>CM072998.1:47919346-52919346 GCA_037038555.1 Rhynchonycteris naso | reverse complement strand
TTTACTCTGCTTAATATTTAAAACCATCTGTCATTAAATAAGTGTCTCCATTGCCAAGTCAGAAAAATCATGTGAACTAGCCAACTTTAGTATTGTTAATTTCTTTACCTGTCCTACATAGGTTAAATGGCTTTAACCACCAGGTGGCAATGACTCACCACTTTCTAGAATGTATATTTTTTCAAATGGCCACATTATGCATTGCATTCAAAGAAGACCCTTGGCTGCTAGTGACATCTCAGGCACTAAAATTTCACAACAGAATAGTGCTGCTCTGTTTAGCAATAACTACCATGGCTATATACTGAATTAAAATGATGAAAACCACGGTGTGGAAATGCCAAAGTGTGACTTAATGGTAGTATCCAAGAATAAAGAATGCCTGATTTTCTTTTCTCTTCAGTGCAAGTAATTTAAGAAGACAGTTGCTGGAAATTTTCATCTCTCTCACTCTCAATCACCTATTGCCCTACACCACTCATGAATCCAGAAATGTGAATCTCAACTTATCTCTGGCAATAATTGAGACAAGGAAACTTCAGAAAGAGTTGAAAGGAATATTCCAAGAAGATAAAACAAAGAGAAAAAGAAAAGAAAAACTGATTAGCAATACAGTGTAGAGATCAAGAACATGAGTTCTGTAATCAGATTTGGCTGTGGATGTAATCTGTCTCCACCGTTTTCAAGCAGCGTGACCTTGGTGAAGGAATGGAAATCCCCCTACCTCAGTATCCTCATCAATAAAATAAAATTGTTGTGAGAAATAAATAATCTAATAAATAATCTTATATAAATGTAAATCATTTCAAACTGCAATATATTTATATGTTTATGAAAACAAACAAACAAAAGTTGTAGTATATTAGATCTACTATCCAGCTACCTCTTTTCCTTTGAAGGTCATATTATGTTAATTACGTAATAAATGGAAAGATTGTTAAAAAAAAAAAAAAGACCATAAAAAGAGCGGTCTGTTTTTTTTCTTTTAATGTGCTTATGATGAGTCAGTATGGTAATAATTGTGGATATATACATTGAGAGTCAAAACAGACTGTTTCCTCTAGCATTTGAACCCTACTAAAAATAGCAAGTTAAGGAACATCGTTGACTCAATCATACTTTCAAAGATGATTTAAACAAAGGCAGCCCTATAGCTATTTTTCCAGGATTTTCTATAGCAGGAAGTTGTTGAAATGAAGACTTAAACAAAAGTGCTGAAAAATGCAACCTTGTAGCATGACTGGCAACAGCCAACCTCCCACTAACAATATGATTGTTTACGCTCATCAGTAGAGTTTACTCAGCCACTTTATTTCTCTTTACTATGAAATATTGTTGGACAGCTGCCACTCTGTACAGATATCTACAAACATTTTTGAGACGAGCAAAGCTTTTAGAATTTCTTTTGAGCTTTGTTAAATTGAACATGGGAAATAAAATTTTCCAGTGTGAAGGAAAAGCATTTTTTAGTTTGGTTAGAAAGATGAAATCATACAGGATAGCTGGAGCTGGCAGCCCTGATTGAGTCACTAAAAAGCCCATCAACATTATTCATTCTGATTGATTAGAAAAAACATTCGGTTTGTTTTCATATGAGACATACAGCTACATCTGGTGGGCTCTTGAATCTCATTTCAATTCACATGGGATTTTTTATTATTATTATTTTGTAGAATAAAAATGACTCTACTATAAGTATTAAAGGAATGATAAATAGCTCAATAGTTTTTTTTTAATCTTACATAAGCAAAAAAGAATAAAATAACATGAAAATGAAAGCTTTCATACCTTAATCTTGCATGTTTTGTATAAGGAGGTTACATTGTAGTTGATTTTGTTGTTATTGAGTTAATGATATACAGTTCTGCCAAACTGTTGACATTGTTTTGGAGAAACTCGTATGTATATGTTTTAAATCTTTGGACTTCTATAGATAAAAGCTGTTTTATCATAAAAGGCATTCTTTTGAGAACTGAATTTTTCATATTAATAAATTATCTTTAGCTGTTTTTCAGTCTATTTCTGAACTGAAAAAGAACAAGTGATATTTTGTCCAAAGAACAAAAGAAAGAAGCTCTGTCTCTCTGTCTTCGCCTTTCCAAAATTTCATGTGTGTCTCCCAGCTGTAGAATACAGTTTATGTTAAATACTGAGCTAGGAGAGACTTCTGGGAAAAGAGTGGTTCTAGAACTCCTTAATTGTTAATGCTTTATAGCTGATAATGGTTTCATGTTTCCTCACTGAAATGATAATTCTCTGTAATTCTGCAGGGTTCATAATTTACAAAAATAATTCTAAGTTATAGTTGGGGGAAGAACACACATTACAGTACATTATACCAGTGTCTTCTTTGGTATACGATAAAGTTATAGGAAAAGTTTTTTCTACAATATTTCTTGACAGTCATATGAAAGCACATTCAGAAAGAGGATGTCTAAATCCTCGAAAACATAACAGAAAAGGCTTAAAATGCTTCAAGTTGAGCAGCTATGAGCTATGATTAAACTTTAAGAAGTTAGAGCTCTAGAAAATAGTCTTTCTATTCAAGGAAATTTTAAGTTAATTAAAGGTTTCTGGAAATGTAATGTGTTTGGAGCTACATGACAATAACTTAGAGAAGGTTATTTTTCTTTCTGATCCTTCAAAGGATATTTCCTTTCCTGTGGTATTCTGAGAAACACCTAGTCCACAGGGAACCTTCATGTGAATTTGCAAAGAGGCCCATCTGGGCAGCAGCAGCTCTGTGGACATATGGTTTGAAAGCAGTCAGTGACTTTGTGCTAATTTAAAAATTCTTCCACTTTTCCAGGATGATACAATTCCCCTAAGTGACCAGGGTTTGGGAAGGAGAGCAAGGGTCATATTTTCTTTGCCATTTTTAGAGAATAACACAGGGTTCCAACTAGTGTAAAGCACTTGTTTTCCCCAACTTTGCTCTAATCTTGTTTCTTCATCCACTAATTAAAAAAAATTGAAATAAAACAAAACAAATAAAATGATCTTTAAAAGTTGAGGAAGGGCATTCATTGAAGAAGGTCTATGGTGATTTCTTCAGAGAATTTTGCAAATATTTAAATGCTGCTAACGTTATACCAGTCACATCAGATACTTCAGCCAGAAAATCAGTTAATTCAATGATGGCTATATTATTTCAGTCAACTCAAACAATCAAAATAAGCTCATTTTGCCAAAAGTACCATATTTTCCCATGTATAAGACACATCCTTTTTCAAAAGAATTGGGGTCTAAAAACTGGGTGTGTCTTATACAGTGGTTGTAGTTTTTTTTACTTGCATTTCCCACTTGTTCACGCTTGTCTTTTTTTTTAAATTTCAGACCCCAAAATTAAGGTAGGTCTTATACACGGGGTCATCTTCTACATGGGGAAATAAGATAAATCATATTATATCACTGTAGATACTATTATTATAAAGCCAGTAAACATAAAAATAATTACTTGTTTTGTGTTGATAATATAAACACAAATTTTGGTAGGAGTTAGTGTCAATTAGCATGATATAAACAATATTATTGCTGAATTAGGAAAGCCTACAGAACAGAAGTATTCTTAGAATACATAGCAATGGACATAGATTTAATAACTATATCCGAAATGCTGTGATACTCTTCAAACTGAAATAGAAATGCAGTTGTCAAAATCTGCACACAGCCTGGCCAGGTAGTGGCACAGTGGATAAAGTATTGAACTGGGATGCGGAAGACCCAGGTTCGAGACCACAAGGTCGCCAGCTTGAGTGTAGGCTCATCTAGCTTGAGCAAAAAGTTCACCAGCTTGGTCCCAAGGTCGCTGGTTCGAGCAAAGGGTTACTCGGTCTGCTGAAGACCCGTGGTCAAGGCACATATGTGAAAGCAATAGATGAACAGCTAAGGTGTTGCAATGGCAACGAAAAACTAATGATTGATGCTTCTCATCTCTCTCCGTTCCTGTATGTCTGTCCCTATCTATCTCTCTTTCTGACCCTCTCTCTGACCCTGTAAAAAAAAAAAAAAATCTGCACACACATTATGCACACAAAGAAGAATTATCTGTGATTATTTTTTTAATTTTTCCATTGATTTGAGAAAACGCAAGAGGAAGGGGGAGGAGGTAAAGGGATAGAGAGAGAAGCATCAAGTTGTTGTTCTTAGTTTTTCCATTAAGTTGTGTGCTCAATGATTGTTAATCATATATGCCCCAACCAGGGATTGAACCTATTATCTCAGCACTCTAGGACAACGCTTTATCCACTAAGCAACCCAGCCTAGGCTTTATAATTTATTTTTTGTGATGGAGCTGATATTGAATATAAAACATACCTTGGCATGGTAATAAATTCATTCTCTTTTTTGCTAACTATAATCAACAGAATTTTAGAAAGTTTAAACCTTTCAAGAATTAATTTGAAAATTACTGTTAGTGACTTATAGTTGTGTTAAAATTATTTTGTGTGTAAACAAATTATTTGAATTTTGGTCATTTTTGTTTAAAATCAGTTTAAAAAGTTTAATCAAATTATTCAACAAATAAAGTCTTTCCAAAGTTTAATAATTTTAATATCTCCATTTGTAAGATTAATCTCCTGATGGAAATTTTATTCAGAATTAGAGGTAAATTTATATCTATTGCCTGAATTGAATTCAACTGACAGATCCTTCACTTTTGCATCATCTAAATTTGATATTAATAATAAGCATAATGAGAGACATCTTATTGAATGTCTTATCTTGCAAATATGTGTCAAATGAATGTACACTGAATAAAAACTAAAAAACGTATTTCAATATGAAAATATAGAATATAAATGTCATTTAATAAAAGTTTCTTTGAATCCATTAGCACTTCAACACCTATAGAAAAAGATATATTCTCAATTAAAAATTATTTTTACAATAAAAGTTAAATAAAATATGCCAAATTTTCAACTTTTAGAAATCATAAAATGCAACTTCAGAGATGTCAGGCAATGTTTTAAATAGAAAATAAGTTTATTAGGTTCTGGCGGGTTGGCTCAGTGGTAGAGCGTCGGCCAGTTTGAAAGTCCCGGTTTCAATTCCCAGTCAGGGCACACAGGAGAAATATCCATCTGCTTCTCCACCCTTCCCGGACTCCTTCCTCTCTATCTCTCTCTTCCCCTTCAGCGGCCAAGGCTCCATGGGAGCAAAGTTGGCCCAGTTGCTAAGGATGGCTCCATGGCCTCCACCTCAGGCACTAGAATGGCTCCAGCTGCACTGGAGAAACACCCCAAATGCGCATAGCATCTCCCGCTGGTAGGCATGCCAGGTGGATCCGGTGGGTCACATGTGGGAAGTCTGTCTGTCTGCCCCCTTGCTTCTAACTTTGGAAAAATACAAAAGAAAAAAAAAAGGTTATTAAAAAATGCATTTGGGTGCATAAATAGTGATGGACAAAGACTTTACTGGGGGAATGAATACACAGTATGGTATTCAGAGATGTCTTATAGAATTGGTCCACTAAAGCCTGCATAATTATGTTAACCAGTGTCACTCCAATGGAATCAGTTTAAAAATGCATTCTTGAGAAATATACCATTGACATGATATTAGAAATATGGAAACTGAATAAAGTTTGTGAATATATATAAAGAATAATTATTTCTTTATTTTTAATAATAATAATCATAAAAGAACTTTTAAAATATAATATGTATGATTATATGTTTTCAAATAAAAAATATTTAAAACTATTTTGAATTGAACTCTGTTTAGGGCAACTGATACAGTAAAATCTAATTATAAGTTAATATATAAGTATTTCAAAAATTTTTAAACTTTATTTTTAGCACTCCCTTTCATTCTAGAAAAACTGTCTCAGGGTATATGTTAAAATTGTATTTTTTTAAAAAAAAATAGACATTTTGAATGAGAGCTGAAAACTGACATTGTCTTTCTCTTTAAATCCATTTTTAATAACTGCCTAACAGAGACCAAATCTCAGGCATATTTCCAGGAATTGTAGGAATTCATGGAGCAAGTGAAGGAGGATGAAGGTAGGACAGGGACATACAAGTTAATTGCCAATTTCTCTAATTGGTCACCATCTGTCAGCTGTTATCATTTTTGAGCTTCCAGTATTGATGTTATATTATTTTAGATTGATATTTAATGGATCCATGAAGTATTTCCATATGTGCTTTTGTCCCTAAAGAATGATGATGATGTTGGCTCCATGTACCTCATTTATAACTTAAACTTTTCAGTGTATGATAAGAAGTACTTGAGCAGTTTGAAAGCATCAATTGTTTTATGAAACAAAAATGGTTCAATAGATACAACTTTGATATATGTGAATTCTAATGAGGTCATACTAATTTACTATTGCTTCACAAAGAAGTTCAGAATAAAATGTAAGTTTAATTTGATTTTTCCAGAGCATCAATGACAATCATTCTGGGGGAAAGTCTAGTGTTCATAACACTATAAATATTAGCTTCTATAATAAGAGAAATTGCATAGTATAAGATAGAATATAATTGATACAGATGCTGTTCATTGAATAAAGTTAATCATAAAATTCAATAATTTTCCTAAAGAGATTTAATTTTCAGAAAAGAAGATACCTACTTATGGGGCAATTTCTGAAAATTATTTAATAGAAAAAAGATTAAGTTGCTATCTCAAAAAGGAATTACATATAGGCCTATATACATATAAGATATCACAAAAAAGTGAAAATTTACATGGAAAATAAACTTTTCTAATGTGTACTATTTTAGAAAGGCATTCACTCAATTTTGAAAAGGCAATGCTGAAATTCTCATCTATGTATTACTGTTGATAAATCCTTATAAAAATAGAACAATTCCTATAAGTGGGATAGCTAGGTCAAAAGGCAGTTCGACTTTTAAATCAGAAAAAAAAAAAACTGAGAACAGCATGATTTCATACATAAGTGGGACATAAAAGTGAGACTATGAGACACGGACAAGAGAGTGGTAGTTACAGGGTGGGGGGAGGGAGGGGAGGGTGGGATAGGGAGGAGGGGAGGGGCACAGGGAAAACCAGATAGAAGGTGACAGAGGACAATTTGACTTTGGGTGACGGGTATGCAACACAACTGAATGATAAGATAATCTGGAGATGTTTTCATTGTACATATGTACCTTGATTTATTGGTGTCACCCCATTAAAATTAATAATAATAATAAAAATAAATTAAAAAATAGAACAATTATGAAAATAAAGAAAACACATAAAAATTAACAATCATGCAAAAGAACTAGAAATAAATAATTATTCCATATTATTATCCATCAGAGAATGTTTGTCAATAATAATAATAATTATTATTATTATTATTCTTGGATAGATATGTAAAGAGATTGCAAGTCCCTACTCTTATCTTCACAAACAGAATAAAAGAATGCTGAACAAAATAAAAACCAATAATTCTTTTTAGATATATCAGAGAATTGAAGTCATAGAACAAACTGCTGCCCCAAACCTGGGGAGGTAGGTAAATTAAAGAGTTTCACATTTGATCTGGAGCAGAAACACTGCTGGAGTCAGTACTAGGTAGAAATACTTAAAGTGTAACTAACTCATTACTGGAGACAGAGCACAGAACAGTTTAAGAGATTAAAGTTGAAAGGGTCCACCTTTAGAAAGGTATCCACAGTTCCTTGACTATACCTCCCTCAGCCCTACCAGGTTCTCAAGATGAAATCAGAGATAATGCCTTCATGCTTATGTCGGCAGGGTGGGGGATGGGGGAAGTAACCATTTTTAAGTATACTCAGAGCTTTCTTTTCTCCTTAAAAAAAAAGGGGGGGACCTACTCTCAAGCAAAACTCTTTTTACCAAAGCCAAACCCACTTGGGTTTTCACAGACCCTAGAAGACCTTGGGGAGAAAAACACCTAAACTCATTTACCTCTAGATTTTGAAGTAGGAGAAAGGAAATATCCAACTCCAGCTCCTCTCAAGCTTTCCTACCTCATCTGAGAGGTTGATGGAGAAAGCTGAAAAATGCTTGTGAAGATCACAACCCAAGAACAAAGGCACACAAGTTTACCAAAAGACTGAGACCTAATCAAAGGTTTATAAAACATTTCCCCTCTCCCCACGATTTACCAATACATCAACAGGGCTCCGGTATAACTGATGATTAAAGCTAGAAGAAATGTAAGCTTCGCATTGTTCAACAAAGAGTCTCAAGGGAAAACCAAAGACAGCAGGGAGATTGAAAACAACAACAAAGACATGGGAAATTCTATCACCTGTAAGCACAGCTATAGCAAAAAGTAAATAAACCGTAATTCCAATCCAGATAATAAAGTATCACATCAACATTCTATTTACCTATTTTCCTTTACCAAGTATATTATGTACAGCTTTCAGCAGCAACAAAAAAATTACAAGTCATGTGAGAAGGGCAAAACACAGACTGAAAAGAAGCAACACTCAAATATTGCAGAGACTTTAGAATTCAGACCAGAAATTTATAACTGTGATTCATAGGCTAAGGCCTCTAATGGTAAAGGTGTACAATATGCAAGAACAGATGGGTAATGTAAGCAGAGAGATGGAAACACTAAGAAATAATCAAAAGGAAATGAAAGAAATCAAAATCACAATAACAGATATGAGTAATGCCTTTTAATGGGCTCATCCACAGATTAGATACAAGTGAGGAAAGACTCAGTGCTTCAAGATATGTCAATAGAAACTATCAAACTGGAAAAAAAAAGAATAAAAAGTGAATAAAATGAACAGAATATCCAGGAACTGTAGGATAATTACAAAAGTTAACATACACATATTGGAAACATCAGAAAGAGAAGAATGAGAGAAAGAAGCAGAAAAATATTTGAATTAATAATAATAGAATTTTTAAAACTTAATTAGATACCACATGACATATCCTAGAATCTCAAATGCCAAGCAGGTTAAATAACAAATAATGTACACATAGGTACATTATATTCAAACTACCAAAAAAAAAAAAAAAAAGTAAAAGATATTTTGAAAGAAGGTGAAAAAAATATATATATTCACCTTATTGATAGAGAAACAAAGATGAGATTTATATTGAAATTTTCTTCAAAAATTATGCTGGCAAGAAGAGAGTAAAGTGAAATATTTGAAATATTTAAAGAAAATAAAACTAACCTAGAAACATTAAAGAAATTGCAGCAAGAGAGAGACTACTGATTTCTCCTGTTGAAATTTTAACAAATTAAACAACTATAACAGCAAAGGAAACTCAGCTGGGCTCACAGGCATGCCTGAAAGATCTATGCACTAAATAGACGAATGGGGAATGGGTTGGAAAAGGGGGTGGAGGTTAAAATGCACTTGTGGAGGGATCTGAGGAGGTGAAAAACCCAGTGTGACTGGGTTTTTATTCTCTGCTAAACTACCGGGAAGAGGGAAGATCAGCCGGTTTGAATTTTGTCTGAGGGATATGGAGAGGGAAACCCAGAGTGACTGGGTGTCCTTCTGCCAGGGTGAGTGAAGAAATAGAGGGGCAGAGGGGGAGATAAGCCAAAGTGGCCGGAGTGCAGGGTTACAGCCAGTGTTCCTGTGGTCTGCCTGAAGCCTACACTCAGCAGTGACAAAGAAAGCTAAAGTGCAGACCCCCAGCCTCCCAGATCTCACCTCCCTCACTTTGCCATAGGGAGAGTGGCAGAGACAAACCCCAGAGCTAGCTCTTCAGAGCTACTCTTTCCCCTGCAGAACAGAAGTGCTCTATATCTGGTTCTCTGATCTGTTGATACATATTGAGGAGCGCCTGGAGGCCTTAGAACACCATTGCTAGAGCCATAAAGCTGAAAAGTGAAGCTGAAAAGTGAAGCCATAAAGGCCTCACAACACGCCCCACTCACAAACACAACTGTGGCCCCACCTAGGAATAAAATTAACAAAAGATGTAAAAAACCTATACACTGAAGACTATAAAACATTATTGAAAGAAATTGAAAACACATGATGAAATGAAAAAAATATTCCATATTTATGAATTGGAAGAATCGACATAGTTAAAATGGCCATATTACCCAAAGAAATATACAAATGTAATCAAATCCCTATCAAAATCCTAATGTAATTTTTAAAAAAAGTAAAAGAAAAACTCATCATATTTGTATGCAAGCATTAAAAACCCCAATAATCAAACCAGTCCTTATGAAAAGAAATAAAATCAGAGGTATCACACTACCTGATTTCAAATTATACTATAGAGCCATGATAATCAAAACAGCATGGTATTATTGGCAGAAAAACAGTCATACAGGCCAATGGAACAGAATTGAGAGCCCAGAAATAAAACCACATGTATATGCACAAATAATCTTGGACAAATGAGGCAAAAACACAAAAATAGTTAAAAGAAAGCTGGGAAAATTGGAAAGCTACATGGCAAAGAATGAATCTTGACTACTGTTTTGTCCCCCTGCACAAAACTTAATTCAGAATGGATCAAAGACCTAAATATAAGATCTGAAACAATCAATTACATAGAAGAAAACATAGGTACTAAACTCATGGCCCTTGGTCATAAAGAAAAATTTAGGAATTTGACCCCAAAGGCAATGTAAGTAAAGGCAAAGATAAATGAATGGGACTATATTAAACTAAAAAGCTTCTGCACAGAAAAAAAAAAAAAAAAGACAACCTAACAAATAGACAGCCAACTAAATGGGAGATAATATTTGCAAACAACAGCTCCAATAAGGGGTTAATATCCAAAATATATAAAGAACTCACAAAGCAAATAATTCAATTTAAAAAAATGGGAAGAGGAACTGAACAGACACTTCTCCCAAGAGGGCATACAAATTGCCAGCAGATATATGAAAAGATGCTCATCTTCACTAGCTATTTGAGAAATGCAAATCAAAACTACAATGAGATACCACCTAATACTTGTTAGATTGGCTATTATCAACAAGACTGGTAATAACAAATGTTGGACAGGCTGTAGAGACAAAGGAACCATCATTCATTGCTAGTGGAAATGCAAATTAATACAACTGTTATGGAAGAAAGTGTGGTGGTTCCTCAAAAAATTAAGACTAGAACTACATATGACCCAGCAATCCCTCTACTGGGTATCTATCCCCATAACTCAAAAACATTGGTACATAAAAACACATGCACCCCCATGTTCATCATAACATTGTTCACAGTAGCCAAGAAATAGAAATAATTAAAGTGTCCCTCAATAGAGGATTGGATAAAAAAGAAATGTTACATATATACAATGGAATACTGTTCAGCCATAAGAGATGATGACATAGTGCCATTTATGACAAGAAGAATGGACCTTGAGAACATTATACTGAGTGAAATAAGTAAATCAGAGAAAGTTAAGAATTGTTTGATTTTACACATAGGTGGGATATAAAACTGAGAGCCATGGACATAGATACAAGTGTAGTGATTACCAAGGGGAGTGGGTCATAAGGGAGGGGATCAGAGGATGTGGAGGAAGGTTATAAAGAAGGACTAATATAAAGTGATGGAAAATAATTTTTTTATTATTCATTTTAGAGAGGAGACATAGAGAGAGAGAGAGAGAGAGAGAGAGAGAGAAAGAGAGAGAGAGAGAAAGAGAGAAAGGGGGGGAGGAGCTGGAAGCATCAACTCCCATATGTGCCTTGACCAGACTAGTGCAGGGTTTTGAACTGGCGACCTCAGTGTTCCCAGGTCGATGCTTTATCCACTGCGCCACCACAGGTCAGGCATGATGGAAAATAATTTGACTTTGGATGATGTGTATACAACATAACCAACAGTTCAAATAGTATAGAAATGTTTACCTAAAACCCATGTACTCTTATGAATCAATGTCATTCTTTTAAATTTTATTTCCTAAATAAAATTTTAAAAAAACTAACCTAGATATCTCCATTTAGCAAACGTATCTTTCAAAAGTATAAGAAATATAATCTTTCTTAGATAAACAAATATTGAGGAAATTTGTTGCCAGCAAACCTGCCTTGAAAGAAATGTTGAAAGTTCCTCAGAGAGAAGAGCAATATTTCAAAAGCTTGAATTTACATTAAAAACATCAAAAGCATTAACAAGAGGTAAAGGAAAAATAATATTTATATATTTTTAATTAAAATTGACTTAACGATTAAAGGTTGTTCAAAATAATAATAATAACAACAATGTTCTGGAAGATTAAAGCTTGTGAATAAGTGAAATGAATTGCAGCAGTATAATAATGAACAAGGGGAAGGAACTGGGAGCTCTGTTATACCTGTACTACCTATGAAATGGTAGAGTATTATTGGAAAGTGTATTAACTTAGATTAGTTGTAAATGTATATCACAAACTCTAGGGCAACCACTAAAAATATTTTAAATAAAAAAAATAATTTTGTTAAGCGGGAAGAAATATACAAAATTATACAAAATGCTCAATTAAAACCAAAGAGAGAGGACAGGTATTAGAAGAAGATAAATAAAGAACAAATATTGATGGTATGCAGTTACAGATACAGAAGATATTAGTCCAACTATATCAATAATCACTTTAAATATTAATGATTCAAGTAAGAGACAGAGCCTGTCATATGGATTTAGTAGGGAAAATGAATCAATAATTAATATTTCTTCCAAAATAGAAAGCGTCAGGGTAAGATGGTTTCACTGGTGAATTCTACTTATTTAAGGAATAAATAAAACCAATTTCTGCATTCTGTTCTAGAAAATAGAATCTGAGGGAATACTATCTAACTTTTTCTGTGATGCTATCATGATATCAAAATCAGACTAAAACATTACCAAGAAAAGAAGATTGCAGACAAGTATCTCTCATAATCACCGATGCACTCCTAAACAAAGTATCGTGAAGTCAAATTCAATAATGTATAAAAAATATATATATACTCAAACCAAGTAAGATTTATTCTAGCTATATATACAAGCTAGTTTAACAATAAAAATCAACTAATGTAATCCACCGCATCAACAGGCTCATAAAGATCATATGATTATATTAAACAATGCAAAAAAAAAAAAATTGACAAAATTCAACATTCATTTAGGAAAAAAAATTCTTAGCAAACTATGAATAAGGGGAACTTCCTCAACTTGACAAAGAATTTCTATATTAAAAAACCCCCTATAGTTTAAATCATACTTAATGGTAAGAAAATAGACACTTTCCTAAAAACAGAAACAAGGCAAAAAATGTCACAATTTCTGTTTATTATTGTACTGAAAGACCTCATTAACGCAAAATACAATAATAATAAACAGCATACAGATTGGGAAGAATGAAATTAAACTGTCTCTGTTTACAGATCACTTGATCATTTATCAAGAAAACCCTAAAGAATCATCAGAGCAACTTTTGTAAATATGTGATAATAGCATGGTTGCAAGAGACAATATTAATATATAAAAGTCAATAGTTATCCAATTTACCAGCAATGAACAATTAGAAATAGAAATTAAAAACATAACACAATTTATATCAGCAAAAAAGAATAAAATACTTATGTATAAATCTAACAAAATATATACAAGATCTACATAAGAAAAATATGTATATATTTTATACATAGACAGTAAAACTCTGATAAAAAATATTAGAGATCTAAATGAACGGAGAAATCTTCTATGCATATGAGAATTCTGTGTCTTTTCTGCCCAATTTTTTGTACACCTAAATGCTCTAAAAATATAGTTTATTAAAATATAAAAAAATACCATGAACAATAATGTTTAAGAATACAAAAAGATTGAAAAAAATTCAAAACATGCTGCCTCCTACTGGTGTAACTGATTTTACATCTATTCTATGGACTCTAAGTAAAAAAGCATGTTATTTTTATAATAAGAGAAACAAAATCTTAATTGTTAACAGTTTGAATCAGTAGACTAATTCAGAAACTTGCAGTGATACAACAAGCAGCTCTATTTCTATGTGTACTATCATAAATTATTTTTACTGTATTGAATAGAATTAATATTAATTCAAAAGGAAAGTTATATCCTCATGAAATTTTATTATCAGAGTATTAACACCTTTTTAAAAAATCTGGCGTTCTTTAAAGTTTGAACTTTAAATAATATTCTTAAACATGAAAGGATGTTCACTTCACTCATAAGTTTAAAAAAGCAAGATAAAACCACAAACAATCATTTTTCACATATAAAATTGGTAAATTTAAAATGACAATAAACTGGGTTGACTATTGGAAAATATGTACTTTCAGATAGCAAAAGAGGAAATAGAAAATACTTCTCCTGTTGAGAAGAATTTGGCAACTTCTAGTAATACGATAGATTAATGTTCCCTTTGATCCAGAAATCCCACTTCTAGAAATCTATTCCAAAGGCACATTCTCTAAATATATAATAATATTGGAACAATATTATTCATTGTTGCCTTATCTGTCCTATTCAAAAACTGGAAACCTTTCAAATGTCCATAAATAAGAGGCTAGGGAAATACATTTTGGAAAATCAGAATAATAGAGTAATATATATATATATAGATTCCTTCCCCCACCCCAAATAAAGAATGTAGAATCTCTCTATACTGATATGGTATAATTTTCAGGGTATGTTGCCAAGTGAAAACAAGGTGCAGAACAATGAAAATTACATACTACATATAGTGAGAAAAGGGCAGGGGGAAAGATACACATACTCGCAACAATAGTCACAACAAAAACCTTAAAAATTATCCAAAAATTAATAAAGATGGATATATATTGCACATATTTGAAGAAGAGAGAGTGTGGCAGTGACATAGATGAAAGGAAGACCTCTGCCTGTGTCGTTTAGATAACTGAATGTTTTCATATTAAATTTTACATATTCATTTTATGTGAATGTTTTACATATTAAATTTTTAAAAAGCAATCACTAATATTGAAACAAAAATAAAACAACCGAATTTAACTGCATGGGAATTGAAAGCAAATCACATGAGAGACAAACATAAACTATTTTAATTGATAGTATTTAATTGTTCCCCTTTAATAGGATATATTGTAAGGTAGTAAAGAACTAGAAGGAAATCTTAAGCTCCATTCAACAATCATCATCTGTAATACTGGTTTTGCTGTTTTAAATGAGTGTGTGTCTGTCTATGTATTAGTTTAAAATCTAGCCTGACCAGGCAGTGGCGCAGTGGATAGAGCGTCAGACTGGGATGCAGAAGACCCAGGTTCGAGACCCTGAGCTTGCCAGCTTGAGCGCGGGCCCATCTGGCTTGAGCAAAAGCTCGCCAGCTTGGACCCAAGGTCGCTGGCTCCAGCAAGTGGTGGCTCGGTCTGTTGAAGGCCCACGGTCAAGGCACATGTGAGAAAGCAATCAATGAACAACTAAGGTGTCTCAATGGCAACGAAAAACTAATGATTGATGCTTCTCATTTCTCTCCATTCCTGTCTGTCTGTCCCTGTCTATCCCTCTCTCTGACTCTCTCTCTGTCCCTGTAAAAAAATAAATAAATAATATCTATAATACATATTTTAAGACATGTATACTGTAAAGCCAGTACTCGAGGTCAGGATCACAGCTGCCTGGCCAATGCAGGTTCACATTTGATTCGAACAGTCGGTAATAAAACACAGGAGCCAAAAACTGGTGAGCCATCAGCTTTAATTCTAGCTTGCACCGGCGGGCAAGCAAAAACACACACTGGGCTCCAAAACCCACACATTCAGTGCTCACAAAGCTACTGACTTATCCGAGTTTCCTAGCATCAAAGCTTTCCAGCTCACCAGACTTATTCACCTCTGTTTCCCATCTCCTCCTGCACAAACTATTCCTCAGCACTCTGCCATCTTGGCTGCTTCTCTCCTCCACGTGGCCTTACTCTGCTCTCCTCTCTATACTTCAGGAACCGAGAGAGAACTAGCTACTGGTCTGCCCACTTTATAGCATAGATTCAAAACCTTTAATCCAATTATACAAACAAGGAAGTCTCTGTATAATGGGATTTCTCAGGAGAGTGCACCACCCTACATCATCCAATCAGTCAAGGATGTGGAGAAGAGCTTACTCTTAAAACTAAGCCTTAGGCTATATTGACCCGGCCTGCCCACAGCCTGTTCCAGAACACACATTAATATCAACGAACTTCCATGTGGGCAGCACCATCTTTAACAAAGTGAGCATAATATATTTTATTTGCCCAACATATACATACATATATTCTGCATGTATCATATATTAGTATAAAACAAATAAGTATTATTTTTAATATTAAAACCAGATTTTTAGATTAAAATCTACTCAAGAATACAATCAACCTGACCAGGAGGTGGCCCAGTGAATAGAGTGTGGAAATGGGTTGCAGAGAATCCAGACTTGAAACTCTGAGGTTGCCAGCTTGAGTGTGGGCTCATCAGCTTGAGTGCTGGGTGCTGGCTTGAGCAAGGGATCATAGACATGACCCCATGGTCACTGGCTTGAGCCCAAGGTTGCTGGCTTGAGCAAAGGATCACTCGCTCTGCTGTACCCACACACACCTCCTCCCCCGTCAAGACACATATGAAAAAGCAATCAATGAACAACTATGAAGACTAAGGGGCCAAAACAAATAATTGATGGTTCTCATCTCTCTCCCTTCCTGTCTGTCTGTCTCTATCTGTCCCTATCTCTGTCTCTCTCTCTGTCTCTGTCACAAAAAATAAAAAAATAAAATCTGTGAGTGTCCCGATATTTTAAAATTGAAATAAAAATATTGGCCCTAGCTGGTGGCTCAGTGTATAAGGTGCTGACCTGGCATATGGATGCCCCAGGTTCAATTCCAGATTAGGGCACACAGGTGAAGTAACTATCTTCTTCTCCCCCACTCCCTTTCCTTCTTCTCTTCCTCTTTCCCTCTTGTAGCCAGTTGCTCAGTTGGTTCAAGTGTGGCCCTGGGCACTGAGGATAGCTTGGTTGGTCCAAGTGCATCGGCCTCAGGAACTAAAAATAGCTTGGCACTCGAGCATCAGCCCAAGATGGGGTTACTGAGTAGATCTTGGTTGGGGCATATGCAGTATTTAACCTCCCTATTTTCCTTCCTATCACCTAAAAAAGAAAGAGAAAGAAAGAAAGAAAGAAGGAAGGAAGGAAGGAAGGGAGGAAGGAAGGAAGGAAGGAAGAAAGAAAGAAAGAAAGAAAGAAAGAAAGAAAGAAAGAAAGAAAGAAAGAAAGAAAGAAAGAAAGATCAGTACGATATTTTTCCTCTATTTAAAAGACCTACCAATCATTAATTTACCCAGGTACATGGGTCCAGGACAGGGTGATAACTAAATTGAAGTCACGGATACGAGGACATAAAAAATGTCAGGGTCTGACTATCCTTTTTTTCTTCAAATACAGTTTACTTTTTATATTATTTTGTATTAGTTTCAGAAGTACAGCACAGTGGTTAATAACTGTATAATTTACAAAGTGTTCCCCCTTATATTTTCGGTACCCACCTGCTACTAATCGTAGTTAATGCAACAGTTATCTATATTTCCTATACTGTACTTTATAGCTCAGTGATTGTTTTATAACTAGTAATTTGTACTTCTTAATCTCTTTACCTCTCTGAACTAGTCAGCCAACCCACTCCCATCTTGGGATCTTTTTGGCTAGCCTGATTGGCAGAGCATGAGACTTCATAATCCTGCTTTTTGTCAAGCCCTGGGTGATTTTTAAGGAGAATCTCCATGGGCCTCCACTTAGTGTAGAATTAGGGATAGATCGGGGTTTTTCTACAAATAGAAATATAACTATATCATCCCTCCTTTTCTGCCAGATGTGCCCAGTTCCAAGGTACAAAATTTACTCAATAGTTATAAGTCCATAAATGTGTGGAGGTTCACAGAGAATGATAATTAATTATACATAAGGAACAATGGAACAATGCATACTCTAATCCGTCTCTAAAAAGTTGTGAGAATTCAGATAAGTCACAGACCCCCCCACCAGATGTTTCCATTTGTTTATTCATCTGTAAAATAAATGAGTTAAAATGTGACTTCCAAGTTTCCTTTTAATAAAAGAAAAACATTTGCATGTGAAGTATAGTTTACTTTACAGAAGATAGTCTCATATGGTATCTAACCAGACTATGCTTTGGGAAGCTGTGGAACAAGGAACTACATTTTTTTTTGCCCCCAAATCACTTATTTGACAATAAGGGAGAAAATAGTATTTTCTTACCATAAAAACACGCACCCCTATTTCCTTTTAAGTGATATTAAGGGTTGGCTGTCAAAGCACAAAAGAATGTAAAAATCATTTCTCTCTGTCAATTAGATTCTTACAGTCTTAGCTTTTTCTTCATATATAGAAAGCACAATAAAGAAGTGTCTTTGTCCCACACTTTCAGAAATCACTATTTTGAAGGTGCAAAATGGAGATGAGGAAAGGATGCCTTGTGCAGATGGTGTTGTTCAGCCCCACCCACTTCTCCCTACAACTGCCTTGCTGCTTGATTTTGCCTGAACAGTTTGCCTGCTCTCATTTTTAACTGCCTCAAAGAAGTCATGCTCTACATTAGAACCATGTGACCAAAACAACCCCCGAGAGAATAAGACTTTCTTTTAAATTTCAGGACCTAACAGAAAGAAAAGAAATAATAGCAATGCAAAAATATTCTTGTACAAGAGAATAATTTGAAGCCAGCAAAGTTTGTTTCTCAGAGAGCATCTACAGGTTGTCACACCATTACATTCTGCAGCAGAAAACAGGGCCTACTGCCAGGAAAAACTGACCATACTTCCCTAAATTTTGAAAAGCATATGATTTCTAAAAGATTGGTTTAATGTACAAATCAATTAAGTCATTCTCTTCGATCTACCATTCTTACAGTCAATGATACAATTATCTTGTCACTACTCCGGTCTTTTTCAAATTTTCCTGATGATGCTCATTAATCTATTTGTGACAGCTATCATTTTGAGTGTGAAAGGGCAGTAGGTGTCCTGGTTTTATAAACAGAAATAGCAGAGAAAATGAATTCCCTGTAGAAACAAACAATTTAGTGAAGGTTTGGCCAAAGCTCAAAATTCTCCATCATGAGAAGACAAAAACTGAACACACTTGAAGACATACACATAATTTATATACCCACAGGATGGTTATCTGACCCCTTGAACTATATAGCAAGGAGCAAATAAGCTTTGATGCCAGAACTGAATGTGAGTTTGGAAGTTTGAGATTCCTGAGAAAATACTTTACCTTTATTCTAAGTTACTTGAAACACAAACATACTTGGCCTGATGTGAGATTCAGAAGCAAAATGGGTCCTAGCTGGTGGCTCAGTTGTACTCAATTGGGTAGAGAAGTACTGAAGCCTGCATAGAAGATGAAGAACTTTGCTTCATGTTCAAAAGTAAAACAGATTTCATTAAGGATCCATTGAGAATCACCTGCAAGGCAAGGGGCTCATGGAAGAAGACTATAGCCAGAGAAAAGTCAGGTCTCAGCTCCTTGATAGGAGAACCAAACCCAGGTTCAAGTAAGCACTAAAGTGACCAAATAAGTGGTAGAGATGACTCTGAGGCCAAGTCTGGTAAGCTAGGTACAAGACTAGTGGATGTCGCTAATCTGAAGCTCAATTCCAGAAATATGGGACATTTGATTTGGAAGATGAGGCAGCTGGTAGTCAAAGTGAAAGTGAGAAGTGGGGAGAAGGACATGGAATATGGCAAGAGGAGCTAGAAGTGGGAAGTGAGCATGATCAGTTGCAGAAGTAATTGAACATGTCTTGAGTTACAATTGCAGTTATCCAGGACTCCTCTCAGGAAGCATCCTAGTTTAATGTGGGGTTCAGAGTGCATCAGTCAGATGGTAACCAAATCATAGCTTGCATTCCCAAGTTAGCCATTCACTTCCTATAAGGATTTAGAATGAATTATTAAACATCATTAAGCCTCCATTTATGTAGGGATTAAATGGACAATAATAATACACACATCATAGACTGTTGTGAGGACAAAATGAAGCAATAATTGTAAAGCAATTCTTATGATCCCTAGAACATATTAAATATTCTTAAACTAATGCTAGCTGTATTACCTGATGTCTTTTATTTCCAGTCCCTAGGAATTTAGGTCCAATGGTCTATAAATGAAATTTGGGGAGCAATACAGGAGCTTAGTTTTTAGGGTCTCAAAAGATTCTGTCCAGTTTTTAGGGTCTCAAAAGATTCTGTCTTCATTAGGTGAAAAAGAGGAAGAGAGAGGTGGCAGTGGGAACATGTCTATAATAACTACCTCAGTGCACATCAACTCAACCTCAACGGACAGTTGAGCTAATGGCCATATATAGTGGAAGGAAAGGATCCTAAGAACCCCTAACCCCATTTTGTTCAATCAGCCCTGTGGTTTTATGTTACTTTTCTTAGCATGTTGATTTTTTAGGAATACACATATCTCATTATAGCAGAATTGACTACATTGTGAATTCTAGATAAGATTTATAGTTTTACTATTTTTTCACTTTATGTTAATTTTAAAAATTAAACAAACAAGCAAAAATAGAAAGGAATGAAATCGACCAGCAACAGATTCTGGTTTAAGAAGAGAAAGAGTCCTATTGTCAGAAGAAGCCAAGGTCTGGGCCCTGAACCCCAGTCGTACTTCAACTAAAGCAGCGTTGCAAACAGACAACTTTATGCATTGAATGATGTGAAAATCCCATATATATTAACATTCTGAATTTTACTGAGAATATTAGAGCATGTAAGCAATAAGGCAAGATTCCCTCAAGGTCATATATCAAAGGTTTTTTCTTGATCAGCCTGAGAAGCCCTGGTGTCCAGCCAGAGGCAGTAAGAGGAAGGAGGTGGGGATCGAGTGAGGATAGTGCTGCAACTGAGTAATTAAGAATGAGGGGCATAGATTTGAGATTCTGCAATTACTCAAGCAAAAAATTTTAATCATCCTAGGTTTCAGTCCGCTCACATTAAATGAGAAAACAAATATCTTTCTTAGAATAGGTACCCTTAACAAAACTGTTAATTGAAGGAAGGGAACCATTGTAAGAATGAAAAGAAACAGAGCTTTCATTAATACATTGATAGATAGTGGCTGAAACATAGGTTTTCAATAAATGAAGTACTGTGCGTTCATGCGAACACACAGGCATATTGTTTGTGCTTTCCTTAAAAATAGCCATGTAGCATATTGGCATTAAGGGCCTCCTGCATGTGCACTGTGCTTGCTGCCAGAATTAGAGAGCCTTAGGTATAGAAAGAAGGTAAGTGAGGCTCAAGTTCTGATGCAATTTATTCACTTTTAACACACTATAAAGATCTTTAAATCAGCTCACTCCCACCTAAGCACAGAGAGAACCAGAATCAACAGCGTTGAAATAATTTTCCCAACAGCCATCCAACATGGACCCATGTTGTACAAGAAAATTTCTAACCAATAATTAATGTACATAGTACAGCACAAGGCCACATAAATCAGAGCAATGAAGGGAATTCCATAAACAGTTTTCAGAATCATTGAACCTTCACTGATATCATCCTGTTTTATTCAAAATGGTTCCCCTTGTTAGTTGTGCAATATATTTTATATGCCAGCCATCAAAGTGAGATTAGGAGGTCTGTGTGCTTTCAGAGACCAATAATCTAGAGCACTTTGCCCACCAACAGAAGTGTCTGAAAGTATCTTCCTTTGGAGAAATGCTGATTCCTCATTGGATCTTATACAGGCAAGAGGATGAGAGCTGCAGTCATGCTTCTTCTTTCAAAGGAGCCTCTATGCTGGGTCACTGTCTGTTGCAGGAAATGCTAATGTCTGCTGCATTCTGATTAGTTGTACTCAGAGAGTCAAGGAGAGAAATGAAAGGGGGAGCCATATATTAATTGCTTTTATTTTAACTCATTGCAGAGAGGAAGTGCACGACAGATAATAGAATTCATATGCATTTTAAAAAAAGGGCTAATTCCCTTCTGATATAGTAAGAATCCAGAGGAAATGAAGCAAGAGGAAGCCCTCCACTGCCTGCAAAGCTAGTCTCAAGTATGAGAGAATTCCAATTGAAAAATTGCAAATTCTTCTTTGAAACAGGAATTCATCTTTAAGATATCTGAAATACCATGGCTTTGTAAGAAGAACAGGACCACAGAGACGACCTCCCTTTTATTCTCATCATAATTCATCATTTTCTGGCTGCTCTAGCAGACAGTCTGAGAACTGAATTTAATGCAAAAGGTGAAGTGTTTAAGCTGCCCCAGCATGCATTTATTATTTCACACTGATTTAGATACTAATGCAATGGAAGATCCTTTTCCTTGATTCAAATGAAAAGCAAAAACAAAAAAGGTAGAAAGGCACCTGAACATCTAACTGCCCATCAATGTTAATCCAGAGACTATATTGAAGTCATAACCACTTTAAAGACTTGGCAACTAAACAAGAAACTGCCTGGCTTCCCATCTTAGGTGTCGTGCTCACCCAAACCCGTTCCAAGGAAAGAGGTTGAATCAAGATTGCCACCTTTTAAAAGGTTTCGTCTGTTTGGTGATTGTTTTTATAAGATCCGGCATAATTCAGGGAGTGCGACCTGAGAACTCACAGACTCCGTTATCTGTGTATTGTAGAAAGTTCTTAAACCCCAGTCTGTTGTTATCTCTGCTTAAAAACTACAATGAGAAAGTTGCAGTTGGCTAGTCCATTACTCCTCAAAGCTTAACAGTCCATCAGAAACTGTTAGGTCGCCAAAGCGGGGACACACAAGGCCTAATTAGTTTTGTAAGAAAATTATTTATGCATCTGCGAACAGATGGGCTGAGACCCTAGTGGCTTCAGCTGTGAGAATATGAGAAACCTTAGCCTGTATAGGACGGGGTTTGGCAGCATTTCCTGCTGCAGGGTGAAAACTTCTGTTACCTGTGGCTGTTAAACAATGGGAGAGGGAGGGTGGTGCTGACCAAGTAACAGAATGTTCAGATAAGTGAATCTCTTATAAGTGAATGTCAGATAAGTGAATAAGGGGGATGACTATCAGGATGCCCCAAGTTAGGTGGGGTGGGGTGAGGGATTGTGGGGGGGTGAGATATTAATCAGGATTGCTCAAGTGGAGAGTTAGGGAATCTGCCCTGGTACTGGGTCACCGAAAGTTCAACCTGGCTTAGTTGAGGCTTTGGTTAAGGGACCCAGGACTCAAACCTAACAAAAACATATGCCCCGTGTAGTTCATTGTTTTATTTTGTTTTCCTCACCTAGGTGTCTTAAAGTGAGTTAAATAAAATCAGCCAGTCATTTGTTGTCAAGAGGAAGAGATTAGAGAATCAGAGAGAATGATTCTGAAAGAAGCCAACTAAAAATTGGGTTAGACATTTGAAATAATATTGGAAATTGTTCTCTGGTGCTGCTTATGGTTTCTGACTTAACACACAATACTGGTAGTGAGCATCCAATATTGTCCCAGTAGAGCCCAAGCTCTATGTCGATCAGGCATCCCCGTTTTGACTTTCCCACACAGTGGGACACTCCTGCTTAACAGCAGGGCTGGCAGCCTCTTCAAGACTACTTTTGAGGTGGCAATGAGGATTCTACTTATAAGTTCTGTTGGGCAGATAAGTTTGTAAACTGTAATTTTTATGCTCACTTGCTTGGGAAGGGGTTTGGTTATGCTAATATGTGCTGGGGGAGGGATAGTCCCGCCAAAAGGTTTTAAAAGGAGGAATTAGGAAGCCATTTTGAGAGAAGGAGACCATGTTGTTCCAGGGAAGAGAGACCATGTGGTTGGAGAGGAGGAGGCAGCCAAAACAGAGGCATGCAGAGGGGACTGAGTGAGGCTGGTGAGGCTTTTGATTCTAAGGGGGAAAAAAAAACAATGAAAGTCAGTGGCTTTGGGAGCCCTGAATGGAAAGGGAAGTATTTTCCCACTGTGTGTATTTTCTTTCCCGCCAGTTGCAAGCAAGAATGAAGGCTAGTCTGCAAGTTATTGGCCCTGTAGCTTCATTACCATATGTACAAATTAAATGGGAACCTGCACAGGTTAGGTGGCTGTGATAGTGGCTATGACCACTGGCCCTACTAATGCTGAGACCAACTGCCACCGAAGGAAAGACACAACTGACACACAAGTTAGTTGCAAGAATCACACAAGCAGTTTATTACTCACAAATCCTATGGCATCCCTGGGTACAGTTTAAGGGGTTGGCATGCTTCAGAGTGGTGTGGAGATAGTCCACATTTAACATTGGAGTCTGGGTGATTACCACAGCAAGGTGCAGGGGAGAGGCTTAGCTTTAGTACCTTTTTTGGCCTATGCCTTCTAACTGGTGTCAATCTACAGGATTATCACCTGAAACCACCTTTTTGAAAGTTCCTCAAGGGAGCCCTTTTTATGTTAATCTACTAAAATGTCACATCAAGCCACTTTTAAGGTGTTTCTAGGGAAATTTCTCGTTTATGTTAACCTACAGAGTTATGATATCAAGCCACTTTTTATCTATATACAACTTCACATACACACACTAAATGAGCCCTGTGTGAAAGGCATAGTCTGCCTATCATTTGCAAACACTAGATTAATTCCCATCCAAATGGCATAACTTTATTTTCCTTAATTGCTTTTAATATTATATCCTAACTATTTTTATATATTTTCCATATTTTTATATATTTAATTACTGTAATATTACATTAATGCAACAAATATTAACTAAGAAATTTAAAAGGGAGCTAGGAAACAGTAGCACATATAGCTGGTGAATGCTTTTCAATCATTTAAGCTCCAATGCTCAAGGTCATATATTTTTCAATACTTTTCTAAAACATAGCAAGGAATTAAATTTAAACTATTATTTAGGATGGTATTAAAATGCTCAAATAATTTTTATTTTATATTTTATTTATCAATTTATAGTTTACCACCATTTAAAAATGAATTTTTGTGTCTTATCTATTATAAAGATGAAAAAGCATAAAGGTTGGAATCTGATTTCTGCCCTGGCTTTGCTTTTAGTTAGATGTGTGACTGTGAGATAGGTGATTACACAGGAGATGGTTTAGATAATTTGTACAGTTCCTTCTAGTTCTAATTTTTTTCTAACTATTTAAAGTGCTGTCATCACAATTGTTGGTGCTTCAGTGATGGTTATCCAGGGAGCTAATGTTATATTAGGGCACTGTATATGCCAAAATCTATGAAAATAAAAATGGAAACTGTTAAGCTTTACTACATGTCTGGTGTTTTCACATGTTATCTCATTTAATCCTAACAATGAGCCTATAACATGTTTACACCTATGGAAATTGTGACTTTGAAAAATGAGAGACATTTCCAAGCTCAACCAGTCAGTTAAGTGCCAAAGGAAGGACTAAATATATGCTTAAATAGTTCCAAAGTCAATATACTTTTCTCAGCACAGCTATCTTTATACATTAACTTTGTCATGGAAATGTAAAAAAATTAGAAAATATTTTCCACATGTCACTTTATGACAAAGAAGAATGTCAACGATGGCATTTCTCTTAAACTCCAAGTTCCTTGATGGCAATATTTTGTCATTCTCTGTATCAACAGGGCCAATGATGGTATCTCATGTATTAAATATTTTCAATAAATGCTAGTTGAATAAATTGCCATATACGTAATAATAAATGACTGAAAAATTATCTAAATATGAATGAGTTCTTCAGAAATATTTGATTTTTAACCTTAAAAAATACAATTTAATTTTTTTCTATTAATGATTTTTTTCTAAATTTGTGCCTCATTTAAAGAAATTATTTTATAACATTTAGAAAAGAAAAATTCCAAGAATTTGTACATTCAAATATTCAAAAGCATAATTTTAATGTGACAGAATATGAATATCCAAATTTGACAAACCACAAGACACAGCTGTAATTAAAACAAAAGAAAATAAATACAATGTTGGTAGTTTCAAATGATGTATAACAATCTCATATAACTTCCAACCATCCAAGAATTATGACTTTCTTAGGAAATTTTCAGTGACGAAACACTTCACTCAAATTAATATATCTATAGTAATTATTGACGCAAACATATCTAAATCAATAATTTTCCCTAAGCATTAAAAAGCTTAATTTTTTTACATTAATATCTCTTTCATCTTTTCTATCTTGAATGAGACATTTCTTTATTTTGAGTTGATTTAGAAAAGAAAGTACCAATCCCAATCTTATACTTCTGGAGTTTATTACCATCTGTATAAAAGAGAATTATAATAGCATGTAAACAAAATATATTCTAATATACTTTTGTGGAAAGTATTTCCAAATACTAGTGTTTAAAGTATTTTAATACTAAGCTACAAAGTAAACAGCCTTTCTAAAAAAGAAAAGAAGTATTGCCACTGAACAAATTTTTCAGCATAACAGAGTAACAGAGCTCCCAACATTTTAAATCCATTTTACAAAATACACTGCTCATTTTCTACTGTATTTACCTTACTCAGAGTTCTGATTGTCCTCAAGACATTGCTTCTATCCAAGTGAAAACTATAATATAGCTTTGCCCCAGATTTCTGATGGATAGTAAGGAACTAAAAGGACATCTGGGAAAATATGGCATATTGAACAGATATTAACCACTCACTCACAAGCAAGGAGATATGTTTAAAGACATAACCATACGAGGACAAATAAAATAGGAGAACACATGATATAACCATAAAATTCTACACATTGGAAAACAGAAAAACAAGCAATAATGAATCATGAGACTCAGAAATGTTGAAATTCAGTCAAACAGTAAAAAGAGCTCTAAGAAATGACCTAATTTGCAGTGCACACAATAATTATCTAATAAAATTATTATACAGCAGAGTTGGAAGGGTGGAAGATGAAAAATGTGTGTTTGGTTGAGCTGAATCATCCCTCATAGCAGGAGGTCAACATCTAATGCTTAAAATTGAAAAAGCAAAAAGTCAGGATAAAAGCATAGTGTTTAAAGATATGAAGATTGTAAGGTCGGTGGATGATGGGGGACGGTCACATGAGGAACTCAGACCCGGGATCTTTGGCTAGAGTCACCCACAACCAAGTGTGCCATAAGAAACTTCCCAGAGGTCCTTGGGAAAAGAGCAACCGTCTGTCAGCCAGTGAAATATTGCCCACCTTAGAGGACCCCTTTAAATACTTCTCACGCGGTTTAATTCACGCAACTCCTCTGGCCTCTGTCTGCAGGGACCACAGGACCTCATCCGGCAGTATGCACTGTACTAAATAAAGCCTTTGCTATTCCACACTTCATGGCTCTGGCCCCCCTTCCTTCTTCCTCAGTGGGGAAGAATACCTTACGAAGATAATAGTAAAGCTACTGGATTTTTAAATAATTGAAAAAAATTGGTTATGTTTGAGAAGCAGAAAAGTTGGGGTGAGAACATATTTTTCTATACAAAGACGTATATAATGTGTATAGATATGAACATCTGTAACTGATAAAAACAAAAACAAAACAACATAAGAAACAAACAATGATAATTTCTTTTATTATAATAACAAATTATTCTAAAGCCCACTTGAACACTTAATTCTATAAAGAGCTTTATTTTTTTCATACCATATTTATCAAAACATTGCAATAGACTGACCACTTTCATAAGAGAATAACTAAATATTTCCTTTTCTACTAACAAGACATGAACTTGGAGTAGTGAATTAATCATTTAGGAATTCATTGTCCACCTATCTAAAACATTTACATTTATTAGCTGATATTTTAAGCCTCCTAAGACAAATTTAATTACATCATAATATTGACTGTGTGTATGCAATCCTTTAATTTTTGTTACATTAAAAGTTACCTGCCTGACCAGGTGGTGGCGCAGTGGATAGAGAGTCGGACTGGGATGCGGAAGACCCCGGTTCGAGACCCCGAGCTCGCCAGCTTGAGCGTGGGGCCCATCTGGCTTGAGCAAAAGCTCGCCAGCTTGGACTCAAGGTCGCTGGCTCCGGCGAGGGGTTGCTCGGTCAGCTGAAGGCCCACAGTCAAGGCACATGTGAGAAAGCAATCAATGAACAACTATGGTGTCACAACGGCAATAAAAAACTAATGATTGATGCTTCTCATCTCTCTCCGTTCCTGTCTGTCTGTCCCTATCTATCCCTCTGTCTGATTCTCTCTGTTTCTGTAAAAAAAAAAAAAAAAAAAAAAATTACCTATGTTTTTTCCTCACTCCTGTTTCTGTTCCTCTCCTGTCCCTTTGCCCTACCCTTTTCTCTTCACATGATATACCTAGTTGTTGCTTGTTACAGTAATATAATGTTATAGTAATTAAATATATAGAAATATAGAAAAATATAAAAAATATATAGAAATAAGTTAAGATATAATATTAAATGCCATTAAGGCAAGTGAATAAGAATAAACCCTCTGGGTGTGAACTAATCTAATGTGTACAAATATGATAGACAGACTATGCCTTTTGCACACAGCCCAGTGAGTGTGTGTGTGAAGTTATACATAGATAAAAAGTGGCTTGAGCCTCACCTGTGGTAGCTCAGTGGATAAAGCGTCGACTTGGGAACACTGAGGTCGCCAGTTCAAAACCCTGCACTGGTCTGGTCAAGGCACATATGGGAGTTGATTCTTCCAGCTCCTCCCTCCTTTCTCTCTTTCTCTATCTCTCTCTCTCACTCTGTGTCTCCTCTCTAAAAATGAATAAATAAAAAAAGAATTAAAAAAAAGAATACAGGCATTAAAACATTAATTTAAAAAAAGTGGCTTGAAATGACGACTATGTAGATTAACATAAAAAAGAAGTTCCCCTAGGAACACCCTAAAAGTGGCTTAATGTGACAATTTGGTAGATTAACATGAAAAAGGGCTTCCTGCTAGGAACTCTCAAAAAAGGATTTCATGGGATAATCCTGTAGATTAACACCTGTTAAAAGGAATATGCCAGAAAAGGGTACTAAAGTCAAGGGGCTGCCCTCCTGCAGTCAGTTGCCCAGACTCCAATGTTAAACATGGACTGTCTCCATGCCTTCTGACCAAGGACAGCTGAGATAAGCATGCCAATGGGGACCCATTAAGCTGTCCTGAGGAACGCCATAAAATTTTGTGAGTAATAAACTGCCTGTGTGATTCTTGCAACTAACTTGTGTATTGGTTGTGTCTTTCCTCCAGTGGCAATTGGTCTCGGTAGCAATAAGCAGGAGTGTCTCACGGCACTGGGAAGTTGAATTGAGGATGTCTGATTAATGTAGAGCTCAAGCTCTACTGGGACATTGCTCCTAACAAGTGAGGCAAGGTGGGATGCTATGGGGCAAATGAGTTTGTAAAATTTGTGTTTTTTGAGTTTGCTCACTTTTATTGTTAAAAGTGGTGCTGGGCAGCACCAGGTATGTGATCTGTGAAATTGCTAATTATCTTCCTGCTTGGGAAGGGCCATTGTTCTGCTAATGTGTGCTAGCGAGGGGCTTTGGTGCCAGAAAAGTTTTAAAAGGAGAGAAGAAGAAGAAGAATAAGGAGGAGGAGGAGGAGGAGGAGAAGGAAACCAAGATGGCAGGGATAAAGAAGCCAGTTTTGCAGAGAGAGAGAGAAGCCATGTTTGAAAAGAGTGAGATCAGAGAAAAGGCAGAGTGCTGAAGTAGAAGCTGGGGAACCAGAAGTGAGGGTATTTGGAACTGGTGAGGTCTTTGATTCTGGGAGAAACCAGAGAAGGTTCTACTGGTTGTGGAACCGGATAATGTGTCAGTGGCTTTGGGAGCTTTGAATGAGAGGGAAGTGTTTTCCCTGTGTGTTATTGTTCCTCAGTTAGTACGAGACTTGAAAGAGGAATGGCCAACCATTTTCTGGCTCCACTGCTTCTTTACCATCTGCTCCAATCCAATGGAAACCAGCACCTGCATGCAGTGACAGCTGTGGCTACTGGCCATACAGATATGAGCAGACATCAGTGTTGAGCTACAAAATGCTATCAATATACTGTATAGCAAAAACGTCACCAAGAAATTTTGTTAGAAGGAATATGGTTGTAATGCCAGTGGCTGAGGCCAAGCAGGTTCACATTGGATTTGGGCAGACGGTAGAAAAACTGCAGAGCCAGAAAAGGTTGGGTCATTCCATTTAATAAATTCTCACAAGGCGGACAAACACACAGGTAGGGAAAATCACATTGCAGAGAGAGAGAGAAGCCATGTTTGAAAAGAGTGAGATCAGAGAGAAGACAGAGTGCTGAAGGAGAAGCTGCAAAATGGCCCCTCACAGTGGCAGGCAGGCAATTTGTGCATCTGCAATCACAATCACATAACCTTACATAGACTATACATACGTGGCACTGCCACGTGCTCACACACTAATCAGGCAAAGGACTTGCAGCCGGTAAACCAGTGAACAAGCCTAACACAGCTGCCCCACAACGGTTATACTAGTTAAGAATTTGGATTCTAGCCCGACCAGGCGGTGGCGCAGTGGACAGAGCATCAGACTGGGATGCGGAGGAACCAGGTTCGAGACCTCGAGCTCGCCAGCTTGAGCACGGGCCCATCTGGCTTGAGCAAAAGCTCGCCAGCTTGGACCCAAGGTCGCTGGCTCAAGCAAGGGGTTGCTCGGTCTGCTGAAGGCCCATGGTCAAGGCACATGTGAGAAAGCAATCAATGAACAACTAAGGTGTTGCTATGAGAAACTAATGATTGATGCTTCTCACCTCTATCTGCTCCTTTCTGTCTGTCCTTATCTATCCCTCTCTCTGACTCTCTCTGTTCCTGTAAAAAAAAAAAAAGAATTTGGATTCTAACGGTCAATGCACCAGTTCAAATCTCAGCTCTACCACTCACTACTACTCACTAGCTCTTTGATCTTGGATAAGTTACTTAACTTCTCTCTAGCTCTTTGATCTTGGATAAGTTACTTATCTCTCTGTGTTCCTATTTCTAAAACTCTAAATTGGGATTCAGGATAGTACCTCCTAAGGTTGTTGTTGCCTCCTAAGGTTGTTGTTGTGAACATGAATGATTTAATATATTTAAGTTCTTAGAATAATATCTAGAGCATAGCTGACACATAATAATATCTAGAGCATAGCTGACACATAATAGCTGACACATACAGATGTTAACTTTATTATTACTGACCTCAGCGAGTGAGCATTTAGTCACTATATGATTAAGAACAAAGGAGAGGAGTTAGTTTTATAAAAAAGTACAAACTCCATTAATATATTAAAATATCATGTCTTTTTACTAACAGAGCTCTTTATTGTAGAACAGGTATAATGCTAGTGGAAGAAAGCATACATTTTTTATTTTTATAGTATTAAGATCCTGTTTCCTTACAATTGAAAATATTTGGCTTTTGATTAATTCATACTCTAAAGCCACTAGAGTTCATACACTTCCACTGGATGCACAGTAAACAAATTTACAATGATAACATAATAATCCATTAGACCCCAATTTTAGAATTTTCAAAATTGGTTTTTTTCTTGCACTTGGTTAATTTTCAGGATTTAATTGTACAGCCTAAAAGTAATGTGTATCTTGGAAGGAAAATATTTACAAAGAGAATGCGCAGAAGAATTGATCATGTACAAAATCAGCATGCCAGATGGTATAGCTTAGCGGACATTAGTGACAGTGGCCAGTATGCATACAGTATCACTCATAAATTCCTGTTTGAAAATTGTAATAGCCTTCTAAAAGGTCTATTACTTCCCGTCACACTAATATACACCTGCCCACAGAATTCTTTCAGGTGCAGTTATAATCATGAAAGTTCCCTGTCCAAATATCTTCAATGTCTCCCCACTTGTTATAGAAAACAAATTTAACCTGCGTGATCCATTGCACAGCACAGTGCAATCCACACTTTCTACTGAGTAAGAACATGGCTTTGCAAGATACAACAAAAACAAAAGATTTGACTTTTCTTAAATATGCTCTAGCCTTTCTTTTATTTTTTTATTAATTTTAATGGGGTGACAACAATAAATCAGGGTACATATGTACAATGAAAACATCTCCAGGTTATCTTATCATTCAATTATGTTGCATACCCATCACACAAAGTCAAATTGTCCTCTGTCACCTTCTTTCTGGTTTTCCCTGTGCCCCTCCCCTCCTCCCTATCCCACCCTCTACTCCCTCCCCCCACCCCGAAACCAGGTGGCAATGGAGTAGGCGGACGTACCAACTTCCAACTCTCAGAACCAAATTGGATTATAACTCAATTTTAAATATGCTCTAAACTAGCCACTGCAAAGTCTGAAGTTAGGCTTTATTCTATCATTTCCCTACTTCACTCCACAACAGGTTTTCCAAATTTTACTAACTCTTTGTTTACTAAATCAAAGAGTAGATTACTTACAAGTCTCACACGTTGACCTGGACCTTAGAATGATGTTTTACTTCACTATGTTCTATTTGGTTCTTCTACAGTTTTGTTTGTAACTGAAGCAAAGTGGGAGGTTCCGCTATATTAAGAACACTGTCTGAATCAAATATTTTTATTTATTCTTTTGCCAAACACAGCAACAGATTTTCATCAACAATAATGTTTTAAATGTAAGAAACAATAGGCAAACTGAAGAAACAGCACAGGCCTTGAGCTGCGGAACATGATTATGATTTGACCTGTGAGGATCAAAGGGTGGCAGGCCCTAGCTGCAGAGAGTATGGACACAGACAGCATGCTGACCTTCTGAAGGAAGTCTTGCAGTACCTCACACCCAAAGTTAGAGTCATTGCCATAGTAGGAATCTTTAATAATATGTTGTTTTTGTGGATCATATCTCCAAGCAGTGCAGTGTTAGCTTTCTTATTTTCAATGTGATTACTTTTTCTATTCAAATCTCTCATATTGCTTTCATGCATGCATAGTATACAATCAAATGTGCCTCTTAATTGCTTGTATTCTTCACATCATTAGTAAAGTATGATGCTACCCTGTAGTAGGTAGAATACTGGTCCACCAAAGGGACCTACGTCCTAAACCCTAGTACCTGTGTATATATTAGGTGATATGGCAAACAGGAACTAAACTGCAGATGTAATTAAGATTGTGAATCACCTGACTTTGATATGGGGAGATTATTCTAGATCATTTGAGTCAGGTTCACATAATTATAATAGTTCTTATGAATAGAAAGGGGAGGCAGATGAGAGAGAATTAATTTTGTGTAGATGACCTGAAGACAGACATCCTCTGTCCCTGAACTACTTCCTTCTGCCATGACCTTTCATTGAGTAATAATAGCCCCATCCATAGAGTTTACAGCCTGGAAAATAATTGGTAATTCACACACCCTCATGAACACTTGTATATTAAAAAAGATAGAAAATAGAAAGATTTACAGAATCAATCTTCATTTCATCACTTTTATTTTTATTTATATATATTTTTATTTTTTTAGTTTAATTTAATTTTTTTCTGAAGTGAGAAGCAGGGAGGCAGAGAGACAGACTCCCACATGTACCGGACCAGGATCCACGCAACATGCCCACTAGGGGTGATGCTCTGCCCATCTGGGGCATTGCTCCATTGCAACCTGAGCCATTCTAGCACCTGAGGCAGAGTTCATGGAGCCATCCTCAGTGCCCAGGCCAATTTTGGCCCAATGGAGCCTTGGCTACAGGAGGGGGAGAGAGAGAGTGAGAAAGAGAAAGGAGAGGGGGAAGGGTGGAGAAGCAGATAGGCGCTTCTCCTTTGTGTTCTGGCCAGGAATAGAATCTGGCACTTCCACATGCTGGGCTGACGCTCTACTGCTGAGCCAACTGGCCAAGGCCCTTTGGCACTTTTAACAGTTCCAAGTTTTTGTCTATCTAGTGTATGTCATAAGAAAATAAGCTTACTTGCTCCCATTTGAATCACTTTGCCTTTGGAAATTTAATTATCTAAAGAAAGAAGAACACTGTGTGCTGGTTTATTTTCTGGTCAGTTTAAGGAATGTGTCTGCTTTTATATGCATATAACACTGTAGGAAAAACAGTGAGTAGGCTTCCTCTCTTATTTACCAGCTGCAAGCACTTTGCACAATTAGTGTGTGAGCATGTGGCAGAAAGACACGTGTGTGTGTGTGTGTGCGTGTGTAGCATATATAAGGCTATGAGTACTCTCCCTTGGCATGGATTACTGGCCCGTCACCTTGAGGGACAGTTTTCTTGTTAGCTCTTTTGCTGCCAGAAGAAGCAGTTTTACCATGCCTATTTGCTCACCCACCTTTGTGACAATCCAATAAATGGAATGCTCCAATGCCGTTTGGTTCTGTAGTTCGGCTCTGCAGTTCTTCTGTAGCCTGCCTGAATCCAAGTTGGACCTGCCTGGCCTCGACCACTGGCATTCCAATAACCCAAATGTCAAGTATAATTAGCTTAGATGGAAAAGTAATTTAAAATATTGGAAAAAGTTCTTTTATGTGGAATGCTTAAAAATTGACATAGTAATAAGTATTCTTCCATTTGTGCTTAATTTATAGGCAAATATAGGTAATTTATATGTGCTTTGAGATAACTAGTCAAAAATCCATATGACTGTATATCAGAAAAAGTTGTTTCATAAGTAAACTGAGGAAATTATGAAAATACAACTAATATAAATAAAAGAGAGAGACAGGTGAAACAGACAGAGGTGTGTGCCATCCATGTGGCTCTCCATGTCTTTCCCATTCCAAATATGCATTTTCTGGCTCAACTAGAGTAAGAGGTTTGTAATGCCGGTGACCTAAGCCAGGCAGGTCCACATTAGCAGAGAAACTGTGGAGCCAGAAAGCATTGGGCCACTCCATTTAATAGAGTCTTGCAATGGCGGACAAGCACACAGGCAGGAGGAAACTGCTTCTCAAGCAAAGAAACAGCAAAATGGTCTCTCACAGTGGTAGGCAGGCAATCTGCCATCTGCAATTCCCCTGAGCGCAAGCACCAATAGCCTTACATAGGCCATGCACACATGCCTCTGCCACATGCTCACACACTAATCAAGCAAAGTGCTTGCACTGGTAAACCAGCAGCAAGCCTAACACAGCCATTTTCCCAACATTCCACCCCTTTGGGGTTGCTTGGTTTACAATCTACGTGAAAGAAAACAGAGACTATAGCAACAGCGTAAGTTACACAATAATTACAAAGGTACCCTTCACAATGTCTTCCTAAGCACTTTGCACAGGACATCAACTAGACAGCCACTTCTAACTCCCTACCGTATGGCATAGTCCAGGGCTATGTCCTTTAAAAAAAATGTCCTTGGTGCATCTCTGCAACTAGATTAGAGCAGCTTCCCAGTGCAGGAGGGCCTCCATAAATGCCATAGGCCCCATCAGGGTCTCTCATACTGTTAGCAAGCTGTGTGTCCATCCAGCAAGGGAGCCAATACCCCTCTCTAGGCACAGTCCATTACACCACTCAATGATCACCACAACAGACAGCCCATCTGTCCGTGCAAAACACCAAGGCAAACGTTCATTACAGGCAACTAGCCATATAGCTCTTTATTAATGAAACTCAGCACCTTTCCATAAGTGTGCCATCCATAGCCACAAACTCACAGGGTCTGGTAGAGTCAAACACTCAAGGCCTGTGCCACCTTAACAGTTCACTTAACTGTTGCTGTTGCTGCTGCTAAAAGAATAAAAATAAAAAAATAAAAAGCACCTATTACCTTCTAATGCCAACATCTACTGCACATTAGAAGTGGACCAGTGGATTGCAAATTTCACATGGGCTCTCTAGCCCCACTCATATCCTTGTTGGATGGGTCCCTCAACCTTCCCTCTATTTAAACTGGGATAACTAGTCTCGAGGATCCTTCTCTTCCACAGCTATCTCCAACAAGTAATCTTGCAACCATGCAACCTGAATGCCAGCTATTTTCCTGGAAGATGCCAATGCTACCCACATCTCTCACTTTTTCAATGGCTGAAACCTCTGTTCTGACTCAAGCTGCCACCAAAGCTCCAACAAGACTTTATTAGGCTTGCCATCTATTGTATTTTTTGCTCCATAAGATGCACCTGACCATAAGACACATCTAGGGTTTTAAGGAGGAAAATAAGGAAAAGAAATTCTGAACCAAATGGTGTGTTAATATATTTAATAAAATATACCACAATAATATTTCAACAATATAAACTTAATAGCAGTATTAACAGCCATTAACACTGTTAATGTTTAAATACTCTTCTAGTTGTCCAGGAACTCACAGCAGCTAAATAAAATGAACATTGGCTCCATAAGACACACGGGCATTTCCCCTTCACTTTTTGGGGAAAAAGTGCATATTATGGAGTGAAAAATATGGTAATTTCTCCCTATCTGCCCCAATCATAATCAAATCTAACAAAATTTATGTTCAGGTAACATTTATAGGCCCATCTCTCTTGTTAGTCTGGGGTCAGCATGGGCAGTAGCCCTCACAGCCTTATGGTCTATCTCTGTTACAGAGAGCATGATGTCATCTACCTGCTATGTCCCACAAACAGAGCAACCAGGCTGCCAGGGGTTCGGTAGGTTTCTGCCTGAACTATACCCTCAACTCCCTCAGCTCTGCCTGGTTGCAGGGCCAGATCACAGAGTGCTCCACTAACTATAGAAGGGGTTGTGACTGCCCCTGGGGCACTCTTGGATTCTGGGTTTTTACCTTCTGGTTGACCACTGGCCAGCCTTTGAGTCTGTGGATGGCAATTTCAGCTAGAGCCTCCCCCTCAGAAGAGAAGGAGTTGGAAACACCTGCTACTGCCAACTAAGAGCCACTCCACCAGCATGGATGCTGCTTCAGCAACTGTTTCAGCTCCTGCGGTGGCCAGCTCTCAGCTTGAAGCTCAAGCTCAAGCTCTTGAACCCACATCTATTTCTCCAACCACAGTGAGTGCCAATGTTCCACTTCCAGGACAAACGGGAGCTCACAAACCTGTAACTCCTTCTCTAGCACTCATTTCAGTTCACACTGTCATTGCTGCATAGACTCCAGCTCACCATAGAGCTTTCAACCTTGCAAAGCCTCATGCACAGAGCTCTTGATTTCTTCTTGCAGGATTGCAAAAAACACCCAGCCCATAGTCCCCAACAGGAGACCACCGGGAACAGATATTCTTCTATTCTACCCTTCAAAAGTGTCTGCAGTTCCACCCCAACCTGCTTGGAATCCTGCCCACTATGCCTGATGTACTGCTAGTGGCAGAGGCCAGGTGGGTCCACATTGGATTCAGGCAGATGGTAGAGAAACTGGAGAGCTGGAAAGTGTTGGGCCATTCCATTTAGTAGAGTCTTGCAATAGCGGACATGCACATGGGCAGTAGAAAACTGCTTCTCAGGCAAAGAAACAGCAAAATTTCCCCTCACAGTGGCGGGAAGGCAATCTGCCATTAGCAATCTTTCTGAATTCAAGCACCCATAGCCTTACATATGTTATGCACGCATGCCTCTGCCACTTGCTCAAACACTAATCAAACAAATTGCTTGCAGCCAGTAAACCAGCAAGCAAGCCTAACACAGTCATTTTCCCAACAAGGTCATTTCTAAGATACATAAGTTATTTTCTCAGCAAGCAGGGAGGAATTCTGTTTTTAATTATCTCCAATGTGTACTCATATCACTTAATGGCTTACATGATATTCTTCAGGTAACCTTGCATCATAAATCTGATATTATATTTGTTTATTAAAATAATTCTAAAACAGGGATATCCTGTCAGATATGTTTCACTGATAAGTACTTTTTTCTTAGCCAATATCATTAGTCTATTTACCATTGAGCTTATCATAAGTAGAAAGTTTACAAGAAAATTAGGTCAAATATGTGCATTCACTTTGGGGTTAACATCATTTCTTGGTCATCGTAGAGAAATGACTCATCAGCCAGCTATTTGAACTACTAAGTTCTTCATAGTCACTATGCTAGGTGCTGATGCTAGAAAGTATATAATCAAAGAAAGACTGGAGCTCTGTTTTTGAGGAACTCACAGTACTACTGGGTATAGATAAGGAACTAGGTAATTAGAGTAAATGTGCTATGCTGTGCTAGGACTCAGTGGTGAAAAACTGGGGAGCCACTAGAAGCTGTTTAGATAGGATTTAGTTAGGTAAGATTGGGAGGTGGGCCTGTATGAAGAAAGGTACACTCAAATGCACTATCAAAATAAAGAAGAAAGCTACTGAGTGTGCTAGAGAAAGCAGAGAGTGTAGAAATAAAGAAATGAAAGAAATATTAAAAGTTATTGAGAAAAATATCATCTATCATACTTGGTGAAGGGTGAATATGCCCAAGATTCTGCACTGGGAGAAAAAGAGAAAAACATATGGAAAGGAAGAAACAAAAAAAAAGAAAACAGACCATGTTTTCTGAAGTGTTAGACACCATAAGTGTATGATGTGCAGAAAGGTATGAAAACACAGAAAAAAGAATACCAAATGTTGTTGTGGGGGTGGAGCTAGAAAAAAGTCCATTCTTGTGAAAAAGTTATCTGAGTCTTGGAGCACATGTAAGAACTATCTAGTACAAAAAGAAGGGGAAACAAGTTAAAAATCAAATACTTTTTAAAAATCATATTGTATTTACTACAAGCAAATGAATATTTATGCTTACCAAATATTTTACTAGCTTCTCAAATTCAAATGACTTAACATTCCGAATTGAATCTTTTATGATCATGAAAGACATCAGCTTATGAAAAAAATTTTAATGGAAAATTTAAAATTTGTTTATAAAATGCTTCTAATTTTTATTGCAGAGTTGTAAGCACTTGATTAATGTTAGTTATTTTTATTTATTTTTAATTATGAATTATTAACAGTGTTGGGATACTATTATTACTTGGAAAGATAGTCACTAATTTAGATTGAAAACTTGATGTTAAAAAGCAGGCAGATGGCTATGCCATTGACAAATTAACTGCTATAGAAATTGCCTTTCCACCATTAACAAGTTGAAAATGGGAGAAAATATATGGGGAAAAAGTGCTTTTCTGACAGTGATCCCTAAGAGAAGGGACACACAGTTAAGTCTGGTCAATGCTCTCCAGTTTCCTGCCTGGAGGCCCTTTGAGGCTTCAGTAAACAGAGTTTGGCAGACCCACTGAATTGTTAAGGACAAGACTGGAGTTTGAAAAGACTGAGGTAGCTAGAATTTGTATGGTAGAGTTTAGGAGAAGAGGTAGAGTTTTCCAGATATCTTTATAGAGCTCTTTTTGTGTTTTGGGCTGAGGAGTTACCAATACAGGACATAAAGAAACTATCTGAGGGCAGAAAAGAATAAGTAGCAAGCAGTATATCAAACAATCCTCACACCTGTCCCTATGTGTTCTCCATTAAAATAGCTCCACTAGAAAAAGTGGAGATACTTAGTACCACATGGGGTACTCAAAAAAGTCACGCTTCAAGAATGAGGCTAAATTAGTCCCAAACAAAATGTTTATCTGAATGCCATAAGAAAGTTTGAAAAGGTACAACTGATTGACATGTTACTTAGCCAAATGCAAGAACATAATTCAACATTCTTATAAGCAACACCACAAAATTCAGCATCCAGTCATGTAAAGTGAATAATGGTCAGCATAAAAAATTATCATGTATGCAAAAAGGAAAAAAAAATTATTGCCCATAATCAGGAGGAAAAATAAGCAAATCAGGTTCATAGAAAGATGACACAATACAAATGCACAACCGGAAAGTGATATTCTGAACTCCAAGTCATGGTTGAAAGTGGGACAAACTCATAGATCTTATCCTATTGAAAGCAATCTACCAGCCGCATAGATCCAAGAGTAAAAGTTGGAAACTTCAACCTCAGCAGACAATCTCTGATCATTCGGTGGCTTACCTCTAAATGCTGCTGGCTGGGCATACTTCTAGGAGGCAAGGTTTAACATGAAAATTAAGAAAAAACCACTGATTAGGGACATAACATATCCATATAAAAACAGGACAACAAAATACATGAAGTTCACACTGGCCAAATTTAAGGAGAAATAGACAATTTAAAAATAATAGTTAGAAATTAACAAAAGGTTTTCCATTTTACCTAAGTTATCAAATTTGTAGGCATACAGCTCCTTCTCAATACATAATATGTGCATGCCTTTATTTTTTCACAATATAAAATAGTAAGAACTTAAAAAGAAGTTGAGACCAGTGTCCATTTAATTTTATCTCATGCAAAGCAGTGGAAGACGTAAAAAAAATAGAATTCTCAAATTACTGTGAACGCTAATATTTTCCTTAGGTAATGTTTTAATTTATTCTTATTTTTCTTTTACTTGTCCATTATAAAAGTAAATTAAAAGTCCCTTTATAAAAAAATATTCTCTTGAGGCATTACATACTTTTCAACTCCTTTCATTTTTATAAGTATCCTGTCATCTCCCTGTGTGCACACACATACACACACAGAAAAAGAGACACAAGCCCTGATCGGTTGGCTCAGTGGTAGAGCGTCAGCCTGGCATGTGGTTATCCAGGGTTCAATGCCTGGTCAGAGCACAATGGAGAAGTGACCATCTGCTTCTCTACCCCTCCCCTTTCTCTCTCTTTCTCTTTCTCTCTTTCTCCCTATTCCTCTCCTGCAGCAACTTGATTGGCTTGCGAGAATAGGCCTCAGGCACTAATGATGGCTCTATGGCCTCACCTCAGATGCTAAAAAATGGATCCTGTTGTAACTGAGCAATGCCCCAGATGGACAGAGCATCGCCCCCTAGTGGGTTTGCCAGGTGGATTCTGGTTGGGCACATGCAGAAGTTTGTCATTGCCTCCCTCCTCTCATTAAAATTTAAAAAAAAATGAAATAAAGAGACACACCACATTCACACAATTAAAAGTTTATATCTTCAGAGGGAAAATTCATAGTTAATCTTTGTGAACCTTGTGGAGTCTTAAAACCATTTCAAAACAGAGTTATTAAGGTTTAAGAAAAATCTCAGCTTAATAACCTATAAGATAAAATGTGTTTCTGTATTAATTAACAATCCAATGAATAACCTATGGTATTTTCTCAAGTGAAAAACTTATTGCTCTACCTAGTCAAAAGAATGCAAGAAACAATTTTTTTCCTTTTGTAGGTAATTAATTGCTCTAAAATGTGGTACCCCCATATTTTCAATGTGTGGGTTCAAGGACAGCTGGTAATTGGTGTGTGAATATTCTAAGCAGATGGGAATATAAACAGACCATCAGGTAGGTGAAATAGATATTATTTCTGATTTGAATTTTATGTTTCTATGTATAAACATATCTCCATTTTAAAGTTTTATTATACTTTAAATATACCTCCTTTCTCTCAACAAATAATCATTTATTATTGCTTTCCTTGTAATATTTAAATCATCTTTTAAATTTTATTTGATTATTAGTTAGGCTGGTAGTTGATTATTAGTTACTAAGTCTAAATAAGAAATCACTTATAAGATTAGCATGCCCCAAAATATACAGTGTGTAAAACAAGCTATGGAATAAAAGAGATAGGGAGTAATTAACTCCTTCAAACTTTTGCATATTGTCTTTTTTCTCAATTATTCTATTCAATCTATTTCTCAGTAACGACTTCTGTCAATGTTTATCACCATGATTCTCTCAACTTCTCTTCTCTAGCTTACACAGTCCACAGCATTTGGAACTGTTGGCCAACACTCCTTTACAAAACCATCTCCTCTTACTGTACTAATTGTTTCTCATTTTTCTTTCTCAGTTTCTAACCATTTCTTTTCTATCTCCTTTCCTGATTGTTGGCAATCCTTTTCTTGCTGAAAAGTAGGCACTGCTCAATCTTGTCCACAGGATTTTTTCCCTCTCCCAATCTTCTGTCTTGTTGATAGACTGACCATTTCAAAATTTTGACTATAATATAATGTGAATAACTCCAAACTTTATACTTCTAAAAATAACTACTCTTTCCAATTATATCTTGGTATTTCTAGCCACCTATAGAACTTTAATATCTATCTCCAAGAACCACAAGTGCATTACATTCTTCGCATACAACAGTAAATTCATAATTTCTCCTTCTTACACTATTCTAATACCATAATTCTTAATAATACACTCAAAATCACAACCTTTTCTTTACTTCCTTTTCTTCCTTTTTCATTATTTGTCATTAAGTTATTTTCTTGACACTGTAACCTCTGTATACTCTCTCGCTTTTTATTTCTAAGACTACTTCTCTCTTTTTAGTTCTTACCTGAGCTGTGATATTAACTTTCTAGTTTATTTTTTCACATTTAGCTATCTCCACTTTAATTTTTAAAAGAGCACACGGTCACAAGATTAAGTCTCTAGTGCTAACTCTCTTATTGGACATCTGGGGATAATTAGATGGGTTTCAATCTATGTTTTTTATTCTTCTTCATTCTAATCACCTACCTTTTTTAAACTAGCATGGATGACTAGTATGGTAGACTACTTGGGGTCTTATCTTCTTGTGGGTCTGATATTTTATTAGTTTATGAAATGCCAGAATGCTATTTGGTAAATAAAAAAAATATATATACATAAATTTAGGTTCTCCCTTCCTCTTAAATTTGTCCACATATAATTTCCATTAAGTGCATTTTGTGGACAATTCCAAAGCACAGAAAGTGAATTTGGGAATAAGTCCTAAATGAGCCAACAAGAATAAATCACCTACTCTATGATAAGAATTCCCTGATTGCTCCTTACTCTGGTTTTCTCATAAAAATGATTATAGAAAAAAGGTACAGGAGCCAGATTGAATCCATAGAATGGGAGATTGATGGTGCCTCATGGGAAGCAATAGAACAAGTTAGTTAAACTTAGATGTTCAGAAGTTTGACTGCCAAGTTTTGAATCTGTGATTCAATATTACCTAGCTTTATGACTGTGGTCAAGTTACTTAGTCTTTTCAAGCCTCAATTCAATAAAACTAAAATATAACTCATGCAAATAATGGGAAAATTCAATTCGTTAACACTCGTTAAGCATTGAGCATACTACCGGGCATATACTATGAATTAAAATTTTTTACCTCTATTTTTTTCTGTTTTCTTTCTTTCGTTTTTTTTTCTACAGGGACAGAGAGAGAGAGAGTCAGAGAGAGGGATAGAGAGGGACAGACAGACAGGAACGGAGAGAGGTGAGAAGCATCAATCATTAGTTTTTTTTTGCCGTCGCAATACCTTAGTTGTTCGTTGATTGCTTTCTCACATATGCCTTGACCACGGGCCTTCAGCAGACCGAGCAACCCTTTGCTGGAGCCAGCGACCTTGGGTCCAAGCTGACGAGCTTCTGCTCATTTTCTTCGAGCATCTCATTTTCCAGGGCACAAACTTTTTTCAGTGAGGCCTGCAGTGGTTTCTTTCTCTCACCTGTACTACTCAAATCTTGTGTCCTTCTTGTTGGACACTGAGTACAGGCAGAGAAAATGAAGCTTGCTCTTACTGATCACATAGAGGTCATTACTTTCAGAACCCAAGTCATTGAAGATGCCAGCTACTGTGGCCACTCTCACCAGCTTCTTGGCTTTCTTCTCCTCCATATCTGGCCTAAACTTATCTTTAAACACAGCCATTGCTGCTAAGGAGCCAGAATCCATGGTGATATAAGGCAACTTATCAGTTGATTCATGAGGACAGACACTGTAGAGGTGAGATCCAATGACTTTTATGTCCCTCCAAAACTAGGGCTGCACCAGTGTAACCATGATAGCTGAAAAGCCTCTATTTCAGCATCCAATTAGTCATCCCAACTCTGGGAAGGTGGCCAGTAGAAAGGGAGTGGTGCTCCAAGTTGGAAGAAATGAGCTGGGTTGTCATATCTATGTCTGCAGCTGTCCCAGCACCACAATAATAAATGTTAGGAGATATAAAGCTATCCTTGAACAGTTCTTTCTTGTCCGCAAAACCATACCTTTAGCTGCCTTTGCATCTGCTCGAAGTACTATTGCATTTGTATAAACAACCCCTATAATGGTTGTGCCTATTTTTCAAGGCATTGGAAGCTTTAACTCTTTCTTGGCATAATCAGCTTCCAAGACGGCATTTCTGCAGCAGTTATCAAAAGAAACACCTCCACTCGGTAGCTTCTACATTGACATAGTGCGGTCTTCCCCAGAACCAGGAGATTTTTTTAAAAAATATAGCCTTTAGACAACTTTGTGAGTTTTTACCTCCGGTTATTTTTATTTTTGTGTTTTTTGGCCCATTTTAGATGGTTTAATTTTAATAAAATATAATTTATTTATCTAGGTTATCAATTAACGAGCATAGAATTGGGTGAAAGACTAGGATGTTATTTTAGAATATCTAATACCATTGATATTTGTTTTTCTTTTCTCCTAGCTAATGTTTTTATGTTTGTGCTGCATTTTCTCCTTTCATCTGTCCATTTACGGGCAAGTGAGTGGTTCAAAATATTTTCCCCTAAAATAAGCCATTGGCAATTAATTTTTGTTACATAATTTATTTTTATGTTTTCATCCTCATTAATTTTTTTCTTTCTGTGTTTCTTGGGTTCACTGTGTTGTCTTTTTTTTTTTTTAACAGGGACAGAGAGAGAGTCAGAGAGAGGGATAGATAGGGACAGACAGACAGGAGCGGAGAGAGGTGAGAAGCATCAATCATTAGTTTTTTGTTGTAACACCTTAGTTGTTCATTGATTGCTTTTTCATATGTGTCTTGACCGCGGGCCTTCAGCAGACTGAGCAACCCCTTGCTTGAGCCAGCGATCTTGGATCCAAGCTGACGAGCTTTGCTCAAGCCAGATGGGCCCGCACTCAAGCTGGCGAGCTCAGGGTGTCGATTCTGGGTCTTCCGCATCCCAGTCCAATGCTCTATCCACTGCGCCACCGCCTGGTCAGGCCTGTGTTGTCTTTCACAGCATGTATCTTATTTATTATTTTCATTATTTTAGTTGGCATTCAAAATATTGAAACCATATTATTATCATTATTTTAAAAGTACCCTGCAATTGTTTCTTTTGTTTTGAGAGTTATTTAGAAAAGAATGTCAAATGCTTTGAGTTTTTTGTTTCTAAATTTGACATTTATTTTTCACTTTATTAGTTTGTGATTTCAGAATATGATCTGAAGTATTTTCTCCTTTCAAATTAAATGAATATTTCTTTTTGAATATGTAATTACATTCTTTTTTTGTAAAATTCCTTATGGGCCATTTAAAAAGAAATTCTCTCTTTGCAGATTATAGCTCTAAGTATACATTTCTTTATTTGACTAGACTATATCAATCTTTTAGAGTATTGTTTAACTTTTTATGTAGAAACAACTTTTATATGCATGAAATTTCAAGGACAAAAAAGTAAACTCTTAATTATCTCTCTCCTGTTGCTCTCGCATCTGTTTCTTATTTTAGATCTACAATGCTTTCTTCAGGTATTCTGATGTTATGTCTGTTGGTACATAAAGGCTCATTGAAAACTTGTTTAACTCATTATTGCAAAGGTCCATGTTCTCATTTAACTAAATTTTTCCAAATTTGTAGTTTGTGTAATTTTGATATTATGAACTCTCCCTTCTTTTTGTTTACATTTGCTGATTGTATCTTTGTCCATTATTGCAACTTCTCTTAATTATTATGGACATTTTATCAATAGGTTTGGAATTTAGTTATGAGCACATATGGAGTTATTGTGCATCTAATGTAGGAATGTTTTTAGTTGCATTGTTTGGCTATACTTCATTTTTATTTCCCACAGGAGCAGAAACTATGTTTAATAATGTTCAACACTATGGAAATTATATATATTTAAGTAAGATAGGTGTCTATGTAGCAATATACCCTCTTCACCAAAGCTGTTCAGAGAGGCTCCCTTCAATGAGAGACCTAGAAACTATAATGATATTCTCCTTATGACTTTTATTTTTTTATTTTTATTTTTTACGAAGACAGAGAGAGAGTCAGAGAGACGGATAGATAGGGACAGACAGACAGAAATGGAGAGAGATGAGAAACATCAATTATCAGATTTTCGTTGCAATACCTTAGTTGTTCATTGATTGCTTTCTCATATCTGCCTTGACCGTGGACCTTCAGCAGACCAAGTAACCCCTTGCTCAAGCCAGAGACCTTGGGTTCAAGCTAGTGAGCTTTTTTTTCTCAAGCCAGATGAGCCTGCGCTCAAGCTGGCAACCTCGGGGTCTCGAACCTGGGCCCTTCGCATTCCAGTCTGACGCTCTATCCACTGCGCCACCGCCTGGTCAGGCGGATTTTATTTCTTCTTATGACTTTTAATTTCCAGGTTTTGTGGTTGTATTTAGGGTTTCTTCTCGGTCTATTATTTTCAGTAAGTATCTTAAGATGTAATTTGAAAATTTTCCCTTTTGTAACAGTAATTAACCACCTTTATTTAAATATTTATTTATATTTTAAAGGTATTTTGTGCTTGCCCCTGATGTTTTATATGTCAACATTATTATTCCTGAGTTATATGTTTAATATACTTTTACAAATATATAATATAGTCACCTATTTTACAATTTCAAAAAGTATGAAAGAGCCCATAGAAGCAATCCAACCTTTACAGTTGTCCCCAACACCCTTCCAGCCAGTTTGTGTCTTCACAGATAACTGATGGAATGAGTTTGTGAGAGTGAGTAGGTGTATATACTTTCAATGCTGTTATATATAGAAATGAGATTCTTCCACTTATTGGTTTTATTATATGGATCAACTTACTTCACTTACTAGAGCTTTAGTTTTTCCTGTTTTAAAAAGAATATATTTTATTTGTTTTTCTTATGGTTTTTGATTGTTTGTTTGTTCTTTATCAAATATGTAGTGAGCACCCTACATGTCATGTTCTGTGGTAGGTACTAAAGATGAAGCAGCAAATAATACCAATGTGTTGTTTATGGTGTTGCAAAAGGAAGGACAATAGCTGCCTTACAGACTGATTTTAAATAGAGTGGATAGAAAGTGTTAGTATTATATATGCATTCTCTGTTTTCTCCCTGTTAAGTAGGTAATACCTTAATATTACACACATTGGTCTACTCCTTGCTTTTTTTACTTAAAAATGTATTATGGTCTTTCCATATCTCTACTTAAAGAGTTTTGACATTATGTATTCTAGCTGCATAATATCTCTTGTTTAATGTTCCACAATTTAATTAACTAGCCCCCTGTTGATAAATGTTTAGAATTTTTGTGATATTTTACTATTAAAAAGAGATTACAGAGAATAATCTTTTATACATTGTATACATAATTGAATATATTATAGGGGTGGAACCGTTGGGTGTCAAGGTATGTGATTTTTATAGATATTAACTCCTCCCCTTACTCCCTGCCAAAGGATTGTACCAATTTGCATTCTCACAAGCAATAAATGGGTGTGGCTGGTCCTCTCAATCTTACACGTAGAATACTAACCTTTTGGATTTGTGGGTGACCCAAAAGGTGACAAATGGCAGTTCACTGTAGATTTATTCTTATTTCTTCATTATGAATGAGTTTAGTTGAGACTCTTTCCACATATCTATAATCCAAATAGTCTTTCTTCTGCTATCTTACTTGTATTTATTTGTTGGTCTTTTTTTTTTTAATTTTTAGAAATGTTTCATATATGAAGGAAATTACAATTTTGTTTATGAATTATACGTAGTTTTATAAATCTTAAATGTTGAATTAATGATTAATTTTGCCATTTTTATTGCTCTTGTTACTATGATTAAGTAATTAAAAATTTTAATAACTTTTTATGACTTCTGGGTTTTCTGTCATAGAAAAGCTACTTCTGTTTCAATATTATATCCATAAATTTTTGTATTGGTTTTATTTATATCTTCAATTTTTTTATTCATTTGGAACATACTCTTTATAAATTATGAGAATTAAATATTTTTTTAAGTCCAGATGGTTACCAAGATGTCCCAACACCATTTGGTTTTAATAAACAACCTTTCAACATCATCTAAAATATATAATCTTTGTCACTTAGTAAATCCTGTTAGGACTATTTCTAAAAACTCTGTGTGGTTCTATTGATGTGATTATTTATAAATTATATCACACTGTTTGAATTATTGAGGGTTAGAAATATACTTTAGCATCTGGTAAAAACTTCCTTATTCTTCTTTTACCAAATTTTTCTATTTATTCTTGCTTGTTTTTTACTATTTCCAGTCTCTTTCCAAAATTATTAAATTTGCTTTTTGTTAATCTGGTTTCCATTAAATTATTGATTAATTTAATGGTAATTGATATAATTTGATGTTTTTGTCATCTGTGTCCATGTTATTTCTTAGTATCCAAAAAAACAAACAACCAGTACGTTTTAATTTGTTCAAGCATTCTTTTGTGGCTCCCTGAAACATCTCAAAGTTTTCTTACAATAAACATTGCACTTTTACTTTTAAATTTATTGCTTGATGCAGTAAGCAGAATAACTGCCTACTCCATCCCAAAGATGTCCACAGTCTAATGTTCAGAAATTATAAATATGTTACATTACATGCCAAAGGTGAGTAAAAGTTTCAGATGGAATTAAGATTCCTAATCAGCTAACCTTGAGATGTTGAAATGATCCCAGAATATTCAGTAGAGCCTAATATAATCACAGTTTTCTATATCAGTGAGAAAAGGAGAATAAGGAGGAAGAATCAGAGAACAAGCTGTGTGAAAGTAATTTGGCCTAAGTGGGATTGAAGGTGGAGGAAAGGACCCTGAGCCAAGGAATGTGAGCAGTCTCTAACAGCTATAAAGGGCAAGGAATGTGTTTTCCCTTTGAACAGCCCAAAGGAATGCAGGCCAGCTGATCCTTTGATTTTAGCTCATTTGAACTGTTCTGGACTCCTGACATTCAGAACTGAGATAATAAACATGTGTTGTTTTAAATCACTAGGTTTGTTATAATTTGTTATAGCAACCATAAAAACTAGACATGCTATTTTTTACTGTTGTTCATATTAATAAGGTCTTTTATTGTGTTATGTCATGTAGTTTATTGTTTGTATCAGTAGAGGTTGTTGATTATAGCATATTTATTTTGTACCTCACCACCTTACTAAAATATCTATTATTGGTTTTAACAGAAAATTTCAAGTTTTCCAAATATATAAACATATTATCTGCAAATAGTGATAATTTAACCTCTTTGTTTCCAATCTTTGTAATTTATTTCACTTGTCTAAATTTGCTGGCTAAAAAAATAAATAAACAAACAAACAAATAAATAAATACATAACCTGCCACTATTCAATAATAGTGGTGGTAGTACACTATGTGCCATTTTATTGACATATACAGGGATGCTTCTAATGTTTTCCAACAAGGATTGTTCCAGGCTTTTTGCCTGAGATGCTTATTTTATCATGTTGAGATACGGTTCTATTTCAATTATAATTTTAGGAGTTTATATCAAGAATAGTAAAAACTTTGAAAAATATTTTTTCAAAATGGAATGATGATTAATGCTTCTTAGAGCTATTAATGTATTTAATTTTAATCATTATGGAACAATCATGTCTGGAATAAATACCACTTGCAAATGCCACTGACTATTTTGAAATTTTACTTTCACATTTATAGTGAGATTAGTTTTTAGTTATCTTTTTGAATATAACTCTTCTCTGTTTTTGTTTTATTTATTTTTTTTAGAAAAGACTTCCTATTTTGCTGTTCTTTTTTATTTATTGGGGTTATATTAATTAATAATATCATATAAGTTCTTTGTACAATTCAATGATACAGCACCCATATATTTCTTTGTGTGTCCAACAACCTAAGTCCAGTCTCCATTTGTCACTATATATTTGACCCCTTTTACTCTCTTCAACCTTCTTCTACTCCCTTCCCCTTTAGGTTACCATCATACTGTTGTCTCTGTTATAAGGATTTTGTTTGTTTTGTTTGCTCATTTGTTGCTCTCTATATTATATCCCACATATGAGTAAAATTATAGGTTCTTGTCCTTTTTCATCTGACTCATTTTCTTAACAGGATACTCACAAGATCCCTCCATGTTGTTACAAATAGAAATATCTTAATTTTTCTTATGGTGAAGTAGCATTTCATTGTATTTATGTACCACATCTTTTCTTTTTATCAAATTATCCATCAAAAGCTTTTTAAAATTATTTTTACAGGGACAGAGAGAGAGTCAGAGAGAGGGATAGATAGGGAAAGATAGACAGGAAAGAAGAGAGGTGAGAATCATCAATCATTAGTTTTTCCTTGCCGTTAGGTCACCTTAGTTGTTCATTAATTGCTTTCTCACATGTGCCCTGACCGTGGGCCTTCAGCAGATCAAGCAACCCCTTGCTGGAGCCAGTGACCTTGGGTCCAAGCTGATGAGCTTTTGCTCAAGTCAGATGGGCCCGCACTCAAGCTGGCAAACTTGGGGTCTCAAACCTTGGTCTTCCGCATCCCAGTCCGACGCTGTATCCACTGTGCCACTGCCTGGCCAGGCCATCAAAAGCTTTTTTAAGAGCAGTTTCAGGTCAGAAAAAAATGGAGAGAAATATACAAAGATTTCCCATATATTACTATTCCCCACACATGCATGGTTGCCCTTATTATCTAAAGCACTCACCAGAATGTTACATTTTTTACCAAGGATGAATCTGTGTTGGCGTATCATAATCACCCAAAGCCCAGAGTTTACCTTAGGGCTTACTCTTGGTGTTATACTTTCTAGGGTTTTGGACAAATGCAAAATAACAGATATATATCATTTATAATATTATAAAGAGTAGTTTCACTGCCCTAAAAAATCTTCTGTGGTTTATTCATTCATTTCTATCTAGCCTCTACACCACTGCCAATCATTGAACTTTTTTTAAAATTTCTTTTTATTTTATTCATTTTAGAGAGGAGACACACACACACAGAGAGAGAGAGAGAGAGAGAGAGAGAGAGAGAGAGAGAGAGAGAGAGAGAGAAAGAGAGAAAGGGGGGAGGAGCTGGAAGCATCAACTCCCATATGTGCCTTGACCAGACCAGTGCAGGGTTTTGAACTGGCGACCTCAGTGTTCCCAGGTTGCCGCTTTTATCCACTGCGCCATCACAGGTCAGGCCTCATTGAACTTTTTATTGTTTCCATAGTTCTGCCTTTCCTAGAATGTCATACAATTGGAATCACACAGTTTGTAGCCTTTCTGATTGGTTTTATTTTTACTTAGTAATATGACTTGAAGTAATATGACTTAGAAAAGACTCCCTGTCTTTTTCTGCTTTTAACCCAAATATTTTTAGCACTGAATAATGCTCCATTATCTGCATATACTAAGGTTTATGTATAAATTCACCTACTGAAGGACATCTTGATTGATTCCAAGTTTTGGCAATTATTCATAAAGCTGTTGTACATTTGTGTGGAGATTTTGTTTAGGCATAAGTTTTCAACTCTGTTGGGTAAGTATCACAGAAAGCACTTGCTGGATAGTATGGTAAGAGTATGTTTCATTGTAAAAGAAACTGCCAACCATTCTTCCTAAGTGACTGTACCATTTTGCATACCCATAACCAGTAAATGAGAGTTCCTGCTGCTCTCCTTCCTAGCCGGCATTTATTTTTGTCTTTGTTACAGATTCTGGCCATCTTAAATGTTTGTAGTGATATTTAGTTGTTTTAATTTGCATTCCCCTTATGAAATATAATGTGAACCATCCTTTCATATGCTTATATGCCATCTCCATATCTTCTTTAGTGAAGTATCTGAGCTGATCTTTGATCCATTTTTTAATTTAGGTTATTTGTTTTCCTTGTTGTTGAGTTTTAAGAGTTCTTGGAAGATTTTAGATAAAAGTCAGATGCTTCTTTTAACAATATTTTCTCCCAGTCTGCAGCTTGCTTTCTCTTTCTGTTGACATTTTAAGTTTTAATAAATGTCATTTATAAATTACATTTTCATGAATCATGCCTTTGGTGTCAAATCTAAAAAGTCATCACTGTGCCCAAAGTCATCTAAGTTCTTCTTTTATGTTAGCTTTCAGGGGTCTTACAATTTTAATTCAATGTCTTTTCCTATACTGCAACAAACAGTATTGCTTGCACATATGGATTGTCCATAGGATTGCTCATTTAGTCTCAATTCTGCTTCCTAGAACCAACTGAGTCGAGCAAAACTTATGCCAGGTGTATTGCTGTATCCTCTACTGGAAATGAAAAACTTGGGTTTATCCTTGGTGTGACCTTCATCTTTGATACTATATTTTTTTGCTGGATTCTTTCTCACATCTATAGCTCTCTGATGCCATTGCTACATCATCATTTATTGTCTTTTTCCTTTTGCCCCACTACATAAATTCTGCTGTAATTCACTCTTCCAGATATTTTTAAACTACTTTATTGAGATACATTCGAATTACAAAAGCTGTATATATTTAATTTATACAACTTAATGAGTTTAAGGAAAACTACATATCTGTGAAACTATCACTATACTAAATGCTAGAAACATAGTCATCATCTCCAAAAGTTTCATCTTACCCTGCCTTCTTCATTTATTATTTTTTTATATTTGGTGGTCTGGGGTTTTTGTTGTTTTCCAGTTTCACCAAACTTACTTATATTCTCCTAGTGCTTTTGAATGACTTCTATAAGATAGGAGAAAATGCTGACTTTATATTCTAGTATTCAAACATGATTTCTTTAATTTGAAATTTTATTCTATTTTTAATGTGGTTAGGTTTGGTCTTTAGAATGATTTTTGATAATGGTGAATAAATGATTTATACTCTGAACCTTTACATACTTTTAATTTTTTTTCTGTCATATTCATTAAAAGAAACTTGTGTGTATAGACTAGATATAAGTTATTGGGGAAAAGTCTTTTTTCCTTATAACATCAAAGAAAGTGCTCCAAAGTTTCCTGTTCTTCAACGTCATTGTTTGGAAATCTCATATCAGCCTGAATTTCCCTTCACATGTGATTTCTTCTTTTTCCAGAATATTATTCTTTCCTTAAAGTTTAAATTTGTTACCATGTTATATACCTGTTTACTATTCTCTATTAATTCTTCATTAGTTTTTATAATACTTACAGTAACATCTTTCAGTATGTGGACAGGTTCTGTTTTCAAAATCACCACAATAATATCATCTAACCAATATGCTCTTCCTATAATTTGACAGTGTCATTCATAAAGATGTGGGTTGTGTTGTCCTTTATCTGGAATGTTGGTGAGCTAATTACTATGGGAAATGTGACTCAAAGTGACTTTTAAGTACAAGTGATAAAAAAGTTACACATATCTACTTTGTTTTCTTAAAATATTAACTCTTAGAAGTGTTCCAGCCCAGGTTAAACAGTCCATGTTCTGAGACCCTGATGCTGTGTGGAAAGCCATAGGAAGGACCCCAAAGTTCTCCCATGAAGATAAAGAGAGCTGCCCAGCCCACTCCAGCTGTTCTAATTTCAGCTATCAAATGACATTCCCTGAGCCAGAACAACAAGGATATGAGAGTTGTGTTTTTTTTGTTTTTTTTTTTTAAAGCAGTTGCAATAGTTTCAACCTTCAAATTTAGGACTGATTTCTGATACAACAAATGAAAAAGTATGCATATTCAAATTATTCTTTAAGAAAAATTTTCTATAGTTCCTTAAATATTTTTGTAATCCAGTTGTTGAGTTCTCTTCCTGAGAAACCTTAATTCTTTATTTATTGAGTATGTAGATAGCCATTTCTTCATACGTATCATTTTCTCTCATCAGTTTTGCTCCTAAATAGTTTTTGTGGTATGTATAATCTTATCTATCCTACTTCCCACGCCACTTCCTTGTTTTGTAGTTTTTATTGTGGTTCATTTTTTTCTGCTAGTTGCACCAATTTCTCTACTTTCTTCCCTAAAAACTAATAGCTTTAAGTATTTTCATATTTTATATTTCTGCCCCATTTCTTTCTTGAGTTTTGACCATAACTTCTATATTTCACATAAGTCCTTATCTCATAGAAATTCCATGCTCTCTTAATTTCCATAAGATTGTAGATAATTTTTTTAAATAGTGTATTTTCTGAGTAAGTTCTTCCTCCAATATTCAATCTTGTCTTTGAGTGTTAACCCATTCTTTCATTTGTTTCAGTACTGTTTTATGTACAACAGATCTTTTACATTTATTAATCATTTTTAAATGTAGAATGTAGTACAGTATCTGTTTTGTAATATGCAGAAAGATAGTGTGTGTGTGTGTGTGTGTGTGTGTGTGTGTGTTGGAGGGCTCTTACTACTAGCCTCTTTTTAAAATAAGATGTCCTTAGAATAATCCCTCTATGTCTCCAGCTGGAGAAATAAATATAGTTTTATTTATTTTGTTTCTCTCGTTCACTTTTTCACTGTTTGTGAGTGTTGAAAGCATAAAAACAGAGGGATGGAAATGATAAATGCTTTGGGATACCATGCATCTCATGTATAAACAGTTATCTTTGAGTCCCAAATCTGTTATATCTTCTGTGTGAAAGGCATGGTCAATTCCTTGGGGTTAGATAGCATCCTTCAACTTTTAGTCATTGCATTTATTATTTCTCCAGTAATTATATCTTCTCGGATGACTTACTATTTTTTAACCAATGTCTGCCCTCTTTCTGCTTCTTCTAATATCATTAGACACCTCTCTATTTAAGAAGTGACTAAGTCTTATGATAACATGCAATCTCAATATCTCTTTTAGACCTAAATTCATGCTCACTCAGAAAAATGAGTATAGACCTCTCTGAGAGACCAGTGTGTCACTCACTGCATTTCACTCTTGGCTCCCCCCCGATTCCCACTTCTTCTCTTGCCAAGACAGGGACTATTGTAAAAGTAACTCACAACTCTATTGCTTACCTTATTGAAAACAATATGGTTTTTATCATATTTAAATAATTTTTGAATCTCGCTCTTCTTTCTTTTGGTCAAAATTTTTTTGTATTTGCCAGATGTAAAGCCAGGAGACAGGGCCGGGATCACAGCCGCCTGACCCACACAGGTTCTCATTGGATTTGAACAGTCGGTAATGAAACACAGGAGCCAAGAACTGGTGAGCCATCAGCTTTAATTCTAGCTTGCACCCGGCGGGCAAGCAAAAACACACACTGGCCTCCAAAACCCACACATTCAGTGCTCACAAAGCTACTGACTTATCCGAGTTTCCTAGCATCAAAGCTTTCCAGCTCACCAGACTTATTCACCTGTGTTCCTCATCTCCTCCAGCACAAACTCTTAAGAAACTGACTTCTCACTCAGCACTCTACCATCTTGGCTGCTTCCACTCCTCCATGTGGCCTTACTCTGCTCTCCTCTCTAATACTAACCTCAGGAACCAAGTGAGAGCAAGCTCCCGGACTGCCCCAGTTTATAGCATAGAAAATCCAAACCTTTAATCCAATTATACATAAAGAAAGTCTCTGATACAAAGCCACCCATCTGAGGTATAATGGGATTCCTCAAGAGAGTGCACCACCCTACATCATCCAATCAGTCAAGGGTGTGGGGAAGAGCTTACTCCTAAACTAAGCCTTAGGCTATGACGACCCGGCCTGCCCACAACCTGTTCCAGAACACACATTAATATCAACAAACTTCCATGTGGGCAGCGCCATCTTTAACAAAGTGAGCATAATATATTTTATCTGCCCAACACCAGATATTATTTATAATGTGTGTTCAGGTCTGTTCAAGATCCATGATTTCATTATAGATTAGTTTTTCTTTTCCTCCTTCCATATATTTGTATATTTTAGAATAATATTTACAATATTCAGGGAATTTTTAATATATCCAACAGTAGTGAAGAGAGCTATGCCAATGTTAAGTAGTTCTTCAATTACCTTCCCCAAGTCCCAATAGGTCCTTTTTTTATTTACCTTGCCAGAATCACCATCTGCATTTTACATTTTATTCATAATTTGTAACAATCAGCTCTTATTAACACAATAAACTTATAATTATTTCTTTCTTCTAAATTAATATATGCTGCCAAAACGTTCACTGGCTTTCAGGTATTTTTATTAAAAAATTATCTGTCAAGGAATTTTGCTCTGTTAACAAGATCAAGTGTATAACTAGAACTAGCCATGCCTCATTCCATGATAGCTTGCTGCTCTATAGGAAAATGTTAAACATCCTTTTGTGACCAACTGTACAATTCAATGAAATTCTATCGCCTCAATTCTTTAAGTACCTTGTGAATAGAAGGAGGGGAGAGTAAACTTTTCCTGATTGATGTGTGTCACTGTCATGAGTTTCATGGATATATACAGTGAAAAAGAATCTAAGTGCCTGTGGGGAATTACAGACAAAAGCATTCACAGTAGAATCTAATGCAATAGACACAATGTTCACCTTTCTGAACTATTTGGCCTGTCTCTGGCCTTAAGCATTAAGACAGGCTGTCAAAAATAAGACCATATGTGATAGAGGCCTTGCTACAGGGCACCTCATGTAAGGTTTTAATAGCTATCTGTGCTTAAATAAGAATCCTCTTGATGCCTAGTTTTTCCTCACAGTACAATAAAGAATATCTTCATATTTGTGAAATGATATTTCCATCTGAGAGAAAGAATTGTTTAGTGTATTAATTGATGCTAATTTCACATGGAACAATTTTATGGAATGCACTTAGTTCTGATTTTCTGGGTATATAAGAATGGTGTCACTGTTCTTGTTTCTCTGGATAAAGGTTATCTATCTGTATAGTGATGACAGAAAGAAGAAAATGACCTTGGCTTCTCGATAAGTAATATGGTACATGCAATGGTGGGATTCAGCCTGTTCACATCAGTTCATCAAAAAATAGCTAATTTTTTGTTGAGTTTGGCAAACTGGTTGTTAAAATGGCACCTGTAATCAAGGTTCTCTCTAAGGTGGGTGCCTGGACAGCCACCCAATGTGGAAATCACAAATTTACATTCTATACTTTTTTTTTAATGTTCATCTGTGCAACAGTGTATTCTAAGCACCCATAGTAATGTTCATTCTGTCTGTAGGTAAAAAAAAAAAAAATTGCAAGTAAGGAAGTCAATCGACAAGCAACATGGAAATATCTTAAATAACAGTTTTATTGCTTTTTTGTCAGCTATTATTTAATATTTTTTATTAATAGTTTAAAATTCTTTCCTATAACCTAGTTTTGTATACCTTTTTTATTCTTATTTAAACATTAAATGCATAAAATAACATACTACCTTCCAGTATATCTTTTTTATATTTAAAATTGTCATCAAGACAGTGAACCAGTTGTTAAATTACCCAGTGGTGGAATTCAAATAATTTAACAACTTGTTCACTGCCTGAATTCCACCACTGGGTACATGTAAACAAAGTCAGCATTCAGTTGTCCCTTCAATTTACAAATATATTTCATTGGTGCTACTTCAATAAAATATATGCACTGCTTTAAGCTAATGCAATGATTAGTGGTGGGAAAACATATGATGGGTAGAGTGAAATTGATTAGTAAGGTAATAAATAGATGATAAATTGTAAGATAAACAGACTAAAGGGATGTATCTTTCTGCTTTTTATTTTTCTTTCTTTCTACACGTTCTTATATTTTTATAAAGCAGAATAACATTCCTTGCAGTATAATATTGAGTATGTATATTTCTACTCTTATCCAATTTTTCTTATACATTACTCAGTCTTGACACTGAGCAATATCTCAGTAGTTTCCCAAGGATTATAAATCAATTACAAATATTCACTGAACACACAGTGTGCGTTGAGAAGCATGCCATCTATTTTGAAGCAGTTCTGAGAAAGCAGGAAATTAGTTGTAGCCCTTGATCTAAAGATAAGAACAAGAATAGACAGACAAAATAGAATACAATAAAGCACATAGTTGTAAAAATTTATAAAGGCTCATTCCAGGTTTCTTTTCTTTTTTCTCTCTCTTTCCCTGCTTCACAGAGATTTCATCTATTCACAGAGGCATTTTAGTTCATTCATTATGCAAACATGGTCAGAGTGTTTTTAATGAGTCATGTACTTGGTAAGGAGCCAACAACTTAAAGAATAAGATGGATTGTGTCTTCAAAGAGCTTGCAGTATAGTGGTGAAAATGAACACATAGATGATATAGTAAGTGTCATTATAAAGTAAGTGCATTACAAGCATCTGGGGACCAGAGTGAGGGTATCTAATTCTGCCTGGAAGTGAGTAGGGGATGTTCCTGGAGAAGATATCTGTGCAGAGTTTTAAAAGCTGGCAAAGTGTTCATCATGAGTAAGACAAAAAAATATGTTCCATGCAGACAGGACATCATGAGCAAAGGAATGAGAATGAGAAACTACACAACAAGTGTTCAGTGCTCTTGGAGCAGAGTGAAGATGAAGCCAGAAAGGAGGAAACTCCATCAAGCAAAGGTTTGAGTTCCATGCTAAGAAACTTAGACAGTATCCTCTGGGAAACAAAAACCACTCAAGAGTTTAAAATAAAGAAATAATATGATCAGATTTCTATTTTAGACCCATCTGATGGTTTTGTGAAGGACTGATTTGAATAGCAAGTCTGAAGGTGGAAAAATTGGTTAATAGACTGTTTCAGTGGTAAGGATGCAAGAAGATAAGGATGTCCTCCAAGACAGCATTTGTAAATAAATAAGATAGCTATAAAAAGCATTTAGAAGGCAAACTTAGCAAAGCATTGCATTATTTAATGTAGGTGTAAGGGAGTGAGCTAGGTAAAAGAAAAGCCAAACTACCTGATATGCTCTGCAGTAGATACCCAAGTACCTGCCCTAAGTGTGACTGTTCTCCTCAGTGAACAATTTAGAAATGAGAGCATCTGTGTCACTGTCATTCATCCATGTTCCCAAATCCTAAGAAACATGTCATTGATGAATCTGAGACACAACAATTGGAAATACAGGGTCCAAAGTTCCTTGTCATTTTCTACATGCTCCAAAGAAGAAGATTGGCCAGTGGTCTTCTACCTCACAGAAGCTCAGGGAGTCTATGTATGTGTTCCTCTAGAGTGCATGATAGAAAAGAAGGCAGATGGTGCAACAGCAAATACCAGAATCCACATGCATCCTCTGTGTGGCAGGATGTTGCATCTTATGTCTCCTACCACTGCTGCAATCATTCAAATCACATCAAAGAATGTACATAAAAAGAAAGAACAATCTGAATCCACTGCCAATAGAACAAAATGCAATTCTTGAAGCCAGTTTTTCATTATGCTCCAGAATGTATGACAACTGAATTTCTCATTCCACAGATATTTGAAGAAATAATACCCGGGAATGAAACATAAGAAAATTCTCCATCCATGCCCCAAAGTTTTATTTTCTCAACTATATGGGAATCAAGAGTAAAATGTTTTCTTCCCATTTTTAGTGGCTGTGGAGGAAAAATATCTAATTTAATATGCTCTATGTTATCCAGTGTACTTACACTACATTAATATCCTGTTATAATGATAATAGCAATATGTAGTGCTTAGAAAATTTACTTGCAAATTTTAAAATGATGACTTAAAGAATCATTTTTCCAATAGAAAAGGTTCTTAATCTTTAAAAAAGCATATTTAATGAAATATAGACTAATAGTCTGGGACAAAAGCCATAAAACATCCTTAATACAGAGTGATTACACAAATCGGGAAACATAATTAAATCCAAATCAATAAAGCTGCAATAAATAGTTACCTTAACATGGAGGTAAGCTTTAAAAATTTGAATGATGATAATTTCTCAGCCTTTGGGCTGGAATCAAGTGTAAAAACTTGGATAAAAATCCCCTTTAAGATGAATTTTCAAAGACACTGCAGAATTGGGAGTATCTAATTCAAATACAGTACAACGGAAAATAAAGCTAGCAATGTATAACCAAAACAACAACAAATGTTAAAGCAGCAAAAGCCACAATCAAGAAAAGTATTTCTATTATAAACTCAGAGACAAAAATTTCTGTGAAAAATTACTGTTCTATCTTCCAACTTTAGTAAAAATGGCTACTTGTGTGGTACTAAAACTCATCATATGCACAGCATGATTCTAGCTTGCATCTTGAGGATTTTTGAACTATCGTAAACAAGTGTGACAAGAACATGTCAAGAATGATGTACTCATTTTATAGAGCTACCCCCCAAAAAGTTTTTGCTAATGAAAATAACATTACAAAGAGATAAATTCACTTTCCAATGGATATGTTGATGGGTTATGTTTACTGTATTTTGGTTCTTTATTCAAAATTGCCATATAAACACACGACTATTGTTAACTTATTCTATTCCTCACCTTTTAAAAACTTTGTCAATAATGAAAGGGTTAGGAGGCAGCTAAAACTATGCTGCCGACAAAAGCCAAAATAACATTCACTTGTATCAATAATGTCAGAAAATATCTACATACAAGATAAGTAGACTAATATTTAATTCACCTGAAATAAATATTACTTTCCCCTCCCCTTTTTTTTATAACCATTGTATAAGAAATAGGTCGTACATGTACTAAAAGATTGGTCCCCTGATCCCTGGGGATAGCAAGATAAAATTTGAGGAAGCTGAAGTCACTGAATATAGTCCCTCCTTCAACGAGAATTCACCTTTTTATCTAAATGTGCTGTACAAATACAGTCATTTTATTTATGACCTGATGTGAAAAATTCTGGAAGAATTATTTTCAGCAACAGGTTTTATGTTTTGATATGTGTGTGTATGTGTGTGTGTGTGTGTGTGTGCAGTAGACTTTAATATTTTGGTTTATTTCTTTGTTCCCAAATAGTGTTTTGGTGTTGTGTAGGCACGGCTTGAAAAAGTGTTCTTTAGCCCATCAGTTTTTCCGTAACAGCTGCCTCTGAGAGAGATATAACTTCTATATTACAATGTTATAGTATTCCACCTAGAAGAACCTTATTCTTTGGAGCTCTAGTGAGTAAAATGTGATACTTTTTGTGGTTCCTACTAATTTTATACTTAGAAACTTAATCATAAGTATTGCCTACAATAAATGTACTCATTCATATGTTTTTTAGTTATTTGAAACAGAAAACAATATCTAGCAGAACAAAGTGCTATATATGGGAACTATATTCTCCTGTTAGGTTTTATCTCTCCTATGTTGGTCTTCGTGGCAGTTTGGGCTCATTGAGATAACAAGAGGACACTAAGCTGGAAACAGCATTTGCTGAGCCAAGGGCCTGTTGACACCACTCCTAACAGCCAAAATTGTTTATTTCAACCATAAAGGTCACTTAAGGATATCACTTTGTTGAAATCTCAAAATGGGATTTAACCCACAAGAGATTTCTTTCCTAATTATAAAAAACTCCAGTGTTTAAAATACCACCCCGAATGATTTGGAGGCCCATAAATACCCCCGCCAAGTGCACCTGTCCCACCATTGGGCAGGGCAGCCACATCCGCTTGCTTTGCTGTGCTCAAATGCACAGCTCATTCTAACCCAAAATTCTTATGCAGTTATATCCTGCCCAATGTTTATTCCTACTCATTCCCCAAGTGCATTCTTTCCATTTTACTTATTATAGTGTAATATTACTTTGTCTATTTATTTGTCTGTTATTGTTGGTTCTTTATTTTCTTTCTTTTATGTTTGTATAAACACTGTCACTCTCCCTCACTAGAAAGTACTCACTTCTATCAAGGGCCTGGCAGACTGTAATAATGGCAATTAGTTTCTTTGTTATACTTATTCTCCCTTTCATGGTGACTTGAAGCAGCAGTTTCCATCAAGTGGTGAAGTTTCTCTACACTTTAAAGTGAATCCAGCGGTGCACCTATAGCATGAAGAGGAAATGAGGTTGTGCTTTTTTCAATTCTGGGCCTCAAAAGTCCTTGCTCAGAGCCATGCATCTCTTAGACTTTTGCTCAGCAGCCAAGTGAAAAAGCTGGTTCATCTAATCTTTGCCATCAAAGGCCGCAACTATGTGAAAATGCTCAGTCAAAACCACAAAGCTATTTATCCATCTTTGGGTATACATTCATTGATGTCTGCATGCAACTGACCACAGTTGCACAAGGGAATTCAGCTGAGGTCAGCCAAGTCAAATTGACAGAAATGCTCAGATGATCTAAGAACTTGTATTTGTAATGTATATATTAATAGTAAATAGCAGTGAATGTTGAATTTAAATATAGTAGCTTCATCAACCATCCATGGGGCCAGAGAGCACAATAGGACAATGGCAAAGCCTGACATCCCTAAGAAATCCTCCAAGTCTGTAGTTTCCCTGTTTGCTTTATAATTTATTATGTATATGGCATTGCGCTGTTCACTTATTTTCACATTCTTACCAATCCATTGAGTTGATTATTATGTTTGATTATTTGCTTTATTCCTATTTCTTTCTTCATTCCAAGATGCTGAATTTTGGTTTCCCTGTGTTTGCATGTAAAACAGCCTAGAAAATTTTCTTGCACCACATTCTTAGGGCCAGTTTCAATTGCCAGAAACCTCTATCCAAATAAGTGGTTTATGCACATTGGTTCAGACTTCTCAAGGTCCAGTTGTATTGTCTAATAGGTTCTGATCAATACTTTACAGGATTCATGTTCCTTTCCAGGGAAATTGTAAACATATAGCATCAATTTCTATTAACTGGCTTTGAATTTATTTATCTTTTACAAATATTTTTCTTATTTTGTAAACTATGGCCAGACTACTCATAAATTCTCATTTCTTTTTTTTTTAACAGAGACAGAGAGAGAGAGAGCCAGAGAGAGAGATAGATAGGGACAGACAGACAGGAACGAAGAGAGATGAGAAGCATCAATTATCAGATTTTGTTGCAACCCTTTAGTTGTTCATTGATTGCTTTCTCATATGTGCCTTGACAATGGGCCTTCAGCAGACCAAGTAACCCCTAGCTCGAGCCAGTGACCTTAGGTCCAAGCTGGTGAGCTTTTTCTCAAACCAGGTGAGCCCGTGCTCAAGCTGGTGACCTCGGGGTCTCAAACCTGAGTTCTTCCACATTCCAGTCCGACGCTCTCTCCACTGTGCCACCACCTGGTCAGGCATAAATTATCATTTTATTTGAACCCTTTAAATTCAGTAGAAAAAATTTTTTAAAGAAAAAGTAACATCTAATCGTTCTAAACCAAAAATCTCCAGTGAATATAAAGTCTTCATTTGCTTTGTCCGTAAAGATTAATTTTATTTTAGCTATTCATTTATTGATGTCTTGTTTTAAGCAGGGATAATCACATTTATTCTAAGTGTTACATTTTTAAATATGTTTAGGATTCACAGGGTGCTGCAGATTGTATTTTGCAAAAATAGAATAACACTATTTTCCACCCTACTCATTTTATAATGTGAGCTTACTGCTCTTCATCAAAAGAGCTTGTATCTCCTCTTCTGATCCTGGAAGAGCTTTGGGATTGTTGTGACTGGCAGAGTGAATCAGAGGTAACAGTAAGTGATTTCTACGGACACATGAAGAACAAAAGCGGAGAATATTAAAATGATATGAACTCATGTCAACCAAAGAGCAAAAGCTTAAAAAATAAAACACCTTAGGCTAGTGGATCTCACACTTTATGTGTATCATCATATTTACAGGGAGACTTTAGTTAAACCAATTTTCTTGCCATGCCTCTAAAGTTTCTGACTCAGTGAATCTGGGTTGAGGTCTGAAGAACTGATTTAAGATGATGCTGGCAGGCTGCTAGATTAGGAATACACGTTGATAAATTCTATTTGGAAGGAAATACAAATTGATAAAACAGTACTCAGTAATAAAAATTAAACAAAAGAGAAGGAAGTTCAGTGCTATATTTATCTAACAGCATACAAATCTGGAGAAAATAAATATAATAGTAGTCAAGGAAATTGTGTAACCAAGCATTTACTCCTTAAGCTTCCCATAATAAACTTACTAAATACAATTAATAAATAATTTTTTAATTACTTGCAATGGATTGAACGTTTATATTTCCCAAATTTGTATTTTGATATTTTAACATTCAAAGTGATAGTATTAGAAAGTGGGGCTTTTAGGAGGTGATTAAGTCATGAAGGTGGAGCCAGAAGCAGATTTAACAGTGGGCACACTGGCACATGCTCTGGGTTCCAACTTGTTAAGAGCCCCACAAAACCCCCAACTTTAAACTTTTTTCTAATGATACCACGTTTGGTTTCATATCTGCAATTTTAACATTAATAGTACATAATATTTTTATTTATTTATTGAAAAATATGGTTAACATGTATTTTGATTTTTCTTCTTTCTCTCTTTTTTTTTAAGGGGCCAAATATTTTCTTCTGCACTCGGGGCCTCAACTGATCTTAATCCACTTCTAGGTGGATTAAGCCCATGTAAATGAAATGAGTGCCTTTTAAAAAGAGGACACAGAGAGTTCTCACGACTTTTATCATGTGAGAATGTAGTGAGAAGATACCTCCCCACATTATCAGACACCAAATCTGCTAGCATCTTGATGTTGGACTTCCCTGTCTCCTGAGCTGTGAGAAATACATGATTGTAGGGTAAGAAACCCAGTTTATGCTGTTTTTGTCATAGCAGCCAGAGGGGACAAAGGCACCACCATACTATATTTTTATTTGGTCACACATCTAAAAATCACCTTTCAATAATTAGTACTACAAAATAGCATAGAAATTCAGCAAAGGAGGACAGTTTAAGAGGCACATCAAGACATAAAAATAGAACAACAAAACATACGCAACAAAAGAAAAAGATTCCAATTACAACACCTAATGTTAAGATACCTGAGCCTTTATCACTAAATCATAATGTTTTAGGATTAGCCTTTTTTTTCTGTGCAACATAAAGCATTATTAGCTAAACTCTATGGCTGATATAGTAAAAGTTACCAGGAAAGGGCTAGAATGAAGCCCAAATATGAATATAGCCACGGTTACAAACCAAAAAAGCAGAGCATATTTTTTACCTTTAGGAGTGGCCTTTCAAATTTTTAAGTAGAAAAGTATGATTTTGTATTACATTAAGAGTTTAACCATACAGAATAGTTTTTATTTCTTTTGTTTTCTAAGAAGAAAAATATTTATGTGTGTGGGGGGGAGACAATCACTACTGTTTTCTAATAAAATTAAAACTGTCAAGCATTTTTTAATACTAGAAAGAACCCTATCACATACCTTTTCAATTGTTGGTTCACATATTTAATACTAACAAGAAAAAAAGTTAACAGTGTTCTATAATTTTATAGATTTACTTTACTTATATACGCTGATTCTCAATAACTAAACTTTTTTTTTTACTTTTTCTATGAGAATATGTTGAAGCAAACAAATATGATGAGTTGTGTATACAAGGCAATATAGAAAGATTGATTGTGTTTGACATTGTTTTTAAATAGCTAAATAAAGTCCAAGTTCTAGTTGCCCTACACATGTTAGTTACCTAAGGAACTGATACTCAGATAACAAAATATTTCAATGATTTTCCAAATATTTAGCACTAGCAATAATATTAAAGCAAGCCAATATTATCTGTGCTATAATTTTATGAGTGCAGGATAGAAAAAAATTGCTTCTAAATAAAAATTTAGATCTAAACACCAAATTTCTTAAAGGATTTTATTTTTCCTTGACCAAAACATTGTTTTTTAAAAGAAGACACTGTAATTATATAAAATGTTAACAAAAACTATTTTTTATTCAACATAAATATTTTGAGTACCCTCTTTATGCCAAGTCACCTGGTAGGAATTAGATTTTAAAAAAGTATTTTATATTTATTTTTAAATCCCACGTTATCTAGTGGGATTTAAAAATAAAACAAGTCATTGCAATACATTTGATGAGGGTTAGTTTAGAGATAAGTAATAAGATACAAAAAAGAGTCAATAAATCACTGTGTTTAATTTAGTAAGGAAACTTCACAGAGGCACGAGAGTTAAATTTCTAGGTTTTTGCCTACAGAAAATGTGAAGAGGGAATAATAAGAAATAATGTAAAAATCTGTATGGGATTGACTGACGCATGAGCAGTAACTAAAGTAAAAACATTCTGACTTTGGAGGCTAGAGATAAAGTTTAAAAAGCAAACATAACCATAAACATAATGACAGACATAACTGTAAGTATAACTGTAGATCATGGGGGATCTCAATAACTGGTTCAGGTAACACCTGTAGCAACAAGATGCCACCTAGGGAGCAGCACTATCTACTTAGCTCCCGATTAATTCACCACCATTGTTGCACTGAAGAACAGGTCCCTAAAAGAACACTATACTCTCTAGACATGGCTTAACTTTCATGAGGAGAAAGGAAATGCTTCCAGGATTTTCTATATTTTCTGAAATCACTGAAAAGGCTGAGGTTTAACTTTGCAGCTAAGGAGGAAGTAATATGGAAAGTCTTCTCTGGGCCCCTGGTTAGGTTAGAGGAGCAGAGCTATGTAAGACCAACCACTTGCTTCACCAACTTCACACTTGAGCCTTCAGCAGTCCTTCTGGACAGAGTGTAGAAACAGTCAAAGCATTTCTGAGAACTGTATCAAAGTACAGAAGAAACTGTTTGACTGCTTCAAGAATTAACAGCAACATTTATTTAGATTAGCTAAGACAATTATGGTACATGAAAAACAAAGTAATTAAAGACACATTTAGACAAATCTCATTTGAGGCAGATGAGACTCAGATTTGGCAGTTGTAATCAAAGCAAATATGGTTTTAATAATGAATTAAGTTTAGTTTATAGATTTCCACACTGGTTGTTTATAAATTAGTGCCCATTTAGGAAAGATTCTGTTAAACTGAAATTGGTGCATGGGGACTGGTATAAGGTTAATGAATTTGGGTGTTTAGAATACATTTGTTCACTCAGTTCATCAGAAAGACAACCTGAAGCCTTAGACATAAAACTATCATCACCTCTACAGGAACAGTTAGTATTTACCAGAATATGTAGTCAAAACAACCAGTTAAATCCTACCAAATCTACAAAGAAGACCCTTAGCCCAATTCCAAGCATCAAATTTTGAGACCAAAAGAGGTTGAATGTTTTATCTAAAATCATACTTCTATCATAAGCAAAGCCACACTCCAAGGCCTTTAAATGTAATTTTTTTAGCTACACCATAGTGGTTCTGATTGCATGGATATTTACTTGTATGAAATGAAATAAAGTTTTTCTCTCATTTGTAGACATTATCTATTAGCCCAGATTTGATATGTGCATATCGGTCTCCCTGACCTTTGTAGTTGGTTAACATTAACTTTTATAAAGCATCTGTAACCTCCTTTTTTTGCTGTGACATCCTTTACATTCAGAATATTGGATCTATGTTTGTACTATGTGACCCATCCTTTCGGGTTATAGGCTGTGAACGGGCATTGCAGCTGGATTGAGTTAGACAGTAAGAATCTGACTCTAGTGGGATTGAGAGGTTCTTGTCCAGTATGAGCTATTTACTTGGACTATAGTAATGTAAACTCTGAAACTTCAGAGGATCTAGTAGAAGAACCACAAGAAAAGTATCAGCAGAAGACAAGAATATGGCTCACATGCAGAGAGAACCAAAGGCAAAGACCAGACAGTCCCAGGGAGAGAGTGCCTTGAGTTATTATTTTCCAGTTCCTTTTGGCTTTCCACTTTCAAAGTTTATCTGTTTTCTACTTAGCCATTCTGTGAAATAACTCTACAATCCTCACAATACATTCATACAAGAAAATAACATCTCTAGTCACAGACACTAACAAAAAGTTTGGCATTGGTTGGGGCACAAGAGTGTAACTATGAGGATTCAGCCTGCATTGAGCCTACAGCTAGCAGTCTTTGTAAACATATTGGAAGACTATGAGACTGGGCTTGGTAAATCTCAGAGATCTTGAGTATACAAAACTGGAAAGACACACTTTAGTCCAGGCTTTTTACACTGAAAATGAAGAAAATTAAAGCATATGCATACAGATGGCTGATGTCTAGATCAAGAAATTTATGAAAAGAAAATTTTATGCTGTGTTCCTGCAATCAGTAACGGTAGGCTAACTGCTGTGAAAAAAACATCAAAATTTTAGAGGCTTAGCATATGAAAAGTTTATTTCTTACTCAAGCAAAAATTCTGTTTAGGCAGCAACCTTGAACAGATATCCTGCAAATAATAACTCAGGGACACAGGCTTAATCCATCAGTGGCTCCACTGTGCCCTAACTCTTTGATTCCTCATTGAATCCTCTCATATCCAGGCAGAAGATGGAGGAAGAGAGAAAATCCAGAAATTTGGAGCCTTGCCAGTTAAACTAATGCCTCTTTTAGACTCCAAACATGAAGAGTTAAGGCTGAAAAAGATTCGAGTCATAAAAGACCCTTAAAACATAACCCCACAAAGAAAAATCAGATTCAGTAGGCAATCATCCCAATGATTATTTTAGAAGGCATTACTGAGAAGGAGGCATAAAGGCAAGGAAGAATAGATATAAATTAACCCTGAGAATTATATCTAGGAAAGAATTTGGCTAATGGTCCCTGACACATAACATCTACTGAAAGCAGGTAGATCAAAAGCCTACTAACTTTATACAGGAAATGTATTATCAAAAGAAAATCCAAGACTTAACATACCTTTGTCTATAACAATCTTTGTATAAATTCTGGGTTCTCAAATTTGCAACAGCAGGAAATGGGCTGTGTAAACCATGTAGCCACTAAAGAGAGAACAATGTGAATCTCAGAATTGGCCATGGAGGATAATTAATAAATAAATAAATAAATAAAAGATAAAAAAAGAAATATCTCCCAGAAAGCAGAGCCTGAGCCCACAGAGAATAGCAAATAAGGCAGTTTCTTTAAAAGAGCAGAATCAGATTCTAATCAAAGTACTTTATTTAGGGTAACATTTTATACTTTTAGGGGCTAATTATCACTATCACCCTACCATTTGACCTGCCTCTGCATGGGAGCTTTATTGCTATTATCTGTTGCTGGTCCAGGGAACAGATAGATAACTTGTCTTTTTATATCTAAAGCCACTGGATAAAGATGCCACACTTCAGTCAAATGGAGATGACTGAATAACCTAGAAATACTGGACTTTGAGCAAATGTAGTGGCCAGACAGGACTTTGGGTTATCTATATGTGTAGGATTAAAAACTGTTAAAGTTGTAGAGACTGGTTTGTTGTTCACCAATATAACGTAATTTTCCTTAAGAACATATAGCTACTTTCCCTCCCTCCCTTGTAATTAGATGCTGTCATATGACTGAGTTCTACACCACAGGAAGGGGTCTTTCATTTCTGGACCTTGTCCATGACAGCCTTCATGACCAATTTTCCTCTCTTATGTATCATCTGGTTAGAGGCAGAATTCCACAAAGTCCTTGCAAGCTAATTTTTTTTAAGATAGCCTAAGTCTCTGAATGACTGTCAACAACTATAATTGTCTTTGCTAATAAACCCTCTCTCACACTGTAAAAAAATTAAAAGCTGATTGAGAATATATAGGTTCTCAGCAATTAAAATAGAAATAACAGAGGATTCAACTGTTGGACCATTACTCAGATCCATCCAAAGATACTTTGCACAGCCCAGCTCCAGTGGAATGATAATAACCTAAACAAACCTAAACACAAAAAGTAAAAATAAAACAAAACACTCTGGTAGCTAATGATGTGATGTAAACAGAGCCTTCATTATCTCCAAGTCTTTATTCTCTGTGATACCCTAAGGTTAAGGGAATAATAATAGAAATTATTCTATTAATAATCTCCTAATAATTAGAAGGGAATGATAGAAATAGAGTAGCACCCAGAATTGTTGTTAAGCATTTTCATACCATTCTTGGCCCAAATCTAGCTTTTAATTCAAACAGGCAAAGATATTCCCAGATCATGACTTTTTAAAAATTTCTGAGATATCTTACAGTAAGCTAAAGGCTCCAAAATGAAACCAAATCTGTATTTACAGAAGTTGTAGCGTTAGAAAAACACCAACTATACATAAACGGAGTCTGAGGGCAGATGATTACAGCCCCTCTGCACACTGAGGGACCAGTTAAAAAGATACAAAGAAATGGTCTACAAAAGCTACATTTTATCACAAATGTACCTTACCCAAATTTTTCACAGTGGTTTCCTGAAGACATGGAACAAGAAAAAGCCTCTCAGGAGGGAAAAATAGTGGTTAGATTTATAAACCAATAAACACACGTTGCTACAATAAACAGGTGATCCTATCATTTGTTAATAACAGTGTTCTTTTCCATGCCCACCCCCACTATAGGTTATAGGTGGCATCAGTCTTTGAGCATTCCGTTGGGACACTATAGCTGTCTGGGCCTGTGGGTTGCTACTCATTAGAAAATGGTGGAGTGCTTTTGCAGATGGGGACATATTCAAAGACATCTATGAATGTATAGAAAAAAGGGAAGTTATTTCTCTAGGGAAAGAAATAACTAGGGAGACACCTCAAAAGATATCTTCCAGCTGCTGACAACTTCTTATGGGAATTGACCCTTTTTACCCACAGTGGGAAACAGTGCCTTGGGCAGTCTGTTTATACAACATGGCTACAGAAATTCTTTGCTCTGGGTATAGTTGATAGACCAGAAATGGGCACAGCACTAAAGTGAAATCAATAACATTACATTTTTTTTGAAAATTTGGAGTTCGAGATTCTAGGTTAGCCTGACGGTCCATTTAAAATGAGGTCTTACAAAAACAGCAGGACTGTGGCTAGCTCCCTTTGCTAAGGTCACAGAAGAAGAGGAAAAGTTAGACTGTGAAGAGTGGAGATGATGCAGGCATGCAGGGAAAAGTAGAGACAAGAGGCCATGAGACCCAGGAACAATGAGATGAACTGAAACTGTATGGACTTCTGATTAATTTTTGTTTTAGACCAAACTGTATTACACAATCTTTGCTTTTGTAAAATAATGCTGCATCTTCCAAATAAATGTTTGTTATTTGCTTAAGCTGACTCAAGTGAGTTTTGTTTCCTAATGCCAGAAGCATAGGGCAGCAACTAGCCAGCCCCATTAAAGCCAGCCCCCTTGTGCAATTAACTTCCTAATTTTAGCCTCACCTGGTTGAGATGCCAGCATGTCCCTCAGTCAAGACTTACTATGATTATCAAAGAATTTGCAGTAGTCCTTATCAGGCTGTTCTTAAAAAAAAAAAATTCTGCTGACTTCAAAATTCCCTTCCTTTTGCTTTATTGAAGTCAGATTTCAAGTTATGGAGGGATTATCCTTTAAATGCTTTCATAGCTGCTATTCTGATACTGATTCTATTTATCTTTTATCTATTTCACATTTGGCATTACTTAAATGGTATATATTTTATTCTGTCTGATCAGAATAAAGAAAATTGTCATTTTCTTTATATCATTTGCATTTGATGTATTGAGTCCATCTGTGCTCAGTTCAGATATACTATGTGGTTATTTGTGTTGATCCAGCCAGTGTCTCCTACTGTGTTTTTACATCCACATTCTGAGGCTTCTCCCAAGGCCTGATCACACTGGCTCTGCTGGCTGCCAGCTGCTTTGATGAGATGAGGCAGTACTGCTCTACACAGAGTAGAATATCACATTAATTTTTCTCACTTCTATAGCTTGATGATCTTCTCATATCTTTCTTCACTCAGCTGAATAAAGGTATTTTATCCTACATACCTTACTTTAAAATAATAAATTCTGAAGAAAATGACACCAAGGTTATTTTCTTCCAAGAAACAAGACTTTTTTCTTTATGTTCATTTTCTTCTCATTGTCTTCTAATCTCTGCAACATTACTCAATTACATTATGGCTACATTTAATATACAATTGAAGGGTAAGCATTCAACTTAAACCATACCAAAAGTAAAACATCTGAACACCTGAAAATACTTAGTTTCTGATCAATTAAATGTGCATCAAACTAATTGTTGTTTTCTTTACATCTTCACTTTGGGCCTTATACTCTTGTATACTTTATTTAGATCAAGTCTCTTCTCTAATTAATGGAGAAATACTAGATTTTACTGAGTATTTTTAATTCTATGGTTTATGTTGTATCAACCTCAGACTCTTTCCAAATCAGTTATTTTATTAGACATTGGAAAAACTAATAAGGAAACACTCATAGAACATTATTTCTGCAGATTGCCTGGGGATCTGCTATTCTAGATGTGGCTTGGATGGGAAAGCTTACCTGCGGCAGCTCTGCAGCATGGGTCTCACCCTCACCCCTTGCACCTGTAAGTTAACACAGGCATGTTTTCTTCTGCTGACAACAGAAACACAGGAGGACGACTCAGAATCCTCTCACACTATGGCGCTGGCACCCTGTCACTTCTGACTTATTTTATTAGCTAAAGCAAGTCATATTGCCAAATGCAAATGCAAAAGATTAGAAAATACACTCCAGTTTTATGTGAAAACTCAAAAGCCACATGCCAAAGGGCCTAGATAGAGGGAAAATAAAAAAACAGGGACTATGCAATCCACCACTACTCAACTAGCTGGCTGTTAGCATCCTTGAAATGAATGGATTGGATTAAATATTTTTAGGCCATTTCTAGCTCTCCATTATGGTTGTGTATAGATTTTTCAAAATATTCTTTTACAATTCCAAATTATGTTTATTACTCTACTAATTATTGATGTATATACAAATAGAGTTTATAACACACTCCATATGCTTCACTATATATGATGCATCCATTGCTCTATTTCTATGGAAGACCATAGTTAAATTTCATCAGAAATTCTACTAACCAGTGTTTTTTTAAACTTAAGGAAAGAAATTCTTCATTCTTAGGTATAATTCACTTATCTTTAGACCTTAGCAGCCTACAAAAATGAAAGAAGTCACATCAAGGTTTTTACTACATCATACCTGTATAAACTGCTGCAGCTCCAACTTCCATACCCACACATCTACTGAGTCAATTTAAAGAGGTCCCAGTTTGTACGGTGCATGCTTGTAAATAAGTTCTCTTATCTTCTTTAGCTCCAGAATATTTACTGTACTTAGTCCCTTCTAATACAATTAAGGCGGAAGCTTAAGTTTTCTTGACATAAAAGAAAATGAACCCATTTAAAGTGTACCTGTCAGTGAGGTTTGACAATTAAATACACCTATTTAATCTTAACCACACTCTGGATAGAGAGCATTGCCACTACCTCCAAAAGGTTACACATACTTCTATCAATCCTTCTGCTGCTGCCAGCACCAAGCAAATACTAACCTGCTTTCTTTCATCCTAGATCAATTTTTTTTTTTGAAATTTTACAGTAAGATTTGTATCTAACTTCTTCAGGTCAGCAGGATTAAATTGATTCATTTATATGTATCAAGATGTTTATTCCTTTGTAGTACTGAGTAATATTCCATGGTATATATACACAGCCATTTATTTACACATCGAACTGCTGAAGAACATTGAGGCTTTCTCCAATAAATAAAACTGATATAATGTTTGTCTGAACGTTTTACATAGATATATGGTAAACTTATAAATTTAATCATTATAGTATTATGTAATCGTGTTTAATTGTGGCTTTAATTTGCATTCTTCAATTTGATTACTGGTTATTTTGTATACATTCTTTTATGTTCTATGTGCTCATATATTTTGCCCATTTTAATTATTGTATAGTAAGAGCTTGTTTTATATTCTGAACACAAATTCCTCATTAGATTAGTACTAAAACTATTCTCACCTGCCATTTTTAACTGTCTTTATTAAGAAATGTCTTTTTACATTTATAAAGTACCTTTTATTAGTTTATTTTTTATGATTTGTGCTTTTATGTCCTATTCCAAAAATTTGTGTCTATCTTAAAATCAAAAGAGTTTTTTCTGTCATTTTTCTTTTATAGTTTTTGGTTTTTATTTAGTTCTCTGATTCAGTTTTAGTCATTTTTTGTGTATAAAATGAAGTGAGGATCTAGGTTTCTATTTGCATATAGATAATCAATCAGTTGTATCATCACAATTTGGTAAAAATATTGTTCTTTCTCCAATGAATTATTTTGGAACATTTGTGTAAAATACCATTAATTGACCATATATGCATAGATACACCTCTGAAATATATTGTTTCACTCTTCTAAGTGCTTTATGTCAATACTATACAGGATTGATATTTCAGTTTTACCATAAGTCTTGAAATCAGTTAGTGTAAGTCTTAATCTTTAAAAATTCTTTTGACTATTCTAGATTTTTTGTTTTCCAATATGAAAGTAAAAACGTATTTTATATTTTAAATGTTATTATGAATATTATTTTTATTTTATCGTCAATTATTTCTTGCTAGTAATTTAAAGTAAAACTGATTTTTGTATATAATTGGATAGTCCTATATTTGTTACATTTATTGAAATAAAATAGCTTTGGTGTATATTTTTTGGTACTTTCTAAATAACAACTATTAACCTAAAAAGAGAGACAGTTGATTCTTCTTGTCCAATCTGAAATTTTTTTATTTTATTTTATATCTTATTGCTGAGAATTTGAATATGAGTGATGAGAGGACAATCTTGCCTTATACCCCAATTTAGAGCAAAGGCATTCAGTCTGATGATTAAGCATGGCATCAGTGTTATATTTTTCTGTTGATACTCTTCTGTTCCTAATTTGATAATAGTTTTTCTCAAGAATGGTTGTTGAATTTTTGTCAAATGTTTTTCTATATCCAATTAGATCATCATATGAATTCTTTTTATCTATTCTGCTAATATGGTGAAATACATTTTCAAGTGTAAAACCAACCTTGCATTCTTGGTGTAAACCGTATTTGGCTGATTACTTATGTTTTAACCCTTTTTATATATTGCTAGATTTGGACTTGCTAAGATCTAAGAGTTTTTGTACTTATACTGATGACAGATCTTGGTATACTGTTTTCTTTCTTGTAATATCTTCAGCAGATTTTCACTTTAGAATAGTGCTGCCCGTACAAAATTAGCTAGAAAGAGTTCCTTTTCTTCCTGCTCTCATTTCTCAAAGAGTTTGGTAAAATAATGTTGTTATTTTTTTGTAAATATTTGATATAATTCACTAGTAAATGCATGTTAGCCTAAAGTTGTTTTGGGGATATTTTATGTATTAATTCAATTTCCTTAATAGATAAAGCTATTGAGTTATTCTATTTCATTGGTTTTAGCAATTTGTGTCTGTGAAGGAAGTTTCCCATTTCACATAGGTACAATTTACTAATATACATTTGTTCATAATATACAATCCTTAATATAAAATTTACTAATATATATTTGTTCATATTACTTCCTTAATATGCCTTTAATGCCTGTTGAATCTGTTTTGAAGTTATGTTTGTCATTCATGAATTGGTAGTTTATGTCTTGTCACTTCCTTATTGATTGACCTAGATCAAAATTTCTCAATTTTATTGTTTTATGCAAAGACTAAGCTTTGCTTTTATAAGGTATTTTTATTTTCTCTTTCATTGATTTATGTTTAATAGAATAATATATTTTTTAATTTTTTTAATTACAGATGACATTCAATATTATAGTAGTTTTATTTATACAGCATAGTGGTTAGAAATTTATATAACTTATAAAATGATCCTTGCAGATAAGTCTAGTACCCACCTGGCATCATACAGGTAGTTGTTACAGCATTATTAACTTTTTCTCTATGCTGTAGTTTACTTCTATGTGAGTGTTTTGTAGCTGCCAATTTAGAGAACATCTTTTAAGTACTACTGGGACACAACTGTTATTTCAGCTTTTCACAATCTGTTAAGATATCACTCTTAAAGGATAGAAAAATAAAGATATTTTAAAACTCCCCCCACCAAAAAAAAGTTTCCTACTGACACCTTCATGGAAGGAAAGGATAATACATCAGCAACAAGAACAAAATTTAACCCAGAGGGAAGGAGGGGGATGCACAAAACATTGGTGAACTGAGAAATAAGTAAAACACATTGGGAATGTAAATAAGAACTGACAGTGGAAATACAATGTTCTGGTTAGGCATAATACAGAAGGGGGAAAGCCATTTTGGAATTAGGAAATTCTGTGGCACTTATCTAATTCAGGAGAAAATAGACATTGATAAACCTCAAACTTTGAAAATTATAAAAGTAATGGTGTAAAATATGCTAATAAAGTAAGATGGTATTTTCTAGTCATTTTTATACCACTTGATTTGGTTTTTAGAATACAGATTCCCAGGCCCACTTGAAGATTCTATGCTTTTGTTTTTTTTTTTAATTTCTTTTTATTTATTTATTTTAGAGGGGAGACACAGAGAGAGAAAGAGAGAGAGAGAGGGAAAGCGGGGAGGAGCTAGAAGCATCAACTCCCATATGTGCCTTGACCAGACCAGTGCAGGGTTTTGAACTGGCGACATCAGTATTCCCAGGTCGTCGCTTTATCCACTGCGCCACCACAGGTCAGGCTATGCTTTTGTTTTTAAAAGCTCCTCAGATAATTTTTCTGGGAAGTCAAAGTTGTGAATGACTAGCTCAGAAGGTACATCCTCTAGGTTCCTCCTCCTTGGAACTCTAAGATGGAAAGACATACTGTGAACCACAGCTCATTGGAGAAATCAACATATTGTAAGAAGTTCCTGGACAACTGTCCTGGGATTTTTATGTAAAAAGTCTATTCTCCTTGGCATGTAATGTTTTTCCAGGTTTTTTTATTGATTTCTTATTATATTCTTACTTCTATTTAGTTTGGATTTAATTTGTTCTTCCTTTTCTTGCTTCTTAAGGAAGAACCATATATCATTGATGTTGGACCTTGCTTCTGTTCTACTATCAATATTTAAAGATGAAAAATTTTCTCCATATGCTGTATTAGCTGAATTCTCTCATTTTGGTTTACCATAGTTTTGCTTTCATTCATTTCTAAATATTTTCTGTTTTCCCTTGTGATTTCACTTTGACCCATAAATTAGATATATGTTGTTTAATTTCCAGATGTCTGATTTTTTTCTCTTGATATCTTATTATAATTTATTTCTAATTTAATTATGTATGGACAGAGAACTTACTTTGAATGCGGTTAATTAGTCTTTTAAATTATGTTTCAGAGCTCAGAATGTTTCCATATGCACTTGAAATGAATGGACATTCTGCAATTGCTAGCTAAAATGTCCTATAATGTCATTCAGATCGAGTTAGTTGATATGTGGTTCTAGTCTTGAATACCTTTACTGATTTTCTGTCTACTTGTTCTATTGATTGCTAGCAAAAGAATGTGGTACTTTCCTAATATAATTGTGGATTTAGCTATTTCTCCATTTACTTCTGTCAGTATTTGATATATGCATTTTAAAGTTTTATCATTAAATGCATAGACATTTAGAATTACTAAGACTAATTAATGAATTGATCCTTTATCATTAGAAATGTATCTCTTTATCTCTTGCTGTGAAATAATTTTTTAGGATTATTGTTTACACAACATATCTTGTTTTATCCCTCTAATTTTAATATGATTTTTATTCATATATTATGAGAGTTCTTTGAGGACAATAAATAGTTGAACTGTGCTTTTTAATCTAATTTAACAATTTCTTATTTTCAACATAGTATTTAGAATATTTATATCTACAAAAGTGTTGGTATGGTTGTGCCCAAGTAATGATTATGCTATTTGAACACTTTATAACATAAAAAAATATAAAATTCTAGGCATAAGTTGTTTTAATTGCTTCTTGTCAGTGAACTTTACATAAATTTCTGTTCCATTGTCTTTTTTCTTGCATAGTTTCTAGTGAAAATATTATAGTTCTTTTATCTTTGTTTGACATATGTTAATGTGTTTTTTTCCCCCTCTAGTAACTGTCATGAAGTTCTGTTTATCACTGTTATTTTGAAATTTCATCATAGGGTGCCTTTTTCTCTATTTCAATCTGCTTGAAAGTTTTGAACTTCTTAGATCTACTCTTCATCAAACTTAAAATAACTTTGCCATTATTTTCTTAAATCAGTTTTTGACATTCTCTCTTTGTGGGCTCTTATTACACAAATGTTAGAATTCTTTATATGGTCATAAATTCACTGAGAATCTATTAGTTTTCAGAATCTTTTACTCACTGTGCTTAATTTTGCATTGTTTTTATTGCTATAATTTAAATGTATTGATTTGGTTCTGAAGGTTCAAATCACCTAATACTATTACATATCAGATATTGTTTTGAATAATCAGTGACTTTCATTTCAGATAATTTTTAGATATTTTATTTCATTTTTTTTAGTATCTTCTATTTCTCATTTATCTTTATATTTTTATGTAGTTGAGCATATTTATAATAAGCTATTTTTAATCATATCACTTCTTTCACATGTCGATCTTTTTCTGCATATTGATCTTTCATCTGATTTTATGTTAAAATCTTTTATTTATTGGCATATCTAGTAATTTTTCACTGAAAGCCAGAGATTATGAACTTGATGTTGCTGAGTGTCTGGTTTATGCTTACTTTCTCTAAAGGGCATTGATCATTCCTCTAATAATTAGTTAAAATGTTTAAGGTTAAGGTAGATCCTTTTAAGATTTACTGTCCTTTCATTGTGGTACTTCTGAGTAGTTTATACTCAAGGGAATGTTTAGCCACATATCTAAGGCATAGTCATTTTGGTTGTCTAGTGAATGCCTTTTTAAATCAATGAGAACTCTCAACTCTGCTTAGTAGAAAATTAAATATATTTTGTAATCCCGTTGTACAATACCAAACACGAAAACATCAGTTTTGGATATTTTGTAAAACAAAGTCAATGAAGTATAATATTCCTTGCAAACTAGACTTATTGTCAAATAGCAAGATTACCTATAAAAACAGTGTAGTTAAGTAGAGAAATTTTAAAGAAAAATTTAAAAGCCTTTCTCTGATTCAAAATTGTATACCACCAACTAAAAAGGTAGTTCTTAATGCAGTTGATGCCAGAGAAACATAGAGATAAGGATTCAAAAATCATTATTCACTGTTCAAAATACTGTCTTCATATTTTACACAGATGAGTTGATGAACAAATGATATAAGCTGATAAAATCCAGTTCATCTCATGGTTTAGGAGAAGAATGTATGTAAAAGGAAAGTTACATATATCAGTTCAAAAAAGACTATCTCCTATTCTAAGAAAGTTAAATAAACAAAATAAATATAAAACCACAATTATTACAGAGTATAGTGGGACTGGGTTATAGTCATGTAGTGAGAAAAATAAAGATGGAAAAGAGACCATGAAAAAAATACAAATACAAAAGTCATATTTGAGAGATTTCCTTTATGATTCCAGAAAAACAGAAAAATTTTAATATAACTGATCTATGTTACCAAAGATATAAAAGAAGGTGTGAACTCTTGAAACAAAAGATTCATAATGAGTTTTTAGGTAAAGAAAACATAAAACATTTATTGATTACACAAATAGTTATTGACCAAGTAAAGAAATTCAATGGATAATAATGCAATTGTAGACGTAACTTTGAAAAGAAATTTAATAGCAAAGAAGAGATTATATATTACAACTTAATTGAGAAGGCATCTTGAGAAAAATCACAGAAAATAAAGGAGAAAAAAATTGGAAGAAAGGTGATGGATACAGAGGGCAAACAAATGCAAGCTAATGCAACTATTAAATGTGCTTAACAAAATGTAAACAAATGAAGCAAAATTTATTTGTTTAAAAACATAGCTTATCTTACTAGAAATTAAGAAAGACCTGAATTTACATTTGAACAGATATCCATATCAGAAGGGAAAATAGAAACAAATAACAAGATATATCTAAATGATGATATTCTTTAAAGATGTTTATTTTTTCTCTATTGCTATTTTTTTTACAGGAACAGAGAGAGAGTCAGAGAGAGGGATAGATAAGAACAGACAAACAGAAACGGAGAGAGGTGAGAAGCATCAATCATTAGTTTTTCATTGCTCTTACAACACCTTAGTTGTTCATTGATTACTTTCTCACATATGCCTTGACCACAGGCCTTCAGCAGACTGAGCAACCCCTTGCTGGAGCCAGAAACCTTAGATCCAAGCTGGCGAGTTTTTGCTCAAGCCATATGGGCCTGCGTTCAAGCTAGCGAGCTCCGGGTCTTAAACCTGGGTCTTCCGCATCCCAGTCCAACACTCTATCCACTGCGCCACCGTCTGGTCAGGCATGATAATGATATTCTTTAACTTCTAGAAGGAAACCCTACATAGGTAGAATTTAAAAAAAGAGATCATCTAGCAATAAAAGAAGAAAAATATGATTTGTCTCAAAACTCTCGACAATATCTTATAAAAGACTGTTACAACTTCTACAAAGTCTTTATTGAAAAATTCCAATAACAAAATTGTATGTTTATCAGTCCAGTTATTAATCATGTTTAAAGAGATTAAACAGGCAATCTCAAAAGTTTTGGAAATATGGAATTAGTGGAATAGGTATATAGATAAATAATAAGTATGGAAATAGGAAGGGAGAGAGAGACTTTCTAGAAAAAAAATGTTTAGAACAATAAAAAGAAAGTCATCAGATTCAAATAAAGAACTCACAAATGAAGAATTTATGGTATAAATAGGATAGTCAGAAATAGAAAATAAATATACATATAAATTTAATATGTATTTATCTTAAATAATGATACTATTTATTGAACAGGTGAACTACTACAAAAGTTAAAATATGTTATAAAGAAAGAAATTACATCATAACAGTAACATGACTAAATAATAAATTAACACCAAAACACAAGATGTTGTTGCCAAAAAAGAAAAAAAAGTGGAAAATTTCATCATCTTTTGGAATGAAAGAATTCAGTATATCTTATTTATATCAGAAGTTTAAATGAAGTTTTAAATAAAAAAATTATAAAATACACATTATAATTATTTTTTAAGTTATAAAAGTAATAATTGGTCCAAATGAAAACATGAAGCATAGCTACCAAATTATTAGGAATAGAGAATAGGGATTGGGAAACAGCCTAAATTGCAACATTCAAAAAACAGTGAAATCAAAAGTCTAGAGCAAACATACACAAGATGAAAAACAACTAAACTCAACTATTATGACAATAACATATTATAACAATGAACATAATTAAATTGGTTTGCATAATAGTATTAATATAACAGTAATTCAATATCCTTGGATGTGTCAGACACTATAATAAGATAAGAAATATAAATCTAATTCACACCTTAATTTCATTTGCCATATAACAAAAGACTGAACAAGAAATGAGAGTTACATGAGTGCTAAGAAAGAGAAATTCAAAATGCTAAGAGTACATACAATATAGAGAACTAAGTTGATCTCAGGAATCAGTGAAGAAAGGTTTCTGAACAAGTGGCATTTAAACTCAGACTGGCAAATGAGGATAATTGGAAAAGGGCATTCCAGGCTTATAATACAACAAAAGCAAAAACACTTTCCAGAAAGAATATGACGAGATAAAGAAATTTTAACAACAACAAAAAAGAACATGTCTCAAATTAAAGAACAAGAAAATCTCCAGAAAAAGAACAAATAGTCAAGCAAACTACCACATACAGAACTCAAAACAATAGTTTCAAAGATTCTCAAAAAACTTAGTGAGGACATAGAAAATATAAAAAAGAACCAGTCAAAAATGAAAGATACAGTAACCTAAATGAAAACTAATTTACAAGGAATTGACAGTAGAGTAAATGAAGCTGAGAATCAAATCAGTATTTTGAAAAATAAGAAAGCAAAATGAGCTAATCAGAAGCAAAATAAAAAATGAATCCAAATAAATGAAGATAGTGTAAAAAAACTCTGGGACAACTTCAAGCATAACAATATTTGCATCATGAGGTTTTTAGAAGGAGAAAAAAGAGCACAAAGTTGGAAATCTATTTGAAATAATAATGATAATAAACTTTCTTAAGTTGGTGAAATTAACAGACATACAAGTCCAGGAAGTACAGAGAGTTTTGAAGAAGAATACAAAAAGACCAACACCAAGACACATCATAATTAAAATGCAAACGTTTAAAGACAAAGAAAGCATTTTAAAAGCAGAAAAAGAAAATCAGTTAGTTACCTACAAGCAAGGTCCCATAGACTGTTAGACAATTTCTTAACAGAAATTTTGCAGGCCAAAGGAAGTGGCAAAAAATATCCAAAGTGATGAAAAGCAAAGGACCTATAACCATTATTACCCTACCCCAAAGAACTATCATTTAGAATCAAAGGACATATAAATAGATTTCCAGACAAGAAAATACTAAAGGAGGTTATCACCATCAAAGCAGTATTAAATGAAATGTTAAAAGATATTTTATAAGATACATAAAAGGAAAAAAAATTAAGAAGAAGAAGAAGAAAAAAAAGAAGAAGGAGAAGGGGGAGGGGGAGGAGGAGGAGGAGTAGTAGTAGTAGTAGAAGAAGAAGAAGAAGAAGAAGAAGAAGAAGAAGAAGAAGAAGAAGAAGAAGAAGAAGAAGTGTATAAACAATAAAATGTCAATAAACACATTTATCAACAATTACATCTAGAAGAAATAAAAGGCATCGAAAATGGAAGAGAAGTAAAACTATCATTATTTGCTGATGAGATGATACTGTACATAGAAAATCCTCAAGTCTCAGTCAAAAAAACTAATAGACCTGATAAATGAATATGGCAAGGCGGCAGGATATAAAATCAATATTCAGAAATCAGTGACATTTTTATACCTCAACAATAAACTGAAAGAGAAATTAAGGAAACAGTTCCCCTCACTATTGCAGCAAAAAATATAATAAAGTACCTAAGAGTAAATTTAACCAAGGAGGTAAAAACTTGTACTCAGAAAATTATAAAATATTGATAAAAAGTAATTAAGGAAGATAAAAACAATTGGAAGCATAAACTGTATTCATGAATAAAAAGAACAGGTATCATTAAAATGTCTATATTACCCAGAGCAATCTATAAATTCAATGCAATTCCTATCAAAATGCCAATAGCATACTTCAAAGATAAAGAACATATACTTCAAAAATTTGTGTGAAACCAAAAAAGAACACAAATAGCCTCAGCAATCTTGCAAATGAAGAAAAAGTGGGAGGTATCACACTTCCTGATATCAAGTTATACTACAAGGCCATTGTAATCAAAACAGCCTGGTACTGGCATAAGAACAGACATACAGATCAATGAAACAGAACAGAGAAGCCAGAAACAAACCCACGCCTTTATGGTCAATTGCAATTTGACATAAAAGGCAAGAGTATACAATGAAGTAAAAATAGTCCCTTTAATAAATGGTGCTGGAAAAATTGAACAGGTACAAGAAAAAATGTGAAACTAGATCACCAACTTGCACCATTCACAAAAATAAACTCAAAATTTATAAAAGACTTAAATGTAGGTCACGAAACCATAAACATCTTGGAAGAAAACACAGGCAGTAAACTCTCCAATTTCTTTCATAGCAGTATTTTTGCCAATATATCTCCACAGGCAAGTGAAATAAAGAACAAAATAAACAAATGGGACTACATCAAACTAAAAAGCTTTTACAAAGCAAAAGACACCATTAGCTAAATAAAAAGACAACTCACACAATGAGAGAATATACTCGCCAATATGTCTGATAAGGGGTTAATAACTAAAATTTATAAAGAACTTCTAAAACTCAACACCACGAAGGTAAAAAGTTCAATTAAAAAATGAGCAAAAGTACTGAACAGACACTCCTCCAAAGAGGACATGCAGATGGCCAATAGGCATATGAAAAAATGTTCAACATCATGAATCATCAGAAAATTGCAAATTAGAACCACAATAAGATACCACCTCACACCTGTCAGAATGGCAATCATTAACAAATCAACACACAGTAACAGCTGGCCAGGGTGTGGAGAAAAGTCCTGCACTGCTGACGGGCATGCAGACATGTGCAGCCACTGTAGAAAACAGCATGGCATTTCCTCAAAAATTTAAAGATGGAGCTGCCTTTAGACCCAGCTATCTGACTATTAGAAATATATCCTAGGAATAGCAAATCACTGATTCAAAAGAAGATATGCACTCCCATGTTTATTGCAGGATTGTTTACAGTAGTCAAGATCTAGAAACAGCCCAAGTGTCCATTAGTAGACGAGTGGATTAAAAATCAGTTGTACATATACACAATGGAATACTATGAGGCCATGAAAAAGAAGGAAATCTTACCTTTTGCAATGGTATGGATGGACCTGGAGATTATTTGGCTAAGTGAAATAAGCCAAGCAGAGAAAGACAAATATCATATAATCTCATTTATATGTGGAATCTAATGAATAAAGTGAACTGAGGAATAAAATAGAGGCAAAGGCATGGTCACAGGGACCAGAGGGACAGCAGTCAGAGGGAAGGGGGATGAGGGGATGGGATCAGAGAAGGTGAAGGGATTAGTGAAATTATATATACATAACACAGAGAAACAAGTAACAGGATAGCAAATCCCAGAGGAAAGGGCAGAAAGATTTAGAAGAAAGTGGGCAAAAAGGGTATAAATAGGAACACGAGGAGGTGGGAGGGTGTTATATTCAGTGAGACACTTAAATCCATGTTAACACAATAAATTAAAATTAATAATAAATAAATAAGCAATCAAATATTTTTTAAAAAGTAAACATACAAACAGAACAGAAACAGACACATAGATACAGAGAACATTTTGATGACTGCCAGATGAGAGAGATTTGTGAGGAAGGGTAAAAAAGGTGAAGGGATTAAGAAGTACAAATTAATTGTTACAGAATAGTCATCAGGATGTAATTACAGCATAGGGAATATAGCCAGTAATATTCTAATAAATATTTATGGTGTCAGATGAGTACAAGACCTATCAGAATGATCACTTAGTAAGTTATATGTCTGAACACTAAGTTGTAAACCTGAAACTAATATAATATTGTATGTCAACTTTAATTTAAAAAAAAAATTTTTAAGTTCAAGATAGCCCATCATAAGCAAATGAGATGGAAATATTACATTACAAATCTGGAAAGGTAGGCCAACTTAAAACTTTTGAATGTGAATTTTAAAATAATGAGAAAAGCAGAACGTTGCTAACCAGGAGGTTTGCTTAATGTAATTTGTATTTCTACTAATGAATTCTGGAGGCAGTGATGAAAATGAATTAGAGCAGTGTTCTCAACCTCAGTAATATTGACATTTTGGATCAGATAATTAATTCTTTGTTGTAGAAGAGTATTCTGGGCATTGTATAATTGTTGGCAGTATCTGTGACTTTTATCTACTAGATGCCAATCACACCCCTCACTAGTTGTGAGCACCAACATGACAAACAAATATCCCTTAGGTGACAAAATTACTCTAGCTGGGAACCACCAAAAAAGGGAATCAAAGAGGTGAAAAGACGTTAGAGAGTAGGCTGCTGAGTGATGTTTGCTTACACTACAATGTGAAAATATAAATGGGGCAGAGGAAGTGAATAAATATGAATGCTTGAGGGAGTAGAATCAATCTTGACTCATTCGATGTTGGAAGTGGGGGAGAAGGAGGAATCAGGTATTAAACCTGGGTTTGTTGCATAAGTGGACTGGTACTTCTGAAAAGGAAAAAAAACAGGACAATAATCAGAAATAAGAGGAAAGATCTTAATTTTGCTTTGAACTTGTTGATTCTAAAGTGTTAATGAAATATTCAAGGATAAATAAACATACACAAGATTATCTCTTAGTTGTAGAATGTGGTGTGCTGATTTTTTTTCCCATTTTTACTATTGTTTTATTTATTAAAGTATTCATTTTATGGGTATGTATAATTCATATAAACAAAAAGCCATTAGAGCTAATTTCACTTCAGGACAGTATGCAATTAATCTGAAGACCATAAATAATTCATTTAAAGTGCATCCTCTTTAACCTCATATTATTTAATGTTGTTATTTGATAATAACATACCTTTTATATTTCAGGTGTTACACATAGTATGTATCAAGTATATGTCTTTTTCTGTGGAGTTTTTTTTTCTGGAAACCTAATTGTGTAGCTCATCAATACTAATAATGGCTTCATAGTGATGAAAGATTGTTCAAATTGATTATTATGCCCTAAATTGATTAATATGAATGCGCTAAAAGGTCAAATTGAATTTAATCATTAACTTTTATATATTTTCTTTAATTTATTTAAATTAAGTTTGTTTTTAACCTTTGATCCATTTGACAAAATAGATTTTAAGATATAATTCACTTATTTTTATGATGAACTATAGAAATATTCATATTTCATAATTTAAGAAAACCTAAATAGTAGAAAATAAGATTTCTTTCTACAATTCATGATAGTACAAAGTGCTACACTATCACATTCCAATTTTGCTTAAGCTAAGTAGATTCTAGGAATAGGTAGAAAAGAATTCTCACCTCAACAATTCAAATTCTTTAAATTTTCTACATTATGAGCACAAGGATCTAAAGTCAAAAAAAATTCTGTATTTTTTCTTTACTTTCTTTATTTTCATGACAACATTTAGGTAGTAAATATTTCTGACAAGCACTTGCTTGGCAAATTCTTAGTAGATGTATCCATTATATTTCCCTCCAAAGAATAGGCAGCTCAGCCTGACCAGGCGGTGGCGCAGTGGATAGAGCGTCGGTCGGACTGGGAGGCGAAAGACCCAGGTTTGAGACCCCGAGGTCGTCAGCTTGAGCGAGGGCCCATCTGGCTTGAGCAAAAGCTCACCAGCTTGGACCCAAGGTTGCTGACTCCAGCAGAGGGTGGCTCGGCCTGCTGAAGGCCCGTGAACAAGGCATGTGTGAGAAAGCAATCAATGAACAACTATGGTGTCGCAATGGCAACGAAAAACTGATGATTGATGCTTCTCATCTCTCTCCGTTCCTTTCTGTCTGTCCCTATATATCCCTCTCTCTGACTCTCTCTCTGTCCTAGTAAAAAAAAGAAAAAGAATAGGTAGCTCATTCAGGTTACTATGGTCTATAGCACTGACATCATAATTAATAAAAAGTCGCTGAATTATGTAAAGGTTTAAAGGAGCCAATAAGCCAACAGTCCTCACTCACAAGTCAGCATCCTTTTCTGAGATTTTCCCAGCTCTAATTGCAATCTAATTGGGTTGGCACCTGGGGAAGTGTTTGTTCTACTAATAGTACTTTCCAAGTAACAGAAACTACATGTCCTCAAAGATTTATGTCATATCATAGCAGCTTCTTGCATACACTTGATTCTAACTCTAAAAATCAGAACTGTTATTAAATAACATTGAGGACATCTTTATTACTCTGACTAAATGTAAATGTGAACACACATGATGGCGGATATTTATTTTACTAGATGTGTTCTTACGTCAAGTCTCAGTGTAGATATATTTTCAACATGAGCATAATGAGATGTGAAGGTTTATTAACCACCAAGGGATGTAGCAGGGAGACCTTTCTGCCAAATTTTTACACTTCTGAACTAAAAATTTAAGAACCAATGCAAATTATGTGACAGAGTTACTTTCAATTGTTTGATGTATTTATGTAGAGTCAAAGACCACTCTAATATCAGCAAATAAATACAAACATGACAATAAAATAAAACTTTTTAAGGTTTTCAACCTTAATTTCAAACACTCCTCAGGTATATTTTAAAAACAAAGTATTAATTCAGAAATAGATTTAGTTATTCCAATTTAATGGTGACTTTGGAGAGGGATAGAAAGAAGGAAGAAAAGAAAGAAGAAAGAAAAGATGTGAAGGAAGAAAGGAGGGAGGGAGGGAGAGAGGGAGGAAATGAGGGAGAGATAGAGGGAGAGGGGAAGGGAGAGAAGAAGAGAAGGGAAAGCTATTAACACACAAAGTATTTGACTTAATTTAATGACAGAAGCAAAATAAAGTGCTGATAATAAGTCCGATGGGCTAAAGCATTTTTAGGCCAATGAGAAGAATGTGAAAAATGTAATTTTGGCTTATGGGACCAAGGTTGGAAATTTTAGCAATAAGAAATGTGGTTGTTCTTCAGAAGCAATAACATTAAGGTTCATCTTTGATCACTCAGATGACAAGATTGGCCCTACTCTAATTTTCAAAAGAAGTGTTAAGATATAATAATAAAGGGAAATATGCTGATTGATCTTGTTTTCCCATCAACAAGCAGAGGGCCTGGTATACTCATTTATTGACTCAACAAATATTTACTGGGCTACCATGGGCATGTGACATTGGAACCTCCTTTATATAACTTCTTTTAACAGGAGTGACAGACATTGAACAAGTGACTGATGCATATGTTTAGCAATAAATGTTTGGTTAGCTGGGTGGATGAATGCAGGGATGAATAGATGCATGGTTGGAGCAATGGATGGATCCTAGATGGATAGAAGATGGAAGGATGAATGGATAAAATGGATATTAAAATTGACATCCTGAGAATTTACTAGGCTCTGCCACCCTAGGCTCTAGTAATGTCTTTTTTTATAGTAGATGCTGATGAAATACTTGTTCAATATATAAATTATTGACTAAATGATTTCATAAAATGTAAATGATTATATTATTTTTCTCCACTCCCAGTATTTTTTTCAAGAGAGGCTGAAAGAGAGAGAGAGAGAGAGAAAGGAACACTGTGCTGCCCCTATATGTGCCTTTATATGTGCCCTAACTTGGGAATCAAACAGCACATCTGTGCTTTGGGACAATACTCCAACTGATCAAGGTATCCAGCCAGGGCTTATCACTCATATCTTCATTGTGTGCCCTAACCAGGTTGCTTCATGTGTGTGCCCTAACCAGGCATGACACCAAAAACCTTGTTGTTTTGGGACAATGCTCTTAACTGACTGAACTAACTGACCAGGGCCCACTTCCAGTATTCTTAAAAATACCCCAAAGCAAAGACTAAACTGGCCATTACTATTTTAGGAAACATGTTTGATGGAAGAGCTGGAAGAGAAATAGAAATGATTGGGTTTAAGATTATAAATGTGCATATCTGAGTCATGCTAAAAATATTTGTGAAATAAGTAAGATTATTTCTTAACAGAAAAATTTTAAAGTAATACACAAAATGAATTGAACTGTATGAGACACAGAAACTAGGAAAACAAAGTGAATGATATATTTGTTGACCTCAATTTAGAAATTCAATTAAAGAATTTAAAACATTATAGCCATCGGTATTTGACAATGTGTTCAAAAGTTAATTAATTATTATTATATGTTTGCTTTGAACTTTTCCAGCCAGTTGCTTTTATTCCATATGAGGCACAGCTTTTAATTTTAGACGCTAAAAGCTTGTTCCAAGTGATTGCTAATGTTTTAAAAGAAACCTAGTTAAATACATCATTGTTTTCCCCCACCTAAGAGGTGAACTAATTAAGAAAAAAAGAAAAGGTTAGATAGACAACATGAAGATTTAAAACATCTTCTGTGTTACTGATAACACTATAGGTAGTTAACATGACTTTCAAAGGAAACGACAACAACTTTTCAAGGCTATTCTGAGTTGGGTAACTCACCCACCCACTCAGGGCTAAACTAGGCAGAACTCCTTGTGTGGAGACTTTTCCTGTCAAACTTACTTAAACTATAGGGCTTGCTTTCCACAGGCGGGTTAAGTTAACTGCAGAAGGAAGGGTGGGGAAAGGCTGAGGACAGATTTCCAGTTTTTCTGCCAAACCCAACAATGAAGAAATTCACTCCACCTCACTAGGGAAAAGTAAATGTTAAGATTCAAGGTTGAGAGTGTTTAGACAAAAAGAAAACAAACATCTTTCTACATGGGAACCATCACTGAAGTATATTTACCACCCAAAAGTAATGTAAGATAACAAAAGTTCATAAAAGATATAAAAAGCTTTAGAATTCAACAGTTGCACAAGATGGAAGCATCCAATATTTGGAGACACTTCACCCTATTTCTGTGAAAATCAACTATAGAATTTCAGAAACCAAATACATTTTATTAAATAGCAACTTTCATTAAAATAGTGTAGGAAAACTTACTGTTTAGATTTTAAAATCATGTGCATGTTAACATTTGATATGATAACCAGAGTTTCTGAGGCAATGGCTTGATTTTGAAATATCTTAAAAATTATGCCATTATATAAGCTTGTTTATTTTCTCCTAACCTGTACCTGAATCTATGGTATGAAAAAGTGGTGTGCTATAAGATTAAAACTATTGATGGGTGATATTGTTATGCTGAGGTTTTTGGATTAATTTACAATTTTTTTTCCTGCTGAATGTTTCCCTTTCTCCTCACCACACATACTTCACCCACCTTCCTTTCCTGGGTCAAACATGTTGCCAATTCAGAGAAAATAAGGTATATAAAAGGTTTGAAAATATAAATAAGCTGTGAGTCTTCTCATTTTGTTCCATAAAACTTAAGCCCCTTAGAATATTTAACAAGTTTGATAGAAAAAATATAAAAGGAAGATTGAAAATAGAGATAGGTTCCTAAAAGAACTAAGAAGGAGACTTTCTTAACCATTTTTCGGACCACCCATACAAATACTGTGTATCGTTTAGTGCTGGGAAGGGAAGGAGGAGAGAGATCTGTCAAGATGTAGCAAGATCCCAGAAAAGAACATCTTTCTGGGTCACTTTCATGAAATCACAGACAGGGGCCATTTGGTCAGAAATACTGTTTTGTTTTTTCAGGCTATTAATGACTTGTTGACCCTTTCTCCCCTACCAAAACGTTAACACTCTGAGGTCCCAGACACTTTCACAACATTGAGAAATAAGGGAATCACAAGAATTATGAGACTATAATTCTATGTCGTGAGTTTAATGTGGAAATTAACTGATTTTCGAAAAATAAAGAAATGTCATAATTATACCCATACCATATATATACCCATTACCATATTCCAAGTACTCATTTTTTAGCATAATAACTGGAAATATTCAATTTGTAGAAATTGAGTTGAGAATTTATGTTAGCAATCCAAAAATGTTTAATACTAAATTTATGTAACAGTACAATAGAGAAAACAGTGTATAAAGAATCAGACATTTTGCTTTTAAGTTTCATCACCACTGTTGACTATATTACTTTGGGTAAATCACACTTTCTCATCTGCAATTATTCTTAGACAACTATTTTGATGTCTTGTTTTGAATGGAAAAAGCAGATAATTTCAGAATAGTTTATAAATCATACTAGTTTCAGGTATTATTATAATGATTATGACTGGGAGTAAAGGCATGATCATCAGATAATATATAAGTATAATTGGAGATAGATAAAAAAAATATACATAGAAATACAAAATTTGATGAATTCAAGCTTATTAGTCTTTTTACTTTAAAAATAAATTCAACTATCACGGTATTTTTACATGCATTTTATTTCATTGTGCCAGAAAGAAACCATAAAATATACCATCTAAAAAATATAGACAATGAAACATTTTGAAAAAGATCAACCAGTGATTATAGCTTGAGGATACCTGATTCAGGAAAGGTGCCATTTTGTTCTAATTTCTGAGGTTCACTTTCCACAGTTATCATATGGAGATAATAATGTCTATGGCAGCAGAGAGAAGATTAAAAAAACAGGTTATTTGTGAGAAGAAGAGAAGCATTTATCTCTACTGGGATGATCAAGAAGGCTTCAAAGAGAAGTTGTACTTGATTGGCAGTCTTACAAGAGGACAAGTGGAAGGGTAGAATATTGTGGGCAGAAGGAACAGGATATACAATAAGTCAAAATAAGTCAAGAGAGCCTGACCTGTGATGGCGCAGTGGATAAAGCGTCGACCTGGGAACACTGAGGTCGCCAGTTCAAAACCCTGCACTGGTCTGGTCAAGGCACGTATGGGAGTTGATGCTTCTAGCTCCTCCCCCCTTTCTCTCTCTCTCTCTCTCACTCTGTGTCTCCTCTCTAAAATGAATAAATAAAAAGAAATTAAAATAAGTCAAGAGAGAACATAATATATTCAAAAAATTTTAATGCTTTGGATGACTAGAGATCAGAGTAAACATAATGGAGTGCTGGGAATTAAGTCATGAAAATGATTGGGACTAAAAAATGATGTTCGTTATATGACATATGCAAGAGTTTATTATTGATCCTGTAGGTAGGAAAATTTTGAAGGATTTTTTAAAGTATACCTATGGTATAGACATAAAAATTTTCCAAGACATTTATTAAATATGGCACTTAAATCTTTGTATACTCATTAACTACATTATGCCCCTATTTAAACGCAACTTAGAATCCAGAATAGCCAAATCTATAAATGTTCTTACCCTGATAGAAATCTTAATATACCAAGGATAATCAGTTTATTAGTCAACATATGGATTCATCTTGATAAATTTATAACCCACACAACTTACCTTGGTTTCTCAACCTTTTTTTCTTTAGAGAGAATCTATAGTTGATCATTCATATGTGTCAGGATCATTTTCAACTTCTATGCATTCTTGGCCCATCAAGTCCTATCTGTTCTGACTTTGCCATCTCCGACACTTTACCCTCTATTTGATTCATCTGATTTCAGCAACTGGTTCTGATTTGATTATTTTCTAAGCATAAATAGCTCTTGAGTATATCACCTACCAAAAAGCTACATTCCATATTTGCCTCAGGTTTCTTACTTAAAGAACATTTCTTGAACTGCAAACCTCTTCTGCTCTGAGATCATGTAATGAGCAGTCTTATCAATCTCTCTTTTTCCACGAAGGATAGCCAAATTTTCCTATTCTTTCAGTCACACAGGTCAAAGAAAGAAAATACCAAAATTTAGGTCAAATATCAATAGCAAACCTTGCTTAGGTTTATGCTGAAAATAAAGGAGTATCTTGATCAAAAGTAGTACCAAAAAATACTATTTTTCCTGCAGTTCTAAGTAATCTGTCCTCAGTCAGCCAGCTATATGCATACAAGGTCATCCTATATCTATGTCCATATTTTTATTTGACAGGAAAAATATGTAGCATATCTCTTTTCCTGGACAGTCATGGAGTTCATGTTGCTATTATCCAATACCAATAGGTCTGCTGCCAAGAGAAGCATGGTGGGATGGGAGCTGCCTGCAGCAACCTGGGTGTGTGACTACCTTTGAAACTTGCCATCACTTATTAATCACTATGTTCTGCTGGAAATGCACTGGACTTTAACCAAGTCCTGGCAAGCAGTATAAATTAAAGTGAAACTCACCATCTTCCCCCACCCCTTATTTTTTGTCTCATGGAATAAAACTCTTTTTAAAATAAACTAGCTTTTTTCTTGCAGAATGGAATAGATTTTGAGTTTTAGATTTTCCCCTTAAAAAAGGGGAACCCTCCTGCACTGCTGGTAGGAATGCAGACTGGTGCTGCCACTGTGAAAAACAGTATGGAGATTCCTCAAAAAATTAAAAATCAAACTGCCTTTTGACCCAGCTATCCCACTTTTAGGAATATACCCTAAGAACACCATAGCACTGTTCGAAAAGATGAAATGCGCCCCCATGTTCGTGGCAGCATTGTTCACAATAGCGAAGATATGGAAACAGCCCAAGTGTCCGTCAGAGGACGAGTGGATTAAAAAGCTTTGGTACATATATACTATGGAATACTACTCAGCCATAAGAAATGATGACATCGGATCATTTACAACAAAATGGATGGACCTTGATAACATTGTACGGAGTGAAATAAGTAAATCAGAAAAAAACTGAGAACAGCATGATTTCATACATAGGTGGGACATAAAAGTGAGACTATGAGACATGGACAAGAGAGTGGTGGTTACGGGGTTGGGGGAGGGAGGAGAGGGTGGGATAGGGAGGAGGGAAGGGGCCCAGGGAAAACTAGATAGAAGGTGACAGAGGACAATTTGACTTTGGGTGATGGGTATGCAACATAATTGAATGATAAGATAACCTGGAGATGTTTTCTTTGAACATATGTACCCTGATTTATTGGTGTCACCCCATTAAAATTAATAAAAAATATGGCATTGCTTTTTAAAGGAATGCTATCCTTCTTAAAAGATGAACTGTTTGCTTATAAAATAGAGAAGCAATGTTTTGGTGGAGCAGCTTTATTATTTTAAAAGTAGCAAAACATATCTAGTAGGAAAAAATATATCTATCAGAATGAAAAATTCCCATATACGTTGACCTGGAAATCCAATACATATGTACATATGTACAAAATAACACATTCAAAGATATTTCTCCTAAAATTGTTTACAAAAACAAAATCTATATCTCCATTAACAAACAGGTTGATGAAAACTTGTGTTGCATTCAAAAATTAGATAAAATGTAACTATTTAAAAGAAAGGGCAAATACTCTGTGTACTATTAAGAGACATTAGCAAGGTATACTGTGAAGGAAATCAATCCTCATTATTTACAATTTTTATATTTGTATATTTGCCTGCTTGCTAAAATTTTTTTGCTACTCCCAATCAACAGTAGCATAGATTTCACATTTATTTATTGGTTTGCAAAAAGCAGCAAAAATGGAGTCACCCAGTACCCATGTTCAAGCTGAGGTAGAAGAAGATGACTCTCTTTTTCTTATATCATTGCTTCTTCTATAGACAAATGTTTTTTAGAGGGTCTATTTAGAGCCACCATTTTGTGTTTTTTGTGGGTGATTTTTCTGTTTAAAATAGCCTCTAAGCATAGAGCTCAAGGGATGGTTAGCATTACTAAGCACAAAAAAGTTTTGTTTTGCCTTATGGAGAAAATATGTGTCTTATATAATCAGCAATCAGGCATGAGTGATAGTGTTGTTGACCATGAGTTCAAAGTTAATAAATCCACAAAATATGTTAAATAAGATGTTTTTAAACAGAAAGCTACCTAAAACAAAGTTATGTGTTAATTTGTTGAAAATGGGACCACAGCCTCACAGAAAACTAACCTTGTATTTTTTTTTTAGGAAGATTGGCTCTATATTTGCAAATTTGGAGTTGGTGGCAACTTCATAGAGCATAAATACTTAGTAATAAAAACCAACTTTTTAGTTATACAGTGGTGTATAAAATATGCTATTCATATGTCAAAGGGAAATAAAAGAAAAATATGTATACATACATTTCTAAAGACACAGATGTGGTTACAGTGGCAATCTATGTGGAAGACAACTAGGGGACTGAAGGATAGATTTTAATCATTTTGGGGTATTTTATATCAATTGAGTGTATCACTAATCAAAAAATAAATAAATATTATAAAATAATGACAAACTTTATTTTCCACACTTACAGTGTTTTGAAAACTGGCTTATTACTCTTGGCCAGAACGAAAACAAACAAACAAACAAACAAAAAAACAGATTAGTTGAAGAGGGATTATAATTCCCACTATCTACTTTAGTATCTGTTTTACCCAAAGGCAGTAACTCCTGCCTGGAATGGATGGCATCCATGGTGCTGTCCATACTCAGTGCTGAAAAGGGTCACCAGATTTCATACCTCTATCTTTTGCCAAAGAAGAAACAAATATGCACTCTTCCAAAATTTCATCTGGGAAATAGAATGGGCAAAAGGGGATTAGAGTTTACGTTTTCTAGCAAGAACATGTGGCTCCTTATTATTATTGTTTCACAAAAGTATGTTCTGTAAGTATTACAGTGTGAGCACTATGACTGAAAACAACTTCAGCTGCTTTACAGGAATTTAAATTATACCAAAATCTTGTTTAAGGGCGAAAAGTTATGCATGCTTGGAAATACCGCACTTATTTTCAGATTTTTTTTTTTGAGGTAATGAGGGACCAGACAAAAGGAGAAGAGGTAATCCAGAGATGAAAATAAAGACTAGAGTCTCTAAATCTGTTTTTATAAATACAAGTCAGGGACAAAGGGGATGTGCCAACAGCATATATAAATATGGAGTAGGTTTTATGGTAATATTTCTTTTTTTTTCTAGCACTTTTAGGATATAATGAAATCAAGGATATTCAAGTGAAGAGGGAGCTGGTTGTAGACAGTTGTAGGCAATTACGGAAATAGGGGCACAGGCGATGGGCAGCAGTTTCATGGAACCTTGGCAATGTCAGCTACTAAGATCCTTAAACTAATTAGCAAGTCTGTTATTGTGACATCATGGGTGTACAAGGATATGACATTGTGAAAACTAAAGATTATTTATTTCCAAATTTAGTTTATTATGAAATTTTATCCTACCTAAAGTGGCTAACATCAAAATCATTTCTATTAACCCAAAGGCCCTAAGAAAGAAAAAGCATGCTAAACAATATTTTTCGCTGTTAATAACTTTAAATTGAATCATTAAATTCAGCAAAAGATTTCCTGAAATAAAGATGCAAATTCATTAAAAATAGAAGGATACTTTCCAAAAGAGAATAATTCTAAATTGATGGATGCTGTGGACAGTGCCTGCCCTGTCTGGATACTATTTACTTGATTTTTCTGGTTAAACACTTTAAACAGAGTGAAATAAAACCAATATTTATTTGAGGCTTTTTAAAAAATATATAATTGTTCCCTCACAATACATCTTCTCTTCCCCACAACTACGACCACCAATAATACACTTTATTTTTTTTAATTTTGTATTTTATTCTTGGATTCCTATTTACTTATCTTGGATTCCATTGTGGTTTTGGTGACTTTAGGGTTTGCAAGTTTGGTTTGTTTGCAGCTTTTGGTTTTGTAGAGCTACTGGCTGGTTAAATTTCATGTCAGTAAAGACAAATACCTACTTCAACACTTAATAGCTGTATTATTTTCCTATTGCAACTGAAAAAAAATTACCACAGACTTGGTGATTTGAAATAACACAGATTTTTACATATGTTTCTGGAGGTCAGAAGCCAAAATGGGTTTCAGAGGCTAAAATCAAGTATCAGCAGGAATGCGCTTTTTTCTGGATGCTCTAGGGAAGATAACATCCCTTGCTTTTTCATTCTTTCAAGGCCACTTACATTCCTTGTCTCATGTTCCCTACCTCCATTATCAAAGCCAGCAGTGTAGTATCTTCAAACTTCTTTGTGAATCTGACTCTCTTGCCTCCTCTTACCCCTTACAAAAACGCTTTGATAAAATTGGAACCACACAGATAATACAGGACGTATCTCCCTCTCAAGATCTTTTACTTAATCCAATCCACAAATTACAACTATGTTTGATGGGTAAAGTAACTTAGTCCCAGCTTTTGGGCATTTAAACATGAATATCTTTGGGGATATGAGAGTATATTATTCTGCCCACTGCACTAGCTATGCATTGCTTGTTCCTTATGCCCATTTTCTTGTGAGCCATTTAAGAAAATATTTATCTCATTAGGTTCAGCTCTTGATTTGAGAAGATAAAGAAAATCTAATTTTAACTTTTCTCCATTTTTAATTTGTTTTTGCTAAATAGTCTTCTAAAAACACAATATTGGAATCTAAATTAATTATAAAAAATTTTATACCAATAAAGGATTAAAGATCATTGCATTTTTTGGGATTTTACTCTTTTTTTATAGTATGACATTTTCAAATAAATTTTGTGCATATTAAAAGTCTCCAGAGTGGTTTCTATTCTAAATGATTCTTGGTGAAGAGCCTGGCCATAATCATTAATTGTGCTGAGTGTGCAGTCATCACTGGATGAGAATATGACAACACTTGAGACTCTGAGAAAATGGGGTTAAATGAAGTAGTTCTCAGGAATACAAAGACAAAACTGAGGAAAGTCTGATAATGTCTAGATAAAGCGATTCTCCCAAAAAAAGTTGTGTACAAGGGATGTACAACAAGATTTTCCAGACTTGTTTTCAAAAATAGACTTATTAAACCTCCACTCAGCCTGACAAGGCAGTGGCACAGTGGATAGAGCGTAGGACTGGGATGCAGAAGACCCAGGTTCGACACAGCGAGCTCGCCAACTTGAGCGCTGGCCCACCTGGCTTGAGCAAAAGCTCGCCAGCTTGGACCCAAGGTTGTTGGCTCCAGCAAGGGGTTGCTCAATCTGCTGAAGGCCTGCGGTCAAGGCACATGTGAGAAAGCAATCAATGAACAACTAAGGTGTCGCAAAGGCAATGAAATCTAATGATTGATGCTTCTCACCTCTCTCCCTTCCTGTTTGTCTATCCCTCTCTCTGATTCTCTCTCTGTGCCTGTAAAAACAAACAAGCAAACAAAAACCCTCTACTCATCCTTTTCTTAAAAACTCTCTCATAATTTTAAAACATACTGAAACAAGAACTGGAATAAGCAAAACAGTAGTTTTATTAGTAACAAGTCATGCTCACATCAAGGATGTGAGTTCTCAAATCCAATTAGTTACCAAAGGATTCTTAGAAGGAAATTATTTTCTAGGGAGAAATATAAACTTAACATTTGTGGCGCAACAAAAAAAAAAATGGAGTTCAGACCCAATTCAAGTCTTGCCCACCCTTCTAGTCAGGAGATGTCCAAGGGTATTATGCTATGTCATTAAGAGCCATCTAAGTTGGTTCCTGATGAACCTTAAGAATAGTTGAAATTTCTTAACTACAACCAACCTTAATATAGGAAAACCTAAGGTTATTTAAACTTGCTTCAATAAAGGAGAAAGAATACTAGTTTGACAAAGTTTTAGTGTATCAGTAGGGGAGATTTAGAAGTGAGATATTTATAGGGTTTGTATCCTTGCCTCAACTAGTTCAGGATTGGTGGACAGAGTAAACCAAAGGTCTTAGTAAGTGCTGAGAAACAAACTTCTGTTTAAAAAGTAACATCTTTGAACCAATGAGAAAAATAGAGCTGCCTCAGATAAATTGATTTATAAGAATTTCCTAAAGTAAATAGTGAAGTTTTTATTGATTTATATTCTTATCTTTTCTGTGCTGGAACAAACAACTAAGTCATGTTGACACAGATGCTCTCAGTCCTTAGTTCTAACAGTAGTGTCATATTAATGTAAGTGGTCATATTTCTCACTCATGTGGCCACCCAGCTATAGATACATTTCCTTACACTGTTGCTTGCAGGAATGTGGGTCCATATATCTTGGTTTGTTACAATGGGAAAAGGGTAGAAGTGATAAATACAACTTCAGAGTTGTATCCTTAAGAAGAAAAAATGTGCCCTTCTTTTTTTTTTTCTCCATTCCCACTGCTTGGAATATAATAGAAGGATCCAAAATAGTCACCATAAACAAATACAAAGAAAAGTTAAGTTGAAGATAGCAGAAGAAAATAACAGAGCCCTAGGTCCCCACCATTTCCTATCACGTTAGTCATGATCCACTTATATTCAGACTGTTACAAAGAAATCAAGGTCTATTTTAGTTAGGTTCCTAGCTTCTGGGGGAGTGTTTTCCATAAGTCTAACAGTATCTTAACTAAAACTGCATCTCAAAATACTTATGTCCATCTCTTTGGTAACTTGATTTTTCCTTTTCACTTAAAAACTACACTCAATCCTTCAACACATCCTATCACCAATATTTCAATCTCATCCCCAAGTCCTTTGATTTCTCTCTGCTTCCATGCATGTTATTCTAAATGGGGCCACCAGCATCTCTTGCCCAGAGTACTGTGGTAGGTTCCCATTCATTCCTTGCTTTCACATGTGTCCCCCCTACAAACCATATGCTATCTAACTAAATAATGGTTGATTTAAAACATGAAACACATAATGCCATTGCCCTGTGTAAACCTTTGCTTTATACCTAAAATAAAATTTAAACTTCTCCCCATGGCTACAAGCTACAATTCATCTAACCTTTGCTTACCTCACCAGTGTCTCCTCTCATTTCTCTCTTCTCTCCTCCCTATTCTCCAGCCATACTGGCTTTGTTTGAATTTCTTTATAATCCAAAGGTACTCCCTCTTTAGCTGTCCTTCTGCACCTGATCTCCTTTCTACCTAGTCTGTGCCTTCCTCTGCTCTTTATTATGTCTGACTTCTCATCATTCAGGTCTTATTTCAAATGTTGCTTTGCATTGAAGCCTTCCTTGACCACCCAGTTTAATATAACTTCCCCTTCCTTTTTAACTGTCTCACTACCTGTACTGTTTTCTTTCTGGGACAGTACCTTCTGACATAATCTTATTCTTTTTTGTTTGTTTTTCTTATTTTTTGTTCATCTTTCCTACAAAATGAAGCTCCACAAAAACATAAACTTGTCAGACTTTCTTATCTTAGCAATCCCAGTGCTCAGAACAGTACCTGGGACATGGTACATACCATGAAATATGCATTTAATGAATAAGTAAAATAGGAAAATTAAAGCTAATCACTTTTATTGTGCCTGGCATTTAACTGAAGCTAATTATATTTTAAGTAAGATGAGTCATGAGAATGAAGTTACTACATGTTATATGTATAAAAGTTGGGATTTAGTTATTTTTGTGCTGGAGCCCAACACTACGCTGGTAGTCCTGAATATAGTGGGAATCACTTTATTTTTTCCTTCTTTCAATTAACAACCCTCTTAGTTTTTGTGCCAATTAGGAGACAGAGTAAAGCAGAAAACGTAAATTCTAAATTTAGCAAAGTTAACCCCTGAACCTCATTCAGCCCAAACTTGATAATATTACTTTTGTAATAATGAAAATTATAGTAATTAGATGGAAAGGACATAAAGGAGTGAGAGAATCTTTATGACTTGTGGGTTCCACAAGTCACAAAGATGTGAATTAAGTTACTGTATTATTAGCAATAGACCCAATTGCTATTTATGTTATGCTAAGGATCTTTACCTGCCTCTCTTTTTTTTATTACTAGGGTACAACTATTAAAACTAGAACTACTAATCATTAGAGAATACATGAGAAAAAAGTTAACCAAGTACAGCATCCAAAGTAGGAAGAAAACATGATACTTCAGAGTGTATCCTCGCCTCTGCTATTCCTGAGCTTTGTTTCCCAAGGCAAGCTACTTAATCATTAAAATTATTATTCTGCATCTTTAAATATGAGATTGTCCAATGATGTGTACATTGTATGGGCTCAGAAAAACTTTATTGTTCCTTACACAGGCCACCTTGATCATAGCCTTTCTTGATCTTTTGCAAACTTCACACTCTACAAATCAGTTGCTATATACAAAGACCCTGAAAAAGCCTAGAGTCTTATTAATAATAAAAACATGGCACATTGCATTATCTTCAAGTATTTCTCAATTCTAGTTCACATTCTTAAATTGCCTTGTCTTTTTAAAATTTAATTAAAATTATTTTTCTCACATAATTATGTATCACCTAGAGAAAGCCAACTTACTTTATTTATAAATACATAAAATATAACATAATAAAGTTGAATTATGGAACACTAGGATCGTGAGAAGCAGCAGTGTTCCTTGGATTATTCTAGACTTAAAGTTAACTACAAAATATTATCCTAAGAATAGAACTGAATTTTTTTTTAGTCATCTTGGGTTGTCATAAAAATACCATAGATTGAGTGGCTTAATAACCAACATTTATTTCTCATACTTCTGGAGCTGGAAATTTCAAAATCATGGGGACTGTAGATTTGATGTTTAATCAGAGTTTCTTTCTGGTTTGCACTAGTTCACCATGGGGTTTCACATTTATGATCTCATTTATACCTAATTACCCCTTAATGGTTGTACCTCCTAACACCATCATTTTGGGTATAAAGACCAACTTATGAATTCTGGAAAGACACAAACAAAAGTCCAAAACAGATACCCTTACATTAAAAAAAAAAGTAAATATACATATTAATGTCTAAGTGCATTACAACTGGGACAAAGGTACTTTGTAAAATATAAAGCAACATAAGACATTTTACTCATTCAAAATCATGTAAATAAATTATATAGTGTTTGAAGTCATCTCTCGACTAAATGAATAGTTACAACAGTGATCAAAAAATATAAAGTTATCTTTTGGCTTAATAAAGTTAATGAATAAAAGTAATACTCCTTAAATCATTTTAATTGGGTAGTCATAGAATTAGAATAACTACTTTTAGAAAGGTTGATCAAATTTTGTATTTACTAATGTGAGGTTAAAGCTCTATTTCTAAATTTTAAAGTATTTAGTTTTACAATCTGGATAACAACAAATAGACATTTAAGAATTTAAAAAAATACTTTACTGTCAAAAGTCTTTCAGGATATTTTGAGAGAAACAAATGCTTAAATTACTCAGAAATGTGTACATTTTTATGCATATATAAAATAGCCAGATGTTTACTTCCTGGGAAAAAAAGTTATCATTATTTTGGAAAATGTTTTTTCTCTATCTTAAATATCATGATTTGTTCAATAAAAATTGTTTTTTGATAGTATCTTTAATTTTTCACCCAAATCATCTATAAAATTACACCTTAATAGAACAGTATCAGTTTTTAAAGGTCATTTATTTTTTAAAGTTCTGCTATAAATAAGAATAAAGTATTATATAATTTTCCACTATTATAGAACTCAAAGTAACAAAAGAGAGGGAATAAAAGAACCTCTAAAAATATTTTTCTTTAATCTTTCATAGCACTCATGGTTTGCCCTACTCTATGATTTTTATTACTTACTGATCCTTTATGTGTATACTTGTTTTTCTGTTCAATATATAAACATGAATTGCGGTAACTGCCAAAGAGATAGAGAAATTAGAAACATTGCCCAAGTTCATAGGAGGTAGTGGTGAGAGCCGGAAACTGAGTCTAATCACAGTTTGAACTCTAAGACATTCATTCTACTGCCTTCCAATAGCCATGACTTAAAAGGGAGAAAGAATAAAAGATTAAGTCAAGGGAAATGGAATAACAGTACTAGAAAAGGTGAAAGAGGTGAAGAGGATGAGGATTATGTCATTGCTTTGAAGATTTTACACTATATCATTCAATTTGATAATAAAAGAAAAGCTGATTGAGTAGTAAATATATCCATTGTGATGGTTTAGCTATGATAAGAAGCTACTTGAATGTAAATATTATGTTTTAAAACAACTATTTTATTAATACAATGTGAAGGATACAAATACAATGTCATGTGTTGTACTTTCAAGGAGAGTAAAATCTACTATAGGGGAGAGAAGATGGTGATGGAGTAGGCAGACGTACCAACTTCCAACTCCCAGAACCAAAGTAAATTATAACTCAATTTTAAGAACCATCATCTGGATAAACCAACTTTGAACTAAACTAAGTGGACTCTTCAACCAAGGAACACTGCAGAAGCCACATTGAGACTGGTAGGAATAGCGAAAACGTGAAGAGGGCTGCCCAGCTCCCCGGAGCAAATGGCAGCCTGGAGAGACCCGCGTGGCGGGAGGAGAGTTTGGCGGAGAGGGAGGGACCTGGGTCCCAGGAACCAAGCCCCAGACTGCAGTCCCAGAGCCTAGAAGAGGCGTTTGGACAGTATTGAGCTGTGAAGCAAGTGAGGATACTATTTGTGAAAAAGAGAGAGTTTTCTCAGACCCCAAAATCTTTTTAAAGGGACAGCTCAGAAAGCCTCTCTCACAACCACGTACCCATGGTTCGGGGAACTGAGACAGAGGAGAGGAACAGAGCAGCGGGAACAAAGAGTGAACTGAAGGCACGGAGACACTCTGAGGGACAGCCACCCTGACCCATGGGCTAAGTCACTTCCCTAATCGAAAATGAATATTTCCCCTGGAACTAGCAATACCAGCAAAGGGAGACAGGACACTAGCCAAACAACCTCTCCCACAGCAATTAGAGCAGAGCAGCTTAGAGGGAGGGAGCTCCCAGGCCTACAGTGTGGAGACATTGGGCACTTCTAGCCCCCTGAGGGTTGCTGAAGGCTATGGTTGTGGCAGGACGCTGAAACGCGGTCCTGTCGGTGTGTGCAGAGGCAAAACCGGTGTGAGCTCAGTATAGCCCAGCAGGGGTGGAGGGGACGCGCAAAAGCGGTCCTTTAGCTGCGGGCCCGCCTGTGACCCCACTTGTGAGGAAAAATACGAGCAGAAATCAGCTCTGCGACCCTGCGCAAGCTGGCCCTGACCGCGGGCACGGGGCTAAGACCAGGGACGGGCGAGGGCCTCACGGCTGAGCTCACGCAGCCAACCCCACCCAGACGAAGAAACCAAGGTGTGCCATCTGTGTACGCGAGTGGGCTCCTAACACGGGGGCAAGGAAGACACTGAGACCAGCGGATGTTCGCGGCTGATCTCATGCTGCTCGTCCCGCCCGGCCGGAGAAACTGCGGATTACCACCCTACGTGCCCGAGCTTGCACCGAGCGTGGGGATGGGGTAGGATCCGGAACGACCAGAAGCTAGCAGCTGAGCTCATGCCAGCAAACACACCCAGCCAAATAATCCCCTGCTCAGGAGGGCCCTGGCCTCGAGGGCGGGGCTAAATTCTGGACAGGCAAAGGCTCACAGCTGAGAGCACGTCAAAAGCCCCGCCCAACCTGCGAAACGGTGGCAATCAGGCTCTGACTGAGGGGGCTGGGCGTAAGCTTCCAGAAACGGGCTTGGTCCGCAGCTGAGCAAAGGTGCTCACCTCTGCCCTGGGTGCTAAGGCTAGTGACTTGAGTTACAGCCCCTCCCGCAAAGGAGAGGCAGAAATCACAGCAATAGCTGCAGTGGGCCGGCGCTGGCAACGCCCACACCCAACCGCCCTAGGCAGTGGCAGAGGGGTTGGCAAGCCTGCAGACAGACCACACCTAGAGAACACAAAGGCAACACATACTGGACTCCAGTGACCACAACTTGGTTATACTCAGATAAAATGGGCAGGCAGAGGATTGCAAACCAAATGAACCAAGAGAAATTCCCAGAGAAAGGACCTGAATGAACCAGATATAACCAAACTACCAGAAGCAGAATTTAGAATAATGATAGTCAGGATGTTCAAAGAAATTAGAGCAACAATGGATAGTCACTATGAGCACCTAAATAAAGAGATAACAAGTATAAAAAACGAAATTGAAATAATAAAAAAGAACCAGACAGAAATGACAAATACAGTTACAGAACTGAAGACCACAATGGAAGGAATTAAAAACAGGATGAATCACGCTGAGGATCGAATCAGCGAGTTAGAGGACACAATAAACAAAGTTACAGAAGCAGAGAAAAAAAAGAAAAAGAGATTCAAAAAATGTGAGGAAACTCTAAGGGAGCTTTGTGACAACATGAAGAGAAACAACATTCGCATCATAGGGGTGCCTGAAGAAGAGGAAAGAGGACAGGAAATGGAAACTGTGTTCAATCAAATCATAGCAGAAAACTTCCCTAAATTAAGGCTGGGAAACATTCCACATGTTCAAGAAGCACACAGAACTTCATTAAAGAGAAACCCAAAAAGATCTACACCAAGACACATCATAGTTAAAATACCAAAGCTAATAGATAAAGAAAAAAATCTTAAAAGCTGCTAGAGAAAAAAAGACTATCACCTACAAAGGAGCCCGCATTAGGATGACATCGGACTTCTCAACAGAAACACTTGAGGCCAGAAGGGAATGGCAAGATATAATCAAAGTAATGCAGAACAAGAACTTACAACCAAGACTACTCTATCCAGCAAGGCTAACGTTTAAAATTGAAGGAGAAATAAAGAGCTTTCCAGACAAAGAAAACCTCAAGGAATTCATTAAAACCAAACCAGTCCTGCAAGAGATTCTAAGGGGCCTAGTGTGAACAGTTCAAAGGAAGGAAAGAATATAGCAAAAAAAAAAAAAAATACAGCTTTAAAGAATAAAATGGCAATACACAACTACAGATCAATAATAACCTTAAATGTAAATGGATTAAATGATCCAATCAAAAGACATAGGGTAGCAGCATTGATAAAGAAACAGGACCCATACATATGCTGTCTACAAGAGACACACCTTAAAACAAAAGATGCACATAAACTGAAGGTAAAAGGGTGGAAAACCAGATAGAAGGTGACAGAGGACAATTTGACTTTGGGTAATGGGTATGCAGCACAATTGAATGATAAAATAATCTGGAGATGTTTTCATTATACATATGTATTCTGATTTATTGGTGTCACCCCATTAAAGTTAATAAAAAAATTTTAAAAAAAATCTACTATATAAAGCAAAACAAAATATGTTAATACAGTAAATATATAATAAATATTATATTATATAAAAATAAGAGGATCTTTCCCATCCTATTAAAATGAAAGAAGCAATTTTTTGTAAGAAATAAAAATCATTTAATTAAATGTGATATAACTTTTAACATAATAATAATGCTTTAGGATTCAAACTTCATTGCATTTCAGAATTTTATTAAGTAAAGCAATATAATTAGGCCAACTTTATTACATGGTCAGAGGTTTATTTTTCATGCATACCTTGTTTGTAATTCATAACTGTATTGCATTGTTCATATATTTAGATAATTTCTGTAGAATACTGAATATACTATGTTTTTTCTGTATAAACATAGGCTGATGTCATTATATGAAAACAACAGATTCTCATGTTATTAAAAACATGATTTGTGTTTTCTGTATTTTTTTATTTTTTTCATTCCTCTGAGAATAATAGTGGTCTTTCTCAAACCTAAAATAGTAAAACCTTTTATATTTTGATTTTCTCCAAAAGATAAAAGCTGCATAATCCAGTATGGATACTAGCATTAAATAAAACTGTTATGTTTGTTCTCTGTGCTTTTTCCAACAATAAGTGTGTCACCCCATTCTTCCTTGCTAGAATTTTGAAGTAGATTTAGTAGGAGTTTTTGAATGCCATATAAAATACAATCATAACCTTTAGAATCTAATTTCTCCTTCAGCTAATAGTCTTTAGGGTGAATCAGTCAAGATTTTTCCCCTTAGCTCCTACACTCTTATTTAAATCATTATTTAACACCTCTTAGGGTTCTTTATCTGATCATCATTTCTCAAAATTCTTAAGTATGACAGCTTCCTGAAACACCCACTAAAATGCTATATAATTAATTTCTGAACAGGGACTGGACACAATTTCTACTCTAAATTGTCAGTCTCATCTTTCTAAGCTTGCAAAGAGCACACACAATGATTCTGTTCACTTACCAAGTCCACATTTTTATAATGCACTACTTATTATTATTCAAGAGGCTGAGGTTCTCCTGTCAAAAGACTGAAGTGTCAAATGAAGTCAGCACATTTAGGGGATATAAAGCAAAGTCAGCTTTGGTTCAGTAGGTATCCCTTTGTACTTAAGAACTTAACCCCAGATGTGTTAATCTGCAAAGCAGTAGAATAAGTGTAATGAAGTTTCCTAGGTCTCCCTAGTGAACATGTGGCAGACATATGAATACACTAAATCATATCATTTTTCAGTGAATCCACTCCACAGAGAAATAATTTAAGGACAGCAGTATATGGAGGACCAGCCACTTAACACATATTTATTGCACACCTACTGCTGTCTTCATCCACAAATAGGCAAAAAATATTATTTGCCGCACATATTACTGGAGGTCACTATTCTTTTCATTATACTTAGTGTCTTGGGAGGAATAAAGAAGACCTATTTGGGTCTCCATCCATATTCAGGTTTATGTGGAACAACTTTGAGAGGGCTCATGTGCAATTATTTAAAGTAAATGTGGCAGAAAAAGAATGGAAGGAGTAAACTCAATAGTTACACTTCTGCCTTGCCTTGAGGTAGACTCTTAAATTTTTTTTCTATATAGCTACTGTTCGAAGCAATTAAATGCTCTACATTGATCTTAGAAAGGTAATTCTCTAAAATTTAGACAAGACAATTTAAAATTATTTAGGCAGATATAACTAATTGTGTTTGTATTATCAGGAATATTTAAATGTTTAAAATGGAGAAGGAATAGGTCAAGGATCAGACTTACTGTAGGAATTCTGTTTACACTTTTTTAAAAGATAAAGTTTAAATACATCCTTGCCATTATTACTAAACTTCAAGAATTAAAAGTAACTACATCTACCCAAAAAATAAAAGTAAGAAATTTATCTCTCAGAGGTTATTTGATATATAACAATTTCTGTATCTCATGTTGATTTCGGAATAAAGTGAGAAGGTAAATTCCCATCCCTAGTATTGAGCTCCATTGTAGCTTTTATATATATCTTATATATCTTAAGATATAGACATATATTTCTTAAAATACACACACACACACACACACACACACACACACACACACACACACACACACACACACACCATGGTGAAAAACAGCAGCCTGACAGTCACTGGAGGAGAAAGAACAGAGTTGAAACTTCTTCTAAATTTTATTCCTCAAAAATTGCTATTATTTGACCTGTGTGGTGGTTTCTTGTAAATCCTAACTTGTAAGGTTTTATTTGTTTTTGTTTGCTGTTTGTTTGTTTTTACCTGAGTTGGAACCCTCCTAGTTCAGAAAGCCTTTACCCTGGGAGTATTTGTTCAACATAAGCACAGGCAATTGTTTAACTTCATGGCTGCCTAAAGAAGTGGATCATAATTGGAGCAAATAGCAGAATAACCAAAAGCTTAAAAAGAAAAGCTGGGGAATAAGTTGCCCATTGCTCTTTGAAGAGCACCAAAATATTTCTGAGCATGTAGAGTGCGATAAAACTATGCACATGCCCAGGTTTGTGCATTTCTTCAAGGAAGACTTCAGAAGGCCCTAAGCTCTCTCACATCTCTGCCTGAACTTGAAACTATTTAGGAAATGAAGGCTAAAGCAGAGGTATTAATCCAAGTGTTGAAGGCAAGCCCTAATATGGACCCAGAACTCCTGACAAAGACTGAAAGATTATTGGTTTGGGGTTGATAAGATAAACTGTTAGTTGACCACTAAGCTAACTGGAGACTTCAGTGACTACAAATGACAAAACATACAGATTCAATAGACTTAGATTGGAAAGTCACTGAACAAACAGTGGAAGAGAAATAGAACTATATAGGAACAAATTTTTTATATACTATGAAATTAAGTTAATCTTCACTAGATTGTTAAAAATAAGATACTAATTGTGATTCCATAACAATCGCTAAGAAATCAACTAAAAAATATAGTGAAAAAAATACAAGGAAATTAAAATCTATATTAGAAATTATCTATTTATTAAAATAGATTAAAAATATCTATTATTCATACATGAGAAAGCAAGATATCCTAACATGGATAGATATTGCATATATTACACTAAGTGAGATAAGTCAAGGAATAATAAAAATTCTACACTATCATTTATATGTAGAATCTAAAATGGTCAAACTTTAAAGAAAGAGAGAGAGAAAGGGAGTAAAATGTTGGTTACAAGGGGATCGAGGCTGGGGTGGGGATAAGACTGGTGTCATTTAAGGGTATAAACTTGCAACAAATAGTAAATAAGCCATAGAGATTTAATTTACAGTACAATGAATATAGACAACACATAATATTGTTCTATAATCATGCAATGTGATAAATATTGATACAACACAATCATATTACAATACATAAATGTATCAAAGTAATACATCATACAGTATTTTATATGTCAAATTTGCAACTGTAAGTGTTAAAAATACTTTGAAATATATAGGCAAAATAAAAAATAGTGACTAAAAATGTTTAAAATATTTTCAAATATATAGGCAAGAATTAAAAAAACCTATTTAAAAAACAAAACACCTATTTAATACAAAGATGAAAATGGAGAAATAGATGCTTGATGGGTGGTGGCACAGTGGATTATTAACCCAGGAAGCTGAGGTTCCCGGTTTGAAACCTCAAGGTTGTTGGCTAGAGTGCAGGCTGTGGGCATGAGGGTGGTAGGGTTGCTGACTTGAGCTTGGGACCATTGAAAAGGTCGCTGGCTAGAGCCCAAAGTTGACTGGCTAGAAGCCCAAGGTGTCTGGTTTGAGTAAGGGGTCATTGACTCAACTTGAGTTCCATTCCCTCCCTCACCCCTATCAAGAAAGGTAAGAGAAACAATCAATAGACAACTAAAATGAAGCGATTTGAGCTGACGCTTCTCATCTCTCTCCCTTTCTGTCTGTCACCATCTGCTCCTTCCTTCCTTCCTCCCTACTTCCTTTCTTTTCTTTCTTCTTTCTTTCTTTCTTTCTTTCTTTCTTTCTTTCTTTCTTTCTTTCTTTCTTTCTTTCTTTCTCTTTCTTTCATTCTTTTCTTTTCTTTTCTTTCTTTCTTTCTTCCTTTTTCTTTCTTTTTTTTCTTTCCTTCCTTTCTTCCTTGCTTTCTTTCTTCTTTTTTTCTTTCTTCCTTTCTTTTCATCTTTCTTTCCTTCTTTTTTTTTCTTTCTTCCTTCTTTCTTTTCTCTCTTTCTTCTGTTCTTTCTTTTTTCCTTCCTTACTATCTCTCTCTCTCTCTCTCTTTCTCTTTTCCTTTCTTTTTCAGTCAATATGTTTCCATGGAAAATTCAGTTTGTGCAATCAATTTGCCCATTTAAACTTATCTGGAAAATAAGAAAAAAAAAGAGTCAATTTTAATATGTAATTGCTTAGTTTTAACACATTATTTATTTCTTGATAATTAATATATGCAAAAGATGAAAATAAAATAGTGTGAAAGTGACTTTAAATTCTAATGCCTAACTCACAGACACTATATTGTCTCTCTGTGTAATATGGCAGTCACATGTTTCTACTAAGTACTTCACACATGCCTGATATGACTGAAGAACTAAATTTCCAAATTTAACTTAAATTTAAATTTGAAAATTAATACTAAAATTATCAGAAAACATTTTATTATGTTTAGAATAGCTTCAGTATGTGAATCTGTTTTTTCAACTTTAAATTTTATAAAATTCAAATATAAGTTAAGTATTTCTGATAAAATGTCATCATCCAAATCATGTAATTTAAATACATAAATAATTTCAAAGAATTGGTACAAGAAGAAAACAAAGTACCATATGCTGTTAGTAATTTTTAAATTGATTACATATTGAAATAATATCTTTGATATTTTGTATCAAGAGAATATATTATTAAATTATTCTTATTTGTTACTTTTTACCTTTTGTAATATGGCTCTGGGAAAAATTTCAATGTCCTTTATGACTCACATTATATTTCTGTTGGACATTACTGCAGTGGAAGCAAATTATGGTAGGACAGAATACATAGAAAATTTGGAGGTAAGACACATTTAAACTTGGGCTCTTTCCATTTGTATCTGTGTGATCATGAACAATTCACTTAAACTCTCTAAATGCTCGTTTTTTATGTAAATTGAGGTAAAAATGTGGAAAAAACAAAGTTGTTTTAAGATTTAAATAAAATACCTTATGAAAAGATCTTTAGAAATCTCCAAAGTACTGGGCAAGTGCCAGTTATTTTTAGATGTTTTTATTTTAGTCAAGTGTACATTTGATTTTTAAGCAAAATAAAGGTTTAGAAATAATCATGCTTTTATTTAATCACTATGAATAGCAAGGTTGGCCCTAACCTATAAACCTATACCATGAAGTTTCCACAATGCCAAGAGCTTATTTCATAGCAGAGGTACAAAGTGCTGAGTTTTAAGGTAGGGAAAATCTAGTTCTTTAATATTTGGGCCAACCTAGTGGTTGATATTAGCACTTTAAAGCTGTTGCCTGCAATCCACTTTAGTAAAATTGTTTTATTAGAGAGTTGGGGAAAAAAATGGCAAAGTAGTGTACCAGACAATTGTGGGTTTGCTTTAGATGCCAAGGTGAATCAGGTCCTATTTTCTTTTTATACCAGAGGGAGAACTGTTATGTGCAGTAAATAAAATTACATAGTGGTTTTATTCATTTTATTTAACAGATTAATCTCCACTGAAAGCGTGGGCTGGTGAAATGTTTGTGTGGATTGGAAAATTTTGAAAAAAATTTACAAGGTTGTCCAAAATATTAGAAGAGTTGACTCCAAAAATAACTTCTGGGAAGCCTACATTTTACAGAAAGCTCCACTTTAAAAGTGATTTGAAAATAGCTCCATTGCATATTTGGATCATTCAGTTTATGTTAGTTATATTGTCTCAGTTAATCAATGAGATGCCAATAAATTGATTTAAGTTAACCCTTTTTTGCATTGCAAAACCTCAATTAACAACAATAGCAAAATGTAGATTGGACAACTTTATTTAAACCAGCTTCATTACTGAATGCATCCTACACCAAATCCTTGAGCCTTGTCAGATGACTACATTGTAAACTGAAATTATTTACTAAAGAAAAGGAACTCACCCTTCTTGACTTAGACTGTATCTTATGTGTGTACTCCTATTCTTCTGGAATTATTAACTGTTATCAATTATAAAGTTTACAACCAATATTCTTCTAGAGTCATACCCTTGTCTATTGTATCATATTTTTTAATGATTCTGAGGTACAAATTGATTGGATTTACAACATCTCATCAAGTAACTAACTCCCTTGCTCTTTTGGTAGCATCATAAACATAATCTTTGACCACTCAGTTCTAGTATCTTAGAACATCACAAACTCCTGGGACAGCCAGAGGCTAACTCACTATAATCCTCTTCTCTACCTTTTTTCCTTAGTCACCTTAGATTAATTACATAAGCACATATTTTTGAACCCTACCTAGTTTCCTGTCTAATGACATTCTTAAAATGGTTTCTAGGTTAAGCATATGTGCAGACTCTGTGACTTTTGAATAATAACAGTTTTGGGGAGCAATTAACACTATAAGAAGAAGGAAAAAGTTCACAAAATTAATATGATAAATTAAAAAGTTCACTTTTTTAAATGCATCCTTTAGGAAGAAAAATGTAAAACTTCTGGAGAAAGCTTACAATAATACTAATAGTGAACATTACTATTATTATAGAAACTTCATAGGCTCTCTGTAATTCAGAGAAATTAATAAATGTAAAAGCCCCATTGCTCTGATGGAGGATCCATTCATTAATCACGTATCAAGGATGACAGAGGTTCCATCTTTACATGTGCTTCTACAATGCTAGACCCAAGGAAGGGAAGATAGTGATCCTGCACTGGTTTTTTCAGCCACTTTAAACTGATGTACAATTCTACTCATATATTGTTGGTCAATGCAAGTTGCATGGCCACATACAACTTCAAAGGGAAACAAAGCAAAATTCTACCTGTGTCCAGAATGAGAACTAGAACCATTGTGAACAGCCCTAATGAACTCCACACACATCAAAGATATGCTGCTGAAGTGATTTTGTTCTAGTCTATGAGTTAAATGAGCACAATTTAATATTATATATTTTATGCTTAAGTTGCCCTGCAACCACATTCCAATTCCTATATTTACTTGTAATAATCTATACTTTCTCTTTAGGAATAAACTGCCTAAAGAAAATTTATCCCATAAATTGGAGTTCAATAATAAACATTTATCTTCAAAATCCCTTTCCATTTTTCTCATTAGGTAATTGAACCAGAGACTCAAAGATCCTTGTAATAATAAATAATACTTTCCTTTCCTCCCTGAATATCCTTTCCAAATAGATTACCACCATTTGAAATACCCTTCAGATTAGACTCTTGCATTTCAACTAAATTATAAATAAAATTGTAAAAATGAAGACTCTCAGTTCCCCTCCTTAATGCCTTTACTCTGTTTCCATATTCAAGAAGTAGATAAGTAATTACCTTTTCTCTTTAAAGTTATGTGTCATCACTGCTGCATAAAGTGTATAGAGATTTTTGTGAGTGATATTTAGAAATGATGATAGCTTCAAATCTTTCTATTTTCAGTGTATTTTTATTCACTGCTTAATATTTTCTTGCCTCATCACATTCAAAGTGTTTTACATCCTACAAAGTTTGGAATGCATTGTGGAGTCTTTCTCTTCACATTCTTCCCACAATCAAATCATAAAATATTTTGTGTCTTCTATTTGTTTATATATTATATTTATTTAATTTAATTTTGAGAGAATATGAACTTAACATTGGGCCAATGACTAGAATGATTATAGAATAAATAATTTAGAAAATAAGTATTAAAATCCTTTAAGAATAAATGATTTGTTCCTTGGTGTGGTAAAACACTGAAAACCACTCAAGTTATTCTTTATGGTGTCTGATTATAATTTGAAAAAAAAAGAAATATAAATGTGAAATAAAAACAACCAAAATAAACTCTTTTAAATATTTTTTTCCAACCATTTTTTTTAGCATTTATTGTTTTCAGATTTAAAATTTTTTTTTATAAAAAAATAGGTTTAGTTTGATAAGAATGATTTATTCTTTGCCTATTGATGGCTGATTAGAGCTCTTTTCTACCCAAAAATTATTTTAAAAGTGAGCACCACCAAATTTTAAAAACAAACTTTTTTATTTAATTAAATTTTAAAATATAAATACATGACTTCTTTATTAGTCTAAAATGTGATTAAAAATACATGTGAAAACATTATGTTGATGGCATATATCTTAAGTGGAAAGCTGTTCCAAAATATAATTGTAATATTTACTTTATTACTCTTTTATCATCAGAAAGAATGTTAATATAATTAGTATGATTCTATTTTGGTACTTAATTAGTATTTTTATGAATACAATTAACTGCTACAAATAAAACTAGTTATTTAGCCTGATACTAAAGTTAAAGAAAAAAATAGCTTTTAATAGAATGTGAAAGCACTAAATTTTAAAAATATTTGTATTACTTTGATTACACTCTAAAACTTATCTTTGTTTATATTAATATATTAATTTAAAATAATAATATGTCTACATTAAACCAAGTCTTCAAAGCTGCAATTATTTTTACACTTTCTTTCATATTTAACAATTCCCCCCTCCATACACACACCTGAAAAGTCTGGGAATAATAATGGCCCTCTAGAGATACACTTGTGAAACTTAGAGAGCTTCCATGACATTTTATTATGTAAAAATGACTAAAAAATCAAGTTCTACCCAAAGGCAACCTATCATTTTACAACTGGAAGCTGTAGCAGTATCGTCAAAAAATAAAAACTGAATATATTCAACAAAACATTTTCATCAAAATGTTTTTTCAATATACTCCATTCCATTCTGCTGAATAAAATATAATTCAAAAGAATAAACAATGCTATCTATAACAGCATCCATTCATTATGACATGGTGGCCGTGTATTTAAGAAATAGGCTTACATTATCTTTCTTTTTTTTTTTTCAACTTGGCAGTTTATTTTTTAAATTTTTTTAATTAATTTTAATTTATTCTGCTAACATGAATTCAAGTTTCCCACTCAATATAACACCCTCACCCCCTACCCACATGTCCCCCTTTACAACCTCTTTGTACTCTTTCCCCTAACTCCGACCTCCCTTCCCTCTGGAATTTCTTGTTTATGTGTTATGATTATATAATTTTACCAATCACTTCATCTTCTCTGATCCCACTCCCTCATCCCCCTGCCCTCTGACAGATGTCTCTCTACTTACTGTGAACCCACCTCTGCTTCTATTCTGTTCCTCAGTTCACCATCTTCATTAGAGTCCACATATAAGTGAGATCATATGATATTTGTTTTTCTCTGCCTGGCTTATTTCGCTTAGCATAATAATCTCCTGGTCCATCAATGCCATCGCAAAGGGTAAGGTTTCCTTCTTTTTCAGAGCTACATAGTATTCCATTGAATATACGTAGCGCTGTTTTTCAGTCCAATTGTCCACTGACAGACACTAGGGCTGTTTCCAGATCTTGGTTATTGTAAACAATGCTGTAATAAAGATGGGGGTATATATCTTCTTTTGAATCAGTTATTTGTTATTCTTAGGGTATTCCTAAAAGTAGTATAGCAGGGTCAAAAGGTGGTTCCATTTATAATCTCTTGAGGTAATGCCATACTGTTTTTCACAGTGGCTGCACAAGTCTGCATTCCCACCAGAAGTACAGGAGAGTTCCTACACCCTCTCCAGCACTTATTGTGTGTTGATTTGTTAATGAGTGCCATTCTGACAGGTGCGAGGTGATATCTCATGATGGTTTTGAATTGCATTTCTCTGATGATTAGTGATGTTGAACATGTTTTCAGATGCCTATTGGCATATGAAATATATGTCCCCTTTGGAAAAGTGTGTATTCCATTCCTTTCCCCATTTTTAAACTGGATTGTTTACCTTCTTGGTGTTGAATTTTAGAAGTTTTTAATAAAATTTTTTTTATTAACCCCTTATCAGACATATTGGTAAATATGTTCACCCATTGTATGGATTGTCTTTTTGTTTAGTTAATTGTGTGTTTTGCTGTGCAAAAGCTTTTAGTTTGATATACTCCCATTTGTTTATTTTGTCCTTTATTTCACTTGCCAATTGAGATAAATCAGCAATAATATTGCTACAAGAGATATTGGAGAGTTTACTGCCTACATTTTCTTCCAAGATGTTTATGGTTTCACAATCTACATTTAAGTTATTTTTATCCATTTTGAGTTTATTTTTGTGAATCGTGTAAGTTGATGATCTAATTTCATATTTTTGCATGTACCTGTCCAATTTTCTCAAGACTATTTATTAGAGACTATTTTTACTTTATTGTGTGATTTTACCTCCCTTGTCAAATATTAGTTGATCATAAAAGCATGGCTTTATTTCTGTTCTGTTCTAATGATTTGTGTGCCAGTACCAAGCTGTTTTGAGTACAATGGCCTTGTAGTATAACTTGATATGAGGAAGTGTGATACCTCCCACTTTATTCCTCATTTTCAAGATTGCTGAGGCTATTTATGTTCTTTTTTGGTCCCATATAAATTTTTGGAATATTTGTTCTATATCTTTGAAGTATGCCATTGATATGTTAATAGAAATTACATTAAATTTAGAGATTTTTTTTGGTAGTACAGACATTTTGACAATGTTTATTCTTTATATACATGAGCACAGTATATACTCTCATTTGTTTGTATCTTCCTTTATTTTTTTCCAATGTCTTATAATTTTCTGAGTAAAAGTCTACTTCATTGAATTTACTTGTCAGTACTTTATTTTTTTAGTTGTTCTTGTTGCAATAGTGAAGTGGATTGTTTTCTTAATTTTTCTTTCTGACAGTTTATTCTTGGTGTATATCCTGCCACCTTGCCACATTCATTTATTAGATATAATGTTTTTTTGACTGAGACTTTATAGAGTTTTCTATGCACAATATCATGTCATTAGCAAATAATAATAGTTTTTTTTTTCCAATTTGGATGCCTTTTTCTTATCCTTCTTATTTGATTGCTGTGGCTAGGACTTCCAGAACTGTGCTAAATAAAGTGGTAAAAGGAGGCACCCATTCCTTGTTCCTTATCTTAAGGGGATTGCTTTTAATTTTTGCCCATGGATTATAATGTTGGCTGTTATTTTGTCTTAGAAGGCCTTTATTATGTTGAGGCATGTTTCCTATATTCCCACTTTGCTGAGAGTATTAATCATAAATGGGTACTGAATTTTATCAAATGCTTTTTTCTGCATCTATTGATATAATCATGTGATTTTTATTCTTCTTTTTGATTTTGTTTATATGATGAATCACACTTATTGATTTGAAAATAGAGTACCAGTCTTGCTTCCCCAGAATAAATCCCACTTGATCATGATGTATAATATTTTTGATGTATTATTGGATCCAGTTTGCCAATATTTTGTTGAGAATTTTAGTATCTGTGTTCATCATAAATATTGACCTATAGTTTTCTTTCTTTGTGGTGTCTTTACCTGATTTTGGAATGAGGATAATGCTCTCCTAATTAAAGAAGCTTGAATGTCATCCTTCCTCTTGAATTTTTTTGACATAGCTTGAGAAAGACAGCTATAAGTTCTTCTTTGAATCTTTGATAAAATTTGCCCATGAAGCCATCTAGTTCAGGACTTTTGTTTAATGGGAGGTTTTTGATAACTGTTTCAAATTTATTTCTTAGAATAGGTCTGTTTAGATTTTTTGATTCTTTCAGATTAACTTTGGGAAGACTGTATGTTTCTAGGAATTTATCCATGTCACCGAGGTGGTCCCCCTTTTTTTTTTTTTTTTTTTTTTTGCATGTAGGCATCATAGTATTTTCTTACAATCTTTTGTATTTTTGTGGTGTCAGTTGTTACTTCTCCACTTTCATTTCTAATTATATTTATCTGGGTCCTCTCTTTTTTGTTCTTGATGAGGCTGATTAAAGATTTATTAATCTTGTTTACCTTTTCAAAAAACCATCTCTTGGTTTCATTGATATTTTGTATTTTTTTAATCAACTATGTCATTTATTTTTTCTCTGATTTTAATTATTTTCTTTCTTTAACTTACTCTGGGTTTTATTTGTTGTTCTTTCTTTAGTTCTTCTAGGTGCAGGGTTAAATTGCTTATTTGAGATTTTTCTTGCTTATTAAGGTATGCCTGCAATACTATGAACTTCCCTCTCAGGACTCCTTTTGCTGTGTGCCATATATTTTGAGTTGTTTTATGTTCATTTTCATTTTTTCAAGGAAATTTTTTATTTCTTCTTTGATCTCATTGTTAACCCATTTATTACTTAATAACATGCTCTTTAGCTTCCAAGTATTTCAAAATTTTAGTTTTACTATTGTAGTTGATATCTAGTTTTATGCCATTGTGATCAGAGAAGATGTTTGATATGATTTCAGTCTTTTTAAATTTATTGAGAATTGTTTTATGTCCTAACCTGTGGTCTATTCTAGAAAATGTACCATTAACACTTAAAAAGAATGTATATTCTACTGTTTTGTGGTGAAATGTTCTGAAGCTACCAATTAAATTCATTTGATCTAGTGTATCATTTAAGGCCACTGTAATTTTCTGTCTGGATGATTTATCCATAGATGTTAGTAGGGTATTAAAATCCCCTACTATTATAGAATTGCTATCGACCGTGCCCTTTATGTCCACCAAAGTCTGCTTTATATATTTAGGTGCTCTTATATTAGGTGAATAAATATTTACAATGGTTATATCCTTCTGTTGGATTGCTCCCATTATTGTTATGTAGTGAACTCCTTTATCCCTTATTATAGCCTTTGCTTTAAATACTATTTTGTCAGATATAACTTTTGCTAACCCAGCAGTACTTACATCATTTTTATTTGCATGAAATACTTTTTCCCATCCCATCACTTTTAGTCCATACATATCTTTTGTTCTGAAGTGGGTCTCTTATACACAGCATATGTACTGTTTCTGTTTTCTTATCCATGCAGCTACCCTATGTATTTTTGATTGGAGTATTTAATCCATTTATATTTAGGGTTATTATTGATATGTACTTATTTCCATTTTATTCTTTAAATCTACAATTCTTTTTTTTCTCGACTTCTTTTTTTTCTTTTATTCTTTTTTTTTTTCTCTCTTTTTATAGTTGGCCCCTTAACATTTCTTGTATTACTGGTTTGGTTGTAATGAAGTCCTTGAGTCTTTTTTCACCTGGGAAGCTTTTTATTTTTTCTTCAATTTTAAATGATAGCTTTTCTGAACAAAGTGGTCTTGGTTTTAGGTTCTTGTTTTGCATCACTTTGAATATTTCTTGCCAATCCCTTCTGGCCTCAAGTGTTTCTGTTGAGAAATCAGCTCTCATCCTTATAGGGGCTCCTCTGTAGGTAATTAACTGCTTTTTTCATAGCTTTTAATATTTTTTTCTCTATTAAATGCGGTATTTTAATAATGGTGTGTCCTGCTGTAGGCCTCCTTGGGTTCTTTCTTAATAGGACTCTCTGTTTTTCTTGAATTTGTGTGATTTTTTCTTCTTTATTTTAGAGAAATTTTCAGTTATGATATCTTCAAACAGGTTATTTATTTTTTGTTCTTTTTCTTTTTTATCTTCAGGAACCCCTGTGATGCAGATGGTTCCCTTCATGTTGTCACAGAGGTCTCTCAGAGTTTTCTCAGTTATTTTGTGCCCTTTTTCATTTTCCTTCTCTGTTTTTGTACTTATATTTATTTTGTCTTCTAAATCACAGATTCAGTTCTCTGATTAATCCAGCTTGCTATTGATTCTTTCTAGTTTAGTCTTCATTTTTAATATTGTACTTGTAACTTCTGACTGGTTCTTTTTATGATTTCAATGTCTCTTTTGATGCTTGCTATCTCTTTTTTTAGGTACTCATTATGACCATTCTTTGTTTCTCTAAGATTCTTGAGCATTCTAAAATTTATTATTTTAGACTCTGCCTTTAGTAATTTGGTAACTTCCATTTTATTTAGTTTTTTTTCTGGGGATTTTCCTTCTTAATTAATTTGTGTTGTATTTCTTTGTCTGCCCATTTTGTCTGTGTATTAGGTAGGGCTGTCTGACTTTGAGATTTGTTGTGATGTCTTTATGAGGAAGATAAGCTCAGTAGTATTGACCTCCACACCACTTGTTTCCTTGCTCTTGAAATGCTTCTTGAGGGTAGTATTTTCCCTCTTATTATGTGAGTATTGAATGCTGTTGGTCTTTTATGGGTGTGGTTTTCCCATCTGGCTGGCTAGCTCTAAAGTGGTTCTCTTTATGTGTATTAGACACTGTGCAGTGTCTGTCCTCTTGAACATATTTTTTCTCCACAGTATCTATTGCCTGCTAGACTTCTCTTTTGGGTGTGTTGCTTGTGTAGGTACCTGAGTCTAGTGTTGGTACTGCCTGTCACCCACTACTAGTTGTGATGGTGCTAGATCTTCTTGGATTGGCATCAGCCATTTTTTGTAAGCTGATGTAGAAAACCTGTCTGGAGCTTCTGTTCTGTTTGCTGTTTGTATCTGCATTTTTTGTGCCTGGGTAGTGTGGGAGGGGCCAACCTGTTTGCAAGAATCAGCTTTCTCCTGCTTAGAGATGACAGAAGCTCTGTAAAAGTTCCAAACTCTGTTAGATTTGCATCCACTTTTCAGCTGCTCCATCTCTTCTTGTAGCCACCTGGTCTTTCCACAGAGTCTTCTATAGAAATACAGTCTCAATGTGGCTTCTTCTGTGATCCTTGGTTATAGATTCTTCTTCATTTAGTCCAAAGTTGGTTTTGCAATCCAATTTGGTTCTGGGAGGTGGCAATTGGAATGTCCGCTTACTCCATTACCTTCTCGGAATACTGTAGGCTTACATGATCTTATTTAGACCTATGTCAAACTGAAAAGGTAGGTTTTTTAACCAAAATTTAAGATATGAACAAAGTAAGTCAGAAGAAATTTTCCCAAGCTTAACAGTTTCAAGAATGCAAGTAATTATAATATTCTGATTACTGTGAATAAACAAAAATTTTTTTATATATAGCTTTAAGTAATCTTTGAATCCTATTTAATTAAAAAAATTTTCCCACTTAATAACAGGTTCTTTTTTTACAAAAGTACATATTTTTCTATCTTTGTATAGCAATTATGTCATTTAGAAATATGATGACAAAACCCTATTAGGCCTTAAGAAATATTCTTAGCAACATTGTAGATGGAGCCACACATTTTCCTTTCAGGGACTGAACAGGATTCCACTTTTGTTATCCAGAATTCCCAAGGTTTACCAATAGTTGAGATGTATCCTTCAAATGCTTAATAAAATTTCTAGAATTTTTATTAGATTCCCCATGAACTTATGAGAGTCATGGATGCTTCAGTATACCCTAGTGAGGTTACTAGTTACTAGCTTGAAATCAAATTTTCACAGTGCTATCAGACAAATGGTTAATTCTATCCTTGGCCTGGTATCAACATTCTAGGTTCCTAAGAAAAACCATGCTAAATTTCTATGTCTTTTAAAATGAAAAATAGTATACATTGGAACTTGGGTACTACTATACTTTTCTGATAAATCATAAAAGGAAAGCTATTATTCATTTCACAAAATACCTTTAGTATAATCAGAAGATTGCCTTTGTATTTTTACTTGAGTACTTATACCTATATCATCAAAGGAGAAGTTCAAAATTATGCTTAAGGGATTTAGATTAAATAACTTCTAGAGAAAAATACAAGAAAGTGTTAATATTTTTAAATAACAAATACATTATTGTAGATTTATTTTGTTTGCCATTCTTGAATAATCTAAAAATATAGGTATTATAGATACAGAGATACTTAGATACCTAGTCATTTGTTAGCTTTTGACAAGTGAGGTATTTACATGACTGGTGAATTCAGGAACTTTTTTAAGCTTTGTATTTCTTTCTTTGTATTTATTTATGCCATTCTACTCCCTCCTTTTTGTCAACTATCAACTCATTCTCTATTCTAAGGATCTGAAGATTCCATATTTCTGAATTAAGTTGATTAGATCAACTTGAGCTCCATGGGGTACCAAAAATATTTAGCTCATTTAATTAACTTAATTAATTTATCTACCTGAATAAAATCTGTGTCTATTATTAAACCCCATGTGTTTATTTGAACTTGAAACAAGATACTCCTCAGGTAGCTTAGCAAAAATAAATACAAAATCTTGCTCACTGCAAAAAAAAAGTGCAAGCTAGACTGTTTGGAAAAATAACTGGAATATCTGCTGTAAATAATATTTTAAATAAAAAATAAATTGACATGTAAAAATGTTATATTTTTCTTTTTACTTAGAGGTCCGGAGGCTGAGAGACAGACTCCTGTATGTTTCCCAACCGAGATCCACCCAGCAAGCCCCCTACATGGTGATGCTCTGCCCATCTGGAACCACTGCCTCACTGCTCAACAATTGAGCTATTTCAGCATCTGCAGTGCGACCATGGAGCTATCCTCAGCACCCAGAGCCAACTTGCTGTAATTAAGCCATGGCTGCAGGAGAAGAAGAAAGAGAGAGAGAAGGGGAGGAGTGGAAAAGCAGATCGTTGCTTCTCCTGTGTGCTCTGACTCGAAAACAAACCTAGGACTTCCACGCACTGGGCCAACGTTCTACTGTTGAGCCTATTGGCCAGAGCCAAATAAAAATATTACTTTAATTAGAATTTTAACCTATTAGTTTCAGCTAGCCATAATTGGTAAGATGATATCTAGTCAGATAGATAGATAGATAGATAGATGATAGATAGATAGATAGATAGATAGATGACAGATAGATAGATGATAGAAAAATATGGTACTCAATAACATATTCAAAGGAACTATTTAAAAGTAATTTTCAAGGCATAAAAATGTTGAAAGAGGATGCAAAATTTAATTTGTAACATTGGCTGGGTAATATTATCTAATATATTCCTGATTTATCCTACTATTTGATGTTAAAATTCTAGAAGAAAAGACAGGGCACACCCACAAACCACCTCTGGAGCTTATATCTAGTTTAGATCATGGGAAGCTCAGGAGATCCAATAAAAATAGCTTCATGGAAAAATAAGATAGAGGTGGGCATGAGTCAACAAACTCAGATAGAAATAGAATCAATGAAAAGTTGTGGTTTTCTGAAGGGGATTCTTATTGATTTACTTTTTCTTTTTAAATTTTCAAAATAGTATTTTATAAAATGGTATGATAAAAAATATAAACACATGCACAACAGTTTATTAAACATTTTCTATGGTCCATGGGCTTTCCTAAATATATTCTGTAGTCATATTTACCTCACCCAATGCACATTGTAATGCTCTTAGTCATATTATGTATGTTTTAGGTTGAAAAATAAATCTTTAGAGAGTTTCCATATGCAAGTATATTTCAAATTTGTATATATATCAGAACTAACTTGGTTACTGGGTAAAAGTCCAGATTTCAAGCACCTTCTTTTTGAAGTCTTTAGTTCAAAAAGACTGGGGTAGATATTAATAACCCATATTTTAAATGTGTCCATAGTGCTTTATTAATCATTTTTTAAAAGATAAAGCCAGTTTGGGAACACTGATTTCAACCTAGATGACCTGTGTGAGAAATAAATAGATCCTGAGTTAAAGAAATAATCAAGCCTGACCAGGCAGTGGTGCAGTTGATAGAGCATCAGACTGGGATGCAGAAGACCCAGGTTCGAGACCCCAAGCTCGCCAGCTTAAGCGCAGGCCCATCTGGCTTGAGCAAAAGATCATCAGCTTGGACCCAAAGTCGCTGGCTCCAGTAAGGGGTTGCTCAGTCTGCTGAAGGCCCACGGTCAAGGCACATGTGAGAAAGCAATCAATGAACAACTAAGGTGTTGCAACAGCAACGAAAAGCTAATGATTGATGCTTCTCATCTCTCTCTGTTTCTATTTGTCTGTCCCTATCTTTCCCTCTCTCTGACTCTCTCTCTGTCCCTTTTTTAAAAAAAGAAAGAAATAGTTAAAATAAATTGAGAGCAAATAACTTCGAATAATTGTTTTAAAACACAGATTTTTCATAAGTGAAAGAATGAAAACAACAATACTTACTGCTTACTTACACATGAATATAGGGCAAAACAACTTTATGATTTGTATTAAAATTACTATTGTAGCAATGGAAAGATGACCAATTCATCAATTAAAAATGATCCTTGACTCACTAGCAAAACAACAGTATATATGAAGCTGATATACATATTTAATCTAGCAACAAGTTGAATAAAGAGAAAAAAATGTTGGACAAGAAATGTTAGCTCCTGAAAGTCAAAGTAATGGCACTGTGAGAGATAGTTCTGCTCTCTGCTCTTGAAATTTCAACAAATTGAACAACTATAATGGAACAAAGAAACTGCAGCTGGGCTTTCAGGTGTGCCTGACAGATCCATGCACCAAGTGAACTAAAGGTGAGAATGGATGAAAAAAGAAGCAGAAGATAAAATGCATTTGTGGTCTGCTCAGGAAAGAAGCTGGAGTGACTGTTTTATTTCCTCTGCTAGGGCTATGAGAAAGAAGAAAGTTTATGCTGTCTGGTGTACATCTGCTGGGAAAATGAAAAAAGAAGCCTGAAGTGACTGGGTCTCCTTCTGCTTGGAGGAGCAGAGAAATTGAGAGGCATATGAAAAGACACCAAATCAAAGCAACAGCAGAGCTCAGGGTCAAGGCCAGTGTTTCCATGGTTTGCTCACAGCCCACACTAAGCAAAGAGACAGAGAAACCCAAAATGTGGCCCAGCAGCCTTCCAGATTCTGCCTCTATCACCCCATGGTATAGAGATTGGCAGAGATAGACCACACAGTTTACTCTTCAGAACCTATTTCTCCCTTGGAGAACAAAGGTACATTGTGTTGGGTTTTCTGGACTGTAGAAATGCATGAAGGAGCACCCAGAGGTCTGAGATTGCCATTGCTAAAGCCACGAAGTTGTAAAGGCTTCAAAACACACCCCACCCACGAACACAACTTCAGACCTACCTACATCATTAAGACAGCAAACTCTCAGCAGAGGTCAGCCCAAGAATTGCACAGAACTAAAACTTATAATACAGTGACATCTACTGGAAGAAAACAGTATTTTCTCAAAACCAATTTTTTTCATTAACTTTTTCCCCCTTTGTTCTGTTTTTCTCTTCTAAATTTTATTATATTCAATTTTATATTTTTTATTCTATTGCTTGTGGGTGTTATGTTTGTTATTTATTTTTATTTTTTTGTCTTTGGTCTTCATTTTCTGTAGTTTTTCTTTTTACTTGTAATTATTTTTTAACTTTTATATTTTTATTGTATTTTTTCCATTTTTATTTTTCACTTTTTTAGTTTTTTTTGTTATAGTTCTTAACAGTACCATTCTCAAAAGCCATTAAGAAAGAAGAAATCAGATACAATGGCTACACAAGACAAACAAGTAATTTAGAAAGAAATTAATAAATCTTTAGAAAGTAATCTCAATCACATGGAAACCTTGGAATTAAATCATAGAGATTTTAAAATGGAAGTTTTGAAAATACTCAATGAGTTTCAAGAAAAGTTGAGAGGCAATTTAATGAGCTTAAAAATAAATTATTGAAGAAAATAAGTACTTCACCAAGCAGATTGAAACTTTAAAATAAATTTAACACATGAACTGAAAACAGAGGTAACAAGTTTAGGTAGTTGAACAAGCCAGATAGAATAGGGAATAAGTGACATTGAAGAAAGGCAACTAGAGATACTACAGAGAGAAGAAGAGAGAGACTCACCTGTTTTAAAAAATAAGAGAGCTCTACAAGAATTGTCTGACTATCAGAAAGAGCAATATAAAAATAATGAATATATCAGAAGAAGAACAAAAGGAGGGAATGGAAAGCCTATTCAAACAAGTAATTGATGAGAACTTCCCAAACCCATGGAAGGAGTTAGGTCTTTGAATCAAAAAAGCAAACAGAATGCCAATATACCTCAACCAAAACAGAGATTCTCCAAGGCACATCATAAAATTGTCAAAATTCAATGACAAAGAAAGAATTCTCAAGGCAGCCAGGGAAAAAAAGACCATAACATATAAAGGATGGTCCATTATTAGGTTATCATCAGGCTTTTCAACAGAAACTCTACAGACCAGAAGAGAGTGAATTCAAGAATTTAACATACTGAGAGAGGAATTACCAGTCAAGAACACTATATCCATCAAAACTACCCTTCTAATATGAAGGAGAAATAAAAACTTTGCAAACATACAGAAGCTGAGGGAATTTATCACAAGAAAAACTCCACAGCAGAAAATACACAAAGGGGTTATTCAACTAGACACAAAGGACAAAACAAATCAAAACTACAATCAAAAGCTCTGACAAAGTCACAATAAAAACAAAGGTTATCTGTGACAACAATAACAAAAGTGAAGAGGATAAAGTTTTGCAGTAGCAAAGGAGAATGGAGTGAGGAAGCACTCATAAGACAAAGATCTCTTGCACATATGAACATCTTTCTCTAATAAATTAATGGTAACCACCAATAAAAATGCCACTACTATAACACAAAGCTTAAAAAAAGAAGAATCAGGGGAAAGAAGTAGGGAATACCACCAAAAAAATATATATAATAAAATAAAAATGGAAAGAAACATAAAAGAGAAAAACCAAAGGAAACACAGAGCTACCAGGAAATAAAACATAAAATGACCATAAGAAATTCTCAAAAGTCAATAATTACCCTGTATGTGAATGGGTTGAACTCACCAATAAAGAGAAACAGAGAGAGAGAAAAGAAAGAGAAACAGAGTAGTTGATTGGATCAAAGATAAAAACTCAACAGTACACTGCCTTCAAGTGATATATCTAAGCTGCAAGTACAAAAGTAGACTTAAAGTGAAAGGTTACAAAACAATTTTTCAAGCAAATGATATCTAAAGAAAAGCAGGTGAAGATATACTAATATCTGACAATGTTGACTTCAAGGAAATAAAAAGGTAACAACAGACAAACATGTACATTTTGTAATGATAAAAGGACATTGTATCAAGAAGATATAACACTTGTTAATATATATGCACTGAATCAAGGAGCAACAAAATATATAAGGTATCTATTAACTAATCTAAAAATAGAAACAGACAAAAACATAATCATACTTTGAGATCTCAACACACCCTTAATGGCTTTATATAGATCATCCAAACAGAAAATTAATAAAAAAAATATTAGCCTTAAATGACACGATAGACCAAATGGACATAATATACATTAACAGGATATTTAATCCCAGAATATTAGATTATACATTCTTTTCCAGTATGCATGGAACAGTCTCAAGGATAGATGATATTTTGGGCCACAGAACAAACATTGACAAATTCAGGAAGATTGAAATTATACCAAGCATATTTACTGATTATAAACCTTTGAAATTAGTATTCAACTACAAAAAGAAAGTAAAGAAACTCACAAAAATGTAGAAATTAAACATCTTTCTAAAAAATGACAAAGAAGAAATAAAAGCAAAGATCAAAAGGTAAATAAATACAAGCCCTGGCCAGTTGCCTCAGTGGTAGAGCATTGGCCCACCATGTAGAAGCCCCAGGTCCAATTCCAAGACAGGCACACAGGATAAACCACCATTGGCTCTGCCATCCCTCCCCCTTTTCTCTCTTTCTCTTCTCCCCACACATCAATGGCTCACATGATTCCAACAAAGTTGGTTGTGATCACTCAAGATGACTTCATTGCCTCACTCTGGCACTAAAATAGTTTGGTTGCAGAATAATAAAACAGTGGCCCCAGATGGGGAGAGCATCATGCCAGTAGGGAAATTGCTGGGTAGATCCTCTTCAAGGGGCATGTGGGAGTCTATCTCACTGCCTGCCTGCCTCTCACTTAATAATAATAATAAGGATACATGAAGACAATTGAAAATGACATCATAATTACTGACATGCAGCAAAAGCAGTAATAAGAGGAAACTTTACATCATTAAGCCTTATATCAAGAAACAAGAGAGATCCCAAGTAAACAACCTAACATTGCATCTTAAAAAACTAGAAAAAGAAGAACAAAGGCTACCCAAAGTCAGCAGAAGAAAGATAATAGTAAAAATTAGAACAGAACTAAATGGAATAGAGAACAACAACAACAAAAACAAAAAAAACGATAGAAAAATTAATACAACAAATAGCTGGTTCTTTGAAAAGATTAATAAAATTGACAAACCACTGACTAACTCACTAAGGAAAAAAGAGGAAGGACTCATATAAACAAAATTTGAAATGAAAGTGAGCAATTATTATGGACATTATAGATACACAAAGGAACATAGTACAATACTATGAAAGATTATATGCCACCAAATTCAACAATCTAGAGGAAATGGAAAAATTCCTAGAACTATATTATCTTTCTAGGCTGAGTCACACAGAAATAAAAAACCTAAATAGACCTATAAGAAAGGAGGATATAGTAACAACTACCAAAACCTTCCCAAAAATAAAATTTCAGGATCAGATGACTACACTAGTGAATTCCACCAAACATTTAAAAAGATTTGGCTCCTCTCCTTTTTAATGTCTTCCAAAAAATAGTAGAAGTAATAGAAGTAATACTCCCTAAAACATTTTATGAGGCCAACATAACCCTGATACCAAAACCTGTCAAGGACAGCACACACACACACACAAAAAATAGAACTACAGGCCAATATCTCTAATAAACTCAGATGCAAAAATCCTAAACAAAATACTAACCACTTGAGTATAATGACACATTAAAAAAAATAATACATCACAATCAAGTGAGATTTATTCCAGAAGCACAAAGATGGTTTAAGATATGTAAATCAATCAATGTAATACACCACATTGACCAAAAAAGCCCCACAAATCATATGATCCTATCAATAGATGCAGAAAAGGTATTCTATAAGATACAATGTTTATTTATGTTTAAACCACTCAATAAAATGGGTGTAGAAGGAAAATACCTCAACATAATAAAGGCCATATATGACAGACCATCAGCTAATATCATACTAAATGGAAAAAATAAATAAAAGCTTTTTCTTTAAAATCAGGAACAAGACAAGGCTACCCATTTTAGCTCTTATTCAACACAGTTCTAGACGTTTTAGCTAGAGCAAGCAGGTAAGAAAAATAAATAAAAACATTCATATCAGAAAAGAAGTAAAGGCATCACTTCTTGCAAGTGGCATTATCCTGTATATAGAAAACCCCAAAGACTCCACAAAAAAACTATTAGAAACAATAAACTAATACAGTAAAGTCTCAGGATACAAATCAATATAAAAAAGAATATTGTTTTTCTATACATCAATTATGAAACATCAAAAAACAAACTCAGAAAAACAATTTCTTTTATAATTGCAACCACAATGAGATATCACCTCACACCAGTCAGAATGGCACTCATCAGCAAAACAACACAGAATAAGTGCTGGCGAGGATGTGGAGAAAAGGGAACCCTTCTGCACTGCTGGTGGGAATGCAGACTGGTGCAGCCACTGTGGAAAACAGTTTGGAGATTCCTCAAAAAATTAAAAATCGAACTGCCTTTTGACCCAGCTATCTCATTTTTAGGAATATACCCTAAGAACACCATAGCACTGTTCGAAAAGAAGAAATGCGCCCCCATGTTCGTGGCAGCATTGTTCACAATAGCGAAGATCTGGGAACAGCCCAAGTGTCCGTCAGAAGATGAGTGGATTAAAAAGCTTTGGTACATATATACTATGGAAAACTACTCAGCCATAAGAAATGATGACATCGGATCATTTATAACAAAATGGATGAACCTTGATAACATTATACGGAGTGAAATAAGTAAATCAGAGAAAAAGAAAAACTGAGAACAGCATGATTTCATACATAGGTAGGACATAAAAGTGAGACTATGAGACATGAACAAGAGAGTGGTGGTTACAGGGTGAGGGGAGGGAGGGAAGAGTGGGATAGGGAGGAGGGGAGGGGCACAGGGAAAACCAGATAGAAGGTGACAGAGGACAATTTGACTTTGGGTGACGGGTATGCAACACAATTGAATGATAAGACAACCTGGAGATGTTTTCATTGTACATATGTACCCTGATTTATTGGTGTCACCCTATTAAAATTAATAATAATAAAATAAAATTAAAATAATAATATTATTAATAATAATAAAATTCCTAGGAATAAACTTAACTAAGGATGTGAAGGACCTATATACTAAAAACTACAAGCAGTATTGAAAGAAACTAAAAAAGGCACAATGAATTGGTAAAATACTTCATATTTTTTGGTTGAAAAAATTAACATATTTAAAATGGCCATATTACCCAAAGCAATACACAAATTTAATGCAATCTCTATAAAAAATTCCAATGTCATATATTAAAGAAATAGAACAAAAACTCAATAGGTTGGTATGGAACAATTAAAAAAAAAAAGAAACCAAATAGCCAAAGCAATCTAGAGGACAAAGAATAAAGCTAGAATTATCACACTACCTGATTTCAAATTATACCACAGAGCCATGATAATCAAAACAGCATGGTAGTAGCAGAGAAATAGACACACAGACCAATGGAACAGAATCGAGAGCCCAGAAATAAAACCAGTGTCTTTTGCTGTGCAGAAGCTTTTTAGTTTGATATAGATCCATTCATTTATCTTTGCTTTTACTTCCCTTGCCTCTGGGGTCAATTTCAAAATTTTTTCTCTATGGTCAAAGTCCATGAGTTTAGTACTTATGAAACAAACTGTAGTCAAGTTTTATTCTTTTGCATGTGGCTTTCCAATTTTCCCAGCACCATTTATTGAAGAGGCTTTTTTTTTCTCCATTGTGTGTTTTTGGCTCATTTGTCCAATATTATTTGGTCAAGGCACATACTGTATGAGAAAACAATCAATGAACAGCTAAGACGTCGCAATGGCAAAAACTGATGATGGATGCTTCTCATCTCTCTTTGTTCCTGTCTGTCTGTCTCTATCTATCCCTCTCTCTGACTCTCTCTCTGTCTCTGTAAAACCAAAAACAAAAATAAAATAAAAACTGCAGTGAGATACTACCTCACACTTGTTAGATTGGTTATTATCAACAAGACAGGTAATAACAAATGTTGAAGAAACTATGGAGAAAAAGGAATCCTCATTCACTGCTGGTGGGAATACAAATTAGTACAACCATTATGGAATAAAATATGGTGGTTCCTCAAAAAAATTAAGAATAAAACTACCATATGACCCAGCAATTCCTCTACTGGGTACCTACCACCAAAACTCAAAAACATTGGTACATGAAGACACATGTGCTTCCATGTTCATTGTAGCATTATTCACAGTGACCAAGACATAGAAACAAAGTATCCCTTGATAATTAATTAGATAAAGCAGCCATGATATATATATATATATACAGTGGAATACTACTCAGCCATAAGAAATGATGACATAGTGCCATTTACGACAAGATCGGTGGACCTTGAGAACATTATACTGAATAAAATAAGTAAATCAGAAGAATTTAAGAACTATATGATTTCACACATAGGTGGAATATAAAACTGAGACTCATAGATATAGATAAAAGTAAAGTGGTTACCAGGGAGAGGGATTAAGGAGAAGAAGTTGAGGGAAGGGAGAGAAAAAGGACAAACACACAGTGACAGAAAAAGACTTGACTTTGGATGATTGGGTATACAACATAATGAACTGTTCAATGCTATAGAGATGTTTACCTGAAACCCATGTACTCTTATTGATCACCCTGTTAAATTTCAATTTCTAATTAAAGTTTAATAAATAAAAAATGTATAATAAATTAAAAATATGTAGCTCCTTTCCAAGGACTTAGATCAACTTAAGACAGCAATAGATATATACATGGAAAGTATTAAGTAAAAGTTAACTTCTTGAACAAAGTAGTAATTTTATGGCTAGCCTATCTACTTCATAAATCAATTTAAACAACAATATGGGTTTGTTCTCAAAGTTGAAAAGAGCTGTAATGAAAAGGCCTCCTAGAGAAGGAGCTTGCATCTAGAAAGGCAGGCATGTATATATGTTGGAGAGAAGACCATACAGGCCTGCAGAAGGAGAATGGTGCCCAGGGCCTCCGTGAAGAGACCAACATAGGTGGATGGAGAGTGTGTTGAAGTAAGATGGAAATTCTTAAGACTTTCCCACTTAACTAAAGAGATCTTTTGGAAAAAAATGCATGGTTTCCTTGAAATTGCACATCACCTTAAACTGCATACTCATTCATTCATTTCTTCCCTTAAGCAATAGTCCTGGTATGTAAGTTTTAATATTACTAATCATTTCCTGTAAGATATTATAAAGCATTATTATTTTCTTTACCTATAGTTATATTGACTTCTTCTCCCCACAGAGACAGTTGGGCAATAATATATATAAACACAATTATTTTGAAACAAAAACATATTTGCCTTCTCACTCTATCTATACTGTGATATCAAAAAGCCTGAATTAAAGCTCAATAAATTTAAAGACATCAAACTTTAAAATCCAGATGTGCAGAAAAATGTAATTTTCTTTACACTGTTTCTTTTATTTTAAAAACAGAGATGGTAATTTTTAATCGCTGATGGAGCCATATCTAGCAGATAAATGCCTTCAATAATCTGATTCAGACTTATTGCTTCATCTTGTCTCCTACACTTAGGTTGTATAATGGTTAGAGGAAAAAAAATTGTTTCCTTCCATGAAGCATGAATAGGCTCTTCAATTTGGTTTTCTTTTCCTCATAACACTCATCTCCAGGCTAAATTGAAACAGTTTTATTTTCTTTTTGAAGTTGTGTGTTTGAAAAATATTGGTTTCAATGGCAATACAAATTTAGACAAGGGCTGATGGTATCTGCAATGTAATGAATATCCTTGGATTTCAACAGTATATATCCCTAACAGAGATAGACAGGGACTTTTTTTTTAATCAGTGGCATTGCTCTCAGACCCAAGAGGGTAAGAGTACAAAATAGTTATTATCTGATAAGCACTCCCTTATTCTTTATAATAAAAAAAGAGAAAAAAAGCCACTAGAAATTGTAAATTATCTTTTTCATCATTTATCACCTTCTGAGCACTTGTTTTTATACTCCCTTAAACTGAGATTACAAGCACCAGTACAGTGTCAGTGATGAAATAATCTTTTCTCATAGCTCCATACTCTATGCATTGCACATCACAACTATGGTCATTAGCATTTAATCAAGATCTAAATGAGAACAGAGAGAAGGAGAGATCTCTAATGACATCAGGTAATGCAAGGCAGATCTTTGGGTTCTTGTCTCGTGCCCTCAAGCTTCTCCTCTGACTTCAGCCCCAGCTGTGATGGACAGCATGATACAAGTGCCCAGTGACAGCCACTGAACTCACGTATGCTCCTTATATACTTCTTGTCCAAAACATTATCCAACACCATGAAGGCCACTTGCCCCACATGCTAGCACAGTCCAGAAGTACTGAGCTAGTACTGACAGTGTCAACCCCTACTAGTGGGTAAGTGCTTCTACTTCAGGTTTCTTGAGTTGACAATTTGAGGAATTCAGGTGGACATTCTACCTCCTTCTCAACAGAACCTGCAGTGACACAAATAAAAGCAGTTCTTTCAATTATGTATCTACTTGTTAACTTTCATTACATCTTGTCTCATCTGACCCTCACCTTCTCCTGCTTCCTGGATCATCCTAAATCCAAACTACAGGCATCCACATCCTTGTCTCAGGCTCCTCCTTCAAGGGAGCATGGACAGATAACTTTATTAACTACTTGTTATTACTTTAGAAAAAGAATCAGCACACTTTTTCTCTAAAGGGGCATATTGCAATCCATACAGTCTTTGTTGCTGCAATTCAATTCTGCCATTTTGGAGTGAAAATAGCCTTTGACATTAAACAATGAATGAGCATGACCATGTTTCCAATATAACTTTATTCACAAAAATTGGTGTGCACTGTATTTGGCCTATGAGCCCATGGATTGCTGTCTCCATGAATTTCCTAATTTTTGTACTGCATTACAATATGCTTAGATATCTCTGAGTTTAAACATTCTAATGATAATGATTGATAAAATTAATAATTGCCTCTTCTGAAAATTATTACATACAGCCCTAACCAGATAGCTCAGTTGTTTACTGTTCTCCCCACATGACATTGCAATTTGGATTCTCAGGACACATATGAGAATCAACCAAAGATGGCATGAATGGGTAAAAGAGTGGACAGATGTTTCTCTCTGTCTGTGTCCCTCTCCCTATTACTCTCTCTACATATTAATCAATAAAAATATATATTATAATTATTACATATAAGGCACTATTCCCAGTAGATATTTACAAATATTATTGTTTTATAGTTCCAACATTTTAATTTACTTTATGAATAAACTGAAGCTCAGAAAACTGTGTTACCATTCCTGTTGTTCACCAATTAGTTGTGGTTCTCTGACTTCCAAGTGCAAGATTGTACTGTACTCTCTGGTTCTCTGTCTAGTAGAGTAAGGCCATCTAATTATTTCTGAGCAGTGCATTATAAGATTTAATTGATGCCAAATAACCCTCCAAAGCTGCTTGTCCCTTTGCTACATTATTGACAAGTCCCAGGTTGTGAGTTCCAGCTAGAGGACAACATAAAGCAGCAATCATATAGTGGACATGTAACATGAGGGGAAAATATATATCTGATATTTTAAACTTTTTTTGATTGATTGACTTTAGAGAGACAGAGAGAGGATGGAAAAGGGAGAGAAAGAGGGATGGGGATGTGAAGAGAGAGAGGAAAAGAGAGAGAAAAAGGTATTCATTTGTTGTTTTATTTAGTTGTTTATTCACTGGTTGCTTCCCATATGTGCCTTGACTGGGTATTGAACCTGCAATAAAACACTTTGGTGTTTCAGGATGAAGTTCTCTGACTGAGCTAGCTGGCCAGGGCCTATATCTGAGATTTTAAAAGTCATTTGTTATTATTATTGCATCCTGACTAATACAGAAGATAAATAACTTGGCCACTGCTACAACTAGTAGGTGAAACAGACCAAATTTGAAATAGTTTTTCAGAATCCAAAGCTTGATGTCTTTCCACAACACATCCCTCACTATGTGAAAGCCTTTTATTGCACATAAAAACCGACATATAAAGGCAAATACTCCCTGCAAAGCAGGTCACTGTAATAAAGGCCATAGATCTCCTTTCTTAGCTCTGTTAAAACACACAAAAAGTGAGAAAAATATGAAAAAGAATCAGAGAAATCAAATACTGATTCCAGAAACAGTCTCAAGTATATAAAATCTACATTCAATGCTCTCCTGTCCTATAATAGAAGAGTTCTAGAGCATCTTTCCAGTCAAAATAATTTAGCCTTCTCTGGTGACTACTCTCCATTTCTCTGAAATAGGGTTGGGTAGCCCAAAACATATACCCAGACTATTTCTAACTCACCATAAAATGCATCCCTTATCTATAATGTGACAATCTGCTATTCTTCCCAGGGAAACTAGAATTGGGGCTGATCTAGTAAAGTCAATCTTTCTATGACTTTGAGCCCATGAGCTTAATATTCTGAAACTATAAAGTATAAGCTTTTATTTTACGTTCTAAATTAAGGTCTTCAGAAAGAGAACCATACACACATGTGCAGAGATGAAGCAAGAGGAAAGACACACAGAGAAAGCCTTGAGAGTATCTGAGGTCTTGGTTCCAGGCACAGTTGTACTCCTGAAACTGGGGTTAATGAGATGTTCCTTAAGTCTGATAATAAATATTTTTAGTTTGCTTAAACTAGAGAAATATTTTTCCTATTATTTGCAATCAAAGAGTCCTAAGAAATATAACTTCCAGTCTATGATATTGTTGTGTTGCTTTTTTATAATTGCTCAAAAATATAATCTTAATACAGGGGTTACATTTTCTAGTAAAAATGATTGGTCTTGATGACTATCTTGGAAAGACTTGGATAGGATAATTGTCTTAAGTACAGCAGGTCTTGGAATAATGTTGTTTTGTCCAATACCTTTCCACTGTAACATTGATGAAAAAATTGATCTCAAGCCAGGGGCACTGTCTGTGTAGAGTTTGCATGTTCTTCCCATGTCTGCATGGTTTTTCTCTGGGGTTTCTTGTTTCCTCCCACATGCCACAGATCTGTACTTGAGGTTGAATGGACATGTCTCCATTGTTCCAGTCTGAATAAATATAAAGATGGGTATGAGTGAGCCTGGCAATGGAAAAGCACCTTTGTCCAGAGTGGGTTCCTGCTTTGCTCCTTGAGCTATCAGGAAAGGATCCCATCATTCATGATCCTGAACTAGAATAAGCAAGTTGAAAATAATGATCTTACTTTTTATATTTATCTTTGCTAAATGTATGGAAAGCTCACATTTCAATGTTTAATATTAGAAAAACTTTGGGTCTTTATTTAAAAGTTTTGTAATGCTTTTATAATGAAAACTATGCTATAAGAACTTTATATATGTTTATATCAATGGGCCTATGTCAAAAGTTGGTTTTGTAAAATTTCACTTAAAGTAGCAGTTTCCAAAAACCTATGGAAAAAGTTAAGTGAGGACTAACTGTGTTTTGTAGGAGAAGCATTAAAAATTAATTTGCACACCCCTATATTTATTGCCTCATTATTTATAATACCTGAGAAATAAAAACAGCATAGGTATTCATTGATAGATGACTCAATGAAGGTGTGGCATATGTATTCAATGGAATATTATTCAGAAATAAATAGTGAAAACTTGTCATTTTCAACAACTTGGATGGATTTAGAGAGTATGAAAAAAGACAAATACTGTATGATTTCACTACATGTAAAATCCTAAGAAACAAAAAAAGCAAACAAAACAGACTCATAAACACGAAAAACAAATGGTTGTCAAGAAAGCAGAGTAAGAAAAGAGTTTAAAAAGGTAAAAAAATAAATAAATATGACTTGTGTGCTGGGAAGGCAGTTTTCCAGAGATTGGAGGATCCTGGGCTCCAGGACCAAAGCTCCAGCCTGCTGCTAAAATTCTCAACAAAATATTAGCAAACCAGATCCAGCAATACATAAAAAATATTTACATCATGATCAGGTGGAATTTATTCTGAAGAGACAAGGCTAGTATAATATTCTCAAATCAATCAATGTGATTCAACACATAAACAAAAGGAAGGATAAAAATCAAATGATTATATTAATAGATGCAGAAAGAGCATTTGATAAAATTCTGTACCCGTTTATGTTCAAAACTCTCAGCAAAGTGGGGATACAGGTATCATAACTCAACATGATAAAGGCCATCTATGACAAACCCAAAGCCAACATCATAATCCATGTTCAAAAATTAAAAGCAATCCCCTTAAAATCAGAAACAAGACAGGGGTGTCCCTTTTCACCCCCCTTAATCAACATATTTTTGGAAGTCCTAGCCCCAGCAATCAGACAAAAGACAAAAAAAAAGGCATCCAAATTGAAAAGAAGAAGTAAAACTAGCATTATTTGCTGATAATATGATACTGTACATAGAAAACTCTAAAGCAGTGGTCCCCAAAAATTTTCCGCAAGGGGCCAGTTCACTGTCCCTCAGACCGTTGGAGGGCCTGACTATAAAAAATAACTATGAACAAATCCCTATGCACACTGCACATATCTTATTTTAAAGGAAAAATACAAAATGGGAACAAATACAATATTTAAAATATAGAACAAGTAAATTTAAATCAACAAACTGACCAATATTTCAATGGAAACTAAGGGTGTGGATGCATTCTATGCTCCTCTTACTGACCACCAATGAAAGAGGTGCCCCTTCTGGAAGTGGGGCTGGGGCCAGATAAATGGCCTTATGGGGGCACATGGGGCCCATGGGCCGTAATTTGGAGACCCCTGCTCTAAAGTCTCAGTCAAAAGCTACTAGACCTAATAAATGAATTCAGCAAGGTGGCAGGATATAAAATCAATATTCAGAAATCAGTAAAATTTTTATGAACCAACAATAAACTGTCTGAAAGAGAAATTAAGAAAACAATCTTCTTCACTCTTGCAACAACAAAAAAATAAAGTACCTAGGAGTAAATTTGACCAAAGAGACTTTTACTCAAAAAATTATAACACATTAATAAAGGAAATCAAGGAAAATACAAGCATGTGGAATCATATACCATGTTCATGGATAAGAAGAATAAACATCATTAAAATGTCTATATTACCCAAAGCAGTTTATAAATTCAGTGCAATTTCTATTAAATACCAATGATACGCTTCAAAGATTCAGAACAAATATTCCAAAAATTTGTATGGAACTAAAAAAGAACACAAATAGTTTAGGAAACCTTGAAAAAGAAGAATAAAGTGGGGAGCATCACACTTCCTGATATCAAGTTATACTACAAGGCCATTGTATTCAAAACAGCTTGGTACTGGCATAAGAGCAGGCATATAGATCAATGGAACAGAACAAAACCCAGATATAAACACACATCTATATGGACAATTGATATTTGATAAAGGAGGTAAGAGCATACAATGGAGTAAAGACAGCCTCTTTAACAAATGGTGTTGAGAAAATTGAATAGGTACTTGCAAAAAAACAAAACTGGATCACCAATTTACACCATTCTCAAAAATAAACTCAAAATGGATAAAAGGCTTAAATGTAAGTTGTGAAACCATAAACATCTTGGAAGAAAACATAGGCAGTAAACTATCTGACATCTCTCACAACAATATATTTGCTGATTTAATTTCATGGGCAAGTGAAATAAAAGACAGGGTGAACAAATGAGACTATATAAAACTAAAAAGCTTTTGCACAGCAAAAGACACCATTAAGAAAATAAAAAGACAACCCACACAATGGGAGAATATATTCACCAATACATCTGATGAAGGGTTAATAACCAAAATTTATAAAGAACTTCTAAAACTCAACACCAGAAAGATTAAAAATCCATTCAAAAAATGGGCAAAAAAAATGAATAGATACTTCTCCAAAGAAGACATACAGATGGCCAATAGGCAGATAAAAAATGTTCAACATCACTAATCATTAGAGAAATGCAAATTACAACCACAATGAGATACCACCTCACACCAGTAAGAATGGCGCTCATCAACAAAACAACACAGAGTAAGTGCTGGTGAGGATGTGAAGAAAATAGAACCTTCCTGCACTGCTGGTGGGAATGCAGACTGGTGCAGCCACTGTGGAAAACAGTGTAGAGATTCCTCAGAAAATTAAAAATGTAACTGTCTTTTGACTCAGTCATCCCACTTTTAGTAATATATCCTAAGAGTACCAAATCACTGATTCAAAAGATGAAATGTACCCTCATGTTTATTGCAGCATTGCTTATAATAGCCAAGATCTGGAAACAGCCCAAGTTTCTTTTCAATGGATGAGTGGATTAAAAAGCAGTGATACATATATACAATGGAATATTATGCGGCCATAAGGAAGAAGGAAATCTTATGTTTTGTGACAACATGGATGGACCTGGAAACTATCATGCTAAGTGAAATAAGCCAGGAAGAGAAAAAATAATATTATATGACCTCACTCATTTGAGGAATCCAATGAACAACGTGAACTGTGGAATGGAACAGAGGCAGAGGCGGGATCAAAGGGACTAGAGGGAAAGTGCTCAGAGGGAAAGTAGAAGAGAAGATGGGATCAGAGAAGAGAAAGAGATTAGCAAAATTATATATACATAATGCAGCATTATAGAGAACAGGACAGCAAATGCTGGAGGGAAGGGGAGAAGGCATTTGAGGGAGGGTCAGAGTGGGGGGGCCAAGGGGAACACGGAGGTTGGTGGGACACTTGAATCTATGTAAACACAATAAATTAAAATTATAAATAAAAAAAATAAGACTTACAAACTTCCAGGTATAAAATAAGTAAGTCATCAATGGACAGCATGAGGAATATAGTAATAATATTAAAACAACTTTTTATGGTAATAAATGGCTACTAGATTTAACATAGTGAACACATTGTAATATATATAAGTGTTGAAACACTATGTTGTACACCGGAAACTAATGTAGTGTCATGTAGAAAGTATTTTAGTTAAAAAATAAAAAATAATAATTAGTTTCTGATAGTAGAATCTGAGTATAAATTGAAATTTTTTAATCAATTATTTTTCCAATACTCTTTAAATTTTAATCATGCCCTTTCTCATGTCAGACTAATCTTACCACATCATGTGTTTCCCAAATCAAAGATCAGAAAATACATAATTGTTAATGACAACAGAAAAACAGAGTGAACAGTTTGAATTGCACTATCATAAATTACTTCTTATTCATAAAAAAGGAAGAGAATAATTAGTGTTTTGGTTTTTAAAATATGGTCAGTACTTTTGATTAATCTTTCCAAAAAATATGTGCCAAAATCTAAAATATTCTTATTTTTCTTGAAGTAATAAAGATAAATTATTCAAACTAAACAAATACCTCACTTTTTTCTTATAGAAGGAAGTATGCTATAGTTTATGGTAACATCAGCAGCAAATAATGTGATTCTATCCCTGCACAGACTAGTTCACTTGGCATCATTTGCTATACACATAGAAGGGAAAAAAATGTTTAGTTTTCAGGAAGAAAAAGATAAACAGCTATTTTAGAGATCAATCATTTAATCTTTTGGCTAAAGCCATAAGCATAAAGCAAACAAAATATGTGGTCTGAATCAAAATATTCTAAAATTCAGAAGGCTAAACTGAATTAATATGATATGTTGCCTCAGGAGTTGCAGCTGGCAGCCTTAGGATATACATAGATATATAGCTTTATCTTCTGGACTGTGATATAAAATGGAATTTGAGAAAATAAGGCGTTGTTTATTGCCTAAATATTTATAGTGTGGGGATTTTAGTATAACTTTTTTTCAGAAGTACTAATGTTTATTTGGATTTAGCTTACTTTAAAATGATTGAAATTAGAAGGCAAATTATAATTTTATATTATCTAGTCTTGTATTGAATCAGAGTGTCTTTATTCTTATTATTTTTGTGCCCTTTTAATCCTATTTTGTAATTTAGTCCACACATTAGAAAAAATCTTTGTAAATAGATAGATTTCTGCAGAGATTTTACTTAAATAATTCAAAATATATATTATATGTATTTATGTTACAAGAATGTTTTTATAGTCTAAAAATGCATGCGTAATCTGAGTTTTCACTCAAATATTGAATCATTTACAATAAGGCAAATCTTGATTGTTTAATGTTTAATATTCAGCAGGAATTAAATTTATATTATTACAAGTGGTTAAAACATGACTGTACTATAGAACTAGAATTTTTAATTTATAAACTTATTTTAATATTCACACTGGAGAAAATTGTGAACACATTAAACTGCTTATGTAAGCTTTTTAAAAACTAACTACAAAATTAAAAGTAAAATCTGCAGTTCCATTTGGATGGCTAATTTATCTAAAATTCAATAACTGTAAAACCATGTAGAAGGTAATATTTGTAATTTTTTTTCAGTAAAATCTATAATAGATCTCTCTTATTTACAGAATTCAGCATTTTTGCCAATTCTTATGATGGTTATAAAAAAAAGTACCCAAGAAAGACAAACTACAATTTCAATTACTTAATAAGATTGTGCATATGATACAAGTATAATGATAAGTCTTGCCATTTCAAGGAGGATAGGAAATAATTTCTTTTTTTACTCTAAATATCCTATTAATTCAAGTTCTCTTTTCCTTCCAAAGAAAATCATCTAAATTTTATGTGGCTGTTTAAATATTTGCTTTGCGAAGTTTATATGGTAGTCAACGGAACAAGTGAAGAAGCAAAGGCAATGTTGATTATTTGGCATATATGCTAAATTAATAAGATAAAATATAAGCTCATTAATCAGCAAAACAACACAGAACAAGTGCTGGCAAGGATGTGGAGAAAAGGGAACCCTCCTGCACTGTTGGTGAGAATGCAGACTGGTGCAGCCACTGTGGAAAACAGTATGGAGATTCCTCAAAAAATTAAAAATCGAACTGCCTTTTGACCCAGCTATCCCATTTTTAGGAATATACCCTAAGAACACCATAGCACTGTTTGAAAAGAAGAAAAGCGCCTTCATGTTTGTGGCAGCATTGTTCACAATAGCGAAGATCTGGAAACAGCCCAAGTGTCTGTCAGAGGACGAGTGGATTAAAAAGCTTTGGTACATATATACTATGGAATACTACTCAGCCATAAGAAATGATGACATCAGATCATTTACAACAAAATGGATGGGCCTTGATAACATTATACGGAGTGAAATAAGTAAAACAGAAAAAAACTGAGAACTGCATGATTTCATACATAGGTGGGACATAAAAGTGAGACTATGAGACATGGACAAGAGTGTGGTGGTTACAGGATGGGGGAAGGAAGGAGAGGGTGGGAGAGAGCGGAGGGGTGGGGCACAAAGAAAACCAGATAGAAAGTGACAGAGGACAATTTGACTTTGGGTGATGGGTATGCAACATAATTGAATGATAAGATGACCTGGAGATGTCTTCTTTGAACATATGTACCTGATTTATTAATGTCATCCCATTAAAATTAATAAAAAAAATAGATAGAACACACTAAAGTTTTTTAATTAGTCACGTTTATTACAAATACTCTGAATTTTCAAAAGAGCAAAAGGCAGCCCTGACCTGTGGGGGCACAGTGGATAAAGCAAAGTGTAGATCTGGAACGCTGAGCTTCCTGGTTTGAAACCCTGGGCATGCCTGGTCAAGGCACAAATGGAAGCTGGATGCTTCCTGCTCCTCTTCCCCTTCTCTCTTTCTCTCCTCTCTAAAATAAATTTTTCAAACAAAAGAGCATAATATATATTCTTTACGGGTCATTGTATATTTTTTTAAGAAAACATATTTTCTCTTTGATGATTCAGAACTAATTATTTTCTTATAACATTCTGAGTATTTTCCTGAATAGCACTTCTCTATAAAATATACATTTTTGGTTTCATTAATATTTTTCTGCATAGAACTAGCAAAGATAAAAATGTGGTGTTCAGCCTGACCTGTGGTGGCGCAGTGGATAAAGCATGGACCTGGAATGGCAAGGTGGCCGGTTCAAGACCCTGGGCTTGCCTGGTCAAGGCACATATGAAAGTTGATGCTTTCTGCTCCTCCCTCCCTTCTCTCTCTCAGTCTCTTCTCTCTAAAGTGAATAAATAAAATCTTACAAAAAGAAATGTGTTGTTCATATATCTTGACAGCACCCAGCCTAGAGGTTAACTGTTTTGAGCACAGGCAGATGGGACAAACCTGAGACCTGAAACCAGACCCACTCCTCTGACCTGCAACTTTGGCACCAGAATGAGGCAAAGAAAGAAAAGAAATGACCAACTTATGGATGCTGGAAAAAGATGCATCATACAGACAAAACATATTGATGATATCTGGGCAATAATTGTGTATTATAAACAGCGATCACTTAAGGAAACAATCTGAGTAAAGGGAGGTGCAACATGCAAGATGTTCTACAAAACAGGGAGAAGCTAAGCTTCTTATGTATCCTAGGCAAGCAAGCAGAAGGTATTAAAGAAGTCTAAGAGTAAATAACTGGGCCTTTATTTCAATACTAGGGTCCAGAGACTAATCTCTGAAGAGAGACAAGGGGACTCTAGTCATGGAGAATTAGAGGCACAGACATCACAAATGCAGGAAGAGTCAAGGGAACAAAGTGATACCCTAGAACTGGTCACTGGTGCTAAAACTCTTTGAAGTCGAGGCACATTTAAAATCTTACAAATAATTGTTGGTGCACTATATACAAACTTCTGAGAAATATGTTATAATAATTAAATCAAATATTAAAGAAAAAATATATGAAGTCCAAGTGTGCTTTCAAGGTAATTAAATGAAATAAATACAACAAAATTAAATTTATTTTGCCTGAACAGGCGGTGGCACAGTGGATAGAGCATCGGACTGGGATGTGGAAGACCCAGGTTCGAGACCCCGAGCTCGCCAGCTTAAGCGCAGGCCCATCTGGCTTGAGCAAAAGCTCGTCAGCTTGGACCCAAGGTTGCTGGCTCCAGCAAGGGGTGGCTCAGTCTGCTGAAGGCCCGCGATCAAGGCACATGTGAGAAAGCAATCAATGAACAACTAAGATGTCGCAACAGCAACAAAAACCTGATGATCGATGCTTCTCACCTCTCTCCGTTCCTGTCTTTCTGTCCCTATCTATCCCTCTCTCTGAATCTCAATCTGTCCCTGTAAAAAAAAATAATAAATTTATTTTGACATTAAAAATCATTTTTATGTTACATTTTTTTGAGTTATGCTTTTTAGAATTTGTAAGAAAAGGAGTTAAAAATAAAAAATGACAAAAATGTTATCTATATATCTAGATAGATAGATAGATAGATGATATAGATATAGATATAGATGATATAGATATAGATGATATAGATATAGATATAGATATACATATAGATATAGATATAGATATAGATATAGATACATTCTTAGTAAAATTTAGTAAATTCGGCAGGTCCCGGCCCAAAGGTGTTAAGTTTTTTCATTCTTGTGTTTATGAAAAACATGAGCCTGATGTGTCCTACTGATTTCTTCAATGTTTGTGCATATATTTGAAAGGCAAACTCTCATTTCATCAATACATTGAATAATTCCTCTCTTTTTACTCTTAATTGTGTTGAGGGTAGAAAATATTAATTCACATAAATAGGATGTTGAAAATTGTAGTAAAATGTTCAAAGCTTTTTTATATATACCACATATTCTTCTTTTATAGAAATCCAAAAGGTTTCAAGAGACAACTTCTTATGTTTAATTATCAATCCACTATCAGTGAATATAGCTGCCAGTTCTTCTTCTTCTCTTAATGTTAAACCAAAGTCACTTGAAGCTTCCATGAATGGGTTTCTAATCCAATCGTATTGTTCAGTGTTAAGTGATGGAAAATAAGAACCCAATTTTTCTTCTAAACTTATTAAATGTTCAACTATTATTGGAAGTGTTTCATTTATGCAAGTGTTATTTACCAATGGAAACATTTCCAAATTACCTTCAACAGCTTTTCTTTTCCAAATCTGTAGTTTTCTCTGAAATGCTTTTGTTTTGTCAGTGGATGTGAGAATCTTTTCTTCTTTCCCTTGCATGCTAGTATTCAAAATATTGAGCTGCTGAAATATATCTGCCAAATACTGTAACCTGGCAATCCAAAATTCACACTGAAGGAGGTTACAAAATTGTAACTGTTTCATCTCACAAGAGAAGCTGAGTAGTAGAGAGTCCCAGGATGTAGAATATTCATTGGCTATATGTAGCTCTTCCTCATCATTTCTAAGGAAGAGCTGGCCCTCACTGGAACAGTCACAACAGTCTCCTAATCTGTGTGGCCAGATTAGGCAGTACATTATAGACTAAGCAGCAGGGAGCTATTTGGATGGTGTACTTAGCAGTAGAGAAAAGACCAGGAGATGTCAACTTCTGGGGTTTTCAGCAAGGGCCTCTGGGGATCCACTGGAAGCCCAGCTTGATGTTGCCTGCCAAGGGCAATTTTATATCTTGAAGACATAGTTTCCACATTGTGGTGCTGTGTAGAGTAGAGTTATGTCTTACCGATTCTCAGGAATTTGTGTATAACTGTAGCCCAGAGAACTCCATTTTTGAGTCTGACCCAAAGCCATGTCAATGCCATTTACAGATAAAAGGCTTAAGGAAAAGAATATTCAAGGGTAGCTCCTCAACTCTTTCTTTTTCTCCCAACATTTTCTGTGTGGTAGATGCTTAAGAAACAACTGCTAAAATAACAGTGAACCATATTATTTTTCATTAATAATCAAGTGATAAAGTATTTCTCTGCTATTTGAACCTTAGCTTGACCATGTGACTTGCAGTGTTTAGTTAGGTCTTAACAGATGTGATTCAAGCAGAGGAGGAAATAGGACTTGGGACTGCCTCTTTATTGCTGAGAACCTTTTGGTCACCATGTGAATTGGCCCAGGCTGACCTCCTCCAGAATGACAAAACATGCAAAGAAAGGCCCCAATGTATTGGTTAAAGCAACAGACATAAGAGGTCAGCAGCCCTCCTAGATGATGCAGCACCAACCAAGCTGGCCCAGGTCAAAACCACCCAGCTGACACACAAAATTTATGAGTGATAAAAGTTGCTGGTTAAGCCACTAATGTTTGAGATGTTTTGTTATGCAACAAAAGTAAGCTTATATGCTCTCTTTCTTAGTTTCCATTTATAAAACTATAGAATAAAATTGTGTTTAATAAGAACTAATTATATGAATAAGATCTTTAAAAGTGACACTGATTAATGTTTTGTTATTTTCTCAGTAAAAAAAAAAATCACATAAATTTATTTTGTCCTGGTAAGTAAAAGAGATCAAGAATTATGTAGTGGCACAAATCTACCTATGAATATATTTGCATATGTATATTCAATAATTACTGTTTCTTATATTTATTAGTATCATTAATTTCAGAGTGAAGCATTTGGGCAAGAGGACTGTTTACTTGTTTTTGCTTTATAGATTACTTTTCTTGGGACATAATAACCAAGATAAAACATTTCCTAGAAATAGGAAGGAGCATTTGTCCAACTGAATTTTGCTCCTGTTTCCACAGACACAATCCCATGGATTATGATGTGGCCAACTGTGCATTTGTGGTGGAACAGCTTTAATTGTGCTTTGTTTTAATAACATGGGCCAGTGGCTCAGAGAAGAAATAGTGTTCCCTCTTCCTGAGCAGGAGAAAGAATCAGAGAAGTAAGCTGAACAGTGTGGCTGCTAGTTATGAATTTGGATTCTGTTGCTCAAAATTAGAACATAGGGGTCCCTGGACAGTGGCTGAGTGGATAAAACATTGGTCTGGCATATGGACTTCCCAGGGTTGATTCCTGGTCAGGGCACACAGGAAAAGCAACCATCTGCTTCTCTCCCCTTCTCCCTCCCCTTTCTCTCCCTCTTCCCCTCCAGCAGCCAGTAACTTGATTGGTTCAAGCCTGGCCCTGCCACTGAGGATAGTGCAGTTGGTCCAAGAAGCACTCGAGCATTAGCCCCAGATAGGGTTGCTAAATGGGTCCCAGTTGGGGTGCATACAGGAACTTGCCTCACTACTTCCCTTCATCTCATCTAGAACAAAAAATTAGAACACAGGATCTGTGTTGAAGGGATAGAAGCTACGTTATTTGAGGCTATCTTCGTTCAGACTAGGTATATCCTTGGCTTTCAGTCAGGGGTCCCCAAACTTTTTACATAGGGGGCCAGTTCAATGTCCCTCAGATCGTTGGAGGGCTGGGCTATAAAAAAAACTGTGAACAAATTCCTATGCACACTGCACATATCTTATTTTAAAGTAAAAAAAAACAAAACGGGAACAAATATAACATTTAAAATAAATAACAAGTAAATTTAAATCAACAAACTGACCAGTATTTCAATGGGAACTATGGGTGTGGATGCAACCTGTGCTCCTCTCACTGACCACCAATGAAAGAGGTGCCCCTTCCGGAAGTGCAAGTGTGGCGGGGGGCGGATAAATGGTCTCAGCGAGCCACAGCTTTTAGTCCACACCCACTGACAAACTGCTATGGAATTATGTGAGCTTGGCACACCAAACGGCCTAGTATTCCAAGATGCTATAAAAATTTAGCAGCCACATGGCAGTAGGCTCACTGCTCTTTACATTATCTAAGAGATATGGACCAAAATTAGAAAATTACATTTTTTCCCCTAGAACAGTGATTTATTTAGTGACTTTAATCTGAATACACTCACTTTTGAAATCAGCTGAGGAAACTGCAAAAGATTTTTCACACAGAAAGTTTTAGAAGCATTCGCATCAATAAGAGAGTCTCATTGTAGTTTATGACTGAAAATCAAGTAATGATCAACAGTAGTATTGATTTCTTCTTACACATTCTTCCTTTGAATCACTAATTTATTAAAGAACCATTTAAGCTGATAAAGCCCGCAGATTTCATGATCTTTAATCTTCAAGGAGGAAATATGAATGAGAGTTTTAAAAAATGTTCTAATGTGGTGAGGAACTGATGCCACTTTAAGCAAAAATATCAATTACTTAAAACCAAGTCAATATAGATTAATTGATAAGAATGACTTGGAAATGTTTTTAAGTTGCACATATGTATATAAACGTGTATATACAATATCTATGTTTTTGGCATCATTAGCCATTTTCAGAGTGAGGAATTTTTTGGGGGGGAAATATTGTTTTATTTGCTTATTTATTAAGTTTTCCACTTAAAATTGTTACCCAATAAACCTTTTTTCTAGAAATGGGGAAAAAAAACACTTAATGGGTGGGGTATTGCTTCTGTTTTCTCCAACCAATGAGCCAAATGATATTAAAGGTAGAGACACTTATTTTCAAAAGTCAGTACAAATCTTTGTTAACTGTAAATATTTTATCCTATGATTTAGAAATAGCAAATAGTACTTTTGAATTTATTTTCTTTTTAGTCTTGCCTTAATCTTTCTTCTTATTTTAAAATGTGGTTCAACAACTGCTCTCTCAACTTCATTCTTCTTTTTACTATATTATGAGTTATAGCAATGTCTTTTGCAGAATAATTTTAAGCCTTATCTTCAAAGTTTAAATATTTTTCTTAATATAAAAATATTTAAATTGATAGTACTATGGACATGTTTTCACTGAAATATAATCAATCAATAACAACAAAAAGAAACAAAAATTTTACAAATCAGTAACATGATGGTAATTATACAAAATTAGAAGAATAATTATATTCTTTGATTCACTGATGTTTTTTCTAGGAATTTGTTAAAAATAATTACTACAGGGTAAGAATAAAATAAGACTAAATGTCATAAGACCTAAGTATTCTTTACAACATTCTTCATTATAACAAAAAATATGTATATATCCCAAACATATGAAAATTGGAATGCATGATTGAGTAGATTCTGATATATGACAGACTGGTACTCAGTGATTAAAATATAAGTCTGAATAATGCATGTAAAATGTTTACAATATAATGTGAAAATAAAAATAAAATTTCCATGCAGCATGTGCACAATGTTTACATGTTTGTCAAATTATGTGTGTTTATCTTCAAGAACTGGAAACAATTTGGGAACATGAATCAGAACAGAGGAATGAGATTTTGAAAGATCATTTCTTTTAAAATTTGTCATACTGTTGTAATAGTTGATCCTCTAACCTACTTCTGCTAATAAAGTAGTATTTTAATTCAGGTAGGAGTAGCCAGTAGAAATCTCAGTCCATAACCTTTACTGTTCAATAAATATAAAGTTATTTTTCTGTATGAAAATAAACTTCTCAATCAGTTCTGTGTGTTTTCTATGCCTTCGCAGAATCCCACTCTTGCTCATACCCCTTTTTCAGTCCTAGATCATCACTCCCTCCTTCCTCATTCGTGATTCCATAGTGTCTTCAATCAGCTGTTCTTTTTGAAATGTTCGTGCCACTCTCAGGAATGTGGGAAGCTGCCTATAACCTCCAGCCTCATCTGAGTATAGTTTATATTCTGATTCCTTTCCCCTTCAGGCACAAAGGATCATTCTCATCCAGAATAGGGCTGTCAAATCTCTGAGAGGCTGCAGTTTGTTCATCTTACTTTCTACCTAACACTCTAAATTCTGATTTTCACATACCTCCCACACACACATATACCAACTTTTACTTTGCACGTGGTAAGCACCTGCCCTATGCTCCAGATTCCCATTCTCACAGGAAATTTGATCATATTCACACCAGACTTGGCTATGCAGCAAAGTGCACTAAACTCAGATACTCTTTTTAGGGACTGACACACATTTTCACTTCCACTTCCCATAGCTGGAGAAATGATCACATTTGGGCACAGTTTTTACATCATTGTGATTGTGGTCTGAGTACTCTCAGGGCATGAGCCTTCAGAAACCAAAAGCCACATGATGACTACTCTGTTTTTTTTCTATTTTTCACTATCATTCCTCCATAAAGGCAAAAAATAAAAAATAAAATAAATATATACAAATAAGGCAGTAAGATCAAGGAAATGCAAGAGAAGAGAACACCATATTTCAAAATATTGTCGTGCTATTCAAGTATTATGAATTTTGCCTAAATTCAAGGTAAGTCTTTGTAGCTTTATCTAGAATGAAGAACAATTGCAAAGTATATGACCATAGATGCTACATTTTAGAAGATTCTCATTTAAACATGTGATTATAAAAACAGAACAACTACAGTTTTTCCTTTATTAATGTTGGTATGTGGATAACATCAAACTCAATTCTACAAATATTAACAGTTTCACAAATTTATTTTCTAGTATTCAGAAATCCTCAAAATATTTCTTCCTTATTTTCTACAAATAATATAATGTTCCCATAAAATCCAACTGTGCTGGTAGCATAAACAAAATATCCCTTTGCCAATTGATGGTATTTAACGGCATGTGACTTTAATAGACCCTTTAATGGAATCTAGTCTCTGCCAGCTGAGTATTCAGACATTTTCTCCTTTCCACATTCTATCTCCATCTCATTTTCCCCAGGATGAGTGGATGGAGGTGAGGGTTAGGGCTTACTTGACCTTGTGTTAACCAATGAAGATTTAGGATCCAAACATACAGATTTCCAGCTTTGTTGTGGGACCATTTGCCTCCTACAGAATGATGGGTTCTTCTTGCCTGATAGCTAGGCCACTGCACAGCTTCTAAGATGTTGCCAGTACTCTTAAGGGTTATCCTTTTGTATGATCATGGTTCCTTATCCTTCCCCATTAATTTAGCTCTCTTCTAGAGCTAACAACCATCTGATGTAGCCAGTCTCCATCAAACCCACCTCAGACTGTCCCCAGCCTCACTCCCTACAAAGTGTGACATTGTCTCTTATCCAAGTCAACTGCTGGAAGTCTTGCTTTATCACAGCAGAGCTACAATCCACCTTCTTCTCAGGGCACCAGGGTGTCCTTCCCACATCCCTACCAAAGCATATGGAAATCCAGAAAGGATCTGAAACACTCCCCCAAACATTTTCTTTGCCTAAAAACACATTAGAAGTTTTTACTCTGATGCAGTTATACCACATTGGTTCTGAGTAGCACTACATTTCTATCTTCTTCAAGAGTATCAAATTTAGAATAGGGCGCCAGTTTTCTTTATTTTTCTTTCTCTTTAAACTATAGAACATTGCTATTCCAATTTCTTCAGAAGCAGAAATGCCTAAAGTTACCTGTGAATTTGTTTCCTCTGTCTCTTCTTTCTCTTTCTCTCATTCCCATACTCTTTCCCTCAAACCACAATAGTGGTTTCTTAGAGAGAAGGGACTCTCTTCCATATATCTTCTTCTTACAAAGGCAGACTTCACTCTCTCCACATCATAGTTTTTACAAATAGAAAAATGACTATTAGGGAAATAGCTATAGGGGCGTATGATGTGCTGAGGAGGGGCAAAGTACAAGGAGCCCATTGGTCTAATGTTTTCAAAATATAACCCTCATGACCTTGTTCATTTCATTTACTTATATAAATAGCCCTTTTCATTGGTAAAGTATTTTTACATTATATTTATATTATGTTAGTTGTAAAACCAAGATATTTTTGATAGTACGTGAATAATTTTTAAAAGAATTTTAATTTAAATACATTTTTTCCAATGATTTGAGGGGGGTTGAAATGGGAGAGAGAAAGAGGATAAGGAAGACAGAGAAAGAAACATCAACTCGTTCCACTTTAGTTGTTCCATTCAGTTGTGCACAGATTGGTTGTCTTTCCTATGTGCTCTGACTCGGGATTGAACCTGTGACATCAGCACAGTGAGACATCCACTGTCAATACCAACTACTGACAAGAATGTGGAACAATGGAAGCTCATATTCATTGGGAAATAAAAATGGTACAGTCACTTTAGAAGAGAGTTTGGAACTTCCAAAACAAAACTTACTCTTACTATGTGATCTAGCAACCATACTACTTGGTATTGATCCAAATGAATTGAAAACTTATGTCCACACCAAACCTGCACACAGGTGTTATTGAAGATTTTTAATAATTGCCAAAATTTAGAAACTACCAAGATGTTAAGTAGGTGAATGAATAAATGAATTGTGGCACATCCAAATAATAGAATATTATTCATCACTGAAAAGAAGTGAACTATCAAGTCATGAAGAGATATGGAGAAAAATAAATGCATATTATTGAATGAAATACTTCAATATTAAAAGACTACATACTATATAATGCCAATTATATGACATAGTGAAAAAGGCAAAGCCATGGAGACAGTAAAAACATTAATGGCTGCCAGGGGTTGGGGAGAGCAGGAGGATGAATAGAAAAAGAAATTTAGGGCAGTAAAACTATTCTTTGTGATATAGTAATGGTGGATAAGTATCACTGTACATTTGTTAAAACATATAGAATGCACAATACCAGTAATAAACAATATAAACTACGAACTTGGGGTAATAATAATGTCAATGTAGGTTTATCAGTTGCAACAAATATGCCAGTATGGTGCTACATGTTCATAGTGGGTGAAGGTATGAATGTGTGTGTGGGAGGGAGTAGGGACATGAGGACTCTCTGTACTTTGAGCTCATTTTTGCTAAAAGTTAAAACTGTTCTAAAAAATAATCTATTTAAAAAAACAAAGCAATATTCCTAAGGTCCATCCATGTTGTCGTAAATGGCTATATGTGATCATTTCTTATGACTGAATAGTATCCCATTGTGTGTTTGTATATGTATGTGTATATATCTATATATCTATACATGTCTACATCTATAGATATAGATATACAGATATATGTATATCACATCGTCTTTATCCAATCCTCTATTGAGGAACATTTTGGTTTTTTTCATTTCTTGTTAATGGATATAGACAAAAGTAAAGTGATTGCCAAGGATGTGGTGGGGAGGAAGGGGGTAAAGAAGCACAAATATATGAAGATAGAAAATGATTTGACTTTGAGTGATGGGCACAAAATGCAATAGACAGTTCAAATGCTATAGAGATGTTTACCAGAAAATTATGTGTTCTTATGGACCAACTTCACCCATTACAATTAATTTTAAAGAACCCACAATTTATTTTCTGTATATGCAAATTTAATATATATTCAGGGCAGAGAAATGCACAATAAAAATTTTGTCACTCAAAGAGAAAAAAATAAATGAACAACAAAAATAGTCTATCTAAAATTAGGGCAGTATAAGTTTGAGAAATAAAATAAGAGCTAGTTTTAATAACCAACAGAATTCACTAAATGACATATGCATTATTTTAATAAAACATTTAATATATTTTTATAAAATATTCTACATATCTTTTAATCTTCTTTACAAAGAAACTCCTACTTTTTACTAAAATATTGTTTTATTTTTGCTTGCTCATAGTATTTCTTAGTTTAAAAATTGAGATATTGCTAAGAACTATGTGGAAAATATTTTCTATATTTTTTAATTTTCTAAACTTCTATGACTAGGATCTTTGTTGTACTTTGCTTATTGAACCTCTTTATGAGTGACTAAAAATGAATAAATACATTATCAATTTTCACTAATATTATAAGCATATAAATGTATAATTTAAATTTTTCCCATTATCTTGAGTGAGAGGAAGTGGAAGGGAGAAAGAGAGAGAAAGAGAGAAACATCAAATCTTCCCACTTAATTATTCCATCTAGTTGTACACTCATTGATTTCTTCTCTTACATGCCTTGACAGAGGATCAAACCTACAACTTGGGCATACAGGGACAACAAACTATCCACTGAGACACCCGGTACAAGCCTGTTTTATAATTTTTAATTAGCCAAATATTTACAATATAGTCCTGTGGATGTACGAGTGGTTTACAGATTTGAAAAAAAAAAAACAATGCATAAGAACAAATTACATGATTTTTTTATGTAAAAGTTAGAAAACAAATTTATTACATGTAGAATCTATGAATAAGAAGCCTGATTCACAGTCTTATGAGTGATGAAATCATAATGAATAATCAATGAAACTTATGAAGGTCACAGTTGTGATAAAGGTAGCCTTCTGGTAACCTCTGTTATCTCCTTAGCTAAATTAATCTTGTCCATTCACAATGAAAAAAAAAAAAAACACTGGGATTTACTTTCTATGGTTCTAGAATATTTGCACTTCTCTGAAAAGGTTTTCTGAGAAAAGTCTTGGCCCTGCCTGAAGATATTCCTATAGCAGACCTCCACGGATAAAAAACACTAGTTCAGCTCTTTAATTATTTTATCAAATGTCAGCCATGGCATTAATCCCTAAATTCTAAAGTGCATGGGTTGCCTTTCAATCAATAGGACAGAACATCTACACTCTACTGATTCCCATTAGAAAACCCATGGAGACAACTGCTGCTCCAGATAAGAACAGACCAGCCATTTATTTTCTGACATTCTCTAATTTTCACATTTTTATCAGCTCAGATCATGAGAAGATGTATGGGTTTACTGTATTACATTCACTCTTCCAACATAGAAATGTCTTCTCAGAACGACAATTTAACATTCTACCTCACCTTTTACCTGAAGAAGTATATGAAAGACTGAATTATATTACACATTGCTTCATTTGAGGTATACACAAGATGAGAATTTATTATGAACTTCCAATTCACTTATAACATCACCTGATAACATTTTTTTCTGAGTTTAGAACTAGGACTTATTGGCTATTCTAGTGCTTTGGCATCCTTTATCAAATGACAATTATTCAGCTCAACACTGTTGTCCTTTCCCTCGGGCAACTAAAAAAATAAAGAGATCTTTTCTGATTTTTTCATTAGCTAATCACCTTCTTCTTGTCATTCTTCCCTTGTTTTTATTTTACAACAATTCACTTTATCTCTCCAATATTAGAAAAAAAAACTTTACATATTCTATGGAAGTACATCCTAGGCATGTTTGGTGAATGATTTAACTACATGGTAATTTATGGCATTGAATAAGACTACACAGAAAATTTCAGATTGAGTCTCCTGAAGGAGGCCCCTGGAGACTCACAAGCCAGACATCCAAGTAACAATTGGCATAAAATGAAATATGCACTATAATAGAAATAGGAACAAGGTGCAGTGGGAATATGGAAGAAAAATCCTTATGGTTTGATAGAGAATGAGAAGACCTCACAAAAATGTCAATTCTTATTCTGGATCTAGGCGGATGCAGAAGAACTTTCAAGAAAATATGTTTGTGATATGGGAGATGAATCCCAGGGCACAAATGCAGGACATATGAAACAACATCACCTTTCTATAATCAATATAGTACTGTCACTTAATCTGAGTCATTTGGCCTCTCTTTTATGAGCCCATAAAACCTTTATCTGATCTAGGGTGTTCAAGGAAAAGTGGTTTTGATTTATCTTATAGTCTTCTAACTCCAGTATCTTTTGCCTGGACATTCCTCTTGAAACTCAAAAGTCAGGTATTTTTGCTGTGTTGCCCCTTTTCAGATGTATAACAGCAAAATATAATGCTGCAAAAAAGAGAACACTGGTTACTCTACTATTGATAGCAAAATATCATGCCTTGTCTGAAAGGAAGTTGGGGGTGAAAGAAAATTTGGATATTATTTAAATCAGCTCTTTCACCCTCATTTTATGTAATAAAAATTTGAAGCAAAAAATGGTGAAGTGACACTTCTAAAATCATACCAGTCAATCAGAGTTGTGAACTGCCCTCCTGACTTCTGCCTCAGCAATGTTCCGGGACTTTTTAATGCATTTCCTTAATTTGGAGCACAAATAACTGATTGCCAAGGAAGTTTGTTAAAATGTCTTGAAGGTTCGTATATTAGAGCAATTGTTAGAGATTCAAATAAAGAGGGGGAGCCAAAACTGTATTTTAAGCAAGCATTCCAGGTGATATTAATGTAACAGATCAACCCTTCCAAAAATCTGGCCTTAGAGGCTAACATCCATAAGGGAGGAAAGTCCTGTGTCTCTTAATCTTTTTATACCTGGGCCAGCCAAGCACAATACAGTATAGGAAATGTGTAATACTGAATGGATGAGTGTTGGGCAAACAAGTGTGTTAGGTTTGCTCACCTTGTATTTGCCTGACTGGTGCACGAGCAACAGGGAAGAGCCACGTGTGTATAGTCTATGGAAGGCTGCTGGTACTTGCCCCTCAGGGCAGCAGATTGCAAATTGCAGATTACCTTCTGCCATTTGGAGGGGCCATTGTTAGCTGTTGTTTGCCTGAAAAGTGGGTTTTTCCCCCAGCCTGATTTGCTAGGGTCCTGAGAGAGAGGGAAGCAGTTTTCTCTACCTGCTTGCTTGTCTGCTATTGAAAGATTCTACTAAATGAAATGGCCCACCATCCTCTGGCTCCACAGTCCTTTACCATCTGCTTGAATCCAATGTGAACCTGTATGGCCAAGGCCACCAGCCTTACAATGAGTAAACTATATTTCTAAAAATACATACCACTTGCAAACCTTTCTGTTTGTTTGTAGTGAAAGCATCACCAAATTAGCTCTTTCCTGGAATATTTTGAATTATCTTTGAATTGTAATATTTCTGCATTTTTTTTATAGGTCAAGCTTTTCAATACCAAAAGCCATCAACTGCAACAAAATCTTAGGAAGAAAAAATTCCATCAGTAAAAGAGAATGTTTTGTTTAAGTAAGATGACCAATCGTCCCCCTTTAGGGAGGACAGTCCTTCTTTTGTAAGTTCTTTCCTCCCTCAAAAAGTGTCCTCCTACATGTTCTCCTTTTTGATATTGGAAGACTAATCTGTAAATGTCAGTATTGGATCAGTGCAGAGTCGATCCATTGCGTGTGATGTGACATATTTATATTTGACATGATGAATTGTCAAGGATCAGTATCTAAATGAGTTTTTCTTACCATTATTATTAAAAATTAATAGGTATGTAAATATAATTATAATATAAAATATTATAGTGTATTATTGTTGCAATAAAAAATGTTTCTTTTATTTACGATATTGTTTCCTTCCATTTATTTTTGTCCTCCTTTTCATTGTAAAAAAAATTGGTCATCTTAGTGTAAGTATCAATATTCACCCTCTGAATATGTAAGATGTAATTCCACACCAAATTCCAATTAACCATTTTGGTGTATTGTGATTTATTGTAGCATTATCTTTATTTGTGAGAAAATATAAGAGCATACCTCCCCCCCACTAAGTATGTGACTATTAAATATTTACTTCTACAAAGTGAATTTCTCTATATTTTATAAACAAAATATTTTAGAAAACAGCAACATTTTCTTAAATAAGTGAGGATAATATGACATAAATATATATATATTTATTGGTTTCTTTTAAATAACTATTCTACAGCCTGAACAGGTACTTGTGCAGTGGATAGAGAATCAGATTGGGACACGGAGAACCCAAGTTCAGGACCCCAGGTTCACCAACTTCAGTGTAGGCTCATTCGGCTTAGGCGCAGGCTCACCAGCATGGGCATGGGGTCACTGGCTTGAGCATGGGATCATAGACATAAGCCAATGGTCACTGGTTTGAGCCCAATGTCACTGGCTTGAGGAAGGGGTCATTTGCTCTGCTGTAGCCCCCTGGTCAAGGCATATATGAGAAAGCAATCAATGAACAACTAAGGAACTACAAACAAAGAATTGATGCTTCTCATGTCTCTCCCTTCCTGTCTGTCTGTTCCCATCTGTCCCTCTCTCTGTCTCTCTATCTCTGTTACAAAAAATATAAACTAAAGAAATAAAGAACTATTCTACAAAATATGTTATGATATTATAAAATAACATCTGGGGGAAATTACTATACATAAATAGCTCATGGAGAAAAATATACATGCAAACCTTAAAATCAAACATTTTTAACATTATCACATAATTTGCATAGTAAGGAATTAGTATAGCTTCATTTTATAAAGATTTGGAGAGAGCCTCAGAATAATCAACTCCTAACATGTTATCTCCTTAATAGCCATGTTTTGTGTCTCACACCACATGGCCTCTGCTTTTCAACTTTAATTCACATAATCTGGTTATCTGGTTCTGTAAGAATTACAAAAGTCCATTTCAGTGGGGTAATTGCAGGTGAGTGATATCCAAGACTGAGAAAATATAGATTATTAGATTTAGTAAAATTTTAAAGCATGATTCATATTTGTTGATTGTCAAAATGCTTTAGGGAGATTGAATTAGCAGAAAGAAGACCTTTTAGGAGGCTCAGAGAAAAGAATCTCAGGAGTATAATTTTGGAATGAATTAAGTTATTTGTGGATCTAAATGAGCATATCTGAAAATTAATATAACAAAAGTAGAGTGGTACATAAGAGCAGAAAGTCAGCATATAAGACAGATTGGTTTTGACATTTGACAAGCAATTATTAGAGTAAAAGTAGTCAGGAAAACTCAGGATGAACGAGGTTTCTAGTGATTAATTCTGGCTAGAGTTCGACATAATTACCCAGACATGCAGACAAAGACAAAATTGCTAATTTGCTTAAAACATATTTTTTTCTATGTTCTTTGGATAATTTTCATACATTACTAAATTTTCTCCAGGTGGTTCATAATTTTGGTTTTGGAGTTATTGTTTTGTTTAAAATTTCACATTTTCTTTTCTTATAAATCATCATTTATGACCAGAGCCAAGGACTTAATACATCACAACTCTTAAAAGTATTTCCTGTCAAGGGTACATCACCATTTCATTGGGTAATGTCTTATACTGTAAAGTGATTTTCAAATTATTTAAAGTGAATTACAGGTTAGCACAAAAAGGCCTTTGGAACAGGCATGAATTACAATAAAAAGCCTTACTCTTCCTGGCATAGTTGGTTCTGATATTCAGGACAATGTAGCTTAGATAAGACATACCTTACCACAGGCTTTGGTAGTGAGGCATTTGTACCAGCATTAGGCTTACCATGGAACCACTGTGTCACCCTCTCTATAGTGGTCCCCAGCAACTTGCATAATGGACCCAAGACCACTTCCTTTCCTAGATGGAAACAGAAATTTTATTTTGAACAGAGCACAAAGTTATCAGGATAGGAGATTACTCTGTTCATCACTATACACTGCATCATTCTTGGTACTAAAACAGTATGAGTTATGAAAAACAACTGAAGAAAAGGGAGTCTATTTTGACTTAATATGCTCCAAATGAGAAGTATAATGTTATTTAATGAAAGGACATAATACAGTATGTTTAGTCTATTAGTACCACTTGATGACAAACAAAACTAATCTTACACTTTTTTAAAAAGTGTATTTGTTCACTTCACAAATAAAGTGGTAGACATTGAAAGGTAAATGATAAAAGAGGAAAAAATTCCTTAATCTTAATATAGACAATATTGTCAACAGGAGGGAGAGGATGGTTTTTCTCATTCATAGAACTACAGAAAGGTCATCTGTGATGTGTTTTTGCTCAGCTCCTTCTTCATGCATATTATCTCTGTAAGATGAATCTTCTCTAAGACATGTATTGCCCTTTTATGCTGACTGCCTGCGTGAGTATGCATAAAATGCCACATTTCCAATTAGGATGTGTACACCCAGGAAGGATAACATATCAGAGCTGTCAGGTTAAAAGCCCTCCAGCTAAGGAGAATTTTCTATATCATTCTGTGAGCCTGCCAAGATTGTGAGACGTATCTATTAGTTTTATCTTGTCTTTTCTTACCCCCAATTCCAAGTCATCCTCCTTCACAAGCTAGATATTGTTTCTTTAGATGGTTCTATTATGGTGATCAGATTTTAAAATTGGTAAAGCGGGACACCATTGATGGGGGGGGGTTCTCGATTAAAAATTTGGTTTATATGGAGCAAAAAAAATTTCATAGAATGCAAAAATAGTATTGTAATATATTTTTTTAAATCGGGTTTTTTAAAATGCCACGGGACGCGGGACAAATTGTTAAAAATCGGGACTGTCCCACCTAAAGCGGGACATCTGGTCACCTAATCTAGATATAAAATGAACTGGTGATCTCCTTTACTAAAACTTAAGAAATGCTCTGTTTTATCCCAATAAAATACCTTTCCTGTTGTTTCCATCAATTTGGCTTTACCTCTTCAGATAAAAAATGCTGTTAACACGCTACCAAACAAGATTGCTTTTTATGGCAAGAGCTACAGAAAGAAATCTTTATTGAAGTCTGGCACTTTATGATTTCTTCTTCGAAAACCTTAACATTTTGCAAGTGGAAATGTCACAATATTACTTACAGTTCACATATTAGCAGTACACCATTTTAGCAGAATGACAACTAGTAGGAGAATAATGTAAAATTTTTAGAAAGACATTATACATCTTTAAAATATAAATATGGTGTTTGGGAATACACACATTTTTTTCTAAATTTTTAAATCCTTACATTGTTAACAATCAGAGAAAACATAATAGAATAGATGGGGAAATGTTGGTTTCAAACTGGAATGTCTGATAGAAAAATAATTTATTTGACTGTACTGCTTTCAAAAAGTTATAAAACTATTCAAAAGCATGATTCAGGTTTTCAAACAGTTTAACTTAGTAGTATATATGACTATATGGTCAGAGGCCAGGTGTGCTACATTTGTAAGCTATGTGGTTGTGGCAGAGAATTTCCATGCTGTTTTTTTAAAGCTTTGATTATTTAAGCAACATAGATAGCTATGGACATCTCCAAATTTATCTGAATGTACCATTTACATCTTTATTACCCAGAGAGAGTTAGATAAGAGCACAAAATTTGGAGTCACAGTAGACGATCTGGTCCATTTGTCCAACTATTCGCAGAGTAATTACCATATTTTTTCATGCTGAACAATCAATAATGCATTCTAATGCTTTCCATTTGATTCTCTACAATATATCTACAATATTGGTTTCAATGCAGTTGAAAGTTCCTTTTCTCTAGTTTTCTAATTGGCCTAAGTTGATCTTTTTACAAGGAAAGAGGCAATAACGAGCTAATTGACAAAGCACATTTGCTCTCCTTCAAAGCATATTGCAGAGAGCAGCTCAGCCCACTGCACTTAGTCTTGATGGTTTCAGAGGAGGAGGGATTTTATTATTCACAGGGGAAAGATTCAGGAACATGAACAAAAAGGGCATTTTCTCTAGGCATATTTACTCAACGTAAATGTGGGCTTACATTTAAGACTGCCTATTTTGTTTATCTTTAAAGTTTGACACTACCATTTTAAAGTTATAGCTGTTTGCTCTTAAGGGCTTTAGTTTTATTAAAAGTTTAATGAAGCAAGATTTGTTAACTCAGACATAGGATGTTTAGGGGATTTTTCCCAGGTATAATAGATTCTTGCTTTGTGATATATGCAGCCTCTCTTGCTGGATTGATGGAAGAAAAGCTAAATAACTTCTCTGCAATCACATCAAAATGTAGTGGCTCAGTTCAAATCAGAAATCTGGATCACAGGTCTTTTCTCAAAGCTTCTGGCTCTGTGACCACCTATATTCTTAAAAAACAACATTTTGTGAATTAAAAGAGGGATACTGCAATTTATCCTTGCTGCTAGTTAATGTCATGGTTTTGTTTTTGTTACAGAGGATGTGTAATCACAGGTAAGATGGAAGTTGGCCTTGAAAAACTTCTTAAACAGCATTGTATCTTAAAAATTAATGTTGTCTTTATATTCAAGATATATAGAGATTATAAAATTTTCACCACACTAAGATGAAGAAACTACTTCCACAAAATTATTAGGGAAAAATTTCTATGCCTTCATATCCCTAAACCACTATTGAATGAACCATCAACATCCTAGTCCCCATTCTTGTTGAACTTCTATTTCAGTCCAGCAGACAGAAAAATATATTTTTACATTTTTAAAATATTTTAAAAATGCCGTGGGTCATCTGTTATCCCAGGTGGCAGTAACTGCTAAGTAGAATAAAGCAGAGGTTACAGATAAGGAGTCATTATGTTTTAGACAAGGTGGTCACGGAAACATCTGAGCAACTGATCTTTGTGCCGAGATCTGAATAAAGCTGGGAAGTCAGCCATATGAATATCCAAGGAAATTATCCTAGGCTGATGCCCAAGGAAGGGCTGAAGCTTTACTTGTTCAAGGATTAGTAAGAAGGACAGTTTGGGAGCAGAAGTAGCAAGGAATAGTGTGACTAGATGAGATTAGACAGTAGCCTGGATCAGACTAGGAAGGGCTTTTTAAGCAAGAGAAGATTGTGAATTGTATTTTGAATGGCCTGAGCAACAGAATAAGTAAAATTAGTTATTTATGTGCTTAGAAATAATTTACATAAAGATAGATAGATAGATAGATAGATAGATAGATAGATAGATAGATAGATGATAGATTACTAATTCATGTAAGGTGTAAAACAACTAAGAATGACTTGCGTTAGGGTTAGAAGAATCAGAATTAAAGAGTTTTATTTTGAAAATGTCATAGTGTTATAGTGCTGATTGGTCATTCATTTGGAAATGGTGAGTAGGGTGTTAGTGCCTGGAGTGCAAGAGAGAGATTAGGGCTTCAGGGATAAATTTAGTAATTGCTAACAAAGATATTTGGATGAATAGAAAAGAAAAAGCGATCAGTACAATGAAGTAGTTTATATTAGGGGATTAATGGGATTTAGTGAGACAGAGCAACATATATCAGAAAATCATATAGTAGCAGATTACACGTTTGCCTCACTATCCCATGAACTACTTCAGAGAAGAAACAGTGCCTTGTTAATTTTGAATGCTAAGCACATAGCTAAGTAGTTAGCATATGATGTCTCTTGGCAACTATTTATTAAATATATGAATAAAAGAATGAATGAAGTAAGAGATTGAAGAGTATTGAACATTAGGAGCAGAAGCCTAACATGATTAAAGCCCCATTCTCCTGCCTTCAGGATACTACACAGAACAACAGACATCCCTACAGATTGTCTGGCTTGATACAAGCATGTAATGGAAGAAGGCAAGATTCTTAAAAACTAACATGATTAAAGCTCCATTCCTCTGCCTTCAGGATACTACACAGAACAACAGACATCCCTACAGATCGTCTGGCTTGATACAAGCATGTAGTGGAAGAAGGCAAGATCCTTAAAAACTGACAGTAGAACTGCAGCCCCAGATCTGTTACTTACTAGCCATGTGAACTTGGCAAACTATTAAGCTCTCAGACATTCAGTTATCTCAATAAAATATATGAGTGTTAATATAATACCTGGCACATAAAAGGCCTGGAATTTCAGAACTGAATTACTTATTCATGCTACAATATGGATAAACTTTGAAAACATAATGCTAAGTCAAAGAACCCAGTCACAAAAGACTGCATATTATATGATTCAATATATATGAAATGTCCAGAATCAGCAAACCTCTAGAGATAGAAACTAGATTAGGGTTGCTTTAGGACCATTATTGGGGAAGAGAGTGGAATAGGGAATGGCTACTAATGGGCAGGGGCTCCATTTTAGAATTATGAAAGTATTCTAAAATTAGATTGAGGTGACAGTTGCACAACTCAAAGAACACACTAAAAAATCAGCAAACTGTACTCTTTAAGTAGGTGAACTAAAAGGCATGTGAATTAAAAGACCTGGTGTTAGTTTTTTAAATGTTTGGTAAAAGTCACTGGTAAAGCCACCAGGTTAAGGGGTTTTGTTTGCTGAGAGTTTTTTGATAATTACTTCAATTTCATTAGTTGTAATTGGTCTATTCAGGTTTTCTGACTCTTTCCAATTTCATTCTGGAAGATTGTATGTTTCTAGAAATTTATCCATTTCACCCAAATTGTCCAGTTTGTTGACATATAGTTCATAGAATTTTCTTACAATCCTTTGTATTTCTGTGATATCAGTTGTCACTTCTGCTCTTTCATTTCTGAATTGATTTATTTGGGTTCTCTCTCTTTTGTTCTTGATGAGTCTAGTTAAATGTTCATCAATCTCTATGTTAATTTATTTCCACTCTGATCTTTATTATTTCCTTTCTCTTATTTACTCTGGACTAGTTGTTGTTCTTTTTATAGCATTTTTAGGAGTAGGATTAAATTGTTTATTTGAAATTTTTCTTTCTTCTTGAGGTAGACCTTTAATGCCACCTCAAGAGGACTGCTTTCTCTGTGTTTAATAGGTTTTGGACTGTTGTGTATTCATTTTTATTTATTTCCAGGTAAATTTTTATTTCTTCCTTAATCTCATTGTTAACCCATTCATTGTTTAATAATATACTATTTAGCCTCCAGGTGTTTGCATGATATTTTTTTGTTTGTTTGTTTGTTTGATTTTGTTTTGTAGATGATTTCTAGTTTCATACTATTGTGAGCAGAAAAGAAGTGTGATAATTTCAATCTTCTTAAATTTATTAAGACTAAAGACAGTCTCTTCAATAAATAGTGTTGGGAAAATTAGACAGATATGTGCAAAAAGATGAAACTAGACCACTAACTTATACCATACAGAAGAATAAACTCAAAATGAATAAAAGACTGAAATGCAAGTCATGAAACCATAAATACACTATAAGAAATATAGGCACTAAAATCTCATACATCTCTTATAGCAGCATTTTGCCAATATATCTCCTCTGGCAAGCAAAACAAAAGAAAAAATAAACAAGTGGGACTACAGCAAACTAAAAAGCTTTTGCACACCAAAAAAAGAAAAGAGAAGAAAAAGACTATCAACAAAATGAAAAGACAACCCACAGAATGGAAACTATATTTGTTGATACATTTAATAAGAGGTTGATATCCAAAATTTACAAAGAATCTCTAAAATTCAGCACCAGAAAGACAAATAATCTAATATAAAAATGGGCCAAGGACCTGAATAGATGCTTCTCTAAAGAGGACATACAGATGATCAAAAAACATGAAAAAATGCTCACTAATTATCAGAGAAATGCAAATAAAAACCATAATGAGATATCACCTCAAACTTGTCAGGATGGCTATTATAAAAAAATCAACAAATAAAAAGTGTTGGCAAGGGTGTGGAGAAAAAGGAACCCTCAAGCACTGTTGGTGGGAATGCAGACTGTGCAGTCACTGTGGAAACAGTATGGAGTGTCCTTAAAATATTAAAAATGATTCTGCCTTTTGACTAAGTGATCCAAGTTTTGGGACTATATAATAAGATTCCCAAAACACTAATTCAAAATAGTATTATGCACCTCCATGTTCATTGCAGTGTCATTTACAATAGCCAAGATCTGAAAACAACCCAAGTGCCCATCAGTAGATGAATAGATAAAAAAGCTGTGGTACATTTACACAGTGGAACACTATGTCCAGAAAAAAGAAGGAAATCTTAACTTTTTGTGACAGCACGGATGGACCTGGAAATCATTACACCAAGTGAAATAAACAAGTCAGAGAAAGACAAATACCATATAATCTCACTTACTTGTGGAATCTAATGCACACAAACTGATGAACAAAATAGAAACAGAGGCATGGACATATGGAACAGATGGTTGGCTGTTAGAAGGGAGGAGGGTAACAGCGCTGGATTAAAGAAGATGAAAGGATTAGCCAAAAAACATATATACATAACATATAGACACAGACAACAGAGTGGCAATAATCAGAGGGAAAAGGAGTTGGGGCAGGGTGGAAATGGGAAAAGGTGGGGGAAATGGGGACTTAAAGAGGTTTTGCTTACATGGATGGACCTTGATAACATTATACTAAGTGAAGTAAGTAAATCAGAAAAAACTAAGGACTATATGAGTCCATACATAGATGGGACATAAAAATGAGACTCAGAGCCACGGATAAGAGTATGTTGGCTACTTGGAGGGGGGGGGGTAAGTGAGAGGGGAGGGGGAGGGGAGGGGAGGGGAGGGGCACAAATAAAACCAGATAGAAGGTGACAGAGGACAATTTGACTTTGGGTGATGGGTGTGCAATATAATCAAATGTCAAAATAACCTGGAAATATTTTCTCTGAACATATGTACCCCAATATATCAATGTCACCCCATTAAAATTAATAAAAAAAGAGACTTTGCTTGAGGCAAAAGTTGCATGATGCAGTGTGCAGATGACATTTTAATAAGTTGTACACTTGAAATCTGTATGATTTTACAAACCAAAGTCATCCCAATAAATTCAATTAATAAAAAAATAAAAATAAAAAAGGCCTGGGACTTCATTATTTATAAATTTAAGTAACACTTATTTTATGGTCTACAGAGTCCATGCAACTAGTTACAGTTCTGAATCATGTGAGTTTTGCCTTGTTCATTAAGAAAGTCAGAACTCATTTAAATCTGCTCATCTAATTAATAAAATCATTTCAGTGATTCTCAAAGTTTTTACTACTCTTTTTCTTCACCTTAAACCCCAATCACATATTCAAATAATGTTTCTGAAAGCTTACTACATGCTGAATAGTGTTTGAGCCATTGTGGACACAATGGGATTTCAGTGTTAGATGCAGGTTGTTCTTGTTAGTTGCTGATGCTGCAGTTTATAAGTTATAATAAAACCACTGACTTGATGGTTAATATTAGGAAGTGATTTTCAACTTCTTTTATCTTCACAGATAAAAGAGAACAACTACAATCATATCACAGAAAGTCTGAAAAAAATGTGTGGTAACCACTGACTAATAGAAAATAAATATAGGTTATTTGTTGTTGCACTTCATATGAATCATAAAAATAAAATGACAAATTGACCTCAAGAAGGCAACAATCTTAAAAAAATGTTATGAATAGATTCTATGAGATAGCATGCAATATATGTGAGCATTAGAATACATAGAACAACATTGCGTAAATGTGTGCATGAATGAGAAGAGGAATAATTAATGATACAACATTTTACAGGTGTATATAATGTATTCCAGCTGAAGTTATCATGAATTGTCTTATAAAAGAGGTAAAATTTGAACTGGAGTTTCCAAGATTTTTTTCACAATTTCTGATAGAAGACGAACATTTTTGACAATAAAAACTGGAAGGCATCATAAATATTCTAACGTGGTTAGTATAGAAGAAATAAATTAGAAAATAGTAAGAGAAAAGATGGTCTTAAATACTTAGGTAAAAATGTACCATGTACTTATAGCTATTATTAGCAAGTATCATTTAGGATACTTTCTTTATAACTAATAGAAAAATACAACTCAAGCCTAAACACTAAGTGAATTATTAGCTTGTGTACCTTGCAGGTTAAATTCTGATGATGACTTCACACTGTGGCTCCATCTTGGATCCTTGCTAGTCTTCTGGCTTTGCCTTTTTCTCTGGGATGACTCTGTTATTCTCAGACTGATAGTTAAAACCCAACTACTGTTCAGACTTCACATACATGGATGACAGTATTCAGGTCCAGGAGAAAGAAAATGGTCTCTTCCTATGACACTCTTTACAGTTGAAAAGCAGTGCCAAGTTGCCCGCAGGGAACTTCCACTCAGATCTCATTTGCTCAGACTAATTCACCTGCTCTTTCCAGAACCATACCTGAATCCCTGAACCAATCACAGGCAAGAAAGACGGTACGGCTCATTGAGCTAGACACCCTGAGGCTACTTGTAGAGGCAGAGTCAGTCACTCACTCACCAAGCTGTCACACTGGGGATTTGGGTGGGAGTGGGGTGAAACAGGAGGTCCATCAGTGTTTACTTATTATGGGGAGTTATTAAGGTACTTTAAACATGGGAGTCATAAGATCAGATAACTCTACTGGATATTAATTTCATAATTTAATAATTTGAAAATAAATAAAATGACTCTCTACTCATAAAAAATCCTTGAAATAATTATTTGGGTAAATATCTTTATTATCTAAATAACTGCTTATAAATAAATATTAAAAAATAAAACATCATGAGAAAAACAGAAAAGGTAATTAAAAATGATACATAATATAAAAACAAATGTTCTATTTACATGAGAAAATACTCTATTTCACTAGCATTCAAAATGTGGCTAAAACATAAAAAATATTCAAATTAGGTTTTTAAAAATAATATCTTCTGCTACTGAGGAGTTGTGGTGGTTGAAGAATATAGTGTAACTCTTCTTGAAAAGAATAGCATTGTTTTAGGAGTCTTATCAATATAATAATACTTGTAGTAATGTGTCTTAAGTAAATAATTAGGAATGCAATTAAAGACCTATATATAAGGACTCTCATAATGATGTTCCATATGATAGCTAACCTGAAAAGACCACTAATAACCAAAAACAGAGAAATTACCAAATAAGAAATAGTTCACACATGGAAAACTATGCAACACAAAAAATAATTTTTATGATAAAGGAAAATGTTCAGTATAATAATGTACTTTTTAAAAGGCACTATAATCTCAAAACATACTTTAAAAAATATATTTATTGATTTTAGAGAAAGAAGGAGAAAGAGAGAGATAGAGAGAAACATCCATTGATCTGTTCCTGTATGTGCCTTGACCGGAGATTGATCAGCAATCTCTGTGCATTGGAACAATACACCAACCAACTGACCTATCTGGCCAGGGCTCAAAATATTTTTTTAAGGTTAATTTATTAAAGAGAAGAGAAAATTTTTAGAGAATGATACTTTTAAAATTTTAACTACATTTTAAAAGACTTTGATTAAAGGTCTGCTGAAAGAAATGAAAATATTTCACTTTGCTGCACACCATAAGTGAATGATTTTGAATATAATCTCAATAGTAACTTTACTACAGTCTCTCACCTAACTTTCTGCCATGCAATATAAAAATGCACAACATAATAAAATAAAATAAGCAAATAACTGCACCTGAATTGTAAATTAGCAATATCATTAATTCAAATATATTGAGTCTACCATAAGCCTGTCACTGTTCTGAGTGCAAGAATATTCAAGCATTAACAAATATACAGTATTAAAATGGACTTAATCCATGAACCAATAACCATGAACCATGAAAATGGCTATTTTAATACTTTATAATATTGATCACTGAAACTGATGACCATATGGGAATTGATTCCATTATGTTCTTCAATTATTTGAATATTATAAAATTTTCATGATAAAAATTGAAAAACAAAATAATTTACATGGAATCAGTGAAAGCATATCTATTCCAAAATTGTTAGTGTTTTAAAACAAATTTTAAACCTTTCCCAATTATTATATAGGGTATGGCAAAAGTAGTTTTAAAGTTGCTTGTGTAGAAAATAATACAATAACTAATAAAGAATAATACAAAAATAAACTCAACTGTAAACCTACTTTTGCTCCACCTTGTATGTATACTTGTCAAGTTAACAGAGTCTAAAAATATCTTTTATTTAAATACAGATAAACAGTGTTTCCATATGCATAAAATTTCTGCTTCTTGAGCATTGTTTTATATATTGCAGATGTTAGTTTATAATCATATGCATGTATCAAACTTTATATTAGAAGGGCCTACTTTTGGCACAGAAAATTTATATAGAAAAATTATATCATGCTAACATATTCATCTTTAGTAACAATTGTTTTATTTTTTATTAATTTTAATGGGGTGACATTAATAAATCAGAGTACATATGTTCAAAAAAAATATCTTCAGGTTATCTTATCATTCAATTATGTTACATACCCATCACCCAAAGTCAAATTGTCCTCTGTCACCTTCTATCTGTTTTCTTTGTGCCCCTCCCCTCCCCACTCTCCCACCCTCTCCCCACTCCCTGCACCCCGTAACCACCACACTCTTGTCCATGTCTCATAGTCTCACTTTTATGTCCCACCTATGTATGAAATCATGCTGTTCTCAGTTTTTTCTGTTTTACTTATTTCACTCCATATAATGTTATCAAGGTCCATCCATTTTGTTGTAAAAGATCCGATGTCATCATTTCTTATGGCTGAGTAGTATTCCATAGTATATATGTACCAAAGCTTTTTAATCCACTCGTCCTCTGACGGACACTTGGGCTGTTTCCAGATCTTCGCTATTTTGCACAATGCTGCCACAAACATGGGGGCACATTTCTTCTTTTCGAACAGTGCTATGGTGTTCTTAGGGTATATTCCTAAAAGTGGGATAGCTGGGTCAAAAGGCAGTTCGATTTTTAATTTTTTGAGGAATCTCTATACTGTTTTCCACAGTGGTTGCACCAGTCTGCATTCCCACCAGCAGTGAAGAAGGGTTCCCTTTTCTCCACATCCTCGCCAGCACTTGTTCTGTGTTGTTTTGCTGATGAACGCCCTTCTGACTGGTGTGAGGTGATATCTCATTGTGGTTTTAATTTGCATTTCTCTAATGATTAGTGATGTTGAGCATTTTTTCATATGCCTTTTGGCCATCTGTATGTCCTCTTTGGAGGAATTTCTATTCATTTCTTTTGCCCATTTTTTGATTGAATTGTTTGTCTTCCTGGTGTTGAGTTTTATAAGTTCTTTATAAATTTTGGTTATTAACCCCTTATCAGATGTGCTGTCGAATATGTTCTCCCATTGTGTGGTTTATCTTTTTATTCTGTTCTTATTGTCTCTAGCTGTGAAAAAGCTTTATAGTTTGATATGTTCCCATTTGTTTATCTTGCCTTTTATTTCATTTGCCCGTGGAGATAAATCGGTAAATATATTGCTGCTACAGATGTCGGAGAGCTTGCTGCCTATGTTTTCTTCTAAGATGCTTATGGTTTCACGGCTTACATTTAAATCTTTTATCCATTTTGAGTTTGTTTTTGTGAATGGTGTAAGTTGATGGTCTAGTTTCATGTTTTTGCAGGTAGATGTCCAGTTTTCCCAACACCATTTGTTAAAGAGGTTGTATTTACTTTATTGTATGCTCTTTCCTCCTTTGTCAAATATCAGTTGTCCATAAAGGTGTGGGTTTATTTCTGGGTTCTCTGTTCTGTTCCATTGATATATGTGACTGTTCTTATGCCAGTACCAGGCTGTCTTGAGTACAATGGCCTTGTAGTAACAATTTTTAAAAATTTATTGGGGAGGCATTAGTTTTAAGATTAGATGGGTTTCAAGTATATATTTCTATGTTACATGATCTGTATATCCCATTGTGTGCCCACCTACCTATCGTCAAGTCATCTTCTGTCACCACATTATTTGCCCTCATTTACACTTTCTTACCCTTTCACCGACTTCCCTCTGGTAACCATCATACTGTTGTCTGTGTTTATAAGCTTCAGTCTTATATCCCACATATGAGTTTAGATTTGCATTTTTCTAACTGCTAGTGAAGTTGAACATCTTTACATATATCTGTTGGCCATTTTTATGTCTTCTTGGGAGAATTGTCTGCTCAGGTCCTGTGCCTATTGTTTAATTGGATTGTTTGTTTGATGTTGAGTTGTATGAATTCTTTATATATATATTGAACATTTTGTTTTAAGGTAAAAAATTTTATCTTGCTAAGCAAAATCATTCCACTAAGCATATCCTTGTATGCTTTTATTATTAAATTTATCTGCAATTTGACAGACTGATTCTTCACATTTAACACACTTTACCATAAAATAATAAAAATACTTTAGTTATATGAATCTTAGAAATGATCTTAAGTGAAATGATTAAGGGAAGAGCCAATAACTTTCCATCATTACAGCCCTAATTGTGGGCATTTAATAAAAATAATGGTGTTAACTAGATTTAGTCTACATTCCCATGTAGGGTAGAGCTCTTCCCCAAAACACTCCAGACTGTTGGATGTATTATTCTTGATACAAATCGTTTCACTCACAAGGGATTTGTTAAATGCACCTGGATTAGTTTTTTCTTAGGATTTCTATACCAAAGAATCATAACTTGAGTGGCTTAAATCAGAAATTTTGTCTTAACAATTGTGGAGGCTAGAGGAACTAAAGCAAGCTGCCAGGCAAGCCAAGCTGCTCTGAAAGTTGAAGAGGAGAACCTTTCCTAGCCCCTTCAGTTTATGGTGGTTCTCAACAGTCCTTGGCATTCCTTAGCTTGCAGCTGCAACACTTCAATTACAGTCATCATGCTGCCTTCTCCCTGTGTGTCACTGCCTTCACATGGCATTCTTCTCCTGTGCCTCTGTACGTACATGGTGTTCTCCTGAGTCTGTCCCACCCAAATTTCCTTCTTGTAAGGAAACCAGTCATATTAAGTTAGAGCTGATCCCAATGACCTCATTTTAACTTGACTACATATACAAAGAGCTTATTTCCAAATAAGGTCATATTTACATTTACTGGGTGTTAAGATTCACATATCTTTGGGGGATATAATTCAAATGACAGCACCCCCACATAAGATAATGCAACACAGACAACTGTAGGAAGTGGAGTGTGATTTTTGGCCAATACTCTATATTCTCTGGAATAAGATTTCATTCATCTTAAAAGTGACTGAATTAAATAATAATAAAATATAGTAACATCAAAAACAAAATTTAGGTTAAGCACATGTTCACTGCACTGCAGAATAACACTTTGAGTCCTCACAAAGACCTTAACAGGTAGTAATTTTAGCCCCATTTAATGGTTTATTTATTGAAGGCATATAGAGGTAAAGTAATTTTTTCAAAGTCATAACTAGTGAATGAAGAAATGGGAAAAACCAACTCAAGCAATCTAAATCTAGACCCTGAATGGATGCGATTGGGAAAATCATTCTGAGTCTGAGACACATGCTTTAAACTTTCTTTATTGTTCTTAGTTCTGCCTTAGCACCCCTTCCACATAAAAGGTTTTCAAATATTTGGCGATACTATTATACCGTGTTCTTCTTCAAGATAAATATTATCAGTCTTTTCAAACATTTATTAATGTTAAATTATTTCTAAATCTTTTGAATCAAATAATCTTGAGTTGACTGCACATAAAATTAGAATCTCAATTACCTTCATTACAGCCTTCTAATTAAACCTTATATAACTATATATAGGTATATATATATACAAATATACATAAAAAGATATATACATATAAGATGTACATACATATTTGAAATATATATATTACACTTCTTTATTTAAAACTTACAAATTTTATAGCAAAAATTAAATAAATTTATTTTGGTTTTACTTATTATTTAATTATTTTTGTTTTAAAATTTAAAATTTATGTTTACGTAGATTCAAGTGTCTCACTCAATAAAACACCCTCACCTAAACAACATGCCCCCATTACATCCCCTTTGCCCCCCTCCTCCTGGCATTTGCTGCTGTCATGTTATCTATACCTATATGAGATATATATATATATTTCACTAACCCCTTCACCTTCTCTGATCCCATTCTGTCATACCCCTTTCTGCTGACAGCTGTCCCTCTAATCTGTTTTTAAGATCAATTTGTTCATTAGATTTCACATATAAGTGAGATCATATGATATTTATCTTTCTATGCCTGGATTATTTCACTTAGCATAATAATGTCTAAGTCCATTCATGCCTTTACAAAAGATAAGATTTTGTTTTTTTTCACAGCTGTGTAGTACTCCATTGTTATATATACCACAGCATTTTTATCCACTCGTCTACTGATGCACACTTGGGCTGTTTCCAGATCCTGACTATTGTAAACAATGCTGTAAAGTCATCCAGTCTAGGATTTTTGTTTGCTGGGGTTTCTTTGATAACTGTTTCCATTTTATTTGTTGAAATAGGTATGTTTAGGTTTTCTGATTCTTCCAAATTGAGTTTTGGAAGATTATATGTTTCTAGAAATTTATCCATTTTGCCTAGGTTGCCAAATATTTGGCATATAGATCTTCATAGTATTTTTTTTTTACAATCCTTTGTATTTCTGCAGTGTTGGTTATTAGTTCTCCATTTTAATTTCTAATTATATTTATTTGGATTCTCTCTTTTTTTCTTGATGAGTCTAGTTAAAAGTTTGTCAATCTATTTACCTTTTCAAAGAACCAGTTCTTGGTTTTATTGATCTTTTGTATTATATTTTTTAGGTTGTATGTCATTTATTTCTGATCTTTATTATTTCCTTCCTTCTACTTCCTCTGGGCTTTGATGTCCTTTCTCTAGTTCTTTTAGGTGCAGGGTTAAGTTGTTTATTTGAGCTCTTTTTTTTTTTCTTCTTAAGGCATGCTTGTAATGCTATTAACTTCTCTTTTAGGACTGATTTTGCTGTGTTCGATAGATTTGGAGTTGTTGTATGTTTATTTTCATTTGTTTTAAGGAAATCTTTGATTTCTTCCTTGATCTCATTGTTAATCCACTCATTATTTAATAACATGCTATTTAATCTCTAAGAGTTAAATATCTTTTTAGGTTTTCTATTATAGTTTATTTCTAGTTCCATGCCATTGTGATCAGAAAAAAATGTTTGATATGATTTTAATTTTCTTAAATTTATTGAGACTTGTTTGGTGTCTTAACATGTGGTCTACCCTAGAAAATGTACCGTGAGCACTTGAAAAGAATATCTATTCTGCTGCTTTGGGGTGAAAGGCTCTGAAGATATAAATTAAATCCAGTTGATCTAGTGTGTAATTTAAGGTCATTGTTTCTTTGTTAATTTTCTGTCTGGAAGATCTTTTCATTGATGTTATTGGGTTATTAAAAGTTTTACTATTATAGTGTTGCAATTAATATTACCCTTTATGTCCATCAAAATCTGCTTTACATATTTAAGGGTTCTTATATTTGATGCATAAATATTTACAATGGTTATATCCTCCTCTTGTATTGCTCCCTTTATTAATTTGTACTATCTTTCTTTATCCTTAACTATAACCTTTGTTTTAAAAGCTATTTTGTCATATATAAGTATTGCTACCCCAGCCTTTCTTTCTTTTCCATTTGCGTGAAATACTTTATTCCATCACTTCACTTTCAGTCTATGTGTATCTTTTTTTATGAGATGGGTCTTTCATAGACAGCATATGTAAAGGTCTTGTTTTCTTATCCATGCAGCTACCCTATGTCTTTTGATTGGATCATTTAATCCCTTAACATTTAAAATTATTATTGATATGTACTTATTTATTGCCATTTTATTCTTTAAACCTACAATCATCTTTCTCTTGATTTCTTTTTCTTTCCTCTTTTTAGAGCAGGTCCCTTAACATTTCTTGCAGTACTGGTTTGGCTGTTCCTTGAGTATTTATTTGTCTGGGAAGCTTTTTATATCTCCTTCAATTTTAAATGCTAGCTTTGCTGAATAAAGTAGTGTTGCCTGTAGGTTCTTGTTTTGCATTACTTTGAGTATTTCTTGCCAGTCTCTTCTGGCCTGAAGTGTTTCTTTTGGTAAATCAGATGTCATCCTTATGAGGGCTTCTCTATAGGTAATTAACTCCTTTACTCTTTTAGCTTTTAGTATTTTTTTCTTTGTCTCTTAATTTTGGCATTTTAATTATGAAGTGTGTAGGCCTTGGTGTAGGCTTCCCAGGGTTCATTTTCAGTGAATCTCTCTGTGCTTCTTGAACTTCTTTGATTTTTTTCTTTATCAAAATAGAAAAATTTCCAGCTATAATTTTTTCAAACAGGTTCTCTATACCCTGTACTTTCTCTCCTTCTTTAGGAATCCCTATGACATGTGGGTGTTGTTTCTCTTCATGTTGTCACAGAGGTCCCTTAGAGTTTCCTCAGTCTTTTTGAACCTCTTTTCTTTTTACTGCTCTGTTTCTATGCTAACACTTATCTTGTTCTCTAAATAGATGATTCAATCTTCTGCATCATTCAGCCTGCTATTAATTTCTTCTAGTGCAGTCTTCATTCCTAATATTGCATTTGTCACTTCTGAATGGTTCTTTTTTATGATTTCAATATCCTTTTTGATCCTTGCTATATTTCTGTTTAAGTTCTTACTGTGACCATTCATTGTTCCTCTAATATCCTTGAGTATCCTAAAAATTATTATTTTAAACTCTGTATCTGGTAGTTTGGTTACTTCCATTTCATTTAGTTCTTTATCTGAGGATTTCTCTTTTTGATTCATTTGGATCATGTTTCTTTGTCTGCCTATTTTGTCTGCATATTAGGTAGTGTTGCCTGACTTTGAAATTTGTTGTAATGTCTTTATTGGAAAGATGAGCTCAGTGGTACTGAGCTCCAGGACACCTGAGTTCTTTGCTCTAGAAATGCCTTTTGAGGATAGTATTTACCCACCTGTTAAATGTAACAGTTGGTCCTTTTGTGGGTATACTTAAATCTTCTGACTGGCTGGCTCTAAGGATTAACCTTTATCATGTGTATTAGACATTGTGCAGTGTCTGTCCTGTTGGGCACATTTATTCTCCATAGTGTCTAGTGCCTACTGGACTCCTCCTTTGGGTGTGCCAGTTGTGTGGTTAGCTGAGTCTAGTATTGGTGCTCTCTGCCACTCACTACTGTATTCATTCTGGCTCTTCTTGTGTTGGCATCAGCCATTATTGTAACCTGCTGTGGGCTACCTGTCTGGAGCTACGGCTCTGATAACTGTCTGTCTCGGTGTATTCTATGCCTGTATAGTGTAGGAGGGGAAAATCTGTATTTAAGGATCAGATTCCTTCTGCTTAGAGATGACCATAGCTCCATAAAAGCCCCAAGCTCTGTAAGATTTGCCTCTCCTTTTTAGCTGCTTCAGTTCCTCTTGCATCTGCATGGTCTTCCCACAGAATCTTTTGTAGAAAGACTGTAGTGTGGGCTCAGACTGGCCCCACCCTTCTAACCCTTCTATAGATTGAAAGCTTGATGGGTTAGGGCAGCTGACGTTGGGAATACAATAGTAGTAGGACCCTCTACTTCAGGTATTTCTCGATCGGGAGTTTAGTATAGGGAAACTGTCCCTTACTCCAGAGCCTAATCCCTCAGACACTGCTGGATACTCCAATTCTATTTCACCCCAGCAAGGTAAGCAACAGGTTGCATTTGGGTGGGGCTGACAGTCCCTTCTGCAAAACTCTTCCAGCTAGTGAGCCCCTGGTCTCAGAGAGAAAGACTGAAAAAGTCCTCCACTGGGGCTGACTTAGCCAGAGGGTAGCTAAGACCCTCAACCAGACCACACAATAGCTTTGTGAGGACCTATATTTTAATTGTTTATACTCCAAGCTTCTTCCCTTTCTCCCTGTGGAGCCTAACCCAATGGGGCAGGATACCCAACATCTGCCTTGGCTGACTATAAAGCTCTACCCCATCTAATGGGCACAAGCCACTGTGCCAGTGCTGATCACAGAGAGTAGAACTCACTCACCTGGATATGCTGTCCAGTGAGCTCTCCTTTAGTAAATGCCACCAGAAAGAGTTGTTAGGTCATAAACTGATGTTTTCTGGAGCTGGCCACTAGTTGTGCCAGCCCTGGGCCTCCTTGGAAGAAACCCAGTTCAGACCAGTGGGGGACACTGCTCATGACTGGCCCTCAACAACCTTGGAGGTACAAGCAATTCAGAGTTTGTGGCTGCCTCTGCAGGGCCCACGTGCACATGCAAATACCAAGCACACACCTAGGCTGGCTTTTATCCACACTGGGCATAGAGAAATGTCCACTTAAAAGGCCAACATTCCCTGAGTCCTGCTTCTTGCAGCCTCTGACTGCTGGCTGCTTGCTGGTCTTGGCCACTGAAAAAAACTCAGGTAGAGTCTAGAGCCTGGGGAAATTCAGGGATTAGGAAGGGTGGTCAGTGTAGCTCCCACCCCTCAGTCCCAGGTGTCAGTCTATCCAAACATTTTTTAGACCTTAGTAGGGTGTGACCACCAGGAATCTGGTGGGTTTGATCTTTGACACCCAGAGATGTGGTCTGTCTGAAGTCTGAACAGTTTCTACTTAGTATCCCATGTTGCAGAAGCACCTGTCATAGTCTCAGGAGTGTGCAGAGGAAAGCGCTGGCTTCAATGCCAGAAAACTGAGTCACTGACTGGCCTTCTATCCCAGTTCAGCGTGATTGCAGGGTACGCTGTCGGTGACACACTATGTGAGAAAAGTTTTGCTGTTTTGCCTATGAAAGAGACAACAAGAGGGGAGGATTTATTCAAGTCTTTCACTGAGTTCACTAAAGAAAAAATCTACCGATGCGCAAACTTATTTCGGTGTGTACTGATGGTGCTTCGTGCATGATGGGAAAAAACAAAGGATTAGTAGCGCTTCTTCATGAACACGAAAAGAGACCCATTCTAAGTTTTCACTGCATCCTATGTCAGGAGGTGCTTTGTGTTCAGAAGTGTGGCAAGCTGCTTGGTGATGTAGCTAGTCATTCGGGTGGTCAACTTAATAGTTGCCCAAGCTTTAAATGATTGCCAGTTTAAAACACTGCTGGATGAAGTTGAAAATAATTATCCTGGTCTGCTTTTGCACAGCAATATGCGTTGGTTGTCAAGACAAAAGGTGTTCAGCCATTTTCTGGCTCATCTGGGTGAAATCCAGACTTTTCTTGAAATGAAAAAAGTCAAGCATCCTGAGTTAGCTAACATTGAGTGGCTCCTGAAGTTCTATTATCTCATGGACATGAGTGAACATCTGATCCAGCTCAATGTGAAAATGCAAGGCATTGGAAATACAGTCTTAACCCTTCAACAAGTAGTGTTTGCATTTGAAAACAAGCTGTAACTCTTCATTGCAGACATTAAAACAGGTTGTTTACTACACTTTGAAAAGCTGGGAGAGTTTAAAGATACATGCAAAGCAAGTGCTCAACATCATGATCTCCAGCAGCTAGCAGGCTTCACATCTATTCTCCTGCAGTTATTCAAAGTGCACTTTGGAAAATTTCGTGAGTGCACTCATCTTTTTAAGTTCATCACCCATCCACACGAGTGTTCAGTGGACAGTGCCGACCTGAGTGACATCCCCGGTGTCTCCGTCAGAGATTTTGAGCTATAAGCTGCTGACCTGAAGGCCTCAGACATGTGGGTGAATAAGTTCAAATCACTGAATGAAGATTTGGAAAGACTTGCACAACAGCAACCAGAGTTGGCAGGAAAACATAAGTAGGGATAAATAAGAAAACTTCAACCCATGGACCAGCTGATTGTCAAAACTTAAAACGCGCTTCCCATCACATACCACACACTGCAGCATGTTAGTATTGCTATACTGACAATGTCTGGCTTTACATATTTATGTGAGCAGTTTTTCTCACATCTAAAGAACATTAAGACAAACCTATGATCACATTTCACAGTAGGAAGTCTCAACACCTGCGTGAAGCTTAACCTCACCACGTATCAACCAGACTACAAAGCCATCAGCAAAACCATGCAGCACCAGAAGTCACATTAATGGTAAGAAGTAGTTTATTCATCATTGGTTAGCAACAGCATAACAATGTTATTAAAACAAATTCAGAGACTTCTTGTACTTTAAAAGTGTTGGTGTTACATAAAATGCACACATTTACTTGTCTTTAGTGTTAAACATATTGTATGACTCTCACAAAATTAAATTTTAAAATATGTGGCATTCATGGCTCTCTCAGCCAAGAAGGTTCCTGACCCCTGCTCTAAGGCCAGTGGTTGCCACCATTGTGGCCATGCAGGTTCTCAGTGGATTCAGGCAAACAGTAATGAAACAGAGGAGCCACCCTGATTAAGTGGTGGCACAGTGAATAGAGCATCAGACTGGATGCAAAGGACCCAGGTTCAAAACTCCAAGATTGCCAGTTTGAACATGGGCTCATCACACTTGAGCACAGGATCACCAGTTTGAGCAAGGTGTCACTGGCTTGAGCATGGGACCATAGACATGACCCCATCATTGTTGGCTTGAGCCCAAAGGTCACTGATGAAGCCCAAAGTGGCTGGCTTGAGCAAACTGTCACTCACTCTGCTGTACCCCTCCCATCAAGGCACATATGAAAAAGTAATCACTGAACAACTAAAGAGCTGCAATGAAAATTAGATGCTTTTTATCTCTCTCCCTTCCTTTCTGCCTGTCCCTATCTGTTTCTCTCTCTAATTCTCTCTCTCTCTGTCAAAAAAAAAAAAAAAAAGAAGAAGAAAGAAAAGAAACAGTGGAGCCAAATAAATGGTAGGCTATTTTGATTATTAAAGTCTTGTACCAGCAGAAGAGCAAACAGGCATGGAAGACCACTTCCCTCTTATTCAGAGCTCCCAAAACCCTGACACATTCTCCGATTCTACAACACCTGCAAAATCTTCACCGATTCCTCCTGGAATCAAAGGCACCCATCAGCCTCTGTGGAGCTCCCAAAGACCCTCAACTTTGGTTCCACATCTGCACTCCTTCTTCTCTTCCTGCAAAACCCAGATTAGGGGAAAAAATCCCTTTTCCAGCAAACATTAGCAATACAATGGCTCCTCCCAAACAGGAAGCTAATCTGCAATTTGCAATCTGTGAACCTGAGGGTAAGCACCTCAGCCTTTCTCAGACTAATACACTGCCCAGGCCAATGCAACATATAAGTGAGAAAACCTAAAAAAACACATTTTAGAAACTTATTTGCCCAACAAGTCCACTTTGGTCCTGGGAGGTGACAGTTGGACTATCTACCTAAGCCATCGACATCTTGGAATTCTCAATAAATTTATTTCATGGACTCCACACAAATAGAAATAGAGTCTGTAAGGCCAGTAGTCGCGGCCACCATCACAGCCGCCTGGTCAGTGCAGGTTCGCATTAGATTTGGACAGTCGGTAATGAAACAATGGAGCCAAGAACTGGTGAGCCATCAGCTTTAATTCTAGCTTGCACCTGGCAGGCAAGTAAAAACACACACTGGGCTCGAAAACCCACTAATTGAGTGGTCTAAAAGCTACTGACTTATCTGAGTTTACTAGCATCAACGTCTTCTAGCTCACCAGATGGGAAACATATTCACCTATGTTTCCCATCTCCTCTCTGCACACACTCTGCATAAACTGGCTTCTTCATCAGCACTATGCCATCTTGGCTGCAGTTGGGAAGATAAAATATAATATGCTCACTTTGTTAAAGATGGCGATGCCCACATGGAAGCCTGTCACCCAGGTGATATTATTTGCCCTTATGCTTGGAATGGGTGTGGGGGAAAGACAGTAATGTAAGCAGGCCAGGTCATTATGGCCTAAGACTTGGTTTTAAGAGTAAGCTTTTCCCCACACCCTTGACTGATTGGATGATGTAGGGTGGTGCACTCTCCTGAGGAATCCCATTATGTCACAGATGGGTGACTTTGTATCAGAGACTTTCTTGTTTGTGGATTAGATTAAGGGTTTGGATTTCTACACTATAAAGTGGGACAGGCCAGTAGCTCTCTCTCTCAGTTCCTGAGGTTAGTATAGAGAGGAGAGCAGAGTAAGTCCACGTGGAGGCCAGGAGAAGCAGCCAAGATGGCAGAGTGCTGAGGGAGAAGCCAGTTTGCGCAGAGTTTGTGCTGGAGGAGATGGGGAACAGAAGTGAATAAGTCTGGTGAGCTAGAAACCTTTGATTTTAGGAAACTGGGATAAGTCAGTAGCTTTGTGAGCAATGAATGTGTGGGTTTTGGAGCCCAGTGTGTGTTTTTGCTTGCCCGCTGGGTGCAAGCTATAATTAAAGCTGATGGTTCACCAGTTTTGGGCTCCATTGTTTCATTACCGACAGATCGAATCTAATGCAAAACCTGCATGGGCCAGGCGGCTATGATCCTGACCCCGGCTACTGGATTTAAAGCTGCTTCTCCTCTCCTCCACGTGTTCTTAATCTGCTCTCCTCTCTAATGCTAACCTCAGGAACCAAGCAAAACAGAGCATGCTCCCAGTCTGCCCTATTTTATAGTGTAGAAATCCAAATGTTTAATCCAATCTACAAACAAGGAAGTCTCTGATACAAAGTCACTTATCTGAGGCATAATGGGAGAACTCCTCATGAGAGTGCACCACCCCACATTATCCAATGAGTCAAGGGTGTGGGGAAAGGTTTACTCTTAAAACTTGCACATGGGCAGCACCATCTTTAACAAAGTGAGCATAATATATTTTATCTGCCCAACAATCCACCCCTATGCTCACTTTACTACCCACAATATACACCATCGGCATCCCTGTACAAGGAAATTAGGCACATTACACAAATTACAGCAACATGACAAATCATACAATTTCAACAATTACAAAGATACACTTCACCAGTCTCTGAGCACTTTGCCAGAAGTGGAAAATGTCCTTGGCCTTCTCTCTTGCCTTTTGAAAGGCTTCCCAGGGCAGGGGGACGGCCTCCATCAAAGCCGCCCCAAACCCCATAAGGGTATTTCACATTGTCCAAAATCCATAAGTCCATTCAACAAAGGAGCCAGTGCTCACTCTGGTCATAGTTCAGGAAATCAGTCCATGCAAATGGGGTATTAGCCTCCCCCGTCATTCCTGCCATCATGGCAGGTCTCACACTGTTCTAAAGAGAAGCATGTGGCAATGGCAGTTAGCATTTTCATCTCTGCTCTGGGGAGCATGATGGCATCCACTCCTATGTCCCAAAATCTCAGACCTAACAGGAGTGTAGCAGGTCCTCCTTCCAGCTGGGCTCTCACCTTCTGGAGGCTGCAGATTGCAAAACCAGACCAATTCTCCTCATCCTCCAAAGAGGAACTGAAAACACCAGCTCCTGCTGCTGGGTTTGAGCCCTGGACCACCACTGCCTTCTGCTCAGCAGGCCTTGCAGCTCCAGCCCCGGCCTTAGCCTCAGGCCCCCACCGCTGCTGGCTCTCCACAATATCAAGGGTAATCTGCAACTCACGAACCTGTGATTTCTTCTCCAGTGTCTGCTCCATTTCCAGGCAAATCTTGCAAACCTAGTTGGCCTCCTCCTCCAGCGCTTCCTCAAGCTCCAGGGTCAGCATCTCTTTCTCCCACATTTTCTCCATCATCTTCCGCTGTTCGGTTTGCAGGTCCCAGGCAGTCTCTTCCATAGAGCTCTCAGTTTCCTCACTTATGGCTGTAAAAGTCAGTCAGCCAACAGTCCTCCAAAAAAACAGCCATGGGGAACCATAACAGCAGCTATTACTCTACCCAACCGCTCAAAGATGGTGGTGGCTCCATACAGATCTGTATCAAATTCTGCCGACTACGCCAAATGTAAAGCCAGTAGTTGCGGTCAGAATCACAGCTGCCTTCCCAGTGCAGATTCACATTATATTTGGACAGTCGGCAATGAAACAACGAAGCCTAGAACTGGTGAGCCATCAGCTTTAATTCTAGCTTTCAGCCAGCAGGCAAGTAAAAACATCACTGGGCTCCAAAACCCACTCATTCAGTGCTCACAAAGCTACTGACTTATCTGAGTTTCCTAGCATCAAAGGTTTCTAGCTCACCAGACTTATTCACCTCTGTTTCCCATCTCCTTCTCTCTGCACAAACTGCACAAACTGTCTTCTTCCTCAGCACTCCGCCATCTTGGCTGCTTCTCCTTTCCTCCTCATGGACTAAATCTGCTCTCCTCTCTAATGCTAACCTCAGGAACTGAGAGAGAGCAAGCTCCCGAACTGCTCCACTTTATAGTTTAGAATCCAAACCCTTAATCCAATTATATAAACAAGGAAGTCTCTGATACAAAGTCACTTATCTGAGGCATAATGGGAGGATTCTTCATGAGAGTGCACCACCCCACATCTTCCAATGAGTCAAGAGTGTGGGGAAAAGCTTACTCTTAAAACTGAGCCTTAGACTATAATATCCCGGCCTGCCCACAGCCTGTCCTCAGCACATATTAATATCAACAAACTTGCATGTGGGCAGTGCCATCTTCAACAAAGTGAGAATAATATATTTTATCCACTCACAACACATATTGATAAAAATGTTATGCATACTGTAAAGCCAGTAGACACAGCCACCATCACAGCTGCCTGAGCTGTGCAGGTTTCATTTTATTCAGACAGACAGTAATGAAGCAACGGAGCCAAGAACTCGTGGACCATTACATTTATTCCTAGCTTGCACCTGGCAGGCAAGAAATACACACAGTGAAAAAATACTTCCCATTCAATTCAGAGCTCACAAAGCCACTGACTTATCCGAGTTTCCTAGAATCAAAGGTTTCTACCTCACCAGCCTTATTCACCACTCTTCCCATCTCTCTCTCTCTGCACAAACTGGCTTCTTCTTCAGCACTTCACCATCCTGGCTGCTTCTCCTCTCCTCCAAGTGGCCTTTCTTTGCTCTCTTCCAGCATGGGCTCCTTTGCCCCATTTTATTGTATAGAAATCAAAACCTTTAATCCAATATAAAACAAGGAAGTCTCTGATACAAAGTCACTTATCTGAGGCATAATGGGATTCCTGATGAGAGTGCACCACCCTACATCATGCAACAGTCAAGGGTGTGGGGAACAGCTTACTCTTAAAACTAAGCCTTAGGCTATAATGACCCTGCCTGCTTATCGCCTGTCCCCCACATCTAAAGCAAACTATAAGTGAGCAAACATATACATCATATTTACAAACTTATTTGACCAACACATACTTTGAATGCTAGGCAGTTCTGAATATTTTTAAGGCATTCATAATAACTATTACTTCCCCATTTGTGAACTCATTAAAAAGAACGGTCTTGAAAGGTCTTGGGAATTATTCTCATATGAAATTTCAGTGCCCCCTATTATATCAACTCTGTTCACAAGAGATTTCTGAGAGCATTTAAATAAACACAAAACTTTTTCCTGTACTTGTAATTTATTTTTATTTCCAAATAAAATCTACTATCTTGAGTCTTATTTGGGGATCTTAAACATTATACAAATGCTCTTAGATCATCATTTTGATCCACAGAAGTGTGTCTGCAATTGGATTAGATAATTTGAAATTTCATGAAAATGAAATTGCTTTTTATTAAAAATAATGTAATTTTGTCATGGGTCTGCGATATCCTGGTGCTAGACAAATGCTGAAGCCAACTGTAGGCTTTTATCAAAAATTATACTTTGGCCCTTGCCAGTTGGCTCAGTGGTAGATCATCAGCCCAGTGTGTGGAAGTCCCAGGTTCAATTCCCAGTTAGAGCAACCAGGAGAAGCGAACATCTCCTTCTCCACTTGTTCCCCTATTCCCCCCCCCACACACACACTCGCCTGCCACCTCTTCTCCTGCAGCCATGGCGGTGTTGGATCTAGTGCATCAGCCCCCAGTGCTGAGAATGCATCTGTGGGGCTTCTACCTCATGTGCTAAAAATAGCTCGGTTTTGAACATGGCCCCAGATGGGCAAAGCATCAGCCCCAGACGGGGTTTGCCAGGTGGAACCTGGTTGGGCGCATGCGAGACTCTATCTCTATCTCCCCTCCTCTCACTTGGAGAAGAAAAAAAACTTTGACTTAAAGCCAAGATTCTGGTTTTCAGCTCAGATGCTTTGCATCTATGGCAGCTTTGTACTCCGTGAACTAACTGATGTAATACATGACTATTGATGCAGAATCTTTCATAGTTCTTTTTTGTCTGGTAGACTTCCATATTGAATATTAAAGCTTTAATATATTTAATAGTACAAGTGACTAACTGGTCAGAAATTTCCACATTTACACCCTGACAACATTATTCCCCTGAAGTAAGGAAACCTTTTCTTTCCTCTCTTCCATTCCTCCATCCACACTTCTGCCTGCTTACCACTAATATTGCTCAGTATGTCAGTTGCTGGCCGTCTGGTAAATTTAATTTTTACCTGCCTGCAGAATGTACTAATTATATCCTACAGCTAATTAGAAAGCATCCTCTTTGCTAGAAAACAGTTATTTAGCTTATCATTGTATAAAACTTGGTTTGAACCTTGATTTAAAAACCAAAGAGAAATGAAAAAGGGATGAGGAGAAGAAAAAATGTAGAAAGCCCTATTCAGTTAAAATTTTAAAATATAGACATTGTATAAGAACTAGAAAGAGGAGCTTGAGATTAAACCACTGAAACTAGAGAAATGATTTGTGAACTTTCCTTACACAATCAAGAAATATATTAATTTACATCACAGTATAAATCACATTGTAGTAGATGTGTCAACGAGCTAATTTGAAAACTGATCAGATTTTCTAGAAAAAAATATGGGAAATATTATGTTTTATTGATGAGTGTTTTATGGATACTTTCCATCATTCAATGCTTATGCTTAGGTGACATGCTCTTAAACAAATTTCTGGAATCTGTACTTACGTTAATTTTTTCCATAGGAATGTTAAAAAGAAACAGTTTCTCATATTAACAAGGTTTACCATGAATTTGAAGGTGACATAATCTTAGGCAGGTGTTAACTATTAAAATATATAAATAACAAAGTAGCCCATTCATCCCCGTCCCTTTATCTTCATAATTAAATCTGATCATCACAGCAACTGGAGAAAGACCTTTCAATGCTAATTTGCAAAATTGTTGCCAATTTACCAAGCCTAATTAAAATGTGAGGCTCCATGACATTTTAGGTCAGTGGTTCTCCACCATGGCTGCACTTTAGAATTATCTCAGAAGCTGTTTTCTTTTGAAATCTTCAATATTGTCTCACCCTCTCTTGCCACCCACCCACCCACCCACACAAACACACACACTAATTTATTCAGAATCTCTGGTCAGGTATCTTTTTGAAAGCCCACAGGTGATTCCAATGTATGTATAGGATTGAGAAAATCATTCTATAAGAAGGTTGGTCCCCCCAAATTGGGAAGCTATAAGAAAGTGTGTTGAATGGCTTTAAGAACCAGATAAAAACAAAAAAATCTCTTAATGAAAAGAATTCATTTCATAGGTTTGGAAAAACTCAAGGCTTATTTTCTGTTTCCTATAATGCAAGGTTTGGTAAAGAGTACATCAATCCTTCTGAGAAGCTGGTGAAAAGCTAGGAACCTCTTCCCAGGGAGGTAAACATGTCAAAAAGCACATGAAACTGGAATGCAAGCCTGTGTCTTTGAAGAGAACCAGAATCTCAGGAGAAAAATCTCTGAACCAAAATGAAGGTAAGAAAAATGTTCTCAGAAATGAAAGAACAAAAATAAAGAAATAAAGCCCAATTATTGGATGCACTGAGCCATGCAGGCAGATATTATATTCACATATAAAGGTCTGTGAGATAGGAAATCTTTCCAAAATGACGTTTATTTTAAGAGAATGTATACATATAAACATATATATATATATATATATATATATATATATATATATATATATATATATATATATATATATATATATATATAGGCTTCCCATGGAGATCTAATTCTCTGCTCAGTCTCACACAGTCCCTCCTGATTGTCACAACCTATACCCAAAGAGGTTTCACGCATTGCTTACACTAGTCCAGCTTCTTGCACCATTTTCCAAACAGTTTTACAGATTTTTTAATTCCCTTTTCTTTAACTAATATTAAACTGACACTGTTAAAGCAGACCCCCAAATTTTAAAGTACTTTAAACTTCAACCTCAGAATACTAAAGAATCCAGGAGCTATCCACTTCAGTCTTTTTTAATCATTTGAATTATATTTCTTTCTTTCTGTCTAGAATTTCTACTCAATGCACCCTGATTTTCTGTGAACCCATCTTACATCATCTCATTCAAATTAATCTTTTTAAATTTCCTCAACCCACCTTTTTATATTATTACAACCTGACAAGTGTAACTTAGATGTTAAAATTAGCTATGAAGCTATTTTAACTATCTATACCTAGCCTAATTAATCCTACATTATTCTGTGCTTCTCCTAACACAAGAGTTTTCAAGCAAATCAGTGGTCTGAATCAAAGGATTCCTTCGAAGTTACAACATTTTAAATCCTTTGGCCTGCATAAGTAGACCTACATGCATCAATATATTTTTTTAAAAGTTAAGTATATTTCAAGATTTGTGCTCATGCTGCTTTTAGTGTCTTTCCAGTCAATCCATTATCCTTGATGTTGTTATTAATAGACAAGTAACAGACCAGGTTTGCATCAGTAGCACAGCGAACAGCATGGTGTATACTTCCAGCATAGGCAGGAATAAAATACTGATAAAAAGACTAGAAAAGTAAAATTCAAAAGGTAAAAGTACATGTTTATATAACAATGTGTCTACACAGAATTGTATTAGGGGGTGTCAGTAAAATAAGTTATCCATCAAGCAATAGAACATGGAAGAAATACTAAAGATCTGACACACGTAGCATGATGTGTGTACCTTTGTTGTGTTAGTAGGTGGCACATTGGATTGGATCCTGAAATACTTGTCACTACATAACATGAAAAACTTAGTTTAAATCACAATAAAATCTGGAATCTCTGGAAGTTAGATTTATTTTGTTGCAGCCATTAATATTGATCACCTCTTAGCTGTGTCTTTAGTACAGAACACTTATATAAGTTTACATGGGTCTTAATTCAAATTAGGACACCTACATTGTAACCAATAAATATTTGTATATTTATAACATAAATATTATAATTTACTCTCCTTAAAGTTCACCCATTTAAACTAGTTATATGGCTGCATTTCTTTGTTTAGATATAGTTTACAATTTATTCCAGTTTCCTAAAAATAAAATAAATGGAAATTCATTGAGAAAAAAGTATAAATCTTAGATGATCTCAAAGTTATCCTTAAAGAACAGAAAAAACAATTTATAAACAAAAATTGGCAAGCAGTAAATATTCATTAGTTACTTTTTTAATTAATTTTAATGGGGTGCCATTGATAAATCAGGGTACATATGTTCAGAGAAAACATCTCCAGATTATTTTGACATTTGATTATATTGCATACCCATCACCCAAAGTCAAATTGTCTTCTGTCACTTTCTATCTGAATTTTTTCTTTGTGCACCTCCCCTCCACTCACCCCCTCCTCTGGTAACCAGCACACTCTTGTCCATGTCTCTGAGTCTCATTTTTATGTCCCATTTATGTATGGAATCATATAGTTCTTAGTTTTCTTCTTATTTACTTATTTCATTCAGTATAATGTTATCAAGGTCCATCCATGTTGTTGTAAATGATCCGATGTCATCATTTCTTATGGCTGAGTAGTATTCCATAGTATGTATGTACCAAAGCTTTTTAATTCACTCATCCACTGATGGATACTTGGGCTGTTTCCAGATCTTTGCTATTGTGAACAATGCTGCCACAAACATGGGAGTGCATTTCTCATTTTGAAACAGTGATACAGTGTTCTTAGGGTATATTCCTAAAAGTTGGATAGCTGGGTCAAAAGGCAGTTCAATTTTTAATTTTTTGAGGAATCTCCATACTGTTTTCCACAGTGGCTGCACCAGTCTGCATTCCCACCAGCAGTGCAGGAGGGTTCCCTTTTCTCCACACCCTCCCCATTCTGACTGGTGTAAAGTGATATCTCATTGTGATTTAAATATGCATATTGGCCATCTGTAGTTCCTCTTTGGAGGAGTGTCTATTTATTTCTTTTGCCTATTTTTTTGATTGGATTGTTTGTCTTGCTGGTGTTGAGTTTTACAAGTTCTTTATAAATTTTGGTTATTAACCCCTTATCAGATGTATTGTCGAATATATTCTCCCATTGTGTAATTTGTCTTTTTATTCTGTTCTTATTGTCTTTAGCTGTGCAAAAGCTTTTTAGTTTGATACAGTCCCATTTGTTTATCCTGTCTTTTATTTCACTTGCCTGTGGAGATAAATCGGGAAATATATTGCTGCTACAGATGTCGGAGAGCTTGCTGCCTATGTTTTCTTCTAAGATGCTTATGGTTTCACGGCTTACATTTAAATCTTTTATCCATTTTGAGTTTGTTTTTGTGAATGGTGTAAGTTGATGGTCTAGTTTCACTTTTTTGCAGGTAGATGTCCAATTTTCCCAACACCATTTGTTAAAGAGGCTGTCTTTACTCCATTGTATGTTCTTACCTCCATTGTCCAATATCAGTTGTCCATAAATTTGCATGTTTATTTCTGGGTCCTCTGTTCTGTTCCATTGACCTGTATGCCTGTTCTTATGCCAGTATCAGGCTGTTTTGAGTACAATGGCCTTGTAGTATAATTTGATATCAAAAAGAATGACACCTCCTGCTTTATTCTTCCTTTTCAATATTGCTGAGGCTGTTCGAGTTCTTTTTTGGTTCCATATAAATTTTTGGAATATGTGTTCTATATCTTTGAAGTAAGTCATTGGTATTTTAATTGGTATTGCATTGAATTTATAAATTGCTTTGGGTAATATAGACATTTTAATGATGTTTCTTCTTCCTAATCATGAGCACGGTATATGCTTCCACTTGTTTGTATCTTCCTTGATTTCTTTTATCAATATTTTATAATTTTCTGAGTACAAGTCTTTAATCTCCTTGGTAAAATTTACTCCTAGGTACTTTATTTTTTTTTGTTCTTGCAGTAATGAAGGGGATCATTTCCTTAATTTCTCTTTCTGACAGTTCATTGTTGGTGTATAAAAATGCCTCTTATTTCTGAGTATTAATTTTATAACCTGCTACCTTGCTGAATTTGTTTATCAGGTCCAGTAATTTTTTGACTAAGACTTTACAGTTTTCTATATACAATATCATATCATCTGCAAATAATGATAGTTTTACTTCCTCTTTTCCAATTTGGATGCCTTTTGTTTCTTCTTCTTGACCTATTGTTGTGGCTAGGACTTCCAGAACTATGTTGAATAAGAGTGGTGAGAGGGGCCACCCCTGCCTTGTTCCTGATCTTAAGAGGATTGTTTGTAATTTTTGCTCATTGAGTATGACGTTGGCTGTGGGTTTGTCATAGATGGTCTTTATCATGTTAAGCTAGGTTCCCTGTATTCCCATTTTTCTGAGAGTTTTGATCATGAATGGATGCTGGATTTTATCAAATGCTTTTTCTGCATCTATTGAAATTATCATGTGGTTTTTGTCCTTCCTTTTGTTTATGTGATGAATCACATTGATTGATTTGCTAATATTTTATCAGCCTTGCCTCCCCAGAATAAATCTCACTTGATCATGGTGTATGACTTTTTTCATATATTTGCTGGATCAGGTTGGCTAATATTTTTTGAGGATTTTAGCATCTAAATTCATCAGGGATATTGGCCTCTAATTTTCTTTCTTTTTGTTGTCTTCTACTGGTTTTGAAATCAGATTTATGCTCGCATCATAAAAAGAGCTTGAAAGTCTTTTTCCTCTTGAATTTTTGAAATATCTTGAGAAGAATAGGAATTAGTTCTTTGAATATTGGGTTAGAATTCACTTGTGAAGCCATCAGGCCCAAGACTTTTCTTTTTTGGGAGTTTTTTGATAACTGTTTCTATCTCATTTGTTGTAATCGGTCTGTTTAGGTTTTCTGATTCTTCCAGATTGATTTTTGGAAAATTGTATGTTTCAAGGAATTCATCTATTTCATCTACGTTGTCTAGTTTTTTTTGGCATACAGTTCTTCATATTATTTTCTTACAATATTTTGTATTTCTGTTGTGTCAGTTATTTCTCCACTCTAATTTCTAATGGTTTTTTTTTATTTATTTTTCCCCAGAGACAGAGTGAGAGAGTCAGAGAGAGAAACAGACAGGGACAGACAGACAGGAACGAAGAGAGGTAAGAAGCATCAATCATTAGTTTTTCGTTGCCATTGCGACACCATGGTTGTTCATTGATTGCTTTCTCACACGTGCCTTGACCGCGGGCTCTCAGCAGACTGAGCAACACCTTGCTGGTGCCAGTGACCTTGGGTCCAAGCTGATGAGATTTTGCTTAAGCCAAATCTCAGGCCCAAGACCTTGAGCCTGTGCTAAAGCTGGTGACCTCGGGGTCTCAAACTTGGTTCTTCCGCATCCCAGTCCGACACTCTATCCACTGCACCACCTCGTGGTCAGGCTCACTTCTAATTTTATTTATTTGAGTCTTCTCTCTCTTTTTATTTATTTATATTTTTGGTGAGTCTAATTAAACATTTATCTTTCTTGTTTACCTTATTAAAGAACCAGCTCCTGGTTTTATTGATCCTCTGTATTGTTTCTTTAGCCTCTATGTCATTTATTTCTGCTCTGATCTTTATTATTTCCTTCCTCCTACTACCCCTGGGCTTTACTTACTGTTATTTTCTAGTTCTTTTTGTTGCAGGGTCAAGTTACTTGAGCTTTCTCTAGCTTCTTAAGGTATGCCTGTAATGCTATGAACCTCCCTCTCAGTACTGCTTTTGCTGTTTTCCATAAATTTTGAGTTGATGTATGCTCATTATCATTTGTTTCTAGGAATGTTTTTATTTCTTCTTTGATCTCATTGTTAACCCATTTGTTATTTAATACCATGCTATTTAGTTACCAAGTGTTTGAGTATTTTTCAGTTTTTCTGTTGTGGTTGATTTCTAGTTTCATGCCATTGTGATCACAGAAAATACTTGATGCTTTCAATATTCTTAAATTTGTTGAGACCGCTTTTGTGTCCTAAGATGTGGTCTATCCTAGAGAATGTACCATGAGCACTTGAAAAGAATGTATATTCTGCTGCTTTAGGGTGAAGGGTTCTAAAGATATCTATTAAATTAATTTGATCTACTGTATCCTTTAAGTCTATTTCTTTGTTAATTTTCTTTCCTGAGGATCTAGCTAGTGATGTTAGTGGAGTATTGAAGTCCCCTACTATTACTGTATTGCTGTCTATCTCACCCTTTATACCCATCAAAGTCTGCTTTATATATTTAGGTGTCCCTATATTAGGTGTGTAGATATTTATAATCATTATATCTTCCTGTTGGATTGCTCTTTTTATCATTATGTAGTGTCCTTCTTTATATTTTACTATATAGCCTTTGTTTTAAAGTTCATTTTGTCTAAGTATTGCTACCCCAGCTTTTTTTTCATTTCCACTTGCATGAAATATTTTTTTCTATGCTTTTACCTTCAGTCTATGTGCATCTTTTGTTTTAAGGTGTGTCTCTTGTAGACAGCATATATATGGGTCCTGTTTTCTTATCCATGCAGCTACCCTATGTCTTTTGATTGGATCATTTAATACATTTACATTTAAGGTTATTATTGATATGTAGTTGTTTATTGTCATTTTATTGTTTAAATATGTATTCCTCTTTTACTATATTCTTTTCTTCCTTTGACCTGTTTACAACATGCCCCTTAGTATTTCTTGCAGCATTGGTTTGGTTGTAGTAAATTCCTTGAATTTTTTTTTTTTTCTGGGAAGCTTTTTATTTCTCCTTCAATTTTAAATGATAGCCTTGCTGGATAAACTAATCTTGGTTGTAGGTTCTTGTTCTGCATTACTTTGAATATTTCTTGCTATTCCCTTCTGGCCTTAAGTGTTTCTGTTGAGAAGTTGGATATCATCCTTATGGGGGCTCGTTTGTAGGTGATAGCCTTTTTTTCTCTAGTATCCTTTAATACTTTTTCTTTATCAATTAGCTTTGGCATTTTAATTATGATGTGTCTTGGTGTAGATTTCTTTGGGTTTCTCTTTAGTGAAGTTTTCTGTGCTTCTAGAACATGTGAGACATTTTTCTGCCTCAATTTAAGAAAGTTTTCAGCTATGATTTGATTGAACAAAGTTTCGATCCCTTGTTTTTCTCTTCTTCAGAAACCCCTATGATGCGGATGTTATTTCTCTTCATGTTGTCAAAGAGCTCTCTTAGAGTTTCCTCAGTCTTTTTCAGCCTCTTTTTCTTTTCTGCTCTGCTTCTGTGCCTTTGTTTATTTTGTCCTCTAACTCGCTGATTCGATCCTCAACTTCATCCATCCTGTTTTTAATTCCTTCCATTGTGGTCTTCAATTCTAATATTGTATTTGTCATTTCTGACTAATTCTTTTTGATTATTTCAATTTCCTTTTTCATATTTGCTATCTCTTTATTTAGGTATTTGTAATGACCATTTTTGTGGTTCTAAGCTCTTTGAACATCCTAACAATCACTATTTTAAACTCTGTATCCAGTAATTTGGTTATATCTGACTCATTCAGGTCCTTCTCTGGGGATTTCTCTTGATTCATTTGGGTTGCATTTTTCTGCCTGCCCATTTTGTCTGTGTATAAGAATGGTTTGACCACTGGAGTTCAATGGGTGTTGCCTCTGTGTTTCTTAGGTGTGGTCTGTCTGCAGGCCTGCTACCCCCTCTGTTGCTGCCTAGGGTGTTTGGGTGTGGGGGTTGCTGGAGCCAGCGCACTGCTGCTGTCGCTGCACTGCAGTTTCCACCTCTCCTCCATGGAAGGGGCTGTGTTCTCATGTCCAGCTCTACAAGCTTCAGCTGGTCTCAGCCATCATCCCGCCCCCTCAGATGGGGTTTTGGGCTGCGCATGGGCCATAAGCCTCGGCACCAAGTATAGGGGTGAGCAGCATTGCTCAGCTCCTGGTCTCCACCTGTTCCCGGGCTTTCATCCCACCCCTAGGGTCAGAGCCAGCTTGCGCATTGGGCTGCAAGCCTTGGCTCCACGGCCCGGGTGGGGTTGCAGGTGTGCACTCAGCTGTGGACCTTCTCCTTTTCCTGGGTTTTCACCCTACTCCTGCTGGCGGAACCAGCTTGCGCATAGGGCCGCAAGCCTTGGAGTCAGGGCGAGGCTGCACTCCTGTGTGACCTTGCTCAGCAGTGGTTCTCTGCCCGCAGGCGGGGTTGCAGGAGGCTGACAGCCATGCAGGATTGCTTTTGCATGTTCCCTCAGCCCCCACTGGGCTAGACCGTGCTCACACCAGGCTGGCCCAGCTTCCCCCCCTTTTGACAAAACCACGCTTCCGCATCTTGCTGCTGCCTGCCCTCCAGCAAGCCCTCAGCAATGTGGGAGGGGGCACTGCAGGTCAGACCCTAACACTCCATACTGTAGTCCTGAAAGCTTCCTCCTTCTTAGCAGCTCTGCTCTGAGTGCTGCAGGAGAGCTAGTTTGGCTGGTATTCTGCTTCTCTTTGCTGGTATTGCTGGTTCCAGGGGAAATATTCGCTTCAGATTTGGGGAGTGACTCAGCCCAGGGGTTAGGGTGGTTGTCTCTCAAAGTGTTTCTCCCTGTGCATCCTAGATTAAACTCTCTTCCCACTGCTCCAGTCCTCTCCTTCTTCCCATCTCCTGGAGCCCTAGGTCAGTGGTTGTGAAAGAGGTTTTCTGTGCAGTCCCTTTAAGAAGAATCCTGGTTTTAGAAAATTGTCTCTTTTTCACAAACAGTATCCTGACTTGTTTCGCAGCTAATATTGTCCATACGCCTCTTCTAGGCTCTGGGGCTGCAGGCTGGGGCTTTGCTCCTGGGGCCCAGGTCCCTCCCCTGTCCGCTAAACTCTCTTCCCACCATGTGAGTCTTTCCAGGCTGCTGTTTGCTCTGGTGAGCTGGGCAGCTCTCTCCGCATTTCCACTTTTCCTACCAGTCTCAATGTGGCTTCTTCAGTGTTCCTTGGTTGAAAAGTCCTCTTAGTTTAGTTAAAAGTTGGTTTTTCCAAATGATGGCTCTTAAAGTTAAGTTGTAATCCACTTTGGTTTTGGGATTTGAAGGGTGGCACATCCGCCTACTCCATCGCCATCTTTCTGCCCTCTCATTAAATATTTAAAGAAAGGAAATAGAATTCAAAATTACTCTCAATGTATCCAGGCTAGTTTAAAAGCATTTTATGACTTCCATAAAATTTACCAAGAATTTCTAAAGAGAATATTTTCATCCAAAATACTTATATATTTTATTTTCAAAATTTCTTCCACTATTTATATCATCTAAACAATTATTTGACACTAAATGTGAACCACCATGTAGCTCTCCAATGTTTTATTTTGTTATCAGTGCTTCTAAATAAAACATCAAATTTTTCTTCCTAAAGATAGCTTAAATCCTTAGAATCTTTACTTTTAACACATCAAATTTTGACCTTCTGAAGCCCACTTTGCTTCATTGTACACATGAATAATCAGTTTGGAAGACACACCTCATTCATTGTAAGAGCTGAGAATTCAGCCAACAGATTAATTACATTATTCAATGGTCTGCAACACGTGCCTCAAGCAATGGCTTAATACACTGTTAGTAGCAGTGAAAGCTGCAAAGCAATGAGTAAAAATTAAAACTGAGCAAAATAAAATTAAGAGTAAAAATAAGTGTTTGTAAAAAGGGTTCAAGTTAGAATTACAGTTACAGCATCCAATATCACACTCAAGTTTAGATATTGGTATTATCAAAAATCCCACTAAAAATTTTATATTTAAACCATTTTGGGTTGAGTATATTTGCAGGAATTTTAAATCTATTGCTGCCTAAGGCAACAGCAGAGCTTTTTAACTAATGGCAGTTAGTCTTTGCCAATTTTAAGCCTGATAAATTTGAATATAAAGAATACTGAAAGAGGTGGTTTAGCAGAAGTAACTAAGAGTTGATTTATACAAGAAGAACCATTCCCAACCATGCAACTATATTTGTGAACACAGCAAAAATTATACACACATATACATACACATATACATTTGTGTGTGTTTATTCACAATATTAATTAAAACAAATTCTCATTTACTTAAATTATCCAGCAGCCTAGTAGAACAAATCATGTATATCAGTGTGGATTTTAAACATGGGCAAAGAAACAACTTTTGTTTGCAGCATAAAGGAAACCATTCCTAGTTGGAACCTAACCAGTGATACCACTAGTGATCTACTGATAATTTGTGGCTCAAAAAGCTGCTATCATCAGATTCCATCTTTTTGTAGAACTACACATACTTTGATGTTGAGATAAAATCTACACTTATATTCAGGATATAATGGAAGCAAAAATTGCTTCCTTAATTTAACTAGCATTTATTTATGAATGTTGAGCAGTGCAAAATTGTGGTTACTTGCAGAGTCTCATTAATAACACCTCATACTACTTCTACAAAGGCAAACACACTTTGACATTCAATATTTTTGGTCACAATTATTTGAATTCCCTTTGAACAGAAGTAGAAATAGGTCATTTTACCCACGGTTCAAATAACAGTGTAATTTATCTTAAGATTGTGGTGATAGCCAATAGGTTTTTTATCTGTATTAGTGTTCTAACAAATAAAATTGCTTCTCTTCCCACAGTTGCAAATGCCAGAATGGTGTTACTTTTCTCATGGAGATTGTGCGAAAGATAGTTATACTGTTAAACGGTTAAAAACCCCTTAAATTACTTAGATCTTATCAGTGAAACTTAGTTGCCTTAACTGAAAAATACAAACTGTAAAACATATGAAGCAAGGATAGATAAGACTCAGAAATTATAACTTCAGTAACAGATTAGAAGGAAAAAATCAGCACAAAACTAAAACATTTCTTTTGTTATATTAGTTTTAATTTAGGTCACATATGAAGCTTTTGGGGTTATTCATAAACAACTACTTAGTAAAACTATTTGAGGTTTATAGGCAAGACTGTAAGACAGGTAAAGCACCTTGGCAGCACCTTTGACTCACATACATCTGCTCCTTCATCCCGTCACAACTTCTGGGGCTAAACTCTATCCTTATGGGTGTCGTGTTTCACAATGGCTGTTATCACATATCTCTCTTTCTTAACACACCATTTCTCCAAGTCCTTGCTGTCTGTCTTTATCACGATATCATAGGTGTCCTGAATTCTTTTCCTAGAGTACCTATTAGTGATATTCAACCTTGAGTCTATTTATATACTCTGTGCATAAAAAGAATCTGTTACACAATGAATAAGATAAAAAATTCCCATATTTTGAGAAAGATATTTCAAATTTGGACCACTTTGACTACTTATTTATTTATTTATTAATGTGGACACTTTTAAGGCTTTAGTAGTCATTAAATCCATGAAATTATAGTCTTAAGAAAGTTGTCTCTTATTTATTTTTGAACAGTTTCTAGTACCAGAACATGGCAGTTAACTCAGATATGTTGGTTGAACTTAACTGAATTACCTCCAATTTAGTCCAAAATTGTGTATCTCTGATGGAGAACCCATGTCCTTCATAAAGGCTAATAAATTTTTTTAAGTAAAATTTTTTAATTTTACTGGATGATTTAGAAGAGTCATTATCCATCAAGATATTGATGAATAAATCTCTGACACTATTTCCTGGAAAACATAGTATTTAGTTATCCTTCATGAGGGAAACCTGACATTATATCCACCATAGTTTATAATGCTCCAACATCTAATTACATAAACTTACTTTTGTTTCCACTTTTTGAAATTTTTGAAGGTTTTTCTTGTTTTGTTTGTTTGTTTATTTTTGTCTAAATGCTTAATACCGCATACAAGAACATGCTAGTAATAGGCTTTAATTTTAATCATTCTGTGTGATGCCTTCTTGCCTGCCAGTTCACCCCTCTATAATTGCTGAAATTTAATTATGTATGTGCCACAAAACCTGTATTCTAAGTCAGGCACCACACACATACATATATAAACACAAATTATACTCTGTATTAGTCAGGATTTTCTACAGAATCATGAAAGAACCATCAGGGTGTGTGTGTGTGTGTGTGTGTGTGTGTGTGTGTTCTTATTTAAAAACTACTTTCACAAAAACATCTAGAATTATGTTTGATAAAATATATCAGCCCTGTAGCATATACAAGTTAAAAGATAAAATTAACTATCACAAACTTCCCACATTTGGGTACCAGTATACTGCAATAAAAGATAAAGAAACTTAATTTTGTTCATATAACAAAATATTTAATTAGTCTTTATAAAGCTGACTCAAATTTTCTTGTTAATCATTGACTAATAAAGAAAACAGTAAAGGGATAATATATGCATGGTTTCAAACATTTTTGGTGTAAATACTTTTAAACACAAACACATGAAACCTGCAGAAGTAAGTTGTTAGTATAAAGGTTGTAATATTCTATGACATACTAGAAAAATTTGGTCCTCTCATAACATTTGTTTCTTAACTAGCTGCAATAAAACTTCTATATTATAGAGTCCATAAAACAATTTCACCTCCTAAATTCAATGCTTAAAAAAATTAATAAGTGCCTACAATCTACCCATTTTTAATGTTATTAATGGCAATTATGATGCCAACTATGGCCAGCAAAAAGAGGGTGAGATACAATAAAAATGTTATCCTAAAAAACTTACATACTATAATCTTTTCTTGCTGTTAGTAGAATTACCTGCTCTATACACAGAGCCAAGAAATATGAAGCTTTTCCCTTCTAATTTAATTTGTAAAATATTCTTCTGAAGGTATAAAATTAAGATAAAAATTTGTAATATAATTCATGCTGCCACCAGCCCTTTTTCTAGAAAGTACCTTGGATCATGTTAAATAACTGTTCAAAAAGCTTTGACAGAGCCTCACGGTCAGCATATGATACTCATTTAGTCCATAGTCTGCTTTGGTACAGCTGGAGAACTAAAAATAGTTTTTACATATTTAAATAATTGTTTAAAAACAAACAAGGAAGATATATAACAAAGAACTTTCATGGCCACAGAGCCTAAAATATTTCTGTCTAGCCTTTCACAGAAAGTTAACAAGTTAGTGAACTCTCAGTTTATAAGATGCAGTACAAAACCCAGAGTATAACATTAAAATTTCCCCACACTCTCAGCCCTGGCTGGTTGGCTCAGTGGTAGAGCATTGGCCCAGCGTGTGGAAGTCCCAGGTTTGATTCCCAGCCAGGACACACAGGAGAAGTGCCCATCTGCTTCCCCACCCTTGATAACATTGTACGGAGTGAAATAAGTAAAACAGAAAAAAACTGAGAACAGCATGATTTCATACATAGGGGGGACATAAAAGTGAGACTATGAGACATGGACAAGAGTGTGGTGGTTACAGGGTGGGGGGAACAAGAAGAGGGTGGGAGAGGGGGGAGGAGAGGGGCACAGGGAAAACCAGATAGAAGGTGACAGAAGACAATTTGACTTTGGGTGATGGGTATGCAACATAATTGAATGATAAGATAACCTGGAGATGTTTTCTTTGAACATATGTACCCTGATTTATTGGTGTCACCCCATTAAAATTAATATTAAAAAAGAAAAAAAAACTACAGTGAAATATCGCCTTACATCTGTCAGAATGGTTATTATCAAGAAATCAACAAAGAACAGGTATTGGTGTGGATGTGGAGTAAAGGTAACACTTGTGCACTGTTAGTGGGAATGCTGATTGGTGCAGCCACTGTGGAAAGCAGTATGGAGTTACCTCAAAAACTAAAAAATGGAACTGCTTTATGACCTCGTTGTTCCACTTTTGGGAATTTAGCTGATGAATCCTGAAACACAAATTTGAAAGAATATATGCATCCCTAAGTCCATTGCAGCATTGTTTACAATAGTTAAGATTTGTAAGGAGCCCAAGTACCCATCAGTAATTGAATGGATAAAAAGACTGGGGTGAATTTACATAAAGGGATACTACTCAGCTATAAACACAGGAAATCTTACCCTTTGTGACAGCATGGATGGACCTGGAGATTATATTTTAAGTGAAGTAAGCCAGTCAGAGAAAGACAAAGACCATATAATTTCATTCATATGTGGAATCTAATGAACAAAATGAACTAACAAGCAAAACAGAAGCAGACTGACTTATAGATAGAGACTAAGCTGACATTTGTTGGGGAGGGCTGGATAAGGGGGTTGAAAGAATTGAGCAAAAATGTAAAACTCATGAATAGCAGTGTGGTAATTGCTGAAGTAAGAGAGGAGGTAGGAGGCGGAGGGTGTGGGGAGACAAATGGTGATGCACGGAGACTTGACATGGAGTGGTGAACACACAATACAATGTACAGATGATGTGTTGTGGAATTATGTACCTGAAACCTGTATGATGTTATGAACCAGTGACAGCCCAATAAATTCAATGAAAAATTAAACTAGTCACTAAAAATTAAATAAAGTTTATTTTACAAGTCTGCTCTTCTCAGTTAGCAGCTGTTCTTCTGAGTTTTAACAAAGTTTTTACCATGATCTCTAGTCAAAGCATATATGTTTTTTCTTCGTACCTTGCCATTTCTTTAATTTGAACATTTCTTATTCTTTTTCAATTAACTCTCTTTTATTTTATAGAAATTAATAAACATTTCTTATGCCCTAAAAATAACAAAGACCTATCACACTGTGAAGGCAGATTTATGGACTAACCATACTTCAAATGTTCCTGCCTTGGCATGTCTTTTTTTTTCTCCCCTGTCTGTAAATTCAGCTGTCCATCAAGGAACACTCAAGTTCATCTTTTCTATGCAGCTTTAACTAGCTGTTCAATTCCACAGTAATTGGTCCTTCCTTGGAACTCCAACAGACACCAGTGTTTGTTTCACTCACTGATGATCATACTTCTTTTTATATATACATATTTTCACCTAATCTTGTCTTTCCAGGCAGTGTGTGAGATCCTGACATGGTTCCCTTCTAACAGTGTCATGCTGGTGTTTTAAGTTTTAAGAACTTTCTATGTCCTGAAATTCTGATTTCTTATTAGTAATAATCATCATTATTCATGAGCAATCACTATTGTTAATCATTGCCAAGTGGACACATACATTTTTCTTCACTTAATCTTCAACAAAATTTTAGGCAATACGTTTAATTATCTTATTTTTACAAGTAAAGTCAATATTAAAGAGAATTTAAAAAGTATGTAGTATATAAGAGAGCACAAGAGTTAGCATGAGGAATAAAATATAGCCTGAGAGAGAAAGAGAGCCCGCATGCCTCAGTTTTTATAATAAACACATTTATAGAAATAGCAGAATTGAAGTAAGGAAACAAAAGATCTGGTTGGTAGTTAACAGTGAAGTTACTCAATCAACCAAAAAAGAAGTAATTAGTGAATTCTAGGCTCTGTGAGGAAGATAAATTTAATAAACGTTCTTCATGACATTAAATTTTAATGATTTCCTGTGTTTCACACCAAAAAGATAGACATATAAATATAAATAGATATATTGAACTAAATCAAAATTTAAAACCTTATCAGAGGATACAATCAACAGGGTGAAAAGTCAGCATGTGAAATGAAAAGAAAGATTTACAAATTATATATATGGTTAAGAGTAAATATCCAAAAAATATAAACTACTTCTACAACTAACAATAGGAAACAAACAACTCAGTTTAAAAATAGCAAGAAACTTTAACAGATATTTTTCAAAATAAATGATATTCAAATCATTAACAATCCCAGAAAAGTTTCTGAACATCATTAATCATTGAGGAAATAAAAATCAAAACCACAATAAGACACCAATTACTGATAGCTACTATAAAAACAAACAAAAAACAAAAGAATGTTGACAAGGATGTGGACAAACTAGACCTTTTATGCACTGTATTGGGAATGTAAAATGGTGTAGCATCTACAGAAAACAGTATGGTGGCTCCTCAAAAAGTTAAAAAATTGCCTGACCTGTGGTGGCGCAGTGGATAAAGCGTCGACCTGGGATCACTGAGGTCGCCAGTTCAAAACCCTGCACTGGTCTGGTCAAGGCACATATGGGAGTTGATGCTTCCAGCTCCTCCCCCATTTCTCTCTTTCTCTCTCTCTCTGTCTCCTCTCTAAAATGAATAAAATAAAAAATAATAATAATAAATAAAGTGAGTTTTTTTTAAAAAGTTTAAAATAGTGTTATATAATACAGCAGTTCCATTTCTGAATATATGATCAAAAGAAATGAAAGTAGGGTCTCAAAAGACATCATTTTACTCCAATGTTCATCTCAGCATTATTCACAATAGCCGAAGGATGGAAGCAACTCAATTATCCATCTATAGACAAGTACAAGTGGATAAACAAAATGTGGTATATTTATACAAAGGAATATTAGTCAGCCTTTAAAAGAAAGGAAATTTTGATATATGCTGCAACATGGATAAACCTTGAGGACGTTATGCTAAGTGAAATAGTCTAGTCACAGAAAAATAGATACTGTATAATCCTACTTATATGAAATATCTAAAGTAGCCAATAGAAAACAGAATACTGGTTACCAGAGATTGGTGGGAGAGAGAGGGGGGCTGTTTATTGGGTACAGAGTTTTAGTTTGGGCAGATGAAGAGTTTTGGTGATTGATTGGACAGCAACATGATTGTAATATGCAGTATTGAACTGTGAACTTTTAAAAAAAGTCATGATGGTAACTGTTACATATATTTGACCACAATTTAAAAGGTTTTTTTTAATAAAATACATAAATTTAATAGAGGTCATTTATTCCTGTTGCGAAGGAATTTTCAATGCATTAAGAAGACTTAAAGTGACTGCATAAGACTAGAAAATCATTACAACCTAAGCCCAAGATTCCTAAAATAGGCCATGGGCCCAAGCACCTGAAATATGTTATAATCTGCTTGTTTTTTATACTTGTGAAAATGTTGAAAGGTTAATACATTCTCTAGTCAGGTAAAAAATTGCAGGTTTACAAATAGTCTTCTATGCCTTCTCTGGCAAACAATGACTTTGCATGAGCCTGCAAAACCTCTCATGATTTATTACTTAACCTTATTTTTTAATCTCTTGCCTTTTTCAATGTAATAGAGAAAACTCAAATTTGTGTTATTCAAGAAATTGGTGCACTGATGGACACAAAAGATTGGATGGCATTTGTCATTTTCCTCCCATGTGATCTGACAACTATCATTTGAGCTGTTGTCATTAAGTATTTTAAATAATTTCACAGCATAAGTTGATCCAAATTTTCATGCCACAAAATAATCAAACCATCAAATGCCTGCACTTTAAAAAAGGCATCTTAGGATTTAGTAATGACTTTGTTTCTATTTTATATATTTTTTCCATATTAAATTGATATTTATTTCAGGACATGCCATGTCAAAAAGAAATAAAAAATAAGTCAACCCTCACCTTTCACAATGATTTTGTATTATAAAAGCACTCTGTCACTTCATCTTTGAGTTTAAGTTACTGGTATGTGAGCTAATGATTATCTTAGAACATTTCCTTTTTCAGACCCATTATCCAAGTGCTCTCCAAATATTAGAAGGTGATAATAAATGGGAAATGGAGGAGGAAGAGGAAGGAGTGGGGCATTAGGCTCTCCCTGTTAAGGGTTTTGTTGTAATGAGGAGATAAGAAAGTATGAAGATATCTTTGCTGTCTTTTCATCTTTATTCTGTGTTAAGTAATGCTTACAACATAGATTTAGTGGGCTTTTCATGCACTGTAACTCAGAAATTTTCTTCCTGCAAATAAGGTATTTACAAATGGGCTTATTAACTTATAAAGCAACCTCACAATAATTTGTAAAGATTTCTATTTTAAAAGTTGGAAAGAAAGGTCTAAAGGAAACACATATTAAATTGCAACTAGGGTACCTATAAAGGCTGTAGGTTTTGTGGAGACCTCGAAAAGATTTCAGAAAGATTTGTTGGGCAGGATAGATTAAGGCAGTAGTTCTCATCTGCTGGTGGTTGCCCCTGCCCATTCCGGGATGTTGGGCAAAGCCTGCCAATATTTTGCTGTTTCAGCTGGGAGTGGGAATGCTACTGGTGTTTGGTGGATAGATGCCGGGAAGTTGCTAGACATCCTACAATGCATAGGACAGCCCCCACAACAAAGAGTTATCTGTCCCTAAATGTCAGTAGTGCTAAAGTGAAGAAACCCTGAATTAAACTAAGCCGTTTTATAAAAAGGATTGTACTAAAGTGCCAAAGGATGGAGGAGGAAAGGTATGGCAGGGGAAAGTAAAACAATCATAGATACAGAGGGCTGAGAGGATGAGGCCGTGAAGGGTGCTGAACACATAAATTTAACTTGAGTGGAGGACTTTAGATTATTTAATGACTAGATTATTTCACTTACCATAATGCCCTTATGGTTGTAGCATATGTACAGAATAGAAACAACATGAACTTTGGAGTTTGGCTCTTAATAGATGTGAGAATTTAAGCAAGTATTTGTCTCCTCTGGGCCTAATTTTCCTTATTTGTAAAATAAAAATAATATTTACCTCTTATATTTGTTGTCAAGATCAAACGAGATAACTTTAAGTGCCTCCCATTCTGGCAGAAGAGTAAGGGACAATCAACAGGAGATGGGGAAAAAAACATTCCGTCAATTCTTTAGACCCTGGGGATTACTGAGTTTCAATTTCCAATTACCAATTGAAATTATTGATTTTAATTACTACTGTAACCAACCAAAGGCTGGTTAATTAAATTTTTATTATCTTCTTTAATCATTTTTCTCATTTATTCAACAAATATTTCTCCAGTTATTCTTCTTTTTGGGGGCAATTTTTCCTCCCTTAGAAGAGCTTTTATTCTCTTAGAGAAAAACAAATTATTAACAACAACAACAACAACAAAAAAGTAGGAGAAATTCTTGCAAAGCCTCTGAATGAATAATAAACAGATAATCCCAAACTTATAACTTAAGTGTTTCCTGAATAAATATCACAAGAAATCCTGACTGTAGAGAACATCATCTCTTGTGATGACACTTGCAATTTGCCTGAGCTCTGATGTTATATCAAACAGTTCTCATTCAAAGTGATTAAATTCTCCTTGTTCAAGTTGAATACATTTTCCTTTTCTGTATCACGATTCTTATTCTTAAAACTTTCCCACATATAACTTTGTTAAAATGTTTAACTGGTTCAGTAGTGTACACATGGTTTGTCTCCATTTGACTAAACAAATACCAAAAATATTTTTATAAATAGCCTTGGCTGGACTGCTGTCCATGTTAAGTCCTGAGGCAATGGTAAATTAGTATAAGCCATAATTTCTAGTACAGGGTCTTGAATATGTACAGTCAGGATTGCACAGGGAACTCAAGCTGTCATAAACTCTGGTTGTCTAGTGTTGCCAAAACAAGTAGGAAAGGATATTATTTGGAATGCTTGAAGTGTGAATTGAAAGATAAGTAAGTGCTAACCAGGTACACAAATTAAGGGAAAGTGTTCCAGGCAAAACCGAAACCTCAAAGATAATAAGGCTTACAGAAGAAGACAGGATCAGTGCTTGTGAGCACCACAGTTGGTTTGCCTCTACCGGATCATGGGGTATGAGAAAGGGAGACAGCTGGAGAGGCTGTGCGGGCCACTCTGAGTTTGACTATTTTTGAAAGGTTATGTGGAGTTATAGAATTTTATAAAAGAAGATAATGACATCATCACATTTGTGCTTTTTAGAAAGATCTTCTGGTTGCAATGTGCAAGATGGATTAGAAAATGCAAGATCAAAAACTAAGTGCTTCAAATATTAATTCAAAAAACTATAGACTTCCATACTTGATTTGTGACCATTGTCATAGAACAAGTTAAATTATAATGATGGGTCCCCTGTACATACCTTAATCTGTGCATAATACTAACCTGGTAGGAGGTAACAGTTCTTGCTCAGTGTATTAGTCAGAGTCCTCCAGAGAAAAAAACTGAAAAACAATGAAATATATATATATAAAAGAACCCAAAACAATTATATATATATATACCCAAAGAAAATGGAGAGAAAGTAGCTGGCACTAGTTATGGGCTTGTTTGGGCAGATATTTTTCAAAGCTAAATTCAGAGCACTGTGAATTTGGGATCATAAATAGAAACTTAAAATGGTGAACCGTAAAAAGCCAGACAAAGACAGTCACAACCACATACCTTAACCTTTTTTTGTTGTTGTTGTTACAGGGAGAATAGTCTGGTAGCTTTTGGTGAACATACCAAATAGTATATATCAGGTTACCACTGAAGGGAAATTATTAACCTTTGTACCTAGTAATGTGATCACAGGTAAATGACTCTTTTCTATAATTGGATCCAATTAACTTTTTCGAAGGTCAGTCCTAACATACGTAATACTGTAGCTAGTCTACCATTCAAGGTTGTTGAAAAAGGAAGAGGTATAATCAAAATAATGCCTTAGAAACTAACAAATCTTTTAGATAGTTTTTTGAGATTGCTGTCAGAGAGCTAAGTGCATTATCCCAATAAGAATGATGTTGGGCAAATGAGTTTGTAAAATTTTTATTTTTTGAGTTTGCTCACTTTTAGTCTTAGAAAATGGCACTGAACAGTGCCAGATATATGTGGTCTGTGAAATTGCAAATTACCTTTCTACCTGGGAAGGGCCATCATTTTGCTAATGTTTTCTGGCAAAGAGATTTTAATGCCAGAAAGCTTTTGCAGGGACAACAGAGAGAATGCAGAGTGCTGAAGAAGAAGCCATGTGGGCAAGGAAAGAGAAGGTGTGCAGATGGGAAACCAGAGCTGAGGGGTTTTAGAAACCCTACTGAGGCTTGTGGGGGCCTTTGATTCTAGGAGAAACCAGAGAAGATTTTCCTGGTTGTGGAACCAGAGAGTGTGTCAGGGCTTTGGGAGCTCTGAATGAGAGGAAAGCATCTTCCCTGTGTGTTTGTTCATTGGCCAGAGTGAGACTCTAATAAAGGAATGACCCACCATTTATTGCTCCACTGTTTCCTTATCAGCAATTCAATGATAACTTGCATGGCCACGACAGCCTAAAGATGGTAAGAAATGGACTAGGATAGTGATAATAGGAAGAGAAAGAATGAAACAAATGGAAAGTCATTGCAAAGCACACATAGAACCTAGTGACTTGACATGAGTGGATAGATAGTCATCATTCCAAAATCAAGGAAGTGGCAGAGCCAGTGGCGTAAGTGCCTTAGGGAGAAATGGTGAGTTCTATTTTATGTGTTAAATAAGTAGTTCCAAATTATTTTTCAAGAAGAAGTACATTCTCTAGGATAGACCACATGTTAGAACACAAAAGTGGTCTCAACAAATTTAAGAATATTGAAATCATATCAAGCATTTTCTCTGATCACAATGGCATAAAACTAGAAATCAACCACAACTGAAAAACTGAATAATACTCAAACACTTGAACTCTAAATAGCATATTATTAAATAATGACTGGGTTAAAAATGAGATCAAACAAGAAATAAAAACATTCCTAGAAACAAATGATAATGAAAGAACATCAACTCAAAATTTATGGGACACAGCAAAAGGAGTACTGAGAGGGAGGTTCATAGCACTACAAGCATACCTTAAAAAAACTAGGAAAAGCTCACATAAACAAGTTGAACCTACATCAAAAAGAACTAGAAAAATAACAGCAAGTAAAGCCCAGGGGTAGTAGAAGGAAGAAAATAATAAAGATCCAAACAGAAATAAATGACATGGAGGCTAAAGAAACAATATAGAGGATCAATGAAACCAGGAGCTGGTTCTCTGAAAAGGTAAACAAGATCAATGAACCTTTAACTAGACTCACCAAGAAGAAAAGAGAGGAGACTCAAATAAATAAAATTAGAAAGGAGAGTGGAGAAATAACTACTGACACAATAGAAATACAAAATATTATAAGAAAATACTATAAAGTAATGTATGCCAAAAAACAAGACAACCTAGATGAAATGGTCAAATTCCTTGAAACATAAAACATTCTTCCAAAAATCAATCTGGAAGAATCAGAAAACCTAAACAGACGGATTACAACAAATGAGATCGAAACAGTAATCAAAAAACTCCCAACAAAGAAATGTCCTGGGCCTGATGGCTTCACAAGTGAATTCTACCATATATTCAAAGAAGAACTCCTATCCTTCTCAAGTTATTTCAAAAAATACAAGAGGAAGGAAGATTTTCAAGCTCTTTTATGAGGCAAGTATAATTCTGATTGAAAACCAGGCAAAGACAACACAAAAAAAGAAAATTATACACCAATATCCCTGATGAATTTAGATGCTAAAATCCTCAACAAAATATTACCCAAACTAATCTAGCAATATATGAAAAAAATCATACACCATGATCAAGTGGGATTTATTCTGGGAGGCGAGGCTGGTACGATATTCACAAATCAATCAGTGTGATTCATCACATAAATAAAAGAAAGGAGAAAAACCACATGATAATTTCAATAGATGCAGAAAAAGTACTTGATAAAATCCAGCACCCATTCATGATCAAAATTCTCAGCAAAGTAGGAATACAGGAAACATAATTTAACATGATAAAGGCCATCTATGACAAATCCATGGCAAATGGGCAAAAATTAAAAGCAATCCCCTTAAGACCAGGATCCAGGCTAGGGTGTCCCTTTCACCACTCATATTCAACATAGTTCTGGAAGTCCTAGCTACAGCAATCAGACAAGAAGAAGAAATAAAAGGCATCCAAATTGGAAAAGAAGAAGTAAAATTATCACTATTTGCAGATGATATGATATTGTATATAGAAAACCCTTAAGTCTCAGTCAAAAAACTACTGAACCTGATAAATGAATTCAGCAAGTTGGCAGGATATAAAATTAATATTCAGAAATAAGAGGCATTTTTATACACCAACAATGAACTGTCAGAAAGAGAAATTAAAGAAACAATACCCTTCACTATTGCAACAAAAAAATAACAAAGTACCTAGGAGTAAATTTAACCAAGGAGATTAAAGACTTGTACTCAGAAAATTATAAAATATTGATAAAAGAAATCAAGAAAGATACAAACAAGTGGAAACATATACCGTTCTCATGGTTAGGAAGAATAAACATCATTAAAATGTCTATATTACCCAAAGCAATTTATAAATTCAATGCAATACCAATTAAAATACCAATGACATATTTCAAAGATATAGAACACATATTCCAAAAATTTATATGGAACCAAAAGGAACACGAATATCCTCAGCAATATTGAAAAAGAAGAATAAAGCAGGAGGTATCACTTTTCCTGATATCAAGTTATACTACAAGGTCATTGTACTCAAGACAGCCTGGTACTGGCATATACATCAATGGAACAGAACAGAGAACCCAGAAATAAACCCACACCTTTATGGACAATTCATATTTGACAAAAAAGGTAAGACCATACAATGGAGTAAAGACAGCCTCTTTAAAAAATAGGTTGGGAAAATTGAAAAGCTACCTGTAAAAAAATGAAACTAGACCATCAATTTACACCATTCGCAAAAACAAACTCAAAATGGATAAAAGACTTAAATGTAAGCCATGAAAACATAAGCATCTTAGAAGAAAACAAAGGCAGTAAGCTCTCCGACATCTCTCGCAGCAATATATTTGCTGATTTATCTCCATAGGCAAGTGAAATAAAAGACAGGATAAACAAATGGGACTATATCAAACTAAAAAGCTTTTGCACAGCTAACGACAATAAGAACAGAATAAAAAGACAAATTACACAATGGAAGAACATATTTGAAAATATGTCAGAAAAGGCGTTAATAACTAAAATTTATAAAGAACTTGTAAAACTCAACACCAGGAAGACAAACAATTCAATCAAAATATGGGCAAAAGAAATGAATAGACATTTCTCCAAAGAGGACATACAGATGTCCAATACGCATATGAAAAAATGCTCAATATCACTAATTATTAGAGCAGTGGTTCTTAACCTGAGTTCTATCGAACCCTAGGGGTTCGATGAGTCGGTCGGTCTCAAGGGTTTGGAGAAGCCTCTGCCATGGAGGCTAGAATAAAGTAATACCGTAATTTGTTGTGAGTTCATGCACTTTGTTGGTTTTGTTCTTTGAGCAAGTTGATGTTCATGCACAGCTCATTTTGTGCACCAGTAAAAAAACATATACCTATGTCTTGAATTTGGAAAAAAAAATCATATTTTATTTATCACTAAAGAAGGGTTTGGTGAATGTGCATATGAAACTGGTGGGTTCAGTACCTCAAAAAAAGTTAAGAACCACTGCATTATAGAAATGCAAATTAAAACCACAATGAGATATCCCCTCACACCAGTCAGAATGGTGTTCATCAACAAATAACACAGATTAAGTGCTGGCAAGGATGTGGAGGTAAAGGAACCCTCCTGCAATTTTGGTGGGGATGCAGACTGGTACAGCCACTGTGGAAAACAGTATAAAGATTCCTCAAAAAATTAAAAATCGAACTGCCTTTGACCCAGCTACCCCACTTTTTGGAATATACCTTAAGAACATCGTATCACTGTTTCAAAAGGAAAAATGTGTCCCTATGTTTGTGGCAGCATTGTTCACAATAGCCAAGATCTGGAAATAGCCCAAGTGTCCTTCAGTGGATGAGTGGATTAAAAAGCTGTGGTACATATACAATGGGACATAAAAATGAGACTCAGAGACATGGACAAGAGTGTGCTGGCTATCCGGGTGGCGGGGAAAATGGGGAGGAGAGAAGGGGTTAGGGGGAGGGGAGGGGCTCAAAGAAAACCATATAGAAGGTGACGAAAGACAATTTGACTTTGGGTGATGGGTATGCATTATAATCAAATGTTAAAATATCCTGCAGATGTTTTCTCTGAACATATGTACCCTGATTTATCAATGTCACCCCATTAAAATTAGAATAAAAAAAGAGAAGAAATTCTCACTTGATTTTATAAATGCCTCTCTTAAAACATCCTAAATCCCTAACTATCTCTTCATTTCCCCTTTTATTTACAGCAACACTTTTTTTTTTTTTTTTTTTTTTTGGAAATAACACTTTGCTATGTGTCTCTAGTACCTGACATCCATTTGAACTCCACCATTACATAGGAACCATCTGACAACCACTCCACTGAAATTGCTCTCTAACATCAGAGAGCATCCTGAACTTTGGGAAGATAAAGAATTCTCAGTCTCTAATTTGATCCTTTGTTTTATTGCCTCTAAATTGGTGTGTGCCTATTAAAAATATGAGATAGAAAGTAAAATAATAAGTAATTAAATAAATGTCGAAAGTGATTACAAAACAATGAAACACATAAGAGAGGAATATGGCATAGTTCTTCCTACGAAAAATCAAGGAATCATAAAATGTTGTCTAAGTAAGATGGTCTTTTGGCCCTGGCCAGTTGTTTAGTCATTTAAAGTGTCACCTCGACATACCAAGGTCGCAAATGGATGTCAGATACTACAGACACATAGCAAAGACATATGGGAAGTGACCGATGAATGCAAAACTAAGTGGAACAACAAATGAGTGTTTCTCTCTCTGCCTCTCAAATCAGTAAAGAAAGAAATAAGAAAGGTGGCCTTAAAAGTTCATGTTCAATGTATGTATAGTAATGAATGAATAATTTCACCCATGAAAGTAGCATGAGCACAGAACATAATAGAAAAACATAACAGCATGCAGAAGAACATAACAGCATGCGAAAGAATATAACAGCATGCAAAAGAATATAACAGCGTGCAAAAGAAAATTGTAAGTGTTCCCATTTGGTGCTCAGAGGGTCACAGAGAGAGGTGACAAAAATGAGGTTGACTGGAAAGAGATGAAGACAAGGTAGCAGATGATAAGACTGAAAAATAGGGTAAGGACAAAATCATGAAAGGATTTTTATGAAAATGTACAATTGTGAAGATAATAAGAAAAACTGAAAAATAGTTTTAGAGGAAGGTTGGGATATGAAGGGCAAGCCAGAAGATCAGGGATGCAGTCACATATTATTACTAGATTCCTGGAAGTATAGATAGAAGATGACCATGTGAACTGGACAACAGTAGATATGGTGAAGAAGAAAAACAGATATGTGAGCTATTAAAGAAGTAAACATGATAAACTTAGTATGGATTGTACATGATTTAGGGTGGAAAAGAAGGAAGGGTCCACATTGATTGCCCCAGCTTCTCCAGCTAATGTAATTTGGGAGATGCTACTATAACAATGCAACAACTTCTCCTTTTGGAAATGAAAAGTTTTATATGTAATTATATGTAATTGCTTTTTTATTTTAATTAACTGCTGCTGATAAAGATGAGTTAATTTGAACATGTCATTTTCTTGAATATCAAACAAAAACCTAATCATTTTAAAACAAAATGGTCTTAGTTAATATTTATCACTTGTATTACTCGATGAATTTTCCTTCTTGCTGCTAGCAAACACCAGAAGCATTATTTTTTACATTTGTTCTTGAGTCTCCAAGGATTCTACTTTTTTGTTTCCAAATGGTATAAAATATACTTTCACTTCCAAAGAAAAATATGATTTTTTAAGAGTTATCTTGATTAAATGTCTTTAAATAGTAGCTTGCATTTGCTACATAATCCACTATCAAGACAATCAATCATTTCAATGGTCATAAAAAAAAGCAAACAAACAAACAAGCCATACAGTACTTTTTTCTACAGTGTTGATCTAATTGCATCGTAAGTTGTACTTTTTTCCTTTTCTCATTTAATAATGCCAAAAATATAGGTGGTGAGTTAACAGATAAAATAATTAAAATGTGAGATTCTTGGCTGTTTATAAGGCAACACCAAACCTCAGGAGCTAACAAGAAGTGTCAATGAATCATTAACAAAACATAAAATTGTGAAATGGTTAGTGAAGCATTCAATAGGAAACGATCACTATGACTAGTTCTAAGAGGTTGCCTTTGGCTAGAAAGAACTGCTAATAATCAGCAACTCACCACTGACTGCCATTCTGCATGAAAGCTGCTAATGCTTACACATCAGCATGTATAGGCTATTTGCACAGAGGTGGAAGAGAGGAGTGGATCTAAAGTTCCTCTACTTGTCAACACAGTATTAGCCTAAAGGGAAATTAGGTGGACTCTCCAGTGCAGAAAGATATACAATCTTTCATACTAATGACAGACATCTTATGCTTCAATGCTAGGTTTGTTTGAAGAACTTTCACACACACTTAATTGCATAGACTGTGTATTCATACTTCGTAAGTATGTGTTAGAGATAACAAGGAAACTAATGCCTAGAAATATTTAATGGCTAGACCAGAACTTGATGTTCTGATTTCCAGTGTCCATTCATTAACTAAATCAGCATTTCTACACAAACTCTCTATATCTTATTAGCATTGGAGCTTATTATTAACATATCTCTTGTTTAATAGCTTTTGACATAAAGAAAGCTGCCTTTCAATCACTTTTATTCCCATGAAAAACAATATTTATAAACTGTTAACATTTCATGTCATGTGTTTTATAAAATAATAAAATCCCAATCCAGTTGCTGTCAGCCAGCACTCCAGAAGGTAAAATGAAAACCTCCCAGATTGTTATATTTCATGCCATGTCTGCTGCTTCACAACACAAAGCATGCAAAGTTGATAATTAGTATAGCCATACAAACAAATCATGCAAATCAGACTGAATAACATCTCTGCATATTACTTGGTAGTTAAAATATTGGGATTTTCTTTGTATATTTTATTAATTTTCTGTTTTCTTTTATGTTTCCCCACTGGGACTAAGGATCTTTAGATTTTATTATATTTTTTCATTGCAACTATCTTGAATTATTTTTGTTTATTCAGTGTCCACTGTCTTTCAGACTCTGAATATTACTGTAAAATTGACTCAATAGTATTTTGAGATCATTATAAGTCACAAGGTTAAGTTTAACAGTAGGTACCAAGGACCCAAATATTCAATTTATTGTGTACTAATGTTATTTTAATCTGCTGAAAGATGGCAAGCCCAAACATGACTCATTTTCTGTTAATGAAAGATAAGAATTTCCCTGAAAATTATGTGATGCTGTGAATGAACATTAAAACTGAATGAAACTTGGGAAAAACATCCAAATGAAAAGTGAGAAGTCTAGTCAACCATCTGGAACTTTTTTAAATGATGCCAAACATCCTGATACTTGTTAAAAATATGGATGAGTGTTAAGTTAGTTGTCATTTATAGTTTGAGTCATTTTTTTCAGCATTCAGATGGATTAATTGCTAGACTGTTATGAATCCCTAAGATAGCAATTCACTAATACCATTAGGCTTTTAGTTTTAGTATTGGTGTTTTGAAAAAAAGCATATAATTAAGAACACAATAAGCAAATGCCAATCCACCTGAGAAAATACTTTAGCTGAAATAACTATGACTGATCTGCAAACTGTGTTTAACTTTTGTGGAAACATAACTGTAAAAGTTTAGACTGTCATTTTTTCTAAAACAGATTAAAAGTTTAATCTATCATGTTTACCAATAACACCTGATAACCTTGATTGAATAGAATTCTGTCATTAAGACAACTATCTCTTTGGCACACACACCCCATAAAATTTGAAAGAATCATTCAACAAATGTAGACACTGTTGAGTTTCTAGTTTTATAAAAATCACAAGTAACCCTTAGTTCCATCCATAAATTTTTTGACAGATCATCAAATCAATATTTATTATTTATCATATTTATTCCTAGAGACAAGCATACTTAATACTCAGACATTAGTGAATCTTTTTTTCTCAAGTAGAACATATTATATGCCTTCATTGTGGTTTTTGGATTACATATCAAGCTATTTTTTCTAATTAACTAAATATCATAGTATTTTTATATGTACAGTATTTATAGAATAATTTTTAATTGTCTAATAAAAATAAATGTTATATGCTTTGAAAGTTAGTATTAACCTGCTTTACTAAAATTCATGAAACTATAACTATAGTAAGTAGATTTTAACTGTTTTATTGATGAAATCATATATATTATATAAATATGCATTTTAGTTTGGTCTATGCTGACAAAATACCATAGACTGGGTGGTTTACAAACAACAGAAATTTATTTCTCACAATTTTGGAAGCTAAAAGTCTGAAATAATGGTGCTGTCATGGCCAGAATATAGGCTACCTCTTCCAATTTTCAAATTACCCACTTCTTGTATCCTGACATGGCTGGGAGCAAAGAGCACAAGAAAGCACTCATGTGACTCATAAAGTCATTAATCACATTCATGAGGGTTTTACCCTCATGACCTCATCTAACCCTGATTACCTCTCAGAGGTCCCACCTCCTAATAGTATCACACTATTAGATAGAGTTTTAATATAAGAGTTTCAAGGGGCATGTAAATATTCAGTCCAAAACAAAATACATAACATTTTAGCAGAGTTGAAAATCAGCATAATTCTTTTCAATATTATGCTTTAGTATATGTGTAGTACCACTGCTTACAGACCTGCATTGTATAGTACAGTAGCCACTAACAACAGGTACGTATTGACCAGATAAAATGTGGTTAGTACAACTAATTGATTTTTTTTTTTTTTACAGGGACAGAGAGAGAGTCAGAGAGAGGGATAGATAGGGACAGACAGACAGGAACGAAGAGAGGTGAGAAGCATCAATCATCAGTTTTTTGTTGTGACACTTTAGTTGTTCATTGATTGCTTTCATATATGTGCTTTGACCGAGGGCCTTCAGCAGACCGAGTAACCCCTTGCTCGAGCCAGAGAGCTTGGATCCAAGCTGGAGAGCTTTTTTATTTTCATGCTCAAGCCAGATGAGCCCACCCTCAAGCTGAAGACCTTGGGATCTCGAACCTAGGTCCTCCGCATCCCAGTCCGATGATCTATCCACTGTGCCACCACCTGGTCAGGCACAACTAATTGATTTTTAATTTAAACTTATATTTAAATGTAGAAATTGAGTCATTGTAAATTATTATTCCAGTAAACATGATATTACTGTTTTGTAGAATGTATTTTAATTTAAACACTGCATCGTTCTTTATTGGTATTATTTATTGTGGTGCATGGGGCAGAGCACATGCATCATTTCCAGTATGCCCTACAAACACATGAATAATCTAGTCAGTATCAACTAATAGATTCAGTCGGAATATTATGTCTCAGCAATGTAATATTGTAATGTGTTTCTTTAAATATTTCTTACAGTCAGCATGCTTTACAGTGATACCTATTTAATCATGATTGATAGGTCAGTAGAATATTTGTTACTATTTTAACTATACTGCTCATAAAAAATAGGGGATAATTCAAAATGAATATGAAGCAATAAAATATCTCCTAATTTTAGAGAGCAATATATAATTAATAAATATTTTTCTAATTAAAAAATAAGTATATACAATTCTTAAAATTTAAACAAAGACATACTACAGATGCAGTACTTACTCAAGAGGCAAAAGCTCATTCTACAATCAGATCAGGAAAGAAAAATAGTGTGGGGTAGAAATGTCACAATACTGGCCAAATACAATTTCCTGCAATGCAGTACATGGAAAACGCTTTTGATTGTTGTGCAAACCTACCTTTAAAGGTAGGAGATATTTTCATCAATTATTTAATAAATTTGATATGAAGTTTGCTTTCAAGAGTCAATACAAATTGATGAAAAGTCACCAAAAATAAGAATAAAATGTTCAAAAACTTTTAATAATTATTTAACAAGGTCTGAGATTGTCATTTTAGAAAATTATAAAACTTATTGGATTTTTACAAAATAATCAAAATTACTTGTGTATGAAGAGATGAAAGCAGAATTATTATTTTACATTGCAAATGAATGAATGAAATTTGAAGCTTCAAGGGAAGGAAAAGCTTATCAGTCATCTAACTAGACTGATACGTGTTTATATTAAAATTGAAACTTCTAATAATACAAAAATAATTTTACATTTTCTAACATGAATGAACATGCAGAAAAGTTTGGGGAGTGCTTTGTTGGTACTGATAAATCTAAAGTTGCCTTCGAATTTTACATCATTGATACTGGTGTTAATTAACTGACATAAAGGTTAATAAATCTAACAAACCTAAGTATAGTTTTGAAACTAATATACTTTTATTTCAAAGTTTTAAAATCTAATTATTTCTTCTAAAAAGATGAACCATCTTGGTCAACATGGATGTAAATATTAAAATAAAATGTTTTCCTGATACTTGATTTAGTTGTTAGAGAACTTCTAAGTAAGTTTGGAATAAATTGGGTATGTGAATCTACTTTCAACTGAAAAACTCATGAAATCTACATACTAACCAAGTATTTTTGATGAAAATTTAGTGACCAAATTGAGAACTGCTATAAATATAAAATATGCACCAAATTTTGAAGACTTAGTAAAAAAAAAATAAGAAGAGAGACAAAAACTCAAAACTTCTTTAAAGCAAACTCTATTTTTCCCAAGAAATATATTATTCTGTTTCTCCTTACTATTTTTTTTTGTTGTTGTTGTTTTTCTTCCTCCTTCAGTTCCCTTGGCCAGCTTAGATGTTTTTGTTTTTGTTTGGTCTGAGAAAAAAGTAATTATAGTTGAAGATGAGAGCTGAGGGACTATGGGCTAAATAGAGTTAGACATCAGTAATGATAGGGATAGTTATGAGAAATATGTCATTATGCAATTTCATCATTGTAAAATCATAGAGTACACATATATAAATGTAGATACTATAGCCTACTATATGTCTAGGCTATATACAGCCTATTGCTCTTATGCTACAAGCCTATACAACATGTTACTTTACTGATACTGTAACAATTAGTATAATATAATGATTTTAGGTATCTAAATATATCTGTACCGAGCAAAGACACCTTCTAACTTTCATATTGATATATGTAGAATGTTTAATTATGTTTTTCTTTTTGCAGAGTTTTCATCATTTATTTGAATGGCTCTACAACAGTGTTACCTCTCTAATGCTCTGAACAAAGAATGGTCAAAATATTTGAACAGTAGCTAAATATTCCACCTAGTCTGTCTCTCAAAATCTCTTAAGTCTGCTTTTCTTAGATTCATAAATTAGATTCTGGAGTGCTTACAAAATTATATTTTATATTTATTAGAAAAATCTTGCTTTGATGTTTTGTACTCTGTTCAAAATCCCAAAATATCAGGATTTCTTTTGATTTTTTGTGAATTGAAAGCAAACCAATGATACTCAGAACTCACGTAGGACTTTTCTTCTTTTTAATATTTGAGGGCTTTATATTTTGCTGCCCAGGGAAATCAAACAACTCTTCTGATTCTAAAATTGGCAACTTAAAAATACTTAATTATATTGTTGAATATACTCTATTGAAATATATAGTATTATATCATATTATAGCATATATTTAGAAATATATTGTAAAAGTTGACAGAGTTTTAAAGATATGATTTCTATTTTACCTTGACTTAAAATAACAAAACAAAAAGTTCTCAGTAGGCATCTATCAATTAGTTATTAATAAAATAAAAACTTGTTAAAAAATCAATAATATCAAATCAGCCTGTTAAGACAGAGAAGATAACCCTGCAGGTGAATAGAACCCGAGATGTTATTTTGAACAGTAAATAATTTTGATAATTTTTGTACAGAATTATCCATCTCCCACTTAGGATTTTTAAGTATTATTTAAAAGTTCAAATAAATACAAAACACACACACAGATGGATGTATACATATTCATATATATATACACATACATTGATTTAGGTACACAAGTCCATTGTTAATGCCACTTTTTTTTTTTGTATTTTTCGAAGTAAGAAGCAGGGAGGAAGTCAGACAGACAGGGATCTACACAGCATGGATGCTCTGCCTATCTGGGGTGTTGCTCCGTTGGGGCTGGAGTCATCGAGCACCTGAGGCAGAGGCCATGGAGCCATGGGCCAACTTTGCTCCCATGAAGCCGTGGCTGTGGTAGGGGAAGAGAGATATAGAGAGGAAGGAGAGGAGGAAGGGGTGGAGAAGCAGATGGACGTTTCTCCTGTGTGCACTGACCAGGAATGGAACCCGGGACTTCCACAAGCCCGGCCGACGCCCTACTGCTGAGCCAATCAGCCAGGGCTGTTATTGCTACTTTTTAGCCTAATTTTTTTAAAAAATAGCTCACAGATGCTTTCAAATTTTCAGTGATTGAAAGAAAAGTCTCAGATGTGAATTGGATACTGGCATAAAGTTAGCCAGTTGGCATCAGCATTAGTAACAGGTGGGAGAGTAGGCAGTGAAATTGCAAAGGCAGAACTGTTTGCATCTTCTATGTTATTATATCAACTTTTTTTTTTTAGTATGTATATTTCTGGTAATTAGAAGCAAGTTTTTGTTTGTTTGTTTGTTTAATGAAAGACATGAAGTCCAAGATTATTCATTATTGTTAATACTTAAGTTTGTACAGAAGGTTTTTAACCTCTCTTATTAGAAATAATAGTGGATTTGTATGTTCTATGATAGTATATAATGCTGTCATGTGCAGCATTTTATTTTTCCCCCACTATAAGGCATAAATCAGACCCATTAAGAAGAAAAAAACACGTGATTATATTAACCATGATCAACTAAGTTCCTCTTTGTGGTGCACTTGATTTACAAAGTATTATATCATTTTCACAATGTTTTAGCTATTAAAATTTTATTAATCTAAATAATTACTGTTACAAACATTTAGAAAATATTTTATTTATGGTGTAATTTTTGAGACTCTTTGGACAATAATACTTATATTTGGTAGATGACAATGTGTTTTAAAGTTATGATTTATAGTTTATAGTTTAATTAAAATTAGAAACAGTAAAATACTTAGTGTTATACTGGTATGATTAGAAATAAGGTTAATTATTTATAAATATGTAGATGTTCCTTTTAAGTCTAATAAGAAAGAGAAATAGTTAAGTCCCAGGGACATGAAAAGAGTATGGATTGTAGATTTAGATAAAGTTTGCCTTTTATAATTCATTTATCTCTGAGCTTTATCTCAATAAAAGAAAGAGAATAATGCCTACTTCATAAGATTGCCATGAAAATTAAATTGTTCCCTCTGAAGGCTGTGCGAGAGAGTTCTGCCCCAGGACTAACTCTGGCCATTTTCTCACTTTGTGCATTTATTATCTTCCCACTATGCATGTCTTTATGTACAACTGTTCCTTTTTATACTGACACTAGTCTTATAGGATTAGGCTTTCCCATAATGACCTTATTATAACTCAGTAAAGACCCTATTTCCAAATAAGACCACATTCTGAGCCATTGGGGTTAAAACTTCAATACATGAATTTTAGGTGGAGTAACAATTCAACCCCAGACACTGAATGAAAAGGACATAACTCTGTTTAAGAAAATAAGAATCCAAACAATTAATACAAAGTACAGTTTATATCTTGCTTCTTCATTCAGCAGGATAACTTGGATGCTCATTTAATGTTGTATCTGCATCAAATGATTGTCCTATTAGAGTTATACCTATCTATTGTCACAACCTGTGTTTCCTTTTTTTCTTTCACCACTTTCAATGTTTTTTGTGCTTTCAATGTTCTATAATACTATTCTTTCTGTCTCTATCTCTTTATAAATCAACTGTATCTTAGAATATTTTGAATTTTCTACTTTTGGAGAATAAAAGAAATTTGAAATAAAATAAAATACTAGTATTTAAGCATTTTATAAACATTTTGGCTAATATCCATGTTATTGGTCTTAGTGACATCCAGTGGCCATGACAGGTCAGTGGCAGGATTTCAGATCTTTCCAGAACTATCTTTACAATGTATTTTTAAATTTATAACATGGGAAAAGATATACAGCCTTAGACCACTTATCATTTTACCATAAATATAATAAAATACTCCCTGGTTATTTGTCATTCATAAACCAAACTGCCTCATATATCAGAAAAAAATATATATTACATTTAGGTTATTTTACTCTAGCTTCATTAGTGAATTAGTATCTCTTGTCACTTATAGTATTTTGTTTTCACACACCTTCAGGTTAGAGTACGTTTATTTGAATAAAATTACTAACTACATTATTAACGAAATATGCTTTCCTAAACAATCAATAATTTTTCTTTCTCAGTTTTTTTGAATTAATACTTTAAAATATTGCCTATTTCATTAGAATGGTTTGAAAAAGTTTGTGCTAAGGCATAATTATTAAGGTCTGAGTATGCCTCTGGTGCTGAAGTCAGAGACCAAAGAATTAGACAGCAATTCTCTTTTAAAAAGAAAAGAATAAAAGTGTCCATAAAATCTAAGGTGCAAATTTTCATGCTTTGAGGCAAGTTTTTAGTTCTTTAGGCTTTGCTTCTGATAATAACAATGCTGATCTATATTATAGTGTTAAGCTAAGCATTACAAATAATGATTAGCTAGTACTCTGTAGTTTAGAAAGTCAGTCATGAAAATTTGCACATGCATAAAATCTAAAGGGAGTAAGGGAGTAAACTTTCTATCTTTCTAAATAATAGCAAGATAATCCATTTTAGGCCTCTTTTGTTATGCAGCACAAGAGTAGGAGCCCTGGTCTGACAGAACAAGCATAGAGTATTCAACTCAATGCATACTTGCTGTTAATAGAATTGAGGAATAGGTACTTATCATTTTACTGGGAAATTGATATACATACATGAAATCTCTAAAAAGGGTTTGGTTGAGTATTTAATTAAATGTTGGGCTGTAAAAGAGGTATAGAAGTTGAGTAGAGGAACAATGGCAGTAGCTGCAGTAATAAGTAAAGGCTTCAGAAAACAAGTGTATCCATCCCACAAGAAACCCAGGCATTTGATCATCAAAGAAAAATAAGAAGAAAGGGAGAAAAGAGGCAGTTTAACTTTGGGTAGGAATATGAGTAAACTGTGGAAGTGAGACACAAACACAAAGGAATGATGAGGGAATAATCCTGATCACAGGAGCAGCTTTTGGGGGGCAGGGAAGAAAACAATTGGCAAACAAGTGAGGGTGGCCAGTTGATACCTGCTTCAACCTCAGGCTGATGCACCTGATTACCAAGAGGAACAGGAGTCATTACAGATTTTTAAATGCCATGACAAAATGCAAGCAGCATGAAAGGAAATCTAAACAAAGATGCATGGTGTCTCTTTTTAGGTGACCATTAGAGAAAACCAAACACAAGCTCAAAATCTCAGACAATAATGTTACAAAAGGAAGGAAGATTTAGAGATTTAAAGATTAAATGAACCTGGTGATTGGCAGCCTGAGGAAGGTGAAAGTCAGCAAGGAGTCACAAAGCCATTCAAGATATCGATGCTGTAAACGGCACTGCTTCTGAATGAAAGAGGGAGGGAAGATAAGAAAAGGAACTTTTTGGTAGAAAGAAACAAAACTTTGACATGTTCAAAGGAAATGTCCAATAAAAAACTTAGATGTGTTAGGGAGTGAGGCTGTGGGTGAAAAGGGGGTGCTGTTACAAATCATAAATCTCTAACAGAGCAGGTCATGGTGGATAGTCAGGCCTTGAACCTATGACTTCTTCAGCAGAAAGCTTATTTTTTACTTAAGCAAGCTCTACTCATTGTTTCTGTGCATCTAAGTTAACATTTCTTTGAAATACTCCTGCTCAGACCCCTCCTTCTAAAGCATGGCCAGCCTCAAAGAGAGCACTTAATCTTAACTATTCTGCTCTAATCCCCACCTTGTCTTCTCCTACTTTCATGTAATCTTCATGTGTTTTCTCCTTAATTTCAAAAGCATAAAAGAAGCTACAAAACTGTCATTCCCAGAACATTTAAGATCTTCTTCCTTGGCATATGTGGTCAATTTGGCTCTAATAAACTATTACAAAAATTCTCTACAAGTTTGGACATTTCTTATATCAACACTACAGTTTCAGATGTAAAGAAAATAAAGCTTTTTTTAAAGAATGGAAAGGTAAATAGATACAAGTGCAGCAGAGAAATCTAGGAGAACGAACATTGAGAAAATGCATTCAATTCAGTGGGGGCAGTAAAAGAAGCAAGAGATGGAGTTTGCCATGATTTACAGAAAGTGGTTTCATGGAGTGATTGTGTTCCCATCCAAATGTCCACAAATTGAAAAGATGTTAGAAAATTTATGAATTTAATAAGACCACCCACTCAAAGAACCTAATTGATAACATAAATGGAATCATATTAAAAGGGGAAGCAGGGTCCTCACCAATTGGCTTAGTGATAGAGTGTCAGCTGGGGTGAGGATATCCTGGGTTTGAGTCCCAGTCAGGGAACATAGAAGAATAGACCATCTGCTTGTCCACCTCTCCCCCTCTCCCTTATCTCTCTTTGTCTCTCTTTTTTCCTAATAGCCATGGTTCAGTTGAAGTAAGTTGACCCCGGGCACTGAGGATGACTCCATGGTCTCGCCTTAGGTACTAAAATAGCTTGGTTGCCGAGCAACAGAACAATGGCTCCAGATGGGCAGAGCATCACTCCACAGGGGCTTGCCAGGTGGATCCTAGTCTGCATACATGCAGGAGTTTGTCTCTCTGTCTGGCCACTTCTCACTTAAGAAATATTTTTATAAAATGAATGAAAGCAGAATGAATTAAAAATTGTACTTTTATGGAGAAAATTGAAGCAGCTTTCAAAACAGAAGGAAAGAAGTTCAAGTTAAGGGAGGGGAATAATCAGAAGAGGCAATAAAGAGATGATTCAAACAAGTTCCTTTAAAAGTGTGAGAAGATGAGAGACAAAGAACATCAGACATTTGTATGAAAGATCAGACATTAACTTTTGATAGAAGGATATGTAATTTTAATCAATATCTAAATTTCTCTTTCTAAATAATAACAGGGTAATTCATTTTAGGCCCCTTTTGTTATGCAGCACAAGGGTAAGAGCCTTTAATGTGATAACTCAAATTAAAGATGAGAAACATGATGGGATTGAAGAAATAGAACAAAGCCTAAAATATTTCTGTGGAAAATAACCAAGGGAACCAATGAGAGATGAATGAAAGGAGTGCAGAGTGGGAGAACTTGGCCAAGTTGAAGTGGTACAGCAGGCACTACCAGGGAGCCAGCTGTGCTGTGTCACATGGCTTTCTCCAGCAGCACTCAGCAGTCTGTGAGCAAAAGGCCCATCATAGAGCAGTCCAACACCAGATATGAGAAGGACTCACGAGGGAGTCCAAACTGCTGGCAGGAGGTGCACTGAATACCACCTGGAAAGGAGTCAAGATCAGTCTAATGAAAAAAGCTTATTCTTAGAAAAAATAAAAAAAATAAAAGGCTGGGATGAATAATGTTGTAAATCCCAAAGCGGAAAGGAAGTTTCAAAAGTTGTGGAGGAAGGATTTAGAAGAAGATGTGCAAAAGAGATGAATTTGGCACTTCAGAGTTATTGGGAGCACTACTTAAGGCTAGAGGGTTCTACACATGGCTGATGTGGTATAGAGGTCAGGCGTTTTGATAAGAACATGGATACTTTATAAAAAGTGTCATTTAGGATGAGAGAATGAAAACTGGACAAGTAGGCCCACAACTGAGTTCGTGTAATTTTGGTAATTTTTTTTCTTAAAGCAATGATTTTCAAAGCATGGGTTTTGATTGATAATACAAGCACCACCTGCTTCTGACAAAACTTCTTGGGTCCCACCTACCCACTGACTGGGAAATTCTGGGTATGAGTCTCAGCAATCCATGTTTTAACAAGACTTCCATGGGATAAAGTATGTTCAAGTTTGAGCACCACTGTATTAAAAACAGAATAAAGAAGATAAAAGGATAGAGGACAAAGAACCTTATCTGTTTAAAAAAACTGGACTGAGGCTTCATTAATATTCTGAACCAATCATGTAAAACACAGAAAGTAGTAATAACCAAGCAATAAATACTTGTATACCCTTTTGTATTTTAAAAATTTCTTAAATATATCTATAATTTTTGCAGCAAAGGAAAGACCTACCTAGCAGGAGAAATTACCTGCAAATCATAAATATATTAAGAGGTTAACACTCAAAATATACAAGAAATTTCTACAATTCCATAGCAAACACACAGGCACACACATATACACACAAAACATGATTTTAAAATGTGAAAAAGAGTTAAATAGACATTTCTCCAAAAAAAGGACATACAGATAAATGACTAAGAGGTACCTGAAAAGATGTTCAACATCAAGGAAATGCAAATCAAAACCACAATAGTATCTACTCCATACTGGAACTCTAATGGTACTGCTCTTCAATGGTAATTTTAAGACAAAAATTCAAAATGTTTACTATATATTCATATAAAATATTCCAAATTGTGATAAATACATGGAATGCTGCATTTTAACAATACAGAAAATAATTTGAAGAATAGTAAATTTGTTGTAAAATTGTAGTAGTGGATTCCAGATTTGCAACAGAGTAGGCAGACTTACAAGCTGCCACCTCAGAGGAACAAACTGGATTACAAATTAATTTAAGAACAATCATTGTAAAAAACCAACTTTGGACTAAAAGAACAGGACTCGAAAACCAAGAAGTACAGAAGAATCCACACCGAGCCTGGTAAGGAGTGTGGGGCATATTAGGGGCTCCTCTCAGGAGCAAGGGGTGGCTGAGGATCCAGAGGGTTTCTCATTGTGGGAAGAGAGACCCTGAGAGGTGGGGATCTTCAGTCCCAAGACCGGAGCCCCAGCCAAGAAATCCAGAGACTAGAGGAAACAGCCTGACAGCATTGAGTGGGGAGAAGAATGGGATTTCTGTCTGTGGGAAACACCTGGCAAAAGAAGTTGCAGCCTCAAAGGGCTAGCAGAAAATATCACTCATAGCCACTTGCCTGGGGTTCCGGGGACAAGGAGAGCTAAGAGGACTGGTCTTGCATGAGGAGAGTGGGGAGATCGAGGCACAGGAACACAAACAGTGATGGGGAGAAGAATACCTGATCTGAGTCATTCTCCTGCTGAGGCGGACATTACTGGGGGGAGGGTAGCTACTTCTATCAAGCACAGTCTAGCATGGAGCCAGTTGACCCACCTCCACTTGACCCTCTCCAGCTACAAACAGAGCAAAAGGCCATTCAGAAAGGAGGAAGTAAAGGGGAGGGGCACTGAATCAGGTTTCTGGGGAGACCTGAGTTACACCACACCCTTCTGATATGGAGAACATGCCATGCCCCCAGAGAGTAACTGGGCAAACCACACCTTCTGGATCTCAGAGGTCACACCCACCGCATTCTTGGATAGAGTTTCAACTGGGGCCAAAGAAAAAGATATGCCCACTACCCCCTTCCTAAACACAGAAGCTTCCTGCTGGGCTCAGCAAACAAACAGCAGGGAAAATAAGACTGAAGTGGCTCTACTAGTTAAGGGGAATTAAAATCCAAGCAACCAGCAGAGGCTGAGGGACAAAGATCTGGAGGAGCCACATTATATATACCAACCTCAGACCCACAATTTCAACAAATTTGCAAATTGCACACAAAAAAAATGGGAAGACATAGAAAGGTAATCCATATGAATCAATAAGAGAAATCCCCAGAGAAAGAACTGAATAAGATGGAAGTAGCCAAATTACTGGATATAGAGTTTAAAATAATGATTATTAGGATGCTTAAGAATCCCAGAGCTACAATGGATGGAATTAATGAGCACCTAAATAAAAAAATTGCAAGCATCAAAAAGGACACTGAAATCATAAAAAAGAATCAATCAGAAATGACAATTACAATACCAAAAATGAAGACTATGCCAGAAGGAATCAACAGCAGGCTGGATGAAGCAGAGGACTGAATCAACGAATTAGAGGACAAGATAAATAAAAACATAGAAACAGAGCAGCAAAAAGAAAAGAGGCTTAAAAAGTCTGACGAAAATATAAGAGAACTCTGTGACAATATGAACAAAAATAACATTCGCATCATAGGGGTTCCTGAAGCAGAAGAGAAAGGACAAGGGATAAAGTACCTGTTTGAAAAAATTATAGCTGCAAACTTTTCTAAATTGATGAAGAAAAAAGTAACACAAGTCCAAGAAGCACAGAGAGTCCTGGTAAAGAGAAATCCAATGAGGTCTACATTAAGACACATTATAATTAAAATACCAAAGTTAAGAGATAAAGAAAAAAATACTAAAAGAAGCAAGAGAAAAAAAGTCAATTACTTATAGAGGAGACCTATAAGGATGACATCTGGCTTTTTAACAGAAACACCTGAGGCCAGATGGGAATGAAAGGAAATATTCAAAGTAATGCAAAACAAGGGCCTACAACCAAGACTTCTTTATCCAGCAAGGTTATCATTTAAAATTGAAGGAGAAATAAAAAGCTTCCCAGACAAAAAAAAAAAAAAAAGAAACAAAACTTAAGGAATTCATTACAACCAAACCAGCACTGCAGGAAATGTTAAGAGGCTTGCTGTAAAAAGAGCAAAGACAAAAAGAAACTGAGAAACAGAGGATTATAGATTTAAAGAACAAAATGTCAATAAACAACTGCATATCAATAATAACCTTAAATGTAAATGGATTAAATGCTCCAATGAAAAGACATCGGGTAGCTGCATGGATAAGAAAATAAGACCTGTACATATGCTATCTACAAGAGACCCACCTCAGAACAAAAGATACATATAGACTGAGAGTAAAGGGATGGAAAAAAATATTGCATGCAAACAAAAAGGAAAAAAATCCTGGGGTAGCAATACTAATATCTGACAAAGTAAACTTTAAAACAAAGGCTATATATACTAAGACATAAAGAAGGTCACTACAGAATGATAAAAGGAGCATTACAACAGGAAGATATAACTATTATAAATATATATGCACCTAATGTAGGAGTACCTAAATATATAAAACAAATTTTGATGAACAAAAAGGGTGAGATCAACAACAACACTATAATAGTAGGGGATTTTAATACCCCACTAACATCAATGGATAGAACGTACAGTCAGAAAATTAACAAAGACACAACAACCTAAATGACACTCTAGATCAGGGGTGCTCAATACGTCGATTGCAATCTACTGGTCGATCACAAAAGAAGTGTGGGTAGATCGCATGACATTAAAAAGACATTTGTCTTTTGATTGGCATAAAGGGTAGCCAATCTGACATCTGAACTTTTGACACCCTACACGCTAACTTGTTCAGTTACATTGCTGCATAGTTAGCCTTCAACTTATTTAAACTAAATACAACAAAGGGTATAAAAATGAGTGCCGTAGCTGGTCTGAGTAAGAAGCCTAAAATCTACCACTTTCATACAGAATGGGAGGGAATTTTTTTCACTATGTCATATTCTAAGTGAGTTTGACTCATCTGTCTGTGTGCTATTTCTATTCCAAAGAAGGGAAATGTGGAGCGGCTTTTTTGGACTGTCATAAAAATTATGACATTGAATTTCCTCTGAAAAGAGAGCTGAGGAGAAAGGTGAAAGGAGAATACACAATATTCAATAGTAATACTAATAACTTAAATTATGATAATATAGAAGAAATAAATTTATGTTTTGCATTTTTATTGTAGGTAGATCATTTTTTAATTTTTTTATTATTTATTTATTTATTTTAGAGAAGAGAGAAGGAGAGAGAGAGGGAGAGAGAGAGAGAGAAAGGGGAGAGGAGCAGGAAGCATCAACTCCCATATGTGCCTTGACCAGATAAGCGCAGGGTTTTGAACCAGCGACCTCAGCATTCCAGGTCGACGCTTTATCTACTGCGCCACCACATGTCAGGCTGTAGGTAGGTCATTTTGACTTGGTCATCTTATAAGTAACTCGCAAGCTGAACAAGTGTGGGCATCCTGCTCTAGATCAACTGGATTTAAAAGATATCTTCAGAACCTTTCACCTCAAAGGAGCAGAATATACATTCTTTTCAAGTGCTCACTGTACATTCTCTAGGATAGACCACATGTTAGGACACAAAACAAAGTCTTAATAAATTCAAGAAGATTAAAATCATATCAAACAACTTCTCTGATCACACGGCATGAAATAGCAATAAACTACAATAGAAAAATTAAAAAAAAATTTAAACACTTGGAGACTAAATAGCATGCTATTAAATAATGAATGGGTTAACAATGAAATCAAGGAAGAAGTGAAAAACTTTCTTGAAACAAATGAAAATGAGCACACAACAACTCAAAATTTATGGGACACAGCTAAAGCAGTCTTGAGATGGAAGTTCATAGCATTACAGGCATACCTTATAAAGCAAGATAAAACTCAAATTAACAACTTAACCGTGCACCTAAAAGAACTAGAAAAAGAACAGCAAGTGAAGCCCAGAGGAAGTAAAAGAAAGAAAATAATAAAGATCAGCATGGAAATAAATGACATAGAGGCAAAACACACATATACACACAACACAGAAAATCAATGAAACCAAGAGCTGGTTCTTTGAAAAGGTAAACAAAATTGATAAACCTTTAACCAGGCTCACCAAGAAAAAAGGAGAGAGGACTCAAATACATAAAATTAGAAATGAGAGTGGAGAAGTAACAACTGACACAGCAGAAATTTAACAGATTGTAAGAACATACTATGAAGAACTGTATGCCCAAAAATGGGACAACCTAGAAAAAATGGATAAATTCTTGAAAAATAGAATCATTCAAAAGTCAACCTGGAAGAATCAGAAAACCTAAACAGACTATTTACAAAGAAAGACATTGAAACAGTTATTAAAATACTCCCCCAAAGTAAAAGTCCTGGGCCTGATAACTCACAGATGAATTTTACCCAATATTCAAAGAAAAACTATGAATTTTACTCAATATTCAAAGAAGAACTAACTTCTATACTTCTCAGGCTTTTTCAAAAAATTCAAGAAGAGGGACAAATTCCAAACTGCTTTTATGAGGCGAGCATAATCCTCATTCCAAATCCAGGGAAAGACACTACAAAGAAAGAAAACTATAGGCCAATATCCCTGATGACCTTAAATGCTAAAATTCTCAATAACATATTAGCCAACCGGATCCAGCAATACATGAAAAAAATCATACATCACAATCAAGTGGGATTTATTCTGGGGAGGCAAGGCTAGTACAATATTTGGAAATCAATCAACGTGATTCATCACGTAAACAAAAGGAAGGATAAAAACCACATGATAATATAAATAGATGCAGAAAAAGCATTTGATAAAATCCAGCACCCATTTATGATAAAAATTCTCAGCATAATGGGAATACAGAGAGCATACCTCAATATGATAAAAGCCTTCTATAACATACACATAGCCAACATCATACTCAATGAGCAAAAAATAAAAGTAATACCCTTAAGAACAGGAACAAGACAGGGATGCCCCATTTCAAAACTCTTAACATAGTTTTGGAAGTCCTATCCACAGCAATCAGAGAAGAAGAAGAACTAAGAGGCATCCTAATTGGAAAAGAAAAAGTAAACTATCATTATTTGCTGATGACTTGATACTGTACATAGAAAACACTAAAGTCTCAGTCAAAAACTACTGAAACTGATAAATGAATTTAGCAAGGTGGAAGGATATAAAATCAATATTCAGAAATCAGTGGCATTTATATACACAAACAATGAACTATCTAAAAGAGAAATTAAGAAAACAATCCTCTTCAACATTGCCACCAAAATAATAAAGTACCTAAGATTAAATTTAACCAAAGAGGTTAAAGACCTGTACTTGGAAAATTATAAAACATTGATAAAAGAAATAAAAAAAAAGATACAAACATATTTAAAAAGTGGAAGCATATACTGTATTTATGGATATGAAGAATAAATATCATTAAAACGTCTATACTATCCAAAGCAATATATAAATTCAATGCAATCCTATTACTATATCAATGACATACTTCAGAGATATAGAACAAATATTCCAAAAATTGATAAGGAACCAAAAAAGAACATGAATAGCCTCAGCAATCCCAAAAAAGAAGAATAAAGTGGGGTGTATCACACTTCCTGATATCAAGTTATACTACACGGCCATCGTACTCAGAAAAGCTTGGTACTGGTATAAAAACAGGCATACAGATCAATGGAACAAAACAGAGAACCAAGAAATAAACCCACACATTTTTGGTCAACTGATATTTGACAAAGGAGGTAAGAGCATACAATGGAGTAAAGACAGTCTCTTTAACAAATGGTGCTGGGAAAATTGGACAAATAAGTGCAAAAAAAAAAAAAATGGAACTAGACCACCAACTCACACCATTTAAAAAAATAAACCCAAAATGGATAAAAGACTTGAATGTAAGTTGTGAAACCATGATCATCTTTGAAGAAACCATAGGCAGTAAGCTCTCCGACATCTCTCGCAGCAATATACTTGCTGATATAACTACACAGGCAAGTGTAATAAAGAACAGGATGAACAGATGGTACTATATCAAACTAAAAAGCTTTTGCACAACAAAAGACAACATGAACAAAATAAAAAGACAAACCACACATAGGGAGAACATATTCATCAACACGTCCAATAAGGGGATAATAACCAAAATATACAAAGAACTTTTAAAACTCAACACCAGGAAAGTAAACATTCCAATCAAAAACTGGGCAAAAAAAGTGAATAGACATTTCTTCAGAGGACATAAAGATGGCCAATGGTCATATGAAAAAATTTTCAACATCACTAATCATTAGAGATATGCAAATTAAAACCACAATGAGATATCATCTCATACCTATCAGAATGGCGCTCTTTAACAAAACAATATATAGCAAGTGCTGGCAAGAGTGTGGAGAAAAGGGAACCCTCCTGCACTGCTGGTGGGAATGCAGACTGGTGCAGCCACTGTGAAAAACAGTATGGAGATTCCTCAAAGTATTAAAAATCAAACTGCCTTTTGACCCAGCTATCCCACTTCTAGGAATATATTTTAAGAATAACAAATCACTGATTCAAAAAAGAAATGCACCCCCATGTTTATTGCAGCATTGTTCACAATAGCCAAGATCTGGAAACAGCCCAAGTGTCCATCAGTAGATGAGTAGATTAAAAAGCAGTGGTACATATACACAATTGGATACTATGCGGCTGTGAAAAAGAAGGAAATTTTAACCTTTGTGACAACATTGATGGACTTGGAGTCTATTATGCTAAGTGAAATAAGCCAGGCAGAGAAAGAAAAATATCGTATTACTTCACTTGTTTGAGGAATCCCATGAACAGTATAAACTGAGAAATGGAAGAGAGGCAGAGAAGGCATTAAAGAGTCCAGAGGGAAAATGATCAGAAGGAAAGGGGATGAAAGGAGGGGATCAAAGAAAGGAAAGACTTTAGGGAAAGTAAATACATATAACACAGAGAGATAGAGGGTAGGATAATAAATCATAGAGGGAAGTAGGGACGGCAGTGGTGGGAGAAGAACACGAGGGAGGGAGCGAGGGAGATATATTTGGGGGAACACTTGTAACTATGTAAACACAACAAATTAAAATTTAAAAAATTATAAAAGGAAAAATTGTTGAAATGTACAATTCAAACATAAATATGAGATTGCTTTGCGATTTTCAAAGAGCAACATTTTAATAAATACATCCTGAAGAATCATGATAGGTTAGACACGTTATGAGTTCCTAGTAATTACTTTCTGGAAAATAATTGCATTTGTTGTTAGATGATTTACATAAAAACAGTCTACAGGGCTATTTAAATTTATTTAATTATTTAAATGCCAGACTAAATATGTCCTCTAAAGAAATCTCAGTAAAATTGTAATGCCATTAGTAATTGGAAAAAAAATGCTTATTACTTTCTCTACTGTATATATAGCTATATTTCAGTGTTGGCCAATATAGGACCCAAATAAATGACAATGACTGAGACACTCATGTGTCAGCATGCACACAATTAGGAATGAGAAACCACATAGATAATTTCACATTTACCCAAGCCTAAGTCAATTTAAATAATAATTTATGCAGTATAGACACACTGCCAATGAAGTTCGTTAGCACATTTGTTAAAATTATAGTTACTCAAAAAAATTTTCAAAATTTGCTTAATTACAAAGGCACCATATTTGTATTATCTCAGTGAAGTCTGTATTTGTTGTAGAAAGTTTAGATTAAATAATGCCAAGAAAATAAAAATGCTATACTTCTACCACACATAATTACATGCATACTTAGACCAACTTTGTGTAAAACCTTCCAGATATTTTACAAACATCATCAAAATAGGAGACATCTAGATTACCCAACATTAATAATACTAAAATTAACATCTGAATTTACATCATTATTGTCTGAGTGCTTAAAGTACAGTCTGTTTTACAGTCCCTTTTCCCCTTGAGACTAGAAAGCTATCTCTGTGGTTTTACTTTGGCATCTTTCAAATATTCAATTTCCTGGAAACTCAAGGTTGAATCAACAGATCAATTTGGGGAGAATAAACATGTTTACAATATTTAGCCTTTGTATCCATGTACTTGGGAATATTCCTATGTATTTTTTTCTTATGTGTTTTTTTAAAAAAATTATTGCTTTATATATGAAATCCCAGTGCACCTTTGGGTATATTCTTAAATACTTTACATTGTTGTAGCTATTGTAAATAATTTACCCTTTCAAATTGTTTTCTTGTTATATTTATACATGTGTAGAAATAATTTCTTTTATTTATTGATTTTAAATTAAACAACATTGCTATAAAAACTCTTGTAAAATTCTAATAGTTTCTCTTAAGATTCTTTTATTTTCTATGAAAATAATTAAATTATTGCTAAATAAATATTATGGTTTTTATTTTTTCATCCTCATCCTCTCACATTCTGTTTTTTTTTTTTTTTAATATTTCCTTACCTTGAATCTCAGGGTAAAAATGGAAAAGAAATACTTACAGTGGTTACTTTATACCTTGTTATTGCTCTTTAAGGAAATGATTCTAATGCTTCTTCATAAAATTTAATGTTTGTTGTACAGTTTTGTATTTATTTTGTTACTTTCTAAAAACTTTTTCATGAATAGATATTGAGTTTTATTAAAGGTTTTCTTTTCATTCAACACATATTTAAAATAAATATCCAATGATATTTACTCTATGGATTTCATTTTAATGTAAATTACATTAATAAATTTTGCAATAAGAAACCATCTTTTCATTAGAAAATACACAACTCAACTTGATAAAGTATCTTTAAACTATTCTGAATTTGGTTTTGTTTATATTTTGTTTTGGGTTTTTACACCTGTATTAAATAATATTTCCCTGTGTACTTTTTCTCTCATGATACATATCTTCTTTATGAAATAAAATATATTCATTAACTAATATGTTTTTATAAAATATCATGTATATAAATTGAAAATATTTGTTTTAAAGAAGTGATACTTATATAAAACACGGGTCTAAAATTTTTTGAAGAAAAATTTTAAATTCTAGTTAGATTTTGTTCTTATATTATTTATATATAATTTATATTTTTTCTTGATTCACTTTTGCTTCTATTTTTGTAGAGGTTGTTCACTTTATTTGAGTTTTCCAATGTTTGGTAAAATTTCTTCATAATTATATCTCTCAAAATTGGCAGCACTTGTGGTTGTACTCTTCTTCCTAGCATCATTTGTTTATACTTTCTCATCATTTTCTTAAACTTTTTAAAGTTTGCTGATTTTACTAGTCTGTTCAATGAGCCAGTATGGCTTTGTAACTTTCTATGCCATATGTCTATTTACTTTCCCATTGTTTTTAATTACGTTTATAATTTCTTTTCTTCTAATCTTCTAAGTATCTTTCTCCTCTTCTTTTAAACATTCATTCATAGTTTTTAGCACTTCTTCTTTTTGTAATAAAGCAATTAAGCCTATTATTTTCCCCATAAAATCTTAAATTATATCCTATATTTTTTTATATAAAGTACTGACAGCTTTTGCATTGTTGAATATATTTTAATTTCCCTTTTAATTTCTTTATTCAGTGAGAAACATAGAGGTCATATTAAAACTTAAACATATGTGTAGTTTCTGTGTATATTTAAAAAATATATAACCTTTGAATTTTGTTGTTATCTGGAGTAAAAGCCTTAAAATCTGAGGAAACAGTAGTAAAAGGCCTGAGTAAGAAAGTACCTGAGGTTTTCAAGGAACTACAAAAAATTCTGGGTAGGAGGAAAGTCAACCTAAAGACAATATAGTCAGAAGGTAACCCAGGGTCAGATCCTGTAAAAAACTAGATCATATTAAGCACTTAGCATTTACTCTGAGTGACATAGAAATTACTGGAAGAATTTTAAGGAAATCTACATTTTACCAGGATCACTCTGTCTGCAGTGTTAATAATAGCTATGGGTGGGACAAAGGCAGAGGCAGAGAGACAAATCAGGAATATATTACAGTAACCTAGATAAAAGATGCTGGAGACCTTGACCATGTGTAGTGGTTGAGCTGGCGCAAAGGTTAAAGTCTGGATATATTTTGAAGGCAGAATAGGCAAAATTTTCTGCCATACTGGACATGAGTATGATACAAAGATAAAAGTCAAGGTACACAGCAAGGTCTTTAGCTCAAGAAACTGGAAGATTCTGCCTTTCACAAGCTGGAGCTGTTGTCTTGCAAGCTGGTGGCTTAAAAGGGTGGGAGTGACAGGTGTGCCTTACAGGCCAGGTGACCTCTGAAACCCAGGAAAAGAGAAAAAAAAGCCTGAGAAATTGAGACTTGTAGAACTCCTGTCATTCAAAGGAGCCTTCAAATAGACAGAAACATCTATCTCTTTCTGTATGTGTCCTGACCAGGGACTCAACTAGAAATATCTGCACTTCTGGACTCTAACCAACAAGACTATGAATTTATATTACCAAAAAATACTTTTATAAAAACATTATATTATTTTGAGAGATAAAACAACTACCAAAAAGGAAAGAAAGCAAAACCCAACCATATGCTGATTTTAGAACACAAACACATCTAAGTTGCAAGGACAAAAGTAGATTCAAAGTGAAAGGTTGAAGAATGATTCTCCAAAAAAATAATATCCAAAGTAGGTGTAGCTATACTCATATCTGACAATGCTAACTTTAAGACAAAAAAGGAAAACAGAGACAAAAATTGACATTTTATAATGATAAAAGGGACATCAAGCAGACATTATACTTATTTATATATATATGCACCGAAATATATAAGACATCTGCTGTTGGATCTAAAAATCAAAGCAGACAAAAACACATTCATACTTGGACAAATTTAAGGTGACAGAAAATGATTTGACTTTGGGTGATGGGTATACAATATAATAAACAGTTCAAATTCTATAGAAATGTTTGCTTGAAACCTATGTACTCTTTTTGATTAATGTCACCTTGTAAGTTTTCTAAACAAAATTTAAAAATTAAAAAGACCCTGGAAAATGTATTTGCAATCAGCTTAAATGCAAAAGACTATAGTAGGAACACCAAGTCTTCTTAGGTAATAACTTTTCAATGCTTTTGATATCATGCGGAAATCTAGAGAAGACAGTTACATATGCATTTTTGGAACCCGGACTCTGAAAGTCATCCACCTGATGTAATGTATAAAGTCATGTAACTGAAGTAGACCACTTAAGTAGTGTGTAAATAGAAAAGATGAGTTGCCCAACTACTTTATCCTGAGACATTTCAATAGTTAAAGAAGGATAGAGGACATGAAGAGGAAGAAGCAAAAAACAATGAGAAAAAATGACCATAAAGTTAAGAGAAAAACTAGGCAAGTATGATGTTGGAAGCCAAGTGAAGAATGTGTTTAAAGATGAATATAATGATCAATTATGACAAGTTGATACTTGTAAATCAAGATGAGGCATGTGAAATTATCACTGGCAATGGGAGATCACTGCTGATCTTGACAAAGTGCAGATGTAGCTTGATGGTATAGGAGGAAACCTGATTGCAATGAAATCAAAAGAGAAAGAAGAGAGCATAAGCAGGGGTCCTTTGATTTTAAAAAACAACTTTATTTTATTTTTATTTTTTTACAGGGACAGAGAGAGAGTCAGAGAGAGGGACAGACAGACAGAAACAGAGAGAGATGAGAAGCATCCATCCTTAGTTTTTCATTGCCGTTGTGACACCTTAGTTGTTCATTGATTGCTTTCTCACAAGTGCCTTGACCGCAGCCTTCAGCAGAGTGAGCAACCCCTTGCTGGAGCCAGCGACCTTGGGTCCAAGCTGGTGAGCTTTTGCTCAAGCCAGATGGACCCGCGCTCAAGCTGGCAAGCTCGGGGTCTCGAACCTGGGTCTTCAGCATCCCAGTTCAACACTCTATCCACTGTGCCACCACCTGGTCAGGCGGTCCTTTGATTTTAAAAGGGGAGATAAAACTTATATGATAACTAGAGGGAGATACGAAGTCAAAGAGGATCATTTTATGTTGGTAATAAAAGCATACTTGCATGCTGATTAGAAAAATCAAGGAAAAAGAAAAAAGTGATGATACAGGAGAGAGATGAGAGAACTGCTGGAGTGAGGGAGGGAGAATAAGACAGAGGGCACAATATGGAAGTTGATCTCAGTGAGGAGCTTAGAGTGTTTATTCAGAGTAACCAGAAGACAATGTTGTTCTCATAAACACATAGATACCTCGGTAGATGTGGTTGAAGCCCTTAATTTTTTTTCTGATTGCCTCTATTTTATAAATTGAGAAGGAAAATAAGTTATCAGTTGATAATGAGGATAAGAAGACATGTTGCAAGTGTGAAGAGATGGGAAAAAAGTAAAAGATTGTGATAAAGAAAATTGACCAGGAAATAAACTATGATCAATGGGCAGCAGGAAAAAACCTCTCAGTATAGTGACCATAATTTAAAGTGATATAAGTAAGCACATTTTTATCTTATGTCGTTGTTTGTTTTTGTTTCTCCTGTTACAGTCTGGACACAAGGTATGCAGTGTTGGATTTAACCAAATGTTTTGGTTTTACCAATTGAGTGTAATAAAAGCAAGATTGTTGAGGGTTTGTTTGTTATATACTGTTTTCTTTTTCAAAACTCTATAATTAGTGATAGAATTTTTTAAATTATAAACTTATTTATAGTCATCTTGAAGTTCAAAGAATAGTTTTTGACATTATATATTTTCTCCATTAACATAAAACTAGCATTACAAAAAATAAGATAATTATTTCCAAAACTACTTTGAACCACAGTATTGAAGCATAGTGACTGAAAATAAGTAACTTGCATTATAAATAAAAATTTCCATTTAGTATATCAAAAATAGTTTATATAGTGATAGTAATAAATAATACAGACCCTTTGAAACAAAGCATACATTTTACAACACTGTCACAAAAAAATGATTATGGACAAATTTCTGTCTCTACCAATACGATGCTACAAATTGATTTGTTTTGTATATCAGAAACAAAATGTACTTCTCTTAGCATAGAAATCAAGAAGATGAAATTCTTTTATCAATCTGCAAAGACACATTTTAAAGTGATCAACATGAGACAATGAATTTATTTCAAGTAAATTTTTATGGATAAGATAAAGAACATACAAAATATGTATCACTTTACTTTTTATTTTATAACATATTTTTGTCAAATACATCTTAAAAACCATTCTAGTATTCTTTCTGCCTCCCCTGCCTCCTGAATCTTTTTCTATCACTTTACAGCTGGTGTTCTCATGGCGTTCCAGCTCCAATCACAATCACATACATGAGTGACCACAGTGCAGGAGAATCTGGCTCTCCAAAACTTCTTTAACCTAAGTGAACTCAATAAGACAGAACAATGTCTGCCTTCCCAAGTGGCTGCCAAAGGGGCCAAATAATTCAAGTATAGAGGAACTGATACTTGGTGATAACTTATTTGAATAATTGGGACAAAAGACAAAAAAAAAAAATCCTCCTCCTTTTTTCCTTCAATGTTCTATTCCAGGGCATAGTTTCTCTGCAAATCTGTCTAAAAATATATGGTAAGGTATAGCAAGTGCACCTACCAATTATTCAGCTACATCTTTTTCAGAAAGTATACCATGAAACAAGGCTGGCAAGATACTACAGCTCTTTGCACTGTACCTATCTTGTCTTTCCTGCCTCACTTCCCTAGCTCTTGCTCTCACTTTCTAGAATTGCACCTCACAAATAAAGCACCAGCACTTAATTCTTGTAATTAGACTCTATTTTCAAGAGACCATTGGCTAAAATGAGGACAAGCAGGGTACAATGAACATGTACAGTTGAAATTTTTCATAACAAACATTCGTGCTATCATCAACCTAGTTAAACATTAAAGCATACTTTAGAAACATCTCCTTGTGCCTTTCACCAAATATATAAAAATATCATTTTTAAATTAACATAAATTGAAGCCTGAGCTTATGCCCATTTTAGTGGTAGAAAGTAAAGTCTCTGTCATTCTTGGAGCTCAAATTCTCCTATACTTTGCAAAAATAATTGGTGCAAACAATAAATTCCTCAATCACAGGACACTGTAGACACCAGGATTCTCTCCCTATTCTCTAGTTTCTTTACAAAAGCAGTGGCTTCATCTGAAACACCTAGCAAAATTGCTTCAGTTTTGAAGATTTCGTGAAACAAAAGAGAAAACTGAGTGTTGTGACATCTATATCTGCTTACATTCATTTCTGTCCACTATTACAAACCTGAAAAAAGGTAGTACAAAATAACTTGTAAAACCTAAACTACAAAGCAATACAAAAGTTCTTGTAAAACTTCAACTTTTGATGATAAAAAAGAGAAAATTGGGTGTTTATATAAAAAAACTCAACACTGTTTACAATGAAGGAATAATTTGAATACAAAGAGAAAGGAGTAAATTAATTCACATGTCCTACTTTGTAGTATTCAGCATTATTTTAACTTTGTATAAAATTCAGTTTCTCATTTGATTTAAATTTGATGACTAGAAATTATGTCAATTTTATTACTTTAAATTTCATATTAAAAAGAGTATAAATATGTTTTGGCTAATGAAATATTATACTGTAAACAAACAAACAAACAAAAAAACCTGTGTAAACAAATGAAGAAATAGGACAATGCCAGCAAGTTTCAAAAGTCCTCAGCACAATCTTCCTTTCTTACGTTCTTGTAAGGATGCATCCTTAACACAATGGTTTATTTAACCTATTTTTGAACTTTATATAAATAGAATCATATAGTATGTATTTTTTTTAATCTGGATTCTTTCTAAAATGTGCTTATCTTATACGCAATGTTATCCAATGTTTTTGCCTATAGTTTAAGTTCATTCATTTTCCTGAATAGTATTTCATTGTAATTATAAACCACAATTCATTTGCTTATTCCATGTTTGACATTTAAATTATTTCCAGTTTGGGGCTTTTACGAATAATATTATTGTGAGAGCTCATCATGTATGTGTCTTCTAGGGACAATATGCATACATTTCTGCTGGAAAACTTCTTAGGTGTAGAATTTATAAGTAATAACGTATGGACATCTTCAACTTAACTCATAAATTATACTGGTTCTCAAAGCAGTTACACCAACTTACACTTTCACCAAAGCTGTTCAAAAGCTCCTGTTGTTCCATATCCTTGCTACCACTGGACATTTTCAGGCTTTTAAAGCTTTAGTAATTCTGGTGGTGTCTAATGAAATCTCATTGTGGTTTTATTTTACATTTCCCAATTACTATTAATAAAAGCAGTACTCTGTACTCTCTGTTGTATAGTTGTGCATATGTGGATATTCTCTCTTATAAATTGCTTATTCTAAATTTTTGCCCATTTTTCTACTAGGTAGATATGTTTTCTTATTGATTTTTATAAATTACTTATAAACTCTGGTCCATTTATATAGGTCGCATAAATCTTCTATTATTTGGCTGAAGGCACCTTTCTAAAGAACTATTTTAAGGAATGAAATTTTTAGAGCCATTTTTCTTCTATTTAACAGTATTATCCTAATCCTCTAGTGCAATTGAAGATAAGTGATACTAACAACCATGTTTGCCTTGTTTCATTACCAAAGGGAAAGCTATCAGCATTTACCAATATGTATGGGATTGGCTTTAGGGACTTGAGTTCATCTGTTTGAACACCCTTTATTATATTTATGAAGTCCCCTTCTATTCTTAATGTTAAAACACTTTTCATAAACCAATGCTTAATTTTATCAAAAAACTTATCTAAAACTACTTCAGCGGTTATTCCTTTCTCCATAATTTTGTTAAGAAGAAATAGTGTAGAGAATGTCCAATATTGAACAAACTTTTATTCCTGAAAATAAAATCAACCTTTCACATGATATAGAATCATAGGTTGCTGGCTTTCGTTTGTTAGTATTTTAGTTAGAATTGTACATCAGTGTTCCTGCATCAAATGATTCTAACAGAGGTGAGTCACTAATGTTCCTATATGATTTTGTTCTCCAAGTTATGTTGACCTCATCAAATGAGCCAGGATTGGTTTATACCTTTCAAGTCCCTGGGAAAATTTGTATACATTTGGAGTTATTTTTTCCTTAAATATCAAGAGTTGCATCATCAGCAGAAATCTGCCCTTAAGATTCTGGTTACCTCGTCCTCCCTAAAATCCAAACCATCTCCTCAGCTCAGCAAAATGGGTAGAATCTGCTTTGCATTGCCTTCCCAATAGAAAGTAAATCCATTCTTTGTTACCCTATTATAACCAGAAGCAGAATTCAAAATATACTATAATATAATGGAGATTATTCTGTACATCATACCTCTATCAAAAAAATTGTCGCCTGACCAGGTGGTGGCGCAGTGGATAGAGCATCAGACTGGGATACTGAAGACCCAGGTTTGATACCCCGAGGTTGCCAGCTTGATTGTGGGCCCATCTGGCTTGAGCAAAAGCTCGCCAGCTTGGATCCAAGGTTGCTGGCTCCAGCAAGGGGTGGCTTGGTCTGCTGAAGGCCTGTGTTCAAGGCACGTGTGAGAAAGCAATCAATGAACAACTATGGTGTCGCAACAGCAACGAAAAACTAATGATTGATGCTTCTCATCTTTCTCCATTCCTGTCTCTCTATCCCTATCTATCCCTCTCTCTGACTCTCTCTTTGTCCCTGTAAGAAAAAGAAAAAAGAAAATTATCAATATTATCTTTGGAAATAAGCTTTCTCTCTTTATGCTCTATAAAGAAAAATACATATAATCTATTGTGTCCAGGATCTCAAATTTTCTAGCACAGGAATGAGCAATCTAATCTAACATTTTTTATATTTTAATCTTTTTGTCTTTCTATTCTTTTCTAAGACAGTGTTTTCATGAACTTTTAAAAATAGATAATGTAAAAATTATTTAGAAATTATAATTTAAAATATTTTAGATATCACTTTTTGTTTTTGGTTTTTTTCTAAAATCAATTTTGGTATTTTATATTTTTCTCTAATTAAATTAGACTTTCATTCATTTAAAACTTATTTTTAAAACATATTTTACTGATCATAAAATAAATTTACATGCTCTTGAAAACAATGTTAAGAATGACCTCAAAAACTGTGTAAAGGTTTTTTTGTTGTTATTTGTTCTCCTTTCAAATATATTATCTGCACTTTCTAAATTGATTAGATTCACCAGAAAATATTATTTTACTTGATAGCATACATTTAAGAAGATTTAACTCTTGGAATTATTTTTCATTTAATAAATATACATTTATTTTCTATTTACTTAATTTTTTTTTATTTCCTTTAGATTGCTTTTTAAAATTTCTCCTGCATCTTTATTATAATGCTTTGTTTATTTTCATTCTTTCCACTTATGTGTCAAAAATACTTTCTTTATGAATTTACCTTGAGTATGGTTTCAGCACTGCTGTGTTTTGAATAACAGTATCCTTATCAACAGTTATTGTCCATATGCCATTACCAGTACAAAAGCATATCTCCTCCTGCTTTCACTGCCTGAACGTTTGGCTATAAGGATGAGAAATTATTTCTCAGTATGCTAAACTTTTGTGTGATTACTCTTTCTCCAACAGCTACATGAAAACTCATAAGTGATTATTCACTCAGATCCAGCTCAAGTATTGTACTCTTGATAAAATTTTCTTTGAAATACATAATTATTTTGACTTCTATTATCTCACCACTGAAGTTTGTATATATTTTTATTATTACACTTAACAAGTGACATTGAATATTTATCTTATCTTAATAGAGGGCAAATTCCTTGAAGAGAGTACTGACATATTTTTATTCTATGCAAAATGTATCTTGGAATGCAAAACAAGTATTTTGGGGGTGCATATCCCAGATTGAAGAATAACACTACATATGTGATATCCATGCATTTCCTCTGGCCTTCTAGTAAAACCAAAGTATATTAAGGTTCATAATAAATGTGTTCTTTGTCTCACATGTAATAATTTATGAATATTTCCACATTAGTCTTTGCTGTCCAGGATGACAATTGTTTTATAATGCCTGTTTTCCACTTTCATACTCATCAAATTTTTAGCTGTGTTACATTTCCCTTTTTTTTTTTTTTAAGCTAGACATGGCTATTTGCCTAAATCTTGAGCAAAATAATATAAGACAAAATGATGTGTAAAACTTCAAGTCTAGCCAATATAAAGAAAAAATTGTTTTATCCTCTACTCCTTTCCATTGCTAGATAATATGATGGTGGGATTTAGAATAGACATTTTACACTATAAAGTAAAAATAATTTTTTTGAAGACACTGGAACATGAAAAAAAAAAGACTGGATCCCTGACATTCAGAACCCTCATGGTTGCCCTAAATTCTTTTGTGAGAAAAATACTCTTCACCCTACTTAAACTATGTTTTTTGGGTCATTGTTACAGAAGTTGAACCTATAACCCATTCCATAACTTTTAGAATATTTTTTATTTTTGTCCTTCACAAATTATTCTGTTTTATTTTAAAATTTCCTTCATTTGAAATAAAGCTATCTTTATGTATACACAGAAAAGTAAGATATGATACAAATTAATATATTACATGTTATTATGAGAATGTTTATGATATTCTATGCAACTTTTTCTATGGAAAAGAATCATGCAGCTAACATTTCTGTAAATTTTTAAGATGTGAAAAGAATTAAATAAGATTTTAGGAAATTATTTAGAACTAAACTATGATTTTAATTTTTTCCCAGAATTTCTACAATTTTCATTTCATAGCATGTACAGACAATAAAAATATATGTACAGAACATTGGGATGGGTGAAAGCAAATGCTTTTTCTAGAAGAACTAGGAAGCACTCACAACTCTGATACCCACTGATCAAGTTCAAGGTTAATGGAGTCCTCCCCATGCACACTGATAACCCATTTCAGGTGCTCTGTGTACCACTGGGTATAAAACTCTGATTTAGGGAACTGAGGACTAAGTGATTAGAGAATCACTCTAATGGCAAAATTAGCTTTAACAGAAAGTTGAACGAGTTGAAACAAGGACAGACTCATTTAAAGTGTACTGTTCATGTACCCTAGAAGAGCAGAGAAATTTTGAAAATTAAATTCACAAATGTTATTGTATCATTAGCTCTTAGAATTTCTTAATCAGCAAATTGTTAAGTAAGGACACAAGGTTTTATACTACAAATGGTATATTTCCTAAAGATGCTTTTAATTTGTTTAGCTCATAAAATCCTGATATCTTGTGACATTTGAAGTATATGGTAAGTCCAGTAATTAAAATTCTATGTTGAAATTTTTACAATTTTTAATGACTTGTTAATAAATTGATTCAAAGTGTACCTACAATAAATTAGAATTTAGTATGAGTAAATCTGTGCGACTAAAGAAGCGGCAAGTATTACTTGTTTTCTTGGCTTAACCACTGAGTCAGTCAATTTAGAAATTTGAGACATTATTTCCAGTAATGAGCCTTTCCCTCAATAAAACTGTATTTATAGATTAAAAATTTTGAAAAGAAGGTAAATGTTTCAGACAGGGTGGCAACATAGTAGTGGGAAACTCACATCAGGTCAAACAAGTCCTCTATCAAACCATTATATAAACATGATTGTCACTTTATCACAAGTAGAAGTAATAATGTAATAATAGATGTTATAAAATGTTACCCTGCTAGTCTTTCACAAACATTAACTGATTTCAGCCCTGTGCTTTTCTGTTTTGAGACAATGATACACAAGTCCAGTTGCTTAGATAGTAAAATAAAAATAGAAGGAGAAAGAATACACTAAGTGTACTTAAACTAATTTTACCAGTTAAGAATATGATCTCAGCATAACCACATTCTTATAATACAACTAGAGGTTATTAAAACATTGATAAGACTGTTATCTAGCCTCTGACCACGCACATCATGCAGATAGAACAAGGTGAATTATCACCACCAGCATGATTCATTCCTGACCCAATCACATCCCTGTATGAAAGAACTAAATAATGTCATCCTACTCTAATAAAAAATATACTCCATACTTGAATGTTAAAAGTTTTTTCCCATACTAGAAACCAACATTAAAGAGAAATATAGTTTCTTTGTAGAATAGGGAAGGAACAAAAGGCTTTTGTGCACAATGATGATCTTTTACTAATTATAAAAATGTTACCATTTCCAACATCAGGTTAGAAATGAGCTTCTCTGTTTTCTTTTTATTTTCCTTTCATTTTTTCTTCTTTTCCAAGAGAGAGGAGGGGAGATAGACAGATTCCTGCATGCAACCCAACTGAGATTCACCTGGCAACTCCTTTCCGTGTCAATGTTCTGCCCATTTGAGGATACCTGCAACAGAGCTATTTTTAGCACCAGAGGTGCAGGCTCCACAGAGCCATCCTCAGTGTCCAAGCTGATGCACTCAAACAAATTGAGCCATGATTGTGGGGGGAAAGAATGAAAAGGAGATAAAAAGAGGAAAAGGAGGGGTGAATAAACAGATGGTTGCTTCTCTTGTGTGCCCTGAGTGGAAAAGGAACCTGGGACATCCACATGCGAGGTGTATGCTTTATTGTTGTGGCAACCGGCCAGGGCCTCTACTTTCTTAAAAAACACACACACACACACACACACACACACACAAAAAGCCAAGTACCTGAATCAGGCATTAGCACAAGGGATAGAGCATTGGCCTGGGATTCTGAGGACCCAGGTTGCCAGCTTGAGCACAGGTTCATTGGCTGATCACAGATTTACCATCTTAAACACAGGTTTACCAACTTGACTGTGAAGTCTTCAGCTTGAGTATGGGATTATAGACATGATCTTATGGTAGCTGGCTTGAACCTAAAGGGTCAAGGGATTGAAGCCCAATGTCACTGGCTTGAGCCGAAGGTCTCTGGCTTGAGAAAGGGCTCACTGGCTCAGCTGGAACCCTCTGGGCAATGCACATATGAGAGAAGAGTCAATTAATAACTAAGGTGCCACAGTAAAGAGTTGATGCTTCACATTTTTCTCCCTGTCTGTCTGTCCTTGTCTGTCGCTCTCTCTCAAGCATATGCTAAAAAAAAAGGTAAGAACTTTTTTGGGGGAAATATGCTGTGCTTAATCAGATCTTATAAATCATAAGCTTCTTTCTTAAGTAAATAGGTGTGCCTAATCTCCTACCTGTGGAAATATTGAAGAGGATGAGCAATTTCTAGAATCCATTCTTTGTGGGGGATTTATTTTGTTTGTTTTTTATTGTATGAGTACCATTTAAAAAATCAGCACCTTTAATTGCATTTTAAGAGAGTGAACATGTATATGAAAAGTACAATTTATTTTTAAGTCACTCTCTGGAGAGAAAGTCAAAGACATCAGAAAACAGAAGAATAAAATGTAATTACAGAATTACCATGATTCAACACAGAGAATAAATGCTGTGACCTAACCTTGGCCATTCCCAAGATGCATCATCATGAAAGGTAAATTCTAAGTGAACAAAATACCAAGCTGATGTTTTAAACAAATGTATTTTTTACAAAATTGTGATGTATTCCTGGGAGACATTACAGCAGAAATCTTAAAACTCTGTTGTGCTAAAACAAAAGATACAAATGAAAAATCCCTACATGGAATTACCTAAGGCAGCCTTTCTTCTCCACTCCATATTTAAAATTAATAAAATGGGTTTGGAGCTGGGCAAAGAGGAGAGAGTGAGCTAGTGGGAAAGGAGCTGAGCTAGAGTAGGCACCCAAACAAAGGAATGAACACACCAGCTCTGCCTGAAATCGTGGACACTGAGAGTGCACACAGGCAGTGGGATCTACCTAAAATTACTAGCACGGGGTGCCCACATAGGCCAGTGCCAGCATCTTTGTGCATTTTCAGCTCCATGATCACCGGCTCTGCGCTAGCAGCTCCACCTAGCATCACCAGCATGGGGAGCGAGCGGGCATGTGGGCCAAAGTGCTTAGCATGAGATTAACAACATTAGGCACCTGCGTGAGCACCAGTGTCTTTAGGCACTCCTAGCTTCATGATCTCCAGCACCAGGAGTGGCATGGGCCAAGACCCTTGGCTTGAGACTGGCCATGCTGGGTGCCTGAATCGTGGCTGAAACCATCTGTGTGCATTACTGGAGTCATGGTAAATGGACACATATGTGTCCTGTCATGGGCTGCTGAGAAGCACAAGTGGAAAAAGCCCATGGATATTAAAACCATGGAGTGCTGAGTCTTGCTAGATATGCCCAATGGACCATAGAATTTTGCCTGTGTGTAACAGACAGGCACTTGGTCATTGGTCTGTGACCTGCCCTGCCTGCCCTCACCAGCAGCTCTGGTTGCCACTGCCTTGCCCAGAACTGTGCTTTGTGTGGCACTGAATTGCGGACCTGGCTGTGCATAGATTCCTTTACTGCAAAGACAGTAGCTGAGGCAGACCTCACAGCTAAGTCTCCAGGCTGCTAGTTCCAGTGGGAGGGAAGTGCAGAGAGGTGTCTGGAAAACTGAGACACCATTGCTAGAGCCATATAGCTGCAAAGCCCTAACAAGCCCCACCTTCCAACAGGACTGAGACCAAGCCTGCATCATGACCACAATAACACACCAACAGACTTCTACCTAAAAACCCCACAGGGGCAAAGCTCATAGTACAGCACCACCTGACATAAAAAAAAAAAAAAAAAAAGGAAGAAGATACATCTCAAAACCAGAAAAAAATTAAATTTTTATACCACTTTTTGTCATTCTTACTTCTTTCCTTTTTCTTTTTTATTATTTTTCTTTTGAACTGCATTATCCACAGTTGTTACATTTTTCATTCTTGTTTTTTGTTAGGGTTTCATTTAAGAAAACTTTAGTTCTGTTTTTTTTTCTTTCTCTTTGTTTTGTACAGTATTTTGTTTTTTATCCTTTCTTTCTCTTTATTCTCCCCCTCTCTTTTCTTCTCCTCTATCTTTTTCTCCTTTTTTTTCTCTCATCTCATCATCATTTATTATCAAATTATTATATTTTGAACTCATACTTTTTTGTGGCATTTTGCTTGTTTTTTACTTCATTTTTTCTTTCTTTTGTCATCTCTCCTCAGTTCCTGCTCCTTGTTCTCTGTAGTTTTTTTTTCCACTTATCATTATAGAATTTTCATCTTTTCACTGTATTTTTTCAACTTTTATTTTCCTAATTATATTTTATTAGTGTTATTAATGATACTACTCTCAAATGCCATTAGAATAAAAATCAAATATCATGGATACAAAAGACAGAGATGTGGCTCAGATAGATGATGAAAACCTCTAGAAAAAGTTTTAATTACATAGAAACCTTGGAGTTAAATGACAGGGAATTCAAAAAAGAAGTGCTAAAAATACTCAGTGAAATACAAGAGAGCTCTAAAAGGAAATTTAGTGAGTCCAAAAAACAATTTAATGAACAAAAAGAATACATCATAGAAATTGAAACTATAAGAGGAACCAAAGAGAGATGAAAAACTCAATACATGAACTAAAAAATGAGATGACAAGATTAGCTAATAGAACAGGCCAGATGAAAGAGAGAAATAGGGACATAGAAGACAGGCAACTAAAGATATTACAGAGAGAAGAGTAGAGAGAGTCACTATTTTAAAAAAATGAGAAAGCCTTACAAGAATTGTCTGACTCTATCACAAACAGCAATATAAGAATAATGGGTATATCAGAAGGAGAAGAGAGAGAAAAAGTAATGGAAAACATATTCAAACAAATAATCAATGAGAATTTCCCAAGCCTGTGGAAAGAATTAGAGCCTCAAATTGAGGAAGCAAACAGAACACCGAGTTACCTTAACTCAAACAGACCTATTCCAAGGCACATTGTAATGAAATTATCACAACTCAATGACAAGGAAAAACTTTTCAAGGCAGTCAGGGAAAAGAGGACAACAACATATAAAGAAAGGCCCATTAGGTTATAATCAGATTTCTCAGCAGAAACTCTGCAAGCCAGAAGAGAGTGGACTCCAATATTTAAAGAACTAGAAAAGAAGAACTTCCAGCCAAGAATACTATATCCATCAAAGCTTTCCTACAAATATGAGACAGAAATAAAACCATTCACAGATATAGAGAAGATGAAGAAATTTATCACCAGAAAACCCCCACTTTAGGAAATACTAAAGGGGGTTATCTGACCAGATACAATGAACAAAACAAAACAAACCTACAAGTAAAAGCTTCAAGATCACAATAAAAACAGGAATAATCTGTGACCACAAAAACAAAAAAGGGGGGAGAACACAAAAAGTAGCAGTAACAAAAGAGGATGAAGTGCAGATGCACTCATGAGATAATGGACTACAATGAATATAAAATATATTCTTTTAATTACCTAATAGTAACCACCCCTGAAAATACCACTACTGAAACACATGGCTTAAAATAAGAAGAAACAGAGAAAAAAAGTATGGAATACAACCAAATAAAATCAAATGACAGAAAAACAAAAGAGAAGAACCAATTAGAAACACAGCTATTAGAAAGCATTATATAAAATTGCAATAGGAAATCCTCAAGTGTCAATAAGTTCAATCAATAAATAGATTGAACTCACCAATAAAAAGACACAGAATAGCAGAGTGGATCCAAAAAGAAAATTCAAATTTATGATGCTATTAAGAAACACATCAAAGCTATAAGGATAAAAACAGACTTAAAGTGAAAGGTTGAAAAATGATTCTCCAAGAAAATAATATCCAAAGAAAACTAGGTGTAGCCATACTCATATTGACCAATGCTGAATACAAGACAACAAAAATAATCAGAGACAAAAATGGTCATTTATAATGATAAAGGGGATGCTGAATCAATAAGATATAACACTTCTTAATATATATACACCAAACCAAGGAGCACCAAAGCACATAAGACATCTACTATCTGACTTAAAAATAAAAGCCAACAAAAATATAATCAAACTTGGAGATCTCAATACACCACTGATGGCTCTAGATCATTTATTCAAACAGAAAACTAATTTAAAAAAAATATTGACTTTAAACAAAACACTAGACCAATTAGATATGATAGACATTTACAGGACATTTCTTCCCAAAATGTCAGAGTATACATTTTTCTCCAGTGTACATGGTACATTCTCAAGAATTGACCAAATGTTGGGACAAAAAACTAACATCAACAAATTCAGAAAGATTGAAATTATACCACACATATTCTTTGAACATAAAGCTTTGAATTAGAATTCAACTTCAAAAAATAAGTAAACAAACCCACAAAAATGTGGAAATTAAACAACACACTTCTAAAAAATGACTGGGTCAAAGAAGAAATAAAAGCAGAGATCAAAAGATATAAACAAACAAACGAAAATGACAACACGACATACCAGAATCTTTGGAATGCAGAAAAAGCAATAATAAGAGGAAAGTTCATATCATTACAGGCTTATATGAAGAAACAAAAGAGAGCCCAAGTAAACAACTTAACATCACATCTTAAGGAACTAGTAAAAGAAGAACAAAGGCAACCCAAAACTAGCAAAAGAAAGGAAATAATAAAAACTAGAGCAGAAATAAATGAAATAGAGAACAGAAAAACTATAGAAAGAATCAATAAAAAAAAAAATGAGCTGGAGGGAGCAAGATGGCGACGGAGTAGGCGGACGTACCAACTTCCAACTCCCAGAACCAAAGTGGATTACAACTCAATTTTAAGAACCATCACCGGGATAAACCAACTTTGAACAAAACTAAGTGGACTCTTCAACCAAGGAACACAGAAGAAGCCACATTGAGACTGGTAGGAATAGCGAAAACGCGAAGAGGGCTGCCCAGCTCCCCGGAGCAAACGGCAGCCCGGAGAGACCCGCGGGGCGGGAGGAGAGTTTGGCGGAGAGGGAGGGACCTGGGTCCCAGGAACCAAGCCCCAGCCTGCAGTCCCAGAGCCTAGAAGAGGCGTTTGGACAGTTTTGAGCTGTGAAACAAGTGAGGGAGCTCCCAGGCCTACAGTGTGGAGTATTAGGTCCCTTCCTACTCTGCTGAGGGCTGCTTAAGGTTTTGGGGCGGCAGGACGCTGAAAGGCGGTTCTGTCGGCGTGGGCAGAGGCCAAGCCGGTGGGAGATCGGTCTAGCCCAGAGGGTCAGAGGGGACCGCGAAAGCGATCTGGAAGCTGCGGGCCCGCCTTTAATCCCACTTACGGTGACAAAGCGGGAGGCCAGGAACGGGCAGGCCCTGCGCAAGCCGGCCCTGACCGCGGGGACCGGGCTGGGACCAGGGACAAGCAGGGGCTCGTGGCTGAGCTGACGCTACCAGTCCCCCCCCCTCGGGCCAGAGAAACCGCGGTTGGCCAGTATACGTGCGCGAGCGGGCTCCGAGTGCAGGAACGGGGTGGACCCCGAGACAAGTGGAGGCTCGCAGCTGAGCCCACACTACTATCCCCATCCGGCCGGAGAAACCCCGGATAGCATTCATACGTGCACGAGCGGGCTCCGAACGCGGGGGCGGGGTAGAGTCCGGGACGAGCGGAAGTACTCAGCTCAGCAGAAGCCAGCAAACACGCCCGCCCCAATAAACCTTGGTTTCCGACCCTGCGCAAAGGGCCCTGGCCTCGAGGGCGAGGCTAAAGCTCCGGACGGGCAAAAGCTTACAGCTGAGAGCACATCAAAAGCCCCGCCTAACCGGCGGAACTGTAGCGAGCAGGATCCGAATGCTGGTTCTGGGCGGAAGTCCGGAAATAGGCTGGGTCCGCAGCTAAGGAAAGGTGCTCACCTCTACCCTTGGTGCTAATCTTGTGGCTTCAGTCACAGCCCCTCCCACGGAGGAGAGGCAGAAATCATAGCAAAAGCCACAGTGGGCCTGCGCTGGCAACGATCATACCCAAACACCCTAGGCACCGGCAAAGGGGGTGGGGGGCCTACAGACAGACCACACCTAGAGAACACAAAGGCAACACCTACTGGACTCCAGTGGCCACAACTTGCTTATACACAGAAAAAATGGGCAGGCAGAGGAATGCAAACCAAATGAATCAAGAGAAATCCCCAGAGAAGGACCTGAATGAACCAGATATAACCAAATTACCAGAAGCAGAATTTAGAATAATGATAGTTAGGATATTCAAGGAAATTAGAGCAACAATGGATAGTCATTATGAACACCTAAATAAAGAGATAACAAGTATAAAAAATGAAATTGAAATAATAAAAAAGAATCAGACAGAAATGACAAATACAGTATCAGAACTGAAGACCACAATGGAAGGAATTAAAAGCAGGATGGATGACGCTGAAGATCGAAGAAGCAAGTTAGAGGACACAATAAACAAAGGCACAGAAGCAGAGAAGAAAAAGAAAAAGAGACTTAAAAAATGTGAGGAAACTCTAAGGGAGCTTTGTGACAACATGAAGAGAAACAACATTCGCATCATAGGAGTGCCTGAAGAAGAGGAGAGAGGACAGGAAATGGAAACTTTGTTCAATTAAATCATAGCAGAAAACTTTCCTAAATTAAGGCTGGGAAGCACTCCACACATTCAAGAAGCACACAGAACTCCATTAAGGAGAAACCCAAAAAAATCTACACTAAGACACATCATAGTTAAAATACCAAAGCTAATGGATAAAGAAAAAATTTTAAAAGCTGCTAGAGAAAAAAAGACTATCACCTACAAAGGAGCCCCCATAAGGATGACATCGGACTTCTCAACAGAAACACTTGAGGCCAGAAGGGAATGGCAAGAAATAATCAAAGTAATGCAGAACAAGAACCTACAACCAAGACTACTTTATCCAGCAAGGCTAACGTTTAAAATCGAAGGAGAAATAAAGAGCTTCCCAGAAAAAGAAAGCCTGAAGGAATTCATAAAAACCAAACCAATTCTGCAAGAGATACTAAGGGGCCTCTTGTGAACAGTTTAAAGGGAGGAATGAATAGAACAAAAGAAGAATACAGCTTTAAAGTATAAAATGGCAATAAACAACTACATATCAATAATAACCTTAAATGTAAATGGTTTAAATGATCCAATCAAAAGACATAGGGTAGCTGCATGGATAAAGAAACAGGACCCATACATATGCTGTCTACAAGAGACACACCTTAAAACAAAAGATGCTCATAGAATGAAGGTAAAAGGATGGAAAAAAATATTTCATGCAAATGGAAATGAAAAAAAAGCATGGTAGCAATACTTATATCAGACAAAATGGACTTTAAAACAAAGGCTGTAGTAAGAGATAAAGGAGGGCACTACATAATGATAAAGGGAACAATTCAACAGGAAGATATAACTATTGTAAATATCTATGCACCAAATATAGGAGCCCCGACATACATAAAGCAGACTTGGATGGATATAAAGGACGAGATTAACAGCAATACTATCATAGTAGGAGATTTCAATACCCCTCTAACAACACTGGATAGATCCTCAAGAAAGAAAATTAATAAAGAAACAGCAGACTTAAAGGATACACTAGATCAACTTGATTTAATAGATATCTTTAGAACTTTTCACCCTAAAGCAGTAGAATATACATTCTTCTCAAGCGCTCATGGTACATTTTCTAGGATAGACCACATGTTAGGACACAAAAATGGTCTCAATAAATTTAAGAAGATTGAAATCATATCAAGCATTTTCTCTGATCACAATGCCATGAAACTAGAAATTAACCACAAAAGAAAAAATGAAAAATACTCAGACACTTGGAAACTAAATAGCATGTTATTAAATAATGAATGGATTAACAATGAGATCAAAGAAGAAATAAAAAAGTTTCTAGAAACAAATGATAATGAGCATACATCAGCTCAAAATTTATGGGACACAGCAAAAGCAGTTCTGAGGGGGAAGTTTATTGCACTACAGGCATATCATAAGAAGCTAGAAAAAGCTCAAATAAGCAACCTGACCCTGCATCTAAAAGAACTAGAAAAACAACAACAAATAAAACCCCAGACAAGTAGAAGGAAGGAAATAATAAAGGTCAGATCAGAAATAAATGACATAGAGGCTAAGGAAACAATACAGAGGATCAATGAAACAAGAAGCTGGTTCTTTGAAAAGGTAAACAATGTTGATGAACCTTTAACTAGACTCACCAAGAAAAAAAGAGAGAGGACCCAAATAAATAAAATTAGAAAGGACAGTGGAGAAATAACAACTGACACAACAGAAATACAAAGCATTGTAAGAAAATACTATGAAGAACTCTATGCCAAAAAATTAGACAATCTTGGTGAAATGGACAAATTTCTTGAATCATATAACCTTGCAAAAATCAATCTGGAAGAATCAGAACACCTAAACAGACCAATTACAGCAAATGAGATCGAAACAGTTATCAAAAAACTCCCAAAAAAGAAAAGTCCTGGGCCTGATGGCTTCACAAGTGAATTCTATCAAAAATTCAAAGAAGAACTAACTCCTATTCTCCTCAAGCTATTTCAAAAAATTCAAGAGGAAGGAAGACTTCCAAACTCCTTTTATGAGGCGAGCATAATTCTGATCCCAAAACCGGGCAAAGACAACACAAAGAAAAAAAATTATAGGCCTATATCCCTGATGAATTTAGATGCTAAAATTCTCAACAAAATATTAGCCAACCGGATCCAGCAATATATGAAAAAAATCATACACCACGATCAAGTGGGATTTATTCCGGAGAGGCAAGGCTGGTTCAATATTCGCAAATCAATCAATGTGATTCACCACATAAACAAAAGGAAGGACAAAAATCACATGATAATTTCAATAGATGCAGAAAAGGCATTTGATAAAATCCAGCACCCATTCATGCTCAAAACTCTCAGTAAAGTGGGAATACAGGGATCATTCCTTAACATGATAAAGGCCATCTACGATAAACCGACAGCAAACATCATACTAAATGGACAAAGATTAAAAGCAATCCCCTTAAGATCAGGAACCAGGCAGGGTTGCCCACTTTCACCACTCTTATTCAACATAGTTCTGGAAGTCCTAGCTACAGCAATCAGACAAGAAGAAGAAATAAAAGGCATACAAATTGGAAAAGAAAAAGTAAAAATGTCATTATTTGCAGATGATATGATATTGTATATTGAAAACCCTAAATTCTCAGTCAAAAAACTACTGGACCTTATAAATGATTTCAGCAAGGTGGCAGGATATAAAATTAATACTCAGAAATCAGAGGCATTTCTATACACCAACAATGAAATATCAGCAAAAGAAATTAAGGAAACAACCCCCTTCACTATTGCAGCCAAAAAGATAAAGTACCTAGGAGTAAATTTAACCAAGGAGGTTAAGGACTTGTACTCGGAAAATTATAGAACATTGATAAAAGAAATCAAGGAAGATACAAACAAGTGGAAGCACATACCGTGCTCATGGCTAGGAAGAATAAACATCATTAAAATGTCTATATTACCAAAAGCAATTTATAAATTCAATGTAATACCAATTAAAATACCAATGACATACTTCAAAGATATAGAACACATATTCCAAAAATTTATATGGAACCAAAAAAGAACACGAATAGCCTCAGCAATCTTAAAAAGAAAAAATAAAGCAGGAGGTATCACTCTTCCTGATATCAAGGTTTACTACAAGGCCATTATACTCAAGACAGCCTGGTACTGGCATAAGAACAGGCACATAGATCAATGGAACAGAACAGAGAACCCAGAAATAAACCCACAGCTTTATGGACAACTGATATTTGACAAAGGAGGAAAGAACATACAATGGAGTAAAGACAGCCTCTTTAACAAATGGTGTTGGGAAAATTGGACATCTACCTGCAAAAAAATGAAACTAGACCATCAACTTACACCATTCACAAAAACAAACTCAAAATGGATAAAAGACTTAAATGTAAGCCGTGAAACCATAAACATCTTAGAAGAAAACATAGGCTGCAGGCTCTCCGACATCTGTAGCAGCGGTATATTTGCCGATTTATCTTCATGGGCAACTGAAATAAAAGGCAAGATAAACAAATGGGACTATATCAAACTAAAAAGTTTTTGCACAGCTAAAGACAATAGGAACAGAATAAAAAGACAAACCACACAATTGGAGAACATATTCGACAGCACATCTGATAAGGGGTTAATAACTAAAATTTATAAAGAACTTATAAAACGCAACACCAGGAAGACAAACAACCCAATCAAAAAATGGGCAAAAGAAATGAATAGAAATTTCTCCAAAGAGGACATACAGATGGCCAATAGACATATGAAAAAATGCTCAACATCACTAATCATTAGAGAAATGCAAATTAAAACCACAATGAGATATCACCTCACACCAGTCAGAATGGCACTTATCAGTAAAACAACACAGAATAAGTGCTGGCGAGGATGTGGAGAAAAGGGAACCCTTCTGCACTGCTGGTGGGAATGCAGACTGGTGCAGCCACTGTGGAAAACAGTTTGGAGATTCCTCAGAAAATTAAAAATCGAACTGCCTTTTGACCCAGCTATCCCACTTTTAGGAATATACCCTAAGAACACCATAGCACTGTTCGAAAAGAAGAAATGCGCCCCCATGTTCGTGGCAGCATTGTTCACAATAGCGAAGATCTGGAACCAGCCCAAGTGTCCGTCAGAAGACGAGTGGATTAAAAAGCTATGGTACATATATACTATGGAATACTACTCAGCCATAAGAAACGATGACATCGGATCATTTATAACAAAATGGATGTACCTTGATAACATTATACAGAGTGAAATAAGTAAATCAGAAAAAAAAGAAAAACTGAGAACAGCACGATTACATACATAGGTGGGACATGAAAGTGAGGGTATGAGACATGGACAAGAGAGTGGTGGTTATGGGATGGGGGAGGGAGGGAAGAGTGGGATAGGGAGGAGGGGAGGGACGCAGGGAAAACCAGATTGAAGGTGACAGAGGACAATTTGACTTTTGGTGATGGGTATGCAACACAATTGAATGATAGGATAACCTGGAGATGTTTTCATTGTACATATGTACCCTGATTTATTGGTGTCACCCCATTAGAATTAATAATAATAAAATATATTAAAAAAAAAGAGCTGATTCTTTGAAAAGATCAACAAAAATTGACAAAGCTTTGGCAAGACTCACTAAGAAAAAAGAGCAAGGACTCATGTAAACAAAATCCAAAATAAAAGAGGAGAAATTACCACAGATATCATAGATATACAAAGGATTATTGTAGAATACTATGAAAAACTATATGCCACCAAAATTAACAATATAGCAGAAATGAATAAATTCCGTGAACAATATAATCTTTCTAGACTGAATCATGAAGAAGTAAAAAGCCTAAACAGACCCATAAGCATGGAAGAAATAGAAACAAAGAAGTAGAAAGTCTAAAAAGACCCATAAGCAGGGAAGAAATAGAAACAACTATCAAAAAACCTCCCAAAGAATAAAACTCCAGGGTCAGATGGCTATACTAGTGAATTCTATCAAACATTTAAAGAAGATTTGGTTCCTATTCTACTCAATGTCTTCCCAAAAATTGAAGGAGAAGCAATACTGTCAAATACATTTTATGAGGCCAAAATAACCCTCATACCAAAATCTGGCAAGGACAACACAAATAAAGAAAACTACAGACCAATATCTCTAATGAATACAGATGCTAAAATCCTGAACAAAATACTAGCAAATCGAATACAACAACATATCAAAAAAATAATTCATCATGATTAAATGGGATTCATCCCAGAATCACAAGGATGGTTCAACATACGTAAAACAATCAACATAATACATCATATCAACAAAACAAAGAACAAAAACCATATGATCTTATCAATAGATGCAGAAAAGGCACTCAATAAAATACAACATCATTTATGTTTAAAACACTCAACAAAAAGGCTATAGAAAGAAAATATCTCAAAATAATAAAGGTTATTTATGACAAACCATCAGCTAACATCATATTAAATGTCAAAAAACGAAAAACTTTTTATCTAAAATCAGGAACAAGACAAGGGTGCTCACTCTCTCCACTCTAATTCAATGTAGTGCTGAAAGTTCTAGCCTGAGAAATCAGACAAGAGAAAGAAATAAAAGGCATTCATATTGGGAAAGAAAACGTAAAGGTTTCACTTTTTGCAGATGATATGATCCTGTATACAGAAAACCCCAAAGACTCCACAGAAAGACTATTAGAAAAAATAAACCAATACAGTAAGTTCCCAGGATAAAAATGAACATACAGAAGTTTATTTCTTTCTTATGTGCCAACAGAAACTTCAGAAATAAACTAAAAAAAAATAATCCCTTTTACAGTTGCAACAAAATAATAAAATTCCTAGGAATAAACATAACAAAGAACGTAAAGGACCTATGTAATAAAAACTACAAAGCATTGTTAAAGAAATTATAAAAGACACAATAAAATAGAAATGCAGTGGTACCTTGAGATATGAACAGACCAACATACAAATTTTTTAAGATACAAACTGCGACTCGGCCCATATTTTTGTTCAAAATCCAAGTGAAATTCCGAAATATGCGTCGTGATTTGGGAAGCTGCCGCTGGTTGGTGCATTGGCACAGGAGTCCAGTATAGGCAGTTTGATATATGAGTTGACTGACTTACGAGCTCGGTTACAGAATGAATTAAATTTGTATCTTAAGGTACGACTGTATATTCCTTCTTCTTGGATAGGAAGAATAAATATAGTTAAAATAGTCATATTACCCAAAGCAATATACAAATTTAATGCAATTCCAATCAAAATTCTAATGTCATTTTTATAAGAAATGGAACAAAAAATTATCAGATTTATATGGAACCATAAAAAACTCCAAATAACCAAAATAATTCTAAGGAAAAATAATGAAGCTGGGGGCATTACAATACCTGACTTCAAATTATACTACACAGCCATGATAATAAAAACAGCATGTTATTGGCAGAAAAATAACCACATATATATGGTCAAGTAATCTTTGGTAAAGGAGTCAAAAACACACAATGGAGAAAAGGATGCCTCTTCAATAAATGATGCTGGAAAAACTAAAAAGCCACATGCAAAAGAATGAAACTCGACTACAGTTTGTCTCTTTGAACAAAATTTAATTCAAAATGGATCAAAGACCTAAACGTAAAATCTGAAACAATAAAATACATAGAAGAAAACATAGGTACTAAATTCATGGACCTTGGCCATAGAGAACATCTTATGAATTTAACTTCAAAGGCAAGAGAAGCAAAGGCAAAGATGAATGAATAGGACTACCTCAGACTAAGAAGCTTTTGCACAGCAAAAGAAACTGACAATAAAACAGACAGTCAACTAAATGGGAAATTATATTTTTGAACAGCAGCTTAAATAAGGAGCTAGTTTCCAAAAATATATAAAGAACTCACAAAATTCAACAACAAACAAGCAAACAATCCAATAAAAAAAATGAAAAGAGGACATGAACAGACATTTCTCCCAAGAATAAATACAAATGGCCAATAAATATATGAAGAGATGCTCATCTTCACTAGCTATTAGAGAAACGCAAGTCGAAACTACAATGAGATACCACCTCACACCTGTTAGATTAGTTATTATCAACAAGACAGGTAATAACAAGTGTTGGAGAGACTGTGGAGAAAAAAGAAACCTCATTCACTCTTGGTGGGAATGTAAAGTAGTACAACCATTATGGAAAAAAGTATGGTGGTTCCTCAAAAAATTTAAAAGTAAAACTACCATATAACCCAGCAATCCCTCTACTGGGTATATACCCTCAAAACTCAAAATCATTGGTATGTAAAGACACATGCAGCCCCACGTTCATTGCAGCATTGTTCACAGTGGCCAAGACATGAAAACAACCAAAAAGCCCTTCAATAGAAGATTTGGTAAAGAAGATGTGGTACTTATATACTATGGAATACTACTCAGCCATAAGAAATGATGACATAGGATCATTTACAACAACATGGATAGACCTTGATAACATTATACTGAGTGAAATAAGTAAATCAGAAAAAACAAAGAACTGTATGATTCCACACATAGGTGGCACACAAAATTGGGACTCATGGACATGGATAAGAGTGCAGCGGTTACCAGGGGGAGGAAAAAGGAGGAGGGGAGGGGCACAAAGAAAACCAAATGAAGGGTGACAGTGGATGATTTGACTTTGAGTGATGGGTATACAACTTAATCGAATGTCAAAATGATCTGGAGATGTTTTTCCTAAATCTATGTGCTCTAGTTGACCAATGTCACCCCATTAAAATTAATTGTCTAAGTAAAACTACAAAAAAAATAAAATAAAAATAATAAAATGCTGGTATGAAGCATTGAATCTAGGGACAAGATCCTGCCATGCGCAAAAGCATGAGTTTCCCATGGTTAGTGATTCACAGAGCACTCTCAAGAAGGTGCGTGTGGGGAAAGGGTGAGAACCTGAGGAGGAAGAAAGTAAGACTACCTACAATGTTTCTGTCATCCTTGGAAGCTTTCCCACCGGGACTCTTGAGAAAGTCTTGGCAAGATCTTTATCTATTTACTCTTAAATCTTTATTGTCTCATAAAGATGCAAGAGTGTTAGAGGAACAATGGGCACCATGCATTTGACTCCTTTTTCTGCTCTCCTGTGAAGAAGAAAGATCTGTAAGTCAAGAGTTCTACTGCCTGGTTGATAGTTACTGACTAGCAAGTTGTCAGCACACAGTGGTGCTAAGAAGAGTGAGGAGGGACCACGAGTTTCTGAGGAGCACTGAGTGAAAATGCCAGAGAGACAATAAAACCACATATCCTGCTTATTCCACCATTTTAGAGAAAGCAGTCCTCTGAACAAAGGTACATATGAAAAGGGGATGGAAATCAAAGTTGCACTTATTTGCACAAAGGTTATCCAGCAGCAAATTATAACTTCATTATCTCATTTATGCTGCCACCAAAAACTAACAATCCCCTCCGATGTGACAAAGATTGTGGTTAAAGAGAGAGAACTTTCGAAAATAAACTGCACTGTGCAGATATTAATATTCTAGGAGAAACATGATCAAATAAACAAAGTATGGAAAGTACTATGGTAGATATGTACATACTGGTATGGTAGCACATAAAAGAGCAATATCATTCATCTGGGAGAAATTGTGGATGACTTAACAGAGAAAGTGATATCCCAGCTCAGTCTTCAAGACAAAATACAATTTATCCAGGCTAAATTTGTGTGTAAGGAATGTCAGATGGAATGAGAGGAGAGTTCATGTTAGTTTGCACAATATACCAAAGCATGGAGGACAGAGATATTATGACTCAAATGAACAACTGAATTTGCTTGTCAGGATAAAGATGGGGAGAGATGAAGCTGGAGAGTGGTGAGGGACTGGGTTATGAATGAATTGAAAAGCCACGATAAGAATTTTTAACTTTGATTTATAGTCATACAAGGATTACTGTGTTCAAAAAGGTTATTCAGTCAGAAATACAAAGAAGGTATTGTAAAAGAATGAAAACTAAGACTGTATTAATAACTGTAGAAGAAATTATGAATATCTCGGGCATTGGCAGTGAACATTGGAATGGAGGTAAGGGTACAAATAGGGGAGAGGTTAAAGATATAAAACTGCTATAAATTAGTGATGATTTAGATATGGTTAATAAAATACATGGGAGAGAAAAGATTGCTCTGGCCAGTTGTCTCAGTGGATAAAGCGTGGGTCAGCATGTGGACATCCAGGTTTGATCCCTGCTCAGGGCATGCAAGAGAAGCAACCATCTGCTTCACTTCACCTCCCTCTTTCTCTTCTTTTTCCCTTCCCCTTTCACAGCCAGTGGCTCAGTTGGTATGAGCATTAGCCCCAGACAGGTGTTGCCAGATAGATCCCAGTCTGGGCACATGCGGGACTCTGTCTCTGTTCCTCTTACTTAAAGAGAGAGAGAGAGAGAGAGAGAGATGCCTGAACAGACAGTGGTGCAGTGAATATAGCATCAGCCTGGGATACAGAGGAACCAAGTTTGAAACCCTGAGGTCAACAGCTAAGGTGATGGCTCACCAGCTTGACCACAGGGTCACTGGCTTGAGCATGGGATCACAGATATGGCCCCATTGTCACTGGCTTGAGCAAGGGGTCACTGGCTCAGCTCAAGTACACTGATCAAAGCACATATAAGAAAGCAATCAATGAACAACTAAAGTGCCACAATGAAGAACTGATACTTCTCTTCTCTCTCCCTTCCTGTCTGTCCTTATCTGTCCCCCTCTCAGTCTTTGTCTCTCTAATTTTTTCTCTTACTTTAAGAAGAAGGAAGGAAGGAAGAAAAAAAGAAAACAAGAACAGAAAAGGAAAGAAAAGAAAAATGATTGACTCCTGGATTTATAGTTTTATCAAATGTATAGAGTTTGGCAAATTTACTTTATTAAAATAATGAATGTAATTTTGAACACGTTAAGTTTGATAGTTCTATATTATGTGTCTGCATGACCAAAAGAAAGTTTAATATGAAAACTATTAAGAGAATGAATATACGAATAGACAATATATTGTAACAGAACTCTGACCCACAACCTTTGCAGAAACCAGTCCAGGAAACCAAACCACAACCTACACAAGTCAGGTCCAGAACAGTCAGAGCTTGAGCAACAAGGGCAAGCTTCTCTATTCATTGACCCCACTTCCAACTCAGGATGAACTGGAGAAAGTTAAATAAGCTCCCCAAAGCAATCATATAAGATGCCCAATTCTTTCCTGTGCCAATGACCTCTAATCACAATATGCCTAAAACCTTCTCTTTTTTCTATCTATAAAGTTTTCCCACTCTGCTTGTTATTTATACTCTGTCAAATGCAAATGATGGGTGGCTGACTCCCTTGCTATGGCAATTTTTTTTTTGAGTAAATAACCTCTGTTTATTATCACTGGAGTGATTTTCACAGTGAAAAGTATTTCTAGTTTTATTAGACATTCCATGGAGATTCAGCATGTATTGCTACAGATCCAGGCACCTGACTATGAGCAGGACCTGTTGAGGTTTCTTATGCCTCCCTGCTGACAGTTTGATGAGCTCCTGCTGATAGGGTAAGTCAGGACTAGATCTGAAGTTGGCCCTCTTTGTATAGAGTTTCCTTCTAGTTATTCTCAGTCTGGTACTTAGGTTTTGTGATTGGTTTCAATTCGTTTGGCATTCTTGGTGGAATCAAAGCATTCCTTTATACTCTGTTCTGTTCTTCCGTTTGTGTTGTCTTACCTTACAGTGTCATTTATCATAAGAAGAAAACTCACAGGTAGAAAGATAGAAGACAGGCAGAAGACAAGAAGATAGTTGCTATAAGCATTTAATTCAGCCCCACAGAGTAGTGAGTTTAGATAATTTTCACTGGACCAGCATCCATGTGAACAAATTTTGCTGTGAACCACCAGTAAAACTGATCAGTTCTTTTGAAGTTTTTTTTTCTCTCTCTTTTGAGAGTTTTTTTTGTTTTTGTTTATTTGTTTGTTTGTTTATCCAGAGAGAATGTTTACTTTTCCCAGTAAAAATTTGGGGGTTTGTTTGCAGAAGCAGTCAACTCTCAGGTTGGGGGAGCAACACCCAATGTGTACAAATCCCTTTCACCTGACTCTTGCCATCTATCATGAGGTCATCTAGATCCACATTTTCTCTTTGTAGTGTATTTTCTAATTATATTCCTAATGCTTATGCCTCTCTTAGTAAATGGCATAACTTTATCAAGGATGATTGAAACTTTTATGGACACTGGGAGGAATATTTGGTTTAAACAAATTTGTTCATTCAAGAAGCACCTTTTAAAAAAGAAATAATCCCATTTGTGATAACATGGATGGGTCTTCAGGTCACTATACTAAGTGAAATATGACAATTACTGTATGATATCACTTATAGGTGGAATCTCAAAAATAAACAAACAAAAAATTGGGAGGCTCATAGATACAGAGAATAGATAGTTGTTGCCAGAGGTGGGCAAGTCAAAAGGTAGAAACTTACAATTCTAATATAAATAAGACATGGAGATATAATGTACAGCATGGTGACAGTTAATAATACCATATTGTATACTTGGAAATTACTTAAAGATCTTACAAGGTCTCATTATAAGAACAAAGTTTTGTAACCATGTGCTATAATGCAAGTTAACTAGACTGACAATAGTAAACATGTCACATTATGTAATATCAAATCATGTTGTACACCTAATACTAATATGATGTTATATGTCAATTATATCACAATTAAAAAAAAAATAAATAAGATATCTCAGGCTTAGTTGTTATAATTTTTTGAAATGTATACAGAAGCTTCCTAACAAAATTTTAATTAAAAATTGCATTACTAAAAAATTCTCTGACAAAAATTAATGAGAAATTTGACCAACTTCAGGAACAACAAATTAGATTCATTTTCTTTGGAAATCCTTATTTTTGTCCTCTTGTTGGCTACCTATATCTATTTTGCCCTTTCCACCTTATTTCTTCTCTCTCTTTACCTTGTGCAGATCTCCCATGTTTCCCAAACACTCTCTTAAAGATTCCTAAATGTCATTTGCTTTCAAAGATCCTTCTCTTTTAAGAGCATAGTATTCAGGCAACTGCAGAATTTAAACCTTAGGCATCGGTGAAATTAAGAACTATAATTAAGGATTTACCTAAACCAAAGTAAGACTGGTAATAATGCATAGAATAATTAAATTCTGGAGTGTTGCACACTATCCAAGGTTAGCTGACTACATCAATTTGTGCACATATTGTTTGGAACCACAGATATTACTCAAGGAATATCACCTAGCATCAGAGAGCAGAGAAGAGCATTTAATGCTCAATGCCCAGGGGAGCATGGAGTGAGGAGGTACAATCAGTCCTTTCGTGTTTTGAGCTCAGCTTAAGGACACCCTTGGCTGAAATCTCTGTGTAGAAAGTGGGATTACATTTCCTCAGAAGATTCAACCAATCTAGCAAGGTTCTGGATGGCACCTCCTGCAGGGCTACTTGTGGCATGAGAAGCAACTGCTACAGCAGAGCTCTTCATTCCTTCATTGTCCACTTTAAAATTTTGGACCTTCCTAGATCACTTGAGGGAGGGAAGGTAACCCCTTTACTTATCTGGTTGGTTGGTTGGTTGTTTCTTTAACAAACACAAATAGCATTCCTATATGTAGATACTTGCATGTTCTTTACAGGTATTAACTTATTTAATGCTGACAACAATCATATGAGGAAATGCTACTATTGTACAAATTTTAAGCTGTGTAGAGTCTGACACAGAGGAAAATACCTAACAGAAAGTCAGACTGCTAGTAATTAAGAATCAAGGTTCAAACCCAGGCAGTTTGTTCAGACTCTGTGCTGTTAACCACAAGTAATTGATTTTTTATTATTACTTACTGGGAAAATAAAAGCATTGTCAGGAATCATACCCCAAATCTATGGAGCATATCATACCAGCTACAATTCACTTAATCCTTACAACAACTCTATGACATGGATATTTTTATCTTCAATATGTAGATCAGGAAACAGGGCCAATGGCTCATTCGAAGTCAAATAGATAGAAGGGCACAGCCAGGGTTGAAACACAGGTTGTCTGAGGCCAGTCAAGGGTTCTTTCCCCTACAGCTCTTTATCAGTTTCTTGAAAGATCTAAGAAAAGTAAGGAATAAGATTGCCAAGGAGACAATCTCTAAAATAAACAAGTAAATAAGAGAATCAGAATAAAAATTATGATTCAGACCTGCCTGACTACTGCTGACTGCACATCCACTTGCATAACGTATCATCACAGTGGAAAATGAGTCAATTTCTACATTACTGTGGCTTTGTCTAAAGCCTCTTCAAGGAACTAGAGGAATTTGCTGGTTTCATGTTTCCGTCTAGCTCATTATAAGAACTCTACAGTAATTAGACGCAGCACCAGAAATTGCACACAGCCTATCAGCTTAGCAAACAGAGACTGCATTTTCTGCACGCCTACTTACTCATCCCTGTATTTCTGTAACTTCAAAATGTCCATAAAACAAGAAACACACAACTCCATGGTTTTCCAATAAATATAGAAATATGTAGGCTGTCGAGAAAGGACAATTCTGATGAGAACACACAAAAATTAGTTTAGATGTCTGAAATGTTTGACTAAATTTGAAACAATTCTATACATTAATGATAGTCTTATAAAACAGTGTCATCTTGATGATATTGAAAAATAAATTTATGGTCTTAAAGAGTAAGCACTTCCACATTCTTTTTCTTTGTTCAACATTGGTAACTCAACAGTTTTACTATCAGAATATACTTTTGCTTGTTCTAAACTGGGTTTTTCATGTTGTAATGCTTTGTTTCTATTTCCTTTGACTCTTCCTAATTTATTTTCAGTGCCCAAAATGTTAGTTGGTGGAATGGGTGAATGTGGCTATATTTTGAATTGGCCAAATAATTGGGAATTTTAAAATTATTATAATGTATATATAACCTATGTACAAAATAAATTTCTTTCATTTTAGAAACAGGATTAAAAATATAATAAACAACACAGTATTGCAAATGTTTTGTTTTGTTTTGAGAAAGAGACAGGAAAAGAGAGAAAGAGGGAAGAGAAAGATGAAAAGCATCAACTTGTAATTGCTTCACTTTAGTTGTTTATTCATTGCTTCTCATATGTGCCATGACCAGAAGGCTCAACCTTGGGATCATGTCAATGATCTTGCACTTAAGCTGACAATCTCATTCTCAAGCATAGAAGCTCATGCTCAAGTGGCAAGCTCGGGGATTCAAACTAGGAACCTCAGCTTTCAGAGTCCATGCTCTATTCACTGCACCACCAGAGGTTTCTCAACCAGAGCAAAGGGGAATATGATACGCTTTGAGTTAAACATATAAAATGGCAGGGATTCTGACTAGCTTAGTTAAGAAATATATACTGCTCACAAAAATTAGGGAGTAGTTCAAAATGAATATAAAGTGATAAAATATCCCCTAATTTTTAGGAGCAGAATACTTTTTTAAAAGGATAATAATGAGCTCATGAAAACAAGGAAAGTCGGCATGTGTGACTCAGAACAAGCTGAATTTCAAGTCAAGCCCCAGTATCCCCGCTTCGCTCTGCCTCTCTCTACATATTTGCATCATCGCCTGCAGGAGTCTAGACTTGTATGCTCTGCTTTCCAAAGTTCATGACAGAGAAAAACCCCGAATGAATATTTTCTCTGTTCAAAAGTATAGCCATGTTGGCACACATTTCTTAAATCTCAGATGTCTAGTTCCCTCTAGGCTGTGTACCAACATGGTGACATCTTTAAATCTATGTAGATAGAGGGAAAAGCTCTTCTCAATATGGCAAGACAAAAGGTAAGACAGATAAACTAGACATCTACTCTTCAAAGTTTGAAATGAGAAAAGGTTTCAGAGCCAATCTGGTAAGAGTATCACATTAAAAGTAGGGGCAAAAAACATTACTGCTCTAAACCACAGATACACATATCAGGGAATTTCTTTTCAGAGTCAGTCAAACTCTGAAAGCACAGAATACTGCATATTGAACTATGGTAGACTCAGTAAAAATGGAGAAAAACAACTATTTAGATTTTTGAAAAGTGAAATGCCCTATATTCTGTACTCCTTAAAGCCTTTGTCTGTTTTTTTTCTCATTCTCTCAACCCACCCAACTCTTTCACCCATCTCTTACAAGTCACTATCATAAGAAAAGCCAGTGTTTTGAGAGAAAGTACAAGAACACAGTGTTTCCTGACTCTTCCTTAAGGTGAAATTGTAATATAATAGAGAATCACTACCTTTAAAGATATCTTATCCAACAGTTAATATGTAAACGAGCTATCAAAGATACTTTAATGTATGCAGATGTAATATATACAACACTTTAAGCAAAGTTCAGAATTTCATTTTTCTGGAATAAAAAAGATAACATCAAAATGTATAACCACAGCTATAATCTTTTCATTACAGATAAAAATAAACTGAATTTTTAATCCCTGACAACAAAAACCCAAACATCATATGCCAGCAACAGTATTTATTATTAGAAAGTTTGCACTCTCATGTCTACAATGTAAAATTTAATAAAGCTGCTATTTGACACTATAATATTCACAAGGACATAGGAATGGGAGATACAAATAGCGTAAAACCTAATAACATGTGCAAGTTCTGTAAGAAAAAATAAATATTCTAGTGTCAACATGACAGTTAAATTCAAGGTTGAAGTTACATCCTCATAATAATATGGTATTCCTCATCCACAGAACATTTGCTCCAAAACAGCTAGAAATAGTTCTAGTTTTCAAACAAGAAAAATGTAAAGAGCATTTCTTAAGTTGTAGGAAAAAAACCTTCAGTGAATTGAGTGATAAATGCATATCTTGCTACTAACACTAAGAAAATATTCAAACCAAAAATTAGCTGAAGTTAATTATCTTAATGTACAAATAAACATGAACATCAGTCTTGGACTTCAGCATCGAGAGTGTCAATGATGTTAATTACTTTCTCAATGTTTTAACAGTCAAGAGAATTTTAGAGTTTAACAATTTATCCAGAAAATTCACACTTCCCAATCACATTACATTTCCATGTCTAAACACTAGAAATATTTTGGTAAAGCTTAATTTATTTTCTTTAAAATAATGGAAATATAATCATACTATCGACCCAGGTTCAGTCAGGGAAATAAGGTCTATGATAAAATAAACAAATATTTGGGCTTTATAAATAAGGAAATTATTTCACAGTTACATTTTCAAATAGAAAAGTACCATACCATATTAGATATGAGTATTTCCACTTTTCTCAAGTTTAAGCTTTACTGATTGTCTCCTCCATGAATGGAGCAACATTAAGGCATGCATCTTTGTCTATGTTTTTCATTAATGTAAGACAATTGATTGTAGAGATCCAATAAATAAATATACTTGGATATAGTTTCAATATGAGGCAAGTTCATTCCCATTCAATGAAGTGTACATTTATAATATTTGTAATTTTTTGCTATACATCCTTCTTTTTTAAAGTTTTCACAGTTTTCTTAATGTACAATTGACAAACTTGTAATGTATTTTAAGGGAGCAATGTGATGATTTGATAGAATTCCCACAATCAAGTTAATCAGCTCATCCATCACCTGTTTTCTTTTTCTTTTTTTATGGTGAAAATGCTTAAGATTTACTCTCTTAGTAAATTTCAAGCATACACTATAATATAAAGATAGTCCCCATGTTGTTTATTAGATTCTCAGAACTTATTTATCTTCTAACTGAAAGTTTGTGCTATTTTTATAAGTTTTGTTTATTTTTGCTAACTCCCCAGCCACTGGCCACCACTATTCTACTATCTATTTCTATGAATTGACTTTTTGGTTTTTTGAGTTTTTAATTTTTAGTTTAACAGATAATTGTTATTTTTACTACTTGCTTAATCTTTATCCTTTACTTAGCTCAAGCACTTTTTAAATTTATTTTTTAATTTATTGGGTTGACGTGGTTTGCCAACCTATAAAGGTTGGTGGTGTACAACTCAATATAACTCCATCTACATAACACATCACGTTTCATCCCCATAAGCAAAGTCTCTTTCCACCCACATCCCCTGCCTTTGCCCTCCCCCATTAACTCCAATTCCCCCGCCCCTCTGGCTATTGCCACTCTATTTCCTGTATCGATGTATATATTATACATGCCTTTTTTTTTTTTTTTTTTTACAAAAAGTAAGATCTATTTTTTATTGCTGCATAGTATTCCATTGTGTAAATGTTCCACAGTTTTTTATCCACTCATCCACTGATGGACACTTGTTTATTTTAGATTACACATATAAGTGATACCATGCAGTATCTCTATTTCTCTTTCTGCCTTATTTTACTTAGCATAATGCCCTCCAGATTCTTCCATGTTGTCACAAATGGCAGGATTTTCTTTGTATTTAAGGATGGACAATATTTGGGGGGAGGGAGTATCACATTTTCTTTATCCATTCATCTGTCAATAGCCCATTAAGTTATTTCCATATCTTGGCTATTGCTAATAGTGCACATGAAATACTATTATCTCTTCAAAATAGTTTCCTTTGAATACATACTAAGAAGTTGGATGGCTGGATCATAAAATAGTTCTATTTTTAATTTCTTTAAGGAATCTCCATACTGTTTTCCAAAATAGCTATACCAATTTGTATTCCCACTAACAGTATACACACTTCTTTTAAAATTGTCAGTAGAAAACTAATTTTTTAAAAGATTTTATTTATTGATTTTAGAAAGAAGAAAAGGAGGTGCAACAAGAAGCATCAACTCGTATGTACCTTGACTGGGCAAGCCCAGGGTTTAGAAACAGCAACCTCAGCATTCTAGGTTGACACTTTATCTATTGCACCAGCACAGATCAGCTGGAAATTTATTTTAAATGGAAAAAAATATGAATTTGAAATGCATAAGCACTTCTATGATTTGTTATTGCTAAAAACTCTTAAGGGTCGATAAGTTGTTGGTAAGTGAGGTTTATGGCTGAGTGTGTAAAGCCATGTGAGGACACAGCAAGGTGGTGGCCATCTGCAAGCCAATGAGAGAAACCTCCAGAGGAATCAAACTTACCAACACCTTGGTCTTGGACTTCTATCCTCCAGAACTGCAAGGAATTAAATTTCTATATTTTAAGTACCCAAGTCTGTGGTATTTTGTTATGGAAGCCTTAGCAAACTAATACAATCACTAAGTTTTAGGAGAGTGATTTCTTATATAGCATCAGATAGTTAATACAACAGTTTTAAACTAGAGTAGTATATATCAAATTTAAAAAGACATCTGTGATCTTTAGGGGCTAGCAATACAAAAAAAAAGCTATCTTAGTGTTATTTCAGTGTCAACAAGGCAAAATAAATATACAAACATATAATATGATTACTTACATGCATGCCTTACAGCAAAAAAAAGATTGAGAATTTGGGATCTTTACAGATAAGCACCTAAGAGCAGGCTAAAAAAATGTCTTCAGTAATAAAAATATCATCATCTTTGCTTAATGAATTTTATAGAGTTTAGGTCTTATTATAATGTAGAAATATAATTTTAAAAATACTTTCACTTTGAATTGAATGATAAGATAATCTGGAGATGTTTTCATTGTACATATGTACCCTGATTTATTGGGGTCACCCATTAAAGTTAATAAAAATAAATAAATAAAAATTAAAAATTAAAAATTAAAAAAATACTTTCACTTTAAATGCATGTGTGGTAATTATCCAAAAATGATTCAAAATATGCATAAATCTAATATCACTTCAAAAAATATATACTTCTTAAATTTTATTGATTTTGAGAGAGAGAAGAGAGAGAGAGAGAGAAAGGGGGGAGAAGCAGGAAGCATAAACTTATAGTAGTTGCCTCCTGTATGTGCCTTGACCAAGCAAGTCCAGGGTTTTGAACCGGCAACCTCAGCATTCCAGGCTGATGCTTTATCCACTGTGCCACCACAGGCCAGATATATCATCTTCTTATAAGAAATAAAATTGAAGACAATAAATTTTGTATGCATGATTCATCAACAGTAGCTTAAAAAATGGTGTCCAAAAAGAATCTGTTGAGAAACCTATAAGTCCAAGAAAACAAAATAAAAGGAATAACAGTGACCCATCATTGTGCACCACTTCAGAAACAGAATTTATAGATTTTATTCTGATAAATACAATAGTTATCTCTACTTGACAAACAAAGAAAACTAGCTCAGAAAGATTAAGTAACTTGCAAAATACTGCCCAATTAGAAACGGCTCAAGCTATTATCATTATATCATCATCATCACTGCTACCATTATTATCATCATCTAGGATGAGGTTAAAATCATGCATTTTATATTTTTATATGATCCAGTTACTCTATATTTTTAACAACAGATGATATGCATGTCCCCATTGATTTACCTCATATTTATGTGTGTACTTTAATTATTAAGGAATGTGGCCCACAAAGTTTTATGGTCCAGAAATATTAATTGGAAAAATAATTTTAAGTACTTGTTCACAGTAGATCACAAGAATCATCTTCATAAGTGCAAGGGAGTACAATAACTTAGAGTGGATACTTATTTTTAGTGCAAAACTCCTACATTTTTTTTCCAGCCATTTGGTACTAGACTCAGCCTTAAGGCCTTAAAGGTAGACAGGGTGACCCAAGTTAGGCTAATCAAGTTTCTTTCTACCAGGATCCTTCATTTTAGTTTATCATGTGATGGCCTCTGACTGCAGATCTTGAAAAAAGAAAAGGTGATAAATTCTTGTGCTGAGATCCACAGAACCACATGGTTTTGTGTATCTTGAAACATAATGGTTCAGATCTTTGCACAGTTTTGCCAGGTATTAGCCAGTCACTTTTACAGAAGTCTTCGAATCACTTTCTAGTGCTTCATCTAAAGAATATTAAATGGAAACTAGTACCAGGGAATAGGTTCTAGACAATAAAGTCATAGAGAAATGTGCATAATTTAGATCTGGTCATTAAGCCTAAAAGTTGTGGAAGTCCTATAGATCAGTGAAAATAAGATAAGTACTTCAGGGGCCACTAAGGCAGAAATCTCCCTGAACATAAGCAAATTTGACTAAAACCATTGGGTCTACACTCTTCATACAACATCAGGGTGGTTAACTCATTCATGTCTTGGCATGAAATTTCTGGTGGTCGATCCATGGACTGGCAGTTGAAAAATATTGCTATGGACATTTCAAGATGGGAAAGGAGCAGCTTGTGGTTTTCAGTGGTGGACCATCTCCTCGTGTTATTTTATGTGGACTGTGAAGATTGGGCATAAATCTTGGGTGAACAGGTAACTTTTGCCACAAATTTAAAGGAGATAAAGGACACCAGAACTGTAAGTATGATGGTTGGTTCTAATAGGATATCATTATAAGATATCAAGCTATGTCAAAATTCTTACCTAAAGACATAAAAGTAAAAACTCAGGGTTGCTTTGTTGTGACATGAAACCATAGCAATTAGTACCTAGAAACAAAACCTGAAGAAGTGCTGCACTGCAACACTTCTGTTAACAAAACTTCATCTCCTATGAGTTAAAAAAATGGACTCACAGTTTGAGCAATCCTTAGCACTCTCCAGCTTCCACGACATGACATGAAAGCACAACTCTGAAAAATGTAGTCCATGATCAGTACATTCAGTTCTGGTCATTTCTCTTTTTCATTACAGGAGGGACAATAGCCTTTGACATATTCCAAGCCCCTAACCTTATACCTCAGCCTTTTTCCTAGGTGTCTTGTCTGGGCTTTGCAGAAACTAGTTTTTTCATATCCAATGTTTTCCCCATTTCCTGACCTGATGCTCTATGCTATTCCTCTTAGGAAAAGAGGCCTGTTGTTTTGGAAACTTGATGTCTGAAGTAGGATATTTAAAATAATCTTTAATATTGCTCCTATCTCAGTATCCTCATGGAAATTCCAGGAGAATTTAGCACTTTAGAAAATAAGGATATATTGAACCTCTCCTCAATCCTGATTCAATTATATCACAGTCATTCTGATCATCTCCAAACAAGGAGAAATGTTTGAGATGCTACTCTTATCTCTGCACATCAATTCCTTAACAGGGTTACAGTCATAGTGGCAGTCTGTGAAAAAATGTGTTTGTCAAGGGTTCTTGATTTTCTGTTAAGTTTGGATAGCGATTCAAAATATGTAAAAGTATACTTCTTAATCACATAAAATATGCCTCTGATTAGCCACATTTCTGGCTGGGAGGTCATCTAATATCACACACACACACACACACACACACACACACAATTAGGTCAAATGACAATCCTGAATTCTTAGGTGATATCCATAATCACTGATGACCATTTTCATTGCTTCTTATGCTACACAAAATCTGTAAGCATAAACATAATAGTTGACTACTATGATGACTATTTATGCAGCACTAAGTTCTCAAGAAGCCTTGGTGCTCCTTCTCTATTGTCTAACAATACTGCAGTTGGCAGTTTACAAAGATGTTTCACACTGTTATTATTTCTACCAAACACAGGTCTAACCACAGGGGTATTCTAACTCTTACTAGGGAGCCATGTTAGAATGGAGGGGTCAGGTTCCCACCACTTACATAAACTCAATATATATATATTGAATATATATAAACTTATTTATTTATATGCCTACACACATACACTTATGTACACGCACACATATTAATTCTGCTTCTGTGGTTTAATCCTGACTGCTAAAACTGTACTTTTTCTCTCTGGAAAGAGAAACATCATGCATAATTGGCTAACCTTCTAAAAATGGACCTACATAGAGTATTTTGTACAGGATAGTTCCTGGAATATTATTAATTAAATTCAGGAAGGGCGAGATTCTCAGATTATGGGTATCTATAATTGTGTTTTGTAGCATAAAAATGGGTTTTTGTCATAACCTCCTCATCCAGAGGAGGTCTTATGCAAGCACGCCAAAAATACCAAACCTTGGTATTCAAAATTATTCCCAAATCAGAAATTACTGCAACAATTGTTGAGTCCTTAGAAGGGAATAATTCTACATCTCACCTGGGGGCCGTTTGGGTCATATCATTTGCAAATAAAAAAGGAACAAGTTTCTATGAAAGATGAATTTCTCGAAGCAGCCTTCACTCCAACTATCCACTGACTAAGTTATTTAGGGATAGGAGAATATTGAAGGTAAGGTTCCCAGAGAGATATAAGGTGGTAAGAGTGTGTGGGGGTGTATGCATACACTGTGGAGGATCTTATAAGTCATCTTTAAGATGTTGGGTTTCATTTTAAAAAATAATAATAAATAGAGAAATAGCTTAAAATAGAAAGATGACAATCTGTAACATTTTATGTAAAGATTACTTTGGCTTATTAAGGAGAAAGGACTTGCTGGTGAACAAGTATTTCTTTAGAGAGACTGATATTGTAGCCAACATCTTACTCCAAGCAAACATGATTGTAACTTAAAGAATCATGGAGATATACAGAAATGGTCTGAAAATACTTTATCAACAGGGCTTGGTGAATCCACTTGACTTTTACATTCCTATTAGTTTTTGCCCAGCATATAATCCCATCCATGGATATTCCATGTGTCTGTATAATCTTGTACATATTCTGCTCACGTCTTCTTTTACGTTTTTTTGTTTGTTTTTTTTTTTATCAAACATTCTTTGGCAAGTCCTCTCCCAAAAGTTAGTTGTTCTGCCTCTGCACATTCCACAGAGACTAAAAGGACTTTGATATTATGTGCATTTTTGCCTCCAGGCCTTTTCCCTGAGGGTAAGAACTACCGGACTTGCCCTTTTTCTAAAGTCTGATAGGCCTTGTTACATAGTACAGGGGGTCCTCAGGTTACAATAGTCTTGACTTACAGTGTTTCGAGTTTACAACACTTACTTCCATAAAAACTTTAAAAATCTGAGGTATGAGTGTTTTAGCCTATGCTGTTAGCGTCATACTTACAGACTACATGAGCAAACTAATTTGGTTGGGTTTGGCAGAAGAATACACAGTAACGTGGCATATGAGTGAGGGAGTTGGCGTCCCCCAGTACTCTTACCTATGCCATTTTGGACTGTTAACAACACAAGTGTTCCATTTTTGTTACTTTGTTTAGTGACATTTTTGCCTTTATCATGGCTCCTAAATGAAAGTCTGAGTCTTCAGATGGTAGTGCTTTGAAAAAGAAAGCCATCGTGATGGAAGTGAAATTAGACATTGTAAAGAGATCAAGAAAAGGAGAATCAGCAAGGAACATCAGCTATGTGCTAGGTCTTAGCCACTCTACTGCAGCAACAATTATCAAAGATAAAGACCATATCCTAGAGCATGTAAAGGGATCAGCTCCTATGAAATTGACTGTTATTACTAAACAGCGAAGTGGCATAATGATTGAGACGGGAAGATTGCTAGTTTTCTGTCATCAGTAGCATATAACAGTATTTATGTCATTTTTCTTTTGGGTGGCTTAGTCGTATTTTTATGTTCTAGATTATGATTTTACAACTGTGTTAGGACAGGTAAATGACTTAGGCTAGGGTGTGTTTCAACTTACAACAAAATTCGGGTTACATCATTGTCATAAGAATGGGACTATGTCATAACCCTGAGGACACCCTGTAAATACTAAAGAGAGGAGGGGAAGCTGAGGAAGATTTCTACATGAGCCCTAATTGGGATCCACCTGGCAAGCCCACTAGGGGGCGATGTTTTTCCCATCTGTGGCACTTGCTCTATTGCAACCAGAGCCATTTTTTAGCACCTAAAGAGAAGGCCATGGAGCCATCCTCAGTGCCTGGGGCCAACTTGCTCTAATCCAGCCATGGCTGCAGGAGGGGAGAAGAAGGGAGAAAGAAACAAGAGGGGGAGAGGAGAAAAAGCAGATAGGCACTTCTCCTGTGTGCCCAAGAATAAAACCCAGGATGTGCATATGGTGTGCCAATGTTCTACCACTGAGCCAACCAGCCAGGGCACAGTTTATTTTCTAAATAAATCAATAAATGCATATTGTACTCATTTCACTCAAAGTCTGAGCAGAAATTTTACTCTGATTAATCTCTAAAACTGACAAAAAGAACTGTTCTCTGTTTTTCTGCAAATGAAATGTGTATTTTGCTTTTCCCATTATAAAAGGAGAAAGAAAACACAGATGAGAAAAAGAAAGTCAGCATCAAACACTAAAATTCTGATAAGGGAGAAATGATCTTCTCCCTTCTGTTGGTTGTGAATGTATTGAACAGAAAAATGAATCAGCAATCAGAACACCAAAATTCTTTTCCTAGTATTGTAACAATATCAGACTTGTTTCTACTTTCTTCTCCAGAAAGTGGGCATTAAATTTGTTATTCTGCCTTTATATTGTGAGAACCTTTCAGAAAAAAAAAAATCTATGTGAAGAAAATATTAGCTTTTAAAACTTTTTATTTTTAAATAATCTTGAATTTACTTAATTACAATTAAAAGAAAAATTTGAAACATTGGTTAAACCTCATTGAATAATTCTAATGAGAATACTAGTAAAGTCAAATTAAAAGTTAATTCTCTTGAGAAAATGTTCATATTTGTCTATAATATGTCATTTACATGCTCTAATTTGCTGTCCTTGTAGTCTAAGGTATATTTGAGAGTAATTTTTTTATTTGAACTTTAATTTGCAAATGATTGTGTCTTTTTACATATTTGGATACAGGTTGCATTAATAGTATAATTAAAATTATCTGCTTTCCCCAATAGATTAAAAGGAAAAAACTACTAATGAATCTCATTTACATGGGGATAAGGTTAATTGCTAAGACCAATTTTTGTTTTCCCTTGTCAAGCTAAAATAAATACTGTCATGCCTAAATAAATACTGTCATGCCTATTAAGGTACAACATAGATATTATACTACATCTCAAATTGAATAATTATATTTATGCAGTATCTTTCATTCCCTGCTTTTTAAAATTAATTTCTCTTTAATGAAGAACACATTATCTAATAAAACATATGCTTTCTTCCTTGTGGAAAGATTATAATCCAGTCTTTCTAAAACTGTGTTCACCTATGCTTCCTACCCTACTGTCATTATTATATATTTACTTCTTTCTCACTTAAATGGACATATAAATATTAATGGCCTCCCATACTGCAATGGCATGTTTTTATTTATTGTCAGTTATCACATAGTTGCCCCTTTATCTAAGTTCTTGTTCATTCTAATTTGTGACTATTTCTTTAATCCATCTCCTCTCCCAATGTTCAAAAATTTTGTTTATTTTTAAGCTATTTTAACTAGTATTTATTAAAGTCACTCCTCTGAACTTCTACATAGCCTCTAAATGTTGGAGAGACACCTTTCTAAAAGTAAATATAGGCCCTGGCCAGTTGGCTTAGTAGTAGAGCATCGGTCCAGAGTGTAGAAGTCCTGGGTTTGATTCCCAAAAAAGGCACATAGGAGAAGAAACCATCCGCTTCTCCACTCCTCCCTCTCTATCTTTTTCTTCTCCTCTCTCAGCCATGGCTTGATTAGAGCAAGTTGGCCCCAGGTGCTGAGGATTGCTCACTGGTCTCCACCTAGGGAGCTAAAAATAGCAAGGTTGCCAAGCAACAGAACAGAACAACAGGCCCAGATGAGCAGAGCAACACCTAGTAGGGGGCTTGCCAGGTGGAGTCAAAAACAAGAGGCTTTATCTGTAAGGAGATGAACCAGAAATAATTCACATCATAACCATTTACATCCCATTGCCCAATGTTAGTCACTTGTCTTCACTGAACTATTAGGGGACTAAGAATTGTTATTACCTTTAGCTGGATGTCAAGTGCAGTCAGAGCACTTGCAGGAGTCTGACACTCTGCCTCCCCAGTTCTCACTTAAGAAAACATCAAAAAATAAATACAAATAAATAAAAGTAAATTTAATCATGTAACTTTATCAAAAAATACTTCAAAGCTTCCATATCCTATAAAGTAATCAGAACTCTACTGTACGGCATATTAGAGCCTTCATCACCGAATTTGCCTACCTGTTTCTATAATAGCACCTGGTCTAATCCAGAATAGCCTAAGTTCCAGGGAAGTCAAGCTACTTGGATTTCTTTCTATTTTTTTTTTCATTATGTATCCACTTTATTTTTTTGTTGTTACTAATTTTAATGCGGTGACATTAATCAGTCAGGGTACATAGGTTCAGAGAAAACATCTCCAGGTTATTTTGACATTTGGTTATGTTACATACCCATCACCCAAAGTTATATAGTCTTCCATCAACTTCTATCTGGTTTTCTTTGTTCCCCTCCTCTCCCCCTACTCCCTCCATTATCCTCCCCACCCCTGATAGCAACCACACTCTTGCCCATTTCCCTGAGTCTCATTTTTATGCCCCACCTATGTATAGAATCATATAGTTCTTAGTTTTTTTCTGATTTACTTATTTCGCTTAGTATAATATTATCAAGTTCCATCCATGTTGTTGTAAATTAACCGATGTCATCATTTCTTATGACTGAGTAGTATTCCATAGTATATATGTACCACATCTTCTTTATCCAATCATCTATTGAAGGGTTTTTTGGTTGTTCCTATGTCTTGCCCACTGTGAACAATGCTGCAATGAACAGGGGGCTGCATGCATCTTTACATAACAGTGTTTTTGAGTTATGGGGTATATTCCCAGTAGAGAGATTGCTGGGTCATATGGTAGTTCTACTATTAATTTTTTTTTCTACTACTATTAATTTTTTGAGGAACCACCATACTTTCTTCCATAATGGTTGTGCTACTTTACACTCTCACTGACAGTAAATGAAGGTGAGAATGTAAAGTAGCACAACCATTATGGAAGAAAGTATGGTGGTTCCATACTTTCTCCACAGCCTCTCCAACATTTGTCTTTACCTGTCTTGTTGAAAATAGCTAATCAAACAGGTGTGAGGTAGTATCTCCTTGTAGTTTTGATTTGCATTTCTCTAAAAGCTAATAAAGATGAGCATCTTTTCATATATCTGTTGGCCATTTGTATTTCTTCCTGGGAGAAGAGTCTATTCATGTCTTCTTTCCATTTTTTTATTGGATTGTTCACTTATTTGTTGTTGAGTTGTATGAGTTCTTTGTATATTTTGGGTATTAGGCCCTTAACCAATATAGTAAGATTGCAGGATACAAAATTAATATGCAAAAGTCCATTGCCTTTCTATATGCCAACAATGAAACATCAGAAAACAAGCTCAAAACAACAATTCCCTTCATGGTTGCAACAACAACAACAAAATAACAGGAATAAACACAACAAAAATGTAAAAGACCCTATATAATGAAAACTACAAAGCATTGTTAAGGGAAATCAAAAAAGATATAATGAAATGAAAAAAATATTCCTTGTTCTTGGATAGTGTAAAGCCAGTAACCATGGCCACCATTACAGCCACCTGGCCAATGCAGGTTCGCATTTGATTCAGACAGTTCATAATGAAACAACGGAGTCAAGAACTGGTGAGCCATTAGCTTTAATCCTAGCTTGCACCCGGCAGGTAAGTAAAAACACACACTGGGCTCCAAAACCCACTCATTCAGTGCTCACAAAGCTACTGACTTATCCAAGTTTCCTAGAATCAAAAGGTTTTTAGCTCACCAGACTTATTTACCTCTGTTTACCATCTCCTCTCTACATAAACTCTGCACAAACTGGCTTCTTCCTCAGCATTCCACCATTTTGGCAGCCTCCTCTCCTCCACGTGGCCTTAATCTGCTTTCCTTTCTAATACTAACCTCAGGAACTGCAAGAGAGCAAGTTCCCAGCCTGCCCCACTTTATAGCATAGATTCAAAACCTTTAATCCAATCTATAAACAAGGAAGTCTCTGATACAAAGTCACTTATCTGAGACATACTGGGAGGATTCCTCATGACAATGCACCATGCTACGTCATCCAATTAGTAAAGGATGTGGGGAAAAGCTTACTCTTAAAACTTGCACGTGGGCAGCACCATCTTTAACAAAGTGAGCATAATATATTTCATCTGCCCAACAATCCATCCTTATGCTCACTTTACTACCCACAATCTAAACCACCGGCATCCCAGTACAGGGAAATTAGGTACATTACACAAATTACAACAACATGACAAATCATACAATTTCAACAATTACAAAGGTACATTTTACCAGTCTCTGAGCACTTTGCCAAAAGCACAAAATGTCCTCGGCCTTTTTTCTAGCCATGGGAAAAGTTTCCCAGGGCAGGAGGGCCTCCAGCAAAGCCACCTCCACCCCATCAGGGTATTTCACATTGTCCAAAATCCGTAAGTCCATCCAGCAACAGAGCCAGTGCTCACTCTGGTCATATTCCAGGAAATCAGTCCACACACATGGAGTGTTAGCCTCCCACCTCATTCCTGCCATCATGGCAGGTCTCACACTGTCCTAAAGAGAAGCATGTGGCAATGGCAGTCAGCATTTCCATATCTGTTCTGGGGAGCATGATGGCATCCACCCCTATGTCCCAAAATGTCAGCGAACCCACCAGTGGCTTAGCAGGCACTCCCTGCCATTCCAGTTGCCACTTGGTGATGCATGCTGGGCTCCCGGGATATCATTTTATCCTCCCGCTGCAGCTGCCATTCTTTACTTTCTGGAGTCTATGAATCACAACTTCAGCCCAATTCTCCTCATCCTCCAAAGAAGAACTGAAAACACCAGCTCCTGCTGCTGGGCTTGATCCCCAGGCCATTGCTGCCTTTTGCTCAGCAGGCCTTGCAGCTCCAGCTCCAGCTTCAGCCTTGCCCTCCTGCCACTGCTGGCTCTCCACAATGTCCAGGGCAATCTGCAACTCATGAACTTGTGATTCCTTCTCCGGCAGCTGCTCTATTTCCAGGCGAATCTCACAAACCTGGTTGACCTCCTCCTCCAGTGCTTCCTCCAGGTCCAGGGTCGACATCTCTTTTTCCCACATTTCCTCTAGCTTCTTCCACTGCTCGGTTTGTGGGTCCCAAGCAGCTTCTTCCATAGAGCTCTCAGTTTCTTCACACATGGCTGTAAAAGTCAGCCAGCTTACAGTTCCCAATAGGATAGTCCTCTACCATGCACCTAAGGGTGCCGGCTCCATACCAATCTGTATCAAATCCTGCCATAGACTACACCAAATGTAAAGCCAGTAGCCATGGCCACCATTACAGTCACCTGGCCAATGCAGGTTGCATTTGATTCGGAAAGTTGGTAATAAAACAACGAAGTCAAGAACTGGTGAGCCATCAGCTTAAATTCTAGCTTGCACCCGGTGGGCAAGTAAAAACACACACTGAACTCCAAAACCCACTCAACCAGTGCTCACAAAGCTACTGACTTATCCAAGTTTCCTAGAATCAAATGGTTTCTAGCTCACCAGACTTATTCACCTCTGTTTACCATCTCCTCTTTACACAAACTCTGCACAAACTGGCTTCTTCCTCAGCATTCCACCATTTTGGCTGCCTCCTCTCCTCCACATGGCCTTAATTTGCTCTCCTCTCTAATACTAACCTCAGGAACCGTAAGAGAGCAAGTTCCCAGCCTGCCCCACTTTATAGCATAGATTCAAAACCTTTAATCCAATCTACAAACAAGGCAGTCTCTGATACAAAGTCACTTATCTGAGACATACTGGAAGGATTTCTCATGATAGTGTACCACCCTACTTAATCCAATCAGTAAAGGGTGTGGGGAAAAGCTTACTCTTAAAACTTGCACATGGGCAGCGCCATCTTTAACAAAGTGAGCATAATATATTTCATCTGCCCAACTGATAGGAAGAATAAATATAGTCAAAATGGCTATTTTACCCAAATCGATATACAAATTTAATGCAATTTCCATCAAAATCCCAATGTCATTTTTTAAAGAAATGGAACAAAAAATTCATCAGGTTTATGTGGGACTATAAAAAAACCCAAATAGCCAGAGCAATCCCAAGGAAAAAGAACAAAGCTGGGGCATTACAATACCTGACTTCAAATTATATTATAGAGCCATGATAATCAAAACAGCATGGTATTGGCAGAAAAATAGACACTCATACCAATGGAACAGAATAGAAAGCCCAGAAATAAAACCATATGTATAAGGTCAAATAATTTTTTATAAAGGGGCCAACAACACACATGAAGAAAAAAAAGCCTCTTCAACAAAGGGTGCTGGGAAAACTGGAAAACTACATGCAAAAGAATGAAACTCAACTATAGTTTGTCCCCTTGTACTAAAATTAATTCATAATGGAACAAAGACCTAAATATAAGACCTGAAGCAATAAAGTACATAGAAGAAAATATAAGTACTAAACTCATGGACCTTGGTTACAAAGAGCACTTTATGAATTTGACTCCAAAGGCAAGGGAAATGAAGGCAAAGATAAATAAATGGGACTAAATCAGACAAAGAAGCTTTTGCACAGAAAAAGAAACTGACAACAAAACAAACAGACAGCCAACTAAATGGGAGATGATAATTTTGAAACAACAGATACTTGGAGTTCTTAAAACCCATGATATCACTTCACAACCCAAGGCTGATTGTGCTTAAAGTTAGTGAAACATAAGCTTCCAGCTTCTCCTGTGCTTTTCGAGTGGCTGATTATTTTAGAATGTTCCAGGAAGAGACAGAAAGTCAAGTTGCAACCAGAAAATAGTTCTATGTAAACATTTCTGTAAAATTGCCTAACAGGATCTCAGAAGAAAAGGACATGATATTTCTAAGACTCCGGTTATTTGTAGTGATATGTTGTTTTAATTTTAAAAACACATTCACTCCCATTGTACTAAAATTAATTCATTTGTGAATTTGTATTAGTTTTCTAAAGAAGCCCCTGGATCCTCCCTCATTCAAAGCTGTATCCTTTCCCATGAGCCTTTTCCAAGTGTACGTCCCCCTCCTCTTTCCTAGTTAAAAAAATTCTTCTGAAACTTGAAGATTCAGTTTAAAATTTACCTCCTCTGATGCCTTACCCTCACACATTATAGAAATGATTCTACATTTCTGTCTCTTTTTCTTCTACTAAAAAAATTACCACATTCTATAATTATTTACCTGTTTATTCTCTCCTCCTCTTAAAGGTAGTGTAAGGAACAATTGTGGCACTTTAGACAGAAAGCTTTTTCCTTTCCTAACAACCTACCAGTTTCCTCCTGGGGAATTTTCTTTTCCCCATTGGGTGTTTGTCGTGGTGAGATGGTAAATTGGATGCCTCTATCCTCACATTCCATTACCTTAAGGCTTTTTTGGCCATATCTTTTATTTTGCCTTCCCAGCACAGCTAGTGTGTTTCCATATGACATCCACTCAAGTAGTTGGAATCTCATTCCTGAGACTTCCACCCTTGATCTTATAAACAGCTGGCCTCTTTGAAGTAGCACCTTCCACTGAGAACTTCTGTAACTATTTATTTATTTATTTATTTATTCAGTAAGAGAGGAAGGGAGGGAGAGAGAGAGAGAGAGAGAGAGAGAGAGAGAGAAAGAGAGGAACACCAAGCTGTTTTTATATGGAGAACTTCTATAATTTCTGTGATCCCGCATCCTCAGCCTTTTCTTCTTAGATGATGGTGCTAGTTGTTGCCCAAACTATTTGGCCCTTTTGCCAAGCCTCAGGACTACCCAACAAAAATCTACATTTCTGAGCCTTCGTGGCAATTAGGTGTGAATCAACCCAGGAATGTGACAGAAAAAGATGAGTGCAACTGTCTGACCTATGTCTTCTAGCATGGGACTTGCCTGCTTACTCACATGCTCTTTTCTCTTCTTACTGGATGGAGCCAAGGTGTGTTTACTCAGGCCCCTTCCTGATACTTTTGCTAAATTAAACCTATAATGTTGTATTGTTTTATTTGATGAGTATGCACTAAATTGTGAATGCTCTAGGCTTCAGAAAAAAACAAATATATGCCTATGAGAAACACAGTTACTTCAAACCATGAAGAATGAGAACTTGTTTTACTTCAAAGTGTGAAAACTCATTAGAATACATTACTTACTAAGTTTATCAGGGAAATAAGGTTTTAATTTTCTATTACTCTAATAACTTATCTAGTGCTCAAAAAAATTGTTCTTTAATTATATAATTAAACAAGGTTTAATTTTCCAACTATTAAATTTTTGAACACTGGATTAACTGATATAATTAGCATCATCTATTTCTTTCTTTAAATAATAAGCCATGGATTATAAATGTTATTATCAATATATATGATTAGTCAATTATTAATTGATTGATTATAATTAAGAATTAGTCATACATTGGTCAATATAACTAATATTTTCAAATCATATATTATTGATTTTTCATAAAAATATAGTTTGTAGCATTTGAACTGAAATTGTTCAAAGTTTCATTCTTCAATGCATTAAAAAACCTATATGATTCAGTTTTGTCAGAGCAACAAAATGTTTTGTGAACAGATATATATGTTTTATTTTTTCATTTTGTGTGAGACTTTCCAAATAAAATTAGCCTCATTAGCTATCCTAACAAAACAGTATTAAAAATTAAAACTATTATGAATTTGATAGAATTGCTATAACCCCATGTTTCCCCAGACTGCAAATTAGAATCATTCAGAGATGTTAAAAAAAAATCCTTGTGTGTGACTCAGGAAGAGCCTGGAAATCCATACATGTTTAAATCTCTTTAAGAGTCATAATGTGCAACCATGGTTGACAAGTAAAGACTTGGTGTGGAGAAAGGGTTCTTAACTTTGCTCCCTTCTACTAGAAGTTTCACTGATAACAAGAATGTCATAGCTGATTTCTTCTCTTATATACAATTAAAATTTTTAAAAATGGTTATAAAGGAGAAATGGTGTGTGTTTACATATAGCATATGCACATCAAACATAAAAGTACATTGGGGCAGATAAAAACCTAGAGCTCCTTAGAGAAATGACTGAATGTTTTAAAGATATGGCAAGAAATATGCAGCTGAGATTACAGCAGTTTTTTGTTCCAGAAAATAAGGGAGTACTCAGAAATGAAATGATAGGAGTATGTCAAATTGACTCAGAAGCTAACTGAAAGCTCATTTGGGCCTAAGTTGGCACAATAGGAGTGACAGAACAAATAACATACATAGTATTGGAGTATAGCCCAAAGTATAAAATAACTATCCTGAGCCCATTTTCCATGAATAAATAATTAAATAAATGGGCATAGATAGATAAATCTCACCTACAGAAAAATTCAAAATAAATTATGTGGAAATTTATCTCAAAGGCATGGAACATGACCCTGTGCCTTTGAGATGTGGGCAACCCTCAGTGACTGGCCTTCAAAAAGTATAGTGTGCAAAGGGTAAGATGGGAAAACTACATAGTGGAGAATCCTGACAAATGTCACCTTAGACACTAGTGAAAAGTTATATTGATAGTGTATACCTTTGTATATATTGCTGGGCTTTAGCCTTTGTTAGGTAGAACAAAGGCAGCTTCATTTTCCCCCTCCTAATTCCCATTTTCACTAGGACTTTGCAGGTCACAGTGACCACATCCTAACCCAAGAGGAATTGATATGGTTGAGAAACTCAACGGCTGTAAACACCACCCCAGTGTTCCTGGAACTGAATAATCACAGAATGACCCACCTATATTCCAAGGAGCAGATGAAGTTCTACCAGCTCTGTAGTAACACGCACGTCAGAACAAACTTTCAGTTTTCATAAAACCCCCAAACTCCTTTTTATTTAGGCTGACACAGTTTTTGGCCTCAGCCCATCTGTACGCTAATAAAGTCCATTGTTTTACCTCCCTTGACCTTTTGTGATTCCTCTTGACAAACCTAACAATCTTCTTCCCCAAAACTCATAACTTCAGTCTAAAAATATCAGACAACCCCAAATCAATAGTCATTCTGTAAAATCCTTGAAAAGTACGTCTCAAATTTGTCAAAGTCATAAAAACCACTGAAAGTCTCAGAAACTGTCACAACCCAAAGGAGCCTAACGAGACATGACAACTAAATGTAATGTGCTACTCTAAGTCGGGATCTAGAACTGCGAAAGAATTTTAGGATAAAACTAATATTCATAAAGAAACATGAGTAAAGCATGGAGCTTAGGTGATAAAAATGTACCTGTTAGCTCATTAGTTGTGACAAATATACTACCATAATAATGTAAGGTGTCAAAAAGTTTCCAGAAAGTACAGAGTATGCAGGAACTGTCTGTGCTGTCTTTGACACTTTTCTCTAAATCTAAAATTACTCTAGAATTTAAAGCCTATTTACATTCTAAAAAAATACAATGGAGACTTAGGCATATATATATATGAACATTATTAATGAAAGAATATTTAAATCTTGACTTATAAATCATTAAAATATTTAACACTCATGTAACATAATATTTCCTGTGGTCTAGACATTCAGAGTTAAAACTGAGAATATAATCAAGTGATATGTACCCTCATATGCTAAAATTGAGGGGTAAGATCATCTGTCTGAGATAACTTGCAAAGAACTGAGAAAAAAAAAGATTTTGCCAACATAAGTCCATTACCCACCTCCAAACTAAGAGAAGATTTAGAATTAGTTACAGGTATTGAAAAGGCCAATAATCTAGGAGAATTTAGAAGAGACAATGTGGAAAGAATCCCTTGTTTCAACAGAATCATAAAGGTTGGAGTAGGGGCTATCTCTAAAACAACCACAGAGAATGTCCATTAGAAAAAAAAAATCAATATTTGGGACCTACCACATAAAGGAAATACAAATGTTAGAGTTCAACCTAACAGTCAAGAGAACCTATATCTTATTTCTTTGTTCCAATTACAATGGCTGCATAATCCCAAATGATAGAAGTTTAAAAAAGAATCTTATTATATTCACAGATTCTGAAAGAAATTCAGGAAAAAGTCAAAAGTGGAAATGTCTACTCTCTGTTCATGATATCTGAGAACTCAGCTGGAAAGATTGGAAGGCTGGAGCTTACTCCATGCTGAGGACTGGGATCATTTACCTATTTATGTGGTGCCTCTGCTAAGATAACACAAAGACTAGGAATACTAAATGGCCCTGCAGACCTACATGTGGCTCCTCCTTGTGGTGAAGCGACACACTCAAGGTTTCAATCATAAGTGTTCTAGTGAGCAAGGAGGAAGCTGTATGGATTTTTATGAGCAAACCTCAGAGTCACATAGCACCACTTTTGTGAGATCGTATTGGTTGAAACTAGAATTAATTCCCTTTTGGGAAAGTGGCAGTATTACATTGTAGGAAATCTTGTGGAATGAGAGACGTGTTTATAACCATCATTGGAAAATAGAATTTTCCAGGTCTTCATTCCTTCTCCTTATGACTCTCGAGAGCCAAAAGAGTTGTCAATAAGAGGTAAGGAGGTAAAAAGCTCAATAATATACCTTCCAAGTTGAGGTTTCTCAGCCTAATGAAGATTTAAATTTAATGCAATTTGAAGTTCTGAATATTGGGTTGGGTATTTCAAAAATTGAAATAAAGACTGTTTACTACACAAGCTTTAAGAATTGCCTGAAATTTCATGCAAGGGATGAGTAAATTGTGTGTTTGGTACAGAGTGAAAGAATCAGGTTTTAGTTTTTCACCTGCATCGTATTTGGCTCAATTCATTCAACATGGCTGAAGACAATCTGCATATATGCATTGCAATATGGAATTTGTGTTCATTATAAAGAATTCAGTCTGTGGAGTTTATATGAACACTGTTCCCCTAGGGAATCAATATTAGTCATCTGTGAGTCAGAAAGAACTCACAAATTAATTGCAAAGGAAAATAAACCAAAGATAATCTAAACTAGTGGTAGTCAACCTGGTCCCTACCTCCCACTAGTGGACATTCCAGCTTTCATGGTGGGCGGTAGCGGAGCAACCAAAGTATAAATAAAAAGATAAATTTAACTATAGTAAGTTGTTTTATAAAGATTTATTCTGCCAAACAGCAAAAATCCAACATAAAGTACTTGGTAAGTAATTATTATTATATGCTTTAACTTACTGTAACTCTGCTTTATAATTTTTTTAAAGTAAACTTACTTTTCTACTTTATAAATCACCATTATTGTGGAACCAGTGGGCAGTTAGAAAATTTTACTACTAACAGAGATACAAAAGTGGGCGGTAAGTATAAAAAGGTTGACTACCCCTGATCTAAGCTATATGAGCTTTGGGACTTGATTTTAGAAAATTATTTGGTGTATTAATGACCTCTACTTATCTTAACACTATTTTTTTCTTTTTAAAAGTCTTGTTTTTTATGCAAATATTTAATTAAAAAATTTTTAATATATTGAAAAGTTCAAAGAATATATTATGAACACTCATATACCCTTAACCTAGACTCAACAATAGTCAAACAATCACCACATTCGTTTATATTTAGACCCATTTCATCTGCATTCACATCTGTATCTATTGGGCTAAGTCATTTGAAAAAATAATGATGCCTCTCCCCTTTATTATGTATTCCTTAAAAACAGTCATTTTTCTACACAGCCTCAACACCATTAATGCACTCAGGAAAGTTAACACTGATATATGCTATATAATATAAATTATGTATTCAAAAATTTTCAGTTTCCCCCTATAATGTTCTTTAAATTTTTTCTTCATTGAAGATCCAATCAAAGACCATATATTACATCTGTTGTCATGTCTCTTTGTTTTCCTTCAATGCAGTTCTTTTGTCTTTATTGATATATACTGCTCACAAAAATTAGGGGATCAGGGAAAGTGCAGATACTCCAGTACTTTCAGCCTTTTGTATAATGCATTTCCACCAATGAAATAAAAATTAGTTTTGCATCTCATTTGCATAATCAAACAACTTTCTTTGACTTGTTTGCTTTTCTGATGTTGTTTAATGAAAAAAATCAAATGCTTTTTTTAAATCACTTCATTTTGAAATATCCCCTAATTTTTGTAAGAAGTATATTAAAGTCAATAAATTTCTACCAATTTTTTTATTGAATGACCCTCAATTGAATTTTCCCAATTGTTTCCTCATGAACAGATTCAGATTAAATATTTTTGGCACGGATATTATATAGCTAATGTTGTTTCTTCTCAGGAGGCAAGAATAATTTATTTCTCCCATTTTTGGTGACATTAAGTTTAATCACTTGGTTAAGGTGGGGTGTGCCAGATTTCTTCCTTATCAAAGGTTTCTGTGACTCTGTAAATAATTAAATATGTGATATTTGATACTGTAAAACCATGTACATATTCTATTTCTCAACAACTTTACAATCAAAGATACCAATTATTAAATTTGTGACTGCAAAATAGTGATTGTTTTTCCAAGTCTATAATTTTTATTACATAGATCACCTAGAATACTTCAGTAGTTCTTTCTCTTTTTCCCCCTGTTTATTTTTATCATAATTATTAAAGCATGAGTTACTAATTCAATGCATTATATTAATTTCCCTCATTATTGTTTGGATACACAATCATCCCAAATTTGGCCAGTGGGAAACCCTACAGGCTGGCTCCAATGCACTTTTGGAATGTCTTTATCAGTTTTCAAGGCCTTCTTTACTTTCTGACATAAAATGTTCCAGGTTCAACATGTAATTTCTCTCCACACACAACAGAGATCAGACATTGATCCAAATAGGCCACGTTCTTCTAGTAGGATTTTTAATTAAAAACCAAAATCAGGGTGCTAGGTATGCCATTTGCTACTAGAAAACAAGTATTGCTTATTTGTTGGTTAGTAGACTCTGCTAAGAAATATATATTTTTTAACTAATTGCCTTTTAAAAGACAAAATTCTTGATTTTCATTAATATTATTTCAATTACTAACAAGAGTCATGGAATCCCACCCTTCATTCTTTTTTGTTAACGAAGACATAATTTACATATAACATTGCATAACTTTAAGGTATACAACTTATTGATTTGATACATTTTTATATTGTAATATAACTACCACAATAGCTTTTGCTAACATTTCTATCACACATAATTATTTTTCTTTCATTTTCTTAACTTATCCTATTATATCATTTATGCTGAAAGGTAATACCATTACTTGTATACCAGTATCTGCTAGGAGTACAAGCTCCTGAAGGAAGTGATTCAGTGTTAGTCATTATTTCTTCCCATTTTACACATCATTGATTCAATATATTTTTATTGTCTCTTTCACATAGGGTAGTCACAGGAAGCTTCCAGAAGAGTAAGTTCATAATAAATAACTAAGATAAGTATGATAAGTGATAAGTATTTATGCAAGGAAAGAGGAAAGAAGAATACACAAGGAAATACAAAGAGATTGCTCCTTACAAGGGCTCTTGAGCATTTATGAAGATCTGTAGATGTAGAATTCTATTACGATTGATTTAAAAAAATCAATTGATTATCCCAAATTTGGTAGAAACTAGACTCAGTCGAAGTGTATCTATGAAGGAAAAATACTGAGAGAAGGAGATATCAGGGAAAGTTTTCAGAAAAGTGCTATTAAAAATCATTAGCCTTTTTATATGGGGCATATTTTTGAAACTCTGAAAATTTTTAAAATATCCCTCAGAGAAATAGTAGATATATCAAAATTTTCCTAACTAAATTCTTCTCAGTAATTTTTTCTTTTATAAATTCTTAAATTAAATATTGACTAGGTACAGTATAATTCTATTAAATATGCATAAGGCAGGAAAACAGAATAAACACAACCACTTGGGTGCCCATGACCCAATTTAATTAACAGAAAGCTACCACCATGTTTGAAGCCACATGTATTCCAGGACATTACACTAATTGCCTCATTCTTTGGGGATATGCATCATTCTAAATTTATTTATTCTGTCCTCATAGTTACCTCACCAGAAAGTTAGTAAGCCTAAACTATGCCTTGTTTAATTATGCATGGTTTGGAACTTCATAGAATTTAAACATACTTGGTGTATTCTTCTGCAGCATTAGTTTCCTAAGAAACAATGAAGTTTTTGCTTCAAGTTACAATATACTCATTTTTAACAATCTAAAATTTCATGACATAAACATAGTACAATTTATGTATCTATTCTAACTTGAATGGATATTTGGTTTGTTTTCAGTGATTCACTATCGCAAACAGCCCTGTGGTAAAGACTCTTATACACGTATCTTAGACAAGAGCTTTACTAAGATCGGATTGAAATTGCTTAGTCACTAAATATGTGCATCTCAAATTACCTAGACAGTATCAAGCCACTTACCAAAATGATTTTGCCAATTTACCACACTACCACCTATGTATGTGTGCAGTTACTCCACATCCTCATCAATGCTTAATATTATCAAATATTTTTAATTTTTCCACTATGGCAAGTATGCTGGTGTTTTATTGTGGCTTTTAATTTGCAAAGCTCTAACTATGAATAAGATTGAACAAATTTCTTATATGCTATTAACATTGACTATTCGGGGTTTCTCTTGTGTAAGAATTATTTAAGACTTTTATCTGATATTCTATTAAGTTTTTTTCCCTTTTATCTTGTAAAATGTTTTTTAATACTCTGGATACTGATATTTTATCAGTTACATCAATCACACACATATATGCCCTATTGTGGATTTTCTGTTACCAAACTCTTTATGATGTCTTTTGATGAAAAGTTCTCAATCTAAATATACTCAAAATATATTTTTAATTATTTTTCATGTTTTCCTTCTGATTTGGTTTTTAAAAAATCCTTATTTGTACAGATATATTTATAACCTGAAGGCTTATAAAAAATCCTATAAACACTTACAAACCCTTAACTTTTATTTTTTCTTATTTATTTATTTTTTTAGAGAAACAGAACGAGAGTCAGAGAGAGGGATAGATAGGGACAGTTAGACAAGAACGCAGAAAGATGAGAAGCATCAATCATCAGTTTTTTATTGTGGAGCTTTAGTTGTTCATTGAACGCTTTCTCATATGTGCCTTGACCATGGGGCTACAGCAGACCGAGTAACCCCTTGCTCAAGCCAGCGTCCTTGGGTCCAAGCTGGTGAGCTTTGCTCAAACCAGATGATCCTATGCTCAAGCTGGCAACCTCGGTGTATCCAACCTGGGTCCTCCGCATCCCAGTCCCACGCTCTATCCACTGCACCATGGCCTAGTCAGGCTACAAACCCTTAACTTTAATTCAACCTAAAGGTTATGAATATATTGTTTTCTAAGAGTTTTATAATTTTGGATTATGGTGTAAATTAGGGTCCAACTTTATTTTTCCCATTTACATGATCATTTTTTCAAATGTCATTTGCTGAAAAGTTCATCTTTTACACCTATTCTGTAATGCCTGCTTAATTAGAGCAAGTTTTGATATCTGGGCAAGTCTATTTCTGAAACTGACAAAGAACTTCACCAATTTGTTGATTCCTTTGCAAGACACTAAATTTATTACTACAATTACACAATATTTTTTATTTCTAGTAAGGCAATTCCTATACTTTTTTTTTCATTATGGGTTTACTTGAAATTGTGTTTTTCTATGTTTATTTTGGAATCAGGTTTTTAAGTTCTACATAAACGCCTGCTGGAATTGCAGCAATTATGGGTGAATTTTGAGAAGATCAACATTTCTGTCATGTTAATAATCCAATCCAAAATGTTATATGTCTGTATATTTACATAGGTTTCCTTTTTCTTTTTTTTTTCTTTTGAAACAGAAAAAAGGCAGGGAGAGAAAGAAGCATAAACTCGTCATTCCACTTAGTTGTGCCATTGATTGCTTCTTTTTTTTAATAGTAATTCTTTTAACTATTTTTATTTTATTTTTTTATTTATTCCATTTTTAGAATAGAGAGATGATAGATAGATGATAGAGAGATGATAGATAGATGATAGACAGATGATAGATAGATAGATAGATAGAGAATAAAGAAGGGGGGGAGGAGAAGGAAACATCAAATCCCATTTGTGCCTTGACCAGGCAAGCCCAGGGTTTTGAACAGGCAATCTCAGCATTCCAGGTCGACGCTTGATCTACTACTGCAGCACTACAGGTCAGGCCAATTGATTCTCTTAATGTGCCCTGACTGGAGCTCAGAGCAGCACCGTAGGGCTCAAGTTGGTAACCCAAGTCTGGAGCTTGGATGACATTCTATCCACTGTGCCACTGGCCTGGGCTACATAGGTTTTCTTTAATGACCTCCCATTAAGTTTCACAACTTTCTCAAAAACTATCTTGCTCAAATTTTGTTAGATATATTTCTAGCTAGTTTTGAATTTTGATGTTATTATAAATGATAACTTCATTTAAAAATACATTTTCTAAACTATTGTATTGTGGGAATTTAACTTGTTTTTATACATTGATTTCATACCTAGCAGATTTATTCAATGATTATTATGGATTTATTTTTTTGGTATTCCTTGTAGATAAACATATTGCCTAAATAATGAGAGTTTTACTTCTTCCTTTTTTTTTTTTTTGTAACTTACTACTGCTAGGACCTCCATATAATTTTATATATTTTTTAAATTATTAAGTGAAAGGTGAGGAGGCAAGGAGGCAGATAGACAGACTCTCTCATGCACCTCTACTGTGATTCACCTGGCAAGCCCTCTACAATGGTAATGCTGTGCCCGTCTGGGGCCGCTCCTCTGTTGCTTGGCAACCAAGCAATTTCAGCACCTTAGGCAAGGTCATGGAGCCATCCTATGTGCAAGGGACCAACTTGCTCCAACTGAGCCATAGCTGTGGAAGAGGAAGGGGAGGGGGTAGAGAGAGAGTGGTGGAGAAGCACATGATTACTTCTGTGTGCACTGACCAGAAATCAAACCCAGACTTCCAAACACTGGGCCAATGCTCTACCACTGAGCTGACCATCCAGGGTTTCATATAATTTAAATGAAAGTGTTGATATTAGACATCAGCATCTTGAACAAATGTTTTAACATTTCACTATTAAATAAGATATTTGCTATACATTTTTGTATTTATGCTTTTCCATTTCAAGGAAGTCAGTTTCTGGTCTCAAGCTTTTTCCCCTAACTTTTTATTTAAAAAAATTTGAACATCAGAAAGGCTGAAAGTATAAGGCTGAAAGTTCAGTATACTATCTATACATTCTCTACTTTAAACATATTAAAATACTTACTTTATACTTTATACCTGATCATTTTAATATTTATTTTGTGGTTTATGTGGTAATTCTCCTACTAGGAACTCACCTTAGGCTGGCCTTGGACTGTATATCTGGCTTACAGAAGGAATGAAGTTCAAAGCTCTAGGTATCCTGGTTCAGCAAATACAGTTAAGACATCATTCCTTTGCTTTCCTCTATAACTTCCCACTTTCACTCAGTTTATGTCTAAATGTCCTTCATTCATTTGCCAGCTCATTAATTAATTTAAGGTAATTTTTTTGTATTTTCACTAGACATTTTTAGTTGTTTTTGATGAGAGAGTCAGTCAGAAATGGAATTGATATAATCTTATGTAACACTTGGAATTAAACACCAATACCAGTCTTCCTCAAAGCTCATTTTCCCTTTCTTTCAGGAGAGCTACTGACACAACAGCTAAACTTTTCTTTTTCAGCTTCCACACACCATATTAGCTTCACAACTCCGAGTGTCTTAAGAGAGGTTCCTGACCTAAAAGTGCTATATAAATAAAAGCTAAATTCTAGTTTCCAAAGGTGAACACTGACTCCCTGTAGTGAAACTAGCAAAAGTGAGCCGTCTGAATACAAAGATTTTCTAATATCTTCACCTTATCTCTCTGGGGATTTACCATTACTGCACGAGGCAAGTTGTTTTGACACAGGACAACTTGCTCTTTTGAAGTACAAGAAGATTTGCTGTTCATAATTGTTTCATTTTCTAGTCACTGCTGGCTGTTAAAAAAAAAACATAATTATACTGGAAGTTAACATTAGAAAAATTGGAACAAAAACATCCTCTCCTCCCCTTACCCATATGGACACTCAAACACGTTTCTTAAACAGACTATATGGCTTAATTGGAGCTGACCAAGGCAAAATTGTGAACAATGTTCCGGTGATTTTCAGGACTCATCCTGCACTTATGACACTCATACATGGCCTATCCTAGACAGGTATTTATATACTCTTTGAATCAAGAAGAGTGTGAAAAAGATGGAACTGCTCTGCCCCTGATTGTTGCCTTTTTTTTTTTTTTTAATTTTCTTTTTGTTGGTTATCCCTGTCTCACTGGTGCATTATCAGATTCAGGTGATTTCTTTCTATCAGCTCATATTCAGTCTGGTTTTGCTACAGTAATATCAATTAAAGATGAAGGGCTTTATGCTATTCAAAGACTAGCATGAGTGTATATATTAGTTTTCTATTACCGCTCTAATAGATATGTGAACACAAATTTAGTGACTTAAAACAACAAAAATTTATTCTCTTGTAGTTTTGGAGATCATAATTTTAAGTCAGAAATCTTCAAGAGCTAAAATAAAAATTTCTGTAAGACCGATTTTTTTTTTTTCTGCTGACAGGTTCTGAGGGGAGAATCTATGTTCAATTAGTCCTAACTGAACATCATGAATAGGTTCTTGGAAACTGCAACCTCAAGTGAAAGGACATATAATGAAACCAATTAATATAGGTTAATAGATATAAGCAAGAGCTAAATTTTTATGGCATATTGCTGGTCAGATAAATCAACAAACTTCCAAAAGGCTCAAAACATCTTGAAATATTAAACTTCAAAATAAATGTGAGCTATTCATACATTTAAGAAAGGTTACTAAAGACAAGTAGAGCCTGACCAGGCAGCGGCGCAGTGGATAGAGCGTCAAACTGGGATGCAGAAGACAAGTAGAAAATTACTTTCCAGCTTGTTTATTCCAGTTCAAAATTCAAGGTGGCCAGAGCCTATCCCAGCAGTTCAAGTCACAAGTGGGGAACCCTTCCATCACAGGGCCCACTCATACCCATAGCCACACTCACCCAGACTGGGACCAGTCAGACATGCCATTTCACCTCATTGTGCACATCTTTGGGATGTGGGAGGAAACTGGAGTGTTGGAAAAAACCACACGGACATGAGAACGTGCAAACTCCACATGGACAGTGGCCCTGGCTGAGAATCTTTTTTTTTTCCCTCATCACCATTATAACAAAATGACATTTAACAAAGTGGCATGATTCATGGACCTGGGGTGCTGCTTTTTTCAGTTTCTAGTGGCCATCTATAAGCCTCAGCTTGTGACCCTCTCCTCCATCTTTACAGCAAACTTCTCCAAGCCCCACTTTTGTCCATCACTCGCTTCTCCTCTGCCTCAGCCTTTTCTTGCCTTCTTCTTGTAGAATCTGTGTGATTACACTCTCCTTACTGGGCTAATCCAGAATCATCTCATGAGTGCAAGATCCAAAATTTAATTGCATCTGCAAAATTTCTTGAGCTATATAAAGCAGTGGTTCTTAACCTTTTTTGAGGTACCGAACCCACCAGTTTCATATGCGCATTCACCGAATACATTTTTTTTTCCAAATTCAAGGCATAGGTATATGTTTTTTTACTGGTGCACAAAATGAGCCATGCATGAACATCACCTTGCTCAAAGAACAAAACAAACAAAGTGCATGAACTCACAACAAATTATGGTATTACTTTATTCTGGCCTCTGCGGCAGAGGCTTCTCCAAACCCCTGAGACCGACTCATCGAATCCCTAGGGTTTGATAGAACCCAGGTTAAGAACCATTGATATAAAGTAACATATTCAAAGGATCTGAGGACTAGGATGTGGACATCTTTCAGAGCACCATTATTCAGACTACCACAGTTTATAGTGCTGACCAGTTTCTCCCATGCTTTCTGATTCTATCTCCTTATGCTAGTCTGAAAGTGGGTGTCACCTGACCTTGAGATTAAGGACCTTCTTCTTAATCCATATATACTGTCTACAGAGCTAGGAGGGATTGTGACCATCAGTTACTTACTTCATGGATAAAAATTATTCCTAACATCCCTTATTCTAATTAATTATTCTTTTCTAATAGATTTGGAATAGCCAAAGTTTTATTTAGAAACTTCCCCAGTGATGATCTCAAGCTCTGGTAGTTCATTGTTTAATTACCAACAAAAAAATTTAAGATAATTTACACACACACACACACACACATGTAACACTGTTTAACATCAAAATATTTTAAAGTCTATTATTGGCAATATAACAATGGGTATATCACAATTTACCTTTACTTTCTTCTGTTAATGAACATGCTGATGACAATATAATGAGTTTTTCTTTTCTTAGAAAATATTACTCAAAAACAATAATAGAAACATCCCTCATGAAGAATAATTAAAATAGGACTATCTTCAAAGCCATAAAGTAAAGAAATCATATAAAGGGAGCTATTGATGATCTGTTTGTTGTGTTATTTGCTTATATATGTTTCCATGAACTTTGTCAATGTAATATCAATACTGTTAATAAAATCCAATGTTTTAAAGCTTTACTGTGATGTCGAATTTCTTCCTTACAATAACTCTATAAGATAAATATTATTAATTTATTTTGTACAATTTGCAAAAGAAAAAATGGTGTTCAACCCTAAATCCAAACAATGTGATGATAAAATGTGATACTGGAATGGTTCATGGAAAAATAACTTTGAACTTGAGGCCTCAGGAAACAGGTTTTAATCACATTTTCTATGTGTGAAGCTTGGGCCACTCTAGTTCCTATACTCACCTCTCAGAGCTGGGCCCCAGTGACCAATCCTGTCCAGATCCTGATCTTAGCTCTGGGAACAGTCATGTGTTTGCTGTGGTGAAAAAATTAAGAAAAGAGGTATAATAGGTATTTAGAAAATAGTTTTTATCCAGACATCTTTGGAAAGACTGCCATTTTAGACAGAATACATGTTTTGACACCTGTAAATCTCTCTCAGCATAATTTCTGAAATGTTTGGTGCACCTGAGGTATTAAGACTTCAAGTTTTCACCTAGAAAATATTTCAATGCGTTAGTAATTCACACAGAAAGAAACAGAACCTTACTGAAGCAAGGATTTCTATAATTGTAGTTTTAAAATGTAGTTGATTCTGACAGTTAAGTGAGTATTAATCATTTTAACATGCAATATCCATTTAAAATATGTAACCCGTTAAGAAATTGTAGATATTAAGGTCTTCCATGTTGTTGTAAATGATCCAATGTCATCATTTCTTATGGCTGAGTAGTATTCCATAGTATATATGTACCAAAGCTTTTTAATCCACTGGTCCACTGACAGACACTTGGGCTGTTTCCAGATCTTTGCTATTGTGAACCATGCTGCCATAAACATGGGGGTGCATTTCTCCTTTTGGAACAGTGCTATGGTATTCTTAGGGTATATTCTTAAAAGTGGGATAGCTGGGTCAAAAGACAGTTTGATTTTTAATTCTTTGAGGAATCTCTATACTATTTTCCACAGTGGCTGCACCAGTCTGCATTCCCACCAGCATTATACTGAGTGAAATAAGTAAATTAGAAAAAACTAAGAACTATATGATTCTATACATAGATGGAACATAAAAATGAGACTTGGAGACATGGACAAGAGTGTGCTGCTTACCAGGGGTGGGGGTAGAAAAGAGAGGGAGGGGGTAGAGGGAGAGGAGGGGCACAAAGAAAACCAGATAGAAGATGACAGAAGACAACTTGACTTTGGGTGTTGGGTACACAACATAATAAAATGTCAAAATAACCTGGAGATGTTTTCTCTGAACATATGTACCCTGATTTATCAAGGTTATCCCATTAAAATGAATTTTAAAAATTCATATTAAAAATAGAAATTGTAGATATTAATTTTTTAAATTGATTTTTTTAAAGAGAGAGGAATAGAGAAAGAGAGAAACATTGATTTGTTGCTCCATTTATTTATGCATTCATTGGTTGATTTTTGTATGTACCCTAAAAAAGGAACCCACAACCTTGGAGTATTGGAATCACACTTTAACCAACTGAGTTACCCAGGAAGGGTCAATATTGAAAAATGTTTAAACAGATAGAGTAAGAAAAAAGGGATGAAGGGAAAAAGTGAAAAAAATGTTGAAAAACAAAGAAAGACAAGAGACAATGAGAATGGAGATGCTGGTGCACGGGCCTTATAATCTATACACAAGGGCTAGAACTGTTTAGACTGTGAGAAATTAAAGACAATTAAGCAGTCAGACAGAGATTAGCTAGATGCTCACAATCCTGTCTTTTGTTTTCCTTGGCACAAGAAGACTAAGTTGCAGTTAGTTTAGGGCTCTGTTGACCTTCTTCTGGCCAATGTAACATTAATAGAAATGTTGACTGAGGCTTCCCCTAAAATCATCTTTGACAGCCCCAGTTCCATTTAGTCAGGAACCCCAAAGGTATGGTTTTGAAAGGCAGCCTAACAAATCAGAAAGAACAGAATCGCTGGGATATCCCTTGAAGGTCAACTACCAAGGAGATCCAACAGATCTGTGTCAAAATGTGATATGACTAAGACATACACCCTTATTGTTTTGAGAGTCTGAGATATTTGTGATGTTTGTTACAGTAACCAGCATTAATTACCCTGACCAAAATAGTTGATGACTAACTTTTTTAGATTTGCACATTATTAAATCCCTCTGACAACGTGGGAGGATGGATCCAAGACTAAAACAAGATTAAAGACAGAGACCGACTGCACTATTGCTGAGCTGGAACAGGCAAGACAGAAGAAACTGTGATGTATAACTGCTATTGAAGGAAAGCAGGCAAACATTAAAGGAGGAAAAATGAACGGAACTATTGGACGGGTTGACGTCAGGATTAATGGAGAATCAAGGTCAACACCCCATGCAACTTAGTGAAGAACTCCGAAGGTCTGTGAAAGCACCAATTGAGAAACAATACTGAACAAGAACAACCTTGGATGGCTTGGAATGCTCTATTTGAATTATGCTCTGTTCTTTTGCACCGCACTTGGCACATCTGTAGTTTCTTTCTGTAACTGTTTTAATACAGAATTATTAAACTGTGAAGCTTCTTGAGGGTAGGAACTTTTCTATTTTTATATGACTTCCATCCCTATTACCAAGTCATTCTTTGCAAAAAGTAGATATGCAACAATATTAATAAATAAATTAGTAAAAAAAAAAGAAAGAAAAGAAAGACTTGATCATGTGATAAGCAAACAACTGCATATATAAACTTCAAAGAAAAAAATTGATATGGAAATTTATTATTAGAGGTCCTCAGCCTTAACAGGTAGATGGAATCCTGAGAGTGAAAGAAGTGGTCCTTGAGAAAAGGAGAAATGAAGAACACTGGGAGTTGAGAAGAACAGACACAGGATAAAGATGTGTATTATTCTTTTGTAGGAGAGGGCTTCTTCACAGGTTCAGAAGAAGGAAATGGTTGAGACAAAGATATGAAGACGCAGAAGAGTGTGAGGACGACTGTAGCCCAGTGTAGGAAGAGAGAATGGCACCTGTGCATGGATTAATTTGTACAAAGAGGGAACACCTGTCTTCTTAGCCTAGAGGAGAGAGCACTTAAAGGTGGGTAGGGGTAAATTTGTATATGGTGGGAATTAATTTTGAAAGAGATTATAAAGGTGAGAGGTATATGGGTGGGAGTCAGGTTTTGAGGAGAATGAAAAAGGTTTGGAATAGTCATTGAGAAATAAACAAAACATACAGATGGAGAAAACTCAAATAGACAGTACCTAGGAAGAGTTGAAATTAGAGACCATGTGTTTATGCAGCACAAAGATAGGAAGGCCACATATAGAATTCTTCATTTATTCAGCAAATATTTATTCAGCACTGTGCATTATAAAGCACCGTGCTAGTTGCAGGGACAAAAGTATGTTAATGATGTTAGTGCTCTGCATTTATTGTGGCTGAGGTACATTCGGTCATTTCAATGAAAACAAAACTTGTTAGTTAGCTGTATAAAATTTTCCCTTTTCAAGCTGTTGTTTTATTACAGTGGAACACACAGGTTCCTTGCTTTATTTCTCAAGTTAAAGCATTTAGTGTGTTCTCTCACTTACCTTCATTAAATAAGTCACAGTGAGCCTGACAGAGTCTGGGAATGGCTGATAAAATCAGGCAGTGAGGGAGTCTGCATACTTTATCCTTCTGTGGCTCCATTTCCCTTCCAAGGCTGAATTTTCTCTTTACCCATTTGCTTTCCCTCAAAGCAAATCTCCAGGTAAACAGTCTGATAAATGTGTTAATTTAACATCACTTTAAAGCTGAGAATTTTTCTTAAAGATGCTGAGAGGGTTGAGGTTAGTTTTCTGGAGCTATCAAATTAGACCCCAAAAGCCCTGCTTGCTCAGTACATATGATAGGTCAGGGGTTGCTGGCTGGTAACAATACTTAAGATAATTTAATGTTTCATTTTTCCCCCCAATATTGAAATTGCAGCATGAAGATGTTAAAGAGTTGATCAAATGTATTGGTTAGTAAGAGACTAAGAATCCCTGCCTCATTCACAATTAAATGATTTTCTACTGGACAGAATAACCCAGACCACATGTATTTTCCATTGTATCCAAGCATATTATTGACTTAATTTCATCAAAGTAGTTGGTTGGTCTCTAAAAGCATAGGGATTGTTTTTTTCAGAATATCAGTGCTGCATACCAATATAAGAGACAATGGCACCTGTGGATGGATACTTGCAGGAACAATTAGGTGACTATTTCACTGATAACATCATTTTCTATAACATTAAGTATTGTTTTGAGAATGTTAGATAAAATTCTGTGTTAAGATATGCAATTTGGCAAAAGGCTTTGGGGGAAAATTACTGAACTATAATGGTGATTTTTGTCCTGCCTGTCTTATCTACCTGCTCCATTAGTAAATCGACTTGAATGACCAGTGAATTAATCCAGTGAAATAGCAGAATGGTAATAACACTCAATTAAACTAATTTTTAAATTCACCAACTTGCTTTTACCAAGGTCATCTAACCAAACAAGAATTCAGAAATATTAACATTATGTCTCATTTTTATTAAATTATCTCTGAGGGCTCAGGAGAATGTAGTGTTGAACACCAACCTGGTTTTATGTTTTAAATCTACTTATCTGAATCCTCTGTTAGGCTTATTAAAAACGTGACAGCCTGAGTAACCCAAATAATGAAGGAAAAAAATAGGATACTGTATAAAGTCAGTAGTCAAGGCCGCCATCAGAGCCGCCAGGCCAGTACAAGTTCACATTAGATTCGGACAGTCGGTAATGAAAAAGCGGAGCCAAGAACTGGTGAGCCATCAGATTTAATTCCAGCTGGCACCCGGTGGGCAAGCAAAAACATACACTGGGCTCCAAAACCCACTCATTCACTACTCACAAAGCTACTGACTTATCCGAGTTTCCTAGCATCAAAGCTTTCTAGATCACCAGACTTATTCACCTCTGTTCCCCATTTCCTTCTCCAGCACAAACTCTGCTCAAAGTGGCTTCTCCCTCAGCACTCTGCCATCTTGGCTGCTTCTCCTGGCCTCCACCAAGTGGCCTTTCTCTGCTCTTCTTTCTAATACTAACCTCAGGAACTGAGAGAGAGCAAGCTACTGGTCCATCCCATTTTATAGTGTAGAAATCCAAACCCTTAATCCAATCTACAAACAAGAAAGTCTCTGATACAAAGTTACTCATCTGAGTCACAATGAGATTCCTCATGAGAGTGCACCACCCCACATCATCCAATCAGTCATGGTGTGGGGAAAAACTTACTCTTAAAACTAAGGCAGAGGCTATAACGACCCGGCCTGCTTACATCACAGCCTTTCCTCCACACCCATCCCAAGCATAAGGGCAAATAATATCACCTGGGTGATGGGCTTCCATGTGGGCAGCACCATCTTTAACAAAGTGAGCATATAATATTTTATCTGCCCAACAGATACTCAAACAGTTGAAATAACTACATTTGATAATATATCTCTTTAGCACTAAGTGATTACTAGCACTCTTGCTTTGGTCACTTTCTTTGGCCATTGGAAATTACCTGTATTCATTCCATGTGTCATCCCTTGACATAGTTGTATCTATATTATTAGTGCTATTGTGTGAGGAATGAAAAAAAGCTTTGAAACCCATACTTTCCTGCACTGCCTCTCTATTAATATTACATTTTATTATTAAAATTATCACCATTGTAAGTTTAACTTAATTTTAAAGTATATTTGCCATTTAAAATAATATGTAAATTCTGGGCACATTTAGATTCTGTCTCGTCTTTTACATATCAATCTTTTGAATCCATATATTCCACTGAATCTTCAAAAACTCTTACTTAGTCCAGGTTACCATTGTCACTTGATTTACCACAACATCTCTCTACATGGGCATTTTCCTCCAATTCATTCATTAACATTTTCATCATTCATAAGATGTTGCACACCTGAAACTTACACAATGTTGTAAGCCAATGTTTCCTTAGTTAAAAATAACAATGAATAAAATAAAATCAGAAACACAGTCTGACTAGGCGGTGGTGCAGTGAATAGAGCGTTAAAGTGGTACACAGAGGACCCAGGTTCTAAATCTGAGGTTACCAGCTTGAGCGCGGGTTCATCTGGTTTGAGCAAGGCTCATCAGCTTGAGCATAAGGTCGCTGGCTAGAGCAAGGGGTGACTCAGTTTGGTGTAGCCCCCAGGGTCAAGGCACATATGAGAAAGCAATCAATGAACAACTAAGGTGCCACAACTAAGAATTGATGCTTCTCATCTCTCTCCCTTCCTCTCTGTCTGTTCTTATCTGTTCCTTTCTCTCTCTCTTTGTCACAAAAGAAAAGAAAAAAGAGAAACAGTTTCATTATTCATTCAGCACACTATTTTTATTACCTACTATATACCATGTACTTATTATTCTAAGGACTAAGCAGAAAACAATTACTGTCATCACTGGGATGTTTAAAGGATCTCTTTCTATATCGCAAATCTACGTGTATTATTCTCTTTCTTAATATCTTTCTGTGACTTCCCACAAATTCAAAATATGTTAACGTGGTTTAAGGAGTCCTTCAGGATCTGGCTCCTAGTTACCTCTGTTCTTATCTTCCTTGATCAGTCAGAATTCCTAGTTGCAAATAACAAAAGCTGACTCTGGTTGAAGTTACAGGAGAGAAATGTATTTTAAAAACACAAGGTATCTCCTAAAATTGTTGGTGAATTGAAAAACAAGGCATAAAGCTCAACTTGAAGAACTAACGCCCCTAATCTCACACCAGAATTGGCCTGACACAGAAATTTCTGCCAGCATTAAGCAGCACCAGATCTTGAATTGTTCCGCCACCCCTTAAACCTCAATATCTCAATCCTGAAGCCACTTCTAAAACCAAGTTATGCAAAAGCATATGACAGAGAAAAAGAGAGAGAGACTGATTCCTCTCCTTCCCTCTTTCAGGACTAATTTATGAGTACAAGTCTGGCTTGGTTGAATCTGACTAGTGGAGATTAGGCCACATATGTGTGCCTTAGATAGAAGAGAGCCTGGGAATATAAATATCTACTATTTTCAGCACATTTAGGGAGGGATTTTACTTCCTCCCAAGACTCATAAAATATGGGAATTCCCTAATGTTAGGCAGATAAAATATATTATGCTCACTTTTTTAAAGATTGCGCTGCCCACATGGAACACCATCACCCAGGTTGCCCTTATGCTTGGGGTGGCGTAATTATATTATTGGGTGTTGGGGACAGGCTGTAAGTAGGCCAGGTTGTTATAGCCTAAGGCTTAGTTTCAAGAGTAAGCTTTTCCCCACACCCTTGACTGATTGGATGATGTGGGGTGGTGCACTCTCATGAGAAATCCACCAATTATGCCTCAGATAAGTGACTTTGTATCAGAGACTTCCTTGTTTGTAGATTGGATTTAAGGTTTGGATTTCTACACTATAAAGTGGGGCAGACCAGGAGATTGCTCTTGCTCGGTTCCGGAGGTTAGTATTAGAAAGGAGAGCAGAGAGAGGCCACGTGGAGGAGAGGAGAAGCAGCCAACATGGTAGAGTGCAGAGGAAGAAGCCAGTTTGTGCAGAGAAAAGGAGATGGGGAAGAGAGGTGAATAAGTCTAGTGAGCTAGAAACCCTTGATTCTAGGACACTCGGATAAGTCAGTAGCTTTGTGAGCACTAAATGAGTAGGTTTTTGAGCCCAGTGTGTGTTTTTATTTCCCCACCAGGTGCAAGCTAGGATTAAAGCTGATAGCTCACCAGTTCTTGGCTCCATTGTTTCATTACCAACTGTTCAAATCTAATGCAAACCTGCACTGGCCAGGCGGCTGTGATGGTGGCCTTGGCTACTGGCTTGACACCTAAACATCAAAATAGGCTTGAGACAGTAAGTGAATAGAGGGATACAAGGACCCTACATACTCCTAAAATACTAAGTTATGTAAATAAATATGTGAATGGAACTGAATAGAAAACCCAGAAATGAACTAAGATAAGTATAATTAACTGATCTTTAACAAAGGAGCAAAAGCAATACAATGGAGTAAATATAGTTTTCAACATATGGTGCTAGAAAAACTGGACATCCACATACAAAAAATAAAAAAATAAAATAAAAAAATCTAGACATATGTTGGGCAGATAAAATATAATATGCTCACTTTGTTAAAGATGGTGCTGCCCACATGGAAGCCCATCACCAGGTGTTATTATTTGCCCTTATGCTTGGGATGGGTGTGGGGGAAAGGCTGTAATGTAAGCAGGCCAGGTCCTTATGGCCTAAAGCTTGGTTTTAAGAGTAAGTTCTTCTCCACACCCTTGACTGAATGGATGATGTAGGGTGGTGCACTCTCCTGAGAAATCCCATTATACAGAGACTTCCTTGTTTGTATAATTGGAATAAAGGTTTTGATTCTATGGTATAAAGTGGGAGAGACCAGTAGCTTGATCTCTCTCTTGGTTCCTGAGGTTAGTATTAGAAGAGAAGAGAGCAGATGAAGGCCATGTGGAGAGGAGAAGCAGCCAAGATGGCAGAGTGCTGAGGAAGAAGCCAGTTTTTGCAGAGTTTGTGTAGAGAGAAGGAGATGGGGAACAGAGGTAAATAACTCTGGTGAGCTAGAAACCTTTGATTCTAGGAAACTCGGATAAGTCACTAGCTTTGTGAGCACTGAATGTGTAGGTTTTGGAGCCCAGTGTGTGTTTTTGCTTGCCCGCCGGGTGCTAGCTAGAATTAAAGCTGATGGCTCACCAGTTCTTGGCTCCATTGTTTCATTACCAACTGTTCGAATCTAATGGGAACCTGCACGGTTCAGGTGGCTGTGATCCTGACCCCGGCCACTGGCTTTACAACATACACTTTACAAAAACTAACTATAAATGGATCACAAACCTAAATGTGAAACCCAAATTCTAAACCTTCTAGAACATAATATAAGAATTAAAAAATTGTACTCTGCTAAAGACAGTATCAAAAGAATAAGCAGAGGTAAGTGACAGAGTGGCAAAAATATTTGCAAAAGTCATATCTGATAAAGGACTACTATCTACAATTAACGAAGAAGGCTTAAAACTCAACACTAAGAAAACACACAAAACACCTAAATAAATAAGCCAAACATCTTAACAGAAGTCTCTGCTAGTGTGAAGTAAGGGCAAGGTGAAGTGAAAAATAAAAGCCACCCTTCACTCTTTTGTAGCCCTGTCGGAAGTTGAAGGGGGTAAAGCCAGTATCCAAGGCCATTATCACAGCTGCCTGGCCAATGCAGTTTCGCATTTGATTCGGACAGTCGGTAATAAAACAACGGACCCAAAACTGGTGAGCCATCAGCTTTAATTCTAGCTCTCCTCTCTAATGCTAACCTCAGGAACTGAGAGAGAGCAAGCTCTCCACCTGCCCCACTTTATAGTGTAGAAAATCCAAACCTTTAATCCAATCTACAAACAAGGAAGTCTCTGATACAAAGTCACTTATCAGAATCATAATGGGAGGATTCCTCATGAGTGCACCACCCTAAATCACCCAATCAGTCAAGGGTATGAGGAAAAGCTTACTCTTATACTTGCACGTGGGCAGCTCCATCTTTAACAAAGTGAGCATAATATATTTTATCGGCCCAACAGGAGCCAATCACAGCTGTCTTCCAGGACAACACCCAATTTTTACTGGATAATGTATAACATACACGGGTCATTGTGTGGTCAGGAAGTAAACTTCCCTCCTTTTAATCAAGTAGTCAGCTAGCTAATTGCAGAAACCCTTTTGATGAAGAAGATGGATAAAAGAAAAAAAGATGAGGAGTATCATACTTTTCAGCAGGAATGGACAGAGGAATTCACCTTTGTGGAGAAAGCAGGTACAATGTGTCTAATATGCAATGATAAAATTGCCTCGATTAAACGGTCAAATATAAAGCAGCACTTCGACACACGCCATACTACGTCTGCATCGAAATATCTAGCAGGAGACAGCAGGAAGAAAGCATGTCAAGATCTACTGTGCAGAGTGCAAGCTAGTCAGCAGCAACTCCGTGTTTGCTCCCAACAAGGTGACTGGAATTTGGCTAGCTTTGCTGGTGCTTTAGCAATTGTGAGAAACGGAAAGCCATTCACAGATGGGGAGTAAGCCAAAACATTCATGCTTGATGTTGCCAATAAAATTTTTGACAACTTTTTGGATAAAGATAAGATAATCAAATGAATAAAAGACATGCCTCTGATAGCAAGAACTATTCACAATCCTACCATCATGATGGCAAATCTAATTGAGACAACACAAGTGAAGGACATAAATGCAGCACCATTCTTTTCTCTCACTTTGGATGAGTCAACAGACGTAAGCCATTTATCCCAGTTCACTGTGATTGCAAGGTATCCTGTTGGTGACACACTATGTGAGGAAAGTCTTGCTGTTTTGCCTATGAAAGAGACAATAAAGAGAAAAATCTACCAATGGATAAACTGATTTCAGTGTGTACTTATGGTGCTCTGTGCAGGGTGGGGAAAAACAGGATTTGTAGTGCTTCTTCATTAACATGAAAAGAGACCCACACTAGTTTTCACTGCATCCTACATCAGGAGGTGCTTTATGCTCAGATGTGTGGCGAGCAGTTTGGTTAGCTGAATGTCGCTGTCATTCTGGTGGTCAACTTTATAGTTGCCCGAGCTTTAAATGATCACCAGTTTAAAACACTGCTGAATGAAGTTGGGAATAATTATCCTGGTCTGCTTCTGCACAGCAATGTGCATTGGTTGTCAAGAGGAAAGGTGCTCAGCCGTTTTGTGGCTTGTCTAAGTGAAACCTCGACTTTTCTTGAAATGAAAAACGTCGAGCATCCTGACTTAGCTAACACTGAGTGGCTCCTGAAAGTCTACTATCTCGTGGACATGACTGAACATCTGAATCAGCTCAATGTGAAAATGCTAGGCATTGGAAATACAGTCTTATTCCTTCTACATGCAGTGTTTGCATTTGAAAACAAGCTGGAACTCTTCATTGCCGACATTGAAACAGGTCATTTACAACACTTTGAAAAACTGGGAGAGTTTAAAGATGCATGCACAGCAAGTGACCCTGCTCAACATCTTGATCTCCAGCAGCTAGTGGGCTTCACATCTAATCTCCTGCAGTCATTCAAAGCACGCTTTGGAGAATTTTGTGAGTGCACTCGTCTTTTTAAGTTCATCACCCATCCACACAAATGTGCAGTGGACATCGCCGACTGAATGACATCCCTGGTGTCTCCATCAGAGATTTTGTGCTACAAGCTGCTGACCTGAAGGCCTCAGACATGTGGGTGAATACATTCAAGTCACTGAATGAAGATTTAGAAAGACTTGCAGGACAGCTAGCAGAGTTGGTGAGCAAACACAAATGAGGAGAAATGAAAAAACTTCAACCCGTGACCAGCTGATTGTCAAAACTTGGAACACCCTTTCATCACATGCCATACACTTTACACACTGCAGCGTGTAAGTATTGCTGTACTGACAGTGTTTGGCTCTATGTATGCATGTGAGCAGTTTTTCTCACATCTAAAGTACGTTAAGATCAACCTATGATCACGTTTAACGTATGAAGTCTCAATGTCTGCATAAAGCTTAACCTCACCACGTATCAACCAGATTACAAAGCCATCAGCAAAACCATGCAGCACCAGAAGTCGCATTAATGGTAAGAAGTACTTTATTCATCTTTGGTTAGGAACAGCATAACAACGTTATTTAAGAATTCAGAGACGACTTATACTTTAAAAGTGTTGGTCTTACATAAAATGCACACATTTACTTGCACTTAGTGTTAAACATATTGTATGGCTTGCACGGAATTACATTTTAAAATATGTGGCATTCATGGCTCTCTCAGCTCAACAGGTTCCCGACCCCTGGGATAGAGCATCTTCCTGGAGGCTGCAGATGGAGTTTTGAAACCCGGAGATCACCAGTTCAGCTTGAGCGCGGGCTCTCCAGCTTGAGCGCAAGGTTGCCCGCATAAACATGATTCCGTGGTCGCTGATTTGAATACATGGTCACTGGCATGAGCAAGGGGTCACTGGCTCAGCTGAATCCCCCACGTCTCTGTCCTCTTCCCCACTCCCCAGTCAAGGCACATATGAGAAAGCAATCAATGAACAACTAAGGTGTTGCAATGAAAAATTGGTGCTTCTCATATCTTTCCCTTTTGGTTTGCCCCTGTCCCCTAATTTTTTCCCTCTCTTTCTCTGTCTGTCTCTGTCTCTGTTTCTCTTTCTCTTACTAATATATGTATATTACTAATATATACATACATACATATATATATATGTATGTATCTCTCTCGCTAATGTGTGTGTGTATGTGTGTGTGTGTGTGTGTGTGTGTGTGTGTGTGTGTGTGTGTGTATACACACCTGGGTAAGCAATGGTTAGTGGACAGGTGAGGGGAATAAATACTCTATCTCCCCACATCTCTGAGAACTTTGCTTGATGTCACATCTTGATTGGTTTTCTTTTCTTTACTTCTCCATTGTTCCTATCAGGTTTTCCTGGGAACCTATTCTAGTGAATCACGTTCACCTGGATCTTTGTCACAGTGTCTGCTACCACAGAACCCAAATAAGATACAACGCAAGGTAGTGTTACCCATAATTTTGTTCTATCCCATTATTTTCCAAGTGGTATGATATGTAAAATATACTGGTTCCATATTAGACTCAAAAGCAGTGCAAGTGTTTGTTTTTTTAAAGGTACCAAAAAAGATTTCTATTTCTGACCAAGATGGAGTAAGAAGGACCTTCCAACTTGAAACAACTTTAAAATAAAATAATATATGGAATAGTGAATTTCAAGACATTTTGCATCAGGTAACAAAGCAGAGTGATCTCTGAGAGACAAAAAAAAAAAAGAAGAAGAAGAAGAAGAAGAGTGAGGCAATCATTCTGTGATTGCCTCACTTTACTGCCTTTGAAGCATTTCTAGGCCTCAGTGCAAAAAGAGGCAACCTAAGAAGAAATTTGATTCCCTGATTGGAGAAGAGACCCTGAGGAGACCAAGGTTACTAGTGTTTGCTGGGAAGATACCAGAAAGGAGGGAGCTGCCAGAAAAAAGAAAATGATACCAGATGAAAATACAGATCTACAAAAAAAATCAAAAGCACTCAAATTGGTAACTGCTTTGCTAAATAATTATGATTTATTTTACTACTTATAAAGGTGATGACAAAAATATAGTGGATTTTATTAAGTATAGAGTTGTGTGTATATAACATTTTCATAATTAATTTAAATCTTAATTTTATTTATTTTTTATGTCTATTTTTTTCAGAAATGAAAATCTACTGAAAATGAGACTGTAATACCATCTTATTTTTGTAATTCTGAAAATTTTAAATATTCCCACAAAAGGAATACAGCTTACTTTCTCTTTATTTCCTTACAACAACATATTAACATTATATTTTAAAACAATATTGTGTCTAAAAATAAAAATTTCTCTAAAGTACCCAAAATAGTTGATATTTAAATCTTTGATATGATGATTTACCTGACTTTCTTTTAAACTTTTAAGATATGTGAACTTTTTTCCCCAAGAAATTTGCAGCTGGAATGGTTCTCTTCTTAGTATCTATAAATATTTTAAAAGTTCAATTATCATGCTTAAGATTTCCAGAGCTGGATTATGCTTAGCCATTTAAATATTGATTTGCTTAGATGTTCTTAGATAAAACTCTATCATTAAGAGCTGAATTTAATGTTATTTTATAATGGAATTTTAACACTAGGTAATAAATGAGCCTTTATGTAGATAAGCACTATTTCTCATTCTTTATCTTAACTAAAAGAATTTGTTACCAGGGGAGTTTTTGTCCCCAATTTCCCCAAAACTTATAGAAAACAATTATGAAAATATTCTGGAAACTTTCCAAGACTTACTATAAGTAAAAATAACTTAATCTTCAGATAAAATGTTTAATATGTAAAAATGCCTCAACATCTATTGGATTTATAGGCAATCATTCTCTAATTGTATGAGTTAGATATATCATAGCAGAGAATTGTTGCATTGTATATGGGATGTTTTTCTAGTTTTGTGCATATCTTCTATAATTTTGGAATGTTTTAGATAGAGAAAAAAATCAATTTTTAAAATGTTTATTTACCTTTCTGAAGGCAGTTTATTTGGTTTTTAAAATTCTAAACAATGTTTTATTTAATTAAATTTATTGGGATAACGTTGGTTAATAACATACAAATTTCAAGTGTATAATTCTATAACACACCATCTGGATAGTGCTTTGGGTGCTCACCACCCAAAGTCCAATCTATTTCTGTTACCGTGTATTTGTTATATCTGACACTCTTTATTCTCTCCCCACCCCTACACCTCTGTCCCTTTCCTTGTCTTATAACCACCACTCTGTTTTCTCTGTCTATAAATTTGTTTGTTTTGTTTGTTTCTTTTTTTCTTTTGTATCCCACATGAGTTAAATCATATGGTTCTTCTCCTTTTCCATCAATTTATATTACTTAACAATGATACTCCCAAAATCCATCCATATTGTTGCAAAAGCAATATTTCATCTATTTTTATGACTGAGTAGTATTTCATTGTATAAATATACTACATCTTTATCCGCTCATGAGTTGACGGACACATAAATTGTTTCCATGTCTTAGTTATTGTGAATTATGCTGCAATGAACATAGGGGTACATATTTCTTTACAGATAAATGTTTAAATTTTTTTTGAGTAGATATTTAGAAGAGGAATTGCTGGGTCATATGGTATTGCTATTCTTATTTTTGGAGGAAACTCCATACTGTTTTCCATAGTTGTTGCAACAATTTACATTTCCACTAGCAGTGAATGAGGGTTCCTTTTTCTCTATAGCCTGTCCACACTTGTTATTTCTTATTTCATTAATAAAAGCCATTTTAACAGGTGTAAAGTGGTATCTCATTGTGGTTTTTATTTGCATTCCCCTTATAGCTAGTGAAGTTGAACATCTCTTCATATATTTGTTAATCGTGTGTATGTCCTCTTGGGAAAAGTGTCTCTTTGGGTCACCTGCCTTTTTTTTCTTCTTTTGAGAGTATATTTATTGAAGCTGGGGACAGTGAAACAAGGGCCTAGGATAGAAGAAGCAAGAAGGGATAGCCTATTGCTGCCTAGTTGCAAGTCTAGTGAGGTCCCTAAAAGTTTAGGAAATGCATGCTTGTAGGGGAAGAGAAGGAGAAGGAAAAGTGTGGTCATGGTCCCAGGAAGTAGAGTGCTCATCTGCCCATTTTTTAGTTGGATCATTTGTTTTGTTGTTGTTGAGCAATGTGAGTTCTTTATATATTTGGGATAGTAACCCTTTGTCAGATCATTTGTTTGCAAATATCTTCTTCCATTTGGTGATTTCTATTTTTGTTTGTTTATTTTTATTATTATTATTTTGCAGTGCAGAAATTGTTTAGTTTGATGTAGTTTCATTCATTTTTTTTGCTATTATTTCCTGTGCTTTTGGGGTCAAGTTCACAAAAACTACTCTGAGACCAAGATCCATATGTTTAATTCCTATGTTTTTTTCTATGTATTTTATTGTTCTATATTTTATATTCAAGTCTTTAGTCCATTTTGAGTTATTTTCTGTGTAAAGCTTGTTTGTTTTTTGAATACACAAAGAACACTATGGAACTAAACAATAACAAGAAGAACATAAAAAGAAAAACTTGAAATAGTTTCTAGTCACTTTGGTAAGATAACCTCTATTTGTAAGAAAAAGTAAAGCTCACGAGAAATAACAAGCATGTAGAAATTAGATTTTATTAGAAATATAAAAATATAGGTCTCAATATTTCTGAGAAGTAAAATAATACCAATGCAAAGTGGCTTTAGAAGGCTAAAATAAAAATGTAAGTTCTAGTGAGCTCAAGACAGAGAAATAGAAAACAAATTTGTAATTTCTACTGCCATATAATTTTCTTTAAAAATATAATTAAAATTAATTTAATAAAGTCAGACTTGAAGTGTAAAAAATTTAATATTACACTTAAAAATTACATTTATATGGTGTTACAATTATTGTAATAAAAATATACATCATTCTTTCACATTTTCCACTATGACTTTTGTTGGTGAGACAGTGGTAGAAATGTTAAGCCCTGACTGACAAAATTGATAAATAGCAACTTCTAAGATGTAGAGTCAACCCATTAATAAAAATTAATAGTGCTATAATAGTTTAGTCATTTTTCTGATTATCTTACATATTTTATTTCACCAAATTCCTTGGCAACCCTATCCTTTTTCTGTGACAATAAAAAATAAACATTTTTTTAGTACCTACCACCTACTATAAAACAAATATTTTGTTAGGTTCTATGAACATAACATTTCCCCCCGTAAGACAGTCATTTTTTGAGGAGAAGAATAGAGAAATTATTATGTAATGCATAAGTATGAACAAAGTACAGAGAGCAACAGTAATGTATAATTTTAAAATATTTAAAACCATTACTGTTATTCAAATACAGAATGATCAGATTTAAATATTTCATTTAGTTCATTAACTAATCAGCATCTATAAGATGTTAAAGCAGGTATAAAAGAGAATCAGAGGAGCAGGTAGATGTACAGTAAGGTGTTGATGCAGATAGATATGCAGACACATTTGAGAATGTTGAAACGATTGCTTACATAGGAAAAACTGGGGAAATATAATCTTTGAATATATTTATTATACAGATATCAATTATATTTCTACTAGAAAATATATTTACATTTCATTAGAGAAGAATAATTTGTGTTACTATCAGCTTTCTATTAACCAAGTTATAAAATAGCCTAGTGCAGGGTCAGAAACCTTTTTGGCTGAGAGAGCCATGAACACCACATATTTTAAAATGTAATTCCATGAGAGCCATACAATATGTTTAACACTAAATACAAGTAAATATGTGTATTTTATATAAGACCAACACTTTCTTTTATTTAATTATTTGTGTTTACATAGATTCTAGGGTCACCCCAAGTGCATCCTCCCTCCTCCATATTCCCCTCAACATCTGCTTTGCTCCCCTGAATACATCACCCTCGCCCCTTCCCTTCAGGTTTATCCCATCTTATATATGCAGTAGAATATTATGGGGCTATGAAAAAGAAGAAAATATTACCTTTTGCAACAATATGGAGGGACTTGGAAACTATTATGTTCAGTGAAATAAGCCAGGCAGAGAAAGAAAAAAATCAGATGACCTCACTCATTTGAGAAATCCAAGGAACAATGAGAACTGAGGAATGGAATTGAGACAGAGGAGGGATCAAAGGAACCAGAGGTAAGACCAATACTTTTAAAGTACAATAAGTCTCTGAATTCTTTTTAATAACGTTGTTATGCTGTTGCTAACCAATGATGAATAGAGTACTTCTTACCATTAATGCGACTTCTGGTGCTACATGGTTGTGCTGATGGCTTAGTAGTCTGGTTGATATGTGGTGAGGTTAAACTTCATACAGGCGTTGAGACTTCTATCCATTAAATGTGATCGTAGGTTGGTCTTAAAGCTCTTTAAATGTGAGAAAAACTGCTCACATGCATACGTAGAGCCAAACATTGTCAGTACATCAATACTCACATACTGCAGTATGTGGAGTGTGTGGTATGTGACGGGAAGGGCATTCCAAGTTTCGACAATCAGCTAGTCTGTGGGTTGAAGTTTTTTCATTTCTCCTCACTTGTGTTTGCTCGCCAACTCTGCTTGCTGTCGTGCAAGTCTTTCCAAATCTTCATTCAGTGACTTGAACTTATTCACCCACATGTCTGAGGCCTTCAGGTCAGCAGCTTGTAGCTTGATATCTCTGACGGAGACACCAGGGATGTCACTCAGGTTGGTGCTGTACACAGCACACTCATGTGGATGGGTGATGAACTTAAAAAGACGAGTACGCCCACAAAATTCCCCAATGCACTTTTTGAACGACTGCAGGAAATTAGATGTGAAGCCCACTAGCTGCTGGAGATCAAGATGTTGAGCAGAGTCACTTGCTGTGTATGCATCTTTAAACTCTCCCAGTTTTTCAAAGTGTTGTAAATGACCTGTTTCAATGTCGGCAATAAAGAGTTCCAGCTTGTTTTCAAATGCAAACACTGCTGGTTTAAAGGATAAGACTATTTCCAATGCCTTGCATTTTCACATTGAGCTGAATCAGATGTTCAGTCACATCCACGAGATAGTAGAATTTCAGGAGCCACTCAGTGTTAGCTAAGTCAGGATGCTCGACGTTTTTCATTTCAAGAAAAGTCCGAATTTTGCTCAGACAAGCCACGAAATGGCTGAGCACCTTCCCTCTTGACAACCAATGCACATTGCTGTGTAGAAGCAGACCAAGATAAATATTCCTAACTTCATCCAGCAGTGTTTTAAAAGGGCAATCATTTAAAGCTCAGGCAACAATAAAGTTGACCATCCGAGTGACCAGCAACATCATCTCACCAAGCTGCTTGCCACACATTTGAGCACAAAGCACCTCCTGATGTAGGATGCAGTGAAAACTTAGGATGGTTCTCTTTTCATGTTCATGAAAAAGCGCTATGAATCCTCTGTTTTTCCCCATCCTGCACGGAGCACCATCAGTACACACCGAAATCAGTTTATCCATTGGTAGATTTTTTCTTTAGCAAACTCACTTGAACAAATCTTTCCCTCTTGTTATCTCTTTTATAGGCAAAACAGCAAGACTTTCCACATGTAGTGTGTCACCAACAGGATACCTTGCAATCACAGTGAACTGGGATAAATGGCTTACGTCTGTTGACTCATCCAAAGTGAGAGAAAAGAGTGGTGCTGCATTTATGTCCTTCACTTGTGTTGCCTCAATTAGATTTGCCATCATGATGGTAGGATCGTGAATATTCTTGCTGTCAGAGGCATGTCTTTTATTCATTTGATTATCTTATTTTTATCCAAAAAGTTGTCAAAAATTTTATTGGCAACATCAAGCATGAATGTTTTGGCTTACTCCCCATCTGTGAATGGCTTTCCGTTTCTCACAATTGCTAAAGCACCAGCAAAGCTAGCCAAATTCCAGTCACCTTGTTGGGTGCAAACACGGAGTTGCTGCTGACTAGCTTGCACTCTGCACAGTAGATCTTGACATGCTTTCTTCCTGCTGTCTCCTGCTAGATATTTTGATGCAAACATAGTATGGCATGTGTTGAAGTGCTGCTTTATATTTGACCGTTTAATCGAGGCAATTTTATCATTGCATATTAGACACATTGTAGAACCTGCTTTCTCCACAAAGGTGAATTCCTCTGTCCATTCCTGCTGAAAAGTATGATACTCCTCATCTTTTTTTCTTTTATCCATCTTCTTCATCAAAAGGGTTTCTGCAATTAGCTAGCTGACTACTTGATTAAAAGGAGGGAAGTTTACTTCCTGACCACACAATGACCCGTGTATGTTATGCATTATCCAGTAAAAATTGGGTGTTGTCCTGGAAGACAACTGTGATTGGCTCCAGCCACCTGCAACCATGAACATGAGTGGTAGAAAATGAATGGATGTAATACATGAAAATGTTTTATATTTTTAATGTTATTATTTTTATTAAAGATTTGTCTGTGAGCCAGATGCAGCCATCAAATCCCTAGTTTTTCGACCCCTGGCCTAGTGGAAGGAAACCAAAGGCACAGATCTGATTCCATACGCCCAGACAACCAAGGAAAGCAAACTCTTAAGAGGATATTAAAATCTGATTTATTAAAAGACTCCATAAATAGGAAAGCACTACTACATCTTTAAATACTGAGTGGTTAAGACCTTTCTCAATTACAGGCACATTTTTAGTAGGCAATTAAGCATGAGCAAAGCAAAGAAGATGAGTCAGGTATAAAAAGTGCCTAACCAAAAAAAAAGAAAAAAAAAGTGGTTAACAACAGACATTTGTAAGGTGGGACCTCAATCCCAGGGTAACTTTCTTCTCCTTGTATATCACTAGTCATGTGGTTTAGACTGCCTGACCTTTCATATTGACCAAGCAGTTGGGACCCTTTCCTGATCTTTCCTCCTCTAGCATATTGCTAGTTGTGTGATAGACCCCCTTAGAGAAAAAACAGGGGATCAGAGAATAGCCTCATAAGACTCCCCTACAAGCCCTTGCATGACCATTCCCCTACGTTTTAAGCCCCTAGAACAGTGGTTCTCAAACTTTTTGAAGTTGGGGCACATTAAAATTCTACAAATAATTGTAGGTGCACTATATACAAATTTCTGAGAAATATGTTATAATAATTAGGTCAAATATTAAAGAAAAAATGTACAGTGCAAGCGTGATTTATGGTAATTAAAATAAATACAAGAAAATTAAATTTATTCTGACATTAAAAAACATTTTTATGTTACACTATTTGAATTACACTTTTTAGAATTCATAAAAAAGAGGGATTAAAAATTAAAATATGACAAAAAAGTTATCTTTTTATATATATAGATACATTCTTAGATTTAGTAAATTTGGCAGGTCCCAGGACAAATGTATTACGTTTTTTCATTCTTGTGTTTATGAGAAACATGAGCCTGATGTGTTCCAGCGATTTCTTTAATGTTTGGGCATATGTTTGAAAGGCAAATTCTCATTTCTTCATCAATACATTGAAGAATTCCTCTCTTTTTACTCTTAATTGTGTTGAGGGTAGAAAATCCTAATTCATGTAAATAGGATGTTGAAAATTGTAGTAAAATGTTCAAAGCTTTTTTAGATGTTGACACATATTCTTCTTATATAGAAATCCAAAAGGCTTTGGAGGATACCAAGATGGCAGCAGAGTAGGCAGATGCACAGACTCCTTGTTCACACCACCAAACTGGATTACAAATTAATTTAGGAACAATCAGTATGAAAAACCAACTTTCAACTACAAGAACAGGTCTCAAAAACCAAGAAGCAAAGAAGACACACTAAACCTGGTAGGGAGTGCGAGGCATGTTGGGAGCTCCCCTACTTCCTGGAGTGAAGAGGGAGTGAGGTTGAGACCCAGAAGGGTTCTCATTACAAGAAGAAGAGCAGAAAATATTCCTCACAGCTACTTGCCTTGGGGAGCTTGGAATGAGGTGTGCTGAGAGGGCTGGTTTGTTTTCCGAAAGGAAAGTGGAGAGAGAGAGAGACAGACAGTCAGGGGCAGAGAAATGCATGGGGTGACCTGAGAAACTGACTTATCCAGTGCAGAGGCAGTCATAGCTGGGGGAAGGGTTGATTCCTTCACACGGCACAAGCTTAAAGTGGTTCCGGGTGACCCATCTCCACAAAGCTCTCCAGCTCCAATCAGTGCAACAAGACACAACTGAAAACAGGAAGTGGGGAGGAGGGGCAGCAACTAAAGTTTCCATGGAGATCTAAGATACACGTCCCACTACTGAAGCTGAGAAAGCCCCCTGCCCCTGGGGAGAAGCTAGCAGATCAAGCCTTCAGAGTCTCAGGTTACACCCAATGCATTCTTGGATACAGTTTCAAATAAGACTCCTGCTGAGATTAGTAAACAAGATTACCACCAAGTTAAGAAAACTGAGAAGAAAACAAACAAATCAAGACTTCAAAGTGGCTCTACTAGGTAAGGAGATCACAACGGGAAGAAGCCTATAAGTCATACAGAGAATAATGTATAGGCAGAGAAGCATAAGTCATATGCTTCAACAAGATAAATCCTCAGACAAACTCCTGGAAGAATCAGAAGTAATCAAATTACCAGATACAGAGTATAAAATAATGATTGTTAGGATGCTTAAGGATCTCAAAGCTACAATAGATGGACTTAATGAACACCTCAATAAATAAATTGTAAGCATCAAAAAGGACACAGAAATCATAAAGAAGAACCAGACAGAAATGACAAACACAATATCAGAAATGAAGACTACACTAGAAAGAATTAAAAGCAGGCTGAATCAAGCACAGAATCAAATAGCAACTTAGAGGACAAGATAAGTGAAAACACGGAAGCAGAAAAGAGGATCAAAAAGTCTGAGGAAACCCTGAGAGCTCTGTGATAATATGAAGAGAAACAATATCTACATAAAAGGGGTTCCTGAAGGAGAAGAGAAAGAACAAGGACTAGAGAAGCTTTTTGAAGAAGTTATAGATGAAAAATTTTCTAAATTGATTCAGGAAAGAGTCACACAAGTTCAAGAAGCAGAAAGAAGCCCATTAAAAAAGAACCCAAAGAGACCCACACCAGACGTATCATAATGAAAATACCAAAGCTAAGAGATAAAGAAAGAATATTAAAAGTTGTAAAAGAAAAACAGTCAATTACCTACAAAGGAACACCCATAAGGATGACATTCAACTTCTCAACAGAAACACTTGAGGCCAGAAGGGCTTGGCAAGAAATATTCAAAGTAATGCAGAACAAGAACCTACAACCAAGACTTCTTTATCCATCAAGAAATCCAAAAGGCTTCAAGAGACAATTCCTTATGTTTAATCATCAATCCACGATTAGTGGATACAGCTGCCAGTTCTTCTGTTAATGTTAAACCAAAATCACTTGAAGCTTCCATTAGTGGGTTTCTAATCCAATCTTATTGTTCAGTGTTGAGTGATGGAAAATGCTATAAGTTAAATTCTGCCTATCAGCCTTCAACTCCTATTTTATTTACACTTAACTTTGCTCACTTTCAGAATTGGATTCTTCAATATCACACTTCTTTTTGAGAAATCTATCCATTTTATTTGGATGTATTTATCTAAAAATAATATAATGATGTGTTAATAATAAATATAACAATGATGTGTTAACAACAAGAGCAGTATCTTCATAATAAAATGGTATAATTGAATAACTATATTTATTTTTATATCTGGGCACATGCCGCAAACCAGCACAGCTAGTAATTCCAGGTTCTGAGTGGGAATGGTGCAGAATATAGAAAATATGCAGAATTAAGAAAATACGGGGTCGGGAGGGCCCTGTAATTGCTACTGGCAAGAACAAAGCATGCACAAAAACTGCATCTTGCTTTATTTATAAGGCAAAGTGGGCATTAGTAAATCAATGAGATCTTTGATCATGTTTCCAAGGCAACCCAATAATTTTACCAAGTGCAGAAAACCCCCACCATACATGTCATCTTAATTTTACACCAAACAAAGGATAAAAGAAACTTGCCTTCAGTCTTTTGGGGAACATAGGTGGTAGTGTAAACAATCCAGCACCACAGCTTAACAGCCTTTTGAAACCTAATCAGGCAAGTGAGGTGGGGGTTTGGGCAGACTGTTAGATTACAGCCAATTTCCCACACCTCTGTTCCCCAAAAATTTAAGCTCCAAAAACCCTGTTGGTTTTTTGGTCCCCAACAGGCACATATTTCTCTGGAATACCATAGGGCACACCTGGAAATATTCTAGGGCACACCAGTCTGCCCTGGCACACACTTTGAGAACCACTGTTTTAGGACAATGAGGTCCTAACCCACATTAAATAATCTTAGGAACAAATTCTCAGGTCTTCTGACCACAGAGACAGAGTTTTGGTCAAACTAGAAATAACATCTAGGCCTTAGTTGTGTTTTAGCACCAGGCCCAGTAATGCAGCAAGGCCAGGCAGGGCAATGCCATAGCTGACATCAGAACCAGCTGTGATAACTATTGACCCTACTACCTTAAGACTGACCAATCAAGAGAGACCGCAACCCTGAAAAGTCACACCTGGATGAATATTCAATTGAGATCTTCCCCTGAGACCTCCCCTAAAATTCTTGCCCTTAAAAGCACTTAAGACAGAGGACTGAGCAGAGGACCCAGTGCTTGCTCCCACTTTTGAGCATGCCCAGTGCCTTTCCCCTCTTCTTCCCCCAGAGTAATAGCTCTGCTTTCCTTCTTCTAAGCTCCCAGAGTCCTTTTTTTGCCTTTGTAAATTGTTTCCTGAGTCCATGTAGCCCAGCTGGTTCATGTCTTTCTACCTCTGTGAGTTTGTAAATACGCTTTCTCTTATAATTTGAGTTCTTGGCTTGAATATTTTTCTTAGCCAACTCAAGAACCAAGGTTGCTGAACTGAGGTCCAATCTCCAGTAACATTCTGGTGCCATTTCACTGCTAACACATTGCCTCAGAGAAAGCATGTAGCTTTCTTTACAACTTCAGACAAAGGTCAAAAGTAAACACAGATGCACAAATATTCAGACTTACTGATTCAAATTTTAAAGAATTTTTTTTTGTTATCAGTTGACAGAGAATTTTTAATTGATTTGGACACACAAATAGAAAAAAAGAAACAAAACAAAAAAGACTTACACACCAGATTCCCTGCCATCTCATTCATCAGAAAATAAATTTCCATCATCTGTCTGGCAGAGATTATCAAAAAGTCACACTATAAAAATTATTTTCTAATCATTGTGTCTCCAATATATAATAAATTATACTGTATGAACCACACACATGCACTCACAAACCTACACACACAATTAGCTAAGAGGGAAAACAGTGAAACAGGTTCAACAATAATTAAATTTCATTGCCCATGGAATTTACTCTGGGGTCCAAGAAAATATATACCTGGTACTAAATAATACACACTTCTCCAACAACCTTACTCTTTCAGGTGAACCCATTGTGTATATTTGTGTGCCCTCTAAAACTATTCAAATATATATATTTTTTAAATGTAAATTTATGACTCTCATCGAGACAAAATATTTTATTTGGCTTATTTATTAATGAGAGACCCAGTAAGAATCCAAATTATATATATGTTAGATATCTATAATATATAATGTTTTAAACTTATGTTTTATATTAAACAATACATATAATCAACAGTTAAATATGATATATATATATAGTATCAATGATGCTTAAATAACGTCCCTAATAAATGTACTAATGGTTTAACACCCTGAAAACAATAAAATAGAATATTTAAAATTATCTTTTCTACAAGGCAGAAATCAATTTTATTTCTACTGAAAAAAGTTTATTTATATATTTTTTAGACTATAATCATCAGCATTACTATAAGCTTCCTACAATGTACAGTGTTGTAAAATAAGCTAGTCAAAGACACTCAAAGTTGTCATATAATGAGATATCTCCAAAGGGCCAGCTAAAAAATTTCAATGATCTATTGAAAGGCACTCAACCTGACCAGATGATGGTGCAGTGCATAAGGTGTTGACGTAGGATGCTGAGAATCCAGGTTCCAAACTAAAAGTCAACAGCTTGAACATAGGCTCATCCGACTTGAGTGTAAGCTCATCAGCTTGAGCATGGGGTTGTGGGCTTGAGCATGGGATCATAGACATGACCTCATGGTCGCTGGCTTGAGCCCAAAAGGTCACTGGCTTGAAACCCAATGTGACTGGCTTGAGCAAGGGGTCACTGACTCAGCTAAAACCCCCTGGTCAAGGCATATATGAGAAGCAATCAATGAACAACTAAAATGCCACAATGAGTTGATGCTTCTCATCTCTCTCCCTTCTTATCTGTCTGTCCCTGTCTTCTGTCCTTCTTTCTCCGTCTCTCTCTTTCCTCTCTCTCTAAAAAATTAGTAATAATAAAATAAAATAAAATAAAAAGAAAGGCAACTCGGAAAATCTTTCCTTGACCATTTTAAAGTCTTTCGCAGCTTTTCTTAACAGAGCCCACAAGAAGAGGCAAAATACGATGCAGGAAAACTAGGTAACAGAGACAGTGATGGAACACAATAAAACATTAAGAAGGAAAAGATGGCAGAAAGGCAGAGTTGAATAAGACATAGTGTCACAAAGGTGTGCAAAGAATTCAAGGTATATTGAAAATTCAGTGAGGTTGGAGTGTGAGGTTTCAGTCAAGGAAAATAATACTGGAGAGGTGCATTGACATATTTTGAAACAACATTCTGTTCCAAAGTAGAGAATAATATTATAATTGTTGGGTTTTTTCCCCCTCAAAGGTGCCTGTACAGTAGAGTTAAGATGTATTGGAATCAAGAGTATGTTATATATGGGTGAAAAAATAGTGAAGTTCTGAAATGAGGCAGTGTTGGTTGGTATGGATGCAGAAGAAAAGTCAACATGAGAGTAATTTCGAAAATGGGATTTGAGAATCTTTAGAATGAATAGAGTAAGTCATTTTTGCCTTTGGTGAGTTGCTTGCTGTGCCCAAATGAAATAATTTATTTTTTATCTTGGATTATATTCTTTATTTTAGAGATTTGGGCCCATTTTTTTTCCTTATAGAAACTTGGGATGGATATTAGAGACTGCACAATTTATGATGGTTACTTCTATAATAATAACTTGATAGTGGAATGTACTTCATCTATTTTTTTTAATTTTCTATAAGCATTTAAGCTTATATATCAATCTTTAAAAAAATAATAGGCAACTCTCACAAATAGTGTGCCTTTTTTTCAGCAGGTGGAGAATTGTGTTCTGACACATATGACACTTTTCTGCCTCCCTCAGAATATTTTTTAACTGAGAATTCATGGAGGAGATTGCAGTAATAAAAACACAACCAAGAAATAAATTTATTATAGTAAATTTTTATTATCAAGATATTAAGTCAGGAGAAATGGTTTATGATATTGCTGATTTTAAAAATATGAACAGCTTTTCCCTCCCTGATTTTAGCAGTCTGATAAGAAAAAGACATCATGAGCATACTGAAAATCTGCCAACAATAAAACCTCAGAAAAACAACTCAAAAAAATAATTCATTTTACAGAAGCAACAACAACAACAAAATACCTAGGAATAAACATAACAAAGAATGTAAAGGACCTATATAATGAAAACTATAAAGCATTATTAAAGAAAATTAAAAAAGAAACAAGAAAATGGAAAAATATTCCTTGTTTGTGCATAGGAAGAATAAATATAGTGAAAAAGGCCATATTACCCAAAACAATATACAAATTTAATGCAATTCCAATCAAAATTCCAATGTAATTTTTAAAAGAAATGGAACAAAAAATTATTAAGTTTATATGGAACCATAAGAAACCTCAAATAACCAAAGTAATCATAAGGGAAAAAAATGAAGCTGGAGGCATTACAATACCTGACTTTAAATTATACTACAGAGCCACTATAATTAAAATAGCATGGTACTTGCAGAGAAATAGACAAACAAACCAATAGTACATAATAGAGAGTCCAGAAATAAAATCACATATATATGGTCAAATCATCTTTGATATAGGAGCCAAAAACACACAATGAAGACAAGCCTCTTCTAAAAATGGTGCTGGGAAAATTGGAAAGCCACATTCAAAAGAACAAAACTTGACTACAGTTTAAATCCTTGCACAAAAATTAATTCAAAATGAATCAAAGAACTAAATATAAGATCTGAAACAATAAATTGCATAGAAGAAAACATAGGTACTAAACTCATAGACCTTGGCCTTAGAGACAAATTTATAAATTTGACTCCAAAGGCAAGGGAAGTGAAGGCAAAGATATATAAATGGGCCTACGTCAGACTAAGAAGCTTCTGCACAGCAAAAGAAACTGTCAAGAACATAAATAAGCAACCAGCTAAATGGGAGATAATATTTTCAAACAACAGCTCAGATAAGGGGCTAATATCCAAAATATATGAAACACTCAGCAACAAACAATCCAATAAAAAAATGGGAAGAGAACATGAACAGACACTTCTCCCAAGAAGAAATACAAATGACCAACAGATATATGAAAAAATGCTCACCATCACTAGCTATTTGAGAAATGCAAATTAAAACTACAATGAGATACCACTTCACACCTGTTAGATTAGCTGTTATCAACAAGACAGGTAATAACAAGTGCTGGAGAGGCTGTGGAGAAAAAGGAACCCTCATTCACTGTTGGTGGGAATGTAAATTAGTGCAATCATTTACAAGATATTAAGATGATTCCTCAAAATATTAAGACTAGAACTACCATCTGACCCAGCAATCCCTCTACTGGGTATATACCCACAACACTTGAAAACATGGGTACATAAGGACACATACACCCTTGTGTTCATCGCAGCATTGTTCATGGTGACCAAGACAAGGAAACAGCCAAAATGTTCTTCAGTAGAAGATTGAATAAAGATGATATGGTACATATATACTATGGAATACTACAAAGCCATAAGAAATGATGACATAGAATCAAATATGACAACATGATGGACCTTGATAACGTTATACTGAGTGACATAATTAAATCAGAAAAAGCTAAGAACTGTATGATTCTATACATAGGTGGGACACAGAATTAAAACTCATGGACATAGACAGGGTGCAGTGGTTACCAGGGGGTAGGGGAGGGTGGAGAAGGAGGGGTATCAGGGAAGGGGAGGACCTTAAAGAGAAACAAAATATAGAGTGACAGAAGATTATTTGACTTTGGGTGATGGGTATACAACATAATCGACTGTTCAAATGATGTAGAGATGTTTTTTTCTAAATCTATGTACTCTGGTTGACCAATGTCACCCTGTTAAATTTAATTGTCTAAATAAGAAAGAAAGAAAGAAAGAAAGAGAGAGAGAGAGAGAGAGAGAGAAAGAAAGAAAGAAAGAAAGAAAGAAAGAAAGAAAGAAAGAAAGGAAAGAAAGAAAGAAAATAAAGTTCCATTTTGGCTATTGGTAGAGAGAACTGTTCATTAGTTTTTTTCATTTCTAATAGATTCACTGATTTTACATTAGAAAAGAAAATTTATAGGATTATTTAATTAGTAATTTAGATCAGGAAGGACAAATACATAGCATGAATGCTACCACTCACCTAGCCCTTTCTCATGACAGATATTACTAATTCACCAATTCACCTTTTTATTCTCTAAGGCTGGACATGACCTTATAGTTGTACTCAAATCACTTGGAAGTTAGCACATAATGAAAAATAGCCTTAATTTAATGGTTTAGCAGGCACCAAATAGTTTAACTTTGAACATTTTATTTCAAATACTATGAATTGTTATATAATATAGTTTGCTATTTCACTGATGTTCCTACTCCACTGGGAAAAATAAACAGTAACCAAAATTGCTATTATAAGAAATAAAAAAAAATCCTTGGTAGGTTGGTTCAGTGGTAGAGGGTCAGTCCAGCTTGTGGATGTCCCAGGTTCAATTACCCAATAGGGCACACTGAAGAAGTGATCATCTGTTTCTCACCCCTCCCCCATTCCCTTCTCTTTCTCTATCTCTCTTTTCCTATTCCACAACCATGGCTCAATTGGAGCAATTTGTCCCTGGGTGAAGAGGTTGGCTCCAACACCTTGTTCAGGTACTAAAAATAGTTTGGTTGCCGAGCAACAGAGCAAAAGCCACAAATAGTCAGAACATAACCTGCTAGGGGTTTTGCTGCGTGGGTTTTGGTTGGGGCACATGCAGGAATGTCTCTCTGCCTCCTTGCTTCTCATTAAAAAAAAAGAAATAAAAATATGTAGATATTATAATAACAATTCAATTATACGTGTTCCTTGCTATTGAGTAATTTCTTCTTCAAGTATTTTTAATGAAGTTTAATAGATTGATACATTTGTACATTTATAGTTATTTTGTGAGTGTAGTTATTTCAAAATTCAAAATCCCCTGGCCTACAGGATATATTTGCCATGAACAAATATACTCTTGTAAGAATAAGAAATCAAAACACATATATTTATGTTAGTTATTAATTTTCGTGAACATAGAAATTTAGCACAGGAGAATTCAACCTTTTGGATACTTACCTTTCTACAATGTTCCTGAATATGCAATTATTCAAAAACAGTCTAAAGGTAAAATAGACAAAAGACAAAGGGTTTTTTAGAGCCAAGATGCCATTCTTGACATTGAAAATATGAAGTGTTCTTATAACATGGTGTAGTTGTAAAAGCAATTTTAATTTGATTTATATTTACTTAATAGGGTTTTTATTTTGGTGAAAGACTATATACAATGGCAGGAAACTTCAAGTTACTCAATAAATGTGTAAATCCTCATACTTAGGGAAGTGCTAGTCTTGAAACAGGTCTTTTGAAAGGAATGAACTATTGATTAGTTTACTTAGCAAAAGAATAAAAATGTCCGGATTGATTTCAATGTCTTTGTGTTTGCCTGATGTTAATGGCAGAGTAGGAATGGAGGTTTAAGTTGGTTTGAAGAGGGAATCACCACCTCCTTTTCTATGAAAAGCATTGGAAATTCTGTGGATGTGTGCATATCCTTACCATTTCCCAAGAAGCTTATCTGATTTCTTGAAAATGAATTCTAATAGCCCAATTAACTTACTTGCAAAATTGAGGCTCTCCTGTCCCAATACATTCTTCTGAAAAACTAAGATATATTTTCTTGTTCTAATCTAAATTTCATTTTTTGAAAGGTTATGATCATATTACTATTTCTGAATCAGAATTAATATAGTACTTTAAAGTAGGAAAGTCATGATTTTAGATTCTTTTGTAAGGTAGTAGTCAAAAGATGTATGTTAATTCTGCTATTTGTGGCCAGTTAAAACACTAAACTTCATTATGGACAAATTAAAATTCTTTCAAAACATACTGAAAAATATTCAATAGGTTCAAAATTACCTTAATTTTGGTAGGATTTGGTGGTATGTGAAGCAGATGGTGTGTGTAAAGGAAGCCAAGTTAAACCTATTAAACTGATCATTTTATGTATTCTCAGATGTATTAGTTTCTCAAATCCTTATTAAGTGCCAGTTATAGGTAAGACCTTTTACTAAAACTGGAATAATCAAATTTAACAAACAAAACCAAAGTCACCTTTGTAAGTGTATCCAGAGCCCTGCTTTGATAGTTTTTAGGAAAATTATATGAAGCCAATTGTTAATCCATAAGTCATAAATCATAATGTGGTTCATATTTACATTAAAATATATTTTCCAAATTAATTGGATTGAACTGGTATTCCTTAAAAAAATAACAGTAAAACTTAGATTTTAAAGTATATCTGAGATTGAAAATATTAAAGTCATGGGCTCGACATTTGTTTGTTATTCTTGGGGCCTTCTACTCTCCTAACTCTTACTTCTTAATCCAATTATTATTTTTAACCTTTAAACTCTCAAGGACCTCAACTTAATAAGGCACTACACTAGATGCTCATGCATGATGGCAGAAACACAGTCCCTGTTTACACAATTTGTAACATGTATCCAACACAGTGTATGATGTACATGCACACATATATATTTGTGTGTGTGTGTGTGTGTATATATATATATATATATACTGTATATATAAATATGTATATATAAAATAATATAAACATATATATTATATTCAATACATTTTTATGTGAATGAATGACTGAATAAATATTCTATTTTGAGAAATCAAAGTACTAAAATAAATTGTGGACTTGATGACCTAAGTTGGAGAAAACTGTGATAACATTCCCAGTACCTGAGGCAAATGTACAAATGGGAAGCCATAGACATTATTGCCTAAAAACTTGAACAGAGCCCCTCTCTTCTTCACTTTTCTATAGTGTAGAATGTCTGGGCTTTAAAGTGTTTTTTTCAAAACTTTCTAAGTCTCTTTCCTGGGTTGATCAGGTCTAGGCTATCCCTCTGGTGCTCCAAGTTTAGATGTAAACCCTAACCTTGTTTCTTCTGTTTAAGGTACTCTCCAAACCTATAGATGCCCTACCTTGCCTGTCCATTATGTACATATGTGTGTACACACACACATAAACACAGAGGGATAGTTGACAAAATGCTTCAAATTTCTCAAGTATTTGAATCTGTAGGATCCCTCTGGTGCCCTGACTGGATTGACTATGGTTTATTGGACAGTTGCTTCCCCTTCTGGAAGAAGTGAGAGCTCTTTCTGCCAAATCTTTGGAATATTCAAGAAAACACAAAATTTCAATTTGTGATATCCTCCAATTTTAAGTGATAGAGTCATTTCTAATTAAAGGACAACATGTGTGTGCCAAATTACTCTCCAGGACTGCCATTTCATATTTTAGAACCTCAAATAATAAAAGTATTTAAGTTCCTCATATCTTCTTAAGACAGAATAATATTGTTATTTATAATAAGAAATACATATTTGGTCTTCATCCAGGTTCTGGTACCTAGCTCCTAAAATACTTGGAACTTCCTAGGTGATAAGAACAACAAAGGTATCTCTTGTTGTGCTAATGAGGTGACTCTGGACTCTACTGAAAGATGGGTGCTGGTTGCAAGGAGACTGATTCTAAACCTTCCCTTTGGACTTCCCAGAAAGGGCTGGATATTAAAGTCTATTACTAATGGTCAAAAATTTAACCAAGCATGCATATGTAAGGAAGCCTTCTTAAGAACCCAAAAGGATGGGGTTCAGAGAGTTTCTGGTTTAGTGGCATTTGGATATTGGGGAGAGTGGTATATTTGGACAAATTATAGATGTTCTATGCCCTTTCCCTATACCTGACCCTATGCATGTCCTCATCTGGTTATTGATTCATATCCTTTAATATCTTTTTGAAAAAAATTGGTAATAGAGTGAGCAAACAGGTTTTGTGAGTATTATAAACTGCTCTAGCAAGGGGAGGGTCAAGGAGATGTCCAATCCATAGGCAGTTGGTCAAAATCATGGGTAGCAACCTGCACTTGAGATGGGTATTTGAAGGGAGTTGGGGGAGGCAGTCTTGTGGGACTTAGCTGTTAAGCTGTGAGATCTGACACTATCTTCCAGTAGATTTCATTGGAATTGAGATGAATTGTAAACCTTCTAGCTGGTGTCAGAACATTTCTTGGTGTGTGGGAAAAAATCTCCCTTCCCTCGCCACTCCCAGCCCCTAACCCAGTTGGAAATGGATGATTTCTCTCTGTGGGGTGAGGATTCTCTCAATACTGTCTTAGGGTCCTGGGGCTCTTACTTTCCCAGAAGCTGGAGGTGGGGATGTAAAGAAAGCTACCTTTATTGAATGAATCAGAATGATTTATATTCCTTGGGTGATCAGAGTAACTATTGCACATGTCTCCTAGAGCAGAAAAATAGTATAAGACAAACAAAAAATTTACTTTCTTGTAGGAAAATATGCCATATATATTTTCTACCTAGCTTTATTTAACTTACCAGAGTAGCTTGAATTACCGGGTCTAGTAGGGTATGCTTGACTTAAAACATTTATATAAAAACACTTTTAAAGTTGTTTAAAATTTTATAAATATAAGCTATCATTGTCTTCAAAACTTTTGTCCACATTGCTTTGTGGCATATGTATAACAGTTTAAAAATATAAGAAACTAACTAAAGTTTTCTCACAATAGGTTTTATTGTCTTGAGAACTTAAACCCACTTGGTATACAGTACCCCCCCCCTCTTTATCAGTGGGCAATATGTTTCTAGCTCCCCAGGTGATGCTTTGCCTTTTCTTATACATACATGCATATCTTTTCACTTAAAGGATGGCTCTGTGGGCCTCCACCGTAGGTGTTAAAAATAGCTTGGTTGCAAGCTGTGGCTTCAGATGGGCAGAACATCAGCCCCAGATGGGGGTTACCAAATGAATACTGGTCAGGGCACATGCAGGAGTCTGTCTCTCTTTCTCCACTCCTCTCACTTGGAGAAGAAAGAAGAAGAAATTAAATTTGAATGGTAAAGGTAATGGAAAAGAAAGTAAACCAAAATTTTGTATAAATAATATTTTTCTAATGGAAATAAAATAGACATGAAGATTTTAAAAAAGAAGAAACACTTTATGGCTTCTCTTTGACATAACCAAAAAGCTAATATCAACACTCTTATACTTTGGAGACATTATTCAGCAAAACAAGGTGAACACAGCACTGTGTGCTATAAAGCGACAGTCCATTTGATAACAGAGATAGCTACTAAGTGACAGCCACAGCCTAGTAAACATGGTACCATAGACAAAAGGATGATTCTCATCCTGGGCACTATTCAGAACAGCAGATGATTTAAAACTTATGAATTATTTGTGAAATTTTCCATTTAATATTTTTGGACGATGGTTGATGATGGAAGCCAAACCATGGATAAAGAGGAACTACTGTATGTTGTCAGTGGAGATAACAAAGAAGTCAGCCCTCTTTTTTTTTTCTAATTTCTAAGAAGATTCTTAAACTTAATGCAGAGACAGCAGTGTTGACCAGCCCAACGTTTGATTTATAAGAGTTAAAAGTATTCTAAAAGAAGAAGGAGTGCTTTTGAGTTCCAAGAAGTCTAAATTCCAAAGAAAGCGAGCTCCATTGTTTAGGCCATAAGCAATAAATTAGAAAGAACATGAAATACATGAAGCTAGTGCCATTTTCTCATCTCATTCTAAATAAAAGTGCTGGGAGAAAAGAGAAAGCTGACAGAAACTATGAGAGGTTGAAATTTCCCTGTGTCCTCTCTGTGTGCTGAAAGCGGGTGAGGATTAGGATCTCTAGGGCATGATGGTGTGCATTGTGGCTCATGTATCTGGAGACACTGTAGTCTGTATTCTCTCTAATATTTCTTGTACTACAATGGAACGGAAGAGATAAGACCCATACAGAAAAGATGCAGGGTTGGAGTGAGAGAACTGCAGATAGATGCATAAGGACACCCCAACCTTCCTTATGCAATCAACAAAGGGCAGAGATAAGTGAAGAGAAGGAAAACTACCATTACTGGTAGTTCACACACCCTCGTGAATGTGCAGGATTCTAGGTAAAAAAAAAAAAAAAATTACACAGCCTAACATTGACCATGCAATTAAGATCTTGGAAGAGATCTATTTATATCTCAGAGACCAACAACTAAGTGAAGTATTTTCACCAATGTCTAACTGTCTCACTGTCTCCATGTGCATAAAAGTGAGTTCTCCCTAGGAGAGGAGATATGTCTGTGAAAATTCTTATGCAGCTAAATTTACCTTGAATTGGCAAGGTTACATTTTTTGCTGGTGAGTAGAAGAGAGACTTAAAATAGAAATTCAGATCTATCAAAGGAAAATAAAGGGAGCGCTATTTCTTACACCTGAGTTTGTGGTCTGTGAAATTCATAACCATTAGACAAATACAAAATTTTCCATTTGAGCGGCTACCAATAGCAATGACCAATAACTTTGCATGATGGTTAACTAATCCTTCAAGTCAACTTGAACAGGAACATGCTTTCCAAACCCGCAACTCCATCCTCCCCCCAAAAAGTTTTTTAAGTCTTTAGAAATCTCCTTGCCAAAGTCCAAAGACTTCTTATGATGAATATTTCAATTCAGTGCTATGATGCCCCATATGCTGTTGAATGGTAAAATATATGTGATTCATTCAACTCTCATTCATTATGAAAATAGACTAGGAAATTATATTCTTTGTAAGTGAAATCATTATGGAAGTAATTTACAAAATACATTAAGCCCTTTTATGATCTTTCTAAGGAAGAAGCCAAACAGGTTTAAACACATTGCAAGGTCATTATCATTTGAAAATCTTAGATCTTACTTTTCATTATTTTGCAAAATATCTCTCTCACAAATATTTAAATTGAGTTATGCTTTGCACAGTACAGACTACTTTTTTATGTGTGCCCAAGAGAATCATGTTTCAACCATGTTTTCATGAAGTTTAAGATAAAGATGAAATTCTAGTTTTTTAAGTGCTGTGTTCAAATGTTCTTTTATTTCCTTTCAAATTTATGAGCCAGCTTTGTCCCCTAGAGACTGTAACATAATTCTTCATCTCTTCCATTTTTATACTGAATCATCATTTTAAATTTGTAAAAGCAACATATTAGCCAGGCAGCATGCTACAAGATTAAAATAAAGTTTTTTGACCCTCTATGGGGTTTTAAAATCAGTTATCTACTTCAATTAAGGTAGAAGTCAGAGCAGATGTAGTGCCCTTCTATGCTATGCACATTCACAATACTGTTCATTACCATCAACATGCTGGTACATGTTTGTTTCCCAGGAAAATAGAGCCCTATTCATTATTCATAGAGGTCCTCCGGTACAGTAAAGACATTCATTCTTTAATGGCTCTATGACTCCGGTGTTGTTAAGCCAGAAGATGTTATTTTTGGAAGATAGTTTACCAATTAAAAGCAAACAGCACCGGATTGCTTAGTAATGTTCTCAACATTGATTGGCTATGACTGCAAATGAACATCAGGAGAAAACTGAAGGTGCATTGCTGACTGCTTCTCTGCTTACATTAGACACCTCCCTAGAAACAGATAGTTAGTAGATGGAACTTTCAACTTCTAAGCTTAGATGTTTTCTTCTCCAAGTAACTTTAAAAATGCACTAGGTTTACTCTATCACAAACGTAATTATTTCCCTTGAAATGTAATAAAAGGTGCAAAGTTAATATAGAGGCAAGTGTAGAAATCATTGCTTGGAATTGAATTCAGGCTATGAAGACAAATAAGACCTTATTATTCAAAAAAAAGTAATGTTTTATGTGAAATTAAATATGTTCTACTTTCTGTGTGTGTGCCTAATAAAGAAAGGAGGATATTGGCCAAACATATTTTATTTAAATTTAGTGAAATTAGGTTTGTTTAGGCATTCACTTACCAATAAATGATATAGATCAAGATTTGTGCTAGTTTCTAAACCATAGATTTAAAAATTATGGCTAGTTTGTATTTGTTATGCAGAGTGTAAACTTAATGATTTACTATGCTTTTCCCTAGCATTTACTTATCCTTTAAGAATGTGACACAATTGGGTATAGTATAGACAGAGATTGGTTAAGAAATTTTCTCCATGCTAGACATAAGACTACATTTATGAACACTTTAAGGAATCTAAACTAAAAAAACACTTATGCATAAAACTCTTAATGGGAAATGTTAGCACTGACAAAAAAATATGTTACAGGATTTGTCTGGCCACATTGAGAAATTATTTTTCTGACTTAGTAGGGAACACATGTTATTACTAATTTCTTGTACTTATTGATTCAAAATAATTGCAAAGATGAGGAAACAAATTTTCTTTGTACTTCTGACATCCAAGTATATTCATTCCAACCATGAAATTGAATATTAGAATTTGAAAAGTTATCTGAATAAGAATTATTACACTGGGAAACAAAATTTTTGTTGGATCCACAAAAACACTTGTTCTTACCTAATTCTAGTGTGCTGATCTTAAATCTGACATTAGTTTTTCTTTGTAAGCTACAGTTCTTTTTGCAATTCAAGATTTTAGGTTTTCATCTTATTGTATAATTTTCAACATTTAGTTTAACATAATGAAGTAGAATGTCTTCTTGGGAATCAGCTTTGTAAAAATATAATAATTTATATAATGCAGTAAATACAATAATACATTAAAAGATATGATTACATCAGAATTTGTCTACAATTTTGAAATAGAACATATTAAAACACTCATTTTAATCATAAAATTTTAGCAAAACTTATTTAAATTCTATTCAGGCAAAAATTTGCATTTGTAGCTCTTGCGTTTGTGTACTTGTTGAGAACAATATCTTTTGATGCTCCAGCAGTAGTCTGCTCATCACTAACATCTTCAAGATTTTTGGGAGACTTAACAAGGTGACTGTTCAGGAAGTGAATCTTAACGCTCATGTTACATCCAATTTCGCAGAAAACCAACAGCATCCTTTGAACCAGAAGTTCATAGTTTTCTGCTTTTCTGTTGCCAAGGAAATTCTCTGTAACTGCTACAAAAGACTGCCATGCTGCTTTCTCTCATTCATCTTCCTGGCAAATTCTTTGTCACGTATGAGGGTTCAAATTTGAGGTACATTTAATACACCTGCTTTTATCTTCTTGAAAGACAAGGTAGAAAAAGCAGAAATAATATGGTGAAAGCATTCACTTTTTCTATTCAAAACCTGAACAAACTGCTTCATTAAGCCAAGTTGGATGTGAAATGGGGGAAAAATGACCCTGTCTCAATTAACTACATGTTCATTCACAATATTTTGCATCTGTACTTTCAGAGCTTCACGTTTTGGCCACTCCTTCTGTGTCCAGTGTTTCTTCCAAGCTCAGCTGTCCAACAGACACAGAAAGAAAGAATACTTCATAAAGCTTTTCTGTTGTCCTAGCAGGAAATTTACCATTTGAAGATTCACACAAAAGATCCAGTTATGCTCCTCATACTTCAGAAAGTTGAGGACAATTTTTTTGTCATTATAATCTTCTCACAGATGAGTTGAATAACCAATTGGAACTGCTGCATAAACATTACCATTGTGTAGGAGAACACATTTTATACTCCGTTTAGAGCTGTCAAGAAATAGCCGCTATTCTGTTGGGCTGTAAGTGGTAACACCTAGCTGGCTGAGAAGACTACTGATATCATGACAGTATACAAAGTGTTTGTCTTTGGAAGACAAGTCCACAAAAATGTGTTCACGCTTTCTGAAATGGGATACTTTAGTTGACTGGTGAAGTACATTCTTTTCTTGAAACCTGGAGGATAAGAACTCAGCTGCTTTCTTTGATAGGCCCAAATCTCTTCCTAAGTCATTCAATTCGAGTTGGCTAAATTGCTGAAGGGTTAATGACTGCTTGGCATCAGAAGAAAACCCTTCAGATTCTACAACTATTTCCTCATGCATCTTATCAAAATACACTTGATCACCATGTTCACTTTTTTCGTCCTTAGAAGAAATAAAACCATTGAAAACTGGAACCGGGAGTGTCTCAGAGTGTGGGATAGCTCGTATTGCTGAAGGAATATTAGGATATGCAATCATATGTCGTTTTTTCTTGCAGATGCCCTTTGTATGGTTTAGACAGAAATAACAGTCATGCTGTGGTCCTTAGGTTCACGCCAAACAACGGGGATACCAAAAGGCATTCCTTTGCATTTTCATTTTGTCGAGTCACAAAGCATTTTCTCACAATTATGACACACAATATGAGGAACCCAATTCTTGTCTTGATCACCAAGGGGAACTTGAAAATAGACAATATTTGCATGTGTCACAAATGGTGAAACATTGTGCCTTTGATGTTGAAGTGTGTAACAGCCACATATAGAACAGAAGGTGTCAGGACTATTCTTACATTTACACCTACTCAAAGAAGCCATGATTCAATCTTAAAACAAAATAAGAGGGTGTTCTTGTCAGATATTTTTTTACATTTAAAAACAATTACAATTATGTAAAAGTGATGTTTGTAAAACATTAATTGCCTTGCGGTTATGTTTAATCCAAGAGTCGTTGCCCTTTAATTCCAATTTAAAAACCAATCCATACCATTAACTGTAACAAAAATAAATTAAAATTGCATAAAAACTAGAGCAAGCACCAAAAATATGGATTTCAGTTTTGGAATCAGAAATGCAGAAATATATAGAAAAAGTTCTAAAACCCCATGCAACAGAAAATGAAAAATAAATTGTTTCCCAGTGTTATTGAAAACATTATTCTTATAAATTACATAAGAGATGATATTCACCATAAGCCAATCGGTTATGTATTTTTAGGAATCATCCTGTCTTTCAAATGAAATTACTAAATGACATCATCATAATATTTGTCCAAGAATCAGGTAAAATTTATCAGGAAAGTTGTTGGTATGTTTCTAGATGAATCAGGTAAAATTTATCAGTAAAGTTGTTGGTATGTTTCTAGATGGACACTATTTACATGGTTCCATTAGCATTTTGAATTCTATTTAGTACAACCTGGCTGTTTTTTCCTTTCCTCTTTCTTACAACTAATAGTCTTTGTATATTTCTAGCTGGGATGTGAATGCCTGTATTTACTGAATAGAGTAAAGCTAACTGGCCTTCTTTGCCTCAGAAACATTGTCTCTAACTTTGTTCATCAATTTCCAATAAAAAAATAATATTGCTTTAAGGTATAATAGCAACAAAGAAATCTTACTGACTTGTATGTATCAGTGGATGAAGCAGAATCAATTCAAAAATTTCACTTCTTTTTTTTTCTTGCTAGCATCTATGCTAATTTGCAATGACATTGAATGAATTTAATTGCTATATTTTGAAGTTTTTAGAAAACTCCCCAAATTAAAGGCTTAAAATATATTAATTATTAAATTTTAGAATATTTAGATTGCCTTCCATTAATAAAAGTAATTTCATGTCAAAGTTTGATCTAGCAAGCTGGAATTACTTTGATGTCTTTTAAAATTTCTTAAAATTTAAAAAATTTTAAGAATCAGGTTTCTTTTGATTCTAATTAATAAATGTTTGCAATTTACCTAAGTAAGCTTTTGTTTGTTTCAGCCTCTTCTTAGAAAGCAATATTAGGATTAAAGAAAAAGCTTAATCAAATTATTTTACTTTTCCTTCAGAGAAGTGTCCTTCTAAGTTGAAATTAAGAGAGCATGGCCTGTATGTAGTAAAACTGTTAACAATAATATTTTCTGGGTTTGCTATCAGTTTTATTTTAAAAACTATGTTTATTGTACCATTTATTTAATATTGAAATAAGTAATAATAGTCTATTAATCCAGGGCTTATAAAATTAGAGAAATCATTTTAATGAAGTGAGATAAAGAATTTATTGATGAAAGTTAGTAACATGTGAAGAGCTATTTTCCTGCCAAATGAGCCTATGTTGTCATCCAGTTGCCTTAAGGAATGTCATTGTTTATGGTCCAGATGATCTAAAAACATTCATTTTTTCACAAAAGCAAAAGGACTAAAGTAATGACTGCCAAAATGTATTGTTCCAATAAATTAGGTATTTAAAATTACTGCTTAGCTATAGAATCATCTCTCATAACATTATTATCTGTATTTATAAGACAAGGTTTGCCCTGACCAGGCAGTGACGCAGTGGATAAAGCGTTGGACTGGGATGAGGAGGACCCAGGTTCAAAACCCCAAGGTCACTTGCTTGAGCTCCAGCTCATCTAGCTTGAGTAGAGGCTCACCAGCTTGAGTGAGGTGTCGCTGGCTCAAGTGTGGGATCATCAACATGACCCGATGGTCACTGGCTTGAGCCCAAAGGTCACTAGCTTGAACCCAACGTCTCTGGCTTGAGTAAGAGGTCATTCACTCTGCTGTATCCCCCGGGTCAAGGCACATATGAGAAAGCAATCACTGAACAACTAAGGAGTGTAAAGCCAGTAGCCAAGGTCACTATCACAGCAGCCTGACCCACGCAGGTTCGCATTGGATTCGAACAGTCGGTAATGAAACACAGGAGCCAAGAACTGGTGAGCCATCAGCTTTAATTCTAGCTTGCACCCGGCGGGCAAGCAAAAACACACACTGGGCTCCAAAACCCACACATTCAGTGCTCACAAAGCTACTGACTTATCCGAGTTTCCTAGAATCAAAGGTTTCTAGCTCACCAGACTTATTCACCTCTGTTCCCCATCTCCTCCCGCACAAACTCTTAACAAACTGGCTTCTTCCTCAGCACTCTGCCATCTTGACTGCTTCTCCTGCACATGGCCTTAATCTGCTCTCCTCTCTAATACTAATCTCAGGAACCCAGGAACCGAGAGAGAGAGCTACTGGTCTGTCCCACTGTATACTGTAGAAATCCAAACCCTTAATCCAATCTACAAACAAGAAAGTCTCTGATACAAAGCCACCCATCTGAGGCATAATGGGATTCCTCAGGAGAGTGCACCACCCTACATCATCCAATCAGTCAAGGGTGTGGAGAAGAGCTTACTCTTAAACTAAGCCTTAGGCTATAACGACCCGGCCTGCCCACAGCCTGTTCCAGAACACACATTAATATCAACGAACTTCCATGTGGGCAGCGTCATCTTTAACAAAGTGAGCATAATATATTTTATCTGCCCAACAAGGAGCTATAACTAATTAATGCTTCTCATCTGTCTTCCTTTCTGTCTGTCCCTATCTGTCTCTCTCTCTGACTCACCATGTCTCTGTCAAATAATAATAATACTAATAATGAAGCTTAGCCCATAGTATTCCATGTGCTAAAATTTTTCCAAAACAATTTTGAAACATCAATTTTGAAAGTATGTAAATATTTTTTTACTTGATATTTCAATGTACTTAATAACTTAAGATGTATTTCTAGGCATGAAAATTAGAATCAATAGAGATAAGATTTCTGGCTTATTAATAAATATAAAAAATTAAAATAGTATTTTAAATCATTGTTAAATGCCATATTATTTATACTTTCTTGATGATTGTTAGTAATAGTTCAAGTAAATATAGTGTTTAGTAATATATGAAATACTTTTACTGTCCAAGTTTCCAGTATATATGAAAACTAAATATAATAAAATAATTGTAATTCTTTTAATTCTCTTGGCTAAGCCCAAACATAGGTATTAGGCAAAAATCTGATTAAGCCAATCACGTGATTCCCCCAGCTTCAGAGTCTTAAAAGACTAAACGACAAGACAAGAATATGTTCCTTGATGTTTGGCTTTCCCCAAGAGATCACAAGTAATTTAGCTGGTTCTCAGTTACCCTAAAGATAGAATTTTAATTGGTTCATATCACTACTAGGTATACTTTTAAGACCCAAAGTATGTTAAATGGGCTATTAGGATTTGGTTGGCTATAAAGCTTGGTAAGAAAAATAGAACATTATTTTCACCATTTCTGGCCATTATTCACTTAAGTTTACCTTTTCTTTCTCTGTAACTAAGCAACCTCCCCATTATCCAGGCACCTGGCAGAGCTACTGTTGTTAAATTTTTGACAGCTTTTTCATTACAGGTCTTGTTTTTCAAGAGGTAGGTTAACTAAGCGATTTTGATTTGTGCCAAGCTGAGATGTGGAATAGGCACTTGAAGTTCATTCTCTTGTTTTCATGAGATTTCATATGAATCTATTTGTCCTCCTTGATCTAAACACAGAAAAGAAAAAAAAGCCCGAAAATTCATCCAGTTTTTCTTTTATAACTTAGTATAACCAAGCAAAAGAATAATAAATTCTGTAGTTTCATTCTTTTTTAAAAAATTTAATTTTTAAAAAATGAAAAAAAAATTATACCAATTTGTTATTTACTAAAGAAAATAAAACACCAATATGTTTTACATATATGAGAAAATGGTAAGACCTCTTTATAAAACATGACACAGTGTTAACATTTGCAAGTTAAAAGTGTGACACACTCATTTTAAAACAAAGTTTCTCATTATAAAAAAGAACTCAGATTTACTGTAGAAATGTAGATAAAAAAAAAGAAATATTTAAAATCAACTTATCCTTTAAAATCATATTGAATTTCAATCTCATTCTATGTCTAGTTTCTCATTCTTCCCTGAAATTTTAGTAGCTTCTGGAAAACATTCTTTGAAGAGCACCTCTCTCTTTCCACACTGTAATCTTTTATACCTAATGTTTCCATACCCTTCCCATCCTCTGAATATACAATTCCAGGTGGTCTGGCAACCATCTCATTACTTTACTAAAATTTATCTCTTCAAATTTCTAGTAATCTCCTTTATCATCATGCAAATAACATTTTTTCCATCTTTGTTGTCCTTGATGTCCATTGGGATTTGTCTTGTGTTAGAAAATCTTCTTCTAACTCGGCTTCTATGTTTTTGCTATCTTTTTATATTTAAAATGAACCCTGTCTTTTGCCTCATTTTCAGTTTAACTTGTCTTTTTTGGTTTGCTTTATACATTTTATTGCTTTCATTGGTAAACAAAGAAATAACCAACTGACATTGGCATAAATTACAAGGATTCTATATGGATTATTTAACAAGAAGTCCAAAGATTGGTGGTCCCAGGTCTGGTTTGGTGACTCAAACTCAAATAGAAAATCAAGAATCTATGTTCTTAAGTTCCATCTTTATGTTTTGTTATTTTATGTTAGGAATCTCTTGTCTGCTAGTCACGGGATGACCAAATAGCTATAAGAAGACAGCAGGCTGAGGCACAAACCTTTTCTGCTCTTCAAATTGTCTCATTTAATAAAGAAAAACATATTTCTCATAAACCTTCTCTCTTTATTAGAAATGGGTTTTATGTCCACCCCTAAACTATTTATTTTTTTAATTCATTTTAGAGAGGAGACACAGAGTGAGAGTGAGAGAGAGAGAGAAAGAGAGAAAGAGAGAAAGGGGGGAGGAGCTGGAAGCATCAACTCCCATATGTGCCTTGACCAGGCCAGTGCAGAGTTTTGAACTGGCGACCTCAGTGTTCCCAGGTCGACGCTTTATCCACTGCACCACCACAGGTCAGGCCACCCCTAAACTATTTAAAGGAAAAAAAAGGGGGGGACTGCCATAACTTGGCTAGACTAATTGTAACTGATTGCCTGGTTTTGGCACAATACTCCCCAAACAAAGTAGCAAGAAAGAAGAGCTGATGGCCATGAAGTAGGCAACTGACTGGAACAGCTCTGCTTCTCTATCAACTAATGCTGCTGCTCCTTATGACTCAGTCTTTTTCTGCCTATGATTCATTCTCTGAGGTTCCATTCATCTTATGCCTAGAAGCGGTTGTTGTGATAAAGAGCTGGGATGTGCAAGTTCTCTATAAACAACAGTTTCTATTGTCCTCGTAAATATACTGTATTGTCCCAATGAGACTCACAATTTTAAAATAACTTTTAAAATAATTTTTGATGTATGTAGGTATGTATATTGATCCAAAGACCAAAGCAAACTAACTCTTTCTGCAAAATGTCTTCACCTTCTTTACATTCACTATCCTATTCTGGCTTCAATCACTTGAAACCTTTACCATTGTGACAGAGTACTCTGTGTTTTCTTGTTTACCTCTCTCTTGCTTCTATTGGCTTGTCTCCTCTGTTTTGATAATATTCCATGGTCTAACTTTTATCCTACTACATACAATATAAACATTACCCCTGAGGTTCATGTCCTTTAATAACCTTTCTTTCTATCTAAATCAAGTACCAAGTTCTCTTGAATATGAGCTCTTCTCTTCTATGAACATCCATGACAATCAATGCTCATTCTAATACCTCATTTGGGCTCTGCAGCTGCCCTTAGCTGGAATGTGTCAACGTGTCTACGTCTTTTCAAACATGCTACATTACCCAGCTTGTAGACTAAAATAAGGTTGAAATCACCAGTAAAGAGATTTACTTAAAGTTCACAATCCTACCCTAACTTGTTTCCCACTCCTGATGGGATTTAACTAATTCATTTATGTTATATTAAGTTATATTTTTTCCATATACTGGTCTTGCCACAAACACTAAGATCAGAGAACTATGTGCAATAACCTAGTGCTGTATATTTGCACTGAATGCTCATTAAATACTTAATGATTGATTGTTTTTTAAATAATTTAAACCATACACACTATGTCTTTACCTCATTTTTCTCTATGTCAAATGTGCTTTTTGTTGCATTATCTGCTATGTACTGTTAGGGTCAGGATAAATTATGAGTCTCAGTGTGAAAGGATAGGATGTTATGTTTGTATTTACCCCCTTACTCTGGGTTACATAATACTGATCACCTGGCTATGACAGCAACTGCCGTTTGATGGAGATCATGTCAAATACCATGAACATAATGAGTTGGCCATAATAATTTTTAGTCCTACCAATCCTATTGTTTGTTTGTAAAGACAGTAAAGTATATTTTGTTATCTTGATTTCAGACTTTGAGGAAAACAAGTTCAGAAACTTAAGGTCTGCCAGTTAGTAAAATTATAATAAAGGCAGAAGTTCTGCTAAAATTTTAAGAGAAAAAAAGAAAACATAATGTGACTGTTGTTTTCTGAAAGACATGTTATGGATTTGTGAAGAAGAAAAAGTCCCTCTGTAAATAAGACAGCAACATTTTTAAAGCATTTCTATAGCTTAATTGAGGGTGGATCTTAAACCTGAGAGGCTTTTTGATGGATTAAGAAAGGAGGAATTTATTAAAGAGAGGAATGTTTTATGATGATGATGTAAATGATTATCGCTATGACGGTGGAAAAAAATGACCTAAATTTCATTAGACATTTTTGTCATCAACAGACATCATTAGAAAAACATCTTCATGTGTCACTTTATACTATAGATAAGCTCCATAGAACTGGATGTTACCCAATAGTCCAGGGGTCCCCAAACTGCGGCCCCCTGAGGCCATTTATCCCGCCCGCCTCACTTTCAGAAGAGGCACCTCTTTCATTGGTGGTCAGTGAGACGAGCACAGGATGTTAAATCTAGTAGGTGAGATCATTTGGGGAGAGAGAAGGGACATACATACTACTCTTGGTCCCAATATCTTCCTTTATGTACCCTACAGAGCTCCACACTCTCATTCTCCTATTGCTTCTGTGTTTTGGTTTGTCTTCTTAACCTTCCAGTTCCTCCACACTCTAGAAATCAAGACAACGATTTCTGATCCAATATTATGGAATATTTTAAATTAAAATGGAAAATTTTGAATCCGGAAACAAAAAATTTAAAACTGCTGGTTTCTAACATGTGCACAAACTGTCTTTAGAAAATAAAAACAAAGACAAACAGAAATTAGACAGTTAAATGGAGTGTTGTGATTCTTCTCTGCTATTGAGGGATTCTCCTATGTGTTTATTTCTAAGCTGGTTTTGTTTCAGTAGGTCATGAACATATTAAGAGCAACAATTAAAAAGAAAAAGAAAAGAAATTGTCCACAAAAATACCGTTTAATAACATGTGATCTAATGACTTATAATACTGTGTTTCTGAACTGATTACTTATGTCATTAAGGTAGTATTTTGGGTCAGTACGAAGGATGTGATGGGAATAAGAAAACCGGAACGTTTCTCCCTCTTTTTTTCTTCTTCCAAGTAGAAAAAGATCCAGTCCAGGTTTTCCCTTAGACTCTGCCCCTGAATTTCAGGCTGTGCACAGAGTAGCACGTTTCTCTCTTTCCCCTCCTTTCTCCTTCCCTTTTGCCTCCAGGATTTCTCTCTTCCTATTTCAGGAGGACTCTCACAGGCTTCTTCAGCTTGTGTGAAGCTGAGGCTTCCTTTGGAACCCGCGTATACTCAACACATACCGCCACGCAGACACATCCCCAAGCACCTCGCGCTCGCACCGACACACACGCGCGCACACACACTCGCGCTCGCCTGTCCACCTCCCACCCGGGAGAGTCGGAGCGCGTTCCCACCTTCGCTGCACACTTCAGCGAGCCGAGCTCGCTGCGCTCTAGGATTCTGCGGCTCGGAACTCGGATCGCAGCTCTGAACCCTCATCGTATTTTCTGAAACAGTTCCTTCTCTCTCTGGTTTTTATTGCACCGTTTTCGATCTGGGGGTCTAGAGGATCAAGGCGGCTGCTTTCCCAGCCAGCCCGGGTTGGCTTGCCATCCTCCATCTGGCTTATAAAAGTTTGCGAGCGCAGTCCAGAGGGCTGCGCTGCTCGTCCCCTCGGCTGGCGGAAGGGGGTGACGCTGGGCAGCGGCGAGGAGCGCGCCGCTGGCTCTGGCGGGCTTTCGGCTTGAGGGGCAAGGTGAAGAGCGCACGGGCCGTGGGGTTCACCGAGCTGGATTTGCATGTTTGCACCATGCCTTCTTTGATCGGGGCTGTGATTCTTCCCCTCTCGGGGCTGCTGCTGTCCCTCCCGGCCGGGGCGGATGTGAAGGCTCGGAGCTGCGGCGAGGTCCGCCAGGCGTACGGTGCCAAGGGATTCAGCCTGGCGGACATACCCTACCAGGAGATCGCAGGTAAGCGCGGGTGCACGGCCCCGGCAGGCGGCAGCCCTCCACGGCCACACATCCCGGGCCGCCCGGTGCCCTCCTCCTTCCCCCTGTTGCTGAGTTTTTGGTGGTCACTTTCTGTCAGGGCTCTCCCGGCGCCGCTCCACCGCGCCCGGCTGCGGATGCTCCCTCGGCTGCTCCCGCGGGGGAAGGTGTGCGTCTGCTCTGCCTCATTGTGTGCACACGCGGGAGCGCCTGCCTTCTCTCCCTCCCTCCACTCTCGCGCCCTTGCGCCCCCTTGCTTGTTGGCTCCCGCGGGGCGGGCCGGGGAAGCCGGGACACTCGGGAGTGGTCGCGGCGCGAAGGCAGACCGCCGAGCGGAGCGTCCACCCCGCGACTTTCGTTGGGGCAAACTTGGAGAAACTGCGGCCGCAGTTTGCCCAGCGCCACAGTCTGAGTGGCGCCTTCTCCACTCCCGCCCTCGCACCGGCGGGGGCGGTGGAGAGACGCCGAGGGCTCCCCTAACCCCTCGCTCCCCTTTTTTCTGCAGTTTGAGCAGGCAGAGCGTGGGTCCTCCGGCCTGGGGGAGGGCCAGGCTGAGGGGACCCCCACCGAGGGACTCGGCCTCCTCACTTCCGCAGTTCCGGGCTGGTTTGGGAGTTCTCCGTCTGCCTGTTTCCTATTTGGGGCGTTCTTTCCCGAGAAGGTTTCTCAGCGATTCCCCGGTTGCTGTTGGTCACTTGAGGTTGCGGGGGCGGGGGGAGGACACCCCAGCTTCCCGGCGCAGCGCTGGGTCCTGAGCGCGGCCTCGTACGCGGGCTCTAGGAAACTGAGCCAACTTAAGCGGGTTGCTCAATAGTGGATTCATCTCAGGGTCCGTGGACCCAGTGTCCCCTGAGTGTGAGGCCACTAACATTACTTCACCGAGAGCTCGAGAGTCCCCACCCGCTTTCTCAGTGCCGGTGTGTAGGTAGCACTTGGTTTTTAACAACTTGCGCGGCAGCCTGGGTGCGTGTTTTCCGGCTCTTACCTCCAACCGAATCCCATCTTCTCTGAGGCTCTGTGAATGAAACGTGTCGGGGAGAGCTAATCCTGTGGCTGCGAGAGAAATGAACTGAGAGAAGCCGAGAGAGGCCAGGAGATGCTGCAACGGCGCGGGCTGCTCAAACTGGCAGCTGAGGTCCTCAGTGACCTCAGATGGTCAAGTCAAAACGCTGATTTTCCATCAGACTCTTTCAGCGTTTTGCCAAAAAACTGGTTGATGGATGAAAAGCATTTGCAAATATCTTAAAACATAACAGTTTCTATATAGAGTGCAATTACTATTTTATTATGGTTGATCTACAAACTCTACCAGTGAGTGTTTTTTACTTATACTTAAATAACACATTTACATGAATTTAGGCATTACAAAAATAGCCCATACATCACGCTAACAGAGTATGTCAGAGAACCTTTTCAAATTCTGAGCCAGACACAGCCAGCCTTTGGTAAATCGAAGGCAGAAACTGGGGTGAATTATAAGACTACCTTTCCACCCCTGTCACTTCTCCCTTTTTCCAGAACTCCTTAATTTGTTAATCAATGAATAGAGACCGGCTACCCCTACAGCTCCTTAAGTTTCTCAACTCCTTTCCCTTTTGTCTACTGTAATTTCAGTCTTTTTAATTGCTAAGGATCAGTGTTGCTTCCCCCTCCCCCCCTTCCCAAATCTCAGGGAATTCAACTTTTAAAAGGTTTGTGGTATGGATAACTTCTTTTAGGAACTTTTTCTCCTCTAATGTGGGCTTTTTCAAACTGTGTCTTTAAACACAGATATTTCCCTAACATGATTTCAGATAAGGTATCTCAAAGAGGAGAACTCTTAAGTATTTTTAAATTGCTTCAGTATTCTTTAGTGGAAAATGGGACTTTCTGGAGACTACCATTCATGCTTAACATGATACGAATCTCCTTACTATCAAGGTGAAGGTTTTCAGTGTAAATGATTGAAGTAGTCATTATTTACTTTCCTGAGCACATTTACAGAGGTTCAAACAAATCCTTGAGTAGATTTTTAACTACAGACCCCGTTTTTTTCTTCCACCCCTTGACAAGTACAGTGCTTGCTAATGGCTATGAATTTTTAAAATGTGTGCACTTTTGTTCATTTTTTTAGGACTAAGAGTGCTGTTGACTTGAAATTATAAAGGTACAGGTCACTGTAGGGTCAGAGGCACATCTGATAGAAAAATAAATGAATTGTAAGATGATTGTATATTAAGGATATACTTTTTTTTCCCCAAAATAAACTTTACTCGTGCGGTGCCACGTATTACTGTTGAACTGATCATTTAGGAAGTATGTTCTTTTATTAAATGAACCTACTCCTCCTCTCCTCCCTAGTTACTGATACAATTTACATTTAACTATCTAGTATATTGTGGTTATCCTTTCTGTGAAGTGCTTTTCATTCTCTGCCTTGTCTGGACTTTGAATGGTTTGCTTGAGAAATGGCATATGCCATTTATCTGCCAGAGAAAATGAACTTAAAGGAATTGCTGTTCAGAATTTAGATTCATGAGATCTGTTTCTAATTGAAAGATATTTGCAGGTAGCTTGCCTGGTAACATAACTGAAAAGTAATAAGGACATTATGTTTCATCACAACATTATTAAAGTTTTCCTCAGAACTCTGGACTGTGAAATAGTGTTGCTCCTTTTTATTCTAGGTGAAAAGGGGAGTTCTTGAATCTCAACAGAGAAGGGACTGGGATGGGTAATACATAAAGTTATACTCAGAGAGTGCTTGGAAAGGAGGAGGCTGCCAAGGGGCCGTTAGTATCATTAATCTTCACTCAGCCTTGATTTTAAAGCATCCCAGGCAGATCAGATAGACTGTCTGTCCTTGTTTGAAAGACCTCCAAAGAGTCAGACTCTTAAACCCCTCTCAGCAACCTATTCTAATACTTAGTAATTCTTATGGTATCAAAATGTTTGCAGATATCTAGCCAAAAGCCTTTAAGGTGTGCTTGCTTATTTTCTTTTGTTCTGTCTTCTGGGAAGATACTGAGCAGGGGATCATCAAGTTCTTTGTGCGAACTGTTATTCCGAGTAAAGGTCAGTGTGAAACATCCCAGTCTTCCTTTGAGCGTCAATAATATCATCTCATTTTCCAACCTGACTCATCCTGATGGCTCTGAACTTCTAAAGGAGCTCCACAGCTGAAAAGAGCATTCACATAAAAGTCGGGGCAATTCAGAAAATGTTGTTTGAGGCTTACTGTGCTGTTATTTTATGCTTTGAGCCTTCTGGGAGTCATTTGCTCTAATACTTTGTAGCTGGCTAATGGTGACTTATTGGCCTATATGCTCACTTTTTTTCATTAATTATCAAATGTTACTTTATTTTACAGTCTCTTATATAGAAATTACTGTGTACCCAGCACCTATTTGAAACATTACCTACTTTTAAAACATTAAGTATTGTCTTATTGACTCCTTGTAATAACTTAGTAGACACTACCATCATCTCCGTTTTATAGATGAAAAGACTGAGGAAGAGACAGACTTAAATAATTTACCCAAGGATGACTCCATGAAAAAATGAGAAGGCTCGAATTCTAACCCAGGCACTTGAGTCCAAAGACTTAATTAACCATGGCCACTGTCATTCTGTATTTGTTGAATGAATGCATTGCAAAATCATTTTTTTCTTCATCTAATACTGTATGTAGCTTGTATTAGCAATCACTGTATATATTCCCTCAAATTTCATGCTGCATATTTTCTGTTACTTGCAAAATCTACAATTTTCAAAATCACTTTGACTTGAATTTTATGTTCTCAAGAATTGACCACACTACCACCACTAAGTTGTCTGCTTATTTATGCATTTTTCCTGTCTTGTCAGTTGTATAGATGTGGTTATTGTATAAAAGGTGGGAACAAAAGAACTTGTGTTGGTTGTTTTCAATATACTACTGGACCTATTGAAATACTGGGTTAGTCCAATGAAGTTTACTGTAGAAAGCTCTCATGTGGGTAGAGGGAGAAGGATAGTTTCTTCCCAAAGATTAGGAAAAAATCTATGTAATTAACTCTGTTCTCAGTATTCACTTTGTCCCTTTTTCTGTCTTGGTTATTTTGAGAGTTGGACTACAGCTGGATATTAAGAAAGTATTAAATAGAAACAGACTCATAGATACAGAGAATAGAATGATGGTTGACAGAGGGGAGGGGGTTGGGGGGCTGAGTGAAAAGGTGAAGGGATTGAGAAGGACACATTGATAGTTAGAAAGTAGTCATAGGGATGTATAGTACAGCATAGGGAATATAGTCAATAATATTGCACTAAGTATGTATAGTGCCAAGTAGATACTGGAAATATCGGGGGAACACTTTGTGAAGTATATGCTTGTCTAACCACTATACTGTACACTTAAAAGCTAAAACAATTGTAATATTGAATGTAAACTGATTGAAAAACATTTTTAATTAGAAAAATAAAGCATTAAACTTTTCTGCATCTCTTTGAGAGCAATATATCTCAAAATTCTAAAAGTCTATCTTAAAGTCTAAAGTTAAAAAAATACAGAGCATCCTCTTATCCTCTGCTGATATACTCGCAATGTTTTTCGTCTTTCCTTAGGGTTTCAAGTTTGAGAATATGTAGTGCTTCATTGTACCAGGCCTTTGTGCAATAGTCCTTTCCTTTTTTTGGTGGGCTTTCCAGGAATCCCGTCCTCCCTCCTTTTGCTCCTTTAGCAAACCAACTTACTTAATGTGTTTAACGTTAACACAAATCTTTTTTTCAGTTTGTTTGCAGATATTAACTTAACGGAACGGAAAACCAGTGTTTGGGAACCCTTTTACAGACATGTGAAATATCCTAGTTGGGGATAAATTATTTAATTTCCATTTATCTGCCTGATTTCTGACTGCTTTGCCCTCTGTTGGTATATATCTTCAAAGTCATTTTAGAGAACTGTGTGAGGTATAATGGGTCAGATAAACTTCAGATTTATATATTTTTTATGATTTGTCAAGTCACTAAATTTCTAAAAGTATCAGATTAATTTCAGGTATCAAAACGATCTAAAATCTGGGCTTTTAGGAGTGCCACTTGTTAAACTCTTGATTTGGGAGTTAATTTTAGAATGATCCTTGCAAACAGATTTATCTTAAGTGAGTTAATTAGAGGATAATATGTTGTCATTGAGAATAAGGGTTCATTCTAGTTGATTGATATACTTTTTAATGTAAAACTCACATCTTTAAATCATACCACTTCTTAATAGCCCATGCATAAAAATGTAGGCCTTTATCAAAATTGATTTAAAATATACAGCATTATGTTCTTAAAAATATTATAGTATAAATATTGCATCATATTTTACATAAGAGCATGCATGACCAGTGTTCTTTTATAATTATGGGTGAGATTTATGAACACTTAAAAAATTTAAAATGATTAAATCCTTTTAGACCAAAGTGACCTATCCTTCTGTCACTAGATTTGTATAGAAATATTACTTTAGGTTACACATTGTAGTAAAGGAATTGATAAGGTAATTTTAATAGCTTAATCTTAACTTATATTCAAGCTCACCTATGTGACATTATAAGATTGTTTTTTTTTCCCCTAATTCTCATTTTTTCAAAGACTTTAATCAAGGCCAATATGGTGGCTTAGAGTAGTCTTGCCAATATAAACAGAATATTTAATATTCATTTACACTTGGTGCTCATATGTCTTTACAGACCAAGTTCTTCTCTGTTAAATTCTTTAGCTGGCACATAATTCAACTTTAAATAGTGTCATAGATTTCTTCAGGATTATTCATTTTTCAGTGATTTACAGTGATACTATTTGAAAGTGTAATTAACTCACTAGTATGGCATATTTATAAATAAGGGTTTTCATAGTGGTAAGTCTTAGGTAAAAGTTAAAAAATTCTAATAAACCTGAATGGAAATATTTAAGAGTTTTTAATAAACTTGGATGAAAAATATGTTAAAATGAATGCACCAGTTGGTAACCAAGAAAAATTGAAATTTGATTCCACATTTACATATTTGGATGCTAAATTAATGTTTTTAAACATCTAGTTGTTTTGAACACAGCCCCAAGAAGGTTATTTTAATCATTTAGAGCCTCCCTATTTTTTGTACCCCACAGAACTGCACCCAACATCTGCTAGCCATTTTAAGACAAACCTGGGGTCTGTAACAGACTGCAAACTACTGCTACCTCCACACCCTGAGGCTGAGCAACAGGGCCCAGATACATAATCACCCTCTTTCTCTAATCTGGGAGTTCCCTTCACTGAGGTAGTGGCCCCTCTGTTATCTCTGGAAGGGCTAATGCTGTGAGGGGCATCCCTTCATATGCCATGTGTCAAAGTTACACCCAAATAAAGCTCTTTAGGTCACACTGTCACCTTCCGGTCCTGTCCTTTCCTTGATCAGCCCTGAAATCCCTAGAACTCACTACAATGACTTTGGCCTTTAGTTTAGAGCAGTAAGAAGCTGGTGAGGAAGTGTTCTAGTCAGGATTGGACATAGGTTTGAAGTGTTACTCTGATTGCTCTGTAGAGAATGGATCAGAGGAGAACAAAAGCAATATAAGAAAAGGAGACATTTTAACTTTGAACCAGAGTGGTGACTATGAAAGTGAAATAAAGTAGAAATATGTAAGAGGTAAAATTGATACCATTAAAAGACTATTAATCAAAAGTTATTTATTAAGCACCTACAGTGTCATTGACAATGAATAGAGACTGTGTGTGTGTATTGAAAGAGAGAGAGATTGAGAGAGAGGACTATCCAAGAACATTCATTGAGTTTATAAGGCCATATAAATACTTTGACATAGTATATGTGTGCTTTTTAGTGGAGATGCCACTTAACACCATAAAAGAGGCAGAGGACTTAAGAATACCAGTGTGGCTGACAAAAAGGGATTTCCCAGATAAGGTGAGGTGAACTGTTAACCTTCAGAAAGTGTAGAATTAACAAAATGTGTGTAAATCAGCTATGCCCATTTTGAAACTTAAGTCACAGTTCTTGTTCTTTATCCTGTGGCAGTGTAAAAAACAATCTTAAACTTTTCACCAAGATGAAGAATTAATTAAATTGTCACTCCACTCCCCAAGATTTAAACAATGCTGTGTCCATAGCTTAAGAGCCAAATATCATTACTGATTCTAATGATAAGAATCACAGAATGAAGTGGATTCTATGACCTTGCTGGAAGCAAGAGGTCATATTTAATTGGGACTCTATTATTATGGTGCTCCAGAGAAACAGAACCAATAGGATATATTTATGCATCTGTCTCAAGATTACATATATATGACAGACAGATCACACACACACATATATAATAGATTATTCAATTATATATATATGTATATATGTGTGTGTGCATATATATATATTTGAGGAGATGTATTATAGGAATTTGCTCTCATATGTATGGAGGCCAAACTGTCCCATGATCTGCTGTCTGCAAGCTGCAGACTCAGGAAAGTGGTGGCATAATTCAGTCCTTCATTGCCAAAGGCCTGAGAAAAGGTGAGAAAAGGGTGGGGAATGGGCACTGGTATAAGTCTTAGAGTCTAAGGCCTGAGAACCAGGATCTCTGATGTCCTAAGTAGGAAAATGGACATCCTGGCTGAGGAAGAAAGAGGGAATTTTCTTCTTCTTTCTTTTTGTTCTATTTGAGCCCCCAGGGGATTAAATGATGCTTACCAATAATGACTACTACTTATACTGAGTCAAATGCTAATCTCTTCCAGAAATAATGTTTTGCCAACTACCTAGGCATCTCTTTGGCCAATCAAGTTGACACATAAAATTAACCATAACAGAAATCTTGAAGTATGGGTAACATTTATTTGGCAAAGGGGCATCAAGGAAGAAGGCCTTCATGGTGGGTTACATGCTTGAGTGAAATAGTGCACGTGGGAGACAATACAGTACAGAAAGGGGTCCCTTAAAACTTGACAGACATGATATTGAACAGATAGAGTGCGCTTGGATTTTTGATGTGCTTTGAAAATCCTAGATTTTATCCAGCAGGAAGTAGGTCATCATCCTAAGTTCTTGGCAGTGAAATGACATAGTGAAAGTTTTGTTTTTGATTGGTCAAGCACTGCAATCAGGATGAAAAAGAAGGTAGATCATTAAAGGTCTAGGGGGAGAGAAGAAGGAAAACCAGGGGGCTGTTTTAGATACTAAAGCATGTGATGCTGAGGGTCCTCACCAAAGATGACAGGAGGCTGTTTTAGATACTAAAGCATGTGATGCTGAGGGTCCTCACCAAAGATGACAGGAGAGACAAAGGGGTGAATGAATTCATCAAAGAAGGAAGAGGCAAAATTAAAAAGAACAAAACACTTTAAATATTTACTCTGCTACTTGGAAGTTGCAATAAAAGAGTTTAAAGAGACAAGATATTAAAACTCTTGCCTGAATTAACTGGTGTCACTTAAGATAGTTTTGTCTTCAGGTTTCAGAAAATCCTGAATCAACTGGCTTACACATTCAGGGAAACCCATTATTTCACATGAGAAGTCCCAACACTGAGCAGTTCTAGGATGGAGAAAGTGGGAAAGTAACAGCATCATCAAGGTCCGAAGTTCTCCCCATCTTTCAGCCTTGAGATCTGCATTCTACCAGTTCAGCTGTACTATGGAAACTAGATGACTAGATGGCTGTTGGAGTATAAAGAGGCAAAGCCTCATTATAATGGCCAGAGGCACAAAAAGAGATGCTTTCTTCTCATGTGTATGTCTTCACTGATGAAGGCAGACTACCCTCAGAAGTGCACCAGAAGATTTAGTCACTTTTCTTATTCCGAAGTTGCTTCTATTTCCTGTGCCTGGAAGAAAAAGAAAGGGACTGTGACCAGTGACCTGGACCAATCATAGTTACATCCTCACACAAGGGCTGGTGTCTATCTTCCTCAAGTGTATGACCACTGAATTGCCTGGTTAATTTTCATAGTCTTAGAAGAATCCAAAAAATTGAGGAGTGATGGAACAATTGAGAGAGAATGCTCACACTGTCTGAATTAAGTAGGTATTTGGCATTTTAGCTTTAGTCTAGTGTTTCTGAACTCTGGCCAGTGTTGAATTTATAAGTGTTTAACAATTGGCTCTCAGAGAGGCAGGATATAAGGAGACCTGATTTATATATAGCCTTTGCCAATTTCTGTGGTATAAATTTTCCCATCATGACTGATTTTAAGCTAGTAACTGTTTTAACAACCAGCTCACAAAATACCTAAAAATTTGACAGTTGTTTTTTTCACGCTGGAAAGAGCCATGGCTATCCTGGAATCATGTGAGAGGTTAAAAGTGCCTAAACTTGGGCTCCATCTTCAGATATTCTGATTTAGTTGGTCTGGGATGGGACACTCTCCTTTCTTCCCTCTTTCTCCCTCTCTCTTCTCCTCCCGACACATATATATTTATACACATATATATTCTCCCCACCCCAAGTAATTATGATGTGTATACAGGAAAGAGAAACAGTGATCTAGAGGGAACCTTCATAGACTTTAACATGCATCAGAATTACTATATTTCCTCATGTTTACATGTGTAAGACACTCCCATATATAAGATGCACCTTAATTTTGGGGCCCAAAATTTGAAAAATAAAAGTATTACATAAAGTTATTGAACTCAAGTTTTATTCATCATAAAATTCATACAACTCCTCATCACTGTCAAAAGTCCCATCCATTAGCTTGTCCTCATCCGTGTCTGATGATAAATCACTGCCTTCCTATGTTGCCTTGTCCTCAGTTCCATCTATGGCATTTGAAATGCCACACTTCTTCAATGACTTGACAACTAGCTCAATCTTGGTATTATCTCAGGATCTTTTCACCCAGGTACAAACTTCTCCTACAGTTGGTTTCTTCATTCTTCCTGCTGGTTTCAAATTGTCCCCAGAAGACTTCATCCATTGGTTTCCATTCGTCTCTCATAGCAGCTTTGAAGGGTTTGTTAATGCTGACATCAAGTGGTTGGAGCTAGGATGTCAAGCCTCCAGGTATGATGGCAAGTTTTGTGTTTTGTTCTGCAGCAGTCATCTTAGTGTTTTTTTGTTATGTGTGCCCTGAACTGATCAAGCACCAATAGGGCAGGTTTGTGTAAGAGCCCACTTGGTCTCCTTCTCCAAATTTTTTCAAATGAAATCTTTATCCCATCCGGATCCATCCAACTCTTGTCATGAACGTGGACAATCAGTCCTAGAGGAATGTCTTCTTTTGGCGTTGTTCTGTGTTTGAAAATCAGCATAGGAGGCAGCTTGGTTCCATTGGCACAGCAAGCTAGAACAACTATATAATGACTCTTCATGTCCACTTGTCTTCACCGTTAGTTTTCACCCCTTTCTTATCAACAATTCTGTTACTTGGGACATCAAATTGAAGGGGGATTTCATCCATATTTGTAATCTGTCCCAACTCAAACTGATGTGTCTTCCGACACTGAATGACAAAATGATGAAATTCAAGGACCTTCAGCTCATAGCTTTCAGGCATCTTTTGGGCAAGTCTGGTGCATGTATACATGCTTAGTCCATTCTGTCTCATAAACTTGAAGCACCAGTTGTGTCCTCCTTTGAAACTGGTAACTTCTTTTTCATCAGCAATTCTTCTTGCTTCATGCTGAACCATCTTTGTGGATACAGGAATTCCAATTACCTTTTGCTTTTCAATCTATATCGTAAATCCCTCTCTAAATTAAACCATTTTGCTGACTTGCCTCTTATGGCCTTCTTCTTCTGTGGTGTTTTCAGTAGGGTTTCTTTTTCTTGTAGCCAGCCTCGGATTGATTTCTCAGTTGGAGAAGTACCAAACTTATGTTCAGCAACATGATTTCCATTCACTTTTGTAAACTGGATTACTTTTAACTTGAGTTCACACTCTATGAAAATCTTTTCTGAGCCGTTTCTAGGCAGAAGGTGGCAAAATGTAACCTACCGTAATATACCAGTAACAAGGTATGAAACAATGAGCACAAAGACAACAAGTGTGAAAAAGCGGGAAATGCAAGTAAAAAAATCTGCAACCACTGTGTAAGATGGATCCTGTTTTTAGGCCCCAGATTTTTCGAAAAAAGGTGAGTCTTATACATGAGGAAAATACGGTACTGGAAGTCTTGTTAAACATAAATGCCTGAGCCCCACTCACAAAGTTTCTGATTCAGTAGTTCTGAAGTAGGGCCTATAATTTGCATTCTGGCAAGTTCCTAGATGACACTGATGCTTTTGGTCAGGCACCATACTTTGAGTCTCTGGGGTCCACACTCTGGGCACATTCAATGTAGTTTTAAACACAGGTTTTTATCAGGTAGGCAGTCACCTTGATTTTGGGTTAATCTCCACCCAGATATTGTCACTCCATATTGTACCCCAATCTCCTCAGCCTTTTTCCAGGTGTTTATATTGGCCACTAGAGGGACTAAGAGAAAGACTGATTGGATTAATTCCACCCATTACTACCTAAGCTTGGAACGAAAAGGGTCTATGTCAGCTGCCAAAAGAGTAGGAGAGAACCTCAACATTGTTTTAAAGGGAACTGGAAAACTTTTAAGTTTCTTTCACTTTAAGATCCCTATTATTCTTTGCTAATCTGGCAGGCTTTCTATGGGTACATATGATTTATTATTATTTGTCCTTTTAGAAGATTTCTGGCCAAGAGTAATTCCATCCCCCAAATCTCTTTGATGAGCTGTTTTTCATATACTAGTCTCCCAAGTGCAGATATAGCCCATTTCTCCTTTGATTTCTAGACTTTTCACAGACTACATTTAGAGATGGTCACTTTTAATTTTATTCACAATGAAAGAGGTAGCATAATATATTCCAGTCGTGCACAATTATAATCTACATGTAGGCTTTGTTTACTAGTCTGTTTGCACTTACTTTGAGTTCTGGAATTCTTGAGAAATTGGCTCCCTATCTTTGTACCCCCAGGACAGTTGAGATTAGCAGGGGCCAGTGCTCCTCAGGTAAATTTCAGAGATCTAGAGATATTTCCTCTTAAAGGTGCTATGAAGTAGAAGCAACTATTTTCTTTTCAAAGAAAACATTTTGAAGTCTTCCAAAAAAAAAAAAAAGATGATAAATTTTCAATTATATTTTCTCAATGGGTCACAATAACTAATTTATTGTGACTTGAAATGAACTTGAAAAAAACACAATGCTTTTAGATATTACATATATGTTTAAATGATAGGCCTTAACTTTTTCCTGAAAAAGTAAAAAAAAAGAAAAAATTTGTCCTTTAGCTCTATTGCTTTTTCTATTTCATTCCAAATCCCAACAATGGGAAGTTTTTAAAAACCTAAAAAAAGGTTAAATTTAAAATGACTGATTTCTTTCTTTTTATTTTTTACAGCAAAAGGTTCAACAAAATATTTTTTAAAAGTTTAAATGATCTTTGACATAATGAGAGTTCTGGTTTGAAAATACGAATTTGTAATTCTAAAGTAATAATGATTTGAAAATAAGGTATTCCTGACCACTCCTGCTTGATCTGTTACAGCTTCTCTTCCAGCTGTGTCTTTGCATTGTACTGAGGAAACATAGTTTACTGTTACTTTTACATTATCAAGTGCTAATGTGTGAAAGGCTTTTATTGTGCTTTTACTACTCATTTGATTAAGTAGTATCTTATTCAATATTATTTAACAGACTCGGGGTAGTCAGACACCAGGAGGTCAAGTACTATGTTAAAAGCTTAGGCCAATCTTTTTATATGGCTGCAATAAAGAATGTATTCATTTTACTTGTATAACCACATTGCTCTCATAAAAGGTCAGTTGCAAATGGCAAATCTTCTGTCATCAACATCAAAATTATTATATGTAATTGCTTTTCAATTACCACCTTTTTTTAAGAGAAAGTAACTAGGATATTACTTAAAATCAGAAATCTTCATGATGTGATTTTTACAATAGACATATGAAATTGTATATACCCCAATTTTTCTATTTTACTCAAGGAAATACATATTTATAGAGTGAGCCACTTAAATTCCAGCCAAAACAATGTTAGGTGCTTATGTTAGTTTTTCATTTAAAAAAATAAAATTAGACATTTTTTTTGTAGTTATCCTAAAGATGTTGCTTATTGATATTTAGAGGGGGCGATGAGAAGTAGTTGCTTCAGTCTAGCTGTTCATTTGTCGCTTGTTGTATGTGTGTTGATGTCCAAGACCAGAGTTTCAAACCAGCGACATTAGCGTTCCAGGTTGGCGCTCCATCCATTGTGCCACCGCAAGCCAGGCTTATTTTGTAGTTATCTTAATTTAACAAATTAACTTTGAATCAATTTTTAAGCCTACGTTATTGATTGGAAGAGAAATAATTTAATATTGTAAGAAGTTACATGCATAAATGTAAGCCAATTGCCATGATTTAAGAGTGGCAATTTATTCTTCTCCAGAACATGCTTAGTAAATTATACAAAGGTTTTCAGTTTAACAAAGGGTTTACTATATGCAGAAATATAGGTCATGATAATCTTAATTCTGTGTTGTAACTGAGGTTGCATTTTATAACTGGAAAAACAATTTCCTATAACTGAAAAAACCTAGAACCCATTTTCAAATGGATTTTAACCTTTGTAACCATTAGCTTATACAGTACAACTCTTGACAAAAACCATCGTTATTCCTCTGAAGTATTTATTTTCAAAAGTATGACCTTGTATTTAAAAAAAGTTTAAAAATGCTCTATGTTTTGAAAGTCTTTGAAACAGTATTATTTTGAAGAAAAGGAGCCTTTCTCACAATTACTGTAATCAAGAAACATAGAAAGATGGAATACAAATAAGCAAGAGCCGACTTTTCCCAGTTCGACATTTTCTAAAGCTATTTTCATTCAGGATGACAATTCTGATGTTAACCTGATTAAGCATTAGGGAGAACCAGTGTCCCAAGAGAGAAGCCTGAAGGTTCCTGGAAGTCCCAAGTCTGCTCATTCTCTCCCAGGCACTGCTGGGAGCTGCTATGTGGGGCTTCTGGAAGGTGCCATGGATGCCCAGAAGGAGGCTCTGCTGTGTAGAGCCAGCCTGTAGGTATACCACTTTAAGCCACATTTCAGCCTGGTTACTGTGGAATTGATTTTCACGGCTCATGACAGAAGCTGTTTTCAGCCCTTGAAAAGGAAGTGGCTAGGGCTGATACTCCTAACACAAACAGCAAATTGCTCCACGGCTTTCATAGCATTCGAAGTCTGTTACCTTAAGGTTCTAATGGCCTTTTAACAGTGTTTCCAGCTGAGCAGCAGATGTAAAGGATACTGAACATTGAAAGCACTGTTCTTTTCTCCCCCTCCCTGAAAGAATCATCTTTTTTTTTTTTTTTTAAACAGACATTGTACTAACACCATATGCTAGGACCTGTTCAGTGGCAGGTTAGATTTGAAAAACCAAACCAAATCTCAGATAAATGTAAAGTACTTTCAGTGCCATAAATTTGCCACTTAACTGGGCTGTGTCCCATATTACAGCCCATCAGGGACTGAGATTATGTCACCATTAGTAGCACCCGCATTTGGTAATATTTCATCAGGGAAAAAAATATTTAATGGAATCCCACGAAGCCTTTAAAACACCTTATACTTTAAATGAATTCATTTTAATCTTAAAAAGTTGCAGCACATTTCTGACAGCACTACTTTCAACTTGTAGAATTATATCCAGTCTGCACTTGGTTTCCTTTTCTGTTGTTCTGATTGTTAGTTTTGACCTTCTGTTCGCTAGGGTGTGAAATGTTTTCCAAATAGGCAGCTTGCTGTCTCTTCCAGCATGTGAACGTAAAGGCCTTATAAGTAAAATTTGGTATGTTGAAGAAGGTTGATATTTCAGCCTTGTGGACTTTCTGGGGGAAAGTTAGATATAACCAGTGAATACTGGTCAAATTGGATGTTTATTAAAGAATTAGAGAAACACTGTCTTTTGATTTATACAGAAATTGCCACTCCGATGTGAAAAGGCATGCAGTATTCTCTCCCTCCTCTTCCAGTTTTTTTCTTCCTCTCTGAACATAACCTATCTGGTTTTGGGTAACAAGAAAAGAAGAATAGTGTGATCAAGTTTAAATTCAGTGAGATCAGTTGAGCTCTTCTAGGTAATGGTGAAATGTGGGATACTTGCTTTGGTGTAGTGGTTAAGTAGAGACTTGCTTTAACTCTTGGCTCTACTGCTTGGCCTTTTTTTTTTTTTTTTTTTTGCACTTCTTTATGCCTCAGCGTTTTTTGTTTGTTTGTTTGTTTTAATTGGCAAACAGGGATGAGAATAGTCTTTACCTGTCATCATTGTGCTATGTTAAATGAATTAACATTAGCAAAGCTCTTAGAATAGTTTCTGACACATAATAAAGGCTATATGTATGTTTGTCAAATAATAAATAACAGATACCAAATCATTCTCTTGGTGGGGGTGGGGAGTGACATGGATGTATCCCAGGAAAGGGAAGAGTTGAGTTTTCCTGGGCTTCTCCCATCTCTAGGACCTTGCTGGCTCACATGGCCGATGTCAGGGTTTGGTGTACCTTGTGAACTGATCCTATGCAAATTGGAAAGGACCTGGTCTCACATTGGCCTTTCTGACCTCGGAGACCTTCTGAATCCCTGGCTTGCCCTTTGCCTGCCCTCTACCCCACCTGTAAGCTTGATTAGGTATTAAGTGGGACCATGGCAAGCTGCTTTTTGATGCTCCTGGAGCCAGACCTGTGTCCCTCAGGTGTGGGTGTAACCCTCTTTCTGAGCACTCTCCAAGTTTACTCTAAGGTCTTTGCCAGGTAGCCCACCAGGTCATGACTTCACAGAATCTAGGCTAGAAATCCCTCTTCTCTTTGGCTTTTCTGTATTGATGTAAAGCTCAGAGAGGGAAAACTGGGAAACTCGGGGGACTATGACCTTCCTTTTACCTCCCTTCTTCCCACAGATCCCTGGGGCATGGATGGGTTTGCTACCTTTTCTCTTCCTGGCTGAACCTCAAGCCCTTTAACCAATCCTTAAAGGGTCAGGTGATGCCTGACACCATGCCCTTGGAGGTAGAAACCTGTAAGAAAACAATGAATTAAGGGGCAAACAAAATTGAATCAGTTAAGTGTTTGTAAAATATTATCCTTATTGCATGTGCAATATGAAAACCTCCAAAACATCTCTCAAACATCAGGTAAACTGGGAATAATATGCATTTTTTATTTTTATGGGAATAGTTGGGCTTCTTGGCAGATGGCATTATATAGAAGCAAAAAAAACATAATTCCTTGTTTTGTGCTTACTAATTGCTTATTTTTAAGTTTTCTTACCTCTTTGAAATGTAGTTTTCTTACCTATATAAAGGGGCAATAACATAGCCTGGCTCATGATATTTTTTTGTTGAGAATTACATGGTATAATGCATATGAACAGCCCAATAGTGAGAAGTCTCCAGTATATGCTATTTCTTATTTTCCTGATTCCCTCCTGACATATGTATCACAATGAGAAATCTTTTTTTTTTCTTATTTAGAAGAGGAGAGAAACCTTGTAGGCTGTAATCTCCACTCTAAGATTTAGTCATTTTTAATTTCCTTTTATGATAAGCTTCTAAGAAAGAAGCTTTAATAGAACATTAAAAGGTGATCTTGAGATGCTGTTAAATGTCAAATAGCAAATCTTTAAAAAAACATTTACTGTCTCTTCTCTTTGGTCTTCCTGGGAATAGCTCTGAAACTTCTCTTTCATGCCACTGTCACAGGTTTGATTTTGTTGTACATACTTGTGAGCAAGATATGCCTGGGAAAGTGCTTTGATTATTTTAATTTGTATAAACCAGTGCTTCTCAAACTTGACTATGCCTCAATCACTAAGAAGACTTGTTCAGATGTGGGTCCCACTCTAGGAGGTTTTGATTAAGTAGATCTGAGATGGGGCCAGTGCCCAGGTGACACTGATTGATGCTGATGGCTCCTAGACCACACTTTGAGAACCACTGCAACAAGTTTGAGCCTTAAAAGCTACCAATGGCTTGAAAATAAATTTCAACCTTGGTTTGGCATTCAAGGACTCAAACTATTTTCCTAACTTATTTTCAAGTTCCTTCTTCTAGAATTTCTGTCTGATAAAGCCTTTTTCACTAAACTTTTCTTTCTGTGTCCCATTTCATTTGCTAATGCTCATGACAATGCTTGCTCCCCACTTTTCTACATCAAGTAAAATCCAGTTTAGTTCAAATGTCTTTCATGAGTTTGTCCTAGGCTGTGTTGTCCCTATTTTCTCCTTCTTCACTAAGATTTGGCTATTCATTTGGTAATTGGTAAGATTATGCCTCCTCATGACTCTAACTTATACTGTCTTTGAGTCACTTCAAATGAGTCTCCTAATTTTTGTTTTCCAAATTTGCCTCTGTGTTAGCTGAGAGCACTTGAATTGGTATTTGTACTGTTCAGAACAAAATGCTTGCCCATAGTAGTGACTTAATAAATAATTGACTACTACTTGATTGGAAATATAAAGAGACATAAAATTTTTTTGGGGGGGTAGGCAGTTCAGATAGCTTAAAGATCAAAAGTAAGTGGTATAATATAAGGACACTCTTATTATATTTTCTTTGAAAGATTGCAGCTGATACGTTTTATTAGTTTGAGACAGTGGAAATCAATTTGTGAAAGTACAGACCACCAAAGTTTATTGTGTGGAACATACATTTTGTTGCCTTCATTTTCCTTTAAAGTATAATGTTTCTCCCAGTGAAATACCTACTATTTATAACTGTATGTCTATCAAAATGTTTTTTCAAAATGTGGCATATTTAAGCTATCACTGACAGCAATTTTGAAATACCTGATACCTTTAGAGAAGTTTAGTCTAAAGAGGACTTTAAATTGCCGTGACATTTCCTTTGAGATACACTGATAGTGAGCAAAGTTAGTTTGCAAAGTTAGGCCTAGGGATAAAGCAATAAAATAGTACCACCTTCGGAATGATCTCTTTATGATGGAGGTTTTGAATAATAAATTGTGCCACTGGAATGTTTATAGGAACCATGTGTAATTTTGTGAATTCCATTTGAAGCTGGTGCTTACCTTGGTTCTTTTAACTGACATCAGCTCAGGTCAGTAAAATTTATATTTAATTACTTGGTTAAAGAATAGCACCCTCAGTTTCTCTGCCCTGGAGGTACAGACAGAGTAGTGAAGACAGACAGATAGGTGATTAATTTTAATAGAATATGAGGGATAGAGTGGTAACAGCACTAGGAGCCTAGAGGAAAGCAGGTAAAGGTTGGAGAGCAGGTAAAGATAACCCAGTGGAAGGGGAGGTGAAGAAGTGAGGACTGAATCAGGGATTAGGAGGTACCCTTTTTCTTCACTAGAATTTTGTTTCATCTATACATACATATGAAACATTTATATATGTATATCAATAGATGTTCATTCATATACTGCATTTTTCGCTCTATAAGACACACCTGACCATAAGACACACCAAGGGTTTACGGAGGAAAATAAGAAAAAAAAATATTCTGAACCAAATGGTGTGTTAAGATATTTAATAAAATACCGTATTTTTTACTTCATAAGAAGCATGGGCATTTTTCCCTCCATTTTTTAAGGAAAAAGCACGTCTTATGGAGCAAAAAATACGTTAAATAGATGAACCTTAATTCTATAGTAAGTAGGGAAGGTTAGATTCTTCTGTTAAATAGATCATGCCCTATGAACTCCCTAAAAAGTGGGCCACTGTGGTTGTGAAAGTTGCACCATTTGATCTTTGTTCAAGCAAACAGAACATGCCTCTGTCCTTAGGGAATTGTATTTAACCCTAAACTATTTTTAACTCCCATATTTTAATAAAATTTTTGGTGAAATATTAGGAACATAACTACATTTTTCACATGACAGTTTCTACTGAAAGATGTCATTTTAAATGGCAGTAATTCTGCCAGCTCATATACAAACATTACTTTAAGGACATTGTATACATTGTGCTGTGTATTTAAAAAATTCATATACCTCATAGCTACCCTGTTAAAGTGGGTATGATATGTGAAAATAGACATGTAAATATTTTGATTAAGATGGCATTAACGGTGTAGCCAGAAGGTATTTTATTTTATTTTTTTTGCCATGAGTGGTTAAAAAGAACAATTTGTGCCGTGAATACCTTTTACTAATATTCTTACAGAGATGGTGCAATAACTGGTTCCAGATGGAGAAAAGGTGAAACCAAGTTAGCTTTTTTGTGCCCTCTGTCATCTGTCTTGGTTTATATTTTAGTTAGTTTCTCTGTTTTCTATCACGTTTGAAACTGAGCATTTAAACTGTTGTGCTGTTGCACAGTTTGCATATGAAGATGTTTTAAGGAAGTTTGAAATTATTAAAATATAGAGGATGCCCAGATGACACTAAGCAGAAAAATTCCTTCTTTAAATAAAAACCTCCATTTTCATTTGTAAAGCAAAATGTTCTCTCAGAGGTAGCAGCTGCAAAAAAAAAAAAAAAAAAAAAAAAAGGAAGGCAGAACACACTAATCTAAGTTGTAAAATATGTTTTGGTAGCTCAACAGAGATTTAGCTGTTTCTGAGGGAAAAAAATATCAAAATCTAGTTTTAGAAGGAAGGTATTTAAAAGCATGGCACAAGAGAGCCTTCTTTGCGAAGCTGGTGAGCAGCCAGGACTTGGCGTCTTCGCTGCCCTGCCTGGCCAGCTCTGTGCTTGTGGTGGGTAGAGTTTCCCTGTAGCACCAGTCAGATGTCTTCGCAAACACCTGTCTCTTCAGAGTGCCATCGGTGAGATAAGAGGATTACAGAAATAGTTTTAATACAAAAGCAGAGTTTGGTTTACCTAAAGGTGATCTGTACAAGTTAATATTTATAAAAACAAGGTTGTTTGTTTTTCTCCCCACATGGAATTGAAGTTCTGAATTTGTGTATTCCTTTAGGTGTTATACATAATGATTCTTAGGATATTCTGTGTTTTTCCTAACAGAATAGTCATAGAAGGTGCTGTTTTCTAAATTGTATGCCTGATCTCTGACTGAAAGACTTAATAATACTCCATTAGAAACATTGAAAAGGAAATCTTGGAATCTGTTTCTCAGACAGTGGACCAATTTCCTAACCTGGACAATATAAGCCTGATATACAGAATATATATTTTTAGGACCATGGTGTGGATATGAGTTTGGGTATGTGTGAACTCTTACTCAAGTACTTGCTAAAGTACTTGTTTCAGCCATGATAGCCATACTAATTTAGTTTTCTAAAGGAAATGCCTCTGTTTTACTTTGAAAAATGGGACAGATCCTCATGATGCTGTGATTTTAAGGTGCTTTCCTACCGATGAGCAATTTGAAATCAAATTGTTTTTTTAAGAAGAAATGCATTCAGAAGGAATACTTCCTTTGTCTCTCTTCTTTCAATGTTTTATTTAAACATGTTGGAAAGTAATCATTTTCTAACTTGTATTACAAATATAAAGTATAAATAGCTGATATTTTTGATTAGTCTCTCATTAATCTATCAGCTCTTAGAAGGTAGGGCCTTGTCTGATTTATCCTTGTATTACCCTTAAATCCGGGCACAGATAAAGCATTCAGTACACATACACTGAATGCACCAGATGATGACTATTACCTGGGCTTTCATTCAATTCCGAGAAAACAACCTCTATGTAGATATTGACCAACTCATGAAAGACATTCTATATACTATTAGATATATGCTAACTTCCAGCCATTGTATTTTCACTCTCTTTTCTACAGATTTATATTGAACACAAGGGAAGTCAGAGTTTACACTCTAGGCTCTCTCTGAGTTTACATTCTAGGACCGTGATGGCAAACCTATGACACATGTAGCCATTTTTTATGACATGTGGCCGCATACCAGAGAAGTATGGGGCTGCGTGCCGAGAAGGACGTTTCATCCTCGGCTCCTGCACAGCCAAGTGCAGTAGCCGAAGATAAAACATTTGCTGTAGTGTAGACACTCTGTGCTGGAGGTCTGTAGGCCAAAACATTTTTGTTATTTAAACTATAAATATTGCGAAATTATGTTTTATTGTTGTTTTTTTTCTCGAAGAGACACACCACCCGAGTTATGCTTGTTTTTTTTGGTGAATTTTGACACACCTAGCTCAAAAGATTGTCCATCACTGCTCTAGGAGGACACATGGTAGAAGGTGCCATCCAAGTTTTTTCCTACTGAGAATAATGTTGAGATATTTCCCTACCATGTACATCAGTAATCTAGAGAGTAAAATTTATATTTAGAGCTGTCCCAGGTGAACATCATAAATAATTTTATTCACCCTAATTTTTAGTGAGAGAGAGACCATTCTTGCATTTTCCTATGTCGTTGGTTCTGAAAAAAAACAAACCCGCAATATTATAGAACCATAACTTTTATAGTAAGTGGAACAGTCTTAATCCTCTGATATTTTTGAAAGGATAAAGTACAGTGTTCTCTTTTCTTTTACTATAACAAAAGTATCAAGTGTTTTCCTTTCTATGTACCTGAAGGTTGCTTTTTACTGAAATGAAATGAAATCAAGATAAACCATGGAAATTGTAGTGGGATTGTTAAAAATTGGCTTCATGAAACAACACCAAGTATATATTATATAATAGCATGTAACTTTGACTGATCTCTATGTCCCACATGCTACTTTAACTTCTTTGGTTGTAGGATCTCATGCAATCCTTACATTATCTTTTCATCATGGTTATTATCATTCACATTTTACAGATGGTAAAACTGAGAGAGAGTGTGCAGTTAACTTGTCCAGGAATTAGGTGGGTAAGCTGACCAGCCAGGCAGATTCCACAGCCCATGAACTTAACAACTACTTGTGTGAAACATATTATATTTTTTAGAGATGAATTTTGAAGACTGATAATGGCATCTGCTTTGGCTTGTTGAGTTCAGCTTTCTGTATTTGTGCTTTTTTCTATAGTATTGACTGGAAATTGTTCTGTTTAGAAGCAGATTAAATATTGCTTTTTTAAACATTGTAAAGTATAAGAAGAGTCCAGTATATAAATGCCTCTTCTAGATAAAAATTTTGTAATTTCTTTGCAAAAATAAAAGATAAAAAGAGAATATCCCTGTTCCTAGGGAAACTGAGCATAAACCTGCCACTCCATAATCCTCTGAGAAACGTGGCTGTTGTTTGAAGATGTAAACTCTGCCAGGGCTAGGTTTATACGATTTCATTTGTTTCACGTGTGCTTTTTCCAGGGTTTGAGAAACAAGTAAGCTTCTTAACTGGTGGATTTAACCAACAACTGTTCACTTCTGAGGTGTCAACATGGGGTTCAGTAAAATATATTGGGGCTACGCAAGTATTGAAAGGAAAAGAGAAGACTGATAAAGATGAAGTAACTGATATTTCTGGCAGCATTCACTTTTAGTCTCTCTCACCTCACTCTCTCTCCATACCCACGCACACAAATGTCCACACCATACATGTTCTTATGTATATTACATATTTTTTAACCTGAAGTTAATAAGAATTGTGGGGTTGGATTCAGGATATATACATTCTATCAGATTGTAACATGCTGTGTGTTACAGTATGTTATAACTCCTTGCTATTTTTCCTTGAGTTCTAGAGCTCTCCTCAAGCCAAAAATAACCTTTACTTTTCTGAGGCCCAGACAATGGAGGGCTGTAGTGACAGTGACTTTGGGGACTCTGGCTTCAAACATTACCTCAGCAGAGGAAAGGAAGAAGAATTCTAGAAGAAAAAAAATGAGTGGGAAAGAGTAAAAAAAATGGACAAAGATATAGATGCTTTCATGGTGGGCCATATTTAAATCTTCTTGTGAAAAAAATTTTACAAGGGCCCCAAATCTTTTAAAACTTAAACAGTTAACATATTGTGACAGATCTGTCTAGATGTTTTCAATTTTTAAGATTTATTTATGCATTGGTGCTATGAAAATATTAAAATGATACAGAAAGATTGGTTATTTTCAGAAGCAACCATTCTTACAGATAGTTATCCTTCCATTGGTGTTTTATGTATACATAAACATTTATAAGTAGTATTATGTATACTCAAATGGTAACATACTATATATATTTTCATGTAGATTTTTTTTCCACTTAACAGCTTGTATTGAAACTTGTTTCATTTTAGTGCATCTCACTTGTTCCATTTAATTTCAGGACTTGCCTCCTTTATCTCCCCTCCAAAGGTTGAATTTTATTCCACTGTATGAATTTATCAGACTTTATTTATTGAATAGTCTGTTTGCCGGACCTCTAGGTTGTCTGCTTTTGGTATACAAACTATATACTGTTGTGAATTTTCTTACATGTACCCCTATTGGGGCAAGTAGGAGTTTATCTTTAAAATAAATTCCAGGAAGAAGAAATCCTGGGGAAAAAGTCATAACCAGTGGACATTTTGATCGCCCGTGCCACATGTCTCTCTGTTGATTGTGCCAGTTTACTCTCAATGCAGCAAGCAGCCTACCAGAGCACTCGGTCGCCACGTTGCACAACCCCAAAAGGTGCCGTTGCCTTGTGGATGAAGTTGTGTTTTGTCTGCAGCTATTCCTGGCTCTGCTCGATGCTAGCTCACTGCTCTTTTATTTCTGGGAACCTTAAGGTATGGGCTATTCAACTTCAGATGGAGTAAATGGGTAGATGGAATATTTGAAAATCCCTTCTGGCAACTTTATTTTATTTAAGATTATGCACCATTGCAGAAGAAAGTTGTGTAAATAACAATTTAACATGTAGGATTAATGGTACACTGAAATGCTTTATTTATGTATTTGGAATTAAAATACTGTGTGTGAATCTCTATCCAAGTGAGCCCAGTGTTCATTTACCAACACACATTCATATAAGAATTTCATGAAGGATAAGAAGAACAGATCATGAAATTTCTTAGAGGTCTGCTTTCTGAGTTTTTAAATCTGGCCTGCTTCATTTTAGACAACAGACATATGGCCATAGCTAATTATAAGCTTAAAGCGGATGCATTTCAAAACCGTTGATATTACTTCATAAGGGACCTCAGAAGCAATGGTAATAAGATATGTGATTAGAAAGATGGGAGATGTATGTAAAGTGAAATTCTGATCTTTAGAAAGAGCTGCCATAAACTTTGAAAAAATTGATTTGTAAAAAATATATCTACATTCTTTTTTGTAAGTGTAATATTGCATTTAGCAGCATACAGAGTGGGACAAAAGTAGGTTTACAGTCGTTCATATGGAAAATGATACAATAATTAATAAATAATAGAAGAAGAAACTCTATGTTCATGTACACGCAGCTGTAAGCCTACACTGTATTGTGTATATATGGGTATATGTATGTATATATTCTATTTCAAATGTAAACACAGTGGTGTGCTGGAACCAGGCCAGCCTGTACCATAAGAACCAGTTGTTAAATTTTCAGGCATTTTGTAAGGAAATTGACCTCACATTACTAGCTTGAAGTCAGTTATGGTGGAAGTATTTATCCCACAGAAAATTAGGGCATTTTCTGTAAAGTTGGTTGTTAAACACTTACCTGTCCACCACTGTTCACATGTATGTATAATCAATACTCTGTCTACAAATGAGGAAACCCTCACTTCAGAACTATTAAAAAGCCATTTCTGTGCAGAGTGATTTTCAATAAGCAGAAAAAGGTAGAAATTACTCCTGTTGTGCTTTTCTCATCAAAACTTTAGTAATGCTTTATAGATTAATTTCACCTTTTTAAAGTCCAAATAATATACCTATGAATCATTATGGTTTTCTTTTACTATGTATATAATTTCTTGGTTGATTTTCAATATTTTTATACCAAAAGAATATTTTGCAAATAATACATTAAAGACATCCTAACGGCATGATTTAACAAGAAGTGCTGTGGTTGTTCAACCCTAACACTCAAAAGGATAACCTAGTATTTGATCACAGAAATCAGAAAAACTGGCCAATGTGCTGCTATGGAATTAAAGAAATATACAGTTAGAAAGATAGTGAAAATTCCTATGATGCAATACCCTCATTTATAAGAAGGAGAAATAGGAATTAATGCTATCTATATATTAGGAGTCATATGAGATAGTATTTGAATTGTCCTGTTCCAGCATAGCTTGGGTTTTAAGTGCTTTATATATGAACATAGAAACAGAGGACTTTAGGGCATAACATATGAAGAGGTGCATTGTTAATTTTCCCCCTCTATATTAAAAGATGGAAGAATGGCTGTTATCTAGTAAAATATAGGTAATGTTAATAATGATCAGAATTTAAGGAGATTAAATAGTAGAGATAGGGCTGTATTGGCAAATATCATTTATGAAAGGCATAAGTATTGTAATAGACAGTTGTATATAGCTTTTTGGCATTTGCCTTTCTATAAGTAGTATAATATGACTTATTCTATACTCTGGCATGAATTACTCAAAAAGCACAAAGAAATGTTGACTTAGAAATCCTGCATAAAAACGAACCAAGGCCCTGGCCAGTTGGCTCAGTGGGAGAGCATCGGCCCAACATATGGATGTCCTGGGTTTGATTCCCAGTCAAGGCACACAGGAAAAGTGCCCATCTGCTTCTCCACACCTCCCCCTTTTTGCTTCTCTCTCTCTCTTTTTCCATTCTGCAGCCATGGCTTGATTGGAGCCCATTGGTCCCGGGGGCTGAGGATGGCTTCCCCTTCAGGTGCTAAGAAGAGCTTGGTTGCTGAGCAAGGCAGCAATCCCCTCAGTGAGGTTTTGGGGTGGATCAGGGTTCAGAGCATGTGGCAGTCTGTCTTTGTCTCTCTTTTCCTCACTGAATAATAAAAAAAAAAAATGAATTGAAAGACTCATGTTTTCTGGACGTGAAAAAGATTGTAAAAAGAATATGATGCCTATATGACTTACTAATTAATCTATAACAAAAATGATATATGACTTACTAATTGATCTATAACAAAAATGACTTGTGTGGGGAAAACAGCTGTGTTTGGCTTGCTTGCAGGTTTATAGGCTGCAAGCCCTTTGTGCAATTAGTGCAGGAGCACCTGAGAGCACTATTGAAAGAATATAAGTGCTTTGCCTGACCAGGCAGTGGCACAGTGGATAGAGCGTTGGACTGGGATGCAGAATACCAAGGTTCGAGACCCTGAGCTCGCCAGCTTGAGCGCGGGCCCATCTGGCTTGCGCAAAAGCTCATCAGCTTGGACCCAACCAAGGTCGCTGGCTCCAGCAAGGGGTCGTTCAGTCTGCTGAAGGCCCGCCCGCGGTCAAGGCACATGTGAGAAAAGCGATCAATGAACAATAACATGTTGCAACGACAACGAAAAACTAATTAACGAAAAACTAATGATTGATGCTTCTCACCTCTTTCCATTCCTGTCTGTCTGTCCCTATCTATCCCTCTCTCTGTCTCTGTAAAGAAAAAAAAAAAAGAATATAAGTGCTTCTCCTCAGGGGCAATGAGATCAAATTGCTACCAGCCACTTAGAGGTGTGGTTGGTTTCCTGATCCCTTTCCCTCCACTGGGAAAAGCAGGTTTTCTTTTCCCTGTGTATGTTTTCTTTTCTTTCTTCTTTTGGCTTGCCTGTCTCTGTGCGTCTCCAATAACTAGCAATGGCCCAACACAGTCTGGCTCCACAATTCCTTTACTGTCTGCACGAATTCAGTGCGAATCTGCATGGCCACGGCCACCCGCCTTGCAACTTGTAAAACCCAAATTAAACAAGAGTAATGATAGTTTATTAATTAATAATGAAGGCCAGCTATGCTCGTTTAATAGCAATATTGCAGTAAGTATTAAAAACATGGTAGTTTTCATGTTAGGTCTTTGGGAATGTGAACAAAACGTTTCTGAGGGTCCTGATAAATTCAAATTTATTAGAAACTATTTTGTTTCAGTTTTAAAAGTGAAAATTTTTAGGAATGTGATCGTCTTCTAAATGGAGATTTAAGATTGGACTAATGTGGATTCTTCCAAGAATCACTTATTGCCTGACCAGGTAGTGGCGCTGTGGATAGAGCATCGGACTGGGATGCGGAAGACCCAGGTTGAGACACTGAGGTCACCAGCTTGAGCGCGGTCCCATCTGGCTTGAGCAAAAAGCTCACCAGCTTGGACCCAAGGTTGCTGGCTTGAGCAAGGTGTTACTCGGTCTGCTGAAGGCCCAGGAACATATGACAAAGCAATCAATGAACAACTAAGGTGTCGCAACAAAAAACTGATGATTGATGCTTCTCATCTCTTTCCATTCCTATCTGACTCTCTCTCTGTCCCTGTAAAAAAAAAAAAAAAAGAATCACTTATTTAGTTTTCAGCAGAGTTATTTTACTATAGACTTCAATTATTCATAAAATAATTCATGCCAGTTTTCTTCTATTATTTTATTCTGATGACTCTCTTTAGATTTTGAAGATTCATATGACAGTACAGCTATTCTTTTGTTTTTTTCAGGCTAAAACCTCAAATTCTTAGACCCTTGCCTTTGACATTTTATTTCTAAATAATTTAATTGTAAAGAACTACATGAATGTGAAATATTATTTTGATTACTATAAATTTTTTCAATGACTATTTTCCAAAATTTTAGGACCAAAATATTCTGTACATTTTTTGGGATTTGGAAAAAAGCCACATATCATTAAAACATTACCCTCCTCTTTTCTTTTTAAAGACAGATATGACCTGGCCAAAGCAACAAACATCAGCTTGTAGGAACAGGGCTTTCACATAAAATGAAAAAGAAAAAGGAATAAATGTACTTAGATTAGTAGACAGGTAGCTCTTGGGAACAAGTGTTGTTATAGCTCTCTGTAGAAAAACATGTTGTTAAGCATGTTTTCTTTTGTACTTGCTGATAAGATTAACTGAAATATTGTTTTACTTCATTTACTCATTCTTTGTAACCTTAGTAACTAGCCCTTTAATTTAGATTGTATCCATTTTGACCTAAAAATAAATATTCTATACTTGCATAGTATTTCAGGGTTCATTTTTTGCATTTTATGTACCATCAAAGGAGTTTTAAAGTGGGTCATGTGCATCCCTATAGGGAAAAAGCATCAAGAGAGGATTATTTGAATAATGCATTTCTGTATTGTTGAACATACTCTGAAAATCCCTTGGAAAGTTGTTTTGTAATTCATAGAAGGTAGAGCCTCTAATGCCATTTACATGACTTGTTCTGCCCATACAGTTGCAGTTTGATATATATCAAAAACTGCCCAGTTCATGTGGGCAATTGGCAAGTAGAAATATGGAGACCAATCTTGGATAATCTTCATTTAGAATATTAAAATTTGAATATTAGGGTCCTCAGTCAATGAGGAAAGTACAATATACCAGACAATACTCTGAGTGCCTGGCTATAGCAATGAACAGGCAAAGAGGGCTTTTGCCTACACAGGGAGATGTGGTGGGAATGAGGTGGATGGATACAGCACATCTGGCTACATAAAGACCAGTTCCAAGTGAGAGCGGTGGAGCAGCCCTCTCAGCATTTGGTTATCTTTGTGTCTGTGCCATTTGCTTCAGCCAAGGCAGTCTTTTCTGGAAGCATAAGCACATGAAGTTGTTTTGCAGGACTGGCTAATTGAAGCCAGAGAAGTCTTTTCAAAGTGCTATTTCTGTGGTTCGAGCATTGCAGTGTCTTCCCCTGCTTTTAGAAAGAAGATATAATTCTTAACATGGATTGTAATGCCCTCATTGTGTAGCAGTGCCCATTTCCAGCACATTGGCTGGATGCTTAACATGGATTGTAATACCCTCATTGTGTAGTAATTTCCATGCCCAGCACATTGACCAGGAGTCAGGTTCCCTCCAGGACCCACCTGCTCTTATCTCTGTGTGTCCCGACCCTTAACAAATGACCTCGGGTGCCTCCTTTATGTGTCAGCTCAAGCTTCATGTCTTCAGGAAACCTGCCTTGAATGAACTCTTTGCCAGACTCAGAGTCACTTTTCTTCCCCCTTATAATGTCTTTTTGCAGAGCACTTATAACTGTTGTTATGATCTAACTTAGTTGAAACAATTAAGATGATTATTAAATCTATAAAACTTATGGAAATAGTTTATTTTTTATTGTTGCAAGAGACAAGTAGTGGACTATGGAGTTGGAATTATATATTTTACCCTAGAGAGAAGCTTCTTTCTGTTAGCAGTATTATTTTCTGTGTACTTGATGAGTAATTGGAGGCATGTCACAAATGAGGAAATAATCTAATACAGTATTGACTTAGCCAGGGTTATATCAGTGAAAAGACAATAATATTAAATTTTGATTTATTAAGACAGACATATAAAGCCTAAAATTTTAGAAATGAGCATCCACATTACATTTATATTTCATTCTATTGGTTGAAAATTTGAGTGTTGATTTCTACTTTGTATTTATCAATATAATGAATATTGATTGCGTTAAAAACGCCCCATTGACATTTTACAGTCCTAGAGTACCTTCTAAATAAAGAAGTAAATTAAGCTTTGTGTAATTTTATTGTCATGTTTTACTCATTGTAATTCTTCCTCCCTTTGTCCCTTCTGTTTCTTCTTCTTTTCTTTTTTTTCCCTTTAAATAAGTAATTCGTGAACATGCCCACTGTATAAAAGTGTATGGTGTACATATTCTGACACTAGAGGTAAGAGTGTGTTACAAGTCCCCACAGCTACCTATGATCTCATGCCTCTTCTGCTCAGTTAATGCTTTCACTAGGGCTTTTTCCGAGGGGTCACACATGTGAACACACACACACACACACACACACACACACACATTATATGTATATCTTTATAGATATGTAGATCACATTGTAAAGCAATGTGTTGTTATTTTACTCTACTTAACAAAGAATAAAAATCACTTTATTTCATACACCTGTAATATTTTTACCTCTTTTCTGTAAATTGTTTTTCAAATACAAAATACATTCAAGTTCTACTTAAACTTCTCCCTGAGGCCTTTCCAGATTCTTTTTGTCTCGAACCCCTTTATGCCTTTCTTAGCTCCATATATTTTTACATAGGTCATCTTTTAAAATTTATTTTTGTGTGTATTTTTCACAAAAGGGTGGAAAATATCAGTGGATGTTCCCTTCAATGTCTTTTATATTTTGGGGGATTTTAGAGAGTCAACACTAACACTCATTTTCCTTTGCTTCCATAATTTGGAATCAAATGAGAAACAGTATAGAGAAGACAGATGAATGGAGATGAAAGTAACAAATTGAGATTAAAGTTGATTTGTAGATTTGCAATTTGGATTTTAATTTGAAAGGGCTTGCTGAAAATTCCCAGCAGAATTTAATAGACTTGCACCTGTAATTAATGGCACAACTGGACAACTAGAAACATCTGCCTTTTTTCTTTTGGGTGAAAAGCAAATAGAAAACAAATTCATTCAAGAAGAAACGAGAGAATTTGTTTTGCAAGCTTGATTTCTTCTCCATCATCCACTTGTTCTGATAGTTCCTCCATCCCTAGGTCATCAGGGGACAAGAGAGCCCCAGACTGTTGTTTGAACAGACATGTCTCCACAGAAAACTTTTGTGCTAAGGGAAAAAAGTTGTACTCAACTGTAGACCTTGAATATCTACATTATCTTCTGTTCCACTCAATTTTTAACTCAATTATGTTACTCAAAAGTGACTCAGTTATCCAATCTATTTGTCAGTCTGTCCCAGTTTGCCATCTCCTAAGACAAAGGATTGTCTGGAAAACACCAAATAATAACTTTCTCTTTCTAAAGCAGCTAGAGCTTAAAGTAAAAGTATTCAGAAATATTTATATAAAAATTACAATCTAGGTAATTTGTAAAGCATTTAATAAAATGGAAGCTTGATCTGCATCAGTTATGACTTCGGAGTGTATAAAACTCCTTTTTTTAAAAAAGTCATTTGAGTATATTCCTATAAGTGGGAGAGCTGGGTTAAAAGGCAGTTCGATTTTTAATTTTTTGAGGAATCTCCATACTGTTTTCCACAGTGGCTGCACCAGTCTGCATTCCCACCAGCAGTGCAGGAGGGTTTCCTTTTCTCCACATCCTCGCCAGCACTTGTTCTGTGTTGTTTTGCAGATGAGTGCCATTCTGACTGGTGTGAGGTGATATCTGATTGTGGTTTTAATCTGCATTTTTCTAATGATTAGTGATGTTGAGCATTTTTTCATATCCCACTTATAGGAATATACCCTAAGAACACCATAGCACTGTTCGAAAAGAAGAAATGCGCCCCCATGTTCGTGGCAGCATTGTTCACAATAGTGAAGATCTGGAAACAGCCCAAGTGTCTGTCCGAGGACGAGTGGATTAAAAAGCTTTGGTACATATATACTATGGAATAGTACTCAGCCATAAGAAAGGATGACATCGGATCATTTACAACAAAATGGATGGACCTTGATAACATTATACGGAGTGAAATAAGTAAATCAGAAAAAAAAACTGAAAACAGCATGATTTCATACATAGTTGGGACATAAAAGTGAGACTATGAGACATGGGCAAGAGTGTGGTGGTTACGGGGTGGGGGGAGGGAGGAGAAGGAGGGAGGGAATGGAGAGGGGAGGAGCACAAAGAAAACCAGATAGAAGGTGACAGAGGACAATTTGACTTTGGGTGATGGGTATGCAACATAATTGAATGATGAGATAACCTGGAGATGTTTTTTTTGAACATATGTACCCTGATTTATTGGTGTCACCCCATTAAAATTAATTTAAAAAGTCATTTTAAAGACACTAAGACTCAACAGATATAGATTCCAAGTTGATATTCTCTCCAAACTCCACCAATGGTCCTTGTCATGCCAAAAAGTTGCTATCTTTGGTAATTGTTATTTTTAGCTTTCCATAGGCTATATGTATATATTTTAGAGTAGAGCTTTATTTTCAGGAAATAGTGTGTCTGTTGAAGATGGGTATTTAAAAAAAATATTTAAAGGTAGATCTAATATGTTTAACAAAGTATGTGTGTGTGTGTGTGTGGGGGGGGCTCAGCCAGAAGTGTAGTGGAAAGTTTCTCTAGTATTTGATTATCATCGAGCTGCAACCAGAATTCCACACGTGGAAATGGCGTTCAGGAATATGGTCCCATACGAAGTTGTACTATCTTTGCATCGAAAATACTAATTACTGGTCCCTGTGAAAGCTCGTGCAGCATGCAGCTCCTCCTCTGAAGGGAGGCTCTGTAAATCTCTGACGTTTTAATATGCACAGCAATGCCTTAAACTATTGGGAAATGGTTTCCATTTTCTTCCTGATCACTTTAATTCTGCCATACATATTGTCGCTAAATAAATATCATCTTCTTGTCTGTCAGATTCACTAAGAAGTTGATGAGTAAGTTTTTGTGACAATGCCTACTGTTAGAGCTGCCCACAAGATGCACTTCCAGCTTTCCATACTGAGGATGGTCAGAAAAGGATTTTATAGAGTTCATGATCAAGGGGACCTCAGCCCTCTGCTTTGGTGTCAATTACATCACAATGTGTCAAGCTGGTAGCCTCACTGTTGGGCAAACACATGTGTTAGGCTTGCTCGCTTATACTTAGTCAGCTTGGTGCCTGAGCACTGGGCAGCACCATGTGTGTTTAGTCTATGTAAGGCTATGGGTGCTTGCCCTCAGGGTGGCAGACTGTAGATTGTAGATTGCATGATGCTATTGGGAGGGACCATTGTTTGTTATTATTTGCCAGAGAAGGGGTCCTTCTCCTGGCCTGTTTGCTGGTCAGCCTGAGCGAGGGAAGTGGTCTTCTCTGCTTGCTTGCTCGTCAGCCATTGTGAGTTTAATAAATGGAATGGCTCACCATCCTCCAGCTCCACAGTTCCTTTACTGTCAGCCTGAATCCAGTGTGAATCTGCATGGCCATGACCACTGGCCTTATTCCCTGTGGGCCTCAGAACCAGTGTGACAAGTGGTGGCATCATCACAACCCAGAATGGAGATGGAGCCGTCCTTAGGGGAGTTCACTGCAAATCTCTTTGTTGGACATATAGAAGGCCCCGGAGTCCCACTTTTTGAGCAGACTGACCTCTGAGAAGTCTGGCTTTTTACTTCAGAAGTGGGTGGGCTTCAACCAGGTCCCTGGCAGACTGGCACTTGAGGCCATTTGACCAGCCGCATCACTCGGGCAGTGGCCACGGCAGCCACGGTGTATATAAACTCTTACACAGATCTGAAAATAAAACATAGGACTGCAATAGACCAACATAAGTCAGCAGTATAACCATGGTTAGAATTTTTAAGGAGAATCAAAAGAGTGGTTTAAATGTTAACTTTAGCCTGATCTGTGGTGACTCAGTGGATACAGTGTCGACCTGAAATGCTGAGGTCCCAGGTTTGAAACCTGGGCTTGTCTGGTCAAGACACATATAGAAATGATGCTTCCTGCTTTTGACCTGTTCTCTCTCTCTTTCTTTTCTCTCTCAAATGAATAAATAAAAAAAATAAATGTTAACTTTAGTCATTTTTTTCTTGAGCTTGAGCAAATCTTAACTGTTATTAGATATAAAAGTTAATTTTGCATAAACTTATCATGTCCTTTGTAAAGAAATATGAATGAAATATTCCCCATTTTTTAAGTATACCAAGTGCTAGTTTATTGATAAAGGGGAACTAGTAATACTGGCAGGCAAAAAACTAATTTTCCTTAACAGACTATTAAAATTTAGTAACAGTACTTTTCCGATTAAAGAACTTAGACCTGCCAACTACCAGAGAAGACCAATAATAGACAATTTTAGTTACTTTCACTAAACATAAGTAATAAGTAGTAAGACATTCCTTCTTAAGTTTTATAAGTTTTGAAATAAAGTTTATTTTGTGCCTTTGGGATCCCAGTTATTTATTGAATATCAAGATAGAATTAATTTTTAAAATTTATTTTACTGATATTAAAGAAACAGATAATAAACTCCCCTCTTCAGATGGTATTGAGGCAAATTGGGTAATGTAAACTGGGCCACTTTTGAGCGTCTTAGTTTCATATTTGGAAACATGACTAATTTGAGTGATGCAATAGTTATAGTTAAGGTATAATTTTAAAAGCTTATCTTTGAGAACATGTGAATTGTCTTTAAATGAAACATTCATTAAATGAATAAAATGAATTAAAACTAGGTGGGGACTTAAGCATGATATATGAATTTAATTACCTTTGAAATTGCTTTTTAAAAATTCCTACAAGTCATTTTATTTGAGAAATAGTTTATAGAACAATGAACAATGACTGTGAATGATTTTGAACAGTGAATTTTATGAGGGAATTGAAGAATGAGGTGCTCCATTGTCTCCGTGTATGTGTGTATGTATGTATATATGTATGTTAGAAAATGTTTGAATTATGCGATTATAAAGGAATCATAGTGTTTATAAGTTTTTCAAAACACAGGTTGTTGAAATATAACAATCCAGGTTGTGAAGATTCTTAAATAATTCATGTAAGTTATCATAGTGGAGTTCCAGCAATTTATTCTGCTCTTATTTGGATATAATGTCTGTGAATGATTCAGTAAATGAGGTTTTAAATATTCATCTATTTTATCACTGGCCACAGCTGAGAATTCCTGAAGAGACAGTGGACTGCAGAATCCAGATCTTTGATGCCTTTACATCCCTATAGACTTACCCAACTTTGTTTGCATGTTAGATATCGGCGGTTTAGGAATGGTTGTGTTAACCAGCTGCAGAAACAGAATTATATATTTTGTGTCAGAATTTGGAAAAGCTGTTACCTAATTATGCAGAAAGAGGCAGGTAGTAGGCTTGACTCCCATTAAAACTTCAGGCAAAGGAAGGATAGGCAAAGTGCTTTACTTCACAACAAAGCTAGGTCCTGAAATACAACTTGTAAAGCCACATGTGAATGGACTATACCTTAGACAGAAAAATGGTCTGCTTACGGCCAGGAAAAAATGTTTTGTTCTCTCTAAAATTTAGTCCAAATTATTTTTACAAAAATATAGTCTGAATCATATCTAGGTAAACAGAATTGCACTTTAAGAGCGATATTAAAAAAATGTTGTATATATAATCCATTTGTAGTATTTCATATCTAACAACAAACTCATAGAATCCCTTGCTGTCAAGCTGATAGAATTCTTTTGCCTAAGAATTCAAAAAGTATTTTACATGTCAAGATTTTACTATTTATCACAAAATTTTTATGTACTTTGGATTTCTGTTCATAATATTCCCTTTAAGATCAAGAGACTGATTTCCTCCTTTTTTCAAGCTCAATAAGTAAAGTTGTCCTCACACAACTTCTGTTTAAGAAATTTAAAACTTTGAGGTAGTTGTAAAAATTATCCACCTAGGCATTCATTCATTCATTTAACCATCTACTAAACATAAACAATGCCATATTTCTAAGGTATTCATTATAGTGAGCAGTGCCACATAAACAAATGAGTAATGTGCTATTGTTTAGGGGAATATGGTAAATTAATTATGGAAGTGACATAAAAACATGGTTTTGTGCCACATGGATATTTCATTCTAAAATAGTTACAGTATGAATACATTCATCTATTTATTCAGTTATATACATTGAACGCTTACTGTATACCAGGCGTTTTGCTAAGAGCCTGAAATAAAATATTATAAGTGAGTCCCCAGAAGAAAACTATTTTTACGTGAAAACTTTTACAAAAAAGAACTTGACCTCAGATATATTTCAACTTAGTTTATTGGGAATTTTTTGCTTACAAATGGGCTGTAGCTTTATACTACTATTTAAAAAGAGTTTTAATTTATAAAATGTCTCTTTAATAAATACAAAAGAATATATCCATTTTTTTATATTTACTGAATAAATATTAATGGAAATGAATATGCATAAAGTAACTAATTATATAATTTTGATACAACAATTTTCTGTGTTTTCAGAGTATTTTAACATACTTATGTTATATCACAAAGTAGAGTCTTATCTCAGACCGTATAATGACTAAGGGGAAAATATTGTATAAGGAGTTAGAAAGGATTTGGGTTTAGACACTGGGGAAATTTATCACAAGTTCACATATTCAAATTTTGATCATCTGTTCAAGTCTTGTGAATTTAAGCACTTAATTGGCAAAATGCTGAGGAATATTACAAGTCCTGCTTCAAAACTGAAAGCCTCTTCTGATTATAGTCTAACCTGTCTGCCAACTCTGACATGTTGCAAACAGATGCAGGAAACGTTGAAACTCTTTTCATCTCATTGCCGGAAAGACTGTTTTAAAGTTCTTAATGATTATTTTTCTAAAAATGGTTCATTTAAGACCTTAATTGGGTACACGAAATGTTTCTTTTGTCATTGATCGTAGTACGTGCATGCTTGTACAAAAGGATCCTTTTGTTTTTAACATTACACAATTTTATGAGGCATAGAAATGAGAAGAGCCATTCATTAGAACACTATGTTTGACTAGATAGCAAAGGAGAAATCAGCAGACCTCAAACATGATATAAGTGGAAGCACAGGATTCAATTAGTGTATTATGTTAGTTTGCTAGTGCTGCCATAATAAAACCACAGACTGGGTGGTATAAGCTACAGAAAAATATTTTCTAACAGATCTGTGGGCTAGAACACCAGGAGCAAGGTGTGGGCTGGGTTGTTTTTTTTCGAAGGCCTCTCTCTTTGACTTGAAGAGTTATCATTTTTCTGTGCTTGTATCTATCCCTGGTGTCTTTGTGTATACAAATGTGCTCTTCTTATAAGAACACCATTTATATTGGATTAGGTCCACCTTAATGGCCTCATTTCAACTTAATCACTGCTTTAAAGGTCTTTAAACATAAGTCACATTTTACAGTTGGGGTGTTAACATACAAGGTTTTTGAGGGGTGGGGTGGGGTAGGGTATACAATCCAGCCTGCAAGAGCTGGGAAAAGTTTTAAGTATTTTGGTTTATTTGTGATGGCTGAGGTGGAAACCTTTACCTTTAGTCAAGCAAGAGCTAAGGATGGCCCTGGAACCTCAGCAGAGGAAAGACGAGAAAGGAAGTCCTCAAGGTTCTTCCTGGCCCTTGACTGAACTCTGTGCTTAAAGCCTTCTCATTTTGGGTTGTGAAAAAGTCAAATAAATTAACAAGGGTCCTTTCTACCTTTGATGTATGAGACCTTTTTACCTTAAAATTAGTCAGAAACATACGACTTAAAAAATCCCTGAAGCTTTGGATTATTCACCAGCAATTTTATTGATCTTTACACTTTGAGACTTTGAACTCAGAAAGGAATTGTGTGTATGTGCAAGTGCACATATTAGGGGATGCTTATTTTAGGGGGGGATGTCATAGGATAAGAATCTTCTAGAAGTGCATTCTGGCCACAGAAGTACATAGGTGTTAAAAACAATCCTAAAGAGGATCCTGTATAGGGTGAGGATGGGCAGTCATGGAGCTCAAGGCTAGATAGTGTCTATGGAATCACAGTGAGATGGCTTGCTACTGGCTCTTTATACCTTTCTTTGTGAGTACCTGGACCCAGTGGCATAGTGAAGTCCTCACTCTCTGGGCAAAGATTCTACCTTAATTAATAGTCCACTCTCCACTTGGAAACTTTCTGGGCAAGTTGTTCTTACTTTTTTCTACCTTACCACATTTTATTTTCTCTTAATTTTTTAGTTGGCTTACAAGGTATAATTTATATTGCATGTTTCTTATATTCTGACTCATACAAATAACATCCTTCATTTCAACATTTTTAAAGGCAATAAAGATTTTAATCAGTGATTCCAAAATATTCATGTACCAGAAGTGGTGTCGTAAAATGGCTTCATGATCAGACAGAAGAGAACCTGAGGGATGGAGATTTTTCCTCAAAAATCTCTCCCGATGACATCTTCTATAACCCTATACCAACCCCTAAGGACATGATTTGTTTTGTTACCTAGTAAAATTATGACACCTTGAAAAGGTTGTCTCGTAATTTTATAGTGAGTGAAGGAATTCAACAATAAACTAGTTCAGTGAAAATAAAGCCTGATTTTTAGTGCTGGTTTTGCAAGTAATAGCCTGGTGACCATTAGCCAAGTCACTTCATCTCCTCCATGTCAGCATCTTATCTATAAAATGATGAAGGTGGCCTGACCTGTGGTGGCACAGTGAATAAAGAATTGACCTGGAATGCTGAGGTTACTGGTTTGAAACCCCGAGCTTTATAAACTTTCAAGAACTATACAAATAGAAATGATGAATGCCTGTAGAGAAATCTGAGATTATATTGGAGACATTAAAAGCTTATAATAAATGCTTTCGCTTCTCAAAGATCTTGTCTATTCAGACTAAACTAAGATATCTTTATTATAATCCAGTTTCTCAAATCCCAATCTGAACTTGATAATTAAATGTTTAGAAATTCCTAAAATCTAGAAAAATGAGTTTTAGCTATACTGTGAAAGCATATATTGACAAAGATTATAGTTTTTTTTTAACATTCAATTTTTTAATTGTCTTTAACCTTGTTTCCCCAGTGATTGGCGAACTTTGTTCCTAGAACTCAATAGAAGCTTAAGGAATAAATTTAATTTTAATTTTTTTTTTTTTTTTTTTTTACAGGGACAGAGAGTCAGAGAGAGGGATAGATAGGGACAGACAGGAACGGAGAGAGGTGAGAAGCATCAATCATTAGTTTTTCATTGCCATCATAACACCTTAGTTGTTCATTGCTTTCTCACATGTGCATTGACCGCGGGCCTTCAGCAGACCGAGCAACTCCTTGCAGGAGCCAGCGACCTTGGTTCCAAGCTGACAAGCTTTTTGCTCAAGCCAGATGGGCCCGCACTCAAGCTGGTGAGCTTGGGGTCTCGAACCTGGGTCTTCCAATTCTCAGTCCGACGCTCTATCCATTGCACCACCGCCTGGTCAGGCATAGACCAGTGACTGCTTCTGCTATTCATAGTAAGGTAGCCAGTATCTGCGGCCACCATCATAGCCGCCTGGCCCATGTCAGTTTGCATTTAATTCGGGCATATGGTAAAGAAACTGCAGAGTAAAAAACTTGGTCCATTTTCCTTTGTTCTAGACTCGCATTCAGCAAGTAAGTAAAAACACACAGCGGGAAACACTTCCCTTTCCATTCAGGGCTCCCAAAGCCATTGTCTCATCTGAGTTTTCCTAGAATCAAAGGCTCCCAACTCTTTGCCTCCATTTTGGCTGCCTCCTCCATCCACGTTTCCTCTCTCTCCCCTGGAAAAATGTTATCTCTCCAAAATGGCCTCCTAGCTCCTTTCTTTTAAAACGTTTTGGAGTGAAAGCCCTCCCTCAACACACATTAGCATAACCAAGCCCTTTTACAAGCAAGAAGGCAATCAGCTGTCCACGTGGGCAGTGGTCATCTTTAACAGAGCGAGCAAAACATGTCTTATCTGCCCGACTTAAGGGTTTTAAAGTTTGCTTTGTTAACAGAATTAGAGTTTAACCCCTCAATGCTGTGCTCTTCACTTTTTAATCACATTTCTTTATTTTGAAAATAATTTAATAATATGTCCTAATGAATTAAATATCTTTTCTTTCGATACCACTATTCTTGGGTAGACTATATTGATACTGTAATAATGTTTCCAACTTTTGGAAGTGTTGGAATGGCTCAATTTTGCCATATGAGCTAAGGAGAGACATTTTTATAATTTTTATTTAAAAATTTAAATTGTGCTTACAATCTGTGTTGTGCAGGAGATGCAGTACAGAATTGCAATTATTCACGGGTAGATTTTAGGGAGAAATTTATTATGATTAATAACAATAAAAAACCAAGGCAAGATCAAAAAGGGTTTGAATTTATATAACCTAAAGTAGACTAAAAAAGGATCAATGCATTGATAAGCTACACAACACCACCAGACAAACATCAGCCCAGTTCTACAGCAATAGCAAATTAAAATAATAAACTAGTGGTTCTTAACCTGGGTTCTATCGAACCCTAGGGGTTCAGTGAGTCCGTCTCAGGGGTTCGGAGAAGCCTCTGCCCCGGAGGCCAGAATAAAGTAATACCGTAATTTGTTGTGAGTTCATGCACTTTGTTGGTTTTGTTCTTTGAGCAAGGTGATGTTCATGCACGGCTCATTTTGTGCACCAGTAAAAAAACATATACCTATGTCTCGAATTTGGAAAAAAAAAATTATATTTTATTTATCACTAAATAAGGATTCTGTGAATGTGCATATGAAACTGGTGGGTTCGGTACCTCAATAAAGGTTAAGAACCACTGTAATAAACTAAGAAAAAGAGAATTATGAGAATGTACAAATTTCATCAAATCATGGAGACACACATCAGCAGACCAGGAAGCTTCAGCCTGGGATCCAAAGTTGGCCACCCACTGAGTTCTCTACAGTTTCGGGGGTGGTCTGGGACCCTATCTATTTTTATGTGAAAATTTTGACTGAAGGCTATTTCATGAAGGCCCTTTAGCATAACCTCTAGGAACAAAGAAAGGAACCACATTCCGAAATAATTAACTAGGCCAGCAGTCAAGTGATAAGGACATCCTCCCTGGCTTCAGGAGAAACAGCAGCAGGATGTCTCATCCCACCCTGAGTAAATGACTCAGGCTTGCTTCTAAACATTTTTTTGTGATGCTATTGTTTATGTTCAGTTAAGTTCAAATTCATATATTTCTTAATACTGTTTCTGCACACAATCAAATAACACTGAACTTAACTGTCTTACATGTTTTTAAGTGAATAGTTCAGTTGCTATGTATACTCATGTTCTTGTGCAACTGACCCCTAGAATTTATCTTGCAAAACTCAAATTCTATGGGCATTAAAGATGAGTTTCCCCTCTGTTGGGAAAACAGCTGTGTCAGGCTTGCTCACTGGTTTACTGGCTGCATGCACTTTGCTTGATTATTGCTTGAGCAAGTGACAGTGCCACATGTGTATGTTCTATATAAGGCTATGTGTGCTTGCCCTCAGAATCACCTGCCCACCACTCTGAGGGTCGTTTTCTGTTCATTTGTCTGAGAAGCAATTTTCCCTGCCTGTCTGCTCGTTCGCTGTTTTGAGAATTTATTAGTCGGGAATGGCCCAACACTTTCTGGCTTCGTAGTTTCTCAGTTACCTGCCTGAATCCAATGTGGACTTGCCTGGCCTCGGCCACTGGCATTACACCCTCCTTTCTATATTTTATTTTACAGATTTTACTGCTTTAGATAATTTATAGACAAATATTTTTGAAATATATTTTGAAATATATTTGAAATATATTATATATATATATATATATATATATATATATATATATATATATATATATATATACATGTTACTTTTTACTTCTGCTTTTATTTATGTCTGTCAAAGTCACATAGGAAATCTTCATCCTGTAATAAGTGATGGTTTCATTCTCATTCAGATACAAGACAACCAGATACTTATTTTCTTTAATGAGATTTAGAGATTTTGCCTTGCTAAGAGTAAAGAGTTAAATAAGGAGTACACACATGTTGGGCAGATAAAGTATATTATGCTCACTTTGTTAAAGATGGTGCTGCCCACGTGCAAGTTTTAATAGTAAGCTTTTCTCCACACCCTTGACTGATTGGATGATGTAGGGTGGTGTACTCTCATGAGGAATCCTCCCAGTATGTCTCAGATAAGTGACTTTGTACCAGAGACTTCTTTGTTTGTAGATTGAATTGAAGGTTTTGATTCTACACTATAAAGTGGGGCAGGCTGGGAACTTGCTCTCTCGGTTCCTGAGGTTAGTATTAGAGAAGAGAGTAGATTAAGGCCACATGGAGGAGAAGAGAAGCAGCCAAGATGGCGGAGTGCTGAGGGAGAAACCAGTTTGAGCAGAGTTTGTGCTGGAGAAGGAGATGGGAAACAGAGTTGAATACATCTGGTGATCTAGAAGCCTTTGATGCTAGGAAACTCGGATAAGTCAGTAGCTTTGTGAGCACTGAATGAGTGGGTTTTGGAGCCCAGTGTGTGTTTTTACTTGTCCACCAGGTGCAAGCTAGAATTAAAGCTTATGGCTCACCAGTTCTTGGCTCCATTGTTTCATTACCGATTGTCCGAATCTAATGTGAAACCTGCATGGGCCAGGCGGCTGTGATCCTGACCCTGAATACTGGCTTTACAACACATAAAAATATTGTATATAATGTATAAAGCAGTAGGCACTTTTCTAAATCAAAATAGATTTATGTAAGAAGAGTATGATATATCTTTAGAACTGCCTGTTGGGAAAACAGCTGTGTTAGGCTTGCTCGCTTGTACTTTGCCTGATTAATGAGTGAGCAGTAATATGTGTGTATAGTATGTATAAAGGTATAAGTGCTTGCCCTAAGGGAGGATTTGGATTGCGATTGCTTGCCCACCACTGTGAGGGGCCATTTTGCTGTTTGTTTGACTGAGAGGTAGTTTCCCCAACTTGTGTACTTCTCTGCCGTTGTGAGACAGAATGACTCAACCCTTTCTGGCTAGGCATTTTCTCAATGGTCTGCCAAATCCAATGTGGACCTGCCTGGCCTTGGCTACCTGCATTATATTTGGCGTAGTGGGCAGGATTCGAAGCAGACTGGTATGGAGCCACTGACACCCTTGAGGGGTGAAATAGAGCAGTGGCTGTTCCTGGTGCCTCTACTGGTGGGGACTGTGGGCTGGGTGTTTTTTACAATCTTGCGAGAAGAAACCAAGAGCTTTGTGTGAGAAGCTGAGCTAGGTTGAAAGATCCAGGATGAGCTGCATACTGAGTGCCAATGACAGTGTGACCTGGAGCGAGTGCAGGAGAAGGAGGCCGACTGGGTCTGAGAGTTGCAGTGTGAGCACCAACAGTGCCTGGAACAGGACAGTTCTCTGGATAAAGAGTTATGGGTTCACAAGTTGCTGTTTGCACTGTAAGTGGAACTTTGGCAGAGATGGTTGTTGGAGAAATAACTGTGGGTTCAGAAGCTTGAGAGTTAGCTTTAGGCTGAGAGCTGGCAACCACAGGAGCCAAAGCGGGTGCAAAAGATGAAGTTGCATTTCTGCTGGGGGAGTGGCTTTGAGTCAGCGGGAGCAGGTGTTTCTGACTTTTCTGAGGGGCAAGCTCAGGCTTCAGTTGCCTTCTGCAGACTCAGAGTCTGGCCAGTGTTCATGAAGAAAGTAAAGACCGAGCAGCCAAGAGTCCCTCAGGTGTAACCACAGCCTCCTCCCCAGGTAGTGGAGCACTCTGTGGTCTGGCGCTACACCCAGGCAAAGCTGGTGGAGTTGGGGGTGAAATTCAGGCAGAAAACCACTGAACCTCTGGCAGCCTGCTTGGTGTGACTGCAGGACCCAAGGTGGATGGCATCATGCTCTCTGGAACAGAGATGGACTCTAAGGCTGTGAGGGCAGCTGCCCGTGCTGCCCACCTGACTAACAAGAGAAACTGGCTTGTGTAAGTTACTTGAATACAGATGTGAGTAGATTTGATTGCAACCGGGGCAGATAGAGAGAAATTAGATGGCAATCCTAATGAAGTCCTTTTGGAGCTTTGGCAGCAGCTTGAGTCAGAACAGAGGTTCCAGCTGCTAAAAAAGCTGGGGAAGCAGGTGTCTCTGGCATCTGCCAGGAAAATGCTGGCGTTCAGGTTACAGTATCCCCAAGACCCATTGTCCCAGTTTGTATAGGGAAAAGGGCGAGGGACCCATCCAACAGGGATGGGTGGGGAACAGAGACCCCATGTGAAATTGGCAATTCACTGGTTTCCTTCTAATATGCAGCAACTGTTGGCATTAGAAGATAACAGGTGTTTTTTTTTTTTTTTTTTTTTATATAGCAATAGCAGCTAAGAGAACCGTCGAGGTGGCACAGGGCTTGAATGTATTTGCCACTTCAGGCCTGGGAGCTTGTTGAGGGGTTTGGATGGGGCTGGTGGCAGCCGACAGCACACTATGGAAGTGTGCTGAAGTGTGTTAATAAAGAGCTGTATGGCTAGTTGCCTGTAATGGACCTTTACCTTGGTAATTCACACAGACAGCTGGGCTGTCTATTGGGGACTGGGTCTTGGACTGCTACCAGAGTGGAGCAACAGCTCCCTTGATTGATGAGCTTATCACTAGTGGACAGTACCATGAGAGACCCTGATGGATTGGGGACCGCAGACCCTGTGGAGGGCCACCTGCACTGGTTCTCATCCAGTTGCAGAGGTGCACCAAGGACAATTTACAGATTCCATTGTCACAGCCCGAGACTCTACAGGCCCTACTACCTACCATGGGGTAGGGAGTTAGAGGTGGGCCTCCAGTGAGGAGCCATTTTGCTGTTTGTTTGATTGAGAGGCAGTTTCCCTGCCTGTGTGCTTGTGGGCCTTGTGAGATTTTATTAAATGGAATGAGCCAACCCTTCCCAGCTCCACAGTTTTTCTACTGTCTGCCCAAATCCAATGTGAACCTGCCTGGCCTCAGCCACTGGCATTACACATTGCCTATTATTAAAGACTCATTTTAATTTGAAAACCCTTTCTTTCTAAGATAATTGTAGAAACTATTTCCGGTTTTGCAGAGAGTGGTTCAGTAGGATCAGTGGCCCTTACACTTGAATGTGTATTGGAATCACTCCTACAACTTCCTTGTGCAGATTGCTGGGATACACCCTCAGAACAGCTAATGTACTAGGTTTGGGAAGAAATCTTATGATTTGCATTTTTATCAAGTGTCTGAGTGATGCTGATGCTTTAGGCTGGGGAGCACACTTTGAGAACTATTGGACTGGAGCAGCAATTCCCCAGATATTGTTTAAGGTAAGAAGAGACAGTTTGTTAAGACCTGTCCAATGGGTTTGAAATGCTGTACTACAATCACCTGCTAGGAAATTACAGTGACCACTTGCCTATGAAAGACTCATTGAGATCCTGCTTTAAAACAGTTTCTTTAACCTAAATATTTGGATTTCTTAAGTAAAAATATAACTTGTTGAACCTTGTTTTTATAATTTCCTAAATTTACTTGATTAAAGAACCATCTTTTTACTAATATCTACACCTTTTGAGGGACACTCATATTCTATTGTCCATAATTGAAAAGTGCTCTTTAGTATAAAGACTTAGGAAAGTGTAAGATTTTCAATGTCTTGTTTGAAAGTATAGGATTATATGTTTGACTTAGCAGTAGAGAGTTGGTCTGGCGTGAGGAAGTCCCAGGTTCGATTCCCGGCCAGAGCACACAGGAGAAGTGCCCATCTGCTTCTCCACCCTTTCCCCTCTCCTTTCTCTCTATTTATATCTTCCCCTCCCACAGCCAAGGCTCCATTGGAGCAAAGTTGGCCTGGACACTAAGGATGGCTCCATGGCCTCCACCTTTGGCATTAGAATGGCTCTGGTTGCAACAGAGTAATGCAATGCCCCAGATGGGAAGAGCATTGCCCCTAGTGGGCTTGCCAGGTGGATCCCAGTCGGGCGCATGCTGGAGTCTGTTTGTCTGCTTCCCCTGCTTCTCAATTCAGAAAAATACAAAAAGAAATATATATATATAAAATTTTTGGCTAGGCAGGGCAATGGATAGCTCATCTTTCTTTCTATCTTTAAAATCAGTATTATATAACTCTTTTTCCTAATTCGGAGAGGAATAGAATGGATTTGTTCAAGTACTCTGTGTTTATTCAGAGATAGAAAGTAAAGAAAATAAAAACTTTGCTTAGTTTAATTCCAGTTTTTGTTTGAGGTTTCTACCTGAAGAGTTCTGTCATAGCATCTTAAATGGATTGTTTGGTTCTCATTGTGATCTGTGTTAATTTAACAATAACATACAAATTGGTTGAATGTATAATTATTGTGGCAAATGACTAGCCTGATTGCAAAAGGTGAGAGGTATAATATACCTTTTTGAGTCTGAGATGTGCCAGGAGGCTGCTTTAGAGTGTAGTGTAAAGTGAGTGATTAAAGGCATCCATGGTTTTGCTGTGGTTAACCTAATGCATTTTTGCACTATTGTATCTGAGGTGAGATTTCTGCACATGGTTATCATCCTACAGAGTCCTCAGGCTCACCTGTGGAAGGATCAGAACAAAAATTTCTCCTAGAAAGTGTTAAGGAAGTCTCCCACATCCTATATCTGATGCCAATAAGAGGCATAGACCTATGTTAATTCTCTAAGTAAACTTAGATTTGCAAACATACCATTCTCTGTATGCATACGGTACTTTTCTTTATTCCAAAGATTTATTACCCACATGTTTTTTTGTTTTGTTTTGATTTTTGTAAGAGAGAGAGAGAGAGAGAGAGAGAGAGAGAATGACAGACAGGGACAGATAGACAGGAAGGGAAAAGATGAGAAGCATGAACTCATAGTTGCAGCACCTTAGTTATTCATTGATTGCATTCTCATATGTGCTGTGATCTGAGGGCTTCAGCCAAGCCATTTACCCCTTGCTCAAGCCAGCAACCTTGGGTTCATGTCTATGATCCCATGCTAAGACTGGCGATCTTATACTCAAGCTGGCAACCTTGTTGCAGTGGAACCTTGACACACGAGCACTTTAAATCATGAGCAATTTGAGAGACGAGCAGTCACTAGTGGGATTTTTTGCTTTAAGTCACAAGCAGATATTTGAATCATGAGCTTCCACCACCCTCCACTAGATAACATGCCGAATGTTCTTCAAGGGAAGAAGAAACAAACTTCCATGGAAAGGTTTTTGTTGAAATGGCCTCTAAGTGAAATCAAGGAAAATGTTGCAAAAAGCCAAAAGTCAGTGAAGAAAATGGTGATTGTTTGGCAAATGAGTTTGTAAAATTTGTATTTTCTGAGTTTGCTCACTTTTATTGTTAAAAATGGCACTGGGCAGCTGTCTGTGAAATTGCTAATTACCTTCCTGCTTGGGAAGGGCCATTCTTATGCTAATGTTGCTGGAATAGGGGCTTTTGCACCAAAAAGTGCAAAAAGGAGCACGTTGCAGAGGCACGTACACACGTGCCTATATAAGGCTATGGGGGCTTTCCCTGGGCGGCGATTCTCCCAAATCATGCTCCCATCACCACAAGGTGTGGTTTTGCTTGCTCCCTTGCTCTTACTAAGAATAGCAGATTTTCCTTTGTTTATTAGCTCTTTCCCTTTTGTTGTTTATTTGCTCGCCTGTCTTTGTGAGCCTCCAGATACGGGTATGGCCCGACAGTTTCTGGCTCTGCAGTTTCTCTACTGTCTGCCTGAATCCAATGTGAACCTGCCTGGCCTCGACCACCATCATTACAGCCAGCAAAGGTTGCTTTACATGTGTGTCTGGCAAAGTCTCTAAGGCGGATGTTATTATTTTCATTTCACGATGTAAGGCAATTCAGAAAGGCTATATAAACCAAAAATGAAAAGATGAATATTGTGTTTATTCTGCATTTATTGCTTGACACCAATGATATTAGGATACGCCTGAACTTAAAGAAAAAGAAAAGAATTGCAAAGTGCTTGTCAGAAGTTCATACTATTAAGAATTGTTCATGTTCATGTGTTCAAAACAATATTAATTGTGAGTATAATTTTTTCTTTTCTGGTCGGTGTTTTATACTTAAAGCCATTTTAAGTCCTTGGTACAACCTTCATGAATAAACACTGAAGTGTGAGATAATGGTAGAAATAATGTTTGGAAAATAGGTACCTGTCAAACCCTAGATCATGCTTTCAACAATGAACTAAAGGCTTATTTCCAGTGTAAGTTTCAGATCTATAAATGGAAGCAGTTTAATTGTTCAGAAGAAATTATAAGAAATCTAATAACTTGAGATGACTAATATGATTTTGAGTGGTTAGGTCAGGAAATTCACTCACTCTGCTACCTTGCTCCTACAAAGTTACCTATGTTCAGTCCTTCACTCAGAGAATATTTCATATTTGCTCTTGTATTCTCCCAAACACAGAATGGGGAGGGATCAGATGTCACTTCTCTGAGGCCCTGTATTCCGTTTCTCAGTCACCACTTCTCAAGGTTGCTCCTGTTGGCTGGTCAAATGTTGACTCTTTTGTGTAATAGTTATTCCAAAAACCTGTGCTAGGTCAGGGTTGTAGGAATGCTGCCCTTGGAAAAAACAAAGCTGGGCATCAGTGGTCTTCGTCATGGTCTTATTGTGTCCCTTGTGCTTGACATGATGACTGTTCTCTTTCCCTCAGGTTTAAATTTAAGGTGCAAGCAATCCAATAATTTTCATCAAGTGTAAGTGATTCTTCTTTAAGCATTAGCTTAGTACATATCAGCAAATGAGCTCTTTTGTTCATCACAGAACTAGCTCTGAATTTCCTGTGTGAGCTTCTTCACTTTGCCAGGAAGAGGTAACCACAGTGTGGGCTTTAAAGAGTCTATGGTTTCTCTTGGATTGACACTAGAATGAGAAGGTAGAAAGGTTAGGTATATAGGGCCAGTAGAGCCTCTCCTTTTTATTCTTTAATATGTGTACTGATATAGTCACCCCAGTGAAATGGAATTAATAATAAGTGATAATATTTACTAGAAAGTTGTTTTTTTGAATTGAGCATTTGCTAGGATTTTTTATAGCCTCTGAAAGTAAAAGTTTAAGATATCTTATTTAATGGGATCAGTGTATAATAAAATGAAAGACGATTTTGCATTGTTTTTATAGGATGGTTAGAATTTTGGATTTTCTTTGAGGAAGAGAGTAAATGCCTACTTGGAATAGAGCCATCTTTTCCCCTTGAGTTGAAGAGACAAACCCATAAACATTTTGTGAAAATGTTCCTCAGTTCAGGGGAAAAGCAGGGGATTCTTTCAAAGTATTTTGGAGAAATATTTCCAAGAAAACGCACTCATCTTTTACTCCCAGATTCTGCTATTCCCCTGAGAATCTCAATCTATGGAGAGCTGGTATGTGCTGGATAAAGAGTTCCTATGGTGGTTATGAATCCCTCCATCCTTTTGCTGTGCACCTCACCAATGCATTATAGTGAAAAGTTTCCTGTCAATTTTCTCTTGAGACTCTCTCCTTATATAAGGAGAACAGACCAACCAAGGAGATTGTTTATTTCTTTTTTGTTTTTCTTTTGTTTTTTTTTTTTTGCTAAACAGAAGGAATATTTTTATTTCAAAGTTATAACATTGTTTAGAAAGTCAAATATTTTACTCAGAAAAATTATCTGCCATCATCTATATTTCTTCTTTCACAGAGATAATCAGATTAAACTCTTTTACTTAGTTGTTTTGGTAATTAATTCATAAATTTTAGACATTTGAATTTATGACACACTATGATATAAAGAGAATTTACCACCATATATTTTTTCCAACCTTATTTGACTCTAGTCAGCCCCAGTCTAGAAATGATTTTTTGTGTGCATGCATATGACAGAAAAAAAGCTAAAACAGAGGAAGGTGAAATATTGGGGTTGAAAGAAACAAAACGTTGGGAAAGATGACATTGTTGACATCAGTTTTCTCAAGAAAATGAGGGCTGGGTTAATCTCTGATTGAGCTACTATCAAATGCTATCAGTAATTCATGATGGAGTTAACAGATAAGTGTAAACATTGCTTCAGACCAATGGAAGATGACCAACAGGATTTGTTTTTATAAATAACATACCTACCTTGTTTTAAAATTGTGGAGATGTGTCAGAATAGTCTTGGAAGTGAGATTACTGGGTCAAAGGTGTAATGAATACAGAGATAGGAATTGATAATGGTAAGTGGAATGGTGGAATGTTAACTTTCATTATTTGCAAAGAACAAAAGAAAACAATAGTAACACCTGGAAGGGAGAGGTAGACAGTTCAGTAAATGTGCGACTACATGTATGGTCTTTGTTCAACTACATGTGATAACGGAATAGAGATCAATAGGATGGAAAATTTCAAACTGCAGATAGTGCAAAACTTTAGAAACATTTAACTTGATATTTTATATATGTCTTAATATATGAGGACAACTATGGATGCTGTTACTACATTTATTCACTTTCTGATACTTTTTTTCCTTTGATTAATATTTAATTGATATCCTTAATTCCCATAAACTAATTGGAGGAAGTACATAGCTCAGCAATTAGGTTGCAGAAAGCCCACCCACAATTTCAGATTTTTATAGAAGACTCACAAAGTGGATGGCCTAAGAAGTGGATGATCCAACGATTGACCACTGTACATTAATGCTCATATTCTCTGAGGACAACATTTTGCATTGAATGTTATTAGTTCACAAGCTTTGTACATTTCTAATAATGAAGTTTATGTTCTTGAAGCAAGAAAATTGAAACGTACAGTGTTTTTTTTAAGCAAGTGAGCCTGATTTTATGTTTAAAAGGGTGTACTTTTACAGCAGAGGAAAATAGCAGGGCCATTGATTTGGCGTCCCAGAAGTAAGTCCCTCAGGGCATAGCTGCAGTGCAGTTAGCAATAATTTTAATTGGACACCCAAACTAAGCCAACTTCAAATCATGTGTATATCTTACAAATAAGGTTTAATATGTCCTTTAAGTCCTTTTAGAGGCTTATGAAGATTTATACCAGTAGTTAGCTGTTTTGCCTGAGCTACAGAGAATATTTAATAGTTTTTATTAGGATTAATGAGTAGAAATGTTTCAACAAATGAAATTCTTTAGTACATACATTGTAGTCATTTGACATTCTCTTTCATTCTCTTCATTCACTTGCAGTGATGTCAGTAATAGACACTTTTTGATAGGTGCTCTTGTATTTCATGTATTTGTCAGATTGCCAGAAAACTGTTATATAATGCATTTTTGTAATTAACATTTTTCTAAACTCAAATATGTCCAAGAACCACATAGTAAATACATAAGTCTCATAACTATTTTAACATATAATATTATAATGACACTTCATTTAGTGAATAGTGAGTGTCTACTACATGCCAAGTACCTGCGATACAATGTTGAGCAAAACAGAGACTAAGGGAGCTTATGTTTTAGAGAAATAAAAAAAAAATTAATTAATATTCATGTATAAATTGCAATAATGCTGCCCCAGAGAAGTAAGAGATAGTACAGTATCTTTATCAGGAGTATTATCTGGTCTGGGAAGTGTGGCAAGACCCCTTTGGGAAGTAATGTCTGGGCTGAGCTGAAGGTTCAGGTAGGAGTTAAATCAGTAAAAATGGAGGAGGAGGCATTCTGGTCTGAAGAAATAGCCACTGTGGAGGTTCTGAGGCAGAAGGGGGTCAAATCTTCTTTAAGGAAATCTATAGGAAACAGGGATGGTACCACTGAGAGGGTTAGGGAGAGATTTAAGGCCAGTGAGTTCAGGTGAGCTATTTATCCCTGGTCTAATAATACATTCTTATTGTAAAGAATTTTGAAAGTATTGCAGTATATAGAAAGGAATATCAAAGTTACTGATAATCCTATATCTTCTTCATTTTAATACTTTGGGTTTTTTAATTAAAATTTTATTTGTTAATTATACTTTAATAAAGCTGGAAAAATACTTACAGATTTGAAAGATACCAACTTTTCCTTTAAATTATTTACAGATAAAAATTAATCTGTAAACATGTATTCTTTTCTTGGACTGGGTAAAGGAGTTGCAATCCATACTATCACACTAATATTTGGGATAGGAAATAATTTCATAAGCTATGACATGTTTCACCATACTGTAGTATCAGTTTGGCAATTAGACTATAACTCATGGTTCTGTTTGTTTTTAACACATTTTACCATTTTATCATTTTGTATAATTTTTTCCCCATCTGAAATCGAGCAATTATTTTCTTTGGGATGTGTGTGTATGTATGTAGGTGTTTGGTGGAAGGGAGAGAAAAAAGAAAAATAATATCTTTTAAAGCCCTGAAAAATAATATCTCTTAAAACCCTGATTAAAAAGTTAGCTAAGTTCAGAATGAATCTTTCTAGGTCATGTCAAAAAGTGTGAAAATTACTGGGACAAAATTACTGCTTTTGAGGACATTTTGAAAATTGTTAAAGTATAGCTTATTTAGCCATTGTCAATATACTATATAAATCAAAGCTTCATGAGAAATAGAAGTCACTTGACTTAGTTACATGCAGCTGTAAACAATTTGCCGTGAGACCGCACCTCTACTGCAGTGGGTAGGTGGCAAGCAGGGCAGTGGGAAGGCAAATGCAGCAGGCTTCAGGTCTCCGGGTTTCTGTGAGAAAGCCCTGGGAAGGGTGAGGTCAAGGCAAACGTGGTCCCCAGGAGCCTCAGAGCAGGGGCCCTAAAGGACCAGGTGACTTAGGAAGGCTCCCTGATAGGGTTTCAGATCCTTCTTCCCTCCCCCTCTGGCCCCTAAACTCTAGGAGGGAACCCACTGAGATTAAGGGCTCCCTGCAGTGGCCCAGCACTAGCCCTCCCCTCCTCTCCCCCCAGAAGACCTGCCCAGCTGAGTCCAGTTTCTTGCTCCCCTGTCAGCCTCCAGGTTAGGTCTGGCTCTCACAGAACAGATCAGATGCCCCAGTTGCTTAGAGTCCAGCCCTAAGTTTGGGCAGCTGGGGACTCCTTCCCTGGAGCATGTGCGCCACCCCACCCCCACCCTCGTGGCTGTCTGGCTGGAATTTGCCAGTGAGCTGGGTAGGCAGGGGTATGTGCTCTGGCCGATTCTGTCCCTCCTCAGCTATACAGCTGCCTTCAGGTCCTCCCATTTCAGACTGTAGTGTTTGGGTGTCTGTCCTCAAACACTCCTCCCTCCTATCCTCCCTTTCTCCCTTCCTCCCTCCCTCCCTTTTTTCCTGATGCTGTAGGGCTTAGTGATATCACATAAAAGAGCCTAGTGAGAAATTGAATTATAACTTAGTAGTAATAATTGGATAATAAAAAGTCACCAATGAGAATGTAAAATAACTCCATAAAACTACTTGTAACAAAAGTGAGTCAGTGGTATAGAAGGCAGAGGCCTTTGTCTCCCAGGGTAGAGAAGGCTAGTGCAGGGGTGAAGCTCAACCTCCCAGAAGAACTCCCCTTCCTGGTGTCCGTCCTCACCCAGGAGACTGGCCAGCAGCTCTTCCAGCTTGCTTCTTACTCTTAAACATAAGAGTGTGTAAGTAAAGGCCTTGTGATTTATCTGTTACTGAACATGCCTTCTTTTCATCTTAAAAGGCATTATCATCACTTCTACATATTTAAAAGATATGAGGAAGGAGATGTGGAATTGAGTAATTATTTGGAATGTCGCACATATTGCATTTATAAAATACATCAAACTATTTTTGAAATGTAATCAAGTCTGCAACACATTTTGCTAATGATATTTCCTATAAATTTTAGCCATATGTAGTATAAGACAAATTATATCCATATGTTTGATCATTTGCACAGTTCATTAAAAGATGTCTTTAAAGAACTACTTAATAATGCTTTAAAAATTTCTTCTTACTTAAAAATATCCACTTTTAAGAAAATTATGTTTTTTATTTTTCTTAAAATTTGAATTTTGTTCAAATACTCTTGGGACAAAATTCTTTAGTGATAGCAAATGAATATCAGGATGATTAGCTCTTAAAAGATCTTTTGATTTTATTTCATTTTATTAAACTGTCATTAAGCCTCATAAATTTAGATTTTAAGTGAAATTTATAAAAATGTCCCTCTTAATAAAATGCATCTGTAAATTATCTAGACTAGGCTGTTTGATTTCAAAGCTTTCATATTTCAAAACTTTAAAACTACAAAGTAGTACTTCAAAAATTAAAATAATCACAAAAGATAATTAGCAGAAACATATCCAAAATAAGACAGTCACAACCATTTGGGCTTCATCATACCAAAGAGATGTTGAGCAGGAAAAACACTTTAGAAATCTATGTGCTCTGTCTTAATTTCAAGTGTGGATATTTTTTAAGCCTAAAGTCATGTCTTCAAATAAACTATTAGCAGTGTTTTGTATTGACTGTAATTTAATTCATCTGTCCAGAAGAGTAGTGAATAATGAATTACACTAATTGATCCAGATAAAAGAGATTTAATTAACTTCAACATTTCTACTACATCTTTAAAATCTTTCTTTTTCATTTTTTTACTCAGGGGTTCTCATCTAGAGATTCTGTGAAGATGATGAAAGAACATTTTAATAACATAGATTTAATTAAAAGCATTTGAAATATTTATTATGTGGATTACATGAAATGTTTCTGATTTTCTTAAAAATGTGCTTTATAAAATTTTAAAAAGCCAACCAGTATTAACATTATACTATTGCATTTCCCTTAAGAATACCCTTCTATAAAAAGATCTGGGTATCACACAGTTATTTTATATATGATAAAGATGTTTTGTTAAATTTTATTCAGTATGTCCGTATGTGAAAAATTGACAATATATGTATAACCAATGCGTCATAACCAATTTTTTTAAAGACATTTATCTTTTTTAAAATTTTTTTTTTATTTTATTCATTTTAGAGAGGAGACACAGAGTGAGAGAGAGAGAGAGAAAGGGGGGAGGAGCTGGAAGCATCAACTCCCATATGTGCCTTGACCAGACCAGTGCAGGGTTTTGAACTGGCGACCTCAGTGTTCCCAGGTCGACACTTTATCCACTGAGCCACCACAGGTCAGGCTCACCAATTTTTAATAGGACATTTTTCAGGCATGGAAGCTCAGCACTCAATACACAGTTGACTAAGGCAATTAATGGTACTTTACATATTCAAAATATCTGCAAAGTGGGTAAACCACCTGATGAGCAAATGTAAATCTTTTTTTTTTTTTTTTTGTATTTTTCTGAAGTGAGAAGCGGTAGGGCAGTAGGCAGACTCCCACATGTGCCCGACTGTGATCCACCGGATATGCCCGACAGGGTGATGCTCCACTGCAACTGGAGCCATTCCAGCATGTGAGGCAGAGACCATGTAGCTATCCTCAGCGCCCTGGACAACTTTGTTCCCATGAAACCTTGGCTGCAGGAGGAGAAGAGAGAGATAGAGAGAAAGGAGAGGAGGAAAGGTGGAAGCAGGTGGGCGCTTCTCTTGTGTGCCCTGGCTAGGAATCAAACCCAGGACTTCCACCCGCCAGGCTGATGCTTTACCACAGGGTAGCAAATGTAAATCTTTATACAGCATTGTATAGGACAGTCTATAATCTCAGGACAGTTACACTAATAAAATAAGCATCAGAACAGTTATGATGATAAGAACCCTGAAGTGAGAATTTAAACATGGCCTTTTGAGTATTTGGAATTGCTCATTTTCATCCATAATAGAAAAGACAAAAAGAGATTGGGGTCAAGAGTGAAACTCTCCATAAAGAATGATATTATTATATTGACTTTGATCACTAGATTTTATTATTACTGTGTTGAAATCCTAGTATAAGTAATATCAATAGCATTGTGAATGCTCACAGCACAACATCTTTAATGCAGAACAGCAGGAGACAAGGGGAGACACTGTAGCCTGGGCATCAGAATGCTGGAGTCCTATTCTGTCCCAAGTCACTTATCTTACTTTTATCTATATGCCCACTTACAAATATATATATATATATATATATATATATATATATATATATATATATATGTGTGTGTGTGTGTGTGTGTGTGTGTGTGTGTGTGTGTGTATGGAAAAATATACTATGTTTATAAAGCTTGTATGCAGAATTCAGTTTTCCTATGTAGATGACCAAATTGTACAAATAGAGTCCAGGAAGATTTTCTTTGGTGATTTTGAGCCATTTCAAATTTATATAAATTCCGATCTGTATAAAAGGATTTGTTTATGTGTGCAGCTTTTATTACTTTTCATATTAAAAGGTGAGCAGTACAGTCTGAAAATAACTATTGAAGCTTCTTTTACATTTTCTGAATCTAGTGTTTTTGTTGGTCATATATCTCCTGGACAAACTAGCTCCTCTTTGGGAAATTACCTTTTTGTGACACACGGACTCACAAAATAAAAGACAATAGCAGTATTATCAACTGAACATGTATTTAGCAGAAAACTGAATATAGTAGAATTTCTTTAATCAGTACATGGGACTACTCAGTTTTGTTTCATCGTGTTTGGTCTGGGTTCTAAATGAAGCAGGGAAGTTAATGTAACGAGACTCTTGGTAATCATGCAGAACCATTTGCTGACTTGATAAGATCCAGGTGCAAATGTGTCAAAGTCATCTAAACGTTCACCGCAAAAGGAGTGTTTCTGTGTGATTTAATTTAAACTATGATAATGAAAAATGCAAGTGATGGCTGTTGGGTTGAAATCAAATAAAAATAGCACAAATGAACAAGGGAACAGGGAGATGATATTGTCACTGGCAACATATATTAAGAACTATTTCCACAGTAATAACACGTACTATGCAACCATTAACTGGTACATTCCTATTTTTCTTTTTAATTGTGGTAGGGAGGAAATGGAGACAATATAACTAGTACATTGGTTTATTTTATAGTAATCTAACAATTTCATTGAAATGTCAGTGATACCATCTCTGTGGTTACTCAGAAAATTGTATAGAAATAATGATCTTTGATGTGTCTGATTTACAAAACAACATAGGTCGGTGGAACACCTTCCCTTTCTTATCACTGGAATTATCATCACCCAGTCTGACTAAATGCATTTCATGCCAAACTTCTTTTCATAGACATAGTACCCACTGCTGTAAAAATTAGGGTAATGTTAGTGACTCACTTTTTCCAACCTTTGACAGAAATAAAACTTCTGGGAACCACACTGATCCCATAAATTTATCCTCATACAGGATATGGTCTTAGATTTATAACTAAGTTATGAGGAATCAGCTTACTCAGGTAAATAGAATGTTCTTTAGGAAAATATGTGAAAGCTTGCATAGAAAATGCACTCTTTATTTTAAAAACTGTACTCAATTTTATGATTAGAGACTGGTCAATGTCACACCACTGTGATTTTTAAATTCATTGCATATTGTTTGTGACCTAGAATACTAATTGTGGCTGACCACTTGGGTAAAGAATCAAAGCATTATCTGTTGAGAAGATTAATTAGGAATCACTATTTAAAATTGGACACAGGATGGCTTGATAGGAATACTGACATGGTATTGCACTGATGTAGGTTGAAGCCAGTTAGGCTGACATTCAGACCAAGGGATTATGAACTTTTATAGTCAATAATTTGGAAATGTCTGTCCCATCTGTTTCTTTGTTGCCAGACCTCTGCTTTGGGAATCTGACCTGTGAGGATGTTATTTTTGAATTAGTGCTGGCAGTCTGAGTCAAGTGACATGCCATCAACAGTTTTCAAAGAGTATAATTGTCCCATCATTTCACCTGAATTTTCTATATTTAACTCTAATACGATATGGTGCTGTTTTGTGTGACTTTACAATGTAGTACCATGTATACTGTTACCCAATGGATTTCTAAACAAAATGTATTAATCTATAACAGGGGCTTCACAATTTTCAGTTTGCCTTTCAACATTTTGCTATATATTTCTGATTCTTGGAGCCTTAGAATACTTTATTTTTAAGTTCCTATTTTTTTTTTCAACCAGTAAATAGTCTTTATCATTAAGCAACAGCAAATTATACTACCTAGTAGCAAAACATTTTAATCCTACTGGCTTTTTATCAGGTCCATCCACCTGCCATTTCATCTTTGACTTTAATCCCTCAAGCAATAAATATTAAGAATGAATTAATTTTCCATAATTTCCTAGTCAAGTGAACATGAGTATGAACAAACACTCCAATATGGGCTGGCAGGGAATAGCAGCAGTAGAATGTGCAGTGCTATGTCCTATCCAGAGAGGTTTCATCTTGAGAAAGACATTGTTTATTATAGTTTGTCTACTGTTTAACATTTGTTACTTTCAAATGTATAGATATTAGAAACAAAAGACAATTGCAAAAATTTCAACACACCACAAAAAACATGTAAGATAAAAAATATTGCAAATATTGAATACTGCAGTATGCTATTATTGATAATAGTAGTTCAATTTAGGTATAGTGATCCTTTAATGATGATTGACAATGTTTAGTGATGATTGATAAATTCAACAATAATTTTGTCATTTATAAATTATTCTGTAGCAAACTTGCCAATAACAAACTAGTACCTTTATAGTATTTTACAGTTTGTTTGTTTTGTGGGGAGGATGAAAACTAAAATTTCTCATGCCCTTAAAATATAGAAAATAACATGATGTCCTCAAGTGGATGTATAACTTCTATCTCATGTGAATACTTCTATTAAGATTCTTGATTTGATGTTCTATTAAAGTGGCAACTCATCTTCTATTATGAAAAGTCTTATCCTAGGAAAGTTGAGACGAATTTAAGCATTTTTAGAAATAGCTTTTTTAACAGGAATGAAAAGGCACAGCTCAGTAATATCTCAACAACAGACACAACCCAAACAATAAAATTTTTACATTAATATAATGCAAATAAATAAGCATTTAAATATTCAAAGAAAGTCTTTTCAAGACACGGTAGGTACCCCACTGTGTAAATTTATGTCAAACATAAACATGTTGATTAAATTTTGAGTAATACAATTTATACAGTATATTTATTGATGTGTCTGTATCAGAAGTGAATTTTTTGCAATTAATTTACCCTTAGTGATTAAAATGCACATTTCCTTTAAATGTATAATTATAATGATTCCTTTCTCTTTAGTGAAATACTTAGGTAACTTTTTTATACCCATATTCATTTAGTATTTAAATACATAGTATTTAAATCACTTGCAAGAATCAATTTCTACAAATTATCCACCAGAAAATACTTCACAAAATAATGTGTAATGGATTACTAAAGGTTATTGCCTCATTGACTAATATGGTGGGCTAAAGTTATCTTGTTCTTGTACTATATATCTAGTTATATTTGTTGTAGAAATTACTTTGTTTTTGAATACTTGCAGTGTTCACAGTATTATAAATATTTAGAAATAGAAAGAACACTCAACAATTATCTCTATCCAATTTTTGAAAAATAACTTTTTATAGTATTTGGGAAAACTTGAGTAGTTCTATTAAATGAAAATCCAGGAAGACAGTAACTCTACAGGAGATTTCTTTACCAGAAATGAATCTGATATTTACCTTCTGAGTAAGAAATATGTTATTTGGAGCACTACACGATTTTTAAGAGTTATTTTTTGCTCAGGCTTCAAGTCAGAATTGTGTTGTGTGAGTAGAATTGAAGTTGTTGGTGAATAAGATTTAAGATCATTTGGGTGGTGAACTTTTCCTAGTATTCATTTTTAAAATAACTAATTATTCCCAGTCTTATTACCATTACCTCCCATCTACCTCCAACCACTGTACTTGGTACTTTATATAATAGGGCGCAGTGTTATTAAGACAGAATGATGCACACTCAGTATCATACTGTATTTACCCTGGATTTGTTTTCCTTTTTGCCTGTGTCTCATGACGATTTACATATGTAATTAGTATAACTAGTTGTGGTAATCTACTCATTCATAAGTTTAAGAAATGAGGTTCTCAGCTTCATTTCTCCCTGGACATCTGACCTACCAGCATAGAGGAGAGAAAAAGTTCAAACACTTTTTATAGAGCCATGTTTGACCCTTGGCATTTTATTCTTACTTCAATTGCCATCCTTTAAATAAGTATTTTCTACTTATAATAACTTCTGCAGAGGGGACTGTTGACCACACTTGGTCTAAACCTGCTGCTCAGACCTTGTTGGGGAGAAATAAAATTTGAGTATCCAGCAGTGGCTGAGGGATCAAGCTCTGGAGTAGGAGCCACATGCCCCATACTGAGCTCCTGACTAAGAGACCCCTGAAGTAGGGGGTCCCACTAACATTATATTCACAACCTTAGTTGCCCTAAACCACCAAGCATGCAACTTGTAGAGGAGTTGGCTGGGTGAGGTCAATTTGAGTCCACATTATAGTCTTACTACAGAAGATACTGTGGGAAGACCAGGCAGCTGTAAGAGTAGGAGGAACAGTTGAAAAGGGACAAATCTTACAGAGCTTGGGGTTTCATGGAGCCACTGTCATCTGTAAGCAGGAGTAAGCTGATTCTTATACAAAGGTTGGCCCATCCCATACTACCAAGGCACAGAAAACACAAGACACAAACAGCAGAAACTGCAGATAAGTAGCTCACAGCAAGTTACAAATAACAGCTGATGTCAGTCCAAGAAGAACTAGAGACAATACTACTGGTAGTAGGTGGCAGAGGGCAACAACCCTAGACTCAACTACCTATACAAGCAGCACACTCAATGGTACAGTCTAGCAGGCATCGGACACTGTGAAGAATAAATACACCAAACAGGACAGTCATAGCAGAGTGTGTAATACACATGATCAAGGTTGACCCTTAGAGCCAACCAGCCTGAAGTGATAACCATACCTATGAAAGGACCAGCTGCATCTAATATAACAAGAGGAAAAATAGTACCCTCAAGAAGGATTTCTAGAACAAGGTAAACAAGTATCCTGGAGGTCAGTACAACCAAGCCTATCTTATTCATAAAGGTACCACAAAATTTCAGTCAGACAGCGCTACCTAATACACAGACAAAATAGGTAAACAGAGAAAGGCAACCCAAATGAATCAACAAGAGAAGTCCCCAGAAAAGAGGCTAAAAAATCTGAGGAAACTCTTAAGAGAGTTGTGTGACAACATGAAGAGAAACAACATCTGCATCATAGGGTTTTCTGAAGGAAAAGAGAACGAACAAAGTATAAATAACCTGCGTGGAGAAATTGTAGCTGAAAAATTTCCCAAATCAATGAAGGAAAATGTTGCACAAAGTCAAGAAACAGAGAGTCCCATTAAAGAGAAACCAAAGAGGCCTACACCAAGACAGATTTTTATTGAAGTGCCGAAGTTAAGAGACAAAGAATTCTAAAAGCTGCAAGAGAAAAGCAGTTAAATTACCTATAGAGGAGCCCCATAAGGATGACATTCAACTTTTCAACAGAAATACTTGAGGCCAGAAGGGAATGGCAAAAAATATTTAAAGTGAAGCAAAGCAAGAACCTACAACCAAGACTTCTTTATCCAGCAAGGATACTGTTTAAAATGGAAGGAGAAATAAAAAGCTTCCCAGACAAAAAAAGGGCAAAACTCAAGAAATTCATTATCATTAAACTGATATTGTAAGAAATGTTAAGGGGCCTCCTGTAAAAAGAGCAAAGGAAAAAAATCTAGAAAAAGAAAACTGTAGATTTAAAGAATAGCATGGCAATAAACAACTACATATCAATAATAACCTTAAATGTAAATGAATTAAATGATCCAATAAAAAGTCATAGGGTAGCTGTGTGGATAAGAAAACAGGACCCGTACATATGACATCTACAAGAGACCTATCTCAGAACAAAAGATACACTTAAACTGAAAGTGGAGGGATGGAAAAAAGTATTTCATACAAATGAAAATGAAAAGAAAATATGCTGGGGTAGCAATACTTATACCTGACAAAATATAACCTTTTAAACAAAGGTTATAGTGAGGGATAAAGAAAGTCACTACAGAATGATAAAGGGAGCAATCCAACAACAGGATATAATCATTCTCAATATCTATGCACCTAATATAGGAGCACCTAAATATAAAGCAGATTTTGATGGACATTAAAGGTGAGATCAATAGCAACACTATAATAGTAGGGGATTTTAATACCCCACTGTCATCAATGAATAGATCCATTAGAGAGAAAATTAATAAAGAGACAGCTGCCTTAAATGACACACTAGATCAACTAGATTTAATTGGTATCTTCAGAATTTCTCACGCGAAAGCAGCAGAATATAGGTTCTTTTCAAGTGCTCATGGGACATTCTCTAGGATAGACCACATTTTAGGACGCAAGAATAAATCTCAACAAATTGTGACCTGATATGTGACCTGATAAATGAATTCAGCAAGATGTCAGGGTATAAAATTAATATTCAGAAATTAGTGGCATTTTTATACACCAACAATGAACTGTCTGAAAGAGAAATTAAGGAAACAATCCCCTTCACCATTGCAAGAAAAGAAATATAGTGCCTAGGAGTAAATTTAACAAAGGAGGTAAAAGACTTGTACTCAGAAAACGATAAGACATTGATAAAAGAAATCAAGGAAGATACAAACAAGGGAAGAATATACCATGTTTAAAGATAGGAATAATAAACTTCATTAAAATGTCTATATTACTCAAAGCAGTCTATAGACTCAATGCAATTCCTATTGAAATACTAATGGTATACTTCAAAGATATAGAACAAATATTCCAAAAATTTACATAGAACTGAAAAAGAACATGGATACCCTCAGCAATCTTGACAATGAATAATAAAGTGGGAGGTATGACACTTTCTGTTATCAAGTTATACAACAAGGCCATAGTAATCGAAACAGTTTGGTATGGGCATAAGAACCAGCATACAGATCTGTGGAACACAACAGAGAGCCCAGAAATAAACCCATACGTTTATGGTCAATTGATATTTGACAAAGGAGGTAACAGCATGCATTGGAGTAAAGACAGTCTCTTTAACAAATGGTGTTGGGAAAATTGGACAGGTATATGCAAAAAATGAAACTAGACCACCAATGTACACCATTCACAAAAATAAACTCAAAATAGATAAAAGACTTAAATGTAACTATAAACATCTTGAAAGAATACATAGGAAGTAAACTTTCTGATATCTCTCATAGCAATATTTTTGCCCATTTATATCCACAGACAAGTGAAATAAGGGACAAAATAAAGAAATGGAACTATATCAAACTAAAAAGCTTTTGCACAGCAAAAGACTCTTTGAACAAAATAAAAAGACAACCCACACAATGAGAGAACATATTTGCCAAATAATCCAATAAGGAGTTAATAACCACAATTTATAAAGAACTCTAAAACTCAACACCAGGAAAGTAAACAATCCAATTAAAAATGGGCAAGAGAACTGAATAGATACTTCTCCAAATAGGACATATAGAGGGCCAATAGGCATATAAAAAATGTTCAATGTCATTAATCATCAGAGAAATACAAATTAAAACCACAATGAGATACCACCTCACCCCTTTCAGAATGGCACTCATTAACAAATCAACACACAGTAAGTGCTCTCAAGGGTGTGGAGAAAAGGGAACCCTCCTGCACTGCTGGTGGGAATGCAGACTTGTGCAGCTACTGTGGAAAACAGTATGCGGATTCCTCACAAAATTAAAAATGGAACTGCCTTTTGACTTAGCTATTCACTTTTAAGAATATGTCCTAGAAACACCAGTCACTGATTCAAAAGAAGATTTGCACCCCCATGTTTATTGCAACATTGTTTACAACAGGCAAGATTGGGAAACAGCCTAAGTGTCCATTAGTGGACCAGTGGATTAAAAAGCAGTGGTACATAAAAGTGAGACTATGAGACATGGACAAGAGTGTGGTGGTTACAGGGTGGGAGGAGGGTGGAGAGGGTGGGATAGGGAGAAGGGGAGGGACACAGGGAAAACCAGATAGAAGGTGACAGAGGACAATTTGACTTTGAGTGATGGATATGCAACATAATTGAATGATAAGATAACCTGGAGATGTTTTCTTTGAACATATGTACCCTGATTTATTGGTGTCACCCCATTAAAATTAATAAGAAAAAAGCAGTGGTACATGTACACAGTGGAATACTATGCAGCTGTGAAAAAGAAGGAAACCTTACCTTTTGTAATGGCATGGATGGACCTGGAGATTATTATGCTAAGTGAAATAAGCCAGGCAGAGAAAGACAAATATCATATAGTCTCACTTTTATGTGGAATCTAATGAACAAAGTGAACTGAGGAACGGAATAGAGGAAGAGGTAGGGTCACAGGGAGCTAAGGTACAGCTGTAAGAGGGAAGGGGGATGAAGGGATGGGGTCAGAGAAGGTGAAGGGATTAGTGAAATTATATATACATATCACGTAGATGCAGATAACAGGACAGCAAACCCTAGAGGGAAGGAGGGAGGGAGTTCGGTGGAGGGGGGCAAAGGGTGGATAATGGGGAGCAAGGTGGGGTGAGGGAGTTATATTCAGTGGCACACTCGAAACCATGTTAACATAATAAATTAAAATTAATAAAAAATTTAATAAGTATTTGCTACTTAGAAATATATCAAAGATGGAGAATTAAGGGATTTTGATTTTTAACAAATTAATAGAAAATAATTTTAACCATAAAGTTCAATCTATAAAAACCCGCTGAGTTACAAGATACTTTTTAAATGTTTGTGGGTAATGTGAAGTGATAAGAGAAATTAATTCAGCTCTCATAATGCTTAGTGGAGGAATTAGTACAGATAAGGCCAGAAAACACAAATATTTGGAAGGAACAGTGATAAAAATAACTCCCATAAATCTCCCTCACATGTGCCTAGATAGATTATTCAGTTAAGATTGTTAAAGCATCTGAAGACCTTAGCACAGAGTGTGGCAGTAAATAGACATTCTTTATATTTTTTCTGTTATGAATTTTAGATTGCATATGCATACAGCTATTTTAAGGGCACTATATACCAATGTCACATGTAGACCATTTGTAATACTTTGTTTTATTTCTGGTGTGATTACTTTTTTTTTAAGTTATACATTTTGTCTGATTAGGAGTATCAACTAGAAACAATCAAGTACTGTTCTTAGGGCCTACATGAATCATATGAGTAGTAATCTTTAAGCAAATATTGTATCACATATGTCCAACAACCTCTTACAGTATATAACATTAATAAAACAGTGAAGACATTAATCAAGGGTGGTATCTAGCTTATTTGCATAAATTAATTAACATCAACAGCTACACCAAGTTGCAGCACAGCAGCACCTGGGAAAACCATCACTCCCAGTGAAGTAAGGTAGTGAGCCCACAGAGTGGAGAGGGTTTCCATCTCCAAATACACACCAGCGTCATCATTTACATAACACTAGTGTCAACGTGGAGTCAGGTCACTGTGATGCATGGCTCTGAAGCAGGGGCCTATCTAGGAAAATGTCAATGCAGTCATTTAATGAGAGCATTCATGGATTTTCAGGCATCGATATTTCAGCTATGCATGGAGATGCTGTTTCAGAACTGTATTACTGATGATAAGTATTGGTATTTATTTAGTCTTGTTTTATTATTTGTCAACTTAGCCAATTCTTTTTGTGAACTGAGATGTAAGAATGGGATGTGAGTAATAAGGGAGAGAAGAGATCCGTATGTATGGACAAATTTATAGATAATTAAGTAAAACCTTTACTTGCTTAAACCCTTTAACCCATGCAAGAACCAGCCCTGTGCCTGACCTGTGGTGGCGCAGTGGATAAAGTGTCGACCTGGGAACACTGAGGTCGCCAGTTCAAAACCCTGCACTGGTCTGGTCAAGGCACATATGGGAGTTGATGCTTCCAGCTCCTCCCCCTTTCTCTCTCTCTCTCTCTCTCTCTCTCTCTCTCTCTCTCTCTCTCTGTGTGTCTTCTCTCTAAAATGAATAAAAAAAATAAAAAATAAAATAAATTTTAAGAACCAGCCCTGTTTAACTGACAGAGATGACCTTAATCTTAGCTTTGCTCATTCATTCACCCATGTATTCATCTATTAATTTACTCACCCAATAAATGTTAGCCCACTACCCATCTGTTACTGTCTTGGGTGGTGGGAATGCAAAGTGGAATATCCCTTTTATGCCCAGAGTTGGAAATTTGATACTTTGTGCAAACAAATAATTACAGGCTGAAAATTTACCATCTTAAAATTGTGATGCTTGTATATCTGCTTTGGGTCTTTCCTGAAGGGAACTTGAGATTTTTTTCAGAGGAAAGCAAAATTTAGAATAACTGAAATATGTGCTTGACTAGCAGAAGTGAGAAGAAATAATATTCTAGAGCGTGGGAACACCATGGTAATTACTTTTCATAGTTGCTAGTATTACTTTCTTCATGCATTCGCTAGGCTGAGCTTGGTGTCATTATTGACTTTAGTTAATTTACACAGCTGTATTGGGAGGGGTGAGGAAGGGCGAGGGGAAATATAGAGGGGCGTGTGTTGCCTCTTCTATGCCTTGAATAAATTGTGCCCTCCTCATCCTGGCAGATGTCTGGACATTGACTCATTTAACTTGTATTTATCAGCCTCAGGAGATATGTGCTTCATTATAATTGTGTATAACTAGAAGCCTAAGGGAGAAAAAGATTATGAGACATACCTTGGCTAATCGATATCTTTCTTTGGCTAGTTGGCCTGATTCCTATAGCCAGATCCAAAACTGATGAGGGCTTCCCTGATGTCTACAAATGGCAGGGTTTTTTTTTTTTGGAAAAAATCACATTAATATTAGCCCTAGTAGATTGTTTATTTGGCAAAATGACCAAAACTTTGTAGTTGAAGGAACAAGGTTATACTAACAATTTTAACACGCCTGAAAAGCTTTCTCTTGTGAAGATGGTTTAGTCATACAAAAATAAAATAGAATTTATTCAAATTTCTAAAAAGGAGGTAAAAATTGGGTCACTATATATTTTTCTCTGTATGTGAATACATAAAGTATTGAGTAATATGTTATGAAAGTCTGATTATAAATGGGAATGGGATGTGGGAATGCTGTGGGAACACTTTTTTACTGGCTAATAGGATGTTACTATTTTAAGCATTAAATTTAAAAATGTGTGGTATATGGTATGTTTACTGCCTGAGATAATATGTATTACTCAACTTCAGTCATTTTGATTATAAAAATCTTTAATTTACATTGATAACTGATGAAAGGGATTATGAGCCATCTATTTCTATAATATCATTCAAATGGTTTGTTTACCCTTTGACACTATTTTCTTTCTCCAATGGACTTCTATATGGGTTAGAAGACATTGCTCAATCTCTGGCTTGTTCTTTAAGAATAACAGTTTGTATTCAATGAGGTATATACAGCAAAGTAATTCAGATAGTGAAAGGTTGATATTATTTGTGTGTAGTATAAGTTAAAAAAAGAAGAACTTGATTGCTACGGGGCTGATTATCAGGGAAGAGTCATTATGTCCCACACAAGATCAGAGAAATCTTTAGCATACTATGAAACATACATAATTGAATATAATTTCTGCCGTTAAACTTATCTGCCATTAGATCCACTTTCCAGTGTGGGTTGAACACTTGAGGCAGAAGTTAAATGTAGGAATTAATTTGTGTCAGCCCCAATCCCATTCCTTCCTGTGGACTCAGGACATGGAATTTGGTGAGAAGAAAGCAGAATGCAGAAGTAGGAAAACCTAGGCTTTGACATCACATAGATTTTTTTTTCTTCTTTTTAATTTTTGCTAGGGAGAAAGAGAGAGAGAGGAACAGACAGAGACAGATAGGAAGGGAGCAGGATGAGAAGCATCAAGTAGTAATCACAACACTTCAAGTTGTTCATTCATTGATTGCTTTCTCATATATGCCTTGACTGAAGGGCTCCAGCTGAGCCAGTGACCCCTTGCTCAAGCCAGCAACCTTGGGCTCAAGACAGTGACCTTGGGGTTCAAGCCAGTGACCTTTGGGCTCAAGCCAGCGACCATGGAGTCATGTCTATAACCCCATGCTCAAGCCAGCAAGACTGCTCTTAAGCTGGCAATCTTATGGTTTAGAACCTGGGTCCTCAGCCTCCTAGGCTAACATTCAATCCACTGCGCCACTGCCTGATCAGGCAACATCACATAGATTTTGATTTAGCTTCTGATTATAACATTTACTAGCTTGTGAAATTGGACACTGTTTAGCCTATTTGAAACTTGGTCTCTTATGATTGTTTGGAAAATTAAATAAATTAATAAACATAAAGTATTTAAGATACTAACTGACATAGTAAATATATATTATATACTATGATTATTATTATTAGCTATCATATCTATAAACATAAATTCTTGTGAGCTTTTGAGAATATCAAACAAATACCTAACTCATGCCAGTAGCTTTCAGCATAAAACCCACTTAATGACAAGACTTTGGGTTGATAAACAGTATGGGCTAAGTTTTCAATGAATCAGAGTTATTATGAGGTTAATAAATGATACAACAGGGAAGAAGAAAGAATAAATGAAATGGGGAACTTTCATACTACTTGTAAAATACTCAAGTAATATAATACTAATGAAATTATTAATGTAGTGTTAGGATGATGTCAACTCATTTTTTTGTGACAGAGAAAAAAAGAGAGAGACACAGAGAGGTGTATATAGGGACAGACAGGAGGGAGAAAGATGGGAAGCATCAATATTTCATTGTGGCTCCATATTTGTTCATTGATTGCTTTCTCATATGTGCTTGACTGGGGGCTTCAGCAGAGCAAGTGACCCTTTATTCAAGCCAGTGACTTTGGGCTCAAGCCAGCAATCTTGAGCTTCAAGCCAGCAATCTTTGGGTTCAAGCCAATAAGCATGGGATTGTGTCTATGATCCTACACTCAATCCAGCGACCTCATGCTCATGTTGGTGAACCCATGCTCAAGCTAGATGAGACCATGCTCTAGCCAGTGACCTCGGGGTTTTGAACATGAGTTCTCTGCAACCTAGTCTGACACTCTCTCTACTGTGTCACCACCTGGTCAGGCTCAACTCATTTTCTGATCTTAGGATTGAACTGAGGTAAAAAAAAAAAAAAAAAAAAGTACATTTGAGCAGGCATCAGAGGCAGTGTCTACAGAATTTTCAATTAAGGTAAAAGATGAATTTTATATACAAAAAAAGTGTTTGAAAATGTAAGAGAGGCTATTTAATCTTATTGAAAGTGATTCTAAAATGCTCAATGCAAAGGGAGATGTTTTTTGGGACATGGTCAGAGAAAAGAAAACTGCCATCAGAAAAACACTATCATAGGGCTTACATATTATCTATGACCAGTTTGGTAGTCAAGTAATTTAATGACCAGTTCTCTGCCTTAATGACTGTTTTAAGTATAAAAAAGAACAATATACCAAAAGGTAGTTTATTATTTTGTGCATTTAATACTTAAATAAGAACAATAAAAGAGGTGCACATAACTAGATTATAAGAGTTTTAAACTATTAATGAAAAAATATTAAATAATACCTGCCAAAAAAGCATTAAAACTATTATTTAAGATATTTCCATATCTTATTTTTGAGACAGAGAGAAACAGAGAGAGAGAGAGAGAGAGATAGGGAGAGACTGACAGGAAGGGAGAGAGATGAGAAGCATCAATTCTTCGTTGCTGCTCCTTAGTCTCCTTAGTTGTTCTTTGATTGCTTTTACATATGTGTCTCAATGGGGAAAGGGGTGTTGGGGGATACAGTAGAGTGAGTGATCCCTTGGTCCAGCCAGTGACCTTGGGCTTCAAGCCAGAAACCTTTGGGTTCAAGCCAGCGACCATGGGGTCATGTCTATGATCTCATGCTCAAGCCTGAAACCCTGCGCTCAAACTGGTGATCCTGCGCTCAAGTTGGATGAGCCTGTGCTCAAGCTGGTTACCTTGGGGTTTCAAACCTGGGTCCTCCACGTTCCAGTCCTATGCTCTGTCTACTGTGCCACCACCTGGTCAGGCTATTTCCATATCTTTGATTGGCATTCCCACTTGCAATTTTCTTCACTTTTATCCAAGCATCACTAGCTATGTGATTTTCCCTTAACCGTCTTTTTACTGTAGGAGTAGGATCCGATTCCTTTACCTATGGATGGAATGAACATTACTGCGGGCACTTAGAATATGCTGTTGCACAGATGAACGTTAAAAAAGAGTAAGGAATGCAGATTTGTGATTTCTACTTTAGGCGGCTGCCCAGGCACCTGCCTTAGAGAGAACCCTGATTACGAGTGCCATTCTAACAATCAGTTCACCGAACTTAACAAACAAAACTTTAGATATTGGTTCTGCTGAACCAGTGAGAGAACTGGCTGGATCCCACTACTGGCTATGACCAAGGGTAACAGGCCATGAGACATACTCATTGTCACCAGTGCAAAGTTTACAAAGAGTTCTTACTGGCTTGTCTTCTAGTAGATGGTAGTTGGTAGCCTTATCTTCAGACATGCTTTCTGGTTTTTACAGGGCCCTACTTATATCTCTTCTAAAAAATCTCTCTAGAACCTTCCTCATTTGTCTAGTCATACCTCCTTTTGCTTTCTTCTGATTCAAGGAATCTCTGACTCTATACTTAAACTTCTACATGCGTTTGAGCTCCCCATAGTTTTGTAGAATATAAGAACTTTAAAGAAAAATTATTCTGACACTTTTGAAAACAGTAAGACAGATTTTATTAGATAGAGCTACTACAGGAAGGGAGAGAGATCTAAACATAGAACTGAACTCAACTCCAAATATAGCAAAGACAGATGGGGATTTATGGCCAAAGGGCAGAGTGAGGGGAACAGTAGATGGATACTTATCAAGAGGAACTTGATTAATTATCAAGGATGATTGAAGGATTCTTGCTAAGCTAGGCTCAGCAGGAAAAGGACAAGACCTAGTTTAAAAGAGGGCTCAGAAGAAACTGACTAAAATTTGATCAGTGAAGTTGTTCATGGCACTTCGGAGAGGTGCTCTCTCTCTCTTTGTTTGAGCATCTTTATGCTCACTGGGAACCTCTCACTCCATCTGTTTGTTCCACCCTCCAGTCTTTATTCCTGAACTTTGGATCCTCAAAACCCACAATAGGATCAGTTTGTACTCTGTATTTATGATCATGAGATTGGGATAAATGATGAGAAGCAGGATTCAGATAATTTATATTGCAGCAGTTTGTAAGGTAAAAACACTAGGGACACTCTAAAACAATGATCCGTGTAACATAAAATAAAATAACTCATTTGGCTTCACCCAGGCCAATTAAATATAAATCTTTGGGGTTGGACCCAGGCCTCTGTATTTTTTGTTAAACTTTTTTAGTAGTGCATCCTGGATTGAGGACCAAAGATACACAAGACTTTCAGGTCAACATTTGATGGGGATCTCAGTTTTCTGTCATTTTGGAACCATGACTGGTGGTTATTCTTAGGAGAATCATGAACAAGAGACTGGCATTCTCTCCAACTAACTGGGATGTTCTCTGATTCACATATATTTTCTGGGCTTGAGGTCCCTGATGTGCTAAGTGAGTATAGTTTGCAAACATGTTGACTGTAGCACAATAGTGTCTCTAAACTTTTAGAAGAGGGAGCAAAAAATAAAATTTTCATTAAATATATATTGCAGGCCAGAAGAGCTCATCAATGGTATATCATTTAACAAAATCTTCCCAACAATCTTGTGAGATAGGAATTATTATTCTATAATTACTAGAAAAGATAATTGATATATTTAAAGTGACAGAGTTAGTGGGGGAGCCTGAGACACTCTTCATTCTGCTCTCTCAAACCCTGCCACCTCTGTTCTTTAAAGAGCCACAGAGGCACTATGAAGGCAAAGAGCATTAAACCTCCTTTAATTTCTTGAGTATTATTTTTATTCCTTTTTACACATTTTTTTTCTCTTGTTCTAGTCATGTTGTCTTACTTTAGAGCTCACAGATGTGTTATAGATGACTAAACAACTTTATTGTTCTAAACTTTCAGATTGCATGTCATATCAAAAAGCGTTCCACATTCAATTTTAGTTTTTTCATATTTTCTAAATGACTTTATCAAGCAATCTACTTTCCAGATTTGTTTTTATTTTGTCATATTTTTCTAAATGTTCTTATCAAGCAATCAACTTTCTGCATCCCATATGCACTGAACTATATTGGAAAATAAAATATTAAAACCAAAGACAGAAAGTACAGATTAGCAAAAGAGTGAGATCGTCATAAATGTGCTGATTTCCTGTGTAAATGAATGGAAGGTTAGTATATTCAGTTCAAACTATAATAACATCATAAACAAATAGGTTTTATAACATGAAGTCCTTAGTAAGTATATCACTTTAAGTAGTCATGCAATTGAGTATTGAATAGCTACATTCCCATACATAGTTATTGAATGTCTTTTGTTAAAGAATGCAAAGTAAAAACAGATACTGGGGAACAATTTTTTTTCTCATTTTCTGTTGTATAAGGTTTTATAACTTTTTCTATATATTTCTGCATTGCTGATTTTTTGGTGCACGCTCTAGTTTTTTTTTTTTTTAATTTTTAATTTTTTTAAATTTATTCATTTTAGAGAGGAGAGAGAGAGAGAGAGAGAGAGAGAGAGAGACAGAAAGGGGGAGGAGCAGTAAGCATCAACTCCCATATGTGCCTTGACCAGATAAGTGCAGGGTTTTGAACCGGCAACCACAGCATTCCAGGTCGATGCTTTATCCACTGCGCCACCACAGGTCAGGCTCTAGTTTTTTTTTTTAATTAATTAATTAATTTTTTTTACAGGGACAGAGATAGAGTCAGAGAGAGGGATAGATAGGGACAGACAGACAGGAATGGAGGGAGGTGAGAAGCATCAACATTAGTTTTTCATTTTCATTGCGACACCATGGTTGTTCATTGATTGCTTTCTCACATATACCTTGACCACGGGCCTTCAGCAGACCAAGCAACCCCTTGCTGGAGCCAGCAACGTTGGGTCCAAGCTGGCTACCTTTTGCTCAAGCCAGATGGCCCCGCACTCAAGCTGGCAAGCTCGGAGTCTCGAACCTGGGTCTTCCACATCCCAGTCTGATGCTCTGTCCACTGCGCCACCACCTGGTCAGGCACATGCTCTAGTTCTTATGCAATTTTAATTTCTTTTTGTTACAGTTAATGGCATGCATTGGTTTTTAAATTGGAGTTAAAGGGCAACAACTCTTGGATTGAACATAACCACAAGGCAATTAATGTTTTACAAACATTACTTTTACATAATTGTAGTTGTTTTTAAATGTAAAAAATTATTATCTTATAAAAAAACACCCTCTTATTTTGTTTTAAGATTGAATCATGGCTTCTTTGAGTAGGCATAAATATAAGAATAGTCCTGACACCTTCTATTCTATATGTGACTGTTACACACTTAAACCTTAAAGGTGCAACATTTCATCCTTTGTGACATGTGCATATATCGCCTATTTCCAAGTTCCCCTTGGCGATCAAGACAAGAATTGGGCTCCTCATATTGTGTGTCATAATTGTGAGGAAATGCTTTGTGACTGGACAAAAGGAAAATGCAAAGGAATTCATTTTTGGCTTGAACCTAAAAACCGTAGCAGTGACTGTTACTTCTGTCTGATCCATACAAAGGGCATCGGCAAGAAAATATGGCATATGATTGCATATCCTAATATTCCTTCACCAATACGAACTATCTCACACTCTGAGACACTCTCAGTTCCAGTTTTCAATGGATTTATTTCTTCTAAGGACAAAGAAAGTGAACATGGTGATCAAGTATATTTGGACAAGATGTATGAGGAAATGGTTGTAGAATCTGAAAGGTCTTTTTCTAACGCCGAGCAGTCAATAACCCCTCAGAAATTAAGCCAACTTGAATTGAATGACTTAGGAAGAGATTTAGGCCTATCAAAGAAAGCAGCTGAGTTCTTAGCCTCTAGGTTTCAAGAAAAGAATGCACTTCACCAGTCAGCTAAAGTATCCAATTTCAGGAAGCGTGGACACAATTTTGTGGACTTTTTTTCCAAAGACAAACACTTTGTTTACTGTCATGATATCAGTAGTCTTCTCAGTCAGCTAGTTGTTACCACTTACAGTCCAACAGAATGGTGGCTATTTCTTGACAGCTCTAAATGGAGTCTGAAATATCTTCTCCAACACAATGGTAATGTTTATGCAGCGGTTCCAATTGGTTATTCAACTCATCTATGAGAATATTATAATGACATAAAAACTGTCCTCGACTTTCTGAAGTATGAGGAGCATAACTGGATCATTTGTGTGGATCTTCAAATGATCACTTATCTTCTAGGACAACAGAGAGGTTACACAAACTATCTTTGCTTTCTGTGTTTGTGGGACAGCCGAGCTGGAAAGAAACACTGGACACAGAAAGAGTGGCTGAAATGTGAAGCTCTGAAAGTAGGGATGCAAAATATTGTGAATGAACCTGTAGTTAATCAAGACAGGATCATTTTATCTCCACCTCACATTTAACTTGGCTTAATGAAGCAGTTTCTTCAGGCTTTGAATAGAGAAAGTTAATGCTTTCAACATATTATTTCTGGTTTTCCTGCCTTGTCTTTCGAGAAGATAAAAGCAGGTGTATTCGATGGACCTCAAATTTGACCCCTCATACGTGATGAAGAATTTGCCAGGAAGATGAATAAAGAGGAGAAAGCAACATGGGAGTCTTTTGTGGTAGCTACAAAGAACTTCCTTGGCAACAAAAAAGCAGAAAGCTATGAACTTCTGGTTCAAAGGATGCTGTTGGCTTTCCACGACATTGGATGGAACATGAACAATAGTAAGATTCACTTTCTGAACAGTCATTTTGATAACTTTCCTGAAAATCTTGAAGCTGTTAGTGATGAGCAGACTACTGCTGGAGCATCAAACAAAATTGTTCTCAACAAGTACATAAACGCAAGAGCTAGAAACGCAAATATTTTCCTGAATAAATTTAAATAAGTTCTGCGCAAATTTTATGATTAAAATAAGTGTTTTAATATGTTCTATTTCAAAATTGTAGGCAAATTCTGATGCAATTATATCTTTTAGTGTATTAGTGTATTACTGCATTATATAAATTATTATATTTTCACAAAGATGATGCCCAAGAAGACATTCTACTTCATTATGTTAAACTAAATGTTGAAAATTATACAATAAGATGAAAACCTAAAATCTTGAATTGCAAAAAACCTGTAGCTTACAGAGAAAAACTAATATCAGATTTGAGATCAGCACATTTGAATTAGGTAAAAGCAAGTGTTTTTGTGGGTGCATCAAAAATTTTGTTCCCTATCAATCAAAATAGTTTCTATTTTATAGTAAAAAGTTGAAACATGAACCCAGCATGTGATGAAGGGTAACGATGAAAGAAAATGCTGTATTTCAAAGTTTTGAAGTTTTTGCTATTTACATGACCTAGGTATTGTCTTAGTGATTTCTGACAAGTGGGAAAATTCTATTTATCAGGCAACATTGAATTAAAATAGGGACAACTTTTTTATTTATTGTTTAATTGGATTTTTTTAAAATTTTTATTTATTTATTCATTTTAGAGGAAAGGCAGAGAGAGAAAGAGAGAGAGAGAGAGAGAAGGGGGGAAGGAGCAGGAAGCTTCAACTCCCATATGTGCCTTGACCGGGCAAGCCCAGGGTTTTGAACCGGCAACCTCAGCATTCCAGGTCAACGCTTTATCCACTGCGCCACCACAGATCAGGCTGTTTAATTGGATTTTGAATATATTCAGAAAAATATGTTACTTAACAGCTTGATGGATCTAATGACCTGTTTTCTTGAAAAAAAATTTGGAGAGGAAAATAACTCTTTACGGGAAAAAGTAAATAAATTTAATACCTTACCATAGGAAATACAGTTGTTAAATATGTCAAATAACTGATTGATCTACAATTCACTTCAAATAAGTTCTATCTGTTAAAGTCATATGAAACTGTCTCATATTATAAAACAACTGAATTTATTTAAGATTCAAAGGAAGCTATATTCATTGAATAACATGATTAAAAGGAATTTTGTCATGTCATTTCTTTTTCTCTTTTTTGAAATTGCACATAAAAATCATACCATATATTTGAGAAGCTAGTCTTTGCGATCCTTGGTATGTTTTATAAAGGGAATATATATATATTTTTAGTTAACTGAGAGCAGAAGAGGCAGAGAGACAGACTCTAGCATGTGCCTTAACCAGGATCAACCCAGCAAGACCGTTTTATGGCAGGCAATGTTCTGCCCATCTGGAGCGTTGCTCCATTGCTCAGCAAGCTATTTTTAGTTCTTGAGGTGGAGCCAGGAGCCATCCTCTAAATTGCTTGAATCATTTGATCCATGGCTGTGGGAGAGGGAGGGAGAAAAAGAGGGAAAGAGAGAGAGAGAAGGGCAAAGGCGGAAGGGGGACAGGTGGAGAAGCAGATGACCGGGGCGGAATATTTGTTTTTCTTTGGAAACTAAGTTCCAATAGGGACAAGAATATGTCCTGTCTTCATATACCTAGTGCTTATAATGGTGCTTAGAAGAGCAACAAATGAAGCTTAGAAAATAAATGCTGCTAAGCTCAATAAATGATTTTGAATTTTTATTTATTATTTCTGTTCTGTTTTAAAATATTGCTATTGAAAGAGGTATTACAACTTTCCTTGGTATCCACTTGTAGAATTTTGCTTATACTTACTCTACTTTTCCTAAATTAGAGAAATAAAAATATTTGACGGATACTCATTTTTAACAAGATATTATGTAAATGGCAGTAGTAGAAATGTATGTCATGGTATGGGTGGAATTATAGCCATGTGTTTGCCTAATCAATTTAAATCCTATCTGCCAGAAGTGATCATGTACTCATTGTTATTTCATAATTATACATTAACATGTCATTATCTGGCACTTCAACTATTCAGATTTTAAGATGAATCAAATGGGAAGTGGGATGAAATTTATCCTTGCTTAGTAATCTTAACCACATAGGAACTTCAATTAATAGTTATTTAGAGTGCAAGAGGAAAAGTTAAATATATTCAGAGTAATTTAAAAAATAATGGTTATAATAAATATGCTAATTATAAATAATTCATAACTATCCATGAAAGGAGACACAGTTGAAGTATGAAGTGCTCTTTTTCTTAGCTCCATCATATTAGCCCAGCATGAATATATGTATATGATTGAGAATGGATCTAGAAAACACTATATAAATGTTGTAAACCAAATTTTCCTCCTGATTAATTATTAAGACTCATGAGGCTTGAGTTTGATAACCTTTTATAATAATGCTCATTTAATTGAGAAATGTTATTGTTAGACAAAAAGTTGCTTGAGGGCATAAATTATGCTTTTGTATCCACAGTGACTGAGAGTAATTAGTTCGAAGTAAATCCCTTGATGTTGGTAGAAACTGTTGAACCAAATTTAAATAAATGAATCTATACCTGTATATGATTTAATTATTGAAACTTTGGTACAGATAAATAAGACAATAGCAGTTATAATCTTAATTTATAATCTTAATTTTTTATGCTATTTGACTGAAATTATAAGGAGGACAAATTGCAGTACTATGTTTTCAATGTAATACTATGGTTTAGATGCATTTTCTTTATTTACACTGGGAATAATGATGATCACTGACTGGTTATCTCCTAAAATATCCTCTTGTGAGAGATTGCTGGTTTATTCATTCATCCATCCATTCATTCATCTAACCATTTATTCATTCATTCAGTCAGTTAGTCATCTGATATTTAACTTAATAAGCATTTATTGAATAAGTACTGTTGTAAGCAAAGTACTGAATTGGAACAATGGATGAAGTTAAGTATTTTTCTCTATTCAAAGAGGCCTTTAGTCTGACCTGTGGTGGCGCAGTGGATAAAGCGTCGACCTGGGAACACTGAGATCGCCAATTCAAAACCCTGCACTGGTCTGGTCAAGGCACATATGGGAGTTGATGCTTCTAGCTCCTCCCCCCTTTCTCTCTCTCTCTCTCTCTCTCTCTCTCTCTCTCTCTCACTCTGTGTCTCCTCTCTAAAATGAATAAATAAAAATAAATTAAAAAAAAACAAAGAGGCCTTTAATTTCTTTTTAGAAGATTATATAACATATAAGCAGATTATGCACAAATAATTCTTATTTTCAATATAAGCAAAGTACTTTTTGAAAAAATATTACATCTGAATGTTATAAATTTTGAATGTTATAAAATGTTAAAAATTATAGAACAAAACATTTTAATATAAATATTTGTTTTCATAAAAAATGACTTTAAAACAGAAATTTCATTGTTAAACTGGAAATATAAACTTAAAGATAATATATAACATTGCTAATTGTTGGTTGATATGAATATATCTCTTCATGCTTGTTTTCACTTAAGGTGACTGATTCTAATAGGATTGCACATATCAAATGACTTTGAAACTACTCTGATAATATAATATAATATGTAATTAGATATATTTATATATGTATTTATCTAAATTAATGAAGCCTTTAAGTTAATATGATGTATATTTTACACTATAATTGGTATAAGGCAATCTAAAGTGTGTATATATATGTATATATAGTATATACATACATATATATGCTTTAGTATAAACTTAATCACATACAACTATGTTATTTGAGAAAAGAATATAAGATTATAGTAAGCTATAACTATTTTTTGATGCCATATTGGGGTATTTGCATTTTTACAAATAAATATAGGAGAAATAAAAAGCTCTGAATGATTCGGCAGTCATGTGGGGATATTTTCTATTTAGCAATATTACTAAATCAATATTCTTTCTTGATGGTTCTTTCTTACTTACACATATATTCCAAAGTAGATATGATAAAACACAGGTCCAGCTTTAGAGCAGTCCTGGTTTATACATATTGTGTCATGTAATTTTTTTAAGCTCATCAACCTGCACTATCAGAAGTGACCTGGTTAAGATGATGAATCATATAGTCACCCCAATAATAGAGCATATTGTGAGAGGGTTGTTTGCCTGTGACCTAGCTGAGAAAGTTGACAACTCTAACCTAGATCCCTAGGAAGTCTAATATGACCAGTTACCATAGTGAATAAACAATTTACACAGTCTCATAGATGTCCAAATCCCCACTCCCACCTTTTTTGTGGTCATCTGGCTCCTGCTTAGATACCACCTGTGATCAACTTGAAATTATAACTTCTGTCTACTTCTACACTCTTAAATTTGCAAGAGAAAGATGAAGCTGCAAAAATCATATGAAAAACTATGTAACTAATTGTTCTTTCAGTCAAGGAACTAACAGACTTCATCTCCCTTCTCCCCACTTCCTTCTACATTAGTTCACCTCAGCTTTCAGTTTTGACTTCCTTTGCTTTTTGAAAAATCTGACAATGAAGGTCCATATTCACGGGGTGGATGTATTAGTCAGGGTTCTTTATAGAAACAGAAAATATGTATCCGAAGAGAGGATTTATTACGGGAATTGTCTCATTTGGTTTTGGGGACCATGAAGTCCCACAGTCCGCCACTTGCAAGCTATTGACTTAGGAAAGTGTAAGTTAGTCCAAATCTGAAGGCTTGTGAACTGGTATTCACTGGTTTTGAGTCCCAGAGTCTGAAGGCCCAAGAACCAGGAGCTCTATTGTTTGAGGACAAGGAAATGTGGATGTTCTAGCTCAAAAAGGGAGAGACAGACTTTTCCCTTCCTCTGCCTTTTTGTTTTGTTTCGACCCTCAATGTACTGGACAAAGCCTGCCAACATTAGTGAGGGCAGGTCTCTTTATACAGTCTACTGAATCAAATGCTATTCTTTTCCAGAACCCCCTCACAGGTATGTAGCCCAGTCAAATAACATAGAGTTAACAGTGAGCAAAAACAGGATCCCACAGGGGCACTGTGGAAACATGATCATGTCATATCTCTGTCTCTGTAGTTGAGTTGATGCCACTGGCTGGTCATGATTGGGGACTAGAGCTATTTGACTCTGTGTAATGTGCAATTGTCTCTCATCCTGCAAGCCTGTTGAATGTTCTTGAAGATATTTCTGTAAATGAAAAACCTGTATAATTTTCTGAGTTTGGAAACTATATTATACATTAAAAATTTTTTTTCCCCATGGAGAAGAGGCAATCTCTTTATAACCAAGTGGGAGGAGAGGTTGAAGAATGTGGTAGAATATGCTTGGGAATTTTTTAGAAATGCACCTACCATGCAAATTGAGAAGACACTTGATTGTGTTCTGTATTTTATTGAGCAATATTCACTGTTCTAACAAATCATGATGCTTATGGCTAAGCTGCTTTTGGTTCTTGAATAACTGATAAGACACATTGTGTTCACTGGCAGTTGTAGCTGTCCTGTCATTATTTTCATGGCCTTCTTGTGAAGTCTGGTTTATGCATTAATTCATACACTGGTCTATTATTATTTTAGTACAAACAAATTTTAAATACTGTAACATCATTTTATATAACAGTTAGTACATTTTACTGATTGAAACAATATATGTGAGTAGTTAGATTACATTGTTTATGAATTTCATTTCTGATGTAAAAAAGGAGTTGGTGAGAGAGTTGGCACTATTGTATCATTATTGCCTTAGGAATCCAGATGTTGCCTTAATGGTGGTCCTGAAACTTAGACCTTCAGGATCAAATAGGATAAGGCAGTGCCAGCTAGCCCTCATTATGTCTATGGAGGAAATTTGAACCCCTTTCACTGTCTGGACAGCTTTGTCTATCAGATAACTCTTTTGCAGAGAATGAAATGCAGCTAGCTGCATATTCTGCCCATTCATTTTTTTTTTTTTTTTTTTTTTGTGGAGACTGCAGAGGAAACCAGCATTTCCTTTCCTGTGATGTTTCATGTTTCTAGTATTTGCATACAGCATCCAGTTTCTTCTCACAATCCTCCTATGAATGTTCTCAAGACCCTGACTCATTTTTTGTCATGGAGAAAGACTATTCCTTAGAAACAATATGTTATACTCCTATTATTGCAAGCAAAGACAACACCACTTATATATTTGCTTTGGTAGTACCATAATGGTGTCAACATGCATTGCTTTTGCGATCAGCCAAAGCCTACATAGTCTAACTGTGGTTAAGCCTTATTTCCTTTAAATGATTTATTGTTAATTTTGTGATGCTTAGAACTTTATAAAAACCTGCATAAATGATTCCTTGTAAGCAAATATCTACATAACGGAAAAAGATGTAGCCCTTGGCCCGTAGGCAGTGCCAGCTGTCTGGCTCATAGTCCAACATGAATTGCTAAGATAGTGGTGTTGCAAATTGTGACAGAATCCAAATTGGATGCCGCTTTATGATTTAGGAACAAAGGACCCACCTCTTCAGAGTCCTCACTTGGGTGTCAGTTAATCGTTGCAGGTTCAAGGGGAGGAAGTTCTTTGTAGTAGTCAAGTAGGAGAGTCATAATTTAGCTCCTGATCTGGCATAAGAAAAAAAAAAAGCTAAGGAGAATATAGATCCCCAACTAGAATATCCAATGAAGGTTATGTGGAATACTTAATAGTGTGAGTAATAAACATTCAGAAACTTATTTTGGTTTAGAAAATACCTGAGCATTCTAATTATATTGTCATTTCACATCGATCATATGTGAAATTGACAATACTTCATAAAACATAAAACCTTAAAGCTTCTTTATATTTTTATTATTATTATTATTTTAAATTTCTTTTTATTTATTTATTTTAGAGAGGAGACACACACACACACACAGAGAGAGAGAGAGAGAGAGAGAGAGAGAGAGAGAAAGGGGGGAGGAGCTAGAAGCATCAACTCCATATGTGCCTTGACCAGACGAGTGCAGGGTTTTGAACTGGCGACCTCAGTGTTCCCAGGTCGACGCTTTATTCACTGCACCACCACAGGTCAGGCTATTATTATTTTTTTATACAGTGTCTTGAAAAAGTCATTTTTCTCTCGGGTAGATTTCAATTTTTGTCTTTTGTTGAAAATCTTCTTTTAGTTGTTTTTTGTTACTGCTTTACATTTTTCAGCATATTTCCTAATTATTTGTTTAATCAAGTGTCTGTAGATATTGAAAATAGGTACACTCATACCCCTGTTTATATGGCATATGGCAAAAGGGTCTTATACCCAAACAATTTTGTTTTGCATTGAATTGCATATGTATACCAATTGCTTCTTATTTTGATTTTTTAATTATTTAAGCAAGAAAGATTAAAACTGATTAAATACCATTGGCTTATTTATATTATTACTATTATTATTTTTAAATCCTGTGCCTTAATAAGACTTGACATAATTCCATATAGCTTCAGGAGTTCTCTAGGCCCACAGTATTCTTCCATTATTTGATAACAATTTTCTTCCCTAATATGATAACTTGCTTTAAGAGATGTTCATTGTGAATAGCACAGTCAATTAAAAGAATAATTTATTTAGTTGAGCACCTTGAAATCCTTAGGTAGTTTGAATTGCTGTAGGAACTCAACAGTTGTTCCACATGTTGGTTAGTGATTATACCTTCTCTAAAACCTATGTCCAAGTAGATTTACCCTGCCAGTGAATGGTTTAATTTTATTTTAATGACATCCTATTTGGCTTATAAACCATACTGAAGCCATTTTTTCCATGACGTTAATCATATAATTTAGTTTATGATGGTATTAGGTGATGATGAAAGAAGATATTAGAGGCATAAGTATTTTCATATTTAATAGAAAAGCAATGTGGTAAAAAAATAAAAAGCAATGTCATCTAAGTAATGAAGGTAGAAATCTAACATGCCACTGTCAGCACATGTTAACTCTATTTTAGGGATTCTTTTTTAGATCTAAGTAAATGTAATTCTTAATGTCTATGTACCCATCTATCTATGAGATGCTTTCCTGTTTGTATTTTTCTGAAGTAAGAAGCAGGGGTGGAGGGGGGAGGTGAAGCAGACAGAAAACTTTCGCATGCGCTGGACCAGAATCCATGCTGGATGCCCACCAGGGGGGATGCTCAGCCTGAGGTGGAGGCCATGGAGCCATCCTCAGCACCCAGGTCAACTTTGCTCCAGTGGAGCCTTGGGTGCAGGAGAAGAAGAGAGAGATAAAGAGGAAGGAGAGGGGGAAGGGTGGAGAAGCAGACGGGCACTTCTCCTGTGTTCCCTGGCTGGGAATCAAACCCGGGACTACAACAGCGAGGCCGATGATCTACCGCTGAGCTAACCGGCCAGAGTGACTGTATTTTTGATCCATTAACTTCAGGATCATTTATTTGGCACAGCCCAAAAATAAAAATAACCAAAACCAACCATACTAACAAAAACTATGAACCAATAACAATCATTGAGGCTTGAAACAATAGAAATGAAGTAGTGTTTCTTCTCCTTGGATGAGTAAAACCCATCCAGTATTTGAATGTTAAACACCTAGCATTATTTTTACCTTTTCTTTTGAAGTAAGGTAGGACCATTTTCTGTCAATTTCTTAACCATTGGTTGGAATATTAGAGATCATTTTAAAGTGTGACCATAACATAAAGCATTTAAGACAATAAGCAGCATGTCTTTCAGCACTTATTAGAAAAAAAAAATTATTTTTTTGAATTTATTAAGCTGACATTGGTTAATAAAATTATATAGATTTCAGTGTACAATTCTATGATACATCATCTGTATATTGCATTGTGTATTCACCATGCTGACTTTTGTGCTTTTTAAAAAAACATGCTTTCACTAATTAATTCATATCAAGGCATGTTAGTGTGGAAATAAGAGTTTGTCATTCACTCCAGTCTAAAGGTTTCTTGTGTATACTCTATCTTTTCTATTTATATGCAAGCATCATATAATAAAATTTTATCCTTTAACAATTAGATAAATTAGGGGATTATACTGCATATACTGTTATCCAACTTGCTTTCTCACAAATAATGTACAATAGGAACTTTTCTGTACTGACACATACTTAGTTCCTTCTAATGTATGCCTAGCGTTTATTGTTGGTGTGAACTCCATCTTTGTATTTATATTGTTCTTGGTCATTTTTCCAGTTGTAAAATTGATTAATTAGATAAAGCAAAACCATTTTCTGAGGTTGAGTTGTCAAGATAACTCTCTTCTAGTTTCCCTTTCTCTAAAATGTCTTTTTGTTGTTGGTTCTGATGTCATCAGAGATGGGAGAAGAAAACTTGTAAGATGAATTATGTGCTTTCATTTCTTTATTATTTAGAAGGGGTAGTGAGAAGAAGGGACATTTTTAATCAAATAGTTATGCTCTTAAAAACAAACAAACAAAAAACAGCACTGGCTGGTATTCCGAGTGGTAGAGCATTGGCTCAGCATGTGGATATCCTGGGTTAAATTCCTGGTTAAGGCACACAGGAGAAGTGACCATCTGCTTCTCCACCACTTCCTCCTTTTCTTTTCCCTTCTTTCTTATTTTCTCTCATCCTCTCCCGCAGCCATGGCTTGATTGGTTTGAGTACATCAGCCCTGGGCGCTGAAGATGGCTCTATAGAGCCTCAGTCTCAGGCACTAAAAATAGCTCAGTTGAGAGCATGGACCCTGATGGGCAGAGCATTAGCCACAGATGGGGGTTGCTGGGTGGATCCAAGTTGGGGTGCATGTAAGAGTCTATCTCTCTATCTCCTCTCCTCTCACTTAAAAATATTCAAAGAACTAATAACCTTTTCTTTCCTTTTTTTTCTAAGTTGGAGGAGGGGAGATAGAGAGACTCCCACATGTGCTTCAACTGGATCCATCCAGCAAGACCTCTTCGTGGCAATGCTCTGCCTATCTGGGACCATGCTCACAACTGAGCATTTTTAGCACCTGAGGCTGTGGCTCAGCTGGAGCCATCCTCAGCACCCAGAGCCAATGCACTCAAACCAATTGAGCCACGGGTGCAGGAGGAGAAGAGAGAGACAGAGAAAGTAGAGGGAGAGGTATCAGGGAGAAAGGTGGAGAAGCAGATGGTCACTTTTGCTGTGTGCCTTGACCCGGAATCGAACCCAGTACATCCACATGCCAGGCTGATGCTCTATCACTCAGCCAACTAGCCAAGACTGTTATTTGATATTTTGATATCCAAATTTTAAAGCATTACGTACATTTAAAAAACACTTTTGGTTTTAGTTTGTTTAGAGAACTGTGTTATTTGTTATCACCTATTTCTCGTTTGAAATTTTCTGAAGACTAATTTTTTTCTGGCCATCAAAAATGAGTATGGTCATATTGTAGAGGTTTGTCTTAACATAGTTCTGTTTTCTAAGGAAATGTATTTTTGGAAGAGAATAATTATAAAATAACCGTAATTGTTTCAGTACAATTATACTCATTATTTATTTTACTTTAAAAATTAGTAAATTATTTGCTACTGAAAATTATAATTATCTTCAATTAATATATAAGGCTCTACATATTCAATTATTTAATTAATGATTAACTATATCTCAAAAGCATTTGACAAGTAAATTATTCATTTTTAGAGATTTAAGTTAATCATTAAATAATATTTTTATACAATTTTACATTATTTCACTAAGTGTAGATTCATGGTTAAGAAGTTTTTACAAATGCATATTCTTTTATAATAGATGTTTTAAGTATTTCTTTCAGAAATATTTTTATTTATTTTTACTTTTTATATAATTAATCACTAGTAATTGATGTTTGAAGGATTTGAGAGTCTTTCTCTCCTCCCTTCTCTGTGTTTATTACTTTTACTGCAGACACTTTATTGATGACATATGAGTGAGATATTTGTGCAAAATCATCTTTGCCTGGTATTCTAGCAAATGTGTGTACAAATTAAAAAAAAAGAAGTTAACATTTGTAAGTGTGCCGTTGCTTATTCTAATCAAAAGAATTTCGATTATGTCATTTTGCAAGGGTGTCCTGCTTTACATACTTAAGACCATCAAAAATTTAAACCTAAGTTTAGAATATTGACTATACTTGATTAACCCTCTTTCTGTATCCACAGTGTATTGCAAATCATGCTATTATACCCAAAGTCACCATTAGAATCCTTTCTAACAAAGTGCTCTAGGCTACAACCTCCACTTGATTAAAATTATTTGAAGGTAAACTATTTTTTTTAAGGTAAACTATTTTTTATTTATGCCTTAGACTGATACCAAAGGGCCTTAAGATAGTCCATTGTTCAAATATAGAAATAAAATCAACATTCGTCCTAGATTGAGTCTGTGTCATTATTCATTCCTGATGTAGCTTTTATATTCTAAATCAGGTGTTTGAGACACCAAGATGCTCAATATTTTTTTGATCTCAAAGATCTCATTAACAGTGTTGCAGAAGGATTTATGGACAAATTTTGTGCAGCGGAATGAGTATTGTTAGGGATAATGTAAAAACATGCTCTAGATCATCAAGGAAAAGAACCAGTTACAGTAGTTATCTATATATTACTGTCTTCACTACGAAACAGCAACTTGTAAGCCAAATTATTTCTTTAGCAAATCATTAAATTTAAAGAACCACCTTCAGCCCTGGTTACATTCTACACAGCTATAAATATTTAATTGTTGAACATCTCTTTAAGATTGGCATTAGATTAAAATACTATAATCTATTAATCAATATCACTCCTATAAATTTAATAAAAAATACTTTAAATGCCTATAAAGTACAAATAAATTTGTAGTCCGTGAAAAATATATTGTTAGATCATAGTTATAAGTCTTTTCTCCAGAATCAGTAAGTAAAAATCTTATAATGTTATTAGGAACTCCTGGCTTAAATGTTTGTTTCATTGTTTAGCACTACTTAATGCTCTTTTTTACTTTTGAGAAGGTGTCATATCTTGTTTCCATTTAATTTCTACAACATAAAAACTAAGTGCTTAAGTTCTCATTATCTGATCTACATTTGAAGAGCCAGCTTTGTTAGTAGTTGAGCCATTCTCATTAGCAAGTCAATTTTGACAGCATTTTCAAAAATGTAGACCTGTATTATAAATGTTATGGGAGGTTTAAAAATGTAATGGGAAAGGTGATTTCTGTACTTATTCTTTGTGCTATTAAAAATTGACTTTTATATTCATGGAATGGCTTATACCTGGTCCTGTATTTAGAAATCAAGTGCAGGTTTTACCAATTATTTCTTTAGCCATTTTTTTCTATTGAAAATTGATATTTTTAAAAACCAAGTCATTTAATGCTGTCTAAGTGTCCATTATAATTAAAAATAATTGTTAAGTTCATTGGGTATCTGGATGATTTTCTGATCAGAAAAACAATGGCAGTCTTTTTCAGTTGAAAATTTGGAAAGCTATGCTTTGATTAGCTGAAGACCTCCCATGCTTCTGTGTATACTGCTCAAAGCTGCCTCACCTTTTCTGATAGGGAAGCCATACATTGAACTCATAATATGTTTTTGACCAAGATAAACTTCACACGACTGACTTCTACTGTGGTCAACTCAAACCTTAAGGTTTTTTGAGAGACTTGCATATCTGTTTTATTTTTTTCCCTTTGTTATTATTATTTTTGAGTTTGATCTATAAAAGCTTTTAATTTTAAAGAAGAGAAATTTCTGTGGAAACAATATTGACCTTCAGTGGTCTTTGCATTTATTTTTATATTGACTTTAACCGGAAACTAAACAGGATCATGGTGAATTGTTAACTGGTTTTATTACAATTATTTGTGGAGAGTGAAATGCATGAAGTAGGTTCAAACCGTGATTGAAATCCAATGTCAAATATTTCTTTGTGTTATAAAGCTAGAGGTTTTTTTGTTTGTTTTTACTTTTGTTTGGTTGTTATTGTGCTATAATAAGCCCAGCTGTTTATTAAGCACATTGTAAGAGATTTCCTTAAGGGGCTATGGAAGATAGATGCAGGATAAATGGTAAGGAAAAACACTTACTCTTAATGCTTTTTGTCATAGTCATGTCTTCCTGCCCCATCTTACATGCCATTTCTTCAATGAGTGCAACAGTTACTATGTGGCATTGTCACTTTACTAGGGAGAACTAGCAGGGAAATTTCTGATAGATTCCCAGGAGATGGAATAACACTTTGTATTTTGTAGGTGATTGATAAGTTTTGTCTACTGAATTATAGAAAGTAAACACATAGAGGAGAGCAGCTCTTTTGTGGTTCCCCTTCTATCCCCATTACTAAATAAATACTAAGAATCATTTTAGATAGTTGAATTGTTTGTAAAAAAAAATGTGCCACTTTTTATTTGTTTGTATTTCTGGTTTGAAGCTTATGGAACCCCACTCTCCTCAAAAAATGCAAATTCTTATTTGAGACCAGGAAGGTGACTGAATAACATGACTAATACGATTTTTTTTGTGTGATAAAATTTGTATAACATATTTAATTAGAGGTAAAATCTTTTTAAACATAGAAAAGATCTTGAGATTCCAGTTAAACATGGCAACTTGAGCAGATGTGCTTGACTCTGCTCTCTACTGAACAACTCACTGAAACTAAAGGATTAAAAAGGATAGAAACGCATAAAGAAAGAGAAGTGAAAAAGAGATAGTGAGTTGGAAATGTATTGAACTTCTGGGTAATACAGTATACATTTGAAGTGTCAAATTTAAAGAGAAACAAAAGACTTTCAAATCTTTAAGAACTTTTATGAGTTTATTTGAGCCAAACTGTTGACAATTGCCAGTTAGTAGAGTCTCATCAGATTAATAAAGTGCTCTGGGAAATGGCAGCTTCACCACTCATTTTATACATTACAATCAAAGGGAAAGACTTAAAGGGTTTACATAAAATTGATTGATGATAGATTTGGGATGTGAGAGAAGGCAAAGCTGAGGAGGGATCTCTGGGATTGGATAAAAAGTAAAAATGTATATACCGAAACTTTTTTTTTTTTCAGAGGGAGGCATAATATAGGTATGCTAATTAACATGATAATAATAAAAATGAAGGGGTTTATTGGTTCCTGCTCTGGTAGGATGTCTGCCCTGAGGGGGCAGAAAAAAAGAGTACCTGTACATTTCAAAGGCATCTTATTAGGTACATTATTGTAGATGCAAAAGGCTACAGACAGGCTTCAAAGCAAGCATTGACCTTAGGTCAGATAGAGAATAACTCCGTAGTATATGACTACCCACCATAAATCGCTTTTAGTTAAAAAGTTTCGATTTCAGACAATCCTGTGTTGTTACTTTAGGTCCCTGAGTTTGTAAGGCCACTATGCAGGCTTTGCCTGGCCTTGTCAGGTTCAGCATGTGGTCACTTTTTTGTCCGCAGAAAGAATGATTACTAGAGCAAAAAGAGTCGAATACATAGTGCTTATAGAGGGAGGTTCCAACAAATTTACTCTTTAGAACCCTGGAGAAGGTAGGAATTTGCAATATTGGATACTGTAGAAACTAAGGATGAAATAAGACAAAACCAGTAATTTTTAAAAACATCTGAATAGAATATGTTATAGCTCTTGAAGGCTGTTTCCCCTCTAATTACTAGGATGTCCTTTCTCTTAGAAATTAAATTTAATCTATGGAGGCATCAGACTAGAATGATTTAGATGTAGGACCACCATCCCCAACTGAGTATCTCCAATAGCACTGGCAGACAGGTCTATAAGCCCAGCACAGGAGATTAGTGAAAGCTTACTTTTTGCAGGAACTGGCTCTACCAAAAAGATCTATAGATCTTTGATATTTGAAGGACCTGCTCCCTGCCTACTCATCCTGCAGTGAAACCCACTGGCTTTGCCCATAGCATTCCTGCTCAGTATTTTATTTTCTCACTCTTAAATAAACCCAAGGATTACCCAGTATTTGGAGTATAGTCCAATAAGAGAGAAATAGGCCAAATCCAGGAACATGAAGTACTAAAAAGGAGCTTGGAGAAACTAAATTGTTAAAGAGCAGAAAAAAAGAAAGAAACAAAAATAGAGAAGACAGTGCATCCAAAAAAAATAATGTAGTACTATTACAATCAGGACAATTGAAATAAGAGCAATCATGTGCAAATTTAAAACTATTGAAAAAAATAAAATTAATCAATAAAAAGGTTTGAACAGTAAGGGAATATTCTAAAAAATATAACAAGTAAATCACTAATTATCCAACTGACGGTGATTTTATTAAAAGAGCAGAGTGAATTAAAAAAGAATTCTCACCTGACCTGCGGTGGTACAGTGGATAAAGTGTTGACCTGGAATGCTGAGATCTCTGGTTAGAAACCCTAGGCTTGTCCTGTCAAGGCACCTACAAGAAAGCAACTACTACGAGTTGATGCTTCTTGTTACCGTCCACTCCCTTTGTCTCCCTCTTTCTGTCCTCTCCTCTCTCTAAAAAAAATCAATAAATAAAACCATTAAAAATTCTCAAAATAATAAAATATTGTGTCAGACCTGAAAAACATGAGGTTCCAGATTCTAAGTGTGTACCAAATTAATGAGAAAAAAAACTAAGATATTATCATGAAATTTTAGAACTCTAGGCATGAAGATCAGATCTTAAAGGAATTCAAATGAGAAAAATAAATGTGCTGTATACGAAAGATTAAGAATCCAAGTGACCTAGTATGTGCCTGTAGCAATATAGAAACCAAAAGTAAAGGAAAACCACACAACAGTAGCTATTTGACAGGTCTAGAGAAAAGTCATCCTAAATTAGAGCAGGAAAATTGAGGACTCCAGCACAAAGAATTACTGGTCATCTTTGACCCTAGGAAACCTGTCTTTTAAGTGGTTTAAATATTAGTGAGTTTAGAAAGAGTCTAGGTAAAGGAAATAAAGAAAGACAATGATTAAATCCAGGAAAAAATGTAAAAAATTACAAAAATGGAAATATGACAGTACACTATTTCTTTCTTTCATTTTTTTTTCTTCTTATCTGAGAGGATGGAAGGCAGACAAAGGATCCCACTCCAACTGGGATCCACCTAGCAAGCCCACTAGGGGATGGTGCTCTGCCCATCTGGAGTGTTGCTTTGCTGTTCAACAACTGAGCTGTTCTTAGCACATGAGGAGGAGGCCATGGAGCCATCCTCAGTGCCTGGAGCCAACTTGCTCCAATGGAACCATAGCTGTAGAAGGTGAAGACAGAGAGAAAGAGAGAGAGAAGTGAGAGGAGGGGGGAAGAAGTAGATAGGGGCTTCTCCTGTGTGCCCTGATGGGGAATCAAACCCAGGACATCCACACACTGGACCAATTCTCTATCCACTGAACTAATCGGCCAGGGCCTGACAGTACATTATTTGGCTCATTAGAAAAAATATGTAATTATAATAATGCAAATACTGTCCAATATCTTAACAAAAAGTGGAATTATACATGAGCTTCAAAAAAATTGACTCTTAAGAGTTGTGCATTACTTTGCTCTAAGGAATAAGTTACCCAACATGGTTTTCACTACGTTTTAGTGATTCCCTTAAAGGCCTTAACATTTTTTTTTGTACACAGTGTTTACAACTGATTTATTTGTAACAAATCCCAAATGAACACAACCTTACTGTTATTCAAAAGGTGAATGGATAATGAGAAATGTATATACTATATGTATGTATATGTATATACTATATACGTAAAATGTAATACTACTCAGGAACAAAAGGGTATTAACCTTTTGGAATTTAGTTATCTATTAAAGAAACACTTTTCAAAGGAAAGGGCTTTAATTTATGAGAGAACAACAAATAATATTAGTAAACTATTGAAATCAGGTTTTATAAGGAAAGAATTATTTGGTACTAGGTAGATATTTTAGAATTTTAAATAGTATTAAATATATGGAGTAAGAGGTATTGTTTATATGAGAATGCCCTTACTTACATAATTAATAATAACCATATTGAAAACAATTTCTGGAAGGAACATACATATACCTAAACCTGATGTTATATTTTTGATGACATGTGATGGTTTGGAAAAACATAATACTGGATTCATTTTAGGAAACATACCACAATATCATTTATTATAGCTATTTATTGATGAGCAGTTTATTAACTTGCAAAACCATAGCTTTCCTCCTTGGTCAGGAACTAATACTTTACCAATAAGAATTGGCCTTCATCAGCCAATCTTCACGGCAGAGGAAGGAGTGATTTTTATGACAGGGGAAGCATTGTATTTCTCATTGCTAGTTCAACTAATTTCTATTTTAACAATAGCAATTTAAATATTGCTAAGGTTTTGCTTTCTTCTCTAATCAGCACCATGCTGGTTATAAGCAAAGAGGTTCTTTTATTTTTTTCTGCAATATGCTTGATTGTTAAATTTTCAGGTCAGTATTAAATCTATCAGAGTTTCATAGGATGGTAATTATGCTTGTAATGGACAGTGTATTTAAAATTGTGGTGAGGTCACCGTATCTAAAGCAACTGAACTTCTGAATCTTAGTCTCTTACTTAGAATCACATCACTTTTGAGTTTGCTAGTTTCTCATCTTTGTTCAAATAAAAGTTTAATTTTTTTATAGCCTAATTTATCACTATCATTTCACATACTGTTAATTGTGTGCTTTATTTCTGCAGGCAAATGGAATTGTTCTCTTCCTTTCCTCCCTCCCTCATTAACTCCATCCATCCATCCATCCATCCATCCACCCATCCACCCATTCATCCATTTTTACTCTTCCCCAAGTAAAGGAATGATTTTTCTTTCTGAGGTGATACCTTATCTATTATTTCTTACATTTGAGAGTTCCGATCTTATACCATGTATGTATAGTACAAATTATAAGTTTTAATGAAAACTCTTTCCTTGATTCCAGTGTTAAATAAACTACTTTTCAAACCGCAGATGAATCCAGTTAGCACATTTTGCAACAATAAGCCAACAATGCAATCAGAGAGAGAATTTCAAGGTTAAAGTGGACCCTAGAAAGTATTTACTCTACACTTATCAATTTCAAATAAAAAAGGATTGTTTTTCTTAAAATAGGGACATTTTCATTTCTCCCTAGATAACAGTGCCTACTGAACTTATCTAATAAATGAAAGAAGTTGCATCCCAAAAACACTGCTTCCAGTGCTCCATGTCTCTGAGCAACTTAAAACAGCCAAATTCAGGTTGTGTCTGATCTTTTAAATGGAATTGTCAGACCATGTTAACTTCTTGTGTGTGACCAAGATTAGCCACTAACTGCATGGGATTCTGGCAGTTTTATTTTTTGAACAAAATACAACCTCTAATTATGCAATGCTTCTCAAACTCTCTGTGGTGAAGGACTAGTCAATACATCCTCCTCTGTCTCTTCCTTTCAATCCACTGCAGACTGATATTTTCATAAAGTAATAATAAAATTAATTTATACAGTTTAATAAAAATAAGACAAAACCCCATTCTTATTAGATTTAATAGATATGAAAATATCAACTTGGCACAAAAATTTCTGTTTACTCTTCATACTTATTAGGGTTTAGTGAAAATGTAGTTCAATTGAGTAGTACTGCTGTAGTCTGCTAGACTTGATCTGTAGTGAGCTTTCCATGTTCTTTGTACTGAAATTGTGTAGGTCTTTTTTTGTGTGTGACAGAGACAGAGAGAGACAGAGAGAAGAACAGACAGACTGGAAGTGAGAGAGAGGAGAAGCATCAATTCTTTGTTGCGGCACCTTCGTTTCTCAGTGATTGCTTTCTCATATGTAGCTTGACTGGGGAGCTACAGCAGACTGAGTGACTCATTGCTCAAGCCAGTGACCCTGGGTTCAAGCTTGTGAGCCTTGCTCAAACCAGATGAGCCCGCGCTCAAACTGGTGACCTTGGGGTTTCTAACCTGGGTCCTCCACGTCCCAGTCTGATGCTCTATCCACTGCACCACCACCCGGTCAGGCTGAAATTGTGTAGGTCTTAAACATTGGTCCAGCAATACTAATGATTGATCAATATTTTATACATGATTTTGTATTATTTGACATATTGCTCAAGTTATTTTTATGTCAGATTATGTTAAAATCATTTTGTAATATAAATTTCTTTATATTCATTATGCCCACAGTTGCCTTATTAATATTTCTGTTATGATGACTATTATATACTTAAGAGATCTGTTATAATTTCATTGATGGCATATTATATGTGGACAAATTTATTATGTAATAGATAATATGTGATGTGTGTGTATGTGAGATTATGTATATTTATAATATATTATATAGGTATATGATACATAATATATGTGAGAATATATATATATATATATATATATATATATATATATATATATATATATATATATACATACACACACACATATAAAAAATATATATGTAATACCAGCTTTCCAGGACTATCTTACAGAAGAAGCATCATTAGATTAGTCTTGGCAGTCATTTTCTCTTTTTTTTCCTTTTCCTTTCTTCTTTGCCATCTTTCTTCCCACTTCATTGCTGCTTGAGTCTTTTCACTGTGCTGTCACAGGTGTGCCTCAGTTTCTACCTGACCTCCAATTACAAGTCCCATTTTATGTCTTGATCCTGGTTTAGTGTGGTTCATCTCAGGTCCCAGAGAGATTCAGTTCTCAACTTTAAATCAGAATACTTAATGCTTAGAAAATTTTACCTCTTCAACAGGACTGTACATTTGTGGCTCTGAATGCTATTTAACCCACATTAGAGGCTTGGTTATTCAGTGTGATATACCACGTCAAGTAACTGAAAAAAAGAAAAAAGATGGAGAAGCATAGACCCGGTACCAAAACCAGAGTTTAGGGTTTTGTAGATGACAGACATGTAAACAACTTGTTAGCAGAAGCTGTGATAGAAATTTTTATAGGTTAAGATGAGGGTGTGAAAGAGGAGTAGGTAATTTATTTGGGGAAAAGTTAAGGAAGGCTTTACTGAAGTGCTGGAGTGGAGCTAAGATGATGTTTTGGTGGAGGGTAGGGGTGCTTTGTGTGGGGGATTGGGTGTGCAATGTATTCTAGGTCAGATAATTGTGAAAAAACACTGAGGTATGAAAACGAAGGAAACTTGGGTTTTGGAGCTACATGTTTAGGCACCCCCAGTTTATATACCTTGAATGTTGGTTCTATGCTGTTTTGAGTCCCCTAATGTAAGAAGTAAGGATGGTATATTCACCTTTAAGATTCAACTGGAGGTTGAATGGAGCCTACTTGTTTGATGTATTTACTCAGAAAATAAAAGATATATGTACACTCAATGGCCAATTAACTTTTTGTATATAGTTGTCTATATTTTGAAAGAGTTAAGTAGATCTTAGGAGAAATGAAATGCCCAAGCTTAGGAACACAGTAGATATTAATAAGGTGTCTTGAGACATAATTTATTTGGATTGTATATATAAGAACTTTTAGCAAGTTGGCCCAAGCAGAAACATAGTCCCAATAAAATTAAAATAATTTTTATTATTTGTTTGATTTTCAAACCTAATGACTGTTCATAGAAATGTATTCCTGCCCTGTCTAGTTGACTCAGTTGTAGAGCGTTGACCTGGCTTATGGAAGTCCTTGGTTTGATTCCTGGTCAGGGCACACAGGAGAAGTAACCATCTGCTTTTTCACCACTCTCCTGCCCCCTCCCCTCCCCTCCTACAACCGTGGCTCAAATGGTTCCAAAGTACCTGGCGCTGAGGATGGCTCCATGATCTCCCTCAGGTGCTGAGATGGTTCCCTTCTGAGCTGAGCAATGGAGCAGCGGCCCCAGATGGGCAGAGCATTGCCACCTAGTGGGCTTGGCGGTGGATTCTGGTTAAATGCATGTGGGAGTTTGTCTCTCTGCCTCCCTGCCTCTCACTAATTAAAAAAAGAAATGTATTTCTAATTTTTATAATAAAATTTGATATTTTTTAAGGAAGGCCTAGTATAGATTTCAGAGATAAAAGTTCAATGCATTCCTTTATACCTCTATAGTTGGTATAAGTTGAATCCTTATGGATTCAGCTTGAGTTGAGAGGTTAAGAATCCAGATAAGAATAAGGAGTGGCTGATATGTAAGTAAAGGTGGAACACAGGGGATGTGACTGGGGGTATGAGGTGGACAGTGAGTAATAATGCATAGGCAGTAGTTGAACTAAGGCAAAGAACTTTATTTCTATGGAAGACCTTAATGAGTTTTAAATGTGATGGAGTATGTGAACGAGAGAGGACCATCTGATTTGTGTTCTAGAAATATGAATCTGGTAACAGTATATAGTATGCATTAATTTTACTTGAATGAAACACAATTCATGTTTTATGAAAAAGAAACTCCAGTATTGATAGAAGCAGAAATATGAGGCTAAACAACTAATTAAGATTCTAACAGTGGTACCGAGGAGAGCTGTAGGGACCTGTCTACATAGTTACTAGTTTTATTCATTCAATGAATGTTCATTAAGTTCCAACTAGTCACTAAGTGCTAGGACATTGTAGACAGTAACACAGACATGCTTTCTGTCCTAATAACACACACAGAGAAGACCAGGACAGCCTCCATGTCTCTACTTTGATAACTAAATGGAAGCCGATGCTGTCAGCACTATAGGAAATACCAGGGCAGAAAGGCTTATGTGTGTACTTGAGTGGCTTCTCAGCAATTGGAGATGACATTGTCTTTTGGACAAGCTGAGCTGAAGTACTTTGGAAGTAATTAGGAGTCTTGGATTGAGAGGTGTAGAGCATTGCTTCTTATACCTTAATGTGCTTGTCACCCCCTATTCCCTTGTTAAAATGCAAATTTTGATGTAGTAAGTATTTGGTGGAGCCAGGGATTCTTCAGCTTGTTAGAACTAGGAGATGCTGATGCTACTGGCAATGGAACATACTTGGAGCTGTAGAAGAATAGTTGAAAATATGGTTAAAAATAGGAAAGGTAACTCCTTGCTTTGGGAGAATGTCCCTGTTATTTCTCTCTGTTTTTAGCTCTATCTCTGTCTATTTGGGCATCCACACACACACAGTTAAAACTTTAGAAGAAACTTATAAACAAACTCTTTGGAGGAGAACATTTACAGTTTGGGGGAATCATGACTACATATGTGAATGTATACATTTATTTACAAAGAAATTGCTTTTGCAGAAAGTCCATAATCTCCAGGTCATCTGGAAAATATTTCTTTATGTCAAACATGGATAAAACGTATTTTGTTGACTTTGCTTGTGGTAGTCAAAGAGGAATAATGAACTCATATTTACAGATAACCATTTCCAAACCACACTTTATTTTTAAGTGTTGACTTTTCAACTCTAATCCATAAAATCTGAGAAGCGATAAAAAAGAAAACAAAATGTCTGGCTAACATTTTTAAGGGATGTGTTTCTATGAGGAGAATACTGTGTAGTGTTTGTTGCCTCAGGGGAAGATGACAGCAAATGTCATTTGAGGAATAAATATATATATAATTGCTTGTCATATTCTGAGCCTACACTAAAAAAACAGAAGTTGATATTGGGTTTTTGTTGCCTAACAGCCCAAACTGTTGAGAAGAAATCTTTAGATTTTTATTCTCTGCATTTTAGATGAGAACAATGATAACAGGACAAAAAAAAAAAGAGTGTAGGGTGGGGGAGTTTTTCTAAGATGCAGGGAATTACAGGAATATTAAATCTCTTCTAGTAGTCTTTGATGTGTTAAAATCCAGTCATTATTTATGTAGTAACTAGGCATTTGATTTAAATATTTTTTCATAAGCATTAGTTGTTTTTCTAGTGACTTGAATATTTTCTTTGCCCTGAGCATTGTTCATATAAATTATTGGGAGAAAGGTAGCAAATATCACTCTAATGGGACTAATTTCTCTAATTAGGACTTCCTTCTTGACTGTGATTGTGAGGATGATGTGGTCTGTATGACACTGAAGATGTTCTAGGAATAAGACTTTCCTCTTCTTGGTTGAGTTTGTCATTTTATGGCAAGCCTAGGGTTTTGAACCAGCGACCTCAGCATTCCAGGTCTACACTTTATCCACTGTGCCACCCCAGGTCAGGCCTGTATTTCTTTTTTAAACTTGTTCATTGACTCTAGTCTCATTTAACATGAAAAAATCAACTGCATAGAGGAAGATAACGATGTTTCAGTCTCACTAATAGATCAAAACCTCATTAAGGAGATAATTGTTGTGTAATGAAAGGTGCTTAATGTCAGAAGACCTGGGTTAACATGCTGGCTCAATTTCTTGCTAGTGTAGTAACTGTCTCACAACCCTGGTGCATTTGACATGGAATACTGCACAGATAAAATATATTTATAATATAGTAAGAATATTATGCCATGAGAACATATTTTCATAGGCAGTACACATAATGAAGTGCCTCAGACTGAAAAATACATAAGAAGCCTGACCAGGCAGTGGTACAATGGATAGAGCATTGGCCTGGGACAAGGAGGACCCAGGTTTGAAACCCTAAGGTCACTGGCTTGAGCACGGGGTCACTGGCTTGAGTGTAGTAAGATCATAGACACAACCCCATGGTCTCTGGCTTGAGCCCAGTGATCACTGGCATGAAGCCCAAGGTTGCTGGCTTGAGCCCAAGGTCGCTTGCTTGAGCAAGGGGTCACTGGCTCGGCTGGAGCCTCCTGGTCAAGGCACATAATGAGAAAGCAATCAATGAACAACTAAGGTTCTTCTACTATAGGTTGATGTTCCTCATCTCTCCCCCTTCCTGTCAGTCTGTCTGTCTCTCTCTTGCTAAAAACAAAACAAAACAAAGCAAAAAACCCCAAAAAACCCAGCAACAAACTCAAAATACATAAGGAATTAACTGAAAAGTATTTAAATATCTCAGTTAATGGCATGGCATGCAAATACCTAAAAATTTGTCAAATTGATATTTTAAAGTTTCTACATTTTCAGCCTTGACATTGGTGCCAACACTGAATGTCAATGTCCTGACAAAAGTTCTGTAAAACTGGATGATTCATAGATTCAGAGGAAATAATGCCACACTATAAGGAAATGTGTAAATAAAAAGCCTTTGATAAATGACCATTTTGATCACAAAATATCTTTTTTTGTACATACAAATTTACATTCTTATTAAACTACTAGATCTTTACTTTCTCTGGCATAATTATAATAAAATTTGCTTTTTTATACTTTTTGTGCAGGAAAATTCTTTAGTCTTTGCTTGGGTCCTTATTAAAAATAATTTAAGTAAATATAAAAAGACGTAAAGCAAATTTACTTACATGAATAAAATTTACAGCCACTCATTTTCTACATTTTTATACACTATAAAAGAAAACTCTACCTCTTCTAATAAGGTTAAAATGTGTATGTGTGTATACACAGTGTGTGTGTGTGTTGTATTGCATGTATGTAAAACAAACAAAATAATCTATTGTATTCTACAGACATTGTTTTGTTTCTTTCTGTCCCTTTTCTCCAAAAATTTTGCTGAGACTGAAATGAATATAAAATTTTGAAATTAACTCTATTGTTAAGACAGAGTCTATAAAATATGATGGCAAAGTGAGATATGCTTATTTACCAAGTATTTGCCAAGTGCTGAATTAAATATCTTAGAAGACTGTGTAATACAAAAGAAATTAAGACCTCCCCCCCAAAGTGCACCAGGTATCTTTCTGTTCATAGTGTTGAAATGCTGGGAAGTAGCTTTTGCATTCAGTTGTAGTCATCAAAACTCAGGGCTGAAGATTCTGAATCTATATATAGGTGTAAGACCAGGGTAGATTGTTTTAAAATGTTAGAGGAAATTTACAAAAATTATCTTGAGTAATATCACCTAAAAAATTCCCTCTCTTGGTGACTTAGGTTAAATTTGGGACCCTGACGCATACTGACTTAAAGTAAGTACTAGTAACTGTTGAGTTTGTTTATTGCCCTTAACCCATTGCCTTCCAGGAAACTCAGACTCAGATGCCCTCAGTTTTGTAGTAAATCTAAGTACTCATGGAGAAAGTTATTTTAATTTCTCTTCTGAGTCTGATCCAAACAACAAAGAAGTTAATTATGGTGCACAGACAACAGTTTAATACTAGTCTAATAATAAAGTAAATGCCAGAGTTAATTATTATATTGGCAGCTATTATTAATAAAAAATGAATTGAAAGTTTGATTACTCTGTTAAAATGGTAAGTTTTTTCTTTACGATCAACGATCATTTTCTCACTCAGGTACTCCAGCTCTTTTCTATTGGCCTTGATCTTGATACCACATTGCCTGCCAAGATCTCATTTCAGGACTTGCTTTACTGACTAAACATTCTTTGGTATCTTTTATTTTTATTTTTCTATTAGCTTCTTTTCGTCAACATGTAGAAGTAATCTTGTATACATAATGGTCATACATAAATCAAAACAGAACAATTAACTCAAACAAAAATTTGCATCCTAACCTCATTTTCTATACTGCCTTTATTTATTTATTTATTTATTTATTTATTTATTTATTTATTTATTTGTTTGTTTGTTTGTAGACTTTGGGAATTAGCTTGATTGTTATAGCCCTAAAAATATAAAGGAGAAATTGGTCTATTTGTTTAACAGGCTAATGAATGTAGCATCAATAACTATTTGATATGACTTGGATGCTCATTGTATTTCCAAGAAGTCTTGGGAACCGCTATTTGAAGATTAGATTATTTGGGTTTGTTTCCATTTTATTTGTTACTTTGTAGGATGTTATGGCTGTTAATAACGAGTGGTATAAATTGAAGTTTCTTCCTTTCTCTTCTTGCTTACTCCCCCTTTCCTTTTCTTTCTTCCCTCCTTTTTTTCTTTTTTCCTAAAAACCTTGTCAGGTTCTAAGTAGCCTAAGTTTAATTATATATCTATCAATTCTGTCTTTGTAAAAGAATTTTATTTATTGTTTTTTGTAACTGAAAATTATTTGCTCTCCCTGGCATCTCCCAAATTGAAATTTCCTTCTTTCTATGATATATTTTTAAATATGTATTTTTAAAAAATGATGCCCTTTAGCTCTCTTTCTTAAGAAACTTGGTAGAGTATAATTCATCATCAAAATGAGAAAGGTTTGGTATGGCTCTAATTTACATGAGTAATATCAGTTGATTTTTATCACCATTTGAAGCAAATGTATTTGCTTTTCTCTCCTAATATGAGCATATAAATATCTGGAGAATATTTATGAATAATGAACGCTTTTTATACGGAGGACATTTTTCCCCTAAAAGCATTGTTCTTTGCTCATTTTTCTATTTGTCATTCATTATTTAAATTTCATGAAGGAACAGAGTTATAACTTACATTATTTATCCTTCACTTTATTGTGCTGCTTCAAAATATGCTCATACTCAATCAGTTAGCTGTTTTAGTTAATTCTTCCATCAGCCAAAACTTTACATTCTTTGATAATCATTTCTTCTTTAAAAGCTGTTCATTATAAAATTTATCACATACATAAATTATTTATTTACATGTGTGGTGTACACAGTGATAAGGCAAGCATTGTGCTCAGCACCTTCCAATTAAGAAAAAATTCCCTACATTTACAGCTTATAAGCATTCTGTACCCCCTCCTTGATCACCTCTCTCTTCACTGTCTCATGAAGATCAACGCTATACTGAATTTTGTGTAAATCACTGCTGTGCTTTTATTTATAGCTTTAATGCCTGTGTATGAGTTAGAAAGCAATATTCTGAAACTTGCCTGTTTTAAACTTTTATAGTATAATGATATTTAATGATTTATTTTAAGACTGTTTACTCAATATTATGTTTGTTAGATTCATCTATGCTGGTGCCTGTAGTTTATACATTTTCTCGGCTTTCAAGTTTTTCATTGAATGGATACACCATCATTTATTATTTTATTATACTATTGGTTGGCATTAAAGTTAAGATCTTCACATTCCTGATATTATGAACACTTTTTATGTACTCTCTTGTTCATATCTGCTGGTTAACACACACAGGACTTAGTTTTAGAGTTTATATATGGATTAAAATTGCTGGATCATGGGATATGCACCTGTTTAACCTTATTAGAAAATACCAAATTATTTTGCAAGTGGTTACCTATTTTCACACCACCTAATGGCAGATGCTTTAGTTTTAATTTTTTGCTAAACATTGAGTGTGAAGTGCTTGGGAATTATGTGTATTTGCTCTCCTATGAAATTCTTGTTCCTGAATTTAAACATCTTTCTTCTTGGCTATTACCTTTTTTTTTTTTTTTTTTGATTCATAGCAGTTTTTATGTATTCAAGAAGTGAATCTTTCATTGGTGTTTTAGGCTTTTAGGCGAAAAATATTATAAGTTGTGATTTTTTTCTACTCTTCATTTTTGACAAATAGTATATTCTTAATTGTACTTGTATTCGTAAGACTGTTTCTTTTACAAGTTTTGTGTGTTTATTCAGAAATATTTCCTTATAAGAAGATTATAAAGATACAGTTTTGAATTTTTATGTTCTTTGTGACATTGAGAACCATTTTTATTTATTTCTATAGGTTTAACTGATTTTCATCTCCACTTATTGGTTCATCTATCTATTCTTTACCCATCTGCAATGCATGTTTCATTAAAAGTAAAGTTATATATATATTTCTGGACTTTATTCTGTTCTATTAGTCTGTTTATATGAATGTGTAACAAAAGCACATTATATAATCACTGCAGTTCTTTATAAAAATCTTAGTATTCTATTTACCTGTTCTTCTGGAGTTTCTTAGTTTCATGGCCCATTTCTTTTCCATATACATTACAGAATCAGCTGATCAAAGCCTAAGTAAGTAGACCCCTGTTGAGATCTGTGTTGGATTTTATTAAATATATATAACAACCTGGGGAGAAACAACATCTTTTTGATGCTAACTCTTGTTATCTAACAAAATGTGTAACTCATCATTGATTTAGGTTTTTAAAGTTCCTTTTAATAAATTTTTATGAATTTCTTCATGAAAGAGTTGGACAAAAATTAATCTTAACCCTCAAAGTCTGTTACACTTCTCATATTTTCAAATATTTATCTTAAAAATGTCATTTTTTATTTTAATATTTTTTGAACCTCAAAGCAAATATAGTGATGAAAAGTAAAGGGACAGATAGTCAGTTTCACAATCTTCTCTTTTCTTTACATTGGGCAGATGTTTCTCCTAAACATAGATTTATCTTGAGAATCACTCATGAAGCCTATTATCATCTCATTCTCCATTTCAATTTCATGGTTAGTTATTTAACAGGCAGGTGTTGTTGCCTGATCTGTGGTGGTATAGTGGATAAAGTGTTGACCTAGAAGGCTGAAGTTGCTGGTTCAAAACCCTGGGCTTGGCTGGTCAAGGCACATATGGGAGTTGATACTTACTCTTCCTCCCCCACTTCTCCTCTTTTCTCTCTAAAATAAATAAATAAAGTCTTTAAAAAATTAAAAGCAAATGAAAGCAGATGTTTTTCCGGTTAGTAATAACTACTTGTATATGCAATTATCTTTTCTAAAATGTGAGTCAACTGCAATATAAATATCTTATCATACTATACAATATAATAAATAATGAATACAAATTTCATACTTAGAGGACTTTACCTATGCATAATTCTCTTCCTTACTATTGTAATTTTTCTCACATTGTTGAAGTCTCTTTAAGTATGCCAATTTCTTTCAGTTATAGGAGTTCTTTTGGGTCTTTCAGTGACATTTTCAAGGCTGAGCGTATGTTATTATCTTTCTTTTGAAGAGAAGAAAAATGAAACTTTGAAAAATTGAATAATTTGCACAAGATTATGTAATTTGTCTCTAGTAATGATGAGATTCAAAGTCAGGTTCACTAAAATCAGAACAAGGATTCCAACCTTTATATGGCATGAATGGTAGTGATAGAGATTGTAAGACCATGGCTAAATTGGCCCTCTGACCTTTTTTTTTTTAGAATTGTTACTCAGTTTATCAAATGTTAAAGCCTTAGCTGGGGTTTGCTGGTTGCAGTCCTTAGGAGGTTTCTTGCTTTGTCTAGTATTACACCCCGCCTCATTTGTACCTGCTTGTCATCCCAGCCCTGGTGGGTGTCTGAGGATATGACCTCTATCCTAGACGAGCCTGGCATTCCCTATTATATTATGCATTTGTTTCTTCCCTGTATTTATTACTACCTTGTACTTGTTCTGATTGCATATCACCAGAAATATCTTGTAGACTGCTTTGCAATTCTATTATGAAAGGATAAATTATTATTCTAAGAATAGGCTTGGTACCTTGCATTCAATGTGTGCTTACTAAATGTTAATTGGTGATGGAAAAGATTTAAATATTTCTTTAAAAATTAGTATTTTAGAGTTATCTGTCAAAATCCAATCTTGTTTAAGTTATTTCACCTCAGTGTAAGAGAAAGTGGCTCAGTTTAACAGATAAAATCTTTCATTCAGCTCATAAAATCAAACTTGCTCTGTGCTTCGTACTGTATGGAATTTTATCAGGAAAGGATGGGGTATTGTTGTTTTATAGAATCTATGCGTTGGAAAGATCTTTGTACAGGATATGTTTGACATGCCACGTTTTATACTGATGCCACTTTTCCTCCAAGTGCAGCTGATTCTCTGTCCTCTCCTTAATAGGACTCCTCTTCCAGTATTTACCGGAGCAATGTTTGTTCCCACGGACTTGGATGTTTTCAGTAGTTTCCAGTTTTACTCAGCACCAAAAATTAACCAATCTACAAGTAAGAGGAGTAATTATTAATGAAAATGACACTCCATTAATTCTAGAAAGGTAGACAGCCTTAATCCATTCTCGCCTTCAAGGTTGGCTTTTGAATTCTAAACAATGAGATTCACTGTAATCTTTTCTCTATTTGTAGAAAGGTCTCTTTTATTTTGAATTTATAAAGCAAGTTCTGTTAGATAAAACTGCTACACAAGTCCTTTTACTTTTTTTTAAAAAAATCTTAAGTCCATGTATTAATCAAAACAACTGCATGGGTTACTAGGTAGACTATAACACCAGGTGGCAATAAAATATCTTCCTCACTGCAGTCAATGTGAACGAGTTGCAGAGGCTCCTGGAAGTGATGGCCTTTCTTGATGGGCATCCTCACTTGGTGGTAGGGAAAATGAGTATGGGCTGTATGAAACTATTTCAGCATTACCTGGAGCTTAATAGTGCTGTCTTTCATTGCCTGTTAACAAGCTGCGCTGGTGCCATGAAGTGTTCAAGCTGACAAATGCTGTCAAAGCTCCTTCAGTGCAAAGCTTTTCTGCTTGTATTTAACATGTTAACTTTTATTTTAATGATGCCAGAACACATATCAGTTGTTTGTTTTAACACACAGTGTGGTCTCTGAAGCCATTCCGTTAGCCACCAAGTACGATCCACGTCCCGTTAAAGTGACCTTCCACAACATCATTCTTCAATTAAAAACTGAAGTTATGCTGACTCTTAACCATTAATTTTCTCCCAGAAGTAAAATAAATATACATACCTGCTGGGAAATCGTTGAGTTTGTTTAGTTTGGTGTTAAGTGCATGTTAGGTATGAATTTATCACAAAGACTGAGGTGTCAGCTAAGAATGGTAGCTCTAGGAAGGTTTTCTTATGAGATGGCCATATATGGTTCAGGGTTCAATTTTATACAGCTACTTAATACTAGTTTCCTATTACCACTAATTAGCACATACCAGTACTTTGTTCTCATTCTGTACCAGGCACTGTTCTGAGTGCTTGGCACATATGTATTTATTTAACTTTCATAATATACTGGATTATTAGGAGGCACTTTCCTTATTTTACAGATGAGAAAAACTAAGGTATAGGAGATTAAATAATTTGTTTAATGGAGATTCCTCAAAAAATAATAAATGGAACTACCATGTGATCCAGCAACTCTACTTCTGGGTTTATCCGAAAGAAACAAAAACACTGATTATATACATCCTAATGTTTATTGTAATATTATTTACAATAGCCAAGATATAAGATATGGAAGAAACCTAGGTATCCGTCAGTAGATAGTAGATGATTGGATAAAGATGTGATATATATATCACACACACACACACACACACTTCTGCCATAAAAAGAAGGGGATCTTGCCATTTACAACAATATAGATGGACCTAGAGTGTATTATGCTAAGTAAAATAAGTCAAACATAGGAAGAAAATACCATATGCTTTCATTTATATGTGGAATCTGAAAAAAGAACAAACCCAAAACATAGAATGGAAATAGACTCAGATACAGAGAACAAACTGATGATTGCCAGAGGGAATGGAGGTGTGGGGTATAGGTGATAAAGGTGAAGGGTAATAAGAAGTACAAACCTCCAGTTAGGAAAAAAAAATGTTATGGTGATGTAATTTACAGCATACAGAAAATAGTCAATATTATTAGAATTACTTTTTATTGTAACAAATGTTGGTAGACTTACTGTGGTGATCACTTTGTAAGGAATATAAATGTTGAATCATTGTTGTACACCCAAAACTAATATAATATTTATGTCAACTATATGCTAGTAAAAAAAATTTGTGTGTGGCCATACAGACAGGATATGGTAGAACCTCTATTGGAACCCAGCTATTCTGGTTTCAAAGTTGTGCACTTAACCAAAATTCATGCATCAAATTGACTGAAATGACACCAAATACACCCTTGGTATTGAAAGGGAACACACATTCTGAGCGCCTGCCTGTTTGATAATTTTTTATTTTTATAAATGTTGTTTAGGATCACAGAGTTTAGATTGCCTTCTGGTCATGTTTTCCATGGCTGGAAATGGAGAACAGTTGGAGCAGGAAGAGTGGACATTTCTGGGTTCCATTATCCTTCTCTTTGTCATGATCTCTCATCTCCCAAAATGCTACTATAGTCGGGAACCTCAGATGATGCTGTACTCACAGCAGAATTGAATTTCATTTTTTACTCTTAAAAACTATAAGACACTTCTTTGGAAAGGGCTCACTAAAGATTTCTGTTGTTTGTTTTTTACTAACTTCAACTTTAATATTTTATAATATGAGGAAGCTACTGATTTAGGAATTGTGATTTATGTTTTCTTTTCCTTTTTATTCTATAAATATAAATCAACAAATAACAAGAGTGATTCTGACCGTGAAGTTATTGTCCCCAGTGAGTTGAATATGGGCATTATAATTCACCAGTTGCTGATGACAGAATAGATATAGAGGAAGAATGAAAAGGTAGATTTTAAAGATAAATATACAAGAGTAATAATTTCTTCAATAAGATATGCATGAAATTGAAATTTATGACAGGACAGCAGATCAGAAAATCGGGAAATTTGGATTTTCTCTCCATCCTAATCAGTTTCTCTACTTCCTTTTCTGATTGATGCACTTACTAAGGCTTCTTCCATGTACCTCTTACACGTTTTCAGTAGAATTTCCTAATTATACTTTGGTTTCCAGGCAGTGATTTCTGTCTGAGCACAAGAAAGTCATTTATCTATATCCTGGAAGGATGATTCACATATTTGTGTTTTAGAAAGTGGGCTAAGAAGAAAAATTTGCTACACTATTAATTCGAGCCCTTTAACATTTTGTAAGCTTAATCATTAACTTGTTTGAACTGAAGTCATCTTCTCTAATCATCGTCATTAGTGGCTATCCATGAATGATTATCTCTGAATTTTATAAGCATGTTAGAGTTTAATGCATTTTACATCCCCCATTAGAGATTAGATATCATTTGATATTTTACAACACCAATATTTTTTTAAAGCATGAAGTTAACTAAAGGAATATTCTGTCTCAGTGGTAGGGGGAACCTTGCTTCTTGATGGATACCAAGTTGGTGTGGAGGTAGTACCGGGAGGGCGGAGAGAGAGCCATCAGATGAGTTAGGTAACCTAGTCTTGGTTCTATTTTATAGTGTAAAGCTTCCCAGGAGACTTCAGAATTTACTTTCCCAAAGGTAAGAAATATACAATATTCTACATTAGACTTTTCCAGTGATAAACAGTTCATTCATTGTCTTTTGGAAATAGCTCATTTCACTGTGGGAATAATTTAAAAATTCTTCTTTATGCCTAGCAAAGTGAGTCATCACATTCACTAGTTCCTAGTTCTGATCTTGAATACTATACAATAAATCTATTCCTTTTCTACCAGATGGCCTTTTAAATATTTCAACAATCAACTGCTTATTCTCATGCACATTTGTTCATGCCACCATTCCTCATATTCCAAATTTTGAAGACCTCTCATGATCACAATTTTCCTCTGTATCTTCTTCATGTGGAAATAGACACCATATTTTAAAAGAAACTCTACTTTCACTCACACTCATTTTGGTTTACCAAATGCTTAATGTATGTTTTTGTGTGTACTTGTGTTATTCTCTGGCAGACATAGGCCTTTCATTATGAATTGATTTACTGTCTATCTTCTGAATAGACCAGAAACTCCAGGAAAGCAAGAGCTTATCTTGTTTCTTTTATTCCAATTCAGTGCACAGTGATTGGTACACTGTTTTGAATTTATAAATGATTTCCACTTCCCACTGCAGGGTTGGGAACTGAGAATTGAATTGGCAGTCAGAGATGGAGTAAGTTTCAGAGCTTGGGAGAGTGGTAAGTTTTGCATAATGCTCAGCAAAAAGGCTTTGCAAATTCGTGTTTATTTTTTTGTTTGTTTGTTTGTTGATCAGAAGAGTGTCATGCACACTCAAAGAAATATTTTACTCAAATATAGGCCTATATTAATAAAACTCTCCTTTCCCCCATTTATGAAGTTAGGAGTTTAAAAAGAATATTTTTTAAAAAAGGCATTAACCCCAAAGAATAAATGAATTAAAATAGCTTTTGGCTTGACCAAGCTGTGGAGCAGTGAATAGAGCATTGGACAGGTCGTGGAGAACCCACTTTCAAAATCCCGAGGTTACCGGCTTGAGTGCAAGCTCATTTGGTTTGAGCAATGTTCACCAGCTTGAACCCAAGGTTGCTGGCTTGAGCAAGGAGTCACTTAGTCTGCTGTAGCCCCCTGGTCAAGGAACATATGAGAAAGCAATCAATGAACAACTAAGGTGCCGCAACAAAGAATTGATGCTTCTCTTATCTCTCCCTTCCAGTTTCTCTGTCCCTCTCTTTGTCTCTGTCCAAAATAATAAAAAAATAAGTAAAAAAAAAAAACAGCTGTTGGAAATTTGAGTAGGCAATTCAGTGAAAATGTTTACTGGTAAATGTGATATACACATTTTAATTTATTTCATAATTATTCATAAACCAATATTTACTTAAATGTCTTATAGGTGTTGAGCATTTTTGAAGGCTCTTGGAAAATAATAGAGATAATGTTTCTGCTTTTATGCTTATTATAGTCTACTTGAGGAAGACAGAAAACTTACAAAAATCAAATTAAAAAATAAGACCCATGGTGATTTTTTTATAGTGTTGCAATGCACAGAGCAATGTGCTAAAGAACAACAGTGAGGAGGTGCTATAATGAGCTGAGAGTGGCCATGGCAAATGCTCCTCATTTAAGCAAATGGAAATAATGCGAAGGTCCTAAGGTGACAGAGGGCTCAGTGCACAAAAGAATGTTTGATGAGCTGTAGCAGAAGAAGGGCAGCTTGGACATTTGAGATAAAAAAGGTCCCATATTTATGGGTTCTGGTACAGGGTTTGAGAGAATTTTAAGTGGATTCCTCATGCTGGGTGGACAGTGGATTTTAAGGACACAAGGGTAAACTGGGAGAGTCATAGGAGGTGTTGAAAGTAAGATAGGAGAGAATAATGTGACAATGGTCATACAAAGAAGTGGACAGATTTGAGATACATATTGAAGGTAACATTGACAGGTCTTACTAAAGATTGAATGGAGGATGGTATAGAAAGAAGAGAGGAAATGAGGGTGACATTCACCATATAATGTCAGAAAGTTGAGAAAAAAAATATCCTACTAAATTTTGTTTCTGGAGTCATCAGTGTTTTCGTATAAATGAACATTTGGTTCATAAAGAGATGTTCCCACATTGAGGCAAAACCATGCAGTTTTGAGATATGTAAGTGTTGGGTAAACAAATGTTTTTCAAGTTTGCTCGTCTGTATTCGGGCAGCACCATGTGCCTATAGTCTATGGAAGGCCATGGGTGCTTGCCCTCAGGGCGTCAGAGTACAAATTGCGGATTGCCTTCCTATTTGGGAGGGGCCATTGTTGGCTATTGTTTGCTGGAGAAGGTTTCTTTTCCTCCATCCTGTTTTGCTGGAGAATACACAGAGAAAGAGGCCTGATGTGTGATGGTGCAGTGGATAAAGCACTGACCTGGAACACTGAGGTCACTGGTTCAAAACCCTGGGCTTGCCTGGTCAAGGCACATATGGGAGCTGATGCTTCCTGCTCCTCCCCCCAACTCTCTCTCTCTCTCTCTCTCTCTCTCTTTCTCTCTCACTTTTCCACATGCACCCCTCTAAAATGAATAAATGATAGAGAGAGAGAAAGAGAGAGAGAGAGAGAGAGAAAGAGGGAGAGAGAGAGGTATTGTTGTGGGGCGTGGAAGCCCTGAGATTTTGGCCCAGGCCTGTTTGACTGGGGAGTGCTGTTTTGCTTATGGGAGCAGGGGCTATGAGTCCAGGAGAGTCCAAAGTGAGAAAGGGAAGTGATGTTCCCTGCCTGTTTGCTCATTCGCCTTTACGAGACTTTAATAAATGGAATGACCCACCATTTTCTGTCTCCACAATTCCTTTACTGTCTGCCCAGATCCAATAAGAACTTGAATGACCATGGTGGCGGCCACTGTCTTTACAGTAAGGAAAGCCTTAGAAATGTCTTATCACTTTTCTATCCTAAATCTTAGTAACCTTGTCTTATATAAGTGCATCGGAATAATGAAAACAGTAATCAGTCAATCAATCAATCAATAATACATAGGTTTTCTTTTTTTTCTCAGGTCTCCCTTACCTGTACTTAATCCATTAAAATATACATATATCTGACACCTGTTGTTCCTTAGTTCTGTGAAATAATGACAACTCTACTCTACAAGTGGCCAGCATTTGACCTGCACATATATAAATTTCCTTAGCTTTCCAAAACAGTGCAAGGTTTTACAAAGATAAGACAGTTCATTTACATAACCTGGAATAATTTGGCTGAGAAACTCAAGAAGATATAGCATGTGGATCAAGTTTAGCACATTCATTTAGATTGGCTGACTTCCATGCATTCTCTGTGCTTGCAGAGGGTCCCATCTGTTTGGTTCCTGGCCAGAGACCGTTGAACCTGTGAGCCTTGAAATTTCTTGTTGCAGACACTCAGTGCTACATAACTAGTTTAGGGTGCCTCAGATACTCACCGGTAACAATGTTAATTAGTACCAATGTAAGTGGCAATTATTCTATAACTATCATGTCTGCCTCTTACCTTCTTTCTTGTATTTTACATTTTTTGGTATCATGTTGATTTTATAACTCAAAGAGGCCATTCTCATGGCCTTTAAACGACTCAGCCCAGTATACAAAACCTTCATAATGACTTGCCAGGACTTCCCATGGAATTTTCATCTCTTAATCTCCAAGATTTTTCCATGCCTAGTTGAACTAGACTACTGGATATTTTCTCAACAAACCCTTTGTTTCTACACTTTGTACTTTTGTTCCTTGGGTTCTTTCTGTTTAGAAATACCTTTTTCCTCCTTAATTTCTGCCTGTTGCAAATTATACTCATTTTAAATGTGTGACTAATGCTCCATCCTTTGTTCTTCCAATAATTTGTTCTTCCAAAATCTTCCTTTGATATTTTACCTCTTACCTCTTGTCTTAACTATGCACATCTTAAGGGTTTTATTGCTTCCTCTCTGTATGCTTTTCCAATTCTTTCTGGTGCCAGCAGTGCCTTACACAGAGGATGTTGCCAGTTAAGATTTGATGACTTTAACTGAATTTTTAGTGTATAATTATGGTCTAATGATAAGCAACAAAAAGAAAAACACCTCAGGGCAAAGTTTTGAAATAATGAAGCCAGAGGCATGCTTCCCCAGTTCCTACTTTCACTCCTGGAAGGGACTGTGCTGTCATCAAGGCTTTCAGACTTTTAATATTTGTTGTTTTTCTCTGGTCAAAGTGGTGCAGCCTCTTTGTTTTCCGAGTGGAAAATGTATGCAGAGGGAATGCCTCGCAGAGTGGGCTGGACTGGGCAGAGGCCAGGTGTATCTTCAGTAGGGCTACCATTAGAGAGTCCGATAGGCAGGACATGCTTTCTCTTGGATTATATTATTCCCCTGTGAAGTCTCGGAAACCTGCCAGTTTGCTCTCTTATAACCCTTGAAGAAAGCCAGTTAATCTAAGATTAGCCTGGCAGACCCTATTTTCCAGGTCTCTAGTTTCATCAATAAAATAGGTTACATCTTTTTTGGAGCTCCATTACCTCCTCCATACGTTGGTCTCTTGATCCGTATTGTGGCTTATTCATTATAGAGCCTACCCCATCCATTTTTGGCTCTGCTCCCACTTCCGATTCCCACTCTTGAATGGGACCATTTAATGCAGTAATTGCTAGGACTATAAAAGCTTAGCAAACTCTCAGCTTTTTTTGTGTGGTGTTTTCACATCATTGCTCTTCTGGTTGCAACTGCTGACTTTGAACTGAGTGAACCAAGTAAACGACCGCACCTCTCAGAATTATTAATAAATTGTCACCTTTACATTCTAAGTGTTAATGACTAACTGGTAAGCCTGTTTTCTAGGAATTTGGTAAAAGTTCTAAAGACCTTTAATTGTTTTATACTAGAAGCAGTATCTTTAAAGTGGAGTGTACAGTACATACCCCAGTGGGGCATGCAAAGGCAAGCCCACTGTATTTATTTTGATATTGTCAGGCCAGTCGCCACCACCATGACCGTGCCGATTCTCATTGGATTTGGGCAGATGGTAAAGGAACGGTGGAGCCAGAAAATGGTGGGTCATTCCATTTATTAAAGTCTCGTATGGCAAACAATCAAACAGGTAGGGCTCCCAAGCCCCTCACCATTCCCGACTTACCCAGACTCACAGGTCCCCACCAGCCTCAGCAGGGCTCAGCCAAACAGGCCCGGCCAAATCTCTGTGCTTCCAGGTCTCTCAGCTTTCTCTTTCTTTCTCTCTCTCTCTTGCTCTGCCCATTCTACACCAGCAAACAATCGTCCCTTCCAAGCAGGAAGGCAATCTGCAATTTGTAGTCTGCTGCCCTGAGGGAAAGCACCTTCAGCCTTCCATAGACTATACACACATGGCACTGCCCCAATACAAGTGAGCAAACTTAAAAACCATTTGTTTACCCAGCAGATATCATGCCTTTTTATTCCTTTTTAAAAATATACATGAAATATTGCATAGTATGATATGAACAAAGTTTATATAAATGCATCAATTGATACTACATGTTTAGGTAATTTCACTGATAGGGATGTATGATCAAAATATTTGGGGACCACTGGCATTCAGAGCGTTGAGTCTATAGGCAAACCCAGACTCCCAGCTATTTGCCCTAACCCCCTTACTAGTTATATGACCTTGAACCAGCTATTTAGTCTCTTTGTGTCTGTAAGGCCTGGGGCCACTGCCATCATGGCCATGCACATGCAGGTTACCATTAGATTTGGGAAGACAGTAAATAAAGAGTGGAGCCACAAAATGGTGGGCCATTTCTTTATTCAAGTCTTGCATAGGCAAGCTAGCAAACAGGGAAAAAAATACTTCCCTTTCACTCAGAGCTCCCAAAGCCACTGACACATTCTCTGGTTCTACAACCAGGAGGATCTTCTCCAGTTTCTCCTAGAAGCAAAGGCTCCACCAGTCTCAGTGGAGCTCGCAAAAGCCTTTCAAGAAATCTGTTCCCCATCTCCTCCTTCTCTCTTCTCTCCACACAAACTCTGCCAACGTGGATGGCTTCTTCCCTTTTCTTTTTAGAAAATACTTTCTGGTGAGAAAACCTTTCCTCCAGCAAACATTAGCAAACCAATGGCCCTTCCCAAGTAGGAATGTAATTTGCAATTTCACAGATCACATACCTGGTGCTGCCCAGTGCCGTTTTTTAACATTAAAAGTGAGCAAACTAAAAAAATACAAATTTTACAAACTCATTTGCCCATCAGTGTCTCTGTCTTCACCTGCAATTAAAAACAAAACCCTTTAATACAGGGGTGCCCACACTTTTTCAGCTTGCAAGCTACTTATAAGATGACCAAGTCAAAATGATCTACCTACAATAAAAATGCAAAACATAAATTTATTTCTTCTATATTATCATTATTTAAGTTACTATTATTACTATTTAATATTGTGTATTCTTCTTTTACTTTTCTCCTTCTCAGCTCTCTTTTCGGAGGAAAGTCAATGTCATAGTTCTTATGAACAGTCCAAAAAAGCCGCTCCACATTTCCCTTCTTTGGAATAGCAATGGCACACAGACAGATGAGGCAAACACACTTAGAATATGACAGTGCAAAATATCCCCTCCCATTCTGTATGAAAGTGGTAGGTTTTAGGCTTCTTACTCGAACCAGGTATGGCACTCATTTTTATACCCTTTGTTGTATTTAGTTTAAATAAATTGAAGGCTAACTACGCAGCAATGTAACTGAACAAGTTAGCGTGGTTTAACGCGCATGCGTAGGGTGTCAAAAGTTCAGACGTCAGATTGGCTACCCTGTATGCCAATCAAAAGACAAATGTCTTTTAATGTCATGCGATCTACCCACACTTCCTTCGCAATTGACCAATAGATTGCGATCGACGTATTGAGCACCCCTGCTTTAATAGAACTGTAGAGACGAGGTCGGTGAGGTAATTTGTGTGAACATGGCATATTATGTGTACATGTTACTATGGCTATTCACAGTTATTATTGATGTTATTATTATCAATATTGTTATTTTGTCCCATTGTCTTTAAATTTGACCGCTGTTATTTTTTAAAGCAGAGGAATTGATCTTACTCTACATGTCAAATAATAAAAAAGCATCTCATACCACGCAATTAAAAATGTGAACATATAAAAATTAGGATTTTATACTATAAACACACATCCCCCCTTTAAAATGAGTGATATATTGGTATTATAATATAGCTGAATAAGTTTTACAAGAAACGAGCAAAATAATTCACTGGAGCTTTAAAAATCATGAATTCTATAACAGTGCCATTTTGTTGGTAAAATTAGGTTACAATGAAATTCGTTTTGGCATTTTAGAAATTAAACTCTTTTAACAATGTTTATCATAAGCCTACCTTTTTGAATGTTGCCACACCACACATGGTTTTAAAGTGATATTTTGGTACAAGATGTCTTAAAGAATGAAAAGCTTACTATGCATTTATCTGGTATGTTTACTGAGATCTGAGGATGTAAGAGAATTCTTCAGTGAGGTAAAGAAAAGTTCACCATAGTTTGAAAGACTGGTTCATGTGGAATTTATAAGAATGGACTGACCAGCATGCCCTTTTAAAATTCCGTAGTTAATCTCTTTATTGAAAGCTGCTGGGCTTGTTGATTAAGAAAGCCTTATGGGATGACTGCTTTTAGTGTCATACAAATGAAGCTGAATTGTTGCTAAGTAAATCACTATAGATCAAAGTGCTTTGTGGTCAGAGTAGTGCAGTTAATTTTTTTTTTCATTAAGTTTTAAAGAGAAGGTGAAGGGTTGAAGAATGAAGCACACCAAATTTGACATCTATGATGTCCATTTACATTCATGTACTTCTTTAAGGATCTAATTGGAGCAATTGGGCAGGTAGTGCACTAAAGCATAAATGGGTAAATGTAAAGCTAAATCAATTAATAACTGTTTTCTATTTATAATTGCCCGGATCCTTCCTAGCCTCTAAGAAATCAGTAAGCATGTAGAGATTATTTTAACTGTGCCCAGTGAAACTGAAGAAGTTTATCTGTTGGCTTGCCCATGTCATAGTCACCTCAGCATTAAGTGTACACAAACTATGAAGTTGCACTAAGGTACCCTATGGTGTTAGGGGTACTATGGAATGATGTTATTGCCTTTTGTACCCTCCCTGAAGGGTGAACCATGGATTAAATGAATACATGGATAAATGTTTTGCTGGATTAGGATATCAGTAAGGAAAGAAACATGAAAAAAATGACTAAACTAGTGGACTAAAGTAAAAATTGAATCTACCATAAGAATTCTACATTTGTTTTTGTCTCATAGTGTGATTGTGTGAAAAGTTCAGGCATTGCTCTGTTAAAGTTGTTACTGTATAGTATACAGAGTTAAGTAGATATATTTAGTGATATAAAAATGCAGGTTTGGAAAGACTCATGTTTTTCAATGTTCATTTTAGTATTTTCCAGGACACATTTCATGAATACATTTTATAACACTCATTTGGTCTATTAGGAAGTAATGATCTTTATTTCAGATATTAAAACCAATACACAAACACAAACATACTAAATATCTCACTCACAGTCATAATGAAAACCAGTGCTAAACTAAAAAAAAAATTCATAATACTGGGTGCCATAATACTGGGTGCTTTAGCTAGAAATCTGGAGCCTATTTCATAGAGATAGAATAAGACCATTATTGATCATTGATTTTTCCTTAGCTGATCAACACCATTAATCTATTCCTATGATTTTACTACATTATTACTATTGTTAATACCATCAATTTATTCATTTGGTTAGCTAGACATAGATTAAGGATAAAGTTAATTTATTATCCTAATTTTTTCACTGGTCATGCAATGTCTAAAAAGAGACAAAATGACATTGATAGCAAATATAAATCTCTTGGTGATATTTTTTTTGAACACGTACAGGAGAGGATTTATAAAAGCATCAAATGAATAAAAGAAGAGTTCACATCCAGTTTTTATGAACCTATGTGTGAACAAAGTAAATTCTTTAAAATCTAATTAATTTAGGAAATGGCCTTATATTTTATTAGACAAAATAGGTGACCTATGTTTGGACTTATTTATGCTAGCAGAACTGGGTCAAGAAAAAATAATTTTATTATGCTTGACCATCTTCTGTGGTTATATATTTTTTAAGTTTAGTTGTCTTCCTGATATTTCAAGATACTACAATTGCATTAGCGAATACTTTGTAATGTGAATGCACATTGCCACCATAAAATGTGGTGAGAGAAAGGATTTTAGCATTGTCTTCAGGATTTCAATGACTCAAAAATGTTCTCAGTTGTTTTTATCATGTGAGGAATGAGGGACAATGCTTACTGAATACTGGGGGTAGAGTCTGGTGCTCCCCATATCAATAGCCACCCTAATAAAAGCTTGGCTAGGTACTATAAATTTTCTTTCTTCTTCTACTTCTTTTTCTTTTTTAATGATGCACTTGAACTGTATCCTGCTGCCTGGAACCTTTGATCTTTATTTGTTAGTTTTGTGATCCTAACTCAATCCCCCTGTTGCACTTTAGGCTCACCCACAGAGAGATGATACATGAAAGAGGCAAATGCTCCAAGGGGCTGAGTCTTACCAGAGACTTTGCTGGGAGTACAGTAGGGCAGCCTTTTCAGGGCTTTTATGAAACATGAGCCATACAGCGACATATCATACAAAAGCAAGGTCCCATCAGTAAACCAGTGTGGGGAGAGCTGTAGCCTCTTCTCTGTCGGATGCACACAGCCCTCACCAGGTAAATGTTCTGAGGTGCCCTGCAGTTGTAAAATCCTTTGACTAGTTAATCCAGGTTTTGCTCAACTTCTTTGACTGTGGACCTTTGTTTTTTCCATAATGCTTCTTAGTACACCATAACTTGATGAGCTTTCTCCTGTGAATGACACGAAGAAGGAAATTGGATTATGGGCCTAAGAAGGTGAACCAGGAGGTCCAGCGGTTTATTCTTCTATTTGTGGGTACTGATTGGCCAATATGAGAAGTCGGTAGTTTGTTTCTTTAGTTGCAAGTAAATATAAACTCTCAACATTAGTAGAGGCAGGCCATTGTAAATTAAAGAAAGTTAACTTTGAGAATGAAAAAACGAAGGAACACTTCTTAAATGTTTTCCCAAGTAAATGGTGATATTTTGTAACAGAAACCATTTATAATTAGGCAGTAGTTGTATGCTTCATTTTATTATTTTCTTTTTCTTTTCTTAAGGTGAGATGAGAGGAGATAGTGAAATAGACTCCCACATCCACCCCAATCAGGGTCCATCTGGCAATCCCTGTCTAGGGCTGATGCTTGAGTACCAAGCTCTTTTTAGCCCCAGAGGCTGAATTGCTCAGACCAATCAAGCTATCCTCAGTGCCCAGGGTTGATGCTCAAACCAATTGAGACACTGGCTGTGAGACGGAAAGAGAGAGAGAAAGAGTGAGATAGGGTGGGAAGAAGCAGATGGTCATTTCTTCTGTGTACCCTGACCGGAAATTGAATCTGGGACACACATACGCCAGGTTGACGTATGGATGATGTATCCACTGAGCCACTAGCCAGGGGCTGCTTCATTTTCAATACCTCATTTTTAAGCCTTTCTAATCCTCCTGGCATCTTATTTGCATTATTTATTTCTTGGGCAAGACTTTGCTCACAGATGTAAAGTATGAGGTTAACTGTGACCCTACCTCTGATTAAAGTGTCAGGCATTGCAAATTACCGTAGTAATGTTCATATGATTCGATGCATTTTGCCCTGTGGCATCCAGAAGCAATTTCAGAAACAAAAATTGCTTCTTCTATTTCTGATCAAAGCATTTTGGGAAATATTTTGTCTTTTAGTGATTTTTTTTTTTATAGACTACAATATAAAAAAAATTAAACCAGATCTTGGTTGGATAAAACATTCTGTCATACTAACTTTTTTTTTATTTCTAGCAGCATAGGAAGCCCATAGAAATTTAATGAATAGAAGCTAGAGTCACATTTCTTCTTAGTTTGGTCTTTTATTTTCTCCCTTAGGCTTAGTATAAATGAGTACAGTCACAAACACAAGGGAATTTTTTTTTTCTCCATAGAGGATATGTAGGTCACCAATGTCACTGTTTTTTTTGTGTCTGAAATGACATTCGGTTTGAATATGCTTCCAGTCAGTCACCATCAAAGCATTAGCTTCAATTTTGCAGTGACTGAGCCCTTGGTGGAGTAATGTGATGAGATGTGACATTTTGTTTGCTCTGTTATATTCCTTGCATCAACATAATTTAAGTCTTTATTAGTTCAAAAGAGAAAAAAGTAAAGTCTTAGCAAAAGTGCATTGATAATTGTTATCAGTGTAGAAGCTGATTTTAGTTATTTGAATCTTTTGCCAAAATTTAGGGTATGTCTTGATCTTTCCAGTCTCCCCAGAACATTATTTTTTATTAAGTGAGAGACTGGAGAGCCAAAGACAGACTCCCACATGCGTCCCCACTGGGATCCACCTGGTAAGACCCCTACCAGGCAATGCTCTGTCTGTCTGGCCGCTGCTCCATGCTAGGCAACCGAGCTATTTTAATGCCTGAGGTGAGGCCATGGAGCCATCCTCCGTGCCAGGGTCAACTTTGTTCAAACCATCTAACCATCGAGCCATGGCTACAGGAGGGAAAACAAGAGAATGATGAGAGGAGAAGTGGAGAAACAGATGGGTGCTTTTCCTGTGTGCCCTGACCAGAAATCGAATCTGGGATCCACATGCAGGGCCATAGCTCTACTGCTGAGCCTGTCAACCAGGGCAGCTCCCCAGAACATATTAATGTTTTTTCCTCTATAATTTATTAAATTGTGCTACTGACAAATATGATATAAAGGAGATTTTTAAGAATCTGCCTGTTTAAAATACTAATTAGTTTCAGCAAAATTGACTTTACTTTATGTAAAACTTTAAAGAGCCTTATTCATTAAATAAATCAGTTATTTCTCTGCAGATGACACTAAATGTTGAATATAAAAATGTATAATGCCTTAGAAAACCATTTAATATGATTATTTTAAAATAAATTCTGTCTATGACTCATTTGCCAAGCAGACTATTTATACGGATGCATTTGATCTGGAAATATGCCCAAGTTTAAAACTTCCAAGGGAACACGTTTAGAATGTTTCAGTTAAATACTTTTCTATGTACCAATCTTCTTAGAACATTTACATTAGTACTGAAAAATGCTTCTTCACTTTGTACAGAAAAAAAAATTAAATTCAGTGGCTTTTCTCTTTTCTCCTTATCTTAGCATTCATGTCCCTTGAATCAGATAGCAGTTTTAATTTTTCCTCCTTTATATTAATATATTGTAACCATTTTTGTGCCAAAAATCAAAGGTAACTTCCGAACTCAAGCTTATACAAAATAAATGTTAGTTAATTAATGAAATTCGATGGCAATTAGGTAAGTATATAATTTATGTCAGTTATTGGATTAAATGCTAACTGATTGAAAAAAAATACTAACTAGTACTTTATTGTAATTTTAAATGCTATAGTGATTTTTCTTTTCTTTCTCTTAATGTTAACGATAACCTTATGAGAGGGAGTTTACTTAAATGATCATTTTATAGTTGAAGAAATAACCTAAATTCAGTGAACTAGAACATAAATGTATAACATAATTGACTCATTTTCTGTTTAATAAAAAATAAGCTCTCAAATGTTTTAATAACTATGGCACAATTAAATGTTTTTGATTAAAGTTTCTAAGGCACCCTCTTAAATGCTCACAGTTATTTTCTTGGCTACATAATTGCAAAGGACTGACCTACACTATTTTTAATATATCAACATGGTTCTGGATCTTAGGATTTAAATATTTTATGACCGTTGAAATTTTACCAGTTCATTTTTCACTGTAATCTATACTAATCACATATGTATTTTATAATATTTTGTATTAAGACCCAGAGAACCTCAAGTAGCGTGAACTATATTTATATTGTTTGGGTATATACCTCATGAGAAAGGCTAAAACATATTAAGAAGAGGTGGATCCAGCTTCATAGCCATGCCCATTGTATGGACTTTAAATGAATCTATTAGGTCAATGATTTTCAGCCAGTGTACTGCAATAATATTTAAAACATGTAAAACCTGACTATTTAGGTAAGGGTACTTATCTCTTTCTTTTACCCAATAAAAATATGACAGCCATTGGTGTGAATGAATGAAAATTCCATCTATTTCTTTGTCAGGTCAGCAAAAATATATTTTTTGTTTATTCAGCAGAAATTATGTAATTAGTTTATGTGTGCCATGAAATAAAAAATGTTGAAAATTGCTGTATTAGGTGAGAGGAACCCCATTGATTTGTGAGTTGTGTTTACTCTATTTTTTATATTGTTTTTCAGATGAAGATGCAAAATCACACTGTAGACTAATAAAGATACATGTTTACAGAGGTTCAGTGGTAAATGAATTCTGCATTGTAGCTGAGTCCTGGAAATTTGTGTTGAGAACTTATTTGTGATAAAGTAAAACATATCACTGACTAGGTGGTGGCGCAGTGGATAGAGCGTCGGACTGGGATGCGGAAGACCCAGGTTGGAGACCCCGAGCTTGCCAGCTTGAGTGCGGGCCCATCTGGCTTGAGCTAAAGCTCGCCAGCTTGGACCCAAGGTCGCTGGCTCCAGCAAGGGGTTACTTGGTCTGCTGAAGGCCCGCGGTCAAGGCACATGTGAGAAAGCAATCAATGAACAACTAAGGTGTTGCGACGGCAACAAAAAACTAATGATTGATGCTTCCCATCTCTCTGCGTAACGGTCTGTCTGTCCCTATCTATCCCTCTCTCTCTCTGACTCTCTGTCCCTGTAAAAAACAAACAAAAAACATAAAATGTAAAACATATCAGTGGTAAACATATGTCTTAATGGAATATTTGGTAGTGGTACAATTGCATATACAAAGTAAAAAGACATTTCCTATAATAAAACAATGTTATTATACCTTAAAAAATTCAACTACAACTATGTTAAGCTAATCTGAAAAACAATAAGTGTCATTCCCAACAGACAGAATAACACTTTTATTGTGTTTATACCTGACTAATATTATCATAGTCTCAATGATTACTATCTCAGACATTTTTATATAAAATAAAAATATAAGATGAATCATAATGCATTATATAATACGATAGGATAGTGTTTGTAGGACAATAGTTTTGAAACATATTTTACTACCCTACAAAAGAGATGACTAATATAAAACAGAATTATTTAATGTGGCTTTCTTAGACATGTTTTAGTAGTCAAAAATAGTTGTTATCCACATTTCCTTTTTTTTTCTCAAACAGTATGTTATGTGTGTATGGTAAGTGACAGAGTTAATTTTCCACATAATTTATAGCCATCTTCCTAAAAGGACCTGCATTCTAAAGAAAGGCAGTGGAATTATGAATTCATTAGACTTTGCAGATAAACTGACATTCAAAGTGTCGCAAGGGTTGTCCATGGCTGGTTTGTAGGTTTCCAACCTCTTGAAACACCAAGACACAGTAGTATCTCTGTTCAACTCAGAATTGCCAAGGGTGCCTAATCGAATTATTATTAATACTCTGGATTTACATCTGCCAGGTTTCTTTTTAAGAATATTAATTGTATAAATACATTCATGTAGAGATTAAGAAAAGGTAGACATACGCAATTATTTTCTTCGGTACTCTGCAATAGTTTACCTTTTTAAACACATATATCTGAGTCAACTATGATTGATAGTGTTACTCATTGTACCACAGAAACTTACTTTTAACTGTTCCTCATCAAGTTAAACATAGTATTACTATGTGGCCCAGAAATTTCTCTCTTTGATAGATACCTAAAAGAGTGGCAAATAGGCGCTCAAACATGTACATGTCATGTGCACACATGTTCATAAAATACAATTCACAATAGCTAAATGTGGAAACAGCCCAAATGTTCATCAGTGGATGTATGGGGTTAACCAATTGTGGTATATTCATTCAGTGGAATATTATTTTTCTATAAGAAGGAATGAAATACTGAAAGGTACTAAAATGCAGATGTACCTTGAAAAGATTGTGTTAATTGAAAGAAGCCAGATGTAAAATGTCATGTATTATATGATTCTATTCATATAAAATTTCTAGAATAATTAAATTCATAAGTACAGAAAGCAGAATGGTGGTGGCCAAGGGTGAGTAAGAGTGGAAAATGGTCAGTAATTCTTTAATGGGTATGTGATTTCTTTCTGGGGTCATGAAAATATTTTGACACTAGATAGATGTGGTGATTGCATAACATTGTGCATGTACTAAATGCTACAGAACTGTTCATTTTAAAATAGTTGATTTGATGTTCTATAAATTTCTCCTCAGATTATTTTTAAAATCAATGGGTGTGGCAATGTTCCAACAAAATTTGATTACAAAAATTTTATTGTTTTTAAATTTGAGCACTATGCATTTAAAAATGAATTAATATTAATAGTACACCATTAGGGATTATTTAAGATTATTTAGGTTTGGGTAATTTATATTTCTTAAAGTACCTAACATTTCAAACAATTGAAATTATTTAGCTTAGTGAATTCTGACAAGTTATATTTTGCAAACTTTTTTTAAAAGATTTATTCATTTTTTAAAGAGGGGAAAGACAGAGAGAGAGAGAGAGAAGGGGGAGGAGCAGGAAGCATTCACTCTCATATGTACCCTGACCAGGCAAGCCCGGGATTTCGAACCGGGACCTCAGCATTCAAGGTCGATGCTTTAGCCACTGTGCCACCACAAGTCAGGCCTACAAAAATTTTTGGTCTGAATAGAATTTGTTGAACTTGAATCCTCCATGAGAAGGTTTCACAGTTGTCACAAGTTATCTACACACATTTATTTGCTGTTGCATATTTATTCTAGGGTGGTACTAAGCCAAGTTCGTGATGCATTATCTAATTTATTCCTGAAAAAAGTGTTAAGAAACAATGCTGTTGTACCTATTTCATAGTTGAGGAAACAAAAGTTTGTATTTGATTGATCTTAGACTGATAACAAGGCTTGTTCTATAAACTAGCTTTTTTCTAATCAGATATATACCACATCAACCAGTTATTCTCAATAGAGTTCAATTCCCTGACTCCAGCCCAACAGAAGCAAAGTGAAATAAAAATTATTTCTTTAGGAGTAAAAATGTTTGTTACTGGGTTTGCTAAAAGTGCCAGACTGAAATTCATTCACAGGCATATTTTGGAGTTTTCTACTGTCTCATTATATAATTAAAGTGTTAAATATATGAGGGAACTTGACAAAAATGACATAGTATAGTATAAAATTAATCAGTTTATATTATATTAAAATACATTATTTTATTCAATAAATATTTACAGAGTGCCTAATATACTGAATAACATATAAAGTCCCTGCCTTCAGTGGATAGCTCAGATCTGAGAATACACAAGATAAGCAAATAAATATTTAAAAGCTTGGCCAGTAGTGATGAGTGTTAGGGAGACCATGATAGCAATATAAGATCTGGACAGTATATGTGCATGTGCACATGTGTGCTTTATGCCCAGCTTTATATAGGATGGTCAGGGTAGAGCTCACTGAGGGAAAATTGACCAAAGACATAAAGTAAGTAACTGAATAGTTCATGTGGCTGTCTGGGAAAAGAACAGTCCAGGTATAGGGAGCATCATATTCAAATGGCCTGAGGTAGGAGTGTGCTTGGTAGTTTTGAAAGTTTGCAAGAGACTACTACTCTGTATGGGTTGGAGTAAGGAGAGGAAGAGGGGAAGGGGGTGAATTCATAGAGGTAAATAGTTTCCAGATTTTGCAGAGTCTGAGGGCCTGATTAGACCTTTACTTTTTATTCTAAGTGATGTAGAAAGACTAGAGTTTTGACTAGGGGACGGTCTTACCAGGCTTACATTGGAAATGTGATTGCTCTTATTGTGTGTGGTGGGTGGACTATGCGTGTATGGGGGGCAGAGTGGAATAAAGCAGAGAATTAAAAGTATATTGCAGTAGTCTCTAGCTCCTTTCTTCTTACACTGAGTGTGGTGTCTGTACCAGCAGTGGTGACCTGGGACAGTCATAGAAATGCAGACCCTCAAGCCGGACCCCAGACTTCCTGTCACAGACTCCCCTGTAATTTAAACTTTCAAGTTTGAGATGCACTGATTTAAGCAAGAAATAAGGGTGGCTTGTTATTGGGTAGTTTAGGCAAAGGTGTTAACTAGTGGTGAAATACTGGGTATATATTTTAAATTATCATTTGCTGATGTATTGTATATGGGTGTGAGATAAGGGAAGGATAAATTGGGGTGCCTTTTATTGCAGAGAGAAAACTGAGCATAGCAGGGATTTTCTGAAGGTGTTAGAAATTAAAAGTCGTGTTTAGGATGCCTTTAGAAATACAAGGAAGGAGTTGGATATACATTATCTGGAGAGCAGAGATTAAGACTAGAATTATAAATTTAGGAGCCATTAGCATAAGATGTTATGTCAAACCATAGGATCAGATGAAATCACTCAGAGAATCAGTAATGAGAGTAAAGCAAGTTCTAAGAACTGAGGTCTGAAATGCTCCAAAACTGGGCCTCAGGTAGAAAAGGAACGTCCGAAAAGGACCACTAACAATGGGGTCCAAGTGAGGCTATAAGATAATCATTAGAAATGTGTGGTGCCCTGGTGTTCCCAGCACCAAGTGTAGACACCATCAAAGAACTTGCAACCTCTCATGAGATAATTGGTTAACTCATATTTTTCCTTTTTACATTGAGCTCCTCAAACAGTGTCAGAACATGCCTGTCATTCAAAAGGGTCTTCATTTCTGGATAAATGAAGAACATTGGCTTGCTTTACTTTAGTATATTATTTGACATTTTTAGGACTCCTAGATTTATGTGATTCTGCAGTGTGTCAGGCTCTGGGCTTTTCTCGGGCATATGCTTTTACTCACCTAAGTGACCTAAATACTATAGGGTTACTTGGGTGGAAGTCTTTGCTCTTATGTTTAATGTCCCCTGCTGTTTTTACTCCTTTAGTGGTCTCTCTTGGTTGTTTGGATGTAAATACTCAATAATCCTCTCTTTTTCTTGCAATTTCTTCTCATTTGTTTCTAATGATATTCATATACATCTTTATAAAGAAAGAGTGTTTCATCAAATAATATCTTTTGGTCACAAACGTGTGTTTCTTGGTGGATAATCTAAGGACAACCAAATGGAATTCTTGATGTTTTCCAAAGAACTGATTTGGGAAATTAGACTTTCTATATTGTTATCAGTCTTTCTAAGAATCATACAGAAACTGAAAAGCAAGACTCTTAAGTCAAACCCTAGGCCTTTATTTGAAACATGTTTGCTTTGACGATTGGTTTACATTCTTGAGCTTTATGTTTAAGGGTCCAGTGGTTGTGGAGATTGAGTGACTTGGAATATAGGGTGATATACCGAAATGTGACTGACTTCTCCAAAGGGAACAGGGACTCTCAGATTTTGTTAACCACTATAAGGTCAATACAATTTAAAAGACAGGTCACAATCTGAAGTGTCCCAGTTTGTGGGATTTAAAATAGAAAAAATAAATCTCAACATGTGCTTTATATTAAATATCAAAGGCTGGTTTAGAATAAAGAGTTTAACGATATTAAATGTTTAAAAAGGTCTACACTGGCATTTCTCTGTCCAGCAATGGACCCGAGAGAGGTGCTTTTAAGAAGTAGGTGGGAACTTTTCGGAAAGGGAAACCCCAGGATCTGCTTACCCTTTCCTGTTTTTGTCAATTAAAGAATTAATGAAATCAGTTATATTTAATTCAAGAAGTTAAAAAAAAATTCTTGAGCAGCTCTTTTGATGACAAAGTTGTGGATGTCGCAGAAGCTGATAGAGTTATTTATTGTAACATCTGTCCTTAGGTTGATTACATGCAATAGAGGCAATTCATTGCCTTCCAAAAATGATCAACCAGTATTTGTATCTTGATACATATTAACATTCTTCTCCACCCCCTATCCCCCATTTTGCCTTTATAGTTTGAGTTGGCATAAGCACTTGTTCTCAAGATAAACATGTTTTCAGAGGATAAAAAGCAGTTTCCAGCAGATGTGTGTGACCTTGTTTAGGACGGAATAGTGTGCGTGACCATGCTAAGATAATAGGGCCAGCACATACATGACACAAGGTGCAATATGATTGTGACAAAAAACAAAGTATAGCTTCACAGGAATGCAGTTATATTAATTTGGGCAAATCGGGAAGGGTATTTTTGGAAGTGGCAGCCTTTGAATTTGGCCTTAAAGGTTTAATAGGATTTGGAGGTAAAGAAGAGAATAAGGGAAGGTTCATATTTTGCTGGTCTGGTCTGATGAGCAAATGAATTGACATCAAGAGATCACCACCAATTGAAGTGGTTTGGATGTGGTTAGACAGACAAGTGTGTCTCTGAAAGTCAATTCAAGGTGTATTGTTTCTGAACTCCAGAGGCTGTTTTGAGAGCATTTGCACAGACGAATGCTATAACTGAAACTATGCTCTAAGAAGATAAATGTGCAAAAATGTAGAGAATGTAGTCTGATGTGAGAGTAGGGAAACAGGGATATAACTTGTAGTTGTCTGGTCTGGAGGGGCTGAGGTCCTGGGGTAGATGCTGCTGAAAGTTATCAGTGGGAGGGAAAGAGAAAGAAAATTGGGGCTGAATGTGAGAAATATCAGGGAAGAAAAATATTGGGATGTGAGAAATAGGACTGGTTGGGTTAGGGATCAACCAAAGGAAAGGATTCTGGGGTAGTGGCATTGAATACAGGGGACAAAGAATGGTCTTAGTTAATATAAAGATGCCATGAGCAAGAGATGGTTTGAAGGGGCAGAGAATGAATTTAATTCTGCACTTGCACCTGAAGTATGTACAGGTGAAAATGTCCTATAGCCAATTGCTATAATCCTGGGCTTGGCAGAACTATCAAAGACACAGAAAAAAAATTTGGTGCTTATTTGTTGCAAGATAATAATTTGTTGAAACTGGATGAAATAACATGACCATCATTTTAGGTGAATTTATACAATTATTCTTCCGGCTCTTTGAAAGAAAACCTCGGACTTTAAGCAATATACTGAAATGTAACACACTTTTTTATTGTCTCCAGTAGAGCAAGAGATCAAGATAATTTCCTTGAACAAGGTTTGTAGCAAGAACTCTGTTGAAAACACCTTCAGTCATTGTGCGTACAAGAGCATACATACACTTCCATGAATGTAAGCCATGACCCAGTGAAGACAGCATTTTCCTTTCAGGCACGACATGCATTTGATTTCCAAGGGCAAGGTTTCTAATTTGGTTGTCAACCTCCCTAATTAGGAGGCCTTGAAGATCACTGCCTCAAGGTTGTTCAAGCTGAAAAAGCATTCACAAGCACAAACATACCTATGTCTAGGAAAAGTTGCTGTAGTTAACTGAATGAAGTTAGTTATCATCGAGCCTTACCTTTAGCTCCAAGCAAACACTGCAGCAGCATTGGTATTCAAGACAAAAGACAGCCATCAGTGTAAATTCTTGTCTACTATGCAAGGTGTATCTTTTGATCTTTTCAAAAAGAGCTAGAAAATTGGATGGTATTTGCAGGAGCCTTTCAGCTGAGAAATGTCAATAATGTAATCGTGTTGAGACCAGTACATTGGAATTGACTTGTTGGGAGATGGGTACAGGTGCAAGGATGAAATGTGTATCTGATTATTATATAGAACTGAGTTTGTGCATGGGAGCCAGGGTCACCAGGTTATGGGAAAAGCAGCATTAAGAGAATTTGATAAATCTTCTGAGCAGATTTCTTAGTGGCAACTTCAAATCTAAGTTTTTAGGAAACAGAAAGAAATAAGAAAGTAAGTTTCCTTCTGCTATTTGCATTTGTAGCACATAACCCTGTTTCCTTCTTTCGATGGATAATCTGGTAGCTATGAAATCAAGACAGGTCATTCCATTTCCCTCAAATGGAGTGAATCCTCTTCATTGTGTACCGAATTTCTGCAAGCTGAGCGAGTGGGAGTTTCTGGTGGCTCTTGGGTGATTTGTATATGCTGCAGGTTGTGCCTGTGTAGCTTTTAAAAAGCTATATCCAAAAGAAACAGGACCAGTAAGTAAAATTGTTCAATTTTCTCTCTCTTTCTTTCTTTCTTTGTTTTAAGCAAGAGAGACAGGGACAGAGAGAGAGGGATAGATAGGGACAGATAAGCAGGAATGGAGAGAGATGAGAAACAGTTCTTCACTGAGGTCCATTATTTGTTCATTGATTGCTTTCTCATATTTGCCTTGACCAGGGGGCTACAGCAGAGTGAGTGATCTCTTGCTCAAGCCAGCAAACTTGGACTTAAGCCAACAACCTTGGGCTTCAAACCTGTGACTTTGGGCTCAAGCCAGTGACCAAGGGGTCATATCTACAATCCCATTCTCAAGCCAGCAACCGTTGACTCAAGCCAGCAACCTTGAGCTTCAAGCCAGTGATTTTGGGCTCAAGCCAGTGACCATGGGGTCATGTCCATGAGTGCGTGCTCAAGCTGGCGACATCTTGGTTTTGAACCTGGGTCTTCTGCATCCCAGTTTGATGCTCTATCCATTGCATTACCGTCTGGTCAGGCAATTATTTAGTTTTTTAATTGCTTCAGTGTGCTTTTCAGTTTTACTATTTTCTTCTATTCAGTTTTTTGAAACTATAGTGAAATTAATTTCTCATTACCCACTACTGAATTATTTGTGAATAGAAAGGAGATGTAAAAGTTGGTCATAGATTCCTAGCAACATCTAATCATTCAATTAGATGGACTCTATACTCCAGTGACAGATAATATTTTTGAGACCACAATACTCTCTGGGAAAAATGTATTTTATCTTAAAAATGTAAGAAATTCTAAGGTCCTGGCCAGTTGGCTCAGTGGTAGGGCATTAACCAGGCATGTGGAAGTTCCAAGTTTGATATCTTGACTGGTCTGGAGCAGCAGTCCCAGATGGCAGAATATCACCCTGTGGGGGCCTTATGAGTTGGATTCCAGTTCGGGTACATGCAGGAGTCTGTCTTTCTGCCACCTGGCCTCTCACTTAATAAAAAAAATTGTAAGGAAATCTATATAATTGACTATCACCATTCTTTATGTCACTCTAATTTTTTTCTGTTTTCTTTTATTGTACTTAGAGGTGAGGAGGCAGAGAGACAGACTCCTTCATGTGTCCTGCTGGCATATAGCTGGCAAGTTCACTACAGGGCAATCTGGGGTCACTGCTCCATTACTCAGCAACCGAGCTATTTCAGTGCCTAAGGCAGGCCATGGAGCCATGCTCAGCCCCAGGGGCCAACTACTCAAATCGAGCCATGGCTGTGGGAGGAGGAGAGAGAGAGAAAAAAGGGGGAGAGATGGAGAAGCAGATAGTTACTTTTCCTGGGTGCCCTGACTAAAAATAAAACCCAGGACTTCCATACACTGGGTTGACGCTCTACCACTGAGCCAACTAGCCAGGGCCCTAAAGTTTGGACTGCTACATGTTGATGTTTTATGACACTTCATGTAATCCCTCTTATGTATATCTTAGAAGAACTCAGAGGTGACAGGTTGGAAGGGACCTGTGAGTGACTTGCTTCTGGGATACAGGGTACCAGGAAACATTCTCATTCTTAGAAAGACATCCATGATGGCAGTCCTCCCGATAACAGCACACATTTATTGAATGTTTACAGTCTGGCAGAGGCTATTGTAAATGCTTCCTTGGATTTTTTGCCATAATCATTCCAGTGCTTTGAGGTAGTCAATATTATCATCCCTATTCTATTCCTGAAGAAAGTAAGACATTGAAAAGTTAAGAAGACTTCACAGCTATTCAGTAGAGTCAGCTTGACTCCAAAGGCTGCATTGAAAAACCTACTTTGAAGCAATTCATAATGATTTGACCCCATTTTTTTCATGTAAGAGCATGCAGTCATCATCCAGCACATTTCTTGAGGTCCAAATAGTAAGCAATTGATCTGCTTTATTATTTCTCACAAGAGAGAACCTTTTGGAAGATGGTTTCTTCTACTGTTGTTTCCATGGTTTTGGGAAAATAAATTCAGCATTTTTTAATTTTATGTCATGTAACTTCAGCAAAGTTTGAAAACTTTATAAGAGCAGAGGTGTTGCTTTCCCTAGTCATGTCTACCTTGCACCTGTATTCAGTGCATAACTGTGTGAAAGGTGCCTAATCAGTCAGAGTGTTCTACTGTAAATGTGAAAATGCAATTTGTGAATTTGTGAGATGGCAGAAAATAAAGTTATGTATATATCTATTTGTGTGTGTATATATTTGTGTGTGTAAGTAGGCATTTTAATGAATGTATATTGGATATGAAAATTCTTGAGCGTGCAACCTGCAAAAGGGTTACGTATTAAAGTGAGATTATGGCCGGAGTTTAAATACCATTAAGTACATTTTGAAGTACAGTGTGTCCGTAAAGTCATGGTGCACTTTGACAGGTCACACGGTCAAAAGTGCACCATGACTTTACGGATACACTGTACTTTTGAAAGATGAAAAACGATTCTGAGGCATTGGAGATATAAATTTAAAAGCTGACTGTAAATGTTAGAAAACATTTCAAGATAGCATGATATGTCTGAGGCAGAGGTTGTCTGGATGATTGTTTATTCGGAAGAAGGCAGGATAAGCTAAGAGTAGTGATTTTCAACCTTTTCTTCTCAGGGTACTAATAAACTAATTACTAAAATTCTGCAGTACACCAAAAAATGCATTTTTGTCAAGCTGACAAAAAAAATAGGTGTAATTTTAATTCATTCCCACTGGATAGTAATTGTTGTATTGACTGTTGTCATTTTTTTATTTGACAATCTAAAGGAAAAGAGGTCAGTGCCCCTGACTAAATAGTCAGGTAGTGCATGTTTTAAAAATTGTTGCATCACACTGGTTGAAAATTGCTGGCTTAGAGCATAGCAAACATAGTATACTATGTTATTGTGTCCAATGCAGAATTGATGCCAAACATTTTGAATATTTGATTTCTTGATCTCTATGCTTTACTATCTTGAATAAATGATATGTAATAAGGCAAGATAAACATGTTTAAAACTTTAAACGTTGTTGGAAAAGAATCAGTCAAAATGCAAGCTGTTCTCCCTCCTCTACTCCTATGTTAAACATAGGCTTTTTACAGATTACCTCACATCACTGGAAGAAGAAGTATATTTTTTAAAGGAGAAGTATATTTTTTAAAGGAGAAGTATAGAAATACCATTATACAGAAAATTTCTTGCTCCTACTGAGAGTCTGAAAAGGAGCATCCTTCCAGAAGCTACTATCTCCAATTTAAAAACATCAGAGCAGAATAAACAGTGCTTCTTACTGAGCAGAAAACGGAGACCAGAAGGTGATTGAAACCCCAGAGTGAAAACCACTTAGAGAATCTGAATAGTCAAGCATAAGGTTGTGGTAGGGATTTGCAGCTTGGCTTGGAACATGGAACTGCCAATGCAGAAAATGAAAATGGTTCGCAAAGGAGACTGAAAGTAGGGATGTCAGTGGGGAACTGGCCCTCAGGACAGGGGTCCAGAGCTTGAAAATGGATTTGTGAGTATTTGACAAAAGTAATAATGATGATGATGATGATAATAATAATAATAATAATAATAAACCAGACATGCAAAGCGACATAGAATGAGAGGTCAGTTTACAATAGCCCAAATGTCAGTACAATTCAAGGACATGAGTGCATATTCATTAATATAATGGCTTTATGAAACATGACACTACTGCTGTGCAGTGTATGTATCTGAATAAAAAACTGAGCACCTTGAAACTAGATATCCAGGAAAAGAGAATTTATGTAGACATGGTGAAAGTGTGATGGAACCTGACTTAAGTTGATGAACTGACATTGTATCATTTTTCTCCAAAGTAGTTTTTGATTCCAAACACTTATTTTTTATTGATTGTTTTAAGAGAGAGAGAGAGGGAGAAGGGGGGAGAAGTGGGAAGCATCAATTCGTAATTGCTTACCACATGTGCCTTGACCTGGCAAGCCCAAGGTTTTGAACCAGTGACCTCAGCATTCCAGATCGACACCTTCTCCTCTGTGCCACTAAAGATCAGACACCAAACATTTTCTATTGGGTAATTATCTAGTAAATTCATAGTTTAACTCCTTATTATGGTTACTCCTGTCCTTCCCTTCCCAAAGTCTGTGTATACAGGAAGACTTAGGGTTTTCTAGAGAGTATAGTGGAGGCACTTTGATTATATTTTGCCTACTATGGGACTGGTGTTATCGTTCTGAGCTGTGGGAGCTGCATCCACTGTGGAATATTTGGTTTGATTTTATTCTCTGAATTCTTGGTTTTATGTTCCTCTGAAAGCTGCAAATTGGGTTTCTCTCTGGCTGACCCCCCCCCTGACTTAGTCCTACAGATTCCATCTGATATTTGGCAATCACTTATATTTGTTCGGCTCAGGTGGTCCATTCCTTATCTCTAAGCTACAGTGTCTTTGGTTTCCACCAGAATTGAGAACCTTTTGGGTACTCCTTTTTGCTCACTTGAAGTTCTGGAACTTTCCTGCCATGCCAGGAGGAGTTTTCCTTTCAGTGTTCCAAACATGTGGAATGCTCCAAAGTACATAGCTTCTGTCTGTTCCTACTTCATTCGCAAGATGTTAAGCTCAAGTGAGGAAGATTCTGGCATCACAATTCTCCAACCTTTGCCTCTAAATCCTACCCACAAACTCCTGAGACATAGAGTTTTCTTTCCTGCTGCGTGGGACTCAGCCTGTGGAATAAAAACCTTACAGAGGGAAATAAGCATTAAGCCATTTATATTAATGAGGTGTTGACCAGACTTAAAAATTGTTATCCTTGGGTTGTGGGAATATTTGACCTTTTTTTCTTTTCTTTTCTTTTTCTTTTATTTTTCAAACCATCCACAATGAACAAATGCTACATGTATTCAAAAAATGAAAAATGATACTTAAAAATTTCACAGAATAACCTAACCAGACAGTGGTACAGTGAATAGAGTATTGAACTAGGATGCAGAGGACACAGCTTCGAGCCTTGAGATCACTGGCCTGAGCGTGGGCTCATCTGGCTTGAGTTGGGGTGCACCAGCTTGAGTGTGGGGTCACTGGCTTGAGAGTAGGATCATAGACATGACCCTATGGTCATTGGCTTCAGCCCTAAAGGTCACTGGCTTGAAGCCCAAGCTTGCTGGCTTCAGCCAAAAGTCACTGGGTTGTGCAAGGGGTCACTCGCTCTGCTGGAGCCCCTGGGTCAAGGCACATATGAGAAAGCAATCAATGAAAAACTAAGGTACTACAATGAAGAATTGATGCTTTTCATCTATCTGCTAAAAAAAAGTCCACAAAATATAACTGAAAAACTCTTGATTTTGCTGCTTACAGAAATGCCTCATATTATGAGATGTAAGATTGTGCAAATACTAACAGACTGCGATGGATGAAACCTACAGGAACAGCATTAGCAGTCATACAGAAAACTTTGGGCATTAAAACCCAACCTTGGTAAGGGCGAAGGAGTTTGCAGAGTCCCTGAGTCGGCATTCTTTCAGAGTTTTTACCAGTCAAGGCAGACAGTCACTACTGGTAGAATTCTGGGAGAAGAAGGACATTATTCACTTGTAGAATTGCAGCTGAGTATCTTGTTCATCCTCCAGTTAACCTTCCTTCTGTGTCTTGATAATCACATTATGTCTCAAACATTAGTAAGTGGTGAATTAAGAGGTTAAAGGAGACAGCATTATTTTTTGTTAGAAATAAGGTCACTCATAACCTCTGTTGTTGGAGTGCTGTGGGGGATGTTTTGGGGTTCATTAGATCCATAATATCTTTTCCAGTTCTGTTCCTCAGGCCACTCTTGATAGGTATTCAAAAGGAAACCGATGTACTTGCTGTGTAAGCTCACTGGCTCCCCCGGCTCCTCTACACATCAGATCACCTGTGCTAAGCTTTTTGTAGATAGAAATTCTGGAGCCACCCCTATTTATCTAGCATGTTTTGGTTCTTCTCAACTAACCCCTTTACTTTTAAGTTTCTAATTGGTGGATCCATGTAATGCTGGTGGCCAAGGCCAGCCAGGTCTACATTGGATTAGGACAGACTGTAGAGGATCTGTGGAACCAGAAAACATTGGGGCGTTACCATTTAATAGATTCTCACAATGGCAGATGAGCAAACAGACAGGGGAAAACCTCTTTTCCAGCAAACAAACAGCAATAATGTCCCCTCACAGTGGCGGGCAGTCAATCCACAGTCCATCATCCGCCATCCCTCCCGATCACAAGCACCCATAGTCTTACATAGGTTATGCACACATGCCTCTGCCACATGCCTATGCACTAGTCAAAGTGCTTGCAGCCACTACACCAGCAAGCAAGCCTAACACAGCTATTTTTCCAACAATACAATATACTGTCTGCTTATGGTATTGATGCCCAGAAAGACTTTACCTGTGATTGAGTCTCTTTAATTACTAAGGGCTATAAACCCAAAAAGGGGAGAGCAAGAGGGTAGGAGGAACTATTTCTTGGAACATCAGGACAGAATAACTTCAGGGGAAAGGTGCAAAAGTATATTAAATATTGTCCAAGTGACTGTAATGCTGGTGGTTCAGGCCAGGCAGGTTCACATTGAATACGGGCAGATGGTAGATGAACTGTGGATCTGGAAAGTATTGGCTATATCTCTTCATTGGAAAGAAAGGAAAATCTGCTTTTTGCAGTGCATGACAAAGGATCAGGAATACTGCCCTCACCGTGGTGGCGGCTGAGGGAATCAGCTAACCATACCTCGCAGTGGTGGGAGAGCAATCTGGGAGGATTGCCCCCTGAGGGAAAGCACCCATAGCTTTTCATAGTGACACACACATGGCTTTCTGCAACGTGCTCACACATTAATTGTGCAAAGTGCTTGCAGCCGGTAAACCAGCAAGCAACCTAACACAGCTGTTTGCACCACAGTGACTTTAATTAAAAATAAAACAAGTGTATGATGGAGTTCAGCTGGAAGTACTATTAGGCACTTAAGTTCCAAATAAATATGGCTTTAATTGGATTGACTGAACTAAGGTAATAGGATTTGGAAGTAACTTTATCAATAAAGGTTTGCATTCTTATATAGAAGGGACTTTGTAATATTCTTAGTTACTTTACGAATCTTCAGGAAGAAACTGTGTTACATTTTGTCCTAAATAAATACTTCTCAAGGAAGTACTGAAGTAGATATTAATATTTTAAGTGTCTTGCACTAATTTGAAAGAATACATGCATCCCTATGTTTATGTTTATTGCATCACTATTTAAAATAGCCAAGATTTGTAAGCAGCCCAAATGTCCATAAAGTAGATGAGTGGATAAAAAAGCTGTGGTATATTTACACAATGGAATATTACATGGCTGTGAGAAAAAAGGAAATCTTACCCTTTCTGACAACATGGATAGACCTGTGGAGTATTGTGCTAAGTGAAATAAGTCAGAGAAAGACAGGTACCATATGATTTTACTTATATGTGGAATCTAATGAACAAAATGAATTAACAAGCAAAATAGATACAGACTCATAGAGAGCAGACAGATAGCTATTGTAGGGGGCCTGGGTGAAGGGTGGAAGAATCGAGCAAAAAAATGACAAAAATAAACTCAGAAACACACGCAAGTCATGATTTCCCTGTGGGGGGGAGATGGAGGAGGGTAATGAGGGATAAATGGTGATGGACGAATACTTGACTTGGGGTGGCGAACACACAATATGGTGTACAGAGATGTGTTGTAAAATTGTGCACCTGAAACCTGTATAATTTTGTTAACCAGTGTCTCCCCAATAAATTCAATAAAATGAAAAAAAATACGTTGCTTAACAAGTACAAATACAAGTCTCCAAGAGTCATCCCTCACCCTAATGACTTGAGCCTCATAGTGCAAATATTTATTTTTAGGTAAAAAGAGGTCATCAGGGTTAGGATTCAAAGTTATACTGATGGATGGCTATTTCTTAAATGGGTGCAAAATTTATGGACATCTCTACCCAGAGATTTCATAAGTACTAAAAGATGTCAGTGGATTTTGTGCCTTAGTAAATATCACCAATAAATTCTCCAAAGAGAACTCTTGTTGAATGTAGAAAAAAAATTTTGTTTTAATCACCATATGCAAGAATTAGAGCTGGAAAGTAAGGTTCATGGAGAATTTTATGTGATATAGTTAGAGTAGCTAGTAAGAAAATCACACTGATGCATGGTAAGTCAATAATTTTTAAAGCTCTAAGGCAATTTTAATGTTCTCACTTTTTATGAAGAAAATATCTTAATAAAATTGCTTTTCAGGGTTAATTATTTATGCCGCACATTGCTGTACTATGACATTCAGTAGCATTTTTTCTTTTTCTATTTCATTAGCAAGTGATGGGATAATAAACATCATGAATTAAGTGAATCTTGTCTAAAATGAACTAACTCTGAAATTTAAAACAACATATAGATAATTCTCCTCGTAGAGAAGTCAAACACACACACACACACACACACACACACACACACACACACACACCACCACCACCACCACCACCACCACCAGAAAGGTTAATGATAAGTATCCTTATGTTTAGTTCTAGTTTCTGACCTCTCTCTTAAGCCACTGACCAGTATGTTGACTTCCTGTAGCATATCTCCATTTGGAGGACCTCGCGTATAGTCACCTGAAAGTTGATCCCTTCAGGACAAACTTTTTTTTTTTTTCATCAGTAGTTCCTTTGAAGACATCACAAGTCTCAGGTTAAAATCTTTCCATCATATGCCAGAACAAACTTTTGATTTCTCTTTTGTTCTCTCTGACATCCTTTCCTGACACTTATCATGAAATAATACTTGGGGTTTTCTAATCTCTGTTATTGGCAAAAGAATTTTTCTGGACCATTCTTTCCATATCTGGTCATGCATCAAGTTCTATCGATACGGCTTTGCAGAACTTCTATCTAATCTTCAAACCCTCATTTTCAAGCCTACTTTCTTAATACTTCGACATTTGTAGTCAAATATTTTGCCTTTAAAATATAACAGCAACAGAAACAACTGCATAAACATAATCACATTTTCTTGTTCACAGAGGGATTTTAATAAACATTATCATTTGCCTATCGGCTTGAAATATGACTGCTTTTAAATCAGTCTGCTAGATTGTTAAGAGGTAAAATCCTTAATTTTCAACAATGAAACCTAGGTCTAGAGAAGCATTGTAGTTGTCAGTATAAAGACCCATATACATGCATACGTCCATTTTATATATGTATTTATGTTGTAATGAAGCACAAAGCCTATGGTGTAGGGGAGTTTTTAGCTTATTACCTTAAGAACAATTATTATTCTTCTGAGTTGGCATTTGGATAGTGACCTCTGTTTATGAACAGATGACTATGTATAGCATTGCCTCCCATCTTTTCACCTGTCAGATTCCAATCAAAATTTCTTTTGGACAAAGATAACACTATTGTATATCTATGTGACAATGTGGAGAACAAATGACTCTTCCTCTGATTCTTCCAGTTCCAGGGAAAAATAGGATTCAATATATAATAAAAACTTACTGTGTTGTATAAAGCATAAGTTGAAAGATATTGTTTATACTTATGCACTGTCTTCAAGATTTGTTTCATAGCAATATTTTCTAAGCTTTTAATAGGGTTCTGTATCAAGAAGCAGAGATAAAAGCCATCCATGTTACAAAGGAAGAGATACACTATGTTATATCTAGTCAAACTAGCAACCTGACTCTTGCAAAACACAATCTGTGGTTGAATGAATCCCCTTGTAATTATGCTTTCTTTATAAGCCTCAGTTTTTCTTAGACCGTGTCTTATTTAGGGAATTGTATTTAAAGAATTCTGTAAATTCTACCTTAGGTGGGAAACCCGAACAAATTTTAAATAACTCAAAAAATACTTGAAAGCAAGTAACAGTGCTGGATAGCATCTTCGGGTAGGTAGTCCCGTGTTAACAAAACAAAAAAGAATCAACTAAACCTGATGGAACAGCATGTTATCAACAATGACATTTCCAAACCTGATTTTACTGATATGGGTTTTATTAGTTAATTAAATGTGTGCAAATTACACGCACTGTTGCAGATAATGTAGTAAATGACATGCATGCTTCATTGGAACTCAATTTCCTTTTTCGAAATTATCACTGTACTTAATCACTTAACTTTCTAAAATAAGCCACCTGCATTTCTCCAGTCTTTTTATTCTGTATTCCAATCTACTTTTTACTAAGACTAGCTTGTTTACAGTTCATTTTCTGTGAGACTTGTAATACGTTTTTGGGAAATATTAGGGGAAAGAGTATTATTCAAATAAATCAAGCAGATAGAGATCTGTAGTCCATGCAGTTGAATGGTCTGAAATACAGCAGGAACATTGAAAAGTTTGAGCAAGAATTTGTCATATTTATTTCTAAACCAAATTTTATTTGCAGCTTTTCTGCCCCTCCCATAATGATTTAAGTATTTCTTTTTAATGAAATAAAGTAAATAAAACATTTATCTAAACTCACAGTCTATTTTTTAATGTGTACTGTTTGTATGCTGTCCAATTTTTAATTCCTTCAGTTATTCATTTAACAAATATTGACTGTCTCTAAGATACAGTGGACACTGTTTTTTATGCTTGGGATGTGCTATGATTACAAAAGAAACATCTAAACCCTTGGGGAGCTTATTCATTATTTGTACTTTTCAACCTTAAAATTTCATCATCACCAAAAACATTTCAGTGCTTAGTTGAGGTTGCAGTAGTGGATCTGAGAGAGATCTGCATATTCAGAATCCCTACTCTAGGAACTTACTTTTTTTTTTTTTTTTTTTTATTAACTTTAATGGGGTGACACCAATAAATCAGGGTATATATGTACAATGAAAACATCTCCATATTATCTTATCATTCAATTGTGTTGCATACCCATCACCCAAAGTCAAATTGTCCTCTATCACCTTCTATCTGGTTTTCCCTGTGCTCCTACCCTTCTTCCTTTCCCACCCTCCCCTCCCTCCCCCCACCCCGTAACCACCACACTCTTGTCCATGTCTCATAGTCTCACTTTTTTGTCCCACCTATGTATGAAATCATGCTGTTCTCAGTTTTTTTTTTCTGATTTACTTATTTCACTCCGTATAATGTTATCAAGGTACAACCATTTTGTTGTAAATGATCTGACATAGTATATATGCTTAACATCACTAATCATTAGAGATATGCAAATTAAAACCACAATGAGGTATCACCTCACACCAGTCAGAATGGTGCTCATCAGCAAAACAACACAGAATAAGTGCTTTCGAGGATGAGGAGAAAAGGGAACCCTTCTGCACTGCTGGTGGGAATGCAGACTGGTGCAGCCACTGTGGAAAACAGTTTGGAGATTCCTCAAAAAATTAAAAGTCGAACTGCCTTTTGACCCGGCTATCCCACTTTTAGGAATATACCCTAAGAACACCATAACACTGTTCGAAAAGAAGAAATGCGCCCCCATGTTTGTGGCAGCATTAGTTCACAATAGCGAAGATCTGAAAACAGCCCGAGTGTCCGTCAGAAGACGAGTGGATTAAAAAGCTTAGGAACTTACTTTTAAAATTACTATTAGAAAGAAGTTCAGCCCTTCCTGAAGAACAACATTAATTGTGGAACAGTTAAGGGATTAATTATCACAAAGAGAAGAAAGTGGTACCCTTGTTTTAATTCTTGATATTGGTAATTTGTTTCTCCTTTAACACAATTCCTCCTCCCAACAAAATTTCCTTTGCTAATCTCGCTAGAGATTTGTTCAGTTTGTCTTTCCAAAGATCCAGCCCTTTCTTTCATTCACCATTCCTATTGTATTGTTTTCTGTTTCATTAATTTCTGCTCTTTATTATTGCCATTCTTCCACCTGTTTTGTGTTTAATTTGCTCTTATTTTTCTAGGTTCTCAAGGTGGGAGATTAGATTATTGATTTGAGGCTTCATTTTTTTTCCCAGTGCATACATTTAATGCTATACATTTTCCGCTCAACAGTACTTTAACTCTGTGCCACAAATTTTGGTATGTTCTACTTTGATTTTCATTAAGGTTAGTGTATTTTTAAAATTTTCCTTATAACTTCCTCTTTGACCCAATTATTCATTAAAAGTGGTTGCCTTAGTCACCAAGTTTTTAGAATGTTTTGATACTGAATTCTAGTTTGATTTCATTGAGGTTGGACAATACACCCTGAATATTTTGAATTCTTTTAAATTTGTTGAGGTTTTCTTTTCTTCTATTTTGTGGCTGTACAATATGGTCTGTCTTGGTATATGTTATGTGGATACTTCAAAAAAATTTGTGCTGTGCTGTTGTTAAGTGAAATGTTTTATTGAAGTCAATTAGATCCTATTGTTTGATAGTGCTGTTACTTCTTATGCATCCTTGCTGATTTTGTCTAGTTGTTCTACCATGTGTTGAAAGATGGTTATTGAAGTTTTTGACTGCATTTGTCAGTTTGTCTATTTTAACTTTCTGTTCTGTTTTTGCCTCACGTATTTTGCAATTCTGTTGTTTGATGCTTGCACATGTAAGATTGATACATGTTCCTGGTGATCACTTTATAATTATGTAATGTCTTTCTCTGTCTTTGGTAACTTTCTTTGCTCTGAAGTCTACCTTATCTGATTTTAAAATACCCATTCCTACTTTCTTTTTGTTTAGTGTTTGCATGATACATGATGACTGGGAGTCCTGGCTCACTGGTCTCCATTGGCACCATATAGGGAGGCATGGCCTTGTTACTGATGGGTGATAGTGAAGTGCTTACTCTTTCCCAGGTCTCTGTTGACACCACCGCATTTCTTTAGAAATAGTTCTAGACATGGAAATTTAGTTTTCTTCCAAAAGTAGGAATTATATCTTCTTTAATTAAACTAATAGTATGATATGGCAGTTTTTAAGATGTACAAATGAACAGAACCTTTTATGTCTTTATAAGATTTTACTAGAAATATAGCTCGAGAAACCTAATGACTCATGAATTAGATATTTTATTTTCTTTAGTACTATTTAATAAATTATAAGAACATAATTGCCTGTGACTTTTTTACTGAATCAAAGGCTAGATAATAATACAGACATTAAATTATTTTGTGGTAGTAGATTCATTGATCTAAATATAGGAGATACCTACATTAAACGTTATGAAGAATTACATTAAAGTAATGAAAAAAAGCTAAAGTAAAAATTTAAGTTAAGTATGATAGAGGTCTAATTTGAAATAAAAATTTTGAAATATTCATATTCTTTTTATTTGTTTTCTTAAAATTTTATTTAGAAAATTAAATTTAACAGGGTGACATTGATCAATAACAGCACATAGGTTTTAGGCAAACATTTCTATAGTTTTTGAACTCTTGATTATGTTGTATTCCTATCACCCAAGGTCAAATAATTTTTTCATCGCATATATTTGTCCCTCTTCACACACTTCCCCCCATCTCCTTCCTCATCCTGCTCCACTATGTCCCTTTCTGCCTGGTAAGCACTACACATTTATCTGTGTTCATGAGTCTGTTTTATATACCACCTATGTGTGAAGCCATACAGTTCTTAGCTTTTTCTGATTTACTTATTTCACTTAGTATAATTTTCTCAGGGTCCAGCCATCTTGTCATAAATGGCACTATGTCATCATTTCTCAGGGCTGAGTAGTATTCCATTGTATATATGTCCCACACCTTTATCCAGTCCTCTATCTAGGGACACTTTGGTTGTTTCCATGTCTTGGCCACTATGAATAATGTTGTGATGAGTATGAGGGTAAATGGTTCTTTATGTACTAACGTTTTTAAATTTTAAGGGTAGATACCCAGTAGAGGGTTTCCTGGGTCATATGGTAATTCCATTCTTTATTTTTTGAGGAACCACCATACTTTCTTCCATAATGGTTTTACTAATTTGCATTACCAGCAGTGTATAGGTTTATTGTTTCTAATAGTTTTTTGGTGGAGTCTTTGGGGTTTTCTATATACAGGATTATGTCATCTGCAAAAAGTGATCTCTTTACTTCTTTCCCAATATGGGTACCTTTTATTTCTTTCTCTTGCCTTATTGTTCTGACTGGAACTTCCAGAACTATGTTGAATAAGAGTGGAGAGACTAAGTGACCTTGTCTTGTTCCTGATTTTAGAAGAAAAGCCTTCATTTTTTTACCCTTTAGTATGATATTAGCTGATGGTTTGTCCTATATGGCCTTTATTTTGTTAAGGTATTTTTCTTCTATTATGATTATATTGAGTGTTTTAAACATAAGAGGATGTGGTATCTTATCAAATGCCTTTTCTGCATCTTTCGATAGGATCATATGATCTTTGTTTTTTGTTTTGTTGACATGGTATATTATATTGATCAATTTCTGTATGTTGAATCATCCTTGTGCTCCTGAAATGAATCCCACTTGATTGTGATGTGTTATTTTTTTAATGTGTTATATTCAATTTGCTTGTTTTTTTCTTTATGATTTTTGTATCTGTATTCATTAGAAATATTGGTCAGTAGTTTTTGTTTGTTTGTTTGTTTGTTTGTGAGTTGTCCTTGCCAGGTTTTGATAGGAGGGTTATGTTTTCCTGATAAAATGTGTTGAGGAGTATTGCTTCCTCCAATTTTTTGAAAGACTGAGAAGGATAGGAACCAGACCTTTTTTGAATGTTTAGTGAACTTCACCAGTGTAGCCATCTGATCCTGGACTTTTTGTATTTTGGGAGGTTTTTGATACTTGTTTCTATTTTCTCCCTGCTCATAGATCTGTTTAGTTTTCCACTTCTTCATGACTCAGTCTAGGAAGATTGTATAGTTCTAGGAATTTATCCTTTTCCTCTAGGTTGTCGAATTTGGTGACATATAATCTATCATAGTATTCTCCAATGATCATTTATATATCTGTGATGTCTGCGGTAATTTCTCTTTCATTTCAGGTTTTATTTATATGAGTCATTTCTCTTTTTTCCTTAGTAAGTCTTGCAGTGATTTTATTGATTGTTTCAAAGAATTAGCTCTTTGTTTTATTAATATTTTCTATATATTTATTGTTCTCTAGGTCATTTAGTTCTGCCTTAACTTTTATTATTTCCTTCTTTCTGATGACTTTGGTTACCTTTGTTCTTATTTCTATAGTTCCTTAAAATGTGATGTTAAGTTGTTTACTTTGAATCTCTCTTACTTTTTGATACAAGCCTGTAACTTCATCTTTTACTGCTTTCACTGCTATGCCGTGTTGTCATTTTCATTTGTCCATATATACCTTTTTATCTCTGCTTTCATTTCTTCTTTGACCCAGTCAGTTTTTAGAAGCAAGCTGTTTAATTTTCACATATTTCTTGGTTTCTTTATTCCTTTTTACAGTTGAATTCTTACTTCAAATCCTTTTGATCAGAAAATATGCTTGGTATAATTTCAATCTTCCTGAATTTGTTGATGTTAATTTTGTAGCCCAACATGGTCTATCCTTTAGAATGTCCCATGTATACTGGAGAAGAATGTATAATCTGAGGTTTTGAGATAAACTATCCTATAAATGTCTATTATGACCTTTTGGTTCAGAGTGTCTTTTAAGGCCAATATTTCTTTATTGATTTTCTGTTTGGATGATCTATCTAAAGCCATCAATGGTTTGTTGAAATCTCCAGGTATGATTCTGTTATTGTCTACTTCAACTTTTTTGTGTGTGTGTGATAGAGACAGGGAGAGAGACAGAGAGAGGCATAGATAGGGACAGACAGACAGAAGGGGAGAGAGATGAGAAGCATCAGTTCTTTGTTATGGCACCTTAGTTGCCCACTGATTGCTTTTTTATATGTGCCTTGACTGGGGGGGGGGTACAGAAAAGTGAGTAAACCCTTACTCAAGCCAGTGACCTTTGGCTCAAGCTAGCAACCATGGGGTCATATCTATGATCTCATGCTCAAGCCAGCAACCCTTTGCTCAATCTGTTGAGCCTGTGCTCAAGCCAGATGAGCTCATGCTCAAGACAATGACCTCAGGATTTTTAACCTGGGTTCTCTTCATCTCAGTTTGATACTCTGTCCACTGAGCCACCACCTGGTCAGGCCATGTCTGCTTCATATTTTAGACCAGTTAGTAGATATGTTATATATTTTGCTGTTCTCTGGTTTGATGCATGTATATTAAGAAGAGTTATTTTTCTTTTTTTGTGTGTGACAGACAGAGAGAGACAGAGAGAGGGACAGATAAGAACAGACAGACAGGAAGGGAGAGAGATGAGAAGCATCAATTCTTCATTGCTGCACCTTAGTTGTTCATTGATTGCTTTCTCATATGTGCCTTGACCCAGGGGCTCCAGTAGAGTGAGTGACCCCTTGCTCATCCCAATGACTTTGGGCTCAAGTTAGTGAGCTTGGGCTCAAGCTGGTAAGCCTTGCTCTAACCAGATGAGTCTGTGCTCAAGCCCGTAATCTCTGGGTTTCGACCTGGGTCTTCCACATCCTGTTTCAATACTCTATCCACTGCACCACCGCGGGGTCAGGCTATGTCTTCTTTTTTTTTTTTCTCAAGTGAGAAGCGGTGAGGCAGAGAGACAGATTCCCGCATGCACATGACTGGGATCCACCTGGCAAGCCCACCAGGGTGAGATGTTCTCCCATCTGGGCCGTAGCTCTGTTGCCACTGTAGCCGTTCTAGTATCTGAAGCAGAGGCCGTAGAGCCATACTCAGCACCCAGGCTAATTTTGCTCCAATGAAGCTTTGGCTATGGGAGGGGAATAGAGAGATAGAGAGAAAGGAGAAGGGGAAGAATGGAGAAGCAGATGGGCACTTCTCTTGTGTGCCCTGGCTGGGAATCAAATCCAGGACTTTCACATGCCACGCCAATGCTCTGCCACTGAGCCAATCGACCAGGGCCCAGGCTATGTTTTCTTGATACAATGTACTCTTTATTGTTATGTAATGTTCGTCTTTGTCTCTAGTTACTTTTGTTGTCTTAAAGTCAGCAATGTCAGATGTGAGTGTGGCCATACCTGCTTTTCTTTGGATATTATTTGCTTGGAGAATCATTTTCCAACCTTTCCCTTTGAATCTACTTTTGTCCTTGCAGCTTAGATGTGTCTCTTGAATGCAGCATATCATTGGGTTTTGGTTTTTTGATCCAATTTGCTACTGTGTGGCTCATTATTGATGAGTTACATTCAGTTACATTTAGGGTAATTATTGACACTTGAGGATTTCCTACCGCCATTTTTTGTTTTTCTTTCTGGTAGCTCTATGTCATGTTTGGTTCTTCTCTTTTTGTTTCTGTCAGTTGTTTTTGTTTTCTGGTATTCTGTACTTATTTCCCCTGTTTCTTCTTCATTTTTTTTATGGTGGTTACTACCATTTAGTTATTATGTGAAAAATGTTCATATGTATAACAGCCCTTTGTCCTATGTGTCTTTCTGCACTCCATCCTACTTTGCTATTGCAAATCTTTAGCCTCTTCCCTTTTATGTTATTGTTTATTTTTAAAGGTTTTATTTATTCATTTTAGAATGATTGAGAAGGGAGGGGCAAGGAACAGGAAGTATCAACTCCCATATGTGCCTTTACCAGGAAAGTAGGGGTTTTGAATTGGCAACCTCAGCATTCCAGGTCGATGCTCTATCCATGGGGCCCCCACAGTTTAGGCTATGTTATTGTTGTCACAGATTATTCTTGCTTTTATTGCCACTTTTTTGGAGCTTTTTTACTTGTAGTTTTGATTTATTTTGTTCTTTGTGTTTGATCAAATAACCCCCTTGAATACTTTTTGTAGTGGAGGTTGTCTGGTGATAAATTCCCTTAACCTTTGAATGTCTGCAAAAGTTTTTATTTATCCTCCATATTTGAAGGATAACTTTTATGGATATAGTGTGTTCAGCCAGTAACTCCCTTCTTTCAGTACTTTCAATGTTTGGGTCTATTCCCTCTGGCTTGTAGTGTTTCTTCTGAGTAGTCTGATGATAACCTAATGAACTTTACATTATATGTTATGTTCTTCTTTTCCCTAGCTGCCTTGAGGATTATTTCTTTGTCATTGATTTCTTATAGTTTTATTACAATGTGCCTTGGAGTAGATCTGTTTGGGTTGCAGTAACTCGGCATTCTGTTTGCTTCTTCGATTAGAGGATCTTTTTTGTTTGTTTGTTTATTTTTCTTATGTGTGAAGTGGGGAGGCAGAGTTTCAGACATCTGCATGTACCCGACAGGGATCCACCCAGCAAACCCACAGTGGGGCAATGCTCTGCCCATCTGGGTCTGCTGCTACATTGCAACTAGAATCATTTCAGGGCCTGAGGCAAGATCATAGTGCCATCTTCAGTGCTCAGGACAATTTGCTCCAATGGAGCCATGGTTGCAGGAAGAAAGAGAGAGATAGAGAGAAAGGAGAGGTAGAAAGGAGGAGAAGCAGATTGTCTCTTCTCTTATGTGCCCTGGCCAAAAATTGAACCCAAGACGTGCACACATGGGGCCGATGCTCTACCACTGAGTCAACCAGCCAGGGTTTTTAATTCAAGGCTCTTATTCTTTCCATAAGCTTGGGAAATTTTCGTAATTTATTTGTTTGAATAGACACTCTACTCTCTTCTTCTTCTTCTTATGATAAACTCATTTTTTTATATTCTTTCTAATGGAGTCAGAAAATCATTGTAGTTCTCTCTCAGTTTTTTTTTTTGTTTTTTGTTTTAATTCGTGAGTCTCTTTTCTCTTCTTTCTGTAGCATGCTTAGTTTCCTGTATTCAATATCACTGATTCTTTTCTCTATCTGGCTTGTTCTATTAGCTTAATGTGCTACCTCAGTTTTCAATTTATGTATTGAGTTCTTTGTCTCTGCTTTTAATGTTTCTATCTCCAAGGTGAGGTGTTTGTTTTCTGAGCTCATTAAGTTGCTTATTAGTGTCTTCTCCCATCTCACTGAGTATTTTTTAAACTTCAAATTTTAATTCTTTAGTATTTAACACCAAGCTTTTCTTGTGATTCATATTTTTTTCTGGAGATTTTTTATTTTATTTCTGAACTACATCTCTGCTTGTGTAGCCATGGTATTTGATTTCTTCTTCCTTGATGGCATTTGAGAGTGGTATTGTTAAGAACCCTAACAACAACAAAAAAAACTGCTAAAAGAGTAAAAAATTAAAAGTAAAGTATACAATAAGAATATAAAATATTTGCCTGACCAAGTGGTGGCACAGTGGATAGAGTGTTGGACTGGGATGTGGAAGACCCGGGTTCGAGACCCCAAGGTCTTCAGCTTGAGCACAGGCTCATCTGGTTTGAGCAAAGTTCACCAGTTTGGACCCAAGGTCGCTGGCTCGAGCAAGGGGTTACTCAGTCTGCTGAAGGCCCGCAGTCAAGGCACATGTGAGAAAGCAATCAATGGACAAATATGGTGTCGCAATGAAAAACTGATGATTGATGCTTCTCATCTCTCTCTGTTCCTGTCTGTCTGTCCCTATCTATCCATCTCTCTGACTCTCTCTCTGTCTCTGTAAAAGAAAAAGAATATTAAAAATTATGATAAGTAAAAAAGAAAAATTACCGAAAAAGAAATCAGAATCAAAAAGAAAATAAAAACAGAACACCCAGAATAAATAAGAATAAAATATTTCAAAATGAAAAGAAATAGAATTGAAAAACAAAAAAGAGAACAAAATAATAAGAAGGGGAAAAAAAAGGTAAATAAATTTCAGTTTTGAGAAGTTTATTCCAGTAGATGTAACTGTATAACAAGTTTTAGGTTTGTGAAGTTTCTGGGCTGTCCTTCACTGATCTGTTGGTGTCTCAATGATGTAGGCAGGTCTTCAGTCACATTGGTAGGTGAGATGTGTTGTGAAGGCTTTATGTTTTTTTTCCCATCTTTCTAGCTCTAACAATGGCGATTTCAGGTCTCTGGCACTTCTCCCTGTCTCAACAGATTTGGAGACTAGATGCAGAGCAATTCTGTTTTTTAGGGGCAAAGTGGCTCTGGGAGCTAGCTGTGGGGTTTGTCTCTGCCACTCTTCATACCACTAAGTGAGGAAGAGGGATCTGGGAGGCTAGGGCACTTCACTTTGGTCTTCCCAGTCTCTGCTGAGTGTGGTGGGCTGCAGGCAGACCATAAGAACATTGGCCATGACCATGTGCATTGGCTGCTTTAATTTTTGTTTCCCTCTACCCCTCTATCTCACCCTTTCTCTCAGAAGAAGGAGACCCCAGTCACTCCAAGGTTTCCTCTCTGTACTCCTCAGAGTAAATCTGGAGAGCTTAGTCCAGCAAAGAAAAACAAAAAACAAAAAACCCCAGCCACACAAGATTTGTCTTTTCTCTAGAGTCGACTATAAATGCATTTTACCTTCTGCCCCCATTTTCAACCTTTTCCGTGTTTAGTCTTTTTGGTGTGTGAATCTTTCAGGCACATCTGCAAGCCCTGTGTTATAGTTGTTCAGTTTGTTGAAAGTTTAAGGGGAGAAATCAAGAGTATCTCCCACGCAGCCATTACTCTGATGCCATCTAGAAAAACATTTATATTTAATAAATAATTAGTCACAACATTCAATGAGGAATGAAAAAAATAATTCATGAAATTATTTCTAGAATTCAAAGTAACTAGAAATCATTATAGTTGAGTATTTTATATTTTATAGAACAGAGAAGCATGCTTATGTTTAATTACAGTGGAGGTCAACATCATCAGTAGTAAGGAATCAGTCAAAATATCAATTGGAAGATTGCTTTATGATCTTGTTGAAATGTTGCAAAGTGAATCTTTACTTCATTGTGACTTTTCAAAATTAGGTTTTAAAATATATCTCACACATATTTATCAAAATATATATATATTTAATTGAAACAAATTAATTTAGGGGAGTATGTTTTTGTTTCCATAAAACTAAAGTATTTCAAATATTTTTAGTGAAGTTCTAAGAAATTAATATATTTAAGTCAGTGATTTTCAACTGATGTGCCAGAAGCATTTTTAAAGCATACCATACCTGACTATTTAGTCAAGAGGACTGACCTCTTTTTTCTTAAGTTGTCAAATTTAAAAATGACAACTAACAGAACAGTAGCTATCTGGTGTGAATAAATCAAAATTATATCTTAATTTTTGTCAGATTGGCAAAATATATATTTTGGTGTGCCACAGAATTTCAGTCATTAGTTTACGTGTGCCATGATATGAAAAAGGTTGAAAATCACTATTCTAAGTGATAGCAGGGGATGGGATAGCCTTTAGGTGGAACACATGATTTGGACATAGACACTGACCTCAAATAGGTAAGATATAATATGTAAAGAAATATTTGTAGTAACAAGGTATTGTATTTCAAATGCCCTAAGTCAGAGAAGTAGAGATTCTGCTTCTTTGAAGGAGATAAATTATATACCATTAGTTTGCTTGCCCTTGCTTTTATACCATCCATTCTTGATCTGTAAGGCTCTATTAATGTTTCAGCATTTTCAAAGATTGCAGTGACAATGACAAGAAGTGCTTTCAACATATTTCTAGCTGAATCTGCTTGCTCATTCATACATAGGTATGAGTATCGGGAGATCTAAATTTTGTCATTCACTCTTTCAATTTTAGGCAAGCCATTTTGCCTTATTTACCTCACTTAATCCACCAGAAAATTAGGATAATGGGCAACTATTTTAGATCCTTTCCAATGCATTCTAGTGTACATTCTGTTATATTAGTCATAGAACAAAACAAGCACAGATAGAGTTTAAATGCATACATTTGATTTTTCATTTTCTCTCTGCCGTTCCCCCTTAACCCCCTCTTTTTATTTAACTTTAATTCAGCCTTTATCCTGCAAACAATATTCTCTGTATGATTATGGAGTTTATTAGAAGGACTTCACTTGGGTCAAAGTCTAGAAATCAGATATATTATTGTTCGTAAAGAAGGTAGAAATTATTTCTGATAACCTATATCTTAGAAGTAGCTGATAGAATGAATACAATGAGAAATTCTTGAAGGACACACTAAACTGTGGCTTGTACTCATGTAATTTTGTTATGACTAGACAGATGGGTTTCTATAAACAAAATATCTTTCTATTTCCTCCTGAGACATATGCAGGGTCATCCTTCCTTTAATACTGCCATGGAGCTGTATACAATTAGCTACAGAATGTTAGCCACCCTGCTGGATGCAACTCAACATCTCTCTCTGTGGTATACAATAGTACAAAAGTAACATTAAACCTATTAAACAATGGTATTCAGGCAGCATGGTGTCATACAAACCCAGATGTTTGTGCTACTGATTTTGGTTTTCACCGGAGGGGATTTTGGGGGGAATGTAATGAATGGCAAGCTCATGCTTATTTATAATGAACCCCAAGTTAATGCTTTTGGGTTTTTTGTGTCCATTTAAATGCAAAGGAGTACAGTTCACATCATAATGAAATAAAAACAATAATATACAACCACAATAGTATACAACCTCTTTTCTTCATTTTGAGTCCCTGCTTCCAGAATTAATAGCTTCCTCCTAGGAAATGTTTGACATTGTTGCTAAACTACAAACAGGGATCTAATTCAGGGGAAAATTTACATCAGTTTATGTTTGACTTTTAATTCTTCCAGCAACTGAAAAACAAACAAACAAACCAAGAAAGAATAACAAATGACATAATGAAAAATAAACAATAAAACTGAATGACCTCTGTGTTGAATCCACGAGATGATCTCTCTTCAGTACTCTCATTTTACTTAAAAGTGTGTGTGTCCTAATTAGTGATAAACTCTGTAAAGCTAACAATGCAGGTCAAATTAATAAGATAAATGCTAAAACCAATGTCTGTGAAAATGAGCTCTTCAAGAAAATAGGGTGAACTGAAAGTTATGTTAATTCCATAGTTAATTCCTGATTTATATCTCTGACTGTTTAGTTAATGCTAAGGTCAGTTTTGTGTATTTATAATGACATGAAATTAAATAAACATACACTTTAGCTTTTATTGCTTATCCTCTTTCTCTTTCTGTATAACCCAGTAATAACCAAAATAATATGCAAGTTATATTTAGCAGATATTTAATCATCAGACAGCTAAATTGCTGAGCACCTCTACTATTGCAAGCCCTCTGAGTACCTCTAAGACCTCTACAGAGATTTAAGGATGCATAGAATATAATTGCTGCCCTCAAGGAGTTCATAATCTAGAGATCTAATGCTATAGCTGATATGATCAGAATCACCTGGTCAATTATCAGGATCACCTGGGGATCTTTTGGAATCTCATTCATTGTGGTCATAGTAGGAGGTCCTGATTTAGTGGGTCTAATTTAGAACTATTCCAGCTTTTCCCTACTGATTTCAATAAACACTTAGAATTTTCTTTTGTAGCTGAAATATATTTGATATATATATAACATTGTGTAAATTTAAGATGTCAACATGGTATTTTGATATATTTATATTGTAATATGATTGCCATTGTAGCAATAATTAGCAGCTCTATCATGTTTCATAATTATCTCTTTTTTGTGTGTGGTTGGAAAAAAGAAATGGGAACTTCTGAAATAAATTTAGTACTTCAGATCTGGAAAAGGTTTCAGAGAACATTTATGCTAACACCTTTATTGTAGTCGAAAGCTGGTGGTAGAAGCAAAACTAGAATTAAGAGTCCTAATTAAGAATGTTCTCTGTGTTCAGATACAATTCCCATCTCTGTGTAGCTGGGTAGTCGTGAGTAGGAAGATTATTCATAGTTGTACCTCAGTAGGTGTCTGTCCAGAACATTTTCTCCTGTAGAAGTGACCCAAGATATCAATGAATACATAGTAATAATATGAAGTAATGTAAAAGATGATAAAAAGAACACGAGGAAACTTAGATGTGGCTTAGCTTAAATATTACTAATGTGCCTTTGCTGCCATTTGGAAACTTGGAATTAGTATTACTTTCCCTCAATAATTCTACCTCTTTTAATCTCCTCCTTTGTTTTAGAAGTATGTTAAATAAAAATAGATAGTGAAATAAAAATACTAAGAAATTACTGCTGTAGTTTTACTGTCTTATTCATTATTTAAGTATGGATATGATAATCACATTTTTCATTTTTTCATTGGCATTATAAGCTTAAAACAAAGGTAAGTTTAGTTATAATTTTACACTTCCCATGAATAGAAATTCTTTTCTTATTCAAAATTAACCTTATGTGCTGATATACTATATTACATTATGATACATTTGGTCTTTGATTTTAGTTCTAATTGCCCTATTTTTGAGGAGTAGAGTCCAATTAGTTATGATAGTCATTGATAAGCAATCAGTTCTTCCATTAGGCAGTTCCTTTAATTGCTAGATGCCCCTTCTCTATATTTTTTATTAATTTTAATGGGGTGACACCAATAAATCAGGGTACATATGTACAATGAAAACATCTGCAGGTTATCTTATCATTCAATTATGTTGCATACCCATCACTCAAAGTCAAATTGTCCTCTGTCACCTTCTATCTGGTTTTCCCTGTGCCACTCCCCTCCTCCCTATTCCACCCTCTCCTCCCTTCCCCCACCCCGTAACCACCACTCTCTTGTCCATATCTCATAGTCTCACTTTTATGTCCCACCTATGTATGAAATCATGCTGTTCTCAGTTTTTTTCTGATTTACTTATTGAAATCCATGTTATCCTGGCCTCTGTATATCAAAAACAGCTTATTTCCAATATGATATCAGGCCTACTAAATGATTCATAAGTTATTTTCATGATTATTCTTCTGACTCGGATATAATTGACACTAAAATCTAAATGCTATTAGTGAAATGCATAAGAGCGAACAAAACAATGTCTTTAAGGGAGGTAAACTAGATGCTGTCTTTGGATAGAGTCATGTAATAACAAAGCAAAGCTACTTATGAGAGAGAGATTATTCCCCTAACCTTGAGAACTGCTTAAACAACTTGTATTTTACAATATACAGAAGGAGAATTTTTTAAATTTAAATATTACGTGGTGTGAAATGGGTAAGCACTAGTAAGTGGCTGTGTGAGCATAGCTAGGTCTTACTCTGCTTGCCCACCACCCCCACCAACATAAACAATGGGGAATGTGGGTCATCATAAATCCTCCACTGTAACCTTGCCACCTTTTGACAACTGCAGGGAAGAATGGCTCGTTCTCACTCTCCCTTCCCCCATGTCAGGTTCAGAGGACCCTTCGCCCGATGGCTAGTCCTGGCTGTACAACCTGTACAACACAAAAAGGGACCTAAAACCGGGCTGGGGCTCCAGGAAGGTCTTCCTTCCTCCCTTGGCCCCTCTTGCATTAAAGCTTCTTGTGCCAGCCCAATTAATTTTAAAACTTCTCAGTGATTGACAGCTGAAGTAGAATAAAACGGCAAGGAGACAGGAATGTGGATTTTCCCTGTTTGAAATAGGAAAAATATAAGGGATGAAACCAGGAATCTTTCTTATTCATTCTGAGAGTGGAATTGGAAATTTATTTATTTATTTATTTATTTTACAGAGACAGAGAGAGAGTCAGAAAGAGAGATAGATAGGGACAGACCCACAGGAACAGAGAGAGATGAGAAGCATCAGTCATCAGTTTTTTGTTGCAAAACCTTAGTTGTTCATTGATTGCTTTCTCATATGTGCCTTGACCGCGGGCCTTCAGCAGACCAAGTAACCCCTTGCTGGAGCCAGTGACCTTGGGTCCAAGCTGGCGAGCTTTGCTCAAACCAGATGAGCCTGCGCTTAAGCTGGCAACCTTGGAACCTCGAACCTGGGTCCTCCGTATCTCAGTCCGATGCTCTATTCACTGCGCCACCGCCTGGTCAGTCAGAATTGGAACTTTTAAAAAATAAAAATAATCTCAAAGACTTGTTTGTACATTATGAATATGTAATAGACAGTGGGCTATCTCAGAGCACAGCTCACAGCATTCCTGGTTTTTTATAGAATAAATTATGCACTTGTATTTTGCCGGGGAGTGTGGGGAGTTGGTGTGGGGAAGAGGGTGCAGAGCAATCAGTCCTGCAGCACTTTTCTGTGTTTGCTTATAGATGTTGTCTACACATATGAAGAAGTAGCAAAGACAGAGAGCCTTTTCAGGAACATTGCGCCCTGTCTTGGTTGTGGTGGTCATGAGCTGTACGCGGGAAGGATCATGGTATCATGATATTGTGGCATTCTTTTATTGGACTCATGGAACCTAACCTCCTTTAATCATCGTATTCATAGCATAACACATGTAATTATAGAAATATTGAGTGAGTAGAGTACTGGATATAAGACATTAGACTTTAAAGATGCATTCAGAGTTAGATTTCCTAACTTCATAGTGAAACAAAATCAAGATACCCATAATTAACATCAAACAGGCTAATTCTGCTCAAAAAGATAAATATTACACTGAATTCCCGCCAAGCCTCTTGTTTTGTTTGTGCCTCTCATAGCATATAGGTATATGCCATTAGGGTTCTGTGTCATTAGGGTTATAGCAGCAATATAGACATGCCTTGACAAAATGGTGAAACACCTGACAGCTTAATAAGTGTTGGCTAATCTTCAGTTGCAGATCTAACCTCTGTACTATTCTGGTTTGTCTTCTAATGGTCAGCCACTTTCTATATGAAAACGTACTTATATATTGTGTATTTATATACATGTAGTATCTCCCACAAACCTCAGTTCGTCTACAATCCCCCCCGCCAAAAAAAAGAAAGGAGTATTTCTTAGTAGTTCCGGAGTGAGTGTTAGGATCAAGATCAGTTGTAGAAATGTCAGCTCTGAAGTGAATCTCTCATGACTTCCTAAGCTGAAATCTGTGTGAAAGTTCAAAAAGTCAGCAGTAGAAAGTTGTGATGACCTAAATCACAGAGGGCGTCCCAGCTAAGGTAGATGAGAACAGAATGAGGAATTGTTTAGTGTTGGAAGAGAGCAAGACGATTGGGGGGTCCTGAGTTATCCCTTAGTCTGGACAACTGTTGGAGTTTACAACTCGCTTTTATGAGCCCTCCAGTGATTAGTTTGTGAGATTGTCAGCCTGGTGTAAAGGGTCAGGGGTGGAGAGTTCATTGGTTTGGTTTGAGAAAACAGTGATAAAACAAAGAATATATCACTTTTGAGCCTTCTTTGTTTGCAGCAATGCCCCAGTAGCAGCTCTAGCATACAATTCTGTGAAAGAAAAGGGGTCCTTTTGTTAATACTGTAATGTAGTTCCCTGCTCAGTTTGGTTTGATGCAAGTAAAATGTGACATCTGTATCTCCTTACGAAGAACCTGATTTGAAATCTGTGTTGTGTCTTCACCCCACATTCTTATCTAATATGGAGGAGAACTAAAATATTTTGCCTATCTAAAATAAATGTTGAATAAACAATTTCCCTTGGAAACTTCCATAATAAAGTTTATATTTCAAAAGAAATGCCTTTTGCTACAAAGGATGCAAGAAGGTAAAATTGAAAAGTTAAACAAATGTGTATTTAATTCAAGAAAATAAGTTGCATTTGCTTGTGGAATAGCAATTTCAAAGGCATATTTTTGAAATAACACTGTAGATTTAAACTCATTATTCCTTTTCTGATTTGCTTTTTATTTGCATTTAAACTCATAGTCTTGGTTTGAACATTTAAGATATTTTAAAAGCCTGTAGCAGAATAACTGAGCCTTTGAAGTAATATAGTAATCAAAATATAAATATCAAGAATCTAATAATTATTTTTCTAAGCAGAGGATTGAACATAATTGTATATTTTTGAAATCAGAAATGACCAGAAAATTCTTTATGCAATTTGACAGCTTCCTACTACCTACTTGATAAGCATGAAACTCCTTAGTATGAAATGCAGGCACTAGCTCCAGCCAAACACATGAACTTCATCCTCTGGCTTCATTGTTTACTCCTCGTGTTTCTCCTCAAACTTGGTGCTTCTGTTGTTTATCCCCAGCCTAGGCTGGCCTTTGTACTCCTGTAGCTGGAATTTTTCACTTACCCTTCAAAGTGCACTTTTTAAATTAAATTTTTTGTGGTGACATTGGTTAATACAATTATATGGGTTTCAAGTGTACAACTCTATGATGCATCATTTGTATATTGCATTGAGTGCCCACCACCCAAAGTCAAATCTTCTTTCATCACCATATATTAGACCCCCTCCACCCCTCACTTCCATCCACTCCCCTTTCCCTCTGGTAACCACCATACTGTTGCCTGTGTCCATGACTTTTGTTTGTTTGCCTTGTTTGTTCATTTGTTGTTTTCAGTTTTATATCCAACATATGAGTAAAATCATATGGTTCTTGACTTTTTCTGCCTGATATATTCCGCTTAGCGAGATAATCTCAAGATCCATCTATGTAGTCCATTTTTAACATCACATCTTCTGTAATGCATCTCTAAATTCCTCCGTTACTCTATATTTTGTGTCCCTTTGACAGTTTGTACATAGTGATGTTTTAGTATTTAGTATGTTTCACTCTGTAATTTTATATGTTCACATATCTCTAGATTTGTCATTCTCATTTGTAGGCCATAAGTTCTCTTTTTATAGAAAATATTTTATAATGCCCAGTTACTATCTAGATATGAAATTCTTAGATATATGACCTACCTATCTACATTATTTTAAACAATTAATATGCCCCCTCCTTTAAAGTAAGGGGAGATGAAATAAAACTATTTTATAATGTATTTATATAGTACAATTTTCAATATTAAGTCATCAACAGTAATTCTACTATAAGGTAGAAATGTTCCCTATGGATTTCCAAAATGTCCCCAAGGGCAGTGTTTTTAAACTGCTGATCCAGGGACTGGTCCACCAGAAATTTAGTGCTGGTCTGCCAAAGAGTTACCTACCCTGATGTTGTATGAAGATTATAGACCCAATGACTTTATATGAATTAGCTTATGCTTAGGGTGATTTCTGCAGTAGTGGTCTTTGAATAATTCTCCAATTGTCACTGGTCCCCAAGTGTAAAAAGTTTGAAAACCACTACCTAGGGTGCAGCATCTTCCATACTGACAAAAATTGAGATAGACTTTTAGCTCCATTATAGTAAAGACTATAACTTTATAATATAACATTTACCCCACTGCTTATACAGTGAGTAAATGATCATGCCTGTAATACTAGAATGAGAGTTATTTTAGTGTCCTTAATGTGTAGTACTAACTAGTTTCAGTTCAGTATGTCTTAAAATATTGGGTTGGTCTATATAAGAAAACTATTAAAAGTTTAACTAGATGGATGAAAATGAGTAACCAATAAGTTTTCTGTTCACGTATCAATAGATGAATTTTGATTTCTTATATATGTACCACTAAATTTTTCAAAGGAAGCTGGAGTAAATAAAAAATTCAAATATTCAGTTGAATTACTATTATTGATAATCTTCTATAACCCTGGAATTTAGAGATCCTAAGATCTAGTCTTTTTGAGCCTCTCTTCTTAGTTCCCTAAAATTTAGGATGGCGTATCTTTCATGATAGAATTCCATAAAATCACAAAGAATATACAAATGAATTGTCTTTTTACTTCAGTTGCTCTTTTTTAAAATGTTGTTATTCCTCTAACTTTTAAGCAGTGGAAAAATAATTGTATGTAGCTTTTGTTTATCCCATATATTGATCAGGGACCAAGAGAACTTGGTGTACAGTATAACTAATGAAACAAAATTATGCCATAATTCCTAAAAATAATGGAATTAAATAATTAAAGAAGCAGCCAAGAAATTTGCTTTTGGTTATAAAATAGTTTAACAGCTTAAGTTTTTCCTCAAAAACAAACAAACAAAAATTTATGAGTCTCCCTTTGCTCATCTACTTGTAGAAGGTAATATTTCATTCTATATTGAAGTGGAAGAACGTCAAGCAGTACATGTCCTTCATGCTCTTGGTATTTGGAAGAATTTTTCTTATTCCCTGTGTTTATCAATTTAGGCTTAAAAATTGCTGATAAAAAATGGATAAAACGTAGTTTTAAATCACAGAAATAATTTTAGCATATTGGACTAGAAGCATAAGACATTGTGAAGAAAATCTAGTGCAGAAGTTATAAAAACTGGTTTCATGAAATGCCTAGACCTAAACTTTGCAGCCAAACCCTGCAATACACTGGAGACCAGGAAATATTAGGAAAATGGATCCAGAATAAATTCTGTATAGACTGTCGCATATTTTAAATTTAGAAATGAATATACCAATATAAGAATAGATATGGTCGTATAAATGTTCTAGACTACATCCCAGTGTGATTTGTAAAGAGAAGCTTCTTCACTGAATTATTCTTCCTGTTCTCAAAGATTTAGAGAACATAAAGTTAAATTCTTTTTGACTTCTAGGATAATCTTATTGGAAACTTAAAAAAAGAACATTGTAATTTAGCTCTGATGTAGCAATTATTAAGGACAGTCAGTAGCCAGATATATTTTTTTTAAAAAAGAAAAAGACTGCTATTTATTCTCTACAGTTACAAGTAAGGACACTGGAGTATAAGATCACAAAATGGCAGTCAGGGAAATTGTGACTGATATTAATGCTCTGTACAATATGTCTCTACTTTTCTTCTTTTTCTACTTTCCCTTTCCCTTTTTTTTTTTTTAACTTTTCTCATTCCTTACTTCTTGTGAGGTAATTATCTTACACTGACTCTATCAAAGATAGTTCATGCCGTATTGGCTCATGAATGTATTTATTCAACAGATAATTTGTTTTGTTGCTCATTGCCTCTATGTTGATTTGTCCAAGGTAAAGGCTTGGTCTAGATTAACTCTACAAAATCTCTAAAGTCTATGCACACACAAGTTGTCATTCTTCTAAACTTTTGAGATCCAAATTTTATCTTGTGTCTCATTGTAAATTCTTAATTTGAGAGTGTGTGTTGTAGTCTAGTCTTAATATTTAAATTTTTGAGATGCTAATGATAAAGTTAATTAATTTTTTAAAGAAGAAAATAATGAGAAATAAAATTTTTATACCAGCCTGAAATCATTTTAGAGAAATATATTGCCCTGGCTAGTGGTGCAGTGGATGGAGCATCCTTCTGGACCAGTGAGGTTACAAGTTCAAGTCCAGGTTCATAGACTCGAGCCCAGGGACACTGGTCATTTCCAGGGGCACCAGCTCGATCTCAAGGGTACTGGTTCAAGCCTTAGTCAGGGCACACAGGGGAGGCAATTAATGGCACAACTAAGTAGGACACAAGTTGATGTTTCTCTCTCTCTCCCTTGTATACATGAAGTCACGTTTCACTCCATTCTTCAGTGTTTGTGATGTCTTATTTTTTCCTACATAGTGGACATTACAACCTTACTTATTCATAACTGAGTGTATTATTTATCAAGACACTATCTTTACTAAGAGAATTTAAGGTGGAATTGTTTATGAAGCTATTGACAAACGTCATTTCACAGTTTTGAAAAAAGGGGATAATTATAAAAAGGCATTGTGAAATAACCTAAATTTAATCATGATTATCAAGTCTTCAAAATAATTTCTAAAGGACCAGTATGAGTATTAGCTACTATGTAAGTTACTAAAATAAAAATTGAGCATTGTTTTCATTGCATTGATTAGGGAAGCTTATGGGTAATATCTTTCACTAGAGCATCTATAACATGGAATTTTCCTTCTGTCTGGTAATATGTCATTAACTTATATTGATGGAAGAGATCTTATATATCACGTAGGTTAGTTTCCTATGAACTTCATAGGTGAAGAAATGGAAGTATAATGGATTTCACTAACTTGTCCACTGTCATGCCATTGCATTATAGAGTGGAACCAGAATGCAGGCCTTTTAACTTCTAATCCTGAGATTTCCTCACCACATCACCTTGTTTCGTTCATTCTTCTAATCATTCACTTAATCCATCGATGCAAACATTTCAGTGCTTACTATTTGCCAATCACTATGCTAGGGGCTTAATCAGTTACTTAGAATGTATTCATTTCTTAGATCTTCTTCAGTAAAAGTACTTGAAATACTTTAGTTTCCTGGAAACAAAGGTATACTCTCCAATTTTATTTTGTTGCATTGAACATATATTTTTCATAAATACATGTAGGATATATTTCAAATCCTTATTTAGAGAAGTCACATTGAAGAGAAAGATTCACTTTCTAGTGTTTAGACAAAATCATACGACAATTTTCTGATTTCTGTTTTGACTGATTCCTTACTGCTGATAATGTTGACCTGCATTGTAATTTAGCTGGATATTAGCATGCATGTCTGTTCTACGAAATGTAGTAGATACTTAACTATAATGCTTTCTAATTATCTTGAATTCTAAAAGTAATACGATGGTCCATTCTTTTTCATTCCTCATAGAATGTTGGTGATTAATTATTAATTGAATATGAATGCTTCAAATTTTTAATTTCAAATTAAGACTCTATCACATTTAACTTAAAATTTAACTTTAGCCTTTTTCATTTATTTAATGAATTTTTTTTATAATTTTTAATGTAAGTGTCTTCTATATTTAGATCAATGAATCTTCTACAACAAAATTTAATGCTGTATTATTATCTAACCTTTGATTCTGTGAAAAAGTCACTGGCAATTATGTTGTCATAATTTATTAAATAGTACTAAAAGAAATATCCAATTTATTAGCCATTAGGTTTCTTGAGCTATGTTTCTAGTAAAATCTTATAGAGACTTGAAAGGTTCTGTGCATTTGTACATCTTAAAATTTTTCATATCATGCTATTAGTTTTAGTAGAGGGAATATATTCCATTTTTAAAGAAGCAAATTAGGTTTCTATGTCTAGAACTATTTCTAAGAAGTGGTAAGTGACACAAAGCTTATCTTCAGGATCATCCCATTTTCTTTTCAACACTTTATACATTGTCCCTACTTCCCTGAACATAACATTTCCTTCATTCTCTTATCTTTTTTTACTCAGTCTCTCTTCGCCTACATAATGCACCACTCTAACTCTGGGATTCCTCTGATACTAGATTAAAGTTGGTGCCATATTTCCAACAGTTAAGATTAATCTATAATTGCTGTTGGGAGTCTTGTATTGAGAAAAATTTTAAGATTACAGTTTAGATTAATGGAAAGGTATTGTGGTCAGATGCCACGTTCTGACAAGAGTGTGGGCTTGGGCATGCCAAGCTTTTCTAGCTTGTCTTAGGACCAACCATCAGACCAATAAATTTAGTGTCTGTTTAAGATCTTGACAAATAACTAACCCGAAGAAGAAACTTTTATTAATATACAGAGAGAGATTAACTTCAACTTCTTATTCCTCTTCCAGTTACCGTCACTTATGTATAATGTAAAAGTAACCTGAATTAAAATATTACCTATTTGTTTATTAACTAATTTTGGTTAGGGCTGTAAAGTTGAGTCTCCCCAGTCATGCTAATTTGAGAAAAATATGATTATTGATATTATAGATTTTACTCTAGGTATTATATAGACCGAGAATGTTTTTTTATCATGGTCACCTGAATGCACTTTAAATTTTCTGATATTTTTTCCTTTGTAATTTATTGTTTTCTATAGACATTTGTTTAATATTTTCACTCTTTCAGAATGCTCCACCATTATATTGTTATTTTGGTTATTTTTGTATTTTTACCTACACAATATTTATATTTAATCTCAACTCTTGATGTCAAACAATTGTGTGTTTTGGTTTGGTGTTTCTTATGAAAGAATGGAATGATACCACAGAAGTTATCAGATATTTTATGACATTTCTTATATCCAGACTTAATTAACTGAGAAAAGCAAAGATAATGTTGATATTAAAATTAATTTATGTGAATAGTGCTTTGGAACTCCAGAGTACTAAATGATATTCACATAACTGTGAGATTTTTGAATAGTCATTCAGTCTTGCTTTAGAGACTAAGAGAAGACATGGGGGAAAGAATTATGTGGCATACATGAAGGTGTGGTGCCTTGTTCCACTTTGTTTTAGTCTGAGATTTATGGGGATACTTCATATTAGGTATTTTACCATTATTTTTAATATAAAAACCTTTCAAAAATACTTTTTAAAAGAAAAATAAATTCTGGTTGCAAATCATATCAATGACATGATTTGATAAATGAATGTTTATGTGATGTTAATTATAAAGAAATCATAACAAAACCAATAGGTTAAAGTTGAGATTATGAGGGAAAACTCATCAAAATGCTCTTTGCTTATACAATGAAGTATAAATACAAGGTTAGCACAACAGTAGAAAGGAAGAGTGATGAAAGAAAATGATTCTTTAACACATTGCACTGGTCCGAGTAATGCTGCATATTATGTTAGATTCAATATGAAATTTTATACTATTTGTGTATTGAAGTTTTGAAATTTTGAGTGGCAAGAGAGGAAGAACTGTGATGACATATATGCCTAAAAGCAACTGAATGAAACCAGCAGCAAACCCTCTGGGTAGGTATTACTGTTGAGTGAGATACCCTTCTGTGATTTAGAAAGACTGTTATTTTAGCAGTTATTTTTCTAAATTTGAATCATTCACTTATTCATAAAATATTTGCTGAGTGCTGACTTTGGGCCAGGCCTTGTGTTACTCTCTTAGCATCTTGAGGGAAACAGACATGGTCATTGTGTCCTGAGAGATATCATTTTACTAGAAAAACCCAGAAAATAAAGAAGTAATCCAAACAGGTATGTATGTATATAACAGATAGAGAAAAACATTATTGAATAAACAAAGTGCCATGATAAATAAAGATGTTACTGGTTGATGTGAGTGAACCCAGAAACCATAAAAAGGGAATTTGAAAAATATAGAACCAGCCAAGTAAAAAGCTGGGGAGATAGCTTTGAGGTTGGTTCAGTCCAGAAACTGAGAGGTGAACAGTGTGGTTGAAAGGTGGGTGTCAAGGTCTGAAATGGAGAGGTTAGTAGAGACCATACATATCACACATGGTATCATAAGGCTTGGCAAGGATATCAGAGTATGTACAAAAGTAAGAAAAACCATTGATACGTTTTAAGCAAAGAGTGATTTGATTCATATGATCTATGCTTTGAAAAGATCCTTATGAATGATATGAAAAAAAATAGGTTGAAGCGGTATTTAAAGAAGAGGTGAAGAAACTGTCAGATAGTTGCTGATTGACCAAGAGCCTCAAAAGTGGAATGGGTAGTAAAGATAAAGAAGTGAACGTGATTCCAAATTTATTCATTTTTTACTTTATAATATAAAAAAATATATGGAAGGAAAAAGTAGATTTCTAGATGTTTGTATGGAAAACAATACAATAATGAGTGAATAGGATGAAGTCAGAGTAATGGCAGAGTGAGAGATACTCCTGACCTCTCCCCTGGAAATTTAAACAAATGAACCAACTATAACACAGCAAAGGAACTCCAGCTGGGCTCATAAGTGTGCTTGAATGATACATGCACCAAATGAACTAAAGTTCTTTTTCTGTTAGAATACTTAACAATACCATTCTCAAATGCCATTAAGGAAGAAGAAATCAAATACCATGGCAACCAGGACAGAGACATAGTTCAAAAAGAAAATGAAAAATTTCCAGAAAAAATATGAATCACTCAGAAACCTTGGAATTAAATGATAGAGAATTCAAATTTGAAGTTGTAGAAATACTCAGTGAGGTGTGAGAAGACACCAGTAGGGAACTTAATGAGCTCAGAAACCATTGAGTAAGAACTTCCTACCCAAGGAGATTGAAACTTTAAAAACAGAGATGAAGAACTCAATGCATGAATTGAGAACTGACGTAGCAAGTTTAGCTAATAGAACAAGCCAGATAGAAGAAAGAATCAGTAATATCAAAGACAGGCAACTAGACATGCTACAGAGAGAAGAAAGAGACTCACAAATTTAAAAAAAAAAAAACAACTGAGAGTATATCAGAAGAAGAAGAAAGGGTATATCAGAAGAAGAAGAAAGGGAGAAGAAATTGGAGAGCCTGTTCAAAATTAATTGAGAATTTCCCAAGCTTAAAGAAAGAGTTAGAGCCTTGAATTCAAGAAGCACATAGAATGCTGAGTTACCACAACCCAAGCAAACCTACTTTAAGGCACATCAAAATAAAATGGTCAAAAATCAATGACAAAGAAAGAATCCTTAAGGCAGCTAGGAAAAAGAACATAACATATAAAGGAAAGCCCATTAGGTTAATATCAGACTTCTCAGCAGAAATGCTACAAGCCAGAAGGGATAGATGCAAACATTCAAAGTACTGAAAGAGATAAATTACCAGCCAAGAATACTATTTTTGTCTCAGTTATTTTTTAAATATGAAGGAGAAATAAAACTTTTGAAAACATACAGAAGCTGAGGGAACTTATTACCAGAAAACCACCAGTGGAGAAAAAACTCAAGGGGGTTACTCAATAAGATACAAAGGACAAAACAAATCAAAACTACAAGCAAAAACTCCAACAAAGTCATGATAAAATAAGGATAATCTGTGACAACAATAACATAAAAGGGGAGAGGATAAAGATCTGCAGTAGCAAAGGGGGATGCTGTACCGAAGCACTTGTAAGATGAAGGACTCTTGTACATCTGAACATTTTGCTCTTAATAACCTAATGGTAACCACCCACAAAAAGGCTACTTCTGAAACACACAGCTAAAGAAAAGAAGAAACAGGGGGAAAAAGTAAGGAATACCACAAAACAAAAACAACTGACAGAAACAAAAACAGAAGAACCAAACATGACATAGAACTACTGGGGAAAAAAATGAAAATTGCCTAAGGGAAATCCTCAAGTACCAATAATTACCCTGAATGTAAATGGACTGAACTCACCAATAATGAGCCACAAAGTAGCAGAATGGATCAAAAAGCAAAATCTAACCATATGCTGCCTTCAAGAGACACATCTAAACTGCAAGGACAAAAGTGGATTTAATGTGATATATTGGAAAATGATTCTCCAAGCAAATAATATCCAAAGAAAAACTGGTGTAGCCATACTCATATCTGAAAACACTGACTTTAAGAAACAATGGTAACCAGAGACTAAGATGGATATATATATGGTATGTTTCCAAAGTGAGAAGCAGGGAGGGACGCAGACAGACAGACTCCCGCATGCTCTCAAATGGGATACATCCGGCATGCCCACCAGGGGGCAATGCTCCATTGCAATCCGAGCCATTCTGGCACCTGAGATGGAGGCCATGGAGCCATCCTCAGGGCCCAGGCAAACTTTGCTCCAGTGGAGCCTTGACTGCGGGAGGGAAAGAGAGAGATAGAGAGAAAAGAGAGGGGGGTGGGGGAAGAAGCAGATGGACGCTTCTCCCATGTGCACTGGCTAGGAATCAAACCCAGGACTTCCAAATGCTGGGCTAACGCTCTACCACTGAGCCAACTGGCCAGGGCAAGATGAATATTTTATAATGCTAAAGGGGACATTGTATCAAGAATACATAATATTTCTTAACATATATGCACTGAACCAGGGAGCAGTGAATTATATAAGATATCTACTGATTAATCTAAAAATTGAAGCACACAAAAACACAATCATACTTGGAGATTTTAACACACCATTGACGTCTTTAGATAGATCATCCCAATATAAAATCAATAAAGAAATGTCAGTCTTAAACGATACTGTTAACCAAATAGACATAATAGACATTTATAGGACATTTCATTTTATCCCAAAACATCAGATTATACATTATTCTCCAGTGTGCATGGAACATTCTCAAGAATAGATCATATGTTGGGCCACAAAGCTAACATCCACACATTCAGGAAGACTGAAACTATACCAAGCATATTTTCTGATCATAAGGCTTTGAAGTTAGAATTTACCTGTAAAAAGGAAGTACAGAAACCAACAAAAATGTGGAAATTAAACAACATACTTCTAAAAAAGTGACTGGGTCAAAGAAGAAATAAATGCAGAGATCAAAAATATATATAGATAAATAAAAATGACAACACGAGCCTTACCAGGGTGTGGTGCTTTGGATAGAGCATCAGAATGGGAAGCACAGGACTCACATTCAAAATTCTGAGGTCATTGGCTTGAGCCCAATGTTGCTGGTTTGAGCAAGGGGTCACATGCTCTGCTGCAGCCCCCTGGTCAAGGCATATATGAGAAAGCAGTCAATGAGCAGCTAAGGTGCTGCAATGAAGAGTTGTTGCTCCTCATCTCTCTTCGTTACTATTTGTCTGTTCCTAGCTGCACCTCTCTCTGTCTCTCTGTCTCTGTCACAAAAATAAAAGAAAAATGACAACCTGACATATCACAATTTCTGGAATGCAGCAAAAGCAGTAATAAGATAGCAAATTATATCATTAAAGACTTGTATCAAGAAATAGGAGAGATTCCAAGTAAGCAACCTAACATCACACCTTAAGGAAGTAGAAAATTAAGAACAGAGGCAACACAAGGTCAGCAGAAGAAAGGAAATAGTAAAAATTAAAGAAAAACTAAATGATATAGAGACTCTAGAACAATTAATATAACAAAGAGCTGGTTCTTTGAAAATATCAGTAAAATAGACAAACCTCTGGGTAGAATTACTAAGGGAAAAGGAGGAGAGCTCATATAATCAAAATAAAAAATAAACAAGAAAAATTACCACAGACATGATATATATATATCATACACACACACACACACACACGCGCGCGCGCGCGCGCACACACACACACCAAGGATAAGAGTAGAATACTATGAAAGATTATATGCCAACAAATTTAACAACTGAGAAGAAATGGATAAATTCCCAGAACTATATAATCTTTCTAGACAGAGTCACAAAGAAGTCAAAAACTAAATAGACCTATAGGCAGGGAGGAAATAAAAACAACTATCAAAAACCAATGAAAAAAAAACAAAAATCCAGGACCAGATGGCTACCCTAGTGAATTCCACCAAATTTTTAAAGAAGATTTGATACCTGTCCTTATCAAAGTCTTCAAAAATAGAAGAAGCAATACTCCCCAACACATGTTATGAGGCCAGCATAACCCTGGTATCAAAACTTGGCAAGGAGTACACACAAAAAAAGAAAACTACAGACCAATGTGTGTAATGAATTCAGACTCAAAATTTCTAAAAAAAATACAAGCAAATCAAATACAACAACACTTTAAAAAAATAATACATTGTGATCTAATGTGATTCATTCCAGGAGCACAAGGATAGTTGAACATACAGGAATCAATCAATGTAATATACTACATCAACAAAACAAAGAACAAAAATCATATAATCCTATCAATAGATGCAGAAAAGGCATTCAATAGGATACAAGATCTCTTTATGTTTAAAACACTCAATAATATCAGAATAGAAGGAAAACACCTCAATATAATAAAGACCGTATATGACAACCATCAGCTAATATCATACTAAATTGTGAAAAAAAATGAAGGCTTTCCCTCTAAAATCAGGAATAAGACTAGGTTACCCCTTCTCTCTACTCTTATTCAACATAGTTTTGGAAGTTTTCGCCAGAGCAACTAGACAAGAGAAAGAAATAAAAGTCACCATATCAGGAAAGAAGAAATTAAGGTATCACTTTTTGCAATGACATGATCCTGTATACTGTATATAAAACTTGAATGACTCCACCAAAAAACTATTGGAAACAATAAACCTATATAATAAGGTTGCAGCATACAAAATCAATATATAGAAGTCCAGTGCTTTCTTATACGTCAATGATGAAATATCAGAAAATGAACAACAACAAAAAAAAGAATTTCTTCTAAAATTCCAACAAAAACATAAAATACCCTAGGGTACACTTAACAAAGGACGTGAAGAACATATAAACTGAAAACAATAAAACATTATTGAAAGAAATTGAAAAAGACTGAATGAAATGAAAATATATTTCATACTAATGGATTAGAACAGGGGTCAGGAACCTATGGTTTAAAGCCAGATATGGCTCTTTTGATGGCTGCATCTGGCTCACAGACAAATCTTTAATAAAAAAATAATAATAACGTTAAAAATATAAAACATTCTCATGTATTACAGTCCATTCATATCCTACCACTCATGTTCATGGTTGCGGGTGGCTGGAGCCAATCACAGCTGTCCTTCGGGACAACACCAAATTTTTATTGGATAATGCATAATGTATATGGGTTGTTGTGAGGTCACGAAGTAAACTTCCCTCCTTTAAAACAAGGAGTCAGCTAGCTAATTGCAGAAACCCTTTTGACGAAGAGGAGGGCTAAAAGAAAAAAAAGATGAAGATTATCGTACCCTTCAGCAGGAATGAACGGAGGAATTCGCCTTTGTAGAGAGAGCAGGTTCTGCAGTGTGTCTAATATGCAATGATAAAATTGCATCGATGAAAAGGTCAAATATAAAGTGGCACTTGGACACATGCCATACTACATTTGCATCGAAATATCCAGCAGGAAGAAAGCATGTCAAGAGGTACTGTACAGAGTGCAAGCTAGTCAGCAGCCAACTCTGTGTTTGGACCCAACAAGGTGACTGGAATTTGGCTAGCTTTGCTGGTGCTTTAGCAATTGTGAGAAACGGAAAGCCATTTACAGATGAAAAGCATGCCAAAACATTCATGCTTGATGTTGCCAGTGAACTTTTTGACAACTTTTCGGATAAAGATAAGATAATTAAACAAATAAAAGACACGCCTCTGTCGGCAAGAACTGTTCACAATCGTACCATCATGATGCAAAATCTAACTGAGGCAACACAAGTGAAGGACATAAATGCAGCACCATTTTTTCTCTCACTCTGGATGAGTAAACAGATATAAGCCATTTATCTCAGTTCAGCGTGATTGCAGGGTATGCTGTTGGTGACACACTACATGAGGAAAGTCTTGCTGTTTTACCTATGAAAGAGACAACAAGAGGGGAGGATTTATTCAAGTCTTTCACTGAGTTCGCAAAAGAAAATAATCTACCAATGCATAAACTTATTTCGGTATGTACTGATGGTGCTCTGTGCATGGTGGGGCAAAACAGGATTCGTAGCGCTTCTTCGTCAACATGGAAAGAGACCCATGTTTTCACTGCATCCTACATCAGGAGGCGCTTTGTGCTCAGATGTGTGGTGAGCAGCTTGGTGAGGTGAATGTCGCTGGTCATTCGGGTGGTCAACTTTATTGTTGTCCGAGCTTTAAATGATCACCAGTTTAAAACACTGCTGGATGTAGTTGGGAATAATTATCCTGGTCTGCTTCTGCACAGGAATGTGCAATGGTTTTCAAAAAGGAAGGTGCTCAGTCGTTTCATGGCTTGTCTGAGCAAAATCTGGACATTTCTTGAAATGAAAAGCGTCGAGCATTCTGAGTTAGCTAACACTGAGTGGCTGCTGAAGTTCTACTATCTCGTGGACATGACTGAACATCTGATCCAACTCAATGTAAAAATGCAAGGCATTGGAAATACAGTTTTATCCCTTCAACAAGCAGTGTTTGCATTTGAAAACAAGCTGGAACTCTTCATCGCCAACACTGAAACAAGTCGTTTACTACAGTTTGAAAAACTGGGAGAGTTTAAAGATGCATGCACAGCAATTGACCCTGCTGAACGTCTTGATCTCAGCAGCTAGCGGGCATCATATCTAATCTCCTGCAGTCATTCAAAGCGCTCTTTGGAGAATTTCATGAGTGCACTCGTCTTTTTAAGTTCATCACCCATCCATACGAGTGTGCAGTGGATAGTGCCGACCTGAGTGACATCCCCGGTATCTGCATCAGAGATTTTGAGCTACAAGCTGCTTACCTGAAGCCCTCAGACATGTGGGTGAATAAGTTCAAGTCACTGAATGGAGATTTGGAAAGACTTGCACGACAGCAAGCACTTGGCGTGCAAACACAAGTGGGGAGAAATGAAAAACTTCAACCCACAGACCAGCTGATTGTCAAAACTTGGGACACGCTTCTCGTCACATACCACACACTGCAGCATGTGAGTATTGATATACTGACAATGTTTGGCTCTACATATGCATGTGAGAAGTCTGTCTCACATCTAAAGAACATTATGACCAACCTATGATCATATTTAACGGGTGGAATTCTCAATGCCTGCATGAAGCTTAATCTCACCATGTATCAACCAGACTACAAAGCCAACAGCAAAACCGTGCAGCACCAGAAGTCACATTAATGGTAAGAAATACTTTATTCATTATTTGTTAGCAACAACATAACAACGTTACTAAAAAGAATTCAGAGACTTTTTGTACTTTAAAAGTGTAGGTCTTACATAAAATGCACACATTTACTTGTATTTAGTGTTAAACATATTGTATGGCTCTCACAGAATTACATTTTAAAATATGTGGTGTTCATGGCTCTCTCAGCCAAAAAGGTTCCCACTCCTTGATTAGAAGAATCAAAATTTTTAAATGGCCGTATTACCCAAAGCAATATATAAATTCAGTGCAATCCCCATCAAAGACCCAATGTTATTTTTTAAAGATATAGAACAAAAACTCACCAGGTTTGTATGGAACCATTAAAAACCTCAAACAACCAAAACAATTCTGAGGAAAAAGAATGTAACTGGAGGTATCTCACTACCCAATTTCAAATTATATTATGAAGCCACAATAATCAAAACAGCATGGTATTGGCAGAAAAGCAGACATATAGACCAATGGAACAGAATTGAGAGCACTGAAATAAACCCACATATATATGTACAAATCATTTTCAATAAAGGAACCAAAAACACACAGTGGAAAAAAGAAAACTTCTTTAATTAATGGTGCTGGCAAAATTGGAAAGCCACATGCAGAAGAATGAAACTTGACTACAGTTTGGCCCCCTGCACAAAAATTATTTCAAAATGAATCAAAGACGTAAATATAAGATATGTAACAATAAATTACATAATAGAAAACATAGGTACTATGTTTATGGACCTTGGCCGTAGAGAATAATTTATGAATTTGACCCCAAAGCAAGGGAAGTAAAGGCAAAAATAAACGAATGGAACTATATCAAACTAAAAAGCTTCTGTACAGCAAAAGAAACTGACAACAAAACAAATAGGCAGCTAACAAAATGGGTGATGATATTTGCAAACAACAGCTGTGATAAAGGGTTAATATGCAAATTATACAAAGCATGCACAAATCTCAGCAATGAACAATCAAACAATCCAAATAAAAAATGGTGAGAGAACCTAAACTGACACTTCTTCCGAGAAGACATACTAATGGCCATTAGATATATGAAAAGATGCTCATCTTCACTAGCTATTTGAGAAATGCAAATGAAAACTACAATGGGATACCACCTCACACCTGTTAGATTGGCTAGTATCAACAAGGCGGGTAAAAATAAGTGTTGAAGAGGCTGTTTAGAAAAAGGAACCCACATTCACTGCTTGTAAGAATGAAAAGTAGTGCAACCATTATGGAGGAAAATATGGTTGTTCCTCCAAAAATTAAGAATAGGATTACCATCTGACCCAGTAATCCCTCTATTGGGTATCTACCTACAAAATTTAAAAACCTACTGTTGCCCCCACCCTGTATGGATAAAGGAATGGTTCAGAGCACAGTTTTCAGTTTATATTCCCTATTGTGGCTTTCTGCTTCTCAATAGTCTAAAACTTGGTTGTATATTTCTCACTAAAGCTTCCCCTACTCCTGACTTTGGTATCAAGGGAAATAGCCCTATTAAAATTATAGTTTAAATGATAAGACATAAAGCACAATTTTGTATTAAATTGTAATTTGTGTAGTTGCCCTTTTTAATAGTTAAAATGGTTGAATACCATTCTGTTCATATAGTCCAACCTAACAGACTCAGAATTGGACTAGTCTTATTGAAACATTTGGCTACCGTGCATGTGTAGTCCCTAGTAAGAGAAATATTCTCCTTTTCAATGGATAAATAAATGAAGGGGCCAAATGGCATTGCAGTGATGTAAGATACCTTGTAGCTATTTCTTAATCCTTAGACACATAGAGTACCCTTATTGGACACTCTTGGATATAGGGGAAATGAAATGGCCACTTTATTTTTTTAAAAAAACACCTTTTCACTGTAGTCAGTCAAATACTATTCTTTTTTTATTACTCTGTAATTTTGAGGGCAAGTCAGTGAATAACTGTAGAGGCTATTAAAAGCTGTCATGGAAAATTTATCTGTCTTTAAATGGAAGGTAGAAACATTACCACAGGAGCAGTACTGCTTTGATGTAGATAATTCTCCTCTTTGAGCTTTTTAAAAGGATATTTATTGTTTCCCACGACATCTCCCCAGACCATTCTAACACTTGCAATCATGATCCTGTCGTTTTCCTCATAAGGAATAAAATTTATGGGAGAAACATGGCTCATGGGAACCAATCTTGTTTTGTATTAGTTTAGTGTTAGTGTCTACACTAATAGTACATAACTAGAGCCAACAGTATCTTCCAGAAAACATGGTTAATTCCACTGAGCTCCTTAGTAAGGTGACCAGATTTTAAAATTGGTAAACCGGGACACCATTGACAGTGGGGGGGGGGCGAGGGTTGTGGTGTTCTTGATTAAAAATTTGGTCTATATGGAGCAAAAACAATTTTCATAGAATGCAAAAGTAGTATTGTAATATATTTTTTAAAAATCGGGACTTTTTCAAAACGCTGCGGGATACAAGAGAAATTGTTAAAAATCGGGACTGTGCCGCCAAAAGCAGGATGTCTGGTCACCTTACAAGGGGAAAAGTTCCAGAAAGGGACCCTGGTCATCCTCTCTTCTTTGGTCTTACTCTGCTTTTGTGAGAGTAACTATGTGGCTGGTGGAGGTCATTGTAATGGATATATAAAGAACTGAATATTTCAGAAAATTGCTACAATATATTACTTTCCTGTGGCTGCTGCAATAAATTACCATAAACTTGGTGTTTAAAACTACAGAAATGTATTCTCTCACAGTTCTGGAGTTCAGGAATCCAAACTTAAGGTTCCAGCAGGGGCTATGCTCCCTCCAAAGGCTCTAGCAGAGAATCTTTTCGTGTCTCTTCCAGCTTATAGTGGCTCCAGGTGGTCCTTGATTTGTGGCTGTGTAAATTCACTCTGCCTCTCCACATGGCCTTCTTTCCTGAGTCTCTGTGTGTCCTTTTCTCTTCTTCTAAAGACATTCTTATTGGACGTAAGGTCCACCCAAGTCTAGCATGATATCAACCTTATGCCTAACTCAACAATTGCAAAGACCCTGTTTCTAAATAAGGTCACATCTTGAGGTTTGGTTAGGGCATGAATTGGGAAGAACACTATTCAGCCCACTATAGTCACTGACACAGAACACAGAGCAAAGACATGAGTTGGTGGTCTTATTTTACAATCCCAATTTTAATAGCTTTTTAAGAAAAAAAACTCATTCTTGATGGTTTCTTCCTAGAATAAAATAAATAATTTTAGTTTATAGGATTGTCAAAAAATCAAATTACTACTAATCTTTATACACGTTTAGTATGGAAATAGAATTCATGAAGGAATGAATTTCATCTAATTGTAAATGTTATTAAAAATTTGATCAATTGAACTCTTTCAAAGAAAACTTAAAGAAATTTATTTCCAAATATGTTTGGATTTATGACTCATTTAACTAGGCTTGGAGTATTGATTCTGGGACACAGAATTAGGTTCTAGCTTAAGCAATATTTGCCTTTTATGTATTCATATGAAGTTCTAAGCTTCAGTTTTCTTTATATTACTGATTATTGTTCAGTCTGAGTTCTGATAATCATGATTCTATTTAGTTCTTACTATGGGCCTGGGACTCTGCCAGATTCCCATCCATTATAGTATTACACAGTCCTACATCCCCAAATCCCTTTGGGGTGGGTAATATAGTTTTTTGTTTTGAAGATAATGGGACTAAAGTTTAAATGACCTGTCTAAGAATTAAAATCTGTCTGGCTCTAAGGTACCAGCTTTAGACCACTGCTCGATGTTTCACTTTAGAGATGTTCATATTGGGTAGAGGGTGAGCTGGGTACACTTACCTGCTATTAATCCAGTGTCACATTTAGCCTTGATTCTTGAACCTGAGTTTTGTTACTGGGTTTCAGTGTGCCCTGCCAGGGTGCTCACTCAAGAAGAGTTCTTCAATTCTATCACATGGGGTCACACTGTTCTTTTTCTTCCAAATCCTAGCTGGCATCTTTGAGCATAAGCAACTGATACTGAGGAGGGACAGATATTATTTGCCTTTGGTCCACCTTTCCCTTTTCAACTAAGATAGGGAAGCTGCATCTGTCTGGATACAGACTTAGACCCTCAAGCAGCATGAATAGAAGGCATGTTGCCCAGTGTGTTTACCATATTGGAATGTGCTCTCACACTCAAATGATGCTCTCTGTTGGAACTGCCTTCTTGCCCATTGTAAGGAAGACAGACAGCCTCCTCCTGCTCTCTACATCACCCTGTCTACTTATTTCACTCCGTTTTTCACTGTAGCACTCATCACTACTTCCTAACATTTTATGTATTTATTCACTCCTTTATTTTCTGTCCACCAGTATAAGATGTTTCATGAGGGGCGGAACTCTTGTCTTTTTCACTTTTGTATTCTCAGTATATAGGAAAGGGCTTGGCACAAATGTTCAAAGAGTGAGTGAGTGAGTGAGTGAGTGAGTGAGTGAGTGAGTGAGTATGGTTAAACCAGTGATTCATAACTATTCATTTTCTTTCTTTGCTGATTTTGAGGAAATTACAGTACTTCACTGAGCTTTAAATACTGATTAAATGTTGGTATCAAGATTGGGCAGTAGTGTTATTTTCCTGTGGTGTAATGATGTGGGGTAAAGGGTATTAAGATTAGGCAGCAGTATTCTCCTGTGGTGTAATGATGGGGGTAAAGTGTATAATTATGATTGCATGGAATTGAACAAGGGAGCTGAAGTAGTAGGAAAACTGAGTGGGTAAATATGTGGGAAACACCAATCAATGTATGGATATAAATAGAGACTGCTTGTAATAAATATAGATATGCGACCATTTATATATATATATATATATATATATATCTGTATATATATATATATATATATATATATATATATATATATATATATATATCTGTATCTATCTATCTATCTATCTATGGGCATTGCCTTTTATATATATTAGATATGTATATATTCTTTAATTAATTTTCCTTTTATTAAAGGAAGGGCTTTATGTTTTCTTATTTATTCATGACTATTTACTATTAGAAAAATCATTAGGGATATATTGTTAAACCTTCTACAATAAGTATAGATTGGGAATATTTATTTACACTGAACTATTGATTTTTACAAAATATGAGACTGCACATGATTTTACTGAGAAAAGGACAAAGAAAGGAATGGTGATTCTTGCTAACTTTTACTATTAGTGGATTTTAAAGTTAGAGAGGATGTGTAATTCTAATGGGAAGCTTAATATTGTAGGGAATTCAGGCATTTCATTTTTTTTTTTATAGATGCCTGGACCTCTTAGTAAGGGACATCCTGATATGGGGGGTGATGAACAGTGAGGAGAGGTAGGAGTTATTTGACTGAGAGAGAGGAGGTGAGAGCTCCTTTCTTCTTCCATTGACTAGAATGCTAAGCTTTCCAATTTGCTTTACAGGACTGAGTGGAGACTATTGTTAACAGCTCTGGGAGCAGCAATGGAGAAGGAAGGTCAAAGCACTGGGTGGCCAGTGGGAGAAGAAGGCGGCATGTACTTAGAGCTTTGTGTTTCAGCAGCGGCTGGTGAATTTCTATCCTATTATTACTTTCTCCTTTTCTGTAAAGGAACTTATAGAGACAATGAAAAAGGTAATAGAGCACCATCAATAGAGTATATTCTGGAGACAATCTGAGTTTCTAAAGTAGCTTCTAAGACTTATAAAGCACAACAAAATGGACTAAGTTCATTGCCTTTCAGTGTGGCCTAAGCAGGAGTGGAAAGAGACTGGCAGTGTGTTCAAGGACAACTCCAAGAGTTTTGTGTGTGGCCTTCATTCCTTCACAGGCAATTATATTTTGTTTCTAGGGGTGTCTGCTAAACTAACTATTTGATAGTAATTTTTTCAGAATATTAATTCATATAATAATATTATATGTCCAAAAGATGTTCTTCAAAAATAATCTTTCATCAGCTTACATATTCAATGTTATTGCACCTTTCTTTGATTACTGTGACTTTTTTTTTTTATTCTTGGGGACATTGTCTTAGTTTTCTTTGCCCTCTTATCATGCCTCTTGCATTCAGGATCACTCAGGTCACTGCAATTTTTATTTACTATATTCATATAAATTCTGGAAATTCACTAAACCTCACAATTAGTTTGGTTCCCTCCTTGGACAATGTTATATGTCAACTATAACTCAATTAAAACAAACAAAAAAAGAAAAAAAAACCCACAAAAAAACCGCACTGTGTTATCTTTTAGGAAAGGGATCTACTTTACTAAGGGTTCTGTGCCTGGTGATTGAGGAAAAACTTTTACCAACTTTCATATGTGTTGTACTCCTGTGGTTCATTATATACTATAAACAAATCATGGGTCATTTTTGATTACTACCAATATACCAGAAATAAATCACAATGTCAATATGTAGCAGCATGATTTAGAAACGTATAGATTACAGAATGCTATTAAGAGAGAGGCCGTCCTCTCCTATAGCTTGAATAGCTTTCTTCTAAGCCATAATTTTAGTATAAATTTAACTTGTCCTTTTTCAGGGACATGGTGGAATGGTTTTAAATGATACAATTACAACCAGTATCGTGCCATATTATGGGTGTCTACCTACATTAGACTGATTGTGAGTCTTGATGACAAGTGCCATCTACCTTTGGTCCCTAAGAGAAACATAATATTTCTCAAGTATGCTCTGGCTTTCAAAAACAAATAAATCCATTACTAGATTCTCCACTAATGTTTTAAAGATCTTTTAAAAGAGACATCACTTCGTACAATGCAGATTTTTATTTTGATCTCAGTTTCAGATACTAATATAAATACCCATGCATAAGTGTTTGTTTTTGCTAATGAGAAAACATTTGTGGATAACTTAATTTGGCTCTCTTTCAGTTACTCTTTCTGAATATCAACTTTTCCTGTTATTCTGCTACCCATTAAAGTGTATTTTTCTTTTTATTTTTTTCTCATAGCATTTAGTTTTAAATGCTTATACTGAAGGTCAGTTATCTTTCTGCTGGCTAGCATGTGTTATTGGTACATTCACTCTGGCAGGTGATTTATAGCAGATTCTTTAATATATCTATTTTTCTTTTTTCCTATAGATGGACCCTCATAGTGTTTTGACAGTTAAAAAGATGGGGGGTGTTACTGAATGTCTAGTTTTTCAGCTGCTCAGTTGTATATTTTTGAGCTATATATCAGTAAAATTGCCCAGTTTTCTTACAGAAGGTGTTCTTTTGCCAGATGTTATTCCGCAGGAAGCAACTTCTTAGTTTTCTTGGATCGGGATTTATAAAATAGAATCACACTTAGGTATGGAAGACTTAGGTTTCTTGGGAAATCTAGTAGTATCAAATATCAGTCCTTTCTCTCTGTCTTCATTGCTTCCTATTCAATTAAGCTGATAACAAAATGTCTACATGGCTGTTCAATAACTGAAGGGCACATTCATAGCAATTTCCATTGTACTGCCTGCTCTGAGATGAGACTGAAAGCTTCAGCTCCAATTGCACCATTAGCCCGGCAACTGCAGCCAATCGTTAGCAATGATTTTTGGTCCCCCTAATTGTGTTTTACTTTATTGAGCTTATTCAGAAATAATGAAACTCCATTTCTTCTTTTCTTAAAAGATATTCGCAGAAAGTGCAGTTGCTGTTTCTTCTATAAACTCATCAGTATTGCCTTAGGAGTCCCCTTAACTATTGATTTTTTTTTTAAGTCTAGCTAATAGATCTTCTTATTTGCAGAAATACCCAATGCAAGACTTTAACAATTAGAAAATTATGAAAAAAGGTCCCAGCGGACTCTCCTAGCTTCTGCACATACTGAAAGCTCAGCGTCAAACTCCCTGTCAGAAGTGGTGGAATAAGATTATCTGTGAGAAAAATAAAACACAAAGTTAAGTTAGTGAGCAGTGTGCTTCCTTATTTTCTAAGTTCTGCAGCTACTTTAAAGGAATGCCTTCTGGCTTGGATTGAAAATGGTATTTTTCAAAATCCATAATGAAATATTATTTATTTAAAGTATTTCAGTACTCTAAAGCCACATTCATAAAACAGGAAAGACTAAGGTTCACTTTTGTCAAACTCTTCTGGGAAGATATGTGTTATGAACTCTTCTATTCTTCCATGGCTTAAAATCTAAACATGTATATTTTAAGTAGAAGTTAACTGGCTTCCATACTATCTAAGTTGCCTTGGCCTGTAGTTCTAATAGAGAAGTTTCTCAGAGATTAGACCATAGGCTTCTATGCTGCCTTATCACTAAGCTTTACTGCTAATTAAGACTTTGGTATAACTTTGTGACCCATCTGAGAACATTAAAATCACTAGAGTATTAAGTATCTCCGTAATACAATATGCGGTACTGACATTAGCTAGAGTGGCTAGTTTGCTTGTGATTTCTTCCAAAGCTTGAAAATATATGTTGAAAATATCAAAAGCCTCATGCACATTTAAGGACTTATCCCTGTCTTCTGTCCTAATTTTGCTCAACCTTAGGTTTTCTCTATTTTCTACCTGTAATTTATCACGTTCTCTCTTGAGGACAGATCTTCATTATTCTCCATTATCCCTAGGGAATGGTTTACAAGACCCTTATTACAGAGTCCAGCCTGTGGAAACACCTTCTTTTGATCAGTCTCACTCTGCTCTCCCTTCATTCATCTGTATCCCATTTTTATTTTATTCATCACTGGTTTCCAACCCAAATATATGTTGTCTCTCATGCCCTGAAAGAAAGCCATTCCTTCAACTTTCCCAAACAGTGAAATCGCTCCACTAAGAATCCTTGTAAAGGTTACTACCTCTTTGAACTTTTATCTCTATCTATGATTGGGCTTCATTAGAAAATACTAATTTCTCTTTTATACACTAATGGCAATTTATACTTTTTACTTTTACTGCTGTAAAAAATATAAATGCATTATTATCAGTACGCATTTATACACTTGGACTATCAATTTTTATATATAAGGGCTTTCTTTGTCTGGTATTTTGATTCAAATAATTTAGCAGTCAGTTCTCTGCCCTACTGACCATTTTAAGTATAAAAAATGATATACCAAAAGGTAGTTCACTATTTAATGTATTTAATACTTAAATAAAAACAATAAAAGAGGTATACAAAATTAGATTATAAGAGCTTTAAAATATTAATAAAAAAATATTAAATACTACCAACCAAAAACAACAAAACTGTTATTTAACATATTTTCATATTGTTTCTTGATTGGCATCCTCACTTGCAACTTTATTCACCTGTGGACAGAATGAACATAACTATGGGCACTTAGAATACGCTGTTACGCAGGTGAACATTAAAAAAGAGTAAGGAATGGGTATGCAACATAATTGAATGATAAGATTACCTGGAAATGTTTTCTTTGAACATATGTACCCTGATTTATTAATGTCATTCCATTAAAATTAATTAAAAATAGATTTAAAGAGATAACAGCTAAAAAAAAAGAGTAAGGAATGTAAATTTGTGATTTCCATATTGGGCAGCTGTCCAGATGCCCACCTTAGAGAGAACCCTGATTACAAGTGCCATTTGAACAACTGGTTTGCTGAACTCAACAAAAAATTAGGTTTCGGAACCTTCGTTGTTTAACTCAGCATTAGGATGTCAGCCTGGCTTTTAGAAGTCCCAGGTTTGATTTCCAGCCAGGATACACAGGAGAAGCACCCATTTGCTTCTTCCCCCTTCCCCCTCTACTTTCTCTCTGTCTCTCTCTTCCTCTCCCACAGGCTCTATGGGAGCAAAGTTGTTCCAGAAGCTGAGGATGGCTCCATGGCCTCTGCCTCAAGCACTAGAATGGCTCTGGTTGCAGCAGAGCAACACACCCAGATAGGCAGAGCATCACCTTCTAGGGGGTATGCTGGGTGGATCCCAGTCAGACACATGTGGGAGTCTGTCTCTCTGCCTTCCCACTTCGCACTTCAGAAAAGTGCAAAAAAAAAAAAATTAAAAATTAGGTATTGGTTCTGCCGAACTGTTGAGAACAGGCTCAATCCCATTACTGGCTTTGCCTAACTCTTTTTTGGGTACCTTATGTCTGCCCTTGTTTATCATACTTAGTAAATACTCATTAAATGCCTGTTGAAGGAACAAAGCTGTGAAACTAACCTTGGAAATTATCTTTTTAATCCATTTATTACTTTGTAAGTAAAAAAATAACTATAACTCAACAAATTTATTTGGTTATTATTTCAATAGCATCAATAACACTGGACACTCCCTGTCTTATATATTTGATTTCCTGCTGTTTGAATATAATTAAAATGATAAAGTTAATGAAAATATACTGTTTGTGTAGTGCTGTCTATTCTCCACATACTCTTCAAATTGGTGAGCATGACAGGGCCAGAATTATTTTCCCTGTTTTAAAGATATAAGACACAGGCTTAAAGAAGTCAACCACAGAAATAAGTGGAAAGGCAAGCACTGGCATTGAAACTTATCTCACGAACACTTTTAGGCTCATTCAGTCATCACCAAGAGTCATCAACTGGTTTTATTTCTTCATGTGACATTAGACAATTTTAGATGTCTTTTTGGAAAAGCATAATTTGTACTTCTTTTACAAGTGTCATGAGTTGGACTATCCCTGGAAAAAATGCCTAAGGGAATTTGTCCTTGATGGCTTAGGGGAGGAAGCTCAACCTTTATATTTTGGGAGTAGAAATTTAGGTGGAAGTGAACTTAACTTTTGCTTATTTACAGAGCTAAAAACACAATGGTAAAGGTCACCTGAAATGTTTTCTAATTTTATTTATTTATTTATTTATTTATTTATTTATTTATTTTGTGTGTGTGTGTGTGTGTGTGTGTGTGTGTGTGAGAGAGAGAGAGAGAGAGAGAGAGAGAGAGAGAGGCTAGAGATAGGGACAGACAGAAAAGAAGGAAGACAGATGCGAAGTATTAATTCTTTGTTGTGGCACCTTAGTTCATTGATTGCTTTCTCATATGTGCCTTGATTACGGACTACAGCTGAGCCAATGACCCTTTGCTCAAGCCAGTGAACTTGGACTCCAGCCAGTGACCTTGGGCTTTAATCCAGCAACTTTTGAGTTTAAGCCAGTGACCAAGGGGTCATGACTATGATCCCATGCTCAATCCAGTGACCCCGCTCTCAAGCTGGATAAGCCTGTGATCAAGTTGACAACCTTGGGGTTTTGAACCTGGTTCCTCTTTATCCCAGGCCAATGCTTTATACACTGTGCCAATGCCTGGTCAGGATAATTTTAATTATTTCTTTAGTTATAAATGTAATATATATATATTTTTGTAGACATTTAAAAAACTTAGATAAATATAAAGAAAACTTTAAATATAAATAAATAAACAAAAAAGAAACACTTGTTACTTTCCTTTTTTTCTGGTTATATAGCTATCTGTGTGAAGTGTTATTTTATTATAGTTTTTATTTAAATTTTACTAAAATGATGTTGAGCATCTTTTAGAGGACCTTTTTACCATTTGGATATGTTCTTTAGAGAAATGTCTATTTAAACCTTTTTAGTCAATTGAATTATTTACCTTTTAAGAGATTATTTTCTAAATTTTTGATTGTAAATATTTACTGTGGAAGAGATATCTTAAGGCTTCTTAGACTTTGTATTTGTAATTTCTTTAGTAGTAAAATTAAAGTTTATTTGTGCTTTTTTTTCATATAATGAGCACATTTATGTGCCAAGCACAGTGTTGTGTTGCTGGACGCCAATATATATGTCTTGCCCTTATGGTGACCCCAGCCTAAGGTTGTCTGTTTTATTTTCATCATTGCTAGATATCCATGTGACTTCTTTCTTTCAGCTTTTTAAAAGCTATTTTTTTTGCTGAAAATTCCTCCTCAGCCTGGAAGCATGTTCTTTGCCAAGTATAATTATATAGTATTTTGTGACCCTGTACCGAGTGTGAAATGTATATTCTTAGCACAAACTGACAGCATTCCCTAACACTCTAAGATGCTGCTGAAATATCTGAAAGGAGTTATATGAAATCAAAGTGGGTTTTAATAATTTGGATTCAATGTTGATTCTGTCATTAGTAAATTTGTTCTGGATTTTCTTCTGGCCTGCTCTGTTCCAATCCTTATTTTTGCACTTTGAAACTACATTAAGAAAAGAGCTTGGATCAGCCCCAAGACACACCAGAGCATAGAACAGTACTGAACTAATATAAGCAGAGGGAAATATAGCATTATATAAGAACCACCCACAAGAAAGACTGAGTCCACTGAAGCAAAAACATAGATATTTCTTTTACTTTCACCGATCTCATCTGCAGTTCTTCTCCATTAAGTTTGCTTGCAGGGTTTTCCAACTAGGAAGTCAGGTTTGGATCTAGTCTTACTGGATTACACCGTAGGGAGGTATGTCTGTTCAGAATGAGTAATGGTGATTTAAGAAGTGGTGTACTTCCTTTCTTATTCCATAGACCTCACTTGGCTTTTCAAAAGCAGGACTATACAATAACCTGTTTTTCTTTACCATTGTCATCTGGCCATGTGTTGGGAGGAGCATGCAGGACAAGAGTCATTTGAATGGAATCTAAAGTATTTAAAATTAGGTTCAGTCTGAGGGTCTGCATCCTGACCTGAGCTAGAGTGGTACCCAGCCAGGTGAGTGCAGGTATGTTCTCCAGAAGGGCCTTAGAGCAGGGGTTGGAAATACATACAGGTTTGTGGGATGTGCAGCACCATCATTAATTAATGGCAATTTACATGCACTGAGCTCTAACTAAAGGTTGAGCCAGACACTATGCTAAATACATGCTTGACATGGATTATTTCATTTTATTCTCCCATCAACTTCAAGAAGCAGATAGTCATTAAGTGTATTTTAAAGACAAAGACTATCAGAGGGACTAAACAGCATTCAAGATCACATGCCCACAAGGTGGTAGGGTTGGGATTATAAATCGAATATGTCTGAGAGAAGCCTGGGCACTGACTATATATTTAATCATTTATCTTAAGAGAGAATGCTTTTGTCTATTGCCACATCTGTCCCCACTGGCCACTGAAGGTATTCCATGTTGCTGAGCTTTTTTTGCCTGTTGCAAATAATCACCTTCGGTGAGAAAGAAAAAGAAAGCTTTCATTATTAGTTGCTTGACCACCCCACAACATGCACACATGTGAGGAATTTTCCTCAGGTTTGCTGTGATTTCTTTTGTCTTTTCAGCTCATGTGGGGGATTTTAAATGCCCCGTATCTTTGGAGATGATTGTTTTGATTGGAAAACATACAAACACTAGACACTGAGGATGGGATCCAAAAAATGCTTGTGCTGCTTTTCTTAACACTATATTGTGTTTTGTAACCCTATTCTTTGTGTTTTCTCGCATTAATATTGTCTTTCTTTCCTGTTTTGTCACCTACAGGAGTGTGGAGGCTATATCCAATTTGTTTTACACCCCCTACCCATACCTGATATGGAGCCTAGCATATGGCAAGTGTTTCATCCACATCATGTGAAAGAAATCTATCAATAAATGTGTGAGTTCTTTCTGAGTGTCTGGCACAAAGGAATCCATATCCACACAAAAATCATTACTATTTCCTCCATCTACAGTAGATGCTAAAGAACAGCCTATTTTAGGTGAATAGGCTGGAGAGGACGTGTCACCTTTACTCATGGGTCTTTTCCTCTTGCTGTTGAGTCTATTTACACAGGAAGAGACTTTCTGGCCCTCTTAAGTCCAGAAACTATGCAGTCATACAAACTCAGTTTTTCTTCAGAAGTGCAAGCACTCCTTCAAGGTAGTATTTGCTGGGCAGCTCATATCCCCCATCAGGGCTGCCTAGAGGCCTTTATCTCAGGAAGTCTGGACCTCTCTTGGGAGAGACCTGGATGTGTATCTGACAAACTTCTTTTAGTTCACAGGAGATAAATAAATGGCTAGAACTTGGAGTTTCAGGTGGATAGGACCCTGGCTGAGAGTACAGAAGATACCACCATAATTTTATGCACATGAAACTCAGTAAATTGAAATAATCAAGAGCCAATCCACATGAAAGTGTATTCTAATATAAACATTTCAGGACTGGCTAGGGAAAGATTGGCCTGTAAGCCTGAATTCAGAGCAGGAGGAGATGCAACTAGCCCTTCAGTGGCTTCAGATCCACTGCACAACTGGGTGATTTTTTTAAGCTCACCTCTTCCAACTTGAGCAGTTTCTTTGTTTCCCTTTTCTCACCTGGGGGTTTATGATGTTTTCCTTGCAGACTTGCCAGGTGTTGCTGACCTTAATTTGAGCATCTGACTTTCTATACTATCCACTTAACTTGTGTGAGTCTCTGTGATAGCTAACACTATCCTGGTAAACTGAACCTGAGTTCTGATTTCTTTCTTTGTTTTGTAATTATTTAAAATGCCTTGGCCTCTTCTTGGATTCTGTTTAGTTTGCTGCAGCTTTTCAGGTGAGAGTCTGAGGCTTTTTACTTTTTTTTTTTTTTTTTTTTTACAGGGACAGAGAGAGTCAGAGAGAGGGATAGATAGGGACAGACAGACAGGAGTGGAGAGAGGTGAGAAGCATCAATCATTAGTTTTTCGTTGCCGTCGCAACACCTTAGTTGTTCATTGATTGCTTTCTCACATGTGCCTTGACTGCGGTCTTCAGCAGACCGAGCAAACCCTTGCTGGAACCAGCGACCTTAGGTCTAAGCTGGCGAGTTCTTTGCTCATGCCAGATGGGCTCACGCTCAAGCTGGCGAGCTTGGGGTCTCGAACCTGGGTCATCCGCATCCCAGTCCGATGCTCTATCCACTGTGCCACCGCCTGGTCAGGTGCCTTTTACATTTTTATTTTTTTCTTTTCTTTTCCTTCCTTCCTTTCTTTTTTCTTTTATATATTCTGTTGTTTCTTTTTCATCTTCTTTGTTTTTACTTCTTTCTTTCTTTCTTTCTTTCTTTTCTTTCTCCCTCTCTCCTTCCCTCCCTCCCTTGTTTCCTTCCTTCCTTCTTTCCTTCCTTCTTTTCTTCTTCCCTTCCTCCCATTCTTCCTCTGTCTCTCCTTCCCTCCCTCCCTCCCTCCCTCTCTCCCTTTCTTTCTTCCTTTCTTCCTTTCTTTCTTCCTTCCTTCCTTCCTTCCTTCCTTCCTTCCTTCCTTCCTTCCTTCCTTCTTTCCTTTCTTTCATCCTTCCTCCTTTTCTTTCTTCCTCCCTTCCTTTCTTCTACCATTCAACATGTTTTATTGAATGTCAACAAAGCTTGGTACTAAGTACTCCTTAAGAAATATGATCTGGGACTTTGCATTTGTAGCGCTTACAATCTATTGAGGACACCAAGAATTAAAGAAATAATCATAGACGTGATTGAAAATTGTGATAGTGGCCTTGAGGGCAAAACTAAAATTTACAGTGAAAGATTCTAACAAAGGTTGATGCTGATCTGGGAAGTTGAAATGAAGGCTGGGCCCAAGTTTGACTGGTTGGAATTAGGTAAGAGAGTGAGGGAAAGACAAGCCTGTAAAGGAGGGGCAGAGCGACGTTGGTTCTTGTAGTAATGGAATTATCACCATTAAATACTGCTTACCTTCCTCTCTCCCTTTATTTGTGATAGCGTTATTTCACATCTAACATAAGATGTTGTAAAATGAATTGTTGTCTTTACTGTCTTCTCCTCCAGTGTTTTTAAGCATTATGAGGGCAGAACTACTTATCTGGATTATATGTATGCATGCCTTGTATTTTTACTGCTGTATCTTCTTGTACCTAGAATAGCACCCGAAACAATAGATGCCCAATAATGTTCACAGTCAGTGGGACTGGATCATAGTTAACGCTGTGAGCCAGACAGAGCAGGGTAGGGCACATGGTGGCGAGGAGAGAGGGTAAAGTCAGGTTACATGTGGTCACTTTAGGTCATGCTCTTGATTTAGGATTTATCCAAAGTAGAGTGGAAAACATCACATTAAATGTGGAATGTGACATGTCACAACCTTTCTTTCTCTTTCCCTGCAATAGGGGATCACCACAATCTCTCTTCTTAAGTCAAGTTATACTAGGTTGTATTAAAAAAAAAGGTGATATTGATTTAACCAGTAGCATTTATTCTCAAACGTAGTATAATAAAACCTCAAGAGAGGAGGTTTAGAAAGGCTTTAACATAAATCTCTACTCATGTGTCAGTTGCAGAGAAATCAACATCTGAGAGATGTTTTTGCCTCTTCTTTAATGAATAGATTTTTTAAAATTGAATTTATTGGGGTGACATCGGTTCACAAAACCATATAGGTTTCAATTGTACAAGTCAGCAAAACATCACCAGCACACTGCATCAAGAACCCATCGCCCAAAGCAAAGTCTCTTTCTATCCCCATTTATTCTCCTTTTGACCACTTCTACCTCCACCTAGTTCCACCTCCTTTCCCCTCTGGCTATTCCTACACTGTTGTCTATGTCTACATATTATATATAACACCCTTTTCCTCTGATAGCTGGCAGTCTGTTCCATGTCTCCATGCCTCTGTTTCTATTTTGTTCAACAATTTCATTTGTTCATTACATTCCATATATAAGTAAGTAAGATCATGGGGTATTTGTCTTTCTCTGACTGTCTTATTTCACTTAGTTAAGATTTTTTTCTTTATGGCTGAGTAGTATTCCATAGTGTGTGTGTGTGTGTGTGTGTGTGTGTGTGTATCACAGCTTTTTTAACCAGTCATCTCTTGAACACTTGGGCTATTTCCAGATTTTGCCTATTGTAAATATATTGCAGTGAACATAAGGTGCATTTATGTTTTCAAATTAGTGTTTTGGGTTTCTTTAGATATATTCCAAAAAGTGGAAATGCTGGGTCAAAAAGCAGTTTTGAGGAACTCTCATGTTTTCACAATGGCTGCACCAGTCTGCATTCCCACCAACAGTGTACGAGGGTTCTGTTTTCTCCACATTTTCACCAACATTTGTTGTTTATTGATTTATTAGTGATAGCCATTCTTACAAGTATGAGGTGGTATCTCATTGTGGTTTTTAATTTGCATCTCTCTGATGATTAGTGACAAGCACCTTTTCATATGTCTATTGGCCTTTTTGAAGTAGTGTCTATTCAAGTCCTTTCCCCATTTTTTAATTGGGTTATTTATCTTCTTGGTGTTGAATTCTGTATGTTCTTTATGTATTTTGGAAATTAACCCCTTATCAGATGTGTTATTTGCAAATATGTTCTCACATTCAGTGGTTTTTGTTTTCATTTTGTTAATGGTTTCTTTTGCTCTACAAAAGCATTTTACTTTGATGTAGTTCTAATTTTTTCCCTTTGTTTCCCTCATCTGAGGAGATATACCTGCAAAAATATTGCTTCAAGAAATGTTTGAGGTTTTACTGCGTATGTTTTCTTTTAGGATTTTTATAATTTTGCACTTATATTTAAGTCTTTAATGCATTTTGAGTTTATTTTTGTGTATGGTTTAAGTTGAGTTGTCTAGTTTATTCTTTTTTTTTTCGTATACCTGAATAAAAAAAATCTAAATATATATTATTCCATTAAAAGCTTTTCAAAAAATTAATTGATTTAAGAGCAACAATTGATGGACATAATGAACAACTAAATAAAGAGATAACAAGTATCAAAAAGGACATTGAAATTATAAAAAGAACCAGACAGAAATGATGAGCACAATATCAGAAATGAAGACTACACTAGAAGGGATTAAAATCAGGCTGGATGAGGCAGAAGATTGAATCAGTGTCTTAGAGGACAAGATAAGTGAAAGCATGGAAGCAGAACAGCAAAAAGTAAAGAGGATCAAAAAGTTTGAGGAAACTCTAAGACAGCTTTGGAGCAACATGAAGAGAAAAAAATATCTGCATAATAAGGGTTCGTGAAGAAGAAAAACAACAAGGGATAGAGAACCTGTTTTAAGAAATGATATCTGAAAATGTTCCTAAATTGATGAAAAAAGAGTCACACAGGTTCAAGAAGCAGAGTGAACCCCAATAAAAAGGAACCCAAAGAGACCACACCAAGACACATCATAATCAAAATACCAACGTGAAGAGATAAAGAAAGAATAATAAAAGCTGTAAGAGAAAAACAGTCTATCACCTACAAAATACCCCCATAAGGATGACATCCAACTTCTCAACAGAAACACTTGAAGCCAGAAGGAAATGGCAAAAAAATATTTGAAGTAATGCAGAACAAGAACCTATAACCAAGACTTCATTTTTCAACAAGGTTATTGTTTTAATTTGAAGGAGAAATAAAAAGCTTCCCAGACAAAAAAATAAATAAATAAAGTAAAACCTCAAGGAATTTATCACAACCAAACCAATACTGCAAAAAATGATAAGGGGCCTGCTACAGACAGAACAAAGCAAAGAAAAAACAAATCTAGTAAAAGAGGAATGTAGATTTAAAGAAAAAAAAGGCAAACAACTACATATCAAAATAACCTTAAATGTAAATGGATTAAATGCTCCAATCAAAAGACATAGGGTAGCTGAATGGATAAGAAAGCAGGACCCACACATAAGCTCTCTACAAGAAATCTACCACAAAACAAAAGATACATATAGACTGAAAGTAAAAGGATAGAAAAAAATATTTCATGCAAATGGAAATGAAAAAAAAGCTGGGGTAGCAATACTTATATCTGACGAAATAATCTTTAAAACAAAGACTATAGTAAAGGATAAAGAAGATCACTACATAGTGATAATGGGAACAATCCAACAGGAAGAGAAAAACATTATAAATATATATGCACCTAATATAGGAGCATCTGAATATATAATGCAGACTTTGATGGACATAAATAGGCGAGCGAGATCAACAGTAATACTATAATAATAGGAGATTTCAATACCCCACTAACATCACAGGATAGATCCTCTAGAAAGATAATTAACATAGAAACAGCAGAATTAAGGGACACACTAGATCAACTAGATTTAATAGGTATTTTCAGTACCTTTCACCCTAAAGTAGTAGACTATACATTCTTTTCAAGTGCTCATGGTACATTCTCTAGGATAGACCACATATTAGGGTATAAAATGAGTCTCAACAAATCCAAGAAGATTGAAATCATATCAAGCATCTTCTCTGACTACAATGGCATGATACTAGAAATTCACTACAATAGAAAAACTGAAAAACACTCAAATACTTGGAAACTAAACAACATGTTATTAAATAACAAATGGGTCAACAATGAGATCAAGGAAGAAATAAAAAATTTTCTTGAAACAAATGAAAGCGAACATACAACTCGAAATTTATGAGACACAGCAAAAGCAGTCCTGAGAGGGAAGTTCATAGCACTACAGTCATACCTTTAGAAGCCAGAAAAAGCTCAAATAAACAACTTAACCCTGCAACTAAAAGAACTAGAAAGAGAACAGCAAGTAAAGCCCAGAGAAAGTAGAAGGAAGGAAATAATAAAAATAAGAGCAGAAATAAATGACATAGAGACTAAAAAAAAAAAAAAAAACAATACAGAGGATCAATGAAACCAGTAGCTGGTTCTTTGAAAAGGTAAAGAAGATTGATGAACCCTTAGCCAGACCCACCAAGAAAAAAAGAAAGAGAACTCAAATAAATAAAATTAGAAACGAAAGTTGAGAAGTAACAACTGACACAGCAGAATTACAAAGGATTGTAAGAAAATACTATGAAGAAACTGTATGCCAAAAAATTTGACAACCTAGTTGAAATGAAAAAAAATTGTCGAAAAATATAATCTTTTAAAAATCAATCTGGAAGAATCAGAAAACCTAAACAGATTGATTACAGCTAATAAGATCAAAATAGTTATCAAAAAACTCCCAACAAACAAAAGCCCTGGGCCAGATGGCTTCATAAGCGAATTCTACCAATCATTCAAAGAAGAATTAACTTCTATCCTTCTCAAACTATTTCAAAAATTTCAAGAGGAGTGAAGACTTCCAAGCTCTTTTTATGAGGCGATCATAATTCTAATTTTAAAACCAGGCAAAAATAACACAAATAAAAAATACTATAGGTCAATATTCCTGATGAATTTAGATGCTAAAATTCTTAACAAAATATTAGCAAATCAGCAGTACATGAAAAAAATCATACATCTTTATCAGATGGGATTTATTCTTAGTAGGCAAGGCTGGTACAACATTCTCAAATCAATCAATGTGATTCATCAAATAAGCAAAAAGTAGGAGAAAAAAAATATGATAATATCAATACATGCAGAAAAAGCATTTGATAAAATCCAGCACCAATTTATGATCAAAACTCTCAGCAAAGTGGGAATATATGGAACATACCTCAACATAATGGAGGCCATCTATGACAGACCCACAGCCAACATCATACTCAATGGGCAAAAGTTAAAAGCAATCCCCTTAAGATCAAGAACAAGGCTGCAGTGCCCCCTTTCACCACTCTTATTCAACATAGTTCTAGAAGTCCTATCCACAGCAATAAGACAAGAAGAAAAAAAAGGCATCCAAATTGGAAAAGAAGATGTAAATCTATCATTATTTGCTGATGATAATGTACATAGAAAACCCTAAAGTCGCAGTCAAAAACTACTGGACCTAATAAGTGAATTCAGCAAGGTGAAAGGATAAGAAATTAATACTCAGAAATTAGAGGCATTTTTATACACACACCAACAGTGATCTGTCTGAAAAAGAAATTAAGAAAACAATCTCCTTTACTATTGCAACAACAACAACAACAAAAATAAAGTACCCAGGAGTAAATTTAACCAAGGAGGTTAAGGACTTGTACTCAGAAAATTATAAAATATTGATAAAAGAAATCAAGGAAGATGCAAACAAGTGGAAGCATACACTGTGTTCATGGATAGGAAGAATAAACATCATTAAAATGTCCATATTACCCAAAGCAATTTATAAATTCAAATCAATACCAAAGAAAATACCAATGACATACTTCAAGATTTAGAACAAATATTCCAAAAATTCATATGGAACCAAAAAAGAACACGAATAGCCTCAGCAGTCTTGAAAAAGAAGAATAAAGTAGGTGGTATCACACTTCCTGATATCAAGTTGTACTGCAAGGCCATTATACTCCAAACAGCATGGTACTGGCATAAGAACAGACATATAGATCAATGGAACAGAACAGAGAACCCAGAAATAAACCCACACCTTTATGGGCAATTGATATTTGACAAAGGTGGTAATAGCATAAAATGGAGTAAAGGCAGTTTCTTTAACAAATGGTGTTGAGAAAATTGGACATCTACCTGCAAAAAAACAATGAAACTAGACCACCAACTTACTCCATTCACACACACACACACACACACACACACACACACACACACACACACACACACACACCTCAAAATGGATAAAGGACTTAAATGTAAACCGTGAAACCATCAGCATCTTAGAAGAAAACATAGGCAGTAAACTCTCTGTCATCTCTCGCAGCAATATGTTTGCTGATTTATCTCCACAGGCAAGGGAAATAAAAGGATAAACAAATGCGACTAGATCAAACTAAAAAGTTTTTGCACAGCTAAAGAGAATATGAACAAAATAAAAAGGCAAACCACACAATGGGAGAACATATTTGACAGCACGTCTGATAAGGGGTTAATAACTAAAATTTATAAAGAACTTACTCAACACCAGAAAGATAAACAATCCAATTAAAAAAAATGGGCAAAAGAAATGAATAGACACTTCTCCAAAGAGGATCTACAGATGGCCAATAGGCAGATAAAAAAATGTTCAACGCCACTAATAATTAGGAAAATGCAAATTAAAACCACAATGAGATACCACCTCACACCAGTCAGAATGGTGCTCATCAGCAAAACAACACAGAATAAGTGCTGGCGAGGATGTGGAGAAAAGGGAACCCTCCTGCACTGCTGGTGGGAATGAACACTGGTGCAGCCACTGTGGAAAACAGTATGGAGATTCCTCAAAAAATTAAAAATGAAACTGCCTTTTGACCTAGCTATCCCACTTTTAGGAATATATCCCAAGAACACCACATCAATGATTCAAAAGAAGAAATGCGCCCCCATGTTCGTGGCAGCATTGTTCACAATAGCCAAGATCTGGAACCAGCCCAAGTGTCTGTCAGTGGACGAGTGGATTAAAAAGCAGTGGTACATATACACAATGGAATACTACATGGCTGTGAAGAAGAAGGAAATCTTACCTTTCGAAAGAACATGGATGGACCTGGAAACTATTATGTTAAGTGAAATAAACAAGACAGAAAAGAAAAATACCATATGACTTCACTCATTTGAGGAATTCAATGGATAATATGAACTGAGGAACAAAATAGAGACAGAGGTGGGATCAGAGTCCAGAGGGAAAGCAGACAGGGGGAAAAGGGAAGATAGGATGGGATGAGAGCAAAAAAGCAAAACCAGGGGTAGGGCATTCTGAGGAGGAGGACAAGGGGGACGTGGTGGGGAACTAGGAGGAGGGGGGAGGTTTGTGGAGACAGTAGAATCTATGGACATCCAAGAAATCAAAATAAAATTTAAAAAATTTGACTGATTTACTGTGTGTATATATTTTAAATTATTATATAAATCTAGTTATTTATTTATATACATGCCCTTTGATTTATTCCCATTAACAAGAAACAGTAGTCAGATAAAGTAGGCTTGTCTTTATTTTACAAATGAATAAATGAACAATAAGGTTCTGGGAAGGAAACCACCATCTGAATGTCTACCATGTATCTGACAGTTGACATTTATCTCATTCAATCCTCACAAAACCCTGTGAGAAAGAGAGCATTTATTTTCTTAGTGAAACAAATGTGTAAATTCCAAATAAGTGAATGAGTTGGTCCAATGTCACAGAACAAGTAAAGGAAAAAGTCTGGATATAAGGCCAAGTATTCCTAAAATCTGTGGTCTTTTCCATTTTTTTAAATTAATTTCAATGGGGTGACATTAATAAATCAGGGTACATATGTTCAAAGAAAACATCTCCAGGTTATCTTATCATTCAGTTATGTTGCATACCCATCACCCAAAGTCAAATTGTCCTCTGACACCTTCTATCTGGTTTTCTTTGTGCCCCTCTTCTTCCCCCTCTCCCACCCTCTCCTCCCTCCCCCCACCCCATAACCCCCACACTCTTGTCCATGCCTCATAGTCTCACTTTTATGTCCCACCTATGTATGAAATCATGCTGTTCTCAGTTTTTTTCTGTTTTACTTATTTCACTCCATATAATGTTATCAAGGTCCATCCATTTTGTTGTAAATGATCCGATGTCATCATTTCTTATGGCTGAGTAGTATTCCATAGTATATATGTACCAAAGCTTTTTAATCCACTCGTCCTCTGACAGACACTTGGACTGTTTCCAGATCTTCGCTATTGTGAACAATGCTGCCACGAACATGGGGGCGCGTTTCTTCTTTTCGAACAGTGCTATGGTGTTCTTAGGGTATATTCCTAAAAGTGGGATAGCTGGGTCAAAAGGTAGTTCGATTTTTAATTTTTTGAGGAATCTCCATACTGTTTTCCACAGTGGCTGCACCAGTCTCCATTTTATCTTACAGCTTCTGGGCAATTTTTAACAGCTTGCTGGAATAACAGTGCTAATAAGAAATGCAAGTATGCATGAAACTTGGATCTTTTGACCCTTCAGTCATTTCTGCTTTTTTTCCCCATTATCAGACGATACATCAGGTGCTGCTTCTAATGAATTCTCTAAGTACCACAGCAACTTCATAAGAACCAGGGCAAAATAGGAGAGAGCACTGAAAATAGAGGTCATGTAAGCTGAAGACTGTAGCCCCAGATGTGTAATGGCACCTTTAACCTTCCTATTTCTAATGAATGATTTTTTAATCTGTAAAAGGTGGGCCCAGGATCAGAGGCTCTTGAGGGTCCTTTTATCTCCATTATTCAATAAAATATAAAGTTAATTTCATTGATGCACAAAATATATAAGGTTTGAGAAACTAGAGTAGCCATGTGGTATGAATTTAAGGCTCATGTTCTTAGCACTCCAGTCTACTGACTGTAACCATTGTGGCCCTTGACTTCTGGGAAGCTCTAAAAACCTAGGGGTTTTTACCCATTTTATTGAATTTATTGGGGTGACACTGTTTAATAAAATAATATGTTTCAGCCTGCCCAGGCGGTGGCGCAGTGGATAGAGAGTTGGACTGGGATGCGGAAGACCCAGGTTCGAGACTCCAAGGTCGCCAGCTTGAGTGTGGGCCCGTCTGGCTTGAGCAAAAGCTCGCCAGCTTGGACCCAGGGTTGCTAGCTCCAGCAAGGGGTTGTTCGGTCTGCTGAAGGCCCATAGTCAAGGCACATGTGAGAAATCAATCAATGAACAACTAAGGTGTCGCAACGGCAACGAAAAACTAATGATTGATGCTTCTTACCTCTCTCCATTCCTGTTTGTCCCTATCTATCCCTCTCTCTGATTTTCTCTCTGTCCCTGTAATAAAACAAACAAACAAAAAAAACCCCAATATGTTTCAGGTGCACAATATTGCATGCTAGTCCATTAACAGTCTTCAAATGTGTATGAAGTGAGTCCTTCCCTGTTTGCTCTTCTCAGTCTTCTTCTGGGGTCAGTGCTTCACATAAAATTTACTCAATCAGTAGTAAAGCTAAGCTTACTTATTGGACTCAATTCCAATATCATAGAAATAGAGAACTTGATCATTTCCTACCTCTGTGGCTTCCCAGAAAGTTCGGTTGGGCTTTGGAAAATGTTTACTTATGAATATACATACTTTGAACAAATTTACCTTGAGATAATATTCTTTAGAGGTAGTTGAGCCTTCTCTGTCACCTTAATCATGCTAATTCTTTTTTCTAAAATCATTTTATGAGCTTCATTTTTAATTAACTCAATATGAGCTTTTTAGTTGAACTGTATTTTTTAGAAAACGTCTCTTTTATGAAATATACTTCTGTCTTAATATATCTTTCTTGTTGGTATTGTCTTGATGGTATAGTCTAGATATTATGAAGTTGCCCTATTTAGGGAGGAGGGACATTAGTCTGGGAGACAGCTCAGATTTTTCATGGTAACTAAGAGACAAGAGTATTTTCTATTACTTCAAATGACAACCTTGTGATTATAGATCTCGATTTAGGATTCTCTGCCCCTTTACTACAGTTAAACTTTATTTTTGCATATTATTAAACTGAACAGAAATAAAAGAAAAACTATAATGAAGACTCAAGTTTTGGGATTTGATATATTTTTAGGGAGAGTTAGGAATAAATTTAACAGAAATTAAAGAAAATACTATAATGAAGACTCAAGTTTTGGGATTTGATATACTTTTAGGGAGAGTTAGGAAGCACAGTGGGTCTGAAAGAAGAAAACGGGGGTGGGGAACAAAACTTCAGTCATCAAGAGGAACATATAATTAAGGAAGACTGAAGTCACACAGGACCAGAAAACTTGGAATTAGGCTTTCACTATCTCAGTGGATCAGAATAAGTGTTCATTCTTCATGTTTTTCTAATTCCCCACATTGGTATAAGGCATGTTATTTCAATTAATTTTTTAAAACTAAATTATATTAGATAAGGCTCATTTAAAATAGAAATAAGCATTTCATTAATTTTTGTGTAGAAAGGTCAATTTTTGGTCTATTGTTTGCTTGTTTAATTGACTTTCTTAGCTATATTGTTTAAATCAACCTTAATTTTGGCTGGATATATTTGAATACTACATTCTGTAATTTATGATTTTCAGGAAAAATTTTGAAATTCAGTGAACTCTTTTGCCAAATTAATCAGAGGTTGGTAATAACACTCCTTTTTCATATAATACTTTTTTCATATGATAACAGTGCTGGGATTAGAATTTATTAGATTAGTGAGGCTCTTTAAACTTGATTATTCATTTGTTCATTTTATTAACAACAATAATATTTTTTGCAGTCTTGGTTTCTAAAAAAAGCACTATCACACAGAAAAAATAAATTCCACTCTTGTTAATTATCTCATTAATCTAATATTTAAAGAGGAGAATAGCAAGACAAGACTAAATATGGAATTTCTGTAATAAAATATGAATATTTATGATTACTGAGACCCTATTCTTCCATTTGAATTTTAGTGTGGATTATTATTATTATTGTTATTTTGGTATCTATGTATTTTTTTTCAATTAGAACTAATGGAATTTTTAGGACAAATGATTATGAAGTAAAAAAGCAAACAATGCAAAAAGAAAGTCAGCTACAGATGCTTGCTATTCTTTATTATATCCTGGTACAATCCTTCCCTCTCATTTGATATGTTGTCATCTTGAATTCTGTCTGTTCATGTTTCAAGCCCCCTTTCTTCCTAAAACCAGTGTGTGTCTTTATCACCTGGCACATAGTATTTTGGTTGGGGGAGCCTAGGTGTTTCCCGGGAGCTGAGTTATTGAGTGAAAAGTTCATCAGAGTGAACAAGATGTTAGGGTGAAAAATGGGTCAGATCCAGCTGTGTTATGGCAGCTGTTTTGAAGAAAATTGTAGTACCAGATTTTGTCACTAGCTTCTGTATGGCATTAGACAAATCATTTCACAATAAGAACCCTTAGTTATCTCATTTTCTAAAGTCAGAACATTCTCAATTTCTATTGTAATTCTTTATTTTTTATAATTTTGTCCATGACACTGATGTGAGTTTCCTTAAATGGAACTGGAAGTGTAAGTTTATTTTTAGCCTTGACTCTTACTACTGGAAGATTCTTTAAATTCAATAGACTACTTTTGCTTCATTGCCAAGTAACTTGATGACTGACAGAGTTAAAGGAGACACTGACCAGGGTCAAAAGAATAGAATCATATTATGTAACTACACCCACTCTGGTCCGATAGCTTGGTGGGTTGGAGTGTCATCCTGGAGCTTGGGGGTTTCTAGTTCAATTCCCTGGTTAGGGCACATACATGAGCAACTCCATGTTCCTGTCTCTCTCTCTCTTTATTTCTCTCTCTCAAAAAAAGAAAGAAAACCAACCAAACAAAAACAACTATCCACAAACAGAGTACTTTTGAAATATCAGAAATTTAATATTTCCCACAATGCAGTTGGACTGATTTCTTTATGTGCAGTGTCAGTCAGCCAGAGGTCCAAGAAAGTGAAGACAGATGTTGCAAGGCTTTTCGAATCCTAGGTTCTGAAATTTGCAAAATGTCACTTCTCGTACATTCTACTGCTCAAAGCAAGACAAAAGACTGCCTAAATTTAAGGACTGGGGAAAGAGAGTCCACCTCTTTATTGGAAGAGTGGCAAAGAATTTGTGTCCATGTCTTAGCTACTACACAGGGATTATCATTTCTTTTTCCAAAACCCATGCCTCATGATTAGTTGACACATTTTTGGCAAAGTCATTATGTAGCCTTAAAATTCTTTTTAACACAGTGCTCCAGGCAGCTACCACATATCAATCAGAACTGCCACAAGAAATGAAATTTATCTTCTATTTGGACTCTGCTGTGAGTTGTTGATAGAACCTGGATGGAAAATTTAGAATCTTTGGCTTTCAATTTAGGATCTCTTCTTTCTGCATTACTCTCTCCTCATTTCTGGTCATGTTTTTAAAATTTCTCAGGTTATATTAGAAAAGTAACTTAATTTTATTACTGAAGTTTCAAAAATATAATTTTTTTTCAGGATCTGAATGATGTCATCTATTAATGTGTTCTTTTTTTCATGTGATAGAGACAGAGAGAGAGACAGATAAGGACAGACAGACAGGAAGGGAGAGAGATGAGAAGCATCAATTCTCTGTTGCAGCATCTGTGTTGTTCACACAGATGTGCCTTGACCAGGGGACTACAGCAGATTGAGTGACACCTTGCTCAAGCCAGTGACCTTGGGCTTCAAGCCAGCAACCTTTGGGCTCAAGCCAGTGACCATGGGGTCATGTTTATGATCCCATGCTCAAGCGACCCTGTGCTCAAGCTGGTTAGCCCATACTCAAGCCGGTTGAACCTGCGTTCAAGCCAGCGACCTCGGTGTTTCAAACCTGGGTCCACTGTGTCCCAGTCCAATGCTCTATCCACTGGGCCATCACCTGGTCAAGCAGTGTGTTTTTAAATCATGACATAAACCACTGGTTTAATTGTTATCAATTCTGTTGCTACCTTAGAATCAATAATATAACCATAAGATATTATATGTATTTAAATTTTTTATTTATTTATTCATCTTAGAGAAGAGAGAGAGAGCGGAATAGAGAGAGGGAGAGGGGGAGAGAGAGAAAGAGAAGGAGGGAGGAGCAGGAAGCATCAACTCCCATATGTACCTCGACCAGGCAAGACCAGGTTTTCAAACCGGTGACCTCAGTGTTTCCTGGTTGATGCTTTATCCACTGTGCCACCACAGGTCAGGTCATTGTTTATTTAATTTTTTTTATTTATTCATTTTAGAGAAGAGAGAGAACAGAATAGAGAGAGGGAGAGGGAGAGAGAGAGGATATTATATGTTTTGATGTGATACAATGAGAAGGATATAGCCTATCCCATGTATCATTATTGCCAAGTCTAATAATTAAGAAACAGTCAAATACATAACATGAGGTATTTCACAATAGAGAAATCTTAAAAAGATATTAGTCTCATATATATGTGTGTGTGTTTGTGTGTATGTGTATGTATACACGGCATATATATATTCCTAGAAGAAAATAAATATGGCAGAAAAAGTTAATTGAGAAATTTAAATGATCGATCTCCGCATCTTCATTATAGTTTTAATTTTTTGAAGGTTAGAAAAATTTTAAATTAAAAAGTTGGGAGAAAGTCATCAACTTGTATTTTTTTTGTCTGAGACCATGCCTGGCTTTGAGATATTATGATAAAGTATCTATGACCAACTACTATATGATTAAATTCAAAGGAGTTTAATTGCAGCATGGTACATTTCTAAAAAGACATATTTTCTTTACTTACAGACATTCATAAGGAGAAAAATCTCAAGTCTATGCAGTATTTTTAAAAATATGGTAATTGATAGAAAAGTTGACCAAGTTGAAAACTGTAATATGTCATAATAAAAGATGTTGAGATTTGCCTTGATGTTATGTGGGCATTGTAGTTCACAGAATTATTTTTATGGCAGAAGCCCTGGATGACAAGGGTTTCATCTCTTTCTGCTCAGCTTCTGTGAATGACTTCAAACAAGTTATTTTAACTTGTGTGGAACTTGCTAATCTGGTTTACATCATATCTTGTGTAGGGATTAATTACATAAGTGCAAAGTTTAGTAAACAGCTTGTCCAATCTACATTTTCTGTCTTGGAAACTTACAGAGGATCATTGTGCTGAGGAGCTAAAGCTAATGTTTTCTTATTATGCACCTATTTAGATATTGTGATTCCATACAAGTTTTTATCATCTATCTGTAAGTTATAATGCTAAGAGAAATCTACCTTTATTTTGACAAATCTGTTTTCCTGAAATACTCTTAATTTTTTTCTCAAGTAAGATTGTTCTGGGGAGGAGATCTAGGCAGAAAAAAATACTGGCTATGTCATCTGTGAAAGGATTGTGCCAACTCTGTGCTCTAGAATTGTTGGTAGTTGAGAGCAGATAAAACAATTAGATAGCTACTCTAAACTGTGTTTAATAACTTATAAAAATACAGCTCTATTTAGAGAAGACTAATTCTTTTGTAGAGTTAGCATATAAGAGAAGAGACATGATCTTGTGTAAGAGGATTAGGAAGACATTGGATATGAGGGAGACCAGAGAAGAAGTCCTGTATGCATGTTTATTATGTGCACAGTTGTATGCAAGAGAAACTCTCACATGCTCACAATAAGGAGATATAATTGGAATCCTGTGTATTGAAAGAAACTGAATACTGTTATTGCATAGGTGCAGTGCAAGCAGTGTAAGACTCATCCGAGTAAATGTGTGGTAAAGAATAGGAAGAAACCAGTGGTTGCTGAATTGAAGATTGACAGTGGCGTGATTAAATTGGAAACTAAAGAATATATGGCACCACTATGGAGGAAAAAAAAATCCCTGCAAATAACTTTCTCTTGGGAATTTTGGATGGAAATGAATTTCAACTCTGAAATATAGGCTCTAGCAAAGCACCATTAGGGAAGCATAGGGGAAGGAGTAAGATTCAATGAAGGTAGGAGGTAATGAGGGCTGTGATTGATTAGTGATGTCTGCCTAGGGCATAGTTTTATACTAGAAGCACACATTTGTATTTGCCATTTCTGAACTAGTGGGAAGAGGTAAGCCAAAAAGTCCAACCTATGTGATGAAAAAAATAACTGAAAAGTGGTCTGGTAGATAGTTGATGACAATATTTGTTGTGCTTTTACTATACTAGTTTCAGTTATACTTCAATTTGAAGACAGCACACTATGTACATTTGGGGTCACCATCAGTAGTCCTGCCATAAGGTTTGATGAACTTACTAGAGAAAGAGGTAATCAGAACAGAGATTGCAGGAGTTCAAATGAATAAGACATTTGCTTTATGAAGTTGTTTATTTATACATACATACATTTCTCGCAGTGATTGCTCAGTTCTATGCCGCCTAGTTATTTCAGGCAGCATTTTGGTATACAGTCCCCATGTAGTACTCTCAGACAGCTGGTAGCTGCACTAACTCACTTATTAGTGATTTAGATGGACAATAAATGTGTGTTCTTGTCTAATCTAAAGTAATCTTTAGGGAATTATAAGCAATAGTCATTGAAACTTGATAGCTCTACCTAGGAGGAAACAGTACTTACTTTTGAGCTGTCTTGATTGAAAGTTGTGCCTGGAATTGAGTTCTGGTTCTTTCTTTAGTATACAGACTCTGTGCCTTAGAATCACATTTCCTTACTCTTGGCCTTGATTTTTGTAGCTGAGAAAGGGAAAGTAATGCCTAAACTAGGAGTGGTATGTAAGTGCTGTCTCTCTTCTGTCCTGAATTCATGGCAAACAGGTCCCTCTCCACTGTTGATCTTAGATAAGATATCACAATTATTTCAGCACTTTGCACTAGTTGGCATGTGACCTGAAACCTTTCATTGTCTAAGAGATAAGTCAATCATAGAAGAAAAAAATGACCAAGAATAGCAATGGCCAATATTTGTTGAGCTTTTACTATGTGTCAGGTCCTGTACTAAGTCTGGTCTTTTCATGTAATAGGTTGTTTTACATAGATATAAGTGCTTTCAATTAAAGAGAGACAGTTAAAATCAGGTGAGATTTCAAGATCAAATTGTGGAATGGAGTATTGAAATTAGTTGGAATAATTTAAGAAAATATCCAGAGTGTAAAGTTAAAAAAACAAAAAAGACTCACTTTTTTATTTCGAAAACCCAGCCTGGTAGAACATCACCTATTGGTGTTTGACTAAGAGAGTTTATAACTGGGAGAATGAACAAAAACTACCCTCAGGATTTAACATCTTTCTTATTGGATTAGAATCTTCTGACCTATTAATAACCTTAGTCTATAGTTATTTTGTTGATTCTTTCCATTACAAAGTTTTATTTCCTAAAATATGACTTAATTTATGATTTATAAATTGTATTCTTCCAATACAAAACCATCAACCACAGATTGCACTTCTTTCTTTTTTTTACCTGCTTTACAAAAAGATGTTTTGGAAAGCACTTCCATCAGTACTCATTTATTATTACTAAACACAAAGTCTAAATTCATTACTATTCTTTTTTAGGGTTAAGGCTTTGGGTGTACATCAAATGAAAGAGCAGCTGGTGAAGCTATTAGAAGTTAATGATATGATCACAGCTCTTTCTAGGAATATCATGCCTGCATTAGAACTATGTCTTGCCTTAAAGAATATAGGCCAATTATTTAAATAAATTGTATGTAGTTTTGACTGTTAATACTTTCAAAAGAAAGTCAGGTGAAGACAGTATTTGTGAATTCTGACAGTTGGGATACAAATTTATTGTGTCAAGTCAACTTTCCTCTTAGTTTCTAGGACTACTGTATAATGAATGGATCTACAGAGCATATTAAATTAATGGATTTTATTTCTCACCTGAAATAAGAGAAAAGAAACTTATGAAGTGCTATCCTAGAACTGCAGGACATTCATTGGATTTCTGCCTCATAATACAGCTTCTGAAAAGCTATTAAAATTTTTATATTGAACTTTCTCCAATGAGAAATCTCTATGGAGTGACTGTCACTGGATTCTTCCTTTAGAGAGCATATCTTTTCTCAAGGAAAATAATACTCAGCAGCATATTAAATAGTCATAGGCAAAATTAAGTGATGGGAATTTTATGCAACCCAGATTTGCAATGATTTTATCCATGTATGCCAATGGCATACTCTGCCATAGATATGTCTTCCATATCACATAAGCATTTGTCTGCCACACAATTATTTGCCATCTTCTGCCCATGGATTTCCCTTCTAGATATGGAGCTATTATATTTTAAGTTAAGGTTCTTCCAGGAAGCCTGGCTAAGCCTAAAGCTTGCTACCATTTCTTGCTATTTGAGCTATAGTTGAGGGATTAATCCAGCTGCTAATATGTTCTACCTTTGTTGGAGTCTTTATTAAAAGATGCTAAGCTTGCTGGGGACAAGAAGGTATGTGCTGGGTATCTGTTAATGACCTGCTTGCCTTCTCATTGTCCACACAGTCAAGCCAATGCCCCATACAGTGTGGATGCAGGGATTGCTATGACAGTGTCTGTCCACATCTATTTATTCCCAGCACCCAAAGCAGACTCTTTGGCTGCACTGCATGTCAATTTGATTATCTTGGTGGCTGGAGACTTTGAGCAGAGAGTGAAATTTTTGAAGTGCTAATTGAGAAGGACCTACTTAGTGCAGTCAGACAGAAGTTGGCAGATAAGATAGTAGAACCATAATACATTTCTGATTACTACCATTATTATAATTGTTCTTTCATCAATGTGATTCCCTATGCACATTCCTAGAAGTTTATTCTTTAATAGAGTTCTACAAGAGAAAATAAAAAATGGATAGCTCTGTATTGCTTCTGTAATAAAGATTTGTTGACAGAGCTACACACCAGTGTAACTGAAAAGTCATTGCATTCTCTTCTCCATTATGCAGACATGATTGGCTGATAAAATTGTACCAACCACTCTAGTATCTTGATATCCTCCTTATGTGGAGAGTAAAGATATAAATAATAAGTGAATAGAACTTCATATTTATAAGGGAAATGGCTGATTAATATCAGCTTCATTGTACATGTCATGCTTGACTCATACCAATCAACTGCATATTTATCACCCAGATGTATAGCCATCATCTTATCAAAACAATCATAATTTTCAGTTTTGTGTAACTATCAAAGGTACCATTTGAGAAATCTTTTATAAAATATGCCAAATTATTCATTGAGTTATATCTGCCTCATAATGGAGAAAATATTTACCACAGAAGAAATGTATTTTTAAAAAAGAATAAAGCAAAAATAGCAAGAAGTGTTGGCTAGTAGTATGGCAATGCTAATTACTTGCTTATTGAGTATGAATCTGAGTGCCACTTTTTGACCCTTTTCCATATACTTACAATGACTAAGAAACTTCGATGATTAGAAAATAAGTGAAAGGTCCTTTTGTAAATTATATCTGTAAAACCGCCTAGATCTTTTATATTATAGGCACAAAATTGACTGGTTCTTTATTTCTATCCTGAATCAAGCATGGATTTTACTTGTGTGGGGATTTGTGCTAGATGTTATATTGTTTATAAGAGACAGAGAAAATAGAAATATGATTATCAATGATCAAGTAATTTTATGTTCTTTTGGTATGAGTATTTTAACAAAAAAAATTATTTACATAGGAAAAATATTAGGTGATGGATCTTTTTTTGTGTGTGAATGCTATGAAGAAAAACATTTCTCTCTACTCTTAAGGTGATCTTAGTAGATGTTAAACCTTGAATGCTTATTTCACATTATAAAGGAATATTTGATGAGCAGTGATTGTCACAGTGCTTAGTAATCAAGCTCCCTCCAACTGAGCCTATTTTGAATGCTTTAATAAATGACTGTATATGTAACCACCTGAGTGAACCAATCACACCAGCATTTATTGAGTACCAACTGTGTACCAAGCACTAGATGTATCTGAGATTTGAATCAGCAGCTAAATCAGGTCAGTGATCCTACTGCACGATTTCATAGCAGGCCCACAGTGTATATAAAGTTATGCCTGTCACTTGGTGAACATTTACTTAACTTCTATCTCCTAGTTCTTTTACAAAATAAAGATTTTTACCTGGAGAGATAAATGTAAAATTTGGAAATCAATGAATTTATGCTATTATTTAGTAGTGCAACCAAATGATGTATGTATTTTTGGGGAAATGCTATGGTTTTAATAGTATTGATGGATGAATGAAGGATATTCTCACCCATCTGCAAGAATAGAGACTGTAGAAAAATTGATGGGCTAGCTTTTTCTGAGTCTTTTCTTCCATTATAATATTTCCACTTCATTGTTCTTCTTGAAATTTTTTCCTCAAGTAAAAATTGGTTAAAAAAATTAAAGATGGCTGTATCTTGAATAGTTTTATGCTTAAATAAAAGGGAAACAAAATACCATCATATTTTTTAAACATCTTTTTCTAAAAATGTGTAGTAAAAATTAAATTAATTTGAGTTTTATTCTTTTTTTAAACTTTTTTTTATTTCTTTTTATTTTTCTGAAGTGAGAAGCAGGAGGTGCATAGGGGAGAGGGGGCAGAGAGACAGACTCCCGCATGTGCCCAACCAGGATCCACCTGACATGCCCACAAGGGGGCAATGCTCTGCCCATCTGGGGCATTGCTCAGTTGCAATGGAGCCATACTAGTGCCTGAGGCAGAGGCAATGAAGCCATCCTCAGTGTCAGGGCTAACTTTGCTCCGGTGGAGCTTTGGCTGCAGGAGTGGAAGAGATAGAGGAAGAGATAGAGAGAAAGTAGAGGGGGAAGGATGGAGAAGCAGATGGATGCTTATCCTGTGTACCCTGGCTGGGAATCAAACCTGGGACTTCCACATGCCTGGCCAATGCTGTACCTCTGAGCCAATCAGCCAGGGTCTTGGGTTTTATTCCTTTGGAATTTATTTCATTTCATTTAACTTTATTTTGACACACAAACAGTTGTTGAAAAAAGATTACTGATTCTATCAGTTGCCCATCCAATAGAATAAACCTCGCCTTTCCAAAAGCTCCCAAAGTTAAAGGATGATCAGGAATCACATTCCTCTGCCAGTGTTAATTATAAACGATTTCTACCTGGAGTGGTGGGAAGAGGGCTTTACTCATCCTTTCAGTGTTTACTTATTTCAAATAACCACCAATGTCAGCCATGCAGTTCTGCACCTTTGCACTTTGTGTTTTTCCTATATACGTTTTAAACAGTGTTTTCAGTTTCGCAAAGCCTGCTTATCCTTTACGACCAGCTAAGATGCTTCAATATCTGTGGATTCTACCACATTGTTTCAACTAAGAAAAAATGATATTTTTGCTCTTTTCTATGCTTTCACACTGCTTTAAAACTTTTTTCAAATTTATTTAAATTTTTACTTACTTATCTCAGTGAGAGAAGAAGGGAGAGAGAAAGACAGTAACATTGATCTGTTCTGGTATATGCCCTGACTAGGGATTCAATTGGCAATCTCTGTGCTTTGGGATGATGCTCTAACTGACCAAGCTATCTGGCCATCATGTTTTCGTACACTTTCCTTTTGTGATTGGTCACTTTCTAATGTGTGTGTGTGTGTGTGTGTGTGTGTGTGTGTGTGTGTGTGTGTGTGTATGAGAGAGAGAGAGAGAGAGAGAGAGAGAGAGACATAGATAGAAGGAGGGAAGATAGGGATAGACAGACAGGAAGGGACAAAAATGAGAATAATCAATTATTCATTGTGGCACCTTAGTTGGTCATTGATTGCTTTCTCATTTGTGGCTTGACTAGGGGGGCTACTGCAGAGAAAGTGATTCTTTGCAATAGCTGGCAACCTTGGGCTCAAGCCAGAAACCTTGGGCTTCAAGCTAGTGGCCTTTGGGTTTAAACCAGCAACCATGGGGTCATGTCTATGATCCTATGCTCAAGCCAGCAACCTGGCACTCAAGCCAGCAACCCTACACTCAAGCTGGTGAGCCCGCGCTGAAGCCAGATGAGCCTGTGCTCAAGCCGGCCACCATGGGGTTTTGAACCTGGGTCCTCTGGGTCCTGGTCCTCTGCTCTATCAACTGCACCACCTCCTGGTCAAGCTCTAATACATTCTTTTTCCTCTTTTTCCCTAACACTGAAAAATTGTACAACTTTAGCAGTACAGTGGTCTGCTTCTCAGAAGATTGATGACTTGGGGACCATTACTATGTTTATATAAGAACAGTGCTTTACACACTATGGGTGTTCAGGAAATGTTTTACAAGCATATAAAGAATGAGTAGTCTGTTTTAGGAAGAGACTTCTGGTGAGAATGTGCAGGATGCAGAGGATGAACCTCCTAACAGGAGAATCAGACACGTAACTATTATGACACCATGAAGGGTTTACCAAAGTGGTGGTGATAGGATGGATGTGGAAACACATTCATTTTATTCATTTTATAGACTGTTGTGTGTGTGTGTGTGTGTGTGTGTGTGTGAGAGAGAGAGAGAGAGAGAGAGAGAGAGAGAGGCAGGGAGAGTGTGAGAGAGAGGGACAAGTAGGGACAGACAGGCAGGAAAGGAGAGAGATGAGAAGCATCAGTTCTTTCTTGTGGCACCTTGTTGTTCATTGATTGCTTTCTTATATGTGCCTTGCTTGACCTGGGAGTTCCAGCAGAGCGAGTTACCCCTTGCTTAAGCCAGAGACCTTGGGCTCAAGCCATTGACTTTGGGCTTCAAGCCAGGGACCATTGGGCTCAAGCCAGTGACCATGGGGGTCATGCCTATGATCCCATGGTCAACCAAGCAACCCTGTACTCAAGCTAGTGAGCCCATAGTGAAGTTGGTGAACCCACACTCAAGCTTGATGCCCATGCTCAAGCAGTGACCTCATAGTTTCAAACCTGGGTCCTCTGTTTTCCAGGCTGACACTCTATCCACTATGCCACAACCTGGTCAGGCTTTATAGACTTTTTCTTAAAGCTCTTCTTTTCCCTCCTGATGTTATAATTTATTTAGGTGCATTGAATGAGTCACAAGTTTTGTTCCATTATAATATACTTATATTAAATAACAAAGGAATAAGATGTTAAAGTAGAAAAATTATATGTTTTATCAATATAAAAAAAAAACACTAGTTATTCTCTTTGCAAGACATAATCATGGTTAACATTTGTTCTATTCTTGAGTTATTTTGTGTAAGAGCTGGGAGACAATAAAGTAGAATAATTATCCTCACAGACCAGTGATGGGCAATCTTTTGAGCTTGGTGTGTTAAAATTTGCCAAAAAACCGAGCATAACTCGGGTGGTGTGTCACTTTGAGAAAAACGGCCTAACCAGAAGGAAGTCCCAGAACTAGACATTCTGTGCTGAGTTCTGTTGTTTTGGCCTACAGACTCCGACACAGAGTGTCTACACTACAGCAAATGTTTTATCTTCGGCTACTACACCTGGCTGTGCAAGAGCCGAGGATGAAACGTCCTTCTTGGCATGTGGCCCCATACTTCTCTGGTATGCAACCTCATGCAGCCGCGTGTCATTGAAAACGGCTATGTGTGTCAGTGCTGACACCAGTGTCATAGGTTCACCATCACAGTCATAGACTGTAAACTCTGTATTCAAATTCTAGCTCTGCTATCTGCTATGTAATTTTGGGAAAAATTTGTCCCACTTACTCATGAGTTTAGTGAGGATCATAATAATTGTACTTGTTTCACATAGTTGTTCTGATGATTATTAAAGAACTGAGCCTAATTCCTAGTACAAATGTATATACTCTTCACACATACACCAAATACACCAACTTTAAAGCATAGTACATATTCTAAATTGTTTTTCTTCTTCATGGTATAAATAAGCACCTTCCCATAATTTTCTAATCATTTTAATAATTGCATAGTATTCATTTGTATAACAAATCGTCATTTATTTTTGCATCATATTTTACTTAAAAAATAAAGGTACAATTATCATTACATACTTAAATCTTTGTGTGAATCTATAATGGCTTCTCTATGACTAATATTCAGAAGAGGAGTTACTAGGTTAAATAGTATGAATATGTTCAACACTTTGGGTACAAATACTAGTTTGTATTCCAGAATATCACTCTTTCAATACTGAATGTGCTAGTTTCTTTATAGTCTTTACTAGCTGAAAAAAAGATTTTTCTTTAAGTTTAATTTATATGAGTACTGAGGTAAAGATAAACATCATTAATATCACTGGGGAACAATTTTTTTTTTCATTTTCTGTTGCATGAGCTTTTAGAACTATTTCTATATATTTTTCCATCACTGATTCCAAATCTGAAATTCATTTTATGGGGCATGCTCCAGTTTTTATGTAATGTTAATTCTTTTTGTTACAGTTAGTGGCATGCATTGGTTTTTAAATTGGAGATAAAGGGCAACGACTCTTGGATTGAACGAACATAACCACAAGTCAATTAATGTTTTACAAACATCACTTTTACTTATTTATAGTTGTTTTTAAATGTAAAAAATTATTATCTGATGAAACACCCTCTTATTTTAAGATTGAATCATGGCTTCTTCGAGTAGGCATAAATGTCACAATAGTCCTGACACCTTTTGTTATATATGTGGTTGTTACACAATTCAAATTTGTCAAAGGTGCAATATTTTATCATTTGTGACATGTGCATATATTTCCTATTTTCAAGTTCCCCTTGGCGATCAAGACAAGAATTGGGATCCTTATATTGTGTGTCAAAATTGTGAGGAAATGCTTTGTGACTGGACAAAAGAAAAACGCAAAGGAATGCCTTTGGTAATCCCATGGTTTGGCGTGAACCTAAAAACCACAGCAGTGACTGTTATTTCTGTCTGATCCATACAAAGGACATCAGCAAGAAAAAACGCATATGATCGCATATTCTAATATTCCTTCAGCAATACAAACTACCCCACACTCTGAGACACTCCAAGTTCCAGTTTTCAATGGTTTTATTTCTTCTAAGGATGAAGAAAGTGAACATGGTGATCAAGTGTATTTGGATAAGATGCATGAGGAAATGGTTGTAGAATCTGAAGGATCTTCTTCTGATGCCAAGCAGTCATTAACTCCTCAGCAGTATAGCCAACCCGAGTTGAATGGCAGAGTAAGAGATTTGGGCCTATCAAAGAAAGTAGCTGAGTTCTTAGCCTCCAGACTTCAAGAAAAGAATGTACTTCACCTGTCAGCTAAAGTATCCCATTTTAGGAAGTATGAAAAAATTTTTGTGGACTTTTTTTCTAAGATAAACACTTTGTTTACTGTCATGATATCAGTAGTCTTCTCAGCCAGGTAGGTGCTCCCACTTACAGTCCAACAGAATGGTGGCTATTTCTTGACAGCTCTAAACAGAGTCTGAAATGTGTTCTCCTATACAATGCTAATGTTTATGCAGCAGTTTCAATTTTTATTCAACTCATCTGCAAGAAGATTATAATGACATAAAAATTATTCTCGACTTTCTGAAGTATGAGGAGTATAATTGGATCATTTGTGTTGATCTTCAAATGGTCAATTTCCTGTTAGGACAACAGAGATGTTTTACAAAGTATCCTTGCTTTCTGTGTTTGTGGGACAGCTGAGCTCGGGAGAAGCACTGAACACAGAAGGAGTGGCCGAAACGTGAAGCTTTGGAAGTACGGATGCAAAATATTCTGAATGAACCTGTAGTTAATTGAGACAGGATCATTTTTCCCCCACTTCACATCAAACTTGTCTGAATGAAGCAGTTTGTTCAGGCTTTGAATAGAGAAAATGAACGCTTTCAACATATTATTTCTACTTTTCCTGCCTTGTCTTTTGAGAAGATAAAAGCAGGTGTATTTGATCGACCTTTAATTCAAACCCTCATATTGGACAAAGTATTGGCCAGGAAGATGAATAAGAAGGAGAAAGCAGCATGGCAGTCTTTTGTACAGTTACAAAGAACTTCCTTGGCAACTAAAAAGCAGAAAACAAGAACTTCTGGTTCAAAGGATGCTGTTGGCTTTCCACGACATTGGATGTAACATGAGCATTAAGATTCACTTCCTGAACAGTCACCTTGATAAGTTTCCCTAAAATCTTGGATCTCTTAATGATGAACAAGGAGAACACTTTCATCAAGATCTAAAGACAATGGAAGAGCATTATCAGGGGAGATGAGACAGAAATATGATGGCAGACTACTGCTGGAGCATCAAACGAGATTGTCCTCAAGAAGTACACAAATGCAAGAGTTACAAACGCTAATTTTCACCTGAATAGAATTTAAATAAGTTTTGCACAAATTTTTTGATTAAAATAAGTGTTTTAATATGTTCTATTTCAACATTGTAGATAAATTCTGATGCAATAATATCTTTTAGTGTATTAGTGTATTTACTGCATTATATAAATTATTATATTTTCACAAAGATGATGCCCAAGAAGACATTCTATTTCATTATGGTAAACTAAATGTTGAAAATTTTACAATAAGATGAAAACATAAAATCTTGAATTGCAAAAAAACTGTAGCTTACAGAGAAAAACTAATGTCAGATTTGAGATCAGCATACTTGAATTGGGTACGGACAAAGTGCTTTTGTGGATGCAACAAAAATTTTGTTCCCCAGTGTATTCTTTCAATATTCATTCACTCATTCCATCATTTATGTATTCAGTGAGCTACTGATTTGTGTAGTTTTCTTTTTGCTTAGTGATATTTATTTATTATTATTTTATATTTTGTTTATTATTTTGAATTTATTAGAGTGGCATTGGTTAATAAAATTATATATGTTTCAGGGATACAATTCTATAATAGATCAACTGTACATCATATTGTGTGTTCACTACGCCAAGTCAAACTGCTTCTATCACCATTTATTCTTTATTCATGCTATTCTATTTTCTCTCATACCCCCTTTAATCTGGTAATCACCATACTGTTGTCTGTGTCTATGAGGTTTTTTTTTTTTTTTTTAATATACATTTTATTATTATTAATTCTAATGGGGTGACACCAATAAATCAGGGTACATATGTACAATGAAAACATCTCCAGGTTATCTTATCATTCAATTGTGTTGCATACCCATCACCAAAAGTCAAATTGTCCTCTGTCACCTTCAATCTGGTTTTCCCTGTGTCCCTCCCCTCCTCCCTATCCCACTATTCCCTCCCTCCCCCCATCCCATAACCACCACTCTCTTGTCCATGTCTCATATTCTCACTTTCATGTCCCACCTATGTAAGTAATCGTGCTGTTCTCAGTTTTTCTTTTTTTCTGATTTACTTATTTCACTCCGTATAATGTTATCAAGGTACATCCATTTTGTTATAAATGATCCGATGTCATCGTTTCTTATGGCTGAGTAGTTTTCCATAGTATATATGTACCATAGCTTTTTAATCCACTCGTCTTCTGACAGACACTTGGGTTGGTTCCAGATCTTCGCTATTGTGAACAATGCTGCCACGAACATGGGGGCGCATTCCTTCTTTTCGAACAGTGCTATGGTGTTCTTAGGGTATATTCCTAAAAGTGGGATAGCTGGGTCAAAAGGCAGTTCGATTTTTAATTTTCTGAGGAATCTCCAAACTGTTTTCCACAGTGGCTGCACCAGTCTGCATTCCCACCAGCAGTGCAGAAGGGTTCCCTTTTCTCCATATCCTCGCCAGCACTTATTCTGTGTTGTTTTGCTGATAAGTGCCATTCTGACTGGTGTGAGGTGATATCTCATTGTGGTTTTAATTTGCATTTCTCTAATGATTAGTGATGTTGAGCATTTTTTCATATGCCTATTGGCCATCTGTATGTCCTCTTTGGAGAAATTGCTATTCATTTCTTTTGCCCATTTTTTGATTGGGTCTTTTGTCTTCCTGGTGTTGCGTTTTATAAGTTCTTTATAAATTTTAGTTATTAACCCCTTATCAGATGTACTGTCGAATATGTTCGCCCATTGTGTGGTTTGTCTTTTTATTCTGTTCCTATTATCTTTAGCTGTGCAAAAACTTTTTAGTTTGATATAGTCCCATTTGTTTATCTTGCCTTTTATTTCAGTTGCCCGTGGAGATAAATCGGCAAATATACCGCTGCTACAGATGTCGGAGAGCTTGCTGCCTATGTTTTCTTCTAAGATGTTTATGGTTTCACGGCTTACATTTAAGTCTTTTATCCATTTTGAGTTTGTTTTTGTGAATGGTGTAAGTTGATGGTCTAGTTTCATTTTTTTGCAGGTAGATGTCCAATTTTCCCAACACCATTTGTTAAAGAGGCTGTCTTTACTCCATTGTATGTTCTTTCCTCCTTTGTCAAATATCAGTTGTCCATAAAGCTGTGGGTTTATTTCTGGGTTCTCTGTTCTGTTCCATTGATCTATGTGCCTGTTCTTATGCCAGTACCAGGCTGTCTTGAGTATAATGGCCTTATAGTAAACCTTGATATCAGGAAGCGTGACACTTCCTTCTTTATTTTTTCTTTTTAAGATTGCTGAGGCTATTCGTGTTCTTTTTTGGTTCCATATAAATTTTTGGAATATGTGTTCTATATCTTTGAAGTATGTCATTGGTATTTTAATTGGTATTGCATTGAATTTATAAATTGCTTTAGGTAATATAGACATTTTAATGATGTTTATTCTTCCTAGCCATGAGCACGGTATATGCTTCCACCTGTTTGTATCTTCCTTGATTTCTTTTATCAATGTTCTATAATTTTCCGAGTACAAGTCCTTAACCTCCTTGGTTAAATTTACTCCTAGGTACTTTATTTTTTTGGCTGCAATAGTGAAGGGGATTGTTTCCTTAATTTCTTTTGCTGATATTTCATTGTTGGTGTATAGAAATGCCTCTGATTTCTGAGTATTAATTTTATATCCTGCCACCTTGCTGAATTCATTTATAAGGTCCAGTAGTTTTTTGACTGAGACTTTAGGGTTTTCAATATACAATATCATATCATCTGCAAATAATGACAGTTTTACTTCTTCTTTTCCAATTTGGATGCCTTTTATTTCTTCTTCTTGTCTGATTGCTGTAGCTAGGACTTCCAGAACTATGTTGAATAAGAGTGGTGAAAGTGGGCAACCCTGCCTGGTTCCTGATCTTAAGGGGATTGCTTTTAATCTTTGTCCATTTAGTATGATGTTTGCTGTCGGTTTATCGTAGATGGCCTTTATCATGTTAAGGAATGATCCCTGTATTCCCACTTTACTGAGAGTTTTGAGCATGAATGGGTGCTGGATTTTATCAAATGCCTTTTCTGCATCTATTGAAATTATCATGTGATTTTTGTCCTTTCTTTTGTTTATGTGGTGAATCACATTGATTGATTTGCGAATATTGAACCAGCCTTGCCTCTCCAGAATAAATCCCACTTGATCGTGGTGTATGATTTTTTTCATATATTGCTGGATCCGGTTGGCTAATATTTTGTTGAGAATTTTAGCGTCTAAATTCATCAGGGATATAGGCCTATAATTTTCTTTCTTTGTGTTGTCTTTGCCCGGTTTTGGGATCAGAATTATGCTTGCCTCATAATAGGAGTTTGGAAGTCTTCCTTCCTCTTGAATTTTTTGAAATAGCTTGAGGAGAATAGGAGTTAGTTCTTCTTTGAATTTTTGATAGAATTCACTTGTGAAGCCATCAGGCCCAGGACTTTTCTTTTTTGGGAGTTTTTTGATAACTGTTTTGATCTCATTTGCTGTAATTGGTCTGTTTAGGTGTTCTGATTCTTCCAGATTGATTTTTGGAAGGTTATATGATTCAAGAAATTTGTCCATTTCACTTAGGTTCTCTAATTTTTTGGCATATAGTTCTTCATAGTATTTTCTTACAATGCTTTGTATTTCTGTTGTGTCAGTTGTTATTTCTCCACTGTCCTTTCTAATTTTATTTATTTGAGTCCTCTCTCTTTTTTTCTTGGTGAGTCTAGTTAAAGGTTCATCAATCTTGTTTACCTTTTCAAAGAACCAGCTTCTTGTTTCATTGATCCTCTGTATTGTTTCCTTAGCCTCTATGTCATTTATTTCTGCTCTGACCTTTATTATTTCCTTCCTTCTACTTGTCTTGGGTTTTATTTGTTGTTGTTTTTCTAGTTCTTTTAGATGCAGGGTTAGGTTGCTTATTTGAGCTTTTTCTAGCTTCTTATGATATGCCTGTAGTGCAATAAACTTCCCTTTCAGAACTGCTTTTGCTGTGTCCCATAAATTTTGAGTTGATGTATGCTCATTATCATTTGTTTCTAGAAACTTTTTTATTTCTTCTTTGATCTCATTGTTAATCCATTCATTATTTAATAACATGCTATTTAGTTTCCAAGTGTTTGAGTATTTTTCAGTTTTTCTTTTGTGGTTAATTTCTAGTTTCATGGCATTGTGATCAGAGAAAATGCTTGATATGATTTCAATCTTCTTCAATTTATTGAGACCATTTTTGTGTCCTAACATGTGGTCTATCCTAGAAAACGTACCATGAGCGCTTGAGAAGAATGTATATTCTACTGCTTTAGGGTGAAAAGTTCTGAAGATATTTATTAAATCAAGTTGATCTAGTGTATCCTTTAAGTCTGCTGTTTCTTTATTAATTTTCTTTCTTGAGGATCTATCCAGTGTTGTTAGAGGGGTATTGAAATCCCCTACTATGATAGTATTGCTGTTAATCTCACCCTTTATATCCATCAAAGTCTGCTTTATGTATGTCGGGGCTCCTATATTTGGTGCATAGATATTTACAATAGTTATATCTTCCTGTTGAATTGTTCCCTTTATCATTATGTAGTGTCCTCCTTTTTCTCTTACTACAGCCTTTGTTTTAAAGTCCATTTTGTCTGATATAAGTATTGCTACCCCTGCTTTTTTTTCATTTCCATTTGCATGAAATATTTTTTTCCATCCTTTTACCTTCAGTCTATGAGCATCTTTTGTTTTAAGGTGTGTCTCTTGTAGACAGCATATGTATGGGTCCTGTTTCTTTATCCATGCAGCTACCCTATGTCTTTTGATTGGATCATTTAATCCATTTACATTTAAGGTTATTATTGATATGTAATTGTTTATTGCCATTTTATTCTTTAAAGCTGTATTCTTCTTTTGCTCTATTCATTCCTCCCTTTAAACTGTTCACAAGAGGCTTCTTAGTATCTCTTGCAGAATTGGTTTGGTTTTTATGAATTCCTTGAGGCTTTCTTTTTCTGGGAAGCTCGTTATTTCTCCTTCAATTTTAAACGTTAGCCTTGCTGGATAAAGTAGTCTTGGTTGTAGGTTCTTGTTCTGCATTACTTTGATTATATCTTGCCATTCCCTTCTGGCCTCAAGTGTTTCTGTTGAGAAGTCCGATGTCATCCTTATGGGGGCTCCTTTGTAATTGATAGCCTTTTTTTCTCTAGCAGCTTTTAAAATTTTTTCTTTATCCATTAGCTTTGGTATTTTAACTATGATGTGTCTTGGTGTAGATCTTTTGGGGTTTCTTTTTAATGGAGTTCTGTGTGCTTCTTGAATGTGTGGAGTGTTTCCCAGCCTTAATTTAGGAAACTTTTCTGCTATGATTTGATTGAACAAAGTTTCCATTTCCTGTCCTCTCTCCTCTTCTTCAGGCACCCCTATGATGCGAATGTTGTTTCTCTTCATGTTGTCACAAAGCTCCCTTAGAGTTTCCTCACATTTTTTAAGTCTCTTTTCCTTTTTCTTCTCTGCTTCTGTGCCTTTGTTTATTGTGTCCTCTAACTCACTTTTTTGATCCTCAGCGTCATCCATCCTGCTTTTAATTCCTTCCATTGTGGTCTTCAGTTCTGATACTCTATTTGTCATTTCTGTCTGATTCTTTTTTATTATTTCAATTTCATTTTTTATACTTGTTATCTCTTTATTTAGGTGTTCATAATGACTATCCATTGTTGCTCTAATTTCTTTGAACATCCTAACTATCATTATTCTAAATTCTGCTTCTGGTAATTTGGTTATATCTGGTTCATTCAGGTCCTTCTCTGGGGATTTCTCTTGATTCATTTGGTTTGCATTCCTCTGCCTGCCCATTTTTTCTGTGTATAAGCAAGTTGTGGCCACTGGAGTCCAGTAGGTGTTGCCTTTGTGTTCTCTAGGTGTGGTCTGTCTTCAGGCCCCCCACCTCCTCTGCCGGTGCCTAGGGTGGTTGGGTATGAGCGTTGCCAGCGCCGGCCCACTGTGGCTTTTGCTGTGATTTCTGCCTCTCCTCCATGGGAGGGGCTGTGACTGAAGCCACAAGATTAGCACCAAGGGTAGAGGTGAGCACCTTTCCTCAGCTGCAGACCCAGCCTATTTCCAGACTTCCGCCCAGAACCAGCAGTCGGAGCCTGCTCGCTACAGTTCCTCGGGTTAGGCGGGGCTTTTGACGTGCTCTCAGCTGTAAGCTTTTGCCCTTCCGGAGCTTTAGCCCCGCCCTCGAGGCCAGGGCCCTTTGCGCAGGGTCGGAAACCAAGGTTTATTGGGGCGGGCGTGTTTGCTGGCTTCCGCTTAGCTGCGTACTTCCGCTCGTCCTGGACTCTACCCCGCCCCCGCGTTCGGAGCCCGCTCATGCACGTATGAATGCTATCCACGTTTTCTCCGGCCGGATGGGGATAATAGCGTGGGCTCAGCTGCGAGCCTCCACCCGTCTCTGGGTCCACCCCGTTCCCATGCTCGGAGCCCGCTCGCGCACGTATACTGGCCAACCGTGGTTTCTCCAGCCGGGTGGGGGGACTGGTAGCGTCAGCTCAGCCATGAGCCCCTGCCCGTCCCTGGTCCTAGCCCGGTCCCCGCGGTCAGGGCCGGCTTGCGCAGGGCCTGCCTGTTCCTGGCCTCCCGCTTTGTCCCCATAAGTGGGATTAAAGGCAGGCCCGCAGCTTCCGGACCGCTCTCGCGCTTCCCCTCCGACCCTCTGGGCTAGACCGATCTCCCACCGGCTTGGCCTCTGCCCACGCCGACAGAACCGCCTTTCAGCGTCCTGCCACCCCAAAACCTTAAGCAGCCCTCAGCAGAGTAGGAAGGGACCTAATACTCCACACTGTAGGCCTGGGAGCTCCCTCACTTGTTTCACAGCTCAAAACTGTCCAAACGCCTCTTCTAGGCTCTGGGACTGCAGGCTGGGGCTTGGTTCCTGGGACGCAGGTCCCTCCCTCTCCTCCAAACTTTCCTCCCGCCACACGGGTCTCTCTGGGCTGCCGTTTGTTCCGGGGAGCTGGGCAGCCCTCTTCGCGTTTTCGCTATTCCTACCAGTCTCAATGTGGCTTCTTCTGTGTTCCTTGGTTGAAGAGTCCACTTAGTTTTGTTCAAAGTTGGTTTATCCAGGTGATGGTTCTTAAAATTGAGTTGTAATCCACTTTGGTTCTGGGAGTTGGAAGTTGGTACGTCCACCTACCCCGTCGCCATCTTGCTCCTCCCCTTGTTTTGTTTTTTGGTTTTGCTTAATACCTTCATCTTTTTAACCCAGCCCTCCCTATGAGCTCTTCCTTCTAACAAGTGTCATTGTTAATGTATAGATATGCAACTGATATTGATTTCCGGATATTTGTATTTATTTTCTATCTTACTATTTTACTGAATTCATTTATCAGTTACAGTAGTAGTTTGGTGGAATTTTATTTTTTATTTGTTTTTATTTGTTTTTTAATGAGTGGAGGAGAGATAGTTAGGTAGACTCCCACATGCGCCCTGGCCAAGATCCACCTGGCAACCTCTTCTGAGGCTGATGCTTGAGTACGGAGTTATTTTTAGTGCCTGACGCTGATGGACTCAGACCAACAGATCTGTTCTCAATGCTCAGGGCTAATGCTTGGACCAGTCGAGCCACTGGCTGTGGAAGGGAAAGAGGAAAAAAATAGTGGGAGAGAAGCAGATGGTCGTTTTTCCTTTGTGCCCTGACTGGGAATTGAATGTGTCACATTCATTTTCTGAACAGATGTTCTATCCATTGAGCCACCAGCTAGGGCCAACCTTTGGTGGAATTTTTAGGGTTCTTTGTATAGAATATTATATCATCTGCAAATAGTGATAATTTTCCTTTCCAATTTAGATACCTTTTATTTCTTCTTCTTATCTGATTGCTATGGCTAGGACTTCAAGTACTGTGTTGAATAAGAGTGATGAAAGTGGACTTCTCTATCTTGTTCCTGATATGAAACACTTGTAGTTTTTTCCCCCTTAAGTATGATGTTGGCTGTGGGTTTGTCATATATAGCCTTTATTACATTAAAGTATGTTCCTTCTATTTTCACTTTGCTGAGAGTTTTTGTCATTAATGGGTTCTGGGTTTTATCAAATGCTTTTTCTGCATCTCTTGATATAATCATGTGGTTTCTATTCTTCATTTTGTTTATGTGGTGTATCATGTTTATTGATTTGTAGATATTGTACCAACCTTGCATCCCCAGAATAAATCTCACTTGATCATGGTGTATGGTCATTTTAATGTATCGCTGGATCTGGCTTGCTAATATTTTGTTGAAGATTTTAGCATTTATGTTCATTATGGATATTGGCCTATGAATTTCTTTTTTTTTTTTTTTTTTTTTTTACAGGGACAGAGAGAGAGGGATAGATAGGGACAGACAGACAGGAATGAAGAGAGGTGAGAAACATCAATCATTAGTTTCTTGTTGCCATTGCAACACCATAGTCGTTCATTGATTGCTTTCTCACATGTGCCTTGACCGCGGGCCTTCAGCAGACCGAGCAACCCCTCGCTGGAGCCAGCAACCTTGGGTCCAAGTTGGTGAGTTCAGGGTCTCGAACCTGGTTCTTCCGCATCCCAGTCCGTCGCTCTATCCACTGCTCCACCGCCTGGTCAGGCTGATTTTCTTTTTATGTAGTGTCTTTATCTAGTTTTGGAATGAGGATAATGCTGGCCTTGTAAAATGAGCTTGAGAGCCTTCCCTCCTTTTGAATCTTTTGGGATATTTTGAGGATAGTTATTAATCTTCTTAGAATCATTGGTAAACTTCCCTGGGAAGCCATTTTGTCTAAGACTTTTGTTTGTTGGGAGTTTTTTGATTACTGATTCAACTTTACTAGTTGTTTTATGTCTATTCAGATTCTGATTCTTCCTGATTCAGTTTGAAAGATTATATGCTTTTAGGAATTTACCCATTTGATCCTGATTATCAAATTTGTTGGCATATAGTTATTTGTAATATTTTCTTACAATCCTTTGTATTCCTTTAATTTCAGTTTTTGCTTCACTTTTATTTCTGATTTTATTTGAGTCCTCAGTATTTTTTTCTTAATGAGTCTGGTTAAAAGTTTTTCAATCTGGTTTATCTTTTCAAAAAACCAGCTCTTGGTGTCTTTGATATTTGATATTTTATTATTTCCTTTCTTTTATTCACTGTTGGTTATGTGTTTTTCTTTTTCAAATTCCTTTCAGTGAAAAATTAGATTGTTTATCTGAGATTTTTCTTGTTTCTTGAAGTACAAAATTCTGTAATGCTATAAATTTTCCTCTTTCTTGACTTTTCTATTGGCATATGCATCTTCTTTTGATAATATGACAGAAACATAATTATTACTAGAATAGTTTCAGAGGATGTGGGAGTTCAGAGAGTCCAAAATGACTATATTAAGTACTGTATTTCAGTTTATCAATATGAAATTATTAACAATATTGTACAAGTTTTGATTTACAGAACAGCTGTTTTATATGGTTTAACCTAATAATATAAGGTTTGGTGAAATTGTCAAGCAATTGAGTAGATTACTTCAGACTCATTCCTCAATTTTGTCAATCGCTTATACAAATCTTATAATACCACTTGAATAATATTTTTTTTTTGCTAAAAAATTTGATGCCATTGATCATCTACTTCTAAATGATTGGACATTGTCTCTGTTTTGTAGTTACAAAAGATTTTGTATATAATGGATAAAATTAACATGATTAAATTTAATTTTCTCATAACCTGTGAATGACATTATCATACTATAGATGCCCCTCCACTTAAGATGGGTTTATATCCACATAAACCATTGTAATTTGAAAATATAGTAAACTGAAAATGCATTTAATACACCTAACCTGTCAAACATCACAGTTTAGCCTAATTTAGCTATTCTCAGAATACTTACATTAACCTGCATTTGTACAGTTATCTCAAGTTTCATTTAAAGACTAACTGCCTTTTCCTTCTCACCCTAAACGGGAGACACAAATGGGTATTCTGTGACATGATGGGATGGGAAAACAGAAAACACTATACCACAAAATACTCTGGCAACACAGCACACTGTAGAATACCGGTTGTTTACTCTTGCAACAGTGGCTAACTGGGAGCTGCCCTCACTGCCACTTTCCAGCATCATGAGTTTTGCACTGCGTCTCACTAAACGAGGAAAATATCAAAATGCTGAATTCTAAATACAGTCTCTACTGAATGCATAGCACTTTTGCATCATCAAAAAGCTGGAAAATTGTAAGTCAAACCGTCATAAATTAGGGACCATCTGGATTGCATTGTGGATTGCAAACATTTCAATCGACAAAGATGAAGGAGCTTCATTTTATAAACACATTGCTTACTCTTTTAGATTTTTCATGGGCTTTGTTGCATCGTCTCATTTGAGTCTAATGATAACCTGGTGAGGTACACAGAGCAGCTACCCTGTTATTATAGAAGTGAAAACTGAGGCTCAGAGAGGTTAAGTAATGCCTTGAGGACAAACAGCAAATAAACTGCAGAAAGTGGCCTCAAACCTAGTCATCCAACTTTGAATCTAGCGCTTTTTCCCTCTATTTCCTGACATGAAATCACTTGACTTGGAAATGTATGTGCTTTCACCTTTATCAGAAAGCTTATATCACTGGGATTCTAATCCTGATGAGATGCAATAATGTGAAGCTCCTACGTTCTACTGCACTGTTTCTGTTGTGTCTCTGTCTTGTTTTAAAAACATTTGTTTCTGAATTTGCTGTGTAAATGCCAGTTTCAATTTTACAATGGAAAACAATGGCATGAGAAAATGTTTATTTTATTTAATTTGTGTGGTATTCGCAAGGGCTTGTTTCAACTGATTTCACACTTTGTTTATTTAGTTTTAAATATTTATTTATTTTTAGCTACATAGCCTTGGGGTAATGTCAAGTTACTCATAAAGAAGGGATTTTAATGAATATTGTGGAAGGTACTCTCCTCCTCATTTTTTCTGTTTTTTTCTTTCACTAAATAAATTCTATAGCTGGTTTCTGGAGTACAGTGTGATACTGAATCAGTTTCCCATTGCTAGTTTTAATTTTTTCTTGAGCTCTCATACCCAGAAGCCATCATGCAGAGGACCAATGCCCCTGTGGTAGAATATATGTGTTCAGTGAGTTACTTCCGGTCTAGGCTTTCCTGTGCTGAATTATTTCCTTCATGAAATAACTTAAATGTGTTGGGAAGGAGGATTGGGGTAGAATCTCGATAGGTTTTGAAAACTTTTGAAAAATAATTGAAAATTTAAACAATCAAGGAGAGAAAGTATGGTCAAGCTATGTGTGTGTGTGTGTCGGGGGGCTTTTGAATTTATAAACTTTGTTCATGGGCAGTGTTGTTAAATATGTAACCAGTTAAGAAATAATGCTTGCAAGTACAGATTGGGACTGAAAGGGATTAAAGATCTACATATGTACATATATCCTCTATACCATTATATGCTTGTTTTCTGGCCCCAAATAAAAAGAAAAACCCACAAAAATTTTACTTCTTTCATTTCACAAGGCTCTTAGACAAGAACAATTTCTCTGATGGCATTTGTTTTGTCTTCTACTATTTACTTTACCTGCTGAATTATAGAATCCTGATTAAGTTTCATACACTATTCGAGTAGCTATCTTTTGGGGGTTGAATAATTCTTTGATTTGAAAAGTTGTCCTGGGCATAGTATGTTTAGCAGCATCTGTAAGTTCTGACTACTAGCTGCTGCTGGCAACCTTTCCCTCTACCCATCCCAACTGTGACAACAAAAATGTCTGCAAACATTGCCAAACATCTCTTCGTTAGCCAATTATCTCTGAACGAGAACCACTGACCTACATGATCTCTAATACAAAATAACAGAATAAAATCTTTGACATCTTAATAAATAAATATTGTGAAGCAGACAGAATATTCTTTAATACCACTGAAAATAGTTGAATTAATCAACAAGTTGATTTACTGGTAGAAGGTATATTTTGCAGTGATAACTCTCTGGCTGACTATATTTTATCACCAGTAAGGGTGTGATTTTCAAAGGATCTGTAACCACAAATCAGAATGATAGCTGCAACTACACTGCAAAGTAGAACATAGGAAATGCTGCACATCATGGGAAGAAAAAAAAAAACATTGTAAGCAAATAATGCCAAATTTCATTAGATCGTCCAATCTGGTGTTGCCATCATCTTAAGTGATGTTTTAGCTATACTAAATGAAAAAGTCATTGCTATCATTATGAAGAAAGGCCTTATTAAAAATAAAATTATACAGGAAATTTCCTTTCTTTCAAAATTATATACATGAGGGCCACTCCTTAAATAATCTACCAAAAAATAAAAAACAAGAAGAATTACTCAGAGTATTAAGAACCTCTTCTCCATCACCTGTTCACCCCTGCCTCTCCAACACTTGCCCTCTCTTAGATCTAGAAAATCCATTGCCTACTCTCGTCCCAATACTTGCTTTGATGGTCACAATTTCTGCTGTTCTCCCACTCCAGTATTGGGGTTAGACCAGTAAAAGAACTTCAAACTAAAGTGTTATAATCATGAGCCTTTTAACACTGTTTTGCAGTTACTTGCTTTCCAACTGTAATTTGGAAATATGCCTCCCTCTACTTATATGTATCGATTACCAGTAAAAATGACCAGAAATAGCATTAGGGTTTAGGCTGGAGACAACCTATAAATGAATGTATGAACTTTATGGAGGTTAAAAATTATAGAATAGTCCACATTACATTAATGTTGTTGGTGCTAAGATATAAAGTTCTGAATGGCTTTCACCATTTTCTTAAAAGCAAAATTGCAAAAAGTGACATTAGCAACCATTTTAGAAGAATGAAACACAAATTACCTTTACTAGTAAAAGTAAATCTGTTGTTTTTCTTTAAAATAGCATGCAAGTGTGCTATGTTCATTTTTACAATAATGAAAGTACCCTTATGTCAGTTTTATGTACTTTTTAGAACCTGGAAGGAAATATTACATTTTCCTCCTTTATATGTCAAGTACAGAAGTCAAGGCCACCTAGGCCCTTCTGCCCAGAGCCAAGTGTCTGGGGCCAGCAGTGGGAAGCCTCAGAGAGCTGTCCTCAGAGAGCCCAAGGCGTTTAATGAGTTCTGAGTATATGTGGGTGCTAGCCTGGCATGTGCAGGACCCGGTACATAGTGGGTGCCCATATGCCAGTACCCTACATGCTGTCCTTGAGCCGGAATGACAACCAACAGTCTATTGCTACCTGCTTGGAATTTCCAACGAGCAGGAAAGTCTGGGAACCTATTGTCCCTGGACAACCCCGACTTCGCCGTGCTGCGACTATGACACCTACTTGAGCAGCGACCTCTACAGGTACCCGGGTACTGAAGCACAGCCAGTGCCATACTGTGGCACCCCGCCTGTGCCCACCCTTTGCCAGTGGGGTGGGGAAGAATGCCAAGCTTCTTATACCCACCCGAACCGCTGGGTCCGGACCCCTGCCCGTCATACCCCCCCCCGCCGGGACCGTGCAAGAGTCTGGAGGGAGATGATGCCCGATGTTGGAGGCACTCTCCCAACCAGCCAGCCAGTCAGACACTCACCGGGCTGGATTTTTCTGGCAATTGCAAGAGTATCATGAAGTGGTGTCCCCAAAATGCCCACCACCCAAGACGTATCCAGAGCCCAGTATCCATCAAAATTGCTCCTTATGAGCTCAGAAGGAGCTTTTACATGTGTCCCCCCACCCAAGACCATCCTGACCCTGTGCCAAGGAGACTGTGCTGAAAGCTCTCAGTCAATACAAGAAAGGAAAAAGGAAGTTCAATGGACCACTCTGGTTTGAGACCCTTGACACCAAAGGAAAGAAGCAGAGCCCAGAGCTCAGGGCATCGACCTATGGAGAAACAGAGTGAGCCCTACCCTTGTGCCCAGGCCTGGGTTTCTGCTCCTTGTGCAACAGCGTGGAGAAGAAGACCCTGCCGCCATCCTCCCTGAGTCATCCCTGTCTGCCACCCACCCTCCTGCAAGGACACCACGAGTTCAGGCCACACACACAGTCACAGCCTCAGCCAGAGAACTGGAGTTTGAGTTCACCATTGTGTCCTGTTAGTCAAGTCTCTGCCACTTTCACCTCCTGAGACAAACCCACAGTTCTTTTACCTGGTGAGCCCAGTTCTTGCCCTGAATGAGCCACGAACACCATCAGGTCACCTCCTACCACCCCAACTGACAGGTCTGCCAAACCCGAGATGCCCTCTCTTTAGCTTACTGCACCTACCTGCAGAATCACTGATCCATCAAACCTCTACCTTCCTCCCCATCCACCACTCCGGCCTTTTCACAGGAACATAGTATCAGGAAGGTGTCTTTCTCCTGTTTTCCTAGTTTGTATACTAAAAGTTTGTTCTGATTTTAAATAGTAATTATAGGCATTATTATTAAAAAAGTATTTTCAAAACACATTTCTATTATAATTAGAAATAAAACTATTCAAAATATACCTGGTTATACAAAGATGTCCAGTTTTTTTTTCAAATTAATAACACAGAAGAGCAGAAACATTTAAACATTAAAAGGTGAAAAGCTATATATATTTTAGTAAATCTGATGATAGATTACTTCTAGAATGGTCTGTGAAGAAACATTTGATCCTGGTTTTTACTTAAAGGTCAAAATTGATTAAAAAAAAAAAAGTGATACTATAAGAATAATATGCAGGTATGTTCTTTGTGTTGTTTTTTAGGAACGGATCACAAATTAAAGAAGGTGGATTCAGTTCTAAAGACTATATGCTTTTCAAATTTGGATGGCTCAGTTTCAAATATGCAAGTATTTGAAAAAATATTAGCATCTTCATATATCAAGAACATTTATTGCAATTAAGACACTATGCTAATGCTAAATAACATGAAAAGCTTGTGTGCTTCTGAGCTTCGGCATTTTGACTACTACTTTGAAATCTTTTTCCTTATCCATTTTGCCATTATGGAACTGAGTCCTTAGAATTTTTTTCAAAGTGAGAATTCATATAAAAACTAATGAAATTTAATGAAAACATGAATTTTTACATTTGCCTTTCAACTAATGTTTAGTACGACATCTCTCTCAGGATTGAATCCAAGCCTTTGATGTAACGAAACTTTACATTAACAACAGTTCTGTGAGGTTCCTTTTGAGAGTGTACCTGCCTCCTGGTGGGGAATCGTTTCTTCATGTCAGCCATCGTGCTTTGATGATATGTTCCTTTTATTATGTTTGTGTGCCTTACTTGTTGAGAGTAATGAGCGCTGTGTTTATAGGTGACACTAAGTTTTATGTTGAACATTTGAAATTATAGTAAGTACAAGTACAAGCAAAACTATAGCTATGAAGCACCTGTGCGTTTCTGCATGCATTATGTGGGGAGAGAAAAAAAATGTAGAACAGGTTATAAGAAGGAAAGAATAATTGTTTAATCAAAGGCAGGAAGGAGAATAAAATAAACTCAAACTAATTGAATAATGCCTAACGATACCCCCCATTCACACACATACACAATGTAGAATACTACTTTTGCTCAACATCACTATTGTAGGAAATATATTTATAATTATAAAACTGGAAAATAGCATTCTAGAAAAATTAACATGTAAACAGCACCAACAGTGTTGTCAAATTTGAACTAAGTTTAAAGTATTGTAATAAATTAATACAAGATATTCTTACCCATCCTATTCAAAGTTTCTTTTCCTGGCCTTTTATAAATATGTGTATTTAAATTAAAACCATAGCCCTAGCTGTTAAATTAAGTTTAACAGCTGATCCAAGTTATGTTGGAATGGTCAGGTTAGATTTTTGAGGAAGGGCTATTTGAATTGAGGGATCACCAATGGAAGTAGGCTTCCATGCCAAGACTAGGAGAATAGCATTTGAAGCAGAAAGAATAGCAGCAAATACAAAAGCTCTCAAAGGAACTGAGTTTAAAATAGGGATGAGGGAGAAGGAGGAAGGATGGGATTGATGTGTGGTTGAAGCAGAAGTCAGGTTTTGTTGCACCTCGAAGACTATGACAAGGAGTTCAGATTCTTAATTGCTAAAAGAATTCATTGGAATATTTGAAACAGAAAAATGACACTTGACTGATGTTCAGTTTAAAGAGTTCATCCTTGTTTCTCTGTGGAAAATAGAATATGGGGAGAAAAGAGGGAGAGAGACCTTTATAATCATTTGAACAAAAGATGCTAGTGCAGTTGTTTGTTTATATATTTATCTACTTACCAAAAATCCATTAAGCTCCTACTTGATGTTAAGGCACTGTAGTAAGGCCTGGATATTCTAGGGTTAGTAAGAGAGGTAAGGACATTACTCCCACATAGCTTTTCTCCTAGCAAGAGGTTCAGCTGGTGTTAAGTTCCATAAAGACAATATAACAAGGTAATAAAGTGGAAGAGGTGTGATTACTTAAAAAGGTGTTGCGGCAACAATTAACTACTTGGAGACCAGACGACATGCTCTGATGCGGTGAGGGGAGGCAACAGCTCCAGTCAGCAGACTGAAGGACTGAAGCCCATCCCCAGCCTTACTCAGATATTTATTACCTAGTATAAATAACCCAAGGAAGCAGACAGCAGAGTTTTTCAGGGGGTGAAGTAAACGACAAGGAACAGGCTGACTTCTAATCTCTGTTCTAAGAGCCTAAGCATATTCTGTTACTGAATCTTATCCTGCTGTTTTGCTGTTTCTAGTACAGGGCAGAGAGGGCCCTGGAATCTCATCTACTCAGGCCTTCATCCTAGGGCTCCTTTCAGCCTCTAATTCTTCACAGCATATTCCTAGAAAAAGGGTGTATAGTCATGGTGGAGAGGGAATGACTAGAAGAAGCCAGGCATAAGAGAATCTTGAGAAAAAACTTCCAAGCAAAGAAAGAGCAAGTGTAAAGGCCCTGAGAGGGGAACAGGTTTGGCATAAAAAGAACACAATTGCCTGACCAGGCATAGTGGATAGAGCATCGGACTGGGACACCCAGGCTTGAAACCCCAAGGTCACTGGCTTGAGTGTGGGCTCATCCGGCTTCAGCACGGGCTCAGCAGCTTGAGCGAGGGGTCACTGGCTTGAAGCCTGGGGTCACTGTCTTGACCCCAAGGTCAGTGGCTTGAGCAAGGTGTACTCACTCTGCTGTAGCGCCCCAGAAAGGGACATATGAGAAAGCAATCAGTGAACAACTAAGGTGCCACAACGAGGAATTGATGCTTCTGATCTCTCCCCCTTCTGTGTGTCTGTTTATATCTGTCCCTCTCTCTGACTCTCTTTCTGTCTCTGTCAAAAACAAAACAAAACAAAAAAACACATGATTGTTACTAGAAGAACAGATGAGAGGATATCACAGACCTGAAGGAGGTCAGTTGGGGCTTCATCACATAAAATAAGTAATTTATTATAAGACTGTTGGACAAGTGAGCATGGAGACAGAAAATGAGGAAAAGACTAAAGAAGAGTTTATGGTGCTATGTCAAATATTTTGAGTGTTTGGAAGAAGCACAGGATGGATCCAAGTGAATGGGGGCCCCATACCCCTCATGCAGTCATTTACTATATAAAGGAATTAATTCACGAACATCATTGTTGTTTCTTTTCAATTAGTTTATTAAAATGAGGGTACCAGCCTGACCTGTGGTGGCGCAGTGGATAAAGCGTCGACCTGGGAACACTGAGGTCGCCAGTTCAAAACCCTGCACTGGTCTGGTCAAGGCACATATGGGAGTTGATGCTTCCAGCTCCTCCCCCCTTTCTCTCTTTCTCTCTCTCTCTCTCTCACTCTGTGTCTCCTCTCTAAAATGAATAAAATAAAAAATAAAAATAAAATTTTAAAATGAGGGTACCAACTCTTAGTATCATCATCCTTAAATTGTGTTAAACTATTAGTCATGATAATTGTCAGGAATTGATTTTCTGCTTAGCACTTTACTAAATTCTAAAATGATTAGTGCTTAGAGGCAAACAGAGACTTCCTTATTCTTAAAAACAAAAAACAAACAAAAATAATGAGCCATAAATCTTGGGGATATTTCTTCCACTGTTTAAAGTTGTATTGTTTTAAATGGTGCATAATATAACACTTGCAGTGCTCTTTGAAAATCTCTAATGTGCAGATGCATTTGAAATTACCCCAGTGTCTAGTTTGTTCCAGTTAACATTGTTTTGAATGGGAGCTAGTGGAAAACTTGAAGAAGAATGAGTGAAATGGCTATCTTGGCTATTATTTGAACATGTAGTTGTTACAACCAGAAAGTGAAAATTATTAGAAAGGCAAGTTATTTTTCATTAACTTGAAGACCTGTTCCGGAACTGTTATTAAAGTGGATGTTAACTGGAGTATGTGCCATTTGCTTCATATGCACAGTGAATGATTGATTTCCTTGGCCTAACTAATAGAATATTTTTCTACCGATCTAGGTGCAATTGCATTATTGTTGCAATTTTCAGCATTACATTTTAATAGAATTTTTGAGTCTCTTTTTATTAATGAAGTTAAATAAAGTCAGAATTGAAAATCTCTGCTGACATATTCACCTTATCACTCTTCCAAAAGAAGGAGACAGTGTGCGATTCCCATTTCCCATAACTGCTTTGCTTAGAGTAAGCAATAAATGCACATTTGCTCAGATTGACGCTTCTTTCCCAGACTTGTTCTGTTTCAAGACCAAGACTATTTTTCTTTAAATTGGAAAAAAAATTCTAACACCCTTAAAACATGAAATCATCACAAAATTCATTACTTGAGATGTTTCATTTAGAGAAATGATCATGATGACAAGCTCTGTACACAAGTGAGATTTTTCTGTCTTTAAGCTCTTAATGTATAGTTTGCCTTTAAAATTAAATTGCCTCCTTTTCTAAATCAAACACAGATTAAACAGACACATAATTACTTTCTGGATAGTTTCTTTGCCACTAGAGAGATATAGCATATGTTTAGAATCATGGTTATTATTGTTTAAATTTAAGAGATAAAATAAGAGAATAGTTATTAAGATAAAATCATCTGCAACCTATTAAGTTAATATATGGTATGTTTCCTTTCAGGTATTTTTTTATTTTTATCCCTGTGTGTAATACTATTTGAACTTAAATTTAACATAAGTTTTGAAGATGAGTGAATGGATACCAACATTTGCTCTGAGCAAAAGACAGACAAGTTTAGCAACTTATTGCAAAATTATTCATATTCAAGGCAATAATTAACTGGTATTTAAAACATGTTGTACTGTAGAAAAATATCTCTGCACTGGATTAACTGTCCTAAATATAGCTGAATATTTTTAAGAGAGTCCTCAAAGGCATTCTCAGTAAAAAGCTGTCTGTCCTTAACTTGAAGGATCTAGTTAGTAACATGAGAGAGAGAATATGCTTTCACAAATAACTGAAGGCCTTAAAAAGCAGTGTACAGATTTAATTAAAGACTGTTTTCTATAAAAATTGTGCTAAAAAGGCAATGTCGGTTGCACGGGATGTGTTTTATCTTACTGTTGGAAGTCAATGCTGGGCACTGGTTGGAAGCACAGATGTGGTGGTCAGATCCACCCAGCTTCCCATTTATCAGTTGACTGGGATGGGGTAAAATAAACTGAGAACAGCATGATTTCATAAATAGGTGGGACATAAAAGCGAGACTATGAGACATGGTCAAGAGTGTGGTGGTTATGGGGTGTGGGGAGGAAGGAGAGAAAGAGAGAGGGAGGAGGGGAGGGGCACAAAGAAAACCAGATAGAAGGTGACAGAGGACAATTTGACTTTGGATGATGGGTATGCAAAATAATTGAATGATAAGATAACCTGGAGATGTTTTTTTTTGAACATATGTACCCTGATTTATTAATGTCACCCCATTAAAATTAATTACAAAAAAGAGTCTCAGGTTTTTTCATCTTTAAAGCAACCAGCAGTAGTGTCTGGCTCATATGGTTCTGGTGAGGATTCGATGAGATATTGCATGCCTTGTAGGTTACTGGAATATAGACGAATACTAACTATCAAACAGGACTGAATCATGTGTATCTTACGATGTAATTAGAATAAATCAGACAATATGTTATCTAAGCAGGACAGAAATTAGGGAAAAGGCTAAAAGCTATCTTAGGATCCCATATTTTAAAAAGAATAAGTTAAACATCTCTGAGTGTAGAGTAATAAATTTCTCATTGCTTCAAATTGGAATACTGACTCAAAAGCACTAAACTTCAGAAAAATTTCCCTTCCATTTCCAACTAGAACTTGCCTAAATTAAAAAATAAGTTTTTGTTATTTCATATAGGAGAAATTTGAATTTCAAGCAGTTAATGCTTTCAGTTGTTTTTAAATTTATACAGTGTGTCCGTAAAGTCATGGTACACTTTTGACTGGTCACCTGTCAAAAGTGCACCATGACTTTACGGACACACTGAATAATTTTTTTAATTGCTTGTTAAATTACTTTAGTTGCAATTGATTGTGTCTCTGGGAATGGTTTCTTCCTGAGCACTCTTTTCTCTGCCCAGACTTTCTACCACCTCTACCACGTTGCTACCAACAGACTTCTGGTATTTCCTTGACTGATGGAGGTGTGGTTTATTTTATATTTTGACCTTATAAAATAATGAGTGCCCTTTTTGTTAAATCAATAGAAAGTGCTTCCGTGTAAATATCTCATTAATATAGATGGTTAATGGCAAACTTGGGACAGTTTATACAGCTGAAAAGTAAAACACTTGCCCATATTAAAGGGACATGTGACCCATGACCGCAGTGACACTTGAGACAAAGTAGAACGTCCACAACTGGTATAAACCACTTGCTTCACTAAGATAGGTAAGATATCGTGTCTGCCTTGTGTTTCACACAGAGCTGTGACTCATCTTTTTTCCCAGCTATGTTTTTAGGGATTTCAGTGTGTTGCATGCTGGGTTTCTGAAATGGATATTTGCTTTCAGGGAGTTTATCATGAAAGCAACCCCTGTCTGGATGCACAGGAAACAGCACTGAGGTGAGGGGAAAAGTTGAACCTTCCCGAAGTTGACACAGGGGTATTAACTGCTTTTACTTTGCATCTACCTGGAGCTAAAATGCCCCTTTAAAGCTGTTCCAGATTAAAGCAAGGGGGCCAAGACTTTGTATTCCAGAATCAACCAGATAATTGGATGCAGGCTGCTCCAGAGTTAGGGCAGAACCTTAGGCAAAGTATCTCCCATCAGCTAAGGTCAGGCCCTGGAGAGTTGTCAGCCACCAACACTACTGACAATGGGAGATTAATTCTTCCCTTTCATCCATTCCTTCATCCTGAAGCGGGTTGGGGGGCTAGCTGCCATACCTACTATACAGTTCAGCCTGAGGAATGAGCTCTTAAATTTCCACCTCATTTGAAAATCCTATAAAATCTGCTTCTAATAGTAAAAATGGTAAACTGACATTATTATGATCAAGTTTAAAAATGCAGGTAATACTGAGGTTGCATTTGTTTTTTGTTTTGTTTTCTTTGTCTACAGATAAAAGAAAAATGTCTAGGAGAGAGGTTGTTAGTTTTACTGGTCAAACATTTTCATTAAATTATTTTATTCTGCTTTAGCTTTGCTGATGGATGCCTTGACTTCTGTGTTACATATTTCAAGGGGAAGGATGTGGAAACAGGACCACATGGGGCAGAACTATGATGTTACTGAAAATACTAGGCCCTTATCCAGGGAAACACCATTCTTTCTCCATGGCTGTTTGGTCATAGGATAAAGTGAATTCTGAATCTTTTGCACCCACCTCTCCCATGACACAGCCTGCTGGACCCTGGTGTCGCGTGGTTTTGATACATCTTCCACATTTCGAAATGGGTTGAGGGTAGGGAAAGTGATGCACTAATTTTGAGTGCTAAGTTAAGGAATAATCAAAAGAAATATTTTAATGCAATATTTAAAAAATCAAAACTGTCTGAACAGGCGGTGGCGCAGTGGATAGAGCGTCGCACTGGGATGCAGAAGACCCAGGTTCGAGACCCTGAGGTTGCCAGCTCGAGCGCAGGCCCATCTGGCTTAAGCAAAAGCTCGCCAGCTTGGACCCAAGGTCGCTGGCTCCAGCAAGGGGTCGTTCGGTCTGCTGAAGGCCCGGGGTCAAGGCACATGTGAGAAAGCAGTCAATCAACTATGGTGTCGCAACGGCAACGGAAAACTAATGATTGATGCTTCTCATCTCTCTCCGTTCCTGTCTGTCTGTCCCTATCTATCCTTCTCTCTGACTCTCTCTGTCCCTGTAAAATAAAAAAATCAAAACTAACGTGTTTTTTTTTTGTTTTTTTTTTTTTGTGACTGATGTCACTAATTTTTCTCTTAAACACTGAAAACCTATTTCCATTCCCTAAGGGATAAATTCCAAAATTCTCAATGCACATCCAAAGTCTTTCACCCAATATGGCTATTACAAGTCTCATCCTTTCCCTAACCACAATTCTACAAAAAAAGTTACCAAATATCACAAATATAAATAGCTGGTCGCATCCCACTCTCCACTCTCAGCCTCAGAGGTTGGTGCCCTGAGGCCCGTAATTGCTTTGATTTTCTTCTCAGATTTCTCCTCTTGAAGAGTGAATACTCCTAAGGCAAGCTTTAATCGAAAATCTTTTTTTTTTTTCCACCTCTACCGTGTTCAGTTACAGAAACTTCTTCTCTACTTTGAAACCAATGTGTTGACATATGGTTATGTGTTTAAATATCTTCTCCTAATAGGCTTTTGTTATTGAGTAATAACATTAGCACTAATAAAACTTTCAAGAGAAACTGTTCATATAGTACTTCCTACAGACTAGGAATGTAAAAATGCTTTAAATATGATATTTTATTTGATTTCAGTAGTTTTATACTATCACACTATCGTTTCATACTGCAATATTTCACATTATTGATGTTTAATCTATGAATAAATAAAGGCTCGGATAGCCTTTAACTCTGCATGAAGCCATGTTTATCTTTATGCTACCAGCCTATAGCACAGCAATAGCCACAGTCACACACAATTCTGTGAGTGAAAAATGAATGTTAGATGGCTGTGATCAGACAGAACTAGTAGAAACACAGATCTTCTGTTTCATTAACACATAAATAGGAAAATACATATACAGAGTTATAGTCATTTTATTTTTAATAAAGTTTTATATAAATTGATATTCCTTGGAAGTAAAATTTTAAATAAATGTAACGACCTTGTTTTGCAAAATCATTATTCACACCGTGATAATGTTAGCAGTGTTCTAGTGGAATTGAACTAAAATATAGCTATATAAATTAGCAAGGTCTAAATTCCCTGCCATCCTAGTTTTTGGTTTTTTTATTTTATTTTATTTTTATTTTATTCATTTTAGAGAGGAGACACAGAGTGAGAGAGAGAGAGAAAGTGAGAAAGGGAGGAGGAGCTGGAAGCATCAACTCCCATATGTTCCTTGACCAGACCAGTACAGGGTTTTGAACTGGCAACCTCAGTGTTCCCAGGTCGACGCTTTATCCACTGCGCCACCATAGGTCAGGCACTGCCATCCTAGTTTTGAGAAATTCTGATAACATTATTAAACTGAAGCCCCAGTTTGTTTTTAAAGTGTCAAGATTTTATTTTCATTATTTTGAGCAGGAGAAAAGAAAGTATTTAGAAATTAAATGGATGTGCAATCTTACTGAGGATTTATGTGTGCTATAATAATATATAATGTAAGATATTAATCATCCAGTCAGCGAGACTTTTAAAAACTGGAATGGGATAATAGTATAGAAAATATTGGGCCTGCTAATTTCAGAGAAAGTGGGTATTACAGTGAGGACATGCTGAGAAGAGAGTGCTGCCTGACTAGGAGCATCAAACAAACAGAAATCTGCCTCCTGCCGTTGCAATTTATCCAAACAGTGAAGGCTCTTTTCGTCTCTCACGGATGAAAATCTATATTCTCTCTGTTAGAATATCATCGTTGCAAATGTTCACTGTCTGAAGATTAAAAACCCTTCCACTCTAGAGGTGGGGTTTTTATTTCCTGGCATTGGAGATAAATAGAGTTCTTTTTCTTTTCTTTTTATTTTACCTTCTACAGTACTTATATATATATGTGTGTGTTCTGAATTCATGCCTCAGATATTCATAGGGATATATTTGCTCGTAAGATTATTTCTTTTGGGCTGTTTGTCTCATATTCTTTTGAGGTTCCTAAGGAATCCTAAGGAGGGGACTGTTGCTAGGTGTTTCTTTGAATGAACCCTGCCTTTCCTCTTACAGAGTTACAGCAAAACTTCTGTGCAATATTGGTGTTAATAAAGACTTTAAATGCTAGATAGAATAAAACAAATTATTATTTTGAAAATCACAGATCTAATTTCGTTTCACTCATTTTACAGCTAAGGAACCTGAGTCCTGGAAGTCACACTGTTGCTTGCTTGTGGCACTAGAACTAGGCTGTATGACACAGGGGCCTTTGAGCTTGGAGTTTGTATCTTCTCTCAGCCCAGAATCCTTCAACAAAACCTAACTTCCTTTGTATGGTGGCTGTGCTCTTAAATAAATGCTGACTCAATTGGAATCACAGGCACTACCATTCTCTAGATAAAGAGGAGGACTAAGTTTTTTTCTAAAATGACCTGTATTTTCAATTCTGCCAATTAACACACTGAGCACGCTTCTGAGGCTAATTTCAGTATTTTTAATGGAGTGCAGTATTCACACATATTTCTGTCACCTTTCTGTTTCCTCAAAAGAAAGAAAAATCTTCCCTTTATGAGGCTTCAGCTTATTTATTTATTCCATCAATTTCATCACCACCCCAGGCCATGAAGAGTACTTCTACTTACCGTAAAGTGAAAACTTGACACTAGTACTTGGTTAGCAATAGGGACAATAGGTGAAGGATAGGGGACCTGTCTGAGAGGCTTGTTAACTGACAGTCCAGTGCCTAAGGCAAACATTTCAGCTTCTGATTATTTTACTTAACTCCTGATAATTGCTTTTGTCCTTCACTTTGTACCCTGTCTCTAGCACCCTACCAAACCATATGGCTGTTGGATTAACTCGGCAGCTGATTAAAACACGTGTCTGTTATTCAGGAGAACATCAGACTTGTAGCATATAGGCATTCTGGAATGATGGTCTCCATCTCTGTGTTGGTTACTGTTTTAAGAAAAGGGATGCTCAATTGCCTTTTAGTTGAATTCTCAATATTTTTGTTTTCCTCTGCTCTATAAGTTTGAGGAGGGCAAGGCTGTGCATCTATCTCCTGTGGGCTGAGTGTCTGTCACATGCAGGTGCCTGAGCCCACACCAAAGAAATGACAAATAGGAACATCTGTCAGCTAAGATAGTGTGTCCTCGGAAGTGCTAAGCGACCTATGGAAACCACTGCTGCATAGTACACATTACCCTCACGCTTTGCATTTGATCAGTATGTGAAAACTCCAGGGACGCTTTTTCTTTTTAGCTATACTGGATTGCTAGCTTGCTAATACATAAAAAATATTCCTTATTCCAGTGTGCCTTGGGCAAGGCTGCAGTCAAGGCGCTGTGACAGTTTTACTGTATCCTTGATTGTAGCATGAAGAATTCTTTTTGGGAAGGGAAGCACTAGTGGTAAAATAAGCAAAATAAATAATTCAGGTAGAGTCACATCATTGACAAAGAGTAATTAATATTTTTTCTAGTCACATGTCACCAATTAAATGATACTTTTTTTTTCAGTTTTTTGAGGAATTGTTTTTCTCCTAATGCAAAGAAAGAATCAGAGGTAAAATATATAATTAGAGTTAAAGTGTTCGTTTTTATCTTGGTTATTACACTCTATCATTAGCATAATATTAGTCTTGGAAGTGAAAATTGAAAGAAGTTAGGAAATTGATTAAGTGGATAAAAGGTAATATTTTGACATTTGTAAAATTAACTCTGTGAACTAGGCCTGAAGAAAGCCAAGAGAAAGTGACTTGGGAAGTTCCATTAGTATAAATCTGTAGCTGGGAAGAGATGATATAGCAGGTAGCAAGATGGAGAGAGGTAAGACAGACTGAGTAACTTGTAGAGTGGACCCAGTAGATCTGAACCTGAGAATTAGCTATAAAAAGGAGTAAGTATCAGCAGCTATACTGAGCACATAATTCTTGGCAGACTATAATAACACTGATAATAACACCAAACATCACTATCAAAGTCCTGCTTATTTGCTCTTTATGCTTCAAGAAAATGCTGAAAAGTGTTCATTTTATGGAGCTTTTACATTTCTTATTTTTATAAATGTATGTTTATATGAAAGAGCTATATAATCACTAAGCTTTTATGCATTTAATACTATGGAGAATAATTCTTTCATAAAATGGTATTGAAGGAAATAGTTTTTCACTGTTCTACAAATTTAAAAAATTTAGCTGATAACACTCAGACTGGTAATCACAGATGCAGATATTAGAAGGCTGATAGTGAGAAAATTAAGCTTCATTATACCACTAGAGTTTTGTGTTAGAAATTTCTACCAGAAAGTGTTTTGGGAACAATATGATTTTTAATTTTTTTTTAACAAGGAAGAACTACCTTTCCAATTGTAATATATTGAATTCAGAAAAATCTGTTGATACTTTTATAAAGCAAGCAGCATTTTAACTATAATGAATTCAAGGTACTACTATTTTTAATGTAAGATTAAACACATTTGTAATTATTATACTAACATAACATTTGTTATGAAGCATTTATGTTAACCATGGAATCAAGTTCTATGAAACACATGATTTATACCCTTCAGGAATTTATGTCTATTTTAAGCCAGATTGTGAGGAGAGATTCATTATCAAAAAAGGACACATTTGCCTGACCAGGCGGTGGCGCAGTAGATGGAGCATCGGACTGGGATGCGGAGGACCCAGCTTCAAGACCCCGAGCTCACCAGCTTGAGCGTGGGCTCATCTAGCTTGAGCAAAAGCTCATCAGCTTGGACCCAAGGTCGCTGGCTCCAGCAAGGGGTGGCTCGGTCTGCTGAAGGCCCGCGATCAAGGCACATGTGAGAAAGCAATCAATGAACAACTATGGTGTTGCAAGGGCAACGAGAAACTAATGATTGATGCTTCTCAACTCTCTCCCTTCCTGTCTGTCAGTCCCTATCTATCCCTCTCTCTGACTCTCTCTCTGTCCTTGGAAAAATAAAAAAAAAATAAAAAGGACACATTTACCTATAAAATGTAGTAGAAATACATAATATATAATGTCCCCATAAAGTCTTTGTGCACTTTTAAACTCAAATAACTAAGATGATAAATATTTAAAGATTCTATCTATAAACAGACAAAAGCAAGTTAAGATAGAAGCTATCCAGTTCTATGCAAATAGCATGATAAATGAAAGATAAGTGAAAATTAACTGAAGTCCTATCAATCATAAGAAAAATATTTTACTCAATTAAAAATTCACTTGCAATTTGTATTTATCATATTCACAACAAACATTCTGAAAGTCTTGAAATCTTATATATACTTTATAAAAGCCATCCCTAAGGAATTACCTGAGAAGGATAAATATATGCTATGAATCTGGATGTTAACTTGTCAATGAAAGAAAATTTTGGCATGAAGAAAAAGATGGTCAGCGTTGCCTTTGAAAATAATTCTGGATAAAAAAAAAGAAAAAAATAGAAGAAAATAATTTTTTTCTAAAAACTTGATTTAGAAAACTAACTTTAACAGGATGACAATTATCAGGAAGAGTACATAGGTTTCAGGTAAACGTTTCTATGACATTCTATACCCATCACCCAAAATCAAATCATTTTCTGTCACCTTACATTTGTCCCTCTTTACAACTCCTCCCCCCATCACCTTCCCCTATGACCTCCTCTCCTTAGTAACCATTACACTTTTATCTATGTCCATGAGTTTCAGTTTTATATCTCACCTATGTGTGAAATCATACAGTTCTTAGCTTTTTCTGATTTACTTATTTCACTCAGTATAATGTTCTCAAGGTCTATCCATGTTGTCGTTAATAGCAATATATCATCATTTCTTATGGTTGAGTAGTATTCCACTGTATGTATTTTTGTTCCACATTTTCTCTATCCAATCCTCTATTGATGGGCACTTTGGTTGTTTCCATGTCTTGGCCACTGTGAATAATGCTGTGATAAATATGGGGGTGCATGTGTCTTTACATACTGATGTCTTTAAATTTGAAGTGAAGGGTTGATACCCAGCAGAGGGCTTGCTGGGTCATATAATAGTTCTATTCTTAATTTTTTTTTTTGTTCCATTATGGTTGTACTAACTTACATTCCGCGAACAGTGAATGAGGCTTCCTTTTTATTCCACAACCTCTCCAACACTTGTTATTACCTGGCTTGTTGATAACAGCCAATCTAACAAGTGTGAGGTGGTATTTCATTGTAGCTTAGATTTGCATTTCTTTAATAGCTAGTGAGGATGAGCACCTTTTTATATATCTGTTGGCCATCTGTATGTCCTCTTGGGAGAAGTGTCTATTCAGGTCCTCTCCCCATTTTTTAATCATATTGCTTGTTTGCTGCTGAGCTTTGTGAGTTCTTTATATCTTTTGGGTACTACAACCTTATTAGAGCTGTTGTTTGCGAATATCATCAGCCATTTAGTTGGCTGCCTATTTGTTTAGTTGTTAATTTCTTTTGCTGTGTAGAAGCTTTTTAGTTTGATATAGTCCCATTCATTTATTTTTGCCTTTACTTCCCTTGCCTTTGGTGTCAAATTCATAAACTGTCCTCTACGGCCAAGGTCCATGACCTTAGTACCTATGTTTTCTTCTATATAGTTGACTGTTTTAGATTTTATGTTTAGGTCTTTGATCCACTTTGAATTGATTTTTGTGCAGGGTGAAAAACTGTAGTCAAATTTAATTCTTTTGCATGTGACTTTCCAATTTTCTGAGCTCTATTTATTGAAGAGGCTTTTTTCTCTCCATTGTGTGATTTTGTCTTCTTTGTCAAAGATGATTTGTCTATAGATACATAATTTTATTTCTGGGCTCTCAATTCTAAACCATTGTTCTGTATGTCTGTTTTTATTTGAATAACATGCTGTTTTGATTATCGTGGCTCTATGGCATAATTTGAAGTCAGGTAGCATGATATCTCTGACTGCATTTCTTTTCCTCAGGATTGCTTTGGTTATTAAGGTTTTTTTACGGTTCCATACAAACCTGGTGATTTTTTGTTCATTTTCTTTAAAAAATAATAACAGTAGGATTTTTGTGGGGATTTCATTATATTTATATATTGCTTTGGGTAATATGGCCATTTTAATTATGTTGATTCTTCCAATCCGTAAACATAGAATATTTTTCCATTTCATTTTGTCCTTCTCAATTTCTTTCAATAATGTTTTATATTTTTCAGTATATAGGTCCTTCACATCCTTTGTTAAGTTCATTCCTAGCTCTTTTATTCTTATTTATTTTTGTAGCAATTTTAAAAAGAATTGTTCCTTTGAGTTTATTTTCTGAAGTTTTACCTTTGGTGCATAAAAAAGCAATAGACTTTAGTATATTGATTTTGTATCCTGCAACTTTACTGTATTGGTTTATTGTTTCTAATAGTTTTTTTTTTTTTTTTGGTGGAATCCTTGGGGTTTTCTATATAAAGGATAATGTCATCTGCAAAAAGTGATACCTTTATTTCTTTAAATAATTCTGGATTAAGTTTTTTAAAGTGTATATCCCAGACCATGAAGAGTTGCTCTCTTTCTGAAATCAAGAGATACTAATCTGGGCCATTGAATAGATGATATTAGTGGTATTGTGATAATAAAATGATTGGAGAAGAAAATGTATCATATTGTATTTATAGTCTGTTTAATGGACCATGGGACTCCCGTGAAGTTTAGTGTTCTTTCACCTAAAATGTGCCCTTAAAAGTTAACCAAGAAAAAAAATCTATACTCTTACTTGTATCACTGGATGCCATTATCAAATACAAAAGTTTTATATGGAATAGATATATGATTATACTGACTCAGAATGAGACAAAAGATGTTTTTCTGAATTTAATTTAACTAATACTTATAGACCATACCCTGCCAAGCTTTAATAAGAACAAATTACATACAGTGAATTATATATAAGTACTGATTTTAGAAAATGCAGAGTCTACTTTGTGACATGGGGAGTGGGTGGGGTTGGGTAAGAATTATTGACAGATCTATTAATGCTGAAGTTTCCAGTCAAATTGTTGGTGGGAGCCATAATAAAGCTCTAAGTTAAATGTATTAGCAATGCAGGAAATGGAGTATCAGGCTGTTACAAGGAGTTGATACTTGAGCTGAGCTTTGAAGAACTGTAGACAATGAACAAAGAATGAGCAAGGACCAGAGGCATCTGAATAAATGATTTGAAGTTCAATGGTTGTGTCTAATGTTATATGAAGACAGTACCTTCATAGGTGCAGTCTTCCTGTATCATTTTAACATGTGCTCCTACAGAATGAAGCTCCAAGAATGTGCATTTTAAAGTAAGATGGCAGTATGAATATGTCAAATAGCTCCCTTGCTAAATTATGTATTAATTTGCTATCTAGTAGGAACAAACAGTAAATAAAAGTAAAGCACAGCTTGCCTATACTTTGTAAAGATAAAATGAGGTAGAAAATTAAAGATATTTATCTACATTATTCTCTTTTACAATTTCTTGTTAACTAATCTGCAACCCTCAGAGCCTTGTTGAATTTCTGAGGGTAAGAATAGCAAAGACAATGAGAGCTTTGGTAGAGATTTTGGTAGTAGGAAACAAACAAACAAAATTCAGAGCTTATATTTGGAAATTGTTCTTTTTTTTACTTAAAATATAACTATGTTTGTTTTACACAATCCACTCCATGGTGAGCCATAAGAAGCATTTCTGTGTTTACATAAATCTACACCAGCAATAGTTAATGTTGCATTAACATTTGGATATTGAATAGCTGATATATTTTAAATTGTGATGTACAATGAAAAATGTAGTGCTAGAATCTCTAAGTCTGTGAAATGGGATCTGCATCCGATGGGATGCAGAAGGTTGTACACATTTCACCTCCCGAAGTTCCAAAAGGGGCCTACAGCAAAGCCATGGGGAGACCTTTGCTGCTGTACAAAAGCTATTTTACCAGGATCATATTTATTCTGTTCTTCTGAAGTAGATGAGATAAAGTTATATTTAAATAGGTGAGAAAGGAAGCAGTGGGGGAAAATCATAGCCTTTGGAATAAGACAAAGTTGGTTTTGAAAATTAGCTAATTATCTGACTTCTAGAGCAATTGGCTTGACTTAGGGTTATTTCTAAAATCTTAAATTAAATAAATACAACATATACTAGGCTGATGATTAAGAAATGTAGAGCTATAAGTTTATAGCAAATTTTATTTATTTGTAAGTAAAATATAAAAATGTTGACACTATCAAAATATTAGCATTAAATAAAAGAGAGAGGTGACAGAGAAAGATATAGAGAGACAGAGATACAGAGACAAATTTTCCAGAGACTGCTGGCCTATGGTTGGTTTTCTAGGGAACAAGGCTGATGGATGTAATCATAACAGTCTTTGCCTTATATCTTACTGATGTGGCAGATATGAGAGTTGAAGCAGTACTAAAGAATATGTGATTTAATGTTGAACTGAGGCAAGAATACCATAAAAATGTCACTTAAACAGAGGGATAGATTCAAACTGACATAGCAAGTTAATATTTTATATAGATGGTAGAAGTTGAGTTAGGTTCTTAGTCATAACCTTAGCCTGGTTACTATGCCTCAGTTGTGTTATAATGTACTATATGAAGTTACAAGTTTAATAAAAGATCCAACACACGTTTTGCTCTTACTCTGGTTGATATTGTTGTCTGGCATGTAAGCACTGCCTTGGCTTTTGAAGTGGCATCAAGATGTCTTATCACTGTTGGGTTTGTCTTTGCCCATGTGTCTGTTCTTATAGAACCACAACCCACAAACATAAAACCACATCTGTAGGAATGGCAAGTGGTCTTATATTGCTTCTGCTTAGTTTCTTTATAGCCTAGTCTATAGCCTGATATTAAGCCTGAAGCCTCCCTGTCTTCCCAGAAAAACATTAGATGGGGAGAAACAGATGAAAACATATCCAAAAGAGTCTGGCATAGTTTTGGTGGAAGAGATAGAAAGGTAATGTGTCTGTAATTAGAGGGTGGGGGTGAGGAGTAGAACACTGCCCTTTTATGAGGGAAAGAGGTAGTGAAGAAAGACTACTCTGTTGTGTCAGACAGATAAGACACTTCTTTAGAGTTAAAAAGAGTAAACAAATTAGCAGAAACAGATTGTGGGCCATGAGTATCTGGGGAGAAGAAACCTGTACAGGAATCTTTATTTAGCTCCATCACATTAATATGTATTGTCCTGGGAGTGAAAGTCACTGGCACATAATCTTCCTGTGGTCTGAGTCTTTGCAGTTTGAGGCTAGAGATAACATAGTTTATTCCCTACTCTGATTTCCTTGATAGGTTTGATGGCTAAAATCAGTTTCTCCCATGAGAATTTATTGAAACTAAAGGGTTGTTCATAAATCAATGACACATGTAAAGTAAGATTTGAATTAATACAGGTTAGCATCTTATAAATTTTGCTTCAATTGTCACTTCAGTAATTTTCACTGTTTTATTTGTTTTTTCACTTATTTTGTTCTGTTGAGTTATTGGTTTTCTTTAATTTGGTTGGTTTGCTATAACACTTCTAACTGTCTTGGTAAGTCAGATACCTGAAGAGTAAGTCTTACTGTTGCCCCAAATAGCATAAACATTCAATTTCATTTACTATAAACACATCACAAAACAAGAGGAAAGTAAAAATTCTCCATTAGGTATCTTAAGCAAGACTTTAGGACACTCTGATAACACAAGGTAGCCAATAAAATTGGAAAGTTTCTTGTTCTATAGTAGTCTTCTTAATTCCTTAACCTCACAGCCCAGTAGTGAATGGAGGTGAGATTTGGTACAGTGAACATGAGGTAAAGCAGTGGTGGCAAGGCAGATGCAAGTATCCAATGGGAAAATTCCTTTTTGGATTGCCGACACCAGCAGGCTTTGTTTGTAGAAAGATGGGTACAGAGCGTTGCCTGCAGGATCTGGACTTATTGACTCACTAATAACGCCTGCCCTTGCTCATCCCAGAAATCTACCTCCTGGGCTGATCAAACTTCCAGAGGACCCTTGACTACACATTTTGATGTAATGTACATTGTGTTGCTTAAGTAAATCTCTATGATGAAGACCAATTGAATATAACATAGAAGCCAGCAGCTGACTGTCAATTCTATAAGCCCCAACAGTCATGGAATCTAACTTGAAAGATGGAGCACTCTGGAATTCGTATGGAGGGAAAATGTCATTGTAAATAAGACATTGAAACCTCCTCACATCAGTTGTCAGTGGTAAAAATGAAAAACAAGGTTTTGGAATGTATTTATAGAGATAAGGACAATAAATCAGGCATTTTCTTGTGCTATGTAATGATCTCCCTAGACCACAGAGTACATGCTGGAGCCTCTCAGTACTTTATGATAGCTAGACTGAAAGCCAAACTGATATGTGTTTAACTTTTTTAGAATTGAGTTTATTGGGGTAACATTGGTTAATAAAAGTACATAGGTTTACAGTGTACCATTCCATAACACATCATTTGTATACTGCATCACACATTCACCACCCTAAGTCAAGTTTCCTTCCATTACCATTTACCTTCTTCTACCTTTCCCACCCCCCTTTGCCTCCTGTAATCACCCCACTGTATTTAACTTTTTTAAAGGATGGTTACATGGTCTGACAAACATTACCAGGCATCAAAATGTTAGGGGTCGTGGGAAAAGAACAGTAATACTAGGTATAGTTTTGAAAGTCCAGTGTATAAACAGAGGGTTGAAATCTTTGAATGTCACACTTCTGAATGCCTATGTAAACACAAAGACATGCCATTCTCCCCGCCCATGTATTTAAACTTTTCTTGTGTACTGTGACCTGATCAGTTTATCACCATGAATAAGTCCTCTGCCCTCCAAAAGTTTGTTGTCTGCCTGTTAGGGATGATGGACACATTTATTAATGTAACACTATACTGCAATGTTATGTTCCATAACAGAACTGCACAAAATGTGTAAAGTCCTCTAGAGTAGGTTGACTATTAGTTCAGAATTCAGATCAGAGGCTAGGGACTTTCTCATGGCATGCACCTGGTTGACACCTTCTCTCCATCAAATCCTAGCTGTGTGTCCTTGGGAGAGTTATTTAACCTCTCTTAAGGCTCAATTTCATCATCTGTAATATCGTGATGATGACACAGTATAATGTATAGGTTTATTGTATACCTTTTATGAATGAATGCTTCAGGAGTGTTCAGTGTGTGGCAAGGCAGTTAGCAACAGCCACACGTTATTTGATGTATATTGCCATATAGTATATAACCAGTATTGGCTGAGGTGATGAGTGAGTTAATAAACAAATAATCCAAGCACTGATTTTATGGCCAGGTGAGCTTTAGGAACCTAAAGTCAAGGCCAAGGCCGAGGAGCTTGATATAAAATGCTTTTTTATAATCAGCTTCTCATAATCAGGGTCTTCTTCACAGATCTTGTGTCTTCAACTACTAGAGTGATTTTGTGCTTCCTAGAATTCCATGTCATGATCTGCGTTTTGTTACCTCCCAACTTTCTGCTACCTGGTCACTTGTACAATCAGGCCTTAGTGGAGAAGCACATAGAAATGTTTATCATCTATGAGTATTATTGTTTCAGATTAAATTTTTTTTCTTTTTTTTATGATTAGTCAAAGTTCACATTTTTTTCTTGCAAGGGAAATTGAACAAAGTGGGATAGGAATGGCCAGGTGGAAACCATTGATTCCTTAATAGATCTTTGCTAAGCACCCAGGCATCTGCTAGATATTAGGTAGGGTTTCAAATAAAGATCACTTGCCTGGCCCGGGGAGCTTCTAGTTTGACTGAAAGACTGGGTCCAGGGCAGGGAGACATTTTTAGGAAACCAGTAGAGACAAGTAATGGGCGTTGAAAATAAACCTTTTCTCTGAGAAGAAAGAGCAATAATTGTGGTCTCTGCCGGATGGAATGATGTGGATTTTAAACAGGAAAGCATGGGTATTCAAGCAGGAAAAACAGAGTAGTAAAGACATGGGTTCAGATTGATTTTAGAGACTGGAAAGAGAGGCTCTTCTTTATTGAGGGGTGAGGTGGAGAGAAAGCTGAGCAGAGGGCTCTGATATCCAGCCTGAGAAGAGTACGTTTTATCTGAGAAGTGAATAGGACCCACAAGAAGCTCCCAAGCAGAAGAAAGATATCATGAAAAGGCGTGTCAGAAGATTGTTGCAGCAGCACTGTGCAGATGAAACAGGAAGGAGAAAGCTTCTAAACAAGGAAGCCTGTTCGTTCCATTGCTGCCACAGCAATACTGGGTTGAGGGGATGAGATCCCAAGCTAGGGTGGTCCCAGTGGAAATGTTAAGGGCTTTAAGAGATTTAGTGGGTTTTTTGTTTGTTTGTTCTTTTACAGGGACAGAAAGAGAGAGTCAGAAGAGGGATAGACAGGGACAGACAGACAGGAATGGAGAGAGATGAAAAGCATCAATCATTAGTTTTTTATTGCCCTTGCAGCACTTTAGTTGTTCATTGATTGCTTTCTCACATGTAACTTGACCATGGGCCTTCAGCAGACGGAGTCACCCCTTGCTGGAGCCAGCGACCTTGGGTCCAAGCTGGTGAGCTTTTGGGCCCGCACTTAAGCTGGCGACCTTGGGGTCTCGAACCTGGGTCTTCTGCATCCCAGTCCGATGCTCTATCCATTGTGCCACCGCCTGGTCAGGCGAGATTTAGTGTGTTTTGAAGATTACATGTGAAGCTAGGCTAAATGAATATAACTTAGAATTACAATCTGTTTCCATAGTTTTCTATCACTCTCTTCTGTCTACCAACAACTGCGCCCCTCCCTCTTACTGCAAACTTCACAAAGAAGTTTCAAAGAAATCTAAGTCTTACCTGTGTTTATTGTTCACATGCCAAGAGCTTACATCACTGAGTTTCAGTATCTTACAGAGTGGATATGCTCAGTGATTGCTGTGAATGTTTATCTTTTTGAATTCCCAAATGTATTCTAGATGTACCACATATACCCTCTTTTTCTTGGAAAAATATGACTCATTAAGATAGTCTTTGAGCCTGACCAGGTGGTGATGCAGTAGATAGAGCATTGGCATGGGATGCAGAGGGCCCATGTTTGAAACCAGAGGTTGCCAGGTTGAGTACATGAGCGCAGGCTCACCAGCTTGAATGCAGGGTTGCTGGCTTGAGCGTGGAATCATAGAAATGACTTTATCATCACTGACTTGAGCCTGAGGTTGCTGGCTTGAGCAAAGCGTTGCTGGCTCTGCAGTAGCCCCGTGGTCAAGGGACATAAGAGAAATCAATTAATGAACAACTAAGGTGCTGCACTGAAGAATTGATGCTTCTCATCTCTCTTCTTTCTCATCTGTCTGTCCCTCTCTCTGTCTCTCTCACTAAAAAAAAATACTTTGAGTTGCAGAAGTATATGACCTTTTCTTTTTGGATGTGTATTTGCCTTCTAATTATAAATATACATATACAATATTTTATTAGGGAAGATAGTCAATAAAGCCTATCGATATTTTAACTCTTAACTGTACATATATAGGAATTAGATACTAATATATAATTATATTAGCATATCAGTTTTAGCTGCTATATCATTTGTGTGTGTGCTTTTGAAAATTGCTTTAAGAGCTTTCTGGAAAACAAGTGGCAACCTTTATATTTACATTTGCTTAGACATAATAATTTGATGAATAATATTGAAACAGTGCTCGCTACTCAGACAACCTAACTCCTATTCAGTCTTCTTACAGTTCCATTGTTTATTATTAGATTGCTTTCCTTTTTTCATTTTTAAATAAATTATATAAAACATCTGGAGCTACAAAAATCAATATTAATAACAAGAAGCTAGTTAAGGATTTTATAAGATGTTTAAAAAGTTAATGATATGAATCATATTTCAGAATTATTTCTAGAAATAAATCATTATGAATATTGTCTTTCTGTCTGGCTTTTGCTATCATTAGCATATTATCAGAAGCTGAGTGTACAAATACTAGTAAAATAAGTAGCTGAACAAGGAATCTGGCTAGATTAATATGTTAATTAGGTAAAAAACTCTCAATTAATTCATAGAGCACATTTTGTTAAGCATGTTTTAGGTGCAAAGCAGAATGCATCTCATTGGATGAGAAAGAGGTAAATAGTTTCAGTCTTGAGGGAATATACGGGCTTTAAGGAGCCCAGTCATATTGACAACATGTGGAATGGAAGTCAGACTTGGGGATTCAATGCATTTTAAAATGGGGACAAAAGATTTCAATGGTAGAACTGAAGGAGATCAAGGAAATACTAGGCTAAGGTTACTGATTTAAAAACAGTATTTTTAGGTACTGGGATATAATGGGTTAAGGAGAGAGATGGTGGGATGGAAAGCTAGGACTTTTGATTGGACATAAAATGTGAATAATCTTAATGATCTAAGGAATTTGAGCTTGATTCTAAAGATTAAAGAAATATCAATGATGTTTGATCTTGAGAGCTACATAATAATAACAATACTATAGAGCAGGTCTTTCTGAAAATAGAAACTACTTAGAATAACCATTAAATACATTTGTAAGGTATTATGGGATTTTATTTTTATTTTGTGACCATCTATACAAAATTTATTACTTTCACTGTTGTTTTTTATCTTTTCAAAATTCTTTCAGGTAATTATAAATACTTATTAGTGAATACACTTATTTATTGTTTATAATTTTAAAAATTATTTAAATAGGCCCTGGCAGGTTGGCTCAGTGATAGATCATCAACCCAGCATGTGGAAGTCCCAGGTTTGATTCCTAATTGTGGCACAACAGAGAAGTGATCATCTGTTTCTCCCCTCACCCTCTCCCTTCTCTCACTTTTTTTTCTTTGTCACAGCTATGGCTCTATAGATTTGAACCTGTTGACTCTGGGCACTGAGGATAGCTACAGGGTGCCTCCAACTCAGGTGCTAAATATAGCTCAATTGAGAACATGGCCCTAGATGGGCAGAGCATCCACCCTAGATAGAAGTTGCGAGGTGGATCCCTGTTGGAGTACATGCAGGAGTCTATCTCTTTATCTCCTCTCCTCTTACTTAAAAAATATATATATTGAACTATATATTTTAAAGGATACACAGCATAACATTTTCAATAAAAAGTAAAAATGCAAGTACTTTTTGTTGTTAACGGTGTTAAGACAGAAGAACTGCATTGCTATCTAATTTGCAAGGTTCATTACATTGAGAAATTAGCCCATCGTCACAAACATGTCATACCTGTGATACAACCACAGCAATAATTTTATAGTAGTTTCTTTCACATGTCTCCTCTTTAAGACAGAAGCTCTCACAAAAGTTTAATGCAAAGCTTTGAATTTCACATTTTGATTCTGACAGCCAACATAATTATTTCCTTTTAATACTTTCCTTACTTTATACATATGATATGCAGTTCATTACACACACATTTCCAAATATGACTAGAATTTATTTTTGTAGTATAATGGCTTTAAGAAACAATTGTACAATAAGAAACAATTGAAATGATAAGAAACAATTGTGAAGAATTTGATGCTTTCATCTCACTAAGTTTATAACTTAGCATCTTCTTTTAAAGTTAGAAACAATGGAATGTTTGGTCTTTCATACTCAAAATATGTAACATATCTCCTTAAGGAGTAGAGCCAGAGTATAGAAGATAGTAGAGAAATGGGAAAAGTGTAATATTCAATTCTCTGGATTAGTAAAGAATTTGTTTCCCTTTCAAACCCAGCCTGTGCTTAGGTAACAGTGAATATAATATCATTATCTTTTTGGAGTCATTTCCTGAGTGTATAGAACCTCATTTTCTCTAATGGGAGGTTATACATGAAGAATATCTCCTCCTAGTGCTGTCCTATTCAGGTCTATTAAGTATTGTTCTCTATGTGATGTGCATATTAAACATAGATTATAGTTCTAGGCAAGATGTAATGTGGACACATCTAACTCAGGTCCAGTAAAGGGAGCAGTAATTCAACATAGTATTAAAGATGTCCCATTCTTTCAAGAGAGATAGACTCTGTGAACTTTTCACTGTCTCTTTCATCCTTCTGCAGAGAGAATTATTGCCTCTTTTATTCTTTATATTTTCACCATCCCTACATTACGTGATCTTTTATAATACCAATCATACAACCTTGAAATTGATGTCATGCTATTCTGGATGGTGAACTTGTTCAATGGAGTCATGTTCCTCTTTCCTACCATCCAGCACGTTGTCATAGACACTGTGGATAACCAGTAAATGCTCATTTATTGAGAATGAATGAAGGAAGGAATGATGGAAAGAATGAAAGACATGCTACAAATAAATGTTAGTTGATTTTATTTTCTAAACTTGTGGAGTTTTACCATGTGAAGTCTCCAGGAAAACTATGTTCTTCTTTATTTCCCTTGAGGGCAGAGCCAGAGGAAATATGCTTTCACAGGAGAAGTTGGCGGGGAGGAAGGGAGAGTGGGAGGAAAAGAAATAGATTCTCAGTGGAATATGGACAGATAGTGGTAATCATTTTAACATGATACAGGAGAATATAAGGTCTTTAAAGGAATTTTGTTGGCTTTATGACTAAACCAGACACCTGCTTGTTGAATTTTTAGAACTCAGTTGTATAAGCTGTATTAGAACTTCCAAAGGTTAACAGACAAATGCCAACCCCTTAAGATCAAGATTAAGCTACGTGGATGTGTTAGCTCTTTTACAATGAATCCTCCATAGCTTCTGCCGGTGATATTTCACTCAGCAGTGCTCAGAGATGCTGTTACTAGAACCCTGGTTTGCATCTCCTAGTCCAGAATTTGTCGGGTTCCCTGACCTAAAAACTACACACTCTCTCTGTCCTCTGAGGTTGTCTTTGTCAGACCATCTGCGTTCTCATTTAGAAATATTACTGTCACAAATTATTTTTCAATTACTCTGGATGGAGTGGTATCAGAAGCTTCTACTGCCATCAATTAAGCTGGAATAGGGTTTTACAGTCAACTCGAACTTTTACAACCCTTTATAAACCATGTTTCGTCCATACAAAGACACAGCAGAAGCAGGATCCTGACAGGGATATACACCTGGCATGACAATTGTAACCCAGTTTTTAGCTCGCAGGAAACATTTTTCCCTGACGCAAAACATTGAGACTGTTCTAAGATGCATTGAAGTAAAAGTGTGATTGACAGATATATAGAAATTCTCTTTTCCTATTTGATTCAGTGTTTATATTTTCTTTAAAAATCTGTTCTTGAAAAAGGGATAATTTTGAAAAGGTGCTGGTGTAGCTTAATTTTTTTAACTTGTTGAAATGTAATTTTTAACTGCCATTACATTTAAAAATTAAGATTCTTATTTATGAGAGTGAAGAGAGGTTGTTTATTTTTAATTCAGTGTTATTAACAGAAATACAACGTGTTTTACTAATACTTTGCAAGAGCTTATAAGTTAGGTTCTTTGCTGAGAGTTTTGCTTAGGTTATCTGAATTAATCCTGCAAGTCCAGGACACACTGTCTTATCACTCTTTTATAGAAAAGCAAGCAGTCATTGAGAGGCTAAGTAACCTGCCCTCTAACCTGCCCTCTATTGCAGAGTTAGCAAGAATCAAGTAGGAATGTGAATCAGGAATCCACTCATAACAGCAAAAAGAATCACGATTGCAGGATTTTTTATTTTTATTTTTTCCATTTAATGAGTCACCAAAACTTGACTTCAGCTGCTAAGTGATCCCATGATTTTCACAAACTCTTATGATACTAGCAAAATAATTCGACCCCAGGGTTGGGAATATGTGACTTCATTATAAATTTCTTATTTTTTTTTAAGCCACAGTGTTGATGTTTTAGTTGTTCAGATTCAAAACCAAATTAAAGCTAAAACTTGGAAAACTTCTGATACCATGTTTAGGCGGTGATAAGTAAATGTTATTTTGGATTTTATTCATCAAGAGTATATGTGCATAGAATTTTTAGAAATATAATTCCTCTTTTTCTTATTTTTTTGTATACATTTTACAAAACTTTGGTTAAATTTGATTTGGCTGACTAAACCATACATTGATCCCTATATTCATTCTGCTTCTTCTCTTCCACATTCCATGATAAAGAAATCATTCCTTTTTCTAGATGGAAGGAGCCCATTACTTTAAGTTATTGTTGGTGGCCCTGTTCCCAAATGAACTTTCATATTCAATATTCAAAACTGAAATTTAAAATTATGATGAAAAACTTAAAATCTTTAATTTGAGAAACATACCTGTAGTGTTATGTTATGGTTTGCAATTAGTAGTAATCTCTCATTTATGAGATGGATTTATATCTCAATAATATGGATATTGGTTATAAAATTAACTTAATTTTTTTTTTTAAGTTAAAATAAAACTTTTAACTGTTGATTGTGTTGTGTGCCAATTACTCAAAGTCAAATCCTTTTCTGTGGCCTTATATTTGTCACTCTCTACTCCCCTCCACCCCACCTGCCTCCCCCTGGTAACCACTTCACTTTTTTTTTTTCTTTTTTATGAACTTTAATGTGGTGACACCAATAAATCAGGGTACATATGTACAATGAAAACATCTCCAGATTATCTTATCATTCAATTGTGTTGCATACCCATCACCCAAAGTCAAATTGTCCTCTGTCACCTTCTATCTGGTTTTCCCTGTGCCTCTACCCTTCTCCCTTTCCCACCCTCCCCTCCCTCCCCCCACTCTATAACCACCACACTCTTGTCCATGTCTCGTAGTCTCACTTTTATGTCCCACCTATGTATGAATTCATGCTGTTCTCAGGTTTTTTTTCTGATTTACTTATTTCACTCCATATAATGTTATCAAGGTACAACCGTTTTGTTGTAAATGATCCGATGTCATCATTTCTTATGGCCGAGTAGTATTCCATAGTATATATGTACCAAAGCTTTTTAATCCACTCGTCTTCTGACGGACACTTGGGCTGTTTCCAGATCTTCGCTATTGTGAACAATGCTGCCACAAACATGGGGGTGCATTTCTTCTTCACCACTTCACTTTTATCTATGTCTATGAGTCTCATTTTTATATCCCACCTATCTGTGAAACAATACAGTTTTTACCTTTTTTTGATTTACTTCTTTTACCTAGTATAATGTTCTCAAGGTCCATCCATGTAAAATTTTCTGTACAATTTTCACCAGGATGTCTTGGAAGAATATGGTTCTTGTTTGTAGTGTTTTTGTTGTTTCTATGGACTTATTATTAACTAACTAGGTTTTCTAGAACAGAGTTAAATCTATTAACCCTGACATTAATGACCTGATCCAAATATAGATCTAATCAGGCATATGCACACTTCTAGTCATTAAAGATAATTTATTCATTTCCAAAATAAAATAAATATTGAGATTTTAATATTTTTCTGGTGCACCATTCTGTACATGGAGCTGAGGCAGTAATGCTCATCTTTCCCATACTTTTTCCTATGTTTTTCTTAACTATCTATATTAAGGCTTTTAGTTATAATCAAATTGCTCAGAGTAGACAATGGAGAATTAGTTACTGAAAACTTGATATTCTTATGCATTTTGATTTTCTTAGAAAGGTACAATATATGGTGATGTACTCTTGTGGAGAATGTCATATTTTTCTGTATAAAAATCACCATGGTCAAAAGACCATCTAGAACCATTATTCAGATATTAAAGCAAGAATATAAATAAGAGTATAGCCTCTCTAAATACTTGTTGTCAGGCAAGACTGATTACTATAATATAATTTGTAAACTTGCATCAAGGCTTGGTTTTATTCTGTCTTCTATATCCAAATTAAAAATTTTTTATTATATATAAAATAGTGTTTTTTTAAACAACATCTTTATGGTTTTTGCAGTAATAAATAATTTGTCCAAGATTCAAGGAAGACTTTCTCCTTTTATCAAGCTCCAGGAGAGATTTCTACCTTCACACTCCCAGGTGCTTAAAACAAAATAAGCCTGACCAGTCGGTGGCGCAGTGAATAGAGCATTGGACTAGGATGCAGAGGACCCAGGTTCAAGGCCCTGAGGTTGCCAGCTTGAGCGCGGACTCGTCTGCCTTGAGCAAAAAGCTCAGCAGCTTGGACCCAAGGTCTCTGGCTCGAGCAAGGGATTACTCGGTCTGCTTAAGGCCTGCGTAAGGCCTGTGGTCAAGGCATATATGAGAAAGCAATCAATGGACAACTAAGGTATTGCAATGGCAACAAAAAACTGATGATTGATGCTTCTCATCTCTCTTTGTTCCTGTCTGTCTGACCCTATCTATTCCTCTCTCTGACTCTCTCTGTCCCTGTAAAAAAAAAAACAAAAAACAAAAAACAATGAAAAAAACAGATGTCTATGTATACTTTTTCTTTCATTAGTTAATCTGCTTCTTCATTTGGTGAACTATTGAGTTCCTACTACATATAGAAAAATACAAGGTTATATAATACACAGTTTTTACCTTCAAGGACTTGAAAGTATAATACTCTATAAAGACACAGAGACGTTGAATTCTTATGCTTTATACCTACAGCCTAGAACGAGGCCAGGCACCTAATAAGAACTTACTAAGTACTTATGAAATGAACAACCAAAGTACAGTGATAAGGATGCCCATGCAGGTTGTGGTGAAAGCACAAATGAGATGAGTTTCTTCATTTATTATGGAGGAGCCTGGGATGAAGTATAAAAAAGGAGTAAGAAAGTAGGAAGGTAAGCACCACGTATTATGGGATGAGTGGGAGGATTAAAATTAAGGGCAGTTTAGTGTTTCTAGGGAATAAGTTGTAATTCAGAGAGTGTCTAGAATGAAGATGTGCAAAGCAGGTGGGCTTCTTGTTGTGTAGGTCCTGGTGGTCAGATGTTGAGGGGAGTTTTATGCTTTTGCCTGGATGACTGTTTTTGTCTTAGTCTGTCTACAAACAAATTCTTTTTTCGGAACTCCGTGGATGCACATATTAACACCCCCTTTAAATAAGGAGAGTCCACTAAATATGGAGACTACACAATGTAGATCAAATTTTCCACTGACTAGAGGAATGTCCCTTCCTTTCCTTGTACTGCTGGGCTCTGTCCACTTAAACATGTTCTGCTATGAATCACAGGTCTCTAGTATCCATTATTTATTTTATCTCTCACTTGAAATTTTCTCTCACTTCTCATTAGAACCTTTTGCAGACTTAATGTTTATTCTTTTCTAGCACAACAGCTAAATATTTACAATTTAGCGAGCCAAGGAAAATAATATAAAAAATTAACCATTCGGAGAGAACACAAATAAGAAGGAAACCTTTTGTTCCTTTGTTTTTTAGCAATGACCTGATTTCACGGTGTAATTTCATCATATATTTTAATTATGTAGGACCCCTCATCTGTGATCCTAAAGTGATTTATGACATTTTGGAATTGGGCCATGGGTACTCATGCTTCAAGGAAAATTAATGTCGTTCAACCACCGTACAAGTAGAAAAGCTCACTCCAAGACGTGGTGCTGCCACAACCATCCATTCACACATAGCACCGACCTCTTCTTTGTCACAGTGGTGGCATTACAGCTGTTTCTTCTTGGTGATTCTGTACCTTGAGCAGAAGTGGTAATTCCTCCACCTTCTACATTCCCCTGAGAAATGTGTATCTCTGCAAAGGTACTAAGAGGTCCTGGGAGCGCCATTATTTCCCACCTTTTAGAAGCTTTGTTTCATTAAATATAGTGCAAGGTAAGGATGGATGATTAGGAGAGAGCTTGTTTGTGAAGGATCTTGAAAGCCACAATAAGGACTTTACATGTTATCCTGAATATAATAGGAAGCCTTCAGCATCTTATGAAAAAGTTAATAGGATCACTTTTTTTTTTAAACTTTTTTTTTATTTTATTCATTTTAGAGAGGAGACACAGAGTGAGAGTGAGAGAGAGAGAGAAAGAGAGAAAGGGGGGAGGAGCTGGAAGCATCAACTCCCATATGTGCCTTGACCAGACCAGTGCAGGGTTTTGAACTGGCGACCTCAGTGTTCCCAGGTCGATGCTTTATTCACTACGCCACCACAGGTCAGGCTCTTTGGGGTTTTTGAATAGGATCACTTTTGTGGCAGAAAAAGAAAAATAGCTATAGCTGCAACATAGAAAATAGACTGGAGTCAGGTAAGCACAAAAGTGTGTGTCAACTAGTGGAAAGGCTGTTACTGGAATCTAAGCTTGAAATGGCGGGCAGGCTATATCAGTGTGTAGTGCACTACAGATAGTTTGGGAAGTTATATAAAAGGAAGAACTGGCTGGAGTGAGTGATCAATTGGGTGAAAGCTTCAAAAGGGGGAAATAAATCAAAGGTACTGTCTAGCTGAAGGACTTGACAACCGGGTATCTCACTGAAATAGAGAACGTGTGCAGAGAGGATCAGGTGGGTGGAGGAAAGGAAATGAGTTTATTTTCTCTGAGAAGTGTTTTATATTAGTCACAAAATATGTACATTTATTTAATATGAATGTTGAACCTTTAGATTGTTTTGAAGTTAAAGAATGTATTGCAAATCTTTGAAGTAAAAAACCTCTGCTCGCTGTGTAGCTCCTTCTCTGGGTCTTTTCAATTCATTTACATGACATGCTAAAGCCCAAACTGGCAAAAGATGGCCTGTGGACTCAAGTGGCTTGTTTTGGATCCCAACCATTTAAAAATGTGCAAATCACTGTTCATTTCTACATTTTTAAGTGGTTGGGATAAAAGTTTGAAAACGAAGACTATTTCCTGACAAGTGAAACTTACTTATATGAAATTGAAGTTTTAGTTTCCATATGTAAACTTGTTTTGGAATACCACCATTCTCATTCATATACATATTGTACACAGTTCTTTTTAACTTTGACCACAGGGTCTAGGAGTTGCAACATGGACCTTATGATCCACAAATCTGAACATTTTCACTACCTGGTTCTTTCCAAAATTAATGCTGATTCCTGTGCTAAATGATAGTTTCTCTCATTTGATGATCTTAAAGAACCATTTCTCTAAAAAAATGTAATAGCATTCTAGTTGAGGGATCGTGTGCTTCTGATTGGGTTTTCAGATTTATGATTAGGCCAGCTGCCAGATGCTATGTTGTTATGCTTATTAATGTGTTTAGTTTGTATTGACTCTTTTCAATATTTATATACCAGAGCAACATGCAAGTGTATTTCAGAAAAGTTACATTTAACCCGGGTGCAAGAAAAACACATAGAGATGGCATCGTAGCTGGGTTTATCTTTACGTTAACATTAAAAAATAACAGTAGATGCTTTCTTTGGGCAGCTTCAACTTGGAATATCATTAGCTATACAGCAGTATTTCATGTTATAGTAAACTTTATTAGACTATGTTAGGTAGCAAGGTGTTGCTGTGCGCTACATGGTAGCTGTATAGCTGAAATTGGTTTGCAGTCATGCTTCAGCCTATTAGCTTTAAAAAAAATAACTTTATCCAACCAACCATAGTAATAAATATTTTTCAAGTCTCATCGCATATCATTTTCCAAGAATATAAGTAAGACCTGATACTGAGACAGATTTTTCTAGATTTTCCTACTGCGTGCAAAGCATGGTACTTGTGTATACACTTGTTCAATTGGCTCAGAGAAATATAAGATATTAGAAGGTACATCAGATATTGATTCTTTTTCTTAACGTGTTTCTGCAGCTAGTTAGATTTGCTAACTCTTAAATTTAGGGGCTTTGTTTAAAAGCATGGTATCTTCTGTTTTTAAGAATCACTGTTGTCATATTTATATGACTAAAATTATTTTAAGATGTTTGTGAATATTGAGATTATTGACCATGAATAGTAAGTCTCAAATGAAAGTTTTACAAACTCTTTTAGAATAGTTTTTTTTTTTTTTCCCCCTCCACTGATGATCAAGAGTAGCAGCACTTGGCCCATTGTTCTCATCCCTTTAGTCTTACTATTTTATTTATATTAAAGTTCCAAATTATAGTGGAGCAACTTTATATTCTTCAAAATGAACTTGAATTAAAGTAGATATTGAGAACCACTGTTGCAGATGAGTTTAATTTGGCTCCCTGTTCCAAAACTCTTGCCACTTTTTGCCACTTGTTATTTTCCCCAGTCCCTGAAATGTGCCAACTCTTCTCTAGCTGAGCTCTCTTTTTCCATGTGAATTCATTTTATATGCTTACCTCATGTCCTCTAGGTGTATAGCACAGCTGCTTTGATATGCGAAGCCAAAGTGGTAAATTCTATTGGCATAGACTGAATAAACTCATGTGCAACATTCAAAAATAACAAAAGGGGGGCATTTCCTGGACGTTTGTCAACCTCAGCCTTGCTTAATTCCTGAATTATTAACTCTTGTTGGTGTCAGAGATCTAAATTATTCCTGAATTGCCTTCTCTGGTTCTAAAATCTACAATAGCTCTCCTTCTTCTCCCTCCATTCCCACACTGTGTAACCTTGTTTGTAACCAGTGATTTTTCATTTCAAGTCTTTCATTCACTGGCTTTCTTATATTTACTGTGTGACAGACAGTTGAAATTAGATTATGGAGTGAGACCTTCAGGAGTCAGGCATTAGACTTTGTGAAGCACCTACTATGTGCTGTATACTTTGCATGTGTTAAAGCTCATTTAAATCCCATAATCATCTTCTGAGGAAAATGTGATTATCTCAAAGTGAGGGAAAAGAAATATGGGGAGGGGAGTTATATATTGACCACTTAGCCAGTCTAAAAGCCTTGAATTCAGTTTGGGCATGTCTGGGTATAAAGCCTGGGATTTTTTTCTTTGCCACCTGCCCATCTCAGGGAGACAGAGAGAACAGAAGTAGATAGGTAAATAGATAGATGATAGATATAGAATACACAGAAAAGATAGAGAAATAAGAAATGAGCACTCTATAATCTTTCCTTAAGAGGCAGGTTCACCTGACCTGTGGTAACACAGTGGATAAAAGCATCGAACTGGAACTCTGAAGTCCCAGTTTGAAACCCCGGGCTTGCCTGGTCAAGGCAAGTTGATGCTTCCTGCTCCTCCCCCTTTCCTCTCTGTGTGTGTTTCTCTCTGCTCTCTAAAATAAATTAAAATCTAAAAGAGAGAGAGAGAGAGGCTCAAAAATTTAGAGCCAAGAAGGACAACTAAAGAAAAAGGCAAAAAGATAGCAGGAAAAAGATGGTAATTATCTGAAAAGCCATGGAGTGAGGAACTTTTAAAAGAATTGTCACTGTGGTTGAGTTAGGTATATAAATTGAAGCTCATGAAAGGATCTAGCCACCAGCCTAACAGACACATTTCACTGTGCCTTTTTTCCTTGGTTGTCCTGTTCTGAAAGTCATCTCCCTGGAGAGCCCTTGTGCTCTCTGCCAGGGACTAGGGTCACACACAGCCCTCTCAGATATCAAGCATCTCCCGTATTTCTAAATTCTACGTCATGAGCTTGATATCCATGGAGTGTTTCATTTCAGAAAGAGTCTTATAAAATAAAGTTCTCTATATTTTCCAGGCCAACTACCTGACAGTAGGATCCTTATTTTGTCTAGACAGGATGCCTTTGAAGTTGATGTGTTTAGGTGCTATCTTGGGGAGCCAGCTCTGTAGCTGTTTACCATGTTTCCTGAGGCAACCTGTGTGAGGACTAGGGAATTTTAACAAGTGTCTTGACTTTCTCTGCAGCTGGAGATTAATGTGCTAGTAAAGACTTTATGAACCCTTAATCATTCATAGCAAATATATCAGATCCTCTGAAGCTAAAAGCTTCAGCATTCGTAATTAAGGAACAAAAGAATAGGACCATGTAAATATGGAACTAGCCTCACAGAAAGTTTAATAAATTTTATCTTTATTTAAATGTGTGTATTTTAACTTTGAACATAAGTATGTTTTCTTAGTTATAAAAAAATCAAACATAAAATTATCCTCACTTTTAAATTGAGAATGAAAGACATTTTAAACTACCACTAGATAATCTCAGGTAAATAGATTGGATTCCCTCATAGAGGTATTAGTTACTGCACTATCAGTTGTTTCCTCCCTGCCCCACACATCTACTTTTTTCTGCTTGAAAAACAATATATAGTTTTACTGAGACAGAACATTCATTTGCTAAGGCTGCTGTAACAAAGTACCACAAACTCGGTGGCTTAAAAGAAATTTATTGTCTTATAGTCCTAGAGGATACATCTGTGATCAAGGTGTCAGCAGGGTGGTTGGTTTCTTCTGAGGCCTGGGAAGGAAAATCAATTTCAGACCTCCCTCTTAGCGTAGGTGGTTTGCTGGCATCTTTGGAGTTCTATAGCTTCTGCTGTATAATAACCCTGAAGTCTGCATTCATCTATCTACCCATGACATCCTCCCTGTGTGTTTGCCTGTGCCCAGTTTTCCCTTTTTTTCTTTTTTAAGTGCATGCATGCACGAAAGGAACACATAGGGACAGACAGACAGGAAGGGACAGAGATGAGAAGCATCAGTTCTTCATTGCAGCACCTTAGTTGTTCATTGATTGTTTTCTCATATGTGCCTTGACCAAGAGTCCCCAGCAGAGTGAGTAACCCCTTGTTCAAGCTAGCAACCTTGGGTTTTAAGCCAGCCAAGCCAATGACCAGGGGGTTATGTCTATGACCTCATGCTCAAGCTGGCAACCCTGTGCTCAAGCTGGTGAGCCTGTACCCAGGCCAGATGAGCCCACTCAAGCAGGCAACATTGGGGCTTTGAACCTGGGTCCTCAGCATCCCAGGCTGATGCTCTGTTCACAGTGCCACTATCTGGTCAAGCCAAATTTTCCCTTTTTATAAGGATACTGATCATATTGGATTTGGGAACCACTCTACTCCAATGTGACTGCAATGACCCATATCCTCATGAAGTCACATTCTGAGGTACTGTGGGTTAGTACGTCAACATATGAGTTTTTAAAGGAATGTGATTTCACGCTTAGCAAATAGTGTAGTAGGCTCTTTTAGTGGCTCAAAACATCAGTTTTATTTTTTTCTCAAAGTCGAAAGTGAATCCTAGTGAGTCTTCCACCATCATTTTATTGAACTTGCATGTAGCATGTACTTCTTTGATCTTCAGGACAAGGGAATGGAGTTCTGGGAGGGCTAGAACCAGCAAAGTAATAAATAAATAAACAAACAAACAAACAAACAAACAAATAAATAAATAAATCTCTATTGGGAAGTGTCACTTCTGCTCAAATTTTATTGACTGAAACAAATTGTATTCTACCCTAAATTTAGAGGGGCAAAGAAATGCAGTTCTTCCTGTGTGTCAAGAAAGAGTTGAACCAGGAATATTTATGAGAAGCAGTATACCTTTACCTACATATCTTTATCTATAGATCAATATTCAAAAACATCGGACATGTATAATGAAGTCTTGAAAAGATTTATAGCTCTCTGGTTATATAAGGTTGTTTTTCTAAGATTTGGCATGTTGAATCATTAATTAGTCTTCCTTTCTGCTTTTCCTTCTCAGAGACAATGCATTCCTACAAAGAAAATGGAAAGTGCAGCTGTATGGATAAAATCCACGCTAGTTTATATTGTGGGGAATAGGTATTGATACATTATGGTAATATGCATATACCATGTTAGGAGGTTGAAAGACCATGTGTTGTGGGGTGGCTTGTCTGATCTAATTTATTTTTTGTAGAAAGGAAAGTCTCATAGGTTACACATACCAGAACTGGGATCACATAAACTGTCCACTGGAGCCACAGATACATGAAACTAAGGTCCTAAACTAGAAGGGATTTTGGTGTAAAGATTTTGTTTCACCCTTCTCTTCCTAAAGTGCCCCCATTATCATATCATCCTTCATAGTATTTATCTCCTTCATAGCATTTATGACACTTGGACATTTCTTTTATCAGTTCACATGTTTCTTATGTTTTCTGCCATTGGCTACAAGCCTCCATTTTCCTCCGACCAAATTATAGGTACATGAAGACAGAGACCTAGCTCTCTTTGTTCACTTATAATGCCAGTTTAAGAATAATACAGCATGTCTGGTGGTGGCACTGTGAATAGAGAGTTGACCCTGGATGTTGAGGTCCCAGTTTGAAACCCCTAGGTTGCTGGCTTGTGTTGAGGGTTGCTGGCTTTAGTGCAGTATCATTGACATGAAACTTGGGTCACTGGCTTGAAGCCCAAGGTTATTGGCTTGAGCAAGGGGTCACTGGCTTGGCTGAAGCCCCTCAGTCAAGAAGGCCATCCATTTCACATATAAATAGCAATCAATGAACAACTAAAGTGAAGTAACTACAGGTTGACAATTTTCATCTCTCTCCCTTCCTGTTTGTTTCTGTCTGTCCCTATTTCTCTCTCTCTCTCTCTCTCTCTCAAAAAAGAATAATCCATGCCTGATACCAAAGGAAATAATGTACTCAGTGAATAAATTTAATAACTATTGCATTTAGAATAACATAATTCCAGAAGACAAAAAATTAGGGAAAATATTCTATCACTGTAAGTCCTGGGTAATGGGAACTAGAGCCTTATAATGTAAACATTTATAATGTTTTAAAACAACTTAATTTTCTTTTCTAGATTCCATAGTATATACATTTCTCCTGAGGCCTCTATAATAACATACATTTATTGTGAAATTATATTCATTTATCTGATTTACCAGAAACAAAATATTTTATGTCCAAAAATACATGCATGCCATCTAGTCTCAGTGGAGTTGTTCCACAGGGTCCATGATTTAACACTTTTTCTCATTATGTTTATATGTTAGTGAATTTGTGTAGAAAACATTAAGTAAAATGATCTTTTGTAAATTACTTTAAGTGGTGATTTTTATTACTGATATTTTTTTTTAAATGGAGAAGTTTTGCACATGCATTTTTAGGAAAAGCCTTAAATAATCTTTGAAAAGCAACATTTGAGTATTATTTGGTGTATAAAAAAATAAAAGATATAAGCAGTCTTTGGCTTTTTCTCTAATAGGAGACTGTCATTGAAATAATTATAAAAAGATTCAATGACTGCTCAAATGACAGCAACTGACTGTAAAAATAGAGTTGTCATTGCATTACATCCCAAAAATCTATTGTTTTATTTACATAGATAAATTTAGAAAAAGTACTGGTTCTGAGGTTTTCTAAGCTATAATTGTCATTCGTCTAACTTTTCACACAACATTGTGATACAGTGTCATTTTTTGAGATTTTATAGGTCCTATATTCTCTCCTAATATTTTATTTAGAGGTCCTGTCTTGGCTATAACCTTGAGGTATTCTGACATAGTTAGGGGTCAACCTCTATAATTTTAGAATATAGTGCTATTATTATTTTCAGTTTAATAAAATGTAATCTCATTGTATTCTGACGACATCTCTGTATTTAAATTATGACCAAGAGTGTGGGAAGTAAACCACATAAATGCTTCTAAATCAGTGCCATTTGTTCAGGATTCAAGTAGACCTTGGGACAGACTTCTGTTGGCTTTCTGTGTGTTCACCCTTATCTGCTTTATCGTCGTCTGTCTCCATGGCAGGGTTGAAATAACTTCAGGGAGTCTATGGTGGCACCTTTCCTACACTGCAATGTCTACTTGGCTTCTTTACAAAATACTATCTTTACTTCTTACTCATTAAAATCACTCTGCCCTTTTTCTAGCTATGAGCCATTGTCATTGTGATGGATTTCCTGACCTTGAGAGACTGTGGCAGCCAAGTTGATGTCATACAGTATATTGTGTCTCTGTTTTTTTGACTGGATAAATGTTCTTTAATTACTGCTGGTTCTTCAACCTTGGGGAAAAGTCTGACAGTAATATCAGTTTTTATATTTGACAGTTTGAAAATAGAGAGCCCTTGGCCATAATATTTTAAGTTAAAGTTTTAAATTCTTATGCTTTTCCAGTTAATTTTATACAATAAATTTAGGTTAAAAGTTGCACAGACATTTAAATTTACTCCATATAAAACAATGCATTTAATTTTATATTTAATGATGATAGTTAAAAGTTACCAATTTATCCATGATGTAATGCTATTTTGTAGCTCAAATATACATAAATATTAGAAAAACCATTATATACTTTTTAACAAAAAGTAGAGCTATTTATTAGAAAAACATAAAAAAAATTAATAATTATCTGGAAGTAAAAGTAGTGAGTCATTTTTTTGGAAAATTATGGCCAAGAAACACAATTTGGAGCAAAAATACACCATTTGTTTTTTTACAATGATCAGATAAACTGAATAATTAATATTATTCCTCTTTTTGTGATGGGTTTCTCCCTTCTGAATTCATTAGTGTTATACTCCTTATGTAGAATTAGTATCGAGTAACATGGTTTTAAAACTATTCTATGCATATACTGCACATGGCATCATATACTATTGCTTTTAATATTATAACGTGCATAAGAATTTATGATTAGAAGTTGCTTTTACAGAACACTTTATAAAGTGAGGTTTCTAAAACAATTTAGCAGCAATATGGAGTAAACAGAAACACTTGTTGGTGAATCAAGCAGTCACAGATTCAAAGATTTGTTTTGTTTTGTTGTTTTCAAATATCTCTTATCTGAAAAACACAATACTAAAGCTACACTTTCTGTTTTTAGTAGAACTCAAAGTTGTATACAGAATAGTAATCTGGAGGATCTCAGTTTTAGTCTTGGCTCTGTCACAAAAAATTGCCGGGAAAATGTGAATGTAATCAGGACTGTGTCCCCTCTTCCTCAACCTGATTGAGTCCACCTGTCACCCAGAGAGCTTTTGTAGAATAGAGATTTTAGGCCCCATCCTTGAGTTGCTGAAGGTACTGAATGGGAATCTTTGCAGATGTTCCAGAGGGTGGGTAATTTTTAAAACTCTCGGTGTAACTCCTATACAAGCAGATGAAAGCCTAGTTATTTAGAAACCAGTATTTGGCCTAAAGCCAAACAGATTAAGTGAAGCTTGTTTACTAGGCAAAACTTTTCCTTACTCAGTCTGGCAACAGTCAAATCTTTTATATTTTTTTAATTGATGCCTGTCCCTATTCCATGATAGACCTCTGGAAATATCAGGAACTGGTGCAATTTATGTCTTCAGAAGTCATAGCATTTGGCACAGTGACCTAGCCTCAGCAGCACATGTCTGAACTTTGAGTCTTGCATGTGTTCTCTTGGAAGGGCATAGCAAGCCAGGTTCACTCTGCCAGTGTTGAACCATGCAGCACCTGTCTGGTGTCTTCTTTAAATCTTTGCTTAATGAGGAAGAGTTACTCTTCACATTTATACTATGTTCAATAAAAGCATGCCTGCATCAACATCTTCAAGAATTTTTCAGATGTTCTCTTTCATCACAAAATTTTCAATTTCTTTGTCTCTGAACTTTGGAATCAGAAAAGAACATTTTCTTTCAAACTTTAAGATATAAAAGAAAAAGAAGTGTTTTGTTTTCTTAAAATTACAAATATAATTATTAAGTTTGTTAAAGAATTTAATCCTTTTTGAGTGACTAAAATTCATTGACTGCCAAAAGGGTACCAAAACACTTTACATGTATAACTGTGACATACAATAGATCTAGTCAATCATTGCTTTTTAAAACTATTTAGGGACATTTGAAAAATATAGGAAGGTCATTCATTTCATATTCAAATTCACCGAGTCCCAGAGTGGTTTGGTTTGGTGATCTGCCATAAGTTACACTTGTTAGAATCTAGATATCTTCATTGTCAGCCTAATGTTCCTAAGTCAACTTTCTATGATACAGTAATAATTTTTTTTAATCTAACATTATGTCATTCCTTTAATGACTTGTTTTTATCTCTTTTTTACATTCCCACCTTCACAGTATCTCACCTTTACATTCCCAAGGCCTGGGCACAGTACAAATACTTGTAGGTGAACTGAAAAAGATAAACATGAAGGATACTAGGACATTTATGGGAGTTCAGATAATACATGAAGCATGTTACATAATATCCAGCTTACAAGTCATGCCATCTTAAGTAGGCACTCTTGCTGGAGAGCAAAAAGCCTCAATAGCTGTCAGTGTAAGGCAATAATCCCTTAACACTGTGAGAGCCTTCGTTGGTCTTCAAGAATTGTGACATATGGTCCAAAATTGGTTGAAGATTTATTCTGTCATCTCTGTTGGATGAGATTCAAAATATATTTTAAGAAAGATTCCATCCCTCATCATCTTTAAAAAGATTCTTCAAAGTCATAGAGCATATAGAAAGCCATCAGAGAATGATGAGAGTCAGGTGTCTGAATATGACAGCCTGTAATCAGGATTACCAGCCTCTCACTGGACATTACTGGGAAACAAATGCAAGTTTTCTACTGACTCTACACTTTTAAACATTGATATCTCATCGACCTAAAGGAGCCGCTTCTGTAGATAGGACTTCTGATTGACTCTTCTCCAGGATTACAGGATTGGAAGGCAATTCTTACAACTACATTTTAAAGAAGTGGTCATTCTTTTGATTTTAAGAATTTAATCTTAAAGATGAAAAAGCTAAGAAATTCAAGTTTGCCAGTTGATTCTAGCCTTTGTAAAGACTGTAAGGGAAAAATAAAAACATCTCTCCACTTAAATTTTATAAAAATTGGGGGAAAAAACTATGGAATAAAAGGAAGGTGATGAGTACGGGTAAGAAAGAACACAGGAACAACTTGTGTGAAGTGTGACAATGAAGGATGGGCCCTGCTGGATGCCGGCAAAACATCATCAGGCCGGCCGACTGCATGTAGAAGAAGAAAAGAATCACATAACACTGTGATGCAAAGCAACTTCCTTGGTCCTGATGGAGTCTGGGTCTCATCCATGCCCTGCCCTTTCCTTTCTTCCCTGCCCTCTGTCCTGTTTCTGCTCTATTTTCTTGCTATTTACCTCCTAAGGTTTCAAACTGCTGCTAAAGAAATTTTAAAGCCTCCCCAAAATATGACAGTTTGTGTATGAATCACTTTATTTAAGAATTAGGACAATCTTCTTTGTTTGAAGTAGACTACATTGTGCTCCAATTTCAGGTGCTCATGAAAAACATATTGGTACTTCAACCCAAATATTATGTTGCTTAAATCACTCTGTCCATCATATACTGTGGCATCTTTCAGATTAGAAATTAAATTATTTATGGTGTAATCTATTATTTTAAGCAAATCCTTGATTTAAATAATATTTAACATAATCCCTTACTTGGAATGGGACTGTTGTATTAGATACACACAGCATCAGGCCCTGCACTGCTTATCTGAAAGATACAGAAAGAAATAATGTCTAAAGATCTATGTTTAATGGAAGTTTGCCAAATGGCTACCTCAGTTTATCTGCTTCATCAGAAGACCAAAAGGACTTAGATTATATTGTATCTTGCAGGAGCTGAACATTTGAACCTTTATTTTTTTTATAAATTCAATTTTGGTGCAGAGTACTGTTGCTAGCTTGATCCAATTACCAGATCTGCTTAAAGTTAAAGGGTTCCTGTGTATCTCAGGTCATTGCTACGTTTGAGAGTTGTGATTTGTTTTCCAAGAGTAGACCTTTATCACTGTTTTTTGTAGACATCTCATTAGTAATTTTTGGCATGCCATTCTATACCAGTGTTGAGCTTTGATAATTGAAATAGAAACCATGTTAAGACTTGAATGACAACAATTCTAATTAACCCAAATCACACTCTGAAATGCCTTTTGAAATAATGTTACATTGTAAGTAAACTGCTATACTTTTTTCCTTTCTTTTTTCTTGAATAAACTGAAAGGCCATCATCCAAAGATGGTCTTCTATCAATACTCAAACATAAGAGTTTTTTCTTTCCTAATTCAATGTCTCTCTCTACTTTGACCTCTTCTCTTTTATCTTTGCTGGGATAAATCCTCAAATTTCTGCTTAAGTGACACCGTCCATGACCACCTATAGCAAATGATTTGCCTAGAAAGTCTCGTCCTCAGTCTTTTGTTTCCATAACAAAGATAACAATATAAATTATTTTTTGAATGTTTACTCACTTTTTAACAGCATTCCTAACTTGCATATAAACTATGTTGAGGGCAAAAACTGTATTAGCTTGAAAGTTCTAGTCCTAGCTTTTAACACCATCCCTGACTCTTTGCAAGTGCTCAGACAGTATTATTGAATGTATTTCAGTAAATGAGTCCAAGAATTAGGATAATCTAAATTGCTTATAGTATAGAAATGAGTTAATTTTTTTAAAAAAAATGGTACAGTTTGACTCTAACCAGGCATCTCAGTGGATAGATAGTTCTCCCAGAAAACCAAGGTCACAGGTTTGATCCCTAATCAAGGCACAGACGAGAAGCAATCAATAAGTACACAACTAAATGGAACGAGTTGATCATTCTCTCTCTCTCTCAATCAATGGGAAAAAATTAAAAAGGTATAGTTTGGTTTTCTGTTAGTTCTATATGATGGGTGTGATTATTTTTACAGGAATTTGTTGATTATCTTGCTTGGTTCTATGAGAGACTTTTTTTCTTTTTCTTTTTTTTTTACAGGGACAGAGAGAGAGTCAGAGAGAGGGATAGACAGGGACAGACAGAAAGGATCGGAGAGAGATAAGAAGCATCAATCATTAGTTTTTCGTTGCCTTTGCGACACCTTATTTGTCAATTGATTGCTTTCTCACATGTGCCTTGACCATGGGTCTTCAACAGACCAAGCAACCTCTTGCTGGAGCCAGTGACCTTGGGTCCAAGCTGGTGAGCTTTTGCTCAAGCCAGATGGGCCCATGCTCAAGCTGGCGACCTTAGGGTCTCAAACCTGGGTCTTCTGCATCCCAGTCCTACGCTCTATCCACTGTGCCACCACCTGGTCAGGCTCTGTGAGGGATTTTTAAGAGTTGGGTATGTTCTTGGTTTTCCAAAGACTCTAAGAATTGGGCATGCATATAAAGGAGTGATTGGAAGAAAAATAACTAGTGGCTGATGGTAGAGTGTTAGAATCTAGGCTTTGACTTATATATGCTGGTCAAGTATTACCGTAGATATATAAACAGTAAGTTTGGTATCTCAACATCTTTAATTTTTTTTAACATTAATTGAGCTTTAATTCTCAGCTACCCTCTAAGTATATCCAAATCTGTCCTATGATTCCATCCTCAAACTAAATGTTGGAGAACAATTACCCACATTTTACTGATGGAAAAAATAGTTAAGAGATCAGATAATTTTCCCAATGTCACACAACTGGAAAGGTGCCGGCCGCATCAGGGTCCAAATCCATGTTTTCCAACTCCAAGTGTAGTGCCGGTGGCCAAGGCCAAGCAGGTTCACACTGGATTTAGGCAGACAGTAGAGGAACTGCAGAGCTGGAAAGCGGTGGGCCATTCCGCTTGCAATGGCAAACAAGCAAACAGGCAGGGGAAACTGCTTCTCGCAGCAACAGGTGAATGAACAGCAAAACGGCCCCTCGCAGTGGTGGGCAAGCAATTCTCAATCCACTCATAGCCTCACATAGGCTATACACACATGGCTCTGCCACATGCACATGCACTAATCATGCAAAGTGTAAGCGAGCAAGCTTAACACAGCTGTTTTTCCAACACTTAGTCTAGAAAATTTTTTATAATTGCCTGGTGTCCTTAGCATTCCACGTTGGTGCTTTTACCCACTGTGCCACTACAGGTCAGGCTACTTATTTACTCTTAAGCAGAATCTTGACAAACCCTTTTTTTCTTTCTACATGAGAATTTGGTTAACTCTCTACCTTTGATCACCTGATAACCAATTATAATCTGTTACGGATAGTGCACCAACTCAATTACTAAGGGATTTTGCTTCTGCCATGGCACCCAGTTGTAAATTGCATATGTCATGGGAGAAATTATAAATGAATTATTAATAGCCAATGGAGTTATCATTATATTGGACTTCCCTGACTGTGGTGTCTGAGAAATGATATGTTTCTTGCGGGGTGCCGTGGAAGCTGTGCTTGTGGGATTGATGTAATAGATATGGAGTCCCACTAAACATGAGTCTTTTAACCAGGTGACTCCCATTCCCTCTAATGTGTATCTTGTTTCTTTTTCACCTGAGCAACTGTGTGGAGTGCTGCAGAAAATCTTGCAGAAGAAAGCCTGACATTGCCTTGTCAGCAAACTATGATTCTTCCTTTGTAACCCCTTAAGTGACTGATGTCAGATGTGGTTCATGGTAATCTTATTAGTCTGAAACTTTAGTTGATTCCTCAGATGATTAAAGAGGGTTGTAGCAAGTACAGGCATACTTCTTTTTATTATGAATTGCTATCTTGCACTTTGCAAGTGTTGAATTTTTTTTATGTTGAAGGAAAGACCCTCTACCAGACAAAAGATTACGATTTGCTTTATTGCAATATGAGCTTTATTACAGCGGTTTCGAACCAAACCTGTAATATCTCCAAGGTCTGCCTGTATTCGTTTTATTGTGGTGGTCTGAAACTGAACCTGATGCGTCTCTGACACATACTTATAAAACTGTAAGTGTATTTCTACATACATGACAAAATGATTTCAATAATTAGTTTAGACTTATAATGGTTATTGGACTGCAATGAATGAATTGGGGCTATTGAATTTTAAGATTTTGTTTTCATTAGCTCACCTACCTTAGTCAAGTTTGTGCCTCAAAATGAGAAATTTTATCTCTTTATTCCTATGCTACGCATGAGACTGTTGAATGTTTGTGAAAAATAGTTGCAAATCTATTGAAGTAAAACATCTACATGAAGCCAGAAGATTTAATTTGCTTATATATTTTATTGTAATAAAGAAACAATATAGAATGTTGCGTTCAATACTGGATTTTGAAAGTTAATTAGCTTCCCAGAATACTGTTGTCTTTTTTTAAAAATATAATGTTCCTGTTATATTTTTATACAGAATTCAGAAAAAAACAGCCACAAGTGTGATGTTCACTACTGTACACTGTGTTAAAGAACATACATAACACATGGGTCAACTGAAAAGAGACTTTAAGTTCAACTATTCAAATATTATATAAACTAACTGTGCCTGGCCAGGTAGCTAAGTTTGTTAGTGCATCATCTCAATATGCCAGGGGTATGTGTGTGGGTTTGATCCCAGGTCAGGACACATATAGGAACCAAGCAGTGAATGTGTAAATAAGTAGAACAGTAAATTGATGTTTCTCTCTTTAAAAATTAATAATTTTTTTAAGTAAACTAACTGGGACAATTTTAATAAACGCAATTACACTATGCAAGGATAGGGCAGTTTCATTAGATAAAATAAAAATAAAAATTTGGCTTGCAAATTGTCATAGAAAACCATTGTAACATTTAACCGCCTCCATATTTCACTGCAAATGACACTAATTAAACCTTTTTTTTTTTTTGGTTCTTGGCTTTCTGTTAAGGCAGAAATTTTAGGCTTAGTTCTCCACTTTTACCTGGTTAGTTTCTGTGATTTAGTCTCCAAGGTAATTAAAATAATTTTAAAACTTATCTGAGAAAAATGGCTAGATTTTGTACTCTGCAGTTTTATCTTAGACCTTACTAAAAATAATAATATAACTAGAAGGTTTGTACTCATTTTGATCCATTTTTAAAAATGTTTGTGTTATTTTTATTTTTGCAAGAGAGACAAAGATAGGGGCAGAGAGAAGGATGAATAGGGACAGACAGGATAAAAGAAAGATGAGACACATCCATTCTTTGTTGCAGCACCTTCTTTAGTTGTTCATTGATCGCTTTCTCATATGTGCCTTGACCTGGGGGCTAAAGCAGAGCAAGGGACCCTTTGCTTAAGCCTGCAACCTTGAGCTCAAACCAGCGACCTTTTGACTCAAGCCAACTACCATGGGGGTCATGTCTATGATCCCACGCAGCAGCAGCCAGCAACCCTGCGCTCAAACTGGTGGGCCCACTCTTAAGCCGACAGCCTCTAGGTTTTGAACCTGGGTCCTCTGCATCCCAGGCCGATGCTCTATTCACTGTTCCACCACCTGGCCAGGCTGTTTGTGTTATTTTAAAAATTATGTAGTTAATAGGATTTTTTTTTATTTTTTTGTGTGTGTACAAGTCTGTGAATTTTAAGACATGAGTAGATTTGAGTAATCACTTTTACAGTCAGGATATGGAACTAGATAAAAGTCCTTTGTTGGATGTGTGATTATAGAAAAAATTATTCCATTCTGTACTTTATCCTTTGATTCTCTAAAAGTCTCTTTGACAGAAAAGATTTTCAATATTTATGAAGCCAAATTTATCATTTTTTTTCCTTTTAAAGATCATGCTTTGGTGTCATATCTTTGCCTAATCCTAAATCAAGAATATATTATCCCATGTGGCTTTCTAAAAGTTTTATAATTTTACATTTTATGTTTCAGACTATGATCCACTTTAAGTTAAGTTTGCATAGGTGTGAGATTTACATAAAAGTTCATTTTTTCCCCCTTAATTTTGGCAAGTGGATATTCAACTGCCCTAACACTATTTAGTTGGTTTTAACCTTTGTCAAAAATCTAATGGCCGCCATAGGATGGCTTTATTTATGGGTTATTTTTTTCTGTTGTATATTCTCCTACCAATTCCAAACAGTTTTGATTACTGTAGTTTTATAAAACTTAAGTCTTAAAATTGTATAATGTAATTCCTCTAAAAGTGGTGTTCTTATATCCAAAATGTTTGAATAATTTTAGAATCTTCTTGTCTATACTTAAAAAAATAAAATCCTTCAGCCTGACCTGTGGAGGCACAGTAGATGAAGTGTTGACCTGGAATGCTGAGGTCGCCAGTTCGAGAGCTGGGACTTGCCTGGTCAAGGCACATACAAGAAGCAGGTTGATCCTTTCTCTCCCCCCCCCCCCATTCTTTCTCTCTTTATTTCCTCTCTCTAAAATCAATAAATAAAATCTTAAAAAAAAGAAAAATATTGCTGAGGTATTGATTGTAATTATATTAAATTTAATTTAGAGAGAATTGACATCTTTATTATGTAAGTTATCTAACTGGTGAACATGGTTTCTCTCCTTTATTAGTTTTCTTTTTTTAATGTCTATACATGTATTATTATATTTATACCTAAGAATTTCATTTTTTTTAAAGTTACTATAAATGGTACTTTTGTAAATAAGTTAATTTTGTGTGTTGATCTTGTACTATGTAGGCTTGCTAAACATCCTTCTTAGTTCTAATAAAAATTTTTGCATGTATTTCTTACAGTTTTCTATATAGACAATTATGTCATCCAGAAATAGAGACAAGTTTGTTTCTTCCTTTTTAATCTATGTGGCTTTTATTTATTTTACTTCACTTATTGCACTGATTAGGGGTAATTAGGATAATTCTGTCTTTTTTTTTTTCTTTTACCATAAGATGAGAGATGTAGGTTTTAGGTACCATTTATTAGGTTAAGGAAATTTTCTTCTATTTCTAGTTTGAAGAGAGAATTTTTGAACAAATTTTGTATAAAATTGGTGTTATTTCTTTAAATGTTTGGTAGAATTTGTCAGTTAAACTAAGTGGCTCTAGAGATCCTTTTCAAAAAGTTTTTCTTACCCCAATGTCAACTGGTTAATAGTTATAGGATCATAGGTGTTATCTACTTTATTATTATCAATAGTTTAATACAATTGGTCCATGTCATTTATGATTGTTGGAATTATGTGCATTAATGTTTATATAATACATTGCTATCTATTTAATTCCTGCAAGGTTTATGGTGATACTTCCTTTTTTAATTCCTGGTATTGGTAATTTGTGTCTTATCTCTTCTGTCTTTCTAAAGGCTTGTCAAATGTGTTCATGTTTTTAAAAATCAGTTTTGGATTTTTTTTGTTAGTTTGTTTGCTTTTGTGTGTTTTTTTCTGAAGTGAGAAGCAGGGAGGCAGACAGACTCCCGCATGTGCCCGACTGGGATCCACCTGGAATGCCCACTAGGGGACAATGCTCTGCCCACCTGAGCCATTACTCCAATGTGACTGGAGCCATTCTAGTGCCTGAGTCATAGGCCATGGAGCCATCCTCAGTGCCCAGGCCAACTTTGTTTAATGGAGCCTTGGCTGTGAGAAGGGAAGAGAGAGACAGAGACAAAGGAGAGGGAGAAGGATGGAGAAGCAGGTAGGGCGTTTCTCATATATGCCCTGGTCGGAAATCAAACATGGAACTTCCACATGCAGGGCTGGCACTCTACCTCTGAGCCAACTGGCCAGGGAAATATCAGTTTTTGGTTTTATTTATTAACCTCTTTTTTTCTTAGTAAGAGAATGAGAGACAAGAAGGGAGAGAGATGAATGAGAAGCATCAAATAATAGTTCTTTCAATTTAGGTGTTTCTTGCTTCTCACACATACCTTGACAAGGGAGTAGGGGAGGTTCTAGCCAAGCCAGCGACCCCTTGCTCAAGCCAGCAACCATGGGTTTCAAATCAGTGACCTTTGGGCTCAAGCCAGTGACATTGGGCTTCAAGCCATCAACTTTTGGGCTCAAGTCAGTGACCATGGGGTCATTTTTATGATCCCATGTTCAAGCCCATGACCCTAAGGTCAAGGTGATGAGCCTACTCTCAAGCTGGATAAGCCTGTCCTCAAGCTGGTGACCTTGGGGTTTTAAACTTGGGTCCTCAGAGTTCCAAGTTGACACTTTATCTACTGTGCCACCATCTGGTCAGGCTATTCATCTTTTATATATATTTTTTTATTGATTTCTGCTTTTTCTTTTCTTTTTTTTTTTAACAGAGATAGGGATAGATAGACAGAAAGGGTGAGAGATGAGAAGCCTCAACCCTTTGTTGTGGCACCTTAGTTGTTCATTGATTGCTTTCTCATATATGCTTTGACCAGGGGTCTGTAGCAGACTGAGTGACCCCTTACTCAAGCCAGTGACCTTGGGCTCAAGCTGGTGAGCCTTGCTCAAACCAGATGAGCACGCACTCAAGCCAGCAACCAGCAACCTCAGTGTTTCAAACCTGGTTCCTTCGCGTCCCAGTCCAACACTATCCACTGTGCCACCACCTGGTCAGGCTGCTTTTCTCTTTCTTATTTTCTTCCCTCTACCTGCTTTGTGTTTATTTGCTCTTTTTCCAGATATTTCATTGGAATTTTTGATATTTATCTTCTTTCTTTTTTAAAAAACATATTTTATGTATTTTTAGAGAGAGAGAGAGAGGCGAAGGGAGATGGAGACAGAAAGCCAGAGAGATAGAAACATTGATTTGTGGTTCCATTCACTCATGCCATTATTGGTTGCTTCTTGTATGTGCTCTGACCAAGGATTGAACCTACCTCCTGGGCATGTCAGGATGATGCTCTAACCTAGACTTATATTCTTTTTTTATTTTTCTTTAAGATTTTCTTTATTGATTTTAGAGAGAGGTGAGAGAGAAAGGTGGGAGAGAAAAGGAAGAATGAACTCATAGTCATTGCTTCTCATATGTTCAAACCCGGGGTTTTGAACCACTGACCTCAACATTCTAAGTCAACACTTTATTCACTACACCACCAAAGGCCAGGTGTTATCTTCTTTCTAATAGAAGCATTTGATTATAACTTTGACCTACTGTATTTTTGTTTTCAATCAGTTTAAAATATTATCTAATTTTCTGTGAGATTTTCTCTTTGACATATAGATTATTTAGATTTATATTGTTGACTTCCAGTGTTTGAGGGGAATTTGCTCTTATTTTTCTGTTTATGAATTTTAGTTTACCTTCTTTATGGTTTAAAAACTTACTCTCTGTGATATGAATTACTTTAGTTTTTTTTTTTTATGATTCAAGATATGGTCTAGTTTGGAGACTGTTACAGTTGTATTTCAATAGTATGTATACGCTACTGTTTTGGGTTGAGTAACCCATAAATGTCAGTTAGATTCAGTTGACTGATGTAATATTTATTTAATATTAATCCTAGCTGACTTTCTACAGTTTCTCTATTACTGAGAGGGAGGAGTATTGAAATGTTTAACTATGTTTGTAGATTTGTCTACTTATCTTTTCACTATTGTTGGTTTGGGTTTCATGTATGTAGCTCTGGATTTTTGTGCATACACAATTAAGATGGTTATGTCTTCTTGGTAACTGGACCCTGTATCATTGTGGAGTGGTGTTCATTTAGTACCTTTCTTTGTGCAATTGAGATTTTGGTTGTTCTCCATGTGCTAAGTAATTTTGGATTTTTTCCTGGACATTTTGAATATTACATGAGACCCTGGATCTTGTTTAAATTCTGTAGAAACAGGTGATAATTCAGTTTTGTTGTGGTCAGTTAAACTGGTTAGGTTTAGGACATGATTTGAACACACTTTCTGTGGGTTTTGTTCCAAAAGCACTTCAGTTTTAAATTCCTTTCATTGTTATATAAATTTGTCCCATGTGTGCCCCATCCAGTGGCCAGCTTGAGACTTGTGTGGTGGTCTGTCTGTTAATTCAGTTCTCAAAATTTTTGGCATGTTAAATCAGATCAAATCTGCACATGTGCAGTTGGAGGTTAGCCCAGGTGTTTATAAAAGGACTTTATGAGGTCATTTTCTCAAGCTCCTCTCTTGTTATTTTCCCAGATATTTTCTTTTGGTCGATGCTTTTCTTTTCTCCATTCAGAGTACTGAGGCTTTAGTTACCTCTCTCTACCATGCAGTTCCACAACTGGGCTGCATCCAATGCCAAGCCTTGTGAAGGCTGAGAGAAACAAAAACCAGGTTGGTCCCACCCTTTTGTAAACCTAGTTCCATCAACTGAAAGAGGCAGTTCTTTCTCCAAGTTTTGTCTCCTGTGAATTTTCATTGCTGTTGTCCCTGACTGAATGATGGATTGCTATGGGCCAAGATGCAGGAAGATGGAGGGGAAATTGGATATTTCTGTACCCTTCCTGTCCATTTGGAATACCCTTTTCTTATCCAAGAGCCAAAACTTCAGGGCTTCCACTGGAGTTTGCTCTATCTGTATCCTGGTGCCTACTGCCAGTGTGTTGAGTTCAGGCTATGGGGAAAATGGTAAACGTATTATTGGATGGATGCTTAGTATTTCAGATCCTGGTGTTCTACTTTACTCTTTCTGATGGTATTCAGAATCTTGAGATAGATGCTCTTTGCATTCTTTTTATTTGCATTGAATGGGAGACATGGTGGTACTGTTTACTACCATTTTATTCAGAACTATAAATTTTCACTACATTTTTTAAACAATCTTTCATCAAGATGCTGTTGTGCAGCATAAATTGTGATGATTGAAACATGTTGATATGACAGTTGTTTGCAATTCTTATATAGAATTACCCAAATTACACTGGGGAACAATTTTTTTTTTCATTTTCTTTTGCATGAGGTTTGAGAAATTTTTCTATATATTACTGCATTGCTGATTCCAAATAGGAAATCAGTTTTTTGGTGTATGCTCTAGTTTTTATGAAATTTTAATTTTTTTTTGTTATAGTTAATGGCATGCATTGGTTTTTAAATTGCAGTTAAAGGGCAACGACTCTTGAATTGAACATAACCACAAGGCAATTAATGTTTTACAGACATCACTGTTATATAATTGTAGTTGTTTTATTTATTTCTTTATATTTTTACAGGGACAGAGAAAGAGTCAGAGAGAGGGATAGATAGGGACTGAAAGACAGGAACAGAAAGAGGTGAGAAGTATCAATCATTAGTTTTTTGTTGCCGTTGCGACACCATAATTGTTCATTGATTGCTTTCTCACACGTGCCTTGACTGCGGGCCTTCAGCAGACCGAGGAACCCCTTGCTGGAGCCAGCGACTTTGGGTCCAAGCTGGTGAGCTTTTGCTCAAGCCAGATGGGCCCGTGCTCAAGCTGGTGAGCTCGGGGTCTCAAACCGGGGTCTTCCGTATCCCAGTCCGATGCTCTATCCACTGCACCATTGCTTGGTCAGGCTGCAGTTGTTTTAAATGACACCTTCTATTATGTATGTTGCTTTTACACACTTCAACGTCAAAGGTGCAACATTTCCTCATTTGTGACAAGTGCATATATTGCTTATTTTCAAGTTCCTCTTGGTGATCAGGACAAGAATTGGACTCCTCTCGTATAGTGTGTCATAATTGTGAGGAAATGCTTCATGACTAGACAAAAGGAAAACACAGAGGAATGCCTTTTGGTTTTCCCATGGTATGGTGTGAACCTAAGGACCACAGCTATGATTGTTATTTTTGTCTGATTCATACACAGGGCATCAGCAAGAAAAAACGGCATATTATCGCATATCCTAATATTCCTTCAGCAATACGAACTATCCCATACTCTGAGACACTCCCAGTTACAGTTTTCAATAGTTTTATTTCTTGTAAGAATAAAGAAAGTGAACATGGAGATCAAGTGTATTTTGATAAGATGCATAAGGAAATGGTTGTAGAATCTGGAGGGTCTTCTTCTGCTGCCAGGCAGTCATTAACCCCTCAATAGTATAGCTAACCCAAATTGAATGACTTAGTAAGAGATTTGGACCTATCAAAGAAAGCAGCTGAGTTCTTAGCCTCCAGGCCTCAAGAAAAGAATGTACTTCACAGGTCAGCTAAAGTATCCCATTTTAGGAAGCATGAACACATTTTTGTGAACTTTTTTCCTGAAAACAAATACTTTGTTTACTGTCATGATATCAGTAGTATTCTCAGCCAGCTAAATGTTCCCACTTACAGTCCAATTTAATGGCAGCTATTTCTTGAAAGTTGTAAATGCAGTCTGAAATGTGTTCTCCCACACAATGGTAGTGTTTATGCAGTGTTTCCATTTAGTTACTCAACTCATCTGAGAGAAGATTATAATGACATAAAAATTGTCCTTGACTTTCTGAAGTATGGATCATTTGTGTGGATCTTTAAATGGTAAATTTCCTGCTAAGAGAACATGAAGGTTTCATGAAGTACCCTTGCTTTCTGTGTTTGTGGGACAGCCGAGCTCTGGTGAAACACTGGCACAGAAGGAGTAGCCAAAACATGAAGCTCTGAGAATAGGGATGCAAAATATTGTGAAGGAACCTGTAGTTTATTGAGACAGGATCACATCAATCTTGACTTAATGAAGCAGTTTTTTCAGGTTTTGAATGGAGAAAATGAATGCTTTCAACATATTATTTCTGGTTTTCCTGCCTTGTCTTTTGAGAAGATAAGAGCAGGTGTATTCGATAGACCTCCAATTTGAACCCTCATACGTGATGAAGAATTTGCTAGGAAGATGAATAAGAAGGAGAAAGCAGCATGGCAGTCTTTTGTGGCAGTTACAAAGAACTTCCTTGGCAACTAAAAAACAGAAAGCTATGAACTTCTGGTTCAAAGGATGCTGTTGGATTTCTGCGACATTGGATGGTACATGAGCGTTAAGATTCATTTCCTGAGCAGTCACCTTGATAAGTTTCCCAAAAACCTTGGAGCTGTTAGTAATGAGCAGACTACTGCTGGAGCATCAAATGAGATTGTCCTCAACAAGTACACAAACACAAGAGCTACAAACGCAAGTTTTTGCCTGAATAGAATTTAAATAAGTTTTGCAGAAATTTTATGATTAAAATAAGTGTTTTAATATGTTCTATTTTGAAATTGTAGACAAATTCAGATGTAGTCATATCTTTTAGTGTATTAGTGTATTTACTGCATTATATAAATTATTATATTTTACAAAGATGATGCCCAGGAATACATTCTACTTTATTATTTTAAACTAAATGTTGAAAATTTTACAATAAGATGAAAACCTAAAATTTTGATTTGCAAAAAACATTGAATCTTACAGAGAAAAACTAATGTCAGGTTAGAGATCAGCACACTTGAATTATGTAAGAACAAGAGTTTTTGTTCCCCAGTGTTATTAATATTTTTTTCTTTTTTCAAGTGAGAGTAGGGGAAACAGACAGACTCCTGCATGCACACGGTCGGGATACACCCAGCAACCCCTGTCTAGGGCCGAGGCTTTGCCCATCTGTGGCCATGGTCACAAATGAGCTATTTTTTGCACCTGGGGTGGAGGCTCTTGGGTGACATCCTCAATGCCTGAGGCAATCGAACCATGGCTGCAAGAGAGGAAGAAAGAGAGAAAGAAGAAGGGGGCCGTGGAGAAGTAGATGGTCGCCTCTCCTGCGTGTTCTGACTAGAAATTGAACCCAGGACATCTACATGCTAAACTGATGCTCCGCCACTGAGCCAACCAGCCAGAGCCCAAGTTATTAATAGTAATTTACTTAAAGTACTTTTACTTTAAGACTATAGAGTATAACTCAGATGTTTTTGCTGAATGAAACTGTATAAAGAGTACCTTAATCATGTTTCATTTGTTTTTTAGTACTCTACCCTAGAGTCAATGATTCAATGGGAAATAAGAAAATCTTGTGTCTGCAAAACTTTATAAAAGATGATGAGCTTGGATGCACAGTCAGATGTTTTGCTTTTAAACTATATATGCCAAGAGAGGCAACAATTTATATGGCTTCCACAGGGAAGAGTAACCTGTTGAACTATTTCTTTCACTGTGTTCAAGACTACTTAGGAAGAAAGAGATTAATTCATTTTTAATGCTAGGAAAATACAGTCATTAAAAAGTAGATAATATAAAATGCCAGAATGCTTTTAACATTACATGAAGTGTACCTCTTTCTTAAATAGCTTGGTACTCTTGGAGATCTATATATACTGTGGTATTAAATATTAAAGTAGAGGTTGCTTTTTAAAATTGTTTCTTATCAGGAAAAATAACCATTTGAGCAAACATTTCTGTTGTATAATTCATGATGTTGCTAATAAGATAGTCTGGGAGAATTATTTGTTATGCTTTTGAGAATGACTAGATTCTTTCTTACAAGAGAATATTCCCTTGTTCATGTCTTCTTAAATATAATGAGTACTATTAAACTATATGGGATACTCACCTGGCAGATTTTGTCTTATTAATAGGTTTCTTTATGTTTCATTAGAAAATCTAACCAAACAAGAGTATTGATGTGATTTTTGCCACTGTAAACATTATCATAACTCAACAATGCATTCTAAATTGTTGATGTAGCAGGGAAATAAATGTTGATAGCATGTCCCTTGGAACACTTATATGCTATGATTTTCTGAAATAGAAATAAATATGACTTTTTTTAATGTAACCAAACAATATAAATATAGGCATTAGTCTTAGAAACAATGCTCCTGGCTTTGATTTATCTCAATGTGTTTTCATCTCTTGGCATATTAGCAGTGTCTTGTGATAACAAGAAGCAATGTGCTATTGACCATGGGCTATCAAATTGCTATTGAACTTTAGTGCTCTGTGTGCTGCATTAGTTTAGAAAGAAATGAAATTTATATTAAAATCATCCTTAGGTTTTAGCTCCATCATACTTGAATTATCACACTAAATAAGGTTCTAAATGCACAAGTGTTGATTACTGTGTTTTTCCAAACTTTATGTCCCTTTATCACTATATAGCTATAACATTTGAAAAGTAGAAATACTTTTTTAAGGCATGTTGGTTAACACTTTATCTTATTGTGCCTTTAGAACTAGTTATCTAATATTAAACACCATCTGTATTTTATTTTATTTTGTATTTTTCTGAAGTGAGAAGCAGTGAGGCAGAGAAACAGATTCCCGCATGTGCCTGACTGGGATCCTCCCAGCATGCCCACTAGGGAGCAATGCTCTGCCCATCTGGGGCATTGCTCCATTGCAACCAGCACTATTCTAGCTCCGGAAGCCATGGATCCATCCTGAGTGCCCAGGCCAACTTTGCTCCAGTGGAGCCTTGGCTACAGGAGGGGAATAGAGTTATAGAGAGAAAGGAGAAGGAGAAGGGTGGAGAAGCAGATGGGTGCTACTCCTGTTTGCTCTGGCCAGGAGTCAAACCTGGGACTTCCACACACTGGGCCAATGCTCTACCCCTGAGCCAACTGGCCAGGGCAAAACAATCTGTATTTTAAAAAGACAGACAATTTTTGTTTTGGTTGACTTATGTAGTATGAATAAAAGTTGGGTTATATTAACAGAGAATATTAAAAATGTAAAATCTATCAGAATATGAACATGTGGTTATGAAATATGATTATTTTTCTGAGGACTGTTCTATTAATGTAGGCAAAATTTGTGGTCCTCTTGTGCTTCTAGATGAACTGAAGTCAGTATTTATTATTAAATGATATCTGTAAGAACCATGTATAGATATTCTGAGTAAAGTTTTGATGAATAATATCTCACATTTTTCTCTGACTAGCTATAAAAATTATTGTGGAATGTGTAACCTGTTACCCCAGTGGTTTCATATTTAACATTACTTATATTTTAAAAACTTCTTATTTATGAAAAATAAAAATATTTTAGAGCATACAATACTTAGATCTTAAAATATTATTTTAATTTTCTTTGAAAAAATAAGTTTTAATAAACTCAGTATTAAAGGCAATTTTGGTTAATTTAAAGAATCTAATTGCTTTAATTCTTAAAACATATTAACTATTTCTTCTCGGAATGGGAGAAATAAAGATTTCTCTTGAGTCTATGTAGTTTCACTAAGCATGCCCATGCTTGAGCCATTTCTCTACAATTTTTTTCCAACTTTCCTATGGTTTTGCTTGATAGTAGCATTTTTTTATGATGTTAAAACAATTTTTTATGCTTCCAAAGACAACTAAAGGGAATTACTGGGTTAATAAGTTTCTGAAGCATGTTAGAGAACTGTCAAAATCCAGTTAACTATCATAAACAAACAGTGCACAAGAAAATTGTTTATTTACTTTGAAATACATGAAGTATCTTATCAAAGCAGTATTTGGAAATGTGCATATACTTTATAGGGCTGGGAATCCATTCACTTTTAAGAAGAGTTTTCACATATTGAGTTAGGAATAGAAATTCAAGTCAAGTCTTACTTATTTTCTGAAGAAAATTGTTTTTATCCAAGAATGCTCAGAGTTTGAGAGTTTCTTTAATTACTTCACCCTTAATTATTTGTTTCTTATGTACTAAGTAAATATAGCCTTAATATCAGGTGTTCTTTTTAATATAAGAAAAATGTATGAAGGCTTTTAATCTGAACATACTACTATATGTGAGCTCCTTGTTTAAAATTATTAGTATAGATGATATTTAGTGGCATTTGGATGGTCTATTTGTGAATATATACAATTTTCTTATTATATATTTTAAAATGGAGAATTTTAGAATAGCTAGAGCTCATTTATGTAACATTTTGGGGACATTTATTATGTGCTGAGTATTGGAAACCATTAAACCTGGCAAACAAATGATTTTATTCCTTAGAAACTTTAGTCTAACAATCGTAGAACCAAACTTTAAATATGTTTGAGGCCTAGACTCGGTATTTTTTCATATTATTTATTTATTTATTTATTTATTTATTTATTTATTTATTTATTTATTTATTCCAAGGACAGAGAGAAAGAGAGTCAGAGAGAGGGATAGATAGGGACAGACAGACAGGAACGGAGAGAGGTGAGAAGCATCAATCACTAGTTTCTCGTTGCTCTTGCGACACCATAGTTGTTCATTGATTGCTTTCTCACATGTGCCTTGACTGTGGGCCTTCAGCAGACCCAGCACCCCCTTGCTGGAGCCAGCGACCTTGGGTCCAAGCTGACGAGCTTTTGATCAAGCCAAATGGGCCCACACTTAAGCTGGCGACCTCGGGGTCTCGAACCTGGGTCTTCTGCATCCCAGTCCGGCGCTCTATCCACTGTGCCACCACCTGGTCAGGCTAGACTCAGTTTTAATCTGTGATTTCTGTCACTGTTCTAGTCTCTAGTGGTAAAAGTCTATAAGACAGGACTCAGGCCCTGAGGGCATTTATTGTTTAGCCCTTCTCTCTAAATCTAATATTGAATGGGGCTTGATATGCAATATGTGTTTAAGAAGAACTGTTGAATGAATGAATTCCTGAGATCTAGATTCCTACTCTGAGTCTGAAACAGAGTAGGATAAATCATTCTGCCAGGATTGCATCAATACATTTATAGTTTACGGAACAAATAATAAAATAATTATGATTGAATATGTGAATTCTGGAGAGGAGGTGCAGGTATTCAGAGTAATTGCTTATCTGTATCTTCTGGATCTACAGTGCAATAAGGAGAATTTCATGTTGAGATCACCTAGTATTGGCTGAGAGAGACATGTTGATGGTCGAGATAGAGTTGTTGCTAAAATCTACAGAGAAATCGTGCTATCTCTGTGTGCAATGGCCAGTCAGAACATGGTATGTCTTCATGAAATGTAACTGAAATATGGAGGAAAACTTTCCAAAGTTTATCAAAACTATACATCCCAACCTGTTTTCTATTGGTACTTCAAAGGACAAATGCCACTATCAGAGTAATCTTGAAACTATCTATATAGACCACTAAGTCCTAGATACATTGGGCCTTTAAGAGAGGGGGAATATAAAAAAGTTCTATGGCTGGCTACATAGATGTAATCAGAAAAGGGGTTTTTTTCCTTGCAGGCCTGGAACTTAGGCTATTATAGCGAGGGAACCATGGAGATACATGCCTGAAAGCTAGTTCAACCAGATGACATCTAGACTTTGAAGGATAAACATTATAACCAGAATTAAGCTACATTTTGTTTAAAAGGAGCATACCTACTTGTAAGAGAGGTGGAATAATATTATGTGCCAAGAATCTATCATAAATTCAAGAAATGTGTGTTTGGAAGCCGAGGCATAGTTCCAAAAATGGATCCAAGAACCAGGTTCCAAAAATCATCTGTTCAAACTTGATTGGTGATCTCAGTTTGAAAGTTGCAAAAGGAAGAATTGTAAAGTTCTGAACTTGGAAACAGCCAAACAAACAAGCAAACAAACAAAGAAACAGAAAAACAGAGCTAAGCAACATCAAACACAAACATATCTAAATATTTATAGAAAAAGCAAGAAAGCAAGATAGTTTGTGCCTACAGAAAACACAAATAGGACCTGAGAGGTTAAAAGTGCATAGGAAGTTAGCTTTCTAATAAACACAGCTCTTCAAAACAGGATGTAGAATCTCCTAAAGCCATGAGTTTTTCATCATTGGAATTTAACCCAACAATTCACTGGGAAGTTAGGGAGGGATGATTAGTGCTAAAAGGCAAAGGATTTAATTCAGCAAATATTTATTGATCATCTGCTTTGTACTCTGAGCTAGATTACCTCTAAGATCCTTTGCCATCAGCAATTCTGTGATATGGGGATCATTATAAGAAAAGTTCAGTTGGAAGACTAAAAATTGAGTGAACTATTATCATCTAGCGTGCGGTTCTGGATGAAAACACTGATTTATTCCCCATGGAGTGTGAGAGAGTGACAGCCTGGGCCAAGTTTCTCTGGTTTAATTCATTCTGGAAACAGAAATAAATGAGACATACATATTAATGGGGGAATCTGTGAAGTCATTACAAGGAAATGAAGTTTACAACAAAGGGAAGATAAGAGTTGCATTTTAGAAATATTGATAAGTGAATGTCAAATCTTACATTTCTTATGGGATGGTTTGGTTACTTTGGCAACATAGATATTATTCCTTATTGCTGATAAGTGGTGTTTCTTTCATTCCCACCTGTGGCTTTTGTCACTATGTCTCTAAGGGACATTAATGCTTAGATAAAAACAAATTAACATTTTAATCTGTAATATATATTCATTGACTTAGAGGGAGTTTGTTTCCTTAATAGTACTCTCAATACAACATGGAAGAAAGACATCATGGTGATTTCTTAAATTTCCTTAAAGGGTATAGGTTTGAAATATTTAATCATATATAATGATATTTTTTATCTTGGTTAAAATTTTATGTTCCCAGTGGCTGAAAATATAGAATTATGAGCTGGATACTATAACAAGGGTTTTGCATCACAATTATTTCTTTTGCTATCAAGCTGTATTAAACTGCTGAGTTTATAAAACAGATATGTAGGGAAGAGCATGTGATTCATTTTTAAAATAACAGCTTTACGGAAATAGAATTCAGACTCAATGAAGTCACTTGAAGTTACTTCAAGTAAATGGTTATATATTTTTAAGTTTATTTGCAAAGTTGTGCATTGGCCAAAGCTAACTCTTCCCAGGACATTTTAATCACCCTCAAAAGAAATCCCATAACCATTAGCAATCACTCCATTACCACTTAGCCCAATACTTGGCAACCACTAATCTGCTTTCTGTGTCTATGGATTTCTCTTCTGAATATTTCAAAGAAATATAGTTTTTTAGCCTAACCCGGCAGTGGCACAGTGGACAGAATTGGAATGGGACGGGGAAGACCCAGGTTTGAAACCCCAAGGTCACCAGCCTGAGCGCAGGCTCATACAGCTTTAGCGCAGGGCCACCAGCTTGAGCATGGGATCATAGGCATGACCCTATGGTCATTGGCTTGAGCTCAAATGTCTCTTGCTTGAAACCCAAGGTCGCTGGCTTGAGCAAGGGATCATTCGCTCTGCTCTATCCCCCCTCACCCCCAGTCAAGGCACATATGAGAAAGCAATCAATGAACTACCAAGGTGCTGCAACCAAGAATTGATCTCTCCCTTCTGGTCTGTCTGTTCCTATCTGTCACTCTCTCTGACTCTCTGTCTCTGTCCAAAAAAAAAAAAAGAAATATAGTTTTTCTTTCACTTAACATAATGTGTTCAATGTTCATCCATATTGTAGCTCATGTCTGAATTTCATTCCTTTTTATTGTTGGATAATATTCCACAGTATGGATACTCCATTTGTTTATCCATTCTCAGCTGATAAACATTTGAATTGTTTTCACTCTTTGCCTATTATGAATAATGGTGTTTCTGAACATTTGTATGCAAGCTTTAGTGTAAACATATGTTTAAAAGTGAAATTGCTGGGTCACTTGGGAATTCCATGTTTAACCATAAGTTTGAGAAACTGCAAATCTATCTTCCAAGGTAACTATATCACTCTATATTTCCACCAGCGATGTATGAGGATCCCAATTTTCCACATCTTTGACACTTCTTATTATTTCTTCTATTGCCTCTAGCCATCCTAGTAGTTATAAAGTAATACCTAATTGTGGTTTTAATTTGTGTTTCCTTGATGGTTTATAATATTGAACATCTTCTCATGTGCTTTTGGCCAATTGCATATCTTTTGGAAAAATATATGTACAGCTTCTTTGCCCATTTTTTAAATATTTTATTTTTAATTTTTGAAATTTAAGAATTCTTTATATATTTGAATATACGCCCTTTAACAGATATGTGGTTTGCAAATATTTTCTCTCATTCTGTCAATTGTTTATTCACTTTCTAGATGATATTTTTTGATGTACAACATTTTAAAATTTTGATGAAGTCTTTAATCTATTTTTCTTCTTTCATTTGTGCTTTTTTTATTATATGTTATATTTTCTTCCAAATTTTATAGTTTTAACTTTCTTTCTTTCTTTTTTTTTTTTTTTTTTTTTACAGGGACAGAGAAAGAGTCAGAGAGTAGGATAGATAAGGACAGACAGACAGGAACAGAGAGAGGTGAGAAGCATCAATCATTAGTTTTTCATTGCCGTTGCGACACCATAGTTGTTCATTGATTGCTTTCTCACACGTGCCTTGACTGCGGGCCTTCAGCAGACGGAGCCACTCCTAGCTGGAGCCAGCGACCTTGGGTCCAAGCTGACGAGCTTTTGCTCAATCAAGCCAGATGGACCCGCGCTCAGGCTGGCGAGCTCAGGGGTCTCGAACCTGAGTCTTCCTCATCCTAGTCTGACACTCTATCCACTGTGCCACCGCCTTGTCAGGCTATTGTTTTAACTCTTATATTTAATTCTCAGCTTTTATAGCTACATCCTTTGAAATGACTTTTATATATTGTATTTGTCAAGGGTCCAACTTCAGTCTTTTTGTATGGCTATCCAGTTATGCCAATATAATTTGTTGAAAAGACTGTTGTTACCCTATTAAATGGGATTAGTGACTTAATTAAAAATCATTTGAGGGCCTGACCAGTCGGCGGCGACACAGTGGATAGAGCATCGAACTGGGATGCAGAAGACTCAGGTTCGAGACCCCGAGCTCGCCAGTTTGGACCCAAGGTCGCTGGCTCCAGTAAGGGGTTGCCTGGTCTGCTGAAGGCCCGCGGTCAAGGCATATGTGGGAAAGCAATCAATGAACAACTATGGTGTCACAACGGCAACGAAAAACTAATGATTGATGCTTCTCACCTCTCTCCGTTCCTGTCTGCCTGTCCCTATCTATCCCTCTCTCTGACTCTCTCTCTGTCCCTGTAAAAAAATAAATTAATTAATTAAAAAATCATTTGAGCATAAATGCAATGATTTTTATGGATTCTGAATTCTATTCCATTTTTCTCTTTGTTTTTCCTTTTGCTAGTGCCAAACTTTCTTGGTTACTATAGTTTGTAATAAGAATGAAATTGAAAAATGTGATTCCTCCATCTTTTTTCTCTTTGGAGGTCTTTGTATTTCCATATGAATTTTAGATTTAACTTGTCCATTTATGCTAAAATGGCAGCTGGAGTTTTCATAGGTATATATAGCATTGAATCTGTAGATCAATTTCGGGATTGATAGGTCAGTTGCCATCTTAACAATATTAAATTGTGTTATCCATTAACATGAAATAGCTTTGAATTTATTTAGGTGTTCTTTAATTTCTTTCAATGGACATTAGTAGTTCTCAGTGTCTAATTCTAATATTCCTTTGTTACATTTATGCTTAAATATTTTACTTTTAATACTATTGCAAATGAAATTGTCTTCTTAATTTAATGTTCATATTGTTCATAATTGTTAGTGTGTAGAAATACAAGTGCTTTCTGCATGTCAGTTTTGTATTCTGCAAACTTGTTGCACTTGCTTATTAGTTTTATTTATTTTTAATATATTTCTTAGTATTTTTTATATAGAGTATTTTACATTTACAAATATTTCTTTATTTTTTCTTTCCAATCTTAGTGTATTTTATTTGTTTTCCTTGCTTAATTGCTCTTGTGGGAGTCTGATTTTAAAAAAATTAACTCACCGAAGATAGTATATCAACTAATTGATTATATTCTACTGCAATTAATTTGAAAATATGTTCATGGAAGATACTAGCAGATAACTCAATGCAATTTATATAAATTAAATCAAGAGCAATCTTTATCGTTAGAAAATAACCTTGAATTTAGAAATTTTTAGATCCCTGATTCATAAGCCTAAATTAATCGCTGAGAAATTATTTACTCAGGAATACAAAACAAAACCACACATACAAAAAAAACTACATAAATTATCGTACATTAGAAGGAACAGAGAGTGTTAGCATCCAACTATTAGACATTTACAAAGGCCAAGAAACTATTTTTTTTTAGACTCACCTTTCTCCTACTGTGTTTTTGGAAGAATGTTAATAGTTATTGCAAAAAGAGTGGTTTCCTAACCATTAAAGTTTGACAAACTCTGTATTCAATAAAGTAAAACAGATTTTTTTTTCTGGGCATCTCAAAGCCTTTAACGTGCTAATACTCATTTCTAAAACAGGAAATATTATATGCAATGTTTTCTAAACATATTTGACTATTGACTGCTCTTTTCAAAGATCTATTAGCTCCCAGTACTGGGGGTCATCTCCAAGTCAAAAACACTGTGGTGTAAGATTTTGAGGTATGGCATTAACTAGTTGTGTGTTCATAGGCACATTATTTAAACTTGTTGAGATGAGTTGCTTCTTCTGTAAGATAGAAATAATCTAATACTTACTGAATGGCTGCTATTCAGCAGTTTGAACACTTCCAGACCTACCTGTTGTCTGGCCAGTTGCTGTTCTAACTGGTGTTAACTACCTTGACTGTCATCTCACCTATCCTTACAGTGCTATTAGGAGGATTAAAGGAAGCCATTATAGAAGACACTTAACATAGGGCCGGATAGTGATATTTTGTTATGAATTTATTTATATTACTTTTGTCATCCGAAGGAACACATACATGTAAGAAATCCTTCTTTAGTTTAAGGGGAAAAGGCAGGAGAGAGGATAAAAGAGAGAACAAATGATTAAAAGGTAAAGGTGTCAGTTGCTGAGTGCCCTGAAATAAAGCCTGAGTAGGATGTTTGAAACCTGGAGAGAGCAGAGATGGGTAAATGAATGTAGAACAAGTTTGAGGGAATGAGGGCTTAGGAAAGAGATAGAAAGTTGAAGACAACAAAGTTTTTGATTTAAGAGTGTTTACACTGATTCATTATCTTCCCTATACAAAACCTTTTTGCTACTTTTCTTCTCCCACATCTTTTGTGTATGAACACAAAATTGTTATAAAGACTGAAGTAGGTACTCTTCTTTCTTTGCTTTCTAGAATTAGACAGTAAGATGTGAAATCAATATGTCCATATCAAAAACAAAAAAAAATTAAATTTAAATAAATTTAGATTTATGAACCTGTTTTATTTATTGAAGATTTTAGAGACAAAGATCTATAATCTGTTTTCATCACTTCATCTCACTGCTAATTTTTTAAAAATAAAACATACATCCTATTTTTTTATCCATGTTTTAAGTTGGTCCACTATCATTCTCTTAACAAGATTTAACTAGTGTTAATCAAAAAGTTTAAAGGCCGAGATTTATATTCAACACTGCTTTATATGGAGAGGAAACCTATTATAGTGGAGGAGTATGCAGACTTTGGAGCCAGACTGTCTGGCTTTGTCCCTTACAAGCTCTGCGAACTTGGGCTACTAACCTAACTTCTTTGTGCCTCAGCTTCTTTGTCTGTAAAAATGGGTGGTAATTTAGAATCTACTCAATGTACTGTTATAAAGATTTAATAAGTTAATATTTGTGAAGCACTTAAGTGTGCCTGTCATAGAAGATTCATTATATAAGCAGTGTGTGTGTTAAATACAGTAAATAAAACATGGGTCTATTAGGAAGAAACATTCAGAGTCGTCTTTTTTTCCCTCTCTGATTTGAACACTGCTGAGCAATTTGAGAATTATTAACACTAATCCAAATTGAATTTCTGTTCGATGTGCTTTTATAGAGCATTAATCCAACTGATGCCATCAGGCTGTTTAACATGGCTCTGTGGTTGTTTCTGTCAGTGGCACTGTTATGAGTGAAAGATTAAAATGACAAAAATCTAGATTTTTCTCAGGTTAGATGAAAGCATAACATTTTACTTTTAACATTGCATCAGATAGTAGCCTAGAGCATCTACATTCATATATTGTGTTCCGGTTACTCATGTGCAAGCAAAAGGTAACACTATTTTGTTTGTCATTATACAAGGAGTCTTGTCACCCTGCTTTATGAACAGCACGTTCTTAGCTCAGGGAGCAGCCAGGGGCAGGTCATAAAATAAAGGATTACAGAGCAAAGATATTAGTGAAACAGAAGCATCAGCACTTCTTACTGTATTTAACTCAAAGACGATGAGGTCTGCCTGGGGAGCTAATACTGCTTAACTGAATTTGGGAAAAAAGCCAAAAGGAAATTGTATTTCAAAGAGAGAAAATTTGGCATTCCATATGCTGTGTAATCATGGTCAGTTAAAAGAGATGTATGGCCATTTAACACTGAAAGTAAAAGACTAAAAATGAAACTTTTATGTTAAGGAACAATGTTGACATAGTTGGAGGTTGAAAGGCAATTGACATTATTATCAGGTCCTTAAATTATTCAAATGAAAATTTTTGGGAAACAGAGCCAATGTCTTTGACTGAAAACTAAGTCTATATGAATGTAATGTGTTCTGGGCACTCTTTGGGCCAAAGAACCAATAATAATGATCACAACAAATGGGTGAACCAAAGGTCATTTGCAGAAAACTGTTTAGTATCCCAGAGAGCCAGGACTGTCTATAGGGAGTTCTTCCCAAAGAGTTCCAATCACAGTCTGCTCAGAGAAGTTGTACTAGAAGGTTTAGGGGAAGTTAAACATGGGCTCATAGATGTTGGGCATTCTGTGCTCAAAAGTTGCTAACTTTTTAGTACTGATTAGAAGGAAGGGTGTCATTTCCTTATACCCCTTTCACTTTCTTAGGTCAGTTGCCCCAGTTGACCATGGTTTTAATTAAAATAGCTCCATGCTGTGGAACCCCTTTTGCTGCCTGCCCTGGTAATTTCTTCTTCTCTTTATTGTGAATTTTCTGAGACTGCTAGGTAGTATGTGTAGTTCCTGATCAACTGTTGTCTAGCACTAGGCTTTGTGTGGCTTGACTAGCTTTAGATTTTTTTCCTGCTCGGTACTTGGGCTGCTTCTGTCTCTGCCCTTAGAACTGTCAGTGTACTTTTTTTCCCCTTAATTGAGAAGCAGGGAGGCAGGGTGACAGACTCCCATATGTGCCCCGACCAGGATCCCGCCAGCAAGCTCTATAGGATGATGCTCTGCCCATGGCTGCCCATCTGTGGTTGTTGCTCCGTTTCTTGGCAACTGAGCTATTTTAGCACCTCACCTAAGGTGAGGCCATAAAGCCACCCTCAGAGCTTGGGGCCAACTTGATCCAACTGAGCCATGGCTACAGAAGGAGAAGAGAGAAACAAAGGTAGAAGGAGAGGGGGAAAGGTGGAGAAGCAAATGGTCACTTCTCCTGTGTGCCATGACCAGGAATAAAACCTGGGATGTCCATATACCCGGTTGACACTCTACCACTGAGCCAACTGGCCATGGCCTCAGTGCAGTCTTAAATAAAATAGTCTTGCTGCCCTTTTAATGGAGGGAGTACTACTTTGAATTTTTGGCTACCCCTAGAAACACTTGAGTATGTACTTTTAAATGCCTTCTTGCTTTTTTCCGTTTGTAGAAGTGCACTTGCCACCTTCTTATTGCATTGACCTGTTCATTGTTTTGATATTCATTGTCAATGAAAACCTATGCCTCAGAAACCTGATCTTATGACTTTTTCTCCTCAAAATGCTTGCTTAGGCTAAATTGTCAGTATTCTAAAAACAATATTAACATTTAGTGTAAACAATGTAACTGTCTACATAGAAATCATGTATTTAATTTTATTTTTTCTTTATTCATGTATTTATTTATTCAGCATGTGTTTATTGATCCTGAAAATATATTTATAGTAAGATGGCAGCAGTTAATATGATGCTATCCACAATTCTTAATCTGTAAACACACACACACACACACACACACACACACACATACATTTTGAAGACAAAGGCTGCTACAGTATCCAGCAATGTCTATTTATGAGCTAATTCAGCTGAGTACCAAATGATTCTTATGGATTCCTTAAGAATGTGACCTATGGTTTTGAATATAAGAAAACAGTTTGTTTACAGATTTATTTATGTTATCAGAGACCCAAATCCACTCTTAACTCAAAGTTCCTGTTGTGGCCAAAGGGAATTTGTTAGGACAAGGCAAATCTTTTAGCCTCTGACTGAATGTTCTGTCAAGGTCATTAGTTATCTTCAGCTGCTATGGGGGGCTTCCATCTTCTATATTCACATTCACTTTATTAGGATTATTTGCTGTCCCGGCTTCTGCACACATCCTGAAATAAGAATGGGTTCAAGCACATGCCCTCTTTGATCTCAGCCAGTAATAGATTAAGCAATGGGATGGGCTGTTCCAATGGGCTTACACCAAGGAATAGCCTTCTGGGACTGGGGAGGATATGAGACTAGGGAAGTGCATTCTGTGTGGACACCATGCAGGTTTTTGAGACTGAGTAGCAAAGGCGGTGCTAGGATATAGATTTTCAGACTTCAGTAAAAGAAACAAAATGGTATCACTCATTGCCTATGATTCTTTTTCTAATATTGTTCATGTTTGGCTCATAAAGTCCCAGTTTGCTTTCATGTATTGCCATAATTAAATGTAAAATTTCATTGGGGTAAATTGTAACTGTCTTTGAATTTTACAGTACACACAAAGATTAGTGCCTACACTGGTTTTTCCAAGTTATCTTCCCAACTTTATCTCTGACTATAAAACTCTTATTCACTCTTTAAGCCTGAGCTCTCTGGTGAAGCCTTGATCTGTTTCTACAGTGGACAGTCATGGTTCCTCAGGACCAAAAGCACTTTGTGATTGTCATTCCTTCCTTGTTTTTCAATGTTGGATCCTCTAATTTCTTTGCATTCTTTGATATGGTTTAGTCTACAACCAGCAGATAAGGCAGATGATGCAAGTGATTTAAAGTGAGGTATTAGGTGTAAGATGTACAGAAGCAGCAAACACTATAGAGGAGATTGAGGTGTGAGTGGGAGGGGAGCTGTGGGACTGAGAGATTTTTTTGGTGGCAGAGCTGGGTTTCAAAAGCATGTGGAGAAGAATAAGAAAGCAAAACACTAAGTTGTGAGAAAGGGATTGGAGGTTGCGGTGAATGAATAAATTGAGAGCTTCAGACCTTTAGATAGGGAAGCATTTGAGGAATAGGGCTAGAGGTGGAAAACATTTCAATTTGTGCTCCTGTGGAGTAGTGAGAAAACTTATTTCTACAAAAAAGCATCTAAACTGTGATAAATAATTGCATATGACTCAGTATTTCATGGGTATATATCTAATTTTCATCCTCAGAACTTATCTTTGCTATTGACTCATATCTTTTAGTTGGAATAAAGTGTAAATTAGCTAGTATATCCTGGAAGTATTTTTAAAAGTTTCTAAAAGCTCTGCTTAAACATAATAAGGACAATCTTGTTCGTGCACACTGGAGGGGTTCTATATAATCACTTTTTAAATAGCATAGGAAGTATTATGGTTAAAAATAGTGAATACTAAGAACATTAAGTTTGCAATAGCATTCTAACCTATTTCTCCTAATACTATTGTATCATCTTTTTAAAGCAAAGCCCCTACAAAATGTCACACCAAAGGAACTAATCCATCTGGATGTGTTAGAAATTACATGAGAAAACGCTACTTAGCTCTGATTCTGTGCTGCATTCTCTTATTATTGAGAAACCTTTCTTACTTTATGTTCATTCTCTGCTATCTGAGATTCCAGAGTTCTTTTCTTAAAGGAATCCTTAATTATGTATATTTCTAAACTTTTTACTTATCCTTAGTGAGTTATTAGAAATATAGTAATGTCCACTCCACATTATTTTCTGTGACCCATACATTGCTTAATTAGAGAGGATTGCTAAACCTGAAGATCTAAGGACAGGAAAATTGGCCTTCAAACTCATAGAGGGCCTTTTCTAAAAGACATAAATCCCAAAATTCTGGGCAATAATTTTATGTAGACTCCTCTCAAGAGAAATAACAATCCAGGGAATAATTAGCACCAGGAACTATACCCAGCTGAAAATCTCTCATCTTAAATGAGGTAGGGATGCAGAAGTAGTGAGAAAAATTCCTTCTCTGAGGAATCAGGGCATAAGGTACCACCAGTTTATTTATAGGACAGAAGCTGTTTGTAGAATTTTCACTGGAGATCTCCTCTGAATTTTCAGACTGTCAAAGTTGTCATAAAAAATGAGTGGTAGTTTGTTTTGCACTTTAAATTTTGCATGACTTTATTTATTTGGATTTGTTTGTGTTGGACCACAAGACTGATAGAGTAGTGCCTACCAGATTAAATGGAAAAATGTGTTAGAAAAATTAAAAAGTGACACTTTAAGAAATAAGTTTACATGTGTTCTGACATACTTATTGTAGGTACAGCTGAACTTGGGCAAGGTTATGGAGCAGGTAGAAGATATTTTTATAATCAGTCAACGCATTGTTCTATCTCCCTTCAGCATAACCTCAGCATGGTCTACGTAGTCTCACATGCTGGATCATTTATGACTTCAAGTTATATCATTATATATTTCATCTCATTTCATGTGCGCCCAATTGACAAGGGGACAGCTAAGCCTCAGAGAATTTTATCACTACTGAGTGACAGTACTGGAACTGAAGTTCCTATTACTACTATGACAGATAAATCTCTTTTGCTTCACACAATTTTATTTCTTTCTCATACAAAGGTTGCTGTGGGTGTGGGTGAATCTTTAGGTCAGTAAAATTTTCTGTAAAGGGTCAGAAAGTCAGTATTTTAAGCGTTGCAGCCAAAAGGCAAATTTGTTAACATTTCTTGCTGAAAGGATGGGTCATTTTTATATTTTACATTTCAAATATAAAAACCATGTTCAGCTAGTGGGCCATATAAACACAGGCTTCAAGTGTTCTTTAGTGCATGTGCCATAGAACACTGAACCCTGCTCTTGGACAACCATCCTCTATGTGCTGGCTCAGCCTTCCGGGCCACTTCTATTTCCTGACTTCCCTCTAAAAACACCTGGGTTTGCATTCACTATTGGCAGTGAAAGAGTGGGCTGGCGAGTTGAGCACCAGGAATTAAATACTTCCATCCAGAAATGACATAGACCATCACTTCCACTTTGGTTACCATGGCCACAGAGAGTCATATTTGCATACATAATTTAATAGGGATGGAAGAAGAACCTCTCGTGTGCCAGGAAGTAGAGGCAAAATGAATATTGGTGAATGGTGATAATGCCTATTATAGTTGCCTATTCCTTTTATTTGCATATCAGACTCTATTTCTGGAGGGTGTGGCAATGGAATCTTGTGGGAAAATACTTTCAGAGGAGAGAAGGGCCTAATAAGAATTTTGGGGATTGATTTGTAAAGCAAGTGTGATACACGCTCTCATTTCTATCACAATGAGCAAATGGAATGCTAACAAATTCAATGACTATGCATTATGTGTCATGTTTTTAACTAGAATTAGTTCTAGAGAGGTTGTTACTTTTTTTGGTAGACAATGATGACATTTTCATATTTAAGATAATATGGGATATAATATATATAATCACTTGTCATTTTTGAGAATATAAAATGAACTTTTTAGATATAAAACCTATCTTTGAAATAATAATGTTCTTTCTAGAAAAAAGTTTGTATTTGCATTTTAGGAGGTTAAAGTCTCAAGAAAAACAAGCATACAAAACTGGCCAATCCAATAGCAAAATAAATTAATATTCTTTTTTTAAAAAATTTATTTTATTTTATTCATTTTAGAGAGGAGACACAGAGTGAGAGAGAGAGAAAGAGAGAAAGGGGGGAGGAGCTGGAAGCATCAACTCCCATATGTGTTTTGACCAGACCAGTACAGGGTTTTGAACTGGCAACCTCAGTGTTCCCAGGCTGACGCTTTATCCACTGCGCCACCACAGGTCAGGCATTAGTATTCTTAATTTAAAAATCTTATTATGTTTAAAATTAAAGATGCAGAAAGTGGTGAAAGTCAGTGCAGTTGTTATTTAGATATGTGTGTTATGAGTTGGTTTGCTCTGATAGGTTGCCAGATTTAGCAAACAAAAGTACAGAATGTCTGGTTAAATTTGAATTTCGAATATTGAACAGGACATACCTATATTAAAAATTATTCATTGCTCATCTAAAATTCAAATTTAACAAGGTGCCTGTATTTGCATCTGATAACTCTATGCTCCATGGAGGCATACCTCATTTTATTGTACTTTTATTTGTTTAATTTTTTTTTAATTTTAATTTATTGTGTTTACATAAATTTTAGTGTCCCCCAGTATGCATTCCCTCTCATGCTCCCCACAACATCCCCCTTTCCCCCTCCCTGCAACGCCCTTCCCTTTTCCTTCCAAGATTTGCTTTTCTGCTCTTTACGTTATAAAGATGTTGTGTTTGTTATGTGTGTATAATTCCACCAATCTCTTTCTCTTTTCTGATCCCTTTCTATCATTCTCTTTCCCTCTATCTACTTTCCCTCTGGACCCTTTAATCCTACCTCTGTCTCTATTCCATTCCGCAGTTCACATTGTTCATTGGATTCCTCAAATGAGTGAGGTTATATGATATTTTTCTTTCTTTGCCTGGCTTATTTCACTTAACATTATAGTTTCCAGGTCCATGCATGTTGTTGCAAAAGGTAAGATTTCCTTCTTTTTCATAGCCCCATAGTATTCCATTGTGTATAAGTACCATATGTATTTTTATTTTATTGCACATATTATTCCCAGATGCTTTGGTTTTTACAAATTCAAGGTTTATGATAATCCTGCATCAAGTAAGTCTGTTAGCACAATTTTCCAACAGTGTTATTCATTTTGTGTCTCTGTGTCATACTTTGCTAATTCTTGCAATATTTCAGGCTTTTAAATTATTGTATTTGTTATAGTGATCTGTGGCCAGTGTGGTCTTTGATGTTACTAAGGCAAGACCCTGCTCCACAAACCAAAATATTATGACTTGCTGAGGGCTCAGATCATGGATAACATTTTTTAGCAATACACTTTTTTTTTCTTAAGTGAGAAGTGGGGAGGCAGAGAGACAGACTCTTGCATGTATCCCAACAGTGATCCACCCAGCAATCCCCTGATGGGGCAATTCTCTGCCCAACTGGTGCTGCTGCTTGTTGCTCAGCAACAGACCTATTTTAATGCCTAAGGCGAGGCCATGGAGCCATCTTCAGTACCTAGGGCCAACTTGTTCCAATTGAGCCATGGCTGCAGGAGGGGAAGAGAGAGATATAGAGAGAGAATGGAGAGAGGGAGAGGTGGAGAAGCAGATGGTTACTTCTCCTTTGTGTCCTGTATGGGAACTGAATCCAGGGCATCCACACATTGGCTGACACTCTACCACAGAGACAACCAGCCAAGGCCAATACACTATTTTTAATTAAGTTATATACCTAGTTTTTTTTTTCCAACATAATGTTATTGCCACACTTACTAAACTACATAACATTGATAGGAACTGGGAAACCAAAAAAATTGTGGAGCTAACTTTACTGCAATGTTTTCTTTGCGGTAGTTTAGAACCCAACCCACAATGTTTGAGGTATGCCTGTAGTAGAGATTTGACTTGCACATGTTCTTTAAGATTTTGTATATATGGTACTTCTGTTGTGTATATTCACCACAAATACTGAATTGCTTAGTATTTAACCAATCATTGCTCCTATGGGAAATAGAGGATTGGCTTCCTGTGAGCCTTTGGTCACAACATTTTTGTAAGCTATATAGTGAATAATCTCATTTTATTTATTTCTGCCTAAAGATATCATATAATATATATATATATATATATATATATATATATATATATATATATATATGCTGTATAATATATTATATAATATGTTATACAGATATATAATATACACAATATATAATATACAGATAATACAGATGATGTATTATAGAACTGTACACCTGAAACCTATATAATTTTGCTAACCAATGTCACCTTAATAAATTCAATTAAACCAGTGGTTCTTAACCTTTTTTGAGGTACCGAACCCACCAGTTTTATATGCGCATTCACCAAACCATTCTTTAGTGATAAATAAAATATGATTTTTTTTTCCAAATTCAAGACATAGGTATATGCTTTTTTACTGGTGCACAAAATGAGCCGTGCATGTACATCACCTTGCTCAAAGAACGAAACCAACAAAGTGCATGAACTCACAACAAATTACGGTATTACTTTATTCTGGCCTCCGCGGCAAAGGCTTCTCCAAACCCCTGAGACCGACTCATTGAACCCCTAGGATTCGATAGAACCCAGGTTAAGAACCACTGAATTAAACAAATAAATAAAGACTACCCTAAGGAAGAATGGACAATTCATTGGCTAACATGATGGATGACTCCAGGGTTTCACAAATTACAATACTAACTTTCATAATAGAATTCTCACTATATTTCAGGTCAAAAGCTGTGTACTTAATACAAATTATTGAATTACAGTCTAATTTTGACTGAGCAGTCCTGTAAAATTAATGCTGTTGTCTTCTTTGGTTCAAGATCTCATCGCCTATAAGTGAATTAGAATTCTTACCCACACTAACGAATACTCAAAATACAGTCCTTTACCACAATTATTTAACAAAAATTGTGATATGCCTATAAATGTATTAATGATAATTTGATGTTGCCCACCAACTTTAGCTTAAGGAATAGCTAATAAAGAAATCATAGGTTGAATGTCAGCCTTGAATTGTGGTAATAATAGTTTTATTATATGTAACTCTGTTACAGCTGTGACTTCACCATTCTGTAATTTCTTTTATCAGTACTTCCTGCTATAAACTTTGGGTTGCTAAGAATTCATTTGTTGTTCTAGATGCATATTGTCCACATGAAGCTATAATCCTCTCTCAGTGTCATTGGAATGGTTTTCACAAGAACTGGATTTATGTCACAAAGGGAGGATTAAGAGTTCAGGTAGAGACTAACACAGAAGCCAAATAAATATTGAAAAATAGAGTCTGTTTTCATGCAAATATGCAGTTAATAATGAATAATGGAGGGTAGCACATATAGAAAATATGACAGGTTAAAATATTTTTAAATAAAATGTATTCTAAAATTGTCTGAGGTTTTCACTATTTTTTAGCTTGAGTTATTTTTATCTTCTATTTTTTTTTCTTGTTATGTTTCTCCCCTCTTTGTTCTCTCTCCAAAATTCCCCAAACCAGCAGACAATGAAACCCCTTTTCTGGATGTGATTAGAAATAGTGGCTCTTGCTAGGGTAATTCCCTTTCTATATTGCTCTTTGGGGTAGAGAATCTAGGTACAATTTCTTACTTTAGAACAAAATAAAAGTTACACATATCTCATTCGGTTGTCATATGTGGCCTGTTAATAACTGGTATCAAAAATGAGTAACTCTGAACAAAAAGAAAGAGTAACTCTGCCTTGTCCCGTTGGCTCAGTGAATAAAGCATCAGCCCAGTGTGTGAATATTCAGGGTTCAATCCCCAGTTAGGGCACACATGAAAAGCTACCATATGCTTCTCCATCCCACTACCTCCCCATTCTCTCTCTCTTCCCCTCTCTTACCCAGTAGCTTGGTTGGTCCGAGCCTTGGCTCTGGGCGCTAAGAATAGATCAGTTGGTCTAAGCATCAGCCTTATATGCTGAGGATAGCTCAATTGATTCAAGCATCAATCACAGATAGATTGCCAGGTGGATCTCAGTTGGTCTGCATGTGGAAGTCTGTCTATCTCCCCTCCTCTCACTTAAAAAGAAAAAGGAATAACTTATAAGCATGTCCATACTGACAATCATGATGAACGTGAACAGAGTTCATTTTAAGGTGCACATAGTATGTTACCACTATTAGCTACTTATTCTCTGCTATATTCCTCAGAAATTTGCTAATCTATTCATCCCACCATTCTTTCTAATTTATAAAAAAAAATTAAAATTTTAGAATATTTACCCTGATCACAAACCAACTAGAAATTAAGGATCATATAATCTTAATATTTTGCTATTGCTGTGTGCACAATAAATAAATATAGAGGGTCTTTTTAATTATTGATGTTATATTGTTAAAAACTTAATTCTTTAGCGCCAATCCTTGCCACAGAAAAGAATATCCAGTGTAGTGCACTCTTCTATGTTAAGTGAATAATTTGCAATGTGCATATTTAATATTTGAGTGCATGCTTAAGGTTAGAGTCATCATTTTGTTCTTTTGTTATTCCATTCCCACTGTAAAAGCACGATATAAATAACAAAATTTTCCAAAGGAAGAGCTACTGATAATATATTGATCTGTCCACCATAGAGGATTTAGTGAGTTTCAAAATAGCTCTCAACCATGCAATGAAATGATTAAGAGGTAATTTGCTCCCATTATTAGCTTCAATTAATAAAAAAAATTTTGTAATGATAATTATTCAGGTAATAAGAATTTCAATTCTCCTTTGCATTCATTAAGTTTATTGAGTAGGTGTGAAATAGTTCTTTATCATTTCAAAAATACAAGTCAATGTGGTATTCAATAATTCTTAAACAAACAGTTGATTTTTGAAAGAAACATTTTTGTTTTGTTTATAATTGCACTGTGTTTAGAGTTAGCTTGCTCATACAGTAGGCTCCTATACCTGTGGTTTCACTTTGCACAGTTTCAGTTACCCCTGGTCAACCTCCATGAGAAAATATTAACTTGAAATTTCATAAATAAACAATTCATAGGTTTTAAAAGGCATGCCTTTCTGAATAATGTGATGAAATCTCAAGAGTCCTACTCTGTCCTGCCCCGAGACATGAATCACCCTTTTGTCTAAAGTCTCCACACTGTAGACTCTCCCACCCCTTAGTCACTGAGTCACCATTTTGGTTATCACATCAACTGTCGAGGTATCACAGTGCTTCTTCTGTTCCAGTAACTCTTTTGTCTAAAGTCTCTACACTATAGACTCTCCTGCCCCTTAGTCACTGAGTCACCATCTTGGTTATCACATCAACTGTCAAGGTATCACAGTGCTTGTGTTCCAGTAACCCTTATCTCACTTAATAATGGCCCCAAAGCACAAGAATAGTGACAATAGTGGTAATTCGGTTGTGCCAAAGAGAAGCTGTAAAGTGTTTCCTTTAAGTGAAAAGGTGAGTTCAGTACAATAAGATATTTTGAGAGACCACATTTACATATTTTATTATTATGTAAATTATTATAGTATATTGTTATAATTGTTCTATTTTATTACTAGTTATTATTTTTAATATCTTACTGTGCCTAATTTATAAATTAAGCTTTATCATAAGAATATATGTATAGGAAAAATACAGTACATCTAGAGTTGGTGCTATCCACAGTTTCAGGCATCTACTGGGGGTCTTGGAATGTTTCCCTATGGATAAGGGGGGGGGGACCATACTGTAATTATTCTTCAGATAATAAGGAATGCATTTAATTGGCCTTTACTCTCTGTGATCATGAATAACATCTACAATTTGTTACTTGGAACATTGCCCAGTGTAAATTTTTCCAGGCATTCACTTCACACCACCATTTTCATTTTGAGGTTGATAGCTTTTTATTTAATTCCTTCAAAGTAATATAAAATGGAAACAAATCAATTGGTTTCTTTAGCTGCTTTAACAATTGGGCAAAAAAATGGGATGACTCTACACAAAACTGAACTAAAACATGATTTTATTTTTTAGCCCTTTATATTTCAGTTATATTGTAAAAGTATGATTGTCTCAAAGTAGACCTCAATTCACTTTTGCTAGCCCCTCTGCACAAGTGGATAGCAAGCCAATATTACTGTATTTTATAGAAATGATAACACAAAGAAGATATAGTCTTGAAAGGGCCAAATAAATAATGAAAGAGAACCAGAAGAAACTCCAAATTATGGGTTTTTTTGGGTTTTACTTGTTTTTTTTTTTTAAGTGAGAGTAGGGGAAATAGAGAGACAGACTCCCACATGTGCCCTGATGGGATCCACCTGGCAACTCTGTCAGGAGCCAATGCTCTGCCCATCTGGGGCCATGCTCAAAACTAAGCTATTTTTAGCACCTGAAGTGGGGGCTCCACAGAGCCATCCTCCATGCCCAAGGCCAACGTCCTTAAATAAATAAAGCCACGGCTGTGGGAGAGGAAGAGAGAGAGAGAGAGAGAGAAGGAGAGGAAGGGGGAAAGAAGCAGACGGTTGCCTCCTGTGTGCCCTGACCAGAAATTGAACCCAGGACTTCTGCATGCTGGGTTGATACTCTAACCCTGAGCCAATTGGCCAGGGCCCCAAATTATGTTTCATTGAATTCTATAGCATCAACTCTTCTCCATCCTATGCTTTGTATATGTTGCAATTGGATAATCTTACCTTCTGATTAATTAGGCACCGTATTCATCAGAATAGCTTTGTTGCCTTGCTGGCCCAGTTACCAACTGTACTTGGATGTGGTATAGATGTGATGAACCTGAATAGTATCAATGAACTAATAAAATACATCTCAACTGTCTGCTTTAAAGTGTCTTGCACATAACGTATACTGTACAAAAACTGTTTTCCCTCCAGGTTGTTTTGTTCCAAAGACTGTGATCCTATTATTATAAGCAGTGTAGTTAAGAGAAACTGTTTGACCAACAGTTTGAAAGTCTCCTTAGAGCTGCAAAAGACCATCTTGATATCCCAAGTCAGGCCTATGTCATCTTTGAAGTCAATGACATTAATTTCAGATGATCATCAATGGAACTATTCTTGTGCCTCAGGAATCTAGAACTCTCAGCCTAATCCCACCTACCAGAGAAGCCCAGGGCAGTGACTCTTTGTAGCACCCCTTTAAGGCCCCCTATAACAATGCCTTCACCAAGTGCTTTTTACTCTAAATGCTACATGTCCTGTTAGAAGTTGTTCAAGTAAATATTTGCTAATTTCATTAAACTAGAGTATAGTAATAACACATAAAAATTTAATGTACCACCTGGTAACTTATTTCACTTAATTCATTTCTTCTTCATTATGCCAGTGGAAGAACTGAAATAGAAAATGCTGGTGCCATATGGATTTTAAAATATTTTCATCTTCGTATTTCAATTCTTGCATACCGAGGCAAAGTTCTTGTAAGACTAAAACTCACCTTTTTCTTTCTTGCCTCCTGGTCTTTGTATAGGCTACTACATTAGCATGAAAAGCCTGTTGAGATTTTTCTATTTTCTACTTACATATCATGAAATTATTTAAGGTAACTTCTTACTGGAAGGCTCTTTTAAAACTACATTGCTGCAATCCCTTTTCCCCCTTCTGTGATGTATAAAACGTAATATATCCCGGACATAACATTTTCTCACTTCATTGTAAAAAATGATACGTATAATTTTTCTGTTTTTTCTCACTGGATTAAACCTTTTGGGGCTATAATTGGGGTATTACTTATCAATGTGTTATTAGTGATAATCCCATATGCTGACACATTTTATGAAAATGGATATGAAAGCAATTCAAAGGTAGTAGAGATGAAACTAAGATCACACTAAAAGGAAAAGTAGTAATTATAAGAATATTAGAGTGATACCATTAAATTAGTAGCATGTTAGCTATTGTTTCATATGAGTTATGGCCTAAAAGAATCCTGCTGCCTTGATTCAGCCTCATCATTGTAGTTATGTTCTTTAATGTAGTTGTGCACACTGAATTAGAGAGTATTGAACCGCTATTCCTAGGGGAAATACAAGGTTAAGTTCCTGTGAGCTTCTGATCTCAATAATTTCATCAATCATTAATACATAACCTAGTTTTACATATGTTTATAAAGATACCATTTATTAGTACTAATATACTCATGGCCATTAGCACCATAACTCATATCTGAACAAAGCTTACTTTACAAGTGCATGTTTTCTCAGTAAGCTTTATCATGCATGGCCTTCTTGTACTTGACACTAGACAGCAGCACTTAAGCACTATACTTGAGGGCCATGTTAAACAGCCCAATTGTTAATAAAAAGCTGAAAATTGCATAAAAAGAAAAATGTAGCATTAACTAAAACACTAAAGAGACAGACACTTCTTTACAGTATGAGAGCCAAAACAAGGCAGATTTGCCCTGTTTGATCTTAGCTGGGAACATTGTATCGGTTGACTCAAATGTTTTTGCTATTCTGTGCAAGTCTTTGAATTGTCTGAAAGTGATGCACACATTGATTTTGGCATTACAAATAAATTTTAGCCATTAGGCAAATTTGCAAAAAGAGAGTGTGAAATTAATTAGAATTGACTGTATTTCTATTATAAAATAACCTCATTATTTCTATTCCTAAGATTTGGGCCATTACTCTTTATCTCATTACGCTTTTGTTGTTGTTGTTGTTGTTTTGTCTGTTTTGTTATTATTGGACACAGGTATCACTGTCTAGGCCCGTGGTCGGCAAACTGTGGCTCATGAGCCACATGCAGCTCTTCGGCCCCTTGAGTGTGGCTCTTTCACAAAATACCACATGTGGGCACTACCTCAATAAGGAATGTACCTACCTATATAGTTTAAGTTTAAAAACTTTCACTCTCAAAAAAAATTTCAATTGTACTATTGATATTTGGCTCTGTTGACTAATGAGTTTACCGACCACTGATCTAGGCTATATTCTGACACCAGTAGGCTTTGTGGTAGGCAGCTTCTTCAGAGGGTTACCTGGCAGTGATTTGATACACTTACTTATTTACATGGCCCACAGTCCACTGCAGGGCTTTCAGAGATCTATCACTAATGTACTTAGATAAAGGTTATAAGCTCTCAGTTAAGCCTACAGAATGTGCTATAAAATGAATTCATTCGTTTTGAGGAATTGCATTTTTTTATGGGGGAGACAGAGAGACAAGGACAGACAGACAGGAAGGTAGAGAGATAAGAAGTATTAGCTCATAGTTGCAGCACTTCAGTTGTTCATTGATTGCTTTCTCGTGCATGTTTTGATCAGGGCCTCTGGCTGAGCCCATGATCTCCTTGCTCAAGCCAGAGACCTTGGGCTACAAGCTAGTGACCTTTGGCCTCAAGCCAGTGAACATGAGGTTATGTCTATGATCTCATGCTCAAGCCAAATGAGCCCGCGCTTATTGTGGTGGAGACCTCAGGGTTTTAAACCTGGGACTTCAGCATCCCAGGTTGACATTCTATCCATTGTGCCACCTCTTGGTCAGGTTGCAAAATCTGTTAAATTGTGTAGTTTGTATATTAATTTAAAGACTTTCAGGTAGCCAGTAAGAAACATTTTTTTTTGGGGGGGGGATATTGCCTTTATTTTGTTCAAGTAGAAAAACTTAAGAGTTTACTTAGTAGGTAGCAATCAAGAGATTATAATATCAAAAACTGGCATGTTCAGAGGCCAGAAAGAGATATAAGGTGACTGTTCAATCTAAGGCCGGCTTCCTCATATTGCAGGAATCAAAGCAGGACAAAAACACCCAAACAACTTGATGAAGGAAGTAGGATTTATTTAGCCAGTGGAGCTGTGTGACCCTACAGAGTTAACAAAACACAAGTTCCCCGAAATTAGACTTCTTATATCTTATATACCTTTTACAACTTTAGCTTTCACATGACACATGGCTGATTTCTATGATTTCTTTGTTTGCAGGGCAGGGCTATGTGACTTTTGTGTCTTAGGGGAGGTGGTAGGATCTGTCCTTGATAATCCTAGTACTCATTCTCCTTGCTGGAGCTGCAAGTTTATTTCAAGAAACTCATAACAAGTAAGGTCTACACCCATGGTTTGTTATTTTTCAAACTTATCTATCTGTCCTTGCTCCTCAGTCCTGAACACTGACTGAGGTCACGGGCTGGAGTGTGAGACTCTAGGCCAGTGGTTCTCAAAGTGTGCGCCAAGGTGCACTGGTGCACCCTAGAAGATTTACAGGTGCATCCTATGGTATTCCAGAGAAATATGTGCCTGTTGAGGACCAAAAAACCAACAGGATTTTTAGAGTTTAGATTTTGGGGGGGACAGAGGTATGGGGAATTGATTGTAAGCTGACAGTCTGCCCAACCCTCCACCTCACTTGCCTGATTAGGTTGCAAAAGGCTGTTAAGCTGTGGTGCTGGATTGTTTACACTACCACCATATTCCCTGGAAAGACTGGAGGCAAGTTTCTTCTACCTTTTCTTTGGTGTAAAGTTAAGATGGTATGTATGGTGAGAGTTTTCTGCACTCAACACAATTAAGAGTTAAAAGAGAGGAATTCTTCAATGTATTGATAAGAAAATGAGAGTTTGCCTTTCAAATATATGCCCAAACATTAAAGTAATTGCTCAGACACATCAGGCTCATGTTTCTCATAAACACAAGAATGAAAAAACACATTCGTGCAGGGACCTGCTGAATTTACTAAATCTTACTAAGAATGTCTCTCTCTCTCTCTCTCTCTCTCTCTCTCTCTCTATATATATATATATATATATATAGCATTTTTGTCATTTCTTTATTTATTTCTTTTTTTATGAATTCTAAAAAGCATAACAAAAAATGTAACATAAAAGTGTTTTTTAATGTCAGAATAAATTTAATTATTTTATATCTATTTTATTTAATTACCATAAAAGCACACTTGGACTTTATTTGATTTCATACATAGGTAGGACATAAAAGTGAGACTATGAGACATGGACAAGAGTGTGGGGGTTACAGGGTGGGGAGAGAGAGGAGAGGGTGAGAGAGGGGAGATGGGAGGGGCACAAAGTAAACCAGATAGAAGGTGACAGAGGACAATTTAACTTTGGGTGATGAGTATACAACATAATTGAATGATAAGATAACCTGGAGATGTTTTCTTTGAACATATGTACCCTGATTTATTAATGTCACCCTATTAAAATTAATAAAAGAAAAAAAATTGACTTAATTATTATAATATTTCTCAGAAATTTGTGTATAGTGCACCTTCACTTATTTGTAGGGTTTTAAATGCTCCTTGACTTCAAAAAATTTGAGAACCACTGTCCTAGGCATTATAGGTCCCTCTCTCTTCTGCATTCTTCTTGTTTCTCCACTTACCCATGTGTATTCTCCCTCCTCTATGGGAAGGTTGGGTGTTTCTGAAGGCCACAGTAACTCATTCAGGCCACTAGGACATCTTATAAGCTTTGATTTTTGAAGTGATATACCCTAAGTTTTAAAATGAAGGCTCCATTCAGACAGCTAATGGTTCTATAACCCATTTTATAAGCATTACAGTTTCATTTAACTACTCTAGCTTTAACTTTCTCTAAATTCATATTATAAAGAATATAATTTTAACTGCCTGGAGTGTATTCAGACCTGGTCTGTTTACATTCTCATGTGTGAAGCACCCCAAAGGAGAATCAAGAGCAAAGCAGGAAGGTGAAAACAGGGATCCTAAGAGCAGCTCTTTCTTTATTGACCTGGAGGACTTGACCATTTCACACTTTCTATTGATATGTCACATTGAAGGGGTGTGGCTGGATTCCATTTTGCTTTCCCTTTTTTTCTCCATTGATTATTTTTAATTGATGATTGATTCTTTACTTTTTACTGTCACATCAGAGCTTAGATAGCATACATCAAATCTTCACATCCTTTAATCAAGCGAGGTACAAACCAACTCCTCATTTCACCAAATTTAGCCAGGTCCTTGATATTATTATGAATACAATTTTAAAAGAAATATTAAAAGATTCTGTAACAAACTAAATACTTTTTTTTTCTTAATGAGCTACTTCAATCAATGGACTTTCACGATTCCGGACAACGATCTAGATATTAAATATCTAAGTATTATAGATAACAACCCTACATATTGGGGCAAAAGCAGGTTTACAGCTGTCCATGTGGAAAATGGTACAGGTGTGCTTTCTCATCGGGGAGCATGCCCTCTCCTTTTCTTTCCTCCTCTCCTTCCCTCACAAGTATGAATCTCCTGAACTCTAAGGGAACCAGTGAGACTCCCAAACAGGAGGGCAGTGGGCAGTGGGCAGGCTTCCTTTTCTCCCATTTCCCAGCGTAACCTCAGTTCTTTCCTATAACATTGCTGAATAGCCCAAGCTGCTCTGGAACTCAACACAAGATCTGAGAGCCAGCCCATTGTAAAACGTATTGCCTGCTATTGATGTTATTTAGAATGTCCTGGAAAAGTATTTGCTTACCTATAAATATTATTATATTCTCAAAGCTGCTGTCTAATTATCTGTGGAAATAGCAAAGTAACTTGCTTCCAAAAGGAGTGCCCTCGTGTTTCACAGGCACCATTGGAGTAAAGGGTTAGCACCATTTATTCAGTGTGTTTGGAACAGGAAAAGTAGTGGAAGACATGCAGGTGCTTGTCATTGAGATAAAAAGAACTCACAAATATTCATGAGAAATGCCTGTGATTGCATTTTAATTTGCTCTAGGAAATTGCCTATTTTGTTATTCATTTCTGCTTTGCATAGAAGGATGGGTTGGTTTCTGATTCTTAGCAGCCTGTGCAGATGCCGATTTCTCAGATTACTGTACACACAGATTTTTCTTTTGAATCATAAATTGAATTCTTCATGAGAAGGTAATTTACACTTTAAGGCATGTTTTTGTTAACAACCTGGATTCTTTTGAATGCTTTTTCTTTTCAGTTCTCCTGAAGTTAAAAAAATAATCTATTTTTTTTTCTTTCCCTTAAACCTATTTTGGAATAATTTTGGTTAGGGGAAAGAAGACCATACTAGTTATTTCTGAGGTTATGTGGTTACCGTAAGTGGATCAATTTTAGGAAGAAATTAAATTCGTAGTTAAATGGTAGGTTGTTTTAAAAAAATTGGCGTGGTCCAGATGTTAGACAATAATATACTGGAAGGATTTTCTATACATGAAAAAGCAGGTGTCTGTTTACTACACATATATTATAGAACAGTGAGCTACCTTTTCTAAGGCATATTTCAAAATCATATTTATAAAAGAATTATAATGCAGAGTGCCCATTTAACTTGATTAAATTAGTTATGTTAGATGCTCATGGCTGATCTACATCAGATGCCAGGAGGACTTGGCTTTGTTAGCTATTATCCTTGGGAAAACTGAGCCATTGCTTTAGGCTAGATTAAGAACTTCATTCCCTAGGGTACTAGTGACTTTATCTTGTCACTAGTTCTCTCCTCAATATAGACAGTACTGGGATTAAAGAAGAGCAAAATTATTACTTTGTGTAGTACTGTCCTTCTTTCTAATGAAGCTGAGCTTTTAGTCTAATTCCACTCTCCTCAATAGAATTCTTGCCTCCTAAACCCGTCCCTAGATATCCCTGGGATTATAAACCAATTACATTTACCTTTGTGCTTTTGTCTTCTTTTCACCTTCTGCCTCCTCCTTCAGTTGTATGATTGCAAAATGCATGTGTTAAACATAAATCTGGCTAAATTACATTGGTATTCTTTGCCTTGAAAATGAATTGCATTTTTACCATTGTCATCTTATAATGCTGGGATTCCATGTTTTACCTTTGTGGATTGTAATTAGTAAACGTTGGCATATACAAAGTGAATCTTATTATGTTCTGCTTTGCTGTGTTCATTAAAATGCAGTGGAGGGATTCTAAAATAGAATCCCAGATTTGGGATTTATGTAATTATTTATTAACTCCTCCTGCTCTTTTGTTGTCTGTAAATTCACTCAAAGAGCACAGTAATGTGGTTTGTATGATGCCAGGCTTGTCTTATAAAACCTGTACTCCATGCAATCTTAATGTTTTGTAGTCCTTCAATAACATCCTTCATTGTGTTAAGAGTCAACCTCCTTGATGATTTTCCCAAACAGTAGAGACATGAAACCCCATGACAAAAATAGGGAATGAGTCCTGTGATGCTTGATGGCACATTTTTCTTTCAATTTGTAACCAGAGAGGCTTAGATTATTTGAGTAGATTGGTCTAGCAGAGATTTGTGTGCCAAAAGGGAAGCCAGAGATATTTTGTGGGTTTAGTGAGAATTAGTGCAATGATTCACAGAATACAAAAGAGACAGCTGTTGTACGTCTCAAGATCTGTTTCACCTTTTATAAAGATCCTTCTAAACTAAAATAAGGCCCATGTCCACTCTGTAACCTCATTGACCATGAAAAAACAAACTCTAAATATCTTAGGGTAAGAGCCTACAAAAAGCCAACAGCTACTTGACACAAATAATTTTCAAGACAGGAAATGAAAACTCACTAAGACTACAATTTAGCTTTTCCATGCATTTCACAAAAGGAAGACATATGCAGTGGTCATTAGTGCTGCTTAAAATTTACTGGAGCTCTTATTTAGGGACACATGGTAGAATTTTATTTTACTGTTTCCTTTTAAATTAGGTGGGGTTATGTGACTTATTTCTCTATGAAATGTGAGTGTAAATGAAGTGTCTTGTTTCCAGATGGGAGTTTTAAGAACTAAACTGGCTTTGAAAATAGAATGGTCAGCCTGAATTCTTGAGTGGCTATGAGGAACAAAGTTTCCTACTAACCCATGTTAGGCATATGGTCTTAGTAAGCTTGCCTTTGGGGCTCTTCGTGATCTGAACATGGTATGGCTTATTCTGACTGTCACCATTTTATATAGCTTTTTAAAATTATAGGAAGTAATACATGTTACCAAAAAAATGTTTAAATTTATTTTTAATACATTTAATTAACATGTATCTAGCAACTTCTTTGAAAGTGGACTGGGGATCTATCTCTACTAATTATTAATTACTGGGTTCAGAAACAGGAAAATATTTTGAGCTTTTGGGCCCATAAATTTCTTCATAAACATCTAAATTAAGGCAGTACTATTTATCTCTTAGGTATTCTTTTTTTGTTTCTTTGTTTTTTTCTGGGGATGAGATCATTAATTGTATGTAAATCACCTAGCAGAATTCCCAAGTCAATAAACAAAATAGTTTATTTTTACCCTTCTCTCTTTTGGTTGGGGAGGGGTTGAGGTATCACATGCAATAAACGATCTTCTTCTGGAGTATTTTACCGTTGAAGATATGGACACACAACAACTGTACATACAATAGAGTGTAAAACTCATTATTAGTGAAACACAAATAAAGTACTTGAACTCTCTCAAGTGAGATATCTATAGAAAAATTATATAAAAATCATTATTAGTTGGAATCATCTATAAAAGAAACTGAGGTCAAGCTTGAGTAGCAAAACTCAGTGGCTCAAGTAAGTCATTTCCTGAAGAAATCCAAAGCTATCTGTTTTACCTGGTTTCACCAAAATTTGTCCAAGAAGTTTTCCTTACTTTCAACATTGCTGAAAGGTTTTTAAGAAAGCTGTCACTATAGAAATTTTCCATGGGAAAAATTCATCAGCACCCAGTTTTCAATCTTTTCGAAGAATGACACTGTAGAGAATCTACTGAAGACTTCACATCAAAGGAGAAATCTCCACAGCTCTCCAGTGCTTCAACTCTCTCCAGATGTGTGGTTTTCCACATCACACCCACTTTTTCATGTTTCATTAGTAATCTTATGGTTTACACTTAACATCAAATACTAGAGCAAAGACCCTACTAATGAAGTCACTGAGCTCAATCTATTCAGCATATCTGATCATGGAGGCAAAACATTCTGGAATATGCAGGGAGAAGTTCAGAGAGTAGAGAGGTTCTTATTCTGCCAAATTACTAAAAGTACTTGGCCAGGAAGTGGGGCACAGTTAATTGGAAACATCCTGAATACATTTTCCAAGGGGCGGTTATAGGCTGTCAACAACTGTGAAAGGTTTTGAAACAAAACCAGAAAACAACAGGAGTAACTGGCAAATAAGAACAAAGTTAGTTACAAAGTTAAGAAGAGAAAGATGTTTTCAGGATAGAAAGATGGGCTGCCCAACACAAAACAAAGTGACACAAAATTGGGGTTTATTTTGCATTTTTATATTTCTTTACATTCTTAGAACAGCAGGTGGAGAGGAACTGGTACATAGAATGGAAGAATTGGTAACTTACCTGCCTTTGAGTCCTCTGAATTTTTAAATTATAAATTTACTTGCAGTATTTGGAGTGTGTATATAAGAATGGAAATTTTATTGGAAGAGGGTAGTCATTACTATTGATAGATCTATCAGGGAACAAAGCACCCATTAGCACAAAGGACTTTCAAATAAATTTGCCATACCGGGCAACACTTACCTTTCTTACCTGCAAAGAAAATTGTGCATCTTAAATGAGTAGCACTTTGAACTCAGCTGTTGGTTTTAGCTGTATTAATAGTCAAAGAGAATTATTATGTACTATTGTGTGCAAACTCTAAAAGGAAATAATGAGTTTTAAGAAAACAGCACAGGTCACCTACTACTTTTCCTCCTGTACCTTTTATTTTTAGGAAATTCTTCTCTCATTCCTAAGAATGATAGGGTATCTAATGAAGATTGTATATAGTCTTTGGAGAAACAAAATGAAGGATAATATTATGCCCTGCTTGACATTTAATTTCCATGACATTTTTAAGGCAATGTGTTTTTAAGGCTAACACTACTTTCAGGCAACTTGATAAGATGTGCTAAATTTTGGAAAAATTAATTTCTTTCAAGTTGTAATTGCTTGGATTTAATTTGAAGTTCATGGCTATAATTTTCATGATATGAATCACTCTGTGGAGGTTTTGTTAGTAATTTATTTGGAAATATATTATTTTCCATTTACTATAATTAATTCATTCACATTTGATACTCTGAGTTTTTATGCTTTTCATGTTTTACTTTGAGGAATTAATTTGTAGAGATATTAACTCCAGCTAGACTTTGGTAGCTGTTATTTTTCAGTTTAACCCATCATCCCAGAATTTCACTTAAAATAATGATTGTTTCATATATTTGTTCCAACCAACATATTGTGAGTTTTCATCTGCCCTTGTACTTGAATAACAGCTCTTGATAATTTGGATGAAGGAATAAAACCTTTTGTTGGGTAAAGTGATAAAGAGTGGCATAAAAATACCTTAAAGTTAGGGAAGGTGCATCTAAAAAAACTACAAATTAGCAGTTTTTATCTAATTTTAAGCATTAATGCTTAAAAATAAATGGGTATTTTCATTTTTCAGTATAGATAAATGCTATTTTTTTCTAATTTCAGTTTTCAATAATATTCAGGGATTCAGTTGAGGTGTGCTTTTATTTTACTCTTTCCTCCAGCTATATTGAGGTTAAAATTGAGAAATAAAAATTGTATATATTTAAGGTAAACATTGTAATTTTTTGATAAATGTATACATTGTGAAATGAACACCATAATCAAGCTAATGACCACAATCATCACCACACATTGTGCCATTTTGTGTGTATGTGGGAGAGAACTCTTGAGAGATATGTGGCAAAACTATACGATGTTGTCTATTACATCTAGCTGGCAGAAAATATCAGATCTTTTCATTTATCAAACAGTTTTTTCAGTTGTCTGAGATGTAAAAATTCTTTTAAGGGAGTTCAAAACATGGGAGGCTATAGGTTCCTGAGTGTTATGTCTGTGAGAGGGAAAATGATGGTCTTCCTTTATGAAGATGTCTCAAGACAGGGCGTTTAATCATTACTTTGTATATATATTTTGGAAGCTTACAGGTTTTTTTATACCCTTTATCTAGCTACTTTGCCATTTGTACCTCTAAGATCTCCCCTTCTCCTGAGCACAGATATCCATCATGTCATTTCTTCTTGCATCTCCTCTGTATTTTTAATCTATTGCTGACACCATTATTTGCCATCTTGAGGTTAACCCTACTACCATCTTTGACATCTCTCACACCCAAATATTGTTTCTTGAAAAGAAAGCCCCTGCACCCTAGCTAGGTCACAATTTTATATTTGAAATATCTATCATTGAAAAGTTCCCTGACAATTATCTTAATGAGCACTGAGGTTCCTAACAGTGGCTAAAAAATAATACCAACAGAGGAAGCTAGCACTTGCTGTGCACTCTTGGAATGGGGGCTAAGAGTCAAGCTCCTGTGAGCCTCAGTTTTCTCATCTGCAAATGAGAAAACAATAATAGAGCCTTTCTCACAGAATCTCACTTGATACTTAAACACAATCAAAGGTGTAAAAGTACTTTGCTTTCTGAATAGTAATATAAATTATATTTATTATTAAGGATTATATTAATTGGTGATGAATATGGAGCATCACTGTAAAATAAGCAGATTTTTATACTTAATGAGGGATTGGCAAACTATATCCAGTGGGCCAATTCTAACCTGCTCCCTGTATTAGTAGATAAAGTTTTATTGAAACATAGCAATACTCATTTATTTACATCTGCATTTATGTAGGCTACAATGGCAGAGCTGAGAATTTGTGATAGAGACTTACATACCACAAGCCTAAAATATTTATTATCTAGTTTTTTATAAAATTTGCTGACTTCTACATAAAGAAAATATACCTTTCTGGATATTCTTTGAAATTATTACTATTCTTTAATTAAATTATATGAGTTTTGGAATTGATCTATTTTAACTATTATGATTTAAATAAATATTTTCTGTTTCTCTGTATAATACTGCACACATGTAAACATGAATAATCATGTGTTCTTATACACACACAGCATTCCTATGTAAAAGTAGGCAAGTTTTGACACATTATCAATATAGAAAGGGCTTAACCAACATTTTAGTAGTCCAAGGGCAAGATATAAACACTAAACAAAATTTTAATTTGCAACATCAATAAGTAAATAAGAAAGCTAATTTCAGTTTTCAATAATACTCAGGGATTTAGTTGAGGTGTGCTTTTATTTTACTCTTTCCTCCAGCTTTATTGAGGTTAAAATTGAAAAATAAAAATTGTATATTTTTAAGGTGAACATTGTAATTATTTGATAAATGTATACATTGTGAAATGAACACCATAATCAAGCTAATGACCACAACCATCACCACACATTGTGCCATTTTGTGAGTATGTGGGAGAGAACTCTTGAAGTGGCGGAGGGGGGGGAGTGGTAAGGGAAAGAGCGTAAAAAGGGACAAATATAAGGTGACGGCAAATGATTTGACTTTTGGTGACAGGTATGGAACATAATCAACAGTTCAAATGCTATAGAAACATTTGCATGAAATTTTTGTACTCATATTGACAATGTCTGCCCATTGAAGTTGATTTTCTAAAAAAAAATTAAAATAAAAAATTAAATATTTTTAAAAATCTTCAACCGCAAAATTACTTTCTACATAATAATCTCTTAGTTGACAGAAGGGAAAAATAAAGTGGAAATATTTTAATTTGCACTTAAGTAGATTATTTCTCTGGTATGATTATGAAAGATAAAGGGATGTGTATAGCAAACAGCATCTTAATGTTATAGTAGATGTTTTAGTTTAATTGCATGCTCGCTTGATGGATTCTGTGAGGGAATGGCATCAGCTTCTTAGAGAGACAAACAACTAACATATGAGGCCCTTTCACACCTTATTCAGACTGTAATTTTTTTTATTAACTTTAATGGGGTGACACCAATAAATCAGGGTACATATGTACAATGAAAACATCTCCAGATTATCTTATCATTCAATTGTGTTGCATACCCATCACCCAAAGTCAAATTGTCCTCTGTCACCTTCTATCTGGATTTCCCTGTGCCCCTACCCTACTCCCTTTCCCACCCTCCCCTCCCTCCCCCTACCCCATAACCACCACACTCTTGTCCATGTCTCATAGTCTCACTTTTATGTCCCACCTATGTATGAAATCATGCTGTTCTCAGTTATTTTTTTTTCTGATTTACTTATTTCACTCCATATAATGTTATCAAGGTACAACCATTTTGTTGTAAATGATCCGATATCATTTCTTATGGCCGAGTAGTATTCCATAGTATATATGTACCAAAGCTTTTAAATCCACTCGTCTTCTGATGGACACTTGGGCTGTTTCCAGATCTTCGCTATTGTGAACAATGCTGCCATAAACATGGGGGCGCATTTCTTCTTTTCGAACAGTGTTATGGTGTTCTTAGGGTATATTCCTAAAAGTGGGATAATCGGGTCAAAAGACAGTTCGATTTTTAATTTTTTGAGGAATCTCCAAACTGTTTTCCACAGTGGCTGCACCAGTCTGCATTCCCACCAGCAGTGCAGAAGGGTTCCCTTTTCTCCACATCCTCGCCAGCACTTATTCTGTGTTGTTTTTCTGATGAGTGCCATTCTGACTGGTATGAGGTGATACCTCATTGTGATTTGAATTTGCATTTCTCTAATGATTAGTGATGTTGAGCATTTTTTCATATGTCTTTTGGCCATCTGTATGTCTTCTTTGGAGAAATTTCTATTCATTTCTTTTGCTCATTTTTTGATTGGAATGTTTGTCTTCCTGGTGTTGAGTTTTATAAGTTCTTTATAAATTTTGGTTATTAACCCCTTATCAGACGTGCTGTCAAATATGTTCTCCCATTGTGTGGTCTGTCTTTTTATTCTGTTTTTATTGTCTTTAGCTGTGCAAAAACTTTTTAGTTTGATATAGTCCCATTTGTTTATCTTGCCTTTTATTTCATTTGCTGGTGGAGATAAATCGGAAACTATATTGCTGCCACAGATGTTGGAAAGCTTGCTGCCTATGTTTTCTTCTCAGATGCTTATAGTTTCACGGCTTATGTTTAAGTCTTTTATCCATTTTGAGTTTGTTTTTGTGAATGGTGTAATTTGATGGTCTAGTTTCATTTTTTTGCAGGTAGATGTCCAATTTTCCCAGCACCATTTGTTAAAGAGGCTGTCTTTACTCCATTGTATGTTCTTTCCTCCTTTGCCAAATATCAGTTGTCCATAAAGGTGTAGGCTTATTTCTGGGTTCTCTGTTCTGTTCCATTGATCAATGTGTCTGTTCTTATGCCAGTACCAAGCTGTCTTGAGTATAATGGCCTTGTAGTAGACGTGGATATCCAGAAGAGTGATACCTCCTGCTTTATTTTTTCTTTTTAAGATTGCTGAGGCTATTCGTGTTCTTTTTTGGTTCCATATAAATTTTTGGAATATGTGTTCTATATCTTTGAAGTATATCATTGGTATTTTAATTGGTATTGCATTGAATTTATAAATTGCTTTGGGTAATATAAACATTTTAATGATGTTTATTCTTCCTAGCCATGAGCACGGTATATGCTTCCACTTGTTTGTATCTTCCTTGATTTCTTTTATCAATGTGTTATAATTTTCTGAGTACAAGTCCTTAACCTCCTTGGTTAAATTTACTCCTAGGTATTTTATTTTTTTTGGCTGCAATAGTGAAGGGGATTGTTTCCTTAATTTCTTTTGTTGACAGTTCATTGTTTGTATATAGAAATGCCTCTGATTTCTGAGTATTAATTTTATATCCTGCCACCTTGCTGAATTTATTTATAAGGTCCAGTAGTTTTTTGACTGAGACTTTAGGATTTTCTATATACAATATCATATCATCTGCAAATAGTGACAGTTTTACTTCTTCTTTTCCAATTTGGATGCCTTTTATTTCTTCTTCTTGTCTGATTGCTATAGCTAGGACTTCCAGAACTATGTTGAATAAGAGTGGCGAAAGTGGGCAACCCTGTTCCTGATCTTAAGGGATTGCGTTTAATTTTTGTCCATTTAGTATGATATTTGCTGTGGGTTTGTCATAGATGTCCTTTATCATGTTAAGGAATGTTCCTTGTATTCCTATTTTACTGAGAGTCTTGAGCATGAATGGGTGCTGGATTTTATCAAATGCCTTTTCTGCATCTATTGAAATTATCATGTGATTTTTGTCCTTCCTTTTGTTTATGTGATGAACCACATTGATTGATTTGCGAACATTGAACCAGCCTTGCCTCTCCAGAATAAATCCCACTTGATCATGGTGTATGATTTTTTTTCATATATTGCTGGATCTGGTTGGCTAATATTTTGTTGAAAATTTTAGCGTCTAAATTCATCAGGGATATGGGCCTATAATTTTCTTTCTTTGTGTTGTCTTTGCCCAGTTTTGGGATCAGAATTATGCTCGCCTCATAAAAGGAGTTTGGAAGTCTTCCCTCCTCTTGAATTTTTTGAAATAGCTTGAGGAGGATAGGAGTTAGTTCTTCTTTGAATTTTTGATAGAATTCACTTGTGAAGCCATCAGGCCCAGGACTTTTCTTTTTTGGGAGTTTTTTGATAACTGTTTCGATCTCATTTGTTGTAATTGGTCTGTTTAGGTGTTCTGATTCTTCCAGATTGATTTTTGGAAGTTTGTATGATTCAAGAAATTTGTCCATTTCATCTAGATTGTCTAAATTTTTGGCATAGAGTTCTTCATAGTATTTTCTTACAATGCTTTGTATTTCTGTTGTATCAGTTGTTATTTCTCCACTGTCCTTTTTAATTTTATTTATTTGAGACCTTTCTTTTTTTTTCTTGGTGAGTCTAGTTAAAGGTTCATCAATCTTGTTTACCTTTTCAAAGAACCAGCTTCTGGTTTCATTGATCCTCTGTATTGTTTCCTTAGCCTCTATGTCATTTATTTCTGCTATGATCTTTATTATTTCCTTCCTTCTACTTGTCCTGGGTTTTATTTGTTGTTGTTTTTCTAGTTCTTTTAGCTGCAGGGTCACGTTGCTTATTTGATCTTTTTCTAGCTTCTTATGATATGCCTGTAGTGTAATGAACTTCCCTCTCAGTACTGCTTTTGCTGTGTCCCATAAATTTTGAGTTGACGTATGCTCATTATCATTTGTTTCTAGAAACTTTTTTATTTCTTCTTTGATCTCATTGTTAATCCATTCATTATTTAATATCATGCTATTTAGTTTCCAAGTGTTTCAGTATTTTTCAGTTTTTCTTTTGTGGTTAATTTCTAGTTTCATGGCAATGTGATCAGAGAAAATGCTTGATATGATTTCAATCATCTTAAATTTATTGAGACCATTTTTGTGTCCTAACATGTGGTCTATCCTAGAAAATGTACCATGAGCACTTGAGAAGAATGTGTATTCTACTGCTTTAGGGTGAAAGGTTCTGAAGATATTTATTAAATCAAGTTGATCTAGTGTATCCTTTAAGTCTGCTATTTCTTTATTAATTTTCTTTCTTGTGGATCTATCCAGTGTTGTTTGTGGTATATTGAAATCCCCTACTATGATAGTATTGCTGTTTATCTCGCTCTTTATGTCCATCAAAGTTCAGACTGTAATTTTTTAAAAAATCAGAGACTTATAAGTCAAAGAACATTTCTTGTGAAATAAAAAAGTGAGAAAATTCAAAGACTTTAAAAGCACACATTACTATAGAGTTTTTTTTAACTGAAATATATCTTGCCATCAGCTGAGGCAGAAAATGCATTAATTGAATTTTGTAATGAAAAAAATACAACCATCTTCTGCAAAACATATTTGACATCTTGCTTATTCTAACATGGAAATAAAATCAGGCTTATTCATCATAGAGCTTTTACCAAAACTTAGTATGTAAACTTATAATGAATGATTAAGATACAGCAGGCCAACTGGGAATGCTTTAGTTTTAATTTTTTAAAACCATAAAAAGCTTTGACCTGCAGCTTTTAAAAGCAAGTTAAAATATTATCACAATGCCACCAACTTGCAGAGTACAGCTGATACATTACTATGACTGTGTAGAATTATTATAGCATTGTTTTTTTTCAACAACCAGATAGTCCATCTCCCTTGATTTGAAGTGCACTGGTTGACTACAGATTTTACTTGCTGCCTTAGGCTTGTTTTTTTCACCATTAGCTTTTGAGTTATAGATATCTTAAACTCTTTACCAGGTGACAAATTGACCTGGTAACAAGTCACTCTCTCAAAAAATTCATTAATTCTTTTTAATGAAAAGACCAGTTGCAGGTGAGTTACATTTTAATAAGTACTAATCTTGCTTTAAAGAAATCAGTAAGTGCTTTCATAAGTTAACCTGCTAAAATATGCTTTTGAAAAACTTGAAAAAAATTTTAAAAAGTTGAAAAAATATTTTAAAAATTAGCTTGAAATCTAAAAGTCCTTTGTGTTTTAATTCTTTTTTTATAGCATGTGATTTTCTGAAAATGAGTAGTATCTACAGTATGTAATATGCACAAACTTAGAAAACATGTCATTAATTTGGAACATCTTTCATAGTAGGTGATTTACGTGGATGAAACAAAGGATGCAGACAGGAAGAGTACCATATTGTGGATGGGGCAGGAACCCACACCTCTCTGCCTGTGTCTTAGAAACTGAAGAGTTGGATATTGGGGTTTTATCTGTAGAATATGGAGTCACATGAAGAAAGCTCTGCATTATCTTTTACATTTAAAATATCAGAATTTTAACAACTTAATTATGACTATTAATGAATATAGCATGAGGATATGTTTACATATATATGTATATTTGTAATTGAGAAATGCTTTCAAGAGGACATGATATTTCATGAAATTTAAGGAAATATTTTTTGTAGAGTGCTACTCTGAAAATAGTTACTTAGCAGGCATCTTTTTAAACAGGTTTGAAGAATTTAAGTCTTTTAGGAGTCTTAAACTACAATAATATTGCATTTCTTATCAAAGAGAGGTAAAGAAGTCTAAAAACTAACTCCAGGGGGAGATTTCATTTTTAAGGTGAAAATATATATACTAAATACTAGAATCTTGGTGTTAAATATAAGTCTACTTATAAAACAAATTCCAGTTACTTAAATTAGACAGCTGTGAAGTGTTCCAGCAGTAATATATTTTGACTAATTAATGTTTGAGAACTTACTTGCTTTAAGTTGGCAAGTGACTGTATGCCAGTGGACAATATTGCAGGCTGTTTAGCTATTGCTTTTACAATTGTCATTTCTACTTTGATCTAGTTACCACACCTGCCTTACTTCTGTGGGAGGGAGACCCATCGGCCTCTATGGCACTTAACAGAGCATGATCACCCCTGAAAAATGTTAATATATTGTGACAAATACTAGGATAATACATGAAAATGTGGTTATATTGGGTGATTGGTGGCATGCATATTTAATCTGCTTCTGCTTTAGCTCCCCAGTGATGTTGAACTCATTAGCCATCTACAAGTTAAAAAGAATAATGACATACAGTATATGAGGATTTATGTTTAGACAGTTGTTAATGGTGGACCAACTGCAAAAAAGTTGGGCAGAAGACAAGAAGTACAGTTTGTTGTGTCATCTGTTAGGTTTTTGGTATAGCTTTTCTTTGTTCTTTTTTTTTTTAAGTGAGAGAGATAAATTGACAGAAGGACAGGAAGAGACAAAGATGAGAAGTATCAACTAATATTTCTGACACTTTAGTTATTCATTGATTGCTTTCTCATATGTGCATTGACTTATGGGCTCCAACTGAGCCACTGACTCCTTGTTCAAGTCAGTGATATTGGGCTCAAGCCAATGACCATGGGATCATGTCTATGACTTCATGTTCAAGCCAATGACCCCATGCTCAATTTGGTGAGCCGGCACTCAAGCAGGATGAGCCCGCACTCAAGTCTGCGTCCTCAGGTTTTGAACCTGGGTCTTCAGTGTCCCAGGTTTATGCTGTATCCATTGCACTACAATCTTGTCAGTCTAGATTTTTTTTTTCACTTTTTAATCTGTACAAAATCCCCAAGAATGACTAGAATTTGTTTGCTCAAGTTGATTTTTACTATTAATGTTCTTTTAAAAATAATTCTCAATTGTGTTCCCCTTTTTGTTTAATTTTCTTTGAATTTATATTTTAGGAAAAAGTTTTCAAAAGCTTTGAAATTAATCAGAATAGTTTCTGGGAGCCTTCACCAGAAAATCAGTGAGTGTCTAGGCAGGCCTTTATGGGTTATTTGATTCTTAGGGTTTGCTTCTATGATCATTATCTTAAAGCTATTTTCTAACTCTGTATGTTGAAGATAATTGATAGCAGTGCAAATGATTTATCTCCATAGACACATGTCCCATGGAAATACAATTGATTTTCAGCTTTCAATCCTACTGCTATCCATCCTTCTTGAATACATGTATTTATTTGTAATTCATTGCAGCATTTAATTATTTATTTATTTAGCTAATATATGTATTAACCTAAAAATAAAAGGTCAAACTGAGAGGCAACAAGCATTTATTTGAGATCAAAGAGAATAGCTATTTAGAAAGCACTGATTCAGGCAGAAATCCATATAGTGTTCTGATTAGGAGACAAACACAAGGGATATTTTTGAGAAGGGGAAGGAGAACAATTACATCAATAGAAGGAGGCATTTCTATTGGTGCAGATGAGCTAACATGAAGGTAATTCTAACAATGTTCAATCTGTTCGTCTTCATTTGGTTAGTCACACTATCTAACTTCTCATTATCTTTGAGGATTTAGGAATATAAGGCAATTCCTCGGGGATGGCAGCTCCATCTTCATTTAAAGTGCCCTCTTATTATCTTTATGTATATGTGGTTTGAATTTATTTTTGAACCAATTATAACATCTTGCTTATTCTCTCATTAATTAATTAGTTACATAAGATCTTTGACAAATGTGTATCTTGCATTTATAGAAATCCTGATTATACCCTCTTTTTAATGTTATCTTTTGACAATTTTCTCTTTGTGGCAAAAATTTTAAATATGTGTTTAATTGCATATTTATTTTAATCTGGTGGTAGTAGATAAATGATGAGAACTAGCTTTCAGGAAGAGCATGCTCTAGGAAAATGAGTGCTAAGTCATCAGAAAATCTGGGGATGGAGGTGGTGTAAATAATTTAGTTCTCATCTGTTTTCCTATGGTCTGCAAATAGGCTGAAGTCTGGAGGCATTTCATAGCTACCAAATTTTAATTTAGCAAATCTGAAACAAGTCTGTGCTTGCCATACGTGGAACAAGGTGAAAGTGAATATGTAGTACCTTGAACAGGAGGGGCTGGAGGTTTGCACCTGAATTACTACTTGGAAAAACATTCCAGTGGTTTTCTTTAATATCAGAGTTGAAAGAAGAGATAGGAACAGGGGTTTAATGTTGAGAAGAGTATATCTCTATTGCCGTTTATTGATTTTGATCATAAAGAAAATGTGTGTGTGTGCGTGTGTGTGTTTGTATCGCATACCAACTATAAGTTAGGTACTTTCCTGGCTATTCTATTTAATAATCACTACAATTTTGTGATTGTGGAAACTTTGTCATGCTTAATTTTACATTCACACAAATACTGAGTTCAAACTCATACCTTCATGATTCCAAAGACCAAAAGTCTTAATGTTGATGTGATAAAACTTCTCGATTTATTTTATATTTTTATTTCTATTTATTTCTTAGAAGGATGAATTTCTGAAAACCTTTTACTTTTGTCTTATTTTGAATATCTTTTTTCAAAATTTCTACAGGGATCCATGCAGAAGGGGGAGGCCAGGGTGCAGACTAGCTCAAGTCTAGAATAAGCCTTTGGCAACCAGAGCAAAAACAGTTTGGGCTCCAAGGAGAATTAGCAGTCTGTCTATCAGTCTTGGGTGAAGAGAAAGGGAAGTTACAGATGAGAGAGCACACATGTGAGTCCAAACCAGTTGTGTTTGAATTCTGCACTCTCCACCAAGGAGCTCTGTGAGTTTAAGCCTCACTTTCTTCATCCAGTAAAAAATAAAGATAAAAATACCCAATTCTTTCAGGCAAGGATGGATTGAAATAAGTTGTGACAGCACTAACGGGTAACTTCAGGCAGCTTTACCCTGTCTTGGCCCCAGAATCTCCACCCGCCCCCTTAACCACAAATCACCAGAAATAAGCATGCAATCAAAGTAAAAAATAGTATGCTTGCTAAATGAAGGCAGTTTCTAGAAGGGGTGGGCACTGGCAGTAAATTGTTTCACTTCTTCAGATGAATAAATAGGTGCAGTTAAACCTACCATGGAGTTTGGTTTGAGGATTAAAAGAAAGGAGCTTGCAGGGTGTGAAACACAGACTATGTATATCATTTCCTTTGAGTGCCTCAGTCCTGATATCATCCTGCCTACATGGGACAAAGCCTTGGACAAGTTTACATTTACATTAATATGAAGAATGAGATCCATGATTGCTACTCTCATATATGTTCACACCCTTTATTCAAGTCACTTATATCTTCCAAGTCTTATTCTTAACTTTCGAGACACTCTTATAAATAATGAGGCTTCTTTTACTCCAGAGATTATTTTAGAGAAAGAAGAGCCATTAATTTAAAGCTGGAAGATACAATGAGCTTGGCTACATGGGGACTTCCATGGAAGGGAGGTGGGCCAATGCCATTACAACTTTTTAAGCACCAAAACCCTGTCTTTAATTCTTTGTCACAGTATGAAATGATAGAGTGCCCTTCCTCAAGCCAATCCTGCATGTATCTATGTTCTTCACCATGTTCTGGTGCAATTTTAGTTACAGTATTCTTCAAAAGGTTGTAGTGCTACAGAAGACTTTCTCCTGAGGAACTAGAAATGAGCAATTGAAACTCCTTCTTCTTCTTCTTCTTCTTCTTCTTCTTCTTCTTCTTCTTCTTCTTCTTCTTCTTCTTCTTCTTCTTCTTCTTCTTCTTCTTCTTCTTCTTCTTCTTCTTCTTCTTCTTCTTCTTCTTCTTCTTCTTCTTCTTCTTCTTCTTCTTCTTCTCTTCTTCTTCTTCTTCTTCTTCTTCTTCTTCTTTTTCTTCTTCTTCTTCTTTTCTAAACAGCTTACACTCTTCTTAATAGTAGATTTCCTCTTTCGTTGCTAGCTCAAACTAAGCTGTAGTCTCTCAGCAGAGTTTTTTAGGGATGAGTCCTGTAGAAGCTGAAAGCTTGGCTAGATTCCATTACTCCTTGTACATACAATGCCTCTCTCCTATGGCAGGGTAATCATGGAAAACAAGATTAATTTGGAGAGAGAATGAAGGAAGAGAATTTACTGTGATTCCCAAGAGGATGCATGCTTCCAAACTTGTAAATTACATCCGTTTGCACAGTGAGGTGGTGAGACAAATATTTGCCATACCATTTGCTCTCCACAGCTCATTGGGCAAAGTGTCAGGAACATGCTCCCCAAGAGGTAGCTAAATATTCTCACAAAACATGCTATCACAAACCAATCGTCTAAGAGCATGTATTTGGGAAAGAAAATGAACCCAAGAGTCAGCAAAATAGAATAGCTTCTAGTAGTTTGTCTGGGAACATGTCAGATGTTCTTCTAATAGGTTTGTAAAGGTTCACACATCTCTGACTCCTTGTTTATTTCTGGGAATTTCTCCAGGAAATTTGGAGTATTATTCAGTATAAAATATTGGACTCACCTGGGCACTTCAAAGGGGAAACTGAACTAACTTTTGGTCCATTCCAGAAGTATTTTTCCCCACCTACTTCAAAGCACTCAACAGGACACCTGGGAAGATGGTTGAGCTTGAGATCAATCAATGGGGTTTTCAAACGAGAGTAAAAAGATGATTTTTTGCAGACAATTCCAAGCTGGTTAGTTATTTGGAAGTGCCAGAGGGACCTCCTTGTAAAAGTAGGCATTCAATACATGACTGAAAGGGTGACTAGATGAATGTGCTGGTGCTGTGAATTAATGAATGAAAAAATAACCACTGGTTTCAGTTCAACAGCTCACTCTCCACGCTAAGATATATTTTCTGTAAATATCTTATGTGTGATATTATAGAATCCTAGAGGTAAAAAGTTTGTTTAGTGCAACTCTTTTCCAGGGCAAGTAGCTACTTTAGAGCATTTTAGCCTTGGCAACAGATAGGTAGTTAGTTACCAAGGATTTAAGACACTGCCATTAGTGAGACTTTCTTACAAAATAAAGCCTTATTCAGCCTCCTGCACAACTTTTAAGCATGTTGGATTCTCTGATGGGTAAAATATATTCTGTTCACAATAAAATGAACCTGGCACATAATTCCATTTTATTATAAACATGAAGTATTGTTGTACACTATTGATATATTCTGATTTTTCTAGGAATATTAGTTTGCAGTAAATCAAGAGAAAGTTGTATTAGTTTCATGTGGAGATTTTTCCAAGCGTTGTTCAATTTTCAGAAAATCTCATTTGCCTGACCAGGCAGTGGCGCAGTGGATAGAGCATCAGCATAGGACACTGAGGACCCAGGTTCAAACCCCCGAGGTTGCTGGCTTGAGCACAAGTTTGCTGGCTTAAGTGTGAGTTCATAGACAGAACCCCGTGGTTGCTGGCTTGAGCTCAAAGGTCATTGGCTTGAAGGCCAAGGTTTCTGGATTGAGCCCAAGGTCACTGGCTTGAGCAAGGGGTCACTGGCTCAGCTGGAGCCCCCAAGGTACATATGAGAAAGGAATCAATGAACAATTAAGGTGTCACAACAAAGAATTGATGCTTCTTCTCTCTCTCTCTCTTCCTGTTTGTCTCTGTCTGTCTCTCTCTCTCTCTCTCTGTCTCTATCTCTCTCACTAAAAAAAAAAAAAAAAAAAAAATCTCATCATTGGGAGCTCTGCCATTTATAATACTTGACCTGTTCATGCAGCACACCTCTGTTACTTTGTATACCTCACTGTTGTGATCACATGATAGCACATATAGGTCAAATAACTCCAGTCAAAAGATTGCTTCCTTTACCTAAAGTTTAACCATGGCCCAACATACACTTATTAACATGCTTATTATTTGTAATGGCATACATTTTTAAAAATTCTCCTTTTGATTACAGTTGGGGTATTATTTTCATTTAAAATGTATGTATATAGGTAGTTATATTAGCACAAGATATCTTTAAAGGAATGTAAATGGGACTTCAAATGAATTATTTGAAAAAGTTGTTTTGAGTTTCAGTCAGTTTGAAAATTACTACAGACTTTGGATTTGATGACTGAGTTACTGGTGTTTACACAGCTTTGCTGCTTTTTCCTGGACATGCTTTATGTCCTGCATAAGCTGTGATTCAACAATATTTCTCTTAAATTAGTTATTTCTGAATGAACCGAACATTCTTTTTGTATTCTACTTAGTGTATTCTATTCCTGCATTATTGCATTAATTCATTTTTATTTCTTTTATTTGCTGAATGAAAATGTATCGAGTGTCATTATGGGCCAGGTACTGAGCTAGGCATTAGGGGTGTAGTTGATGAACAAAACAGTCTTACCCCTCAAGCAAGCTGTGTTTCTGCAAACAACATGGATAGATAGACCGGTCATTATAGTGCAGTGATAGGTGTAGCACAGAGTCTTGTGCAGAAGTAACGGAATAGAAAGTGGAGTGTTACCTCATCTAGACTCCAGGGTCAAGGAAAGCTCAGAAGTGGTGTTTCAGGCTGAGACATGATAGATTAGAAAGGAGGAGGGGGAGAGGCGGGGGTGAAAAAGAGAAGCTTATAGCTTTCTATGTTGAGAGAATATTACTGCCAGGGTCCAGAGTATAATTGAGCATGATATGTTTTTGCTGCCAATAGTTCTGTTTGGCACAAAACTTAAGGAGAGTGGCAAGAGACAAATGGAAATATAGCCTTCTCTATAAATAACTATAACTCAGATGCATTGAAATGGACACTGATAAATTCACAGACAAATTATTCACAGATAAATTCACAGTTAAATTTATTTAATCACACAAAGTGGGTAACACAGTTAGATGGGACATGTACATTAACATTTACAAGGTGATTGGTATAAGTTTCTTGGAGGAAATAACATTAAATTCAGGGGAATTTTTCAGGGATCAATAGTAGATACCCCAAATACTTATTTCCTAGGGAACTACGCAGAAGTCCTGAGAAGATAAACTCAGTAATCAAGATCAAAGAAATTATGTATATGATATAAACTGAGCTAAGTTGGATCCTTAGCTTTCATATGAACTATTAATTGTCTGTGCATGTCTTCTCTTTCACAAACACAGTAGTGTGAAAAATAGGAAGTCTAACTACAGAGTAAGTAATTTGCAATGAGAAATAACCACATGGAGATTCATAGACATAGGCTAAATTTAATTTTCTGAAGCAATGTATGCTCCCCAAAGATTAAATGTCATCCCACTCAAGCCTTTACAACAAAACCAGGGCCTGATACTGAATTAAAAAAAGAAAAATTTAATATCTTCTGCAAGAATTAAACTGATAAATGCAGTATTTTCTTAAGTTAAATGATACTGATTTAATTAGTTACTTTATATATTTGGATTTTTAGTGCTGGATAAAAGCAAAGTGATGTGTGTTTTTTGTCTGAATTATTGGTTACTATCCAGGGTGGGATTCAACTGGTTGACACTGGTTTTGCAGAACTAATACCTAAATTTTTGTTGAGTTTGGCAAACTGGTTGTTAAAATGGCACTTGTAATCAGGATTATCTCTAAGGTGAGTGCTTGGGTAGCCGCCCAATGTGGAAATCACAAATTTTCCTTCCTTTTTAATGTTTATCAGAGCAACAGCATACTGTAAGCAACTGTAGTGATGTTCATACTGACCATAGGGGAAAAAATTAGATGGAACTATGCTTGTAATATTTATTTATTAATTTCATAAAACTCATTATACCTTTTCTTGTGTATCTTTCTGAAGTGAGAAGTGGGGAGGCAGATGGACAGACTGTTGCATGTGCCCAACCAGGATCCACCCAGCATGCCCACTAGGGAGCAATGCTGTGCCCATCTGTGCCATTGCTTCGTTGCAATGGGAAACATTCTAGCACCTGAGGCGGAGGCCATGGAGCCTTCCTCAGTGCCTGGTCCAACTTTGTTCTAATTGAGCTTTGGCTGCAGGAGGGGAAGAGAGAGATAAAGAGAAAAGAGAAGGGGAAGGGTGGAGAAGCAGATGGGTGCTTCTCCTGTGTTCCCTGGCTGGGAATTGGACCCAGGACTTCCACACGCTGGGCCGGTGCTCTACCACTGAGCCAACCGGCCAGGGCACATTATACCTTTGATGAAGTACTATATGTTAATTTCCTCACATTTAATACTTCAGTAAACAAATATATAATGTAAAGAGAAAAAGTGGTAAACAGCCAGCGGGTGACAAGCTATCATTGGATATATCTTATATAACAGTGATACTGTTTTTTGTTAGGTATTATTTAATATTTTTTCATTAATATTTAAAACTCTTTCTTATAACATAAGCCATATTTCTGTACCACTTTTATTTAAATATTAAATGCATGAAATTATAAACTACCTTTTGGTATATCTGTTTTTGTATTTAAAACGGTAATTAGGGCAGAGAACTGGTTGTTAAATTATTTGAATCCCACCACTGTAACTAGAGATTCTGCCTCCTTTGAGGCCAATCTAAAGAAAATATCCCAAAGACAGAGATTATAAAGAAGAAAAAGTTGTGATTATTCCTAGAGTCTCGAAATATTGATTTATTTTTGATTTCTATTGAGATTTAAGTTAAAAATAGGTATTTTTCTAAAACACTTTGCTCTTGTAAAGATATTTTTAATTGTTTTCATGCAGTATGTTCTGTAAAATTCAGTTTGTCCTTCAATTTCTGTTTTAAATATATAAGGATATGTGCTTTAATTTCAGGGGAGTTTTTATTCCTTCCCTTTGGAGGTTTTACTCACTTCTTGGTTTAAAACCATGGCTGAGCTTTAATCACACAAATGTTTTAATGATAAATACTTCACTATGCTGCTGTCACATGAACACTGACATTTTAAAGCCCCAGGTAGGAAAGGATGCTAGAATTTATTATAGCATTTGAAGTAGTCTAATTTTAAAATCTTGGTCCCCATACACAAATTTCACAAAGAGACCTCTTGCCCTTTATTAATTGCAAAAGCGATGCCAAGGGGAAAAGGCTATCTTCTTTTTGTCGGCTTCCCATCACTCACCTGTGAAATACATATTGAGTGATATTTACGTTTGAACATCCATCTTAAATGATTAGTGGGAATTAAAGTAATTATTATAAATTAATGGCTCCATGAGTTGTAAAAAGTTAGATATTATGAAGTTTCTTTGTCATGAAGCAGACAATTAAAGAAATATGCACTCATAGAATATGCCTTAGATTTTGTAACATTACTAACCACTTTGCCTTTTATTACTTTACTCTATATGATACAATCAGTATTGTAATCATGATTTTACAGATGTCTTATAAAACAGCAGAATTTTATGGAGAAGAATAATAATTTTACATAAAGGCTAATATGCAGTTCAATTTAATTAACTTCTTCATCTTTCTCACCTCACCTCAGCCCCTTTACTGAATTGGTCTGAACCAGTTTATAGCCCAGTGCTTTGAATAGTAAATCCTAAATTCTCAAGTGAGCTGTCATATAATTTAGTAAGAATACTGATCTGCTATATTAGGGTCAAAAACAAGCACTTTTAAAATTGGTTTATTGTATGTCACCACAAGATGATCAAATTCAATTGTAAAAATGGCTAACTTTTTGTAAGCATAGATGATGTAGGATTATAGTTGCCATAAACTTGAAATTGATCATCATCTGTGAGTGAATTTGTAGGAAGCATTTGGTTTGATTTATACAATATGGGTCTCAGAAGGAGAAAGATGTAAGTTAGCATCTCTGGTCAGTTGATTTATAAAAGTTTTCTGGGAACTGGTGAATTATTGTTTGCCTGGATTTGGGAAGCAGTGTCAAAGCGGCTTAACTAGATATAACCAAGCATGCCCATTAAGATGCCATTCAGACTATAGGACCATAAACATTTTTGAACATTTGAATATAAAGTTTTTTGCAATTCCTAAGAGAAGCATGACAAAGGAATTGTGAGCAGGTATGAACTTTGCAACATTTTATGAATGCTACTTAATTCCTTTTCTTCTAGATTAGCAATTAGTCTTTCTTATAGGTACCAGTACAGTGTGTTTCTAAAATACAAGTTGAAAATAGCCTGTATAAGAATTTTTAAGAGGCATTGTGAAGATGAGACATCTCTAAGAATACTTCCAGGGATGACATCTTAATATTATTGAAGAAGAAAACATACATTAAAATCAGTCTAAATTTTCTAAAGGGGCATTGCCTATTTATGCTTTTTAGCTAGGTATTAGTAGGTGGGCTCCTTGCTCTTTCTGTCATCACTTGCACACAATATTGAACTTTGTCTTCCAAACTTTGTGCCCACAATATGCTATAAGAAATAAAATTGTTCATTGCAACCCAACACATACATAATATAGAGAGTGTTGGCAATACTTTCAAAAGAAACACTTATCCTTAATTCATATGAGCTCTAAGTACTACCATAGTTTATTTTAAACTTAAATGCTTGCTAAACAACTTAAGGTCCTACTGTTTGAAAGATACCAGGGCAAAGTGAAAGAAATAGGTGAAGTCACTGTATAAGATGTTCTTACTTGTCATTGAAACTTAAGGAGACAGACAATACTACTGCTACTTGCCTGGAAATGAAGTAGGCCAAGTTATAATCAAAGAGCTTTTATAACTAATGCTGTTTCTATAAGAGTTATTGGAGTTTGGGGAAGAGTGTGGGTGGTGAGAATTACATGCTTTTCTAGATCATGTGCTCATCTGTAAGGTGGACATTAGTACGTAGATGCATCTTTCTATGTGGGGCTCTGAGCTTCTTACGCAGATCTGTCTTTATTCCTCAGCATCAAGCATATAAGTAACCTGTTGTCATTGAATGGCAGTTGAATATATGAGAAAGCAAAGAGTCAGATGATTCAATTCACCATTTATTACAGAACCTCCCAGATGCCAAGAGTTATGCTAAGGCAGTGAGCATTACAAAGGTAAATAAGACAATATTCATAATCTTGGTTTGGGGTTTAATTGCAGAGGTATGAGAAGATGGCTATGGTAGAATGATATATACTAGTAAAATAGAATTTTAAGGAAAAGCCCAGCTTTGCAAAGATGATATCACTGAATGAATGTAGAGCAGTCTGATGGTGAACTTGAACTACCTCCAACAATCTGTTTGTACAGCTTCCTACAAATATGGAATTTCCCTTGAAAATTTAAAATATCCCATGATACCTCCTCACCCAATACACTTGCTACAGTGCTCCAGTCAGTCTTGTCACAAATTAAAGTGGTTACAAGGATGAGCTTTGGATAGACCTTTCCTAGCTTAAATATTAAGGTGAGATGCTAAAAATACTTACTTCACACCAGCTACCATACAGGAAATGCTTAAAAAGTCTAGGGCAAGTAGAAGGTGTATATTATGATGATAGCAGACGTCCTTGCCTTGGTGTTTTGTTTATCTTCTCAGATACATATAGTTTATAACTGAATTTTTCTGTATTTGTGTAGCTTCCAGTTTGATTTTGAAATATAGAAATAATGAGATCAAGATTTTTCTACTAATCTTAATTCTCAGAGAACTGTCTTGAGAAACCAACAAGTTCACTTTTTGGTTGTCGAAGAGATGTTATCATTTAACTACTTATATGAAAATCTTCTATTGGACATACTGATTGGTGAATATAATCCTGAAATGACTAGGAAAGGAATGATCGCCTTGGAAATTGCTGAGTTTATCAAAATAACTGTAGGTAAATGTCTTGGAAAAGCCTGCCTTTTCATTCTCCACTTTCCACCTTCCCCAAATCCAATTTCACTATACATCTGGGTAGTAGTACATGGCACCAGACAGCCTTTTGATCACTTTTCATGCTGTTTACAGACTCTATTAAAACTTTAACAAGTAAGTGGCAGAGATATGGGGTGAAGAGGCTGGGAAAAGTCAAGAAACACAATAATTTTTTCTTACCTTTGGCCATGATCTAGGTGCAAAATCTTTTCATATTACTAAGCACTGATCCATGTGTGTGTGTGTGTGTATGTGTGTGTGTGTGTGAGAGAGAGAGAGAGAGAGAGAGATAGAGACGACAGGAAAAGACAAGAAAGGAGAGAGATAAGAAGCATCAACTCATAGTTGTGGCACCTTTGTTGTTCTTTGTAAGCACTGTTTTTATAACGGAATTAGAATTTGCATTTATTGGTTAACTTTATTATGTAGACTATAATATTTTACATTAATTTTTAAAAAATATTTTAGTAAGTTAAATTACCATTTTGTAGCACACATGGAATTGTGATTCATGGAATTGAATTGTTCTTAACATTTGCTCTTGTCCCCATGACATTTAACCACAATGTTTCTTGGCTGTTTCCTATATAGAATAAGAAAAGTTGTATCAATTCAAATTTTCTTCTGAAATCTTTCTGTTCTTTACTTTAAAAAAATACTGGGGAAAATTTCTTTGTATTCTTGTGTGTGTGTGCTACTCAATATCATTTTTAAGGTACTGCTTTTATTAAATATCTCAACATTTTACTTGTATGAATGATATTCATTTTAACACAAGGAGAAACCCCATCCACTTAAAAATGATCAGTTTTTACAAGTTTAATAATTTTCTTTAAGGCCAGATTAGATGTGAGAAAAGGGAACAACAATTTTTCTCACTCTAGTTGCTATATGATCTCAAAGAGCACCTTGTTTTCTGCCCACTCCTTATCACACTTAATCCTTATGCCTTTTTAAATCTGACTACACCTTCTTCTATAACAACACTACCCCAAAAATATCAGCTTATTTGAAATAAAAAAGGCTAAAGAAATGTAAAGACCAGAATCCCTGTCAGAAGAGTTATGGAGGTGGGATCTATACCATCTAGAGTAGTAGCATGTTGGAAATCCTTTGTGAAACTTTTGGAACAGATTTAAAAAATTAACTTATTGGTCCATTCAAAGCAATTATTTTTGCAAAATGCAGAGTGAAATTTTTATAACTAAAAGAATTAGTATTCAAACTGTTTATTAGGAAATTGATGCCATCAAAGAATGGCATTTATATAGGTCATCTGAGTGATAAGATCTACTGAAATAAAACATTTCTTGAATTTCTTAAAATTTGTGTGAAAGTTTGAACATTTCTCATTATGTTGCCAAATAACACGAACAGAAAAGAGCAGCCCTTAAAGACATTGAAAAGGTTATTTCTAGTGAAGCTTTACACTAAAAAAAATGTGGAAAATGTGCTTATTTAGAGGTTTGGGGAAGTTGAATTTAAACAAATTAACTGGAACATACATTTAAATAATTCTGGTTTCCTATAACCTACCTCTTCTTGTTAGCATGTATAGGGACTTTATGAGACTAAAAACAATGTGGCATTATTAACTCCAATTTACATTATTTTAGCTTTCAGAAACTCTAGGTAAAAGTTACCTTATTCTGGAATATTTTACATCCCAGAACCTGTTTCCTTAGCTTATTTTATGCAGCTAAATGGTTATTTGACACAATGTATAAAAATATGAGGTTTCAGCTTGGTACCAGACACAGCTAGCTAATTGACTGTGGGGAACTTAATTGTTCAAGGATAAGAGAACTTTGGCAAGAACCATACATTATGAAAAAAGCTATGTCTAAAACAAATATTGCACTCTAATCATATAGAATTCAGAAGTTCAGAAATTAAAGTATTATGTTTTGTGAGATTTTGCTATCTTCTTTTCACTTCTGAGTTTCTGCCTACCTTCTAGGAAATACAAGGGTAATGGTTTCCTCCACATTTCAAAGCTCTATAAAAGCCAACAGTTTGGCTAGCTGTACTCTAGGAAGTGTGACTCAGTAAGTGCACTTTCTATTGCTGCTTGTTTGTTTGGAATGTGTATTCTGAAGTCTTCACATGTCACCTCCCAGGGCAGAGAGCCTGCTGTAGCAGACCCTCTGAGGCTGGCTTCTATGGTTAATGAGGCCCTCCTGTCTCCTGCTCTTTCCCACCATGTCACTCACAAAGTCTGTTCCTGGCAGCTTTCAGACCAAGGGCCATCCATAGAGGAGTGTGATGTGGCAGAATCACGTTTCTGCTGTCACCTCAGCATCTTGGAGTGAATATGAACATCTGGCAGGCATTTGGAGAAGGATGTAAAGAGTGACATATAGTTGAAGAGGTATATATAGGGAGGAAGAGTCACATTTCTTGGAAAATATGCAGTGTGTCCGTAAATATACAGTGTGCACTTTTGACCGGCACAGTGCACCATGACTTTACGAACACACTGTAATGACAATTTATTGTCTGAATGTGTTTCTGTCAGTTTTTGCTAATTCTCTAAGCTCCTGGTGATGTTCCTTTCTTCCACATCTACAGTTCCTCATGTTTATTTTAGAGCTAGTGAAGTGCTTTATGTAAACATGCAGCAACTCAGGTATTCACTGGCATGAACTTCAAGTACCCTAAGAAAGCATGACCCTGCTTAAGCTACTGCATGATCTTGTCTGTCTGATCTTGGCAGACATGAACCTGTCATCCTGGTTTTCACATAGAAGGTTATCAACAAATGTCTAAGGAGTAAAGGTGCAATCATTACAGTTTTAATCTCACATCTACATTTATGGTCTCTTACTCCTATCTTCTGGAATGATCTATTTATTATCTTTATTATTAGTTACCTTGAGGTGTCTAAAGGTACTCTAATTGAGTTAATGTTGTATCTGGTTATATAATAGATAACATATAAGGAACTTAAGGGAATTTGAAGAAGGAATGTCGGGAAACTCTTGCACAACACTTTCTTCTTCAAAAGTTACAACATTTGCCTGACCAGAAGGTGGTGCAGTAGATAGAGTGTCAGACTGGGATGTGGAGGACCCAGTTTCGAGACCCTGAGGTTTCCAGCTTGAGCGCTGGCTCGTTTGGTTTGAGCAAGGCTCACCAGCTTGAACCCAAGGTCGCTGGCTTGAGCAAGGGATCACTCAGTCTGCTGTAGCCCCCGGTCAAGGCATATATGAGAAATCAATCAATGAACAACTAAGGAGCCACAACAAAGAATTGATGTTTCTCATCTCTCTCCCTTCCTGTTTGTCTGTCCCTATCTGTCCCTCTCTCTGACTCTCTCTGTCTCTGCCAAAAAAAATTAAAAAGTCACAACTTTGAAAGAATACCATTATCACAAACACTCATAAATGTTAGGAAGTAGTTTTTTTTTCTTGCTTTTTCTATTTTTATTGATTTTAATTTATTGTATTTACATAGATTCAATTATCCCACTGGATACATCCTCCCACCTCTGTCTTTCCCTCAACATTCCCCTTCCCCCCCTCCCTGCAATGCCCTTCCCCCTTCCCTTCAGGATTTGCTTTCCTGCTCTCATAACACTGTGTTATGTATATATAATTTCACCAATCTCTTTCCCTTCTCTAATCCCATCCTCTCATCCCCTTTCCCTCTATCCTGCTTTTCCTCTGGTCCCTTTGATTCCACCTCTGCCTCTATTCCGTTCCTCAATTCACATTGTTCATTGGATTCCTCAAATGAGTGAGGTCATATGATATTTTTCTTTCTATGATGGGCTTATTTCACTTAGCATAATAGTTTCCAGGTCTATCCATGTTGTTGGAAAAAGTAAGGTTTCCTTTTTCATGGCCATTGCGTATATATACCACTGCTTTTTAATCCACTCATCCAGTGATGGACACTTGGGCTATTTCAAGATCTTGACTATTGTAAACAATGCTGCAATAAACATGGGGGTGCATTTCTTCTTTTGAATCAGTGATTTGGTACTCTTAGGATATAATCCTAAAAGTGGGATGGCTGGGTCAAAAGGCATTTTCATTTTTAATTTTATGAGGAATCTCCATACTATTTTCCACAGTGACTACCAGTCTGCATTCCCACCAGCAGTGCAGGAGGGTTCCCTTTTCTCCACATCCTCGCCAGCACTTATTAAGTGTTGTTTTGTTAATGAGCACCATTCTGAGAGGTGTGAGGTGGTATCTCATTGTGGTTTTAATTTGCATTTCTCTAATAATTAGTGATGTTGAACATTATTTTATCTGCCTATTGGCCATCTGTTGGTCCTCTTTGGAGGATTATCTACTTATTTCTTTTGTCCATTTTTTGATTGGATTGTTTATCTTCCTGGTGTTGAGTTTTACAAGTTCTTTTTAAATTTCGGTTATTAACCCCTTATCATACGTATTGTCGGATATGTTCTCCCATTGTGTGGTTTGTCTTTTTATTCTGTTCTTATTGTCTTTAGCTGTGCAAATACTTTTTAGTTTGATATACTCCCATTTGTTTATCCTGTCTTTTATTTCACTTGCCCGTGGAGATAAATCAGCAAAAATATTGCTATGAGAGATCGGAGAGTTTACTGCCTATGTTTTCTTTCAAGATATTTATGGATTCGTGACTTACATTTAAGACTTTTATCCATTTTGAGCTTACTTTTGTGAATGAAGTAAGTTGGTGGTCTAGTTTCATTTTCTTGCAGGTACCTGTCCAATTTTTCTAATATCATTTGTTAAAAAAGTCTCTCTTTACTTCATTGTATGCTCTTACCTCCTTTGTTAAATATCAATTGTTCATAAAGGTGTGGATTTATTTCTGAGTTCTCTGTTCTATTCCATTGATCTATATGCCTGTTCTAAAGCCAGATTTCAAGAAGTGTGATACCACCCACTTTATTTTTCTTTTTCAACATTGCTGAGGCTATTTTTGTTCTTTTTTGATTCCATAAAATTTTTGGAATATTTGTTCTATATCTTTCAAGTATGTCACTAGTATTTTAATATGAATTGCATTGAATTTATAAATTGCTTTGGGTAACATAGACATTTTAGTGATGATCATTCTTCCTCTCCACAAACATGGTATATGCTTCCACTTGTTTGTATCTTCCTTGGCTTATTTTATCAATGTTTTATAATTTTCCGAGCACAAATCTTTATCCTTCATGGTTAAATATACTACTAGGTACTTTAGTTTTTGTTGCAATAGTGAAGGGGATTGTTTTCTTAAGTTCTCTTTCAGACAGTTCATTGTTGTTGTATAAAAATGCCTCTTATTTTTGAATATTGATTTTATATCCTGGCACTTTGCTGAATTTATTTATCAGGTCAAGTAACTGATTGCGACTTTAGGGTTTTCTATGTATAGTATCATATAATCAGCAAATAATGATAGTTTTACTTCTTCTTTTCCCATTTGGATACATTTTATTTCTTCTTGTTGTCTGATTGCTGTGGCTAGGACTTCCAGAACTCTATTGAATAAGAGTGGTGAAAGGGGCACCCCTGCCTTTTTCCTGAACTGAAGGTGATTGCTTTTAACTTTTGCTCATTGAGTATGATGTTGGCTGTAGGTTTCTCATAAATGGTCTTTATCATGTTGAAGTATGTACCCTGTATTCCCACTTTGCTGAGAGTTTTGATCATGAATGGGTGCTGATTTTATCAAATGCTTTTTCTGCATCTATTGATATTATCATGTGATTTTTCTCCTTCCTTTTGTTTATGTGATGAATCACATTGATTGATTTGCTAAAATTGTACCAGTCTTGCCTCCCCAGAATAAATCCCACTTGATCATGATGTATGATTTTTTTCATGTATTGCTGGATGCTGTTTGTTAATATGTTCTTGAGATTTTTAGCATCTAAATTCATCAGGGATATTGGCCTATAATTTTCTTTCTTTGTGTTGTTTTCACTATTGTAAACAATGCTCTAATAAACATGGGGGTATATATCTTCTTTTGGATCCGTGTTTTGTAATTCTTATGATATATTCCTCAAAGTGGGATAGCTGGGTAAAGGACTGTTTTCCATTTTTAATTTTTTGAGGAAACGCCATACTGTTTCCACAGAGACTGCACAAGTCTGCCTTCCCACCAGCAGTGCAGGAGGGTTCCCTTTTCTCCACACCCTTGCCAGGACTTGTGTGTTGATTTGTTAATGAGCACCATTCTGACAGGTGTGAGGTATCATCTTATTGTGGTTTTGATTTGCATTTTGCTGATAATTAGTGATGTTGAACATCTTTTCAAATGTGTGTTGGCCATCTATATGTCCTCTTTGTAGTACTGTCTATTCAGTTTCTTTGCCCATTTTTAAATTGGATTGTTTCCCTTCCTGGTGTTGAGTTTTAGAAGTTCTTTATAACTTTGGTTATTAACTTATCAGACGTATAGACAAAATGTTCTTCCATTGTGTGAATTGTCTTTTTCTTTTGTTAATGGTCTCTTTTGTTGTACAAAAGACTTTCAGTTTGATATAGTGACATTTGTTTATTTTGTCCTTTATTTCACTTGCCTGTGGAGATATATAGTCTAAAATATTGCTACTAGAGATATTGGAGAGTTTACTGCCCATGTTTTCTTCTAACATGTTTATGGTTTCAAGACTTACATTTACGTCTTTTATCTATTTTGAGTTTACTTTTGTGGATGGTGTAAGTTGGTGGTCTAGTTTCATTTTTTTGCATGTACCTGTCCAATTTTCCCAACTTCCTTTATTGAAGAGACTGTCTTTACTCTATTTTATACTCTTACCTCTTTTGACAAATAATTGATCATAAAGTTGTAGGTTTATTTATGGGTTCTCTGTTTTGTTTAAATGATCAGTATGCCTGTTCTTATGCCAGTACCAAGCTGTTTTAAGTACAATGGCCTTATAGTATATCTTGATATTAGAAAGTGTGATAGCTCCCACTTTATTATTCATTTTCAAAATTGCTGAGGCTCTTTGGGTTCTTTTTCATTTTCATATAAATTTTTGGAATGTTTGTTCTATATCTTTGAAGTATGCCATTTGTATTTTAATAGAAACTGCATTGAATTTATACATTGCTTTGGGTAGCATAGATATTTTAATGTTGTTTATTCATCCTATCCATGAACATGGTATATGTTTCCACTTATTTGTATCTTTCTTAATTTCTTTTTTCAATGTCTTATAAATTTCCAAGTACAAGTCTTTTACCTCCTTGGTCAAATATATTTCTAGGTACTTTATTTATTTATCTTTCTAGGTACTTGATCTTTTGTAGTTGTAATAGTGAAGGAAATTGTTACCTTAATTTTTCTTTCTAAGAGTTTATTGTTGGTGTTTAAAAATGCCACTATTTCTGAATATTAATTTTATATCCTGACACCTAGCCGGATTCATTTATCAGATGTAATATTTTTTTTGACAGACAGTTTAGTGATTTTCTATGTATAGTTCATGTTATCAGCAAATAATGACAGTTTTTTTTTTTTCTAATTTGGATGACTATATTTCTCCTTCTTGTCTGAGTGTTGTGTCTAAGACTTCTAAATCTATGTTGAATAAGAGTGGTGAAAGGGGGAATCTCTGTTTTGTTCCTGATATTATGGAAATTGCTTTTAATTTTTGCCCACTGAATATAATGTTGGCTGTAGGTTTATTATATATGGCCTTTATTATGTTGATGTATGTTCCCTGTATTTCCACTTTGCTGAGAATTTTTATCATAAACACATGCTGGATTTTATCCATGCTTTTTCTGCAACTATTGATATGATCATGCAATTTTTATCCTTCATTTTGTTTTTGTGATGAATCACATTTATTGAGTTCCTATTATTGTACCAGCCTTGCCTCCTTGTAATAAATCCTATTTGATCATGATGTATGGTCTTTTTAATGTTTTGCTGGATGTGATTTGCTAATATTTTGTTGGGAATTTTAGCATCTATGTTCACCAGTGATATTGGCCTATAGTTATTTTTTTTTCTTTGCAGTGTTTTTACCTGGTTTTGAAATGAGGATAATGCTTGCCTCAAGATGAGCTTGGAAGTCATCCTTCCTCTTGAATTTTTTGGAATAGCTTGAGGAGAATAGGTGTTAGTTCTTCTTTGAATGTTTGGTAAAATTCACCATTGAAGCCATCTGGTCCAGAACTTTTGTTTGCTGGGAGTTTTTTGATAACTATTTCAATTTCATTTGGTATAATTGCTTTGTTTAGGTTTTCTGATCCTTCCCAATTCAGTTTTGGATGAATGTATCTTTAGAGAATTTATTAATTTCACAAAGGTTGTCCGGGTTTTTGGTATATTAATCTTCATAGTATTTTGTTACAATCCTTTGTATTTCTGTGGGTCAGTTGTTACTTCTTCACTCTCATTTCTAATTTTATTTATTTGGGTCCTCTCTTTTGTTTCTTGATGAGTTTGGTAAAAGGATTGTCAATCTTGTTTGCTTTTTCACATAACTAGCTCTTGGTTTCAGTGATCTTTTGTGTTTCTTTTAGACTCGATGTTTATTATTTCCTTCCTTCTACTTCCTCAGGGCTTTATTTTTTGTTCTTTTTTTAGTTCTTCTAGGTGCAGGGTTAGGTGGTTTCTTTGAGCTTTCTTTTCTTAAGGTATGCTGTAATGTTATGAACTTCCCTCTTAGGACTCATTTTGCTGTGTGCCATTGACTTGGGTTGTTGTATGTTCATTTTCATTAGTTTCAAGGAAATTTTTGATATCTTCCTTGAGCTCACTGTTAACTCATTCTTTATTTAATAACATGTTATGCATCATCCTAGGGTTTGAATGTTTTTTAGTTTTTCTATTGTAGTTATTTCTAGTTTCATGATATTTTGATCATAGAAGATGCTTGATATAATTTCAGTCTTCTTAAATTTATTGGGAATTGTTTTGTGTCCTAAAATGTGGCCTATCCTAGAAAATGTACCATGAGACCTTGAAAAGAATGTATATTCTGATAATTTAGGGTGAAGGTTCTGAAGATATCAATTAAATTCAGTTGATCTATATCATTTAAGGCCACGGTTTGTTTTTTAATTTTCTGTCTGGAGGATCTATCCATTGATGTTAGTGGAGTATAAAAACCCCTCTTATAAATGCTATTGATCTTACCCTTTATGTCCATCAAAATCTGCTTTATTTATTTAGGTGTTCCTATATTAGGCACATAAATATATACTATGGTTATATTCTCCTGTTGGATTGCTCCTTTTATCATTATGTAATGACCTTTTTTGTCCCTTACTATAGCCTTTGTTTTAAAGGCTATTTTGTCAGATATAACTATTGCTATCCCAACTTTTTTCATTTTCATTCATATGAAATACTTTTTATCATCCCTTCACTTTCAGTCTGTGGGTAACTTTTATTCTGAGGTGGGTCTCTATTGACAGCATATATATGGGTCCTATTTTCTTATTCATGCAGCTACTGTATGTCTTTTTATTGGAACATTTAAGGTTATTATTGATTTGTATCTATTTGTTTTTATTTTATTATTTAAATCTACTGTCTTGTTTTTCTAGATTGTTTTTTCTTTGCTCTTTTTTTAGAAGGCCCTTTAAGATTTCTTGAAGTACTGGTTTGGTTGTAATAAATTCCTTGAGTTTTTTATTGTTGTTTTTTGTCTGAAAAGCTTTTTATTTCTCCTTCAATTTTAAAGGATAGCTTTGCTGGATAAAGTAGTCTTGGTTATATGTTTTTTTGTTTTGTTTTGTTTTGTTTTTTTGCATCATGTTGAATATTTTTTGTCAATCTCTTCTGGCCTGAGGTATTTCTGTTGAGAAGTCAGATATCATTCTTATGGGAGCTCCTCTGTAGGTAATATACTGCTTTTCTCTTGCAACTTTTAGTATTCTTCCTTTGTCTCTTACTTTGTCATTTTATTATATTTCTTGTTGTAAACCTATTTCAGCTTTAATGGGACTCTCTGTGCTACTTGTACTTGTGTGACTTTTTCCTTCATTAATTTAGGGAATTTTGTAGCTATGATTTCTTTAAACAGGTTCTCAGTCCCTTGTTCATTCTCTTCTCCTTTAGAAACCCCTAAGAAAATGATGTTGTTTCTCTTTATGTTATGGCAGAGGACTCTTAGACTTTCTTCAGTCTTTTTGAGCTTCTTTTCTCTTTGTTGCTCTGCTTCTGTGCTTAAATTTATCTTGTCCTTTAATTGCTGATTCAGTTCTCTGCTTCACTCAGTCTGCTGTTGATTCCTTCTAGTGCATTTGTGATGTTGTACTTGCCATTTCTGACTGGTTCCTTTTTATAATATCAATGTTGTTTTTGTTACTTACTATATTTTTGTTTAAGTTCTCATTGTGACAATCCATTGTTACTCTACAACCCTTAAGCATCTTAAAGATCATTATTTTAAACTCTGTGTCTAGTAGTTTGGTTACTTCCATTTCATTTAGTTATTTTTCTGGGAATTTCTCTTGTTGATTCATTTGGGTCTTATTTCTTTGTGTGCCCATTTTGTCTGTGTGTTAGATAATGCTGTCTGACTGAAATTTTTTGTGGTGTTTTTATGAGGAAGATGGCCTCAGTAGTACTGAGTTTCTTGCTCCAGGAATGTTTCTGGAGGATAGTATTTACCCTCCTGGTGTATATGAGTCTTGAATACAGTTGGTCTTGTCTTTGGTACAGTTATCCCTTCAGGCTGGCTGGCACTAAGGGTAAACCTTAATTATGTGTATTAGATGCTGTGCACTGTTTATCCTGTTGTGTTTATTTATTCTCCACAGTGTCTGGTGCCTGCTTGACTCCTCCTTTATGCATGCTGCTTATGTAGCTAGCTGAGTCTAGAGTTTGTACTCTTTGCCACCACTATCAGCTGTGTTGGTTCTAGGTTTTCTTGGGTTGGCATCAGTTGTTGTTTGTAAACTGCTGTGGGCTACCTGTCTGTAGCTACAGCTCTGTTCGCTGTTTGTATCTGCATTTTCTCTGTCTCAGTATTCTGGGAGCGGCCATCCTGTGTATAAGGATTAGCTTCCTCCTGCTTAGAGATGACAGCATCTCTGTAAGAGCCCTAAGCTCTGTGATATTTGCCTCCACTTTTTGTTTCTCCACCTCCTCTTACAGCTGCCTGATTGTCCTGCAGGGTCTTTTGTAGTAAGACTATAGTGTGGGCTCAGAGTCTCCTGTCTTAACCAAACGTTCTACAGGTTGCAAGTTTGGTGGGTTCAGACAGCTTAGGTTAAGAATACAATGTTAGTGGGACTTCCTACTGCCATGGTCTCTTGGTTAGGAGCTAATTACAGGGAAAGTGGCCCCTACTCTGGAGCCTAATTCTTCAGCCACTACTGGGTACTCAAATTTTATTTCTTTCCAACTAGGTGAGTAGCAGGTTCAGAGCAAGTGGGGCTGACAGTCCCTTCTGCAGAAGTTCTTCCAGTTGGTGAGATTCCGATCTCAGGGAGGAAATCTGAGAGAGTCCTCTCCTGGGGCTAACTGGTCTCCCACCCAGAAAGTGGCTAAGCCCTTAGACCAGACCCAGCAATAGGCTCACAGGGACCCACACTTTCAATGTCCATGCTCCAAACTTCTCTCTCTTCCCCAGGTGAAATCTAGCCCAGGAATTCAGGATGTCTAGTATCCAGGCTGGCTGACTGTTAAGCTCTACCTTGTCCATTGCACATGAGCTGTTGTGTGGTCACTGATCACAGAAAGTGGAACTCTCCTCAGCTGGAACAGGTGTGAGGAGCCCTTCCTTAGGACACCACTAGCAAGGGTTGTTAGATACTGATCCAATGCTCTCTGCAGCTGGCCACTGGATGTGTCAGCCCTGGGCCTCGCTGTAGGGAATGTGGCACCAACCATTGGGTAACACTATCCATGACTGGCCCTTTGTAACCTCCTTAGAGCACAAACAATTCAGATTTCTTGCCTATATTTTCTGGGCTCAGGTATACATGGAAATACAAGTAGAACCCATAGATTGGCTTTTACTCTTACTGGACCTGGGGGAAGGTTCACAAAAGGCCTAGGTTCCCTGAAGCTGCCTTCTCCAGCTTCTGTCTTCTGGCTGCTTATTGGGCTTGACCACTAAAATAAACCTTCTTGTAGAGTCTATAGTCGTGGGCAATTCAGAGATTAGAAAGGGTGGTGGTATGGCTAGGTCCCTAGGCCCCAGGTGTCAGTCTGTCTAGACTTTTTTCACAGACCTCTGTAGGATGTGGCCACCCGGAGTCTGGTAGGTATGGCTTCTAAGACCTAGAGATGTGGTCTGCCTGCAGACCAGACTGTTTCTACTTATTCTCCTGTGATGTGGAATCACCAGTCATAGACTCAAAAGCATTTGGGGAAAGTTCCAGCCTTAATACCAGAAAACAGAGTCATTGATGTGCCTGATGCTTCCTGGCTTCCCAGAACATCCCAGTCTCCCTAGGGTGGGGCAGGAGAAATTTTCGAGGGCAGAGCAGGTGCTTTCCCCCAGGCTGATGTCGCATAGAGGGGACTGTAGTATTGGAGAATGACTAGCAAAGAGGTTCCAGTGGCCATCCCTCACAGAGTTTCTTTCCTGCCACCAACTTCGCACTCTCCTCACACAACTCTAGTCCTTTCAGCCCTCCCTCCCTCCCTCTGCTGGAGCCCTGTGTAAGTTACTGTGAATGAGATTTTTTGCACTCCTTTAAGATGGAGCCTACATCTCTGAGAGATCTGTCTTTTTCACAGACAGAAATCTTTACTCTTTTTATTGCCAAATGCTGAGTAGGTGCCTATTTTAGACTCTGGAACTCCAGGCTTAGATGCAGATTTGGGGCTCAGGACCCTGCCCTCTCAGAGCGAGCCTCCTCTCAATGAGTGTCCCTCTGGACCCTCAGCAACTACTCACTCCTGGGAGGTGGGCAGCCCTTTTCTACATTTCTGTCCTTCATACCAGTCTCAGTGTGGCTTCTTCTATGATTCTTGGCTATAGACTTCTCTTTATTTAGTCCAGGGATCGGGAACCTTTTTGGCTGAGAGAACTATGCCACATATTGTAAAAGGTATTTCTGTGAGAGCCATACAATATGTTTAACACTAAATACAAGTAAATGTGTGCATTTTATGTAACACCAATGGTTTTAAAGTACAATAAGTCTCTGATTTTTTTTTAATAACATTGTTATGCTGTTGCTAACCAGTGATGCATGAAGTACTTCTTACCATTAATGCAACTTCTGGGGCTGCATGGTTTTGCTGATGGCTTTGTAGTCTGGTTGATATGTAGTGAGGTTAATCTTCATGCAGGCATTGAGACTTCCATTCTTTAAACATGATCGTAGGTTGGTCTTAACGTTCTTTAGATGTGAGAAAGACTGCTCACATACATATGTAGAGCCAAACATTGTCAGTACAGCGATATTCACACAGTGCAGTGTGTGGTATGTGATGGGAAGTACAGCAATACTCACATGCTGCAGTATGTGGTATGTGATGGGAAGCGCATTCCAAGTTTTGACAATTAGCTGGTCAGCGGGTTGAAGTTTTTTCATTTCTCCTCACTTGTGTTTGCTCGCCCACTCTGCTTGCTGTCGTGGAAGTCTTTCCAAATGTTCATTTAGTGACTTGAACTTATTCACCTACATGTCTGAGGCCTTCAGGTCAGCAGATTGTAGCTCAAAATCTCTGAGAGAGACACAGAGGATGTAACTCAGGTCGGCGCTGTCCACTGCACACTCGTGTGGATGAGTGATGAACTTAAAAAGACGAGTGCACTCACAATATTCTCCAAAGTGCTCTTTGAATGACTGCAGAAGATTAGATGTGAAACCCGCTAGCTGTTGGAGATCAAGATGTTGAGCAGGGTCACTTGCTGTGCATGTATCTTTAAATTCTCCCAGTTTTTCAAAGTGTAGTAAATGACCTGTTTCAATGTCGGCAATGAAGAGTTCCAGCTTGTTTTCAAGTGCAAACACTGCTTGTTGAAGGGATAAGACTGTATTTCCAATGCTTTGCATTTTCACATTGAGCTGGTTCAGATGTTTAGTCATATCCACGAGATAGTAGAACTTCAGGAGCCACTCAGTGTTAGCTAACTCAGGATGCTTGACATTTTTCATTTCAAGAAAAGTCCAGATTTCACTCAGACAAGCCACAAAACGCCTGAGCACCTTTCTTCTTCTTTTTTTTTATTTATTCTTTTTAAAGAGGAGACACAGAGTGAGAGAGGGAGAGAGAGAGAGAGAGATAGAGAGAGAGAGAGAGAGAAAGGGGGGAGGAGCTGGAAGCATCAACTCCCATATGTGCCTTGACCAGGCCAGTGCAGGGTTCTGAACTGACGACCTCAGTGTTCCCAGGTCGATGCCCTATCCACTGCACCACCACAGGTCAGGCTGAGCACCTTTCTTCTTGACAAGCAATGCACATTGCTGTGCAGAAGCAGACCAGAATAACTATTCCCAACTTCAACCAGCAGTGTTTTAAACTGGCGATCATTTAAAGCTTGGGCAACAATAAAACTCACCACCCGAATGACCAGCAAAATCACTTCACAAAGCTGCTCGCCACACATCTGAGCACAAAGTGCCTCCTGATGTAGGATGCAGTGAAAACTTAGGATGGGTCTCTTTTCTTTTCTTTTCTACCGGGACAGAGAGAGAGTCAGAGAGAGGGATAGATAGGGACAGACACACAGGAACAGAGAGAGATGAGAAGTATCAATTATTAGTTTTTTGTTGCCATAGCAACACCATAGTTGTTCATTGATTGCTTTCTCACATGTGCCTTGACCGTGGGCCTTCAGCAGACTGAGCAACACCTTGCTGGAGCCAGCGACCTTGGGTCCAACCTGGCGAGCTTTTGCTCAAGCCAGGTGGGCGTGCATTCAAGCTGGTGAGCTTGGGATCTTGAACCTGGGTCTTCCGCATCCCAGTCTGATGCTTTATCCACTGTGCCACCACCTGGTCAGGCAGGATGGCTCTCTTTTCATGTTCACGAAGAAGCACTATGAATCCTCTGTTTTTCCCCACCATGCACAAAGCACCATCAGAACACACTGAAATAAGTTTATCCACAGGTAGATTGTTTTCTTTAGTGAACTCAGTGAAATACTTGAATAAATCCTCCCCTCTCATTGTCTCTTTCATAGGCAAAACAGCAAGACTTTCCTCAGGTAGTATGTCACCGACAGCATACCTTGCAATTATGCTGAACTGGGACAAATGGCTTACATCTGTTGACTCATCCAAAGCAAGAGAAAAGAATGATGCTGCATTTTTGTCCTTCACTCGTGTTGCCTCAATTAGATTTGCCATCATGATGGTACGATCGTGAACAGTTCTTGCCGACAGAGGCATGTCTTTTATTCATTTGATTATCTTTTCTTTGTCCAAAAAGTTTTCAAAAAGTTCATTGGCAACATCAAACTTGAATGTTTTGGCATACTCCCCATCTGTGAATGGCTTTCTGTTTCTCACAATTGCTAAAGCACCACCATAGCTAGCCAAATTTCAGTCAACCAGTTGGGTCCAAACACGGAGTTGCTATTAACTAGCTTGCACCCTGCACAGTAGATCTAGACATGCTTTCTTCCTGCTGTCCCATGCTGGATATTTTAATACAAATGTAATTTGGCATGTGTCGAAGTGCCGCTTAATATTTCACGGTTTCATCAATGCAATTTTATTATTGCATATTAGACACACTGAAGAACCTGCTCTCTCCACAAAAGCGAATTCCTCTGTCCATTTATGCCGAAAAGTACAATACTCCTCATCTTTAGTTCTTTTAGTCATCTTCTTTGTCAAAAGGGTTTCTGCAATTAACTAGCTGACTACTTGATTAAAAGTAGGAAAGTTTACTTCCTGACCTCACATTGACCCATGTGTGTTACACATTATCCAATAAAAATTTGGTCTTGTTTCAGAGGACAGCTGTGATTGGTTCCAGCCACCCGCAACCATAAACATGAGTGGTAGGAAATGAATGGATTGTAATACATGAGAATGTTTTATATTTTTAACGTTATTATTGTTTTTATTAAAGATTTGTCTGCGAGCCAGATGCAGCCATCAAAAGAGCCACATCTGGCTCGCGAGCCATAGTCTCCCGACCCCTGGTTTAGTCCAAAGTTGTTTTTTTCAGGTTGATTATTCTTAAATTAAGTTGTAATCCAGTTTGGTCCTGGAAGGTTCCAGTTGGAACATCAGCCTTCTCCATCATCATCTTGGAATCCTCTCTGTTTTTCATTATCATGGCATAAAATACTGATTTTCTTTGGCCGATTAGAGATTATGTCTGCAGTCCAATCTAATTATATTAACATAGCTCCATTGGGTTTCTTTCACAGATATTCCAAATACAACTGATTCCCTCATGTCATAAAATCTTGATTTTTGGGGGGTCATTTTTCCCCCAAAGTCCCATGTATTTTGTTGTAAATTTAATGTAATGATTCAGAAGTATAATGCACCCCTGATATAGTAAAATTTGGGAAATGGATATTTTATTTTTGCTTAAACAGAGTAGGAAATCGAGCAGGAGGAGGTAAGAACTAGAATGGGGATTTACAGAAGCAGTTTATAAGCCAGGCAGGAAAAGGAACACTCTGCATTGCTGTTAGTACTAAATATTCATTCATTCTGGATGCACTTTTGTCCTTATTGGTTAGACTTGATATTTTATACAAAGAAAATTGGTAATTTGTTAACCAATAATTTTGATAAAGCCTTTCTTATTTATTCCTAGTATCTTAAACTTTAGAACCATGCTTTTTAATGGCATGTAAGTTCAGAATCACTTGGGAAAATTTTTTCAAAATGTATGTTGTTCTGTTCATCCCAATTTTGGTAAATAAGTAACTTCAAATCAGAATCTATCAGGAATGTATCTTTAGTTGAACCATCTGAGTTATGACTCACTGCAGCAAACAAGAACACACAGTATAGAACCATGAGCCTTCTCAGTAAGAACTACTTCAAATGAGTTTATTACAGGGCTTTGGAGTTGTGGGGGAGGGTTCAAAGATGCAGGGTTTCAACTTACATTGGATGCTGTCAGAAAACAGAAGTAATTCTATAATAAGCTCTCAATAAAATTGGACCAAGTAGGAGAGAGACAAGTATGAAGATCAATGTATAAATGGTAGAGAGGTACCATTTATTTTGTCTAAGACAGGAAATATTTGGTGCTGTTTGTATGGCATAGTGACCTATTTTATTTTCTTTTGTCTGTGCTTAGATACGATTGTGGAATGGTTTTTTGTTGTTGCATTTTATCATGGCCTTAGACTAATCTTGTGTGAAGTTGGTATTCTGTGATTGTTTAGATGGAATAGACAACTACGACCTAGCAGTGACAACCTGTCTGGCTTCTTAAGGTCAAGGGAAGTTTGTTTTTCTTTTTTAATATCTACCTTTTTGTCTCCTCTCCAGCACAACTGTAGTGAGGCTATATATTTCAATGACATATACCCAGTTTTTATTACAAAATATTTTAAATGTACAGAAAAAGTCAAGTTAATAATATAGCAATCATCATGTATCCATCAAGCAACTTAAGAAATAAAAGATTATATTTTAAAAGTATTTGATTATTTATCTTTAATCCACCTAGGAGGGGACTGTTAAATTCTGTTATCTTGAGTTTGATATTTAACACTTTTATGTACAATATATTTTAAATTTTTTAAAAATTATTTATTTATTTATGTATTCATTTTAGAGAGGAGACACAGAGTGAGAGAGAGAGATAGAGAAAGAGAGAAAGGGGGGAGGAGCTGGAAGCATCAACTCCCATATGTGCCTTGACCAGACCAGTACAGGGTTTTGAACTGGAGACCTCAGTGTTCCCAGGTTGACGCTTTATCCACTGTGCCACCACAGGTCAGGCTATTTTAATTTTATTTTTAAAAAATATACATATGATATTTTATGGTCTCCTTCCCTTCCAAGAATTATGCAAGATCTAACTTTATTACACCCTGTGATCATTTTTATTAAATCTAGGGCTGTTTTAAGTAGGCACTAAAGCATCCGACTACCTAGGATTCATGAGACACCCTGCACATTACACAGGTTCACAGGACATATATTTCATAAGTATTGTTCAACATTATTAGTGTATTTAATCACTGCATCAAATACACATGGTTTTCAAATGACCGACAGTAACTCTGGTTGCAAGGGCACTTTGCTGGTTTTACTTAGCAAGATGTTGGGTGGATTTTTCTTCTTTTTCCACAGGCTCTGCTAAACATTTTTGACACTAAAGGAAATGCGTCAACTGGAAACTGACCTTTTCATTTCAGACCATTTTAATTTCATAAAGCAAAGTGTTGGCTCCTATTTGCAAATGGTAGTGAAGAAAGCAATATTGTCAAAAAAGTGGACTGGTATATCCAGAAATTAATCTGCTGAACTGAGCCTCAGACCATTTTACTTTATATTTCTCTATAACATAAGCATTCATTAAACCCATCAGTGCTTTCCTCCATGTAGGCGAACATTTTCTCTCTGACAAGGAATGTCAGCTGAGGGAATGTGCGGCACGTGGGACCTGCCATAAAAACACACTCACTTTTACACAGAGAACAGCTGATGCATTGTGACAGATGGACAGGCAAAGAGAGAGCAGAGGAACGATTTCCATCTTGTCTTGCCCTTGCTGTCTAAGACTATGGTGATAGGACTGACTGTCTTTTGCCTTAGTTGAGGTTTCCAAAGAAGCTGTATTACATGTCACCTGGTGTTACTTGGTACATTTCAAATAAAAGCTTGCTGTGGTCTTCTGAGGTCTCTGATATATTTTTATTTACATGATGGGGACAGGAACTAAATATCAGCTGCCTTACTCTGTTTGGGTTGCTATAACAGAAATGCTATAAACTGGGTGACCTATAAACAACATACTTATTTCTCACAGTTCTGGAGGCTGGGAAATCAATATCATGACACTGTCAGATTCAGTGCCCCGCAAGGGCCTGCTTCTTGGCTCTCCAATGCCATCTCTTTGCCAGATGAGGGGATAAATTAACTAGTTCTTTGGGGTCTCTTCTATCACTAATCCTAATTTCATATCAAAGCCTCCCTCTCTTAACTTTGAGATTAGTAGGATTTCCATATATAAATTATAGGCATCAGGTTCAATGAAAGTCCAGAGTGTTTGAAATGTTAAGTACATTGAAGCACTTTTTGGGAGTGGGGGAGGCATTGGTGGAATACGCCCAGGATTTGAGGGAAATGTTAGAAGTGAATTCCCTGAAGTCCTTATCATTTCATAGTGACATTTATCTTTTCATTGCAGGGGAACACTTAAGAATCTGTCCTCAAGAATATACATGCTGCACCACAGAAATGGAAGACAAGTTGAGCCAGCAAAGCAAACTGGAGTTTGAAAACCTCGTGGAAGAGACGAGTCATTTTGTGCGCAGCACTTTCGTGTCCAGGCACAAGAAATTTGACGGTAGGGGAGACAGTTTTCACTCTACTTTGCTTTAGGTGTTCCTTGCTATGAAAAACATTAAAAAAAAAAAAAGCTGGAGCTTTTTTTTCCTCTTAAACATTTGTCACTTAAAAAAAAGAAACCACGAGTGTTCTTGACAATTTTGTTAGTAATATCTTGGAAAAACTTGAGTTAAAGAGCTGTTTTACATTTGTGGTTTGCCTGTGAAACTTATTCTGAAAAATTTAATCTTAATTTCTCATTATTAGAGTCATTCTAATTCAGATTTTGTTATACTACAGCTTGTCTTCACTGGGGATATTTTAAAAATAATTAAATGTCATTTAAAATTACTTGAAATATAACAAGACTTTGAGAAGACAGGCAGGTTTTAAGTGCCAATAACATGGTCTCCTTTATTTTAGAGTTCACCATTTCGATAAGGTAGCTACGTTTTACATTACAGCTGCAATGCTTTCTGCATAAGGTTTAAACCCTCTGTTGATTTCCTGATTATACACAGTTGACTACATTTCTATACTCTATTTGTTAAACAAACCTTTTGTATTAGAAAGTGCAAAGTGTGAAAGTAATTATTACTAGGATTTCAGCTTGGAATTTTCTCATGAGAGCCTCAGAAAAATATTTTAAAACAATCTGATTTTATATAAACTGAATTAATAAGAATAAAGTTAATGTTCTTAAGTGGTGTGTAGTCTTTAGTCCTCTAAGAACTGAATGTAACTTACTATGTATGACTCACTGTGAACCAGACTTGCAAATTGTGCGCCTTGGTCATATTAAGTTGCCGTAAACCAACAGAACTGCCATTCATTTCCTTCATTCACCCTGTCCAGTCAGTGCACAACAGAGCCAGTGTAGAGAAAGGCTTGCACAAGGTTTTCTTTTGCAGTTTTGTTTTCCTCTATAGTAGGTAAAATGTTCTTCTCCAGTGCTGCTTTACACAAGTATAACATCAACATTAATTTTTTTCAAATCAGTCCTCCAAGTTCTAAGTGTCAGGTCCACCTGGTGGTGTTTTTAATACTCATGATGATGTGAAATTTTCCATGTAAGTCACATTGTTTCTATGTGTTCGCCTTTATTATGAGGTTGTATATGAAAAGAATTCTTCGTTTTGAAGTGATACTTTGAATGTTGTTCACTTGAATGCACCTAGGGAAGAATTTGGGAGTTACCCTTGATTGACAATTTACAAATCCAGTGACATTAAGGAGCCCTGCTGGGGCTCTGGGTTTGAGGAATTAGAATGGTCACTTCACAGGGTGGTGGATTGAGACACTGTATCTTTTGTTAGGAAAACAGGTGAGAGGGATCTGCTGCTGCTGACTCTACCTGTCTTTGGAAAACAACTCTAATGCTTTTATAAAACTGTACTTTTTAAGTTAGGTTCAAATAATTCCAGGGCAGTATTAACAGTACATAATACACATTACTTTTAATAAAAAATATGGATGTAAGGTAGCTTTATGGTGAGTTGGTTTCTTTTTAAGTGAGTAAAGACTGAGCCAGATCCTTTTTGTATTCTCATAACAATTACTATTAATATCTTTGAATTTATAGTTTTTAATCCCACATCTCATTTATCTTAGTAAAGAAGCCTCTATCCCTCCCTACTTCTTCCCTCTCGCCCACTCTTTTTACAGGTGTGTTTTAAATTATGCTAATATACTTAGTGGTATTATGTCAATCGGTTTGACAGGACATTGACTTTGCTAAGATTAGATCTGACACAGAGGGTGATGAATTCTTTAGTAACAGTGGATTGCATTGCAGTTGCATTAGGCTGGTCTGGAAGAAAAATTATGGGTTTTTTTTAAGGAGGCTTTCAGGCAGATTTTTAAAAAAGATATGAATGTGATCCCGATGAACTCAGCTTCTGAAGAGCTCAGTTTGAAAAAATAAGTACACAAGCATGTAAATTAAAAAAGTCACCTTTATAATTTTGGCAATTTCATGAAGGTCCATTGTGCAATTGTATGATTTACCTTCTTATCCTAAACAAGCGATACTGTTGAGTCACCTTTCAGGAACAGTGGTGCATTCATGTGGGTAGCTTTCCATATTTTCCTTTGGCTTTTCTTTTTTTTTAAGCTTCCCTATGGCATTTATTGATGAGTATCAGTTTGTATAAGCATGGACCTATTTAAGATTAGGATTAGCTGTGAAATGATACTCTCCCCTTCACTCTTATGTTCGCAGATGAAGATAATGGTGCTCTGAACAGCTTGGAATCTTATTTTCCTTAAAGGTGACTTTGCAGAATCACCTTCTAGGGATCAGAAGATAGTCATAGATGCCATTTCGCTTGTGTGCATCACTTTGCTTTAATACTGAGGTCTCTTAATCCAAATTGTTCATTTTGTATTTCTGCCTCTGGTCCCACTTTCCTAGAAATCTTGATTTGTCACTTTAATTTTACATGTCTTTATTGGTGACACACACATATATTTTTAATGAATGATGACTATATTATATGAAAAGGTAACCACTTTTCTTCCTATTTTCATTGAGTACAACAACATTTTAGAGTACATCTGATATATGTGTTTCAGTCCAAACTAAATTGAGAGACCAGATTCAATCATGTTAATAATTAGTCCACAGTTGTTGCTCTTCTTATTATTCTGGGAAAGTTTTGATTCCATTAACTTTTCATTTTATGACAGAAGTGACTCAGCAGTAGGATCCTGGTGGCTGTCCCTTCAACTCTATCCCCAGAGCCACAAATCCTATTCTCTCCCCCTGCAGCTCTTTAGCACTCCACCCCCATTTCTCCAGAACTCAGGGTAAATGGCTATGAATGAATTTTGTGCATTTGCCCTTTAATAGGCAAACCTATGTCTCTAGCGAACTCCTCTCTCTAATGGACAGAAAGCCTGTTGCACAGCCACGTGTTATGTGGGCACCTCTTCCTGGCTCTGGTTCTCTGGGCTGGGAAGCCCAGATGGGGGGTTAGACCCCACACTTTTTAGGGAAAACCCCTGCAGCTGAGATATTCTTCTGGAACCTCAGTCACTGCCCATGAAAGTGGGGCTAGCCTTTTTCATGTCTCCACTCTTCCTACAAGTCCTGTGGCTTCTTCTATAAATGTTTGGTTATAAGACTACGATTCAGCTAGTCTTCAGTTGGTTATTCGGGATGACTGTTCTATAATTTAGTTGTAATTCCAATTTGGTCCTGGGAGGAGGTAAGTGTATCTTCCACCTACTTCGTTGCCATCTCTCCAGAAGTAAAATTTAAAATTTGACATTTCATAACATTTAATCTAACAAAGCATTCTATTTGTTATCACATTCTTTCTTAGTTTCTATTAATGTATTTGATAATATTTAATAGATAAAACTTCATAAAATTGTGACTGTTCATTGGTGTTTGTAAGTTAAACCTAAATTAATATGAACTCTTCTCTATTTTCCTAATGACTAAGCTTTGCTCCATATACCCATTAACCTAAAATATCTATCTGAGAGGTAATAAATTGAGAAAAACTTTATGTGAGGACAATGATTTGAAAAGGTATATGATCTCAATTGCAGAAATTTTCTTTCTTCAGAGAAATTTGTCACTCAGTAGCTTTTTTTTAAAATATAGAATTGAAATGTTATCATGAATGTATATAAAATAATGGTTAATAATCTTGGCAATGGTGCTTTTCCCTGTGTCCTACTAGGTTTTTGTATATTTTTTTCCTCCTTTCTCTGGCCAGATCTCTACCTCTGCTTTGCATTACACATCCCTGCAAGCCCGTCACCCTGTTGGCCAGGGTCTGCCCACTGTAGAGTTTCCCTCAGAATGATACAGAGATGCTTTTAATTTGCTTGACAGCCAAGCCCAGATTTTCTGTCACACCCCAGTAGGGATGAATACCCAGCTCTGTACGGCTGAAAGATTATTACAGCATGACTCCTGTACTTTTTTATCTTTCTTCACCTTTGCCAAGTACCCAAACAGCCGAAAGTACACAAAACAAATAAACAAATCAAATATAAATATAGGAAAAAGGAGGGACACCTTTGTGCACCCACTCACTTTCCTAGCATTTTTGTGTTTTGTGACTATCTGACCTGTCAAATTGGCATTTGCATCTAAATCCCAATGTTCGTCATGCATTTCAGTGGCCAATTTGTTAGTAACCTAAGAAAATGGAAAACAACCAAATGCTCTGATAGTAGTAATTATAATAAACAACACCTGGCCTCTACCTCATCCTTTACACGTGTTATCCTATTTACCAGGGACGAACAGCACTGCACACTCACACAGTCAGTGATAGAGACAGCATTCCCTCCCAGGCTGAGGGCCGCCAATTCCCTGCACTTAGCCAAGACTACCCATCGTATTTTGAATGCTTTGGAGTCCCTAAATATGCTGAGATTTTATGATAAACATTATCTATCTGTCCCTCTATTTCCCTCTGCCTGTCCCACATGTTATTTGGGGAAGAGGTGAAAATATCTTTCAGAGAAAAGTGGGATATTGTTTTAATTCTTAAAAAAAAATTGCCCATCTAAATATAGTCTATCCTCCAGGGAACCTGGAGTTAAAAGAGGGTAAATGACTTGCCAAGTTTCCACAAAAATGATGAAACCAAGACTGCAACCTAATTCTCTTGACTTGCATCAGACATATAAATAGTACTGTGATAGGAAGTCAATATTTAGTTGAAATTCAAACTGAGCTTTCATTGGGTTTGAGTGGACACTGGCTAAAAATGACTGATATTTCTTTAACAAGGCAATAGTGATGTTGAGGTAAAGAACCTAGCCACATTTTTGGTAAAGGCAGAACAGTATTCAATTAGAAATTGTCCCTAAATTAAAAGGAAATTAGTGTTTAAATATTTTTTTGTGTAAAAAAATGTTTTTGAATTAATAAAGGCATATTGTTTATTCTCTTTAGTTTACAAGGCCTAGTAGCCTCTACACTGATGTAGACATCTGCATCCTACCTACTTTTTAGGAACTTGTATGGAATAAAGATTAGTCAGAGACCAAAAAAATTTAGTTGGCGGGATTTTTTTTTCTTTAAATTTATTTAGGCTAAAATTTATTCACATTTGGAACTCAATGTGAGGGTTTATTTGTTTAGTGTGTTTTTCTTGGTCTTATTATTTTTCTTTCCTTCTTGGTTTTTATTTATGTATTTTAATGACATACATTTGTCCAGAGATTTTGTCAGCAAGTACATTATTAAAAACAAAATAAAACAAAAAAGTTGAGCATTAATTTCCATCCTTCTGAAGAACTATTTCTACAGTAACACCCTTAGAATTCTCATTTTACCAAATGAGGAAATAATTTATACACACAACATATTTTTACACTGGAAATTTGCTGTGTTTTATTTTAAAATATCATTTTTCATTTATATACTATAGGGCTGACAATAATGTTATGACATGTTTAAAATACGGCCTAATTTTCTCAGAGAATACACTTATTTGAAGACCTAAATAGTTTTCCATATGGTGGCAGAATCTTCTCTATTTCCTGTCACATGAATGATGAGTCCGCATGTGTGCATGCACACACAAATGTGTGTGTATGTGATCTCAGTTTGGAAACATTTATTCAGAATTTACCGTATAAGACACTTAGCCAAGTGTGTTGTAGATTTAAAAAATGACTGATAATGTAAAAAATACAGCACAATCTGTCAAAGAGTTTACCTCATGGGAGAGGCCAAAGTGTAAATCTAACACAGAAGAAGGTAGAATTGACTATATCATAAAATGCAACCTGTTGGAAGCAGAAAAAAGGTAATCTGGTATTTTATTTAGAAGTACTACAGAAAACTTTCATAAAAAGGGGTAGACAGTATCCTTAAAGAATGACTTAATATGGTCATAATAAAAGAAGTGGCAGGAGGATTGCCCTGGCCTGACAATGCTCAGGTTGATTAGAGTGCAGTCTCAATATGCAGAGGTCACCAGTTGGATCCCAGTCAGGATACATACAAAAACAAATCAATATTTCTGTTTGTCTGTCTCTCCTTTCCTCTCTCTCTAAAATTATAAACATAAATTAAAAAGAAAAGAAGTAGTAGGAGGAGACAAAGTGTACCAGAGATTTTGTATGCATGTTCACAAAGTCATTGGCAGGTGATATAAACATATTTACTATTAAAATTTTTCCAAATAAATATTACTTTATGGACATTTAGCATTTCTCTATTATGTAGATATTCTTTAGAAACATTTTTGGCTTTGTATCAATCTGATAATGTCTTGTAACAACCACAAAATTTCAGGGCATAAACAAGAAGCATTTATTTTTCCTTAATGCATCTTTGGGTTTGCTAGAATTTGTTTTGAGCTATTTCAACTAGGCTTGGTTCTAGATTGCAGATTTGATCTGTTCTGCTCTAGCAACCTCTTACTCTTTTGGAAACATAATCTATCTTGAACATGATCTTCCCATTGTGCCATTTGGAGACTAAGTCACATATGTGGAGGCATGATGCCTCTTATAGCCTAAACTAGAATTGACACACTGTCTTCCCAGGTTCTTTTGCCAAACAAATTTCATGGCCATTGCCAACATTGGTGGGGCAGAAGAGTAGATGTCTGTTATGGAGGTTGAGGTGAGGGAAGGAGTGAATATTTCTGTATCCTAATCTACCATAGTCCTCAACTGACAGCCTTTTGCTGTTTCCCAAGCAATGTTTTATATTTCATATTAGCTTTTTTTGAGGGGAGGGTTGAGGAAGATACTATAGGAACTCAAAAGCAGTAAGTATTTTCTAAATAATACTGTTAGGCAGACACACCTGTTCAACTACTACTTTCCATATCTTAGCACACTGAAAAATATACACATAATTTCTCTCTTTTTCTTTCTCTTTCTCACACACACACACATTCTACTTCCATGATGTGTTTTAAGAATAAGATGTTACATTTTTATTTTTATGCTATTAGTCCTCTTCATCATTGTACAGAATAACAAGTTAACTGTAATTCATAAGGGTTATAATGTTAATCATTGTAGAAAGTATTTTGTTGAGTGCTTCCTTTAAGTTTGCTAGGCTACTGCCTCAATGATATATATTTCATCTGAAGGACACACCTCTGGAAATCAGAATGTGCTGACGGGTTTTAAATATTAGAGAAACAGTCTCACTGGCATTGGAAGTAATCTGCCAAATTTCCCAAAAAGACAAACCCTTCAAAAAATAAGACAGCCTGATCAGGCGGTGGCACAGTCAATAGAACATCAGCCTGGGATGCTGATGACCCAGGGTCAAAACTTCGACATCGCCCACCTGAGTGTGGGGTTGCTAGCTTGAGTCTGGGACCATAGACTGGACCCCATGATCACTGGCTTGAAGCCCAAGGTCACTGGCTTGAGCAAAGTGTCACTGGCTTAGCTAGAGCACCCCCATCAAGGCACATATGAGAAAGCAATCAATAAACAACTAAGGTGCCACAACTGAGTTGATTCTGCTCATCTCTATTCCTTCCTGTCTGTCTGTTTGTCTGTCTGGCTCTCATTCTCTCACAAAAAGTAAAAAATAAAAAGAAGAAGAAAAGAAAAGAAAAATAAGAATCAGCTAACCAGGCATTTGGCTTTTGGCAGAACTTTTTAAATCTCCAATGCCATGCATTTGCACAATGTTGGAATAGATGATCCATTATCGGGTGTCCTTTAAATGCATTTTACAAGAACTCAGACCTTTGTACAAGGATATTTATTTCCCTTTTCTCTCTTTCTCTCTCTCATTCTCTCTGTTTCTCTTTGGATACATCTTTCAAAACTAAGAATGCACATGGTTGGTCGATGGCTTTATGTCCTCTGTGATTGACTTCTGATCTTTTTCTAATTCTTAGACCCCCTACACACCTCAAAGTAACTTAAAACATGTTATGCTCCCACTGTCGTTGTAATATTATCACCTTATTGTCACTAATTTCCTTGCGTAGTGGCTTCGCCAAGCAGCTGTTTCATAGACAAGCCGATTTCTTTTAAGTATTGCTCTATCAAACACTGAAACCAGCCCTGCCAGAAGGTTTCTTGAACTTTTATTTGAGTTTCATCGATCTGCCACTGAATAGAGAAAACTGATTTTTTAAAATTAAGAAAAATAGTGGTGATATAAATTAGAGATCAGTAGAAATTTTGTCTTCAGACCTGAAACACAGTAGCTCAGTAGATACTGGTTTGACTGCATCATGTGCATTGAGATAGTGGAGAGCCTGTTCTCTCCAGTTAGTTGTGCTGTCCAATGAGAAACAGCACATGTCACTCACCCTCCAATGGGGTATTGTCAAGAAATTATTGATCTTCCTTCATAGTAAGAAATTGGAATAAAATCTGTGTATCCTTATCCACTGAGACAATATAAGATTACCCCTTTCCTAATAACAACACAAAAGAAATGGTAGAAGCATAAGAAAAGCATTTGTATACATTTTAAGAGTCAAAAGAAAATAATTCCATTGAAACTTTATTTGCAATGGCATTCTTTGTTCTTAGTGAATCCCTGAGGTGGGCAGATAGCAGGAACAAGATGGGCAGAAAGGTGATCATGGGTCAAAGCTGGTGGATGATTCCATTAATTTTTATTTTTATATTCTTATTTTTGTATAGTATTTAAATTTTTGCAATATAAACTGTTTGAAAAACAGAGAACTGACTTGAGCATTTACAGGATTGAAGATTTCCAGGTAGTGAATTTATTCTAGATCCAGAACAATACCAACAGGTACAGCTACTTTTATGTTTTGTGCATTCAACAATAGTAAATTACACACAGTACAACTTTTCAAAGTGCAAAGATGAACACAGCTTTTAAGGATATTAACTCATATCAAGACTGCTTAGCCTGACCAGATGGTGGCGCAGTGGATTGAGTGATGGACTGGGATGCGGAAGACCCAGGTTTGAGACCCCGACATCGCCAGCTTGAGCGCAGGCCCATCTGGCTTGAGCAAAAGCTCGCCAGCTTGGACCCAAGGTCGCTGGCTCCAGCAAGGGGTGGCTCGGTCTGCTGAAGGCCCACGGTCTAGGCACATGTGAGAAAGCAGTCAATGAACAACTAAGGTCTCACAATGGCAACGAAAAACTAATAATTGATGCTTCTCATCTCTCTCCGTTCCTGTCTGTCTGTCTCTATCTATCCCTCTCTCTGAGTCTCTCTCTGTCCCTGTAAAAAAGCAAACAACAACAACAACAACAAACTTAGTATCTGCTCCCATCCCAGTTGTTTTTATTATTATTTTGCTAAATGACATCTCTAGTTTACTAATGTGAACACACCTGTTAAACTAAGGCTGTATATATAGATCTCCCTTTTGTGATTCAAAATGTTAAACACATATTTAGAAGCTGCATGGACACCAAAACAAGTAGACTATTCAAACACAAGCTCTGGCAAGATTTGTAGGAAATGTAAAATGTATATTATAAATGCATTATAACTAATACTTCTTCATCACTTTGTAGTCACCCAGTGATTTTTGGTTGAAGGACAGCACTGAAATGAGCTCTTGGAGTTTGGCATTTTTGCAAATCCCAAGGTAGAGACAGTTTGCCTAAGCAATTAATTCCAAATGCCTCCAAGCATTCCATTGGATGGTAGAGTCAGTGGCCGGCTGATAAGCTTGCATGGTTCACACAACTCAGAAAATTTTTTTAAAACCATTCATTACAAATTTCAGAATTTTTCATTTTTTATGCTTTAAAGGTTCATTGTATTCATTAAATAGGCAAATACTATTCTTGGGAAGACTATATATAGTAGTAGAATGATCTTCACATGGTTTTTTCCCTGTCTACTGGTATAATTGAATCCAAACAACTTGAAAATGAAAAGCAAACTTTGAAGTAAAATAACAGGAAATTGGACCTCCAAGGCCTTACCATTTAGGAAGAAATTGTACTTCTACTCATATTTTCTATTTTTGAAAATTTCTTTGCTTATTTTTCTTGTCTAAGAAGGATACTGCTGTGGCCATTACAAGTTTTAGTTCTCTCAACGTCTTGTCTCCTTCTCCTCAGTGCTTATGTAGCTGACACCTTATCATTTTCACTTATTCAGTGTCCTTTTAATAATATTCTTTAATAAAATAAAGTATGACCTGATCTATTGCAGGTCATACTGTTGAAGTCTAAGCTCATTAACTATAGGGATTAGGCTTCCTATTTTTATTTTATCTTCCTACACGTCACTTAATATAGAACACAGTTAATAATGCTGCAATGTTTTCTGACTATGGCACCAACTTGCCATAGTCATAGATCTAAGGGCATAGACCAGTGAGATGGATTATTTAAGGTCCTATAATAAATACAACCGAAGAAAATAGGAAGCTTTAAATTCTAGTTATCTATTAACTCTTAAGGTCCATAAACCTGGAAGTCATATTAGGTTTCAGCAGCATTTGCTCCAGTGGCTTTAATAGAACTAATTTTAAATTCCTAGAACAAAAGTGATCTTCATGTAGAGAGCAAGTAGGAGCCATGACCTCAAAAATCTGGATGAATATGTTCTTTGTATCACATGCACACAGAGGTGTATGTGCACATGAATTAAGAAGATGCACAGGAGTCGCCTAGAAAACCAGTTAACATTACTGATTTTTGGGTTCAAATACTGTAGATTTTGACTCTTTGTTCTGGATGGGACACCAAAATCTTCATTTTGCTTAAGCATTTGACTTTTCTGAAGCAGGTAGTCTACTGGGCAGCATTCTGGGATACAGTTCAAGTATCGCTGGTTAAGTAGAGTTGACAGGTCAGTAATCAGGACATTGAGTTGAGATACAGAAAAATGACAGGTTTTTAAATCTCTGTTTTATCATCTTAAGGTTATTTGAAGGTCTGCTAATATAAAGGTCCTCAGTGTGTCAGGTAAAATTCAAACACCTATTGAACATTAAACAATGCTTTTTATGCATTAAGCAAGTCTCTTTTTTCTTCTGATTTTGACAGTGAATCACATTTACAAGTCATAACTCATTTGATCTTTTACAGATGAAAATAATACTTTGTTTGAATTTTTTATATTTGTGAACTACAGCATTATATTTATTTTCTAGTTTATAGGATCTAATAGATATTTATTATTCATAATCTAGAAACTACATTTTAATTTCTTGTTTTCTTGGATTGAATTATATAATTAAAGCCAAATAACATTTTTAATTCTAAAGTAATATATGCTTATTGTAAAGAAATTGAATAATTTCACTTAAAGTCTTAAAACATTTAAAGTTACTTTAAATTTATGCCTCATTGGGGGGAATAAAATTCTGATCTCTTAGGACTCTGAGGTGCAAATGTGATAGATAACCAGGGTCTTCTTTCTTATGAAAGTTTATTCAAATAAATTCTGAAAAATAAAATAATTTGTAACTTCTAACTCCTATGTTTAATACCTTATAAATTTAAAATTCATATAAAATATAGACTGGAATCCAGTCCCTCTAGGGGTAGGGAATTTATTATTTTCTAGGGATAATATTCCCCCATAACATTTTGTTAGTACAACTTTGGATGGCTTTAACCATAATTGAATTGATGGTCTTTACTGACAATGCAAGTAGAAGCCCATAAGAATTATGTCATCCCCATACGGGTCACCAAAAAAAAAAAAAAAAGAATTATGTCAATGTAGTTCTATAGACTGGTATGATGTAATAAATCATGATTTATATTAAATAATAGGTTGAGGAAGTACTTAAAATGAATTTTCAAATGATGTAATTATTTAAGGAAAATGGACATTTAAGCAAAAAATAATACAAAATATTTTAATGTCCCTTTTGAAAAGTAGTCTAAAGTCAACTGACTTTGTCAAGACTCCCCATACTTTCCCTAGTGCCCCAAAATGTCTTACACAGGAAAGTGGCCCCTAAGGATATAGTCAGGCCTGGAGTTCCAAGTACCCCTGCAAATAGCAGTTAGGCACAGACTCCTGTCAGAGCCTAGGTTTAGCTTATTTGTAGTGCACAGAACTCAGGATTGTGTTCTGAAGCCAAAAAAGTTGAGGAGCCAATTTTAATGATTGTTGTTGTTAAATTGTCAATTGCTTAAAACAATCCAAAAATATAGGTGCTGTTTAAATGTTTGCGATTAATTTTCTCATTGCCTTCCAAATTAAAAATCTTTATTTTTTTCCCATATTGACACTTGGTGCCTATTGAAGTTTTGACCTTCTTTACTTCATTCATCCATTCATTCATTCATTCATTCCCCACAGCAAGTGAAGGGTCTCTTTGTTTGTGATGTTATGTCAAGTTCTTTTTTTAAAAAATAAAAAATGTGTAAGCAGCACAAACCTGGAGTTAGATGACTAGGTTTCACATTAGAATTTATATTTTATTCACATAACTCAGGAAATTTCTTAAAGTATTTGGATTCTATGTTTTCTATTTTTTAAATTAAGTATAACAATTATAGTTTAGAAAATAGTAAACAAGGAGCCTGGCAACAGTCTTACAGAAAATGAGTATTTAATATATTTTTCCCCTCCTCTACCCTTTGTCCTCGTCATTATCACAGTGCTTTCATTCTCGTCCATAAGAGATGACAGTCCCACAAAGCCAGTTAGACAAGAACATAAATAACTGTAATGTGGATTGGTGCCATGAGGAAAATACAGATAAAATATTGAAGGGAATGAAATTATTTCATGAGGAGAGTACTATAAGGGACTTTGTGAGAAGAGAGAATGTAAACTGTCTGGAGAGTTAGAAGGATTTGGACATTAGTTAGGAAGGATGTGGAAATGTGAGGGAGGTTATAGAGGGGGGAAATCCAGAGGGAGACAGGGATAATTTTTTTTGTGAAATAAAAGAAGCTTGAATCAAAGGAGTGGTGCTATGATTAAGGTCCTTGAATATGTATAAAAAGTGGAAAAAGCAGTCTATGCCTAGCTTATAAAAGTACTTGTCATATAAACTGTTCCATTTATTTTTCAAGTATCTTGCATAATGATTTCCCCAACTTTACATGCAAATACAGGGTGGGCAAACGTAGGTTTACAGTTGTGAGCGACATTCTTTTGAGTTGATAAAGTGACCATAATAATCAAAACCTGAATGTCTTTTTCCATAGGAACAACTGTAAACCTTCGTTTGCCCACCTGTGGGTAGAGGTAAAAGATCCGGCTATAAATTGCATTGGCATCAATGGTGGACACATATCTAATAATTGTCCACTCCTCGTAATATACTGAATTTTCTTAATAACAATTTAATACGCAACTTAATAAATAGATTAATGTGGGTGGGAGAATGCCACCATCTTCGTGCCCTCATCTTTATGTTCTTGAAAACGCCAGAGCTTCTGGTGCTCTGTTGAGAAGTCCATGCTATGTAAAAAGATTCATATTTACTTATTGTACATGTATACAGTGTTTATTGAATAGCTATTGATTTTTCATAGTTGCTTCTTAACAACCTTAAAAACTCACTTAAAATGTGTAGTTTTTAAAGTTAGCTAACTTGCTATAAGTTATTAGACATGTAGTGGTACACGTAGTGTGGTGTACTCAGGCCTGTTGCTGTGGAGAAGATACGCAATGCTGGGTAGCTAGTTGTGTTTCTTTATCCTTGGGCTCACTAACTGTGGTTAATACTCAACTGAGTTTATTTGTCAAGTTCTTCAATAGGCCAGGACATTAAGATTCCTTGGAATAAACATCACCTGGGCATTACCTGCACACCTAAGTGAATTTCTTGCCAATGAGTAATCCTGTTCTTCACTACCCACTCTACACAGAAAATGCCAGATTTTGATTTAGGGAGTACAGCAATCTTCTAAAAATTGTAATTAAGGGCATTTTGTCAGATGAATACAGTTCTGTTCTGTTCCATTCTTCATTTGGAAAAAAAAAAAACACAAACATAACTTTTTAAAGGCCATCAGCTTTAGGCAAAGTAAATGAATAGATTTCTTTTTTAAAAATGAACAGTTTATTTTCCTTTTTGTGAGGAATTTGAACAATAGATGTAATGCCGGTGGCTGACGCCAGGCAGGTTCAATTTGGATTTGGGAAGATGGTGGAGGAACTGTGGAGCTGAAAAGTGGTAAGCCATTCCCATTTAATAGATTCTCGCAACAGAGGATAGGTAAGCAGGCCAAGGAAACTTCTTCTCATGGTAACAGGTGAATAAACAGCAAAAAGGTCCCTTGCAGTGGCAGGCAATTAATCCTCAATCTGCCCCAGGTTCTTGAACCCGTAGCCTTACATAGGCTATACATATGTGGCTTTGCCACGTACTTATGCACTAATCATGTAAAGTGCAAGCAACCAAGCCTAACATAGCTGTTTTCCCAACAGCATAGCATTGTGATTTTTGTGAAAGCTTGTGCTTTTGATAACAAAGTAGAAATGTCAGTTGTCTGTCCTTTTGTTAATGTAAAACTCTAAGTATAGCTTTGTTCTCTATTCTCATTGTGCATTCACCTCATTTTAAAACTTCTTATGTATTTGAATAGCAATCAAGAAATCAAATATATTAACTTTACATACAATGTCTCTTTAAAAAAATCAAATATTAGTTACCTTAGAAAAGGCTAATTAACTTGAGCAATGATGACTAAAGATATTTTTTTAGTCACACAAAAAAAAATCTTGCCATCTAAACAATATTAGCATGTGGAAAAATTCACATTGCAAGATAACCAGAATTTGAAATTAAGTGAAGATTTTAGGTACTAAATTGGAAAGCAATTACAGATGTTCCTTGACTGACACTGGGGTTATGTCTCCCAATGAACCCATTATGAGTTGAAAATATCCTAAGTTAAATATGCATTTAATAATATACCTAACCTTCTGACCATCATAGCTTACTTAGGTATCCCTACCTTAAGTGTGCTCAGAACTACTTATATTAGCCTACAATTGGGCAAAATCACCTAACAAAAGAAATACACAAGAAAGACAAAGTTTTTAAAAAATGTCTGTTGGTGCTTTGCCCTTGTGACCTCGTGCCTGACTATGAGCTGGCTCATTGGTGTGGTCCAGTATCAGAAGAGTACTGTGCCACCTGTCGCTAGCCAGGAAAAGATCATATTCAAAGTTTCTACTGAATGTGTATCACTTTTACACCATTGTGAAGTCTAACAATCCTTAGTCAAACCATAGTAGTTGGAAAAGGTCTATTATAAATTTATTTCACTGGAAAAAGAGGGTCTGAGGAAATGAAGCACATTTTTAAAAGTATTAAAGATAAAGAGGAAGGTGTAGCTTTGAAAAATATATATACTTTTTGCCTAACCAGGCGGTGGCGCCATGGATAGAGCATCAAACTGGAATGCAGAAGGACCCAGGCTTGAGACCCCGAGCTCCCCAGTTTGAGCGCGGGCCCATCTGGCTTGAGCAAAACAAAGCTCACCAGCCGGGACCCAAGGTCACTGGCTCGAGCAAGAGGTTACTCGGTCTGCTGAAGGCCCGAGGTCAAGGCACATGTGAGAAAGCAATCCATGAACAACTAAGGTGTCGCAACAAAAAATTGATGATTGATGCTTCTCATTTCTCTCCTTTTCTGTTTGTCTGTCCATATCTATCCCTCTCTCCGACTCTCTCTCTCTCTGTCCCTGTTAAAAAAAGAAATAAAAGAGAAATATATATACTTTTAAATGAGTCTAATTTACATTAAATCCATAATTGCACATTACATTGTATTGAATAACCATTGTTATATGTTCTTAAAAGAATTACAGTTTCTCTGTTGTAGCGTTGTTTTCTTTTCCAATATTTTCAGGAGACAGAAATGGACAGCATCCTGAATTATACTTGTTATTTCACATTGGCTAATTGAGCTGGTGCTGGGAGACAGTGCCGAATGTGCAAGAGCCGAAAGGTTTTCTTTATGAGTATTTGTTTGCAAAACAAGTCCAGGCTAATGGAGGATCTTTTAGAAATTGAAGCCTTGCTGGGTGCTCATTAGATAACTTAGAAAGCCTCTCTGGTTAGTTTACCCCACCCACCAATTGTAGATAGTTGTATGTGTTTCAATTTAAATCTCCATTTACTTCCAACTGGCAATGTTAGCATCTATTACACCAATAGAGGGCAAAGGTCACTGCTTCCTGCCTGAACAGACATTTAGAAAAAAAAATTTTGCCTTTCTTGTGTAGGTAGTTTGAGACACCGTAGCAGGATTGGGGAGGAGATTCTGAGGGTCAAATTGCATGGGGTCTTTCACCTTATTTACTGATGTAGTTTTGGTAGCTGTTGGTCCAGATGCTGCAACTGCTGTTGCTTTGTGTATTGGGATCTGGCAGCAGCTGTTCTTCGCTAGAGCATGTTTTTGAAAACTCCAAATTTGATAGTCTGAGACCCTAGTCATTGAGAGCTATGCTGAAAGTTAATTTGCTGAATCCAAGTTTGTTTTTCTACCTCAAGTGCAGTTTGTGGTAGAACCTTTCCCCTGTGATGCACACTAAAACAAGAAAAGGACTTATTCACTACCCTTATCCCACTGGAGAGAGTAAGCAGAAAGAGGTTACAGAGCCCATCACAGGCTTCGAAGCCGAGTGATTCGCTGTAGTCAGCTGTCAGACCTCCACCCCAGGCCCTGCTGCTTTCTAACTGCGTAGCTTTTGATAACTTGACAGAAATTTAGTTTCTCCATTTCAAATGGCTAGGATAATATATTCTACCTCATAGAATGTTAAAATAAGACAATATATGTAAAGTGCTTACTATAATGACTGGTATATAGTCAGTTTTTAATATTTCTACCATACCAGCCACATTGGCCACATTGCTATTACAAGGTTTTTCTGATAAAGAAAGAAAAAAGAAAAAAAAGGGTTTGCATTTTCTTCCTTCACTTCTGAGCACAGAATTAATTGTCAATATATCTCACATAAACTACTAAATAATATTTAGTAAGTAACTGATTTTGTAGCTATCAGAGGCTAAAAACATGATTCAGTTATTAGGAGGAGAGGTAAACATTTTATAAAACCACTCTGATAATAAGGAGGGGATCTATAAATGTGATGAGCTAATAACTGCTTCTCAGAAATTCACCAATTGGGCATTATGACTTTTAATAGAGACAAAACTCATTTGCCTTTATTATAAAAGAATCCACAAACTTTCTATAAGAAATATTAACAATATACAACATTATTTTAACACACTGTTTGAGGACATAAGTTTAAAAGAATAAGACCTATCAATATATCTCACATAAACTACTAAATAATATTTAGTAAGTAACTGATTTTGTAGCTATCAAAGGCTAAACACATGATTCAGTTATTAGAAGGAGAGGTAGTCAATGAAAGACACAGAGCCACCTCTGCATGTACAGTAGTGTTACCCATAAACATATATCCACCCCAAAAGAGTCTTGGCCCAAAATAAAGTAACCATCACATTTTCTGAAATTTGTTTTGTTCTACCTGCCTGTTTTAGCATAGCCTCCTTGTCTTAATTTAGGATTCTGCGTTACAATGAGATTTTAATAGGCCGTAGATTAAATACAGTTTCAGAGACAACTTACTATTAGAACATTTTTCATATGTCCAAGCTTTTTCAATTACGTAATCCTTTTTTAAATTTTTTATAAATTTATTTATTGATTCTTTTTATAGAAGAAAGGGATAGAGAGACAGACAAGTTTTTTCAATTACTTTATTCCTTTCCCTTTGAGATTTGCTGTCCTGTTATCTGTATATATGTTTCATGTATATGTAATTTCACTAATCACTTTACCCTCTCTGATTCTTTGATCCCTCATCCCCCTTTCCTCTGACAGTTGTCCCTCTGTTCCCCGTGACCCTGTATATCCCTCTATTCTGTTCCTCAGTTCACCACGTTTATTAGAGTCCACATATAAATGAGATTATACAATATTTGTCTTTCTCTGTCTGGGTTATTTCACTTAGCATAATGATCTCCAGCTCCATCCAAGCCATCATAAAAAGGTAAGATTTCCTTCTTTTTCATGGGTGTGTAGTATTCCATTGTGTATATGTACCACTTCTTTTTTATCAAGTCATCCACTGATGTACACTTGGGATGTTTCCAGATCTTGGCTATTGTAAACAATGCTGCAATAAACATGGGGGTGCTTATCTTCTTTTGAATCGGTGTTTTAGGATTATTAAGTTATATTCCTAAAAGTGGGATAGCTGAGTAAAAAGGCAGTTCTAATTTTAAATTTTTGAGGAAATTTTATACTGTGTTTTACAGTGGCTGCACAAGTTTGCATTCCCACCAGCAGTACAGGAGGGTTCCCCTTTCTCCACACCCTCGCCAACACTTGCTGTCTCTTAATCTGTGAATGAGAGCCATTCTGAAAGGTGTGAGGTGTATTTAATTTGCATTTCTCTAATGATAGTGACATTGAATATTTTTCCATATGCCTATTGACTATGTGTATGTCCTCATAGGAGAAGGAACTTCTTTATTTCTTTTGCCCATTTTTTAATCGGATTGTTTACCTTCCTGGCATTGAGTTTTAGAAGTTTATTATAAATTTAGGTTATTAACCTCTTCTTAGACATATTGGCAAATATGTTTTCCCATTGTGTAGGATGTCTTTTTATTTTGTTAACGTTGTCTTTGTGCAAAATTTTGAGTTTGAAATAATCCCATTTGTTTATTTTGTCCTTTATTTCACTGGTCCGTGGAAATATATCAGCAAAAATAGTGTTAGAAGATATATTGAAGAGTTTAATGGCTATGCTTTCTTCCACAACTTTTATGGTTTTGTGACTTATTTTATTCATTTTGAATTTGCTTTTGTGAATGGTGTGAATTAGTGTTCTAGTTTTATATTTTTGTATGTACCAATCCAATTTTCCCAACACCATTTATTAAAGTGACAGCCTTTACTTTATTGCATACTCTTGCCTCCTTCATCAAATATCAATTGATCATAAATGTGTGTGTTTCTTTCTGGGTACTCTGTTTTGTTCCAAGGACCTGTATGCCTGTTCTTGTTTGTTTGTTTGTTTGTTTGTTTGTTTTTTGACAGAGACAGAATCAGAGAGAGGAACAGATAGGAAGGAAGGGAGAGAGATGAGAAGTGTCAATTCTTCTTTGTAGCACCTTAGTTGTTCACATATGATTGCTTTCTCATATGTGCCTTGAATGAGGAAAGGGGGGTTACAGCAGAATAACTGACCACTTGTTCAAGCCAGTGACCTTGGGATCAAACCAGTGACCTTTGGGCTCAAGGCGGCAACCATGGATCATGTCTATGATCTCATGCTCAAGCCAGCAACCCGGTGCTCAAGCTGGTGAGCTCTCACTGAAGCCAGAAGAGCCTGGGCTCAAGCCAATAACCTCGGGGATTCAAACTTGGGTCCTCTGTGTCTCAGTCTAATGCTCTATCCACTGTGCAACCACCTGGTCAGGCTGTATGCCTGTTCTGATGTCAATACCATGGTGTTTTGATTTTAATGACCTTGTAGGATAACTTAATATGAGGAAGTGTGATACCTTCCACTTTCTTCTTCATTTTCAAGATTGCTGAGGCTATTTGGGATTTCTTTTTGTTTCTATATAAATATGTGGAATATTTGTTCTAGAGCTGTGAAGTATTCCATTGGTATTTTAATAAGAATTGCATTGAATCTATAGATTGCTTTGGGTAGTATAGACATTTTAATGATGTTAATTCTTCCCATCCATGAACATGGTGCCATATTTCCCCATGTATAATACACACCTTAATTTTGGGGCCCAAAATTTGGAAAAAAAAATGTATTACAAAAAGTTATTGAATTCAAGTTTTATTCATCATAAAATAGATCCAACTCTTCTTCAGTTGTGTGAAAAGGTACAAAATGAAAGTAAAAAAAAAATCTACAAACACTGTATGAGATGCACCCAGTTTTTAGACCCCAAATTTTTCAAAAATGGGTGTATTTTATATATGGGGAAACACCATATATGCTTTCACTTATATATATCTTACTTGATTTCTTTTTTTAATGTCTTGTAATTTTCTCACTACAAGTCTTTTACCACCTTGGTTAAATTTATTCCAATGTACTTTATTTTTTTTTGGTTTTAATACTAAAGGGGATTGTTTCCCTAATTTCTCTTTCTGACAGGTTATTGTTAGTGTATAGCAATGACACTGATTTCTGAATATTAATTTTATATTCTGGCACCTAACCAGATTCATTATTCAGGACTAATAGTTTTTTGACAGAGTTTGTAGGGTTTTCTATGTACATTATCATGTCATCAGCACATAACGACAGTTTTACTTCTTCCTTTCTAATTTGGGTGCCTTTTATTTCTCCCTGTCTGATTGCTGTGGCTAGGACTTCCAGAACTATGTTGAATAAGAGTGGTGAAAGGGGCATCCCTGTTTTGTTCCTGATTTTAAGGAGATTGCTTTTAATTTTTACTCACTGAGTATAATGTTGGTCGTAGGTTTGCCGTAGATGGCCTTTATCATGTTGAAATATGTTCCTTGTATTCCTACTTTGCTGATTTGATCATAAATGGGTGCTGGATTTTATCAATGCTTTTTCTGCATCTATTGATATGATCATGCGATTTTTCTCCTTTCTTTTGCTTATGTGATGAATCACATTTATTGATTTCCAAATATTGTACCAGTCTTGCCTCCCTGGAATAAATCCCACTTAATCATGGTGTATGATCCTTTTGATGTATTGCTGGATCCGATTTGCTAATATTTTGTTGAAAATTTTAACATCTGTATTCACCTGGGATATTGGTGTATAGTTTTCTTTCTTTGTAGCATGTTTACCTGGTTTTGGAATGAAGAAAATGCTTGCCTTATAAATGAGCTTGGAAACCTTTCCTCCTCTTGAACTTTCTGGAATAGCCTAAGAAGTATAAGTGTTAGTTCTTTGAATATTCAATAAAATTTGCCTGTGAAGCTATCTGGTCCAGGACTTTTGTTTGTTGGGAGTTTTTTTGATGACTGTTTCAAATTTATTTGTTGTAATTGGTCTGTTTAGGTTTTCTGATTTTCACATCTTATTTTGAACAATTGTATGTTTCTAGGAATTTACTCACTTCACCTAGGTTGTCTAATTTTTTGGCATATAGATTTTCATACAACACTTTGTATGTCTGTGGTGTCAGTTGTTATTTCTGCACTTTCATTTCTAATCTTATTTATTTTGGTTCTGCCTCTATTTTCTTGATAAGTCCCATTAAAGGTTCTTGAATCTTGTATACCTTTTTAAAGAACCAGCTCTTGGTTTCATTGATCTTTTGCATTGTTTTATTTTAGACTCTCTGCTATTTATTTCCACTCTGATACTTACTATTTTCTTCTGTTTCCTCTGCTTCCTCCCTCTCTACTTTAAATGTTGTTCTTTTTCTAGTTCTTTTAGATGCAGGGTTAGGTTGTTTACTTGAGCTTTATCTTGCTTCTTAAGATATGCCTGTAATGCTGTGAACTTCTCTCTCAGTACTGCTTTTGCTGTGTCCCATACATTTTGGGTATTTCTATCTGCATTTTCATTTGTTTTAAGAAAATTTTTATTTCTTCCTTGATCTCATTATTAACCCATTTGTCATTTAGTAGCATGCTGTTTACCCTCCAAGTGTTTGAATGTTTATCAATTTTTCTTTTAGTTGATTTCTACTTTCATGTTATTGTGATTAGAGATGATGTTTAAAAAGATTTCAATCTTTTTAAATTTATTGAGACTTTTTTTGTGCCCTGCCATGTGGTCTATCCTACAACACTACCATGAGCACTTGAAAAGAATGTACATTCTGCTACTTTGGGGTAATATGTTCTGAAGATATCATTAAATCCAGTTGATCCGGTATATCATTTAAGGCCACTGTATCTTTGCTAACTTTCTGTCTGGACAATCTATTGATGTTAGTGGGGTATTAAAATATCCTACTAATACTGCTGTGAATTTCACTTTTTATGTTTATCAAAAATCTGCTTTATAGCTTGACCAGGCAGTGGCACAGTGGGTAGAGCATTGGACTGGGATGTGGAAGACCCAGGTCCGAGACCCCAAGGTCGCCAGCTTGAGCGCAGGCCCATCTGGCTTGAGCAAAAAGCTCGCCAACTTGGACCCAAGGATGCTGGCTCCAGCAAGGGGTGGCTCAGTCTGCTGAAGGCCCGCAGTCAAAGCAGATGTGAGAAACCAATCAATCAACAACTAAGGTGTCGCAACGGAAATGAAAAACTAATGATTGATGATTCTCACCTCTCTCCGTTCCTGTCTGTCTGTCCCTGTCTATCTTTCTCTCTGACTCTCTCTCTGTCCCTGTTAAAAAAAAAAAAAAAAAAAATCTGCTTTATATATTTCGGTCCTCCTCTACTGGGTGCATAAATATTTACAATGGTTATATCCAACTGTTGAATTGCTCCTTTTAGCATTATGTAATGTTCTTCTTTGTTTCTTACTATAGCCTTTGTTTTAAAGGCTATTTTGTCAGATATAAGTATTGCAACCCCAACTTTTTTCATTGTCATTCACATGAAATACTTTTTTCATCCCTTCACTTTCAGTCTGTGGGTATCTTTTATTCTGAGGTGGGTCTCTTGTCAGCATATATATTGGTCCTATTTTCTTTTTCATGCACCTACTGTTTGTCTTTTGATTGGAACATTTAATTCATTTACATTTAAGGTTATTATTTATATGTACTTATTTATTGCCATTTTATTTTTTAAACCTACAATCTTCTTTCTCTTGATTTATTTTCCGTTGCTCTTTTTATAGCAGGCCATTTAACATTTTGTGCAGTACTGGTTTGAATATATTGAATTCTTTGAGTCTCCTTTTGTCTGGGACACTTGTTATTTCTTTATCAATTTTAAATGATAGCCTTGCTGGATGAAGTAGTTTTGGTTGTAGGTTCTTGTTTTGTATCCTTTTAAATATTTCTTGCCAGTCCCTTCTAGCCAGAAGAGTTTCTGTTGAAAAGTCAGATGTCATTCTTATGGGGACTTCTCTATAGGTAATCAACTGCTTTTCTCTTATAATTTTTGTGTTCTTTCTTTGTTTGGCACTTTACTTATGATGCTTCTTGTTTTAGGCCTTCTTATGTTCATTTTTAATGGAACTCTCTGTGCTTCTTGAACTTGTGTGACTTTTTTCTTTATTAATTTAGTAATATTTTCAGCTATTATTTTTTCAAACAACTTCTCTATTGCTTGTTCCTTCTCTTCTCCTTTAGGAATCCCTATGATGCGACTGTTGTTTCTCTTCATGTTGTCACAGAGGTCTGTGAGAGTTTCCTCAGTCTTTTTGAGCCTCTTTTTGTTTTGCTGTTCTGCTTCTGTGCTTACATTTATCTTGTCCTTTAAATTGTTGATTTGATCCTCTGCTTCATCCAGCCTGCTTTTGATTCCTCCTAGTGCAGTCTTCATTTCTGATATTGTGTTTATCGTTTCTGACAGGTTTTTTTTTTTATGAGTTCAATGTCTTTTTTGATACTTTCTATCTTTTTTTTGTCATTATGATCACCCATTATTACTTTAATATCATTGAGCATCCTAATCATTATTTTAAACTATGCATCTGGTAGTTGGATACTTAGTTCTTTTCCTTGGGAATTTCTCTTGTGATTCATTTGGGTCATATTTTTTTGTTTTCCAATTTTGTCTCTGTATTAGGTAGCTCTTCTCTGACATCGAAAAATGTTATGGTGTCTTTATGAGGAAGACGGGTTCTGTGGTACTGACCTCCATGCCACCTTGGTTCCTTGCTCTAGGAATGCTTTTTGAGGGTAGTATTTACCATCCTGTTGCCTCCTGTTGTATGTGAGTTTTGAATACAGTTAGTTCTTTTGTGGATGCAATTATCCCTCTGGCCAACTGGCTCTAAAGGTCACCCTTGATCATGTGTATTAGATACTGTGCTGCATCTATCTTGTTGGGCATATTTATTCTCTGCAGTGACTGGTGCCTGCTGGACTCCTCCTTTGGATTTGCTGCTTATGTATCTAGCTGAGTCTAGCATTGGTGCTTTCTGCCACCCACAACCGGTTGTGTTGGCTCTGGGTCTTCTTGGGTTGGCATCAGCAATTGTTTGTAACATGCTGTGGGCTATAACTCTGGATCTACTACTTTGTTCACTGTTTGTGTCTGCATTTTCTGTGCCTGTACAGTGTGGGTGCAGCCAACCTGTGTATAAGAATCAGCTTCCTCCTGCTTAGAGATGACCAAAACTTTGTAAAAGCCCCAAGTTCTGTAAGATTTGTCTCCATTTCTCAGCTGCTCCACCCCCTCTTCCAACTGCATGGTCTTCCTACAAAGTCTTCTGTAGGAAGGCTCTAGTGTGGTCTCAGACTGGCCTCACCCCACCAAACCCTTTATAGGTTGCAAGCTTGGTGGGTTAGGGCAGCTGAGGTCGGGAATACACATTAGTGAGATTCACTATTTCAATGGACTCTTAGAAGCTCAGTATGGGGAAAGTGAGCCCTACTCCAGAACCTAATTTCTCAGACACTGCTGGATATTCCAATTCTATTTTTCTCCAGTGAGGTGAGTAGCAGGTTCAGATTAGGTGGGCTCAACTGTCCCCTGTGCAGAAATTCTTCCAGCTCATTAGACCTTGGTCTCCTCTGAGGCTGCTTATACCACCAAGAAAGTGGCTAAACCCCTTGACTGGTCTCAACATTAGGCTCACAGGGACGTACATTTTGAACTTCTGTGCTCTAAGCCTCTCTCCCTTCCCCATGTGAAACCTAGCTCAGAGGGGCATGATATCCACCACCCTTGGCTAGGTGATTATAAAGCTCAATCCTGTCCAATGCACACAAGCTGCTGTGCTGATCACAGTAAGCAGAAATCTCTCACCTGGGTTCGATTTCCGAATAAGCCCTTTCTTATGACATGCCAATAGGAAGGGTCATTAGGTCTTGAACCAATGCTCTCTGAGGCTGGTCTCTGGATGTGCTGATCCTAGACCTCCCTGGAGGGAAGCCAGCCCAGACCGGTGGGGGACAAGGCCTGTGACTGTCCCTCACCAGCCTTCTTGGAGCTACAAGTAATCCAGAGTTTGTGGCTGCCTCTGCTGGACCCAGGTATACCTCCAAATAGCAAGCAACACACTTATGCTGGATTTTACCCACACAGGGCGTGGGGGAAGTTCAGCAAAAGGCCAAGGTTCCCTGAGACCCAGCCTTTTGCAGCCTTTCTCTGCTGGCTGCTTGTTGGGTTGAGCCACTGTACTAAAACCGCTGGTAGAGTCTAGAGGCTGGGGCAATTGAGCAATTAGGAAGGTTGGTTGTTGTGGTTCCACCCCTTGGCCCAAGTGTCAGTCTGTTCAGACTTTTTTCACAGTCCTTAGTAGAGTATGACCACTAGTAGTCTCATAAATATGGTCTCTCAGACCCAGAGATGTGGTCTGCCCACAGTCTGGACAGTTTGTACTGAATCCACTGTGAGACAAAAGCAGGAATCATAGATTTGGGAGCATGTTAAGGGAAAACTCTGCCCTTGGTGCCAAAAACTGAGTCACTGACATGTACCCTGCTTCCTGGCTATCTTCTCAGAATGGCCCAGTCTCCATAGGATGGGGTAGGAGAGAGTCCCAAGGGCAGGGCAGTTGCTTTTCCCCAGGCTGATACAACTCAGCGGGGACTGCTCCACCTAAGAAAGATGGCATTATAGTATTGGAGAATGACTCAGCACAGGAGTTTCTGTGGCTTTCTTTTGCATTGTCTCTCCCTGGGCCACCAACTTCACACTCTTCTCATGCAATAATAATCTTCTCAGCCCTCTCCCGTCAGAGCCCCAGGTAAGTGACTATGAATGAGATTTTCTGCTCTGACCCCTTAGGAGAGTAACTGCTTCTCTGAGAGATCTGTTTGTTTTTTACAGACAGAAACCTCAGCTCTTTTCACTGCCAAATGCTGTGTAGGTGCCTCTTCCAGGCTCTGGGGCTCTAGGCTGGGGTGCAAGGCCTGGGGTTTAGGTCTCTCCCCTCTCTGGGTGAACCTCCCCACAGTGACTGTCTCTCAGGACCCTCTGCCCTGCTTTCTCCTTGGAGTGGGGCAGCCCTTTTCTCATTTCTGCCCTTTCTTCCAATTTTGGTGTGGATTCTTCTGTGATCCTTGGTTATAGACTCCTCTTTGTTTAGTCCAAAGTTGGTTTTTCATTAGGATTATTCTTAAATTAAGTTGCAGTCTAATTTGCTCCTGGGAAGTGGCAGTTGGAATGTCAGTCTACTTTGTCACCATCTTGGAATCTCCCCTATATTCACTTGATTTCTGTTCCTCTATCCTTCTTTCTGCAACATTCTGCAATTGAAGACTTTATTTTTGTACCTCCTATGTTATGGCAAGTGTTGGTTTTTTCTCAATTTTGGAATTGAAAAGGGTGTAGGGAACTCTATGAAAGAAATTATGATAGGTACTGGTTCATTGCTCATATCACAGTATTTTAATAAGCTTCATCAAGGATAAAGGAATTTATATCCTTTGAATCAATAAATTTAAACTTTTCATTTAACCATTTTTCTTTTTCAATAACTGAGATTATCCTGACCCTGTCTTTGTTAGGAAGTGTCTCTTTTCTGGATTTTTAAGGACATCACTACTAAAATAGTTTTGAAAAGTATATTAATATATATTTTTTTATTTGGGGACTTTGAAAATATAAGATTAGACTAATTGGAAACACATCTGGTTTGTGTAGTTGCTTCAATGATTTAAGAATGAAGAGGGGAAAAAAGTGAGACTGAAGTACCTTGTAAAGATGACCTAGAACTATAGGTAACAGTAAGTAGACCACCTTCCAGGCATGAGGCAGTGCCGTAAGCAGTTACTAGATCAGTGACTTGGAGAGACAGAGTGGTTTTATAAAATGTTTACCTCTCCTCCTAATAACTGAATCATGTGTTTAGCCTCTGATAGCTACAAAAAATCAGTTACTTAATAAATATTATTTAGTAGTTTATATGAGATATATTGATAGGTCTTATTCTTCTAAACTTATGTCCTCAAACAGTGTGTTAAAATAATGTTGTATATTGTTAATATTTCTTATAGAAAGTTTGTAGATTCTTTTATAATAAAGGCAAATGAGTTTTGTCTCTATTAAAAGTCATAATGCCCAATTGGTAAATTTCTGAGAAGCAGTTATTAGCTCATCATATTTATGGACCTCCTCCTCATTATCAGAGATGCATATTTAAGATGGAAAAGCTAACAAATGACAAATTGAAGATAGTTTTGTTAACAGATACTTCAGTAACATCATACATGCTATAACAGAAAAATAAACAATATACTGGAAGCAAGGAGGATGTTGTTTGAGTGAATGGAGTTCTTAGCAGAACTGATGGACTCTCTTGAATTTTCGCATAGTAATAGGAATTGACTGGATGAAAGGGAGTTAATGATTATTCCAAAAAAAAGAAAAGAATAGAAATTATGCACTATTTCTAAATATATTGACCACCATGACTTTTTGTGAGAAATAATATAATTAGACTCTTGTTCTATTAAACAATAAAATGGAAAAAGAATAATGTATTTGAGATTTCTTTTGCTCTAAAAATTTTATTATTCTACATGATTCTGTTGTAAAATACAAATTGGACTTCAGTTTCATCTAGAAATGACTGATAATCTATTTTTACTAAGAACATATGCAGGAACATTTTAGTCTCCATCACTTTATTACCCTGAGGGAGAAGGTGTGGTCTAATGATTGCAATTACATTTTTCTTTAATATTGTTTTAATGTTTTATATGCCCAGGATAGAAACTTCTTGAAGAGATGCTGTATCCAAAAGCATACCTTTCCTTTACTTCTTTTAGACTAGAAATTTAAATTTCAGACAATTGATTCTGAGAAGAACTTGAAGTACTGATTAAATCCTACCTTACTTGTTGTCCAAAAAAAAAAAAAAACAAAAAACAAACCTGTCATCCTACGTTGGCCAACAGGTGTTTTATTTTAGAAGCACAGGAAATAGACTATTTAGACTTAAAGTTATTTTGTAGAAACTGGTGGTTTGGCTTGCTTGGAGGCTCACCATGTTCAGATAGTCTAAGGAAGACTCTATTCTTTTAGCAGCCAATAAAGAAAAGACCTTCAAACAATAGGCAGAGCTCATAGGGTTACCTACCCTACATGAAGCTCAGGATAGCCAGTTAATGAATAAATCAATAAACAGTACAGATGCTTTGGTGGTGCTCTTTATATATTGTATATTTTAGTTTTCAGCATTGTAACAGACATGGAAAACTTTCTGTGTGTGAAAGGAACTTAAATGGAGAGACAAGGCCATTCGAAGATATCTTTCAGGATGCATCCCTCCTGAAATGCAATAGTTGTTTCCACTTACCATCAAATGGGCTGCCCATATTTTTAATTACACATTTAGAAGTACTCATTGTGCCTTTTTGTAACTTTTGATTAATATGAATCTAATAAATTAGAAAGAGATCATCTCTTTTTTTATAAGTATTGATTTTGGAAATGAGCTTGACCCAGCAAGAACTTTTACAAGATAGTGATTATTATTGAACTAGTGAACAAATCTCTCTCTTGAATTCAAGAGCAGTGTATAGTGGACTGGAAGACAAGAGAAGGGAAGAATCCACAGAATCTATGGTCTACACAAATGCCATAAGGTGTAAAGTGGGATGGATTTGAAAGAAGATAGTTACTAAGGACAGGAATTCAGAAAGTCAAAACAGTGAGTACAATGCAGGAGCTCAAGAGTTGAGAGCTAGGCTCAAGTGAGATGAAAATTTAGCTCATATGAGACAATGAGCACTCTAACAATAAAACTCTACAATTTAATGTAATCTGATGGTGGCTACATCTTGCATCGTGTTTAATGATATACTACATTTCTTCTTTTTTTTTTTTTTTGTATTTTTCTGAAGTGAGAAGTGGGGAGGCAGAGTGTAGACTCCCACATGCACCCAACTGGGATCTACTTGGCAAGCTCACTAGGGGGCAATGCTCTGCTCATCTGGGACATTGCTCCATTACAATTGGAGCCACTCTAGCACCTGAGGTGGAGGCCATAGAACCATCTCCTGCGCCTGGGTCAACCTTGCTCCAATGGAGCCTTGGCTGAGGGAAGGGAAGAGAGAGATAGAGAGAAAGAAGAGGGGGAAGGGTGGAGAAGCAGATGGGTGCATTTTCTGTGTGCCCTGGCCAGGAATTGAACCCGGGACTTCCACAAACTGGGCCAATGCTCTACCACTGAGCTAACTGGCCAGGGCTAATATACTGCATTTCTTAAAAGCAGTGATTTTTTTTCATTGGATATCTAAAAACTAACACTCCTCTTCCTCACTGATCACTATCTCATTTGGGTCAGAATCAGCTTATTCCTATGTTTTTACTTCTTTTTATTTCATTTTTTAAAAATTTATATTTTAGAAATTTCTTGAGTAAAAACAATTAAGGTCTGTTCATTCTAGACTCACATTTGCAGGTAACTGTTGGATTTAAGTCTTGGCAGGATAAAGAAAGGACCTCATGTCGGGTTTGGTCATACCTCTGCCTACCTCCAATCTTGATGTGCATTTACAGAGCATACTTTAGTATCTGAGGAGAGCCTCAGGCAAAGCTTTTTCCTAACATCTTTAAGTTTGTTTTGTTTTAAATATTTTTGATATTTTCATTTACAGAAAATAGTTTTACAATAATTAGGGATGTGAATATTATATAATGAGTGTATTGCTCCAGACGAATGAGATTATATTGAGTGTGGGAGCATTAATGAAATAGAAGACTCATAAATAATAGCAAAGAGTGTAAATGCAATGTCATAGAAAAGGCATTAGTTTTAATTTGTAAATCCTTTAGCTCTTGCCCTTAATTTGCCATATGACTCCAAGATGTCATTCAACTCCTCTGAGCCTCAATTTCTGCATTTGTCTTATTGAGATAATAATACAGATAAGTTAATTGATGTCTATGACATTAAATAGAGTTTTATTAGCCCTTCCCATTCTTGAAGGAAGCATTGAAAAATCACAAGATTGAATTTAAGGGGAAAAGACACAAATCTTCTTCAATTTTTGCTACTCAAAGCATGGAAAGCAAAGTTAGCAATGATTAAGAGTTACTGAACACCATATCACGCAGAGTTGTAAGTTATTATACTAGGATTGAGGAATGTGCTTCCCTGGTTACACTAAATTATATATTTTAATAACTTAGAGGAATTATGAAAGGTAAGAGCATTCAATGCTGTACTAACAGCTGTAACATTTAACTCACTGATAACAAGAAGAAAGTAAAAATAAATCTTTGTTAAATATAATCTTTGCACATTCTTGAGGTTACCATATGCCTAACTTCAAGAAAATATGATGTTGTAAAGATGAAAATTGATTGGAAGTCTGCTATTCAGAGTTTATGTGAAAATAAAGGTTTTTTGTTTTAATTTCTAATGTTTAATTTAGCTTTAAAACATAAAATGTCTGTGTATTCATTGGATGTGATAAGGGTTTCCAGTTATATTAATTGACTTAATTATTACATATTGTTAATTTCTTGGCTGTCTCTAGAAGATTTACTTCCTTAAGCATCTCATGTTATTTAATATCACTGAATATGTTGAAGGTGCTATTCATATTCAAATGACTGCCAAAGTTTTAGGGGAAAGCCATCTCTTTACGCATATATAGAAGTTTCTAGTACATGTCAAGTCATCAAAAAGGAGGACCCAACCATTAAACAATATCACCTTGGACTCTTTAGTAGAATGAGACCTAAATATCTTTTTAAAGTGCAATTCTGCTTTAATTAGGGACCTAACTAAAGTTGAATGTATAAAAGTAAATATTGGCATTCTTGATTGTAAAATGAGGGTTGAATTTTAATTATACTATCATTAAATCATTGTAACTAGCATTATCTCATTATCATTAGTAACAACTAGTGAGTATAGACTACATATTAATTCAATGTGCTATTTGTGGTCAGTAGTACTACATGGGAAGTCTTCAATTACAGAAGAGATGTTTCTGTATTGTGCAAAGTTACTATGTTGATTTAAAAATGCAATTGTAATGACTGTATTATTTGGTATCATATAAATAGTTATTTTAGAACTTGAAAATGTGAAAATTTGTGAGACAAAGTAAATATTCTAGGGCACTGTATAGGAAAGCAATTTTTTTCTATGTTGATCTGAGGGGTAGGTGAAGTAGAAAAAGCTGAATATGTGGATATTACCAGGGAGTAATATTTCTACATGTATTAAAGAACTTTTTCACAGTGGAGTTTCCTCATGGAATTGTGAATTTGCCAATAGTGGGGCATAATTACAAAGGAGGTTTTTGTTTTTTTTCTTCTCCTTTCAGGTATGTTGTAAAGCAGTAGTTTGAAAATGATTTACAATACAAATCAATTCTTTAAAAAAGAACATTACTCAAAGCCAAATATGTAAAACAGAGAGAAACAATAGGCCATAAGTATACATTTGTTTTATAATTAAATAAATGATTATTACTTATTCATAAGTCAATTGTTGGCTTAATGAGAGTCCTGAGGTTGGTCTCTAATATGTTAAAATCTAGGGTTTAACATTTTTCACTGTGTATAGGATTTGTTTCTTTGTAGATTTTTTAAAAATTGAAAACTATAAATCAGGTATTTGAGTCCCCTATGAAGCCCTGAAATATAGTTTTAATGTGAGTATTGGAGACAAAATCTTGCCCTGTATTAAATGGCAGATTGAACAGGGAGGCATGATTTGCCTTTGTTGTCTGTGAGGTGTGGCTATTAACTGCAATGAAATCCTGGACATATTTTTGGGGTGATTTCAATTTCTACATATGGGTGAGATTTTCTATTATCTGTTTGTCAGTCTGTTCATCCATCCATCCATCCATCCATCCTGTTATAATTATGGTTATAGTAATAGTATCAGATATTTAAGATATACAAATCTTACTTTATCTAAATTTTAATGCATTAAAATGTGCAAAATCTCCTCTCTTTCAAGGTGTATAATGATATGTTTTATGATCACTGCTCTGCCCAACAGAAAAAATTGCTGATCCAGAGTTTAGCTCCTCACTGCCTCCTCTCTCCAATTTCCTCCTCACCAGCTCAGCTCTCCCCACCTACAAAACACAGTCATAATATGGCTGCCACTGTTTGAAAGCTCTAGTTCTACTGATTAGCCATCTACACAGGAGAATTAAATTTAGAATGTTTTGATTCCTGGTAAATTTACATGAAGGGAAGTCTTCTTTTCATTATCTCAGTTGAAATTGGTCCCCTTAAGATTTTAATATACCAGAAAATCAATATCAAAAACTTGTTTTATAAAATTTTATACCTATTACAAATTTATAACTTCCAAATTTATTGACTTTTCATTAAATGTTTCAAGGTGTGATACTGTTATTTGTATCAGATTCTACATTGAGAAAATAAGCATGAAGGGCAGCATTTTACTATTTTGATTTAATAAAATGGCAAGTTCATTCTTTAAAGTCTAAAGAAGGGTTGGAAAATTTAGGTTATTGATCAAGTCATTGTTTTTTAAGTTAAGCTCATCAGGGGCACAGAGTTTGAGGGTTACATGATAACCTTTAATCCACAGTTTTTCACTACCTTAGAGAAGAAAGGAAACAAATGTTTTGGATGATAAGATAATTTATGGTAAGCCAACCAGCAGATGATTCAATTTAGTCACAAATAAAACTACAGAAATTTATTAATTGAAGGGTCTCAAGTTTATCTACTTAAAAAAGGTGTTTTTTTAAATGATTTAGTTTTATCTTCATTTTAACCCTGCAAAATTGACATTATCATTGTCAGCTTGGAAACAGGATAATTGACACTTCAAGCTAAAGCCAATTGAAGAACCACAATCAGAATTAACTACCAGGGCTCCTTTCATGGGCTCACAGCTGCCGCAGATGTTTGCTGTTTGTTCATCATAAATGTGGTCCAGGTTTGATTAAAAGAGGCTGAAGAGATACCTACAGATTTTCAAGAAGACCCTTAAGGGGTTTTCAGTGTACTCTCACGAGATTTGGGTGGGGAATTAATGACTCTTATGCATTTGTAGTGCTTTTTTCTTTTTAACCTGAGGAGGATTGCTTAACTCTTGATTCACACATGTTGTCTCTCACATGGGAAATTTAAGCGGCTCTCAGAGGGAGAAGAAAAAAAATAACAACTTTGGAAATGACATTTACTAGTGCTTCACAAAATGTGGTCCTAAGATCATTGGATTAGCATACTAGATAACTTAAAGAGCTGTCAGTTCATGGGTCCCACCCCAGACCTACTACTCAATTGGATCCTTTGGAGGTAAGATGCAGCACTCTTTAATTTAATGATCTCTCCTGATGACTCAGACACAGGTGACAGTTTGTGAACCACTGGTGTGTGTTCGTAGGCTTAAAAGAGTATTTAGAAACTTAGTATTATTATTTTATAGGTATAAAAAGTGTAGAAAGATATAAGTTCTAAAAGAAAGTAAATCTAATTGGTTTGTAAAGATTAGTAAATAGACATTCTTTTGTATCTGGTCCTTAAGACAAAACCTTAGGATTTCAGTAAAAGCTTTGTTAAGCCAGAGCTTTTTATTTTCAGAACAGTTTTGCTCTGTGCTGAACTATGAGACCTCAAAAAAGTTTTTGCTCTTCTTTTTATGTTAAAGTCCTTATATCTCATGACTACAGGGGAAAAGTAAGTTGTACATGGAGCCTCATAAAAAGAAAGCTTCCAATGTTAAAGAGACAGCAGATCAATGAAGATGAAATTGTCATGGACCTATCAGGTCAAAGTCACCTGAAGTGGTGGAGGAAGCAGGAGGAGAGGTTAGGGTACTTCAGCTCATAATAGACTATTTTAATCATGTTAATATATTTTTCTGGAGTATATACTGTATATCTTTCACTTTTCTCAGCAGTTTATATATTAATCAGTGAAAACAATAGATAAAAATTGATGCTCTAGAAGGTTATATTATATTCAGGGAAATAGATGGTATGCAATAAACATTATAAATAAGTAAATTATCAAATATGTTAGAAATTAATAATTTTATGGAAGAAATTAAAAAAAAACATTAAAGGGGATATGGTATTGTGGTTGTAACTAGAAGTGTTATGTATAATGCATTAGGTCCCATGACATAGGCCCTCCTTCAGTAGCATTGATTTATTCAGCAAGTTTTAGCAATGATTGTATTTGTGGAGGCCATGGTTGTGCTCTCCATACTAATACTCAATCCTGATAAAATTGATTATTCCAAAAACAGCAGAAAGAAAATCCAAATTAATTTTTTTAAACTAGGAATAGATCTGTTACAAAGAAATAATTATTAAAACCAACAGAACCAAAAATTAAATGAATACATAAGAAAGCTTGTAAATGGGTAAAATGAGAGAGACTAAAGGGTTAAAGACTGGGTTAAGTGGAGGAACCTGTAGTATAGAGCCAGAGGACACCTTATGTAATTTCTGACATTTACTGAATAATGTACTTGTGCTTTAATAGGAGCCTCTTCCTCCCAACCTACCTATGTATAACAATCAATGCTGAATATTAATTTCCAGAAAGTACTTCATTCTTTTTCATGTCTTTCTTTCTCTGCTCCCTTTTTTCCTACTGCTAACTATGGGAATTAAACTTTATCTATGATTACTGAGAGATACTTTATGAGAGATACTTTAATGGCACATGTTCAAGTATCATATGAACGTGTGTGTGTGTGTGTGTTTAAAAGATTTATTGAGGTATAGTTTGCATACTGTTTAGATTAAATCATGCCCCTTCTAGAAAATGTGTAAAGTCATAAAAACCCTGTAAATTAGAATGTGACCTTAATTGGCAATCAGTTAAGATGAAGGGGCCCTGGCTGGGTATTTCAGTTGGTTAGAGCATTGTCCCAGTATGCCAAGATTGTGGGTTGAATCCCTGGTCAGGGCACATACAATGATCAACCAATTAATGCATAAATAAGTGTATCAATAAACTGATGTTTCTTTCTAAGAAGAAAGAAAGAAAGAAAGAAAGAAAGAAAGAAAGAAAGAAAGAAAGAAAGAAAGAAAAGATGAAAGAAAGAAAATAAAGATGAAAACATAATGGAGTAGGGTGGGCCCTAAATGCAATGTGATTGATATCCTTATAAGACTTAAAAACATACATAGAAAAGATGGTCATGTGACAATGAAGGAATGGCAATGATTGCAGATAAATACCAGAAGCTAGGTAGAAGCATGGAAGGATAATCTCTACAAGGTTTCAAAGGGAACATGAAACTGTCATCACCTTGATTTAAGACATTTAGCTTTCAAAATAGAAACCTGAAACTTTTATATTTTAAGACCACCCCCTTTGTGGCACTTTGATATAGCAGCTCTAGTAAACTAATAGATATAATATAAAATTTAAGTTTTATAGATATAATTCAATTAGATTTTAGTAATTTACAGAGTTGTGCAACTCAGTCCTTTCCAGTTTTAGAATACTTTTGTTACTCCCAAAAGATCTCACAAATTGATTTGCAGTTAAATCCTGTTATTCTCCAACTCCAGTCCCAGGCAAATACTAATCCACTTTCTGTCCCCATACTTTTGCCTTTCCTGAACACTTCCTATAAATGGAATCATAAACCATATAGTGTTTTTGCAACTGGTTTATTTAAATTAGCATAATTTATGGAGGTCTGACTCAGGGTTATCTATCACCCCTTTTGCCAATTTAAAGAGAGATGAGGACCAAGTAGGTACAAGGTATGTCTTTATCAGAGAAATTGGTAGCCCTGAGAAGCAGAGGTATTTTGCCCACAAAACTGCCTTAACATTCTCCTGGTGCTGGAGGTTTTTATAGGATTCAGAGGCAAAATAAAAAAAAAACAAAACAGGTTAAGGTCTATGCAATTAGTCAAGTAACAATGTGCAGGAGGTGGGGGTTCAGTTGCAGGAATGTCTCCTTTGCAAATTCTTCTGATGTAACCTGGGCCCAATCAGCATGATCCTATCTGGTGTACTTGGTAAATCTTTTGTGATGGGACTGGGAGGTGGGGGCGGTTGTTTCCCAAGAACAGCTGGGACCTGGCACCTCTGAATTGTCTGTGAAAAGATTCTCTGTTTTCTTAGGATACAAAATAAAGGTTTAAAACTGGTGAACTAAAATTTTAATTAACTTACAGACCTTGATTTTTCACAGTAAAACCTGTGGCTAGGCTTTTACAAACAAACATTGTGATTTAAACTCCCCTAATTACCAGGTCCCTCCCTAATGTAATCTTTCCACAACATTCCTGCAAAGGTAAACTTCTCCCTACATTTCAAAGTAAAGGCTAGGGAGCCATTAAGCAAGAACAACAAGCAATTCAACTATTTTCTAATCCTTACATATCTCCTATTCATTACAACTAAAGGCTAATATTACTGAAGCCAAATTTCTCACTTTTGAGCTCCCCTATCAATTATTCCTTTTCTTTAGTTCAATCGTTTCTCAAATTTAAGTATGTATCATAGTTATCCTCAGGCTTGGTTAAAGTGCTTATTTTTGGCTTCCCCCACTAAGAGTTTCTAATTCAGGAGGTCAGTGCCTGGGGCCAAATAATTTGCATTCCTTACAAGTTCCCAGAGGATGCTGCCCAGTCCTTGGAGCATCCTTTGAGAATGACTGCTTTTACTAAAAGTCAATATTAGTAGCAGAAAGGACTCTTTTTTTTTCTTTTAATCCCCACCAGTGTCTGCTATCTTCTCAGTGTCTTATAATAATTGGAAATGATTACTGTTTCTTAACCTAGAATGGCCTCTTGTTCACGTACATATTTGAAAGCTGCGTTTAAATTATGATAACTATCATCCATGCCTTCTGTGGAATATTGAATCTCCAGAGAGCTTCGGTTTGCAGAAAAAAAAAGTTTAAAAATCAATCAACTTAAAGTCATCACCATGCTGCATGCCTTCTTGATATCATAGTCAATTGCCCTATTTTTAAAGAAATCTCAGATCCACAAAGCTGTGGAAAATTGCTAGCAAAATATTTTCTTCTTTTTTCAACCAACAAGCTAGATTGATGTTTAATTGTTTAAATACATAAGTATTGATCAAAATTTTCACTGAATCAGTAATAGACAACATTTTCTTGTAATCATAGACCTGCCATTAATTTCACCTGGCTTAATATGTATTATTTTTTTATCCTTTATCTCTAGACTGAATGAAAGAACCACTGTATTGCATACTCTTCTATTTGGTGTATTGTACACTTGCAGACATTTTGCAGCTTTGTGTTATAGTAAGAGTAAATGCTTATACTAAATAATATAAATTAAAAAAATTTACTCTGAAAGTAGGTCACTTGTTTAGCTGGGAAAGCAGTAGATTTTTCAATTGGGAGAAATAATATGCAATTCTATGTGTAAAATATGAGAGAAGTGTTAAAAAATTTTATAAAGTTGTCCTGACTAGACCTGAAATTACAATCAGGGATATGTTGGGCCGATAAAATATATTATGCTCACTTTGTTAAAGATGGCGCTGCCCACATGGAAGTTCGTTGATATTAATGTGTGTTCTGGAACAGGCTGTGGGCAGGCCGGGTCATTGTAGCCTAAGGCTTAGTTTAAGAGTAAGCTCTTCTCCACACCCTTGACTGATTGGATGATGTAGGGTGGTGCACTCTCCTGAGGAATCCCATTATGCCTCAGATGGGTGACTTTGTATCAGAGACTTCCTTGTTTGTAAATTGGATTAAGGGTTTGGATTTTTACAATATAAAGTGGAATGGACCAGTAGCTTGCTCTCTCTCTTGGTTCCTGCGTTCCTGAAGTTAGTATTAGAGAGGAGAGCAGATTAAAGCCATGTGGAGGAGAAGTAGCCAAGATGGCAGAGTGCTGAGGAAGAAGCCAGTTTGCTAAGAGTTTGTGCAGGAGGAGATGGGAAACAGAGGTGAATAAGTCTGGTGAGCTAGAAACCTTTGATTCTAGGAAACTCAGATAAGTCAGTAGCTTTGTGAGCACTGAATGTGTGGGTTTTGGAGCCCAGTGTGTGTTTTTGCTTGCCCGCCGGGTGCAAGCTAGAATTAAAGCTGATGGCTCACCAGTTCTTGGCTCCAGTGTTTCATTGTCATCTGTTCGAATCCAATGCGAACCTGCGTGGGTCAGGTGGCTGTGATGGTGGCCGCGACTACTGGCTTTACAGGATATAAGGCTCTCTATGATTTATTTTTTGCTGGTGTGTTTTTTGACAATGATTGGAAAGGAATTGATGGAAAAGAGATTTGATTACGACCTTTGATATCTACAATTAAGTTTTGTATGATTTTAAGAGGCAATTTAAAATTGTTCAAAGATTATGTCTTTGTCAGCTTGAGCTGCCAGAAGAAAATATTATATGGTGGGGGACTTAAACAACAGAAATTTATTCCCTCATAGTTTCAGATGATGACACATTTAAGAGAAAGTTTGGCAGGGTTTGGCTTTTGGCGGGGGCTCTCTTCGTCACTGGCATATGCCTGCTTTCTCTTGTGTCCTCTCATGGTAAACAGAGAGATATTTCTTTTTTTCTTTAAAGACCACAATACCATTGAATTAGGGCTCCACCCTTAAAACCGCATCTAACTTTAACTCCCAAAGGGTCCAAGTTCAAAGTAATCAAGTGGTGCAAAATAAGTATCCAAATACACTCTCATTAGGGGCTAGAGCTTCAATAATGAATTTGGGGGGCTGTTAAGCCTGTAGTCAAGGCCACCATCGCAGCCGCCTGGCCAGTGCAGGTTCGCATTGGATTCGGACAGATGGCAATGAAACACCGGAGCCACAAACTGGTGAGCCATCAACTTTAATTCTAGCTTGCACCTGGCAGGCAAGCAAAAACACACACTGGGCTCCAAAACCCACACATTCAGTGCTCACAAAGCTACTGACTTATCCGAGTTTCCTAGAATCAAAGGTTTCTAGCTCATCAGACTTATTCACCTCTATTTCCCATCTCCTCCTGCACAAACTCTTAACAAACTGGCCTCTTCCTCAGCACTCTGCCATCTCGGCTGCTTCTCCTGGCCTTCACGTGGCCTTACTCTGCTCTCCTCTCTAATACCAACCTCAGGAACTCAGGAACCAAGAGAGAGAGCTCAAGCTACTGGTCTCTCCCATTTTATAGCATAGATAATCCAAACCTTTAATCCAATTATACAAACAAGGAAACCTCTGTATAATGGGATTCCTCAGGAGAGTGCACCACCCTACATTATCCAATCAGTCAAGGGTGTGGGGAAAAGCTTAAAGCCAAGCCTTAGGCCATAACAACCTGGCCTGCTTACATTACAGCCTTTCCCCCACACCCATCCCAAGCACAAGGGCAAATAATATCACCTGGGTGACGGGCTTCCATGTGGGCAATGTGGGCAGCGCCATCTTTAACAAAGTGAGCATATTATATTTTATCTGCCCAACAGGGGCACATTCAAGTTCAAAACTTATGAAAAGGGAGATGACATAATTAAGAGGGTGACTTGGAAAGACTCTTCTTACCTTTCTTAGTAATAGATTGGAAGTAAATGTGGGAACTCTTCACTGTCTCATTATCTATAAACCACTAGAAAGCTTTGCCCCCAAATACTTTTTTTTTAAAGTGAACCTTTTCTTGAGCTATCTAAAAACTTCAGAAGTGCTGAAAGTAAAAATTTTACTTCATTTATTTTTACTTTTGTATTTATTATACTATAACATTGATGAAGTTTTTCTAAAAATACTGCCACAGTGTATTTAACAACCAGAAAGAGTGCATGCAGCAGCTTGAAGACTACATTATGCATATAGCAGGAGTCACAATGTTGTCATTATTTGTTCTTTTAATCTGTATTCTTTCGACAGATACTTATTGTGCACCTATTTAGTGGTAGGTGTTATGGGTGCATCTGGGACCAAGATAGACAAGCATCTATAGCTTTGTGGAGCTTTACTTTCTAGTATGTTTGTTTGTTTTTTCTTAAAATAAATAAAACATTGTCATTTCATTCTTGGTTAGCTGAGTGCAAATAGTTCTTGGAGTGCAAATTTTTATTTATAATTAAAAGTTAGTTGTATTTTAGCTCCTATTCCTAGTCAAGTCAGCATGGCTTTAAGTCACAATAATTGGCATTTAAATAGAAATTGTTCCAGCCAGCATCTGACCTTACACAAAAATATAATGTTGTTTTGCCTGACCAGGCAGTGGCACAGTGAATACAACGTCGGATTGGGATGTGGAAGACCTGGGTTCGAGACCCCGAGGTCGCCAGCTTGAGCGTGGGCCCATCTGGCTTGAGCAAAAGCTTCTCAGCTTGGACCCAAGGTCGCTGGCTCCAGCAGGGGGTTGCTCGGTCTGCTGAAGGCCCACGGTCCACGAAAAACTAATGATTGATGCTTCTCACCTCTCTCCGTTCCTGTCTGTTTGTCCCTATCTATCTATCCCTCTCTTGACTCTCTCTCTGTCCCGGGGGTGGGGGGAGATATATATATATATATATATATAATATTTTCAAAGGAAAACATTATAATACTATGTATACTATGAATGTATAATACTATGTGATGAAGTGTAAAACTATTCTAGATTTTTTACATCACTTAAGTAATCAAGAGGATTTGTCACATTAAAAGTATTGAGCTATTTGAATAAGAAAAATTAGCAGTCCTGAGCCATTGCACTTGTTTTTTAAAGATTTAATTTCTTAAAGACATATTTTACAAGATGCTGAACGTCTCACTATGTAGTAATGAAATTAATTCCCAATTCCATACATTGAAGCCATGTTTCCTACTGATATCAATAGTCAAGATCTATGCTTCGGGAAAGCAGTACTTGATGGGAGCCCTCCAATTTCCCCTATTTTTCTGTCCTAGCATTACTATTGCTATATTGCTTAAAAGATAAGAACATTGAAATCAAAAAAGCATTGCTTCTATAAGTTTTATTTCTAATAAGTGCAAAGTCAGGATTAGGATAAGCTCCACAAATAATTTTATAGATGAAAACAATCTAATGTACAATAAAAGAATATCAATGCTAAGGCAGAAATAAAGTAGTTCTATTAAAAATATATTTCATGGTCTTGACCAGGCAGTGGCACAGTAGATAGAGTGTCTGCTTAAGACCCAGATGACCCAGGTTCGAAATCCTGAGGTTGCCTGCCTGAAATCAAGCCCAGAGGTCCTTGACTTCAGCAAGGGGTCACTGGTTTGCCTAGATCCCCCTGGTCAGGTATGAGAAAGCAATCAATGAACACCTAAGGTGTCACAACAAAGAATGAATGCTTCTTATCTCTTTTCCTTCCTTCCTGTCTGTTCCCATTTGTCTTTCTCTCTGTCTTTCTTGCTAAAAAAATAAATTTTTCATGGGAGAACCATACGTACTGTATCCCCGACTTTCTATATACCCTAGAAGCCTGGAAAAAGAAAGACTCATTGCATTTTACAATACTACAATACTTTCTTCCTTTGAGGTCAATCGGCATATCATTTCATGAGGGCAGGTCTGACTTTGATAGAAAGTCATGAAATGAAATTAACTTAATAGAAACCATTTTCATTATCAGCGTTTTCCACCACCACCCCAAAGGGTCTTTTCACATAAGATATCAGAAGTCAAGGGTTTACTACTACATTAATTTTAAAGCAGTTTTGGGGGTGTCCAGAGAGGCAGGGTTCAGGTGTGTGTACATTTCTGATTATCTAGTATGAAGAATCAATTATTAGCATCACCCCTTAATAGGATTCACAATGGTGTTTTGAGTTTTAAGTAACAGAATACAAATGAAAATCTTTTGCTATAATAAAGTGCTGTGCAAGTTTTAAATACTACTATTTCTCTCAATAATGTTTTCTTAAATTGTTTAATTCTGAGGTTATTGTAAGATAGGGCAGGCATCCAATATTATATATAGTGTGTCCTTAAAGTCATGGTGCACATTTGACCAGTCACAGGAAAGCAACAAAAGATGATAGAAATGTGAAATCTGCACCAAATAAGAGGAAAATCATTCCAGTTTCTGTAAGATGATGTGGCAGCATGTACCCATGCACAGATGATGACGTAACACTGTGTATACAGCGGAGCAGCCCACGGCCATGCCAGTCAAGATGTGGACAGTACAGAGGAAAGTTTAGTGTGTTCTGTGGCTCGCTAAATTCGAATCCATGACCAAAGTGCAAAGTGAATATCGGTGCATTTATAATGAAACACCACCACATAGGAGTAACATTACTTGGTGGGATAAGAAGTTGAAGGAAACTGGCAGTTTGGTGGAGAAACCCCGTTCTGGTAGGCCATCAGTCAGTGATGAGTCTATAGAGGCTATACGGGATAGCTACCTAAGGAGCCCTAAAAAATCTGTGCATGCTTGTGCTTGACAATTACACCTAAGCAAGACTACAGTTCTTAAGGTGTTAAAGAAACCTCTCTGTTTTATGGGGTACAAATTGCGGCTGTTGCACGCTATCAAACCAGCAGATAGACCCACACAATGCGCATTTGCTACAGATATGCTTCATGAGATCGACAATGATGCAAGATTTTTGCAGAAGATTGTGTATAGTGATGAGGCGACCTTCCATATCTGTTGACATGTTCATCGCCATAACGTCTGAATATGGGCTGCTGAACATCCTCATGCCTATGCTAAGTACAAACGTAACACCCCTAAAGTGAACGTGTGGTGTGGCCTGATGCATGATAAGGTGATAGCCCATTTTTTTTTGCGGAGCAGTCTGTGACGGCAAACACCTATCTTGACATGTTGGAATTGTATGCAGTGCCACAATTTCCAGAAGGTGTCATCTTTCAACAGGACGGCGCTCCTCCACACTACGCCACCATTGTTCGTGAGTTTCTGTAAAGAACATTCCCCCAGCAGTGGATAGGCAGGGGTTCTGTCAAGCCATGGCCACCACAATCCCTGGATCTGATGCCCTTAGGCTTTTACTTTTGGGGTTATATTAAGCAACATGTGTACATTGAATGTATCAATGACACTAATCACTTAAAACAGAGAATTACAGACGTTATTCACTCTGTTACACCAGACGTCCTTACCCGTGTGTGGTAAGAATTTTACTACCGTTTGGATGTGTGTCGGGCAACAAATGGAGTCCACATTGAACTGCACTGAATAGGTACGAAACTGGGAGGATTTTCCTTTTATTTGGTGCAGATGTCACATTTCTATCTTCTTTTGTTGCTTTCCTGTGACCAGTCAAAAGTGCACCATGACTTTACGGACACACTGTATTTAAAAATGAATAGAAACAAACAGAAATGAGCTGTAACTTCTAGACCAGTGTTTCTCAAATGTTTACACCTAAGGGACCTATAGAATTCAATTTCAAAATCTGGAAACTGGTTACCTTTCTTAAAAAGCTTTTAAGAAAATTTAGTTTTAAAGAAGGCTACAACATTGATTATCAACACTATTTCATAGGAAGGACTTAATCTCAAACTAAATAACAGATATATGAATTAAACATTTAGCTTGACAAAATACACATTACACTTATCTTTATTTTTCTCAGTTTTACTAAGGCGGCTGGGCGCCTTGGCATGAGCTGACATTGCTGGTGTTTGGGAACCTCTGCTGTAACCCACAAGCTCTGCTTTATCAGAGTAGCTTCTTCTAGGGCATGTTTACTTTAGGGCAGAGAAGTATCATTGTGGCTATCAGGCAGGTAGAGGCTTAGTCCACTGAACCAGAAACAGTGGAAGTCAAACCTGTTGTCAGTCCTTGAGGGGTAGGTAGCCCACCTTCTCATAGAGCAAGGCTTGACCTTATGTCTACATAGAGCTATGCCTTTTTCCTTGGATAGTATTTCTGAATTTGTTCAAACATGCAAAAAGGAACCCAGAAACCATAAACATGATGAAATTTTAGGTCTTTTAATACAATATTATGGGGCTTTAAACACCTTCACAGGTGCTTTGCCTTATGGAATAGTGAAGGATAGATACCTCAGGTAATTAAATGAAATAAATATTTTTAGTGAACTGTTTAAAAGTGTCCAACTGGTACAATATTTTTTTACCTCAAATAAAGATTTTGTTGCTGGATTCAGCTGATTTTTAGAACACAAGTATTATCATATTTACTTATGTATAAGACACACCCTTTTTCAAAAAATTTGGGGTCTGAAAACCAGTTGCATCTGATAGAGTGGTTGTAGATGTTTTTACTTGCATTTCCCGCTTGAGGGTTTGTATGAATTTTATGATGAATAAAACTTGAGTTCAATAGCTTTATGTAATGCATTGTGGTTTTTCAAATTTCAGGCCTCCAAATTAAGGTCTGTCTAATACATGGGAGCATCTTATAAATGGGGAAATATGGTAACTATCTAAACAAATATACACTACTAGTTCTGAGCTGTAAATCATCTCTTCTCTCTCCTGGGACTTCATCTTCTGTATATATTTTCTTTTTATTGGTTCTGAATGTGTTTATATGTAATATACATTATGGCTCTGTGTGTGTGTTTGTGACATAAACCTGCCTTACTGTGGACATTCTTATAGTAGTTCAAAGCTAAAAGACAAGAGGCTAAAATAAAAGAGGAGTTAAGTACCCTATCTCAAAACAACCCCAGTAGTGAGCATTTGAGAACCAAGGTAATAGTTGTGACATCTTAAAACTATGGTCTCCATACTGCTATCTTTCAACCAGTGGGAAGAGAGCAAAAAGTCAGGAAGAGCTTCCTTGTCCTAGGTATAGTGCAGGAGTGATACGTGTCTGTTTGAATCTTAGTTGTCCAGATCTTAGTCACACAGCCACACTGAGCTGCATGAAAGTTCTAGGAAATATGGCCTTGTGCTGGGTGGCATGTCCCTAGGTGAAATTCAGAAGTTCTATTGTGAAAGGAGGCAGTGAATATTGGTAGACAACAGTAACCAGCTAGTTACCTTTCTTCTCAAGAGTAGAGTACTTTTTGCCACTGATTATTTTGAAAAGACTACAGCATCAAAGGAACAAAGATTAAATGGGAGAGTGACGTTAGAAATATTTTTTTGGCGGGGAGTGACTATACATTTTTTAATGCTTTGATTTTATATTGGCAATGACATTATATGTTGAACTGCTCATTCTCATAGTCTTTTCTAGAGACTATTAGAGGTTGCAGACACTATTTTTTTTTTCAGGAGTTCTACAGATCAAAGCTATTTCCATACTAATTCTAAGATGCCATTTACTCTTTTTTATTCTCATTCTCTCTGAATATGCAGTGGAGTTTTCTAGAGGCCATGCTGTGCTATGTGTGGCATCATCACTCCAAAGGAGAATGGAATGTATTTTTCTAGTTATTTGTCTAAACATTTGTAGTTGTAATTTCTATAACAATACAGCCTAGTTAAATTAAAGCTTTTATGGCATCCTTGATAATTTTTAAGGATACAAAGAGGTCCTATAACCAAAAAACTTAAAAATTGCTGTCCCGAAATAGATTGCATTTTATATTTGGACTTTAAAATTTAACCTAGTTCTTAACAAGACTGATTAAACAAATGAAATATGAAAATATTTTTTTATCTCAGAGTTTAACACTTAAACTCTGGAAGAAATTGTTCATTCTACTAAGTAAACTTTTTCTGCTGGTTTTGCTTCCATAATATGTCATTTGGGGGCAAGGCTTTTTCTTAATATTTTTAGTGGTAGTTAAAAATCAAATCGTGAATAGAAAATGACAATTTACTTATCAACTTTTCTCCTCTTAGGGAAAAAAAAATCCCTTTTTGACAATGTTAAAGTTTTACAGAGAAGTTTAAGATACTAATTTTCATTCACTTTACCTGGTATGTGTTGTGGGAATAAAAACCTTGATGTTCTATAATGACAAGTTAAGTTCAGAATTTTCAAGATTTGCTCAGCTTGACAAAAGTAAGTCATTCAATTAGACAAAAAGAGTTAGTCTTTCCATTTTGACCCAACATTTCTGTACATCAGCAGTGTTTTAAATGATAAAATTACATTGCTAAGTGCTAACTGGGATGTTTGAGAATTCTTCACCCTCTTAGGAAACTGTATAATGAAATAAATTGTGGCTTTGACTTTGCTATTTTAGCAATTCTATACCTTAATATTTTTGGTTTTCTTCAGTAATTTCTCCTAAAAAGATATTTGAAAATCTTGATTAAGAAGCACAGATACACGCATTACTTTATAAGACTTGGAGAAAGCAATTTCAGATTAATTTTTATGGCAATAAATTAGGGGAGGAAAAGAAATTTGAGACAGACACTGGGGATTCAGTAGAGAGGAAATGTCTGCCACTGCACAGCACCAGGACTAAAACATATTAACAGTTCATTTGAACAGGAAGAGATGGGAAACTTTATCATTTATTCTAGGAAAAGAAGTGTCTTTCTCTTGCCACTGTACAGATTTCTCAGGCAAAGTAGGAACAATACAAAATGCGTATTTCTGTCTTCAGTTCTCTTTATTTCTTATTTTCTTCATCTAATTATTACAGTAATTGCTCAGCTGTAGGAACAAAATCACTTTGGAATTTCTAGGACCTTAGCCACAATAAAAGATGAATTTTATAATTTATATATTACACTGAAATTTTCTTTACTATAATGTTAGCTTGTCTTTACTCAGACAAAAATTTCTAGTATTGAATATTGGTAATTTTGTGAAATGGACATTTGTTAATGTGCTCATTTCATGGTGAATTATCTTTTTATTTTTGGGGGGGGGGGTTGTGTGTGTTTACATCTAGGAAGTGAATTAATTTGGTTTTCATAAGGTGATCATAGATGACATGGAGTATTTTAGACAAAATCACATTCATGTGTTAAGAACTTTCTTTTTGCCTGGATCCCCAATAGGAAGCTAAATGTATATACTGCAATATGTGATTTAACCTGCTTGTGTCTCACTGTTTTACCATGACATACTACATGTGCAATCTTGGCAAGTAACTCATCATCTCTGTGTCTTAATTTTGTCCTCTTTGGGGAGATAGAGTAATTCTTATATCACAGGTTTATTGGATGTATTATGAGAATTAGGGTTCCTGCTTGCCTCCCCTGGGGACTCCTCTTGTCACCTCAACCAAGGCTGCCCTCAGGCTGAGAATGCTTCCTAGAGCTTCAGCCAAGGGTGGGCACAAGCACAGATCTAGGAATCCCACACACAGATAAGTCCAGGATCCCTGCTTTACATAGCTTCAGAGATAGCTTGAAAACACACTTCTACATTTACAATTGATGTGGTAGATGGTCTATAGGCTCTCCTCAGAAACTAATTTACTACTAAACACTGTCCAGAGGATACAGACCACTTGTCCCTGTTGGAGAACATATAACTCTCCTTAAAATAACTTCTCTTTTAGCATTTCTTAACTTCTGGAACTTCAGATTTCATTAGCTAGGCAGAGAGGGGAAATCAGCGGATGTTACTAATAGCTCCAGAAAATTTAGAGTAAGAATTTAAGTCTTCACCTGCATTCTGGAAATTCTTTTGCATTATGATGCAGACCTCTTCTTTGTTTCTAGTCTCTGGATTTCTGAAAAGGAAATTTGCTTCACTCTTATATAACAAGAAGCTAATTAAAAGTGGGTTTTATTTGTTTGCTTAACCAATACAAACTGCCCTCAATGAAAAAATAAATTTTCCCATTTCTATACAAATGTTAAAATAAAACAAAACATAACTGATATTAGTTCTTAAAAAAAAGGATGGCAATTGAGATTATATGTATTTATTTATATTTACCTAAACATTCCATTCAAAATTTTGCACATAGCAATTGGCCTTTGCCCATACAAACTTATCCTTAACCATGGATTTGTGAAGAAATTATAATTATTGTTGTTGTTGTTGTTATTATTATTACTATTATTATTATCATTATTATCTTATGGCCAGTATCCAATGTATGTGTTTGGGGAGAAGGGTCAGAGAATTAGTATAGTGTGTGAAAGGCCTGGGGTCACCGCCATCGTGGCCATTCACATGCAGGTTGGGCAGATGGTAAAAAACAGCAGAGCCAAAAACTGGTGGGTCATTCCTTCTAGCCTCGCAACCAGCCGTCGAGTGAAAACAAACTCACAGGGCACCAAAACCCACTCACAAATTCTCCGGTTCCACAGCCAGGAGAATCTTTTCTGGTTTTTCCTTGAATCAAAAGCCCCCACCAATCTTATTCACCTCTGGTTCCCCATCTGCACATCTTCTCCTTCCTCATCTCTGCAAAAACTGGCTTCTCCTTCAGCACTCTGCCATCTTAGCTCCTCCTTTAGCACTCTACATCCTATCTTCTCTCACTCTGCTAAAACATGGCTTCTTTCTTCCACCTTTCTCTTAAAACTTTTTGACACAAAAATCTCTCCTCCAGCACACATTAGCATAACAATGGCCTTCCCAAGCAGGAAGGTAATTAGCAGTTTCACATGGGCAGCGCCATTTTTAACAATAAAAGTAAGGAACTCAGAAAATACAAATTTTACAAACTCATTTGCCCAACAGTGTGGAGAGACCATGAGCTCATATACCTCGGAAAGAAAGATAATTCCCTTAAAAAAATTAAAACCTTTAAAAAACTTACTTCAGCCAAATATTTGCCCCTTGTTAACTATTTATTTTGAAACAACTTCAAATTTATAGAAACTTTGCAAAAATTGTATAGTTTATTTATACCCTTTACCTAAATGGGTTTTTTTTTTTTTTTAGAATATATTGTAGAAATGATGCCAATTATTTTTTTATTCTTTCCTAAAATTTTATCAAGAAAATTTTCATGCATACAGAAATATTGAAGGCATTTTACAGTCAATATCTCTAAACCAACTGTCAAGTTCTTCCATTAACATTTTACTGTAGTTTTTCCATTACAGGTATGTGTTAGGCAGATAAAATATAATATGCTCACTTTGTTAAAGATGGCGCTGCCCACGTGGAAGCCCGTCTCCTAGGTGATATTATTTGCCCTTATGCTTGGGATAGGTGTGGGGGAAAGACTGTAATGTAAGCAGGCCAGGTCATTATGGCTTAAGGCTTAGTTTTAAGAGTGGGCTTTTTTCCACACCCTTGACCGATTGGATGATGTGGAGTGGTGCGCTCTCCTGAGGAATCCCATTATGCCTCAGATGGGGACTTTGTATCAGAGACTTCCTTGTTTGTAGATTGGATTAAAAGTTGGAATTTCTACACTATACTATAAAGTGGGGCAGGCCAGTAGCTTGCACTCTTGGTTCCTGAAGTATCAGAGAGGAGAGCAGATGAAGGCCACATGGAGGCCAGGAGAAGCAGCCAAGATGGTGGAGTGCTGAGGAAGTAGCCAGTTTGTGCAGAGTTTGTGCCGAAGGAGATAGAGAACAGAGGTGAATAAGTCTGGTGAGCTAGAAACCTTTGATTCTAGGAAACTCGGATAAGTCAGTAGCTTTGTGAGCCCACTGTGTGTTTTGCTTGCCCGCCGGGTGCAAGCTAGAATTAAAGCTGATGGCTCACCAGTTCTTGGCTCCGTTGTTTCATTACCGACTGTCCGAATCTAATGTGAACCTGCACGGGTCAGGTGGCTGTGATCCTGACCCCGGCTACTGGCTTTACAGTATGTTTTTCATTTATGTATTCATCTATCCATCCATTCCATTCATACTTGTAGAGCTTTATTGTTGTATAATTTACAAATCATAAAGTTTATCAATGAAGTAATTTTAATCCATACTCAAATTACAGAAGATCAGGCTGTGGTTTGGTAAATTCTCCAAGAGCAACCCATTTCTGGGCATTAGATCCTCTGATCTTATAAAAGGACGCTGATTTCAAGGAATATTGACCTACAATCCAGGAGCTGTTTCTGATGGCTAGAGTACTAGAAAATCAACTTATCCTCTCTGAATCTCACTTTTGAAAATACAAACAGAAGCCATTTGACCCTTTGATCAATAAATTTTTCCTATTCTAAACTTTAGGATTTCTCATTACTCTCTGTGGAATACATTACACCTTTTGTTTGCTTTCCTTAGAATTAATCCTGATGACATCATGTGGAGTAGGTTAGCCTGAACATTTAAGGGGATAAACACTTATGCCTTAAGGACTCTTGGAAAGGGAATCATTTATACATAACATTTGCAGTATTCTTCTGTGAGATGGAATCATGCTGTTACTAATGCAGAAGCCTGCTGGTAAATGCTTAAACTGTACCTATTAGCCAGCTGTGGGCTGAATTTTGACTATTGAGCTGCTAGAATTGGAATAATTAATTTTCCTAGAGAAAGCTCCATTGTGTTGTAACTTTTTGGATTTGTGACTGTAATCTGTAATCACCAGGGAATTTATTTAGATTTGCAATTATACTAGTTAGTAATTTATAGTAAAGAGATGGGACTTTGCTAAGTAGAAGGTATAATGCACTGAGTTTTCCATTAATAGTTTTGTGTGACTTGTATAATACCCAAGCTGTAAGCAAAGAACTGTTAGCTAAACAGTTCATGTTTGTCTTATCTAATGAAAGCAGAACCTAACATGTTTACCTCAGAAGTTTTCTCATTTATTTAAAATTTGGCTTTCTTTTCTATGAAAAGGGAGAGTTACTACAGAAGCTTATATTTTAAAGAAGTGTGGTAATGAATAATAACTTCCTAGGAATGTAGCATTGTGTTTTTTAATATATTTCAGTAATAATGTTTTACTTTTTGTGCTTAAAAAGTAACATTCCACCCACTATTACATACTGTATCTCAAGTAAAAGAGTCTATGAATTGACTGTTTTAAAATTATGCATTTCTTTTGGATGAAAATAAAGACTATCCTTTTTTTTTAAAAAAAAAAAGATTGTTTATTTATACTGATTATTTTAAAAGGATGCTCATATAAAATTATGAAGATTACTCATAGGTAAGCCATAAAAGTAGTGATGACTAATAGAAAATCATAAACGATACCAAGAAACCTTTATCTTTTAGCTCAGGGTAGCTTCCTTTAAGTTTTTCAACCCTTTAGCAAATTTGTGGTTATAATTCTTCAGAGTTAGTTCATTCATGATACTGATTTGTTCATGAAAATCTGTCACATGATCAAGAATAACTCTTTACACACACGCATACACACACACACACACACACAGCCTCTGGCTGGGCTGCTTAGTTGGTTTAGCATCAAGGCTGTTGGTTCAATTCCAGGTCAAGGCACAAACAAAAATCAACCAATGAATACATAAATAAGAGGAACAACAAATCAATCTCTTTCTCTCTCTCTCCCTCTCTCCTTTGCTCTCTCTCTCTTTTTGCCCTCACTTTCTCCCTTCCTCCTTCTCTATAAAATCAATAAAAAATACCTTGGTTCAAGTCAGCAATACAATATTAAAATAACTGGTAATAACTATAGCCTATAAATTCACATCTCTGGGTTAATATGAAGGTAACAGCTGCTCATTTGAAGCCCCAAGATATGATATGTCTTAGCAGCCAGAATTTTTTTTATTTTATAAGGTTTATTCTGTACTTTTATACTATGTGCTAGAACCTCCTCAGTGCAATTGAGCTAGCATATTAAAATCTCTGGAATAAAATATTCCCTCTATGTAACATCCGTAGACTCTTAAGTACTTCTTATCAACTTGAAAGTTATCAGTTAACAGTTTGAGTTAATAGAAATGCTTTTGGTTTTCAAAGTTTTAGAATTACAGATAATAATTAAGGACTTAAATAATTATTTTATGATAAACTTTTGAGTGAGTTATTCAGTGCTCTTCAAACAAGATATAAAAAGTGCTATAATCTGTGAACATTAAAAGCTATATATGTAAGGAAAGAGTATATTTTAAAGGATTTTATGTATGCATGATTTTGATGGAAATATGAACTACTTTCAAATTGACTGAGTTAAAATAAGCATATCACATAGCTTTGTTTATTAATATATTTGAGTCCTTGCTTTAATTATTTTCTTTTCTTAAAATTCATCTGGAAGTTCCTGAAAATTTTCTGTTGACTTGTTGTTTAGAGGCAAAAAAATATTAATGTAATAAATGAATATTATTATTATTACAAATAAGTATTTTCTCTTTTTCCTATGGAAGATTTTTGAACTAAATGTATTTTAAATTAAAGAAATAAACATGGATAAACCTATAATAGCTTTAAGGCTATAAATTTATATTTAACAGCTAAAAAAATTTTTGGCATTCTCTTAAAGAATAGAACCATTGGTTATTTGAAAATGAATATTGTTTAAAGAGTTTTAATAAACTAGGAACACACAAAGAGTCTCTACAAGATGTTTCTGAAGGGTAATTGAAGTTTAAATGCTAAGATAAAATAAACTTTTTGAAATGTATTGTGTACCACTCATTTAAAGTGAAATAAATAATATTGAACAGATTGTGCTATTTAATTTAGAAGAGTACAACAATTTAGCCTTGGGTTTTGTTTGTAAACTTTTCAGAAAAATAAAGAATGGAATTTTGAGACAAGGGGATAAATGCTTGTTAAATTGCCTTGGAATACAGTTAAAGAATGACTACTTCTGTATTCACCTTACTTAAAATCAGAAATATCCAAATAGATTTTAGCTTCTATATATGTGAGTTGGTATAAAAATTTTGCTTTTTAATTGATGTATATGTCTTATATAGTGTTTATCAATTTATTAAAAATAGAATTGATCTCAAATATATGGTAAAAATGAGTACAAACTGTTAGAATCCATTGGAGTCTGTAAAGATCAGAGTAACAGGCTTTAATAAAAGGAAACCTGCCAGGCTGTCCCCTACGGTAGAGTCGCACCAGGCACAGCCTAAGAATAGCCTTTAAGGGTTTTTGGGGAGGGGGAGTGGGAAGGGTTGTGTGGCATTTTCCAATTGGCTGCTGGACAAAGGATTGTCTTCTATGGAAGTTTGAGTCTGTTTTAATTTCTAGTCAGGACTTCTCAGATTGTGACATCAGAAATTCCTTTGTGGTTGGTCATCTGCCACAAGTCCTGAAACAACAAAACTCATGCAGGCAGGGTTAAAGAAATGAACCCTGAGATCCCTGACTATTTTATATATATAAATGAAAGAGCATGGTTTCTAGAGAGACCTCAAGGGAAAAGGGACGTGGAGGTCATTATCTTCTGTAACTTCTTCCTGCTGAGTAGGGGTAGTGAGGGGTTATGGCCTCTCTAAGGATCATTCTCAGTGAGGGGTAGAGAGGTGCAGTGATGGCTTCTTGTTGGGTAGGGGTGTATTTATAGGGTTCCAGATTTTTCTGTTTTGCGAGGGCAGGTTTCAGGGTTGGTGTGTAATGTTAGGTAGATTTTTTTCAATTTTCTGATTGGCAAAGGTCTGCATGCAGTTTTGTAAGAAACTAGTGAACAAATGAAAGAGGCAGATTCCAAAAGTTAGAAAAATAAATAGGAGAGTGAGTGGACCAATGAAAGGCAATCGTCAAGACACCCAGTTTGTGTGAAACCATTGATTCCATGACTTGGTTTGTTTTTTATGAATTCGCTGGGCTTCAGAGAGAGAGAGAGAGAGAGTGGCAATAAGACAGGGAGGTGGCCAGTCCCCCAGCCACTAGACCTATTTTTACAGTAATTCTTAAAGCAACAAGAAGAGGAATTACTTGTATAGCTCATTTGGTTCTTAGATTGACAAGTAGTGTACTAGGGACTGGACAAGGCTCATAGGGTGGGATTAGGTTGATATTTGGGGTGAGATAGATTAAGGTACAGGTTGTTGTCCAATTAGTAGGGAGACACATATAGGTGTTGGTCCCACACAAGTAGAAAGCCCCTGATTGGGTGATACAGGATGAGAGGTGGAGAGAGAATTGATGGACAAGGGGTTGGTTTCGTCTGTCAACTCTGAACTCCAGATGGTCAGGGTGGAGGAAAGTACAGCCCCAACTAGCAGGGGGAGACATGGTTAAAGGCCTGTTTAGAGCATTGCAACTGTGTGGTAGGGTTAGTGATCCATGTATATAGCTGTGTGGTGGGATAGGAGCATTTATGTTGTGAAGCTGTAAGAGTAGGGGGTTCTGTGAATTGAACAGGACTAGAAAATATTCCATTTGTTTTTGGAGAAACTTGATAGTTGACTCGATGATTGTGATGGATTTTGGGAAATTAGATAGTTATTGTGGTGCTGTGGAGGTTTGAAGGGAGGTGACCCATTGGGCCAGTACCTTGTGCAGTAAAGCATAAAGGGGCAGGTGAAAGCAGGGGAGTATTCAAGGTGACTGGTCCCCAAGCAGGGTAAATTTGCTTTAAGTTTTCGAACTGAGAATAATAGGTTTGATATAGCTTATTTGCTCAGTTGGCTGCTGAAGTGGGAGAATTCCCTATAAGAGTGTTGGCTTTCTCAAAGAAGGAAGCCCCTTTTTGGGTTTGGTATATGAGAACTGTCCGTAGAAGGTGAGTGTTGTTGTTTGGGATAGGGAGGGCAGAATAGGCTGAGGAGGACATAGACATACATGTCCAGCAATTAACTGCATAGGAAGAATTAACTTTAATTAAAAGTTTTTGAGTGAGGTTAAGAGAGTGTTCTATATATGTGGGCTTTAGGAGAGAGGAGATGGGGGTGGCATATGTGGCGCCCAGTAAGAGAGAAAGTAGAGCTGGTGTTAGGAGATCAAGAACTGGGGGCATGGTGGTTGGGCTTAGGGGTGATTAAGAAGAAGAGAAGAAGAAATTGAAAAGCCGGTAGGTTTATTTTTTTTATTTTTTTTGAGAATATTTAAGCAGAGAACCTTGTCAGGCCAAGTCCCGTATTTAATTGAGGAGTTTGTCAATTTTACTGGAGTGAGGCCTAAACCAGGAGAGATCCTCGAAGGCCTGAAGAAGGAAGTGAAAGAATTTCACAAGGTGGTAATTGGCAGTTGCCTGTTGTGAGTGCCTGTTGGACTGGGCAGTATGGCGGGACATGGCCTTTTGGAGGAGCATTATGAGATGGACTTGGATAGGGAACATGTGGAGATTTTGAGAGACGGAGGACCTCAGTGGCTGGAGATGTAGGTTTTAGGGTTATTGGTGGTATAAGGCTTAATGTGGGAGAGGTGAGTCCAGTGTGAGTCTCCTTCCACTTTGATGGCGGTAGGGGTAGACAGGATAGCAGTATGGGGCCCCTGTCCAGGTAGGCTTGAGAGGAATTTTTCCCCATGTCCTCCTGTAGACATGTAGACCTGGTCCCCAGGGAGGATTGATAAGTGTGAGTTCTTGGTTGGATAGGGCTGTGGAAGGAGCCTGTCAAATTGGGAATAGTAAGTTTAGTATAGCTTGTTTGCTTAGTTTGTAGCTGAGGTGGGGTAATCTTCTATGAGAGTGCTGGCTCTCTCACAGCAGGTGACCCCTTTCTGAATTTTGTATGTAAGAGTTGTGTGAAGGAGATGAGTATTATTAAGAGGAATAGGGAGAATTGAGTAAATTGAAGATCATATGGACAGACATATCCAGCAGTTGGCTGCATAGGAGGAATTAGTCTTGATTATGAAATTTTAAATAAGATAAAGAGAGCTTTCTAGATGAGAGGATTTTAAGAGGGAGGGTATGGGAGCAGAGTATGCCTTTAAAGGTAAGGAGATAAGAAAGAATAGAACAAGTTGGAATCTCCATCCTGTCTGTTATTAAAGGGTAATCATAGTTACTCACGGCTCAAGATGTTCTTCTTCTTCTGGGATTTTAGTCAGACTGATCTTAGTGGGCCCTAAAGGGGAGCAGGAGTATCTAAGTGATGATTCAGGTTGACTGGAAGCGTCATTCCTAGGCATGTGTGGAGATGAAGCTTCCGTTTTCTTTAACCTGGAGACATGAAACTAGGGGACCTTTCTCTGGAGTTTTGCAGCCATGTGGGTGATGAGGAGAACCTTGGTATTCACTATGCTGGGTGGTAGAGGTAAATTTATAACAGAATTGGGCAAATCTGGCTGGCCAAGAAGCAGTAACAGAGCCAACTTTGAGGACAGGAAGTGAAAGGAGAGAGAGACTCTGAGTTTGGAGAGTAGATTCCAGCCTAAAATAGGCATAGGGCATCGAGGCAGAAAGAAAAAAAGGAGTGTGCAAAAGAGACAGCATGTATTAGACAAGGCAGTGAATTTGTGGTCAATAGGGAGGAAATAAGACCATCAATACCCACAACAGAGATCTTTAAGGGATGAACAGGACCCGAATATTTGGGCAAGGCAGAGTAAGTGGACCCTGTGTCTATAAGAAATGAGATCAGTTTACCTGCTACTTGGACGGCTACCCTAGGCTCTTTGATGGTGATAGGTCACAGGTGGCTGGAGTAGGGCTAGAAGAGATTAAGCCCTCCCTTAGAGGAGCAGGGGGCAGTCTACCTTTCAGTATCTCTTTTTCCCACAGTGAAGCCCTGGCAGGGCTGAAGAGGTAGACAGGCTTTTTGCCCAATGACCTTCTTTTCTACCCTTAAAGCAGGACTCTGGTGGAGTCAGTCTTATGAGGTCCCTTAGGAGCATTGGAGACTTTAAGAGCAGCCACCAAGAGCTGGTATTTTGCCTGATCTCTTTTGGGCTGTCTGCCTTTTCCTGTTTATTTTGGTTATTATAAACCTTAAAAGCCATGCTCAGGAGATCTCATTGAGGGTTTGACTAAGAGAGCAAAATTGGGAATCCAGTGTTTAAAGAAGCCTATTAGACTGAGAAAAGAAAGGATTTGATCTGTGGTGGTAGGTGATTGGAGACTGTGGAGGGTCTGAGTTAGATCTAGAGTGAGACCTCAGGTGGTGGGGCTTAAGGCAATGCCCAGATAGACTATGGACTAAGAGTAAAGTTGAGCCTTAGCAGAGAATACATGATATCCCTTCATGGCGAGGAAGTTAAGAATGGTGGCGGTGTGTTTCCTTGAGGCAGGCAGGGAGGGGTTGCAAAGTAGTAGGTTATTTACGTATTGTAAGAGAGTACTAATTTCGAGATTGCATTCTAATTCCTGAGCTAGTGCCTGCCCAAACAGGTGTGGGCTGTTTCTGAACCCCTGGGCTAAGACAGTCCATGTAATTTGCTGGGCTGTATTAGTGTCCGGGTCAATCCAAGTAAAGGTAAACAGAAAGTAAGAGTCAGGGTGTAGAGGAATGGTAAAGACATTTTTGAGGTCTAGGACCATGAAGTGAGTGGTGTTTGAGGGAATGTATGAGAGTAACATGTAGATATTAGGGACTACTGAATGGAGAATTACCACCTCATTGATTAGGCATAAGTCTTGTACAAGGTGATAAGCCCCTGAAGGTTTTTGAACAGGAAGGATGGGCGTATTGCATGGAGAGCCTATGGGGATGAGTAAGCCTTGATTTAAGAGGCAGGTAATTATTGGTTTAAGGCCTTAGAAACAGACACAGTTACACATTAAACAAAGATTTTCCATACAAATTATAAATTAAGAAATTTAAATAAGTGCGCTTTACTTGTTTCAATTAAAATTATATTAGAGATATTTTCTGACAAACAAAGAAACAAAACAGATTACTTACTCACACAGCTTAATAGACACCTCTGCCTTTTTAAGCTTTTTGAGATGGCAGGGAGTTGTCAGCATATAGGTAAGGAAGAGAGAAAGCAGACAGATAGACAGCATAAACAGCTGGATTGAAAGGAGGGTCAGAATCTGCAGGAGGAGGAAGAGAAGCAGGAGGAGAAGGAGGAGGTGGAGGTTGAAGTGCTGGTGGTGGTGCCTCATGGTCAGAGGAGTCAAAAAGATTAGAACCTGTGGGGAAAGGTGAGGGGGTGACGGGGAGAAAGGCCTAGAGGGGAGGGGATGAGAGGGAGAAAGGTCAGCTGCAGCCTGTGAGAAGAAGGGAGAGGATGAGGGGGAGAAATGCACCCCTACCATAGCCTGTAAAAAAGGAGGATGGGTGAAAGAGGAGAGAGGCAGAGCCGCAGTTTGTAAGGAGGGGGAGTGGGGTGGAGAGGAGAAAAGCCTTTGCAAGTGAATGAGAAACAGGATTCACGAAGGGAAGGGGCTTTCTGGTGGGAAAAGACTCGAGCGGAAGAGATCTGCAGAGGGACCAGAGAAGGGTTCCCAGAGAGGGGCACTCCTGGGGGTCAAGCATGAGGAGAAGAGAGTTGGGAGTCCACGGAGAAGGAAAGATTAGAAGCAGAGGTTTTAGGTGAGGTTTCTCTGGCCAAAAATGGCTGTGTGTAGAACAGGAGGTACAGAGATTAAGGACAGGAGTGAAGGTAGAAGAAAGCTTGCATGTAAGGAATCTCTGAGGCCTTCCCAGTCCGGTGGCAGAAATTATCTAGGTCCCGGAGGATGTTAATATCACAAGTTCCATTTTGGGGCCAGGGGAGCCATTATCTAGTCTGTACTGAAGCCATGCCATGTTACAGAAGAAGATTAATTTTTTCAGTTTGAGATCTGAGAGACCGAGTTTGGTGAGGTTTTTTTTTTTTGAGTGGCATCCCAAGGGAGTATCCTCTGAGGGTCAGGACTGGGAAGAGCCCACTGTGGGCTGAGAATAGTGAAAGAGAAGAGCCTGCTCTGATTCTTTCAACTATTCTTTATACTGTATGTGGAAAGTGAGAAGGTTGGTCATCACTGGGAATCTCACTTTCAAAAGAGAGTGGAGGAACCTGGCTAGGCATGTAGACTTTCAAGGAAGTCCATGTTAGCAGGTTGCCTGGAGTAGAGACCTCCCAATTAGTGGCCCTGAGAGGAGAGAGCGTGAGGGTGAGGGACAAATAGGGGCCTACCGAAGATGGGAAAGAGCAGAAATTCCTTACCTTATGATCTGGCAGGGGTTCAAGACAGGGTCGAGTAGCCAGTCAATCAACCTACATCCACACAACCAAACAGAATCAGGGAGTAAGTCTGGGATGAGCTGCTGCTGCCCCCTACTTTTCTGGTAGTAAGTTTGACTGGTGGAAGGGATCATCCAGGCATTTGGTACCCTGTCCCAGGTTTCGGCACCAAATGTTAGAATCCATCAGAGTTCAAAAAGATCAGAGTAACAGGCTTTAATGAAAGGAAACCTGCCAGGCTGTCTCCTATGGGAGAGTCACACCAGGCTCAGCCTAGGATTGGGCTTTAAGGTTTTTGGGGGAGTGGGAGTGGTAAGGGTTGTGTGACATTTGCCGATTGGCTGCTGGACAAAGGGTTGTCTTCTATGGAGGTTTGAGTCTGTTTAACTTTGAGGCAGGACTTCTTGGATTGTGACATCAGACATTTTCTTTGTGGTTGGTCATCTACCACAATCCCTGAAACAAAAATCATGCAGGCAAGGTTAAAGAAATGAAACCCAAGACAGACTATCTAGTAAATGATTGTGGATGTATACATGAATAAATACAGTTAAATGATATTCTTTGTAACTCTGGTATCATGGAATCACTATATAAGATTATTTTTATTTTATTTCATACAAAACTAATACTTCATGCTCTACTTTTTGAATATAAACTATTTGTTCTACAATTGATAGAGAATATTAAAGAACAATAAAATGGAAATATTCAGTTTTCTTTCTAGATAATATCTATTCTAGTATAGTAAGTATACAGATGCATTGAACACTTTAAAATAATTATATATTTGGAAGGTTTTCTGGACTTAGCTTTCATGAGTGTGGTGCATGGGGGAGTTTCCCCACACTATCAAATATTTCTGAAACAGCTGAGTGTTCAAGAATTTAACTCACTTCTGAGATTATCTACCTGGAGGTAGCATCATATTTTATAGGTTAAGGGCTCAGTCCCTGAAGACTTTTTTTCTAGGTCCCCAGTCTCATATGCAGGTAGTTGCCTGGGCCTCTAGACAACTGACTATAGATTGCTGGAGGTTTTAAGGACCCCCTTCAACTCAGAATGCCAATAACAGTTCCAGTTTGTCTCTCCTGTACTTCTGACTGGCTGTAAATCTGACACAATATCCTTCTTGGGTTTGACAATTAATTTGATAATCAATTTGCTAGAGTACCTCACAAAACTTAGACAAACATTTCAATTACTAGATCTTACTTGATCACCAGTTCATGATAAACAGTATAACTCAGAAATAGTCAAATAAAAAAGATGCACTGGGCAAGATATACTGCTCCCCAAAATTAGGGGATATTTCAAAATGAATATGAAGTGATAAAATATTCCCTAATTTTTGTGAGCATGGTATGTGGAAAAGGGCTAGGAGCTTCCTTTCTCTGTTAGGACATACTCTCCTAATACCTCACTGATTCACCAACTTGAAAGCTGTTTGAGCCCAGTCCTTGTGGGTTTCTAATGGAGACTGCATTACATACTCATAATTGAGCAAACCATTGTTCATTGACAATTGATGAAACTCCAGCCCTTTTCCATTCCCTGGAGGTCAGACAAAAAGCCCAACTCCCTCATCACAAGGTTGGGTCTCCTGGAAATCAGTCCCATCCTTAAGTATTTCCAAAAGTCACCTCATTTATCACTTGCAACACTTTGGTAACTTTAAGGGTTTTAGGAGCTGGGAACCAGAAATGGGAAGAAGACCAAAATCGTATATGAATATTTATTTCTAGATACACATATCTAGATGTTTTTACAAAGAATATCTCTTTATTATTTTGTGTAAATATCAAAATAATAAATTTGGAGGGTATGATGTATGATGTCAGAGTAATGGCAGCATGAGAGATACTCCTGTTCTTTCTCCTTGAAATTTCAATGAATTGAACAACTATACACAGAGAAGGAACCCCAGCTGGGCTCGCAGATTTTCCTGAAAGATCAATGCACCAAATGGACTAAAGAGGTGCTCTGCATCTGGTCACTAGGTCTGTTGAGACATAGGGAGGAGTGCCCAGAAGCCTGAGCTTGTGATTTCCAGAGGCATGAAGCCATAAAGCTGAAGCTATAAAGCCCTCACAATGATCTGCACACACCAACATGAGAGCAACACCAAAAATTTCCTGAGTGAAAATTTGTAATACAGAGCTACACCTTCTGGAAGATACTCTCAAAACTAAAATTAATTTTTTTCTTTTTGTCTTCATATTCTTTTTTACTTTCAATTTTCATTTGATTTAATTTGTGTATATTTTACTCTTATTTGTTCTGGGTCTTTTCTTTGTTTTTGATTTTTAGTTTTTGGACTGTGTTTTCTGTAGTTTATTTTGTCATAATTTTTTAAATTTTTTATTGTATTTTTTAATTTTAACTTTTTATTTTCTTAGTTATGTTTTTGTTAGGGTTCTTACCAATACCACTCTCAAATGCTATTAAGTAAGAAGAAATCTAATTCTATGGCTACACAAGACAGAGATATATAGGTCAAAAAGAAAATGAAAAATCTCCAGAAAAATATCTCAAGCACATGGCACCTTGGTGTTAAATGACAGGGAATTCAACAAGTAACTTAATGAGCTCAGAAACCATAAGAACTACCTAACCAAGAAGATTGAAACTTTTCAAACAGAGATGAAGAAATCAGTGCATAAATTGAAAACTAACGTAGCAAGTTCAGCTAATATAACAAGCCAGATAGAGAAAAGAATCAGTGACATTGAAGATAAACAACTATAAATGCTACAGAGAGAAGAGGAGAGAGATTCTAAACTTTTAAAACTGAGAGAGCTCTTATAAAGCCAGTGGCCAAGGCCATTATCACAGCCACCTGGCTCATGCAGGTTCACATTAGATTCGGACAGTCGATAATGAAACAACGGAGCCAAAAACTGGTGAGCCATCATCTTTAATTCTAGCTTGTACCCAGCGGGCAAGCAAAAACACACACTGGGCTCCAAAACCCACTCATTCAGTGCTCACAAAGGTACTTACTTCTCCGAGTTTCCTAGCATCAAAGGCTTCTAGCACACCAGACTTATTCACCTCTGTTCTTCATCTCCTTCTCTATGCACAAACTCTGCACTAACTGGCTTCTCCCTCAGCACTCCACCATATGACTGCTTCTTCTGGCCTCCTTCACGTGGCCTTACTCTGCTCTCCTCTCTAATACTAATCTCAGGAACCTAGAGAGATCAAGCTCCCAGCCTGCCCCACTTTTTAGTGTAGAATCAAAACCTTTAATCCAATTATACAAACAAGGAAGTATCTGATACAAAGTCACTTATCTGAAGCATAATGGGAGGATTCCTCATGAGAGTGCACCACCCCACATCGTCCAATCAGTCAAGGGTGTGGAGAAAAGCTTACTCTTAAAACTAAGCCTTAGCTTAGGCAATAATAACCCAGCCTGCTTAAAACCTGTTCAACACACCCAATAATATAATTACACCCATCCCAATCATAAGGGCAAATAATATCACCTAGGTGATAGGTTTTCATGTGGGCAGTGACATCTTTAACAAAGTGAGCATAATATATTTTATCTTCCCAACAGTTCTACAAGAATTGTCTGACTTCATCAGAAAGAGCAATATAAGAATAATGAGTGTACCAGAAGAAGAGAGGGGAAGGGAGTGGATAGCCTATTCAACCAAATAATTGATGAGGATTTCCCAAGCCTGTGGAAAGACAGCCTCAAATCCAAGAAGGAAACAGAAAGCCAAGTTATTGCAACGCAAACAGACCTACTCCAAGGCACATTGTGATATTATAAAATTGTCAAAAAATCAATAACAAAGAATCTTCAAGGCAGCTAGGGAAAATAAGAACATAACATATTAAAGAAAGCCCATTAAGTTATTTTCAGACTTCTCAGCAGAAACTCTACAGGCCAGAAAAGAGTGGACCCAAACATTCAAAGTACTGAAGGGGAGGAATTACTATCCAAGAGTACTATATCCATCAAAGTTATCCTTTGAATATGAAGGAGAAATAAAATCTTTTGCAGACATATGGAAGCTGAGGGTATTTTTCAACAAAATGTCCCCACTACAGGAATACTCAAGGGAGTTATGTGACTGGATACAAAGAATAACCAAATCAAAACTAAAAGTAAAAGCTGCAACGAGGTCGCAATGTAATCAAGGATAATCTGTGACAACAATAACATAAAAGGGGAGAGGATAAAGATCTTCAGTAGCAAAGGAGGACAGAGAGCACAACCACTTATAAGACAAAGGATTCTTATACATATGCACATTTTTCTCTTAATAACCTAATGGTAATCATCAGTGAAAAAGCCACTACTGAAACACACAGCTAAAAAAAAAAAAAGAGAAAACAGGGGAAAGAAAAATGGAATGCCACCAAACAAAAACAACTGACAGAAATACAAAAGAGAAGAACGAAATGAAACACAGAGCTACTGGAAAACAAAAGATAAAATTACCATAAGAAATATTTAAGTGTCAATAATGACCCTAAATGTAAATGGATTGAACTCACCAATAAAAAGGCACAAAGTAGCAGATTGGATCATAAAGCAAAACCCAACCATTATGCTGCCTTCGAGAGACATATCTAAGCTGCAAGAACAAAAGTAGAATCAAAGTGAAAGGTTGGAAAGTGCTTCTCCAAGCAAATAATATCCAAAGAAATGCAGGTATAACCATACTCATATCTGACAACACTAACTTCAAGACAACAAAGGTACCCAGAAAAAGATAGACCTTTCTTAATAATAAAGGGGACATTGTATCAGGAAGATATAACTCTTCTAACTATATATGCACTGAATATGGAGCAGCAAAATATATAAGACATCTACTAACTGATCTAAGTATGGAAGCAGACAAAGGCACAATCATAATTGGAGATTCCAACACATCATTGATGACCTTAGATAGATAACCTAAACAGAAAATTAGTAAAGAAATATCAGCTTTAAATGATACACTGGACCAAATGGACATAATAGACATTTATAGGACATTTGATTCCAAAATATCCAATTATATATTATTGTCTAATGTTTATGAAACATTCTCACAGATAAACCATATTTTGGACCACAAACTAACATCAGCAAATTCAGGAAGACTGAAATTGTACCAAGCATTTTTTCTGACCATAAGGCTTTGAAATTAGGATTCATCGGCAAAATAGAAGTATAGAAATTCACAAAAATGTGGTAATTAAACAACATACTTCTAAAAATAACTAGATTGAAGAAGAATAGAAGCAGATATTAAAATACACACACACACACAAAAATAAAAATGAAAACACTACATATCAAAATTTCTGGGATGCCGTGAAAGCAGTAATAAGAAGGAAGTGTATATCATTATAAGCTTATATCAAGAAACAGGAAAGATCCAAACGAAACAACCTAACAACTTCTTAAAGAACTAGAAAAAGAACAAATTCATCAGAAGAGAATGAAACTGGATATATCACACTTCCTGAGTTTAAATAATACTATAGAACCATGATAATCAAAATAGCATAGTTTTGTCAGAAAAAAAGACATACAGAACAATAGAACAGAATTGAGAGCCGAGAAATAAAACCACATTTATGAACAAATCATCTTCAGCAAAGTAGCCAAAAGTACACAATGGGGAAAAGAAAGCTTCTACAATAAGTGGTGCTTGAAAAATTGGAAAGTCACATGCCAAAGAATGAAACTTGATAGTTTGCCCCTCTGCACAAAAATTAATTCAAAATGGATCAAAGACCTAGATATAAGATCTGAAACAGTCAATTATATAGAAGAAAATGTAAGTACTAAGCTTATGGACCTTGGCCGTAGAGCACAATTTATGAATTTTATTCTAAAAGCAAGGAATATCAAGGCAAAAATAATGGAATGGGACAATATTAAACCAAAAGACTTATGTACAGCAGAAGGAACTGACAACAAAACAAATAATCAGCCAACTAAATGGGAGATGGTATTTGCAAGGAAAAGCTCCAAAAAGGGATTAATATTAAATATATACAAAGAGCTCACAAAGCTCAGCTTTGTACAAGCAAAACAATCCAATTAAAAAAGGGAGAGAGGAACTGAGCAGACAGTTCTCCTAAGAAGACATACAAATGACCAACAGATATATGAGAAGATGCTCATCTTCACTAGTAACCTGAGAAGTGAAAATCAAAACTACAATGAGATACCACCTCACACCTGTTCAATTGTCTATTGTCACCAAGACAGGTAATAATAACAAGTGTTGAAGAGGCTGTGGAGAAAAAGGAACTGTCATTCGCTATTGGTGAGAATGCAAATTAGTACAACCATTACGGAAGAAATAATGTGGTTCCTCAAAATATTAAGTATAAAACTACCATATGAGCCAACAATATTTCTACTGGGTATCTACCCCCAAAACTCAAAAACATTGGTATGTAAAGACATGTGCACCCCGATATTCATTGCAGCATTATTTACAGTGGCCAAGACATAGAAACAACTAAAGTATCCCTCAACACAAGATTTGATAAAGAAGATGTGGTACATCTATAAAATGGAAAACTACTTAGCCATAACAAATGATGACATAGTGCCATTTATGACAAAACTGACAGACCTTGAGAGCATTACACTTAGTGAAAAAACTAAATCAGGAGAAGCTTAGAACTGTATGATTTCACACATAAGTGGGATATAAAAAGAGACTTATGGACATACATAAAAGTGAAGTGATTTCCAGGGGGAGGGGATCGTAGAGAAGGATTACTAGGGGAGCAATTGCAGGGAAGGTTGTTAAGAGAGAAAAAAATATAAGGTGATAGATAATGATTTGAGTTTGGATGATGGGTTTACAACTTAATCAACAGTTCAGATGCTATAGAAATGTTTACCTGAAATGCATGTAATCTTATTGATCAGTGTTACCCTGTTAAATTTAATTTTCTAAATAAAATTTTAAAAAAATTATAAATTCGAGTAATGTTTGAACCCAAAATTCCACATATTGATTTATCTTGAAGATATAATTGTGTAAGTTATTTATTATAGCCATTATTATAATATCAAAATATCTAAAGTAGTCTCAATAATCATGTTTTGAGGGGATTAATTAATTATTCTATACCCATACAATTGAATTCAATATAACAATGCAAACTGTTTCTCTGTAATGAAATGTTAAATGGAAAAATTTAAGGTACAGAGAGGTATATATCTTATAATACAATTTAAATAAAAATAAAAGGTGTAAAATATATGTTTGTGTGTCCATATATGAGTACATGTGTCTTGACTTTTTCATAAAATAAATTGCTCTGAGGAGGGAAAAAATTACAGTGTTTGCCTGTTGGGAAGGATGGGAGTATGGGAGTGAAGTATAGCTATAAAGGTCAGAGGGATACTGTCACTAAAAAACCACTTTACTCTTTGATGCATGCACTGTGACTGTCATACTGTTATTTATTTAGTTATTTATTTATTTTCCAGATTTCTTTTTTTTAATTTTAATGGGGTGACATTAATCAATCAGGGTACACAGGTTCAGAGAAAACATATCTAGGTTTTTTGACATTTGATTATGTTGCATACCCATCACCCAAAGTCATATAGTCTTCCATCACCTTCAATCTCGTTTTCTTTGTGCCCCTCCTTTTCCCCACCCCTTCCTTTTCCCTCCTCAATCCCCGTAACCACCACACTCTTGTCCATGCCCCTGAATCTCATTTTTATGTCCCACCTATGTATGAAATCATATAGTTCTTAGTTTTTATTTATTTATTTTTTGTTATTTATTTTTACAATGAGCATTTTAAAAAGTATTTTGCCTTAATTTTTCAACATACTCATTCAAGAAATGAGTTATTTGGAACCTATCAACAGCTTTTCTCTTGTTTAGTATGGGCTAAAAGATCGGAACCCTAGAGAGAATAGGTGAAAAAGGGAAAGATCAAATGGCTTTTTATTTTCAATCAAGCAAAATATGGTGAATTAATAATATTACAGAGTTTTGATATTCTCAGTGTAGTTAGTTTGTTGAGGTCACTTAGATTTAGAATGTGCACAAGAGAAAAAGAGATCTTTTTAAATTTGTATGCTAGATATTAAAACTGATTGAAATTTATATTTCTACATAAATATTAAAGAACTTCATTAAGATAGGTGAGCTAAGAATAAACCAAGAGAGAAATTGAAATTAAAATATTATATGAATCAGAGACAACATTTTTTGAAACACTTGCTTGGTCAATCCTATGTGGTAAAATGATCAAGTACTTGAAATACTTATGTTAGTTTAATCACTGGTTGAGTGTTTTTAATTCTGTATTGAAAAATATTGTTACATAAACATATTATCATTAAAAATGTCTTGGAGAAGCAAGATGGCGACGGAGTAGGTGGACGTACCAACTTCCAACTCCCAGAAGCAAAGTGGATTATAACTCTATTTTAAAGAACCATCATCTGGATAAACCAACTATGAACTAAAACTAAGTGAACTCTTCAACCAAGGAACACAGAGGAAGCCACATTGAGACTGGTAGGAATAGTGAAAACGCGAAGAGGGCTGCCCAGCTTCCCGGAGCAAACAGTAGCCCGGAGAGACCCGCGGGGTGGGAGGAAAGTTTGGCGGAGAAGGAGGGACCTGGGTCCCAGGAACTAAGCCCCAGCCTGCAGTCCTAGAGCCTAGAAGAGGCGTTTGGACAGTTTTGAGCTGTGAAACAAGTGAGGGAGCTCCCAGGCCTACAGTGTGGAGTATTAGGTCCCTTCCTACTCTGTTGAGGGCTGCTTAAGGGTTTGGGGCGACAGGACGCTGAAATGCGGTTCTGTCGGCGTGGGCAGAGGCCAAGCCGGTGGGAGATCGGTCTAGCCCAGGGGGTCAGAAGGGACGCGCGAAAGCAGTCCGGAAGCTGCGGGCCTGCCTTTAATCCCACTTACGGGGACAAAGCAGGAGGCCAGGAATGGGCAGGCCCTGCGCAAGCCGGCCCTGACCGCGGGGACCGGGCTAGGACCAGAGACGAGCAGGGGCTTGTGGCTGAGCTGATGCTACCAGCGCCCCACCCCCCGGGCCGGAGAAACTGCGGTTGGCCAGTATACGTGCGCGAGCGGGCTCCGAGCACGGGAACGGGGTAGACCCTGAGAAAAGTGGAAGCTCGCAGCTGAGCTCATGCTACTATCCCCACTCGGCCGGAGAAACTGCGGATTGCATTCATACGTGCACGAGCGGGCTCCGAACGCGGGGGCGGGGTAGAGTCCGGGACGAGTGGAAGTACGCAGCTGAGCGGAAGCCAGCAAACACTCCCGCCCCAATAAACCTTGGTTTCCGACCCTGCGCAGAAGGGCCCTGGCCTCGATGGTAATGCTAAAGCGCCGGACGGGCAAAAGCTTACAGCTGAGAGCACGTCTAAAGCCCCGCCTAACCCGCAGAACTGTAGCGAGCAGGCTCCGACTGGTGGTTCTGGGCGGAAGTCCGGAAATAGGCTGGGTCCGCAGCGGAGCAAAGGTGCTAACCTCTACCCTTAGTGCTAAGTCTTGTGGCTTCAGTGACAGCCCCTCTCACAGAGGAGAGGCAGAAATCACAGCAAAAGCCACAGTGGGACGGCGCTGGCAATGCTCATACCCAACCACCCTAGGCACCGGCAGAGGGGGTGGGGGGCCTGCAGACAGACCACACCTAGAGAACGCAAAGGCAACACCTACTGGACTCCTGTGGCCACAACTTGCTTATACACAGAAAAAATGGGCAGGCAGAGGAATGCAAACCAAATAAATCAAGAGAAATCCCCAGAGAAGGACCTGAATGAACCAGATATAACCAAATTACCAGAAGCAGAATTTAGAATAATGATAGTTAGGATGTTCAAAGAAATTAGAGCAACAATGGATAGTCATTATGAACACCTAAATAAAGAGATAACAAGTATAAAAAATGAAATTAAAATAATAAAAAAGAATCAGACAGAAATGACAAATACAGTATCAGAACTGAAGACCACAATGGAAGGAATTAAAAGCAGGATGAATCACGCTGAGGATCGAATAAGCAAGTTAGAGGACACAATAAACAAAGGCAAAGAAGCAGAGAAGAAAAAGGAAAAGAGACTTAAAAAATGTGAGGAAACTCTAAGGGAGCTCTGTGACAACATGAAGAGAAACAACATTCGCATCATAGGGGTGCCTGAAGAAGAGGAGAGAGGACAGGAAATGGAAACTTTGTTCAATCAAATCATAGCAGAAAACTTTCCTAAATTAAGGCTGGGAAACACTCCACACATTCAAGAAGCACACAGAACTCCATTAAAGAGAAACCCAAAAAGATCTACACCAAGACACATCATAGTTAAAATACCAAAGCTAATGGATAAAGAAAAAATTTTAAAAGCTGCTAGAGAAAAAAAGACTATCACCTACAAAGGAGCCCCCATAAGGATGACATCAGACTTCTCAACAGTAACACTTGAGGCCAGAAGGGAATGGCAAGATATAATCAATGTAATGCAGAACAAGAACCTACAACCAAGACTACTTTATCCAGCAAGGCTAACATTTAAAATTGAAGGAGAAATAAAGAGCTTCCCAGAAAAAGAAAGCCTGAAGGAATACATAAAAACCAAACCAATTCTGCAAGAGATACTAAGGGGCCTCTTGTGAACAGTTTAAAGGGAGGAATGAATAGAGCAAAAGAAGAATACACTTTAAATAATAAAATGGCAATAAACAACTACATATCAATAATAACCTTAAATGTAAATGGATTAAATGATCCAATCAAAAGACATAGGGTAGCTGCATGGATAAAGAAACAGGACCCATACATATGCTGTCTACAAGAGACACACCTTAAAACAAAAGATGCTCATAGACTGAAGGTAAAAGGATGGAAAAAAATATTTCATGCAAATGGAAATGAAAAAAAAGCAGGGGTAGCAATACTTATATCAGACAAAATGGACTTTAAAACAAAGGCTGTAGTAAGAGATAAAGGAGGACACTACATAATGATAAAGGGAACAATTCAACAGGAAGATATAACTATTGTAAATATCTATGCACCAAATATAGGAGCCCCGACATACATAAAGCAGACTTTGATGGATACGAAGGGCGAGATTAACAGCAATACTATCATAGTAGGGGATTTCAATACCCCTCTAACAACACTGGATAGACCCTCAAGAAAGAAAATTAATAAAGAAACAGCAGACTTAAAGGAGACACTAGATCAACTTGATTTAATAGATATCTTCAGAACTTTTCACCCTAAAGCAGTAGAATATACATTCTTCTCAAGCGCTCATGGTACATTTTCTAGGATAGACCACATGTTAGGAAGATTGAAATGATATCAAGCATTTTCTCTGATCACAATGCCATGAAACTAGAAATTAACCACAAAAGCAAAACTGAAAAATACTCAAACACTTGGAAACTAAATAGCATGTTATTAAATAATGAATGGATTAACAATGAGATCAAAGAAGAAATAAAAAAGTTTCTAGAAACAAATGATAATGAGCATACATCAACTCAAAATTTATGGGACACAGCAAAAGCAGTTCTGAGAGGGAAGTTTATTGCACTACAGGCATATCATAAGAAGCTAGAAAAAGCTCAAATAAGCAACCTGACCATACATCTAAAAGAACTAGAAAAACAACAACAAATAAAACCCAGGACAAGTAGAATGAAGGAAATAATAAAGGTCAGAGCAGAAATAAATGACATAGAGGCTAAGGAAACAATACAGAGGATCAATGAAACAAGAAGCTGGTTCTTTGAAAAGGTAAACAAGATTGATGAACCTTTAACTAGACTCACCAAGAAAAAAAGAGAGAGGACTCAAATAAATAAAATTAGAAAGGACAGTGGAGAAATAACAACTGACACAACAGAAATACAAAGCATTGTAAGAAAATACTATGAAGAACTATATGCCAAAAAATTAGACAATCTTGGTGAAATGGACAAATTTCTTGAATCATATAACCTTCCAAAAATCAATCTGGAAGAATCAGAACACCTAAACAGACCAATTACAGCAAATGAGATCGAAACAGTTATCAAAAAACTCCCAAAAAAGAAAAGTCCTGGGCCTGATGGCTTCACAAGTGAATTCTATCAAAAATTCAAAGAAGAACTAACTCCTATCCTTCTCAAGCTATTTCAAAAAATTCAAGAGGAAGGAAGACTTCCAAACTCCTTTCTTGAGGCGAGCATAATTCTGATCCCGAAACTGGGCAAAGACAACACAAAGAAAGAAAATTATAGGCCTATATCCCTGATGAATTTAGACGCTAAAATTCTCAACAAAATATTAGCCAACCGGATCCAGCAATATATGAAAAAAATCATACACCACGATCAAGTGGGATTTATTCTGGAGAGGCAAGGCTGGTTCAATATTCGCAAATCAATCAATGTGATTCATCACATAAACAAAAGGAAGGACAAAAATCACATGATAATTTCAATAGATGCAGAAAAGGCATTTGATAAAATCCAGCACCCATTTATGCTCAAAACTCTCAGTAAAGTGGGAATACAGGGATCATTCCTTAACATGATAAAGGCCATCTACGATAAACCGACAGCAAACATCATACTAAATGGACAAAATTAAAAGCAATCCCCTTAAGATCAGGAACCAGGCAGGGTTGCCCACTTTCACCACTCTTATTCAACATAGTTCTGGAAGTCCTAGCTACAGCAATCAGACAAGAAGAAGAAATAAAAAGCATCCAAATTGGAAAAGAAGAAGTAAAACTGTCACTATTTGCAGATGATATGATATTGTATATTGAAAACCCTAAAGTCTCAGTCAAAAAACTACTGGACCTTATAAATAAATTCAGCAAGGTGGCAGGATATAAAATTAATACTCAGAAATCAGAGGCATTTCTATACACCAACAATGAAAAATCAGCAAAAGAAATTAAGGAAACAATCTCCTTCACTATTGCAGCCAAAAAAATAAAGTACCTAGGAGTAAATTTAACCAAGGAGGTTAAGGACTTGTACTCGGAAAATTATATAACATTGATAAAAGAAATCAAGGAAGATACAAACAAGTGGAAGCATATACCATGCTCATGGCTAAGAAGAATAAACATCATTAAAATGTCTATATTACCCAAAGCAATTTATAAATTCAATGCAATACCAATTAAAATACCAATGACATACTTCAAAGATATCGAACACATATTCCAAAAATTTATATGGAACCAAAAAAGAACACGAATAGTCTCAGCAATCTTAAAAAGAAAAAATAAAGCAGGAGGTATCACTCTTCCAGATATCAAGGTTTACTATAAGGCCATTATACTCAAGACAGCCTGGTACTGGCATAAGAACAGGCACATAGATCAGTGGAACAGAACAGAGGACCCAGAAATAAACCCACAGCTTTATGGACAACTGATATTTGACAAAGGAGGAAAGAACATACAATGGAGTAAAGACAACCTCTTTAACAAATGGTGTTGGGAAAATTGGACATCTACCTGCAAAAAAATGAAACTAGACCATCAACTTACACCATTCACAAAAACAAACTCAAAATGGATAAAAGACTTAAATGTTAGCCGTGAAACCATAAGCATCTTAGAAGAAAACATAGGCAGCAAGCTCTCCGACATCTGTAGCAGCAGTATATTTGCCTTTTTATCTCCACGGGCAACTGAAATAAAAGGCAAGATAAACAAATGGGACTATATCAAACTAAAAAGTTTTTGCACAGCTAAAGACAATAGGAACAGAATAAAAAGACCAGCCACACAATGGGAGAACATATTCGACAGCACATCTGATAAGGGGTTAATAACTAAAATTTATAAAGAACTTATAAAACTCAACACCAGGAAGACAAACAACCCAATCAAAAAATGGGCAAAAGAAATGAATAGAAATTTCTCCAAAGAGGACATACAGATGGCCAATAGGCATATGAAAAAATGCTCAACATCACTAATCATTAGAGAAATGCAAATTAAAACCACAATGAGATATCTCCTCACACCAGTCAGAATGGCACTTATCAGCAAAACAACACAGAATAAGTGCTGGGGAGGATGTGGAGAAAAGGTAACCCTCCTGCACTGCTGGTGGGAATGCAGAGTGGTGCAGCCACTGTGGAAAACAGTTTGGAGATTCCTCAAAAAATTAAAAATCGAACTGCCTTTTGACCCAGCTATCCCACTTATAGGAATATACCCTAAGAACACCATAGCACTGTTCGAAAAGAAGAAATGCGCCCCCATGTTCGTGGCAGCATTGTTCACAATAGCGAAGATCTGGAACCAGCCCAAGTGTTCGTCAGAAGACGAGTGGATTTAAAAGCTTTGGTACATATATACTATGGAATACTACTCAGCCATAAGAAATGATGACATCGGATCATTTATAACAAAATGGATGTACCTTGATAACATTATACGGAGTGAAATAAGTAAATCAGAAAAAAAGAAAAACTGAGAACAGCATGATTTCATACATAGGTGGGACATAAAAGTGAGAATATGAGACATGGACAAGAGAGTGGTGGTTATGGGATGGGGGGAGGGAGGAAAGAGTGGGATAGGGAGGAGGGGAGGGACACAGGGAAAACCAGATTGAAGGTGACAGAGGACAATTTGACTTTTGGTGATGGGTATGCAACACAATTGAATGATAAGATAACCTGGAGATGTTTTCATTGTACATATGTACCCTGATTTATTGGTGTCACCCCATTAGATTTAATAGTAAGAAAATATATATATAAAAATAAAAAAATAAAAATGTCTTTATAACTGAAACCCAACATTCATGAACATTTTCTACATAACAGAATAAATTATCTTCCAAAGTTTTTATAATTTATAAATCTATTAACCAAGTCAAGTACCACAAAAAGTATTTCTATATGTCTGTCTTACAAATAAAACTAATATTGGTACATATTATAGAGAATGTTTATAATTTGACAATTATGAGTTTAGAAAGCTACCTAATAAGATGTAGCTAATTGAATATTTAAAAGTACAGACACCATTTTCCATTAATGCCTTGAAAGCTGTGGAACTGTTTGACATTAATTATTGTAAATAAACAAAAATCTTACTACTTTTTAAGTCATAAAATAACCGTTTAGAAACACTTTGGCCCAATGCTGTTACAAAACTAAGCTGATACTTGATATAGTACTTTCTCTTTTAATTTCTATGAAGTATAGATTAGAGGGAAGTTTCTATTGGATAACTTCCAGTGTTGATATGTATTAATTTATCATGCCACCTTCCTACATCTCATTCCATAAAATCAAACTTCTGCTATTTGTACTTACATAGGTGGTGAACAATCTGAATGAAACCATTTTCTTTCTTAGACTGGAAAGATAATGCTCTATCTATTGTTTTGCTCTTCTGTATTGGATAATTTTTAAAAATATGATTGAATGACATATTGAAGAAAATGTTATATCATTCTTGATGTCTATGTGAATTATACAGCAGGATTATTGTGTCTTCAACAAAATACATGCTCCAATGAATACTTAGTTTTACAATTTTACTTCAGTTAAAACTATACATATATGTTTAATAGAATTGGAAACATCTGTTCACTAATATGCACATTTACTGCATAGTCTAACCTTTTGTGTACATAGAAAATATGTACACATCTTCCACCATGCTATTTTAGTCAGTCTGTAACTTACGGCTGGTAAGAACTATTTACATCATGTAGATATTGTATGATTCAAGTTTTTAACAGGAGATAATTTTTTTTCCAACTCTCCTTTGAAACTTTATAGCAGGCAAGGCCAGAGAGCAAGATTAGAGGCCTGAGTTCTAGATGCATCATTCTTATCAAGAAGAGCAAAGGAGAAAATCATCTAGTAAGTACCAAAGACCAGCATATTAGGACAATGTTTGCCTTCTGCAAAAACCCAGGAAAGCCAGAGGCAGGCTTAGGTGTGTGATACAAGACAAAGAAGGAGTAGGGACCAGAGTGATTAAAACAAGTAAAGCAAGTGCTATGAAGACCATTGGTCTGTCGGAAGGAATGGGATATGTTGAGGAGGATATTGAGTTATTTCCTAGTGAGAGCTAGTGTTTGAGTTGGTAAGGGTATAATGCAAGCAGAATACATCTTCTGGCTCTTTAAGGGCAATGACAGAGCAAACAGTCTTTGCCAACCTAATGTTGATCCTAGGCCCAAGGTACAAGTATTATTCAGGGTTCTCTAGAGAAACAGAATTAAATGGATGCATGTAGAAAGAGAGCAAGAGATTTATTAGAAGAAATAAGCTCATGTGATAATGGACACAAGTTTCAAGATCTTCAATCACTGAATTGGGCCCCAGGAGAGCCAATGGTGTAGTTCCAGCATGAGTCCAAAGGCCTAAGGGTAACAGAGTTATGGTGTAAGTTCCAATCTGAAAGCTAGCTGGCTTGGGATGCTAGAAGATTCAGTGTTAAGATTTGGGTCCCAAGCCAGGAAAATACTGATGTTTCAGCTCCCCTGTTAGGCAGGAGACTTTCCCTTTTAATGGCAGGAAGGTCAATCTTTTTGTTCTAATCAAGCCCTCAAATGATTGGATGAGGCCCACCGACATTAGGGAGGACGATCTGCTTTACTAATTCTATTATTCAAATATCAATACCTTCCAGAAACACCCTCACAGATGAACCCAGAATAATGTTTGACCAAATATTCAGGCACTTCATGATACAGTCATGTTGCCACACAGAATTAACTACCATAAAATATCATTGTAGGGAGATCAAAGCAGAGTGAGTAATGAGTGCTTCAGAGAGAGGTTGGCTGTTATATATGGGCTGTGTGGAGTTACAAAAGTTAGTAGTGTGCTGTAAAAGTGATGACATTTCTGCAGCTTTACTCCACTTTCATTAGATGAAATAATTGAAAATACTCATAAAGCTGTGGATGCCATCTGACTAGAAACTAGGCCTTTTGACATCTACCTTTGAGATGAAACATGTTTATGAATAACAACAACTATGCTTACAGATGGAGTCTAGGCATTTTAAAAATGCGTATCATGATATCTGTTGTAAATATTTACTATGTGCCCTAGCCTCGAGTCATCTCTGTCTTACAAATTGGTCTTTTGCATTGGTGCCCTTACTCTTCATTCAGTTCCACTAATGAGATGGGATTCACTTAGCTGAACAATCACAACTTCACATTTCAAGTGCATGGATTCAGCTTCACCTGTTTCCATTAGTCTTTCCAATTGATAAGCACTTTCTAATAGATTGTCTCATTTGATAACTTGGTGAGACATAGGGTTGAACCATGTGTAATTTCTGATATTTGATCACTGTTGATTCACAAAATTAATAATATGATATGGTTCAATATAGCACTATTAAACCTACATTTGAGATGCAAGAAAGCGAGGATCAAAGCTAGTATGATTTTTTTTATTTTTAGGAGTCATAGAGCTGTTTAATAGCATAGCTAAATTAAGGCTGTGAGTGCTACATTTTACAACTTTTCTACATTGCCACCATTGAACTTGTAAGCAGCAAATCATTTATAATTTACCCAATACAAATAAATGCTAATTTAGACACAATGAAATTAATCCTGGATTTTAATGGTTCAAAATCTGTAGCCGTCAATAGTTTTCTAACTATTTGCTTTTAGCAGTTTCCAATTTATTTTCCACACTAATAAAGATTAAATATTGGGAACTCCGAACTCATCACGATTGTGTTCACCTTGTGTCTGAGCACCTGGATGAACAATCGTTGTACTTTTCCTACCTCTACTTACATATTTTTAAAATATTTTGAAAGCTTTAGAAATCTTTGATAATAAGAATTATCATTACAACATGGAAGGTAGTAAATATGATTTTTTGTGAATATATTTATAATTATTCTCCTGAAATTATGTGGTAAACCTCTTTGACAACTTTGCTGAAGATGAATCCATTTCGGAAAAATTAGCACTGAGTTATTTACACAAATACATATTTTAAGCTACATTTTGAGCTATCCCTTAGATTGTTCCAAAAAAGTTGGTACAAATAGAGACATCAAAATTTTTATCAGACCCTGGTTGGCTGGCTTAGCAGAAGAACATTGGTTCAGCATGTGGAAGTTCCAAGTTTGATTCCCAGTCAGGGCACACAGGAGAAGCGACCATTTGCTTCTCCACCCCTCTCCCTTCTGCTCTCTCTTACTCTCTCTCCCCTCCTATTCTGCAGCCGTGGCTCAAATGGTTTGAGCAGTTTGGCCCGGGGCACTGAGGATAGCTCTATGGCCTCGCCTTAGGCTCTAAAATAGCTCAGTTGCCAAGCAACAGAGCAGAAGCCCCAAATTGGCAGAGCATTCCTGGTAGAGGGCTTGCTGGGTGAATCCCAGTCAGGCCTTATTTGGGAGTGTGTTTTTGCCTCACTGCCTCTCACTTAATAAAAAAAAAAAAAAATCAAGTGCTCCAAAATGATATTGCTGAGTTTTGTTTAGCAGTTCAAGTCCAAGTGTTTGTTCATAGAGATCTATTTTCTTATAAATAAAGCTGATCAGGGAAGCATGAAATTGAGAGCACTTTGCGGCCCTAGTGGAATTGAAGTCACTACACTCTTGCTTATTTTTGATGATTCCACTTTTGTCATTTGTTTAAAACATGGGAGAAAAAAATAAGTGCAAGCAGCAACCATTATTACATGGCCCAGCCTGAGATATCTGAAGGTTATTATGATGGCAGCTTGAAGGGTGTAGAGTCAAAGATGGCCTGTGAGGAGATAAAGAAGCAGAAAGTCCACCATCCCTGTGAAGGGAGAGGAGGGATGTCTGTCTAAGTAAGGGGTTTGCTGTTGGTGCTATTGTAAACTTTCGGTTGATAAAAATTAAAGTGCCAAAATGAGTGGTAGATTAATCTAAAATATCCACATATTTACCACTCAGTTTTTAGTCACTTCAATACTTGTTTTAATTTAATTTTTTTTATTTAGAAATTAAATTTAATGGGGTGCCATTGGTTCATAGGAACACATAGTTTTCTAGTGTATACCTCCATAGCATGTGAAATACTAATTGCATTGTGTGCCCATTACCCAAAGTCAAAACTCCTTCTATCACCATATATCTATTCCCCTCTCCCTCCCCGTCTCCCTCATAACCACTTTACTTTTGTCTATGTCCGTGAGTCCTGTTTTATATATCCCACTTATGTGTGAAATCATATAGTTCTTAGCTGTTTCTGATTTACTTATTTTGCTTAACATTATACTCTCAAGGTCTTCAACACATTTAAAAAATTATAATCATAAAAGTGTCAACAGAAGAAGAGGAAATGGATAATAGAGTCAAGAGAAACATAACATTTTACAAATGACCACATGTTGACCAAATTTATTTCCATATTAGCTCATTTCATTTTCACTTGTATGTGTCTTAAAAATGATTAAAGCATCTTTTAGCAATAAATTACCTTGAAACTACCTTTTCAAGATTGATCTTTCTGGGACAGGTGTTTAAAAGAATCACCATAAGCCATTTTTTTGTACATTTCTTAATTATTTCTTGTCATTCTTAAAAGAATGGAGCAGCCTTCTTTTACTTATATACAATTAAACATGGTAATTTAGAATCTATAACTGTTAAATTAAATAAATAGTTATTTTTCTGGTACTGGAAAGGCAGAGAGAAGAAATGAAATATAGGTACTGCTAACACCACAGATCATAAGAACTTCTAGTCCTAGAGAGTTCATTCTAGCAGAGAGGCATTAGAGATGCTCAGCAGTTAATGTGAAGTGTCATTTTGCTAACATATTTCCAACTGAGGATTCTGAGAAAAGGGAATTCACCAGAGGTCAAAGCACTAGTTTGAAGTGTTTGTGGAGAGAGATGAGAATGGTCTTGGTTACATCTTGACTTATATCCTGTGAAGAGGCACAATCCTGTTTTTAAATCAGACTCCATGTTAAACTCTTTAAGAGGAAAATGACTGATTTAAAATGTTTCAGGAGGTCCTAACTGGTTGACTCAGTGGAAGAGCATCGGCTCGTTGATGTCCTGGATTCAATTCCCATTCAGAGCTCACAGGATTGTCCATCTTCTTCTCCACCCTTCTCCTCTCACTTCTCTCTCTCTATATATATATCCTCCCCCTGCAGCCATGGCTCATTAGAGAGAGTTGGCTCTGGGCACTAAGAATAGCTGGGTTGTAGAGCAATGGAGCAATGCCCCAGATGAGCAGAACATCACTCCAGATCGGGCTTGCTGTATGGATCCTGGTTGGGGAGCATGCAGGAATCTGTCTCTGCCTCTCCTCCTCTTTCTGAAAAAAAAAAAAAAAAAAGGAGAATAAATAAATAAAATAAAATGATTCAGGAAAAAAGACACATAAGTTTAATAAAGTCTAGTTGTAAAATGTAGCTTGATCTTAGGGAGCATTGTGCACGAGTGGGTGAGTTAAAAATGTACTACAAGCAGGTTTGTTCAACCTTTTTTTTTCTATTTCTCTATTTTAAAAATAGTACATTTCTGATCTACTTCCTAACCAGGCCCAATGCTGTTTGGCTTCTGAGCTCAGATGAGATCAGGCACATTCAGAATATGTCAATAATAATCTAATAACTGGGTATGGGGCCAGCTGTGTTCTTGGGGCAGCAGGAGGACCACTCTGTGGAGTACATGGTCTTTTGGCCATTTTGCTGTCCATCTGAAACTGGTGCAGTAAGGTATTGAATATATATTGTGCTTGAAATAAAATAATTAGTAATTAATACTTCTCTATCCACATGTCTGATAGCACAGTAGAGCTTAGTGTCAAACCAATGTGGTTTTCACTAGAAGGAAATACCGGTGGAAAACAAAGAGCTTTAAAAAAGTAAACATGGGTATGAAATATACATTGGATACCTACTTTATTTATTGGGATAAGTGAGTAGTCAATCTCCTGAGTAATAAATACTCCATTGTGTGTTCTACTAGCAGGAAGACATTCCGTTCTCATCTCCTCTTCTTGCTTCTTCATCACAACCCTTGTTGAATAGCTGACATGAAATCATCTCACTTTATTACTTATGATCTAAAGATGTTTGTAGTATTCATTTGACTGCTGGTAAATTTGGAGATTTGTTTATTCATCTGTTATTTATTGAGTGCCTACCAAGTATTGCTGGGTGACCAGACATTATAATGTTCCAGCAGGTAAAATAACTGAGAGATACAGATGTTTATACATACATGTACATATCTGGCTTCTTGTTCTTTTGGAAGAGGAAGCTCCTCTTTCAATTAAGTCCTGTCAAAAGGCTTGGTAATGGAGGTATCTTATTAGAGCATACTTTGAAAGTTATGTCCATCTTGGCCTGTGGCAGCATAGTAGATAGAGAATCGACCTGGAACACTGAGGTTTATGGTTCAAAACCCTTGGGCTTGCCTAGTCAAAGCACATAAACAAGCAACAAGCAAGCAATGAGCAACTAAAATGAAGCGACTAGGAGTTGATACTTCTCGTTCGCCTTCCTCTCTTCTCTCTTATTAATAAGGACATTTTAGTCTACTTTGCTTTATATCCTGAGAGTGTAAGGTTTGTAGCTACTGCATAAGTCACCCATAATAGATATTCTATAGAAGAAAATGTATCCTTACTTTAAAAATATAATTGAAAAGGAAACAGTACATTGTCAGACCTTGTTCTGTCTGTGGAAATCCATTCAAATCATGATTTTACTCCTAGGCCATTTGAGAAGAATAAAATATTCAAAACTAATGGCTTCAAGTTCTCAGGCAGATCTAGACTCTTATTATCAGAAAAACTCTACAATGGCTCTGGAGAACAGTTTTAATTTTTCTCAACCAATATGAATACTGTTTTGGATATAAATTTAGGAAACATGATTTTCAGAGACCCTCTACTGAATTATTTTGAAATGTTATAATAAAGATTACTGAATTACAATTTGATTATCCATCATTGCCATTTTCAGTGGGAAGATAATTAGTTTGGCATTAACTTTGAATGTGAAAAGACCCTAAGAAAGTCACATTTCTGTAAGTGCTGTCATTTCCTGATTATTCTACTGCAACCATCTTCTGACAAGCTATATAAGGAAAACCAGAAAAATTAAATGCTCATATATAGATCTTGAGGGGAGCTGAAAGGATAGACTCATTTGTGAAGACTACATCAGTTTCTGTATAAATTTATTTTTGTAGTAATAATAAAATCATGCTAAGTATATAATATAACATCATATTTAAATATCAATGCGCTTATTTCTTTCATAGTTTTATTTTAAAACACTGTTTAAATGTCGTGATTCTCTCTTATTGACAAAAAAGAAGACACAACGAATAATTGTTGAGCACATTTATGTCAAGAAATGCAAATGCGTTTACATTTTCAATTTTTAATAGTTCTCATACTAAAATTTGGAAATGTCTGTAAAAGTAATTTAGTCAGTGCAAACCTGAAATCCTTTACTGAAAATTATCTTTTGTTGGCATTATAAAATCCTGAATCAGGACTATTTTGTGAGAACCACATTTCATCACTGACTCAAAACTTTTAGACATGCATGAATATATTTTAGAATTACAAAGAATTGCTTTAAATATTTAATGCTTTCACACATTTGATGCTTATTATATATCAAGTACACTTCTAAGAGCTTTCTATATGTTAGCTCATAGAATCTTCATAACATTTGATTAGATAGGTATTATGTCCCAGTTTTACAGATGAAAAAACTGTCATGGAGAAATTAGATAGTTTTTTCTGAAGTAATGTAACTTGGTTAAGAGATCTGAGCTCTTTAACCTCCATCCTACTCCATATCTCAATCAGATAAAACTAACTGTGTAATGGGATTAATAACTTCACAACTGTATTTTACTCTTAAGGTTGTATTTATACGTACATGCAATGTATGTCTTAAGTGCCAACAGTTGGGTGCATATCATGTAAGGGAAAGAGCTATTCTGTATCTAAATATAAAAATCAGACAATTTATTAAAAAAATAAATGCCTCCATAAAGGTAGAAGAGAAGAAGAGAACAATGCACTGTTTTAACATATTTATTTATGAGCTCAAACCACTATGATAACAAAACTATTACTCTAATCTTTGGAAAAAAAAAAAAAGGAGAAATGCCAGGAGACTAAAAACAGACAAAGTTCTTGATATTCTAACTGGAGATGGATAGAACACTTTGTAAAGTGTAAACAGGTGTTGGCCAAATAAGTTTATAAATATGATGTATATGTTTGCTCACTTTGGGTGTGGGAGACAGGCTGTTAAGCTGGCAAAGTCATTATAACCTAAGGCTTAGTTTTAAGACTAAGCCTTTCCCTCCCTTCTAATACTAAGATCTTCTCAAAACTAAGCTTTCCCCCACACTCCTGACTGTTTGTTGCATGATAGAGGGTGGGGCACTTTTATGAGGAACCCATTTATGCCTCAGATAAGTGGCTTTGTATCAGAGACTTCCTTATTTGCATATTGGCTTAAAGGCTTTAATTTTCTACACTATAAAATGAAACAGACCAGGGGCTTTTTCTCTCGGTTCCTTCAATCAGCATTGCAGAGGCCTCCTTGATCCCTTGCCCTCCATGGGAAAAGCAGGTTTTCTGCTTTTCCCTTGGCTTCTCTTGTGGCTTGCCTGTCTTGGTGACACCAATAAACAGAATGGTCTACCATCCTCCGACTCTGCCATATCTTTACTGTCTGCCCAAATTCAATGAGAACCTGCATGTGAATGGCCATGATGGTGACCCCTGGCCATACAGCAGGTCATTTTAATTGTGAGCTCCTCATAAGAAAATCAAATGGAATATAAAAACTTTGAAAAAAAGTGATAGTATTATGGGATGTCTGTAGATTAACCAAGAATAGATCACACCAAATTTATCACCTATGACCTTTAGCAGACTTTTTTGTTCAATAGTCCTGCTAATTGCAATAAAGGATACATAGATGTTTAGAGTCACTTGGTGACTTTAAACCAACCTCTATGTGCCTTTTTCCAAACTCAGCTTAACACCTCGGGTGGTTGTACATTTACCTACCACCAATATGCACATATACAGTCGGAAGATCACTGTCCTCATCCCATCCTGCCCCACCTTTGAAAAGCACTACAATAGTTCCTTCTTATTCACAGTTTGATTTCCCATGGTTTCTGTTACCTGCATTCTGAAAATATTAAGTGAAAATTTTCAGAAATAAGCAATTCACAAGTGTTCGGCAGATAAAATATAATATGCTCATTTTGTTAAAGATGGTGCTGCCCACATGGAAGCCTGTCACCCAGGTGATATTATTTGCCCTTATGCTTGTGATGGCTGTGGGGAAAAAGTTGTAATGTAAGCAGGCCAGGTCATTATAGCTTAAGGCTTTGTTTTAAGAGTAAGCTCTTCTCCACTCCCTTAACTGATTGGATTAAAGGTTTGGATTATCTATGCTATAAAGTGGGTGGACCGGTAGCTAGAGCTCTCTCTCGGTTCCTGGGTTCCTGAGATTAGTATAGAGAGGAGAGCAGAGTAAGGCCACGTGAAGGCCAGGAGAAGCAGCCGAGATGGCAGAGTGCTGAGGAAGAAGCCAGTTTAAGAGTTTGTGCAGGAGGAGATGGGAAACAGAGGTGAATAAGTCTGGTGAGCTAGAAAGCTTTGATGCTAGGAAACTCGGATAAGTCAGTAGCTTTGTGAGCACTGAATGTGTGGGTTTTGGAGCCCAGTGTGTGTTTTTGCTTGCCTGCCGGGTGCAAGCTAGGATTAAAGCTGATGGCTCACCAGTTTGTGGCTCCTGTGTTTCATTACCGACTGTTCGAATCCAATGCGAACCTGCGTGGGTCAGGCGGCTGTGATAGTGGCCTTGGCGACAGGCTTTACATTTGGCGTAGTCGGCAGGATTCGATACAGTTCGGCATGGAGCCACCACCACCTTTGAGTGGTGGAGTAGAGGACTGGTTGCTGTTTTGGTTTCCCATAGCTGTTTTTTGGGGGACTGTTGGATGGCTGACTTTTACAGCCATGCGTGAGGAAACCGAGAGCTCTATGGAAGAGGCTGCCCAGGACCTGCAGGCTGAGCAGCGGAAGGAGCTGGAGGAAACGTGGGAGAAACAGATGCTGACCTTGGAGCTGAAGGAAGCGCTGGAGGAGGAGGCTGACCAGGTTTACGAGATTCACCTGGAAATTGAGCAGACGCTGGAGAAGGAATCACAGGTTCCTGAGTTGGAGATTGCCCTGGATGTTGTGGAGAGCCAGCAGCGGCCTGAGACCGGGCCTGAGGCTGGGGCCGGAGCTGAAGCCAGGACTGGGGCTGGAGCCGGGGCTGGAGCTGCAAGGCCCATGGAGCAGAAAGCAGCAGCAGCAAGGGGCTCAAGACCAGCAGCAGGAGCTGATGTTTTCAGTTCCTCTTTGGAGGATGAGGAGAATCAAGCTGGAGTTGCAATCCGCAGCCTCCAGAAGGTGAGAGCCCAGCATCAAGGAGTAGCTACGCTGCCGGTAGGTCTGCGATTTTGTGACATATGGGTGGATGCCATCATGCTCCCCAGAGCAGAGATGGAAATGCTGACTGCCATTGACACATGCTTTTCTTTAGGACAGTGTGAGACTTGCCATGATGGCAGGAATGAGGGGGGAGGCTAAAGCCCTATGTGTGTGGACTGATTTCCTGGACTATGACCGGATGGGCACAGGCTCCTTTGTTGAATGGACTTATGGATTTTGGACAATGTGAAATACCTTGATGGGGGTGGAGGGTGGCTTTACTGGAGGCCCTCCCCCTGCCCCGGGAAGCCTTTCAAATGGCAAGAGAGAAGGCCCAGGACATTTTGCACTTTTGGAAAAGTGCTTAGAGACTGGTGAAATGTGTGTACCTTTGTAATGTTTGAAATTGTATGATTTGTCATGCTGTTGTAATTTGTGTAATATGCCTAATTTCCTTGTACAGGAATGCCATTGGTATAAATTGTGTGGGTAGTAAAGTGAGCATAGGGGTGGATTGTTCGGCAGATAAAATATAATATGCTCATTTTGTTAAAGATGGTGCTGCCCACATGGAAGCCTGTCACCCAGGTGATATTATTTGCCCTTATGCTTGTGATGGCTGTGGGGAAAAAGTTGTAATGTAAGCAGGCTAGGTCATTATAGCTTAAGGCTTTGTTTTAAGAGTAAGCTCTTCTCCACTCCCTTAACTGATTGGATTAAAGGTTTGGATTATCTATGCTATAAAGTGGGTGGACCGGTAGCTAGAGCTCTCTCTCGGTTCCTGGGTTCCTGAGATTAGTATAGAGAGGAGAGCAGAGTAAGGCCACGTGAAGGCCAGGAGAAGCAGCCGAGATGGCAGAGTGCTGAGGAAGAAGCCAGTTTAAGAGTTTGTGCAGGAGGAGATGGGAAACAGAGGTGAATAAGTCTGGTGAGCTAGAAAGCTTTGATGCTAGGAAACTCGGATAAGTCAGTAGCTTTGTGAGCACTGAATGTGTGGGTTTTGGAGCCCAGTGTGTGTTTTTGCTTGCCTGCCGGGTGCAAGCTAGGATTAAAGCTGATGGCTCACCAGTTTGTGGCTCCTGTGTTTCATTACCGACTGTTCGAATCCAATGCGAACCTGCGTGGGTCAGGCGGCTGTGATAGTGGCCTTGGCCACAGGCTTTACAACAAGTTTTAAATTGTATGCTGTTCTAAGTTGTGTGCTGAAATATCAAGCCATTCCAATGTGAGGCCGGTGACGTGAGTCACCATTTTGTCCAGCATAACCCATGCTTTATCCTCTCTTCGCTCATTATTCATTTAGTAACTAGCTTTGTGATTAGATCAACTGTCACTGTATCACAGAGCTAGTGTTCAAGCAACCCTTATGTTACTTAATAATGGCCCCAAAGTACAAGAGCAGTGATGCTGGTGATTTGGATATGCCACTCTCGCCCCCTCCCCAGAAAAAATCGTGTTGGAAATAAGCATAGTATAATAGGGTTTGTTACTCTTGTGATTTCAGACATCCACAGGGGGTTGTAGAATGCCCCATAGATAGGAAACTACTTTACTTATAGTAATTGGCCATGACTAGGAGTATGTTCCATATTTGAGTGGTTTAAAAGAAGAATAAGTTGGAGATTTATTGGATTAAAATAAAAAAAATAAATAGTTATTGTTTCATAAGCATATATACCTGTATATTTCAGGTAGGAGTTTGAAATGCATTGTTTTTGCCAGTCTTCCAGACTTAAACACAGACTCTGGCCCTTAGTGAGTATGCAATAAATGTTTATTGAACTGAAAGAAGGTAAAAGAGAAAGAGTGAGAGAAAACACACACACACACACACACACACACACACACACACGCACATGCATATATTATGTAGTCATACCTCATTTTATTGTGCTTTTATTTATTGCATTTAATAAAAGTTGTATTTTATTTTACAAATTAAGGGGAAAACTTTCCACTAGGAAAAGGATTACAGCTCACTTTATCGTATTATTTGCTTTATTGCAGTGGTCTGGAACCTAACCTAAATTATTTCCAGGGCATGCCTGTAATCCCCTTAATCGTATGATTATTCATTTCTTTCACAGATGAGAAAACTGTGGCAGTAAAAGTTTATCTTATTGAAAGTCATGAAGGAAAAATACGATAACACAACTCTTCTCTCTCTCTCTTTCTCTCTCTCTCTTTTTACACACACAGCACACACAGAACACACATAGATATGCATGTACATATATTTATATATTATAATTAGAGAGAAATATATATATGGATACAGATAGAGACACAGTTTAAGACAGTGCCCGATACATATAATTACCCAATAAATATTGCTATCATTAGCTGTTATCAGGTCAGAGGATATCAAGTTTCACTTTACTTTGCACTCTTCATGCCATAGTAGGAATGCTTAATTGTGTTTTACTAGGAGCTTATTTTAATAGAAACATCATTAACAGAATGTGACCTGCTTGGGTAACATACTCCATTGGTATCCACTTCCTGTCACGCTATGTTCAGAGAATTATAGACCTTTACTGAAAATTGTTACATGGATGAATGGGGAGAAGGCTCATGGCTATGAGTTTTCAAGAATTTCAAGATTGGTCATGTGGAAGCCCAAAGAAACTTGGTGTTTGATATTCATGAGATATAGCTAAAGCACTTGATCACATATTCATGTTTCCCTGGGCAATCACTGTTTATGTCTGTTTAATTATCAGTTAGTTTTTAAATTATGAAAGTATACCTGTTTGGACAAGAAGTTATATACTTATCCCACCCACATCTAGGTTATATATGTGGCAGTGAAGAAGAAGCACATTTAAATTAACCATAGGACAAATGTACAAAGTATTTGAGCTCTTGAATACTGAAATAGACTACTGAAGTTATGAAATGATATTACTGGAAATATGCAGTTTGATACAGGACAATGATTCAATGTGAAGGATGATTTATTTACTCATTTTGTGGTTAGACTTGATGTACATTGTCTCATCTATTACATATAATCTAATAGATCACAATCCCTAAATAGTTTCTTCTGTGATTTACCTGCTGCTTCTCTGTTAAGAAGAAAATTAACTATAAACTTACATTTCTATTAAGCTGACTATCGATACTTTAAATGACCCATTTTATAAATAAATCAAACTTCAGCTGAGCCTGAACACATAGGAGATTTGTCCTAATATTGTGACATAGGTTTTATTTTTTATAGCTCTTCAGTAAAAATAGGATCTTCTTTTTCTTTTGAAACAGGAAATTTAATAGTTTTTTTCTTGACTTATTTTTCATTTTTTTTCATTATTTTTATTTTTATTTATTCATTTTAGAGAGGAGACACAGAGTGAGAGAGAAAGACAGAGAGAGAGAGAGAGAAAGGGGGAAGGAGCTAGAAGCATCAACTCCCATATGTGCCTTGACCAGACCAGTGCAGGGTTTTGAACTGGCAACCTCAGTGTTCCCAGGTCGACGCTTTATCCACTGCGCCACCACAGGTCAGGCTTATTTTTCATTTTTTAACAATTTTAGAGAAAAAAAAGAAATAAGAGCTAAAAAATATGTTTATTGTACCTCTTCAGACAGAATGATCTAGAAATCCATGATATAATCTGAATTAGTTATTAACCCATGTCTTTCTTACCAATAGAAATTGTTTTGAAATTTGCTACATCTGTGCCATAAACTCTTACTTGAATAAGAAACCTAAAAACAATTTCTACTTTTATATGACTATGTCCCCCAATGTGTGTATTTTGGGGACTAATGATTATATTTAATGAGTTTAGCTATTGTTTAAAAATAATTTTGATTTTATAACAAACAATGAGCACGTTTTCTTTTGCACTTTTATTGCCTTCCCTGGATTCAGCACGGATACTTTTCAGTTGGTGGAATGCTTTCTTTGTGAGCTATTTATTGAGTGCCTACTATGTTCTGGCACTGTGACCTAAGCTCAGACAGCCTTTGATTTGCAGAAAACTTTTGAAGGGCTTTGCCCCAAACCCACTTGGAGGTTTTCACTCAAATGAGAGGATTTTCCTTCCTAGTGTTCCTGCAGCATGTGTAGTGGCCCATAGTTACTGAGTGCCTGTGTTAACAGGCAGTGGGTAGGCCCCTAGGTCAAGGCATGCCAAAATAGGGATGGCAGTGGTGAAAGGTTCAATGCCTGTTTTAGTTGGAAAATCCCACGTTCAGCCAGTTGTTCTACCTTTGGAACCCATGATGCCTTGCCCTATAATACAATGTTCAAATTCACAACCCTGATTATTCCTGCTCCATGTGATATCAAACTATTTTTAAACCATGTCTCCTGTAACATCACTGGCATGTTCTCAGGTTTCCTGTGCATGTTCTCAGACTGAAACTTCACTTCCAGTGTTACCTCCTAGAGCCCTTGCCAACATCCTGTTTTTGTTCCCAGTCCAACTCAAAGTCTACCTTCTCCATAGAGTGCTATTGTGTCTCCCCAATAAACAGAGTGGGGAAAAGGTAGGTTTACAGTTGTGCACACATGAAACAGAGTTTGTTCTTATATTGTTACTTATTAATTATTTTATTATTTCCACCTGAACTTTTGCTTACCCTGTATTTATTTTTCTGTTTCTTTGAAGTGCTACTGTAGGACTTGGAACTTTTATTTTTGTATGATTTCTAGCATCATATATTTTATTATGGCTACTGATGTTATTATCTAATTTCACATTAGCCTATTAACCTGAGTAGACCCAGCTGGAGTTGCCTTTCTTTGAACCCACTAAAATATCTAGCATATTGTCTTGAATGTGCCAGGTCGTCAGAAGGTTTTTTTAAATAAAATAAATTTATCTTGACAATCAATATTTATGGAATGTGTTTCCATTTACCATTCAATAACAAATAAATTATCTTATTTCTTGCATCTTATTTTCCATATATTCACATCGATTTTATTTCTTATTCTGAAAATTATAGTGACAAAAGCAATTGACATATATTTACCATATAGTTCAAAGGAATTTATAATTAAGCAAATCAACATTATCTTTATTTTTTTCTCATGCATTTGAAACCACTTCTTTTTTTCCTTTTTATTTTATTTTATTCATTTTAGAGTGGAGACACAGAGTGAGAGAGAGAGAGAAAGAGAGAAAGGGGGGAGGAGTTGGAAGCATCAACTCCCATATGTGCCTTGACCAGACCAGTGCAGGGATTTGAACTGGCGACCTCAGTGTTCCCAGGTCGACGCTTTATCCACTGCGCCACCACAGGTCAGGCGCATTTGAAACCACTTTTAAAATATAAAGTATTTTTAAGCAGCACATTTCTTACATTCTGATTTTTAAGGAGGTTGCTGATACTAGTATAAATGTTTATTTTCTATTTTATCATGTTGACCGAAACTATTCGAGGGCCTCCCCAGCAAGCTTCTTTTTAAAGAAAATATTAAACAAAATTTCCAAACATAAGAGTATATGCTTCCCCTTCTCCATCCAAAGATAATAATTAAAAAGCAATTTTCACATAAATACTGCTAAAAATGGAAGCAAGTACTAGTCAAAAAAACAGTCCTAACTGAGGAAAGGCACACCCAATTTAAACCATGGCCTGCCAGGGTCAGGGAAAGGATGGGATGTGAAGTGTGAGAGTTTTATCAAGAAGTAGAGGTAAGAAAGAACTAGAAGTAAGTGCATCGAAGCAGTCTCTGCAAATCTCCCTAATATCTGATTTTATACGGGTCCTTGAGATTCAGCCTACGTCTTTCTACTCTTTCAGTTCAGTTTAGGTCAGCATTTATTGAGTTCCTACTATGTAACAGATTTTGTAATAGGCTAAGTAGGTAACTTTGGAAAGGCAGTACAGTTCAATTTTGATGAGAGACTATTGCTAAAGGTTGACACCAGCAAATACTGGCCCAGATTCTCAAGCTAAAAACTAAAGAGTGATCCTAGATTCCTCCCATTCACTTTACTTTTGTTCTCAACCCCACTTCCATTCAGTCAGTCCTCAAGTTCTTACGGTCTTCATTCATTATTTTCCTTTATTATTAATTTTAATGGGGTGACATGGATTAATTAGGGTACGTAGATTCAGAGAAAACATCTGCAGGTTATTTTGACATTTAATTATGTTGTATCCCCATCACCCAAAGTCAAATTGTCCTCCGTCACCTTCTATCTGGTTTTCTTTATGCCCCTCCCCTCCTCCCATTCCCTCTCTCTCCCCCAACCCTCATAACCCCATAACCACCACACTCTTGTCCATGTCCCTGAGTCTCATTTTTATGTCCCAGCTTTGTATGGAATGATATAGTTCCTAGTTTTTTCTGATTTACTTATATCACTCAGTATAATGTTATCAAGGTTCATCCACGTTGTTGTAAATGATCCAATGTCATCATTTCTTATGCCTGAGTAGTATTCCATAGTATATATGTAACACATCTTCTTTTTTCATTCATCTATTGAAGGACTTTTTGGTTGTTTCCATGTCTTGGCCACTGTGAACAATGCTGCAATAAACATGGGACTGCATGTGTCTTTATATACCAATGTTTTTGATTTTTGTGGGTATATGCCCAGCAGAGGGATTGCTGGGTCGTATGGTAGCTCTATTTTTAATTTTTTGAGGAACCACCATACTTTCTTCCATAATAGTTTTACTATTTTACATTCCCACCAAGAGTGGATGAGGGTTCCTTTTTCTTCACAGCCTCTCCAACACTTATTACCTGTCTTGCTGATAATAGCCAATCTAATAGGTGTGAGGTGGTATCTCATTGTAGTTTTCATTTGCATTTCTCTAATAGCTAATGAAGATGAGCATCTTTTCATATATCTGTTGGCCATTTGTATTTCTTTCTGGGAGAAGTGTCTGTTCATGTCCTCTTCCCATTTTTTAATTGGATTGTTTGCTTGTTTGTTGTTGAGTTTTATGAGTTCTTTGTGTATTTTGGATATTAGGTCCTTATCTGAGTTGTTGTTTGAAAATATCATCTCCCATTTAGTTGGCTGTCGGTTTTGTTGTCAGTTTCTCTTGCTATGCAAAAGCTTCTTAGTTTGATGTGGTCCCATTCATTTACCTTTGCCTTCACTTCCCTTGCCTTTGGAGTCAAATTCATAAAGTGCTCTTTATAACCAAGGTCCATGAGTTTCATACCTATGTTTTCTACTATGTAATTTATTGTTTCAGGTCTTGTATTTAGGTCTTTGATCCATTTTGAATTTATTTTAGTTCAAGAGGACAAACCATTGTCGAGTTTTATTCTTTTGCATGTGACTTTCCAGTTTTCCCAGCACCTTTTGTTGAAGATGCTTTCTTTTCTCCAATGTGTGTTGTTGGCCCCTTTATCAAAAATTATTTGACCATATATAAGGGGTTTTGTTTCTGGGCTTTCTATTCTGTTCCATTGGGTTGAGTGTCTATTTTTCTGCCAATACCATGCTGTTTTGATTATCATGGCTCTATAATATAATTTGAAGTCAGGTATTGTAATGCCCCCAGCTTCATTCTTTTTTCTTAGGATTACTTTGGCTATTTGGGTTTTTTTATAGTTCCATATAAACCTGATGATTTTTTGTTTTATCTCTTTGTGGTCTTCATTCTTAATGGACTCTAATTCCACTCCTTATTGCTATTCTCACTGCCTCCATCATTTGTTCTTCACCTAACTGGTCTGCTTGCTAAGCGAATGACAGACTTTCCACTTGTCTATGGTTTTGTTTAGTACCTTCCATTGAAGAAGTTCACTAAGCATATATCACTTAATAGTTATTAAGAAACCAAATCTATTTATTTTCATGCTTTCCATCTTGAAGGCACAGATAAATTTTATCTTTTGAAGCACTCAGTACAGACCCACAAATCATTCTAGCCTTCTAGAGAAATTTTTTAAATGCTTTGAAAATTCTAAAGTATTGCGGATTCTCCAGTTCAATCCATGATCATCCAAATTGAAGTGAGACTTCTGTTTTTGTTATTAAAATAAAAACCACAGTCTAACCAATACAATGGATAATCAATTATGTGCAGTGAAGTAGCATTGTTGCTTTTAAAATTATTTTTTATATTATTTAGTAGAAATTTTTAGATCATACATAACTGTGCTTTTTTATATATTCCAAGAATAATAATTTCATTATAACATATAAAGGGGTGCTTTTAATTATAATAAAATAAATATATAAAACTAATTATAAAAGTAGATTAATTTCTGACAGGAATATAAGCTTACATAGGGCAGATTTAATTATTGACAAATTATTAGATAGTTAATGAAACTGAACTTATACTTATCATTTTAAAGGTGACACGTGCCAGGGTAACTGCAAAACGTCATCTTCAAAATTTAGCTGTATATCCAGTCTGTGCAATAAGGATACTGAATACCTGATTTTAATATTTTATATTCAGTAATGTATCTTTTAGTTAGTCTATGTAATGATACCTTAAAACAATTGCAGTGGTTTAAAGCATGAAATGATTTGTGTTGCTGTAGTTTTTTATACTATAGAGATTTAACTAGATGATAAGACAACTTATGTAGCTTTTGACTGTGCAGTTCATATTAGAATTTCACTGTAGTTTTCCCAATATCAGAGGTTAAAATAAGGAGACAGAAATATAGAAATCTCTCTTCTGTAACCAGATGTAAATTACAACACGTAAAATTTCTGGGATGTAGTAAATGAAGGAAGAAAACATTTTTTTTTTCTTCTGATGGAAAGTCCATTCATTTTCAAGGACATAATCAGAAAAAAAAATGTCTTTCATTATAATTTATTTATTTATTAGATACAATAAATGTGTTTATGTGTGTGCATCTGTTGAACTTACTTGTCTGAAAGCATCGTTTTCAATGGAAATATTTGGGGTAGTTGAAGGTAAGAGGAATAAAGGAAACTTGGCTGAATACCCACGTCTACACAGACCCTTAATTGGTAATAATTCTGAAACTTATGCCAACTGCTTTGGTTTTCAGGTGTTACCTGTCAGTTGTATAGACCTCTGTCCTCTTTAAACCTCAGTTGCTATTTCATGTCTGTGTGCTAGCAGTACCTTTCAGAGAAGCTGTTTTTGAGAGGCAGAGAGAGTAGGAAAAGAATGAGGCCTTGCAAAACTGAGGCCAAAGTTGCCTATCCCCTCCTTGTTTAGTCTTTCATCCTTCCGTATCAGTCACCACTCCCTGGGCTCAGTCTCCGATATTTGAGAACTGCAAATACTACATAAGGATATAAGTAAAACAGCAACGTTAATATCAGGATCTCTACATTAAATTCTTAGCTAGTACCTGAAACTAGGCTGAGTGATATCTGTGGGTTATTGGAGCATATAGGTTGGGAAGTCTGTACCCTAGGTAGGAGACAGCAGGGGTAAGCAGAATAAGCACTAGAAGTCTGAATACTGAAAATACTCTCATATGCAGTTACTTACTTTAAGATGTTTTATAAAAAGTTATGATATATCATATTTTTTCTCATTCTCTATGACAGGGAAGCGCACACACACACACACACACACACACACACACACAGAGGCCACTGATGTCACTTTTGGTTCTAAAATTGTTGGTTAACATTTCTCTAAAAAGGCCACTATCTTTTTACGTTGATAGCTGTTGGGAAAACAGCTGTGTTAGGCTTGCTCGCTTGTACTTTGTCTGATTAGTGTGAGAGCCTGTGGAACTGCCATATGTGTATAGGCCATGTAAGGTAATGGGTGCTTGTGCTCAGCATGGATTACAGATTGCTTGCCTGCCACAGCAAGGGGATTTTTTGCTATTTGTTCACCTACTGCAGTGAGAAACTGTTTTTCCCTACTAGTTTGTTCATCTGCCAATGTGAGACTCAATTTAACTTGTATGACCCAACAGTTTCTGGATCCACAGTTCCTTCACTGTCTGCTCAAATCCAATGTAAACCTGTCTGTACTCGGCCACTGGCATTATATCTGACATAGTGGGCAAGGTGCAGATAAAATTGGTATAGAGCCACAGACACTCTTGATAGGTGGGATAGAGGAGTGGTCCTTGTTCTTCAGCATATGGTTCCCTGTGGCTGTTCTTTTTGAGGCCATAGGCTGGGTGTTTTTTATAGCCCTGCAAGAAGAAATTGAAAGCTCTGTGGGAGAGGCTGTGTGAGGTCAAAATCTCCAGTATGAGCTGCAGGCTGAGCATCAACAGTGATTTGAACTGTAACAGTTGCTAAGGAAGGAGGCCGACTGATTTTGAGAGCTGCAGAGTGAAACATAGGCTGAGCACCAATGGAGCCCAGAACTGAAACAGTCACTGGAGAAGAAATTAATGGGTTTGCGAGCTATAATTTGCCCTAGAAGCTGAACATTGACAGCAAGAGTTGTTAGAGGAATAATTGTGGGTTCAAGAACTCAAGCTTCAGCTTTAGGCCAAGAGCCAGCAGCTGCAAGAGTCAAAACGGTTGCTAAAGGAGCTGCATTCATGCCAGTGGAGTGGCTCTGGGTCAGCAGTTGTAGTTGTTTCTGATTCCTCTAAGGAGGAGAAGGTTCAGAATGAAACTTCTGTGAGCAGACTTAGAACCTGGCCAGTGGTTACCCAGAAGGTAAAAATGTAACAGCTAAGACTGCCTCAGTACAACTCCCTCCACAGGCAGTTGAGCACTTTGTGGTCTGCCCTACAGCCAGACAGAGTTGATAGAGTTGGGGGGGTGAAATTCAAGCAGAAACCCACGGAGCCCTTGGCAACTTGGTTGCTACAGTTGTGGGATAAAGGGGGTAGATGGCATCATGCTCTCTGGAACAGAGATGGAGAAATTAGCTGCCATTACCACACACTCCTCCATGAGGCAGCATTTTCAGAACTGCCATGGTAACCCAGGAGACCATACCCTATTAGAATGGGTGATGGCTGTCATTTGTACTGTCTGGCAAAATGCTGGATACTTGCTGAGGCCACTGAGTCAGTGGCAGTCATATACAGAGCTGCCCCAGCTGGGCTGTCTATCATGGACTGATCATTGAGCAATGTAATAGACTCTTAGACTGGGACCTGAGGGGGGCACTGGCTTCCTTACTGGATGGACACAGGCACACTGCTTGTGGACAGTACCACAAGAGACCTTGATGGAGGACCCACAGTACCTGTGGAGACCCTCTTACATTGGGAAGCTGCTCCCATCCAGTTGCAGAGATGTACCACGGACACCTACAGTTTCAATGGACATGGCCCTGGACTATACTAGCCCTCCCACCTACTGTGGGGTAAGAGGCTAGAGGTAGGCCTCCAATTAACTCTCTGGGCAGACTGCTCCGATCGACATTGTGAAGGGCACCTTTGTAATTACAGGCAATCCCCAGGTTATGAACGAGATAGGTCTGTAGGTTTGTTTTATAATTGAATTTATATGTAAGTTGGAACCAGTACATCTACTTATTAAATACAATTTAGATAGATGTTTGTCTTAACATAGTATTTATTTTACCTTTCTATGTATACAAGTACAGTTTCAAACTCAGAGAACCTACCTTGTTCAAAACTTGGGTACCGCCTGTATTGATGTTCTTGCTATAGCTGGTGACTTCATAATTCTGTTGCTGTAGTCTGTGATGTTTCTGTGTTGTAATGTACCTCACTCCTTGCACAGGAATCATTGTAGAATATTCCAGTCTCTTAGGTTGTGAGTCAAACAACCCTAAAGGGGTGGGTTGTTGGGAAAACAGCTGTGTTAGGCTTGCTTGCTTATACTTTGCCTGATTAGTGAGTGAGCATTGGGAAGCACCACTTGTGCATAGGCCATGTAACACTATGGGTGCTTTCCCTCAAGGAAGATTGCATATTGCTTGCCCACCACTATGAGAGTCCGTCTTGCTATTCATTTGACTGCTGCCATAAGAAGCGATTTTCCCTTACCAGTTTGCCTGTCTGCCATTTTGAGACTCTATTAAATAAAAATGGCCCTATGCTTTCTGGCTCCACAGTTTCTCTACCATCTGCCCAAATTCATTCTGAACCTGCATAGCCTCAGCTACTGGCATTACAAGGAGTTCAGTATATACGCTTACTTCTTGTTTAACCTCAGAACATGTCACTCTGAGTATGTTCTTACAGAAACCTTGTGGGAGGGAGGTTGCTACCCACTCATGTCTAGGCCTCACTCCTCCACTTTGGTGTTTTGAGTTTCTGTGCCCCTCAATCTAACTTCATGAAGGGTCAACCATTCCTTAAAAGATGTAGTCTTTTCCCCTTCATTTACAGCAGAATGCTGAAATGATGTTTCTTCTCATCATGGCCTATAAAATGTAGAAATTTCCTGGGTTCTAGTTTATTTGGAACAACTGGTGAGCTATTGGTGAGATCTTACATCAATCTGATTTGGCAGTTATTGTGACTACAACCCCCAAATACTATAAAGCTGTCAGTCTCCTTGTACATTTATGTTCCGGGAATAATAGATTTTGTTCTCTTCTCAAATACTTTTTATTATATATCAAATTATGAGAAAGTATGTCATTTTCTACCACCATGGTAACATAAATGGTATTTTCTTAGACACACTGAAATATTTTTCAGAAAATATTTTAAAACTGAACTACAATGTAATATCTCAGAAAATGTGGCATTATAAGGTTAGAGACTTTCTATATGTCTGTCCAAAATGTGATATATGTATTCCAAAATTATTCAAATAAAAACAATATGATCAATATTGGTAGTGGTTGAGAATGTAGGTTTTGAATTCTGGGTATAATTTCCCCCACCATTTGTTTGGTCAAAATGCTTAACTTTCATTTAGCTGTTTTCTTATCTTCAAATTGAGCATACTAATAGTAACTCACTTCTTGGACTGTGGTGAGGATGAAATGAAGTGATAAAGAAAGTGTGACAGAGACAATAACTACTCGGAGACCAGATGGAGTTCACTGAGGGACCTAGGGGCAATCGCCTCACAACTTCCTTTTATAGGTTTTATGAGAATGGCCCTGGCCTCCAGTCCCTACAGGTATATTGACATACACAAGTAGAAGCAGAGACAAGAATGAGGAAGTCAGGAAAGGAAACATCTTAGAGTAGACAAAAGGGCAAGAAAAGTAGCTTACTTTTTGAGATATCTACCCAGTCTACTGATTAACCCAGAATTTGTGAGTCTATCCCTCTAGTGTGCTGTGTTCAGCACGCACTGTATGCAGTACTTTTGTAAATGGTACAACTGTAGCTTTTGCCTTAGGGCACTAAACTGTGTCTCTATTTTATGTTCTTATTGAGGACCTGTACATTTTCCCCTTTCTTGTTTGAACTGTCTTAGAAGGATTCAAATCTTCAATAAGTTCTGGAGGACATTTTTCTACAGGTGGTGGTAGTTGCAGTGAAAGGTAAAAGGCAAACATAGCTTCTGAGTGGACGGTCCTCCAGAACAGAAGACAGCATATTCAGGGCTGCAAGAAAACAAAGCCACAAAATGAGTGTAAGACCTGCCATTATCAAAACTCATAAATTGATACCCTGGTGCCAGTTCTTACAATGAAGCCACTGAGCTAGGTCTCTGAGGTAATTCAATGTCATATTCTCAGCCTCATGCTTGAATTGATTCATCTGGTCCTGAAAGTTTATCTGTAAGTCATGAATAACTTCACCAAATGGGGATTGAAAGGCAGCATGAAGCTGATGCTGGATATCTTCCCAAGATTCAGTAGAATTAAAGGGAATGGGAGTGACACACATTGTATGAAAGTCTGCATCACATGTGAAATGCAAAGGAAAAAGGGAAGATCCGCTCTCCAAATATTATCCTTATGCAGGGAGTAATTGAATCCTGAGATTGTGGGAGCTCAAAAGGACAATGTATTCTTAAAAGCAGACCTGTCAGTTCCAAGTTAAGTAAAGGAGGCCCATCAGAATAATGGTAGGGCATACTCCAACTCTACCTGATGTGGTTGGATTGTACTAGCAATCTTTGTGGTCCCCAGTGTTCTTGAGTAGGTTAGCTGCCAATTGAGTGACGGAAAAATTAGTGAACCAACACACTTAGCTGGAACAACATACAGTCCAGCTAATATCTTGTGTGTCCTTGAATGTCAACCATGGGTTTTTAAGACTGAGATGAGGCTTGGGTAAATTTTCTCCAGGGTGAAGTACACTATCAACCCCCACTGCTAGCATCACCAATTGATGTCGTGTAACCTCCATTCTTTCTGATTAATTGTAATAATATAATTCATGTTCCATTGTTGTGAGATGGGAATACATACGGAGTGGAATTAGAGGGAGTGAAGAGATTCTTCAAACAAAGGAGTGATTCTTCTGATAGAAAAAACTTGTCTTGAGATAAATTGAACCAACCACTATGATATCCATCCTTCTCACTTGTTGTCCCATAGTCCCTGACCCAGGCAATGACTTCAAAGACAGGGATCTAAAATATGGGCCCAATATGTATGGGTTTGAATGGAACTTACCAAAAGCAGGGAAAAGGAGCAAAGAGGCATCTTATATCATGAGACTTCACAGTAATACATCCAAACATAGAGAGAAACAGGTTTTCAGGGGTCACAGACATGTCTGTATTTTGCAAAAGTCCTTCAGCAAAACTTCTTCAACACACTTGGTTAGATGCTTCAAAGTGCCCTAGGTGATGTCAGGCACTCACTGAATGCTTGGGATGAGCTAGGTGTCCTCGTCTTTTTCTGGCTTATTTCCAGAGGCAGACTCACTATCAGGTTCTGGATCTCTAGAACCAGGTTGTTTCCTAGGGGTTGATGCCAACTCATGATAAGGCTTCACATTCTTCACTCATATCCAAAGAGGACCTGTTGATAACAAAATTGTAGCATCCCCTCACCTCCAGGTAAGCAATTCAACCAGACCCTGCCACTCAGGGCCAACTAATACATCCCAGTGCAACATGAGAGGCTTAGGCCATTACTTAGCTAGTATAAAATGCCTATTGGCTACAGAAAGTTCAGATGAGGAAATAATAAAAAGTTAAGAATAAAAAGAGCCTTATACAACTTTTCTTGTGGTGTGATTCTCTCCTCCTGACTCCCCTTTTTTTGTGTGTGCAGTTGATGATTAAGAAGACCATTGGCCCTTTATGCAATACCTCTAAGTTTGGGTGAATTCCTCAAGCTCCTGAGGCCCACAAGAAGGTCTCAGGGTTCCTTTCTGCCATCTCCTAGGAAAGCAAAATTTGTCCCTTACCTGGAATGCTCTGAACCATGAATAGCAAGGTACCAGGCTCTTTCTTCATTGGCTTTTATCAGCTTCAAAATCAATTTCAATTCCTTGACATCTAGAGTCTAGGCATGTAGTTTTGAAACATGACATTCCAGTCAAAGTCTTAGAAACTGGTTCAGTATCTTATAAAGACAGCAGATTCTTATTGGATTTATGCAAATAAATACACTACTATTACAATAATACTTATTCTTTAAGACTTGCCAGATTCTGGAAGGATTAAGTAGAGGAAAAAATGACCTAATATTATTTATAAAGATATATTTTATTAAACTGCTTTAAGAAAAATATATATATAAGCTTTCTTACTTCTGCAAAACAAAACTGATTTAATAATCTACCATACTTTGAACGAAGTCAGAAAAATAATTAATTTTTTTATTTAGCTTTATAATTAATTCTTATTTTTCCTGGTTACATGCCAGCTCTTCTATAAATCAAGTTATTTTATTTTAGGGTTCAGTCAATCTCGATTTAGTTCAAAAGAATGATATGATTATTTTTAGGAACCTATATTTTATAATAAGTCTAAGGTTTTTTTCATGGATTATCCTAAAGATACAATATATCTACAAATTCATCAGACCAAAACAATGGCTCTACATGAAAAATATAAAAACTTAAAATATGGTTACAGATCTGGATAACAATCAGAATAACAAATGAAACTACATTAAAATTTTTTAGACTCTTAGAGGCTTTAACAGAATTTCTAGAGCTCCTGTTACAATAAAATTTATGAATACAAACAGAATATAGTCATTATTTATTATTATATCTTGTAAAGTGTTTTTTAAGTCATTTCAAGTATATTAAATAGGCCTATATAGTCTGATGTCTTTTCTCTCTATTTTCCTTTCAGCACAATCTTTCTTCTGATGTTCTTTCTTCCTTTTCTTTTCTCACCTTTGTTCACCTTTCTCAGTTCCTTCTCTTTTTGTTTCTTCCCTCTACACAAACCTTCTGTGATTTACACAAACCTTCTTCTTCATTCAGAAATAATCAATTTTCAGAACAACTTAATTTTTTTTCTTTTTCTTTCAGAAGTACCTTCATACCTTATACATTTTTTCATTAAAACTATACAATTTATTTTTAATTAATCAGAATTCTCAATTTCTAGAAACCTTAACTTTCAGTCAGGACTATTTTTGCGATTTTATTTTTTAGAGGCAGAGAGAAAGGGGGTAAGGAGGAGAAGTGGTAAGCATCACCTCGCAGTAGTTGCTTCCTTGTATGTGCCTTGACTGGCCAAGCCCAAGTTTTCAAACCAAGAACCTCAGCATTCAAGGTCAATGTTTTATCCACTGTGCCAACACAGGTCAGTCTAATTAGCAATTTTAGATTGATTCTTTTTAAACATATTTCATGACCTTTAGAAACAGGTTTTTTCATTGGCAAACAAACATATTTTCAAAAGATATTATAGAGATAACGGGAACCATTTGTCCAAAACATTCAAGAAAATCAGAAAAAATCAGGATTCAGTCTAGTTTCTGATATTCTTAGCTGTGTGTTCATGAATTTTAATGAAATATAAGTTTTATTGGTAAAATTACCCTTAGATTTTTATTTTTTTAAAAAGAGTTAAATTAAGATTATCCTAGTTATAGTATTAAGTCCAGGTTTAACTTGGCCTGGTAATTTGCATAAACACACCAAGAATAGCAATTAATTATATTGGCTTGCTACAATCTGCTTTTCTGGAACTTTATAAGGAATTTTCAGATTGAGTTTTAATTAGCCTCAGAGCACATACAAAAGCCAAGCCACACAGTTGCCATTAGGCTCTACCTGCAATCTTTCTGAAAATGTCCTTCTTTGCTGCAATTAAAACGTGTCTGTAATAGTAATGCGACATCCAAGACTTGGGCCTTGTGTCTTTCTGACCCTCTACTTTGACATGCTCTAATCATTTCTGCTATATTAAGGTACTACCCCTTAAGAGGAGCCAAGACCTTTTGTAATCAGCATTTGCATTCTCATAAGCCAATTGTAGGGTCACTACCTTTTCCACTTGTTTATTATCTACCTGTCGTGAGATGGCAGTTTACTGGCAATTAATGAAATCAATATAGGGTTTATTAGTTCTCTGATGGATGCCTGCAGTAGAGCCTATTGAGGCCTTGACATCAGAAATCCGTACTGTTGGGCAGATAACATATACTATGCTCACTTTGTTAAGGACGGTACTGCCCATGTGCAGGTGTTCAGGCCCGTCGCTCAGGTGAGAGTGTTGGTTTCCCTTCTTGTTTGGGATGGGCGTGACTATATTAATGTGTGTTGAGGGTCGTGCACTCTCAGGAATCCCATTATGCCTCAGATAAGTGACTTTGTATCAGAAACTTCCTTGTTTGTAGATTGGATTAAAGTTTTGGGTTTCTACACTATAAAATGGGGCAGTGGGACAGACCGGGAGCTTGCTCTCTCGGTTCCTGAGATTAGCATTAGAGAGGAGAGCAGAGAAAGGCCACATGGAGGAGGCCAGAAGAAGCAGCCAAGATGGTGGAGTGCTGAGGAAGAAGCCAGTTTGTGCAGTTTGTGCAGAGAGAAGGAGATGGGAAACAGAGGTGAATAAGTCTGGTGAGCTAGAAACCTTTGATTCTAGGAAACTTGGATATGTCAGTAGCTTTGTGAGCACTGAATGAGTGTGTTTTGGAGCCCAGTGTGTGTTTTTGCTTGCCGCTGGGTGCAAGCTAGAATTAAAGCCGATGGCTCACCAGTTCTTGGCTCCATTGTTTCATTACCGACTGTCCGAATCTAATGCGAACCTGCATGGGTCATGCGGCTGTGATGGTGGCCGTGGCTACTTGTTTTACAGGTTCCAAGCAGGTGGATTACTGGGTGTATGGCCAGGAGTCACCTTCGTGGCCATCCACATGCAGATTCCCATTGGATTCGGACAGACGATAATGAAACAATGGAGCCAAGAACTGGTGAGCCATCAGCTTTAATTCTTGCTTGCACCTGGCAGAAAAGTGAAAACTCACACTGGGCTCCAAAACCCACTCATTCAGTGCTCACAAGCTACTGACTTATCCGAGTTTCCTAGAGTCAAATGTTTCTAGCTCACCAGACTTATTCACCTCTGTTCCCCATCTCCTTCTCTCTCACAAACTGCACAATCTGGCTTCTCTTTCAGCATTCCACCATCTTGGCTGCTTCTCCTCTCCTCCACATGGCCTTACTCTGCTCTCCTCCCTGCTCTCTGCCCTCCTCCTAGAACACAATCACTCTTCTTTTGGAACAACATGATGTCTCTTCCTTTTATAACCTTTTGGCACGAAAACCCTCCCCCAACACATATTAACATAATTATACCCATCTCCAGAGCAGAAGGGCAACCACTATCATCACCTGGGTGACAGGCTTCCACGTGGGCAGTGCCATCTTTAACAAAGTGAGCATAATATGTTTTATCTGCCCAACACTGGTAATGCATGGAAACAATCTTTGCTGAGCTCCAGACTCTCGAGCAAACATCCCTACATTATACTTTTGTTTTGTGGCAGAGGCAGCAGTGATGGCAATTTTAGCTCAGAGGGAGCATTGAGTGCTTGGGGTGGTCGCTGATGAGGTTGGGGTTCATTAGGAGGAGGAACCTGATGATTTCTTCCCTGAATTGAGCGTAGTACCAATCAACACTGATTCCCTGTTGTTAGAAGTTGTGCAGTCACTAGCCCAAATGAGTTGGGGAGCCAGTGCCCCATTTGCTCCCAGTCTTTAATGTCTAGGCTTCCTTTTTTCAGATACCAAAGACACTGTTGATGGACTACAATCAGCGGCTCTGTGAGGTGCTTATTGGTGACCTTACAGCCTACGTTGCAGAAGAGACCATGGGATTGGAGTTTTTGGGTGTGCTATTTAGGAGAAAGGGAATTTCTCATGATAGCAGGGAGTGCACTGTGGGATTGTGAGGGAAAAACAAAGCAAGACAGGGAATCCTCTGGTCTGAAACCTACTGACCTTGCTGTAGATGTTCAGAGCCAATTCCTTCATGATCTGCGTCCCACTTACCAGGATGTGTTGGACATTCTTTTCCTTTCCCAGGCTTTGAGAGGTCATTTTGTTCCTATTCCTCACACAGGGTTCCACTTATCATAGAGACAATAACTACTTGGAGACCACATGGTGTGCACTGAGGGACCCAGGGAAGACTGCTTAACAATCCCCTATACAGATTTCATGAGAACTGCCCTGACCTCCAGGCCCTATGGGTATTTGATGACACATACAAATAAAAGTAGAAACAAGAATGAGGAAGTCAGGAAGGGGAATTTCTTGTTTTAGAGCAGACAAAAGAGCGAGGGAAGTAGCTTAATTTTGCCTCAGAGCACTGCACTGTGTTCCTTCTATGTTCCTATTCAAGACCTCTAAAGGAAAGCAATGGCTGACATAGCAAGCCCTCAATCATTGTGAGCTGTAGTTACCATCAATATTAAATGGTTGCAGCCTTTATTCACAAATAGTGAAGGCAATGCATCAGTAAATTCACAATTTATTTTTCAAAGAAAATAACATAATTGTTTGTTTTTATCCCTTATTTATTTATCCTAAAGAAAAAAGGGCTGTAGAATACCTCTTAGTAAAATATTAAAAGCAAAGTGTATTTATTGAACCATGATACATTTTGTATATAAAATTAAAAGTTACCAAAGACAGAACATTTTTCTAAACAGGGTGAAGAACTTTGCCATACTTGTTTTGTTCTTTCTTTTATCTTGCTCATTATTTTCTTGCATATACTTGGCTTGATATGTGTTTTTTTATGCATGCAAGTGCTTTATTATTTTAGCATCCAAGATTAAATTATCCATTATCCATCATGATATCAGGGTTATGAATAAGGGCACCAATTTTTCATGCATTTTCATTTGCTGTCACTGGCTGAAAGCAAGATAGATTCAGATGTTTAATAATATTTTACAATTTTTGTTTACTTTAAAAATGTTCTTAAAACTTTATTTCCTGAGAAATCAGCATAGGCCAATAAGAGTTTCCTATGTTGTAATGTGGTCAGTATGTTTCTTAGACCCATGATTTTCTTCCAAACTACCAAGAGTCATTTTGTTTGCAAAAAGCAGTTATGTGAATTATCAAACAGCCTCAAAATTAACATAACCCAATATTGACTGTTAGCATTTTATCCTGCCAGAAAAGTACTTGATCCTATTAAGAAATTCTGAATTATGACATATGTTTATTTCTATATTGATCCCTTTTGTTAAGATTATTGCCATGATTTTTTTCTTTATCTCATCCTTTATAAGACATTTAGTGAAAAAGGTAATTGATGACAGGTGGTTTATGGATCCATCATATCTTCTGTGCCTTTTTTCTCTGTCTCCCTAACTATTGTGTTATTCATGGGCTATTTGAGCAGCAGCCAAACACATACTTTTATGTAGATCATGTTCCATCCAATGCAGTTTCCCTAAAAAAGAAAACTTAACTGTTTATCATGTGGTGGTTTTCTTGAAATTTCTAGAATGACATTTTATGTAGAAAGACCTCGGTTCATGCTTACAAGATACCCAGTGTGTTATGGGACTATTAATAGAGAGATGTTCCTAATACAAAGACAGCTCTGATTTCATAAATGTCCCTCGACTTTCTCTCTAAGCCTGTTTATTTATCATATCCTTAATTTTCTCATCCATAAAATAAGGAAAGGAGAATGAAAAAACCTCATATGAATGTTGTAATGACGGAGTTAACATAGATGGTGTGTTGTGTCTGGTACATAGTAAGTGTTTAATAAATACTCACTAAAGTAAACCCAAATAAAAAAGGAGCAAAATCTTGATTTCTATATAGGTCTACCTGGTTAGGTGCTTAAAAAGAATAATTTTAATATAAATGTGTATGTCTTGGTATGCAAAAATGTGACATGTATTTTAATTGCTTATTATTATCTAAGTAATTTTTATTTTTAGTCTTTTAAGTTTCACTTTGTTTTGTAAAATAAGTATAAGACTTTGCATTATAAACTCTTTCAGAAAAGGTGTTTTGGCCCTGGCCATTGACTCAGTGGATAGAGTGTTGGCCCAGCATGTGGATGTCCCAGTCATGGCACACAGGAGAAGCAGCCATCTGCTTCCCCCACTCCACTTCCCCTTTTCTCTCTCTTCCCCTCCTAAAGCCAGTGGCTCCATTGGTTTGTTCATGACCCTGGGCACTGAGGAAAGCTCCACTGGAGCACATTGGTGTCAGACGCTGAAAATAGCTTGGTACTCAAGCGTTGGCCCCAGATGGTGGTTGCCAGGTAGATCCTGATTGGGACGCATGGTATTCTCTTCTTATTTTTCTTTTTTCAAAGTACAAATGCAGCTAATTGGCCCACTCTAAACAAAATAATAATAATAAAAATTTTGAGTTATGTAATCTAGAATATAAATTCTGAATCAGGAGAATATAGTGAATTTGGGTGGAGTGAGGAAAAGTATTGAATACTTTAATGGAAATTTGTCAGAGGTGAGCATTTATAAAATAAGTTGTTTTTATGGACTGGGGAAATTGTTTATCTCTTACAATATGTGTCATTACTGATAACAGTCTGTCTTTTTTTTAATGGAAACAATTGCCTAAAACTTTTTATTGGGAGGAAAACATATTTGGTAGAAAAATCAACTGAGTTTCAATGCTTAAGATTCTGATTAGATGACTAAATATTTCTTCAAGTTGTGAGAGTCCAAGCAACAGATTATAGAGGGGAAGAAAAAGTACTTCTCATTAATAAGATACAATGTTAGATGGATTCCTTGAATATAACTAAGAAATGCACAAGCAGAAGCCATACTAAATTATACATCAGTCATTTCTTGAAATAACAAGTGTGCCCTTAATATACCATTTTATGAATACCAAGAGATTAAAGAAACACAAACCACAATTCCCACAACCAATCTGAGAACACATTTATGAGGTATGTAGTACTAGTCATGAACTTTCAGCACCATTAACTTTCTCCCTATTTTTTATATCTAAGTAATTATTAACTTTATTAAAATACCTATGATTATTCTCTAGTGTGTGATTACTGAACCAAAAGGAAATAACACATCATTGTTAACTTCCATAGTTAGTATTTTTTCTCAAGATGGATTTGAAGTTTTAAGTTTCCTTAAATTGATTTACTTAAAAAATAATCATAATCTTATATTGGAGTGAGAACTGTTTAAAAATCATACCAGAATTAAAGTCGTACGCAGATTGTGCCGGAAGAGCACATTGAGAATGGATGGCAGGAAGACATGACGGGCAATAAAGTCCTTTTGAAAATCTTACACGTGAAATTTGACTGTTTATAATGACCTGCTAAATACTTACTACTCTATTTTTACTTAAAGAAATTTTAGAGTTAGGATAATCTAGAATCTTTCTTTATTTTGCTATGTAAACCCTTTAAAAATCAACTCAGTAAGCTCTGTGAGTGGACTTTGGTCTGCTTTAGTCATCACTGTTGTTAGCAGCTAGTAAAGTGCTGATTTAAAGGAGGTGCTCAATAAATATGAATTTATAAAAAAAATAAAAGGGGGCACAGAACTTCAGAAAGATAAAGAACAGCACTAACAGGTTTAGCAAACCTTTCAGGCTCTTGAGAGTTACCTTGGACACATGTAAGTTGACTTCTAGTTTTTGCAATGCCACCTGAAAATAACTGAGTTTAATCCTCTCATTATAGGTATAAGAAAATGGAGCTCAGATCCTGTAGCATCTCTAGTCTCAATATATTTTTTTTGTACACAGATAGCATATATGTATGAGAATTGGAAAAGAACATTTTAGTATGTTTTTATGGGTCATTTTGTTTGCAGGGAAATTATTCTAGGAAAATAAATCATAGCAGAGAATGACTGTAAATATTTATGGTTATTGCACATGCCATGATAATTTATGTATTTAAAATTAATAAATGTTATTATTTCTAAAATGAGGTGTCTTATTCTTTACATATATTTTTATAATATTATAATAACGTAGGACATAACTTAATATTTACTTAGTGTTAAAATGAGGTTTCTACTGTACACAAAAATGTTACTCTTAGTCTGGTACCCTACGGAGAAAGAAAGCAAAAGATCACACACATATACATACACACACACACACACACACACACACACACACACACATACACACAGTGTATTGTGGAAAGTTAGCATTTGCTTTTTCTTCTAAGCTGGCTCATATTTATAAATTATTTATTTTGATTGATTTACTTTTATAGTCACCAATTTTTTAAATTTCATTGAGCTTAGAATCTAATGTTATTCATGTATGTGTATGCATATGTGCATATACATATATATATACATAGGGGTAGGCAGAAGTAGGTTTACATTTGTTCATATGAAAAGTAATACAATAATTAATAAATCATAGAAAAACTGTATACTTATAACTGTAAACCTCCTTTTGCCTACCTCTTATATAAACATATGTGTGTACATATACATATATATCTCTTAGTAATATAAATACAGATGATAGACATTTGGCTAGAAAAGTCATAAGACAATATATTTATTTTAAAAGTAGTATAAATCAGGAATTGTACTATCAGGTTAGGACCTGGTAGGAATTTCTCAATGAAATCAATGAGACTCACATACTCATCTCAATTGGAATTGCCTCCATTGTATAGGGCTTAGGAAAGAAAAGAAAAAGTACTTTGATAAAATGTGTAATTAGGGAGGCAGAGATCAAGGCTTTAAAGAAAGGGCTTAGCTGAACAGATGTCCAAGGAGCCTTAGTAAGCCCAACTGTCTCTAATTACACTTAGGTTGGAAGAAGTTTAAGAATTCATGCCTGGCACTGCTTGCTATGTCTGTTTTAATTTTAAAAAGAGTTGGCAAATATATTATGCTTCAATTTTTTTTTTTATTAGCTAAATATATCAGGACTTCATGAAAATGTTTCAATATTAGTACCCAAAACTGAAAACATCAGGATATGTTTTTAAAATAAAGGTATACAAGGATTTAAGTATTTGAGTGGTAACAAGCCATTAATTACACATACTGCATCCTTTTGAAAGATGGCTGAAATTAAATGTTTTTACTAGGTAACATGTAGAGCTTGCATTGTAGGTATATGAGGTCAGTTGAGACATCCCATTATCTGAGGAATTGGTTAAAAGCACCAAATATATGGATGCCATCCTGCTTCCTGTTTTTCCTTTATTACTTTGGACATTGACTATCAGTTATTTTAAAAGCAAGCAGCTCTCAAACTAAATTCACATGGTAGAGAATTAAAAAAAATGAAAAGTAAGTTTCTTATATTTTTATAAAACTCCATCTTATAATTTTGCAATGTGTGTATCTTTTAGTTATAAATACAAAACATTTTAGCATGTATGTGTGTGCTTTTATTATAATTTATTTTCTATATTTGATATTTTCATAGAAAATATCTAAAATAACAGTATTTTTTCTTTTTAATATGAGATTCGGCTATGACATTGTTTTATATGATTGCTCAATTACCTATTAAATATATTTCAAGTATTTTCATTATAGCTGTGATATTGATGAGGTGATAAGTTTAATTATATATAAGGTATGAGTCCCAAACGTAAAGGTTTCCTAAACTGCTGATACTTCTTGCCATTTAGAAGGATATTAAACTTTTTTAAAGCATATTTTGTGTAGTATCTCTTATACAAAATATAAAGCCATACTTTATATCTTTCTGAAATTTCCAAAATCAGTTAATAAGATTTCTCTCCAGTAAATGAGAGATACCTTTGTCCGGCAGGATAAAAACCAATCATTTTCATTGTCACTATTGAGTCAATGTTGACTGATTAACAGATTGCTCTCGTTGAAGTATATGGCTAACTCATAACTGAGAATAGCTCAGTTGCCTTGTTTGGCTTTCAGTCAAGTAAAGTTCTACTTGAGGCAGCCATGGCTGACATAATTTATGATGGTAATAATATCACACTTTAAATCATATCAGTTCATTTTCTCTTTGGTATTTTTCTTTCCCATCAAGTTCCATTTCTTTAGCTATAGAATGTCTCTAAACCACATCTGTGTTAGTCAAAGACATGAACAAACTTTTTAAAATAAAGTGTGCAAAATGTGCATTTATTTATTGAAAAGATGTTTTCAATTACCATTAAGTTCATTGTTGGTCTAAAGTTAGCAGCTTAAATATTTGAAGCTGTTCTCTGGAAACCAGACACCCATCCAAATTCTAAAAATCTAGTAGATTCTTCATGTTATTGTGGCTTTCCAAAACAACTGTTGATTACTCAAAGCAGAAGTCCTTTTGATGAGTAAAGTATTGGTCTGAGTACAGTAAGTGGGTTAGTAGCTATTTTTCTTAGAATTAACCAGTTTCTCCATTCTCATCTCTCTATTACTATTTTAGATCTTTTCTTTCTTTCTTTCTTTCTTTCTTTCTTTCTTTCTTTCTTTCTTTCTTTCTTTCTTTCTTTCTTTCTTTCTTTCTTTTGTGAGAGGAGGGGAGGCATAGACAAACTCCCTCATGCTTCCTGACCATAATCTACCTGGCAAGTCCACTAGGGGGTGATGCTCTGCCCCTCTGGGGTCTTTGCTCTGTTGCAACTGAAACTATTTTTTTAAGTGCCTGAGGTGGAGGCCATGGAGCCATCCTCATAGCCCAGAGCCAACTTGCTCTAATCGAGCCATGGCTGCAGGACGGGTGGAAGAGGAGAAGGAAGAGGAGGAGGAGGAGGAGAGAGAAGCAAGAGGGGGAGGGATGGAGAAGCAGATGGATGCTTCTCCTGTGTGCCCTGGCTGGGAATCAAACCTGGGACTTCCACATGTTGGGCTGATGTTCTAACACTGAGCCAAATGGACAGGGCTTAGATCTTTTCTCTATGTACTGTTGACAATTGTACATTTTTTACCTATTTGGATGAGTCAGTGTTATTTTTCATCTCACTGAGCTGTAGCTCTCTATAACTTTGCTTTCCATGTTTCATCAATGTGTTTATTGAATAGTTGGATCCCCCATCCCTTTCTTTTATTTCAGGCTCTATTCAATGAAGAGATTTACCTCATTACAATAGTTAGGGTGGTGATTAATTTCAACAAAGCTTTATTTCTTGCTTATGCTCAATGAAAAGAATAGATCTGGGGGAAGAAGGTGAGGTTTGCTGTGTTCTACATAATTACACCAGAACCAGACTACCAAAGCCCCCATTTGTGCTGGGTATTGCTGTTTTAACACTCTCATGACTCTCTCCTAAAGTGAAGAGAAAAATGGAATGATACCTGAATCTTTAACTATAGCAGCCTGGAAGAGATACATGACAACATACTCACAGACATTGCTAGAACTACTGAGATGACCTTTATCTTACAGGAGAGCCTGGGAAAAGTAGAGGTACATGGAATATTTTCTGAACCCTACTGTCTGGCACATTCCTTCAAACATTCCTTAATTTTTTTTTTTTTTTTAACTGTGAGGAGGGGAGATTGAGAGACAGACTCCTGCATGCGCCCTGACCATGATTCATCTGGCAACCCCTGTCTGGGGCCACTGCTTGAGTCAACTGAGCTATACTCAGCACTCAGGGCCCATGCTCAAACCAATTGAGTTACTGGCTGTGAGAGCGGAAGAGAGAGAGAAGGAGGAGAGGAAGAGAGAGAGAAGCAGATAGTCACTTCTCATGTGTTCCCTAACTGGGGATCAAACTGGGAACTTCGCATGTGGGTCAATACTCTATACACTGAGCCAACCAGTCTTAGCAAGAACAGTCCTTGAGTTTTATAACAATAATCTCTAAAAATGGGAATATGCCTTATTAAACCTTTTGGTAACCATATTTCCATGGTTCCCACTTGGTTTATAATAAGTAGAACTTGAGTACGTCCCCCAAAATGAGAATTCTTGTACATACCCCTAACCTACTAAATAAGACTTTTCTGTGTGTAGGACTGAGAATCTGGTTTAACAAGATCACCATATGATTCTTATTAAACTTTCAATTAGGAACAATGGTGTTAGTGTGCTCAATTGACAATACCAGAGTTAATGAAATAATTACTTTTATAACCTTGTTATAAACCTTAGGGTGAGAGACCTTGTTAAACTCTGGAAGTAAGATATACACTTGTACACACTTTCTGCTGGTGTCACACAATTACATGCTGCACTACAAAAGAACTCTCACAAATTCTTTAAATGATATTAATTACTAATTTTTGTTAATAACTTAACTATTACAGGCATTGTGCTAAGGTTCTTAGTGTTTAATATTTCACAAGTGTATCCTAGGATGACCATCAGTTGATAGGTGAGAGATAGGATGATGTAGAAAAGGAAAGTAAAGTTTGTTCAAGGGGTCAGGAAGGAGAAACTAATAAGCTGTATGTTTATGATGTACAGAATGAACTTCAGCCTCTCTGTCTCTCTCTGTCTTTCACACACACACACACACACACACACACATACACACACACACACACACACACACACACACACACACACTTTCACTAGCCAAGTGCTGCATGATTTTTCTGAATGGCCTTCTGGCTTTGTGCCCCAACCCAAACAACAGGCTTTTTATTAATATTTATTAGAAGAAATACATTTTCACATTTAATATTTATTCTTGAATTAGTACCTGAGTACAATATATTTAATGTCTGTTTTTCCTCTTTTTCTCTCTATTATCTTCCAGGCATAGTATAGCTTATCTGGGCATGAACATGGGAAGTTGCCAATGTAGTGACTTTTCTCCCACTGGCCTTGTATGATTCGAGATCTTGCAGTGGATGAGTTAAAAAGAGACCCAATAACTTGAAACACAGCAAATATGAGGAGCTCTCATAAAATAATGCATCTCATGGGTAGAACCATGCTGCCTAATTTTCAAGTACATTTGAAATTGTGTGGGCTGAGGAGACTCTAGTATAATTGAAGGATATTTTCATTTCAAAAGGACAGCTTTGTATGTCTTGATTTCAATCTGTTTTATTTTGAACTCGGTTGCACACCAGAAGGACTAAGAGCTATTTCATTGTGAATGGAAATGCAAGATTAATAAAGGAGGATAAAAACAAGCATTGTCTTAATTTTCTGCTACAAATACAAAAATAATCTTTAATAAAAAAGGAGACAAAACATAATAGGTGTGTAGCATTTAAAGAAAAAACACTTGTGTAAAGTCATACTCATATAAACAATAAATTATGGTAATGAGGCTCTTAATAGCATGTGATAGCCAGATGTGTAGAAAACAGCCAAACCTCACCATAAAAGGCTTATCAAAAGATGTAAATCAACACATCAGTAACTGTTACCTTCAGTTAAGAGTAGTGCTTTTAAATAAAACAAGAGTTAAGAGTTGGCTATATTCAAGAGGAGATAAACCTATTTATAAAGAATAACTAAAAACTAGAGGTTTAAAATTTAATTCTGGGACTTAGATTAAGTGATAGAATTTAACTTGTTAAATAACACATGCATGAATGGTGACTGAAGTTTGGAGGTATGCTGTGCATGAGGCGTGGTACAGAGATGCAATTCAGATGGATTTTCAGGAGAAATTTATTATGATTAATAACAATAATAAAAATAATCAAGGCAAAATCAAAAGGGGTTTGACTTTATGTAACCTAAAGAAAAATATAGTAAAAGCTTAGTATAATCAATACAACAATAAGCTACACACCATCACCAGAGAAACAACAGCATAGGCTCTAGAGTTGCACAATAGATAAAGCAATAGACTAAGAAAAAGAAAATTATGAGTATGTACAACTCTCTCCATTTGGCCACTAACTGTGCACATTGAGGGGGAAGAATTCTCTAGAGCTTCAGGCTAGTCTGGGACCCTACCTATTTTATGGGAAAATTGTGGCAGGAGGCCATTACAAGGAAGCCCTTTGTGCATAGCTTCTAAGAACAAAGAACGATCAGCACATTCAGGAATAGTTAACTAGGCTGTCAAGTGATAAGGACATCTCCCCTGGCTTCAGGGGCAATTGAACAACTGAGACACCTTGGGAAAAGCAGGACATCTTATCCTATCTTGAGCATATGACTCAGTCCTTCCTGTAACCATTTTTTGTGACCCTTATTGGTTGTGTTCAGTTGAGTTCAAATTCATATTTTTTCATGTAGTGTTCCTCCAGGAGGGAAAGTGATTTTGGCTGAATGTTTTCTAAACTTGATTTGTCCTTTGTAATTTGTAAATAATTTAAACATTCTGCTCAGAATTTTCTTTGTTCTGTAAAATAATAAAGTGCATTGAGTAAAAATTTTAGAAATAGGATAAAATATCATTTACCAGTATTCAACTATACTTTTTTATTTCACTGAAACTATATATGATGAGACATTTCTGTTTTCCACTAAAAATTGGAAATGTCAAAATGGGCATATTCCACTAAACATTGTAAATTTCAAAGTGGGAATTATAAAAATAAATAAAGTGTACTTTTCTAGCTCAGCTAGTGTATAGAATATGGGGGCCCTCAGACTGTCTATATCCTGCTGGACTTGGAAGCCCTATGCTAGTCGATTGAATCTTACCTCTGTTGTGTTCTCAGGTCTTCCAACTACCAATTCCTTGTCTCATGGCCTTACCTTTTACTCATTTTGGAAGCTTTCCTCCCACCCCCATTTTCCTGGTGTCAAGCCACGTAGGCTGGTGCCACCTGACCTGCACCCCTGTTTCTCTCCAGATGGGAAATGTCCTCCCACACTTCCCCTTCTCATTCTCTAGCAATTTGTCTGGAAGGTTAAACAAACAAATAAACGAACAAAAAACTACCTTTTGAGGGTGAATGAGGAACCCAGGGAGACCAGCCTGGATTTTTAGGGAATTCACTTCTTCCCTCATTCGGGATCCCTGTCTCTGTCACTTTACCTCAGGGTCATAGCATTTTCCTAAAACTTAAATAAAGTTTAAAATTTAAATATAGCATTCCTCTACAATGCTTGTTTTGAAAACATGGTTATTATTTTCATTCCAACATGATTGATGTATTGGGGGAAATTTGAACATAATGAGAATTTTGACATTGCTTATACACAATTTCATTTGGTAGAAACACTGATTTTAATGTAGAAAAATGCACTTGGCTGAATACTGTCCTATAAAAATACACAAAAAATTCATGTGCGGACACCCACACACCTATCCACAAGCCCACACACCTGTACCTCAAATGCAAACTGACTACAGAATTTACAATACCAGTGAAAAAAGATAAATGTGTGATCTCTTGTTCCAAAATTATTAAGAATTTTAAGTTGGCCACAGCAGGGCATTAAGCAAGTCATGCTGTCCGTCTGAGCATGGGCCCATATGACTGTGCACGAGTCACAGACCCCTGAAGCCAGTCTTGCCTCAGCATCTGCCAATTACCTCACTTCCCTGTTGTGTTATAGGTCACATCCCATCTCTACATCCACTTATAAATTTCCCTTCAACTTCAGATAACTTTCCTTCCACCACTTCACAGTAACTCAGTTAAACCCCTTCTCATTAGCACCTGCACGAGCTCCTGCGCTTTTTCAAAGTAAAGTGTAACATTTTTGGAAGTCTTAAAACCATCTAACATATGTTAACGATGATGCTGTTATTTGGTTTCTATCATTTTCTATTTGCCACTTATAAAATTTTTGTTTATTCAAAACTTGATTCTCCTGATAACACTATGATTTTGATCACACAATTTTGCACAGCAAGTGTCTTTTGATGTTTTCCTTTTGGGGGGGCAGGGGGCAACTATTTTACCTCCAGCAATATTGCCTGTTATCATGAAGAGAAAACATACTTTTTCTTAATTATTTCTCAACAAATAAATTTTGTCATTAATTGAACAACAGTTATAGGAATGTTTTTACAAGTCTAAAAGTTTGGTAGACAGGTGGAGGACTGAGGTGTTATTATTGCTATCTACATTAAAGTTACCTCAAATAATGTGCTTTGCAACCCATTAAAGTGTTCTTGGGCTGGAGAGAGGCCCTGCAGTCTACTGCTGGGTTTGAATTTCACTATGGAAATACAGATCTGTTTAAGAAAAATTTAGAGTTAACTAGGATTAAGTTATTTAATCATATAAATGTATAGAAGAAAATGAGAGTACTCTTAATCAATTTATTGGTTCCTTGAGTTTAGATGGGTATGCACAGGAGTAAGTGGGGAAAACTGAACCTTTTTAAGGGCCCATCCATCAGAACAAGAATTTATATTGCAAAAATGTAAAAAGAGGAGTTATCTTGCTTAATTCTTTGTCATAAATAACTTGCATAAAAGAGTTTGGCTGAGAGGTGGGAAATAAATATTTATTATACTTTTAAAGACATAGTACACATTAGAAGAAAATGAAGGAATAGAAGAGCTTGATGGGTAACCTAAGGATTGTTTAGTTCAGGTACCTTCTTCTACTTGTCAGGACGGTGCAGGTAGAGGCTGCTCAGCAAGTCCTCAGCTTCCTGTGGAACTGTAGCCAACTCTCCAGGCTTCCTGTTTGTGCGTTGGTAATGCAATGGTGCTGCCTTTCTAGCTTCCTTCGGATCGCTCATACAGATAATTTAGGAATGTAAAATGCTTTCCTTATTAATGTATATGATTCATGTAAACATGATGCTAAGTGTCATTTAAAATTTGAACTCTTGTAGTGATGCTCACATACATTTGAATGGGCTACCTAATTTGTGGGATTTGGTACTAAATTAAAATGTCAGGCCTCTTGTTGAATAATTAATAGGAATTTCAAAAACAGTGACAACCAAGCATTAAACAAAGCATAGGAACTATCTGAGTGTTGTAGATCTGTGCACCTGAAATCTGTATAATTTAGTTAACCAATGTCACCCCAATAAATATTTTAAAAAGAGAGAAAAATAGGACTCAGGATAGAGAGTGTTGTCACAATTACAGGAAGGGAGCAGAGGCAGAAGGAGCAAATAAGTCAGGCCCAGTTTGGGGCAGTTTTTCTTTATTATACAAGAAAAATTCACTGGACTTAAAATGAGATATAAAACTGCATTTTCTAGCCAGAAAAAAATCCTACTTTAAAAGTCATCATTATTTATCACCAAGAATCCATTTACTTCCAATGACTTTTTAAATTTGGCTAGACAGTCTTTGAGTTTTGCTCAGCAAAGTTGAAAGCCTCCAGGAGAAAGTTAAACACACAGTCTGTTTATGTAGATAGTAAGTCTGGTAAATATATTGAAAATTGGAGCAGCATTGCTTGCTACAGTGAGACATTTTGAGATCTCTCACACCATCTGGAAATTCTTATTACTTTCTCTTTTTTTGTTATTTCTTTCTTATTTCTTTATTATGCCTATTAGAAAAATAGATATGCATACATTTTTTATTAGACTCACAGTATTTGTAAACAACACCATTCAAAGAAAATGGCAACAAAGTAGTGCATCTTTTTATTCAAAAGACACAGAGGCAGCCCTGGCAGGATAGCTCAGTTGTTTAGCGCATCATCCCAATAAGTCAAAGTTGTGGGTTCAATTGCCTGTCAGGGCACATACAAGGAGCAACCAATGAATGCATAAATATGTGGAGCAACAAATCAATCTCTCTCTCTTTCTCTTTCTCTTCCCTTATTTCTCCCTTCCTCTCTCTAAAATCAATGAATAAAATATTGAAAAATATACAGAAGCTATGCCTATATAAGTCACTGAAATAGTTTAATTTCAGTAAAATCTGTTTTTCTAAATTTTCATGACTCACAGTCAAATCAAACAGTTGATCCTATTCAGTTAATAGAAAGATAGAAAAGATTAAATTAACTTGAAACATTATATATTGTCTTAGACATGTAGTGGATTGTCCTGACATTAGGTTAAGATATAATAAAACATGTTTTATATCTATGTCTAAAAGCCTCAATTGATAAAATTCAATAAATTTCACTACTGTAATATAACAACAAATGAGACTGTGCTATTGAATCATCTACATATGGAATGGATGCACCTTTGATATATGCATGAAACTATTACAGTCAACAACAAATATAGAATTCCTTTTCCTAACCCCCCTTTTGCTTTCTTGATTAAGAAGAGGAGAAATTATTACTTTATCTCTTCAAGACAGACATGCTTTCTATTGTATTTCTTAATATGAAACCTGAAACATAAGTATCTGCTACTATGACCCTAGGTATTTTTCCTAAACTCTATAAGTCTCAGCAATCTTATCTATAAATTTGTCAATAATAATTGTACCTAACACACAGAGTAATTGTGAGAAATGGATCAAATGATGGATATAAAAGAGACAATATTAGGTTTTGCCATGGCCAGCACAGAATAAAAGTTAGCTCTTATTGCTATTACTGTATGTCTGCAGTCTACTGGGTTCTTTTGAATGAGTGAACTGGCCATTAGTCGAATCGATTGTGTGTGCAGCACAAATTTAGTTACTCAAGAAGCTTTGTATTCAGACTGTCTTCTCTGTTCAGTAATTCTCACAGGATTCTGCATAGAAACCAAGTTTCAGGGAGTCAGCATGATACAGTGAGTAAAACAAGTTGTGGGCTGAGACTGCAGAACTGGTTGTTAGCTCTTCCTTTGACCACATTTTCTGGGCACTAGTATCCTCATTTATATAACAAGTCAAGGATCACATTTTAGTTGTAATTTAACTCCTTTAATAGAGGACATTGATAAGCACACAGTAAGTGTTTAATATATGTTTGCTGAATGAATAAAAGTTGGACCCTCCAATCAATGGAACCACTTCTAGTTCTAAAAACTAATTTTCTTTTCAGAAAAAATAATGTGTCTTTCAGGAGACATTATTTACTTGTGCAGTTATATATTCATTTATTTGGTATTAAAAATTGGTGCTTTTTAGTTAGGTCCTTAAAATTAGAAAAAAATATTTTATGTATCTGGTAATGAATCATCTATCTCAGTAACTAAAATAAAAATCTTATAGTTAACAGAAGCCAATACACCTTTATTTAACAATTTTTCCTAAAATCATATACTTACTTTTAGCATAAATTCTTTCTTACTTTTGGAATTTTCTTCCTCTATCGGCTGAGTAGTGTGCCCCTTCATAATTTACATGTTTATGTCCTAACCTCTGGTACCTGAGAATGTGAGTGTATTTGGAGATGGGGTCTTTAAAGAGATGCTTAGGTTAAAATGAGGTTGTTAGACTGAGGCCTGATCTAATATTACTTATGTAGCCTGACCTGTGGTGACACAGTGGGTAAGTCTTTGACCTGGAACATGATGTCAATGGTTTAAAATCCTGGGCTTGTCTGGACAAGACACATTTGACAAACAACTACTACTACAAGTTAATGTTCCCCACTCCTGCTCCCTTTCTCTCTCCCTCCTTTCTCTCTTAAAATAATAAATAAATAAAAAATCAAGAAACAATATGAGTTATATAATAAGAGGAAATTTGGACATGTAGAGAAGACATAAGTAAAGGCTCATGGCAAAGATAGCCTTCTACAAGCCAAGGAGAGAACTCTTCAGAAGGAGCCAACTGCCAATACCTTGACCTGAGACTTTCAGCCTCCACAACTGTGAGAAAATAAATTTTGGTTAAGTCACTCAGTCTTTGGGACTTTTTACAGCATTCCTAGCAAACTAATAATTCCCCTTGAAATAGTAGTCAAAATCTAATATTTCCTAACAAACCTTTCTTGATAACTCTGGGCCATAGGTTATCTACAATCATCTTGTATAATTACTTATTTGTATTTTTCATGAATTTACCTCTTCAAACTGAGCACCAGTCCCAAAGGAACACAAGATATATCTTGACTGCCTGTGTGTATGTTCCCCACAGTCCTCTCTAATATATTTCTTCTAATATAGAAAAATCTCTAATATATTTCTTCTAATATAGAAAATAGTAGATGCTTGATAAATATTTGAGTTGCTTTTAATTACTATATATAAATATGTATTACAGATACAAATGATTTTCAGTTTTATTAAATGATTCACTTTAGTGTGTGTCCTTTGAGATTTCCTTGGGTAAATATTATCAGCAATTCTGTTTCTTTTCACATTATGCCTCATTAGCAGAGCTCTGCTATGGTGGATTATTTTGGAGAAGCGAAAGAAGGACAAGGTTTTGAAATGTGATCTGAAAAACTTATTGAAAGCTAACGTAGCATCTCTGATTCCAAAGTATTTTCCTTGTCTACTTTCATAACAATTAGAGACAAAAAGAAGGTATTGAAAGGTTTAAAGCATTTGATTGAGAGATATTAATTTAGAAATGTATATTTTAGAAAATCTTTTATTAATGTCTCAGTTTCCATATTGGGAATCATTGGAGATCATGAGTATTAACATTGGAGACACGAGATTTGCCATATCCCTGACTACAAATTATAATGAACGAATAGAAAAATAAGTGTTTTCCAAATGGCCAAGTGGTGTGTGTGTGTTTGAGTATGTGCATGCACGTGTGTGCACATCTATGTCCATTATATATAATGAGATATATCCAAACCACATTCTTTCAATATACTACCATATCTTTGTCTCTCTCAGAAGTGTGCATTATTTTCTTGATAAAGTCAGATTAGTCTTGGTGAAATGCAAAATATATTTAAGCAGCCAAACATCAAAGGACTATTTATACAAATATTATTGGCACAAAAATATTTAGTTCTGAGTTTATAAGTTAGAGAACAAAAATATAATGAGCTCTTCAGATCATATCAAGTAGGGACACATTTGATGGGTGAGTTCAATTTCTATTTGACAATTTTCCATAAGAATTTGGTTTTCCAAAACTGTTCACTACCAAGTTATTTTCCTTTGCCAATTTAGAATTTGGTGAGGAGCTTCTCTTAAGTATTTGTGTATTTGTTGAACTCCGCATTTAATGTGATCTCATGGGTCAGACTTGGGAGAACTGATTACTCAGTAAATTGACTTGGAGAGGTAAATAAGAAAGTTACTTCAAGGTAATTGAGTTCTGTAGATGAAAGACAGGCTTTTTAGGTGTGGGATTGTGAGACACTGTGCCTATTGTAGATTCACATTTTTCTCTGACCCATGTTTTATAACTTTTCCAGATAGCTCTTTTTGCCATTATACAAAGTTTCTTTTATTTTTCTCACAAAACTAAATTTTAAAAAGCCTGGAATCAAAAGGTCAGAGAGTAGGAAATGAAAGAACAGCAAAACAAGTTATAATTTTGATTCCTTTGAGGAGTTTACATTCATGTTTTGAAATTTTTCAGCCCATGCTGCTGCTGATTTGTATGGTATTAGACAAGAATTGCATCCCAGGAAGTCTTTAATCAAGAGTCAAGACTATGCAGTTGAAAGAGCCCATAATTTCAAATTGCTAAACATATGTTTTCCCCTGATTTCTTTGAATGTAAAAGAGTATATTTTAAAATGACGATGCAAATTCCTGTTTGTTCATAACTTTAACACACTACTTTGTATATATTTTATAAAACCATGAATAAACATATACTTCAACACACCTTCTCTCACTCCCTTTCAAAGGTGATACAAGAACTGCTTTAAAGCTTTAATTTATTTTTTATATTAATAAGAGTGATTTAAGTGTATACTTCTATTTTCAGACCTGAAAGATCATAGAAAATAGAATAAGTTTTGATATGTTTGCAACTAAATTACTAAATTGAGGTTTCAAAAACCTTCAGGACACCTAATTATCCCTGTTCCAGCAGACGCATAACCTGTCCCTTTATCAGTTTGATAGTCTCCATCCATTCATGTCTGAAGACAGTCTAATTTGCTGTAACAAACTATTTAAAAGTTGTGAATGGCCTCTGCTTCCATAATCACTAGTGCCTCTTACTAGTCACACTTAGTATTCATATACAAATTCCAGAAAACCCTACTATACAGTGGTTTAAACAAATTTACATTTTATTTTTCTTTTTTAACAATAAATCAGAATATCTCCAGTTTCAAACGTGTATTGTTGCTCAAAAATGCCTGATTGAAGTGTCTGTAACTTTATTTTCACCTCATGGGTATAACATGGCTGCTGAAGCATCTTTTATCTCAATTGGTTTACTAGAAGAATGAGTAAGTAGAAAACATAGTAGGGATGGAAAAAAGAAGGAAGAATCAACATTTGTATTAGGAACACAAAGACATTCTCTGAAATGTTCAGCAAACTTCTACCTGCACCTCATTGGCTAGAACAGTGTCTTGTGGCCACTCTTAGGCAATGGATTATGGGAAAGAAGTTTTTCATCTTCCTGTAGAAAAGGAAGGCAAAAGAGGAAGGAGTAGGAACAATTTTGAGTAAGCAAAACTATAAAAACTGCTATAGAACAACTCAGAGTTTGTAGTACATGAGCATAATGAAGCATTGAGGCTGAGGAAAGTTGTTTGCCATTGTAGCTGGCTCAGTAAAAATTCTCCCTCATGGCTAATAATACATATTCCAAGGATAAACATATGTCTACTTATATATTTCAGGGAGAATGTTGAGTTTTCTCATAAATCTGGATCAAGATGGGCTTAATAAAATGGAATTTTTTTACTTAGTTTTATCCAAAGCCCCATCTTATTACCCCCAAAATACATGCAAAACCCAAAGCCATTTTGAATTACCTATTTATAGAACCATCTTTATTTTATGAGAAATTCATTAATTTATATTTACATAGGCCCAAAAGTTGAGGACTTTTCTTAAGATGTACACATTGTTCCCAGAATTTTCTCATGGCAGAGAGTACCTCATCAAGAAATAATGAACCTGACCATGTAGTGGTGCAGTGAATAGAGCATCAGCCTGGGATGCAGAGGACCTAGGTTCGAAACCCTGAGGTTACAGGCTTTAGCCTGGGCTCATCAGGTTGAGTGTGGGTTGCTGGCTTGAACCCAAAGTCACTGGCTTGAAGCCCAAGGTTTTTGGCTAGAGTCCAAGGTTTCTGGCTTGAATCCAAGGTTGCTAGCTTGAGCAAAGGATCACTCGCTCTGCTGTAGCCTCTGTTCAAGGCACATATGAGAAAGTAATCAATGAACACATAAGGGGCCTTAACAAAGAATTGTTGTTTGTCATCTCTCTCCCTTCCAGCCTGTCTCTCCCTCTCTCTGTCTCTTTCACTAAAATAAATAAATAAATAATGATAATAATAATAATAATAATGAGATTCTGGTCATTGTAAATGTCCCAAAAGAACCAGGAGGCCAGGATTGATATGGCATCTATTTTTATTCGTTGTGGAGAAGAAACTTCTGAAGCTCATAACAAATAGTATGAAAATAAAAATTACAATAATTGCAACAATGTGTTGAGATTTGTACCCAGAAAAAAAAAAAAAAACAAAAAACTGAGAGGTTTGGTGCTGCTGTGCTAGTGGTAGTTCAAACATGCAACTTGTGCCAGTAACAGCATACTCAGCAATGCTGAGAACTATATGAATCTGCTTTGCATCAAAGCAATCCCACAGTGGGATCTGCCCAGCATATATTTTCCTGGCATGGTGCAGTGAGATTCACTCTAAGCACATTACTTAAGCTATGATATCACTGGAAAAGAACAGAGCATATCTTTTCATAGTATGACAGTTTTTTGCTACATTCTGCCAATGACACATGTTAACCACTTTTCTGGGGATGGGCTCCAGAGTTGACAGAGCCTCTGTTTGTAGTGTTCATGCCACAGGGAGGAGCTACTTCCACTTTTTCCAAACCCCACCCCTACTCATTCCTCTGCATTGACTAGCCCTAGCTATTTAGTAATGCATGGATTTCCTTCAACAAGGTACTAAACTTTCAGCTCAGTGTTCCTTAATTCTAGTACCCCTGAGAGAGAAAGAAAAGGTGTGCATATTGACACAGTGCCAGGATGGGTTAATTGGGCAACATTTGAGGAAGTTAGGTTGCAAATAGGATAGAGTACAATGCTAGAAGAGTGTTGCAAAGGTTGCATTATGTGAAAAATGGTGGAGGTTATTTACACATCTTAACAGCAAATTAGTAATATGAGATTTTAATTAAATTGTTGGAAGATACAGATCTTCTTTAGTGTTGGCTTTTTAGGGCATTTATTCCACCAATGGTCAAAGCATTGTTTGGATGAAATAAACAATAAATAAGGAAAAGCAAAACAATTTCAATAGTTTGTTCAATTGAAATTATTAATTGAAATTCCTTTTTTGGTCTGGTTTTCAAGCTAGTTATAGGATTTGCAAGCAAACCAATATTTATAGTGGCAGCAATAGTGACAAAGTGTGGTAGAATGTATTATTCATGTTCTTTTCTGTTACTATGTGAAGGCCGATGAGTCTCTGTTCGCACCTGACCTCCTCATCTTTGTTAACTTGAACTTGGCCTGATTCCTGTTTTGGCTAAAAAAAGTGAAAAGACCTGATATATGCCATGTTCCATCAGCAGCTTCAAAAACCAGTTGAGGTCTCTACTCTCTCTCTCTCTTGCTATTTGTCTCTGTTACAAAAATGACATGTCATAAGTAAGAGTAATTTGTTCCCCCCAGGTCCCAACATGAGAAGAGATTGGAGCAGAGATAAATTCATTAATTCACAACAACATCCTGAAACATCAGTAGGAAATATGTTAATTAGTGAAAATACATTTTTATTGTTTTAAATTTCTGAAATTTTGGGGATATTTGTTATTACAGCAAAGCTGACTAATATAGAACTTTTTAAATGCTTTCTTATTTTAAAACTGATCACCACCCTGTATTCGACTGCTTCAAAAAGCACAGAATAATGGTATAGTGTTTCCCATCTCTCCTGTTGATGGAGCATATCTCTACTATTCAGAACAGAAACACTTTATGGTAAACCTTAGAAGGGCTAAAAGAACACAAGGAATGTATTTTTGCTTCTTATGATGTATGGAAATTCTTATAATTGAAATGAATTTGGGGCAACAGGGGCATGCAAGGAGCAAATACTATAAAATAAACATCATCTGCTTTATGCTCACCCTTTGCATATGAGAATGGAGGTTATTTGTAGAATACATTTTATACATAGTTTATTCACTTTGGGATAGAATAAAACATTATTGACTTTTGGACTAGAGCGCTATTCTACATGGCACATTTTATGATTGTTTGTGCTTCTTGGCTGCTATTTGAGTCCCTCATTCCCTAAAATCTTTTAAAGTAATTGATGGCTGCAGGAAAAATGATTAGGAAAGCAGAGTTGGATAACTAGAGGTCTCATGCCACGATGTTTTGCCAGAATAATTCACATAAGCACTGTGAAACTTCCCTTACTTTTCTGTCCCTTCACACTTTTGGGGGAAAGATTTATATCTCAGGTTACAGATTATTTTCGGATAGTGTCCCAAATGCAAAACCCCAAGGAAATGTTTATAGAAACTCTGCTTCCTGGAGAAATGCTAAAGTTAAGCATTGGCATCTTATGTCAGCTGTAATTAAATAATAAGGTCCTTGAAAGCAGTGTAGTCATGAGTAAATTGCTGTACTGTTTTAAGTAGAATGCTCACTAAAAACCAACACATTTGCATATGAAAATGAAATTCTGGACTTGAAATGAGTTAATAGAGTAGGGTGATTATGATTGAAGAACATTCTCTTGAAATAATAATATTCAGGCAAATTGATCTCCATATGTGGTTGTCATATTAGAGATGACAAATAGGGACATTCCAATAGTGTCCAGATTGCTCAAGTCATTTTGTACTATGCAAGACAGGGTACTCACCTTAAGAAAAACAGAACTTTCAAAGTTCACAAATTGATGAGCTTTCAGAAAAAAATCCAATAATAAAGTCAACATGTAACCTTCATCTGCACTGGAACAATACAGTGCCATAGCTTAGCTTGTAGTTGAAGTGCATATGGATTTGATTTTCATGAAATGTTCTTATCACACTACTGTAAAATTTTACTGAAGTTGTCAAATAGAGCAATAAAATATGCCTAACATTACTGATATGACATTCGGTGATATGTAATTCCTTTGGACTAGCATATTCTGTTGATACAAAACCCTTTTATTCACAATAGTTATAGTAGGTTAATTGATTACAATGTTTCAAAAATATAGATAATATAGACAGATTGTTAGATGTATATATGCATACTCAAAACTCTAAATTTGACAAAAGCAATAATTTGTTGGTGTGATTTTATTTAGGTCTGAATTGTTTTTAGTTATTTTAGATTTCACTTATTTTGAAAATGTATTCCAAACATAAAAACTACCAAAATGTTTGAATCTCATTTAAAAAACACACAAATACCATCAGCTATCTTTTGACATAAAGTAATAACTTTCCTTCAGTACCACCTGTACTCTCTTTTCTAAATACACTTGTCATTTTAGCTTAACAACTCTAATGAGATACTTTCATTGCCATCTGTGTCTCAGACTAGCAAGTATTTCAGGCTATATTGTTGGAAACAAGAGTTAAAGTTACAGGTGAAGATGATTAAAGATGGCAACAAATTATAACCGTATATAAAACCAACAATGACAAGTTATACCTTAAGAATGCAAAATCTTAGAAGGTGTTACGTTTATTTTACAGATATAATGTTTCCAAATAAATGTTTAGAAACAAAGTTTTATTTCTATAATAATTACTTTTTCCAAAAAGGTTTATATAATGGCAAAATAGTGTATTTAATATTCTCAATTTACTCAACCAACATTTATTTCCTCCTTTTATGGAGAAATATGCTAGGTGCTAAGGATTATAGCAGGGAAAAAATCATCATGCAAAGAACAACAAAACAATATGCCACAATAGTGTTATATTTCTGTGGAATATAATAAACAATAAAGTAATTTTTAACAAGTGAAAAAAATAAAATTTGTCTGATAATACTAGTACATGGAGAAAAATAAAGAAAAGATGGAGATTGAGTAGGAAAGAGGGCTGGGTGGTATTTTCACTTGGGCATATAGGGAAGGCCTCACAGGGGGAGAGACTTAGCATAGCATCTCAGGCTAGAAGGGCTGGTGCTAATGCTTTGAGGAATTCCTTGAGGTTTAAGAACACCAGCATGATTGGAGTTGGGTGGGGTAAAGTATAGTAGGGAGTGAGAATCCTTGGAGAGTCGGGAAAGATTCTGTATGGCCTTGTGTATAAAAAAAATATTGAAAAAATGTTCAAATAAAATGGAAAGTCATATAGCAGAATTTTGAGAGAACAGTATGATTTGTTTTAAAAGTAGATTATGGGGCCAAGGTCAAGAGGAGAAGCAAGGAGAGCAATCAGAAGGCTGTGCATTAATCAAGATAGGAGAAGAAAGTTACCATGGAGGGGTCATCAAGGTAGTGAGTGTAGTCAGATTGTATATATGTTTGTAACTAGAGTGTATAAGGTGTGATTAAAATTATGGTTTTCCAGTGTGAAAGAGGCAAAGGAGGTAAGGATGATGTCAAGTTTAAAATTGTTGCTCACTTTTTTAAATGACAATGTCAAAATTAATTATTTCTTTCTAAAGGTAACCTTATATCCTAAGGATTTTTAAAATGAAGGGAACCTTATATCCTAAGGATTTTTAAAATGCAGGGGTTTGAGGAAAGAACTCACAAATTCTACAATATGGAATGGGAATATTTTTATCTTTATTAGAAATTTAGCATTTTCTGTAATTATGAATATAGACAGCAAATAACTGTAGAGTTCGCATTATCTGTAGCTTTATCACCAATAGAATTCACACATATGTTCATATCACATTATGTTTATAGGTGCAGATATCTCAAATACTTACACCCATTACTAATTCCCAGTATTTATTAGGAATTAGATCTTCTGCCAGATCTTATCATTTAATATATTAATATAGAAGCACATCTGTCCAAATGAATAATATCCCAAAAACTTTAATTCAACATAATTTCTTTGTAATTCTTTTTTTTCCATTTTTAAATTAATTTTACTGGGGTGATATTGATCAGTCAGGGTACATAGGTTTAGAGAAAACTTCTCCCGGTTATTTTGACATTTGATTATGTTGCATACCCATCACCCAAAGTCAAATTGTCTTTCTTTGTAATACTTTACCTTTTATTTTGGGCATTTTTCTTTTAGCAATTCTTGTGAGAAGGGGTCTGTAGGCCTCAGAAGAATACTGAAGTAGTCTATGGGTCCACAGATAAATTAAAAATATTTATTTTACTACCCCTTCACATTTCTTTCTTCTGGTAACCATAGTGTTGTCTGTGTTTATGTGCTTTTGTTCATTTGTTTTTTCTTGTTTGTTCATGTACTGCTTTCAGTTTTATATCTAACAAGAGGGTACTGAATGGTAATAAAGGGATCAAATATATGGTGACAGAAAAAAATTTGACTTTGGGTGAAGGGCACACAAGGCAATCAACAATTTGAATGCTATAGAGATGTTCACCTGAAACCTATGTACTCTTATTAATCAATGTTACCCCATTTAATTTAATTTCAAATTAAAAGAAATAAAAATAAAAAGAAATTCTGTTTCAAAAATTAAAAGCTAAAGCACTCTTTATAGCCATTTCTTGGGGGAGAAGGTATAGAATAAAAGCAGCAAAAGAAACATTTTCATATTGCCAAGAAAAAATATATATTCCCCTCCTTTTTTAGGGTGTAATCAATGATAATAGCATTATTTCTTTTCCAATTATTTAAATTATGCATGTTCATTCTAAAATTTGAATCATTCACAAAGATGTAAGGAAGAATGAAAGGTCAGTTTTAATACAAATTTGTGAGGTAACGACTATTAACATTTCTGATGCCATCCTTTCTCATGTCTCTTTTTTTCATATATACATATTTAACTTTACATAAATGGGTTACATAGTGCATAGTTTTCAGAATGAATATTAACCCTACCCTTCCTTCTATCCTGCCTTCACAATTGTATCCCACTCATCCATTCACTCTCCTCTTAGAGAAGGCATGTTATTCACCTAACACTTATCCTCCCCTACATAGGAAAATGTAGCCCAAGCACAGATGGGATTTAGGCAATGATGGACTAGGAGTAAGTGTGGATCAACCTATAAGGGTGTATGCCAGATGCACTCCCTTCAGGCTGCCTGGTTTTGACTTAATGAATGCTTATTGTTCAACTTTGGGCTACATACTTAACACATGAAGGATTTTCTTTTCTCATCTTTAAAATGCATCTAACAATACTGTTTACTTCATTGATCAAATGTGAGCCTTAAATGAGTCATTGCATAAAAACTTCATACAAGAATGTATGCTCAGAGCCATGTATGTAATCGTTGTGTTGCTGTCTTGCGGTGCTATATTGCATTCTTCATCTCACCAGAGTAGGTTCTAGTCATGTGAAGTGGTTCTTGGTTGACTGGTGACAAACAGCAAGGAGAACTCACAGTCCCCCTTCAATGCTAGCTTATTAGTAAGATCCTCTGCATTTATAAAGGACAACATTGTTTAGATTTCAAAGAATATCAAGATCTTGTTTAAACAGGTGATGGAAATATAGCATGTATATTGATTTGTTTTCAGGCATAGCATAATACCTATTTTCACAAACAGTGGGTTCTATGAGGAGGTGTGGGGAAAACAGCTGTGTTAGGCTTCCTTGCTTGTACTTTGCCTGATTAGTGCATGAGCACATGGCAGTGTGACAAGTGTATAGTCTGTGTAAGGCTATGAGTGCTTGCCCTCAAGACAGATGGTGGATTGCAGCTTGCCTGCACGCCGTTGTGAGGGACCATTTTGCTGTTCCTTTGCCTGAGAAGCTGTTTTGCCCTCTGGTTTGCTCATTCGCCATTGTGAGACTCTATGATACAAGAATGACCTCCTACCAACTGGCTCCTCAGTTTCTCTGCCATCCAATGTGGACTTGCCTGGCCTTGGCCACTGGCATGACAGGAGGGCATAAAAAATGTAGTTGAGACTGTGGTAATCTATTTTTACAAATATATCTTTTTTTAATTTCTCTGATAAGACTTGTTAAGAAAACCAATGTTTAAGGTCTGTCTTACCTCTCACCCTTTTATTTTTTTATGCTCCAGGGGTTGTTAGGGGTTATAAAGACCAATGTTTTTTACTAATTGTTTTTGGATTATAATGCTGGTGATTGAGGCCAGGTAGGTTTGTATCAAATTCAGGCAGACAGTAACTGTGGAGCCGGAAAGCATTGGTCCATACCTGTTTATTGGAGGCTTGCAGAATCAGGTGAGTGAACAGACTAAGGAAAACCTGCTTTTCGCAATGGAGGGCAAAGAATCAGGAAAACTACCCCTCATGGAGGTGGCTGAGGGAATCAAAGAACAGCACCTCCCAGTGGCCAGAGAATGATCTGGGAGAATAGCCACTAAGGGAAAGCACCCATAGCCTTTCACAGAGACACACACGTGGTTTTCTGCCACACGCTCATGCACTAATTGTGCCAAGTGCTTGCAGTCGGGAAACCAGCAAGCACCCCTAATATAGCTGTTTTCACTGCTCCAATGCAAGCACAAAAAAGAAAGAAAAACAAAATAAAACAAGGCATAATTTGTTAGGGAACAGTGCTCTACAATTTTGCTAAGAATTTTAACACTAAAAGTGGTTTCATCAGCTTTAATGTATTATGAGAAAAACATGAAAGGTGAGATGTTAGAATTCTAAGGAAAATATTTACTTGTCAGCTAAAAGAGTTTTACACCTGTCTTCACTTGATCTGTGAGCGTCACAAAAGATAAAACATGTTTTCATTCCAAATCTGGAAAATATCAGAGAATGAACCTATAAGGTAAGTAAATCAGAAACATTTTATTCATTAAAATATGAACGGATATTATAGTCATTTTTTGGTGATTATAATCTTGGTTCAGATGAGTTCATATGAAATTGGTTCCTTGAATTTAGTGTTCATTGTTTAATATAATAATTTTTATTCATCCATGAATTCCAACATCTTCTCATTGAGTATTTAGTGTGAACACATATTTATCATTTAATAGACTTCCAACAAATCTTTTCTCAGAATCCCATTGTTCTATACCACCTCCTGCAAGGTGTCTCCATTCCTATGAGCATGCTGGCTGAGCTGCTTCTTCACTCCAAAGCCATAGTGCTTTTTCTGATGTTCAGTATTCCTGAGTTGATATTATTCAATACATCAACATCTTCCTACTCTCAGCGGTATATTGAAATTCTGTCTTCAGAAAACTGCGTTGAATGATTCCTATGTCCTTGTTCTGAGTAGCAAATGATCACTTTAAACTATGGAATCCTATCAACTTGTATATATAGAATATATTACTTTTCACTAAATACATTATCCTGTCCACTTGTCCATTGAAGCTTACTTCCCACTTTTTAACCTGGAGCTTTTTAAAATTGGTCTGTACATTATTTCTTTTAAATTTAGCTACTTTATTATTTTAAAAAGTTTATACTGTCTATAAGTTTGGAAATGATACTTCTTTTAAATCATTTTTAAAATATCAAATGACGTCATTCTTGAGACTTATCACTGAATAATGTATAAATAAATAAATAAACATATTTATATATAGTACATATTAAGAATGTAGGTATATATATATATATATATATATATATATATATATATATATGTGTGTGTGTGTGTGTGTGTGTGTGTGTGTGGATACACACACACACACAGGTTGAGGCAAAAGTAGGTCTCAGTTATTCATATGGAAAGCACACAATAATTAATATATAATGACCTAGGAATAAACTCTGTGTTTTATGTACTAACAACTGTAAACCCACTTCTGCTCTACTTTGAATATACTTATTACATCAAGTCACCTTAATGTACTATTGCCACTGGAAACCACTTCTTAGCCACTTGAAGAAATCAATCCATGTTTCTCTGTCCTAGAGTCTCAGCATTATTTACAACAATAATCATTTTAAATAGCCTAAATATCCAACTATTTAAAATACAGTGTAATATTTGCATATTATATAACAGTCATGAAGCTGAAGAGTCAAGTTTATATTTTAAGAAAAGTGAACAGAACAGGAAATTTTCACTGTATTTTCTTAAATAATCAGATTATAATTTGTGTAAACAGTAGGATTACAAGGATACTTTTAAAGGTTCTTTGGGTAGGCAGAGTTATTAAAGAGAATGTAGTAAGTTAAAATAATAACAATGATTAGTGTGGTGAGATTATGGGTGACATAAGAGTTCTGTTGTGTTTTTCTTTTACTTTTCTGTATTTTCAACATGTATTAGTTTTGTAATCAGAAACATATAAATAAATAAATGGTGTCCCAGATTCTGACATTTCTTTCCTGTATTCTTTCTCTCAATTAAGGAGTTTGGTGGAACTTAGTCAAATGTAGTCATATTCAGTGAACCTCTGATTAAACACACAGCCAAAATTCTTTCAGAATGCCATGGCATTTCATTTGAAAACAGTTCAAAGCAATAGACAAAACTTAGTTGGGTTATACAATAGTTGGTTTGAAGGGAAGGATGAGAACTGGAAAGGTACAAGGGCTTGGGTATGGGGATAAAGAGAGGTGAGAGCTGGGATGGGGAACAGAGGCATGTGCAACCACCCAGCCCAGCCTGCATTTAAGGTCAAAGGAAAGAATATCACCTCAGAACATGGCTCAGATTTTTCTTTTTATTTTTTAAAATATTTTTACCTTAATTTTTCATGATTGCTTACAAGTTAAAATATAGTGAGTTCTACTGTGTTCTTTTGTTGCACACGTTGTGGAGCACCAATGTTTCAAATAGGAAGGAAGGCATAAAACAATATTTCAAAAGATTGTATTGGGAATGCAGTGAGTGGGTGGATCTGAACCAAAGGTTACATAGTTGGTTGTTTACCAAAATGACTTCCAACTAAAAGAGAAGAAATAGGATCTATTGTTCTTAAACTGGTAGGAAGTCTCCATGCTTTTGGAAGACAGGAGCCAAAGTTTGAATTAATTTTGTTCTTTTTAATAACTCAAGAAGTATTCATTTCTCTGTTAACACGCCTGTGCTGGGCCTGCTCAACAAGGAACAGGGAAGGCTTATTGGACTTTTGGCTCAAATCTCATCTTGGTCTGCCATGTATTAGAACATCCTCATTTTTTATCTGTCACCCTTCACTTGCTGGCTTAAATAATATGCTATTTATGGCTTTTTGTGTACATTGTAGAAAACATAATTTATTTCTCAGTGTAGTGCACTTCTGGATTTATCATTAGTTGCTGGAAAGTAAATAATGATATGTTTTATTTTGAATTAGCATTGGATAAATGGTACCAAGAGATATATATTTCTATTCTTTAAAGTGTATGTACATGACAGTTCTTTATCATCACACTAAAGCACACATCTGCTCACCATTTAAAAGGAAAACAAGACACTATGAAAGACTAATCTGGCCCCTCTCCCCTGATGCACACAGTTATGAAAGGGAATGCACTCTACAAGATGAGGGAAATTGTTTCAGTTGAAATGATAGTCCCTTGTACATTTTGACATGATTTTTAATTTTAAAAGAATCTGAAAATTTATTAGCATATAAACCTGTTTTTGAGAGGCAGCCTCCTTCTATTTGTAGTGTGGAATTTCAGGGATAAAATGAAGACCAAAGTATAAACTATAAAGATGTATCTCTCATTATATCAAATAATACAGATAAATAAAACAGCTTGTGAATTTACCAAAGATCAATAATCACATTGATCAATGACCTCAGTAATCGTGCTTGGATATAATAACATTTTTTTGAAACAGTAGTCCTAAACTATGTTTTTAGTTTGTATTTTATGTTTTCGTTAATAAGCATGAACTGAAGAGTGAAAACTATGGATTGTAAACTAGCCAACATTGTACTTCAGTCAGTTTTTCCTGGAAAATTCATATTAATATCATCCATTGCCAGAAATCTGTTCCATAGTGATGTCATTAATAATTTGGGATGAGAAAAACCTAAAAAAAAAAAAAACATTGAAAGAATGCAGATGCAAATGAAAAAGTAATTTCTACATGTTTTATAGACCATGTGCTTTTTTTCTACTTCTGATTTTACTTATTGGTCTTTGAAACTAAAATTATCATCTACATCTGGTAGTTTTAAGATTATTATTATTCCTCCCCCATAATGAGTTATAATGTTAATATTCTCTTGTTAAGCTATTTTATTAAAATATTAATTTTGCCCTGCAATTTTGGGGAAAATTATTATTGTTATAATATCAGAAAGAAGCACTATCTGTTTAACCACATCTTTGGCATCCTGCATCATGCTGTTTGATTTAGTAAGCAAATAATCAGGCTTTTTTGTATAACTATTATCATAATGTGAAAACAATAACAACAACAACAACAAACTTATATTTGAAAAGTAATAGTGAAACCCCCTTAATATTTTACTGGTATTTATGCTAAAATATAGGACGAATACGATGTAGACAGAAATGTATGTGACATTCCTATTAAAAAAGTACTCAATTATCCCAGAGACCCACTGACTCAGATTCTCTGTGACATTAATGGGGTTATCAAGATTTGGATTTTACTTTCTTTGACTATTTATTTAAATTTATTAAGCTGAAATGTCTTCAAATACTGTTTATGGGAGCTAAAAGAATGGGTTAATTGTGTACCCAATTGTATGCAAACTTATGTTTTATATGTTATTCAAGCATTTGTTTTTTAATGTTGAAAATAATTATTTTGTGAGTAAATGTGATTATAAATACTGTTTTATAATATGGATGCTTTTTAAAAACTATTGATTTTGAGTTGTGTTCTTTGTTTTTCTTTACTTGTTTGTTTGTTTTTTACTTTTATTTTTTGGAGAGAGAAAGGAAGGGAGAGACAGGGGGAGAGAGAGAGAAAGAGAGAGAGAGCAAAATGGCAATTGGTTCTTCCACTTTTATATGCATTCATTGGTTGACTCTTGTATGTGCCCCAGCTGGATTGAATCTGCAACCTTGGTATATTGGTAGGATGCTCCCATGAACTGAGTTACCACACCAGGGCAAATGTTTCTTCAGTTAATATTTATTACGCATCTATTGTGTGCAAGAATGGGCCTGTATTGGCTTTCTTCATTGCTTACTATCTTTATAGGAGATAAGACATGTGCTGAAATGTCTATGGTTTGAGGTAGAAAGCGGTGAGTTTTTTCAGGAATGTAAAGAATAAAGAGGGAACCGTAAGTCTTCAAGAGAAGGAGATGAGTCTTACCTGTGGAAGATTATTATAAGGTACTCATGGGAACTCAGGGATAACCTGAATGCTGAAGTTGCTGAAACTAGATATAAATTAGGACCTGGACCAGATTCAGATTCTTCTGGGGTCATGAGGGTTTACATGTCTTCATCATCATGATTACTAACATCCTTTTTATCTGTGCTTACACCATTGCTGCCATTTCAAATCACTTACTTAACATCACAGATATTTTGCTTACTCAAACTTTAGCTTATTCACAATTGTAGTTATCTATTGCTCCATTACTTTTTATTATTTTGCTAGAATTTTAATTCCTACTCCCTGGACCTATAGCCTGGTTGTTTCTGTCTTTCCTTTTTCAAAGTCCTGAAAATTGGCCTGACCAGGTGGTTGCACAGTGGATAGAGCATCGGACTCGGATGCTGAGAATCCAGGTTTGAAACCCCAAGGACACTGGTTTTTGCTTGAGCACAGGATCACCAGCTTGAGCTCGGAGTCGCCAGCTTGAACATGGGATCATAGACATGACCCCATGGTTGGTGACTTGAGCCTGAGGTTGCTGGCTTGAGCAAGGGGCCACTCACTCTGCTTTTGAGCCCTGCCCCCTTCCACTGGTCAAGGCACATATGAGGAAGCAATCAATGAACAAATAAGATGCTCAATGAAGAATTGATGCTTCTCATCTCTCTTCCTTCCTTCCTGGCTGTTCTTCCTTTTATCTCTCTCACTCTCTAAAACAAAAGAACAACAACAAAAATAAAACCAAACAAACAAAAATAAAAATGAAGTCCTGAGAATCAGTCTCATGCACCAACTGATCACCACCCTGATTGGGCAGCCTATCAACCGGCATCTTTAGATCAGATGCCCACCTCTGGTATGCTCATCTCCAGCCAGGAAAATGAAAGCAAACGTTTTGATGTCTAATCATGGGACTTATTCTGTTGTCAGGGACTGTGAAGAAGTTCTCCTCAAAGTTACTGTGAGTATGTTGGCACCTATTTGGAAATTGGTTCAAGGGAGGGACTCTGGAGGAAAGGATATATAAGCTACCCTCTTCTACACTTTTGCTTTCCTCCTTTTCTTTCTGTTAATGTAGCCTAGGTACTTCTCATACAGTCCTAGGCTAGACCTTCCATCTGTGTCCTGCAAGCCATTCTCATCCCCTTAATAACAGCCCCTGATCATTGGATTTTTCCCCTTCTCTTGAATTCTTTGGAGGATCTCAAAGGCAGTACATATTCAAGAGTGAGCATGATTTTTAACTATGTACAATGCCATCTATTAAGAGAGGTCATGAAGGACACTTGCAATCATATATTATAGAGAAATAGGGCTTCTCATGTATTGCATTCAAAGAAAATTATCAAAGATAAAGACAAATTAACTTTTGGGTGTTGAAATTATCAACCTATGACAATGTACTGATGACTTTATGAAATATATTCATATAAAAATAAGGAATAATTTTCTTTACTGAGTTATATGGCATGATCTTAACAGTATATCCTGGAATGGGAGTGATATGTTGTAATCATCTGTGATTATCTTTAGACTCACTTAGCTGTCATTTTATATTCTTTAAACTGAGTCACAGATACTCAATGGTGTACACACTGATGCTCTGATCCTGACATCTGTGAAATGCATGGGAAGTATTCCATAGGCTGATAGAAATAGTTTCTATGTGCAAATAAGATCAGTGAATTAGCCTCTGATAATAGTACTTTATATTAGAATAGGTCAGTATTCCCTTAACTCTAGTTCAAGCATTAATATCTATTAAATAAATTTCCCATATGCTACTTTGTAGCATATGACAAGATGATACAGTTATTATAATCCAAAGTGAAGAGTCGCATGATTGGAAGGTGCCTGAAAGTTATGTAGTGCGATTACGCAGCTAATACCAAAGTTCTTCTGCCTCCTAATATCTTCTGAGCCTTTTTAGAAATGGTTCATTATTGAAAATTACAATGCATTAAGGATTAATCTTTGTAAATGGCAAAATGATTTATGTAAATTATTTTTGTTGATTCTTAGCATCTTTATTTTTTACCCCAAATTTTTGAGTGATGACTACTTGTATATAAGATTAATAGATGATGAGATTTTTTAGTCATTTTTTCTACATAATTACATAATCAATAATAGCGAGTTGAACCATATGAATATTATTTTTGTCTGTCAAACGTTCAGTATCAGCAACTTCATATCGTCAACATGGTGTGTGTGCGTGTGTGTGTGTTTATATATATATATATATATTTAATTTTTTGTGACAGAGACAGAGAGAGGAACAGATAGAAACAGACAGGAAGTAAGAGAGATGAGAAGCATGAATTCTTTGTTGTGGCACCTTAAATGTTCATTGATTGCTTTCTTATATGTGCCTTGACCAGGGGGCTACAGCAGACCAAGTGACCCCCCTTCCTCAAGCCAGTGAACTTGGGTTCAAGCTGGTGAGATTTGCTCAAACCAGATGAGTCTGCGCTCAAGCTGGTGACCTTGGGGTTTCGAACCGTGGTCCTTTGCATCCCAGTCTGATGCTCTATCCACTGTGCCACTGCCCAAGGTCAGGCTAACTGATATATTTTTGAAGTGTTTTGTCCAGCTTTTCTTCTTCACATTTTTTTTTGTAAAAAGTAATACTTAAAAGAGTTTTAGCTTCTTTTGTGAAATAGACTCTAATCTAACACAATTCATGGCACTTTTTCACTTGGATGAGTATGCACACACTGTAGATTATCTTTTCAGTAGTAATGAAAAATTTTTCAAAAGAACAGTGATATTGTGATTTTCTGCTGTTTATTACAATATTTAGATTCTTAGGCCAATTTAAGCTTCTGTTACGTTTTATGAAAGTTCACTTTGGCTTTCTTCCTTGAGAACTTCAGAATTATTCTGGAATGCAGATGAAATGTCACATATGTATATAGTTAATGGCAGCTGTCTGCTTTAGTTAAAAAATCTTGGACAGTTATGTTTATGTAGACCAGAAATCTATTATTATAGGAAGAAAAAGGAAGCAACTGCTGTCATGTGGTTAAAATGCAATATTATAAATATCCAAGGTCTTTGTACTTCACTTCACAGTATATTATGTGGTTCAGTATCTACAAGCAGTTCTGGTGAGTAGACTCCCCTATTTTAAAAATTGCATAAAATTATATTCCTTCAGATAAAATAATGACACATCCAGGAATAGATATAGCAGCAAAATTATTACCTAGAAAAAGAGAAATAAAATATTTGTGATGCAAAATTTATGTTTTTCATAATTCTGAAAGATTATGTTACCAAATAATTGGATCCCAAAACTCTTGTTGATATATAAATCAGCAATATATAAATTATTATCTTTGGGTAAGATCTGAGGAATAGGAATTGATGTAAGGTAATTTTCTCACCCCAGACCTGTAAATATAGTTTCATTTTCCCAAGCAGATTTTGATAAAGCAGCATGAAAAATGTTATAGATTCAATTACCTAACTGGATTCCAAAATAATTACCCTTACCATCTTACCATCAGGCTCTTGGCTTAGAAAGGAACTGTTTTTCAGTCAAATCTGTTATAGACTTCTTAGGAAATGCTAATCAATTAATGAAGTGCCAAAGAGGTTTTCATTCTCACATGATCTAACCGTAAAATGAGCCTTCACTGTAACTGTGCTCCCAAAGAAATGGTGGAAGGAAAGCTTGGAGTTGTGAATTAAAAATATATATATACTTTTAAACAAAGAGAAAAATTGAGAAGGTGTTCAGTTTGAAAGTAGAAAAATATGTCAAAGGCTGTATGCAAAGCAATATACTAACCATGATTTTTAGAAGCAGAATTCTTTGATCAAATCCATTTTCCCAGGCTCTCTCAGTAGCGACTAGATTATTCAGATTAAAGGCAACATATGCTTGCTTTTTATTTAAACATTCCTAGTCAATTCAATAATTGGCTAAGGTTAATAGGCATCTTAAATATCTTAAATTCAGTCCAAATACCAGAACGCATAAAAGATACATGAGCCTACTTTTGGATGATTACATTCTATTCTGTTCTCAGGCCTGTCATCATTTCCTTCAAAACCACATTTTTTTTAGCCTGCTTCTGTGTACTCTGATGATATACTGTCAGCACTCATAATTTCAGGTTAGCAGATGTTCCTGCTTTAAGACTTTCTTGAAAAATGTGAGTTCATAAAGAAGTGTTAAGTATGTGGGAAAAATCAAAAAAGTCCACAAATATTAGGGCTTTTCTCTGTCTCTACATCTAAATATCCATGTGCAAATTCAATCACTCATAAACTGCTTTTAAGTGATCACTGCATGTTTCTGTTTGATTAAATATGACCCAAGGACCTTCAGAGGAGATAATTAAAATGCACAAAATTATTCAATTTTTTTTGTTAAAAAAATCCAATATACTCGAATGTTTTAAAAACTAACAGTAGGATTGTCTTATTCTTTCTCCCATTGAGTTATTTTAGGAAATAAAGATTCATAGGTTTTAAAACATTTTGCTTTGTAGGATCTTTTTTTTTCCTCTCTTTAAACAAAAACAGAATTTATTGGAAATAAAAGCTGGTCTAAGAAACAGCTAAACTTCAGGAAGCTCAGTGGTGTAGGTCGACCTTGGAAGTAACCACAATAAAAGACTTAAAAGCCACTTTTCTCATTTGCTAAAAACTGGTTTTCTTCACAGTGTGTAAATCCTGGCTGCAAATTCCTTCTGATTTATACATACAGTGTGGGGAAAAGTAAGCTTATGGTTGTGAGTACGTGGAATACAGAGTTTATTCTTGTAGTATTATCTATTAATTATTATATGATTTTCCATAAAAACAACCATAAACCTACTGTTGCCTTGCCCTTGATTAGTCAGGTTCAGCTACCTAATTCAGAATTCCCTTAACAGACTCCATACAACTACAGACCCCTAGGTCTTTCGTAAAGCTATGCCATCTTGACCAGGATGTGCGTGTGGAATAGAGAGGAAAAGCTGGGTCTTAATCTTTCTGGGTGATACTCTTTTTCTACTTATTCAGGCTAGACTTACTCATCACTTTACAGTTCTGCAGACTAAGAGCCCAATCAGTGATTCTCAAACCTGACTTTATAGTAGAATTACTTGGGGAGCCATTAAAAAACACCAATACCCACGTTTCATTGCAGCCTAATTAAATCAGAAGCCTGGGCCTGGTTCCTGGACATCAGTAGCCTTTAAATGCTCCCTGTGTGATTTCAATATTCAGTCAGGGTTAAGAACCACTGGGCTTAATGATAAATTTAAACTTAATAGAGTACAAACAGGTAACCACCATAACCACTATTAAAACTTCAGTTTAAGAAAAGGAAAATAATATAGAAATCCTAGTTGATCTCAGATATTTTCGATCTCTTTGAGAGTTGACTTTTTCCAGTAACTGGTTCAAAAGAAACAAATTACAAATACATTTCACCTCTTCCTGTTTGCCTAATTCAAAGATTTTATAGAAACATGTTAATAGATTTTTCTGTCTTGGTTCTAGTCCATGCATATTGATTAGCAATGAATTTCTTTGTAATATTTCAATATTTGGTTGATTTCTTTTAGCATATTATGTTAATGCATAGAATTCCTCAATGATTTTTTTCTAGTCTCCAAAACAAACTTGTTTTGCCTGTTTCCCCACTTTTTGCCCCCAAACTCGGCCAGTATGTTAGAGTATATTAGGTTTCAGGTGATGTTAATACACTTGTGGGAAATTTTATTTCTGCAGAGTGGAAGATGGAGTAGTGGCTTTTGAAACTGCAACTACCACCCCCTTCTATCCTTGAGAGAACTCTTTGGAGGGAAATGGACACTTTATTGTTTCCACCAACTTTGTTGGTGAAAGTGGGTGTAAACCCCCAGAACTGACTTGATTCCCCTCCCCCTTTAAGCAGTTAAACCTCATTTTCAAATGGCATTCTGTGTTTGAGTTCACTATCTTGGCAATAAATAATTGTTCAACAATATGGATATTTTTGTTTGTATCAGGAGCTGTTTACTAAGATTTTGAATATCACAGTTTTTGTATGCTCTAGAATACTTTATTTGACATTCTCTATAAAAATACATCTGCCAAAGGGAATGATTTTACTTGGAGCAATGAACTATTTAAATTTTGGTTAGAATAGCTTACTTTTAAAAGTATAACGTTTATGATTCTTTATTTGCAACTCATAATATTCAAGTACTTAGGGGGAGTTGCTAGAATACTGACACAAGAAGACACACTGATACATCACTAAAATCATGTGCACACATCTGGCACATTTATACATGTAGCAGCAGCTTTTAGAGACAGAACCAGACACTTTATTTAGGTAGTTGTCGGAATATGATGAATGAGGTCAGTGGTTTGCTAACCTCAATTTCTTCCCCTTGGGTGTCACTGGCTTTTCTGAAAGCATCCTGTAGTTATCAATATCATTTGTGAGTTCATCTGTTCTATGTCCGGGGCATCCTAGATTATATTGGGCTACTAGAAGAAATTTTGCAAATTGTAAAAACTTGCATGCACAATTATATTCTTACTTTAAATAAGGATACACATATCATGATTAAGAGTAAGTAACACCAGAAAGTATTTGAACTCTAATAAACACAAGTGTACAAATGGACTTTGTTTCTGGCAGCTCAACGTGCTATTCCACATATGTATTTTCATCTTCTGAATCATAACACAGTTATTGTGCCAAATACTTTATGTGATTTTTTCTTTATTTAATATTCTTAATTCTGTGACTTTGCAATGAGTTCAATCTTTTCAGCCTTAGAATATCTAAACTCCTCTATGAACCATCAGAGCATCAGAAGCTGTCAGGTAATAAAACGAATACTAGTTACTTAAAATTTTATTTCAAAGAAATTCACAAAGCTAGGGCATTTTAAATTTGAATAGGTCATTCAGAGATTGTTTTCTATTCATGCAACATCACACTTCTACCTGTCTGGAGAAAGGAAAATCCATTTTACCCTATCACCTATTCCAACATTTAGCGACATTCACAGTCAGGAAAGACTGCATTATCAATGCAGAATTTGAATTTTACACGTTTCACCTTATTTATTCTTTGGTATTTTCAGAGGAAATAAAGGTCAGTTGGTATCATTCTTTTTAATTATTTGTAGATAGACACTTTTTATGTTTTATTTTCTCAGATGTACTATTTTCTTTCTTACTTATAGTTCTTTGATGTTCTCAGATACTCTGATCCACCCAATGATTTATTTTTGTACATTAATTATTTTTAATGAAAAAGGAAGTCAATCCATACTTCTGTAGTTATAACTGTAATTTGCATACATGGCAAATGTGTTAGGTTAGGTAAGTTTACATTTTGCTCTTTCAAACCAAACTCATGGATGAACAAACATGCTTTTATTGTCAAGTGGAGTCTAGAAGATTTCCTTAAAGGCAAACTGCCAAAATGAATTTTGAGACAACAGCATAACCAGATATTTTCTCAGCCAATGTAAGTTAGCAAGATCCTGACTTTGTGATTGAATATTAGGCAACAGTTTTCTTTTTTACCCAAATATATGAACACAAATTCTTCCGTCTGCTACATATACCCTTGGCCAAAGTAAGATGACTGAATTATAACTGAGTCATGCACGTGCTGAGTTTTTCCAGAGTATTCCTGCAGGATCCGGCAAGGATAAAAATTGATGTCCCTCTTGAAACAGAGTGGTACAGATGGTGCAGCTTTATAGCTGTCTCCAAATAACAAATGCCAAACTGCTCCTTTGATAAGGCAAGGCGGTGTAAAGGTTTAAATATAGCCCCTTGGTGGAATGTCAGTGAATGATGGATCCCAGTTACAAACATACCAAAATGTTCTCTGTTTAAACATTTTTTACACCATGGTTGTGGAATTCTATATCAAAGAAATTATGCACAAGGGAAAGAACACGAATGCTACCTTGAAAATCAATGTGTACACTAACAAATCAACTAAATTTGGAGGGAGGACTGACACACTGGCAGCCAGTGAAGTCAATATTTTTGTGAACACCTGCTATAAATGGAATCTGAAAATGTTAGCTGAAAACTATCAGACTTGCCTTTATGTAACAATGGAAAGGACTTGCTTTCTTTAATTGGTTCAGTTTTCTTTCTATGGCAAATATACTAAGCAAATTTAAACACTGGCCTTCTAGTTTGAGAATCACATTTATGTTATAGAATGGTTAATTTGATAATTTTACCTTATAAAGTGTATGTGTATATGAACTTGAAAATATATATAAACTTGATTTATTTTAGTATGAGTGCATCATATTCCTTTAAAATATAAAAGTGCTGTTAGAAGTGATTGCCACCTTCAGAATTTATAGTGGGGAGATGCACATTAAAAAATGGAATTTTAAAGAGTCTAAAGTTCTTAACTTGTTGGTGTAACTTTATAGCTTTTTTTTTGTTAATAAAACTGACAAAGGGTCATAAAAAAGTGGAATTATATAAAATAGTAAACCCATATAAAATAGTTTGCACCTTTCCAGAATTATCTAAGGAATTGATTAAAATTATTTCAGCTAATTTTGCGATAATTGTAAATACACAAAAGGAAACTTAATTAATGTATTCAGTGTCAGCAAATAAATCAAGACAAGGAAGTTATTAAACAGTGTTAAAAGTACAGTACCTGTTATCTGTTGTTATAGCTAAAATAAATGATTACCAAATTAAAGAGTTATCTCATAGTAGATTTATGGGTGGGTATTCAATGGTAATAATGCAAAGATGGGAGCATTCTTTTCATTATTACTGCACTGTGTCTCTCCTATACTTGGGCGATTGTAACAGTGAGCATGCTAGAATGTTCCAGAGGATGATAATGTTATATATCCATGTATAATCTTTATTTATTCAAATCACAGTATTTTATGTAATTTTTACTTTTTAGGACCCAGTAACCTGATAGGTTGCATTTTTGATTTATCTATTCTTTATCAAACAAAATAACATACCGATGGCACAAGATATAGATGTCAGTGTGGGATAGGGAGGATACATTTCATTAACACTTGCAGTAAATCCTGTCAAATAACCCCCAAGTTTGTGGGTAAAAGACAAACAAACAAACAAACAAAAAACACTTTATTGTAATTTAATTTACATAAAAATATATTGTAAATGTAAAATGTGATGAGTTTTGATAAATATTATCATGTGGTTATTGTCATCCAAATCATGATTATTTCCATCAGCCCTAAATTTATTTTATGCCCAGTTTCAGTTCTTGACAGACTCCACTTCACCAAACAACTAATTAATTTATCTCACAATAGATTCTTTTTGCCTGTTTATATAAATAGTACCATGTAATATATACTGGTTTGAATATGACACTTTTTATAAAACATAATGTTTTCACAGTTCATCTAATGGTTGCATAAAAGAGTACATTGTACTTTTTAAAATGTTGAGTAGCAGTCTACTCTATTAAGACATCATTCCAAAGAACTTTTCCAAAGAAGGCCAGATTTCTTCAACATTTAAATATCAATCAGTAAGCCCCCCCACTATATTAAGTAAAAACAAAAATCCATATGACTACCTCAATAGTTGCAAAAACAAAATTTGACAAACATTATCATTACCAATAACTTGAATATTATCAATGATATTACTAAACATTGGCAATCATGGAAAATATGAAAATATGAGTTGTTGGTTAAAGTGTAGAATGTTAAAAGTCATTTACAAAGGTTAGCATTTTTTTATTTTTTACAGGGACAGAGAGAGAGAGTCAGAAAGAGGGATAGATAGGGACAGACAGAAACAGAGAGAGATGAGAAGTATCAATCATTAGTTTTCGTTGCCGTTGTGACACCATAGTTGTTCATTGATTGCTTTCTCACATATGCCTTGACCGCGGGCCTTCAGCAGACTGAACCACTCTTGCTGGAGCCAGCGACCTTGGGTCCAAGCTGGCGAGGTTTTTGCTCAAGCCAGATGGGCCTGTGCTCAAGCTGGTGACCTCGTGGTCTTGAACCTGGGTCTTCCTCATCCCAGTCCGACATTTAGCTGGATGAGTTTTGCAAATATTATATTGGAGATTTTTGTGTTCATGTCCATATGGATTATAAATCTGCAATTTTCTTTTCCTGTGAAACGGTTATCAGATTTTGGTATCAGTATTATTCAGGTCACATAAAGTGAGTTTGATAGTATTTCCTTCTTTATTTTCTAGAAGATATGTGTAATAAGGATCAGTATTATTTGTTCCTTAAGTGTTTAATAGAACTCAGTAGTGAAAACATATGTGTCTGAAGTTTCTTAATGAGAAGAATTTTCTTTTTATTACAATTACATATGCTTTTATAGACATAGATTGTTCAGATTTATCCTCCTCTCTGTTGAGTATTGGCAAGTTGTATTTTTCAAGGATTTGTCCATATACCAAGTTGTCATACTTGATAACATAATACTGGTTACAGTAGCCCCTTATTTTTATTTTAATATCTCTAGGGTTTGTAATAATTTTCTCTTTCATTCCTCATTTTGACAATTTGTGGGGTTCTTTCTTTTTTAAAAAATTTGTTTTACTGAGAGTTTATTATTTTATTTGATAATATTTCACAATTTTCTGATTATCTGGTTATTTTACTTCAGTAATTTTAAATTTCATTTTAAAGGATGAATTAATTCTACTGATCTGTCTTCAAGTTTACTGATTTTCTTCTACTGTCTCCAATTTGTGTTAAGCTCATAGTTTTATCTTTTTAGGAACTGTTCTTTTCAGTTTTAGAATTCCAATTTGCTTCTTTGTTAAAGTTTTTATTTTTTCTCCTGAAATATCCTATTTAAGAAATATTTAGTAGCATTTTTACAATATTTAAATTCTAGACTAGTAAGCACAGAACAACTAAAAAATAGAAATAAGCATTTCTAAGTCTTGAGTATAAACAGTGGTCTTTCCAGGAAAGATCAGGCTTAACAAAGTGATTGATCTTGGGAGTTAAATAACCTAATGATGATGTTATTTCTAGCTCAAGAACACATAACAATGGTTAAAAGGCACCCACAAATAATGAATTTTATTTCCCCTGTTACCCTCTATGCTGCTACTCTATTCCTATTGTATGTAGAACCTAAACAACTGGTTTGTGTGGGAATTCTAGCACCAACTGCTTAAGCACTGAATGTCCTAAGTTTGAGGCATTTAGTTCCTTAGCTCCCAGCAAACAGCTTGAGTTGGTCATCCTACTTATATATTACTTGAATTGAGTCACTTAGTCATCATGTTATTAGACTATATTCTCTTAATTGATTATTTTTTTAATTCATTTCAGAGAGGAGACACAAAGTGAGAGAGAGAGATAGAGAGAAAGAGAGAGAGAGAGAGAAAGGGGGGAGGAGCTGGAAGCATCAACTCCCATATGTGCCTTGACCAAACCAGTGCAGGGTTTTGAACTGGTAACCTCAGTGTTCCCAGGTCGACACTTTATTCACTGCGCCACCACAGGTCAGGCTGATTGAGTATTTTTAAAGCAATGTGGATTGATAACAATAACTATAAACAGCCTTAATTGAGTACTTAAAATGCTTTAAGCTCTATTGGCATATATACATATATAATAACATGTATTACATATATCTTTTTTAATTCTCAAAGTTAACCTCATTTTATCAATGAATAAATTGAGGCACAGATTATGTAATTTGACCATGATCTCTAATCTCTGAAATAACAAAGCCAGAATTTATTTATTTATTTATTTAAATTCAGTGAGAGGAAGGGAGGCATAGACAAACTATCACAAATGCCCCGACTGGAATCTACTGGGCAAGCCCACTAAGGGGCAATGCTCTGCACAGTTGGGGCCATTGCTCTGTTGCTCCAACTGAGCTTTTCTTAGTGCCTGAGATGGAGGCCATTGAGCCATCCTCAGTTTTGGGGGCCAACATACTTCAATTGAACAATGTCTACAGGAGGGAGAGAGAGAAAGAGAGAGAGAGAGAGAAAGTAAGAGAGAAAGAGAAGCAAGAGGATCAAGGATGGAGAATTGGATGGTTGCTTTTCCTGTGTGCCCTGACCAGGAATCAAACCTATGTCTGACACTCTACCACTAAGCCAACTGGCCAGGGCCCAGAATTTATTTAAATGGTTGATTTCACTACCTGTTTGAATACCTATACCTTGCTCTTTCGTCTCAGAAAGCATTTTTGAAGAAACATAGTTTTTTAAACTCAAATCAATGTTGTCAGTAAGAAAGAATATATATAAATGTTTCAATATGAATTACATATGTGTACACACACACACACAATGCAGAAATATTGTGGATGTGAGATTGAATTAGAATAGGGTTGTATTGAAGGTTAGAAGCTTTGAACAGTTTCCTTTGAATCCCTATTGTTAGCACACATTTTTATAATTCAAAGGACAGAAATATAAAAAATGAAAATTTTTACTCCTGAATTAAACTGTTGTACCTATTTTATTATGCTAAAGTTACTTAATCTGGAAAAATAGAAATTAAACACTTTTTAAAAAATTTATTGATGTTAGAGAGAAAAAGGGATAGAGAGAAAGACTGAAAGATCAATCTGTTCCTGTATGTGCCCTGACAGGGGATTAAACTGGCAACCTCTGCACATCAGGATGATGCTCTACCAACTGAGCTATTTGGACAGGATGAAATTAAAAACTTTTAAAAGTACTGAGTTAAAATTCTTATTTCCAAGACATTTTAGGAAGTAAAACATAGCTTTTAAATTACTTATAAGCTAATTTCCTATGCTGTCAGAGTTATTTTTCAATCTGAAATTTTCTTTCATTTGTATGTTTTTAGGGCCTCTTGAAATAGGTATTTAGAAATGTAATTCTTTGGGGAAGGTCAGTAAATCAGGGATTAACATGTTTATAGTACTTACAATTGCATGGAAGTGATTAAAGTGTTAAATTGCTTAGTGTCACCTCTAAATGCAATAAGATATGCAATGAAAATACTTACAGAAAATTAAGATTTAGTTAACTCAGTTTTTCAAAACCATAGTTGTACAATTCTGAAAAGACATTGTAAATTCAAGCTCTATCTTTGAGAGTCAATCTGTTTGTTCAATCTGTTTATATTTTGTAGTCTTTGCACACAATTTACGTCTTAGGATCGCCTCTGGGAAACTCTTCTGCTCTTTTTAAAAGATGTATTAATGGGATTTTAGTTAACAAAATTATATAGGTTTAAAGATTTCTATTGTATATGATCTGAATATTGCCTTGTGTGCCTGCCACTCAAAGTCAAATCATCTTCCATCACCATATATTTGGCCCCCTTTACCTTTTAGTACTCCGCACCATGCTTTCCTCTGGATACTCCATACTGTTGTCTGTGTCTATGAGTTTTGGTTTTATATTCCACATATGAGCAAAATTATATGATTCTTAGCTTTTTCTCTGCTCTTCTTTATAGCTGTCTCTAGAGCTGGACTTTCGGAGAGAGACACTAAAGAAGAGGGTTAATCTGTTGGTTATTGCAAAACTCTTTGAACTCACTGGAAACAGTTTTCTAGGAGAGCACCTTCATTTACATTGAGATGTTTAGAAGGACAGGTGCTACTTGTACTTTTTCTTTTCCTTTAAAATGAAGCCCTGTCAGTTGGCTGTTGGGTTCTATGATGTAGTCATGACCCACCTGAGATGTGTGAAAATAGAATGTATCATTTCTCCTCTGGTAGTAAAGGTTGAGATTCAGTGACAGAAATGCAGAGCCAGTATGTGAAAAAATACTATGAATTCATCTTGATTTGACATCATAATAGTTAGAAAAAACATGTTAACAGAACACTGAGAGTCATTAAACTCTACTCTAACATGGGAGAACAAAAATAACCACATGAAAGAATAGTGGTAGAAGATGATGAAATAAAATATGTGGCAAATGTTTGGTAATGATAATGTGCTATATTAACCTTTTTTTTGTCAACTCCATTTGAAACTGAGGAAAATGGGACATGCTAAAGTTCTATAAGTTACTCAAAGGAAATAGTAGTAAAATAGGGACTGGGACCTTGGTCTTACTGCATGGTCATTGTTTTCATAACTACTGAGAAATGGGCCCCAGTTTAAATGATATCTGTGGAAGAAATTGTGCTTTATAGTAAACAGAGTTTGTGAATGGCATAAGAATATTCTGGTCAAAGATTTATGGGGCATGGGTTGAAAATTATTGCTGTAGATTGATCCTGTTATAAAGGAAACTACCGAGTTGACTTCTGTTGCAGATCAACCATGGAGGAATATGCCTTGGAATGAGTTGTTTTATAATAGACTTGCATAGAGAGAGAGAGAGAGAGAGAGAGTAAGGGACACTGTATGTTTCAGATAATCCCAGAGTCATTTCATAGCAGGGCTAGACGTTTTTTGTTGAGAATGAGTCATGGAAAATTGCCATGGTTAATCATTAATTTCAAACATGGCTTTGCACTACTAAAACTTTTTGGAATACAATGAGTACCCAATGCTATTCAGAAAGCCATCTTTATATATTCTGTTTATTGGCCTGACATCACATGTGCAAGTCAGACCTAATCTACCCAACTCTGTGTCTGCTCTCAGGCCCCAGGTCTATGTTCAGTTGTTATGTATTTAATGTATTTTTTTTTCTTATTTCTTCTTGAATACTCACTCATAAATACTTAAATATTCAGAATGAGCCATGGCATTTGTCATTATATTTTGTACTCACCTAGCGAATGATTTATCATTGAAAGCTAGTACTTAATGGTGAGGAGAAAGGTGGGGGGGGGGAGGAAGGAAAAAGAAATATTAAAATATTTTTATGTCTGAAATTATACTTCAAATTGAATTGTTAATTTGAGTGTGTTTACCAACAGGGATATGTTTGCAAGCAGGAATTCCTTATTTGCTTGAGCCTTGTAGTATCTTGAATTTGATGTCCTTATAGGAATATTTTTTAAAGACACACCAGAATATGGCCATGGCAGGGTTGCTCAGTGATTAGAACATCTTCTCCACTCTCCGAGATCATGGATTTGATCCCTGGTTAGAGCACATATTAGAAGCAACCAATGGGTGTACAACTAAGAAGAACAACAAGAAGATGCTTCTTTCTCTCTTTCTCCCTTCCTCTCTTTCTCTCTATTCCTTTCTCTTTCTCGCTTCTTCTGTCTCACTCAAATCAATGGGAAAAAAAATGAGACAGACACTGGAATAATCAAGAAACAAAATTCAGTGGAACTTAAGAATAAATAAACAGACAAAAACTCCAACAAAATTAAAACCCTAGATACATTCTTGATTAATTGAACAGAGTTAATCTGAATTCTGGTGGAATCAGGTTAATGCTAACATTTTTAATATTAAGCAGGTGATTCAAATGTACATTCAGGGTTGAGAATCCCTATAATGGTACAGTATTAGGTAGGAACTATTCATTAATCTAGACATTAACAAAAGTTTACTTAGAAAATACTTGGTGACCTGGATTGGTTATAAAAAATAAAAAAAATAAAACAAATAAAACAAGAAAAAAAATCTCTGTCTCTGAAGAACAAAGAGACTGAGAGTGCAGAATAGAAAGCAAGTATATGGAAAGGCTCCTGAGACTTGTAATAATGTTTTTCCTGATAAGTTTCATAAAGAGATAGAGTTTACAACACAGAGATGTTTGGATCACAAGATCTCAGTACTCCTTTGCAGTAAGATCTTTGCTTTGAATTGGAATCCCGTATAGTCCCTAGCATTGCACCTGGGGCAGAAGAAAAATTTACAGACCATTTGACAAGTAAATGTCTATAGAGGGATTTTCTTCACACTCTTTTTTTAGAAAAGAGTCTGTCAGATGCTGAGACACATTAATAAAAGCCTCTTTAAAAATATGTTTATTTTTGTGTTTTGAGTTTTTCTTTATAGTTCTTGTCTGTCTAATTAGATATAGCTACTTCTGAGATATGTCTGCCTCTAAATACTATTGGACTTTAAAGTTAATCTGAATCATTCTCATGTTTGAGTCTTCAAATGCAATGATAGAAGTTTTTTTGTTCAATGTAAAATTATCTTACACCCTTTTCTTTTCAAGTGATGACAATACAATGCTGGCTTCCTGATCAAGGGACGGGGTCTAATGTCTGCCTGTTATAAGAAACTTAGAATTAAATAGAATTACCCACTAATGGCAAGAACTGTGCTAGATGTATAGATAAAAAATGCTTAATGTAAGGTGATTTGCATTTCTAAAAGAAGTCATTGAAGACAAAAAGCTGTAAGTCCCAATCAAGAATGAAATTTTCCTGTTTTAACATTCTAGAACTACAGAAAGCAAGAGAAAACCTGGTCCCAAAAGGCAATGTTTCAGAATCCTCTTTGTCACTTTCTAGATCTGTGTCTTGAAGAAGTAACATTCTCTCTAAGCATTAGGTTTACCTCCCTGTAGTACTGGAACAATAATAGACATAATTGTTTATATGGTTGTTTTGAGGAAAACTTGAAATGTTTGTAAATATTTAGCTAATAAAAGTTATTTGGTTAAACATTCAAAAAAGACAAGTATTTTGGGAAGTGTCTATATATTTTAACTCAGCCTAAATAAAAATAGTTTGAAATAATAAAATAATACAGGAAGCAGTCCTCAAACTCTAGAGCAGTGGTTCTCAAAGTGTGTGCCAGGGCACACTGGTGCAATCTGGAAGATTTCCTGGTGTACACTATAGTATTCCAGAGAAACATGTTCCTGTTGAGGACCAAAATACAAACAGGGTTTTTGGAGTTTAGATTTTTGTGGGATAGAGGTGTGGGGAATTGGCTGTAAGCTGACAGTCTGCCCAACCCCCCACCTCACTTGCCTGTTTAGGTCACAAATGGATGTTAAGTTGTGGTGCTGGATTGTTTACACTACCTCCCCATGTTCCCCAGAAAGACTGGAGGCAAGTTTCTTCTATCCTTTGTTTGGTGTAAAGTTAAGATGATATGTATGGTGGGGTTTTCTGCACTCAACACAATTAAGAGTAAAAAGAGAGGAATTCTTCAATGTATTGACGAGGACCTGAGAGTTTGCCTTTCAGATATATGCCCAAACATTGAAGAAATCACTAGGACACATCAGGCTCATGTTTCTCATAAACACAAGAATGAAAAAACTTAACACATTTGCACCAGGACCTGCATAATTTACTAAATCTTACTAAGAATGTATCTATATATATAAAAAGATAGCTTTGTTGTTGTTTATTTTACTTTTTAACCCCTCTTTTTTTATGAATTTTAAAAAGCATAACTCAAATAATATAACATAAAAATGTTTTTTAATGTCAGAATAAATTTAATATTGTCAGATTTATTTTGTTTAATTACCATAAAAGCATGCTTGGGCTTTATTTTTTTTCTTTAATATTTGACTTAATTAGTATAACATATTTCTCATAAATTTGTATATAGTGTGCCTACAATTATTTGTAGGATTTTAAATGTGTCCTGACTTTAAAAATTTTGAGAACCACTAATCTAGAGTATAAAAATATCACCTGTATGATTACTCAGGTACATACCATATTTCGCCATGTATAAGACACACCTTTTTTTTGAAAAATTTGGGGTCTAAAAACTGGGTGTGTCTCATACAGTGGTTGTAGATTTTTTACTTGCATTTCCTGATTTTTCTTATGGATGAGGAGTTGTATGAATTTTATGGTGAATAAAACTTGAGTTCAATACATTTTTAAAAAAATTTTGGACCCCAAAATTAAGGTGTTACTTATACATGGGAGAATATAGTAGCCTTTTTTTGTTTTTAAGAAGGTCATACATTTTTAAAATTTTTATTTATTGATTTTAGAGAGAAGAGAGAGAAAGTGAAAAAAGGGAAGGACGGAAAGCATCAACTCCCAGTAGTTGCTTCTCATATGTGCCTTGACTAGGCAAGCCCTGGGTTTTGAACTGCCAACCTCAGTGTTTCAGGTGGATGCTTTATCCACTGCACCACCACAGGCCACACAAGAAAGCCACACTTTTCAAATGCCCCCAAACCCATCTGCTGACCTATAAAAAGCACATAAAATATAGCAGTCCTTTTATATTTTTAATATATAAAATATTAGTTAAATTATTTAATTTTAAAAAAATTAATATCTGAAGGTGCTGTCTAAGAATATTAAATGTTGTTAAATATCAGAACGTTTCACTTGATGTGAGAAATTGATGTGGCAAATATAGTAGAGAAGGAAAGATGCTATCATGTGATTGAGTTAAATAAGTAAAATATCCATAATCTTGATGTCATCACAATGACAAATGTTTCTATTATTGTTGCCATCTTCAGCCACTATAGACTGTACTCAGGCACTTTTCTGAAAGTTTCTTCTCATTTTTATTAGGTCCTGCCAGGTGTTCTGAATTAGAAGGTTTTTGAATATCTCCTTAAGTTATAACAGAAATTAAAATGAAACTAACAATAATATTCACATTTCACATATCATACTGGCAACAATTTAAAAAGTTATTATTCTCAGTGTTGAAAGAATGGAGTAGTCTTTGGATTGAGACTAGTGTCACAATTTCGAAAATGCCAATCAGCTATTAAGGAGGAACACAGCTGTGATCACACACATACTCTGACTTAGAATTCTACTGTAGAAATTCATTCTAGGTGTGCACTTTAACTTGCAAACATTTAAGCATGAGTATGTTTATTGCACTATTATTTGCAATAGCAAAAACCTAAAATACCAAATTAATTAATTGAAAGAATAGTTAATAAGTTATAAGACAACATCTATTTATATGCAGCCATGAAAAAGAATAGAATTGGTTTGAAATGAGGTTCAAGATATATTAATAAATAGAAAAATAAATTTTCAATGCGTATGAATAATGTAATTTCATTTTTGTTTTAAAGTGTGTGTTAATGTTATGTATATACATATTATTCACAGGTAAATATTTAAAGATATGCTTGTGTATACAAACATTTCTGGAAGGATGTGAAAAACAATTTTTGTGTGTCTGTACAAACTTGTTCAGTAAAGGACCTTCTGCATTTCCTAATATTTGTTTTTTATTTTGTTCTAATAAGAATGGAAAGAGAGAAAGAATTAAGATAGACCATAACAAGCTAATAAGGAAATGCTTGGTTACAGTAAAAAATTAGAATTTTATGTAAGCTGTTAATGAGAGAAAAATAGTTTTATAAGTACTAAAAAAAAAAAAAAGGAAATATGCTGGGAAAGCTAGCTGTTGCCATTTAAATCTTGTTGTGTGTGTAAATCAACAACAAAGGGACTAAGTTATATCTTCCTCTCTTGCCTGACCCACTTTAATGATGCATGACATAAATCAGGTCTGCATACAAAGTGGCTAAAGATCATTTGCTTCATTTAATAAGTATCAAAAATCTACTAACTGCTCAGTACTCTGCCTCTTAGTCAGATTCTGCTTAATAATTAGGTAACTGGCTTAGTGGCTAAGTGTAAAGATTAATTGATTAAAAAGAAAAGGAAAATAAGTAAAAAATAGCACAGCACTGAGTTCTGCATTTACTACATGTTGACTAAGCTGTAGCTATAGCTGTCATTGTTTTTGGTTTTTCCAAATGGCTTCTTAGCTGAACATATCTGGATTTGGGATTGGAGAGCAAGTGACAAGAACACATTTTCTTGACTGTCATTTTTTTAGTGCTTTATATAAATGAATCCTCGATGGTTATATAAGTTGCAAACATCTTCATGAATCCAGAGATTCTAGCACCAAATTTTCCCAACTCACGAGTATTTTTTTTTTCTAAATGTTTGATTTTTTTTGGACTTAAATATGATATTCAGTTTATACTATTTTTATTAGTTGCAGAGTCAGTATTTAAGTTGAATGTTTATTGTTTTAGCTGCTAATTTTATTTAGGTAAAATGCATTCCAAATGAAAAATCTGGCAATCCTTAGTGCTAAATATGAAATCTGCCTTTGAAAGTTGAATTTCTCTCAGCATCCATTTTTATCAATGCAGATAAAAATTCTTTCCTGTGTTGCCATGGGACAATATTCTTCAATGGTGTGACTTATATAAAGCATCCAGCAAAGTGCCTCATTAAATAAACATTTAAAAAGTAATCGCTATTGTAATGATGATACAATAATTTCAAAAATAGATACATTTTGATTCATAATCAAACAATTTATTCTATTCTTTAATGTTTTTGTATTTTTAATTATAACCAAGTGATTATAAACTAGTTTAATTATAAACTAGTTCTCTCCCACTAACATCAACATGTCAATATTAGATCAGCATTATGTTAAAGTAATATACACTACCAACAACAGACATATTATAAATCATTTTTAGGGAAACTCTGACCCAATGGAAAGTGCTAGCACATTGTGGATTTTGTGCTATCTATCCACTGATATTGAACTGTAAATTTAACTGTGGAAATATGATTTAAATTTCTCATATTTATTTCTTTTAAAAACCTATAATAATATAACTTTTTTTCAAAGACATTAGATGTAGTCAAAATATTTAAAATAACTTTTTGGTATAGTGCTATCTTTGAAAAATAACATGCAATCAATATTCAGCCACACTTTAGCTTCTATTTTGTGGATAGAGAATGCATAAAAAATAGCTGAGACTTTTTTTTCTTCAAAATATCATGTCTATTTTATTATATACCCACAGGAAACTTAAATAAAAACTACTTGTGTAACTATATCCAAATGTCTCTTATTTACTTGAGGATTACTAAAATATATACAGGTCATTCATATAAGAGAAGGCATGGATTTTTTCCCCCAAAGCCATGTTATGTAAAATTATTGGTAGAATACCTCTAATTCATAATGATGAAGCTGAGGCAATTACAAGATGGCTAAATGAAAGTAAGAAAAATAATCACCTAGGAATATCTCCATTATGGTAGACTCAAACAGATGTCTTCAGACTTTTTATAAAAACCGGCCCACTTTTGCAGTGCTGGTCTACCTGGTCCCTACCGCCCACTAGTGGGCAGTTCAGCTTTCATGGTGGGCCAATCGCGGTGCCGTTTGATTGCTCCACTACTGCCCATCGTGAAAGCTGGAACGCCTTCTTGTGGGAGGTACGGACCAGGTTGACCAGCACTGCAAAAGGGGGCCATTTTTATAAAAAGTTTATAGACGTCTGACTGAGGAACACATGAATGTATGAAAGGTGAGTTCTGTTATTTGTTTGAATTCTATACTTTTTTTGTTGTAGGATTTTTATTCTGACCATTTTCTGAGTGTTGCTATCACATTAATTGATTAAAATGGGTTAAGTTATGCAGGGACTCTTCAGCCACTTGTCTTGCTATCAGGGAAAACTCAACAGCTGGATTTAGAACTTGATCAATTAAGACACTTGTATAAAACTGTTTTATTTTTCAATATTAAAATAGTCCTTAAATTTAATTTGTTTTTTTTTTCTTTTTCTTTTCTTTCTTTCTTTCTTTTTTTTAGTGAAGGAGAGAGGGGACAGGAATGGAGAAAGATGAGAAGCAGTTGCATCGTAGTTGTGTCTCATTTCAAAATCTTGTCTAGAATTTCTGATTCTAGAATTAATAGCGGCAGCTTTTCCCAGTTCCACAGTATATATGCAGTGTGGAAAAGCAAAAGAGAGAATCTGTGGAGTTATAAGCCAGAAAACTGCAATTAGCAAATAAATGTTTATCCAGTACATATGTGTACCAGGCTTTGTCCAATCTTTTAACACAGCTAGTTTAGTGATTTTACCTGTGGCCATGCTAAGGAAGAGGAAGACGGGGTGCTCTGGAAGCAGGGGTCAGTGGCTGGCAGGAGCCCAGCTCCCTGCAGAGCTTCATTGTGGAAGTGTTGGTAAAGCTGTGATCTCTGGGATAAACAGGAATTGGAAGGGGTCATTGGAACTAGCGGTTAACAGTTTTTCTGGGAAAAGAGCTGTAATGAGACTTGCCATATTAACATTAAGATAGGATTATCTAGTGCTCTAAGAAAAAAGAAATTAAAAGCATGCATTGATTAGTGTATGTAGAGTCTGACACAGATGCTAATTCACAATTAGCAAGCAATGTCCACCTACTCAAATGTATTTTGCTACATTTTTTATGCTAGGCTGTTTGTAATTTCAAAGAGGAAGACTGTGGTTATCTGATTTGTTGCTCTGAGCTTCAGTAGTTTGAGCTCTCAGATTCAGTAGTTTGAGCACTCTCTTATAGTTCACACAATGAGACTAAATTGAAAATGTAACCAACAGGTGATCCATTAAGTACTTGAGTGCAGCTAAGTCTTCCTTTGGGATGTATACTTTTACAGCCAATAAACCTGGCCTTACTAGCTCCTAGTCAGTTTACTTGCCAATAATAAAGCCTTGTAATGTAACAGAGTGACACCCAGTAGAGCCACTCCTCTTAGGTTTCTACCCCTGAATATTGACTCTGGAAAGCCTCTTTAAAAGGCATGGAAATTAGTATTCCCTTAGATGCTCTTATGGAACTTGGAAAAAGAAATGATATGTTTGCCATGTTTTAGTTAGGTTGAGGCAGGTTCCTGCAGATAGCATTAATTGTAAAGATATTTAAATCATTATCTAAATTGAACGAGTCACTGCATGCTTTAAAATTTGTGTTCAAAAGTATTACTCATCTGCCATAATATACGTATATCACTGGAAGGTATAACTATAATTTAAGCTCTAACCAACTGAACAGTCATAAAATTTATATCTGGGAGTGAGAATAACATTTGGCAGCAAGAGATAATATTACATAATAGGTTGAGACAGCTACAATGAAAGAACAGTGATAATAATCAGTATGAAAGAAAATTAATATTTTAAGTGTATTGTTATTTTTAGGGAGACACCCCCAAATGTAATAAAATGATTGAAACTACTGTATCTCAGTAATGGTTTTATCACCTCAGCTTACTAATAGAACAGGTCAATGTACAGGGTGCCTTTAAAAGGACTAAATGCACTTCAAAAATCAAAATGTTTATTATCCATTTGCAGCAGTTATTTCTAATAATTATGAAATAAACTTTTTAGTGATTTTATTTTTAGTATTATGGGATACTAATACTGCAAGGATTTAATAAACCATCCACTCTGGCTATCTAATTTCAGAGAAAAACTTCTTGTCCTAGCTGTTTTACCTGTGGTCTTGCTCCCTTCTCATTCAGTTTTATGCTCCTGGCAAAGCAAAGCAAGGACTCTTAAAGACCAGTGCTTCAAGTCTTTCAATTCATTCTCATTACCTACAGCAGCATTTGTCAAAGCATATTTCATGAACAGGTAGCTCAGTATGCTGTAATCTGCATTTGTTAAAGGGTGATTCCACAATCATATGCATTTCACGAGTTGAGTTAAATGTAATGAAATGGGTATCATTTCTTCAGGACCCTTCAGCCCCTTTAGTAGACAATGCTGAACAAACTTGTTTAAGCACAGGAGTTCTTTTCTGTTTTATTTTATCTTAATTGTTTTTTTTTGTTTGTTTGTTTTTTTTGTCAAAGCATCTCATGAAACTTGTGATATACCTTATACCCTTTGCAAATTCTTGCTTGAAGAATAAAATCCACAATTCATAGCATGAAATCCCACTTCTTCAAAATTTGAGCCCTGCCTTTTTGTTCAACTTCATATTTCAATGTTCCACACTTGAACTTTAGATCAGTGGTTTTCTAAATCTTGAAGATCAGTGAAAATATAATTATTTGGGGTACCACTAAGCAGAAATCACCCTGAGCATAAACCAATTCATCTAAGATCATTGGGTCTATTATCTTCATACAACATCAGGGTGGTTAACTCTTTTGAGGACTGTCACAAAATTTCTGGCGGACTGGTCAACAGACCAGCAGTTGAAAAACTTTGATCTAGACTAGAGTAATAACCAAATAAACTAAACTTTTTTGAAAAGTTGATTTTCTGTATCCTCTCTCTGGGGTGCTTCCTCTGCTTTACTAGGTTATCTCCTCCTTGGTTTTCCAGATTAAGCTCTCCTGTCTCCATTAAGAAGCTTCTGTTCCTTGCATTTCATGGATTATCTGACACACCTGGTGCCCATAGCATCCTACCCTTACCTCTCATGGTAACTATTACCAAACTGGGCTGTCATTCCTTCAAACTGTAGTCTCATCTACAAAAACCCCCATATCCTTTTACTCAGTATTATGCATCATCTTTTTTTCAAGTATACTGCCTAGAACATTTCTTATGATTAAGAAATAGCCATGGGGTCCTGGCAGTTGGCTCAGCGGTAGAGCATCTGCCACCATGTGGATGTCCTAGGTTTGAGTCCCAGTCATTGCACAAAGGGAAACGAACATATTCTTCTGTACCTCTCCCTTTCCTGCTTTTCTCTTTATAACTCTCTCTCTCTCTCTTTTCTCTCTTTCTCCTACTTTCTCTTCCCCTCCAACAGCCATGGCTTGATTTACTTGAGAAAGTTGGCCCTGAGCAATGAGGATGGCTCCATGGCCTCCACCTCAGGTGCTAAAAATAGCTCAGTTGCCAATGTGCAGAGTATCACCACATAGGGAGCTTGCTGGGTAGATCCTGGTTGGGTGCATGTAGAAGTCTGTCTCTTTGCCTCCCTGCTCTAACTTAATTTTAAAAAAGAAGAAATAGTCATATTGGAGGGAGGAACGTTTGAATGCACTCAAAGTTGCATGGCTCCATGGCACTGACCTATGGATATCTAATCCAGAGCTCACGATATGAAGATCTGAAAGATGACACTATGATTAATTTAATTAATTAATTTGACCCCATGATTAATTCAGTAATGCCCTTAAGAATGAAAAAATATTTTTAAGTAAAGAATGTAAGCATTGGTATGTACAGACATATGCATCCCACATGTTCATTGAAGCATTATTCACAGTGGCCAAGACATGGAAACAACCAAAGTGTCCCTCGATAGAGGACTGGATAAAGAAGATGTGGTACATATATACAATGGAATACTACTCAGCCATAAGAAATGATGGCATAGTGCCATTTACAACAACATGGATGGACCTCAAGAACATTATACTAAGTAAAATAAGTAAATCAAAGGAAGCTAAGAACTGTATGATTTCACACATAGGTGGTATATAAAACTGAGACTCATGGACATAGATAAAAATGAAGTGGTTACCATGGGGAGGCAGAAGTTGGGACATGGGGGAGGGGCTGGTGAAGGATGTAAAGAGGGACAAATACAAGGTGACTGAAAATGACTTGACTTTGGGTGATAAGTATGCAACATAATCAACAGTTCAAATGCTATAGAAATGTTTACCTGAAACCCATGGTTTCTTAGTGATCATTGTTACCAAATTCAGAAATTTTAATTTTCTGAATAAATAAAAAAAAATCCTTTTACAAAGTATAAAAAATGTAGAACATAACTATCAAAGTTAAAGTTTTAGGGACTCTTTTTGCATTTAGCTAACAGAAGTATATTCTCAGTGTTTGTTCATTTATTTATTTTTGTATAAAGGTAGTTTATTTTTGAAGATAATCAGAGAACAAGCATGCAGAGTCATGGTTTGAAACAGAAAAAGATGGAAAACTTATTTTAAAATATGCTGTTTGATAAGGTGCCACAAGACTAAATATTTTTTGGTTTTATAGTGATTTCTAGGATGTCTTATGAACTATATCTGTGACTTGATGGCTTGGGTTCAATAAAGGGAGTATTCATACATTGGTCTCCATTCCCATGGTTGGAACTTAATAATTCATTTCTGATTGCGCATACATTAAGACTGATTATGGGTCCATAGGTATTCCAAACAATTGTGGCTGGAAGGCTCATGGCAGAAAGTAAGAGTTAAATTATCTATATCCAAAATGATGTCCTATATGGCTTAACCAGGGTATAGCTTGTTGAAGAGTTTAATTCAACTGGGCAGTACAGCTGTGGTTGGATTAAGAGATGAACTGAGAGGATATGAAGTGGCCAATTCAGCCTACCACTTGCACCCTCAGATCCACCATTCCCTCTGTCAAGTACAACCTGTCATAGGGTCCTGCTCAAGGTATGATTAACATGAATCTGTGGAAGGACTTAATTCCAGGAGTTATTGAAAGAGTTATACAATATCTCCTCGTTATTTGTGTTTTATTTTAAAGTAGCTGATGGTGTGCTGGTACATTTTAGCAGCCATATATGAGCTTATGAGAAACTTCAACTATATTCCAGTTAATATTTGAATATTGCTATTGAGTCTACAGTGTCTGTGGCTGCTTTTTCATGAGTCCGAGAAACATCAGAAATGATTTTACTGTGGATATTACTTATCTGGCCTCCACTGGCAAAGCTGCTGCTATTTGGTAAAGCAAACATGCTAGTTCATTAAGAGACAAATTCAAGGTTTTTTCTTTTTCTTTGATGATATAAGGAGAAAGAAAATAAAGAAAAAAGTGAAAATTGGGCTTTTCTTCTTAAAAGATGCATAGGGTTCTCTTTTATATGGCACATTAAAATTATAAATAAAAATTGAATTGGAACTCTCTCAAAGAGAGGATTCCTAGTATGTGATAGATATAAAATTTTATATCTATATTTAGTCAACTTTATATGCATGTGTATAGAGTTTCTCAATAGATGGCGGTGATGTAATATATCAGACACTTGTGTCAGTTAATAATTTAGGAGTCATGAATCATATAGGCTCATGATTAATGCTTCTTCTGCTAAAATGGTTACCACAGATATTTTCAGTCAGGTAAATTTTTTAGACATCTTCTTTACTTCTTTATGTTCTATTCCCAGATAGTCCCAGTAAGAAGTATTAGGAAAAATTGAGAGTTCTTTCAGTAGTTACTTGTTAATTTGGTTTTAAAATAATACTATACCTTGAAAATAGGAAAATACTTTTGCAAATAAAATGAAGACAAGGTTTACAGAAATCAAATGTCAAGACATAGAGCTTAGATTGGCAAGCTGGCCCTGAGCATGAGGAATATGGATGGATGCAGTCCAACAGGCAAATGTGTGTGTGTATGGGGGGGGGGGACGTGTCAGCGTCCAGTTCTCTAAAGGAAAATGCATGGAGAGTGGGCGAATTTGAATTCCAGGTCATTTTTCCTGTATGTTGTGGCCGATTGTTTATTTCCAAAAACCACATTGCCCCCGACCTTATAATTTTTCAGCTTGATAAAAGAGAGAGTGGGGCATACACAAAAGGGTTTAAAATAAGGACAGGTTCATATTCTGCTTGATTACTTAGCATCACCTTGTTACAGGATCAGGGAGTGATTTAATGACCACCCAAAGTTCCTCTCATTTCACATAGCTCCTATTTCTATTACTTTAGCTCCAGGTAGAGTGAATTGTCTTTGAATATATGCTAGTTTTTGTATTTTGAAATTCAATTATGGTATTATGATCATATAAAAGGAAGTTTTTCCCGTATTACTTATCAACAAAATATGTGAAGAGTTAAGAAAACAATGTCAGAGTTCTTCTTTTCCAAGTGATATATATTTGACTTTTTAATTTTCATGAGAACTTTGTTTCTCTCACCATATAGGAACAGTCTGATAACAGCTTGGACTCAGCAATATTGGAGTCTACATCAAATCCCCAAAAATGTTATATATAAGCATTTATGGTCTGCTTGCTTTTTATTTTGTTCTGTGAATGTAGATACTGTGTTTAAGGAAGGAGGAAGGGGGGTGATCAGAAGGTGAATTAGTTAAGGACAAGTGGGGGGCAGAATCTGGCCCTATGGGCAGGAAGCTAGGAAAAGAAACCTGCACTAATACTTGACAAGTAAATGGTGAAAATGGAAGTAATGAAATATTGTAGTCACCTACAAATCAATCAGGATTTAGGTCATCCGGCCGTGGTAATAAAAAGATTTCAGTGTTATATAGTAAACACCTGTTCTGGGAGTAAATATCACCTTTAAATAATGTCATGCCATAATACTTATAATAGAGTTGTCTCATAAAAGCCCTACATCAAAATTTTGATCTTGGGATAATGTCTTATTGTATTCTTTCTAAAAGAGTACAGTTCTCACTAACTCGGTATGGTTCTAATTTGAGGTCCTATCTTTGGATTTACTTTTTGTTAAGAGTTTTAAACATTACTGTTCCTGAGTAGATGAGCAATCAAATAAATACAGTCTTTTCTTATATAGTGCTTACTAACTACAAAACATGAGGATTTAAAATATGAAGCAGTTCATGGGACACTAAGTTAAAACCATCTTAGTTAAAATACATTTAAAAGACACAACACAAGCATGTATCACTTTATTTCCATTTCAGACTGTCAGCAAAAATTGGAGGCAACACACTCCTTGCTGTTTGATTATTCTATTATTGACAGAATGAGTGTGTTGGAGACATACATGCTGATTTAGTGCTGCAATGATGAAACCATTCAGGTTGTGTGATGTGTCATTTTTTACTGCCACCTTATCAAGGTGTTTCAGCTGTGCCCAAACCAGCCCTGGTAATTGCTTTATTTGCTAGTGGCAAAGTTATGTCAATGTCAGTCACTAAATGACTTTTGACTGCTTTATGTCAGTTGTTCCTTTCAAAGAAAGACAGGATAGAGGAGTATTTATATTATACCTGGGTATGGATATTAATCTAAAGTCTAAATAGACAGGTTAATTTATTTTTTCTACTTAGGACTTATATGCAAATGCTGGTATTTTATGTTTTAAAACAAAGGGAGTTGACTCACTTCAAGTGTACTCTTCTTTTATATTGATAGCTTTCCTTAGTTCTAAGGATGAATTTGAGTCAAGTACAACTTTGAATGTGTACAGTGTAATAACGTTTATTATATAGGGTAGTCTTTGTTTTACAATATCTATTTAAATCATCTTTCTATTATTAATGCAACTCAGGTGCCTTCTCCAAACTCTTAAAGTCTCTGACTCCAGATCAGAGTTTTTATTACAAAGTTTGGATTTGAGGGGAGGAAATACATTTCAAGGGATTAACAAAGAGTTTCATTAAAACAAGTAAGCATCTACAACATCCCCTCATCCCCCTTCCCTCTGAATGCTGTTCCTCTGGTTCCTGTGATCCTACCTCTAACTCTATTCTGTTCCTCTGTTCCAGTTAACTTTGTTCATTAGATTCCACATATAAGTGAGATCATATAATATTTGTCTTTTTCTGCCTGGCTTATTTAACTTAGCATAATAGTCTCCAGGTCCATCCATGCTGTTGCAAAAAATAAGATTTCCTTCTTTTTCATGGCCACAGAGTATTTCATTGCGTATATGTACCACAGTTTTTTAATCTACTCATCCACTGACAGACACTTGGGCTGTTTCCAGATATTGGCTACTGTAAACAATGCTGCAATAAACATGGGGGTGCATATCTTCTTTTGAATCAGTGATTTGGTATTCTTAGGATATATTCCTAAAAGTGGGATAGATTGGTCAAAAGGTAGTTCCATTTTTAAATTTTCGAGAAAACCCCTACAGTGACTGCACCAGTCTGCATTCCCACCAGCAGTGCAGAAGGGTTCCCTTTTCTCCACACTCTCGCCCTCACTGATTGTGTGTTGTTTTGCTGATGAGCGCCATTCTGACAGGTGTGAGGTAGTAACTCCTTGTGGTTTTAATTTGTATTTCTCTAATGATTAGTGATGTTGAACATTTTTTCATATGCTTATTGGCCATCTGTATGTCTTCTTTGGAGAAGTGTCTGTTCAGTTCTTTTTCCTTTTTTAATTGGATTGTTTACCTTGCTGGTGTTGAGTTTTAGAAGTTTTTTTTATAATTTTTTGTTTTTAACCCCTTATCAGAAGTATTTACAAATATGTTCTACCATTATGTGGGTTTTCTTTTTATTTTGTTCATATTGGTTTTTGCTGTGCAAAAGCTTTTTTAGCTTGATATAGTCCCATTTGTTCATCCTGTTTTTTATTGCACTTGCCCGTGGAGATAAATCAGCAAAGATATTGCTATGCAAGATGTCAGAGAGTTTACTGCTAGTGTTTTCTTCCAAGATGTTTATGGTTTCACGACTTACATTTAAGTCTTCTATCCATTTTGAGTTTATTTTTGTGTATGGTGTAAGTTGGTAGTCTGGTTTAATTTTTTGCATATACCTGTCCAATTTTCCCAACACCATTTGTTAAAGAGAGTGTCTTTACTCCATTGTCAAATATCTCTTATCTCCTTTGTCAAATATCAATTGGCCATAAAGGTGTGGCTTTATTTCTTGGTTTTCTGTTCTATTCCATTGATCTCTATGCCTATTCTTATGCCAATACCAAGCTGTTTTGAATACAATGAACTTGTAGTATAACTTGATATTATTAAATGTGATGCCTTCCACTTTATTCTTCTTTTTCTAGATTGCTGAGGTTATTCATGTTCTTTTTAGTTCCATATAAATTTTTGAAATATTTGTTCTATATTTTTGAAGTATGCCATTGGTATTTAACGAGAATTGCACTGAATTTATAGATTGCTTTTGGTAACATACATTTTAATGATGTTTATTCTTCCTATCCATGAACATGGTATATGCTTCCACTTGTTTGTATACAACTTGATTTCTTTTATCAATGTTTTATAATTCTCCGAGTATAATTCGTTTACCTTTTTGGTTAAATTTACTACTAGGTCCTTTATCTTTTTTAGTTGCAATGGTGAAGGGGATTGTTTCCTTAATTTCTATTTCAGACAGTTTATTGTTGGTGTATAAAAATGTCACTGATTTCTGAATAATAATTTTATATTCTGCCACCTTGCAGAATTCATTTTTTAGGTACAGTAGTTTTTTGACTAAGACTTTAGGGTTTTCTATGTACAACATCATGTCATCAGCAAATAATGATAGTTTCAGTGCTTTTTTTCCAATTTGGATGCCTTTTATTTCTTCTTCCTGTCTGATTGCTGTGGCTAGAACTTCTAGAACTATGTTGAATAAGAATGGTGAGAGGTGACACCCCTGCCTTCTTCCTGATCTTAAGGGGATTGCTTTTTATTTTTGCCCGTTGAGTATGATGTTTGCTGTGGGTTTATCATACATGGCCTTTATTGTGTTCATGTATGTTCTCTGTATTCCCACTTTGCTGAGAATATTGATCATAAATCAATGCTGAATTTTATCAAATGCTTTTTCTGCATCTATTGATATTTTCATGTGAATTTTTATTCTTCCTTTTGTTTATGTGATGAATCACATTGATTGATTTGCATATATTGTACCAGTCTTACCTCCACAGAATAAAACCCAGTTGATCATGATGTATGATTGTTTTCATGTACTTCTGGATTTGGTTTGCTACTATTTAGTTGAGAAGTTTATCATCTAGGGTTAATCAGTGATATTGGCCTATAGTTTTCTTTCTTTGTAGTGTTTTTACTTGGTTTGAAATGAGGATTATGCTCTCTTCATAAAAGGAGTTTGGAAGTCTTTCCTTATCTTGAATTTTTTTTAAATAGCTTGGGAAGGATTGATGTTATTTCTTCTTTGAATATTTGGTAAAATTCACCTGTGAAGCCATCTGGTTCAGGACTTTTGTTTGTTGGGAGTTTATTGATAACTGTTTTGATTTTATTTGTTGTTATAAGCCCGTTTAAGTTTTCTGATTTTTCCAGATTGATTTTTGAAAGATTATATGTTTCAAGGAATTTATCCATTGCATCTAGGTTGACATACCGATATTTGTAATATTTTTTGACATACCGATATTTGTAATATTTTTTTTGACATACCGATATTTGTAATATTTTTTTACAATCCTTTTTATTTCTGTGGTGTCTCTTGTTACTTCTCCACTTTCATTTTTAATTTTATTTATTTGAGTCCTCTCTCTTTCTTTCTTGGTGATTCTGGTTAAAGGTTCATCAGTCTTATTTACCTTTTCAAAGAACCAGCTCTTGGTTTCATTAATCTTCTGTATTGGTGTTTTTTAAACTTTTATGTCATTAATTTTGCTCTGATCTTTATTATTTCCTTCCTTCTACTTCCTCTGGCTTTATTTGTTGTTCTTTATCTACTTCTTTTAAATGCAGGGTTAAGTTGTTAATTTGACCTTTTTTTTGCCTCTTAAGGTTATGCCTGTAGTGCTATGAACTTCCCTCTTAAGACTGCTTTTGCTGTGTCCCATAGATTTTAGGTTGTTGGATGTTCATTTTTATTTATTTCAAGAAAATTTTTGACTTCTTCCTTAATATCATTGTTAACTCATTTGTTATTTAATAACATGCTTTTTAGGCTCCAAATATTTGAATGTTTTTCAGTTTTTCTATTACAGTTAATTTCTAGTTTCATGCCATTGTGATCAGAGAAGATGCTTAATATGATTTCAATCTTTTTAAATTTATTGAGAGTCATGCTGTGTCCTATCATGTGTTCTATCCTAGAGAATGTACTATGAGCACTTTAAAAGAATGTATATTCTGCTGCTTTGGGAAAAGGTTCTGAAGATACCTATTAAATCCAGTTAATCTGGTGCATCATTTAAGGCTGATGTTTCTTTGTTAATTTTCTGTCTGGAGGATCTATCTCTTGATGTTAATGGGTTTTTTTAAGTCCCTTACTATTAAAGTATTGTTGCTGATCTTGCACTTTATGTCCATCAAAATATGCTTTATATATTTATGTGCTCCTAGTTAGGTGCATAGATATTTATAATGGTAATATCTTCCTTTTGGATTGCTCCCTTTATCATTATATAGTGGCCTTCTTTATCCCTTACTATAGCCTTTGTTTTAAAGTCTATTTTGTTAGATATAAGTATTGCTACCCCAGCTCTTTTTTATTTCCATTTGCATAAAATATTTTTTTATCCCTTTACTCTTAGTCTATGTGTATCTTTTATTTTGAGGTGGGTCTTTTATAGACAGCATATGTATGAGTCCCATTTTCTTATCCATACAACTACACTATGTATTTTGATTGGAGCATTTTATGTTTATTATTTTTATGTAGTTGTTGATTGCCATATTATTCTTTAAATCTTTTTTTTTTTTACAGGGACAGAGAGAGAGAGTCAGAGAGAGGGATAGATAGGGACAGAAAGACAGGAATGGAGAGAGGTGAGAAGCATCAATCATTAGTTTTCGTTGCCGTCGCAACACCTTAGTTGTTCATTGATTGCTTTCTCACATGTGCCTTGACTGTGGGCCTTCAGCAGACTGAGCAAATCCGTGCTGGAGCCAGCGACCTTGGGTCCAATCTGGCGAGCTTTAGCTCAAGCCATTGGGCCCGCGCTCAAGCTGATGACCTCGGGGTCTCAAACCTGTGTCTTCCGCATCCCAGTCCGATGCTCTATCCACTGCGCCACCACCTGTTCAGGCTATTCTTTAAATCTACTTTCTTCTCTTTATAATTTATTTTTTCTTTGCTCTGTTAAGAACAGGCCTTTCAACATTTCTTGCAGTATTGGTCTGGTTCTAATGAATTTCTTATGTTCTTTTCTTTGTTTGCTTTTTTGATTTGTTTGTTTTTTGGGTATTTTTGTTGTTTGTTTGTGTTTTATCTGGATAGTTTTATTATTTCTTCTTTAATTTTAAATGATAGCCTTGCTGGATAACGTAGTCTTGGTTGTAGGTTCTTGTTTTGCATCTCTCTGAATATTTCATGCCAATTTGGTCCTGTTAGGTGATAGTTGGAATGTCCACCCACTCCATTGCCATCTTCTGGAACCCAACTTGTTTTATTGGGCTTTATTTTTTTGTTTCTAATCTCTGTGCTATTAAAAACAGGTGTTGTGATCATCCTTGTGCATACATTTTAGGTCATTTGTGAACAATTATTTTAAAATCTATTTTTAGAAAAATATTTATTTAATCAATAGGTGCAATAATTAAAAATATGCCTAAGCATATTGGCAAATTTACCCCTGCTTCCAGAATACTTCTGCCAATTTATAGTATCATGTAAGGATTTCAACTTTCAATTATAAACCAAACTGGAGGTTAGAATGCTTTCAAACTCTTACCAATACAATAAGTAGCAAACTGTATATCATAACTGTTTAATTTCTTTGTATATAAATGATTTTTGCTATTTTTTTAAGTACTGTGGCTATTTCTAGTAGTACTATGTGATTTAAAAAGATAACAAAACAAGGTGAAATAATTAATGAAGATTTGAAGTAGACCTTAGAGAATGGCATCAGGATTTGGGGAAGGGGTAGAAAATTCAAATGCTTACAGGGCCTTTCAGCAGGTGATGTAAAACCTTCCAGGACAGCAACCCTTGAGAACTAGAGAACACATGAACAATATAACCAAGGTAGCTTGTACAGTCCTACAGAGAGGATGATGAACTTAATTGAATGGAGGCCCAATGTTGTCAGATCTCCCAGATTATTCATAGAATCTTGAAATCAAAATTTTGTATTAAACATCTAAGGAAACATGCTCTATGTGTTTTGTCAGAGTCCGTTTGTTGGCTGCATTTGGCTCACAGGTCACCTCTGTTAAACCCTTCTTGTGGATAGGTCAATATGGCATTCCAGATCATGACAACATAATGAACCAAAGCTTGGGATCCTGGGAAAGGCTGGTTGTAGAATGGAACACTATGGAATTCTAGATTAGTGAATGGAAGATGCAGGAGTGAGGGATTTTAGGGAAGTCAGGATAGAGTGAGTTTGTAGACTTTAGTATATAAACATAAAAGTTTCTATAGAACCTCATTTAAAATAAAGGTAAGATTTTTCCTTCAAGTGTGTTTTCCTTTGTTTCATTTGTGGAGGAGTAATATCAATACTGAGGTAAGAGATGTAAGAAAAGTAAACACAGAGAAGCTATTCTAATATTCCAGGCATTTTTTTTTTTTTTTTTTTTGCTTATAGATATAGGTTTTCCTGTAAGAGTCATTCATTCTTTTTAGGTGATGATAGACATTGATAAACACATAGTATATTCTTAGCCATTTATAATTGGATTATGGGGGTAAAACAGTAATTTGGGTTATATATGAATATTAATGATTAAAGAAGATCATAACGTGTTTTACTAAGCATTGATAGAGTTATTAATCATACATAATTGTTCAAGGGTATTACAAATAACTGAAGATATTGGTAATCTGGGAACAGTATAACATTAGTTAAGCACTGAATTAATCAGTTGAGACTAACCCATGCTTAAACTGTATAAACAAGTCATTAGCAGTAGCTAAAGAAAGCCAGGGTGCCTCATAAATCACTTTTACTCTCTCAAATAAAGCATCTGTGAGTAATTGCAGAATTCAGGACTAGTTATGAGAATTAAAACAAAGAGATAAAGATATAATAGTGTCCAAGTTTAAAAGTTCATAGCCCAGGATAGCATTTCTTGAGGTAATATAATTTGTTAAAAAGTCTCTGAACTGTGGGCATCTCATAGAAAAAAAATGGATACTGTTGATATAGCCAAATGCATTTGCCTTATTTTTTTAATTCAACATTAATGTTATGGTTTTATTTGATGATTTCTCTACAATGATCAAGAATTAAAAATAAGTATCAAAGAATTAAAAGGAAAAAAATTTCCTACTTCTGGCCCAGGGTCCACTGGCATTCATTCTTTCTCCCCAGAGGAAGAGGGACTTGACTGAATAAATTTCAATAATGTCATCTCTACCCTGTCTTCTGATTCTTTCTCTATTCAGGCAGGGGGTTGTGTTACAGCTCAGACCTGGCAAAGAGCCTCTGTGTTCTGCTGAAGGGGTCCTCTGATTTCCATGATATATATATATATATATATATATATATATATATATATATATATATATATATATATATATATATATATACTGTATTTTGCCAGATGAAATTGAGAAAATGATTTTGTACCTACTGTTTTCCTGACATACAGATGTAGTGAGTAGTATCTGTATGAATAGATATTAACAAGAATTTGAAAATATTATATATTATGAACCTTCCTTTTATTAAATGGAGGAAGGAGAAAATTCTCCTTTAATGGTAGGTAAATACTCGATTCAGCCTAGTGACCTGTGGGCCAATAATGGAAAATTTAGAACATTAGAACAATCAAGAGAATCGATAGCCAATAGATCATGGAATGATAGACACTGTTAAGCTGATTTATAGGGAATTGAAAGTAACTAAATGTGTACTATTTGAAAAGAATGGAAAATTTGCTACTGAGCCCATACCTAGATATGCCGAAGGAATATCTAGGAAGAGACTGGTTATTTTTAGAATGATATAGCTATTGTGTTTGTTCATGTTAGTTTCACCCTGGATTACCTCCAAAAGTCACCTGGTTATCTAAACCAGCAATTTTCATCCTTTTCCTCTCATAGCACACATAAACTAATTAGTGAAATTTTGTAGCACATACAATATATTTTTTGCCTATCTAAAAAATTAGGTATAATTTTGATTTATTCATACAAGAGGTTTATTGTTGCTTTGGTTTTTATAATTATTTAATTTGACAATCTAAGGAAAAGGAGGTCAGTATCTCTACCTAATAGTTAGATATTGATGTTTTAAAAATTCTTGCAGCACAGAAGGGGAAAGGGTGAGTGGGTAGGTAAGAGGTTGGGGGAGGAATAAATGATGTTGGAAGAAGACTTAAACATATAGTACAATTTACAGATGATGTAGTACAGAATTGTACACTTGAAACCTTTATAATTTTATTAACCAATGTCACACCAATAAATTCAATTAAAGAAAAAGAAGCCTAACCAGGTGGTGGTGAAGTAGATAGAGTCTCAGACTGGGACATGGAGGACCCAGATTCGAAACCCTGAGGTCGCCAGCTTGAGCGAGGGCTCATCTGGTTTGAGCAAGGATCACCAGCTTGAGCCCAAGGTTGCTAGCTTAAGCAAGGGGTCACTGAGTCTGCTGTAGCCGCCCCCCATCAAAGCACGTATGATAAAGAAATCAATAAACAACTAAGGTGCCACAACAAAAAATTGATGCTTATCATCTCTCTCCCTTCTTGCCTGTCTGTCACTATCTGTCCCTCTCTCTGTCTCTGTTACATGCACACACACACAGAGAGAGAGAGAGAGAGAGAGAGAGAGAGAGAGAGAGAGAGAGAGAGAGAAAGAAAGAAAGAAAGAAAGAAAGAAAGAAAGAAAGAAAGAAAGAAAGAAAGAAAGAAAGAAAGAAAGAGGAAAAGAAAATCTTTGATCTAGTCATACTGGTATCTAATGGAGCAGATAGTAAATTCTTTATGGCATTTATTTATAACCATCATGATTTCATCAGTAAAGGCATATACACTTAGAAACCCTAAAATCTAGGAGCTAGGATCTTTCTGAATATTTGACATTCCTTTTACCTTATCAGTTTTTTAAGTGACCAGTGGCATTACTAAAATGAATGGTAGTTTATTCGTTCCACAAATACTCACTGAGTGATCATTGTATACAATTTATTGTGCTAGGTGTTTTTTGTTGTTGTTTTTGTTTGTATATTTTGTGACAGGGATAGAGAGAAGGACCTATAGGAACAGATAGACCGAAAAGGAAAGAGATTAAAAACATCAATTTTTTATTGTGGCTTCTTTGTCTCCTTACTTGTTTATCGATTGCTTCCTTATATGTTCCTTGCTCAGGGAGGCTACAGCAGAGCGAGTGACCCTTTGCTCAAGCCAGTGACCTTGGGTTTCCAGCCAGAGACCTTAGGACTCTAATCAGAGACCATGGGGTCATGTCTATGATCCCACGCTCAAGCGAGCAACCCTGCACTTAAGCTGGTGAGCCCACGCTCAAACCTGTGACCTCGGAGTTTTGAAACTGGCTCCTCTGCTTCCCAGTTTCACACTCTATCAACTGTGCCTCCACCTGGTCAGGCTGTGCTAGGTGTTTTTAGTAAAAATTTTTGAACAGGATAGTCACTATTCCCAAGGACAGTGTACACAGATCGTTATTATAAGAGGTTAAACAGTGATTTATTCCCACAGTGCACACCTCTCAAAGAATAGAATGTAGCCTTCCAGATGGATGAGGAAAATTGATTGGCCTGGGAGGATAAGTGAGATATGTATGTGTGTAAAAATGGACATAAGGGTTATTATGGGCTGACTTTTATCCCCCCCCCATATGTATTTTTTTTAAAAAAAGATGGCTCTCTGTTTTTCTTTTTTCTTTTTATTTTATATTTATTCATTTTAGAGAGGGGACACAGAGTGAGAGAGAGAGAGAGAGAGAGAGAGAGAGAGAGAAAGGGGGGAGGAGCTGGAAGCATCAACTCCCATATGTGCCTTGACCAGACCAGTGCAGGGTTTTGAACTGGTGACCTCAGTGTTCCCAGGTCAATGCTTTATCCACTGTGCCACCACAGGTCAGGGCCCCCATATGTATTTTGAAGTACTAATCCCCCATACCTCAGAATGTGACCTTATTTAGCGATGGGGTTCTTTACTGACATTGCTGAGTTAAAACAAGGTCATTAGAGTGGGCATTATTGCAATATGACTGGTGTCCTAGTAAAAAGGGAAATGCAGACACAGAGATACACTTAGGGAAGATGATGTGAAGAGACATAGGGGGAAGATGTTTATCTATAAGAAAATGGTCATGGAACAGATTTTTCCCTTTGAGCTCTCAAAAAAAGAGAAAAGAACAAACCCTGTCAAAACCTTGATTTTGGACTTCTAGCCTCCAGAAAAGTGAATACATTTCTGTTGGTTAAACTACCAGTGTATAGTTTGTGGTAATTTTATTATAGCAGCCTCGGCAAATTAAGCGGGGGCATTCTGAACTGAGGAAACAGGGAAATCTGGTAGTGTGTAATAGGAGTTTTGCTGGCATGTTGAGTGACTGAAGGAGATGTGACTAGAGTGAGAGTTGAGAGAGATTTTGCAGGGTCCTACAACCTAGTTATTCAGAGCTGGGTATACACAGTAAAGTCTCCAACAATGTGACACAAAAGCCTGATAATGTTTATATAGTCCGCTGTGGTCATTGAAGAGGCTGCTCTCAAATAAAGATGACTGATCTCTGCTCTTCCTGGATGCCCCATATCCTACCTTATGACCACCAGAACTGCGGGATCAGTATCTACAAGTACCTGTTTGTCCATTTGTGGCCACTCTATTCAGAAGTTTTACTGTATACAATAGGGAGCCATCAGATGCTTTTTATCAGGGGTATGATATAGTAAGAGCCACATTGAGGATGATTAATTTGGACAGAATAAAAGGGTGCCAGACTAGGCCAGTGATTAGGATGAAATAGCAAAAATCTAGGTAAGAAATACTTTAACAGTGGCCATGGTGTGAAAGAATGGGTGGGCTGTCTCTGTCTTATCTCCACATTATTTCATTATTGATCTTTTTGAATCTTTCTTTCATGCCTGTTAAAGTGCTTCTTTCTATCTATTTTCTTCTGATGAATATGAAAGAAGACAACTCAGAGGGAGGTGAAAGTGAAGAAACCTAACTCCTCTTTTTTACAGTGCTGCAGTATATTGTATTTTGTAATTTCAGAAGCATAGGCTGTTATAAAACTAAAGGCAATTTGGATATAGATATTCTAATATATATTTGACAACTTAAAGAAGTTATGTGAATAGATACAGGACATTTGGTAACTTTTTATACTTCTGCTATTGGAAAAGTGTTGACTACTAATATAAAATATCATTGTATAATATGGAATGTTTTACTACAAGTTTGTACAGGCCTGTAGACATGGGGAGAGCCATCAGTAAAACCTGCAAGCAGTAATATACAGAAATCAATTTAGATGTCATGTACCAGTAAATAAAACTTCATTAAATTATGTGATTGGGAGAACTAAATTCATATATCTATATGTTACCTAGAATGGTAAAATATGATCATGGAAACAATTTCAATGTTTCTTTGGAGATTTTAAATAAAACACTCCATTTTAAAAATATTTCAAGGGCAAGAAATGTTCAAAGCATGAGCTGACTTACTGGAAATTACAGAAATGCCTAATTTTCTTGAACTTTTAATTTATTATTATCCAAAGATATCATTATCCTGGTGCTGCTATCCAGATTATTTTGTTGCTGTAGGTTTCATTGATTTTTTTCTTTTAGCTGTGCTATCTTTATAAGATGCACTTTTAAATTTCCTTTTTACTTTATCACCCTTTTTGACAGCCACTTAATTGTATTGATTTTTTTTCTCAGTCAGTTATAATTTAGAGAAGGACATTTTAGTATAGTTTATTTAGAAAATATTGGTCTTACTGGCTTATAACTAGGAATACTCTGAAAAATTTAGCTACAATTATTGATACTTCACTGAGTAGACTACTGGAATAATGGGGGAAATGGGAATAAAGGTATTATTTCAAACTCATTATTTTAAGAGGATTTCTTAAGAAAACAGATTTACAAGATAAAAAACATACTTGCAGTAAATTTATTGGACAAAGTCCTTAGGAGCAACGTCTGTGGAGGACATGAAGAAACAAGGATGGTTGAAGGAGGAATTGAACTTTGATAAGAATTAAAATAATGCCCCCAGCTGATCCCAGTGAGTGGTCTCAAGCTGGGGTGGTTTTTCCAGCCTTCAACAAAGGGGGCTGACCCTTTATACAGGCATGTCCACCGGTCATTGGCCACCTGCTGCTCCTCGGATGGGGGCCTAGCTTTGAATATTCAGCTTCCAGTTGAATTTTAGCCACCAATATTCCCAATAACTGGGAGGAATATGTAACTTAGTGTAAAAGGAGTGGCTGGATAGCATACCACCAGCTTCCTCTACCCTCAGCATTAAAAAAAACCCTCAAAAAATACCTTCTTTCAGAAATTACTTTTAGCTATTAAATATTACTAAATATTTGAAACATTTGATATTTAGATTAGCTTAATTTGCAACTTTCTATTGTTAAAACATATTTTGAGCCTGACCTGTGGTGGCACAGTGGATAAAGCGTCGACCTGGAAACAGGGAGGTCGCCAGTTCAAAACCCTGCACTGGTCTGGTCAAGGCACATATGGGAGTTGATGCTTCCAGCTCCTCCCCACTTTCTCTCTTTCTCTCTCTCTCACTCTGTGTCTCCTCATCTAAAATGAATAAAATAAAAATAAATTAAAAAAACATATTTTGAAAATGAGACAAAAGGCATTGTCCATATATTATTTTTTTTTATTTACAAATTAAATTTAATGGGGTAACATTGATCATAAGAGTATACAGATTTCAGCAAACATTTCTATAGCATATCAACTGTTCATTGAATTGAATTATTAATTAACTGCCATCTAACTCTCAAATATCATATTTAACTTTATTATGTAGCAATATACCAACATAAATATCAGTGGAATTTAGTTCTCTTACTAGCAGCCAAGAGGAAAGTGTCTCCCTCTATTCATTACCAACCGCAAAATGATTATTGGTAGTTAGAAAAATAAATATAGAAAATAATATAATATTTTTGTATTTCCATTTAAATATTACATATCTATGTTGGTTTTTTAAAAATAGTTTTCAAAATTACTCTTGTCAAAAACAGTTTCATTATATATTTTCTCATAATATAGAATTTATATAAATATTTTGTTAGGGTGCATCATTTTAATTGGGACTTCATTTGTATTTAAGAACCATTTTTAGTATGTAGTGAAGCTAACATATCCATCTTCACTGGTTCCATTAGTGTGGTGATTCTAACATCAGATTAGTCATCAGAGTGTCTGAATACTGCTGCTATTCTATGTTCAATTCCTTTAACTGTCAGTACTATTATTTATAATTTGCCTGGAAGTGTTATTTATATGTTTTATATATATATGTGTGTGTCTCCACTACCCACTTAAGTTGTATAGTCTTTATGAACAAAATTGTCTTCTTTATAGTAGAAACAATTTTACCTCTTGGACACTCACTCAATAATTATTCTTGCAGTGTGAAGATGATTTGGGCTTATTATATGAATTCTCTCTACTTTTAATTTTCCACCTCAAAATTATGATTGTGTAATATACTGCTTTAAAAGAATTTTATAAAGGTTCAAGTGAATGGCATTTTCTGGTCACTGAGATGTCATGCTTAGGATGGCGGGACAGAAAACAAAAAGGACCAAACTGTTTATAATGCCACTGAGCCATGTATTTTAGTCACTGTCCTATTTTCAGCTCCTAGAATAGTGCCCGGTAATTAATTAGTAGTACATGATAGGCATATGTAGTTTAAGTAAAATTTTTATTGAAGTCAAATAAAATGTTATATATGTTAAAAAAGAGTAGCATTTAAAACCTGTAGCTGAGTTATCCAATCTAAAACATCAAGTATACCTAAATTTAAGGAGCCATAATTTTTCTACATGAAGTACTAAATAAATCATATTATCTCATGATTTCTCCTATTCAATAAGGACCTGTAAAGTGATGACAGAGCCTCTTCTAGAATGTCAAATCACCAATTTATCTTAATTGATAAATGCATCATATATCTGGTAGCAAATAAATGTTTTGAAATTGACTGTTTAAATGAATAAATGTTTTAAGATGCTTATCATCTATTTAAGTCACTCCCCTCTTTTCACAGGTCACTAAAGTGAATTATTTGAATCACAAAGTTAATTTGCTTTTTTATTTGAGACTACATGCATATTTGTTTTTGAAATGGTCTGTAGGAGACAGAAGCAAAGCCTTCAGGAGTCCGTGACTGTAGTAGGCCTAACTGCAACAAAGCTTTGGCTGTTCCAGGAAAAGCTGATGTCAAACCCTTTTTTGGGTGAGGCATACCCATTGCAGCCTGGTTACCAACTTCCTGAGTTCCAGGCTGTGCATAATGCTGTTCTAAGTAATCAGGGTGGGGACATTTCAGTTTTGCCCTTACCATTCTCCATGTGGAGTGCTAGTTCTTTTTTACTGCTATTTAAAATTTCCTATTGACACTATAGAGCATGAAGTGCCAGGGAATGTATAAGCATAGCACCTGGCATTTAAAATTAATTATGAAACACCTCATTTAACATTATAAACACATTACTCTGTTTCATATGCTTAAACTTTTATTTTGAAATGTGTGTGTCCTCTGCCACTTAGCTTAATTGGTTAGACTCTAGTGCTGATGTGCCTGGAGTTGCTAGTTCATTTTCCATAAGGTCAAATTAGTTTCCCATAGATAAAAAAACCAAACCTCTTCTTCTATATTTTGCCATTGTAAACTTTATATTTAATATAAAATTTTCTAAGGCATTCCTCCCTGAACTTTATTACAACCCCAGGAAGAAAAGTTGAAGAGTATTTTTTTTTTATTTTCATTGAATTTATTGGGTTGACAATAGTTAACAAAATTATACAGGTTTCAGGTGCACAATTCTACAACACATTATGTGTACACTGCACTGTGTGTTCACCACCACAAGTCAAGTCCAGTTAGTATTTTTATTTCTAGTCTTATTTTACAGAGGGGGAAATTGATGCTTAATGGGATAAATATACTTGACATAGCCAGGAATTTTCTAGGCCAGAGTCGCTGACTTGAAATATCACTTTCTTCTTTTCTCTATTCCACTACTACACAGCAACTCAAAAACTGCAGTCTGATGTTCACATCCATTTGTCCCAGATGTGGTAGGCTTAGCTTAGTTTGCTGTCACCATCAGCCAATTAAGATGGGTATTCATTAAGGTGTGGTGCATCTTATATTGTCCCCTATATAAGTACAGTTCTTTCTTAACCCCTTCTCCTATCACTTTGCTACCCCACATAAATACATCCAAGCAAGTTTCTTCACCATCTTTATTAATGAAAAGTACTTATGATTAAGAATAAAAATTTTGGTATTGCTAAATAATAATGATTTCATGAACATACCAAATACAATTAGAAACTGATCTTTAATATTTGTCCTGTAGCATTTTGTTGAGTATTTTAACATCAAAATAAAATAAATGAGTTGTTAAGTCATCCAGCTTCTGTGTTGACCTTATTTTTTGGCTGGCTTGAGCTGAAGGATGCTGTCTTACCTGCCGCCATGGGGAAGATGCATGAGACACACTGCCAGCTTTCTTCGCTGTGCTCTGTTCCTCTGTGATAACAGTGTCATGGGATTGAAATGCTTTAGAAGCTATTACAGGCAAATGATATTGCTTTAGCATAGATGAAGCTGCAGGGAAGAAAATAGACTTGCATAAAAACTAGGAAAATGCAGGAGATTGGTAAGAAAGAACACTATGCCCTCTACTACCGTCAAATATATGAAATATTTTCCTCTTTATTAAAATAGGTACTTACATTGTAAATCATTCTTCTTTGTTAGAAATTATAAAAGATACTCATGTATGACTAGAAACTTATTTTGAAAAGTTTTGTTCAACTGTTGTATCTCCACTTTTTAAATTTCTTTTTATTTTATTCATTTTTAGAGAGGAGACAGAGAGAGAGAGAGAGAGAGAAAAAGAGCGAGAAAGGGGGGAGGAGCTAGAAGCATCAACTCCTATATGTGCCTTGACCAGACCAGTGCAGGGTTTTGAACTGGCGACCTCAGTGTTCCCAGGTCGATGCTTTATCCACTGCGCCACCACAGGTCAGGCCGCATCTCTACTTTTTTAAGTGATGAATATAGAAAGTTTTATAGAGTTGGAATGGTTAACAAAAGAATTTTATAAAGTCAACTTTTTTTTTCTTTTTCTTTTTTGTAGTTAAATGAAGGCTGATAGTTTTGATGAATAACTCCTACTTGCAGCAATCAATCTTGTATGTTTACTAACATATTTATCTAAACATTGTTATGTGGACAGTAACTGAGCATCTGATTACATTGCTAATTTTATAACATGTAACATTTTACTTCTCTGGGGACACATATAGTAAATAAAAACAGTGTGGCAGATATATGAATAATTCAAGCTAAAATGTGATTACATACCATGTTAAGATAATTTCATTTAGGTGGAATTCTTTGCTGAAAGTGTTTTCTATTTTTCAAATTTCAATTTTCTTGTTATATATGTAGAAATTCAATAAACTTTGGTAAGTAAATGATTGTTTAAGTATGCACTGATGTACTTTATTTCTAAGTTTATACATTTTTATTATACAATTATCATTTTTTAATTTGTTCTGCCTCCCTACCTATGAACTCTTCATCCTGTTTATTTATCCTTTAACACAGTGGTTCTAAACCCTGTGTTCTAAACCTGGGTTCTATCAAAACTTAGGGGTTTGATGAGTCGGTCTCGGGGGTTCGGAGAAGCCTCTGCTGCAGAGGCCAGAATAAAGTAATACTGTAATTTGTTGCGAGTTCATGCACTTTGTTGGTTTTGTTCTTTGAGCAAGGTGATGTTCATGCACGGCTTCTTTTGTGCACCAGTAAAAAACATACCTATGTCTTGAATTTGGAAAAAAAAAATATATTTTATTTATCACTCAAGAAGGGTTCGGTGAATGCGCATATGAAACTGGTGGGTTCGGTACCTCAAAAAAGGTTAAGAACCACTGCTTTAACATTTGGTCTGTAGCAGGCATTCAAGCAATATTTATTGTGGTGAGTCAACTTATGACCGAAGACTGCAAATAGATGAGTTCCAGCACTTAAAGCATGTAGGTCTGGAATTGAAAGTTAAGGCCAACTGATTGGCTGAAATTTGGTGTAACATGAAATAAATTCTGGTACATACTTTAAAACAAATAAACCTTTTAAACATTATGCTAAGCAAAATAAGCTAGACTCAAAAGGACAGATGCTGTCTAATGTAACTTAAATAATTTACATAGAAGGGCAACTTGTTTGAGACAGAAGATAAAGTAGAGGTTACCAGGTGCTGAGGATAGGAGGATGGGGAGTGATTGTTTAATGGATACACAGTTTTCATTTAGGAATATCTGAAAATAGATAGTGGTGATTACTACCAAACATTGTGAGTGTACTTACTGGCACTAAATTATACACTTAAGCATGGTTAAAATAGTAAATTATATGTTGTGTTGATTTTGATGCAATTAAAAAAGATATCCACTGCTTTATGCTTTTATTTTTTTATATTGTGTAGTGTATTTGAGACTTTCCTATACTACGGGCTACTATTTGAAACTTCACATTCATTTCAAAGGTTTATTTTTTTCTAAAGCTAGGTTTAGTAACTATGATGTGCCAGTTTTAGAATATGGATTTTGTCCTTAAGAAACATTAGAGTCTAGGTGGAAAGTTAGAAATGTAACTTAAATGATTATTCTATAAATGCATGCCCAAAGTTACATATAAGCAAAGTCTTAAGTGAATGCAAAAGAAAAAAAAAGGTATAAATCTTATTAGGAAATATCAAGGATGTTTCAGTAGATGAAAGGGTACACAAACTAGGACTTAGGGAACATGCATAATTTCAATAAACATAGCAACATTGGAATGGCATTCCAGTTTGAGGAAACAGTACAGGCAAAAGCCCAAGTCAGAAAAATATGTGGTATGTTTGTAAATAGGACATGGTCCAATTTCTTGTTTTCAACTGCCTGTCAAGGTCAGAGCTAAAAGCTAAAGCCACAATAAGAATTTCTTTGGTATTTAATAGATTTGTTTTCTGCCTTTTACTAAATATTTCCATTTGTTCTAATTCAAAGCTATGTTACATATGTCCCTTTTATTTTAAATCCTCCTGTAATCATTTTGGAATGAATATTGATTAAAAATACATTGCATATCATAACAATTCATGTTGAATTAGTGGCATGCTGCCAACTCAGCCTAAGCAGACCTCATATGTAGTAAAAATGGCATTTTTAAGATTGCTTATCATTTTTGTTAGAATAATAGCTACTGATATTTTGTCTTGAGTATGATGGCCATCTAATTTATTTCAAAATCATAATTTCTATTTTTGACACAAGACCTTTACTATGTAATATTTCATAAATTAATGTTTGATTGTCAGTAAGAAAGATTCACTAGTCAAATTGCATAGTACCAGTCACTGTGCATTTGCTTTTACAAGATTCTATATACTTTGCCAAGATTCTCTGAATCTATTTTGGTTTTAAAGGATATAGGCTGTTCCTAGTTAAGTTGTCTCTGTTTACTGAGCATAGAAAAGAAAGTGCATATGCAAACGCTGCCTTCCAATAATTTTACCATCCATTTTATAAATTTTAACACTCTCAAGCATCTGTATGCTAGTTAAGTTCCTCATATAGATCTCTTCTGCTTGTGTGATCAGAAACATTATTAAAAATTCACTGTGTATGCCTGACCTGTGGTGGCGCAGTGGATAAAGCATCGACCTGGGAACACTGAGGTCGCCAGTTCGAAACCCTGCACTGGTCTGGTCAAGGCACATATGGGAGTTGATGCTTCCAGCTCCTCCCCCCTTTCTCTCTCTCTCTCTCTCTCTCTCTCTCTCTCTCTCTCTCTCTCTCTGTGTTTCCTCTCTAAAATGAATAAAATAAAAAAAAGTTTTAAAAAAAATTCACTGTGTATATGAAATATGATGGCCTGTAGTTTTGTTTGAACCTACAAAATCATTGGATTTAGTATTCTTTTTTTTTTCTTTCAGAAGTGGCCTCTCCTCAGATTTATATGATAGTTTATTATTTAAAGTTTAAGATCATATAGATCTGGCCTTGTATCTTTGAAGTAGAAACTTATATTTCAGGCAACATTCTACTTTAACAGATGTATATGTACTAAAAAATTATTCTGGCTTTAATATTATTGTTCCTGAGCCTTTATACTTTTAAGTTACTCTCACACATATTGTCTTATTTTATATGTATACTGTACTTATATCCAACTAAGTCTGTCAATGACTAAGCAAAGACTTAGAAACTCAAGTCACATATTCAAGTGTAATAAGTGATATAAACAGACCTAATGTATGTCCCCAAATCTTTGTCCCTTATGACTCTTTATTAGAACCAACAATTATAAACTATTGTCCTTACAACATTTTTCTTAATAGCCTAAATAGACATTGTCTGTAAAGGTGCTGAGAACTGGAAAATATGTGTGGTTTGTATAGTTTGGGTTTCTTGTAGGAGATATATCTAAAGATTGGTCTTTTAATTAATCCACAGGAAATGATGAGTTTTCTATGTTTTTAATTCACCTTAGACAAAATAAATTAGGTGGTGAGAATTAAGATAAGTTTTTAGTCTGGGTAAGTAGCTTGTGCATGGTGAAGTTAAAATCACCTTTAATGTGGATCTGGATATATAATTAACCTAGGTAATAATTAATGTCATATAACATAATTTACAAAGTAACTTCTGTGTGTGATAAAATCAAGGGGACAATGTGAATTCAAAAGAAATGGAAAAGAACTAGTTACTAAACTGCAGTTGAAAATTCAGCACCGAGGACAGTTCCCAGCAGAGCATATTCTGAACAAAATGGGAATATATATCCTAAGATTTAGTTGTTCATATGAATTTCCTTTCCTCTGATTGAACTTTTCTGATTCTAAAAATTATTTCAATTTTCTTTTTTTCTTTTTTTTTTGGTTAGCATGTCTCCTATAAGATCAGGAAACTGCATTATTTTCAAAGAACATTCATTCCTTGTCTTCGTAAAACTACTGCATCCTCTGACTAGGCTCTCAACTTCAGAACACATGACCTCAGGAAAGGAGCAGATAGAATTTCATTTTCTGTGTTAAACATATGAACTTTGTGTAGTCCCCCCTTTTTAAAAGTGTAGCATTGCCGTCAGTTTTTCCCCTATAAAATTGAAATACTGTTTATTTATTTATTTATTTTTCTTGTGACACAGACAGAGAGCATCAGAGAGAGGTACAGATAGGGACAGACAGACAGGAAGGGAGAGAGATGAGAAGCATCAATTCTTTGTTGTGGCTTCTTAGTTGTTCATTGATTGCCCTCTCATATGTGCATTATCAGGGGGCTACAGCAGACTGAGTGATGCCTTGCTTGAGCCAGAGACCTTGTGCTTAAGCTGGTGAGCCTTGCTCAAACCAGATGAGCCCACACTCAAGCTGGCAATCTCGGGGTCTCGAACCTGGGTCCTCCAAATCCAAGTCCTATGCACCATCCACTGCACCACCACCCAGTCAGTCTTGAAATACTGTTTTGTTGAAGTGATTATTATTACTTTAGTTTACCTATTTCTGTTTGGAGTGGTGACTTTTGATTTTCCTTCTCATAAAGACAATAACAAGTGATTTTTTAAAAAAATACTGGATTTCTTCTTAATCATTTAATTGTTTCCTTGCCATTCTCACTATGTTGGTGTGCCTAAAATTATGCTTTACTGAAACATTAGCGTATTGCCTCTTCCTTTTTGTAATCCACTTGCTTCCGCTTTACTCTTCAGAACAGCTTTTTGAAATGTATTCCACTATCATTTGGTGCTTTTTACCAAAATAAAGCTAACAGAAGAAGTTTTTAAATCCTCAATGTACTCTTATCTCAATCTGAGGAGCACAAGTAATTTTCTTCCTGAAGTGCAAGGTAACAAAACCAAACACCTTATTTTTTTTTTTTCTTCTATTTCTTGTCTCTGTGTCAAAGCTGCTTTAAATTACTGGCCTGTAACTTTCAGGTATGATATAGAAAAGTTACCTCCTAAGAGAACTTTTCTCCAGCAACATTTATACAACTGAGAAATTATCAGTTGGTTGAATCCATAGTGATCACAATCCCAAACACTTTTGCTTATGTCTATGCATTTTTGCTTAAAAAGTAAACTGTATTTATGAGAGGAAAACTGAGCTTCTGTAGGTTTAAAGGCTGCTCTCTATTTTCTCTCGTACCACAGTCAAGATAAACATTTTTGGTACTAAACTGATAAAGTATTTTTTAGAGGTGATAACTTCTTGTTTTACCATGAAATATTTTTTAGATTAAAAATGCTATTAAAATAAAGAAATTACTCTACATATCCATGTTTCTGAGGGGGTTTTTGTTTGTTTTAGTGTGTATCATTGCATAACTCTTGATTTTCTTCATATAAGGTTAGTAGTCTTATTGCAGCTGTCCTATATGGGCCTGGAATTGCCACTGGCTGTACAGTTATAAGCTGTGATCCTCAAAGTAGTTTTAACAGGGATGTGTTTAGTGATGTGTTGATAAATTTAAACTACTTAGTAGACACTATCACAGAAAAAAATCCCATATTTTGTTTCAGTGAGCAAGAAATAATCATTTCGCATATTTCAGAGAGTTGCATTTTATATTTAATTTTATATTTAAAATGTTTATATAAAGTTTGATATTTAGAAGTAAAGAAATTAATATTTTAATGCTTATTGTATGCCCATTATTGTAGAGGTTAACTTATATACAAGTTAATTACATCTTTGAAAATAAAAGTTTCTTGTTTAATTATTATTTTTAATTGTTATTGGCATTTATACAAAGTGTTGAAATTGCACTTTTAGATCAATTTGGGTCTCACTTAAGGAGGTTAAGTAGTGTGTCTAACGTCATTCAGGTAGTAAATGAAATTACTACAATACAAACCTAAATAAATCTAATTTTAATACTTGTTTTACTATAGAAAAGTGATAGTGAAGTGAGACAACATATAAATGGCGTGATTACTGGTCCCTTACTCTAATATCAATTAATATATATATTAACTGTAAAATAATATCAAGAACTGTTTTTTAGACACTTTGCTTTATGTTGTTTTCTTTAAAATTTAAAAAAAGGGCACATAGGAATTTTTATTTTACCATTCCATTTTTGATCTGTTTTTTAGCACTTATCTTTTCATTCTTTTTTTTTAAATTATATTTTAGTGAAAATGACTTCATGTTCAGTAGAATTTATAGAGATCATATTGGAGAAATTATTTGAACATTTATATCGTTTGAAAATATGAATATTATTCCTGAGACACTAATTTTCTATAAATTTATATAATCTGTAGCAAATAAGATTTATTTTCTTACATCTCTCTTAATTCTTATTCTTTCAACACTTAAATAAAAGGACAGTATAATTTATTTTTATTTAAAAACGTTTCATGGGTCACTTAATTTTAAAAAGCAAATTGAGTTAAATATGTGCTGCCCAGCCTGATTTCTATAAATTCTACTAAACAATGATAATGCTTTTCTTACTAAGGAGATTTGAAAAAAAAAGATAGGCCCTGGCCAGTTTGCTCAGTGGAAGAGTGTCCGCCTGGTGTGTGAATGTCCTAGGTTGAATTCCCAGTCAGGGCATACAAGAGAAGCGACCATCTGCTTCTCTGCCCCTCCCACTCCACTTGCTCTCTCTCTCTCCCACTCTTTTCACCACCTGCAGCCATGGCTCCATTGGTTTGAGCACATTGGCCCTGGACACGGAGGATGGCTCCCTGGAGCCTCCACCTCAGGCATTAAAAATGGCTCGGTTGTGAGCACAGCCCAGATGTGCTGAGCATGGGCCCCAGACAGGGGTTGCTGGGTAGATCCCGGTTGGGATGCATGCGGGAGTCTGTCTCTCTTTTTGCCTCCACTCACATGGGAAAAGAAAATAATAAAGAAGTATGTAATAAATAGCAATATAGTGAAGGGACATTTTATGACTTTTTTTTTTTCTTCTAGATTATCAGTACCTTCAAGGTCAGGCATATATTGCTGGGATAATCAATATTGGATAAGGTGCCTGACCAGGCGGAGGCGCAGTGGATAGAGCATCAAACCGGGATGCAGAGGACCTAGGTTCGAGACCCCGAGGTCGCCAGCTTGAGCGCGGGCTCATCTGGTTTGAGGAAAAAGTTCACCAGCTTGGACCCAAGGTCGCTGGCTCCAGCAAGGGGTTGCTAGGTCTGCTGAAAGCCCGTGGTCCAGGCATGTGTGAGAAAGCAATCAATGAACAACTAGGATGTCGCAATGGAAACGAAAAATTAATTATTTATGCTTCTCATTTCTCTCTGTTCCTGTCTGTCTGTCCCTACCTATCCCTCTCTGATTCTCTCTCTGTCCCTGTAATATATATATATATATATATATATATATATATATATATATATATATATATATATATATATGATAAGGTAATACTCTAGTTCAAAACTCCCAAGTAGTTTTAAATAATTAAGAATTACAATTCTTTATTTTTTAATAAAACAGGCAATTCTTTAAAATTTCAAAATTTTGATATGGTGAATCACAAAAATGAATTCAAATATTAAATTATTTACTATACCGTTTTTATTTATTTTTTATTATTCTTTTTAATGTATTGTGTAAAACTGAATTTAAGAGTCCCACTCAAAATACTACCCTCACCCTCCAAGCATGTGCCCACCATTATGACCCCCTTTCTCCTCCCTCTAACTCTCCCTGCACCCTTCCCTTTAGGATTTGCTGTCCTGTTATCTGTATTTGTGTGTGTGTGTGTGTGTGTGTGTGTGTGATTTCACTATTCCCTTCACCTTCTCTGATCTCGTCCCATTCATCTTGCTTCTGACAGCTGTCCCTCTGCTCCCTGTGACCCTGCCTCTGCCTCTAATCCATTCCTTAGTTCATCTTTTTTATTAGATTCCACATATAAGTGAGATCATATGATGGTTGTCTTTCTCTACCTGGCTTACTTCACTTAGCATAATAATCTCCAGGTTCATCCATACCATCGCAAAAGGTAAGATTTCCTTCATTTTCATGGCCACATAGTATTCTATTGTGTATATGTACCACCACTTTTATATCCATTCATTCACTGACAGACACTTGGGCTGTTTCCAAATCTTGGCTACTGTAAACAATGCTGCAATAAACACAAGATTGGATATTTTCTTTTGAATCGGTGTTTTGGGATTCTTAAGATATATTCCAAAAAGTGGGATTGCTGGATCAAAAGGCAGTTCCATTTTTAACTTTTTGAGGAAATGCCATACTGTTTTCCACAGTGGCTGCACAAGTCTGCATTCCCACCAGCAGTGCAGGAGGGTTCCCTTGTCTCCACACCTTTGCCAACAATTGTGTGTTGATTTGTTAATGAGCACCATTCTGACAGGTGTGAGGTGTTATCTTATTGTGGTATTAATTTCCATTTATCTGATGATTAGTGATATAAAACATTTTTTTCATATATCTATTGGTCATCTGTATGTCCTCTGCTGAAGTGTTTACTCAGTTCCTTTGCCCATTTTTTTTTTGTGTGTGTGTATATGTGTGTATGACAGAGACAGAAAAAGGGACAGATAGGGACAGAAAGACAGGAAGGGAGAAAGATGAGAAGCATCAATTTTTTGTTGTGGATCATTAGTTGTTCAATGATTGCTTTCTCATATGTGCCTTGATGGGGGGGTGGTAAGAACAGAGCAAGTGACCCCTTGCTCAAGCCAGCAACCTTTGGCTCAAGCCAGTGAACTTGGACTTGAAACCAGTGACCTTTGGGTTCAAGCCAGAGACCATGAGGTCATGTCTATGATCCCACACTCAATTCAATGACACTGCCCTCAAGCTGGTGAGCCTGTGCTCAAGCTGATGAATCCTCCTCACTCAAGCTGATTGAGCATGTGCTCAAGCCAGTGACCTTGGGATTTTGAGCCTGGTTTCTCTGGGTCCCAGTAAGATGCTCTATCCACTGTGCCACTGCCTGGTCAGGCCCTTTACCCATTTTCTTTTCTTTTTTATTTTACTTGTCTCATTTTATTTCAAAAATGTATTTTTTTTTATTTAGACTATTATATTTCAGAGGGTGATATTGGTCAAACAGAGTATCAAGGTCCATCCATGTTGTCGTAAATGGCACTATGTCATTGTTTCTTATCGCTGAGTAGTATTCCATTGTATATGTGTACCACAACTTCTTTATGAAATCCTCTATTAAAGGGCATTTTGGCTGTTTTCATGTCTTGGCCACTGTGAAAAAGGCTGTGATGAACACGGGGGTACATGTGTCTTTATATACTCATGTTTTCAGGTTTTGTGAGTATATACCCAGTAGAGGGATTCCTGGGTCATATGGTAGTTCTAGTCTTAAGTTTTTGAGGAACCATACTTTCTTCCGTAATGGTTGCACTAATTTACATTCACACCAACAGTGAATGAGGGTTCTTTTTTCTCCACAGCCTCTCCAGCACTTGTTATTACCTGTCTTGTTTATAATAGCTAATCTAACAGGTGTGAGGTGATTTCTCATTGTAGTTTTCATTTGCATTTCTCAAATAACTAATGAAGATGATCTTTTTATATATCTGTTGACCATTTGTATTTCTTCTTGGGAGAAGTATCCATTCATGTCCTCTTGACATTTTTTTTTTTTTATTGGTTTGCTTGTTTCTTTCTTTGTGGCTGAGTTTTGTGAGTATTTTTATATATTTTGGATATTAGCCCCTTATCTGTGTTGTTGTTTTAAAATATCATTTTTTCATTTAGTTGGCTATTTGATTTGTTTACAGTTTCTTTTGCTGTGCAGAAGCTTCCTAGTTTGATATAGTCCCATTCATTTATCTTTCCTTTACTTCCCTTGCCTTTGGGGTCAAATTCATAAAATATTCTCTCGGGCCAAGGTCCATGAGATTAGTAGCTATGTTTTCTTCTATGTAATTTATTTTAAGATCTTATATTTAGGTCTTTGATCCATTTTGAATTCATTTTTGTGCAAGGAGAAACTGTAGTCGAGTTTCACTGTTTTGCATGTGGCTTTCCTATTTTCCCAGCACCATTTATTGAAGAGGCTTTCTTTTCTCCATTGTGTGTTTTTGTCTCCTTTATTAAAGATGATTTGATCATATATATGTGGTTTTAATTCTGGGCTCTCTATTTTGTTTTATTGGTTTGTGTGTCTATTTTTCTGCCAGTATCATGCTGTTTTGATTACGGAGGCTCTGTAGTATAGTTTGAAGTCAGGTATTGTAATGCCTCCAGCTTCTTTTTTATTTCCTTTGGGTTACTTTGGATATTTGAGGGTTTTTATGGTTCCATATAAACCTGATGATTTTTTGTTCTATTTCTTTAAAAATTGACATTGGAATTTTGATGGGAATTGCATTAAATTTGTATATTCCTTTCGGTAATATGGTCATTTTAACTATATTTATTCTTCCTATCCCCGAACAAGGAATATTTTTCCATTTCATTGTGTCTTTTTCATTTTCCTTTAATAAGACTTTGTAGTTTTCAGTATATAGGTCCTTTACATTCTTTGCTATGTATATTTGTAGGTATTTTTTGTTGTTGTTTCTACTGTAAAAGGGATTATTTTTTTAGTTCTTTTTCTGAAATTTCATTGTTGGCATATAAGAAAGCAATAGACCTCTGTATATTAATTTTGTATCCTGCAACCTTATTGTTTTGGTTCATTGTTTCTAATAGCTTTTCTGTCAGGTCTTTGGGGTTTTCTATATACAGGATCATATCATCTGCAAAAAGTGAAAACTTTACTTCTTTTTTCCCAATATGAATGCCTTTTATTTCTTTCTCTTTTTTGATTGCTGTGGCTAGAACTTCAAGCACTATGTTGAATAAGAGTGGAGAAAGTGTGCAGTCTTGTCTTGTTCCTGATTTTAAAAGAAAAGATTTCAGTTTTTGACCATTAAGTATGATGTTAGCTGATAGTTTTTCATAAATGGTCTTTATTATGTTGAGGTATTTTCTTTCTATGCCCATTTTGTTGAGTGGCTTAAATATAAAAGAATGTTGTATTTTATCTAATGCCTTTTCTGCATCTATTGATAGGATCATATGGTTTTTGTTCTTTGTTTCATTGATATGGTGTATTACGTTAATCATTTTATATATGTTGAACCATTCATGTGATTCCTGGATGAATCCACATGATCATGATGAATTATTTTTTTGATGTGTTGTTGCATTTGATTTGCTACTATTTTGTTTAGGATTTTTGCATCTGTATTCATTAGATATATTGGTCTGTAGTTTTCTTTTTTTGTGTTGTCTTTATTGGGTTTTGGTATGAGGGTTATGTTGGCCTCATAAATTGTGTTTGGAAGTATTGCTCCTTCTTCAATTTTTGGGAAGACTTTGAGAAGAATAGGAACCATTTCGTTTTTGAATGTTTGGTAGAATTCACTAGTATATCCATCTGGCCCTGGACTTTTATTTTGGGGGAGGTTTTTGATAGTTGTTCCTATTTCCTCCCTGCTTATTGGTCTATTTAGGCTTTCTAACTCTTTGTGATTCAGTCGAGGAAGATTATATTGTTCTAGGAATTTATCCATTTCTTCTAGATTGTTGAATTTGGGGACATATAATTTTTCATAGTATTTTGCATAATCCTTTGCATATATATAATATCTATGGTGATTTCTTCTATTTTATTTTGAATTTTACTTATATGAGTCTTTTCTCTGTTTTCCTTAGTGAGTCTTGCCAAGGGTTTGTCAATTTTATTGATCTTTTCTATGAACCAGCTCTTTGTTGTATTAATGTTTCTATAGTTTTTCTGTTCTCTGTTTCATTTATTTCTGCTCTAATTTTTATTATGTCCTTTCTTCTGCTGGTTTTAGTTTGCCATTTTTTTTTCTTTTTCTTGTTCTTTAAGATGTGATTTTATGTTGTTTACTTGGGCTCTCTCTTGCTTTTTCATATAAGCATTTAATGATATGAACTTTCCTCTCATTACTGGTTTTGCTGCATCCCAGACATTCTGATATGTAGCGTTGTCGTTTTCATTTGACTGTATATATCTTTTGATCTCTGCTTTTATTTCTTCTTTGACCCATTCATTTTTTAGAAGTATGTTGTTTAATTTCCACATTATTGTGGATGTGTTTACTTCTTTTTTGAAGTTGAATTCTCATTTCAAAACTTTATGGTCAGGAAATATGCTTGGTATAATTTCAATTTTTCTTAATATGTTCGTGCTAGTTTTATGGCCCTTCATTTGGGCTATTCTTGAGAATGTTCCGTGTACACTGGAGAAAAATGCATACTCTGATGTTTTGTAATGAAATGTCCTGTAGATGTCTATTATGTCCATTTGATCTAGTGTTTCATTTAAGGCCCACATTTATTGATTGATATTCTGTTTGGATGAACGATTTGAAGCCATCAATGGTTTGTTGAGATCTCCGAGTATGATTATATTTTTTTCGGTTTCCACTTTTAGATCTGTTAGTAGTTGTCTTATATATTTTGGTGCTTCTTGGTTTGGTGCATATATATTTAGGAGTGTTATGTCTTCTTGATACAATATCCCCTTTTTCATTATGAAATGTCCATCTTGTCTCTGGTTTCCTTTGTTTTCTTGTAGTCAGTTTTGTCAGATATGAGTAAAGCTACTCCAGCTTTCTGTTTTTTTGTACATTATTTGCTTGGAGAATCATTTTTCAACCTTTCACTTAAAATCTATTTTTGTATTTGTAGCTTAGATGTGTCTTTTGAAGTCAGCACACTGTTGCGTTTTGCTTATTGATCCAGTCTGCTACTCTGTTCCTCTTTATTGGTGAGTGCAATCCATTTACATTTAGTGTGATTACTGACTCTGAGGATTTCTTATTGCCATTTTATATCCTGCTTTCTGATAGCTTTGTATCTTCTTTGGTTCTTCTTTTTTATTTTTCTGTCATTTGTTTTTGTTTAGTGGTATTTCATACTTCTATCTATTGTTTCTTTTATTTTTTAAAGTATGTGTTTCAGTAGTGGTACTTTCAAGGTGGTTACCATTAGGTTATTAAAAGAAAAATTATCATATTTATTAAAGTCCATTATCTCATAAGTGCTTCTAAACTCCATTCTCCTTTGTTAATGCTGATATATATCCTCTCCCCTTTTATGGTATTGTTGTCACAGATTATCCTTGTTTTTTGTGGTTTTGTTAAATATTTTTACATGTAATTTTGTCTTGTTCTTTGTATCTGATCAGATAACCCCCTTTAATATTTCCTGTGGTGGAGGCTTTCTGGTGATAACCTCCCTCAGCTTCTATATGTCTGTAAATGTTTTCATTTCCATTTATATTTGAAGGATAGCTTTGATGGATATAGTATTCTTGGTTGGTAGTTCCTCTCTTTCAGTACTGTAAATGTTTGGTTTCACTCTCTTCTGGCTTATAGAGTTTTTGCTTAAAAATCTGATGATAGCCTAATGGGCCTTCCATTATAAGTTATATTCTTCTTTTCCATAGCTGCCTGGAGGATTATTTTTTTTTTTGTCATTGATATTTGATCATTTCATTATGATGTGGCTTTGAGTAGGTCTGTTTTTGTTGAGGTAAGTCAGCGTTTTGTTTGCATCTTGGATTCGAGGCTCTAACTTTTTCCACAGGCTTGGGAACTTCTCACTAATTATTTGTTTCAATATGTTCTACATTCCCTTTTCCCTTTGTTTCTCTTCTAATATACCCATTATTCTTATATTGCTCTACCTGATGGAGTCAGACAGTTCTTGTAGGGCTTTCTCATTTTTACTTTAATTCTTGATACTCACTCTTTTTCTCTCTGTAGTATCTCTAGTTGCATGTCTTCGATGTCACTGATTCTCTCCTCTAATTGGCCTGTTCTATTGACTAAGCTTGTTAACCCATTTTTCAGTTCATGTGTTGAGTTTTTCATCCCCACTTGGTTGTTTTTTATAGTTTTAATTTCCTTGGTGAAGTACTCTTTTTGTACATTAAGTTGTTTTTTGAGCTCACCAAGTTGCCTTTCAGTGTTTTCTTGTATCTTATTGAGTATTTTTAGAGCTCTAATTTTAAATTATCTATCATTAAGCTTCAAGGTTTCCATGTAATTGAGATTTTTACTTGGAGACTTTTCATCATCTATCTGAGCCACGTCTCTGTTTTGTATATCCATATTTGATTTCTTTTTCCTTGATGGCATTAGTGAGTGGTATTGTTAATAATTCCAACATGCAATAAATACTCCTTTTTCTGAAAGAGGGTGCCGTACTAAAAGATTTGCTTCTGTGAGATTCTTGGGTGATCTACTAAGGCAGAGGTCTCCAAACTACGGCCCACGGGCCAAATTGTGGCCACCTGAGGCCATTTATCTGGCCCCCGCCACACTTCCGGAAGGGGCACCTCTTTCATTGGTGGTCAGTGTATGGAGTACTGTATGTGGCGGCCCTCCAATGGTCTGAGGGACAGTGAACTGGCCCCCTGTGTAAAAAGTTTGGGAACCCCTGTGCTAAGGCTTAGCTGTCGCTTTTGTAATGATGCAGTCAGGGTCATCATGTTTTTAGGGGGAGGTTGTTGTTAGAGCTTTACAACTTTATGGCACTGGTTGACTAGGAGTCCTCCAGGGCCATTCCCAATGTCCCAACAAAGCATGCAATCAAGTTTCAGAGTGCCCCTGTCTCTACAGGAGTGAGCAGCCTGGAGATCTAGTGGAGGGGGTTCCACCACCACCGCTGTTCTTACAGTAAGGGGAGCAATATGAACATGGACGGCTGTGGTGACACAGTCCAGTCCCTGCTCCAATACCACTCCAGGCACTCCAAGCACTGCCCTGGAAAGTCCAGGGGGTGCACACCACAAGCTGGTATCCCCAGGTTTCAGGAGCAGTTGTGGTAGAGATCACAGATTGAGGCTTCCCACCCACCCATGCTAAACTCTCTTTGGCAAGCCGGTGCCCAAACTTCAGAGCCAGTGGTGTGCAGATCCCAGATTAAGTGTATCTGGCTCCACAGGGTTAAACTGTGCCAGTCAGGTGGGCAGATCAGGCACACCCCAGTATCCTGTGGGTTGATCTCCACAAGATATTTACCCACACAATGACATTTTTTAAAGAGACTGTCTTTACTCCTTTTATACTCTTATTTCCACTATCAAATATCAATGGACCATAAAGGCATGAATTTTTATCTGGGTTCTCTGTTCTGTATGCCTGTGCTTATGCCCGTACCTAGCTATTTTGATTACAATAGACATGTAGCATACAGTCGTCCCTTGCCATATCGTGGTTCATTTTACGCAGTCTCACTGTATTGTGGATTTTTAAATTGTATATATCTAATTTTGTATCATGGATTTTTCACTATATCACAGGATTTAGCCATCTATAGGTATTTTTATATATTTATTATTTTAATTATTTTTGCAGTAAAACAAGCAAAATAAGTGTGGGGGTGGTTAATAACAATGAGGGAAAGATATATAAGAGTGTGAGTAGGGTTTATAAAGCCTTAAAATAATATAAATAATAAAATAAATACAAGGTTGCTGCTTCACAGATTTTCACCTACTGTCGGAGGTTCTGGAACCTAACTGCTGAGATAGATGAGGGGACACTGTAACTTGATTTCAGGAAGTGTGATACCTCCCACTTTATTCTTCAATCTCTAGATTGCTAAGGCTATTCAGGTTTATTTTTCATTCCATATAAATTTTTGGAATAATTGTTTTAGATCTTTGAAGTATGTCATTGCTATTTTTATAGGAATTTAATTGAACATATAGATTACTATGGGTGGTGTAGACATTTTACTGGTGTTTATTTTTCCTATCCTTGAACACAGTGTTTGCTTCTACTTTTTTTTTATCTTCCTTGATTTTTGTTTTCAATGTCCTACAATTTTATAAGTACAAGTCTTTTTTTTTTTTTTTTTTTTTTTTTTTTTTACAGAGACAGAGTGAGAGAGAGTCAGAGAGAGGGATAGTAAGGGACAAACAGACAGGAATGGACAGAGATGAGAAGCATCAATCATCAGTTTTTTGTTGTGACACCTTAGTTGTTCATTGATTGCTTTGTCATGTGTGCCTTGACCTCGGGCATTCAGTAGACCGAGTAACCCCTTGCTGGAGCCAGCAACCTTGGGTCCAAGGTAGTGAGCTTTTGCTCAAATCAGAAGAGCCCACTCTCAAGCTGGCTACCTCAGGGTTTCAAACCTGGGTCTTTTGCATCCCAATCTGACGCTCTATCCACTGCGCCACTGCCTAGTCAGGCTGAGTACAAGTCTTTTACCACCTTGCTTAAATTTATTCCTAGGAATTTTATTTATCTATTTAGTTAGTTAGTTTGTTAGTTATCTTTGTTTTTATTATTGCAATAGTGAAGGGAATTGTTTTCTTAATTCCCTTTCTAATAGTTTATTGTCGGTGCATAAAAATGCCACTGATTTCTGAATATTAATTTTATATCCTGCCATCTTGCTGAATTCATTTATCAGGTCTAGTAATTTTTTGGTTGAGACTTTAGGGTTTTCTATACTCAGTATCATGTCATCAGCAAATAATGATGGTTCTACAGTGTGTCCGAATTGTCATGGTGCACTTTTGATCATTCAAAAGTCAAAAGTGCACCATAACTTTACAGACACACTGTTTTTCATTTCCAATTTGGATGCCTTTTATTTTTCCTTCTTCTCTGATTGGTATGGCTAGGACTTCCAGAACTATGTTGCTTAGGAGTGATGAAAGGGGGTACCCCTGTCTTGTTCCTGATCTTAAGGAGATTGCTTTTAATTTTTGCCTATTGAGTATGATGTTGGCTGTCAGTTTGTTATATATGGCCTTTATTATGTTGAGGCATGTTCTTTTTATTTCCACTTTGCTAAGAATTTTTATCATAAATGGATGGTAGATTTTATCAAATGCTTTTTCAGCATCTATTGATAAAATTATATGATTTTATCCTTCATTTTGTTTATGTGATGAATCACATTTATTGATTTGTGGATATTGTACCAGCCATGTCTCCTTGGAATAAATCTTAAGTGATCATGATGTATGGTCTTTTTAATGCATTTAATGTTTTGCTAACATTTTGTTGAGAATTTAAGCATCTATGTTCATCTGGGATATTGGCCTCTAGTTTTTCTTTTTCTTTTCGTTTTTTTTTTTTTTTTTTTTGTAGTGTCTTTACATGGTTTTGGAATGAGGATACTGCTTGCCTCATAAAAGGAGCTTGGTAGTGTTCTTTCCTCTTGAAGTTTTTGGAATATCTTGAGAAGGATAGTTATTAGTTCTTTGAATGTTTGATAAAATTTGCCTGTGAAGCCATCTGGCCCAAGACTTTTGTTTGCTGAGTTTTTTTTTTGTTTTTGTGGTTTTTTTGGTTTTTTTTTTTTTTTTTTGATAACTGTTTTAATTTCATGTTTTGTAATTGGTCTGTTTAGGTTTTCTGATTCTCCCAGACTGAGTTTTGGAAAATTGTATGTTTTTAGTAATTTATTCATTTCTCCTAGTTGTCCAATTTTTTGATGTACAGATCTTCATAGAATTTTTTTTTACAATCCTTTGTATTTCTATGGTGTCAGTGTCTTCTCTACCTTCATTTATAATTTTATTTATTGTTCTCTACCTTCATTTCTAAGTTTATTTATTAAAATAAACCCTTTTATTCTTTATGAGTCTGTTTGAAGGTTCGTTAATCTTGTTTACCTTTTCAAAGAACTAGCTCTTGGTTTTATTGATTTTTTTATATTTTTTTTTACCCTCTGTTTCATTTATTTTCACTCTGATCCTTATTATTTCCTTCTTTCTATTTTCTTCAGGCTTGATTTGTTGGTTTTTTTTTTAGGTACAGGATTAGGTTGTTTACTTGAGCTTTTTCTTGCTTCTTAAGGTCTCCCTGGACTGCTTTTCTCTGTCCCATAGAATTTGGTGTGTTGTATGTTCATTTTCATTTATATCAAGGATTTTTAAAATTTCTTCCTTGATCTCATTTTTAACTCATTTGTTATTTAATAACATGCTATTTAGTCTCCAAGTGTTTGAACGTTTTTCAGTTTTTCTATTGTAGTTCATTTCTAGTTTTATACCATTCTGATCAGAGAAGGTACTTAGTGTGATTTCAATCTTCTTAAATATATTGAGACTTGTTTTGTGTCCTAACATGTGTTCTATCCTAGAGAATGTACCATGAGTACTTGTAAAGAATGTATATTCTGCTGCCTTGGGGTGAAAGGTTCTGAAGATATTAATTAAGCCCAGTTGATCTAGTGTGTCATTTAAGTCTACTGTTTCTTTGTTAATTTTCTATCTGGAGGTTCTGTCCAATAATGTTAGTGGGTTATTAAAATCTACTACTATTATAGTATTGCTGTCGATCTCACCCTTTATGTCCACCAAATTCTGCTTTATATATTTAGGTGCTCCTATATTAGGCACATAAATATTTACAATGGTTATATCCTCCTCTTGAATTGCTCCATTTGTCATTATGTTGTTACCTTCTTTATTCTTTACTGTGGCCTTTGTTTTAAAAGCTATTTTGTCAGATATAGGTATTGCTCATTTTTTATTTCCATTTGTATGATATACTTTTTTCCATTCCTTCACTTTTAGTCTATGTGTATCTTTTGTTCTGACGTGGGTCTCTTGTAGACTGCATGTGCATGTGTCCTGTTTTCTTATTTATGTAGCTACTCTATGTCTTTTGATTGGATCATTTAATTCATTTACATTTAAGGTTATTATTGATATATACTTATTGTCATTTTATTTTTTAAACCTACAATTTTTTTTCTCTTGTTTTCCTTTTTTCTTTTCTCTTTTTCAGCAGATCTTTAACATTTCTTGCAGTACTAGTTTTGTTTTAATGCATTACTTGAGTCTCTTTTGGTCTGGGAATCTTTTTATTTTTCCTTCAATTTTAAATGATAGCCTTGCTGGATAACATAGTAATGGTTGTAGGTTCTTGTTTTGCATCATTTTGAATATTTCTTGCCAATTCCTTTTGGCCTCAAGTGTTTCTGTTGAGAAGTCAGATGCCATCCTAGTGGGAGCTCTTCTGTAGGTAATTAACTGCTTTTTTCTTGCAGCTTTTAGTATTTTTTCTTTATTTCTTAACTTTGGCATTTTAATAGTGATGTGTCTTGGTATAGGCTTCCTTGGAATCCTCTTTAATGGGACTCTCTGTGCTTCTTGTACTTGTGTTATTTTTTTCTTTATCTATTTAGGGAAATTTTCAGCTTTTTTCTTCAAACAGATTCTCTACTACTTGTTCATTCTCTTCTCCTTTAGGAACCCCTATGATGTGGATGTTGTTTTCCTTCATGTCAAAGGTCTTTTAGAGTTTTCTTAGTCTTTTTGAGTTTTTCTTTTTTGCTCTGCTTCTGTGCTTTTGTTTATCATGTTGTCTAATCAATGTTTTAATACTTCGGTTTATCCAGCCTGCTGTTGATTCCTTCTTGTGCTGTGTTCATTTCTGATACTGCATTTGTCTTTTCTGACTGTTTTTTTTATTATTATTTCAATGTCCTTTTTGATTCTTGCTACTTCTTTGTTTAAGTTCTCATTGTGATCATCCATTGTTGCTCTAAGGTCCTTGAGCATCCTAAAAACATTATTTTAAAATTTGCATTGGTAGTTTATTTACTTCCTTTTTATTTAGGTCCTTTTCTAGGGATTTCTCTTGTTGATTCAGTTGGGTAATATTTCTTTGTTTGCTTATTTTGTCTTTGTATTAGGTAGCACTATCTGATTTTGAAATTTGTTGTGATATATTTTTTATTTTATGACAGAGGTTAAGAAAGAAAGACAGAAAGAGAGACACTTAGGGACAGACAGACATTAAGGGAGAGACACCAGAAGCATCAATTCTTTATTGTGGTTCTTTTGTTTCCATATTTGCTCATTGATTGCTTTTTCATATGTGCCTTGTCTGGGGGGCTACAGCAGAGAGATTGACACCTTGCTGGAGCCAGCATCCTTGGCCTCAAGCTAACAACCTTCACCTTCCCACCAGCAACCTTTGAGCTCAAGCCAGTGATTATGAAGTCATGTCTATGATTCCACACTCAAGTCAGTGACTCTGCGCTCAAATGGTGAGCCCATCCTCAAGCTGCATAAGCCCATGCTCAAACTGGTTTGAAACCTTGTGGTTTTAAACTTGCATCCTCTGCCTTTTTATCCAATGCTTTTTCCACTGTGCCACTGCCTGGTCAGGCTCATTATGGTGTCTTTATGAGAAATCTGGGCTTAGTGATTCTGAACTCCAGTCCACCTGAGTTTCTTGCTCTAGGAATGCTTCTTGAGGGTAGTATTTATATTCTTGTTTTATGTGAGTATCGAATGCAGTTGGTCCTTTGTGGGTATATTTACCCCTTCAAGTTGGCCTGCTCTAAAGATCAAACTTGATCAGGTGTGTTAGACATTGTGCAGTGTTTTTCCTATTGGGCATATTTATTCTCCACAGTATCCAGTGCCTGCTTGACTCCTCCTTTGGCATGCTGCTTTATTAGCTAGCTGAGTCTAGCATTGGTTCTGTCTGCCATCCACTACTGGTTGTGTTAATTCTAGGTTTTCTTAGGTTGGCATCAGCCATTTTTTATAACCTGCTGAGGGGTACATGTCTAGAGCAACTGCTCTGTTAGCTGTTTGTGTCTGCATTTTCTGTGTCTGGGTAGTATGGGAGAAGCTAACCTGTGTATTAGGATCCCCTTCTTCCTGCTTAGAGATGAAAGCAGCTTCATAAAAGGCCCAAACTCCATAAGATTTGTCTTTACTTCTCAGCTGCTCCACCTCTGCTTGCAGCTGCATTTTCTTCCCACAGAGTCTTCTGTAGAAAGACTATAATATGGGCCCAAACAGACCTCACCCAACCAGACTCTCTGCAGGTTGCAAGCCTGGTGGGTTAGGGCAATTGAGGTTAGGAATACAACATTAGTAGAACCACTTACTTTGGGGATCTTTTATTTAAGAGCTAAGTACAGGGAAAGTGTCCCCTACTCAGGAGCCTAATCCCCCAGCCACTGCTGGATTCTTAAAATTTATTTCTCCTTTGGAAGGTGAGCAGTAGGTTTAGATTGAGTGGGGCTGACATTCGCCTCTGCAGAAGTTCTTCTAGCTTATGATAACCTGGTTTCAGGGAAGAAGATTGAGATAGTAATTTCCTTGTGCTGACTATGCCCCTCTCAGAAAGTGGTTAATCTTCTCGGTGAGACCCAACAATAGGCTCATGGGGGCATACTTTAAATATCTGTGATTCAAGCTCTTCCCCTTTCTTCCTTGGAACCTAGCCCAGCAGGGCAGGATGTACAGCACCCAGGCCAGCTGACTGTGAAGCTACATTGTGTTCAATGCACATGAGCTGCTGTGCTAGTGCTGACCACAGAAAGCAGAACTCAGCTTAGCTATGCTCAGTATGATGAGCCCTTCCTTAGAAGATGACACCATCAAGGGTCATTAGGTCCTGAACCAGTGCTCTCTGCAGCTGGCCATTGGATGTGCCTGCCCTATGGCTCCCTGGAGGGAACCCAGTGCAGACCAGTTGGAGACACTGCTTATGACTGGTACTCAGCAACCTTCTTGGAACTATAAGTAATCTAGAGTTTATGGCTGCCTCTGCTAAGCCCAGGTGCACATGGAAATACCAAGCTATATACCTAACTAGCTTTTATCCACACTGGGCCTGGGGAAAGGTTCCCTGAGCCTCACCTCCTGCAATCTCAGTCTGCTGGCTGCTTATTGGTCTCGGCCACTGACAAATACCTCTTTTAGAGTCGAGAGTCTGGTGCAATTCAGGGACTCAGAAATGTGGTGGTGTGGCTCCAACCCTAGGCTCCAGGTGTCAGTATTTCCAGGCTTTTATCACAACCCTCAGTAGGTTGGGGCCACCATGAGTCTATTGTTGACCCAGAGTTGTGGTTTGCACACAATCCAGAGAATTTCTGTTGAACCTTCCATGAGGCAAAGCACCAGTCATAGACTCGGGAGCATAGGGTATAATGGGGAAAACTCTGGCCTCAATGCCAGAAAACTGAGTCACTGAGGAGCCCCTGCTTCCTGCCTTCTCAGAAATTCCCAGTCTCCATATGGTGGGGTAGGAAGTATTCCCAATGGTGGGGCTGTTGATTTCCCCCAGGCTTATTTCACAGGTAGGTGACTAATCCACCCAAGAATGATGGTGACTGCAGTTTTGGAGAATGACTCAGCACAGGGGTTCTGGTGGCCACCAACTTCACATTGTCCTCACACAACTCTAGTTCTCTCAGCTCTCCCCCACTGGATCCCTGGATAAATGTTGTGGACAGAATTTTCTGTGCTGGCCATTTAAGACAGAGCCTGCCTCTTTTACAGCTCTGTCTCTCACGGAAACCTCGGCTCTTTTCACCTCTAAATTCTATGTGAGCACCTCGTCTAGGCTGGAGTTCCAGGCTTCGGGCTTATGACCCTCCCTTCTTGGAGAGAATCTGCCCACAGTGAGAGTCCCTCCACACCTTCTGCTCCCATTCGCTCCTGGGAATGGGCAGCCCTTTCCACGTCTCTGCCCTTTCTACCAGTGTCAGTGTGACTTCTTCTATGATATTTGGTTATAGACTCCTCCTTGTTTAGGCCAACGTTGGTTTTTCAAGGTGTTTGTTCTTACATTAGTTGTAATACAATTTGGACCCCGGAGGGTGGAAGTTAGAACATCAGTCTACTCTATTGCCATCTTGGAATCTGAAGAATTACATTTCTATTATTAACTTACATTAACATAGTTTTTTGCTTAATGCTTTCACATAATTAACAAATAAGGTAATGACTGTGTTTAAAACAGTGAAGGCAGTTTCAAAAATTCAGTTCACCTCTCTTTTTTCCATATAGCCATTGACCTGTATGCGAAGTTGTTGGTAAATATTTGGACATACTCTCCAAGGCCAATCTATAGTTTATTCTGAATGTATTACTTTAAATTATGTTTTCTTTATAGTTTAAGAATTAGAGGTTTTTTGAGAAGTTTGCACAATTTAATACAAATTAGCTAAATAAACATAATTGCTTTGTGACCTACTCTCTATAGATTTCTATTAAACTTTATTACACATGCAAATATTCAGAGTATTATGTTAAATAATTGAATGAGCTTCTCTTTTGTTAAAACTCTCTATAACTCTCATTTTAATATACATAGTTGTCTCAGCATGTCTTATATAATTTTACATCATATATGAGTCTGGTTTTACATGTGTCTAATTTTTTGAGTTCTCTTTCATCCTCTTTTTCTATCTCTTAATCTCTTTGAAATTAAAAAAAAAAGACATATTTTCTACTAAGGACTTGTAAATTGTTCCTGGATTTATTTTACTTAATGCACATTTTTTCTCTTGATTTGCAGAGACAGTACCTGAAATGGAATGTGAGGTGGTAAATAGAACCCAATAGTCTCTCTTTCATAGATTTGCTCAATGAAACAATTATCTGTGTGAAATATTGGTTTCTAAAAATAAGGCCTTTTTTGTAGTTCACTGCTATCTCAAAATATATTTTCTTACATAGATTATTGCCTGTTATTCAACAGTTTTATATTTCTGTCCACAAAAATCGTATTTGAAAATTGTGCTCCAGTATGAGCATAAACCAAGAAGCAGCAGTTGAACTTGATACTTGGATCCTGCATTACCTGAAGAAAATGGTAAGGGCTCACAAAATGCATTAGCTTGGCAAGACTACAGAAGTCAAGGCTGCCCAAAGCGAATAAGCTGAATTGTACATGAAAGGTGGCCTTGTGCCTGATATGGGCTTTAGGAGAAGAAATTGACTTGTGTTATTGTCACCACACAACTTTGCTGCAGACACAGCAGCATCAGCTCCTTCAGGTACTACTCCAGAAAAAAGTCGATGATGACATTTCTTAAGATAGAGTTGTCTTTATTTCTTTGACCTAAAACTTGACTAGTATTTTTTACTCTCAAATTTAGGAACATTACGCCACCTTGTCATTTTTCTTGGGCCTTTGACCAAGGTTTTAGTTGTTCTTGATTAGCAGTAGTTGTGAAGGACAAGCAGTTAATGTACTTAATTACCTTCCCCACCTTTTCCTTCCTTGTTCTTCTTTCAGTTCTTTAAAGTTGTCTCATTTTATTTTTGTATTTTACCGTCATAACTTTAAGTAATATATTCGAAATGGTTTTTCTTGAGCAACCAACTTTTTCTGGTGTCTTTTGCCTTTCTGTTATGGAGCCCATAGGTTCCTTTTGTCTTCTAGACTTCAATTGGGACATCACTGCTGAGTTGAAATCATCATATTCAGAGGAAATTTAAGGTTCATAAATAAGCTACAAAACCTTATATACAATATATAACCTTCACTCTACTCCTCTTCAGCCATACTCTCTTCCCTGGCCTTGGGCTTCTTGTTGAAACTCAAATGTGACCAATGCGTACCTGAGTCACCAGCTCTTGGATACGCTCCCTGGAATTTTCTTCCTATAAACTAATGCATACCTTGTTTCCTCTCTGAGAGTACTTGCTTTATACCCTTTTATAAAATAGCTATGTACCCTCATTTCTCTTTGTTACTCTACTCTGCTATATTTTGTGCCAGATGATTTAACATTATTTCAACTTACACTTTACATGTATTACTATTTTGATTATTTTTCTCCCCATAGCATAAGCTTTGGGAAGTCAATATTGTTTAATTTTTGCTGTTGAATTCACAGTTATTACAACAGTACCTGGCACAGAGCAGCTACTTATATATTTCTAAAATAAATAATTTGCATGGTTTATAAACTTTATATGCTATTTATACTGTCCATTGTTGTCACAAATGGCAGTATTTTTGTTTTCTTATGGATGTGTAATATTCTATAGTATAAATGTACCACATTTTGTGAATCCAATCATTGACCAAGGGAAGTATGTTGTCTCCATGTCTTGGACATTATGAATAATGCTATAATGAACATAAGGGTAGAGTACATATATCTTTATGAGTAAATGTTTTCAAGTATTTTGAGTAGATAGCCAACAGAAGGATTGCTGGGTCATATAATTATTATTATTATTTTTACAGGGACAGAGAGAGAGTGTCTGAGAGAGGGATAGATAAGGACAGACAGATGGGAACAAAGAGAGATAAGAAGCATCAATCATCAGTTTTTCATTGTGACACTTTAGTTGTTCATTGATTGCTTTCTCACATGTGCCTTGACCGCGGGCCTTCAGCAGACCGAGCAACCCCTTGCTCAAGCCAGCAACCTTGGGTCCAAGCTGGTGAGATAGGCCTGTGCTCAAACTGGCAATCTCAGGGTCTCGAACCTGGGTCTTCCACGTCCCAGTCCGACGCTCTATCCACTGTGCCTCTGTCTGGTCAGGCATATGATAACTATTCTTAAGCTTTTGAGAAACCTTCATACTATTTTCCATAGTGGCTCTATTAGTTACATTTTCATCAGCAGTGAATGAGGGTTTCTTTATCTCCACCACCTCTCCAGCACTTGGTATTACCTGTGTTGTTGAGAATAGCCATTGTAACAATTATGAAGTAGTGTCTTATTGTAGTTTTGATTTGCATTTCCCTAAGCTAAGTGAAATAAGTCAGACAAAAGTAGCTAAGAACGATATAATTTCATTCATTTGTAGAATATAAAACAAATCTATAAACAAAGACAACAGTATTGTAGTTACCAGAGGGAAGGGGGTTGTAAACAATAAAAGGTGACAAATATATGTTGATGAAAGATGACTTGACTTTGGGTGGTGAGCACCCAATACAATATACAGATCATATTTTATAGAAATCTACATTTAAAACTATATAATCTTATTAACCAATGTCATCCAATAAATTTAATTTTAAAAGATTACTTCATTTTGAAGAAAACCCTCCACTATTTTGTTTATATGTTGGTTTCAAAAGTTTAAAACCAACGAATAGTGTTTATAATATTATAAATATTTAAATATCATGCACTGCAGAACACTTAAGTTTGATTAGGTACACAAAGAAGAACATATCTCTTTGAAACTAAGTGTCTATTGCTTAAGGACAGTGTTCTAAATTTAAGGTTAGTTGCCTTTATTTTTAAATAATTCATCAATTGCTGAAAATAAAAACATGCTTTTTTATATTTATTTTATGATTATCTTAATTTTTATTTCCCATTGGATTTCCATTTGTTCTTTATTTATCTTGACAGATGAAGTTAATGTGTCCTCTAACTATATCTCTAAGATAGTCTGGTTTCTAATTACACTCTTTGTCAAATGTCCTAAAGTGGAGAACCTCTTTTAAAGCATACTCTGCAGTTGCCATGAGTGATTTCCTGCCATTGAATTTCAAAGTTAAATCTTCTTGGATCCTATGAGTTCTTTTTTGAATTATTTCTTTGTTTTATTTAGCCAGAGTGCTTATGAGGCATGTTTTGAGTGAAATACATCTAATTATGGACTTATTTTTTGCCAATTCATGGTGGGTGGTTTGCTTAGGTGTGGATTATGCTTTTAAATCCATTTCCTTCATACATATTAGTCATTGTCATTAAAGACTTTTTGTCACAAATGAAAAATCTGATACCAAATTCTTGACTGTGTGAAGGACTGTTCTTTTTCCCACATGCTAATTTTTAATTTTTATCTTGCATATTTCATGAGCACATTTCTAACTTAATGACTTTGTTTTATCTATCCACTGGTATGTGGGTTCTTTATTTTTATTTTTCCACAGTATTTTTTTATTATTGAAAAAGATTTTTTTTTTTTAATTTCTTTATTTTCTCTTCTCCTTCTGGCTTTTTCTTACTGATTATATAAATAACTTTGGGCATTCCTGGATTAAACCTCAAACTTTCTGAATACTTTAAAAACAATTTTTAGAAATTATTTTGTCTTACCTTCTGAGAGAAGTTCTCTTGTTTATTTTTTATTTATGCTTCTTGCAAATTTCAACAATTATGTATTTACCTTTCACAATCTTCCCCCCTTTCTGCTTTCTTCTTTTTCCCTCATTTTCTTCTCTCTGTTCCTGATTTTCTTTCTCTCTCCCTCCTCCTCTTTCTCTGAATGCAGTTTTGGAACTGATGATTTTATATCTTGACTTGTAGTTGTCACAGAGACTACTCCATTATTGTAAATTTTCAGAGTGGACAAGAGGATTTCTGCTCTATTATATTATTCATTGACTCAGGGGGGATAGTTGTATGCTTCCAGAACTAGGAGAACTGAAATGTTAAACATCTCAGCACAACTTTTAATTGGGGCTAAGTAGAATGAATATCCAGCCATCCATGAGAAGTGAGTGTTCAATCAGAAGATTGAAAAAGTCAGAAGGGTTTATTAGAACTCAGGAAAGATTGGCTCAAGAGAAGAAGCCCAGAAGGATACCATGAACTTTCCTGTGTGTGAGAAAATACTGACCCAGACATTTCAAACCTAACTTTGTGCAGCCAGGATTGGGAAGTTTAGGTTGGCACTTTTACCCATGAATAATAAATTTAATTCAAGGAGTGAAAAGTAAAAATACACAGAGAGGGTGTTAGAACTTGAAAACTAGCTTATGAGGAAAGCTTAAGCCACTGGTGATATGTAGCAGTATGTGAAATGGCCATTTGGCTTTCAGTTTAAAGATTGGAAAAAAGAAGGAAGGGTGAATATATATACATTGTTATGAAGAAATGGACTGCACTTCTCAAGATAACAAGTATACAGATATGTCTCTATTGATACACAGAATTAGAGTATTGTCTAATTAGATCCATAATCCTCTATTTTTTTTACTTTCTCTTTCCCCTTATGCACACTATAAAATTATATAAGGTATGCATTTTGATTTATAAAAATAATATTTTTGTGGGCTTCAGGCATTTTTTCTCCAAAATCTATATAACAGATATGATCTACATAAATATGAGATCCATGCTTTCTCTTGGAATTGTGATGAATAAAGTTATTAAAGCAAGTATGGGGAAAGCCTTATTTTATTGCTCTGGATGTATATAATATGCCTTCAATTGGAAAATTCTTCTCATTTCCATTGTTGCTAACAAGTGAAAAACAAATGTTTCATACATAGCCTAGTCCTGTTATCTTCTCTAAGAAGGCTTCCCCAATTGTATCCCTTAAATTTTTTACCATTCCTTTCTCTGTTATGACATAAGCTGAACAGGTTGATTCTTTTATTAGTATCAGGTCAACCTGTGAATTTACTCCTGAGGGTGAAATAATTCTAAAAGAAGCCATTAGCATAAACTTTAACCAGTTCCCAATATTAATGGTATTAAAAATCAATGGAAAGTCAAAAGGAAATATCCCATTCACAAGTATACTATTATGTTCTTAATATAGTACTCTAGCAAAATATGTGGTGCACAATTATAAATACAAAGCTGTTGAACAAGATTTGCTTCTTTCTGTGTAGAATCAAACTCTAGTTTTATATTTTATACTGAAGCTTTACCCTAGTATACACACCAGTACATTGTTTTATGATGCCTGACAATTACTGTATCCCTTATATCCAAGGAAAATGCCAATCCTTCTTAGAGAGAGGAAATTGTTTCCAGTCAAGGCAGGAGGACTTCAAAACAGAATAAGTGAAAACAGAAATCTAAGGGTGTTCTACAACAACAGCCAACACGCTAATATAAACCCACTCTGTCCCTTAACTCCTACTCTTTCCTGTGCTGTATGGAAGTAGTAAGTGTGCTCAATCTGACATCAAGGTGTCCAGAATCCTTCTGGTCTTTCAGAAAGGGGCTCAGTAATTTTTGCTGCTCCTGTCTGATGTTTTTAAATGAGGCAAAGATTAGCAGGTTGTTTTTCTTCTTGAATACATTCCTTGGTGGTGATGTATTCTTTGGTAAGATTTGGAGCTCATGGTGTTGACCTTACATTGTCCTTGTAATATTGGCATGTTTGCTTGTGTATTACCAATTTATCACTATCTTATAGAACCCTGAGTTCAATGAATAATTTAAAAACCTCAGTATGCAGCATTTGATGTTTAAACCAATTTTTCCTCAAACTGAGGTTATCACCAAGAGACATCGGGTACTTGTGGGTACTCTATAACTAACCAGGCCTAGAATATGTAAGACATAATGTTCAGTAACACATTTGAATGTTTGAGTAATTGTAACATTTGAAATAATGTTATTGTTTTTGAGACTTTAAGGGTTTATTTATGAAGAGATCAAATGTAAAATAACTTGCACTTAGACCAATTAGAGAAAAAAATGCAAATGTTGGAAATTACACACCAAAAGGAGTATATTTTTAAAAGTTTACTACTGATAAGTAATGATTAAGGACCTTGAGATTTTGACATACAAGGAGAGCTTATGAAATATACTCACACCAGGGACTTATCTTCATACAAACACAGCAATTTAATGAATAAACACAAAACCAAAAAGGAGAGTTAGTTATTACAGTAAACACTGTATATTACAATAGTGTAAATACATTCTGGAAACACGAATGGATTTAACCAAAATATTTTGTTTTGTTTTATCCTGATTTAATGAGAAATCAAGGATTGAAAAGTTAACTAAAATTATGACAAGGAGAAAAATGAGAACTGTTACAGCAATTTTAGAAATGTCTACTTGGTGGGGTGGGGTTAGTATTTGCAAGACTTATCCCAGGGTCTGTGATTTTATAAAACAAATAAAAAGAAAACCTTCAGTATTAGCAGTCAAGTGCTTAACACCAGACAGATGTTGTTACAACCATGGTTATAGGATTTTATTTAATTCAGAACAAAACTTTTTAGGTCTTATCTTGGCATAATAGCTGTCTTTGTAATGATGATAGAGCACAGTTTAAACATTACACTACACTATCTATGAGTGGTCAAACAAACAATACTTAATTAGCCAATTATTTAGGGAATTTCTGCTTTTGGTATAGTTTTACAAAAGTTACTCCTTGCCCATATTTATTCTCTTTGGTGCCCATCTTGATTAAGTTAAAATCAGTTCTTTTTCCCCTTTTAAAGGACACACATATGGAAGTATGTAGATTGTTTTTCAAGATTCTGGTATATCTTTCTCTGTACATTTGAACCAGCTATGGAAAATAAACCCAAAATTAAGGACAGGATTTGTTCTGCTTGGCTTCCGGTTGAGCTACAATACAAAGTAAAAGCTAGCTGAGGAAGATCACATTGTAATTAACTGAAATAGCATGTTAAATGATTAGAGCAAGAATATCTTTAATGTTCTTTCAAGGCTTCGTCGGTTTTTCTATAGCCACTTTCCAGTCGTATTATAGATCATGTTGCCCATATAAATGTGATTATACAGAATACAAATTTAACTAATCTGAAGTGTTATTCGAAGTGTAGTCTGAAAACAAATGCTGTTCCCTATAAAACAAAACTGTTCCTGGTTCATGAGGAGATGAAAACAGAAATTGAGAGGAAATGTTTAGAAAGGTTTATAGCAGTTTTACAGTGGTTTTATGTCTGCTAAACTAAGAATTTAAAATGACCTTGTATTGTATGCTTTTTTCCATTGTATTTTTATGTTTTACAAGTTTAATATTAGTTTGTGATAGATTGGGGGAAAATTTGGAGAAGCACTAGACTAGATTTAAGGCAGCTAGCATGAGAGGAGAGGGAAGCTGTGAGCATCTGAGAGGTAGATGATCCAGGGTTGAGTTTAGCACTGATTCAGATAGGAATGCATTATGAAAATGAGAATTTCAGCACATCTCTACTAATCCATCTACATGTAATTGACTGCCGATTCCCTTTGCAAATCTTACTTACAGCAGTGGCATGCTGATTGCTTCCCAATACAGTCTACTCTTTTCTTTTCTTTTAAGTAAGAGTAAGGGAGATAAAGAGACAGACTCCCCCAATCACCGAGACTGGGATCCACCCAACAACCCTTTCTAGGGCCAATGCTCAAATCAACCAAGCTATCTTCAGTGCCCAGGCCAATGCTTGAAGCAATCAAGCCACTGGCTGAGGGAGAGGAAGAGGGAGAATATGGGAGAGGGAGGGGGAGGAAAGCAGATGTTTAGTCATGTCTCTAGTGTGCCCTGACTGGAGATTGAATCCAGAACATCCATACACTGGGTCGATGCTCTATCCATTGAACAAACTGGCCAGGACCCAGTCTATTCTTTTGAATGCTCTTAAGTCTCACCAGTTTTTTGCATGTTTACTCAGAATCAGTTATTTTTATTTCCAAATGATTTTATGCTAGTTGTAATTTTCTTTTAGTTAGGTAATTTAATGAAATGTTATGTAAGACAATGAAATAAGAATATGTAATGAAAAATAGCTATTGTGTCCATGGTAACTAAGCAGAATACTTTGGTAAGACTCAATAAAGCCTGACAAGAACTAAAAAATATCATCAACTTTATTCTCTCCAGAAGATAGAAAATTTGGTGCTGTTACATAGCTATAAAAGTTTGACAATAAATAGTAAAACATACACAAAGATTTTGCACATGGATTTTTTTCTCAATTGACTATAAATTGTTTTTACCTCAAAGAATTGAAATGAAAAATTGTCAGCAATGTGTAATTGATGTGGATCAGAAACAATAGACTAAAACTGTAATTTTTCAAAATCTACTTTCAACATTTTCAAAAGGACTGTTCATAAGAAAAATAATAGGAAATTAATAGTCAAACATTTTTTAATTTGCCAGAGTTAGCCAAATTTTTTAATTAATTAACCAGTTCATATTCAATCATATGATATGAAAGGGATTTTTTAAATTGTACCTAATGTTCAAACAGTTTCATACATCCCCTTAATTAACATATTAAGTTAGTATGATTAATAATTTTCTTGCTAATGACTTTAATAAAATATATTTTTAATTTGTTAGAAAATAGAATTAGGTAGAAATCTTGACCAATTCTCCCTTGGCTCAATTAATCACTGCCATGGACAGCTAATTTGTTCAGATAAGACCTTAGCTTTAATTAAACTTTTAGAATTTTATCATCATCAGCAAGTGCAATGTAGGAAATAAATAGGCTATGGAGAAACAATGTGACTTGACTACCATATTTAGACAGTACAAGAAGTGGTATGCATTCAGTTGTTCATTTATTCAATCGTGGAATGACCAAGAACATAGTATTTGCTAGTCACTATTATTAGACTTCATGCATTTAAGTTAAAAATGAAGATTTTGATATTTAGGAGTCAACAATGTAGAAAGAAAGACAAATGCGGTACAGACTAGTTAGAATACCATATAATATAAACAATGTTCTTTGATAACTTTCCTTGAGAGTACACAAAAAGAAGATAATTGTACTCATTTTGCATAGTTTATTGCATTCTCTAGTGAAGTAGTAAGTAGGTATGCGCAGTAATAAAGATGTAGTCAGATGGTGTAAAAACTTTTCTTTTGGTGATAAGCTTACAAATACTTTCCGTTTTCTTCTTTATGCTTACCTGTACTTCTCAATTTTTAAGGATAAACATCTATTATTTTCATAATGAGAATTAGCTGATGTTTCTTTTCAAATACATTTGAGTGATAAGGACTCAGCTACAGATCTTGGATTATGTCTCCAGAAAACTTGACTGGTACAGGTCTAATGATGACAAATCTAAAACAATGCTTCTACTTTCTGAGAGGTAAAGTAGACTGCACAGACAGTCTTTGGGTTGTAAACCCAGCTGTTCCTCAGCCAAGAGAGGATTGCTTGCTTTAAGAAAGATTTTGCCTGATGTTGAAATATGTACACTAATTAAGGAAGGAAATCTACTATCATAGAGAGTTACCTTCCTTTTATTTCTTGTTTTTATTCTACCCTTTAATATATAAAAGTAATATATTTATGGATTATATCTTCTTAAATGCTATTCTTTATATTTAAATCATCTGATGTAGAGAGGTCAATATTCTAGTTGTGTTCTTACAACACATTTTGGCAGCCCGTCTCTTATAGGCTTTGAAAAACTCTAACAAGACAATTACAGGTTGTAAAAGAACTAAATCATCAAAAGGAAACAATATATGCCATGCCAAGGAGGAAGCGGAGTGTTTTTTGGATGCAGTATGTGCTATGGCTAAAGTCCAATTCCTGTTCATTTTGGTGTTAGCTAGCATACTTTAATGTCAGAAATATCAACTAATAAGTCATGTTGAAGAACAAACATCAAGCAATACTTTTATCACTCATTGAGCAGAAAGCATCTGTTGATGTGTGGGTGAAACTACCTAAGCTCATTTAATAAGCAAGTCTTTAATTATTTACAAATTTTCCCTTATTTAGACAAAATGCACATAGGATTTTATTTTGTAAACATAAAATATCCTATTTTAAACACTGGTACTAAACAGGCATAAGCCTGTCATATTTTTTGTTTTGTTATTTTTTAGTTTTCTTCAAAAATTTCAATTTATTGACACATAATAACTGGGCTCTCTTTTAAATCCTGTCTCTGGCAATGATCTGCTGGATGACAATCACATTTGATTTATTTCAGCGCTTCAGGAAAGATAGCGAATACCTCAAATGTCTCAAATCATGTTGTGCTAAGTTTAATAAATTTTGTGGTGTTGCTCTTTAGGGAATTCTAGCATCAAAGTTTCTGAACTTTATATCAGCCTTTCAGATTTTGCTGTTATCCTCTGATATTCACTTATTGAAGATTTTGTTAGTAAGGGACATTAAATTGTTCCTTTTTATCACTGTTTGATTTGCTGTGTGTATATGAATTTCTTTCCTCAAATTCTACTTTACATAAGCATTTTTGGTAGACATTTTATGGTGTACAGTTTTACTAATGTCTTTATAACAATGCCAAATATTTCACATGAGATAAATGTATATGTGTGGTGTGCCAGTCCACTAGGCTTGACACTTCAGAAAAAAGATGCTGTTGCCTTATGAAATCTGATTCATTAGGGGAAACTAACTTATAAACCAACTGTAGAAGTTCATCCCTGCAGGCATGTTGCTGGGATCATTACTGACATTTGTCCTGCTGATTTTCAGAATACAGCTTTAGAGTTTAGTAGTTTTCCCCAGCCACATTTTGATTTTGACTTTACAATTTCCTGACTCCAAAGTAAATCATTATATACAATGTTTTGAGGGTGATCATACTCATTAGTTGACCAGGTAGACTCAAGTCAGATACACAGATTAAGTGGGAAATTTATTTTATAATCCAGGGAATAATTAACTTTGTTATGTTTAGTTTATTACTGTAGTACTAAAATAAAAGCTCCACAAGAACAAGAAAGAAGACAATAAGGTGGACACACACACACACACACACACACACAGCCTGCCTTTCCTTGAGCGTAAAGTTTCTTGGATAGATGAAGTTTAATTAATCTTTAAAATATGGTTCCCATCCTCACTTCTTAACCTTTCCAAGATTTAATAGCTTTCCGTGTGTGGCTGTTCTGCTTTCTATCTAACTTACAGACATCCTTCCGTACAGAGATTGAGAACATCTGGTTAAAACACTCTTGGTAATAACCTTCATATTCTCTTGATTTTGAAGTAGAATTAGACACCATTATTCTTAGAAAATGACATTTTTATATTGAAGTTCCTTAAATTCCATGACTGTTGAATATACACTTCTTCTGTGACTCTGAGACATTTCCCTCTCAAGAGGTTTTCATAATTCTGAAAACATTCCTTCTTTCTACTGAAATTCTGTTGCCAATTACTTTGTTTATGCAGCTGAGAATAATTGGTCCTAAACCAAAAACAGAAAATTCAGAAACAAACTTAGTTTCTTAGGTGTTTTGTCTGTATTGAAACAAATACACTGTGTATTTCCAAACCGTGATTTTGAGTTCATGCAACAGTGATGTGTTGAATGTCAGTAGTGTCACTGAAGTGCCTTCTTGTGTCAGGCCCACTTTGAATGTGAATCATTTTACATATGCAGCGGAGAGATTTGAGTAGCTTATATTTGGTTGGTTAAAAACCAGATTTTCATTGCGAAATGCTAGTGTATTTTTTAAATCATTAGCAGCAGATATTAAAAATAACAGTCAGGATATGAACAAGCATAACTGAAACCATACTCAGAACAGCTATATAACTAAGGTCAATCACTTACACAGGCTTTACATAGCTTCCTCGTGCTTGTAAATTACCAATTGAATATAAGTGTTTTCATTTTCTTGTTGAGTAAAAAGACTTACGGTCAAAGACAGAATACTGTAGGGAAATTACAAATGGAGTTTATTTTTGTGAAGGGGTTTTTCTTGAATTTATCTTTTGAATTATAGGAAATTTTTGAAGTAATTAAAATTGACCTGCTTAAAGAAAAAACTTATTTTAATGTTCTTGAATAAAAGTTAATGTATCTCTAATGTTTTTAGTGAAATTGACAGAATTTACTATTAAATATTGTACATAGATTTTAATGTAAGTGATAATATAAGAGGAAAACATCAAATAATACAAGAGTATCATGATACAGAACACAGAGTTGGGTATTAGTTGATATATTTTATCAAAATGGATCCTGCCAAACCTGTACGTAATCAAGCTTTCTGAGATATCACATGTTTTTTATTAAATTAGGAAAATATGACCTTTCTGTTTGAAACAGAAACCAGTACTGCTGTCTGTAGAAGGTAAACACCAATGCATGTTACAGGAGAAATTCCTTATCAGTTAGCAATCACTGTCAGTCAGTTGGCTCCAGTAAGTTTGCATTTTAAATTATTTTACCATTTTTCTTAAATATTAATTATTCTTTTTTTTGGAACTGTGCAAATTAATTCCACATGTAAACTTTACCAAGGAAAATATTTGATCAATAGGAGAAAACTGAGTTTCTTATTGTGTAGAACTTTCTAAATAGCTTAAATTGCAATATATTTTCTGAATTAGTGTTTACCTTTGAAATGTAAAGTAACAATTTTTCCTAAAATATTGTAAACATGCTTATAGTATACATTGTAATTAACTATCCTCAGAAAAATAATATGAATGTGCATTTCAATATTAAAGATAAATTGCTTTTAGAAAACTACCAACATTTCTATTTATAACTTGTTCACCATTTTGGGTTTTTTTTGTTTGTTTGTTTTTACTTAAAATTATTGCGATTATAGCTCTGGCCAGTTGGTTCTGTGGTAGAGCATTGACCCAGTATGTGGATATCTCAGGTTCAATTCCCTGTCAAGGCACACAGGAGATATCACCATCAGTTTCTCTCCTCCTTCTCTCCCTCTCTCTCTCCCTTCTCTCTCTTTCTTCCCCTTTTCTCTCTCTCTCCCACATCTCTCTCTCTCCCTCTCTCTCTCTCTCTCTCTCTTTCTTTATTCCCCTCCTGCAGCCATGGGCTCTGGGCTCTGAGGATGGCTCCATGGAACCTCTGCCTCAGGCACTAAAAATAGCTTGGTTGCAAACATGGCCCAAGATAGGCAGAATATTGGTCCCGGACAGGGGATACTTGGTGGATCCTAGTTGGGGCACATGTGGGGTCTGTCTCTCTATCTCCCCTCCTCTAACTTGAAAAAAAAGGGAAAAAAAAATGAAAAATATATTGCAATTACCTAAAAACAATAGTGTGCTTGAATCCATTATATATAAATAAAATGTGCTACATCAAACGACTGAGAAATTATAAGTCATAAGCTAAAGATAAGGAGTAAAATCCTATAACGAGAGATGACAAGGTGGTACATCTGAATGGAGAATGGCATCAACCCGTTAGTGTTTTTAAGGTCTTGTATAGTAAAGAATTGACCTTGCATGCCTTTCTTTCTTTAATTTTTTTTTTCTTACTGTCAGTATTGTGAAAGCTTTTGGGCTTCCTGTTATTTTATATTTTTATTTAAATTTTTTCTTAGTTACAGTAGATATACAATATTATGTTTCAGGTATACAATATAGTTGACCAGGAGTTTCTTATATGACTTCTTAAGAAATATTTTAAATGTTTTTATTTATTTATTTATTTTTTTACAGGACAGAGAGAGAGTCAGAGAGAGGGATAGATAGGAACAGACAGACAGGAACGGAGAGAGGTGAGAAGCATCAATCATTAGTTTTTCATTGCCGTTGGGACACCATAGTTGTTCATTGATTGCTTTCTCACACGTGCCTTGACCGCGGGCCTTCAGCAGACCGAGCCACCCCTTGCTGGAGCCAGCGACTTTGGGTCCAAGCTGGCGAGCTTTTTTTGCTCGCTCAAGCTGGCAACCTCGGGGTCTTGAACCTGGGTCTTCCACATCCCAGTCCGACGTTCTATCCACTGCGCCACCGCCTGGTCAGGCAGGAATATTTTAAACCTTGGTTTACCTAAATGTGCTTGCAGAGGTTTAGAATGACATTACCATACGGCTGAAATAAAGCATTAGTGTCTTCCCACCTAATTTATTTACCCATAAATTTTTAGTTACCCTATATTAGACATTTTGGGGCTCTGCCTCATCTCCGCTTAACCCACAATTTATTCCAGCACCAGATGTAGGCAGACTAAGATACAGCTTCTTTTGGCTATACTTGTTCCACTCTGATTTTCTGCTCCAAGGCATCTTTGACACCACCATGGACACCGGGAAGGATGCTCTCCTGCACTCACCCATGCAGAGTCTGGAAATGTGAAGAAAATACCATCCCTAAATAAGGGCAACTCTTGTGGGAATTAGTGAAAAAAAATGCTCCCTTTTTCTTTCTCTCCGTCAGACTATTCATAAGCACATTATACATGGTCTCTCAGAGGGTCACAGTGCAATCAAATCTGAACTGCCCACTGTGTTGGCTGAAGAACACAACTCATTCTGAGTTTTTTTTTGTCTATTCATGCATTCTCCTTTCTTACTCTGACTCCCTGGTATGACTTCCTCAGTGGAATCCCTGCAAAGCAGGTTGTGCTACAGGCACTGCTTTCCAGCGGGACAGGAGAAGCGCAGGAAAAGTGATGACTAACATTTATTGAATGGTGCATTCTCTCCATGCCACCATGCCGCAGTTTCATCTCTTCTCTTCTGTTCCCTTATGTTCTCTTCTCTTCTCTTTTCTTCTTTTTCCTTTCCTTTTCTTTCTTTTTATTTGTGACAGAGACAGATAGAGGGACATACAGGAAGGTAGAGAGATGAGAAGCATCAATTCCTCATTACAGCTCCTTAGTCTCCTTAATTGTTCATTGATTGCTTTCTCATATGTGCCTTGACTGGGGTGAGGGGGGTGGCTACGGCAGAGCGAGTGACCACTTACTTAAGCCAGTGAACTTGGGCTTCAAGCCAGTGGCCTTTGGGCTCAATCCAGTGACCATGGGATCATGTCTATGATCCCACGCTCAATCCACTGACCCTGCACTCAAGCTGATTGGCCCACACTTGAGCCAGATGAGCGTATTCTCAAGCCAGCAACCTCGGGGTTTTGAACCTGGTTCTTCAGAGTCCCAGTCTGATGCTCTATCCACTGTGCCACCACCTGGACAAGCACCACAGCACTTTCTCGTGCTCAAATTCTTGAAATTTACGTAATTTGTTTTTCAACTTTATTATTAATCTGTATCTATTTAGAGACCGATATTTTGCATGCTATACAACTGCCATGTTATGTTTTTATCTGAAAGGAAATGCCTTCTTTCTCATTCTTTGTCAAAATCGTGTTCTCATTTTTGCAAATAACTTCGTGTATTTTAGAGTGAATTTGTCAGGTGCCATAAAAAATCTCAAGGGATTATAGTGAATTTATAGATTATGACAAGAAGAAATGGCATTTAATGTTTTTTTCAAGCAGGAACATGGCTTGTATCATGGATTTCTTATGTAGTTGTTTATGACCTCAGAATACTTTTATCATATGCAGATTTCATGCTAGTTATTAACTTGATTTCTATGTTTTCACTTTTGTGCTTCTCTAAGATACTTTATTGAAACATTTTGTAATTGACTATTGTTGCGATTTGGAAAGATATTGATTGTAAATACATCCATGGTACTTCCAACCACTTCATAGAATTTTAATTGCATCTTTTCTTCAAACATTTGAATATTATTATTTCTTTCTAATTTTATTGACTTAACTCTCTAGAATAATCATGAATAAAAATGGTAATAGTTTCTTTTCTTATCTTTTTTCCTGATGTTATTGGAAAGCTTCTTTTGTGGGGGGGCGGGCAGACAGTGAGACAAGAAGCATCAACTCATAATTGCAGCACATTATCTGTTCATTGATTGGTTGCCTTGACGGGGGACTCCAACCTAGGCAGTAACCTCTTGCTTAAGCCAGTAACCTTGGGGACAGGCCAGTGACTCTTGAGCTTAAGCCAGTGACCATAGAGTCATGTCTGTGATCTCACTCTCAATCCAGAGACCCCATGTTCAAGCCAGTAAGCCCGTGCTCAAGTCAGCGACATCAGGGTTTCAAATTTGGGCCCTCTGAGTCCCAGACCAATGCTCTATCCACTGCACCACCACCTGGTCAGGTGGAATTCTTTTATTAGTTTTTTTTAACCACTGTTATACAGTGTGTCCGTAAAGTCATGGTGCACTTTTGACTTTACGGACATACTGTATTATTTCTTTGGAATTCTGACAGCTACTCTTTATTATGTTCAATATATTTCTTGTCATTCCAAGCTTAATAAGCTTTTTAAAATTCTTTTATTAATTTTAATTTATTATGTTTACATGGATTCATGTGTCCCACTGAATATAACACCCTCACCCCCACCCCCGTGTTCCTATTTATACCCCCTTTGTATTCCTCCCCCTTAACTTTCTCTGATCCCATCCCCTCATCCCCCTTCCCTCTGACAGCTGTCCCTCTGGTCCCTGTGTACCAACTCTGCCTTTATTCCTTTCCTTAGTTCACTTTGTTCATTAGATTCTTCGTATAACTGAGATCATATGATGTTTGTCTTTTTCTGTCCTGCTTATTTCACTTAGCATAATAATCTCCAGTCCATCCATGCCATTGCAAAAGGTAATATTTCCTTCTTTTTCATGACCATGTAGTATTCCATTGTGTATATGTATGTACCACTGCTTTTCAATCCACTTGTCCATTGATGGACACTTGGGCTGTTTCCAGATCTTGGCTATTGTAAACAATGCTGCAATAAACATGGGTATGTATATCTTCTTTTGAATCAGTGATTTCATATTCTTAGGATATATTCCTAATAAGCATTTTTCTCAATAGTGGTTAGATTTTATCAAATGCTTATGTTACAACTTTTTTGACATGACCATATATTATTTCATCTGGAATCTGCTAATGTTATAAAATTCACTTATAAAATTATTAAGAAAGAATGACATTTGTATTTCTGAAGTAACTCCACATGATCATAACTATTATTTCTTTAATATTACTTTGCATATCAATATTTTATTTTAGCTATGGGTACTTAGTATCTTAAGTGATAGTAATTTGATCTAATGATAATTTTGCCTATCAGTTTTACCTATCTTTTTTTATGGAACATCTTGAATAATATAGGAAAATTTGGTCCTTGAAGGTTTATAAAAATCCTCTATAAAACTATTTGTTTGGAATCCTACCTTGAGAGTAGAGTTTTGTCCAGTATTCTGAATATATTTTGCCTTGGTTTATCTATTTTTCCAATTACACCTTCTCAATTTATGTTTTCTGAGAAAAATATAAATTTCATTTCCACTACCTAAAGTATTAGGACAATACTTGCCATAACATATATTTCAGATAATGAGTATACATTTGAAAAAATGCTTGTATATTAAGTTACAAAAATTTAAAAACATTTTATAAGTAAAAACATAAATAGTGTATTCTTTGATCATATTGCAGTAAAACTTCATATTTATGTAAAAAGATTAGCCAATATATATGTATAGATGTATGTATGTATAGATGTATGTATGTATCATCAATCTATCTAAAACAAACCTCATAGTAATTTAAGGCATGCATCTCCCTGACTTTTTGATTAAATAGCAATTCACAACAGAACTTGTAACATTATAAAGATTGAAATGTAAGAACTGTATCTAAAATATGAAATTTAGTATTAAGATATAAACAATTAGCAATGAATGCAACTAATAGAAATCACTAAGGACTAAAAGTAAGGGAGCTAAAAAGTCAACTCTAGAAGCTAGGACAAAAAAATAAGTATTAAATAGAAGAAAGGAAATAAAGATAAAAGCAAAACTTAATGACTAGGAAATAGGTTCCTTTAAAATGCCAATAAAATAGACAAATTACTGGCAAGACTAATCAAGAATAAAAACAGGAACCATAAATAATAATTTCAGCAGCAAAAAAAGGAAAGATTCACAGGCACAAGTCCACTTGCAAAGAATGTAACTGTTCCTTTCTTTAACTTAGAATTTTAGTATGAAAGTTAAAAACTTTGATGCATGTATTTCATGAAGAATTCTTCTTACACTTTTCCTATCCAATGTATGTTTTATGATTTTTATCTGATTACTAGGAAATGAGAGGCCTTCTGGAATTGATTTAAGGATAACTTTCAGGTTTATATTTAGCAATAGTAAGTGCCAATTTTTAGATAAAATGAGCTGTTTAATTTAACACTATTTAATGTAAACGTCATGGGGCTACAGATGTTTATTCTTATTATTTTATTTTATTTTTTATTAGCAATGCTTACTCTACAGCTTTGCTATTTAAGGTGCTCAGAACAGTAGCATCACCATCGTCTGGGACATATTACAAATGCAGAAGCTCAAGCCCTATTTAGTCTTCCTGACTCAGAATCTTCATTCATGAAGATTCACAGGTGATCCATAAGTATATTAAAGTGATAACAACTGTTCTATATAAATACATAGTTAGGTAAGTGTATAAAGCCAAGGAAAACAACCTTTTTTATCAAGTGGACAGCTGAATCTGAGTACCATAGTTAATGCACAAATAAAAGGCCAAGTTTACCTTCACACTGAAAGTATATTTACTTGTTTTATTGAAATAAATTCTAATATTTTATTTTTATTTCTGATTTGAATGTAAATTACTGGCAAAAAATAAACATATAATTGTGAAAATAAAACATGTCTGAAAGCCCTTAGGTGAAATTATAATATATAGGAACATGACTTCATAGTGGGTTTTAAAAAGATGGGAAAAAGTCATTGCAGAACAAATATCTGTGGTTAAAAATCTCATCATCTGTTAAGCATATGCTGAATAATGTTTGTAATTCCTTTTCTGGCATGATTCTGTGTTAGGGAAGTTGATGGAAAACTGCTATTATTATTGAAAGCAACAATTTTATTTACTTTTAAAATAGCTGATTAAAGTAACATTAGAAAAGGAATGGCCCATTAGAATTTCTTGTTTGCTCAGACCTGCTTCTTCTCTATCCACAAAGAGGGAAAGATGCAAACAAGAATTTGCAGATGAGATTAATGAAATAGAGGAAGTCTCTAGCACTAATTAAAATTAAAAAGGATGAACAGATGGTCTTAACACAGCTGGAAGTATTTCGATGAAATTCTGCCCATGTGTTTACTAAGGCAGCTCTATTGCAAGAAAACACACCTGTTTACTTTTCTAAGCACAAAAATGTTATTAAATGTGATCTTTATAAACTGTTATTTTGGTTGTTAAATTATCCCTTAGTCATTCAGTTTTTGCTGTATGTAGAGATAATCACCTTAAGGAACTTAATAATATACATGCGATATGTTTTCATGTGTCCAATAATATTAATTACAAAATTCAAATTGCAAAGCCATCATTTCCTAGTTAATTTTTTTTTTTTGTCTGCATGGCCAACAGCACCCATTTAAACAGAGTAAAGAAAAAATAGTAAATATCAGTTTATGCATTTATTTTACTGCTTCTTGGCCTTTTTGCTAAGATCAAGTGCAGGATATGCATTTAAGTATTTTTGAGTATTTTTCTTTCTATATATTTTCCTATGAATATATTTATATTCAGAGTATATTCAGCATTTATTCCATTCACTAGTATTTATTTAGGCAACTAAATAATTATTCAGGCATTTTTAACAAAACCAACCTTAGACCCAAACAAAAATTTGATAAATAACTGTATTTTACTTGATTTCAAGTACATAAATGTACTTTTTTATTTAAAGGGAAAAAAGAAACTGATTCATATTGGCTTAGTACAAACATTACTGGTGCTCAAATCCTTTTTCTCACATTAATAAAACTAGTTTTATTACCTATTATTGAACTGTTATCATGAAGCTGATACAAAATTTTTTTTTTAGGTGAGAGGAGGAGAGATAGTAAGTCAGACCCCTATATGTACCCCAACCAAGTTCCAACTAGTAACCCCATCTAGGGCCGATGCTTGAGTACCAAGCTATTTTTAGTGCCCGAGGATGATGTGTCCCCCCACAGAACTATCTTTGGTGCCCAGGGCCACATTCAAACTGGCTGTTAAGCCACTGGCTATGGGAAGGGAAGAGAGAGAGAGAAGGGGACAAGAGGGAGAGAACAGGATTGAAGCAGGTGGTTTCTTCTCCTGTGTGCCTTGACCTGGAATCAAACCTGGGAGGTCTATATGCTGGCAAATGCTCTACCTACTGAGCCAATAGCCAGGGCCAGAAATTTTTATTAGAAATATAAATCAAGAACCAGGAAAATAATTATTTTTGGTTTCTGACATATGTTTTTTTCTAGGGGTGCCATAACTAAGGTACCACAAACTTGGTTTCATAAAACAATAGAAATTCATTCTTTCAAATTTCTAGGGGCTGGAAGTCTGAAAATAAGGTGTCACGGTGCCATGACCCCTCTAAAGATTCTAGGTTAATTCTTTCTCTTTCATCACATGATCATTTTCCCCTATGTTTCTCTGTATCTGTGTCTCTTATTCTTCTAATGAGGACACTAATTATATTGGCTTGGCACTCTTGTTCCCTAATTTGATTTCATCTACAAAGACCTTATTTAGACCAAAATAAAGTCACATTAACAGGTACTAGCATTTAGGACTTCTACCGATCCTTTTAGAAGCATACAATTCAACTCATATCATGCATTTATATTTGACAACATTTAGCTCAATGTTAATAATATAGGCCATTACACACTTTATTCATGGGAACTTTACATTTGAAAATCACTTAAATATTTTGCCTAACAACAATTCTTTTTGTAGTTAGAGCTGATAAAAGTACTTTACTGATGACAAAATAATGACATGATTTGCAGATAGCCAAGCTTTTCCTCTGAGCACCAAGAACTCATGGGACTAATGACAAGGAAAGGCATAGGCCTCCTGCCAACAGCTTGTGAAGAAATGAAGCATTAGTTAAATAAACTGCACAACACTGAATCCTGCCATAAAAACCATGTAAGTGAGCTAGGAAATGGAATCTACCCAGTTAGGCCTTCAGATGACTGCAGCCTCTGAGAAACCCAGAACCAGAGGATTTATTTAATCCACTTCGGGATTTCTGACCTACACCAAAGATTATGTAATAATTTTTGTTGTTCTAAGCTTCTATGTTTTGGTATCACTTGTTATACAGCAATAGATAACTAATACACTTCATTATCTGCTTCTATGTTTCATCTACTTCTAGTAAAGTAATTCCTCATTTAACATCATTGATAGGTTCTGCAACTTTAAGTGAAATGGTGTATATTAAAACCAGTTTTATCATGGCTTATTGATATAAGTGAGTTAAGTTCTATGGCATCTCATCAAAGTTATAACACAATAAGTTTCAATTAAATTATGTGATTTGAGGACCTGCTATAGTCAACCAAAGGTTTTTGTTTTGTTTTGTTTTATGAGGTATTAGATTTCAACTTTTTTCTAAGTATATTCAACCTTTATTCTGGTGTTCATGGAGACGATAGTGTTATATACATGAAATCTAGGATAAGAGAATGAGAAAGACACCATTAGTTAGAAAAAAAATTGCATTATGATAAAAAAGAATCCTAGGAATTCTGTTATTTGTGTTATAAAAGATCTGTCCCTCTTTCCTGGCTATTCAGATGAAGTTGAGAGAGAGAAAGAGATGTTGATGTGTTTGTTTGGTTCATATTTGTGTTTAAGTCCTATGAGTAAAAACATGTAATTTTTAGAGCATAAGACCTCAGTATAAATACTTAAACAAAGATTTTTCATGGTATATATAGAGATGTTTGCCTTGTTCAGTAGATCATTTCCCTCTATAAATGCACTGTTCACAAAAGTTAGGGGGTCAGGAATGTGCGAAAACTCCAGTACGTTTAGTCTTTTCTTTAGTGCATTTTCACCAATGAAATAAAAGTTGGTTTTGCATCACGTTTGAATAATTGAACAATTTTCTTTGACTTGTCATTTGGTTTTCTTATGTTCTTGTTTAATAAAAAAAATTCAAATGCTTTTTTTATTTTTATCACTTCATGTTCATTTTGAAATATCCCCTAATTTTTGTGAGCAGTATAAATAATAACATAGTTGAATAAGTTTTTATCAATGAAAGTGGTCATACTGACTGAAAATTCCCCAACTGGATTTTTCCAAGTTGGAACTGTAGTTGATTATAGTCACTTTTGATTTCGGACAGATAAATACAGTCAGTTTGAAGATAGATAGCTTTGGTGGGAGAGTATTACTAAAGTTCCTTTTGGTTTGTTATTTAAACACAATTAAAATATATAACTTTTGCCTGACCTGTAGTGGCGCAGTGGATAAAGCATCGACCTGGGAACACTGAGGTCGCCAGTTCAAAACCCTGCACTGGTCTGGTCAAGGCACATATGGGAGTTGATGCTTCCAGCTCCTCCCCCCTTTCTCTCTTTCTCTAACTCTCACTCTGTGTCTCCTCTCTAAAATGAATAAAATAAAAAGAAGTTTAAAATCTATAACTTTTTCCCTCAAAATTTACTGTCAATCTTGGAAACAGCTATTTGTAGATCATTTCTGTTGATAAGTCAAATCTTGTGGCTAACCTCTTTACCTCCTTATATATTTTTTGAAATTTTATTAGAAAATTAAATTTAATAGGGTGACATTGATCAATAAGAGTATATAGGTTTCCTGACCAGGCGGTGATACAGTGAATAGAGCATTGGACTGGGACACATGGGACCCAGGTTCAAAATCCTGACGTCACTGGCTTGAGTGCAGGCTCATCCTGCTAGAACACAGGCTCACCAGCTTGAGCGCACGGTCATACACATGACTCCATGATCACTGGCTTGAGCCCAAGGTCGCTGGCTTGAGCAAAGGGTCACTAGTTCAGCTGTAGCTGGTCAAAGCATATATGAATAAGCGGTCAGTGAGCAATTAAGGTGCCACAACAAAGATTCTCATCTCTCTCATTCATGTCTGTCTGTTCATCTCTTTGTCTATCTCTCTCTATCTCTCTTGCTAAAAAAAAACAACAAATATAAACAAAAGCAAGAAAACATATATAGGTTTCAGGTAAAGATTTCTATAACATTTGAACTGTTGATTATGTTGTATACCTATTCCAAAGTCAAATCATTTTCCGTCACCTTATATTTATCCCTCTTTCAACCCTTCTTGTACCCTGTACCCCATATCCGCCTCCCCCTAGTAACCACTTCACTTTTATTTATGTTCATAAGTCTCAGTTTTATATCCCACCTATATGTGATATCATACAGTTGTTAGTTTTTTCTGATTTATTTATTTCACTCAGTATAATGTTCTCAAGTTCTATACATGTTGTAAATGGCACTGTCATCATTTCTATGGCTGAGTAGTATTCCATTGTATATATGTGCCACTTCTTTATTCAATCCTCTATTGAGGGACACTTTGGTTGTTTCCATGTCTTGGCCACTGTGAATAATGCTGCATGAACATGGGGGTGCATGTGTCAGTCACTTATATCTTAGATTTTATCTTAATATACTATCTCAGGAAGACAAACAATGAATTCTTCATCTCATAATTCTGTCTTCTAGAGAAGTTTCTAAATTAAATTTCCAATATAATAGGGGATAAATTATTCCTGCTATGATCTAAAAGCCATCATTTTTTGCTATCATTTCTCAAATTTAGTATATAGTTTTCCAATGATTAATTACCAAATTTAACAATAATCTCAGAAATAAAAATTGAACACATCTTTTATCTAATATCTGCTATATCTCTATTTTCTGGTATGTTCTGTTAAACTTTTGAATAACTTACTAGGATTTATTTACACAAAATTGTGTAGCCGTGGTGTATCACTTTAAAGATGCAATCATCCATTGATGTGAAATTCATCTTGAGTTTATAGCTGTATGGTGAAAATACATCTCTTAGAGATGTTATGTTCATATAAATGAAAATGTTTATATTCCCTACGAATATGTTTGCTCCATAGCACTCATAGATATAAGAAATTATAGCCAATAAGACTAATTGTGTATCTATGAAACCTAATCTTAATAAAAGAAAATTATCAAGATTTCTGATCAAGAATGTACCATAGGTAAATGCAATACTCACATCCTCCCACAACCACATCATAAATACATCTAACATCTAAACTACAGAATGACCATCATGCAAAACAGCCTGAAATCTAGATGCATGGAAGCCCTACTACTAAGAGTATAAAGAAGAAGCCACATGGAGACTGGTAGAAGGGGTGGAGATTTGCAGGATAGTCCCACACCCATGTGCAGTGGATAAAAATTGGGAGAGATATCTCTTCTCTGAAGGTTACCCCTGAGGAGCAAGGAGTCACAAACCTACACCAGGCCCCTTGGTCTGTGCTGGGAAAAGAAATCCCTATAACTTCTGACTATAAAAATCAGTCAGATTTGAGCCCATGGGAGAAGGAGGGATGCTGGAGTCCCAAGCAGTTCCTCTTATAGGACTCATGCACAGACTTACTTGGACAAATTACCTCTGAGTTCCAGCAACAGCTCAGAAGGCACTAGGCACATACAGGGATGATCTGAAGTGTCTGGCACAAGCCCAGGGGCTAGAGGTGTAGCTATCTCCCAAACAAAAGTGCTGCCAAAGGCCCTTGTTCCTATTCTGAGGCCAGTCCCCCAAAAGCTCCACAGAGCCATCAGGTGGGTGCCATTTCTATATCTCTATCAACCTAGCTATCACTATTTGTTCCTACCTTGGCCATTCCCTGAGACCCTGCTCCACCAACTCAAGGGGCTATCCACATGACTTCCAGTGGTTTTTCCATATGAATTAGCTGTCTTGACTCATGCTTCAGACTTTCCTGAAATCTCTCAAACAAGAAGCATCTAGTCTCAGCATGCCCCATACATCTTGCTAAGTGGCCTCAGGCCACTAGTGGCAACTAGTCTTGATTAGCAGCTTAGACTCAACTTGGCACCTCTAAGCCCAGGACAATAACAGTCATCTGTAGATTGCTTTGTAGCTCATGCCAGCTGGCCCTGAGCTAAATGCAGGCAGTGGATGAACTTGTCCTATACTATCTGGGCGGCCCCAGATTCAGCATACCTCATAGAGAGCTTGAGACTATGTTGAAGCACCACCCAACCACCTCCACAAGCAACTAACTCAAGGGACAGAGTCAGCAGGCACAAGAGAACCACTGAAATAAGTCCTACTCTGGGAAGTGGATAGCTGATCATCCATGGTGGTCACAGCCAATTCTTGCAGCCAACTGGCCTTGAAGTAAATCCCCCTCATTGCAGTGCCAACAGCAGTCAAAGCCAAACTATAACAGGACGGTGTACACAGCTTACATGGAGGATGCACCTGGGTGCTCAGCTCTTGTAAATGGGGAAACTGTGCCACTGCATCTAATAGGGCAATGACTGTATTAGGCCACTCAACCAAGCCTAGGAGACATAGCAGCTTTTCCTAAGAAACATGGCGAGGCTGCCAAAATAAGGAGACAAACTAGTTTCAAATAAAATAACAGAACAGAATCTAGTAAAGGAACTAAAGAAAATGTAGACAACAATTTATTAGATGCAGAATTCAAAACATGAGTTATAAGTGTACTCAATGAACTTAGGGGAAGAGTAAATTGAACTTGCAAAAAAAGAAAAATAAAGAATATAGAAACCATAAAAAATGAACCTTTCAGAAATGAAGGATACACTAACTAAAATGAGAAATAATTTACAAGGAATTAGCAGAAGAGTATATGAAGCCAAGAAAAAAATCAGCAATTTGGAATATAAGAAAGCCACCAAATCTGAACAGCAAAAAGAAAAATGAATAAAAATAAAAAATGAGGATACTGTAATGAGCCTCTGGGACACCTCAGGCATACCAGCATTTGCATCATGGGGGTACTGGAAGGAGAAGAAAAAGGGTAAGAAGTTGAAAATTTATTTATAAAAGCTAATGACAGAAAACTTCCCTAACGTAATGAAGAAAATAGTCATACATGTTCTGAAAGAACAGAGAGTCCCAAACAAGATGAACCCAAAGAGGCCCACAACAAGGCACATCATTATTAAAATCCAAAACGTTAAAGACAGAGAATTATAAAAGCCATAAGAGAAAATCAGTTAACTTTATAGACTTTTTATTTATTTTATTTTATTCATTTTTTTTAGAGAGGAGACACAGAGTGAGAGAGAGAGAGAAAGAGAGAAAGGGGGGAGGAGCTGGAAGCATCAACTCCCATATGTGCCTTGACCAAACCAGTGCAGGGTTTTGAACTGGCGACCTCAGTGTTCCCAGGTCGACGGCTTTATCCACTGCACCACCACAGGTCAGGCTAAAAAAAATCAGTTAACTTTAAAAGAAATCCCATAACTGTCTGTTGATTTCTCAACAGAAATTTTGCAGGCCAGAAGAGATTGACAAGAAATATTCAAAGTGATGAAAAGCAATGTCTGACAATTAAAATTGCTCTACCCAGCCAAGCTATCAAAGGCTAAATAAGGAGCTTCCCAGACAAGAAAAGGCTAAAGGAGTACATCACCATCAAACCAGTATTACATGAAATGTTAAAAGGTCTTTTAGAAGAAGAAGGAGGAGGAGAAGAAGAACACGAAGAAAGGAAGAGGAGGAGTGAGGAGGTGAAGGAGGAGGAGGGAGAAGGGAAAGAGGAGCAAAAAGAGGAAGAAGAAATGATAAAAGAAAAATGATAAAATTATGAACAATAAAATGGCAATAAATAAATATTAATCAACAACTGAATCTAAAAAAAAAACAATCAGAATAGAAACAGACTCATAGATACAGAGAATATTTTGATGGTTGCCAGATGGGAGGGGTGTTGGGTGAAAAAGATGGTCACAGGAATCTATGTAAAGTACAGAATAGGGAATAGAGTCAATAATATTCTAGTAACTATGTATTGTGTCAGATGCATATGAGATTTATTGTTATGATTACTGAGTTATATGATTTCTAATTACTGGGTTATACACCTGAAACTAATATATTATATGTCAACTGTAATTGAAAAATAAAAAATGGTTTTAAAAAATGGCCTTTATTCACTTAGAAGCAAAATTAGGTCAGTAATGATATAATCTATAGAGTTCAATGTTGAGTTCTAAAATGGTGTTCTTAAACATATTTTTCCTGAACAAAATTAATTTAGTCATTTTTAATTGACTCTAAAGTATGAAATTATCTTGAAGAGTAGAATTAGAATTTAAAATTTTCATAAACTTTTGAAAAATAGTCTAATAATATGCAATTATGCCTGACCAGGCGGTGGCACAGTGGATAGAGTGTTGAACTGGGATGCGGGAGGGCTCAGGTTTAAGACCCCAAGGTCGCCAGCTTGAGTGTGGGCTCATCTGGTTTGAGCAAAAGCTCACCAGCTTGAGTCTAAGGTCACTGCCTCAAGCAAGGGGTTACTTGGTCTGCTGAAGGCCCACGGTCAAGGCACATATGAGAAAGCAATCAATGAACAACTAAGGTGTCAAAACAAAAAACTGATGATTGATGCTTCTCATCTCTCTCCATCCCTGTCTGTCCCTATCTATCCCTCTTTCTGACTCTCTCTCTGTCTTTGTAAAAAAAAAAAAAAAAAAAAAATGCAATGAGGTCAAATGCAATCAGCATTTTTGGGTGGGAAGCCATAGGCTTTCTTTAGACCTTTTTTTAGATTTTTTAGGTGTGAAAAGGACAGAGAGTATTCTGTGATGTCATGCTCTTAGTGAATTTTAATTTGACTTTTGTAAGACATTAAACAGTTTTATCAAAGGCCAAGGAGATAAGCCAGCCATCTATGAAACTTTTTGGCTTACGGATTACTTGTTTCTATAAGCAGAACTGGAGGGCAAATATCAAAGACATTCAGGAATGCTATTCTAACTCTTTTTAACCTTCTAAGTCCATGCAGTTTGAAATGAAAGGGAATTAAAAACTTTCACTCTAGAGAAATAAAAAAACATAGAGCATATCTTTTAGAGGGCTTCCATGCCTTGTGAGGAATTGGTCACTTTACCTTGATGCCATGCTTGCGCATTACCAACGTTTATGTCCATTATTTCTTTTTAAAATAAACATTAGTAAAATACAAAAAAAAAAAGAAAGTGTTGTTTTCCAATGGTGAAATGGATAAATGGTGACGGACGGACTTTATTGGTGGTGAACACACAATGCAAGGTACAGAGATATGTTGTGGTTTGGGGCACCTGTATATATATCTATGTTAACCAGTGTCACCTCAATACAACTTAATTATAAGAAAATAAATAAATAATAAATTACTTTCAAAAACAAAACAGCACTCTATTTCATCTGATTAGCTATTTACACATATCAGCAAGCTTTTGGAAAATAGAAAACACAACTGAATTTAAAAAGCAGTTTCTGAAAGGATTAACCAAAAGCATACATACACAACACAAACATATAGACAACAGTGTGGTGATAGCCAGAGGGAAAGGATGGTTTGGGGTGGTGGAGCTGGGCAGGGGTGGGATATTGGAGAGGAAAAGAGACTTTGCTTGGCACAATGGGTACACAAAGCAGTGTGCAGATAATGTTTTTATCAAGTTGTACAGTTGAAACCTGCTTGGTTTTGTGAACCATTGTCAGCACAATAAGTTCAATAATAATAATAATAATAATAATAACATAAAATAAAAATAAGCCAGACACAAAAATGACAAAATAAATCAACTTGTATTAATTAGAACTCTCATTTTTGACCTACTGAAAATTTAGTTGACTGAAGCCTGCACTATTTATAGGTAGATATTTTTGGCTACCATTTACATTATAAAAGATAATAGATTCACTCAGAAGCAAAATCATGATATTTTTCATGTGTGTGTGTGTTTGTGTGTGTGTGTGTATTATATACATATACTTTTCCATATATATGTATTTTCTCAAACAAATGCCCACTTATGAAGGTTATTTATTTTTGTTCCTGGTAGCTTTGTTTGAGCCTCCTGATTCCTGCATAGAGTAGGTGACGTATTTATGTCTGTGCATGCGCGTCAGACCTTTAGGAGGTACTCCCATTTCCTACCAGACTGTTTAAAATAGCTCTTTGTCAGTTTCAGTTCACACCCATAAAATTGGCTTTGAGTTTCCACCTTGTTTGAAACTCCTAGGATAATAACCTCCCTAACCTGAACCAGATGGGGAAAAGTTCACCCAAACAACTTTGAAACATGTTGACCTTGTCCACATATTACAGAGTAGAAGTTTATAAAATCTAATCTAAAATCCTATTTTCCTTTCCTCAGGGTATGTCAGGGAAAATTCCTGAGCCCTTCTAAGGTCATACATATGCAGATCACAAATCCATAACATCTCTCCTTTTTTTTGTTTCCCCCCCCTCTAATCTTGCTTTAGTTTCTTGGGAGCCATCCAGTGGCCTCTCTCTTCCCAGCTTTACAGGATGGAAAATTGGAATGCCTGCCCCCTGTCTCCATTCTTTCTGTAACTTAGCAAAGTCATTTTCTTCCTGTAGTTTTCTCCACACAATGCCCCTGTATCTTTCCATTCATCAGAAGTCATACTCTGACAGGAAGAGGACAACTACTCCCCTAAGACCAGAATTCAATCTTTTCTACCTGAAGGGGCTTTGATGTGATGTTCCTGCTTAACATACATACTCTCTGTAAGGGATTCCCAAGTGAACATGGTCCTGGAATTATAGAGGTCCTCGGGTTAGGACACAATTCTGTTCCTACGACAGTGATGTAACCCGAATTTTGGTGTAAGTCGAAACACACTCTAGCCTAAGTCATTTACCTATCCTAATACAGTAGTAAAATCATCATCTAGACCCCAAAACACAACTAAGCCTCAGAAAATGGAAAAGGACATAAATATACTATACTGTACCCTGTACTTTAGTAACAGAAAAAATGACAAAAAAAATGAGTGTAAAAATAAATTTTTTACCTTGTTGCTGTGGTTGGCTTGTACAATGGAAGGAGCATTGCAAGGTGGGAGAGAAGAAGGAGGAGAGGCAGGAGAACCTGCAGAAGGTGCTGGAGATACTGGGTCAGGTGAATCAGCATTGCCTAAGAACATGCAGGAGACACTGGAGATGATTCTATCTGCACTGCAGGTGTTTGATCTCGAGAAGAGGCTGATGTAGAGGGTATAGGATCTATTGCAGGCCTCTCTACTTTCTTAAATAATTGTTCCAGGCTAGTCTGGAAGGTTGATGACTTCTTCTCTTTCAAAATTTGCCTATAGCTTTGCAAGACTTGCTAGACCTTACTGAAACTGTTATTGCTGTAATCCTCAACCTGAAATTTTGCCAAACCATATTCTACAATAGAAAAACCTTCTGTCAAACCCTTGCTAGTAAATCTCTTGGGTTCTGGGGTTTCTATCTCTTCCTCTTAAATCCTTCTTCAGCTGAAGGAGGGACTCAGCAGACAGCTGCTCTCCATGTGATGCCAGTAGCTCTGTGACATCCTCAGCCTCCAGCTCCAAATTAAGCTGTTTACCCATAGCAACAACCTTCTCTGTTATAGCCTCCACTGACTCCTCAAAGTCATGGAAGTCATACACAAAGTGGGGACACAGCTTTTACCACACACCATTTAAGTTTGTTTGATATAAGCCAAAACACTCATGTCTCAATTTTTTTAAGTTTTTGTGTGAGTGAGTGTCATAAACTCGAAATGTCATATGTCGAGACTGTTGTAACCCACGGATCCCCTGTATCTTCTCTTTCAGACTAATGCTGAGCAGAGAAAGGTCTTGTATGCAAAATGAAATTGGAGCTTTTATGTAGATGATTTTATTTAGATAATACTTTTATTTATTGCTTTATGCTTGACTGGAAATTAGAGACAGTCTGGGGAAAATGTTCTAGAGAAGTAACATTTACTGATCCAGTAACACTAAAAATGAAAAGTTATCATTTTACCAGTAGGCATGTTATTTAATTTTGTAGCAACTTAGTTGATCACTATAATCAGGAAAGTGTGAGTTTGAAACTAATAGTAATATTTTTTACTAATTTATACTGCTTTTTAATATCGACTTCAATAGAGCATAAACTAACCATGGGCTGTAGAATATCATTTTTTCTCTTTCTCTATAATTCTTTATCTGTGTGTCTTATAACACTGTTTCCAGGATCTAGCCACATTATGTTACCCACCCCACAACACTTCCCTGAATCTAAACTTGATCATTTGCCTGGAACTCTGTAGGAATATGCTATGAAAATATGCAGAGTTAGAATAACAATCAGAGACAGAGGTTCCTTAGGGTGAAAGCCCTGACTGGACAAGAGTCCAGAGCTTCTCTGACCTATTCTGGAACCAGCAAAACAGCAGGATAATATTCAGTAACCAGCAATGTTTAGGCTCTCAGAACCAAGATTAAAAGTCAGCATGTTCCTTGTCCTTTATTTTACCCCCTGAGAACTTCTGCTCTCTGCTTCCTTGAGTTATTTGTACTGGCTAATAAATACCTGAGTAAGACTGGAGACGGGGCTTCAATTCTTCAATCTGCTGACCGGGGCTGTTGCCTTCCCTTAGCCTCTCAGAACATGTCATCTGGTCTTAGAGTAGTTTGTTGTCACTGCAACAGAACTCTATATAATCTCTTGAGTGGGCTCCTAGCTTCTCTAGACCACTCCCGATAGTCCTGTCCATATTTCATAAAGCAGCCAAACTGGTCTTCTTTAGAAGGGCTGGCAACTTTATTTAAAAGTGTCAGATAAACCATATTTTAGATTTGAAATATTTTCTGTGTCACATCTTCTCTGTATTGTCTCTGTCACTTACAATCAACTTTGGTTTTTCAGCATGAAACCAGACATAAACAATAGATGAAGGAAGGCACGTGCTTATGTGCCCATCAATTTCACTTACCTAAGTTGAGAGCAGCCTATCATATTCAGTTTGCCAACTCCTGTTTTAAATGAAGTATCAGAACCTGTCACTCTCCTGTGGGAGGCCCTCATCTGTGTTATAGGTAGGATAAAATTTGAATTCTTCCCACTGGCTTACCTCTCTGCATTTGCTTTTTTGTATCTTTAACCAGGTACCCTCCTACTCTGGCCCTCTTATTGTAACTCGCACAGCTGGGCTACTTCCTCCTCTTGGAACTTTCTTTCCTCACATCAGCACTTGGCTGGTGTGTTTTTAAATTTTGTTTCTAATCAGTTAGATTTCAGTTCAAATTCGTATTTGCATAGGGGTTTCCCCAACCATCCTGTGTAAAATATCTCTTCTCTTCTCTCTGTTCTAATCATTCTTTATCTCTCTTACAGATTTACTTTTTTCAGAGTCTTTTATTGTTTCAAATTACTTTATTTTGTGTAGTTGTTTATTGGTATACCACTAGAACATAAGCCCCAATATCCAGAGATGTTCTTGAATCATAATTCATATACACTTAATGTTTGCTGGATGAATAAATAAATGAATATAGCTTGTTTAATATTAGTGCAGACGTAAGTATTAAGTATTAATAAAGAAAAAAAGAATAATTCTCTAAAGGTATTGTTGAGCCAAAATAAGAAATATATGGAATTTCTTACATCTTATGTGTGGTATTAAACATTAGTAGAAGTAGAGAGTTTAATCGTCTTCAAGCCTCCTTCACCACCCTATACAAGGCTATACTATACAAGGACATCAAAACTTGGACCAGCCCAGGAAAGAACCATTAGGGTTGTGAAATATTATTAGAGTAGTTGACAAAAATCTGTTTGTTTAGCCTGGGAAAGTTTTGTAGTACTGTAGATTCCATATTGGCATATAGCTTTATAAAGTGCTGTGAACTCAAATATTAAAACACCAAGAAACTTATCAAAAGGTGGACAAATACATTAGTCATCTGAGAGATGTCAATGAAATTCACAGTGAGTGTACTACTGTGTATTTGTTTGAATGGGAAAAATGAAAAAGCTAGATAATATCGAGAGTTGGCTAAAATGAAAAGCAACTACCATATTTCCCCATGTATAAGATACACCATTTTTCGAAAAATTTGGGGTCTAAAAACTACGTGTGTCTTATACAGTGGTTGCAGATTTTTTACTTGCTTTTTCCATACATGCAACTGAGAAGAAGGCAATATATGAAGACAGAGATTCATCATCAGACACAGATGAAGACAAGCTAATGGATGGGAGTTTTGACAGTGATGAGGAGTTGTATGAATTTTATGATGAATAAAACTTGAGTTCAATAACTTTATGTAATATTTTTTTTTCAAATTTTGGGCCCCCAAATCAAGGTGCATCTTATACATGGGAGTGTCTTATAAATGGGGAAATATGGTAAGTTTTAAATTTATAGCCAAAAATAAACTAAAACAAACATTTTGGAAAACTGTTGTACAGGATCTACTAAAAATGAACATAGTTGTATCTTGTGACTCAAGAATTTAATACAAAGATATATACCCAACAGAGTGTGTACATATGTATCCTAAAAGATGTGTACATGAAATATTATGGTGGAAATAGCCCAAATTGAAACAATGCAAAATAAACTGTGGTGTATTCATTTAATGGATACTATACACCAATGAGAATGAACAATTGCTACATACAAGAAAATGGATACATTTCACAACATAATGGTGACCATAGAAAACACACTAAAGAGCCCATTTTGTGTAACCTTATTCACATAAAGTGAAAAACAAATCTCTACTATCAGTCAGGGGTTTGATAAATGGGATAAAAAGCTTTTTTGATACTAATAATGTTCTATCTCTGTCTCTGAATTCCATTCACATACCGGTATGTGGATACGATCTCTTCTGTATGTAAGATATGCATCAATAGCATACTTATTAAATAGTCATAATTTGGTTCATGGTTTTCCTCACAATCTTTACATTTCTGTCTTTGGTTTTCCTCCCAAAACTGTACCATATACTCAGTAAGTGTAAGTGACAGCACTCTTAGGATGAACAAGACAAGTGATATATTAAGGAATGTTCTAGCTGTTCTATAAATAGACCAGGATGGAAAATTAATATCAGTCTGATCTTAGTAAATCACACTCAAACTCTTACTTGCTTTTCCACTTGTAACATAAAATTTCAAAACTATACAATGTCCTCAATGCCATTTCATTGTATATTTGATCCTGAATAGATTTATGCTAATCCCTGAACTTTCCCAGCCTAGGTGTCAGGAGGCACTGTCCTCACCCAGCGGCATCCCTGCTGCTCTGTTACCATTTATTGTAACTAACTGGCCTAAACTGCTGAAGATACCATTTAACAAAACATTTGATGGCTCCTGTGGTTGATATGTACTTAAGAAATGCTCCTAAGTGTCAAAGGTTTTCATTAGTTTTTAGAGCACACGGAGTTAATTATATTGTGTGAAAGGTTTTCAAGTTGAACAGTCAGCAAGAGAAAGAAGTGAACATAAAGATTCTGGAAAGGGAGGAATTCTTATTTCAGCAGCCATCAAATGCTACCCTCAGATCCTGAAAGCCTTTAACTGCAACTTTTCTCTAGGCAAAAAGTTGATGACCTGGGAGTGACTTATTCGATCCAGGTGGCCAGTACAAGAAATAAAACAGAACCTCACCCCTTGCTGGAATGTGTAATTTGCGGTAAAACTTGAGAGGACCGTTACAATTTGTTGACAACATTCCTTCTTGAAAGGTCAGGACAAAATGAAAGCAAAAGGGGCAGACCCAGTTTAGATTCTGCTGTTCCTCTGCAACCCACAGTGCTGTGTCATAGGCGATCATAGAGACAGTGAAGGAGAAAGTGTGCTGAAGATTGTAGTGATGTTCGTTTTCTGCATGACAGTTTACTGGGGAGAAAGTGAGGAGGGCTGTGTTCACTACAGTCCGTTTCAGAGATAGGACCAGTGAAAGAGTAAGTTAGTTTCATGAGTATTTCTCAATCCAAATTCTATGCCTGAAAGGAAAGTCTCAGCCATAGTACATCATCAAGCTCTAAGAAGTTTTTGTGGTAGTATCAGCTCATCGTTAACCACAACCATGATGTATATGGGAAGAACATGGAGGTAGCCTGCTGAGTCCTCAGTCCTAGGTAGCGTACCAAGTTTCTCGATGTAAAGCTATTGTCATGGAGCATTCTTATACTGCTGGAAATTAACTCAGTGGTCCTTTATCATTTATGAACTCGGAGTAGTATTTAGTTACTATTTGCATGACTTATAAGCTCTGCACCTATTCTAAGAATATTAATTATGTCAGCTTTATTGCCATAACCAAAATAGTTACTAAAGTATTCTTTTACTTATGAGTATATGGTATATGTTTTAAGTATGGAGCATAGCTGTAGATACAGATATGGGTACCTATTATAGATATAAATTTGTATGAATACAGGTTATAGACAAAAATATGAATTCTATGTGAATATAGGATTGTCATATAAAGGAAGCCTAGACAAAAAAAATGAATAAAGCCATATTAGGCCATTCTGATGGTTTTTAGCATGTCTACTTCTTCTTAACAATTTTGAAAATCAATCCAAAATTCTAAGTGTTTGAGAAAAACTGGACTTACATGAATACAATAAAGAAAGTACTTGGAATGTAAGGTCCTAGAATGCAAAGATACCACATTTTTTTAATTTCTGTATTTCTAGCACCTTTTAAAGAAAGAATAAATGATATATCCTTGGTGAATGAATATATGACAAAGGAATAAATGAAGTATTTTATCCAGTCTAAATAAGGCAAAAAAAAAAAAAAGTCTTAAAATGTTTCTTTACCATATATAGATGCTGCTTCTTCTTTTTTTTTTTTTTTTTTACAGGGACAGAGAGAGAGAGAAAGAGTCAGAGAGAGGGATAAATAGGGACAAACAGAAAGGAAGGGAGAGAGGTGAGAAGCATCAATCACTAGTTTTTCATTGCTGTGGCAACACCTTAGTTGTTCATTGATTGCTTTCTCACATGTGCCTTGACCGTGGGCCTTCAGCAGACCGAGGAACCCCTTGCTGGAGCCAGCGACCTTGGGTCCAAGCTGATGAACCTCCACTCAAGCCAGATGAGCCCACTCTCAAGCTGACGAGCTGGGGGTCTGGAACCTGGGTCTTCCGCATCCCAGTACGACTGCTCTATCCACTGCGCGACCACCTGGTCAGGCGATAGATGCTGCTTCTTAAGCTTCCAATTCTGACGGGGGAAAGCTGAGAACTGTATCTCCCTTGTCTTCCATTTCCTCTATTAAGTAATGTCTGGGTGTCTCTACAAGCCTTTGCCAGGTGGGAGGCCAGCACAGGAATGACCTCAGCTGACCTGTAAGACATTGACTTCAGGGGTATGTGCAACGAGTAGCGTCATCAGAGACAGCTGATTCGCCACCACCACCACCGCCACCACCAAAAATAAATATTGAAGATGAATATAACTACAATGATTTTGTTTATCTCAAGTGAGAAAGTCAAGCAGTGAGGCCCCTGGGAGCCCTGAAATGAGAAACTTTTAGAGCTAATTGGCTTTGATTAAAGAGATTGTCGTGAGCAATTGCCAGCAGTCATGGAGTTTTGTCATTAGAATCCCAGTGTTGGAGCAATCAAACCAGTTATTATCCTTTAGCAAACAACAGAGTATCTCTCTCTTTCTCTCTCTCTCTCTCTCTCTCTCTCTCTCTCTATATATATATATATATATATATATATGGTATAAGGGAAGTTTCTGAAACAAATTCAATAAATATATTTTAAGAAATTGCTCTTTGGGGAACAATTAATCAGAAACTCAGACGTATCACTTAAATTCTGTCTTTTTATATAGCTGCACTGTCCAATATAAATACAATGCAAGTCACACATATAATTTGTAAAATTTCTCATAACCACAAGGTAAAGTAAAAAGAAACAGGAAAAAGTACATTTAATAATATTTTCATTTAACTCAATATATCTAAGATAATATCTCCTTAAGACGTACTCTATATAAAAAGTTATGAATATGATCATTTGCATTCTTTTTTATTTTTGTACTATGTTTTTTGTTTGTTTGTTTTTACAGGGACAGAGAGTGTGTCAGAGAGAGGGATAGATAGGGACAGACAGACAAGAACAGAGAGAGATGAGAAGCATCAATCATCAGTTTTTCGTTGTGACACCTTAGTTGTTCATTGATTGCTTCCTCATGTGTGCCTTGACCGCAAGCCTTCAGGAGACCAAGTAACCCCTTGCTCGATCCAATGACCTTGGGTCCAAGCTGGTGAGCTTTTTTGCTCAAGCCAGATGAGACCGTGCTCAAGCTGGTGACCTTGGGGTCTTGAACCTGGGTTCTCTGCATCCCAGACTGATGCTCTGTCCACTGTGCCACCACCTGGTCAGGCTATACTAGTTTTTTGAAATCCAGTGTGTATATATACTTATGAAACGTCTTTTTTTTTCTAGCCATTTCACGCTAAATGTCTAATGGTTATTTCATTGTACAAGGCTGACTAGAGCTTTTCTTCTATGTGACTATTGTAAGTGGTAAATTAGGCTACAACCCTTCAGCTACACCACTTAAAAATTTCAGGGCTGTAGCTTCTTACTGACTTTATTTTTGGTAGTGGAGGAAAAGTTGCTTTCTGCACAAATCTTTCTGTGAACCAGACTTCCTAATATATAAAAGTATGGTCTTATCAAGAAGACATGATGGTTTTTCAGGAAACCATTAATAAGCATAGTATTTATTTAATTATAATTTGAGCATGTCCAACATTATTATTCAACACTAAGTGACAGCTTTTATATATGGTACATGGCAGTATGTTCTAGATTCAAAAATTTCTTGGAAACTGAAAAATACAGAACCTTCATTTACAAGATCACCTTGGTCTTGGCCGGTTGGCTTAGTGGTAGAGTGTCGGCCTGGCATGTAGGTGTCCGGGCTCAATTCCCAATCAGGGCGCACAGGAGAAGTGCCCCTCAGCTACTCCACTCCTCCCTCTCCCCTTTCCCTCTCTCTTTTTCTCTCACTCTTCCAACCAATGCTTGACTGACTTGAGCGTATCACCTGAGCACTGAAGATGGCTCCATGGAGCCTCCACCTCAGGTGCTAAAAAAGAAAAGAAAAAAAAGAAAAATAGCTTGTTTGTGAGCATGGCCCCAGATGGGCAGAGAATTGTCCCCAGACAAGTTTGCCAGGTGGATCCCGGTTGGGGCATATGTGGGAGTCTTTTTATCTCTTCTCCTATCACTTGGAAAAAAAAAGAAAGATCAACTGCTCAAAAATATTACTGTGCACTAGAAAAGCCTGTTTTTGTACTGATGCACCTGGACATGTGAAACCCTTGTCACTAAACACATTACATTTTTCCCACTTAAAGTAATATTTATCTTGTACCTGTATGCTACACCATTTTTCCTAAGTAGGATCATTAAGTTATTCTGTAATGTGTACAATTGAATTATTTGAGAGTAGGTTATTTTTTAGTTTAATTTTTTATGTCCAACTTCTATATACTATATATACTAAAGTTGTTTCTTCACTGTATATTCAAATGGCCCGGTGTTAATTATAGCAGTGAAGAAATTATGTTTAGGGACAAAGTAGAATATTTCAGGAGCTGAAGGTAAGGGCACTTCTATTTGCAATTAACATGTAGATCCACTAGTATGTTTAAGAGCTATGGACCACAAATTTGTCAGCTAAATAGAAAAGGGCTTTCTTAGCCTAGTTTCCTAATTCTTTTCTCTTTTCTTCTCTGCTCTACCTTCTCTACTGTCCCTCTGCTTCTCCTCACTTATAAGTGAGCCTTATACACATGAAGTGACAGCTTTAAGATAACAGAAGTTTAAGCCAAGTGTGAAATAATGTAGATCATTTGGTGTGTTTGGGCCTAAAATGTTGAAGAAATTTAATCTATCACCCTATCATGCATGCAATTTATATAGAAAAAAAAAACTTGTCAAAGGGAAAGTGGCTTAGTTATCTTTGAAGAGTTGGTTGGAAATGGTGGAAAGATTTTGAGACTAACTTGTAGTATTGCTAAATTTTACTAATCAGAAATGTTTTTTGCTGAGAATATGTACAGAGAAATGAAACAAAGAGAAATGATAGCAGCAGCACACCCAGTATTATGGGCCAAAGTAGAAAATATATTATGTGGCATTGTCAGTCAGTGAGACGGAGGAGAATGGTTGATGGAGAGACATCTCTATTATCCTTGGGACTGATGAAATGGTGAGGAACATTTTTCTTGGCTCTTTTTCTTGGTCAGTTTTGACAGTTAATCAAAACCTCTTCATTCATGTCTGCAATAATAAGACATCAATACCCACACAATTTAATGGCTCTTAGCCAATATTAAAATTTAGCCAGTTTAAATATTTGTTAAATTCATAACTATTGTCCTTTGACTTTTACAGAAACAGAGAATAAAAACTATGCAGCTTTAGGTCCCAAGAAAAGACAAGTTGGGAAGTGAAAATGTTGTAGTTATTTTTTTTCTTTTACTTTAAAATAAATATATTTTGGTGACAATGGTTAATAAAATTATATGTTTCAATTGTACAATTCTGTGATACATAATCTGCTTATCGCGTTGTTTGGTCACCACTACCCAAAATCAAATCTTCTTTGTCACCATATATTTGACCCCCTTTACCTTTACTATCCCCTACCCCACTTCCCTCTGGCAATCACTGTACTGTTGCTTATGTAGATGAGTTTTTGTTTGTCTTAATCATTTATTTATTTATTACTTTCAGTTTTATATTCCACATACAGTGAAATCACATGGTTCTTTACTTTTTCTGTCTAACATATTTTACTTAGCATAATATTCTAAAGATCCATTTATGTTGCCACAGATGGGAAAATGGCTTAGTGTAAATCAGTCTTCTAAAGGCATGGGATCCCACACAGAAAGCCAAAAACTATATTAAACATGAATGAACCATAAAGAGCTCTTAAAAATTCAAATTAGGAATCATTAAAATCACTTTGGATTTGCACTACTTTTGTTGATAATTAAAACATGTTCACAGGATCTCACAAGTGGGAACAATTAGAGAGTTATTGTTTCACAATGATGTTAGCAAATCATTTAAACAAAAAATGGTGGCAGCACTAAACTTGATAGAACCTGAGCACTGTGAGTGGTAAATTGATTTGTTTATAGTTAGATGAGTGATTAGCATTTAACCATCTCTTTTTTTTTTTTTTTTAAGTAAGAGAAACAGAGAGAGGAACAGACAGGAACAGATGGGCAGGAAGGGAAAAAGATAAGAAGCATCAACACTTCATTGCAGCACTTTAGTTGTTCACTGATTGCTTTCGCATATGTGCCTTTACTGTGGGGTTCCACCTTAGCCAGTGACCCCTTGCTCAATCCAGTGACTTTGGGCTCAAGTCAGTGACTATGGGGTCATGTCTATAATCCCACTCTCAAGCCTCTGACCCTGTGCTCAAGCTGGTGAGCCTGAGCTCAAGCTGATGAGCCTGTGCTCAAGCCAGCGACCTCGGGTTTTCGAACCTAGGTCCTCAGCGTCCTGGGTCAATGCTTCATTCACTGTGCAACCATCTGGTCAGGTAACAGCCATCCTTTAGATGGATTGAAATTTCACTCCCTGGTTCATTATTGGGCCATCTAATATTCAGAAACATTTCCTTTTGGGGAGTAAGATTTTTCATTGCTTTTTTACTAAAGGAAAATTTAGGCTTATATTGTTTCAATAACTTATTTTAATAATTTTAAAGGTAGATTTTATTTAAAACTAACAGATTGTGCATGGTGATATGGTAAAGCTAAAAATGAGCCAATTTATATATCCCAAAATAGGCACATCAGTTCTGGTATAATTAACACTTAAAAAAATAACCAATTGCTTGATTATTGAAATAACATATGTTTTCTTTATTCTTCCCATATTAAAAACAAACAATAACAAAACTTGGGTTGGAAAGAGAAACCATGCAAATTGATTATTAGTAATTGTTGATAATGTGTTGCAAGCCATTTGAAATCTTTCCAAGATTACAACAGATTACAACAGATATTGGAGCCCTGTAGGGGCACATACAGGAGCCTGTCTCTCTGCCTTCCCTCCTCTCACTGAATTAAAAAACAAAACTAAACAAAAAAAAACAAAACAAAATAAAAAAGACACATTAAAGTACCTTAGCCCAACATTGTATTTCCCTGAATATATTTAATGAGTAAGTCTCAAATTTTACCCTGAAATTTAAGATTAACATGTAGTCTGTTTCCGTTGGCATATTTTATTCATATGTATATGTATATTTTTCTATTACCAACAAATGTCAATGTGTGACAATGACTTGTATTTTAATTAAATTATTTACTATTGTATATTTTCTATTATAAAGTAAAAAATAGGGGACTGATTTAATAATTCAAAGAAAAACACATATATTTTATACATACATGGTGTCTACATTTAGAATTTAAGGATTCCTAGTAGGTAAGAGGCAAGTATGTACAGAAAATGATGAGGGATGAATGGCATTCTACTGTGATCAACTTTTACCAGGTTTATCATGCAATTCATTCACTAGAAAAGCTAGGAGTGTTTCCACTTTGCCCTTCTGGCTCCAAGTTTTTGAAAACAAAATAATAATCACTGTTATTACCAGAGCTGTCTTGCCACATTTCAGGGGCCACTCTTGTATAACAGCCTATATGAATGGCTGGAGTTGTGCGGTACAGCTCTGGACAGCTTGCTTGGTGGACGTGATCCATTTCCTGGCATTTACATCTACTCACTGATTAATTATAAATATCAGGTAATCTGTTACCAGAAGTTACTTGGCTTACTGCAGGGTCTTGTGTGTTTTGCCTCCTCCTATACCTTCTCTGTGACTGCACCATCACTTAACATGGATATTTCTGGATGCATAAGTGGAATTAAATGGAAAGGGGGTGTCAAGCTGTTGGCATTCTCAGCTCCAAGACGGCATTTGAATTTAGAGGAGTTTATCATCTCTGTATGCCAGAGAAGACACATACCATTTTATTGAGGGCTCTCAGGGACCCAGACAGTCACATGTAGATTAATATAACCAGACCCTTAGGAGGCTAATAGCTCCCCTGAAACTAGAGATAAATGTGAGGAATTTCAAAATAGCTATATATCAAAACTTTAAATCTGTGAAGAACTTTTTGCAGCAATTTGTAATCCCCTAAAAATGTGCAACAGCAACATTGACATCTTTGAACTGTGGAGAATGGGAATTACTCATATGTCACATTGTCATATACATACATCTATTTTAATATGTTAACAATATAACTTTCAGTTCAAGATAACACATGCTACTGCTCTTTAATGATAATGATGAATAGAATATTGATTAGAAAACAGCAGTAATTGATATGGGTGAGAGGAATGTGAAAATTTTTTCTTCATTATTGCATAATAACTACAGATTTCTCAGCTGCCATATATATCAGGGGCCATCAAGAGAATGTAATATAACTAAAATGTGTGTGCCTGACCTGTGGTGGCACAGTGGATAAAGCGTCGACCTGGGAACACTGAGGTCGCCAGTTCAAAAACCTGCACTGGTTTGGTCAAGGCACATATGGGAGTTGATGCTTCCAGCTCCTCCCTCCTTTCTCTCTTTCTCTCTCTCTCTCTCACTCTGTGTCTCCTCTCTAAAAATGGATAAAAAATTTTTTTTTAAATTTTAAAATAACAAAAAAAACCCTAAAATGTGTGATGCTGAAGGTAAACATAGTCATATGCCATAATTTGGCATTACAAATTAATTTGATACATTTACCTGTTAAAAAAAAAAAGGATAATTTGTGTAGGGAGGTAGAGAATATTGGTTAGTGTTTATGGCAAGTAGTTCAAATTTTTTTAAATTTTAAATTCATTTCTCAGATAGAAGGTACCTAAATTTATGAATCATGATATTCACAATAATGTACTCTTTCCTGACTGGTAGTGGTACAGTGAATAAAACGTTGAGTCAGAACACTGATGTCCCTGGTTCAAGACCCTGAGGTCTCTGGCTTGAGTGCAGCCTCTCAAGCTTGAGAGCAGGTCACTGGCTTGAACCCAAGGTCACTGGCTTGAGCAAGGGGTCACTGGTGGCTTGAACTACTCACCTATCATCAAAGCACGTACATGAAGGAATCAATAGCCTGACCTGTGGTGGTGCAGTAGATAAAGCGTTGACCTGGAATACTGAGGTTACCGGTTCAAAACCCTGAGCTTGCCCGGTCAAGGCACATATGGGAGTTGAAGCTTCCTGCTCCTCCCCCCTTCTCTCTCTCTCTCTCTCTCTCTCTCTCTCTCTCTCTCTCTCTCCCTTTCCTCTAAAGTGGAATCAATAAACAACTAAAAGAACCAAATACAAGTTGATGCTTTTTTCTCTCCTCCCTGTCTCTCCCTTCCTGTTTCTCTCTCTCTTTCAAATCAATTAACAAATTTTTAAATGCACCTTTAAGATTTTTGTTTAGTCTGAATAAGTTAAAATGACTTAGTAGAACAGGAAATGCCCACTTCTGTTAGCCAAACTGTGAAAGTGACAACATTTACCATTGAAGTTTGCATAGCTTTTTGAGAAAGCAAAGATAAAACGAACTAGGAAATAGGCTAGGTGTATTCTCCATTTTCCAAGATGCCAAGATAGGCATTCTTAAAAACCTGACTTGTACTCTTCCCTAAAACTATAGTAGTTTCTTACATTAGAGCCCTATTTTCTAATCTTCTAAAGTACATAAGCGGCCTGACCTGTGGTGGCGCAGTGGATAAAGTGTCAACCTGTAATGCTGAGGTCACCGGTTCGAAACCCTGGGCTTGCCTGGTCAAGGCACATATGGAAGTTGAAGCTTCCTGCTCCTCCCTTCTCTCTCTCTCTCTTTCTCTCTCTCCTCTCTAAAATGAATAAAGTCTTTTAAAAAAACATAAAGTACATAAGCGTAGCTTTCAATCTCAAAAATAGGTAGGCTCAATAATAACAGCAGCACCGTGGTCCTTTTTAGAAAACAGAGGACTTGATGCAAGACAGAAAAGGAAGATAAGCCAAAATTGACCACTTCTTTTTTATTTTTAGAAAATGAAATTTAAATAAATATAACTTAAATCTGTTTAGATGTTTTCACTAAGACTTGAGAGATTCAGGAAAACTCTTGTTAATAAAAAAAGATAAGAGCAAATAACATTTTCTAGAAAAAATATTTCTTTTCTTAAAATATAGTGAACACATTACTACTGGAATAATTAAATGACTGAAAATATTATTTTAAAAATGTTTCTATTTTGTGAAAATGTTTATTTGTAGGCCTATACTGTATACTCTCTAGAAGACGGTCTGACAAAGCATTGCACTTATTTTTGGATGTCTTGTCAGGGCATTTGATGGTACTAATAGTCCCACCATTTTCTGAGGTCAACTTTTCTTTCATCCTAAGACAGAAGTACATTAACAAAAAAAAACTTAGAATAATACAACCTTAGAATTTGAAGTAATTAAAAATTCATGTCTCTTAATTCTTCCATACCTTTCAGAAGAAAGATGTCTACAGTTTGTGCCAGACTCTTGTCTTCTTGACTGCCCTGACAGGGAACTTGCTATCTCCTGTGCTACCTGTACTTCCTGTTTTCATTCTTTGTAAATATCAACACAGTGCAATCTAAATTAAGGAACATACTAGTGATTTTTGTAGTATGGCTCAAAGCCTGCTAAGTAGTGTTATTTCAATATAGATATTTGTGATTAATGAAATGTCTGAGGGAATGTATATATTATCATCTTCATCATCATCATCATTTGGCTTCTCAAACTACTGCTGTTGAACTGAATATTCTCGATTCACAGTAGGCAGAAGTTATTTTCAAAATAGGGGCATTTGGTCCAGCTTTGTTGACTGATCATCCAAATTTTGTGTAAGTACAGCGGCCAGAAAAGAGTGATTTGGGTCATTGCCTGACAGGTTCCCCATAAGTTTGAGTTTTGAGACTACAGCTTCTCATATTGCTTTATTTTTATTTTTTTATTTTTATTTTTATTTTACAGGGACAGAGAGAGAGTCAGACAGAGGGATAGATAGGGACAGACAGACAGGAACGAAGAGAGGTGAGAAGCTTCAATTATTAGTTTTTCATTGCCTTTGCGACACCTTAGTTGATCATTGATTGCTTTCTCACACGTGCCTTGACCGCGGGCCTTCAGCAGACCGAGCAACCCCTTGCTGGAGCCAGCAACCTTGGGTGCAAGCTGGCAAGCTTCTGCTCAAGCCAGATGGGCCCCACGCTCAAGCTGGTGACCTCGGGTCTTGAACCTGGGTCTTCCGCATCCCAGTCAGATGCAGTATCTATTGTGCCACCACCTGGTCAGGCCTCATATTACTTTTAAAACAAAATTAAAATATATATACCAGTCATTTCATACATTTATTTAGAAATAACTTTAAAACATCCAGAGAGGTTGTCAGCATTTTTTTATTCTGCATGCAGTTGTTATGGTTGATACTACTATCATCAGCCCTTCTATACAATGGCTCTCAAAAATAAAGGAGTGGGGTGGGTGTAGAAGAGAGTAATGGAAACATAAAGGAATCTTATCAAAAGGTCAGGTTATGACCTGGACACTTTGAAAGAAAGGAAGTCAAATTTGGACTCTAGTGATTCTGATTCTTCTTATAAAATGACTGTGCTTCTCTCCTCCCCATCCTCTACCTTGACAGTCACTGCTTAACTAGTTCATGTAAAATGTACTTTTGTTTTTAGCATCTTCTCTAAAAGAACTCAAAGTGATTTTAGGTTCTCCAGTTGTATTTTGTAATATATATATATATATATATATATATATATATATATATATATATATATATATATGTATATGTATGTATTTTCAACTATATGTGTGTGTATATAATGGTTATATATAGCCATTATATAAACATTACACACAGAAACACACATAAATCATAGGTTTTCAACTAAGATACAATGATATTCTGTTCAGTTGCCCAATCAGCAGGTCAGAGCTGAGATGGGAAAGGAGAAAACTATTGTTGGAAATCCCCTGTAGACAATGAGGAGTGGAAAATATATGGTTCACCTTGCCTTTCCCTTTAGATGAAATGTGCATAACTGCATAGGGGAAGTTGTTAGGGCCTCCAACAATGTGCAACTTTCTTTTTTCACCTGGATAACAGATGATAACAAATTACACGATGAATTTTTGTTTCTTATAAGCATAACAAAGGTGGCTTCTCTAATATTCCCTTGAGAATATATTTGAAATATAGGACAAGGGGAAAGTTGGTGTTTTTGTATCTATTAAAGTTCATAAGAAATCATCATAGTACTTACTTTTTACTTACTTGTTCTTCAAATGTATATCAAATATATCCTATATGCAGACACAGCATGGTTGAAGTTCTAGGGAAATTTCCAGTTGCATGGAATTCATAATCTAAATGGGGGTGTGGCAAGTAAAATCAGACAGTAAATAAAATAAATAAGCAGTTTGGTAGATGGTGAGGAATATTATGAAGAAGAATAAAATAAGGAGAGTGACAGAGATTGTTGGCAGAGGAAATGTGCCATGTGGGGGGAAATAGGGAAGAGTCCACTGAATTTGAATTATAGATCTAAAGAAGGGGAAATGAATTATGATTCCCTCTATTTGGGACTTTTATTATCCCCTTCAATTTACAAATGTTCTGTTATTGAACAGTTGTGTTCAATAACCAACAAGACAGTTGGAAAGCATTTTAAAAATTATAAACTTTTTAGAGGTAAGACAGCAATAGAATTTTATTATATACTGCATGGTCAATTTTAATTATATTTATCATACTTTGTTGATGTACATTTTGAATTAAATGCCCTAAGCAAACATTGTGCAGAAAAATGATTAGAGTACACAAAAGAGTCATCACTGAAACTAAACATGCAACTGAAACTAAATTACTTACTTTATAAACATTTCAAATGTGAGAGTCTAATTCAGTGGACAAGTGTTTTCTTAAAGCATGTGTGGCAATTAAGGATAAAGACTGAAAACAGTCAAGGTCAAGAAGCAGCATTCAGTAATTAGGCCAGAGATAAGGCAGCTTTTTGCTAGGAGGAATTTATACTATGATCAGAATGACAAGTGGGACAGAAATTGATAAACAATGTAATATTACAGTTGCTTCACTGTACTCTGACAGTACCACATTTGCTAAACAATGCAAATCCTTTATAAGATAAAATCTCCTGATCATGTTTCAAAGCTTTTAGTAAAAAGCAAGTGACGGTTAAGGTTGTAAGATAAATTAGATGCATTTAGTACTAATTCCAAAACACAAAGATTCAAAGTATATAAAAAATAAATTCAGCTCCAATATAGTTAATGCAAAACTCAAAACTTTACAATCTCAATTACAATCTAGGATGTTGTGGTAAATTTTGAGGCACAGCTTTAAAGATCACTTATTTTATGTGGAAAACAGTTTCTTATAAAAAAGAAAAAAAAAACATGCTATTAATATAAGTGTTGCCAGGAAAGCAATAAGCAACATTTAAAAAAAAATTAGGTTTAGAATTAGAATACAAAGTTATTGATTGCATAACTATTTAGAAAACCAAATGTATCATAAAATTAGTTTTTCTGTTTTGTGTGAACTTGTACATGTTACTCTCCCCCACAATACATGGAACCAGAGAACGATGCTATTTCATCCCTGTTAGAATGCTGACTCCCCTTCCATATACCCAATCCCACATATTTGCTTTATCTTTACTTCTCTTGAAAACTCTGGGTCTCAATGAATTTCCATACAGTATATATGGTATAGTCCAGGGGTCCCCAAACGATAGCCCACAGGCCACATGTGGCCCCCTGAGGCCATTTATCCGCCCCAGCCGCACTTCCAGAAGGGGCACCTCTTTGATTGGTGGTCAGTTTGAGGAGCACAGGATGCATCCGCACCTATAATTCCCATTGAAATACTGGTCAGTTTGTTGATTTAAATTTACTTGTTCTTTATTTAAATATTGTATTTGTTCCCGTTTTATTTTTTTACTTTAAAATAAGATATGTGCAGTGTGCATAGGGATTTGTTCATAGTTGTTTTTTTTTTATAGTCTGGCCCTCCAATGGTCTGAGGGACAGTGAACTGGCCCCTGTGTAAAAAGTTTGGGGACCCCTAGTATAGCCCCATGGAGTTTAATTGGTATTGTATTAATCTCCTTCTGCCTATATATGGTTTTTACACTTTCTCTATGTCCATTCTCTCCTAAAGAAATAATATTATTAGTGCATAAAGAAAGAAAATAAAACATGATTGTTCGTGTCTTTTTACTATTAGTTTCAATTTTTGTCATAAACTAATTAGTACTCCTCATTCTATTACTCTGTTTGACTTACTTGTAGCGTTAGTGTCATTTACTTGTTGAACTTTTACTGCTTTTCAATTATACTCATCCCTAGTCTTCCAAATTATCTGGCTAATTCTATCTTATCATACATTGTTTTTTAAAGTTATGATTCCTCTCAATTTTAAAGTTTCTACTATTAAAAAGAACTATATTTTCTTTAGTAGTATTTTAATGCTGATTGGAACAGAGTCAAGAAATGAAACAGAAGAGATCGTAATAGAAACTTGACTTGGGGTGGTGAATGCACAGTGCAATATACAGAAGGTGTATTGTAGAATTTGTACCTGAAACCTGTATAATTGTATTAAACAATATCACCCCAATAAACTTAATCAAATTAAATATACATATATAATGCAATTACAAAAAATATATAACAAATGTCAAATTAGATTGAGAGCTGCTTGATTAGCAGTATGCTATGAAAGAATTAATTGACCCTCTGTAAATCCTAAGCTAGGTTCCACTGATTGATAGTTTAATAAGAAAGAACATGTACTAAGTTTGACATTTGATATAAATCATTAATTTGGAATGACTGTGCTTCTATTTGTGGAGATTTTTCTTCAAAGTCAAAATTTAGAAGGAACATATCGAAGTGGAAAACATACGGAAGTAATATGATTCTACTTAAGTGTGTCAAATAAGCTCAATTTAAATAATAAAATAGGCCTGACCTATGGTGGCACAGTGGATAAAGCGTCAGCCTGGAATGCTGAGGTCGCTGGTTCAAAACCCTGGCCTTGCCTGGTCAAGGCACATATAGGAGTTGAAGCTTCCTGCTCCTCCCCCCTTTCTCTCTCTCTCTCTCTCTCTCTCTCTCTCTCTCTCTCTCTCTCTCTCTCCCTCCCTCTCTCCTCTCTAAAATGAATAAATAAAGTCTTTAATAAAATAAAATAATTGAGGTTAACTCATCTTACCCTGGCTTTGCTTCCATCTTGACATCTTGATAGGTAAGTAGGAACTCGTACTCTAAGGTAGTTAATTGCCAGGTTGAAAGTTAGAGTAAACTGACTCTCAGTTTACTTAATTGTGTCAACATTGCTGTTTATCTTGTTATGTAAGATAATAGCTCATTCAGCCTGACTTGTGGTGGCGCAGTGGATAAAGCGTCGACCTGGGAACACTAAGGTTGCCAGTTCAAATCCCTGCACTGGTCTGGTCAAGGCACATGTGGGAGTTGATGCTTCCAGCTTCTCCCCCCTTTCTCTCTTTCTCTCACTCTGTGTCTCCACTCTAAAAATGAATAAAATAAAATTATATATTTAAAAAAAGCTTAACAATAGTGGTGGGTCAGCTATAAAAAAAAAGATAATAACTCATTCATTAAATAAAAAGCTTTTAACTTATTAGCTTTAATTGTTCATTGTCAGCCTAAAATATTCTCTATAATTTTCCATATTCTTTAACTGTGGATCTTATGCTCTGTTTTTGTGTTCCAATTTTTCTTGCTTAGGGTTTTGTTCCTTTTTTAAAACACTGTCTTCTTTTTTTTTTTTTCAAATTTTTCAATGGCTATATTAATGTTCCATCTCTGAAACACTTTATGATAAATAAATGCATTCCTGAGGACCCAGGCACATATAGGTATATTCTGGAAGGACAGATGCAATGCAGGGGGTGGCCCCTTGAAGAGGTGGTGTCAGGGATGGAGCCATCCCTACTGAGGACAGAAAAGGGTGTTGTCCTACTTGGCTCCAAGGATTCACTGCTTCTTTTTTTTTATTTTTTTTATTTTTTTTATATATATATATATTTTATTATTATTAATTCTAATGGGGTGACATCAATAAATCAGGGTACATATGTACAATGAAAACCTCTCCAGGTTATCTTATCATTCAATTGTGTTGCATACCCATCACCAGAAGTCAAATTGTCCTCTGTCACCTTCAATCTGGTTTTCCCTGCGTCCCTCCCCTCCTCCCTATCCCATTCTTCCCTCCCTCCCCCCATCCCATAACCACCACTCTCTTGTCCATGTCTCATACCCTCACTTTCATGTCCCACCTATGTATGTAATCGTGCTGTTCTCAGTTTTTCTTTTTTTCTGATTTACTTATTTCACTCCGTATAATGTTATCAAGGTACATCCATTTTGTTATAAATGATCCGATGTCATCGTTTCTTATGGCTGAGTAGTATTCCATAGTATATATGTACCATAGCTTTTTAATCCACTCGTCTTCTGACGGACACTTGGGCTGGTTCCAGATCTTCGCTATTGTGAACAATGCTGCCACGAACATGGGGGCGCATTTCTTCTTTTCGAACAGTGCTATGGTGTTCTTAGGGTATATTCCTAAAAGTGGGATAGCTGGGTCAAAAGGCAGTTCGATTTTTAATTTTCTGAGGAATCTCCAAACTGTTTTCCACAGTGGCTGCACCAGTCTGCATTCCCACCAGCAGTGCAGAAGGGTTCCCTTTTCTCCACATCCTCGCCAGCACTTATTCTGTGTTGTTTTGCTGATGAGTGCCATTCTGACTGGTGTGAGGTGATATCTCATTGTGGTTTTAATTTGCATTTCTCTAATGATTAGTGATGTTGAGCATTTTTTCATATGCCTATTGGCCATCTGTATGTCTTCTTTGGAGAAATTTCTATTCATTTCTTTTGCCCATTTTTTGATTGGGTTGTTTGTCTTCCTGGTGTTGCTTTTTATAAGTTCTTTATAAATTTTAGTTATTAACCCCTTATCAGATGTGCTGTCAAATATGTTCTCCCATTGTGTGGTTTGTCTTTAAAACACTGTCTTCTTAATTCATAACTTGTGCTCTGTTTGTACTATCCTTCAAGGAATGTTTACAGACATGGTGTAATTGGAATTTAACAAGAATTTTTCAACTATCTTGTGATAACCTTGTGAACAAGATGGAGAACTTTGGACCAGATGACAGGACAAACAAGTAAATTTGTGGCTAACTGAACAGTTATACCCTGGTGATTGATTAATATGTTAAAATCATCATAGAGGTTGATGTCTAATGTCATTCCTCTACTAGCTGTTTTTGGCCATGTTTTCTAGTCTATCACTTTTATCAAAGATCTACACAAAGACAGGAAGTGTGCTTGTCAAATTTTCTAATGATGCCTGGTTTGGAGAAAATAAATATACTGGTCACAGAATCAATATTCAAGTCCTTTCAACAGGCTTGAGATATGGGTGCAAACAGATGAAATGAATATTATCAATAAAGTATTGGTGCTCAGCATTAGGGTCTCCAGCACTGGTATTCAGGGCAGCAGAATGACAGGCTATGCTGACTTCTGTGCAAAGAAATGAATGAGTAGGTCTAAAGGGAGGTGGAAGTTTTCAGGAGCACTTGCAGGATTCCAGAGAGAATGAAGAGATGCTGATGCTACAGGAATGGGATACAGGTATATAAATGAAACAAAGAGTAGCCAGCTTCCAGCAGTAGTGGAGGGAAATGATGGACTATGGAACAGGGCTCAGATTTATGCCTGAGATAAAGACTGCAGCTGGAAGAGAACATATGAGAACAAAAATAGGAGCTTACTTTTGACATTGAAGTCTTATTTTATGTAAATCCCAGGGTAGAAGACATAGATAAATATGGAAGACCATGTGGTTTCAGAGAAACCACTAAGCTATGCTGTCTGAAAGACCTGGGTTCAAATTCGGTCCCTAACAACACTTACAATGAGTGTTTCAACTTAATTATCCTGACTCTCAGTTTACTTAATTGTGTCAACATTGCTGTTTATCTTGTTAGGAAAGATAATAACATTCATTAAATAAAAAGCTTTTAATTTCTTAGCTTTAGTTGTTCATTGTCAGCCTAAAATATTCTCTATAATTTTCCGTATTCTTTAACTGTGGATCTCATACTCTGTTTTTGTGTTCCAATTTTTCTTGTTTATTGGGTTTGTCCTTTTTTAAAAGAATTAAATTTGTCTGAGATTTGTCTATTTTATTATACTCTTGAATGAGCCAGCTTTTTGTTTACCTCATTCTGATTTTTAATGGTTCCTAATATATTTATTGCTCCTTTCATCTTTATTATTTCCTTCCATTTATTTTCCCTCCTAACAAAGATCTTAAGATCTATGCTTAACTCTCTTTTATTTGCCTTTTTCTTTTTTTTAAAATTTTATTTTATTATTATTAATTTTAATGGGGTGACACCAATAAATCAGGGTACATATGTACAATGAAAACATCTCCAGGTTATCTTATCATTCAATTGTGTTGCATACCTGTCACCCAAAGTCAAATTGTCCTCTGTCACCTTCTATCTGGTTTTCCCTGTGCCCCTCCCCTCCTCCCTATCCCACCCTTCCCTCCCTCCCCCCATCCCGGATCATTTATAACAAAATGGATGGACCTTGATAACATTATACGGAGTGAAATAAGTAAATCAGAAAAAAAGAAAAACTGAGAACAGCATGATTTCATACATAGGTGGGACATAAAAGTGAGACTATGAGACATGGACAAGACAGTGGTGCCTTTTTCTTTTTAAGTACTGGTAATAGACACATTTTTAGTTATGGATGGCACATTTTGAACTACTTAGTGGTTCTTAACCTTTTTTGAGGTACCGAACCCACCAGTATCATATGCGCATTCACCAAACCCTTCTTTAGTGATAAATAAAATATGATTTTTTTTCCAAATTCAAGACATAGGTATATGTCTTTTTACCGGTGCACAAAATGAGCCGTGCATGAACATCAATCACCTTGTTAAAAAAATAAAATCAACAAAGTTCATGAACTCACAACAAATTATGGTATTACCTTATTCTGGCCTCCGCCTCAGAGGCTTCTCCGAACCCCTAAGATCGACTCATCAAACCCCTAGGGTTCGATAGAACCCAGGTTAAGAACCACTGACTTAGACCAATATGTAAATTGTCAATCTACATTAGTATTGTTTCTCAGGTGCTTATTATTTTTATTCTGACCAAATTGTTATTTGGGACCACTGATCTTAAGGATTTTAAGATTGTTTTTCTATGATAATATTATTAATTTTTAAAATTTTTATTGCCTGTACATTAGTGAAATTGACATATATAATTTCTGCTTTTTTCTTTTATTGAATTTCTAATATTAAACTATTACAGGGAGCAGATTTATTCCCCACTTGAGAGGAAGCTTAAATCTTTTTATACTATGCTCTATCTATTCTGTATTATTCTGTTTTTGCTTATGTGTTTGTTGCTAGATTTTTTTCCCTTCTGTGGCATTTAGCACTGTTGAACACAGAAATTAAAAGTCTAGACCATCTTGACTTGCATAGCCAGTCTTTTTTCTGACATCTACTTCTCTTAACATCGTTTCTTTTTTCCTTCTTTTTCTTCCTCAGCCCAACCATTACAAGCCATATGTACCCTTTTAAACCCATTCCCATGAGTTCCACAATTCCCTATATTCTGCCAACTTTACATTTGGTGCCTATCTCTGACCTCTCTAGCAGCTTCTCTGCCTGGATTCCCACCAGGGCCTTCAACTCAGGATGTTCCAAACCAAACTCATTGTCTTCTCCAAACCTGCTTTCCTGGGTCTCTTCTCTCGGTTGGTCAATTTTCCCATTTACATAAACAAGAGAAATAAATTATTGTCATCTCATCTGACATAAGTATTGTCAAATGTGTAATATCAGTGTAACTGAAATCACTTCTCTTTCCACCTGGAACATAGTTCTTTCCCATAGGCTTGCCACCTCAAATCTCAGCTCATGGTTGGTCCATTCCCAACATTAATAAAAGGGTTCATCATATACGTACAAATTCAACTCATCATTTTCTAGGCAAAACCAATCTTAGGCTCCTAAGTCTCTATAAAATAGTGCGCAGACTACTTAGTATTGCTTACCTAACTTGTCTTTATAATTTGCCTCTTTTGGCTTCCAGTCTCAACTCTCACCTTTGTTCTTCCTCTGTATATTCCAGAATCATAAACCCTTGGTCTGTTTGTTCTCTCAACCTGTCCTTCCATGCCTTGTGCTTTTGTACCATTTCTTTCCATAGCCTGGAATGCCTACCCCTTTGGTCTTCTAGTTGACCTAGAGAGCTGTTATTATCCTCTAGACTATTCTCTGAACATCCTCATCTATGATCATCTCCAATATTCCCTCCTCCCTAACTAGTAATTTAAATCACTGACTTCTTCATGCTAGGACTTTTCTTTGAATATGCTCTTTTTTTTTTTTACAGAGACAGACAGAGTTAGAGAGAGAGACAGATAGGAATAGAGGAAAAGAGAGAGATAAGAAGCATCAATTCTTCATTGTGGTACCTTAGTTGTTCCTTGATTGGTTTCTCATATGTGTCCTGACCAGGAGGCTACAGCAAAAACAAGTGACCCCTAGCTCAAGCCAGTGACCTTGGGCTTCAAGTTGGTGAGCCCATGCTCAAGCTGGCTGAGCCTGCGCTCAAGCCAGAGACCTCAGGGTTTTGAACCTGGGTCCTCCGCATCGCAGTCTGGTGTTCTATCAACTACGACACTGCCTGGTCAATCTGATATGCTCTTAATGTTTCTATTTTCACATTTACTAAATTTTACTACAGTTATCTGTTTAAATGCCTTTCTTCTTTTTTTAGCCTGAGGTTTCTAGAAAAAGAAATTAGTCTTTTTTTATTATTATCATTAATTTTAATGGGGTGACACCAATAAATCAGGGTACATATTTACAATGAAAACATCCCCAAATTATCATTCAATTGTGTTGCATACCTGTCACCCAAAGTCAAAATGTCCTATGTCACCTTCTATCTGGTTTTCCCTCTGCCCCTCCCCTCCTCCCTCTGCACCCTCCCCTCCCTCCCCCCACCCCGTAACCACCACTGTCTTGTCCATGTCTCCTGGTCTCACTTTTATGTCCCACCTATGTATGAAATCATGCTGTTCTCAGTTTTTTTTTTTTTTCTGATTTACTTATTTCATTCGTATAATGTTATCAAGGTCCATCCATTTTGTTGTAAATGATCCAATGTCATCATTTCTTATGGCTGAGTAGTATTCCATAGTATATATGTACCATAGCTTTTAAATCCACTCGTCTTCTAACGGACACTTGGGCTGTTTCTAGATCTTCGCTATTGTGAACAATGCTGCCACGAACATGGTGGCACATTTCTTCTTTTCGAACAGTGCTATGGTGCTCTTAGGGCATATTCCTATAAGTGGGATAGCTGGGTCAAAAGGCAGTACGACTTTAAATTTCTTGAGGAATCTCCAAACTGTTTCCCACAGTGGCTGCACCAGTCTGCATTCCCATCAGCAGTGCAGGAGGGTTCCCTTTTCTCCACATCCTCGCCAGCACTTGTTCTGTGTTGTTTTGCTGATGAGTGCCATTCTGACTGGTGTGAGGTAATATCTCATTGTGGTTTTAATTTGCATTTCTCTAATGATTAGTGATGTTGAGCATTTTTTCATATACCTATTGGCCATCTCTATGTCCTCTTTGGAGAAATTTTTATTCATTTCGTTTGCCCAGTTTTTGATTAGATTGTTTGTCTTCCTGGTGTTGAGTTTTATAAGTTCTTTATAAATTTTGGTTATTAACCCCTTATCAGACGTGCTGTCGAATATGTTCTCCCATTGTGTGGTTTGTCTTTTTATTCTGTTCTTATTGTCTTTAGCTGTGCAAAAACTTTTTAGTTTGATATAGTCCCATTTGTTTATCTTGCTTTTTATTTCATTTGCCCGTGGAGATAAATCGGCAACTATATTGCTGCTACAGATGTCGGAGAGCTTGCTGCCTATGTTTTCTTCTAAGATGCTTATGGTTTCACGGCTTACATTTAAGTCTTTTATCCATTTTGAGTTTGTTTTGGTGAACAGTGTAAGTTGATGGTCTAGTTTCATTTTTTTGCAGGTAGATGTCCAATTTTCCCAACACCATTTGTTAAAGAGGCTGTCTTTACTCCATTGTATGTTCTTTCCTCCTTTGTCAAATATCAGTTGTCCATAAAGCTGTGGGTTTATTTCTGGGTCCTCTGTTCTGTTCCATTGATCTATGTGCCTGTTCTTATGCCAGTACCAGGCTGTCTTGAGTATAATGGCCTTGTAGTAAACCTTATATCCAGAAGAGTGATACCTCCTGCTTTATTTTTTCTTTTTAAGATTGCTGAGGCTATTCGTGTTCTTTTTTGGTTCCATATAAATTTTTGGAATATGTGTTCTGTATTTTTGAAGTATGTCATTGGTATTTTAATTGGTATTGCATTGAATTTATAAATTGCTTTGGGTAATATAGACATTTTAATGATGTTTATTCTTCCTAGCCATGAGCATGGTATATGCTTCCACTTGTTTGTGTCTTCCTTGATTTCTTTTATCAATGTTTTATAATTTTCCGAGTACAAGTCCTTAACCTCCTTGGTTAAATTTACTCCTAGGTACTTTATTTTTTTGGCTGCAATAGTGAAGGGGATTTTTTCCTTAATTTCTTTTGCTGATATTTCATTGTTGGTATATAGAAATGCCTCTGATTTCTGAGTATTAATTTTATATCCTGCCACCTTGCTGAATTTATTTATAAGGTCCAGTAGTTTTTTTTACTGAGACTTTAGGGTTTTCTATATATAATATCATATCATCTGCAAATAGTGACAGTTTTACTTCTTCTTTTCCAATTTGGATGCCATTTATTTCTTCTTGTTGTCTGATTGCTGTAGCTAGGACTTCCATAACTATGTTGAATAAAAGTGGTGAAAGGGGGCATCCCTGCCTGGTTCCTGATCTTAAGGGGATTGCTTTTAATTTTTGTCCATTTAGTATGATGTTTGCTGTGGGTTTGTTGTAGATGGACTTTATCATGTTAAGGAATGTTCCCTATATTCCCACTTTACTGAGAGTTTTGAGCATGAATGAGTGCTGGATTTTATCAAATGCCTTTTCTGCATCTATTGAAATTATCATGTGATTTTTGTTCTTCCTTTTGTTTTTGTGATGAATCACATTGATTGATTTGCGAATATTGAACCAGCCTTGCCTCTCCAGAATAAATCCCACCTGATCATGGTGTATGATTTTTTTCATATATTGCTGGATCCGGTTGGCTAATATTTTGTTGAGAATTTTAGCGTCTAAATTTATCAGGGATATGGGCCTATAATTTTCTTTCTTTGTGTTGTATTTGCCCGGTTTTGGGATCAGAATTATGCTCGCCTCATAAAAGGAGTTTGGAAGTCTTCCTTCCTCTTGAATTTTTTGAAATAGCTTGAGAAGGATAGGAGTTAGTTCTTTGAATTTTTGATAGAATTCTCTTGTGAAGCCATCAGGCCCAGGACTTTTCTTTTTTGGGAGTTTTTTGTTAACAGTTTTTATCTCATTTGTTGTAATTGGTCTGTTTAGGTGTTCTGATTCTTCCAGATTGATTTTTGGAAGATTATATGATTCAAGAAATTTGTCCATTTCACTTAGGTTCTCTAATTTTTTGGCATAGAGTTCTTCATAGTATTTTCTTACAATGCTTTTTATTTCTGTTGTACCAGTTGTTATTTCTCCACTGTCCTTTCTAATTTTATTTATTTGAGTCCTTTCTCTTTTTTTCTTGGTGAGTCTAGTTAAAGATTCATCAATCTTGTTTACCATTTCAAAGAACCAGCTTCTTGTTTCATTGATCCTCTGTATTTTTTCCTTAGCCTCTATGTCATTTATTTCTGTTCTGATCTTTATTATTTCCTTCCTTCTACTTGTCCTGGGTTTTATTTCCTTTTGTATTTCTAGTTCTTTTAGCTGCAGGGTCAGGTTGCTTATTTGAGCTTTTTCTAGCTTTTTATGATATGCCTGTAGTGCAATAAACTTCCCTCTCAGAACTGCTTTTGCTGTGTCCCAAAAATTTTGAGTTGTAGTATGCTCATTATCATTTGTTTCTAGAAACATTTTTATTTCTTCTTTGATCTCATTGTTAATCCATTCATTATTTAATATCATGCTATTTAGTTTCCAAGTGTTTGAGTATTTTTCAGTTTTTCTTTTGTGGTTAATTTCTAATTTCATGGCATTGTGATCAGAGAAAATGCTTGATATGATTTCAATCTTCTTAAATTTATTGAGACCATTTTTGTGTCCTAACATGTGGTCTATCCTGGAAAACGTACCATGAGCGCTTGAGAAGAATGTATATTCTACTGCTTTAGGGTGAAAAATTCTGAAGATATCTATTAACTCAAGTTGATCTAATGTATCCTTTAAGTCTGCTGTTTCTTTATTAAATTTCTTTCTTGAGAATCTAACCAGTGTTGTTAGTGGGGTATTGAAATCCCCTACTATGATAGTATTGCTGCTGTTAATCTCGCCCTTTATATCCATCAAAGTCTGCTTTATGTATGTCGGGGCTCCTATATTTTGTGTGTAGATATTTATAATAGTTATATCTTCCTGTTGAATTGTTCCCTTTATCATTATATAGTGTCCTTCTTTATCTCTTACTACTGCCTTTGTTTTAAAGTCCATTTTGTCAGATATAAGTACTGCTACCCCGGCTTTTTTTTTTTTTCATTTGCATTTGCATGAAATATTTTTTTTCATCCTTTTACCTTCAGTCTATGTGCATCTTTTATTTTAAGGTGTGTCTCTTGTAGATATCATATGTATGTGTCCTGTTTCTTTATCCACGCAGCTACCCCATGTCTTATGATTGGATCATTTAATCCATTTACATTTAAGGTTATTATTGATATGTAGTTGTTTATTGCCATTTTATTCTTTAAAGCTGTATTCTTCTTTTGCTATATTCTTTCCTCCCTTTGAACTGTTCACAACAGGCCCCTTAGTATCTCTTGCAGAATTGGTTTGGTTTTTATGAATTCCTTGAGGATTTTTTGTCTGGGTAGCTCTTTATTTCTCCTTCAATTTTAAATGTTAGTCTTGCTGGATAGATTAGTCTTGGTTGTAGGTTCTTGTTCTGCATTACTTTGATTATATCTTGCCATTCCCTTCTGGCCTCAAGTGTTTCTGTTGAGAAGTCCAATGTCATCCTTATGGGGGCTTCTTTGTAGGTGATAGCCTTTTATTCCCTAGCAGCTTTTAAAAGTTTTTTCTTTATCCATTAGCTTTGGTATTTTAACTATGATGTGTCTTGGTGTAGTTTTTTTGGGTTTCTCTTTAGTGGAGTTCTGTGTGCTTTTTGAATGTGTGGAATGTTTCCCAGCCTTAATTTAGGGAAGTTTTCTGCTATGATTTGATTGAACAAAGTTTCCATTTCCTGTCCTCTCTCCTCTTCTTCAGGAATCCCTATGATGTGAATGTTATTTCTCTTCATGTTGTCACAGAGCTCCCTTACAGTTTCCTCACATTTTTAAAAAAAATTTTTTTATTTTATTCATTTTAGAGCAGAGACACAGAGAGAGAGAGAGAGAGAGACAGAGACAGATATAGAGAGAAAGGGGGAGGAGCTGGAAGCATCAACTCCCATATGTGCCTTGACCAGAGCAGTGCAGGGTTTTGAACTGGCGAACTCAGTGTTCCCCGGTTGACTCTTTATCCACTGTGCTACCACAGGTCAGGCAGTTTCCTCACATTTTTTAGTCTCTTTTCCTTTTTCTTCTCTGCTTCTGTCCCTTTGTTTATTGTGTCCTCTAACTCGCTGATTCGATCCTCAGTGTGATTCATCCTGCTTTTAATTCCTTCCATTGTGGTCTTCAGTTCTGATACTGTATTTGTCATTTCTGTCTGATTCTTTTTTATTATTTCAATTTTGTTTTTTATACTTGTTATCTCTTTATTTAGGTGTTCATGATGACTATCCATTCTTGCTCTAATTTCTTTGAACATCCTAACTATAATTATTCTAAATTCTTATTTTGGTAATTTGGTTATATCTGGTTCATTCAGGTCCTTCTGTGGGGATTTCTCTTGATTCATTTGGTTTGCATTCCTCTGCCTGTCCATTTTGTCTGTGTATAAGCAAGTTGTGGCCACTGGAGTCCAGTAGGTGTTGCCGTTGTGTTCTCTAGGTGTAGTCTGTCTGCAGGCCGCCACCCCCTCTGCCGCTGCTTAGGGCGGTTGGGTATTGGCGTTGCCAGCGCTGGCCCACTGCGGCTCTTGCTGTGATTTCCACCTCTTCTCCTCAGGAGGGGCTGTCACTCAAGCCACAAGTCTCAGCACCAAGGGTAGAGGTGAGCACCTTTGCTCAGCTGCAGACCCAGCCTGTTTCTGGACTTCTGCCCAGCACCGCAGTCAGAGCCTGCTTGCCACAGTTTCGTGGCTTGGGCAGGGCTTTTGACGTGCTCTCAGCTGTGAGCCTTTGCCCGTCGGTAGCTTTAGCCCCGCCCTCGAGGCCAAGGCCCTTCTGCGCAGGGTTGCAAATCACGGTTTATTGGTCTGGGCGTGTTTGCTGGCTTGTGCTCAGCTGCGAGCTTCCGCTCATCCCGGGCTCTACCCCGCCCCCGCATTCAGAGCCAACTTGCGTAGGCCGGATGGCAAATCATGGTTTCTCCAGCCTCGCGGGGCTGGTAGCGTGAGCTCAGACAGGAGCCCTCGTCCGTCCCTGGTCCTAGCCCTGTCCCCGCGGTCAGAGCCGGCTTGCGCAGGGTAGCAAAGCAGATCTCTGCCCGTTCCTGGCCTCCCCCTTTTTTCCCTGCAGGTGGGACTACAGGCGAGCCCACAGCTGCCGGACCACTTTCGCGCGTCCCCTCCGCCCCTGCTGGGCTAGACCGAGCTCACACCAGCTGGGCCTCTGCCCCCACTGACAGAACCGCCATCCCTTCAGCAACCCTCAGCAGAGTAGGAAGTGCCCTAACTTTTCATACTGTTGGCCTTGGAGCTCCCTCCCTCTAAGCAGCTCTGCTCTAATTGCCTCGGGAGAGCTTGTTTGGCTAGTGTCCTATCTCCCTTTGCTGGTATTGCTAGTTCCAGGTGAAGTATTTGTTTTCGATTAGGGAAGTGACTTAGCCCAGGGGTTAGGGTGGCTATCCCTCAGAGTGTTTGTCCCTGTGCCTGCAGTCCACACTCTCTTCCCGCTGCTCTGGTCCTCTCCTCTGTCCTTGTTCCCCGGAACCCCGGGTGCGTGGTTTTGAGAGAGGTTTTCTGTGCTGTCCCTTTAAAAAGAAGGTTGGGCCTGAGAAAACTGTCTCTTTCTCACAAACAGTATCCTCACTTGTTTCACAGCTCAATACTGTCCAAACTCCTCTTCTAGGCTCTGGGACTGCAGGCTGGGGCTTGGTTCCTGGGACCCAGGTCCCTCCCTCTCCACCAAACTCTCCTCTCTCCACGCGGGTCTCTCCGGCCTCCCGTTTGCTCCAGGGAGCTGGGCAGCCCTCTTCGCATTTTCGCTATTTCTGCCAGTCTCAATGTGGCTTCTTCTGTGTTCCTTGGTTGAAGAGTCCACTTGGTTTAGTTCAAAGTTGGTCTATCCAGATGATGGTTCTTAAAATTGAGTTATAATCCACTTTGGTTCTGGGAGTTGGAAGTTGGTATGTATGCCTACTCCAGCGCCATCTTGCTCCCCCAAGAAATGGGTCTTATTCACACCTGTATTTACAGTACTTACTATAGTGCCTGGCTTATAGTATGACTTGATAATGCCAAAATAAAAGTGTGTTAAATATGATATTTAGTGGATGGAATATTATGTGAATTCCTTATGATTGATTGTCTTTTATAATGGTATGATTATCTTTTTAAATGTAATGTTTGTACTTATTGCCTAAAATTCTACTTTAATTAATAATGCCAACCATATGATACTTTTATTCAGATGTGATTGATAGTTTTTGTTGACTGTCTTACTTTTAGCCTTTTAATGACATATTGCTTTGTAAGCAGCCAGTTGCCTAATTTTTTTTAATGCAGCATGAAAATCTCTTTTAAATTAAGTGAAGGAGACAGTTTCATGCTTAAAAATTTTTATTTTTTGATATACTTCTACTTACCTAGTTTTGTATTTGTATCTACCATTTTTATAATTTAAAATTTACCTTTGTTTTTTTTTTATTTTTGTGTGAATTACCCATGGTTTCTTCTATCATAATATGTTTTAAAAGTTTATCGCTCAATTTTTTTTATTGTCAGTTCCTATTTCAGAATAGAATGTGCTGTTTTAATTATGTGTGTGTGTGTATGTGTGTGCATTTATAAATTACAAAGAGTTTTGTGGGTTTTGGCTTCATATGCAACTCTCATCTTATATCTGCTTTTATTTAAAATTAGTCTGGACTCAACAATTCCTTTTTTTTTTCTTTTATTAAGTGAGAGGTGGGGAGACAGACTCCTATATGTACCCCAACAAGATCCACTCAACAAGCCTGCACCAGGCGATTATCTGCCCATCAGGGCTGTTTCTCCGTTGCTTGGCAACTGAGCTTCTTAAGTGCCTGAGGTGAGGTCATAGAGCCATCCTCAGTACCTGGGGCCAACTTGGCTTGAACCATTCAGTCATGGCTGATGGAAGGGAAGAGGCAGAGAGAGAGATAGAGACAGAAGATGAGGGAGGGAGGTGGAGGAGCAGATGGTCACTTTTCCTGTATTTCCTGACCGGGAATATAAACCAGGATTTCCACATACAGGGCTTACACTCCACCACTGAGCCAACTGGCCAGCACCTCAACAATTCTTTAAATTAGTTAATATCATTAATAGTAGTCAGCAGAGTTCTTACATCTTCAGTTAGTAGTTTACTTTAGTAATTCACAATTAGTGTAAAACTTGATATAGATTCTCTATCAGATGTTGAGATAAATATCTTTATTTAGTAAATTTTCTAAGTTTTTTAGTATATAAACATGTCTTGTTTTCACTCATGAATTAAGACTTATAATAGCCTGGATTTGAATATATGTTGTTCCATTATTTACATGCTTTTGCTTTTTTGTGGAGAAATACCAGGAAGTCTAATTTATATTCTATTATCGATTATCTACATTTTCTTCTTGGAAGCACATAAAATACAATTCTCTGCTTACAATGTTTCTTTAGATGAGGCAATTTGTTCATTTAGTTTCTAGTTATTATATATCACATGAGAATAAAAAATATTTCTAGTCCTATTGTTCTTTTTCCAAAATATTAATCAACCATTCTATTTTTTTCAAAGTTATTATTGCACATTGACTCTTAACCTACATTCTTCAGATATCTCAATTTTTTTTTCTTTTTTTGTTTAAATAAGAGGCAAACAGGCAGACAGACTCCCACATATACCCCAACCAGGATTCACCGGCAAACCCCCTAAGGGAGATTCACTGCTCATCTGGGACTACTGCTCTCTTGCTTGGCAGTGAGCTATTTTTAGTGCCTGAGGTGGGGCCATGAAGCCATCCTAAGTGCCCGAGGCCAACTTGTTCTTACTGAGCCATGGATGTGGGAAAGGAAGAGAGAAAGAGAAGAGAGAGAGAGAGAGAGAAAGAAAGAAGGGAGGGTGGAGAAACAGTTTCTCATGTCTCCTGCATGCCCAGACTGGGAATCAAACCCTGACATTCACACACCACGCCATCGCTCTACTGCTGAGCCAACTGGCCAGGGTCAGATATCTCAAATTCTTACATGCTTTTATCATTATTTAAAATTTTTGGACTAGATTTTTTTAAAGTGTAATTTTGCTTTGATTATTTTTACCTCAAATTGCTATTAATTATATATTGCAGTTCATATATTTTCAACATGTTTATCTCTTTCATAATTCAATCTTATTATTTCATTTTGCCCATCTTGAAGTTATTCAATTTAATATTTTATTCACTAAATTCACTGTCTTTTGCATTTTTGTGATATAACATTTTATCTTTGATTTTGTTTATTTACTCTTCTTGTTAATTTCTGTTTTTTGTTGCTTTTTAAAATAATATTTAGTAAATACTTTTTTGAGGAAGGGTTTCTTGCAATAAAACTCATCATCCCACTTAGAGTCTCATTTTTTATGTTACTTTAAATATTTTATTCTGAAATAGTAAAGCAGTATGACAAAACATAAAAACTTCAATAAATATGTGTAGCATATATAGAGATGATGTACATAATATATAAATATCTCTATAAATATTAATAATAAAAGACGACATCCCTAGGGAAAGAGACAAAGCCCATAAACTGGTATTATCCCCCCCCCCAACACACACACACACACTGAGAGATAAATAAATAAATAAATAAATGAATGACATAAGATTAAAAAAGGCCAAGAGGACAATAGTCACATAGAAATGATTCAGCTCTCTGGTAATCGTAGGACTGCAAAGTGAAAGGACAAAATATTGTTCTGTTTCTAACAAGCTGCAGTGAAAATTTACAGACACTGCTTATTGAGCTCTAACCTTCTGGGCTACAACTTTGTGAAATGACATTCACTTTAAGGTGTTCTGAGTTTTCCATAATTTTCTACAATCAAAGACTGAAAATTGTTAAAAAGAAAAGGTAGTGTATGCTTAATCCTACTAATAAATGATAAAAAGACAAGGGAGAGAAAAATCAACCTGATAAAATGGTTCAGGAAAACTTCACAGAATAAATAAATTTTAAGCAGTGTCTTAAGAATTGGTGAAATTCACTTATAGAGACACTGTGGAAGACAAAAGGCTACTTTAGGACAAAGGAGAAGGAACTGGCAAAGATAAAATACCAGGGTTCTTAGATACTTGAAACTTTTTAAGGCAGTAGGTCTTAAATGTTACCAATACACACATACTTGTAATTATGTGGAGGGATGAAGATGTTCACATACTGTATGAATGGTTTTGCAATATATACATGTATCTATCAAATCATCATATTGTATACCTTAAATTTACATATGTAAGCTCAAGAATAATTTCTTCAGGGCTATCATTTTACAAATAAAGAAAACATATGGGAGTTGATATTTTCTATTTCAAACCAATTTATAGTAACATATATTATCCCTGAAGCAGACAAAGATGTATTTAGGGCAGAAGGTTTGACAATTTAGATTAAAATAAAGAAAAACACCCCAGCATAGCCTACATGTTCTCAGCATATTAGTTTAAAATCCAACACATTTGTTTGTGTCACTATCTGTTAAAATCAGGACTAGATACAAACTTGATTAGTTTTAAAGACTCCAACAAACTGTATCACTGAACTGTTGGCACTCTAGATGATTTTAGTTGGTTCGGCCAGGCACAAGGCAGCTTCTCAGTAAAGACTCAATTTCTCTGTTTCTGAAATACCACCCCGATGAGTCCAAGGAACATCCAACACAGGTTGGGTTTATTGGTAGTGATTCATAGCATATGCTACAGTTATTTCTCTAGATGTCTAGAGCAATGTGGTGAGCTGGTAGAGCTCTGTCTACATTCACTTCTCTGGAGACAAAGCCATTGTGCAAAAGCAGGGAGGAGGAAAGCAGAAAAGCTATGTAATTTCTGTCTTTATGCCACTAAAACAACTAGGCTTTGGATACTCAGCCCTCCGAGTTAGGAATAACAGAGGTGCCAACTTTATAAGAGTAGAGTGTTGTTTTTCAAGTTATAATTTTTCAAGTACTACTTTAAAAAAGTATTAAATGCCTAGTATTAATAGAAAACAGGGCTGGGAGAGTGATGGCCAACTGGAGTTCATTTGCAATATTCTCCATGTGAAATCATAAAGATGTAGGGTTATGGCCTCAACGCCAACAGTAGATGGATAATGTAACACATTTCACTGTGTTAGTCATTGGATTTAGAGTTCCGAGGGGAAAAAAAAGTATTGAGTCTTACAGTTTCTCTCTAATGATTGTATGTATTTATCTCTAAATTGAACCTTTGTTAGCTCTCCTCAGAAATAAACAATGTCTGCTTTGTTCTTATGGGTTGAGTCCAGTGAAATTCAAAGAATTTAACAGCCAATTCTCTGCCCTAATGACAGTTTTAAGTATAAAATAATTATATACCAAAAGGTAGCCTATTATTTTATACATTTGACATTTCAATAAGATAAAAAGGAGGTACAAAAAATTAGATTGTTATAAGAAAGAAATTTAAAATATTAATGAAAAATATTAAAGAATATCTGATAAAAAAACAATACAAATGTTATTTAAGATATTTTCATATTGATTCTTAATTGGCATCCGCACTTGCAATTTTTTTTTACCTATGGACAAATGAACATTATTATGGGTGCTTAGAATACAGAATATGCTGTTGTAAAGATGAATGTTAAAAAAGAATAAGGAGCCCTGGCCAGTTGGCTCAGCAATATAGCATCAGTCTGATGTGTGGAAGTCCCAGGTTCGATTCCTGGTCAGGACACACAAGAGAAACAACTATCTACTCTCCACCACTCTCCCTCCCCTTTCTCTCTCTCTCTCTCTCTGTTCCTCTCCCACAACCATGGTTCAAATCATTTGAGCAAGTTGACCTTGGGAGCTAAAGATGGCACATGGCCTAACCTCAAGCACTGTAAATAGCTCAGTTGCCGAGCGACAGAGATGCAGCCCCAGATAGGCAGAGCATTGCTCTGTAGGGGGTTTTCCCAGTAGATCCCAATTCAGGTTCATGTGGGAGCCTGTCTTTCTGCCTCCTGGCCTCCCCACCTCTTGCTTAAAAAAAAAAAGCAAGGAATACAAATTTGTGATTTTTACATTGGCTGGCTGCCCAGGTGCCTACCTTTGCGAGAACCCTAATTACAAGTGCTATTTTAACAATTGGTTCACCAAACTCAACAAAACTTAGGTATCAGTTCTGCTGAACTGGTGAGATCCAGCTGAATTCCACCACTGATTGAATCCACTATATGTTTAGTGAGAGAATTTCTGTTCCCTCATTCATTTTCCTACCTCCTTCCTTTTCTGCCATTTCCATTCTGTCTTCTCTTTTAAATTCTAACAACACCATTATGGTTTGTGTGGTCTGTATGTCAGTGTTGTGTTGGTATGCTTTCTCATATTTCTTTCTGACTCTATTTTCTCGGATAGTATTTCTAATATAATATTAATAGCCAGATTGTTTCTGATGAGTATACTGAGCATTAGGTTCCAACATAATGGATTAATTACAGCTTTGATTTTGATGTTGTGATTTGGGTCGTATGAGTATGTTTGTTCTGAGTAAGTAGAGTACCATGCAGATTTCATGTTTTCTAATCTATTTTACATCAGAAGACCCTGCCTATTTCTTTATGGTAAACAAGCCATCTTACAAAATGCAATATGCAGTGGTTTGATGGCTTTTCAGAGATAATGCTCATTGGCAGTATGCACTTCACACAGTGTATTAGGCATGCCATGTTCAGGATCTCAGCAGGGCTCTCTTTATGCAAGTCAAAACTGAGAAGTTTGCCATGACATGTCAGGAAAAAGCTGTGCTCTTCACATAAGAGATGAGCTGTTGCTTTTTAAGTGTTTTAATTTAAAAGTGAAAAGCTCTGAACACCATTTATGAGTATATAGTTGTCTATAATGTATAATGTCTATAATGTATCACTGGCTACATTATAATTTTAGCTGCCAGAGAGCTCAGGGATCTAATTGATATCCTTGGGAAAGGTTTGATTGCTGTGATCTTGGTGTGAAGCTCAGCAGTCCCTCCTCTGCAGAGTTGCAGTCTTGAAAGGGCACCCGTCAATGTGGGTGAAGCACTCCAGAAACGTGTTCTCTCCTGTCATCTCCACAGGACCTGTGGACCTACAGGACCATCTCATGCCAGTGATGGCTGTGACATTTATGGGCCAGGCTCATGTCTTTTATTGAGAGACAATTACTGGGGTAGTACTGAGGCCTGACTGAGCCTCTGGGCACAGCAACTGTCACATCTACTGCTGAGGTTTGTGAATTAATGCTCAGATGGATTCAGCAGGTTGTACATTAACTTTCAATTGTCAGCTCCACTGTGAGTGTCCAAAAATGTTTCTTGTATGCCCTTTCTTTCATTCTGGGTCTGAATTTAGAAGAATAAACACTCGCTTTCTTATTTTTAAGCCACTTAAACGAGTCCAAGCAGGTAACTTTGTTTTCACTCTGGTGGCTTTGGTGATGGCTTGTCCAGAATGAGATGGGATGTTCCTTGCCTCAATTTTCTCATGGCTGAAATAGTAAGAGACCCTGTTACCTTCTTAAACACAATATCCCATTACATAGTGCTGGTAGAATAAGACCCATGTCACTTCAGTGAATGTTTATATAGTAGCTCCATTATTAGTTGTTCTTATTGTATGTATGTGTCGTGTGTGTGTTTTAAACACTCAGAAAGGTTTATTATTAAAATTAATTTGTCACAGACAGATATCTTACTGGAGATACTTATCTTCAGTAACACAACAGTAAGTGGAACATGTTTCAGTGCCCGGAACTGAAAGAATACAAGGAGACGGCGCTCCTGATAGTAGGAGAAGAATGGCAGGCTGGCAGGCTACTCAGAAGTCTGAATGCTCTGTTAATCATCACACAAAACTTGTGCAAATACATGCTAATAGAAGGAGACTTAACTTAAGGTGTTGAACACACAATGCACCATATAGATGATGTACTACCAAATTGTATACCTGATACCTATGTAATTTTGTTAATCAGTAAATTCAATAAAAGAAAATAAAAAATCTTCTGGCATTTTTAGTTTTAATGGTCTTGTGATGAATTGAGCATATTATAAGATATCCTTTAAGATACCAAACTTTTCCAATATTCCTAATGAAGATTTTTTGGGAAGAAAAGACTGTATTATTTTGTTTTTAAGTTAGAACATCAAGCAGCCCGAAATATTCATATTAAAGTCAAGTGAACTATATTAATAACTCTTAGAACATAAATTACTGTGGGGTTATTCATCAAATTCAGTATCTTGGTCATCTGATAAGCTGTTTTCCGATTCCCCTTTCCTTCCTCACTGGTATAATTCTGATACACCCACCAATTGTGACACTTTCCAAGACAACTATAGTCCCTTTTCTGTATGCCTTTAGAATAAAAACAACTTACCCAGCTAAAGGAGATGAATAATTAATCGCTTAGTCCCACTGGGGGAAATTGCACATATGGCTGAGTAGGAGGGATCATGAAAAAATAAGAGCTGTCAAAGGGTGCCCTTTCTTCCCAAATGTTAAAGAATGCTCTTTTTCTTTATACTTTGAGTATCAGCAGGTAATGAGAGGAGCAAAACCCATGACGGCATGAAATAGAAGGGCAGTGAGAAAGGTATAGAATAGAGCTAATTTTTTACTTTAAAAACTATAATTGGAATAACTACTGTTCTTACAAATAAAAACCATGATTAATTACATACTCATTTGGATTTTTGTTTCCTGAATTAATTTTTTAAATGATGTTTTGATTGATTAAGTTTAGAAAGAGAGAGGAAGAGAGAGAAAGAGAAAGGGAATCATTCATTTTTTTGTTTCATTTAGGTATGCATTCATTTGTCACTCCAAGTATGTGCCCTGACCGAGAATCAAACCTGCAACCTTGTTGTTTTGGGACAATGCTCTGACTGAACTCACTGGCCAGGGCCTTGTTCCCTGAATTAATTTAATGTTACTAACCTTTGAGATGACCCGAGAGGGTTTATGATCAAGCATATTTTGTAGTTTTAAAAATAGGGTTTTGCACATAGATGTGCTCATGTTCAAACAGGTGCTATAGTGACCGATAGAATGCAAAATCATTTATTTTATCCCTAAATTCATGTTAGCTGTTTATTTAATTTGTCATAGTGCACAATCTCAATCCAGAGATTCTAAAAGAAGACCACATCAGATCTATTTTTTTTTCCATTTATGAAATCTTTGTATACAAGAATATTGAAAACCAACATAATGTATGGGACTTGGACCCATACTCGATGTGGTAGTGCATTGTAGCCTGACACACACTGTAAAATTCTCCCTGCAAACAGCAGCCTCTTTCAGTTGAAATGTTTTTCAGGCACCTCTTTTAGGCCATTATAGTTTCTGATACAAGAGGCATCGTTTTGCCTCCTAGAAAAGAAATTATTCACTATTTCTACTTTAGTAGGAATGTAGAATAAGTCAATATAAAATACCTTTATATAACAGAAATTTGAGAGCTCTGGAAAAACCCTGGTGTCATCTGAAATCCTCTCACTCACTGAAATTCACTTTAACAGAAGAATTTGATCTTTGTTAAACAAATACCCTTGGGAAACACTAGCGCTTCACATTTGTATCATTGTTTATTTCCTGATGTCCACGGAGGGTTTTATAACCTTTGAAGTGGAGGAATAATATCTGCTAAAGGGGAAAAAGTAATAGGATAGTCTAAAAACTGAAGACAGTTAATGTGCTTAGAAATCTGGCTTCATGTCCTTCTCTTCTATAAGTGAACAGCACTGTTGCTCACATTCCTACAGAAGCATTCATTTGTATGAGAAAATAGGCTTTGTGATAGACATAACAATATGCAACATTCAACAATGTGCTTAGAAGGACAGATTTTGGTTTTAAGTCTAGAAGAATCTTGTAACATCAGAGTACTTTTGTGTAAGAAAGTTATTGTGGAATAATTCTCTACTTTTTTTTGTTCCACCAGTAAGTTTATCTCAGAAATTGATTTACTCCATGGTAGAGAAAAATAGTTTACATTTCTAGTAGAAGACATGTATGTGTTTACTGACATTCTATTTGTGTGTGTGTGTGTGTGCACACGCGTGCACACATATTCCCAGTAAGTTTTATGGTAGTTAAACTTTGCAGCAGTATTCATGGGAAATGTCACTAGGGTCCACCTGGATTGTACCCTGGTTGAGGACAGTGTTCAGTGGAGGTATGCTTAGCATCTGGGGTGAGGTAATACTTTATTTTCAGGACTGGATTTCACACTTGATGTTTGGTGCTCCACCCTCTAAATTCCTGAAGCATCTAGTATCATTATGACAGCCAAAAATAATACCCACCTCCACCCATTTCCAGACAGTCCAGAGAAGAGTCCCACCTCTTGGTGAAAGTAACAGTGTAGCCTCTTCTCCATGACAGAGATATTCTTCCAGGCATTTGGGCAAGTGGTTGTCCACAAAACTAGAATGCCTTCTTACAGCAATAACCAATAGGCCACTTGATAACTGCGGCCCTGGAAGTCTCAGGTCTTTGTTAACTATCTTTTGTTTCAAAATGGGGGGGGGGTCCTAGATGATGCTGGAGTGTTTTGCTTGTCTTTTAGTGACAATTTTCCAAATGCCAAGGCAGTGGGATAAGAAGGCCGATTAATTTTACACTGAATGTACTCATTTTTGGAATGATATGTATGTAGAACTGTCTTCCCCCACAGTTAAGAGCATAAGACATGCTGCAATGAGAAATGAATTGCTTCCTCTTTTTTAAATTCAAACTTCCCAATGTTTCCAAGTGTACTTTCTCTTTCAAAATTCCCTATAAGCTGACAATTTTATTTTAGAGGCTTGATAGGGATAGGGAGATTAAATACTGCAAACTGTGAGCACTAACATTGTTCCCTAGGCAAATAAACAAGAGCGCTTCTGGAGGGATATAAAATTGGTTTTCAAGGCTTAACTTCCACAACTGGTTTAATAGAGCTTGAAAAAATATATTCTAATTGCTCTGTGGCACTTTTTACATTGCAAACATTCTACTTCAACCCTTTTATGACTGTTTTGTCCCACAGGTAGATATTTGTATTATGACAGATACATTTAGTTAGCTAAACAAGAAAAACCTACCAAATAGTTCCCTACGTGGAAATTAAACCTTCAGGACCTAGCTCTCAATGCCAGGACTGGGTTTCTACACTGTTTCTGATGCACCATGTAAGTCCGTGTACTTTCATTAAAAAAAAACAAAAACAAAAAAACACATAAGTAGCCACTGTTTGAAACCTGGTTCATGTAAACACTGAGTCCCTAATTCTGTAACTTTATGGTGGGGACACAAGATTGAAGATCCCTAGGACACAGCCAATGACTCTACAAAATCTGCCAGCAGATTGTAGAACAGTGGTTCTTAACCTGGGTTCTATCGAACCCTAGGAGTTCGATGATTCGGTCTCAGGGGTTCAGAGAAGTTTCTGCCATGGAGGCCAGAATAAAGTAATACCGTAATTTGTTGTGAGTTCATGCACTTTGTTAGTTTTGTTCTTTGAGCAAGGTGATGTTCATGCACAGCTCATTTTGTGCACCAGTAAAAAAACATACCTATGTCTTGAATTTGGAAAAGAAATCATATTTTATTTACCACTAAAGAGGGGTTCAGTGAATGTGCATATGAAACTGGTGGGTTCGGTACCTCAGAAAAGGTTAAGAACCACTGTTGTAGAAGGAACACCTGGGCCCTTAATTCTTCTCTGAGTCACCCACAGAAAGTTATGGCTTGGAGGCGCGTGGGGAGTCAATTACAGAGATTTTAAGTGTTGAAGGTATTGTTGCAGCATGCATAGAGTTTTACATTATGTGGAGGAGTAAGAGGCAGCATACATTTCTATTTCTGTTCAGCTTCTGAAGCTCAGAGCATAATAACCTCCCTTGGTCTGAAAGTTCAGCTGAGATTTCTTGGATACCCTTTATCACACTTGCAGGACTTACTTCTCTAGCTTTCCTTGTTGATCTCTATCCAGGTGGCAGTCATTCTATGTCTCTTCCCTTGAATCCTACAAGCAACTGCTCAACTCCTAGATGGTTCTGTGTCGACGGCAGAAGGAAAGTGACTACAGGGATGTTGAGGGATGCTTCACTATAAAGATTATTTTGTCTGAATTCAGGCACTCTAGCTTGTGCCAAGAATGCTGCCTGTAAACCTTTCACTTTGGGCTGGATAAGCTGGTTTTAGAAAGGCACAGTGTGTAACGTCTTAAAGAAAAGGAAATGGACAATTAAATTCTCTACTTGGAAGGTTATCTTCGGGAGCTTAGGCTGGGTCAATGCCAAGGCCCTCTCCAGGACTCAAGTTCGGTGGGTCTAAATTAGATCCAGTCACTTGTCTTATAAACACTGATTTCATAGAATATTTTCTCATTTTTCCTATTTCTAGGCATTAATTCCCTGATCCCTAGTACTGGTTTTGTGGATGTATTAATTTAACCACACTAACTGAATTTATTTTCTGAAATTGCTTCTCTGGTTATGCTTCACTTTTGGGTTCAGTGGTCAGAGCTTTATAAAAGCTAACTTTGAGAAGACTTTGCTTTTCAGACTCAAATAGAAACAAAGAGAGGAACCAGGGCAATTAACTGATGTGCAACAATTCTGAATTGGGGAGAATGTAAAAGCAGTCCCAGAGAAGGTAGTGTCATGCCTGAGATTTTGAATAAGAAAGTCTTAATCAATGTATCTGGCTTTATTTCTTTCCCAGTTTAACTTATTTGAGCACATATTCCTTTTTTTTTCTTTCTTTCACTATATATATCTATATCTATATCTATCTATCTATCTATCTATCTATAGATAGATAGATAGATATAGATAGATAGATAGATAGATATAGATATAGATATATACACACACACACACATATAGGAGTTTATTCTTTAATTTTAAATATGATTTATTCTGTATATAAATAGAATATATGTGTATATATGTTCTTTTTCCAAACATATTAGTATATATTAGCATTCTCTATAAAATATACATATTATCCTAAGTGTTTTGATAATAATACACATAGTGAATTAATATATGCTAAACAGATATGACTATATATACTAACTTTTATAGGTGAGTGGAAAATTCCCATGTCATTTGGTATACAGGGTAGAGAAAAAGTAGGTTTATAGTTTTTCATGTGGAAAATAATGCAATAGTAATAAAAAATAATACAAGAATAAGCTGTTTTAAATACAACTGTAAACCTACTTTTTCACCCTGTATTTATTTACATATATAGGTCTTTTCCTTTTAAGAATGGCAGGGGCTATAGTTTGTCCTTTTTCCTTGGACATGAAAGGATCGCCCTAAATGCTTGCCCTTGCTCCTCAAATTTATGGAAGCGTAGCCCTGAATCAACTGTTGCTGCAGTGTGAATGTTGACTTCACTTTTTTTTAACCTACTGGCACTTTCTAATTGTGTCATCATTTTCTAATTTCCTGTGTTCTTGTGTGCATGTTTAATATTTAATGTGGGTCTCTGTGTTATCAAACTCCTGTGTTTCTTTCCAGTCCCAGACTCTATCCCACCTCTTTATCCCTCCATTTCTGAGCCCTAGGTTCTAGCCGTTTTGAAATAAGTCATGTTTCTTTTCTATTTTTATGCTTTCTCTTTTGTTTCTCCATCTAGAGTAAATGCCTGCCTGAATTTAAATGCCCCCTCTGATCTGCAAGATCCAGCTCAGGAATCACCTCATATAGGAGATAAGTTTTACATTTTTCCTATCTCCTAGAGAGAGGACCACCCCTCTGTGTGCTAACACTATCCGTTGTAATGTGTCCATCAAAAGCCCTAAGAAATAAGTGGCATCATTCTCATTTGATTCCTCAAAATGTTGAAGCTTGGTGATATTAAGTGACACATAGCCAGATACAATAGGGACAAACTTGGAACCAAGTTATAGAATAAAAAGCCCTTGCTCTTGACCACCGTGTTATGCTTTTTCTCAGGATTAAAGAATTCCCAAAAGGCAAATTGGAACTTTGGAGTTAATTGTATCCTAAGTATGCTTGGACACAAGAGGCCAGTTATGGAAGGTCCCTTGCTTCTTGAGTAAGAGAGGACTTGACTTAGCCATGGGCTAGAAAGAAAACTTAATGTGAACTCCCCTCTGGTAGCCTGGCTTGATTCTTACACAGCTCAGATCTTCAGAGTTTAGAAAGGTCATCCTGAGCGTGAGCTACATGGATCACAATGAATGGGTGGACTATGTGCAGAGATAACCCAGACTTCTTCTCTACACATAGATACCTAAAAAGGTCATGCCATTCTTTCCTTGTTATTAGATATAAAGTGGAATACAGTGGCTATAGTTGATAATACTCAATATTGAAATTGAAATTTACTAAGAGAGTAGAACATGTGTTCTCAAATTAAAATAGAAAATATAGGAGGTGACAGATGTGTAATTAGCTCGATGGTAGGAATCCTTTCACAATGTTTAATATATTGAATCATCATAAGCCCTGGCTGGATAGCTTGGTCAGTTAGAGTAATTGTCCCAAAGCAGAGAGGTTGCCAATTCAATCTACAGTCAGGGCACATAGAGGAACAAACTGATGTTCCTGTCTCTCTATCCCTTCCCTTCTCTAAAATTAATAAAATAAATATTTTTTAAAAAAAAAAAAACATTAAGTTATACCCATTTGCTACTTAGACCTCGATAAAGCTTAGGGGGAAAAGGCCATGTCAATCCTATTTATTCGTAACATGGTCCAGGCTACCACCCCAAAGGCTTACCCCTCAGTAAAATATCTTGTGTGTATACATATGCTAAAGTGAATTACTTCACCAACCTTTGATATGCTTTCTCCTTGAGTGACTTCAAAATTTTAGTAACTAATTGCATGTTCATTTGTTCCCTGGATTTAAAACTTGCTCTTTTGTTGTTCTAGTTACAAATGCTCTTGAGTAGAAATTGCTCAGCATCCTTTAAAGTTTGCAAAGCACCATATAAAATCATTGAAATGAATAGCACTAAAATATGTAAATTGTTGCAATTGTTCTTAAGTGCTTCTTTACAAATGATCATTTCAAAGACAATGTGAGCCTGACCAGGAGGTGGCACAGTGGATAGAGTGTTGGACTGGGATGTGGAGGACCCAATTTTGAGACCCCGAGCTTGCCAGCTTGAGTGCAGGCTCATCTGGTTTGAGCAAAAAGCTTACCAGCTTGGACCCAAGGTCACTGGCTCCAGCAAGGGGTTACTCAGTCTGCTGATGGCCCATGGTCAAGGCACATATGAAAAAGCAATCAATGAACAACTAAAGCACCACAACAAAAAAACTGATGATTGATGCTTCTCATCTCTCTCTATTCTTCTCTGTCTATCCCTCTCTCTGACTCTCTCTCTGTCCCTGTAAAAACAAACAAACAAACAAACAAACAAACAAAAACCACAAAGACAATGTGAGATCTTTTTCATGTCATCAGTGATTATGTTTACAACATGGGGTCAGTCTTCAATATATGAGCATTTTTAATTTTGCAAAGTTAAAAAATGTTTTAGCCTGACCTGTGGTGGCGCAGTGGATAAAGCGTCGACCTGGGAACACTGAGGTCACCAGTTCAAAACCCTGCACTGGTCCAGTCAAGGCACAAATGGGAGTTGATGCTTCCAGCTCCTCCCCCATTTCTCTCTTTCTCTCTCTCTCTCTCTCACTCTGTGTCTCCTCTCTAAAATGAATAAAATGAAAATAAAATAAATTTTTTAAAATGTTTTAAACTTCAGGAATTTATATTCCATTATCATTAAGAACATTTCCCCTTATGTTCTTTTATTTTTCTCTATTTTGAATAATAAAAAGTTTAGTTTGGAGGCAGTTGCAATGGCAGGCAGCAGTAAAATTGTCAGGAAGTAATTTTATATTAGGCACTGGTTTATAGACTCTCTGATTTTAAAAAGGGGTTAGATTTTATTTTGGTGTAAAATATAGCAAATATTGATTTGAGGGAACATGAACTCTGCTGTGTAGTATGTGAGCAAAGAGTCTTAAAGTTAATTCTTTAATATAGAGCGAATATAAACTAACATGCAGAGGCACATCTTCAATTTACAGGAATGTTATTTTGCTGACCTCTAGATCATGCTTAAGACATTTCAGTCTTTTCCCTTCCCCATCTCTCCATACAGATTAAAGACAAAACTTGATTAGGATAATGACCAAACAGCAACAAATGTGAGATAGTTTTCTCTTTGTCTTTAGAAAGCAGAAACAATCTGATATAGTTCTGAGATGCTATAGACTCCAAAGTCAGGCTATTTTGTTGATAGTGTATTTCTTGGTGTCTACTTTTGGAAGCATAACAGCTATTATCTCAGGAATCCTCTGGTGAGAGTTATGAATGATGATGTGAGTAGATAAATGCTTCTTGACCTTTGGTCAGTGTAACAGCAAGTCTCTAGGGACCACAACGGAGCTGTAAACATGAATGCAATAGATGCAGAAGTACCTGGAGAACAGAAAAGCAAAGAAGCCACCAAGACCAGAATGGGATTTATGAACTAGCAGAGGATTTTAAATAAAATTTACACTTGACTTAGGTGTCACTTTTAAGAAAGAAAATGAAATTTTAATATTATATAGAATACAAATGTAAAAATGACCTAGTCAGAATTTATGGATAAATCCATATTATTGTTTTTAGTCATGTTCTGATATGCTGGTATCCAGACACAATGCAGAGCAATTTATTAATACTTGTTGTATGATTGGCTACGATGCTAATTGTGATTCATAACTGTCACCCACCATTTGTGCTATTTGAGAGCAATCGCAAGCATAGGTAATTATGGTAGATAGCCCCTGTGCCAAGCAGACATTGCATATATCCTTTGGCTGAGGTAAGACTGACAAGCTATGAGTAATAGACTGCACCATGGAAAAGATTTATATTAGAGACCCAGTTAGCTTGAGTGCTTTATACTTTTCATTTCTCAATAACTTGACTGCAACCAAGGCAAGTCAGTTATTTCCCAAATTCTCCATTTTTGTGATGGGATAATCAATATAGAGCAACTGTTCATTTAGAGTTACTCTGATATACTAAGACTAGACAGTTTACTATGATATTGATTATTCCTGTAATTTACCACTGGGCATAGATGCCGATGTGATCCAGATGCTTTGAAGGGCATTGGAAATACATTGCTTCTTAGCGATGATAGTTCACTTATTGGTAAGCACAAAGATTTTGCTGTCATAATCAGTTGGACTCTGATCCTCTATGCTGCTTGGGGCAAAATGTAGCACAATTTCATCCATCATACATCACATTTCTCAGCCTAAAATATCACTGCAGAGTTGAGAGACGTTTTTGTCTTAATAAATGGAGTTCTCAGAATGAGGTCCAAAAATCATTCTAGATCACTATCCTCCCATGTGGCAGGACCTTGAGTAGTCCTCAGTGTTATTCTTATATCTCTTGTAGAGGGTTCCCATTACACTAAAATGTTATCCAAAGAGTTGTCAATGAACCAACTGTTCTATTTGATACAAATGTCAGGTGCAGTGTGCAAAGACATCCCAGATATCTGTTATCTTTGAAATCCTAATTTCACATAGGATGTCTCAGAAAAAAAAAAATCTTATAATTTCTACAATTAAATATCTGTCAAATAAAATCCATGCACTTTGTAAATTATTTACCTTTCCCTGGTGCCAGGTAATTGTGTTAGCACTCTTACTGACCACATGCTTTCTACCCAGAAAGATTTGAAATTTTGAAGTCCTCTCCTTTATCCTTCTCTAGCTAAGCCACTGTTAAATTCTGCAAGGTTCTCTCTGTAAACATCTATCACATATATTTTATGTAATTTCTTCACACAAAATGGCAGAAATCATGATATTATTTTAGTGGGTTTTTCACCCTTTCATGGTTTACACTTGCATTTACTGCACTAGCTATCTAGTTTGAATAATATCATTAGGTTCTTCCCTGATCATTCACTTAATCACCCATTGTGCTTTTTGTTTTTTGGTGGTTTTTTTTTCAAACATACCACTTTCTCATTTGGTTTTCTTATCCAGATAGCCCAACCCTTAATACCTAATAGACCCTACAGCTAGAAATATTATTCTCTTCATTAAATCAGGACCCTTTGTTTTATGGAAGAAGTAACTACAATTTTAAGACTTTTTGTGTTTATAATATTTTGTTATATCTCATCATGGCAAGTTTATAATGCCTTTATAAAATAATTTCTCGTGCCTGACCAGGCGGTGGTGCAGTGGATAGAGCCTCGGACTGGGACATGGAGGACCTGGGTTCGGGACCCCAAGGTTGCCAGCTTGAGCGCAGGCTCATCAGGTTTGAGCAAGGCTCACCAGCTTGAGCCCAAGGTCGCTGGCTCAAGCAAGGGGTCACTCAGTCTGCTGTAGCCCCCTGGTCAAGACACGTATGAGAAATCAATTAATGAAAAACTAAAGAATTGCAACAAAAAATTGATGTTTCTCATCTCTCTCTCTTTCTGTCTGTCCCTCTCTCTGACTCTCTCTGTTTCTGCCACAAAATAATAATAATAATAATAATAATAATAATAATAATTTCTCATGTCAGTTTTTTTAATGGGCTTTGCTAGCTCTAAACATTTGTTTAAACCACAGTGTAGTGTGTCTGGTTCATACCTACTAGTGATAAATTAATTAGTGCCACTGAATAATCTACAAAATTTGAGGCTCTTCAGGGTGATGGTTGTAGTATTTGTTTAGAATTATTTTTATGTGTTAATGCTATTTGTGAGGAGAATAAATATAGATACACACCCACACATAACATATACATACAATAGAGGCCAACGATCACCAGAATAATGACTGGACTATGCTAACAAAATCATTGTATAAGGTTAGTGGTAGAAGAGATGCATAATCAAGACCAAAGTAAAAAGAGCAAAAGGAAGAGAAAATTTAAACCTGGAAGACTAGAATCACGTCATTCAGAAAAAGCTAAAAAAATAAAATAAAAAATGAGTGTTTAGTATATATTTTCATAGGTCCATTTAAACACATCTAGATGTCTCTATGTAGTTGGATAAATGCATGTTTTTATAGGTCACTGGCTATAATCCATTTTATGATACTGTATAAAAGTAAAGATATATAATAGTATCTTTTCATTGTAAAGCTTGTATGTTCTCTGAAAAGACAATTTATTTAACGTTAAGTGTTAGAAATTTCCCCATTTATCACATTTGATGAAAATGCATTGAAAATTGGTTGAAAATATATTTAAGAAATTTTAAAATAGGATATATAAGATATAAATGTTATTCTCCTTTATATGTGATTTAGATTGTAAACTGCCTTTAGAAATGGAATGAATATAACTTATAATTTTACTCATATATCTTCAAGAAGGTAGAATCATATTGGAAATACAAAGCTTTACCGCTAAATTAATATATGCCTCAGGTTATATGCATTACTCTTAGTATAGGTTAATCTTTGGGGAGTAATTATGGTCCCGTTTAACAAAAATTCACCATGGTGAATTATATGTTTCTCTAGAGATACAGAAATACAGAACAATTAATGAATCCCAGAGGTGTCTTATATGATTTTAGTGCTGCCCTTTTAAATATGAAATTATTGCTGTTATCCTTGTTGAGAGAATGTTCAGTTTGTGGAATGAGTCTGTGCTTCCAAGGACAACACTAGACAGTTCTCAAGTTGTATCACTTTTCCTGAAATTCAATATGATGGAAAAAGTAGGAATTTGTGAAGCTCAGCCTCTTAGTCCAAATGCAACTCTATCTCTAACATGAGTGCAGCATCAGCTTAATTACGGATGAGCTGTAAGTGACTGCAACACAGACACCTGTCCTGGACCTTCAGTAGCTCACTTAAGTCATAGTTCAGGTGTCCTAAGGCTTTGGTGAAGTTTGAGGTCAGTTGCAAGATAAGAAAATCTGTGTTATAAGTTTATTAAATTATAGCCCAGCTGAGCCAGTGACCCTTTGCTCAAGCCAGCAACCTTGTGTTTCAAGCAGCCACTGTGGGATCATGTCTGTGATCCCCTCCACTCAAGCTGGTGACCCCATGCTCAATCCAGTGACTTTGGGTTTTGAACCTGAGTCCTCAGCATCCCAGGTTGATGCTCTATCCATTGCACCACCACATGGTCAGTCTGTTCCTGTCCAACTGTTAAGTTCTCAACTACTGCTTACATACCACCATTCCACAAAAGGAGTCGATCAAGAAAATTAAGCTTTTTTGATGAAATTAAGAACTTGAAGGAGATCCGTGGAGTACTTGGAAAGGTAACTGAGTTATAGTGTGGTCCATAATAGATTTTGCATGTATATGCTGGGGGTCTGAAACATTTCCTTTGTTAAAAAGTCGCATTAGTTAATTAAAATAAAAGATAATTTCTATAGTGTATTACATTATGACCAAGGAAAATTATTTTAATTGGACTTGAATTTGGGGAAGGAGAAGGAAAGATGATACAGAGATAATCTACGCATTCTTTTATCCACTCATCATTAAAATATCAAGGTATCTGTTATAAGTATTACTATAAAAGGAACACTGTATTTTGCACATTTTGTTAATATCATCCTATAAAATTGTGTTGCATGTGACTGGCTTCACTCTCATGAAGCTATAAATAGCATACATTCAATTATCTCCTTAAGCTTAGCATATATCCAAATAAATATAGTTCTTACTAGTGACAAAAAGCATCAGCTCTTTCTAAATCTCTCATTTTAACACAGTGGACACTCCTGATAGATTAAAAAACAAAATACATTGCTCCAGAATGCTCTATTTTTTCTTTTTTCTCAGTGATGGTGACATTAGGCTTAGTCTGCAGTGCTTAAGGCTAAACTTCATACAACTATCGCTTCTTGCTATCATTTCTTGAACATTCATCCTCATTGACATAATTATTATTTTCTAAATAATCAGTGTGCTAACATTATACAACTGGGAAGCTACTGCCTAGAAAGAGATGTGACATTAGGAAGGTACTCTTTTTCAATATAATTTTGGCTGCTTATCAGAGAGCAGCAGCAGCAGCAGCTGTATTTTGGACTTAGCATTTCTATTTATTATGCCATGAAAAAGCAACAAGTGCTCCACCAGAAAATCTTATTTTGTTGAAAGAAGAAAAGCAAAATAAACTGCAGTTCTCTTCCAAGGAAACTTTAAACAGTGTGTGGGGGTCTGGGCGGGAGGTGGGGGATTGCCTTGGGAGTTTATCTTATCAGTGTTCTCAGTCACATTTTTTTTAGTTTATACTTAGAATGTATTACCTCATAGTAAAAAATATTTTTGGAATCCTTAACAGTAAAAACTCTGCTTTCTTTAATCAAAGTTTTTTGGAATCTTTAGCTAAAATAACCCCATTTTACTTGTTTATGGAATGGCTGTTGAGGCTTTATTTTTACAAGCAAATAGTAAATGCTTACTCAATGTATAGCTGATGCAAATCAAGTGTATACTTTATTTCATAAATGGAGAATTATTGGAAACATTCTTTCCCTGATCAGTAAAAACTGATTACCATCAAAGGAGGGCCTGATTACTAACCACCAGCTTAGTATTTAGCCTAAACATCTGGCCCACTCAGGGGAAAATTTGCTGAGCTTAAGAAATGTTTATTCCAGCTTTCAACTCATGCATGTATAGAACACAGATGAGGAAACATTTGATGTCCTTCGGATTTCTGTTGTTAAACAAATGTAACTCATCTTCTAGCAAAAATTTAGTAAAAATTTTACCTCACTGATTTGGCTTCTTAAGCTCTAGAGTGACTAAAACTAAAAAAATAAAGCATAAGAAAACTAAGGTAATTAGATCCTTTAAAAGTATCTGACTGGTACTTTTGGCATTATATATATTCACACACACTTTGATCTAGGTGGACTTTTACTGTTTTAATTCAACTGATGTTGTTAAGTGAATACCATGTTCAAGGCACAGAACTGAGTCCTTACTGGTGACTAGAAGGCCAGGACCTGCTTGTGCCTTGAATGTAACACTACTGCTCTGACTTATGCCTTGTCTTTAGCTGGCACTGGTCTTTGTGCCCCTTAGTGCTTGGTTAATTATTACTGCCTACAGAACAAATGATTCCATTTATGTGTCATTTTCCCTGAAAATTCTTTTCTTTCTCATTCAAGATTAGGTCTGTAGAGTAAGAAGTTTATTCCTTATAATTGACATAATGATTTCTTGTTTACTTAGCAATTCTAATTTCCCAAGCCTACCAATGAAGTTCAGTGACTGAGTTTTTATTCATCACTGTGTCTCAGGCCTTAGAACTAAGCCTGACACATACCAGGAACTCAGTTTGAATGAATGAATGAATGAATGAGACACCACCTCTTTCCTCATTACATTTAAATCTAGGAAACAAGGCAACTGTAGAAATGATGATAAGGCAAAAAAAAAGTCAGGAAAGTGCTGAAAAAGAAATATAAAAAAGAAGTGTTCATGTGTAGTTATAGCTATTAGGACATTTTTCATAGAAGAATTGTTTTCTGGGATAAATGCTGAACTGTAGGCTACTAATTAGACTTGTATGTCTTTCTGTGTTCTTCTTAATTTAACTGAATTTGAAAAGAATGCACATTTATGGTAAAATGTTCAAGGAGTCATCAGTCCTTTTTGGGTGGTAGTTTATTTGCTTGTTCTCTGCAATGTTTCTTTCATAAAAGCATGGGTTTTTTAAAAGATTTTATTCATTTTAGAGAAGAGGGAGAGAGAGAATGGGGTAAGGAAAGAAGCATCAACTCCCATTTGTGCCTTGACCAAGCAAACCCAGGGTTTTGAACCAGGGACCTCAGTGTTCCAGGTCAATGCTTTATCCAGGTCAACGCCACCACAGGTCAGGTAAAAGGGCCATATTTAGACTAAGCAGCTTCATGGGAGTTCCTTTATACCACTACAAAAGTTAGATTTAAACCATAATTTTAAAAAACATACTAGCCTACTAAAATCAGCATAGATTTAATGCCCTGGGTCAATTTAAAGTGGCATGTGAACATCAGCACACACACAAAAATGTTTCTAAATCCTGTAAATCTCAGTGGGAATGGTTCATTGGCTTGTTACATTACAGTCTTTTTCTCAGGGATAAGGTTTTCTAAGTCAATATTTTTCTAAGAGCCTGTCCTTTTGTCTTTCACTAAATATGGTAGTCTTTGTTTCTTCAGTTGACCATGTGAGAACAGAAAGAAAATTTTTCTCAGAGAAGACAGAGAAAGGAATATATACTTCTTGCCAAAGGTTATCATAGTTTAATAGTATGAAGGAATGTACACTTCTCTAAACAGAATGTGCTATGCTTTCTGGAGTTGACACCATTTATTTATATTTAGTCTTATTAAAGAGCTCAGTAAATGATCCAAGTCTTAGACAAACCCAAGCTGCTGTGACTGGAGTGGCTGCTTCTCGTGGCCAATAAAGGAGCCCTCCAGGGCAGCAAAGGTTGCTGGGAGGAAAAATTCTCAGGATCAGGCAGGATCCCCTTTCTCTGCTGTTCCCTGCTCCTAAGACTATTGTTTTCCTGGCCTGATTCCTTCACCCTTCCTGTTCCATATTTTTTTTTAACTGAGCTTATTAGGGTGATAATAGTTAACATAACTATACAGGTTTCAGATGCCCAATTCTGCAACACATCAAGTCTTTGTCCATCACCATATACCCCCTAAACCCTCTTCCACCTCTGCCTCCCAGCAATCACTACATTGTTGTTTGTGTCCATGAGTTGTTTTGTGTGTTATTTTTTGATTTATCCTTCCACCTTCCTCAATTTTGAAAATTAATGTTTCTTCTTGTACATATGCACTTGCTTTGTTTTCTCTGCTTTTATACTATAGTTATTTTAGGTGTGGTTTGCCACTTTTGCTCCAATGGAAATTAAGTTGAAGTAGAAGCTGGCATGCATACACTACCTCTAAATAAACACAGGTCTTTCCAGGAGGATTTCTATAACCTCTTATCCTCTACATTGAAGTCAGTATTTTCCAATTTGGGTATCACCTGAGAAACACCATGCAACGGAAGATGCTCAGATTCTACCCCAGACCTTCTGGGGTTTGATATCTGCATTTATTCAACAAGTACCTGAGAATTACTTAATTTTGCAGGGAGGGATTGCCCATTCATTCTAGTTTTCTGAGAATTGAGGAATTGTGAGCTGCTTGCTAAAACCAGGTCATTCTTTAGCAAGCTGGGACACATGGCTACCCTCTTTAGGGACAAAGACTAGTGCCTAAATAAAGTCCATCTATATACTTTCTGACTTCTGATTGTAATTACTTTTTAAGAAAAAAGGACTGTGCTTTTATGGATATAAAATAAACAAACATGTTACTTATTTTATTCTTCAGCTATATCTCAGTCATTTCATGGGTAAAACTGAAGGTTAATATTAGACAAAGACCCACTTCTGGAAAATATATAATTTCTGCCCAATATATTTTCTTTTTTCAAATAAGGTTACAGACTCATTTGGCATTTGTTTAAGGAGCTCTCATTCTTAAGATTTAATTAAAAGACAAAGCACAATCCTCCAGGCAGAAAAGCATGCCCAGTGCTCCTCATCCTAACCCTCAGAGTCTCAGCAATCCATCTGGGACTCAAACACTGAGAACATTGCACATCCCCTATATTTTATGCTGAACATAATATATATACTGAAAGATAGCTGGCACTCCCCTTACCCAGAATAACCAAATGTGATCTATAAAAGCAAGTTGTTTTAGTCACTTCGAGAGAAAATAATTAGAATACTAGGTCATAGAGTAAGCAGTGAGCTAAGTGGAGACACAAGCCAACATGACTGATGCCCAGCTCTGAGCACGGCACTAAGTCCTGCCTCCTTCCTCGAGGAATACTACTGCAGCTGCAGAACCACAGAGCAAGCTTCCCAATTATATATGAAGGAACCTCATTTTCCATAGTGGCTAACTGCAGATGCAGGAGGTGCTGTGTTTCTGGACTCATCTCTCACATCATCTCATTTGTCTCACAGTGACAGGGAGGACACTGTGATATCATTTCACTGAGAGCCACGCAGATCTTGGTGGACTTTCAGTGGTCCCTAGATGGCAGGTTCTGTGTTTGGCTGTGTGCTAAGGTATGAAGTTTATTTTTATGTTTGTTTACCCTAAGAGACTAAGATTACTAAACAAATAACTTTTAAGGGTCAACCATAAGAGATATGTAGTTGAAAGGAAAAGAACGTGGTGATTCAAGAGAGGCTATCAAAATATTCAGCTACCAAATAAGGGAAATGTAAAAGTTCCCTACTCTTATGACTTTTACGCATGGTTGGAATCATACTTGGATTAGATTTGACAATAAAAGTTCAGAGTTGACTGTGCCTTGTTTAGTCTGATAAAGATTAGAACTCTGGAAAGAGGATCAGTCCAAGTTGCCAAAACTAAGGTTATGCTTGGTGCAGTGACTCAAGAATCATATTTTGGAAAGAGAATTCAAACCATATCTGACAGTACACATTTTGCATATAACCCTCACTTTTATCCAGTATTGTTCAGTGGTATTTGAGAACTAAGAACTAAAACTGTTAAGAAAATGTTACTAATGATAAAGGAATGACATCAACTAATGCTAAATAACTGTATAATGATTACTTCTATATATATTTTTGTTCTTATCTACAAAGATAACAGCATTGCTTAGGTTTGTGGGTGTCTGTAAAAAAAACACATCTTACTACCCTCTTCTAAAAAGGGTCGTTGAGTATTAAGTTGACAAATAAACTTAAGTGTACTCATTCAGATTTGTAATTAACTAAAGCCCATCATTTCCTGCTTGGTTACTGTTATCAGGCGTATGTTAGGGAGTGGGTGCATAAAGTGCAGTTTGCATGGATAGAAATGAGGGGTTTTAATTGGAACATCTAACTATGGACATCTGGTGGTGGGCAGTGAAGCAGTAACTGAGAGGGCACTGACTGAGCAGAGGTGTGCTTTGGGGATATTAAAAAACAGTAAGTACAAAAGGAAACAAAAAAGAAGTCTGCATATACATTCTTGTTCTTGTAATTTTCTATGAGGAAAAATACAAAGATGAAACAAACAGAATGCTGTAATAATAGCTGTTGGGTGTGGAGGGGGAAGTATTTGAGTTTTTGGATGTTATTTCTGCACAGTCTTCACCAGTCACATCTTTCTCATTTTTCAAGTGAGGACCCATCTCCTGAAAGGCAGAGATGCAGGTGCCTGATCACAGCATCATTCTGATGGGCTACCCAACCCATCCCAGAATCTATAGTTCTTGACTCCCTCCTGTGTCCTTTTTTATTACAACTTTTAGGACTGATGAGAGCCCTAGGAAGAGTTGCAGTAATGTCAAAAATCAGTATTTCTTCTACTCTCAGGTCTTATTCTCTATCACTTTCATGGTGAAACATCTCTCTGTAATATCTTCCAAAGCATACTAGGTCATGAATGAGTACACTGATTCCTTGCAAAGAAAGCACTTTAGTAAAGAATTTAGTAAAAAAACAAATAGAGAATAAGAAATGGAAATTATTTTAAGATAAAATAGTACAGTGCCACTTTATTTAGTATATTTACTTATCTTATGTATACAGTTCAACTTCTTTGTTTAGTTTATATACTCCAAGAACTTCCCAGAGACTTAACTTTTACTCATTTACTACTGTATGACCAAAAGGGTTCCTGGGTAATGTCCAATTGCCTCTCTGCCAAATTCCTTTACTAATTAGGAGTTGAAGTAGCATTCTTTCCAGTGGTTTTCTCACCTACTTCTCATGGCTCAATCTATGCTCTTTGACTAGGCAATCCTTTTGCAAAATATTATCTGTGATTTCACAGCCATCAAATTATTACTTGTTCAGCTCCACCCCCAAGGTGTCTTCTTCCTAGGCTCCATGAAGCACTAATTCTCAAAAGATTGCTCTCAAATAAGCTCTGGCTGTTCTAACAAAATACCAAACATTGAGTGGCTTAAACAACAGGACTCTATTTCTCACAGTGCTGGAGCCTGGGAAATGTTAGGTCAAGGTGCGATAGATTCGGTTCCCAGTGAGTGTCCTCTTCCTGGGTTGCAGATGGCTACCTTCTCAATGTGTCCTTACATGGAAGAGAGAATGAGCTCCTATATCTTTCTCTTATTATAAGGACACAAATCCTATAATGGAGTCCTTACCTTCATGACTCATACAACCTCTTACCTCCAAAAGGCACACTGGCAAGTACCATCACATTGAGTGTTCATGCTTTAACATTTGAATTAGGACCAGAGGTGGCACAATCATTCAGTCCATAACAACTTTCTTGGTCCCTATCGGCACTAGCTTCTTTAGAAAGGTGGAAGATGGGAAGCACAGCTTCTCAGTGAGGAAGCTTCAGGATTTTTCTTCAAGTGGAGGCCTTCCAGTCATCCATAGTGCAACACAGTGATGGTTTTGCCATATAGCAGACAGCTTAGTGCAAGGAGATATTTCCTAATTAGGCAGGCAGTCATCAGAGTTACTTTGGATTGGATGCCTTACACCCCATAGCAACCAATATTTCTGACAGATTAATAGGCATAGCTGACCTGGTATCTGACAAGGAGAGCACAGAAAAACCACCACATTCAGAGGACACTCAAAACTCTGAAAACTTTTCCAAATATTTATAATTTACTTCTAGTTCCTCTCAGACTAGACTCCATTTGTCAAACAGGGTTATTTTTTTAAAATAAGGACTGTTCCCAAGTAACATAGTTGGTATATATCAGGTAACTAGGTGAACAGAGCTAGAGCCTTCACTAAAGACCAAGTTCTCATGAAGAAGGAAAAAGACTTCTATTATCTCTTTGCCCACACTCCGAGGTTAGAGGAATTTCTCCCTTCTCTCTCACTTCTCGAAGGCATTTCTAAGAGCACTGGGTTATTTTAGGCAATTACCACGGGGTCTTATGCTTTTAACTTGATCAGGAAATGTTATGCTAATATTTTACACTATTTTCCAAGATCTTCTTAGCATATTACTTTTATCAGAATCCCAGACACTAATGACACACCAGATGCTATAATTAGTAAAAGTCATGTATAATGCCTGGTTGATGGATTATGGATTAACTTTATCTGGAACTCTCTTTAATAATATGATATTGTATTCTGAGTAATAACTGAATGCATAAATTAAATAAGTTGATATGGAAGTATATTCACAATAATTATAATAGTTGGTTCATTAACCAGTTATTTGGAGTGAATCATGCCCTATTCTGGACTGTGGAAATTGATGGTGAAAAAGACAGAGAAAGTGCCTACTTTAAGGATCTTATGCTTGATGGTAGGGAGACCATCAGCAGGTTTAAAAAGTAAATGCTTAATATAATTTCAGATACAGTGAGTAACCAGGGAATGGCAGGGTTGGAAGAGGTGAGGAGTGACTGCTTGAACTGGGATAATTAGCCAAACCTTGGGAGGGGACACCACCAGAGCTGACAGAGGGTTGAGAAACAGACATTAATGCAACTCCTTAGGGAGGGAGCATCCCACTAGGAGAGGTGCAAACTCAATTGCCTAAAGATAGCAAAATATAGTTGATGTACAGCAAGACCATGGTAATTATTGTACTTACTGTCAATATTTCTTGATTTACAGTGTTTCTGGCACAATGCTAAGAGTTTAATGTCCAGTGTATCTTTTTAAACTATTTACAAGACTTTGAAGATGAGAAAACTGAGGCCTACAGAGATGAGGTTACATGCTTAAAGTCACATAGATTTTAGTTTTCACATTTGAAATTCAAACCCAGGTCTAAAGCCTAGTTTTAAAAGCACTTTTCTTATGCTAAAACTGGATTTTTCTAGAACAGAATTGTTCTCACTGTCTTTAGTTCTTCTCTGCTTCTGAAAAGCTGAGTGAAGCTGCAAAAAATATGATGCCAACATCCATCAGGGAGAAATAGAAAGCACATGCATTTGGCCAAGCGAACATTACTTTGCAGTCTATTAGCTACAGTTAAATATTTAACACCTTGGAAACTTCTGGTATGATGACATTTTCAAATTGCCAATTTCTGTTTACTTTGGGGCAAACTGTAACACTACTATATATTCAAGAGCAGTCAGCGTCACCTTATTTTGATTAAACTGAGTGGTTCACTCTTAACACCCAAGGCAAAAGTTGGTGAACATTGTCTAAACAAATAAGTTTCCACAGAATTTTAAAATTACTCAGAGATATATTGCTGTTAGAAAATAATTCTCTGGAAAGTCACAAAATTTTGTAGCATGACTCATTATTTGCTGACTGTTTCTGTACGAAATAATTGGCTTCTTTAAATGTAGTGTTGCAGCCAGAAACAATAAATTCCCTTTGGAAAATACACAATTAAGTTTCACTTGAAATCTCTTTTATCATTTTTTTAAATTTTTTGCATTTTTATGGAGTACTGGCCTGAAGAAGCACGTCCCACTCAAGCATCTTTCAAAAAGAACCATTTTAAAAGAACACAATCTTGGTAATCTCTCAACGCTAGACTTTACAGAATTAGGAGGCTGAATTTAATTGTATTAATTATATTCATAACAGTTTATATGACTAGTGTTCAAAAAACTTAGTGGATATTTCAAAATGAATATCAAGCTATAAAATATCCCCTCATTTTTGTAAGCAGTATATTATACTCTCACTATGTACAGACATAGTTTAAAGCACTTTAAATAACAACTCTAAAATGGATACTAAGAACATCCCTATTTTATGGGTAAAATACCTGAGATGGGAATTCATTAACCAACTCTCTTTTACCACCTCAGTGAACTGTCTTTAGAAGAATGTGCATAGCATTTCCTTTTGAGCCCCAATGTCATATTGGGATAATGAATCTCTATTATCTGGGTCCATTAACACATTTGACCTTGTCAAGGTATTTTTAGTCACATAATTCTCTTTTTGAGCTAGCACAAACTTATGTTCCTGCTCTTGGCTCTCCTGGAGATAGCTTTGAAACCCCATAGAGTTGGCAGTTACTAAGTCACTTGTGTACTAATACAATTACCACTGTACATGACATAAAAACATTTTATTCAGGCTACCTTGTTTCTGATATGCTATCAGATCTTTCACCTTTCTGCTGACTGCTGGACACACTTTCAGGAATATTCGCCAGCTATGGAGTTGAGTAGGTCATGAGACTTTTTTTCACCAAATACGACCAACCATAGAGCACAGTTATGTTAATACTGTCATTGGGCACATTTGCCCAAAGAGTTTCCTCATCTAGTTTTCTTATCTATAGAGATACTTTAATAATAAAGGCCCAACTTTGTTCATCAGTAGAAGAATGGATAAAGAAAATGTGCTATATATACAATGAAACATTGCTCAGGAATAAAAAATAATGAAATCTTGCCATTGTTCTCAATATAGATGGGCCTACAGAGTATTGTGCTAAATGAAATAAGGTAGTGAGAGAAAAATACTAGTATATGATTTCACTTATATGTGGAATGCTAATAAATAAATAAATAAACAAAACAGAAACAGATTCATAGACATAAAGCACAAGCTGATGATGCCCAAAGGGGGAAGGGGTAGGTGAAAAAAGAAAATAAAATAAAGAAAATTTCCATTGAAAAAAATAAATTAATGGACTGTTATATATTGAAAAAAAATAACATGTAGAGGATTGGAAATAACCAATTTGTTTAGATCTGATAAAAAGGAAGGAAGGAAGGGTGGGAGAGAGGGAGGGAGGGAGGGAGGGAGGAAGGAAAGACTTAAACCCACACCTGATTGAGTTTTCCAGATTGAGTTTTCCAAAAAGAACATGCTCCTCATTTCTCATCCTTCTGACCCCAGTTTAAGTTCCTAGTTGGTATCATGCTGTTATCATTTGGTGAAATGCACAGCAATTGATGAAAGGATCTGAGTTAGGGGCTGAAACTATATACTCAAGAAAGTTTTCATTTCCTTTTGCAAGCTCCCTTTCCTGCTTTCTAATTTTCTCCACTTTTCTGGATTCTTATTGCTTATGTTTTGGCAATTCCTTGTATTTCCTACTCTTATGTTACATAAAATCGATGTTTCTTAGCAATATCAGGTAAGCCAATCTAAGGCTTTCCATTTGTCCACGTATCACCCAAACCCAGTCAATCACATTTTTGCCTTTTACATGGGTGTTTCTGTGTGCTAGGATGAAACCTCTGTGTTGCCAAAAAGGTTTTTATTGTTTGCTTAACAAAGCTATTTTATTAAGTGAATGACTTTAGGGATTTATTTGGATTTATTTTATTACTGGTTTGGGAAAATGATATTCAGCCTTTGTTAGGGAAATATGTTGAAAAATAAGATATGTACCTATATAGACATTATTTTTCTGATTTATTTTCCTGTATAGTAATAAAATTATTTATAGGTTTACTTTAATACATTTAATTGCTTCTTGGGAATTCCAAAGCTAGTATCTGCAATGGTGCTACTAATGCCAATTGCATTCTGGATCAGAAAATCATAGTTATTCCTAGATCTGTATCTATATGTATCTATATCGATAGATCTGTATATTATTTGCATATATATATATATATAAGAAGATTTATATCTATAGTTTAGACCTGCTAATACTTCTCTTTCATTAAGTGTGAGCTGCCACAGTAAAAAACAAACAGAAACTACTAAAATATATTCAGGGAAAAGCAAGTTTGTTTCAATTCTACTGGACTTTCATTATAATGCCAGAGAAACACACAATATAAGTGAAATCTTGAAAGAGGGGTCAAAGGTGAACTTTTTCAATGCTGTTAATTAATTCTTGCTTTGCATAGGCTAATTGAGGGCAATCATCGAATATTTGCTGTAATTTCATTTTCTAGCTGTCAATGAGACTACAACCTGCTTTCCCTGCTAAATCTGTTAACCTCTGGGCTTTCTTTTTCTGGTAGAAGGATGTTAAGGATAGAGGGGCACCAAAAACTTTGTTCTTTTCTGTGAGTGTCAATATTTTTCTTCAGTGAAATGTTTCTTTGACAGATTTTTCTTTCTCTAACATCTCTGTTAAAGTACACACACACACACACACACACACACACACACACACACACACACACACACCAGCAGCAGCAGCAGCAGCAAAAAATTGGATGACCAAAAGGAAAAGAGTGAACTACAGTATGATTTCTTGAATAGTCTTCCTTATCATGCAGACTAAGCAGTGCATCAATACAGGCAAATATATTCAGTAATTCACTGAACAAATGGTAAATGAGTAACTACTAAGGTATATACATTGTGCCAAGTATTGGGGAAGTGAGAAAGAAGTTCTTACTCTGTATGAAAGCATTAACTTCTGAGTTGGCATCAGTGTACAGGTTTAGGTATGGTCCTGGCCATCACCCAGAATATATGGGGGTTCACTTTCACAATTCTTCAACCTGTCTCTCTCCTCCAAAGGTCTGGTCCTCAGACAAGTTACCTATGTTACTTTTCCCAGCCTTTTTAACTAACTCATCTTTCTCAGTTCTCACACCTGCCCAGAGAAATCTTAGTCTAAGCAAATGGCTTATTTAGCAAGAGGTAAGTCCACATAGCCAAGTCTTCCCTTTGGGAAGACATGTATTAATATGTGATTTGAGTTTCTAGTTTGGATGAATGTGTTTATCTTGATAACCATCGAGATTATGGCCATGTTTACTTCCATCAAATAATTCAGAGAACTGCAACAAATCTCAGTAGAGCAAATCATTTTTATTCTAAAAGAAAACTGAGATAAACATTTCTGGTTGTTTTATTTTACTTACTTATATACCTGCCAGTTTTGGGCTCACTGTATATCTAAACTTAACATTTCATTTTTTTTATTTTACAAATTTTATACTTACCTTCCAGATATCATTTCTATCTCATATTATTTACCAACCCACTTTATTATTTATACCATGTTTTATATACAATTTTATGTGTTCTTTGAAAGAAAGGACTGAAAATATCTTTATAACCTGCTCAGAGCTTATTGTTTTGGCTAATACATTAGAGGAAATTAAACCACTGAGCTGAACTTTTTAGACTGTAATCAATGTTAATCATTAGTATTTTTGTATAAACAAAAATAATTTAGATCCACAGCAGAATTTAACATTTCACAGGTTTGCTTCTTCATTTTTTTTAATTTTTTTCTGTAGTTATAAATTACTGATTACATGTTTATAATTGATATTAAGTCTAGAGACAATTTGGAAAATAATACAAATCCCAAAAATATTTATGTAACAATGGAATACATCAGTTACCTGAGGTGTAATAATTCTGCAGCTATGTAGTAGATGGCCCCTGTGTTTCACTTTGCCCATCACAGTATGGTGAGATCTAGCTTCTATGATTCAATTTCAAAGAGATTAGTTTTATTATCCCTAAAACACCAAAAAGGCTTATGTTAGTATAGTCTATGCGAGGTTTTGTTATTTTGTTTTGTTTTGTTTTAAAGAGACAGAGAGAGAGTCAGAGAGAGGGATAGACAGGGACAGACAGACAGGAACGGAGAGAGATGAGAAGCATCAATCATCAGTTTTTCGTTGCGACACCTTAGTTGTTTATTGATTGCTTTCTCACATGTGCCTTGAATGTGGGTCTTCAGCAGAATGAGTAACCACTTGCTCCAGCCAACGACCTTGGGTCTAAGCTGACAAGCTTTTTGCTCAAACCAGATGAGCCCACTCTCAAGCTGGCGACCTCGGGGTCTCGAACCTGGGTCTTCCGCATCCAAGTCCGATGCTCTATCCTCTGTGCCACCGCCTGGTCAAGCTCTGCTTTTTTTCCCTGTGTTCATTGTATACCTTATTTTGTGGGGCCAATTTTTAGCCTTTTGCTAAACAGAAACAGTAAGGTACTTGCAATTATGGATACTAAACTTGGAGACCACCTTCTTCCCTGATTTCCTTAGTGGCACCATGTTTCTACCTTAGAGCTTAATCTCAGGCAAACTTCAACCTGTCTCTAATGAATTCTGTGACTCGTCTAGTCAATAGAGAAAGAACCATTTTGGACATTTCTTCAGATTCCCCAAATGTGTGCACATGATTCCGTGAAAGAAGAAGACTACACTCTTCTTCATTGGCAGAGTTTAAAATTAAGGGTTAAGAACACTTTTTTTCTATTTATTATTAGTTTAAGAAATGCAAGTTATCTTGCATAAGGGAATCATATCTAAACTATATATAGAAGAGTACCAAGATCAGAAATAGTTGGGTAAGAATATGGTAAAATAATCTGATAATGTTCAATGAGACATAAAAGTCATGAGAATAATGAACAGGAGAAATAAGTATAGATTCAAGATAAAAAAAAATAATACTGAAAAGAAATATTTTTCTTAAATGTGAAGAAAACATCTCTACAGCAACTTAGAATTAAATATGTATGTGTATGTGTGTATCAAATTCATTAATTGAAAACTAAAAGAAAATGTCAAAAAAATTTTTTCCTAAGGGTACATCACCACAGGTTATACACATAATCAATTATTTCCTATCATATCAGATTTCATTAGCTATTGCAAACAATTTCCTCAGCCATCCTTGTGAATTTATTTCTCCTCATTTTCAGATGACCCGTGGGCCAAGTTGAATTGTAAAAAACAACATATATAACAATCCCTGAAGCCTTCTTTGTACTGGTATACAATTTTTTTTTTATTAAAAAGCTGACACTCTAACTATACGAAATGTCATGAAATTAACCTAAATTGTTTAATATATCAAAACAATAAAATTTTAAGATCTAACTTCTACCCTTATACATGATCACTCTTGATAAAGACTTAGTATTGTTGATGTTTGAAACAAGTCTTAGAGAAATTGAATAACTTGCATTTTATCCTTTGTTTTTAAATATTTTGGCATCATCTTTCTTTTGATTTGTTATTCTGATTTTTATTATCATTGTAAGAATTTATTAACACAAAACAATTGGATATTATTTGCTATAGCAACATTTTTTATTTTTGTTTGATCTTGACCTTGTGGAGTAAAAATATATTATTCATGAACTATGTGTATGAAGTACTGTTATAGGCACAGCATAAAAATGTGCCCATGAAAAAAAATCCATTTTCAAAGGTCTTACAGAATAAAAAAATCTATACTAATACTTCCTTTAATTGTCTGTTCTCAAGCTTTACTTTGTTCCTGCAAAGACTTAAGGCCCTAGGCCCTATTCTTGTATAAGAAAATACGGGGATTGGAAACAATTATTTGCCTTATCTAATTTGACATACTGCTAGGCAGAGTCAAAACCCAAAACCCAGGCTTGTGCAAGTCTAAGATTCTTCATTCTAAATTCCTATTTCTTGAGTTCAGGTCCTGAAAATTTATGTGTTAGATGCATTTGAAGTCACTATGAAGAAAATAGAGAAGAAGTGCAAAGGTCATTTATGATATTAGGAATGACTTTAGGGGATGTTTCTATAGATTTAGCATGTTGCAATCTTCTATGAAAAGTTGAGGCTGCCTGTTTGAGCCATAATATTAGACACAGAACAGATGAGGGGAGGTGCGGGTAACGCAGCAACAAAATCTTGCATATGTTCATTTATAAATATAAATGGAAGTCAAATTTCTTATAGAGTCAGTCTCTTTTGAAAAATAGAAAATATATTTTTAAACAACAAAAATATGTTTAGAGTGATATAATAAATGCCTATGGACCCACCACTCATCACTGACATTCTTCAAGGTGACAAGCAATGTCTCAAGAAAGTTCCATGTTCTTTCACTCCCCACACTCCATCATGTATACTATATTCAATTCTAAATGCTTCCTTCCAAACTTGTCAAGCATATCCATGCTTCTGTGCTTTTAATGATTCTGTTACGGGTGAAGCAACGAAACCTCTATTCTTGTCTTGCTTGAGAGAAAGAATTCAATCAAGAGACAAAGTAAAGCAAGCAAAGAAAGCAAGCATTTATTGGCCATGTAAGAATACACCCAGGAAGAACTGAGCGGGCAACTTGCTCGTGAGAATGAGTGTCCTGATTAGTTATAGAACTTAGGTATTTATGGGCTTTAATTCCTAGACTTTCCCATTCCTGCTCTTTTTCTTTCCTTCCTTCCTCCCTCCCTTCCTTCCTTCCTCCCTCCCTTCCCTCCTTCCTTCCTTCCTTCCTTCCTTCCTTCCTTCCTTCCTTCCTTCCCTCCCTCCCTCCCTCCCTCCCTTCTTTCTTTCTTTCTTTCTTTCTTTCTTTCTTTCTTTCTTTCTTTCTTTCTTTCTTTCTTTCTTTCTTTCATCTTCTTCTCATTTATCTGTCTTCATTGTATTGTTATGTGACTGATACAATATCAGAGAACTGGAGACCAGCATTCTGGGTATAGGCAAGTAGATCCTACATACTTGGAATGCATAGGATCAACTCATCCCTCCTCCTCCTTTTCCTGTCCTGGCTCATACCTAACTACCTTCCTAACCTAACATTTTCCACTTAAGAGAATGGAACCCAAAAGCTTTGGGGAAATTGAAGGGTGAAGGCTTGGCTTCTGTAACTTCTTCCTGCTGCTCATGGACATAGAGAGATGTGTCACAGCCTCTTGCTGACTATTCTAGACAGGATTAAATTGGGCAGAACTGGATTCCTGTGAGATCTAGGGGGCTGTGTGAGTCTTCTATTAAAGAAACAGGCTGGAATCCCATGATGAACATCATCTGAAGCTGGATTGCCTCAATTCTAGAAGAGACAAAGCAAATGAGACAAATAAGTATGCATGGACCAAAAAATAATAGGAGAATTGATGTTAAGGGTTCTAGTAGTGGAAGAAAACAAGTCATTTTAGGAAGCATATTTGGTATAGAATTCCAAATGATGTTTTCAATGCCCTGTTGGCTGTAGGTCTGTAACCAATTAGCATGTTCCATAATTTTCTTGGTACTCTCTTCAGTTTGACCTGTGGTATTTACATAAAAGAAGCAAGAGTTGTTTGCTATAGCTCAAACTCTGCCCTTTAAAAACCTTTCATTGTAGGGCTTGTGGAAGATGATAGCGATCTACCTGCTGGTACCAGCCCTCAGTATTTTTAATATATCCATGTTGTTCAACCCAATTAATTTCCACCTGGGTATATTGAAAAGTGAAGGTCTCCTCTTAGCCTGTTGGAATTAAAGACCTTAAAAGGAAATCTTGAGCAGAAACTGCTTTTTTTGCAGAGATGTCAACAAACTTATTTCCCACTGTTATTTCATCTGCTCCTTTTTGATGTCCTTTGCAATGTATAACTGCTATCTCCTTGGGTAAGTTTATAGCTTAGAGGAATTTGAGGATCTGAGACCCATGTTTGATAGGGGCATCTCTGGCTGTGAGATATCCCTTTCTTTCCAGAGAGCAGCATGAACAGGAAGTACTAGAGATGCGTATTTAAAATCAGTGTAAATATTGATTCTTTTCCCTTCTCCTAGTTCAAGGGTGTGTTCTCTCTACTTACCTAGTATCCCCATTTAGTAAGAAAATTTAGATTCTTAGTAGTATGCTGGAGGCCTAACTCTTTGGTAGAGGGCTGATTAGTAAGTTATTGACATATTGAATTACCTCACCACCCCTCTCAAGAGATAGGTCCTTTAGGTCTCTTGCCAAGGTCTGGCCAAATAGATGGGGACTGTCCTGAAAGCCTTGGGGCAGTACAGTCCAGGTAAGCTGTTGTTTTATTTCTTGTTCATCTGTCCATTCCAAAACAAATAAAAATGGACAAGATGGGTCTATCTAACAGAATGCAAAAGGAAGCATCCTTAAGGTCCAAGACTGAAAACCATTGTGTCTCTGGGGGAATTTCCCTGAGGATTGTATATGGATTGGGGACCATGGGATAAATGGGTGTTATAACTTGTTTATGGCTTGTAAGTCTTGAACTAATCTATATACCTCATTTTTCTTTTTGATTGTCTAAGTTGGTGTGTTACAAAGGAGTTGCAGGGAGTTAATAACCCATGCTAAAGGAATTTTGAGACTGAGGGATGTAGTCCTTCTCTTGCTTCTGGTATAATGAGGTATTGTCTGTGGTTAGAGGAACTGGTGGGGTCTTTAAGTTTAATAACACTGGGGAACAATTTTTTTTTATTTTCTGTTGCATGAGGTTATACAACTGTTTCTACATATATCTGCATCGCTGATTCCAAATCTAAAATAAGTTTCTTGGTGCATGCTCTAGTTTTTATGCAATTTTAATTCTTTTTGTTACAGTTAATGGCATGCATTAGTTTTTAAATTAAAGCTAAAGGGCAACAACTCTTGGATTGAACATAACCACAAGGAAATTAATGATTTACAAACATCACTTTTACGTAATTGTACTTGTTTATAAATATAAAAAATTATTATCTGATAAAAACATCCTCTTATTTAGTTTTAAGATTGAATATTGGCTTCTTTGAGTAGGCTTAAATGTAAGAATAGTCCTGACACCTTCTGTTATATACGTGGCTGTTACACACTTCAACTTCAAAAGCGCAATATTTCATCATATATTGCCTATTTTCAAGTTCCCTTTGGTGATCAAGACATGAATGGGGCTTCTCTTATTGTGTGTCATGACTGTGAGGAAAAGCTTCATGATTGGACAAAAGGAAAATGCAAAGGAATGCCTTTTGGTATTCCCACGGTTTGGTGTGAAAATAAGGACCACAGCAGTGACTGTTATTTCTGTCTGATCCATACAAAGGGCATCAGACAGAAAAAACAGCATATGAACACAGATCCTAATATTCCTTCAACAATACAACCTATCCCACACCCTGAGACACTCCAGGGTCCAGTTTTTAAAGGTTTTATTTCTTCTAAGGACAAAGAAAGTGAACATGGTGATCAACTGTATTTTGAAAAGATGCATGAGGAAATGGTTGTAGAATCTGAAGGGTCTTCTTCTGATGCCAAGCAGTCATTAACCCCTCAGCAGTTTAGCCAACCCGAATTGAATGACTTATTAAGAATGACATAAAAATTGTCCTCGACTTTCTGAAGTATGAGGAACATAACTGGATCATTTGTGTGGATTTTAAAATAGTAAATTTCCTTCTAGGACAACAAAGAGGTTTCATGAAGTATCCTTGCTTTCTGTGTTTGTGGGACAGCCGAGTTGGGAGAAATATTGGACACAGGAGGAGTGGCCAAAACGTGAAGCTCTGGAAGTAGGGATGCAAAATATTGTGATTGAACCTGTAGTTTTTCAAGACAGGTTCATTTTTCTCCCACTTCACATCAAACTTGGCTTAATGAAGCAGTTTGTTCAGGCTTTCAATAGAGAAAGTGACTACTTTTAACATATTATTTCTGCTTTTGCTGCCTTGTCTTTTGAGATGATAAAAGCAGGTGTATGGACCTCAAATTCAAACCCTCATACGTGACAAAGAATTTTCCAGGATGATGAATAAGGAGGAGAAAGCAGCATGACAATATTTTGTGGCAGTTACAAAGAATGTCTTTGGCAAGAAAAAAGCAGAAAACTATGAAATTCTGTTTCAAAGGATGCTGTTGGCTTTCCACAACATTGGATATTATATGAGCATTAAGATTCATATCCTGAACAGTCACCTTGATAAGTTTCCCGAAAATCTTGGAGCTGTTAGTGATGAGCAGACTACTGCTAGAGCATCAAGCGAGATTGTCCTCAACAAGTACACAAATGCAAGAGCTAAAAACACAAATTTTTGCCTGAATAGAATTTAAATAAGTTTTACGCAAATTTTATTATTAAAAGTAAGTGTTTTAATATGTTCTATTTCAAAATTGTAGACAAATTCTGATGCACTCATATCTTTTAATTTATTTACTGCATTATATAAATTATTATATTTTCACAAAGATGATGCCCAAGAAGACAGTCTACTTCATTATGTTAAACTAAATTATGAAAATTTTACAATGAGATGAAAACCTAAAATCTTGAATTGCAAAAAAACTGTAGCTTACAGAGAAAAACTAATGTCAGATTTGAGATCAGCATACTAAAATTAGGTAAGAACAAGTGTTTTTGTGAGGCAACAAAAATTTTGTTCCCTAGTGATAGGATGTTCAGGCTTGCTTGGGTATCCCAGAGGCCCCAACCTAGGAGTCTCCTTTAGGTTTATATTGTCTTTGAAGGTTTTGCGATCCTCCTCAAGGCATAAAGCCAATAGGGGAGATATTTACCCCAGAGCTGGGGAGAAAGTTATTTAGGTGCCTAATTTGCTTAAAATATCTCTCCCAAGAAGGGAAGTATGGCATTCCACCATTACTAGGAACTGATGTGAGATAATCTGGCCCCACAGACAACATAGAGGTGAGTACATTTTTTGTGGGTAGGCACCCCGTTCACTCCCATCACCTGGCTAATCCTGGAGGACAGCTGTCCAGAATAGGTTAGCACAGAGTAGGCAGCTCCTGTATCCAGAAGAAAATGTATAGTTCTACCTGCCACATCCAGGGTTACCCTTGGCTCTGTCCCTTTGATGATGATAGTTGACTTGGGAAGTGGCCAGAGCATAGGGCCCCCTCAGTTCAAGGCCAACACTGCCTGGGATTTGAACCTGGGATACCTTCGGCCCTCAGGACAGTTCCGTTTCCAATGGCCAAATTTCTGCCAGAGGGGGCAAGGCTTATTGGGAGGCTTTCCTCTGCCTGAGCCTTCTCTTGTCCAGTGGCCAGGCTTCCCACAACAGTGGCATTTGCCAGGATGAGCCTGCTTTGGGTTTCCTGGGGACAGGTGGCCGTGTAAAGCAGCAATGAGCTTTGCCTGCCATTTTGCCTTGCGTTTTTCCTTATCCTGTGTTCTCTCCTTCTTCTCTTTGTCTCGATTATAAAAGACTGAGATGGCAGCTTTTAGAATGTCAGTAAAGGGGATGCTTGGCCCCATTCCTAATTTTTGGAGTTTTCTTCAAATGTCAGGCTGCTTGTGTGTAAAAACAGATGCTTCAGGATCAGATTTCCTTCAGACAAATCAGGTTCAATATTTGTATATTTTAGGAGAGCCTCCCACAGAGGTGTTGGAATTCTCATTTGGCCCTTGGTCAGCGGTGGCTAATTTATTAAAATTCATTTGCTTGGTCTTATTGGCCTCCGTACCTTTGAGTATGCAACTTAACATATGATCTCCCACCCAGATGTCATCTGGAGAGTTGTAATCCCACTTTGGGTTATGTTGGGGCAAATGTGATAGAACCCTGTGGATATCACTGATTGTTGATATGTAAACTGTTGGCAAATTGTAAGGCTGCCTTGGCTATGGTTGGCATTCCCCATGAGAGAGAATTATATTAAAGAGAAGAAGAATACCTTCCAAGTTAAGTCAAAGGTTAAATAAACCTTTTGGAACCCTGTTATGAATTTATCAGGGCCATCTGACAACTTCGCTATTTGTTTTTTATTTGAAGGAGATTCTCCATTAAAAAGAAAACCTGTACTTTGATGGGCTGCTAGGTCCACTTGCTTCTTGGATCCTCCTTTAAAAAGAGAACCTGTACTTTGACGTGGCTGCTAGGTCCACTTGCTTCTTGGAGTGCACATAGTCTAGAAAGCTCTGGGCAGGTAGCTGTAGGATAGGTCCCAGGATATGGAGCTGCCTGTTCTGGCACTGGGAGTTTGGGATAAATAGAGCTTTCTTTTTTATTCTTTTTTCCTACAGACCCTGGCAACACCAGTGGTTCTATCTTCTTTGGGGTCTGTTGTTCCTGGGGAGGTTGGCTGATTATAGCTAGAACAGCCAAATCTAGTCTGCAGGTCTTACCAAGGTCTGGGTTGTCTCTTAAAGTCATAAAGGCTTGAATATATGGTACTTGAGTCCATTTGCCCTGACGGCAACAAAAAGATCTAATTGGAGAATGGTACTATAATTCAAGCTACCATTTTCTTTCCGAACCTCTTGATCTTCTAAATTATATTGTGGTTATTTTAAAGTTTGTGGATCAAATTTTTACCAGTTCTGGAGGATACATCCTTGGGGTGAGTCCTGAAGAATGGAAGATTTGTTTCTCATCTGGAAGAGAATAGAGGAGAATATGGGAGAAAACAGACATCTCTGTTTTCCCCCGCCTATAGTGGGCCTGAAGACAGAGACCTCTGCTTTGTTTCTGGGTTACCAGACTCAGCTAGCCTTACCATGCAACCTGCCTTCAGTCTAATCCCAATAGAGACCGTCTGTCATCTCTAAACTCACTGATAGGACCACCTTACTCCCCGACCTCTTGTCTTGAGTGAATGAGCTCACCAATGCATGCCTCATTTTTCCCTTTCTCATTCCCCAAGATGCATTTAACAGAGCAGGGATAAGGACTTCATTCCTAGCTGTTGAATTTCTGGAATTTCCAGACAAAGTAGCAGACTCAGTAAATATGACTACCAATGCACAGAAATATTTGTCACCTTTTCACCTTTTCTCCCCTGAGCCTCTCTAACATCCATTCCCTTGGACCCTTGAACCTCATTCAGAAGAAATGGGAAGCTCTGTGTGGTCAATAATCATGGTGGCATCGGTGGAGCTAGGTTTTGGTTTCATGGTTTGTGACCCCATAAAGGCATGATCTACCATGGCAGGTCATACATGATAATAGGAAGACATGAATAAGTACCTGTTAATGGGGTTGAGCCAGTATCTCTTTTTACAATAGAATAAGGGCAGGCATACCTGGTACCGTGCTCCTTGGTAGAGGAACAAACACAACAAGATTCATGGGGACAGGACAGACAAGCAAAAGAACATGACACCAAATATTGAAAAACTATTATGGCATGCTGAACACAAGCAAGTCTGGAGTTAGCATGAAGGCTGTGTTATATCTCTGAGAGGTCGTTTTCTGTCACTCTGTTTCCTAGTTTGGGAAATGCCATTGGAGTGGGGCTTGATTGGTTACATAGTGTGCCTGGTTGCATAGACATTTCTTTGGGTCTGGTGGGGTGCCTAGAGCATCCTGCCCGAGTTCATGAATAGCTTATCCTGTCACAGGAGTCTTCTAGTGGCAAACATCCTAGACGTTCTTAAGTGCTGGACCCTTTCCCGCAGGTGCAGCAATTTTCAAGGGATGGAAAGTGACTCTTGCTGGAGGAAAATAGCCTCATCAGCAGATCAGCCTGAGTTCAACTCCAGATGTGAGAAAGGAAGAAAAGGGAAGAAAAGAATATCTTCCTGGCCAAGAAGGCAAGGATCTCTCTCTGTCAGAACTAGTAGCCTGACGGGGAAAACCCATGGCCATGTGTGGTTGTATGGTGTTCCTGGTGCATGGATGTTGTCTCAACAATCAGCAGGGCACCTAGAGCATCCTTTCCTGGTCCATGACTGACTTATCCTGTCACAGGAGTCTTCTCCTAATGGCTCTTAAGTGATTGACCCATGCCAGCACTATTGCAGTGATCCAAAAAGAAAGAAAACCCTTGACCAGAGGAAAAGCCCCAAGAAGGAAAGCAAGCATGGTTAGGCAAGTCCTTCAAGCAAACATGGCAAGAATGACTGATCTTACCAGTAATGAGGAGACCTCAGTCACGGCGTGAAAAAGATGTTATGGTTGAAGTGACAAAACCTTAGTCTCGTCTTGCTTGAGAGAAAGAATTCAATCAAGAGACAAAGTATAGCAATCAAAGAAAGCAAGATTTTATTGGCTGTGCAGGAGTACATTCAGGAAGGCCTGAGTGAGTAACTCACTCATGAGAATGAGTACCCCACTTAGTTATAGAATTCAGGTGTTTATGAGCTTTACTCACTGGACTTTCCCATTCTCATTTTTTTGTTTATTTATTTTTCTTTCCTTCTTTCTAACTTCTTCTCATTTATCTGTCTTCACTGTATTGCTGTATGGCTGAAACCATATCAGGGAACTGGAGACCACCAGTCTAGGTGTGGTGAGGTAGATCTTGCATACCTGGAATGCATGGGGACAACTCTTCCCTCCCCTTCCTTTGCCTGTCCCGGCTCATGTCTAACTAGATACCAAATCTAACTATTCTGTTCCTTTTTCCTAAGATAACCTTGCTGCTTATTGCTGCTTCTGTGAAAGTGATTCATTCTGCAAGACTTTCCTCAATTGCCCAACTAGAATTGCCTCCACCTCTTTGTCCCCATATCATTTGGTTTATACCAGAAGAAATTTTTTAAAGTAAAAATTATAACCTCACATAATGATTATTTGTAAATGTTTCAGGGTCTTCAACCATGTGGTATCCCTGTGCTTAACATAATACTATGTGTATAATATACTAGTACCCATAAATGAATCTTTATTTAATGGAATCAAGCAGAGATAACCAGAGAGGGGTTTGGATGTGCGAATTGAAGTGGAGTGATAGATATAATAATAGGCTTTATTCACGACCTAGAAAGAATGATTTTTATGAGTTTGAGAACTATTGGAAGTGGTCATTTCTGTGGGTTCTGCTTACAGAATGAGAAGACCTACTATGTACCTCTACTTAGCTGGACCAGAGCCACTCTGAACAGATTAATTGATAGCTGTTTACCTCCTTCCAGCTAAACTCTTCTATGTTCAGGGCCACCAAGCAAACAGATATGGGGAAACTTCCATTTGTGTAACCCACCCCAATTGAGTAGGAATTTTTCACCCCCTTTTCTTCAAACTATGGGCTTATACAGCCATCACTCTGCTCACACTAACTTCCCACTAAAGCATATATCTTCAGCTTCTCTTTCAGATACAGAAGTAAATCTGTCAGGTCAAAATTTATTTTGAGTTAGTTTTACCTGTTTCAGAATACCATAGCTGAAACTTCCTTTTTGAATTCTTAACCATGCCCCTTTTTCTATATCCTTAAGAGAAGTGGCCTGACATTTATATGTCTGCCTGAAGATACATTCTCAAAGTTGACTTAAATTTATGCTTGTATGTCTTTGTAAACTGAAATTATAGTCAGATCAATAAGTTTTGTCAGTGAAATGGGTGGATGATTGTGCCATGATACCTCAACCCATGTAGAAATAACCATAATAAAAATATAGTTTGTGCCTGACCAGGCGGTTGCACAGTGGATAGAGCATCGGACTGGGATACTGAAGGACCCAGGTTCGAGACCCCAAGGTCGCCAGCTTGAGCGCGGGCTCATCTGGTTTGAGCAAAAATTTCACCACCTTGGCAAGATCGCTGGCTCGAGCAAGGGGTTACTCAGTCTGCTGAAGGCCCGCGGTCAAGGCACATATGAGAATGCAATCAATGAACAACTAAGGTGTCACAACAGCAACAAAAAACTGATGATTCATGCTTCTCATCTCTTTTCATTCTTGTCTGTCTGTCACTATCTATCCCTCTCTCTGACTCTCTCTCTGTCCCTTAAAAAAATAAAAGGTATTAGGTTGTGTCAGAATATCATAGGGGTAAGAAGGCTGGTCAGACCATTAAGGTGGTAAGACTGTGCTTCATGCAGGATATAAATTTAAAGCGAAATTCAAAATTTAAAGTGAAAATTGAACTTAAGTGAAAATGACAAGGCACCTGGAAAAACTTGAACAAAGATACAGACATACAACAGGAAAAATATATTAAGAGTAGCAAGTCATCTAATTTTCTAGAGGAGAGGATTTTGTAGGAATAATGAGAAGCCTTAACTAACAATGTGTCATTAATAGGAAGAAGAAAAAGGGTACATTTTACAAGAAAGCCAGTGATTAGCATGTTAAAATTATATTTCTAGATGGCAAATCTGGTAGCATCAGAAGATTAGAAACAAAAGAATTGTTTCAAAAGCTTTTTGATAACTGTCTGAGGGATAAGGACCTGGATTAGAAGAGAAGGAAAGTAATATATTATAGAAAATATATAAATGGAGTAGAAAAGGATGTATTTCTTTTTAAATTTTATAAATTTTGAAAATGTATTGAATTGGTTCTCAAAATCTGGCATATGTCCTTATCATGTGGAGTTTAAAAATCTGGCTCAATACTATGAACAGTTTTTGAAGGCCTGGGGTTGCACGTATGAATTGATATTTTAAGAGAATGGTGAAATTGTTTCTAATACGTGGTATATAACACAGTTTGAGAAGTATCAACTTAATATATGTTTGAGGCAGAAAAGAAAAGTGAAGTACTGAGGACTATTAAGCAATTTATTATACTGTGGAAATCACTGTTTGTTTTCTAATTTTAAACTATTCATAAGATATTTGTTAATTTAATACTGTAGAATGAATATAAAGGATTCACCAGTAAATTTTGAAAAAAAAAAGAATAGTAATGGGAAACTTTCTTATCAACAGACATTGAAATGATGTAACAATTGTAGAAATGTCTAGCAAATATGCAAATGCTGCCCTAGAGCTCTGCAGTACCACAGGCTGACCAAATAGGTTTGGGACACAATATTCACATGTTATTGTCAAAACCATAGGATTAGATGAAAGAGAATAGAAAGGAAGAAAAAAAAAGCTGAAAACAAAACAGTAGCAGTCTACCCAAAGATAGAGGAGTTTGGTTATGCAGTGTAAAAGGAGCAAACTGCTCTAAACTGGAATTTTCATTCAACATCAGGACAGTCCTGATGGGCACATTTAGGGATGTTTCTCAACTGCAGCAGGACTCTTCTGTTTGTTTCTGTTCCAAATCTCTAAGCCTTTTGATAACCATAATAATTTCCATTTTTATGACTATTATCTTATTAAAATGCTACATTAAATAAGAAGAAAAATAACTAATTGTTCGTGAGTGTCTTCTCTGAGAGGTTATAATTACCAAGAGTATCTTCCTCTTTCCCTAATGAAGTGACATAAGCTATTAGACCCACCCATGACTAGTATATATTGTCACTTAGTCAGCTGCAGAATTTCAAGCTGGAAAAAAAAAACCGTTTTGTGAACCATTAAAATGCAATAAAGCCTTTGAAAATAGAAAACTTTTGTGCAGCCAAATATAAAAGTTAATGAAATGATTTGAATACATGCAGTTCAAAACCATTTTGAAAATCGCTTGCATGCTGTGACAAAGCAAGCTGGAGTATATTTTAGTGAAAAATTATACACGGGTAGAAATAAGAGGTTAATAAAGATTGTCAGTGAAACCTGAGCCTCGCTTAGTAAGTGGCACAGGATTAGTCCTTGCATTTAGAAAAATGTGATATTATTTCCAGCCTGGAGAACCTATTATTTCTGCATCTCTTCAGATTTTTACATAGCCTTGAGCAATTTGGGCTGGAGCCAGATACAACATTTTTATTTCAGCAAATCACTTCCTATTGTTGTACATTTTAAGGATGTACTAAAAGGTGCTTTCAAGTCTGAAAATATCAACTGATCATACAGAAATGATACCTCATTTATGAGGGCCTTTATATAAACCACAATGTTTTCCTTAACATTTAAACTATCTCAGGAATAGTAATGAATATGAGCTACTCTATTACCACATTTAAAAAAAAAATTTAAACAGTATAGCTTACCTAACCCATGAAAAGTGTCATATACATTTTATTCTCTCTTATAAAAACATAAATGCTACTTTTATATGACAGGAGTGTGCAAACTTTATTAAAAAAATAAATAAACTTAGCTTGACCTGTGGTGGCACAGTGGATAAAGCGTCAACCTGGAATGTTGAGGTCACTGGTTTAAAACCCTGGGTTTGCCCGGTTAAGGCACATATGGGAGTTGATGCTTCCTGCTCCTCCCCTCTTCTTTCTCTCTCTCTATCTCTCTCTGTCTCTCTTCTCTAAAATGAATAAATAAATTTATTCTACTATGTGAGACCATGGGATCTTTGTCTCAAAAACTCAACTCCGCTATTATATTGTGAAAGCAGCCACAGACAATACATAAATAAAGGGCTATGTCTATATTCCAATAAAACTTTATTTACGAAAACTGACAATGGGTCTGATTTGGCCTGCAAGCTATAGTTTGCTGGCCACTGTTCTATGAGATTGTGTTTACAACATGTCAATAGTGTAAATATATTTGTGATTTGACATGTAGAATGATATCCTATAGCCTTAACTGCAATGTTAAGATAGTCACATGTCCCTCCATGTTAACACAATAAGTTAAAATTAATAAAAATAAATAAATTTTAAAAAGGATGGTCACATATCCCAATTCAAGTTACAAAGCATTTCCAATTTTGAGACCTTTATTTAAGAAATGAAACAGATGTGTAGAATTGGTAGGAATTCAGAAATTATTGAGAACTTCTCTAAGATGAAAGGTATTGTTTGATAGGTTATCAATCCTAGCAAATTACAATAATTTGTCTAATACCAGCACAGATGGTATTTGGAAAAATACCTTTTACTAAAATATTCTATTCTATCTATTCATCACTCCTCTTTACACAACACACAAACTTTGTCTGATGAACTTCTATTCTTTCTTCAAATTGTAGTCTCTGTAACCCTCCCCTCAACCTAAAAAAAGATACATCCCAAATGTATTGATTTCTTTTTTATTCCACAGTTATGGAACCTCATTGTACTTACTTGCTTGCATTTCAATGACTAAGATAGAGACTGAGGTCATATGTAAGCAGCTAGGGAGGGGCCAGACCCTGAAAGACTTTCTATATTCTGGTAGTTGGTATATTAAACTAAGTGAAATATGTAGAAACCAGTGAGGGGAATCCAGCATGGAAAGTATAGATCTGATTGATCTTTACTTTAATAGATGACAAGATGACTGCATGGAGGATGAACTATAGAGAGATGAAATAAAGCAGGAAACATTGGAGAAGCTTTTTAGTTATCTAGAAAAAGACAATGGTAGCTTGAACCAAAAGGGTACCTAGCAAGGTAGAAAGTAGCATTGAGATTCAGATTTCATTGTGAAGGTAGCACTTTGCTAATAGGATGGATGTGAAAGAAGGAATAGGGAAAAAAATCAGAGATAGTTTCAGGTTTTTGCTTTGAACAACTGGGAAGATGATGATGCCGTACACAGGGGATGGTACTGATATCTGGGAGAGAAAATAAAAATTCTGTATTGTCTATTTTATTTTAAATGTCTAGTTGGTAAGAATATTGAGGCAATTGACTCTAGGAGTATGGGTTAGGAAATGAGTCAGAAAAGAATATAGCAATGCCCTTCAATGCCTGGGCTCATCCATAACCCATGAGAATTCACTGTGTGCTTATAATATACCTAATCATAGGCCATTGCTTTTAAGGGAATAAAAAACAAAAGGCAAGGCCTCTACTTACAAGCAGTATATCTGTATCAAGTGTATCTGTATCCAATTTACCTGAATTACAGTACAGAGCTTAAATATTTGAGTGAATGCACAATTATTGTACAACATGCAGTATATATTTAAATGCTGATATATATAAAACATTCAGATCAAGTTACCTTAAACCAGCCCCTAGATAGCATGGGTGGAATACAGTGCCTTGGGCTGCAAATGAACTGGGTGGCTCTGAGGAAAATGAGATTTGATTGATCTTGATACAAGCTTCACAACTCTGTTAGTAAAGGAGTCGTGAGGAGAGAAGTAAAAACAAGAATAAGTAAGAGCTTTGATTATAATTTTAGGAATAGGGAGAAACATATACTCCTTTCACCGTATATTTTTATTTGTTTTGCCCAGAATCACTAAGAAATAAAGTAAAATTTTTGAAAATGTATTTTAAAGGCCTTTTTTTATAAAGCAGCAACAATACTGGATATATATAAACATGTCTTATAAAATCAATTGTTAAAATGTGACATATCTAAGGGCATCTTTAAATGTCTATAGTAAGAGCAAATATTTAAGTTAATAACGAAGATGACATTATCACGTTTAGTAGATCAGTGGCTATTTATTTCTTTGAACAAACTCTTAGAGGCAAATTATGCCCAATTTGAGTCAAGAACTTGTTTTCTTAGGTCTTTTTAAGAAGATAATAGAGCCTGACTTGTAGTGGCGCAGTGGATAAAGCGTCGACCTGGGAACACTGAGGTCACCAGTTCAAAACCCTGCACTGGTCTGGTCAAGGCACATATGGGAGTTGATGTTTGCAGCTCCTCCCCCTCTCTCTCTTTCTCTCTCTGTCTCCTCTCTAAAAATTAATAAAATAAAAAGAAATTAAAAAAAAGAAGAAGATAATATATGAGCACCACTCAATTCACAATCTTGAAACAGAAGATTGTTTCCCAAGGGGAAGTCTGTATTTCATTTTTTACAAAATAGAGCATAACATTTTGGAGTTAATCTTTGTAATGTGCACAGTACAGATACCAGTGTATTTATTTTAGTGTTACATATACTTTTAAATAGAAAAAATATAAGTAGTCTAATATTGAACTCTAAAGAACTGAAAGTCTATAAGGAAACCCATAGATTTGCAGATACTAGAAGAAAAGTAGCACACTGTTTTAGGTAATTTTGGTTTTAGTGAGTAAGAATTAATGGGTTATTGGTGAATTAGAATAGTAATAATGTGGGTCTTAAATTATTTTTTTTACTTATATTAAGGGAAATGATAATGACACATACTAAGTACATTTGGAAACAGCATTTTAAAAAGTAGTTAAGGAAAATATTACACTATATTCATCACTAAAACAATGACAAGTTTATTGACAGTTTCTACAGATAAATGAACTTTGTTAATGATAAAGAAATCAGAATATATTCCCAACAGACTGACAAATCTGAAGCATAATTATATCTGTTATTTGTTCAGTGAAACCAAAATGTACTATACGATCTATTATATCTATACTATGGGGAAAATATGACAAATGAGATCTAGCTCATTGGTGCTGTTCTCATATCAAAAAACATATCTGTGAAAATTGTTTTGCATATTCAGTTGAGGTTTTACTAAATATAAAGGGGAGTTCAAGGTATTTGATTCCAGGTCAAGGCACATACAAGAATCAGCTTCTTTCTCTCTTCTCCTCAGCCCAAATCCATAAATAAAAATTATTTTAAAAAGAAGGAAAAGGAAAAGAAGGCAGTCTTGTATTCCAAGGAGAGGACAATCCTAGTGGAAGAGACAGCATATTCACATTAATTGAATGCATCATTAATTGAAGTAAAAATAATGCAACAATTGATTCTAACTGGAGAATGAGAATGTGTAGATAGCATTTCAGCTGGGCTGGGCCTTCAAGTGTGGAAGAATGGTCACAGGATTCACAAAGAGCAGAGAGTTTATTCCAGACACAGAAAACAGCAATTGAAGAAAAGTCTAAAATATTTGTATTGATCAAGTTATTTCAGAGGACATTTTTAAAAATAGTTTCTGAAAAAGGGAACTAGTGGGGAGACTCCCATGCAGTCCTGTTGCCAATAAAATTTAAAATGTTAGTTCTGCATGCTGTGATCAATTCATTGACAAATAATGCTTCCCAATCCACATCTGTACATTCATTTACTCATTTATGCACTACTACTGTGTGCTAATGTCAGGAATTTGCAGGCCAGGGTTGTAAAATGATCTATGTCTTACAGAAGCCTATAGGGCAAAGGAAACAAATCTTTTATTTAAAAAACAAATGAGTGCTACTTAAAGAGATGTTCGCTTGCATAAGATTCAAATATTTCTAAGATAAGTGTCATTTTTTAAGGTATATTATTGAAAAAGTTGGCATTTAAGTCAACACAGCTACAGACATTTTGATGTGAAAGGCATCTACTATTGCACACTTATTTCCAAAGAAATTCAACAAGAAACACTGTTTACCACCAATCCTTATATTTAAAAAATACTACTAAAATATGCTAAATGCGAACCTGACAAAAATAGTCCCATGTCTACACCTACCTATTTTTTTTCCACAGCACATTAATTAAAATGTTAAAATATCTTGAGATATGTGACTATCCAGTTTGTTTTGTTAGAGGAGAGTATGAAAACCACTGTTGACACACACAGTCTGTTGACTGTTTTAGCTTCCAAACTGGAACACTGCTCCTCCAGTATTGCATTTGAAAAAACGTTCAAAGTGACTGTAAACTTATTTAGATTGTGATATTGAAAACAGTACAGGGTGACATTGTGCTTTTAACCATCTCCAATGAATCTGTTAACATCCCTGTTCCTTCCCAAGAGTGGTCAGAAATTAATTTTCCATTCACACTCTTATTCTCTCAGGAATCTACCCGACGAGAGAGACAGAATTGTGAGGATTTTTTTTTTAACAGAAAGACTGCATAAAGAATGACCTATTAAGTTTAGAGGTATACAAATGTAGTGAAGCAAAGAGATCCATTACAAGTAATTCTTTTCTTTCTAAACCATTTTTGAAAAATTAATAGGTAATGGAAATGCTCTTCCACCTATGTCCTCTCTCTAGCAGTGGGGAGAAGAGGAACACTTTTCTATGTCTCTGTGCAGAAAACATCCTCTGCTCTCAGCTTGTTCATGTGGCTACATCCTTAGCTTTCTCCCATTTTTAACTCTACAGTGGGTAACATATCAGTGGTTTTGCTACTTTCTGCAATGCTGGAGTTGTTAGTTTCAAAGCTCTGCTTTCCTCTTGACGTGGGAGAATATGGCTACTTAATTAACCAGAGGAAGCCTCACAGGCAGAACTTGGTCCTCACATTTATTTTTATGGGCAGGAGGTGAACAAGCTATACTGCTGTGGTGGGAGAATGTATTCTGTAGACTTGATTACCCATATTAAACTAAAATCAGTAAATTGGTGTGTGGACAGTACAGGCAAGCTTTTCAGCACAATCAGATCTTTTGGGAATTGAAATGGTACATGCTCATGAATCCAGAAAAACCATCATGGCATGAAGTAATGATGCCCGTGGTGTTCGTTACCAGCTACTGGACCTTCCCAATTTAGCTTCTGAATTTTCTAATGCTTATATAAAACAAGGAATAATATTGGCTTGACAAGATTATTGCAAGGATAGAATCTGAGAAATTAGTTTGAAATAAAAACCTATTACAATGGGAAATAGTCTAGTTTAGGAAATTTGTATCCTGTCCCATATCCTGAATATATTTAAACTCCATGAATACATTTCTGCTATGGCTCACATCTTTCTTCATACAAGATAGATATCCTTGGAAGCTTCTATAGGTTTTCATTGAATTGTTCAACCATTCTCAACTGGATCCCTAAGTTATCTATTTAATGTAATGAATTAATTCTAGAATGGTACCAGTTGAGCTCATTCTTGAGAAAATAGTTACTCAAATCCTGTTTTCTATTCCCTCTGCTTCAGGTGCAAACCTCTGCTGAGAAAAGCGGTGAAATGCTAAACTACTGTTAAAGAAAACAAAAGTGAAAGATTTAGAACTTTTATCTTCTTGTTATTTTATTTTATTTTATTTTTATTAAGTGAGAGGCAGGGAAGCAGAGAGACAGACTCCCACATGTACCCTGACAGGGATCCACCCAGCAAGGCCCCTACGGGGCGATGCTCTGCCCATCTGGGGCCGCTAATTAATTGCTCAACAATCGAGCTACTTCAGCACCTGAGGTAAGGCCATGGGACCATCCTTAGTGCCCGGGGCTACTGGCTTGAATGAGGCATGACTATGGATGGGGAAGAGAGAGAGAAATAGAAGAGGAGGGGAAGGGGTAGAGAAGCAGATAATCACTTCTACTGTGTGCCCTGACCAGGAATTGAACTCGGGGCTTCCACACGTCAGGTCAATGCTCTCCTGGTGAGCCAACTGTCCAGGACCATATCCTCTTGTTTTAGAATACATTTTATAATATCACTATTAACTAGTGTGTGTGTGTGAATTTCATGCTAAGAACATAGATGAACTTTGTATTGTGTCTCTTGTGCACTAGGAATTGTGTTGACGACTGCAACAGGAATAGAACTACTAATGAGATGTGTATTAATATAAGCTAAATCTTATAATAATTAGCATAAAACCAAGAACTTTTAATAATCCTTAAAAACTTTTATGATGGTGGTGAGGAAAATGATGGATCAGGAAGCTGAAATACTAACAATTATCAAATAAAATTAAATCTAAGTTATAGTTATTTTAGATGTCCAGATTATTTTTTAAACTGAGTAACTAATTCACATTCTTGTGAAACAAATCCACAATTTTATTTTAACTTTACTAAGAAATATTTAGCATTAATTTTCAGTTTATTAAGCAATTTTACTATAAATATTGGCCAACATAAAACAAAGACTTTATATAGCTATTAATATTTTGTATTTATTAAATATCATCCAAAGATTGTGTATGTATGTAGCTTGTGCAAAGCGATTATAATTTTAATACTTTAAATGGAAAAATCTTAAAAATTCAGGAGGATAGGGATAACTTAGTTCATAATTATGAAAAATGCAGGGAGTTTATTCTCATATCCTTCCACATTCATTTCCAACTTTAAATTTATGATCAGTTTTTTGACAGCATAAGGTTCAAAGAGAAGTAGTTGTTTTAAAGATTGTCAGAGAAAAACCAAATAATATTTTTATGAAATACTTTTTAGAGTTATCATTGGCTGGAAGATGTTGCCATACCGTGGTTCTATAAGTGTGGGCTGGAGTCAGTGGTGTGGAAACACCTGGGACCTTGTGAGACCGGCAAATTCTTAAATCTCTCTATAAATGTACTTGAATGATAAACTCTGGGAATGGAGCCCAGCAATGTGTTTCAACCAGCCCAGCAGTTATTTCTGCTACATGGTCAAGTTAAAGAAGCATACTTCTAGTTCAATGCCTCACTTCATTTAAATAGCTCCAAAATCTATGTTTTCTAGAAATACACATGCATCAGTACTTATTTATTTATTTATTTATTTATTCATTCATTTATTTTTGAGACAGAGAGGGAGACAGAGAGAAGGACAGCTAAGAACAGACAAATGGGAAAGGAGAGAGATGAGAAGCATCAATTCTTCATTTTGGTTCCTTAGTCTCCGTAGTTGTACATTGATTGTTTTCTCATATGTGCCTTGACTGGGGTGGGGGAGTGGTGGGAGTTACATCAGACCAAGTGACCTCTTGCTCAAGCCAGCAACCTTGGATTAAAGCCAGCGACCTTAGGCTTCAAGCCAGTGACCTCTGGGCTTAAGCCAGTGACCAGGGGGTCATGTCTATGACCCCATGCTTAAGCCAGCTACCCCACTCTTAAGGTGGATGAGCCTACACTCAAGCTGGCAACCTCGGGGTTTTAACCTGGATCCTCTATATCCCAGTTCAATACTTCACCCACTGCACCACTGCCTGGTGAGGCAACATCAGCACTTTAAATAGCATATATTAGGAAGAATCTGGAAAGATCTAGAAGAACAGACCTTCATTGAAAAAACAGAGCTGTGTTTCAGTGACGTCAGTAATTTCATGAGGAGTAGACATTTCCTGCTACATTATGATGGGTCATGTGGCTAATCTTTGGGGATGGTAATATATGCCCAGTTGCCTGTTAGCATCACTTAACTTGGAAGGCTCACAGTATTCAAGGATTTAAATAGGCCAGACTAGATATATGCTGTTTAAAGCACAAAATACTGCTAAATGAGCATTAGGCTGTTTATATTCAACTTTAGGTTGTTTTATATATTTTATTTTAAATATATTCATAGTATTAATCATGTATTTCACACATACTGTTAAAAGTAAATCAGCTTTTTCTGTCAAATCACTGGTTAATACTGGGTGACATAACGAATGGTAGCCACTATATAACAAATGTCCCTAGCATACATATAGTGAAAAGTTCTATTTAGAAAATGGAGCTCTACTTCAAACAAACTACACCAGAATGTTGCATAACTGTGTAAACTCTCCTTACAAGCTATACCAAAGCCACCCTGTCCATTAGAAAGTGAGTACTAAATCAGTTAATGAAAGGACTAGGATAATGAAAAACATATATTGTCTTATATTCAGTGGATTTGCTCTGTTATGAACATTTGGCCAGGATACTGACAAATAAGATAGAGGTATTAAAAGAGAGAGATACACTGTTACCTAAAATAAACTTTGATTTAAAACATCTAGTTCACAGGTAAATATGTATCCCTCATGTTAATTGGGGTCAGGAAGACTCTTCATTCCAATAACATCAGTTACCACCTATGGACAGTGAGAGTTGTGTTGAAATTTTAAAATATGTGGAAGGATTTTGAAAAAGCATAAAAACTTGATTTGGAAGGCATCGAGAGGATTGTTTTGAATCATTCAAATGGTCAAAAATCAAGGGACATTGTTTAATATATATATATATATATATATATATATATATATATATATATATATATATACACACACACTAGCATATAGTAATTGTGGACATTTTCCATTTGACAGAGAAAAAGTCACTAAAGTGAATATATGTTAATAGAAGTATATTTTAAAATAGCAATTGCTTTATTTTCACCATCCTAGTTTATATATTGGACAGTTTTAGTATAAAATTATGTGTGTAATATGTCTTAAGTCTAGAAATAATAGTAGTAATTAAGTCTTCCTGTTCACATTTTTATTTTCACTGAAATGTGAGTATTTTGGCAGAAAACATTGTTGAAGAAGTGTTTTCTGAAATATGGCTTTCTGAACATATTAGGTTTATAAAATTAAAAAAAAAAAAAGACTGACAATAAGACTGAAAATTCTTTTCCATTGATGAAGGATCCAAAAGTAATTTCAAAACAAAATGGTGATTGGGGGGATTCTTCCTCCTTTCTTCTCCTTCTGACCATAAACATAACCTTTGCTCTATTTTGATAACATGAACTTATTAGCTTTAAGCTATTCTTGATCCCAAAATGAAATCTATTGTTTTTAAAAGAGCTACGAAGGCATGCAGACTTGGAGAGGGAAGAAAACAATACGTATTTGATTTTGCGGTGCCAAGCTTACATTGCCTTCGGCTTTGCCATTCCAAGAAGAGTTTTCTCATCTTAACCGTGATGTACCATCTTAATTTAAAATGTATGAGATTTGCCCTGGTGTGCTATTGCATCAGTTTCCGGCATCATCAAAATCAAAGCTCCTAGCTTTCTCAGCCAGGAAGATATGAATTGCGAATATCAGGTGAATTTTCACCAGTCAACATCCCAACAAAATAGAAAAAGACAAGATAGCTTGGTCTGTGAGAAAATGTAGCCGAGCCTTAGAAAAGTGAAGTTTTGTTTCTGGTAGCCCTGGCTGGAGCCTAGACCCTGGGCCATAACTGTAAATCCACTTGCCTTTTAATACAGCAGTAATTTTTATGTTTTCCCTTTAAAATGAAAAATGGATCACACGAAAATGCAGGTTCTGATTCCCATGAACCTGGGAGGTGGGGGCAGGGGGCTGAGATTCTGCATTTCCAACAGGCTCCAGATGATTATTAGATGCTTTGAAACTAACAACCACATTTGTCACACTATATTGTAAAGTCATATAATATATTATGAACATGTACCTCATTACACCATATTCATAGAGTTAAGGCAAAACCAAGGCAAGATACTAACTGAGGGCAGATTTCCCCCCCATTATGCTCTTCATATGTGCGCATGTTTAGAACACAAAAATGAAAAAATTCTGGGTCTAAATTTTCAGTTGTTTAACATGAGATTACAGTTTCGTTAGTTTTAACGAGGGCTACAGTTAGGCCAGGGATTGAGACTGGATAAGGAGCAGTATGAGGTCCTGAAGGACTAAGGGTCAGAAGAAAGGTGATAGAGAAATAGATTGTACATCTCAGGGCTTTGTGCATCCTTGAAGGGTTGTTGAAGTGAAAGGGGATAAGGGGAAAGCTCGGGGTCAGAGAGTAGAATGCTTGAAATTGAGTTATGAAAGGGTAACAGTTATTAATAATGGCAAGGTCTAGGCTATGACTGTGCATGTCACATTGTGTCACTTCTCTGCTCCCAAGAATTTTGAAGGTGATGAAGGTGTGAAAAGGAGAAGCTGAATTTACAACTTTAAAGATGTATTTTTTAAATTAGGACCAGATTTAAAAGTGAAATAAGTCTTCTGTGCACCCCATTACTTGACTTGTACACGTGTAAATGACATGCAATATTTGACAGCCCGAAGTCTGTAGTTTTAGCCTAAAAGGTGATAAGAAGTTGAATTTCAATCCCTGGAAAACTAGGTCAGTCAGCCATGTAAAAACAAGGTTTACTAAGCTGCAGATGCCATTTTGTCTATCTTTGTTAGATTTTTGCAATGCAATACACACACACACACACACACACACGCGCGTGCGCGCAAATTCTATGCTTGTTTTACTGTGAAGGGCTAAATGCTGATGTGCACCTTCTGCTACATAAGCACGTGGGGATGCACGAGATGGTCATTGGGAGTGTGCACCCATAATATAGACAGTCATTTGGCTCTCACTTGGATGTAAGTGTAAGAGTTACCGTTTTATATGCAAAAAGTTTAAAAAGCTATATAATTTGTCTTAGGATAATATTTTAGCATTTTATGCCTAAGTGTTGAACACTTCATGTGTTACTGAAATCTGTCCTTTCTCGGTGATGAGTAGTTCCTCACTTAGTGATTCATTTCTACAAAGGTGCAGTCCATGCTAGCAAATGTAACTGTCTCTGCTTACCTAGATATCTTGTTAAATCTATATCACTTAAAGTTGACTGGGTTTATAGTTCAGGAAAATGGGATAAAGTCATAAATATTGTAGCCATGTTATTTATTTTTTTAAAAATTGCCTTCATGAAATTTCCTCTAATTTATGCTTTTACAAATATGAACTACATATGGGATTTATATGAGTCTATAGATCTAGATATATCCAATAAATATGTAGAGATATAAATAATATAAATATATGGTAAAATTTAATACATACAATGAATGTTTTTTTAAAATGTCTACTTTTTGTTCTAGGCACAAAGAAGATATATAGCTACCTAAAAATGTATAACTGCATAAAATAATCCACATATTACTTTTTAATTTTTATGTAAAATAAATTCTCTTGTTCTGAGATATATGAAATTATCAGATTAGCAATAACAGTTGCTCCTATGTCATTGATTAGCAAGGAAGATAAATGCGTTGGTCTAAACTTCAAAGGGATGTTATGGAGAACTTGCAGAGAGATGGAGAAAGTGTCATAGTACAAGACCTAGCTTTTGGACACCAGACAATCTAAGACCCAAATTTGCTCTGTGACTCTGTGCCTCAGGTTCCTTATCGAATAGATAAAGATAGAAATGCCTACTATAGCATGGTAATGAAGATTACAGACAGCACACGCACAGCATCTTGTATAGCGCTTGGCTCTATAAATTAGAGTTCACCCTTACTCTATTAAGATGTCTTCATAGTCACGATTCTATATTATGCACTGTATTGGCCATGGATTGACATACCTAGATTTATGAGGCATCATTTCTGCCTTAAGGTAATCACTATCTCAGAGAAAAAAAAGTCAAATTTTTCAACTGCACACTTACAACATATGGTGGGCAGTGCCCTGGGTGCTATGGGTACCCAGAGAACAAGACTGAACACACCCTTCAACTTTTGGACCTCACATTTTGATCTCCTCATTTTGTATCCCTTAACACAATTGACCATTTACATTGACTATTATTACTACCTTACTACCATACCAAGTAATGTTGGCTCTATCCCTCAAGTACATATGTATTATATCTTAAATTAAAATTAGAATAAAAATTTTTGAAAAGCATTTCTTACTAAACCATGCTAATTAACTCTGGCAAAAATAAATTGAGGCAAGATTTTCTATGAATAGATATTTAGTTAATTGCATATTATTTTTAATAAAAATAAATGACCTCTTAGAGAATGTGGCATTGCTACTTTTCAATAAATGCATTGTGAAATTTAACTTAAAAATTGAGGTTGTTCTTCATGGACAAAACTGAATACAGGGTGAGCATGTCCTGTCAGCTTGTATTAAAATGTAAAGTTCTAACTGAAGCTTTTACCAAGGATTGACTTGAACTTATTTGAGAATACAACATCTCTGGGACTTAGAAATTACATAGACTTTACTGTGATCTCTAGGTCATCATAAACGGCATTCCAAGGAGAAAGTGAAAGTGCCCTTAGAGTAGAAATTAATGTCGTGACAAGACTGTATGTTGTATGAAGTGGGTGACCAAGGGCAAACATGGGGAGGGTTATGTGTAATATTATGCTACCCAGGAAAGCATTTATGGGGAACTGGAATTGTGCAAATCTCTGTGAGAATGTGGCCTATAAAATATTATGTTTTAGCAAGTTATTCCATCTGTAAGCAATGTGCATGAAATATGTTTTGTTAAAATAATGGAAATTGAATGCAAAGTGTGCACTAAAAGTTATCATATCAGCATGAACATCAACCTACAAATTAGATGCAGTCATTTCCCATATTTTATATTTTAACATTTTTCAATGTTATGGACCATTTCTCCTATTCATGAATCTGTCTGCCAATGCTATAAGTTTGTATTATTTTAAAACCTTTTCAGTTATTTGACAGACAGGGTAGATAAGGATAGATTGGATGGTAAAGTTATATGGATAACATGCATTGGTGTCAAATTTATCTCAAGTAAGAGCACAGAGACTCTGAATGGCAAGATTATTTTTAAAATGGCTGGCAGACCATAAAAGAATGCAGATAAAATTCTGTAAAAGTCTAATAAAAAGCATTGAGACTTGTTTGGGAGAAAAAATCATTTGTACAATAAACATTTGTAGTGTTTGCCTTTCAGGACTGAATAGCAAAAGCAATAAGTAAGTATGTTCTCTGGTTGTTGGGATGGGTTTTAGACAGTTATGTCATTGGGAACAAATTATCTTTATTTATGGCATGAGCTGGGTCTTTTCTAAGTATGTCTAGTCAAAATAAACACAAAGAGTAGACTTAAAGATAATAAAGAAAACCAAAAAATATACAAAGAGCTGTAGCCTCCTAAAATATAGACAATAGTCACATGTACTTTCAAAAGGTGATGAAATACGAATTTAGGTCTTCCTGAATACTTTTCAACTTTGGGCATCTTTTGGTTTGCTTTTTAGTCAGTCTCTGTTCAGATGTCTGACTCCTGGAGCAGATGGTATATGCTCGCTCTTCCTTACTTATTCCACTCTTCAGGGGTATCTGAGACAACAGGACTCTGTTAATTGGTACTGTGCCCTATTCATGCTAGGTGTGACAAAGCAACACCCAGAGATGCAAGATGCAAGACTCTATTACCTGTCCACACTAAAAAGGGGGAAAAATAGAAACATTCACTAAATGTGAGAGTACGGATTTCTACTCTGTTTTATTGTTTCATGTTGCTTTATATGAGGGTTCAGTTGAGGAGTCTTTTTTTTTAACTGGGAGAGAGACAGAAAGACAGAGACAGACAGACTTGCACAAGCCAGTGATCTTGGGCTTAAAACCAGCAACCTTTAGGCTCAAGCCAGCAACCATGAAATCATGTCGATGATCCCATGCACAAGCAGTGACTCCACGCTAAGCTGGTAGGCCTGTGCTCAAGCCAGCAACTTCCGGGTTTCGAATCTGGATCCTCAGCATACCAGGTTGACAGTCTATCTGCTGCGCCACCACCTGGTCAGGCTAGTCTTCTAAGTTTTGTAAATATAGAAATAGAAATCTGGAGGAGAGGAGAAGCATACATGAACAAAGGCATAGTCCATCCTTGACCTTTTTCTTTTCTTCCAGCTTCATTTCTCTGACCTCTTTGAAAGTATCTTCTGTGCTAAACTAATACATCTTGATAATTTTATGTTTTGGAATTCTGTATTTTTCTGCTTTTAATAACCTTCTCACTTCTTCAGAGTCTGTTCTATCTCTTCTTCACTGCCTGACTGAATGAGTAGGGTGATTTTCATAGGTTTTAATAAGTAGTGTACTAATTTTATTTTTAAGTGAGAGGACAGATAGTGAGACAGATTCCCACATGTCCCTCGACCTGGATCCACTTAGTAACCCTTTCTGGGGCCAATGCTCAAATCAACTGAGCTATCCTCAGCACCTGAGGTCTATGCTTGGACCAATCCAGCCACTGGCTGTGAGAGAAAAGGGGGAGAGGGAGGGGTGAGAGAAGCAGATGGTTGCTTCTCTTGTGTGCCTTGACCAGGATTGAACCTGGATGTCCGCATTCCAGGTCAACGCTCTATCCACTGAGCAAACCAGCCAGGGCTAAATTTTAAAATTATCTCCACAATCTCTTCTGTGTAATTGATCTTTTATCTTTCTGAGGAGCTATTTAAGAGACTGTATTTTAAATTTCCAATTAATTTAATTTTTTAGCTTAACTTTGTTATTATGAGTTACTTTTGCATTTTAAATAAAAATATAAGAGAGAAAATGAAATAACATATATTTATCATCATACTTTACACATTGTCTTCTATCATCTTCTGTCATTCTGTTTTTTCCAAAATATAAAAAAATTAAAAAATGATTTTTGTTCTTTTTATTTTGCTTTGTTTTCTAAACTATTTGGATTTAAATCACTGGCTATTATTTTGGCTGTTGGTAACTTAGAAACTTCTAAAGTAAAACTTCTATTTCTAATTGTCAAAGTAAAATAAACACATGAACTAATTTTGATAGTCATTTACAAAAGAAAGGTATGTTATAAAATGAAAATAATAGATCTGGTGAACAAAGCCCAGTAATTTAACCTATAGGTAATAAATCTGTCTCCATTAGACAACAGAAACATCTGAGAGAGAAATAATTTATACTATAATAGAAGAAAAATAGTTCTGCTTAACAAATATATCTGAAATTAACAATGTCTACATATGAAACTTCTATATCGGGTATAAGAAAAACCCTATAGATATTTTTTATGTTTATTTGACCCAAACTATTGACAATTGGAGGAAAGCAAAATCTCAATGAATTGAGAAAATGCTCTGGAGAATGGCAGTTTTGCAGTTTATTTTATACAGTAGAATCAAAGGAGGAGGCATAAGGATTGCATGAAATCCATTGGTAGTAGATCCGTCAGGTGGGTAAAAGCAAGTCAGGGAATTCTCAGAAATTGAACGAAAAATAAAAGGGAGAGATAAATATTGCTTTTACATGGGTGGGTACAGGATAGTCAACAATTAACCTTTATAGCACACAGAGACGGTATGCAGGGAAGAAGATAGCAATGGAGGTTCAGTGGTCTCCTGCTCTGGGTGGAGATTGTGCCCAGAGGGGTGTGGAAAAAGATCTGTGTGACATTGCAAAGGTATGTATAGTACATACAGAAAGAAAGTAGACAGACTCACTTCATGTAAAAATTGACCTTTGTCAAGGAAGATACTGGCCTAGGATGTGACTACCACCGTGACTCACTTGTAGTTCAGAAGTTTTGATTTCAGACCATCTTCTGTGGTTACTTTAGGTCTCTGAGTTTATAAGGCCACCATGACAACCTCCCCTGAGATGGTCAGTTTTAGTATGTGGCCCCTTTTTCATCCACAGCAATTAAGAGTTTTATCTATTCTAGACTAAACTTTTATGATCACTTATTTAGTAGTCATTTTGCCCATCATATTTTAAAATATGTGATTCTTCATGAATCATGAACCAAAGGCTCCAAAGTCTGAACTTTCTGTATGGGAAGGAAATTTAGATTTTGAATTTAGCTTATTAGAATTAATACTGAGATTAACCTAAGCTAACCTAAGACAGCTTCTTCTACTTTTATTTCCTAATTTGCCTTTGAATTTTTTAAAGCAAGAAAAATATGAAGCTTTAAAGGGAACACACAGTGGAAGAAAATATTTGGAAATCATATATCTGGAAAAGAATTTGTATACCGAGTACATGAAGAACTCTTCTTATACTTTTACAATTAAAAGACAAATATCTCAATTGAAAAAAATGGACAGAAGATTAAATTTACATGTTTGCCAAGAATACATACAAATGGCCAATATAAGAGATATTCAACATTATTATCCAATGGTAAAATGCATATGAAAACCACAATGAGATACCTCTTTCTACTCGTTAAGACTGCTATTGTGGGGAAAAAATATTTTTTTCCTCTTACCTGTCTAAAATTTTTGTGTTAGAGTAAATCAAATTAATATGAAAGAAATTGACAGGAGAAAATGACTAAATTTATTATATATGTACCTACAGAGATGCCATAAAAATATAGAACCCCAGAACAAATGGAGAAGTTAAGTCATATAAACTATTTTGAGCTAAGGAAAAGAGGAACGGCAAGATTGTTATTTGAGACTGCAAAGGGCAGGAAGGCATTTCACAACGAGATAGAAAAGCAAATGTTTGGTAAATAAATGTTTACTGGGCCATTTTTAACAATGGGATACAGAGAGGAATTTAATCAAAGAGACCTTGTGAAGTTCTCTCCATATATGCCACTTGGTTTGTAAGCTATACTTATCTGTGATAGTAAATCCTTCCTACTGCTGGTCCTCTCTCTAAATTCTTTTAGGAAGTTGGGGGAAGATCAAATATCTTTCTTAGTCTTTTATTTCTTAAAATTAACCAGCTTAAAATAATCAGTATCCCAACAGACAAATTTTGGGGTAGCAAACTCTGCTTCCTTCACAATAATTAAAATGACAAATAAGAAGTTTTGGCAAAGGAATGGTGAAGTTGGAAACCTCACACATTACTGGTAGACATATAAAATGGTGCAACTGCTGTGGGTAAGTTTCACGAGTCCTACAAAGTTAAGCACTGAATTAATGTCTAACTCAGAAATTCAACTGCTAGAAATATTTGAGTCCCCAACCCCATCAATAAAGAGCCTGACTCCCAAAACCCTGCTCTAAGATGTATGCAGATTCTATCAACTCCTTATCCTTTCCAAATCAATCATCAGAAACCATAGATTCTCCCTTGACAACTATCCTAGTTTCCAAATATATCCAAGGCTATATCTGAAGTTCAGTTCAGTTTGGGCTTTTCCATTTAAGATTTGTGTGATGTTAATATATCACTTAAGCCTGACCAGGCGGTGGCGCAGTGGATAGAGCATCGGACTGGGATGTGAAAGACCCAGGTTTGAGATCCCGAGCTCGCCAGCTTGAGCGCGGGCCCATCTGGCTTGAGCAAAAGCTTGCCAGCTTGAACCCAAGGTCGCTTGCTCCAGCAAGGGTTTGCTTGGTCTGCTAAAGGCCCGCGGTCAAGGCACATGTGAGGAAACAATCAATGAGCAACTATGGTGTCGCAACAGCAATGATAAACTAATGATTGATGCTTCTCACCTCTCTCTGTCCCTGTCTGTCTGTCCCTATCTATCCCTCTCTCTGACTCTCTCTCTGTCCCTGTATATATATATATATATATATATATATATATATATATATATATATATATATATATATCACTTAAACTCTGAGTCTCAGTGAACTAAAGAATAGAGTCGGTTCTTCTTAATAGTGTTGTTATGATTATTAATTGACACACCAGTAGGTTGTGAATCGCCATTTTGAAAAATTACACAAGCTCTTCACAGAAGTTATTACACATAACATTTACTCTACCTAGTTATTGCTTAATAAATAATTCTGTTTTGTTTGTTTATTTGTTTTTGTGACAGAGACAGAGAGAGGGAAAGATAGGAACAGACAGACAAGAAGAGAGAGAGATGAGAAGTATCAATTCTTCGTTGTGGCACCTTAGTTGTTCATTGATTGCTTTCTCATATGTGCCTTGACGGGGGCAGGACAGGGAGGTCAGGACTACAGCAGAGCGAATGACCTTTTGCTCAAGCCAGTTGGGCTCAAGTTGGTGAGCCTTGCTTAAACCAGGTGAGCCTGCGCTCAACCCAGCAGCCTCAGGGTTTCGATCCTGGGTCCTCTGTGTTGTAGTCTGATGCTCTATCCACTGTGTCACTGCTTGGTCAGGCAAAAATAATTCTTTATTTAACATAAAAATAACAGTGTGGGGAGAACAAGACCAGGAAAACATTAGTATATCTAAGATAATTTAAGGACTCATGAAGTTTCATAGTAATTTAAAGTAAAACCCATATGAGTAGTGAGGGCACAGCTTTCAAGTGTGTCCCTGTTGTCAGTAAGAAAGATAGAATGATTATCTAATGTATACTTACATTTATCAATAATGATGATGATAAAGATTAACATTTATATAGTTAATACAATGTACTATTCTGTATTCTAAATGCTCTGCCTATATAACTAACATTTTACTCTCTATTTTCAGGACTTCTTTCAGTTAAATGGCTTTTCTGTAAGGTCATAAAATTACAGGTACTTTGGAAACTATGTAATTCATGAACAGGTGTGCAGCATATGTTAAACATACAATATTATCATACCTTTTTTTTTTACCACTGCTAATTTTAGACTATCTATTTCTTTATAAGTGATATATATTTGCATACACTGGTCAGAAGGAACAGAATTACTAGTTTCCCCACATCTTTATGACATTTATTTATTTTGAATTACAACTTATCTACCAATTAAATTTGGTCAGTAGCTGAGCTGCTAGCTTTAATTTAATGCCTTCATTCATTCCCCTTTTATTCAAGCAAAGCGCCATTTAATTTATGGCTTCTTTTCTCTCCCTCAAGCATAAGCTTCTTAGAAAATGAATGAGGCTGGTAAGTCCTCATTTAGCCTTTCTTAGTCCCATTGATTCTAGTGGAGGATTTGAATCTTGTCAGTCATCCACCAGGCTGCTCCTTTAGTTCATCATGCTCTCCTTTATTTTTTTTGCCTCTATCATTTTTTTTTCCTTGTAGAGAATTCTAAAGGTGTTTTAATAGAAATCTTGATATTAAAAGAGCCACATGCTTTTAATCAGAATCAGTCTCTTAAAACTCCATGGAATTCATACTTGCTTTGGCAACCATGAGATCACTTGGAAAATACTTCTCAGTTGTCAGTAATCGGCTCAGTTTCAAGGGTGTGTTCACAGGCCTCTTTCCCATTGTGCACCAACTGAATGTGTATATTGAGCAGTAGTGCCAACAGACTGCATGTAATTTTTCTATTTGGCACACTTTTTCCTTTAGGCAAATATTAATATAGGGTCTGTTTCAATTCCTGTAGACAGACAGAGAAGACATACAATGTTAGACTTCTTAGCTAACAAGGGATACTGCCAAATGATAAAATATTAATTCTATTACTTTGTATGCAGATATGTGAGAACTAGAAGCAATTACCCTGACTCTAATTGCTTCATAGATGAATACAATTATGATGCTACACTCATTCTGTCTGTATTCTCAATATAAAATAGCATCTACATAAGACAGTCAGAAATTTCATTTAAAAGTAAACCTTACCAATGTAAAATATATTAAGGCAATAAACCAAGAGATTAAACTTTCATAAACAGTAAGGGCTCGTTGTTTTGTAAATGAGTGCATAATAATATCTTTGCAGCTCAAATGAAACCATAAAACTGACTGGGTGCCTCACTTTTTTTGTGAAAACTTTTGATTTATCTTTTTAATCTGTTCTTAGCATTGTACAGCAATTAAACATTGAAAATGGGTTCTCGTCTTCTTGCCACATTGCTCTTCTCCCATTTCACTTCTGTCATTTCTTTTATAATGACAAGCAATTTAGAGGAACAAGAAACAATTAGAATGTAAGTAGCTCCTGCTGTTACAGGTGTTTCCTATTGATGAGTAAAAATGTCTGAAAATATAGAAAGGTGGGATTTAAGGAAAGGTCTCTTTTGGTGGGGGCGAGGGGATAAGACTTAAAGATCTATGGACAAAATTCAGAAACTAAGCACCAATTTCCAAGTACTGTTTATATTGGTGTTGGTTAAATAAGTTTGTAATATGTGATTTTTTTGTTGGTTCACAAATAGTTTGCATTGGGGACTGGGCAGCACTGTGCATGTGGTCAGTGAAATTACAAATTACCTTCCTGCTTGGGAAGGGCCATTGTTTTGCCCATGTTTGCTAGAGAAGAGGTTTTAGTCCCAGAAAGTTTTGAAGAGAGTAGAAAGGGAAAGAAGCCAGTTTTGCAGAGAAAAGGAGCCATGTTTGTAGAGTGAGAGCAGAGAAAATGCATGGTGCTGAAGAAGAAGCCAGTTTGTGCAGAAGGGAGAACGTGTGAACATGGGGAACCACAGTGAGGGGCTTTTGCAAGCTCTGCTGAGACTGGTGAGGCCTTTGATCCTAGGAGAAACCTGAGAAGATTCTCCTCCTTGTGGAACCGGAGAATGTGTCAGCGGCTTTGGGAACCCTGAGTGTTTGCTTGTTGGCCAGTGCAAGACTTCATGAAGGAATGTCCCACCATTATTTGGCCCCACTGTTTCTTTACCATCTACCTGAATCCAGTGAGAACCTGCATGTGCCTGGCCATGACAGCCGCAACTACTGGCTATACAATCAGGGAATTTGACAAAAGAGAGTTAGTTTGTTGAAAGTACCCATATTTTTACTTTGGCCAAAAGAAATTGCTTATCTAATACACAGTAGTTCTCAGTGCATCAGAATCACCTGGAAAGTTTAAAACACACACTCTTGGTTGCCAACCCCAGTGTTACTGATTCAGTAAGACTAGAATGAAGCCAAGAATTTGTATCTTAACAGGTTTCCAGATCCAGGGACCACATATTGAGAATCACTGGTCTAATAGAAAGCAATGACTTTTACATTCTTTCCTCCCACTTCCTCACAAGAAAAACTCCAAATGCTTGACAGGTATAGTTTCAAAATCATAATCATGACACTGATATATGGTAGACTTAGGTAATAGTAGACTCACTTAGGATAAATAGATTTACATATGTTCACATGACTCAAGTAAGGCTACACAGTCAACCATACTGGAAACCTAAGGGTATTTTTTTTTCTAATTCAGTGCTAATTTTCTTCTATGAGTTGTGTTCCCCTAAAGGAAGTTTCTGGAATATGGACTATTTTCCTAAAGGTAACAGTTTTAGAAATTATAATTATGGTTTTAATTATAAGACTGACTTAATGCAGAGCAGATGGGTGACTCAAACAGCAGAGTAATTATGAAACTAAATAGCCACTAAGACAAACTTTACTTTTCCAAGTCTTCTCATGTTGGTTTAATACAACAAGGGCCAAACAAGTTGTTGGTTATGAAACATCAACTTCCAATGTTAATAATTTATTCAGCAAAAGTAGATTCACTTAGGTTCATGAGGTGGTAACATATACTTAAACCTTCTATCTGTATGTTGCAAAAAGGAAACCTAAAATTAGAACACTTTCATTCTATTCTATAATGTTACATGAAATATGTTTCTCATAAAGATCACTCTTGTGTTATTCTGTATCTATTCCAGTCAGGGGAGGGCAGGGAGAAAGGAGGCTTCAAGTGAGTGTTAACAGGGACATAGAAAGGAAGAGAGAAACAATGTTATGTGAATTTCAGGATTTCAAGAGTTAGCCTCATTTCTAAGCTATGCAGAGAATAATGTCTTAGTATGATATGATTTCAACAAAAGTCTTTAGCCCAAAGAATCCCCCTACCATCCAAAACAATTTGTTGGATAACTAAATTTTCTGTAACATGAACCGTCTTTCATTTAATAAGTGAAGTCATACTACCTATCAATATAACTGCTTCCCACCATCCAGGCTTTCAAACTATAAATTTGCAGTGAAGTACATAATGATTTAACAGAAATCTGGGGAGTAGATTTTGTTCCAGAACATATAAGAAAGTATAAATTCATTTGATAAATATTTATTGAACACCTGCTATGTGTCAGAAACTCTTCTTAGCACAAGAATTCTACTAGTGAAAAAAATCAAACTAACAAGACTGTGGCCCTTTTGAATTTCTTGTATGGGACCAGTGTGTAGAAATAATCAATAAATAATATCCTAACAGTAGGGAGCCAAAGTGGAAACAAGGAATCACATGGTATGCATTTGTGGTAGAGCAGGTAAGAGATGGTGGAGGCTCCCATCACTGTGGGAGCTATGGAACTAGTGGGGAGTGGTTGAATTTTATACATGTCTTGAAAATATCGACAATAGAACCTATAAACAGACAGGATTGAGGCTGTGACAGTAAGAAAATAAGATTGGATGAAAACAGTGAAAGTAGAAAAGTATCCATATTAAAAGGATTATATTGTCTTACTATGTCTCACAGCTATAAAAAATCATTACTCGGCAGGTAGCCCCCCATCCCTCCTTTCCACTTCTTAGAACTGATTATATTAGACTTTCACCTAAGTCACCTTCTTTGCCTTGCAAAAAAAATATATAGTTCCCAGAATTAGCAAACATATATATTTCTATGTTTAATATTGGTAATCAAGAAGATAGGTTTGTAAAATGTGATTAATGGATTAATATTTTCTGCGCTTTGTCCTAGCCAGTTGGGTAAGTGGTAGAGCATCCACCAGGCGTGTCGATGTCCCAACTTCGATTTTCGGTCAGGGCACACAGGAGAAGTGACCATCTGCTTCTCCACCCCTCCCCTTTTTCTCTCTCTTTCTCTCTCCCTCTCCTCCTCCTACAGCCATGGTTTGATTGGCCTGAGCAGGTTGGCCTCAGCCACTGAGGATGACTCTGTGGTCTTCGCTTCAGCCTCTAAAAAATGACTTTGGTTGCAACAGAGCAAGGGCCCCAGATGGGCAGAGTATCTCCCCATAGTGGGCTTACTGGGTAGATTCTGGTTGGAGCACATGCAACAGTCTGTCTCTGCCTCCAATTCTCTCACTAAATTTAAAAAAAAAATGTGCTTCAATAAAGTATTTTATTACATTTAATTTGCATAATTAAAAGCTCTTTTTCAAAGCCTTACTATTTGGGCCTGCCTGGTGGTGGTGCAGTGGATAAAGCATCGACCTGCAATGCTGAGGTCACTGGTTCAAAACCCTGAGCTTGCCTGTTACATATGGTACCAGGCAAGCCGAGGGTTGATGCTTCCTGCTCCTCCACCTTTCTCTCTCTCTCTCTTCCCTCTCTAACATGAATAAATAAAATCTTAAAAAAAAAAGCCTTACTATTTTAGGGGGCATGGTATAAAATGGAAATATATTTGGCTTTCACCAACTTTGAGGTGCAATTAAAAGTGCAGTATCGCCTGACCAGGTGGTGGCACAGTAGATAGAGTGTCAGACTGGGATGAGGAAGCCCCAGGTTCGAGACCCCGAGCTCGCCAGCTTGAGCGTGGGCCCATCTGTCTTGAGCAAAAAAGCTCGTCAGCTTGGACCCAAGGTCGCTGGCTCCAGCAAGAGGTTGCTCAATCTGCTGAAGGCCCGCGGTCGAGGCACCTGTGAGAAAGCAATCAATGAATAACTAAGGTGTTGCGACGGCAATGAAAAACTAATGATTGATGCTTCTTACCTCTTTCTGCTCTTGTCTGTCTGTCCCTGTCTATCCCTCTCTCTGACTCTCTCTCTGTCCCTGTTAAAAATAAATCAATAAATAAAAATACAGTATCATAGATATCTCCAATTTACAAGCAAGATTCCCATCCTCCATCATAGTGTACCTCTGATAACTACTTTATTGACTTCCATCAAGGCCTGTCCAGCTGCATCTGGCAGAACCCAGAATGTTTACACTTATGCACCCCTACTGCTCACTTCAGCACTCCTTCCCAGCTCTGCTGCCTCTGTTGCTGTTTATAAGCCCCATGCAGGAGGTGACTTACAGTTAGCTTCCACTGCTGTCACCTTCCTCTGAGGAGTCCCTCAAATTCTGTTTCTTGGAGTTGATAGTGTGGTACACCCTCCAGGTAGCAACTAGAGTTTCACCCTCTTGGCTGTTACTGTTCTGGGACTGGACTGTGATGAGGTGAGCAGTGATGATGCCCCTCTCCCTATCTTAGAGGCCATTTGGTACTTGGGTCTTAGAGAAACTTCAGGTCTTACTGAGTCTCTGGGAAGAGAAAAAGAGCTGCTCAACATTTCCTTATGTCCCCTTCTCATCTTCTACCTTAGATCTTTTCTGTTGGCCAGACTCCTGGCTGTCCCAGACACCCATCCACCAAACTGTTCTTGAAGATAGCACATCTTTTTTCCCTAAGCTTATCATCTCACTCTAGTTGCTTACCATTGTTTTAATTAGACATAGCCAAACTCTAAAGCCCTGTTTAGGCTCAGCTGGCACTCATAAGGACAAGTCTATTTTTGTCCTAAGTATGGAAAATAACTTTTTTGTGTGTATAAACATGGCTTCAAACTAGACTCCTGAATGCTACATTGAATTAGTTCTATTATATTTTCTTCTGACCACTTTTCTACATTAAATGGAGTACTGCACCCCCATCCCCCCTCCAGAAATAACCTGTGTTGTATGTTGCCCTGTTTTTCAACACTGCTCCACATGGGATAATGGAAGCTCAAGCCTATGCTAACTTCAAATTGACTTGGAATGGTTTCAGTTTTAGGTTTAAGATTGTGTTTGAATGTGACTGTTTGTTTCTTAGGAGGTCCAAGGGCACTATGGCTAGCTTTGAAATTAAGATAATGAGAGATGACATTTCCTCCTGGGATAGCTAAAACTTGATAAATTGTTATTATGAAAACTTTCAGGGGATGACTTATAATTAAACCACAAAAAAGGACATTAAATAAATGTGATGAATCTGACTCAACCTCTTGAAATCAAAGAAATTCAAAATTAATACCCAAAGTCCAAAGTCAGGAGTGCACTATTAAGTACTATGGAAGAATTTAGCTCTTAAGGAAAACATTGGCTGATGCCTGGATCTGAGAAATACCACAACAGGATATATGAGAAAAGCCAAAATTTGCTACAAGTTTATTCATCTAATTTAGATGCATATGTACATTTTCCTATGTATAAACTTATGGTAAGAAGAGTTTATAACCAATTCATTTAACACTATATCTGTTTTTGTAGATCTGGACTTAACTGCATAATTATATTCAAACCAATTCAGAAGAAGTGCCCCCTCTTTACATGTACAGTGAAGATTTATGTATTTAACTTTGAAGTCAATAATTGTGTATCATTTAATGCCAAATCAAATACAACATAAAATTACCTTGTAATCATTTAAATGAATTTTCAGATTTATAGAGACTGGCACAGATACAGAGAACTAGGGAAAGGACAATCACAACAGATGATTGTTAGAAGGAAAATGAAGTAAATATCTGGGAATTAACCACTTTTAAGTTTGAGGTCCATTTTTGAAAAAAATCAGGAGCAATTTGTTCTGAAATCACAGTGTAAGCACCCAGAATGTAGCAAAATGGCAGGTAGCATGGACTGCTCAAAAACAAGCCTCGAAAAACAAAACTAATTTCCCTCTTTGACAAAGTGATTCTATAGACTAGAAGAACCACTGGTTACAGCCTAATTTGATCTTTGCTCACTAATCAATACTATTTCACATCAAATGGTCATTGAAAACTTGCAAAAGAATGGCTTGGGTGAAATAATCCGGTAAATAGTGAACTGGCTAAAAAAATGCTCTTAGGCTTGGTCAGTAAGTAGTATGAGGAAAAGATTGTGGTTATTTAGAAGTTTTGCACAGGTTTGGTTGTGGATCTGATGTTTTTCACACATGGTTTCTTGAGAGAATATAAAACATGTTCAGAGACCTGAAGCAAACTGAGCTTTATTGTGATATCTTTGCCAGAATCTCGAAAAAGAAGATTGTGAATCCAAAGTGGGTTTTAACAAATTAGAAGTGTGATGAAAATTAATTGGGAAGGGCCTGACCTGTGGTGCTGCAGTGTATAAAGTGTCAACCTGGAACGCAGGGTCGCCAGTTTGAAACCCTGGGCTTGCCTGGTCAAGGCGCATATGGGAGTTGATGCTTCCTGCTCCTCCCCCTTTCTCTCTCTCTCTCTCTCTCTCTCTCTCTCTCTCTCCCTCTCCCTCCCTCTCTCCCTCTCTCCTTTCTCTAAAAATAAATAAATAAAATCTAAAAAAAGTTAAAAATCAATTGGGAAGGAATTACAGAGTGATTAATGCTAAGATATCTATCTCAAAGAAGAAAACACCACTAAGTCTTATAAATGGAAAATGTAAAAATAAGGCTTCTCTGTTTGCATTAATATTAAATACTCACCCTGCTTCTTATACTGCATCTATGCCCCAAGCGATATTTCTTTATGCAAGATTACAGGTGCATTGAACAGACCTTGACATCAACAGTTTCATTTCATTACTCAAAAAGCATAGTCTTCTTATATACATTCAGTGAATGAGTGTTACTTTTAGGCCCCAGTCACTGAAAGACCATAAACAATGAGATATAACAAAAGCTGTACATAAAACTAGGTATAGGGGAAGGGTAGTTGATAAACTCAAAAGAGAATAAGGGATACACAGTTTTGTCAGGACTTTGTTTAATTTTCCATTAAACTATTTTTTAGATTTATAATATTGAACAATAGCTAATATATTTCATCTATTTTTGTCACCAAATATATATATTCCCTTCTCAATAAAAATACTTCATAAGACATCAATGGGCCAATATGATGAGGAAAATAATGTTCATCTCTGATATGCCAAGATAGATTTTACATGGATAATAATGACCATGGTTATTATTAGCCAGTGTTTATATTCTTGAGAAAGAACCAATAATAGCTGAAATTACATGGTACTTATTATATGCCAGACAATCTTATAATTATAATTATTTTGCATATATCATGTAATCTTCACAACATCCTACAACAAAGATTCTATTATATCTATTTTACAAATGAGACACTAAGAATAACTGGCATATGCCTACATCTCAACTTCCTGTAAAACCAAGAGAATTTTGTTTACCAGTAATTGTCTATCATGTGTCTTTCCAATTACATCAAGACGTATGTCCAGTCTAATTCAAAGACTATGCTTTGATCACTCACATGCCCTCTTCTGTAAGATTGCTATAGTATTCCAGACTACTGTTAGATTGCATTCCCTCTACACCAGGAAAGTAGAGCATGGCTTGGCAGTTGCGGTGCTCCGTTAAAAATAATATTGACCTCATTAATTTACTATTACCATCAACATAAAAACATATATAATTTTTTTAGAGTTTTTAAGTATAAATAACATCTTTAATCTAATAAAAATAACCTAATTAACATTCTTTAATTTTGCATAGCACCTGCGGAGAACATAGTCTCAAATTTATTTTTAATATAACTTTGTTTGAAATCTTTTTCAACTGAATTATTGAAATGAAAGAGCAAACCAGCCTTGTTTACTTTAAATGTGTAATTGATTATAATTATTTTATTTCAAAAGCCTTATTTAATTTGTAAAACACATTAAGGATATCAGTTATGATTGATTTCAAGAATTCTTTAGGAAAATAGTTTTGCTAAGATATTAAAAATAAAAATGAGTAATCACAAAGTTGTTTAATGAAATAATATCTATATCTTAAGAACTTTTCACAATTTAAATACATATTATATATACAAATTTAAATTTCTCTCGTTATAAAAGTTTTGTATATCTTTATTTTCTTCTTCTCTTTCCAAGTAAGAGGAAGAGAGATAGATTTCTGCATGCAACCTTACTGGGATCAACCTGGCACCCCATCTGGGTCCTGATGCTCTGCCCATCTGGAGCCATGCTTGCAACTAAGCTATTTTTAGTGCCTGAGTTTGAGGCTCCAAAAACCATCCTTGGTGCCCAAGCTGAGGTACTCAAACCAATAGAGCCATGGCTGTGGGAGGGAATAGAGAAAGAAAAAGAGAAGGAGAAGGGGTGGAGAAGCAGATGGTCACTTCTCTTGTGTGCTTGACTGGGAATCAAACCCAGGACATCCACATACCAGGCTGATGCTCTACCACTGAACTAGCAGCCAGGGCCATTTATGCATTTTTTTAAATCTTAATTCTTGGACTTCCCTTTGTAGGTTTATTGGCTTCATTCTACATTTCCAAATAGCTATTTTATTGTATAACTAAGCAGGATTTTAGTGTTTTTATCTTTTTTCTATCTATTTTTTTTGTGACAGAGAAGGACAAACAGATAGGAAGGGAGAGTGATGAGAAGCAACAATTCTTCATTGTGGCACCTGAGTTGCTCATTGATTGCTTTCTCATATGTGCTTTGTCTTGGGGCTACAGCAAACTGAGTGATCTCTTGCTCAAGCAAGCGACCTTGGGTTCAAGCTGGTGAGCTTTGCTCAAACTAGATGAGCCTGCTCTCAAGTCGGGGTTTCGAACCTGGGTACTCTGTGCCCCAGTCCGACTCTCCACCCACTGTACCACCACCTGGTTGGGCAGCATTTCAGTGTTTTTAACATCTTTCTAAATTAATATATTTTATGTTTTTTCCAGCTATGAAAGTAACATACTCATTGTAAAAACTTTGGAAAATGGACATAGAAGAAAATAAAAATAAACCATAAATTTATTCCCATATTAAATCATTTTTTGTGTGTTTATGTATATTATATATATATATGTGTGTGTGAGTGTGTGTGTGTGTGTGTGTGTGTCCTTTCTCAATACATTTAACTTATTCCTTAATCTGCCTGTTCTAAGTGCTTATAGGATGCCTTAGTTTCACTATGATAGACATTCCCTTTTCCCTGGGCATTAATGAGTTAGAGCATAATCAATGCCTACTCCTTCTTTCCATGCTGAACTCTTCCTTTCCCAGGAAGACCCCATTGCCCTATAATCAATAAAGGCAGAGGATGACTGGGGAGAGAGTGTTAAGTCTTGGCAAAGGAAAAAGAGATGGAGGAAAAGGGAAAAGAGACTAGGACACTCTCCTCCCCTGATCCACTGCTAGTGCTCCTCAAATGCTCTCCACACATCTTTATTCAGCACAAGGTTCTCTTACCAGACCAGAACTAGTTGTCTACTTTGAAAAGAGAGAGAACAGGAAGGAAGTGAAAGAAAAAATAAACTCAGGGATTTTATGTTGTATAATGTGGCTCCCTTCTTTAACATTATTACTCTTTCCCTGCCTATATGACCACTAGCATGCATTGATGAACATGAAACCATTGGAGAACAGAGAAAAGCTGTAATGATTCTCAGTCTTGGCTGGGATCACATAAGTAGCTTGAAGATGCTGATACCTGGATCCCATTCCCAGAGATCATGTTTTAATTACTCTGTTGTGCAGCCTGGCAACATGATTTTTAAAAGCTATTTTAACCCTTTGAGTAGTGAGTTCTTTTTATGCTCGCTGACACCTGGGAGTGAGTTTTTTCAAAAAATGAAATTAGTTCCAGTTACAATTTTAATAAATTAAATTCATGTTTGTTTGGTAACCAATTTATGGAAACAAGAAGAGCATACATTTACCTTTTTATTTAATGTTGCCTTATACATGTATGATCGTACTCTGGATGGTCAGGTGGCATGAGGATGTACATGAATGCTCAGGCTACTCAAGGGGTTAATGAGCAGCTGAAAATGAGAACCACTGACTTCTGTAAAGAAAGAAGAAAATGTCATTTGGCTGCTCCTCCTTATTCTTCTTAGTAGCCTATATAATCTCTTGTTCGAATAGCCCCAGGTCCTTGTCACTGACTTCTCACCTGCAATATAACTCTGGCCCCCACATACAGAGTTTACCTGTGGTGGCTTGATGCTGGAGGGGTTTTGTAACCCCTTGGACCAGCAAATTGTTGAGTAAGGAAGGAAGGAGCACTGGACAAGGAGCTGAATTTGTGAGCAGAATAATACACTATCCCTGTTTGGAAACTTAATAGCTTTTATTAGTCAAGGACAACAAAAAGTTAAAAGTAATTTTATGGTTTATGGTTTAAGGGCCTAATTAATGGGTTACACAGGCATCCAATATTGTGGATAATGTCACCTCTCTGAAAGAAAAATAGAAGCAGGGTTGTAGGCTAAGCCTACAGGGCATTGTCAGTAGGCCAAAGCCAAGGAACTGTGCAATGACTAGCATGAACTCTAAAAGTATCTCAGCTTTTGTTCTGTATACATTGCTTAGGATAAAGTAGAAATGCAGTCTGCAGGCTCAGAACAGTTGTTTGCTTTTGGCTGCAACCGTCAGCAGATTTCAAACTTAATTTATGGTTCCCAGAATTAATAGTTTATCTATACCACCTTGTGAACATAAATGGCCTAATCAGTCTTTCTTACTTTAAAAGATATCCTCAGAAGAAATAACCTACCAAGAACTACAACATTTGTCAATCTAATGTGTAAAGGATCACTACATACAGAAATGTTTAACCTTGAGAAATGTAATTCAAGTCAACAATTTTTATAAACTGTTTTATTGCTTCAAATGTCCTTATAGCAACTGATTACATAGTGCTGCTTTCCAGGTAACTTGTCCTTTTCACAGCTAAATGACACGCCTGGTTCTGAAGATTCTTACAGAATCTAGTCACTTCAGCTGACATTACTTCAATGATATTATATTGATGGATTTTGTGTGAGGTATTATTTTAATATACACTCACTGTAAACTGTGACTTTTCATTTAAAAGTTCTTCATGGAAAAGTATAGTCAATTAAATACATTGGAAAAATATGATATGGTAATGCCCAGTTGATTAATGCATTACTATATCCTTGTGTTTATTTTTATTTATTGTTTAAACATATTTCCCCAGAACTCATATTTCCGCTTATTTAGATCTAATTGTGAGAGTGCCAAACACACAATATGAATAATAACCTTTGGACTAAAGTGAGCAATTTTGAGTTATGTATTATAGTATTTTTAACAAGGAATGTATTTATTACTCTCTGCAAGAATTCTTCTAGAATTATAGTGGAAATTGCCTTTTGTTGTAGGGTTTGTAAGAAGTTAAAAGCTAGTTTAAATTTCTATTTTTATTAATTATCATGAAGATATAGTTAAAAAAGCAATTATAATATATTTTTAAATTAATTAGCCTTTATCAAATTAGAGTATTATTATTATTTTTTATTTCTATACTGTCTATTTTATATGAGTTTACTGTGGGATTTTCTCCTTAGGAAAGTCTCCTGAAACTCATTAGACCACTACCTTAGAAAAATTTAGGGGTATTTACCTTAACATCACTAGTCACCTAAATCTATAAATTCTTTAAGTGATTTGAAGATTTACTTTTGCATTTTAGTAACTTCACTGGGGAATATAAAGAAATGAATGAGCTGCAGAGAAAATTTTAACATATAAGATATAATAATGGAGAAAAGGGACTTTTACTCTACTATTTAGAGATAACAAAGTAATAATTAAATGCCTTGCTGCCTACAAGAATTTAAAAATGTAATATATTTTATTAAATTAATCTTCACTTAGTATTTTAACCCTTTATGCCAGGGTGACAAAATTTTTCTGTAGAGTTCTATTAAATACTTTGGGCATTTTTACCACATAAGGTCTTTGTGGCAGACTCTTCTTTGTCATTGTTGAATTTTTGTTTGTTGATTTTATTCAAACATTGCAATGTGTAGGTGAATGGTATGTGTATATTTGTTGCTAGTACACACATACTATTATAAAATGATATACACAACAAAATGAGTCATGTTTATTAGTCAAATTTTAACATCCTTTTGTGTGCCGTACATTATTCTATACCACTTAGCTATAATCCCATGTTCTGTGACTGATTTTCTTCTAGTGAAAGTCACCCCTCAAAGAAAGATATGCCAATTTTAGAGATTTGACTATGTTCCTCAGTCTCAGTTACATGAACTAATTTGTATTAGAGGAAAAAGTAATCACACAGGAAAATTATTTTTATAAATAATTAATATTTGACTTTCTAATACCATTTGCAATGTATACTTAAATGTGATTTTACCCACTGTCCTAAGAATTTATTATACTTTTCATTAATTATGCAAATCACAGTGTAAAACTTTAATTTAGGGTAAACTGCAAACATCCACTCTTCTATTCTTTCCTATAACTCATCCTTGTCTGTAATGGTTTGGGTCTCTAGGTTATATGCAAGTTCAGGTCTAGGGCTACTCGCTTTACATTTCTGAATGTCAGTTTCCTCACTTGCTAACTATATATGTCAGTATCTGATTTACTTAAAATGTACATCAATCTTATAACATGATGTCTGGCACTGTTTATGATGCCTATTACACAACAAGCAACTTTTTTCTTAAATTGATTTTAGATCTGTTATCTTTACTTTCCTTGTAAAATATAATGAAGACAAATAAAAATAATGAAGATATTCTGTTGACATATTGATTAAAATTTAATCAATTAAATTGGGAGGGGCACTTTCTTAAATGACAGAAATTTGGATATAATAACCTATCATACAGGAAAGACGAAGATTACTACTACTAAATTATATTGAATTATATAGGTTTTTATTATCTCCTGGGATGAATTGACTAAGTAAATCATAATGGTTATCATAATATAATAAACTTACTCTACAAAAACATACACATATAAACACAGAGCAAGAACAATGTAATTGAAAGAAGTGGCTGATCACAAATGACTTTTTGTTTATAGCAACATTGTCTAGCATTATAGATTGTTTTCTCCCTTTTTGAAAAAAAAATTATTTTGAAAAATATTTTATATAATTTCAACCCCATAATTTTTTAAAAAGCTTACTGAAGTTCTCTTTTAGACACAAAAATACAACTGATTTTTATGAAAAACTACTAAAACGATATAGTAGAATATCTATTCAAGTAAGTTATTTCCTCTTTACTTATATCATATTTTAACCTCTATTATGAAGAAATAAAAGACAACATAGTCTTGTTTCTTGAAAAAACAAGAAAATAATAACAAAGTATCAATAATTTTTTTTCAATACAGCAGATTAGCTGTTGAATAGAAGACTTTACTGCAATGTGTGAGACTCATTGTGGTTTGGGAGTTAATTCAAATATAGCATTCTGAGCATTGCTTAAATTATGCTTAAAGTATGAACATGAATACAGTCAACTTGGTTAGATCATAAGCTATGAGGTCAAGGTCCAGCAGGGACAGCTGCAGAGAGGCAATAATGAAGCCAGGCAAAGCACAGCTCATAACTGGCAGAGCTGTTTGCAGAGGAAGTGATGTTCTGGTAGAGCTGTCTTCATAACCAATATGCTTTTGAACTGAGCCCACGAGGCAATGTATGTATAGATGAACATGAATTTGGAGCATGGAAGGATATGAATGTTTATATATGTATAAATATTGAAGAGTTTGTAGGATGACAGAAGAGCAGATCAGTTGTGTCCTATTCAAAGGTGTGGTTTGTAGCATCTCTCTCCTTCTGAGGTCTGCCCAAAAAATTATCACTAAGAGGAGCCCACACAATGTAGATATATTTCATTTGCTGTTCATGTTCACCCGTCCATATATTCACACAGTATTCACCATTTTTAAGGTCCTATCATATGATGGTCACCATACATGTCAATGATAATAATTGGCCACTAAGAATCTTACCTGGGAATATAAATTGTATTTCAGCTGCTTTGTATAATATAGTTTCTCAAATTTATCTTGTAAAGAAAGTTTTGAAGTAGATGAGGTTTAGAAATGCAGTGGCATTATCTCAGAGTGTTTCAAGGACCTACTTTTAGGACTCTGGATTTTATCAGTAGAATGGTGCCTCTCAGCAGGTGGAATGAGAGTGATTTCTCCCCACAAGGAACATTTGATAATGTCTAGAGACAGTTTTGGTCATCACTACTGGAGGAAGGATGTGCTATTGCCATCTAATATGTGGAGGCAAGGGATGCTGCTTAGTATTATACAATGTACAGGATAGCCCTTCACAACAGAGGTTTTCATATCAAAATGTCAACATTATTGAGGCTGGGATTGCCATTCAATGTAAAATACATCAGATGCTGTGACTCATCAAGGGGGATGCTTTATGTGACAAGGATTCCCTAAGCATGACCAGTCTTCACCTTTTCTTATAAAGTCTCACCTCCTGAGTATGGGGCATAGGCTATATAGAGACTGTATTTTGTCACTCTCAATGTCTAACATAAAAGAGAGTAAATGCCACTGTACTTGTTCCTCCATCAATACTCCACATTATCTCAGTATTTTCTTGTAGTCATATCAGGATATTATGTAAGCAAGAAGAATTTTGACAGGAGAAATTATCTCAAAGGATGTACCTGAAAGGGCCTGGCCAGTTGGCTCAGTGGTTGAGTACAGGCCTGGCATGTGGAAGTCCTGTGTTCGATTTCTAGCCAGGGCACATGGGAGAAGCACCGATTTGCTTCTCCACCTTTCCCCTCTTTTTATTTTCTCTCTCTCTCTCTCTTCTCCTCCCACATTCAAGGCTCCATTGGAGCAAAGTTGGCCCGGGTGCTGAAGATGGCTCCATGGCCTCTGCCTCAGGTACTAGAATGGCTCCAGTTGCAACAGAGCAATGCCCCAGATAGGCAGAGCTTCACCCCCTAGTGGATCTCAGCCGTATGCATGAGGGAGTTTGTCTCTTTGCATTCCCATTTCTCACTTCCCCAAAATACCAATAATAATAATAATAATAATAATAATAATAATAATTAATTCTTGAAAGCTGGCAGACATATGCAGGAGGAAGAAGGATGTTCTACTTACTTAACCTTAAGGAAGACATTGTGGAGACAGGGTGGTAGCTTTATTGTGTCTATGCATCATATCCCTTATCAGATATCAGATTTTGAACCATTCTACCCTACATACCATTTTCTCCAGGTGATTTTTTTTTTTTTCAGCAAACCTTGAGTTCTGAGTAGGTTGAGTATATTTATCATGCTTTTGTGGAGGAAGGGTAAACTGAAAGAGATTAGAAGAAAAATAATACTCACCACAAATACATGGGTTTAGGGAAGCAGATTTAGTACTCCTGTTTTACCCTGGTAGGACAGATTCTATCTGTAATCATGTATAGATATGACCAAAGCTTTTTACTCATTGGATTCTGTGATTACATGGATTTACACCATCATCCTGAAACATTAGATTAAGTGAGATTTCAGTAAGAAGTATTTCGGAGAGAATGGAAAAGAATAGGAAAATACTACAACTTCTGGATAAATATTATGCAGTTCTTATACCCGATCCGCGGCATAATATATTTATTTATAGTAGTATTAAAAGACATATCCAGCATGATTGGGTAAAGCTTTTACTGTTTCTTACTGAGTATAAATTCCTTAGTCTGCACTTCCCCCCTTGCTCTCATGAAGCTGTGCCCCCCCCTTGGTGCATCTTACATTCTGATGCATTCATTCAGGCTTCCTTTTAAGCCTTTCTCTTATACCCTGGGGCATCTCATGGCTCTTAGGAGTTGATACTTGCCCCTCAAGAGCCCTCTCCCAGTGATCAGGCAGCATGCGCAGACTTTCCTTTTGCTTCTGGAACAGTGGTGGTTTTTATACAAGATTGTTCTCCCACATGAGTCAGTCTGCCCTGCAGCCAACAGATGTCTGCATCCAGATCTCCCCTCTAGATGAATAAAATCCTCCCAGAGGCTAAGACTGACTGGGAAAAGTTCCTTTGTGCATCCATGAAGCATAACTGAGCCTTAAGCAATCACTTTTGATGTATATTTTGTGATGGGGAAAAGAAAAAAAAGCAAAAACTTTTTTTCTGCCAAACTGTTTTTTGCAGATGAGAATTTTTTGTTGACTGAAGGCTTTATTTAATGTGAGCTTTACCTTCTCTAATTAAATGAAGGGTTAAATTGAGATTGTTTTTCTTTATATTGCTCTTCAATTTTGTTCTCTGTGCTGTTTGAACATAATACTTCATCAGCAAAATGGGTCTCATAACTGACTCCAAAGCTGTATCTTGCTTGGTTTGCTGGGAAACAGTTTTCATCCAAGCATAAAGTACTATGTGAAAAGAGTCAACCTTCAGAAGGTTGAAGTCTGACTCTATAGAAATACTAAAATTAATGTAAGTATATTTATTTTTGGAGGTCATTAGTTTTGCCTCAGTACCTTGGACCTCCCTATCTTTCAAAAGATCTAAAATCAGCATCCCTTTATGTAACAACATTTGTCATAATTCTCTGATACGTTAGTGTTTTCCAATACCAATATTAACATTGACTATGAGATCACTAAACCATATAATAACTTTGAACAACGAACAATAACGTGACTTTTGAGGACCAATGCAGCCAATAGCAAACTTTTAAGACAATGACATAACCTTAGACTGAAATTTAAGCTTGGAATCTAATGAAATGCTTCTTCAGTCATATTTATTAAAATATGATAACTTGGTTTCTATATTTAACGATGAAAACTAATTTAGGCATAAGGAAACAAACCACAAGACTGAGTGAGCAGTCTGGTTTTAACCACTCAACTTCAAAGTGGGCATAATCCCTAGAGTTCATGTTTCCTCTGTCAAGAGGGGAAAAGCCTAAGGAATGTTACCTTCAATAAAAGAAAAATAAAATAACATTTTTATCCTTACACAGAATCATTTATATCTTAAGTCTTTGAAAAGCAATTAGAACCAGACGATTTTTCTTTTTCTTTCTTTTTTATGCTTATTTTATTGAACTTTGAAAAAGAAAGTGAGAGAGCAGGAAAGAGACAAGAACATCTGTTCCTGTATGTTCCCTGACCAAGGATCGAACCAGCAACCTCTGCACTTGGAGACAATGCTGTAACCAAATGAGCTATTGGGCCAAGGCCCTTTTCTTTTTCCTTAGCTTTTTTCTAATCCAGACCATACTATTGATGACTAATCACTCAGTGCTAAAGGCAGTACTCTGTATTTAGTAAATTAAGCTTTAATTCCTGAATCTAACAAAATAATTGACCTCAAAAAGAAGATAAATGTTTATGTTGTCCTGAGCTCACGATTAGAATCCACTTTCTAGTCTCATTATATTTATACTTTTCAATTCACTTATTTTCTCTCCATTCTTGTCTAGTTTCTTTTCACAATCTATAACACCTTTCACCCTACTTTTATATCAGAAAGGTCAAGCTATTTTTATTCTTGTTTTCAAAATTGAAAAGCTTTAATATGATCTGTTTTTACTTTGGCATTAATATTAATAATTTAATAGAGTTTCTATTTTAGAAATTCTAGGTAACTAATATTTATGAAAAAAACAGATCTGATAATTTTAAGACATCATTAAGCAATAAATAACATCAGCATGTAGTATCTATTAATATTTACTTCTTTAGAAAATTTGGGGAAATGGCCCTATTTGCTTCAACAGTGATTTTCTTTATTTAATACTTAAACATTACAGATGTTTAATAATATTTTTCCTGATTTTACATTTGGGAAAAATTAAAAGAAGAAATATTCAGTGTTTTTAACAAGATCACACGGTGTTAATAAGCCATGATTTTATGATAATTCCTCAGTATCAGTAGCCACTGTACCAAGAGAATATTTTTTGGTGAGGAAAGTATATTCTTCATATTAAGAAGGTAAATTTGAACAGAGTCCTTTCTTTAGCTTTGGTGTTTTGGTTTTATTTGATAATCAATATAAAATAATTGTCTATAACAGGTATTATAGATGCCATATCAAGACAATGGCTCAATACTATGTATATTATTCAGAATTGAAGTGCTAAATCAAGTTCTTCTTTAAGAAACTTCTGATGAAGCAGAAATGAGGTACAGCTTCCATAGGCTCCATGGAGAGATTTATAGCTTTTTCCATTGTGTGTCTCAGGAAAAATCACCTGAGGGTTTCAAAAAGAAGAGTTATTATGTTTGGTTTTAGACTTTTATTATTATCATTACTTCTTAGATTTCTTGAGGTGTCCAGGACTTGATTTGTCCCTGTCTTTGCTGAGAGGGGACATAGCTTCAGGGAATAGCAGGGAACCATGAGAGGCAAAGCAGAATCACTCACTTATTGGGAACTTGGGTTTACAAGCTCAAAAGCATTATTTTTCCTTAGTCAACCCAAATCACATTCTCCCTATGGAATAAAAGTTGAGTTTACTCTACCCAGGCTCAGTTGCATTTTAATAGGTGTCCTACATGCATGCACTCATTCCTGAGGGAGCCTAATATGAGGGCCAATGAGGCTAACAGTATTCAGTGATGTTAATTCTTATTTTTTGCATACTATCAAGTGTTTCCAATAACAATCAATTGATGTTGCAAGGTAGAAGAGTTTGTTTCTTGGTATAGTCCTTTTCCTCTCTTAACTAGGAAGCCCAATTGCCTATTTCTCATTCAAATTCTTTATAATGATAGATTATATTTATAATGATAATGCGAGGTATTTGATAACTTTCCTATTCATTTTGGCTAACTAAATTTTTTTACATTATATCTTTGGTATTAGGTGAATCTAATTGCATTATAAATCTCTGGATACTGATAATTGATTATTATATATAGCAACTACAAAAAGTCTAAAATCTTACAGTAATTTGAACATCCTACTTATGAAACATTCCAAATAAAAGCAATTTAATTAAATTTAATGTTAGAATAGATTTGTAAATAGGATGGAGCAAATATTTTTATTAGTATGCATTTGCTATTATGTTAATGACAATACTTTGCAACATATGGTATTTTGACTTTATGTCAAATGATAAAATTTTCTAAAATTTAACAATAAATGAAAAAAGAATTAGGCAACTATGGAGGGACAGGAAATGGTAGACTCCTAATAAGGATGAATGTTCTTTTAAATAAAAATCATGTGTTCCTCTGTTTGACTTGGAGATTATAGATGTAGGACACATCTCATTTAAAATATAGTTCTGATCAGTTTATTGATACCTTAATTGAAGGCAGAGGTGGATTTCATGGCAGGTGCAACTAGCACGCACCCTGGGCCCCAACTTCTGAAGGGCCCCACAAATCCCAAATTTTATACTTTTTCCTAATGACATCAAGTTTGGTTTCATATGTGCAATTTTAACATTAATAGTACATAATATTTTTTTATTTATTTAAAACTATGGTTAAAATGTATTTTTATTTCCCCTGTCTCTCACTTTTTTTAAGGGGCCCAATATTTTCTGTACCCGGGGCCTCAACCAACCTTAATCCGCCTCTGATTGAAGGATACATTTTTTTTAATGAAAATGGCCATTAGAAGCAATTTTTAAGGAAAGTAGATACCCTGGGCATTATAGAGCTTACTAATGTGTGACCACTGTCTTGATTTATTTGCAGAATTTTTCCGAGAGCTCCTAGAAAATGCAGAAAAGTCATTAAATGATATGTTTGTACGGACTTATGGGATGCTGTACATGCAGAATTCAGAGGTGTTCCAGGATCTCTTCACAGAGCTGAAAAGATACTATACTGGGGGCAATGTGAACCTGGAGGAGATGCTAAATGACTTCTGGGCTCGGCTCCTGGAAAGGATGTTTCAGCTGATAAACCCACAGTATCACTTTAGTGAGGACTACCTGGAATGTGTGAGCAAATATACAGACCAGCTGAAGCCGTTTGGAGATGTACCCCGGAAATTGAAAATTCAGGTCACCCGCGCCTTCATCGCTGCTCGGACATTTGTCCAGGGGCTAACTGTGGGCAGAGAAGTTGCAAACCGAGTTTCCAAGGTAATTGAAAATTTGCTATCTTTCTAATTAATCTTCTACTTTTACTCTGTTTATAAAACAAATGCTTAAAAGAAATTCAAGGTGAAAATTCTCACTTACTGCGGTCCTTGCTCTTAGTAAAATAAGCTAAATATGAAAGCTTAATTCTGATTTTTTTCCCTTGCTTAGTGTGAAAAAAGACAAGTTTTTATGTTGCTTTATATACTTTTGGAATGTAATGTCAATATTTATCGCCAGCCCACTAGAGACGCTTTTATCAGGGATGGTGCAAATGCAGGTGTCTTCTAATCACAACCACTTGGTATTTCTTTTTTTTTTTTTTTTTTTTAACAGGGACAGAGAGAGAGAGAGTTAGAGTGAGTGATAGATAGGGACAGACAGACAGGAACGGAGAGTGGTGGGAAGCCTCAATTATTAGTTTTTTGTTGCCGTTGCGACACCTTAGTTGTTCATTGATTGCTTTCTCACATGTGCCTTGACCACGGGCTTCAGCAGACCAAGCCACCCCTTGCTGGAGCCAGCGACCTTGGGTCCAAGCTGACGAACTTTTGCTCAAGCCAGATGGGCCCACGCTCAAACTAGGTGTTCCGCATCCCAGTCCGATGCTCTATCCACTGTGCCACCGCCTGGTCAGGCAGGCTTGGCATTTCTGATCAGAGTTTTAAATACCATAAGTACTCATGAGACAGAGGTATAATCCACTATTGAGTCACAAGAGACAATATTCTTGAGACTTGCAAATGGAGACAAAATGTTGTTCACAGTCCCAACACCTAGCGTTCCTTCTTCTTTATCGCCCTGTCAAAGTGGCCAAATTCCTTAATCACGAAGGAAGAACCTTTTGCTGTCACCTGTACAACTGAATTAGGGAGGACTAAATAATACGAAGTATAGATTCTGGCACAGAAATCCTTTTGTTACCCATTAGTTTTGTAATTCAATGCCACATATTGTTTTGGGTTTATGAGGAAGATAAATCACAAGTACAGTTTTTTGCCTTTCCTTGAGGATGACTCTAAACCTTTAATGCAAGGGGTGTTTCTCCACTGCTGTCTTTAAAAATTGACGATTTCCAATAACTATGTTCTGTGCAGAAGATATCTACCTCTGTTTACATTCTTCCTTGACATTCAACTGCTCTTATGAGATAGGCTTGCCCATTTATGAAGACAGTCCGACGAATAAACTGAAAGATGATTACTTTAAGAGGTAAAGTAAAAGCAATATATAACAGGAATCTGATATAATGCCACTCAAAGAAGGTCATATTTGTACAAAAATTATTGCCAAATTCAACTTTCTGTTGCAAGGCCATGCCAAAAAGCCACACAGTTTTTATAACTATCGGAACTATTTTGCCATGTATTTCCCCACTTTGCTTTCCTCAATATTTACCTCTTGGCATAAACATCTTCAAAGTGTTTCTCTGGGATCTCTTTGTAAAAATTCATAGCAATTCACTTTCAAATGATTAGTTCCTAAAACATTTATTTGCACATTGGGGAAGATTATTTGCAAAAAAAAGCTCAAAAGGGGATAATAACAAAGGACTTAATAATATAAAGAGTATAAAACTCTGAGTATAAAAACAATTGTTTTTTTCTAAAAACCAATAATATTCCAGACTAAAGTGTAGAACCCCAAATGTAGATTAATAAGGAATTAGCCAGGTGTAACAGCAGGAAGAAATATGATCATTGGAGGTTTGTAATATATATATATATATATATATAAAATATATTTTAAAGCAGAGAGATTTTGTTTAAAAAAAAAACAGTCTCAGAGGCTTCAAATTGAATTCTTCACTTTTGTTGAGAAATGAAACATATGGACAGCTTTGGGGAAACTGAGGTATGAAATTACAAGCGTGGATAGCTTTATGCAATATTCTTGATTGTTTATACTAATTCTGCCTTAGTGTAAATAATGTTTAAGTGTGTATGTTTTGGTCTGGAGAGGTTCAAGTGAGATAAGAGAATATTTTCTAGAAAAACCACAGGTTACGATGCTGCTGACTCCTTTTCCTCAGAAGATGGTATTTACAACTTCCCAGAGGTGGCACCTCCCCTTCATCCATCATTCCTTGACTGTCTCTGTGTGAGGTCTTTGTCTATCAAACTGTAAATGCTACTCTTGATGGTGAAGTTTGATGTCATGGACCAAACCACCAATAGAGTCTGGCCTTTAATTTTTCTCCAGATGTGCTGAGGATGTACCCTGTATCACTAAGGTCTTGTTTCCCATGATTTTTTACAAGCAACGTTCATTTACAAAGCAGCTGCTGTGGGTTTGCGATAGTTTGTGGTCATATGACTGTAAAATGCTCACTGTTCAATGCAGATATTGGCTTGTCTGACCTAAGTTTATTAGCACTAATTTACTCAAATCATAAATCTCGTGCTGACCTCTGGGCAAAACCATTAGATGATAGATGATGAAAGATAGATGATAGATGATAGGTAGATAGATAGATAGATGATAGATAGATAGATAGATAGATAGATAGATAGATAGATAGATAGATATGAATATATAGAATATATAGACTCAGCTTAAAAGAAACTGAGCAGCTTTTTCTCAGATAATTTATGACTCAGGGATTTAAGTAGTTTACCAATGAACCTTCTCATAATGATTACCAAATGGTCTTTGCCTGAGTAAACCAGATAGATCTACAAGGGCTATCTCAGTGCTGGTGACTTTCAGCACCCAGACTATTTCAGGAAATAAGAATAAAATATTACTAGGGCAAAATATATAAGGAGGAGAAGCAAGGTTGGTGTTTGAGGTTTAAGCCCTTCATAAATCTGAATTCTCTCTGTGGTGTGTTCATTGAGTGATTTAGAGTTGGTGAAATGATTGCAATAGAGCTAAGAAATTTAAGGCAAAATTCTCAAATTGAGATCAACAAACTGGCTTATCTCCTCTGTATTGTTTTGGGGGATTTTTTTTTAAACCTTTGGTTTCTTTCTTCCCCTTAAGTGGTTCCTTAAATCTTGAAGGCATCATTAACAGCTTATATTTAATTGTTTTGACTAGAAAACTTATCTCTTTGGCAAAACACAGCAGTTTGACACAAATATTTTGACCCAACATTACAAGGAATTTCCTTACCAGAAAAATGGAGGACTAATTTGTAGGCATAAATATAATTATTTTTCAAACTTATTCTTGCCATGTTCTATATAAAAATGTCTTTTTTAAAAACTTTGAATGGAATAAGTTAATTTTAATAAACTATAATTGGATTTCAGATTGTTAGAAGTGTTACATGATATCAGAGTAATATCTGTGGTAATCTAGCTAGGGTTTATTTTCTGTGTGAAGGGCTATTTTTGAGAGTGCCAAGTATTAACAAGATATAGAGAATCAGAAATTTTTATATTTTCCACTGGGATTGTATATTTATGTACAGTATTTGTTTTGAATAACAATTTGAAAATACATGTATTGTTGAAGAACTGCCCATCCCAAAACTGCTGGTTTTTACCTGGAGAAACTGCTTCACATGTGTTTAGATAGATATATAGAAGATTGTTCAAAGCAGCATTATTTACAATAGCATAAAAAGTAGAAATATCATAAATGCCCCATCTACATTAATGGTTATCTCTTCACATCACAAAGTCCTGTGGAGCCTTGGAAATAAGTAAACTACATTTCTATGGTACGTGACCTGTATATTACAATGTCTGCCCACCACCAAAAGTCAAATCATCTTCTTTCACCATATATTTAGTCCCCTATGTCCTTTGCTACCCTTCCCCATACACTTTTTTTTTGGTAATCATAATACTGTCATCTGTATGAATGCATTTCAGTTTTATATCCCACATATGAGTGAAATCATATGGTTCTTAGCTTTATCTGACTCACTTATTTTGCTTAGAATAATATTCTCAGGGTTCATCCATGTTATTGCAAATGGCCATATTTCATCCTTTCTTATGTCTGAGTAGTATTACATGATATATTCTATATATCACATCTTCTTTATCCAGTTATCTATCAAAAAACACTTTGGTTGTTTCCATGTCTTGGAAACCGTGAATAATGCTGCAATGAACATAGGGGTGCATATGTCTTTGTCAATAAATGTTTTCAGTTCTTTAGGGTATATAGCCAGAAGAAGGATTGCTGGGTCATATGGTAACTATTCTTAATTTTTTGAGGAGCCTCCATACTATTTTCCTCAGTGGCTGTAACAGTTTACAATCCTACCAGCAGTGAATGAGGATTCCTTTTTCTCCACAGCCTCTCAAAACTTGTTACCAGCTGTCATGTTGATAACTGGCATTCTAACAGGTATGAGGTTGCAACCTATAGGATCTTACTAACTAATGTCACATCAATACATTTAATTAAAGATTAAATAAAATAAGAATTCATTTTTAAAAATAAGTGAACTATAGCCACACTTGTGAATGAATCACAGAAACCTCATTTTGAGAAAAATGAATCAAATTCAAAGAATACATACCATTTATGTGAAGTTCAACAATTGCAAAAAATTAAGCAATCAATTACTTGTTAATACAAGTTAGATGTGATAAAATTCTTGAGTGATTTAAAAAGAAGTTATACAGAAACATCAGATGGTAGTGGCCTGTGGGAATTAGGCTTGGAGGTATTATAAAGGAGGGGTATACAGGAGCTTCCCAAGTTACTGATAGCATACTCTTTTTTACGCTCTGTATTGTGTCTTATTTGTGTGCATGTGTTTAATATTTTTTTAATGAGAAGATTAAAGTGGGGTAAGACTTTACCATGTTCATTCATGATTCTTTTCATCTATGCAGATGTGATCAAGTTCCTGAGCTGCCCTGAGTTTTTTTGTCAGACTTTACCATTGTTTATGGTTTTGTTGACCATTCACTTTCTAACTCCATATTGTGCTGAGTGATATCAGATAAGCATGGAAGGCAAAGCTCTGAAAGGAACATAAAAAAATTTATAATATAGTAGCATTGAAAGAAATGATACAGTCTAACAGTCTAGTTTTTAACATTTTTCCCTTATTAAATAACCCTTACATCCTTGCGCTACATACCTATTGGTGCATAGAAATTTGGATACCAGCTGCCATACTAATCGCTCATCAGACACTGAAGAACACAGAAAAAAGGCTGCATACAGAGATATTAACAGGCTGTCTGCTTAGAACAAGTTTCAGTCAATTATTCCTCATGAAGCCTAAGGAGGCAATAATTCTAGTGTCTTCACTGGTCTATCTTTATGGCATTTAAATGAAGAAGACATGATTTTTATATCTTTCTGTTTTATTCAAGGTAACATCTCTGAGTAAAAATTGTAAACTGTGTCAATATCAAGTGCATCAATAGTTCAAGTTACTTTATAGATTCATTCCAGACAAATAAGATAAGTAGTAGAGCTGGGATCTACAGAACTTGAACTACTTCTAAATACTGCCATGAATTAATATTATCTATCTATCTATCTATCTATCTATCTATCTATCTACCTATCTATCATCTATCTATCTATCTATCATCTATCATCTATCTATCATCTATCTATCTATCTATCAAAATATTCTTTGTGGGTCATAACTTTGAAAAGAGAGTCTGATTTTTCATTTTTAGTAAGACCAGAATATTTTACCAGTAGACATATGCCTATATCTGCTACTGTGTAGCAGCTACACTGATTGTTGGTTTGCATAAAAAGCCTCTTAACTAGTACATTTACCTGGGTAAACAGTCTTGTTTTAGCAATGTGTGCCTAGAAAGCAATAAACGGAGTCAATTTTCAATAAATGTGCTTGATGGACTATAAAGCCGAAAAAAAATTACTATCAAATTTGATAAAATAAAGGCTATAAAGTACATTTAGTACATTCTCTGATCACAATAGAAAAGCATTCTGAGGAATTTACCATGGGTATAATTTACAAGAGAAATGGAATTCAATTTAGCTGTTTGCTTTTGGGAAAAAAAATGTTTTAGCTATCACCTGAATTATTTGTTTTGTTCCTTCAGTGGTGATCTTTTGATTGGAGTTAATTTTTGTGGAGTCATCCAAGGCCACAAAAAAGCCCCTAGGTAAATGAAACCCTTTTATAGTTCTTCTGTGGTTTGTGTATTCTCTTCTGCAAAAGGTGATTATTCAGTGTACGTTACTTCATAATACAGTATTAGAAAGACTAGGTAAGCCTTTTGAAATTATTAATAATGCTTCTATGTTTACAAGTCAACATAAATAATATATGATTGCTGCTTCATGATGGTTGTTTGGACATTTTTATTATAGTTAGAAAGTAGTTTTCAGTCAATAAATAAATAATTTCATGATAAAAATAGTAATAAAATGGTATTAGTCCTTAGCACCATAACAACTAAATAGCTTATTAATATAACTCATTGAAAATGTGTGACTTTATCTATGGCCCAGGTGCTGTGTTAAGCCTTGAAAACCAAAAGAATATAAGCAAGTTCAGGTGGCATAAGAAAAGAACATTTCCCTTTTATAATAGCATGCAGGATTTTTACAGATGAATTTAGAGAATTAAGAGAGATTACATTTTGATTAAAACAATTGGTTATTTTGATTAAAATATATCTTACTAATTTTGGTTTTTTTTACTAATGTGTAATTTAGATGCATAAATTTGGGAAATGATTGAATTATAGGAAGAGGGTAAAATCAAGGAAAATGAAATCATTTATTTTTAATATGTTAAAACTATTTGTGTATCCTTTCTTCATATTATTTTTGTACTTTGTATCTATTTCTAATACCTATATTTGAGATAGGCTATTTTATTTTAAAATTATAATATCTATTGTAATTTCATGACAATCAACACCTTTCTCCCCACTGAACTCAATTATGAAATTGCATTCATATTAAAAGAAGTTAAAAGGCTCCTTAACTATGTCTAAATGCAATGTAGCTAGAAAATATTTGGGAACCACATTTGTGACTATACTTATACATGTATATTCTTCGTCTCCCCTAACACTGAGATGGAATGGTTATTCTAACCTAACATTCATCTGATGCAAGCATGGATTCTTCCAAAAATTGAGTTAATTTGAAGATTTAGCTCAGTTCTCACTAATAAACATTTGTTTATTGTGTTTTATAAATCAAGTATTGTTCGGAAGTTCTTGAGATACAAAGACTAAGCAAGGTAATGTAGTTTTAAATACTAACTTGAAAAGACGTAGAAACAAGTAATATTGATATATAATAAGAGAATTGTACAATAAAATGTGGGAAACAGAAAGGAGTGGCTCTCAGCTTAATCTGGAAGTTGAAGGAAAACATCAATGGTATAGAAACCTAATTATGCTTTGGAGGATGTGTAAGCATGAGGCAGATGGCAAAAGCATCTAGCATGGTGAAGAATGCTTCAGGTAGAGGTAATGACTGAGCAGAAGCACAGATGAGTGAAGCCAAATGATGTGTGCTGAGAGGTACAAGCATGCGATATTCCGGAGGCATCAAGTACAAGGCAGTAAATAGCAAGAGATAAGGCTGCAGACCTGAAATGAATCCTCAAATAAAAATTATTCCACTAATGATCTTCTTCATATCATTGCACCTGAAGAGCTAAACCAAAGCAAAACAAAAACTTTCTGTGATTAAAAGTCTTCCAGTACTTTTGAGAAACAAGCATGGGTTGTGCACCTACTATGTGCCAGGGACATAAGAAATATCAGTGAGTAGCATTGTCCTTGAGGAAATTGCAATATATTCAAAAGTTCAAATGTGGTGCAAATAATCAGTTAAATGTGTGCACAATACTATGTGAATCAAAAGAAATACATGTTTTTCTTTACCTTGGGAAATTGGAAAAGGCACTCCAAATTAGTAATCAAACTTAGTTAGATTACAGATTGAATAAGGTCTTACAAAAGAAGAGAAAAGATGTAGGGCTTCTTGCCAGGGGTCCACCTGGTGCAAAGGTACAGATCATGACAGGTCATGTTTTTTTGTTTTTTTTTTGGATATGAGGTCAGGAAGTAGATTGGATTATAATATGTGGGTGTTATATTTCAAGTTAAGAAATTTAAAGACCTTAGCCTAGGCAAGGGGGTAACTGCCAAGGTTTTTTGAAAGATAAATAGGTGATTTGATGCTTACTTAAAAAGGATTGTCCAGGTATAGGGCAGATACTACTCACAGAAGAGTCTCAATGTGTTTCAGGGGAAAGGGGAAGGTTAGTGAGTCCGTCTTGTACCCGTCATGTCTCAATTCCTTCAGTTTAAAGTATTCAGTATGCCAAAGCACCATATTTTGGGGAAGTATTGTGAACCCCATCATTGACATGACAAAAAGGTAAAATTATACTGGCCTTTAGGAAATATAAAAGAATATAAATTATTTAGCTTTGAAGTTATTATTTATATATATTAATAAAGGGTTGAAATCAAGGAGCATCTGCTTCTAAAACAGAGAGATTCAGAGAAGACACTAAACTGCAGTTTGTGTGCTGTTTCCCCCTGTTTACTACCCTTAGCTCATACTCTTTTTTTCTATCACATTTTTCCTTTCTTCATCAAACCTACTACAAACACCTGAGGCTTCACTCTTTAAGTGTTTATTTCATCATAAAGTCTTCCATGTCATGTAAAATTTATATTAAATAAATGTGAATGCTTTCTCCTGTTAAAAAAAATAATGACAGTCTATAGGATTATAAAATATGTGGGGAGAGAGTAATGTCAGGGGCAGTGATGGGAAACTATTGTATTTGTATCTGAGCAGTGATGAGACCTGAAACAAAGCAGGCAGAGCAGAATAGAAAGTACATCTGAAGGGAAACAAAGAAACCAGTATGGTGTACATATGCTTTGTCTTCTCAGGTTGTAGGCCCAAGATTCAGCACCACTGCTGGCATGTTTTGTTCATATTTAGTACCAGTTGTCTGCCTATTTGGTAGTTTTAGAATCGCCAGCATTTAAATGTTTGTTGGCAAAGGATGATACTATTTAGCTAGAGAAAGAAAAGAACAAGATCAGATGCACAGCATGGAATATAAATATTTAAAGAGGATACAGAAAAGCATGTTATCCTGAAAGTAGAAAGAGAGAGAATATCAAGAAGTAGGGTCTTCAACAGTATCAACTGTTGCAGATAGTCGGGTGGGAAGGGTAGAGAAAATAGACCTTTGGATTTAATAATTAGGATGTTACTAACTATAAGAGCAGTTTGACTGGAGTGGTTTTAATTCGTTGAGAACTTAATTATGTTTCCCCTTCATATTCTAGGACAGGCTGGACAAAGCATGGTCCATGGACTAGTGTCCAAACATAAGCAAGCTGTTACAGTTCTGCAACAAGTGAAGTACAGAAATTGAAAAAAAATTTTTTAACCTTGAGAGCAATGTAAAGTTGTACTGACAACCGAGGCAGCATCATGGGCTCCACCTGGAATGTTTGCGAATTTAGTGGGTCTCCTGTAGTGTGAGCTGCACCTGAGTCATGCTCTGTAGGATCAGATATCAGGTTATGACATCCTGGGAAAAATCAAATGGTCAGCAAAAACCTGTCCAGATCATCTGAGCCTCAAACATATAGTTTTGAGATGTGCTATTATCTAGAATAATGCTAAGAATAGGAAAACTGGTGAACATATTTTGTTTGATTCTGTTGTTGCATCTAGACTTTCTCTTTTTTGTGTGCAGTTTCCCTTGACCATTTCTTTGTGCCTTCCCGCCCAAGCCTCCCCCTCCCCCTTGGATACATTCTCTATGGTGACAATCAGGAAGGACTCTCCTAAACCTAGTTTGATTGGCTTGTCTGCTGTTTCACAAGCACGTGAACTACTCTGGGGCCATGGCAAATGTGTGCTACAACTGTTATTAAAGGGAAATATACCACTGAAGGGACACCACAAAAAATAAAAAGGCCCAAGGATAAAACTCTAGTGCTGTAACAAAGAATTCTCCTTCTCAAATGGCTTCAAAAAGGGAATCGGACCACACAGTTTATCCCGGTGTCAACACTGACTCTGTTCTTGGATATTTATCTCTGAATGTATTTATGCTTTTCCTCCCAGAAGGTTTTGTGAAACAAGGTTTGAACAATAGTCGTGCTGTAATTACTTGCACATGCAAAAGCACGTTCTGAGTGCTGACAGGAGATTCTGCAGGCTCTGTGATATAATAGGCTGAACTAGCAAGTTTGGAGGATTTCTCTTTTATTGTCCCATCTTCAGAGATTCAATGTTACAGGGAGGGACATTCCCTGAGGCAATATCAGTGCACTGTACAGGTTTATAAGCCAAGATATACATCAAAAATAATTTTAATAAAACTTGACAGATATATTGCATTAATAGTGCTGACATAGTGAAGCAGAACTTATGTAGGGAGTATGACATAATGGTGGTTTTTATAAAATGAGGTATGAGGTCATACAGATATTTGATTATGAGAAAGATGGAAGAGATGTATCATTACATACTGCGGATTTTCTCCATTGTTATCTTTGTGATTACAAGCAAGGGTTATTCCCCTTCGCATGTATGCATTTTATCTCTTCATCTTCATGAGTGATATTCAGGGCAAACAGTGGATCAATTCCAGATGGTTAGAAAATACTAATGATCCCACACACTATCAAAACTCTATATTTTCTTGTGTCTCAATCAGATAGCCAAGAATGAAAATGGGCAGTTCAAAGTGTCAGTAATAAAATAATGATGACTTTGACATTCATATGTAGGTAAAGCTGTGGTCTAAATCAATGGAGACTTCAAGTTAACATCAGTTGATACTTAATGGTTGGCATAAACAGATTTTTAAAAATTCATTTTTACCCCTGATAGAATGTGCTGCATGTCAAAAGTGCCTCTGTCGTATTTAATACTCAGCAGATAGCAGGATTTTATATGGAAATTTTTTCTTTGTCAGTTCATAGCATGAAAGAAGCCACCAAAGTGAACTTCTATGCATTCATTTCATATAAGATTTTTGGGCAATTAAAAAGTTTATTTATTGGCTTTTAAAGCTTTCATAAATTTATTAATTATGAAAACATTATTATTCTGCATATTATTCATAGAATAGGTAGATATATGGGTTGCTCCATGGAGAAATGTATTTGTTTATAAGTAATGGATGTTTAAAATTTCCTCTTTTGCGGGCTTTCTAAAAACATATTCTTTTACTAAAAATATGTCTAGATTTGAGGCAACATTTATTTCACTGTTTTTCAATGCAAATGGGTAGCATTTGTTAAGAAGTAAAAGATTTTACAGTGATTCTATAAATAGCAGAGAACCAAGCACTCTGAAGAGATCCTCATTCCTTTCTTCTTAAGGTTTTGTTACTGGACCAAAGAAAACTCAACTGTGCTCTCAATAAAGCAGTTTATTTATTGAAAAGATGAATCTCATGGTATCCAGCTGCATTTATAGATAGAGGACAACTATGTAAAATATTTATGACACTATTTCCATAAAATATCACAAATATCTACGTATTTTGGAATAGAGAGAAAATACCTGATCTGTTGGCTAGGATGGCAGATACAATCCAGATTGAAAGTCATTTTTATTTGTGCAGTGTGTGTGTGTGTGTGTGTGTGTGTGCGTGTGTGTGTGTGTGTTAAAGTGAAAGCTTTTCTCCATTTACAGTATGATATATCAGTTATTTAGTACATTATAAAACTTTTGACTTCCAGCTATGCAAGGTCTCCCTCATGATCAATTTATATAGTTTGTCATTTGTGTTGTGTTCATGGGACAAAAGAAACTTGGAAAATGAGATAATCTTATGACTCACTTATGCCAATTGTACATTTCTTCTCCTTAAATTCCAAAAAAAAAAGTTCAAATATATATTGGCACTCCAGTTTAAATCACCTGGCTATTTATTTTCCTTTGTGGTCAGAAAAGTAATTTTATGCATTTTGACATATCTCTTTCTGGATATAAAGTCAATATGAGCTCAACCAAAAAGAAATAAAGATTGAAAATGCCAAATAGTACAAAGATGAAAAAAAAATAATCCTATATTTCCATTTCCCAGAGATATCATGTCAAAACTTTGATTCAAGTCTGTTTGTACCTCTAACATATTTTATATTATATACAACTAATCATGTGAGATACTTAATATTGGATTCTACTTTTCATTTTAAAATTATAAGTATTTTCCCACATCATAGCATTTCTTTTAAAAATCACTCTAATTTCTTAAAGACTTTTTTTAAACCTAAGGTAATTTTTTTGCTGCTAATATATCTGGAGGTCTTTCACAAATTGTCAATTCCTGGACATTCTGATTAATTGCAATGAACAGCTGTCTTAAGTAGTTTATGTGTATATAGGTATATGTTTAGCTTAACACATTTTGCACCTGCCTGCCTGTCATGGGAGTCCTATGACTTCCTTGTCATATATTTAACAAATGACTCAAAACCATATGACTAACTTGTGTTTAGGTAGATTTGGAAGTATTTCCACAAATTTGTGGCAAACAATATACTTTTCAGGTAAAAACCCTGAAACTTTGGTTCTTTTAGATTTTTCATAAAACATTTGAGCACCTAATTTTTAAAGGAAACTGAAAATTTAAGTGAATTATTCTTTAGATGGATGAAGTGATGCACCAGGGTTGACGAAGTTGACAACATCATTTTCCCCAAGTGTCTATTATTATCAGAAAAGCTCCTATTTAATAATTCCTATTATAGAGTTGATAAATTTCATCACTGCTCTGCAAACTCTGCCTTGTTATTGGGTGGGTTTCCCTTTGTGAGGTAGAGGATCAGATCAACCTGGCGTAAGCAGCTAGCTCTTTGGCAGACATCATTTCTAGACACACCCAGCTTTCCTCCAGGGTTTTATACCATCGTGCTCAAAATAAGTAACGTTACAGTTATTTTACAACTATATTCATTAAGTTAATTTAAAATATGTAAACTAATTTATTGTAAAGTTTAAAATCATTTCTCTCAAGAGAGCCCAGAATATTAGGTTAGGAGTTTTTTTAGCACAACTTTGACTCAATTTCAGGGGGCAGGGAATTTAATGTCAGCATCCCATAATTTGAGCTACACAGCGTCATTTTCTTTCTAGGTTTCACTGCTGAGTCAAAAAATGTATTTGAGAGATTACAAATGTCAGAGTATTTCCAACAGAGAAATAGTTTGTGGATCACTTCCATCTATCAGATTTTTATTTTGTCTTCATTCCAATGTCTACAGTTGAATTTCCTTTTTGGTGCTCAGGGACACTGCCAACTAATCTATTAGGAACTGAGCTTAACAATTTGAAGCAGCAAAATCACTTTGTAGCCTTGTTATAAGTCTTTTTCTTTCTGTGTTGCTTCCATCCATATTTCTCCCATTTCATTGCCTCCATTTCTGCTAAAATCTAAATTCTAGTCAATTCAGGTGTTGGCTGTTGGCCATTCAAGCCAAATTTCCCAGGTTTAGGCTTTGTGCTCTCAGGCACCCTGAGAACATCTTCATCACATCCATTTTATTAAACTCTGTTCATATACCCCAACAGTATATTGCTTGCCAATTACATCGATAATCTAGAGTGTTTACTGAAGTGCTTTTCTTTCTTGGTAGATTCAAACTTGACGTGGCAGATTCCCATCTACAAGAAATGGACAAGGCTGAAGTTGGCAGCTTAGGCTTAAGTCTTCAAACTCTTGCTCACCTTGCTGCCTTGTGTCATTAGCTCCAATTCATGTTCAGTTTTGTTAAAGCAGATTTATTCAAGTTCTGCCCCACATAAATGAGTTTCTCTGTCATTTTCTTTACCTGGCATGCCCTGCTAGTCTCTCCTCATTAAATCAGCTCTTTTCTTATTTGAAACTTGTGAAAACTTACTTTTTGATACTTCTAGTGCCTCCAGGAAACTCCTTTGAGCTTAATCAGTTTTTTGACTCAGTCTCCTTTCAGAACCTCTCTATATTATACTTTTAACATATTCCTGTGGAGTTCTTCATATGTTGCTTTGAAATATCCACATTTTCCTGTACAATGAGCCACCTCACCCTAAAGATTGTAATTTAGTATCCATGAAAGGAATATGCCTTCCAACTTTAATATCTCTCAAAGCAAGAAGTATTAGAATCTGGGTATGGTAGACATTAAATAAGTATTATTACTGCTGTCATGTATTTTTTCTTTTCTTTTCATCCTATCATGTATGAAATGGTAGGGAGGGGTAGTATCCATATGTGGTTTAACATCTTAAACTTTATTGTAAATAGTGTCCTAAATTTTTCACGGTTATGAGAAAAGGATATAATTAGGTCCTTCTAAAATTTTACCTCTCCCACCAGAAAAATTAAATTAAATACTCAGTGCATGTGATTACCTAACAGAAATGTGGCTCCATTGTATGCTTGTTGGTACATCCATGCAGAAAGACATTTATGACAACTAAAAGATTAATGACTGAATACAGGTTGAGAAGCCATGCATTTTCTTAGCTATCACCTAGACAATATAGTAGCTTGAAATATGTTGAATAAGAATGAGTCTGCATTTGTATTCAGATTACCAAAATAGCTATATCAATATCATTTATCTACATATAAATATCTATAATGTTACTACAGTTACTACAGCAACTATTCTTTCATATCTATATTTCTTTTGTTTTAGAACTCATCTATCCAGAGGCTTTTTGACTTCATGATCACAAGAGAGTTCAATGAATTATTAATGGAGACATCCCAGTGTGGCTTCATAGTCTTTAAGTATCATCACTGTAGATTTCCTTAAGTATGATTAAATAGAATAGAAAGAGTTGCCAGAATGCTGAAATCTTGAGAATAGATTTACTGTGTGTTAGAAGAATTAGTAAAGAGAGGCCTTGGCTGGTTGGCTCAGTGGTAGAGCTTCTGCCTAGCATGTGGATATCCCAGGTTTCATTTTCAGTCAGGGCACACAGGAGAAGTGACCATCTGCTTCTCCACCCTGCCCACTCTCCTTTATCTTTCTCTTACCTTCCCAAAGCCATGGCTTGGTTGGAGCAAGTTGTCCCCAAGCACTGAGGATGGATCCATGTCCTCACCTCAGGCACTAAAGTAGCTTGGTTGCCAAGCTAGAGAGTACCATCCTCAGATTGTCAGTGTCCCCAGTAGTGGGGCTTGCCATGGGCCCATGCGGAAGTCTGTCTCTCTGTCTCCCTGCTTCTCACTTAAGAAAAAAAAAAGAATTATTAAAGAGAAAGGAAAGAAGTGAAGGGAAAAGCAACTACTTTCTTTTGTAAATTGCTTGCATTCTGTGTTTACAATTAAGCTGTTCTGTAATTAAAATAATTTCCACTGAGAGACCTTAATAGTTCATACCCATGAGTTAAAAAAAGAAAAGGCTATTGTCATGAATGAACAATTGAAAGAAAGGTCATATTCAACATGTTTTAGATCCTATGAGAAATCTTTAAAAACAAACCAGGCATGAAAAGGACAATCAGTAGGATTAGCCAAGGGTATTTTAGCAATCCATGAGACATACTAGCTCATGCATTTATTCATTCCTTAATTCAGCAAACATTTATTGACCACTAACACTTTGACAGGTGCAATGGGTACAATGATGAATGAGGCCTAGCCCTGCACTTAAAGAATTCCTATTCCAAAGTGGTTACGAGAGACATACATAGTAGAGGATGGTAAGTGCTAAGATTGAGGTATGCATGGATCCAAAGAATACAGGTGTCCATTGACACAGGCTAATCCCGTGTTGACCCTTTCTGCTTTAGAATACTTTATTTTTTGCCAGTGGTGGATTTAGCTTCAACAGGGGTATCAATTTTAATGAAGAAATGAAAATTCACTGTTTAGTTATTTAGAAGATAAAACTACATAAACAATTAGTAAATATGTTAGGCATAAAGTACACATTAATATTACAAAAAATATTTTATTGCACATTATATATATATATATATATACATAATATAAATATATACTATACCATAAGCATATTATTTATGTAACATGGTGGGAGGAGAATAATGAGAGGAGAAGATTGATGGCTATAATATAGAGCTTACTAGACCAAGAATAGGATATATAGATAACTGGAATGTAATTATAACTTTAACCCTAATTAGTTGTTTGAATGAATTTATTTTTTTTCCTCTTGATTACAGGTGTTGGAATAGATAAATTGCTTTATTGGGAGTGAAATTCTTAATGTGGCAATCATTAGGATTCTAGACATAGGACCTAGAAACTAAAAAATACATGTACACACACACACACACACACACACACACACACACACAGGACTGCATATCTGGACATACAGATCTGTGTGGAAAAGGAATGGTCAAGTAATAACTAGCAATTGAAAGTTGGAAAATGTATTGCCTTGTATTGCATGCTCCTAAGTGATTTTTTTATGTGGCTTTAGAATCTATCCATCTTCTGGTTATAACTCTTCTAGCTGTAACTATTATAATCAGGTTCACATCTAATTCAGAGGTTTACTTAACTTACTCTTACCCTTTGCTAAATCAGGTTGTTGCTCATTTTATAAATCATTTCAAATTCCAAAGACACTGTTGACCAGTAGGATACCTGTATGCTTAATGAGTTTCCCTGGCCCTCCTTGAATTAAATTTGTGTGTTGGGCAGATTCAAGCACCTCTATCTACCATGTTGTGTTTTCTTCCACAATTTATAATTTTAATTTTGGCACTCAAGAAGTTTTTGGTAATACTACCAGAGATAATAGATGACCTGCTGAAGCAATGAAATCTGCAATGTTCCCTACAGAATCCCACATTTTATTGGCATGTGTGCCCTAGAATAATTGGCATACTACCTTGTTAGAGAGCATAGTGCCATCTAACAGCCAGGGAGGAAGTCAGGCTAAAAAGTGATCATAAATGAAGTTAGCTGGGAGTGTTCAGGAATGAGTTTCAGGCTTTCTGGACTAAAGGGAAGTAAATATTCTTATAAAAATATTTTGCTTATTTAATGCAAAACTTGCCATTGAGTATACTACTTTTAAAATATATCTCAAGCAAATTGGCAGACTCTTCTGCTAACTTGGAACAATGAACTTTAAATTTTAATTGTATAATAAAGTTTCATAACAGCCTAATGTTTATATTTGTACTGCAGTTAATAAATCAATATTATGGTGGTTTTAGTATATCAAATCACATGGTCAGTTGGCTTTTGTGTGTGGAGTAGAATGAGTAAAGAATGTTATTCTTCTATCACTTCTTACTGATGAAGTGTTCTGAGTTATTTCATGTGCAGAATGGGGATGATGAGAAGTAGGAATGAAGTATGGTTACATGACATAGAACTATGAGCATATCAATGTAAAAAACTGTAATTTTCTATATTATACCTATGGTGATCCTGACTATATCTGCTTTGAAAATAAACTTTCCTCATGATGCACTACAATAGACTTCTGCAGACAAAGGAAACACATGGAAGTCACCTGGGGTTTTATTCTTTTCTAATGTTTTTTTTTTTTTAAGTATGTGTGCAGTACTCTTTGGAAATGTGTGCTTTCTAGGCTGCATGTAAGGTACACATAGGGCTGAATCCTAACCGCAGGTTTAGCTCCACCCATATTCTAACCTGTTAAGTTAAAGAATAGTGAGGAAAGAATACTCAAAAGAGAATTTGATCTTTAAAAATAATGTTCAGTAGATATCACAATCTGTACTTTTCTTTAAACATCCTCCAAAGCATAGTAAGATTTTTGCTCCAGATAATCAATTAAAGCCAAAACAAGTATTCCAAATGATTGCATTATTTCTACTGGAAAACTTCATTTAATAAGCCCTAGTGCAATATTTCCAAAGTGAATACCAGCAGTTCTTTCTAATACAGAGTCTACCAGGATGAAGTTAAAAGTGAAAACTTTCTTATCCATCAATCTCTTTACCTGGCCAATTAATAATTGAAAACCACTGGCAAAAGAAGCTTTTTTGTTCACAAACTCAGTTCTTGTACACATTATTTTATTACTGATTGTACATGAGGACAGACTGTGCTTCTGTTACTTGTACTTTTATTGTACCCTTAGTGTTGACTTCAAAATTGCATTTCTCTCTGTTGGATTTTTAAATGAATATGTTCCATTTTATAGCCTAAAAGGATATTTCACCCTTTTGTTGATTGGCTAATATCATTCACAGAGAATTGCTTTTGTACTTACTATTAAAGTTTACTTTGGTACAAATCTTATATTTCTAATGTTAGTATTTCATAATTTTTTAATATTATCCAGGTAACATAAATAATTAAAAGGCTAATTTACTCCTTAACAATTCTTTGAGACAGAGTCTAAGGTAAAACTTTCTAAATATTACTATATTAATATATGCACACAATTTGTTTTCTTTCCGTGTCAATTCCTTTAGATTTATATTGTAACAAAAAAATTGTCTCTGTGAAGTAACATAGATGATTAAATTCATACTCCATTCAGGAGTCTGATACATTCTAATGATATGAGAATACATTTTACCCAGCAATGCATAGTAATCTATTTTCTAATTTATTTTACTCAATTTCCAGAAAGAAAAACAAACATATTCCTTATAATTTTATTTTTCCAAATTCAAATTATTATTGTCCTCTGATATGAAAATATTTAAATACTCTATGTGAGTGATACTGAAATTCATAAAACCACTGAAGTTAATGAAACACAATAATGGGTTCATAGGGACAAAATAAAATGGCTTAACTATTGTCAGATGTCGTAATTGCTTTAGGCTGTTCCATAAATCACCATGGGAGTATCATTATCATATGTGATTAATGATACATCATGTTGTGAATCTGATTACAACTATGAAACAAAGAAAATGAAGAGGAGATCACTCATGAACACCTTGCATGAAGAGGTTTGGATGTCTCTCCTAAATTATAATTTGATTACTCAGCAAGTCTATTAAACACAATTCCTTGAAACTCACAGAAGCCTAACAGCAATTTTCCTGATGATGTTCAGATTCTTTTCAACTGTTTTATATTTTTTTCCAATAATAACTGTTGAACAGTTTTAGGAACAGAATAATCTCTTTTTTCTCAAACCCATGGTTTAATTTAGAAAGTTCTAATACCTTGTTTTTGGTCCTTAGTTACTTCTTACTTAAAAAAGAGGAGAACTTTCTTTTCACAGTAGTAGTCTTTGATTTATTCAGATGTAACATTAAGTCTTGTTATTTTGAGAAAAGATTTTTTAATATGCCTTTAGTTCTTCAATTTCCAAATAATTTTCCCTTTAATAATTAATTTTCATATTTTTGGTAGCTATTTTTTATATTTTATAATTGAAATTATTGGGATAGCACTGGTTAACATAATTATACAGGTTTCAGGTGACCACTTACATATTTTCATTTAAATTATATGGTTTTATAAAATTAATTTTAATTTTAATGGGATGACATTGATAAATTATATTGTTAAAATTTTACTGGTATTCCACAGAAGACCCAAGTGAAGGCATTACTGATTTAATATATAAATTATCAATATTTAAAAAGATAAGTTTTACCTAGTTAAGACATTTTTCAAATTTTAAGAACCATCTATATGCATGAATAATGTTTAATTATAAATTACAGTGTTTATTATCCATTAATCATGAACTAGTTAATTAATAATATATTCTGCTTGATAACACATCCATTGTCATATTCTTTTAGTTATATAAATTTACAATAATAAACATATATTAATTATATCAGTCTATCCTTAAATTGTTTAATTTACCTTCCCACCTACATAAATCTAAATCAGATTTATTTCTCAGATGAATATGAATTGGTCAAAGGAGATAAGGAAAATTCTCCAGCTTCCTACTTATGCTGAGGATAAGGCAGCATGTCTAAAAAAAATTTTAATCCTCTGTTCATTGAAATTCAACAAATATTAATTGAACACAGAAAACTTGTCTCAGGTTCTCTGACAGGCAGAATGAATTTAAAGATTCAGCAGGCATGGACCCTTGCTATAAAAATTGCATAATAAGAGACAAAGTAATGTAAGAAAATAAAGAAGCTACAGGGAAATGAGTAAAATGTATAAAGGGTATTTGCCCCGCTCACTCCGAGAGTATGTGGTAAACTCTGAATCAGTGGTGAAGGCAATAGCTGGCAAGCCTATTTGGACAGAACCATGATATACTGATGCCAGGACTAAATTTGTACAGAGTTTTCCAGGTGGATAATATGCAGAAGGTTATTCCACGCAGATGGGATTGTGATATTGCATGTAACATATATTGCAGAGAAAATAGATTGGAGAAGTGAGCTTAATCTAGAATGTGAGTCTTGACCTGTTCATAGGTCATCTTCATACACCTTTAGCTAACTAACCTCCATACCTGATTCATTGTGCCACTATTTTAGAAAAAAAATAGAATTAGTCAAAGCAAAATATTTTTATGGATTTAATAAAAGTAGAAGTTGAAGAAAAATAACAGTAACTACTTTTTCTCATTGTCACCGCTTGGTCCCTATTCTAGTTGTAAATTCTTGTTCAGCATTTCCCATGTTAAAATGGTGGGACAATAAACAATTTAGTCACATATCATTTATTTAGTACCAACTGTATGCAATGCTATTTGCTTATCACTAACATCACTCTGAAAGGCTTTTTTTTTTTCATGTTGGTCAGTATGAGAGGGGCTGCAAAATACGGTACTACTTTATTGGAAAAGGGAAAATAGATCACAATAAATTGCAAACACATCAGGGAGTTTACTCGTAAGCCATAGGACAGAATCACAGTGAGGTTTCATGTAGAATAAAAGCAAGAGATTGAAAGAAGCACTCTGTAGGAGATGGCAAACTATAAAAATACAGAGATGTTGCAGAAGATTTAGAAATAGTCACCTATGTCAACCCACTGTGAATTCGATAGATAGTTTAAGATTTGTGCAGATGCTATCCTGAATAATTCGATCAGGTCTTAGTTGTGTTTGAAGATAATAAAATGTAGCTTTGCCAGCATGGGAAAGTGGTATTTTGATGACCAGTTATTTATTTAATTTTATTTTGTGGAATTAGAAATTTTTTATATCTCTGAAAAATCAAACTGAAAGATTTATCTCATTTTTAGGATCTTAGGAAAATATACAAAGCGATGTGACAAAAGGGAAAGTTCCAAAGGAAATCTATTTAAAATATCAGAGGTTAATTATATATCATTATAAGACTATTGCTAACTTTTAGGTTTCTAGAGATGAACATGCGTTAAAGCATAGAGCTTACCTTGTTGAGAATTTCAAATAAACCGACATTTTACTAAGTATCATCTATACTAAGATTACTAAGTATAATCTAAGGAAAAGAAGAAATGAAAAGGAAAAATAGACCTTTGAGTTGTTTTCTTGTAATTTATCCAAGAAGATGAATTGAGCATAAACATACGAAAAATATAAAGAATAAAAATATAATTGCCAAACTATTTAGTAAATATAGTAAAAAAAAACCCATGAAATAATTAGCTTTACTTTTTCTTTCAGTGAATAAATTGCTGCTAATAGACATTAATTAAACAAGGCTATAGTTCAAATTACATCCTACAACTATTATTGATAACCACTTATTTTAAATAATTATAGTGTAAGGATCTGCAATTTATTATTTAATGTGTTAGTTGTTTTAAGTGCTTAAAGCCCATTTTATCCACACATGTTTATTTATAAAATGCAATATATTTATTAATAAAATGTAATATTTTTCAGCATAACTAAATTAATCTTGATTACTACCTGTTGTTTTGCCAGCCCAGTACACTGTAGTAAAATTGTAAGTAGATTTTATCTGATGAACAATGACTGATGTTTTATGCTTTATATGTTGCATCTACTAGATATGGAATTTTAACTTGTTTGTATTTCATAATATAATTTTTCATTATAACCTTATTAACTTAAAAAAATAGAAAGTGTAAACCTTACTTCTAATGGAAGAACTAGGTATTATTCTAGTTATCTACAGTGTGTCCATAAAGTGATGGTGCACTTTTGACTGGTCACAGGAAAGCAACAAAAGACAATAGAAATGTGAAATCTGCACCAAATAAAAGGAAAACACTCCCAGTTTCATACCTATTCAGTGCAGTTTGATGTGGGCTCCATTTGTTGCCCTACACACATCCAAATGATAGTAAAGTTCTTGCCACACATGGGTAAGGATGTCTGGTGTAACAGAGTGAATAACGTCTGTGATTCTCTGTTTTAAGTGATTAATGTCGTTGATATTCAATGTACACATGTTGCTTCACATAACCCCAAAAGTCAATCTCATGAAGCATATCTGTAGCAAATGCACATTGTGTGGGTCTATCCACAGGTTTGATAGCATGCAACAGACGCAATTTGTACCCCATAAAACAGAGAGGTTTCTTTAACACCTTATGAACTGTAGTCTTGCTTAGGTGTAATTGTCGAACACACACATGCACAGATTTTTTAGGGCTCCTTAGGTAGCTATCCTGTATAGCCTCTACAGAGTCATCACTGACTGATGGCCTACCAGAACAGGGTTTCTCCACCAAACTGCCGGTTTTCTTCAACTGCTTATCCCACCGAGTAATGTTATTCCTATGTGGTGGTGCCTCATTATAAAAACGCACCGATATTCACGTTGCACTTTGGTCACGGATTCGAATTTAGCGAGCCACAGAACAACTGAACTTTCCTCTGTACCATCCACATCTCGACTGGCATGGCCGTGGGCTGCTCCGCTGTATATACGGTGTTACATCATCATCTGCACATGCACAGATACTGCCACATCATCCTACAGAAACTGGGAGGGTTTTACTTTTATTTGGTGCAGATTTCACATTTCTATCATTTTTCGTTGCTTTTTTGTGACCAGTCAAAAGTGCACCGTGACTTTATGGACACACTGTATATTTATTTAGATTTTTGTTCTCATATATTAATGTTTATAAATCTTATATTTCTACATTTCATTTTTTTTCAGTCTAACATAAATTATATTTTCTTCTCTTTCTGTTTTATTGAAGGATTTTGAGCAAATTAATACCATAAACTGGTTTCTGGCACCTCTGGGTGCTTTGTTAGGAGTAGACTGTGAAGGGAAGAGAGGAAGGAAGCATATCAATTAGACTTTGCTGTTATCACAACAAGAGATGTTGGGGCTTGGGACTAAAACTGAAATGGTTGACTTCTGGACATGTCTTGAATGTAGAAACCAACAAGTTGTGGAATGAGAGAGAAAGTAAGGAATCTGTGGCTACTTCCAGGTTTTTGCCCTTAACAGCAAGAAATATGTTGTTGCCATTGACTGAGACTGTAACGACTGGAAGTGGTACAGTTTGGGAGAATATAAGATCAGATAGGGACAGATAAAGTTTTAGAGACCTTTTATACAAATGGAGATATTAAGTAGACAGTTTAATATAAGTGTTTAAAGTTCAAGAGAAAGATATGGTCTGGATATATATAAATGGGAGGTATAAGGATATGAATGATATTTAAAGCTGAAAGATTAAATGACACCAGCTAAAGATTAAATGACTGTATATAGAGAAGAGTAGAGATCTATTGACTTAATTTTTAGGAATTTTACAGGAGGGGATGAATTAACAGACAGACTCAGGAAGAGCAACCCATGGGACAGAAGGAAAATCATGAGAACATGAAGTTCTAGAAGCCAAGTGAAAAAAATCTGTAGCACGTAAGAACATATGAGAACCGTGTTAAATTTTGCTTATTGGTTAATAGAAAATGAAGATGTGAATAGACTATTGAGTTAAGTAACATGGATATCATCAGTCATCTTGACTAACACTTTTGTTGGGGTGGTGAGCATTAAAGTCTAAGTAGTTTTAAGAGAGAAATAATTTTGAGACTATCATGCTAAGTGAAATAAATCAGATGGGAGAAAAGGAAGAATTATATTATTTTACCCATATTTGGGATATAAAACTACAGGCAACAAATGAACAAACAAGACAAATAAACAAAAACTCACAGACACAGACAACAGTATGGTGGTTACCAAAAGGAAGTGTGGGTAGTTTAGGGGGCCAAATATATGGTGAGAGAAGGAGATTTGATTTGGGGTAATAACACACAATTCAATATACAAATGATCTTTATAGGAATGTACACTTGAAACCTATATAGCTTTATTAACCAATGACACTCCAATTAATTTAAATAAAAAATTTAAAAAGTGAGAGAGAGAGAAGAGGAGGAGCTTCAAATGCTGCATGAACATTGTTTCCTCAAGAAAGACATTTGGTCTACCCTAGATAAAATCCTCCCTTACGAAGTTTTTAGAAAAAGCTTCACCTCTTTGTCTTAACTCCTTATTTCTGTTGCATTGTAGCTTTGCATTTTATGTGCGTGATTACCTGATTAGCATATGCCTCCCACAGACCCATAGGAGAAGGGTTATGTATTTTCAAGGGCATAGTAATGTCTTGCCCAGAGTAGACATTAAATACTTTTTTTCTTTTTTTAAAGAGGTACTTAAAATTGTAGGACCTTTTACTTCCACTCCTTTAATTGTGAGAAGGAAAAAACTTATTTTCATCTCTACTTTTGAGTAGGATACTTTTTATTTGTTTTTTTTTTTCTGTATATAGATTGATTTAGAACTTGGACCTCAATTTGATACTTAAGAATCTTTTTCACAAAAATATATAGATGATGACACATCAAAATAAAGTACTTCAGAATCTCTGTGCAGAATGTTGGAGGCAATATTATACTTACAGGGTTGTTTTATGATATTCTTATACCTGCCTTATAACTTTCCCCAGTATTGTTAAAGGTGAGGAGTTGGATGGGCATTTCAAATATATATGTATTTTTGTGACATGGATATAGATAAATGAGAATAATGAGGACTCTTAATTCTTAAATATCTGTATAGGTGTCCACGATCTGTTACAACCAATGCTGTTGTACAAAATGACCATTGTAAACAATAATTTTAAATCCCATCTTGCCTTAGTTTTATTCACTATAGTAAAATGACATGCAATAATTCACTGTATCACTTTGAAGCTAAGAGGGTAGATCAGAGGACAGACTTTTTGAGTTTGTATGCTAACCTTGGAACCTTTCCTTTCTAGTTTTGAGATGATGTTGAAGTTAACTAATGATTTTGATGCCTTTGGTTTGTTGGGTTTTTTTTTCTCCTATAAAATAGGTACTAATATTACTCTTTAGGTTTCTTTTGAGATTAAAAAAGAATATCTGTATAAATCCCTCAGAACAGCACCTGGCTATAATAAGCATTCAAAAATTATAACAACCATCATTAATAATATTATTGTTACACTTGGTGAAGTCTTTTTATTTTTACAATATTAAAAACAATTTTATGATGAAAATCTGCTGGGCACCTCTTGTATGTCAGACAGTGTTCTGGGCCTTTGAAAATAAAAGAAATAGGCCATTTATTTCAGTAATAGCATACTTTATACAATAAATAAACTCAAAGTATAAGCAAAACAAAAATATTTATCATTTCTGGTAGTGTAAGTTTAGCAGAATTTTCAAATACATGAAAAATTTTAAACTATTTTAAAATATATCTATATCTGTTAACTACAAAAAGCATATACAAACCTTGACTTTATCCAAAAAACCTATGCAAAAATAGCCAACAGAAAGGCATAGTAGTGGGGGAACAACAGGAAGCTCAGAGCTTACTTCGCTCCTGACAAGGCATTTTAAATGTTTATTTTAAGCCTACACCTGGCACCTGGTGTCATTCTCCTCTTGAAAGGCTTTGCTTTTTTTAATGCAGTGAGTTTACTTGGAGCTGTCAGTTGATGAATTTCATTGTTTCATCTCTTCTCTTTTATTTTTAAATTGGCATATGAGTACAACATGGAGAACCAATAAGGAACCCTGAAAACAACACCAGCCTAGAGTTACTTCCTTCCTAACTCGGTGATATCATCCTGTGACATCTTTCCTGGTCAAGTTACTTTATCCCCTTGGCCTTATTTTATTTTTCTGTAAAACTCAAGAGGTGTAGAAGGCACTCTGAAATCCTGAGATGTCGTGCCTGCCTCTCTGGCCCTCACTTTCCATGTCAGTCAGGTAGAAGGACCTGCCCTGGCTGTTGCAAAGATTATAGAAGACACAGAGTGGAAAAGTAGCTAGGACATCATGAAATCTGTGTCATTGTTGTTATTCAGGGAATGACACTATACCCATTTAGAAGTTCTCTTGGCTAATTATAAAAGTTTGGGTACAATTTAATTTTCAGAAATGACAGCACAGTAAAATCAATATGCTCTAGTGCCCAGGATGTTCACCAAGATTGAATAAAAAACAAATGGAATTTTATCACTGTTAAATTTTTCTCCTACAGTACCAGCTAAACGGTACTTTTCAAGCATTTAGGAGGGCCGCTTCATAGAGTTTTCGCCACTCACATGAAAGTCTAGCTGACTTCTGGGGGCAATAAGCAAGCCTGTGAAGGCCTTTCTTCCGTAGGGGCAACATTGCCAGTGTTTATTGCTCCATGAGTTGATATTTAGGGGGTCTATTCTGAGGACCAACCAACAGGGAAAGTCCTTCAAGGTACTGCATCTGATGATTCACACAGGAAGTTGAGTCCCAAAGCAAACTACATGGAAGGATGAGGTAACTGTGTGTAGTGCATTTGTCCCAAAAAGGATTAATTCAATTCAAATATCTCAACTCTGATGATAAAATCCTGCCCTAATCTGTATTCCTGGGAACCATATATACACTGCCCCCCAACACATAGGAGAAAGTGGCTATAAAGAAAATAAGAAATGCCAAAATATATTGGACAAGTGAGCTTACTTGCCACTGTATATAAAGGAAGCAAACCCAATCATGAACCTTGCTGAGTAATACCCCCATTGACATTTATGAGTCCCTTCTGTTCCCTGTGAAGTATATTCTATTTGTTTGTTTCCCTGCTTTCTAACCCTGTGTCGTTTATAGCCTTCTAAAATTCAGTATTATTTTATATTATTTTTTTTATTTCACTGGTTAGACAGGTTCTTGTGATAACATCTTTTAAGATGGAAAAAGAAAGGGATTGTGGCATTTCCAGAAAGTATCCTTATTCCTAACACTGTTCCTGGGCCATGAAATTAATCCTTGCATATGGTTTGACGCATAGTTAAGAGGGTGTAGAAACAAGACCAGGTACCTCCTAATTTCAATGTTTCCTTGTTTATTTTAATCAAGGTGATGTGATATGTGTTGTACAAACAAAGATTGAAAACAACAGGACACACTGGGGACAACAAAGGAGTAAATATTTACCTTTTTTTAATTTTACTTAGAAAATTAAATTTAATGAGTGACATTGATTAATTAGAGTACATAGATTTCAGTTAACAGTATTAACAAAACAGGACAAAATCATATGATTCTATCAATATTTATCTTTTTAAAAGTTGGATATCTGTGACAGGGACCACACAGCTAAAATGGCTGCAAATATTTACTATCTGTCCCTTTACAGGTAAAGTTTGCCAACCTTTGCTATAGACTATTTGGAAGTAGAAAATAAAATACCCATCATCTCTGTCAGCAATTTGTTAAATCGAGAAAAAATCAACCAAAGGGCGTTACTTTTTCAGATTTTTAATATTCTTTAAATGTATCCTCCACCTTTTACATGCTCATAGAAACCATACCCTGGTTTGGCTGGGTTTATAGTTTATAAAAATCTTCTGTTTGGTACAGCTAAAGTAAAGATGCTCTGATCTATTATAAATATAACTTTTATCTATTGTGACATCATAAGTCTGTTTTTGTCATTTTTTCTGATGTAAATAGCACTTTCAACAAACATAACTCTGATCTATTGTGACATCATAAACCTTTATTTATTTATTTATTTTAGTTACTATGATGTAAATAATACTCCTCATGGTATTTATGACCTACTATGTCATTTTGATACTGGCTTCAGTTTGTGAAATGAATGGGTCTAGCCTCCCCTGGCATTCTCAGATTCCAAGATGCATTTATTACGTGGGGATCCACTGCATGTGATGTGCATTTGTGTTGCAAGAGGAAGAAGTAGTCCCCTGGAGTCACTGAGGAATGTGTTGGGAAGTAATCTATGCATTGGGAAAATAAAAGATGAAGTCAAAGGTATTATAAAAAAAAAAAAGTCCTGAAAATATGAATGTCCTATTTCTACAATGCCTTTCCATCTTGCCTTTGTGTTGAGCATTCTAAAAAATACAATTCTCCTTGATAGTGGGCTCAGTCAAATGAGCAAAATTTCTCCATTTTCTTTTCTGCATTTTGGAAATACTCTAATCCTTCCTAGTTTCAAATTAGCTTCAGTAACAAATACTTAGACATTGTGAAGAAAAATTTTATATAAATAATAATGGGATCAGTATTTTATCTAATATTTAAATTATATTTGAGTAACTTACAATAACTGAATTAATATTTGACTATTCTATTGTATGTGACTATGTAGCAGGGAAGTATAAGTTGACTCTTACCTGTTTATAAAGCTCTGCTGCAGTTTCCGCTGCTCTGGCCCACCCTCACAGGCAAACCCAGAACTGATCTTACTGCTCTTGCACTAAAGGACTAGTCTGCCCATTTAACACTGCATCTGTTACTGCCTGTGATCATGTGGAACATTGTTTATACCTGCCTTATGTCAGTGCAAATGCTGCTGGTGTACAATGTTGCCTAAAACTTTTTTGCTTTATTTCTATGTAGACCGTCCCACCCTGCCCCTCAACTATATTGAATGTGTGTTATGGAAGGAGAGATAGCCTCACACGTACTCCTTTCAACTCCAGGGAGCTAACAGAGCAGTAATGATATCCAATATTTACTGAGCATTCTCTTTGTTCCAGGCATTTGTTATCTCATTTTATCTGTACAATGTCCTTATAAGATAGTTATTATATTATCATTCTCATTTTATGGCTGTGTAAACCCAAAGCACAATGAGGCTAAACTAGTTGCCTGAGGTTGCAAAGCTAGCAAGAGATAGAGCTGGAACATAACCTTTATAATCTGTCCTGGTCATAGAAGTCTAATCACCTCACTATAGGTGCTCAGGGGCCAGACCCAGGGTTAAATGCATGGTAACTGATGCACAAAGATGTTTCCTGTAGTGTGAGAACTTCTGATTTAAGTTAACCAAATTCTCTATACAGGGGAGAAAAATATGCATTTCAGAATGCACTTGGTATTAAGTTGTTGTTGTTTTTTTACCCCAAATATGAAAAAAGAAAAGTATGTTAATGAAAGAATATCGCTTCACAGCAGGATTGTGGTTGGTGACACCAAGCAAAACTAAAAATCATTCAAGGAGATATTTGAGAGGATATGGTTTGTAAAAATTCCTTTTAGGCCCTTAGGAAAAGCAATAATATACTGTCCCCAAATCCTCCTCCTCCCCAGTTGGAAGATAAAATGGCTATTATAATCATGGGTCACTTCAAGTTCAATGGAACTTACTGTCTCAGTAAAAAAGTGGGCAAATAAAAAGCAAGCTTTCTGTCCATTGCAATGATAGATGTCTGACCTACTTCAGGATCCTTTTGCTGAGGTTCAGCTCATTTCCATGTAGTCAGGTCCAACATGCCAATCATGATGGAAAGCATGAAACACCAAAGGATTCTACGGATTATCACTCCTCTGCAGACAGGCAGCACTTCATTTAAGCGGCTTTCCAGATATCTGCACTGTGGATCTGATGGAAGGATTTAGCTTAAAACCAGAGGTTGTAACCTTTCATCTGTGAGAAGGAGCTTTTGACCAGCAGGTGTAGCATAGAAAGTTCTACCGTGTGGCATCCTGATTATGCAGCCAGCTTTGCAGACCCATGGACTTCCACATTTTTTTCTTCTCTTATCAAGAAACATGATAGAAAGATATTTTTTCATTTCTCATGCATTACAGGTTTTTTTTTCTCAACTAATCTAGCATGTTTTGATTGCCGGTGGGAGAGAAAAAAATAGAGTTCTATAAATGTTAGAAATCTATGGTCAATAAAAAACTGATAGAGAATTTGAGAGAACTGACCTGTGCAATGCTTTCCGCTACTCTCAACCCTTTTACTCATGGTGACTGGATTGGGATATTATCATAGGTCGACTTATATAGATGGGATTCTCTGAGCTCACATGATTTGAATTGAACCAAAAGTGATAGATCATGATTGGAAAGAGCCAAGTAGAAGTACAAGCTTTGAGTCAGAGCTGACGGGCACTTGAACAAAGGCATAGAGTTCTTGGAGCTGGAATCAAAGGCCTAATGTATTGAGTACCAAAGAGTAGTGAGCGCAGCAAACTTTGAAAAGCAAAGGAAAGATGGGAAAGTTCACTGTGACATTCTTCTAAAAAGAGATCACCTATATATAATCTTAAAAGCCATACTCTTTTTAGCGCAAAAACTGGCAGTAACCCAACTGTGCAATAGTAGGACAATAGGTAAATAATTGTCGTGTACTCATGCAAAGAAATACTACTCAGTAGGGAAAAAGAACAAAATACTACAAAGTGGACTGATGTGAATGAATCTCAAAGATATTGTGCTGAGCCAAAGAGTCCAACAAAAAAGAGTTACTATTGAACGATTCTTCCTGTACTTGAAATTTTGAAAAAAGTAGAGTTTATCTAAACTAGGAAAATGCAGAACAGCACTTACCCCAGGCTGGGAGTTGAGGCAAGAAATGACTTAAACATATATCTCAATAAAGTTGATTTAAAAAAAAAAGTGAGGCTGTTTTCGTAAAGCTTGTTACATGGAACTTTCCAGAATATTCCCAATTCATAAAACAAAGTTGTTTATGTCATGGTAAAGTGACTTTGAGCAACAATGTTATGAATTGTATTTTGGTGAGAGAAAACTTTTTATAGAAAACTTTAAACATTTCATTGTCTGCTTTATTAATCTTATTTGTTCTTTTAAGATTCCTTTCACATTAAGCTATGATATGACACCCTTTGAGTAGAGGAACCTGCAGCCTACAGTTGAAGATTTTTCAATCATTGGCTACAGGATGTTAGGCAAGTTACATAACATCTTCAAGCCTTAGTTTTCTCATCTTTAAAATAATATTTATTAAAAAACATTTTGTAATTCAGGAAGAAGATTAAATAAGGTAGTGACTATAAGGTACTCAGTACTGTGTCAGGCATAAGTTCTCAGTAAAGCCCAGCTATTCCATCTGTGTATCTTCTCTGAAATCTTCTCCAACATGTCCCCAATAGAGTGAATCAACTCTTCATCTATTACAGCATTGATGGGTTACATCACTGTTGTGTGGTAACCTTTGACCCCTCCTACTCTACTGTGAGCTTTCTGGGATGATCACAATTGTGTCTTATTTTTTCTTGATTCCCAACATGCAGCACCACAACTTTTACATGATATGTGTGTGGGGACTACATCACTGAAACCTAAATAATAAACTTCTTTCAAATTAACTTTGACTTCAGAGTGAGCTACTATGGGATTTAACCCTTATTGTTAGACCAAGCTCCACAGCCTTTATGATCTGAAGAATTATATAAGGGATGAGTGAATTAATCAAAGTTGAAGCAGCATATTTTCATGCCTTTCCACCTCATGCTAGAAAGATGAGAATCAGAGAAAGTTCCAGGCATCACTCTGGAGGATGCTTGGCAATGCATCCATAGATTTTCTACAAAGCAGGGTCAAATGAAGAATGCTTCCACATTTGATCAAGGCTTCAGAAATGGTTAAAGTTTGGAGCATCATATTTTTATTGCCCCTCTTTGCTTCTTCTCCATGATGCTCATTTGTCACACTTACAAACATTGACTTGATTTACCAGCTTTTGTTCTCTGTTGAAACTATTCTCTTGTTTTGCAGGAGTGTTAGTTTGGTTCTCTGCACACTTGAATACTTACTTTTGGACCCTAAGACCCAATAGCTTGTATTGTAAATGTTAAGGTTTCTGTCTGCATACAGACATCTCCCTGTGCTCTTTTCTATTAAGTAATTTTAATAATTATTATATTGAAAATAAGTGAAATCATAAAATAATAAATAATAATTTGTCTTAGAGGATCACCTGACCTAAATCTGCAATCTTGATATAGAAATTCATGTTAACATGCTATTCTTCCCATCAATGGTATCTTAACACTTATTAGATATTTGTGGAGATAAGGAAGGAGTGTACTGTGATTACAGCATTTAAGCACTCTCTCTCCCTTTCTCTCTCTGTCAATACTAAATTGAAAAATAAATCATTAAGCAAATAGCTGGTACTGCCTAGAGGTATTCTTCTCACTGATACATTGCTAAAGGAAATGTTACATACTCTGAATATTGTTTCTGAGGCAAACAAACGCAGCAAACCAAACAGAAACCAAGATACAGCAGATGTATGGATGTAGGATTTTAACCTGACTGACCCTGCTTCTGAATATATCTGTGTGCTGTCTACCCTGGCTAACAGCAGACACACTCAGTGCAAATGTTTTTCTATCACCAGTATGGATGGTTGCAAGTAGGAGGAGGTGAAGTTGGAAAATGCTTTCATTCCTTATGTTGTGTGCAACTGAGCAATGCTGTTGTCTTCATGCCACATTTAAAAACTTTATTTTTAGTCAGGGTACAAGATGTTAGAAAATCACCTCCCCCTGCAATGGAGTGATGCAGAAAATACATTGAAAGTGATTAGCCCTTGAATACTGTATACTGTCAGCTTCAAGTCCCTTTCTTTTTATAGCCTTGCATGGGAAAGGTTTGTACATAATGCTACACTTTGCAGGTTGATTGGCTTATGTTCTCATTTCACTCCAAAAGGAAGTCAGTGTCAAAACAGTGCAAAGTCTAGATGATTTTTGAGAAAATAATTTCCCTCAAACTGAGCTAGTGTATGGCAATGTGGCATGTGTCCATAGCCCTACTAACCTGTTCAGATTTATCAACAATGGGTAGACTCCTGTCTGACAGGATCTATTTGGCACCCAGTGAGACTGTCACTGCTAGGAAGGGGAGAATGAAAAACAAAATTCCCTGGTAACATAACAGTGTAAGGAGCCAACAATAGGATGTAGAACAAAGATCCGATAATTGCTTTTTGTGTGTGCAATTGTCAACTGTGCTTTTCAGAAACACAAATGCTTCTTAGTTTGCTTAATTACATCAGAAAAGGCAATAGACTCTCCCCTACAGCCCCCGGAAGAATGTGATCCTGCCAACACCTTGATTTTAGCCCAGTGAGGTCCGTTTCATAGTTTTAACCTCCAAAACTATAAAACAATACATGTGTATTGTTTTAAGGCCAAAATCACATTTGACTCACTTAAAATTGCATTACAGTCACTTCAGAATTTGTGCCTTAGTCTCACATTTCTGTTACTTCTCATATATCCAAGGAATAGCTCCAGCATCTAAATATTTTACATGGAGGGTAGTTTTAAACGGTGAATTACTCATTCCCCTAGTGTGTGCCTTAACTGAGGGGTGCTTTCTATATACTCTCTAATCACATTTCTTTTCATAGGTGATACAGCTTTGTGATTTTTCAGTACAATAGAGTTAAGTCAATAAAAGAGTTAAGTCATAAACAAAGTTTGCTTGGTATCCTCTACTACTGTTTTTTATTTAAATTTTACGTTTTTATTTTGAAATTAAATTTAATGGGGTGACATTGATCAATAAGAGTACATAGGCTTCAGGTAAATATCTCTATACCATTTGAAATGTTGATTGAGTTGCATGCCCATTACCAGAGTCAAATTATTTTCTTTCACTGTATTTTGTCCCTCTCTACTCTCCACCTCCAACTCCTTCCCCCTGGTAACCACTTAACTTTTATCTATTTCCATGAGTTTAGTTTTATATCCCATCTACATGTGAAATCATATAGTTCTTAGCTTTTTCTGATTTATTTATTTCACTCAGTATAATGTTTTCTGGGTCTATCCATATTGTGATAAATAGCAGTATGTCATCATTTCTTATGGCTGAGTAGCATTCCATTGTACATATGTACCACTTCTTTATCCAATTCTCCATTGAAGGACACTTTGGTTGTTTCTGTGTCTTGGCTACTGCTGGTTTAAAAAATATGTTCTTCAAAAAGAATAAAATCAGTGGAAGAAACACAGTACTCTGAAACAGGAGATAGAATTTTTAATCTGAGCTCAGTTTTCCATGTGTGACCTTGGGCAGGTCACTTCCAAGATGCTCCTCAAGATAAAAAATCCAGGGTTTGAAAAAGATGCCTTTCTAGTGAGGCATCCTGACCTTCTCAAGTTCTAAGCCAACACTATCTTTATCTTCTTTTCTTCCTTCTGTCCTCACTGTAGCTACCATAGTCCTGAATATCAGCCAGCAATGATATTTTGTTTTTACATTGTTTTAAATATTAGATGAGATTTTGGGTGCCAAGCACTTAGTGCAGCAGTTCTCAACTGGTGTTCCATGACACATTGGTGTGCTGCAAGAATTTTTAAAACATGCAATACCTCAATACCTGACTATTTAGTCAGGATTAGTGGCCTCTTTTCCCTACATTATCAAGTAAAAAAGTGATAACCGCCAACACAAAAATAGTCATCCAGTGTGAATAAATCAAAATTATACTTTTTTATGTTAGATTGGTGAAAACTATATATTTTTGGTGTGCTGCAGTATTTTAGTCATTTTTGTATGCCATGAGGTAAAAAGGGTTGAAGATCATTGACTTGGTGAGTAATTTGGGTCATAGACATGTCTCAATAAATGAAAGGCTCACATAATGAATACCTTACTGTGGTTATTTTTATAAGACATCTGTTCCTGCTACAGGTATTGTTACTTTTATTTTTCCAACAGCAATTACCTTGTACCCTAGTGACATTAATATATTTTCTATGTAAATATGCTGAACATTACAAATTTGGCTAGTTTTTATTGTAAAATGGTATGATTATTAACTCTAATTACATATTTCTGCCTAACTAGTTAGTAGCCCTAAAACTTCCTGCTATGCTGAATTGTATTCTCTCAAACTTTATATGTTGAAGTTCTAACCCTCAGTACCACAGATTGTGATTGTATTTCATGGGGAGAGGCCTCAGAATGAAATCAATCATGGTGACAACTTGATATGAACTTCTATCTAACTTCCAGAACTGTAAGAAAAGAAAGTTCTGTTGTTTAGCCACCCATTGTGTGGTATTTTGAATAGCAACCCATAGCATAATTAGTTGTAATTATTAGCAAACTAATAATACACTTACTAAATTAAAACAATAATAATGTCTGTTTTGCTCATGAATGCAATTAGATCTGGGCTCACAGAGATAGTGGTGCTCTCCTTCGCTTGAAGTCATTCAGCTGGTGCATCTGGAGGGCAAGGATGGTGAGGTTTGCTTACTCACATATCTGGGGGCTGATGCCTGCGGCTGTCTGGCTGGGAATTTGGTTAGATTCGTTGACAGAAGTCCTACATGTGATCTTACAACATGGTTTCTGGTTCTAGGTGAGGGTTACAACCGAGAGCCAGGCAGAAGAGCTAATATTTTCTTAAAAGTTATACAGTATCACTTCTGCCACATTTTATTCATCAAAACCAAGTCAGAGTAGCCTGCCCAATACAAAGGGACAGGAATTAGTTTCCACTTTTTTTATTGTAGTCAGGTCCAATATTATGAACCTACATTTTAAAATCTCTGTAGTTGTGCTGTCAAAACTATCTCTATGGATAGAAAGATAAATAGATAGATAAATAGATGATAGATGATAGATAGATAGATGATGATAATAGATAGATAGATAGATAGATGGTAGAGAGATGTATCAAAATAACACAATATATCTAGATATACATACATATATATCTGTGTAGACATGTATACTTAGGCATTTGTTTATGTAGATATATGTGATATGATATAGAAATTTATATATAAGATATATACATATCTTAACTGTAGATATATTAATTTCATGTTAATTAAATATTAACACCATTACACGTGGAATATATAAACAATTAAAGTTAGACTTTATGTGTACTTTTTTAGAGTCTATGTGTGACTTTTATTGTGTTACTTTGATACTTTTTAATCTTTACTTCTGCTACCCATTTCTTTCTCAGCAAAAGCAAGACAATTAAAATTCTTTGTAGGTTTGCATAACATCACTTATCACTGTGGCTGCTGTACACACCATCTCTAAAATGGGGAGGAGGTAAGAAAGAGTGGGTGGCTCGAAGACTCAGGCGTCCACATCACAGACTAAATCTGCTGGCTTTGTGGATTCTGACCTCACCACTTATTTAGTTGTCTGACTTTTGGCTAGTTACTTAAAATACCCAAGGGCTCCAGAATTTTCAGCAATAGGGTGGGACTACTAACACTGTCTCATGGGAGGGTTTTGAGGATTAAAGAAGATATTGTTTATAAAGCACTTAGCTCTGAGTTCAGCATATTAATCATACTCCACATATTTCTTTCAGGTAATAAACATAGATCAAAATATCAGTTTTAGTTTACTAAACTATAATTAGAGTTCATAGAGGATGATAATCAGTTGTCCTTAAAATAACCTATTTGATCTATGCTAGTCATTGTTTTCCTGTGTCTTTCTATAATAGCAGACTAATTATCACACCAGGATTTTACACTAACACTTCACTATAGAGTAAATTTTTATGTCAAACACATTTTGCCCCTTTTTCAAAGGTTCCCTTATATCAGAACAGATTGAAAGTCAGGTGTTATCACACCTTTCAGTGAGTTCCATTTTTTTTAATCAAAGTATAATTTTCAAGTTTATAACATTTCTCTCTTATAGAAATTACTGGTTTCACTTAGGCTCATTATTATAGTAAGCCTGTGTTACTGGTGTCAGGTACCAATATATCCCCTGTCTTTCTAAATGAGAATCTTTTTGAAGGCCAAAAAGCAGAAAAACAAAAATATAATGATGGAAATTCAGATGTAATTTTGTTTTACTGTGCACTTGAAATTTTACGTGAAGTGTGTTAATGAAGGTGATATTTGCATTTTATTTTCACTTCATTTATTTTTTGATCAATGTAGTTTCTATTTTTCAGATAAGAAGCAAGAAAAGAAATAAATAAAACAAATTTTCAGACTGATTGCTAATTTATATGAATTCATATATTCTAATTTATAATCTTAGAATCAAATACAGGTGCTCAAAGCTATTTTTCAAATCTCTGACATTATTTATATAAAACCTTTTCTTTTGAAATATCAAAAGAGCTTATTTGTCATTGTGGAAATTTCAATGGTATCCTGATGTTTTCTGAAGATGTACGAAGGTATGTGAAAAACATAATTCCATTTGGAAGTTAAAGTTGCTGGGGAAAACACTTAGAGATACTCAAACAGATTTTTGTTAGCTTTTGGATACAACAGTAAATCAAGGTATGTTTTATTGTTAAAAATAGAAACAATAGTAAAAAATAATTTACTATGCATATCTTCTTGTAAGTCAATATATTAGTTTCGTATTGCTGCTAAAATAAATTAAAACAAAGATTGTGGCCTATAGTAACACATGTCTAATCTCTTACACTTCTAGAGGTTAGAAGTCAAAAGTGGTCCTTCCTGGGTTGAAATCAAGGTGTGTGCAGTGTTGTATTCCTTCTGGAGGCTTTAAAGGATAGTTCATTTCTTGCTGTGTCTAGCTTCTTGGGGAAAACAGCATTCTTTGGCTGATGACCCCTTTCCCTATCTTCAAAGCCACCAGCATCAAATCTTCACATCTCTGACTCTCACGGTATGCTTTTCACTTTCATCACTTAAGGGTTTTTGCTATGATATTGGACCCACTCACATAATCCAGAATAATCTACCCATCTCAAGATCCTTAGTTTATCCACATCTGCAAAGTCCCTTTTGTTGTGTAAAGTAATGAATATATCAATAGGTTCTAGGGATTAGGATATTGACATCCAAAAAAATAGGGGTTCATTTTCTGCCTACCATGAACAGCCACTTAGAAATCCCTTTATTTGTCTCTAAAATATCTTTTAATTTATTTAAATACTAATTTTAAAAATTAAATAATTATGTACTTTATAATTACAAAGGTTGTGTAATCAAATTTTGGAATGTCATTTATTTTTCAAATTCTAAATACATAGCTGAGTACTAAAAATCTCTACTGCTTCTGAAAACCCAAAAGGCTGACATGCTTTCAACAGACATTGAAAATTGTACCTTTAAGTGAGACTCCAAGACAACTAAATTTAGATGAAAATCCATCATTTCCTAACTATTTGCACCATTCTTTTTTTTTTTTTTTCCCCAGGGACAGAGAGAGGGATAGATAGGTACAGACAGACAGGAACGGAGAGCGATGAGAAGCATCAATCATTAGTTTTTCGTTGCCATTGCAACACCTTAGTTGTTCATTGATTGCTTTCTCACATGTGCCCTGCCAACGGGCCTTAAGCAGAGTGAGCAACCCCTTGCTGGAGCCAGCAACCCTGGGTTCCAGCTGATGAGCTTTTGCTCAAGCCAAATGGGCCCGCGCTCAAGCTGGCGAGCTCGGGGTCTCGAACCTGGGTCTTCTGCATCCCGGTCCGACTCTCTATCCACTGAGCCACAGCCTGGTCAGGCTTCACCATTCTTTATCTACATTTTTCTTTTCCTTTTTTAGATGATAGGGGGACTTTTTGTTTGTTTTGTTTTTTTAATCAGGAAGGAAGTTAATACTGATACCCACTTATGTGGGAAAAAAACCCTAAAAACAAAAATCACTATTCACCGTTATTTCCCATTGGATTTTCTATAAGAAAACTTAAAATTGTTAGCTTCTTTCTTATTCCAACTTCCAAAATATTGGCAGTATAACTACAACATTATAATTATGTTTAATACTGTTCTAATTTTTATGGGGAGAGAGATGACTAACAGCTAGTTTCTGTCATATTTAGATAAACAATTTTTCTCAAATGGGACATGTAGCCTCTTTTGACTTTGAAATTTTGCTTTTGTTCCATATACATACAGAAGTGGTTCTCAACTGGGGCACTTTTGCCCCCCCAGGAGATATTTGGTGATTTCTGGAGACTTTTTTGAGTGTCACAATTTGAAGGATGCTATTGATGTCATGAGGGCAGAGGCCAGTGATGCTACTAAACATTATACAGTGCACAGGACTGACCCCCCTACAAACAGTGATGTAGCCTGACTTCTCAGAGGTGCTGACATTGAAAGACCTTGATGCAATGTGACCTGGCAATTGAGATGGAAGAATCTGTTAACAATTTTTTAATATACTGAGTAAGAGCAAATGTAAAGGTGAGTCTTAATGCACAAGTAGGGTTCTCAAACCTCAGCAAATTTCTCTGCTTTCCCAAACCAGTTTCTACTTTCACCCTTAATTCACATAAGGATTCACCATCCACAAAGTGTTCATGTCAAAGAACTCAGTGGCATCCATAATTATTCTTCTCCTGTTGCCCACACTCAATTGATTCTGCCTTTAGAATCTCTCCTCACTATGACCATGTCGCACTATCTGCTCTACTCTCCTTATCTTAAGCCACTATAGTATCTTACTTGGACTCTGCCCAGCCTTCTAGCTCATGTCCTTTTGTCATTTCTTGCTCTTGACAATAAATTATTCAGCAGCCAGAGTTTAATATTTGCATCATATCATGCCATTTTATCTCAGGGCTTCTCATTGTAAATAGAAGGGAGTATATACTTCTTACCAGGGAATACCAGTCTCTACTTGACTGAACCCCAACCAACTCTCTACCCTTATGAGCAGTGATTCTGTATCTATAGTCTCACTGTCCTCCTCCAGGTCCCTTGGGCTTCTTCCCAACACAGGCCTTTACACTTGCTATTTTTCTCATGTAGAGCAAAACCCTCCCATTCCTATCCAGATCTCCCAGTGCTTTACACTTCCAAATCATCTCAGCTCAAAAACACCTCTCCTGTTACCTCATCCTAGTCACATGCATTACTCTTGATAGTTTTATTATTTCCTTAGGACTCGCCCTTATCTAAAATCATCATATTTAATTTTGTGCTTATTTTTGTGTGTTACCTCACTCCCCTCCTCCACTCCATGCACACAAGGTCAGGAGTGCAAAGATTTAGGTCTGTATTTTCACCCCTGGATCTCTAGCATTTAGTAGGAGACTAGTCTATAGTATGTTCTCACAAAAGGATTGAGAGAGAATAAATGTGTTAAATGATAAATTGATTCATTGCTGTTTTATTTCTTTATATGCTAAGTATTCCAGAGTACAACAGAATAAAGTAGTCATTTCAATTTGATAAGGCCCCTTCAAGTATTCAGATGTACTTTGCACATGGGCCTCAATCTTCATTTTGTGCCCCAAGATCACTCTGCAGAACTATCCTGATTAGCCATCTCCTTTCTTCCTTTTTGTCTTTTCCACATCCAATTCTACTTTTGATCCCCAAAGTAGGTGATGATTCTTGTATGAATCTTGGTGAATGTTTATCTCTTAATCACTGAGATTAGATTCTGTAATAATAACCACCATAGTCTTCTTAATAACTTAAAAAAAAAACTGTATTGAGCCTGACTTGTGGTGGCACAGTGGATAAAGCGTCGACCTGGGAACACTGAGGTCGCCAGTTCAAAACCCTGCACTGGTCTGGTCAAGGCACATATGGGAGTTGATGCTTCTAGCTCCTCCCCCTTTCTTTCTCTCTCTCTCTCTCTCTCTCTCTCTCTCTCTCTCTCGTCTCCTCTCTAAAATAAATAAATAAAGAGAAATAATAAAAAAAAGATTAAAAAACTGTATTGTATTTCAGTTATAAATATATCACGAGATCAATTCAAATAATTGAGAGGTGTTTAAATTTACAATCAGTAATTTCTACCAACTTGACTCTTTTAATTACCATTTATCCCATGTGCTTAGAAAAATGTTAGTATCTATGTTGTTCTAAGAGCAGTGTCTGGACACATGGTATTTTAGGAGATATATGTAGCACGAATGAGGTAATATGGAGAAAGCAGTTAGTAGAGTATGTGACACCTGGCAGATACCCAATAAATGATTCATATGGCATGGGAGAGATATTCTAGCTAATCATTTGTCTCCTGCTAGTAACAGGCCATTAAGGGAACCCACCGGAGACATAATCGTGGAGGAAGAGACACGCTGCAAGGAACAGAAGACCGGTCACTTCCCCAGAGAAGGACTTTGTGTAGGAATTCAGTGGGTCTTGTGCGGAAAGCTACTGTCAAAATTAATAAGATATTTCTAATAAGGCTTGAGGCAGTGAATTAAAATGAATTGACTTCCAAAACTAGTTGCACTGTTGAGGCTCAGAGGCAAGAGCTGACCAATAGTGGAGCCCGTACAATGTTGACATCCAGCACGGATGTGCTGCTTGCAGAGACCACAGCAAGCGCACAAACAGCTGGCTACAGCTTAAATAGGTAAGAATTACAGGTATAATTTTTTTTAAAGGTACCTATTTGCACCCTTTATGTGTACTGCTGAAAATGGAGGAATAAAGGATTAATTATATTGCTAGTTTTTAGGAGAGCCAGGTTTTTACATGAAAATATCTGCAAACTTAATATCAGAACCTGGAAAAAGCCGACCAACTGTCTTTAGCAAGTCTAACTCAGTAATGCTGTTTGGCATATATTTAGTATTAAAGCTGAATAAGAATAATGAAGCCAAAGATAATGGCATTTGAAGTTAGCTTGCTGGTGACAGGTGCACTCACCATAGTGACATGATTTCTCCAGATGAAGGACACAGGGTCTAGCAGAGAAAGGACATTCAAAAAATGCTTTTTGTTACAAAAAAAAATGAGAGGTTCAGAATGGGTTAATGTTTTTGTCTTCTCTTAAGACCTTTGCTATCTAAAGAATCTTTTAATATTTTTCTGTTTCCATTAGAATCTGATAATTGCTTAAAGGTAATTGCAAAACATTTCTTTTGTTTTTGTCCAACAAATGTTTCCCATTCCTGTTTTAAAGAGAAAAGAATACTTTCTTATGAAATTATCTAAGAAAGAAAAAGAATTAGGAGCTTTTTTTAGTCAAAATCAGCAAATACTTTGCTCTCATACTAAATGTTAAGATAAATGATGTTAATATTGACCATCATTTTCTAACTTTATCTTCTCTGGATGTGTTACCCAGGTACATAAGTCCCCAGGACTCAGATCAGATGTGTCTGAACTCTAAAGATATATTCTTATTCAGGGGAGCTCATTTCCAATGGGATCTAAATTGTAGGTATATTTGAATATTGACATAACCTTTATTCTTAGAGTGAAAGTAATATCATCCCATCCTCAACATGACCAAATGTAGGAATGTAGTGTCTTCCTAAAGGAAATGTAACTAACACTGCATACATTTGCTTCTCTAGGCATTGGCTAGATCACATAAAATAATAAACATCAATGGATTGAATATATTATTAACACTTAATTTAAGTCAACATTACTAATTGACACATTTAGTGACAAGCATAATAATGTTATTAAACTAGTACATATGGATAGTGCCACTTTTATACCTAACCACTAGAATATAATCTGGTAAACACTATACTAAGAAGATTTTCAGAAGCTGAAATGCAAAGAAACACATAACCTAGAATATAAGTTCTAATCCACAGGCAGTTGGGTGGGCATCTTTTATAATTCCACTGCAGAAATATTTTTATATATATTTAAAATTTTAGCCATATTACAATAAATTTTATTAAGAAAATCTAATACATATACATATAATGAGGAGTAATCTTACATAATTTTCACATGTAGTTAGCTTTCAAATTTCTATTTCAAAGAGGCTGTTACAATGCATTAGCTAGGGTATTATAATACAAGATATATTATTTTTTAACTTTGCACATTAGTATGTAATAGACTCATAAATCATTGAAATCTGAGTTGAAGAATCCAATTCTTTAATTTCTCTTCCCAACAAATGCTTACTTAATTAAGTCTGCCTGTAATGATCAATAGTAATAACTAGCACAAAGATAAAGATATATTTTATGTAACCACTGGGAGTTCCTATTGTATTTCTTAGAAGAGTTATGAATTTAGGGTGTGCAATATTGGGAGAAGATAATTCCTTTTCTATTACTTTGTCTTCTTTGATAGGATCCTGGTTGTTGATGACATTAGTAGAGACAAAATAGCCTGGGGGTGATGATTCTTATAAATATAGTCTAGGAACTATAGTAGCATTAATAAACAGAAGAGTCAGAAGGTGGAGCCGTTGGTGTCAGAAGAAATATTATAAATTTGGTGTGAGAAGCAATAAGTTCTCAAGTTATCCAGGAAGCAGATGGAAACATAGAATTTATCTCTGAAAAATGTTGATGTTGAAAAGAATAATTCAATATTTATCTAAAAATAATGGCTCTGAGAGCCTTGCGATGAATAAGATTGTAGGGAGAATGTAATTTGCAGATGACATCAGAGATGGTAATATGAGAGATACTCCTGATCTACTCTTAAAATTTCAACAACTTAAACAACTATATTGCAGCAAAGAAATTCCAGCTAAACTCACAGGCATGTCTGAAATATTCGTGCACCCAATTGAGTAAACGTGGGAACAGTTGGAAAGGGGGGGACAAAACTCACTTGCAGTCAGCTTCTAAGAGAAGTCCAGAGTGACAGTGTTTCTTTTTCTTTTTTTTTTTCTTTTTTTTTGGGCTGTGACTATGGAGAAGAACTAAGCTTCAGCTGTCTTGGTTTTGTCTACTGGAATATGGTGAGAGAAGCCTGAGGTAACTGGGTGTCCTTCTGCCAGGAGGAGCAGAGACATTGAAAGGCAGAGGGAGGAGATACTAAACCAAAGTGGCAGCAAAATGAGGGTTCACAGTCAATGTTCCTGCGGTCTGCCTGTAGCCCACATTGGATGCAGAAACAGAAAATCAAAGTGTGGTCCCTTATCCTCCCAGATCCTGCCTCTCTGACATAGCATTATGAAGTATGGAAGAGAAAGACTACCCAGCTAGTACTCTAGAACCACTCTCTCCCTTTAAAAATAGAGGTGCTTTTCATCATCTCTCCTGGTCTCTTAAGATGGGGTAGGAGTATCCAGAAGCCAAAGGTTGTCATTGTTAAAGCCGTAAAGCCCTCACAACACACTCCACCCACCAATACGACTGCAGCCCCACCTACATCATTGTGACAGCAATATCTCAGCAGAGGTCAGCCCAGGAAATTCATAGAACTAAAACCTGTAATACAATAACACCTACTGGAAGAAAATAATTACCTCTCAAAACTTAATCCTTTTTTTCTTTGTTTTTCTTTTATCCTTTTTCTCTGTTTTTCTTTTGAATTTTCTTTTATTTTATTTTTATATTTTTGTGAAAGTTTTGTTTGGGGTTTTTTGTTTGTTTGTTTTTGCTCTTTGTTTTTTGTGGGGGTTTTTCCTTGTAATTATTTAAATTTAATTTTTTTTATATTTTTTCAATGTTTATTTTTTAGTTTTTCTTGTTGCTTAGAAGTTTTAAAAATACTGCTCTCAAATGCCATCAAGAAAGAAAGAAATTGAATACCATGACTACACAGGACAGACAAGTAGTTCAGAAAAGAAACAAAAAATTCCCAGAAAGCAATCTCTATCACATGGAAACCTTAAAGTAAAATGATAGGGAATTCAAAATTGAATTTCTGAAAATACTAAATGAGATGTGAGAAAATACTGATAGGCATTTAATCAACTCCAAAAACAAATTAATGAACAAAATGAGTACTTCGCCAAGGAGACTGAAACTTTAAAAAAGAACCAAACAGAGATGAAGAACTCAATACATGAAATAGAAAATTAGGTAGTAAGTTTAGCTAATAGAACAGGCCAGATAGAGGAGAGAATCAGTGACATTGAAGATATGCAACTAGAGATGCTAAAGAGATAAGAGGAGAGAGAGTGACAAAGTAAAAGAAGTGATTGAGCTCTACAAGAATTGTCTGAATCCATCAATAAGAGCAGTATAAGAACAATGGGTATATCAGGAGAAGAAGAGAGGGAAAAGGGAATAGAGAACCTATTCAAACAAATAATGATGAGAACTTTCAAAGCCTATAGAAATAGTTAAAGTCTCAAATTCAAGAAGCAAAAAGAATTCTGAGTTACCTCAAACCAAGGCACATTGTAATAAATTTGCCAAAAATCATTGATAAAAGAAGAATCCTCAAGACAGCAAGGGAAAAGAAGAACATAACCCATAAAGGAAGCCCATTAGGTTACCATCAGACTCTCAGCAGAAACTACAAGCCAGAAGAGAGTCAAGCCAAACATTCAAAGTACTGAAAGGAACAAATTACCAGCCAAGAGTGCTATATCCATGAAAGCTATACTTCAAATATAAAGGAGAAATAAAAAAAATTACAGCCATACAGAGGCAGAGGGAATTTATCACCAGAAAACTCCTACTGCAGGAAATACTCAAAGGGATTATTCAACCAGATTCAAAGAACAAAATAAATCAAAACTACAAGTAAAAGCTCAAACAGGGTCAAAATAAACACAAGGATAATTTGTGACAGCAATAATATGAAAGGGGAGAGGATAAAGATCTGCAGTAGTAAAGGAGGACAGAGTGCAAAAGCACTCATAAGACAAAGAACTCTTGTACATATGGCAACTTTTACTTAATAACTGAATGGTAACCACCCACAAAAATCCACTACAAAACCATATGAATTAAAAAAGAAGAAACGGGAAAGAAGTATGGAATACCAACAAACAAAAACAACTGACAGAAACAAAAGAGAAGAACCAAATGAGACACAGAGTTACCAGAAAACAAACATAAAATGGCTATAAGAAATTCTTAAGTGTCATTAATTACTCTAAATATAAATGAAGTGAACTCACCAATAAAGAGGCACAGAATAGCAGATTGAATTCTTAAGTAGAACCCAACTCTATTCTGCCTTCAAGAGACACATCTAAGCTGCAATGACAAAAGTAGACTCAGAGAGAAAGTTTGGAAAGTGATTCTCCAAACAAATAATACCTAAAAAATAGCAGGTATAGCCATACTCATATCTGACAATGCTGACTTCAAAACAACAAAGGTAACAAGAGAAAAAGATGGACATTTTTTAATGATAAAAAAAAACCAGTATATGAAGAAGACATAACACTTCATAATATATATGCACCAAACCAGGGAGCACCAAAATATATAAGATGTCTACTAAGTGAGCTAACAATAGAAACAGACACAAACACAATCATACTTTGGGCCGTCAACACACCATTGACGACTTTAGATAGATTGTCCAAACAAAAAGTCAGTGAAAAAGTATCAGCATAAAATGACACACCAGACCAAATATACATAAATGACATTTATAGGACCTTTCATACCAGAACATCAGATTATTCATTCTATTCCAGTATGCATGGAAAATTCTCATAAACAGATCATTTCTTGGTTCACAAAACTAACATCAACAAATGCAAGAAGATTGAATTTGAAATTAGAATTCAACAGTAAAAAGGAAGGGTAGAAACTCACAAAAATTTGAATATTAAACTACATATTTTTAAAAATTTACTGTGTCACAGAATAAAGAAAAGCAGAGGTGTAAAGATATGTACAGGCAAAAAAAATGGCAACACGACATAAAAAAAATGTTTAGGATTCAGCGAAAGCAATAATAAGACAAAAGTTTATATTATTACAGTCTTATATCAAGACACAAGAGTTCCCAAATAAACAACCTTACATAACATCTTAAAGAACTAGAAAAAGAAGAACAAAAGCAACCCAAAGTCAGAAAAAAAAAAAAGAAAAGAAAACAGTAAAAATTAGGGCAGAACTAAATGAAATAGGGAACAAAAATCTATAGAAAAATTAATACAACCAAGACCTGGTTCTTTGAAAGAAAAACAATAAAATTGAAAAACCCTTGGCTAGACTCACCAATGAAAAATGAGGAAAGACTCACATAAACAAAATCTGAAATGAAAGAGGAGAAATTACCACAGACATCATAGATGTACAAAGAATCAAATAGAATACTATTAAACTTTATATGTCATCAGATTCAACAACCTAGATAAAATAAATAAATATCTAGAACTTTACAATCTTCCTAGATTGAGATACAAAGTGGAAAGCTAAAATGGACCTAGAAGCAAGGAGGAGATAGAAACAATTATCAAAAACCTCCCCAAATATAAAAGTTCAGGACCAGATGGCTACACTAGTGAATTATACCAAACATTCAAAGAACATGTGGTACCTATCCTTCTCAAAGTCTTCCAAAAGAAGAGAAACAATACTCTCTAACATATTTTATGAGACCAACATAACCCTGATACCAAAACCTGCCAAGGACAGCACAAAGAAAGAAAACTACAGACAAATATCTCTAATGAATACAGATGCAAAAAATGCTAAACAAAATCAAATACAACAAATTAAAAAAATAATACATCACAATCAAGTGGGATTCATCCCAGGATCACAAGGATGGTTCAACATATGTAAATTGATCATATGTAATACATCACATCAACAAAACAAAAATTATATGATCCTATCAATAGATGCAGAGAAGGCATTTGATAAGATACAATATCCAAAAAAAAAAGATACAATATCCATTTATGTTTAAAACATTCAGTAAAATCAAAATAGAAGGGAAGTACCTCAACATAATAAAAGTCATATATGACAAACCATCAGCTAATATCTTACTAAATGGTGAAAAATGAAGGCTTTTCCTTTAAAATCAAGAACAAGACAGGGCTGCCCATTCTCTTTACTCTTATTCAGCATCATTCTGGAAGTTTTTGCCAGAGCAATCAGGCAAGAGAAAAAATTAAAAGCATCCATATCCAGAAAGAATAAGTAAAGGTATTAATTTTTGCAGATGACATGATCCTGCACATAGAAAACTCCAAAGACTCCACCAAAAAGCTATTAGAAACAATAAACCAATACAGTAAAGTCACAGGATATAAAAACAATACACAAAAATCTATTGCTTTCTTATATGCCCACAATAAAACTTCAAAAAATGAACTAAAAAAATAATGATAAAAAACAATTCCTTTTACAATTGCAACCAAGAAAAATAAAATACCTAAGAATAAACTTAAAGGATGTGAAGGACCTATATGCTGAAACTACAAAGCATTATTGAAAGAAATTGAAAAAGACACAATGAAATGGAAATGTATTCTATGTTTATAGCTTGGAAGAATCAACACAATTAAAATGGTCATCTTACCCAAAGCAATATTCAAATTAAATGCAATCCCCATCAAAATCCCAATGTCATCTTTTGAAGAAATAAAAGGAAAAAGTTACCAGGTTTGTATAGAGCCATAAATAATCCTGAGAATAAAGAAAAAAGCTGGAGGTATTATACCACATGACTCCAAATTATACTATAGAGCCATAATAATCAAAACAGCATGGTATTGGCAGAAAAATAGACATACAGAGCAATGGAACAAAATTAAGAGCCCAGAAATAAAAACACATATATATGGACAGACCATCTTCGACAGAGGAGTCAAAGACAGCCAATGGAGAAAAGAAAGCCTCTTCAATAAATGGTGCTGGGAAAAATGGAAAGTCATCTGCAAAAGAATGAAACTTGACTACAGTTTGTACCCTTACACAAAAATTAATTGCACAAAGTGGATCAAAACTCTAAATATAGGATCTGAAACAGTAAATTACATAGAAGAAAATATAGGTATTAAGCTCATGGACCTTGGCTGCAGAGAAAAATTTATGAACTTGACTCCAAAGGCAAGGGAAGTTAAGGCAAAATAAATGAGTGAGACTATATCTAACTAAAAAGCTCTGCACAAAAAAAGAAACTAACAACTAAACAGATATGAAGTGAACTAAATGGGAGGTGATATTTGCAAAAACAGCTCCTGATAAGGGATTAATATCCAAAATATATTAAGAACTCACAAAGCTCAGCAACAAACAAGCAAACAATCCAATTAAAAAATGGGAAGAGGACCTGAACTGACACTTCTCCTAAGAGGACATACAAATGGCCTACAGATATGTGAAAAGAAGCTCATCTTCACTCGCTACTTAAGAAACGTAAATCAAAACTATAATGAGATACCACTTCACACCTGTTTGATTGGCTATTATCAACTTATCAATAAAACAGTTAATAACAAGTGTTAGACAGGCTGTGGAAAAAATGGAACCCCTATTCACTGCTTGTTGTAATGCAAATTAGTACTACTGTTATGGAAGATAGTATGATGATTCCTCAAAAAATTAAGAATAGAATTACCATATGACCCAGCAATCGCTGTACTGGGTATTACTCTCAAATTTGAAAACATTGGTATGTAAAGACACTTGCACCCTCATGTTCATCACAGCATTATTCACAGTGGCCAAGACATAGAAACATCCAAAGAGTCCCTTGATAGAGGACTGGATAAAGAAGCTTTGGTACATATATATAAAGAAATACTACTCAGCCATAAGAAATAAGATATTACCATTTAAGACAACATGGATGGACCTTGAGAACATTATACTGAATAAAATAAGTAAATCAGAAAATGCTAAGAATGGTATGATCTCATATGTAAGTGAAATATAAAACTGAGACTTGGGTCCTTGGCTCAGCGGTAGAGCATTGGCCCAGTGTGTGAAAGTCCCAGGTTTGATTCCCAGCCAAGGCACACAAGAGAAACACCCATTTGCTTCTCCACCCTTCCCCCCTCTCCTTCCTCTCTGTCTCTCTCTTCCCCTCCCTCAGGCAAGGCTCCATTGGAGCAGAGTTGGCCAGGGCACTGAGTATGGCTCCATGGCCTCTGTCTCAGGTGCTAGAATGGCTCCGATTGCAGAGCAACTCCTCAGAGGGGACAAGCAACACCCTCTGTTGGGCATGTCGGGTGAATCCTGGTCAGGCGCATGTGGGAGTCTGTATGCCTCCCCTCCCCCACCTACTTCTCACTTCAGAAAAATACAAAAAAAAAAAAATCCAAAACAACAAAAAATAAATCAGACTCATGGATATAGATAAAAGTGAATTCATTACCACAGGATGGGGGATATGGGGAGGATGGTGGGGGAAGGGAATAAAAAGGGACAAATATACAGTGATAGAAAACGATTTGACTTTGGGTGATGGGTACACAATGTTCAAATGCTATAGAAATCTATGTACTCTTATTTTTCAATGTCACCCTGTTAAATTTAATTTTCTAAATAAAATTTAAAAATGTTTGTAGGGAGAATGAGAGAAAAGATAGCAGAGAAGAGGGTTTTGGATGGTGTCTTGGAAGAAAATAACATTTAATAGAGGAAGAGTTAGGAACAGCAAGAACAATGGTCAAAGGACAGAGTAGGGACACAAGTACAGAGCAGACAAGAAAGGAAGAGTAGTCATAAAGAAGCAGGAAAGACCAGAATTATGTGTACTTTCCAAGCATAAGAGGAAGAAATTTCAAGAAGGAAGGGGAGGTCGCAGTATTACAATCCAGTTATTTAGCACAAATTGTCAATTTGTAAGTCCTGGGTGTAGCAAACTCACCACCATACAATGCCAAATTGCTTCTCTTTGCTTATAGACACTCCTTTGAGAGTATTGGAACAATCCTTGAATTTATTAATTAAATTAATTAATTTTATTAAATTAAAAAAGAAATAATAACCCCAGCAGTGATACAAGTTCCTTTTCCCTGCCTGGAAAGTACAAATGGGATGTGAGCAGAGCTGGCATGCAATGTGCGTGTAATCTAGGCCTGCTCTGACAGTCTCTCTTTCCCTTTGGATTTTTATTTTTCTGGTTTGTTAAGTTATACTAGGACCCCAGGAAGCAGTTTAAACATAATTATTTCTTTGGAATGTTAAGTGTTCACAGTCAATAATGAACAAATGATTTTACGATGTAAAGATTCGAGGAATTTAAAGAAAAGCATTTTGCCTTGCTTCTTAGCACAGGCTATCTAGATTATGTTGGTAACAAAGCATCTCTATTACATTGGAAGCTAATGGACAAAATGTAAACAGTGTTAAAATGACTTAAGGTCAAAATTTTAAGGTAGGCTTAAAGATGACAGGCTGAAAGCTCTTTGTTGCCAGACTCAAGTCATTGGTGACTAATGTGGCATACAAAACAGTTCTCTCCAGCTATCTGGAGTGAAATGCTGTGAATGCTGCATACAATGCAGGCTTGGATAGGCTCACTGGGAGTGGCACTGCACTCCCTAGATTCTATTGCTGTAAAATGTTTATTATATTTACCTCTCATCTCTTAATAGAGGTACTTTGAATCATTCATACTTTTTTTCTTTACCTCCAGCTTCATTAATTAAAATCTAAAACCCCCAGGGAATTTTCTAAGATTTCCAACCTTACTACATCTGCACTTCCTGTCTCTGTTCCTCTCTGCCCAATGTGCATATCTTAGTTTCCAAACCTCACAGTTTTTGGTATGACAGCTAAGTATTGCCTAATCATAGTAAAATTATAGGGAAAGCAGAGCGAGGAAACCAAGTACCCAGAGATAAATGGTTGGATGTCTAGGAGACTTGTTAGATCGAAAGGTATGCAAGTTTTTACAGCTTTTATATTACCAAATTGCCCTGAAGAAAGTCTATCAATTTACACTCTGCCAACATGGTTAATGGGCTGTAGTGTAATTGTCTGTTTATCTATCTGTTATCCTCATTAGTTTATAAGCTCTTCAAGGACTTTTCAATCTCTCCATGCCCACCATCTAGCAGTTAGTCTGATAGAGAGTAGACACTTAATAACCCACGTTCCTTTCTTACTTTTGCATTTTTTGTGAACCCCAAAAGTGGGACAGTTGATATTATAGAATATATGGATGAATGATAAGGTGTGGGTTGCAAATTGGCTTAGAATTTTTCCCCAAAACCCTACACATTTATACACTTCTATATCAAGTTTAACATCACTGTTTTAACCCAAATATGCATAATGCAATCTTTATTTATAGTTAACTTTAGATAACCATTTAACATGTAATATTTGACTTGAACGAGCATTGAATATTGAAGTGACATAAATTTAGAGCTGTAGGTATATGGATATTTAAATAAACATCTTCCAATATTCAATTATTTTTAGCAAATGAAACTGGAGTAACTTCTTGCGCAGTGAAAATTTTGATACCAAGTTACTACGGCAATCATTTTTAAATGTCATGTAAGATATTAATTTTATTTCTGTGACAAAAAAGTCAATCTCTAAAATCTTCAAAGAATCAGTCTCTAAGATCTTCAAGGAATGTACTTACCTGCATGTGAAATCTTTCATAAATTTATAAAGTCAACATTATACTGCTTTACTGTGAAGAACAAGATAAAGTTTCAATATTATTTACCTAAGATGTGAATGGGAAAATTATCATCTATATTTTGAAGACATGCATCAATGGTGAGGATACAAAGATTTTGACACAACCTTTCTGTGGCGGTGCAGTGGGTAAAGCATCAAACTGGAATGCTGAGGTTGCCTGTTCGAAACTCTGGGCTTGCCCAGTCAAGGCATATATGAGGGTTGATGTTTCCTGCTCCTCCCCCTCTTCTGTCTCTCTCTCTAAAAATGAATAAATAAAAACTAAAAAAAAAGTTATTTAAAGGTCCTGTCACATTTCTAAAAAAAAAAAATATTTTGACACAAGTGAGAATTGAGAACATAACATCTACATGTTCTAGAATAAGAGGTAGACATATAAATAGGTAAACTTAAATACTGTAACACAATATCTATGATGGAGACCAAAAATAAAATTCTGTCAGAATAAGAAGAATTAGTTCACCTTAGAACTATTTCCATGTTTCATTGCTTATTTTAGATATTTGCATTTCAAAGTTTTTTTAATACTCCCAAATGTAATGATGCTCTTAGCTACCTCAGTGAGTTTTTTGCACATGTTCTTACAAGAGAAACATTTACTGAGCATCTACCATGTGCCAAATACAAGGCATGGACAAATGTTTTAAGCTGAGAAAGAAATGTAGTTACTTTTGGCATAGATTTTGTACTTAACAATTCAATTTAAGTTCAGTCTGTGCTTTATAATAATACATATATATTATTTATATAAATATTCATGAAAATGCTTGCTTTTATTAGTTACACTATGCTTAATAGCTGTTGAATGAATAAATAAATGACAAAAATTTATGTATTTAATTATTCATAGGTAGCCATGTTATGTTATTTACAAAGCAATAACTCCAAATTACATTCATGTGGCATTCAAAAAATGTTTGGCAAACCATATTGGGGCAAAATAAAGAAAAGGATATTAATGGTTAGAAAAATTATAATGGTTAAGACTAATCGTGAATGAAAAAAATTACTTCTCTTAACAATATGACTTTGGACAAAAACATAGATCTAAACTGAATCTCTGCTATGCAGTCTCTATTTTTCACTACTGAACAGCTGTATGTAAAGAAAATGTTAAATCTTTTAAAAGTACTAATATTTTTAATATAGTTATACCTTCCCAACTAAGACATACCTTAGACTTTAATGTTTTTCATTGACAAAATGTAACAAATTGTTAATTGACGTGTGATGTCCAAATTAATATCTCTAACAGCACTTTTGTTATGTTGGCACTGTAATTGTAATTGTAATGGTATTGTAATACTATAGGAAGTTTTTAAAAGGTAAAATAATAATGAATGTGACTTACCATCATATTCTTTTAGGGACATGCATAAAATTCTCAGTTGTACTAGTTGAGAAAAAGAGAGAAAGGTACTTGTACGTAAAATGGAAAAATAAAAAATGGACCCACTTGTGTGTATTAGAGAATGAGATTTTTGCCAAGGATGCAGCTAGCAGATATATTCGTAGTTCAGTTGGATTAACTAGTCATGAGGAAATATAAATAAACCATTGTTAATTGTTTTTGTTTTTATTTGTTTTTTTGTTTTTTTTTTCTTACAAGAACATGTAGAGAAGCCTTCTACATGGTAACCAATTGGAAAGTTATTGAAATAGCTATGAGTGCATTCCCACAGAGTGAATAAAATATTGAACTTAACTGAAATAAAATCACCATTAAGCCAAAGTTTTGAGGTTTCAAATTGGTAAAAAGCGTGCACAACTAATGGCATCACCACGTTTTCTTCTAACAGTTTTCCTGGTTTTCAGAATGTGGTCTGGTTTTTACTTCAAGGAGTGTGGTTAGAATAATTAGAAGATCTACTGGTACGGTAATGATGCTGTTGAATAAAAGGCAAAAATAACCAAGCTTCAATACCAGGAAATTAGAAAGTGCTTTAAAAAGCAGTGCCAGTATGCATAGGATTGCATAAATTGTGTTCTTGCTAAAGGGAACATACTGAGTGCCTCAGGGAAATTCCTGGTTGTACCATACTATGTTGAGACTTGAAGCATAAAAGTCATTTGGGAAGTATCAGATTTAACATAAAAAACTTTTATTCTGTACTTAAAAATTTGGCTATATTGAAGCATCATATGGATTATGACCCCCTTTCTCTTGTTCTTAATGATGACTATCAGAACCGGGAAATAGACCACCCATAAAAATTGAAACTGATTTCTCCTTTGGAATTACATGATTCCTATGTGATTTCTAGACTCTTTAAACATTAATTGACAGACCTGTGACTGCTTTTGTAGATTAGTTTGGTATTCATATATTTCCATTTAAATTGTCTATTGTCATTTATTTTTGTTACCTTTCTTATTTTTATCTCAATACTTTTCACTAATAAGTTTTAGAATATTAGAAATTTGATCTTCAAACTTCAATTTTAGTGAATCCATTATGTCACCAAAGACAGCAGAACTCCTATGATTTAATTAAAATTATATTTTATTCTCATGTATGTGGAATACATTTTAATCAAACTTATGTTAAAAATTTTTGAACCACTAATCACATTCTAAAATAATGGACTATGAAATATTTTGCACATTGGTGTATTACACAGTTTTCTCCTTACTTTAATTTAAGAATGAAAATGCATGTTTCCAATTTGAAAAAGAGTAGATGTACATAAATATATATTTTTAGACACTAGATTATCTGTTTTGGGATCATATATCACAAATATGTTCTGTATTTATGTGATTCTATTTTTAAACATGATAAACACAAAAGATATGTATAATCTGAAAAGTATTTGCCTTTAAACGTACTTAGTTGACTCACTGAATGTTGTATTTTTATTTTTAATATGACAATAAGATAAGGAGAAAACACCAAAGTGAATAATAAACATAATACATGATAATAAATATAATTTAGCTCTGATTAATACAATCAAGAGTGAGCAACATACAGTTGATTAGTAGACTTTGAACTTAAGTATGTATCTCAAAAATATTTTTAACACTGCCTGACCAGGCGGTGGTGCAGTGGATAGAGCATTGGACTGGGATGCGGAAGACCCAGGTTCAAGACTCTGAAGTCGCCAGCTTGAGTGCGGACCTATCTGGCTTGAGCAAAAGCTCACCAGCTTGGACCCAAGGTCGCTGGCTCCAGTGGGGGGTTGCTCGGTCTGCTGAAGGCCCGTGGTCAAGGCACAATGAACAACTAGGGTGTCGCAACGGCAACAAAAACTAATGATTAATGCTTCTCATCTCTCCCCATTCCTGTCTGTCTGACCCTATCTATCCCTCTCTCTCTGTCCCTGTGCCAAGTGGAAGAATGCAGAATAACACTTATGAATCAATTTTTTATGGAATGCCTTTGAGATTCAGATCATGTGCTATATAGTACCCGTGTTTGAATACCTCATTGATACAAATACTTTTTATCAGTGAAGATAACTGTACTGACCTTAGGAGTGAAGAGATCATTTTGGGGAAATTATAGCAACAATTCAATGATCCCTCTAATATATCTTTTACTGTCATGAAAGAGCCTCTGTGGAAAATTGGTGACTTTATAATACACTTTCTGAATCTTTGGCTTATAAAATGATGCAATCTCATTGAATTCATGGATGACGGAGGTATAAACAGCACAACTTTTAGACTTACTACGTAATCAGTTTAAGTTTTTCCTTGTGTAAAACAAAGAAAATCTTAATTGATTTCAAAGGAAGCAAGACCTTCCATCTAAAACTAATAATGTAATTGTCCCATTAATGATTGTAACTGGATCTAGCTACTGAGATGCCACCAGGATATTCCGTCTATGAGTTGTGTCTTATGGTCAGCAGTGCAACCCAATTCACACAACCTGTTGAAAGGAAGTGATATCAACATAAAACCAAAAATGCCTTAAAACACTGTATATCATATGAGTGAGTCCTACAAAGCCCTTTTTTTTATGTTCCTTCATATCCATTATTTGAGCATCTGCTGAACAGATGACACTACCTAGGGAAGTTGACAAAGATAGTACATGATATTTGGACAGTTATTTCCAAGTTTAGGATATTTTGTATGTTCAACTTCCAGTCACAAAATGGAAGATATTAACTAGTCAGCTCAATGTTATGCAGCCTGTTTTATATATGAGGAGGTTATCATAACAATTCGGGAAGGTTTTAGTACAGAGCAACCATTGATTTTTTTTTTTTTTTTTAGTAGATTGTTTTCTAAGACTGCTGAAGTGGACTTACTAGATATATAAGTATAAGGATCATTGTTGATTCTTTCAGATATTATGTCTAGTGCAGTGGTTCTTAACCTTTTTTGAGGTACTGAACCCACCAGTTTTATATGCGCATTCACCGAACCCTCCTTTAGTGATAAATAAAATATGATTTTTTAATCCAAATTCAAGACATAGGTATATGTTTTTTTACTGGTACACAAAATGAGCCGTGCATTAACATCACCTTGCTCAAAGAACAGAACCACCAAAGTGCATGAACTCACAACAAATTACGGTATTACTTTATTCTGGCCTCCACGGCAGAGGCTTCTCTGAACCCCTGAGACCGACTCATCGAACCCCTAGAGTTCGACAGAACCCAGGTTAAGAACCACTGGTCTAGTGGCATGTCTCTGAAGTGGGAGAGATTTTTTTCTTGGTTCTGTGCCTGAGCAAAAGGTCACCTTGTAACAGAGAGATTAAAAACAATATTAATTCCTGCAATGTATAGAAGATGGATTAGACTTGGAAAAAATTTTTGTAATTATGTGGTCATGGAGCTAAAATGTATGGGCTGATAATTAATTAGAGTACCCTGCTATCTGAAGGCCAGAAATACCCCCTGTGCCTTGTCTGAGGTACAAGACATTCTTCTATCAGATGCTTATGGTCATACGTTTCTTTTTGAAATAGACAGGGACATAAAAACTACACAACATTAAATTTTCCAGGAAAGAAATATTTATTATTTTCAGGACACATAGCCCCTAATTAGAGTAAATTACTCCTGATGGAATAAGCATTCTGCTATAGCAGGAAAGAAACCAAATTTAATTTCCCAGTGCCATAGGGAGGTCTTGACTATTCAAAAAATGTCTCTAAATCTTAGAAACTATGCTTTCAAGAGCTAAGCAAATAGACTGAGCAGGAAATAAGCCTTATTAGCATTTCTAAGTAATTTTGAACACAAAAGATATATTTACAATAATAGCTAAGACATCATCTGTAATTGAACTTGTCACTGACAAAAGGAAAAAGCAAATTGAATCTATTAAAATGACATCAAATAAATTATGATATTCATTTTCTTGAACACTACTTATCACTTCTTAATTTTTAAAAATTGTTTGGATATTCCAAGATTCTAATAAGGGTAATTTGTTAGCATTGATTTGGGTGACTTATGAAACATTTATTTACATGTTATTCACTTGTTTTTATTTCATAACAAAGCTTTCTCAAGGCCTTTCACTTTAATACAGCCTATCAATCGTTGCTATCTATAATAAGGAGGCCTGGAGGGATGTATTGTTTTTTTCCCAAACAAGTTAAAAGTATAACCTCTGGCTTTTTTCTAAGGAATTATTCTGAATTTTTCCACTTGGCACAGGGTAATTGAAGCAATTTTTGTTGATAGAAACACACTGATAATGCTCACTAAGTATAAATATAATAACTATATTATTCACCAGATTTGGCAAGGAAACAAGGAATTTTTATAACCCTTTTTAGTAGACTTTTAATAAAGGCCTTTTGCCACTATTTATAATGTTTACTAGATATTTCTAAGATCACTCTGACTTAGGTATTCATGTACTTTATAATAAAGATAACATTGTGGAAGAGAATAGAGCTGTCACTTTCTATCGAGAACCTGTTCTTATTTTGAACTTTCAGAAGCAGCAAGTGAAAAGTCAAAGGTGTTCTTTCCTCCTTGGAATCACTGGGGAAGATTGGCCATCTGATGAGCACAGGCTGCTTTCCTGTCTCTAATGGGTGTGTATCACAGCCACTTCAAGTCGCTCATCTAAAGAGTGATCTGTGCCTCTTGCCTATATGTACGGGTAACCTGCAAAGGCTTATTTCTACCAAGAAACCACACATTATATCTGCTTTTGCACTAAAACAAATAAGTTACTGAATTTCAGAGATATCACTATACCGTTCCATAGAAACATTAATTTAAAAATAAATCTAAGACAGAAAAATTGTCTTCTACCACCATTTATTCCCTATTTACCCTCTTCTAAATCCTCACTTTCCTTTCCAGCCAGTAATCGCCATCCTGTTGTCTGTATCTATGTGATTTATTTATTTATTTATTTACTTACTTACTTTTGAGAAAGGCAAAGAGAGAGAAACAGGAATGTCAAGCTGCTCCTGTGTGTGTCCTGACCAGGGAATTAAACCGGCAACCAATACACTCTGGGACAATGCCCCAAGTAACCAGACTATCTGGCCAGGGCTTAATTTGTATTGATTTTTTAGAGAGACAGAGAGAGAAAAGAAGAGACTGGATGCGGAAAGAAAGATTTAGTTGTTCCACTCAGTCATCCATTTTTTGGTTGCTTTCTGTGTATGCCCTGTCCGGAGCTCGAACCACCAACCTTGTTGTTTTGGGATGATGCTTTTAACCCACTGAACTAACTAGCCAGAGCATTGATTTATTTCTTTTATTAAGCCTTTCCTCTTTTTTACCCAGCCTCCCATCCCCCCACCCCCCAACCCCCTTACCCTCTGACAGCTGTCAATCTATTCTCTGTTTCAATGAGTGTGTTTCTATTTTGTTTGTTAGTTCGTTTTGTTCACTAAAGTCCACATAACAGTAACATCATCTGGCACTTGTCTTTCTCTGACTAGCTTGTTTCACTTAGCATAATTGATAATGGCATAAGTTAGAACAGTGGTTCTTAACCTTTTTTTATTTTATTTTATTTTTTTAACAGGGACAGAGAAAGAGTCAGAGAGAGGGACAGATAGGGACAGACAGACAGGACTGGAGAGAGGTGAGAAGCATCAATCATTAGTTTTTCGTTGCCATTGTGACACCTTAGTTGTTCAATGATTGCTTTCTTGCATGTGCCTTGACTGCAGGCCTTCAGAGGACCAAAGCAACCCCTTGCTGGAGCCAGCAACCTTAGGTCCAAGCTGGCAAGCTTTCGCTCAAGCCAAATAACCCTGCGCTCAAGCTGGCGAGCTTGGGGTCTCGAACCAGGGTCCTCCGCATCCCAGTCGGACACTCTATTCACTGGGCCACCGCCTGGTCAGGCGGTTCTTAACCTTTTTTGAGGAACCGAACCCACCAGTTTCCTATGCGCATTCACCGAACCCTTCTTTAGTGATAAATAAAATATGATTTTTTTTCCAAATTCAAGACATAAGTATATGTTTTTTTACTGATGCACAAAATGAGCCGTGCATGAACATCACCTTGCTCAAAGAACAAAACCAACAAAGTGCATGAACTCGCAACAAATTACGGTATTACTTTATTCTGGCCTCCGCGTCAAGATTTCTCCGAACCCCTGAGATCGACTCATCGAACTCCTAGGGTTCGATAGAACCTAGGTTAAGAACCACTGAATTAGGATGAGGAGGGGGAGAAAGCACAGCAAAAGATTCTATCTTTTCCCAAGAAAATGTGTGTTCTTTTGTGACTGTTTATCTTCCAGAATGTTTGAAGAGTTAATACATTTGCTTAAATGGTTACAATAAAACTGACTAAAAACTGAAATACTTAAGAGTTTTGAGAGCATCATTTTTTTCACAGTATTTATCTTTGAATGATAATCTTATGAAGAGATGGAGAAAATTAAAAAAGAAATCTAAGACAGAATAAAAAAAATACAGAGCTTTGGCAGAAAAACTAAAGCATGTGGCAATGGAGATGATTAAAGTAAAACCAGTTAGCACTTCAGTGACCAGACTACTTCCACATATGCTGGCTGGCAATCTTACAGAGTTAGGCATCGTATGATTCCACAGGCTATGTTCCAAATATTTGCCATGGTTCCTGATGGTTTCTATGCCAACAGTTGATTATTGTTTTGCCGTGAAACTAATCACTTCCTTTTCAAACTACCAGGATGCTTTATTTATATCTCTTTTATTGTGCTTACTCTGTAGGTTCCATTACAGTTATTTGTGTATGTGTCTGATCTCCTTTATTATAGCATATTAAGATAAAGAACTGGCTCATGGTTTGCATACCTTCAGTGCTTTGTTTATTGTGCACGACTGATCAATATTTGTTGATGGATTAATGACTGAGTTTGCAAGTTCAATTTTGAGTCAGGAACAGATACCTGTAGATTGAGATATAAAGAATGCTTTAAAAAGAACTCTTTGTCCCTTAAAAGACTGTCATAGGGGGACAGTTCTTAGGTGAAAACTTAGAATGTGGTTTGGGTAATATTTTACTTTTGCTCTTTAAGCTAATCAGTGTGAATGATCGCTCTGCATACTGTCCATCAGTGATTTATACTATAGTCCTTCAATGTATAGTGCATTACAAGTGGGTTTGTAGTTTTTCAGCTATAAATTTGACTTAAATTTTTGTTCGGAACACATTATATTTTTATGGGAAGAAAAGTTTTCTTTTCCTTTTCTTCTGATCCCCATGCTTTCAGAAATTTTTTTCCAGTACTAATAAAATAATTAGTATTTTGATCACTGCTATTTTTACATAAAGTTTTTTTAATTAGAAAAGATTAAACATATTACAGAAATATGAAGTTATTAGTTGGCTGTGGGTTTCCTGTTAGGTTATATTACTGCACTAGACCCTATGACACTAGAGAGATATATTGAAACTAATACAAAATGGAGGAAAAGACCAAGATATGGACATATCAGTAGAAATACAGAGGTACAGCAAAGAAAAAACACGCTAAATGTATTAAGTTGTTTACAAGCAAATGGAACATATCTTTCTGGCTATTAATAATTAGAACTCACTCTCAGATTAACTACACTGTTATTTCAATGTTTATAACACTGGGGAACAAAATTTTTGTTGCATCCAAAAAAACACTTGTTCTTACCTAATTCAAGTATGCTGATCTCAAATCTGACATTAGTTTTCTCTGTAAGCTACAGTTCTTTTGCAATTCAAGATTTTAGGTTTTCATCATATTGTAAAATTTTCAACATTTAGTTCAACATAATGAAGTAGAATGTCTTCTTGGGCATCATCTTTGTGGAGATATAATAATTTATATAATGCAGTAAATACACTAATACACTAAAAGATATGATTGCATCAGAATTTTTCTACAATTTCAAAATAGAACATAATAAAACACTTATTTTAATTATAAAATTTGCACAAAACTTATTTAAATTTTATTCAGGCAAAAATTTGCATTCGTAGATCTTGCGTTTGTGTACTAGTTGAGGACAATCTCGTTTGATGCTCCAGCAGTAGTCTGCTCATTACTAACAGCTCCAAGATTTTTGGGAAACTGTTCAGGAAGTGAATCTTAATGCTCATGTTACATCCAATGTCGCGGAGAGCCAACAGCATCCTTTGAACAAGAAGTTCCTAGTTTTCTGCTTTTGTGTTCCCAAGGAAGTTCTTTGTAACTGCCAGAAAAGACTGTCATGCTGCTTTCTCCGCCTTATTCATCTTCCTGGCAAATTTTTTGTCACATATGAGGGTTCGAATTTGAGGGGCAGCAAATACACCTGCTTTTATCTTCTCAAAAGACAAAGCAGGAAGAGCAGAAATAATATGTTGAAAGCATTCACATTTTCTATTTAAAGCCTGAACAAACTGCTTTATTCAGACAAGTTTGATGAGAAGTGGGAATAAATGATCCTGTCTCGATTAACTACAGATCCATTCACAATATTGTGCATTCCTACTTCCAGAGCTTCACGTTTTGGGCACTCCTTCTGTGTCTACTGTTTCTCTCGAGCTCGGCTGTCCCACAAACACAGAAAGCAAGGATACTTCATGCAACCTCTCTGTTGTCCTAGCTGGAAATTGACCACTTTAAGATCCACACAAATGATCCAGTTATGCTCCTCATTCTTCAGAAAGTCAAGGACAATTTTTATGTCATTATAATCTTCTCACAGATGAGTTGAATAACCAATTGGAACTGCTGCGTAAATATTACCGTTGTGTAGGAGAACACATTTCAGACTCCGTTTAGAGCTGTCAAGAAATAGCCGCCATTCTGTTGGACTATAAGTGGTAACATCTACCTAGCTGAGAAGACTACTGATATCATGACAGTAAACAAAATGTTTGTCTTTGGAAAAAAGTCCACAAAAATTTGTTCACGCTTCCTGAAATGGAATACTTTAACTGACCAGTGAAGTCCATTCTTTCTTGAAGCCTGGAGGCTAATAACTCAGCTACTTTCTTTGATAGGCCCAAATCTCTGAATAAGTCATTCAATTCAGGTTGGCTAAACTGCTTAGAGGTTAATGACTGCTTGACATCAGATGAAGACCCTTCAGATTCTACAACTATTTCCTCATGCATCTTGTTCACTTTCTTCATCCTTAGAAGAAATAAAACCATTGAAAACTGGAACCAAATGGGAGTGTTTCAGAGTGTGGCATAGGTCGTATTGCTGAAGGAATATTAGGATATGCAATCATATGCCGCTTTTTATTGCCAATGCCCTTTGTATGAATTGGACAGAAATAACAGTCACTGCTGTGGTCCTTAGGTTAACGCCAAACCATGGGAATACCAAAAGGCATTCCTTTGCATTTTCCTTTTGTCCAGTCACAAAGCATTTTCTCACAATTATGACACACAATATGGGGAAACCAATTCTTGTCTTGATTGCCAAGGAGAACTTGAAAATAGGCAATATATGCTCATGTCACAAATGGTGAAATATTGTGACTTTGACGTTGAAGTGTGTAACAGCCACATATAGAACAGAAGGTGTCAGGACTATTCTTACATTTACAGAGACTCGAAGAAGCCATGATTCAATCTTAAAACAAAATAAGAGGATGTTTTTATCAGATAATAACTTTTTACATTTAAAAACAACTACAATTATGTCAAAGTGATGTTTGTAAAACATTAATTGCCTTGTGGTTATGTTCAATCCAAGAGTCGTTGCCCTTTAACTCCAATTTAAAAACCAATGCATGTCATTAACTGTAACTAAATGAAATTAAAATTGCTTAAAAACTAGAGCATGCAACAAAAAACAGATTTCAGATTTGGAATCAGTGATGCGGAAGTATATAGAAAAAGTTCTAAAACCTCATGCAACCAAAAATAAAAAAATAAAAATTGTTCCCCAGTGTAATGTATTATAATCCCAATATATGCTCAGGGAATAAAATTTAGGTAATAAAAGTTAGGTAAGAATATTGCTCTCTATTTTTGTGTCATCATCTCCCTTCCTACCCTTCAAGCAGGAAATTTACACTATAAATATTTCTGACTATTATATTATGCAAAATATAATTAAAGTAGTAATTGGTAAAAAGTAAACTATTCTGATGTCATTATGTTTAGTGTTTTCCACCATGGGTCACCTGTCAGCAAGAATTTTTCACTTTTGTTTCTGATTTTGGTGAGGTTACCTGTTTTATTTTTACTCTCTATATCTCTAATAACATTTGAACCTCAGGAGAAATTATCTTTAAATTGGCAGTTGTACCTTGGCCATGCAGAATGCTGATTCTCTGCTTCATAGACCTTCATCAGTCTAAGGAAGATTGGCTAACCAAGTCACCTCCTGTAGAAACACAGCTCGTGGTCACCGGATGTTCAAAGCAATAAGTTGGAACAGTTGAAAAACTCCAGGAATATTGTCTTCACAGAATTCACTTGAAATTGCTTGCTTCTTAAAAACATGTACAGGTTCTCCATCAACCATTACAGGGAGTGTTCAGGTTGTGACTCAGTTCCGTTCCTACCACAGTGATGTAACCCAAATCGTGGTCTAAGTCGAAACACACCCTAGCCTAAGTCACTTACCTATTCTAACACAGTTGTAAAATTATAACCTCGCACATAAAAACACAACTAGCCACAGAAAAAAGGAAAAAGACATAAGTATACTGCACTGTGCTCTATGCTGTGTATTCTTCTGCCATGTGCAACCAAAATAGTTTGCCCACATAGTCTGTAAATATGATACTACTGGTGTAAGCTGAAACACTCATGTCTCATTTTTGAAAGTTTTGGAGGGAGTGAGTTTCATAATCTTGAAACGTATGTCAAGCCTGTTATAACCTGAGGATCCCTTTTGTATATATATGTTTGTATTCACAACAGATATTCTAGGGCATTCCTATATTCTGAAAAATTATAACTGTAATTTACATTGATTTTTGACTTAGAATGAACCTACACATGAGAGGTTTCAACAAAGACACTCCAAAAATATTTATAGTATAAAATTCCTTCTTAAAAGGTAGCAAGGGAGATGACACAAAATTAGGAAGCAATATTCTGACCTAAAAGTTGACTACCTAAATTTTATTCCCTGAGCATATGTGTATTTAAAACCAAGACAAAATTACTTATTTTGTTATATGGACCTGAAAGTAATGATAGGTCACATGTGATCTCTTTAGTTCTATGAATACTTATTTGTCTGCTTTAAAATTCACTTAGCCATTTAGGTATACATATGATTAATTTGCAATAAAAAACAAAAGAAAAAAGTTATACATCGACAATCAACTGTTTTGCATAACATAGCACAGTCTTATATATAAAATGCACATATTATATAATCACACAATATAAATATAGATATCAAAAGACAAACAAAAGAGTTTATATAACTCATATTTCTGTAATCTGGTTTTTGCACTCAACAACATGTCATTAAACTCTTTACATTTTCATTAAGTCGAAATCCTATTTGAATGATGGGTCTTAAAAATCTATATACTGTTTCAGTAAAGAGATGTATATTCATAAGCTACTCAGTCTTTTCCTTATTAACTGGATAGAAATGCTATTTTCTGTTTGTGATTACCATAACACCATTTTCATATTCATGCCTGTGTGAACATTTTTTTAAAAGCATTTATAACCATTTCTTTAGGAAAAATTCCTAAAAGTAAATTTATAAATTTAGAATTTCAAAAGTGTATACTTTTTAAACATTTTTATTGAATATATTAGGGTGATATTGGTTAGTACAATTATAAAGGTTTTAGGTATACAGTTCTATATATCATTTGTATATTGCATTGTATATTCACCACCCCAAGTCAGCTCTCCTTTCATCACCATCTGTCCTATTTCTACCCTCCTCTACCTCCCACCATATAATTCCCAATGTTGTGTCTATAAATTTTTTATTCTTTACTTAGTCCCTTTATCATTTTCACCCAACCCCCTAAGTTTTATCCCCTCTGCAACTGTCAGTCTATTCTCTGTACCTATGAGTCTGTTTCTATTTTGTTTGCTAGTTTATTTTCTTAATTAAATTCAACATATAGGGTGAAATTATGTGGTCCTTGTCTTTCTCTGATTAGCTTATTTTATTTACTTAATAGTCTTCAGGTCCATCCATGCTGTCCCAAAAGGTAAGACTCCTTTCTTTACAACTGAGTAGTATCCCATTGTATAAATATACCACAGGTTTTTTATTCACTCACCTATTGATGGGCACTTAGGCTGCTTCCAAATCTTGGCTAATTGTAAATAACGCTGCAATGAACATAGGAGTATATATAGTCTTTCAAATAAGTGTTTTGTTTCTTTTTATATTCCCAAAAGTGGAATTGCTGGATCATAAGACAGTTCCATTTTTAATTTTTTGAGGCAACTCTATCATGCTTTCTACAGTGGCTACACCAATCTGCATTCCCACCAACAATGTACAACGATTCCCTTTTCTCCACATCCTTACCAACACTTGTTTTTTGATTTATTGATGATAGCTATTCTGACAGGTATGAGGTGATATATCATTTTAATATTCATTTCTCTAATAATTAGTGATATTGAACATATTTTCTTATGTTTCTTGGCCATCTGTAAGTCTTTTTTAGAGAAGTGTCTATTCAGGTCCTTTGCACATTTCTTAATTAGGTTGATTTATGTATTTATTTTTTGGTGTTGAGTTTTATAAGTTCCTTGTAAATTTTGTATATTAAACCTTTATCAGATATATCAGCAAATATGTTCTCCCATTCAGTGGGTTGTCTTTTCATTTTGTTATTGTTTCTTCTGTAGTGCAAAACTTTTTAGTTTGATGTAATCCCAATTATATTTTTCTTTCTCTTGCCTGAAGTGATATATCAGAAAAAATATTGCTACATGTGTGAAATTTTACTGCCTATGTTTTCTTCTAGAATTTTTATGGTTTCAAGTGTAATATTTAAGTTTTTAATTCATTTTGAATTTATTCTTGTGTGTGGTGTAAGAAGGTGGTTCAGTTTTGTTCTTTTACATATATCTCTCCAATTTTGCCAGCACCATTTATGGAACAGACTGTCTTTATATTATCGTATGTTTGCACCTCCTTTGTCAAATATTAATTGACTATAAATGTGTGCATATATTTCTGAGCTCTCTGTCCTGTTCCATTCACCTATATGTCTGCTTTTATGCCAGTACCATGCTGTTTTGTTTACTATGGCCTCATATTATACTTTGATATCAGGTAATGTGAGTCCTCCAACTTTGTTCTTTTTCAAGATTGCTGTTGCTATTCTAGGTCTTTTATGATGTCACATAAATTTTTGGGATATTAGCCTTAGTTCTGTAAAATACACTATTGTTATCTATATAGGAATTACATTGAATCTATAGATTACTTTGGACAAAATTATATACTGTTAAAATGTTTTGTTACAGTGCTTGCAAGCAGCATTGAGAAATAACAAGATTTTATTAAGCCGGGCTACTATAATTTCTTTAATTTTTACTAAACTATCAAAAATAGTGTCTTGAGTTGATTTGCCTTTTCAAACAAAATGACCACTGATATAGAAATATCTAAAACAATCTATTAATTATTCCTTTGGTGCTGTTAGAAGACTAAAGTAATCATTTGGCTTTAATATCACATAAAGTTTGCCCACAACATAAACCACTAGGTTTTTTTCTGACCCTTGTTAAATCAACTCTTTCTCATACTCTGCTTATGAAATGATTACTTGAGCATGAATGTGGGTGTTAATTTACATTTATCCTGAATATTTTTTACTTAAAATATCTTTTCATTCTTGTTTATTCATCAGATAATTTGTCTTTCAGCTCTATGTACTGTACAAACTTGGTAAGCATTTGTCACTTTTGGTAGAATGTTGATTGGGACAACCGAAGAGCCAAGCTATTTTTTAGTGCCTCATCTAGGTCAACAGGCCATTTACAGTGCTCTTGCCTTAAGATTGTCCAATTAGTTTTGAATCCATATAATGTTATTTATATTCAGCTGATGTTTTTCTAACTCACGCAGAAAAGTCTCAGGATACAAATTGTCAAATGCCCCATGTGGAAATTCGTGTCAATAAATAATCGAAAGACTTGGGCTTTCTTTTCATATATGCTCTGTACTAGCTAGTTATTTTCTATATTTGTTGAGATTCCATTACTATCTCTAAAATACAGGGCTTGCTATAATTTTGTTTTTCCATCACCTTTTGATTTTAGCAGCAGAACAGCTTAATCTTATTTTCCAAAAACCCAGGATACAACTTTTCCATAGAAGAAACTTTCAATAACCATATTATAAGTTGTTTTACCTTTTTCTCAATCAAGGATACCCGTCTATGTGCAGCTCATATAAAAATCAGGTGTTTCAAACAGGATGACAAACTCAGTGATAACACTGATTAGGTGCCTTTGACAGCAAGAAAAGCACCACACACATCCTCTGGTTCACTATCATGACAATTCTCTTCAATAATAAATTAAATTATTATTTTTGGCTTCTTCTGGACAATATGTCTTTGCTGCACAGGTTTGCTGCTATTTCTAAATGTGGGATACCCTTCAGGTTTCTACTAAGCTGTTCTTTGTCTCCAGATTTTCTGCTTAGTCATAATCCTTAAGCTTGCTACATAGTTCCCAGTCATAAGCCAAATAGAAAACCCAATCACACATCTTTATAATTAAAATTAAATGGTTCTTTATGACTTCTAAAAATTGACAAAAGTATAATTTTACACTAAAAAGACACAACTTTGTTCCTATGAATATTCTAATTTGTAGTTGCTTCAGGTTCTAAAATATTTTTAAAAACAAGTTCCACAATTGTTTTAATAGTGGTTTCATCATGGCATTAAGGTATATGTGGATTTTCAAGATGACCAATGTAGAAAAGAGCATTCATTTTGTTAAATATTTTTTTCTTACTTTTTAAATTATTTATTGTTAAAGCTCATATATCTGATATATGTTCATCATTTATTTTTTACATATATTTATTATATCCTTGAAAATTTGAAAATTAGTGTATAATAAGAATAGATTTATACTATGTCTTTTGTATTGTTAGGTGCAACAATTTTGACCAACATTATAATAAAGTGCACTATTCCATGCTTTATTTAATATTTACTCAGAATCCCCAGCTTGCTTGGCAATTGACTCCTCTTCAGAAAAGATTGGTAGCAGTGTTTTTTCTCTAATAGGTATACCTTAACTGATAAATTTATAGCTTTGACTCACATTCACTATAAATAGTTTTATAGGTTGAGAAAAAAAAATGCCACCAAAGACCACCTGTTTATACTAATGCAATGGTATTTGGGATTACACATAAAAATCCAAACTGAGACCCTGTTTTTAATTGATTACTATATAACAGGATATATTATATTGGTTTTATGTTGGAACTTTCTGTTTTTGATTCATGATAAATTTATTCTGAAATGCCTATTTCTCAATCGTCCTTTGGGCAATATTTTAAAGTTACTGAATGCATGTAGAGTGCTTTATAACCTTGATAACATTGAGAAAAAGCACTTTATCTTTTAAGACATACTCTTCCACACCAATATCTCACAGCAAATACACACACACACACACACACACACACAATGTTAGTAATGTTCACACAGGAGTTTTGACTATGAACCCTGCATGAATTTGAGTTTGTGCTGTATAGTCATCCATCATGCTTTATGAGGTAAATAGGTTACAGAAATAGAGACATGTTACAAATACATTTCCTCTAGGAGTTACTTTATTCTGGCTATCAATGTGATTAGACTCTAAAGAATACTCTAAATAAAGTAGAAGTGTTGCTTAGGAACAGAGTCAACTGAAAAGAAAAGCAATAGATAATGCATTTTAATTTTGAATATTTTTCTTCCTTTGGTACTTCTCACCTCACTCCCACCCATTTAATGGCAAGTTCATTTATATAAACCATGATGGTTTCCAGAGTGTTTAAGTCAAGCCATATCTTGCTTTTCTATGAAACCAACTAACTAATCTGAATACCATATACTGCTTAAAGATAATACTATGGCAAAAATAACGAGCTTTTACTATTCTAGAAGAAATAATTTCTTATCACAACAAAACCACCCACAGGTGTAATCTGATGTATGGATTCAAGCCTGAGATTTGTGCTTGAACTTTTTAAACCTTATCAAATGCTAAAAGACAGCTTTCATGGAAGAAAATATTTCCCACTCAACTTATAGAACACATTTTTTCCCCCTGACAGACATATATAAATATTATATAGTAGGAAAAAAATGTTTAACCCATGCAGGCTGTTTCTTCCACCTCTATGGAAAGGTTTCCTTATACTGTGTCTGTAAAGTCATGGTGCACTTTTGGCCAGTTGACCGGTCAAAAGTGCACCATAACTTTACGGACACACTGTAGGAGCAATCCCCACATAAATTGAGTTTTAAGTAAAAAAAAAAAAGGAAACTGCCTGACCTGTGGTGGTGCAGTGGATAAAGCGTCGACACTGAGGTCGCCAGTTCAAAACCCTGCACTGGCCTGGTCAAGGCACATATGGGAGTTGATGCTTCCAGCTCCTCCCCCCTTTCTCTCTCTCTCTCTCTCTCTCTCTCTCTCTCTCTCTCTCTTTCTCTCTCTCTCACTCTGTGTCTCCTCTCTAAAATGAATAAATTAAAAAAAGAAACTAAAAAAAAAAAGGAAACTACATTTTAACCTTTAAAGTTATTTTTTAGACTCAGACCATTTTCTCCTTGTTTACAAAATCTGGTATAAACTTCAACAAACCAGAAGGGAAAATATTATGCACCCCAAAACTTTCAAAACAACTTTCCCAGAAATGAATAAAAATTGTGTAGCAGAAAAAATGTGGTTTAATAAGTGTTATTATCCAATGTCAGAATGATGTTACCTATAAACACAATTGCTGTTTAAGTAGAATTTTAAAAAAGGCAGAGAATTTTTTTAAGCTTTTTTGAGTTGATATTGAAAGTTTCCTGTTGTTTCTTTTTTAGTTACTTATCCACACATCAGTTTCATTACACATGAATATCTCTTGGCTCAGCCATGTTTGAATATTGTTGGAACAATGGAGAATATTAATTGAATTTTGAAAATTTCAAGAAAAATAGAAATAGATATAAAAATATCTAAGTACAACATTAATTTGGAGCTTATAATCAGTTATTGAGGCCATCTAAATAAGGCTGGGTTGGTAGAGTATGTGCTTAAGACCTCTTTATTCTTGTTTACAAAACTTCCTTACTGTTAAGAACTTTCTTCTCAGGTAATAACTGTATTTCTTTTTTAACAAATCATGTTTTTCTATCTATAAAGCACACAAACATTTAAACCTTAACTATAGCTTATCCTAATGAATAAGTGATTTTAAAATATAGCCTCTTCAGTTTCATGCTGGAATTATACATCCATTTTATCTTAAATATTGTAAGCAGATATCTTTGTGTTTCAGATTTATGCTATGTCTTATTAAATGGTGCAACATCTGTAGTGACTCCTTTAGGATTGAAAAAGTTCAGTTATGAGACAGTCTCTTGTTTCCATCATCTGTTAAAAACCAGTCACCAGTATGGAGACTCGGTTGACTGACTGTTCTTAAGGAATACGTATGTGGTTTTCTTAGAAAATGCTTAATAGTTTACTTTGTAAAAAATGCCCTTATTCCTTTTCTAATGTACTTATTTCTTCACATATTTTATTACATTCTCTCCATTTCCTATATCCATCTTTGCTTGGATTCCACTCACATAATCCAAAACTCTATCGTACTGTTCAAAATTTACAAGGATTGCAAAAAGCATAAACAGCATAATGATGGCTGGGGATGTTTTCTATTTTCCAAAATATATATATATATATTTTTGGTAATTTTCTATAATTGAAAAAAACTACACCTGAGGGATTTCAGACGACCTTTCTTAAATTCTAAAACTGAAGCAATTAAATCAGTATTTGGAGTCTAGTGACTGTGTTATTCGGTTATATTTTCTAATTATAGCCTAAGTGCTCACTTATTCATTCCATATTTATTGATCACTCCGTTGAAACCATAATCACACCATAGAATCAACAATGATGGAGACAATGCAGTCTCTGACTTTATGAGCTTATAGTGGGAAAAACGGGCATCAAACAAATAATCATTAAAATAATCATTTAACATAAAGGGAAATGTCATATGTTAGTAAGCATTGACAAGTCCGAAGTCTGTGCTTGCCTTCCCTCTTTGCAGGAAGGCTGCATGGAACCTATTTGGTGTAAAGCATAAAATAGATTCAGTCTTGTACCTAAACAGATTAATCATCAGACTGTCCAGTTTGATTTGAGAGTTGCTGAAACCAGGAAATATTCAAATCAGTTTTCAAACCTAATGAATTCTTTTTCAAGTTTTCAGACTGTCTTTCTTATTGTCATTAAGGCAACATAATCTGTTGTTTAAATAATATCTGTTTAAAACATAATCTGTTATCTAGAATACATTTTCTTCAGCTATAAACCAATGGAACTGAATATGTTGTGGGGGGGAAAGTGTGACCAAGTGTTTGTGAAACCAAAGGGCATTAAGAAGGACAGCAGACACAGAGCAGAGTTTAGGAGGAACAAGGCCAGGTGAGTATCAGGAAGAAGAAAACAAGCATTGTTTACAGTAGAAAGGGGTTCTGCATGGGTACTACGCTGCAAATGTTTTTAAAGACAACTTATTTCAGTGATTTATATATATATATTTGCTTTTTATCTTCAATACTTGTCTGCTTTAGCATCACCTATATTTTCCAGATGCAAAATTATATGTAACCATGGTATTCAATTAACTCCTGTTGGGGAGGTATAGTTTGAGGATCCTGTCACCTAATCTATAGTAAGAAGCATGCAAGTTTGGGGAAGTTCCTGCTGTGTAACAACTTGTCTATTATTCTATCTCATCACTTTAGATCAAGTGTTTAGTACAGTAGGCCAGGGGAGTTTGTGGCAGCAGATTCCAAAAGAATTGGTTTTCAGGTCCTTTGAGAATTCAAGTATTGCTATTGTATTTCATTATACTGCATAAAAGTAGGCTCTTGTGTCATGTTTTTATGCCTTTGGGAAATATATGTTCCCCTTGGTCTTCCTGACATAATTTATGTGCTTTGATGACTTTGGGGCAATCTGTCAGAGTTATTCCTTCACTGTTAGTCAGTCAGCCATTTAATCATTCTTTCTTCCATTTAACCCATAATTTTAAGCACTAACTATTCATTTTGTATAGTTCTGTGCCAGAAGTACTTAATAAAGTCTCTAAAGTGGAGCTTACCAACTTGTAGGCAAATAAGACTTGTTTGACAGCAAGTTAAGTAACAACAAAAGAGTGCACTAATTATATAGATCAGTGCAAGAATTACTCTGACTGATGGGCAAGATCACTGTAAGAGTGGTCAAAAACAAAAGTTGAACTTGATGGAAACAAGCTGATTCTTGAAGGATGGGTGAGAATTAGTTAGATGGAGAAGGAAAAGAGGCAGTTCTATGGAGGGAGAAAAATTTGCAGCAAAATGTGAGTCAGACATAGCCAGGAAACAGAGATATAAACAAATACGGTATATATTACCAGGAATATGTTTGATGAAAGAAAGAATAAATACATGTATATAAACAGGAACTGGAAAAAAGTTTGGAAAAGATAATGGTTGACAGTACAATTTTTACTGAAGAAGACTTTATAAACAATATGATTGATGGAAAGCTCTAAGATAATACAAAAGGCCTACAGAGGTCATTTTACATACAACCCAAACCTACTAGTTTTCATCTGCCATTAATTTTATTTGCATCTGTCAAGGCCTTTGAGGACATGGAAAAATCAAGTTATTTATCTAGCGAACATAAATATTAGGACAACATGTGTTAATTAAAGTAGGTTGATCAGGCATCTGTGCTTCAAAAACACTTTTCTGATTATATGGAAGGTACAGGTTAATCAAGTAGTTTGGAAAATAATGAGTGAGATAATTTTGCAAGTTAAATAATATTGTCAGTCAGTCACAGTTATACTAATGCGTCAATTTTAGCTCAGATGATAATTTGTGTGCCATAGAGATTTCTTCACCTTCAGCTTCTGACTACCAATCTGAGATTGTGGATGAAATGTATGTCTTAAATCTCTCTTCAATTTCCTGAACTCTCTATATGATCTAAGAACTTGCTTATTTTTTTAAAACTGGCTTAAGAATCTTCAGAGCTCAATAAAAAATCATTATTCCATTAACTCTCAGACCTAAAAAAACTAATGGCTTCATGAATCATAATTAAGACTTTTAGTTGTTGGCACATAGAAGACGAATATTCAGTTGGCCTCTTCCATAACTATTGTAGATGCTCTAGTGATTCATTTTTTTATCTTCCTCTCAATTTAACTCAAATTTCTAAGCTCTCTTTCTATTGTTGATTCTCTAAGGATTACAGTCCTTTATTTATGAAAGAAAAATGTCATGGAAACATATAAAGACATAGAATTTATTTTTGAATGAAAACAGACATGTGTAGTCTACCTCCTGCTACCATGTTACAACTCTTGCATAAGGAAATAACCAGATGTTTAAAATTAGAAAATTGGTAACTCTTTTATTCTTTCTTAACTTTTACATTTTTCTCCTGTTCTTGGATCTGAACAAGAGAGTTGTGATCATACCTTATTTATTCAAAGTATTGTGCTCATTTTCCTCACATAGGTTTTGCTTACAGAAAGTTTCTCTATAAATCTTGACAAAACTTGGACATTGTATAAAAAAGAATGCAAAAAATGCATCAGCATGAGCAATTATGAATAGTATTTTAAGAGGAAGAAATCCCATTGGTAAAACTGGTTTTTGTTAGATCAGTGTTGGCTCTGCTACCCCATTTTTGGTCACTGGTGGTGGAAAAGTCTATCCTTGTTCTCTTTTTTTTTTAAATTTATTTTTAATTTTTTTGGATTGACATGGTTCTCTTTTTCTACAACTTCTATCCAAAATATTCATTGGTAAATGTAAAGAAATATGTCTCTCCTGAGAAAGCAAGCAGTATATGCAGATTTTTAAATATTTATAATATTAAAATGATGACCAATTTATTAGCTGACCAATTATATTTTAGGCATTGTTGATAAGGATGCCATCATTGACTTATCCACTTAGAGGTCCATTCTCCAAGTCACCAGACACACATACCTGTCTACAAAAAAACTAGTACAAGAATGGTTGTAAAATATGATAAACACAAAGAAAACCAGATAGAAGGTGACAGAGGACAATTTAACTTTGAGTGATGGGTATGCAACATAATTGAATGATAAGATAACCTGGAGATGTTTTCTTTGAACATATGTACCCTGATTTATTAATGTCACCCCATTAAAATTAATTAAAAAAAAGAAGAAAGGAAGTTGAATTAACCATGAAAATTAAAACACCTGCTTCAACATCTGAAAAAAAATATGATAAGCATAAAAAAAAGAATTCACATTGTTTAAAAACAATTTTTTTTGTATTGTATTTGTATAATATTTTTGCATTATAAATCACACCTCCATATTTGTTCCTAAAATGAAATTTTATTTTTCATAAAATGCAAAAGATTTTAAGATTTGGGTAAAAACAAGAGTAAAAATTTTGAGAACAGTCTTATTTTTAAAAGACTATAATCTTTTTTTTTTTTTTTTACCACACTTTTGTTCCCAGATCAATAGGTTAAAAACTGTAAATCATCTAGAAGCTCTCTTACTTGCCACATAAGAACAAGATACACCATTTTGATTTGTTCTTTTTAATGAGTCAGCTTTTTCTTTCTTTATCTCCTTACACTAACTCTATAGTTTTGAAAAATATTACTATGAGCATAATAATATTTAAAGCTGTTCCTTTTACCTGATCATCATTGTCAGTAATTTTTTTCTTTCAGTTTTGGTAAACTGTTCCTGTATCCTACTCTTACTCTGCTCAGGAACCTCCATCCAATTGCCTGCGGCAATGTCAGCTGCTAATCTCAGTTTTTCTTAATGCTCCAGGGTTCTAAAATGTGTTTGTCATATTTCTCTCTTCATGTCTTTGCTCAGGCTATTTATTGCAGTGTAAACTTTAAAAGCACAACTGTTCTGTTTTTGAATTTTTATTCCTTCACTTGATCAAATGACTGTGTGAGCCTTAGAGGCTTATCTGTCAAGTTGAAGAAAAACATTAATACAAACCGTAATAATTTGCTGTGGACATTCATGGAGATAGTGCATATAAAGTCCTTAGAATAATAGTTGGGGTATGAGTTTTCCACAAGTAATAGTTGTAATATACCTTTTACTCTCCCCTGCCCCTATTTCAGAAGTCTCACCCACTTTCCAAACCAAGGTTATTTCCCACATTCTCCATGAGCCTTTATTTGATCAATGATTAGAGCCACCAATTTGGCTTGCACACTGCTTTTTCCTGTGTGTAGTACCAATACCTGCACTAAATCACAAAAACACATCTCCTTTCATACTATGTTTTACAAATTTTGTGTTGATTAGTAGTTTAAAGTGATACTTGTCATAACAGATTATCAGGTTTGTCCAAGCAGAGAATATGGATGAGAGCAGGCTACCCAAATTGCTGTTATGGGATGAGTTTAAGTGCAGTGACTGTAGGAGGTTTATACAAACTACCTGGAAAAATAGAGTATAGCCATTTTGAAATCTGGGAAATCACCATGTTTGAAAGATTACATTGGTATGCAGTAGGCAGAAATGGGGTGGATCATTTTAAACAGAGCCATCAGGTAGATTATGTGGTTAAAGAATAGAACTATAAAAAGAAACAAACCTGGCAAATAGCAACTGCAGCTGCAAAAGAAAAGGGCATCGTTATGAGAAATTATTGCAGTAGGGAAGCTCATCACAGATGACTCTCTAGCCATATCTACACCCCAAAGAGCAATTGCCATTAGTGATGTAATCATCCACAAAGATTAGAATACAAATGCATGGTGTTAGACTATTATGATCTGTCAGAAAGAGAGAAAATAAATATTTTACTCTCTTTGGTATTGAAATACATTTTTAATTTAAAAAATTTAAATTAAAAATGTATTTTTATTTTGTGTTAATATTTCTAATAAATCATAACTTATCTCTCCAGATTATAAAGGAAATATATTTTTTGTTTTTCCTTTCTTATTGTAGTATGTATAGGAGTGATTATTTATTTAGAAACCACTTACTACAGTGAAAACAACCTTAGTTCTGAAATTCACAGGGAACTGGATTTGAATAATAGCTTTACCTTATATAGTATATTCTTGGATAAATAGTTTAACCTTAGTAAATCTCTCCATTATACATTATATAGGGCTGTTTCAATTATGATTCATGATACATAATAAATGCCCAGAATAGTATGTAACTTATATAATGTACTTCAGAGAATTAGATATTATTATATGTGGTTAATAAGAAATTCATTAAAATTTTCAGTGAGTCATATTGGTAGAAGATTGGAATTAGTTATAATTAATTTATGGTAGTTACCATAGGAGTCCCCTTTTCTAAATTAGAATAGTCAGGTTTAGTGTTAAATGTATTATTTGTTAAACTCATCAATTCTGCATGAAATATTTAGTTGATTGGATCAGTTAAAAACATAAGAGCCAAATAAAGAAATAGTCACATTTTGGAGTTTAGTTTTGCCACACAAGAATATGGAGCAAAGGCAAACAGCTGCTTTCTCTCCTCAATATTAGGGGTGAATAATCTAATTTGAAACCTCAAGTTTTAATTACCTAATGAGTTGATCTACTTAAGGCTCTGAATTTTACATTAGGTCACAAATAATAAATAAAAGCTGAAATAAGCACAAAATACCCAGACAATGAGAAAAATAAAGAGTGAAAGACCAAAATAAAGGACCAAAAAGGTCTGTGAAGGACCTCACCACCAATGATGATCTTGTAAGTAATAGTTTATTTCTCTGAGATATCAAAAAATTGAAACTCAATTAATATTAAAACAAATACTGACTTTGAGTTTCTTATTGGAAATCTTTGGTTGTAGGCAAGAGAAACCGAATTTAATTTTAACAAACAAAGGAGGAAATTATTGTAAGAATCCAGGACTGTCTCAAAACCTCAGGGAAAGAATGCAGCCAGGCTCCTGAGCTAAAGACAAAGAGCCCTTACTTTCCCCAACTCATCCCACCCCACCTCACCCCTCCTCCCACCTCTCCTTCACTCTACTTCACTTTATTCCTTTATTTTCTTCTTCTTCTTCTTCTTCTTCTTCTTCTTCTTCTTCTTCTTCTTCTTCTTCTTCTTCTTCTTCTTCTTCCTCTTCTTTTTCCTCGCTCTCCTTCTGTACCCCACTCCTTCTCACCACTACCACCACCACCACAATTCCTTTCCTTTGTGGATCATCATTATTCAGTCATTCTCTTTATGCAGATTATCTTTCTCAATTACTCAGTTCACCTACAAGAAAATACCATGGTTTCATACTTAGCACCTTCCATCTTCAAGATACCTGCTTTTACTACAGTTGGTAAAATCCAGTCCCAACTCCAAACTCTCAGAAAAAGAGCTCCAATTTGCCAAAATTTTTACTGTGTATACTGAACAGCTTATTATATTTAAGAATCAAATGATAATGATGAAATGAGTGCCGATATCACTATCTTGCAAAGAGATGTTCATTTTCTTTATTTTTCTTACTTTACCTTTTTATTTATTCATTTTAAAGGAGGCAAGAGGGAAAGAGAAAGATAGAAAAATAAGGAGGGGAGAAGCAGGAAACATCAACTCCTATATATGCCTTGATCAGTCAAGCCCAGGTTTCGAACCAGCAACCTCAGCATTCCAGGTTGCTGCTTTATCCACAGTACTCCACAGGTCAAGCACTGATGTTCATTTTTAAACTTACAACTCAGTGGTCTAAATCCAATACTTCCTGAAATCTCACAAAGTTTATCATTGTTAATCAAAGCTTGCCATGGATAGTACATGTTTTCATGGAACATGACATTACCAGATACTTATTTAAGGCAATTCAGTCAACATTTTTATGTCTTCTTTATATAGAAAAGCATTTAAATGACAGGTAAGAAATAGAAAATACAGAGGAAAAGGGTGTGTATTTGAATGATTTTTACATCCCCAGTCCCACCTCTCAATCCACTTTGCTCCTCGGTACAACCCTATCTTCTGACAGCCACATGCCATCTATATATTTAATAGTGGTGGATAAACTCTGACAAAAATAAAATGATTATTCAGTAGTTTTTAAAAAATTAAAGAGCTGATTTTAATAAGAACTCTTTTTCCGACACAAATGCACACATACTCTTCATTTTTCTTTAGTTTTTCTAGTTTTGAGTCACTCTCAAAAATCCATATTCAAAGACATATGTTTTAGATATGCACATGTGGATATATGAGCAAGATTAATTATTTAATTTTTGTCACAGTGATTTGGTGAGGGTACAGGCAGGAGAAATATAATAGAAGGAATTTGACAACTCTTTTTAAAAGAAAATAAAAATCTACATATTTCTTGAAGGCAATTTAGGGTTTGAAATGATAGGTAAGATCTACAACCCTTCAATTATGAGGAAGAAATACTTCCCAAAATATATATGCTATGAGACATGACACAATCCTTTATTTAAATTTCCTTAACAGTAATATTTAACAACCACAAAGTCTCTCATTGTACTGCATTTCATTGGCTTGTAATCTTGTTGACATAATATGGTGCAAAAATATAATTCTTCCATCCTTGATGACATAGATTGTGGTATTCTTCAAGATATTTTTTCTTTTTCTACTCAGGAAGAGAGCTGTAGGACCAGACTAAGCTAGACCTTTGAGGTTATAATTTAATTTAGGAACTTCATCAAACTAACAAAGCCAGATAGATTTAATTGCCTACAAATAAATGATATCAGAATTAAGAATAATTTGCAACTTGATGTGATTGTATGGCAGTGATTTATTCTCAAATGTAATTTTATAAGAATTACATATGCCCTACTGCCTTATAGAAGACAAGAAGTATATGAGAACCTTAGGTAACAGGCAAGGATGGGTTGTAGAGAATGAAAATCTAAGATATAAAAAGAAAAGAAAAAAAAATTTCTGACCCAAGATCTTATCTATAAAGATTAACCATATAAAGGTTTTATCACGGCAGTTTGTAGCTACAAAGATTTCTGCCTAGAGGAAAAGAAAGATTAACCAAGTATGGCCTAGAGTTCTGCCAATAACTAAGATTATAAGAGAAAAGAATAAATTGCAGGCTTCATAAATGCTTTCAGTATGTCAAGGTCAGATGAGTATAAAGGTCTGAATAGAAATGATTTTGGAAGTCTATAAGAATAGTTATGATACTATGTGATTAGAGCACAAATGAGTATACCTACTGTATTTTGGAAATGATAGATCATGTCTGATTCAACTGTAGAGTCTCCAGATAATTCAGTGAATATATCTGCAGTCAGTGTGGAATCAAGGCTGTGAAGCAACTGTAGCATCATGGATTTCCCTTTGTGTTTGTAGCATTTACACTTTTTTTTTCATGTTCTGTGATAGCAATGATGGTGATCCTAACTCTCTAATGCTTTAGTTTTTTTCTTAGCACTTGTCAATAACTAAGTCTTATATTTGCTTATTAACTCTTTTTCCTACAAGATAAAATTTATGCAAAAGCAAGCATCTGAGTATCTTATTTACATCTATATTTCCAGAGCCTAGAACTGTGCCGGGTACACAGTAAATACTGGCCAGATGAATGAGTGACATTTGTGCTTTTTGAAGAAATGTGAGTGTGTAAATCACTTAAGGTATGGTAAGAGCCTCCTGTAAAGAAACTTCTAAAATAATAATAATAAAAATCTCATAGTATTTAAAACTAAGCATAAAGTGTAATACTGACCTCGTTCTATCAACCTGTTATTGAGAGTTCAATGAGAATGAATTATATCACTTTCATAAACTAACCTGGACTAAATAAGGGAAGAAAATTAAGAAAAACATAATTAAAAGCAAAATGGAAGGACAAAAAATGGTACTTTAAATATTAGTTCCAAAAAATAAAAATAGTTACTATTAAAAAAAAAAAAAAGCCTCAACAGAAATTACTCTAGAGAAGAAAATGAAAAACTATGAGTAACAAATGGGCTTTTCTAGCCAATCCAGTTCTCACAATAAAATTTTATTGTTATCATTCTATCTAATCAAGTCCTATTCAAAATGGCTGACCCCTCTTAGTTACCAGCCTGATCACCCCCTTTGATTTGAGCACTCACATATATTGAGTGGAAGTGAAAGGGTTTAGGAAAAATCTCTTCCAAGTCAAACTTATTAACCTGTAGTTTAGAAGCAGCTTTAGACATAAAGTGACTGATGCTCTTTCTGATACTTCCCAGTTTCTACTTTTTAAACGGTCATTTGGTTGTTTTGGGCATGATAGATAATCCCACCCCTCCTCTCTCATTGCCATGTCCATCATTCAGCAGCGAAGCTTCTTCCACCTCCTTTGCCTGCCCTGGGAGAAGGGTACAGCAGCTTTTTTGAATTATCTGTGTGTCAGTTTTTTGAGGACCACAGAGAGAGAATCAAAGCTACAGTAAATTTTATAGCTGATGTGTGAGAGAGTATGGAGTTTTGGGGCAGGGTAAAGGGAGAAAAAGGGAGGGAAGAAGGAAAGTTTAGGGGATAGATTTATGGAGTATTTATTTCACCTCCAGAGGAATCACTTGGGATATATTTATCCCTGACTTATATTATCACCCCTGACCCTGAACCTAGATCGGTCTCAATAACTAATTTGATGTGTTGCTCCCAAACAACCAAGCTGAAGGAAGAAATAAGATACCCTAAAATCTTAGAATGTGCATGAAGTGTACGGAGAAGCAGTGGTTCACCCTCCCAAAGGCCTTGCTTCCCTTCCTTAATCCAGTCAACCATTAAGCAGATCACTTAGCATGACAGAACCAGTAAATTTTAATGAATTATTCAGAAAGTTTTGTTTCCAGGTAAGATAAGCTTCATTTCACAGTGAGTATGCAGGCCCCAGGGCTCCCTACAATACTATATATCAGAGTTCTCACAACCAAAAGCGATATATACATTTCCTGCTTCTGCAATTCAACACGGTGTTGTATCATCAACTTCAGATACACAACCAAGGCTGCCTTTGAAAGCAGAAAGCAATATTGTCTCTGAGAGGTGATTTAATGGAAAGTGCGAAAGTACTCTATTTCCAACTCAAATATCTTTTTCACTTTTAATGAAAGGCTAAAGAAGCAGTAGATGGAACAGTGGTGGGATTGAAATAATATAACCACCGGTTCTGCCTTAATGACTGTTTAAAGTATAAAAAAATGATATACCAATGCTATTTTGATGATTTTTGTAATATGGGTTCCAAACTGTTGCACTAAATTTTAAGGTCGATTGAACCAGGGTACAGTACAGGATTCTTAGCACATTAATGTTATGAATGTTACAAAAATCCTTCGTGGAATGATAAACAAAACTTAAAACCTTGATGCTTTTGTTAACAATGACTTAAATGTGTAGTGCATCTTTAGGGCATTTCGACTTGACCTTTATGGGATGCATTTTGTTTGCAGCTGGTTTACCCAGTCTGTGACCTGCAATCTTGGATACATCGATGGAATCGATCTTAGCAAAGATTTTACTTGTTCAGTGTCCTCTGTTTGATAAGATGATTCATAAAACTTAAAAAAAAAAAAAAAAGCCTGACCTGTGGTGGCGCAGTGGATAAAGCGTCGACCTGGGAACACTGAGGTCGCCAGTTCAAAACCCTGCACTGGTCTAGTCAAGGCACATATGGGAGTTGATGGTTCCAGCTCCTCCCCCCTTTCTCTTTCTCTTTCTCTTTCTCTCTCTCTCTCTCTCTCTCTCACTCTCCCTCCCTCTGTGTCTCCTCTCTAAAAATGAATAAAATAAAAAGAATTAAAAAAAAAAACTTAAAAAAATTATTACATTGTTTGCTCTAAGATGTCTGTCTTCAAACTCTCAGGAGAACTTTTTTGTCCATGTGTGGTCATATCATAAACTTTTATAAACAAAACACTGTACTTATACTATTGATAAACATCAGTCAGAACATATATTTTCTTCATTATATTGATACTAAACAAAAATCTTTAGGCTGAATTAATAAATGGCATAGGCTATACAGATTAAATATGATTGAATAATGCGTATGGCAAACCTGTTTGGAAAGTTGTGAAATAATTATATTATTTTTTTTGAAATGAAGGTGTCAGCAGGGTTGATTCCTTCTGGAGGCTCTGAGAGACAGTCTCTTCCATGCTTTCCTCCTATCTCCTAGGGCTCTCAGTAATCCTTGGGATTCCTTAGTTTGTAGCTTCATTATTTCAATCTCTGCTTCTGTCATCATATGGCCTTCTTTCCTCTTTTTTTTTCTTAGAAGCACACTATGCCATTGGACTTAATGCCCACTCAGGATGATCTCATCCTACAATCCGTAATTATATGTGCAAATACCCTCTATACAAAACAAGGTCATTGTCGTGGTTAGTCCAGCTTGCTTTAACAAAGCATATAGACTTGGTGGACTATATACATCAGAAATGTACTTCTCACAGTTCCAGACGCTGAAAGTCCAAGACCTGTGTACCAACATTGACAGAATCTGATGTAGGCTGTCTTCTGGTTTGCAGAATACCATCTCCAATTGTATCTTACATGCTGAAAGAGCTTGAGAGAGCTCTCTAGAGTCTGTTTTATTAGTACAATAATGCTATACATAAGGGCTCCACCCTTATGACCTAATTACCTCCAAAATACTCTTTTCCAATACCATCACATTGGGGGTTAAGATTTTAGCATATGAATGTTGTGGGGACACAGACATTCAGCACCTCATAGTCAGTCACAGAGACGTGGAACTATCTTTTTTGAGTGACACTATTGAACTTACTACAATAAAGAATGACTTAAAACATGATTGAAACCTTATTAATGTTTCCATTATCCTCAGGCTGCCTACCTTTTCCCTGTTAAAGAGAAAAAAGGGGAACTATCTACCAGATGAGGTCCTTTATTGACAATTCCTTGATCTTGCTTCTACTGAGCATAAACCCTTGGCATCCATGTATCCATTGGGAAAATACCAGCTTTACCTGAGAAAGGATGTTGAAAGTCACATCTCTACAAAATACAGCAAGAGAAACACAGCCTTTACAAATCCTTATCAATCTGAAAATACCTCATACAAGTTTATTCTTTGCTATAATATTTATTGGAAATCTGTCTTTAAATTAAGTCATTTTCTCTCATAGCATTTGCTTTCTGTCTGGAAATGGGCACTCTAATTTCAAGTATTGAAGGTTTTTTCTCTTTAATAATATTTCATATGGATATTAAATGATTACACATTTTGTTTAGATTTTTAAGCATGCCACTTCTTCTTTCTCCCTCTTTTGGGAGGATTTGGGGTAGCAATATTATCTTTACACTGAGAAAGGAGGAAACAATAATAACATTTGATTATTTAGAATGATTTATGATTGAAGGGTGAACTCTATACCATTTTAAAGCTTCAGGATATTGCAAATTTGGACTAGAAAGCCATCTTGCTGAAAAAGAAGTGGAGAAAGATCCAGTTATCTGGGGCTTTTACACTACTGTTTCTCACCTGTCTACTTTTAGCTCCCCATACTTCCCATTCTTAGCTGTTCTTTATTTTGGGAGCACCAGTTGACACTATTCAGGTTCACATTTAATCTCAATGTTTTATTTTACTTTTGATCTATATATTTATATTTTTCATTAGATCTTAAACTCCTAAAGTAAAGAAACTACATTACCTTTACTTTGTTTATGGTTGTTGCAAACCCTGGTAGCCCAACAATCCCTTACTGAATTCACTGAGATTAAAGAGAAAGATTGATTTTAAAATTTCTCATAAGCATTACTGCCAAATAAATACATTTACATCTATGCTATGGGGTTGCTAATTTGTAGCACCAACTAGTTAGCCTTTCCTTTAATTGTACTTAACTAATAAGGAACAAGAATAATAAAGATGATCAAAACAGAAAGAAGTAGCCTGACCAGGCGGTGGCACAGTGGATAGAGTGTTGGACTAGGATGCGGAAGACCCAGGTTCGAGACCCCGAGGTCGCCAGCTTGAGCACAGGCCCATCTGGCTTGAGCAAAAGCTTGCCAGCTTGGACCTAAGGTCACTGGCTCCAGCAAGGGGTTGCTCGGTCTGCTGAAGGCCCGCGGTCAAGGCACATGTGAGAAAGCAATCAATGAACAACTATGGTGTCGCAAGGGCAATGAAAAACTAATGATTGATGCTTCTCACCTCTCTCCGTTCCTGTCTGTCTGTCCCTATCTATCCTTATCCCTCTCTTTGACTCTTTCTCTGTCCCTGTAAAAAAAAAAGAAAATAAAAAGACAGAAAGGAGTAAATAGGATATGAATAAGTATAAAGAACGCTGGAAAACATTAATAAGATTTAAAAATCACTCAGAGAATTTATGATATTAAGAGTTAAATTCTATAACTCAAGAGAGAAAGCTATGTCTACCCCATTTTTAAGAAAGCATTAGGATTCAGGAATTTTTTTAACTGTGCAAGACTCTTCTTAACCACATGGGTCTTAGATCCCCTAACTAAAGTTGACAAACATATTTTTCTCTTTTTTTGTTATCTGTATTGAGGTATAACTGATAAGTAAAATTATAATATATTTAAAGTGTACAGCAGGCTGACTTGATATATGTATCCATTGTTAAAGGATTCCCTCAGTCACCTATTTACCTTTTGTGAGTGTGTGTACATGTGAACACTTAAATTCTACTGTATTGGCAAATTTCAATTATATATGAAGTACTATCAACTGTAGTCATCATGCTTTATATTAGGTTATCTGATCTTATTCATCTATAAGTGAAAGTTTTTACCTTTTTATCAACTTCTTTCTATTTGCCCACCACCCCCTCTAAACCCCTGGCAAGCACCATTCTACTCTCTGTTTCTATGATTTCAACATTTTATTATTTTTTTTTTAGATTTCACATGTAAGTGATGCCATACAGTATTTGTCTTTTTCTGTCTGACGTATTTCACTTATGTAATGTGCTCTAGGTTCATCCCTTTTGTCACAAATGACAGAATTTTCTTCTTTTCTATGCCTAAATTATATTTCCTACAATATATATGTATGCACACACATTTTGGCTATTGTGAATAGTGCTGTAATGAACATGGGAGTACAGATATCTCTTCAATATAATGATTTTATTTTTTATATATACCTAGAAGTAGGATTGTTGGGTTATATTATAATTCTGTTTTTAAATTCTTTAGGAACTTTCATACTGTTCTCAACATTGGCTATACCAGTTTATATCCCTACCATCAATGCACCAGGGTTCCCCTTTCTCCACATTCTCCCCCGGCATTCATTAACTGATGTTTTTATAATAAATATAACAGCTGTAAGATGAGATACCTCATTGTGATTTTGGTTTTAATTTTCTTATGTTCAGTGATTGGAGCACTTTTTCTTGTACCTTTTGGCCATTTTTATGTCTTTTTTGGAAAAAATGTTTGTTCAGAATACTTAGCCTATAGGGAGTCCTTGACACCTATTTGAAAACTTATTTTTTGTTGTTTTTCGTTGTGGTTCCTGGGTACTCTAAAATGCTTAGCTTTCTTGGGTATAACAGCTGAGTGATTTGAGAGACCATCCCTTGAGTGACAGCCTCAAAATTTAGGGTGCTGGATGTGTGGAATAGCTCCTTCCAGGAAGAAGATAGAGACCTGGTTTAATTGTTGGAGTAGCTAGAGGGAGAATATGAGAGAAATACCCCCTGGCTCTTTCAGGCTCCTGGAAAGATTGCATTCTGATTAGGAACTGGACCCTCAGGCAGCAGTTTAGAAAGTATGCAGTCAAATCCCTTCCAGGGAAAGACTGAGAGATGGACATTTTTCTGCTCCCTCTGTGCTGAGCCCAGGGGTGACAGCAATGATGATTGCCTGCATGCCTGTTAATAACTGCTTCTTTGTTTGTGATAGTCCTGTGGGCTCTTGAACTCAAGCCTTATTGACTTTTGCAGAGTTAGATTTGAGGCACTTGTGTGGCAGTCTTAAAAGTGGTGTGATTAAAACTCAGAGTTGGTTTTTCTTCCAACTCTATGACTGTATGCCTGGGGTGGCATTACAGCAAGTGTGTCTCAGCCTTTTCTACCTGTTTCAGTGGGGGTATTTTCTCAGACACGTGATGTGCAAGAGTCACTCAGCTTGTTTCTGGATTTCTCTCAGGCGTCATTCCATGAGTACTGTATATTCAGTGCTTTTGGACAGGAGAGAAATCAGGAGCATCCCATGTTGCCACCTTGGTGATAACCCCCTGCAATCATGTTTTCCTTAATGAGAATTTCACATAAATGTCTTTTTTATCCTTCATACTCAGCATGCCACAAGCTGAAATTATCTTTCTTCTCAAAGTGACTTCTTTTACAGCTGTCGTTAGCAGTACTATGTGGTCTCCTGAAGTCTATACTTTAAGTCTTGGAACTTTTCTAGGCTTTTCTCTCTCTTTCTCCCAGCCAAATTACCCAGGGATCATTAGCTATCATTTATTAAACTTCAGATCTTATGTTACTAGAATATTTTATATGTTATTTTGTTGAATTCTTGTGACAGCCTTATGTGGTACACATTAATATCCCAAGAGAAGTTGTAAAATGTACCCAGAGTATAAATGGAACCATAAAGATATCAAAAGTTCATTTGAGAGAGTAATTATTGTAGGATACTGCCTCAAGGCTATGCTATCTATGCTTTCCCTATTCATTTAAAAATTCATCATGCTCCACTGCTTTGGTTAGCCTCTATAGCATTTACTAAAATGGCTTTGCCAGTATATATTTTTCAACATTGAAAGGTTGAAGAAACGATTCTATGAAATTCATTCTTTTATTTACTATTAACAAGGATAACTCTTATTCACTTATAGTAAATCAGTGTCCCATAGCAAAACATTTTCTATGATTCAGTGTCAGAGTTATATTCTGAGGAACTAGCTTGATCTAATTTTATGGATGCCGTGAACCATATCACTGGTAATGTGATAATGTCCTTTTCTAGGTTTGCCTGCTGGAAAGTTCAGAATCAAATCTATGACCCAGATCTAACAAGTGAACTGAACAGATTTCATTGACCAGCTCTACCTCTCATGGCTACCTCCTTGCTTAAGCCATGTCTCCTTCTGCTTCTGAACTTGAATAGAAAAAAATTTACAAATGGGATTTGACTTCATGTGTGGATACAGAGAGGCCAGAAGCAACCAAAATATATAATGAAGAAGCTCCCCATTTGTGAGCAATGACATAGGAGGCCAGAGAGAACTAGGCTGAAGATGCTCTTCTATATACCCTGGACTGCTCCATGGTGTCTCCTGCTTAGGACTTTTCCCTGGAAGTATGGCAGGATAATAAGCTGGCATGTCTTCCAAGAGACCAGCCATGTTCCTTGGTGGCTAATTGTGAAGCAGTGGTCGGTGCAGTGATATATCATATAACAATGCTTTACTTATTTCCTCCATTCATTTTTTCCCCTCACTTTCATTGCTTGGAGCTTATATCTCTGAAACAAAATCTTAGCTCATTTTATCCATGCTTCATGCTTTGCTTTCTTGGGAATTTGGGCTAAGATAAATATGAATGAAGGTCTGGCATAAAGCAGACCTTCTCCTTACTGCCTTGTAGCTGGTTGGTTGGCTTTCAGGGCAGTGACCACCTTTGTTGATCATTGGAATGGATCTACATTGACAAGAATTTGTATTTGGCAGCAACTTTTCCTTTTGATGCCTTTCTTAAAAGAAAACTAAGACTAAGTGTAATTTCAGTGTTATCCCCTAAACGCCAACATTTTGACCCCTTACTTCTAGTTGAAACTGCAGGAATGCCAGAAAGCACAGAAAACCAACTGACTGTAGCCTGCTGTTAATATAGTTGAAACAACTTGTCAGACTTCCACTGTGAAAGCAGATTCTTTTTCTGCTGGCAGAAACTAAAAGAGGTGCCATAAAACCTGAAATAAGCTGTGAAATGCACTTTAAGTTAATACGAAAGTGTGCTGTTCCATTGACCTAGCATTCTGAAAAGCAAACAATGTTGTCTTTTTAAGGATAATAAAACTATGATGAGGATTTCTTTGTTACAAGAGGTGGGGGGTGAGATATTTCTTATTATTTATTATTTTGTTGCAAAATAAAAGTGGCAGTTCTCTGGGACCTGAGTCAGCAATAAATCCTAAAAGAGTGTTAACAATTTTGATAAGTCTTCCATCTCAGCCCTCCTAACCATAAACTAGTTGCAGGTTTTTATGTGTTACCATAAGCTCACTTTTTGTTCTAAATGTGTTTCTCCTTGTCATTTTTCTAATGATTTTATCTTTTTATAACAAGTTAACAAGACGTCTCTCTCAAAAATAAATGTGTTTGACATGGAAGAGGTTTTATTTCCCCTCAAGAAACTTCATTTGGTCAATGCAGAACATGTCTATTATACTCTCTTTCTCCTGAAGACTATTTTAATTTTATTACTATTTTTAACATTCAAGAACAAGTTATGCCAGGGGAATAATCAGCTCATATTAAAGTGAGAGCAACTTTTCTTCTTTTTTCATGATCATTTTTGTGAGAACTCGGTAAGGAATAGAGAAAATGTTAAAGACTATTCACAAAGTAGGAGAGAGCAACAATGGCAAGGAGAAATCCAGAATTTTTGTTTGTAAATTTCAAATCCTGCCACAGGGGGAAGAATACATTCTATGGAGGTCTATTCCAGTGCATTACAAGTCTTTTGAATACACCATGGAATCTATTCAGAGCCAAAGAAGATTATCCCTGAGATTGTCTCCAAAGGTACCATTGGGAATAGGAGCACTGAGCTTAGTGAGGAAATGATCAAGTGCTCTATTTTGAGTTAAGAGACTGTGGAAACTTGGTGGGACTGATTCTGTGCTCTTGCGATTAGAATTTGCTGTAGACCTATGTGCTAAAGTCTTGAGAAGCCATGATAGGAGCTTGACTTTGGAATGACAGTTGTTTGGGATCCCAGCCCCATTTGGTAAACTGAGTACCCTGGGTCATGTCACCTTATAAAATCTCTCTGAGTCTTGCTTTTTTCAGCTGTTGAAAAAAATTAATATTGAAAATCTACCTCAGCCCTAGCCAGTTGGCTCAGTGATAGAGCATTGGCCAGTGTGTGGATGTCTTGGGTGAAATTCCCGGTCAGGGCACACAGAAGTGACCATTGGCTTCTCCACATTTTCCCCTCCCCTTTTCTGTCTCTCTCTCTCTCTCTTCCTCTCCCATGGTCATGGCTCAGTTGGTTCAAGCACATAGGCCTTGAGTGCTGAGGATGGCTCCATGGATTCACCACCTCAGGTGCTAAAAGTGGCTGGGTTGCAAGCATGGCCCCAGATGGGCAGAACATCAGCTCCAGACAGGGGGTTGTTGGGTGAATCTGGTGGGGGCGCATGCAGGAGTCTGTCTCTCTATCTCTCCTCCCCTCACTTGGAAAAAGAAAATCTATGTCATAAAGTACTTGAAGATCAACTTATTATAGCTGTTAAGCCACCTTGGTTTCATGGAATGGGGGCAGATTTTTTTTTTTTTTCTGTTCTGTATATCAGTGTGTTTTTAGCACGTAATGTGTAGCAACCCCTCAGGATTTATATATCAAATCGTTTAAAAGGAATACCATTGACTGACCTATATGCCAGGCAATCTTCTATCATTACTGGTACTATTAAAGTGCTATTTTGTTCAGGATTTGATGGGATGCTTGGGGATAATCAAACAAGGCAGTTTGTAAGCTCCTCTTCTTCAGAGCTGTCTCAAGATCATTGTAGGCTACTAAAGAAGGCTAAAAAGAAGTGACTATCCCTCTTTGTTCTTCTGATCTCCAAAAAAGTGCCTTCATTTGCATCAGTTTTCTCCTCTGAGACTCCATGTTAAAATTGAGTTGATAAGAATATTCCAGGGTTAAAAACACAGTATGGAAACTATGCATCTCAACCAACTCAGCTTTTCAACACCTGATGTTCCTTCCAAAAACAATGGCCTCATTTCTTGATTCTCTATGTCTACCTCCACCAAGAGGCCTGAGTAAGGACTCAAGCCTCTGAGAACATTTCAATAGTCTGGACCTTGTCTCTATGAACCTAACTAAGCAGATTTTCACATTATACATTTTAATTCTAAAATCTCCACTGGCAGGACCTTCTTCCAACTGCTGCAAGTTACAGTCCCTTCCCTGTCAATCTGTAAAATAGAGTGTTGGGCTTCATGAATCCTGAAACATATACACTCAGCAGTCTGGTAGTGAGTAAGGACAGAATCAGGCACCCCTGTGGCCATTCTAGTGAGAGCCTTCCTGACCTGTGGGAGCCACTGCTCCTAGGGCATGACTGGCAGTTTCTCTCAGTAAATTATAAAAATGTTTACTAATGTAGGTGTTACCACATGACACCTCTTTCCTACTTTCCCTTTAAAAGCTTAAAGTTTGCTTTTGTCCACCTCAGGGCATAAAAATGTAAGACTCATCAGCTTCATCAGACATTTATTTGAAGTAAAGAGCAGTAGAATAATTAAGGACTGGTCCCCTGAGAGCAAGTGTTAATGAATTCTTTGTTTAATGAATCTAGAAGTTTAGAAATGATGACAAAATAATCTGGAATTATATGATTTTCTTGCCATATATTTTATACTATGAATCTAAGATGTTGATACTCCTTTGTTCATTTTACACTATAAAACACTCAGTCATGTTCCTTCTCATTTCTTCTTTTTATGCTCAAAGTTTTTTTACCTATAAGTATAGAATAGAAAACAGAAGCTCTAAGAAGTAGCTTGTTATTAGGAGTGATTTGCTTTTTCTTGCTGTGTGGAGACATGTTTAGAGGACTCTAGCTTAGAAATGCATCCACTTTTTCATACCCCTCACATTCTCTTCTCTTTCCTTCCCCAGAATTTACTTCCTTCCTAGCCTCCCTGTACAGATTTTACAATCAATGTATCCCCTAGTAATCTACAATAACTGTTCCCTCAAAGGTCCTTGATAACCTCCTTCAAATAATCAGTCCACAGACTTTAACCTCCTTGACCCTTCCACAGCTTTTAACAACCCTATATCCCCCCCCATTCTAACTTTGTTTCACTTTTATCTGTGACATCCTCATTCTTGACAATTATTTCGATTATTTCTTCCTTGTCTCTTTTATGTATTTCTGTTCTAGTTTTATGTCCTTGAATTAGAATATCCCCCAAGATCTTGTCTCCTTTATTCTTCTTTCTCATCCTGTTTCTGAGGCTTTAACTACCATTTCTATATAAATGAATTTCACCTTCCCCCAATTATTTCTTCATCCCAACCTCTTTCTTTAGCTTCACTTTATATTCTGAATTGCATAATAGAAATGTCTACTTGAAGGTCTCCCTAATCTCTCAAGCTTAGCAAGTCTAAAACTGACCTCATATTTTCCCTACACAGCTCTTTATTCTGATTCTGTATTTTTTTAATGGATCCACCCTTCTCCCAGAAACCTTGATACAGAGCAGATTCAGTCCCTTTTGAATACACTGTATATACCCCAGGGCCACTCTAACAACTTTTTCAGAGTCTCACTTGCTAATTCGTCTTCATCTCCCTTAATGCCATTCTTCTAGTTCAAGCTTCCATTATCTAACTAGTTCCCCCATGCATTCTCTCTGCCTTCCACTTCATTTGTCCACTGCTACGCAGGTTAATCTTGTTTGTGCACCTATTTGTATATGGCATTCCCTGCTTCAAATTCTTCAAGAACTCTTTCTTGCTGCCTAATACAATATAATTTTTTTTCATTACCCATAGGTTCTTCCATCTTCTACAGCCAGTGTCATTGATGGTCTTTAACTATCGACAGTTTCTTAAGTTTCGCAATATTGCAAAAACACTAAGTTATAACTCATTCTTCAACAACACTCTACTGTGCTAACACTGAGCTTGTGTTCATCAATTACCTACCAGAAAGCCCTAGTTCTCCACCCATCCCCATTCAAAAGTGAAAAAAAAAATTAATATCTCCTCATTCTAGTTATTATACTAAGAAGCTGAGAAAAAACCTTTCTCACATTAAATAATGGTACTATAGATATATAAATCAGCATTTTTAAACTTGACACCATTGTTGTTTTGTGTTGGATAATTCTTTGTTGTGGGGGCTGCCCTGTGCATTGTGAGATAATTATCAGCATTCATAGTCTCTACCACTAGATACCTGTAACATCCTCTTCACCCTTCCAAACTATGCCAGAAATAAAAATGAAAAAGTCTATAGACATTGTCAAGTATCCCCTGGGTAGCAAAATCTAAATTTAGATAAAGATTTGTATGATTAAAATGCATTTAATTTCCCAAAAGTATTGAAAATGGTCACACTGACACATTTTCCCATAAAAAAGCAACTAAACCCATTTTTAGGTCTTCATTTCAAAATTCCTCTTCTTTACATTACTTTGGGCTGAGCTTATAATCAGTTTATATTCTGCAATATTATACAAAATTCTGTGATATCTATAGTAGTCAATGGCTATGAAACTTACAAGACTCACAGGCACCATTCCAAATCACCTCTCATGATGAATGTACAAATATAGAAGGAAAGAGCTCAGCCCAACTGTTTAAACTGTGATCATTCTTGATTGGGGTCTAGCGAACAATTCAGTTGTAAACACTTCTTCAGTACAACAGAATGGCAGAATAGACAGATGAACCGAAGAAAAAAAGAAGACATCATGCTAAAAGACAGTTTTGTATGAGAAGCCTGCCTTACTATTAGACAACTTCCCACATTGTTAATGACTGATCTGTGTACATAAAGTGCATTTTATGTTGTGTTTCATTTTGCCTTTATGCAAACACAGTACCAGGCTGTAGATGCGCTTAACTATTTTTAATGGGAGTAGTGTTACTTGTAATACTCTTTTAAGGGGTAGAATAAACCTTGAATGTTAAAAATATTTTGAGTAGAATTACAAAAAGGCAGCAATTGTGTTGGAACAAGGACAATTGTCTCTACCTGATATTCACCTGCTGCATGATAGTTTAGTAGATGACCAGTGGAATTGTACTCTACTGTTACAAAATCCCCTTTTCACATGTCACTAAACCCCCTTGGAAAGGTTTCTATTCTATTTTACATATAGATAAACAAAACAAAACAGAATGGAAAATACACATTCTACAACTCTGTTTATTTTCAAAAAACAAATAGCCACTTTTCTAGTTAAATCAAATATAAACTTTTTTTGTCCTAGAATACAAAATTCTAAAATATATCTTAAATTGCTTTTCCTGTAAAACTTGCTCAAAGAAACAAATCCCTTTTTTGATTAAGGCAATAAAATATGTTTTCATTCTTCAAATATAAGATTTATTAGAATAGGCAGTGGCCGCATAGTCAGAAACTGCGCTCCATGTGTACTTGACACAATTACTGTCAGTATTGGCTGTGTTTCCAATTTACTTAAACTCCGCTCCCTTATGCAGCATGTGCTTATTAAAAAGCAAGGCTAATTTATTACTCTGGAGTCATTCTCAGTCTTCCTGGTTATTATGCAGCTTCTGATATATGTATGAAGTGATGTAGCTTCAAATTTGTGAATACGTGAAAAGTGACATTGTGTGTGCAATGGCAGCGTGACCAAGGCCTTATTTCCTCTTCTACTTTTTGCATTGCTGATTAGGCTTCTGGCAACTCACTCAATTTATGGGGTCTGCAAACTCCTGCGTTATGATGGTCCTTCAGATGTCGATTATCCCCATTCATAGACTTGATTATACATTTGAGATACAGTGTATATGGCTGTCCTTTGTATGCAGAGATAATGCTATGCATAGTGATCTGTATGACTGTGACTGCTGATGCAGAAAAGAGCAGTGAGTGTCCAGCAGCCCATTTCACCCTGCCCCCCCTCCATACAGGGCAGGATTGAGAAATGAGTAATGGCCACCTTAAATGAGAGCCATTATAATAGTCTGCCCTTTCACCTCCATGGAAACCACCAAGTTTATGGTATTTTAACATAAATTTTATGCTAAAAAAAAAAGAAAAGCAAAAAAACATTTTCCCCAAAATTTTATTATAGATTTTAAGAAAAAATAAGCAATTTTTTACATCCTGAACCTGGTGTAAATTTTTCTTTCAATCTTCTATTCATATAAAGGAAACAAACTATACTTTTTATTTTTTAACTCAAGCGTCAGGGTTAGCAGCTTTTGTTCTTGAATACAAATATCTTCTTTGAACCAAGTTAATTGATGTTAGTTTCATTGATATATTAGAGTGGCAGTGGTTTTTAAGTTTTATTTTTTTAAATCTGAGCTATTACTTGTTCAATGCAAATCTTATGCCATAACTTAAGAGGCTTTATGTGTTCTTTTATACATATACATGCATAAAAACCTGTGTGTGTAGATACATGCAAACATATAAAAGATTAAATCAAGGACAGGTACCAATATATTTCTTCCCTCATGCTACTCCCCTTCTTTCCACACAATACTTGCGAGCACTGCAGAGAATCTTGAGGAGACCCTGTTACTGCCTGATGTCCACATTGAAAAACATTGCCTTAATAAATAACCCCAAATAGTAATCAAACTCTAATAATATATAGAATTTTACATGGTCCATATAGTGTTCACATTGTTTTATCTCTGATAGGCAGATCAAAACACTCAATCTCCATTTGAAGAAATGAGAGACACTAAAGTGAGATAACACCTTAAGGTGAGCCCAGAATAGTGGACAGGATGTCAGAAAGAGATGGCATCTGGTCAAAAGAATTTGAATATAAGCATGTCAAAGATGTCAATGTAAGCAGGACAATAATAACAGCAAAAGAATGAAAACTTGGAAGAAATGCAAGGTTACATGATGAAAGGGGAAATAATATTAGTGAGGGAAGATAGCATTTATGTACTGGTCACTAAATCAGATGTCTTACATGTTGTCCCCAAACTACATTATAGGGTAGAAGACTATTAGTCCCATTTTAGAATGTAGAAATTAGAATTCAAGAGTATACTAAGGATAGGCTGGTCTTGAACTCAGTTTGTGAAAAACAGGCTGGTACTACAAGTCACTATGTACTAGAAACAAAAGTAATAGGCACAAGTCTACATGTGGATTGAAAGGTCAAAGATCCCTTCAAAGCCTCCTTTTTATAGCTGAGATCTTGGGTGTGCTTAGCATGACACAGAAAGCCTGGCCTTATTCTAGAAGAAGAAATGGTCTTTGTCCCAACTTTATCATAAACTTGCTCTAAAATATTAATCTATTTTTTTCACTGACTTTGAGAGAAGGGAAAGGAGAGATAGAGAGAGAGAGAAAGAGAGAGAGAAGCATCAACACATTGTTCCACTTATTTGTGCATCCATTGATTTCTTCTCATATATGCCCTGACCAGGGCTAGAATTGATGACTTCAGATGGAGACTGTACCCTTGTGATGGAGCCAGCAACCTCCACCTTCCAGATAATACTCTATCAGTTAAACCACTGGCTAGGGCAATGGTGTTGATCTTTTCATTTCACTTTTGCAAGACTGTTTCCTTGTCTATAAATAAGGACACTAGGATACGTATTTCTGTGACCCCTTCTATCTTCAACAATCTTTGTGTGAAACTTAAAAAATGGTAGCCAGAACCTGCTGAGTTTTAATGTGGTGTCATTCCCTGCTTGTGAAACTAGATTGGCATGATCAACACCTGCCAACTCTGGCTTAAAGCTACATTATGAACCACTCCATTCTGTTGGACTGTGCCTCCATTGGGATGATGCTGTCTTACTCTACTGCCCTCAGAACACATAGAGGTGACAAGTGACCTGAAAGATAAAAGGAAATCACCTCTGAGACTTCCCATATGAATTAGTTTTCTCAGATCTTTAGTCATATTTGGTAAATTATGATATCCTGTTCTTATTACTTCAAATTTAAAGGTCTAGAAAGAAATGTAGAAAGACTAGAAGACAGGGTGTTTAAAAGGCTACCATTTAATAAACATTCATTACATCCAACACAATGTTCAGCACTTTATCTACTTTGTGTCATATTAACCCTCCCAGTTAATATATGTACCACCACTTCATTTTGTAAGGGCACAATACTGAAGGTCATTGAGATTTGCAGATCTACATAGAGCCATATCAATTTAAGTAGCAAAGCTAAAATTCAAATGGAGGTCAGGGTCTCCTAGACTCCAAAGTTTTTTTTTCTGTAATTCCATTGTAGAAAAAGTAAGGTGGCAATTTGAGAATAACCATTAGTTATATAAAAGGTTTCTTTTATACAAGACTGTGCATATTATCTGTATTATCTGCAAGCAGAAGGTGGGGGAATGGAGATGAGCTCTATTTATAGAGTTGGACATTTGAGTTGGTTATAAAAAATAGTTTCTTAACAAAACTTGAATGTGTAACTAGCCATTCCTTGAAAGGGAATATATCAACTCTTTTTTAAAATTCAAGCATAATAAATTTTACATGAATCAACATTTAGGTAAATTCACTTTAATCAGTAAGTATGTAAGGCACTGATAATATCCTAATCTGGTTATCCCATTGCTCTGTAACAAACTACCCCAAAGCTTAATAACATAAAACAACTGTTATATTGTTCATTATTCTCTGCCTGGAATTCAGGCATAGTACAACAGGATAGCTCTTCTTTACACAGTGATGTCTGGACTGCACCCAGGGAAACATGAGTAATGGGAAATGGTGTCAGTGGCTCAGTTTAGGTAATGTGCTTAGGACCTCATTTCTATTTGTTTGCTGATTTCTTTGGTTCTTCTCCATGTGCCATTTTTGGGGACTAAAATGCACAACGTGGTTTCTTTAGCTCTATCATCTTAGCTAGGATGGCAAGACTAGCTGGGGGCTGGCCAGTCATCTCTCTCTCTTGGTCTTTATGTAGCCTCTTTAGTATGGAGGTATAAGTATTAGTGTAGTTGGACTTCTTACATGGCAACTGACTACCAACAAGTATGGCAAGTGAGCAAAGTGGGAGCCACAAAGATTCCCAAAACATATTCTAAGAAGTCACACAGTGCCACTTCCACAGTACTAATCTGACTACACAGATGAGTCTGGGTACTGGGTGGAAACGGACTAGACAGATGCATGACTGCAGGAAGCCATAACTTATGGAGACCATCTTCAGAAACTAGCCATGACAAGCTCCATGGAATTACAGGGTTGAAAGACACCTAAGTAGCTGGTTAAATATGTTATACAAATAAACTTTTTATCTAATGGGGAAAAAAAAGAGAACATACTAGGAATAGACAAATAGAAAACAAATAGTCTTCTAGCCCACCAAGGAAAGTTTTTTGTATGGATTAAAGGTAATGTGGCCTTATAATATTCTAATTTCTCCCTGGGCAAAAAAAGTTCATAAGTCTCAGGTGAATTCCATATTAATAATTTGTATTTTCCCATATACAAGAGTAAAAAATTGCTTGGGGCTATGACTTGCAGCTTTCAATTTGCATCTTCATTGCAGCAGAGAAGGCTGCTATATGACACATATGTTTCACTATCCTAGCTGAAAATAAAGTAGCATGGGTTTAATGCTATTGGCAAGAGACCAGCTTTCCATAATTTTAGTCTAGTGAATTGTTCTGGGCCATAATTTAAATTTAATGATCTAACTCACTGAAATGATAAGATCCCAGTTTTGGGCAGACATATTGTTGCTTCTCATAGGAAAGTCTATTATTTTACATGTCAGGTACTCCTTCCCTTTTTCTGTGCAACTTTAAATGAGTCAGGCACTGTCAACTGGCTATAACCAGGGAAAATGATTGAGTCACCAGAACTTACGTGAACATGTACGGCTCTGTATTTGAATCTAGTGAATTCATCAGTAAGGCCATTGTACAAGTCACAGATTTCAGTATTGACATAGACTATATGTTTCCCCAGCAGCTTCCTATGTAATGTTCTGTTTACTGTATATTCAGCAAAGAATTTGAACAGTTTTACCTGGAGCAAATATTCTATATTTAATCTGTTCAACATGATGTGATGTATGAAATAGATAAATGTTTCTAAAATACCCAAGAAGTGAGCACTCTCACTAAGACAGCATTCATTTAAATGAGATAACTTTGCTGCTAAGACATACAATTTCTTAGCCCCTCTGTAGAGAACAAGAGAGAATTGTGTTGAGTCTCCCATAAAAAAAAGAAAGCATAAAAAATTAAGACTAATTTTAAAACATAGCCAAAGAAAACCTGTTGAATGATTATGACTATGAATAATGACTTTATTTCTCCTAACTACTCATAGTTAAAGCAGGTCTTCTCCTACTTCCTCATTGATGTCTTGTTATCAAATCTCTTGAGGATATTTGGTTAGAATCTTTTATTAGAAAGCAGAGTGGTTAAAACTGACCAATTTGATTGACCAGGAAATTCTGAAATAACAGGACAGAAGTGGTTTGGGTCTTTGTTCTACTGTTTTGACTATTCAGTACCAAAAGCATGCTAAGTTTTGTGGTTTAAGCAGTTAAAAAGACTGGATACATCCAAAAAATATTCATCGGGATGGAAGCTGGAATCCACTATGTAGTAAAATGTGGCTCTGGCAAGTTACTTGATTTTTCTCAACCTTAGCTTCCTCCTTTGCAAAAAAGGGGATGATAAAACTGTCTACAGTACTTCCTTAGATAGATGTTAAAAAAGGATGCTTAATTCACATAGCTAACATAACTCTTAACATATAAGCACCAAGTAAATATGAATATTAGAAAACTTTTTTTTTTTGGTCCAGTAATAAACTATGCTATTACTTAAACTTCAAATGTTACCCAGGCAGGCATCAGTCAATTAGACTCAACTGAAAATTGAAGGGAAAAAGTTTAAATGTAGGGCTATTTTAAAGTTAATCATATTGTAATACTTTGAGATGATCTATTTCTGATAACTTTTGTATCAGATGGACAGTTAATTAGATTTGACTCTTGCATTCACTTCCTGCACAGGCTGTTATAGTTAAATGTCCAACTTTCAAGTTCTCTGTGGGACCAGTAACAATTTCTACTGGTAGCCAATTCAGCATCACCCCCACTGCAGAGTAAATTTACACTGAACAATGGAGTGTAGGTGAGAGCCAACCTAATTACCATAATTCTATATCCACAAAAATTAAACTACATAGAGATACAAAATATTCTTTCCTGATTTTCTTGAAAAACCAGTGTGGTAATGAAGGTATTTATGTATTCATCTTAACCACAGCTCAGATAGTAGAGTTTATTTGGTTTCCTTGAAGAGAGAAATGTCTGAAGTGTAGCTATTTTTTTTAATTGCTGACAAGATAACACAGTAATCACAAAGATGCTGTAGGATGAAATTTGGTACCTCAAGTAGTAAATTAAGGAGCTTATAAAACAAATGGTTTAGGTTCAAATATTCTATGCAACCTTAATAAAGAAGATAAAGAAGAAAACTCTTCAATCTTCATTGTTTCAAAATGACAAATCTGTAAAATAACTAGAATTGTCCCCAAACAATACATTTTCTTCCTTCATTCAGCCAAAGCCAGAGGATGCTCATTTTCTGAGCCTAGTTTTGAGGCATGACTGGTCCAGAGAAAGATTATTCTGTACTCTTCATTCAGGTAGACATGTGATAAATAAGAAAAAGGAGATTCACTTTGTCTCTAACTGTTTCAGAGAGGATTCTCTTTATTGAGATGTCCTAAGGGAGGGTTTTCTTTTTGCTCTCCTTGTGTGTTTATATGCGTGCCTGTATAAATATATTTTCATATCTAGTTCTAGAGACCATAGGCTATGTTTTCACCTTATTGTGGGTATTACTTTTCTAGTGCCAATAAAGCATTCATGAGGAAGGAAACAGTGTTCTGTAGTGCTTGTCATTGACAGTCTCATCACCCCTGTGGGTACTTCAAAATTTATGTCAAATCCTCACTGCCTACAAGGGTTTTGCTTTGATGATCCAGACCTGGCCCTCTCAGTGCTTGCCTGTCAGATCAAAAGCCAGAAAGTCATCCTTTCTAAAAGTCTGATTACCATTTGAACTTCAGGAGATTTATGACCACTAAACTTGATTTTTAAAGCAGTTTTACCCAAATACAGACCATTTATTCTGTGGACAGTGATCAGTGATATGAGTCTTCTAACATATTCATATATTTTATACCTAAAATATACATTTTTGTTATTTCGTTGCTGTTGTTAATAATGTATTTATTTGAGAACATTACTGCTATCATCTTCAAGTCAAGTATATCATCAGTTTAATGTGAATTTTTAAAAAATCTCTAAACAATACTTGCACGCAATTAGAGAATCCTGACAATATATCAACTATACTTGTGAATTTATGGCTGCTAATTTGTAACCCAGGGTGTACTACTTGCCCTACATTTATTATCTGTCTGCTCTATACAAGGCAGTTGTTGGAAGTGCAAAACTTGCAAAGAAGAGAAAAGGAACTACACCTTCTTGCCTTAAAGAAGCTCATGGTTTAGTTCAGCACTGTCCAATGGGAATATAATGTGAGGCACATTTGTAATGATAAAATTTTTAACAGTAACATTAAACAAAGTAAAAAAAAAGTTAAATTTAATACTATATTTAATTTATCTAAAATATTGTTTTAACATGTAAGCAATTAAAAAATTATAATGGAATAATTGACTCTTTTTTACTATTGTCTTTAAAATTCAGTGTGTATAGTTACCCTTATAGCATGCTTTAGTCTGGCATAACTATATTTCAATAACTCTACAGTCTCTTGTCATTTGGAGAACATAGGTCTAATTGTATGAATAAGAAAAGCAATGATCAAAACACAGATTGATAAAATTAGTAACTTTGTCATTATAGGAGAATAGGGTACCTACCACAGCTGGGCTGGCAATAAATAATCAGGTTGTTTCCAACTTAAAGTCATACCTTACCTCTTCTTAAATGAACACAAGGAGTCAAAAAGTAAAAGAAAACAAGCATAATTGTAAGAATCTAGATTTGAGAGTCAGTTATGCCAGGGTTTGAGTCTCAGCTTTCTGACTTACCAGCTGGATTTCTTGAGCAAATTACTGAACTTCTTTAAGATTCAGTTTCCTTTGGTAGGTTTGTGGTGAGGTTAATGTGAGAACAGCACCTAGCATATTCAGGAGGATGTGCTAGATATGCTTAATGTGTGGTAGTAGTAATTGTTATAACTGAAAGTGTAGCATAATACAAAGTGTCCTACTAAGTTTGTATCTATGACAGATGACTCATCCTCTGCCTTGCCTGCACATTAAAATTATCTGGGAAGTTTTATAAAGTACTGATGGAAAATTCAAGAAAGAGACAAGTCAAACGACACATCAAGTCAAATGAAATATCTAAAGCTAGAATGCAGTACATCCTACAAGAAAATAAATTCTTCTGTAGCAATTCAGCCACAGAAGAAAAAGAGGGGGCTGATGGGAGTAGGGCTGCTCTAGATTTTTGAAGATTTAATGGGTTGAACAATCAAATATAATGTGTTGGATTATTCATTTCTGATTCAACAAAAACAACTACATTTTTGCTAAAACTAGAAAGATTTAAGATGGTCTAAGGTATTAGATAATAGCAATTTATTTTTTGTAAAATGATGGTGTCAAGAATTTGTTTTAAAACATTTAAACAAAAAAAGAATAGTGTATGGTGTAATTTTAATAATTGTTGGAATCTAAGTGTAGTGTTAAGTGTGTGAATACTCATTATTCTCTCTCTTCTTTTCTTGAATTTTGAATGTTTTAAAAATTAAAACAGACATACTTATAAAAATGCAAAAATGAACTAAAAGACTACTTTGTGGTCCCCAGAGATCCTATTTTAATTTGTCTATGACATGAATAGGGACTAGAGTATTGCTAGTTTAAAAGATGCTGAAATAATTCTAACATATAGCCACTGTTAGCAGGTAGAAGCCCTTGGATGGAGTACTGACGTCTATAGGAGAAGAGTCTGAAGAAGTAAATAGGTGCCACGATGTAATAAAGGTTATTGGAAGCCAAGGATTTTAGTCTGGGAAACTAAATAGTTATAAACACCTTATCCCAAAAGAATACTCTTCAGCGCTATTGAGAATGGATAACTAATGGGGGAAATTAAGACAGGAAAAGAGACAGGTAAGAAAGGATGAGTATGTGAACTCAGGTGGCAAATGCATAGACTTAAAGGGAAAGACAATATATAATTACTAACTATATGGTAGGGCACACCAAATTTGTTGAGATTTGTCAGAGAGTTAAAGGACTGGTAGTGGTGAACAAGAAAAAAACACCCTAGTTTTTGATTTGGGCAATGTGATAAATGGATTGAATTATTTCTGGCAGGGTCTGGTATCTGCTGGAGTCTCCCTCTGGCTGTCATTTGTGAGGCTTATTGGGTTGAGTTCTGGTGTGGTTTGAAGCCCACAAATGATTGTGTTAGTTTTGGGACCCCTTTGCCAGGGCTCTGGTGCAGGCCAATGTCATATGTTGTATTTAACTGGCTTTGGGTTACCTCTCTGGAGCTACCATGCTCATTCACTGTTTGTCCCTGCTTCTACTGGGCCTGGGTGTGTTTTGGAGGAACCAGGATTTGTACCAGAATCTGCTTCCTGAAACTCTGAGCTGGGGAAGACCAATAAAACTCCCAAGGCTCCCTCAGATCAGCATTCACTTATCAGCTTCTCCACCTCACCTCTGAGATTGCCTGGACTTCCTCCACAGTCTTATAAAGAAATATTGTAGAGTGGGTCCAAGCTGGCCACACCCTTCTGACCATTCCATAGGGCTCAAGCTCTGTAGGGCAGGGTGATTGGATTGGGAGGACATGGCCAGTGTGTCCCCTACTTGGAGGCAACGTAGCCAGGTACTCAATAGGGAGAATGTGGCCCCTACTCTTGAGCTATGCCACTCAGACTTTCCTAAAGTCCAACTCTAGCTCTGCCAGGCAGAGCATACCACAGGTTCAGGTTGGGCATGGCCAGCTGTCTTCACTGCAGGAGCAAGCCAGGCAAAATGGAGCCATTAGAAAGCCCATGTTGTTTTTAAACACTGTGTTATAGAGTCATCCAAAATGGAAAAAAGAAGAAAAAGATTTGAGAATGGAAAAAAGGGGGTAAAAATAATAGATTTAAGGGCATTAGTTTTAGAAACCAACTATTTAGATATGGAAATAATTCATAAATGTATTTCTGATAATGATGCTTTTGCATAACAAGAACATTTTTATTGAATATGATATGACTTTATTCAAGGATCTATTAGTGTAGTATTTTTTAGTATTTTAATTGTCTTGCAAACAGGGCATATAAGTCAGCTTAATCTGATGCTAAAAAGAATGCCAATTGTAAGCCTAAATTTTCTTGCTGTTACATATACTTTTTATTGAAAGAAATGTTATATAGATAGAGGTCTCCAGAAGTTCAGAAAATAATAGACCAGTAAAAATAATCAGCATCTAGGGCAGCATAGGTATTTGACATTGGTCTCCATTTACTGAGAATTTATTTCTCCTTTCACTCTTCAAATCTTTAAGAATCTCTTCCCCAGATTGACATGAAAATCACTATATTCCTCTCAAGTGTAACCAACAATTAAAGTGAAAAGAAAAATAGCCTTTAATACTCCTTTTTAAAGTATTTTTCCACCTAGAAAGGAATGTTTGTTTCTATACCACCCCCACAAGAGTGTTACCCATGCTCTAAATCTTCAAATATTTAAAGTAGAATAAAGTGCGTTGTATCGTAATATTGGGGAAATGAGTGGAACACATCATAGCGATTAGAAAGAGGCCAGGTTTTGCAGTAAAGCATCCTGGTTTTAAAATCTTGGTTCCACCCTTTCACATGTTGGGATGCTAGGCAAGTTATTTCAAACTTCCAATTTGCAGTTGTCTAACCAAGGAAATAGGAATAAGAAAACCTACATGGCAAAATTATGGTGAATTTTAACCACAACCAGTATTTCTTTTCTACTGCCACTATATCAAATTTGCTGTGGCTTAAAACAACACAAATTTATTTTCTTATAATCTAGAAGATCAGAAGTCCAAAATGGAAATTACTGGGTTTAAGTCAAGGTGTTGACAGGCTGCTTCCTTCTGGAGATTGTGGAAGAAAATTGATTCTCTTACCTTTCTCAGTTTCTGGATGCCACGTAGATTCTTTGGCTTATGTTCCCTTCCTCACATCGCTCCCTTCTCTTGCTCCTACTATAAGGCATCTCCTACTTACATGTACTTGGCACATGTTACAGGGAGACAGTTCAGTATAAGACGGTTGTGTTCAAGCATGGGCCATTTCATTCCTCAGTGATATAACTCGAGATGTTTGTGGTTGTTACAAGTGGGGGAGGGGAGGCTAGCGTGCTACTGCTATCTAGTTGGAAGAACCTCAGAACGCTGCTAAACATCCTGCAGTGTTCATGACAGTTCCCTATCACAAAGAGATTCAAGGCAGGATAAAAGTAGGTTTATATTGTTTGTATGGAAATTAATATAATTAATAAATAATAATACAAGAATAAACTCTTTGCATACTCACAACTGTAAACGTACCTTTCCTCCAACGCATATCCTCCCTAAAGTTGCAATAGTGGTGAAATTAAAAAACCTTGGAATCTAAATTAAGATTTGTGATTCCATGTACAAATACCTGATTCTAACTGGGCTTCACCACCCAGCATCCTCGGCAGTGTCATATCATCTCTCTCGGTCTTAAGTCATCTGTTCGTTTCACTTTATTTTTTTTCAAATGTAAAATGGGAATAATAATAGTACCCATCACATAAGAGTGTTGTATATAAGTGTAAAGTAAATAAGTTTATGTAAATTAGATTATATGTGTAAATACTCAGGACAGTGCTTGACACATAATAAGCATTTCATAAATGTTAGTTCTCCTTAAGACTACTATTAGTACTCAGTAAATAGTAAGAACTGGTTTTGTCTGTGCATTTTCGGAGGCTTTCCAAATATATTTGGAAACACATATAAGTGAAATGTTGTATTTTATAAAAACAGTACATTTAATTCCAATAGTAAGCCAAATGGCTGTACCAACCATTTTTTTTAATCATGATCTTTGCAGAATTTTAAAGGTTAAATAGTGAGATATCTAAATCCCAGCCAGTTCCCTAGAGTCTGTCCATTTTCATAAAATCTCACTTTGGCCGCAGAAAAGCACCTGAAAATAACTAGCTACATATCCCACAGGTTGTATCTCTGGTAATCAGACCTTAGCAATAATACACTTTGGGCTATTATAATATCCCCTGTCTTTGATAGATACATACAAATTAAGAGGCTCATCAAATCACTAGTTTCACCATGGTATGATTTGTTTACTTGAACATGTCTGTGAGGTTTTAGTAAATATGCATGCAATGCTACCCTTTCAACATGTATTGTCCAACGTGATAGCCAATAGCCATGTGTAGCTACTGACCACTTGAAGTATGGCTATTTCAAATGGACATGTGCTGTTAAGTATAAATTACATAACATATTCAAAATATTTAACATGAAAAAAGAATATAACATCGCATTAATATTTTATATTGATTACATATTTGAAAAGATAACACTTTAGATATATTGGGTTGAATAAAATGTAATATTAAAATTAAATTTTATATACTTTTTAAACTTTTTTAAATCAAGCTTTTATCAATTTTATTTTATTTATTTATTTACTTTAGAGGGACAGAAAGAGAGTCAGAGAGAGGGATAGATAGGGACAGACAGATAGGAACGGAGGGAGATGAGAAGCATCAATCATTAGTTTTTCATTGCCATTGCGACACCATAGTTGTTCATTGATTGCTTTCTCACATGTGCCTTGACTGCGGGCCTTCAGCAAACCAAGCAACCCCTTGCTGGAGCCAGAGACCTTGGGTCCAAGCTGGCTTGCTTTTGCTCAAGCCAGATGGGCCCGCGCTCAAGCTGGCAAGCTTGGGGTCTTGAACCTGGGTCTTCTGCATCCCAATCCGATGTTCTGTTTACTGCGCCACCGCCTGGTCAGAAGCTTTTATCAATTTTAAATCGACATATATAACTCACATTATGTATCTGTTGGACAGCACTATTCTGAACTTTTATTGTGTCATTCTAAGGCAGATTTAATGTGAAACAAGCTGCCTTAAATGAACAAAGCATGGCAGTAGACCCAAGGAGGAAATGCAAGGAATTAAGAGCTGAGATTTCAATCCTCCCAGGCAGTGTTTCTCAAAGGAAAGACCTTTTATCACAGCATCAGTGTCTCCTGGGATGGTTGTAAAAATAAAATGCAAATACTTGGGTTTTATTCAGCTGTAATCACTCAGAATTTCTCTGCCCAGGAATCGGATTTTTGACAAATTCCCTCTTGATTCTTACTTGCACTAAATTTTGTAACTGACAGACAAGTTTATTGAGACTAGTGGGGAATGCCTGACCAGGCAGTGGTACAGTGGATAGAGTGTCGAACTGGGACGCAGAGGACCCAGGTCTGAAACCCCGAGGCTGCCAGCTTGAGTGTAGGCTCATCTTGTTTGAGCAAAGCTCACCAGCTTGAGCCCAAGGTTGCTGTTTTGAGCAAGGGGTCACTCTGTCTGCGGTAATCCCCTGGTAAAGGCACATATGAGAAAGCAATCAATAAGAAACTAAAGAGCCGCAACAAAGAATTGATGCTTATCATCTCTCTCCTTTCCTGTTTCTCTGTCCCTATCTGTTCCTCCTTCTCTGTCACAAAAAAAAAAAAAGAAGAAGAAGAAAATAGACTAATGGGGAGCCTGACCAGGTGGTGGCGCAGTGGATAGAGCGTAGGACTGGGATGTGGAAGACCCAGGTTGGAGACCCCAAGCTCGCCAGCTTGAGCGCGGACTCATCTGGCTTGAGCAAAAGCTCATCAGCTTGGACCCAAGGTCGCTAGCTCCAGCATGGGGTTGCTCAGTCTGCTGAAGGCCCGCGGTCAAGGCACATGTGAGAAAGCAATCAATGAATAACTATGGTGTTGTGACAGCAACGAAAAACTAATGATTCATGCTTCTCACCTCTCTCTGTTCCTATCTATCTCTCTCTCTGACTCTCTCTCTCTGTCCCTGTAAAAAAAAAAAAAAAAAAGACAAAAGGGGAAAAATATCAGATAAAATACGTAGACATGAATAACGGTAATAACACTAATATACACGATGCCAGTCACCACTATACATAAATTAGTTGCTATTTGTGAGTTACATTTGTCTTGTCGAGGAATGAGAATTCCAGTACCTTTCATTCCCACCTTATAAGATACCTTATAGCTTTCTGAGATAAAATGTAATCTTATTAAAAATATATAAATGAAATTTAGCCATTTCTGTCTTCACCTTAAGTCATCCATAGACCAAATTGCAGGAAAATACTTATTCTTTTTTAGGGGAATTACTGGTTGCAAAGTGTACTTTTAAAGAACAAACTTCCTTAGAGGAAGTGGTAGTGTGTGTGTATACACACACATATAATTGAGTTGCTAAATAAAGTACCTATTAGAAATCCAAAAGATCTTTTGTGATAAATAATGCTGCTTATTACTAAGTTACTATGATTATAGCAGTGTTATGAAATTTTAATTACATTATGCACCTATACAAATATTGTTTTTGAATATTAATCAAGTTAGTTGAAAAGAATTTCATAGAATGGAAAACAAAAATTGAAATGGCTTGTTTACTTATCCCACTGCATTAAAATAAAACTCAATAAAGAAAGTCATAAAGAAAAATGAAAGCCTACCCAGAAATCTCATGCAGTAGAAACCACAGGTGGGTTTTCAGCTGTATAAATTATCCTCAGCGATTGACAGTCATCATAGCTATGATCACAAGACAGTGCTTAAAATGCAATATATATGACTTCTAAGTAGGGGCATACTACTTCTCGCAACATCATAAGATTAGAAACCCATCAGATATGTTGTGGTTCCTAGGTGGGAAAGGTGCCTCTTAATTCTATTCAACAACATTGCTATTTGTCAGGTCCAGAAATCAATAAAAAGAATGGACAAGAAGGTGGTAGCAAATCATAAGAAGTAGGTTGAGAGTAAGGTATTTGCCTTGGTTGGCTAGGGACTGACACAGAATTGATGTGACAGCTGCACATTGTGCTATTGCATATGTTTCTGTCCCAGTGACTTCTTTCCTGTTATAAATTACATGGGACAATGACTTCGCTAAAGTTTGATGTCAAATTGCTGTACCACTTTCTATATATTTATTTTTTAACTATCCTCAAAAATATCCTTGATTCAGGTCAGCAACCCAGGTTGAAATGGATATTTGGAAGGATAAGTCAAGTGTTCATTACATTCAAGAACAGTCTTTAAAAAAGTATTGTCAGCTGCATAGTGGCAAATGTTGTCAATTATCAAACGAGTGATGTGATTAAACACGTGGAAAAATGTCTTTTGGAATCTGACTGAGACACCTCCAAATTAGTTCTGTATTATCTATAGTCAGAAAATATAGCCTTAAAAAAATACACGGAGAGCAGAAGTTGCCACATATATGTAATACTCTCAAAACTGAACAGTCTTTATATGTAATATGATTACTTTATTAAGGTAAAATTAGTTTATAACATTGTAAATGTTTGAGGTACACAACATTGTAATTTGATGTCTGTATATATTATGACTTTTTTTTAAGCGAGAGAGAGAGGGAGAGAGAGACAGACAGACAGGAAGGGAGAGAGAGGAGAAGTATCTTAGTTGTTCATTGATTGCTTTATTACATATGCCTTGACCGGAAGGCTCCAGCAGAGTGAGTAACCCCTTGCTCAAGCCAGCGACATTGGGCTTCAAGCCAGCAACCTTTGGACTTAAGCCAGGGACCATCAGGTCCGGTCTGTGATCCCATACTCAAGCCAGCGACCCTATGCTCAAGCTGGTAAGCCCTCACTCAAGCTGGATGAACCTGACTCAAGCCAGTGACCTTGGGTTTTGAGCCTGTGTCCTCAGCATCCTAGGCTAACATTCTATCCACCATGTCACAACCTGTTCAAAATTTATTATGACCTTTTAACAAAACTTCTAAGAAAAAGAAACTGATAAAAATACACACAGATTTTAATATTTTTTCCAGTGAGTCACTTTTCATTTTTAAAAACTTTAATGAATAAAGAATTCCCTTGTTTATAAAAGAAATTTTAATACCCTCATAGTAGTTTGACATGCATACAAAATAAATCTGTTGATATAAATTGTGGGAACCAACAGTCTAAGAAGGTTTCCTTGCCATGCAAGTTTAGTTTAAATGCTGATATACTATCTCAAATGTCTTTAATTAATATAAGTATAGCCACTTCTTCATGATAATAATCAGACAAAACACTGAAACAAACAAGCCCATATGATACTGAATTCATAAACTAATTCATTTTTAAGTGTTTACTTCAAGATCATAAATAATGTGTTTAAGCATTAAAGCCTAAAATATTACTTAAATTCAACCAGTTTCATTTCAGTTTAATTTGAACTCCAATAACTCTTTCTTAATTTGTAGGATTAAGTTTGAAGTGCCAAAGCTGGATGTCTTATAAATTTAGTGTTTGTAGATTGTTAAGGCTTTAAAGACCTTACCATGTAATTCTAATAATTAATTGTTTTTAAAACTGAAATGGGATATATAAAATGAAGTAGCTGAAAAATGGTGTTCAGAATATGAAATTCCAGTGACTTAAGATTTTTCAGACAAATAAAAACAGAGAAATTTAGGACATCAGAAAACTGAATGAACTTTGGGAGGTTAGGAAGGTGACTGATTGTAAATTAGAAGCATTCAAGTCACATATTAAAAAGGAATGAAACAGGATTTTTCCCCCCAGAAAGGGAGAAACATCAGGCTTTCTGAAAAGGGATCTTGCTGTGGTGTCCTGACTGACTTGCAATTAAAAACAAAGGAGTAGTCGCAAATGTCTGAAAACATTTGATTATCTTGGCATTGGGCATGCCTGAATAGTTTAGACTGTCAAAGAATAGAAATTCTTCTTTAATGTTTCAAGAAAAAGCAGTCTCACCAATATATATTAGGAACATGAAAAAAATGTAAAATCGTTTAATGTAAAACCAGAATTTTGGCAGCCTGCATTGTCTCTTAATCATTTCACATTTACATAGGAAGAGAAAATGCCTTATTTATTCAAACAAAGGCTTAGAGTTCTGTTTTTTTCACTTCTTTATCTCAGTTCACATAAGATAAAATGAAAAGCGAGTCACAACAAGAATAAGAGCACCAAAATTTTAATGGCACTAAACACTCTTTTTAAATAAATGAATATTAATGGACAAATACAGACTGCTAAATGTATTGCACACATGATTTTATTTCATGCTCAACAAAACCTGGAAGGTAAATATACACATTCTGTCCATTTTTCAATGGAGGAAACTGAGGCACAGATATAATAGCTACCTTGCTAGAACTTACAGAGTTAAGTGTCCCAGTTATGGTTATTGTGAATGCTATTTTAGTTGCTTTGTTGTGTTTTTTTTTTTTTTTTCATTTTAGAGAGAGGAGATAAATGGGTTGGGGGATTGACGGGAAGCATCAACTTCTAGTAGTTGCTTCTTATATGTATCTTGACTGGGCAAGGCCTTGAACCAACAACCTCAGCATTTCAAGTTGACATTTTATTACTCTGAATGTATAACTTATGCAGAATAATGGAAATAAAAAAATTCTTTTATCCTTGCTCTAAACTCCTAAACTGTTTTTGTCTTTTTTTTTTATTATTATTGTGACAGGGACAGAGAGAGAGTCAGAGGGAGGGATAGATAGGGACAGACAGACAGGAATGGAGAGAGGTGAGAAGCATCAATCATTAGTTTTTTGTTGCCGTCACAACACCTTAGTTGTTCATTGATTGCTTTCTCACATGTGCCTTGACCGTGGGCCTTCAACAGACCAAGCAACCCCTTGCTGGAACCAGAGACCTTGGGTCCAAACTGATGAGCTTTTTGCTCAAGCCAGATGGGTCCGCGCTCAAGCTGGTGAGCTTGGGGTCTCAAACCTGGGTCTTCTACATCCCAGTCCGACGCTCTATCCACTACGCCACCGCCTGGTCAGGCTGTCCTATCTTTTGATACTATTTTCTACCTTGCATTATTATTTACACACTCTTCTTATTTCTCTGTTGAGCTTATAAAACACTACCATTGGACAGGAGCCACAGTTCCTAGAAGATGTGCTCCAACACAAATGTCTATCATATGTGATACAGCAAACCCACTGATTTTCTAAAATAGACCATAGAAAACTTCTGTTATATCCAATAATGCAAAACCTTTGAACAACAAGATAAAATAAAAGTCAAGATTTTAAAATATTCCAATGAATCGATAGAGATGAGTAGTGTATTAGAATGTTGACTGGTGGATGCAGGCGACATTTCTCTCATTTGTTATATGGAGAGTATAGTGTAAGTGACTGCTTCTATTAGCTGGTTGCTGCCATCCCTTGTAACTTGAAAACCTGACTTTTTCAAATCCTGTGGCCCATCTTATAAATTTATCAGGGAGATGTGAATTGTGGCCTATGATCAAAGTACAAGCCAATGGTTTAAAATGTTGATGGTGATAGGCCAGTAGTAGATTTCATTTTTATTTTCAAAGTCTTGTATAAAACATGGAATAGTTGAGCAATTTCTGAAGCAGTGAAAATATCAACTTCCTCCACATGAACAAATCAAGGCACATATTTATGGCACTGCTTTGCCTGTCTCTAGAGAGATATGATATGCCAATCATCCCAACACTAATAAGAACATCCAGGAAATAGTATATTCATCAAATTAGACACTCAAATAAACTCTTTGTAGGACATTGTTCCAGGTTTCCAAGACCTTATTTGAGAGAAGCGGCAATATATCCTTAGCTTGGCCAATCCCCAGGACTTTAAAAGGTGCATTTAAATTGGTCTTTAAAAAATACACAGAACTTTAGTATTGTGTAAAAAGTTGAAAATATTAGTTCTGAAACCTGGATTAATATTATCTTTCATTAGAGGTACTTGGTGTGTAGAAATCCTTTACACAGTGCCATGCAGGCTATGTCGGAAAGGTATTAGAACATTAAAGAGAATTCTTAAGTCTGGGCTGGATGCAAAGTTCAATATCTTATATAAAAAAAGAGAAACTTTGCCTCAGTGGAAAATAGGCTACCATCCTTACTGACAATAGTAGAAAGTATTTAACAAAGGTTAAAATGTTCAGTGAGTCATTTATTGCTATATAACAAATCACAACAAAATTTAGCATCTTAAAATAACACTCATTTTTTGTCTCAAACTTTCCATGGGTCAGATATCCAGGTGAAACTTAGCTGCATGCTTCTGCCTCAACATCTCTTGCAAGGCCACAGTCAAGATGTCAGCTAAATCTCCAGTCTCATCTGAAGTCTCTATAGGTTTCAGATGTTCCCAGCTCACTAGAGGCTGTTGTACTGTGAGCCTCAGGTCCCCATCAACTGTTGGTTGCAGCCTTCCTGAAGTTCTTTGCCATATGGGCTTCTCCACAAGGCAGTTCAAAACGTGTCAGCTGCCTTTCAACAGAGTACAAAAGCAAGAAGTTGAGGTAAAAGGGAACCACAGGTTCTCTGGAAGTGATAGACTAATCATGGAAGTGATACACTATCACATTTGCCATATTCTCTGCATTAGAAGCAAGTCAGTATGTCCAGTTCACCCTCAAGAGGAATTAATTACATTAGGATATGAATACCAAAAGGTGGAAATATTTGGGGGACATCTCAGTTGTTGTCAACCACAACAACTTGAAATCAGCACTTTAAAACTTTTTATAAAATGTTACATGAAATTAACAGTGGAGCAATGTAACTAGATTTTGATGCAATGGAAGGCAATTTTGTGACTTGAACAGTTTTGTCTTTTGTATATCCTGCTCCCTCTGCCTGGGTTGTCTCATCACATTCCTTTTGACCACGGTACCACCTCTTGGTATTCATACCCTTGTAGAATCACTTCCCCTTGAGGGTGAACTGAAGCCTGTGGTTTTCCCCTGTGCCAGTCAGTCAATTTCCCCCCTAATCCATTTCTCACAGAGTATAAGCCTCTGATGTGCTGATAAATGCTTAACAACCAGCTCTTTGAAAACAGAAAAGTATATCTATCTATATAGATAGATAGATAGATAGATAGATAGATAGATAGATAGGTAGATAGATAGATAGATAGATAGATAGATAGATAGATACACACACACACGGATATTCATATGTCCATATGTTCATAAACATAAGCTTATTATAAATTTTGTTGATAACAAAGGATATTATACTTATTACAAATAGTAATAAAATATGAAATACTCTTAATTTTAAGATCATATGGCCAGATGAGTCTCATAGAACATTTTTGTGGAAATAAGCAAAAATACTCCAAATGAAAACAAACTAAAGCTCTGTATTCAGAGTTTGATATAGCAAGAAAGTCAACTATCTCTTGTATTTGGCACACTCAAAACTTCATTTTAGGGAAGTGGGAAGGCTTTATAATGAAACAAAAAAGGCAAGTGTTAGGCATGCTCAGATTGGAAGCAGTGGGCATGGGGAAGCTGGAGGTGGGCTAACCAGAAGTGGTTATCTAGTGTTATTAGATTAAGGAGCATATTTGCCTTTCTCTGATTTGTCCTCAGTTAGAAGGTAAGATGAAATAGGGAAGCTGGAAGATACTGACCAAGTCCTAAAGGTTCTGGGCTGACTGCTGCGGAAATTATGGATTAAAGTTTCATTGTCACATACAGGCTGGTCATTATCCATTTGTATACTCAATCTTTTACTTTCATTCATTTGATTTTTGATGAATTTTTGCAGGTATATCCTGCCTGTGGTTGCAACTGACAGTTGCGTATAGTTCCAATATGAATGTTGGTTGGTATTTTTTGTTTTTGTCAACTAGTAAGAAGATGAATGTATGTTAGAATTGTATTTGTTCATCAGTGATATGAGTGACTACTGCATTGGCTAAGATATCAGTTTCAGGCCCTGGCTGGCTGACTCAGTGGTAGAGTATCAGCTTAGTTTGTGGAAGTCCCGGGTTTGATTCTCGACCAGGGCACACAGGAGAAGTGCCCATCTGCTTCTCCACCCTTCCCCCTCTCCTCTCTCTCTATCTCTCTCTTTGCCTCCTGCAGCCAAGGCTTCATTGGAACAGAGTTGGCCCCAGCACTGAGGATGGCTTCATGGCCTTCCCCTCAGGCGGTAGAATGGCTCTGCTGTAGCGGAGCAACACCTCAGAGGGGCCAAGCATCACCCCCTGGTGGGCATGCCAAGTGCATCCTGATCAGGCGCATGTGGGAGTCTTCTGCCTCCCTGCCCCCCCCCCACACACACACTTCTATCTTTGGAAAAATACAAAAAAAAGTAAAAATAAAAAACACATCAATTTCAGTAAGTTAAATTTTTGTGCTTCTCACAATATAATAGCTATAGACATGTCACACTTTTAATTTGAATCTTCATTGTTAACAAAATTTTTATTTGTTTCTTAAGTCTAGATAATTAATAAAGCAGTAAGTGAAGCCTGTAGCATTTGCCAATTTCCATACTGCAATACTCTTTCAAGGCCTATTTCTAGATTCCAATGTAATATTATGGAACACAGAGTTTGGAAGATTGCACAGAAAAACATCACCATTAATAGTATTTTCACCAAAGAGATATGGTAGACATAAATAAATAGATAATACTAAAAATCTAATAAGTAATTAAGAACTTATGCATTTTGAGTATTATTTATCTTTGTTTCAATATAATTTATTTAATTGCAAATTTATATAATTTTAAATAATGATTCTTTTTCACAAGTTTACAAACATTTAATAATCACATGTATTATTTTTTCTTCTTTTTCCAAGTGAGAGGAGGGGAGATAGAGACACAGACACCTGCATGTGCTCCAACCAGGATCCACCAGGCAACCCCCATCTGGGGTTGATGCTCTGCCCATCAGGAGCCATGCCCGCAACCAAGCTACTTTTAGCACCTGAGGCCAAGGCTCCGTGGTGCCATCCTCAGTGCCTGGGCCGATGTGCTCAAACCAATCAAGCCATGGCAGTGGGAGGGGAAGAGAGAGGGAGAGAAAAGAGGGAGGGGAAGGAAGTGAGAGATGGATTGAGAAGCAGATGGTCATTTCTCTTGTGTGCTCTGACCAGGAATCAAACCTGGGGCATCCTTGCCTGACCAGGTGGTGGCGCACTGGATAGAGCATCAGACTGGGATGCGGAGGACCTAGGTTCAAGACCCCGAGGTCACCGGCTTGAGCGCAGGCCCATCTGGCTTGAGCAAAGGCTCACCAGCTTGGACCCAAGGTCGCTGGTTCCAGCAAGGGGTGACTCGGTCTGCTGAAGGCCCTCAGTCAAAGCACATGTGGGAGAGCAATCAATGAACAGCTATGGTGTCGCAACGGCAACAAAACACTAATGATTGATGCTTCTCATCTCTCTCCATTCCTCTCTGTCTGTCCCTATCTCTCTCTCTCTCTCTCCTCTCTCTCTCTAAGGCTCTTTCTTTGCCACTGTAAAAAAAAAAAAAAAAAAAAAAAAACTTGGGGCATCCACATACTGGGCCAACACTCTACCACTGAGACAACTAGCCAGGGCTGCCAGCCTGTCTTTGGTATAAGGACACAAAGTTTGTATCAGGTGTGAGGGTCAATACCTCAGTTTTCCAGGTTTTGAGAGTTTCAGTGTGGATTTTTGTTCCACCTTGCACAGATACAGGGCTCATCTCCAAAGGCCATTAATATCCAAAGCCCCTAATTAATAGACTCTCGACCCCCCAGGCACACCAATACAGTGGACAGTTAGGGCATCTGACGCCATTTATTTTCTTTTTAGGTTTTGACCCCTGGGTTGTATGTGTGTATGTTTAACTTTCTTTCCAGCTTATCATGCATTTAAAAGAGATTTTAGAATATCATCCAGCATTTAGTTTTAGGTGGTTTGTCATGGGGAGGTTTTAAGATATATGATATTAAAATTTAAGAAATTCTGCCAGATATGAAGGCACCTGTCTTGTATTAGCACTCTGTAGAAATTTCTGACCTTGCCACTGATTCTGTGTAGCAAATTATTCTGACCTTCAAATTCCACTTTTGCAAGACTTAATAATAATCAAGTTCAGTTTGCTTTGTGCATTATAACTTAAGGTTCGTTATTCTTATTATTTGGGGCCTTCAAGAGGTATACTTTAGATCAGATACCTCACAGGCTGCTTTTTCAGGGTTACTTACCATGTAAATTTCAAAAGATGGTTAAAGGCAAGACATTGACATAGTCTTCCAAGTTAAAGAATGAAAGAAAAAATCAGTCTCTAAATGAGAACATTCATATAAATTCATGAAATGAGTTGGGAAAGTAGAACATACCATCCATAAGGAGAAAAAAGATGTTAGCGGTGATATTTCATTGATTTTTGAAGTGATTTCATAATTACACAAACGTGCAAGAAGAACAGAAAGCTTAATATGAAAAGCAGTTGATGGACATCTAAATAGAATTTTTAAATTTGCCAACATGAATAACCATAATGTTGACCTAAAAATAAAAATTTAGGTAACTGAATTGGATGATGCATACTTTTTAAAAGTTACTGTGATATGCAGAAGTCTATGAAAGAGGATATACATATATTAGTGAATATTTTCAAACACAAAAATGTGAATTAACACTGCTTAACACTAAAGTTGAGTCCCTATGCAAAAGTGTGGGATCTTTAACCCTTTTTTTTCTACCACTGAGGTTTCTCTCATGGTACCTGGCACTGTTATTTTTATAGATTATAGAAACCTTTAAAATTTTTTTTTGAGAATTAGCCTGATCTTAAAGGAGTCTTTAGTTTGACCACATAAAACTTAGTGATAAAATAGTGGAGACTCCTGTATCTGTTTCTCATTTTTCAATTTTCCTTGTGTTTCAATTTAAGTAGCACTCCTAATTTTACCACCCTTATTATGTGGGGGCATTATCATATCCTGTGTTGTAACTTCTAGGATACTCTTCTGATAATAAGAATATATTTCAAGTAAATTTAAATTAGGAAACAATAAAGGCAGTCATCAGTTACGTGATTTTAACGGGTCCAGCATTGACTTTGTCTTGAGTGGTATCAACAGACACTTCAGCTCCTTACCAAAAGAATATTTTCACTGTCAACCATGTATTAAAAGAGCCCCTGTTAAGTGACTGCATTCTTCCTATCATATTTTCTCTAATTCAAATACATATTCATGTGGCATAAATTTCATTTTATGCAGGAATGACGACCGGTTGTGTCAGACTAGATGGATTTGATTGATTTGTTTAACAAATGTTTTCCTTTAGAAGATCCAATTATTCTTATAGGCCATCTTAGAGAATGAACGCTTGTTCAATATCTTGATTCCTACTGTAGGTTCATTTAATCATGTTTCACTATAAATTCATGAACTGTAGACAGTAGTATCCAAGCAAATTTTTTCTTAAATTATTAATAAATATATCCAATATTGAATGTGGATTTAAAGTGTTGTTCCTGGTACAAAATATGTTTCATAGCAAAAATATGATTCAATGCATAATTTATTTAAGGTTTAGCAAAGATATGGGAGGTGTTTTTTTCCAAATGCAGACACTCTGAAAAACACTGCTAGATAAGTAAACATGATGCTTTAAAAGGGAGTGAGTAAGGCAATAAATGTCATCCCCAACTCAGATAAACAGTAAAGATTATATTTATGTGATGATGGCGATGTTTTTGTGGCATCCATGCACCTTTAAAGCACAGCTAAGATTATTGATGAATATGCCCTTTACAGTTGCTTTGGTGTGCTTGTTTTTTGTTTGCTTTGTAGTAATCTTTGACAGATAAAATTGTTTTTCCATTAATCCCCCTTCATTCCATGTTTTTTAATCCTCATATGTTTTTATATTGCCAAAGCACTGAGTTGAGATATAAAACTTATCTGCAGTGATGACAAGCCTTTCCCCCTTCATTTTAAACTGACATTTCATATTGATTGGATACTTATCTTTTACCCCAAATTTGTGGACTTTCTACATAGTTCTACTTTGCCTTGTTTTGTTTTTATTCCAGAGGCAAGGTCCTCTCTCTGGCACAGATTTAAAAGGTCTAAAGTAATCTTTAATAGTTTTTGTTGTTGTTGTTCATTTTGAAAGATGATTGTTTTCTTAAGCAATGAGAGATTTCAGTGATATTCTGAGGCACTTTCTTAGTGCCTATAATCTACAATTTTGAAAATGAAGCCATTTCCAGTTATCGACTCATGTTCTACTTTGCCTGGCAATGCTATTTTTACTTGGAGAAGTCAATAAAGTTTTGTGTTGATGTGTGCACATGTTTACATTTTGGTGTGTGTTTAATTAGGGATGGAAGACTAATGAGAAGTAACCAATGAAGAGACCCATAATGTTCAAGTGGCCTAAAATCTGAATTTTTCAAGGATCCCCAAAGTTTAATAAATGTGTGCATGTGTATATAGGTATGCTATATACAGGCTTACACAGAAGAATTGAGATAGACACTGTCAACATCAACTGCATTCAGTCACTTCTTAAGTAACATTTGACACCAGCATTGCATCTGATGAATTTGAATTAATTTCTGAAAAATAAAATGTCTAAGAAAATCTACTAGAAGTTACCAAGTGCTTGGGGGAGGAAGGAATGGGAAGCTGCTGTTTAATGAGTACAGAGTTTCTGTTTGGGACATAAAAATTTTCGAGAAATGCATAATAGTGACAATAAAGACATAATATTGTGAATGTACTTAATGCTTAATGTACCCTTAAAAAGTGGTTTAGGCCCTGGCCTGTTGGCTCAGTGGTAGAGTGTCAGCCTGGCGTGTGGAAATCCCAGGTTTGAATCCTGGCCAGAACACACAGGAGAAGCACCCATCTGCTTCTCCACCCTTCCCCCTCTCCTTTCTCTCTAACTCTCTCTTCCCCTCCCATAGCCAAGGTTCCATTGGTGCAAAGTTGGCCCGGGCACTGAGGATGGCTCCATGGCCTCTGCCTCAGGTGCTAGAATGGCTCCAGTTGCAATGGAGCAACACCCAGATGGGCAGAGCATTGCCCCCTAGCAGGTATGCTGGGTAGATCCCAGTTAGGTGCATGCAGGAGTCTATCTCTCTGCCCCCCCACTTCTCACTTCAGAAAAAAAAAAGTGGTTTAAATTATAAATATACATATACATATATATGCAGTAAAATATTGAATAAATAAGTAGTCAAAATTTTATGAAAATTGAGCAACAACAACAGATAGGTTGTACTAAAAATGTCAGATCCTAAATGACAAGGATTTGCCATATTAAAAGTGATATTTGCATGTAAACTTTAAAGAACAGAATAACTCTTTACCATTAAATAAGAAATAGACAAATTTAAAACCCAACAAATACACTCTTTCCTTTAGCCAGGTGATATCCAGAGCTATAAACTGTGCCTTTTAAATCATTCTGCAGGTACCTACACCCTGTATCTTGACAAAAGTAGGCTTCAAAGTTACTAATAATGATGATATTAATTATGATAAATTTATGCTGATTCCACTTGTCTTTACTGTTCACAAATGCTTAGTCTGGTCCTTTTCTCCTGATATTTTACTTAACCAAGTGATTAAGTGCTAATAGCAGAGGGTCACTCTCTGTTCCCTTTGATTCATCTGCAAACATTCATATTTTCATGATTCTGACTTTTCCATGGATCTGTCTGTGACCTTCTCTTGCACTTGACAGACTTGGTTGTGCATCATGAAATTATTCTGAAACCAGGGCAATTTTTTATTGTCAAAGCTCAGAAGTGCCGAACATTCACAGAGGAGAAATCTCAAGTTCTCAAAATTTATTTTGCCTGCTATGTTACTGGGGAGAGTTATCTATCATTCTCTCGTATCCTGGCAGACAGGGCCCCCTCTTCAGACCCCCTTTTCAGAAGAACTTGCCCGATGTGGTGGACTAAAGGAGCAAAAGATAGTAAGGTCACATTATCCTTTGAATTGGTAACAGAATAATGCACAAATAATATTTTAACATATAAGGTAAATTTCAGTAAAATACAAAATCTTATTTGTACATTTCAGGAAAATTATTTAGCCAGTAAGAATAAGTATGCTATTTCATGCCTCCCCACTCTTACCAGACCCTTCTTGATAAATGCTTTTCATCCTCAACAATTGGATATATGTTACATCCTGCTTGATGCCTTCCTTAACTTTCCCAAGTCACCCTAATCTGATGAACCTACCAAACTTAATTATTATTATTTGATTTTATGTCTATCATTTCTTTTAGCCTTAGGAACCTGTAAGGCCAGCACTGTGTTTTAATTCAGTTTCCCACCATCTTCCAAATGCTAAAGCAATGTCCCTTTTCTGCTTTTTTCCCCAATGAATCTTTATTTCTTGAATGAATGAAAAATATTTAGTCTTATACAATTTATTTATTCTTTTGCTTCTATTTTGCAGATATCCAGTATGGCTTTTGAAATGAGAGAGGAGATCAATTTTAATTTCTCTTAAAAGCAATGTGACCCTGGATAAATTCCTCAATCTTTCTGAGCCTAAGTTCCTCCATCTGTGTAGTAAGAATAATAGCATTTATTTCAGAGATTTATAGTGAAGACTAAGTTAAGTCTAGTGATGCATAATAATTAACAATGTCTTGAAAAGAACTAATAACTTTAGCAAAAATAGATATTAAAAAAATCTTGATTTTTTTCATGTAAGACTACATTCAAAGAGAAATCAATAGCCACAAAGGTCACTGGACCTAATTAGAAGCAAAGGATAAAATGATGGACATATTTTATAGACAATCTTCAACATAAAGTAAATGGGTTGTGTTTTAGATGATTGCTTCTGAGACAACTGCCTTAGAGCTTAGAAATGCATTTTTTCCAAAAAACAAAAAGCCAGTCAATGTCTTATTTTTTAGAAAAGTCAACAGAGTTTATATGTCATAATAATGAATAATAGTACCTTTTCTGTAGGGTAGTTACATTCTGTGTTAATAATTCAAGCTTCCAGGAATATATGAGATGCTCATACAAAAGCAGTATCATTGGCTGAAACATGTGGGGGAAGGAAGTTAGAAAAGAAATGTTTTGCAATCAGGCAGTTCCAGAAAGTAGAACTTACTGGAATCATGTAATAAATTAATATCAAATTAAAATTTGGATTTTGATACCCACTGCCAAGGAGATATTCAAAATCAACCAAAAATATTATAAATTAACCTTTAGGGAATATTATCATATGAGAAAGAACTAGATGGGCATTATTGTTAAATGAAGCTAAATTAAAATTTTGCTTGTATTTTTGACCCTGGGATTGTGAAAAATGTGCAGAACCTGTTGAGTTTTAATTTCCTTGTATGCAAAGTGAGAACAGAAGTGCCTGACAGTTAGCAAGAAGGTTGTGTGCTATGACTTATTTTGATTTATTGGGAATATCTTTACTGTGTCATTTATCTTTCACTTTTGACTTCCATCCTTAGTTGACATCTATGCATAAAAAGTATATAGTTTTTATTGTCCCTGATACTATTCCTTTACAAACATCTCCATTATCCATTTATCCATTTTTCTTTCTACAGAATTCTGAAACTTTCTCTCTCTCTTTTTTTTTGGCCAACTACTTCTCGTTATCCTTTCATCGTGAACACCCTTCATGTTGACAACAGTGCATTTTGCTGATTATTTCTGATCATTGGTGACCCTGAACCTGAACCAGGTCTTCCCCATGGTCTTTGATTTCCACAACTTTTGCTCTAATGTCTTCACCTTTTCCTTTTCCAATGGTCTCCACAAAATCCATCTACTGCTGAGATTATTCTTCTACTTCTATTGAGTGGTCTCACTTTAAAATTGCATTTAGCTCTTAAAATCTTCCTTTGAGTATTCTTTTCTCTTTCCCCTTTGACCCTTGTATTGCAGTCTGTATCTCCTGAACAGTAGCTTCCTTCTTTCCACCTCAGCCTGGGGCTTTCAGTCCATCTGTGCTTTAATATTTATTCTCTATTTCTTTTTATTTTACTTCATTACTGTATTGTTTCTTGGTGTCTTCTTTTCCTTGTCTCTTGTACAGAGATGCCTCTCCTTAAGTAAGTACTCTGTGCCTTCTTTGCTTTGAACACTTTCATTTCATGTTTGTTCCTCCACATCTTGCTCTTGTTAGATTTAATTTTTCTCATATGGCTTTTCTTACAGCTGAAATCTAACATTTAATTTATTTCCTATAATTTCATTTTGACTTGCCAGGCAACATTTTAAATTCATCTTGATAGAGACTATTTCTTTTTGTCTGTTTGGACTGGTTTTATTTATCTGGCTACCTTTTTTGTAGAATCTGTTTCTGGAAAATTTGCACTGACATATCACATAAAGTACAAAAGTTGGAGATGTAGAATGAGCCATAAGTATCACTTAGCCAGAACCTAGGTATTTTAGAAAGGAAAAATGTTGTGGAACATCTCCAAAGCCCAGTTCATAAGTGTCAGTCCTCCCCACCTTAGAAACTGCAGGTGAAGCCTCATTCTATATCATTATGGTTTGGTTCTACTTCTATAATTTTTAGTCATTTTTTTCTATTAAATAAGTGGATTGGTAGAGTGCATATGCTTTTAAATTTTTTGTAAAATATTCACCACAAAATTTATCATTTTAAGCATTTTAAAGTGTACAATTCAGTGGCATTAAGTACAATTATAATGTTGTGCAACCATCGCCATTATCTATTTCCAGATGCTTTTCTTTTTAATCCAAAAGGAAGTTGCTTACTCATTAAGCAGGCACTGCCTATGCCTTCCTTATTCCCAGCCACTGGCAACCATCAATCTGCTTTCTGTCTTTAAGGATTGACCTAGTCTAGATATTTCATATAAATGGAATCACAAAATGTGGTCTATCTCTGAACCCCTTTGTGTCTGACTTCTTTCAGCACATATTTATAACCTGCTCTTTTCATTTTCTCTCTATCATATGTATATATTATATACACAGATATGTAATACACACACACACACACACACACACATATATATATATATATATATATATATATATATATAACTCTTTTCCTTAATTATTCCTCTATATAAGCATTGCTTTTTTTACTTTAAAGTTTTTGCAAACTCTCTTTTTGTAGGATGTAGTATTGTGTCATTTCTTTCATTGCTCAAACACCTTTTCTGATGTTAAGTAATACTCATGAAGAACACAGATGAGGCATGTCTGGGGTTGTTCTCCACCACAGCTGTATGCCTCTCAAAGATCAGCAGGAGAAGCTCCCAGTGGACACACAGTCTCATTTGACAGAGCTTCTTCACTCATTTTGGTCTTTGTCTTTCAGTACAGTCTCTAAGATAAATCTAAGATGATTTATTCCTCACTTGTCCCAAATTTTGTAACTCCAAATATGTCCATATCCAAAGGCCATCTCCTTCAATATCCATTGTCTTCTAATCTAGTTGAGAACACTTATACTCTTGAGTTGTAAACATGGCCACCACTAATTTCCACTGGTCACCCCTTCCCTCCACCAGTGACCTCTGCCCACTTTTTTCAGCCCTCTACCTAAAATTTCTACTCTGTTGTCTTCTGTAACAGGAGGCTTGACCCTTTGTGTGCCAAGGGATAAATGGTGGCAGGTCACACTTCACTTCATTCCTCTGTCCTGTCTCTGCTTCTTTACACTTTATTACCTCTCTGTTACCTCCATTGTCACATCCTTTAATAGCTGTCTGCCATTGTAGGTATGGAAGGAAGTCAGTTATATAGTGGATAACTCTTGAATAAAACACGTGCACACATACCTACCAAACACAAATGATAATTTGCTACAATAATATAATCTAGCTCTACATTAAGGAAGCAAACTTTTCCCTAAATGCAGTATAATCTACAAAAATCACTATCTTCAAACACAGTAGGGTTCATTATTCATTGTTATGCAGAGTGATATCTATCACACATTCATTAACAAACAAGATTTACCTTCTGCCACTCAGGCTGTGCCCAAGAGCCCACCTACATGAAAACTCATTGATAACAATACAAACACCTGGTAGAAGATTTGGAATTACTGTTTCTCTGTCCCGTAAACACAAAATTGCATTTCTAGGCAACACCACACTGCTTTCTGTGATCAAAATATGTTTATAGGAGCATCTCCTCTATTAGTAAGGAGGATCTTGAGAGAGATGTTAAAATGGGGGAATGATTTTCCTGCTTCGTGTTCTCTGAGTCTTCCCATATTAATTAGTTGGCAGAATCATCACTATATTATTTCTGACTGGTTAGTTTTTATACTCTTGTCAGGCAGCCCTTTATAATAAACCTTACCTTAAAAGAATTTAACAGATACCTTTTGTTGTTGATTTCTCTCTTCTTTGTCTCTTTTTTATTAAATTTTTAAATTTATATTAACAAGGATTCAAGTGCCCACTCAATATAACACCCTCACCCCCCAACAATGTGCCCCCCATTACACCCCCTAGACCCCTTTCCCCCTAAACCCCCTTCCTTCCCTCTGGCATTTGTTGTCCTGTTATCTGTATCTATTGTTATGTGTGTGTGTTTGTGTGTGTGTGTGTGTGTGTGTGTGTGTCTATATATATATATATATTTACTAATTCCTTCACCTCCTCTGATTCCATCCTCTTATCTTCCTTCCCTCTGATAGTAACTGATACTTTCTTAATAAAAACTGCTTTAATATTTATAACTTTTTTTTCACCTTCATCTTAATAGAGAAGTTAGCATTAATTAATATATTTAATGTTCTTTTTCTTTTTTTCTCTACATTTCTGTCTTTCTTTCCTCTATTTATTCTAGTAAATTATTACCCCTCTTCCATTTCTTCTTCAGTAACCATAATTTACAACTACTACCCATCCTATCTTATTCTGTATGGTTGACAGAGATAGAATACATTTTGATAAAGCAAATGCATAGCCCTACATTTCTTTCTTCCCTTCATGCATTCTATTATTGTCTACCTTTACGTCCGGTCGGTGTCCTTGAATTGCTAAAATACCTGCCCTTCTTCCCCCTTTCTGTCCTTTGGTGGTAGCTATATTAGCTTCCTCTAAGAATATAACAGACACTCATCAGACCCTAATGACAATTCTTCAAGGAGGCTGGGGTTATAAAATAATCACCTTTCATCCCAACAGAATACTTTATTGAAAAGATTGGGGTTGAGAACCCTGGTTTTCTGCATCCAAATATGATTATTTTTTTATTGCTGTCAAAATAGTAATGCTAATGATGTCAAAGTTAAAAATACTCAACTTCAAACTATTTTGCTGGAGAAACACATATTAATTAGAAATGATGAGTGCTTGTTTCTGTAGGCCACAAGTCAGGAAGGATTTTCTCCAAAACAGAATTGTGGAAAGTTCGAGGATTAGTATGTGAAAGCACATCCGCCTGTTGCCAACTCTGCTGCAGTCCTAGATTGGGATGACACCATCAATTAATCAAGAAACAAGTATTTATTCAGCACATACTCTGCACCCAATGAAATTAAAGCCAAAAGAGACACATTTTTCACATGATGTAAAGGGCAAAAATATATCTGTGTCCAACTGGGCATATTTGTTTTCAACAGATGGATCAGTACCCTCTTTTATTCATCTGCATTCATTGACTTCTCTTCTGAATACATGTTCTACAGACATGGCCTGCTTTGGAAAATTTTCTTTCTTGAAAATGTCTGTACAAAATTCTTCTTCCACCTTGTACTTTTCAAGGTTACTCATGTAGAGTTTAGATAAAAACACTTGTGTCCAGGCCCAGATGGGTGCCTGGGTAGTTAGAATGACATCCCTGTTTCAAGGTCATTGATTCAATCACAGTTTAGGGCACACACGAGAAGCAACCAATGAGTATACATCTAAGTAGAACAACTGAGTGGAACAAAGATTTGATATTTCTTTTTCTCCTTTTTGTGCCCCCCACCTCTCACCCTCTTTTTCCCAACAACCCATCTCTAATTAATGGGAGGAAAAATTGTGTGTACAGAAAATTATTTTTTAAAACCATTTTACTTGTTACTGTATTTTCTTTTTAGACATTTTATTTAATATGATGCCCCAAAGTTATGCTGTGATCTAACCCTAATTTTATCTGTGAAAGTAACCGATGAGAATTATATGTATTGATTATTTCAGGATGGGAAAAATTCTTATACTATCTGATGTCTACAAATAATAAATACTGCTACCTTTGGACTCCTTCAAGGGATGAAGTTTTCTCTGGGCCCTTTACGCCACATGAACCCATCTTGGTTGAGTAGATTGACTGCATCTCAGAACTCAACCAACTTGCTACACTGACAGAACCCTTTTTATGAACAAGGCACTGTTCTAAGTGTTTTAGCAGTATTCATCCATTTAATTCTCACAATAATCCCAGGACTCAGTTACAGATATTAATCCCATTTTACAAATGAGGAAACTGAAGCATAAAAATGTAAATGAATTGTCTAAGATCACACAGCTAGTAATTGTCAGAACCAAAGTTTAAACCCAGGCAGTCCCACTCCCTCTCTGTCTCTACAAAGCCTTGGTGGGCTTTTGTTTGTTTTGGTTTTTGGTTTTCACTTTGCTCATTTTATCTAGCCTCCTGCAGGGAAAGAGAGCACCTGTAGTAGGACATAAGACTCAGTTTCCTTTTCCTTGGTTTCAATTACTCAGAGTCAACCTCGGTCCAAACAGACTAAATAGAAAATTCTAGAAATAAACAATTCATAAGTTTTAAAATGTGAGCCATTCAGAGTAGCATGATGAAATCTTGCACCATTCTGCTGCCTCATGCTGGAGATGTGAATTGTGCCATTGTTCAGTGTACCCACATGTGTATGCTGGCCACCAGTTTGTCACACAGTAGTTGTCTCGGTTATCAGATCACTGTATCACAGTGTTCGTGTTCACACAACCCTCTTTTTATCAGTAATGATATTAGAGCCATTTACATAACTTTTATTGTAGTATGTGGTCATAATTGTTCTATTTTATTATCAGTTATATTTATTAGTCTCTACTGTCCTTATTTACAAGCTAAACTTTATCATAGCACCGGTGTGCAGCTGTAAAGCCAGTATTTGCGGCCACCAACAAAACCTCTTGGCCAGTGCAGGTTCCCATTAGATTTGGATAGTCGGTAATGGAACAATGGAGCCAAAAGCTGGTGGGCCATCATCTTTAATTCTAGCTTATACCCGGCGGGCAAGCAAAAATACACACTGGGATCCAAAACCCACTCATTCAGTGCTCACAAAGCTACAGACTGATCCAAGTTTCCTAGAATCAAAGGTTTCTAGCTCACCAGACTTATTTACCTCTGTGTTGGGCAGGTAAAATATATTATGCTCACTTTGTTAAAGATGGCGCTACCCAAGTGCAAGTTTTAAGAGTAAGCTTTTCTCCAGATTCTTGACTGATTGGATGATGTGGGGTGGTGCAGTCTCATGAGGAATCTTCCCATTATGCCTCAGATAAGTGACTTTGTATCAGAGACTTTCTTGTTTGTAGATTGAATTAAAGGTTTGGATTCTACACTATAAAGTGGGGCAGATCGGAAGCTTGCTCTCTCTTGGTTCCTGAGGTTAGCATTAGAGAGGAGAGTAGAGAAAGGCCACGCCGGGGAGGCCAGGAGAAGCAGCCAAGATGGTGGAGTGCTGAGGAAGAAGCCAGTTTGTGCAGTTTATGCAGAGAGAAGGAGATGGGGAACAGAGGTGAATAAGTCTGGTGAGCTAGAAGCTTTTGATGCTAGGAAACTCAGATAAGACAGTAGCTTTGTGAGCACTGAATGAGTGGGTTTTGGAGCCCAGTGTGTGTGTTTACTTGCCCACTGGGTACAAGCTAAGATTAAAGCTGATGGATCATCAGTTCTTGGTTCCATTGTTACATTAAAGACTGTCCGAATATAATGCAAACCTGCATGAGCCAGGTGGCTGTGATGAAGGCCTTGGCCACTGGCTTTACACTCTATTTCCCATCTCCTTCTCTCTGCACAAACTCTGCACAAACTGGCTTCTTCCCCAGCACTCCGCCATCTTGGCTGCTTCTCCTCTCTTCCACGTGGCCTTAATCTGCTCTTCTCTCTTATGCTAATCTCAGGAACTAAGAGAGAGCAAACTCCTGGTCTGCCCCACTTTATAGTGTAGAAATCCAAACCTTTAAGCCAATCTACAAACAAGAAAGTCTCTGATACAAAGTCACTTATCTGAGGCATAATGGGATTCCTTCTGAGAGTGCACCACCCCACATTATGCAATCAGTCAAGGGTGTGGGGAAAAGCTTAGTCTTAAAACTAAGCTTTCGGCTATAATGACCCTGCCTGCTTACAGCCTGTCCCCCACACACAATAATATAATTACGCCCATCCCAAGCCTAAGGGCAACTAATATCACCTGGGCAAGGGGCTTCCACGAGGGCAGTGTCATCTTTAACAAAGGGAGCATAATATATTTTATCTTTCCAACAGCAGTCTTTTTTTTTTTTTTATCTCAGTGCACACATAAACTAATTACTAAATTTCTACACACACCAAAAACTACATTTTTGGCCAATCTGACAAAATAATAGGTATAATTTTGACTCATTCATGCCAAATGGCTATTGTCATGTTGCCTGTTGTTATTTTTTTCTTTTAATTTGACAATATAAGGAAAAAGAGGTCAGTGCTCCTGACTAAAATGTCAGGTATTCCATATTTTAAAAATTCTTTTGGCATACCATTTAAAAATTGCTAATGTACAAGGAAGAAAAAGGAAAACTAGAAAAAACATAATGCATGTGGGGTTTAGAACTATTCATGGTTTCAGGCATCCCCTGGGGATCTTAGAACACATCCCCTGCAGATAAGAATAGACTACTGCAATCCTATACACCCTCAGGCAGGTTTCCCTGAAGAGCCAGGTCCTATCTGGGAAGGAGTGAAAGGCTAGGATGAATAAATCTCTAATCTTTTAACTTTCAGTGTTATCCCCTCACTGTTAGAATAGTAGGCTTTCTATGTACATGGGTTCTGCCTCAAGGGACTCACCAAACACATAAAGGAATATTTGGAGGAAATGTTAGATTGTTGCTGATATGTACTATGTACTTGGTCCAGAATGGTTGCATCCACACTGAACATGCATAGTCTTTTTCTGTCATTATTGCTTAAACTATGTAGTATGACAACTGTTAAAATTTATATTGTATTAAGTATTATAAGTAATTGAGAGATTATTTAAAGTATCGTATTTCCCCATGTATAAGACGCTCTATATATAAGATGTACCTTAAATTTGGGGCCTGAAATTTGAAGAAAAAAAACAAGCATGACAAAGTGGGAAATGCAAGCAAAATAAATAAATAAATAAAAAATAAGAAACAAAAAATATGATAACAATGGCCGCAAAAACAAGCGTGAAAAAGTGGGAAATGCAAGTAAAAAAAAATCTACAACTACTGTATAAGATGCACCCAGTTTTAGACCCAAAATATTTTAAAAATGGGGGTGTGTTATACATGGGGAAATACGGTATATAAGAGATAGTGCATAGGTTATATACAAATACTACACCATTTTGTATAAGGGATTGGGCATCCTCTGGTTTTGGTAACCATGGGGGTTCTGGAAGAAATCTCCTCCTGGATACTGACAGGAGACTGTATTTCCTCAAACTATAGAAGGTGTGTTTTATCCTCTGTAAAGCCAGTAGCCGTGGCCATCATCATGCCACCTGGCCCATGCAGGTTCGCTTACATTCGGACAGTCGGTAATGAAACGACAGAGCCAAGAACTGGTGAGCTATCAGCTTTAATTCTAGCTTAAACCTGGCAGGCAAGCAAAAACACACACTGGTATCCAAAACCCACACATTCAGTGCTCACAAAGCTACTGACTTATCCAAGTTTCCTAGAATCAAAGGTTTCTAGCTTACCGGACTTACTCACTTCTGTTCCCCATCTCCTTCATTTTACCACAAACTCTGCTCAAACTGGCTTCTTCTCAGCACTCTCCCATCTTGCCTGCTTTTCCTCTACTCCATGTGGCCTTAATCTGCTCTCTTCTCTAATACTAACCTCAGTTACAGAGAGAGAGCAAGCTCCTGGTTGTCCTACTTTATAGTGTAAAAATCCAAACCCTTATTCCAATCTACAAACAAGAAAGACTCTGATACAAGGTCACTTATCTGAGGCATAATGGGATTCCTCATGAAAGTGCACCACCCCACATCATCCAATCAGTTAAGGGTGTGGGGAAAAGCTTACTCTTAAAACGAAAGTGTAGGCTATAACGACCCGGCCTGCCCACAGCCTGTCCCCTAAAACACATGAATATCAACGGACTTGTATGTGCGCAGTGCCATCTTTAACAAAGTGAGCATAATATATTTTATCTGCCTGACAATCCACCCCTATGCTCACTTTACTACCCAAAATATACACCACTGGTATTCTTGTATAAGGAAATCAGGCACATTACACAAAATACAATACCAGCACAAATTATACAGTTTCAACAATTACAAAGGTACAATTCACCAGTCTCTGAGCACTTTGCCAAAAGTGCAAAATGTCGTTGGCCTTCTCTCTTGCCATGTGAAATGCTTCCGGAACAGGGGGTGGGCCTCCATCAAAGCCTCCCCCCACCCCATCAGGGTATTTCACATTGTCCAAAATCCGTAAGTCCATTCAACAAAGGAGCCTTTGCTCACTCTGGTCGTAGTCCAGGAAATCAGTCCACGCACATGAAGCCTTAGCCTCCCCCCTCATTCCTGCCATCATGGCAAGTCTCACACTGTCCCCAAAAGGAGCACGTGGCAATGGCAGTCAGAATTTTATCTCTGCTCCGGAGAGCATGATGTCATCCACCCCTATGTCCCCAAATCGCAGACCTACCAGCAGCTTGGCAGTCACTCCCTGCCATTTCAGCTGGGTTCTCATCTTCTGGAGACTGCAGATTGCAACGCTAGCTGGATTCTCCTCATCCTCCAAAGAGGAACTGGAAACATCAGCTCCCGCAGCTGGGCTCGAGTCCTGGGCTGCTGCCGCCTTTGCTCAGCAGGCCTTGCAGCTCCAGCCCCTGCCTCATGCCGCTGCTGGCTCTCCACAACATCCAGGGCAATCAGCAACTCATGAACCTGTTATTCCTTCTCCAGCGTCTGCTTCAATTCCAGGAGAATCTCGAATCCTGGCCAGCCTCCTCCTCCGGTGCTTGCTCCAGCTCCAGGGTCAGCATCTCTTTCTCCCACATTTCCTCCAGCTCCTTCCACTGCTCAGTTTGCAGGTCCCAGGATGCCTCTTCCATAGAGCTCTTGGTTTCCTCACACATGGCTGTAAAAGTCAGCCATCCTACAGTACCCAGAAGGACAGTCATAGAGAACCAAAACAGCAGCCAGTCCTCTACCATGCACCTCAAGGGTGCCAGCTCCACCGATCTGTATCAAATCCTGCCACAGACTACGCCAAATGTAAAGCCAGTAGCCAAGGCCACCATCACAGCCACCTGGCCCATGCAGGTTCACATTAGATTCGGACAGTCGGTAATGAAACAATGGAGCCAAGAACTGGTGAGCCATCAGCTTTAATTCTAGCTTGCACCTGGCGGGCAAGCAGAAACATACACTGGGCTCCAAAACCCACACATTCAGTGCTCACTAAGCTACTGACTTATCCGAGTTTCCTAGAATCAAAGGTTTCTAGCTCACCAGACTTATTCACTTCTGTTCCCCATCTCCTTCATTCTACCACAAACTCTGCTCAAACTGGCTTCTTCCTCAGCACTCTGCCATCTTGGCTGCTTCTCCTCTACTCCACATAACCTTAATCTGCTCTCCTTTCTAATACTAGCCTCAGAAACTGAGAGAGAGCAAGTCCCTGATCTGTCCCACTTTCTAGTGTAAAAATCCAAACCCTTAATCCAATCTACAAACAAGAAAGACTCTGATACAAGGTCACTTATCTGAGGCATAATGGATTCCTCATGAGAGTGCACCACCCCACATCATCTAATCAGTCAAGGGTGTGGGGAAAAGCTTACTCTTAAAACTAAGGTGTAGGTTAAGACGACCCGGCCTGCACACAGTCTGTCCCCCAAAACACATGAATATCAATGGACTTGCATGTGCGCAGCACCATCTTTAACAAAGTGAGCATAATATATTTTATCTGCCCAATATCCTCCTACTGGCTCTTTTGACCTTAATCTTACTGGAGAAAAGAGATTTTATATGGTGCATATTCATAGATGAAATATATATCAAAAATTTTTTTACTTCCCAACTTGAGCAAGTTCCTCTAAGATGGCTTCATTTCATTGATCTGTGCCATTTCCTCTAATCCTAGCCAGAACACATCACAGGCAAATGTTTGAGTAGGCAACAATATGTTTTCAAGTTCAGATCACCTCTGTAACTCCCACATCCATATCACCCAAATACAGTCTGATTGGTGGCAACAAAATAATCTTGTGATTTAGGCCTTAGTTTTCTACACAAATGTGCATGCAATGGAAAAATAAAAAACATGGTAGAAGGGAGTACCTGAAGAGTAGGGGTAAGAGGAAAAAGAGAATGTTACAAAAATAGGAGTCAAAAATAGGTGCCATTTAAAACACATTACTTGTCTGGCCTGTGGTGATGCAGTGGATAAAGTGCCAATCTGGAACACTGAGGTCGCCAGTTCAAAACCCTGGGCTTGCCTGGTCGAGGCACATATGGGAGTTGATGCTTCCTGCTTCTCCCCATCTATCTATCTATCTATCTATCTATCTATCTATCTATCTATCTATCATCTATCTATCTATCTATCTATCTATCATCTTACTCCTCTCTAAAATGAAAAAACAAATTCTTTGAAAAACACATTACTTACATCTAAATTTCAAAAGATAATCTTTGAAATTGTAAATGAGAAACTATAAATAATCTCTTTGGTCTAAACTGGCCGGCCATATAATAAAACAACCTACAATATAATCTTACAAGAAGAATAACTAATCTCTAAGTTTAAATCATAATAGCTTTAACCTCTAGCCAGGAATTCAGAAAACAAATAGTGAACAAAGGTGATTGAGACAAAACTTGGCTTTACATCAATAATCAAGATTTTTACCTTTCTCTTTTTATATTCCAGTAAGAATATACTTCAGTTGAAACTTTAAAAGTTGAAATATATTTCCAAAGGGAATAAAAGGGTTTATTTTTATTGTTATTTTGCTGATATAACAGAGAAACACATATGTAAAGCCAGTGGCCCAGGACATTATCACAACCGCCTGGCCAGTGCAGGTTCTCATTAGATTCGGACAGTCGGTAATGAAACAATGGAGCTAAGAACTGGTGAGCCATCAGCTTTAATTCTAGCTTGCACCCGGCAGGCAAGCAAAAACACACTGGGCTCACAAAGCTACTGTCTTATCCGAGTTTCCTAGCATCAAAGGTTTCTAGCTCACCAGACGTATTCACCTCTGTTACTCATCTACTTCTCTCTCTGCACAAACTGGCTTCTTCCTCAGCACTCCACCATCTTGGCTGCTTCTCCTATCCTCCACATGGCCTTAATCAGCTCTCCTCTCTAGTACTAACCTCAGGAACCAAGTGAGAGCAAGCTCCCGGTCTGCCCCACTTTATAGTGCAGAAATCCAAACCTTCAATCCAATCTACAAGCAGGGAATTCTCTAATACAAAGTCACCCATCTGAGGCATAATGGATTCCTCAGGAGAGTGCACCACCCTACATCATCCAATCAGTCAAGGGTGTGGGGAAAAGCTTACTCTTAAAACTAAGACTTAGGCTATAATGACCCGGCCTGCTTACATTACAGCCTATCCCCCACACCCACCCCAGGCATAAGGGCAAATAATATCACCTGGGTGATGGGCTTCCATGTGGGCAGTGCCATCTTTAACAAAGTGAGCATAATATATTTTATTTGCACAACAATATAATATTCTTTTAGAATGCACAGGTCATCACAATTATTTTAGTGATGATTTTGCCAATATGTACCCAGCCCTTGTTTGCCATTAGCTTAATGAACAACTCATAGAAAACGAGATGATAAACATCTGCTTAAACTTCATGAAAGGCTTGAAAATTTAGTTTGATTGTAATGCACCTAAATTCCTGTGCTCTAAGCTCTTTTAACTTGAAATTTTACCTTTTCTTAAACAACAAATTCAAGTACCAGAGGTTTTAGGCTATTGTACATGTTTATTTCTTTTATTTTTCAATTAGCAATTTCTACTGAACTAATTAAGCCATCCTATTGTTCTTCACTTTAGAGTGGAATCTCTCATTAGCTTTTCCTAGTTGCAACTTAATATCAACACCGGCTGGAGTTTATATTGAAACCCTATCAGGCACAAAGCTATTCACCAAACATAAATTATTTCTAATCTACACAACACCCCATTCAGCTCCATACATATAGAGGAACAGCTTCAGAGATGTTAAGATGAAGGGGCTGCTGAGTATTTTAACCCTGTTTCTTTCTCAATAAAATGTAGTCCATTACTATAAGTTCCCAAAAGACATGATGTAAAGCCAGTAGCCGGGGCCACTATCACAGCCGCCTGGGCAATGCAGGTTCGCATTAGATTCGAACAGTCGGTAATGAAACAATGGAGCCAAAAACTGGTGAGCCATCAGCTTTAATTCTAGCTTGCTCCCGGCAGGCAAGCAAAAACACACACTGGGCTCCAAAACCCACACATTCATTGCACACAAAGCTACTGAGTTATCCGAGTTTCCTAGAATCAAAGGTTTCTAGCTCACCAGACTTATTCACCTCTGTTTCCCATCTCCTCCTGCACAAACTCTTAACAAACTGGCTTCTCTCTCAGCACTCTGCCATCTTGGCTGCTTCTCCTCTCCACATGGCCTTACTCTGCTCTCCTCCCTAATACTAACCTCAGGAACTCAGGAACCAAGAGAGTCATCAAGCTACTGGTCTTTCCCACTTTATACCATAGAATCAAAACCTTTAATCCAATTATACAAACAAGGATGTCTCTGTATAATGGGATTCCTCAGGAGAGTGCACCACCCTACATCATCCAATCCGTCAAGGGTGTGAAGAAGAGCTTACTCTTAAAACTAAGCCTTAGGCTACAACAACCCGGCCTGCCCACAGCCTGTTCCGAAACACACATTAATATCAACGAACTTCCATGTGGGCAGCGCCATCTTCAACAAAGTGAGCATAATATATTTTATCTGCCCAACACATGGTTATAAATTTCACTTCACCTAAAAGAATAACAGAGCTGGGAATTAAGCTTCAGTTAGGTTCAGTTAGGTTTCGTATTACCCGATGCATAAAAGGCTCCAATGTATAAAACGCACCTTAATTTGGGGGCCCGAAATTTGAAAAGAAATATATTGGGCAGATAAAATATATTATACTCACTTTGTTAAAGATGGAGCTGCCCACGGGGAAGCCCGTTGCCCAGGTGATATTAGTTGCCCTTATGTTTGTGTATGGCCAGTAGCCAAGGCAACCATCACAGCCGCTTGGCTCATGCAGGTTCGCATTAGATTCAGACAGTCGGTAATGAAACAACAGAGCCAAAAACTGGTGGGCCATCAGCTTTAATTCTAGCAAGCATTAGCTTGCAAGTAAAAACACACACTGGACTCCAAAACCCACTCATTCATTGCTCACAAAGCTACTGTATAAAGCCAGTAGTCGATGTCACCATTATCACAGCCGCCTGACCCGTGCAGGTTCGCATTAGATTCGAACAGTTGGTAATGAAACACAGGAGCCAAGAACTGGTGAGCTTTAATTCTAGCTTGCACCCGGCGGGCAAGCAAAAACACACACTGGGCTCCAAAACCCACACGTTCAGTGCTCACTGAGCTATTGACTTATCCGAGTTTCCTAGAATCAAAGGCTTCTAGCTCACCAGACTTATTCACCTGTTTCCCATCTCCTCCAGCACAAACTTTTAACAAACTGGCTTCTTCCTCAGCACTCCGCCATCTTGGCTGCCTCCTCTCCTCCACGTGGCCTTACTCTGCTCTCCTTTCTAATACTTCAGGAACCGAGAGAGAGATCAAGCTACTAGTCTCTCCCACTTTATACTGTAGAATCAAAACCTTTAATCCAATTATACAAACAAGGAAGTCTCTGTATAATGGGATTCCTCAGGAGAGTGCACCACCCTACATCATCCAATCAGTCAAGGGTGTGGGGAAAAGCTTACTCCTAAAACCAAGCCTTAGGCCATAATGACCTGGCCTGCTTACATTACAGCCTTTTCCCCTCACCCATCCCAAGCATAAGGGCAAATAATATCACCTGGGTGATGGGCTTCCATGTGGGTAGCACCATCTTTAACAAAGTGAGCATAATATATTTTATCTACCCAACAGCTTGGGATGGGCATAATTATATTATTGTGTGTAAGGGACAGGCTGTAAACAGGCAGTGTCCTTATGGCCCAAGGCTTAGTTTTAAGATTAAGCTTTTCCCCACACCTTTGACTGATTGCATGATGTAGGGTGGTGCACTCTCATGAGGAATCCTCCCATTATGCCTCAGATAAGTGACTTTGTATCAGAGACTTTCTTGTTTGTAGATTGGCTTAAAGGTTTGGATTTCTACACTATAAAGTGGGGCAGACCGGGAGTTTGCTCTCTCTTGGTTCCTGAGATTAGCATTAGAGAGGAGAGCAGGTTAAGGCCACATGGAGGAGAGGAGAAACATTTAAGATGGCGGAGTGTTGAGGGAGAAGCCAGTTTGTGCAGAGTTTGTGCTGGAGAAGGAGATGGGGAACAGAAGTGAATAAGTCTAGTGATCTAGAAGCCTTTGATGCTAGGAAACTCGGTTAAGTCAGTTGCTTTGTGAGCACTGAATGAGTGGGGTTTTGAGCCCAGTGTGTGTTTTTGTTTGCCCACTGGGTGCAAGCTAGGATTAAAGCTGATGGCTCACCAGTTTTTGGGTCCGTCGTTTCATTACCGACTGTCCGAATCTAATGTGAAACTACATGGGCCAGGCAGCTGTGATGGTAGCGTTGGTGTAAGGCCATGAGCCGCCATCATGGCCATTCACATGCAGGTTCCCATTGGATTCGGGCTGACAGTGAAGAAATGGCAGAGTCGGAGGTTGGTAGGCCATTCTGTTTATTGGTGTCTCACCAAGACAGGCAAGCCACAAGAGAAGACAAGGGAAAAGCAGAAAACCAGCTTTTCCCATGGAGGGCAAGGGATCAGGGAGGCCCCTGCAATGGTGATAGCAAGAACCGAGAGCACAAGCTCCTGGTCTACCCCACTTTATAGCATAGACTCAAAATCTTTAATCCAGTTATACAAACAAGAAAGTCTCTGATACAAAGCCACTCATCTGAGGCATAATGGGATTCCTCAGGAGAGTGCACCACCCTACATCATCCAATCAGTCAAGGGTGTGGAAAAGAGCTTACTCTTAAAACTAAGCCTTAGGCTATAACAACCCGGCCTGGCCACAGCCTGTCCCAGAACACACATTAATATCAACGAACTTCCATGTGGGCAGCTCCATCTTCAACAAAGTGACCATAATATATTTTATCAGCCCAACATTTGGCCACTGGCTTTACAAAATGTATTACATAAAGTTATTGTACTCAAGTTTTAATCCTCTTAAAATTTATACAACTCCTCATCCATGTGAAAAACGCGGGAAATTCAAGTTAAAAAACCTATAGCCACTGTATAAGATACATCCAGTTTTTAGACCCAGATTTTTCAAAAAATGGTGCATCTTATACATAGGGAAATATGGTATATGGCATATTCTATCTTGATTAAGTAACAGCATTTTTGAATCTATAAGCATATAATTAGGCTTTCTTTTCCAAGCTATTGTTTGTTTGTTTGTTTGTTTATAACGATGATCTGGTAAATGATAGAAGGATGTCATGGAGTTTTACCCAGGTCACACAATTCTCTAACAGTGGTTGGCAAGAAGGGGTTTTCTTTCTCTAACATGGATTCTCCATTTTTCACACTGTATCCCTAGTGCTAACCCCCCAGAGCTTTATACATCCTAGATGATCCATAAATTTACTCAAGGACTGAATACATGAATAAATAAGTACATGAAGGAATACACATATAAATCAACAACACTACCTACATGTGTGTTTACTATTCTTAAAGGTCTCTTATATGGTGACATGGATTCACATGTCCTTTGCAATTTGAATACAGATGATAAAAAAAAAATGAATAACAAATCAGTCGATTACACAGATGCTATTTCTGTCATCCCAAGAAGTACTATAAAGTACTTTTAATGTATTATAAATTAAACATGATCTCTTCCTAGTTCTTTGAACAGAAAATAACTAGAAGATGAAAGTATGTGAGCACACACAGTATGTTTGATTAAGCCTAAGTTGGATTAAATGGAATATTTCACAGCAATGGCTATAGGTAGATATAACCAAAATCTCAAATATTATGTCATAGTTGTTCTGGTTAATTTTATCTTATTATTAATTAAGATTTCTTGAAGTAAAATTCATCAAGGTGAATTCATCCTTCATATCTAGAATTTAATGGTATTATATACATTGTCTTTTTTATATTAGGTATACCTATCTCCCAAATTTTATGTCATTATCTCATTTTAGATTCTTTCTTTGACTTTTTACAATTAAATAGTTGCCTATTTTTAAGAGATTTTCCCCCAGCTTCTAGATTTTCTAGAATCACTTTGAGTATTATTAAATAAGTAAAGTGAATTATGAGGAAAAATGCTTTTATAAAAGGATTTTAGTGGTTTTGATGACCTTATATATATTTTTGCAATGACTTTATGTATTCCAGCCACTGAACAAAAGTTAAATAAACATGTTTATTTAATTTTAATTTCCACATAAAATTCAAGTTTTCAATAGTTTAGTCTCTGATGGAAAAATTTTGTAAACATCAAGCAGGGAGGATACAAATGATATAAATATCTTCCAGATTTTTAAATGTCAGTTGTTCCCAGGGGAGGACCCTTGAATAAACATCATACATAGTCTTACCAGATGTTATCAATGAATGCCACTTTAATTGCAGTTTTCCAATACCTGTGCTGTTAATAACAGTTTATAGAAGATTTGAAGTTCTTTTGTTTGATTCAGTGGTCATTTAACAAATAGCTGTGCTAAATGATGTACATTTGTCTTGGGATTATCTCCCTCAAACAGATGGTATCTTGGGACTTGTTGTGACACTTCATTGTTTCTGGTGACTGATGACTCATTGTGAGAAAATGCCAGTGTACACAATACATGACAATAAGATTGTTTGGTGGTTTTTACTACAGCTAATTTTTAAACAGAATTTCAACTGATGTGACAATTTTACTAAAATACTGTCAAAATAAAAGCAGCCCACTTAGAAATCAAATCTGGCTCATTCTCAGCCCTTTGGTGTCATTCTGGTTTGTTGCCAGGATTAGGAGACTTTGTATCAATGTCATCGCTGATAACTTGATCACTGCAGATGGCTCACTGTCAATTTTTTCACCTATCTTGATGGCTCACTTTGCAATGGTGATGAATTACTTCCTGGGAATTTATTTTCCTTCCTGCTGCCCTCCACATATTACCAAAGGAGCAGTGTTTATAACTGATCTTTAGACTTGTTTGGACACAAAATGAGGCTTTCAGAGATCATGGAGAAAAATGATCCATTATGAAGGAACTCAGAGAATGTTAAGGAATTTCAAGCTTAGCTGTGACTCTCTTGAACTGATAACCTTGCATAGTTAAAGAGGCAACTCCCATAATAATTTGGAGTCCTTGTATCCTTTATCAACATAGCAGAACTAGCACTGTGATCATGAGGTCTTCACACCGTGGCATAATACATTATTTTGTGTGTCAAAAAGAGCCCTTAAAGGTAGCCCATTATCATCAATGACAACTAGACAATCAATACTGTTAAAATACTGGGTTCTCATTACAGTGAGCTGACTTCACAGATACCCAATCCACTCAGCATAGGCTAGCACAAAAGCCTTTTATCATATGTCATCCTCTCCAAGGGCTAATCAGAAACAGAGATAAAAGAGAGGAGGTGATAACATTTGTGCAAAGTAAATTTTATTTAAAAAGAGTAATGAGACTGAGGTGTAATTTTGTTTTAAAGAAGAAACTGATGTTATGTATGGTCAAAAGTCTTAACTGTTTTTTTCCTGAATAGCATGCTTTTATTTCTGTCAGCCTTCCAGAAATTCCCATGAGGCAAAGGTTTGACTGAAAGCAATACCATGAAAATTCTATTGTTTCTCCTATTTCTGATATGACTGGTGTTACACTCATGCTGCTTTATTCAGCTATTAGAAAAAGAAAAGAGCCTGAAGTTTTCTGTTTCCATTTAGATTCAGGTGATTCTCATTCTGTTCCATAGGCTTCTACATAGCAATAAAATATGTTGCAGCATGCAATGTATTTTAGAAGATATCTCACTCTCAAAGACCTTATCAAGAGAATAAAATGTTAATACTATTTCTATCATATTATAGGGAGAGATATGTCACTTAAGAAGATAGCTTATTTTCATTTACATGTTTAATAATTGTGTCACTTTAATTGTTAACTTTTGGGGAAATCTTTAAGTATAATATAAAATTATTTAATATTTGGAAAACACTATAAGTATGTTTTAAGACCAAAGGATATTTGGTAGATTAAGAATGACTACATAGGCTCAGTGGTAGAGTATTGGCCCCGCATGTGACATTCTCGGGTTCCATTCCCGGCCAGGGCACACAAGAGAAGCGCCCATCTGCTTCTTCACCCTTCCCCCTCTCCTTCCTCTCTATCTCTCTCTTCCCCTCCCACAACCAAGGCTCCACTGGAGCAAAGTTGGCCCAGGCACTGAGAAGGGCTTCATGACCTCTGCTTCAGGTGCTAGAATGGCTCCAGTCAAATCAGAGCAATGCCCAAAATGGGCAGAGCATTGCCCACCAGGTGGGCATGCCAGGTGGATCTCGGTTGGGCACATGCGGGAGTCTGTCTCTCTTCTTCCTCACTTCTCACTTCAGGGGAAAAAAATGATGTTGGGCAGATGAAATATATTATGCTCACTTTGTTAAAGATGGCACTGCCCACGGGGAGGCCCGTTGCCCAGGCGATGATATTAGTTGCTCTTCCTGCTTGGGAATGGACATGATTATGTTAATATGTGTTGGGAGAGAGCTTTCGTGCCAAAAGGTTTTAAGGAGAAGAGTGGTTGTGTTCTAGGAGGAGTTTATGCTGTAAGAGAGCAGAGTAAGACCATGTGGAGACCAGGAGAAACAGCCAAGATGGCGAAGTGCTGAGAGAGAAGCCAGTTTGTGCAGAGTTTGTATAGAGAGGAGATGGGGAATAGAGGTAAATTAAGTCTGGTGAGCTAGAAACCTTTGATTCTAGGAAACTCGGATAAGTCAGTAGCTTTGTGAGCACTGAATGAGTGGGTGTCGGAGCCCAGTGTGTGTTTTTACTTGTCTGCTGGGTGCAAGCCAGGATTAAAACTGATGGCCCACCAGTTTTTGACTTTGTTATTTCATTACCGACCATCCGAATCTAATGCAAACCTGCACGGGCCAGGCAGCTGTGATGGTGGCCGTGGCTACTGGCTTTACAAATGACCACAAATATGCCATAGTTCCCCTCAAGAAGAGGGGGTCTATTTCCTTACCCCATCTATCTAGGCCAGTGGTTCTTAACCTGGGTTCTATCAAACCCTAGGGGTTTGATGAGTCAGTTTCAGGGGTTCGGAGAAGCCTCTGCCACAGAGGCCCGAATAAAGTAATACCATAATTTCTTGTGAGTTTATGCACTTTGTTGGTTTTGTTCTTTGAGCAAGGTGATGTTCATGCATGGCTCACTATGTGCGCCAGTAAAAAAAAACATATACCTATGTCTTGAATTTGGGAAAAAAAATCATATTTTATTTATCACTAAAGAAGGGTTCGGTGAATGCGCATAGGAAACTAGTGGGTTTGGTACCTCAGAAAAGGTTAAGAACCACTAATCTAGGCTGACCCTGTACCTTGCTTCAATTAATACAATGTGAGAAAAGTGATGCAGTGAACCTTCTGAGCTGAGGCCTCGAGAGGCCTTGGAGCTTTTTCTTTTAACCTTAGAATGCTGTCCCCAGGAGGTGCTGAGCTAGCCTGATGAAAATTCTAGTGGAGAGGAACCAAGGTGTTCTGTCTGCCAGCCAGCTATCTTCAAGATATGTGTGTAAATCCGATTTAGATCTTCTAACCTCAGTCAAGCTACCAGATAAATGCCACCTCCTGGAAGACCTCAGGTGAAAAGCAGAAGAACTGACCTGCTCAGCCCACCCAAGATCACTGAGTCCTGGAATCATGAACAAATAATAGATTGTTGTTCAAAGCCATTAGGTTTTATGGCAATATGTTATGGAGGAAAAGATGACTAATGCTGGAAAAGTAGGGTAAAAAAATCAGTTCTAGCTTCACCAGCCAAACTAGCCCATCAACAGACCATTCGCAGCCCAGCACACTTATCAACAGCATCTCTCTTACTATTACCCTAAGCGAGTTATAAAAGAAGAAGTACAATGGTTCTTTGACTTATCCGCTTTAATCTGCTATGTATCCTTTGCTCTTCTTGTTGGTTTAAGAAAGTATAAGCAACCTAGCTGAGCCCTAGTCAGCAAGCTGTAGTAGTCTACTGGCCTGGTCTTGCACAGCTCCTAAGGGTTTTAGGAACAAAGGAGAGTTTACTATAAATTTTGTTTGCCTTTTTTTTTTTAACTTACTAAAGGTGATGTCACAGATTTAAGTAGTTTCATTCTAATCAAAGTTTGGGACTTGGAGGATAAGGAGAGTGAAGAGTGAGAAAGGGAAGCTTGAAGGAAATTCGCTAAATACAAAAAGTAATGATGTTAAAATAGTTATATGGAGTGGTGACTTTGCCACTTTTTACTCCATTTCATTTTTGCAAATGTTTATTGTAACTGCTATATGACAGTCATTTCGCTCAATGAGAGACTGTCTAACAATCTTACTGTTTCCCAACTTCATATATACTTAGATGCTGGGAATTATTTGTATTCCATGCACATGTGGTAACCCTTCAACAACTGCTGGCAATCTGACTTTATTGATCTCCTGCAAATAGAATCTGATATGCAATCCCCTGGGTACTGATTCAGAAAAATTAAATGTCATTTTCTAATCTCTCTAAAAACACTAATAAATCAATGAGTAAAAATAAAGCATTAGGGGTGCTCATTTTATAGTAAAATTTGAACCTGAGCTTTTTTTTTTATTTTAAATACTTTTCAACTCAGATCTTTCAAGAAAACTTAAGTATAAGACATAGCTTTAACTCTGGTACACCAACTAAAATGCCCACTGTAAGAGGAAATGAAATAAAGTCCAATTGGTGTGAGACAGAGAATGGGTATGGGATTCAGAGCAAGCAAACAAAGAAAAACTTCTGAGAAAAGTAAGAGCTTAATACATTTAAATTTTTATTTTATAGAGAAAAAAAGTGAAGATAAAAAATCAAAGGTCTTTTAAAACTCTAAACTTTCATAGCTTTATCCAAAGGCAATTCTATATTTAATTTTGTGCATAGGGAACTGGCTAACAAAATTAGTTGAAAAAATAGTTTTTAACAGTCACAAGAAAATTTGCTTGCATTATGCTAGCTTTTTATTTAGCTTAATGTGTTCCATCAACATAAAAATAATCTTTGGTGTGCACTGTCTTATTTGTAGCGAAATTTTTTCTGAAGAAGCACATGATTAGTTACAAATGAAATCAAAGTCTAAAGGGAACTCATATTTAATCCAATTAAAATAGCCACACACTTTTATATCCTTTTTTAAAAAAATTTCAAATTAGAAACCTTTATAGGTTTTCTTAGACTGGCTATAGAATACTACATAAAACTGATCTCAGGATTTCCTATTCTAATGAATAAGAATTATAGAAATTTTTATATATCTCTTCTTATCTCCGCTATATATAAAATATACTGCTCTCAAATATTAGGGGATATTTTGTAACTTCATATTCATTTTGAAATATTCCTTAATATTTGTGAGCAATATATATAGATATGCATATGTACATATTTCCATTACATATTTATGGAGATGAAAAATAAAAAGTGTAGTGTATGTTAACTGTGATGAATTAGTACATAACTCTTTGGAATGTTCTAGTAACAAAAGATTTGAGAAATTTTTTTTTTTTACTTAATTTCTTTATTTTACAGATCTGAGCATATATTTACACACAAACAAGATAAATTTTAGTATAGAAACACAAATATAACATATAACTTGATTAATCCTAATACTTGAATTACTATTTGACTTCAAACTTTGAATACACCTTACAATGAGAAATTTTTAATGTTTGACATTGGTATTTGATGTAATTATCCCTCATCAGTCAAAATTTCTGGATCCTTCAAGGCCCTGGGCACCTCCTGAAAGCAGTGGCTTTTATTAAATTAATTAATTTATTTAAAAATTTTATTTAGAAATTATATTTAACATGGTGACATTGATCAATAAGAGTACATAAGTTTCAGGTAAACATTTCTGTAGTATATGAACTGTTGATTATGTTCTATACCCATCACCCAAAGTCAAAGCACTTTCCATCATAGTATATTTGTCTCTCTTTACTCCCTTCCTCTCATTCCATTTCCCACACCTCACACCTCCCCGTAACCCTTCACTTTTGTCTATGTCCATGAGTCTCAGTTTTATATTCCACCTGTTGGGAAGATAAAATATATTATGCTCACTTTGTTAAAGATGGCACTCCCCACATGGAAGCCCATCGCCCATTGCCCTTCTTGCTTGAGATGGCTGTGATTATATTAATGTGTGTTGGGGGTACAGGCTGTAAGCAGGCAGAATCCTTATAGCCTAAGGCTTAGTTTAAGACTAAGTCTTTCCCACCCTTTTTAATGTAGGGTGGTACACTCTCATGAGGAATCCCATTATGCCTCAGATAAGTGACTTTGTATCAGAGACTTCCTTGTTTGTATATTGGATTAAAGGTTTTGATTGTTATACTATAAAGTAGGGTAGACAGGGAGCTTGCTCTCTCTCTGCCTGTTTCTGAGATTAGCATTAGGGAGGAGAGCAGAGAAAGGCCATGTGGAGGAGGCCAGGAGAAGCAGCCAAGATGGTGGAGTACTGAGAGAGAAGCCAGTTTGTTCAGAGTTTGTGCAGAAGGAAATGGGGAACAGAGGTGAATAAGGCTAGTGAGCTAGAAACCTTTGATTCTAGGAAACTTGGAAAAGTCAGTGGCTTTGAAAGCCCTGAATGGAAAGGGAAATGTTTTCCTATTGTGTGTTTTTACTTGCCTGCCAGGTGCAAGCTAGGATTAAAGGTAATGGCCCACCAGTTCTTGGCTCCGTTGTTTCATTACCATCTGTCTGAATCCAATGCAAACCTGCATGGGCCAGGCAGCTGTGATGGTGGCCATGGCTACTGGCCTTACACCACCTATGTGTGAAATCATATAGTTCTTAGCTTTTTCTGATTTACTTATTTTACTCAGTATATTGTTCTCAGGGCCCATCCATGTTGTTGTAAATGGCAATATCTCATCATTTCTTATGACTGAATAATATTCCATTATATATATGTGCCTCATCTTCTTTATTCAATCCTCTATCGAGGGACACTTTGGTTGTGTCCATGTCTTGGCTACTGTCAATAATGCTGTGATGAACATGGGGCTGCATGTGACTTTACATACCAATGTTTTTGAGTTTTGGGGGTAGATACCCAGTAGAGGGATTGCGGGGTCATATGGTAGTTCTATTCTTAATTTTGGGAGAAACCACCATACTTTCTTTCATAACAGTTGTAATACTTTACATTCCCACCAAGAGTGAATGAGGGCTCCTTTTTCTCCACAGCCTCTCCAACATTTGTTATTATATTACCTGTCTTGTTGATAATAGTCAATCTAACAGGTGTGAGGTGGTATCTCATTGTAGTTTTGATTTGCATTTCTCTAATAGCTAGTGAGGATGGGCATCTTCTCTTATATCTGTTGCTGTTTGTATGTCTTTTTTTGTGGGGCAGGGGGAGAAGTGTTTGTTCAGGTTCTTACTAGGCAAAGTTTGTAACCTTGAGCTGTCTTGACACTAGATATTTAGAAGATTCTCAAAAGCATAAAAGCTAATCTGTCATCAACCAAAGAGATAAGAAAAATGTGCTATACATTGTGGTCATCTGCCCTGCTGTATTCTATTTCTACCCAGTTTTATGGCAGTCAGTTGGTTTGAGTAGGGATAATACTAACTAGTTTGACATTGATTGGATGGGTTCAATTAGCAAAGCTCATCTTCCTGGTTCATGTAGGAGTCATGACTCGGTTTAAAACAAGGAGAAATGCTGGGAGATTTACTGGGGGGTTTAGAAGAACTCTTCCCTGCTGTGTGAGCAACTAGAAGAGACCCTTATTTCCCTGGATGGAGGTAAGAAAACCTAGGGTCTCAATGATGAGTGGCAGCATGTTGTAACTTTACGACAAAGTGCAACCAAGGGATGACTGAGCAAAGAGATAAAATGCATTCGGTTCTTTATTGACATCACTAAGCTACAACCAGAAACCATGAAGCAGTCCTTGCCTCTGCACCTCCTATTGCAGAACCTAATAAACTTTAGTTTTAAAGCTGTGCCTGTACCTTTCTGTTATTCTTTTCTCCAATTTACAGTTGAAGGACTTCTTGGTGATACAATGAACACAATAATAATTTTAAGCAATCAACAGGAGACATTCGCATACAGGATTCCATCACATTCACAACCAGGTATGATTACTATCTCCAATGTACAGGGCAAGAAAGTGAGATGTAGAAAAACTAAGGGACTTGCCCAAGCTCCCTATGGTGAAATGAATTGTACTTGGCAAGATAATTTGAAAAATAAATAGAAATCTTAAAGGGTCTCTTTTATTTTTATTTATATTTAAAAATATACTGAGAGGTAATATACCATTGTGTAAAATTAAGGTATGAAGTGAGTGAATTTGATACAGTTATATATTGCAATAAATCACTACCATATTATTAGCTAACAGCTCCATCATGTCCCATAATTATCATTTTTCTCGTGAGAACATTTAAGAGTTAGCTTCTTAGCAACATTGAAGTATATAATACAGTAGCAAATATTACTCAGTCAAGAGAAAGAAAAAAATCCTGCCATTTTCAACAATCTGGAAGGACCTTGAGGTTGTTATACTTAATGACATTAATGAGACCGAGAAAGATAAATACTTTATGATCTCACTTATATGTGGAATTGAAGGGGCCTTTTTATAGTCATTCTCTTCTTGTTCATTTCTCCAGAGTGTGTACCTAAAGCAAGTGACCAGGAATGACACCAGACCTATGATTGCTATAAAGAGGCTATTTGCCTGACCAGAATGTTGTGCAGAAAAGCTGTAATACCATAAATTAGTTTAACTCTGCTTGAGGAATGAGTATTCACATACAACACAAAACCTGAGAAACAAAATTTGAGAAATAACATTTTATCAGCTAGAAAGGTTTAAAAGTAGGGAGTATTTGGGGAGCAACAATCAAGAGTTCATCACATGAAAGAAGTGCTTATTCTGTTCTTTCTCAGATGGCCAGCCTCATCTATAATGTAATTATGCTTATTACTGTTCACATTTCCAAAGGCTCATGCCATCATGTCCTCTTAGCAGGATACTCTTCTCAGCTCTGCTAGGGCCTTCTTCCATGCCCGCTGTGGCTGCTGCAGGGAGTCTAAGATTGAATGAGTAATGAGATGCCCCAGTGATGCCATTCTGTTATATCATGGAATCTCTGGTCACTCAGGCTTCACACCTCATTAATTAGGTGCTAATTGTAAAAGCTCCTTAAAAGTAGTTTTTGCCTCTGCTCTGTGCCCTAACACCTGATCTTAATATGAAGTTCCCATTTGCCTCAAAGGCTCCAAGAGACTGGCCTAATATTTGCAATGTTAAGGTTACAGATTGGAACCTCAAAAGAAACTTGTGCAAAATCTTAATTTTTCTTAGCAGGGCTAATGTCCTCATTATATGCTTAGAAAAATACAAAGTGGCAAAATCATCTTCTCTGCAAAGGCTTGTATTTTGAGTGTTGCTAATCAATTATCCAGAGTAGAATCATGTAATTAAAAAACAAACAAAAAGAAAGATGTTACTCAAAATTTCTTGTAAGACAACTTTGAAAATATTTTTACTTTTCTAGTAATAAATATTTTACACTGAGGACCTGTTTCACGAGAGCATTCAACTTTAATAAATTAACTATTTCTGCCTGATTTAGTTCAAAACAAATTAATTCACCTCCTTAAAGCTGAGGCACTCACTCTTTTACATGATTCAGACATGGCTGAACATATTTGTGGAAATTTTCTAAAAGAATTCACCTTTCAATAAGTTAATGACTAAATGACAAAAGAAAAAAAAAGAGAGAGAGAGAGAGACCTGAAATAAACTAAAATATGAGATAAAAAATTTTAAGTGTCTTTTAGTGATCTACAATCTTATTTTTTAATGGAAAACTACAGTCTAAACTCAGACTAATTACAAATATAGTACATTTGAAATATAATGTGTTTGAAATGTATGTATTACCAGAGTGCTCTTACTAGGTTATATATCATATTATTGAATGCAATTAAAAGAGTTTATAGATCATATTTAAAATGTTGCAGTTGGAATAAAAGGTTACTAATACTAAAAGGATACAAGCTACACTGATGATAGAAATCAATGAAAAACACACTGATTGACCAAAAATCAATGTGGTCTTACTCGATTGTCCTTTCTCTTAAAGAAAGTGTAGGTTAAAACAGATGATGGTTGCAACCCAGAAATATAGAAGACTTGCAGCTAGCATGCTTTTGTCTTTTACTAAGAAGGCTTAGACTATGGCCATCTGGCACTTCAATGACAAGCATGCCAAAAAAGAGTAGGTGGAAGCAAGAAGGGCCAGAGCAGAAAGAACCCACTAAATTGCAGGACTGCTCTCTCCCTTCACCACAAAGAATGATCATGCAACCCAAAAACTGTGTCCCAACATTCTTCACCTTTGAGGTGGGTAGCTAAGATGCCATGATGCAGTGAGCCTCAAAGGGCAGCGGGAATGTTCAGCATCAGGACAGTGACAGTATGGGGGAAGGAAAGTTTGATCTTACTGGGTGGCTCTGCTGTGGAAGACAGACCCATTTGGAAGGCAGAAAATGCTGAAAAAAATCAGGCAGGGTTTTTGGGCTCCAGCTTGGACTGCAGACTGTTGTTTTGGCCTATAAATGAAGCCATAAAAAACAGGTCCAGAAATATGGATTAGGCAGAGGAAGCATGGCAGCAAAATGGTAATCCCTCCCCAAGCACACATCATTTTGAATTGGCAAGATTTATTGCCACCCAGTATCTACTGACTGAGATGTTTTTTAGCACTGTTTTATTGGCTCAGGGCAGAGCTGGCAGATCGAAGGTCTTTGGTGACTGTCACTGAGCAATCTTAAAAAATAGAATAGGGATCAATAGCCCCTACATATATGGATTTTTCATTTAGGAGTATTTAGATTCTTCAAAATGGCTGAGAGTCCCTAGAGATCTTTATAAACAGATTGGATACTCATTAGTCAGAAATCAGGGAGAAGAAATCAATCATTTCTGGAGATGTTTTGCATCCTGATGTTGTGCTTTCAAATTTTCCATGTGTGGCATATTCTATCACTTTATTTTGGAATATTCAGACCTTCATGAGGTAATGTCTCTAAGAGCTTGAATCCCAGAGCGGATATTTATTATTAGTTCTCTTCCCTTCTTTCTGAAGACCCATGTTTAAAAAACTAAAATACATTTTAAAAATATTTTACCCTGTGGTGTATTTTTTTCCCTTCAAAATTAGAGAATGCTACTGGAAATGAAAAGCTAAATAGGATAATAGATCCCTGAATGAGTTGCAAATTCCAGTTGCTTAGCTAGTATCACTTACTAGCAAAACGATTCTCCCATAGAAGCCTTGCAAATTTCTATCTCAGCAAAATGACAAATTTCTGTGGGTCATGGAATATGGCATCTCTCTCTCTCTCTCTCTCTCTCTCTCTGTTTCTCCCTCTCATGGTCACATCTCATCAATATTAAATCCACAGATGTCAAGATTCAACAGGACTAATTCCATTAAGATACTTGATCTACATTTGAGGCAAACTACTTCCAGGGGGCAAAAAGACAGAAGGGAAAGGGGGAGGAGGAGGGGGGAGGGTTGTGAGAGAGAGGATAGATGATTATAGAGGGAGACTTGACTTGGGGTAGTGAACACACAAAGCAATATACAGATGATGTGCTATAGAATTGTATACCTGAAACCTGTATAATTTTATTAACCAATGTTGCCCCAATAAATTTAATAATTATTTTAAATAAAAAGAACTTTAGTTTGAATAAACAAGTGCCTCTTAATATAGCTGAGACAAAGAAAGTAGTGTAATCTGCTTACTTAAATATTCCATAAAAATGAGAAGGTGTTTTTGTTTCATTTTGCTCTGTGATGAACAGTAAGACATAACCATTGCAAAATAATATGTATTAAAATGTTTTGTGAAAATAGTAACATCTCTAAAGATTTGAGTGTCTTTCTCATTAATACTTTGTCAATTATTTTATTTTTTATTGAATTTATTGGAGTGACACTGGTTAATAAAATTACACAGGTTTCAGGTGCCCAGTTCTGCAACACACCTGTGTACATTGTATTGCTTATTTTAAATCAAAGTTGTTGTTGTTTTTTTAACAGAATGCATACAAGATCAACTTCAGAGAGACCATTTACTTTCTCACCCAAAGTACTGTGTGTGTATTATGGTACTGAGGAGATGGTTGTATAGTTTCCTTGAGGTTATCAAGGGGACACGTGATCAGAAAAAGGCAAAGAACTCCTCTTCTAAATGAAATCTACTGCTCGCTCTATCATCAACTCAGAAGGAGGCTCAATCCTCTCTGAACCCTTTTGGGTTAATATACTGTGTGGTTCCAGAGCATCCTGGCTTCCAGAGTAGCTTTTTCTCTAATTGCTGAAACACCATCTTCTACATCAGCTCTGAGGTCCTTGGCATGCTCATGGTTACCTGAGAGAGGGTTACCCATTATGCAGAAATAATGAATTCTAAGCCTTTCTTCAAATATTCTTTCATATAACTATAATATTACATATATTTACATAATATATCAATTGATTATATATAGTTATACAAATAGAGGTAATAATGTAGATTATACTCTGTGTCAAAGTTTAATGAAAAAATCAGGATATAAAATATCTAGGTGGCACGTGAAATTGTTCATCTTTAGTATGGAAGTTGGAGTACTTTTCATTAGAAACAAGAATTATTTTTGTGAAGTAAATAAGATGTTTGATGGTTGTTTCTTGAATACATGCATATCTTTACCCAGCAATATATACCCTTTTTAAAGAAAAACTATCTCTGAATAGTATATATATTTTCTCTTTTATTCATATACTTATATTTTTGCCATATTGTATTCAGAATATAAACTGGTGATTATTACACATTTCCTATATTCTAAGCAATTCACATGTATTTTTTCTCTTTTCATCTGTACAGAAATCCTGTGATGTGTGCACTGCTTTTATCTTTATTTAGAGATGAAGAAACTAAGGGCTAGAGAAGCTAAGTAAGTTATCCAGGGTCTTAAGGTAATAAAGTGGCTGAGTTAGATAAGCTGAGGTGTTTAACTTGGAAACCTAGTTCTCATCCACTCTGCTAGTGGTTCTCAAAGCAGGACCAGCACCATAGCATCACCTGAAAATTGGTTAGAAATGTAAATGTTCAAGTCTTATCCTTTACCTATTGAATCAGAAATGCTGAAGGTGGGTTCAAGCCATCTTTATCTTATAAAGCCTTCCAGGTGGTTCTGATGCATGCAAAACTTTCAGGACTACTGCTCTCTAATATATTGCCTCTAAGTTTGTAGCTGATACTATAAAATTTTTTTAAAATCTATGCTTTCCTTAAAAAACATTATGTTAGACTCTCTCCAAAGTATTAAGTTAGTGTTTTATTGCTTAAACATTCAGAGCTTTACTTAAGGGATTCCTTAAGTGCTTTATGCATTAGTTCATAGTAACTGGAGCTTAAGATAAGACTCCAAGGCTTCCGGTGAACACGAAGGCTGTGTGCTGAGGGAGTGCTGTTGGCACTTCCATACTCTTCTCATATTATTATGAATGATCAACTGACTATAAAGACTTCAAAATAAATGCTGTTATACAAACTAAGCTTGCTGATTATAAATAAGAAAATAAAAATTAATTTAAAAACACATCCAATATGTAGACATATTTTGTCAAACTAAGTGGGTCCTTTATTGGAAACTACAACAACCCACAATCTTAGTTCTATTGGCCCAATGCAGTTTTGCCCTCCAAGGCCTGCTGTATGGATCCTGGTTTGTGTGGGGTTCTGCTGTTGTTTTTCACTTTACTCTGTATGAGCTACTGATGGAAACACCCATGCATTTAGAATGCCATTTTCATATTTCTGGGTTCCAAGACATTTGGTGGTAAACATATCAGATTTTTAAAAACTTAGGTGTGATTGGGTATAATCTAATATACACATGGCCATCCTTGGTGTCCCTGGGTAGCTGAAATTCAATTTCTTTTAATTAGTATTTGAAAGGGAAGACTTCCTCTAGCCATCCTAATCATATTTCCACTGTATTTTTATTCCTTTTCAGATATGACTGTCTTAAATTTAATTACTGTTAGCAAGACCTTTATGGGAAGAATAGAAGTATCCTCATAATAGTGTTAGCATATTAAATGTAATTTTCAGGTGGCCCTCCTAGGATTTCAGCACTCTTCAATAGAACCAATTTAGCTGCCTTTTTCTTGCCCTGACAGTCTACATGCATTCAACTCACAAATGTATTCTTTCCCTGAATCCCCTGATGCTATTAGAACTTCGTTGTCCTAGTATATTAGAGTGTTTATTCATTTGTGGCAAGATCATCAAATTTGATATGCATTTTAATGCTGTTCATAGAATATTATTAAGCAGGCTAATTATAGACTTCTATGCTTTAAGGTGCACTTCTATTGGTTTATTTTTCTTTTAACCATGTTAATTGTTTATAATTCAAAATAAGAGTATTTTAAAGAAGAAAACCAGTGATTGCTATATAAGAACATAGAAAATATACAATTTTACATGAGAATTTATAACAGATTACTCAATAATTAAAGCAAGTGCTTTAAAAAATGTATTGTGACCAAATATGAAAAGAAACGTGCAAAAGAAAGTTAAATCTGGAAGTCTGAAGAAATGTAAAGGACAGCTTGTTAGTCCAGAGTCACTTGTCTGGGCCATTACAGGAGACATGACTGAAAGCTCACCATAGCCCCTCCCACCACCCCTTGGCATGCCATCTGCTTCTGGTAAGAGGAGCTTATTCTCACAGGGTTCAGGTGCTCCCAGGCAATGCCCAGCACTTCTGAAAGGAGAACAAGCACCTGCAGGCTTTTACTCCTCACAAGAGGTCATTTGTCAGCAAGTAGACTCCTAATTACTTGGAATTAACAAATCCACGTTTCTGTGTTTGGTATCAAGTATGAAGTGTTAATTCCCAAATCAGAAACAGCCTAAGACCCTAAAAAAGATGTCTTCCACATTTTTTCCTTAATAGTACATTCACTTTTTTCTTGTACCAAATACCAAGTGTTCTGTTAAACTATAACGAGTGAGGAACCCTAGCTCCAGGGCGTGGGACATTAATTTCATTTTTAAAAAGTGACAGCCAGGTTGGATATCAGCTGAACTCAGTGTCTGATTTCTGTGCACGGAGTTCCAATCATTTGGGTTATTTAGTTGTCAGCCACCTCTTAAAAGTGAAGGTCAGAGAAAAACTTGATATCTGCTCTTCAGCACTAGACCACATTTTCATTCTATTATTTTTGATGTGTGACAGTAAATAATCCAAAGGAGCCCATGTTTTTTGCTGCATTTGGTTTCCTGTCAGTGAAAAAGAGAGAAAACCAAATGGGCTTCACCATAGGATCAGTTAATGAATTTTCAATTCCCACTGCATTTATTCTTTATTATTTAAATTTATAGAAGTTTGTGCTGTCATTCCAAGTGAAGTGGTTTTCTGCAATTTGACAAGATGAGAAAATATCTATATCTATATTATATCTATCTTTTATATATATCTTCACATGTGCTTAATCTATTTATATGTGTGATATTCCTTTTGATTTATGACAGAGCCAGTGGAGAGAACCGGAATCTGATGTTAGCTCATTTGATGTTACTTTAAGGATATAAAACACAACGTCTCGATGTTAATAATTTGTGACACAGAATGAGAGAATTCATGGTTAGAAATAGCTACATTCTTTCTGCTTTCTGCTTGAGCCCGTGTCTCTCAACACTGGTGCCCAACCCGTGTCCCCCTTGAGGACTGCTGTGGCATCTGTGACCTACAGACAGCCAGTGCCCTGGGAATGAAATGGAATGATGATGAAAGTCCAGAGCTGTTAAAAAGAAGTACAACAAAATGAGAATCCTGAATTGTATCCTTTATCCCTGGGTAATCAGTGAAATAGAAGGAAAGCAAAGCATGAAGAATTTTGGCAACTCTTTAAAGTATTTTATGTTAAAAATGTGTAGTGATATGATTTCTAATTAAATGATCTTAAAATAGGTAGGTGATCCTGGATTTTTGGGGTGGGCCCAATATAATCACAAATTTTGTAAAAGTGAAAGAGGGAGGCTGAAGAGGAGGTCAGATGACGTTATATGAGAAACATTTCACTAGCTATATTTGGCTTTGAAGATGAAGAGGCCAAGAGCCAAGGAATGCAGACAGCCTCTAGAGGCTGGGAAAGACAGTGAAACAGATAATGCACTAAATCCTCCTAAAAAGAATGAAGTCTGCCTAAAACTAGATTTCAGCCCAGTGAGACCCATTTTGGACTTCTGATCTCCAAAATTGTTAGATAATAAATTTGTGCTGTTTTATGAGACTATAAATTAAAGAAATAGAAAAGGTTTTATAATCCTTGGGGAACATTTAGAACTATCTACTTTAAATAGGAAAAGGATTTATTAAGCAGATTTAATTTCCATTTTAGCAGTTCTCATACAGAATTTTAATGTGGCCTATAAAGTTGACAAATACTGAAAGAAGAGTATTAAAATGAACATTTATACATATTTGTGTATATACATATAAACATATATTTCATTTCTTTTCTACTCATGTCTACCCTTCCTTCTTGGTCAGGTTAGATCTCCCCCTATAGAGTTTAGAGAAATCCCTGGTTCTCAGGAAACCTCTTTTTTCACTATGCCAAATGGACTTGGGCCAAAAGAAGTGTTCTGATTTTCTCGCACAACAAATGAAGTCTGATAATATTATTATAACACTTTCATACAGTCCATGATGCTGTCAGCTGTACCTGTATCCATTGAGGTTCTTTGGCCCTTCTTAATTGGTGATCACCACAGTGAATTTAAAAAATAAAGTGCAAATAAGGTATCCATATGGCTCAGTCCATACAAAATATGGAATCAATGAAGCCCTTCACTAAAGTTTTAAATGTTGCACAACTGGTTCTGTTTTTTGATTTGCTTTGTTTTGCAGAGCCATTAAAAGATGCTTTGCATTTTGATTTTTCCCTTTATTTGTTCCTAGATAGTGGCAAAGTGGTAATAGGGTGAAATGGTTTCTGACCTCCTCCTGAAAAGAGCCCAGAAAGAATCTAGCAAAACAGTATTCCTTTTATTGGAAATTGGACAGCTGTTTGATCGTGTAGTGAATTGTGTTTATGCCCCGCCCTGACCCTCTGTACAGGTGGGTGCTCCCCATCCCACAAGACACTTTTGTTCTAAAGACATCACTCAATCATGGGAGTTGTCTGGTTTGGGAAGAGACACTTCTCTTCCTTCTTGCCCTTCTGGGAGAGGGAGAAAATCTGCTCCCAAAGATGAAATGAATAATAGCGAGTTTCCTGTCTCACCCAGTTTCTTGTGTGTCTGGAACTGGAGTGAAACAATGGCTGTCTTTTTGCCTGCAGGCAAGATTTTCCCTGTGGGGCAGTTCATGCTCAGGAGGTCCTTGTGTGATCAGGTTGGAAGCAACCTCCAGCTGAAATCGCACCTGGCTCCATCCCTTTTCTTATTCTACCTCTTACTCCCTTACGTGTTCTTCCACAGAGTGTGCAAGCCCTTCATTAACCACTTTGCAGAGTCTGCTTATGAGGGATGTGGCTAAGGATAGAATGTAAACTAGCTAAAACTTCTAAGTAGTAATTCTTATTACTGCAAATATTCTGTGCATTGGCTTGATTTGAATTCAGAATATTTAATTATAATATTTTTATAGAAAAAGAGATCATCTGAATGTTCAGATCCTTTTGAGATATCTTGAAAAGTCTTCACCTACTGAGTTTAAGTTCCTTACCTTTGATCACTGATTTTAGAGCAAAACTGCTCTACTATAGAACACGCAACTATTCCTGAGCATGAGTTAATTGCTATTTCTTATCTGATGAGACCATTGTAAAAGTTTTTCTACAAGAATGTAACAAACAGCATTTCTGAAGTACAGGGCTGTTTTCTTATGCAAATAAAAATACCCCATAGTTTAAAATTTATGAATATTTTTATACTATTTAGTGAGAAACTTAATCATCCAAAAGTTTGTCCTTTGGGGGAGAATAGGAGAAGCCTGCTTTATTAATTTGTGGTAAATAAAAATTTGTTTAAAATAACAAACTTGGAAAAATATAATTTTCAATTTTCTATTCAAATCATGTCAGTGGCGTAGAAAATGGAATTTATTAGGGAAAATGCTATAGCTATTTGCATAATTTCCTCATGCCGAAAAATCTGGTTGCTTATTACTCTATCCTAGTTTAACATTGCTTTCCAATCCTCATTCACCACCTAAGCCTTTTTTTCTCCTCAATCTCTGTGGAGGTCGCATAAAATATGCACTTAAGCTCATGTAAAAAGAACACGTTCTCCCATTTTCTTTCAAATCATTTCACAGTCTTATGGGTTTGTTAATAAATTTAGTTGTCAGTCATCTTCTTTGGTAGCTATTTCCATAAGAGACTTTTGTGTTGCTGGTAGAGCCACTAAAATTCCAATCTCTTTATTTTATTCCTCCATGTGGCTAAGTCTTTTACTACTCAGTCAGGAAATATCTAATAAATGAGGTCTTCTTTTTCTTCTCTTTTCTTCTAGAATTAGAATAAATACTACAAAATTCATTCCTAATCTTCCATAAAGTTTTATAGAATGGTTTGCTTTTGGTGAATATGACTAACCTAGAAATTTTCTAGGCTGTGAAAGGAAAGTAGAATCATTGGGAATCATTCTTACCTTTCATCCACTGCGGATAGGGCCCAGAATCTGCTACAATTTAACCACAGTGAGACTCCCCCACACACACACCACATACACACAAAACTGAGATTACATTTTTGTGCATACCTAGATAAATATTTATTGTTAGCCAATGTGATTAAAAAACACAGTCCCTACATTTAAAGAGATTGAATTCTAAATGGGAAGACAAGTACAGAAACGAGCAATTATTATACACTATGATTAGTAGCAGATGTCTGACAAGGGCCTGAAAGTGGAGAGAGGTTAGGAAGACTTGCCCATCTGCTGTTTGGAATAGACTAAGAGATAGGTCAGGGAAGGTTTTTAGCTGATATAGTTAAGTTGAAAGGGGCAGTTTTGATTATATTAACCCTGACTTATTTCTTTTACCTATCATGACTTAGGTAGTTCTTTCTTCTCTAAGTTAAAAATTAAATTACCCTTCCTTTGCTAAAAGGTTTTATTGCTCTCATAAACACTTTCCTTTCACATTCACCAACTTTGTGAGGATTAGGTGTGTTTACTCATGACAGGAAACCCAAAAAAACAATAGCTCATATAAATGGAACAGATTTTCCCAGCTGGTGGATTGTAAAATATACTGTTCATCAAAATCTGTAAAACTGGTTTTTCCTTCAGAATCACCTCTTCCACCATATGGTGTTGACATGAGTTTATACAAAGAGTCCCACTGTTCCTATATCCTTAACAGCCTTGGTTCATGTGGTTATACTCAAAAGATTTTTGGATGGGACACTCAAAATTTTTGTACTTGCATTTGGGAAATCCAATTTCTACTGAGAGTAAAAGAGATCTGTGTCAGGTCTGGGTGCTCCCTTGTTATGTTGTGTAGATTTGGCAAGTGTATACCCTAGATTGGGTTGGGATTCAAGCTGTTGATTTGTGTCTAATTTATTTATTTATTTTTAGTGAGAGAAAGAGAGAGAGAGAGTGTGGGAAAGCGGGAAGGACACAAACAGGAAAGGGAAGAGATGAGAAGCATCCACTTATAGTTGCATCACTCTAGTTATTCACTGATTAATTTTATATGTGCCTTGAACAGAGAGCTCCAGCCAACCCAGTGACCCCTTGATCAAGCCAGTGACATTGGGCTCAAGCCAGTAACTGTGGCTTCAAGCCAGTGACCTTTGGCCTTAAGCCAGTGACAGTGGGATTATGCCTATGATCCCACACTCAAGCCAGTGACCTCGCATTCAAGCTGATGGACCTATGTTCAAGCTGCTGAGCCTGCACTCAAGCCGGATGAGCTCACATTCATTCGGTGACCTTGGGGTTTCGAACCTGGGACCTCAGCATCTACCCACTCTGTAATCACTGTCCTAACACTAGTCAGGCTGGTTTGTGTCATTAAAGGAGTAAAATTCTGTGCCTTTGTCTGATAGTATCTTTGACCTGAATTCATTTGAAAACAAATACTATGTATTTAACAGGCAAGGATTATACATTAGTTGATGTCCAGGAAATTAAGAGGTTAATGAGAAGAAATTTTACTCAAAAGAAAAATTTGTGCAAATCCTGGACCCTGAGAATATACCTATTTATAGAGATTGTCAAAGCAAAAACCAAAAATCTACTTTGGGTAATACTGGGTACAGCAAACATAAATGTTTTTCTCCTGATCCCAAACTGTCTTGCATGTATAATGTAGTTGATGCTAAGAGTTGAATAAATTAATCAGCAACTGAATAATTAATTCAGATATGTGGGAAAATCATGCACCTATAGCATAACCCTGTTCTTATTAATTTCTTGTTAAATTAGTAGCAATGGCATTTACAGCCCCTTAACATTATAAGAGGACATATAATTGTTAAACATGACTCTTAAGAAAGAAAAATAGACACTGAAGCAAAGGAGAGAGAGAAAACTATTTAAACCTCTGTTGTTGAACATGTCTAGATGTTCGTAGATACTGTTATATTGGCAAATTTTATTATATCACTAAGAGGGAATATATGTTTTAAGAGTGCTGGGTTCAAAATTCAGGCAATAGCAGGTTCCCTGCCTTATATGAACTAGAACACTAGGGAATTAAGAGCAAATAAAATTTTTCATAAAATTACTTGCATGCTTGTTTTTTTATGAGAAAAAACATTTAAGTACTGAGAGGAGCAAATAGGCAATAAAAATAATTTATTTAAAATTTAGGGGGAGATTGAAATGCTTTTCTTTGATACTAAAAAATAATCCAAAGATACTGTCTACTTTTTCAAACTCTAGAGCCTCCTGCAGCTCAAAATTGTGCTGGCATCCTCTGGGTCCCAGGGTTCTGATTGATTTCAGCTGTCTCGTTTTGATTCAGTAGCTCCCAGAATAATTCCAAATTTACATCATCACAGGGTTATAAAGCCACATCATTATTGAGAAGTTGGGTGTTATTTTTCTTCCCGCATATGTTCTTACATTATTCTGGGCAGTATTTGATGCATGAAGTAGGCTTTACATAAGTAATAAAAAGTGGTTTTGATTTTATTGTCACTCGGTTTGTATCCCTGTAATAAAACAATAGCACAGAACGAATGCTGCAAAACTGATTGAAAACAAGGATCGCAAAGTGAAAAGGAATCTCAAAAACCCCAAACTCCTTCACTTTGCATAATGTAATTAGTAAATAAATTTTGTGAAAAAAAATTTTACAGTAAAGAGATAGATTTAAATTTATTGTACCACTTTTTTTAGCTGACACAAAGATATTTGTGTCAAAAAGAATGATCACAGTAAGTGAAGAATCTGAGTAGAAAAATAAGTCATGTAGTTATAATTTTTGTTAAGAACCCTCAAATATAAATTTATTAAAACTAGGTGAATATGGTATTATAGGGAAGAGAAAGCATTGCTAAATTGCATGTACAAGTGCAAACTAAAGGGTTTACTTGAGAATCATTCCTACAAATTAAAGCAAAAAAATAAAAATTCTTTCTTCTTCACATCATTATTTAAATGTATAAGTATTTTTTTTTAATGAGGCAAGGGGCAATATCTTAGATACATAATTATCTCTGACTTAATTTGAATAATTAGAGATAGCCTAAAAAAATAACTTCTTCAATTGAATAACATTTTCTGTCATTAAATAACACAGAATCAAGAAAATAGTGACTGAATCAAAATATGTTGTTTTCCTTTTAATGTGTATAAAGCCCAGCAAGTAACAGTACAAGGCAGATATGGTAGGTCTCTAACCAACAAAGATCTAGGGCAGGGGTGCCCACACTCTTTCAGCTTGCGAGCTACTTATAAGATGACCAAGTCAAAATGATCTACCTACAATAAAAATGCAAAACATAAATGCATTTCTTCTATATTATCATTATTTAAGTTACTATTATTACTATTTAATATTGTGCATTCTTCTTTCACCTTTCTCCTTCTCAGCTCTCTTTTCAGAGGATAGTCAATGTCATAATTTTTATGAACAGTCCGAAAAAGCCGCTCCACATTTCCCTTCTTTGGAATAGCAATGGCACACAGACAGATGAGGCAAACGCACCTAGAATATGACATAGTGAAAAAAAAAACCTCCCATTCTGTATGAAAGTGGTAGGTTTTAGGCTTCTTCCTCGGACCAGCTACGGCACTCATTTTTATACCCTTTGTTGTATTTAGTTTAAATAAATTAAAGGCTAACTACGCAGCAATGTAACTGAACAAGTTAGTGTGGTTTAACGCACATGCGTAGGGTGTCAAAAGTTCAGACGTCAGATTGGCTACCCTTTATGCAAATCAAAAGACAAATATCTTTTTAATGTCATGCGATCTACCCACACTTCCCTCGCGATCGACCAGTAGATCACGATCGACGTATTGAGCACCCCTGATCTAGGGTCTGTGACTCTTAGTGCTCTACACCCTCGACATGTGGCCTAAGGGCCTGAGAGACTGACTGAGCTTGACCATCATCATATTTTCTTTTCAGCTAGAAGAAAAGCTCAAGGGAGGTCACTCCTGCCTTTAAACACAATTCTCAGAGTTACACACTCAATCTCTGCTTGCATTATATCTAGAATGCAGATGGCCGTGGTGAGCTGTAAGGGAGCCCAGGAAATGTCTCTATTCTGAGTAGCCAAGTGCCCAACTAAAGTTTTGTGATTCTCTTACTGGCGAAGAATAAAATTTGATAATAAGGGACAGCCTATAGTGTATCACAGTTACTAAGGTCTGAAAATACACAAATTATGATTTTTCCCATCTATGCTGATGACTGTTTATAGTCTTATTATAATCATTTTTTAAGTCATTATTATCAGAGAGACACAGATCTTTGTTGGATAAAAGCATGAATTGATCCATTGCTTAACTCAAATTTTTCACTTTAACAAAGAAAACAAATTTAAATGCTGTGTGACATAATTTGAACCACAATATTCTTTTATTGACTTCTACTAGGAATTCCCACAATTAAACATGTAGTTTTATTATATTGAAAGGTTCAGTTTCATCAAGACATCTTTAACTTGTTACTCCATTCACTTTTTTTTACCTTTTAATGACGTTTACTGAATTTGAAACATTCTCTTAGACAAACTGTGATCCTACAGAATTTATTATCAAATAGATATTCAAAGACAATGAAATATTTAACAAAGATTAGGAGTTGTGCTATAATTTAATTGCAAAAGTTATTTTGAACAAAGATGAAGTAGGGTGAATGCATTCCTTTAAACCCTTTGAATAGTGAGTTTTTTTTTTTTCATGCTCGCTGACCCCTGGAAGTGAGTGTTTTTTCAAAAAATGAAATTAGTTTGTTACAGTTTTGTTAACTTAAAATTATGTTTGTTTGATAACCAAGTTATGGAAACAAAAAGAACATACATTTGCCTTTTTTTTAATGTTGCCATCATGCATGTACGATCATACACTGGATGATCAGGATACATGAGGACGTACATAAACGTTTGTACTGCCCAAAGGATTGAGTATGTATAAGACAACAGAGACAAGTAAATAGAGATTTGGGTAACTTTAGAATAACAGGAAGTCAGGTGTATTCCAGAATAGGCAGACAGCAGGAAAGAGAAAACTATGTATACATGAAAATCTATTATCCATTTATTTAAACAACTATTGTACTTTAACTACTTTTGTTCATCATAATATTAGGACTTATTGTAGCAACATCTATAAAAGGGTATAAAGAATATAATAATTATTAATCACAGTTCTGTCACCCAAGGGAAATAAAAACACTAACTACTATTAGTACTTTTTTGTGTGTTATTTTAGTGTTTTTACATGCATTTACAATTGTGTGTATATTTTAATATGGTTAATATTTTGTGCACTGTATTGTAAATCACCTACATGTTTATAAATTACTTTTAAAATTAACATGAGAGGATGCTTGAAGTATAATACGTAGTTTGTTGTTTTGTTTTTTTTTTTTTTTTTTTGTAAAGCATGGCTTGAATGGTTGCGTAAAATATAAATTCTATAATTTAACCAGTCTCATATTGGAAAAACTGAGTGTGTTTAGAATACATACACAATAGCATACTGGTCTATGCTTTAATCCTGGTGGCATGTTCACTTTAAGATCAAATTTAGTCTTTAGTTTTCTCATTTGTTAAGTGGGACAAATATTAGCGCCTACCTCGTGAGTATCATAAGGGTCAAAAGCATTGCCTAATTTATACACAGTAAGGACTCAATACCGAATCACAACTTTTATTGGACATTAAAATATTTCTAATTTTGTTAACATAAAGAAATGTTGACCAAACATACCATTTGAGGTGTAAATTATTATTATGTTCAGTCATACATACATGCATTCACTCTCTCACTCAAGAAACATTCATTGAGCAGTTACCATTTGCCAGATATACTTAAATTTTATAATGAACCCCTTTAGTGTGTGCCAGATAAGAATCAGTTATCATAGCTTTTACTAACTGATATTATTATAATGTTAATGTTCAATCAAGTAAATGTTTAAAACATGCAGTAAAGATTGTATGAAAAGATAAGTGTCTAGAAAAAATTTTAATGATTTTAAATTTGACCATAACTATGAAAATATTCTTTCCACAATTATTCTTCAATATTCAAATTCTTGTTTTGATCATTTGCATAAAATAAGTGTTGCTTTTCTTAGTCTAAGGACAAGAGTAGTGGACTGAAAGTGTCACTTTCAAAGCTATTTCTACACAACCGTAATACTTTGGAGATTGATCTCACGCAGACCTTCTTTACTCTTCTGGGTCATCTGTGGGAAAGCCCTGTCATGATAAAGGAGTCAAAATTAGTATCTTTAATCTCTGTTCTATTTATTTTGCATTTACAGACAGGCTCTTTAGAAAATTTGCAAAGGTCTCCCCAGATGTGAGGAATAGAATGTTTAATAATGAATAAAATGACTTTAGAGTGGACATTCCGGTCTCACCGACAAACTGTCAAACCCTCTCACTGCCTCTAGTCCTGATTCCTTCCCTAGCCCCTCTCACACTGTGGAGGGGCATACCAAATCTCTTCTTTGAATCCCCATCTACTCCATTCTTCACTGTCTCTCTCATTGATTCCAGAATTTGACTTGGACTCAGAATTACCAGGGCAGTTTTTAAAATTGTAGATCTCTGGGGTTTCTCCAGAAACAGTGAATCAAAAACATTTGTGTAGGAGCTAGGAATTATTATTTTCTTTTTAATTTTTCTTGGTGTCTGACCTGTGGTGGCACAGTAGATAAAGCATTGACCTGGAATGCTGAGGTCACTGGTTTGAGACTCTGTACTAGCCTGGTCAAGGCACATTTAAGAATTGATGCTTCCTTTTCCTCCCCTCCTTCTCTCTCTCTCCTTCTCTCTCTCCTTTCTAAAATGAATAAAATTTTTTTTCTTCTAAGTGATTATAATGCAATCCAAAGACTGGCATTTGGAAACACTTAAACTCTTGTCAGAGTTTGTGGAACCCACCACAACCCCCACATAACCTAAATTCTGCCTTCCTTCACCTCATCCATTACTAATCACAGCCCTTTGTATGCCGCATTACGGCATGAGCAATGGCAAATGACATGTATCAAGTTTCCTTTTTGATAAGCCTTCTACTACACAGAAATACTACATCAGTTATTATATTTAATACATAACATTAAGTGTTATATATATGATGTATTAGAACCATGTCTGATGTATACGAACCATATAATGAATATTAATGAATAATATCTACAATTAAATATTAAAGAGAAAGAGCCTGACCTGTGGTGGCGCAGTGGATAAAGCGTCGACCTGGGAACACTGAGGTCGTCAGTTCAAAACTCTGCACTGGTCTGGTCAAGGCACATATGGGAGTTGATGCTTCCAGCTCCTCCCCCCTTTCTCTCTCTCTCTCACTCTGTGTCTCCTCTCTAAAAATGAATAAAATAAAAATAAAATAAATTTAAAGAGAAAGAATGATCATGGCATATATTATTATTTTTTTACATTTTTATGTAGGTATAATTAATATATAGCATTATGGAAGTTTAAGATGTAGAACCTTATGATTTGATACATGTATATGTCAGGAAATGATTACCAGTAGGTGAATTGACATATCCATCACCTCACATAATTGTGAGTTTTTTTGGTGTGTTGTAAGAACATTTAAGATGTACTCTCTTAACAGTATTCAGTAAATTATAGTCATTATGCTATACATTAGCTCCAGGTTCATATTCATCTTATAACTGGAAGTTTATATCTTTTGATCAACATATTCCTCTTTTCCCCACCAATCCTCCAGTCTCTGGCAACTATCAATCTACTCTGTTTCTATGAGTTAAGGTTTTTAAGTTTCCACATGAAAGTGAGATGATACAGTATGTATCTTTGTCTGTCTGACTTAATTCAATTATCATGATGCCCTCAAATTCATCTGTGTTGTTGAAAATGGCAAGATTTTATTCTATCTGCAACTGAATAGTATCCAGTATGTGTGTGTGTGTGTGTGTGTGTGTGTGTGTGTGTGTGTGTGTGTGTGACATTTTCTTTCTTCATTCATTCATTTATATAAACTTAGGTTGTTTTCATGTCTTGAATATTGCAATAAGCATGGGACAGTGAAGTACAGATATCTCTTCAAGATAGTGATTTCATTTTCTTTAGACATAGATACCAAACTAGGATTGTTGAATTATATGGGAGTGCTGTTTTTAAGACCCCCCCATACTGTTTCCATAGTGCTTGAATCATTTACATTCCTACCAACACAGCACATGGTCCCTCTTCTCCACAGCCTTGCCAACCTTCTTGTCTTTTTTATCATTAGTACATGCTTTATTTTACTCAATCTTTATAGCAAAACCTTGAATAGTAACTCCTTTTTCACTATTTTACACATTTTATTATAAATTAGAAAACTGAGTTACTATTCATAGAAATAGAAAAATGTAACCCAATTATGGACATCTGTAATTCCTTAAATGTGCCATGATTAGTGCTAAAGAACCATTGCCCACCTCACCTATGGTCTTGAGAAAGAGAGCATAGAGATGTTTCTGCTAGGGAATTACCATCTTTCCATGGTCAGATTTTGAAAATCAGTAATAACTCTAAACTATATTTTAAGAACTTTAGGCAGAGGGATAGAGTGGCCTAACTAGATTTCTTGATTTCTCTTTAGTCTGTATGCTATTAGGAGGCAGTTAACTTAGAATCAAACATTCCAATTCATCAAACTTTCATGGATGTTTACTGCCACTCCTAGATGAAATGGAATTTGTGGAACTTAAATACAAAGGGTTTATTTCCTACAGAACTGTATTTTGATGTCGTCTCTTCTTTGTTTCCTATGTGGAAACAAATAATATAGAAAACAGAAATGGATGAGTACATGTAGAGCATAGCTTTGAAAGATGCACACACACAACTAAATGATTTTTTCATCTCTTGGAAATATATACGTGCATCTTCTCCTGCCTCAGAGAAAATGTACTTGACACTCTCATTGACAAAATTACCTCACTGACCACTGAATTCTAGACTTTTCATTAATTACGAACAAACTTGAATTGTTATTTAGGATCAAAATTAAATCTAATCTAAAGATATTGAATGAATGGCAGTGTCTGCCTCTCTTTAGAATTCAGTTTCTTCTCAGCACTTTCTGCATATACAGCAATATTTGATATTCCGACAGAAGCAAAGAAAGGTAAATACTTTGAAGATGCATTGTGACTTGCAAGGCCTGCATGTGTGTGAATTAAGCCAACCCTTTAGAGACACATCTAGGATAATATTTCATAATGATAAAATGTAGAGTTGGGATAAAACATTAAAATTTGACATTTTGTGTTGTGTCAAAGGTGGCAGTGCTTACATATATTTCTGAAGTGCAGATATGGCATATATTACCAACATCTTGTTGCTATAGAAATCATAAATGGGCCCTGGGTTCAATTCCTCCTGGTCAGAGCACATAAGAGAAGCAACCATCTGTTTCTCTCCCCATTGCTCTCCCCCTTCTCTACCCCCCCATCACAACCTGTGGCTTAATTGGTTCGAGCCAAGCCCCAGGCACTGAGTATAGCTCAGTTGGTCTAGGTAGGTCAGCCTCAGGTACTAAAAATAGCTCAGTACTCAAGCATCGGCCCTAAATGGGTTTGCCAGGTGGGTCCCGGTTGGAGCACATATATGAAAGGAGTCTGCCTCACTATCTCCTCTCCTCTCACCTAAAAAAATTTTAAAAATAAAAGTAAATAAATTAAAGAAACTATAAATGTATGAAAACTCTTAATAGATTATTGATATTTTAAAAGCTAATTTTTTATTAGTAAAATCAGAATGAACATAATAGATGAAAAAATGAAATTAACATGAACATTTTAGCTACGCATTCATAAAAACTCAGTATATAGCACAGTGATAAAGAAATACAAATTAACAGTTATAAAAATAATCACGCAGATATAAAATACAGCATAGGGAATATACAAATTGGAGCAAAAGTAGGTTGATAGTTGTGATTACGTGAAACAGTTTATTCTTGTATTATTATTTATTATTGTACTATTTTCCATGTGAAAAACTGTAGAGCTATCTTTGCCTTACCCAGTAGTTAATAATATTATGATGACTATGTGTGGTATCAAATGGGTACTAGTCTTATTAGAGTGCTTACTTAGTAAGTTATATAAATATCTAATCACTATATTGTACACCTGAAAGTAACATAATATTGTGTGTCAACTGTAATTGAAAAGTAAAAATTAAGTTATAAAAACTCAATATAGTACAATGAAGTCTCAGATTAAGTATATCTCCTAAACTAAAGGGAACTACATAATGAAATTATTATAAAATGTTTAATTTTGTTCTTCTAGTTAATTTATAAAATATTACATGGGAAAAAGAAATACATACATGTATTAATTATTTTTTACTGCTCTCTCTAGGAATAGTAGCTTTGGCAATACAAATGTAATCTCACATCAGGTCACAGAACTTTATCCTCAGCATCTTTAACCATAAATTAAATACCATAACCAATATTTTTTCTACCACACCATGTGTCTTCCATTTGACATTAGATATCTAACCAAAATTATCTTATAATTTTTTAAAGTTTTCCAATTGTGTTTTTACAATTTCATGCTTCCTTTTGAATTCCAAGTATGTCTTCTTAATTTTTACTCACACTTGATTTATAGGAAGATTCGTGAAATACCTAAGTGTGATTCTATAGTGATAGGTTATAAGAAATAAGTTCAAGGATAATGTAAATTGTAAAGGTAGAGAATTTTAGGTATCAGATCACTTTTGAGCACACAGGAAATAGTAGAGTGGAAGAAAGGGCTGCTGTTGAAGTGTGCTCTAGAATTCTAGCAAGTGAAATTGCTTGGCTCAATCACTATTAATCATTACTTATTGGGTAATGGATGCCTGGAGGTATTTAATGATGTCACATCAGTCTTTATTACTATTAAAATTTAGAATTTACATGTATTTTTATTTTTTAATTGAAATAAGCCAAGCAGAGATAGAAAAATATCATATGATCTCATATATATATGTATATATATATATATATATGGAATACAATGAACAAAGTAACCTGAGAAATGGAATAGCGGCAGAGGTGGGGTCACAGGGACCAGAGGGACAGCTGTCAGAGGGAAGGGGGATGAGGAGATGGGTTCAGAGAAGGTGAAGGGATTAGTGAAACTATATATACATAATACATAGATACAGATAACAGGACAGCCAACTCCAGAGGGAAGGGGGGAGGGAGTTAGGAGAAGGGGGCAAATGGAGTATAATAGGGGACATGGGGTCGGGGTTGAGGGTGTTATATTGAGTGGGACACTTGAATCCATGTTAATACAATAAATTTAAATTAATAAAAATTTTTAAAAAATAAAATATATGTGTAATTAGCTTGTATTCAATATTATTTATATTAGTTTCAAGTGTATAATAGAGAGGTTAGATAATCATGTGCTTTACAAAATGTTTTCCCTGATATTTCAAGTACCCACCTGGCACCAGACATACATACATATCACAATATTATTAACTATATACCTATGCTGTACTCTATATCCATGTGGCTATTTTGTAAGCTACCAATTTGCACTTCTCAACCCTTCAGTTATTCCACCCAGTCACTCAATTCCTCTTTCTTTGTCAATTATTAATCTTTTATCTGTACCCGTGAGTGTCCTTCTATTTTGTTTGTTCATTTATATTATAATTTAGATTTCACATGTAAGTGAAAAAATATTGTATTTGTGTTTCTCTGACTGGCTTATTTCACTTAGCGTAATACCCTCTAGGTCTACCCATGCTGTCTCAAATGGTATGGTTTCATTCTATTTTATGACCGAGTAATATTTTATTGTATATATATACCACAACTTTTTATTCACTTGTTTGTTTATAAGCAGTTGGGTTGCTTCCATATCTTGACCATTATAAATAATGTTGCAATGAATATAGGGGTACATACATTCTTCTGAATTAGTGTTTTGAATGTCTTCAGATATATACTCTGGAGTGAAATCACTAGAACATAAGGCAGTTCCGTTTTTAATATTTTGAGTAACCCCCATACTGTTTCTTATAGTGGCTGCACCAGTCTGCATAAGTTTTACATGTATTTTAATTTTATAAATATGAAGATTTTAAAAACATTCTCTGTACATATGTTCTGGAATTAGTTTTGTATGTTTCCATAAAACTATATGTACATACACAGATAGTATACAGATAAACATTCACATAACACAATAATATTTATAAAGTACAAAAAGGCACATATGTAGAGAGTATTTAAACATATTCCACTTATATATGCATATATAGTTTATGTAATTTATATGATATAATATCTGCATATATTTTACTTGTAAATGTATTATAGTTTATGCTATATATGCTATAAATTTGTTTTTATAGATGTTGTAGTATATCAACAAGTTACATTTTATAAATTTTGTTTTAAAGTAACATGTATTGTTCAAGACTGATGTTAATTATTAAAACTAGAGTCTCCATTGCAAACATAAGGTATAAAAGAACATGCCATTGCAATAAAATAGAAGGGGAAAATGGTTTGTTTCTTCACATAAAGTATAGCTTTTCTCATTAGGTAAATTTAACTATGTACTTTTCCTTTAAAAACAATGCTTTTTATATAATTTTTCAGCTTTTTGACATCTAATTTACAAATAAAATTGTATATATTTAAAGTATACAATGTGTTGAGTTGAGAAACATCTCATGTGATTTTTAAAATAATTTTACGTCATATGTTACTTTTGCTGCTATCCCCAACAAAGTGATTAGAGAGAAAAGTTTGTTTGATATTCTCCCAGAGAATATTTTACTTGTTTTTATTTTTAACCTGTGGTTGCACTCAAAGTTAATTTGAGGTATCAGGAAGGTGTGACTGTTACAAGATTTAGTGACAACAGAGGCAAGTTAATGCAAGATCAGTGGCTTAGATGTTCATTCTTATCATGGGATCTTGGTGAAATGAAGTCATTATTTAAACAGACTTTTAGCTATACATGATTCTCAGAATAGACTATCCTTAGCTTTGATGCTGGCAGTATCATTTTCATTTATAAACTTACAATGAAGTGAATAAAAAATTCAGAGAAATGGTAGAATAATAAACACATTGGAAAATTGTGATAACTTTTTTCCTGTGTAAGAAATACAAATAGTTTAGTTTGTCTCTGAGCACAGCAGATCTCAGAGCTTGAGGGTGAATATAAAGAGTTCTACTTGATCACTCTACAAAGTTCTCATGAAGTTTATTGCATGTGATATGTTTGTTAGTTTGTTTGATGGAATCAAATTAATGGAGTTAAGCCTGGTTTTGAAGCAATTTCAGTAAGATATTGAAATTCAGAAATGGTATCATATTAGATTTATTTCTTACCCATGATTTTCAAATGCTGAGTCTGAAAGCTATTAATAAAACTTCTCACCTGCACTATAGCACAGAAGACAACAAATATATATCTGTATAAGCAAACTAAGTGGATGTATTGCATCTGATTCTTTCTTGCAAATTCACTGTTAAAGGAATAACAAGAAATTCCAATTGATGAAAATTCTTACTTTTTTATAAAATAATTTATTTTCTTCTTTACTCAAGTATAGAAACAAGTATGTCTCATCTAATGAAATTTTTGGTACAATATTAGTTTGCTTCTGAAACACTGCCACTGTGAAGTATATGAATTAGTGCTATGAAAATTCAATAGGATCCATATTTTTTAAAATAATTCATATATTTTTAAAATCCAATGTAGTTATTACTTGATTAGTTGTATGAACAAAAAACTTTTTCTGGTCAACATTGTCAACATTTTTAAAGAGTACAATGCACCTGAGAATATTTATTTATTTTTATTATTGAGGAAATTCAAAGTAGATAAACCACCTTATGCTATTGCTTATATATAAAATGTTTACATTGTTTCTTCATGTTATTTAAAAGACAATAATCTTTTACTTCTCCTACTATGGTAAAACAAAATAACTATATTTACAAGGTGTGCAAAACTATAAAGAAGACTCTTATTTCAAAAACAATCCTAGGAAATATTACATTTCAATTTAATAAAGATAAATTATTATTTTTCCGAAGGCATAGTTCAAAGTCACGCTTCTTTTTTTTTTGTTCAAAAATTAAAATATTCCATTTAAGTAAGTACATGCATCTAATCTGTCCTTAAGGTAACTCTTTATAATCTTGGTGAAGTTTATGCTAAAGCGATAACCTCTTGCTCTGGGAATTTAATTGCATGCACAGTAATATTTTACTTTAAACAGACTACACTGTTGCCTCATAAATTGTTTTTATCTTAACTAGTTAATTTTATATTTCTAAATATTATTAGTCCTTTTAAAATAAGGGCATTGTGGGTTGGTTATTTGTTCTTATAGAGCACATTTTGTTTCAGCCCTGGTAATTCAGTTTCCATTTCTTTTCCCTAGAACAGGATAAGAATCATTGCTAATTTTAAAAAGAGAGATTTTTATTCTATTTTACTTCCCTCTTTAAATCTGGGAGGTGAAAATCAATATGCTCCACTCACTAACAGTTCTCCAAAGCCCAGCACTGAGGCACAGACAGCAGGGTGAAGGTATTTCAGCAGTGACTAAGGATGTTAGTTCTGGAAGGCTGACTCTAACAGTGTCTACCTCTGGTCTTTAAGTTTAAAGAGACGAGTGTTTCTTAGTTATATGGTTGTGTTGTGCTTTCTCCAATTCGTGCTTTTAGTTTATAGCTTTGGTATAGTACCCAGTACTATTTTTAAACAAACACATTCATTCATTTTCACTCATTTAGCAAATACATAGTTATCAGACATATACAATGGGTCCATTTCTACACTATACACTGAGATGTCACAGGATAGAAAATGGGCATTAACTACTGTCAAAGCAGAAGTCCATGTGGCTCTGTACTATAGGTTTCATTTAGCAAAAAGTAAATAATGTGTGGGGCTTTCAATAGAAACCTCTTCTCTAACCTGATTCCAATTTCTTAGAACATGAGTTTGATATAGAAGTTGACTTTTCATTTTATTAAGTGTACAGTGATATACAAACCCCTTCTCCACATGGCTGCTGCTGATCTCTCCTGTTGTTTTTGTTCCCTCTCACCTGGCTTCTTCCATATCACCTCATGCTCCAACTCTTCTTAATTGCTTGCATTTTTCATTAAGTTCTTTGCCTCAGATCCTCTGAAATTTCTTATACATTAAGTATGATTTACCAAGTATTTGTGAAAATTTGGTTTTAATTGTTTTAGGCATCTGTGAGCAAACAAGCATGGCTTTGAAGTTTAGGGTTCAGTGATGACTTAGGAAACTTGTCAAATAATCATATAAATGTATTTTAATTGTGGTTACATAGTGATTGATTACAAATAATTGATATTTTAAATTAAAAATATTTTCCTTTGACTTTATGGAAATATTTCCTGAATATTGTCCATGAACTTCATAAAAACTACCGTGACAGTAGCCACTGGGGACATAGAACAGAACACCTACTATATGTCCACATTGTAATCTTTCCCATAAAAGATGAGTGAAAAAGTAATGTTATGAATGAGTTTCACCATGTTATGATAGCCTAAAAAAATTAGATATTTTATAGAAGAATATTAAGAAATAATTTTGCTTTTATAAGTTCTAACCTGATCCTTTGTATTTAATACATTGGATCTGTCACTTGTGAATTCTCTGTAATTATTTCCTAGAATCTTTTTATTTGAAACCTAACATCCTTCATTCTGCCACTGAATGAGTTTACTATTCAATTTCCCTTAAAATTCTTAGAATGGTATAATAGTTATTGTATAATTAAACCTTCAAGGTACACAAAGTACATACCACAGAAAACAGAGGAAGGTTGAGTTGTGAATGCAGGCTCCATTGGGAACAGCTTCTGATCATTTCAGATACTTCAATGTGTAGTTTGAGGATTTATTCTGCAGAAAAGATAATCTTTATTTGCCCCACACTGTCCTTGAGATTATCAGACTTGGTTTCAATAAATATATTTCAGTAATGTGAGACCTTCCTATCCAGGGAAGCAAAGTGGCATTCCAACAGGGAGGTTTGGAATCCTTGGGTGCAAGGACCCAAGAAAATATTTTCTCAGTGGTTAGTGCTTTCTTGTCTCCTCTCATCATTATTTTTTCAAATCATTTAATAGTTGGAGAAAGTAAACTGTTCTCCTGATTAGCTAAGTACCACTCCAGCTCACAGTTAGAAGCTGATGTTATAAAGAAAATGATTTAGTGGAGTTCATGTCAACTGGTCCCAGGAAACAATTTAAAAGAGCATTTATAGACTCAGTGTGGATCTCTAAGTATATCCTTACTCTCAGGATACTATTTTTCTGGCTATGATACTTATTGAGGTGGGAATTTTCAAACCTGTTATTTTTCACAAAAATTATTGTATATCTAGAAATTAGGTACAGGGTTGTTAATTTAGAAGAAATAAACCCAATCCAGTATCTGATTCTGGGCTTGACCACTAACTCTTTGACAAAATCATCTGTGTTTTATGAACTTCAGTTTGATCATCAGGAAAATCAGGTGTTGTCTTGATGGTGCACTCGAACTGTGATCAACAGAGACACAAATACCCTAGCTGGGAATCTAGATTAAATAGATCAACAAGGAATGCTCCATGTCCCCTTCTTTTATGTACACCCAAACTGTTCCATTTTTTGTTCTCTTTTTAAAACATTGTTTTTCAGGGTTTTCCTGAGGAATGAATGAATGAGCGAATGAACAAATAAATTTACAAATATTTTGTGAGCTCTAAAATGCCAAAGGAGATCAGATTAGGCCAGGTTTATGCCCTTCTTGTGCCAAATTTACAAAACTATATATTTGCTTGCTTTATGTCTCTGTGTCACTTGTCGGTATTTATCACATTATTTCAAACTTTGTCATTATTATTAAATTTGTTTTGGTGATCTGTGGTCAATGATTATTGATGTTACTATTTTAATTTTTTGAAATTCATGAATTGCACCTGTATAAGACTGTGAATATAATCAATAAGGGTGTGTGTTCTGACTGCTCCTCTGAATGGTCATTCCTCATCCCTGTCAGTACTTCTTATTTTCTGAGACACAAAATTACTGAAATTAGGTTAATAAATACTACAATGGCTTCTAAGTGTTCCAATGAAAGGAGAAGTTATACATCTCATCTCTTACTTTACATCAAAAGCTAGAAATGGCTAAGCTCGTGAAGAAGGCTTGTCAAAAGCCAAGGTAAGATGAAAGTTAGGTCTCTTCCATCAAACAGGTAGCCAAATTGTCCACAATGTTCCTTGAAACCAAAGGCTAATTCAAAGCAAGACCGTAATTTTCTTTAAGACTAAGCTGTCTTAGAAAGGAGAAGAGGCTGCAGAAAAAAACTTCAAAAATAGCATAGCTTGGATTATGAAGTTTAAGTAAATAAGCTGTCTCCAGCCCTAGCCAGGTAGCTATACACCAAGCTTATGTATTCAATTCCCAGTCAAGGCACATACAAGTCAACCAATGAATGAATAAATAAACGGAACAACTCGATGTAACAAGGTATCTAGAAAATCCAGCTAAGAGAATCAATGAAGGTAGCTCCACTAAAAACAGAAAATGCAGATGGAACAATATTATATTGGAAGAAGATGCCATTTCGCATTTTTATAGCTAGGGAGGTGAAGTTAATACCTGGCTTCAAAGCTTCAAAAGACAGGCTGATTCTCTTATTAGGGGCTAATGCAGCTGGTGCCTTTAAGTTAAAGCCAGTGCTCATTTGCCATTTCAAAACTCCTAAATCATTTAAGAATCATTCTAAATCTACTCTTTCTGTGTCTATAAATGGAACAAGAAAGCCTGGATGATACCACATCTGTTCATAACTTGGTTTACTTTCTATTTTAAACCCACCATTGAGACTTACTGCTCAGGGGAAAAAAAGATTCCTTTCAAAATATTACTGCTTATTATGTACCTGGTCATCCAAAAGCTCTAACGGAGATGTACAGTGAGGTCAAATGACATCAATCTTATTTTCATGCCTAGTAACACAAGAAAGAAAGTCCACTTTGGGTAAAATGCTATCACACAGCAACATATGCTACGGGAAAAAAATCACTCATGAAACGAAAAGTTGATCAATGCAGCAAACTTCATTGTTGTCTTATTTTGAGAAATTGCCACCCCAGCCTTCATGACACTCTGAGCAGTCAGTAGCTATTAACATCAAAGCAAAACCCTCCACTTGAAAAAATATTATGACTCACTGATGGCTCAGATGATGGTTAGTATTTTTTTAGCAATAACATATTTTTAATTTAGATATATACATTTTTAGACAAATGTCATTGCACACTTAATAGACTACAGTATAGTGTAAACATAATTTTTATATATACTGGAAAACCAAAAGAATTCATGGTACACACTGAATTGTGATATTCTCTTTATTGCAGGGGTCTGGAACTGAACCAGCAATATTTCTTAGGAATGCCTGTATAACATGAGATGTCTATGAACATGATTTTATTCAGAGTTAGACAGTTGGGGTTGAGGGCTTAGAAATGACAGCAAGACTAAGAAGGGTGCTGATGATAGAGTATCATCATAAAAATATCTACAAAACATGCCTGGTAGAAACTTCAAAGGGCACATGAATTCAGTTATCATAATAAGGATAATCACTTTGCATTTACATAACACTTTACAGCAAAATGAATTTCAGAGCAATTAGCCCAACAGTTTTACGAGGGAATACTTGGCTGAGTCCCAAAGACTGTCTTCTGGGGTGGAACCCTAAGGCTCTTCACAGTGCATATTCAGATACCAAAGAGCTGGCTTACTGAGCTGAGGAAGGGAGATAGGCTTATAAGAAGCCATCAATGGACACTCACAGTTTCTTGTGGGATGCCCAGTCACACTCCATGTTGGCAGCTTCTCTCCTTCAGGTAAATGCTGCCATTTCTGACAATGAACATGGGTGAAGGGTTTCTGACCTCATTAAAACAGGTGTACTACCCATTTAGAAAGAAGAAATAGGCAGAGTGATGGATTTAATACCCATAGGGCAATCTAAATCATTGCAATTCAATCCAGCAAACATTTTTTTGAACACTTCTGACATGTTGCTTAAACTCTCTAAGCCTCAGTTTCCTTATTTAAAAAGTTCTTTTTGCCTGACCTGTTGTGGTGCAGTAGATAAAGCGTTGACTTAAAATACTGAGGTCTGTGGTTCAAAACCCTGGCTTGCCAGGTCAAGGCACATATGAGAAGCAACTACCACGAATTGATGCTTCTGGCTCCCCCGCCCTTCTCTAAAAATCAATAAATAAAATCTTTAAAAAAGAATAAGTTCTTTTCTCAGAGGTTTTTATAAGGATTAAATGAGGAATGAGTGTATAGTATTTAGCACACTACACATCATTTTTACTTGGCTTTTTTTTATTATTATCATTAATTCCATATCTCATTTGTCACTATGTATGACTAAAACCAGATAATTATATTTTTATTTAAAATATTTTTGGTATTTATATCATTGTAAATATGTTTCACAGTGCCTTCAGATTATTTTTATAAATTTAAGAAGAATTATTCAAAATCAATCTTACTAAGTTATGTATATAACTTTATATTCTTATATAAATATAGGCCATTGTTGATATTATATGTAGAATTATAACCTAATGAGTTAGAATATGACTAATTTTACACAGCCCTAGCTAAATACCATAGACTCTCTAAATTGTTGTGCATTTCAGAGCACAATGAAAGGACCCCAGAAAATTCAAAACAGGACCAAAATGGACTGGTAGTTTCAAATATAACATGCTATATAGCCTGACCAGGCGGTGGCGCAGTGGATAGAGCATCAGACTGGGATACGGAAGACCCAGGTTTGAGACCCCGAGCTCACCAGCTTGAGCGCGGGGCCATCTGGCTTGAGCATAAAGCTTGCCAGCTTGAACCCAAGATCGTTGGTTCCAGCAAGGGGTTGATCTGTCCGCTGAAGGCCCCCGGCCAAAGCACATGTGAGAAAGCAATCAATGAACAACTAACGTGTTGCAACGGCAACGAAAAACTAATGACTGATGCTTTTCACCTCTCTCCGTTCCTGTCAGTCTATCCCTCTCTCTGACTCTCTCTCTGTCCCTGTTAAAAAAAAAAAAGTAACATGTATACATATGAATGGAAAAAAGATCAGATGTTTCTATTAAAAACTATTTTTCAGTAAGTCAGAGTAAATGAATTGTCAAACAGAAATTGCACCATGGAATTAAACACGCTAGGAAGATTTTATTCAAGAATATTGAAATGTGGATGAGAGACTATTATAGCAAGGGAGAGAAATTGAACTTAACTCAACAGAAACAAAAGGTAGGAACTTTTTAAGCCCTGGGGTGAGCTCTGAGAAAAGTACTGAAAGAGATTGGTGGGGGGCGGTAGCTGATCGATGTGAATAGACCATCTGTATTTGCTAATTGGTGCTTATTGAAGTCAGTATCCTACTCACTCACAGTGACTTGGGGATTGAGGTGCTGTCTTCCTTGATGAATACATTTCAAAGGGATGACTCTCAAATTCTTAAAAAAGATATTCTCAGGTTGTAACGCAGTCAAGAGGCTGGGAGATGATTTACATCTCAAAGGGACAGAGAAAGAATTTTCAATTGAAAGTTATCTAAAGTAAATGCTCTGAGAAAAGGGTGATCAGGGAAGACTAGTCAGGAAAAAACTTGTCTAAAGTTTAGTCAAGCAGAGGGGGTACATGAAGGCCATTTTGGTCAATACTCTCCTAGGAAACTCACTCAACTCAGTTCTCTAGAATTGTCTTAAAACACTGAAGGAAGGGTGGGGGTGGGACTCAAAGCAAGTTAGCAAAAGGATAGTTGGTAAATTATTTCTCTAACCCTGCGGCTGGGAAAAAGAACATACAGTTAAATAAATGCGTTGGCAAAAATTATTGTTTAGATTACCTTAATATTGATGCAGATTTATCTTAATTTATTCTAGAAATTGATCTGTTTCTTAAGCCAAAACTTCACCTTATTTCAAATCAGTTATCAATATATTGGAGAGACATAGTTTGAGTAGTGATATAAAGCAGTGGTATAGAGATATAAAGCAAGGAGAATATAGCATAAAATGTTTAAGAACCCCAAGTTTCATTGAAGGTTCATTATGAATTCCATGTTAAAAAGTATATTCAGGGCCCTGGTGGGCTAGCTCAGCAGTAAATAGAGTGTAGGCCTGGCATGTGAAAGTCCCGGGTTCGATTCCCAACTAGGGCCCACAGGAGAAGTACCAATCTGCTTCTCCATCTTTCCCCCTTTCCCTTGTCTCTATCTCTCTGTTCCCCTCCCGCAGCCAAGGCTCCATTGGAGCAAAGTTGGCTCAGGCATTGAGGATGGCACCAGGACCTCCACCTCAAGCACGAGAATGGCTCTGGTTGCAATGGAGCAATGCCCCAGATGGTCAGAGCATCGCCCCATGGTGGGCTTTGCTGGGTGGATCCCGGTCGATCAGGCACATGCAGGAGTCTGTGTCTCTGTGTCCCTGCTTCTCACTTCAGGAAAACATACACACACACACACACACACATACACACACGTATATTAGAAGGGAAAAAGGTTCTCACTGTCTTACAATATATAAAGACATAGCAAATCTTAAATTTTTAGCAGAAGATTTTGTAATTTTTTTATACTTAATGTGAGATTTGAATGAGGCAAGTAGATCTCCAAGACACTTTGTAGAGTTTGTTCCTTAGTTTTCTCATTTGAAACTGAAAATCTCTTTCTGAAGCTCGAAAAAGGGAAAAGGCCAATTATAAAGTGCTATCAGTTTTCCTAACTGGCTTTTTGAAACACTAATGAGCAATCATTTTCAATGAACACTTGGTAGGATCCTGCTATTATTTCAGATTCAGACAATTGAAGAAATCAACAGTAGTAACACAGTCTTCTTGAAAGATGCAAAATTTGACAAAAGCGAATAACTTACATCTAGCTCTAATAAAAATAGTCCTTTAGATACAGGTAACTAAACCACATGCTCCTTTTCCAGTGTGAGCAATCACAGTCAATAACAAAGTCACAGCTAAGAAAGTGGCGTGTGCTTTCTGCAACATTGGCAACTCCAGTCAATAAAGTATAATTGGAACTTGCCAAGAAGGTAGTGTGTCAAAAGTGTATTTAAGCAGAAACTTAAATGCTGAACTGTTTGTGTAAAAATTGAACACATAGTCTCATTATAAGTTTAAGAAGTTTAAAAAGTTAGAACATTGTAAATCTGTCATGTGAGTGGCTTGCACTGCTGGAACATGACAACTGCCTCAGTGGAGCTCATTCAGCATAGAGGAAGAAGTCTCAACATCACAGAGGAGCATTGCTAAGTGAATCATTGAAAGGAAGGTTGAGAGAAATGGGCTGTGTCTCTGGTTGGGATAAGCAAAAAGATTAGAATACCATTTCAGCTCCTCTCCTTAAAAGACTCACAAGGGAAAAACAAGACTTTTACAATAAAATTAATAAATAGGAATTGTATTATCTTTGTTTGTTAGGTGTTCAATCACCATCATACAGTCTACAATTTAACTGAAACTTTCTTCACAAGAAAAGATTAATGATACTAAGAAAGAGAATGAAAGCAAGATGTTCACTTCACTTTGATGGGATATGCAAAGTCGAGAATAAAAGTTAAGTCAGTTGTAAAGATCATAGGCATTTCCTTAATCATAGTTCTCCCTTCTTGTGACTCCAGAACCAGGGACTCCAACAGAATTACTACATGCCTTTCTCTGAGTCCCACTTTTGAGGCTGGAACAAATGTTAAGTTTGTATATATGAGCTCTGCCTTACTCTGAGAACCAACAGATATCCCTAGGTATATTATTCAATGAATTTCCCTACTAATAGTAGACAATCAAGGATACAGAATGATTAATGGACTGGTTTGTTAACTAGAACAAAGAAAGTGGTGCCTAAAATCACTTTCTTCCATACAACTTAGCATTTCATCAGCAAAATGTATTAATCAATCCAACATACCCATAGAGTAATCTCAGTTTTCCCCTATGTCATTTTGCTGATAGATTGAGACCTTGTCCATATAATGAATGCTGATTTAGAAGGAAATTTTTATTTATAGCACATATAAATTAAACATATATTAATATATAGAAGACCAAAAAATTATTTGCACATTTTTTCCCTGATTTGCATCTTAATTCATGGAAGCTAATTAAAGGGATAATTTATCACATGAGATACTAGACAAATAGCATCTATGATTGACTTCCTAGATGATACATTTACAAGGTGTGTTTGCTGTGATGTAGCCTTGCCAGGCACCACTCTAATCCAACCCCTCCACTCTGGTTCCACTTGTACCAAATTAAATTGGCAAACAGCACTTGGAACATATTGGAGTATGTAGTATTTCAAATAACACTAAGTTTTATCTTTGTATTAAAGAAAACACGACTTATGATAATCAAATGGCTAATTTTTTAATGCTTTTGCTTTCAAAAGTATTTAGTGCATCTCCTTTTACTCAATTTATAAGTAAAGAAGATCTAAAGTCAAGTTTTAAATGAAAATTCTTTATGTATAGTTTGACTTCTTACTATGTCACAGTGTAAAATGCAATAACCAGAAAGACCAAAGTCAAGCTGAAGGTCTGATACAATGCATGGTGACCTAGAGCCCTCTGAATCTGGATAGGTGTTAAAAACACATAAAGTAATAACTCCTTGAATTCAATCAGAAGGTCAGACTGAATCAGGATTTAAGGAAGTATGGGAAATTAGTGGAATTTCAAGACGATAAAATTAATTTTTATTAAGATTACTCTTTATACTTACTATATCCTTCACTGCTTTTATAAAATTTATGGAATTGTTTCTTAGTCGGCTTGCATTTTAATATGTCAACATTGGCATTGTTGTTTACAAAAGCCATTTTAGGCTTTCATTATAATTCTTGTGGGGAGTTCTGTGATGACAAGCGTAAAATAACAACCTCTTTGAAATACTAACTTGTATTGTCTTCTTGGCTCATTGTCCAGTCTAATTATTGTTTCAATTCTTAAGCCTCTCTCCACTTTGAAAAGTACAGTATAGAGTCACTATTAACTGAGTCTTCACAACGTTGGAAAGTTGGGTGTGGTAATGTTATTAATTTTTTTTAATTTTTATTTTATTCATTTTAGAGAGGAGACAGAGTGAGAGAGAGAGAGAGAGAGAAAGAGAGAAAGGGGGGAGGAGCTGGAAGCATCAACTCCCATATGTGCCTTGACCAGACCAGTGCAGGGTTTTGAACTGGCAACCTCAGTGTTCCCAGGTCGATGCTTTATCCACTGCGCCACCACAGGTCAGGCTGCTGTGGTAATGTTATATAGAGGGCAAAGACATAAGGAGATGTGGGCTGTTTCTCTAGTTGTGCAACTAACTAACCAGTCACAGTACATTAACAAGTCATTTTAATTCCCAGGACTCAATTTCTTCTTCTGGGATTCCCTGGACTCTACTTTTTCATTAACTCTATATTCGCAAATATTAGTCAAAGTAGGTAGTTACAAAAATAATCACTAGAAGATTCAACTGGTGAATTATTTTACTCCTATCCTTTCTTTCTGGTTTATCTACATTTTTTCTCTTCTGATGTCATTTTCTCAAGGAAACTACATAGCCTCTTAAAATAAACATTTTCTGAGGGTATGATTTATTTCTGCTAAGTGTCTAAATTAGATCAACTATTTTTTTCAATAATCTTCAGAACTCTCTTACTTTAAAAAAAAAAAAAGAAGACATTGTGCTGAGTACTTTGATTTGATTTGGAAATGCAAATGATATTAAAATTTCTCCTTTCCTAAGGGCAGATAGGATATTAGCTACCAACTTGTTTATTGGCTCTAGTTAATAGCTACAGTAGATGAATGTGACAGCACCAAATTTCATTGTTTTAACATTTTTACATAAATAAAAATGGCACATTTAACAAGAATCTCCATTACACTAGCCCAGGGGTCCCCAAACATTTTACACAGGGGGCCAGTTCACTGTCCCTCAGACTGTTGGAGGGCCAGACTATAAAAAAAAAAACAAACTATGAACAAAACCCTATGTACAATGCACATATCTTATTTTAAAGTAAAAAAACAAAATGGGAACAAATACAATATTTAAAATAAAGAACAACTAAATTTAAATCAACAAACTGACCAGTATTTCAGTGAAAACTATGGGTGCAGATACATCCTGTGCTCCTCTCACTGACCACCAATGAAAGAGGTGCCCCTTCCGGAAGTGCTGCGGGGGCTGGCTAAATGGCCTCAGGGTGCCGTATGCGGTCGGACTCCATAGTTTGGGGACCCCTGCACTAGCCCATGGCACTTACATAATACTAAAAAAAATTATGTTTCTTTGAGTGTATTCTAATGTTGTTGACATTGAAGTGGTCAAAACATTGAGATGTGTTCTTGTCTCCACCATTTACTAGATGCATGACTTCAATAAGATAGTTGGCCTTTTTCACTTCAGTTTCCAGAGATTAAATGAGGATTTCAAAGGGCAATTTCAAGTTTCAAATGACGTCATATACTTGGAAGTGTTTCTGAAAACTGTAAACTACTATGTAAAGAACTATTACTATTTTTTGTTTATGTCAGCAATTGAACTTATTTACTATCCACATTACCATGAAAAATTTTTAACCTCATACCTTACATTTTCAGGAAAATTATAAACATGATATCTTTCTTAAATACTAATTTTATCTCTACTAGAGACAAAATTATTTCTCTGCTTACGAATCAATTTTTGAAGGAATAATCTTCAAATATCAACTTAAAAGTCTCCGAAATGGACTTCTAAGTCTTAGGTCCAATCACCTTCTTTCTTTCTTTTTTTGTTTTTGTTTTTTTTTAGACTTTATTCATTTTTAGAGAGAGAGAGAGAGAGAGAGAGAGAGAGTGAAAGAGAGAAAGGGAGATAGAAGAGGGAAGGAGCAGGAAGCATCTACTCTCATATGTGACTTGACCAGGCAAGCTCAGGGTTTCGAAGTGGCAACCTCAGCAATCTTGGTTGACACTTTATCCACTGTGCCACCACAGGTCAGGCCAATCACCTCTTTCAAATCCCCCAAATCACTTGACAAAAATTAAGTGAATCATTCTAGAAGTTTTCCTGTAGTTTTCAGTATACTGTAACTATGCACTATATTTATTTATTCATTCAAACACTCATTCATTTGGTGATTCAGCAAGTATTTATTTACCCTGGGCTGTAGTGAGGCACTGTTTTAAGGTATTAAAGAGACAGCAGTGAACAATGAACATAAGAGAGAAATCCCCACCCTCTGCATGGGATTCCATTGGGGAGAGAGAAAATAAAAAACCATCGATATTTATAGCTATTGCCTGCTTAGTGTCTTTGTATCCTGTCCATGTGTCACACACAGTTGCTACTGGTGAACATGGAGAGGATTTGGAAGGTAATGGAGAGAGAAATAGCATAGTCAATGCCCTCAGTCCTTTTGTTTTTAACTCTTACAGGCCTCTTCCCTGTTCCTGTTCCCCTTAAATGGACATTATATAATAGTTGATGTTTGTCAAACTTACACCCTTTAAATAAGTTTTTTTTAATTAATAAAACATTTTTTATTGCTATGTTAAATTGTTATGAACATGTTTAAGTTCTTTGTCTGAAAAACTGGACCTCTAGCCTCTTGGGAACACTAATTATTTTTTCATTAGGAGACTCACACATGATAAATGATGTCGAAACTTTATATATATATTTTAAGGTTTAAAGGGACATTTCTCTCTGTATGAGTCTAACTTACATTTTTTAAAGAAAAAATCAGATAATATAGATATAAAGTAACTTTTCAAGAAAAAAGAAGAAGAAGACTTATTGATAACTTCAACCTCCACTAAGTAGTTGTTTTTATTTTTCTGGGTTCATGTACATTTTAAAAATTTTTTACTATCAGGTAAATTATAACTATAGCCAATTCTTGATTCTGTGTTTTACACTTTACATTGTAACAAGACTTATCTTTCTAAAACACTGTATATTTTCATTACTTACACACATATACTCACACATAACCACTCAATGACTTTGAACCTATGCTCACCCACAAAATAGTGACAATTTATTCCTTCAGGAAATGTTCAAAGACAGAATTAGAACTAGAGGTTCAGTATTACTGTCTTCACATATTTTGTTTCCTCCATAAAATAATTTTAAAAATCTACATATGTTTATGAAGCTTTATAAGTTGTCTAAAATGTTTATATAAATTCCAATAATTGCAGAGAATGTAATTTCTGCCATATTATAAATATTGGCAGCTTACACATTTACATTACTCTTTTAAACATGTTCAGTCAAGTAAAAATTATAATGTCTTTATAATATATAACCAGTTATTGTCCATTTAAAAATAAATAAACAAGTTTTTCCTTACAGGTGTCTTTTTATTAATTTTTAAATTTTATTTAGAAAATTAACTTTAACAGAGTGACACTGATCATAACAGTATATAGGTTTCAGGTAAACATTTCAATAGCATTCAAACTGTTGGTTATGTTTCATACTCATCACCCAAAGTCAAATCATTTTCCATCACCTTATATTTATCCCTCTTTATACCCTTCCCCTTTCCCCTCCCCCATATTCCTTTCTCCTGGTAGCCACTTCAATTTTATCTATGTCCATCAGTCTCAGTTTTATATCCCACCTATGTGTAAAATCATATAGTTTTTAACTTTTTTATTTACTTATTTCACTCAGAATAATGTTCTCAGAGTCCATTCATGTTGTCATAAATGGATGTCATCATTTCTTATGGCTGAATAATATTCCATTATATATATATCACAACTTCTTTATCCAATCCTCTACTGAGGGACAGTTTGGTTGTTTCCATGTCTTGAATAATACTATGATGAACATGGGAGTACATCTGTCTTTATGTACCAGTGTTTTTGAGTTTAGGGAGAAGATACCCAGTAGAGGGATTGCTGGGTCATATTGTAGTTCTATTCTTAATTTTTTGAGTAACCACTATACTTTCCTCCATGGTGGTTGTCCTAATTTTCTATGCCACCAACAGTGAATGAAGGTTCCTTTTTCTCCATAGCTTCTCCAACACTTGTTATTACCTGTCTTATTGATAATAGCCAAACTCTCAGGTGTGAGGTGGTATCTCATTGCAATTTTGATTTGCATTTCTCTAATAGCTAGTGAAGATGAGCATCTTTTCACATATCTGTTGATCATTTGTATGAAAGACATGTCTGTTTGGATCCTCTCCCCAATGGGGATTAAAAAATTTTAATAGGATTGTTTGCTTGTGTGTTGCTGAGCTTTATGAATTCTTTATATATTTTGGATATTGATCCCTTATTGGAGCTATTATTTGCAAATATCATCTCCAATTTAGCTGGCTGCCTATCTGTTTTGTTATCAGTTTCCTTTGCTGTGCAGAAGCTTTATTGTTTGATATAGCCCTATTCATTTATTTTTGCCTTTACTTCCCTTGCCTTTGGGGTCAAATTTATAAATTGTTTTGAGGGCTTTATAACTTCAGCTTTCAGGCTTTATACTTCTAGAAATGGTGATCTCAGGCTACCGGGTTCTCCTTCCCATGTCTCAACAGACTTGGGGACCTGACATGGAGCACCTCTGTTCTTTAGGGGAGAGACAGTCTCTGGAGCACTAACTGTGGGATTTGTCTCTGACACTCTCAGTACTGCGAGGTGAAGGAGACAAGATCGGGGAGGTTAGAGGGGCTGCACTTTAGCTTTCTCTGTCTCTGCCAAGTGCAGGCTGAAGGCAGAACATGAAAACATTGGCTGTGACCCTGTGCTCTGGCCGCTTTGGTTTATCTTCCCCTCTGACTCTCTGTCTCACCACTTCTCCTCACAGAAGGAGACCCAATCTCTCTGAGTTTCCCTCTCTATTCCCCTCAGACAAAATTCAGAGCCCGAGCTTCCCTCCTCCCTGTACTCCAATAGAGAAAAAAATACACCCAGTCACACCAGGTTTGTCTCGTCTACAAAACCCACCACAAGTGTGTTTTATCTTCCACCCCCTTGTTCACCTCATTCTACCTTTAGTCCATTCAGTTTGTGGATCCTTCAGATGTGCCTGCAAGTCCAGCTGGGGTTTCTTTGCTGCATATAGTTGTTTAATTTGTTGAAATTTTAAGGGCACAGATCAAGAATATCTCTCATGATGCATTTACTCTCACAGGTGTTTATCTTTCTTCTGAATTTGTGTTTTCATTCTAATTTCCCCAAAGAAATTTATGTTAATACAATTCAAATTTATGTCTTAGTAATTTAATAAAGACCTTATCATTTCAAGAATATATATATATATATATATATATATATATATATATGAAGTACATTTTAATTTTTAAGAAATGTCCAGGTCCTGGCCATTTGGCTCTATGGTAGAGCATTGGCCCAGCATGTCTATATCTTGAGTTCAATTTCTGGTCAAAGCACACAGGAGAAATGACCATCTGCTTCTCCATCCCCTCAATTATTTCTCGCTTTCTCTCTTTCTTTTACTCCCACAAGTATGGCTCAATTGGTTTGAGCAAGTTGACCTGGGACACTGAGGATGGGACCATGGTCTCACCTCAGGTAATAAAATAACTTGGTTGCAGAGCAATGAAGCTATGGCCCCAGATGGGCAAAGCGTACCCCATAAAGGGCTTGCCGGGTGGATCCTGGTCAGGGCGCATGTGGAAATCTGTATCTCTGCCTCCTTACTTCTCACTTAATAAAAAAATATATCCATGATATGAAGCTTTAAATGCTGACATTTTCTTCTAGATTTGGTTAACATTACAATAATTATTGGTACTAAGTTGATCAAAACAACACAAATATTATATAATCTTTGATAATTAAGGTTTAAAATTTAACTTTTGTTGCTAAATCTTCTCAATAAAATAGTGGAATTTTCTCTCCCCTCTCTAAGTCATTCATAATTATTTGAATGAATTTTTTTATAGAGAGAATAGTTCTGCATCCCTTTCACTCCTTTATATTATTATGGAGTATGCACTGAGAAACATTATTCAGATAAATTGTTAGCTAGGAATAAAGTGTATGTTGATAGATTAAAGTCACTCAAATCTTTGAACTTCTTCCAAGCTTTTGGCCAAAAATAACATAGCAGCTATCTTCAAAACTTATTTTTAATAATCTAGCAACAGAAGGTTTGATTAGGTCCCTTTTCAATTTTTTTAGAAGCAAAAAATTAAAAACTCTCTGCTTTTTAAAGGATCTGTTACCTAGGCATTAGAATAATTTGCTTCTCTATATGAATAATATTTTGAATTGTTCCTAGTATCCCATCCTAATTTCTAGTTCTTAGGTACTTAATATTGTGGCACCATGCACCATGTTACATTTAGAGGCAGATGTGAAGAGTGTCTTTTTGTAACTTTTGAGAAGTAGATGTGGAAGAGATAACTTAGACAGTAGGTTTAGTCTTAGCAAAATTTTTTTAAGAAAGAACTCATATAAAAGTTGAAGATGTGTGAATGGTCACTTACAACTGTCTCTACTCAGGTATCACTTGAAAAGGCGTTAGATATCCTATTTAGGGCCTAGTGGGTAAGAGAACAGAGACTATTATTTCTATATAGAAACTGGATGGTGGCATGAGATGTATCATCTGTGGGTGGTCAATGAATGTGGGACTCAGACATACCATCTGAGATTCATGAAGAGTGATGGAAAGCAAAGTATCTTTTTTTCTGGTCTAGATCTACAAGATGTTAACAGCTAAAAGTTCAGCACCTGTTACCACCTATTCATGATTGAAAGCATGAAAATTCAGTTTACACTGTTGTTATAGTTATTACATATTTTGATAGAAAATTTCAGAAGAAATCAGGCTCTATAGATTATACTCTTCTCATTTTATTCTCCTGATAGCATAGTAAACAAGTAACATTTGAATCACTGAAAATATCTTCAAAGCCTGCAAAAACAAACCAAAATTGAAGGTCAAATAATCCGTGCATGTTATAAGAGAAAATGGGGTTCCTACTAGTCAAACTCATTATGCTACCATAACTGTCTTGATGAAATCTGGGAGAAAAAGTTTAAAAATGAATGTCAATAAAAGTTTAGAAAAGAAACCCTAAAACTTCCTTCAAGAAGGACTTGAAAAGATCAATTGTTCTCCTAAGTGTATTAAGTATATTTAATATTCTTTTACTTATATAGTGATTACTATCAGAGGGCCAAAAGTAATAAAAATGCTGACCAAAAGATATGCTAAAATCCTTTTTTCTTTCCTGTATTTGAGCTTTTCTTCATTAACAAAGTAAGGTGCCTCTAGAAGCTAAATTAATTCTTTCAAGTTATCAAAGCTTAAGACGCTGTCCTAAAAAGAATAACTTATAACATATACCAAATTTAATTGCCAGTGCATTCCACATATGTGGTTAGGGAGATAATGCAGTTTTTTTAATATTAAAATGTTTCATTAAAAATTTAAAATTATAACAATTTTAATAAGAATACATAAGATAATTATCTATTCAAATTGCAATATGTGTCAGATACTGTATGTTTATATTCTTTTTTCCTGTAATTTCTTTTCTAGGAATCTATTCTAAAGAATAATTTGAAATACAAATATTCAAAAGTTAAGATATTCTTCAAACTGTTATTCATAATAATGGAACAATGGAAAGAGTTGTTCTAGATTGTTTGATTATTTAAATAGAGCTCTATGAGATAATACCACTAAATATATTTATGAAAAAATATGAAATGAGAAGTTACTCTTGATATGCTGAGTGAAGAGAAAAAAAGCAGAATATGGAAAGATGTTCTAAACTGTAACTCTCTCACATACATACACATACAGATATATGATTGGAAGGAACAATGCCAACATATGAATAGGGAGATGACTTCTTTCAACTTTGTATGTTGACTTTTTCGTACCCAGAGTTCTAACTCTAATATCTCCTGAGAAAAGTCATTCCCTACCACTGTATTTTAAGGTTTTTGTTTTTTGTTTTTTACAGGGACAGAGAGAGAGTCAGAGAGAGGGATAGATAGGGACAGACAGACTGTAACGGAAAGAGATGAGAAGCATCAATCATCAATTTTTTGTTGGGACACCTTAGTTGTTCTTTGATTGCTTTCTCATAGGTGCTTTGACCGCAGGCCTTCAGCAGACCGAGTAATCCCTTGCTCGAGCCAGCGACCTTGGGTCCAAGCTGGCGAGCTTTTGCTCAAGCCAGATGGGCCCCACACTCAAGCTGGCAACCTCGGGGTCTCGAACCTGGGTCTTTCTGCATCCCAGTTTGACGCTCTATCCACTGTGCCACTGCCCCATCAGGCTATTTTAAGTTTTATGTAGTATTCTTATATTATTCTTCATAACTCTGCTCGTTTTATTTGCTTATATATCTTAATTTTAAGAATTTGAATGCTCCTTGGGTGAAGAACACTTCTGTTTATTCTGTACCACTTACCTGGTAGCTGATCCAGGTTGACCACAAAGCAGTAAATACTAAATGAATTAGATGAATTAGTATGTTCCAAATCATATTACATAATTGATAGCATCTGTTCTCTCTCTTTCTTGGGGTGTGGGATATTCTTTAGGCATTGGCACTTCCATGGTAATAAGCAATAAACTAATCAATTTGATGATAGATATTTATATATTTACAACAACATATAAACTAAGTAATATTAGCATTTAAGCACAAAATACTCCTTGAGAACATTCATAAATTATATATTATAAATGTTCTCCTTGAGAACATTCATAAATTTATTTCCTGAAAGACCTAGGACAATGTGGGCAATCTTCTTATATCTCAGAAAAATTATACTTAATATTTTCATTTCAGCTTTGACCTAAAACTTAATCAGCAGTGTTATAAAATTATTTTTAAATACAGGGGTTCCTCAGGTTATGACACAGTTTCATTCCTATGACAGTGACGTAACCCAAATTTTGGTGTAAAAAAAAATAGTTGAAACACATTCTAGCCTAAGTCACCTACCTATCCTAACACAGTTGTAAAAATCATAATCTACAACATAAAAACACAACTAAGCCACAAAACGAAAACGACATAAATATACTATATTGTACTCTGTACTGTAGTAACAGAAAAAAAATGATAAAAAATGAGTGTAAAAATAAAATTCCTTACCTTTCTTCTTGTGGTTGGCTTGCACACTGGAAGGGGCATTGCAAGGTGGGAGAGAGTGACCTATTGGGAGGAGGAAGGAGGAGATGCAAGAGAATCTGCAGAAGGTGCTGGAGATCTGGGTCAGGTGAATCAGGATTGCCTAAGGAACATGCAGGAGACACTGGAGATGATTCTACCTGCACTACAAGTGTTGCATCTCTAGAAGCAGCTGATGTAGAGGGTATAGGATCTGTTACCGGCGTCTCTAGCTTTTTAAAGAATTGTTCCAGGCTAGTCTGTAAGGTTGATTACTTCTTTTTCAAACTAGTTTGCCCACATAAGTCCATAAGTACGACACTAACGGTGTAAGGCAAAACACTCACATCTCCATTTTTAAAGTTTTTACGGAAGTGAGCATCATAAACTTGAAACATGCTATGTTGAGACTGTTGTATCCCAAGTATCTGCTCTATAGGAAATAATGTTGGATGACATTTCTGGAATTTGCACCATGAATTGAAATAACATGAGTCTAATAGAATTTTTCATTAGAAATGGTATTATGGAGCAAATACTCCTAATAAGTCCTCAGTGGCTACAATAGAAATAAATAAAATCATTCTGTCTTAAACCCCCACAAATGATCTCAAAGTTTTGTATATGAAATCCCCAATACAGTATAGTAATCAACCATTAAAATTATATTTATCACCAAATTATCACAATGTGCAATGAAATATTATTTAACTTTTTCAGAATACCTTCCTTGTACTAAAACCCATCAAGAAGGACAGGTTTGTCAGGGCAATGGAATTGGGAGGACTTCTTTTGGGGAAAACAATATTGAAACATTGAATTAGATGACTGAAAAACTTAGTTACTTAGTTACTTCTTACATTGCCATCATTCTTGTTAAGTTATCTGTAAAGTAGTATTGCTTATTTCTATATCAAATATACAATAATTAACACATTAGTTTCATCCATCAAAGTAAAACCCTTTTGAGACTGAAGAATTATTCAAGTGTCCATGCATCATTTAGGAAACAATGTTTTAAACTGCATTGACAGAAAAAATTAGAAACATTATTTCTGTATCACTTTGATACAAATATTCCCATGATTCATTTAATGGAGTTTTGCTTTTGTTGATATAGTCTCCTCTCCTTCACCCATTCCCAGAACTCTTGGAAATATTTAAAATACGGAAAGCCATCATATGCTCAGTAATTCTGTGTGGATTCTTATCAAGTTGTCCTTAGAAGATGTTTGTTTAAGATAAAATAACAATAACAGAAACATTAAATCAGTGAATAGTCCCAAGTTGCTGAATTTTTCATGTCCCTAATATTTCATTTGTGTTTCTCCTTTCCTCTCTTTGTGCTTTTTCTGTTCTGTTGAAAATAGACCTTCCAGCTGGTCCATTTAGTGAAAACAGGGATTTCACCAACTCCATTTCTTGGACATTCATTTGAACCCCAGGAAATCATCACCTGTCCTTTCTCAGCTCTGAATCTACCTTTATATTCATTACAGCACCTTGAGTGGTGGTAATACATGGTGATGCTTGTTAAAGATTTAGTGAATGGGCTTAAGAATAAATACACTAATAGCCTTCTCTCCATTAATATTGGAAGAAAGAAAAAGTCATTTTTTCTTTGTGCAGTGCTATCTTTTTCCCTCTCATATATCTCCATCTTAGTTTTTTGGTCCCATATTAATGGTATTTCTCAAAGGACAGAGTCACTGCTGGCCTGTCTTAGAGGATTTCTTCCCAGTCAGATTTTCCCATAAAAGTTACCAAGTAATGTTTCCTTCTTTGCTGTTAACAGTCAATTGGCTCACTTGTCAGCCAACTGATTAGAGCATGGCCAAATTGTGTTATGTAATCAGTCTCCCTTATGTTGATGTTGCCATTGTTCCTTTTTTTCTAACTTAGGACTTTTTCAGAAAAGGTTTTGTCTGGTACTTTGCAGGAAGAATGGGAATTTTTCATGGAGACACGTTGATGCTTGGAGCCAGGGGATTCTCATGCAGGTTCATTAGGAATTGGAATGACTAATTTTAATTAAAATTACAGGAAGATATAGATTGTTCCTGGTGTTCAAGGAAAACCATTGATAGATATCAGTACATTAATAGAAGGTAGACAAAATTAACATAAATTTCATCTCATGTGTTTTGCATAAAAAATTATCAACTACCACAAAATGATATATATCTCTTTTCTTATATGTATCATATATACAGTGTGTCCGTAAAGTCATGGTGCACTTTTGACCAGTCACAGGAAAGCAAGTGCACCATGACTTTACGGACACACTGTTTTTTGTATTATTCATCTCCCACTATATCCACCTCCTTATAGTAGGCATTTAAACTTAACACATGTTCCTGAGTGAATGATTGAATGGATTTTACATTCTTTTTCTTTACAGGGACCAGAGATAGAGTAAGAGAGAGGGATAGATAGGGACAGACAGACAAGAACGGAGAGAAGTGAAAAGCATTCATCATTAGTTTTTCGTTGCTGTTGCAACACCTTAGTTGTTCATTGATTGCTTTCTCACATGTGCCTTGACTGCGGGCCTTCAGCAGACTGAGCAACCGCTTGCTGGAGCCAGCGACCTTGGGTCCAAGCTGGTGAGCTTTTGCTCAAGCCAGATGGGTCTGCGCTCAAGCTGACGAGCTTGGGGTCTCGAACCTGGGTCCTTCCGCATTCCAGTCCGATGCTCTATCCACTACACCACCGCCTGGTAAGGCTACATTCTTAATAATGTCATATCTCCTTATTTTAAAAGCAGATTGTGTGTATTCTAAAGGAGATACATTATAAATATGTTAGTGCTAGTCAACAGAGTCTTGAAATTCATAACTTTTACAAAGTGGATTACCACATCAATGACTCATAAAGTCATTAAAAGGTTTCTTCTAAATGAGATACTATTTAAACTATACTTTCTAACTGAAGAAGACAACTGTTCCCTCATGAGACACTTAGGAATCTTATTTTACATTTGGTGTTTACATTTTGAAAATTTACATTTGGGTAAATTTGGAATGTCAAGCAGACTGCCCAAATAAAAGTCATCATCACCAAGACCTCAGAATGATAGAGCAAGGTAAAATTAAAATGGTGTTGTGCTCTATTGGATAAACACATTAGGAAGCCCTGTGAAAAATGTTTAACTAATATAAAGAGATGTTTCATTCTGATGAAAAATATCCATTCTGTTTGGGTGCGTGTATGCATATGTATGTGTAAATTAAGTACTATTTAGAACTATCCCAGTCTATCAAATGAGTAAAACCATACATTCACTAATTTTCATTATTTATGTTTTAAGGAGTGAAATTAAATATAGAAACTAGATCTAAGTAACATTGAATTTGTGACATAATCTAACAAGAACTAACAGAAATGGCAAGAACTGACATAGATCTAGCTTTCCTCAATTTACATGTCTTGGTTTTGTTTTTAAGAGTTTTATAGCATTGATATTACTTAAACTTGATTCTGGAATTTCAGCCATTATGGTTTTTAGTCATATAAATTGTCTATTTCTTTCTCCCAAACCCAACAAGTTCAGTCATATCACGGTTTTCACATGCTTCATAAGCCTCATGCTTTTTGGCGAAAGTTTCTAATTAAATTTATACATTTAAAAAAATAGGCTGAATTGTTTTTTTTTACAATGGTATAAATATTTGTCATTCTTATAGATAACACTTTTTATTCAAACTCTGATTTGGAACTCATAGTGGTCTCCTGTATTGTTCATATTCTCTTTCAATGATACAAGATGGAGAGAAGATAGTATTAGACCATACACATTAATTGACATGTATAGGTCTTCAGATATTCAATCAACTTCCAAAGGCCCAAAGATTTTGTTTGTATGCATGAAAATTTATCTTCACCAAGACACCATAAAGCAACAGTTGAAATAATAGTAGGTTACCATCAGGAGAAAATGTGATATTATTCAGGTCACACACATCAAACTGATGGTATCATGTAATTCAAGGTTAATATTATATAGCTATATTTTTGTATAACAACATGGCTAAATATAGCTTCTGGTTGGTAATTAAAATTGTGCCCTTAGTTCTAAAGTTTCTCTAAAAGTTACAAATATAGTAATAGGAATTTATTTGTTAAAGGTATTTTACTCTTTTTAAACAACTTTGATATATTTGGTATACCATAAAATTTACTAATTTAAAGTTTAGATGTCAGTGATATTTAGCATATTTAAATATGGTGTTGGGCAACCATTACTGTTTTTATAATCTAATTTTAGAATCACACAAAAAAAGAAAGCTTGTGTCTATTAGCAGTCATTTTCCATCCTCCACCTTTGTTTTCTCACTTCCTCATCCCAGCTCCTGACAACTATGAATGTAGTCTGTTTCTATGAATTTGTCCATTCTGGACATAGTTTATAAAGGGATTCATACAATACATAGTCTTCTGTGATCGATTTTCTGTGTTTGTGAGACATGGTATGAAGTAAGGTTCATCTTCATTGTTTTTACATCAGGATATCCAATTGTCTAAATACTATGTGCTGACGATAATGTATATGCTTTTCTCATTGATATTCACACTCTTAAGAAAATCAGTTGGCCCTAAATGTATGTGTTTTTATGTTTTTGATCTTTCCATTCTATTTTGATAATATATGTCTATCATTATTTATTTTATTTTATTATTATTATTATTATTGTAAAAACATGAGATCTACCCTCTTACGTTTTTAAGTCTTTAGTACAGTATTGTAAAATATATGTACATTGCTATTCAGGAAATCTCTAGAACTTTTTGAACCTTTGTGACTAAAATTTTATACCCATGCTGAGAGTGTTTTTGGTGAGCGCTTTGGTATTTCCTATATATGAGATTATGCTATCTGTGAACAAAGGTATTTTTAATTATTACTTTTCCAAATATGGACACCTTCCATATCCTTGTGTGGCTGTGTGTGTGTGTGTGGCAGAGACAGAGACAGGGACAGATAGGGATAGACAGGCAGGAAGGAAGAGAGAAGAGAAGCATTAATTCTTTGTAGTGGCACCCTAGTTTTTCATTGTTTTCCATATGTGCATTGATGGGGGGTGGGTAGGGGGGCTATAGCACACCAAACTACCCCTTGCTCAAGCAAGCAACCTTAGGCTCAAGCTAGTGAGTCTTGCTCAAACCAGATGAGCCTGCACTCAAACTGGAAACCTCTGGGTTTTGGACCTGGGTCCTTTGCATCCCAGTCCAACGCTCTATACATTGTGTCACTACCTGGTTAGGCCATTTTTTTCTTATTTTTGCTTAATGACTCAAGATTTTCAGTACAATTTTGAATAGCACTGGTTAAAGAAGGCCTCCTTATCTTGTTCCTGATCTTTAGGGAAAATTTTTAATCTTTCACCATTGAGTGTAATGTCAGCTGTAGGCTTTTCACAAATGATTTTTATCATGTTTAGAAGTTCCCTTCTATTCTTAGTTTTCTGTATTATTTACTATGAAAGTGTTGAATTTTGTCAAAAAGCTTTTTCTGCATCAGTTTAAATGTTCATGTGGTTTTTGTTCCTTTGTTCTATGAATATGGTGTATTACATTGATTGCTATACTTATGTTGAATCACCCTTACATTCTTGGGATAAATTCTACTTGGAAATGGTGTATAATGTTTTAATAAGCTGCTGGATCCCATTTGCTAGAATGTTCTAAAGACTTTTTTCTTCTATATTTTGTTATTGGTCTTAGTTTTCTTTTTCCTTATTATGTCTTTATCTAGCTTTGGTATCAGTTAATGCTGATCTCTTAAAATGATTTAAGAACTATTTCCCCATCTTCTATTTTTTGGAGGAATTTTCTATTAACTCTAGGTGTTTGTGTTTTTCTTTGTTGGGAGGCATTTGGTAAACAATTCAATCTCATTATTAGTGGTCTTATTATATTTACTGTTTGTCTTGATTCAGTCTTGGTAGATTGCTAGTTTCTAAGAATTTGTTCATTTCATCAACATTATCTAATTTGTTGGTGTACATATTAGTTTTTTAAAGCTACAATAACATATCACCACAAACTAAGTGCTTTAAAAAACATAAATTTATTCTCTAACAGTTCAGGAGGCTAGAAGTCTGAAATCAAGGTCTCAACAGAATTGATTTCTTCTGAATGCTCAGAGAGAGAGAGACTATCCCATGCTTTCTCCCAGCTTCTGGGAGAAGAAAGTTCTCAAATCAATAACTTAACTTTATACCTTAAGAAAAAAGAAAAAGAAGGAAAATAAAATCAGAGGGTTTTTTTGTCTTCATTTGTTCTTATTATTTTCTTCCTTTTGCTAACTCTGGTTTCAGTTTGCTGTGGTTTCTTAAGGTATAACATCAGGCAGTTTATTTGAGATATTCTTTTTTAATATAGGTTTCTATGGCTCTTAGTTTATGTATGCTGTTTTTTTTTTTCATTTTCAGTCATCTATATATTTTTTAATTTTTCTAGTGATTACTTATTTAACTTGTTGGTAGTATAGCATGTGTGGTTTAATTTCCATATATTTGTGAATTTTCTAGTTTTTCTTCTGATATTAATTTGTAGTGTCATTTCATTGTAGTTCAGAGAAAACACTTAGCACGATGACAATCTTTTAAAATTTCTTGAGACTTGAGTTATAATAATGCTTTCTTACTTAAATTTATCATTTTTTCTTTATTAAACACCCCTTTAGTTGCTGGGTTTTGTTTTTTGTTTTGTTTTGTTTTGCTTTGTTTTTTTTTTGTGATAGAGACAGAAAACGAGAGACAGAGAGAGAAACAGATAGGGACAGACAGACAGGAAGGGAGAGAGATGAGAAGCATCAATTCTTTGTTGTAGCATCTTAGTTGTTCATTGATTGCTTTCACATATGTGCCTTTACTGGTGGGCTACAGCAGAGCGAGTGACCCCTTGCTCAAGCCAGATGTCTATGCTCATGTCTATGATCCCACGCTCAAGCCAGCAATCCCACACACAAGCCAGATGAGTCCGTGCTCAAGCCGGTGACCTCAGGGTTTCAAACCTGTGTCCTCTGTATCCCAGTCTGACATTCTATTTCCTGTGCCACTGCTTGGTTAGGCTGTTTTGTTTTTCTTTTTGTGAGATTCCAGAAATCTGAAAAAGTTGACTGCATCTTTTTCTTTTCCTCTAATGGTTGCTTCAGTAGGACTGATTCTTGGTGTTTCCTACTCATTCTTTTCTATGATGTCACTCATCTCCCATTCTTATCTCACAGACATCTGCTTTATGACTCCTGTCAGAAGCCATTTCTGTCATCATCTACTTCCCAATTTGGAGCTAAATGCCCTCATATGGGTTTACTTTACACTGCACTTAACTAAAGACAAATCATTTCTTCCCTAAAATAATTTGAAAATAAATGTATTGTAAGTTTTCCAATGCTTGTCCAAGGTCTGTATATTCAGCCTAATAAATGTTGAATGAATGAAAACTACATGAGTGAATAAAGAAGAAACAAGTTTAAGTTCTCAGGGACTTACTACAAAGCCTAATACAGGTTAGTGGTTGTCAAAAACTATAATTAAAATTACCTAACAAAAAAGCTATTTTAAATGTAATTTAATCATTTTTGAGGAATTTAAAAGACTCCAGATTCTGGTGATATATTGGAATTACTATATATTATATATTAATATATATTAATGTGACTATATATATTAATATGACTATACATTAGAAAGTGTCGAGAATGGCATTGACTCCTGCTTAAAGGCACACATTTTGAAATTATATTGCTTAAAGAATTCACTTACATTTAACTTATTTTTTTTTCTGGGAGCAAAAAACAGATATATGTATACTTTATTAATTTGGCTATATTATTTCCACAGGGAAAAAGCACTTGCTGTGTATATTTATTTTTATTGTGTATACATATGATATAACTTTCACATGTTTTCTTACTTTTTAAAAATCTTTTAAGAGACAGTATTATTTTACATTGGCTACTATCAGGAACTGCTAATGTGAGCATTAATTCATAAATGTTGCTCCAGTTACAGAAAATTAATTATATTAAAGACCTGCAATAAACTGCTGTTGTATGGTTAAGGATATGCTATGCCTCAAATCACATTTATATAACATAAAAATTATTTGCTATAACATCCTGGCACAACTGGCTAGCCAAGTAGATAATTCTTAGTGCTATCACCCAATGCAGCTTTATTAAAGGCTCTTTTTGTATTCTTCGCCATGTTTCAATATATCTTGCTATAACCTTAAATTAAAAAACCACACAAATAACAAAGAAACTCACAAAGTATAAACTATGAGCTCAATTATTTGTATGTTATTTTATTTACTTTTCAGTTATTTTACAAGGAACCTTAGTTATAAATTATATTATTTTTCAAATTTTATTAGTATTTCTCAAAACTAGTCAATTATAATATCAACTATAATATGATAATTTATAAGTCATTTATTATACACAAACAGCATCAGAAGAAATTAACAGAAGGACTAAATCCAAGATGCAAGTATATTATATTGAAATCTTACTTGACTGGTCACTAACTTCTTTCAATCTTTCCAATGTAGATATTGGAGTAAGAACTATTGACTATTTTCATTTATTCCCCATAATATTGTGAATTCTTGAGAAATGATTACTATTGGTGAAGGATAACATGTAAAAGTTTATTTCCCACTATCCTTATCAAGGAAGCTATAGCTACATTTTTGAAAAGTAGTAAAAAATCTGTCACCAACTTTAAAAATTGCAACATTTTGTTTCTCAAGATTATTATATTTTTATTGTCACTAAATTTACACAATATTCTTCAGTAGAAAAAATTTTCTAATATTCCACTAAATGTACAAATTTGTGACAACATGTGTTTGATAAGTAGTCTTATCAAACAGGTGCCCCTTCCGGAAGTGCGGCAGGGCGGATAAATGGCCTCAGAGGGCTGCATGTGGCCCACGGGCCATAGTTTGGAGACCCCTGGAATAACTGAACAAATTCTAGTACATCCAAATAAGTAGTCTATTCTAAATTTTAAGTGTGAGGTTTTAGAACTATTTTATTTTAATATTGACAGTTTTCAGATTTAGTTACTCTTTCAGAATTGTTAAGTTTTTAATATTGTCTATTATCCAAAGATCAGTACTTTAATAACTATTGATCTAATATTTATTTATAAACCATGGTGGCCAGAGTACAGGTGGATATCCATCAGAGAAAATGCACCATAAATTTAAAAGTAGATATCACACCTATAAAAATAACTAAAACTAAAAAAAAAAAAAAGTGATAAGATCAAATACTGACAATTATGTGAGAAAAACTGGATCTCTCACACATTGTTGGTAGAAATATAAAATGCTACAACCAATCTGGAGAATAGTTTAGCAGTTTCTTTAAAACTATACATGCACTAACTATTTGACTCATCTAATGTACGCATGAGCATTTATCCCAGGGAAATGAAGTCTTACGTTTGTGTAAAAACATGTGCATGAATGCTCGTAGAAGCTTTATTCCTAGTATCAAAGTACTATTCCTGATAGCAAAGAATGAATAGTTCAGGGGTCCCCAAACTTTTTACACAGGGAGCCAGTTCACTGTTCCTCAGACCATTGGAGGGCTGGACTATAAAAAAAACTATGAACAAATCCCTATGCACACTGCATATATCTTATTTTAAAGTAAAAAAAACAAAATGAGAACAAATGCAATATTTAAAATAAAGAACAAGTAAATTTAAATCAACAAACTGACCGGTATTTCAATGAAAACTATGGGTGCGGATGCATCCTGTGCTCCTCTCACTGACCACCAATGAAAGAGGTGCCCCTTCCAGAAGTGCGGCAGGGCAGATAAATGGCCTCAGAGGGCTGCATGTGGCCCACGGGCCATAGTTTGGAGACCCCTGGAATAACTGAACAAATTCTAGTACATCCAAATTGTAGAATACTACTAAGTAATAAAAAGAAATGGACTATTAATACATCCAAACAAATGAACCTAAGAAGATTACATACTACATCATTCCATTTAAATAACATTCTTGAAATGACAAAATCATAGAAGTGAAAAGAGATCAGTGGCAATAGATTTCCAGGTGACAGGAGAGGGGATTTGGGTGAAGGTAGCACAAGGGAGTCCTTTTCTGATTATGGAAAACTTTGGTATGTTGATTATGGTGATATTCCAAAACTCTGCACATGGGATAGCATTGCAGAGATGGGTACACACACACACACACACACACACACACACACACACACACACACACACACACACACACACATACGTATAAAGGAATCCTCATTGTGAAGTACTGAAGCTACATGTCATGTTACCATTGAGAAAAGACAAGTGGCGGGGGGCAGGGGTACCCAGAAGTCTAATACTTTTGCAACTTGTGAGTCTATAATAATTTAAAAATAAAAGATATTTTAAAATTAGGTATAACACAATTCTAAAACACTATTAAACATTTTAAAAGAAAAATATCCCTTCACACATTTGGCACTTAAAACAATTTTCTTTTTAGAAACTTCTAAAAGTCTTCAGTTTGAACTGATGATATTTAAAATTTTAATTCAATCATGCAGTTGTGTCAATTCAAAAAATATGGTCTGTGAACACAAAATCTTCAACTTTGATCCTCTACTTTCCATTTCCTTCTCCAAATGTCCTTTATTTAACCAGAAAGGATGTCATTTCCAAACGACCGAGAGAGCCACATTTAACTTGAACAACATTGTTATTTTATGTTATTAAGGGTGTTCAATTTTCTCTGTTGGTTGCTACCCTGATTGGAGATGCTTCTTAAATGTCAGACTGAGAAAATTGTTCTGGTTTCAGTACAATAAAATAATAAAAAATAAAAAAGCAAAGCTTTGACATTAAAGCAGTCAATAACCTTTGAAAACAAAGTTGAAAAGCAACAACAACAGAATGTTAGATGTAAAAAACAATCTTGTTTTATTTTTTTCCTTTCAATATCAATGTGGCCAAGAAATTGGGAAACACAATAGTTTAATTCAAAAGCACTTATTGAGCACCCCAGTCGTAATCATAATGCCTTATAATGATGTGCATGTTTTACAGAGAAGTGTTGGTTGAAAACAAAGTTGAAAAGCAACAACAGAATGTTAGATGTAAAAAACTATCTTGGTTTTTTTTCCATTCAATATCAGTGTGGCCAAGAAATTGGGAAACACAATAGTTCAATTCAAAAGCACTTATTGAGCACCCCAGTCATAATCATAATACCTTATAATGATGCATATGTTTTACAGAGAAATGTAGGTTATAATGACCAGAAAAAGAGACCACACTATACAAAGTATCTCAAATTTGCATCCCCAGTATAGACTGCTGCTCCAGGTTTTATACTGTCATACTGAGTAAGAAGTAGCAAAGCATTATATAATACCAACAGTGTGAAAACCAAAAATCCAACGGAGTCAAAGGAAAAAATTAGCCAACTCATGAAAATCGTTAGGTATCTGGAGAAAAACATCAGGGTCAAGAGCAAAAATGAAAAGCTAAGGAAAACAAAATCCTGGGGACAAAGTTTTATAGGACTGAAACCCTGCCAAATAAATCATATGTATAAGAATTTGAAATTCCACATTGATTCTGTAAAGAGAATACAGAATATTTTCCTATTTGATATTAATGGCTTAGAATACATGTAGATACGAGAAAATTTAAAAATACTACTACTCAATTGTGGATATAATTTGGCATTTTCAAAAAAATAATCTTAAGAAGACGATATAGTGGCACTAATATATGTTCAAAAAAAATCACTAGACTCCTTACTTTTGTTTTCCCTTTTTGTTTTTGTTTTGTTGTTATAATACAAATTTTAGAATTAATGGTATTAAAGCAATCTCTAAATATTTTTATAAAGAAATGTCAATTATATTTTATGTCATTACTTGATTTGTAATACTTAATGCACTAACTTTCTAGGGTTAATCATGTTAATTCTACTTTATTAAAGCCAACATTAAATTACTAGGAAAAGTAAAAATCAAAAGGATATTACTATGAAATGAGTAATAAATAAGATGGATCAATGAATGGATGGATAGAAGGATGGTTAGATGTGTAAATAAATGTCAAAAAATATTAAATGTCAAATCTAGGAATGGGAATATGGGTGTTCACTATGAAAACCTTTGAACTTTTCTGTATGTTAAAAAAATTTTCAGTCTGACCAGGCGGTGGTGCAGTGGGAGGCGGAGGACCCAGGTTCAAGACCCCGAGGTCACCAGGTTGAGCACGGGCTTATCTGGCTTGAGCAAAAAACTGACCAGCTTGGACCCAAGGTCGCTGGCTCGAGCAAGGGGTTACTCAGTCTGCTGAAGGGCGGTCAAGGCACATATGAGAAAGCAATCAATGAACAATTAAGGTGTCGCAACGAAGAACTGATGATTGATGCTTCTCATCTCTCTCCGTTCCTGTCTGTCTGTCCCTATCTATCCCTCTCTCTGACTCTCTGTCCCTGTAAAAAATTTTAAAAAATCATAAAATTTTGGAAAAAGTGCAAAACAAACAAAAAGTATAATTATAACTTTCAGTGCCTAAATAAATAAATATACTCTTCATTCCCTGAAATAATGTACTAGGGGCTTTGTCTGTATGCAACATAAAGTTAAGAAAATGTTACAAAACTAAAGCCTTGCATTAAAAACTTCAGATGTGGTTTCTAAGTAAAGGATAGAATGACAGAGATTATTTAAAGTTGTCGAAAGTTTTCATTTATGTGAAAATACCTTTTATTGTTTCACCTTTGTGGAGGTGTTATAATTTGTCAGTCTCTGAATGTTCTGGATATGTAGATGTCATTTGTGGATCCAGGTCTATTTTATAAGACTATAACTCTTCAAGAGGTGCAAGTGGTCCAAGCTGGGTTTGTTCTCAGATCTGGAACACAAGAATGGCAACATATAGTTAGTTCACTTAAATACCAAAATTATATAAAACCAACCAAATGAATAAGACAATAATGTTTGTGTTTAATCATGAAAAAGAGCTTACAGTATTTTTTTATTGGTGGTTCATTCTGTTTCAAGTATTCTTTCCACTTGAAGTCAAATCAGAATTTTCAATGAGCCTAAAGAAAGCCTACATGGTTTAGAGTTCATTATCTCAGGCAGGAGCAGGCTGCTTTCCTTATTCAAGGCAAATAGCACTTCATTGTCAGTTGATTAGTAGTCTTTCTGAATTACTGTAAGGTTTTCTCCTCATTCCACAATGAATCCATTTTCTACAGAGTTTCAGAACTGCAAAGCTTCTGAGGCCTGAAGCTCGTGCCTTGGCTGTTCCATTGCTTCAACGTAGTCCTGGATCTCACAATCCCAGACAAGTTGATATTGATCTTTTTAAAAAAGTTATGTACAAAGGAAGTATACCTGGCAACCTCCTTTAGAAACAGGGTCAAATAACCAGTTGAAAAATTTTCTAAAGGTGTCACATTAAACTTTAATAATACCTACATTTTTCTGGGGCTTTTAACTTTGCAAATTGCTTTCACATGCATTATCTCATTTCATTTTCTATTGCAATGAAACAGTGTCTGGGGTTAGGGCTGAATTACAATGACATAAATATCAAAATGTTGACGGGGACATTTCAAGAAAATTGATTATTACTATGCCAAACAGAAGTACTTGACAGAACTTACTGGCTTCAAGATCAAGCATAAAAAGAGGATTAAGTTTCTGATGGTTCCTTTAACCCTCAGTTCTACTGCTGGAGGTTCATCAAAACCATTTCATAATTTTTTTTAAAAGCAGAAAAATAGTTGTCTTTTTTCTTTTTCATCGTTCTCATTTCCAATTTTCTTTTCTTTTAAATAAATGTGCAGGTCAGCCCGACCCCAGGATGCATCCGTGCTCTCATGAAGATGCTGTATTGTCCTTACTGTAGAGGACTTCCCACCGTGAGACCTTGCAACAACTACTGCCTCAATGTGATGAAGGGCTGTCTGGCAAATCAGGCTGATCTGGACACAGAGTGGAATCTCTTTATAGGTAAGGAGCATTTAAGCTGACCCACAAACAGAAACATGGGGACCGGTCTCATGACAGGTTCAAAGTTCTGATGACTGGTAGAGACTGTGAGGATTTAAACACATCCACACACACACACACAAAACATAGCAGCATTTAGCAAAGAACAAACAGTTTGCGTTTTTCTTCTAGTTTTATTCAGAAAAGTAAGACTTCTGTGTATTTGTGAAGGACGGTCCTGTTAGATTGTACAAGCCAGCTATATTGAGTTAGCTGATGTCTCTGATAAAGATAAAAGCCTTTGTTGAATTTCGTTGAGCATTAGAAAATATTCTTATAAGAGAAACCCACGGCGCTGTCTTTTTATTTGTATTACCTTAACATAGTCATCGATAACGCAGATATTGTAACCAACCAGGAGGAGACTCTGTCCCCTTCCCCACGCCCCCGCCCCCCACCCCCAAACACACAAACACAGTAGAGCCCAATACAACGCTGAGTTTTGCAGTGGAAAAATTAAAATTGTTTTATTTGCAGAGTGTAAGTAAGGAGAAGGGATAACTGTATGGCTTAAAACCAAGCAGCCAATGGCTCACAATTGTAACATTTTAAGGAGTTAGGGAGAATAGGCATGCTGAAGCGCTGGTGGGACAAGGTTTAACTGGTGGACCTTGGAACTTGGTCATTTACCATAAGGGGCTTCTGCAGGGGATCTTCCTGGCCAACAGACTCTTGCTAAAAGGGTTCCAGTGTTCAAGTTCTGGTCATATCCTGATCCTTTGGCTCTGTGGGGAGGGGCAAGACTTTGGTTCCAGGTGCATCTAGAAGACAGGGGTAGCACATTTGCAGTGTCATCTCTGTAAAATAAGGATTATATTAACCCTGTACATTTGCTTTAAGGGGGAAAACCCAGTTTTAAGCTGTTCTATGTGATTTGTGTGCTGCTTCAATATTAGTAAAAACTCCGTCCTTAAACATCTATGATGGAAATAGTAGTTTTGCTAAAATATGCGAATGTTCTTCCTCATTCTGTGGAAAAGAATGCTTCAAACACACAAACATGAATCAGCCTTCCAGTCTTTAAAGGTAAGAGGAAAAGAGATAGGGAAGATTCATGGGAGGTCTGTGAATCATGGCTCACATCTTCCGTTGCAGAAATTACTCAAGGGTTGCAGTGCCAAAAGATATTTTCCAAATAGCCACCCAAGGATAAAAGGACACATTTTATAGACAGTCTTCTCCCAGGAAAATACAAGGGGCCTTGAGTGAGTAAATGTATTTCCTCTCCTCTCAGTCAAAGGGCTTTCAATGAAAGTACTTTCAATTGCTTTTACTGCAATTGCATAGGGACAAGCGGAGTGATGCAAAGTGGCATTCGTCAGCCTCAGAGAATCTTCATCATTTATGCAAATTTCTAACCAGAACACAGGAGTCAAGTGTTCTGACATCTTAGATTTGAGTAGGATAAGAAAAAATATGAAGATGTGTTGGAATACAGAGAAATCTAAACCTACTGTGCAAAGAAAGGTGTGCTTAGATTATAGGCATTCAGCTTTGGCAATGAAACCCATTGGCTAACAAACTATTAAGTTTAGAAAGTCCAGAAAAAATGGTTTGTGAAGTTTTATAAAAATTTGAGAGTGGATACATTCAAATGGAAGTCATCTAACAAAAATCTCAGAAGTCATTTTGGAGAGATTAAATTGTAATGATATTCTCTCTCCTTTCGGTGGAAGGACAAAATGTTTTTGCATGACCTTGGGTTACTTCATTTGAAAAATGAAGAATTTTTTTATTTTAAAGTTAATCATTTAGGTAACCTTCTAACTGAAAAATGTTATTTTTTGCTAAGATTTTGGAGACGAATATGAATAAAAAATTAAGCAGAATAAACTCTATCTTCTAAAATATACATTTAGATTAATTTTGGCAGACACTGTACAAAATAATGCTAATAAACTCTCATCAAGAAATCTAAAAAGATGTGCATAGTTTAAAAACCAGACTAAGCCATATAGCATCAGTTTTGTCATAAAGACTATTCATACTTCGGGGTTGAAACTGCCTAATTCACAGCACAGTTAAATTATCTTTGGTTAGCCTGCAACTTATTGATGAATGTGGACATGAGAACTTTGTTACTTAGAGCAGGACACAATTAAGAGTGAAAATATGGGTGTTTTAACTTTTAAGACCAACATTAGCTTCTTAATTGGCTTTTTTTTCTCAATGCTGCTTGGCTATTTCCATGTAAAACAAATCCTTACACTTTCAATCAATTAGGTTTTCTAGATAACATTCTGATGTGTAAGTAAAAGTCTGGAATATCATTTGATTGGAAAACTAAAAGTTGAACCCACCAAGTGTTTTAATGAGAAGGAAACCTAGTGGTTTGTCCTATTTGTGTGTGTGTGTGTGTGTGTGTGTGTGTGTGTGTGTGTGTTTGTGTGTGTGTGTGTACTGGTATGTGTATATACAGTGTGTCCATAAAGTTATGGTGCACTTTTGACCTGTGACCGATCAAAAGTGCACCATGACTTTACGGACACACTGTATATGTCTGTATGTATGTATATATGTCTGCATATATATGTATGTGTGTGTGTGTGTGTGTGTATATATATATTCTCTATTGCATTTTTTTCTATTCTCATTTTTTTTATTAATGATAGAGATCACAAAGAAAATTTTTCCAGTTTCTTTGTTCAGGTTTTGCTGTGACATTGAGAATTGACCATCAGCATAGACCTGTGAAGCAAAATGTGTTCTTGCTAATACTTGTACTGATGTGAAGTGTTATTTCATAAATTTATCACAGAAATTAGTCAAATGAGCCAAATCTATTTTCCACACAGATCTGTTACCAGTAAAGCAAGGAAATCTCAGTTCTTATCCTGCTTGAAAGAAAGAAAAGTATAGCAAGCAAAGCAAGGGTTTATTAGTCGTGCAGGAAATCACTCAGGAGGGCCTGAGTGGACAATACACTCATGGGAATGAGTGTCCCAATTAGTTACAGAATTTAGGTATTTATGGACTTTATTTCCTGGACTTTCCCATTCCTATTTTTTTATTTTGTGGTAGTTTTTGTCTTTCCAGCTTCTTCTTCTCATTTATCTGTCTTTATTGTATTGTTGTATGGCTGATACCATATCAGGAACTAGATAGAAACCATCAGTCTGGGTGTGGTGAGGTAGGTCTGTATACCAGGAATGCATGAGGCTAAATTCCCCTTCCTCCTCTTTTGCCTGTCCCAGCTCATGTCTAACTAGCTACCGAACCTAACACATTCTAGATGACAGTGTTACAGTGTTCATGAATGTAGCAGCAAAGATCAGTGAACAAATCAGTAATCCAACAAAAGTTATATATAATGAAACTCTCTTTGCTGAGCACCCACAGCCCATCATTCTTGGGCTTCTAGCATCTTGTCATCAAACCTTTCATTTCTTCTGCTCAAAAATGCTTATTAAAACACTTGGTGGGTTGCATGAGCCATCTCTGCCTGCTATATTCATGTCCCATTTTATATGCTATATAGATTGGTTTTTATTATGTGTTTATCAAAAATGTTAACAGAGGCAAGCAATCAACTGTTGATAAAAACAAGAACTAGTTGGTGGCACATTCTCATGATCTTTACAAAGCCACGAATTAATTGAAAGTGATTTGTCACTGTTTAGAATTCTGTGGGTGTCTCGATCGTGTCAAAAGAAAGGTAATTCACTGGTAAAATGAAATTTGTAAATGCTCAAGTGAAAATACCAGTGGTATTCCATTTACTTTCGAGGTTCTGTAAGGTTTTTTAATCCTAGAAGAATAATCAGGAATCTATTAGGGATGCTTTACTTTCTTCCTTAATTACTTATTTTATTTTTTAAATTAAATTTATTGCGGTGACAATGGTGAATAAAGGAATGCATTTGTGAAGAGTCATTTTTTTTTCTACAATAGTTACTTGACAAGAATTTGTGGCGAGGGCACTATCTTTGTACAAGGCATGGACTTAAACTTCCTACGAGATGCCTTTTCATAGCCCTCCTTTAGGAAGTTTAACTCCATGCCCAAGAGACATAGTGCTCAAGAAATTCTTATAAAGTACCTATTGTAGGAAAAAGGAATAATTCTTTAACTTTTACATAAAGAGCTTTAAAAAATGTTGCTGACAGCTTTAAAGAAGAAGGCGTTAGACCCATTTTAGAGTACTTGAAAAGTGTCAGTTCACCTCTGCCAGGAACTTTCAACTGCTTTCTAGGAACAACTGGGATTCCCGAGACAAAGCCCAGCCCAGCTTCCCCTTGCACTTCAATTTGCTGTGCCTGAACGAACCTGAGGTGCTGCTCAGCGCCTCTGAACAACGCAGAGCCAGGGGAAGCAGGAGAGTAGTTCCCAGCGCACTCTGTTATAAAGTATGCAGTGGGAGAAATGTAATTTGAGGCATTGACAGGATCTGCTTAGACACTTGCCCCAGGTGTTACAGTATATTCATACACAACTTATTCCAGCCTAACTTTAGAATGTCGCCTGAATACAAAAGGGTTTTCTTGAAAAATGTTTCTGTGAATTAAAATTCCCTAGAAGGAAAAAGTTTGTTGTTTCAGTAATATCCTGTGGTTATTTTGAGTGTTTGGCACTGAAGCCAATCCTGCACGGATAAGAATTGTTCAATTTGACAAGGGGCCATGTTAAGGCTGAAATTACATTTATAAAAAATGTTGCTTCTAGTGTAAAGATCTGTGATGTGTGGGACAGCTCCCTCCAAACATCTGGTACTTTCTAACACTTTGTAGACTATGAGAACCAGAGGGAAAAGAATGAAGCTGTGGGTGTGGAAAGCCAAAGGTGAGACAAAAGGCAGGGATTCTAGTCTGATCAGGTGGTGGCACAGTGGATAGAGAGTCGGACTGGGATGTGGAAGACCCAGGTTCAAGACCAGCTTGGACCCAAGGTCGCTGGCTCCAGCAAGGGGTTGCCTTGCTCGGTGACCCGCGGTCAAGGCACATATGAGAAAGTAATCAATGAACAACTAAGGTGTTGCGACAGCAACGGAAAAACTAAAGATTGATGCTTCTCACCTCTCTCCGTTCAGGCAGGGATTCTATTTTGTTCTGTAATATATATATACACAATATTTTTATCACTAGAATGTTATAGGATGCTTAGTACTGCATGTATAAGGCATAACTATATAGTTTCATAAGAGATACTGAATGTTATAGGATGCTTAGTACTGCATGTATAAGGCATAACTATCTTTATAGTTTCATAAGAGATACCAGAAGAAGTTTTTGTCTAACATTGTAGCCTAGTATTTTAGGCTATCCCAACGAGTAAGACACTAATAATCTTCACATATTAATTCAACTAACTATATTGAGTAAGCTAGACACATACATGTTTTTGCCTTCAGAGAATTTCATGTAGTTAAATTAAATAGAATAAACTGTGATAAAAGTGCTAGGAAAATAGAAGCACAGGATGCTAAGTATCTACTAAGCAGGAGGACTTGATCTCACCTGGAGAACTACAGAAGCCCTCCCTTGGAAAGTATAAAATAAAATAGCAAATAAGTTTGCACTGAATTAGTTTTGTCACACATAATTGATGTCTGATAACAATAACATATGTAATTACTACAATATAGGTCCCAAATATTTGCACAATTTCATAATTTGTACCATATATATATATATATATATATACATACATATATATATAATTTTATGTATGTGTATATATATATATTTATATATACACACACTCAACTTCTATACAATTTATAATTGTAGTGAATTTATTTATTAATGACTATAAATATACATAACAAATATATAATACATATATATTAATTTATATATATATTTGCTTTATTTTTATTTCTTTTTTTTTATTTTATTCATTTTAGAGAGGAGACACAGAGTGAGAGAGAGAGAGAGAGAAAGAGAGAAAGGGGGGAGGAGCTGGAAGCTCAACTCCCATATGTGCCTTGACCAGACCAGTGCAGGGTTTTGAACTGGCGACCTCAGTGTTCCCAGGTTGACGCTTTATCCACTGCACCACCACAGGTCAGGCTATATTTGCTTTATTTTTGACACATTTTATGATCAAGTCTTGCCACCACCATTGTTAATTTTCATCAGGGAAAGGTTTATTAGCTCCTTGATCTATAAATGTATTCTAATTGCCATGAGGGAATGAGCCAACAGAGAGGTTTTTATTTTTAATTTAGGACTTGGACACTCATAAAACATACAAACTAATGACTTTCTGGACTTTCTCCTTTTAAACTAGCCAGTTATTACATTTCAAGATAGCCCAATGACAAAAAAACTAGTATTAGAGCATCAAACTTCAGATCCAAGGTGAGCACTACATCTGTACCATGCCCAGAAACGATACAGTCTATCCATTTATTCTCTTATTTATTCATTAATTTTACTGAATGCCTAGTATGGATCTTGCTCTGGTTTAAGCATGGGAGATTAAAAAGATAAGGCCCTGCCTCCTAAGAACAGGGCTTCCTATTTGTGTTCTTTGAATAGAATAAATGTAAACAAGTAGACAGAGAAATGGAAGGAAATATAGTAAGAGGTTGTTTTATTTTACTTTGTGAACCTACTTTTTTAATGGAACTATGACTAATTCAGTAATTTAAAAAGCAAATATTCCTGTCTTTAATAGAATCTATGGGTGCAGGGTTAGCAGAAATAAATCAGATTATAAACCTGGTTTTTCATTGTAACAGCTGCTATCAAGTTGTAAATTTGAGTCAGCCTCAAGGAAACTGTGGTAGTTAAGTAAAATGACTAGTGTCATGTCATAAGTTGCTACTTTGGTGCACCAATGACTTTCTTAGGACCTACAAGAATTATTTATCCTCAATGTATTTGTTGTATTCACAACTTTGTGATTGGTGTAATTGTTGCTAGATAAACATTTATTGTTTCTAGTAAATAAACTTAGGTTTTCTTTTTATAATGTACAGAACTGTGTGATACTGCATCTTAGAAGTATATAAAATAAACACTGGGAAGACTTTCAAGGATTTGTATAAAATACTTTTCTTTCAAAGACTTTCTAAATCATGAAATTCTATAATATAAATCTGATAAGAAATTTTTAGTTACAAAGAATTCTGTAACAAATACATGACTCTGGCTGCTACATCCTAAAATGCAATGTTTCAAAAACCTCTAGACCCTAAACATAGAAAATTGTTTCCTTTCAGCCAAAGAAAAGAAAAAATCAGAAATTATACTTAGCAGCAAGCTTTCAAGATTTCTTTATCTTCACGTTGTATAAGCCAAGAGCCTATTCAATAATACAGGCCAGAAATACAACTCTTAAATTGAGGAACAAAAGACAAAGCAATTATTTTAGAATCTGATCTCATGATTAGCTACAGAACTTGTTTTTCCCTTGTGCATTTCCAAAAGCACCACAATTAAAAAAAATGAAAACAGTTTATTTTCTATCATTTGAAACCTTACCCCACCCAAACAAAACCCTGTCTTTCTTTTATAATAATTGATTCAATATTTCTCGTTTCACGTGGACATCTATCATATGCTGTGTTCTCTCTGTATTGCTGGCAGAATGAAGTTGTACTTATAACTTGCTGAGAAAAAACAAACAGTTGGCTGATACCCAGAGGCCTTTCATTAGTGGCATATTTTTAAATCAATTTTTTACCTTTAGAAAATACTTTACTTATGAACTTTATATATGTGAAAGTGTTTTTATGTGGTATGATAGGGTTAATGTCTTAAAGGGTGGTATAACGTGTAAGGTTATTCAGCACACAGAAAGGCATTTCTTAACCTCTAAACACTTACTAAAGCTGGTCTTGAGGCAGCAAAAGAGATTTATGAAGTTATAATTTCTGTTCCAAATCAAAGCTGAATCAAAACAGGCAAAGCAATCAAACCTAAAATTACATGGCATAATAGACAAGTAGCCATTCCCAGGTGTATATGTATCTTTCCTTTACTCTCAGTAACATCACTTGTTTATCTACTTATTCCAGTTTCCACATACTCAACTTCTTTACAACTTATAATTGCAGTGAATCCATTTTTTATTGACTGATGATTACAAATATGTCATTCTAAACCAGATTTTCAAGTTGGAATTTATGTTGCAATATAACGAGACGGCAAATAATAGCCAGTAGTGAAGCATTCCTGTTTTTGCAGGTATAACATCTTTTAGGGTATAAGATGTTCCATTTATAATAGGAAGTTCACTGAAATACTTCTTATGGCTTTTTGAGCTGTCTAATGTCTATGAGAATGAGCAATAGAAGGGTTGAGTTTACCAGGAGAAAGCAGAGGACATCAAAATGATTCAGGGTGACCAAAGAACTGTTTCCGTATTTGGAATTTGCATTTTGCTTTCAGCTTACACTTCAGTTTCAATGGTTTCTATTAGGCAAAAGTTTTAATTTGATAGTTATATCAAAAATTTCTTGCTTTTACTAACATCTGATTTTATTAACATGTAATAGTTCATATGGTTGTCTTTAAGTTCAAGCTGTAACACGGATGTCTGGCTTTTGGCATTCCAAGGGAAAATATTGTATGGTTTCTTATAATGTAATTAAACAGTCTCCAAAATACCCAAACACCCAGGTAAAAACTAAACACTATAAACATTATCTCAATGACATTCTTAGCAATTCCAATTTGAGGAGATAAGAGAAACATGAGGTAGAAGAAATTGTAGAAATTAGAAACTAAGAAACGTAAAGAGAGCTAAGTAGGTGAATTTTTAAGAAAAACACCAAACCATATATCTTTTTACAAATAGCAAACTTATAACAAGTCCAAGGGCCATCATAAACAAAAAGTCCTTGTGATTGGTGGAACAGAAGGGGAAGGGCATTTAGATTAGTCTAAAAGTCCTGATTTTAATAGCAGAAATGAACAGCTTTATATTAAATAATATTTTGTGTGATGTTGTATTGCTTTATTAAAATACCTTAAAAATAGTGGTGTTATTGAAGGGTACTTAGACTACTTTTCCCATAAATATAACATCTACATATATATTTAATTATATGAATAATTAAACATATACAGAGATATATCTTCCAATTGCACTAAAAGCGACTTTAATTTAGGATTAGCTCAAGAGTAGAAGTTCTGACCATATCTTTATGTTTGAGTCATTTTTGAAATTTGTTTTAATTTTCTTCAGGCTTATTTCTTTAATATTATATAAGGGTCTTTTAGAATTTGAATTCTATTTATCTTATTGTGTTTGTGACTTGTTTATTAATGAACAAAGGAATCAGGGGTGGAATCCAAGTTAGAAGAGATGGCCCCATGAATTATTTTTATGGTTAAAGGCATGTTTTTATTGCTTACTCTAAAAGGGAAATGGATATTAATGTCCTTGGGAGTAATAATTTAAAATTTTGAGAGCCCGCATGGTATATGAAAACTTTGAGCTTATAACTCATTTAAAAATATTATGTCTATAGATACTTGGTAACATAGCCAGGAGAGAATTTAAATTAAAATAGAACTTGAAATATGCCTTGTCCTTCAAATAACAGCTAGTATATAAATCCAACATGAAAAAAGACATGTCCTTGATTTTTTTTCTTTGCATGGATTTAAATAATTTGCTACGCTAAGATTTCTTTTATTATAACCTCTGAAGAAGGAAAACTTAGAAATAGCAATGAATAAAATAGGTCACTGAATATATGACATTACCCTGAAGAAAGGATGTATCTATATGCAGCACATTTTTATTCTTCAAGGTACAGGGTTATTTTGAAAGATAACACTGATAGTTAAATGTTAAAAAAAAAAAAAGTCAGCATTTACCACTAAAATCTCAGTGCTCTGGAAATTATCTTATTAAATGAGAGGCCTAAGAATAATATTTGGTGAAATGAATAAGCTAGAGTAGATGTGAAAGAATTTTGGAAGTAGCAGCAATTAGTGATGACCCGTTTGATTGCTAGAGCTGATGTGGTTTTCAGGTTGATTGAATCAGAAAGTGACCCCTGTCCTAACTCAACCCATGTATATCTATCTCTCCAGTAGTTTCACACCAGCTTGAAGGAGTCAGTTCTCCCTAAGGAAGCAGGACTACTCTTCTGTAAGAGAATTCATTAACTTCAGGAAGAGTATTCTCAAAGTTTACAACGGTCAGGGGTCCTTTACAAAGGCCATTTGGAGTCCTTAATGTTATATCACTTGTGCATGTCTTCTAGTTTTCTAAATTCAATGTTACTGATTATTCTAAGATCAGTTCCTTATCTTTAAAATAGTTTGGTGTTTCAAAGTCTTCTGTGTTAACATAATCACAGAAATGTATTCCATATACCCAACCAGACGGGAGTACTGAAACCATCAATAGTTCTAAGAATGTTACTCAGAAATAATTCTACAAATCACCAACACACATCACATTCTGAGGATGCAGATCACACATAAGAGCTGACTTTTAGAAGGTGATGCCACAAACTAAAATACCTACGTCCCTTCATTAATTAACGTTCAATATGTTTGATTGAATCACTGAACCTGAATATAAATAATTGAAAAGTTCTTGGAGATTCAATTTAATATGTGCCTAATACCACTCATTACTAGTTAAAGATCTAATAAATATATATTTCTCAAGGTTGTCCATGAGAGAATATTTAAATGTATCCTATACTTACAATCATAGTATCCAAATTTGAAACCTGAAAATGTTGAAAGAAACTTTATTCTCCTATTTCTATGGTTCTGAGTTCCATTCAGAGCATATTGCATACACAGCAACAACAACTTTTATTGAATATTTACTTTATACCAGGAAATGTTATAATCACTTTACACTTTTAATCCTTATAATAATCCTACTAGTTAATATTATGATCTCCATTGTACAGATGGGAAAACTAAGATGAGGTAAGTGACTGTCCAAAATCGTATGGTTTGTAATGCCAAGATTTGGCCTCAGAGCTCAATTTCTTAACCACTGCACAAATTAACTATGTGTTAATTTGTGTTCCTACTAAGTGGTCAAGATGTAACCCTTAGTCGTTGGCTACATGGCTTGATAGGCATATTGGTGGAAACTGAAAATTTGATATTGCCAGCAATTGTTCGATAGAATTTTTTGCAACAGTCAAAATGTTCTGTGTCTCTGCTGTCCAATACAGTAACCACTAGCCATATATGGTTATTAAATGCCTGATACATGTCTAGTGAAACTGCTCAAATATGCCTGACCAGGCAGTGGCACAGTGGATAGAGCGTCGGACTGGGATGCAGAAGACCCAGGTTCGAGACCCTGAGCTCACCAGCTTGAGTGTGGGCCCATCTGGCTTGAGCAAAAGTTCGCCAGCTTGGACCCAAGGTCGCTGGCTCCAGCAAGGGGTGGCTTGGTCTGCTGAAGACCTGCGGTCAAGGCACATGTGAGAAAGCAATCGATAAACAACTAAGGTGTTGTGACGGCAACGAAAAACTAATGATTGATGCTTCTCACCTCTCTTCATTCCTGTCTGTCTGTCCCTATCTATCCCTCTCTCTGACTCTCTCTCTGTCCCTGTTAAAAAAAAAAAAGAAAAAAGAAAAAAAAAAAAGAAACTGCTCAACTGAATTTTTACTTTATTTAATTTTAATTATTTAAATTTGGGAGCATGGGTCTGTTGAGCTCTTAAAATGTGGGAAGTATGTCTGGGGAACAAAATTTCTCATTTTATTTATTTTTAATTAGTTAAAATTTTAACCACTATATGTGTCTCGTGGCTACTGTTAGACAGTACAGGTTTAGATCCTTAAAACACCTATAATTTCCATGACATGTCTTAGCATCTGAATATATCTTATTCTCTTTTTTAAAGGTGTTTATTAGTTGCCTTTTTAGTGCTTAGATCTAGAATAAACATATGGTAGGCACAAAATAAATAAAAATTATACTACATGATCTATAGCAATTATAATTTTCTAAAGAGGTAAAATATGTGCTTTCAGATTGGGAGTTTAGATAAGTGAATATACACAGGTAAGAGCAATAAATAGTCTTTGAGTGAGTCACTGCATGAATGTGAATCCTGACTCTATAATTAATTATTCGTGTGTGATATGGGGAATATTATTTAAATTTCATAAATCTCTGCTTTCTCATCAATAAGCTGGAAATAATAGTATGGATTAAACTGGTAGTTTCTATGTTTCTAGAACAGGAACTGGATATGACAAGAACCACTGGAGGTTTAATAGCCAGAGTTCTGTGCCCAATTTCTATAATCAACTCCAGCGGTTATACCTAGAATTGCCTTTCCTAGGTATCAAACAAGTACATACAAGTTTCTTCCATGTCAAATTATACTATCCTTAGGCCTAAATACTAAACATTTAACTGTATGCTCATCAATATGCAATCTCAGAATAAGCCTATATCTATACTCCCATCCTCTTTAATTTAGTGTAGTTAGAATGTCAACTGTAAAAATATGAGACTGCTTAACATAATGATTCAACAGGGACATGCCTTGGTTGCTTCCCACAATGTATTTTCTCATGATTCAGTAACCCCTTCATGGTCATATTTATCATACACATTGACATTTTGTAATTGCAGTCAATCCAGTAGGAAATGTATTTTTTATTGGCTTTGGCTTTTGCAGTCCTTAATGCATGAAATCTAGGGTAAGTATTTATTTCTGGCCAAGTTTTGAATTTTAAATGAAAGCATGAAATTTGTTAATTTTATTTTAAAAAATTATTGCTCCAAGGACATTCATTTTTTTCACTGGCAAAAAAATACCACATATCAGAAAGCATCTTCTGACTTCATTGCATGCCTTATGATGCAACGCTCACCACAGAAAACTCAACATGTAAGGACCAGTGAAATCTATTAATTGGTTTCTGAACATGGAGTGTCCCCAAGGAGCCAGACAAACATGCATGAGGAAGCTTTTGCAATTCAACACTGGAAGGAACAGGGAAAAAAATTTTTAAACACCATATTACCAAGTTACTGTTTTAAGCATACCCTAGAGTATAAATTATTTCTCCAAACTGCTGTAGTGACTTTTGTCAAATGCCTTCTGCTTAACCCATTAAAAGTGAAAACCATGAAATATTATATGATTTTTAACCCAAGAAAATGCCCTAAAACCACCTGTTTCTCTTTGGAAAGTTGCCAGAGCAAAGTGAGAGGAAATGTTGGGGCTGAGTACAATAATCTGGGGTTGCACATGTAGCTCCAATCGAAGGTGAGCCTTTGGGTAACATTCAGGCTTCCAGTCATTTCAGAAGGCTTTACATTTATTTTCCTTATTTCCACATGGGATTTCTAGGTTTTCAGATTGACATTTCAAATAGTTTAATAGTGGCCACACAGCATTTTTTTTTTTTTTTAGAAATATGACAATGAACTGTGTTGAATAGTTATTATGTTTCCTACAAATTTGATTTGGAGCAGTTAGTTTCAGGATACATTTAATTTCCATGTGGAATTGACAGATATTAAATTCCATTTCTCCTGAGTGCCCCAGGACTTTTTTTAATCGCTTTAATTCTGCTGTGCCATACACCAATTCCTATCCACTTGATCTGTGGTCACTGGGTATCAGATTGCCAGTGTTCATTGCAAACATGTTAAATCAGCCTTCAAAACATAAGACAAGAAAAGTTTAATTTAAAGCTACAGCCAGGCATTTTTTTTTTTTTTTGAAGAAACAGAAATTGTTTGGAAATACAAAATGATCAAGTATAAGCCTTGTTCAACAAATTGATTTCAAGATAAAAATCATCTGCTTTGATCTGAAACCTCTTAATCTAGAAGAGAAATAGCCACATAAGAGATACCATGATTGTTTAGGAAAGTACCTGTGATCATTCCTGATAAATCCATTTATAAAGGAAAAATGCAGTAATTACTGCTAATTGAGATAATAAGAACACCAATATCAAATTATTGCCTTAAAAATTTTTTTTTTAATTTATTGATTTTAGTGAGAAAGGAAGGGAGAGACAGAGAAAGGAACATATCAATGATGTACCCTCGTTGAGGATTGAACCAGCAACCTCTGCACTTCAGGAGGGTTCTCTAACCAATGGAGATATCCAGCCAGGGTAAATTATTGCTGGCTAAAAGTCATTTAATGACTGATTTTAAAATTTAATACATGTTATCTTACAGGTAATATCATGTGTCATGTCTTTATGTCTTAAGAAATAAGAATGAGTAGTTATTTAGTATGTCATTTTTGCTTAGTGTTTCTCGATTATATTTAAATATCATAATATTTTCCTGAACCTGCACAACCCTTTTGTTGATCATTTAAAGAGACCCTATTAGCCAAGCCTCATTTAAATGAATAAAATATCAAAATAGAGGATTTTTTGCTTACCAGAGGTTTGGTGTGTTACTTGCATTAATCTTGACATACAGGCTTCAGAGCTTAGGGGCTATGGTAAAGAAATGGATTTACACATGGTTATTTTCCTGTCTTCATCTGCTTGAATTTAATTTTTTTTAATATTTACTTTGAAATAATATTGAGTTAGAGGAAAGTTGCAGAAATTTGTAGAGCTCACATATATTCTTTACTCAGTTTATCATAATGTTCACAATATATGTACAAAATTACAGTATAATAATCAAAACCAGGAAATTAACATTCATACAATATTATGAACTATAGACCTCATCCTAATTCACTAGTTTAACTTTTTCATATTTCAGAATCCAATGCATGATTCTACATGCATTTAGGTGTTGTGTCTCCTTAGATTCCTCCAATCTGTGACAGTTTCTCAACTCTCCTTATCAGTGATAACTTTGATGCTTCTGATGAAGACTAGTGAATTACTGTGCAGAATGTCTCTAAATTTGAATCTGACAGTTGTTCTCTCATGATTACTTTGAGGTCATGCATTTCATAAAAATACAACAGAAATACTATGTGTTCTTCTCATACCTCATATTAAGGTGTCCATGTAGTATATATTGGGTTTCTCCCCTTAATTCCAATTCATTCTTCTATTAGTAATACATATATTAGGGAAGATCCTTAAAGTGTATGCTAGCACCCTGATTCTCCTCAAAGTTTTGGCCACTGATGCTAATTAGCATTCATAAGAGAACCTTGCCTATAGTATTATTATTGTAATATTGAAATGATGGTGATTTTATATTCCCCTCTTTCTATGCATATTAATTGGAATCCTTTCCCCAACTTGGATTTTTTTCTCTTCCAACTGCTTATTTAATCAATAATTTGTTTTATATCACTACGGACTCATGGATATTTATTTTAGTCTATGGTTTTAATCCAATAGTATCATTATTTATTGCTCAAATTGTGCCAGGTTTGTTTATTGGGCTGCTTACAGTTGGATCCTATACCCTTTCCACACATTCCCCATCCTTTTTGAAGCTCTTCCTCATTGTTGCCATCATGAAATACTCCAGGATATTTTTGTATTTTCCTTGTCCCAGTCTAGGATCAACTTCTTTAAGGAGTACTGGTTTCTTTTACTGAAGTATAGTATTAGAAACCAAGATCTGGGCATTGGATGTGCTCATTGTGACTAGAGGGTCCTTGTTATTAAACACTCTCTCTAAACAAAAGTGGGAAATTATATATATATATATATATATATATATATATATATATATATATATATATATTGATTTCAGTTTAACCATAAAGTTCATTCTAGCCTTCTCTGTTTCCTTATTTGTAACTTCTTTCTCCAACAGTAAGAAACCTGCCTCTCATGTTCTTCATTATATTAATGTATTTGTTCAATTCTGGAAATACAGAAGTTACAGTTACTGCTTTAAAAACTATTTTTACTAACTAGAGTACACTATTTGTATAAATTTCTTTTTGTCTTTATAGTATCCAGTCTAAAGTAAGTGTTATTTAAAATATATTTAGATTCTTTATTTCTTCCCTGTCTTCTTTAGATTGATTGTATTCTTAGCTGGTAATGGAATTAGGTTTACTTGTTACTGTTTGTATTTCATTCTCTTAATTTTAGTTATTTTTTTCTTTGGGAGTATAATGCGAAACTTAAATATAGTTCTAAGTCTTAAAACTATACAAAACTTTATAATTTGAGAAAAAAACGGGAGAGCTGTGTCTTTTAGAAGCTGACAAATTAGGGGTGCTACCTATAGAAATAACAGTTCACTTCTTTCTTATCTATACAAAACCGTGAGCTTTCCCCCTTCTTTCCGTCCTATTCCCACCATTTGTAGGTTGATCCATTTATTTGGGTTCTGGTTTATCCTCCCTGTACTTCTTTTAATTTAATTATTATTATTTTATAGTGAGAAAGAGAGAGAGAGGGACAGACAGACAAGAAGAGAGAGAGAGATGAGAAGCATCAATTCTTTGTTGTGGTGTCTTAGTTGTTAATTGATTGCTTTCTCATATGTACCTTGACTAGGGGTCTCCAGTAGAGCAACCTTGGAATCAAGCCAGTGACCTTGGGCTTCAAGCCAGCAACCTTTGGACTCAAGCCAGCAACCATGGGGTCATGTCAATGACCCCACACTCAAGCTGGTGAGCCTGTGCCCAAGCCAGATGAGCCTTAGCTCAAGCCAGATTAGCCTGAGCTCAAGCCAGGGACCTTGGGGTTTTGAACCTGGTACTCAGCATCCCAGACTGACACTTTATCCACTGCACCACCACCTGATCAGGTTTTAATTGTATAAAGCATAGCTTACTATACTTTATTGCAGTTTGATGTTTTTACTTAATTGTGGAATTATTCTGAATCAGTTCATAGGGATCTTCCTCATTCTTTTTTGGTACCTGCATAGTAGTTCTCAATTATGAGGATATATCATGGTTTACCACTGTTGTTTTCAACATATTACTATTGTAAATAATGCAGCAATGGTTAAGTTAGTGCATATGTTTTTTGGAAGCATATCTTCAGAATAGATTCCAAGAAGTTGGATTCTTGAGTCAAAATGTATGTGCATATGTGATATTGCAAAATTTTTACACTGAAGCCTTATACCAATTTACTATCCCACCAACCACAAGTTCTAATGCCTGTTTTCTTACAGCCTCACTAAAAGAATATGTCATACTTTTTTTTTGTTAGTCAAATGATACAAAATTATTTTTAATTAATACATTTATATTCTCATTTTGATATTAAGTGAAAAAATTAACAATGTTTTTCCCATTCGTTATTATCATATGAGAAATTTTACTTTCTAGGATATTCTTATTAAGATAACTTGAAAAACTTCCTGTTGGGTTAAATAAAAGACAGCTTTATGTTCATTTATAAATAACTTCTTGTTAAGAGAAAATGTATTTTTAAGTAATATTTTTGAATATTAGTGAAACATTTTCTTATTTCTTAAACTCTCATAATAGATCTGGACTTTATCACAAATGCTTTCCTATAGTAGAATTCTGAGAAATAAGTTTGAGCACATGAAGAAGACTGTAATTACTGTAATTATAGACAAGTAACTGGCTGTATAAATTGAACAGATTTCAAATAGACTAGATAGACCATAAAAAGCAAACAGGATATTGAAAATAAATATTTTGTGAGCTAGAAAACTGCTGGTTAAATGCACATACCTAATGTAAATGTTTTGCTAACATTTGTATAATTTAGTTTCCTAAAACTTTAAACCATAAGGTTTTTCTTTAATTAAAAAAAAAAATGAAACAGATGCTATGTTAACAGACCTTAAAAAATCATTTTATGATAATTCAGTTTAAATTAAGCAAAAATAAATAAATAAAAACCATGTAGAATTTTTTATAAATAGGTAGAGCTCACTTAGAAATTAATCATTGTGGAACATGGTAAAAATATTTTAAAAGGGTAGAGAGCAATATAAAGAGGAAAAATAATGTATTTTGGTCCTAGAGGGATCTAAGGTATAGCCTCAGCTTGTCCACTGTTAATTGTGAAGAAATCTGTGGCCTCCAGCATTCACAGTTCTAGTACTAAAACCAGGTGGTTACCCAAGAATATAGTCCTACCCTGAGGTATGCCCTCTACCACTACCATGCTCCTAACCTTCTAAAAGCAAAACTTCCTGTAGGCCCTGTAAGCCTCAGCAAAGGATCTCTGTTGGAAACATTAATTAATACTATTCATTAACAACAGTAAGTTCTTTTGCAATATTTTATTTGATCACCAAAGTAGTCCTATGATGCAGGCGCAATTATTGGGTAGAAAAATGAGCCTCTGAGGGCTTGCGGTTGGGCTGTCAATAGGGGGGGGGAGCCAAGATTCCATGCCAAGTTCATCCAAAGCAAAGCCCATGTTTTACCCTGTAGGCTACAGTCATCCACAGCTCACCCCTCTACCTGGGGGGCTGCCAAAGATAATAAATTTTCTGTGAACCAAAGACCTAGAATAACCAATATTCAGATTTTGTCCACAGTGATAACCATGAACTCTCTCTTTTTTCTTGATCGAAAAATAATATTTATAAAACATGGCACATAATCAACATTCTTTCAACATGGATAAGATGTTTTTCTGAATTATAGTGCAAAAACCCGGGCCATATGGCTTTGGACATTTGTAGAAGTGCTTTTATGAAATTATGATCTGTAGTCTTCCTGCTGTTTACACTGGATGTTTTATAAAAACTGCCTGGGCAGAGCTCACTGTTAAACTTATTGTGGAGATGCCCTGGAGAAAGCACTCAGCTGTATCATACAGGATCCCCTTTAACAGATCAGAACAGAGTAAAGAAGAGCTAGTTAATTCCTAAGTTACTAGTTTGATTTAATCTAATGGAAAATGTAATTCTTGTAAACAATCATTTTTTTCCTCATTGATTTGACCCATCAACTGTCAAAACAGCTCACCTTTATTTATTATAACATGAAATTTTTATTATTACATCTTATCCCTGGAGTCACTTCATTTTCACTTTTCTGGATTTCTCTTTTTATTTATGTTCTTTTTTGTGTATTTGCGTCTATATGCCATTTACTTCCAGTTTTCAATTAGATTAAATTTGAATAAACCTTCTCTCCATGCCCTTAAGCGAGTTGCTTAAGATTTCTGAATCTTGGTCTCATTAGTTATAAGATGCCTGTCTCTTTAGTTGTCAGGACTAACAGCAGTGTGTGTGAAATATATTAATACGACTTTTTGATAAATAGTAAGTACCAATAGGCAACCCTGAGAAGTCTGAGAATTGTACTTTTTTAATATATTTTTATATTTTTCTGAAGTGAGAGTTGGAGAGGAGGCAGACAGACAGACTTCCACATGCGCCCGACAGGGATCTACCTGGCATGCCCACCAGGGGGCGATGCTCGGCCCCTCTGGCGGCATAGCTGGGCTGCAATCAGAGCCATTCTAGTGCCTGAGGCAGAGGCCATGGAGCTATCCTCAGCACCTTGGCCAGCTTTGCTCCAGTGGAGCCTTGGCTGCAGGAGAGGAAGAGAGAGATAGAGAGAAAGGAGAAGGAGAAGGGTAGAGAAGCATATAGGTGCTTATCCTGTGTGCACTAGCTGAGAATCGAACCCGGGACTTCTGCACGCTGTGCCAATGCTCTACCACTGAGCCAAGCGGCCAGGGCTGAGAATTTTACCTTTTAAAAATAAGTTTAAAAGTAAGGCAGGAACTTAAATCTATAGTAGTTTCCAAGATAACAGAATTTTGTGTTATGTTATCATTAATCTATTTCAATTGTATTAATGATTACAAAATTCTTATTAGGAGCCCAAATACTAGTTCTTCTATCTCTGAGTATCCAATTGGTCCATGTTTTATGTCATTGATTTTTTTTTTTTTTTACAGGGACAGAGAGAGAGTCAGAGAGGGGGATATATAGGGACACACAAACAGAAACAGAGAGGTGAGAAGCATCAATCATTAGTTTTTTGTTGCCGTCACAACACCTTAGTTGTTCATTGACTGCCCTCTCACATGTGCCTTGTGAGACCGCAGGCCTTCAGCAGACAGAACAACCCCCTGCTCGAGCCAGCGACCTTGGGTCCAAGCTGCCAAGCTTTTTGCTCAAGCCAGATGGGTCCGCACTCAAGCTGGCGAGCTCGGGGTCTCGAACCTGGGTCTTCCGCATCCCAGTCCGATGCTCTATCCACTGCGCCACCGCCTGGTCAGGCTCATTGAAATTTTTTTAAGTGTAGCATTATTTTTGGATAATATTAAGGGATAATAAAATGAGGAAATAGCACTAATAACTGCTTAAAAATACAATTGACAAATTTAAAAAAATATGACAAATAAGCAATGAAATATTACTAAAGTATTCAAAACATTGCTCTTCACAATGTTCTGGTATCCAAGCCAATTTGTTGAATATACATAGCAGAGAATAAATTTACCATCTCAAAACCATCCTTGATAAACTTTCCTTTTCTATTCAGCATCCTTTTATTCTTTCCCCAAGAAAGGAAATGAAAGTGATTAAAGCAGTTTTTCCTGAACTTTTTTTCACCTACAAAAATAGGTAGTGTAAAAGAGAAATATTATGTAAAAAATACCAAGGATCTTAATGACTAATCTAAAGCAAATAATATACAGGGCCTTAGGAATAATGTGAGTTGAGCAGTTTCCATTTAAATTTGCAAATACTGCTGGACACATGCCAATGTGGTAACTACAAATACTCATAATAAAGAAAACTGTTTTGCCAGATGTGAATAGTCTTTGCCAAACAGATGTAATCAGTGTTACTTGAAAGGCTCTTTAAATTAGCATACTAGAGGCCAGTAAACCCTGAGCATTTATAGAACACTTTATTTACTGATATTTCTCTGAATTCTCAAAAAAAAATCTAAAAACTATCCTAGCTACCCAGTTTATAAGTGTTTGTCCAAATTACACAACATCTGACTTCAGGTCCACAGTTGACAGATAATCCCCAAATTTAGCTAAAGCACTTTTGAAATAGATATTTACTTCACTGATTTGTTTCTCATACAAAGGAAAATAACACAATTGAGAAAGATTTAAATATTTTTCCTCTTGAAAAAATAGCTGGCATCTTTTTTAACTCATAAAAAATATTCACAGGGGGAAATGAACAAGTTTGATAGAGCCATCTATAGGAAGAGAAGAAAGATCCAAGGGCTGTGGTTAAACATGGAAACTGTTAACAATGACAAACCCTTTCACACCTTTAGGCATACAAATACAGGAAGAACCTGTGAAAAGGAAAACAGTATTGACTGTAAGAATGAAGGCATATAAATATATTTTTACATCTTGGGAAGAGCCATATGGTGCCAAAAATAGTCATCAATTAAGAAAAGGCATTGGTTTTTCCTTTGTCCTAGAGGCACAGAAATTAGAAACCAGGAGAAGTAAGGGTAGTGTTGGATGACATAGGAAAAGCCTGACTTGCAAGTAGAAAGGAATAAAGGAAATAACTTTAGGGTGTGCACTGAGTGCCCTTTGCTTCCTCTCTGGGGAACAGGTACACATTAGATTCTAAATGAATTATTAATGTATTAAAATCTTTATCAGCCATTTTCTCAGTGCCTAGCACTGGGCTAGGTGCTATGGGATTGACAAAAATAACATCAAAAAATGAATCAGAAATCTTACCATCAGGGATCTCAGAGCTTTGTAGGGGGCTGGATCAATAATGCCAATGTGGTCTCTCCCCAAGAGTGTCTCGAATCTACAGCAAGTTGCACGGATGGGCACATGACACCAGTAAGGAGATCGTACGTCCTTAAAATAACCTCTGCCTTGTTCCCTGCTGCACTCACTCTGACCTTTTCCATGCCTGGACCCTGTGGTCCTCACATTGCTTCTTGTTTTGTGTCTGTTTAGGCCTCCTTCTGGGTGACATTTGCCATCTTTGTGTTCTTTGCTTCCCTGAGGCTATCGTGTCTATAAAGTCGTCACTGCGATCTTTCCCTGTTGACCCTGGCAGAGTGCTCTCCATGTTGTTGATTGATTAATTTATAATTATGAGCAATAACTGACTAATTTAAGAGTGGCTTGTGTGGATTGAAGAAATAAAATAACCACTGTGGTAACATAACATATATATATATAACACCTGGGATCTGCAGAGCCAACAAGGCTATGAGATCCACTTCTGGCTCTTGTTGTGCACACAAGTCTCCTTGGTGATCCCAAACCTGCCAGGTGTATATTTTCACCTCAGGGTCCTCACACCAGCTGTTTGCTCTTTCCACAGATGTTCGTTCATATAGTGATTTTCCTCACTCCCTTGGGTTTCTCACTCAAAATGCACCTTTTCATTGAGGCTTTCCCTTGTTATTTCATTTAAAATTTTAGCCATTCTCCCTGCCAACCACTCACACTATGCTTCTCTCTTTAATTTATCACAGTATATTTACCAATCTGTTTGTGACTGGGTTTTTTTTATCCATTTCATTCACTAGGAGACTTTGTTTAATTTTGCTCTATTTCCAGTTTTATTTCCAGCAATAATATCTGGCATGTAGTTGGTGATTAATACAAAGTTGTCAAAATTAATTAATAACAGATTGCTGTTAGCTTTTACTTTCTCTTCTATATTGTGGACTTAATAACACTTGCCCTGCTGATTATGTCGTAAAGTGTTGTGATAATCAGATTAAATTATATATGCATACCTGTATTGAGAACATTACTTTCCATGATAAGGCGTTATTGTGAATAGTAGCAGTATTATCATTATCTTCAACATCATTATAATTTGCTAATCTCATTGACATCATAGAAGGTGTCTAGCTTTTCTGTTGGCATAGTATACTGGTATAGAATATACCACCATTGCATCATGAGGTTGTCAGTAGCAAACACTAAACGTTTGAGGAGGCAGAGATAATGTGCACCAGGTGGCAATCATCTCTAGACCCGGCAGGGTATGTGGCCTCGCAGAAACCAATGGTAAGCCACTGGGATGGCCTTCAAAAAGCAACATAATTTTTCTACTTTCCTACTCCTTAGGGGAAGCCAGTGTGAGTCAATATGTAACCAGCACCCCAAGTGTTATTTATAACACAGCTAGAATATTATAAATGTATCTTATTAGTCCCAAGCTGAGCCAGGTTAGTCGGATGTTCCCACTAGATAATTCACTCCAAGTGTATGAGAAGCATTGTCTTCATCTACTGATCGCAAGAAATATTTCTTTCCATGACATATATAAGTTCTGACCCAAACAGATGGTATGTAGACTGCTAGACTTAGCCCTAAGTTCTCAATGTTTTCTCAAGGACTTAGAGCTCTGTAATGGAATTGTACTGGATTGATCACTCTGCCTTAATAATTAGAAGGTCTTAATAAGCTGTTTACCCTTGATAAATAGGGTTGTTGAAACTGCCATGCTTATTGTAAGCTAATAAGGTTGAAGTGTCAAGTTTCTTAATGCTTTGTAATATTAGCACAACACAATTCTTTAAACCTATCTATAATCTGTCCTTTTAAAATCTACTATAATCACATCTACTTTAAACAGTATATCTCATAAATCTACTTTTTAGAAGTTAAGGTGTCCAAGAGCTTGGTAGGTCATTTTGCATTACATGGTATTGATTATTTACACATATCCAGATGCATCTAGGCACACCCTATTGTTGTTTTTAGATTTTTTTTCTATGGAAGTCACTTAGCTTGGTTTAGTGTCCCCAAGGTACAGAAGATTTTACGAAAATAAATGTTTACAAGTTCCGTACTTCTACATATGTCTAAAACATTACATTAAATATAATGGCCATGCTTAAAATAAAAATATAAGAAGTTATTCTCTTAACAAAACAATGTATAATGATTATATAAAATTGAAAGTCTCTTGTTTAGAAGACATAACTGTTCTTTCTTTCTTTTTTTTTTTTTTTACAGGAACAGAGAGAGAGTCGAGAGTCAGAGAGAGGGATAGATAGGGACAGACAGACAGGAACTGAGAGAGGTGAGAAGCATCAATCATTAGTTTTTCGTTGCCGTTGTAACACCGTAGTTGTTCATTGATTGCTTTCTCACATGTGTCTTGGCCATGGGCCTTCAGCAGACTGAGCAACCCCTTGCTGGAGCCAGCGACCTTGGGTCCAAGCTGGTGAGCTTTTTTCTCAAGCCAGGTGAGCCCGTGCTTAAGCTGGTGAGCTCGGGGTCTTGAACCTGGTTCTTCCACATCCCAGTCCGACGCTCTATCCACTGCGCTACAGCCTGGTCAGGCTGTTCTTTCCTTTTAAGGATGACAATCTTGTAAACTCTATGCCACATTCAATGTCAGATCAAGGGGCCTTTTGTCTAATTCACTGAATAGTATTTGGGGCTGAAAATGATATAAGCTATAGAAACAAATTTCTAGTGAATTTTTAAAAGTTTATGTTTCTTATTAAAGATGTTATAAACAATACTATTTATATGAAAGGTGTTTTGATTCAAGGGTATTTAATAAATATCTGTAGTGCCTCCTACCTGGAGTTCTAGTAGAAAAGGCGACGGGAATAAAAACATAAAGAAAACCTGTACACAAAGCTCCAAGTTTAGAGAAGAGAGATGCATAAACAGTTAACTACAGCATTCCGTTCATTGTGCTAAGATCCAGCCATGTACGTTGAAAATGCTAGGGCAAAACCAATGGGAATGATTAATGTTACCTAGATAAGGGGGAAAACAGGCTGTTCATAGAAGGTGATACTTGAACTGAGTCTTAAAATATGAAAAGGAAATTGACCAGGCATTTAAGCCAGGTCTTGCATTACAAGCAGAGGGTGCAGCAAGAACAAAGAAATGGAGCAATAAAGGTACATGGCTTATCTGAGAAATGGTCCAGCTAAAGCATAGAGTGCATGAGTGGGTAGGCAGGTGAGGGGAAAGAAAGAAAATGATTAAAGGTATAATTATCGAAAGATTGGCTGGAGCCAGGTTATGAACTACCTCATACACTGTGCTGGGGAGCTGATATATTTATGGCATGGGCATCTGAATTTATGCTATAAGACTGGAAAATTATTAATTGTACTTAACATATATTAAAGAATTCCTCTCTCTTAAAACTTCTCTAACAATTTCAACTCTCTTGAATGTCTCTATTCCTCAGTGTCTGCCCAACTCGGTTCAATAATTAAGTACGTACTGATTTCTAGAAGGTGTTTCTGTTTCATTTTTCTTTCCCCCATCATTCTTTCCCAAACCTAATTTTAAGCTTCTTGGAGCCTTTCTGAGCCACACAATTAATTACATGGGTTTTAATCTCACCAAAGTAAGGTCTGAAGTCCCATTGTTAGAGGTTCTCTGCCAAAGCTATACCACTGGGGGTCTCTGGCTCAGTGGATTCTCAGGGACTCCCATAGAAAATTGCAGGTAAAATTTCCTTTCTGCACCACTGTTCCCTCACCCACACCACCTTGGAGCTGTCATGCTCAATCAAGTCATGCTCAATCATGCATCTTACAAATATATCCATGTTAGGCAGCTGTCACATTATCTCTCATTTTCTCTCATTTTCTCAACACTCAGCTTCTACCAAATAAGCATGCCACAAAAGGTTCTAAGGGAACTTAAAATCAGTGACTTTATTTTTGAAGAGTATGACTGTCATTGGTAATTGACAAACTGCATCTGAGCCAAAGAGGCATTGGAAATGGTGCAGAAGCTAAATGTTTTTTGTCATTCCACACAGTAAACTCTGAAATTACTTTCAAGGAAATATGTTAGTAGAGCAGTTTTTTCAACTCTGGTTCTTGATCTGGAATTCTGGGAGGGTCCCTGGCACTTGGTAAAACCCCCACAGGCTATTTTGATAAATAACTGAAGCTGAACACCTTGGGATCAGAGATTTAGTCGTGCTTTTGCAATGTAATAAACTATAGGTGTAAGACTATAGATAAAATTGTGTGCTTTTTTTTGTTGAAAACAGAAGGTAATAACTGTTGAAATAATGTTTTAAAATTTCTACTGCATCCTTTTGGGTATTACACTATCCCCCCACCAAAAAAAATAAATAAATAAATAAATAAAGAGACTCGAGGAAAGAAATAGAAGCCAAAGTGAACCAGGATCATTGTTTAAATCTGACCATGTGTCCAGTCACTGTTGACCCAGCATAATTATGAATAAACCCCCTTTTACTTTCAAAAGTGTTCTAGTTTGGGCAAAAAATGATCTGGTTTCTCTATCTATATTTGACTCCTGGGGCTGCAAAAGTCCACTTTTTTTGTATAGTTCACACATGGAGGAACATTTAGTCACCCCTTTTCCATAAAAGCTAGGAAAAAAGGAAAAGTAGCTTTCTAGATGTTAAACAAATATACCAGCATGGAATATTTGCTTATTTCAAAGATTTAGGTATTATTAGTTAGCAAAACTACTTAGTTTAATCAGGTTTTTCAGTATATCTATTGCAAAGGTATTAGCAGAAATGGGTGGTCAAGTTTAAAAAGAAAGGGTTCAGAAAAGTTGTTGAAAATGATGCTGAATTAGCGGGACATGAACAACCCGCTAATTTTAAATTTCTTTTTATTTTATTTATTTTAGAGAGGAGAGAGAGAGAGAGAGAGAGAGAGAGAGAGAGAGAGAGAGAGAGAAAGGGGGGAGGAGCTGGAAGCATCAACTCCCACATGTGCCTTGACCGAACCAGTGCTGGGTTTTGAACTGGCGACCTCAGTGTTCCCAGGTCGACGCTTTATATACTGCGCCACCACAGGTCCAACCTGCTAATTTTAAAAAGGATGAAAAGTCCTACAAATCATCTTTCTCAGTTTCTTTTAATTCTTTGCTCACCAGACAGCAGTCTGACTTCTGGTATATGTCATACAGGTCTGTTTTCAAAAAAAGAAAAGAAAAGGTGGGGACTTTCAACAGAGGAGGGGAGCCTTACTTACTCTGGAGAGAAATGCCCCAACCACTACTCTTAATTTAAAAGTCACCATTTGAGTTTATACATGGGGTTGTAGTTAGGACCAGTCTCATGGGGATGGCTGAACGCCACCAGGTGTGGCATAAAGCCCAGCGAATCTTAGGGGTGAACCAGTGGAAAATATATTTGGGTCAGTGGATCTCAAGTTTTAGGAAGCCTTGTTCTGACCAGGAGGGCTTATTAAAACCCAGAGCCCCAGATCCACCCTCAGAATTTCCAGTTCTGTCTGCCTGGTGCGGAGAATCTATAATCCAAATATGGGCACAACACTGCGGATGCTGGGTCACACTTTGGTAACCACTGACCCAATAATTCCACCTTTTTGGTACCTCCTGGCAGCCAGCAACCAGCTTCCCCAGAGCCGTGTGCTGCCTTTCCTTGCTTTGGACCCTCTACAGTCAGATTCCCTGCCTTCAAACCTACCAGGAAGAAAAGAGAATTCAAAAGAGGGCACTGAAGCCACATGGCTCCCAAAGCCAATCATGTTGTCATTTGTTTGTACTTTAGAATGCATTTACCCTGTGGGTGAGGAAACCTGTGGGAAATTCACTGAAATTCTTATATCAATCTGTCAGTGTAAATCACAGGGGAGTGATTTTAACTTTAAAAAGAGCACTTCTTGTCTAGTACTCTGTTTTAGAGAGCTGTGCAGTGATCTGAATTTAAAACCCCGATTCATCTATTTTTCTCCATACGAACATACACACTCACACACATATGTAGGCACACATCACACCCGACAAAAGTCTTATTCCAAATGTACAAGACAAGTTTGAAAAAAAAATGATTACAAAATGAAAATTACCATTATCAAAAGTCTTATTCCAAATCTACAAGACAAGTTTGAAAAAAAATGATTACAAAATGGAAATTACCATTATCTCAAAAGGTTTGTATGACTTAAGACATGGACCAGATGTATGGTATGGCATGTGTGTGGATATTGTCTTCTGAGTGTCAAAGTCTCTCTTCAGGCTGCTCACTCCCCCACAGGGGCCTGGCAAAGCAGGCTTGGATCAACGTAGTGAGGGAGCTGAGACCTGGCCCTGGTAATAGCATGAGGGGCTATTTTGAGAAGGAAGGGTCAGTGTACCAAACATCCAGGATCTTCTTACTGAAAAGTGGGTGGAGCTGTTATGCACTTTGAATATATTAGTTAGAATTCTACATTAGCTACTACATTAGTTACTAGAATAATATTGCGAAGTCCAATCACTAGCAAAGAAAGGAGAAAAAATATAAAAAGATCCAATCATCTAGAATAGAGCTAGAATAACTCTGTTCTAATGTTTTTTTGACCATTTTAAAATAACGGTTTATGATTCGAAGAGAAATTTGTCATTCTGTCATCTAACTGAATATACCATAAGTAAATCAGACTAATGTGTGTGCTTTATCAAAGAATGGTAGTCACTTGAATGCTTATCAATAATTGTGGATGTGTTCAAATACATTTAAAAAAACAGGAACTTGACCAATTCTTGAACCTAACCAGGTCGATATAAGTAGTTTTACATTGTGGGACTCTTTGAGAAGTCTTGGAAAGCTAGGTGTCTTCTCCCTAAAACATAAACATAGCTGTACTGACATAGAATGTTGAGAATACATCAGAGTGGTTTTGAATGCTCTGAATTCTACTGATTATCCTCCAGTTGATGATACTACCTAGAAGCACATAGGGGTGGGGCTGAACTTGATGTTAGATTTCCCGGCTTTCTCCTCATAGCGCCAGCACCAACCAGGCATTCAAACCCAGGTAGGGTTCGCTTCCTTTTGGCTTTCTCCTTATATAAACACAAGAGCTGGGCCAAAAAACCATTTTGGTCCCTTCCATGTCCCAAATCATAATTTATTAGTCTATTGTAATGCATCCTGAGGTCTAGTATTTTTCCCCCGTTTAATTGTTGTTGTTTTTTTGTCATAGTAATTTCTGGAGTTTTTGACACATATTCTTGTGATTTGCTCTGACTTTTCTTTGATTAATTTAGGGAAATATTCTTTCTATCGTTTCCTCATTCTACCTTTTCTCTCTACAAGAGAGAACATTCTATATCTTCTGATATAGAACATTTAAAAGGAAGAAAGGGAATCCCCATGCCGCATAGAGGTCGCACTGACCTGTAGCTCAAGTTCGTTGTTGGGTGGGTACTTCATGTCTAAACTTCAACAGAAGATTGATAGGAAGCTAACTGCATACATAAGTTAGGTTATTTCTTATATTTTATGCAGTTTTTCTATTTGATACAATTTTCAATAAATATTTTAATGTTACATCTTAAGGACCAAAAATTCAAATGAAGTGTTGATAGCAAAAAGAATAAATCTATAATAGAAAAAACAAAAGAAACAATGGCAATGCAGTAACAGAGAAGAGAGATATAATATTCCTGCATTTATTACGGGTCAAATTATAAAAGGAACAGAGAAAAGCTAAATAAACTTTTCTACAGCGATCTTTTGTCTGCAGTAGTAACGGATGATTCGCAAAAGCCTAGAACACTACCTGGCAGATGGTGTACTATTATGAAGTATATTAATAATAAATATATTAATACAAGCATTTTTGAATGGGTATATAGTTCTATAAAATGTATTGGGAAGTAACTTAAAAATTAATAAAAGTGAATAGATAATTAATCAATTATGCAAGCAAATTTAGGATGCACAAAGATTGTCACATTGAAAACATATTAGTGAGTAATCATGTTCCATCATAGATCAGGCTCTGCAAAGTGATGGCCTGTCTCTGAGGATCTCTTCAGACCCAGGAAGCTAGTGGATGAAGTCAGTTTCTGAGTGAGAATGTGGAAGAAGCATATCAAATTTTAACAGTATAATCTATTTAAGATAAACAAATATTTTTTAGTTATTATAATTATTTTCATGTCTAGTAAATATATATTGAATTATAGAGATATTTACTAGAGGTACTAGTGATCAATATTATAAAAGCCATTATTTGTCCAATGTTAATTTTTCCCATAACACTTAAATCCAATCTGAGTGGTCATGTAGTTAAGACATTAAAAACAAACAAACAAAAAACAGTTTTCTAAGTCAGCATTCCTTTGCACTTTTATCCAAAGCCATTATTCTTGATGAAACAGAACAGTCAAAAAAGGAGTGACTAGCCTGTTCTGAATGTCATTAGTGTTACCCTAAATTTCAGTTAATAGGAAAAAGATGCATATAGTTATCTCTTAAATGTATTATGCTTCATTTTCCTGCCCTATTCATACTTACATCGACAATATGGTTTATTGAAACAAAACTATAAGATTGACTTGTAAGCATTTTTTAAAAATCTCTTTTTGCCTTTTGCACTTAACATATTCAAAACTTTTGTTTGCTATTTGAAAAGCAAATTTTGTGCAACATTTTGAGTGAGATTTAGAGATTGGTTATGTTCAGACTGTGAGATCTCTGGTTAATAAAAGAATTGAGGGAAAGTATATTGTATTTGGTAAATATAGGTCAAATACCAGCCTATTGTTGCTTACAGGGATAATATGATTGCATGCAGATTTTTAAAACATTTCTCCTAATTCTCTGTTCAGGGATGAAAATATTTTGAAACTTAATTATATCTGAAGATAAATATCCAGTGTCCTTTGAAGCTATTACCACAGTCTCTAAATATTTGATAATCTCATTGTTTGCTGTTGCAACACTAAAAAGGATTATGCTTTCTTATTTCATTAGTTTGTTTAAAATGGTAAGTAGTGCCAATGAAAGAATTACTTGGGAATAAAATAGAAATAGTATCTTCTAGAAAGGACACAGCTATACTAGAAACTACCCTTGTAAAATACCTATATGTACCATAATTTTAGTCTTTCACACATGTGTAGTTTACTTGTAGGCTTTTAAAATAAGTGCCTAAATGTACGACCTTCAAAGGAAGCAGACTTATTGGATGAAAGAGAGTTGACAGAAACCAAGTGTTTCTAAGAGAGCACATGGTCTTAATCAAGAAAAGACGGGCAGAAATTAAACAGGACAGCTGATAAAAGAAGATCATTTAGATGTATAGACTGAAAAAGGAAACATGCTGTATTCAAATGTGCTATAGATTCATCTTGAGAATAAATTAATTCTGTAACTACCCTCAATACAGGAAACATACCCTGGAGACTCTGGCTATTACCCCCCAAAATTCTGTAAGTGGAGCTTAATTTATATCATAAGCAATTCAAGAAAAAAATTTTGTAAGAGTATTGCTATCCCTTAAATGTCAAGAAACAAAATGTAGACACTATTACCGAAAACATTTGCCTTTTGGGGAAGTAAGTGCCTAACACTCAAGACTTCTCTATTTAACTAATTTTAGAAAATCAATAATAGTATTATATAAACACACAGTAATGTATAATAATATGTGTGTGTCTGTGTGTGTATACACGCACTTGATTTTGATTTCTATAAGCTTGATTATAGAAGGTTGGATTACAAATATTTAAGATAGAGAAATCAAGGTGATTTCTGGCCCTCTATTTTCTCCATCTGGCACTGGAGGGGCCTAGATCAGTGATAATGTTTAACTTAATTTTTAAATGCTTATCTGCTAAGTAAAGACCATTTGTGTTAATTCATTCAACAGATATAGATTGGTTTTCTTGAACTCATCTAAGTTAATTTGGCTCGTAAGTGATTGTCAGGTTCTTTGGTAGCTCCTAGAAGGTAAATGTTTGGGGTTTTTATAGGACCTATTCCAGGAGGCCCCCAGGTAGTTACATTCAAAGCCAGCCCATGGCCAACTTCTGACAAACTACATTTATTAACCAATAGGCATGAAAACTTCACACAGTCTGTTCTTATAAGTCTGATACAGTTCTTTCTATCCTCAGGAGGTTCCAACAGTTTTTTACTGGAATGGCTTTATTGAAGAAATATAGAGCAGACTGACAACTCTACATGGCTCAGGTGACAGAGAACCCAATGAAGTGAAAGACCTAGATCTTGCAGACCAGTAGATGTGGAGTGCTATTCGAATGATTGGAGGCTCCAGTAGCTAATCTCTTCATATAGTGTATCCACCCAGGCCACTGGGGGCTCAACAGCTTTCTAGTCTGAACTCTCATTTCACGAGTGACAAAATTACTTATAAAATCCATCTCTGCTAATTAACCAACTCTCTGGTGTTGATTTTAATAATGATATTTGACATGCTAAAGAAACTACCACTTGATGCTGGTTCCCAGTTAGGGTACTTAAATGCTACTTATTGTGTCTAGGTTGTAGATTAAAGATTAAAGTTCATTATATACTACCTTTGAATTAAAGTACTAGGTGAATACTGAGCCCCTCCTCGGTGCTAGGTTCTATATGTATACGATGAGTAAAATAAACACTCAAGTTTCAATATATAATTAAAATTTTGCTAAGACTAATTAAAATGACTAGTGATCTCTGAGGCAGAGACTGGGGTGACAGTTGAAGAAAAAGAATTAGTGAAAGCTGACTAGTGACTATCACTGAGTGGTGAGTTTTCTTCTTATGTTTCTCTGACTTGGATGTTTAAACCAGCAGGTTGGTAGGAAGCCACACATCCAGGAGCTGGATAAATTAATGATATAAATTAAGCTAAATAAATTCAAATAAATGCAGATAAGTCTCAGAATGGTTGCTACTCAATACTTTTTTCAGCATTCCTTAAATCATGCTGTTACTTTCCAAAGTCTAGGCTCCAAGTGTCTTCAGAATTTTGAGCACAGGTTTAGCCAACATTCCTGGCTCAACCCTAGTGTTCTCCTGATTAAAGTTTTAAAAATGAAGACAGAGAGAGAAAGAGAGAGAGATGTTTATGTTTTGTTTACAGAGGTCTTCTTTTAGGTAGGCAAAATCTCTTATTCAGCTTAACTTTGAAAGCTGAACTCAGGATTAAGCATTAACATGTTGTTCACTTACACAAATGCGCACGCTGCCAAGAAAGCATTTTTTCATTTTGTTTGTTTCCCCAGAAATCAGATACTGTTGTTAGGCAAAATAACAATTGCTGGTTGTGGATCAATCTGCATTATTTCCAAGCTTATATGTCTCTCAGAGGAATGCCTACATGAAAGGAAAAAATGTGTTTTCCCCTCACATTCCCTTTTTTGCTTCTCCCATCATGCTCCAACCTTTATTATCCTCTACCTTTTCCTCCTTTATCTTGCCTGGGTGGGCCTTATAGGTGTTATCTGTAATGCCTACAGCCAGACTGTAACTATAGATATGGAATTTATGGCCAAGGTAGGGGGTATAGGAGGATAGAGGGTAAAAATTGGTCTCAAACCAAACATGTATGTGACCTGGTTTCTCCTTAACCTTCTTACCTGCTCCCAACTGTTAAAGATCTGTCCTTCTTCAAGGCTGCCGTGCTATCCTTTACATATCTCTGCTTTATTGTTAGTGTCTTACCACTTGTAGTAAAGCCAGTAGCCACGTCCACCATCACAGTAGCCTGTCCCATGCAGGTTCGCATTAGATTCGCCATTTGGTAATAGAACAATGAAGCCAGAGGATGGTGGGCCATCATCTTTAATCCTAGCTGGAATATGGTGGGCAAGAAATACACACACTGGGTTCCAAAACCCACTTATTCTGGCTTCTCGCTCAGCATTCCACCATCTTGGCTGCTTCTCCTCTACTCCATGTGGCCTTTCTCTGCTCTCCTCTCTAATGCTAATCTCAGGATCTGAGAGAGAGCAAGCTCCCTGTCTGCCCCACTATATAGTGTAGATTCAAAACCTTTAATCCAATATACAAACAAGTAAGTCTCTCATACAAAGTCACTTATCTGAGGCATAATGGGATTCCTCATGAGAGAGCACCACCCTATATCAGAAAGGGTGGGAAAGGCTTAGCCTTAAAACTAAGCCTTGGGCTATAACAACTCTGCCTGCTTACAGCCTGTCCCCCCACACATTAATATAATCACGCCCATCCCAAGCAAGAAGGGCAACCAATATCATCACCTGGGTGATGAGCTTCAATGTGGGCAGCGCTATCTTTAACAAAGTGAGCATAATATATTTTATCTGCCCAACAGTCCACCCCTATGCTCACTTTACTACCCACAATCTACACCACCGGCATCCTTGTACATGGGAATTAAACACATTACACAAATTACAACAACATGACAAATCATACAATTTCAACAATTACAAAGGTACATTTCACCAGTCTCTGAGCACTTTGCCAAAAGTGCAGAATGTCCTCTGCCTTCTTTCTAGCCATTTTAAAACCTACCTGGGGAAGGGGAAGTGCCTCCAGCAAAGCCGCCACCCACCTCCATATGGGTATTTCACATTGTTCAAAATCCAAAAGTCCATCCAGCCAAGGAGCCAGTACTCACTCCGGTCATAGTCCAGGAATCAGTCCACGCACATGGGGCCTTAGCCACCCCCCTCATTCCTGCCATTCTGGCAGGTCTCATACTGTCACAAAGATGAGCACATGGCAGTGGCAGTCAGCATTTCCATCTCTGCTCTGGAGAGCTTGATGACATCTACCCCTATATCCCAAAATTGCAAACCTACCAGGAGCATAACAGGTACTCCTTTCTGCTGGGCTCTTACCTTCTGGAGACTGCAGATCACAACTCCAGAGCAATTCTCCTCATCCTCCAAAAAGGAACTAGAAATATCAGCGCCTGCTCCTGGGCTCGAGCTCTGGGCCAGTGCCACCTTCTGCTCTGTGGGCTTTGCAGCTCTGGCCCCAACCTCAGCCCTGGCCTCCTGCTGCTGCTGGCTCTCCACAATGTCCAGGGCATGTTGCAACTCACGAACCTGTGATTCCTCCTCCAGCGTCTGCTCCATTTCCAGGCGAATCTTGCAAACCTGGTCAGCCTCCTCCTCCAGCGCTTTCTCCAGCACCAGGGTCAGCATCTGTTTCTCTCATGTTTCCTCCAGATCTTTCCACTGCTTGGTTTGTGGGTCCCAGGCAGCCTCTACCACAGAGATTTTGGTTTCCTCACACATGGCTATAAAAGTCAGCCAGCCTAGAGTTCCCAAAAAGACAGCCATGGGGAACCATAACAGCAGCCAGTCCTCTACTCTGCCACTCAGAGGTGGTGGTGGCTTCATACCAAACTGATTTGAATCCTGCCACAGACTCTGCCAAATGTAAAGCCAGTAGCCATGGCCACCATCACAGCCGCCTGGCCAGTGCAGGTTTGCATTTGATTTGGATTGTTGGTAATGAAGCACCAGAGCTAAAAACTGGTGGGCCATCATCTTTAATCCTAGCTTGTACCCAGCAGGCAAGTAAAAACACACACTGGGCTCCAAAACCCACTCATTCAGTGCTCACAAAGCTACTGACTTATCCGAGTTTCCTAGAATCAAAGGTTTCTAGCTCACCAGACTTATTCACCTCTGTTCCCCATCTCCTTCTCCAGCACAAACTCTGCTCAAATTGCCTTCTCCCTCAGCACTCCACCATCTTGGCTGCTTCTCCTAGCCTCCTCCATGTGGCCTTTCTCTGCGCTACTCTCTAATGCTAATCTCAGGAACTGAGAGAGAGCAAGCTTTCTGTCTGTCCCACTTTATAATGTAGATTCAAAACCTTTAATTCAATATACAAACAAAGAAATCTCTGATACAAAGTCACTTATCGGAGGCATAATGGGATTCCTCATGAGAGAGCACCACCCCACATCAGAAAGGGTGGGAAAGGCTTAGTCTTAAAACTAAGCTTTGGGCTATAAGGACTCTCCCTGTTTACAGCCTGTCCCCCCAACACATTAATATAATCATGCCCATCTGAAGCAAGAAGGGCAACCAATACCATCACCTGGGTGACGGGCTTTCTTGTGGGCAGCGCCATCTTTAACAAAGTGAGCATAATATATTTTGTATCCCCAACACTAACCACTTCTTTCCAAATGCCGTCTCTTTCTTCTGACTTCCAAACCATCTAAAGAAATGTTATAAGTTTTACTGATTTCTTTTATTTGCTTGGCTCAGTTACTCCTTTGGAATCTCCTTTCCTTATTGAACAATAACAAAAAAATTGGACTTTCTATAGGTAGTTTAAAATGTTTGGAGGTGGAGGAGAGAACACCCTAGGTCTCCCATGCAAAGTGGACAACTCAATGATTTTAACAAGTAACACACAAATATCAAACATATCTATTATGAATTGCAGTCATTCTTCCCTGCTCCTCTGTTTGTTCTTTCCATAACATTTATTACCTCCTAACAATCAATATCATTTACATTTTTCTTATTTTGAGTGTTCATGTCCACAAAAGGAAGGGTCTAAAACAGTCCTGGCATGTAATAGGTGCTCAAACAATATGTGCTGAATTGAAGAGAATTTCTAAATGGACTTTTGATGACTATCATTCATGTCATCTGCTACTTTACAACATTTAAGACCCAAGAAATCACAGTGATCTCTCAGTAACCACTCTAGTTCAAAAGGAATATAAAATCTCTACTTTAAAATGTGGTTTAACCACAAAAAAAAACACAAAAAAAACCCCACAAAAACCGAAAACAATATATATGAGCTTCTAGTAGAACTCAAGTACCAACAAGAAAGAGTGTGAAGAACAAATCCTAAAGTGCATCTGAAGATTGTCTTTCATGATTAAGAATTTAGCAACCATCACTCAGCCACATGTCATCCTGCACTAATATTAAAGACTAATATTTAGGAGTAACAATAGCCAAATGCCTTCCTGGGAGTACATTACATTAATATCATAAAAAAATTTTAATTTGGCAAACTTTCTGATTAAAATAAATGAGTAGCCTGACCAGGCAGTGGTGCAGTGGATAGAGCATCAAACTGGAACACAGAGGGCCAAGGTTCGAAATCTCGAGGTTGCCAGCTTGAGCATTGGCTCACCAGAGTGAGCACAGGGTCGCTAGCTTGAACATGGGATCATAGACATGACCCCATGGTCACTGGCATGAGCCCAAAGGTCACTAGCTTGAAGCCCAAGTTTTCTGGCTTGAGACCAATGTCACTGGCTTGTGCAAGGGGTCGCTCCCCCTGCGTTAGCCCCCCAGTCAAGGCACATATGAGAAAGCAATCAATGAACAACTAAGGTGCTGCAACAAAGAATTGATGCCTCTCATCTCTCTTTTTTCCTGTCTGTCCTTCTCTTTGTCTCTCTCTGTCTCTGTCACAAAATAAATGAGTAGTTTTCCTTTGCAAGGAGCTATTGAAAGTAATTGTAAATGCAACACTTAGTGGGTTTTTTTTATCTGATAAAAGGATAATTTGTTAAACTTGATTAAAAATCAGACATTGAACTAGATCTGAGATTGTCACATACACTGTTGAGCTTGAATCAAATTCGGCATTATTACCTTTTTATTTGCTTTTACTCTGACTGCAGGTACAAAAAGTGAAAATATGTAAGCAATGGAGTACATTTATAATACTAGTCAGGGTGGCAGGTGGGTTGTAAAATGAATGTAATTGTTTTCAAAGATTGAACCAGATTAGCATGGATTAGCTCATTAATTTTGAAACTCATAGCAGGAAGTCTGTTAAGCATGCCTTCAAACAACCCCTGTTACTTTGTTTATATCCTATCTTACTACTACAAAATCACTGCCCCATAAAACAGGAAGCATATTCACTCCATTCATTTTCATATGAAAGAAACACAATATATTAAAGCAGAAAGCAGTTGTCTGCCATATTGAAGGCCAGATTTGTAGTGATTTGCACTCTGGCATTCAGCAGATGAACAACAGTGACAGACATGGAAGCCAGAATTGTGGCTGCAATAAATATTCATAATTGTTCCTGCCCAAGAAGCATAGGAAAGTTGTTCGCATTTGCAGCACATGATGAGCAGAGGCTGAATCAGGGTTAGACCTTTCAAATACACCAGCTCAGAAGCTCTGGGCAATTCAGGCTGAAATCTCTCATCTCAGAGGACTGGCATGTTCTTGGGTGATTTTGCAGTATCCTTGACTCATGGGAGGTGAAATCTTTCAGGTATGCCCTGCTGATGCCATTAACCCTCTTCTCTAACTTCAAAACAAATCTCCTTGAGAAAACCTGTTGTCAGTATATAATACCCAGCAGGTAAGAGTCAGCCCCAGGGGGAACAAGTGCTTTCTAATGCAATTTAGGGCCCAAGACTGACTACAAGAAACTTGTCTAATTTTAAGAGGAATCAACCCTTGTTGTATTATACTCAGTGAAACTAAAAGAAATGTGTATTATAGTGTTTCTGGACAGTTTCAATGCAGACAAATCTTAATTCTTTTACTCTATTTATAAGTATCCCCTTTTTTTAAATTGAAAGACTATAATTCATTTCTGTGTTTATAGCAGGGGTCTTATCTACCAATTTAATGTCATTTATAGAAGATACGGCAATCAAATTTCCTGAATAACTGGTCAACTTCCAGAACTAATCATATGTTCTTTTTCTTTTTTCCTCCAATGATAAACTTGGAATAGCAAAATTTGTGTTCCAGATTTACTAACTATGTGAGGTCTTCACCACTAAATTTCTATATACTGCTTCCCTTCTGTTTCTACACAAATATGCTACCATTTTTCATTTAGCTTATTTTTTATCTTAATTTATTTTATGTGTTTTTGTTCGTGAGATTAAGTCCTTAAGAAGGAACACATTATCTAACGCATGCATACATATATTAAAGGAAATGTCAAATGGTATGAAGTGGCTAGAATTAAGGAAGCTTGCATTATTAAGCAGAGGTTATTCAAGTCTCATCGTCGGTTGGTCAGAATCATAGTCTAACATTACTTAACCTGATATATACCCTACAATTATTGACTAATATCTAAATAATTTACTGGTGTGAAATACTACCAGTTTCACAGGAGAAATAGAAGAATGCATTAGGGTGTTTTCTTCTGGCTGTTAGTGAATTCTGGGTGCTGTTAAAGTGATCAAGATTCATTCCTCCTGGGCATTTATTTGATCATTGTGTGATGTTTGGCCCACTGGTGTCAGGCTTGTTTGTTTTTAATGTATCATTGTTTGGCCCAGTGATGAATACTTAGAAAACCGTCACTTTTAGATATTTACTGAGTCTTCCAGTTTTGCAGAAAAAATTGTGAGTGAGATCTCTTCAAAAATGAAATCATTTCTCCCTGCCCAGCTGCCATGAAAATCTCAGCTGGACTCAGTCTGAGAAAAAAGATGTTGGATTCAGTCTGAGAAAATGGCTTTAGTAGCACCAGGCTCTGTTTGGGAATCCCTCTGTGATCCAAATGAAGAGTTCTCCCACAAAACTTTTGGATGTTGTAAGGGAGGCTGCTGTCTTTCCCCAGACATATGCTTAACCAAGGTGTAGAATGCTAGGGAGTGGAAATAACAGATTTTATTACCTGAGACGAGTGGTGGCATTCAGCCAGCCTGTGCTGGTTTGTACTGGTTCAGCAGAACCTATACCTAATTTTTTGTTGAGTTTGGTGAACCAGTTGTTAAAATGACACCTGTAATCAGGGTTCTTTCTAAGGTGGGTGCCTGGGCAGCTGCCCAAGTGGAAATCACAAATTTATATTCCTTACTCTTTTTTTTTAAATATTTATCTGCTCAATAGTGTTTTCTAAGTGCCTGTAGTAATGTTCATTCCATCCATAGGTGAAAAAAATTGCAAATGAGGATGGCAGTCAAGAAGCAATATAAAACTATCATAAATAACAGTTAAATTGTTTTTGTCAGGTATTATTTAATATTTTTTACTAATATTTTAACTCTTATAACAATCTAGTTTTGTGTACCTCTTTTATTATTCTTATTTAAGTATTAAATTCATGAAATAATAAAATACCTTTCAGTATATATGTTTTTTTATACTTAAAACAATCATAGGACAGAGAACTGGTTGTTAAATTATTTGAATCCCACCACTGCCTGAGACTACAGAAGTGGGAATTTTTATAATCGTGTTTATGAAGTATATTCTCAGGACAAATTTTCTTGTTTATGTTTTTAATTTTTTTAAGGTTTTATTTATTCATTTTAGAGAGGAGAGAGGGAGAGAGGGGGAAGGAGCAGAAAGCATCAACTCCCATATGTGCCTTGACCAGGCAAGCCCAGGGTTTCAAACCCTCAACCTCAGCGTTCCAGGTCAAAGCTTTAATCCACTGCGCCACCACAGGCCAGTCTTCTTGTTTGTGCTTTGCTTGTGCTTGTTTGTCCCTATGTCTACATTGGATTTCCTTATACTGTCCTGTTAAATGTGGGAGGAGTCCATGAAGTAACAACTGCAGAAACAGAAAAAGCAAGATCAATTTGTTCTCTCTTAAAGCCAGACTCCTCACAGCTTATCTTTTAATGATGGGAGAACTGATACTCCCATCAGGAAAATACTTTATTTGAAACTTCAAGCAAAGGGAGGCATCTCTGAGATTATTTGCTCCAAAGTCATTAATCACTGTAATACAAAATATAGATGAAAGAAACCTCAAATTTGAACATTTTAGTCACAGGTTGTTTCTATCATCATCTAGTTTGCCTCTAATTCTTTCAGGAAAACATGCTCCCACCAATGTCTTTGGTGGTCTCTTGGTTGGAAACATTTTCTTGACAGTTTGGCTAATCACCTGCACGACAGAGAGCTGGGTACATTAACAGTGCCTCTTTCACTGGTCTATATCTTGAATGAGTTGCCCAAGGCTAAAAATCAGCAATCAAGACACCTGGTCTGAGCCTGACCTTTGACTCTTGCTGTGTTATCTCAGCCAAATAATTTAGCTGCACTGGACCATTTTTATTTTACACGTTAAATAAATGGTTATACTAAATGATCTCTAAAAGATTTTCTAAGCTCACACTAGCTATTATATCCACATTGCATTTAATCTATCTAAAATATACTTACCTTGATTGCTTTAGAGAGAACATTCAAAATAATGAGCTTTTCCTTTTTTCTCTCATTTAATCCTCTTTTATTTCTATCAGTACTTCTCTATCTCATTCTCATCCTAGTATATCTGGGAAAGGAATTACCCTCATATCAGAGACACTGACTCCCTCCACAAATGCAGCAGCAGCCTGGGGACTGGTCCAGGGAAGCAGTGGAATTTTGAATGAAGGAAGGGAACACGTACTGAATAAGCCTCTTAGCTGATTTGAGTCATTAAGAATCACTGATTTGCCTGACCAGGCGGTGGCACAGTGGATGGAGCATAGGACTGGGATGCGGAGGACCCAGGTTCGAGACTCCAAGGTCGCCAGCTTGAGCACGGGCCCATCTGGCTTGAGCAAAAGCTCGCCAGCTTGGACCCAAGGTCACTGGCTCCAGCAAGGGGTGGCTCAGTCTGCTGAAGGCCCACGGTCAAAGCACATGTGAGAAAGCAATCAATGAACAACTAAGGTATTGCAACAAAAAACTGATAATCGGTGCTTCTCATCCCTCTCTGTTCCGTTCCTGTCTGTCTGTCCCTATCTATACCTCTCTCTGACTCTCTCTCTGTACCTGTTTTAAAAAAATTACTGGTCTATTTTTGTCCATTTTGTGTATTAACTGAGAAAACTGTCTTATGCAAATGATCAGGATTACTCTGGAATTTCTGAGATGGCCCCACTCAATTTATTTTAAAACTACTAAAGCAAAGTTCTCAAAGCTAGCCTGCCTTCCCAAAGACCTCTGATAGAATCATTTCTTGCTTTTATTGTTCAGAATCCATCCTGGTCTCTGGGTTAAAACTTTCAGCTTTAGGGGCTTAAAAGCTTCCCTATTTACCATCTACCTGTGTAATTTATCTTACTTTTACCTGAATTCCTGTTACTAACTGAGTTCTAGTTCAAATAGACAATATCATAATTTATTATCATCCCCGAAACCTCCCAAGTATTTTTTTTTGGATGTCTACATTCTGCTAAATTATGTTCCTAAATTAATCTTTACAAGTAGGCATGACTTACTCATTGTTTGCCTTGTGATATTTAAGCATTTTTCTGAGACTTCACAAAATAGCATCAGAGAATTTTAGCATTTCCACACACACCTAAGTAAATGTGGATTAAGTAACATTGATCTTTAGAAATATGACAACTTTTGATCTGGTGCCCATTTTTTTTTTGTGGTGTGTCACCTCAATAATAAATTTTCACATGCCTTTGAAGATGATACACTAATAAAAAGCATGACATATGGTTTTCCCATTAATCTTTTCCTCTGTCAATCTGCAATGGAAACAGATAAGTGTTAGCCAAGTTTCACAGTAAAGAAACCAAGGCAGAGTGTGATCAGTTGAAGCTATTAAGTCAGGAAAAAATGAGGTTAAACTTGAACGCAGCTTTTCTGTGTTTCAACTATGATGAGGACAGGCTGTAAACCCCTGAGACCGTACCTGTAGGCAAGGTGAACGACTAAAGCAATTCTTTGCAAAATTTGATGGCTAATGGAAGTCTTGTAGGGAGTTCTTGTGTTAGGTGTGAAGAATAGCTTAAATATCATTATTACACATGACAGAAATAATGCATGATTAAATGCATTTGCTGCAAGAAAATAGTGCTAAATAGTGCGTTTTTTTTTTTTTTATCTTCTGACACTGCATTAAAAATTCCATATATATTATAGGTATATTTGTTCTTCTCATGACTCTAGAAACCTAAATTATGGTCCTGGTTCTAATGCCAACAAGGCTAATAGCCTTAGGCAAATGACTGAGCCTTATTGCATCCCATCTCTCTCTCTGTACAAAGTAATGATGTGTAGCGTCTCTGAGATACTATTGAGTTTTTTCATTTAGTAGCTATGAGTGCCTACTATTAGACACTGTTAGAAATCAGAATGAGTTAGGCTGAGCACGTTAGGTCTTTCTAGATACACTAAATTAACGGTTACATTTTGATGAATCAGCAAAGGGTTAAGCAATGCTGAATGCCTGTGATATTTTATTAACATTTTTGGAACATAGATACATTATTCCTTGTTATTTCTTAACCTCTGTTATTTGCTTTTAATCTTATTTCCTACACATGATCAAGTCTGGTCTTTTGGACAGTGCTCAGTGAATTAAAATAGACAGCATAAATTAATTTAGTGAACAAAATTTTATGAGACACTATATCAAATACTTCTGTAAAATCAAGATATATTATTATAACCACTGTAGATATTCATGATCTAATCTTGTATTACATTTTTAAAAATTGGATTTGTGCAGCCTTATTATCTAATTATTCACCCCATGCTGTTCACAGGTATATAAATGTTTATAACTGGGTTTCTTAAGATTGGCTTGTGCTATTTACTAGGAAGAATAATGCCAGAAATGATTTCCATGTTTTTTATACTTTCTTTATTGTAAATACACAATGTATGGATACTTTTTAAATATTCTCCTATTTCTTTAAATAAGAAAAATTAATAGAACAATATAATATATTCTGGGGTTTTTTTTCCAGTTTGTAAGTTTGGGTTCTGATAAGCAAGCATTTGAGGCTAAAGTACCTTTATCATTCAATGTATAATAAAGGAACATTCTTAAAAATGAGTTTACCTAAAGGCAATATTGTCCTCACTGGGCCAGTTCTTCATGGTTTAGGGAGATTCTGAGACACTGTGAAGAAGACTGGAATGCACATACCCAAGTCTCAATATTCGTGCAAAGACTTGAATGTCTACCCTGTGTCTGGCACTGTCGGCTCTGAGAAACCAGAGTTGATTATGACAAGCCCCTTTCTACAAGTAACTTACAGTTTTATTTAACTACTGACTACTTTCACTTTATAATATAATATAAAAGCTATATCTGGAGATAAAAACTAATTCCCTTTCTGGAAAAACTACCTAGGACAGATGTATGAAAACTTTTAATCAGTTCCAGTTGCCATCCTTGCATGAAATATAGCTGGATAGTTTTAATATTTTTAGGGAATATTTTTGAGGGTAGACTCTCAGTTTCATAGAGTAAATATATGTTTTTGCAAGTTCCCCAATGGTAAACACTTTATGAACCATTATAAAATAATTTTCATTGATTAACAAAATCAAATAATTATTTATAGAAGCTGGGGTATCTCTAACTGCTAAGAATTAAGATGATAGAGGTTTTACCTTTTGTCTTTTTAAATGTTTAAAACGGATTTCACCAGGTGGAAGTTATAATAATTAAAATACAATTATTATAGAGAGAAGAATTGTCTTTATTGATAAAAGACCTTGAAACAATGCCACATGAGGTAGTAGTGAAGCATTTAAACATATTTTTACAAAGAGAAATCTAGAAGGAAAAACTATGAGGTAACTAATTTAATGTTGAATACTTATGATCTATCTTTTTTGTATGGAATTAGATTTATTCTGTAAGGACATTACAGAAGGATGTATTTTAAATTAACATAAGGAACTAATGTCTAACCTTTCCAAGAACTAGAGTTCTCTGAAAGTGATGTGCGTGTTAATGAGGCAGAGGTCTCTGATCCTAGAAGTCTTAAACAGAGCTTACACTTTTTTCTGGGTGATTCTGCAGCAATTGTTTGAAGCAGATGACCTCCAGTCCCTTTCAACAATGAGAATGAACCTGCTAAGACATTATTGAGCAATTATGCCAATGAAAGCACAAAGGGAATTTAAAAACACAAATGGTGTTTGGTTTTCTTAATCTAATAGAATCATCACGGCTGCCTGTGTTGAGAAGGATCCTAAGGTCACCTCTGGGCTCAGTGTGCATGAGCACTGTGGTGGATTAATGGTGCTGCACTGGGGGAGAAATGAAGGGATGATTTTGTTCTAGCACATGTGCTATCTTGACCCGAAAAGCCAATCTGTCTTTCTTTCATTTCGTAGCAGTTGATTATTCATTATATTCCTCCCTTGTTCTTTATGCAACTAAACGATGAATAGTCTTCCATGTAGGGGGTCAGGGGGTCATTTAAAATAAACTGAAAAGTATGCATGTATAATGTGGAATAAAGCATGTGGTGTATGTTACAGTCACAATCTCTTTTAGAGATGACTTATGACCTGATTAAAGATTATAATGAAGATTTTACTAATCTAAAACTTTATTAATTGGCCATTTAAATTATGGAAAATCTATCTGGTTTCCTGTTTTAGGAAGCTTCCTGTCTGACTTCCACATGCCCTTTGTTCTTTTTTAAAGTTTGCCTGGCTTAAAGGAAATTATTCAATGCAGAGCTCAATTATAAATGTGCTCTGAAAATGAGGAGGCTGTATCTGTGGTTTTATCTGGAGCTCCAACGGAGGTGATAAAGAAGTCCCATGGCCTGGAATACAAATTCATATGTCCATAGATAGACGTGATGCCTTTTTCTTAGTTCAAACCTTCAGAAAAGACAAAATTTCAAAGAGTGGCTGGTTTATAAAAGCAGCAATACTTACATGACTGTTTTTCTAATAAAATCCCCTTGTCTTAAAAACAATGCCATGAAGTAAGTACATGTGAGTTGTTATATTGTGCAACTACCATAAAAAATTAAAAATGTAATAATAGCACAGTATTTTTATTTTTTTTAAATGTCAAATGACCTTGAGAGAATTATAAAGTTTGAATTTTCATATGGAGGTACTTCCCTAAGCGATTTCTGCAGATATTTGTACACAGTTAAGTATTTATTCACTGTCAAGTGTGATGAATGCCTTTTTCTTCCATCTCTTTCCCCTTCTAAATATATTTATTTTGAGCATGCTCTCTGGTGATTATCTTTTTTCTGAGCCCATGTACAAATAAAGTAATAAATATAACTAAAAACTGAGGAGAGACATTGATTTGAGTTTTAATAAAAGGTACTCTCTAGCTATTGCCACTAATAGCTTAAGTGTCTATTTTTACATTTTATATATAACCTATATATGATTATCCTAAAATAAATATTTAATGGAGATTGAAATCATAACATTAATGTCTTTGAACATAGTATGCCTTCTTAAAATTCTTTCTACCTTCCCATGGATAGACTGAGAATGCTCTCAATATATTAACCTGTACTCTTTTGGGCACCTGAGAAGCAACAGTGATGCCCTAGTTCCTGATCTAGGGTTGTTTACAGCCTCATGGAGGAGACTGACAGATACATAGCAATGACAAGCAATGTGATAAATGCGAATGTGCACTGAAAACCATAGGATGCCACCTAATCCAGACCAGAGGGGTGATACTTAGGGAGGATGGCACCAGGGTGAAACCAAAAGGATGATACTTGTGAGAAAGATAAGGATGAAAGAGGTAAGGAGAATGGAATGCATTTAAGAGAAAAATCCAACATGTGCAAAGACATCAAATTAAAAAATTCTGCACCCTATTCAGGAAATTGTGGCTGTAAGAGAAAGAATATCTCCACTCTGGAGAGAGGAACCATCATTTCTACACCTAATTATGTTTTAACTCACACATGAACTCTCTAGACAGCCCTTTTCCTCCTTGACTTCTGCATCGAATGGCCATAAATGTGAGTGCCAGCCCTCTGCTAGAATAAGTAGTTTAGTAATGACTTTGAACCAAATCAGTTGTTTGATTGCAATCCAGGAATTCCGTCATCATTACTCTTCTAAAATATTTGCAGATGAAAGCAGTACACTCATGAAATGTGCAAGGCTTTTTACATAAGCTTTCTTTTTGTAAATCATTCCTTTGATCCCATATCACAACCTCCTTAAAATAAAGTCCTTTCAAGATTCTGCTATGACAGAGCTCAGTACAAAAATAGAACTGCCATAATGGCAGCAAGAATGTGGTCACACGCATAGACATTCCCTATAAAACTTGTTTTGGGGGTCTCTGGTTAGATTTCCGTTTGTCTGTATTTAAAACACGAGAAGTAATCTGGATGTAAGAGTAAATTATTTTTTATTTTGACATCCTCACTCTTTATTCCCCACATCATTGCAGCAGGAAGAGATATTTAGCAACAAAGTTCTCAGGTTATAGAACCTTGCCATAGGGGTCAAAGGCATGGAATTACATGGAAACTCTGCCAATGAGACCTGTTACATAGGTCCAAATAGCAGATGGTGTTATGCATCCAAGCTGTGGTATTTTTTTCCTGAGCCACTAAGAAGCCTAAGGACCCTTCAGGATAGACCTCTAAATATTTAATCTTGAATTTTTCAACTAGGAATTTATTCAAGCTATGAAAAGAAATGTAGGACTTGATCAAATAAAGACTTACAGTCAACCATACAAACTGCACGAGTTCCCATCTCTTTGCCAAAGTCATGCTGTTTGTGAGAATAAATACAATATTGTTGTCATTTAAAAAGGCAAATGTAGCTATGTGCTACAATTTAATCAAAATCTGTAGATTTGGTAGGGTTTATGCTGTTTTAGGAATCAATGTATATCAGAGAACCATACTTTAGTATTTTCCCAGCGGTGTGACTCTCTTCAGTCTAACGGTAAATATTGAACATAAGAACATCATACTTTATTAGACAAAGATCTTCAATAATCCCCATGCATATTTTCAGGGCAGCAATCATTATGTAAAAGTACAGATTAAATAATTCATTTTCAGTGGCTCAGCAGAAATATTACCCTTTAAAATGGAGGCAGATAAGTGTGTATTGTTCTCTCGTTCCAAGAGCAAGGGTGGTATAATATTTTCATAAGAATATTATATGCAGTGTGAATAAGGTGATGTTTTAAATATTATCATGCAGGGTTAAAACAATTTTCAACAGATTTCAAAAATAATACTGGCTTTATAGTGCTTACTTAAAGCTCTCACAAACTGCTCTCCTTCAGGATGCTCCTTCTTGACATTATGTCAATTAAATTTTATACCCCTACAATAGCAAGCTATGTTTTGCATACCCTTGGGGTCAGATATAAAGGTCACCAGTGGTTGTTCTTTGATGTTCAGTGTTGAAAGTGGAAGCAGAGCAGACAATTACCAAAACCTCACAGGGCTTCCAGAACATCAGCACCAGATGCCTGCTTAACATTTTGCCTGTGATGTTTGGAAGTAAATAATAAGGGGAGTTTAGTCAGCAAAATGGTTACATTTTGGCCTTTCATAGGAAAGCAACATAAAAGAAACAAAACTATTGACCTCACTGTAATTTGTGCATGCTTTCTTTGGTTCAAATTGATTATATCACAATGAATCGGCATAGCATGAATATGGTACAATGAATAAAGTTCAGAGAAAATGGAAATTTTGGCCTCTTTCTAGAATTGAGGTGGTTGCTTTAATTTAAAAGCTGGGCAAAAAATAGATGGGCTGTCTTACAAAACATTTTTTTTTCCTTTTTTCCAGGGACAGAGAGAGAATCAGAGAGAGGGATAGATAGGGACAGACAGACAGGAACAGAGAGAGGTGAGAAGCATTGATCATTAGTTTTTCGTTGCCGTTGCAGCACCTTAGTTGTTCGTTGATTGCTTTCTCACATGTGCCTTGACCACGGGCCTTCAGCAGACCAAGCCACCCCTTGCTGGAGCCAGCGACCTTGGGTCCAAGCTGGCGAGCTTTTGTTCAAGCCAGAAGGGCCCGCGCTCAAGCTGGCGAGCTCGGAATCTCGAACCTGGGTCTTCCGCATCCCAGTCCAATGCTCCATCCACTGCGCCCCCACCTGGTCAGACACAAGATATTTTTAATCCTAGATCTTAAAATTCTTTTTATATTCATATGTTTATAAATTTGCATACATTCTTAAATTATAAAACATGGTAAGCCTGACCTGTGGTGGCGCAGTGGATAAAGCGTCGACCTGGGAACACTGAGGTCGCCAGTTCAAAACCCTGCACTGGTCTGGTCAAGGCACATATGGGAGTTGATGCTTCCAGCTCCTCCCCCCCTTCTCTCTCTCTCTCTCTCTCTCTCTCTCTCTCTCTCTCTCTCTCTCTCTCTCTGTGTCTCCTCTCTAAAATGAATAAAATAAAAAAAATTAAAATAAAAAAAAAACATGGTAAAAATATATTTGCCTTTATTATGTAATAGTCACTACACAGAATCATCTGTATTAATGGTATGTGAAATCATAACCACTTTATAAATATAATAATACAGTAAGCCTAAAAACATAATTATAATCTTCAAACTCTAGCATGGTAAATATATATTTTTTTACATAGAGGATTTTCCCAGGAACATTTTGCTCTAAGATTGCATGAGACAGAATGTCCAATTAAATTCTATGATCCTTTCTTTCTCTCCATTTCAGCTGTAGACACCAGGCTATTTCAGAGATTTCTAACAAGACAGTTTAAAAGTGGGCGATAAATGTAAAGACAGAGAAATGTCATTATTTAACAGTAGTAGTAACAGATTCATACTGGAGGTGTTTTTTATTCTTATGAATATAGGTAGAGTAACTGAGATCTCTGCAGATGATGTATATAAATTTACTGAAGATAGTTATGTCACCCAAGGTGAACTTAATGCAAAAATGTTTCTGCCGGCCTGACCAGGCGGTGGCACAGTGGATAGACGTTGGACTGGGATGCGGAAGGACCCAGGTTTGAGAACCCGAGGTCGCCAGCTTGAGCGCAGGCCCATCTGGCTTGAGCAAAAAGCTCGCCAGCTTGGACCCAAGGTCACTGGCTCCAGCAAGGGGTGGCTCGGTCTGCTGGAGGCCAGTGGTAAAGGCACATGTGAGAAAGCAATTCATGAACAACTATGGTGTCACAATGGCAACGAAAAACTAATGATCGATGCTTCTCACCTCTCTCTGTTCCTGTCTGTCCCTATCTATCCCTCTCTCTGACTCTCTCTCTGTCCCTGTAAAAAAAGAAAATGTTTCTGCCAGCTTCTTTACGCTTTAATAATTCTAACTAATAGGACATTTCAAGTGTGCATGACACAATAGTACATATGTGTATACCTGTACTCCTCTTCACAATACACATTTTTTTAAATATATAAGTAACATAAACACTACTCCCACAGGGTTCCGTAGCCATTGTAACATTTGTCTCCATCACTACTTCTCATGTTGTTGTTTGACTATTTATTTGCATGCACTAGATTTTTTAGCTCTCTGGGTAAAAGGGTCAAATGTCATTCCCCTTTTCTTCTTTGGTACCTGTCACACTGGCTCACAGGAGTGCCACAGTATATGTTTTCTAATTACCATATTTTTCACTCCAAAAGATGCACCTGATCATAAAATATATTTAGAGTTTTAAGGAGAGAAATAAGAAATAAAATATTCTGAACCAAATGGTGTGTTAAAATATTTAATAAAATACCATATTTTTTGCTCCATAAGATGCACGGACATTTTCCCCTCCAGTTTGTTTTTTTTGGCGGGGAGGGGGTGCGTCTTATGGAGTGAAAAATATGGTAAATAAACTACGTGGTTAACACATTGGATATTCAGACTATTCAGAGGAAACAGTGTCCCCGTGTTTTTGTTATTTTAACATGTCATAATAAATGCTGTAAATAATACAATTTGTTCTAGTACTTTCCCTTTTTCAAGAACATTAAAATGCAATTATTTACAAGAATCCCAATGAGACTTCATTTCCCATAAAAGAGAAATCCAGAGGCCAGTTATTTGAAATTTATCAACCCAGAATCTAATCTCAGACAAACCCAATTTCCCAACTTTCAGGTAAAACTTCTTTAGAAAAGACAGACTGGTTTAATGTCTGGAAATTTAGAGTTTGTGAATCTGGGTTCCTGAACTGGCTGAGATGTTTGTTTCCTCTGTGACTTCATATACACTGCTCACAAAAATTAACAACAGATATTTCAAAATGAATATGAAGCATTGAAATATCCCCTAATTTTTGTGAGCAGTATATTTAAGGATATTTAAAGGCTGAGAACTTGAAGAAAATGCTGATAAGCAATTCTAATTATATTTGAAAAAGAGAAATTGTGTTATAAGGGCAAATAATATCTCCATCTATCTCCTACTAGACTTGGGGTTGTAAATACACAATGCAATATACAGACGATATGTTATAGAATTGTGCACCTGAAACCTGGAAAATTTTATTAACCAATGTCACCCCTATAAATTCAATAAAACATTTTTTAAAAAAGAACAAATGACAGAGAATTCTACTCCAATATATGAATCAGTAGAGAAATCATTCATAAACATTCAGAATATTAGCTATTCCCTTAAATAAATAGAATGGATAAATCCCAATAATAATAGTAAAATTGATAATTTAATAAATTTCTTAATTCTGAGGGGAAACTTTTTACCTTGTATTTCATTACTCATCAAATGCCAAGGATATTCTAGAGTCTTTTGATGTGCTTCATTGATAGGAGTTAACAATTTAATTGAGTATTTGAAATAGTAATGAGATCTTATGGAAAGAGTACAAACACAGAAAGGTCCTAGGCATTTGGTCCAGAGCAACAGTATTAATGTCAACCAACCCTTAATTTTTTTTTTTTTTTTTTTTAGTGAGTGAGTGAGAGAGAGAGAAAGAAAGGAACAGACAAAAAGGAAGGGAGATAGATGAAAAGCATCAGCTCATACTTGTGGCACCATAATTGTTCATTGATTGCTTTCTCATATGTGCCTTGCTGGGGGACTCCAGCCAAACCAGTGACCCCTTGATCAAGCCAGGGACCTTGGGCTCAAGTCAGCAACTTAGGGCTCAAGCCAACGACCAGAGACCATGAAATCATATTCATGATCCCATGCTCAAGTTGGTCACCCCAAACTCAAGCTGGCTACCTGGAGTTTTGGACCTGGTTCCTCAGTGATCCAGGCCAATGCTCTATCCACTGCACCCACACCCCATCAGGCATTAGAAGATTAATTAATTAAGAAGTTTAAGAAATATCTTAGCTCTGGATGATGGCTCAATGAATAGAGCATCAACTCAGCATATGGACATCCTAAATTCAGTCTCCAGTCAGGGCACACAGAGGAAGCGACCATCTGCTTCTCCTCCATTCCCCCTCCCTCTTCTCTCTCTGTTCCCCACCCTCAGTCAGTGGCTTGATTGGTTCAATCATGGCACGGGGCACTGAGGATAGCTTCATTGGAGTACATCAACCTCAGGCGCTAAAATAGCTTGGCACTTCAGCATCAGGCCCCAGACATAGTTGCTGGACAGATCCCTGTCAGGGTGCATGAGGGAGTCTGCCTCACTGGTTCCCCTCCTCTCACCTAAAAGAAAAAAAAGAAATATCTTCAATCTTTTAATATTTTTCTTACTCCATTATTTATTTCATTTTAAAGACAGATTTATTTTGTTTATTAAAAAATATTTATTATTTTTATTATAAAAATATATTTTTAATAATGTTTTGTTGTGGCTTGACCAGGCAGTGGCACAATGGCTAGCACTCAGTCTGAGATGCAGAGGACCTGGGTTTGAAACCCCAGGTCGCCGGCTTTCACTTCTCTAGACAGTAAAGTATCTTTACTTAATATATATAATTTGAGAAATAAGGAATCTGATATATGAAAAGTTCTACTTAGCCATGATTCATGGTTGAAATTATTTGAAATCCATGTGATGCATTATCTGAAAAATATGAATTCATTCCCTCAAGTAGACAATTACAAAAGTTAGTTATATGCAAATAAATTCAAATGTTAATTAACTGTATTTTATTAGAGCAAACACAATTTGTGATGAAAAAACTCAATACTCTTAGAACTTTTCTCAACAGCATATGAATTTTTTGGTTTGTTTGTTTGTTTGTTTGTTTGAAGTGTCCTGAGGTAAAAAGGGATTGAATAATCATCTTAAGCAGACCTTGGGAATATTATTATTCCATCTTCAGCTAATAAACTGAAGTCCAGAGAGTTTGATTGACTTGCCTAAGATTACAAATCTTATTTGATGACAGAAAAAGTGGCAGAATTCAAGTATCATACTTTTTATGCAATTCTGATTCACCTGAAGATGTTGTGTTGGAGCTCTGTCTTGGAGGACACATATTCTAGCACGGGGGAGGGGGGAGGTTAGAAGCTGGGAATCTCAGAGCATGATCAGAAGCAGTGAGGAGCATGGTTTGGCTTCAAGAGAGGTAAGCATTTATGTTAGGGATAAACTAGGAGTTTTGTTTTTACTTTGAGTAGGAAAATAACATGAGCAAAGAAAGTAGTGTTTTGGATAACTAAACAAGCATTGAGTTACGCATTGAATAGACTAGATACACCAAGAAGCAGAAGAATGGGTTAGGAAGCTATTTGTGATAGTCTTGTTATAGTAAGGGTCTTGAACCAATAATAGTATCTTATATTTATGACCTTACAGTTTTAAAACAATTTAAACATTTTTCACATATGTCTTCACATTTAGTTGTCATAAGACTGTGAAGAAAGGGCACTTTATAAAATATAGGAAACAGAAGCCCATACAACAGGTAAGTTGTTCTTACTGTTAGCATGGTCATTGAACTGAGAGTGAAATCCTTGACTAAGTTCTGAAAAGCCAGAGCCCTTTCCACTTATATATTGTTAACTATTTATATACTATTTATATTTTATATATGAAAATATATATACAATGAGTTTTCATTGGTCATGCATCTCTGAAACTTTTTTACAACATTTACAAAACACCGTCTTCCAGTGCTCTATGTTGTGTGCTAAAGTAGGTGACAGAAGGTCTGGTATTCAAGTAATTTAGGTTCACCTCCCTAAAGGACAGAAAGCATGCAACTAAAATGAGTGTATGGATGACATACTGCTCTGGGCCTTCTGGTGTAGCATGCTGCAGAGACATCCCCCACAAGAATTCATGGGAAGCAGGACACACTCAAATAAATTTTTTTCATGGTGAATTAAGAAACAAAATCTGGGCCTTGGCCAGTTGGCACAGTGTGTATAGAGCATCGACCCAGTGTATGAATATCATAGGTTCGATTCCCAGTCAGGGCACACAGGAGAAGCGACCATCTCCTTCTTTTCCTCTCCCTCTCCCCTTTTTATATCTCTCTCCCTCCCACAGCCAGTGGCTCAATTGGTTAAAGCATCAGCCCCAGGCACTGACGATAGCTCATTTGATTTGAGCATCAACCCCAGATGGGGGTTGCCAGGTGGATCCTGGTTTGGGCACATGAGGGAGTCTGTCTCACTAGCTCCCATCCTCTCACTTAGAAATAATAAATAAAAAAGAATGAAACAAAATCTGTTAATATGGTCATGGCTCCTTAGGTTACCATAGGTCTTCAAAATTACAGATGAAAGAGCATGTGGTAAGGAAAGTATTAGAAACCAAGAATAGAGCTCTGTTTTCAGTTCTTTCAGCAGCTCCCTGCATAGCCTTATCCATCGGAAACTCTGTTTCCTCCAGTTCAATGCAGCGGGATCCTCAAACTCATTTCTTAAAGGGCGTGGTTGATTATTCATCAGGTAACTGTTTTGGAACACTAATTGTACAAAATGCAACAAAATCACTTGGAAAACAAAAGAGCCTTTATTTTAATAATCATTATAGAAAAGCTTTCTCAGGATAAAAAGAGGTGAAAGAACTCTTTTTACTAAGAGGCAATTTTTCTAATGAAAAATTTTGAATAAAAGGTAAAGATACGTGCTTTTATTTGACAGATTATTTTATTAATGGTTCAAAAGTTAATGTGCTCATCACCTTGCTTCAAAAACAGAGAATTTTGTTTTCTCGGGAAACCAACCATAATGTGAGCTACTGTGGAAAATTAGAAAAACTATGACTTTTGCCTGACCAGGCAGTGGCACAGTGTTTAGAGTGTCAACCTGGGATGCTAAGGGCTCAGGTTTTAAACCTTGAGATTACCGGCTTGAGCGCAGGCTCATCTGGCTTAAGTGTGGGCTCACCAGGTTGAGTGCAGGGTCACTAGCTTGAGCATGTAATCATAGACATGACCCCATGGTCGCTGGTTTGAGCCCAAGGTCGCTGACTTGAAGCTCAAGGTTGCTGGCTAGAGCAAGTGGTTACGGACACAGCTGAAGGCCCCTGGTCAAGGCATATATGAGAAAGCAATCAATGAACAACTAAAGTGCTTCAACAATAAGTTGATGCTTCTCATCTTCCTTTCTTCCTGTCTGTCTGTCCCTGGCTATTCCTCTGTCTCTTTATCTCTCTCTCTCTCTCTCTCTCTCTCTCTCTCTCTCAGAAAAAAAAAAAGAAAAGTAAAAGAAGAAAGACTATGACTTTCAATTATTAACTAACTAGAGAAAGAGGTAGGGTTTGGTCAAGGTAATTCTCTCAGCAGTACCTTACAGAATATTATAAAGAAAGTCTCACTTTAACTTTATTACCTGGATCATGGATTAAAGAAGTATATTGAAAAGTATTTATATATGCTACCTCTTGGGGAAAGTAGGTGAATGAACGGACCTAAGAAATTCTGCCTTTTATATTTGGGGATATTCCAAGAATGAGGACAGAGGTCTGCAAGCTACTGTAAATGTCAAAGCATATGTGATCTGGGAAACAAACCAGAGCCAAGACTTGTAAAACAAGGGCAGAGTGATTAAGTCACCTCTGAAGTGTAAAATATGAGCCAGACCTCAGAAACAGAAGCAAATCAGAACTAAGCATTTAGCGGTTAGCCAATGCAAAGTGGAGAACCAACAAGACCAAACCAATTCAGGTATCATTGTTTCATCAACTTCTTGCAACAAATGGGTAAAAATGGATGCTTATTAAGAACCCAACAAGTGTCAGGTACTGTTCCTTTCTCTACAGAATCTTATGAAGTCTGAGCAGCAGTCCTAACAAGTTGTTGATAAAGATGATGACTGCTCAGAAGAGATTTAGTAACCTGCCAAAGGTCACTTAGCTAATAAACCATAAAATCAGATCTGTATACCTTTAGAGCTGATGGTTTTTCAGTACCTAGTGCCCTGAACTGGAGATAAATGAATGGATGAGACATGCTTCACATTTCAAATGTGATTATGTAATAGCCCCATGTAGTCTTATTTGTCGAAGCTTGCTTTAAAGACTAGCACTACATGGGAACTTAAATTTGTGTGCCTGAGAGCCTAGAAAAGTCCTTTGTATCCCTAGGAGAAACACAGAGTAGCAGTCAGTTGTATGTGGACATGGATAGCACCCATTGAACTTTGCTATATAAAATATAGTGCTTTCCATTTGTTTTAAACCATTTAAACTTATTGCTCTGATTATTTTTCTAATACTGTTAAATCTCTTGTCTGAGACATAGATTATGCTTATTAGTTCTTTTGTGAGAGGGCTTCTGTTGCACTGGAACAAGTCCAAGTTCATAAGTATTAACATGTTCAGTATCTGAACATGTTGAGCTCTGAAAAGCTTGTGTTCCCAAGCAAAAGCCACAGGGGTTGTAGCCCTTGGCTGCCAACCTCCCAAAGGATACAGAAGTTCATTCCATCTAAGTTTCTAGGACTGAAAATTAGACAGCCACAGGATTATGGGAAGCCTACACAAACAAGTTCACTGGTGTCTCTCCCTTCTGCATTTTCATAGAAAGTGTTTGGCTGGATTTTGGGATTCCTTGGTAGGGGCTGTGACCTAATCTATCTCTCTCAAGTTTATCAGCCCAGTCAGAGTACAGAGTCTGCTAAAGGCCAGGTGATCATTTTTATATCTTATCCATGGGCTTTCAAAGCACAGTCATTAGCATACAGCACAGCTCCTGGATTACTGTAAAGAGGACTTTTAATCATGTTGTAAATCAATTGAATTGGAAGAGTTTTTCAGAGAAACCTCCTGGTGCCAACTTATGTGTCCTTTATTAAGTATTCAGGTACAGCTGCATTAAACCGATCAAGCCTGAACCTATTGTGCTTCCAGTTCCTAACTTCACTGGCAAGGAAGAATATGCCATATAATGCCATCTTTTCTGACAGTATCAATTATATATCCAGTAGAGAACTTTAGGATTTCAGTGACCCCAGGGCAGTTAACAGTGTTTAATACCTAATCAAGTCTCAGATCACAGAGACTGTCAAATAATTTTTAAAGCCAATGAATGGAGATATATTGATTGTCATCCTCAGATTTTGGTTTCCAAAATTCTGTTATCCTCTACTAGAGTCTAAAGCCATATCGAAATTTCAGTAGGATGGCATCAGTAATGTTATTCAGTAATAAATTACGTTTGATTCATGCCAGCTTTTTGTTTGGCCCCTCTAATGAGGAGAAGATATAGTAGCCAAGAAAGTTAAATTTCCTGTGAAATTCCTTAAAACTTAATTTAATGATACTAAATTATGCATGGATGGTAATTTAATTATTATTTATAACACTGGGGAACAATTTTTTATTTTATGTTGCATTAGGTTTTATAACTTTTTCTATATATTTATGCATTGCTGATTCCAAATCTGAAATCTGTTCTTTGCTGCATGCTCTAGTTTTTATGCAATTTTAATTTTTGTTACAGTTAAGGGTATGCATTGGTTTTTAAATTAGAGTGAAAAAACAACAACTCTTGGATCGAACATAACCACAAGGAAATTAATGTTTTACAAATATCACTTTTACATAATTGCATTAGTTTTAAATGTAAAAAAATTATTATCTGATAAAAACATCCTCTTATTTTGTTTTAAGCTTGAATCATGGCTTCTTCGAGTAGGTATAAATATAAGAATAGTACCCACACCTTCTGTTCTATATGTGGCTGTTACCAACTTCAACATCAAAGGCACAATATTTCATCATTTGTGACACGTGCATATATTGCTTATTTTCAAGTTCCCCTTGACGATCAAGATAAGAATTAGGCTTCTCATATTGTGTGTCCTAATTGTGAGGAAATGCTTCATGATTGAACAAAAGGAAAACGCAAAAGAATGCCTCTTGGTATGCCCATGGTTTGGCGTGAACCTAAGGACCACAGCAGTGACTGTTATTTCTGTCTGATCCATACAATGAGCATTGGCAAGAAAAAACGGCATATGATCGCATATTCTAATATTCCTCCAGTAATATAATCTATCCCATACTCTGAGACACTCCCGGTTGGTTCCAGTTTTCAATGGTTTTATTTTTTCTAAGGATGAAGAAAGTGAACATGCTGATCAAGAGAATTTTGAAAAGATGCATGAGGAAATGGTTGTAGAATCTGAAGGGTCTTCTTCTGATGTCAAGCAGTCATTAGCCCCTAAGCAGTTTAGCCAACCTGAATTGAATGACTTAGTAAGAGATTTGGGCCTATGAAAGAAAGCAGCTGAGTTGTTAGCCTTCAGGCTTCAAGAAAAGAATGTACTTCACCAGTCAGCTAAAGTATCCCATTTCAGGAAGCGTGAAAAAATTTTTGTTGACATTTTTCTCGAAGACAAACACTTTTTTTAGTGACATGATATCAGTAGTCTTCTCAGCCAGCTAGATGTTACCATTTATAGTCCAACAGAATGGCGGCTATTTCTTGACAGCTCTAAATGGAGTCTGAAATGTGTTCTCCTACAAAACGGTAATGTTTATGCAACAGTTCCAATTGGTTATTCAACTCATCTGCGGGAAGATTATAACGACATAAATATTGTCCTCGACTTACTGAATCTGCATGAGGAGCATAACTGGATCATTTGTGTGGATCTTAAATGGTAAATGTCCTGCTAGGACAACAGAGTGGTTTCATGAAGTATCCTTGCTTTCTGTGTTTGTGGGACAGCCAAGTTTGGGAGAAACACTGGACACAGAAGGAGTGCCCGATACATGAAGCTCTAGAAGTAGGGATGCCAAATATTGTGAAAGAACCTGTAGTTTATTGAGACAGGATCATTTTTCCCCACTTCACATCAATCTTGGCTTAATGAAGCAGTTTGTTCAGGCTTTGAATAGAGAAAGTGAATGTTTTCAACATATATTTCTGCTTTTTCTGCCTTGTCTTTCGAGAAGGTAAAAGCAGTTGTATTTGATGGACCTCAGATTCGAACCCTCTTATGTGATGAAGAATTTGCCAGGAAGATGAATAAGGAGGAGAAAGCAGCATGGCAGTCTTTTGTGGCAGTTATAAATAACTTCCTTGGCAACAAAAAAGCAGAAAATTATGAACTTTTGGTTCAAAGGATGCTGTTGGCTTTCTGCAACATTGGATAGAACATGAGTGTTAGGATTCACTTCCTGAACAGTCGCCTTAATAAGTTTCCCGAAAATCTTGGAGCTGTTAGTGATGAGCAGACTACTGCTGGAGCATCAAACGAGATTGTCCTCAACAAGTACACAAACGCAAGAGCTACAAATGCAAATTTTTGCCTGAATAGAATTTAAATAAGTTTTGCACAAATTTTATGATTAAAATAAGTGTTTTACTATGTTCTATTTTGATATTGTAGACAAATTCTGATGCAATCATATCTTTTAGTGTATTAGTGTATTTACTGTATTATATAAATTATATTTTTATAATGATGCTCAAGAAGGTATTCTACTTCATTTTGTTAAACTAAATGTTGAAAATCTTACAATAAGATGAAAACCTAAAATAATGAAATGCAAAAGAACTGTAGCTTACAGAGAAAAACTAATGTCAGATTTGAGATTAGCACACTTGAATTAGGTAAGAACAAATGTTTTTGCGGATGCAACAAAATTTTGTTCCCCAGTGTAATTGACATTCTGTGAGCATTAACACATGTCAGGCTCTGAGTTACATACCGTCCGTTCTCTTTATTCACAATAGTTATGTTGCCTAAAGTCACTGTGAATGTGAGCACTGAATTAGCATATACCAAATTAGTGCTCCCAGGGAAGATACTGAGTTAGGTTCTTGTGAACCTATAGTCACAATATTCTCATCTACCAATTATATATAACCTTGCTTTAGGTTGGCTTCTCCTTAAAGACACCTTAATTAGTATGTTTTATTCATTAACATTGACCCATGGCCACAGCATTATAACTCATACATGAATGAAGCTTATCTAACACACATATTTTTTCCAAAGGGCACATCACAGCTTTCTTGATCTCAGAAACACCAGACAGCACATCAGCTTTATACTTGGGCCTGTTTTAAACATTTAACAATTGAAATTATCAAAAAAGCACATAAACATGAAAAATGTAACATTAACTACACTGCACACAGGATATTTGTTTCTAGTGTAAAAGCTGAAATGAGAGGGCAGAGCTTTATCTTGTTTACCTCATCCAGGACCATGGCTGTCAGGGGACTTATTTGTCACAATTTCACACATGCACATGCCCAAAACAAGTGAAAGTATTTAGTTGGGAGTAACAAGAGGTTACATACAAATAAATTTTAGCAGATATGTGAGTTTGTAATACAGAATTTGCAAATAATGAGGATTGGCTATACTTAGTGAGCATTATGTATTCATTCCTCATCTGAACTCTGCAAAATAATACTTATTTTAAAATTTTATTGCAGTTTTATGGAGAAGCAAATGGAAGCTTTGGTGGGTGAGGAAACTGACCAAGGCCATACAATATGTTGGTAGAAAAAATCAAGATTAAGACCCTAGCTGTCTTGTTCTACAACTTGTTTAACCCACAATGGCTTCTTCACCCCTCACCTGTCAATATATTTTAACATTTGAAATTAGGAGATCACGCTGCATTATATCTGTAAGGTTACAACTGTTCCTGACTCTTAAAGGATCTCAAAATAGAAAAAAGTGCCAAATTTTATTGTTTTGGTAGACTGCATTTTGGGGACATTATACCCTGTCATATGTAGTCAATGGGTGTCAAATTTCTATAGTTTCATCAAGATGTACTACTTCTCTGCAATGTAGCTAAGGCTCATTTTTTGCAATGCTGTGAAAGGCTGAACAAAAACAAATATAGAAAGACTCAGGAAAGATAAGTGTTTTGGATTCAGATTGCTATGATTGAGAAGGTAATGATACCATACATTTACCAGCTTATGAAAATAATAAAAATGGAAAGATTCAAGCTAAGGAAGCCACTACAGTAGCACTTGGGTTCTTACCATCTCTATATCAGTATGAAAAGATATACTGTATTTTGGAATTATAGGTATCTTAAGCTGAACAAACATAAACATCCTGAAGAAGTCTGATGTTGGTATCCATGTTCTTAAATGGAAGTAGGTTGTGCCTTCCACTAATCTGATTCTGGTTTTATAAATGAATCAATAGAATACTTTAGAAGTATATAAAAAAGATAATACACTTTTAATTTGCTTTTGAATAACAAAGCAAGCATATGATTTCTAGTGTCCAGTAGGGAACCACATGAAAAAAATGTCTGCATCAGAATTATAATTAGATTTAGCCAGCCCAACTCAAGAGTAATTAATGTTGTTACTTAGACTTCTGGAGCCAGTGATCCATGACTTGGCATTCACTAGGTGGTTATTTAAATCTAATCTTCAAAATTTGATATAGTCGTTATTCATTAAAATATGAAAGATAATAATGACCAAGAGACATAGATGTCCAGGATCATCAGTTTTAACTTGGGTTATGGAGTCACTAAAAGGAAAAAAGAACACAAAAGTCATAACCTCTTTTAATTCCATTCCTCACTATGGCAACTGGCAAGGAAAAAATGGCAGAGACAGGGATCAACGTGTGTGTGTGTGTGTGTGCGCGCATGTGTGTGTGTGTTTTAAAGGCAACCTAAGCACACACTTTTAATTCTAAGTAGTTCTAAAGTATGAAGACTGCTTTGAGGATTCAGGAGTTATTTGAATTTATTTCATTTAATGACCTGATGGCAGAAGTTGAAAAACGAGGCCATCTGGATGTGATCAGCACATCTAAACCTGGGGAGAACTCACTGAGCAATCCATGGACATACAGAGTGCCTAGGAAGTTTAAGATGATGCCAGCACAGGCAAAAGTACAAGAAAATTGACCCTGAAATCTAAACATATGCATTTTAAAATGCAATATTTCAATTAAATAAGACAGAGTGTCCCATTGCTGTGAAAAATAAAAATACCTATGGACAATAAATGCAGCAATAGAATGCTGTATTCCTCACTTATTCATTTACCTTGGTGCCAGAATTATATCAGGGCATCATTCAACTTTATAACAACACAAGATTCAGCCATAGAGCCTGAAGACATTACCTATGTTATTTATAAAATAATGAAACAACTAAAAGTTTCCTTTCTATTAACTCTGCTCTTAGGGCAATACGGGTTTAACATGTAGGTATGGGAAAGCAATAGTGCTGGGTAAACAAATAATATTGTGGCTTAGATAAGTCTCTAAGAGTTTGAAAGATGAATCAGATAGCTTGAAAAAAAAGTGTCTGCATATCTGGGTATCACCTAAGGAGAGTCTAGTATGAAAATTACTGGCACTTCTTGTGTCTTTTATTAGCCCAGCAGTACCACAAAGCTTTTAAAATATAAAAGTAAAATATTACATATAAAACTTAAATATGGTTTCATTCAAACTGATAAGTCAGAAGAAAAAGATGCAGACATGTTTGCTCCATGGGTGATGCCTTTTCTCATCACCTCTTACTAGGAATGTTTTTCTTCTACTTTCACCCAAATTTACCTCAAAATATGAGCACTGTTCTTCCTGTATTGAAAGAGAGAAAGAAACAAAAGAAAGAAAGGAAAGGAAGAAAAGAAAGAAAAGAAGGAAGAAAGAAATTGTGGTAAAATTTATAATCCCTCTTGTATTAGCCAAGCTTTTCTATTTTATTTCAATTATTAGGTTAGTCTTAAAAAAAACTGTAGAAGCTCACAGTTGGTGGGCTAATCAAGGCTCCTGGACACCCATGTAGATTAGTTTATTCTTCATTATATTATCACTTAAATATATTGCATGTAGTGCATCATTTTATGAAGAAGTTTGGAATGACTGCTATGTAGAATTTCTAGATTTAACTAATAAAAACACAGGAAACAGTTAAATTTTATTTTAGATAAACAACAAATAAATTTTTAGTCTATCTCTTCAACTTTGTGGTGCTAGAAAACTATTTTTTGGTTATCTGAAATTTAAATGTAACTGAACATCTTGCATTTTATCTTGCAACACTGCCTATAGGGAAGAGGTCATTTTAGGAGTTTATAGGCATACAATTTTTTTTAAAATATAGATTTGGCCTGACCACGGCGGTGACGCAGTGGATAGAACGTCGGACTGGATGCGGAAGACCCAGGTTCGAGACCCTGAGCTCACCAGCTTGAGCGCGGGGCCCATCTTGCTTGAGCAAAAAAGCTCGTCAGCTTGGACCCAAGGTCGCTGGCTCCAGCAAGGGGTTACTCGGTCTGCTGAAGGTCCGTGGTCAAGGTACATGTGAGAAAGCAATCCATGAACAACTAAGGTGTTGCGATGGCAACAAAAAACTAATAATTGATACTTCTCACCTCTCTTTGTTCCTGTTTGTCTGTCCCTGTCTATCCCTCTCTCTGACTCTCTCTCTGTCCCTGTAAAAAAAAATAATAATAAAAAAAGATTTGGACACTACTTTAAAAGAAACATGTGTATAAATTAAGATAAAAAGTAATTAACAATATCGAATTCCCTAATTCCCGCATGCATACATAAATGAATTCTCATATGACTATATACCATCAATGAGTTAAAAAGACCCAAAGTGAGCAAAATATTACAAAAGAAATATACTGGAAACAATAAATTTTTCAATTTTGTTAACATATGATATATGAAAAAGAGTGAGTAGCCTTGGCTGGTTGGCTCAGCAGTAGAATGTTGGCCAGGCATGTGGAAGTTCCAGGTTTGATACTGGGTCAAGGCACAGAGGAGAAGCACCATCTGCTTCCCCCTCATCTCTCTTTCTCTTCCCCTCCCTCTGCCATGGCTCTAATGGTTTAAGCAAAGTTGGCCCTGGGGGCTAAGGATGGCTCCATGGTCTCATCTCAGGAGCTAAAATAGCCCAGTTGCCAAGCAACAGAGCAGTGTCTGAGACAGGCAATACATTGCCTGGTAGGGGGCTTGTGGGGTGGCTCTGCTCAAGTGCATGGTGGGAGTCTGCCTCTGTCTCCCTGCCTCTCCCTTAATCAAAAAGGGGTAGTGGGAATTAAGAGTGAGGCATGAGCTTATGATAGGCTAAGAGGTTTAAGTTTAATTCTCCTGACCAGTGCTGTCCAGTAGGAAAATAACTGGAACCACCAATGCAAGTCACAAATGCAATTTAAAATTTTCTAGCAGCCACATTAAAAATGTAAAAATAATCAGGTGAGTTGCCAGCCCCCAAGATGATCTCTGGTAATACCTGCTCTTGTGTATTTCCCTCCAACAATGAAGTAGAGCTGGCCTAGTGCATCCCATAGAATATAGGGGTGATGATAATATGTGACTCCTGCAGACAGATCATGAAAGGCAGTGTGGTTTCTGCCTCGATCAATAAGCCCCATGGAGAGGCTCACATGGAGAGAAACTGAGGTTCCCAGCCAACAGAGAGCACCAGTCTGGCAGCCATATGATTAAATCACTTCAGAAGTGGATCCTCCAGATCTTGTCAGCCTACCCAACATCTGATTTCAGTTGCCTGAGGGACTAAGCAAGCAATGCTCGGACAATCTCTTTCTCTGTTCCCAAACAGAAATCCAGAGAGATAGTAAGTGATTAATATTAATTAATACCACTAAATTTTAGTGTGATTTCTTATGAACCATTCAGTGGTTAAATAAATCATGGTTCATCCATACCATAGAATATTCTGTAAAGTTTAAAACAATGTAACTCTACAAACAGGGCGTGGCAAAAGTAGGTTTACAGTTGTGAGTATGTGAAACAGTTTATTCTTATATTATTATTTTTTGTGTTATTTTCTATAAGAATAGCTAAGCCTACTTTTGCTTCACATTGTATATTTGCAACAGACTATTAAAAAAAAACTAACTACTAAAAGAAAACTACTGCATGCAGAAAGGCATTTAATAAAATACAACATCATTTTATTTTTAAAACACTCAACAAAATGGATATAGAAGGAAAATATTTCAACATAATAAAGGCCATTTATGACAATCCATCAGCTAGCATCATATTAAATGGCAAAAGACTGAGGACTTTTCTTCTAAAATTAGGAACAAAACAAGACTGTCCACTCTCTCCACTCCTATTCAATGTAGTGCTGGAAGTTCTAGCCAGAGAAATCAGACAAGAGAAAGAAATAAAAGGCATCCATATTGGGAAAGAAGAAGTAAAGGTTTCACTTTTTGCAGATGATATGATCCTGTACATAGAAAACCCCAGACTTCACAAAAAAGACTACTAGAAATAATAAGCCAATACAGTAAGGTCCCAGGATGCAAAATTAACATACAGAAGTCTATTGCTTTCTTATATGCCAACAATGAAACTTCAGAAAAAGAACTCAAAAAAATAATCCCTTTTATGGTTGCAACAAAAAATAAATAAAATACCTAGAAATAAACATAACAAAGAATGTAAAGGACCTATATAACAAAAACTACAAAGCATTGTTAAGGAAAATCAAAAAAGACACAATGAAAAGGAAAAATATTCCTTGTTCTTGGATAGTAGGAAGAATAAATATAGTTAAAATGACCATATTACCCAAAGCAGTATACAAATTTAATTAAATTCTAATCAAAATGCCAATGTCATTTCTTAAAGAAATGGAACAAAAAAAATCATCACATGTATATAGAACCTTAGAAAACCCTGAATAGCAAAAATAATCCTAAGGAAAAAAAAAATGAAGCTGGAAGCATTATAATACCTGACTTCAAATTATTCAACAGAGCCACGATAATCAAAACAACATGGTATTGGCAGAAAGATAGCACTCAGACCACTGGAACAGAATTGAGAGCCCAGAAATAAAACTACATATATATGGTCAAGTCATCTTTGATAAAGGATCCAAAAACACACAATGGAGAAAAGAAAGCCTCTTCAATAAATGGTGCTGGCAAAACTGGAAAGCTACATGCAAAAGAATGAAACTCAACTATGGTTTGTCTCCTTGTATAATAATTAATTCTAAATGGATTAAAGATCTAAATATAAAATCTAAAACAATAAAACACATAGAGGAAAACATAGGTACTAAATTCATGGACCTTGGCCATAGAGAACATTTTATGAATTTAACTCCAAAGGCAAGGGAAGTAAAGGCAAAGATAAATGAACGGGACTATATCAGACTATGAATCTTTTGCACAGCAAAAGAAACTGACAACAAAACAAACAGACAGCCAACTAAATGAGAGATGACGTTTTCAAACATCATTAGCTCAGATAAGGGGCTAATGTCCAAAATATATAAAGAACTCACAAAACTCAACAACAAACAAGCAAACAATCCAATAAAACAATTGGGAAGACGACATGAACAGACACTTCTCACAAGAAGAAATACAAATGGCCAATAGATATATGAAAAGATGCTCATCTTCACTAGCTATTAGAGAAATGCAAATCAAAGCTACAATAAGATATCACCTCACACCTGTTAGATTAGCTATTATCAACAAGACAGGTAACAACAAGTGTTGGAGAGACTGAGGAGAAAACGGAACCCTCATCCACTGTTGGTGGGAATGTAAGGTAGTACAAACATTACGGAAGAAAGTATGGTGGTTCCTCAAAAATTAAAAATGGAACTACCATATGACCCAGCAATTCCTCTACTGAGTTACCCCCAAAACTCAAAATCATTGGTATGTAAAGACACAGGCAGCCTTATGTTCATCACAGCATTGTTCACAGTGGCCAACACATGGAAACAACCAAAAAGCCCTAAAATAGATGATTGGGCTTTTCAACCGGATTCGCCATCTTTCAGTAATTTGCCAAAATGACTAACACAAAAGAAAAGAGGAGAGGCACCCGGTACATGTTCTCCAGGCCTTTTAGAAAACATGGAGTTGTTCCTCTGGCCACATACATGCGAATCTACAAGAAAGGTGATATTGTAGACATCAAGGGAATGGGCACTGTTCAAAAAGGAATGCCCCACAAATGTTACCATGGCAAAACTGAAAGAGTACAATGTCACCCAGCATGCAGTAGGCATTGTTGTGAGCAAACAAGTTAAGGGCAAAATTCTTGCTAAGAGAATTAATGTGCGTATTGAGCATATTAAGCACTCTAAGAGCCGAGATAGCTTCCTGAAATGTGTGAAGGAAAATGACCAGAAAAAGAAGGAAGCCAAAGAGAAAAGTACCTGGGTTCAACTGAAGCGTCAGCCTGCTCCACCCAGAGAAGCACACTTTGTGAGAACCAATGGAAAGGAGCCTGAGTTGCTGGAACCCATTCCCTATGAATTCATGGCATGATAAGTGTAAAAATAAATAAAAGACCCCACTGTATTGATAAAAATGTTTCTCATAATTGAGGAGAAGTATGGTATCCCTTAACCCCCTGAAAATATTTAAAGAAAACTTTGTGTCCCCCCCAAAAAAATAGATGATTGGATAAAGAAGATGTGGTACATATATACTATGGAATATTACTCAGCCATAAGAAATGATGACATAGCAGTACTTACAACAATGTGGATAGACCTTGATAACATTATAATGAGTGAAATAATTAAATCAGAAAAAACTAAGAACTGTATGATTCCATACATAGGTGGGACACAAAATTGAGACTCATGGACATAAATTAGAGTGTGGTGGTTACCAGGGGGAAGGGGAGGGAAAAGTGGTAGGGGGTGAGGGGAGGGAAGGGTATAAAAAATAAACAAATGACAGGTGACAGAGGATGATTTGACTTTGGGTGATGGCTATACAACATGTTTGAATGTCAAAATGATTTGTAGATATTTTCTCTAAATCTATATGCTCTAGTTAACCAATGTCACCCCATTAAAATTAAATGTCTAAATAAAGCTATTAAAAATAAATAAAACTACTTACTATATAACATGCATTACATGATCTTGTATATATGTTTACAAAAGAATTATTTTTGTATGGTTGGAGAAAATACTGAAAGAATATTCACTAAAATATAAAGAAGTTACCAAATACCTAATGGTAAAAGTATAAATCATTTTTATTTATTCTTTTAACTGTTGTGTTATCTACCATGTAATCAATAAAGTTATTTATTTTATAATTTAAAAAGGTGATGAAATTTATTTTAATGCTATATTTTACAGTGGTACCTTGAGATACGAATTTAATTCGTTCTGTAACTGAGCTCGTAAGTCAGTCAACTCATATATCAAACTGCTGATACTGGACCCATGCGCCAACGCACCAACTAGCGGCAGCTTCCCGAATCATGACTTGTATCTCGGAATTCTGCTCTGATCTTGAACAAAAATACAAACCGAGTTGCCGCTCATATCTTAAAAATTTCGTATGTTGGTCGGTTTATATCTCATGGTACCACTGTATTTAACTTATCAAAAATATTATTTTAACATGTAATCAATATAAAATTATTGAGATTGTTATTACTAATTATTCAAAATCTAGTGTGCCTTTTACACTGTTGGGATGTTTTAATTCAGACTAACCACATTTCAAGTGATGAGTTTTCACTTGTGGCTCATGGCTGATGTGTTGGATAGCACAGCTCTAAAGACTAAAATTCCACTAAGAGTTGGTGAGCACAAGAGTCATGGGATCAGAGTGGAATGTAGGAGAGACTGGGAATAGAGAAGATGTTTAATAGACCATTATAGTAGTGTTTGAAATATAAAGAAAGCCTGACCTATGGTGGTAAATAAAAAAAGGGCTAAATCAAGTAGAGATAGAGGTGATATTTACTAAAGCTCATGCTATCTTCCATATTTTTAGTCTCTGGCCAATGTGGACAGAAGTAAATAAAAGAGGAGACAATTTCTCTAATGTCATTAAGCATTACATCCAAATAGAGACAGCCACACAGAACTAAAAAGGTACTCAAATTATATACATATATAAATATATAGAAAAAAAGCTAAAGTTTTGTAATAAAGACTCCCTGCTAGAGTTTTTCACTTCTCCTTAGTTTCTAGAGCTAAACAGACATACAAACACACACATATAAAGAAAATACTTCTTATACAGAATATTTTTAACAAAACAGAAATATATTGTACCTCTTTGGTACTAACTGAAAATACAAAGTTAAGTTTTATTGGAATTTATAAAGTGAGAAAAAAAATTTGAGTACAAAAAGGAGTGGAGATAAGACCAAATCACTGAACCTGCCATGGAATCAGAAATTTAAACATCTCTGGACCCATTTTTTCACTAAAGGAATGTTTCCATGTAAGTCATTGGGAAATAGGGTTCTAGCAAATATTTTATACAAATCTCTTTTAATGAATGAATCCTATCATTAACCAGACTCTTATGTATAAACCAATACATTTTAGAGGGACTTGATTGTTTCAGATCTTTTTAGATCTATTATCACAAATGATTTCTTTTCAATTAACTCCATGACATAACATTGATACCTATATTTTTTCAGATGAGGAAACCAAGACTCTGAGAGAAGTAACTTGTTTTAAATCACAGAGCTCATAACCCAGGTCAAAAATAAAAATCCCAGGCATTTCTATCCCAGGCTTAACACTTTACCTACACTCACCACAGCAGCAAAACCTTTTCAATAAATTAGGAATTAAACATGCCCCTAGTTACAACCAAACAAAACATTCACTGTCTCTTGAGAATAGAGTGTAAGCATCCGAGAGCAGATGAATTTTTAAATGTTATACATCAGAAATGAACAACTTTTGGTTATATGAAGAAAAACCAAAAGGAAGAGGCGTAATGATTTCATTGACCTCAAATTTGGCTTTTGCATCATTGTAATACCTCATGACAGTAAAATAGTGCTAATAGTATTCATTGTTCCTAGTAAAATGTGGAGGAATGAGACTAAAACATATAACATAGTATTTTAAGCGTCAATATAAAGATAGCAATATTTTAAAGTAAAAAAAACCATATAGTTAACATGTGTTAAAATTTCTATTAATGATAACTAAATGTTTAATATATTTGACATTTTCTATAGTGAAATATTTTCTGTAAAATGTTTTATACTGCATATGAATGAGAAAATATATAGCTGCAAGTTCAGAAAAATGTGGTTTCCACAGTGATTCACTTCACAAATATATTTTGCATATCTATTATACACTTAGCACAATATTCAGCACATAGTAAGTGCTCAAGTTTATGTAGTGCTAACATTTTGGGTAAAGGAAATGCCAAACACAATAATGTATAAAAAAAGTAGTCTGAATACAAGACAAAAATGTACAAATAATGGTGTACTGTTAAAATGAAGCAAGCTGTTAATTGAGTGTACATTTTTCAGATTTGCAAGATCAAAAAGTTCTGGAGATCTGTTTTATAACAATGTGAATATACTTAACACTACTGAATTATCCACATAAAAATAGTTAAGATGATAAATTTTATGTTTTGTTTTTTTCACAAAAAAATAATAAAGCAACATAGGAGAGAAATTGTCAAGGACTCAGCTATAAATGTCATTAATATATTATCAATTGCCCTTTTCCTCAATGGCCATCAGATTTTCACTAGACTCCCTTGTTATCTGCCACAGACATTTTAATTAGAGACAAACAGGTCTTTCTATTGACTGCTACAACTTTTCTATTTGTAGTTGTTTAAAAAGAAAAGTGAAAAGAAAACAGACTCATCACTTTGTAAATAGAATACCACATCAGGAAATTGTCTTCATTTAAAAAACACTGCCAATATCAGCAACAACTAAAACTATGGGCACATGTTCTTAGGCTCTGAGAAATGTACATGGAAATAATGAAAATCAGACATGATGATCATTAATAAATTTAATATGTGGCCCTGGCCAGTTGGCTCAGAGGTAGAGCATTGACCCTGCATGTGGTTTGATTTCTGGCCAGGGCACACAGGAAAAGCACTCATCTGCTTCTCCACCCTTCCCCCTCTCCTTTCTCTCTATCTCTCTCTTCCCCTCCCACATCCAAGCCTCCACTTGAGCAAATTGTCCCAGGTGCTGAGGATGGTTCAATGACCTCTACCTCAGGCACTAGAATGGCTCAAGTTGCAAAGGATCAACACCCCAGATGGGCAGAGCATTGCCCCCTGGTGGGTTTGCTGGGTGGATCCTAGTCAGGCACATGCAGAAGTCTGTCTCTGCCTCCGTGCTTCACACTTCAGAAAAAAAAAAATATGGAAACTCTTTAATGTCACTTAATTCTACTTTTAGTTCCTTTTCTAGGATTCTTGTTTCACAGTGATATCTGTACCACATAAAGTGTAGTGTCTTATAAAGTGAAAAAGAGTCAGATGCTTAACCTATAGGAAGTCAAGAATTTGGAAATTTCAAAAACAAATCATTAATTGATATTTAACCTGTGTAGACCCATCCTGAGTGCATCTTTTACTTTTTTAGCCAAACCACCTAGAGAATTGTAAAGGGAAGAAACTATGTACCTTTTTTAGCTAGAGAGGTTTTTTTAATACCAATAATTTTTTGGAATATTTATTAAATATCAATATTAATTTTTTTTTGCAATCAAACACAGCTTCTGTAAGATAGGATGCAATAAGAGCATGGCAGGTGTCCCAACCCATTGGGAATCTTTTGATTCTTCATTGAATAAACCCATTTACACCACAGTTGAACTTCACATAGGTCTCTTTTAGCTTGTTGGATTGTCCCGTTTTTTCATGTATGTGGGTGAGCCTGAGGAGTTTATAAATTATTTTCTGAGTAGGGAAGATGGGAGATTCAACTTTAGTATGCTTTAGTCTTTAGTCTGATTTCCTAAGGGGCAGGTATTTAATCTTGCTGAAATGTCTTGATGCATATTATTTGACTAAATGATGAGGCAAAATTTTTGACAAGACAATAGGACTAATATATATATATATATATATATATATATATATATATATATATATATATATATATATTATTGATTGATATTCTGCACTCATTTGGGAATAAATCTGCAAGTTTCTGCTTAATATAGTCAATATGCATATCATGTGGAGCTACACTCACAGGAATAAATTTATATACCCATGAACTGAAGAGCAGTCTGAAGCCCTTAGCAGTCTACAAGAATGCATGATGACTGCAGTAAAATATATTTATCCTACAGTGAGGAGAGAATTGATTGCTCTAGAGAGCTAACACCATAACTAATTCACAGAGACTCTTATGATGAAGATAGATATTTTGTGTCATTCTGACTCATAAAATGTACTGTTTTACAACAGATTCATTGTAATAATTCGTCACCTTAAATGTCTTATGGACATATTTTTCTGTGACTACCCAAAAAGAAGCATTTGGTATTTTTGTCTTCAAAATAAATTTGGGACTAAAAATAATAAGTAACATTATTATGTTTGCTTTAGAAATATAGATATATAATGTATGTAAGATATAAATATTCCCATTTTAATATTTACTAAAGAAATATTATTTATGCACATTCATGGGTATTTTTTACTTTAAGGCTTGCTTCAGGAGGTGCTGAAGCTACATATAGGTTACATTATTTACAAATGAACAGATGGGCAATAAACTGATCCCCTGTGTGACTTTTTTATTCCAGGTAAAAATAATTTTCTATTTTTTTTATCCACTGCTTTACCACTGTGCTGTCAATTTGAAATTGCTTTTTTATTAAAAGGTAAAGACATATATGCTCACATCCATAAATTGTTTGACACTTTTTAAAATCCATTTTAAAAATTTGGCATTTTGTCTTTTTTTAATTGGAAAGTTGATGGAAGGTTGGCATGCATAATGCAGGATCTTGGGAGAGGGCACTTGTGAAAGCATTGTAATAAACCATTTTTCTTTTGGTTGGTGTAAATTTTCTTATTTGATAGTTTAGAATATATTAAGTGCCCTGTGTATTATGTTTAATGTTGGCAAGAAGGAAAGACATATGAGTTAAAATGGCATGCATTATAAATGTTGGTGTTGATATCTTTTCAGACTTAGTGATTTCATTGATTCTAGAATGAATTAGAGTTAATAGTAACTGCAGTTATCAATTCATATAAGGTCCTATATTTACAGATGAGGAAAGTCAAACTCAAATACTAAGGTTTCCCAAGACACACAAATAGTTAAACATAAACAAATAAATAAAGCTAAGCAAATAAAGTTTTTTATATTTATTTATTTTTGGCAAGAGAGAAGGAGAGGGAGAGGAAGGAAGATGAGAAACATCAACTCTTGGTTGCATCACTTTAGTTCTTCCTTGGTTGCTTCTCATAAGTAGGGAGTGGGTCATCAAGCACAGCCAGAGACCCCTTGCTCAAGCCTGTCACCTTAGGTTCAAGCCAGAGACCTTGGGCTTCAAGCCAGAGACTTTGGGGCTCGAACCAGCAACCATAGGATTATGTTGATGAGTCCATGCTCAAGTTGGCCTGCCTGCACTCAAGCTAGATGAGCCTACACTCAAGCCAGCAACCTTGGGTTTCAAACCTGGAACCTCAGCGTCCCAGAATGATGCTGTATCCACTGAACCACCACCAGTCAGGCAAGTTTTCTACTGTTATTGATTATTTGAAGGACTGGGGCTAGAAAGTAAAAAATCAAAGAGGATACATGAATTACTTGGGTACTTCAATTTCCTCAAATTTCAAGGTTTAATATATTATTACAGTACAAAAAGAAAAAAAATAACATTCCTTTTAATCTATATGAGCCAAGGTTGATGTAATGTTAAGGAATGTAAGGAAAATGATTGGAGAGATAAACATTGGATTCTTCATGACTACAATTGGGATCACTTTAAGAAAGACTGGCTTTAATTTAAAAATAAACTTTGCCTGACCTGTGGTGGCTCAGTGGATAAAGTGACGACCTGGGAACACTGAGGTCGCCAGTTCAAAACCCTGCACTGGTCTGGTCAAGGCACATATGGGAGTTGAGCTTCCAGCTCCTCCCGCCTTTCTCTCTTTCTCTATCTCTCTCTCTCACTCTGTGTCTCCTCTCTAAAATGAATAAAATAAAAATAAAAAATAAAAAATAAAAAAATAAAAATAAACTTTAATTTTAAAAAATGAGATAATTGATGTACATCAACATAATGATTTTATAATTATATTTATTGCAAAATGATCACTATAATACATCTGACTACATCTGTCACCATAGATAGTTACAAATTCTTGCACTGATAACATTTAAGATCTTATCTCTTAGCAACTTTTAAATACGCAATACTTATTTAACAGTATTGTTCACTGTAAGACTGGCTTTTTAATAGGTTCAGCCAGCATCTCTATTTCTTAGGACAACTGCAGAGGTTCTTATACTTACACATTTTGAGTTCAATGTTTGGATGGTTTTTCCTAGTCCAGTACTTTCTGGAGGACTGAACTTATTGAAATGATTACAAGGCCTGGTTAAAATATATGATTTCATCTTTCTCTGAATTAGTAGATGATAGAACATAGCCTGGTTGAAGTCTTTGATTCTTTTTCTCATAAACTATTAATATTCCTCTTCTCTCTGTATGTGGCAATAATGCTAATGATAATAATATCTTAAGATATGTCAAAAGTTTAGAGTCCTCTACCTGACCAGGCGGTGATGCAGTGGATGGAGCATCGGACTGGGATGCGGAAGACCCAAGCTCGAGACCCCGAGCTCGCCAGATTGAACGCGGGCCCATCTGGCTTGAGCAAAAGCTCGCCAGCTTGGACCCAACATCGCTGGCTCCAGCAAGGGGTTGCTCCGTCTGCTGAAGGCCCGAGGTCAAGGCACATGTGAGAAAGCAATCAATGAAAAACTAAGGTGTCGTAAAGGTAATGTAAAACTAATGATTGATGCTTCTCACCTCTCTCCATTCCTGTCTGTCTGTCCCTAACTATCCCTCTCTCTGACTCTCTCTCTCTGTCCCTGTAAAAAGAAAAAGTTTAGAGTCCTCAAAAGACTTATATAACAGTATTTTTACATTGGTTCACACCATATCTATGTGAGAGTATAACAGAAGAGATACCAGGGATATTAAGACTAAAATATTTACAATAGTCATCTATTTATTAAGCATCTGCTAAGTGCCAGACACTGTATTGGGCCAATTGCTTGACAGGGAAGCCAAGACTGGATCCTGGAGCCTCTGATTTCTCGCTCAGTGCCTTGAGAATCACATCTCTCAGTTCTTCTCTCCCTCTTCTCTTGTTTCCCTTTCTTTATGCCCATACAGGGCTGCAGCTCCCCTGTGGCATAGTTATTAGCTTTCCATTTCACACTATACATTACTTAGTTCTTAGTTCCAGGTAGCAGATCTTGTCCTATCCCTGTAGGACAGCCCAATAAGCTCAAGGGAGGAGCATCTTGAAATTTACCACAGTAGGAAATGATATGCACCATTAAAGGCACTGTGAAGTCCTGTGTTATCAGAAGAAGGCTTTCAGTTGTACTTACCTGAACATCTTCACTTAATCTGATGTCCATTGACTCTGCCCCCTATTAAGCCGTATCTTTAAGTGGTCTAAAGTAGAGTATCTGTGTTTTGTGTGATTTTATCTCTGTAACAGAACAATTCAACATGTTATTTTGCCATGTATAGATTTCTAATATGTTAAACAAATAATAAAAGTGGAACTAGATCACAAATCCATTAAATATCCTTTTTATATGAAAGATCTCATATGAATAAGTTCACCAATAGCAACCACATTTTGGTTAATGCAGGAAAAATTGTTTTTTTTCAATTTTGGACAGATCATTAATGTACCTGTGTGTGAAAAAGCAATAATAAAAGGTGGGGCATGGATTCTTTTCTGCAAGCCATTTCCAAAATGTAAATTTTTCTCTATTAAAGGCATCTTAATAACCATTATTAGCATACTGGGGGAAAAAACAGCAAATATTATAATAAGTCATGTGCCCATACTCTGAATGTAAAATAAAAAGTTTATGGAGAGATCAACATATTATTATTTAACTTTAATATTTATAAAGTTGTGGATTACTTTTCCTTATCTATTAATATAAAAACATTGATTCAGAAACATGAGATTTAGGGAAATGAGCAATTATCAACTTTTTTGTAAAAGGCATTATATATATATATTTTAAAACTATACGTCTAAAATATATAACAATTTTACATAATAATTAAACAACTATACTATATACTACTATCATAGGATAAGTACACAATTATACCATTGTTTCATACCACATTTAATATGTGCACTGGCAAAAGAGAATGAAAATTTGTCTTGGCTCTTCCCCTGTTCTTTCTCATTTCCAATCATTTTAAGTCACTTTAGGTTATAATTTTCTAATAAATGGGCATCCGGGACTGTGTCTTGGGAGAAAGCTATGTTTAAGTGGAAAGAATATATATTACTGACAGAAGGGTCAAATCAGTTCCTTAAACCAGTCTTCAACATGTGCATCCCATACACTCATAATCAGTTACTTGGTGGCTTTCAAGTTCTCACTTTGGGGAGCTCCATCTGAACCCACTCTTTAAAGTTAACACTGTATTTCCTAAATCTTTCTCTGACCTACCACGACATGAACCTGCTTTCTGACCCAATTTTTTGAAAATTCTGTTTGTACCTTGAGCTAATATATTATGCATGCTCAGTACATTCTTGGGAGTTGTCTTACAAATTATGTCTTATAGCATTTATACATGCTTTGATTGTCTCATTAGGAAGAAATATGATGATACTCCATTATATATTTAAGGTGACAGAAAGTATGGTTGGTTTTCCTTTTTAAAATGCAATTAGAAAGAACACTGAGATGAGAGTTAAAGGACTCGCACCCTCTCTCAGCTCTGCCACTCACTAGCTTTTTAATCATTTGCAACATAATCAGGGATGCCGTTAAATAATAAATTTCTTGAGAGTAAAATTTATGTCTGTTTCACTTTTATCACCCACACTGCTTAGCACATAGGAGACCCTCAATACATAAATATTTCCATCATTAGCAGGCAGTTACAGAATTAAGCATTGAAGCTACATCAGTTGAATAGTATAAGTATACAACCAGGTAAGCATAATGTATGGAAGCTAATGAAGGAGGTCACTTAGACCTCCTTTACCCAGGACAGTTATCTGGAGAGATTGTTGGCTACTGCTACTAGGATGTGCACTGCTGGCATTCCGTGCTAAAGACCAGGATGCTGCAATAGATCCTACAGTGCACAGAACAGCCCCACAACAAACATCCATCATAAAAGCATCATTAGTACTGATGCTGATAAATCATGACTTTTAAGGACATATTCAACAGTGTTAGATGCCCTGAGAATCTGCAAAAAGGTCAACTCATTTGGTAACTTCAAATTCAGTAGTGACTTTTAACAGAACAGTTTCTCTAAGTTGTGAGAGGATAGGGTTGGTGGAAGTGAGTAGTGAGACACAGAGTTCTTAGGGATGATGATTTATGAGATGTAGAAGAAGATGTGTTGTGCTGGAAGCAAAGCTTGTTTTGTTTCTAAGAGTCAAGGGAATTGAACCTATTTATACACTAAGAAGAAGAAACCAACAGAAAGAGGGAGAGAGAATGAAAATGTGAGAAAGACAAACAATAGTCTATAAGAAAAATTAAGGTTAGAGCACAAAAAGGAGTTAGAGCCACAGTTGTTTTGAAAGCAAGGACAAAGGAGGACATATATAAATTAATGGAATTTTAAGATGCAGAGAGGAGATACTAAAGAAGTTCACAGAAGATGAACTTTCTTAGTAAAGTCAAAAAGTATAAATTACTGAAATTAAAATAGGAAGGTCTGGGAGCTGGGAATAAATATATAGCAATCTTCACTGAAAGATGGATAAGGAATAAGCTCAAGATGGCAAAGTATTGTGGAGAAATGTTAAAAACTCAACTGACATTGGAAAGCTTAAGTAGTAAGCTCAATAATCACATTTAGAGTGCTTCCCTAGAAATGCTTTGTAGTCCAAAGAAAACAGATGTTCAGCTGTACCAAGGGTGAGATACTGGCAAGATATATGTGGTATAAGATCAAGGAAATGAAGGGAGCTAAGAAGGACAAAGTTGAAAGTGTGAACCATGATTTAGGACTGGGAAGGCGGGGTCAGGTAGATTATTGCCTTGAACAGTGGGAACTGATAAACAAGGGAAAAGTGTTAAGGAACTAAAAATCTTGGAGAGGGCCAAGAATGACTCCAGAAACTAAGAGGGGACATAAGAGGTTGTGATCAAGGGAATAGTTCTGGATGATGAGAACAAAATTATTTCCCTATGTGCAACCCACTGCCATAGAACATGGAAGACTATCAGTGGAAAGATGTCTCCTCCAACACCCTTGCCTCCACAGTCTCTATCTTTTGAAGATGCAGTAAGAAACTGTCCTAGCCTTCAGAGAGCTTAGAGGGGAAATAGTCTGTGAATTATTTCTGAATCTGCTAGCCTGTATTGATCATTTTCCTCTGATAGTCAGAACTGTACCATATGTCTACAATCCATTCTTTTCAGGCTTGAATACCGAACTAGTCCAGGATCTGTACTTGATTCTCCCTTACCAGATGAGTGACTCCTGGAAAGATATGTCACCAAACGTTTTTGTTTTTGTTTTTTTTTTATCTGAAAAAATAATAATTAGTGCTATCATCCAAGGCTGTTTTGAGGATAATTTGTGTAAATATAAAAATACATTAGGTTTTTTGCCCTGGCCAAATGGTTAGAGCTTTATCCCAATATGCAGAAGTTGCTGGTTTGATATTCAGTCAGGGCACATACAGAAACAGATTTCTCTCTCTCTCTCTCCCTCTCTCCATCTCTCCCCCCCTTCCTGTCTCTCTAAAATCAATAAACAAATTTTTAAAAATTTAGTACATTTGTTTTTAATAATTTTAAAAAGTGCATCTACCTATTCTCATCTATACTTCAGGAAACCTCCCTGGTGTCAATACCCTGAGACTTATCACCTACTATTCTTCAATCTGCATTTTCTTTTTCAAACAAAATCACCTTTGTTGTCTTGTCCTTTTTTTTAACATATGATATTTTTCTCCAAACTCCAAATATAAATATTTATCTTCCCTTGGGAAAATTGCTTTCTATTCTATTTTCTCCTTACATGAACTCGCAGCCTTTGCAATGACCAGAAACAATACCTGTAAGGTGCCCAACATTGTGCCTGCGAAGAATAGAAGTCCATTGAGTGGTAGCTCAGATGGCACTGGTTTTACAAGTGAGAAAGAACACCTGTACTACTCCCACACCTTACCTCCTCAACGTAACTTCAACATTATTATATTCTGGAGAATTTAGCAGTTGTCTTTAAGACATTGAAGCTCACCATAAACCAGTTTATATTGTGCTCCTCAGTAAATGGTAAACATTTTGAGATAGAGAGTAGCCTTAAATTCAAAAATAGATTCCATGCCTCTAGTTTAGTTCAAGAACAATGAACATTCAATAAATATTTGTCCTAAAGTTTAGCGTTATTACAACATACCATATTAATGAGAAGAAAAATAGCCTTTTATGCATTCATCTAATTCAGTAGCAGAAAGACTACTACTTCAGAATATAGGTTCTGCAATTCAATTATGACTATATTTTCAAATGTGGACAATAGATACAAATTATAACACTATATATTGAGGACAAAGTTAGTTGTGATTCTAATAGGAGTGTTTTAAGTCCAAATGCGGCTTAACATATTTTCACAGCTTGTGTTTACTTTTGTTAAAATAATTGAATTTTTAACAATTATAAGGCTGCTCAGATCTCTTTAGTAATGGGTATTGATTGTTGCACAAAGAAGCCTTACCTCATTAAAAATAAAGTGACTTAGTCATTGTGGCTGCATCAACAGAAACTGGTGTCATCATTACAATAATCATGTGTTTGATGGGTATATTAGGGTCTCTTTAAAGCTTCAGTTGTAACATAATGATTTGCAAAGCTTTCCACAGTTAATTATCTTGTATGTCACAGACAGAAACAAATGTTTCTTCACCCTGAACTAAAAGAAACAGTAGTGAAAGTCAAGGTTCAGCCTGACCAGGCAGTGGCACAGTGAATAGAGCATCAGACCAGGATGCAGTGGACCCAGGTTGGAAACCCCAAGGTTGCCAGCTTGAGCGCGGGCTCATCTGGTTTGAGCAAGGCTCACCAGCTTGAGCCTTAGGTTGCTGGCTTGAGCAAGGGGTCACTCAATCTGCTGTCATCCCCCACCCCGAATCAAGGCACATATGAGAAAGCAATCAATGAACAACTAAGGTGCCACAATGAAGAATTGATGCTTCTCATCTCTCTCCCTTCTTGTCTGTCTGTCCCTTTCTGTCCCTCTCTCTGACTCTCTCTCTTTCTCTCTCTCTCTCTGTCACAAAAAATAAGAGGCAAGCTTCACTTCTGAAGGTCATTTACAAAAGTCTTGTTGACTTGGTTTTTTTCTATGATCCAGAGGCTAGTGGGAAAGCATTGTAGATAATTATTTAAATATTAGGAGTACCCAATACTTAGTAAACATGGAATACTTGAGTATATATCATGGGGTAATAGAAGGCAAGGTCAGGAAGCTTAAGCAAGGCCAGATAATACAAAAGCATAACTCCTGGTGAAGAATGTGTAAGTTCTATAACATTTGTTATAGAGCCACAGATCTGAGCAGAGGAGTAGTGCATTGGTTTACAAGGATGAATCTGGCTATTAAAGTGAGTAGAGTACTGATTTGAAGAGTGAATGAAGTGAACAAAGAAGAAGCAAGAAAGACCATCAAACTTGCTAAGATACTAAATCTTAATTGCTCCCTCTCCATGAAAGTATTGATGATTGTATGATGCGATATAGGTATTAGCTGACACTACAGTGGCAATCATATAGCAATATATAAATCTATCAAATAAGCATATTGTACACATTGAACTTACACCATATTATATGTCAGATATATTTCTAGTTTTCCTTTTTTAATAATTTTATTTAAAAAAATTAAATTTAATGTGGTGACATGGTACATAGGTTTCAGGTAAATATTTCTATAGTAAGTATTTAAACTCTTGATTATGTTGTGTACCCATCACCCAAAGTCAAATCATTTTTGGTCACCTTATGTTTGTCCCTCTTTACTCCCCATCTCCCTCTACCTGGTAACCCCTTCACCTTTATCTATGTCCATGAGTCTCATTATTTCAATTAAAAAAAAAAAGAAAAAACCTTTAGACAAATAGAACATAGAGAAAGGTATCGTAGTCAGCCTGGCACAAACTACTGAGGGAGTGAGCTGTTATGATAAAGTGGGGAAGGAGATAAGAAATGGCCTAAAGGTATTATAGATCTACATGTGACTATATTTGGTGAACATTACATTGTGGGGAAGGTCCCGGGCTAGAGTCAAAAATAATATTGAAGCTTACAGTTTGGGTGATTTTTAAATAATGCAATTAGTTAAATTAAAAGAAAATTTTAAAATAGTTGATATTGTGAAGGAGTTATATTTGTAGAATTGAAAATACTAGCAGAAAAATCAAATAGAAATGCTCAACATAAAGTTAGAAGAGATGTTATTCCACAGTTTATTTCTTTGTGAAAATGTGCAAAGGTTTTTATTTGTTGTGTTTGTTTTTTTACCACAGCATTACTAGGTCGTGGGATGTGGACATTTTCAATTTTATTTGATATTGCCACTGTGGTCTCCAAAGTGATTGTACAAATTTAAATTTCCCTTAGCTCTTTATGAGTGTTTTTCTTCTCCAATGCTTATTATCATAATTTTAAACCTCTTGTTGACAGTATTACTCTTGAGTTGACATATTTCTGATTATTAATAAAAGTGAACATCTTTTAATATGTTTAATGATAATTCAGAGTCCCTATTATTATATATTATTATATATTACAATATTAATTGCATTGGTTTATTTACATGACATTCTCTAGATTATAAACTCCTCATGGCCCTCTTCACTTCTGTATTCTTAGAAACTGACCCAAATTCCAGAATATAGTAGGCATTCAGTAATTGCTTTTTTGGTGTGAATTCTCTTTTTTAAAAAGATGGTAACATTTTCACTTACTTCTGAGGGGATTTTCACCATTTGGATCTATATCAAAGACCCTATTTCATTCATACTCATATTCTCCTACAGTGTCAATCCTTATATAAGAGACAATAAATAAATATATAACCATTATTTAAAGCTAATCAACACACTTAAACCACTGTTTTTTACTCTTTCCAAGAAAAATAAGAACTGTAAAAAAAAGATTTCTTTCATTAATGCCTCTTAAAAACCTTGTTGTTAAAATATAATTATCATATTCACTAGAAGTTTACTATAAGCTTCAGAAAGAACTAAAACATTGACTAGGCATTTCTCTTTTTAAAAAGAACTTTGATAATAACTCCAAAGCAATTTAGTCAGTTTTTTGTTCAAAACAGTATTTGAGATCCAAATATATGCTCAGAGAGCTAAGGATTCACAAAATTTATAGTTATTATAATTGTTAAAGTGCATTTCTCTATACTGTTAACCATTCAATGCTTTCCTCAAAATGTGTTCAGGCAACCTAATTCAGTGACAGCTTTCTGTATGCTGTGACATGAAGCTGATCTTTGGAATTCATATATATACTCTGACCAGATAAATGTAGTTGGTCAAATAGCAACAGTCAGACTGACTCACTTTGAACTCCTTAAAGCTACATTCTGCACTGTGGTTGCCTAGGCCTCTTTCCATAGCATCATGTTAATACCTAAAGGGCAGTGACAGCCTGGAAAATTGCAGATTCTTTTCTTTTAGAACTTTCTCCCATGCTTTTTATTCCTTTCTTTGCTATATATATTTTGGTGTTATTTTTTCTGTTAAGAATCTGCGCTATTTTAAGTATGATTGGCACATCTTTTATGTGGCTCTGTAGCATCGTGGATGATACCTTTTGGAATTGACAGTCTTCTTATTAAAAGTGTCATTTTTCTTTTTTGTGTGTAGATACAAGTCACTGAGAGAATGGGCTTTTCTTTTTTCTTTTTCTTTCTTTTTTTTTTCAGTAAAGCTACTGCTAAACGTAATTTTTATTGATGCTGACATATGCTGAAACTGACTTCACTGCCCCGCTGGTTCACCCAAGCCAAGGTGATGGGAGTTGAGCGTGTTAATTGGCTACCCACACTCACACAGAATTTGATTAAAAACCTCATTCCCTCTGGCAATTCTTAGAATCAGAAGAAGCATGGTACTTTTTTAAATATATAACTTCATTAACACCATTTGCTCAGACCTAAGAATACATACAGCAATCTCAAGAAAGTTCAAAAAACACCATTGTAGAGAAGCAGGTTATTTTTCAAATTTTACCCTTAGATCTTCATAAATGAAATGTTACAGACTTTTCAGCCATAAGATATTATCAATTGTTCATGTTCTAAGTGTAAAAAGCACTAGTGGGAACTCTACAATTCAAATTTGTGAGCTGCTGAGTCTTAAGTTTATATTTTTAAATGTACCCTCAGGAGCAAAAATAGTTGAACTAATCCTATCATCAGTTCCTAGCACATTGTTACTATTCGTTTCACAAGACGTGTTTTATTGCCTTTCTCTTACCCTATACTCCCATTTCTCCATCACCACTACTCTGAAGTGTTTGATGTGTTTTTAAATATGCATGTATGTACCTTATATAATATGCAGCCTTGTTATAAAGCTTCCACATTTTCAAGGATAATAAGCGTTCTAATAACATTAGTCTTATTTACTCAAACTTAAACAAACATAAGCTTTAACAAATGTGTAAAAGGGGTAAATGATAAAGCAATAGTAGTTATGGAAAATGTTCAAATTCAGTCAACTGGAAAGTTTTTTGTTTTGTTTTATTTTTTGCTTGTAAAACATGAGACTGTGGTGTTGGCTTATTTTGAACAGTGGCTAGAACTCAAGCACAGAACTAAGGTGTTTGCCCTAGTATTACAGAAACCATTTAAGGTGTTAGTATTATCACCACTACAAATGAAGAAGCTGCATTTAAGAGAAGTAAAGTGACCAGTCAAAAGACATACAGCTAATTTATGATTCTTCAGTCAATTTAGGCCTGCAGTCTTCTCTCCAAAATGACAATATTCATGTCTATGGATATTCCTAGAAAAAAAAAAAAAAAGATGTCTTAAAGAGATCTGAGGAGATTTCATTGAGGAAGGAACATATGACCTAAGTGTGCAAGAACAGAGTACATTTGGACAAGTTTGTAGGCCGGATGCACATTGTAAGCAAAAGGTGCAAAGAAACGGGAAACAGTCTCCTTTGGCTGGGTTTTTGGGATCACCATTAGAAAGTTGGAAAGGCAGGCTGAATCCAAATCATTAGACATGCGCTATTAGGCTAAGAAATTTGGTTCCATCTAAAAGAATACAGAAGTTTATAATCTGGTAGGTTAGGATCAGAGGCAGTAAGTTCTTTCCTTGGTACATATATAAGGTAAAGATATGACATGAGATAACCCATTCACAACACCAGTGAAACCTATTTGTGTTCTAACTGTGTTTAAATACAGTTGAAAAAGATAAGACTAAGACCTGAAATAATTGTAAAAGAGTATAATAATAAATATTATTATTATTATCACTATTGTTTAGTGAGGTATATTTAGGTGCCAAGTTGAGGGCTTCGCATGTATTGTGTCAATTAATTCCTATAAGAATACTAAATAGTAGTACTATTATTTTCCCATTTGCAGACTTAGAAATGAGACTTACACAAGATGGATGACTAATCCAGAGTCATATAGCTAGTAAACAACCAGATGCCATGAGAATCAATGAGTATATAATTCTCAACCATAAATTCTACTCTCCTGTTAAGTAAATGGTTAAGTGGGTGGTAAGGGTCAACTAGTTTAAACTCAAGGCAGTGTTGGGAAATTTTTATCTGATTTCAACTGAGAAAATAAAAGGAAGCAAGTGCTCCCTAAGGAAACCAGGCCAGAGGTTTATGAAATGAAATCATCAGTTTGAAGAGTGTACTTCATCCTCTGCAAGTACTAAGGCTGATAAGACTGTACATTTTAATGGAGTCATGTGGCTGTAAGCAGCCTCCAGGGGGCCATCTCCTTTTTGTACTTGCAGGTTTTTTAAAGATTTGAAATGCATGGGTAATGGAGCTTATGTCAAAGAGAAGGGGGTCAAAGCTCTAGTATTATGTGAGTTCAACTGTTTGTTACAAGGGAGATGGCCCTGGCTAAATTTTTGAAGAAAAAATAAATAAATCTCTTCAAATAAGGGAACTGTCTTTACCTTCATTCATTTAACATAATTTCTCTGCCTCTAAACCAATCTTTTATCTTCTATAATGGAGAATAAACTCATTGACTTTCCCTCAGGTTCCAAACCAACTCACAGAGAGAATTTGATAACCAGTAATCCAGGTAGAAAGGATATTAGGATATCATTGATATGTACACAGGTGGCTCATAGAAGCCTGTGTATCCTAAAGGAGAAATTGTTAGCTTGATAGCTCAAATTTCTAAGTTCCCAACACAAATTTACAGATGTTTTTATGTGGATGCTTGATAAATAATATTAATATTAGATTAGCCCCCCCCTTCCTGATCTGCAGGTTATTCATTTCAAGACCCTCTATGGATGCCTGTAACCATAGATCATACAGAACAATAAATATGCTATATTTTTTTCTTATACCTACTTACGGTAAAGTCTAATTTATAAATTAAGCACAGTAAGAGATTAATAATAATAACAAAATACTATTACAGTTATAGTAATATATTGTAATAAAAGTTATGTAAATGGTTTTGGGATCATTATTAAGTAAAATCAGGGTTGCAAGAACACAGTACTGTGATACCACAACAGTGGATCTGATACCCGCAATGAATACTAAATTACTAATGGGCAGGCAGGGTGCACAGCTTGAATATGCTGGACAAAAGGACGATTCACATTCTAGGTGGGATGGAGCAGGTCACTGTGAGATTTCATCACATAACTCAGAACAACGTGGAATTTAAAACATGGTTTATTTCTGTTATTCTCCTTTCAATACTTTCAGACCATGGTTGATCAACTGAAACCTTAGAAAGATATCCTGTGGATAAGGGGAGACTACTATATTTCTACTTTCTTGAACTGTAAAAGTTGGATATCTTAAACTTATGCAATATGTGTAGTCCTGTATTTAAATCACATTCTCGTAAATAAAAACATTTTTCAATTCACTGAGAGCTTGATATTTATAGAATTTCTAAAGCATTTATTTTCACGCTCTAAATTATTTAATTTTATGTATCAAGATTTCTTAATCAGGGGCCTATATTTGCCCCTTACTTGTTTCATAGAAAATATTATAACAATTCAATATTTAGAACCCATACTTTTCTAAGATTGAACTAAAAATGCATAATTATTAATAATAAGATTTTTTTAGCATTATTACTAAATACTGTAGTAATTTATTTACAAATTGAACATTTTAATAAATTATGTTTACTGGGGAGAGAATAAAATAGTTGAATAATTGGATGCCAGGTACTTTACAGATACTAATTCATTTTATCTGTACAACCCTATTCAGCATATCAACTCATATTGATGGAAAGCCTATTATTTGCCAGGAATTGTGTTCAATACTGGGGATGTAATGATTAGTGAGACATATACAGGCTCTGAACCCATGAAGCTTAAGAATCAGAGAAAATTAACCCTGGCCAGCTGGCTCAGTGGTAGAGCATCAACCCAGCATGTGGAAGTTCCAGGTTCAATTCCCAGCGAGAGCACACAGGAGAAGCATCTGTCTCTTTCTCCATCCTTCTCCCTCTTTTTTCTCTCTGTCTCTCTTTTCCCCTCCCGAAGCCAAGGTTCCAGGGGAGCAAAGTTGGCTGTGGTGCTGAGAATGGCTCCATGACCTCCACCTCAGGCACTAGAATGGCTCCGGCTGCAACAAAGCAATGCCCAGATGGGTAGACCATCGCCCCCTGGTGGACATGCTGGGTGAATTTTGGTTGGGCACATGTGGGAGTCTGTCTCTCTGCCTTCCCACTTCTCACCTCAGAAAAATACACATACATACACACACACACACACACACACACACACACACACACACACACACACACACACACCAAATCAGAGAAAATTAAACAAGTGCTAAACATAATATGGAGTTAAGAGGGACAGGGAACTCTGTGTATTAACATGCCAATCTGAGTCCCTGGGTGCACTTCCACTTGGAGCCCCCATGCATAAGGAGGAGTGTGCTTTAACTGTTAGAACCCAGGTTGACTGCATTCAACACCTGTGCTTTTGTCCTATCACATTATCCTGCCTTTTAAGAATCACTGATAGTTTCCTAGGAGATACTTTTCCATTTTAAGCATTTAAATAGCATACTTAAATTAAATCATATTAGTACTTGCTCTTACGTTTGCATCTTACCATGAAGAAAGAACTCTTGGTCTTTTCTATTTCCACTTTCACTGATGGTAATTCTATCCTTACAGTTGCCGGGACACTGCCTTCAAGGATATGCAATAGAAGATGATAGCAATCAAAGGGAGTGATAGTTTTCAAACTGCAGATGTTCTAATGTACTCCTTTCAGATTTAGCAAGCATGTTAGCATCAAGTTTTTTGTCAACCTTCATGACACCAGTATAATGAGTTGATCTTTTTTTAACTATTATTATTATATTAATAAAAATGAGACATAACAGTTGTTTTATTTTTCAAGCAAAGTACTGAGGCCATTCCTGAGGCCCATGAGATTGCTTTGCTTCAGAGTATTTCAATTACCCTGGCAGTGCACTAAGGAGCAGCTACGTTAATATCTTATTAATTCCATAGCAATCATTGTTCCTTACCTGGTATCGGACAGTCACACAAGCATTCTGCTAATAAGGCTGCTTTCTTTCCCTAGATGATTTGTAATGCACAAGCAAATAACTTGTTTTGTGCTCCACTCACCTACTCTGCTGTTAACTCTGAGCACACAGTGTGGCTGAGTCACAGAAACCCAGGACTTAATTTTAATTCTAAAGGTGTTGTATCCTGAATAGCGAGTCCATGTCATTAACAACTAAATAGAAACCCCAGGCAATTGTTTGAGTAGGTGAATAATATCAAGGGTGGATGTCATAACCCACTTTCATTATACCAGGAGTAAATACCACCTGTAACCAGACTTCTCTCATTTGTCTTAATTAGTATGTGCAATTTAAGGCTTAGAGGGCAATTACCTAAATCGCATATGCTATAAAGAATCATGGAAAAGGAGGCAAGACAGCCAAGGCAAATTAAATTGTCCTATTTACTTTAGCCATTCATTCATTCAAAAAATATGTCCTGCCACTTACTCTGTGCCAGGCTTCGGGTTAGACTTGCAGACAAGAAGACATCAAGGTGGACAGGAAAGAAAGGAAGGGGCACTTGAACTCCAGCAGGTAATTTGAGCCACACTGCTGATTTTTAATATTACCAATGGTGTGCCCTTTGTAGGCCAGCTTTCCATTTTATTACTAACACTCTTTGGGGTAAAGAAATAACAAAAATACAGCTAGTATCTCATAAGTGAAGATGCTTGCTGAATATAAATGAGGGGTTATTGGAGTACAGATGGGAGCAAACATGGTCAGTTAATTTACTGGGGGCATCTTCTGTAATTTGGAAAAGTTAACAACTTTTGTTTTATAGCTTTTTTAAAATGACAATTAAAATGTTTCAGATATGTACCTGCCCTTAACATGTCCAAAATGATTTCTAAAACCCATACAAAAAGAGGATTTTTATGCAAAACTGCCTATAATTAGGTCATTAAATTATTGAATGTGGATGAATAAGCAGGGAGTGATGGGGATATTCAGGAGAGTCTCAGATATCAACATAGCAGTATTCCTGTTGTTTCTCAGATCATTCCACTAGCACATATGGCATTTCTCCTCTTTTCTTAGTTCCCTCTATTTCTTTTCTTGTTTCTCATCTCTTGTGTCACATTTCCCTTTTAACTAAAGCTCTCACTTCCTTTTGGAATTTCTTATTCTTTTTTTAGTGATAGCCACTTTCTTGATCTAGGTCAAGTTTCTACATTGATCTCTTTCCAGATTTAAGCAAAACAAATTAAAAAATTCCAAAAAGAAGCAATTGCATGCTCTTCTGAGGAGTAGCATGATAAAATCGCATACTGTCCCATTCTGTTCCACCTGGAAGAATCATCCCTTCATTCAGTGTATTCATACTGCTTATACTACCTGCCTATTAGTCACTTGGTACTCATCTCTGTTATCAGATCGACTATGACAGTATCACAGTTTGTGTCCAAGTAACCCACATTTTACTTAATAATACCACATTTACATAAGTTTTATTACTGTTAGATTGTTATAATTGTTTTAGTTTATTCATTATTATTTTTAATTTCTTACCTTGCCCAATTTTAAAATTAAACTTATCACATGTATACATGTACAACAAAAGACATAGTATATATAGGTACTATTTGAGGTTTCAGGCATCCACAGAGGGTCTTGGAACATATATTCACCAAGGATAAAGGGGAAACTACTGAGCAGTATTTCTTTACTTTTTCTTTCTTTTTTCTGAGCAGTATATCTATGTGCAGATATAATAGATGTAAATTATTTCGAGAGCACAGATAATAGTAAAATGTAATAATTAGAAAGTGAAAATGTTTGAGTATTTGTTTTAATATAATTTATTTAATTTTAGGTTTATATAATTTAATTTTTAACAATGGCTCTGTCTAACCAGCTTGAAAAGTTCTTAAAAATTTAATATTCTCCTCTCAAAATGGTGTGAGCTGACTCCAGCACACCACTGACTTTTCTCTGAGTAAGGGATACAAGCAATATAGGCATAAGTCATACCAGGGTTTGAAAAACATCACTCTGCTCTATGGAGAAGAGCTGGCAGGTGGTCAAAGGCAGAACCAGGGAGACCAGTCAGAAGGTATGCAAGAATCCTTATGGTTCAGCATCTATCATTTGGGAAAACCCTGCCCCTGCCCATTGTTTCTCTTCCATGTGGCTTACGAGCATTGGTGCAGAAGCCTGGTCTTTGTCGCTTACCATAATTCTTCTGTTCTAAGATGAAAGGTCTATTTGCAGGTTGTGTTTCTGATATTAGGATGAAATTAGGATGCATCTCAAAATTTATTTTGTACATTTAATATATACTACTTCTTTTTTCCTAAGAAGTTGGCATTAAATCACTGTGAGCCTAGCAATTGATAGCATTTTACCACTGAGAAAACATTTCATTTTGCTTGGTGAACCATAGAATTTCTTAGAGTAAAGTATTGTGTGTGCCCACAATTGAATACAACTGATAAAGATTTTGAGATAAATACTTCCTAAATAAAGGCTAAAGAAAGTAAAAATGTTTTAATAGGATAGGCAAACACTGGGGTGTGAGGAAAGGTTTAAGAGGAATGAATGAATCAAGCATTTAGGAAGGACAGTGAGTTCTCAGATTAAGACAGCTCTCTATGTCTGTGATTAAAGCAGTACTGCATCCCTTACCCACCAGCTTACAATGATGTATTTCCACTAGTTTAGTTCTTTGGGATTAAAGCATTATCTCTAGGTGATCTCTATTAAAATTTCTAAAAATGACACAGGATGCATGGCATGTTCACAGAGGGACCATTAAAAAGATTAAAGGGAGGACAGTACCTGGAGAAAATGAGACAAGAAAATGTTAATAGAGGGTCACAGTTGTTTAAAAGCTTGATGCAGTTTTTCAGAGCTAAGTACTCTTTGGACCGTTGAACAGGTCCCTTTGACTTAAGCAAACCTGTATCACCATGTGCTGGAGGGCACCATTTGCCCACCCCATCACTTTCTGCCATTGCAACCACTGTTCTTCATTTCTTGATCCTGTGCAAGGCACTGAGGCTGTCTGGCATTATTTTGGCAGAAAGGCATAGATTAAGTCTGCCTTTATTCTCTTCTCTCCAGCCAGAGGTAATTAACTTTTTATATTACTCTATTACATTTTGCAGCTTTTCTAATGTCACATCCAAATCTCAATTTATTAAATGACTTGAGAAACAAGTCCATTGATAACAATATTTTTCAATCAGTAATTATCCATGAGAAAGAGGTTTTTTTATACAAGGTAAAAATAATTAAACAGAAATATAATGGACATTGAATGATTATAGTACTTGAAATTAGGATACACTGCAATACTTAATTATACATTATCTGTTAAGTGCTATCAACTTAAATGAGAGCTGGAGGCTAACATAACTGTGAACACAATCAGAACTTGAAGACAGATATATTTATAAAATTCAGTTATTTATTAAGCATTCAGATGCTTTTTTCTTTTTAGATTATCATCAAATTTTCTTCCTTAAACCTATTAAGTAAACATGGGGACCACCCCTCATCAACTGTCCGTAGACTCCAGCTGGTCAAGTTCATTATTATTTATACTATGAGCAATGCTGGGGTTATTGGGTCACTGTGTCCCTCCCATACATAAAAAAAAAGCTTGTCTATGATTCATATCTTTATCTGTCAGGGTTCAGTATAAGATTCCATTTGGTAGAATCCTGCTGCCACTAAACAATATGGGACAGCACTAAAGAATGGACAAGCTGGAATAGTGTTTAAGGGGTAAAAAATAAGGAGAAACATAACCCACTATACCTTTATCACAATTATAAAGGTCCTCCTTGGAGAATTATATAAGTGCCAATGAAAACCAGTTTTTAATTTTTAGTAAGTATAAAAATGAAAGCCACGATGTTAAATAATAAGTAAGATACAACTAATATTTTTGGAGATGACTGTGTGCCACAATTTATTTGGGGCAGGCATTTTGCAGGCTTTTTCTCATTTAATCCTCTATGAAGTCTCCTTTAACTTCATTTTACAGATCAGGAAAATGAGAATGTAATCTCAGGAAAGTGATAGATTCAAATTCAGATTCCTCTGCCTAGATCCAAAGCTATGTTCAAACTAGTTGTACTGTTTCAAACCCTTGGAATCTCTAAACATTCCCTGAGTATTTTAAAGAAGTTTGTTCTATAAATAACTCTCCCCCTGAGGTGCGTTAAGTTTGGCTCTGTCCAGAGTTTGTAACTGGGTTGGATGACCAATCTATCAACTGTACCTGTTGGCCAACTTTTCTATTTGATCTGAGACTCTTTACAGGGTAGTTGTGGCATAGGAGAGGAGGAAGATGAGGAATAGATGAAACCATACTGCAGGATTAAGCCCGATATATTATTTAGTGGAAAAGTGTCCCCTGGCTAAATTAGAGTTCATTCATTCACTACTCCACACACATCATAAATCAGTCAAAAGAGAGCTATTTCTATATTTTAAATTGCTGCCAAAATCTCTCCAAATTCCTCATTTTGCAGATAAAGGTTCAACATTATGTGAAGCAGTGTGTGCTGAATTTTAATGCTCACCTCAGTAATGATACTCACTCTGTGGGTTTTGGACGCTCTTCTAACATACAACTATAACCTAATTTGTTTCAAAATTTCTTTACTCTTGTAGTTGCTTATTATTAAAATGCTCCTAAGCTTTTGTCTTAGCTATTTAGAAAACTAAAAAAAGAATCCCTGTTGCCTTTGAATAACATCTTTATTCTTGCTAATATCTTAATAAAATATTTCAAAAAAAAGATGCATTTTATATTTTAGCCATTCTGATATATGAGTTACATTCTGAATCTTATGAATCTTTTCAAAATATTGAAAAGTGAAAAAATATTAGACAGAAAAACACAATTTGTAAATATTTAAATTTCAAATTTGAAAATATCACAGAAATGTTTTGATGATATCTAAAATATTAAAAATGTACACAAGAAAATCCTTAAATGAAGTCTAAGTTATAAAACATATGATAATATTAAATATAATTTTACATTTTAATTAGAGTAAATAATTTGTAAATCTAGATACTTTACTAAATATAAATGTTTCAAAAAGAAAGTTTTAACTACTAAACACTATTTTGTAATAGACATATCAAATATAGTTGTACTTTTGGATTTCAGAACTTAATTCATATACCTTGCACTTTAATAGTTGTGTCTTGTTGCAGAAAACATATTCTATCTATATAGTTGTATTTCCAGTCTTGGTTACTAAGAGATAGTGATATAAATATCAACATGTGATAACATCTTATATATCATTTTTCAGAAACTGAGAGATAAAAGCACCAAAAATATCATACAAATCTTCAAGCTCTTAAACAATATTTTTGGATGTGTTTGTTTGTGTGGGAGAAAAAGAAGAAAAAGGGGAGAAGGAGAAATTATTTGCTATAACCATGTTGTGATTTATTGGATGTTAATCTTAAGAACACAAGATTACATTTCAAAGGTCATCTTTGCAGTTGGGAAAAACAAAAATTCTGTGTGTTTGATACTAATGAGCTCTGTTTACACAGTGGGTGAAGTCAGACAAATATTCGATTAAGTCTAGATCACAGAATGTTCTCATTAGGCACAGAAGTTTCTCTGGGTACAGATGTGCTAATATTAAACAGAATGCTGCACAAAATATTTTCCTTGAATTATTGAGGTAAATAAGATACACTAATTAAATAGGGAGGGGGAATTCATTTATAAAATTTTTGTAAAAACATATTTAGGTGTGTCTAATTTCTTTCATGTGACTTTATAGCCCCTTAACTATTTTTTTAAAAAGTAAGGAAAACCCTGCTTAGAACTGCAATTTCCAAGTCAATGATTTATCTAGGTATTCTTCAAGCACTTTCATGTTAGAACATTCCTGTTCATCTGCATCCAGTTCTTGTTCTCAGTTTCTTATTTCTTGTTTTGCCTTTCAGTTTTGTGAACTTTGTACCTTTTCGTCAGTTAGCTCATTCATTTAGTTAAGAAGTGGTTCTGAAAGCTCCTTATGTGCCAGGCACTATGCTTGGCACCCGTGATGCATACATAATCAAGTCAGGACTCTTGCCTTCAAGGAGTTACTATGTAAAAACTAAGGAAGAAGTGATGAGTCTCTGTGAATTGATCAGGGAAGACATCACACTTGGAAAGAAGGATTTGAGGCAAAAAGGGTGAAATTGTACACATAAGAAAAGAAGGGAAATGGAAATTTGAAATATGACAGAGGTGGAGTGAGAGGAAGAAACAGGTAGTGGCAAGGCTAGCTTGTAAGGAAGAAAGTATGTTGGAAATCACCCTTTAGCTCACATCCAAGGATCTGAGAGTTTCTGAAAGGTTTGAACAGTAACTGAAAACTTCAGTCTTGTGGCTGAGGAAGGTGAAAGAGGCAGAGTCCAAAGGCAAAAGCCCAAGTTAAAATTTTCTAATATTCTCATTTCTGGTGCTAAAGCCATTAACGGAGAAGCTCCAGCAAAGACAGAGTGTGAGGAACCCATAACAATGTCAGAGAGACATAAGTAACAGGACTTGGTGACCAATTGAATATGTGGTTGAACCAAGATGGAAACATCCAGCAAAACTCTTGAATTTCTGATTCTACCAACTAGGTAGGTTGTGGAGTCATTCCCTAACATGAGTTATGAGAAAGGAGAAATTGTCTTAAGGAAAAGAAATATAATTGAGCTATAAGTTTGAGGAGATTGTGGCAAAGCTACCTCTTGACAGAAGGCATACATAGAGTGGTAGAAGCAAGAATCGTGAGAACCAAAAAAAAAAATCTGCACACAGGCTGTTTCTCTGCCAGTCAGTGAAGTTTCCTTATATAGATCAGTCTTGGTATTGACAATAGTGAACCATAATGCACAGAAATGATTTTTAAGCAACTGATTTTAAATATGGATTTATTTTTCCAACAAATGTTTAATGAACCCTGTTCTGTATAAGAAAGGTTGTGAGTTTTATAATGTAGCTTATAAGGTTTGATGGGTGCACAAAAGTTCTGGTTACACAGTGTTGGACCATGCACATTTCTTTGCTGGCTTCATTAAACTCCTTTGTAATTGAAAACAAAGAAAACAAATCAGCCTTCAAAATCTGAGAACACCCAAGGGACATAATTTGTGGCAGCTTTCACAATCAAGCTAACTGAGACATCAGTGCTGGTCTCTCATGGGTAGTTTGTTCCCAGGATTTCCAGGACTGTGAAGATGATCTTGAAGATCAAGTTATATGTCTTCTAGTAGCTTTCAGAAAAGGATATGCTCAAAAGGAATAACTACTTTAAAAAAAATTTCTTTATCTAAGAGCAGGCGTACTTGGTGACAAATTGAATGGTTCTCACCAAATTGAACATATCATGATCTAGATAGAAACCTCAGTCTGAAAATACAAAAAAAAAACCCAAAAAACAAAACAAAACAAAAGTTGCACCTTTTAAAGTACCCAAAGATAAGCATTTCTGATACTTCAGTGTATAGTTTCTTTAAAAAGGCATTTCTGTTAAGACAGATTCCTTTTTTTTGAAATATAAATGATTCATTTTATGTAAGTCCTCACAGATTTTCTGGTTTTATTCACAGATTGGTATTGTTGGTTTATGTAAAATAGAAATCCACATAGCCATCTCTTACAAAGGAAGACAATATCCATGCATAGATGGAGCACAGATGTTGTCTCCTGGTAAAAATCAGTCATTTGTTTATTAGACATACAAATGTGGGTCTTAGTTCAACTTTAATATTGGAGACAAAGTATAAAAATATCGGAAATACTATTCATAAAGATTGTCTCATACTTAATGACTGGTGTGTGGTAAGGTGTTTTTTTATTTATTTTTGCTTCATTTGTTTGTATACTTGCTTCTTTCTTTTTCAAATTATTACCTAAATTGCTTGGTAATGTGTTCATGAAATGTCCCAGACAAGTTAGTTCCAACTCTAGTGTTCCTCTAACTGTTTTGTTTGGAAAGATATATTAAAATAATAGGCTTTGGAAGGAAAGAAGTTGTGCACTATTATTGGTATGTTACATATTGCTGCAACAAAGATGAAATTGGAAGTAGCAGAATATGGTGTGAAAGAAGTATGCTAGTTTGACATTGTGACCTGATTGTAAACTAAGGGCAGACCTTTAATCATTCCAGTGTGTGTATGTGTGTATGTGTGTGTGTGTGTGTGTATATGTGTGTGTGTGTGTGCGCGCGCGCGCGTGCGTGTGTGTGTGCTTAAATTGTGCTGGTAATAAAACTGTTTCATTAATGTTCTCTCCTTGCATAATCCCATCTAGCCAAGTTTCAAAAAATAATGGTATTAAAAGAATATGATAGAACTATATCAAGTGAAGGAAATAAATACAAAATGCAGAGGAGTGGCTCACCTTTGGGAAAGCAGGTGGATGGGCATAACTAAGATGAGGCACTGGAGGAGTTTCACAGACAGTAGAAAGTGTTCTGTAAAGTTTGAAAGTTGGTAAACTTTATTATTTTATATATCTTTATTATATATAATATATATAATAGTATATATCACATAACAAATATCAATAATGTTATGTGTAAATATATCTCCACTTAAAGGAATATAGTTTGTGTGTATAAAATATTTCTAATAAATAAAAAATATATGGGGAGGGATAATGATAAAAACAGGCCAAGGTTACACAAATAAAGCAATATCAATATTCATCTATTATACTGAGGCTGATTTCAAATTTACACTTGCCATTGCAAATTTTGTAAAAAAAGCAAATAGAACACTGGCTTTTAGTGACTTTATTCTATGAATAAGTTAATTTTTTTTCCAAAATGTTTAGGTCCTCTAAAAGTTAATTTCTGCTTTATCTAATACTTGCATGTATCCTGCAAAATTAATGTGATCTTCTCAATTAATATAAAGAAGAGATTAAAATTATGTCAAATATTACCTGTTTCTTTCATTCTTTGCCTAAATTTTTGGATAAGTAAACCAGCTTTTTCTGCCTATATGGTTAAATAAGAAGTTGACTGAGCTAACTTCTTGAGGTAGAAATAAAACTCCACAATATCAAATCCCCATGTTTCTAAAAAACAGTTCTGTTGTTCTGAAAATTGCCTTCAGTCAGTCATGAGCTAAGGAATCAACAATATTTTGTAGAAATATTTCTGGATATATATATCAGAAGTAAAAATGTATAAGATTTAATCATTTTTGATCCCAAAAAATCTTTTTTATTTCTTAAGTGAGAAGTGGGGAGGCAAAGACATGGACTCCCACATGCACCCTGACCAGGATTCACTCAGAAAGCCTTCTATGGGGGAATTCTCTGTCCATCTGGGGCTGTTGTTCTGTTGCTAGGCAATCAAGCTATTTTAGTGCCTGAGGCAAGGCCATGGAGCCATTCTCAGTGCCTGTCGCCAATTTATTCCAACCTACCTATGGCTGTAGGAGGAGGAGAGAGATAGAGAGAGAAGGGAGAATGGGAGGGGAGGAGTTGCAGATGGTCACCTCTCCTGTTTGTCTTGACCGGGAATCCAACCCGGGATATCCACACTTTGGGTCAATGCTCTACTGCTGGTCAAACTGGCCAAGGCCCTGAAAAATCTTAAAATTCTTTCTGGGGGAAATATATATATACACACATATGCACACCAGTCATTCTCAATATAGTAACTTCTCTTTTTTTATTACCCCAAATAAGAACCTAGGATCTGACAATTGAACTTAATATTTGAAACCCAGAAAATCTAAGATGTATGGTTGCATATAACATCTTGTATTGTTTTTTTCCCCTTGAAAGTAGTTTGAATCTATGGTGTAGCAAAGAGGCATTTGCACTGAAGTACTTGGTAAAAGTCCTGAAGCCTAAAACCTTTGGCATCTGAACCAGTCCCAGTTAAAAATGGGCAGATAATACTCTGCTAAATTATTATTATTTCATAAAAACAAGAAGAGGACCTGTACATGGCTATTCACATGGCCAACATATAGAAGAGGTCACTGCAGATGACCAGTTTAGCTATATATGTTCAGAAAATTGATTATTTTTAAATTTATCTTTAGGACAAGATAAGGGAGTATTCATTCTTAGCTCTTGAACTTTCCTATCTGCTATCCAAGACATTGCCTTTCTCATATTGAGGTGTGTGAGAAAGCCAAATTAAGAATTAGAAAGTGCTTAATGTTAAAGATTTAAGCAAAGAGTTAGGTTGCTTGTAGACAATTCATACAGTCCAAAGTTGTGATTCTTTTTGCTCCTCTCTAGAAAATGAAATTCTCTCTATTTTATGTGGTAATGTATTATTTTTGTGTATTTAACCTTCTTGACACTTTTACTAACCACTTAACTGTGCATAAGTTAAATTTTTTAGTATTAGGATGTGTCTTCTGTTAGGTTCTAAAATCAAAATGTTTAATTCAGGAGAAATGCCTTGACTTTTGATAAAAGTTTAGGAAGTATACATTCTATCAGGGACATGCTTACTTATCTCCTTTTGGTTGGGTCATTAACCAGTTTAAATTATTAATCTTTTAAGTAGAAATATTTTCATAATAACTCCAAAAAGAGCAACATAAAAAACAATCATTTGTAAGCTGATTCGTTTGTAGTTATGTACTTCTTAAGTAGAGCGCAATAGATAACGCATCTGCCAAATCTAAGTGACTTGAAATAAGAAAGGTATCTTGGTTTTTTTTTCTTAAATGATATGCTTATTGTGAGTCTGGTAGGGACTCCACACAAAATTTCCTCACTCTGAAACTGAGGTGACATAACAGTTGCTATGTCATTCTGACAGAGGGAAAACCAAGTTCTGGTTGGTCTTGAATGAGCAGTTTATTGTTCTGCTGTGGAAGAAAAAGAATGTTACAATGGACTAGCCAGGACAATCCTAACCACAAGTGAGCCAGGAATTGTAATCCTACCATTGGACCAGAAATGAAAAGACCTGGAAAGATCTGATAAACAACACTGATTACTCTACTAATCATTGGTATAAAACTGCTATCACCCCTCCTGTTGGCTTATCTCCAACCGGAAAGAGTGGAAACCTCAAGTCAACAATGTCAATCACTACCACAATCATGTTTTAGGTTCCCACTTTTTTCATAATATTATTTTCCACACTCATATTATTCAAAAACGTAAACCAACATCTTTATTACTATCTACTACAATGTGCATTGCTTTCAAGTTCCCATTAACTTCTATGAGCCTAAGTTATCTTCAGCTGGAAACTAAAGATTCAGACTAAATATTCTCTTCTAAATTTTAGTCTCAAGATTGCATTGTGGAGTTATTAAATTGTAACATTTGTAATATTTGATTATGTAGTTACTTATAATGTGCTTTTAGCTCATTTTTAAAATGTGCTATAGTTATTCAGCATTTAGAGTGACAACATTATATTGAAATAGCAATTTAATTGTAATCGTCAACCTCAAAATGAGTGGAAACTATAATGAATGAGCTATAAACTGTGCTGGACAACTGCTGTTTACTCAGTTGTCTATTCTTCTTCTTTCATTTACTCTTCTCTGTATGGTAAGGAACTACATTTCCCAGGATCCCGTATCTTTTAGCTGCTGGATAATTTCAACCAATCAAAGGTACTCCTGGGTCCATAGAAAGAAAGAAGCTGAGGTATTTTTTCACCTTACTTTGCCTGCTTGTGGTGTCTCCAGCACTGGCAGCAACTGCACTTTCACCCTTCTGTGGTTTCATCCCCCACCAGATACTCTGGCTTCTATTCTTAGATAATAGCCTTTCTTTCTATTGTCCCTAAACTGCAGCAGATATTCTTGGATAATAGCCTTTCTTCCTGTTGTCCCTAAGTTGTAGCAGAATTAATGTCCTCTTGCCTTAATTTCTGGATCATTGTTCTGTATCCAGTTTGGCTTCTCAGCATTTGTGGCCTGTATAACTAATTCCCTGTATTAGATACTTTCTTATTGAAAGCTACTCTGCATCTAGAGTGGTTTTTGTTTTTCTGGTTTCTGACAGATCCTGACTAATTAAACATACAAAAACAAAATTGAAAGGTTTTGATCATGGCTTTTTAGGACTATAATGATATAAAGAAGGCCATATTGACATTTTTCTCCTTAAAATTAATGAGATCAGTAGGATAAATGGAAAGTATAGGGGATCAGAGAGGCAAAAATTTAAATATTATTAGTCCCACACCTTTTTTCTCTAGTGGTATGGTTCCAACCAAAGTAGTTCATTTCCTACATATTTCTCCTCAATCTTAAAATAAGAGTTTTGTACTACAACTATCAGCAACATGAATGAATCTCAAACATTATGCTCAGTGAAGAAAACCAAAAACAAAGATGTTCATACAGTAAAGTTTTATTCTTATGAAGTTAATGTAGATAGAGCTAATCTATGAAAGTAAAAATCAGAATGATGTTTGCCATAGTCGAGGAGAGGGAGAGAATAAAAACAAGAAAATTTTCTATGATGATGATAGTGCTCTTTCTGTTGACTGGGATGTTGTTTACACAGGTGTATATGTTTGTTAAAACTCACCACCAAACAAAAACCTAAGTGAAAGGTCCTGTACCTGACAGGAGTTGCATCAACAATGCAGAACCCAAAGTGTAGAAAAGAGAGTTTAATTTAAGCGCCTGGGTGTAGACCAGTGGTTCTCAAACTTTTTGAAGTCGGGGCACATTTAAAATCCTACAAATAATTGTAGGCACATTATATACAAATTTCTGAGAAATATGTTATAATAATTAAGTCAAATATTAAAGAAAAATATATAAAGTCCAAGCGTGCTTTTATGGTAATTAAAATAAATATGACAAAATTAAATTTATTCTGACATTAAAAGACATTTTCTTATATTTTTTGAGCAATGCTTTTTAGAATTCATGAAAAAGGGGTTAAAGAATTTAAAAAGACAAAAAAGTTATATTTTTATATATATATAGATATATTCTTAATAAGATTTAGTAAATTCGGCAGGTCCTGGCACGAATGTGTTGTTTTTCATTCTTGTGTTTATGAGAAACATGAGCCTGATGTGTCCTAGTGATTTCTCCAATGTTTCGGCATATGTTTTAAAGGCAAACTCTCATTTCCTCATCAATACATTGAAGAATTCATCTCTTTTTACTCTTAATTGTGTTGAGGGTAGAAAATCCTAATTCACATAAATAGGATGTTAAAAATTGTAGTAAAAATGTTCAAAGCTTTTTTAGATATTGCCACATACTCTTCTTTTATAGAAACCCAAAAGGCTTCAAGAGACAATTCCTTATGATTAATCATCAATCAACAATCAGTGGATATAGCTGCCAGTTCTTCTGTTAATGTTAAACCAAAATTACTTGAAGCTTCCATGAATTGGTTTCTAATCCAATCGTATTGTTCAGTGTTAAGTGATGGAAAATGCTATAAATTAAATTCTGCCCATCAGCCTTCAAGTCCTATTTTATTTACACTTAACTTTTGTTCACTTTCAGATTCATATTCTTCAATATCGCACTTCTTTTTGAGAAATCTATCCATTTTATTTGGGTGTATTTATCTAAAAATAATATAGTGATATGTTAATAATAAATATAATAATGATGTGTTAACAAAAAGAGCAGTATTTCCATAATGAAATGCTATAATTGAGTAACTATATTTTTATATATGGGCACATGCCGTGAACCCATGCAGCTAGTAATTTCAGGTCCCAAGTGGGAAAGGTGCAGAATTAAGAAAATACATGGAATTAAGAAAATATGGGGTCAGGAGGGCCCTGTAATTGCTTCTGGCAAGAACAAAGAACGCCTAAAAACTGCATCTTGCTTTATTTTTAGGGCAAAGTGAGCCATTAGCAAATCAATGAGATTTTTTGATCATGTTACCAAGGCAACCCAAGAATTCTACCAAGTGCAGAAAACCTCCACCATACATATTATCTTAACTTTACACCTAATGAAGGATAGAAGAAACTTGCCTCCAGTCTTTCCCGAAACATGGGGGGTAATGTAATGTAAACAATCCAGTACCGCAGCTTAACAGCATTTTGCAACCTAATCAGGCAAGTAAGGTGGGGGGTTGGGCAGACTTGTCAGTTTACAGCCAATTCCCCACACCTCTGTCTCCCCAAAATCTAAACTCCAAAAAACCTATTGGTTTTTTTGTTTCCAATAGGCACATATTTCTCTGGAATACCATAGGGCACACCTGGAAATCTTCTAGGGTGCACCAGTGCATCCTGGTGCACACTTTGAGAACCACTGGTGTAGACCAACTTCAGTCTGATGAGGAAGTCAGCCTCTAGCAGAAATGAAAGGGTTAGTTTTATACTCTGCTGCTTCCTTCTGGCAGTTTCTCTTGATGCTGGTTACCAGGCATCCTGCCTGGGCTTGTGGTATTTTTCCATTCTTTGGGTTCCTGCCTCCATTGTTAATAGGCTCCTTCTGCTGTATCATCTCCTGCCTCCATTGTTAACAGGCTCCTGTTTGGTCACCTTAAAGGTTACGTACAGTTCATCACATACTGACTGAGGAAAGGATGGGCGGGGGGCAGTTTTGAGCCCTGAGGACACATTTTGCCCTAACACTAAGATGTATATATTTTTGCTGCATATAATTATACCTCAATATAAAAAGAGGAAAGAGGGCACTGAGAAAGACAATTAATTAATTAGATAATTAAGCAATGGGCTTGTATTCTGTACTGCAAGATCTCTTTTAATTCTGAAATTTGATTATATTTTCTAGTGAAGAATTTGGGTAGAAAAATAAGAAAAAGGAAAGAGAGAGAAAAAATAAAAATAGACTTTAAAACAATGTCGAATCATTTTACAAACTCATATTTTAAACATTTTTAAGAGAATTCATACTTGCTTATTAAGGGAGCAGGCTATGTAAACTACCTGCTTTGATTTTAATGCCAGCTCCATGAGTGCTTAGCTCTGGGAACTTGGGCAAATAACTTAGGCTCCTATTCCTGTTTCACTATGTGTATTACAAAGTTAATGCAAATATCTAATCCAGTGGGTCACTGTGAGGATTAGATGAAAGGATGTATATATGTATAACTCTGGCACGGATCTAGGCACATAATAAAAGCTTAATAGGAAAAAAGATGATGATGAATCTTACCAGAAATTTTACATATGTATTGTAAAATTGATGCTAACTGGAATACATCACTTTTGCTAACAAATATGATCATATGCACACCATTTTGCAATTTTTTTTTATTTTTTAATATATCTTATGCTTTTTTTCATGTTAACATATAAAGGTCAATTAAGTGACAGAATTATAATTATTGCATTGAAAGACTACTGATTAATATTTAAGATTGGTTGGTGTTTTTATTATTCTAATAATAAAATGGACATTCTTATATGCATTATAAGAGAGATATAAAATTTGTTTTGCTTTTTTATAAGCAGAATGAATTTCTAATCATTTTACTGTCAGAGTTAACGTTTTTATTTTAAGACTAATCTGTCCACTAGGCCACCAGCCTTTTTATTGGATCTTAGATTACTAAATCAGTCAGTCAGTTGGTGGAATATAAAGGAAAAGTTGTTATTTTCAATATTCTTGGTTCTCTACAGTAAAGCAACAGAAAATAAATCATAACTCTGAAAGAAGTGTGTAAGAACAAGTAAGTATAAATGCCATACAATCATCTCAGAACAAGAAATACATTTACTGTGCTTTGTGAATGTGAAAACCCAGACTAAATAGACATTCTGAGTATAGAAAAGATCCTAAGGGCTGTCAGAAGGAGAAGAGATCGGGACTGAGGTATCTAAAATATAATTTTGAGCCTGACCAGTTGGTGGCACAGTGGCTAGAGCATTGGCCTGGGATGCAGAAGACCCAGGTTCCAAACCCCAAGGTTGCCTGCTTGAGCATGGGCTCACCAGCTTGAGTACAGGGTTGCTGGCTTGAGTGCAGTACCACAGACATGACCCCATGATCACTGGCTCAGATAATGCCCCCCAGTCAAGACACATATGAGAAAGCAATCTGTGAACATCAACTAAGGAACTGCAACAAAAAATTGATGCTTTTCATCTCTCTTCTTCCTGCCTGTCCCTCCCTCTCTCTCTTTCTCTCTCAAATAAGCAGCATTCAGTCTCTGCGTTCCCCATGTCTCCTAAGTGGCTCCAAACCTGGCAGTAGCCACCCTTTGTATACAACATATCCTCACCTGGGCGTCTCCAATCCCAGCACAACTAGAGCCATCTGCAGATAACTCTGTAGCTCATGCTGATGAACCTAGGAAGAATATAGGTGGCAGTTGACTTTGACTTGCACCTACCAGGAGATCTCAGAGCCAGTACATTGAGTGGACAGCTTCAGATCATGTTGAAACATCACAATGATCACCTTCATGAGTGACAAACTCAAGGGGTGGAGTCAATAGACACCACAGGCTTGCTGAATTAAGTCCTGCTCTGTGAGGTGAACCCCTGTACAGTTGATCTTCCATAGTGGTCTGAGGTCAGAGGTCAGTGGTCATAGTCAGTCCTTACAGCTGATTGATGTGGGGATAAACATGCCAACACCTGACATTCCAATAGCAATCAAGGTTCGACTACAACAGGAGGGTGGACACAGCCCACATGGGTGTGGGACACACCTCAAGAATCCCATTTGGGTGATCAGGGTGGCTGTGTCACTGGACACTACAAGACACTTACTACATTAAGCCACTCTATCAAGCCTGGAAGACAGAGCAGCTCTACCTACTACTTAGAAACAAACACAGAGATGCTGCCAAAATGAGGAGTCCAAGAAACATGTCTCAAATGAAATAACAGAACAAAACTCCAGAAAAAGAACTAAAAAAAAGTGGAAGCAATGAATTTACTAGATGCAGAGTTCAACACACTGGTTATAAGAATGCTCAATAAACTTAATAAGAACCTCAAAGCATAAAATAAGACAAGTCAAAAATGAAGGATACACTAATTGAAAGGAAGAATAATTTACAGGGAAACAACAGTAGGATAGATGATACTGAGAATCAGATCAGCAATTTGCAACATAAGGAAGCAAAAATCACCCAATCAGAACAGCAAAAATAAATATAATTCAAAAAATGAAAGTAGTAAGGAGCCTCTGGGACAACTTTAAGCATACCAACATTGAAATCATTGGGGGTTGGTGGGGGGGGTGTAGAAAGAGGAGAGAGAAAGCAAGAAATTGAAAACCTATTTAAAAAAATAAGGACAGAATACTTCTTTAACCTGGTAAAGGAAAAAGACATACAAGTACAGGAAGCACAGAGTCCCAAACAGGATGAACCCAAAGAGGTCTACACCAAGACACATAATTAAAATGCCAAAGACAAAAAGAGAAACTTAAAAGCAGCAAGAGAAAAGCACTGAGTTACCTACAAGGGAGCTCCCATAAAACTATCAGCTGATTTCTCAACAGAAACTTTGCAGGCCAAAAGGTATTGAAAAGGAATGTTCAAAGTGATGAAAAGCATGAGCCTACAACCAATATTACCCAGCAAAGATACCATTTAGATTTAAAGGACATATAAAGAGTATATTAGATGAGAAAAATCTAAAGGAATTCATCACCACCAAACCAGTATTATATGAAATGTTAAAGGGTTTTCTTTAAAAGAAGAAAAATACAAAAAATATGAACAGTAAAATGACAATAAATACATATGTACCAACAACTGAATCTAAAAAATAAAATAAATAAGCAGCAAAAACAGATTCATAGATACAGAGAACATTTTTATGGTTACTAGATGGAAGGGGAATGTCAGGGGAATGGATGAAAATGGTGAAGGGATTGGAAAATACAAATTGACTGTTTACAGAATTTGACACAGTCATGGGATGTAATGTACAGCACAGGGAATATAGTCAGTAATATTCTAATAATTATGTATGCTGTCACATGGGTACAAGATTTACCAAAATGATCTCTTAGTAAGTTATGTAATTTCTTATCACTGGAGTACACTCCTGAAATGAATGTAATAATGTGTGTCAACTGTAATTGAAAAATAAAATGATTTAAAATGAAAAAATAAAGAAATTAGAGTAGTAAACTTCTTTGAAAACTCTATTCAGTTGCTATATATATGAAGGCAAGTAACATCAAGCCAGCTCATCCTAAAGAATACAAGGCCCTGTGGCAATTCTTTTTCCCTTCAGAGAAAAAGACCATGAAATCACTCTCCTTTATTAAGAAACCTAGTGGGAGTAGAGAAAAATTTTAATAAGCTTATAGCTACTCTGACAGTTGAGTAGTAAATACTAAGCATTACTTCATAGAAATGAGTAAGTATAACACCTTCACAGGCTGTTTCTATAACATATGGACTGTTAAGTGCTTGAGAAATAATTTGTTTGTTTTTGCAGCTCATAGTTTAACGTAATGAAGCACTATTGAGTTGAATAACTAGACAAGAAACTCCTTAGTTATGGGGAATTATACTCTGAATTAATGAATTGCAAATTGTAAGCCAATCCAACTCCCATAAATATTATGAGGAAAGAAGTAGCAGTACTACCTACAAAAATTTTCAAGGCAAAATTATTCTGTGACGAGAAAAAGATTTAAGGCATAATTAAGGTTCCTAAAATATAAGTACTTAAGAAGAAACCTACCATATGTTTAAAATTACCCGAGACTGCATTTATGATCTGTGATAAGTATATATTTTCTGGAATGCAGAAAACCTCTTTAAAGGTTTTCTGTTTTATTTTTATGACATTATTGTGCAATTCACCTCTAGCAATTCAAAATAGGCTTTAAAATTTCAAATTAAAAATAAAATTTTTATTCTGTGCCTGTGATAGTTGTTTCACTTTACAGAAGACACTAACTCATTGGTGAAAATACAAATAATAAAATGAAAGATTTAATAAGCTGTATTTTGGGAATATTTTGTTAACATAGCTCTATGATACAAGTACTGAGTTTTATTCAAGTTTGAATGTTAATTTAGTAAATGATGATTTTTTGAATGATCTTTAATCTCTGTATACATGAGATCATTAAGAAAAATCTGTAATTTAAAGAATAATTTTTTAAATGGTTTAAGAGTTCAAAGAGCATGCACAACACAATAAAGAGGGAGAGAGCTGAATCTAGAGTCAGGAGTCTTGAAATTCAAACAGGCTGCATCTCAAAATAATTATACAATCCTGGGCAAATTAGGAACATCTATGCCTCTTCATCTCTCAAAGATGTAAAAAATAAGATATAACTCCCCTTCTTCAAAAGGTCAGTCTAAGTATGAAAATGGCTAATCAAAGTGAAATGTTTTAAGAATCATTCATTAGATTAAGAACAGTGTTATGCAACAAAAGAGAAAACAAAGTTTTCATAGTCTAATAATTTAAGAAATCTTAGATTAATATAAGTGCCAGACAGAAAGAGAGAGGGGTGGTACAGAACAGATTTCTCAGGGACTTCAGTAAAGAGGGAATAGAGTCTGCCTGTAACATTGATTGACCTTGGAACACTACCTGCCCCTTCATTAATGAAACATCTGGAGAACATTCATAAGGAAAGGCAATTCCCGACACACAAGGAAGCTGTGGTGGTTTTACCGCTGGGGTGTTACGGTATAGAGTATGGAAGACTCAGTGGGGCAAAGCTGCTACAAAATTGATGGAACTCATAACTTCTTAAGGGTGACTCTAAGTGTTTCCTGTTTGCTTCCTATAAATGTCCTTAGTATAGGATCACAGTAGTCCTAGTTCCCTGAAACTATTTCTCACATGTGCAGGATAACACCAAGGTGACAAAGAACTGATATGTTCTCATCAAAGTTTGTTTCTTCCTTTTAAAGATGGGTAAGGTTGGAAAATTGTTTTCATTAGTCTTCTCATTGTCCCTGAGTGTTCTAGTCTTAACCTAGACACAGAGATCTTATGAAAGGAGCTCCCTAAAGAGGTTATATTTATACCTAGAACTCATGTTTTCTTTCTTTCTTTCTTTCTTTCTTTCTTTCTTTCTTTCTTTCTTTCTTTCTTTCTTTCTTTCTTTCTTTCTTTCTTCTTTCTTATTTTTTTGTAGTTTTCTGAAGTGAGAAAAGGGGAGGCAGAAAGAGAGACTCCTGCATGTGTGCAAACAGGATCCACTGGGCAAGCCCAATAGGTGGTGATCCTCTGCCCATCTGGGGTGTTGCTCTCTTGCAACTTGAGCCATTCTAGTGCCGAGGCAGAAGCCATGGAGTCGTCCTCAGTGCCTGGGCCAACTTTTCTCCAGTGGAGCCTTGGCTGTGGGAGGGGAAGAGAGAGATAGAGGGAAAAGAGAGAGAAAAAGGTGGAGAAGCAGATGGGCGATTCTTTCTAGTGCCCTGGCCAGGAATCCAACTTGGGACTTCCACACACTGGGCCAATGCTTAACCACTGAGCCAACCAACCAGGACTAAAACTCATTTTCTTTATTTGCAAAGTGAAAGAGATGAAGAAACCCCAAGATCTCTTCCAAGTCTAAAGATCTCTCTACTGGATCATAGCACTGCATCCTCTCTCCAACCCCCTTGTGTCTCTCAAGGCACTTAAAGTCACACCAACCTCCCTGGTTTAAATTAGCCAGTGAGGTCAAGAGTGTTATTTTCAGAAGACTTACAGGAAAGGTACAGCATTTCTATTGTACAAAGTCCACATCATCTTTCTCCTAGGTATTAATTAATTTTTAGATTAGATTATTGTCACTATGTCAGATGATGAAATAGAATAAACTATAGTACTCACCAAACACCTGATCAAAACCCAGCCCATAAACACGCTTTCTAACATAAAGAGACTATTTCAAAGAGTTGGTTGTAGAATTCAATAAACATGGTTGGCAGAACAAATGGGAAGATAACTGCAAATAAAATAAAATTGCAAAGCTTCAGGTATGTTTTGAGTATGTTATCAGATATTGATCTTCTTATACAGGTAACTAGAAAGTATGCCTAATTTCAGAAAATACTATTCTTATGAAATGTTGAATCTCATTCCGGGACTTGAAGAGCTCACTTGGTCATTTGTTTGGGAGATATTGCATACCTACTATGAGTCTCAACTAAGAAAGAAGAGGGACACAGAATTTAAAAAATGACTTGATTAGATGTATTGATTTCCATATTAGTAAACCAGCAAGTATATACTCAGCATACAGGTACTAACCAGTGACCCCCTAAATCTATGTGCTTTAAAAGCACATGACCCTAAATTAAATTTAAATTTTAAAGATCGAATGTGAAATAGCATATTATAAAAAGCACAGCCAAAATATCATTGTTTAAAAAACTTCACACTTAAAAATTAAAAGCTAAACTGAAAAATCAGAACAGTGAATGAAGTCATTTCCCCTTCCATAAGCTGTATTAGTAAAAAATGTTTAATTCTCTATTTCTTCTAATATTAATATTAATTCCTAGGTCTCACCTATGAATGGTGTGTCAGCTTGAACCTAAGATCTCTGTTTCCCTTTATAAAAACAAAATTAAAACAGAACATAAGGTTAATAAGAGCTTTGATAAATTGAAATTTCCAGGTACAATTTCACAATGCAAGGCTTCACATTTTTCCCACAGAGTGAGTGTGATCACTTCCATGATTATAATTTGGAGGGGAAGAGGGTGAGGAGTATATTCAGTATACCTAAAAAGAACATGGACAGCATTTTTTTTCTCTCTGCTGAATATTAAACCTATTAAAAGAACAAGGAGCATTTCATAAATTACTGATAACAGTACCTCTGTCCCAGACAGGAGGCCAGATTGAAGCTGTGAATGGGGCCATTGTGTGCATTACCAAATACACAAAGATATTCATCTCCAAACCTGATCTGCCTCCTGTCAAAGACAGGTAGAAATAATGAATATACAAAAGCAACCTTTTCTTTTTTATTTTTTTCAGACACACACACACACACACACACACACACACACACACACAAAGTGATTAGGACATTAATCATCAGTGGAAACAGCATTCCAGTAAAAAACAGCAAAGGCAACATAAATTAGTGTACCATAAACATGCTTGCAAAGTTCAACATGCAATACAATGCTGTTAAAAGTTAGCATGTCTGATGCTAACCTTTGAGTCATTTTTTTTTAATTTTTCTAAAAGCAATGACAAATTAGAAATAGTTGAATTCAGATTCTCACCTGTGAATGCTGAATTAATTACTAAATTTAGTTAAAAGCTGTAAGCATTAAATAGCTCTTTAAAGATTGGGCATTTTAACCCCTTCATCCCAAAGATAAGAAACTGAAGCTTAGAAAACCTGGTTAATGGCAGTGCCAGAGGAGAAGGCAGGCCCTCAGGTCCAAGGTCAGAATTATTTTGTTCACGCTGTGCTATTCTGTCTCTCTACTCAGGTAGACACTAAGCAGGGCCAGCCACGTTTACATAGTTTGGCAACTAACTGTCTTAAAATTTAAATCTCCTGGCAGAATGTGTTCTCTTTATGCTGAGTGCATCAGTTTTGCATGTTACAATATTTTATTTATTCTTCAGAACCCTTTAAGCTCATAAACATGACTATTAGTTTTACAAATTACCACATTACTCATAAATGAGTTGTCCTCCTAATATAGCACATAACTTATTGTTGCATTTTATTGGACCATTTATAATAAAATTATGGTAATGTTAAATAATCCTTAGAGAAAAAACATATTCATCATTTTAGCAAAGACTTAAGTGTTACATTTTCTTCTAAAGTAGTTGTAGGGATTTTTATTAAGACTGCTATGCTATTTCTTTGAGAGGACTTCTGGGTTTTTATTTGGGGCCATACCTTCTGTCTTACCTCTTCTCCAGGTTTCTCATAAAAGTCTAAGCCACTTACAGTGTTCTGGTTTTCACTGTCTAAAGAAAAATGATTTGCTCCTTCCAAATCACATGAAATCTATTTAATTTGTTCCTTCGGTTAGCAATTAATGTTCAGCGTCAAAGCCTAAAATCACATCTTCCCCGTATTACCCACTCCTAACAAAAACATTGGCACTAAGACATGACATTCAAAAAAGCAGCTGCCTCCCATAAAATCCAACAGTGTTCTCTTCAGAATAAGAAATGTGGAGCCACAGACCTAAGCACCGTTTTTATGTTCATTGAAGTACTACGTATATAGCTAAAACCAAGGGTGGCCTAATCATGGGATGACCACCAAATTTTTTCTTTTTTTGTTAGCATTCATGGATATGGAAAATTACTTATGGGGCTATCAGGAGCCATATTACAAATGAGCTTCATCTAATGAGAGCTAATATAAAAAGAAAAAAAGTTAAAGCACACTGAATTAATTATATCTGAGATTTGACTTACACATTAGATGATTAAATATGTGAATCTGAAAAAGTCCCTGAAGGTAGTCTAGTTTCTTTAAATAATTGACCAGGGCCTTTTGGCTAACGTGACTTTCCTCATGTAGCTTGCTTCTGTTATCTTAATTTTTCACTGTCTTAATTTTGTATTTTCTTTATACCTTACCTTCTCTTCAATTCAGTAGTCATTTCTGGGGAACAAATTACGCAGAGAAAAGTCATAGGGCTTAAAGAGGAAGGGAAAGTTGAAAAGTGGTCCCCAACGACTATCCAAGGGCCATCCCTCTAATTAGTGGTCAGATTCAAATAATTTAACAACTGCTTCTCTGCACTAATGACCATTTGAAGTATTTAAAAAATAATAAACAAAGACGTAGTTTATTATTTTATGCATTTAATACGTAAATAAAAACTATGAAAGAGGCATAGAAAACTAGATTATAAGAAAGACTTTTAAAATATTAATGGAAAAATATTAAATTATACCTGACATAAAGCAATAGAACTATTATTTAACATTTTCATATTGCTTCTTGATCGGCATCCTCTCTTACAATTCTTTTTACCTTTGGACAGAATGAACATTACTACGGGTGCTCAGAATATATTGTGGCGCTGATAAACGTTAAAAAAGAGTAAGGAATGTAAATTTGTGATTTCCATATTGGTCAGTTGCCCAGGCACCCACCTTGGAGAGAACCCTGATTACAGATGCCATTTTAACAACTGATTCACTGAACTCAACAAAAAAATAGGTTTTGATTCTCCCAAACTGTGCAAACTGGCTAAACTGTGCGCACCACTATCTCCAGGGTAGAAGACAGATTCGCATGGCTAATGCATCAGCCATTGTACCAATAACTTCAGTCCCAACACAGATTCCTATCATTTATTTTTGTTATAATAGGAATTTATCAAATCAAATGCTGAGTTAGCAAGAATGGGTAGAATTAAAAAGAACTTCTTGCTATGAGAATAGAAGGAAAACCAGACAAAAAGACAATATCCAATACAGGGTGGTGAGCACTAAGGCACCTTTGGCCTGGGATGCTAAAGAAGGGAGTAGCTTGGAGCCCACAGGAAGAGTTGATTTCCAAGCTGAATCCTGAAAAATGATGTTTATCAGAAAACTTTAGAAGTTAAGCACTTTCCAAGAAGAAGAACAGCACCTCTAAACCTGCAGTTGTTCCTAATCTTTTGAATGTCATGGCAAAATCAAATTTCAAAAATTATTTCTCTATTAAGGAAAAAAGATTTCATTCAGGCACACATTACTCTTGGCCTTTTATCAAATATATATTTTTAATTTACTAGTCTATTATACCTTATGGTATATACCTAACTTCAAGGAATTAAGAACATAAAAGGCAGGATCAGAAGTTGGTACTGATATAATACAAAGTATAGTACTGCAGTGACTAATAGTTCCTTTGTGTTCATTAGCATGTTATTCAACTACAATTCACATTTAGTTTGAATTTTAATTAGTACATCTGAATTGTGTCACAATACACTAAAGTCAGTTATGTTTGGCACTAGGGTCCTGGAAAACCAAAGCTGCTTGTGTAATATTTAAAATATGTTTAGAACCAAAGTAAATTGTTATTAAAATAACAAATACATTATTACTAAAAATAATAATTATGAAGTTACCATTTATCTCCCACTTACTGTGAGTCAGGGCTGTTTTAAGCATTTAAAAGCAATGGCTCATTTAATCCTCACAAAAACAACTAGGAACCACCATGTTCTCATTTGCAGATGTGGAAACTGAAGCTGAAAGAATCAAGCAGCAGAACTGGGATTGAAATTTAGAACTAAAGGCACTGCTTTCAAGAGTTTTATTCAGAAATGTGGCTCCTCTAACCAGATGGCTAGCTTCCAGGTCATCAGAAACATCAGAAGGTGTGAGGGTAGTAGTGGGGGGACCCAGATTGGGCATAGTAGATTTGAGGCGGCCAACATCTACTCTGGATTTTGCTTTAACATATCACATCATTTTCATATTTGTCCACATTACTTTTGGACATTTTGAAGCAAAAAGATAAATAGGAAACCAACTAATGCTTCTTTTAAAAAGCTTTCAGATTATGGAAAGAAATAGATTTAAGCATATCTAATTAAAACAGAGATCCTGTCACCAAATCAAAATTCCTATAGTTTATAAGGCCAACACTCAAAATGTTAGAGTTTGGAGTAAGGAAAGGTTTATTGATCGAGAAGGCAGTAACCAAGGAGATGGGAGACCTAATGGTGACTCAAATCTATCTTACTCGCTGGAATAGGTTAAGGGTTTTGAAGGGACTGAGGGAATAGCTATGTAAGAGTGATGATGGGACAAGTTGCTTATTTTAGGACAGGTTTAACATTGCGATTGGAGAATTCTCATTAAAAACTGTATTTATTTTGTTCTTCATCTCTCTCATTTGTTGGTGTTACCACCATGAAGAAAGCTTATATTCTTTTTATAAATATAATTCTGTATCCTCTGAGAGTCTTCCTGAAGTCTTATTGAATATTTTATTGATTATACTATCTTACCAAGTTAAATGTTCTAGAATACTCTGCTATTATGGTGGTGTTGTTATTTTATGGTCAACCTTGGAAGGGTTTAGAATCTGTCCCTATACCATATGATGATACACTGGAAAAAAAATTGACTTTTGAGGATTTTTAAAGAACTTATAGAATGTATGATTTTTTTTAGCCCTTGACTTTGTAATACAGGTTAGAGGGAAAATAAAAAAGTTCAGAGTAAGGTCTTAAAGTGATATGTCAAAATAGATGGAATGATTTGTGGGCCATTTTATTTTAGTAGAGAAATTGGATGGTTTATTAGCATACACATACACATATTTTATTTTAATAATTAATCTGATAGTTTACCAACATACATGTGCATACATCTTTTTCTCACTGTAAAGAAAGTTTATGCTCTGAAATACAGTTTGAAAAATATTAAAAAAATATAAGAAAAATTTATACATAATCTCACAACACACTTAAAGACACAGTTAATACTTAAGGATTTTTCCTTTTAATAAAAAAATAAATAATTTAGCTTTAGTAACTGAACCAATTTATATTTAAAAAGAAAAAAGGACTTTTTGTTCTATACAGTTGAATGGACTATAAAATAAAACAGCAAAATACGGCACTTTAAGACATTTAACCCAGGCATTGCCTAGTTCATCTTCTTAAGCTTGGCTTTATAAAATATTAAATTTAAACATATATTTCTGTTATATTTTTATATTGTTATGCTATACTAAATTATATAATGTTATTTTGTGTCACATGGATTTCTGTAACTAGACATCAAAATATGACTGGGGTAATAAATACTATGTATATTAATTGCTTAGATTCTAAGGACCACATCCTGTGTGTCATTGTATTTTTCGAATCACCTTCACAGAATGTATAATGTGGCCTCAATAAATTCTCGTTGAATTAAATTGTCCTCTCCACAACATCACCAGCTAGCAAGTATAATCTTTATTACACTTTTGAGCAGTGGAACACATTTCACATAGTGAACAAAAAATGTGCCTCTCTAACAGCTCTGTCAGTAGCAAAACCCCAAAATTATTGCACAGAAGACATGAGCATTAGACGTATGTATTTTGCAATAAAAATGCACATATCTTTATTATAATTTCTGTTTTGAAATGATGTAAAAAAGGAAAGAATGCACTGCCATTTAAAATGAAATCACAGTACTGTGGAGATGATCCAGTCTGCTCACGCCCAAGTCTGACCCTGCCAATGTGAATAAGTACCTCAATACCTTACATCAGTGGTTCTTAACCTTTTTTGAGGTACCGAACCCACCAGTTTCATATGCGCATTCATCAAACCCTTCTTTAGAGATAAATAAAATATGATTTTTTTTTCCAAATTCAAGACATAGGTATATGTTTTTTTACTGGTGCACAAAATGAGCCGTGCATGAACATCACCTTGCTCAAAGAACAAAACCAACAAAGTGCATGAACTCACAACAAATTACAGTATTACTTTATTCTGGCCTCCACAGCAGAGGCTTCTCCCAACCTCTGAGACTGACTCATCGAACCCCTAGGGTTCGATAAAACCCAGGTTAAGAACCACTGCTTTACATGAACAATATTGAGCTTTAAATATTCACCTAATGTAATTAAAATCTTTGTTCAGGTGCCCATAAAAGCTTTCGTTCCTGACTGCTTTTTTTGTTTGTTTGTTTTCATCCTATTCTTCTAAAAGACTTTCCTAATCCTGAAGTTTCTTGCATGTTTTGGTACTAAACAATGATACCATATGCAGTAGTGTTCTTCCTATGTTCTTTTTGCTTGTGCATCAAAGGACCATTTTTGTTATTGGCTAATAACTACTAAAAAAAAATTTTAAACCACAAAATTGAATCAACTAGAATTTCTAGTTTGTTTAAGAAGATGTGAATTTATTTCTTTTTTCTCTCTATAGTGCTTTGTAGAAAGTTTTGCCATATTACTTTTTATGAGACTTTTTATTACCAGCAGAGAAAGATATGGTTTTATTGTGTGAGAATGTTTTATTACTTTTATTTCAGTTTTAATTCAGCTTATACTAAGGTTTGACTTACAGTGTTTCTGTTTAGGCAGTGTTATTTTTGCAAAGATTTGATTTGGGCAAGCTAGATATTTTTTTAAGTGAAAGGAAGGGAGATAGACAGACTTTCACATGTGCAACTAGTATCTACCTGACAACCCCCATCTGGGGCCGATGCACTGCCCATCCAGGGCCATGATTTCAACAAAGCCATTTTTAGAACCTGAGGGGGAGGCTCCACTGAGCCATCCTCAGCACCAGGGCCCATGTGTTTGAATCAATGGGGCCATGGCTGCGGGAGGGAAAGAGAGAAAGAGAGAGAGAGAGAAGAAGTGGCAAGAAGCAGATGCTGTGCCATGACCCGAGAATCGAACATGGGATTTCTACACACTGGGTCAACGCTCTATTGCTTAGCCAACAAGGCAGGACCTAGATTTTTAATATGATACTTAAACCTCAGATTAAGCTTTTTATTACTCTTTAGTATCATATATTTCCCAGGCATTTTATAGGATATCCTGGTTATTAAGTTTAATTCTGAAGTCAGAAAATGCAGGCAAATATCACTGTATGCTTTCCATTGCAGCCTTAGAGAGTGAGTACAGCTTAAAGGCTCTTCATTTGGACACAATGACTGTCACATCTGATCTCAACATGTCATAACAACTATAGGTACATATTTTGTTTCAACTGAAGCAGAGTTGTTAAAAGTTTAATTTTGTCCTGATGGGGAAAAGGAGAAATTTCCCAGAGGAAATATGATTGCATTATCATTAAAAATGCACACACACTCTTTTATTTGAAGCCATTGCCCTGTTTACAAATACATAAGACAAAGACATTGAGCATCACCCAGCTGAAAGAAGGAAACAGCAATGTCTTTTTTCCCACCAACAAACAAGCAGCTATAACCAGGCAGGCAAAATCTGTAACACCATGGATAATACAGAAGCCCTAGTATCTTCACAGCATAGTGAGAACAGTAGTTTTTGTTTTTTTCTTATTTATAACTCCAAAATATGTGCAGTCTGGGTTTACTTCCATGAATGATTTAAGTCGGCTGCCCTCCCTAGATGCAACTCAGCCTCTGCTCTGTGCCTCTTAGGTTTGTTTTTAAAGGCTCACATATATAAACACCAGAAATAAAGCACGCATACATCCATTTGCTAGACTAATAGTAGACTAATAGTCCCAAGCTTACATGTTCAGTTCATAGTTCTTTTGTAGGACTAGATCAGTGTGTGTATGTGTGTGTGTGTGTGTGTGTGTGTGTGTGTGTGTGTGTGTGTTTAAGAGAGAGAGAGAGATAAAGAGGAAGGAAATGAATGTGAGTCACATCTTTCTGCAAAGACTAGTTTTACTAAAGGATATACTTTCAATTTACAGAGAATTTTCTAAAACGTCAGCTCCCAGCATGCAACAAAAATAGGTGAACTTTTCTTTTATTCTTATATCTATTTAATTTAGTATAATTTGAAGTGATCTTTGAGCCTATAAAGACAATGTCTAACATATTAATAGTCTCATAGCATGGGAAAGAAACAAAAAAAATTATACTTCTCAAAATAGAGAGCAGAGTATAAGCATTAGAATATCTACTTTTTAAGAAACAATTTACCCACTTAAATTTATATAATATAAAATTCCTAGGAACAAGCCCAAAACAAACTGAGGGAACAGAAAGGTTTGTATGACTAAAGTTAGTAACAGCTTTGAAGGGCCTGTAGTTCGTGAGAAAAAACAGTTTGAAATACTGACTAGAGAGAAAGTTCCTTGGAGGCCAGAGATTTTTGTTGTTGTTGTTTTGTTTACCACCTACAATAATGCCTAGCACCTAGTAGACACTCAACAACTATTTATTAAGTGACTGAGTCGACGAACAGGACAGAAAGGTAAAATACATTAGAATTGCAGTTTTGCCGCATACCCAACACTTTCTCTATAAAACAACTTCTCGATAGGTGATACTTGTTGTGTAGTTACTATCGCTGTTGATTTATATTCATATAAAGTGTTTGAAATTCGTGAAGCTTGTTGATTTGGAGTCAGAGTACATCATTAGGGAAATAGCCCAACGGTGGAGCAACCACATCTTAGCTTATCTTAAACAGGAACGGCAGCTGTCATGTAGTCGAGCTACTTCAACCTATTTATTGATATGCCTTTCATATGGATGCGTGAAAAGTGTAAGCATTGCATATGTGAAAAGTGATATGCTGATTATTCTATACTAGGTAATTTATTAACTCAACAACTCTTACGATTTGTTTCTGTAAATCCCTGGACTTTTCAAAGTATGGGGGAATCGAAAGATGATTAGGACCTATTCTCTAGGAGATGATCAATTAAAGGAGGCACACAAATAAGTAAACATGTTATTCTAAAGATGGGAATGTGTACTATAGTTGATTATACGGAAAGGACTGAATGAAGCCCTTAACCGAGACTGGATGTTTGAGGAGAGAAAGTAAGTACTAAACTGCAACTTGACAGCTAATAGAAGGATCAAATGGACTTTTTAATGTCTACAATTAGAGAAGTCAATATATTACTTGTAGCCAAAATAAATGATTATAAAAGGATCAGAAGAAATCATTTAAATGAGCAACTAGCCAATTCCATTTATCTAAGACAAATATTAACATATGCAAGGGTCAATAGTTCTTCTAGTTCTGCTTCCTGCAAGCTCACAGCATGACTCATAATCACGTCACAATTTGTCCTCATCAATTCTGTGGACTCCTGGAAGGTAGAATCTGCACATTATCCACTTTAGTATCCCAAACACTCAGCAGAGTGTCTGGCACATTGTAGACACGCAATAAATGTTTTCTTGAATTGACTTACACTCACCAACCAGTATATTAAAAGCAGAAAATAAAAGATAAAAACAAGTTGTGTGATTTCCTCTGGACACAGTTGTAATTTACTATCTGGGACAGTCTCATCAATCAAGCCTTTATCTCCAGTCCTTGAGAGGATAATTTTCTTTCAACAATTATTATTAATATTTTTTACCAACTTGGGACCATAGGAAAATTGAACTTATGAAAAATGTCTGTCTTTTTCATCCTTGGAATAATTATACCTTTCAAAACACTATCTTTTCGGGTTTTCAGATGATAGCGTTTTTCAAATCTCAGGTTGCAAAAGCTGAATAATTTTCTCAACAATGTGCAAGATAGAGACATGTCCAAGGTTACTCAAGCAGGGTCATAAATCAACTCTTTGAGGATGTCTTCTGAGATTAAAAAAGAGAGATCATATAACATTTTGTAGATTGGGAGTCCCATACAAGTTGTCATACATTTAAAATGATACAAAAATGCAATTGCATAGAAATATAAAGTGATATTATCTATCGGATCAAAAACTATGTAGATAATTTGGATATAAAATGAGTGTAGATAATTATTTTAACATTACAATTTGGCAAAATACATTCATGTTTCCACTTGCCAAATGAAGAAATAAGTTGTATGTAATTCTACTATTAATGTAGAAAAGCAATAAATATTGCAAATAAGTAATGATGTTTTTGGTTTGTCCTTGAAGTTTGCTTCAAACATTTATTTCATTACTATTAAAGGCAAGTTATTTCCTTAGATTTCCTAAAATCAGCGTATGTTTTAAAATGCCTATCAATATATTTGATACTACTAAATTTAAAATACAAAATGGCCAGATTATCTGACTAACATAAACTAGAAAATTGAAGTGATTTTAAAGACTATTTGCAAGTAAAAAAGTAATTTTTTCTCTATTTTATTCTTAAATTTTTCACTACTCCTAGTCTATATTTTGGTGTTTCCAGCTCAATTCTCCTTATTTTCTTAATACTTTTCATATATAAAGACATTATAAGTATTTTGCTACCACTTCTGTTAGACCCAAAGTATATCCAATACGTTGTTTATTTCAGCTCAGCAGCATCATTAAAGATGTTTAGCTCAGTGGCTTGGGTCAAACCCCAAGTCTGCACTCTCTAGCCCAGTGTGCCTGGGCAAGAGATTTCAAGGCTTAAGCCTCAGTTTTCCCATGAATGAAGTAAGAGTTGTAGGGCTATCATGAGGTTTAAGTATAATGAACTTATACTGTGCTTACTAAAATCTCAATAAAAGTAAACTTTTATTGTTATCATGGTTAGGCAATAATGTCTGTGCTGTCTGGTTTGGTGGCAATAGCGGGACTCGCTTAAGTAATATCAGACTGAGAATCAATTAAGCTTCCCTGGTCCCCAGCTCAGTGACCCTGGGCAAGTCATCTATTTCAGGACTACAGTTGTCTCATTAGTAAACTGAGAGATATAGATGAGATGATCTCAAAGGTCCAAAATTCTTTGTTCTGAATTAATTTCATGCTCTATATTTTTACTTATAACATTCTGGTCAATCACTGGAATTGTAACAATTTATCATAAAAATATAATCTATAACACCCCCTCCCCCCAAAAAAGTGAACCTGTGAAACCTGGTCATGTGGTTAGAGCCAGAAAGAATCCAATTTGATATAAAGTCATTTTACTCAAGTGCTGTGTGGCAGGGATTCTGCTGAATAAGGTACTTGAATGGGGCACTTTGAGATCAATGTCACAAAAAATATTTCTGCAGGTAATTAATAATGTGTGTATAGATATTCCCTGCTATGCTGCTGGAGCCAAATAATCTCTCAGAGCAAATCAGTGGTCCTTACCAGGGTCCCCGACTATCCCCATACACACTTTTCACAATTATCATTATCCTGAAATAAATCCAAATTAAGTTTTCTGGACCAGGATTGAAATTATGTGCTAATAGTTATTTTTATTGAAATATTAAAACAATTGGTTTGAGTCATCTTCAAAACACTGCCTTCATATTTCAAATATAGTTAGGAGGCTGTCAGCACATATTACTATAGACTGGAGATATTTGCTTATTAAATAATTTTTACCAGGAAAAAACCCATTACAGGAAACATCTTGTTTACAAGAGTGTCCTGGGGATAGCAAATAGAAAGCAATGTATTACATTGAATTATAGAAATAAAATGGGTTAATTCAGCTAATAAATTCAATAGAAATATGAGACATTATTTTACAAGTCAAAGACAACTGCAATTTAATTAAAGTGACAGATTTTTACTGTGGATTGTAAATACTGATTAAAAATACTCCCTTAAAACTCTAGTAACCACTGAGCATTATTTCAATGCTCTAGTTTAGGACCCAATATTCAATGATTCTTCAAAAGCTATATTCTATGCCTCTCCCACACAGACAGATAACAAAGCAGAAGCACTAAGTCTATTTGATACAGTGGGAAGGATAGAGGCGAGATTAAGAGAACAGGCAATGAGTGAGAGACTTTACGCCCTGGATATGTGGTCTTTGGGTAGAGGTTTAGAGGTTTAACCTCTTGGAGTCTCTATGATCTCATCTGTAAAATAAAAACAACAAACAATAAACATGGGGTAATTGCAGAGTCAAATGTGATGTCATATAAGCAAAATTTAGCAGGATGCCGAACTGAGAAATTACTGAGTAAATGGAATCAGCACTATTGATACCACTATTTAGCCTCAGCTTACAGGTCCTAAGAGAGTGAATCAATAAAATTTCCCTTTCTCTTAGCCTATTTTTATATATATCTGATCTCTCACAATGGATTATAATTTTTAATGGCAGCAAAGATGGTATCTTAATCATCTTTGCCATCTTTATATGTTCCCCCACTGCATAGTATAGAATTCAAAATATTTGGATCATGAATGAAAGAAAAAAATGAATGAGCAAAGGGAGCCCCAAAGTTCTCCAAGAGAACCCAGTGGAGACAGTATCTGTGAAGCAGGCATCTGAGAATGCCAGGATGGATGGCCCACTTGTCCTGGGTAAAGCTGCAAAAGAAATTATCATTGGCTGTGGGCAAAAACTACTAAACTGGCAGTTGTAGTAATGGAAAAAATAAAGAAAAAGAAAAAAATTGGGGTCCAAGACATCTTCTCAGTAGACTGTATTCACATGTACACTTATTGTGCTTTTGGAGAATGACTTAGTAAGACAGTATGAAGTCCTGTGGCTCAAACTTTGTAGAACATTGAACATTCTTTTAGAAGGACTCAGAATGAGGATCAGATTACCAATAAAAAGTTAGTACATTTAGACTTGTGATGTTCTTTCCAAGGATACCAAGCATGTGTCAGGCCCTAATTTCTATTCAGAATTTTAGAGACAGATGTTTAATTAGAAGCCAAAAAATTCTACCTTCTTTGACCCACAAGAGAAGAAATAACCAAAAACTTTGGCATGTCACAGATGGCCATCCTACAGAAGTGGTCATTCCCTCCCAATAAGCTTTGTATATTGACTGTGTCAATTCACATCTTATGTCCCCTCTGAGAAGTTCTGGTAGGTGTTTTCTAACCACACTAGTCTGAAATCTCCAAGACTGAAGATCTTTCTAAATGTCACATCACCTAGCATGCCTCCTATACCCAATAATCACTCAAAAAAGGAGTGTAGTTTAGAGTAACAGAAAACATATGGAGTTCGAAGTCTCAGATATGTATTTGATCGTAACCCCCTTCCCAATGGCTTCCCAATAGCTTCCTCCGCATCTCAGAGAACAGTGCCACCAATCTCCAAGTAGCTCAGGTACTAAAGGTGAGCATACCATTCAGGTGCCCACCTCCTTCATTCCACAAATCCAGCCAATCACCTCCAGTCCATTGTGTTCTCTACAATTTGCCATCCAATTTCTTGCCTGCATTACTGCAGCAGTCTCTGGCCTCCGTCTCACTCCTCATCTCTCTAAGCCCATTCTTATATTTACAGCCCATGCAATCATTTGCTACTTCAACCCTGACCGAGTCATGCTCTTTAGTTTTCCGTAACACTTAAATTCTTTAGTGTGTCTTACAGGTTTTTTTCTTGTTCTGGTTCCTGTTCCCATTTTCCGGTTCATTTATCACCTCAACTTCCCCACTCCTTCTCAGACACATTGAAAAATTCTTGGTTCTGAGAATGCAGTATACATTTTCCATTTAAAGTCTTTTTTCCTCTCTACCTGGAACATTTTCCCATCTCTAATCTCTGTTCTCTCACTTTCTCCCTCCACCTAGGAAGCATTTTTGTGGCATTCCCACTTCCAAGGCTGGTTGAGCTGCTGCTTTCAGTACCACAGCCTATGGGTACAACCATGGATCAGGACTTTTTTTTTTTTTCTCTAGACAAAGGAATGTCTAAGTTGATCCACAAAGAATGAGTATGGTCCAATAAATAAGATAGAAAAGATTGATTGCTGAATGGATGAATGGAAACAATTTTGACAAGAATCACCTATAAAAGATGTCACTGAGACCCCTGTTTTGCAGGCCACTGCTCGTTTTACAGGCACATGCTAGAATATCCAGATAGAAAATACTTCCCCCACTTTACTGCTTTTCCAGGAAGCTTTGAGCATTTTAGAATATGTTATTTCATAGCATAAGAAAACCAAAACTGCCCAGCCTTATGGTTGAAGCCACAAGTCAAGAAGAGAAATAGAGGCCAGGTTAAAATCAGAGCTTACTATATGGTCAAATGCTGACTCTTTTACACCTAGAAAATATTTCTGAAAATGAAATATATCAGTAAATGAGGACATTTAAGGAAAGCAGGCAGTTGAAGTATATATACATATATCAGGTAGTTAAAATAATTAGATGAGTTATTCTATGAAAACCATACTTTTATCACAACTGAAAAAGATCTGTTATAAACTGAACAATAAAAAAAAATGTTAAGACCTTTTATATCTGTTTCCCTTGATGTCCCCACTAAAGGCTACCCTATTATGTTTTTCTAATCTTGTGGCAACTCTCATAACTGAGCGGGATGCTACAGAAGCTGACAGTTGAAGGACCTCAGTGAACCGGAATGTTTTTGCCACATAATAAACAGAAATGGTTGTTTGGGCTCAACAGTGATTTCTTTTGGCATTTAAAAAGCCGAAACACAAGAGAATGAGCCAGTAAACCCTGCAAATCATGGAGACTGTAGATTATAAGAACGCTTTGGGAGTCCTATCATGGCAAGGAGACATTTTTATCACAGCCAGTGCTGCATGGGCAAACTAGAGCTCCTCCATACCATTTCCAGAGCCTTCCTTTAAAACGGCACCCACTGGACAACCCAAGTCTCAAAATGATAGCTGTCGAGTTACATTAACAGTATGGCCATTATGAGTATGCACATGAAAAATTAAAATGTCTGTTATTCCAAGTGCAGGGTAAGTGACATAAAGTCCAGTGGAAATAAAAATATTTCTAGGATCAACTGTACGACATAAATAATTTTTAGTAGACATCCCTCTTTCTGTCTTTTATTTCTTTATCCTTTTATTGACCCTCTTTTTGTCTTCAGTGAAGGAGGATCATTCATGAACAGAGAAATCTAGAGGGCCTTTTTTATTTTTTAAAGATTTTATTTATTGTCTAAAGAGAGAGAGAGAAAGAGGGAGAAAGACATGGGAGAGGAGTGGGAGGCATCAACTCATATTTGCTTCTCACTGACCAGGCAAGGCCAGGGCCCCAAACCAGCAACCTCAGAACTCCAGATTGATGTTCCATCCACTGTGCCACCACAGGTCAAGTCAGGTGCTTGTTTGAAATTCAAAAATTGGGGTGATGCAAGGCTCGTAGTGCACCAAGTAAACCTTAATCATGTAGACATTACACTTCATAGCAGCCCCAGAACTAGCAGAGTTGATGAGTTTCAGGAACACTTCAAGCAAACCCTGGGCTTTAGGCAGAATTACAATGTCAATTAATTTTATTCCCTTTCCAGCCTCCTTTTCTTTACCCAGGGATCGATTAGCATTAGTTAGATGTCTTAAATTCCTGATTTACTATGGAAGACTAGAAAGTAGATTGGATTTGAGCCCAGGCCAGTCAATCATTTCTTAGGTGATCTTGTGCAATTGACTTAAACTTGCTGCTTCTCACTCTCCCAACCTATAAATATAAAGTCATTCATTCATCCATCAAACATGTAGTTTTAAAAGCTTAGTACATGAAAAATATGGTGCTAGAGCTGGATTTTTTTTCTCCCAAAGTGAGAAGCATGGGGAGGCAAACAGACAGACTCTGGCATGGACCTGACTGGGATCAACCTGGCATGCCCACCAGGGGGTGATGGTTGGCCCCTCTGGGGTGTTGATCTGCTGCCAGAGTGATTCTAGCACCTGAGGCAAAGGCCATGGAGACATTCTCAGTGCCCGAGCCAATTTGCTCCAATGGAGCCTTGGCTGCGGGAGGGGAAGAGTCAGAGAAAGGAGAGGGGGAAGGGTGGAGAAACAGATGGGCGCTTCTCCTGTGTGCCCTGACTGGGAAGTGAACCCAGGACTTCTATATGCCAGGCCGATGCTCTACAGCTGAGCCAACCCACCAGGGCCTAGAGCTAGATTTTTAATGATTAAAAAATGACACCTACTTCAATGGTAAAAAATAAGGTAAATACATAAAATAAGAGCATTACCAAGATAAAGTTAAAGGAGAAAAAAGGTATATAAATGTATCAAATGCATTACTTGCTTCCATGGTTGGCACTTAAGCCATATCACTACATCCTCAGCCTGATTTTTTCCCCAAAATTATTCTATTCCCCTGTGGAAATTAAAACTCCCATTCTTTCAATGCTGTGATTTTCATTAAGGTATCAATCTAACTATCTAATTAAACAACAGAAATTGACCCTTAGGGGAATTCATGCTTCCCCACAAAATTTGCTATTTTTACAACTGTAGCTGTTTAACTCAAATGAAAGTCAGATCAAGGCAAACAATACTTTAAATATTACTGCTCACAAAAATTAGGGGACATTTTTAAAATGAATATGAAGTGATAACATATCCCCTAATATTTGTGAGTAGTCCAGCATTGTTTGTGGGCCAATAGGAAAAGTTGATTTTAAAATATTGTAAACCATTAAAATATTCCTTTTATAATTACAGAATCCCTCCTAGGTTTTGGATCTCTTTGATTAAATCCCCAGAAGTGAAATCACTGGCAGGTAAAGCACACTGTTGTCCGTGTCCATTGACTTTTCTTTTTCTATTTTATTTTTTGCTGAATCCTTCTATACTCCCATCTCAGACCTCCCCCAAGCTGTCAGTCTGCTCTTATTGAGTCTGTCTCCATTTTCCTTCTTAGTTTATTTTGTTCGTTAGATTCCACATCTGAGTGAAATCATATAGTACTTGTCTTTATCTGACTCGCTTAGCGTAATGCTCTCCGGGCCCATCTATACTGTCACAAAGGGTAAGATTCTGTCTTTTTGTATGGCCAAGTATTATTTTATTGTGTAAATGTACCACAATATTTTTATCTGCTCATCTATTGGGGGGCATGTGGGCTGCTTCCAAATTCTGGCTATTGTAAATAATGCTTCAATGAACATAGGGGTACATATATGCTTTAATTCCTGTCTATATGTAACTCTAGATTTTTAGAGGAGATAAGACCATAACAGATACACATAAAAAGTACTTAGTGAACAAAGGTATTACTTAAATCTATAGTGCCTAAATAAACTGTCATAAAGCACCAAAATGGGTAAAACAATTAGACACAAAACAGCATATACTGAATTATTACTGGAATGAGGGCATAGTACAAACAGCAAGTCCTGGAGAACAGAGACATGGGTATGTACTAGCAGAACTCACGAGAGAAGACTCTCTGAGGACCTAGGACACATACTGCTTTTTAAATTAATACTAGTGACCACTTATTGAGTATTGTCCTTGTACCAGTCTTATAAATATATATATATATACATACATATACATATACATATACATATACATATACATATACATATGTGTGTATGTGTGTGTGTGTATATATATATATATATATATATTAGCTAAATATTTTTTACCTAGTTCTTTTCAACAAGCGAGGGAATTGAGGCTCAGAAAAAATAAAAAATGTATTCAGAGTCCCAAGTTTATATTTATTTCCCTCATATTTATATGGCAATAGTTTAGATTTAAAAATCTGAAACTTAAACATCAAGAAAGTTAGTAAGAGGCTATCAGAGAACCAAGGCACAGTGTGCTGGCACTTGTCCTAGGCTTCTTCTATTCCCAGTGATGGAATTGTAAATAGCATTCATTGGTAATTTTGTAAATAAAAGGGCCATGATGCATGGAATTAAATTACCTTAAAGTCCCAGCTTTGCTCACTTTAGACTTAGATGCTTGTTAGAGTATTTGCCTTTCTCCACCTCAGTTTCACCATATGCAAAATGGGCACCAGAAACAATGTTATGCTTTGTAAGATGTTATGAGGTTTTACAGATCATGTGTACATCAATACCCAAACCCGAATCATTTTCTGTTGTTTTAAGGTAGTAGTCATCTGTGCCCTATATTATTATATTCTCTGAGTTCTCTGCAGATATTTTTTTAAATACCCCCAAGAAGTGATTAAGTTTTCCTCTCTCTCTGTTTTTTTCTCTCAGCCTCCCCTGTGGACCCTCTACCCCTTCCCCTCTTTTGAGTATTAGTGTCCCCAAAGTCTGCATTAGTTTTGTTTTTAGAAAGTTAAATTTAACAGGGTGACATTGATCAACAAGAATATGTAAATTTCAGGTAAACATCTCCACAACATTAGAAGAGTTGATTATGTTGTATAGCCATCACCCAAAGAAAAATCATTTTCTGTCACCTTACATTTGCTCTGGTTTTTTAGCTTAGTTTTCAGGAAGTTCCCCTCTAACAACAGATTCCCACTCTGCATCTACTGTTCACACTTCTCCCCTGGATGCTGCTCCCTAAACCCACCACTCTAAGGGGAATTCCCACTGATTCCAAATAGTCATCCAAAACATGTTCAGAAATTAACATGCTCTCACCTCTCACACCCTGTGCATCCTCTTCCTTATCTCCAGTTCTCTCTTTAATGGTCCCATCACCCTCCTGAAGACTCAAGCCAGAAACCTAGTTGCCATATGGCTTCTCTCTCACTCACCAGTTAGATATTATCCACCTTGACTAGCTATACATTTTACCCTATAGATATCTCCAGTTGCTCCATACCTTTCCCACTACTTTCACTGAAGCCATCATTAATTCTCATATACATACTCTGCCTCCAACTTTGCCTTCTCTTAAATTCCGAAGAGCCTAAAGCTAACACTCAAGTTTTATCAAATGCAGATTCTCAGTCAAAAAATGTTTAATTCAGTGCAGGCTGTAAGGAGTATTTGCCTTTAAAATACACCATCCAGAGATATCAGTGCAGTTTAGGCAAGGAAAACTGATGTAAACCATTCTTCAATGAGAAAGGGAGATCAATTATGCCACCTCTTTGCTTTCAACTGTTTGGTGACTCCTTTTTACTTTTAGGATAAAGTCCAAAATTCTGAACAAATATATTTACCTCCCTTGTCTTCTGCCATACCCCCAATCCATACATGCAATTTGAAAGAGTATCACCTAAAAAAGAGTCCTGGAATTCGGAGGAGTGCAGGGAAAAGAGACAAGCAAGGGATTTATGAGTTACTGAAAACATGCTTAGTATTAGCTCATTTGATCTCCACAGATGTCACCATCATCATTTAAGTGATGAGAATTTATAAACACAAAGTAGAGTAGCATGCCTAGGCCAAATGGACAGCATCAGAGTTGGAAGTAAACCCCAGTTAGGCAAGCATTAAGGCATCTTTTACTTTTCCAAATTTTTGCCATGGGACATATTTTAGAAAAATAGGTGAGGCCAAACCACATACTATGTCAGTTGTGACCATATGAAATAGGGTAATCCAAAGTAAGACAGGGGAGCTACAATCTCCAGGCAGATTCTTCAGGAAGATTATGCCAGAGAACAAGATGCAGATCTAGATATGAGTGTGGGTGTGTATGGGGATGGGGATGGGGATATGGTTATAGATACAGCTATAGATACTGCAAATGCTAAAGATGTGGCCCTACAGGTGCTCCTGTGGAGAGGTGACAGCCATTAGTAGTATCTACCCAGCCACACCAAGGCCCAGAATGTGATAGACTTGATGGTCACACTTCAGGCACCTTCAGTTGCTACAGTGTTCCACTTTATCAGGCTGTTCAAATCATTTTCACTGCAGATCAGCACGGGGCTCCCTGTCAACACCAAGTAATTTGATAAAGCAATATGTGTGCCTGTTTATATTCAGACCCATGCCCAGAAGTTCCCAAAGGTGTGATAAAGTGTTACTTTTTAAATGGACATAAAATATACATGTTCTCCTATTAGCTAGTGCATATTTTGCTGGTGCCTTTCGCCAGTTTGAAAATCATGGGTCCAAGTAATTAGAACACTGGGGAAAGAGAATATGGTTAACATTTCATAGCCTCAGATTAGTAAGTTCCTTTCTAAGCCTTAATTAAATCAGTTTATTCAATTCAGTTTTAAAATCCTGCTTACCCTGATTGCCTACTAGTTGCAGGGAACTGTGCTAGGGACCATGGGCAGACATAGAGGGAAGGTGGTCAGAAAGGCTGAGCAGTGTAGCGCATAAACAAAAAAAAGGTCCTGAGCTGGAGTCTTGGCTTTGAAGCTCAGTTCTGCCCCTCTCTCCTCTCTAGATGGGTGGCATTTGAGCATGGCTATGTCAACTCCCTGACCTTGGTCTCTTCATCTATGAAATGGGGATCTATTCTTTTTTCAAAAGGCTGTGTAAAGAATTCTAAGCTACCATGTGCAAGACTATATTATACCCCCAGTCTTGATGACATTGATTCTGTAATGATGGAGATGGGTCAACAGAAAGGGAAAGAAGCCATGGCTCTGGAAAGCTTGAGAAGAACACCTGACCCTGGGAAGTGAAGCAGAGGAGTCTAATGTTGGGGAGGGAGCCCAGATAAGCTTTAAACAATGGAGAGTGGAGGGTGGAAAGGGCCATGGTAGAGGAATTTAGATACAGACACTGGGAGAATCAAAAGCCCAGGGTGTGTTCTTACAGTGAGGGGTGACTTAGAGCAGCAAAAGTGTAGAGGTGTGAAAGAACTCAGGAGACAACTCAAGCTGGGAATCAAGTGGAAGCCCCCTGTGGAGGCTTGGATGCTTCCTAAGTGTCCTTAAAAATGGAAGGGAAGGGACTTATCTGGCCACTGTTGTGACTTGGGAAGGTCACCCTGATAGTAATGTATACACCAAATTGGAGAGATGACAGCTGGAAGGAAGAAAGACAGTAGGTAGTGGGTATTATTTCAGCGAGGGAGACATAATGGAGGTATGGCTAATATGGTGATAGTCTAAATAGAAAAGTGATATGAAAGAAGTTGTAGAATTGGACACTGATTGAATGTTGAGGTAGTGGGACAGGGAAAGTCCAGGGTGACTGATGATTCAATGTTAGAAGACTGGGAAGATGGGAATAACCATAGGCTGAGATGGACAACACAGCGGATCAATGATGTAAGAAGTACAGCACCCCATTCCCTACTGACCTAGTAATGGGTTGTTTTTAGCCCAAATCCTAAAGGCAGCCAGATAGTTCACTAATGATCAATAAACCTAATTTTGTACAAGATATTAGGCCTTGGTTAAGCATTTGCCTCATAGTGTTAGAGAAATGATGTAAAACCCCTTCATAGAATATTTATTCCATAATAACAAAATTATCAAGAGCCTTTTCTGTAATGCAAATGATACTAGTTATGAATCCATGTTCAAAACATCTTAATAAATTTTCTCAGATATTTCTAGGATGGATATTTTCGGAGTGTCAATTAGACAAATTATAGTTTGAGTTGAATAATTACCCTTTTCTTGTACATATTTTAATGCTACATCTTTTAAAAAACAGACTAATTCACAAAGAAAGAGAAGATTGCTCACATGCCATTAACTCCTTTAAAAAGAACACAATTCGCTTGACCAGGCGGTGGCGCAGTGAATAGAGTGTCAGACTGGGATGTGGAGGACCCAGGTTCTAGACTCCAAGGTTGCCAGCTTGAGCAGGGGCCCATCTGGCTTGAGCAAAAGCTCACCAGCTTGGACCCAAGGTTGCTGCCTCCAGCAAGGGGTTGCTCTGTCTGCTGAAGGCCCGCGGTCAAGGCACATGTGAGAAAGCAATCAATGAACAACTAGGATGTCACAACGGCAACAAAAAACTAATGATTGATGCTTCTCATCTCTCTCCGTTCTTGTCTGTCTGTCCCTATCTATCCCTCTCTCTCTGTCCCTGTAAAAAAAAAAAAAAAAAAAAAAAAGTATAGTTAAATTTAAAAAAAGAACACAATTCATAAATGAAATGCCTAATTTAAAAGCAATTTGGAAAAAAAATCTCAAGGATAAGCATCCAAAATATAACCTAAAATATAAACCAGCTTTCAACAAATTGGGGTTAAGAACGGAAAGAAGCAAAGGATAGAGTAACGAGAAAAAAAGAGAAATAGGAAAAGGTAGTAAGAGATGAGATAAATTTTGGGGGAAGAATAGAGAGATGAATTTTGGGGGAAGAATAGAGAGAAAAAATAAGGAGAGGAGGTGTAAACTCATCGAGTGGTAAAAGTTCACTATGTGATCATCTTGTCTCTGGGTATATACATTTCTCTGAAATGCTTTTTATTCTCATTCTTTTTTTTTTTTTTTTTTTCCATTTCTACAACCAGTTCCTCATCACTTTTCTCCTGAATTAAGAGATGGCTTTTTCCAGGTGTCCCACACTTTCTCCTGTACTGTGTCCTGTGGTTGCATCAATGTTCTCTGGACATCTCAAGTTCACATTCCCAAATCCGCAATCTGTCTTCCACATTAGTCTAATTGGTATTAGGCTTCTATAATCCTTCAAAAAATTGGCCCCTTGCACTTTAAACCATGGGTGGCAGGTGAGATGTTGGTGAAGACCACACAAGTAGTCAGACAGGTCTGGGTTTACACACTGAATCCCTTTACAAGTAACATCTTGAGTATCTCAGTTAACTTATGCATGAAACAAGGATAATTATAAGTCTTATTGCATATAACTATTACAGGAATTTTTATCTTCATTTTCATCCTCTAATACTATTTCATTATACTCTCTACTATCTGGATGTTCCCAAGCTAGGTGCTATAACTCTTACTTATTCCCATCTGTAGTTTGTGCTAATGTTTTCTCCCACCTGTAATATAAGTCTTCAAAGACGTTTATGCAGTATATACACACCTATGTAGAGATAACAAATAGTAACAAAGTGTAAGCGCCTGAGTTTTAGAGTCAGAAGGATATAGGTAGGGCTTCCACATCAATTCTAGCTGTGCGACTTTGAACACATAACTCATTTTCTCTGAGCCTCTGTTTCCTCACTTTTTAAAAAGAACTGGGTAAGAATTATTAAGTTAATATATATATTTATAAGACTGGTACAAGGGCAATAATCAGTAAATGGCCTCTAGTATTAATTTTAAAAGGTTAGCAGTAATATATTCTAGCTCCTCGAGGAGTCTTTTCCAGCAAGTTCTGCTGGTCCATACCCATGTCTCTGTTTTCTAGGTGTTGCTTTTTGTGCTATACCTCAAGCCAGTGATAACTTAGTATATGATGTTTTATGTGTAACTAACTCCCCTTCCCATTTTGGTGCTTTATGATAGTTTATTTAGGCAATACCTTTGTTCACTAATTACTTTTTATGTATATGTGTTATAGTCTTAGCTCCTCTAATAACCTAGAAGTTCAAGGAAGTACAAATCTAAAAGATAGGAAGTAAAGCATATAGAAGCACCAGGACTGACTACATAATTTATGAGACCGAGAGCAAATTAAATTCAAAGCCCCTTGTTCAAAAATAATTAAGAATTTTAAGATGGTGACAAAAAGGCATTCAACCAAGCATGAGACACTTCCAAATACTGGACAGCTAGCAAGCCAGTGAAACCAGCCCTGCTAAGCACAGCCTTTAGCAAAGTGTTAGAAACACAATTGACTCTCAGCAAACACTTACTTACTCATTTACTAATTGAAAACAGCCTTGTCCTCTTTGAAGTGGGATTGTCACAGCTACTCCAGGTCTTTTGGTCTGCATTCTCTAAATGTGACTTCTATCTCTCTTTCTTTAATTTTGATTATGTACATATGAGATTCAAAACTATAAACAACCCAGAATCAAATCTAAATTGTCATAGTTATTTTCTCATGCTGGAGCATTGGTTTAGAAATGTTCTGTTTTGACAAATCATTGTAATAAGAGACATCTTCCCAGATGATACTCAACTGGCATTCTTTACTTTTCAGACTTCATTTCTCCCTGTTTCAGGTGAACAGTACTTTGATAGATTATACTTCATTCTCTGCCAGAATGTATTGATTTATTTCACTGAGTCACTGCTCACCAAGCCTTTGGGTTTGTGACAGTTACAGGTGGTCAGATAAGGTGCTTGTTCAAAGTATTGCCTTACGGAATTATTTTATTAAATGCTAGCATTTTCATCTGAGCTATACATTTTATGTTTCTTTACTCATCCATATATAAGATCTTCATAATTCCCTTCATTCAAATCATGATGCAAAGAATAGAGATAAAAATCAAATAAAGCAGATGAATACAGAGCCCTTGTCTCTGTTTTTCTCAGCTATTAACTTTTTCCTGAAAGATGGAACATTTAAAAGTCTTTTTAGCTTTAAGCTTATTTCTGATTATTGTGTTTCCAATCACTGGTGGAAGTAGATTGGCATATGTCACTGATAATAGACACAGTTAACTTTTTTTACTCTCAGTGTTTATGGTTAAGAGATTAAAGCACTGTGGCCAAGTACGTTTCACTGGCATGTTTATGTACATTTTTCATAAGGTTTGGTATTCACTGTAAATGGCATCCACTTTCCTGGCACCTGTGTACCAGAGCTCATCAGATTCATTATTTAGTTCAGCCATCTGGAGACGGATGGTGATGGAGTCATAAAGCAGACAGGGAGACAGGGATAGAGAGCAGCAGTGCTACTGAAGGGCCAGAGCAGAAGGCCAGTGTGTCAGCTAGGGCACTGTGCACTTCGGTTTAGAAAATTTAGCAAAAGCACACTTTAATAATGCAGGACATTTATTGCTTCTCAAAACTGAGAAATCAAATGGGAAAGTAAGCTTGAAGGGAGTTTAATTCTGGGGCTCAGCAATGCTACGTGGAGCTAGTATCGCTCTATCCCTGCCCTGCCTTCTGAGAGTTGTCAAGACGGCTGCCAGCATTCCCCAGGGCTAAGTGTTTCCTTGTTCATTTCCAGCAGGAGAGAGGGCTTTGTTACAGTGCTTTCTCAGAATCAACCGGCTGCTTTACCAGGGTCCCTCTTCACATCTCCTTGTCTGTGCCTTGCCCTGTGACTTGCTCTGTGGCCTTGGCTGGGGGGTGTTGGCTGACTCACACCAGCCAGGGCCCACTCTTGCACCTTCTCTCCAAAAATCCAGGCTGATTACTACTGTCAGTTAGTTAGGGAAAGGAGGAAACAGAAAGGAAGTGACCATCAACTCTAGTCTCTATTTCAATTATCTGCTCGGGTATGAAGAAATGAATGAATTTAAGAGCTTAGGTTAAAATTTTATTAAACCTATTTTTCTCTATTTTTTTTCTTCTACACAGAGCACTATACGCTATAATTCTTGGACACGGAACACTATACACTATAATTCTTAATTTACTCGGGAAATAGTTCATTTTGTGGATAGTTTAAAATCAGTTCAATCCAGCATGAAAGCCATTCATACTTAATTTTCTTTATTGCATGGCACAAACACGGATGACGAGTCAGATTACATTTGAAGGTACAGAAGCCAAAGGGGTGCAAAAGGAACCTCGTTCACCTCTGGTTGCTTCTCAGGGAAGAATTAATTCACCATAAATCTTTCTTCTGGAGAGTTTTCAAAACTTTTCCTTCTCCTCTAAATAAGAAGTTAATTTAAAATGATTAGAATTGTGAAAGTATTTTTTTCACTATAAATGCATGACTTCATTAAGGCTACTATATGCCCTATATTATGTCAGTGTTTATGGGAGGTAGCAGTTTTTCTTGGTGCTAGCCTTTTTTAAGTTTTGTTAGCCTTCTAGTATGATAATATTCAGTTGTTCATTAAAAAAAAGATACAACAATATGTAATGAACTCCCATTTTCTTATTATCCCATTTTAATAATCCCATTTTCTACACATGGCCAATCTTTTCCCCTCTTTATTTCCTATTCTCTGAAGAATGACTTTCAAACTAATCTTTAACATTATATAATTTTATCCTTAAATACTCATGTATGTATCTTTAAGAAATATAAACTCTTTTTAAAAATAAAACCAAAAAGCCATCATCATAACTAAAAATGTTTTTAAAATAATCCCTTAGATTCAATCTAATCCACAATCAGTATTCAGAATTTATGGGAGCTATTTCTAAAGAGTAGCTTTAGTTCTTACACTTGATTTAATAATCTAGTTCAGAGAGATGAGAATTGCATGCACAGAAGGATGAGAAAAGTTACAATCTAATCAATCACTAGATTGTATGGTCCCAACCTAACTGTTCTGCAAAGTCAGAGAAGGCTGGGTGGTTAAAGAATGCTGGTGGAAAAAATGTCAGGATTATGTGGAGATTGAGAGGAGCCTTGGAAAGCAAAGAATCTTAATTTTCTTAGAAGCTGAAGACAGGATTTAAGACAATCAGGCACAGGATAGGAGAATAGATGAAAATGAGAATAAGTGTGCAGTGTGTGGAGGATAGTGATGAGGTATCTGATATGTGATTGAGTGAAGAGCAATCACAGTTGTTAAATATGTAGAAAATGGATTAGCCCTAATCTATGAGATGCTTACAAAAAGTGCAGAGAAACATGGAGAAAAAATCAAATGCTTTCGAGATGTTTTGTGACTGGCCACCTGTAATGCAGCTGGTTAGAGACAGCTGCATTACATACTTGCAATGTGTCCTTAGTCAAATAACTTCACATCTCGAAAACTCATTTTTTTAATAAGTAAAATTGTATCACTCATTCCTGTTGTTCTATCACATGGGGACTTTTCAAAGATCCATTGAGATACTGACTGTCATCAGTACTTTTTTATTTGCAAAACAGATAAGCTACATGACATTAGTATAACACTTAAGTAGCTGGCAGATGTTTCACCTTGTTTTTCTGTCTTTTATCCAGTGAGGTCAGTCTCATTATCCCAGTTTCTAATGAGAAAACCCAGGCCTCAAGAGTTACTTGCTATAGTCACATACAAGTTGAAATTGCTATTGTTGTTTTATACTTTTTTAAAAAAATTTAGTGAGAAGAGGGGAGGCAGGGAGAGACTCTCCACATGCCCCTGACCAGGATCCACCTGGCAAGCCCACTAGGGGGTGATGCCCTGCCCATCTGAGGCTGCTGCTCCATTGCAACTGGAGCCACTTTTTTTTTTTAGTGCCTGAGGTGGAGGCCATGGAGCTATCCTCAGTGCCCAGGGTCAACTCACTCTAATCAAGCCTTGGCTGCAGGAGGAGAAGAGATGAGAGAGAGAGAGAGAGAGAGAGAGAGGGGGGGGAGAAAGAGAGGGAGAGAAAGAGAAATGAGAGGAGGAGGAGTGGGGAAGCAGAAGGGCACTTCTCCTGTGTGCCCTGACCGGGAATTGAACCTAGGACCTCCACAAGCAAGGCCTACTCTCTACCACTGAGCCAACCAGCCAGAGCCTATACAATTTTTTAAAAGTCCAGGGTAAGCAGGATACTAACATACATCTTTACGTGGTGTTTAAGACTTTCCACAGTGGGAAAATGTAACAAACCATGTGGAAGTCCCATTCCTTTAAACTTCCTTGCGTAAAGGTTGCAAATGGCTATTAGTGCAAAAGGAATCCCACAGTTCTAATACCTAGATCTTCTTCACTTGGGATAATAATGTGGGTGGTTTCTACAGTGAAAGAAAAGATAGCAGGAATAAAAGAACTGAAATAATCTTGTTATTGCTATGATTTATATTGCTTATGGACAGACCAGAATTCCTCAATATGAGAAGTGTAGATAAATGTAATGAGAACTGAAATTTTTTAAGCAATAAATTAATTGGGAACTCCTGGGTCTATAATGAAAGTTATATATGTTTTATTATACACAGTGGCATTTAATAATGTCTATTCTAATATAAATAAGAGTTAAAGTTTAAACAAACTAACACCATTGTCATTCTGTTTTTCAAAATTATATCCATAAATCTCTTTTACTCTTGCTGGAATATGCTATAGTGCTACAGAGCTTAAATTCATTACTATTCTTTACAAAACTAAACACCAACAGTTTGCACCTTAACAATGGTTTCTTTGACCAAAATTACTTATGAGACGGGAATAATGGAATCCTGTTACAGGAAGATATTAGCTACTTGCTTGATCAAATCATGTTTCATTATTCTTCTTCCTCAGAATTTAATTAACCTCCCAGAAGTAAATTTACAAATAACATATTTTATGTGTAAGAATATATTTATATTTATTGTGGGCTTTCAAGACCAAAGTATTTCATATAGCCTTAACTGTAAGCTTTAAAAGACAGGGCAAGTAAAATTTCTTCTACAAATTGAATCTTAGCTACTTTGCACCCTATGACCTATGCAAGCAAATTTGATGAAATGTGACACTTGCCTGTTGATAATGGAATTCCTGCCTGACTCATGGCATTGGGTAATAGAGGAGCCCTCAGTTATAGTCTTCCTATGCCAAACTTTATGATTTCACACTTAATAATGTGAGAGTATTACTTTAAAATGCATTAAACTGCTGAAGATAGCAAATAGCCTTTTGGATAATGCATTTCGAATAGACTGAATTCAGAATTTTTAAAAATGTTCATTTTGTAGGACATCACGATAGCTTTTATAACATATCACTCCCTGTTGATATGCCCTACTCTTTTTCTAGGCTCTACCTTCTTTGGAGAAATCAGCCCTGTAGTTGCAAACCTGCTTATGTTACAATCTGATCCTGGATTCCACACTCAACAATAAGCTTTTTTCTCATCCTTTTTCATTTTTAGAAACCATCTCACTGTCAGTAGAACTGACTGCATATTATTTAATGTGGAGAGGTCTTATTAATAGCTTTCCTGGATAAAAATTGAACATGGAGATTTCAAATCAGCCCCCTCCTTAACACAGTATAACTATCTGTTTTGTAATCTTTTTTATTAGAGAAGCTGACAGTACATTTTGACATAAAGCATCACTCATATTAATACAGTGCATATTATAATCTCCATAGAAGAATTAAGCTGTAATACACTTTGTTAAAGAATGCTGACATCCAAAGGACAGATAATATTTAAATTTGAAAACACTTAGTTCTAAATTTTCATTAAAAATGTACTTAGCCCAAATGCATTAATATTCTTTAATCAATTTTAAGAATTTAATAAATGAATTATCTACTATGATCAAAGTTATTTTGGTAAAGTTGATTTCTCAGTTTTAAATGTAATAAAATGAGCATGGACTTAATGGATTAAAAATTATATAATCATCAATTTGAAAATTTCTATCTACTTCATAATAAAATCGAGATTTTTTTATCAAGATTTTATCAAGCCTGACCAGGCAGTGTAGCAGTGGATAGAGCTTCAGACTGGGATGCAGAAGACCCAGGTTCGGGACCCCGAGGTGGCCAGCTTGAGCGCGGGCCCATCTGGTTTGAGCAAAAGCTCATCAGCTTGGACCCAAGGTCACTGGCTCCAGCAAGGGGTGGCTCAGTCCACTGAAGGCCCGCAGTCAAGGCACATGTGAGAAAGCAACCAATGAACAACTATGGTGTCACAAGGGCAATGAAAAACTAATGATTGATGCTTCTCATCTCTCTCCATTCCTGTCTGTCTGTCCCTATCTATCCCTCTATCTGACTGTCTTTCTGTCCCTGTAAAAAAAAAAAAAAGATTTTTATCAAGAGATTTGTAAAATTATATTCTACTTTTATTCCATTTCTTTATCAGCCTGCCAAGTTTAAAATAGTGCATGATTATTATTTTTTATAGAAAGTTGAACTCTTTCCAAGTTTGATCTATTTACTTTCTGACAATGTGTGACCCTAAATATTTTAAAATAAAGAATAAAATATTTGGGGAAATTTCCTGGTTGCTTTTAAGAGGGATCTTTGTTTTTATCATCATAACAATGTTGAGGAGGGAAGGAAATTATTGAAAAGATAGGACCCCTCCCCATAAAATATTTTATTTTATTTTAGCTAAATCATTGTCTAAAAATGGGCAAAAATATTCTTCAAAATCTCATTGTTTTTACTCTACCTCAATGTGTTCATCTTTTTAATGAATTTTTTAAAGAAATTATTCATTTTAGAGAGGAGAGAGAGAACAAAGTGGGGAGGAGCAAGAAGCATCAACTCCCATATATGCCTTGACCAGGCAAGCCTAGGGTTTCAAAAAAGTGACCTCAGCATTCAAGGTCGATGCTTTATCCACTGCTCCACCACAGGTCAAGCTCAGTGTGTTTAAATGGTAATTTATTAATGGTTAAATGGTGAGAAGTTATACATATGATATTTAAATTCATAAGAACTAAATATAAGTACTGTTAAACAATGTCTTCATTTTTAAGTTATAATATAGTCATAAGAATGAAAAGATGTGGAATAAGGAAGAATTGAAAATAAAAATGTGTATGGGAAAAGGGTAGGATTTTATAGCCAAACAATTGTAGCAGGAGGTAAGGTGTTCCAAACAGAAAGAATGGTACATACAGAGACACAGAGGACTGAGAAGACCTGGATGACTTGAAAACCTGCAAGTAAACCAGGCTTGCTAAAGCCATGTCGTGACAGGAGGGCATCAATCAGATATGAAGGGCTTTGTGAACTGCAGAGGAGTTCTGTATTTTATGATCTGTGAACAGTCGAGTGCCGTTCAAGAATGTGAGGAAAAGAGTGACTCTACTACAATGCCAATCACTTGATGAGCACCTTTTATTTTACCACCAGTTCTTCTCTATTCTACAACATTTTTACTTCGTCTTGCCATATTACAGCTTTTAAAAATAAAGTACTTATATTTGCATTTTGTGCTGGGTGTTTTACACAAATTATCTTCAAACCCTACAGCAACTTGAAACGTTGGTGTTAATACCACTATTTTTCACAGAAATATAGTGAAATAGTCAGATTGGTTAAGTGATTTCACCAGGACAACTCAGCTTAAAAACAGCAGAATTAAAATTTGCACCTGAGTTTCTCAGGCTTCAAACCCTGCCGCCTTTCCAGTGCATGACAATGTCACAACGTCATTCTTACATTCTATGCATATATATATATATATATATATATATATATATATATATATATACACACTGCCCCTTCTCTATGCCAGATAGTGGTTGGGGCAAATTATTCTCTGCTCTATAGAGATCTCATTTCCTGTGCAGATTTGCTGGTTGTTGAAGCAAGAGGAAGACAGCCTGAGGGAACAGGGCTGGGGTGGGCGTGGAGTGGCAGTGTCAGGGGCCAGAAACTCAGAGCTGAAACAAAATTATACTCACCAAATAGCTTTTTTATTACTGCCAAGTAGTGATAAGTTCTTAGCATGTTCTGCACCTAATTGATAAGTAAATCTTTTTGAACCAGAGCAACATTATGACTCATGAGCCTTAGGTACTTTTGCCTTTGTAAGCCCTTTCCTGCACTCAACACACAGACACATTGAATATATTATAGTATAATATATAACATGAATAAATATATATTAGTATATAATATATAAAATTATATTTTACAACTGCATTGGAGTAAAGATGAATATAATTCAAAAGGCATCCATTAGAATCTATTTATTACTATAGTATTTATTACTTTATGATTTCAAAAGAAATTGAAATTTTAAAACTTCTGTGTGTCCCTAACAGTCCTGTGGGACCTGGGTGCTGTGAGTAATCAGCCCTCCTGAAGAACGGGATGTTTCCCACTTCTGCATTGTAAAGAAATGCAAATGTCACAAAGCATCACCCTCCTTGAGCATGGGATAGAAGCTGGATCAGAGTAACTTCCATCATGAGATCAGCTTTATGAGAGACACAAGCAGGTGGGAGCCACTTTTTACCAGTTGCCCAGTAAGGGTGCAGAGAGAGAAGCACCTTCCTGAACTCCGGAGGAAGCAGAGTCCAATGCACAATGGTTGTGTGGGCTTAAAAAAAATACTTTATTAAATTTTACCATGCAATGATTTAGGAGTTACAGTTAAATTTAAATAAATATAATAAAGTGAACAAATAAAATTTTTGCCCTGGCTGGATAAATCTGTTGGTGAGAGTGTCACCTTGATATGTAAAGGTTTCAGGTTCAATCCCCAGGTTAGGGTACATACAGAAATCAACCAATGAATGCATAGAGAAGTGGAACAACAAATTGATCTTTCTCTCTCCCTTCTTCTCTTTTTCTAAAATCAAGAAATAAAATAAGAAAGAAAAATTTTAAGTTATTGCACATCTACAATATCCCACGTCTTGCACTCAGCCTCTAGAATGGGTTAACACACTAAGCAGAAACTGATACCACCTCTCAGGGGCTTGTACATTAGCAGGGAAGTCAGACTTTAAGGTGATCATCACACAATTAAATTATAGGTTAGCCTTTCATGAAGATTTAGTCAAATTTAACTCTTAAATCATATTTACTAGAGGATAGAAGGCAACTTTGTAATTTGACTTTTAATTGAAGAGCTACAGTTCACAATTTTTAGAAAAACTGTCTCTTTTGATGTGGTTGTAGTACGTTTCTTTATCTCATTTATTGTGCAATAGAATTTCCAAGAATAACGTAACTCAGTCTCTGAAAATGAATGCAGGGCGAGTTCACAGGCCCATTTGGCTAGAAAAGAAGCAGGCAAGGAGCTGGAAATTCTTGCAAATACTCTGTACCTCCAAAATCTTGTCACTCTGAAATTACACTAATTGATGCAAGGGTATTTGTGGTATTTAGAAGACCTGAAAGCTATATAAAAGACAATACTGAGATAACAGAGAATGGGAGGCTCATGCATATCAAAAGAATAATAATTGTGAAGTTGCTGAGTACTTAACATAAAATGAGAAAATATATAGAACCTGAGATAAACATATGCAAAGAAGATAAAGGCATGACTGACTCTTCTGCAGCCAGTGACAAAAGAAAACTAGAAAGGGGTGGCATGTAAGAAAGCCAACTCTTACATGCCCATAAAAATAAGAAAAAAAGCCATAGGGAGCAGTGCTTGGTTGGACTGAGAGTCCAGGTCTTTGAGTCAGATTTGCACTCTCTGGAGACCCAAAAAGAGCACTGCAGACAGATTGTGTGGTTGGAAAAACCTCCATGCTGAACCCACTATAATGTTGCTGAAGATTGCTGCTTGAGCACCTTCCTGAATTCTCAGTTCCAGAGAAAATGAAAATTTTCACTTTTGCTTCACAGTGGAAGATATTGAGTGAAAAGTGAAGACTTAAACGTGGGCAGATAAGACCTCTGGGGATGAACTTTCATAGTTACGGCTTCAGGTTATTTTTGACACAGAGTTGATTAACAGAGCTTTCCTTTGGCACTCTTGCTATTAAAGGCAAGAAAAGGAAATGCTAATTTCTGTAAAATTTGTATTGCTTCCCCCAAAAGAACAGGAAATGAGTGCTGTGGAAGAAAACACAGACAGACACATGGTTTGCAACCAGAAAGCAGTAACATATAACCACAACAGCAGGTCTTAAAATTCTAGTCTCCCTTTCCAATGCTGAGGAGGGCTAGACTAAAAGCAACCTATATTCCTGGGATGGAAATCAAAGCCTCACACTTGATGGCTTTCACTGTTAATTTCATTGATGGCCCCATGTTAACTTGGGCTCTTGGAATTTATTCATGCCACTAACTCAGCCTCGGAAGGGTGCCAGAGGGACTGAGCTGGTGGAACTGAGTGATGGGTTTGTGAGGTGGCTGCTGGCTGCACGACAGCCTCAGAGCTGAGTGGCAGCTATGTGCTGGCCACTGGGGAGAGATTCTGATTGTGACTGATACTGAGAGAGTGATTAAATCTCTTTGCAAAGTTAGCCAGAAGACAGAAATTGAAAAGGGAATGGAGCTAATTCCTTTTGTGCACTGACTTTTCCCCATAAGTATTAACTCTTTGATATCTTTAAATTGTGACTGGATTTTTATGTTTTCAGATGGATATACTGATTTGAACCTGGCAGACAATGCCACTTTAAGATCTACCAAAATGTTTGTAAACATGAAAGAGAATGGAAGTGAAGCCAGGAGCATTTATAGGACATTGAATTTGCGTAGATAGATTGCAACAACTCTCCAGCAAGGACACTTGAACCATCACTGACTGTGATAATGGCACCAGGTGTTAGATCAGTGTAGTCAAACTGGATCTCTGTTCAGCAAACTCGGTCCTTGAGTTCTGGCTAAAAAAGAGTTCAGAACCAATATTTAAACTATGAGAAAAAGTTTATTTAGAAAGTCACAGAGGTAGAGGTGAGCTGTAGAAGAAATATGCTCAAGAAACAAATTACAGGGGCAAGAGAAGGGCTCTTGGAGCTTAAGAGAGAGGAGGATAAAGGTACTGTATTGCCTGGGGTAGAGAAGGGAAGGGGAAATGCACAAGCATGCTCCTTAGAGGGAGAGCCCCACTGGGTCCTCCTAAGGGCTTTTAAGGGTCAGTATTTTAAGGGAGATCTCAGGGGAGGATCACAATAGAATGTTCATAAGCCTTATAGGTATGTCCTCTCAAGGTCATTAGTCAGTGCACCTGTTCTTGAGGTCAGCCTTGGCATCACTTGTTTGGTTTTGCTGCTTTTCTGAGCCTCCAGCTGAAACTCAACCGAGGCTTAGATGTTCTCCTTAGAGGTTAATGTTTAAGGAAGTGGTCATGCAAGCACCCACAGTAGAGTCACATAAGGCAACTCGCTCTTTGATCCCTTGTTCCTCCTCCCAGGGGGGTCTACCGCATGACTAACAATATGCCAGGGAAGGAAAGACCTGGAAGAATCTGAAGTATGACCATCCATATGAAAGGTCAAAGAGTCTAAACTTCACGACCAGCAATATGCTAGTGGAGGAAAGTTTACCCTGGGGGCAAGGTCCTTGTTTTGCCCATTGCTAGGCCCCTGGGGCTTTCTGCCCTGGTGACCTACTCTACCTGGTTTTTTGTCCATGCTTTACTTATCTCCGTTTAACTGCCTACCACACCATCACACTTTGTTTGGGCCATTTAGCAAAGATCCTGAGAGTAGAAAGTAAAAAAGAGTGGGACTTACAGACTTTCTCTGAGAGTCTGTCATTTTTCTCTACCTAGTCTAAATCCAAAGAGCAAAGATATAAGCACAGAATGTTCTTAAAGTTAAGAGAATATTTTATAAGAAATTTACTCTTTGACTACTTATTTTCTTGTGAAATCTAATTTCGCTGAATATTATTTTTTTGCCCTAAATTCTTCCTACAAACATGGTTAAGTTATAGGAGGCCAAATGTACAACTTGTCAATCTCCCTGGTCCAGTAGAAAGGCCATTCACCACCTCGCAGTTCTGATTCTGCTACTCATTGTCCAGATACGTCAATAAGACCGACTTTTTCAGCATTACAGCGAATTCACCCATACATAAAACACCACTGCAGAGCCGAGGGAATGTAGACCTACTTTTAATTTAATGCCTTTGTCATTTTTCTTACCTTTGTTTTATGAATATTCTCAAATGAAACATTAGGAGACTTTCGAAATGAGGAAAGCTGCTACACAGTCACTATGTGAACACCTGGGGAGAATAAGGGTGCAGAAGAGAAGCAGCTTATTAAGTGATTTGGTAAAAGTAAGAGAACTAATTTGTCACACTGCATGACATTCAAAGAACAAATGCATTCTAGATTAAAATGCTAAGAAGTTAACTCTGTGGAGAATAGGAAATTCCAAAGTATATTTTATGATGCAGGGAGAGTGCCTGAGTTGAAAAAAAAAAGGGATTTTGCTATGGGGTAAAACCAAGAGATTTGTCTTTTCTGTGCATTTTAGTCATTACCAGCCTGAGCTCCTTGAGGCCCTAGTTTATCATTTCTGATTTTCTAACATCTTTCATGGCAGGTAGCACAGGGCAGGTGCTTGGAACATATTTGTGGAGCTGTAGATTAGCAAGAAAGGCACATCCACGTGCTTCAGGAGTCCTCTTTCTGATTTTAAGAAGACAGAGGTAGGAAGGAAAGAATCCCCTTTATCACCCCAAACAGCAAAAACCTGCAACTACAAAGTCCTGCAGTAGAAACTCTATATAGAAAATGTATTCATTACACAGGAGCAAAGCCTATAAGATTTTTGTCAGTGAAAAAATGTGGAATTGATGGGCATTCTTGTTTTGTTTTGCTTTTTAGGAGGTTGGAGATTTAGGTGTGGGGTGGCGCAGGGGGATTACCCTCTTCCCTTTTTGGTGCTTCTAGCTATCTGAATACTTACAATGACGTAAAGATAAGCAGGAGAAAATCAAGTTTTAATGTGTATTCACAGGGAAGTTACCAGAGCATGAAGAATTCCAAAGATGGTAAGGCCAAATGAAATACATTTATCATTCTGGACTAAGAAGGAGGTAGGGGTCTGGGACTTCAAAAGTTAGTAAGGCAATATTACTGGGAGTTGAAAAAAGTTAATGACTGGTAAAATAAAAGAACTAGTGGGATATGTGTAGAGAATAGGACACATAGAAGAATTTGGGCTCTATTGGGTTCCTCCGTGTCTCCCAAACCTAGTTTAGATTAAACTATAGCCATCTATGGTGATAGCTTCTTCCTGGAACAGGTCATCTATCTTAAGCTCTTTCAGGCAGTTAAAGGAAAGGTCAAAGGGTTTTTTGAGCCCTTTGGGCCTTAAAAATAATCAGCTCACAATAATCAGTATTCCCAAAGAGGCGTAATTTGGTGTAGCAAATTCCACTCTCCTTTAGGTGAATGCTTTGGAAAGACAATGCCCCATTGTCACCATCTATACTGCACATACATATTCATAGCAGCAGCTCCTTGCCCTGGAGTACAGAGCATTTTTGTTAGATTATAGCAATATGGGATCATTATAATTAAATCGGTGAGACAAAGTTAGCCACTAGAAGACACATGAAAGAAGGGAGCTATTATGGAAACCTTTATTTCCAAATAAAGAAGTATATCTCACAGAGTCCATTTGCTGAGTAGAGAGATGAATAAGAACATTACTACAACAGTTCATATTCATTTGTCTCACCAACGATCACATTTTCTATGTTACTAACTCTTCTTTCTCTAAAGTACCTTTAATAATACACTATTTTCATGCACAGTTTAAAAATAAGGAGAAAATACTCATCACATAATGCTTTCAGATACTCAAAGACACAGACTAGCAAATTGTAGCTCACAGGCCAAATTCTGCCACCTTTTTGCTTCGGTAAAGTTTTGTTGAAACACAGCCAGCTTATTCCTTTACGTATTGTCTATGGCTGCTTTTACGCTTTAGCAAGAGAGGCAAGGAGTTGTAACAGAGATCATGGCCTACAAAACTGAATTTGCAAGGATATTGCTCTCTTGTTCTTCACAGTAAAAGTTTGATAGCCCCTACTCTAAGAAAAATATATCTAAGTTTTAGAAGCAAAACAGGTGGTCTAATTGAGCACTCTAATAACCAAATTACATATTTCCAAGCCTCTTAACAATGTAATCAGAATAGATATATATAATAGGCCCACAGAAATCTCACTGAGGGCACAAAAGATGACATATCCCGATAAAAAAGATTGAATTGAGTCAAGTTTAGATACCCACCACCAGTGACTTTTCCTGGGGCAGGATCTGATAGGAGCTCTCAATTTGGATATATATATGTAAGGAGCACTGTAAAGCCAATGCCCGCAGCCCATGCAAGTTCACATTAGATTCAGACAGCCGGTAATAAAACAACGAAGCCAAGAACTAGTGCGCCATCATCTTTAATCATAGCTTACACCCAGCGGGCAAGTAAAAACACACACTGGGCTCCAAAACCCACTCATTCAGTGCTCACAAAGCTACTGACTTATCCGAGTTTCCTAGCATCAAAGGTTTCTAGCTCACCAGACTTATTCACCTCTGTTTGGCAGATAAAATATAATATGCTCACTTTGTTGAGGATGGTGCTGCCCACATGGAAGCCCGTCACCCAGGTGATATTATTTGCCCTTATGCTGTGATGGCTGTGGGGGAAAAGTTGTAATGTAAGCAGGCCGGGTCGTTATAGCTTAAGGTTTTGTTTTAAGAGTAAGCTCTTCTCCACACCCTTGACTGATTGGATGATGTAGGGTGGTGATGTAGGGAGGAATCCCATTATGCCTCAGATGGGTGACTTTGTATCAGAGACTTCCTTGTTTGTATGATTGGATTAAAGGTTTTGAGTCTGCTATAAAGTGGGAGAGAACAGTAGCTTGATCTCTCTCTTGGTTCCTGGGTTCCTGAGATTAGTATTAGAGAGGAGAGCAGAGTAAGGCCACGTGAAGGCCAGGAGAAGCAGTCAAGATGGCTGAATGCTGAGGGAGAAGTCAGTTTGTTAAGAGTTTGTGCTGGAGGAGATGGGAAACAGAGGTGAATAAGTCTGGTGAGCTAGAAAGCTTTGATGCTAGGAAACTCGGATAAGTCAGTAGCTTTGTGAGCACTGAATGTGTGGGTTTTGGAGCCCAGAGTGTTTGTTTTTGCTTGCCCGCCGGGTGCAAGCTAGAATTAAAGCTGATGGCTCACCAGTTTGTGGCTCCTGTGTTTCATTACCGACTGTTCGAATCTAATGTGAACCTGCGTGGGTCAGGCTGCTGTGATGGCGGCCTCGGCTACTGGCTTTACAACCTCTGTTTCCCATGTCCTTCTCCCTGCACAAACTGCACAAACTGGCTTCTCTCTCAGTACTCCACCATCTTGGCTGCTTCTCCTGGCCTCCTCCACATGGCCTTTCTCTGCTCTCCTCTCTAATGCTAATCTCAGAGAGAGCAAGCTCCTGGTCTGCCCCACTTTATAGTGTAGAAATCCAAACCTTTAATCCAATATACAAACAAGGAAGTCTCTGATACAAAGTCACTTATCTGAGGCATAATGGAATTCCTCATGAGAGTGCACCACCCCACATCAGAAAGGGTGGGAAAGGCTGTCTTAAAACTAAGCCTTGGGCTATAATGACTGCCTGCTTACAGCCTCTCCCATACACACACTAATAGAATCACATCTATCCCAAGCAAGAAGGGCAACTGATATCATCACCTGGGCCACAGGCCTCCACATGGGCAGCGCCATCCTCAACAAAGTGAGCATAACACATTTTATCTGCCCAACAAGCACCCATAAGTGCTGAGCAGTGGTTGAGAAGGATTTGGCCTTGATAATGAGCAAGCTGTTATTAGCCAACAATGAGATGTGTTGCCTGGAAAAACAAATTCTGTGACTGCATGAATTATTTCAAATGAGAGAATGGACACTTTGACTCCATTTTGTGCTAGTCAAAAACTAGTTGAAAAACTATAGTTTTATGCTTCCATATTAATAAGGAAGGAAAGACTAGTGAAGCCTATGGAAAAGATAATGACCAACATTGGATAAAGACTTGAAAACTATATGCTACAAAATTGGTACAAGATATTGCTGTTGTTTACCCAGAAAACTGAAGGCTCAGGGATGAACACAAGCTGTGTTCAAATATTTGAACTGCTGTATGTTCAGTGCAGCTTTTTGGTAAAATTTGGACCAATGAGAATAACTTTTTTTGGTTAGAGTATGTAAAGATAGTGTTGGTGGCCTCACAAATGAGTGAGAATTACATGGACATGAATTAATTATCAGCAGGGTAGTTGAATAGGTTAATGACCTCAAAGATTCAGTCGAACCATAAAAGTTTGATTTTGTGGGAAAGAATGATCCCAAGAGGGCTCTTTCACTAGTGTGTTCTGAGCTGCTTCTTTGTCCCAAGGTGTAGTGATAGTGTGAAGAGTAGATAGTGATTCTCTCTACGCCTAGAGATATAAGTATTTAAGGTTTCAGTGAGTACTGGAGTTAACAATCCTTAAAATAAAGCCCCATCTCAAGTTGGGGCTCTGAGAACATCATTACCTTTTATCAACCCTTTTCTATCTGAACTAAGATAAAATAGCACAATGTTGATTCATTGATCATGCTGATGAAATGTCCTACTTATTAAATGTAACATCCTGTTTCTTATATGCAGATTTGGTGGCAAGCTGAAGAAAGCATAGAAAAATGCATGTCCTTTCTGTTGTTCTATTTGCCTGTAACAAAAGTTTAGCAGTTTTCCAGTTATTGCAGCAATGTTAAGAGGATCCGTGGAAATTTAATTGCAAAGTATTCTGAATGCTTTAAAGGAAAAAGCCTTAATATCTTATTATCATGTTGATTACTGAATACGCCATAGTCTACTCAATTAGTATTGTCTTACTGTTTTTCATTTATGCTAATAGAGAAGGCTACTAGTTACCTGTGATGTTAGTTCTCTGGAAACAAATGGCATGGAATGAATAAATCATGTATTACTGTAGGTTTGCAGGCAGGGCACAAGATTACTAAATTATGCACTATGTAAAAAAGAGAGCTAGGAAGAAATCAATCTTTGATTGAGCCTGAGTGATCTGTACAATACAATTCTAATGTATGGGTTAGGGGTCCTCAGTGCAAGAGTTCTCATAACCTAGTTAGGTTGGTAATTAGGACACAGGGACCACCAAAAGGGGATAAAAAGTGATGTTGAACAGCAGCCAAGTGAATTTTAAAATAATGAAAAAATATTAAATAGTATAAATCAATGGAGTTAAAGGACACAAAGGGGAAATGAAAAACATTCAAAGATAAATTAATGTAGGCCCAAGGGTTATGCAAGCAATTTACTATAAATATTCTAGAAAAAGGAAACAGATGTAGATGAATATGGAAGTACAAAATTAGTAATGCATTATTAGAAGTAAGAAATGCGTGGCAAAACAGAAGGTTAGTGAAAAAGAAAGGAAAGTATTTACGAAAAATAAAGGCTTTCTTTTATAGATGATATGCATTCAGCAGAAGTTCTTGCTATATCATGTATTATATTATTATAAATTTGATGTGAAGCAAATTTGGCCAGCCACATTTTCAGTTATAAAGACTGAATATACTTAATAATACTGTATTGCATATTAGAAAGTTGCTGAAATCTTTTTTTTTTTAATTATTAAGTGAGAGGCAGGAAGGCAGAGAGACAGACTTCCACATGTGCTTCGACCGGGATCCACCCAGCAAGACCACTAGGGAGTAATGCTCTGCCCATCTGGGGCCATTGTTCTGTTGCTCAGCAACCAAGCTATTGTAGCACCTGAGGCAAGGCCATGGTACCATTCTCAGTGCCCCAGGCCAACTTGCTTGAATGAGCTATGGCTGTGGGACAGAGAAAGAGAGGGTGAGAGAAAGAAAAAGAGAGAGGTGGAAAAGCAGATGGTTGCTTCTCCTGTGTTCCCTGACTAGGAATCAAACCCGGACTTTCACATGCTGGGCCAACACTCTACCGCTGAGCCAACCTGCCAGGGCTGAGAGTAAATCTTAAAAGTTCTCATCACAAGAAAAAACAGGTATTACTCTGTATGGTGATGAATGTTTACTACAATCATTGTGATGATCATTTTGCAATATATACAAATATTGCATCATTATGTTGTACAACTGAAAGTAATATAATGTTATGTGTTATTTGTACCTCAGTCAAAACAAAACCAAACCCTGGAGGTTTCAGCTTCTCTCATAGTCACAGACAAGAACAGGTTTTTATCTTTCAACCACATATGGAGAGTTTTAGCCAATCTACCCATTTAAGTGGCAGCAAATTCATGATTCTACTCTTTTTTTTTAATTGACCTATAAAAAGGTAAAGTGCACTAACATGTGTACAGCTCAATTAACTTTTATGTCTGAACACATTTCTGTAGCTAGCTCTAAAATCAAGATACAGAACATTTACAGGATCTCTAAAGGCTCTCTTATACCCTTCTTAGATATAACTATTATACATATCCCTAACACTATCAGTTAGTTCTGTCTTCTCTGGGACTTTACTGGAATTCTACAGTATGTACTGTTTTGTGCCTTGCTTCTTTCATTCAAAATAATATCTGTGAAATTTATCCCTTGTTCTTCTCTGTACCAGTAGTCTATTCCTTGATAGTGCTTGATAGCAGGGGTTGGCAACTTTTATTTTTATAAAGGACCAGGTAATTTAAAAACGAAACAATTTTGTGGGCAATATGATCTCGGTCCCAACTACTCATCCGTACCTTTCCAGTACAAAAGTTGCCATAAATACTATGTAAATGATGAGTGTGCCCATGCTGTAACAAATGTTATTTCCCAGGATTCAGCCTGTGGACCATGTTGGTTTATGCCTGTTTTGTGGTATTCCATTGCATAAATATACTACTGTTTACTTATTTGTTCTCTTATTGATGAGTATGTGAATTGTTTCTAGTATGTTGTTAAAAATATACAGTCAGCCTGACCTGTTCTGACACAGTGGATAAAGTGTCGACCTGGAATGCCAAGGTCACCAGTTTTAAACCCCTGGCTTGCCTGGTCAGGGCACATATGGAAATTGATGCTTCCTGCTCCTCCCCCCACCCCCAATCTTCTCACTCTGTCTGTCTCCACACCTCGCTCTCCCCTCTCTCTAAAATGAATAAATAAATAATTTTTTTAAAATATGCACTAACTTCTTTTAGATACACTATACACCTCAGAATGGAATGACTGCATTATGCAGTTGATATTAGAATTAGCTTTGATAATTATTGTCAAATAGTTCCCTGGTGATATAGGAAAGTTCTGGATGCTCCATTTACTTTTCAGTACTTGTTATAGTCAGTCTTTTTCATTTTAATCACTCTGGTGATTTTTTTGTGAGTTTCTTATATTGTTTTAATATGTATTTCGTTTTTCATAAATTTTATTGATTGATTGCTTTGAGAGAGAGAGAAAGAAAACATCAATTTGTTGTTCCACTTATTTATGCATTCATTGGTTGATTCTTTTTTTTTTTTTTTTTTTTTAGTGAGAAAGAGACAGACAGGAAGGGAGAGAAATGAGAAGCATTAACTTATTGTTGCAGCACTTTAGTCGTCCATTGATTGCTTTCTCATATATACCTTGACTGGGGGGCTCCAGCTGTGCCAGTGACCCCTTGCTCAAGCCAGCAACTTTGAGCTCAAGCCAGCAACTTTGAGCTCAAGCCAGCAACTTTGAGCTCAAGCCAGCAACCATGCAGTCCTGTCTATGATCCCACACTCAAGCTGGTGACCCCGTGCTCAAGCCAGTGAGACTGTGCACAAGACAGAGACCTCAGGGTTTTGAACCTGGGTCCTCAGCATCCCAGGGTGATAGTCTATCCACTGCACCACTGTCTGGTCAGGCTTATTGATTGATTCCTATATGCGCCCTGACTGGGTATCAAACCTGCAACTTTGGCATATCAGGACAATGCTCTAACAACTGAGCTATCTGGTCAGGGTCTAATCTGTATTTCCTTGGCGAATAATGACATTAAGCACCTCTTTTAGTGTTTTGCCCTTTTAGATATTCCCTTTTGTGAAGTATCTGTTTGGTTCACCTGCATATTTTTTTGGTGGAATGTTTGTTTATTACTGATTTTGCGAGTTCTTTATCTATTGCAGATACAAGTCTTTTACATACATTATAAATACCTTCTCCCAGTCAAGATTTTTCATTCTTAAAGAAATCATAGGCAGCCTGACCTGTGGTGGCGCAGTGGATAAAGCATCGACCTGGGAACACTGAGGTCGCCAGTTCAAAACCCTGCACTGGTCTGGTCAAGGCACATATGGGCTTCCAGCTCCTCCCCCCTTTCTCTCTTTCTCTCTCTCTCTCTCTCTCTCTCTCTCTCTCACTCTGTGTCTCCTCTCTAAAATGAATAAAATAAAAATAAAAATAAAATAAAAAAAAAAAAAAAAAGAAATCATAGGCAGTTGATACCATGATGTGTTTTTTTAAAAAATTGGTCAAATCAGCCCTGAATGGGTCATAAATTAATCAGGATATGTGAACAGCACCTCAGGAGTCCAAGAACTCATGGACAAGAAAAATTCGTTATGTCTTGAGAATGTGAAATAGAGTCTCTTGCTTGGCATCTCCTAATGCTATGGTGTTCTTCTTCAGCTCTAAGAGAGCAGCAGGGCACCAGACTCCATAAGCAAAAGTAATTTTCAGGGAGGAAGGTACAGGAGACTCAAAGATGTTGCAGGACCAATATTGGGAATTATACTCCAAAAGTACAGCTTTTCCTAACTCATATACCATTTCTGTTCCTCTGTGCTAAACATAGTAGTAAACCAATGATATTGGTTTGATATTATAACTTATAACATTCTTTTATAAAGGAAGCCAGTACACCATAAGCCTAGTTTTGTACATTTTGGAAGACACCATTCAATAAGCCAAGAATATTGTCCGAATTCTATATTCTGTGCTACATGTTCCCTCCTAGCTATGCATTCTTGCTCTATTAAATTTTTGTCAAGCAAAGGTGATTCATTAAGATGAGAAGCAGACATTGCTAAAACAGGAAGCAAAGCAAAAAAGAAGTAAATGTTTTCTCAAAACCCACGAAAGAGAAAAGATGTCAGCAGAAACAGATGTATTTTTCTCCAGTGTGAAAGAAAGAATTAATGCAATCAGAGTCCTAATAACATAAGTACCCAAGAAAGTGGAATATCTCAAACTTTGCAGAAGTTCTTCATGTGATGTTATGCATTCATAGGTGCTACCCAAAGCAGCACAAACTACCAATGACAAATGTTAAACTCTTTTCTTTAAAGAGAGAAAAATGAGAATGGACTAAGTTACTTTTTATATGCAAGGTTATATTTGTCCTATTTTAGGAAATAGAAACCCATACAGAAGGTTTGCCTTTAGGAAGAAGTTATCAACTTTGTATTCTATTTAGCTCAATCAGCTATATGGTTAATCTCTGTTTATGACCCTCATGTGACATGATGAGTGATTAATTCTTAACCCAATTTCCACATGTAAGCTAACACAATATAAATTGTTTAGGTAAATATCTTGAGAAAACAGACCTAATGAAATGACCAAAGTATTCCTTTCTAAAATATAAAGTAGGAATGACTACATAAAATGGTAAAGCTTCTGTCAATCTTGGTATCAACTATAAAAGGTATCAACTATAAAGAGGATATTTGAGGACCAAAGATGACTTTGGAAAAGTGTGATACATTAGTTACATAAAGAGCTCCTGTATATTGATTTAAAAAAAAAACTAATATGGTAACAGCCAAATTTTTAATGGGTTTGCACCAATAAATAACAAGAGAAAAACTAAAGTTACTTAGAAAACATTTAAATATTATCAAACCTGACTAGTATAGGGGAGGAAGCAATGTGAATTGTTGTCAATCAAGTTAGCAAAATGTGTTTCAGTGGGGCATAGGTATGGTGGTATGATTATAATAAAATAGGCATAATTACAAATGTTGTTTGGACTATGTTAGTGTAAAGCTTTTGGAAAGCAATAAGAAATATTAATAATATTTATCAGAGTAATTTTAGCTCTCTTAATCTATTCTGCAGAAATAATCACAAATTCACAGGAATTTTAAATAGGTCATAATTTTCAATGACAATTAACTATAACAATAGCAATAATAAATTAAACCACATGACTAAGTATAAACATATCTGAATCATAGTCATCTTTTTCTGAATAATATTTTATCTTAATTTTTAAAATACTTTAGTTTTGAGGTGGAGGAGGGTAAGGGGGGATAAATGGTGTTAGAAGAAGAATTGACTTAGGGTGGTGAACACACAATACAGTATACTGATGATATATTATAGAACTAAGTGCTAGGAACATGCATAACTTCGTTAACCAGTGTCACCCCAATAAATTCAGTAAAAAGAAAAGAATTTTTCATATTTTTCTGTTTTTCAAAACCTCATCTATAGGTAAACTTATTTGAAATTCTTTCAAAGTCATGTATCATTCTCTTTCGTTGTTCTCTATATAGTTTATCTTCTCATATCTCATACTATTATACAATTATAGAGGTATGGTAACATAAATTATGGTAAATTTATTCAATTTTAAATGATGTAATTATATAAGTATGTAAACCATGAGAAGTGATCCTACATAATGTTAAAAAGTGATTTCAACAATATTTTTAAGTGTGTCTGCATACCAAAGAAACTAAAAAGAAAATACACTAAAATGCACCCGATTATTGAATTTGACTCATGGAATAGTGGAGTTATTGTTTTCTTTCTTTGAAAATTCAAAACTGTCCACATTTTTTTTAATGAGAGGCACTTATTCTATAGCAGTGGTTCTTAACCTGGGTTCTATCAAACCCTAGGGGTTCAATGACTCGGTCTCAGGGGTTTGGAGAAGCCTCTGCAATGGAGGCCAGAATAAAGTAATACCGTAATTTGTTGTGAGTTCATGCACTTTGTTGGTTTTGTTCTTTGAGCAAGGGGATGTTCATGCACGGCTCATTTTGTGCACCAGTAAAAAAACATATACCTATGTCTTGAATTTGGAAAAAAAAATCATATTTTATTTATCACTAAAGAAGGGTTCGGTGAATGTGCATATGAAACTGGTGGGTTTGGTACCTCAAAAAAGGTTAAGAACCACTGTTCTATAGTGAAAATGCAAATTACTTAAGTAATTGCACTTTTCTTTAAAAGACCACCACATCCACAAACCTCCTTAATTATTTTATTTAGAAAATTAAATTTAACAGAGTGACACTGATCAATAAGCATACATAGGTCTCAGTGATTTTTTCTATAGCATTTAAACTGTTGATTATGTTGAATACCCATCACCCAAAGTCAAACCATTTTTTGTCACTGTATATTTGTCCCTCTTTACTCCCTTCTCCCAACATCTCCCCCACAACCTCCATGGTAATCACTTCAGTTTTATCTATGTCAATGAGTCTGTTTTATATCCCACTTACATATAAAATCATACACTTTTTAGCTTTTTCTGAATTACTTATTTCATTCAGGATAATGTTCTCAACTTCCATCCATGTCATAAATGGCTATATGTCATCATTTCTTATGGCTAAGTAGTATTATATTGTGCATACTACCACATTTTCTTTATTCAATCCTCTATCAAGGGACATTTTGGCTGTTTTCATGTCTTAGCCACTGTGAATAATGCTGCAATGAACATGGGAGTGCATGTGTCTACATACCAATGTTTCCCAGTAGAGGGATTGCTGGGTCATATGGTAGTTCTATTCTTTTTTTTAAATTTTATTTTAATTTATTTTTTTATTTTTTATTTTATTCATTTTAGAGAGGAGACAGAGTGAGAGAGAGAGAGAGAGAGAGAGAAAGAGAAAGGGGGGAGGAGCTGGAAGCATCAATTCCCATATGTGCCTTGACCAGACCAGTGCAGGGTTTTGAACTGGCGACCTCAGTGTTCCCAGGTCGACGCTTTATCCACTGCGCCACCACAGGTCAGGCGGTAGTTCTATTCTTAATTTTTTGAGGAACCACCATACTTTCTTTCATAATGGTTGTACTAATTTGCACTCCTACAAACAGTGAATGAGGGTTCATTTTTATCCACAGCCTCTCCAAAACTTGTTATTACCTGTCTTGTTGATAATAGCCAATCTAACAGATGTTAGGTGGTATCTCATTGCAGTTTTGATTTACATTTCTCGAATAGCTAGAGAAGACAAGCATCTTTTCATGTATCTGTTGGACATTTGTATGTCCTCTTGGGGGAAATGCCAGTTTAGGTCCTCTTCCCATTTTTTACTTGAATTGTTCGCTTGTTTGTTGCTGAGCTTTGTGAGATCTTTATATATTTTGGATATTAACCCCTTATCAGAGATGTTGTTTGCAAATATCATCTCCCAATTAGTTGGCTGCCTGTTTGTTTTGTTGTCAGTTTCTTTTGCTGCACAGAAGCTTCTTAGTTTGATATAGTCCCATTCATTTATTTTTGCCTTTACTTCCTTTGCCTTAGGGGTCAAATTCATAAATTGTTCTCTACTGCCATGGTCCATGAGCTTAGTACCTATGTTTTCTTCTATGTAATTTATAGTTTCAGGTCTTATCTTTAGGTCTTTGATCATTTTTTATTAATTTTAATAGGGTGACCCAATAAATCAGGGTACATATGTTCAAAGAAAACATCTCCAGGTTATCTTATCATTCAATTATGTTGCATACCCATCACCCAAAGTTAAATTGTCCTCTGTCACCTTCTATCTGGTTTTCCCTGTGCCCCTCCCCTCCTCCCTATCCTACCCTCTCCTCCCTCCCCCCACCCCTTAACCACCACACTCTTGTCCATGTCTCATAGTCTCACTTTTATGTCCCAACTATGTATGAAATCATGCTGTTCTCAGTTTTTCTTTTTTTCTGATTTACTTATTTCACTCTGTATAATGTTATCAAGTTCCATCCATTTTGTTGTAAATGATTCGATGTCATCATTTCTTATGGCTGAGTATTATTCCGTAGTATATATGTACCAAAGCTTTTTAATCCACTCGTCCTCTGACGGACACTTGGGCTGTTTCCAGATTTTCGCTATTGTGAACAATGCTGCCACGAACATGGGGGCGCATTTCTTCTTTTTGAACAGTGCTATGGTCATAAAGATGGCCAATAGGCATATGAAAAAATGCTCAACATCACTAATTATTAGAGAAATGCAAATAAAAACCACAATGAGATATCTCGTCACACCAGTCAGAATGGTGCTCATCAGCAAAACAACACAGAACAAGTGCTGGCGAGGATGTGGAGAAAAGGGAACCCTTCTGCACTGCTGGTGGGAATGCAGACTGGTGCAGCCACTGTGGAAAACAGTATGGAGATTCCTCAAAAAATTAAAAATCGAACTGTCTTTGATCCATTTTGAATGAACTTTTGTGCACAGAGACAAACTGTGCTCAAGTTTCATTCTTTTGCATGTGCCTTTGCAATTTTCCCAGCACCATTTATTGAAGAGACTTTCTTTTCTCCATTGTGGTTTTTATCTCCTTTGTCAAAGATTATTTGTCCATATATTTGTAGTTTTACTTCTGAGCTCTCGATTCTGTTCCATTGGTCTATGTGTCTGTTTTTCTGCCAATACATTACTGTTTTAATTATCATGGCTCTATACTATAATTTAAAGTCAAGAAGTGTGATACCTCTGACTTTTTCTCCATATTGCTTTGGCTACTTGGGTTTTTTTTTGTTTTGTTTTGTTTTGTTTTGTTTTATGGTTCCCAGTGACTTTTTGTTCCATTTCTTTTAAAAATGACATTTAGATTTTGATGGGGATTGCATTAAATTTGTATATTGCTCTGGGTATTATTGCAATTTTTAACTATGTTTATTCTTCCAATACATGAGCATGAAATATTTTTCCATCTCATTGTGTCTTTTCAATTGCTTTCAGTAATGCTCTGTAATTTTAAGTATATAGGTTCTGCACATCTTTTAAGTTTATTATAAAGTAATAAACTAAACTTTTTATTTTCTTTTTTGATGCAATTGTAAAAGGATTTTTTTTTTTAGTTCATTTTAGGAAATTTCATCTTGGCATAGAGGAAAGCAATAGACTTCTGTATTTAGATTTTGTATCCTCCGCCTTTACTGTATTGGTTTATTGTTTCTAATAGTTTTTAGGTGAATTCTTTGGAATTCTTTATACACAGGCTTATGTCATTAGCAAAAAGTGATATCTTTAATCTTTTTTTCTGATATGGATGCCTTTAATTTCTTTTTCTTGTCTGATTGCTCTGGCTATAACTTTCTGAACTCTGTTGAATAAGAGTGGAGAGAGTGGGCAACCTTGTCTTGTTCCTGATGTTAGAGGAAAAGCCTTTATTTATTCACCATTTATTATATTAGCTAATAGTTTGTCACATATATCCTTTATTATGTTAAGGTAACTTGATTATGATTTTTTAAGTGTTTTAAACATAAAGGAATATTATATCTTATCAAATGCCTTATCTGCATCTATTGATAGGATCATATGATTTTTTTTTCTTTGTTTTGTTGATGTCGTGTATTACATTGATCGATTTACTTATGTTGAACCATCCTTGTGCTCTTGGAATGAATCCCAACTGATTGTGATGTATTATTTTTATAATGTGTTGTTGTATTTGATTTGCTAGTATTTTGTTTAGGATATTTGTATCTGCATTCATTAGCGATATTGGTCTGTAGTTTTCTTTTTTTCATTGTCCTTGCCAAGTGTTGGTATGAGGGTTATGTTGGCCTCATAAAATTTGTTAGAGAGTATTGCTTCTTTTTCTTTTTATTGGAAGACTTTGAGAAAGATAGGTACCAAATTTTCTTTGAAAGTTTGGTTGAATTTAATGGTGTAACATCTATTCTTGGACTTTTATTTTTGAGTAGGTTTTTCATAGTTGTTTTTATTTTCTTCTTACTTATGGGTCTATTTAGGTTCTCCACATTTTTGTTACTCAGTCTAGGAAGATTGTATAGTTTTCAGAATTTATCCATTTCCTCTAGATTGTTGAATTTAGTGTCATACAATCTTTTATAGTACTCTACTATGAGCCTCCATATATATGATGTCTGTGATAATTTCTTCTCCTGCATTTTGGATTTTGTTTATATGAGTCCTTCTCTTTGTTCCTTAATGAGTCAAACCAAGGGTTTGTCAATTTTATGGATCTTTTTAAAGAACCAGGTCTTTGTTGTATTAATTTTTTTTTTTTTACAAGGACAGAGAGAGAGTCAGAGAGAGGGATAGATAGGGACAGACAGACAGGAACGAAGAGAGGTGAGAAGCATCAATCATTAGTTTTTCGTTGCCTTGTGACACCTTAGTTGTTTCATTGATTGCTTTCTGACATGTGCCTTGACTGTGGGACTTCAGCAGACCAAACAACCCCTTGCCAAAGCCAACAACCTTGGGTGCGAGTTGGTGAGCTTTTGCTCAAGCCAGATGAGCCCGCGCTCAAGCTGGCGAGCTCGGGGTCTCGAACCTGGGTCTTCCGCATCCCAGTCCGATGCTCTATCCACTGTGCCACATCCTGGTCAGGCGTATTAATTTTTTTTTGTTCTATATTCTTTTATTAATTTTAATGGGGTGACATTAATAAATCAGGGTACATATTTTCAAAGAAAACATCTCCAGGTTATCTTATTATTCAATTATGTTGCATACCCTTCACCCAAAGTTAAATTGTCCTCTGTCACCTTCTATCTGGTTTTCCCTGTGCCCCTCCCCTCCCCCCTTTCCCACCCTCTCTGCCCTCCCCCCACCCCGTAACCACCACACTCTTGTCCATGTCTCATAGTCTCACTTTTATGTCCTACCTATGTACGAAATCATGCTGTTCTCAGTTTTTTTCTGTTTTACTTATTTCACTCCATATAATGTTATCAAGGTCCATCCATTTTGTTGTAAATGATCCGATGCCATCATTTCTATGGCTGAGTATTATTCCATAGTATATATGTACCAAAGCTTTTTAATCCACTTGTCCTCTGACGGACACTTGGGCTGTTTCCAGATCTCGCTATTGTGAACTATGCTGCCACAAACATGGGGGCACATTTCTTCTTTTCAAACAGCGCTATGATGTTTTTAGGGTATATTTCTATAGATTTTTTTTTTCTGTTTTATTTAGTTCTGCTCTAATATTTACTATTTTCTTTCTTCTGCTGATTTTGGTTTGCCTTTGTTCTTCTTTTTCTAGTTTCTTAAGATGAGATGTTAGGTTATTTATTTGGAATCTCATTCCTTTCTTGATATAAGCCTATAATGATATAAACTTCCCTCTTATTACTGGTTTCACTATGTCCTAGAAATTTTGATATATCATGGTATCATTTTTAATCGTTTGTATGTATGTTTTGATCTCTGGTTTTACTTCTTTTTTGACCCATTTTTTAGAAGTATGCTATTTAATTTTCACTTTTAGGGTGTTTTTAACTTCATTTTTCTAGTTGAATTCTTATTTCAAAACCTTATGATCAGAAAATATGCTTGTTTGGATGATCTATTTAAAGCCATCTCCAAGTATGATTGTGTTTTTGTCTGCTTCTTAATTTTAGATCAGTAAGAAATGTCTTATACATTTTGATGCTCTCTGGTTTGGGATGGAGATATATATATTGTTATGTCTTCTTGATACAGTATCTCCTTTATTATTTTGATATGTCCATCTTTGTCTCTGGTTTTCTTTGCTGTTGTGAAGTAAGCATTGTCAGATATGAGTATAGTTATACCTGCTTTTCTTTGAATATTATTTGCTTAGAGGATCATTTTCCAACCTTTCACTTTGAGTCTACTCTTGTCCTTGCAGCTTAGACGTGTCTCTTGAAGGCAGCATACAGTTGGGTTTTGTGTTTTGTTCCAATATACTACTCTTTGCCTCTTTATTAGTGAATTCAGTTAATTTACATTTAGGGTAATTAATGACAGTTGAGGATTTCCCATAGCCATTATATGTTTTGTTTTTGGTAACTCTGTCTCATTTGGTTCTTCTCTTTTTATTTCTCTCATTTGTTTTTGTTTGGTGGTATTATATACTTCTGTCCCCTGTTTCTTCTTTTCTAAGCTGTGTATTTTATTAGTGACTTTTTTCTGGGTGGTTACCATTAGGTTATTAAGGGGAAAATGTTCATATGTACAAGAGTCTTTTATCTTATAAGTGCTTGTCTACTTCATCTTCTTTTGCTACTGTAGATTTTTATCTTCTCCCCTTTTATATTATTGTTGTCCCATTTTATCTTTGTTTTTATTGTGATATTGTTAGGCTTTTACTTATAGCTTTAATTTGTTTTGTTCTTTGTATCTGGTTGAATAACCCCCTTGAGTATGTCCTGCAGTGAGGATTTTCTGGTGATAAATTTCCTTAGCTTCTGTATATCTGCAGAAGTTTTTATATCTCCTTCACATATGAAGGATAATTTTGATGGATATAATATTTTTGACTGGTATTTCCTCTTTCAGTACTTTAAATTTTTAGGTCCACTCTCTTCTGACTTGTAGAGTTTCTATGCAGAAGTCTGATGATAACCTAATGGGCAGTTTTTTATATGTTATGTTCTTCTTTTCCCTAACTACCTTGAGGATTGTTTCTTTGTCATTGATTTTTGAAAATTTTATTAAAATATGCCTTAAAGTAGGTCCGTTTGGGTTGAGGTATCTTGGCTTTCTGTTTGCTTCTTGGATTTGAGAATTTAACTCTTTCGATGGGCTTGGGGAATTCTCATCAATTTATTTGAATACATTCTCCATTCCCTTCACCCTCTCTTTTTTTCCCCGATATACCCACTATTCTTATATTGCTCTTTCTGATGGAATCGGACAATTCTTGTAGATTTCTCTCATTTTTTTGAATTTGTGAGTCTCTTTCCTCTTCTCTCTGTAGCATCTCTAGTTGCCTGTCTTCAATGTCACTGATTCTTTTCACTATCTGGCTTGTTTTATTAGCTAAATGTTACCTCAGTTTGCAATTTGTGTATTGATTTCTTCTACTTTGTTTTAAAAGTTTCAATCACCTTGATTAGCTCATAGAGTGGAGTATTGGAGTTTTCTCACATCTCATTGAGTATTTTCAGAACTTCAATTTTGAATTCTCTATCATTTAACACCAATGTTTCTATGTGATGTTTGTCTGGAGATTTTTTATCTTCTTTTTAACTACAACTCTGTCTTTTGTAACCATGGTATTTGAGTTCTTCTTCTGTGATGGCTTTTTTTTCCCTCAGGGACAGAGAGAGAGTCAGAGAGAGAGGGATAGATAGGGACAGACATACAGGAACAAAAAGAGGTGAAAAGCATCAATCATTAGTTTTTTATTGCCATTGTGACACCATAGTTGTTCATTGATTGCTTTCTCACATGTGCCTTGACCGCAGCCCTTCAGCAGACCAAGCAACCCCTTGCTGGAGCCAGCGACCTTGGGTCCAAGCTGACGAGCTTTTGCTCAAGCCAGATGGGCCCACACTCACACTGGCGACCTCGAGGTCTCAAACCTGGGTCTTCTGCATCCCAGTCCAATGCTCTATCCACTGTGCCACTGCCTGGTCAGGCTTTTTTGTGATGGCTTTTAAGAATGATATTGTTACAAAATCTAAGAAAATAGAAACAACTAAAAAATTAAAATTGTAAAATTAGGCACTGGCCAATTGCCTCAATGGTAGAGCATCAGCCTGGAATCTGGAGGTCCTGGGTTTGATTCCTGGTCAGGGCACGCAAGAGAAATGACCATCTTCTACTCCACCCCTTCTTTCTCACACACACACTCTCTCTCTCCTCCTTCTGCTGCCATGGCTAGAATGGTTTGAGCAAGTTGGCCTAGGCATTGAAAATGGGTTGATGACCTCGCCTCAGGTGCTAAAATAGCTCAGTTGCTCCAAGTGACCTGAACATTGTCCCATAGAGCACTTGCCAGGTGGACCCAAGTTGGGGTGCATTTTATTTATTTTATTAAGTGGAAGACAGGAAGGAAGAGTCCCTCTCTCTTCCTTCCTGTTTTCCACTTAATAAAATAAATAAAATAAAATGTAAAAATGCAATAAAATATAAAGATTAAAATTATAATGACAAGTGAAAAATAATAACCACAGTAAACAAAAATAGAAAAACAAAAAACAAACAAACAAAAAAGTCATAAAAGATAACAAATTTAAAAATTGAAGAAAATGAAATTGAAAAGAGAAAAAAGAATTAGAAAAAGGAATAAAAAGAAAAGGGGAAAACAATTTCTGCTTTGAGAGGTTATTATTTTCTTCTAGTAGGTGTCACTGTATTATAAGTTTTTAGTTCTGAAGAGTTCCTGTGCTGTCCTCTGCTGAGATGTTGCTGTTGCAATGATGTAGTTGGGGCCGCAGTCATGTTGATGGGTGGTACATATTGTGAAGGCATTGCAGCTTCAACATTACAACTTTATAGCTCTAGCAATGGCAATCTCTGTCCTCTGGGCACTCCTCCTCATGTCTCTACAAACAAGAGGACCAGACATGTAGCACCTCTGTACTTCAGGGAAGAGAGTGGCCCTAGAGAGCTAGCTGTGGTGTTTGTCTCTGCCACTTTCCATACTGGTGAGGTGAGGGAGGTGAGATCTGGGAGGTTGGGGGCCATACTTTAGTTTTTCTGCCTCTGCCAATTGTGGACTACAGGAAGACCACAGGAACACTGACTATGACCCTGAGCTCTGCTGCCTCTTTGGTTTAGTATCTCTTCCCTCCTCGCTTTGGTTTAGTATCTGCCCCTCTAACTCACTGCTCCTCCCAACAAAAGGAGACCCAGTTACTCTGGGTTTCTGGCTCCATACTCCTCAGACAAAACCCAGACAACCCAGGCTTTCCTCCTCGCCATAGTCCAGTAGAGAAAAAACTAAAAAACACTTGCTCCTGTTTTGTATACTTTCCAGAACCTACTGTGAGTGCATTTTATCTTCTGCCCCCCCTTCCAACTCAACCTCTCCTTTAGTCCATTTGGGGTTTTCAGGTATGCCTGCAATCCCACCTGGGGTTGTTTAGCTGTCTTATAGTTATTCGATTTGTTGAATTTCAAGGGGAAAGATCAAGAGTATCTCTCATGCTACCATTATTCTGATGTCATCTTTCCATAAATCCTCTTTTAAAGTAAGTAAAAATTGATTTTTGGTTTCCTCCCGGCATCTTTGAGTAACAGTTCTCAGTGTTCCATTATCTATATTCACTTTTTTGTCTACTTCATTCAGCATAGGAAAGAGCAGATGGGATGACAGATCTAGATGGTTGGATGGAATGAATTTTCTTGTCTCGCTAGGTGATATAGGCACATAGTATGTCAGCTGGAGCTCAGCTAATCAATATTCAAACAGCAAAAAGCTTTCCCAAACTCAGTCTCTCCTCTAGTTGTTACTGAGTACCTCTCAAAGCCTGTTGCAAAGTACAACTACTGACAATTTATCTAATTCTTGTTTGAAAGCTTTGAATCTAGCCCTGACTCACCTTATTTCTATGGGAACTTTTCCTTAGCAGTAACAAATGACCTGGTCCTGACCATGTGTACATTAACTCCAGTTTCTTTGCTCTCTTGCTTGTCTTTTTCCCTGAGGTCATGAAAGTCAGTTCTAAAACCAACTCAGATTTTTTCATATCAATCTTTCAAAGTTGCTTCTTCCTCAAGTATCTAAGGACACTGCATTTTTCCGCAAACCATCTCCCACATTCTAGAAATGTCCCTCAAAAGCTCTCTTCTTCCATTTCACCCTCATCATGGTCACCTCTAGAATCTTGTTGGTATTTACTTGGAGATCATAAGGCTGGATGGAAAAGTAAAATCTGAAAGGACACAGGGCTTTGCAATGGTGACATATTTTCTGAGTAAAAGGAATAAAAACTCAGTTTCCTGGCTCACAAGGGGTTCCTGATTGCCTGATCTGTATTTTTTAATGATTCTTTATCACTCTTTATATACATGGAGCTTTATTATTATTTTGTTTTACCCAGTTCATTTTTTCCCTAGTAGACCCTAATTGTTGGCAGACTTCCATAGGTTTAAAAAGTTTTTTGAACTCTAATTGTAACCCATTTTTTCAAAATTAAATAAAAAACTAATTCAACTGTTGTTCACACACACACACAAAAGCTTTTTGACAGGTTTCCTTTTAAAATTATTCTTTATCTAGGTAGCTGAGAAAGCACAATAAGAGGAATATTTTGCTTTGAGCATGACTTTTCCCTCGTAGAGTGATATCACTAGAAAATAATTTTTGTGTATTTTTTTACCTCCTAACAAAGCTGCACCTTTGGGGGTAAAATATCTGCATAAAAAAATAAAGGTGTGACCAGAAAATAGAATTGCTTTATTCAATGAATACTTACAAGAACATATCAAGCTGCTATTGCAATTCAAAAGTAATAATAATACTTGATCCCAAAGTGCTTACCATCCCAACAGGGAAGGTGGAATATAATCTGAATAGTGTTATAGTGTGTTACAGGTACACAAGCGTGCAGAATTTAGTAGCAGTGTATGATGAGGAGAATATGGCCAGTGTGGGCAGCTTAGGACATGGAACTTTTACATGTAAACTGGAAAGGGAGCAGATAGGATGTGAGGTGAGAGATAAGACTCAGAGGTCTCATTCCAAAGGGTATTGTTGGGAGATACGGGGAGACATGGAGGCCTTTAGACCAATTTGTCCTTAGACAAATCCCATGACCCATGATTGCACATAGTTATTAGTTTCTGGGTTCATCTGGTACTAAATTATATGTGAACACCAAGTTCTTAAGGCATGTTCTTTGGTTTGAGGCCTCACCACATTTTGGCATTATGTCTTGTACATTGATAAAGAGGCTATTTAGTGATGTCCATTTGTGTTTGATTCCTTTCTTCCAATACGGCAATTCTATCTGCTGAGTTCAGTCTCAGAAGCCACAATGAATGCATTTCGTGCTTAAGTAGAGAATGAAAATAACTAGAAAAATCAATGAATTAAGCCACTATTTGGAGGCATCCTTACCATATTATACTGCTAGATGTTCAGAGTGAGCTGCATGCAGAGGGAATGACTGTTCCCAAAGGAGATAATATGATAAGTGGCCTCTTCTCCCTTAGCAATCAATGTTTATTTGTCCTTAGCAATTTTCTTAATTTTCTACTGGCCATACATTTCTTCTTTAAAACGGTATAATCTACTGGAAGTGAAATTGATTGCTAAGCAATTCTGAGTTTTTATTTAAAAAACAAACAAACTAGAAATTATTAAGGACAAGTCAGAAAGGTTCCAATATATGTTCTTATTCTAAAGGTTTTCTCTGTGTGCGTGTATGTGCTTTTGTGTCAGTGCTTGCATAGACTAGAGAAGAGAGCAGTGTCTCAAACTACAGAGATCAGAATCACCTGTAGGGCTTATTAAATATAGGTCTCTGAGCCCCATTCTAAGTTTCTATGTCAGTAAGTATGAAGCAAGACCTGAGATTCGGCATTTGTAGTAAGTTCCCAGGTGATATAGATGAGACTGAGCTAGAACTCACACTTTGATATCAGTGTATTAGTGATTCCTTAGACTCAACTCTCATATTTTCTCTTGATACACACCAGGTACCTACAGTGTTCTTGCTAATGCGAAAGACAGTAGACCTAAAACCCCCATCATTAAACTCATCTGTCAGTGAGAGTCTAGTTGAAGGTAATGTTTGTTATATATGAAGACTTTATTTTTTATAAAGAATCTAAACCTTTGACCTAGGGAGGACATGAAACATTATCTAAATTAACCTATTTTCTGTGGATGACAACAGTAAGGCTTTGAGAGATTAACTGACTTGATTAAAATCACATAAACATTTACTTATTGGTAGCTTCAGGAACAAAATCTATCTGTCTCTGAATTTCCTAACCACATACACCATTTTTGGATTGTGCCACCTGGCTTTTGTAACTTTAGTTGCAGAGTGATTTATAAATCAGCTTGTTTTATGTTTTGGTTTTTGTTTTGTTTTTAGTGAGAGTAGGAGAGATACAGAGACAGACTCCCTCATGTACCCTGACCAGGATCCACCTGGCAGCTCCCTGCCTGGGGCTGATGCTCTGCCCATCTAGGGCCATGCTTGCAACCAAGCTATTCTTTTAGTGCCTGAGGCAGAGGCTCTACAGAGCCTGACCGGGAATCAAATCTGGGACTTCCACATGCCAAGTGGATGCTCTACCAATGAGCCAATCAACCAGAGCCATCAGCTTGTTAAAGGTAGGAAGACTTTTAAAAGTGAAACAGTTGTTTGAGTGCATTTAGCACATATTCAACATGACTGCAAAGGAACACTTGGTGCCACTTGCCATCACTAACTGAGTACCTGCTAAGTTCCTGGCACCATAATTTACATACACTGGTCCATTTAATCTGTATAACAGCTCTGAGCAATAAGTAAAAATATCCTAATTTTTATGATGTGGGAACTGAGACTCGGAAGGATTCCATAGTTTACTCCCAGTCATGAAACTGGGAAGTGGCTCAGGAGGACAAGCATAAACTTGGAGATCTCTGAACCAGACAATAGAGACCCACAGCAAGCACCTTCTTCCTCAAAGGGAACTGATAAGGTAGTAGGGTGACAAGGAAGGTAGTGAGCCCCAGAGGAACCTAGATATAGCAGAGGGACTTGGAATCAGGAAAGAGACAAAAGCTCACAAGCCTGGAATTGAGTTACAGTTAATGCTGATTCACAAAAAAGGCTGACTTGATGCTGAGTGAACTGAGTATGGTCCGAGAGTTGGCCTGTTGGCCTGGGGCAGGTAAAGGTCAGGTGGCTCCAGGTGTGAGGCTGTATCTGTGGTGGTAGGCATATGCACTTTTTTCCTGAATTTACCGATTGTGAAATCAAACACATCTCCCTCTCTAAAGAGAACATTTTATGTTCTGTTTCAAAACTGTATGGAATTATAGCTGATGTGTTTTCTGAAAGGGAGAGGTGGGTGAAAATTGTGATTGCTTATTGGTTATTTCAATACCCTTGAATAGACACTAGGTTTTGCTTATGCCTTATTATTTTGCACATTATTACTTTTTCTTTTTTTTGTTTGTTTTTTTATTTTATTCATTTTAGACAGGAGACACAGAGAGAGAGAGAGAGAGAGAGAGAGAGAGAGAGAGAGAAAGGGGGGAGGAGCTGGAAGCATCAACTCCCATGTGTACCTCGACCAGACCAGTGCAGGGTTTTGAACTGGCAACCTCAGTGTTCCCAGGTCGACGCTTTACCACTGCGCCACCACCGGTCAGGCCACATTATTACTTTTTCAATCAAGGATGCATATTGCCTGAATTTCCTTAAAATCATAAAAGCGAGATAGGATCCCATACTTTTTAACTTTCTTGTTCTTATCTTATAGTTATTGGGTTTTTTTTTCATTTCTCATTGATCATTTTAAAATATGTTTACTAAAAATAGTTTTATATGCAAATGTGTGTCTCTTTTACCAATGACTGCTTTTTGAAATACAAAAATTTTATCTACTAAGTTTTTGTAGTCCTTCAGTATCCAACATCCAGAGAAGTACGTTGGTCATAGTGGGCATATCACAAATGTTTTGTGTTTAAGAAATATATTTGGTAAAGAATGCTGTCATTATGTAGTATTTCTGTATACCAGGCTTATGCTGTCCTATACTGTCTTACAGTATAGGCCAGCATAAAGGTAAGTAAATGCTATTCATACACATTGATAGACTAAAGTAAAATATCACTGTGCTCGGTAGTCTATATATAAATGTTAATACATACAATCTTTACTACAGCCTTATGGTGGATATGTATTATTATCCCCATTTGTCCATAAAGAAGTTGAAGCACAGAGAAATCGAGTACAGGAGATCCTCGGGTTACAACACAGTTCTGTTCCTACAATAGTGACATAACCTGAATTTTGATGTAAGTCAAAACACACTCAAGCCTGAGTCAATTACCTATCCTAACACAGTTGTAAAAATCATAATCTAGATCATAAAAACACTACTAAGCCACAGAAAAAAGAAAAGGACATAAATATACTGTACTGTACACTACTGTAGTAAAAGAAAAAAATGAGTTTTAAAAAATTGTACAATGCTAATGTCATAAGCCAAAACATTCACATCTCAGTTTTTTAAAGTTTTTTTGGGGAGTGAGCATTGTAAACTCGAAATGTTGTATGACAAGACTGTCATAACCCGAGGACACCCTGTAATTGGACAGAGGCACAGCTAGAATATGACAGAGCCCCTGAGTTCCTGCCAACTGCTCTGTACAGATTGCTTGCAAAACGAGGGGCATCTCCAGTGTTGTGGTGCTACTTAGGAGTGCCTGTATGCCCCTGCCAGAGGGGTCTCGGCTGAACTGAGGAAGATTATTAGTAAGAGTTATCATGCAAAGAAGATGGGTATCCTGGACCAGAAAACAGTGTGCATGAAATCGCAAGGCAGGAGACAACAGCCCCTGTGGTGATATGGCGAACAAATGAATATGCAGTGTGAGGAGGATTATGTGGGCCCAGTGATGAGGGCTTTGGCATGTTAAGCAGGGGTGACAAATTAGAAGTCAGTGAATGTCAAGATGTGTGCATGGTAAGGTTTGTGGAGAGGGAAAAGGGATTTCAAAGACTTTGCAAGTAGAAACTACTTTGGAATACAGAGATAAGAGAAATCACTGATTGAAAAAAAGAATACTCACATTTTTGCTAAGAATAGTAGCCGACCATTATTGCATGTTTTTTCTTTGGTTAAATCTTGAAGAAAAGTAGAAATAAAATAAAGGAAACTTAGAAGATGAATAATCTTCCTAGCTTACTTGTAACAAGCAGACAGTTAAAAGTCAAAATGATCACAGGTGGTCTACACATGCTTTCTAACTGTTCTTTTATTATGGCAAAATATGTACAATACAAAATTTTTAGTTTTAACCACTTTATGTGTACAATTTTGTGTCATTAGCTACATTTGCAATTTTGTGCAGCTATCACTACTCATACTTCCAAAATTCTTTGTTACTCCAAACAGAAACTTTGCACCCATTATGTAATACCTCCTTCCTACCTCTCTCAACCCCTGGTAGTCTTTATTCTATTTTCTGTCTCTATGAATTTATCTATTTTGGGTAATTCATATAAGTGAAATAATATATTATTTGTCCTCTTGGGTCTGGCTTCTTTCAGTGAGCATAATGTGTTCAAGGTGCATCCATGTTGTAACATGTATAAGAACTTCATTCCTTTCCATAACTGAGTAATATATCACATTTTGTCTATCCATTAATCTGTTGAGGGACACTTGAGTCTCTTCTACTGTTTGACTATTGTGAATAATATTGTTATGAACATTGGCACATAAGTACCTGTTTGAGTCTCTGTTTTCAATCCTTTTAGGCATATACCTAGGAGTAGAATTGCTGGGCCTGATGGTAATTCAATATTTAACTTTGGAAGGAAATACCAACTGTTATCCATCGGTTGCACCATTGTACAAGTATTTCAAATGTTCACATTCTCAACAGTTGTTTTCCCAGTTTTTAAAAAAAGTATTATTATTATTATTATTATAATTGTCATTCTAGTATATACACTTAGACAATTTTTTCAGCATGGAAGTTGAAGACTACAAAGCATGTGGATAGCAAATATGCTGTGTCTAATCTTCATTAGAAAATTGAGGTGATTAGTTTTACTCAAATTAGGGGGAAAGAATGTGGTTAATGGATATTGTTTATGAGGAGTTTATCACACTGAGAGTTTCTAGTTTTTGCAACTATAACTTGGTCATCTTTGCACCCCCACCTTGGAGCTCAGTGCTGAAGACAAAGTAATAATAAAGATATGTAGGTTTAGAAGAATGAGTAGATGTATGAATGAATGAAAAATAAAAAGAATTAGTGTAACATGTGTTCTCCATCTTTAGGGGAAAATACTTTCAAGAAAATGCTCTCCTGACAGTTACTTTTTAGGTTTAAAATCAAAGGCCTGCCATGTGGTGTCATCTCTCTTGCCAACCAGAGGTCAAACCGTGACTCTTTAAACTTCAGTTCTCTTCTGTAGAATGAATAGAATGGACTAGGTCATCTTCAAGTTGCTCCATTTCTGACATTTTAAGATGCTTTATATTATATTCTATCGGCCACTCTTTGAGTGTTTACTAATTTAGGACAAACCTTTTCTGACAGATAAAACTATGAGAGATTAGTAGTTGAAAGTTTATCAAAAAAATTTTTAAAGTGGTAAATTATCAAAAAGTTTAGGTAAGCTATAGTTAACTCACAAATGTTAATATACAAAACACTGCACAGTCACTCAACAATATTGTAATATCTAGTAAAAAATCACTTTGTTGGAATAGCAGCCTACCAGTCTTGTATGAACTTGTCTTGGAACAACAGCCTTGAAGATCCAGAAGTCAGTCTCTTTTACTTCATCAGAAAACTCGGAAGAGGGAAGAGTGACGAAAGAGGATTTCTAGTCTCTGCATCAGACAACTTGCATATGTTCCATCAAAGTAAATTTTTGGGTGGAATGAACTGAACACTTATAAGAAACTGAGGCTTGCATATTTTATGCAGTGAATAATTTGCAAAATTAAAACACTAATTTTGAATTTCTATTTTCAAGCTTCATTGGCCTTACCATTTATACAGCAAATTGATCAAAGCAGGAATTACAAATTAAATTTACTATAGAGCTAAGAAAAAAGAAAAGAGAATGATAAGTCAGAGGATAGGAGACCACAAAACTCAATTATTTTTTAGCATAGATAAAGCATTTATAAACTATATTGACCCTGCAACACTAAAAAGTTACTCCTTTAGAATAGTATTACTGTGTACACAAGTCTTTTAAAACAGAACACCTTTTCATTATCCTCAAATTTTTTAGATTACTTCAAATATAAAAATTGATTTTAATATGAATTTATGTATGCAAATAAAGATTTATGTACCATCTATCGTGAGAGCTAGAACACCCACTGTTCTAGGTGTTGAGGCTGCAACAGTGAACAAAATAGGCAAAACCTCCACCCTGATGAAACGTATGGTTGCGGGTAGAGAAAAATCAAAAACAAGATAAGAAAACTTTATAGAAATATATAGACATGTATATTTATATATAAATGTTATAAATAATACATATTATACATAGTTTTTTGGGGGAAAATATGGCTAAGTTATTTGTGCCTTAACTTATAATACAGAATTTGAATATTACCCATAAGTTCTTAGGCCCAGCCTTGACCAGCATCCACGCCTTTTTATAGGACACATTAACTCTGATGAGCTAAGAAATTGCCAGATCCACGCTGGAAATGAGCCTTCAGACTGAGTAAAAAAGTGGCATACCAGTTCACAGGGTGAGAAATGAATGCAAATTAATTCTCCACCCTCCCAGCAGCCACTGCTCCCACTTTCTTGCCTTCCTCCATCCCCCTGCTGGTTCTCAGAGAAAAAGATGAATACGACAAATGATGTTTACTTTATGTCTCAGTGACCTAGAAAGGGGCATGTGCAGTAAGGCATGGCGGCACACTAATGACTCAGCCAGAAACTGCAGTAATACACAGTGTAATGAGAACAACTCTGAATGCCCACGCTTTTTTCCAATTCTGCATCTCTTCCAGGAGACTGGGGTGAGTCAACATACAAGGGGGCCACTAGAATTGAATAAAGATTGACCACAGTCACTGGCTCCTTTCCTTGTGGCTGCTATCCTCTGTATTGGGGTCCAGAGTTTTATCCTAATAAACGGCCACCTCGGTGGTATCAGCTAGCTCAGCATGTTTCAGAGTTCGGTGATGTGAATGACTGTTTCTTTCAACTAAAGTGAATGTGTGTGTGTGTGTGTGTGTGTGTGTGTGTGTGTGTGTGTGTGTGTGTAATGAAATCATTTCAGTTACAAAGAATCTAGCGCTATGTTCTATGAAGTTTTCTTTCTGTAGTGAAAGGGAAGAGAATTATTGTGATCTGCTCAGACCCCTTCACAGGGTCAGTGCACCCATCCCCCATCCTTCAGCTGCTCTTCTCTGAAAAAGTGCACAGACTATCCTCAATGAGCACCTGTTTCCTTCTTCAAACAAATGCTGATGAGAGTCAATGTATCTAGGGAGGTACTTGCCCCTCCTGTCCCACTGCTACAGATTGACTGAGACAGAGTAAAATGTCTGGCTCAGTCTTAACATGGACCAAGTCTGAGCTCCAGAGTTTCCCGCTGGGATGAGACTCAAACTAGTCTCCAGCTGAGAACACAGTCCTGCTGAACATCTTTCTCTGTTTACTTCTGTTTCCCTCTTCTGCTCCTCCTGAAAGCACTTTCTTCATAAATCACATGTATCAGCCATATCTCAGGCTCTGCTTCCTGGAAGCTTATTCCTGGAAAGGAGCTAACATGCCTCACTTACGTACCGTGTTGCCAAGGTCTCTGCTAAGCACTTTGCATGTTTAGCTCACTTCATTCTGACTTGTTATCCAGAACCTTGAGTAGTAAAGGAAGTGCGGCTCAAAGAGGCTGTCATCTTCCCTAAAGTCACAATCTAGTAGATGATTCTGCATCCATCCTCTCTCCCTTGGATTAAATACTGCTTCATTCTCTCCCACTGCTAAGGAGAACCAACCATAGTTCGCCAGTGAATAATAGAGTCCCACAGTTCCCTTTCACACAAGCAGCTATCGGGTTCTTAATGTTTGTTCTTAGGGCTTTACCTTATGTCACCTGGAAGCTCTGTTCTATGACTTCAGCAAGAGACAATTCAGGACACTTTGCTTATGTCAGTTTTCTGTTTTTGATAAATCTGTGTGTGGGTGCCTTAATTGTGCTGAACAGAGTCTTTGTCACTTTCTTGTTCAAACTGGTCTCAAGGGTGGACAGCTGAAGAGGAACAAAGAGAGGAGAGGTTCACAAAAGAGCACAAGGATCTTAAGATTGTAAAATAAGTCAAGAATGTGCACTTGCTAGTGAGATGAAGTCAAAATTAGGATGATTTTATATATCTTTTCTGTTGAAAACACAGTGGCATGCTGAGGGACTGCTGAGGCATATCATCTGATGGTTAGCACATGAAATGGTCCCAGTGTGCATGGGTACTTTCCCTGCCTCTCCCTGTCCTCTCACTACTTTGTTATCATGTGGCAAGATGCCTCTGCTTTAACACCTGCAATAATAAACAGGAGAACAAAGCTGGCTGAATATGTCTTAGATCTAAACACGATGCAAGCCAAGAAACAATGATCTAAGATAGTTTGACTTGAAGAACTGGCCAGGTGCTGACCATACTGTCGCTTTGTCTTTTCTGTACTTTGAATTGTTACTTATGTACATGATTTCATTCAAAGTCTGTTTTCTACATTGTTCTCACCTACTCCAAGAACCCTTAACACATCTCATTAAGGGCTTATTTGCTGCAAGAATGCTGATATCATTTTTAAAAAGATAAATAAAGGCTAAAGAATTGTTCCAGATTAAAAGACTGAGGTCACAAGACAACAAAATAGTGCACATAATCCTAGACTAGATCCTGTGTTGGAGAAAATGCTATAAAGGATGTTACTGAGTCTATTGAATACAGGCAGTAGGGCCCTGGCTGGTTGGCTCAGTGGTAGAGCATCGAGAATCTGGTGGAACTCATAGATTCTATTCCTGTTCAGAACACACAGGAGAAGCAACCATCTGCTTCTCCACCCTTCCCCCTCTCACCTTTCTCTCTCTCTCTTTTTTACTCTCTCTCTTCTCCTCCTGCAGCCATGGCTCAATTGGAGCGAGTTGGCCCCAGGTGTGGAGAATGGCTCCATGGCCTCTGCTGCCTCAGGTGCTAAGAAGAGCTCAGTTGCTGAGCAATGCCACAATGCCTCAGATGGGCAGAGCATCAACCCCTAGTGGGGTTGCTGGGTGGATCCTGGTCAGGGTGCATGCGGGAGTCTTGTCTCTGTCTCCCCTCTTCTCACTGAATAATAATAATAATAATAATAATAATAATAATAAAAGAATACAGGCAATATGTTAAATAAAAATATTGTATCAGTGTTAAATTTGCTAAGGTTGATAACTGCTCTGTGGGTGTGTGAGAAGATATTTTCAGGAAATACACATTACATTAATGTATATACATTTTCACTCATATGTATTCTTAAATAGTATAAGTTTTATATGTATTAACATAAAGTATCAATGTATGTACTGTCTCTCATATATTTAAGAGAGGAAGCTGGAAACAGAAACAGAGAAAGAGAGGGGAGAATTAATAAAACAAATAAGGCAGCCTGACCTGTGGTGGCGCAGTGGATAAAGCATCTACCTGGAATGCTGAGGTTGCCGATTCAAAGCCCTGGGCTTGCCTGTTCAAGGCACATATGGGAGTTTATGCTTCCTGCTCCTCCTCCCCTTCTCTCTCTCTCTCTCTCTCTTTCTCTCTCTCTCTCTCCTCTAAAATGAATAAATAAAAATAATTAAAAAATAATAATAATAATAATAATAAATAAGGCAGAATGTTAACAATAGATGATTCTGGGTTAAGAATATACAAGTGTTCTTTATACCACTTTTGTAACTTTTCTGAGTTTGGAATTATTTACTGAAGAAACAAACAAAGCTTTCTTTAAGTTGCAACTAAGAAGTACTAAGACTAGATTTTAGACCAGGCACATGGGAAGCTGTCTCATTATTTATACATATATGTAATATTGTACCCACTCTGATGGACATGAACATTTTTGAGAAATGCATTGATCCTGGAAAACCTAGATGAGGATTGCTTGTGTTAAGGATAAATATAAATCTCCTTGATGTTTCATGTGAGTTTGTGACAAACTACTTCCTTCGTGTTTCATGTGAGTTTGTGACAAACTACTTGGTATTTCATGGGAGTTCAGACAGCACTGGATTGTTAAGTGTGGTTTAGCGATTATATATATACCTTTAGATTACTTGAACCAGTGTTGAGTTTTGGGAGAGGTGTTGGCAATGTGTGGAATAAACTCAGATAGGGACAGAAGAGGCTCTTCAGAAAGTTTGAGTGACAGACCCAAAGTGCAATGAATCAGGAGAGTGAGTGATGTCCTTTGAAACAGCCTCTTTTTCCAATATGTCATCATTTGAATAAAGCTTAGATTAAAACAGAGAACAGGAAACACTTTACAATTAAAAACAAATAAACAAAACAATGGAGGCAAGGTTGCAGAAACCAAGGAAATTGAGCCTTATCTTTCCATTTCTATAAATTTCATCCTCCCAGCCCCATTCTTTCCTGCCTCCTCTATTAATGGCTGAGGCAGTGGACTTCCCCACAGGAAGTGCCTTTCCAGAGTTGTAGATGCTGAACTTAGTCTCGAAGGACACCTGATGAAGATAATAAATAAAGTGGCTATGGAAGGCATTTGGAAACCAAACCCAGCTAATGAAAAAATGGTGCTCATATGAACTAAATTTCCTGATGTACAGAACAGACATCTGTGCACTGGATCAATATGAAAAAAAATCCTTATAACTGGGTTAGAAGACATTTATTTAGCACAGAAATAAAATTTACCCTAATATTTTGCACCTACATACACCCTTCACAAATCACAATTTTGCAGGTTTTATAAGAAATAAATTTGTTTACAAGAATGTGCGCACTTAACCACCAAATAATTTATTGTACATAGTGTTTGTTGACTGTAGCATACTCTGATATTCTCCACATAGGTTGCTCAAATTCACTGTTAAAATGCAGCCACCTCTGAAAAAAATCATGTCAACAGATAAATGCCCCCCCCACACACACACATGCTAGTAGGTCTTTGGGATAAATGACAGAACAACCTTTAAAGTATTGAAGGAGTTTGAGCAGTTAAAATTTCACTCTCTGAATTGGGCATTGTGCCGCATGTTAGGGTAATACCGCTGGGCTTACTAACAGTGCCATGGGAAATGGAACAGCCCAGAGTATGTGGTGCCTCATTTTTCTATGTCATCAGAAAGATGGAAGGCCAAGAGCACATCTGGTATCCGGGTTTAGTACGAGCTCAGGGAAAAGGGTACCACATAGTCAATCACTTCCCAGATTTCCCCCTGAAGATTAGTCAAAATGCCAGTAAAATATGGGCCTGTGTTTCACATCTTGTGAGGAGCTCACGAAAAGATGGAAGACCTGAGATGTTGAGATATGTTGGGGTTTTCTGCCTGGATGTTCATGTGCACATGAAGAGCCTTTCTTAACTATTATGGGGCCCTGGCCAAAATGACCTCATGGGCCTGGGCAACCATGAGGGTGTGTTGTACAGGTACACAGAGAATCAGACTTGCACTTTAGTGCTGCCCACTGTTGGGGGACAAGTTGTCATGTCAGGGGCTGAAGTTGAAGTGTAAACCCCATTTGAAGGATACAGGCTCATGTTAGAGACATTCAAGAAACTAAATCTTCAGTATAAGGCAATGTGTTAGTCAAGAGTCTCCAGAGAAACAGAACCAATAGGATATATATAAATACATATAAGAGGAGGTTTATTACAGGAATTGGCTCACATGATTTTAGAGGCCAAGAGGTATAATGATCTGCCATATGCAAGCTGGAGAATCAAGAAAGACAATGGTATAATCCAAAATGAAGGCAATGCCCTAAGAACTATGGGAGCCGATGGTGTAACTCTCAGTCTGAAGCCAAGAGCCAGGGGACCAGAGGTCACTGATACAAGTACCAGAGTCCTAAGGTCTGAGAACCATGAGGTCCAATGTTCAAGCTCAGGAGATGATGGATATCCCAGCTCAAAAAGAGAGAGAATTAGTCTCATTGTTCTATTCAAGGCCCCAGTGGATTCCACTATGCCCACCCACTTGTTAAGGGCAGATCTCTTTGCTCAGTCGACTGAAATGCTAATACTCTCTTCCAGAAACACCCTCACAAAAATCAAGTTTTACCAGCTATCTGAACATCCCTTAGCTCAGTTAAGACAATTCATAAAATTAACCTTTACAGACACCATGTTATCAAAACCTGCATTTATAAACACGCTAATCTTTGATACATTGACTGATATGACTTAAGGAACTTGTGGAATTCAGAAATGAAACCCTAATGTTTGGGATCAAGACAGTTCAGCTAGGAGCTCAATGGAAAACATTCTGGGAATTATATCTTTCATTGTGATCCTCTTTGTGTGGGTGTTTATATATATACTTTCACTTACTTATTTTATTCAACTCCAAAACCCGTCATGAATTCAGTCTTTCTTCTTTATCACAATTAGAAAGGGAGCCATAATTCTAAGGGTTTGTTAGCAGCTCTGCTACTGTTTCCTAATAGTTTGTGAGGTTTCTAACGACCTGAATACCACACAGGAGGCCTTTGTAATGGAGCTGTGTCACCACAGGAGGTGTGCAAAGTCACTGTTACTTAATCACAGCCACCAAGATGAAAAATGTAGGATTTCTTAAGGAAGCTGGTGAGGCTGTAATTTTAAAATGCCACTAATGTCATGTTGAGTGGGAGGAGGCTTCCATTTCTGGCCTCTCTTTTATCCCTCAGTTTGAATGCTTTGGGCAAAAATAAAAATTTCTAAATGGCATTCTTTATAACAGAACTTGAGGGAAAGTGAAAGTTTTTGTGTGTCGCAAAGTATGAGAACCAAACCTGGTCAATCAGTGGCGTGCTGAGAGAAGTTCATGGTGGGGGTCAGCCAATGGAAAAACTACCTGTGTGCAAAATCACCTGTTACCAAGTAAAGCTAGTCACATTGAGGGAAAACAAAACTATTTAAAATTAGCAAGATAAAAATGTTGAAGAAAATATAATCATGTTTTGTCACACAACCAACTTCATTTAAACTCAGGCCCTTTATCTCTTTCATGGTTTCAGTTGTTGACTCAAGCTTTTGTCCACAGTTGGGCACACATCCTCTTTACTCTTTGTAGTTAGATTGATCTATTGGCCAGAGCCTGGATGTGGGCTTTAACATATGTTCTGTATTCTTAGTTCATTGATTATGTTTTGTGCTGGGTTCTGGGCTCGTAACAGGTATAGTCACAGTCATAGGAGAGCTTATGATCTGGTAAGGAAAACAAACATTGAAAATGAAATTATAAGTGTGAGTATTTTGACCTACTGGGAGTAGTATAGAATAAACAGGAGCATATAAGGACAGCTACTAAGTGCTAACCTCATTTTGGGATCAGGGGTATTATTTACAATTGCATGTATAGATACATAGATTTAAATATGTATATGTATGTGTACATGTATCTGAATATATATATATATATATATATATATATATATATATATATATATATATATATATATATATATATATATTAGGGTAGCCAGAGTCAGAAAATAAAAAATACAGGATGCACAATGAAATTTGAATTTTATTATAATTTATCTATTGTAAAATATCTGGGGCAGAATGACACTAAAAGAGTATTTGCTGTTTATCTGAAATTCAAATTAAACGGGGTGTTCTAATTTGTCCTGGCAACCCTAATATGTGTGTGTGTGTCTGTATACCCTTCCCCCACACACACATATATCCAACCACGGACAGAACTTAGGGAGAGGGATGTGGAAAAAATGAAAGGATCTAGAAATAGGACCTGTGGATGTGACCTCTCAAGCCTATTGTTTCTCATTTCTTCTTTCCCACAGTTTTTCCATCTATGTCTCTTTTGTACAGGGAGTGGTAAGTGCTGGTGTCCTGTATTGTAACTGAACATCTAAACTTTCAGTCCTCAAAGGGGTTAAAACCCCAGTTCTTTTCAGCTTCTTCCCCCCACCATATCCATTTGCTCTGAGAGCTTATTTAAGTCCTTTTCCCTGAATGGACCCCAGCAAGAGACCTCTCTGGGCATATAAACTGCCTTGAGATTTTAAGGACATAGTTTTGATTACAGGAATAATTCAATCAATTTCTTTCGAACACCCGAGGTACGTGCAGTTCTGAAGTACATAAAAGCATGACTGTTGATTTCAACTAATAAAACTAATTATTTTGAATCAGGTGCCATGTCAGAACAAATTACTTTTCTTTCATAGTCATCAGGCCATGCATGTATGTCTACATTACTATTCTTGCTAACCTTGGGGATAGTTCCTTAACTCGCAAATTCTCTGCTTCTACATCTGCAAAATGGGGCTGAGAAAGTAACTACCCCATAAAATTTTCATGATGATTAAATGAGATAATGTCATAAGAAAAGCTCAGTGCAATACCGAGAAGAGATAGAGACAGCCATGAGACACAGGGAGGGGGGAGGGGAAGCCTTGGTCCGTACTGCATAGCCTGTGATGGCATCTGAATCAACCACCATCTCAGAAGGCATTTCAGACATTTCTCACATGTTCTGGGACACATGGCAAAGAGTCCATTCCAGGGTCCTCACATAAAGAATTGTATTTTGAGGGTGACTAAAGTTCAGCTTTAGGAAAGCAAGGGGAACTAGAACCCACAGTAGCCACAGCTAAATGAAGACTCAGCAGAAGTACGGGTTTTCCTAAGATCTGGTCCAAGGCCAAAATCCACTTTGTGCTCAAAATATTTGCCTCACATCGTGGGAACATCGTAGAGCTATGAGAGCAAATTTCTCTTTGATGCTGACATATTAAAATAGATAACCATCCACGTTCTTTATAGTCAAAAGATAGATGGCCTTTCAGATACTCTGTCACTAGTGAAATAGGCTTTTGTCATTATCAAATATAGAGAGAAGTGGGCCATACTCTATACTATAATTAACTTGAATAACCTTCTGAAGGTTTTCTGTTTTGTTTTTTTTTAATATATAATTAGGGCTTGGACACAGAAATATCTTTTTATAAAAAAAGAGGATTTTTTTAACCAAGTAGGGACATTTTAGAATTTTTATTTCAGCTGCAGAAAAAGCAGGCTGTAAAATTAAGTTTACAAAGCCAGCTGTGTTTTAAAAACCACAAAGCCATATAAAGATGTTATATTCTACCTTTACTTCTTCTCAACTATCATTAATCTGTAAATTCTGAACAAGAAAACAAATTTGATTAAGCATTTTCTATTGAAGTGTGTCCAAATGTAATAATAGAAAATTTTATTTTAAGGTACTGGGTGGCTCTGGACATTCAACATTGATCTCTATCTTCAAGGGTATGCCTTGCCTGGTGTCCACTTCTCCCAAGACTGCAGTAAACCTGTCAAGGCAGATTGTTGTTGTGGTACAAATTCACTGCAATGAGCTGAATTTACTCAATCACATTTACTTGAGTGATTAGTGGACTTTAGAACGCTTGTCAAATCACTTGACATTATAAGAATTGGCATAATCCTACCAGACATTTCCTAAATATGCCCTTATTTGGTTCATTTTCTTCCTACCTCCTACTGCTACACATTTGTATTTGACTAAAGAAAAACTTCAATTTCGAATTTATTTTTTATTTTCTTTTTATAGAGACAGAGAGAGAGAGTCAGAGAGAGGGATAGATAGAGACAGACAGACAGGAATGGAGAGACATGAGAAGCATCAACCATCAGTTTTTTGTTGTGACACCTTAGTTGTTCATTGATTGCTTTCTCATATGTGCCTTGACCATGGGGCTACAGCAGATGGAGTAACCCCTTGCTCAAGCCAGTGACATTGGGTCCAAGCTGGTGAGCTTTGCTCAAACCAGACGAGCCGGCACTCAAGCTGGCAACCTCAGGGTCTCGAACCTGGGTCCTCCACATCCCAATACGACTCTCTATCCACTGCACCACCTCCTGATCAGGCAAAAAACTTCCATTTCATGTATTAACCCAAGTTACATTAAAAGTGGGAAATACCAACTATTTAAAAAGGAAACACATTGATCACCCTGTGCTAATTTGCTCAAAGATTTAGTAAGATGCATGTTGATACATTTAATAAATAATGGAATTTCCATATCTCTGATGAGATAAAAATCATTTTTGGCTTATGCTATTTCATATTCCAATGATGTGGAAGTTTGGAGTGTTTTAACACTGATACTATTCTTGTTGAATCTCAGAAGTGTTATTGACAAGTAAGAAGAAGCTGGAGATGCTATCACTGGAACTATAGAGAAGGTGGAATGGAATATCTTTTTATTAAAAAAAAGAGAATTTTTAACCAAATAGGGACATTTTAGAATTAAAAAGGACTAGAGAGCTCTGTGGCCAGTGAAATGCTTCTATCTCTGATACTCTACACAGTGTTGGGGAAATCTTCCACCCATTCAGACATCAGTAAAACCTGCTCCATGTTTGGCTTATGTTCTCCATCCTGCCAAGTGTCATCGAGTTTTCAATTTAAAGAAGGGGACATGATAACTGTATTAGTCATCTCGGGCTCCCATGACAAAATACCACAGACTTGTTTTCTCACAGTTGTGAAGGCTGATAGTCCAAGGTCAAGGTGCTGGTACGACTGGTTTCTGGTGAGAGCTCCTTCCCTGGCAGATGGCTGCTTCTCATTGTGTCTTCACATGGCCTGTCCTGTACACAATTCTCTTTATAAGGCATCAGCCTTATTAAATTAAAGCCTTCCCTATTTAACTTTAATTACTGCCATAATATCCTTATTTCCAAATATAGTCACATTGGAGGTAAAGGTTTCAACATATGAATTGGGATTGGGAGCAATGAGGGGCAATAAAATATAGTATCCGTATTTTAACAAATTACTTTTATGCTTTTGGTCTATAAAATGTTTTTCAGTTGCCGGTGATAATATACATTTAACATCAAAAAACTGAGTGGAATGTTTTACCACGAAATGTAAAATCTTAGTGATATACAAAAAAGCCTTATGCCCTCAAGAGCAAATATTTGTAGCTGATGTTGAATGCTATAAATGTTGACTTGTTTTCAGAATGTTATTTTTCATGCATATGTCTTTGCAGGAAAAAAATATTTTGAGTTTAATTGTACCCTATAAACCATGAATCATTGTTCTATGTATGACATGTGATCTAACACTGATCAAATTCTATTTACCAAAATGTAATAGTTGTAAACAGTGAACATTTGTAGCTCTTTTAGCTGTTAAGTCCGTTTTTTTTTTCTGGCTCCAGAATAATAGTCTGACAGCGTAGATTCGCAATCTGTAAAATGGCGAACAGTGGTTATACATAATGAAAAGTAATAGAGTGGGCTTCAAGTACCAGTTCTAACTCAGGCAATGTGTATCAAAGCAGGTAAAAACCATAGTTCAGCCCTCTCACGGTTTCCTTTTCTATAAAAAGGTAACTTAGGCCAGATGACCTTTTAAGGTAGAGGTGTAACATTCTCTGATTCTGGAAAATAAAGTAGGAAGATGATTTGATAAAATTGGAGAACGGATATTACTTGACAAAAGGTAGTTGAATTAAGTAAAAATCTCAGTGATATTAGCAGGATTTTTGGATATCATCATTATTAGAGTCTGCCACATGAGATCATGCAAGGTATATTTTGAAGATATTCTCTACGAAACAAAATCTCAGCCTGTGTCTAACTTGGCAGAGGATATAAACTTGGTGACCTCCTCCAACCTTCCCCCATCTCTAATTGCAATGCATCTGTAATTCAAGAATGTCTTCAGGGAAGTGTACTGTTGACCAGCCTTCTGGCTGAACAAAATCACCCTAACACACATTTCATAAGAGATTTCACCTCTCTGACAAGTTACATGTCTTCAGTGTAAGACCATGGTGATATGGTGACTGCTTGTTCAACCCCCTGCCAGAGCAGGGATTCAAACACTGATGCTGAATTTCTAGTATGAATTCAGATTAAATCTTTGTTCTCATTTCATTCTATGGCACAGCTGCCTTAAAATTCATCCTCACCAATATACAGAAGACTTCTTTCAGATAATGACTCAGTGGAAATTTCTTTCATGAATCAGACAAAACAGTAGATCCAACCTACCATGGAGGGTCTGTAACAGTGACATGCTAGGCTGAGCTCATTCCATACACACTTGTTGAGCAACCTTTGTGCTGAAAGCTACATTAGGCAGCCTGGAAGGAGTATCCTGGTGCGAGGTTTATGCCCTGTCCATGACGGGTCTTTACCAGGACTAATATCTCAGCTAACGCCTGCCTATTTCCCCTTTGCAACAGAGAGAGTGTCGGGGGAAATCAAACATATAAGCAAATTGCTTAAGTATCTACTCTATTTATTAGTTAATTTGCTAAATTAAACTCAATTCCTCTTGGTAAGGGTTAAATGACTTTCTTGATCGATACATTGTGGAATTGCCTGGCAGAATGAAAAGAGGTAGATTAGAGTTCATATCTTTCTACTTTCACCTCTCAGACATTAGTCATACAATTCCTATGAGCTTCCATTTCCTCATCTGTAAATCTGAAACAATAATACACACTTCAAATAGACATGATGAGGTTTCCTGTGGGTAAGATAATATGCTGCCTTGGTGTGAATCTGGCTACATCACTTTTAGCTGGGTGACTTGCCCATGATTTTTTTTTATTTTAATGCGGTGACATTGATAAATCAGGGTACATATGTTCAGAGAAAACATCTCCAAGTTATTTTGACATTTGATTATGTTGCATACCTATCACCCAAAGTCAAATTGTCTTTCATCACCTTCTATCTGGTTTTCTTTGTGCCTCTCCCCTCCCCCACCCCCTTCTTCTCCTTCCTCCTCCCTGCCGCCCCACCCCCACCCCGGTAACCACCACACTCTTGTCCATGTCTCTGGGTCTCTTTTTTATGTCCCACCTATGTATGGAATCATATAGTTCTTAGTTTTTTCTGATTTACTTATTTCACTCAGTATAATGTTATCAAGGTCCATCCATGTTGTTGCAAATTATTTGATAATATAATTTCTTATGGCTGAGTAGTATTCCATAGTATATATGTACCATATGCTCATGATTTCTTTATCTGTAAAATGGAGTTGATAAGAATAGCTTTTCTCAAAAAAAAAATAGCTTTTCTCTTCATAGAGCTGTTTAAGGATTAAATGGGTGGATGATATATGCAAAGCAGTCTGAATAGCTGACGCTTGGCAAGCCCTCAGTACATGCTACTTCTGACTGGTCAATAGAATGCACCTTTCCTAATAGCTGCTCAGTAAATATCCCCCTTCCTTTCTTTTTCTTCTCCAAGTTGAACTCCTTGAACAAACACAAAAAGAGCTAAAGTATTGGAAAATAATTTCTAAAATAATATTTTAAATGCACAAATTCACCAAGCTCAGTTGCTTGGCCTACTCTCTTAACCTCTCTATTATTGAAATTTTAATCTGTAACATGAGGGAATTAAAATATACTGTTTCTGGAATCTCTTATAGCTACAATAAAAATCATTTCCATTATCACTTGTTGTGGGAACAATGAACTACTCCGAGTAGCAAACCTATCATTTGGTTTCCAGTCTTCACATGGGGCACCACTTGTCATGGAGACAGTGTACTACTTGGAAACCAGATGAAATGAATGCTTCATGGGGCTGAGGGGAGGCAATAGTTCTGGACAGCTGACCAAAGGACCGAAACCCCATACCCAGACTTACTCAGATATTTATTAATAAGTACAAATAACTCAAGGAAGCAGATAGCAGAAATTCTCAGGGGCTGAAGTAAAGGACAAGGAACATGCTGACTCCTAATCTCTGTTCTGAGAGTCTAAACATATTCTGTTACTGAATCTTATCCTGCTGTTTTGCTGTTTCCAGCATGCACGGCTTCCAGTATGGGTCAGAGAGGTGTGTGGACTCTTGTCGGCTCAAGGTTTTTGCCATAAGGCACCTCTCTGTCTCTAATTCTTCACAGCATATTCCTACAATCACTGACTACAAATGTATGCATAAGTCCATTAACTCAGCAGGTGAAAGCATTGTGCTGGAATCGAAGTTAAGATCTTGATATGAACCTGACCTGTAGTGGCACAGTGGGATAAAGCATCAATCTGGAACACTGAGGTCACCGGTTCAAAACCCTAGGCTTACTTAGTCAAGGCACATATGGGAGTTTATGCTTCCTGCTCTTCCCTTCCTTCTCTCTGTTTCTGTCTCTCTCTTCTCTCTAAAATGAGTAAATTATATATATATTTTTATTTTTTTTTATATAAGCTTGAACCCCAGAAAAATGACTGTTTGTACTTTGTAAGACTCAGGTTGAGCAGATAAGGATATGTGGCAATGAATTCTTTTCAAATTTGTCAGCAGCTCAGAGTCCATTCCCCTTCTGTGCAGTAAGTCTGTATGTTATCCAGCAGACTGAGCTGGGAGGAGAGGGTGGAATCATGGGTCTATGTTTTTTGTATTCAACTCAACTAAGGAAAGTCTACTTTTACTGCTGTCTCTCTGAGTAAAGATCAGATGGGCGAGAATTAAAAGGTGGAGATGTAAAAAAAGAGAGACTTTAAGTAGGAGTATGACAGTTTGCAAAGTTGGATAATTATTTATCCATATTGGATAGGTTGAGTGGACAGATTTGTTAATATCTAAAGAATTACTCTTTGTGTAGGTTTTGGGGGCTGTTCATATTGGCTGCAGTTGAAGAATAACTAAGTTGAAATTGTTTCTGACACACGAGTATCCTCCACTTTTCAAAGATTCGCATTACACCTCTGTACTTTTACTAAAAACCTGCATTAGGACCTGTTTTCACTTTTTTGAAAATCAGTGAAGGGCATTCAGTGTTTGTTTTGTAGTGTGCCATTATAGGGCAGCACCTCAAGTAGCAAGAATAGCACTGCTTTTCTTAGATGTTAGTATTATTTTAGGTTTCATGCGTTACTTGTTATGGTACGGTAGGCTATTTTATTCTCAAGAAAGATAAAAAATATTTCCATGTAAATTCATGGCATGGCTTTTTGACTTTATGCTTATATTTCAGCTTATAGAAGGTTTCATGTGAACACTCTACTTTGGGGTAACAAGGGAAGCCTGTTTTCATTGTGTCAATGACAAATGCCAATTCTGCAGCCACATTCAGTTTGATCAGCATGGCACAGGGATGTTGGAGGAAAGTGAGATGAGCAGGGCCCGGTACATCTCGGGCCTCAGTGCTCGCAGTAAATGGCAGCAGGAGAAGTTTTTGTGGGTGGTACGAGAAGGAGCAGCATTTGACAATGGACTGAATCTATTACAGGGACTAAAAGTGATTAACATGGATACATTAAGGTGCCTCTTGGAAAACTGCAACATTATCAACGGCTGTCAGGGAGGTTGAATAATGTTAGCATGTTAGAAATGGGCCCCTCCCGGTTCACTTCCTCGGGCAGGCTGTTCTGGCCCTGATGTCACGATCAGGTGTGATTTGATCTCCAGGCTTCTCACGGGGACCAAGGTATCAAGGAGTCAGGGAGTCTGACACTGATGCATTAGGTGATAGGATGCTGAAGCTGATTATGATGAAGGCGACAGAAATGAATCACCTCTTGAATCTGCTGACACTGGCAGTGCGGGAGACAACTGGCGGCACAGGAGACAACAGCCCCAGCCTGTTGGCAATGCCAATAAGGAAAACAGGAAGTCAACTCCCCTTGAAACTGTTTGTGCCTGAGATTTGGATGTTTAACATTGGAAATAACTTCACAGTCAAGGCCACTGCTGATATTCAGAAAATGAAACACAACAAAAAATATCTTAGCATCTTTGGGGAAGACTATTTATTGCCTCTTTCATCTCACTTTCCAGCTCTTAATAGGTATAAATGATGATAAAGTTACCAAATATATTTCCTGATCACCTGCTTAACTGCATTTGGAAGCTTGTAGTAAGCATCCATCAATGATATCATCATTAAGATGTCAACTTGAGAAACACTAAATAGGACAAAAACTTGATAATTCAATGAATGGTGGGCTCTAAAACAGTTAATAGCTTTGCTACTCTTCTGACACTTACTTATTGCCACATAGCTCCCATTTTCTCAGATGAATTAATGTCCTTTGTTTCTCATTACATTGTAAATTTCTTTTAAACAGGGACATAATAATTTTAAATTTTTAGTAAATTCTCAACAGTTTCTAACACACAATCCTCTGCATATTTTGGCATATCAAGAGCTAAAGGAAATTATATTGATATATGAATTTTTTCCAGGTGATTTTGAGAGTATGTTTATTAAAGCTGGGGAAAGAAAGGCTTAGGACAGAAGAAGTAACAAGGGAAAGCCAAGGCAGGGTTGCTTTGGCTCAACCGGAAAGTCTGAGAAAAGGAGGCCTTGGAGACAGGTTCAAGGGGTTAGCCCAGGATGAGCTGCCACTGACCACTGCTCTCCTGGTTGTAAGTCTTGTGGTTCCCTTAGAGTTTAGAAGATGCTTGCCTGTGGGGGAAGAAGAAGGGAAAGGAAAGGCATGAATGTGCTCTCATGATTAAGACTGTACCTGATATACAAATTTTACCAAATAAAAGATATGAAATTTCTCTTAGATGCAAGAAAGGCATAGGTTATTTACACAAGAAAATGCTAGAAACAGGAAAAGCATTAAATGGGAAGCTGGATGAGGTGATGGAGGGGGTTATTCTAGAATACCCCTCTGATGGATGGATGATGTTTGGGAAGTGAAATTTAGCCGTATCCATGGACAGATGAGGAGGGTGAAACTCAGAACTGCAGGTGAAGGCCGCTAAGAACGTGGGTCTTTTACTAGTGCAATAGAAAATCAGAATAGGACTCTCCATGACAAGTAGAAAATAATACTATTTTTAGCACTCCATGGCTGATAGCATTAGAGAAAAATCTCCAATGATCAGACAACCTCAGGTCATTCTTTGTGAGCCCTTATAATTTTAAATCCCCCTAAAGCAGTCAATTAAATGGTTTTATACATTTAGGAATATAGGATTCATTAGTAGGGCCTGCATTTACAGTATTTTTTTTCTTTAAAATAGAGACAGGTTTTACTGGTTCCTATTTAGTCTGTAAAATAAAGGAAAATAACAATGAAGTTTCAGAAGGAAAACATGCATCCACAACTATTGTGGATGATTCACCAAAAGAAAGCATTTGTATTGTTTCTGGAAAGCAATGAGAAGCTTCACAGAATTACATTATCTCAAATGATCACTTCCTGTTGTTTTCCAGAGTTTATAAGAAATAAATGATGTGTCATATTTAATCTCCTTTGTCCTTAGACTCACCGTGATAAATATTAAGGTAGTATATTTATTACAGTGCTTTCCACTTGAAAGACAACATCCATTTATTTTAAACCTTGTGTTGATGGTCCCTCCAACACGGCATTCTGATATTGCTGTCTCGATTAGAAGTTATTTTTACACAGGCTAGATCAGGACTGGGGATGTAATACCACAATTACCTTCAATCTCAGGACTCATGTTTTTCTTTCCTTCTGGAAAATTCTCTGCTATTTCTTCTCCAAAGTTCTCTGCTATCATCTCCATTTTTTTCTTCTGCGAGTCCTATCTAGTGCATTTTGGAACTCTTTCATTTACACTCCATATCTCATAACTGCTTTTTCATATTTTATATCACTTCATCTCTGTGACTCTTTTTTCTTGTTTATAGTTTATCTGTCACTGCTCTGTTTGGAACCAAGAAGGGGTGCATCAAAGCATGAACTCGCTTCACCATTTTCACCAAAGGCCTCAGCACAATGACAGTGTCCATTTAACTGCATCACACAACTAAGCACCTGACTCTGAAAATGTGCCAGATAAGTTTACACTTACTAAGGCAATAGAGAAAATAATTGCTTGCTTTGTTATTTCTTTAATTCTTTGTTCTAGAAAGGGATGGGTTTCAGTAATATCCTGAATCAAAAAGGAGACAGAAGAACAAAAAAGCAAAACTTAGGCAAATCCTTTTGTATGCATAATTCCAGCTTTCTATAATACAAAAATACTTTAAGCTGATAAATAAAAAGGGAACCTATTTAGTTTAAACCAAAAACAAGTGTGGATAAAAGTGTACTTAATTCTCCAGAGAACCAGGGCCAGCCCTAAGAATTATGTGCATTCCATGCAATGTGAAACAAATATATCCTTTGAATTTTATAGTTCTAAGGTGTAACTGTTTTAGTCTGCCAAATAAAGCCTACAGAAATGCAACAGCAAAATACATAAATCAATAAGCCATTTCTCTCCATACTGCGTACTTAAATAGTCCATTCTTAAGTGGGAGAAGATCACTGGTAATAAAAAAATAAAGACTTTTTCTTCAATTACTATTCTAGTTGGTTCAGGTCCACATTCTTTTATGGCTCTGAGACATCCCTAACACATATACTAGTTACAGAAACAATGCACTTCATAGATCTGGACCTCGGAAAGCCCTGGGTTGGAAATTCTTTTTTCAAATGGGTATTAAATGCAGATATCTGATTCAAAGGCATTAGTTACCTTTGCTGGTTGAACCACATGATCAGGTTGGGAGAGAGGATTTTATCAATTCTGTCACTAGAATAAATTATGTTCAAGTTTTCTATCTTCCCTTTCAAAATATAAGCTTCATCAGGTTTTACAGAACCAGGTTTGCCTTGTTCAGCACTATATTCCCAATATGTGTATTCAACAAATATTTCTTTAATGAACATATATCTCTTAGCAAATACTTTTGTTTCTAATTTTTGAGAAAAATATAACTTAATAAACTAGAAATCCAAAAGGTAGGTACATAGAAAATTCAACAATGAGCCCTTAACACATTTTAAACTCCATTTTTCTCCACTCTGGGTCAGGCATAACAATCTTTTCCATGAACAGGAGGAAAGAGTGACCATGGGTAATATAAAGATATGGTCAATGTAATATGAAAACATTTTATTGTATGCTAATTATATCTATTCCATATAAGATATGTGCTTCTTTGATCTTCATCCGCATTGGATTTTCTCTTTTGAGTTTCCATTTGATTCTCTGACTTTATTCACATTGTTTCCTAGTCACTACTAATCAGATTCCAGCAAACAAAAGTATTGAAAAATCAAGGGACTGAAGTTGCACTACTGATCTCCAGGCATGTGTTTTTATATTTGTGAACATGTGGCCCATCTTATGATAGAAAATCTCAAATGGTCATGATTTGCCTTGCTTTGTTCTTGCATCCGGTATTGATATTAGTCAACTTAGAGCTTGTCTTTTTATTTGATGTTCACCTTGTATAGGAAGGTAAAAACAAAAAGATGAATCTACTTATTTGTCATGTGAGGTTTTCTACAGCAGGCTAGACATGTGAGGAGTTCTAAAGAAGTTTTCAGGTCTGTCTTCCTTCCCTCTGCACCAAAGCACAATAAGAGTAGCTTGGGAAGGTCTATATCCTGCCTTCTAAAGAGATGTGCCTAGACCAGTTTTCAATATTTTCCATAATGGGCCCATGATTGTCCTTCCAGATAGCAACTGCTAAGGTTCATCTGAAATTTGCCCTTTAACAATCTATATTTTGTGACTTCATTTTCCTTTCTGAGGGAAGAGAGTGAGGCCATTTCTCTGCCATCTAAGATTATTTCAAACATGAATAAGAAAAAAGCTTTTAGGATTCATAATGAAAAGAGCTATTTAAAAACATGACCAAATTAAACTATGAGTTATCTAGAACACGGGTTTTCAACTGGAAGTGTTTTCCTCCCAGGAACATCTGGAAATAACTAGAAACATTATTGACTGTCACATTTGTGTGGTCTGCTACTGGCATCTAGTAGACAGAGACTAGAAATGCTACTGAGCACCCAACACAGAGAGCTGAACAAACACACAATCATTGGCCAAAAATTTTATTAGGGAATTCTGAGCAGTCACAGTCAGCAGTATTGCTTCAGTTTTCTAGTAAGGTTAGTGTATTAATCATCTTTTTTAATTTTCCATATTTTATGATGCTTTGACATCTTGAAGTCTTGCAAGTTCTGGAGAGATTGCCCTTCCCAGGGCTAACTAATTCCCTAACATTGTCAACCATTTGCTTGTGGACAGAACATGCATATGCAAACCAACTAGTCTTGGGCTCTTAGCCTCAGCAAAGTCCTTTAGCAAACTCGCACACATCAATCCAATATTCCCCTGGCCCTAACTTTTGCAGGATCCAGGCTGCAGACAACCCTATAACCCAGAGCCAACTAAGATTATTCAAACTGTCTAATCATAAACTTGCTCAGCATATCTACTTTGCCTTGCCCAGTCCTTCCCACATACCCGCAATAAAGGGTTTCACTATGCATTTCCCTCACCCTTTTGCCCTCCTGAATAACCCTGGTTCTTCCTCATGTGACCCTGCGTGATTGTGCTCTACTTCCTGTTTCTTGGGATCTCTGAGTATAAACTTCTCCCTTTGTGACAGTCATTCTATGTGTATGTGTCTTACCATACCAAATTAAAGTAAATCCTGGGTGCATTGTTAAAATAATTACTAACTTTGAGGATTAAAATAAAAGAAAATATTAGCATACAAATATTTAAAATTCTCCCACTAACCCTGTTAAGTAAATGTTATCATTATTTCTAATAACTCTAACTGAGAGTTTTACAAAGTGTAGCTAATGAACTAAGTCATCTCATCTCTTAAAAACAGTTTTACTACCTGTGAAATGGAACATAAGTACTTGCTTCATGGGGCTGTTGGACTCATAAGCTAGATAAAGCATATATAGCACTTAGCATTTTAGTAAGCTCTCAAGAAATGTTAGCTCTTATTATGGTTAACAGAATAAAGAATGACCACCAACATTAATTAGGGAAAGCTTTCATAAAGAAGTGATATATTTGACTTATAGTGTAAAAATTAAAAAATTCGAAGTGGATTAGAGTTTGGAAAGAATTTTATATATAAAGAATTACATTCACAAAGCATCCAGTGGTGGCAGTACACAAGCCAAAGTATAAGGTTTTTCTCCTTTCTCCTTTTGCTTTTCTCAGTTACGAGGCCACTTTTGGTTGTTTAATTTTTTATTTAAATGATGTTTTAAGCTCTGGACAGTTTGCTCAGTGGATAGAGTGTTGACCCAGTGTATGGATGTTGTGGGTTCTATTTCCAGTCAGGGCACACAAAAAGAGCAACCATCTGTTCTCTCCTTTTCCCCCTTTCCCTTCTCTTTCTCTTCCTTTTCCACAGCCAGTGACTTGATTGGTTCTAGTGTGGCCCAGAACACTGAGGATAGCTCTGTTGCTCCAAGCTTCATTCAAGCATGAAGGGTGGATCCTAGTTGGGGAGCATGAAGAAGTCTGTCTCACCATCTCCCCTCCTCTCACTTAAAAAAATAAATAATAATTTTTAAAATTTATTTATATATATATTATTTTATTTAACTTACATATTATATGTAATTTTAGACAATATATATGAGTGATATATTATTTTACTATCCTCATTGATAGGTCACATATCAAATATCCCAGGATTAAATGAATTTCTTTAGGTTTTGCTGGTTTCTTGAGACAGTGTTTTTTGTTTTGTTTTGTTTTCTTTTCTTTCTTTATCGTATTTATTGGAGTGACATTGGTTAATAAAATTATATAAGTTTCAGGTGCAAAATTCTATAAGCATCATCTGTACAATGTATTGTGTGTTTGCCACCCTAAGTCAATTCTCCTTTCATCACCATTCATTCCTCTTTAGCCCTCTTCTACTTCTGCTGCCCCTCGACTGTGTTTTTCTTAATCTCATTAGTTCTCATCTTCCATTTCAAAAAGGAAGAAAAAGCAATAATATGACTTACGTTGGTTTGTTTCTTTCAAGTGCTTCATGCTCTAGTCTCCTGGCTGCCCCTAGCATCTGGTTTGGTTGTTAGAAGAATAAGCATTGTTTAGAAAGGATATGTAATAGTTCCCTGGAGCTACTGTGGAAGAGCTTATGTAATAAATACATAATTATGAACTTGTTAAAAGCGACATTATTTACTCATTTGTCCAACATGGCTCCTTTCAGTCTCCTTTGTAAGTAAATCTATATTTAGTTGGTGTCATATTGATCTGCAATCAGAGTACACTTTATGCTTCTACAAAAACACACCATTAAAAAAATAGCGTAATGAGAAAAATTCACTATAAGTCTCATCTCATTTTAAAAAGGTGGAAGAAAGAAAAATTGTGTTTTGTTTTCCATAGATATTCCTTTATTTAAAACAATGCCAGAAAAATAGATACTAATATTCAGTTCTGATAATATTATTTTAAAGCCAGTAGCCATGGTCACCATCACAGCCACCTGGCCCGTGCAGGTTTGCATTTGATTCGAATAGACAGTAATGAAACAACAGAGCCAAGAACTGGTGGGCCATTACCTTTAATCCTAGCTCTCACCTGGTCGGCAAGAAATACACACAGCGGGAAATACTTCCCTTTCCATTCAGGGCTCCCATAGCGACTAACTCATCCGAATTTCCTAGAATCAAAGGTTTCTACCTCATCAGTCTTATTCACATCTATTCCCCATTCCTTCTCCTAATCTGCCATTCTGGCTGCCTCCTCCACATGATTTCCCTGCCCTGCCTCCATAGTGATTCGTTAATGGGTATTCATTATACTATTTGCTCCAGTTTTTTATATTTTTAAAATATTTTATGATAAAAGTTTAATAATTGTTCCTCAATTCTACTTATAATTTAAGTAAATACTACCTAAAATCAGACAATTTAAGGTAAAGCATGTCATCTGTATGAAGGTATAATAAAATAAGAGGTAGAAGGCAGAGCAAACCAGAAATTGTTTAAAGCAGATTTGAACACTCTGAGAGTAGTAATTATTTATGATCCCAAATAGTACAAAGCTAAGTTTTCATCTTTATAGTTATACATCCACATGTGAAATCATGCAGAAGAATTACTTTAGTATTTACAGGAAACAAAAACATTATGAATAAACTTTTATTTATCTGACACTTAAAGTCTAAATACCTTAACACAAGTGGAAAAGCTCCAACTACAAATAAACAAGGCATAAAACAAATCCTGTATTACAGCTTTAAAATGTTTTACAGCTTAGGACTGTTTTATTCATTGAGTCAGTGATTTCTGGGTGAATAAGTGAGTTTATACTTGTAAATCAGAACCTTTGCGGTCAGTTATTTTCATTCTACAAAGAAACCACTTTTGGTTTGTGTGTGAGTATTGGATCTGAGATAGACAAGACTTGTGGTGACATAAGTGTGGCCGAAAATATCACTGATGACCAACTTTTCTTTCTACCCTGTATATATATACTAAAAACTGTCATTGGCTCATGGATTTATTTAGGATTTTTTCTTCTTCTTCTTTTTTTTTTTTTTTTGCACAGCCTGGGAAGGTTAGTAACCTTGCTGCTTCTGTGTGGCAAATAATACTTTAGTTGTCTAAAGCAGTGGTTCTTAACCTTGGTTCTATCGAACCCTAGAGGTTTGATGAGTCGGTCTCAGGGGTTCGGAGAAGCCTCTGCCCCGGAGGCCAGAATAAATACCGTAATTTGTTGTGAGTACATGCACTTTGTTGGTTTTGTTCTTTGAGCAAGGTGATGTTCGTGCACTGCTCATTTTGTGCACCAGTAAAAAAACATATACCTATGTCTTGAATTTGGAAAAAAAAATAATCGTATTTTATTTTTCACTAGGAAGAGTTTGATGAATGCACATATGAAACTGGTGGGTTCGGTACCTCAAAAAAGGTTAAGAACCACTGGCCTAAAGTAATAAATAAATCTTTGGTAAGAGTTAGTCACATACCAAGATAGAGTATCCCAGTATTTTTTGGATAAAATGACTAAGATTAAGCAAGTAAAGGATTATGTATCAAAAACTATTCAACCTTAAATCCATCAAAAATATGCCAATGTAAGAACTCAAAGAAAAATACATTTACATTTTTATCTCATTATTGAAAAAAGCAAGGGGTAATCTTAACAATTATATTAGATAATCAAAAAATAAATTTATTTCAGGAGCATCTTGATGTTTGGAGTGTGAGGAGGATAACAGGAGTCTAAATGAGAAAATAAATTAGCTAGAAAAGGCTCAATGTACTAAGATTAACACCTGTGCCTACTTAGGCCTATCCTGGGCACCAATAATCCTATAAAGCAATTGACATTATCACCAACTTACATACAAGGGCACTAAATGCTTAAAAGTTTAAATGACTTGTCCAGAGTTAAAGAGTTCATAACTGTGGAACCAGTATTCTTCTTATGGCTTTCGCCTAAAGACAGCAAGTTTAGTATACATCATTTTCATAGTCCTATTATATACAAACAGAGTTCCTGAAAAAGCCAATGCAATTTCCAGGGGGCAATTTACAAGGAGGAGAAGACTGTAGCAAAATATTGCACATTATTCTGTGCAACATTGGTTGGGTTAAAGATTTATTTAATATAGTCATATATTTTACACTTAGCAGAAGTACACAAATTCTTGGTTAAAGGGCCAATTAATGATGCCTTGAAGTGACTGTTAAATTCTCCCCCAACCACATCTCTCATTGTCTATGAAATCAATGAGTACCTTGTTAGCACCTTCCTTTATATCCAATTCTATAACCTGGGAAATTGGGTTCTGCTTGATGACTAGACATAGTGGGAAATCTGTTTTCCTATTAAAAAAAATTGACATTCAATATTATAGGCTTGTTAATCTCACACTGAGGTAGATCAGCAATCAACCTACCTATTTTTTTCTTTTGCATCTTAATTCTTATTTCAAACAAGTCATGATTTCTTTGATCAATATGTATGAGAAACTTGGTCTGTTAGGTGGAAGTAGTCTCTGACTGCTAAAGCAATCAACTAAAAGTCAAGAGTACTTAAGTCTTTACTTTGTTGAATTGCTCACTGATAGGTGAACCTGGAAAAGTCAGTTCATGTTTTTGCACCTAATTTGTTCCCAAAGTAAGATCTGTAATACTTGCCACATAGTCATTATCATTGTTGTTAATTATGTGAAGTGAAGTAACTGCATTTTCCAACTGTTTTAGACACTAGTTGAAAGACACAGAATTATTGTGTGCATATAGCATATAGAATCACTAAGTGTTTAATATTGTCTAAAGACATAAATATATATTTATATATAGTTCTATGTGCATTTAACTATTTAAAATATTTCTGACACTTTTCACCTATGATATTTTGCCTTGTATGATAAAATTAGCCATACCTCTCCAGTTAAATTGCTTGGAAGTCTTTTGAGTAATAATAAGTATGACACAAGCACCATCATTTTCTCCATTTTAGAGCTGTGGAAATCAAGACATGGCATGCTAATTATTAAGTCATTGTCAAAACTAAGTGCCGGAGCCAGGATCTGACTTTGTGCTCTTAACTCTCTCCCTCTAACTTGGAAGAAATATTTCTGCATCTAGAAATATATAAAGTGGTTAAGGCCATTAAAAATAATAATAATAACTATTTTTATTAGTATCTGTGACTATTTAAATGGAACAGCATGAGCAATGTCATACTGTTTAAAGAAAACTAGCAGTTCCATTCAAGTTTACATTGGTGAACTTTCACTCCATAATGATATACCCCAAATTAAAACAGCTTAATTAAAAAAAATAACAATTTATCTCATCATGTTTTTTTGGTCAGCTATTTGGTCTAAGATCATTTGGTGGTTCTTCTAGTCTCTAATGGGCTCACATATGCCGAGTCTAGAATGGCCACTGCTGGGATGACTTGTTTCTGTTTCTTGTGCTCTGTCACCCTTCAGTAGGCGGCAAGGTTAGATGCAACAGAAGCTGGGAGCCTTTGGGAATCTACATTTGGAAACAGATCACATCACTTCCTCTGCATTCTATTACTTAGAGCAAGTCACAGGACATTCCAGCCTCAAGGAATAAAGAAACACACTAGCTGAAAATCATGGGAAAGAATGTAATACAGAGAAGGAGGAATTGTGACTGTTTGGGGCAGAATAAATACACACAATCAACTTTACCTGTTAAACATTTAAAAAGAATGATATGGCAATATTCACTTTTTTGAAAATTGATTTTGTTCTATTTACAGAGGTTAGAATGGTATGTTAAGTGTTCTCTTACTGCACAATTATCTATGATCAAGAAAGCCAATGATATCATCAGTCTCTTAGGATCTGAGTTATGGACTGAAGTCATCAAACTGTGATTAAAGATAATCCTGAAATAATAGTCATTTCATATTTGATTTACATTTTTCTATAATGTTACCTTAGGCATTATGGAACCAAATATAATAGAATTTTTAGTTGTTCTATTCTAAATAGCTTGTGCATATTGAGAGAATTCCCCTGTATGCTAGTCCTGACTGTCTCACCACGGTATGTTCCCTCTTTTGTGAGTTGGTTCTAATTGTACCATTCTCTGTAATAACATTAATTAGCAAACTCATCTTTCAATTTAGCCCCCTTGGGACAGATTCAGTGAGGGTTGGGTATATAGGGAATTTAATTAAACTATCAACAAATAGAATTTTTCATTAGGTACTTTGGTTTTATCTTCCCTCTTATTTTCGGTATTGTATATGAGAATAGTTATTTTAAACTGGAATTACCTAAATACTTTTTTTATTAAAAAGATGAAGAATTCAACTATTTCTCCCCAAAGTACTATGCATGATAAATATATGTTTCTTTGAGATAACTTTCAAGTAGGCTTTTTTACTATTTACTTCGATTGAAGTATTTTTTTTCTGGGTTAAAGCTTTCTGTGCTGATGGAGGGACTGTTTACAGTAAATGTATCAATAGCTGAATATCTACGCACTGATAATTTATGGTTTAAGAACAAATGGCATCAATGTGTGAGAATTTAATTCAATAGGGCTAATCTCAAATGCAGTTAATGCTCACATTCTTTATGTGTCCCTATAGTAATCTGTTTACCCAAGGAACTTATTGAAATAGAGACATTTAATTAAACTGTTTTCAGTGTTTGGGCAAAGATACAATTTAAGGTGTGACATTAAAAAAAAAGCAAAAAAAGAATATGAATAACTTTTATTTTTAATCTGTTCCCTTGTCTTAACAAATGTGTAAAATTTTAAATAATAAAAACTACATAAAAAATCATTCATCTCCAGCTTCTACACACACACACACACACACACACACACACACACACACACACACACACACCTGTCTGTGCATACCATGTACACACATGTGCATATACATGCAGAGAGGATGAACTATAGACTGGTAATATTTCTTTCAGTAATAAGTTCATACTGCATGAACTATTATTCAAAGTATATAAGCTAGTGCTGTGAATTTTGTATTTTAGAATAATGAAACTCACATGTATACCCAGCTTCTAACTAGCTGCACTTTTTATTCTTATAAAAATGAAAGGCTTAGATTTCTCTCAATATTACTAACCAGTTCTACAATCATCTGTTTCCACAAATTCACGTCACTATAGGCCAACAGACTTGGCCTAAAATAATCATTTTATGAGTATTTTTTCGACTTGCTTTGTAAATTTGAGAAACACAAATGGGGTAAATGAAAATCAAATGAAAAAAACAGTGCTGCTTGGTGTTTAGTGATCCTATAACTCGCATTGTAGCATAGGCTTAAATTAACACATTACAAACTGATGTCTTATCCTCATGTATTTAGATGGAGGGAGCCAAGCCTACAGTGAGAACTAACAGGTCTTTGGGGTTAGAAAACTGATCTTAAATTTATTACAACTGATTATATTGAAAAGAGAATCTAGGAGAATCTAGTCTCAAGAATTCTTTTTATTTTATTTTTTTCTATTTATTAAGTAAGAGGCAGGGAGGGAAACAAACAGACTCCAGCATGCACCCTGACCAGGATCCACCTGGCAAGCCTTCTACTGGGTGATGCTTTGCCCATCTTAGGCCACTGCTCAATTGCTCGGCAACCAAACTATTTTAGCACCTGAGGTAAGACCATGGGGCCATCCTCAGCTCCTGGGGCCAACTTGCTCAAACTACTCTAGCCATGGCTGAGGGAGAAGAAGAGAGAGAGAGAAAGAAGGGAGGGGAAGGGTTGGAGAAGCAGATGGTGGCTTCTCCTGTGTGTGCCCTGACTGAGAATTGAACCCAGAACTTCCACAAACTTGGAGATGCTATACTGCTGAGCCAACCAGCCAGAGCCAAAAACCTTTTTTAACTGAAAAATATCTTCAGTTAAACAAATATATACTTATTTTATATTTCCATTCGTGAATTTTATTTTAAACGAGGAAAATGTCAAAAGCAAATAGGATTGATTTAACTTTATTAATAGTAAGATTTAAAACAACCATTGAGATTTCCATAAAAATACAAAAGGTATTATGATACTGTTGTGATACTGTGTATTTTAAATCTATTCTTAAACAAACTCTTATATTAGTTTATCTTCTTTGTCAAAAATGACAGACATATCAGATATTATCTGCAGCAAAAATAAGAGTCAGCCTCTTTCAAACATCTTAATACTTCTAAAAATAGTTGTTTTATTTTTCTAATTTTCTGCACATTGTTTCTCATTGTACCCATTCTTTTCTAAGAAAGCTAAGGAATTTTTTGTTCTCTTAGAAGTGCAGACTTCTCCTAAGCTATCAGGTATATGCAATTACCACTATTGTGCCCTGTTTGTTTATTTTTTACAGGGACAGAGAGAGAGAGTCAGAGAGAAGGATAGATAGGAACATACAGACAGGAACAAAGAGAGATGAGAAGCATCAATCATCAATTTATTGTTGCAACACCTTAGTTGTTCATTGATTGCTTTTTCATATGTGCCTTGACCGCAGGCCTTCAGCAGACTGAGTAACCCCTTGCTCGAGCCAGCGACCTTGGGTCAAAGCTGGTGAGCTTTCTTTGTTATTGTTCAAGCCAGATGAGCACGCATTTAAGCTGGCAACCTCGGAGTCTCGAACCTGGGTTCTCTGTATCCCAGTCCAATGCTGTATCCACTGCGCCACAGTCTGGTCAGACTGGCCTGTTTATTATTTTATTATTCTCACCTACATGGGAGGAAACTGAGAAAGCACGAACTCAATCTGAATCATGAACTTTTTACCTTTTTGGGTTTGTTTGTCTGTTTTTATTACCTCATGAATAACTTATAAGAAAATACTTTGTGGCCTGACCAGATGGTGGCACAGTGGATAAAGCGTCAGACTGGGATGCGGAGGACCCAGGTTCGAGACCCCGAGATTGCCAGCTTGAGCTCAGGCTCATCAAGTTTGAGCAAAGCTCACCACCTTGAACCCAAGGTCACTAGCTTGAGCAAGGGGTTACTTGGTCTGCTGTAGCCCCATGGTCAAGGCACATATGAGAAAGCAATCAATGAACAACTAAGGTGTCACAACAAAAAACTGATGATTAATGCTTCTCATCTCTTTCCATTCCTGTCTGTCTGTCCCTATCTATTCCTCTCTCTGACTCTCTCTTTGTCTCTGTAAAAAAAAAAAAAAAAAAAAAAGATACCTTGTGTACCACAAAGCACCATATAAACATCAACATTATTATGACAATTTTTTTAAAAGTTGAGAGCATTTTCACCAATCCTTAGTTGCTTGCCTAACTTTAAGTAAATAGATTTATAGAGGAAAATAGCATCTGAGGCTCAGTATGATGCATGGAATAGATGACATGCTTCTAAGAGATGGTCAGGTCCCTCTGCTCTCAAAAGGCAGAATTCTCTAGCCTTTAAAGGTTGACTTATTCAACTCCACATCCTCTCTTCCCCAGGCTGCCCTTCAGAGATAGCTGATTCATGCAGCTCAGTCAGAACCCTGAAATCCACTTTAAAAAGACTTAGTCTATAAATTATAAGATTGAGCTTTATTCAACCACAACCCAAATATGGCATCATCTTTAACTGAGAGAAATAAAAAATGTTGAAGACCTTTTCTTTTGTTATAATTGAGGTCTACTTTAGAACAAGCCAGGGATATCTCTTCTCTAGGAAACACAGCTTGATGTGACACTTTAGTTGAATTTGAGTTCAGAAGGCCTAGATGTCAATCCAGCTTGGTAAAAGTACTTAAACTTTCTGAGCCTTGGTGTTCTCATCTGTGAAATGAGAATATCAATGTTTACATTGCAATGCTCCTGTATACTACAGATAATAAATATTAAAATCACCTCAACACAGTAAAAACAACCATTATCACCTTTTGTAAATTCATAACTTGAGCTTGAATTGTTCTACAAAATGTAGCATTTGGCATCCTTGCTGAACAGTGATACAGAACAACTAAAAGAGATACTGTTTGGGATCCCAATTTTAATAGATATAGATTGCAAATTAACAAAAATTTTATCTTTATTTGTTCATCTAAGCCTACATATTTGTGAACATAGAGTTATTTTTATTTTCATAAGTGTACAAGAAGAAGCAATACTTTCTAACATATTTTATGAGGCCAACATAACCCTCATACCAAAACCTGGCAAGAACAACACAAAAAAAGAAAACTACAGACCAATATGTCTAATGAATACAGACACAAAAATTCTAAACAAAATACTAACAAATTGAATACAACACATTAAAAAAATAATACATCACGATCAAATGGGATTTATTCCAGGAGCACAAGGATGGTTCAACATACAGAAATCTATTAATGTTATATACCATACCAACAAAACAAAGAACAAAAATCATATGATCCTGTTAATAGATTCAGAGAAGGCATTCAAAAAGATTCAACATCCCTTTATGTTTAAAACATTCAATAAAATAGGTATAGAAGGAAAATACCTCAACATAATAAAGGCCATATATGACAAATCATCAGCTAATATCATACTAAATTGTTAGAAACTGAAAGCTTTTCCTCTAAAATCAGGATCAAGGCAAGGCTGCCCACTCTCTCCATTCATATTCAACATAGTTCTGGAAGTTTTAGCCATAGTGATCAGACAAAAGAAATAGATAAAAGGCATTCATATCAGAAAAGAAGAAGTAAAAATATCACTTTTTGCAGATGACATGATCCTGTATATAAAAAGCTCAAAGACTCCACCAAAAAAATTTAGAAACAATAAACCAACATAGTAAAGTCGCAGGATACAAAATCAATAAACAGAAGTCTATTGCTTTTATATACACCAACAATAAAACTTTAGAAAACAAATGCAAAAAGATAATCCTCTTTACAGTTGGCAACAAATATAAATAAAATAACTAAGAATAAACTTAACAAAATTGTATAGAATCTATATACTGAAAACTACAAAGCATTGTTAAAAAATTGAAAAGACACAATGAAATAGAAAAATATTTCATGTTCATGGATTGGAAGAATCAACATAGTTAAAATGGCAATATTACCCAAAGCAAAAAACAAATTAAATGAAATCCCCATCAAAATCCCAATGTCATTTCTTTAAAGAAATTGAACAAAAATCACAGGTTTTTAGGGAACCATAAAAACACCTCAAATAGCCAAAGCAATCCTGAGAAAAAAGAATGAAGCTGGAGGTATCACACTACTGAACTTTAAATTATACTACAGAGCCCCAATCATCTAAACAACATGGTATTGGCAGAAAAATAGACACACAGACCAATAGAATAGAATCAAAAGCCCAGTAATAAAGCCATATATATATACATATATACAAATCATCTTTAACAAAGGAGACAAAAACACACAATGGAGAAAAGAAAGCTGCTTCAGTAAATGGTGCTGGCTAAATTGGAAAGCCACATGCCAAAGAATGAAGCTTGACCACAGTTTGTGCCCTTGCACAAAAATTAATTGCACAAAATGCATCAAAGCTCTAAATATAAGATCTGAAACAATAAATTACATAGAAGAAAACATAAGTATTAAGCTCATGGACCTTGGCCATAGAGAACAATTTATGAATTTGACCCCAAAGACAAGGGAAGTAAAGGCAAAAATAAATGAATGGTACTATGTCAAACTAAAAGGCTTCTGCATAGCAAAAGAAACTGACAAAAAAACAAATAGCTGACTAAATGGGAGATGATATCTGCAAACAACAGCTACAATAAAGGGTTATTATCCAAAATATTTAAAGAACTCACAAAGCTCAGCAACAAACAAGCAAACAATTTAATTAAAAATGGGACCTGACAGACACTTCTCCAAAGAGGAGATAAGATGGCCAACAGATATATGAAAAGATGCCCATCTTCACTAGCTATTCACGAAATGCAAACCAAAATTACAATGAGATACCACCTCAAACCTGTTACATTGGCTATTATCAACAAGACACGTAATCACAAGTGTTGGAGAGGCTGTGGAGAAAAAGAAAGCCCCATTCAGTGCTGGTGGAAATGTAAATTAGTACAACCATTATGGAAGAAAGTATTGTGGTTCCTCAAAAAATTAAGAATAGAACTACCATATGACCTTGCAATCCCTCTACTGGGTATCTGTCCCCAAAACTCAAAAACACTGATACATAAAGACTTGTGCACCCCATATTCATCACAGCATTGTTTACAGTGACCTGCTACTCAGCCATAAGAAATAAGATATTGCCATTTACGACATCATGGATGGACCTTGAACACATTATAATGAGTGAATTAAGTAAGTAAGAAAAAGCTAAAAACTCTATGATTTCATGCATAGGTGGGATACAAAACAAAGATTCAGAGACATAAGTAAGAGTTCAGTGGTTACCAGGGGGAAAGGGATGTGGGGGAAGGATGTAAAGAGGGACAAATATAAGGTGACGGAAAATGATTTGACTTTGGGTGATAAGTATACAACATAATTGACTGTTCAAATGATGTGAAGATGTTTACCTGAAATCTATGTACTCTTGTTGATCAGTGTCCCCAGTTAAACTTATTTTTCTAAAACAAAACAACAACAATAGTGTCCAAAACTTATACCTGGTTCTGAACTTTAAATCAATGACCTCATATATATTTATTTGTATGAAAGTAAAAAGTCAGATATGTCTTTCCTTGTGGACATTGTCTCTGTAGTCCACATTTCAAAATGGTAAGAGATAGGACAAGTAAATAAAAAGACAATGCTGAATAAGAATGTATACATTATTTGTAATCAACTGTGAACCCAAGGTGTGTCTTTCTTTGAGAGAGCATGGTGATATCCCTTTAATTGCCAACAGTTGCATTACAGTATATTCTACAGCCTATTCCTTATTCTGTTTCATCACTGTTCAAGGATGCTGAACATTGCCTTTATACTCAAGCTCAAACTATGAAAAATTGTCATCATTCCCTCCAACAAAACAAAACATGTTTAAATTTTGTGTAAATATAAAAAAGAAGCATAAACAAAACAAGAGCTAGAGTGGTTAAGAACACAGGCATTGGTACCACATAGACACTGGTTCTAATGTTAATTCTACCATGTACTCACTGTGAGCAAATGGCATCATCTTTCTGGGTCTCCATCTCTAATCTGTACAACTAGCATAATAAACCCACAGAGAGGTGTTGTGAAGAATAAAGGATCTGTTTGCTGGTGCCAGGCACAATGGCACTTTACAAATACACATAGTTATCAGGGTGCCATTTAAACATTTTTTTTCTCCCTCTAAAATTTAAACACAAATATGTGGTAAGTGACTTTATACTGAATTTTTACTCCAGTTAATATTCTAAAAGAGAACATGAAGTACATGCAAAATTCAGTTTGCCGGGAATCGTGAAACTATATTTTCTAAGTAGGACTCCGAAGAATTGAAATTTGTTCAATAAAATCAAGTAATCCTTCAGACTACCAGCACTTTCTTCTTGTAAAAATAAAAGAAGTTAGGCATATTAAGCTGGACAACATAGCTGAAATCAAACTCTCCATTCCTATTGAACCCAACGCCCACCTTGGGTAAATGATAGAGATGCAACAGCTTGCAGTTGCATCATTCATGAGCTGGAAGTGCTAAAGATGACAGAATTTGTTTTGGGCTGTCAGGACAACATTTTCTTTGACAAAGACGTTCAGAGTCCCATTGCACCCCATTATTGTACTGCTGTGTCTGTCGTCTCTAACATGAGATCAAATGTGCTTGTTAAACTGTTTTGTCCAAAGTTTGCAACTTTCTCTCTGATGTGAGTCTTGCAGAAGTTGTGTCCTTTATGTGATCCTCTTGTGCCTCCTGGCTTCTGCACTGGCTACAACCCTTGGTAACAACGGAGCCTGGCATGAGTTCTACATTTAGAAACTCAGTGTGCCAAAGGCAAAGAATTTTCCTGAGACCTTTGCTTTCCCAACCTTTACTGCAGTAGCTCTCAAACTTTAATTTGCATAAGAATCACCTGGGGGAGTATTCTTGAAAAATGCACATTTCATGGCACCACCTACCCATTTCAATTCAGTCAACTGAGAGTAGATTTCTGGACTGTGCATATTTTTATAAGTGTCCTGCTTATTGCAGGTGGTCATTCTGGAAGACAGTGGAGAAACAGCATTGTAACATATTTAAAAATCCCTAATTAAAAAATACACAATCATAAATAAAAAGTTAGGAGATAAGTATTTCCATAGCCTGGATCAGTTCATGTATGCCATCATGTTGCAGAAACATTATATGGTGTGTTTGTGTCTTTAACTTTCTTCCCTAATATGTTTGGAGGCAATAGAGTAACAATAATAACAGGGATAATAATAATAATAGCATATCCTGTAACAGTCCTTTTTTTTAAAAGCAGAAATATAAACATTATGCAATTAATAAAATCTTGGGCTTTGGGAAACTGGTGATGACATTTACTAATTATCTAACCTTGAGCCACTATTTCCTCATGTATAAAAGGGAGAGAGTACTTCCCTCACAGGACTGTTGTAAAGGGCTTAATGACTAAACTGGAGCCCAGGCCCATATTAGGTTCTGAGAGCTGCTGTGCTCCTTTGTCTCCTCCACAAGGGTATCAAGACCAGTTGATGGGCCATTCAGGAGACCTTACCACCCAATTTTCCTCCAAATCCTATTCTTGGTAGGTTTAAAAAGGTGTTGGTCCCTGCCTTAGTCATTCTGTGCTACTAGAACAGAATACCATAGAATGGGTGTCTCTGAAACAGCAGAAATTTATTTCTCATCACTTGGAAGCTAGTAAATCCAAGATTGATGCACTGGCAGATTTCGTGTCTGGTGAAGGCCCACTTCCAGCCTCATAGATGCTCACTGTGTTCCTTGTATGTAAGAAGGGCCTAGGGAGCTCTTTTAAGCTTTTTTTAAGGGCACCAATTCCATTCATGATCCTAAGTACTTCCCAAAGACCCCACCTTCTAGTACCATCATCTTGTGTGTTAGGGTTCAACATAAGAATTTTGAGGTGGGCACAAACATTTAGTCTGTAGCAGTCCCCATGAATTTCTTCACATTAGTTGAAAACACTGCCTCTTTCCTGAAACAGTAGATGCTAAAATATAATTTCTAATATAAATGGAAGGCACACCAAGCCAGTGTTCTGTACAGTTAGATCTACTCCCAATGAGTCAGTCAGAGCCACAGGAAGGAGAGTGTTCCATCCCACTGAGAGTCAGAAGAATTCCTTGTACCATTCTGCAGATGAATAACAGAGACTAATTATCAGCTAGTCTCAGAACACCCTCTCTTTCCTGGACACAAGGCCAAAGTTACTCACAGGTTCTTACGTTAATGTTTTTCCTTACAAACTACATCAAGACCTTCACCTGGCATCTCCAAAAGTGCAGTGTGTTCAGATATTTTGTACTATCTACTAAAAGTGAGAGACATGTGATTTAAAGACCAGATCTAAAAGGAGCAGGATTTGCATTCTTTTGAGGGAATTTAAGGCTTGAAATTATGTTTCTGTTTATTGAAGACCAAACCACTTTCAGCATTGTTATTGACATCCAAGGAGAGAAAAATAGCTAATATATTTTTTCCAAACAAAAAAACTCTTAGTTTTTAGCTCTGCCATAATAATTTACTCCTAACTGAGAGGTTTAAGCACAGAAATGTATTCTCTCACAATTTTGGAGGCTAGATGTCTGAAATAAGGTGTCAGCAGGTCATGTTCCCTGTGAAGACACTAGAGAAAGATCTATATCAGGCCTCATGGCAACATGACTCTAGTCTTCACATCGTGATACCCTGTGCACGTGTCTGTGTCCAAATCTCCCTCGTTCATAAGATACCTGTGATATTGGATCAGGGGTTCACCTTACTCTAATAAAACCTCACTTTAGCTAATTACATCTGCAACAAACCTATTTCCAAACAAGTTTTCATTTTGACTTACTAGAAATTAGGATTTCAACAAATGACTTGGGAGGGAGGGAAAGACACATAATTCATCCCATAACAGACTCTTACCGGCAAATTTATGTGTTTTATGAAGAGTGAACCATTTTGTGTTATACCATAGCAAGATGGCTTTAGCCTAAAATTTTTCTTAAACCAAGTACAGTATTATCTTGTGACTACCATTCTATAGAAGTTTCTCTTGTTTTAAAAAGATGTATTTATAGGTAGCCGAAAGACTTGACCTGCTGAGTGGAATCATATACTCTTCACCACTTAAATATTCTTGACTTTATGCAAGGATTGACTTCCAAATACTCTCCTGGAAGTAAAGCAATAATTTTTAAAAAGGTAATATGCTGGTCTTATCAAGGAAGTAATCATTCAATAAAATTAATAAAACTGCACCAAAGTCACCAAAATTTACCTTTTGAAACCATGAGGGAACAAAAAATATTTCTATGTCATATTATTTTTCATGGAAACTGACATTTAAATCAGAAATTACTTAACAATGTTTAGAACTGAAATGTAAAACGCATTTTCTGAGATTAATGGTTAGCATGCTCCCATATATGTACACCAGAGCAATTACATTTCACTTTTATTTTTAAACTAATTTTATATGACAAGATTATGTTTGAATCCTATGTTCTATTCTGAACTCCTGTATGCACTCACTGAAAATTTCTGCAAAGCAGATTGCTAAATTCTCAGTTTATATTCCTAGGGTATAAAACAGAATTTATTTTTTGACCAAAACTAACAATACTTAAGATACTGTGATTGACAAGGGAAAAGCTTCTAAAATGAAGCTTTAAGCTACAAGTTTAAATTAGGTAATAGTCAAGAGTTTGATTAAAAACTAGTTCACTTGCATTATTTAAACAGCCATTGAATATTATAAATTTTTATTGATAACTAAAAACATGATCTATTCCATCAGAAGCAATCTGAATCAGAAGTCAAGGTCTAGAAAGTTCTTGATCATGGGTTGTCTTTATCTGGTGCTAGGGTTTGTTGTTTGTTTTCTAAGTCTTGCTTTTCTGCCCAATTCTAGTTATTTCATTGCTCCATATGTGGGTTTTTTTTGCAAACAAAATGGAGCTATTAATTCTCAATTACACCCATGAAGATTAATGAACAGTTATTCATCAATTGTAAACTTGTCATTGTCCATATAAACCAGAGCCTTGTTCACATTTCAGATCAACACTCATTTCAAAATAAGTTGAGTAGTAAAAGATTGTCCATACATGCTATGGGAGTATGAGATTGTACAGTTTATGAGACAAATCAAGATCTCAAACCTGAAAACATATAAGGAGAATGTTAGAGTATACCTGTATAAAACGGAAGTCCAAAAATTAAATCTAATAAAGAGTTTTACCACTTTTATCTCTGGTCCCTAAAGACCCATTAGGGAATGATGGGGCTGATCACCACTTTAAATCAGCTCAACTTTTCAGACAGCCCCCATGGGCTTTTTTTGTTCTTTACTCTTCCTTCCCTGGGTCATTGCCACAAATTCAGGATCATCCTCAGTATTGAAAGTGCAGCCATTGGTTAGGCTCTTCTCCAAATGCCTAGCGGAAAGTCAGGGGTATTCTAGGCAAATGTCTTCATCTGTTCTTGGGTCTGTGTATTCAATGGATTTTACATAATGACACTATGAATTAAAATCAAGAACTGCCTAATAGAGAAAAGTTTCTAATAGAACCTTTTCTAGCAATCCTTCATTTTATTTGTTTCTTAGTTCTCTTGCTGTATGTCGTAGTTCATTTTAAAATCAGTTTATCAATAATCTCAGGGGTCCCCAAACTTTTTACACAGGGGGCCAGTTCACTGTCCCTCAGACCATTGGAGGGCCGGACTATAAAAAAAACTATGAACAAATCCTTATGCACACTGCACATATCTCATTTTAAAGTAAAAAAAAACAAAACAAAACAAAACAGGAACAAATACAATATTTAAAATAAAGAACAAGTAAATTTAAATCAACAAACTGACCAGTATTTCAATGGGAACTATGGGTACAGATGCATCCTGTGCTTCTCTCACTGACCACCAATGGAAGGAGTGCCCCTTCTGGAAGTGCAGCAGGGGCCGGATAAATGGTCTCAGGGGGCCGCATGCAGTCCACGGGCCGTAGTTTGGGGACCCCTGAATAATCTGCTTTCTATCTGTGTTCAACTGTATTCTGACCTCAGTATCATCTCAGCAGTTCCTCACCATCTTTGTTATCATCATTGATCCTTATTTAATCCATGTGAAAGATTCCTCTTCTATCAGATTTCAAGATGGTCTAACTGGTCTATTGTCCTTTACCAAATGTACTAAGAAATCCTTAAAATGAAGTAGTTTTATGAAAGTTTGAAAGAACAGTGTCCATATTTCTCTCTTTTACATTACAATGCTCAGATCTTGTTTTAAAATATCAGAACAAAATTATGTAAAGTTTCTTTTTCTCCTTTTCTATACAAAAGGGGAAAAAGATGGTAGCATATGTATTTATGTGCTTATAAATGCTTTATTGCCTTTGATTTATTTTGCATAATATTCTATAACCATCAGACAAGTTCAAAGGATATTTTATTTTATTTAAATTACAATTGTCTACAACATATGGGTAAATATTCTACTTGATAATGAAATAGTATAGGGTTGTAGAGAATGAAACCAACTTACTTTTCTTGAAATTATTATATGTCAGGACATTCACTTTTCCAATTTAATGTACACATTCACACATCTAGACATTACTGTAAATTTGATGTTATTGAACTCATTCTACAGAGCAGAAAATTGTCTCATAAAAGATAACTTGTCTAAGGTCACACAGCTACTAAGTGAAATTGGATTTGAAACCAGATCTTTTCTGGCATACCTATTATGTTTCCATTTTCCAAGATGTGTTTTTTTCTCCCTATTTAGCTCCATGATGGAAATAAGGTAGCTATCATTTATTAAACTTCTGCTATATACTGTGTGCCTTATACCCATTTGATATCATCCTCTACTGCTCTAAAAAGCAATTCAGATTATCATCCTTTCGTACATGAGGAAAATAAGGCCCAAGGAGTTTGGACCACTTGGTCGAGTCAAAAAGTGGGAGAACCAGGATGCAAATCCTGATACAGGTGATCTTCATTTTTCAAGAATTTATATTTGTGAATTTACCTGATCACTAATCCCCAAATCAGTACTTACAGAGTTTTTTTCCTGCAGGCACATACAGAGCAGCAAAAGTTTGAGTCACCCAACATGCATGCTCCCCACTGTGGTCAAACAAGGCAACACTCTGCCTCTTGTCAGCCAGCTCTCACACTGTAAACAGTCTTTCTGTTTTACCGTCTATTTAGTGCCATATTTTTTTCATATTTTGTGCTCTTTTTTTTACTAATATTGCTATTTAAAAAGGCCCAGAAGCTTAGGGTTGAAGTGCTATCCAGTGTTTCTAAGTGTAAGAAGGGTATGGTATGTCTTACAAAGAAAATGAATGTGTTAAATAGCTCCATTTAAGTATGAGCTACAGTGCTGCTAGCCATGAGTCCAATGTTAATGAAAGATTTCATATGTAATATATACACACACACACACACACACACACACACACACACACACACACATACATAAAAAAGGTTATATATTGATTGTCTGACCAGAGGCTCTCAGAAATCAAACCTTGTAAATCCCTTAAGACCAATGCTTTATTCAATATTCATTAATTCACTGTTCTCAATGACCTTATAGACCATAACTCCCACAAATAACAAAAATCAACTGTGTTTGTCTTTTCAGTGTCCAGATTTTTCTACTATGCACCATCAACCTTCCATACATTCTGTGAAATAATAATACTCACTTTTGCACTGTGTAGTACACTTTCGTTTCTAATTTTTACTCAAATTTCCCATGAGAGACATGCTCCCTCACCAACACCATCATTACTCATTCAAACATAGTGCACTTGACTATCCTACATTTGTGCTTAGATGAGCAATAGATTCTCACCATTATTACAAAGAAAAAAATAACACAGCACACAGTAAAGCAAACTCATAAAATATTTATTTAAATTGATTTGGCTTAGAGCAAGTTTATATACATAAATAATGTGTACTTCATGAGAGTCAGATTCTGAAATGAACATGCAAAGTGCAGGGCCAAAGAAAGTTCTGGGGCCTCTTGTCTAAACATCCCCATTCAGTTAGGAGTTCAGCTAGGGTCTAGAGAAACAAACAGACATACTGTAATGGTCTCCTCTCACTGAAAAATGGTTTCTTATCCACAACATAAACTTTTTGGACTCTAGCCTTTTCTTTACAGGAGACCAGTTCTTGCAAATTTTTCCACTGAGAAAAATAAATAAATCAGCAAATATGATAATCTTTAACACCGCAAAGCATACTGAAAACATAGAAAGCCCAAAGGACTGTACTATCCATGAGTCCTAGACCCACTTATGTGCTAGAGTGCTTCTAGAACACAAGCTTTTCTCCAGTCCATGTGGTAAAAATGAAACAAAAAAATGGACCTGGAATCCAAGCATGGATGAGCTTCACAACACACTGAATGTTCTGGGCAAGTCACTGTACCTCTTAAAATCATAACTTCCATATCTGTAACATGATGAAATTATTTATCTGTCTACCTGAAAAGAATCGTAGTTATTAGAAGAGATGTTAATGATTTACCATGGGGAGGATTCTGTAGTTAACAAAGCTTTATTAGCATGCATTATCTCAATTATGTTTATATCAACATCGTCAGTTAATTTTTTTTTTGTATTTTTCTGAAGTGAGAAGTGGGAGGAGGCAGACAGATAGACTTCTGCATACACCTGACCAGGATCCACCTGGCATGCCCACTAGGGGGTGATGCTTGGCCCATCTAGGGCATTGCTCTGCTGCAACTGGAGCCATTCTAGCCCCTGAGGCAGAGGCCATGGAGCCGTCCTCAGTGCCTGGGCCAACTTTGCTCCAATTGAGCCTTGGCTGCGGGAGAAAATGATAGAGACAGAGAGAAAGTAGAGGGGGAAGGATGGAGAAGCAGATGGGTGCTTCTCCTGTGTGCCCTGGCTAGGAATAAAACCCGGGACTTCTACACACTGGGCCAATGCTCTACCGGTGAGCTAGCTGGCCAGGGCCAAAATAAACCTTTTTTTATGATAAGCCACCAAGATTTCTAAGTCATTTGTTATTGTTGCCTCAACCAGCCTATCCAGATTGATGCAAGAACACAATTTTAAGAGAAAAAATAGCATATTATAGCATAGGAACAGAAATCTATATGCATTCATGGCTATTACTGTAATACTTTTCTTGACCCTTTCACCTATGTTCCCACTAGGATATATGGCAATGTTGTGCAATTCAGAATGAATCCCAGAACCGAGGTCTATGTCCCAGATATCAGAGTGTCATCCAGGTTTCAGACCCACTAGTTTTCTTGGCTTGGTGCCTCATGCAATGATTCATTTAATTAAAATCAGGCAATAGCATTTTTGGTTCAAATTCCTTTTGAACTTATTTTTCTTCATGGGAAGTAAGGATTACACATGCTGACAATCTTCTTTCTGCTGTCTTAACTATTGATTTATTTTTTATAGTGAAAATATTTGTACATTACCTTTCTGTTTGCAAAAACTTTCTCACAAAATGGCAATAATTAAAATTATACTTAATGTTGGCCAGGCATGTGGAAGTCCTGGGTTTGATTTCCAGTCAGGGCACAGAGGAGAAGTGCCCATCTGCTTCTCCATCCTTCCCCCTCTATTTTCTCTCTGTCTCTCTCTTTTTCTCCCATAACCAAGGCTCCATTGGAGCAAAGTTGGCCCGGGTGCTGAGGATGGCTCCATGGCCTCTGCCTCAGGTGCTAAAATGGCTCCAGTTGCATTGGAGCAATGCCCCAGATGAGCATAGCATTGCCCCCTGGTGAGCATGCCAGGTGGATCCTGGTTGGGAGCATGTGGGAGTCTGTCTGTCTGCCTCCCCCTGCTTCTCATTTCAGAAAAATACAAAAAAAAAAAAAAAGATTTATTTCTCATTCCAGCTACACAATCATCCTATATTGGCTCTCACTTACTTCCATATCTTTTACTATAGAACTCACACTGAGTTCTTGAATATTGCCAATTGCCAGTTGCCAATGTAGAAGAAAAAATTGTTTTACGAGGTCTCATACCAATGATTAAAAAGACTCAGGCCTGGAACTGACACATATCACTTCACTCACAATTCACAAATTGCTCAACTACAAAGAGCCAAGATATACAACTCAACAATGTGTCTGAAAGTGGGGATAACCAGAAATATTTTGCAGGTAGCACATAGCATAGCATGCAGCAAAAATGACAGAGACTGCAGAGTTCTCTTTGACTATAAGCTCACTCCATGGGACAAGGTTGCCAGAAGGGCCCATGCCAACATAATAGAAAAATTGAATCCTCAACCTAAGAAGAAAGAGTGCTGTTTCTAACACTGCTGCACGTATGTGTGTAGAGAAAACCTTTAGGGGCTGACTTTCCTGTAGAGAAAATAGCACTAGCTGTTTTGTGTTCTGCAAGTGAATTGCAGTGAAAAAAAAAATAAGGTCATATGTAATTTTGTTACATCAGACATTTAGTATTATTTATATATATTTTACCCTTAAATATTAAGTAACCTTAGTGTGTTCTTTTTCATTAATTGTGTCAAGAAATACTGAAACTTTACAAAAAAGGAAAGGTTTTTCATAGTGAGAAGCTTATCTGGAAAACCATTATCTCTAGAAATAGTTGCTTTTACAGGAGAATTTTTTTGTCTCTAGCTAAAATGACAGACTTAAAGTAGAGTAAAGCAGGCATAGTGTGGACTGCTCCCAACAGGTGAAAATATCCCAGAGTAACACATCCTGGAAAATGAAGTATTTTCACTGTATGTGTCCATGTAGGCCTAAACAATATTCTCCACTCCTGAGAGATTGATGGCCTGAAGCCATTCCATTTTCAAGTGGACTTGTAGAATACTTTCTCCCACACACATATGTATTCTCTTTTGTTTAAAAAATGTATACAGATAAGTTAAAATGGAATTTTTCAAAATGCACTTAACAAGTTTGGGAGAAGTAACCAGGCAGATATAAATGCTGGCTATTTGAATTACTTACAATTGAAGTGCTTAAAATGAGCAGTGTTTCAAGAATTGCTTCCCTGCTGCATTATTGGAATGCAAAAGTCTAAATATGGTAATGTGAAACACTATCGTCTCTGGTGAGAACCAGAATATACTTGATTTTACAATCCCACAGGGGAAATATATTTTGGCAGTTGTATGAGAATCTGGCAGAATAAAGATTCATGCTGACATCAGTCAGAACTCTGCTCTTGAAACGATATTCATTGCAGACACAAATGTGTTTGATATATTGTTATCTAACATACATTTAATTATTCCTTTCATTAACTTTTCCTAATTGTTTCTAAGCATTATTTGCCTTTGGTGGAATAGTCTTGTTTTTTTTTTTTTTTTTTTATGATCTCAGAAATGCAGGATGGGGAATAATTACATCAGGTGTAAACTGGATTTGTGAGTTCTTATTTTCAAACACACAGAAAATCCTGGAAGGCCTGGCTTTCAAAGGCCATTGCACATAAGAATACCATAAGAATGTTTATTGGTATTTGTCTCAATTTTGGCATTCAACCTTTAATTTTTAAATTTCCATTTTACAGGCACTGTGTTAAGCATAACTACTTGAAACATGTAGCTTAAATAGGAAAGAAACTATAGAAGCTAGGGAGTATTTTAATTAAAAATTCTACTTCAGCAAATTTGTTAGCAACAAGAGTGTGGCTATGCAACTATTTAGGTTAGGACAGGGTGGTGGATGTAGAATGTTTGCAGTTGGATAAGCTTTTCCCTGCTCAACAACACAAAGTCAGAAAAAGAGCTTCCCTGAGATCCAGGCAGCCAGACCCAAAGCCACCTTGGAATTCTACCACTATGTGAAAAGCAGAGATAAAAAGAGTGCTAGGGCCTGACCTGTGGTGGCGCAGTGGATAAAGCGTCGACCTGGGAACACTGAGGTCGCCAGTTCAAAACCCTGCACTGGTCTGGTCAAGGCACATATGGGAGTTGATGCTTCCAGGTCCTCCCCCCTTTCTCTCTTTCTCTCTCTCTCTCTCTCACTCTGTGTCTCCTCTCTAAAATGAATAAAATAAAATAAAATAAATAATAGCACAATACTTTAAAAAAAAAAGAGTGCTAGGATAATCTAGGTTAGAAAACATGGATAAAAAAGATGTCAGTCACTCACAGAACAGTGTGACTCTTCTTTGCAACTCATGTGAAAATCAGGGAAGGCCTTCAAGGTTGGATGATATCTGTTTCAGAATACATATGGCAACAGATAATCTGTGATCTTTGGTGGAAGGTAGAAGAGGCCCAAGTCACTAAGAAATGAGTATGAACCCAGAAGTGGTGTGATATGAAAAGACCTTTAGATTTGGAGTTGGACAGACTTAGGTTTCTGTGATGATTCCATCACTGAGTAGCTGGATAACCTTGGGTAAAATCATATGTAATAATTTTTTGTTCTGAAAGGGTCACTGAAAGGATTGACTGAATTACCAGGTGTAAAGCTCAAAAGCACTCAATAGTTACTTTCACTTTCTTATCTAGAAAGGAGGAATCTTAGAGCTAGCTCTTTTCATTTTATGTAGGGAAACTGGTGTCCAGAAACGCCATAATCCTCTTCTAGGTCACATGACCTGAGTGACATTGGTTAGATTTTCTGTGCTCAGGAGATGGCTTTCTCATGATCTCCCCTGTTCCACACAAAGTAATGGGGTGGTGAAGTGGACAGGTATACCTGAGATGATCTGCCCACCATTGCTGGTGTTAGGATTGTGGACCTGAATGTGGTTCCTGAAAATATATGTGGGGGGGACTCTCTCCTCCCACCCCAGCTTCCCCCAAGTAAGAGCTGGGTCATCAAGCCATTAGTCATTATTTGGTGTCTAGTCCACTGAGGGGGCAGGTCCTTCAGACTAGTAGGGTACCTACCTGGCTATTCTTGTAGCTGGACATTCCTGAATATTCCTGGGTAAACTACTTAAATTTTCTAGACTTAACTGACCAGACTTAGCTTAGAGGATTGTTGAGAGAATTACAGATATTCTTAACAATGCTCTACAAAGAGTTTATTATATTAATACATTGAAGAACATAAATGATAGTTATTACTTTTGAACTATAACATTATTGCCAATGACAATACAAAAAAGTCTACTTTGATAAGTATACTTTGTGCCAGACATCATTTTAAACATCTTCCATTTAATCTTCACAACAATGCAATGAGGGAGGTATTATTTCATTTTGCAGAAGAGAACTCCAAAGCCAGATATGGAGTGGCAGGGTGAGGTGGAGAGGACTTCAAGATTCTGCTAAACATTTCCAAGCACATAAGGAAACCACAGAGGTTCCTTATAAAGAACATATAGAAGCCTAGATGTGTCCCCACAGCTATGTTGTTTTAGACCATGGTTGAACTGATCACTGCTATGCCCCCTAGTGCCCTGCACAAGGTTTAGTGTGCAGTAGGTATTCAGAAATTTTCATTACTTTGATGAATGAGTAAAGGATAAATATTGCTGTGCTCAGCTCTTTACAGTGACCCAACAGACAATTCTAGGGACCCTCAGGCTGGAGGTAATCAATCTTAAAGGTTATTTTTTAGGCAAGCTCACAACTCCAGAGCCAAGGAGAATCCAACCATGAAAAGAGAGCAAATATTACCAAACAGAAAATTAAAAAACTATCATCTGGGCTGTTGGCCTTAGTGGCATTGTTCTGAAGAACATGTTTGGAAACATTTGGTAGCCCATGTCCTTGACTGTCTGATAGACCCCAAGAATAAGGAAAGCATCAAAACTGAATTTGTTTCCTGACTAATTTCCTATAGAAAGTTCTTTTCCCCACCAAAATATAAAGGACAGCTTTAAAAGGCATGAGGTTATTAAAAATTAATGCTAAATGCTATTATCATAAGGTTTGCTTATTTTACTGTTATTAAAAATGCAAACAAATTAGGTGAAACGTTTTCAGTGTGCAAGATATCTCAGAAAATGTTTTTCTTATAATTAAAGTGCGAGCGAAGCAGAGTGACAATAATGATTCTTTTCAGTGATCAGCTTTTCCTAATCTTAGGGTCAGAAAAATAAATGATAGTGGAAATAGTACCTTTAATAAAGCACAATAAAAACAAAGTGATCTGGCTATTAACATGAAAAAAACATATCTGGTTTTGCTACTTCCGTAACTCATCCTTTGTTTTAATTAAAAAAAAAAATTTCTCGAGTCTTTGTGCTGATCTAAAAAACAAAGCTATAAAAGAAAAAACAAAGGGTCAAATTGCAGCTGTGTAGGCTTATCATAAATGAAAAGAACTGAACATGTTGGGATAGCAAGACAAGATAATTGTTAACTTTGATGAACATAGAATGTTTTAAAACAACACCAGAAATGTATTTTCTAAGAAAGCAAAGATCTCCACTTCATACATATTTCCTTATTGAGATGTAGCAATAGCTTGTTTAAAAATCTCCTCCTCATGGACTGACTGACTAACCCATTCATTCCTAAAAATACCCCTTTCATAAAACCATGTTTAGCTTAGTTCTTACTTTAAATTTAAACAGGAACTAATAGTATTCTGAACTATTTGCATTCTCTCAATTTGACTAAAGTTTTTAGGGAAAGTGCCAGAGAGAAGTTTCCAGCAATACTGTCACACTCATGCACACCCCAACACGCCAACCAGAGCTTTCCTGGGCTTCTGCCGCCCGACACTCTGGCATGGACAGGAGTATTAACAACAGACCCTTCTTTGACACAGTGTTTGCTTCAGGTCCTTATACAACATTTTTAAATATAGGAAATCTAAATTTTTGCCAAAGAAATCACCCTCCTTCAGGAGATTTTTAAAAAAATTTGTCAAGGAATGTTTAGCTCAGTACCATTTCTAGAAACCAGTGCAGCTATATCTGTAACTTCCCTTTTTACATATTTGGTAATTAAAAAGTGAGTGTGGAAAGCTTATGGCTTTTATTCAACCACAACACATTTTTTAAATATTCTGTAATAGCCCATAAATTTGCATTAATGATCACCTGCTCCAGAAACCTCGGAAATGAGGCTAGAAGGACACTTGTGTGTTTTAATGTGTCCCGGATGCCTGTCTCTGGTCCAAAGTGGGAGCTTTGGAGAAAGTGAAAAGGATTCTACTGACTGGCTGCTTGTTTCCATTTTGGGCCAAAAGAATAGTTGGGTCAAGCACCAGCTCATGTAACCAGGGGATTTAATTATAGGCAATGTAAACATCACATTCGTAATCCTGTAGGAATTCACAATAGCTCAGGTGTTATGACAGTTTTATTTTTTTATTTTTTTTTTGATGGGACCAGGATATATGGAAATAACTTGCATGGGAGGTCAGGCTGCCCTAATTTGTACTTCTTTTTGAAGCTCTGTAAGACATGAATACACATAGTACAATTTACCCAGTCACAGTCATCTCAAAAACTTGTAGAGAAACAAAAATGTGAGAAATTGAGTCGGGTTTATTAGGGTTAGAGGAACTTACTCTGTGAAGGAGTCTTTTCAGGATGGAGAGAATTGTGGAAAGCTCAGAGCAGGGTTTACAAACAGACCTACGAGCTGCTGCAAAATCAGGAATCATTAATCTTATTGTCAAAGACACCTTTTGTAAAGCCAATAGTCAATGCCTAATTTATCTCTTTTGTATGTTCAACCTCTTATAAAGCAGTATTTCTCTGAGCAGAGGACAGATCTGTTAGGATGTCTTGACATTTCAGCAAGGGTTGGCAGCACTAGCAGGCCAAGGGTCTAGGTCAGATGTTTATTTATAGGGCACTTATTTGTGCCAAGAACTGTGCGGGGTCAAAAATGTGTCCCAATGCTTACCTAATCACATCTCCTTCCCCTACAACTGTATAAACAGATAAGACATTAATTTTACAAATCAGAAAACTAAGACCCAGAGAGGTGGTTCAAAGACAAGTAGTAAGTGGTAATGCTGTACTTATATCTTAGTCTAAAAACCATACTATTTATCCTTTTGAAACTTCTGTGGGAAAAGAATAAGGTCATAAAGTGAACCCCGGAGTGTTTCATGTTTACTGCTAAACTCTATTTTTTTATTGTATCTATTTTATTAATACTGCAGGATTTACAAGCACAAAGTTCACATGGAATCATACACCAAACCACCTGATGACCACTTGAAGATGTTGTTTTTCCTCCAAATAATGCTGAAGCTAACAATTCATTTTTGTCACTTAAAATATGTTGTTGGTTGAGGAGGGGACAGCTTTCTGTTTATTTGTTTTCCCTTAGTTTGTTACTTTCTATGAAGTACCATAATATCATTTTTATGTGATCCAACTATATTTTTAAAGCCTCTTAAAGCTTGTTTCATGGACCATGGGATCCAAACTCTGGCATTGATCTAGGAGAGTAACTCTTTTATTCAAATATCTAGGGAAGTTTCTCTTCCTCCCAACAAATAAAATGATCAACAACAGGCACTAGAAATACTAGAATCATGTGGATAAAACCTTCCAAACAAAAGAAATTCTTTCATATGGTACAACATTATGCTGTGAGATAAGTCTGTCAGAAATACAAACACTGCATGATATCACTTATCCAAGGTCTCCAAAGTAGTCAAACTTTTAGACACAGAAAGTAGAATGGTGGTTGCGAGGGGCTGGGGGAAGCAGTAAGAATTGTTCCATGGGTAGAGAGTTTCAATCATGAAAGATGAAAAAGTACTAGAGATCTGTTGTATAAGAATGTGCTTGTAGTTAACAGTTCTGCATTGTACACCTAAAAAAGAAATGTTGAAAATAAACTTGTTATTTTTTATCATAATACCTTTTCTAAAATCTATCATGACAACTCCTGAGGACAGCAGGGCATAGGTTGTGAGAACAGTGTTGATCTGGACATCAAAGAGCAAGCTACAAAGCCCTACACTCCAGTGGTTCTGACATTTCAAGATTATTCTGAACACTCAAGTCAGGCAGAAGGAGCTGATGAAGAAATTTTCTAAAATAACTTCTTTGCAGGCACCTCTCACAGTTCAGTCAGACATTCAGAATATCTGTTCTACAAGTATCTTCCAAAACAACAGAGTACTACTTGGTTTGTTGCCAAATGCCTAGCATCCTCCCTGAGCTGCCTTGCTTCTGGAAATCCTCCTAGGAGAACATTGATAAGCATTACCTAGAGCCCCAGGGGACATGCTGATGGGAGACATTAATTTCTTTTTTTTTTTTTTTTTTTTTTTTTTAACTTTTGTGTATTTGTTTATTTACTACCTCAGTGGTACTATATTGCTTTTTTTTTTTTTTTTTTTTTAATATATATTTTATTATTATTAATTCTAATGGGGTGACATCAATAAATCAGGGTACATATGTACTATGAAAACATCTCCAGGTTATCTTATCATTCAATCGTGTTGCATACCCATCACCAAAAGTCAAATTGTCCTCTGTCACCTTCAATCTGGTTTTCCCTGTGTCCCTCCCCTCCTCCCTATCCCACTCTTCCCTCCCTCCCCCCATCCCATAACCACCACTCTCTTGTCCATGTCTCATACCCTCACTTTCATGTCCCACCTATGTATGTAATCGTGCTGTTTTCAGTTTTTCTTTTTTTCTGATTTACTTATTTCACTCCGTATAATGTTATCAAGGTACATCCATTTTGTTATAAATGCTCCGATGTCATCGTTTCTTATGGCTGAGTAGTATTCCATAGTATATATGTACCATAGCTTTTTAATCCACTCGTCTTCTGACGGACACTTGGGCTGGTTCCAGATCTTCGCTATTGTGAACAATGCTGCCACGAACATGGGGGCGCATTTCTTCTTTTCGAACAGTGCTATGGTGTTCTTAGGGTATATTCCTAAAAGTGGGATAGCTGGGTCAAAAGGCAGTTCGATTTTTAATTTTCTGAGGAATCTCCAAACTGTTTTCCACAGTGGCTGCACCAGTCTGCATTCCCACCAGCAGTGCAGAAGGGTTCCCTTTTCTCCACATCCTCGCCAGCACTTATTCTGTGTTGTTTTGCTGATAAGTGCCATTCTGACTGGTGTGAGGTGATATCTCATTGTGGTTTTAATTTGCATTTCTCTAATGATTAGTGATGTTGAGCATTTTTTCATATGCCTATTGGCCATCTGTATGTCCTCTTTGGAGAAATTTCTATTCATTTCTTTTGCCCATTTTTTGATTGGGTTGTTTGTCTTCCTGGTGTTGCGTTTTATAAGTTCTTTATAAATTTTAGTTATTAACCCCTTATCAGATGTGCTGCCGAATATGTTCTCCCATTGTGTGGTTTGTCTTTTTATTCTGTTCCTATTGTCTTTAGCTGTGCAAAAACTTTTTAGTTTGATATAGTCCCATTTGTTTATCTTGCCTTTTATTTCAGTTGCCCATGGAGATAAATCGGCAAATATACCGCTGCTACAGATGTCGGAGAGCTTGCTGCCTATGTTTTCTTCTAAGATGCTTATGGTTTCACGGCTTACATTTAAGTCTTTTATCCATTTTGAGTTTGTTTTTGTGAATGGTGTAAGTTGATGGTCTAGTTTCATTTTTTTGCAGGTAGATGTCCAGTTTTCCCAACACCATTTGTTAAAGAGGCTGTCCTTACTCCATTGTATGTTCTTTCCTCCTTTGTCAAATATCAGTTGTCCATAAAGCTGTGGGTTTATTTCTGGGTTCTCTGTTCTGTTCCATTGGTCTATGTGCCTGTTCTTATGCCAGTACCAGGCTGTCTTGAGTATAATGGCCTTGTAGTAAACCTTGATATCAGGAAGAGTGATACCTCCTGCTTTATTTTTTCTTTTTAAGGTTGCTGAGGCTATTCGTGTTCTTTTTTGGTTCCATATAAATTTTTGGAATATGTGTTCTATATCTTTGAAGTATGTCATTGGTATTTTAATTGGTATTGCATTGAATTTATAAATTGCTTTGGGTAATATAGACATTTTAATGATGTTTATTCTTCCTAGCCATGAGCACGGTATGTGCTTCCACTTGTTTGTATGTTCCTTGATTTCTTTTATCAATGTTCTATAATTTTCCGAGTACAAGTCCTTAACCTCCTTGGTTAAATTTACTCCTAGGTACTTTATTTTTTTGGCTGCAATAGTGAAGGGGATTGTTTCCTTAATTTCTTTTGCTGATATTTCATTGTTGGTGTATAGAAATGCCTCTGATTTCTGAGTATTAATTTTATATCCTGCCACCTTGCTGAAATCATTTATAAGGTCCAGTAGTTTTTTGACTGAGACTTTAGGGTTTTCAATATACAATATCATATCATCTGCAAATAATGACAGTTTTACTTCTTCTTTTCCAATTTGTATGCCTTTTATTTCTTCTTCTTGTCTGATTGCTGTAGCTAGGACTTCCAGAACTATGTTGAATAAGAGTGGTGAAAGTGGGCAACCCTGCCTGGTTCCTGATCTTAAGGGGATTGCTTTTAATCTTTGTCCATTTAGTATGATGCTTGCTGTCGGTTTATCGTAGATGGCCTTTATCATGTTAAAGAATGATCCCTGTATTCCCACTTTACTGAGAGTTTTGAGCATGAATGGGTGCTGGATTTTATCAAATGCCTTTTCTGCATCTATTGAAATTATCATGTGATTTTTGTCCTTCCTTTTGTTTATGTGATGAATCACATTGATTGATTTGCGAATATTGAACCAGCCTTGCCTCTCCAGAATAAATCCCACTTGATCGTGGTGTATGATTTTTTTCATATATTGCTGGATCCGGTTGGCTAATATTTTGTTGAGAATTTTAGCGTCTAAATTCATCAGGGATATAGGCCTATAATTTTCTTTCTTTGTGTTGTCTTTCCCCGGTTTTGGGATCAGAATTATGCTCGCCTCATAAAAGGAGTTTGGAAGTCTTCCTTCCTCTTGAATTTTTTGAAATAGCTTGAGGAGAATAGGAATTAGTTCTTCTTTGAATTTTTGATAGAATTCACTTGTGAAGCCATCAGGCCCAGGACTTTTCTTTTTTGGGAGTTTTTTGATAACTGTTTCAATCTCATTTGCTGTAATTGGTCTGTTTAGGTGTTCTGATTCTTCCAGATTAATTTTTGGAAGGTTATATGATTCAAGAAATTTGTCCATTTCACGAAGATTGTCTAATTTTTTGGCATATAGTTCTTCATAGTATTTTCTTACAATGCTTTGTATTTCTGTTGTGTCAGTTGTTATTTCCCCACTGTCCTTTCTAATTTTATTTATTTGAGTCCTCTCTCTTTTTTTCTTGGTGAGTCTAGTTAAAGGTTCATCAATCTTGTTTACCTTTTCAAAGAACCAGCTTCTTGTTTCATTGATCCTCTGTATTGTTTCCTTAGCCTCTATGTCATTTATTTCTGCTCTGACCTTTATTATTTCCTTCCTTCTACTTGTCTGGGGTTTTATTTGTTGTTGTTTTTCTAGTTCTTTTAGATGCAGGGTCAGGTTGCTTATTTGAGCTTTTTCTAGCTTCTTATGATATGCCTGTAGTGCAATAAACTTCCCTCTCAGAACTGCTTTTGCTGTGTCCCATAAATTTTGAGTTGATGTATGCTCATTATCATTTGTTTCTAGAAACTTTTTTATTTCTTCTTTGATCTCATTGTTAATCCATTCATTATTTAATAACATGCTATTTAGTTTCCAAGTGTTTGAGTATTTTTCAGTTTTTCTTTTGTGGTTAATTTCTAGTTTCATGGCATTGTGATCAGAGAAAATGCTTGATATGATTTCAATCTTCTTCAATTTATTGAGACCATTTTTGTGTCCTAACATGTGGTCTATCCTAGAAAATGTACCATGAGCGCTTGAGAAGAATGTATATTCTACTGCTTTAGGGTGAAAAGTTCTGAAGATATCTATTAAATCAAGTTGATCTAGTGTATCCTTTAAGTCTGCTGTTTCTTTATTAATTTTCTTTCTTGAGGATCTATCCAGTGTTGTTAGAGGGGTATTGAAATCCCCTACTATGATAGTATTGCTGTTTATCTCGCCCTTTATATCCATCAAAGTCTGCTTTATGTATGTTGGGGCTCCTATATTTGGTGCATAGATATTTATAATAGTTATATCTTCCTGTTGAATTGTTCCCTTTATCATTATGTAGTGTCCTTCTTTATCTCTTACTACAGCCTTTGTTTTAAAGTCCATTTTGTCTGATATAAGTATTGCTACCCCTGCTTTTTTTTCATTTGCATTTGCATGAAATATTTTTTTCCATCCTTTTACCTTCAGTCTATGAGCATCTTTTGTTTTAAGGTGTGTCTCTTGTAGACAGCATATGTATGGGTCCTGTTTCTTTATCCATGCAGCTACCCTATGTCTTTTGATTGGATCATTTAATCCATTTACATTTAAGGTTATTATTGATATGTAGTTGTTTATTGCCATTTTATTCTTTAAAGCTGTATTCTTCTTTTGCTCTATTCATTCCTCCCTTTAAACTGTTCACAAGAGGCCCCTTAGTATCTCTTGCAGAATTGGTTTGGTTTTTATGAATTCCTTCAGGCTTTCTTTTTCTGGGAAGCTCTTTATTTCTCCTTCAATTTTAAACGTTAGCCTTGCTGGATAGAGTAGTCTTGGTTGTAGGTTCTTGTTCTGCATTACTTTGATTATTTCTTGCCATTCCCTTCTGGCCTCAAGTGTTTCTGTTGAGAAGTCCGATGTCATCCTTATGGGGGCTCCTTTGTAGGTGATAGTCTTTTTTTCTCTAGCAGCTTTTAAAATTTTTTCTTTATCCATTAGCTTTGGTATTTTAACTATGATGTGTCTTGGTGTAGATTTTTTTGGGTTTCTCCTTAATGGAGTTCTGTGTGCTTCTTGAATGTGTGGAGTGTTTCCCAGCCTTAATTTAGGAAAGTTTTCTGCTATGATTTGATTGAACAAAGTTTCCATTTCCTGTCCTCTCTCCTCTTCTTCAGGCACCCCTATGATGCGAATGTTGTTTCTCTTCATGTTGTCACAAAGCTCCCTTAGAGTTTCCTCACATTTTTTAAGTCTCTTTTCCTTTTTCTTCTCTGCTTCTGTGCCTTTGTTTATTGTGTCCTCTAACTCGCTTATTCGATCCTCAGCGTCATCCATCCTGCTTTTAATTCCTTCCATTGTGGTCTTCAGTTCTGATACTGTATTTGTCATTTCTGTCTGATTCTTTTTTATTATTTCAATTTCATTTTTTATACTTGTTATCTCTTTATTTAGGTGTTCATAATGACTATCCATTGTTGCTCTAATTTCTTTGAACATCCTAACTATCATTATTCTAAATTCTGCTTCTGGTAATTTGGTTATATCTGGTTCATTCAGGTCCTTCTCTGGGGATTTCTCTTGATTCATTTGGTTTGCATTCCTCTGCCTGCCCATTTTTTCTGTGTATAAGCGAGTTGTGGCCACTGGCGTCCAGTAGGTGTTGCCTTTGTGTTCTCTAGGTGTGGTCTATCTGCAGGCCCCCCACCTCCTCTGCCGGTGCCTAGGGTGGTTGGGTATGAGCGTTGCCAGCGCCGGCCCACTGTGGTTTTTGCTTTGATTTCTGCCTCTCCTCCGTGGGAGGGGCTGTGACTAAAGCCACAAGATTAGCACCAAGGGTAGAGGTGAGCACCTTTGCTCAGCTGTGGACCCAGCCTATTTCCGGACTTCCGCCCAGAACCAGCAGTCGGAGCCTGCTCGCTACAGTTCCGCGGGTTAGGCGGGGCTTTTGACGTGCTCTCAGCTGTAAGCTTTTGCCCGTCCGGAGCTTTAGCCCCGCCCTCGAGGCCAAGGCCCTACTGCGCAGCGCCGGAAACCAAGGTTTATTGGGGCGGGCGTGTTTGCTGGCTTCCGCCGAGCTGCGTACTTCCGCTCGTCCCGGACTCTACCCCGCCCCCGCGTTCGGAGCCCGCTCGTGCACGTATGAATGGTATCCGGGGTTTCTCCGGCCGGGCGCGGACAGTAGCGTGGGCTCAGCTGCGAGCCTCCACTTGTCTCGGGGTCCACCCCGTTCCCGCGCTCGGAGCCCGCTCGCGCACGTATACTGGCCAACCGCGGTTTCTCCGGCCCGGGGGGGTTGGGATGGGGGAGTGGGGGACTGGTAACGTCAGCTCAGCCACAGCCCCTGCCCGTCCCTGGTCCCAGCCCGGTCCCCGCGGTCAGGGCCGGCTTGCGCAGGGCCTGCCCGTTCCTGGCCTCCCGCTTTGTCCCCGTAAGTGGGATTAAAGGCGGGCCCGCAGCTTCCGGACCGCTTTCGCGGTCCCCTCTCACCCTCTGGGCTAGACCGATCTCCCACCGGCTTGGCCTCTGCCCACGCCGACAGAACCGCCTTTCAGCGTCCTGCCGCCCCAAAACCTTAAGCAGCCCTCAGCAGAGTAGGAAGGGACCCAATACTCCACACTGTAGGCCTGGGAGCTCCCTGACTTGTTTCACAGCTCAAAACTGCCCAAACGCCTTTCTAGGCTCTGAGACTGCAGGCTGGGGCTTGGTTCCTGGGACCCAGGTCCCTCCCTCTCCGCCAAACTCTCCTCCCGCCACACGGGTCTCTCCGGGCTGCCGTTTGCTCCGGGGAGCTGGGCAGCCCTCTTCGCGTTTTCGCTATTCCTACCAGTCTCAATGTGGCTTCTTCTGTGTTCCTTGGTTGAAGAGTCCACTTAGTTTTGTTGAAAGTTGGTTTATACAGGTGATGGTTCTTAAAATTGAGTTGTAATCCACTTTGGTTCTGGGAGTTGGAAGTTGGTACGTCCGCCTACTCCGTCGCCATCTTCCTATCGGGAGACATTAATTTCTATTTGTGAGAAACTCTGATTAGCTTGAATGGTAGTGTGCATCTGAATATATATATATTTAAAGGTTTTATTTATTTTTTTTTACAGGGACAGAGAGTCAGAGAGAGGGATAGATAGGGACAGACAGACAAGAATGAAGAGAGGTGAGAAGCATCAATCATTAGTTTTTCATTGCCGTTGCGACACCATAGTTGTTCATTGATTGCTTTCTCACATGCGCCTTAAACTCCAACCCCTTGCTGGAGCCAGTGACCTTGGGTCCAAGCTGGCGAGCTTTTGCTCAAGCCAGATGGGCCCGCGCTCCAGCTGGCGACCTTGGGGTCTCAAACCTGGGTCTTCCGCATCCTAGTTCGATGCTCTATCCACTGCGCCACCGCCTGGTCTGGCTGAATATATTTTGATCATTCTCTACCCTACGGGAAAAATTTTTCTGGGACACCAAGATTCAAAAGCTTAGATTTGCAATTTCTAGCTCCCTGAAAGAATTTATATAACATTCTATGATCAAATGATTTATTAAAACTACATTGTCTTTTAAATTTTGGTCCAAAAGAAACGCTTAATAGATAGCAGTTATAGTGGTACACACATAGAACCATTCAATTAGTCAGAGATTTGAGGTGTTATTAAAATCAGAGATTTGCCAAGTGCTGGAGCTAAAAGGGACCTTTCAAGTTATCTCATCTAATGTCTTAATTAAGCAGATGAGGAAACTGAGACTCCGAAAGCTCACCTTATCCTGCATTAATAGAAACAGAAGGGAATAATTTTTGTCAAAGTGTTTACGTTAGCTCAACTGTGGTAACCCGTAGCTGCTTCTTATTAAACTGTCAGTTTGGCTTAAAATTGTTCTTGGTTCCAGTTTATGGGAGAGTTTAATAACAGCTAACTACAGTAATAAGAGATGTAATAATGTTTGTCCTTTTATTTCCTCTAAGGATCTTGAAATGTGCTTCATCATTAATTAAAGAATCCTCTGAGTCACCCAATTAGATAAATATTATTATTAACCCCATTTATAAGGGAAATGAAATTCTGACCAACTGGGTGACTGAAAAGCACCATAAGCCAATAGTACAAAGGGACATTCTGCAAACCTGCAAGGAGCAGAAACTGTGTGATTTCCACTGCAAGCATTTTAGTCCTTGAACTAACATAAACTCAACACAGAGGTATTTAGCTGTTGCTTTACACAAGGAAGTGTGTTAAGAACACCAGGGGACTTCAAGACACTATGAATAACAGTGCTTGTTCTCAGAGAGCATGTATAAAATAGCTGATAGGGACACTAAACATTTGTATAACATGCTAAAATATAAGGTAAAACACACAGTATGAAAGAGGTGCAATGAAGGTTAAAAGAAATGAGAATATAAATCACAGTGGAGAGGTCAAGAAAAGCTTCAAGATACAGGTGACTTTGGTTATTTAAAGATATAAGATATTTCAGTGGTCAGATTTTTTTTTTTTTGACAGAGACAGAGAGAGAGAGTCAGATGGAGGGACAGATAGAGACAGTCAGGAAGGAAGGGAAAGAGATAAGAAGCATCAATTTTTCATTGTGATATCTCAGTTGTTAATTAATTGCTTGTTCATTAATTACTTTCTTATATATGCCTTGATGGGGGGGAGGTGCGGGGGAGAAGGAGCTACTGCAGAGCAAGTGATCCCTTGCTCAAGTCAGCAACCTTGGACTCAAGCCAGCGACCTTTGGGCTCAAGCCAGTGACCATAGGGTTATGTCTATGATACCACACTCAAACCAGTGACTCCACGCTCAAGCTGGTGAGCCTGCACTCAAGCTGTCAAGCCTACACTCAAGCCAGCGACCTCAGGGTTTCGAACCTGGGTCTTCTGCATCCCAGTCCAAATCTTTATCCATTGTGCCACTACCTAGTCAATGGTCAGATTTTTAAATATCACTCTGTACATTTAATCAATCTGCAAATATTTCCTGAGCATATACTACAGGATCTTGTCTAAACTCAGAGAAGGAGAGTGAGACAGAGAAGAAGGGAGACAGAGCTCCTTCAGCAGCATAGCCTTTCCCTAGGATGTGCACAAGAAAGCAAAAAGCATTTTTCCCCTGCAATTTTGGGTATGTAAATCTCCTCAGACATGTAAATAGCTAAAAGAGATGACAGTTGAAAAAGAGTTTGGAAGGATCTTGCCTTTGAGGGTGGGGGCTCAAGTCTTATTGCTCCTGGGAGAAATATTCAGAAAGTTAAAAAAAACCAGAAAGCCAGATCCAGGAAGTTTGTGGTTGCCTTGGTTGCAGAGTGAGTAGGTGCTCCATTCAGTAGTGGGGAGGGTAGGACAAAGAAGTGGTTGAGATCTCACCTTCTGAATTTTCTTAGGGTTTGGAGAGCAAAGTAGACAGAAAAAGAGACCAATGAGGTAGAGGAAACACCAGGAGACTGTCATCATTTTCTGACTAAAAAAAAAAAAATGGAGTTTCACTAAGCATGTAGTTTCCCCATGAGAAAGCATGTTAGGTGCTACAGAATTAATGTGGAGGATTTGGACACAGAATAAGTCATTAAATTTGGCAATTACAAGAAGTCTTTTGAGAAAGCCAACTGAATAATGTAGTGCATGCTGAAGTTAGATTGTAGGGTAGTTTAGTGAGAAAGTGGTGGTAGATGATATAGACACAGGGTTCACAAAGTTTAGGGATAAAACATGGCAGGATAAGGCAACCCCATTAAGAAAATAAATAGTTGACAGAGTGGCAATAATCAGAGGAAAGGGAGGAGGAGGTAGTGGGAGGAGGCAAAAGAAGGGGGGAATGGGGATGGAAAAAGATTTTGCCTGGGGTGGAGGGTGCACGATGCTATGTGTAGATGGTGTTATATTTGAGTTGTACACTTGAAAACCTGTAGGGTTTAGTGAACAATATCAACCCAAAAAATTAAAAATTAATTAATTAATTTTTTAATAACTACAGTAGGCCCTGGCCCAGTTGGCTCAGCGGTAGAGTATCGGCCCAGTGTGTGGAAGTCCTGGATTTGATTCCCAGTCAGGGTACAAAGGAGAAGCACCCATCTGCTTTTCCATTCTTACCCCCTAATTCTCTCACTCTCTCTCTTCCCCTCTTGCAGCCATAGCTGTAATGGTTTGAGCAAATTGGCTCTGGGCACTGAAGATGGCTCCATGGCCTTGCCTCAGTTACTAAAATAGCTCGGTTTCCAAGCAATGGAGCAGCAGCACCAGATGGGCAGAGCATCGCCTGGAAAGGGCCTTGCCGGGTGGATCCTGGTAGGGGCACATGCGGGAGCCTGTCTGTCTGCCTCCCCGCCTCTCATTTAATAATAAAAAAAAGCAAAATAAAAATAATAAGCAAAAACCAAAGGAAAAATAATAAGAAGAAATCAGCTGAGAAAGGAAAAGGCTTGAAAATGCTGAGCAACTAAAGAAAAGAGATAGAGAGAATATCAATATAAATAAAATTGGGGATAAGAGAGGATGGGTGGCGCTGCTGTGGAGCAAGATCAGGAAGCAGAACACAACTGAAAAGGTGGGAAAATCATTTCTCCACAGACCATTGATTATGCTATATTACAGTCTGTGTTTTGTTAAAACAAAGATTGTTTTCACATGTTTTACTGCTCTTGAGTTAATAATATGTAAATAAACTCTAAGCATGTATCACATACCAGATTTTACTAGCTCACAATGCAAGCGGAAGATTAGGGAACAGATTCCAGAATAACTTCATGCCTGGCTTCTTCCTCTGCCCTTTTTCCCTTCTAGAAGCCGTTCTTGGTTTAATTGTCTCTGGTTGATGATCAACTAAGCAAACCGATTACAGTTAGGTTTGATAACAGAGTGGCACTATGAAAACTATCATGTTGGAAGGCTAAACTGTGGGAGAAAAGAGACTAGACAGACAATTCATGCTGTTATCAACGTCACTAGCAAAGAAGTCAGTTACTCTCAATCTCCACGCAAGTGTATACAACTATATCGACTTGAGCACAATTGTTTCTGAGTCAACTTGAATAAAGCATTGTCAGTCATAACAATAATTAAATCAAGAAAATAATTTAACATACCATGTATATATGATTCTTAAAAATATTTTAATTAATTTGGAGAACAGCCATATACAGAGTGTTTGACATTTTTTAAAACAAATTTTTATTTCAAATATATTTTAGGTCAAATATCCCAAGCATAAAGAATAGATGCTTCAAATTAATAAATTTCTAAAAGAAGTTAAAAGAGACTAATGTTAAGTGCTGCTTTACTCCTTAAAAGCAGTTTATAAATTTTATACAATCTCTAGAAGCAAAAAGCTAAACATTTTAGAGTATTAAAGTGAGAGCTTTGAGTTCTTGATTCTAGTCAACTTTACTCTCAGAAGATTAGCAGCTAGCCATTTTTCAAATGCCATTTGTGGGGAGATGTATTGTATGAAAAAGGGTCTGGGCCCACTGGACCCGGTTTTCTTTAGGAAGTGATGCTCACATACTTAACTAAAGGCAGCAGCACGGTCTGTAAAAATCAACATTCAAGGCTGTTAGTTAAGCTAGAAGCTTAGAGAGTTGACTAGCAGTATTTGAAGTGTCCATAGGAAGGGACAGACTAGGGCCAGCTGCTAGCCAGGGAGTATTATTAGTAAAATACAATAAAGTAGGCCCTGTGAGTACATGAATTACAAAAAGGCACCTCTGTCCTGTCACTCCAAAGGGCACAAGGCTTTGCTAACAGAGAACAGCTGATTTCTCCCCTACTCACCCCCTTGCCTGACACCTTTGCCCAGTGAAGTCAGAGGGAACAGCCCCGATCCTGACTGTGAGCTCCTCTGTGGAAGGAAGCATGCTGTCTTCCCAGAATCAAGTACATAGTGGGTGCTCACTTTATTGATCTGAAATGACACATTTTGTGGAATTTGACATGCTCTAAAGACACATTCATGCCCAGATACAGATTTTCACCTAAGAGGTACTTGCTGTCTCCTTTAGGAGAAATTAAATGGCTTCAAGCTACAAAACAATAAGGAGCCAAGGAGTGGCCAGAGATTCATTCAAAAAATAATAGTGAAACACCTGTTTTTGTCAGACATTGCCCTAGAAGATGGAGCCTATCTTCTGAAGCATATATTTCAGTGTTGGGAGACAGATAATAAATAAAATAAATTGGTTAAATGTATAGTGTGTCATTGTGATAAGTGCACTGGAGGGAAATAGAGCAGTCAAAGTGGGTAGACAGAGCTGGGGGCAGAGGGTTCTGTTTAAAATAAAGCAATGAAGCCAGTGTTGATTTTGCCAGGTGAACAAAGGGAAGAATAGTCAGAGATGGAATTGGGGAGGAAACAGATAGAGGGAGTGAGGTCATGTATGCTCTTTTAAGCACCTGTATAGATTTGGTATGTCCTCTGGGTGAACTGAGGGGCTCATGAAGGGTATACTGTACAAGGAAAGACATTATCTCATTAACATCAAATTCTCATTCTTGAGCCTGACCAGGCAGTGGCGCAGTTGATAGAGCGTCGGACTGGGATGCAGAAGACCCAGGTTCAAGACCCCAAGCTCGCCAGCTTGAGCACAGGCCCATCTGGCTTAAGCAAAAGCTCGTCAGCTTGGACCCAAGGCCGCTGGCTTGAGCTTGCTTGTCTGCTGAAGGCCCACGGTCAAGCCACATGTGAGAAAGCAATTGATGAACAACTAAGGTGTTGCGATGGCAACGAAAAACTAATGATTGATGCTTCTCATCTTTCTTTGTTCCTGTCTGTTTGTCCCTATCTATCCCTTTCTCAGACTCTCTCTCTATCCCTGTAAAAAAAAAAAAAATTCTCACTCTTGAGCTGAGAGTCGACTTTAGCTGACAGATGGCAGAATGAACAATTATGATGTGGTCCTTGGAAGCTGATTGTTGACTCTTCAACAATTCTAAGATCTGTTGTGAGATGGGTGCTTGGCTTTCTGCTATGCCTATTTGGTGTCAAGGGAATACTGATTCCATGAGACAAGGAAAAGTTATGGATCCATCTTATGTGTCTTAACATTTGCAGTTAGGCAAACAAACAAACAAAAAGAACATAATCCAGAACAATGGTAATCACAGCATTGTCCCAGTGCAGAGGTGGAGACTCCTCCTACATAGGCAGAAGATTCTGCATTTTGTGTCAATGCCTGGAATTAGCCATCAAAGAGGGCCAGAGACTATTTCCCCAAGAGCCACAGCAGAGAAAGAAGGTTAGGCCTGACCTTTGGTGGCGAATTTCCCCAAGAGCCACAGTAGAGAAAGAAGGTTAGGTCTGACCTTTGGTGGCGCTATGGATAAAGCGTCCACCTGGCACGCTGAGGTCACCGTTTGAAACCCTGGGCTTGTCTGGTCAAGACACATACGAGAGTTGATGCTTTCTGCTCCTCCCCACCTTCTCTCTCACTCTTCTCTCTCTAAAAATGGATAAATAAAATGTAAAAAAAAAAAAGAAGGTTAGGTCTTCTGATTTACACTTTATCTGAATCAACATCCAAAGAGTAAAAGCATGATAGGATGACATGAAGCAGATCATTTCTGATCCCTTCTCTACGTAAGACAGATTTTGTCTTTATCTCCAACCCTGTATGTGAATCGGTGACTTGAAATGATGACTGCAAATTCTAGACAACCCAAGTGTAATTTCCTGATCCCTTTGCCTCCTGAATTTCCACAAGAATTATAATGGGCAAAACTTTTTAGCAGTGGTAATGTGACACACAGTGAAACTGGCCCCAAGGCCTGGGGTTATAGTGGGTTGAATCCCTCACAAATTAGGGATTAGTCAAAACCAAAATTTAGTGTAATCTGGAAGGAGTTGTGATAAGTGATCATTTCATGGGGCTGTGATTTGTATATCACAAATTTCATTTGAAACAAGGAGAAAGTGCTGAAAGAGCAGTTGGAAAATGTAATGGCAATATTCTATATAGTCTGCTAAAACTATATATATATATGTATAAAAAATTACATAAAATCCTATTGGTTCATGTCATATGCCTTTATTTAACTTTGGAAGCTTTCATAACCCATACCAACAAAAGTTAAAAATATATATATTGCATTCTGGAATACCCATGCATACATTAGAAACACATACATTTTAATTGTCAGATAATTATTTATCCAATAGAATTGATCTTCCTAAACAGTAGACTCATCTATTAGTGATGGAATGACCTCTTTGCAAAGGCATGCTTTCCTCTCTTCCGGGGCTCTTGTATTTATATTTCCATATCAATTTATACAGTTAGCACTGTTATGCTAAATTGAAAATAAATCACATGTAAAGTAAAATTTGAATGACTGATATTAATTTTTTAAAAAGCAATCTTGTTTCTCAATATCAATATGCTCAATATCTACAAATATATCTGCCAGAAATTTAAAAAATCATGCTCGTCCTTGGGGCAAACTGAGAATGAGCAGTGAAATGGAACAAGACTGAGCTAATGTCTTTTGTGTATGGTAGCACTTCAAGATCATCACTCCCCCCAAAAAAATTCACCGAAGCTTTTCATATTCACAAAGACTAGAAACAGGTGTTTGAACAGAACATCAGCCACCTTTGACAGAAGCACAGTAAGCTTGTCTGAAAGAGTCTTCATTTTGCCTGTCACTCACTGGCACTATTCAGAACATCAAAACAGTTATACTCCTGAGCTTTCACTCCCTGTTTTAAAGGATTACACTTGACATTTCTGACTTTTTCCCTTTCGTTAAATGCTGTCCTCCTTCTTTTAAAACTGCATGATTTTGTTAGCAAATCAAAGTGGGTAGAAGAATACATTAGTGCTCATTCCTTATGGACTCCAGGCTGACCTCATTGCTTTTCATGTCTAGCAATAGACCACACAAACTATTTCTGGTTTCTCATTTATCTGTGCAGACAGAGATCTCGTCCACCTCAGAAGAACACTATCTAGCCAGATGGAAGTAAGTAACAAACTGTGGCTTCAATATAAAAGCTGTGCCACTTAGGCTATACAAGACAGTTCATCTCTCTCTGCCTCAGTTTTCCTCTCAACAAAAAAAGTAAATCTGTCCTAATGCCAGGGTGAAGAGGAATAACACAAATAACTGCTCTGAACCTTGCCAAAAACTACATTTATTTATTAGGGACAGAGGCAGTACATAGCACCAAATGCTCAATCATGTCCACATTATTTAGGTAATAAATTACTCTGGGAAACAATATAAAGTGATTGGCACTGGTTAGCTACTGTGTGACCTTAAGCAAGACATTTACATGTCTCAGACTCAGTTTCCTCAACTCTTAAATTAGGGATTTGTACACTATCAAAAGGTTTCTATCCAGGGCTAAACATCTGTGACATTATGGGTCTATGAACTACTGAAGGCCAGAATGAAATGGAATAAAGAACACAATAATAAAACAATAAAATGTAAAGTTACCCATAATGAACTACTTGGCTAGTTTCTTAAATATTTCCCTTGACTTTCCTTTTTTGAAAGGACAACATATGTAGTAAGTGGTATGACCTTAAAAAAAACAGCTTATATAACTCATGGCAACCACATCAATTTCCATGAAGGATGAGAATAAAGAGAATAAAAAGTGAAAGTGTGGGGTACTAAAGTTGCCAAAAGGGTTTTAAGTCAAGAGAAATGTAGTTCTGTGATTTTTTTTAAATATACGTAAAATTGTATCATTTTACAATGTAAAGACAAAAAAGGTAGAATTTGGGAGGGTGTGGAGGAATGCGGACAGTACATTTGCTAATGGAATTAGTAGGGTCATATTTGTAGAATACTTGCAAGTCAGATTTTAAAAAAGCATTGGAGGTGCTGGCCAGCTGGCTCAGTGGATAGAGTGTTGGGCCCGCGTATGGATGTCCTGGGTTCGATTCCCAGTTAGGGCACACAGGAGAAGTGACCATCTGCTTCTCTCCTTCTCTCTCTCCCCCTTTTCTCCCTCTTTCCCTCACACAGCCAGTGACTAGATTGGTTTGAATGGCCTGGGCACTAAGAATAGCTAGCTCCTTTGAGTGTCAGCCACAGGTGCTAAAAATAGCTCAGTTGATTCCAGCTGGTAGATCCTAGTGTGGGCACATGCAGGAGTCTGTCTTACTATCTTCCTTCCTTTCACTTAAAAAAAAAAAAAAACAACAATGATTGGAAATGAAATTTGTACTTTTTCTCAAAAAAGTTCAGTTTGGCTGTGACACTGATTTCTCAGTCCCCACCTCTTGCTTCTGACATTCATGTTTGCATTTGGATGGATGCATTTGGTTGGTTTAATGACTTAGAGAGATTTTTAAGTACTTAAGGAATTTACTTTAACTTTACATTTGAATTGGAGATGAAGTGACATCAAAATTTAAAGTAACCAGCATCATGCAACCTAATGTCCCTATTTCAGTAGATCTCCGCCCCCCCCCATAACATGGTCAGTAAAAAACCTTTATGTTTTATCATTCTTATTGTGCATTTAAAATTCACTCTAAATATCACCCTAGAACCCAAATGCCAAAAATAAATATAAAGTACCTTGTCAAATATTACACAAAGTGACCTTCAGATAAGTCCCTCTTGTCAACAGAACAATTACCATATGGCTACTGATATGCCCATGAGCATTGGAGACAGACCAAGAGAGAGGAGAGAGAGAGAGAGAGGAATGGGAGGGAGAGGGAGAGAGAGAGGTTTATAAATTATTTTGACTCAAAACTCCCAAAGTAGAGACCTGTTCACACACATTGTAAGCCTGTTACTTAGAAACTAGGACCTCAGGACAGAGGAATATTGAAGTACTATTGAATCCACTTTCCTCAACTACCACCTTTGAATTATGTCTGGCAGCAGGAGTTTTATGAACCTATTGTAAAAGTAATGTACCTCTTAAATGGCAGTTTACTAAATTGCTGATGAAATGCATTGCAAATACATTAGTTTCAGGGTGGTTAAGAAAATTAACAGCTGTATATTTCCCGCATTGTCACATATGCCCACATACTGAGAAAATCAGAAGCAACTTCCTTGGAAAGCTGTCTAAGTGTAACAGACCACCAGTTAATCGCCTGGTTAGAACAGGAGGCTGATGCGGCCAAAACTTCAGGAAAATCCCCCAAGGCTGTTTTCTTAAAAGCATTTTACCAACAGGATCACAACCATTAAACCTAGAAAATGTTTCCTTAGCCTCAGATTTTTCACTGTGTATTGGACGTATCCTATTTTCTATCCTATTAATTGGATCCCCCTGTCCAACTCCCCAGCCTGGGCCCCAACAACAGAGTATTTTGGACATCATTTGACTTCAGATTATACCCTGAAGAGATCCCCCATAAATCCCTAGCCACTAGGCAATCATACAAAAGAGGAAATGAGAGGGAAGGGTAGGTGGATGAATATAAGATTGGAAACTAGTGTTTTATTAAGTTTGCATTGGTTTATTTGGACAAAGATTTATGCTTATTTACAAGACCTCCAAGATATCTTTTATAAAGGCAGACATTTTAAAAAGCTTTAACAATTTAAAAAGCCATTCAGATTCACTGTTTTATCTGATCCTCAGAGCAGTCTTCTGAAGAAGAAAGGGAGTTATTGTCCAAATTTTACACGTGAAAAACAAAACCTGATGGAGATAAAATGATTTGCTCAAGGTCACTTAGCTAGTAAGTGATTGAATTAGAATTTGAAACCAAACCTCCTCACTCCACACTTATTATGGAAATCAGCCTTTGACCAGAATGCATGTATATAGAAGTCCCAAACAAATCTAAAATATACAGGAGTAGCATTAAGTGACCAACCGAGCATTTAAAATATGACAGTATTTGACAAGTTTAATGGACCAATGAGTGACTAATATCAGTTCTCTAATCAAATAATTTTAAAGCAAGAATAATAAATAAGTTGCAATTTTCATGCCAAGGATGCTGAGGCTGCATCCCAACTTAGAAAAGAATATAAAGCTCCATTAGCAATGTCTGCCTTGGGCACAGGAACTGACTGATGGTAGTACACATATTTGCTCTTCTTGTGCTAAAGAATCTTTCACTTTATAAAACATACTTGGGTTTCATGATGAAAAGCAACACAGACCAATAAAGTGGCAAGTCTTTGTGAAGCATCAATAAATGCTAAGCACTATATTAGGCACTGTGGATAAACACTAAGGAGTTTGAGAGGAAGTCTTAGCCTATATTTACTTACAATCTAATATGGAAAATAAACTAAATGCACAGATAACACTTTAGATTTTAATCTTCTGATACTGACTCTGAGCACTGTATAGCTTCAAAAAGGGGCAAATCACACAATAAAAGGAGTCCATTTTTGTGAACCACGACAACTTTTGAAAAGAATATCAAGGGACCAAATATAGATGTGGAGTTAACTTTAATGGAATTCCTATATAGTTAGGAGTGCTGTATTTTCTTAAGTTTATTTCATATTATGAGGAAATATTTAACAATGGTCAATCACAGTCCAAAAGGGGTTAGGTATAGGGAATCACTGCTGAACTTGTTAATCTATAACACTGTTCATATGCACATCTCTAACTATAATCTCAACTCTAAAATTGTTTTTAGTTATAATATAAATGGGAAGAAAGTAAATAATAAAGGCCTGAAAAAATCCTTTGTTCTTAATAGAAGTAGAAAAATTATAGCTACAAACTGCACTACAAGCTTTCTGGAGAAAGTTTAATGACAAATTTCCTGTAAGAAAAATGATGGGAAGGTTGGCATTTCTAGGGATGAGGGAGCTGGGATGGGTAGGATAATAGAGGCTGGAAGTGGTAGATGAAGTAACAGTGGCCATGAGTTGATAATTGATTAAGCTGAGTGATAAGTTGATGAGGGTTCATTATATTATTACCTGTACTTTTGTTTATATTTTAAATTTTCCATAAAATAGTTTTTTTCATTCCTCTTAAAGATGGAATCACAATTTAAAATTTCAGAAGTCGAGGTGCTTATTTAATATTGTCATAGAATGAAAAGGGAAATATATGCAAAGCCATAATGAGTAAATGCTGGCTGGGGAAGCTGCCCGGTCAAGAAGTGTAGGACTTGGGCAAAATTAGGACACAGAGAAAAATCATAGGTAAGGTTTGCTGATTTTTTTTTTTTCTTTTACCACCAGTTGTCTCATGGGTGTAAATTTATCATTGATTTGGTATAGCAGGCTCTTTGGACGCTATAATTTCTCATCTGTTTCCTGCTGCAAAAGCCCTCAGCTATGCCTGAGTCCAGGTTTGCATCACAGCTGTGAAACATTAATCTCAGGAACACATTCTTCCTTCGCTGGCCTGGTTGATGCATGCTATCTAGTTTCCCAGCAGGCTCCTGTCTCCTCTCCTGATGCTCCCCTGGCAGCACTAACAACTGCACAAGTCTTGTCATTCTGGAGATGGGACTGCTGTGATGCTCCTTGGGTGGCCTTCAATGGCCTATACTTATTTCCTCTCACTTCCATGAACCTGGGAAGGATTTGTCACCCAGGTGTCTTGAAATCAAAGCTCTCCTGTGACTTTGTTATATTAAACCTTGGATTTGAAACAAGGTTGTCCATCATTATTTTTCTGTGAATGTGTCCTTCAAGTGTTCTCTCCAGAGCCCAGTTTACTGACTGTGAAATGGTTTATTAATTATGGTATTTAATAATATCGTTCTGTAGTTAGGTCATCATAAATGCCTAAGTTCTTGATTCTGGTTAGCTGTGTTTCTTATGATAGTCTTCATGTTTATTTTATTGTGATTAAGAAATAAACAGGGATTTCATCACTAGATTTGTTTGTTAAATCTCAACTAAATTAGTAGGAAATTACATGTAAAAAAACTTAGATTTCAATGCTGTGAGGATAAAATACAGTATTATATTAATTTTGAAAATTACTTCTTCCTGCTCTCTACCACCAGAACGAAGGAAGAAGGAATAAAGGAAGGAAATAACAAAGAAAGGAAGAAAAAAAGGAAGGAAGGAAAGAAGGAAGGAAGGAAGGAAGGAAGGAAGGAAGGAAGGAAGGAAGGAAGGAAGGAAGGAAGGAAGGAAGGAAAGAAAGCAAAGAACAAGAAAAAGGAAAAAAAATACTGATATACTATCTGTGGGGTTAATCATGGAGTTAGCTTATGTGTTTATAAGGTGAATGACTGTATTTATTTATTTATTTATTTACATTTTTAAAGTTTATTTAGAAAATTAATTTTAACAGGGTGACATTGATTAATAACAGTATATAGGTTTCAGGTGAACATTTTTATAGCATTAAAACTGTTGATTATGTTGTATATTCATATCAAGGTCAAATCATTTACTGTCACCATATATTTGCCCTTCTTTATACTCTTCCCCTCCCCTGCCACCCCATTCACTCAAGTCCCCTTTCCCTTCCCTCATCTTTCCTTCCCCTTGGTAACCACTTTAATTTTATCTATGTTCATAAGTCTCAGTTTTATATCCCACCTATGTATGAAATAATGCAGTTCTTAGATTTTACTGATTTACTTATTTTACTCAGTATAATGTTCTCAAAGTTCATCTATGTTGTCATAAATGTCACTGTGTCATCATTTTCTATGGCTGAATAGTATTCCATTTATATGTACCACATCTTCTTTATCCAATCCTCTATCCAGGGATGCTTTGGTTGTTTCCATGCCTTGGCCACTGTGAACAATGCTGCAATAAACATGGGGATGCATGTGTCTTTATGTACCAATATTTTTGAGTTTTGAGGGTAGATACCAAGTAGAGGGATTGCTGGGTCATATAATTCTATTTCTAAAGTTTTGAGAAACCACCATACTTTCTTCCATAATGGTTGTACTAATTTGCATTCCCACCAGCAGTGAATGAGGGTTCCTTTTGGTTGGACAAATGAGTTTGTCAAGTCTGTATTTTCTGAGTTTGCTCAATTTAATTGTTAAAAATGGCCACTGCTCTGGTTTGTGATCTGAGAAAATGCTAAGTACCTTTCTGCTTGGGAATGGCCATTGTTATGCTAATGTGTGCTAGAGGAGGGGACTTTGTGGGACCAGGTAATTTTTAAGAAGTAGGAAGAAGGAGAAGGAAGAAGCCAAGCTGGAAGGCAAGGAAGGAGAATCAGTTTCGCAGAGTAAGAAGCCCTGTTGGCAGATGGGGAATCAGAGGTGACTAAGACTGGTGGGGGCTATTGATTCTAGGAAAAACCGGAAAAGATTCTGGTTGTGGAACCAGAAGATGTATGAGTGAGTTTTGGTACCCTGTGTGTTTTTACTCTCTGGCCGGTTGCAAGGCTAGAATAAAGGAATGGCCCACCATTTTTTGGCTCCACTGTTTCTTTATCATCTGTCCAAATCTAATGGGAACCTGTACCTGAATGGCCATGACGGTCACAACTATTGGGCCTATACTTTTTCTCCACAGACTCTCCAACACTTGTTATTTCCTGTCTTGTTGATAATGCCCAACCTAACAGGTATGTGGTGGTATCTCATTGTAGTTTTGATTTGCATTTCTCAAATAACTAGTGAGGATGAGCATCTTTTCATATACCTATTGGCCATTTGTATGTCCTCTTGGGAGAAGTGTCTATTCAGGTCCCCTTCACATTTTTTAATTGGATTGTTTGCTTGGTTGTTGCTCAGCATTGTGAGGTCTTTATATATTTTGGATATTAACCCTTTATCAAAGCTGTTGTCTGCAAATAGTATCTTCCATTTAGTTGGCTGTCTGTTTTCTTGACAGTTTCTTTTGCTGTACAGAAGCTTTTTAGTTTGAAATAGTTCCATTCATTTATTTTTACCTTTACTTCCCTTGCCTTTGGGGTCAAATTTATAAATTGTTCTCTACAGCCAAGGTTAATGAGCTTAATACCTATGTTTTCTTCTATATAATTTATAGTTTCATGTCTTATCTTTAGGTCTTTGATCCATTTTGAATTAGCTTTTGTGGAAGGAGATAAACTGTGGTCCAGTTTCATTCTTTTGCATGTGGCTTTCCAATTTTTCCAGCACCATTTATTGAAGAGGCTTTCTTTTCTCTATTCTGTGTTTTTAGCTGCTTTGTTGAAGATGATGTGTTCATATATTTGTGGTTTTATTTTGGGGCTCTCTATTCTGCTCCATTGGTCTGTATGTCTATTTTTCTGTAACTACCATGCTGTTTTGATTATCATGGCTCTATAAAATAATTTTAATTCAGACAGTGTGATACCTCCAGCTTCATTCTTTTTCTTCATCTTTTGATTGTTTGGGGCTTTTTATGGTTTCATACAAATCTAGTAATTTTTTGTTTTATTTCTTTAAAAAATGACATTGAGATTTTGATGGAGATTGCATTAAATTTGTGTATTGTTTTGGGTAATATGGCCATTTTAACTATGTTGATTCTTCCAATCAATGAATATGAAATATTTTTCCATTTCTTTGTGTCTTTTTCTATTTTTTTTTAATAATGTTTTATAGTTTTTAGTGTATATGTCCTTCACATCCTTTGTTAAGTTGATTTCTAGGTACTTTATTCTCTTGTCGTTGCAACTGTAAAAGGAATATTTCTTTCTTTAGTTTATTTTCTGAAGTTTCATTGTTGGCATATAGAAAAGCAGTAGACTTCTGTATGTTGATTTTGTATCCAGATACTTTACTATATTGGTTTATTGTACCTAATAGTTTTTTTTGTGGAGTCTTTGGGCTTTTCTATATACAGGATCATGTCATCTGCAGAAAGTGATACCTTTACTTCTTCTTTCCTGATATGGATGCCTTTTATTTCTTTCTCTTGCCTGATTGCTCAGACTAAAACTTCCAGAACTATGTTGAATAATAGTGGATAGAGTGAGCAGCCTTGTCTCATTCTTGATTTTAGAGGAAAAGCCTTCATTTTATTCACCATTTTATATAATATTATGTGATGGTTTATCATATTATAGTCTTTATTATATTGAGGTACGTTCCTTCTATTCTGATTTTATTGAGTGTTTTAACCATAAATAGATGTTGTATCTTATCGAATGCCTTTTCTGCATCTATTAATAAGATTATGATTTTTTTCTTTGTTTTGTTGATGTGGTGCATTACATAGGTTGATTTCTGTATGTTGAACCACGCTTTTGGTCCTGGAATGAATCCCACTTGATTGTGATGTATTTTTTTTAATGTGCTGTTGTATTCATTTGACTAGCATTTTGTTTAGGATTTTTGCATCATTATTCGTTAGAAATATTGGTCTGTAGTTTCTTTCCTTTTATGTGTGTGTTGTCCTAGCCAGGTTTTAATATGAGGGTTATGTTGGCCTCATAAAATATGTTGGAGAATATTACTTCTTCTTTTATTTTTTGGAAGACTTTGAGAAGGTACCAAAGCTTTTGATGTTTGGTAGAATTCACTAGTGTGACCACTTGTTTCTGAAATTTTGTTTTGGGGAGGTTTTTGATAATTTTTATTTTCTCTCTGCTTATAGGTCTATTTAGGTTTTCAACTTCTTCATGACTCAGTCTAGGATGATTGTATAAATCTAAGAATATATCCATATTCTCTTGGTTGTTGAATTTGGCGGCATATATAATCTTTCATAATATTTTACCATGATCTTTGTCACATCTGTGGTGTCTGTGGTAATTTATCTGCTTTTATTTAAGAGTTTGTTTATATGAGTTCTTCCTCCTTTTTCCTTAATGAGTCTAGCCAGTGGTTTGTTGATTTTATTAATCTTTTCAATGATCCAGATCTTTATTATATTATTTTTTTCTATAGTTTTTTGTTCTCTATTTTATTTAGTTCTGCCCTAATTTTTATGATTTTCTTTCAGCTGCTGACTTTGTGTTGCCTTTGTTCTTCTTTTTCTAGTTCCTTAAGTGAGATGTTAGGTTATTTACTTGGGATCTCTCCTGTTTCTTGATATAAGCCTATATTGATATAAACTGCCCTCTTATTACTTCTTACACTGCATCCCAGAACTTTTGATATGATCTGTTGTCATTTTCATTTGTCTGTATGTAATTTTTTATCTCTGCTTTTATTTCTTCTTTGACCCTTTCATTTTTTAGAATTATGTTATTTAATTTCCACATTTCTGTGGGTCTCTTTACTTCCTTTACGGTTGAATTCTAATTTCAAAGCTTTATGATTAGAAAAATGCTTCATATAATTTCAATCTTGCTGAATTGGTTGATGTTAGTTTTGTGGCCCAACATATGGTCTTTTCTTGAGAATGTTCCATGCACAATGGAGAAGAATGTATAATCAAACCTTTTGGGATGAAATGTCCTATAAATGTATACTGTATCCATTTGGTTCAGAGTGTCATTTAAGGCTGATATTTCTCTATTGATTTTCTGTTTTGATGATCTATCTAAAGCTGCCAATGGTGATATATATATAAAGTTATGTCTTCTTAATACTATGTCCCCTTTATCATTATAAAATGTTCATCTGTCTCTGGTTACCTTTGTTGTCTTCAAGATGACATTGTCAGGTATCAATATGACTACAGCTGCTTTTCTTTGGATATTATTTGCTTGGAGAATCATTTTCCAACCTTTCACTTTGAATCTACTTTTTTTTTTGTACCTTAGATGTGTCTCTTGAAGGCAGCATATTGTTGGGTTTTGCTTTTTGATCCAATCTGCTACTCCATGCCTCTTTATTGGCAAGTTTACATTTAGAATAATTGTTGACACTTGAGGATATCCTAAAGCCATTTTATGTTTTGTTTTCTGGTAGCTCTGTGTCTTGGTTGAGTCTTCTCTTTTGTGTTTCTGTTAGTTGTGTTTGTTTTGTGGTATTCCATACCTCTTTCTCCTGTTTCTTCTTTTTTAAACCGTATGTTTCAGTAGTGGCTTTTTTATAGGTGGTTACCAAAAATGTTCATATGTACAAGAGTCTATTGTCATGTGAGTACTTCTGTACTTCATCCTCCTTTGCTACTGCAGATCTTTATCCTCTCCCTTTTTTGTTATTGTTGTTACAGATTAACCTTGTTTTTATTGTGATCTTGTTGTCACTTTTACTTGTAATTTTGATTTGTTTTGCTCTTTGTATCTGGTCGAATAACTCCTTTTAGTATTTCCTGCAATGGGGGTTTTCTGGTGATAAATTTCTTCAGCTTCTGTATATCTGTAAAAATTATTTCTCCTTCATATTTAAAGGATAACTTTAATGGATATAGTATTCTTGGCTGATAATTCCTCTTTTTCAGTACTTTGAATGTTTGGGTCCAGTCTCTTCTGGCTTGTGTTTCTGCTGAGAAGTCTGACCATAACCTAATAGGATTTCCTTTATATGTTATGGTCTCCTTTTCCCTAGCTGCCTTGAGGATTCTTTCTTTGTCATTGATTTTTGACAATTTTGTTACACTGTGCCTTGTAGTAGGTCGTTTAGGTGTGGTAACTTGACATTCTGTTTGCTTCTCGGATTCAAGGCTCTCTTTCCATAGGTTTGGGAAATTCTCCTCAATTATTTGTTTGAATAGGCTCTCCATTCACTTCTCCTTCTCTTCTTTTTATGATAAATTTATTATTCTTATATTGCTCTTTCTGTTGGAGTCAGATAGTTCTTGTAGAGCTCTCAGACTTTTTTTAATTCATACATCTCTCTCTTCTTCTCTCTAAAACATCTCTAATTGCCTGTCTTCAATGTCACTGATTCTTTCCTCTATCTGGCTTCTTCAACTAAATTTGCTTTCTAGTCTCCAATTCATATATTGATTTCTTCATCTCTGTTTCTAAAGATTCGATCTCTTTGGTAAGGTATTCATTTTGATCATTAATTTGTTTTTCTGAGCTCATTAAATTGCCTATTGGTGTATTTTCACATCTCATTGAGTACTTTCAGAACTTCAAGTTTGAATTCTCTGTCATTTAACTCTAAGACTTCCATGTGATTGAAAATCTTTTTGGAGATTTTTTATTTTCTTTCTGAAATACATTTCTGTCTGTGTAACCATGTTATTGACTTTTTCTTCTTTTATGGCATATGGTACTGTTAAGAATCCTAACAAAAACACAACTAAAACAATTGAGAATATTAAAAAATAATACAATAAAAATATATAAATTTAAAAAATTATGACAAGTAAAGAAAGAAAACACAGAAAAAAAAATCAAAAGCCAACAAAAAATTCAAAAGCAAAACACTCACAAAAAATTAAAGATAAAAATATAAAAATTCAAAAATAAAAATGAAAAAAGTGGCCTGACCAGGTGGTGGTGCAGTGGATAGAGCATCGGACTGGGATGCAGAAGATCCAGGTTTGAGACTCTGAGCTCGCCAACTTGAGTGCGGGCCTATCTGGCTTGAGCAAAAAGCTCGTCAGCTTGGACCCAAGGTCGCTGGCTCCAGCAAGGGGTTGCTCGGTCTGCTGAAGGTCCGCGGTCAAGGCACATGTAAGAAAGCAATCAATGAACAACTAAGGTGTTGCGATGGCAACGAAAAACTAGTAATTGATGCTATTCACCTTTCTCTGTTTCTGTCTGTTCCTACATATCCCTCTCTCTGACTCTCTCTCTGTTTCTGTAAAAAAAAAAAAAAAAAGAAATATCAACTAAAAAATGAAAAAAAATGAATAAGAAGGAAAAAAGAAAATATTAGGAAAAAAAGAAAAATAAATTTGGTTTTGAGAGTATTTTTCTAGTAGGTGTTGCTGTATTACAACTTTTAGTTCTCTATAGTTCTTGGGCTCTCCTCTGCTGAGATGTTGGTGTCACTGGCCCAGTGATGTGGGCAGGCCACTGTCATATTGGTGGGTGGAGCGTGTTGTGAGGGCTTTTTGTCTTTGGCTTTATGGCTTCAGCTCTCTAGCTTAACAGCTCTATCAATGGTGATCTCAAGCTTCCAGAAGCTCCCTCCCACATCTCAGTAAACATAGAGACAGATGTGGAGTGCCTCTGTTCTTTAGGGGAGATAGTGGCTCTGAAGAGCTTGCTGTGGGGTTTGTCTCTGCCACTCTTCATATGGCAAGGTGAGGGAAGCAGGATCTGGAAGGCAGAGGGACCACACATTTGCTTTCTCTGTCTCTGCCAAGGGCAGGCTTCAGGTAGACCACAGGAACATTGGCTGTGACCTTGTGTTCTGGCTGCTTTCTTTTATCTCTTCCTCTTCCCCTCTTTCTCACCTCTCTTCCCAGCAGAAGGAAACCCAGTAACTCCAAACTTTCCTCTCCATACCCCTCAGACAAATTCCAGAGAGCCTGAGCTTTTCTCCTCCCCATAGTCCAGTAGAGAAAAAGAAATTCAGGCACTCCAGATTTGTCTCTTCTCCTCTCCAAAGCTCACCACAACTGCATTTTAGCTTCCACCCCATTTTCATTTTATCCCTTCTTTAGTCCATTCGGTACACCTATGAAGCATTTGAAGACACCTGCAAGACCAGCTGGGGTTCCTTCCCTGCATTATAGTTGTTCAATTTGTTAAAATTTCAAGGGGAGATATTAGGAATATTTCTCATGCCACCATTACTCAGACCAAATGACTAAATTTAAAGAGATCAAAAAGTATGGAATTTCTTTTTCCCCAGAACACATCACATAACATATAAAACTCATAAAATATAGGGGAAATATACATGGATAGGGACGGGAGAAAAAAATCAATTAAATTGAATAGAAACGAGGCTCAAGAATATAGTATTGTCTCCAGGAATACCAAGACTGCCATTCCCAGTCAGAGACAACTAAGGTTTTCCAGAGTAAGTGACTGAGAGAAAATAAAAGAGAAAAAAAAAAAGTTTTCCCAGAAGAAACTGTGATCAGGTTTAAGGTGCTATCAGAAAGGACAAGAAGTCCCCAAGCCCAAAAAAATTCAGAAAATATTTCTGCCTAAACTCTATCCTCTGAATCTATAGAGGAACATAGAGAGTCCATGATGTAATAATGCATTATATCTGAACATAGTTTATGTACAACATATTTCTTTAACACTTACAGGAAATTACTTTCTAATGCTCACTAAATGACAAGGGTAACAACAGATAAGAGTGTAGTTTGGGTTCCCAAGGCAGGCATTAGAAAATGAGGGTGTTATTTAAAATTATTTTCAGTGACTATCTTCCTCAATTGTATGTTGTGCTCTGTTCTTCAGTTCAGTCTCTGTGACCTAGGTAGTTAAAGACACAACAACTACCCTGTGATGATACTGCATTTATCTCAGTTTTTTTATTTAATAAGAAAGGAGTTTTTATGAATAGAAACAAAATATTTTTTGTGACACAGACACAGAGAGTGTGACAGGGACAGGCAGACAGGAAGGAAGAGAGATGAGAAGCATTAATTCTTTGTTGCAGCTCCTTAGTTGTTCATTAATTGCTTTCTTAAATGTGCCTTGACCAGGGACTAACACAGAGCAAGTGACTTCCTGCTCAAGCCAGCAACCTTGGGCTCAAGTTAGCAACCTTGGGCTTCAAGCCAGTGACCTTTGGGCTCAGGTCAGCAACCATAGGGTCATATCTATGATCCCATGCTCAAGCCAGTGACCTCACACTCAAGAAGATGAGCCTGTGCTCAAGCTGGCAACCTCGGGGTTTTGAATCTGGGTCCTTTGCATCCCAGTGTGACACTCTATCTACTGTGCCACCACCCAGTCAGGCAAGAAACAAAACAATTATGATGCCCAAATTATACTCTGTGTACCATATATTAAAAAAATAAATGAAAGCTTTTACTTTTTAAGCATGTCAAAATGTGTGATAGCTTCCCTTTTTCCAGGATGAATTTGTACTCTTGGTATGAACTACTGAGTGGGTATATTTTAGATCATAGAAAACTTCTCTTGTGCATCTAGAGAGTCATAAGTGTCATATTACATCTGTTTAGTCATTTTCACAGTCCAACCTTTACCACAAAAGAATCCAAAGATTGTTTTTGGACTTGCAATGATTGCAAAAGGATATTGCATTCTTTATGTACTGTATTTGATCAACATGTGTCATTAATCTCTCCTTTCTCTTTGGTGGCAGTAAATGATGGAACACTTCATCACTTCTGTTTTCAATTAGATTGATGTATGTGCATTCCTTGAATTTTAAAGGTCATTAATTTTCACATTAGTCTCCTAGGTTGGTAGCACACAGATTGATATATTGATGATTTAGGCTTTCATTGATTCTATATCTTCTTTAGTACCATGAGTCATGAGTGGTATTTCCTTCCTAGCCATGACACAATGAATGAAATGTATTAATATTTAAAGAGAAATAAGGCACCTAGCTTTTATCTTTTCTCTAGCATCTTAATGTCTCCCAATGAAAATGATTACAAAATGTATTTAGTCATATACTTAAAGTGTCTTTGGCATGTATTGACCTTTCTTCTGAGCTGTAGACAATATCTAAAGCATCTAACAATTTTGTCCTAGTGACTTTCAATTTGTATTGATGCTTCAAAGTAATTAAGGGTTTCTGGGGAGATTTTAAATATACTCCATGGAAGAAATAGATTCTCCTATTCATCTGGATTGAGATTTATTACCTATACCTTTGTTGCATCTTCCCATGTTGAATTATTGACTGTGGGTCACAGTAACAATGAACCTATTATAAATGTGATGGTACAAAGATAACCCATGTCCTACCAAAGGATAAACCACATGCATCTTCTTTGTGTCACAGCCATATTTATTGTAATGACGATAATAAAATAGTAAAAGTTTAATCATCAAAAGTAGTTAAAATGTCTCTAACTACTTTAGAATGATTGGAAATAATGGAAATATATGCTGAGTAAAAACTTGCATTCTATTAAACCAGTCAATATTTTACTGAAATAAAAAATGCAATTTGAATCTTAAAAAAAATCTTTTGGGGGTTAATAAAGGTTCAAAATCTTTATATCAAATTTTAGAGAGAAGTAGATGTAGCAAATGTATAATATAATAAACATAGATTCCAAACATGGCTCATCAGTAATCTTCAGAGTAACATTAAATAAGTCATTTTAACTTTTGTAGATCTCAGTCTCCTCATCTGAAAAAGGAGGTTACACTGAATCATCTTAAAAGCTCCTTATATAGATACTAGAAAACCATACAGAACATTTAGAAAGTACTTGAAACAAAAAAGTATCATAAGAAGAGTCAGCATGAATTATAATCAGCTTTTGAGGAACACAAAGGCAGTTATATGTCATTTGAAAATCCAGTGCTGTAAGAAGCAGGGGAGTAAATGTTACCAATTCAAGTTAGTAATTATATTGTAATGCAGTTGTCAGAACTTTAGCCACATAGACTGGGGAAGAGGGAAGCAATTGGTTCATTTAGTGCAAACAGTAAACTTTCTGGGAGCTTACAACGTAGCAAAGAAATGACTGATAATCAAAGAACATTATAATAATCAAAGCTAATTTCTGTGCTAAGACCAGGCCATGCCAATTTCTCTCCTTGTCTATTGTTTTTAACCTTTGGTTTATTAAAAATATTGCTCTCTTCTATCACACACTTTAATGTGTAAGCCATCTTCAGTCCCTTTTGGAAGCAGTGTACAACTCCAAAATGAATACAAACCAGTATACAATCAAGTCCAAAATGCACTGCTCTTAAAATACAGAGGGTGAGAACACAGAGATGTGTGGCCATGTATAGAAGCATTTGAGAACTGTATTGTCTGTGACCTGTGCTTCACAAAATACTCTTTTTGATTTCAGCAAACCTGCATGGTCTCTTTCTCTAAATTGTCTCTCCTTTTCTTCTTTCTTTTCCAATCAAAAGGATTTGATGCTTAGATTCCTGCTCTCTTCCTTATATATTCATGTCCTGTACAGCCAGTAGTCACCGCCATCATGGCCATGCACATGCAGGTACACATTAAATTCGGGCAGACAGTAAAGAAACAGTGGAGCCAAAAAATGGTGTGCCACTTTTTTATTAAAATCTTGCACCGGCCGATGAGCAAACACACAGGGAAAACACTTTCCTCTTCATTTGTTCAGAGCTCACAAAGCGCTGACACATTATCCAGTTCCACAAAAAGAAGAATCTTCTCTGGCTTCTCCTAGTATCAAAGGCCCCACCAGTCTCAGCAGAGTTCGCAAAAAGCCTCTCACTTCTGGTTCCCTTTCTGTACCCCTTCTATTTCTTTCCCTCTTCTCTCTTTTTTCTCCTTCTCTTCTTTTTCTAAACTTTCTGGTGTGAAATCCTCTCCTCCAGCAAACATTAGCAAGACAATGGCTCTTCCCAATCCGGAAAGTAATTTGCAATTTCACAGATCACATACGTGGTGCTGCCCAGTGCCATTTTTTAACACTAAAAGTGAGCAAACTCAAAAAATACAAATTCATTTGCCCAACACCTCCCCTAGAACCCATCAGTTATCATAACTTCCACTAACTCTGCCCAATCAAGCAAGGGCAGCAGTGAAACAGAAAGGTCAAGAGGAGTCAGAATACAAATCTCATTAACAAGGAGAGATCTGTAGACTCAATAGAACTGGGCAGAAAACAGACTAGTTCCTGGCCATCAACTTGTATCAAAAAGAAGTAAAGAATGGCCCAGACAGACAAGGGAGGCCAGCTGGTCAAAGCAGGGGAGAATGATGTTTGACCTTAGAGTCTTGCTACTCAAGGTTTATACCAGCAGCACTCACAACACTTGGGAACTTCAAGAAATGCATAATCTCAAACTCTACCCCCTACTTTGTGAATTAGAACCTGAAAGTGATTGATATATACTCATGAAAGTTAGAAAAGCACTGGACAAAGCCAAAATAAAAGAAAAATCAGTAAAGACAGGGGGAAGTAGACTCTGAAACCAACAGATTTTACCGAAAATATTACATTTGATTTTGGATCTCACATGTACAACTTGAAGTTTCCTTTAACCTTAAACAAGTCAGAGAAAACAGTCAAGAAGAAACAAATATTGTAGTGGATGGACCACATTGAGGAAGATTTAGTTTTTTTAAGAGGCCACAGAAGTCTTGCTGGAGAAGAAAATTCTTGTATTGGCACATTATACAATAGATTCTGAAACGAGGGCTGGGGACAGACTAAGGGCAACCTTGAAAGCCAACTAAAGAGTTTTAGTGTTTTTTCTGGATTCATTAGATTTAAAAAGGAGGAATCTACTAAAAGCAATGATTTGGGAAGAAATGTCTTTTTCTGCTACAGGAAGCAGTAAAAGACCAATAGCAGGGAGACTAGGCAGAACATGTGTGCATGTTTTGCTAATTTTGTCCTGTACCTTTTTAATGTCTTCCCTGATGCACAGAGGACCCTGTCTATCCCTTTCCTTCTGTCTCCATCATTGCCATCCATCAAGGTCCAGCTCAGGTGCCACCTTCTGCAGAACATGTCCCCTGGCAACAATATCCCATATCAGCTGTGCCATGAAGTCCTCCAGCCCGCAGTCAGTTCTTCATGATTTAACCTCAAGGGTCTTTTCATAGAGACTTGTGGATTGGGAGGGTGCTAGCAGGGACAGGGTTCTTAAATCCTTCATGTGACAGAACCTGGATGACTCACCAAGCCATTATTACAGGTAGGACAGCTATAATTTTTAAGAAAGAAAGTTCTTCTTTATATTGAGCTTAATATTTTTTCCCTTTGTGTCAATCACATACTAAAAAGTACCAGGTTAGCGCAACTATCTGCCTTTTATCTGTTTCTCATTCACAGATTCTGTTGAGTCCGCAAGTTAGATTTTCTTTACTGATCTGAAAGAACTCAAGCATTCTCTTCACTAGAAGAGCTCATTTAGACAGTGTTCTTTTTGACATATAGCTATTAAGAGAGTTTCGGTAGACCCTTAGCTGGCTGTGTTCTCTTTTTAGTTCAGATGTAGTTATAAAAAATTTGTAGAGCAAGTTTTCAGCTCTGGAGTCACCCTGGGCTACAGGGAGTTTGGAGCAGGAATATCAGGGGTAGGTACCCTGACCGGGGAGGAGGGGAGGGGCACAAAGAAAACCAGATAGAAGGTGAGGGAAAACAATTTGACTTTGGGTGATGGATATGCAACATAATCAAATGTAAAAATAACTTGGAGATGTTTTCTCTGAACATATGTACCCTGATTTATCAATGTCACCCCATTTAAATTAATTTAAAAAAAGAAAAAAATCAGCACATAATATAATAGATCAGATACATGCAAAGGGCACTTAAGAGACAAAAATGTTCTTGGGCCTGAAACCCACAGAACAAGGAGCTGGCTGTGCCCTAATCAATGTGATTTACATTTGTAAAGAGAGGCAAATTTGTCACTCCAGAGCGGGACTGGATAATTTGGATCTGAGAGGAAACAAGAGTCTAGGGGGTGCATGTTAATTTAGCAGAATGTCCATACTCTGTCCAGGGACCAAGACACCTTGGTCAAAGATTCACCCTCTCTGTTGCCAGTACCAGTCCTCTTTTATAAATAAATACAGCCTGACTCCCACAGACATTCTCAGCAGACAACTAGTTCTCTTTCTTTGATCCCCGCAACACCAACAACCCTGAGTTGCAGAAAAAACTGAGTCTGTCGGTCTGCAAGCCGAGGACTAGACATAACCTAGAACAAGGCAAGGTCAGCTGTGAAGCCAGCCAGCCAGTTTTTCCTTGGGGACCACAGCTTCTCTCTACTTCTGACAGAGGTCTTACATTTCACCTTCAGTTTCCAAGTCACAGAAGTTGCCAGAACCCAATTTAATAAGCCTTTGTTATCAAGTGCTTACAATGTGGCAGAAATAGTGCTACATGCAATACACACATTATTTCATCAGTGCAGAAACCCTGATGAGAGAGACTATGATCCCCATTTTCCATATTATAAAACTAAGGCAAGTCATGATAAGATAACCTATGTGGAGACGCATGAAAGAGTGGTAGAGTGTGATGTAAGCACATCACAGACACACAACCACTACACTGTACTGCTTTCCTCAGCATTAAATACAAATGTTAGATGAAAGATAACATTGCAAGGAATGCAGCAGTTTATACTTTCAGAAGTGTAAGGCTATGGTAGTATATGCAAAGATTTAAAAAATTAATTCACCAAGATTCATATAAGCCATCATATCCAAAATCTCAACTACTTTTAGAAAATTTTGTTGACAATTAAGTGTAATCCCATATTTGGCAAATACTTATTTTATTTTATTTTCTAAATTATTTTTTATTGTGCTAACATGGATTCAAGTGTCCCACTCAATGTAACACCCTTACCCCCCAACAATGTGCCCCCCATTACACCTTCTTTGCCCCCTCCCTCTGATTCCCTCCCTTGTCAGTTGTTACTTCTCCACTTTCATTTCTAATTTTATTTATTTGAGTTTGACAAACTTTTAACTGGAATCATCAAGAAAAGAAGAGAGGGGACACAAATAAATAGAATTAGAATTCAACCTTGTTTACCTTTTCAAAGAACCAACTCTTGGTTTCATTGACCTTTTGTGTTGTTATTTTTTAGCCTCTATGTCATTTATTTCAGCTCTGATCTTTATTATTTTCACTCTTCTACTTTCTCTGGTCTTTATTTGTTGTTTTTTTTTCTAGTTCTTTTAGGTGCCTGTTTAGGTTGTTTATTTAAGCTTTTTCTTACTTCTTAAGATATGCCTGTAATGCTATGAACTTTCCTCTCAGAACTTGTGCCATGTCTGATAGATTTGGGGTTGTTGTGTGTTCATTTTCATTTGTTTCCAGGAAACTTTTGATTTCTTCCTTATTCTCATTGTTAACCTATTCATTATTTATTAACATGCTATTTAGCCTCCAAGTGTTTGAATATTTTTCAGTTTTTCTATTGTAGTTGATTTCTAGCTTCATGCCATCGTGATAAGAGAAGATGTTTGATATGATTTCAATCTTGTTAAATTTACTAAGACTTGTTTTTTGTCCTAGCATGTGATCTATTCTAGAAAATGTACCATGAGCATTTGCAAAGAATGTATATCATTCTGCTTTGGGGTGAAATGTTTGAAGATATCAATTAAATCCAGTTGATCTAGTGTGTCATTTAAAGCTGCTGTTTCTTTGTTAATTTTTATGTCTGGAGGATCTATCCATTGATGTTAGTGGGTTATGAAAATCCCCTACCATTATAGTATTGCTGTCAATGTCGCCCTTTATGTCCATCAAAATCTGCTTTATATAGCCTGACCAGGTGGTGGCGCAGTGGATAGAGCGTCGGACTGGAATGCGGACGACCCAGGTTTGAGACCCCGAGGTCGCCAGCTTGAGCGCAGGTTCATCTGGTTTGAGCAAAGCTCACCAGCTTGGACCCAAAGTCGCTAGCTTGAGCAAGGGGTTACTCGGTCTGCTATAGCCCCATGGTCAAGGCACATATGGGAAAGCAATCAATGAACAACTAAAGTGCCACAACAAAGAATTAATGCTTCTCATGTCTCTCCCTTCCTGTCTGTCTATTCCTTTTTATCCCTCTCCGTGACTCTCTTTCTGTCTCTGTATATATATATATATATATAATCAGCTTTATATATTTAGGTGCTCCTATATTGGGTGCATAAATATTTACAATGGTTATATTCTCCCGTTGGATTGCTTCCTTTATCATTATGTAGGGACCTTCTTAATCCCATTGTTTTAAAGGCTATTATGACATATGTAAGTATTGCTACCCCAGCTTTTATTTTTCATTTCCATTTACATGAAATTCTTTTTTTCCAACCCTTCACTTTCAGACTCTCTATATCTTTAGTTCTGAGGTGAGTCTCTTGTAGACAGAATATATATGGGTCCTGTTTTCTAATCCATGCAGCTACCCTATGTCTTTTGATTGAAGCATTTAATCCATTTATATTTAAGGTTATATTAAGGTGATATGTACTTATTTATTGCCATTTTATTCTTTAAACCTACAATCCTATTTCTATGGATTTCTTTTTTTCTTTGCTCTTTTTATAGCAAGCCTGTTAACATTTCTTGCAGTACTGAATTACTTGAGCTTTTTTTTTTTTTTTTTTTTTTTTTTTTTGTATTGAAAGCTTTTTATTTCTCTTTCAATTTTAAACAATAGCCTTGCTGGATTAAGTAGTCTTGGTTGTAGGTTCTTGTTTTACATCACTTTGAATATTTCTTGTCAATTCTTTCTGGCCACAAATCTTTCTGTTGAGAAGTCAGATGTTATCCTTGTGGAGTTTCCTTTGTAGGTAACTAACTGCTTTTCTCTTGCAGCTTTTAGTATTTTTTCTTTGTCTCTTAACTTTGCATTTTAATAATGATGTGTTTGGCATAGGCCTCCTTGGGTTGACCTTTAATGAGACTCTGTGCTTCTTGAACTTGTATGACTTTTTCCTTCATCAACTTAGGGATGATTTTTTTCAACCAAGTTCTCTTTCCCTTGTTCATTCTCTTCTCCTTCAGGAACCTCTCTGATGCAGATATTGTTTCTCTTCATGTTGTCACAGAGGTCTCTTAGAGTGTTCTTAGTCTTTCTGAGCCTCTTTTCTTTTTGCTGCTCTGAATCTGTGCTTACATTTATCTTGTCCTCTAAATCATTGATTCAGTACTCTGCTTCATCCAGGCTGCTGTTGATTCCTTCTAGTGCAGTCTTCATTTCGGATATTGTATTTGTTATTTTTGACTGGTTCTTTTTTATGATTTCAATGTCCCTTTTGATGCTTGCTATATCTTTGTTTAAGTTCTCATTACATCCATTCATTGTTACTCTAAGATCCTTGAGCATCCTAAAAATCATTATTTTAAACTTTGTATCTAATAGTTTGGTTACTTTCATTTCATTTATTCTTTTTCTGGTGATTTCTCTTGTTGATTCATTTTGTCTGTGTATTAAGTAGCACTGTCTGACTTTGAAGTCGTGTCTTTATGAGGAAGATGGGCTCAGTGGTAATGACCTCCAGGCCACCTGTTTTCCTTGTTCTAGAAATGTTTCTTGAGGGTACTATTTTCCCTCCTCTTTTATATGAGTATTGAATGCAGTTGGTCCGTTCATGGGTACAGTTCTTTTTTCAGGCTGGCTGGCTCTAAGAGCCAACCTTGATCATGTATATTAGACACTGTGCAATGTCTGTCCTGTTGGGTGTATTTATTCTCCACAGTGTCTAGTGCCTTATAGACTCCTCTTTTGGGTGTGCTGCTTGTGTAGCTAGCTATATCTAGCATTAGTGCTGTCTGCCACCCACTACTGGTTGTGTGGGTTCTAGGTCTTCTTGGGTTGGTGCCAGCCATTTTTTATAACCTGCTGTGGGCTACTTGTATGGAGCTACTGCTCTGGTTACTGTTTGTGTCTGTTTTCAGTGCCTGGGTAGTGTGGGAGAGGCCAACCTGTGTTAAAGATCAACTTCCTCCTGCTTAGAGGTGACAGTATCTCTATAAATGTCCCAAGCTTCATAAGATTTGCCTCCACTTTTTAGCTGTTCCACCTCCTCTTGCAACTGCCTGTTCTTCCCACAGAGTCTTCTGGAGAAAGACTATAGTGTGGGCTCAGACTGGCCTCGCCTCAACAACCGCTCTATAGGTTGCAAGCTTGATGAGTTAGGGCAGCTGAGGTTCGGAATACAATATTAGTGGGACACCCTACTTCAGAGGTCTCTTGGTCAGGAGTTTAGTATGGGGAAAGTGGCCCCTACTCCAGAACCTAATCCCTCAGACACTGCTGGACACTCTAATTCTATTTCTCTCTAGTGAGGTGAACAGCAAGTTCAGATTGAGTGAGGCCAACAGTACCCTCTATAGAAGTTCTTCCAGCTGGTGAGACCCTTGTCTCAAGGAGAAAAGCTGAGAGAGTCCTCTCCTGGGGTGACTGTGTCGTCCCCTCCATAAAGTGGCTAAGCCCCTCAAGCAAACCCAACAATTGGCTTGTAGAGAACCACACTTTAAATGTCCATGCTTCAAGCTTCTCCCCTATTCCTCTGTGAAACCTAGCCCAGCAGGGCTGGATATCCAGCAGCTAGGCTGGCTAACTGTGAAGCTTCACCCTATCCAATGTGCATGAGCTGCTGTTCTGGTGCTGATCACAGAGATCAGAACTCACCTCAGCTGGACCCGGTGTGATGAGCCCTCCATTAGGAAACTCTGCCAAGAAGGGTTGTTAGGTACTGAACCAATGCTCTCTGCAGCTGGCCACTGGATATGCCATGCTGCACCTACCTGGAGGGAACATGGTGCAGACCAGTAAGGGATACTGCCTGTGACTGGCCCTCATTGACCTTCTTGCAATCCAGAGTTTATGGCTGCTTTTGCTGGACCCTGGTACACATGGAAATATGAAGCCACACTCCTAGGCTGGCTTTTATCCACACTGGACCTACAGAAGGTCCGCCAAAGACCAAATTTCCCTGATCTCCACCTTAAGCAGCCTCTGTCTGCTCGCTGCTTGTTGGGCTTAGCCACTGGAAAAACCTTTGCTGTATTCTAGAATCTGAGGCAGTTCAGGGATTAAAAAGGGTGGTGGGTTGTGGATCCTACCCCTCGGCCCCAGGTGTCAGTCTGTCCAGATAGACCTTAGTAAGGTGTGGGCCCCAGGAGTCCACTGGGTGTGGCCTCTGAGACCCAGAGATGTAGTCTGCCCACAGTCTGCATAGTTTTCACTGAGTGTCCCATGAGGCAAAAGCACCAATCTTAGTTCTTGGGAGTGTGAGTGGGGGAGTATGGGGGAGGGCTCAAGCCTCAATGCCCTAAAACTGAGTCAGTGACATGCTTTTTGGTTCCTGGCTGACTTACCAGAACAGCCCAGTCTTCATCAGATGGGGCAGGAGAAGCTTCCAAGGCTGTAGCTGTTGCTTTCCCCAAGGCTGATGCCACACAGATGGGAATGATCCACCCAAGAAAGCTGGCAACTTCACTATTGGAGAATGACTCAGACAGGTGTCCCAGTGGCTGTCCCCCACAGTGTCTCTCCCTGGGCCCGAACTTTATACTCTCCTTAAAAAACTCTAGTCCTCTCAGCCCTATCTCTGCCAGAGCCCTGGGTAAATGGCTGTGAATAGGGTTTTCTGCACTGGCACTTTAAGATGAAGCCTGTGTCTTGGAGAGCTCAGTCTCTTTTTCACAGAGAGAAACCTCAGCTCTTTTCACCACCAAATGCTGTATGGGCACCTCTTCTAAGCTCTGGGGCTCTAGACTGGGACTTAGGACCCACACCTCTTAGAGTGAACCTGTCTGCAGTGAGAGTCCCTCCAGACCTTCCCCACTGCCTTTCTATATGCAATCCTTGGTTATAGCTCTTCATTTAGTCTGAAGTTGGTTCTGCAAGATGATTGTTCTTAAATTGAATTGTAGTCCAATTTGGTCCTGGGAGATGGCAACGGAAACATCCACCTACTCCATCTCCATCTTGGAATCCCCCAAATATGTATTATTTTAGCACATATTTTTACTATCAACCAAAAAGGTTGATGAAAGGAGCCCCAGAAGGACTGACTGCATTTATCAGACTCCAGAACAACCTACAAGAGTAGATGAATGTAAAGCCAAGGGTCAGGGTCAGGGTCAGGGTCAGGATCACAGCCGCCTGGCCAGTGCAGGTTCGCATTTGATTTGGAAAGTCAGTAATGAAAAAACGGAGCCAAGAACTGGTGCGCCATCAGCTTTAATTCTAGCTTGCACCCGGTGGGCAAGTAAAAACACACACTGGGCTCCAAAACCCACTCATTCAGTGCTCACAAAGCTACTGACTTATCTGAGTTTCCTAGAATCAAAGGTTTCTAGCTCACCAGTCTTATTCACCTCTGTTCCCCATCTCCTTCTCCAGCACAAACTCTGCACAAACTGGCTTCTCCCTCAGCACTCCACCATCTTGGCTGCTTCTTCTCTCCTCCATGTGGCCTTAATCTGCTCTCCTCTCTAATGCTAACCCCAGGAACCAAGAAAGCAAGCTCCCAGTCTGCCCCACTTAATAGTGTAGAAATCCAAACCTTCAATCTAAATCAATCTACAAACAAGAAAGTCTCTGATACAAAGTCACTTATCTGAGGCATAATGGGAGGATTCCTCATGAGAGTGCACCACCCCACATCATCCAATCAGTCAAGGGTTTGGGAAAAAGCTTACTCTTGAAACTAAGCCTTAGGCTATAACGATCTGACCTGCTTACAGCCTGTCCCCCATACCCAATAATATAATTACGCCCATCCCAAGCATAAGGGCAACTAATATCACCTGGGTGATGGGCTTCCGTGTGGGCAATGCCATCTTTAACAAAGTGAGCATAATATATTTTATATGCCCAACAATGAACATTTGGTTGAAATTGGAAATAATTAGAACTTATTTCTTAAGTTTTATTAAAAATATGCTTCCTTAATACAGCTATTGCTTTGTATTACAAAGGAAAAAAATTAAAACACAGTGATAGAAAGAATTCAAAGCTAAATTGCCAGGTGTTACTTTGAATATGTTCCACACTAAAAGGACATCTTATTAGGGATTTGATCTATTAAGTATACCAATAATTACAAATTTAAATATGATGTCATCTTTTCTATCTAGTCATTTAGCTTTATCTACTATCTTCAGTTGTTTCTCCAAAAGTTTTAAGAGTATTTTTGCTTCTTTATCTATATGGCTAACCTTGTTAGTATGGAAGTAAGTTCATTCAGCAAACATTAGAAATTCTTGCCTTGTAGGAAAGAAGTCTTTAAAGATGGTTCCTTAAGGGACTGGTGACACAATATTAAACCACAGTGTATCATTTAGGGTGCTGTTGGTCAAATAAGTTTGTAAATATGATATATATATATATATATATATATATATATATATATATATATATATTTGCTCGCTTATAGTTTGTATTGGGTATGGGGGACAGGCTGTAAGCAGGCAGGGTCATTATAGACTAAGACTTAATTTTAAGACTAAGCTTTTCCCCACACTCTTGACTGATTGGGTGGTGTGAGGTGGTGCACTCTCATGAGGAATCTCATTATGCCTCAGATAAGTGACATTGAATCAGAGACTTCCTTGTTTGTATATTGAATTAAAGGTTTGGATTTCTACACTATAAAATGGGGCACACCAGGAGCTTGCCCTCTCTTGGTTCCTGAGATTAGCATTAGATAGGAGAGCAGAGAAAGGCCACGTGGAAGAGCAGAGAAACAGCTGAGATGGCAGAGTGCTGAAGGAGAAGCCAGTTTGTGCAGAGTTTGTGCAGAGAGAAGGAGATAAGGAACAGAGGTAATAAGGCTGGTAAGGTACAAATCTTGGATCGTAGGAAAACTCGGGTAAGTCAGTGGCTTTGGGAGCCCTGAATAGAAAGGGAAGTGTTTTTCCACTGTGTGTATTTCTTGCCTACCGGGTGCGAGCTAGGATTAAAGCTATGACCCACCAGTTCTTGGCTTCGTTGTTTCATTACCATCTGCCCAAATGAAATGCGAACCTTACCAGGCCAGGCGGCTGTGATGGTGGCCGCAGCTACTGGCCATACAGATGCTTTCAGTTGCAGTAATAATTCACTAAAGTAAACAAAAAAATTGGAGATAGGGTGATATCAAGGTTGATTATTTTAGAGGCTCCAGAATGTCATAAGGGACTTGGCTTCTTTCTCTCTTTCTGCTCTGGTGTCCTAAGGCTAGTCTTCTAATAATTGCAAAACAGTCAATGCTATTCCAGGCGTCACATATAGACATAAAAAAGGTCAAAGTGGAAACCTTTTCCAGAAACCCCATGCAGACTTCCCTTTGTGTCTCACTGGCCACAACTAGACAATCTCTAAACAAGCAATTTTAACTCTTTCACCTCATGGCACACATAAACTAATTACTAAAACTCTGCAGTACCCCCCCCCCAAATATATTATATTGCTGTTCTAAACCAATTAGCTAAAAAGGGAATGGATTTCCATGATAGGATTAGACTAATCAAAACTTATCTGAACTGAGAGGGAGTGGGTTACTGGAGCTAATGTGTATTCTGTTAATAGAAATGCAGTTGAGAAGTGGCTATTGGTTTGCTGTTAGTCTCCAAGGTAATGTACGTGCTCAGGATCTGTAGTTAGAAAGTTCTAAGCTGGAAATCAGCCATTACATACCACGGCTACTTGCTTTAGCAATCTTTTAAAAAGAAAAACTATCTTTTATTGTACTTTTTAAAAATATGTCATTTTAAGTGTTCGTTTCAGTGCTATCAGGTGTATTCATGATATATTATAATCACCACCATTTCCACAACTTTTTCATCACCTCAGACAGAAACTCTACATATTAGTTGATAACTTTCTATTGCCTTTTCCCTACTTCCAATAACTTCTATGCTACTTTCTGCCTCTATGAATTTGTCTATTCTAAGTACCTTATCTAAATAGATTCATAAAATAGTTGTCCTTTTGTGGCTGCCTTATTTAATTACCATAATGTTTCCAAGTTTTATTCATGCTGTAGCCCATATCAGATATTCATTCCTTTCTGTGGCAGTGTAGAGCCAGTAACCAAGGCCACCATCACAGCTGCCTGCCCAATGCAGGTTCGCATTAGTTTCGGACAGTCAGTAATTAAATAATGGAGCCCAAAACTGGTGAGCCATCAACTTTAATCCTAGTTTGCACCCGGTGGACAAGTAAAAACACACACTGGGCTCCAAAACCCACTCATTCAGTGCTCACAAAGCTGCTGATTTATCCGATTTTTCTAGAACCAAAGGTTTCTCACCAGTCTTATTCAACTCTGTTCTGCACAAACTCTGCACAAACTGGCTTGTCCCTCAGTACTCCACCATCTTGGCTGCTTCTCCTGGTCTCTACCATGTGGCCTTTCTCTGCTCTCCTCTCTACTGCTAATTCCAGGGACCAAGAAAGAGCAAGTTCCCGGCCAGCCACACTTTATAGTGTATAAATCCAAACCTTTAATACAATCTACAAACAAGAAAGTCTCTGATACAAAGTTACTTATCTGAGGCATAATGAAAGGATTCCTCATGAGAGTGCACCACACCACATCATCCAATCAGTCAAGGGTGTGGGGAAAAGCTTACTCTTAAAACTAGGCCTTAGGCTATAACAACCCGGCCTGCCCACAGCCTGTCTCCCAACACACATTAATATCAACGGACTTGCACGTGGGCAGCGCCATCTTTAACAAAGTGAGCATAATATATTTTATCTGCCCAACAGGTGGAAAAATATTCCATTTATGATTGTATGACATTTTATTTATTTATTTGTAGATGGACTCTTGGATTGTTACACCTTTTAGTTATTGTTAATATTGCTGCTATGAACACAGGTGCACAAATATCTGGCTCTCTGTTATCTTACCACTATTTTTAACATCACTGAATCTCAATAATCAAGTGGACATTGCCAACGTTTTACATAAGTTGTGTTCAATGATGTGACATCTATAAAGGAAAGGTGGTCACTCTGGTAACTGAAAGGCAGAAACCATGTGCTAACATGAAGCCAGTGAGTTCTAAATAAAAAAAAATTATTTTAAAATTGCCTGGGTACAGGCAAGCTGAGACCAGCAGAGTGTCAACCCCAGGGAGGGATGGGGTAGAGGTTATATGAATTTGTCAAAGGGCCTTGGGCAAAGGCAGCTGCAAGATAACTTGTGCTGTTTGTGGTTGGATGTGGCACTGCAGTTCCTCAAAATTGTCTGTACCCTGACCCAATCGTCCCTTATCAGCATCCAGCTACAAAAGAGGTCTCAACCTGATTACTAAGTAAGCAAGTGCTTCTTCCTCCTTCAGGCCTGCATTGTTCTTAAGAAAGATAGTGGGTGAGTAGCCATTTTATCTATCAGTGACATCTGCTGCTACCATCTTTATTGTTGTATTATTTGTTGTTGGAACACAAAAGCAGACCTCAAAAGAGAGGTGAAGGGGGTTGTCTAGTTCAGCCTCAGGATTCAGAAATAGTTTATCTGCACTTTGAAGATCAATTAGGGATATTCATCATAAGGCCCTTTGGAGGAAGTGCCAGCAGTTCAAATGTTTTATTAAAGAGGAGGAATAAGATCAGATCTGAGAGATCCGAGTTTTCTATACTTCAATCATGAGCATAGAGAATGTTGAATTGAAAGGTGGAAAAGAGACCAGTTGGAGGGTTCTGACTGCTGTTCAGGCACTGTATGATTTAGACTGAAACTAAAATAGTGACTATATGGGGAAAGAATTGGAAAGTAGCACTTCTGGGATAAATGGGTTTGAAAATAAGGAACAGAAAAGAATATTAGTTAATGTTTTGGGCCATGAGGTATAGTAACATTCTTTAAAAAAAGGATGCTATAAAGCCAGTAGCCAGGGCCACCATCACAACTGCCTGGCCCATGCAGGTTCGCATTAGATTCGGACAGTCGGTAGCTTTGTGAGCACTGAATGAGTGGGTTTTGATGCCCAGTGTGTATTTTTGCTTGCCCACCGGGTGCAAGCTAGAATTAAAGCTGATGGCTCACCAGTTTTTGGCTCCGGTGTTTCATTACTGACTGTTCGAATCTAATGCAAACCTGCATGGGTCAGGTGGCTGTGATCTTGACCCCAACTACTGGCTTTACACAAAGTCACTTATGTGAGGCATAATGGGAGGATTCCTCATGAGAGTGCACCACCCCATATCATCCAATCAATCAAGGGTGTGGGGAAAAGCTTAGTCTTAAAACTTGCACATGAGCAGCGCCATCTTTAACAAAGTGAGCATAATATACCTCATCTGCCCAACAATAATGAAACAATGAAGCCAAGAACTGGTTGGCCATTAGCTTTAATCCTAGCTTGCACCCAGCGTGCAAGAAATATACACAGTGGGAAAACACGTCGCTTTCCATTCAGGGCTCCCAAAGTCACTGACTTATCTGAGTTTTCCTATAATCAAAGATTTGTACCTCACCAGCCTTATTCACCTCGGTTCCCCATCTCCCGCTGTTGGGCAGATAAAATATATTATGCTCACTGTTGAGCAGATGAAATATAATATGCTCACTTTGTTAAAGATGGCGCTGCCCACATGGAAGCCTGTCACCCAGGTGTTATTATTTGCCCTTATGCTTGGAATGGGTGTGGGGGAAAGACTAATGTAAGCAGGCCAGGTCATTATAGCCTAAGGCTTAGTTTTAAGAGTGGGCTTCTCCCCACACCCTTGACTGATTGGATGATGTAGGGTGGTGCACTCCTGAGGAATCCCATTATGCCTCAGATGGGTGACTTTGTATCAGAGACTTCCTTGTTTGTATAATTGGATTAAGGGTTTGGATTTCTACATTATAAAGTGGGACAGACTGGGAGCTTACTCCCTCTTGGTTCCTGAAGTATCAGAGAGGAGAGCAGATGAAGGCCACGTGGAGGCCAGGAGAAGCAGCCAAGATGGCAGAGTGCTGAGGGAGAAGCCAGTTTGTGCAGAGTTTGTGCTGGAGAAGGAGATGGGGACAAAGGTGAATAAATCTGGTGAGCTAGAAAGCTTTGATGCAGGAAAACTTGGATAAGTCAGTAGCTTTGTGAGCACTGAATGTGTGGGTTTAGGAGCCCAGTGTGTGTTTTTGCTTGCCTGCCAGGTGCAAGCTAGAATTAAAGCTGATGGCTCACCATTTCTTGGCGCCATTGTTTCATTACCAACTGTCTGAACCCAATGCGAACCTGCACGGGTCAGGCGGCTGTGATTGTGGCCGCTACTACTGGCTTTACACTCACTTTGTTAAAGATGGTGCTGCCCACGTGCAAATTTTAAGAGTAAGCTTTTCTCCACACCCTTGACTGATTGGATGATGTCGGGTGGTGCACTCTCATGAGGAATCCTCCCGTTATGCCTCAGATAAGTGACTTTGTATCAGAGACTTCCTTGTTTGCAGATTGGATTAAGGTTTGGATTTCTACACTATAAAGTGGGGCAGACGTAGAGCTTGCTCTCTTGGTTCCTGAGGTTAGTATTAGAGAGGAGAGCAGATTAAGGCCACGTGGAGAAGAGGAGAAGCAGCCAAGATATCAGAGTACTGATGAAGAAGCCAGTTTGTGCAGAGTTTGTGTAGAGAGAAGTAGATTGGAAACAGAGGTGAATAAGTCTGGTGAGCTAGAAAGCTTTGATTCTAAGAAACTCAGATAAGTCAGTAGCTTTGTGAACACTGAATGAGTGGGTTTTGGAGCCCAGTGTGTGTTTTTGCTTGCCTGCTGGGAGCAAGCTAGAATTAAAGCTGATGGCTCACCAGTTCTTGGCTCTGTTGTTTCATTACCAACTGTCCGAATCTAATGTGAACTTGCATTGGTCAGTGTTGGGCAGATGAAATATAATATGCTCACTTTGTTAAAGATGGTGCTGCCCACATGGAAGCCCGTCACCCAGGTGATATTATTTGCCCTTATGCTTGGGATGGGTGTGGGGGAAAGGCTGTAATGTAAGCAGGCCAGGTTATTATGGTCTAAGGCTTGGTTTTAAGAGTAAGCTCTTCTCCACACCCTTGACTGATTGGATGATGTAGGGTGGTGCACTCTCCTGAGGAATCCCATTATACAGAGACTTCCTTGTTTGTATAATTGCATTAAAGGTTTTGATTCTATGGTGTAAAGTGGGAGAGACCAGTAGCTTGATCTCTCTCTCTTGGTTCCTGAGGTATTAGAGAGAAGAACAGATTAAGGCCACATGGAGTAAAGGAAGCAGCCAAGATGACAGAGTGCTGAGGGAGAAGCCAGTTTTGTTAAGAGTTTGTGCTGGAGGAAATGGAAAACAGTGGTGAATAAGTCTGGTGAGCTAGAAACCTTTGATTCTAGGAAACTTGGATAAATCAGTAGCTTTGTGAGCACTGAATGTGTGGGTTTTGGAACCCAGTGTGTATTTTTGCTTGCCCACCGGGTGCAAGCTAGAATTAAAGCTGATGGCTCACCAGTTCTTGGCTCCTGTCTTTCATTACCGACTGTTCGAATCCAATGTGAACCTGCACGGGCCAGGCAGCTGTGATAGTGGCCACGGCTACTGGCTTTACAGTCAGGCAGCTGTGATGATGGCCTTCACTACTGGCTTTACACCCTCTCTCTGCACAAACTCTGCACAAACTGGCTTTTCCTTTAGCACTTCGCCATCTTGGCTGCTTCTCCTCTCCTCCACATGACCTTTCTCTGCTCTACTCTAGCATGGGCTCCTCTGCCCCATTTTATAGTGTAAAAATCAAAACCTTTAATCCAATATACAAACAAGAAAGTCTCTGATACAAAGTCACTTATCTGAGGCATAATGGGAGGATTCCTCATGGGAGTGCACCACCCCCTATTATACAACAGTCAAGGGTGTGGGGAAAAGCTTACTCTTAAAACTAAGCCTTAGGCTATAATGACCCTGCCTGCTTACAGCCTGTCCCCTACACCCAATGCAAACTATAAGTGAGCAAACATATATATCATATTTACAAACTTATTTAACTAACAGATGCTATTTAAAGAACTGGTTTAGCAGGAAAAATAGATGATAAATTCTTCTTTGAATAGATAATTTTTAAAAGATATGAGATTTGGGAAGCACCATTCACTGATTAGTTCATTATAAATAAGGATCTGAAATTTACAAGTAGGTCAATCAGGATAGAAATAAGAAGTCATCCACTAAGAGGGAAATGGAGTCATAGGTCTAGGTATAATTAAAGAGAGGGTATATAGAAAGGGTTCAGTCCTATACCTTGAGGTAGCTAATACTTATGAGGTGAGCACATTACCTAGTAAACAAAAGGAAGGAGAGAAGTAGCAAGACTGGTAGAAGGAAACAAAGAGATATTGTCCCAGGCATGAAGCATACAAGAATTTAAAGGACAAGTCAGGAGTGTCCAGGGTGGTAGAGAGGACAAGGATCTACAATGAAGTGGCCTTTGGTATCTTCATGGGAGCTGTTTCTAACCAAAACCAGATTAATGTGAATTGAGAAGTTATTAAGAAGTGATTAGAACATGGGTCTAGGCTATTTTTTATCAGGAGCTGATCTGGAAATGGCATAAGAGTCAGATTTTCAAGTTATTTTTAAATGGCAAACAGTAGCATTTGTTTAAATGATAAAGAGGAACTGAGTAAGGAACAGGGTTTCTTGCAGAGGGAGAGGAATTGGGACACATAATCAGTGGAGACAAATACCATAAGTCTTGAGGGCCATTTTGATGGTCACTATATTCTATGTGAGGTATAGAACAAGTTTAATTGCTGTAATGTTTCAGCACAGGAAGGGGCATATGGATTTGCTCAGCACATGTTTGTTTTATTTAATTGTTGGTAAAAGTATATGGGACTTGGAATAGCAAAGAGCATTGGAGGCCTGTAGGCAGGGGTGAGTTCAGTATATTTATAGGCATCACTGAGTAAGGCATTTGGCTCTCACCAATGTCCGGATCTCAACTTTAATATCCTGAATTAACTAGTAAAGACTGGACATAGGAAGTTTTAAAAGTCCTCATTGATTTTTATTGTATTTGACATTGAGAATCACTAGTATAAAGATAATTTGAAAGATTCTCAAAGCAAGGAAAGGCTACTTATTAATAGGCCAACAGAGGTGGTCTAATAAAGAATTGTTGCCTATAATGTTGTAAAACAGGATCTATAGCATTTCATATTTTCTCCCAAATGATTAAATTCTATGTGTAAGACAAAGAAAGCAAAAGATAAATAATTATGAAGAGATTGAGAATAATAAAAAATTTATCTAATATACCAGTCACTACAATTAAAGTTGTCCACCTCCCTGCCTAACTTTGGGGCCATTAGAAGAATATATATTTTTTTTAATGGAAATAAGTTTTATTGGGGGCCAGTTACATGCCAAGCATCATATTTGGCTCTTTCATATTCTGTCTCCTTTAACTTTCTCAATATCCCATAAGATTGTTATTATCTTTGCCATTTTATAGGTTTCTAAAATAAGGCTCAGAAGATAACCTCATTTGTGAATGAGAGGAGGAACAGGATCCTAGTGTTTCTGAAGATTTGGGGGAAGAGTTGGGTGGCTCAGGATTAGGGCAGCCCGTTCTTATTTCCTTTTCAGTAGATAAAAGTCTGAGGAAGTAATCAGAGGAATGGCAGTACCTCTTCCATTTGTGATGTAAATATTTAAAATACCATACATTTATGTGACACCTACTACACAATTCACGCTGTGTTGAATTTGACATTTCATTTGTCTAAAATTACCTTTGCCCTTTAGCATAACATTAATCCATTAAAAGTAAAGAAAATAAAAATTGTTATGTGGAGATCTTGGAGAAGGTTTTTTTATACCCCTGTGCCCGTACTTTCGATCAATTTTTCTCTTCTATCCCAATAACATGGTTAACCAAGCCAGACAAAAACAGAGAAATGACTCTTTCCTCTTGTTTTTGCTACAGTGTCAAAATAATAAATAGGTTAATCATATCAGTTGTATTGACTTGGGACATTTGAGACACATACCACCCTTCAAGAGTACCATTCCAGGATTTTTATTGAAGGGATAAGATTCTTGGCCTAAAAATAAACCCTACCTTTTCCTTTATTTGTGTGAAAACTATGGTCTAGGAAGTATTGAACCTTGTCTGAGAAGAAACTGCACTGCAGCTCCAAAATCTGTATCTTTGCAGCCAGCTTTTAAAAATGCATCAGGCATACTAGAATAAGCTTTTATATTAATGAAAGACACAGATAGAAGATGGAAAGCTGTGGCCACTGATTGTGAACCCGCCAGAGAACTGTGTAATCTGTTTAGAGTATATGTGTCACTGTCGTTTGAAACCTGAGTCTGTGGCTGCCAACACTATTGTTTCCCCTGGCAACATGCAAGTGCACCCAGGTCTTACAACAATAGTCACTGGGGTCTGGGAAGAAGACCGGGAAGAGGCCTACTGATAAGTCATTGATTATCCATACACCTTGGTTCCAGCATCTACAGAAAAGGGATGTAGATTCCTCCTTCTCTACCACTTGTTCATGTGACAAAGAATCAACCCATTAGACAAAACCAAGGCTCCTATTACTTTCTGTATTTGGCTTATTTGATAATGGGTTAAAAGTTAGATTTTCATTACTAATATCTTTATTTATTGAATCTCTCACATCTGTGCTCACCGCTTTGACCACTTTGCTACAGAATAAACAAATGAAGATATAAGTTCATCTGTTTCTTACCACTAATCAAGGTTTTGGAGTTGGGAGTAACTCTTTTTTCCCCATAGAAGGTCAGTTTCTCTGTTTTCTATACACATGAAATCTGGAATCCTCTTTACTTTTCTTTTGGGCTATATTTATTGTGAGAATATGCATCAACTATGCATCAGGTATTGTTCTGAGCACTAAGGAATAAAAAATAACTAATTCTTAGTACCAATGCCTAAGATTTAGCAGAAGAGATAGATTGAAAGTAGATGATTATGCCACAGTGTATAAAAGGTGAGAAGATAGAGAATCAAGGTGATGTGGCAGCCCCAAAAAGAAACTCTTAAGGAGGAATAACTTCAATCACTGTGATAAAAATTTTTTAAAGTTGTTTGAGACCCTGGCCAGTTGGCTCAGCAGTAGAGCATCAACCTGGCATGTGGATGTCCTGGGTTCATCTCCTAGTTAGGGCACACAGGAGAAGCACCCATCTGCTTCTCCACCCTTCCCTCTCTCACTTCTCTCTCTCTCTTTTTCTGTTCCCCTCATGCAAGAGCTCAGTTGCTGAATGGAGCAAGGCTCAGATGGGCAGAGCATCGCTCCCTAGTGTCCTTGCCTGGTGGATCCCAGTCAGGGCACATGCGAGAGTCTGTCTCTGCCTCCCCTTCTCTCACTGAATTTTTTTTAAAAGTTGTTTGAAATTAATTGAGTATCGGTACCACATTATGATCTTGCTCAGGGTCATCATGATGTGACACAGGTGCACAGAGAAAGACCCAGTAGTGTAACATATAGAAAAGAAAGAAGGGTTAAAAAGTAAAGGAAGAAGCAGAAAGCACAAAGTGAGAAGGGTAAGGGAAATGAGGAAGACCTGCTGAGAAAAAAAAGAAAAAAAAGAATAAGGAGTGGAAAGTGACAGCAAACTGTACTGAGGTCAAGTTACAAGAAAAGGCTACCAGAATATATCAGGGGCTGCTTAATGTGTACCATGTATGATTTTGTAAATTAGATTTGTATAAGCCCATGCCATCAATATAAATTGATTTATATTATCAATTTGGTTTGTTGACATTTATCCCAAGAATGGAAAAGCATAACAGTTGAGTTGGAAGGGAAGGTTTTAGGCAATAGTCACTCTCCTTTTTATTATGAATCTACCCAAGAGTCCAACTCTTTCTAAGCCAACTGCTCGTTGGACATTTCCATCAGGTATCTGTTCTATCATACTTTCTTTTGAAACCTAATCCTTCTTTCTTCTATAGGTTCCTCTTCATCATCATTCTTTTCATCATTTCCTTCTTTCCATTCCCCTTTTTATTCTGTCCTTCTTATCTGATATTTTATCTTCTATTCTTCTTAAACCTCTCACTCTGTCTTCTTTACTTGGCTAACTCCTAGTAACCCTAGCATGCTTCAAAAACACAGCTCCAGAAGGTTATCTCTGTTCTCCTTTCATCCTCTCCAGACTTATTTAAATGTTCTTTCTCTGAGGATCCAGTGCACTTGGTACATGTTTTCTCTTTAGCCATCATCACACTGAATAATAATTGCTACTGTGCTTGTCTGTCTTTCCAGAAGTCTGGTAGCTGGTAGGGGATTTTATATATCATAGCTACTCAGTACATGTTGGCTGGTTAAATGAATGAGTAAAGAAAAAAATGCATCAACAGTTAACAAAGTCAAGAGTTCAGTCTTTAGTCTACCACAGATCTTCAACAGCTTAGTTATTTGTAAGTTATACTATTGCATACTCTATTATAATTGTAAATAAAAGATAATGTCTGACCCACTCATTTTTAATCCCACTGGTGCTATTATAAGCACTCTATTTTTAAATCATTTTTTCAATTTTTTTATTTTTTTATACTATGGTGACATTATCAGTTAACATTTAAAAATAAATTAATAATTTTTAAAATCCTTCTTTTCTCAACAACAACAAATAAAATGTAAGCCCAGACTTAGTCTTGTGGCCTAGATACTTGTGTATAGGAATGAATGATTTAGGGTTAATGGGGAAGAGTTTGGCTGTTCAGAAAATATTATTTTGTGGTAAAGATTAGAAATCAGTGGTTTCTGAACAATGGATCTAGTTTATTGATATGGGAACTATAGAATACAGAGTTTAGCTTGGATGCATATAGAATGAAGTTGGTGAGCGTTCAGTCTAATGTAAGGTTGGAAGAATAAATACACATTATCTGTGTCCAAAAAATTTAAATATACTCTAGACTTCTATGTCACTAATATATGTGAAGAAAAAGACATAGATGTATACAATATAGATACATACAACAGATACAATTTTTTGTCAGAATGGGTTAATTCAGCAAATATCCGGTAGCTTTTCTCAGAATGTCCTACTACCAGAATAGCTCTTAATCTTAGAGTTCTGACCCAGTTCCAACTAAGTAATTATTCTACCTGCTTAAATTCTCTTTTCATTGCTGCTTAACACAGAATTCTTCTTCATTGCTCATCCCTTCCCTAGTGTTCCTTCATCCTAAAAAACAGTTTCGTGTACCACTCTAAAGGTGACTGTTTTTCCATGGTGAGTGAGGCAATTTTGTTATGTTAAGTGCTTTGGGGAAAAAAAGCACTTATACTGCTCCCATAGAAATGCAAGCTGATATTACTCAATGAACCTTCCTCCCCGCTGTTGTGCAGTGTGGCATTTTCAAAACGAAGAGGCCTTTCCACATTTCAGTTTATTTATGTGATGTATTCAGAATGGGCCCATTTCCTGAATGCATCTGGGAATATGTTGTAGAAGAAATATGAGAGAAACAAAAATTAAATACAGATGAAGTTAAACAGCTAACAGTAGAGAAGCCAGTGGCATTGCTGAACTGCATCATCAAACCTAGATCTAAAATTCTGACCAATTGGGAAGAATGAGAAGTAATTACATGACTTATCTTCTGTTCCATTTTTCATCTAGCTAAATTCTAAATTATAATTCTAGGATGGGTTTTCGGGATAGGCAAATGTGTCTGAACTACAGAATTCAGAGCTTCATAGACAGTGAGTAAAATAGTTTGTGCAAACTTATTGAATATGATTATATGTAGCATTTAAAAGGTAGCCACATTTTTGAAAAGTATAGCAAGTACATTCAATTGTATATATACACAGCCCCATTTGCATTTGTTCTGAAATATATTCTCTTGCTTTTCTTAAAAGTCAGTCCCATTCATTGTCTTTCAGTTGCCTCAAAACTACTGTTCCCTCCTTAGAAAAATCTCTTAGCCTATTTCCATGATACATGTTTGCTTCTAAAAACAGTGGTGTTATTGATCTTTAAATACCCAAAGGTATCTTGAGGTTAATTCAGTGTATTAGCAGAAATAACTTGACATGTATCTGAAACCTAGGATACAAATGGGAAGGGTCTGGAAACCAATTTTTGAACTCTCAATTTTATTATCAAATAGGAGATACTCACCCTTATTATTTTTTCTATTTTTATCATAAATAAATCAACATTTTCTCTTTTCTTTTACTTTAAAACTTTACAGAGGAACTCAAGAAAATAAGAGAAATTTTTTCAGAAAGACATAAAGGCCTTTGACATTAGATATTTTATTGGACCAAGTAGCAAAGACTTACCACTTTGAGGTGCATCTCTAAATTTTGTGACTCTTATTGTAATGTTTTGATTAATTCTACAAGCATTTCTGGGTCTTTCACATTACCTTTTGAGTATGAATATTTTTTAAATCTTTTAAAACATTTAGAGGCAAAGATAGAAAGGGTTAAAAGCTTAGAAGTTGAAGTCTAATGGATCTGGGTCAACATCATATCCATTCTCAATACGGAACTGCTGGCTTTAATAAGTTGATTTGTTTTCTTTAATATTCGACATAAGACAGTGATAGGCAATCTTTTGAGCTTGGTGTGTCAAAATTCGCCAAAAAAACAAGCATAACTCGGGTTGTGTGTCACTTCGAGAAAAACGGCCTAACCGGAAGTCCGAGAACTAGACGCTCTGTGCTAGAGTTCTGTTGTTTTGGCCTACAGACCTTCGACACAGAGTGTCTACACTACAGCAAATGTTTTATCCTCGGCTACTCCACCTGGCCATGCAGGAGCTGAGGATGAAATGTTCTTCTTGGCATGCAGTCCCATACTCCTCTGGTATGTGGCCGCGTGTCATCAAAAATGGCTACACGTGTCAGTGCTGACACACGTGTCATAGGTTCACCATCACAGACCTAAGAGCAGCATTTACCTCTTAGAATTGGGAGGATTAAATGGGATACTGCATGTACCACTTCCCTGCAGGTGCCTAGGAAGTGTGTATTATTAACTGGTGGCCCTCCAACAACTGAGCTGTATATTTGCCTCCAAATCTGAATAAATGCTTAGCTGATGATCTTCTAAGTATCTATACCTAAATCTTTCCTTGTGTACACAAAATGCCAGTGACCATCTAACACAATAATGCACAAAGTTTGATACTCCTGCCTTATTTTTCAAAGTTCTGCTGCCCAAACATTGTAATTTTAGAATGGATTTGGGACATTGGACTCATTTTCATGTGACTGGTTTTTCAAGAATCATTGATGGATTACTATTGGTTCTTTAATTTATTTTATTTTTTTGTTTTATTCATTTTAGAGAGGAGACACACACACACAGAGAGAGAGAGAGAGAGAGAGAGAGAGAGAGAGAGAGAGAGAGAAAGGGGGGAGGAGCTTGAAGCATCAACTCCCATATGTGCCTTGACCAGACCAGTGCAGGGTTTTGAACTGGCGACCTCAGTGTTCCCAGGTCATCGCTTTATCCACTGCGCCACCACAGGTCAGGCCTTACTATTGGTTCTTTAAAACTTACCTTTTTATACCCATTGTTTTTTCTTCCTTGAATATTATTTTAAGTAAAAACATTCTGGAGAATGAAGCTAAAAGTAAAAGCAGAGGATTTACATGACAGGACATACACCTCTCCATTTCTCACACTATGTTGAAGATACCCTGCAGCCCACATCTTCCCAACCTGCACAGCTTGAATTTATTTTCACGAGCTGCCTCCTCTCTGTATCCCCATAACTTTTCTTCATCAGTGCCATCATGACCTTCACTCTGACTCTTACCAAACTCCCTGCACTCCTCTGTCCAATTGCACACCATACTTGGGTCTGACTGCTAGATCAATGCCACTTTCTCTCTGGTTTTTCTGCCAACTGCCCATGTGCTTTTCCTTATTGATCCCAGGTGCTTTAGCATGCTCCCTCTTAAGTGATCCCCATGGCTTTGGAGCTAAATGCACAGGAACCCAAACATTTAATTTCACTTATGGAAATTAGTGAAATCAAAGTCACATGCTTAGCCTCTGAAGAAAAATCTAGAACATGTATTTCTGTTTTATGCATTTAAAACCCCTTCCAATTGCATGAGAAACAAACACTTCTTAATGTTTTGCTTTATAAATATAGGAGGTTTATTAAACTGTGAAAAATAGAGCTATATTATCTTGCCTTCATCTATATCTCTGTATTAAGAATATTTCTCCATACTAAAGTTTAAACTCTTTGCACTTATTAATAAAAAATATATTCATTCTACTTAGTTTTAAAATGAATAAATAACTGTCAACCTAAAGAAATCTATCTTAAGTTGATAACACTGGGGAACAATTTGTTTTTCATATTCTGTTGCATGAGATTTTAGAACTTTTTCTATATACTTCTGCATCTCTGATTCCAAATCTGAAATCCGTTTTTTGGTGCATGCTCTAGTTTTTATGCAATTTTAATTTCCTTTTGTTACAGTTAATGGCATGCATTGGTTTTTAAATTAGAGTTAAAGGGCGATGACTCTTGCATTGAACATAACCACAAGGCAATTTATGTTTTACAGACATCACTTTTACTTAATTGTAGTTGTTTATAAATGTAAAAAATTGCTATCTGATAAAAACACCCTCTTGTTTTGTTTTAAGATTGAATAAGGGCTTCTTCGAGTAGGCATAAATGTTAATTGTCCTGACACCTTCTGTTATATATGTGGCTGTTACACACTTCGTCAAAGGCACAATATTTCATCATTTGTGACATGTGCATAGTTTGTCTATTTTCAAGTTCCCATTGACAATCAAGACAAGAATTGGGCTCCTCATATTGTGTGTCATAGTTGTGAGGAAATGCTTCATGACTAGACAAAAGGAAAATGCAAAGGAATGCCTTTTGGTATTCCCATGGTTTGGCGTGAACCTAAGGACCACAGCAGTAACTGTTATTTCTGTCTGATCCATACAAAGGGCATCAGCAAGAAAAAATGGCATATGATTGCATATCCTAATATCCCTTCAACAATACGACCCATCCCATACTCTGAGACACTCCCGGTTCCAGTTTTCAATGGTTTTATTTCTTTTAAGGATGAAGAAAGTGAATATGGTGATTAAGTGTATTTTGATATGATGCATGAAGAAATGGTTGTAGAATTTGAAGGGTCTTCTTCTGATGCCAAGCAGTCATTAACCCCTCAGCAGTTTAGCCAACCCGAATTGAATGACTTAGTGAGAGATTTGGGCCTATCAAAGAAAGCTGAGTTATTAACCTCCAGGTTTCAAGAAAAGAATGTACTTCAGCAGTCAGCTAAAGTATCCCATTTCAGGAAGTGTGAACCAATTTTTGTGGATTTTTTATACAGTCCAACAAAATGGCGGCTATTTCTTGACAGCTCTAAACGATGGCAGACTACTGCTAGAGCATAAACAAGATTGTCCTCAACAAGTACACAAATGCAAGAGCCACAAATGCAAATTTTTGCCTGAATAGAATTTAAATAAGTTTTGCGCAAATTTTATGATTAAAATAATTGTTTTAATATGTTCTATTTTGAAATTGTAGAGAAATTCTGATGCAATCATATCTTTTAGTGTATTAGTGTAGTTACTGCATTATATAAATTATTATATTTTCACAAAGATGATGCCCAAGACGACATTCTACTTCATTATGTTAAACTAAATGTTGAAAATTTTACAATAAGATGAAAACCTAAAATCTTGAATTGCAAAATAACTGGAGCTCACAGAGAAAAATTAATGTCAGATTTCAGATCAGCACACTAGAATTAGGTAAGAACAGGTATTTTGGTGGATGCAACAAAAATTTTGTTCCCCAGTGTAACCAAAAATAGGAACAAATAAGAGATAGTAACAATATTTATTTTATGGCAATGCTAAATCTGGTAAGAATGTATAACTATAAAAAAATAGTTCCAAAAATTAGACTGTCTTGAAATAATGAAATATCATACAGCCAATAAAAAGGTTGTCCATGGTTATCTCTGTCTCAGTAGATTGTAGATGACTTTTATTATCTCCATTTTTTGTTGTTGTTGTTTTGTATTTTCCAAATATTTCATGATGCACTAACATAAAGAAATACCCATGGAAATGTCCAATAGCATTTGAATATTTATGCCCTGGCTTAGAGCAAAAGTTGGGATCCAGGGTAGATTTATGATCAAAAGAAAATGACTGTTGCTTAAAAACTTTCCTTCCAACTCGGCTGTGTGTTTTGTTTTGTTTTGTTTTATTTTATGACAGAGACAGAGAGACAGAAAGAGGGGTAGACAGGAAGAGATAGAGAGATGAGAAGCATCAATTCTTCATTGTGGCTTCTTAGTCTCCCTAGTTGTTCATTGATTTCTTTTTCATATGTGCCTTGACCCTTGACCAGAGGGCTGCAGCAGAGCCAGTGACCCCTTGCTCAAGCCAGTGGCCTTGGGCTTCAAACCAGCAACCTTTGGGCTCAAGCCAGAGACCATGGGGTCATGTCTATGATATCATGCTCAAGCCAGCAACCCTGTGCTCAAGCTGGTGAGCCTGCACTCAAGTCAGATGAACTTGCACTCAAGCTGGTGACTTTGGGGTTTTGAACCTGGGTCCTCTGCGTCCCAGTCTGATGCTCTATTCACTGCACCACCATCTGGTCAGGCTCTGTTCTTAAACATAACAAAAAAAATCTACCATGAAAATTATAGCTTTCTGAAAACAAAATAAATGAAATTATCTTTAATTCTATCACTTGTGTCAAACATTCCTTCCTCAATCACAGACAGGTTCTCAGAAGAGAATTTATCTCCTGTACTGTCATAGTCAACAGGTTGCTTTTCAATGGTGAGTTCTAGAAGAGTCCAAACACTATGAGAAAACCCAAAAAAAGATAGTGTGAACCCAACAACTTGCTATAGGAGGACCTCAGCACAAAGTCCCCAGGGGCACTTCTTATTTAATGCAACCTCACAGAGGAGGAGGACCAGAGAATACAATTTGCTGCCCTGGAGCAGGCAATGATCGCCCCACCTCTTTCTCCTTAACAGCACACATTAAGTGCTCAAGGTCATCTGCCTGACAGTCAAGCGGGTCTCCTTTGCTAGAACACATGTTCAAGAAATTCATCATTGTTAGATCTGCCCTACTCTGAACAGAACCTACTCTCATCACTCAAAGGCAATGAGCCCTTGGTTTAGCTATTTTACCTCTAGGGTCTTAGAAAGAGAGAATAGTACTTTCTACTGCATAACGATGCTGTAAAAAACAAAATGAATCTCTGTGTGCTTAAACTGTTAAAGCAGTACCAGGTTTTTGGAAATGCTGCTAAAGTACTCACTTTGCTATAGGGGGTTCTCATTTCTCTTCCCCTCTTCCTTTTTTTGTTCCTCTCTCTTTCTTTCTCTTTTTTCTCCCCTCCTTAGCTAGAAAGTGATCATTGTCTTCACCATGAAGCATATGTTGAAGATAACATTATGCAAGATGTGAAGAGAGATGAAATAATAAAAGTTACTTAGCCATTTCACAGGGCAAGTCAGAGATGAGAGAAAATGAAGTCCTCACCTCCTAAAATAAGTTTATTTTCTTTTAACAATCCAGCTTTTTTTCTTTGGGTCTGATCACCCATAATACAGGAAAAACAGCCCTTTTTTCTTTTTCCCATTATTTCCCATGGGACTGAGCAACAAGTAAATATATATACCAGGACACACACAAGTAGGAGAAAAGGGCTCCCATCACTTTGTGAATCACTTACTAATCACTCTGTTCAGACCTATCAGGGAATTCTGACAGTACATATTGGCTTTTCATTTGTTTATTTTTTTATTGATTCTGGGAGAGGTTTGTAATGTATTCTATATACATTGAAAACTTTTGTACTATAGGAACAAATAGTCTTTGGGTGATTTATTGTATTAATTTTTAAGGCAAAATAGAAGAATTGCTTTAACTGCAATATACTGGCAAAAAGTTTAAACTCTTTTAGTTCATTAACACTGGAAATATTTTAATTGAACTTATTTCTTAATGATAGATGGCTAATTGTAAAGAAGGAGGTAGTCTGATGGAATAGAAAGACAGTAAATAGCCTGAAAGAGAACTGGACTGTGGTCATACCCATACCATTTGTGCCCAGCCAAATCATTATACCCCTTGTGTCGCAGGGACTCAGTGGGATTCTCTGTAAACTAAAGGAATTTGACTAGATAGTGTCATTTTTCAGAAAGAGTTTAGAACTTCATGGATGATGAAATCAAACCTTCAATATTAACTTTGTTAAGAAATGAAAGGAACCCTCCTCTTAATCAAGATAAAATAATCATAATATAATAATAAGATTTGCTATGCTACATGCCTAGTGTTGCATTTAATTTTCACAGTGATGTGGGGAGAGCCCATGTAATAACAAGGGAGACCAGGGATCACAATGGCATGGTTAAATACATTGTCTGAGGCCACAGAACCTGTGACTGGTGGCACTAGACTTCCAGGCCTGACCCACAGCTCCTGATCACACCTTGCCTCCATTCTACTCTCAGGCAGGCCATTGGGAGTGAAAACAACTCAAATGTGATGTGCAGGTTAATAAAGAGTAAAGAAAAATGTTACTGCTTTTATAAATCTGGCAAAGGCAATTCAGAATCATGGTGCCCCTGTAGAAAGAACAGGGTTGCTAAAGGAAGCTTGAAGCTTAATTGCCGTGAAGAAGGAATGAGAAAAATCTTAAATAGGATTAAGATGTCTTATTTTTATCACCTATGTTTTCTTTCTGCTTTTCTCTCTACAAATGGTGAAGCACTTAGAATTTAGTAAGTAATAAAATATTGGGTAAGCACACTGATACTGTTTGAGCAATTTAGATGCTTGTCGTAATGGATGGAGTGAGAAAGGACAAGGGTTGTTGGTCCAGCAGCTGCTGTTTACATAACATGATTTGCTTTCCTTCTCTGGGTTCTATTTTTAAACCATAATGCCAACTTGTTGGTCTAAATCAGTCCACTAGATGCCAAAACTTTTTTTTTTAACAGGGACAGAGAGAGAGTCAGAGAGAGGGATAGATAGGGACAGACAGACAGAAACGGAGAGAGGTGAGAAGCATCAATCATTAGTTTTTCGTTGCCGTCGCAACACCTTAGTTGTTCATTGATTGCTTTCTCACATGTGCCTTGACCTCGGGCCTTCAGCAGACTGAGCAACCCCTTGCTGTAGCCTGCGACTTGGGTCCAAGCTGGCGAGCTTTAGCTCAAGCCAGATGGTCCCGCACTCAAGCTGGCAAGCTCAGGGTCTCGAACCTGGGTCTTTTGCATCCCAGTCCGATGCTCTATCCACTGCGCCACCGCCTGGTCAGGCTAGATGCCAAAACTTTACAGGAGGAACTAAACAGATAAAGATGGGGGTCTTCTCTCAAAAGAGCTTTAAGAACTTTTTGCTCCTTAAATTCTGACTCATCATCAAGGCAAATACTAATAAGTTGATGTGAATTATTAGAACATTCTTAGCTACAAATGACAAAAAATAATTAATATAAAGATCAACAATAAAAATTATTTAAAGGATTATTGTTAGTAGTATATATGTATTTTGATTTCCATCAAATTCATGATTTAAAAAACCTACTCTTTCTGCTTTGTGATATAACCAAATATCTCAAAGATTTACTATAGCAGTGGGATGATACTTATGTTTTTGTTATTATGTTTTTATGAAATTCAATGCATCATTCTGCTAAACAAAAACCAACATCTGAAAATGAGTTTTATAGGTTCCAATTTCTGTACAGTGCTAGGACTACTAGCGAATTAATTTTCCCTCAATTTGCATTTTCTTTTACAGTGTTGAAGCAAAATGAGCTTCTTCATTTGCACTGGTTTTGGAATTAAATTAGTTTGTATATTTCTTTTCTTCCTTGTTGAATTTCAAAGTAAACAGTTATTAGTTTTATTAAATTCTCTTAAACTTAGCTTCAGTTCTTTAGTTACTATAATTAATCAGGGTGGTTACTCCTGTTTTATTTTTGAATTAGGTACCTGTGCACTGTTCTAAATTGCATTTAATTGGTTCATTTTCATTTTCTATTGTTCACCTTGCTTTGAGGTATATGATTTCTTTGGCTAGATCTAATTCCTGTCATTGCTTGATTATTTTTTTTATTGATTTTAATTTATTGTGTTTACATAGATTCTAAAGTCCTACCAAATATATCTCTCCCCTCATCCCTGTGTTTCCCTCGACACCCCCTTTGCCCCCTTCCCCCAATGCCTTCCCCCCTTGGCTTTTGCTGTCCTGCTCTCTATAATGTTGTTATGTGTATATAATTTCACTAATCTCTTTCCCTTGTCTGATCCCATCCTCTCATCCCCTTTCCCTATGTCCTGATTTTTAAAAGTATGTTTTTATGAACTTAAACATCATACAGGATTGGCAAAATAGGAAAAAGGTGATCATCAACTTGATGTTTAATGAATATAGGCAAATTACAAGGATGCACAAAACTGACATTCATCACAGAAATTGTTTTAAAAATTAATGCAAACTTGTAGTCTTGAGAAACAGCAGGAATTACCTTGTTTGGTTAAACTAAAAATGTCAATAGCATAATTTTTTTTTTTAGATTAACCTAAAAATGACCTCTGACAGAAAAAAAAATAGCCATACTTTTCAATTTCAAGCTAAAAGATCTAAAATGTTATTTCTATCTCATAAAAAGTACAATAAGATTCTAAATTCCCACAGAAACTCTTCATCTACCTTATAACACATCAAAGGCTGCCGAGGGGCTATTTATCCTGTAGGCCAGTGATAATAAAGTTTTGCAGGCATTTGCGATAGTGTGCATGGCAGGAGACTAGAGAGGGGAAAGTTATAGGCAGAAAGGAGGGGAGCAAGTTACTTTTTATTAAGTTGCTAGGAGAAAATACCAGAACATTTTTAAAATTTGTTACAGTAATTCATTTAAAAAACGTTCACTTAACAATCTCAAGATTCAAATACACTATTGTTCTAGGGGTTGAGACCATAGAATTGAACATCAAAGATGAAGTCCCTGCCTTCTTGCAGGTTACATAATAGTAAGAAAAAGAGGGACAACAGCAAATACACATATAATAATTCAGCAAGTACTAAGTTCTATGAAGGATAATGCAATTAGATATGAACCTCTAGAAGATTGCAGGGTAGTAAAAGAAGGTTTTTTTGGAGAAGTGGCATTTTGGTAGCAATAAGAAGAGAATAGGAGACATATAGAGATATCTAGGGAGAGAATATTTAAGGAAAAAGGAACAAATGGTAAATGCAAAGGCAGAAGAGTGCATGGCCTATATTCGAGAGACAGGAAGGAGACCGTGAATGAAAATGTGAGTTGCTGTATGTTAGGTCATAGACGTAAACTGGGAAAGCAGAATGCCTGTATAAATATGACACAAGATAAAATTTAAACAAATGATTGGTAAATTTGAATATAAAATTTTACAAATTTTTTTCACAGCAAATAAACTTCATAAACAAAATTAAAAGATATATAACAATAACAACTAGGAGGAAAATGGTAATTCATGTCACAAAAGAGGTGCCACCTTTAATGTATTCTAAAAATTTCTTCACATCAATATGAAAAAATTTATAAACCAACAGAAAAATAAGTGAACAAAAATTATAAAAAGAAAAAGCAATAGAAATAGCTTTGCTTATAATAAAGAGAAGTCAAATAAAAACTGCGCTGAGATGCCAATTTCTTACCCTAATCAAATTCATGAAGATACAGACATTTGATCTTAACACCAAAAGTTTGAGACTTGGAGAATCAGAAACTCATATCTTGGTACTGGGAATGTAAACAGGTACAGCCTTTGCAGGGAGAACTTGGACACTATCAAATTTTAAATGCTCCTTTGACCCAGCAGTTTCACTTCTAAGACCCTATCCAACAGAGTTATTTGCACATGTGTTAAATGAATTAATTGCAAGGACACTCACTATGACATTGTTTGTAAGAGGAGGAAACCATGGGACAACTTAAGTTGGGAGAAATAAATCTATTGCAGCAGTGGGTGGAGTCTCCATATGATCTTCTTTTTAAACTTGAACCCTTGGAAGTTCTTGTGAAGATAAAATGAGAACAAAGCTGTATTTAGAATAACTTGTCTTCCATCAATTTTAGATTAGGTGTGTGGGAGTCCTCAGTGACATTAATGTCATTTAAAGTTGGAACTACAAGGGGAAAGTCTGTGTAGAAGGTGGGGACCCCAAGGATGGTGGTAGGCAATGCTGCTAAGACAGACAGGAACCACCTTATGAAGGGCCTTTCTTATGCCATGCTGTGAGCTTCAAACCTTATCCTAAAGGCAATGGCAACCTCTAGAGCAGGGGTCCCCAAACTTTTTACACAGGGGGCCAGTTCACTGCCCCTCAGACCGTTGGAGGGCCTGGCTATAAAAAAAACTATGAAAAAATCCCTATGCACACTGCCCATATCTTATTTTAAAGTAAAAAAGCAAAACGGGAACAAATACAATATTTAAAATAAAGAAGAAGTAAATTTAAATCAACAAACTGACCAGTATTTCAATGGGAACTATGGGTGCGGATGCATCCTGTGCTCCTCTCACTGACCACCAATGAAAGAGGTGCCCCTTCCAGAAGTGCGGCAGGGGGCCGGATAAATGGCCTTAAGGGGGCCGCATGCAGCCAGCGGGCTGTAGTTTGGGGACCCCTGCTTTAGAGCAATGCAGTGACCTCATCAGATTTGTATTTTTAAAAAACAGTTCTGCCTGACCTTTGGTGGCACACCAGATAAAGCGTTGACCTGGAATGCTGAGATTGCCGGTTTGAAACCCCAGGCTTGCCTGGTCAAGGCATACATGGGAGTTGATGCTTCCTGCTCCTCTCCCCCTTCTCTCTCTCTCCTCTCTAAATTAAATAAATACATAAATAAATAATAGCTCTGTTGGCAATGTCAGAAAAGAGATTACAGAGCAGCAAAGCCAGAAGTAGAGAGATCAGTGTAAAAAAATAAAATATATAGTTCCAAGAGGGGAAATATATTTTTCGTTGGTAGTTTTACGAACTAGAATTCTAAAAATTAAAATATTTTAGCTGTAGAATTTCCCTAAAAAGCCTAACTCAAAAATTTTTAAAAGTAAACTCAAAAAAAGCACCTAGACTTTCTGACTTGGTAAATTCATGTTCCCTTTTCTGGTTATTCAGCTCATGGTGTATTCCTCAGTCTCCACCAGCTGAGCTCTCTTTCCAGGCCTCTCCTGAAACACATTTCTGTCCAAGATCTCATAAGCATTTTAATTAATCAGTTGGGTGAAAGCAAAGAACACATGTCTGCTCTGTGTGCCTGTCTCCCGCAAACCACAGGAGAAAGAAGAACCTTCTAATTGCATCCATGCCATGAGCATAAGTGAGCCTATGTATAAACACTGAAGTAGCTTTTTTTCCCTTTTAGTGAAAAACTGGGTGCCAGTGAATTAGTGAACTAGGGTGCCTATAAAATTGCGGGATCTTTGTTTTTTACTCTTTTGTCTGCTTCTCAGTAGGGAAAATATCTTGGTCAGGTTAAAATAAATAGTAGTTGCTTCTCATATGTGCCTTAACCGGGCAAGCCTGGGGTTTCAAACCAGTGACCTCAGCATTCCAGTTCAATGGAATGCTTTATCCACTACACCACCACTGGCCAGGCAAGTTGAGATTATTTCAATTAAGTTGTCTCTTTATTTCAGTTTTATGAAGATATAATTGACATAGGACATTGTGTAAGTTTAATGTATACAATATGTTGTTATGGTACCTTTATATATTGCAAAATGTTTATCACATACATTTTAGTTAACACTTCCATTGTCTCACATAGTTACTGTGTGTGTGTGTGTGTGTGTGTGTGTGTGTGTGTGTAGATGGGAACTTTTAAGATCTTTTCTTTACAACTTTCAAGTATAAGATACACTATTGCTAAGTATAGTCACATCATGTAGGTTAGATCTCAGATCTTATTTATCTTATAACTAGAAGTTTGTACACTTTGACTACCTTCACCCATTTCCCCTAACCTCTTCTCAACTGAACTTTCAAGGTTATTGCTACTCTATAGTTACTTAGGAAAAGCTTAATAACATCTCTTTTTAAAAGAAAAAAGGCTTTTTCTTCTTGCCTCCTCTGAACATTTTAAAAATCATTCTTTTCCATATTAAAATCATTGTGTAGCAAAATCATTACTGATTTTACATCTCCTTTTTTCAAGAAGTAAATTAAAAACATGTTTGATCCTAGAGGAGTACAAACATTCAGAAGTCTCTGGAGCAAGACAATTTTCACTTCAGTGCCATCCAGAGCTTAGAGGTAATGGTTAACTCCCTGTGTCAGAGCCTGTATTCTTTATAAAGTCAAAGACTTAGACAAAAATCAGAATCGTTGCCTTTTTCCAAACTTGTTCTCTGTCTCATGCTCACATGCCAGGGAAAATATAATCCTCATCTGAGGGTGCTGGTGTGTATTCAGTATACCATAACGTTCTATTGTAATGCTCTGTGGACTTAGAGCAAATTCTTTTTGTATGTTTCCTTTAGAGCAAAGTGGTTGTTTTTTTTCTCTTGACCATTGCAGTGTTTGTAAACAAGGTTACATCATAAATGGTAAATCTATCAAATATTAATTTTTTAGAATTCTAAATATTTTAGTCCTGTCAAAATGTAGTGAGTATTTTATAAGTATTATAATTTGGCTGCTCCAGTTTCCTACTGCTACAAAATAAACTATCCCCAAATTTAGCAGCCTAAAATAACAATCATATTATTAAAAGTCACAGGAATGTGGATCAAGAATTTGGGCAAGACTCAGCTGAATGATTCTTCTGCACCATGTGGTGTTGACCAGGATCACCAGATGGCAGTCAGCTAGCTGGCGGATGCGTTGGTCTGGAAGATTGCAGACAGCCTCACTTATATGTCTGGCACATTGGCAGATATGTTCATCCATTGGAGATGCTATAACAAAAATACCATGCTTAAACTGTAAGCATTTATTTCTCATAGTTCCGGAAGCTAGAGAGTCTTAGATGCAGGCACCAGCAAAACTGGTGTCTGGTGAAAGTTCACTTTCTAGTTCATACTCTTCTCATTGTACCCTTACTTGGTGGAAGGGTTTAGGCAACTTTCTGAGTTATCTTTTATAAGGGCACCAATTCATTCATGAGGCCTCAACACACATGACCTAATCACCCCCAAAGGCCCATCTTCTAATATCACATTGGGAATTAAATTACAGCATATGGATCTTAGAGAGACACAAACATTCCACCTATAACTTGCAGTGTTACTTCCACTGTATGCTATTAATCACAGCAATACCAGACCCTGCCCAGACCCAAAGGACAGGACATAACCCTCACCACTTAATGGCAAGTGAGTCAAAGACTTTGTATTTATCTTTAATTGATGGAGGGGCACATCATAAGAAAATAAAATTTTGTATCTCTTGGTAGAGAGCAAAGCAGCTATAATACAAGCATTAATTAAACATACAAAAAAGCATCAGCTATACATCTTACAGTCTTCTGTGTACTTTTTACTTCTTTGGTCTTTACATCTGTTGCTGTCAATACTTTCAAAATATCTTGCAAGTTGTTTCCTCTTTTTCCCACTTCCACTGCTCAGTGGGAGTGCCTTAAAATAGCTAACCTTTGTCCTGACCAGGTTGTGGCACAGTGGATAGAGCGTTGGACTGGGATGCAGAAGACCCAGATTCAAGACCCCGAGCTCGCCAGCTTGAGCGCGGGCCCATCTGGCTTGAGCAAAAGCTCACCAGCTTGGACCCAAGGTTGCTGGCTCCAGCAAGGGATTGCTCAGTCTACTGAAGGCTCGCAGTCAAGGCACATGTGAGAAAGCAATCAATGAACAACTAAGGTGTTGAGATGACAACAAAAAACTAATGGTTGATGCTTCTCATCTCTCTCTGCTCCTGTCTGTCTGTCCCTATCTATCCCTCCCTCTCTCTGACTCTCTCTCTGTCCCTGTAAAAAAAAAATAAAAAAAAAAACACTTAAAAAAAATAGCTAACTTTTGCTGAGAGCTAATTATGTGACTGACTAACAACTTTACAGATGCTACTCTATTTGATTCTTTGTATCACCACTACTAAGTAGACATTGTTGTAATCTCCATTTCAAAGATGTAGAAAATGAGACTCTGCAAACTAAGTGACACACATAACTTCTTGACAATTTAGTGGAAGGGCCTAAACAGAAACCCAGGCACTTGATTCCATCTAACCAGAATCAAATTTACTCATTCCTAATCAGAAAGTGCCTGCTTTCATGAGTGGAATGCCTTGGCCCAGAGGTACAGCTTTACCTGCAGCCTGGCTCCTCACTTTGCATGGCACCTTCTGGTTGAGTTGCTATACCCACCCTTTGTGCTAACACACATTCAGAGCATCTCTGTATGTGTCAGAACCACATGCTGCAATAACAGTTATTTCTAATCATCTAAATTTTAGTCACCATTAAGAAACAGAAGTCACATATACTGCTTCAGTAAGGCAAAAGTCTTCTGTTTAAAAGAAGAAACAAGACTTGGATGACATGGGGTATTTGTACAGAAAAGAACTGATGATCATTAGCTGACATCCTAAAACTGTCCCAGTTTAACTGACAATAGATAATTGCTCCAAGAATACAGTCAAAAATAATGTTTCAAATATTTCAAATATAAATTGCACAGAAATAATTATGATAGCACAGGATGACAGCCTCTGAAGTATGTTATGGCCATGTTCTCTAATAGAGAGGGAGTGTTTTTAATTTAATCAATCAAGAAAACATTCTCAGAGCCTGACCGGGCGGTGGCGCAGTGGATAGAGTGTCGGACTGGGATGCGGAAGACCCAGGTTCGAGACCCCGAGCTCGCCAGCTTGAGCGCAGGCCCATCTGGCTTGAGCAAAAGCTCTTCAGCTTGGACCCAAGGTCGCTGGCTCCAGCAGGGGGTTGCTCGGTCTGCTGAAGGCCCGTGGTCCAGGCACATGTGAGAGAGCAATCAATAAACAACTATGGTGTCTCAACGGCAATGAAAAAATAATGATTGATGCTTCTCACCTCTCTCCATTCCTGTCTGTCTGTCCCTATCTATCCCTCTCTCTGTCCTTGTTAAAAAAAAAAAAGAAAACATTTTCAGAGATGTTTTAGAACCCATGGTTTCAGTTGTGACACTACTCTAAGTCCTTATAATTCAATCCAAACATTTATTCTCTTTGCCCAGAGCACAAGTGCTTTCAGATTTCCACTAAAGCCAACATTATTATCACCTCAACTCAACCCAGTTATGTTAGATAGATATACCGTAATGGACCAATACACTGTGTAATGATTTATTCAAATATTTATATAAAACACACAATTAAGTGCTTCATACTTATCAGTTCTTTTCATTGCATTTTTAGTAAGTCCATGAGGTCAGTTCTTTTTCATGTACAAAAGCTTCTTGATTCTTTTAGCAGGATACACCTGTCTGGACAAACTTGTTCATTTGACAAACTCACAAAGTAGATATAAAGGCATAAAAGAAACAGATCAGCTCTCAGGCAACGGTGATCCACCTTTTTAAATCTTAAAGGAGAAAACATATCTAATATTAAAATACTAAAAGCAAACAACATGCATTCTCTATCTATATCACCAAGTAGTTAGGTCAGAAAGATTTATTTACATTGTAACTTTTTTTTATAAGTTCCCTGCTGTGACATATACAGATAGGTCTGCATTATCTATGGGAAAAAATCAGAAAGTGTTAGGGCTTCTTATTGATTCCTTCTCACAATTAATTTATTCACGTCATGTGCATCCATGAGAATACATGGGACAAAGTACTGGGGATGTGGCTGGGATAGAGACACCTCCCTAATGCTCCTGGATGTGTTTACTGTCACTCATTCCACAGAGGATTGAACAAGTACTCAGTTACACAGTCTGGCTGAGAAAGCCAGAAAACAGGATAAAAGCTGATGCTGTTCACAAAGCCTGACTCTTTAAGAATGTGGTTTTTTGTTTCCCAGACTATACTGTATCTCTCTTATGAAAAAATTATCCATTGTAAGTTTTTCTCAGGGGCCTCACTCATAACTATTTATAACCCTGAAAATGTTTTGATGTTAACCATTAGTTGAGCATGGTTGAATTTGTAATAAAAATAAAATTTGCTTTCCTTACACTAATACCATAAAATAGCTACTATAAAATGTTTTACATTAATAATATAATACATTTAAAAGCAGATTATATGATATATTTCTAGTTGCATGATTAAAATATTCATGTACAGAGAGGGAAAGGAAGCCATAGGACATATACCAAACTGTTCATAGTGTTATTCTAGAAAAAGGAATTGTGAGTATATTTTTCTCCTTCGTTTTTCTTTTCTATATTTTGTAAGTGTTTGATAATAAACATATATTATTTTGGAGAATAGAAAGTGTTTTAAGATTGGCTTCCAAGAGCTTTGACAATTTAAAAACTTGAGATCTATTGCATGTGTATGTGAAAAAGTCTAGGCTGTGCTGTCTAATGTAGCCATAGTCTAATGTGGATATTTAAAATTATATTTAACTTAATTGAAAGCAAATGAATTTATTAACAATTTAGTTTTTCAGTCACACTAGCCACATTTTCAATTTTCAATAGTCACATTTTCAGCATTATAGGAACTTCTATTTTACAGTTTAAGTAGAGATAAGTTTAAAACTATGCCCTGGATATTGAGAACAAGAGTTGGCTACTTCCAGTGGCATACAAATGGACATATACCCCTCTTGTAGACACTGAGAAACTGCTCAACACCAGTCCCTTTTATTCACTTCTCTATTATGTGGCCCAATAAACTCAGAGATTTGTCCCTTAGCCTTCCAATTTGTTAGTGATAGAGCAGGAACAAGAACTCAGTTTTTATCTCCTAATTCATAGTTTCTGCTCCATATTGCTATTATCATTTTCTACAGAAAACTAAAGCTTTCCAAGCAATATTTTCAGTTCACTATAATGTCATAGACATTTTTTGAGTGCTTACAAGTGATAGACACCATAATAAGCCGTGAATATACAACACCAAGTAAGATAAGCTTCCTAATCCCCAAGGGTGTCAAAGTGAAAAAACAGAAGGGCATGGTAGATAGAGTAATAGCACAAAGTATGGACAGGTCTATTCTTTTCAGAAAATGCAGAATTGCTTTACACACATAGATATGCTTGAGTTTTGGTCCTGACCTTTGTGCATACAAATTCACAAATTAGCATTACTCCAATCTCAATTATCTACATACTCTAGAAGAGGTTAGATTCCATCTCTGAAGTGCAGTTTATCCCTGAACTAATACTGGTTTGGGTTATTTATTTCTGTTTGTTTGTTTGTTTTTGATTTTATGTATCATAGTTAGCTATAGTCAATTCTCTTACTTTCTTAACTTGAACTTATTTTCTCATTTTTAAGCCTGCCTCTATACCTGTAAAATAATTTTAAATCAAGTGTACTAAAATATTTCTTTAAGATATACACATTCATTCCATTTTAATTTTTTAAATTGTTTTTTCTTTTTATTTTATTCATTTTAGAGAGGAGACACAGAGTGAGAGAGAGAGAGAGAGAGAGAGAGAGAGAGAGAGAGAAAGTGAGAAAGAGAGAAAGGGGGGAGGAGCTGGAAGCATCAACTCCCATATGTGCCTTGACCAGACCAGTGCAGGGTTTTGAACTGGCAACCACAGTGTTCCCAGGTTGACGCTTTATCCACTGTGCCATCACAGGTCAGGCTCATTCCATTTTAGACCATGTACAAGCAAATAAAAAATTTGAATGAATGCATATTTTTCAGCCAATCATGTTGGAAATGTTTAAACACTCATTAAGAACCTGAAGCTCTCTGTTCTCAAATAAATCATGCTCCTCTGTTTTAACAGATGCAATGCTCTTGGTGGCAGAGCGACTGGAAGGACCATTCAATATTGAGTCAGTCATGGACCCTATAGATGTCAAGATCTCCGAAGCCATTATGAACATGCAGGAAAACAGCATGCAGGTGTCTGCAAAGGTATTTGCATTAGTCATATGTCTATTAATAAGAAAAGTGCTGTAATCTAAAAATGAAGTAACTAGATATGTCAGTGGGGATTATAAATTCTAATACATTGTCAGTGAGCTTTTCCTGTCAAGCTACAAATTTTCTGCTTCATTAAAAATGTCTAACAAAATGGCATTGAGAAAGGAAGCAATCTTTTGGCTCACAACTACTCAATCATGAAGAAATTACTGGCTGCTAAAAAGTTTCAGAGAACCTCGAGTATATCTATATTTGACTATACTTACATTTGTGAGCAATTTGAGGGAAACTTTTTTTTAATGTTTGAAATTTCTGCGCATTCTTATCCTGTTCTCTCTCGAGGAACTTTTAATTATACCTTCAGCTGTGCAAAACAGGCATGTGTTCTATACATTCGATTGTAAATAATTAAACAGTCCATCTGACTTCCTTTTTTAAGACTATGGTGTAACCTTCATTAATGGATCTTCAGGGGAAAATGCTCCTTTGTATAAAGACAAGCACACATTCAAGAAAAAAAGTAGTTCATTTTCATAAATCATATGAGACAGAGCTTTTGGGTTTGCAGCTGCAGAACACAACCACCAGGTGCACGATTTTTATTTGTCCCCACCCATTTGAAAATAAACAGGACCCACCTTAAGCAAAATTGAGAAGTGTGCAGTGACTCCCCAGCCTTTTCCTCCATCACTCCTTTTCACCCACGTTGATGATTGCATAATGCCCCTCTGTTCTTTTTACCAGGCCCCTTGTCATAAAACACTAACCAAATCTATATTAGTCTTTTAAACCTGGTGGCTGAGTGATTGCATTTTAATGGAAAGTCATTCACAAAAATTATGTCAGGCAACGAGTTGCGCTTAGATTCCTTCAATTTCTAAAACCCTTTGTGAAAGTGATTTCAAGATGTATTCAAGGAGGAGGGGATGGGTGGTAGCAGAAAGAAGAGAACCATGGAATCCATCTATGTCTCTTGGTTGAGTGTGAACCAAGCTAGCTTTGGGCTTTCCAGGCCAAACTAGTAGAATGTAGGATAAGGAGGAATCTGGCCTGGGTCTCTTTCTCTTTCTCCTTGGGACATGGATGGGCTAAGAGTCTCATAGGCCTTGTTCTGGGTTTCAATAAGGTTGGGATACCCAGAGGTGGATTAAGGTTGGTTGAGGCCCTAGGCGCAGACGAAAATATTGGGCCCCTTAAAAAAAAGACACAGGAAAAATAAAAATACATGTTAACCATATTTTTAAATAAATAAAAAATATTATATACTAGTAATGTTAAAATTGCACATATGAAACCAAACTTGGTGTCATTAGAAAAAAAGTATAAATTGTGGTTTTTCAGGGCCTTCAGAAGTTGGGGCTCAGGGCACGTGCCCAGTGTGCCCGCCATTAAATCTGCCTCTGGGGATACCCCATATAAAGAAAGATGCTCCAAATTACCATCACCTGTTGGGGAAATATCATGTTTGGTGATTCCATTGAAAACTAATTTTTCCCCCTGGGAAAAAGTTGGAGTCACTTATTTCTCTCAAAGTTATTGCCTATAAACCAATTAATGTTGCTTTGAGAAACCAAATATCCTATGGTTGCTCTAGTAACCAGGTGCTAAGGTTACTGGTGTTCAAAACTTCTCTAGAGAAAAGGGCATGAACAAACATGTGGGCAAAACTGTCTGTGACTTGAGAGCACCCCACACTTCTCAGAGGCAGAGATTTTCATTGGTGTGTGAGTATGCATGTTCAAGTCAAATTATACTATTAAAAAATTCTCTAAAAAAATATTCTCTAAGAGGTTAGATGGGCTCTCTATTAGCAGAAGATAGACAAGACATTATGTGGAATTTGTCCAACTACCTTGTAGTAGTTGGCTGTTCATAAGGTCTGTGCTTTTAAAAGACACTTATCTTGGTAAGAATTATCAAAATCAAGAGTAGAAATAATATAGAACATGTTAGAGTACACTCACATGAAAGGATATAGTATGAGGGTCATCAAATAGTAGTTCAAAAATGTCAAATAAGCTGGAAACTTTTTAAAAAATATATCTAGGAGTTTTGACATAGAGAAAAGGGGATAAAGTGAGTTAAGGGAAAGAGAGAGGGGAGATCAGCTAGAAAGGAAGGACCAAAGCCAGCCTTTAATATAGTGGAGAAGTAAAAAGTGTCTGGAATTTGGCCTCATTTACCAGGAAACACCAACAGAATTTGTGGATAGAAAGGAAATGTTCTGACACAGGTCTTATTTTTTCAAGGGAATAGAATTTGGAAATGTGTAGTTTTGTTTTTCCTATAAGCCACATTCATGAAATTATGCATGCACTGAAGTCTAAAAGCTACGTTTTAGTTAAGAATTAAATGTTTGAATTTTTCCTTTTTCAAAGGAACCATTGGTCACTGTTGATAGTCTCATCAAATTGAATTTCTAGATTTCCAGACTTTCACTGGAATATTTGCATAACTAGAGACTTTGTTAACGTCTAATAGGTGAGCTTTGGGTTAAGCAAGAAACTATTTCATAATTGCAGGCCAGATATCCTCTGAGTTGTAAATGTTAAAATTAATGATTCCATTGATTTGAGAGAGACAAAGAGAAAGTGAGAAAGGGAGGGAGAGTTAGAGAGAGAGAGGGAAGCATCAACTCATGGTTTCACTGTGCCATTTAGTTGTGCATTCATTGGCTGAATCTCCTATGTGCTCTGATCAGAAAATCAAACCCACAACCTCTGGCATGCCAAGTCAATATTTTATCCACTGAGCCACCCAGCTAGGCTATAAACCTTACCAATTAGAAAGACTTTTACTCCAGGATATTATTGACCACTTCTTGGAAAATCATTTACCTTATTACAGCAATTACAGATAGACATCATTTCCAGAGCCTCTTTCAGAGAAAAGCAACAATATTTATAACTGCCAGCTCACACTTGTAGAGTGCTTACTGCCAGGGACCATACTGTGTTTTACCTGGTTTATTTTATGTAAGATAAAAATGTCTGTGATGAGACAGATCTCCCCTCTTGTTTTCCAGATAAGGAAATAAGGCTTAGAAAAGTTAAGAAATTTATAAAGATTTCATGGTGCGTGAAAAATGCATAGAGTGTCTGACTGCAGAACCCCCATTGCTAGTCACTGCATTGTAATGACACAGGTGCCTACAAAACCAACCTCACACAAGAGCAGGGGTCAGTAATGGTTTGCTGAATAGCCTGGGTATTAGGAAAAAGTTCATGAGGAAGGTAAGGAAACAGAGGCGGAAAGCCAGGACTCAAGTTGTCTTTCTGTTCAATTCTCTTTACAACTATACCTAGAACTTCTCACCATGTTATATGGTAGTGAAATATTTCTCTTACATAGACCATCATTCATCGCTTCCAATTTTTCCTAGAGTTTTAATAATACAATATATAAAAGTATACTTTTTTCTCCCCTTTGTCTGAAGGCAAAAGATGAACACACCACAGTTTTAGATACAAAATGCCCCTCCTCTAATGCAATGATTCTCATCAAATCTATAGCAGGGGAAAGCTTACCTTTTGTGCTTTGTCACTGAAATCATGAAGTAGTGATAGTTACAGACTAATGGAAAGACTCGTTGCCACTGTGTATGTTCATGCTCCACTCTTGTCTTAGTTCTGTTGTGTAAGTATTGTCAGATCCTTTTTCCTCTTTTATTTAGCCCACAGCTAAGCTGTTAGGGGTAAGGCACACCGACATTTCTTTTAAAAAGTACACTGACTAACCAATCAAGTTGTAGTATGTTGGTAATAACATTATGGTGCTCCTTTCAAACTTTTTATTTGTATACTCTTTGTACAGTATTATATTATATATTGTATATAATTGTATATATAATTATATATCATATCATATATATATTTAAAGACTGGGGGAAATAGCATATTGAAATTTTTGTCGGTTCTTTTTAGACAAATAATCATCTAGTAACAATGATAATCATCATGCCTACCTTTGGTTGCGCACCTACTATATTCATTCAACAAATACACTACCATTTACCAAGCATGGGAAATACAGTAAAGTACAAATAGATTCTCTGCCTTCATGTCAGTCCTTTTTCTAAATGCTTTACATATTTATTTTAAATCCTTACTACAATCTTAAAAATAAACATTCATTTCCTGGTTTTACAGGTAAATTTTAGAGAGATTAAGTGGTTGTCTGAGGTGTTGAAGCTAACAAATGGTTGATCAGGGATTGCAGCCAGAACTATCTGATACAAAGAAAAAGATTTTCCCAGTATGCCACTGTTTCCTCAGTAAGCATCTTCCTACTAGGACCAGACATACACTAGCATGGAAGGACCAGACATCTAAGAGAAGTTGTTTTCTGAAAGATACTACGTGGAACCTACTGATAAGAAACGCTAGCTGCTAGTTCTTCAAGCCCGAACTAAGCTTATTACATTCACCAACTTCACAATCTTCCTTAATGACAGGAAAACACCCTCATTATTATACTTCTTTTACCCACCCAAATTAAAGAACTTTGCAGGTTTTTGGAAAGTTTGCAAGGAACGGGAGAAAAAAAAAACTTTGAGTCTCTGCCTGTTAATTTTAGATGTGTTGATAATCTCTTTCTTATCCTATCAGGGAAGATGAAACTGATCTCACTTGATATAATTTAACTACATTAGGAGTAATTTCAAACCTAATCCAGGAAAAGATTGGTTTGTCAGATATAATCTAAATTAAGAAGAAAGACTTACTAAATTCCAACTGAAGCCATCCATTCAATTAATACTTATTACAGACATGGGTACAACCCATTAGAGAAGAGCGGATGGCCTTCAAATACTTCATTTTCTCCAGACAGTTCTTTCTGCATCTACAGTTCAAATAATGGGGAGGGGGGAGCCTAAGAGAACAACAAGAAATATATAATTTCTCCCCCTAGCTGGCAGGTTTTAGTTTTCTCATTTCTAGAATGAGAGGTTGACTGAAAGATCTCCTTTTCAGCTCTAACAGTTTACATTATTAACCTTATCTTTTCACTAGTGATGAGATTTCTTTTTCTAGCATCCAGATAGATTTCTTTTTTCTGTATCTTTTTTCTTTGAAAACATTCTGGTATAAATGATATCTTGGAAATGCACATGGAAAGAAATATCTTATTTTAGCTGTGAGGACATTGTTTAGAATTTAGTTCAAATAAATATGTGTTTATTCCAATAACATGTATTTTTCCTTGCTTTGAGCCCCTGTGTTACATGTATCCTTCTTAAGGCAGTAAACATTTTTCCTTGTGGTGTGGTTACTTGTATAAGTTCTCCTCCTCCTTCTCAGGATTATAAATTATTACAGGACAGGAACTTCACCTTGCTCGTACTTATATTCTACAGAGAGCTGCCTTCACATGTCATTTTACAAGTGGAAGAAACAGTACATTTTGCTGAATTAAATCAGAACATGGAAGTATAATGCCATAGAGACTTCAACAACAAAGAATAGGAAATACCTTAAAATGCATTGGAAGTAGGTCTATTATTCTTGAAAATAACGTAAAGGTTATAAGATCAGATTTTGACATCAGACTGACCTGGGATCTGGTTTTTACTTGTTGTGACCTGGGGCAAATTATTTGTCTAAACTCAATTAATTCACATTTAAAATGAGAATGCTACTTGAATTATCATGGGGATCACTTCTTAAATTATATAGTTATCTAACCACTACGCTATACACCTGAAACTAAAATAATATTATCAACTGTAATTGAAAAATAAAAATTTTAAATGTGACAAATTTTTCTTCTAAAAAATCAAAGAAGCTAGTATTAATCATAAAGTCATTTCAGAGTAAAATGACATAATCTATGTAGATGGTTAGCATGAAATATATCAAATAAAAATCATTTATAAAAGTTAAGCATTTTAATAGTTATTATTAAAAATATCTATGATGTATACATTATAAAGAGCATTGACTCCATGGTTTTACATCTTCTATGTTGGTCTGTGAACTTATCTTTAGCATCTAAAATCAGAAGAGCAGGTTTGATGTAAACACACCTGAATATAAACCCACTGATGCATGGTATTTTCAATGGCAGAGAATAACCCCAAAAGGGACACATAATTCTACCTGGCCTATGACATGGAAGGACTTGGCACTGAATAAGTGTCTAATGAACAGACCTTCAAAAAAAAAAAGAAACAACAGGCTGGAGGAAAGAGTAGAATGAGCAGAGATCATGTCAGCATCTCAATGTCTAGCCTGTGTCCATTGGCAGCACCAGTGCCAGCAGAACACAAGGTTTTAGAGGAATTTCAGTGTCCTCTACCTATTATTCTTACATTATGGAGATAATTGGCTTGCTCCATCAGCAAGTGGTTCAGTCCCTTCTCCTTAAGAAAAAAAAAAGTGAATTGGCCATACAATTAATAAAGCTTTATGTTCTATTTCTTATTTTAGTTTTCTTTTTAAGAAGAAAAATATTTTTTAAAAGCAAGTTGTTAAGATTTCTAATTTCAAAATATTTTATCTGGTTATTCAAATTTCAAAGTTTACATTCTGCCCAAGAGCTCTCACTTAGAATATTCCACCAAGAAGTAGTGACCTAGGAACATCTTTATTCTTTGAATCTTCATTTCTATACAAAACAAAACAATCAAACAAACAAAAACCTAGAATCTGTTTCATTTCTATTTCTAGTGTCACTGGATAATAAGATCAGATGTTTCTGATGCTAGATATGCATGGGTGGGGGGGTGAGGACACCTTTTTTTTTTTTTTTCAGGGACAGAGAGTCAGAGAGAGGGATAGATAGGGACAGACAGACAGGAACGAAGAGAGGTGAGAAGCATCAATCATTAGTTTTTCATTGCCGTTGCAACACCTTAGTTGTTCATTGATTGCTTTCTCACATGTGCCTTGACCGTGGGCCTTCAGCAGACTGAGCCACCCCTTGCTGGAGCCAGTGACCTTGGGTTCAAGCTGGCGAGCTTTTGCTCAAGCCAGATGGACCCATGCTCAAGCTGGCGAGCTCGGGGTCTCGAACCTGGGTCTTCCGCATCCCAGTCCGACACTCTATCCACTGCGCCGCTGCCTAGTCAGGCAGGACACCTTTTGTATAAAGTAAAATGAAGGTTGGAGAACAATGCTTATGATGCATTTATAGGCAATGCATCTAAAGTAAACTAGTTTTAACTTTTCTTCCACATAAAAGGAATAACTTATTTTTCTCCTTTTGATGATAAAATGAAACTCCTGATTATTACCCAGAACCTTAGGAGAGCTATCTTAAGATTTTTCTTTTCCTTGAACTTCAGGGCAAAAGATGAGAAAATCTCATTTAATGCAGTAAACCCAAGAATGAGTGATTGTAACTTAGTTCAGTGTTCTTAGAAACAGTAGAAGATACCCTCTTGCTCTCCTGAAGGGACATCCTCCCAGCCTTGAAGATAACTGCTTTCCTAGAACCATACTTCCAGGGATAACGGGTTATTGTGTCAATGGAATTTTAATGGCCTCTGCTCAGTCTCACAAATACACCTTTATCCCCAGCTCTTAGCAATTCCCTTCCACTCAGGGATATGCAGCCTGGTTTGATCCTGGTACCATCACCGCCTCACCACCCTAAGTTTAAACCTGGGAAGAAGCTACCCCTGTGTGTTTACAGCCACTTGTTCTGCCAGAAAACGTTGAAGGATGTATGATTTTCTGTAGGTCTTTTTCTTCTAACACAGTATGTTCATCTCGTTCATGTCACCTCCTCATTGTCCCAGAATATATCTTAAACATTATCTAAATAACTCAGATGCCTTACAGAGTAAAAAAAATCAATAAATTATTCATGAATACATGTCGTCTGTTAGCTAGACAAAATACTTTTAAAATACAGGGTTTACGGAGGTATGTGACCAAAGGAATTCTTGTGTAGAGAATCCGGGTGGCCTCAGACACAATTTTCTGAGTTTGCTATAGCAACAGCAGTTTTCATCCCCAAACTCTCTTTAGTCCAGATTACTCTCTTGGTCACACCTGTTTACCCAGTTGTCTGCTGCACAGTTCCTCAAACTGCCACCTCAAACATGCCTGTCCGAAACTGAGCTCATCATCTTCCCACAATACCTTCCTTCCCGCAGAGTTCTCTATCCCAGGCAATGCCTCTGACTGCTCTGTCGTCCTGATCAGAAACCCTACTGACTCCTTTATCCTCATAGTCAATCCATAATGAACCCAATTAAAGAGCCCTTTTAAATATCTCTTGAATCCATTTACAGAAGCTCCCCTAATTCTATCACCTCATACATGGTTGATAGCATCCTAATTAATTCCCTGTCTTTGGTTTTGCTGCATTGCAATCCACTTCCAACACTGTAGCCAGAGGGATTTCTGAATATTAAATATGTTCACATCAATCCCCTGTTTAATACCTCTCCACGGTTTTTGTTGCCGTTAGAATAAAGCCGAGACATAGCCCTGCATGATGTAGTGCTTACCCTACCCCTCCAGGCCCACGTCAGCACTCTCCCCATCTCAAATTATTAAAGCAAATATTTGTTGAGCATCTGTTTTCTTCTGAGCACCCTGTTAGATGCTGTGGAGGTAGTAGTGAATAAGACCAACAAAACTTGAGTCCTAAAAGAAATTTTAATCCAGGAGATTAGAGAGCCTGACTATACACCAGATATACAAAATAGCCTTGGTTCTGTGGCTCAGAACCATCCTGTCTTGTTTATGCTTTTGTACATGCTGTTCCCTCATCCTGGAACATTCTATCCTCCACTTCGAATATACACCCATTTCCTAGGTAGACTCCAACTATCTCTTTACTTCCCAGACAAGACTCAGAGGTACACGGGCGCATGTTCACACAACCAGTTTTCTGTGCAGAAAATGTGCTGCTATGTAGTGTTTGCCAATTTCTGTGGTGATTTCAAGCTATCAACCACTGAACACAGACTAGCACACTATGATGTAATTGTACATAAGTAACCTCAAGATATAATTGGCATAAATAGCCTCAGAGCATAGATAGTAGTAAATAATTAGTAGTGAATATAGTAAATGTTTTGAATATATATCACCTTTGTTTTCAATATAATTTGTATATATAATGTTAAGTTTATACAGTTTAACCTTTCAGTAATCACTGTGTTTAATAAGTGGCTTGCAAAATTTAACAAGTGGTCTTATAAGCCAGTAAGAATGAGCTCCAAGGTACCATTGCTATTCTAGGAGGTCTTCTCTGACACTTCAGTCTGGGCTAGTTGTCCCTTATGGGTGTTCACATCACAGTTACTACATGCTGTTGTGATTGCCGGATTTCTTGTTAAAATCTCATGAGAACAGGGACATGTCCACTTGGCATATCCCCAGCACCTATATCTGGCCTTAGAGACACTTAGCAAATATTTGTTGAATGAATAACACAGAGCCATGCTGATGAAATTTACATGTTTGTGTACATTTTGCAAAGTGATCTTAAAGAATTGCTTTAAACCTTATAAACAAAGAGTTTATGACAGAATCATAGTAGAACAATAGGGTTAGGGTTTCTTTCTCTTCACATTCAAAATACACTTTGTTCGATGTCTTTTAACTCCTCCCTACTCACCATTTGGGAGGAAATACCAAGCTGTTCTGTAGTTTTTGGAATGCAAAAGCTTCAAGGAAAAAAAAGTCATCTTCTCAAGCAAATTGAAATGATTTGCTTTCATTCAAAGAATGATTTAAAGGAGCATGCAACATATCTGACGTATTCTGGAACCAAGCTGCATAAGCATCAGAATAGATTTTTAAAACCTTGAAACTGACACAGTAGCTGGTTTTTGAAAATGAAGGCAATGAAAAGCAGCCAAATCTGAAACTGATGCCGTGACTTAATTCAGTAATCTGGAATTCTCTTCACAGAATCCTGAACCCATCCAGGAATTTAAAAGTTTGCCAGAGAATTTGGCCAAGGGACATTGTAATCAACCTTTAAGGAATGAACAGCATAAATCAAGGAGCAAAGAAAAAGAGAGTAAAGGGATTAGAGAAAAAAGAAGGGGGAGAGGGAAGGGAAGGGGAAAGAAGATGAGAGATTCTTCTGGGCAAAGGCGAATTGCCTTTTTGTAAAGGCAATCCATAGAGAAAACTGGCAAACTAATAAAAAGGAATAAACCAGAAATAAAATACTCTGATATTTAAACTGTTTACATCATCAGTATAATGATTTTATAGCTAAAGAAATAAGTCATTACTAAAATGTTTTCAATTTATATTCAGAAAAAAACTTTATAAGGTATTAGCAGAATGCTGTTAGGAACAGGGGGGAAAAATGTGTGAAATGAGGCTTTAGGATGCTACTCTAATCTTGTATGGTGGTGATGAGATAGCTCTTCTTGCTACTACTTTTTTATTTTAAGTGAAGCAATTTTATTTTTTCAAATATTTATTTATTTATTAGAGAAAGGCAAGGAGAGAGAGACAAGAGAGACAGGAACATCATGCTGTTTCTATACGTGCCCTGACCAGGAATCCAACCGGCAACCTCTGTGCTCAGGACAACGCTCCACTAATGGAGCTATCTGGTCAGGGCTTCTTGCTACTACTTTTCATGAAGTGATTTTTTTGTTTTTGTGTTTATGTGTGTATGTTTTGCGTGTGTATGTGTGTTTAAATATTTTAACTTCACATCTATTAATGATATGTGGACGTTTCTTTGCACACCCATTTGTTTTCACCCATTTTATTCCCACTTCTCATGCCCATTTTATTTCCACTTTGAGAAAGGGCCGCCAGCTCTATGCTCTACCTAAACAATTAGGGACTGGACTGTGCTACATACAGCCACTCCCATGTGTGAGTGCTGCTGCTTATCGTTTTAACAGACGGGGGAATCAGGAAAGAAGGCTTTGCATTCAACCCAAGCTGTTTTCCACTTTGCTGCGAAAAAATAGCCCTTGCCTGAGATGTGAGCCTAGTCATCTCTGGAACCCATGGCTCTTAGCTCGTCCACCAATAATGAGAGTCATGCCTGACTCTTTTGTACACAAAATTCTCTGCACTCTAATTGGCTTGTCAAGCACAGTGAGTAGCTATCATTAAATGATAAAGAAATAAGATTTTATGGTTCTAGTTAACAGCTTCAAGTTATTGATTTGTTTTGCTTCAGGTTGGCACAGAAATGGAGTAAGGGAAATATCAAATGATTTTTTTTAACTAGATGCATGATTCATTGTATTTTCCGAAGCCTAAGGAAGAAGTGTTAAACTTTGATTTTAAAGAAATAATTCTTTGTGATAAATGTGTAATACATGTAGCATGGTGAGTATCTGTTCCGTCACGGACACTCAGTAAGTGTTAATTCTCTTTCCTGTCTGTCTTTCTCATTACAGAAATTTGCCTCCTAATTGCCTTCACTGTATATTTGCAAAAGGGAGAAATTATAATTTTTCGTAAATAAATTACAATTTATTTACAAAATAGCCTTTTATTCCCAATTTTTTATCAAACACATATTGTGTGGTGAGATCTCTTACAGGTGCTGGGATACAGTGATGAACAAAATGTATAAGATCTTATTCTTTGTAGAGCTTAAATTATTCATGCATCACTCTGCAAAATCCATAGATTTGACTTGCTATCTGTTATTGTCCTATTTAATTACAGCTTACTTCAGATAGCAATACATCTTTATACCTCATTTTTCCTGTGTATTTTTTAGGTATCCTATCATTTTATCTTCATAATAGCCTTGAGAATTAGGGAGAACATGTTACCCCAAGGTCACACGGGTGTCAAGAAAAAGACTCCAAGCTTTTAAACTGTTATTCATGACCTTTCTATTACACCACAGCTGTCTCTCATGAAAATAATGGCTACACTTGGGCAAAATATATGTAGAGCTGATGCAGAAATGATAGCTTCTGTTTCCTTGGGAACAAACTAGATAGACTTGAATTTCCCAAATGGTCATCTAACAAAGAGTTCATTCATTAACACCCTAATACAAATTAGAATCTAATAAGTAAGTAAAAGAGTCTTACTCTCAAAATATCAATTCCAATTAAATCTAGGTAGCAGTAACTGCTACCTATACTAATATAAAAGATTAGAGTTCTGTTTACAAATTTCAAAACAATTTATAGGAATAGTAACAACTTTCCCACCATAATAAAAGCCCACTGTGTAGAAACGGAGAAGATGGACTATATTTAAAAGCACAGAAGCTGTTAGAGGCTTGATCTGCAGCCACTGCTTCCCAGTAATGACTTTTGTGAAAGTATAATCAACCTACAGAAGATAAAGAAGACAGAGTTATATGTATAAATCCATGAGTCCCTCTGAAAAGTGCACATTGAGTTAGTTTATTTTAAGGGAAACATGTTAAGATGCTTCAACAATTTGTAAAGGAAAAATATTTCTATTTAAAAACATCCGAACCTGTGATCAGCACACCTCCCTCTCTTTTGTTTCTGTTCTAAACATTTTTCTTTCAGCATTTTCCATCTTTAATGTCAGCTTCTTTTATCTCAGAATGCCAACAGACTTGAGACATTATCTTATTAATCCTCTTAAGAGAGAGGGTCCATATGCCAGATACGTTCCAGAAATCCACAGATTTTGTGAATCAGCTAGGTGGGAAGGATAATTCCTGTGTACATCTGTAGCATCTGTCTACATTGGGACTTCTAAATACTTTTCCAAATTATCTAATTATCTCTTTCAACATCCCTTGGAGGGAGGCAGGCAGGAGGTAATACTGACTCCATTTCTTTAAGGAGCAGAGCTCATAATCTGTTGCACAATAAGGTGACTAAACCTTAAGCTCTATTCTCTAGAAATTTCTGTTGTAAAGAGAAGACCTTGAGTGTCTAAAAATAGTATTTCTTCTCTTGAGTTAAATGTATCAGCAGGTGGAATGGCTCAGGAAAACTTCCAAGTAAATGTGGATACGTCAGAATCACTTCTCTGCTTGGCCAGCAAGCCTTACAAATGTGTCCCAGGGTGTGTCTCCTGCAACAACCATCCTTTGAGAACTTCCTGGGGGGACCATGACCAAATGATTTTGGGAACCACTACAAATGGGTTTTTCTTTTGACAAGTCAGTACACATGTTAGCATAAAGAAGCCCAGCTAAGACACCTCATTTAAGTTTGATGCACTGACTCTGTTGTGTAAGAAACAGCTGTTAGACCCTGGAAATAATAGTTTGCAGGAAACACTTAAAAAGCATCAGCCCAGATGGATTTTTCTCCCCTTTAAATCCTCTTATTCAGAAACCAAGCTTCTAGAAAGAACAGATCACAGAATAACAGAATTTTCTAATTATCAAGCATTTACTTTCTAAGACACCAGCTTCTGTTTTCCTGTCATGTAGATTGCATTTTATCAGAGCCTGTCTATGTGGCAAATAATATTCTTATTCCTGTTTGACAAGGCAGTCAACTAAAGCTCAGGGAGGATCCTCTGTTGGCATGGCACCAGCTGTCCTTGGCCCCATGTGCCACCTATCTGCATACTTGTCCTTGGTAAATGCAACCAGTTTTAGGCCTTTAAATACCATTTTCAGGTGAATGATTCAGATATGCATCCCCAGCCCTAGCCACTCTGCAGAGAACCTTAACCTGCAGACACACAACTAACCTAAAACCCTTTCCCCCACAGCGTTCCCCCTCCATTTCTTCCCTTATTCTAAATAGGAAAAAGTGGTGTACCCCGACCACCATGAAAATAGCTCACTGGTCTTTATAGTAATGTAGCCCTGGGCCTCAAGAGCCACAGAACCTTGTCTAACTACATATATTGCTGCTGTAGCAAGCTCAGCAAAATGTCCAAGACAGCCTAGATGTTCTGCACAAGAATCCCTGTAGTCACCCATCACGGGAACCCAATACTTTAATAATATTTTGTCTAGCTAACAGAGTGCATGTGTTAAAAATAAGATTATTAATTTTCACTTTTAAGCCATCTAAGTTACATGACAGATATGTGTTGTTTAAGATATATTCTTGGCATGAGACTCACACAGGGGCTTTTAATCATGTCCATGCAAACACAGGGTGAGCTGTTACTCTGGTGCCTTGGGCCACTGTTCCCTTTAAGTTTTTGTAACAGTCTGAAAAACAGTTCTTGATCTCGCAGCTTGGCATTTCCACACCAAAAAGTCTTTTCTTCTGACAGTTCTCTTTTTCTAAGGGTATAATAGAATCTGTGTTGAAGGACCTTTAAGATTTATATTTGACATATTGTGGCAGATTTTCATGTAGGTCTCCACCTGATTGTGGAGTTAATTGTCTTCAGTTTGGATCACAGAGCCAGCAATCTCTGCATTGAAGCCATTTTCAAAATCCAAACCCGGTAGAAATAACAGAAAGCTTCTAGGCTATATTAAGTAACTTATATTTTGTTGTTCTATTTAATTCCCCCTCCCCCCACCCCAAAAATCAAACAAGTGGTAAATTTGTGGGAAGCATTTAAAAAACATCAGCCCAAATGGAGTTTTTTTCAAGGCATTTCTTGTTCCTTTGATTTAATTTATACCAGTGAGCCAGACTTTTGCCCAAGGGTGAGTTAAGAAGGTCTGTTAACCCTTTCAGTGCCAGGCTTCAAGCAATCTCAGCAAGGCCATCAGTATTGTTTTTGCCTTAGGCTTTCAACTAAAGTCAGCTGTCATATTCGAAGCAATCCAAAAGAGGGCATCCAACAGATCCCTGGAGGTTTGGAAATGTTAATACTCTCAGTCAGCAGTGGCCTTGCTGCTGGGAAGTGATTTAGGCACGGAGGAGAAAGGGGTCCACTATCTTTATCACGCTGGTTTATGCTATCAACTTTAGAAATTGTGTGTGAGAAGAATAATCAATAGTGTGCTAAGACCGATCTCCAAGAATGCCAAGACAAAGTGCTCCTGCTCTGCAAAATGCTGAGTTAGAGGAGAACTTTTGAATACAGCACAAGAGAAATTACCTGCAGTGGTAAAACTAAATGAATTGTGTCTCAAGATGGAATTTGTCATTGGAAATGGCACTCAAGAGCACTCCATGCACTTCAGTGGAATGTCATAATATGCCTGATGAAAAATGCGTATTTTAAAGTCAAACAACACAGAATCACCTTACAAAACCAGAAGGTAATGCATTCTAAACATACACGTGTAACTTAAGAATTAGCTGACATAAATAGTCCCAAAAAGATTACTGGAAAAAATAAATCTCAGAAAGCAATCATCTCCTATGTAGAAAGGGGAGAACCATAGAATTAAACATCAAAATTTCTTGAAAATAGCACTGTATTTCCTTTAACTCTGGATAAGGCATTATCTCTCAGTAATCAGCAAAGAGAACAAAGCTTCTAAAAACAGCAAAGTAGGTATCCCCACCCAGCCCTGAATAAAATCTCTGTGGGAAAGCAATGATGGCGCCGTCCTTAAAAATCATTAAAATCAAGCGTTTGATTTCCCACGGCAACCCTAATTGTGACATGAACAGCTGTCAACAACCAAATTAGAGGAAACTGTCATTATGTGTATTTCACCAACATTTGCTTGTCCTATTTCCACACCATTGCTCAAGTGCATGTTTTCAAACATTTTTTTCAGTAGGGGTTTTCATTATCCAAGGGGGAGTCACTCAGGTTATTTGATGGTATGGGTTATACATGAAATACAGTTGTCACACTAACAAGAATCTCAAACGGATCTTCACTGAAAGTCAAATTCAAGTATATAAAAATGCCTGGGACACAATTCCTTTAATCCTGCAAGCACTGTATGAAGTAACTATTACAATTCCTATTTTTAATATAGTAGTCCCTCCTTATCCAGGGACTTATTTTCCAACACCCTCAGTAGATGCCTGAAACCTCAGAGAAATGCTGAACCAAATGTATATAATGCTTTTTTCCTATAGATGCATACCTTTTCACTTAAAGGAGGCACTTTATTTATGACTTCCCCCTACCATATCCGAATTGCCATATCTGAATTACTGGTTTTGCACCTTGGGACCATTCTTAACTAAAATAAGGGTTGCCTGACCTGTAGGGGCACTGTGGAAACAGTGTCAACCTGGAATTCTAAGGTCACCAGTTCAGAAACCTGGGCTTGCCTGGTCGAGGCACCTGTGAAAAGAAACTACTATGATTTGATACTTCCCACTCCTGCACACCCCTTCTCTTTCTCTCTCTCCTCCCTCTACAATCAATAAATAAAATACTTTTAAAAATAAATAAATAAAAATAAAAAATAAAAGAAAAACTAAACCTTTAAACACACAAGTAAAATAAGGTTTACTTGAATGCAAGCACTGTGATAGAGCAACAGTGGACCCAATCACCAACTCAAGGCAGATTACCATTGTGTTCAAACTCAGCTGAGAACATGTATGCATGGCACCCTAAATTTTGTTGCCCTGTTCCTGTCCGCACAAGTGCTAGAATATTGATTTGGAGCTTGCAAGTTATTTGTAGTGAGAGAATAAGTTCACAAATACAGAATCTTTGAACAATGAGGATCAATTGTATATGTTGAAAATGAGTCTGAGCATATAATCAGTCTCTCTGTATCTTTCTGGGTAATTCTTCCTGTAACATTAGTGCTTGGCTTTGCTTAAATTTCAAAATCAGAGTTTATTAGAAATAAAAGTTCTATGAGAAATGTGAAAGCCATTGCCTTGTATGTTTCAGCATCATGATCTTAGCAAAAAACTAAATGTGCAAGTCTCGTAACTGTTGAATGTTTTCTCCAGGTTTTTCAAGGATGTGGTCAACCCAAACCTGCTCCAGCCCTCAGATCTGCCCGCTCAGCTCCTGAAAATTTTAATACACGGTTCAGACCTTACAATCCTGAGGAGAGACCAACCACTGCAGCAGGCACGAGCTTGGACCGGCTGGTGAGTTCTCTTGGATTGATGGCCATTGTGGCTGCTTTCTGTTCCCAAGGTTATGCTTCAGAAGACATGATGGGAAAAAGTTGGTTATAAAAGTCATCTCATTCTTATATCTGCTTCTGGTCTTAATTAGAATATTGAAAAGTAATGAGATCTTCCTTCTAAGTCAAAAATTAGATTATTTAAGAATTCTTATCACCATTAATTCATACATGCAAAGGCAAAGTTTTCAACTTCATATTTCTTCTGAAATATTAATTTGAAGACTAAGTTACTATATCTTTCAATGATATAATTATACAATAGCACATTTCTTATTCATCTGCTTCAGTTATTTATTCAATTATGACAGTGTAACTTTATTATGAAGTCTCCTTATATGTAAAGTTTTCTGTTTGAATGACCTTGCCAAGAGAGCCCAAATCAAGGTTACTACCATTTGTGTATGTGTGTGTCTTTTAAAAGTTGGAATTCTTATAAACAGTCACTCTTTGATTCATTTAAATGTGTATCATAACTAGCATCAATATAATTTACTTGGAGAATGCAACCATAAAAATGGCAAACATAACTTTTAATGTTTTAAAAATAATTATTTGCTACAGAAAATGAAAATCTCATAATGTCAGAGAAATACTGCCTGATTATTTTAATGCAATTTACAGTACTATAAACAATTTATATACCTGTAATTGTAAGAGCTATTAATTAATGTTGCTTTGCCAATTATCTTGACATAAAATTAGCAGATGAAAAAATTAAGGTCATAAAACACTTGAACCACATCTGATTATGTCATATAAACTCAGGTCTCAGTTTCCAGTTACAAAAATGCTTTTATTAGTCACTGTAATAAATTACTTTTTCACTTTAGTTATCAGCATAAAACTCATAAGATTAAGGGGCTGAATTTGGCCTCAAATTACATTTTAGTAAGTCTGTCTACAAATCAAATGTACTTACAATATAAAGGCCTATCCATGAACTGCCAATGTGAAGGGTAAGTGAAATTGTTAACCACTAAATTATATAAGTTTATTATAGATTATTATCAAATAAAGCCCCTCTTATTTGTTAGTTTTGAAAAAAGATTTTTTGGGGGTAATTACTTCAACCATCTACTATATTGTGGCTATATCTATTTTCTATTCACATTTTAGGAACAGTTTAAAATTAGTCACCTTCTTTTCTTTTAAACTACCAATTATGCTTCTCCAAACAACAAGGCAATCGTTTTAAACAAATGATGGTTTCATAAGATTCTATTGCTGGGGGTTTTACTGTATAAATTCCTTTGCATGTTTAGATCCTTTCAACCAGAAGCACAAATGGTGAGTATGGGTTGGATCTCTCTCTCTTTATTTCAATTTTAGTTGGCTCTAACTTAATTATTAGAACAATTCAGGTTTTTTAGAATTTTTATAAACATAAAAACTGGGACACAATGAAGATCAGTAAGTTGTGCCATAGATGACAATACTGTATTTATTATGTACTTAGAAATCTACTTAAAGGGTAAATTTAATGTTAAGTGTTCTTACTACAAAAAAATAAAATTGAAAAACAATTTGTGTACATTATACACAGTTAAAACTACATTGAATTTAAACAATGTAATGAAAGCTATGACTACTAATTAATTTTTCCCTTTGAAATAGAAGCACAGTTTCTCTTCTCCCCAGGAGAAATAAATATACACACGCATGCACACCTGCACACACATGCATACACACACACACTCAAACAGGAAGTAGAGCAAGAAAAATATTTTTCTCAAGACAATAAGATTTATACAATTTAGCACAACTTAAATAAAACATCAGCATTTTGAGAATTTCACAGGATATTTAAAATCTAATAGAAAAATTTATATTTAATCTTTTTATAAAGTAATTTTATTGATGATCTTTGAAATACTCCACATATAAAGGCCTTGAAGAGTACTGGAAAGTAGAAAACTGATTTATACTTTTATTGATGAACCCCCCAAAAATACTTTAATCAACATTTTCCTAAAGGGAATTAATAATGGTTAATCATGAACAAGGACCCAAATCAGTGCATAAAAATTTAAATCAATAAGCCAATTTCTTTCTTAAATGTTCTGAGATAGCATGTACTACTTACTTCCTTATGGACATGGCCTTAGGCCCTATAAGGAAGAATGGCAGTTTTACTGATTTTTTTTATTAAATTAAATTTTGATTCTGTCATAAATTGAAAAATTAGCAATTTGTCATTTACAGCCAGTCATAAGCTTACTTGGAGATGCTTTGCCATCCCCTATGAGCAAGGGGCCCTGCCTAATCAAAAGGAGCTATACAAGGTTATTCTCGGGAAACACAAGCAAGACTGAAGCTAACATCAGAATCTTGGTTTATAGCCCTTGGCTCCCCCAGGGCTTTCTTCCCTTTACTGGTTCAACACAGCTCTGAATGGTGAAAAGGTGGCAAAGTAACCTTGGGCAGCCCATGCTGTATAACAGTCAGACAAAATCCTCTTCAAGATACATGCATTGGTGGGCTCTCCTGATGGGTCTGCTACACAGAACAGCCTTGTTTATAAACAGGTCTCATATTACATACTCCTGTTTTAAATTTTTTCCTGAAATGATGTTTCTTGAATATTTATAAGAAGCATATGTCCCAGAAAAGGAGAATAACTGGAAAAGATTTTCTTAATTTCTTTGAGCATTTCATCAGAGAAAATAATTCCAAGGACGGCAGTGAATGAGCATTTCAATCACCCACCCCTTTCATCAAAGTAAAAATAACTATAAAGCTTTCAGAGAATTGCATCTTACTACCATTTAAAATTAGTTTTAACTTTGGTAACTGTTGATAACTCTTCTTATATCAGTTATTGTAAAACTATTTTATACTATATAAATTGATAATTATAGTTTACTTCAAGCTGGGTAAACTGCTGCTAAAACTTATTATAAAATAAGTAAAAATGAAAAAAGCTCTCTCTTAAAAATACATTCATTCCATCATTTTGCCTCATTATATTTATAAGGAGCCTTGTAAATTCTTCTATGTCTCTAAGAAACATTTACATTTGTTTCTGTTTATTGGAGGTTAAGAGTCCCATTCTTCTAAAGTAATACGGGCATAAAAAGTAGTTTACATAGTTGGTAACTTTCTGACGTACTACCCCCAAGTTACTTTTATTATCCAATAATGAATGAGTACATTTGTATAAATTCAGCTGCAAATGGAAAGCTGACTCATTGGAGAATATCAGTCTTTCCTGCCAGCCACCATGATCTGTTGAGAATATTAATGCCATCAACTATTTTGGCTAATTAACCAGTCCCCCCATGGCTTGTTTCCTGTTACCAATACTCAACAATGCAGCACTTCTATCCTAGCAAGTTGTTATGATTTTTAGTAAAAGAGACCAGAGGTGATTATTTACATGAAGAAAGAGATTGGTTCTCTTCCTTTTTCATTTACCTTATACTCCACGAATTCTCTTAAATAATTTGACGTAAAACCATGACTTTTTAAAGCATTTAACTGGCAGCACAGAGGATAAAAATAAATCAGCACAAAATATCTCAATTTTTAAGATTAAAGCATACAGAAGTATTTCAGATTATATTTTTAAAAGGCAGTTAGTTGTACAACTCATAAAATTAGAGCACGACAGGCAACATGGTTCCTGGACACACTTCGGCAGGGACTGTCTGTTACTTACTCCAGCTAATTCTTTAGGGCAGAAATGTACTTTAAATTGGTCTCTTCGAGGAATATATATAATTTTTGAAACAAAAACAGACTTGGAAGTTAATTCATCAAGTTGGTGATCATTTAGACCCATGAATTTCCAGTAAATACTCAATATTGTACTGTGTGTGTAGATTTCTCAAATATTCTACTGCTCAATCTGGGAGGAATTTGGGGTGGAGGGATGGGTGAAATTTCAGCCTGCTAAGCTGAACATTATACCTGTGCTGTGCTATTATGTATAGAATAATCTCTCTTTCTTTTTCCTTTAAATTTATTTTCCCCTTGCTTCCCAGAGGATTGTGTGGAGGACAATGCAACATAGTGTAAGCTTTGGTCTTCTTATTCTTTCTCTCATCCCCATTTGTCTTTGTATAGTCATTCCAGATAGTTCCTGAAAAATTGCACCTCTACCTCCGTTTCCAAATTGTCTAGTGAGCCAATAGAACACTGCACACAACGAATGAGTATAGTAACCTCCTCTCTTCGTATTTATGGTTAACAACCACTTGATATTCTTTTCCAATGGCAAAGTTTTCAATTTAAGCTTTGTGTAAGACTAGCTGTTTCGGAGGCTGATTTATATTCTACCTAAATGGTCAGACCATGTATAGTCTGTCTGAAAAACAGGCTCTTCCCTGATAAAATACATATATTGGCTTTTTCATTTTGTGCTGAGCAAATAATTATCTCCCTTATAATATAAACAAACAAACCTAACAATCATGCATAAGGAGCTAATTTTTCTAGGACTTAGAGTTTAGAAGGTTATGAAATAGTTTTTGGTATAGGTTATTGTTTGGCAAATAAGTTTGTAAACTGTAATTTTTATGCTCACTTTGTTAAAGATGGCACTGCCCACATAAGTGTCAATTGCCCAGGTGATAATATTAATTACCTTTCTACTTGGGAAGGGGCTTGGTTATGGTAATGTGTGCTGGAGGAGGGGTTGTCCCAGGGAACAGTTTTAAAAGGAGGAGCAAGGAGGCCATTTTGGAGGAGGAGAGAACAGGTTGTTGCAGAGGAGAGAGAGAGGCCACATGGTTGCAGGGGAAAAGAGAGCCAAATGGAGGTATGCAGAGGGGAATGAGTGAGACTATTGGGCCTTTGATTCTAGGAAAATACCAGAGAAAGTCAGTGGCTTTGAGAGCCCTGAATGGAAAGGGAAGTGTTTTCTCACTGTGTGTATTTTCTCGCCCACCAATTGTGAGCAGGAATAAAGGATGTCCCACCAGTTCTTGGCTCTGTTGTTTCATTACCATCTGTGTGAATTAAATGAGACACTGCATGTGAATGGCCACAATGGCAGTGGTGGCTACTGGCCCTACAGTTGTTTACTCTGTTTTTCCTCTGCTTGAATTTACTGATGTCTTTTAAAGCATTCAATGAAGAAGTATTGGCTATTTTTTACTACAAAATTATTTGTTTGGGGGCTGAGGAAAAGAATGCCAAGGTTCTCATACCTGACTTTAAATATTAACCATAATAATCAGATAGTTAAATTATCAAATCTAATTTTTAATAATACCATACTATGTGGGCATTGCACCATAATAAGGATGTGAATCCTAAATAGCATCCTGGATCCAAGAGAGAAGGTGACTCTCACCTGATGGGCACATATTTATTCATGTAGCACACCTATGACATTAGGTGCTACGTGTCAGCCTGGCCTTAACTTCAGGCAGCAGTAACACTACATTTAAAATTCTTTCTTTAAAATTCACTTACGAGGAAATTGTTTCCTGAGTGGTAGCCTCATTCATCATTTCAGGTCTCTGAGCCCAGGGCAACTTACATGATATAAGAAAATTAAGGTAAATCTAGAACAGGAATGCTTTAGAACAGTGGTTCTTAACCTGGGTTCTATCAAACCCTAGGGGTTCAATGAGTCGGTCTCGGGGGTTCGGAGAAGCCTCTGCTGCGGAGGCCAGAATAAAGTAATACCGTAATTTGTTGTGAGTTCATGCACTTTGTTGGTTTTGTTCTTTGAGCAAGGTGATGTTCATGCACGGCTCATTTTGTGCACCAGTAAAAAAACATATGCCTATGTCTTGAATTTGGGGGGAAAAAATCATATTTTATTTATCACTAAAAAAGGGTTCGGTGAATGCGCATATGAAACTGGTGGGTTTGGTACCTCAAAAAAGGTTGAGAACCACTGCTCTAAAAGGAAAGACCTTGAGGAAGGGATGGGGAAAACAAATAACTTAAAGCTGCCTGATGCTAACTGGGAAATAGGAAGAGACAACATCATGCATGGGACAAGTCAGGGTTTAATTTGTTTTGTCCAGGTGGTACAACTAGAAAAGCTCCAGTTCAGGTAGTATATGCCTGCCCTTTCTATACATTCTCGTGATAACTCCAAATTTTCCAGCAGTTGAGCCAGTTGAGTCTCCTTATCTGATGGTTGTTATGATCCTTGTAGCTCTCTCCCAGGAGAAATGACTTCCTTGAAGATATAATGTAAGGCCAGTAGTCGAGACCACCATCAGAGCCGCCTGGCCCATGCTGGTTCACATTAGATTGGGACAGTCGGTAGTGAAACAACGGAGCCAAGAACTGGTGCGCCATCAGCTTTAATTCTAGTTTACATCCGGTGGGCAAGTAAAAACACACATTGGGCTCCAAAACCCACTCATTCAGCACTCACAAAGCTACTGACTTATCTGAGTTTCCTAGAATCAAAGGTTTCTAGCTCACCAGCCTTATTCACCTCTGTTCCCCATCTCCTTTTCTCTGCACAAACTCTACTCAAACTGGCTTCTTCCTCAGCACTTAGTCATCTTGGCTGCTTCTCCTGGCCTCCATGTGGCCTTACTCTGGTCTCCTCTCTAATACTTATCTCAGGAACCAAGAGACAGAAAGCTCCCAGTCTGTTCCACTTTATAGTGTAGAAATCCAAACCTTTAATCCAATCTACAAACAAGGAAGTCTCTGATACAAAGTCACTTATCTGAGGCATAATGGGAGGATTCCTCATGAGAGTGCACCACCCCATATCATCCAATAAGTCAAGTGTGTGGGGAAAAGCTTACTCTTAAAACTTGGGCAGTGGGCAGTGCCATCTTTAACAAAGTGAGCATAATATATTTTATCTGCCCAATAATCCACCTCTATGGGGACGGGGGGTGGCTTTGATGGAGGCCTTCCCCTTGCCCCGGGAAGCCTTTCAAACGGCAAGAAAGAAGGCCAAGGATATTTAGCGCTTTTAGCAAAGTGCTCAGAGACTGGTGAAATGTACCTTTGTAATTGTTGAAATTGTATGATTTGTCATGTATTTGTTATTTGTGTACTGTACCTAATTTTCTTGTACAGGGATGCCAGTAGTGTAGATTATGGGTAGTAAAGTGAGCATAGGGGTGGATTGTTGGGCAGATAAGGTATAATATGCTCACTTTGTTAAAGATAGCGCTGCCAACGTGCAAGTTTTAAGAGTAAGCTTTTCCTAACACCTTTGACTGATTGGATAATGTGGGATGGTGCACTCTCATGAGGAATCCCATTATGCCTCAGATAAGTGACTTTGTATCAGAGACTTCCTTGTTTGTAGATTAGATTAAAGGTTTGGACTTATACACTATAAAGTGGGGCAGGCCGGGAGCTTGCTCTCCCTCGGTTCCTGAGATAAGTATTAGAGAGGAGAGCAGATTAAGGCCATGTAAAGGAGAGGAGAAGCAGCCAAGGTTGTGGAGTGCTGAGGGAGAAGCCAGTTTGTGCAGAGTTTGTGCTGGCGAAGGAGATGGGGAACAGAGGTGAATAAGTCTGGTGAGCTAGAAACCTTTGATGCTAGGAAACTCAAATAAGTCAGTAGCTTTGTGAGCACTGAATGAGTGGGTTTTGGAGTCCAGTGTGTGTTTTTGCTTGCTCGCCAAGTGCAAGCTAGAATTAAACCTGATGGCTCACCAGTTTTTGGCTCCGTTGTTTCATAACTGACTGTCTGAATCTAATGTGAACATGCATGGGCCAGGCGGCTCTGATGGTGGCCTCGACTACTGGCTTTGCATATATAAAGGAATGTAGTCTGACCAGGCGGTGGCGCAGTGGATAGACCGTCGGACTGGGATGTAGAAGACCCTGGTTCGAGACCCCAAGGTCGCCAGCTTGAGCGTGGGCCCATCTGGCTTGAGCAAAAGCTCGTCAGCTCGGACCCAAGGTCACTGGCTTCAGCAAGGGGTGGGTCAGTCCGCTGAAGGCCTACAGTCAAGGCACATGTGAGAAAGCAATCAATGAACAACTAAGGTGTCGCAACGGCAACAAAAAACTAATGATTGCTGATTCTCATCTCTCTCCATTCCTGTCTGTCTGTCCCTATCTATCCCTCTCTCTGACTCTCTCTCTCTGTCCCTGTAAAAAAAAAAAAAAAAAAAAGAACGTAAATCATATTATCGTCACCCCTCCCCAACATCACATCTGTTGAACTTTGCTGCTTGCCTGCTATAGTTTTCTTTAGCTCCCCACCAAAGTAGGTGTCTATTATTGGATATGAGTCTTCCAAAAATACAATGCTACTTTCAAAAGGTATTGGTATGCCTTTAGTGAAAATATATTGTTAATATTATTATGTCTAGATTTAAGTACTTGTAAAAAAGCAAGCTATGGACTTTATTTTATTGTTTTAAAACAAAATGCACAAAGCAGCTCACATTCTGGCATCATTTCCTGCCTGATGACTAATACGTGTTTCAGAGTAAAATGCTGGTCATAAAATGTTCTAGGCCTCTTCAGGGCCATTTTGGTGTGATTTAGGAAGTCTTGGTTGTAAGGATTCAGGAACTGTTGTTCATTTTAAATTGCCATGGCATTTCATTGTCATCTCAAAGGATTCTTCATCCAGCTAAATCCACTATTTTGCATTTCAAAAGAATATCAGGCCATGTTTAAGAAATTGCTTTATTTTCTAGAGCTGCAGCCACTATCTTTGTGTGAAACAAATTATTTCCCACCTTTACACACATGCACACACACACACACACTCACACACACTCATCAGTCTTTGCTTGCCCCGAACAGGAAAAAGTAAAACCACAACAAAAACAGTAGACCAGATTCTCCACTTTTATTAGCTTTCTAAGATAAATGGGTCAAGGCCAGATTGGCTTTCACCCTCTGTGGCAGCTGAATAAATTATGCTCCATTCACCCCAGCAAACAAACGGTTACTGCTCAGTTCACTTCAGATTATGAACTGCTCAGTCTTGCCTGAACCTGCTTTATCTATTTGCTGCAAAACCCCACTGAGACACCCCAGTTTCATTTTTAGTGAACTCTTGGAAATAACAGCAGCAAAATACAGTGAGCTTTCAAAGCAAAGAGAAAATACAAAACATTAAAATCAAACCACCCAACTTATTCGGTCTCAGTTTATAGTTTCTGCCCTTCTCCAGGCAACATTAGCAGCATGTGGGAGCAGAGGGAGTTGCCTGACACAAGCTTCTTTCTATTTAGGGGGCTTGTGGTTGATGAGGCCCAAGTGGTGGCGATCATAAGACACACATACAAAATGATGGCTTATCTCCAGGACATTCTGCTTATTCTTTGGGCATGAAGGATGCACAAATCTTAATTCAGTGGTATGCACTGTTGGGAACCTGAATGGAATATCTACTCTTTATGTGGAACTTTCAGCTCCCACCCAATAGACGGTGGACTATTTTTACATCCTTGGGACCTATTATTTCAGGCATATCGAAGATTAGTGAAAATAGGAGGGGCAAAGACTCTCCTCTAGCTCAGGCAAGGCTGTGTTTAATTGCATTGGGTACACCACAGGGAGAAAGAAGAGAAATAGCCATGCTAGCTGCAGAAATCCTGGGGAAATGCTAAGCTCATTCCACTCCACTGCCTTAAGACATATTCAGAGAATCATCTGGATTCCAACAATAACATTGTCATGCCATATATTTTAAATTGGGAAAACTTTTGCACACCTTCTATTAAGTATAAAGGGTCTGAAATCATTTTTCGGGTAATTTTACGAACAAAACCATTGGCAACTCTGTGTTAAACTCTCCTTTGTCCTCAGAAGCATAAACAAGAGTTTTGTTAACTTCTGACTATCATAAAAATAAAGTGTTATATTTTAAGGCCCCAAATATGGCTATATAGAGTTTATATCTATTTTATGCTATGTTGATATGCTTCTTTTCTCCTTCAGACTTGAAAATTTCTTTCAGAATTTCTAGACTTCTACTAAACCAAAATTGATTCATTCTGTAGGTATCAATCAATTCACAAATGTATTTATTAAGCTCTTTTCTGTTGGATAATAACAGTTAGTAAAACTAACTACCATGTGCAATCTACATCGTAGCATGTTGTTAGTGCTAGCATCATCAAAAAGACAAGAATTACTGTTTGCCAAAAAACATTTCTTATCAAGCCAATTAGACACACTGTGTCTCCTCCAAGGAATAATATCTAGTATAGAGCCTCATAAAACATTAGCATCCAAGAAAGAGAAATTTTATTTTGTAATCTATGACAGACTACACCAATAAAGAGTATGTAGAAGTTTGATTAACCAATGAATCATTATTGACCAAATATGCAAACAGAAAGCATTAAACATATATAGCATCTTTAACACAAGCCATACCAAATAGCTCATGCTTTCATCTTATGGCAGAACTTTTTGCCCATATCTTCAACAAATTAAGAAAACTCTATTGTCAGTTTTGAACTGGTCAGATGAAAAAGTCCATCTGCACACTCATTCATAGTATTTGTCCTTCATTCAGCTATGAAATAGGTGCTTTGGCAAGTTCATTATGAAAGCCTGAATAGACAAACCATACTACACTACTTCAAGCCGTACCTTTTAAACTATGTGTTCATGAGAGGTACCCCTTGACACAGACCTTTCATTAAATTATTGAACAACTTAAAGAACATTTTATTTGTCATGGAAAACTTGCAGTATTTTTTTTCTCATAGCTGTCTGAGACATTTGCACCACAACTCCCAAATGTGGTGTTCATGCTTATGAGAGATAGAGCTGAAGAAATGGGATATTTCATAAATACTGGTTTTGATGTATTTGCTGTATAATCAATCAGCTTTTAACTGGCTCTGGGGCCTATGGAATGCATTATAAAGCTCTGGGAATTTGGCTATTCCCACAACATACTTGAACACTCTTTACTGCTAGCAGTAAACCTCAGGCATAAACATTGTAGAGAAAACCAGATGAGAAGAAACCTGTTTAAGTGAAAATTGACTTCCCTTCATAAATGTTAAAGTAGAAGGATATCTGGAATACACAATAATTTTATTGCTTAAGCTCATTTGTGCTCATTATCATAAAAGGCTCTGACTTCATGAATATTTTCTTACTAAAAGGTTAATCAGCCTAAATTAAAATAAAGTCAGGTTGATGTAAATGAATGAAACACCAGCTGCAACAATACCCCACTATATTGCTGGCTAACAAATAATTTTTTGGAAGTTGGGTGTGTATAATATCTTTGGAAATTTTTTCCATATTGTATTGATCTGGACAGGCCAAGCTAGGTAATGCAAAAAACATGGCTCACAGCAACACAAATTTATTTCTTTCATGCCAAGTGTCCATTTTGGGATGGCTATAGCTACACATGATCCTCGCCCTCACTCCAAGACCCAGGGTGAAAAAGTAGCCATGATCTGGAGCTTTGTCTGTTATTGTGGCAGGGGAAACAGAGAATGAAGCAAAAGTGGTTACTGAAATCTTCACACCTGTAAGGGCACAGCATACTGTTCACATGTCACTTGTCAAAGCAGGTCACATGACCGAGCCTACTGTCAAGTCCTTCTGGGTCTCACACAGAGAGTGAAAATGCACATATTAGTGAATGGTTATTTTGTCAACCACAAATACAGATGACCAAGGCAAGATAAAAAAAATTTTTTTTATTAAGTGGGATGGGGAAAATAGAGAGACTGACCCCCGCACGTGCCCCCAACCAGGATCCACTTGGCAAGCCCCCTTCCGGTAAAGTTCTGCTCATCTGAAGCTGTTGCTTCATTGCTCAGTAACCAAGCTTCTCTAGCACCTGAGGCAGGCCTTGGGCCTTGTTGCCATCCTCAGTGCCCAGGACCAACTTGCTCTAGTGAACCATGGCTGCAGGAGGTGGGGAAGAGAGAGAAAGAGAGAAAGGGTGGGGTTGAGAAGCAGATGGTTATCTCTCCTGTGTGCCCTGACCAGAAATCACCCCGGGGACTTCCACATGCCTGGCCAACAGTCTGCTGCTGAGCCAACTAGCCAAGGCAAGATCTTTAAGTTAATAAAAATCTATTTAGTTACTCTCTTCAATTTATTTGAATAAGATGAAAAAAATTCATTGTTCATTCAACAAATATTTATTGTACACTAATAACCAAATATATGTGACTAGAACATAATCAAAGAGCTCACAACACTTTGGGATGATGGGCAAAACTACCTATAATTTAAATCAGATAGTGTACTGGTAAAGATTGCATTTAATTTTTTTTTTTAGAAATCTAAATCTTTGTTACAGAGGGAATGTCTACATTGCCCTATAAAATTCTGACCCTTTCCAAGTCAGGTCGATTTTAACATCAATTTCACCAACCTAAGTTTTGCCTTCTATCATAATTCAACTAGAGCAAATGAGTCCCCCCAATCAAATCTTAAGACAATGTCTCAAAGGAGGATATAGAAGTTGTTGCCAATGAGTGAGAGAAAAATGGCAATAGAAAAACAAAATGAGCAAAGACTTTTTTGTTACTGACATTTAAATGTTTTTCACATCCAGACAATATATATTTTAAATGAGGCTTCGATATTGCGTATCGTGAGTACTGCTCTTGTCTGACTTGATGTCATGTTTGCTGAGGCAAAGCAATTTTTCTGCTCTTCTTCTTTCTGGGTCAGCCTAGTTGAAGCAAATCAAATTGTTCTCTCTCTCTTTCATCCATCATCATTTAAGATCACCAAAAATTCACATTGTGGAACGTGCCCTTGTTTCCTTTTACAATATCTGTTTATTTCTGAACATCATTCATGAAGGATAACACTTTTCACAGGTTAATCAGGGAAATTGCCTAGGCTGACAGCAACAGCAAGCTTATTGACTGCGACAAAAGTCTGAGGAATGTGTGTACCATTTGGTTCCCCGATGGGCTTTGCAAAATCGTAGAGCTCTGATTTACCTGAAAGGAAAATTGCTATTTAAATTCATAAACTATTTATGTGTAATGATGCAGGAAAACAATGACTTTATCTGTTTTGTTCTAGGGATTTTACTTCAGAAAACTCCCCAAAGCAGCATGCATTTATTTCAGTAAAGAATACTTAGCTCTACACTTGAAAAAAGCTGAGCATTTCCTTTGCTTGCTCTTCCCAATAACGTGAGTGCTGAAGGAAAGGGATAAGGCAGAGCAGCTAAGCCAGGCCTGGGAAGAAATCATCAAGGTAGCAAGCTACCTTAATTGAACTCTACACATAAAATCCAAAAACTCAGAGGCTATGTTTAGTGCAAGACCCATCCTCATGAAAATGGTTCCTGTAACTCAGAAAAATCAAATCTTCTTTATACAAAATGATTCAAGGAATCAGAAATATTCCATTAGGATTTTAATGGTGAGGGCACAAGCAAAAGAACTTTCATTTTCTCTTCTGTCGAAGTTTCTTGAAAAAATAAATGAAACAAAAAGGTTTTCATAGTATTTTCACTTAAAAAAATTATTTCCATGACTTTGAAGATTGACAAGAAAAATGAATCTGTAGGAATATTTTTTGAAGAAGCTGACTTTGGATAACTTTGATCATTGTTTGACAAGTGGCTTATATGTGTATGTGTGTGTGTGATTAGTTTTTTAAATTAAATTTACTGGGATGACATTGGTTAATAAAATTATACAGGATTCAGCTCTACATTTCTATAATCCATCATCTGTATATTGCATTGGGCGTTCACCACCTAAGATAACACTCCATGTGACCAGTAATAATTGAAAAACCCAAAGGTTTTTACAGTTATATATCTAATTGTAGCTAAAGCATGATACTTTCATATAAATGTCTGTGATTCAACACTACTTTTATAAAATTTAGAGATATCCAGTGCTAACAAAATGTAAACCCCTATTTCCAGTTCTTTCTCATCCCTCACATCCCACCCAGCCCTTGACTTGACCTTCCCACAAAGATGTGGCACTGCTCTCTGCTTCCTGGAAAAGAGGATAAAATGACCCTTTTCGGAACAGTCTTACAATCATATATATTTTCACTGACATATTCTTTTGGTTGGCTTGTTAAATTACTGACAGGTATGCAGGAAGATTCATCTGTTTCTTCTTGTACTTCTATTTTTATTTTATATAACTGAGTATGTTTTTATAGTTACAATTTCACCTTCCTTGAAATTTCTTCCCTTTATTATTATATAGTGATTCATTTTTTTTAAAGTAAAGTCTTCATTTTTTTTAAATTTTATTCCTTTTTTTTAGAGAGGAGACAGAGAGAGAGAGAGAGAGAGAGAGAGAGAGAGAGAGAGAGAGAGAAAGGGGGGAGGAGCTGGAAGCATCAACTCCCATTTGTACCTTGACCAGACCAGTGCAGGGTTTTGAATTGGCGACCTCAGTGTTCCCAGGTCGACGCTTTATCCACTGCGCCACCACAGGTCAGACCAGTGATTCATTTTTATTAGAAGTAATTTGCCTTAAAGTCTATTTTCTTCTGATATTAACATGATTATACCAGCATTTTTTTAGTTTAATATTGGAGTGACATACCTTTTTTTATGCCTTCACTTCTAAACTTTCTGAAACTTTGTGCTTTACTTGTGCCTGTTGTAAACATGACAGAGCTGGCTTTATATTTAAATCAGGACTAAAATCTTTGTATTTTAACTGGAGCATTCAGTTTATTTAAATGTACCAGAAATACTAATGTAGTATTATTGTTTTTATTTCTTCCATCTTATTTTGTAATATCTATTTGTCTCATCTTTTTGTCTTTTTTAACTTTTTTCTAGTGGATTGAGGACTTTTTCTCATTCTACTTTTTATCTTTTAATGTTTGGACTCTAAATACTTTATTTTTATTACTTTAATGATTACTCTTGAAATTTTAGCATGTGTACTGACTCAACAAAGTCTATGTTTAATCAATCAATATTGTTACCCTTAACAGCACAAACACTTTAGAACACCTCAACCTTGATAATTCTTCTTCCAAATTATATGCTGTTTTTTTAATCTTACCAAAGTTTAGATAGTTAGTATTTTTATTATTTCATTTGGAAACTTCATAGAGAATTAACCACATTTTACACTTTCTTTGGTTATCATATTTTCTTCATGCATCAAAGCATTCATCAGGATTCACTTTTCTTGGTCTGGATTGCATACTACAGAATTTACTTTACTGGGAATTTTATTTGACAATGTTTTTGTTTATTCTCACTCTTGGCAGATATTTGTGCTCAGTATGTAATTCTAGGTTGATAGTTATTTTCTCTGAGTAGATTAGTGCTTATAGTTCACTGTCCCCTGGTATCCACTGTTGCTGTTGAGAAGTCTACTCTCAGTCTTCCCTTTGTAGGTAATCAGCATTTTCTTTCAGACTGCTTTTAAGGTTTTCCTTGCTTTTCTATAATGTTCTATAAGGTATAATGTATCTACCTGTTGGTTTTTTATAGTTTGTTTTGCTTAGAATTTGTTGGGCTTTCTGAATCTCATGATCGGTCTCTTTCATAATTCTGGAAAATTCCAAGTTATTATCTTTTCAAGTATTGCTTCAACCTAGTTCATTCTCTCTTTCTCCACATTTTTTTCTTTAAAAATTAAATTAAATTAAGTGACATTGATCAATAAAAGTACATAGGTTTCAGGTAAACATTTCTATTTGGAGTGTTGATTGCGTTCTGTGCCTATCACCCAAAGTCAAATCATTTTCTGTCACCATATATTTGTCCTTCTTTACTCCCCTCCCCTTGGCCTTCCTCTACTCTTAATCCAGAAGTGATTAGACATATCAGAATTTCTCATTCTATCCTCCATGTTTATTAACCTTACTTTGTCTCTTGCTACATTCAGAATAATTATTTAGTTCCACCTTTAAGTTTGTATTTACTTTAGTTGCATTTACTTTGCCATTAAATCTATTGACTGAATTTTTAACTTCAGCAATTATATTTTTCATTTCTAATATTTATTCAGTTCTTTTTTAAATATGCTTTATCTTGTGCTTAATTGGGTCATACTCCTTATTCACATTTCTAAATTCTACCTCTTCTATCTTTGTACCTCCTTATTTTAAACTTCATATCTGATTCTTGCCATATCTGAAATATTTACTGTTCTCCTCTGGTACTTCTGCTGGCTCTTGCACATGGTGCTTTGTTTCCTTACATATTATATTTTGTTTGTTTGTGTGTATGTCGTTTGTTTTTTTTTTAATTAGGGAATATTTTATCGCTTCACATTCATTTTGAAATATCCCTTAATTTTTTTTTTTTTTACAGGGATAGAGAGAGAGTCAGAGAGAGGGATAGATAGGGACAGACAGACAGGAACAGAGAGAGATGAGAAGCATCAATTATTAGTTTTTCGTTGCCGTTGCAACACCTTAGTTGTTCATTGATTGCTTTCTCACATGTGCCTTGACCGCAGGCCTTCAGCAGACAGAGCAACCCCTTGCTGGAGTCAGCGACCTTGGGTCCAAGCTGGCGAGCTTTTTTTGCTCAAGTCAGATGGTCCCGCGCTCAAGCTGGCGAGCTCGGGGTCTCGAACCTGGGTCTTCTGCATCCCAGTCTGACGCTCTATCCACTACGCCACCGCCTGGTCAGGCTGTATGTCAGTTTTTTAAATGAGCTTGTATTTCTTGGAATTTATCCACTAGAAAGTCTTTGTGGCTTGTGGTGAAGAGTATTTCTATTTCAGTTTTATAATAAAAATTTAACCTCTTGGAATTCCAGCTTTATATATTATAAGACAGGGGCCTTAAAGAAGCCTTATGCTTTAATATTCTGTCCTTTGCCCCATCTTGTGAATCAATTAAAACCAAAACTTTAGAACATCAGGTCTAGAAAATGTCCTTATGTCAAAAGCCAACCTCAGTATTCTTCTTTTCTCTATAGGGTTTCTATTTTCACTTAGTTTTTGGCCTTAGAGGATTTCTTACTTCCTTGCCAACTTATTTGTTCCCTTAAATGTGTTTTCTATATTTTACATAGCAGTGGTAGTTGATTTCAGCTGGTTGGTCAGTCAAAGGATTCAGTTTTCTATAGTTACCTGAAAGTATACAGAAAAAAATACACACAGGTGCACACAAAATAATTTCCTCCATCAGCTAAGTGTTAAAATCATTTGACTTGGTGAAGGATAATACTATTTGAGATCAGAGCATTGGAACAGATTTTTATCAGAACTCCATTTCTAATAAGTATTCTAGAAAATCCTATTTTGTTGGGCAAATAGTAGTTACATGCCCTAACCTTATCTCCAAAGGTTGGTTCTATTCTGGGTCCATCCCTAAACTTCCAGTCTGCAAGGTCAGCAGCCCCATCTCTACAAGGTGAGCAGTCTCACTCATCTCAGCAATGCCAATACCTCTCATGCCTGAGCCTGCTGACCCACTCTCCAAAAGAAGTCACACAGAACTGGAGCTACTAACTTGCAAAAAGGCAAACTCAGGTACACACTTTCACCTTGTCTCCTGTTGACAACTGAAAGATCATCCTCCTTCTACTTACCGATCAGGGTGATAGGGCAAAGAGGATAGTAAATAGGAACATCTTGGGGAATCACTGCAGAATGCTTTTCATGGGCAGTGGGCTTCATACAACTGAACCATTTAATCAATTGTGTTGTGGAATATTATGTTCCAAACTATGGTGATTACTATGTTTTCAACCCAGTTAAAACACACATTTTATAGTATTAATTAACAATAATAGTAGAAATAATAAAAGTAATAAAACTAAAAATAAATAAAAGTATAAATAAGATTAAAATAAGAAAATAAAAATTTCCTAATATCATTTTTCTTAAAAGTAAAAGGAATTTGGGGGAGGAGATACATTTGCCAAGTTTGTGGACATCCTAGGGGCTAGGTTCAGACAAGCAATGGCATTGGTCCTACGAAGCAGTTCTGCTGTAGATTGCAGAACCGAAGTGTTTTCAGCTCTGCAGTTGACCTTTTCTTCAACAGAACACTCTGAAATCTGCCCAGGCCCAAATCTAGACCTGATGAGCTAGTGCTAGTACATATGAAGTGCATAATACATGCCCGCTGGATAGGCTCACATGGCACACACATGTGTTTCATTCATTCATTCATTCCTCTGACAGAGGGAAAACACAGGCAGAGAAATAAAGGAGTGTTTAGCCTCATAAACCTGAATCCCTCTGATGCAAAAGAGGACTAGGGGACTGAGAAAGAAGCCAATCTCACATGATTTAGGGTGTTGACCACTTACCTTAATCCTTCTATCTCTCCCAGCGAATGTGAGGAATGTGCACCAGCCACCAGAAGCACAGCTCCTTTTTTTATTTCTACATGTTGTATAGCAGAGCTGCTAAAACCAAGGCTTCAGAAGCAGAAAAGCAGTTTTCAGAATTCTGACTGTGTGGTCATGACCAAAGTACATACTTAACTATGTTGTCACACTTTCTAATCCGCCAAGTGGAAAATAATATATAGTACCTGCATCATTGTGTCGTGATAATGATAACAGCTAACTTTCACAAACCTCCTCACTTAGCCACCATCTGCATTAGGCTTAGTTATTATTAGTATTATTGATTGTAATAATGATAACACTAGATTAAACATTACCATTATTATTATTAATCATAAACAAGAACAATATCTAATTTTAATTATTTATTGGGATTTCGGCTTCAATACAAAACCTATAGGTAATCTCCATTGCCTTAGGCTTTGCTCTTTATAGAAAGTGGCTGCTCTGGCTTGTGCCTCACCATTTAAGGAGAGCTAAGGTTACCTATGAAAGCTTTTTTTCACGACTTGAGGACTAGATCTGTGAACTAAGATTGGTTTTCACATTGCAGTCAAAGAATGTTAATGTTTCTCTAAGATAGGCCACATAGCAAGATCACAATAAAAGTCTGAGAGTGAACACTGGAGAAGCTGATAAGAGACTTGAGTCCTATAAAGGTATTTGGGAAGCATACAGCTAAATGGTGGATGAAAATCCTAGAGGAATGATGGAGTACAGAGAGGCAGGGACTCACCACGTCTTCTCTGATTCATTTATGAGAAGAATACACATTTTGTAGCCTCCAGTCGTCACCAAGGACTGTCACTGAAAGCCTTTGTAAAAGACATTCAAGCTAGGCAAGGTAGAAATACTGGCAGATGACATGAAAAACCCAAATTAGGTGTCTGAATCAGACACAAAGACGAACAGCTTCTGAAATAGCCTTATTTTTTTTAACCTCTCTTGAAGGTGAATACAGAGACAGACGAGTCATCATCAGTAATTTAAATGTAAGATGATCAGTGCTTGGAGAGTAGATATGACGATGGGGACTGACAAGCTCTGGAAGAAGGATCTTGCAGCTATTTTTACATTCTCTCATCTTGACCTCTTTTCCGTTTAAAAATGAAAGGAGAAACAGGGGCACAAAGTTATTAAGGTTTGTCCAGTGAAAGGAGCCAGAACAAGAACCCAAGTTTCTTATTTTTATCCAAGATTTGTGATGATCAAATTATCCCACCTGCCTATCTCACAAAACATCACGCTCTTCCAGAGTGAAGCAGGGCCTGCTTCATAGCCTAATCTACTTCCTCGAGTAAGAGGGATGATCCACATTTGTGGAGCGCTTTAGAATAGACAAAGGGCTTTCACATATCATACCTCATTTTTAAAAGCTGAAACAACTGGAAGCAGCTATTTGATGTTTCCCTTGAAGAGACCTCCAGGGCTGGCTTTCTGTTTCCCAGGGGCCTAATGTAACAATCCTCTTGGTGTCTGTGGTGTTTCCATTGCTGCCAAAGGTCAAACAAGAGGTGAGCAAACATTTTAGTGGGTTTACTGCTAAACTCTTCTTTCATCTCTTCTTTGTTGCCCTCAGTACAGTAAGTTTCACTCAGTGTTGATAGATTCTGCCAGTTTAAGAGATAAAACATACAATGAAACCCATTTTACCATAAACTGATATAAGCAAGAATTTAGTTCCTATGACATCTCATCAATGTTATAATGAAATGATGTTGAATGAATCGATGTTTTTCCAGGACCTAGTGTAGTTTCAAAAGATCCTCTAGAAAATAATAAATAAAATAAAATAAGGAAGGGAAGGAAGTGTAAACAACTCCAAAAGGCACTGGAGCAAAATAGGAGAACCTTTATTCAGGTAACAGTTTGCAAACAGGTTTGTAGACAGCCTCCCACAGGAACCAAAGTGTGCTTGGTGGAGACAAAGGAGAAGTCACTTTTAATTCCTGTCCTGCGTATAGTCCCCATATTGGTCTGTTTAGTGTAAGTGAGGTTTCTAAATTGTGTATTTCTGATTGGTCCAAATCATGTCATGAAGTGCTGGTTATTTGGTATTGATAGAAGTGAGGATACAATTTGTCTAATTCTGAGAAATGGGGCAGGTCTCAGTCTATTGGTGGAAACTAGGGTTTCTCTGCAGTGGTTTACCTAGATGGCCTGAATCAGAGGGCATGGTGTGGGAAGCCAAGGTTCTTCCCCGTCTACAGAGTACATGAGGGACTCCTGTCAGCAAATGACTGCTAAGCTCTTACTACTAATAAAATTTGGGCCCTCGTTTGACTACAGGGAGTCCATTTCAGCAGATAAATTCCTTCTTGGGGTTTACATCAGATGAATCTTTCTTCCTGGGGTGAAAGAAAGGGAGGGAGGGAGGAAGGAAGGGAGGGAGGAAGTGAGGGAAGAAAGAAAGAGTTTTCCTTTCTGTCACTTAGGGCTATTTCTGGTACCCAGAGCAACTTCACAGAATTTGATGATGAAGCTTAAGAGAGCTTTTCTCAGTCAAAGGGAGGTGAAGAAAGGATCTTGGTAAAAGACTGAGACGGAGGTGGTAGGGTCTAGATGGTGACTACTGTGTGTTTCTAGAATTTTAAATCAACTATCTTCCTATTTGATATAGTACTAGAAGTCTAGTGCACCTTGATATAGCCACTGTGGAAAGCAGTGTGAAATTATCTCAAAAAATTAAAAATAGAGCTTCCTTTTAACCCAGCTATTTCATTTCTGGGAAAAAATTCAAAGAAATATGAAACACTGACTCAAAAGAATATATGTACCCCTGTGTTCATTGCCTCATTATTTACAATAGCCAAGATCTAGAAGCAACCCAAGTGCCCATCAGTAAATGAATGAATAAAAAAAGTGTAGTACATTTACACAGTGAAATACTACATGGCCATAAAAAGAATCTTGCTTTTTGTGACAGTATGAATGGACCTGGAGATCATTATGCTAAGTGAAATAAGCCACTAAGATAAAAACAAGTACCACCTGATCTCACTCATATATGGAATCTAATGAACAAAATGAACTAACAGGGAAAAATAGAGACAGACTCATACATATAGAGCTGGCTGACACCTGTTGGGTGGGCAGCAGAGGTAGAAGGATAGATAAAAAAGAGGACAGAAATAAAAAACTTATGGACACGAACAACATGTGATGTTTGCCGGGAGGGAGGGAGGTAGGGGAATAGGGGAGGATAAATGGTGATGGACAAAGACTTGACTTCGGGTGTGTGGGGAACACACACAATATGGTGTACAGAGATGTGTTGTAGAATTGGGCACCTGAAACCTGTAGAATTATGTTAGCTAGTATTACCCTAATGAATTCAATTTTTAAAAACCACAACTATTCTCCTAAATTTTCTTTTTATTACATTGCTGATGTCTTCTCAAAGACTATTGTTCATGGGATTTAAGGTCTTCAATTTATAAGTTCTTCTTATATAGTAATATTATCAGGTAAATTATTTTTGGTTGAACCAGTGAGTAGGAGTCAAAACTTTGTCTCTATTGATTTAAAATGATAAGTGCCTTTCCGCACACAATTTAAAATGCAAATGGAAATTGTATCAAGTCCCCTCAAGATTACTAACTTTTGGTTGAAATCCTTATTACACAGTTTCACCTCTGTGTCCAAATCATTACATTATCTTGAATTGCAGTCAGCAATTGAGCCCTATTGAGTCATTGTAATGTAAACTGGACTGTGATTTATCCATAAACACAAGTCAGTTTGGATTTGGGCTGGCTCTAAATGCAAGATCATTTATTCAAGTAAGTAGAGTAAGAGGCAAATAAGGCCAGAGACCTCATCCTAAAAAGTGTTGGCTGAAGCCTCCTTCCTCACCATAAACTTGGACCATCCTCCTCAAGAGGGGTCATATGAGAACTGAGACAGCATCAAGCCAAAGTGTGGATTCACCATCACTGCCAGGAAGCAACAATTTAAAACACTTGCTGTACATTCAAGGATCCTTATGGTTGGAGGGACGTTAAAGTCCATCTAATCCAATACCCCCACTTAACCAATGAGGATGCCAAGATCCTGAGTGATGATGTAACTGATGCAAAAATCACACTGGGTTAAGACTAAGATATGTCTTTACATTTCAACTTTGATTCAAGTAATACATCCAGTAATGCATTTTTTTGTAAAATAATGTCATACTGGTTGTATTAAACTTGCTTTTAATTTCATTTTATTTCAGTAAGAGCAGAAAATTTTTTATATATATATATATATATATATATATATATATATATATATATATATATATATATATATATATATATATATGCTAGAATAAAAATATTATGCAAAATTACAATTACAAAAAAATAATGTAAAATCAAATTTACTGAATTCAGTGCCATAAAGAAGACAGTTCATTTTTCTCTTAATAGATTTATTTTTCAGAGAAGTTTTAGGCTTATTGAGGAATTGAGCACAAAGTACAGAGAACCTGACCAAGCAGTGGTGCAGAGGATAGAACATCAAACTGGGACCAGAGGACCCAGGTTCAAAACCCTGAGGTCGCTGGCTTGAGCTTGAGCATAGGCTCATCTGGCTTGAGCATGGTCTCACCAGTTTGAGCGTGGAGTCACTGGCTTGAACATGAGATCATAGACATGACCCCATGGTCGCTGGCTTGAGCCCAAAGGTTGCTGCCTTGAGTTTAAGGTCACTGGTTTGAGCAAGGGTCACTCACTCTGCTGTAGCCCCCACCCCCATTAAGGCACATATGAGAAAGCAGACAATGAACAACTAAGGAACAGCAATGAAGAATTGAGGCTTCTCATCTCTCTCCCTACCCGTCTGTCTGTCCTTATCTGTCCCTCTCTCAGTCTCTCTCTCTCTGTCTCTGTCACACATACAAAAAAAGGAAGTACAAAGAGTTTCCATATACCGTGTGTCCTCACACCTGCACAGCCTCCCCTATCAACACCTGGCACCAGAGTCATATACTTGGGTTTTTTTGTTTGTTTTGTTTTTTTACTGCAAGTTTTGCTCTTTGACCAACATCTTCTCAATTTTCCCCAACCTTAGCTCACGACAACCACCATCCTATTCTTTGCTTTTATGAGTTTAACTTTTCTCGGTTCCAAATATAAATGATATCACACAGTATTTTTCTTTTTCTGTCTGACATATTTTACTTAGCATAATTCCTCAAGGTCCATCCATGTTGTTCCAAATGACAAGATTTCCTTCTTTCTCATGGCTGAAAATACACCAGTTTGTGTGTGTGTGTGTGTGTGTGTGTGTGTGTGTGTGTGTGTGTGTGTGTGTGTGTGTGTGTATCACATCTTTCTTTATCTATTCACCCATTGACAGACACAGGTTGCTTCCATATCTTAGTTATTGGGAATATGCTGCAATGAACGTGGGAGTGCAGACATCTTCCATATCCTATTTTCATTTTCTTTGGCTATAAACCCTGAAGTGGGATTGCTAAATTATATGGTAGTTCTATTTTTAATTTTTTAAAAGAACTTTCATGCTGTTTTTCATATGGGATGAACCAATTTACATTCCCTCCAACCATGCACAAGGCTTCCCTTTTCTCCACACCCTCACCAACACTTCTTCTTGATGATAGCCATACTAACAAGTGTGAAGTGATGAGAGTGGTACTGTTGTTATCACTGATCAACCTACATTGATTCTTCTTTTAATCCAAGCTGATTTTAATTTAGCTAGCAAGAGGAATTCTATCTTAAGTACTGCCATTTTTTCAGTGAAAACACAGAAAAATCACTACCTTGGGCAAGTCCTAACTTTCCTCTTTTAGTTAAAATGGCAGGGAGAACAGAGCAAAGTAGATGAAGAAAAATAAATGAGAAAATATTCAAGATCTTTTTCAGTTTGCCCACACTAGCATTTTGTGACTCACAACTAAGTCAGAATAATTTATCTCCTTCTCCTATGAGACCATCAAGAAATGCCTGGGAAAAGGCGAGTCCACCTCCAGCTCCTACTGTTATTTTGTCAACAATAACTTTCTCAAGGGATTTTCACACCAAAATTGTATTTGTAATTTAACATCTACCAACATCAACAAGAGAGAGCAGATAATTCTCAGTATATCTGCAGGACTCACAAATACCAAGGTGTAGAGAGGAGATTCTATTATTTCTTTTTCCATGTACACGATGCCATGCATAATTTAAAAACTAAGAGCCTACTGCTTTCTGTTGGGGCCAGCTGTTTACGTGGCTGTAATATTGTTTCACTGGCTGTGTTTCTGGGAGTGCTTTCTCTCTGTGTCAGCAAAACTGCTCTGTGGACAGGGCTGGGGCACTAGTGGAATCTCATGAAGATGATTAATTACCGAGCATCTAGCCATAGATGTTCTACTCCTCTCTGTGTTGTGGCCCCTTTCACCTCTTCTTCAAGGGCAAGCACTCCAGCAATCCTTTTCCACGCCATCCCTTGAATTCCCAGCTCTTCCATCACATCCTCCTCATAACTGTGGCTTTCCTCCTGGAATTCTAGGCCACAACACAAGAAAAAAATAGGTGTTTTCATTCCACTGTAAATTTACTGCAGTCAGAGCAAAAACCAAAGCAACACATTCTAAACACACCAAGCTCTTGGGAGAAATGTCTACTTGCTAAACTGATGCTTCACTGTGACCTTGGTCCCCTTTTCAAGATTGTCATTATCACAGTACCACTGGATGGTCACATTGATGGAAAATGTAGACTCAAAATATAAATTGGGTCATTTTATCGAGTTTTTTGCATCCTTTTTCTTTATAACAAATATGTGATGCAGAGTGAGTAGTATGTGATCACTGACTCCTATAAAATTGAATTTAAGTGAAATCATTTCACATACATATCCCTTTTCTTAAATAACTTCATTGTCTTCTTTTCTTAAGACAGAAGAGTTTAATTGAGAAGTTTCCTAAATGTGAGAAGCAGTGGGACCTGCTCTCCTGGGACTTTAAAATTGACTTCTCCATCCTCCAGGGGGGCATACTTCTTCCCTCTGCCCCTTATTTCATTGGGTAAGAAAATAGCTGAGTGTTATCTTTGCCCTTTCCTGGAGACATACTACAAAGCCAATAGAGAATAAGAGATTTGTTGCTCTTTTCTCAAAGGACATCTCTGCTCACCAGATCAGAATTTCTTAGCATGGGGAGCCTGGGTCATGTACATCAGAAGCTCATTAAAATGTGGCTTCCTGAGGGCCAACCAAGAGAAGCAGAGTGGCCTGGTGCAGGAGGGAGCAGCTGACTTGAAAGTCAGGAGACCTGGTTCTAGTCCACCTCCTGACCCGGCATTACTATGTAACCTTGGCCATCCCGGTTCCCCACATTTGTAAAATATGGGATCATTGGACAACAATGGTTCTGCAGACACTCTGAGCAACACAATCATGAGCTTTTGTGGAATGTATGACCCACTGAACACTAACCGGTGGGTTCTGCATCACACTTTGAAGCTCCCAAGAAAGAACTCTGGGGCCGAAAGCCCAGCTGGACTGAGTCTAGTGAGACATGCTCCCCCATCACACCCCAGAAACTGGAGCCCTCAAAGTTTTATTTCTTTTTCAGAAAATCAGCTTGATATCTTTTAAGTCAGGATTCATATTTCTTTGTTGTCCTAAAGGGAGTCAGAGAAGGACAGAGTAAAAAAAAAAAAGGTGAAAGAAACTAAATAAAGTGTCCATAAGAACATCCCTAAAGAACGGAGGTGAGGGAAAAGTTGTGCTTGAACTTAAACCTCTGAAAACATTTGGCAAAACGCTAAGTTCTCCCTGCATGTTTTATATTCTGAATTTTCACACGAGCTCACTGTGTTTCCAGAACCCCCCAGATTCTGGGCCCCTTACTTCCTGTACCTAAAAGCATGACATTCCCAGGAGTGAATCCGCACCGCTCAGTACCCTTTGCAGCTGCCATTTGCTTAGCCTGGGAGACATCCAATTCCTCCCTCACAGTTCCACTTCCCTTTTGAGGTAGGATATCCCAGATGTACCGAGGCCTTCACCCAGGGTAGCTTTATGCTCCACAGGACCTGCCAACAACGAGAAAATGAATCTGATCTTAAACAACTGTGTAAATGTCATTGAAATTCATGTTTTTCCAGGAGAAGATGACTTTTCCCTCACAATAGTGGATTGCATGCATTTGGGAGACCCAGAAAATCTTGAATTTCCCATAATATCCCCACCCCCAGTTTTTTTCTTCTTATTATTCCCTTAACTTTGCTTTTGTTCAGGAAAGAAATCCCCAGGTCAGAAATTTTGCTCATTCCCATCAATAAGACTTTTTGAATCTCCCAAGAGACAGAGAGGAAAGCCAAATGTGATTACTCACCCTCTCGGGTTTCATCATATGGGGATTCATCCAAGGAACAGAAGGTGGTGCACATTTCTGAACTTTAATATGCCTTCTGAGAGGCATTCATAAAGAAAGAAAGAGCCAACGGAAGGGTTTTCACAGTGGGACAGAGCAAAGTACTGCCCTGCCTGCTGTGTATGGGCTCCCTTGACCAGGACTGATGTCACTGTGTGTGAATAAGTGCCTCCTCTCTTCCTTCACCTCTGCTGTTACCCTGGAAACTCTACTCCCTCAACCTGGGTTCTGCCTAGTGAGGATTTGTATGACCATTTACAAAAATTATCAGACAAGCAAAAGTTTTATCTCATTTAAAACCCATGCTTAGCCACTGACCAAGTGATCTTGGGCAAGTCAGATAACACCCCTGATTATCTTGGATTTATCAACTCTCTATCTTGACTCTACATGAAAATCACCTGGGAATTTTCATAAATATTGCTGTCTGGACCCTGTCCTGGGAGATGCTGAGCCTTTTGGTTTGGGGCTGACCCAGGCCTCAATATTTGGAACTCTCCCTAGGGGTTTCCAAGGTGTAGCTGAGGTAGCCAACCACCTGTTAGATCCTTATTCTTTAGAGTGAGGTTCTTAGGCCAACAACATCAGCGTCACCTGGACACCTGCTAGAAATGAAGACCCGCAGGCCCCACCCCTGACCAACTACATCTGAATCTGCATTTTAACCGGCTTCTCAGGTGATCTGTGAGTACCTGACAGACAGAAAAACACAGCTCTACCCCCTTACCTGTTAGAGGGAGGTGAGCATACTCACCCTGTGCTGAGCTCTGTGCTGCATGTTCTCCCTTGTAATCTAAGAAAGGTTCAGAGGAGAAACTGCATATATGGGCTCTTAAGAACTTAGCCCAGGCATGGCCAACAGTTTTTGCCCCTGGGCCAGATTAGAGAGAAAACTTTTTTCATGGGCCAGATGAAATATTAAAATTAAAAAATGTTATATACAAAAACAATTCATTTAAGAAAACAAAATTTTAATTATGTAATTTATTTATGAATAAATGTAAGTGAGTGAAAAAAATTTAATATACAATATTATTTTAATAAAAATATAATTACATATCATATAAATATCCAAACTGTATTGCAATCAATCAAAACTATTTAATTAATAGAATGAGCTTGAAGGGGTTATATTGCAAATAAAACAATTATTTTGTTTTACAAACATCCTGGACATGTTTTCAGTTATCAACTGCAGCTATTGTCTATGCTACAATGCCACTTGATTCAGCACACTTGACCACAAAAATAACGAATTGTTTGACCTTTGCTGCGCACTGTCAAACTCCGCCTAAAAGAATGTGGGTTTCACATCGCCGCTAAACATCAAACAGTTCATATCGAGTACAGACGAGTACAAAAGTTGTGAATCTTTATAATGCAATTTTTTAAAAAAATAGAGAAGTATCGCGAATCCATTCGACCAATTATTGGAAGTTAACCCTAGATTAGTCACACGCAAAATTCTTTTCTGAGAATCACTATCTTCTTAAATATCTCAATTTCCAATAATCAAAGACGCTTCCGCTTCTGAGTAGCTGAGATTTTAAAGTAGCGGAGAATATTAAAAATTTAATCATGGGCCACATAAAGTCATTAGATGGTCTGGATCCAGCCCGCGGGCCATATGTTGGCCATGCCTGCCTTAGCCTTTTTCACAAGGTTCTTGCATGTGACATCATGGGTTTGTTGGTGCAATGGCTAATCTCTTATGCGGTTTTCCTATGAGACTGATGGTTAACATTTAAATGACTGTGTGAAATGGTTCTACAAGTTTAGTATCACTTTTTTATCTCAGAAATTGGATTTCTTCCCTTCAAAATTTAATAAAATTGGCCTCCTTTTTCTATCACATTTTAGTTTGATTTGGAGGTTATAAACTGACTCTAGTTGGAGACCGACTCGAGGAACCAAATGAAGTGGTTTTTTAGGATGGGGATCCCTAAAATAGGGAACCAGAAGCTGGATGATTGGGCTTAAGCTGGTCAGACAAGTTTTTGTGTAGGAATTGGCAAACTGGTCCACAAGCCAAGCCACCTGTTTTTATAAATAAAGTTTTATTGGAACGCAGCCTTGCTCATTCATTTAGGTATTTAGGTATTGTCAGTGCTGCTTTCACACTAGTAGTCATGAGAGAGACCATACGGCCTGAAAAACCCAAAATGATACTTTCTATGTTCCAAAGGCTGATACTAGCCTTTCACAGAAAACATTTGCCAATTCCTGGTTTAGAGTAACTAATAAATGAGGACAAGTTTGGGTGTTTACTGGCCAACTAGATCCATGGCCCCTGATTCCAACCAGACACTGAGCAGCTGTGTGGTCAAGGCAGAGCCAGGCAGAAGGCCCAGTATGGATACACCTGTATTCTGAGAACAAATTTAGGAGCAAAGAGAACCTCTTGTTTTTATATGGAGAGCAGCATCTGTCTGTCAGGCTCTTGGAAGTATTGCTTCCATTTATCTAAAATGTCCCCTTCACACGTAACTGTATTTCAAGATAAGATTGGGGAAAAGCCTAGCTAGAAAACCTAGAATTTAACCCAGAAACACCAGATTTCCAGTGAAAGTAAAAAGCAAGAATCATTACTTAAGAAAAATGTAAGAAAAACTAATTTGTTACTAGGCTATTTCAAACAAGAGATTCCTTGCTCGGGGACAGTTTCAAGCACTTGCCACGTTGATATTAAGCCAATTGTGGATGGTATCAGAGTTTCTAAAATGAAAGCAGATGCGCTTTTGTTTTTTTCTCTTCTGTGGGCCAGGGAAAAATCAAGAGTCACATAAGAATTCATCCCAGCTCTCAGTCTAAGGACTAGTAATTGCTAACTTGCCAACTATGGGGCAATAATGGTTTGTGCAACAGGGATTAAAGGAAGAGATAATGGATGGGGTAAAAAGAAAGAATCTCCTCAAACCTGGGTTCTTGAAACTGGATGCTCCCTTGACTATATAATATTTCTGAATTTAATATCTTTTCTCTCATAATTCTGTTGAGTCCCTTCTCTTACCCTAGTTTGACTTTTATTTCCTCCAGTAGGCACTTGTAAGGTCAGAAATCGGTCATAATTGATTGACAGCTGGACTGAACTGAAAGTATGGCAATTAGTTATTGCCTGATTCTATCCAAATGGTATTTCTAGATCTGCAATGGTGATGAATAGTGTAAGTTCCAAGTGGTTAAAAAAAAAGAGCAAGAAAAAGATACTAGCAGTCTTGGTTCTAACAGATTGTTCAAATTATCTTCTTTCTGTTTCACTTTGCAAGTTATCAAAATAGAAGACTTGAATTCTTTGCATAATCTCTGTACATTGTGCTTGTTGCCAGTGTTATTCTCTCTGGTATGCGGCTGACTCAGCTGTCGGTCTCTAGCAGAAGGATTCCAAAATGTGGCTAATTCTGCCTTCAGAGTGAACATGAAATGTGTAGTTTAAAGATGTATGATGGTTTGATATGAACAATGGTGCATTCTTGTAAAATCATTGTAAGTAATCAATTATTTCTCAAAGCTTTTTCTTTATTCGCTGGAATTTTCTTTCTTTTCTTTCTCTTCCTTCCTTCCTTCCTTCCTTCCTTCCTTCCTTCCTTCCTTCCTTCCTTTTTTTAAATAAACAATCAGTTTGGAGGTTCTGTCTGAAATGGCCAATAATGAGCTTTGCTATGAGTGATTTTGATGTCAAGAGATTGCAAGAGAAGTAACAGATGTGAGGATCTCTGTTTATAGGAAAGACACTTTTCTCTCTGTGAGTTATGAGAGAGGTTAACATTTTTTCTCTGTATGTTTACATGATGTTTCTGGAAATCATTGTGAGGATTCTGTACATGACAAGAGTCTCCCAAAGGCAATGCTTGAGGGATTTGGGGATGAAATTGGTTTGTGCATCCAAGATGGAAAAGGATTCCAGGCTCTTCATATGCTGTATGAATTAATATCTGTATGTATTACCCGCTTAATGCAACGCTGAGCCAGGGAGGCTTATGAGTCACCGAAGTTAACGGTAAAATACTCAAAGCCTCCCTTTATTTTTTGCTATATCCTTCTGTACTTTATTTATATATCTTTGCAATTTTAGGTACTCGTGGCGGTTTTATTGTTTGTTTGTTTGTTTTACTTTTTTGCCTTTGTGCCTTTTTCCAGAGTTTGCATTAGATGCAGCCACATACATAAATTTTGGTTATGGCCATTGCTATGCAACATCTCATCAGCATTCTAATGTGCAGGGTCTGGGCTTCAACCCTGGGATTCTGAATCAGTCACAGAAAACTTCATCCTGAGAAGTTTCAGTATTTCCTTTCCTGTCAAAGTAGAATCAACCCAGTTTTAGAGTCTGGACAGTTGCTGTCCTCTCTTAGTGAATCACGAAAGGAAACCAGTGAAGTGATCATCAGTTCCCTCCTTAAATTCTCCTAAGAGGTTAACTAAAAATAATAAATCAAGTGTGTAAGGTATTTGCCATTTGCAGTGCACTTTACTAATGTTCTTTAATCTTTGTAGTAACACAGTGTGGTATCATCATCTCTACTTTAGCAGTGGAGGAAACTGAAGTCCACAGAAGCTAAGTAAGCCTCCCTGAGACCACAACTAAGTAGCAGAGGCAGGCTTCAAATTCGGATTCTCTAACTCTAAACACCATTCTTTGTCCACCACAAAACACTACCCATGTGCAGACCAGGAAGTGAAGAAGCCAGTAAAACGAGGCCTCATCTGTGACTGAGAAACCTGGGTAACCACAAAGAGAGAGGAGGAGAAAGAGTTTGGTGGAAAAGGAAAGTGAGTATACAGAAGTAGGGAGAAAAGTGATTTTAAAAAGATGGAATCACAACTTCAATTCAAGTCCATTAGAGAAGAATTCATCCTCTCTCCTGTTTCCTGACACTCCCAACAGTGCCTTGATGAAGACTTGAAAAGGTTTGTTGAAAGTAAAAACATATACGGTATCTTCTATAGTTTTCTCTGTTTTGCTTTTATGACTTACGAAGGGCAGGAGAGTCAGTATGTTCTGCTTTGCTGGCCAACAGTGTCTGTCACAGCTACTCAACTGTGTCATTAGAGCAAGAAAGCAGCCACAGCAATGCAGAAACAAATGGGCATGGCTGTGTTCCAAGAAATCATATTTACAGAAACAGCAGCCAGCTTGAGACCTTGGCCCTGCCTCACTACAATGGCTTCTGGTCTTTGTTGGGATGTGATCGCACATTACATTTACCTGGGGAACTAAAAAGTGTCAGTGCCCCCAGGTCCTTCCCAACATTAATTGAATCATTTTGGAGTAAAATCTAGATGTAAATATATATTTTTAAAGCCTCCCATGAAACTCTAGTGTGAAAACCAGATAGAGGACCACTGTCTTAGATTCTAAAACAGTGATTCTCAAAGAATGGTCCTGGGAGGGACAGCAACATTAGCATGGCCTGGGAATGTACTTGGAATGAAATTCTCAAGCCCAACTGCAGACAGACTGAATCTAAAACTGAAGGAGTGGAGCCTGGAATCTGTATATTAACAATCCCTCCCGGTGGTTCTGAAATACAGGTTTGAGAATCACAGATCTAGGAACTATAGACTAAGCATTCATCCCAGCATTCAGCCCCATAGCCTTCATCTCATGGGTAAATCAGATAATGTTCTGAAACCAGCACTGAACCTGGCATCAAAAATCCAGCTCAAAGTCCCCATTCTGCTCTTTCCCACACCTCTCTGAGGCTCAGAGTCTCCATCTATAAACAGGATAATGTGACCTTTATACCTATGCAGGGCTTATCTTGGTTAAGTGATTGCATGTGTGCAGAGGCAGTTAAGAAACTATTAAGTACAGCACACATGTAACCACTGACTATTGTTGTACTGAGGCAGAAGGATACACACTTACAGTTCTTGGGCTCTGTCTGTGGTTCTTGGTCCAGGTGACTGCTGTGGCCCAAAAGCTTACTGCTAAGCATCCTCTAAAATAATTGTCTTATCCATATAATATCATGTTGGTTCTACTTTCTGAACTTCAACAAAGCCATGAAGAGAAGAAAGCAAGACCAAAGAGAAGTTCCTGTGTAATCAAGCAGATGAAGGAAATACTATCTTGGGAAAGCAGGAAAAAGCAGTTAGAATTAAGGCTAGGATTGTTCAAGGTCCACAAACCCTTGTACAAAGTAGACAACATGGGCAGTGAATGCTCCCAGAGATATTTTTCCAGGAGTCTCAGAGCCACACTGCTTGGTACACCTTGATATATCTCACCTGTCAAAAAGGAGCCCCAGCTCCACTCACAAATGTATTCCAAGTGTCTAGATACCTTTAGGAAAAACATGCATAATTTGTTCCTAAGACAAACTGATGCAAATTTGTAGTCCTATATGATTGACATCTAGGAGGATAAATATTTGGCATAAAACACCCCTTAGAACCCCTTTAAGGATACAATGTACTACACGGTGTGATGAACTCAGGAAATGTTTCAGGATATGTGCTGTTTTAGAAATGTGTGGACTTGAACTGAATGTTTCTAATAAAAAGACCCCTTGGGACTCAATCATCTTATATGGCCTCTAGAGTTATTATCTGAATTTTAGGGGAAATATCAATGCCAAAATCAGCACCATCTGTGAATACCCCCTTGGCTCCTCTTCCTTGTCTCACTGCAAGACTTGCTCTCGCAAATGTGGTTGTTTTCTTTTTGTTTGTTTGTTTCTTTTTTCTTTTTGGTTCATCTGCAGCGTAAAAGGTGTGGAGAGGAAGAACAAAGAGAAGTTTGTTGATCTTCACTTGGACAGATGCCCAAGAAATGTTATTGAGACATTTTCTTATATACTATAGATTATATATTAATTTTTATTAGTAAAATTCCCTAAAAAGTATTTTGCCAATAAATGCTGGGGAAAGGTGAAGTAGATCCAAATGAGCCGTGACATGCCAGAGCTGCAGGTGCAGCACTTGGAGTCCAGTGAGGGGGGATTACCTCCTGTGTTCCCTTCTAGCCTGCCTGAAATCTCCTGATCCCAGAAGACATATCCAGGCTGTTTTTCTTAAGGCATCACACTGTCTAGTACATAGATCTGTTGAAATGTGAACCAAGTAGGGTGTGAGCTCACTCAGAATATGCTGATTTCCAGATTTCTCTGATTCTTTCAAACATTGATTTTCCCCAAAGACCATCCTGAGTTGGTGGATGGCAGTGATTACTCATAGTTTTTTTCATGATCAAGGCAACAATTTTCAGGCCCCAACGTCTTTCTCGTGAGCCTCTGTCTAGGTCTTATCTAGGTCGTATATTACCTCTCAGTATGGAAATGGCAGTCTCACCAAATTGGACTGTAAAGTATCTGCACAACAATGCTGGTTTTTGTTTTGTTTTGTTTTGTTTTATTGGTTGCTCTTCCCAGGATGGAAAACTTTTCAGAAATCTTAATGGAAGTTGGTGTTTTCCACTGTGACCTTTCATGACAGAAGGGCCATGGAATAGCTCTTTTCTCTGCTACCAAAATCAGTAAAACAAGGAGAGTTGATATTACATGTTTCTAGGAAAGTAAAATGATCCAAAAGCAGTGAGCTTGACTTACCAGGGCAAAAATAATTATTTGTAAAGCATGTTTGGAACTAATACTATTATTGCATTCTAATATCTCATTCACTTGACAATTAAAAGAGAAATTCAGAGTCTGAATCAGAGATTCTTTTGGGGTTTTGTAGGGAGGTTGGGTTGTTTGTTTGTTTTTGCATTCAACACTTTTTGTATTAGTTGCACTCTTTTGTATTACTTTCAAGTGTACAGCATAGTAGATAGATATTCATATAGGTTACAGGTGTTCCTTCCAATAATCCAAGTGCCCATCTGGCACCATAGATAGTTATTACAGTATTGTTAATTATATCCCCTGTGCTTTACCTTACACCCTCATGCCTGTTTTGTAACTACCAATTAGTACTTCTTAAATCCATCACCCTTTTCACCCAATTACCCAAATGCCCTCTGCTCTGGCAACTATCAGTTTGTTCTCTGTATTTATACATCTGCTTCTATTTTGTTTCTTCATTTATTTTGTTTGTTAGTTCCACATATAAGTGAAATCATATATTTGTCTTTCTTTGTCTGGCTTATTTCACATAGCATAATACTATCTAGGTCCAATCATGCTGTCACAAATGGTAAGATATCATTTTTTATCACTGAGTAATATTCCATTGTATATATATACTGCCACTTTTTTATCCACTCATCTATTTTTTTTTTAGGCGAGAGAAGGGGAGATAGTGAGGCAGACTCCTGCATGCACCTTGACTGGGATCCACCCACAACCCCCTCTGGGACTGATGCTTGAGTACCAAGCTATATTTTAGCACCTGAGGCTAATACGCTCCAGTGGAGCCATCCTCACACCCAGGGCTATACTCAAACCAATAAAGCCACTGGCTGTTGAAGGAGATGAGGGAGAAAAGGAGGAAGAGAGGGAGAAGCAGATGGTTGCTTCTTTTCTGTGCCTTCACCAGGAATCAAACCCAGGCCATCCATACACTGGACTAACGCTCTAACCACTGAACAACTGGCCAGGGCCATCCACTCATCCATTGATGGATACTCTGGTTGCTTTCATACCTTGTTTACTGTAAATAATACTACAGTGAACATGGAGGTGCATACATTCTTTCAAATTAGTGTTTCAGGTTTCTTCAGATATATACCCAAAAGTGGAATTACTGGTTCATAGGAGAGTTCCACTTTTAATTTTTTGAGAAATCTCCACAGTGTTTTCATTCCCACCAACAGTGCACCTTTTCTTTATATCCTTACCAACACTATTGTTTGTTGATTTATTAATAATAACTTTTCTGACAGGTTGTGAAATGGTATCCCATTGTGCTTCTGATTTGAACCTCTTTGATTGATGATGTTCCGCAACTTTTCATATGTCTATTGGCCATCTGTGTGTCCTCTTTGGAGAAATGCTTATTCACTTCTGCTTAACTTTTAATTGAGTTTTTGTTTTTCTGGTGTTGAGTTGTCTGAGTCTTTTGTAAATTTTGAGTATTAACCCTTTATTTTGATATATCATTGGCAAATATCAGAGGTTCTTTAGAAACTTCTTATCTACTATTCAGTTTAAATAAAGGTTCATAGAGAAAACTTTATGCAGGGCAGTCTGCAACAGGCTTACAAAGGGGAATTAAATGTTTACCATTAGAAAGGTAGTACTATGAGGAGGAAAGAATTTCCACAGGTCTTTCTACTTCTACCTTGTTCAGAGACAAATTAGTGGTGACCTACCTCACCATCCCATCAGCTTATGAACTGACATATTTCCTCCCTGTTTCTTATGTGAATAAATATGATTGTAGTTGCATGGTATAAAGGAAAAAAACTTGGATTTGAGTTTATATGGCCTATACAGGAAGTGATTCAAATGTTTCAGAGTCTAAACTTCCTCATTAATCGTTCCTGATGAGGAGAAGTTACGTGTTTTGTTAAATTTACACCTGGTTAGGGGCAGAGTGAGCACTTGAACCTGGCTTGGCCAGTGACACAGATAGTGCATTTAATTCATGACATTAATAGCTGATGATGCATAAATGGGATAAGACACAGAAACCCTCACAACTGCGCCTAGTGCACAGTGAGCCCTCTGTAAATATCTGTCTCCATTTTCTTTCCTCTCACTTCCTGTGCCATTTGCTATGTCACTTCTCTCTCATGAAGCACCTGGAATTCTGTGACCCTCAGTGGCATACAGTAAGTGTGGACAAAGGTAACTCATGCACATAGGAAGCTTTCTGCCCCAATTATTGTTACTGTGTGTCTTTCTTTTTTGGGTGTTGTCTCTGCATTGCAATGGATTTTTTTCTTCATCCTACCATATAGTATTGTAATTGAAGTTCTTCATTAGCAATAATTTTTTAAAAAACTAGAAATAATACTTGATAGTTCACACTTTGGGGTCAGGGATTTGGGAGACAATCCCAGCCTACTCCAGGAAAGGTTTCCCCTAGAGATTGCTAATCTGCCCGCTGGGTGTTGCCAAAACCAGAGAGTTTTGCATTTCATTAATAACATGAAATGCCAAAGAGGACAACCCACTGCCCCAGGAGCAGAGTAAACCAGCCAGCGCTGCTTGCTAGCACTGAGCATGAACTGCCTGCTCTTCAGCCTGTCTGCTTCCTTCTGCCTCAGGTGATAAACTTGGACCCACATCCCTCATCAGCAGAGACTTATTGGATCTACCAGCCCAATCCTGTTATTGTTATTCTTGAGTCTAGGGTTTTCTGACCATCCTTGTACTGGTGTCGTTGAACCCTCTCTGAGACAACAGTGAGCTCTGAGGAAGCCAAATGGTGATGATTGGCCTCTGCTGAGAGCTATTATGGGGTTATATTCATTCATTTAAGCTGTATAACTCTAAATTTCACAGATGAGAAAACTGTCACAGAATGGCCAAAAGATATTTCACAAGTTTTAGAAATCTATAGTAAAGCCATGTAAAATGGCTCAAGGAGAACCCAGCCAGGAATTAATTTCCACATTACACATTTGAGGCTGATTTAGGGACTGAGTCAGGGTGGAGTCAGGCTGTTGTTTTGGAAATGTTTGACCCTAATATTTATCTAGTTAACCTTGTGTCTTGTCATTTTCCTTCACTTAGAAGGGAGTGAGGTCAAGATCTCTGTTTTGAAATGAGGCATCATACTCAAATTAATACCATGAGTGCAGAGTATAGGATAATACTATAATAATAATTTTAGGTGCTTTCTTTCCTAATCACAACCTTCCTAACACTTGGTTGTAATTCACATATCCTCACAATGTAACACTCTTTTGGTTATTCACTTGGGGCCTGTGATAGTCAAGGCTAAAACCTCAATAACTTGACTGCTAAGGGAAAAATAAGTTGAATGTGAAGATTTTGTAACCAAAGGTTACTTTCACTGGAGTCCCAAGAAAAGAGCTCTAGGGTGAGTGATCCCCTTCATAGGTCAAAGTAGTGAAATAAAAGTGGGCTGGAATGGAGCGAAGTATTAGTGCTTTTTCTTGAAACTTTCTAGAAAGAAGGGTTTATGGAAATTAAGATCTGCATAATCTCTAAATTTCCAAGGCCAAAAGACAGAAATCATGAGAAAATTCATTTTTCCTTAAGGTAATGCCAACCTGATAGTTTAAAGGTACCGTAAAGGTAAGCACTGATTAAATGGCAACCGAGGAGGATGGAGATAAGAAATGATATAAAGAAATTTAAAAGTCATGATAAGAAAAAAAGCTAGAATTTTGAGGAAACTATTTTAATGGTGAAGTATTTACATACATGATGCTGTAAAATAATAAGGGAATTTTATTATTTTACATATTTTTTCCAAGAGGAGACTCTTAAAATTAGATTCTATTGCTGCTTTAGTTCAAATTGATTAATGATCCTGGAAGTTATATATATATATATATATATATATCTGTCTTTCTAAATTTAAAGACTCATGAATTCTTTTTAACTCTAGGTAATGACTGTCACATTTCCCTGTTTCGGTTTCTTAGTTTTTACAGCTAAACATATGCTCCATGATATTGTAAGTTCTTATAACATGACAAATAACCAACCAAAGTTTTACTTACTTCTGTACCAGTTTTCAAATCATAACAGAAAAATCTTTGCCAGTCATCTCAAGTTCACAATTGCTTGAACTTTACTCTTTAAATAAGGAGATTCCTTGAAGATTTTTCATAAAGCCATGCTCTAGAAAATTTATCTGACAAAACATTGAAAGGGAGAAGGACACAGTTTGAAAGAGACTCATTTAAAGATGTTGTTTGTGACTCAAAGAGACACAGATGGGCTGTTAACTCAGTATAAGGAGGGCCAGGAAGGAGCTGAACTGGACAAAGCAAAGAATGAGATGGGACACGAGATAAAAAAAGGAGTCAATGACGAGTAAATTTTGCTCCTAAAACCATCCTGGGATAAAGTAAAGAAGCACAAAACCACAGAAAAAGAAGCAAACCTGGCATGGAGGTGATAGAGATAACAATATCATTAAGAAACAAGGAGCAGATATTGACATGGGCCAGAAAGCATGACGTTCAAGCCAGAGCTCAGGAGAAATGCCTGGGCTGGGTTATAGGTGTGGTCTTCGGCCACATACTTATAACAGCATGGGAGACAGCAGAGAGATGATGTATTAATAGGTGGTCCAAGTAATATCAACATTTAGTGCCTGAAGGGAAGGAGAAAGGGCTAGAAGGGCTAGAAGAGAGAAGAGAGAGATCTATGAACATCTGCTGTTAATTCAACCTGCAGGAGGAGAGCCTTCCTCAGTGGAAAGTCTTGATTTTCCCTTCAAGACACAGAAGAACATGAGAAAGAGAGGAAGGGCAGGATTTGATGGCTAGGAGACACCCAGGGAAGTCCACCAGCCTCTGATCTCCTTTCATAGGCAAAGCAGTTACAAACTGGGATTTTTCTCACTCCTTTAGTGAGTTTAGGGTCTGAATCTAAGCAGTGGTGGGATTCAAATAATTTAACAACAAGGTCTCTGCCCTACTGACTGTTTTTGTTTGTTTGTTTGTTTGTTTGTTTGACAGAGACACAGAGAAAGAGTCAGAGAGAGGGACAGATAGGGACAGAAAGACAGAAAAGGAGAGAGGTAAGCATCAATTCTTCATGTGGCTCTTAGTTCTTCATTGATTGCTTTCCCATATGTGCCTTGACCAGGGGCTACAGCCAAGTGAGTGACCCCTTGCTCAAGCCAGTGACCTTAGGCTCAAGCCAGCAACCTTGGGCTTCAAGCCAGCAACCTTTGGGCTCAAGACAGCGACCATGGGGTCATGTCTATGATCCCATGCTCAAGCCAGCAACCCTGCACTCAAGCTGGTGAGCCTGCCCTCAAGCCAGATGAGCCCACACTCAAGCCAATGACCTCAGGGTTTCAAACCTGGGTCCTCTGCATCCCAGTTTGATGCTCTATCCACTGCGCTACCACCTAGTCAGGCCCTAACTATTGTTTTAAGTATAAAAAAAGATATACCAAAAGATAGTTTGTTATTTCATGCACTTAATACTTAAATAAGAACAATAGAAAAGGTACACAAAACTATGTTATAAGAGTTTTAAAATGTTAATGAAAAAATATTAAATAATATCTGATAAAAAAACAATACAAATTGTCATGCCCTGCTTGTTTGGCACTTTCTCTTTTTACATTATATGTTTGTTTACTGAAGTAACAAATGCATAGTTCTGTCAATTTTTTTTTACCTATGGATAGAATAAACATCACTATGGGCACTTAGACTACATTGTTGTGCAGATTAATGTTTAATAAAGGTAGAGAATGTAAATTTGTGATCTCCACATTGGGCGGCTGCCCAGGTACTCAGCTTAGAGAAAACCCTAATTACAAGTGCCATTTTAACAACCAGTTCACCAAACTCAACAAAAAATTAAGTATCAGCCTGACCAGGCAGTGGCGCAGTGGATAGAGTGTCGGACTGGGATGCGGAAGACCAGGGTTCAAGACCCGGAGCTCGCCAGCTTGAGTGCGGGCCCATCTGGCTTGAGCAAAAGCTCGTCAGCTTGGACCCAAGTCGCTGGATCCAGCAAGGGGTGGCTTGGTCTGCTGAAGGCTCATGGTCGGGGCACATGTGAGAAAGCAATCAATGAACAACTTGGGTGTTGTGACGGCAACGAAAAACTAATGATTGATGCTTCTCGCCTCTCTGTTCCTGTCTGTCTGTCCCTATCTATCCCTCTCTCTGACTCTCTCTCTGTCCCTGTAAAAAAAAAAAAAAAAAAATTAGGTATCAGTTCTGCCGAGCCAGTGCAAACTGGCTGAATTCCACCACAGAATCTAAGCCTTAGAATCTTCAAAAGTAAATTGCTCATACAACGTCAGCCTAACATTTAATACATTAACCTAGGTCAGGATTACTAACCACCACTTGGCATGCAGCTTGCTTGTTAGCTGTGCAACTCGTCCAAACAGCATAGCAACCAGGTAATGAAAAAACATTTCCCATGTTATGAAGAAATTAGAAATTAAAATAAAGAACCCAAAGGAAAGTGATGGAACTAAGTTGAAATCATTTCACTCCCACAGTTACATTTCTGCAAATTAAGAGACTAAAAATCTAAAGGCGTCCAATAATTATTTGAACTTTGGGAGTTCCCCTTTCTTTAAAAAGCTGTAAAATTACATTTATCCTTAACGCCTCCAAAGGCATGTATATACTGTGATGAAAACATGTATGTATATAGAGATATCACATCAGTGTTTAATATGCAGATCACTATGTATATAGGGGCAAAGCATGACTCTATCTAATGAAAGGCTTTTTACAGTGTTATTGTACTTAAACTGAATCATTGTATAAGATTCTTCTCTTAAGTTTCACTTACAAATATTAACAGTTAAATAAATAGAGGGAAAGAAAGCTCTGGTTTCTTTTGGCTCACAATGAAAATGAGAAAACAATTACCAAATGTGCAAATATTTGGCACGTGAACATTTAATACATGTCTATATAAAAAAGGTTTTAATACACACCCCTTGCTAACCTAACTAAATACTATTTAAGAAGATGTCTCTGACCTCATTACGCATAAATATTTGGAAGACAATGGAAAAATACAACACTGATTTATCTTCTGTTGTCATCGCTTGCATTTGTAAACTGAGGGGAAAAATCTTTACAAAGACACAGGTTGTCATTATTTAATGACTAAATAAAATATAACTAATATTTATTAAATGTTTACTCTCTCAGGCCCTTCATATTAAAAGTTCTGTAATTGATTTCACTGTACAGATGAGAAAACTAATCAGAACTCTTATTATCAACTCAGACTAATGATAGTGTCCTTTTACCATTAAGCTTGTTCTTAATGATGCTCTTAATGTTGTGTTAGAAGTTGTTATTATGCTAAAAGGTATATAATAAAGATGAATCTTATTTTTTTAAAATTCTGTCTGATATCTTTAAACAAAATGACAAATAAAAATATCTTTTTTATTAAGTTTTAAAATGTATTATGTTAACATGGATTCAAGAGTCCCACTCAATATAACACCCTCACCCTCAAACAACATACTCCCATTACACCCCCTTTGCTCTGCTCCCCCAACACCCTTCCCCCACCCACCCTCTGGGATTTGCTGTCCAGTTTTCTGTATTTATGTGTTTTGTATATACAATTTCACTAATCCCTTCACCTTCTCTGATCCCATTCCCTCATTCCCCTTCCCTCTGACAGCTGTCCCTCTGCTCCTTGTGACCCTGCCTCTCCCTCTATTCTGTTCCTCAGTTCACTGTATTCATTAGATTTTGCATATAATAGAGATCAAATGATATTTGTCTCTCTCTGCCTGGCTTATTTCATTTAGCATAATAATCTCCAGGTCCATCCATGCCATCACAAAAGGTAAGATTTCATTCTTTTCACAACCACATAGTATTCTATTATGTGTGTATGTACCGAAGCTTTTTATACTTGTCCACTGATGGACACTTGGGCTGTTTCCAGATCTTGCCTATTATAAACAATGCCACAATAAACATGAGAGTGCATATTTCTTTTGAATCAGTGTTCTGGGATTTTTAGGATATATACTCCTAAAAGTGAGATAACGAGGTCAAAAGGCATTCCCATTTTTAACTTTTGAGGAAACACCATACTGTTCTCCACAGAAGCTGCACAAGTCTGAATTCCCACCAGCAGTGCAGGAGGGTTCCCTTTTCTCCACACCCTTGCCAGCACTTGTTATGTGTTGTTTTGTTAATGAGAACCATCCTGATGGGTGTGAAGTGGTATCTCATTGTGGTTTTAATTTGCATTTCTCTGATGATTAATGATATTAAACATTTTTTCATATGCCTATTGGCCATCTGGATGTCCTCTTTGGAAAAGTGCCTATTCAATTTCTTTTCCCATTATTTAATTGGATTGTTTGTTTACCTTCTTGATGTTGAGTTTTAGAAGTTCTTTATAATTTTGGTTATTAATTATCAGATTTATTGGCAAACATGTGCTCCTGTTATGTAGGTTATCTTTTTATTTTGATAATGGTGTCTTTTGCTATGCAAAACCTTTTTACTTTGATATATTCCCATTTGTTTATTCTTTCTTTATTTCATTTGCCCCTGGAGATATATGAGCAAAAATATTACTATGAGAAATATCAAGGAGTTTACTGCCTATGTTTTCTTCCAAGATTTTTATGGTTTCACTACTTACATTTCTGTCTTTTATCTATTTTGAGTTTATTTTTGTGAATGGTGTAAGTTGGTGGTCTAGTTTCATTTCTTTTCATGTACCTGTCCAATTTTTTAAATGCCAGTTGTTAAAGAGACTGTCTTTAGTCAATTGTATATTCTTGCCTCCTTTGTCGAATATTGATTGACCGTAAACATGTGGGTTTATTTACGGGTTCTCTGATCTGTTCTATTGATCTATAAACCTGTTCTTATGCCAATACCAGCTGTTTTGATTAAAATGGCCTTGTAGTAAAACCTGATATCAGGAAATGTAATGCCTCTCACTTTGTTCTTCATATTTAAGATTGCTGAGGGTATTCGTGTTCTTTTTTGGTTCCATATGAATTTTTGGAATATTTGTCCTAGATCTGTGAAGTATGCCATTGGTATTTTAATAGGAATTGCATTGAATTTATAGCTTGCTTTGGGTAGTATAGACATTTTAATAATGTTTATTCTTCTTATTCTTGAACATGGTATGTCCTTCTACTTGTTTTTATCTTCCTCAATTTCTTTTTTCAAAGTCTTCTAATTTTCTGAGTACAAGTCTTTTACCTCCTTGGTTAAATTTATTCCTACGTACTTATTTTTTGTTGTTGTTGCAATAGTGAATGAGATTGTTTCGTTAATTTTACTTTCTGACTGCTTATTGTTGGTGCATAAAAATATCACTAATTTCTGAATATTAATTTTATATCCTGCCACCTAGCTGAATTTATTTATCAAGTCTAAGAGTATTTTGGACTGTGACTTTAAGGTTTTCTATGTACAGTATCATGTCATCAGCATATAATGACAGTTTTACTTCTTCTTTCCCAATTTGGGTTCCTTTTATTTCTCTTTCTTGTCTGATTGTTGTGACTAGGACTTCCAGAACTATAGTGAATAAGAGTGGTGAAAGGGGGAACCCCTATCTTATTTCTGATCTTAAGGGAACTGCTTTTAATTTTTGCTCATTGAATATGACGTTAGCTGTCAGTTTGTCATCTATGGCCTTTATTATGTTGAGATATGTTCCCTATATTCCCACTTTGCTCAGAGTTTTAATTATAAATGGTGCTTTATTTTATCAAATGCTTTTTATGCTTTTATTTATATAATCAAGTGATTTCTTAGCCTTCATTTTGTTTATGTGATGAACCGCATTTAATAATTTGCAAATATTGTACCAGCCTTGCCTCCCTAGAATAAATTCCACTTAATCATAATTATCTGTTTAATGTATTGCTGCATGAGGTTTGCTAATATTTTGTTGAGAATTTTAGCATCTATGTTCATCAGGGATATTGGCCTATAGTTTTCTTTCTTTGTAATGTCTTTACGTGATTTTGGAATGAAAATAATGTTTGCCTCATAAAATGAGCTTGGAAGTCTTCCCTCCTCTTGAATTTTTTTGGAATAGCTTGAGAAAGATAGGTGTTAGTTCTTCTTTTAATGTTTGGTAAAATTCGCCTGTGAAGCCATCTGGTCCAGGACTTTTGTTTGCTGGGAGTTTTTTGATAACAATTTCAATTTTATTTGTTGTAATCAGTCTGCTTAGGCTTTCTGATTTTTCCTGATCAGATTTGGAAGATTGTATGTTTCTAGGAATTCATCCATTTTGCTTAGGTTGTCCAATTCTTTGGCATATAGATCTTCATAGTATTTTCTTAGAATCCTTTGCATTTCTATAGTATCAGTTGTTACTTTTTCACTTTCATTTCTAATTTTATTTATTTGGGTCCTCTTTCTATTATTTCTTGATGAGTCTGGTTAAAGGTTCATCAATCTTGTTTACCTTTTCAAAGAACCAGCTCTTGGTTTCATTGATCTTCTGTGTTTTTTTTTTTTATTTTTCGCCTCAATGTCATTTATTTCTGCTCTGATCTTTATTATTTCCTTCCTTCTACTTCCCCTGGGGTTTATTTGTCATTCTTTTTCTAGTTCTTTTAGGTGCAGTGTTAGGTTGTTTATTTGAACTTTTTCCTTACAAGTGTGTCTGTAATGCTATGAACTTCCCTTTCTGGACTGCTTTGCAGTGTCTCACAGATTTGGGGTTGTTGTATGTTCATTTTAATTTGTTTCAAAGAAATTTTTTATTTTTTCTTTAATATCAGTGTTTACCCACTTGTTATTTGATAGCATGCTATTTAGGCTCCAAGTGTTTGAATGTTTTTTAGTTTTTCTATTATAGTTGATTTCTAGTTTTATGCCATTGTGAATAGAGCACATGCTTCATATGATTTTAATCTTCTTAAATTTATTGAGAATTTTTTTGTCTTAGTATATAGTCTATTCCAGAAAATGTACCCTGAGCACTTGAAAAGAATGTATATTCTGCTCCTTTGAGATGAAAATTTCTGAAGGTATTTATTAAATCCAGTTGATCTAATGTGTTATTTAAGACCACTGTTTCTTTGTTAATTTTCTGTCTGGAGGATCTATCCATTGATACTAGTGGGGTATTAAAATCCCCAACTATTATATTCTTGCTGTCAATATTGTCCTCTATGTCCATCAAACTCTGCTTTATATATTTAGGTGCTCCTATATTAGGCACATAAATATTTACAATGGTTATATCCTCCTGTTGGATTGCTCTCTTTATCCCTTATTATATATAACCTTTGTTTTAAAGGCTATTTTGTCAGCTATAAGCATTGTTACCTCAGCTTTTTTTTTTCATTTCCATTTGCATGAAATACTTTTTTCCAACACTTCACTTTCACTATATGTATATCTTTTGTATTAAGGTGGGTCTCTTGTAGACATATATGCCAGTCCTATTTTCTTATCCATTCAGGTACGCTATGTCTTTTGATTGGAGCATTTAATCCATTTACAGTTAAGGTTATTACTGACATATACTCATTTATTGCAATTTTTTTCTTTAAACCTACAATCCTATTTCTTTCAATTCCTTTTTTTTCTTTGCTCTTTTTACAGCAGGCCCCTTTACATTTCTTGCAGTACCGGTTTGGTTGTAATAAATTTCTTGAGTTTTTTTGTTTTTCGTTGTTGGCATTTTTGTTTGTTTTTTTGTCTGGGAAGCTTTTTATTTCTTCTTTAATTTTAAATGATAACCTTGATGGATAAAGTAGTCTTGGTTGTAGGTTCTTCTTTTGCATCACTTTGAATATTTCTTGCCAATTCCTTCTGGCCACAAGTGTTTCTGTTGAGAAGTCATATGTCATTATTATAGGGTCTCCTCTAGGTAATTAACTGCTTTGCTCTTTCAGATTTTAGTATTCTTTTTTATTTTTTTTCTCTTAAACTTGACATTTTAATTATGTTGTGTTTTGGCATAAGTCTCCTTGGGTTCATCTTTAATGGGAATCTCTGTGCTTCTTGAATTTGTGTAACTTTTTTCTTCATCAATATGAAGAAATTTTCTGTATGATTTCTTTAAACAGATTCTCTATTCTTTGTTCATGCTCTTCTCCTTAAGGAACCCCTATGGTGGGTATGTTTTTTTCTTCATGTTGTCACAGAGGTCTCTTAGAGTTTTCTCATTCTCTTTGAGCCTTTTTTTTTTCTGCTCTGCTTGTGGGCTTACATTTATCTTGTCCTCTAAATTGATGATTCGATCCTCTGCTTTATCTAACCTGATGTTGATTTCTTATAGTTCAGTCTTCAAAAATACAATTTCTAATATTGTATTCTTCATTTCTGACTGGTTCTTTTATATGATTTCAATGTCCTTTTTGATGCTTGCTATCTCTTTGTTTAAGTTCTCATTGTGATCATCAAGTGTTGCTTTAAGACCCTTGAGAATCCTAAAAATTATTATTTTAAACTCTGCATATAGTATTTTAGTTACTTCCATGTCATTTAGTTCTTTTTCTGGGGATTTCTCTTGTTGATTCATTTCAGTCTTTTTTTTTTTTTTTTTTTGTCTGCTTATTTTGTCTGTGTATTAGGTAGTGATGTCTGACTTTGAAATTTGTTGTGGTATCTTTATGAAGAAGATGGTCTCAATGGTCCTGACCTCCAGACCACCTGAGTTTCAGGCTCTAAGAATGCTTTTTGAGGGTAGTATTTACCCACCTTTATATGCGAGTACTGAATACAGTTAGTCCTTTTGTGAGTAGTTATTCCTTCAGACTGCTAGCTCTAGGGTCAACCTTGATAATGTATATTGGACACTGCACAGTGTCAGTCCTGTTGGACATATTTATTCTCCACAGGGTCTAGTGTCTGCTGGACTCTTCCTTTGATCATGCTTCTTGGATACCTAGTTGAGTCCACTGTTGGTGCTGTCAGCTATGAGTTATTGGTTGTGTTTTCTCTTGGTCTTCTGGGTTGGCTTCAGTCATTGTTTATAACCTGCCATTGTTTATAACGTGGGCTACCTGCCTATAGCCACTGCTCTTTTCACTGTTTGTGTCTGCATTTTCTGTCCCTGGGTAGTGTGAGAGGTGCCAGCCTTTGTATAAGGTTCATCTTCCTCCTGCTTAGAGATAACAGCAGCTCTCTAAATGCTCCAACCTTCATAAAATTTGCCTCCACTTTTCAGTTACTCCACGTCTTCCTGAGATGTGTGGTCTTCCTACTCACAAACCTGTGATTCTTTCTCCAGCAGCTTCTCCTTTTCTAAGCTAATCTCACAAATCTGGTTGACCTCCTCTGGTGCTTCCTCCAGCTCCAGGGTCGGCATCTCTTTCTCCCATGTTTTTTCCAGGTCCTTCTACTACTCAGTTTGCAGGTCTCGGGCAGCCTCTTCCACAGAGCTCTCGGTTTCCTCATGCCCAGCTGTAAGTCAGCCAGCCTATGGTCCCCAAATAGACAGCCATAGAAAACCATAACAGCAGCCAGTCATCTACCCCACCGCTCAAAGGTGGTTGTGGCTTCATACCAAACTATATCGATTCCTGCCACAGACTATGTCAAATATATGGCCAGTAGCTACGTCCACCATCATAGCTGCCTGGTCCATACAGGTTCGCATTGGATTCCGACAGACAGTAATGAAACAAGGGAGCCAAGAACTGGAGGGCCATTAGCTTTAATTCTAGCTTGCACCAGTGGGCAAGAAATACACACAGTGGGAAAACTTTTCTCTTTCCATTCAGTGCTCACAAAGCTACTGATTTATCCGAGTTTCCTAGAATCAAAGGTTTCTAGCTCAACAGCCTTATTCACCTCTGCTCCCCATTTTCTTCTCTCTGCACAAACTCTGCACAAACTGACTTCTCCTTCAGCACTCCGCCATCTTGACTGCTTCTCCTTTACTCCACATGGCTTTTCTCTGCTCTCCCTCCATGGGTTCTTTCTAGAACATAATCACTCTTCTCCAGAACAACGTGATCTTTCCTTTTAAAACATTTTGACATGAAAGCCCTCCCCCAACACACATTAATATAATCACGCCCATCCCAAGCAAGAAGGGCAACTAAAATTATTACCTGGGCGATGGGTTTCTACATGGGCAGCACCATCATTAACAAAGTGAGCATAATATATTTTATCTGCACAACAACAGGACACCTTTAGGACAGGCCACCAGCAAGGGTCATTAGGTCCTGAACCAATGCTCTCCACAGCTGGCCACTGCATGTACTGGTTCTGCGCTTCCCTGGAGGGAATGCAGTGCAGACCAGTGGTTGACAGTGTCCATGACTGACCCTCAACAACCTTCTTGGAACTACAAGCAGTCCAGAGTCTTTGGCTACCTTTGCTGGACCCAGGTGCACATGGAAATACCAAACCACACACCTATGCTGGCTTTTACCCACACTGGGCCTGGAGGAACATCTGTCTGCTGGCTGCTTGTTGGGGTTGGCCACTGAAATAAAACTTCTGGTAGAGTCTAGAGCCTGTGGCAATTCAAAGATTAGAAAGGGTGGAGCATGTGGCTCTTCCCTACAGCCCCAGGTCTCAGTGTGTCCAGTATTTTATCACAGACCTTAGTAGAGTATGGCACCAGGAGTCTGATGGGTGTGGCCTCTAAGACCCAGAAATGTGGTCTGCCCACAGTTTAGACAGTTTCTACTGAGTCTCCGTAAGGCAGAAGCACCAGTAATGGTCTCAGGAGCATGCAGGAAAAGCTCTGGCCTCAACACCAGGAAACTGAGTCACTGACACACCCCTTGGTTCCTAGCTGACTTATCAAAACAGCCCAGTCTCCATAGAATGGAACAGGAGAGACTCTTTAGGGTGGAACAGTTGCTTTCCCCTAGGCTGATGCTGCACAGAGGAGACTGCTTCACCCAAGAAAGATAGCAACTGCAGTATTCAAGAATAACTCAGCACAGGGGATCCAGTGACCATCTCCCACCATGTCTCCTCATGGCCTATCAACTTTACACTCTCCTCACGCAACTCTAGTCCTCTCAGATCTTCTCCGCCAGAGCCCTGGGTAGGTGGCTATGAATGAGATTTTCTGTGCTGGTCCTTTAAGTTGGAGCCTGCATCCTCAGGAGCTCTGTCTCTTTCTCACAGATAGAAACCTTAGCTCTTTTTACTGCCAAATACTATGTGGGTGCCTCTTCTGGGATCCAGGACTCTAGGTGGGGGAACTGGCCTGGGGCTTAAGACCTTCACCTCTCAGGGAGAACCTGCCTGCAGTGAGAGCCCCTCCAGACCTGTGCACTCCTGGTAGCAAGTCTGCCCTTTCCATGTCTCCACCCTTCTTACCAGTCTTGGTGTGACTTCTTCTGTGATCCTTGATTATAGACTCCTCTTCATTTAATCCAAAACTGGTTTTTCATATGGTTATTCTTAAATTAAGTTATAATCCAAGTTGGTCCTGGGAGGAAACAGTTGAAACGTCCGCCTAATCTGTCACCATTTTAGGGTGTTCCAAATGAAAATATGTTTTAGAATTTGAATAGATCTTAAAGCACTTTAGAAATGGGTGAGAATTGCAATACTATGTGATTTCCTTGAGTAATGTCTTTGTTAACAGACCTGCAATTAATAAATGGTATTGATAGTGAATTAGGACTGACCTTGGAAATCATTTTTGCACCACATTACAAAACTGGCCAAAGGTAAACAGAAAGTATCTAATGTACAAAATATCTAGAAATTAATAGCAAGAAACTGATCATTTTAGCAGAGTTAAAGTGGTAACACAAAACAATGTTCCTCAAAGTACACAGATCCACCTGCATCAGAATTACTTGAATATTATTAAAATGCAGATCATGGCCCCACTACAGACATTCTAAATAAAGAATGCCTTTTAAAAGAAATATCTCAGGTGCTAATCCTCACTTAAAGCTGATAGTCACTGCCCTAAAATATGAGAGCACTTTGAGGGATTTGTATTTACTTCATTTCAGTGGCTGAATATATACTCTTTTGTCGTTTGATAAATATATCATGGATTGTGAGTTGAACTGTGTCTTCAAAACATGTACAGGGTGGGGCCAAAGTATGTTTCTAGTTGTTGGTATGGACAACAATAAATAATTCATAAATAATAATACAAGAACAAACTCCATGTTTCATGTACTGACAACTGGACACCTACTTTGGCCCCACCCTGTACAGTGTGTCCGTAAAATCATGGTGCGCTTTTGACCATGAGGCCGGTCAAAAGTGTACCATGACTTTATGGACACACTGTATTTAAGATATGTATCTTCAAAAATATGTTGAAGTCCTAACCCCCTCTTCCCATGAATGAGACCTTAGTTGGAAATAAGGTCTTTGCCAATATAACTAAGTTAAGAAGAGATCATATGGGTATAGAATGAGCTCCAAATTCAATATGACTGTGTACCTTATAATAAGAAGGGAAATTGGACAGAGACACAGAGGACACACACAGATGAAGAAGGCCATTTGAAGACAGAGGAAGAGACTGACGTGGTGTCACTCCAAACCAAGAGAGACCAGGGATTGCTGGCAACCACCAGAAGCTAGAAAAGAGGCATAAAGCAGATTCTCCCTGCCCACACCTTGAGTTTAGACTTTTGGTACTTTGAGTTTACCCATTTATGGTACTTTGTTATCGGCAGCCCTGGGAATCTATACAGGCACAAACTGAAAACCTACTGTGGTAAAGCAGTCCTCTGTCTACTGCTTTTCCATTGTGGGTTCAGAATCTTTCCCAGGGTCCCCACTGCTGCCTTGGACTTTCCAGTGCTTTCCCCTGAAGCTGTGTGTGTCTGCAGCTGTTCTCAGCCCTGGACTCTATCCCGTGTCAGCTCCCCATTCAGTGCCTCAAAGAGCAGCTGTCCTTGGTAGGGAGTTGGTTTTGCCAGCCACCCTCCCAGCAGAGATTTGAAAGATTCATAATTCACTGGACAGCCAATGTCACCCTGAAGTATGAAGTTTTTAAAAATTAAACTTGAAAACATGTCTGAGAACTCTGTGCCCTACCAGAACTGATTAAAATTGGGAAAGGCAGAGGATAAAGTAATGCAGAAGTGATCCTTGTCACTTTCACCAGATTACATTTTCCCCATGGAGCAGCGATGGCAAGTCTGTCACTCTGGGACCATCCACTTATAGGGCAGGCCAAGTGAAGGTCGTTTTGGATTTTATTGATTCCATTGGCTCTGGCATTACTCATAAGGATTTACAGTATTAACCCACCACAAGAAGCTGTGAACTATAAATGGCTTCTTGTTTGGCAGGGGAGCCTGCCGTTTTATAAGTGACACCGGCTATGTGGTCCCCTTCACAACTTTAATGAAAGCCTCCAGCCTCGGCTCCTGTACAAAGGATCAGGGCCTCACACTTCATGGGGCTGATCCCTCCGTTGGCTTGGAATCAGCATAGGGTTATTTAGTTTACTAAATCCAGCAATCCAGACACAGGGAGATGCGAAAACCAGAGTTAGCCGACTCACGCTGTTCATTTGATCTGTCAGCATCCTCCATGACCAAATCTGTGAGTGAGAAATGAAAGTTGAAGAGCATGAAATAGGGAAAATAGAAAATTAAGAAAAGGATTTGATGACCTGTGAAGTGTTCTCACATGTGTTACAAGAGGTCTGGGACACAACAGAGAGAGGATATATAGCTGTTGAAGAATACGTGAATGAATGAACTTTGAGGACTTGCTTATAAATAAAACATATCATTGTTATTTAGACTGAAAATTTTTCATCCTCAGAATAGAATTGAAGAAGTTTTAAATACGTGGCTAGCGTTTATGGGTAACGTTTTTTAAAAGCATCCATGAACTCAGTACTGAAAAGAAGCCTCGGGCAAAAAAAGAGAAAAAAGCAGCAACATCAATTCTGTCTTCATGTAGAATTTTGATATTTTGTTCACTACAGCATTTTTGCATTCATTTTTAATGTTCTAAAATATAGTATTAAAATAGTATTTATTTTGATTGCTGAGTTTTGGGGTAACCCCCTTAAATTTTGCACCCAAAGCAAGTACCTCACTTGCCTCCTCTAGACTCAGCTCTGCATGAGCCTTGTACAAATTAAAAAAGTGTTCTGTTAAGAAGAAGATGTCCCTGTTCAGATTTTCATTCACAATGAATTTTGATGTAAAAATCCCTTTAAATGAGGGGAGTGGTCTCACATGTGAGTCTGAAATGAAGCAAGAATCTATATGAAGCAGGTTTGGCTTCACAAGGGGTATGATTTTTAATTCACAGACTCTCTTTTCCCCAGAACCTTTCAATTTAAAAGTTTGCTGTGGTTATTAATGCTGGTTTGCCAGTTGGTGCACACAAAATCATCCAAACACTTTATGGCTCTTTTAATTATGCTCTTCATGACTACTCATTGTACTAAAATGAGCCAAGGCCATTTCTGCAGAAAATATCAGAACATAAAGCTAAATCTCTTTCCAGGAATGGTCTTGTTACCACCAAAAGAGAGCATCATTTAAATATTCATTTATTTATAGTGTCTGGAACTGTTACTTAACTCTTTGTCTATATGTTCTGGCTTTCTTATGCATTTCCATAAAGATAAGCATTCTGCTCTTGAAAAACATTCTATATACCAGATGTGCATGGTACATAGTCTATATTCTGCCTTAATCTGCAAACTAATGGTAAATTTTTCTGCTTTAGTTTTTCTCTTTTGTTTAATTAAATTTGTTCCTGTTTTATCGTAAGCTCTCAGAACATTTCAAGAAATTGCCTTATTTTGGGAAAATGTGGGCCCTCTAGCAGTCAAGCAATGCTGGGATATGAGTTTCAAGTATTATTAAATTAGTACTCATGTTATCACTTTATAAAGGAACTATATGGACTGGTCTCTCGTTATAGAATCTCATGTGTTTCAGGTAAATAACAGAATTCAGATTCTTCCTCAATGTACAATCTACTAGTGAAAAGTATTTAGTAGAATTATTCCAAATCTGTCCTCCTTTAATTTCTGAGGACACCCCTTCAGGTCAATCTTTTCTATCCTTCTTAGCCTGACATCAAGTAATAAGATTCTTTTTCCTAATAATATCTACTACAGGTCTGTACTCCCTGCTTTAAGAAAGCTGAAATCAAGACATCTGATTCTGTGGATAAAAAAGTCATACTTGCCTTGCAAAAGAATTTAAATAGCCTGCTCCCTCTGAGTACTTAAAATATGATTCAATTTCCTGAAACATTACTGGTGCATAGTAGAGAACATCCTGTTCTTCTACCTTTATTTAGGGCTCTCAGCTTCTGCACTTTGAGAGAAATGTGCCCATTGAGAAGTTATTGTCCTTATCTAAAAGGTATAGGATGCCATTTACATGCTTAATGACAAGGACACATGTCTAATCAAGTTTGCCCTGTGTTTAGACTGACCTGGCTCTGGAGATCAAGAGGAGCAGCCTAAGAAAGCTGTCCAACTATTTTGAGAATATCAACCTGTTAAAACTGGCTCCCGACTCCATGTGACAGGTGGTTGATATTATTTTGCTGACAGGCACTGTATCAATGTCCTAGGGCTGTTATAACAAACTACCACAAACTGGGTGGTTTAAAACAACAGAAATATGTTGTTTCACAGTTCTGGAGGCTACAAATCTGAAGTCAAGTTGTTGGCAGAGCCACATTGTCTCTGAAGGCTCTAAAGGAGACTCTGTCCCAGACCTTTTTTCTAGCGTCTAGTATAGTATTGCCCAAAAACCTTGGGTTTCCTTGACTTACAGCTATGGAACTCTGCCTTTGCTGTCACATGGTGTTCTCTGCCCTATGTGTCTCTGTCCTTTTTTTGTTGTTAATAAAGAAACCAGTTGTATTGGATTAAGAGCCTACTCTACCCCAGTTGGACTCCCTCTCGCCTAAGTACATCTGAAAAAGGCTCTATTTCCAAACAATCACACACTGAGTTCGCAGGGGTTAGGACTCAACCTAACTTATTGAGGAATACAGCTCAACCCGTAGCAAGCACTTATTAGTCTGCAAACTGTTGGGGACAGGAAGAGTGCTACGACTTAATCTCATCGCACATTTAGTGTTGCAGTGTGCAAGGGTTTTGGATAAAAACCAGCTTCTGGCTTTGTGTTGTCCCACTCCTATGGATGGATGTTCTGAAGCTTGACTGGGAACAAGAATGTTGCAATAAGTACTTCAATGATCTGTGTGAGAGAGAGGACATGGTGGACAGGGGGAATGCATTAGAGTGAAAGAGAGAGGAGGAGGCTAAGGATAAACACATAAATGAAGACAGCTCAGCTTTCAAGTAGGAAATACATAGTATGACCTATTTGAGAAACAACCGTAAAGTTTGTGTCTTACCAGTCCACATCCTACATTTTGGTCTAGATCATTATTTCTCATGTCAGCTTCTTTACCTATTGCACAACACTAACAGAGGTGAACAAAAATAAGCATGATAAGTATCACCTTTCTTTCTTTCTCTTGAATACCTGATTTGTTTGCATTTCATTTTGTTTTTGTAGGTGAGCTCAAAGAACTGGGGAATGAACATTTCAGAGGCACGAGAGAGGAGTTTCAAAACACTACTCTCTGAGCTTTTGTGGGGATTACTGTCTCTTCTTCCTATATACATAATGCCTTTTTGGAGTCTGACTGTATTTTGATTGGGAATAAATTAAGTGATAAGGACCAAAACCTTTAAAACTACATGTAGGAGAGATCAAAATAAAACAACGGTACAGAAAGCCCCCCTAGTTTTCAAATATATCTTCTTGATATCATGTGCTTTGATGAAGTATGACATTCTTGACAAGAGAGATTTGAGGTCAGCATAATTTGCTTTCAGAAATTCTCCAGCTAAACATCATGGCTAATAATTTTATACTAATACAGGAAGTTAAATTTTCCTTTGAAGTAATAACCAATTTGCTAATATTTTTTAAATCACCTATAGATACAAATTGACTTGACATAATTTAATAAAAATTTAATAGTAATTTAGGAATATAAATGAGGTAATTGGAAAGAAAGATTGTTTCTGCATTGCCATTTTATTTTCTCTACAGTTTATTAAGTGATGAAAAAAACATCTTGTTATCAAATGTATTAAATGAAGATATTTGTATGGGGACTACTAATTTAACTAAATAAAATAGAGCTAGATAAAAACTACACTGGATATATAAACTATAATATAGTTTTATATTGCAAGTTGATCAATCTCTCATAACAGCCTTGCATAACAGCCATATTGGAGTTGGTTTGGGTAAGACCTAAAGACGACTGTTAAACAGGTTCAGTTGTTCACCAAAGAAGAAAGGGGCCAAGCTTGTGAGAGGCAGGTGTTATGAAAAGCATGCAGACATCAGCCATCTTACATTACCCATCCAGGCTGTTGTGCTTATAAGCAGCCGTCATCCAATGCCAGCCATTGCCAAGAGTTTTCAGCCTCATGAACCTCACCCTAGTGTTAGACATTTTTGTAAGTCGTATAACCTTCTCTACTTCTCCAGTTGGTTGACAGGTCTATTTTAGCCTTGTAGGCTTTCCAGACTCCCCTATACATCAACCATAATGATCATCCTAAAAGAGCATGCTATGTGGTATCAGGTGTCCTCATTACCCCCCCACACACCATGTGACATTTGTCATTAAATGCAAATCCTCCACTACAATTAATATGATCGAGGATAGCACTTCTTCAACTTTAGCTTCCCCACATTACCTAGGAATCTTGTTGAAGTGCAGGTTCTAGTCCAGATAGCTAGGGTAGGGACTGAGATCATGCATTTCTGACAAGCTGTCAGATGAGGTTTATGCTGATAACTCTGTGAGTAGCAAGGATCTAAAAAATGCCCCATGTATTCTTATTGTTCATAGTGTTCCTTCAAGCTAGAATATCTTCCTCCTTCTTCCTAGGATCCATATATCCATCCTTCAAAACCCTGCTTTAGTACTTATTTCTTAAAATAGTCTAGGATAAGACTTAGACATCACAAAGGCTTCCTACTCTGAATTCTTACAGCACAGAGTGTCTGGACTAGCTGTCTGGCATCCAGCCTGTGCTAATTTTATCTTTAACTACATTTTTATGTATGCATCCAGAATTCCCAATTAGATGTCCCTTCCAGGCCAATCTTTACATGTCTACTGTTGGCCTTTCTCTTATGCCTCAGATCTGCAATTTCAACTTCCTAATTGAAAATTCAGCATTAGAAAAACTCTATCTTCCCCTTCTGAAAACTTGCTCAGCCAGCTGGACTTCTTTCTCAGTGAATTGGGTTTATTTGTTCAACAAATACTTGTTTATTCAACAAATATTTGTTCCTACTGTGGGCCAGGCACAAGAAATATGGTGGCTAATGGAGCAGGCACAGGTCCCCAAGATGCTTGCTTGAATTCTTGTGGAACCTCGTAGAGCCTAAGCCACCCGCAATTTAAAAGGTTTCCTCCCTTGAGGCTCAGTCTTCTTATAACTTACCACCCATATCATCCAGTTTCTTATAAATTTCTATCTATTCTACCACAGAAAGGCATCTTAGACATAATACTCCTCTCCTTTCTATTCCATTCACTTCTTTCTTCTCAGCTCTACTGATGGCACTTGTCTCCGTACCCATGAATGATCTTTCTGATTTCAGCCTCTGCATCTCTCCAACTCATCTTCATACCAACCCTGGATTTGTCATTGTCCTGAGATATCCATCTGATCAAGGCACATCTGAATTCACAGATAGATGAATTCACATTGCCAATGAAATAAAACTCCAAATTCACAGCATTAACACCCTATACTCTACACTCCACTAACTGTACAAGCTTTCTCTCCCCACACACTGTCCTCTACCTCTTCTTGTGCCAGAGCAAATGTATACTACTCTCCAAATGGCCTGGCTCTTTGGAGACTTCTTGTCTTCCCTCTGCCTAGAAGAACTTTTACCTAATTCTCCTACTGTCAGAATGTGACACTACTTCATGGTTCATCTCAAAGGCAACCTCATCCAAGAAACTTTCGTTGGTCATAAGTAAGCACTTCTATGGAACTTAATTTATGCCTATGTCACAAAATTTTTGTTACACAGTCTTGGATGATTATTACTTGTACAGCTGTCTGTCTTTATCTCCACTAGATTTTAAGATTACATTTATTTTGCCCATTCAGTTCCTAATAAAATTCTCTGATATTCAAAACAAGAAGTGCCTCAACAATTTGAGTTTGTTGACCAGAATGGTAAAATTGTTCTTTTTTGTGTCCTCAGTACCAAACACCAAGCCCTACTCTTGGAAAATGTGTATGTGCACGCACGCGTGCACGTGCACGCACACACACATACACACACACAAGATTTGTAAAGATTTCCTCTTTAGCATCTTTGAAAAATGCTATCTTTCCACCCACTTATAAGCTGATGATTGGGTCTAATGTGTGTACCTGTAAGTCTTCTCTTTCAGAACCTATTGCTGTGGCTAGGGTTTTCAATCTTGACCATATATTGAAATTACCTGAACAGTTCTGAACAATTTCAATATTTAGGTTATGACCCAGGTAAATTAATTTCATCATCATCTCTGTGGTCCATATCCAGGCAGCAATATTTTCATAACTCCCCAGATAGTTCTGATATACAGTCAAAAAGAAAGAACCACTGTCCCAGGGAACAGCTCAGTTCCAGGCCCAGTCAGAAGTAGACAAAACAGTAACCACAGCACACAGGGCAATTTGAAGGGAATTATCTGACCCCAAGCATTTTTATTTTGTATCCTAGTGTGAGCTAACAGAATTCTCCTTCAAAATATAGCATTATCTCCAGAAGGCATTATTAAAATAATTATGTGATACATATGTATATAACATATATGATATAAATTTATATATATAATTTATGTATACAAACACTCATATATTTCATATATGTTCTGTGGAAGAGGTAATCTAATCCTGCAGCTATGTAGAGAATGAAAAGCAAATCTTGTTTGTGGAAGATACGAACCTGGGAAGGAAGATTGGGATATACAGACCACATTCGGACATTGTTGCAGGCAGTCCTGGGTAGCCAGAGGGTACGGTGGAAACACCTGATCTCTCAGTAAAAGGTGGGAAGGAGGAGAGAGAGGTGCAGAAAAAGCAGCGGACATTGAGGAGGACCTCCATCCCCAAACATGGCCTTCTCACGTTGGCCAGGGCTGACCCTGCTCTATCTCTCTGAAGTGGGTAGCCTCTGATTTTAAAAATTAATTTCTGCATAGGAAAGAAGAAAATTTTTAAATGAGTCAGTAAGCAAATGGCTAGAACCTGGGGAATTAACTCAATTTTTCTGTACTTTCTGAGTTTTGAAAGTAATGCCCAAAAGATTCCTAAACATTCCAGATGATTTCAAGGAGGCAAGGGCAGACTGGTAATTAAACTATATAAATCAGGAAACTTAATGGAGGTTAGCAGCATCCAGTCAAAGACAACAGAAGAAACTCAGGAGAGAGTGTCCCAGTAAAAATGGAAAATCATGGGAAAGAGTATATATGTGTGACAACTTTTTCTCAAGCTTAGCAAAAATGCCACGTAAGGACAGAGAACCATAGTGGTGTCTCTAAATGCTCCTGCCTAATGAGAGTATCTGAAAGTCAAATATGCCTAGAGTGAGTCCTCATGAAGTGATAATTTATGAAGCTGCCCCTATTACATGCTGATACTGAAATAGACTGGTTTCCTGGTGCACCAGAGCCTTCTGTGGGGGTTAAAAAAAAAAAAAACAAAAACCACTATAAGAAAGAACGTAAATAATGGAAGGCCCCAGAGAGATAAGATGACACATCTGGGTCTCTGCTTCCACTTCACATACACTCAACCACATCCTGCCCTGGAAAACCTACTTTCTTTTCCTCATAAACTAAGTTGAATAGTAATCATCCTTTGCCTTGAGTAGGAATATATGTGTAATTAATAACAGTTCTGAAGAAATGCAAATCTGTGGCTATGTCACGGATCTAGCCTCCCTCCTGTGACCCTAACCCACCACCCTGTTTTGCATTTAAACAAATTAATGAGACATGAAACAGAAATAGGCTATTGCTTAAGGGAATGGGATCCTGGTAGCCCATCCTCCTGCATTTCCCGTATGGGTTTGAGTTAACAGTGGATGTCTCAGAAACAGTCCAGATGATTTCAAGGAGGCAAGGGCAGACTGGTAATTAAACCACATGAATCAGGAAGACTCAGAAATAGAGAACAAAGGGCAAGGAGAGGAGAGGGAAGAAAACAAAACAAAGAGGCAGGAAACTGGGGTTTCGCTTCAGCAGTTTGGGGCCCTGGAAATGCTGTCGCACAGTCTTCTCCATCCTTCTGCTTGGGTCCCAGAAGCCCCTAAGTGAGGCATGCCTTTGCCTCATGCATAAAGCAATGAGGCACAGAGGAAATGAGATGAGTGGAGGTCATCCAGGTCCCAAGACGGCTTAAACTTTGCTGAGCTGGATTGGAATAGCTGTGGAAGAGGGCAGCATGAATATGGAGCTGGCAAGATGGGATTCAGTGTGCCTTTGGCTTTCCTGGCTCAAAGGTTACAACACCATCGGCTGGATGTCTTCCATGTGCCCCCGCAGATTCATTCTCCCCTCCTCCCATCCTGCTCTGGTTCTGGAAGGCTAATGATGTAGCCATGTCCTATGAGATCCCTTGTCTTCAGGCTTCAGTTTGGCTTGGTCAATGGGAGGCAGGAGCTCTGCGAAGAAAGTGAGACTGACATTCATTCCCAGGGCCTTCTCCCTCCCTGTGGGGTTGCTACAGACTGGCTGAGTGCCTCAAGTAGAGGTCCCAATTTCCCTCAGATGGCCTTTCCCACAGCTCTCTCCCTCGCTCATGCTTTAGTCCTTTCAGCTCCCGGGGGTGGTAACTTTGCCCCACTGTCACCAACCTTGGGATCTGCATGGTTTCTTATCATTGACCAACACTCCACTCTCACCTTTACATTAAATGTCAGTTGAATGATTCTCAAGTTACCCAAGTTGAGTTGTGCTGTCCTTGCCTTCCAAGCCCCACCTGATAGAGCCCTCCAGCCCAGGCTAGACCAGTTATGAGTTGTATCTTTATTGTCCCATGGTAGGACTGTTCTCAAGTGGCTAAGCTACTGAGGCATCAACCTGAACTTAGAAATGTCTAGAAATGCCAGAGGTGCCAAAAATGGCGACCAGAGAGTCATTATAGGCACTGTCTCTATAAGATGGCATGACCCTTAGCTCAGGTAAATGGAAGCTCTTTTCTCTTGATCTAACGTTAGTTCACAGCTTATGAGGAGTAACAGTCTCTGCAGCACACAATTGGAGAGAATATGTAATCACATGATAAGGGATGGACCCCCTCCCTTTTCTAGTGAGAAGGAAAGAAAATGAAGTGGGTACAAGTTACCAGGAAAGAGAAGTCAGTGGACACAGATTTGCCCTTCTGAGTTCCCATCCGTCACAAAGCAGGACTCTCTTCTGCGGAACCACCCAGTGACGAGAATGTGCTGTGTAAGACATTAAAGCTCAGAAGTCGCTGATAAACAAAAAAGGGTTTGCATTCATTTCCTGGAAACGCTTTTCTTTGCTGAATCCAAAGCCTAATTTTTTGAGGGGAATTTAATGCTTAGCAAATCATGACTGTTTGATGTAACGTGAGATTGCTTTATCCTCCCTCATCCCCAGACCCTCATGAAAATGAGATGCTGCACCTTATTTGGGAATTTGGGAGAGAAAATAAAACAATCTAGATCTAGGTCAGCAGAAAGTCTGTTTGTTGAGTGTAAGTAGGTCTCTATACTAATTAACACTTTTCTGCAAGGAAAAAAAAGTGAAAGGCATGAGTGTGCGAGGAACATATATATCCCACTTTAAATGGCACCATTTCAGATTTAGTAAACTAGCACTTGCCCCTTCAAATTGGAATAGTCATAACATGTACTGAAAATTATAATTCTGGAAAGCTTCAAGGGCTGAAAATTCAGCCAGTCACCTGACAGAACTGATTAAATTTACTGGACTGTTAATTAATGTTTACTAAATGATGGAACAAGCCTTAGCCCTGCCATTTTTGCACCAAGTGTTAAAATACTGTGGAAAGAGAGAGGTGACCAAGATACCAGCTTGGTTACTCTTCCAGGAAGTGGGATGCAGACCTTTCTGTAGCTCTTGGAATTGATCCAGTGATCTGGAAGAAAGAATGCTACCTCATAGAGCAACTCCAAATAGTGTAGCACAATGTTGGGCAGATAAAATATAATATGCTCACTTTACTAAAGATGGCACTGCCCACATGGAAGCCCATCACCCAGGTAATATTATTTGCCCTTGTGCTTGGGATGGGTGTAGGGGAAAGGCTGTAATGTAAGCAGGCCAGGTTGTTATGACCTAAGGCTTGGCTTCAAAAGTAAGCTCTTCCCCACACCCTTGACTGATTGGATAATGTAGGGTGGTGCACTCTCCTGAGAAATCCCATTATACAGAGATTTCCTTGTTTGTATAATTGGATTAAAGGTTTGGATTATCTATGCTATAAAATGGGAGAGACCAGTAGCTTGAGGTCTCTCGGTTCCTGCTATGCCCATTGCAGGGGCCTCCCTGATCCCTTGACCTCCATGGGAAAAGCTGGTTTTCTGCTTCTCCCTTGTCTTCTCTTGTGGCTTGCCTGTATTGGTGAGACACCAATAAACAGAATGGCCTACCATCCTCCGACTCTGCCATTTCTTCACCGTCAGCCCGAATCCAATGGGAACCTGCATGTGAATGGCCACGATGGCGGCTTGTTGGGCAGATAAAATATATTATGCTCACTTTGTTAAAGATGGCGCTGCCCACATGGAAGTTCGTTGATATTAATGTGTGTTCTGGAACAGGCTGTGGGCAGGCCGGGTCGTTATAGCCTAAGGCTTAGTTTTAAGAGTAAGCTCTTCTCCACACCCTTGACTGTTTGGATGATGTAGGGTGGTGCACTCTCATGATGAATCCCATTATGCCTCAGATGGGTGGCTTTGTATCAGAGACTTCCTTGTTTGTATAATTGGATTAAAGGTTTTGAGTCTATGCTATAAAGTGGGAGAGACCAGTAGCTTGCTCTCTCTCTTGGTTCCTGAGTTCCTGAGGTTAGTATTAGAGAGGAGAGCAGATTAAGGCCATGTGGAGGAGAAGTAACCAAGATGGCAGAGTGCTGAGGAAGAAGCCAGTTTGTTAAGAGTTTGTGCAGGAGGAGATGGGAAACAGAGGTGAATAAGTCTGGTGAGCTAGAAACCTTTGATTCTAGGAAACTCGGGTAAGTCAGTAGCTTTGTGAGCACTGAATGTGTGGGTTTTGGAGCCCAGTGTGTGTTTTTGCTTGCCCGCCGGGTGCAAGCTAGAATTAAAGCTGATGGCTCACCAGTTTTTGGCTCCGGTGTTTCATTGCCATCTGTCTGAATCCAATGCGAACCTGCATGGGTCAGGCGGCTGTGATAGTGGCCGCGACTACTGGCTTTACATTTGGCGTAGTCGGCAGGATTCGATACAGCTCGGCATGGAGCCGCCACCACCTTTGAGCGGTGGAGTAGAGAACTGGCTGCTGTTATGGTTTCCCGTAGCTGTTTTTTGGGGGACTGTAGGCTGGCTGACTTTTACAGTCATGCGTGAGGAAACTGAGAGCTCTATGGAAGAGGCTGCCCAGGACCTGCAGGCTGAGCAGCGGAAGGAGCTGGAGGAAACGTGGGAGAAACAGATGCTGACCCTGGAGCTGAAGGAAGCACTGGAGGAGGAAGCTGACCAGGTTTGCGAGATTCACCTGGAAATGGAGCAGACGCTGGAGAAGGAATCACAGGTTGGTGAGCTGGAGATTGCCCTGGATGTTGTGGAGAGCCAGCAGCGGCATGAGGCCGGGCCTGAGGCCGGGGCCGGAGCTGAGGCCAGGACTGAGGCTGAGGCCGGGGTTGGAGCTGCAAGGCCTGCGGAGCAGAAGGCAGTGGTGGCCCGGAGATCAAGCCTAGCAGCAGGAGCTGGTGTTTTCAGTTCCTCTTTGGAGGATGAGGAGAATTGGGCTGGAGTTGCAATCTGCAGTCTCCAGAAGGTGAGATCCCAGCAGCAAGGAGTAGCTACGCTGCCGGTAGGTCTGCGATTTTGGGACATAGGGGTGGATGCCATTATGCTCCCTAGAGCAGAGATGGAAATGCTAACTGCCATCGCCACATGCTTCCTTTTAGGACATTGTGAGACCTGCAATGATGGCAGGAATGAGGGGGGGGGCTAAAACCCTATGTGTGTGGACTGATGTCCTGGACTATGACCGAGTGAGCACTGGCTCCTTTGTTGAATGGACTTATGGATTTTGGACAATGTGAAATACCCTGATGGGGGTGAGGGGTGGCTTTGATGGAGGCTGTCCCCCTGCCCGGGAAGCCTTTCAAATGGCAAGAGAGAAGGCCGAGGACATTTTGCACTTTTGGCAAAGTGCTTAGAGACTGGTAAAATGTGTGTACCTTTGTAATTTTTGAAATTGTATGATTTGTCATGTTGTAATTTGTGTAATGTGCCTAATTTCCTTGTACAGGGATGCCAGTGGTATAGATTGTGGGTAGTAAAGTGAGCATAAGGGTGGATTGTTGGGCAGATAAAATATATTATGCTCACTTTGTTAAAGATGGCGCTGCCCACATGGAAGTTCGTTGATATTAATGTGTGTTCTGGAACAGGCTGTGGGCAGGCCGGGTCGTTATAGCCTAAGGCTTAGTTTTAAGAGTAAGCTCTTCTCCACACCCTTGACTGTTTGGATGATGTAGGGTGGTGCACTCTCATGATGAATCCCATTATGCCTCAGATGGGTGGCTTTGTATCAGAGACTTCCTTGTTTGTATAATTGGATTAAAGGTTTTGAGTCTATGCTATAAAGTGGGAGAGACCAGTAGCTTGCTCTCTCTCTCTTGGTTCCTGAGTTCCTGAGGTTAGTATTAGAGAGGAGAGCAGATTAAGGCCATGTGGAGGAGAAGTAACCAAGATGGCAGAGTGCTGAGGAAGAAGCCAGTTTGTTAAGAGTTTGTGCAGGAGGAGATGGGAAACAGAGGTGAATAAGTCTGGTGAGCTAGAAACCTTTGATTCTAGGAAACTCGGGTAAGTCAGTAGCTTTGTGAGCACTGAATGTGTGGGTTTTGGAGCCCAGTGTGTGTTTTTGCTTGCCCGCCGGGTGCAAGCTAGAATTAAAGCTGATGGCTCACCAGTTTTTGACTCCGGTGTTTCATTGCCATCTGTCTGAATCCAATGCGAACCTGCATGGGTCAGGCGGCTGTGATAGTGGCCGTGACTACTGGCTTTACACGGCTCCTGGCCTTACACACAACATATACTTTATTTTCTTCTAATTGCCCCCACACTGTGGTCATACAATAATGTGCATTAAGAGCAAGTAAATCTGCACCCATGGCCATGTGTGCCTTTTAAAGGAAATATAACGTTTTGCTACATCATCATAACAACAATGATTTTTTCTCTCCCATATGCTCAGCTTCTGAAGCATCTAGTACAAAATAACGTTTTCAAAAGCCTCTTTCTTCTCCCACATGATCACCTGTTCATTTCAAGAAATGAACAAGCTTGATGGACTTCACATCAGACTTTATGTAAGATCATTTTTTTTAATTGTGAGGCTTTCTCTGTAATCCAACAGTCAACTGAAAGAAAAAGCTCTTTATTGAGCATCTACCATGTTCAAAATTTAGTTAACTGCCAAAAAGATACAAAAATATACAAGAATTTGTTTTTAGCAAGTGCATAATAATGTTTTAAAGAGGCAACACATTACCAAGTGAAACAATAAACAAATCAAATGCACAAAATACTAATAAAATAAAGTATTCATTTGTGTGATAAGATGATCAAAATAAAGTTGACTCTAGAGGCAAATTTCCAGAACTCTCCTATTCTGTGTGCACTACAACTAATAGTGAGAGTTTAACTAAAGATTCTGAAATGTGTGTTTTAATTATGAGCATCTTTATGTCTCTGGTATAATACCTGGTACTCAATAAGCTCTGGGCGAATGATTAGTGAATGAGTAAATGCACACAAAATGTAAAGCAAGTGGAAAGTGGAATGAGTTGATGTTATCAGGAAGGGCAGACTGCTCTCTTGAACTAAGCCATAAAACAAAGGCTGTAAGCAGTCATCCCTCAAGGTAAATCCAGCTATCAGTTGGGTTCCAGTCAGCCTTCATGATGATGGTGGTGGTGGTGGTGGTGGTGAGGAAGACAGTAATTATGATGGTGATGAAAAGGAAGAAGGTGGAGAGAGAATTTAAAAACTAAAAGATTCCACGTTCAAATTTACATATTTCTATTCCTCTCTGGGCCTGCAGGTCCCTGTGGCATGATGCCTGGGGCTGAGTTGTGGCTCCTCCCTTTCCTGGGCTGTTATCTCCACAGTGTGAACTGTGTTTGATCCTTCCAACTGTCTTCCCAATTAAAGGCCAATATCAATCATCTTTCATTTCCATGCCCTTGCTGTGGTTTTGTTATGCCAGAGAAATATTTCTCCATACACATACTATGTACAAAGTGAAAAAATGAAAGTCAAAGAGAGGTCTACATTTTAAGAGAAATTTGAGAGAGAATATCTTATGAAAAGGAAGACATTTCTATGCCATTAATATTTTTGTACACTAAATTTAGCACCTTTATTTTATTTTTTATGCCATTAATATTAATCTACTATAAATATGTCTTTCAAAAGAACATTACCTGCAATAAATTACCTCTTTATGTTGTCAATTCCCTCCTTCTCAATAAGACCTTCCATGAGCATCCTATCTAAAACTATAGCTAATCACCTCACCCACCTCCCTGCAGACTTCCAACACCCTCCATCCCTTTATTTTTCTCCTTAGAACTTATGTCTGTCTAACATATTATTATTTTTATGACATCAGAGAAGAACCCAGGATGAATATAAACATGGGTGGGCTTGAAAATCTGGTATAGTTGTGGCACTTCCTATCTGAAGGCTTTTATTTTCTCTAAGAAGAGGTGACATCATCTACTGAGTGTGTATGGAGTGAGGGAGAGAGTTTTAGGAAAGAGGAGGAATTGCAAGTTTGATTTTTTTTAATGTTCAAATAAAGATTAATCTAGCAACATCAATACCTTCCTCTTCAGCTAGCTTTTGGCTGGCACTCAATTTGATTCAAGAATTCTGGAATGGGAATATTTTTATATCTATATAAATAAAACTAAATGTGCTCTATGACATCACACAACAGAATGACTATTCAGACACTCTTGGAAACACTTAATTGTTACTTTGTGTCTATCATGTTTTATACATTTATTTTATTTCATTATACAGTGATAGAAATTAGTACTACAACTAAGATAAAAAAAACTCAGGCCTCATTTTGTATTTCAATTGTACTGTAGAAAATATTTTCTACTATGCTTTTTTTGTTTGTTTGTTTTGCTTTTTTATCTATGTTATCTACAACAACAAAAACAGTCCATGTCTTTTAATCAATAATTGGCTTTTATATAGGTAGTGATTTGCTTCCAGTGTGGGCTCAGTGAACCTTCAAGCTGGTATATTCATTAGTTCAGGTTTGACGGGAATGACAGCAAGCCCCCACCCAGTACAGTGGCTTATGCAGGATAAATGTTTATTTCTTTCTCATTTTAAAGTCCAGACAGGCAGTCCAGAGCTGGTATGCTCCATGCACAGAGATTCTGTTCTTTTCTCTGCTTCCTTCAAAATGTGAAGTTTTAACTCCATTGTCCAATGGCAGAATCTGTGTTCCAGGCGGACCGATGGGGGAATGTCAAGGAAGAGTGACAAAAGGCATATACTAGCCTTCTCTTCAGGATGGTTTTCAAACTGCCACAGAACAGTATCACTTACATCTCATTGGTCAGAACTTAGTTACATGACAAAACTAGCTCTAACGGGTCTGGGAGTATTTATTCAGGGCAGTCTCATGTCAACTAAAAATTGTGTTAGTTAGAAGAAGAGAACATACTAGGGTTTGACTAACTATCATAAGATCTTGGGTATGTTTCTTCTTCTCTTTTTCTTTTTTCCTTCTTGCTTTTTTTTTTTTTTTTTTTTTTTTTTTTTTTTTTTTTTTTTTTTTTTTTTTTAGAGAGAGAGAGAGAAAGAAACTGAAGCAGAGATTTTAAAACATTTTATTATTTTTATATTGCTAATACTGGTCATTTCTTAGATTGGTTTTAATTTTTTTCCTTTTTTCCTGTTCCCCCAAGATTTTCTCCAACAATTCCCATAATAGTAGAAGTTTTACGAGCTTCTATTATTTATTTATCACCTCCTTAACTAAGGATTGGAAGCAGTTTTTCTCTCTGGTTCATGTTGCTGTACCTGGGATTAGCAGTGAGAGGGTAATTTAAAGAAATCTGAGATAAATCCAGCCATTCAAAGGTTCCTTGAAAGTGCTTTAAGGCTAACATATTATATGTTACTGGTTTATCTGTTTGTTGGTGGAGTCCTCTAGTGGTAATGTATAGTCCATGAAGGGATTTTTGCCTTTTTTTGTTGCTATTGTTTATAACTTCATCTCTTGTACCTAAGATGGTGCCAGGAACATTGTAGATGTTTGATGAAGGGAAGAATAAGTGAATGAGAATGAATAAATGAACAACTTCAACCACCTTTTCTGATATACTTTATCTGCATGATCTCTGCCTTGAAGGATGAAGAAGAAGCTGTGGATAGTCAGAGAGGAAGAGATGTCCTTCTGATGGGGAAGTTACTTATGTAAATAACAGGGGCAGAGGCGTAAGCTGATGGGGAGCAAGTGGAGAGGGAAAGGATTCTGTAAGAAAAAGAGTTTAATTAAAACTGAAAATGTGTCACGGAGTCATCAGTTAAGAATCCATGATGAGTGTGAATAATAAGGGACAGCCCATCTGTCCCTTGTCATCATTCCCAACCATTGTCCACTCCAGCCTGCTTTCTGGGTGCTATACCTTCTGGACCCCACCTACTCTGTTTTACCATTCTTTATGAGACCCTCCTGAATGAAGGCTAAGCAGCTCATAGTAGACTGTAAAATCCTGTAGATCTGCTGCTATCTACTCACTTCTCTGGCCACAATTCCTGCCTCTCAAACATATACACTTGATCTTCAAAGTCACACAAAACCACTTTCCAAAATGTGATTCAGCTTTGTCCATGTGAGCCTTTGACCATAAAGTTGTTCCATCTGATTAGGAAGATTAGCCTGCCTCATTCTACCAACACATGTCAACTTGCTCTTCAAGATCCAGTTTAAGTAGTCAGCATATGAACCCCTCACTATACCCCCAGTGCTCCAGCAGACCTAGGACTTTCTCTCTGTACCTCTCTGTCATCTGACACTTCTTCTATGGTATGGCTCACCAGTGAAGCAGCATGCATCGCCTTTAAGTCAGTGTGAACACACATGTGAATAGCCCTATAATTATAGGCACCTACAGCACTCTAAGCCAACTCCACATACCCAGCCAACTGTGTATTCCTTGAGCATGACACTCTCACTTCTTGGGTCCTCCCTGGAAATTTACTGTTTTTCTAATTAAGTGGTCACTGCCCTTGGGTTGCATCACATGCCTATTTTCATTGGTTCTGATTTAATCCCCCCTTCAGCTGTATTTTTCATGATCTTACCTTTTCCCTTTTGTTCGCAGTTTAATCAACTGTGAGTCACTGGTCTCTGCTCTTCAAACTAGCAACCAGCCCCTCTACACTGAAGCTTCTATTATTCACCACCCAATTCCTATTGGTGCTGACATCCTGTCAAAGCTGGTATCACACTGTCTTATAGTTTTGATATCTAGTCCTTCCTAGAAAAAAAGCTCCTTGCAGAAGAGACAGTGTTCTTTTTGTTATTGTAGCCCCAGTACCTAATGGAACACCTTACACAGAGAATTTCCTTTATACATGCTTCTTGACCGATTACATAGACACGTGCAGCAATACAGCCTTTCCCTTAGCCCTTTAATAGAAAGGAACATGAATTAAGTTATGGGAGGAGTACTACATATTCAAAATTAAATAAACTAAATAAAAAGATAAATACATATATTTTTATTGCTGCAGTAACAGTCATTGGAATCTGACTTACAGTCTTAGAAGAAGTGAAAGGAGATAAATAAAAAGCTAGCTTAAATCTTAAAATTAAAAGCTCTTTTAGAGGAAAAAAATACATTAAAAGTCACATGGATAAATGTGCCCTGAAGATATTACATGGTTACTCCATTAAACTTTAAGCTATGGGTCTCAGTTTTCTAGCTTCCTCTAGATCAGAATTATTTGGGGGTAGGAGGGAGAAATTCATTAGAAATGCAGATTCCTGGGTTTGGCTCTAGAGGTTGAGTTTGTACTCACAGCACTTGTGTATCGATGACCCAGGAAGCACACATGCCCTCATCATTTCATATCAAGATAAAGCTCATTTTCTTTTAAAGACCACCAGGGAATTGCCATTATTTCCCTGAGTATTCACCATATTTTTCTAAACTTCTCTTTTTAATAAAGTTGTAAATAAGTCTGTTTCTTATTGCTCTGTCTTCAGAAATGAGTGTAGGGAGAAAGGAAGAAAGAAAGGAAGAAAAGAAAGAAAGAAAGAAAGAAAGAAAGAAAGAAAGAAAGAAAGAAAGAAAGAAAGAAAGAGGGGAGGGAGGAAGGAAGGAAGGGAGGAAGGAAGAAAAGAGAGAGAGAAAGAAAGAAAGAAAGAAAGAAAGAAAGAAAGAAAGAAAGAAAGAAAGAAAGAAAGAAAGAAAGAAAGAAAGAGGGGAGGGAGGAAGGAAGGAAGGGAGGAAGGAAGAAAAGAGAGAGAGAAAGAAAGAAAGAAAGAAAGAAAGAAAGAAAGAAAGAAAGAAAGAAAGAAAGAGAAAGAAGGAAGGAAGGAAAAATAAAGAAAGGGAAAGAAGGAAGGAAGGAAGGAAAGAAGAAAGGGAGGGAGGGAGGGAGGGAGGGAGGGAGGGAGGGAGGGAGGGAGGGAGGGAGGGAGGGAGGGAAGAGAAGAGAAACTATCAAACAAAAGTGAGGAGGCTTCTCAACTTCTTCCAGAAGGGTCACCTCTTCAAACCAATAGAAGTAAAATCAAGGACCTAAGTCCTAGCTTCTCTAAAGTTTGGACTGTCCTTTCAATCATGTTAATACTGCAGAAGATGAACTTAGTGACACACCTTCTTTAAGCACTGACAGAAATAACACCTGTTTCAATTGTATTTGAGGAAATCCACTCAAAAAGGGAAAAAAATTAAAAACGTCTTGAGCCTTTTTCAATTTGTGTAAAAAGAACATTAAAATGTCTGTAAAAGACACTCAATATGACTTGTAAAAGAGAGTTGGTTTACCACATAGAAGATAATTTTAATTGAATTCATTGGAGTGACATTGATTAATATATAGGTTTCAGGTGCACAGTTCTATAAACTAGCATCTGTAAACTGCACTGTGCATTCACCATCCCAAGTTAAGTCTCCTCCCATCACCATTTAGACTTCTGTACCCCCTTTTTCTCCCCCCCCCCACCCTTTCCCTATTGTAATTTGAAGAAGGAAATGAAAACTTTTCAAAAAGCTATTTAACTCTTTCTTTATTGTAGTAAAAAGAATGAAGAGAATGAAAAGTCAGAATTTGTGATATCTGGATCGCTGTGGCATATTATAAAAATTCCAAAATAGCTCCTGTTGAGAAAAATTAAATCAGTGAATCTTACACTTATTAATTCAGGTAAAATACTTGAGAGGTAAGATTCCGTCTCTGTTAGCAAAGACTCCCACTGCACACTCAGAAGCCTGAATGACAGTAGTGTGTGACTCCTCACACAGTAATAACACAGACCTCCTCAAAGCAGGAACAGAGAAGCAACCTGAGGCTAAGTTGGCACAATTACCATCATAATTATTTACATTCAGAGCTCCTTTGACTGAAATCCTTTTTTATTTTTAAGAGATGAAGGTTATTCTCTAAATACTACCAAACCTATTAATAGACAGCCCCTGGCATTTTACCTTTAAGATTCTAGTGTGCTTCCAGTTCTATTTTTATACTTATCTGCAATAAAAGGCGGTTTCTCTGAGTACTTTGGATTCAGTGGAATCACATTTACTGTCTGGCTTCTCAACCTTATTCCCAAGTACAGTGTAATAGAAAAAAGCAAAACTCTTTTAAGTCCCCATAGGTTACTGTGGCAGGGTGGTGAAATTTTGTTTTCTTTACTAGTTTCCACTTCATAAGAGAAATCGTCTCAAGAAGAGGATTTCTAATGCAATTTTTAAAGATACAGACCATTAAATATGTAGGGCTGGATTTCCAACCTCTGCATAAAGCCCTATGGGGAAATTCTCCTTTGTCACAAAACACTCAGGGGATGAACTTGTCCAAGCAGTTTTATGAATAAAAAATTCAGAACAGGGACACTTTTTTCATTTTAAAACTAAAAGTTTTGGACACTCTCATTTTTTTTTTCTTAATCCTTGCATGTTGGATAAATGGCCTAGATTTTTATGGTGCATCTAGGACATTCTTAGCACCACCTAAAAATTATTATTTCTGCTGATATTTAAGATGAATAGGTAAATGGATAAATGGATGGATGGATGGGTGGATGGATGGATGGATGGATGGATGGATGAATGGATGGATGAATGGAGATAGCTAGAGAGGTAAGTAGATAGACAGATGGACTTGAGAACAATATAACTTACTGTCTGTGCAGAACAGAAGAGTAAACAGGCAAAATATGGCTCCTCTGTCTTTAGACCTCCTAAGGGAGTCTAAAATGTTAAACTGAAACATTTGTAGTTTTGTATTTGTTTGGAGGGCTGTTCTAACCATGGAATCTGTTATAAAAGGCCCATAAAATAAGAAATTACTTATAGGGCTGCTCTACCCATAGTAGCATTAGAAAAGTTGGTAATTATGAAATTGTTTACTGGGCAGCTAGCATCATAGTGGTGTTAGAGAAAGTCTAGAATATTAGCGTGGGCTAATAACCTGGGTAGGGAGGAAGGGTAAGGTTTCTCAGAGCACTGTGGTCTCTCCCCCAATATGTTTTCCATTCTTTTTGAAATGCATGAGACCTACCAGCAGGCCACACTACTTGTAGAATGCATTAAAGCTTTGCAGCTGGTCAGTTCTGTTGTAATGGCTAATTTGAGACTGCAGGCTCTGGAGCCCAACTGTCAAGGTTCAAAACCAGGCCTTACTGCTTGTACTATGGGATTAAGTCCAAGTGATATAATTCCTCATGGCCTCAGTGTTCTCATTATTCAAATGGTGTTGTGAAGATTAAACAATGAGCTATGGTTTCAATGTGGTGTCTACATATACTTAGCACTTAATGACATCTCACTGAACCGAAAGGTCATATTAGAGCTACAGTTCTTGGTCATCTTGTCTATAAAATGATAGTGCCAATAACTACCTTTTAACATTTTTGTGTGAATCAGAGGTAATATGGATATGGTTGCTGAGTGTCTAGTAAGTGTGGTAGCCACCACTGTTATGTCTCTTGTCAGCATGACCCAACTAGACTGTAGCTTTTTTAAAAAAACAAAGCCAGCTCCCTGGACATACAACCTGTGCAGTTGCATGAGATCCCAAGTTTAGATGGGCCACCCATGCTTGATTTCATGTTCTGTAGTTGCCATGTTAAAGTTCTTAACAGTTTTTTAATAGAGAGATCCATGTTCACATTTTGTACTGTGTTCACAAATTATACAGCTTGTCCTGAGGACACAAAACATTTCTTACTGGTTGTTGTAAGCTTTATCAACACACCGTTCTTTATACATAGTAGGCTTGAATTACATGTTTATGCATTAAATAGCCAATGCTACCAATGAATAATAACTGACATAAACTTATTTATTTGAGGCCCTTTTTTAGAAACAAAGACTCTTCCTGAGTTTAAGTCTCTTTGTGAAGAGGCCTTTGGCCAAATATAAGATATAATGATGAGAGTATTCATTCAAAGTTAATTTTGCATTTGCAGGATCTATATTCATATCTTCAGACAATAAAATTTGTTAAATGTTAAAAATTATTTTGTAAAGCAGGTAAAAAGGTGCAAAAATGTTGAGAAAAGGTGGTTGGTAATGTTTTTAGCACTGGCACAATTAACAACTGACTTTAAATACTTCCTTGATCAACATAAAAGGGCATTTCAAGGGAAAGGAAATAAATTATAATGCCTTTAACCATCACACATTGTAGAAGTGCCTATTATATAAATGAAAATCCTTTTAAACTAAATTTTACTGTGCTAGAGCTAAGCTTCTTATCACAGAAATAAAGAATCAAATACTACACTTGATTTCATTTTGCAATATTAATAGTATTAAAGTAGTTTTACATTTTCTTTTGACTCATTAAAATAAAAAGTCAAAATGCTGCAAATACATACTTTTGCTTCAAAATAAGCAGAAATGGATAACTATAGAAAAAAAATTTTTACAGAAAGTAACTTAGAGCAAAAAGACCTATTGGGAGAAATTTGAACCAATTTTAATGCAGGTTTTGCTATATTTATAAAAATATGTCTATAGTTTTTATGTAGCTTTACTTGTCAAAAAATATCCTAAAACTTGTATAGTAGGAGAAAATACCAATAAAATAAAAATTTCACGCCCCCCTTTTAGAACTATGGCCTTAACGTTTTGTAGGGAAATAAAGCTTTGGTTAACCTTGGCTCTGGAAGACCTTATTAAAATAACAGTCTGTCAGTTTCAAGTTTAAAATAACAGGGTTGTCAGTTTTATATGCAAGGAAACAATCTACAATTTTATTCTCTGGGAAAAGACTGTGGAATGGAAGAGTGAAAAAGATTGGATAACACTGCCATCTGGTGGCCATGGTTAAAGGCGATCTCTAACCACCTGCAGGTGAAGATGGACTGAAGAGGAAAAAGTGGAAGGATGTTAAGCGGCCTTGAACTTTTGTAAAAATTTTTTGAGTGTTTGTATTTAAAATGCATGTTCATGCTCAGAGCCAATATGCAATTTATAATTTCAAAATTACTTTAAATTGATCCCTGGCCAGGCAGCTCAGTTAGAAGGTCATCCCAACATGCCAAGATTGTGGGTTTTATCCCAGATCAGCGCACATAGAAGAATCAACCAAGTAATGCATAAATAAGTGAATCAACAAATCAATGTTTCTATCTCTCTCTCTCACTCTCAAATCAATAACGTTTATAAAAAATACAATAAATCAATAAGACACTATTTGCTCTTTGGTGATCTGCAATCCCTTAATAGCAATGATGTGATGCAATTAATAGTCAAGAGAGTGAGTCTTGTGAAAAAAATAAGACCCAAGAAAAAAAATTAAGATGTTTTTGACATATGTATATTGATATAAATTAATAAAACTGTTCATATATGACTTATATACCTTTCTGAATGATTGTTATACTTCGATACAAATAAGTAAATGTAACCTAAAAAAAATCTCTCCTCTGTAAGCTAAATATCAGCAGTTGTTACAAAACTGAATGTAACATGTTCCCATTTTTATATATGGAAGTAATTCTAGAGATAGGCTGGATCCCATTCACTTCTGTCCTGTTATACTTTGTGCAACTGATTTAGGGGATGCAGGAGAGGCCAGAAGAATAGCATTAAAGGAAAAGGATAAAAATGAGTTCTGTTGAAGTACAACCTATCCAAAGAATTAAGAAGGATATGCTGAATGCTCTAGTATTAATTAAGCTAATCGCCTGCCTTCAACTCATTTGAACAACTCAGCCTCTCTTACACCACTGGTCCTCACTCATGATGAGCTCAGGAAGGACCTCAGACCTGTGGTCTCAACAAGGTAGCCAGATATGCCAATTGAGTGTGTGAGATGTGTTCACTCTAAGTGTACTCCAGATTTTGAGAATACTCATCCAATATGGCAGCCATGAATCACATGTGATGAGGCAGCCATGTAGGCAGTTGCTGAGCACTTGGAGATATCTGTTTGAAGAGGTGCTGTAAATGTAAGATACACACCAAATTTTGAAGGCTTGGTACAAAAAAGTAATGTAAAATATCTCACTAACATGTTTTCACATTAATTATATGTTGAAACATTATTTTGGATAGGTTAGGTTAAACAGAATATATCATTAAGATTAACTTTGTTTTAGCTTGACCAGGCGGTGGCGCAGTGGATAGAGCATTGGACTGGGATGTGGAAGGACCCAGGTTCGAGACCCCAAGGTAGCTAGCTTGAGCACGGGCTCATCTGGTTTGAGCAAAAGCTCGCCAGCTTGGACCCAAGGTCCCTGGCTCCAGCAAGGGGTTGCTCAGTCTGCTGAAGGCTCGCGGTCAAGGCACATGTGAGAAAGCAATCAATGAACAACTGAGATGTTGCAACGGCAACAAAAAACTAATGATTGATGCTTCTCACCTCTCTCTGTCTGTCTGTCCCTATCTGCCTCTCTCTCTTTCTCTGTAATATATATATATATACATTCAAAGAAATTAACTTTGTTTTACTTTCATTTAATGTCATTTCTACAATTTTTTTTAAGTTTTAATTATTTTTATTTATTTATTCATTTTAGAGGAAAGGGAGGGAGAGAGAGAGAGAGAGAGAGAGAGAGAGAGAGAGAGAGAGAGAAGAGGGGGAGGAGCAGGAAGCTTCAACTCCCATATGTGCCCCGATCAGGCAAGCCCAGGGTTTTGAACCGGCAACCTCAGCACTCCAGGTTGATGCCCCATTCACTGCGCCACCACAGGTCAGGCTCATTTCTACAAATTTTTAAATTACATAATTAGTCACAATTGGGGCTCACATTATATTTCTTTCGGCTATTGCTGCTTTGGACTCTCATCACTCCTTGCCCAGGAATGGATTTCGCCATTTTACAAATTTATTTCTCTCCCATCTAGAATTAAGGGACTTCTGGAATCTTTGCTGCATTCAGGAGACCATGATAAGCCATTCAGGTTATTCGATGCTTAAGATGAAAAGGTGAAAGTCAAGTACTATTATGTCCCTGGAGTCTAATCATAAGAGGAGAAAATGGCACCCCTCATTGGTGCCCCATGGGGTAAATTGGATCTTTAAGGTAACCAGATGGCTCCCAGAAAAGGTAATTTACCTTAAAGGGCTAAGAGTTTGATTTTTTTTTTAAATGCACTTTAGTCACCCTATGATGCCATCTGTTCTCATGGTGATATTTCTACTCATTAAGAACTTCAAGCTCCAAGTGCCCTAACAATATATTAACTTGCTAAGCTTTATTAAATCTTTAAAAAGATCATGGCGGGGTGGCAGTATTTTCCTAATTTGAAATCAATTTGTAGGGAAATTATGTGACTTCACCAAAGTCACAGTTGAAGCAACCACATCTCCATGTACCAAGAGCATCTGCTCTTTCCCCCATTGAAGAGGCTTCATGTCTCTGAGCTTTTGCCACCCAGAGTTGCTCTGCCAAGAATGGCTCTTCCACTCTTCTCCCTGCAGAATGATATTTGTGCTTTAAGGCCCAGTTCAACTCCCACCTTTTTTTGGAACCTCCCTGAATCCCACCTCCTCCTCAATAATAAAATATTGATTATACTTCTCATGCTCTCCAGCCTTAAATAGATGAGCCATTTGTTGTACTTATTAGTGTATAAGTTTCTTTCCCCCACTGGGTAGTAAGGTCCTTGAAGGCAGGAACATTTTGTGTATATTGCTATGTGACCAGTAGTACATTGTAGACACTGAACAGTGTGTGTGCATGTGTGTGTGTGTGTGTGTGTTTAATGAACTGACTAACCATAAGTAGACCCTAAACAACCATTTCTTTATAAGATAAGAAAATTTACAAAAAATATGGCAATAAGTCTATTTTGCAAGTAAGAGCATCTAGATTTTAAATTTTATTTACCATTTAATTTGGAGACACAGAATTTAAATTTACCTTCTGCCTACTCTACTTTAACTGTTTGGTCACTTATTCATATGTCGTTTATTGAGTACTTCTACAAACCAGGCATTGTGTTGATGGAATGCACATTTCTTAGGATGAGCTGAACACAAAGGATAGAGGTCCTGCCCCTATGTTACCTGCAGTCTGAGATGCCAGATCCACCATCAAAAGGAATGAGGAAATCTATATGACAGGAAAAGCCAAGAGATCTCTGTGAGCATGTATTGAGGAGGTCCTAAGTGACTCTGGGTGTCAAGGTGGGAGCTCCAGAAGAGGGAAATAGAAGTTGAGACCCACAGAAGGAATTATCCACTAAATCATGCTCTTCTCTTGTTGGTATATAGACTACATGTTTAAGTTGGCGTTCATACACATCCTTGGGTCCTGTGATTCCCATTCTTTAATATATTTATTAGTATCTTATTCTATTGTTTCTCAAATTTTCTTAAGCCAAAAACACTGGCAGTTAAAGCGGTTACCACTTAAGAAACTTGGCCAGGCAGCTCATTTGGTCAGAAGATCATCTCAATGTGACAAGATGGCAGGTTCAGTCCCAGACAGGGTACATACAAGAATCAACCGATGATGCATAAGAAAGAGTAACAACAAAATGATGTTTCTCTCTCTCTCTAAAAAAAATCAACCTATAAATTAAAAAAAAGCTTTAAACAATTTTCACTTAAACCCAGGAAGGGTTAGGCAAACATTGTGTTAGACTATAAATAGTGCACAATAGATGTTAAAGTAGCAATTATTGTGCACTACACACTACAAGTCTACATAGTTAAGTATAACTCAAATCACATATGCCCAAAAGAAATTTAAATGCTTTTTGTTGCCTATTCTAAAAGAGATTTAGGGAAATCCACCTCTACCCTAAATGGCTTCAGAATTTAGATAGATCTGATTTTCAACAATCATTTGCAGAATTTTTTTTTAATTTTATTTAGAAAATTATCTTTAACACAAAGACATAAGATCAATAAGAGTACATAGGTTTCAGGTAAATATTTCTATAACATTTAAACTGTTGATTATGTTTTATACCTGTTACCCAAAGTCAAATCATTTTTCGTCACCTTATATTTATCCCTCTTTACACCCATCTCCACCCCCAATCCCCTCCCCCCATGTCCCCTTCCTCCTCCCCCACATCCCCTTTCCCCTAGTAACCACCTCACTTTTATCTATGTCCATGAGCCTCAGTTTTATATCCCACCTGTATATGAAATTAGGCAATTCTTAGCTTTTTCTGATTTACTTATTTCACTCAGTATAATCTTCTCAAGCTCCATCTATGTTGTCATAAATGTCACTGTATCATCATTACTTATGGCTGAGTAGTATTCCATTGTATATATGTACCCCATCTTCTTTATCCAATCTTCTATAGAGAGACACTTTGGTTGTTTCCATATCTTGGCCACTGTGAATAAAGCTGTGATGAACATGGGGGTGCATGTGTCTTTATGTACCAATGTTTTTGAGTTAGATACCTAGTAGAGGGATTGCTGGATAATAATATGACAATTCTATTCTTTTTTTTTTTTTTACAGGGACAGAAAGAGAGTCAGAGAGAGGGATAGATAGGAACAAACAGACAGGAATGGAGAGAGATGAGAAGCATCAATCATCAGTTTTTCGTTGTGACACCTTAGTTGTTCATTGATTGCTTTCTCATATGTGCCTTGACCATGGACCTTCAGCAGACTGAGTAACCCCTTGCTCGAGCCAGCAACCTTGGGTCCAAGCTGGTGAGCTTTTTGCTCAAGCCAGATGGGCCCATGCTCAAGCTGGCGACCTTGGGGTCTCGAACCTGGGTCCTCCACATCCCAGTCCGACGCTCTATCAACTGTGCCACTGCCTGCTCAGGCGGCAGTTCTATTCTTAATTGTTTAAGGAACCACCATAATTTCTTCCATAATGGTTGTACTAATTTGCATTCCCATAAGCAGTGAATGAAGGTTTCTTTTTCTCCACATCCTCTCCAACACTTGTGATTACTTGTCTTGTTGATAATAGCCAATGTAACAGGTGTGAGGTAGCATCTCATTGCAGTTTTGGTTTGCATTTCTTGAATAGCTAGTGAAGATGGGCATCTTTTCATATACCTGTTGGCCATCTGTATGTCCTCTTGGGAAAAGTGTCTGTTCAGGTCCTTTCCCCATTTTTAATAAATTGTTTGCTTGTCTGTTGCTGAGCTTTGTGAGTTTTTTATATATTTTGGATATTAACCCTTTATTAAAACTGTTGTTTGCAAATATCATCTCCCATTGAGTTGGCTGCCTATTTGTTTTGTTGTCAGTTTCTTTTGTTGTGCAGAAGCTATTTAATTTAATATAGTCCCATTCATTTATTTTTTTATTTGACTTCCCTTCCCTTTGGGTCAATGAGCTTAGTACCGGTGGTTTTTATTCTATGTAATTTATGACTTCAGATCTTATATTTAGGTCTTTGATCCATTTTGAATTAATTATTGTGCATGGGGAGAAACTGTAGTCAAGTTTCATTCTTTTTCATGTGGCTTTCCAATTTTGCCAGCACCATTTATTGAAGAGGCTTTCTTTTCTCCATTGTGTATTTTTGATTCCTATGTCAAAGATGATCTGTCCGTATATATGTGGTTTTATTTCTGGGCTCTCAATTCTGTTTTACTGGACTTTGTGTCTATTTTTTCAGCCAATACCATGCCATTTTGATTATCGTGGCTCTACGGTATAATTTGAAGTCAGGTAGTGTGATACTCCCGGCTTTATTCTTTTTCCTCAGGATTGCTTTAGCTATTTGGGTTTTTTATGGTTCCATAAAAACGTGGTAACTTTGTGTTCTATTTCTTTAAAAAATGACATTGGTATTTTGATGAAGATTGCATTAAATTTGTATATTTCTCTGGGTGATATGGCCATTTTAACTATGTTGATTCTTCTAATTCATGAACATGGAATATTTTTTCATTTTATTGTGTCTTTTTCAATTTTTTTGAATAATGTTTTGTAGTTTTCAGAACATAGGTCCCTCATATCCTTTGTTAAGTTTGCTCCTGGGCATTTTATTGTTTGTTGCAATGGAAAAAAAAATGTGTCTTTTCTTTTCTTTAATTGTCTGAAGTTTCATCATTGGCATATAGGAAAGCAGTGGACTTTTGTATAGTGATTTTGTATCCTGCAACTTTACTGTATTGATTTATTGTTTCTAACAAGAATTATTTGGTAGAGTCATTGGGGTTTTCTATATACACAGTCATGTCATCTGCAAAAAGTGATAACTTTACTTCTTCCTTTCTGATATGGATGCCTTTTATTTCTTTCTCATGCCTGATCGCTCTGGCGAAATTTCCAGGACTTAGTTGACTAAGACTGGAGAGAGTGAGTAGCCTTGTCTTGTTCCTGATTTTAGAAGAAGCCTTCATTTTTCCACCATTTAGTATGAGATTAGCTGATGGTTTGTTGTATATATTCTTTATAATGTTAAGGAACTTTCCTTCTATTCTGATTTTATTGAATATTTTAGGGGTGTTGTATTTTATCAAATGCCTTTTCTGCATCTATTAATAGGATCATATAATTTTGGGGGGGTGTTTTGTTGTTGTTGATGTGGTGCATTATGTTGATTAATTTCCATATGTTGAACCATCCTTGTGCTCCTGGAATGAAATCCACTTGATCATGGTATATTATTCTTTAAATGTGTTGTTGTAGTTGATTTGCTAATATTTTGTTTAGGATTTTTACATCTGTATTTATTAGAGATATTGGTCTGTAGTTTTTTTTTTATGTTGTCCTTGCCAGGTTTTGGTATAAGGATGATGTTGACCTCATAAAATGTGTTAGGAAGTATTGCTTCTTCTTTCATTTTTTGGAAGACTTTGAGAAGGACAGGTACCAAGTCTTATTTGAATGTTTGGTAAAATTCATGGGTGTAGCCATCTGGTCCTGGACTTTTGTTTTGGGGGAAGTTTTCTATAGTTGTTTCTTTTCCTCCCTGCTTATAGGTTTATTTAGGTATTTCACCACTTCTTGATTTAGTCTAAGAAGATTGTATTGTTCTAGGAATTTATCCATTTTCCCTAGATTCTTGAATTTGGTGGCATATAATCTTTCATAATATCCTACTATAATCCTCTGTATATCGATGATGTCTGTGGTAATTTCTCCTCTTTCATTTCAGATTTTGTTTATATGAGTCCTTCCTCTTTTTTTCTTAGTGAGTCTAGCTAGTGGTTTGTCAGTTTAATTAATCTTTTCAAAGAATCCGTTCTTTGTTATATTAATTTTTTCTAGAAAATTCTGCTCTAATTTTCACTATTTTTTTTTCTTCTGCTGACTTCAGGTTGCCCTTGTTCTTCTTTTTCTAGTTTCTCAAGGTGTCATGATAGGTTGTTTACTTGGGAACTCTCTTGTTTTTTATATAAGCCTGTAATGATATAAACTTTCCTCTTATCACTGCTTTTACTGCCCAAGAAATTTTGATATGTTATGTTGTCATTTCCATTTGTCTGTATATATTCTTTTATTTCTTCTTTGATCCAGTCATTTTTTGGAAATATGTTGTTTAATTTTCACATTTTTGTGAGTGTCTTTACTTCCTTTTTACAGTTGAATTCTAATATCAAAGCTTTATGATCAGAAAGTATGCTTGGTATAATTTCAATCTTCCTGAATTTGTTAATATTAGTTTTGTGGCCCAATATATGGTCTACCCTTGAGAATGTTCCATGAACACTGGAGAAGTATGTATAATTATAATCTGATGTTTTGGGATAAAATGTCCTATAAATGTTTATTATGTCCATTTGGTTAAGAATGTCATTTAAGGCCAATATTTTCTTATTGATTTTCTGTTTGCATGATCTTTCTAAAGCTATCAATGGTGTGTGGAAATCGATTATGATTATGTTTTTTCTGCTTCTATTTTCAGATCAATTAGTAGATGTCTTATATATATTGGTGCCCCCTGTTTCAGTGCATATATATTAAAACATGTTATGTCTTCCTGATACAGTGTCTCCTTTATCACTATGAAATATTCATCTTGTCTTACCTTTTTTGTCTTGAAGTCAGCATAGTCAGATGTGACTATGGCTACACCTGCATTTCTTTGAATATTACTTGCTTGGAGGATCATTTTTCAACATTTCCCTTTGAATCTACTTTTGTCCTTGAAGATTAGATGTGTCTCTTGAAGGCAGCATATGGTTGGATTTTGTGTTTTGACACAATCTGTTACTCTGTGCCTGTTTATTTGTGAGTTCAGTCCATTAACATTTAGGGAGTTATTGACACTTGAGGATTTCCTATAGCCATTTTATGTTTTGTTTTCTGGTAACTCTGTGTCTTGTTTGGTTCTTCTCTTTTTTGTTTTTGTCAGTTGTATTTGTTTGGTAGTATTTCATACTTCCTCCCCCTCTTTCTTCTTTTTTAAGCTGTGTGTTTCAGTAGTGACTTATTCATAAGTAGTTTACCATTAGGTTAAGAAAAAAAAAATGTTCTTATGTACAAGAGTCCTTTGTCATATGAATATTTGTGCACTACATCCTCCTTTGCTACTGCAGGTCTTTATCCTCTCCCCTTTATGTTATTATTGTCATAGATTATTTTTATTTATATTGTGACCTTGATGGAGCTTTTACTTATAGATTTGATTTGTTTTGTTCTTTGTGTCTGGTCAAATAACCCCTTTGAGTATTTTTTGCAGTGGGTTTTTTCTGGTGATAAATTCCCTTAGCCTCTGTATATCTGGTAAAGTTTTTATTTCTCCTTTGTATTTGAAAGGTAACTTTTATGGATATACCATTTTTGGTTGGTAATCTTGTTTTTCAGTACTTTGAATGTTTTGGTTTACTTTCTTCTAGTTTGTACAGTTTCTACTAGAAATCTGATTTAAGCTAATGGGTTTTTCATTATATGTTATGGTCTTCTTTTCCTTGGCTGCCTTGAGGATTCTTTTTTTATTATTATTAATTTTAATGGGGTGACATTGATAAATCAGGGCACATATGCTCAGAGAAAATATTTCCAGGTTATTTTGACATTTGATTATATTGCGTACCCATCATCCAAAATCAAATTGTCCTCCGTCACCTTCTATCTGGTTTTATTTGTGCCCCTCCCCTCACCCTACTCCCCCCCTCATCTCCCCCTCCCCCCGGGTAGCCAGTACACTCTTGTCCATGTCCCTGAGTCTCATTTTTATGTACAATCTATGTGTGGACTCATATAGTCCTTAGTTTTTCTGATTTACTTACTTCAGTCAGTATAATGTTATCAAGCTCCATCCATGTTATTATAAATGATCCGATGTCATCATTTCTTATGGCTGAGTAGTATTCCATAGTATATATGTACCAAAGCTTTTTAATCCACTCGTCCTCTGATGGACACTTGGGCTGTTTCCAGATCTTTGCTATTGTGAACAATGCTGCCACAAACATGGGGGCGCATTTCTTCTTTTAGAACAGTACTATGGTGTTCTTAGGGTATATTCCTAAAAGTGGGATAGCTGGGTCAAAAGGCAGTTTGATTTTTAATTTTTTGAGGAATCTCCATACTGTTTTCCACAGTGGCTGCACCACCAGCAGTGCAGGAGGGTTCCCTTTTCTCCACATCCTCGCCAGCACTTAATCTGTGTTGTTTTACTAATGAGCGCCATTCTGACTGGTGTGAGGTGATATCTCATTGTGGTTTTTATCTGCATTTCTCTAATGATTAGTGATGTTGAGCATTTTTTCATATACCTATTGGCCATCTGTATGTCCTCTTTGGAGAAATTTCTATTCATTTCTTTTGCCCATTTTTTGATTGGATTGTTTGTCTTTCTGGTGTTGAGTTTTATACGTTCTTTATAAATTTTGGTTATTAACCCCTTATCAGACGTATTGTCAAATATCTTCTCCCATTGTGTGGTTTGTCTTTTTATTGTGTTCTTATTCTCTTTAGCTGTGCAAAAACTTTTTAGTGTGATATAGTCCCATGTTTTTATCCTGACTTTTATTTCATTTGCCCGTGGAGATAAATCTACAAATAGATTGCTGTGAGAGATGTCGGGGAGCTTACTGCCTATGTTTTCTTCTAAGATGCTTATGGTTTCACAGCTTACATTTAAGTCTTTTATTCATTGAGTTTGTTTTTGTGAATGGTATAAGTTGATGGTCTAGTTTCATTTTTTTGCAGGTAGATGTCCAATTTTCCCAGCACCATTTGTTAAAGAGGCTGTCTTTACTCCACTGTATGCTCTTTCCTCCTTCGTCAAATATCAGTTGTCCATAAAGGTGTGAGTTTATTTCTGGGTTCTCTGTTCTGTTCCGAGGATTCTTTTTTTGTCATTGGCTTTTGACATTTTTAGTATGATGTGCCTTGGAGTAGGTTTGTTTGGGTTGCAATAACTTAATGTGCTTTTTGCTTCTTGATTTGAGGCTCTTTCCATGGGTTTGGGAAAGTCTTATGAATTATTTGTTTGAATAGGGTCTCCATTTCCTTCTCCCTCTATTCTTCTTCTGATATATCTATTATTCTTACATTGCTCTGTTTGAATGAGTCATAATATTCTTGTAGAGCTTCCTCAGATTTTTTAATTCATGAGTGTCTTTCTTCTTCTCTCTTTAACACCTCAGGTTGCCTGTCTTTGTTTTCACTGACTTTTTCCTCTATCTGGCTTGTTCTATTAGCTAAACTTGCTACCTCAGTCTTCAATTCATGTATTGAGTTCTTCATATCTTTTGTAAAGTTTCAATCTTCTTGGTGAGGTATTTATTTTTTCATTAATTCGTTTTATGAGCTCATTAAGTTGCATATTGGTGTCTTTTTACATCTCGTTGAGTATTTTCAAAACTTCAATTTTGAATTCTCTATCATTTAACTTCAAGGCATTGATGTGATTGAGATTTTTTTCTGGAGATTTTTCATTTTCTTTCTAAAATACCTTTCTATCTCTGTAACCATGGTATTTGATTTCTTATTCCATGATGACATTTGAGAGGAGTATTGTTAAGAACCCTAACAAAAGAAAAAGCTAGAAAAACTGAAAACTTAAAGTATGAAATATAATAAAAATATAAAAGATTATGACAAGTAAATAAAAACACAGAAAAGAAGGTCAAAAGCAAACAAAAAAATTTTAAAAAACACCACATAAAATAAGAATAAAAAATATAACATTTAAAGGAGATGAAAGAAAAAAGAATAAGAAGAAAAACTGGGAAATATAGAAAAAAATTAATAGTAAGTGTCACTGTATTACAACTTTTAGTTTTGTGAAGTTTCTGGTTTATCCACAACTGAGATGTTGCTGTTGCAATGATATAGGCACAGTCACAGTTGTGTTGATGGTTAGGGCATGTTGTGAGGACTTTATGGCTTCAGCTTTACACCTTTACAGCTCTAGCAATGGTGATCTCAGGCTTCTGGCTGCTCTCTTTCACATCTCAACATACCCGGATACCTGACATGGCATACCTCTTTTCTTCAGGGGATAGACCAGCTCTGGAGAGCTAGCTGTGGGGTTTGTCTTTGCCACTCTCCATACCATAAAGTGAGGGAGGCAGGATCTGCAAGGCTAGGGGGCCACACTTTTGCTTTCTTTGTCTCTGCTGAGTGCAGGCTGCAGGGAGACCATGGGAACACTGGCCATGACTCTGTTCTCTGGCTGCTTTGGTTTAACTCCCCCTCTGCCCCTCTATTGCACTGCACTTCCTGGAAGAAGGAGACCCAGTCACTCTGAATTTTTCTCTCTGTTTCCCTCAGACAAAATCCAGAGAGCCCAAGCTTCCCTCCTCCCCATAGTCCAGCAAAGGGGGGAAAAATCCCAGTCACTCCAGATTTGTCTCTTCTCCTCTCCAAAGCCTACTATGAATGTGTTTTATCTTCCACCACACACTTTTTTACCCCATCTCACCTTTAGTTCATTCAGTGCATGTATCTTTCAGGTGCACCTATGAGCTCAGCTGGAGGTTCTTTGCTGCATCATAGTTGTTCAATTTGTTGACATTTCAAGGGGAGAGATCAGAAGTATCTCTCATATTGCCATTACTCTGATGTCATCTTTTCTGTGAATATTTTTCTGTTCCACATCTAAGTGACTTTTTCCATGTATAAACATCTTTGTGGGTATTGGATGTTCCTGTTGGATAGAACTATTTTTTGCAATATCTTACTTAAGAAGGCCCTGCTTAGTTACACCTATCTCAGGAAATTGTTATTTCTTAGTCAGTTTCAAATTCTGTAGTTGCTTCAGAGAAAGAGATCTGAATAAGTATCTATTTCTGTCTTTGGTTTGGCAGAATATAGCCACAAACATGTGGATTTAAATGATGAATCCTAAGATTCTCAAGAATGCCCAAACTCAAATTATTATACTTTGTTATGTCTCCTCTGTTTTTATTAATTAGCAGGTTTATATGTAATATCATAGATACATTTCCTGAAGATAAATTTTTTGTATTTTACGAGTAACTTCAGGGAGTTATAGACTTAACAAAATCACTGCATTATGTCAATCACAAGTAAAAGTATGGATTTCTGAGTATCATTACAGACCCTATAAAGGGGTTGCACATTTGAAGTAATAGTTGGCAAAAAATTAGAATTTTTTTAGTAGGCCTGGATATTTAGAATGTCAAATTTTTTCAGTTGGCAAAATTGGGCTATTAAATACATAAACTTTTTCTGGGAGTTTTCTGAATTGGAGCTAATTTCCAGGTTAGTTTTATACAATGGGATTAGTCCACACCACTGCAATGGTCTTGTTGGCTCTTTCAGGCAATTGAAGAAAAGTAGGGGAAACATGCTTTTCAAACCCAAAAGAACTTTCAAAAGTTTTCATTCCATAATGATAGAATAGATGATGGTGGGAGCAGAGGTCAGTTTTTGAATATCCAAATTGCTTCCATGTGCCTTATACAACTGCTAGAGTGAATTCATTCTCTTCTTTCAAAATGCATCTGAGACCTTCCTGTCTGGGATTATGAAGACTGCATATCTAATAACCTAATTTAGAATCAACACTTGTTACAATTCATACTGTAGACCAGGGAAAACTCCTTGGGGATATCTGCTCCTACACAGCTAAAATAATGCCTGAGAGATGATGGAAACCAAAGTTAGCAACCAAGGAAGACAGAGTTGGTCTCAACAGACAAGAGCAGAGAGCAAGAGAGCAAGACTGAATATATGCAAGGTCAGAAAATTAATCAGAAAAAGACTTTACCATGTGATATGTAGAGAAAACAGAATCCACTCTCAGCAACTAAAACTAGCTACAGATTTCAAAGGAACAAAGCAAAGTTGGCAGCTCCATCTTAACACCAGCTGCAGGAGAAGGAACAAGAATATGCTTATGCTTTGTGGTCAAGCCTTGTTTATGAAAACCCCCAGAACTGCTCAGAGGGAACTGATTTGTTTTAGGTCAAGCAGAAAATACCAAATCTTCTTTACATTATACATTGATATCTGTCATTAGAAATGTTTAAGTGGAGTCTAGATGACTATCTCAAGAATCCTATAGAAGATTTGGATCATGGAAGCTCGGCTCAACCTCCAAATTTAATGATTCAATGATAAAACCACATCTTGAAATTATTTATATTTTTAATGTTGAGGAGTAAATAGTGCCACAATTTAGGTAAACACTGTTGAAAATAATACTTTGTTTTCACATGCATTTCCACAGACCAAAAATCTTCGTCTTTTTCCTTCCACTGTTGAATTTCATTTTGTTTGATGTCAAATGGTGTTAACTTGCAAGGATGTACCCATCCTTGCAATACTTACTACTCTTAATTATTTAAAATGTAATACTTTAGGAAAAGAAACACCATCAGAATATTAGCTGTAAATATGATTTGAGCTCTGGCTCAGTGGACCGAGAGTCAACCAGTATATGGAGCTCCCAGGTTCAATTCCCGGTCAAGGCACACAGGAGTCAGCGACCATCTGCTTCTCTTATCCTCCCTTTTTCTCTGCTCTCCCTCTTTCCCTCATGTAGCCAATGGCTTGATTAGTCTGTGCATTGGTCTCAGGTGCTAACAATAGCTTGGTTGATTTGAATATCAACCCCAGATGAATCTCTGTCAGGGTGCATGCAGGAGTTTGTCTCACTATCTTTCCCCTCCTCACTTAAAAATTAAAATAAGCAAATAAATAAAAATAAAATATATGATTTGAAAGTTTGTGGCTGTTTTATTAAAATCTGTTGCAAAAATCTTACCTGAGCAGCATAGAAAAATATTTCTGATATTTCCCATACTTATTTTATTTTGAGAACCTCTGTTTTGCCAGAAAAGGACCTCATCTGTCTTTTCAGGTTCATGTCCTTAATACAGTGTCAGCAGGTAGCCAAGAAATTTCAAACAGGAAGTCAGAAGGGATGATGAAAACTTTTTAAACATTTCATCCAATTCCAAATCCCCTGAGAAACTTGACAGAAGTAAGCATTGTCTTTTTGAACCGTCTAAGATGCTCTCATTCCTAGTTGTTTTATTTTTCTTAGTTTTTCCTATGAAACGAATGTATATTTATCTCCTTGGGGAGTAATGTGAAAAGTACCATAGCACAGGTGGAAAATATGTCACATGGTAATAGAACTTCTTGTTGAATTCCCTAGGAATGTTCGAAAGAGCTCAGAATGTGAGGCTGGTTTTAGGCTGTGCAGTGACTCAAATACTCAGTTGAGTGCTCAGTGTGCTGTATAGTCAAAATCTGCGAGGGTTCACTGCCAAACTGCATATTACAGGAACCCGATATCATCCCCAAGGCCTTTCTGATTTAGAAGGTTCCTGAAAGAAAACACGTTACCAGTGATTGATCCAAGCTTCCCAATCCCCACCAAAACATTAGGCTATAGACAGGGACAATCTGAGACATAAAATATAATCCAGAAAGTTTCACAAACTCAAAATAAGTAGAAAACTTGTTTTAGTGGATAGAATGCTAAACGCTGTTCAGGCTTCAACACAAATTGAACAAGCAGATTAAGCACATTGTATGTCTTCAGCTTCCTTGTTGGTATTAGTGAACCCTACTTCCTCAAGAACATTAGAAAGATTATATTTACAGATATTTTGCCATAGTAGAAAACGTTGTATTCCCTCAAAGATTTTGGAATTCTATTTTTTTTTATTTTGACAATTTTAACAGGGTGCGATTTTGGATACTCTACTCTGTTTTCTCATTCACTGTGAGTGAGTGAGTGAGTGAGTGAGTGAGTGAGTGAGTGAGTGAGTGATGTGGTGAACAGGTACATTCATAGACCTGTGTTTGATTGCTGAAGGAGTATATATAAACTGAATTCTAATACAAGTGTAACCAGGGAATTAAGTGACTTTTCTAGAGTAAGTTAGATGAGGTCACTGTCTTTGAAACTGGATTATTAAACTCTCTGGTTGCAGAAATGGTATTGTGATTATATATGTTCCTTATTTTGACCAAGTAGAGTGGACTTGTCAATGAGGTAAAAATGAGCCTATCTTTGTTTCTATAAACAGATTGTTTTATAAAGCTAACAAATAACCTTTAGCCTATTAAATATTCACAATGTTTTTCTCCCTCAATATGTATTATTTAGTGTATAGCCCTTTAAATATTAACCATCCCTTTACTAAATATATGGTATATATTATTGACAACCGGTCACATTATGCTTTCATACAGATGAAATAGGCATACAGGAATCTTTCTGAAGTCATAAGCAAATAGAGCATTTAGCCAGGTGCACATAACTGGTATCCAGGCAAGTGAATTCTAGTCTGTTCGTAATTGAGGGAGAACAGCAGGCAGACTCTCACAGTTCACTTTTTACCCCTCACAGGGATGATCCAAGGTTAACAAAAATGTCCAGGGAAGATGAACGTTGGGCCTCAGATAGACATAGCCATGGGTAAACTCTTTGGGAGGAGATTAAAGGACCCACAGATAAGACAAAGGTAGCAACAGTTCAAACACACCCCAGATCAGAATTTAACAGGCCACTTGGTTAAAAAAAAAAGGAAAGTACTGGAAACAGTATGTCTTTATAAGGAATCGTAAAGACTGTTTAAGATGGGATTCATTCCACTTGTAGTTAAATTCTCATGGTTTTTCTCCAAGCCAAGATTACCTTTGAGATCTCCAAGGCTCTTCCATCATACCTGTGTAAATTATAACGGGAAGGACATTCATGATTACAGGAGACTAGAATCCTAATTAGAGGATTGCAAGGATGATTTGAGATTCCCCTCTCACTCCAGGGATAATCAGGTCAAACAAAAACACATTTGTTGGAAAGTCTGCAGCATTTGCCCATGTCTTCTGAACTCTCCAAAGGAAAAGCCAGAAGACAGTAGCCAGCAGACAATCAATCATTTATGAAATCTTACTTCCTTAGTAGATAATCAGCAATGCTGTTCAAGTATTTATTCAATTAACAGATATTTCTTAAACACTTGGGACATGCACAGTGCTGATTACCAAGTCTCCACTATGGAGCAGATATTCTCCTGGGAGTCAGGAAAGGAGAAGCAGAAGACCAGAGCGGTGGCTAAAAAATGATGGCTTCTGCCTGGATGAAGTCATCCCTCTGGTTGAGGTGAAAACTTGGGAGGCCATGATGCATTTTGGGTTTTCAATCTCTCTGGATAGAAATGACTAGCCAGCTTTCTTAATTTCCCTCATGGTAGAGTGCAGAAACCACCAAAGAGTGAATATCAGCAAAGACTTCCTTGCTTGGGAGGAAGTATGGTGTTCTCCAGAGAGGAAATTTCCAGACAAATTCATCTAAGTGCTCCTCCAGTCCTTTGCTTATCCATGACTGACATATTTGGTCCATCTCTGTTTAAATTCCCTGGACAGGGAGGCTAGAAAAACTTCAAGGGCAATGGATATGCACTGGCCATACAGTATTTGTTTCCCCAGAGGGTAGCATAAAACCAGAATTATTAGAGGCAAGTATGAAGTGTTCAATGAATGAACACGAGCAACAAAAGCCTTTTTCTTATTTAACTAATGTATTAGAACTTTTCCTAAATCATAATGTACTTCCCTATCTTATTAAATGGATTTCACTGAAACTTTCTGCTTGCCAAGGACTCATTCTAAATACATTGTATCATCAGTCGCTGTGCTATAGACAGTGAGTGAGCTACAAAATTTTTTTATCTCATATAGCTCTCAGCAAAATATCAGTCATAGACATACAGTGTATTTTATAACTATGTAGGCATAAATTATATATAACTGCTACTGAAGGTGAATACTGCATGTTATGAAAGTTACGCAAAATTAGACGCTTTTGAAGAATGAGATAAAACAAAGAATCCTTATTATTTTTACTTTATAGTTTTGCAGACATATTGAGAGTAAAAGAAATATCATGCCTGCCATTTTATTGTTGTTCACTTGTGCTTGCACTGTTTGAAGTGAAAGAAATTCAAACTTCCCTTGCCAAAGTCATTTTAAGTCACTGGTCCATTTAATGAGTTAGTTAAAACTACATAATCTAATCCATAAATGCATTCCAGCACATATGAACTGTGATAGATTTCAATACTCCAGGAGCAAGCTAATGAGGGAGGTGGCAGTATTACTGTAAGGTCCTCTCCACTAAGATGTGGAAGTCTTAGTCTTCCCACAACATAACTGAGGAACAGCCATTGCCATATGGACTGATTAAGAGGCATACACATCTGTAGATGGAATAAATATTAGAAACTCTTAATTCATTTTATATTTTTATATTTAAACTTCATTATTCTATAAGTTGGGAGGAGGGTCAGCTAAGAGAGATAAGAGGGCCATAGCCCCTTGCTTATGATTTTCACACTACTGAAGTATTTCCCAATGACTGGGTCATGTTTACCTCTCGATGTGGGAGCCTGCTTATTATGTTCTTGTCCTGGAGGCATAAAAAGGAGTCTTCAGATGAACAAGAAGGAAGAGCTTTGGGGCCTGAGCAGGTACCGGTTTGTTTATCTTTTATTTGTCAATTTAAGATTAAACGGAGCATTGCTTTTCTATCAGAGAGAGGTTGTAGGATATCTACTAACAGCCTGTCATCTCTTCTGACAAAGACACTGTTCAAAGGCACAATATGTCCTATGAGCAATTGTTAATGGAAACTGTCTCCTGGAAACTTGCTTTGGTAGCAGCTCAAAAAGCTTGAAGTTCAACATGTTTCACGATACTAATAAATACAAGGCCAAGAGCTGGCAGTCAAATCTGTAGAAGCAGAACCTCTGATTGACCAAAGGACATCTGGCTGTAGGTTTGCTTTTTTGTTTGTTTTTATTAAATTTTCTAAATTTCTTGTGTTAACATGGATTCAAGTGTCCCACTCAATATAACACCCTTAACCCTCAACAATGTGCCCCCCATTTCACCTCTTTGCCCCCTCTGCCAACCTCTCTTCCCCCTTCCTTCTGGGACTTGCTGTCTTGTTATCTTTATCTCTGTGTTATGTATATATAATTTCACTAATCCCTTCTCCCTCTTTGATCTCCCATGACCCCACCTCTGCCTCTATTCCATTCTTCAGTTCACTTTGTTCATTATATTTTACATATAAGTGAGATCATATGACATTTGTCTTTCTCTGCCTGGCTTATTTCACTTAGCATAATAAACTCCAAATCTATCCATGCCATTACAAAATGGCCACATAGTATTCTATTGTGTATATGTCCCATTTTTATCTACTCATCCACTGTCGGACACTTGGACTGTTTCCAAATCTTGGCTATTGTAAACAATGCTGCAATAAACATGGGGGTGCATATCTTCTTTTGAATTAGTGTTTTGGGATTCTTAAGATATATTCCTAAAAGAGGGATAGCTGGGTCAAAAGGCAGTTCCATTTTTAACTTTTTAAAGAAATGACATACTGTTTTCTACAGTGACTGCACAAGCCTGCATTCCCACCAGCAGTGCAGGACAGTTCCCTGTTCTCCACACCCTCATTTTTACTTGTTTAACTTTTCAAAGAAACAGCTCTTGGTTTCATTAATCTTTTGTATTGTTTTTTAACCTCTATGTCATTTATTTCAGCTCTGATCTTTATTATTTCCTTCCTTCTACTTCCAAATGGTTCTATTTGTTGTTCTTTTTCTAGTTATTTTAAGTACAAGGTTAGGTTGTTTATTTGAGCTTTTTCTTGCTTCTTAAGATATGTCTATAATGCTATGAAATTCCCTCTTAGGACTGCTCTCTCTGTATCCCATAGATTTGAGGTTGTTATATATTCATTTTCATTTGTTTCAAGGAAATTTTTATTTTTTTAATCTCATTGTTAACCCATTTGTTACTTAATAACATGCTATTTGCCTTTCAAGTGTTTGAATGTTTTCTAGTTTTTCTATTGTAGTTGACTTCTAGTTTCATGCCATTGTGATCAGAGAAGATGTTTGATATGATTTCAATCTTCTTAAATTTATTGAGACTTGTTTTGTATTCTAACTTGTGGTCTATCCTAGAAAATGTACCATGAGTACTTTAAAAGAGTGCACATTCTGTTTTGAGTACAAAGGCCTTGTAGTATAACTTGATATCAGGAAGTGTGATACCTCCCACTTTATTCTTCTTTTTCAAGATTGCTGAGGCTATTCATGTTCTTTTTTGGTTCCATATAAATTTTTGGAGTATTTGTTCTATATCTTTGAAGTATGTCATTGGTATTTTAATTGGTATTGCATTGAATTTATAAATTGCTTTGGGTAAGAGGGAGGGGGTATGCATTCGGGGTTACCCTGGAATCTATGTAAACACAATTAATTAAATAAAAATAAGAATGTACATTCTGCTGCTTTGGGGTGAAATGTTCTGAAGATATCTATTAAATCTAGTTGATCTTATGCCTCATTAAGGTTGCTGTTTCTTTCTTAATTTTCTGGAGGATCTTAATGTCTGAAGAATCTATCCATTGATGTTACTGAGGTATAAAAATCTCCTACTATTAGAATATTGCTGTCGATCTTGCCCTTTCTGTTCATCACAATCTGCTTTATATATGTAGGTGCTCCTATATGGCATGCATAGATATTTATGATGATTATATCCTCTTGGTCAATTGTTCCCTTTATCATTATGTAACAACCTTCTTTGTCCCTTATTATGCCATTTGTTTTAAAATCTACTTTGTCAGATATAAGTATTGTTACCCCAGCTTTTTTTTTTCATTTCCATTTGCATGAAATATTTTTTCTATTCCTTCACTTTTGATCCATGTGTATCTTTTGTTCTGAGATGGCTATCTTGTAGACAGCATATATATGGTTCCTGTATTCTTATCCATGCAGCTACCCTATGTTTTTTTATTGAAGCACTTAATTCATTTACATTTAAGTTTATTGTTGATATGTACCTATTTATTGCCATTTTATTCTTTAAACCTACAATGCTTTATCTCTATCTTTTTTCCTTTGTTCTTTTTACAGCAGACCCCTTAACATTTCTGGCAGTACTGGTTTAGTTGCAATGAATTCTTTGAGCCTTTTTTTTGTCAAGAAGCTTTTTATTTCTCCTTTAATTCTAAGTGATAGTCTTGCTGGATAAAGTAGTCTTGCTTGTAGGTTCTTGTTTTGCATCATTTTGAATATTTCTTGCCAATCCCTTCTGGCCTGAAGTGTTTCTGTTGAGAAGTCAGATATTATCCTGTTCTACTATGGGGGTTCCTCTGTAGCTAATTAACTGCTTTTCCCTTGAAGCTTTTAGTATTTTTTCTTTGTCTCTTAACTTTGGCATGTTAATTATGTCTTGGTATAGGCCTCCTTGGGTTCATCATTAATGGGACTCTCTGTGCTTCTTGGACTTGTGTGACTTTTCCTTCATCAGGTTAGAGAAATTTTCAGCTATGATTTCTTCAAACAGGTTCTCTAACCTTTTGTTCATTCTCTTCTCCTTCAGGAAACCCTATGATGTGGATGTTGTTTTTCTTCATGTTGTCACAAAGCTCTCTGAGAGTTTCCTCTGTTTTCTTGAGCCTCTTTTCTTTCTGTTGTTCTGCTTCTATGCTTAAATTTATCTTGTCCTCTAAATCACTAATTCAATCCTTTGCTTCATCCAGCCTGCTGTTGATTTCTTCTAGTGCTGCCTTAATTTCTGATATTATATTTGTCATTTCTGACTGTTTTTTTCTATTATTCCAATGTCCTTTTTAATGTTGTCTGTCTCTTTGTTCAAAATTACATTGTGGTCATCCATTGTTGCTCTAAGATCCTTGAGCACCCTAATAACCATTATTTTAAACTCTGCATCTGATGGTTTGATTTATTTCTATTAGTTCTTTTTCTGGGCATTTCTCTTGTTGATTCATTTGGGTCATATTTCTTTGTCTGCCCATTTTGTCTATGTATTAGGTAGCTCTGTTCTGATTTTGAAATTTGTTGGGGTGTCTTTATGAGAAAGATGGGTGCAATGGTACTGACCTCCAGGCCATCTGAGCTCCTTGCTCTAGGAATGCTTCTTGAGGATAACATTTTCCCTCCTATTGTATTGAAATATTGAATGCTGTTGGTCCTTTCGTGGGTGTGATTATCCCTTCAGGCTGGCTCTAAAGTTCAACCTTGATCATGTGTATTAGACACTGTACAGTGTCTGTCCTGTTGTGTATATTTATTCTCCACAGTGTCTGGTGTCTGTTGGACTCCTCCTTTGGGCACACTGTTTGTGTAGTTAGCTGAGTCTAGCATTGGTGTGGTTTGTTACTCACTATTGGTTGTGTTGGTTCTGGAACCTCTTGGTTTGGTGTCAGCAGTTCTTGGTAACTAACCATGGGCTACCTGTCTGGAGCTACTACTCTGTTTGCTGTTTGTACCTGCATTTTCTGTACCTGAATATGGTGGGAGAGGCCAACTTGGGTATAAAGATCAGTTTCCTCCTGCTTAGAGATGACAACATCTCTGTAAAAGCCCCAAGCTCTGTAAGATTTGCCTCTACTTTTCAACTGCTCTATCTCTTCTTGCAGCTGCCTGGTCTTCCCACAGTCTTCTATAGACAGACTATGGTGTGAGCTTAAATTGGCCTCACTCTACCTACCCCTTTACAGGTTGCAAGCTTGCTGGGTTAGGGAAGATGAGGTTGGGAATACAACATTAGTGGGACCACCTACTTCAGGAGTCTCTTGGTCAGGAGCTCAGTAGGGGGAAAGTGGTCTCTACTCCAGAGCCTTATCCCTCAGACACTGCTGGATACTCCAATTTTATTTCTCCCCAGCGAGGTGAGCTGCAGGTTCAGATTGAGTGGGGCTGACAGTCCCCTCTGCAGAAGTTTTTCCAGCTGGAAAGCCCCTGGTGTTAGGGAGGAAAACTGATAGAGTCCTCCCCTGGGGTTGACCGTCGCCCCCCCCCCCAGAAAGTGGCTAATCCCCTGGACCGGATCCAACAATAGTCTCCAGGGGACCCACACCTTGAATGTCCATGCTGTACGCCTCTCTCCTTACCCCCTATGGAACCTAGCCCAGCAGGGCAGGATATGCAGGACCCAGGCCTGCTGACTGTGAAACTCCACCCTGTCTGATATGCTCAAGCCACTGTGCCAGTGCTGATCACAGAAAGCAGAGCTCTCTTCAGCTGGGCCCGGTGTCTCATGAGCCCTCCCTTCAGACAAACCACCAGTAAGGGTTGTTAGGTCCTGACCAATGCTTTTCTCAGCTGACCACTGGATGTGCCAGCCCCAGGCTTCCCTGAAGGGAACCCCGTGCAGACCAATGAGAGACACTGTCCATGACTGTTTCTCAAGAAACTTCTTGGAGCTACAAGCAATCCAGAGTTTGTGGCTGCCTCTGATGCGCCCAGGTGCACATGGAAACACCAATCCACACACCTAAGCTGGTTTTTACCCACACTTGGCCTGGGGGAAGGTCACAGGGATATAAAATACATAGGGAATATAGTCTATTATACTGTAGTAATCATGTATGGTGTCAGATAGGTACTAGACTTACCAGAGTGATCACATCATAAGGCATATAAATGTTTAGTCACTATGTTATACACATGAAATTAATATAATAATGTGTGTCAATGTATTTTTTTTTAAAAAGAATGTGAGTACCTTAACTCAATGAAAGCTCACAGCCCCAATAATTATGAGTTATTTACTGACCTGAGATGAATCCAACAAAGCTCTTAATCACAATGTGCCCTAAAAATAGTCTCCTTTTCCTTCAAATTTTCATTATTTTTAACTTTTTCAAAAATATTAAATTGGCTGGAAAATAATAATAAAGTGAATATTCATATATCTCTTGGGAAGACTCAATAATAGTTGACTTTTTTGCTATTTTCAAGTAAGTAAAATACACAGCACTTATCCCTAAATATCTCAGCATGAATTTCCTAAAAACAATCACAATGTCCTTTACATAACCACAATGCCATCACTATACATAAGAATATTAATAGTAATTGAATAGCATCTACTATCTATTTATATTCAAAATTTCACAGTTACTTCAAAACTCTCTCTTATAGATGGATGCCCATCTCCAAATTCAGGATTCAGTTAATTAATAGCATTTGGTTCATTATGCCATTGGAGTTGCTTTTCATTTACAACAATTTCCTTTCCTTTTTTTCCCATCCTCTTTTAAACAGTTGAGGCCATTATCTCACCTAATATCCCACACACTGACTGTGTTTGACCATTTAAGAATAGTGTTAGTTTGTACCTCTAGTGTTAGTTTGTATTTCCTGTAAAGTTGTTAAGTCAGTATCTTGATGAAATTCAGGTTCAATATTTGGAACAAGATTACTTTTAAAATGTTGCCAGACAACAGTGTTTGGACAGTTCTTTCTGCTCTTTGATTTTGCTAATCCCTTTAATAACAAAGCAATCACCCTACTTTGTCAGTTTTCTCCTTTTTGTTGAATTTTACAATTCTGTAAGAGTAGGCATGAAAATGGTCCCACTATCTTTCTAGAGTCAAATATCCTGGACCCTTTGACAGGCCTTAAAATAAGAGTGTATGTCTCTACTGAAGCCAATAGTTGAAATTATCAGAAATTAGAATAAACTCCATATAAGTTCTAAAAGGAGGCTGCTCTTTTTCCTGTGGACCCAGACAGTATTTATTTAGATCAGAGTCCAATGGCATAACAGAAGTTGTTTAACTTTCAGGATCTCTCAATAGTAAAAATAAAAAATGTTTAATACTTAGGTATAACTTATAGTACTTGATACAAAAGTATAAAATACTGGAAAAATGATAAATATAATTTGCAAGTATTAGAGAAAGTTAATTTGTCCTTGAATAGCTTATGTGGGAAACAGAGAAAAGAAATTGTAAATCCCATATTTGATCCAAGGTCTTTGTTCTCATGGGTTTTCATTATTAATAAATTAGGACTCACTGTCATTTTCCAATAAGACATTTGCACTAAGAATGCTTGTACAACATAGGGAATATAGTTAACATAAAGCTTTGCTCATTATTGTATACACATCATTTTCAGCAAAGAAAAAAAACCTTAGATCTAGAGCTACAGCAAAGTAGTCCGGTATACTATTCAGAAATAAAAATAATAGGAAATGTTTCTAACCAATGTGAGTGTTGAAAAACTGCTTGAGCCTGACCTGCGGTGGTGCAGTGGATAAAACATCGACCTGGAATGCTGAGGTTGCTGGTTCAAAACCCTGGGCTTGCCTGGTCAAGGTACATGCGGGAGTTGATGCTTCCTGCTCCTCCCCCTCTCCTCTTTCTCTCTCTCTTTCTCTCTACTCTCTCTCTCTAAAAATGAATAAATAAAATCTAAAAAAAAAGAAAAGGGAAAAACTGCTTGAAACTGCCAACATTCGTTGTTCTTTAGAACTGAAAGGCATATTCCTCTCCAGTGGCTAATAACATTCGTTTTTTCCAGCTGTCTATATCCCCACCCCAGTCGGAAAGTGAATTGGCCCATGTTTCTGTGTAGAATGTTAAAACAGCATTTACATATCTCACCGCTCCCCTGCTGTTATCTCCTTCCCTTGCACAGTGAAAATGCCTGGCCGCTGAAATGCCAGGGTGAACACAGCCTGAACATGAAACGTGCTGTAGTGAATCATCAGAATGGACACACACCCTCCTCACTTAGCTGCACAGCCTGAGATGAAGGCGCGCGTTGTTTGACCCCAACTATTTTGTGTTAGCGGTATTGTCTGTGATCTGGAAACAGAGTGGGGCAATTCAATCCACTTTCTCAATCAACATTTATTAAGCACCTATTTGGGCAGAAATCTGCCGGACCGACTTGTCCTGGTCTTTCCAAGGCTTCCCAATGTTAGCACTGAAAATTCAGAGTCCTACCGTCTCCCTATGTGCCAGGCACACTGCAGTGATTGCTCACCAGACCCATACTAAGTACTGAGACAAACTAAAACCTTGTCTCGCCTCAAGAAGTATGTGATCTAAGAGCAAATCAGAAAAGTCAACCAGTTAAGTATGGGAGGTCAGTACCTAAAATCATGAACAGGGCACTATGAAACTCATAGATCAATCTAAATCAGGGGTTCCCAAATTGCGGACTGCATGCGCCCCCTGGGGCCATTTATCCGCCCCCACTGCACTTCCTGAAGGGGCACCTCTTTCATTGGTGGTCAGTGAGAGCAGCACAGGATGCATCCACACCCATAATGGTTCCCATTGAAATACTGGTCAGTTTGTTGATTTAAATTTACTTGTTCTTTATTTTAAATATTGTATTTGTTCCCATTTTGTTTTTTTACTTTAAAATAAGATATGTGCAGTGTGCATAGGGATTTGTTCATAGTATTCTTTTATAGTTCGGCCCTCCAATGGTCTGAGGGACAGTGAACTGGCTCCCTGTGTAAAAAGTTTGGGGACCCCTGATCTAAATCTTACTTGGGTACAGAGGACACACCTTATAAGAAACAAGGCTTGAGTTTGAGTTTAAGAATGAGCAGCACAGCATGCACTGTAAATTCTTAAAATACCAAAAGAGTATATACCTGGGGAACATCATGTAATTTTATTCTTTCTCTGTGTCGCAAAATATATATAGTTGTTTCAGATTCCCACAGCGTAAAGGTGGGAATTTAGTTATGAAATAATCATAAAAGGGATTCTTCTTCTTGGTATACTTTATAATGGGACCGAATAAACCTTACAGTGTTTCAGTTTGGTTTTCTGAATTAATTATGGATATGTAGCACCTTTCTCTGGGGTTGGTGCTTGAGAACAGTTAGAATGAGTGGCGTGGAGGTGGTGGCCCAGATGGGAGGTTAAGGACACCAAAGCTGAACAAATCAAATCAAAGAGATTTTATTTTTGAAAAAAAGTCTTAATTTTGAAGAAACTTTAAACTTACCAAAAAATGCATTTAAAAACTTATACACCTCCATATAGGTTTACTGATTATTAAATAGTTGTCACATTTACTTTCTCTCTTTCTCTATACATCTGTATATTGATTATTATTATTATTATATTATTAAACCATCTTAGAGTAAGTTGTAGAAGTCATAACCCTTTAACTCTAAATATTTTTGCAGGTATCTATTAGGAAGATGACACTCCTATATTACCACAGTACAATTTTATTTTCAGGAAACTTAATATTAATACAATACTATTAGTATGGAGTTATTATTCGAATTTTGCCAACTATCTCAATAACATCCTTTATGGAAATTATTTCATAATCTAGAGTTCTATCCAGAACCGTGTGCTGCATTTGGACACCATGCCTGTCATTCTCCTTAACCCAGAAGAACCTTCCAGGCTTTCTTTGTCTTTTATGCTTGACATCTTAGGGAGTACAGGCTGGTTGTTTTGCAGAAGGTCCCTCATTTTGGGTTTGTCTGATGTGTCTTATAATTGGATTCAGGTTATGAATTATGGCTGCAAAAATAATGTGTCCTTTCTGTCACATCACGTCCGGAGGTGCACAGTATCAACCTGTCCTGTTACATTGATCACGCGGGCAAGGTGGGAACTGCCAATTTTTCTGCACTGTAAAATGACCAGTTTTCTCTTTGTAATAATAATAACCTGTGTGGGCAGAGGCAGAGTAAGGTTAGTTGAGGTCCCAGGCACAGAAAAAAATATTGGGCTCCTTACAGTGGAAAAAAGTGTAAAGTTGGGGTTTTGCAGGGCCCTTCAGAACTCGGGACCCAGGGCATGTGCTTGGTGTGTCCGCCGTTAAATCTGCCTCTGTGTGGGGGAATACTTTGAGATTGTGTAAATATCTTGTTCTCCACCAAACTTTTTACCCAACATTTTTTTGTATTTGTCCTAGTTTGCCAGGACTCCTGTAACCAAGTACTACCAACTAGGTGGCATACAATAACAGAAACTTAATATCTCACAGTCTGAGGGCTGGAGGTCTGAGAGCCAAGTGTCAGCAGGGTTGGTTCCCCTGGAGGCTGTGAGGGAGAATCTGGTCCAGGCCTCCCCCAGCTTCCGGTGCTTTGCTGGCACTCCTTGGAGTTCCTCAGCTTGTGGATGCATCACCTGATCTCTGCCTTCATCTTCACACGGCCTTCTCCTTCTCTGTCTCTCTTTGTGTCCAAACTTTCCCTTTTTATAAAGACAAATTCATACTAAATCAGGGCCCAACCTAACGACCCCATTTTAACTTAATCATCTCTAACAACCCTATTTCCACATAAAGTCACTTTCAAAGGTACTGGTAGTTATGACTCCAGCATCTTTCGGGGCAGGGGGTGAAGTAATTCAACCCACAACAGCATCAATTGATGCTACTTATTGAGATCAGTTATTACTGTAGTAGTTGCAGAATGGTGATTTTTTTCTAACTATTTCTCTTTCAACATTTATTAACTGGAATTTCAGGGGTTAGGTTTTTTAATTGATAAACAGAATGTACACCCAACGATGGCTGGATAGAAATGTCACTTATCTTTAAAACAAAAAAATAAAACCAAATAACACAAACGCACACATCTGTACCTGGAGAGGTATGCGGAAAAAGATAGGCTCTTATTGCAAACTTTCCTACCCAGTCACACTGGCTAGGAGGAGAGCTGGGGACTGTTTGGGACCCAGGACATAAGAATGAGGGTGAATCAGAGAATGGAGGTTTTAGGCTATCCTCAACATTTCCTGTGTGAAAGCTACTACTTAGAATATTATTACTCATGGGTATTTTTTTCACACTTTAAAACAAAGTAACATTATACTAGTCAAAGATAGGTAGCAGGTTCTCTGATTCAACATTCTAGTCATCTATATGGGTGAGCAGACATTTCCAGAGCTGAAGTCTCTGTCATTGTCAGCATCACCTTTAAGCACGGGCCAGAGGCTAGGATTCTGGAACTACTGAGAAACATGACAAGAACCCAAATAAAATGCCGGAGTCTTTTATTTCTCTGTGTTCACTCTTAAACCTGATCTTTGGAATTTTCTTCTCAAATATATACTCCATCTACAGTAAACATAGAACACTTTGTGTCCAAAGGGTATTGATCTCAATGTACGAAGACACCATTAAGTCTCAGTGGTTCTCCCTGCTAGCATGCTATATATAGATTTGCTAGGAATGCTATAACAAAGTACCAGAGACTAGGTGGTTTGAACCACAGAAATTTATTGTCTCACACATCTAGAAGTTAGAAGTTCAAAATGAAGGTGTCAGCAGGGTTGGTTCCTTCTGTAGACTGTGAGGAAAGAATCCTTCCCAGGCCTTTTCCCTTGGCTTGTAGATGGATGTCTTCTTATGTCTCCTCACATGGTCTTCCCTTTACACAGAGCTATATGTCCAAATTTCTCCTTTTTGTAAGAAGACCAGTCATACTGGCCTGGGGTACCCTAATGGCCTCATTTTAAATTTTCTTACCTCTGTAAAGATCATACCTCTAAATAGGATCTCATTCTGAGGTACTGAGGGTTATGACTTCAGCATATGAATTTGGAGAACATAACTCAACCAATAACAGAGGCATTTCAAACATCTATAGACTTTCCCAGTGTCTATGTAGGTAGAACAGGAAATCAAGGTTGTGACTGCATGAACTGATATGTTAATTATGGAAGCAAAATGGTACTAGATTTGTCTCCCTACCATCTCCCCAGGTGCACAGTCAATGCTGAGCCTGATAACTCTAAAGATGGTGTTACTAAGCTTCTCTGGGCCATTCACCCACACAGCTGTGGATTTTACACTTCACTGTATTTGGAGTGACTCTTTTTCTCTCTGGCACCATCAAAGTGTATTTGGGTTGCTGATCACCATCCCAGTGTTTGTTATATAGGCTTGTCAATTAGTCAAAACAGAGTCACCAGCAGCTGAATTAGTGACAATATATGTTTTATGCAGAAACAAGTAGACCATTGGGAAAGGCATTTACCTCTTGGTACATTAATTAGGTGCATTTATCTGATATCCAGGCAAGTGAATTCTAAAGAATGCATTTGTGGTGCTTGCAGTAGGACATACCTACTTCTCCCACTTGGAGAAAGACCTGAAGCCAGGAAGATGCCTCATAAGTTTTTAACTGAAAGGACAGAGGGGCAGAAAAGATGGAAAACAGAAAACCAATTACTTGAGAACTCGCTAGTAAGAAGCTGGAAGATCAAGGGGGCAGGGAGCAAAGCTTTCTTGGACAATAAATCCTGTCCTTCTCTTAAAACTGAGTCTGTACTCATCCTATTACAGATTCTATAACCTTCACCTGAGCAGTGTCCTTGTCTAGAAACTAGCGATGCTTGGGGAGAAATAGTCACTGTCTTCCCTTGCTTTCTTGATCAGGTCACAGACATAAAAGAGAAACTGAAGCTCTCTAAAAAGGTCTGGTCGGCATTGCCCTACACCATCTGCAAGGATGAAAGCGTGACAGCAGGCACATCCAATGAAGAGGAATGCTGGAATGGGCACAGCAAAGCCAGGTGAGGGATGACTCGCTGTTCTTGGGGGCTGGACTCTGCTCCTCTACCTCTGGAAGGCACTCCTGGCACCACTCTGCAGAACCTGTTTATGCAAAAAGCAACAGAGGGTGGAGGGCACAAGTTGTCACTTAGCAGCAGCTGTTCAGAGTGACAGGTGTGATAGGCACCTGGGAGCACTTACTCTCAAGGTGCCATTAAGCATGGAATCCTTGTTCTGAATGCCTTGCCTCTGGGTGAGGATGGAGGCATGGTGACAGATGCCAAGTTATGGATATCTGAAATCATGAAGAGCCTTTTATGTTCACTTAATGACTGTTAGATAGCAGAGCTATTTTTATCCACAATTAAATTTGCTTGGCTTGCTCTGTTGTTTGGGGGTGTTTGTTTGTTTGTTTTTATCACGATTTAAACCAGAAGTAAAAATTCAACTTTAATTTTTTTCACTTTTTAAAAAATAAATTGTTTTTGGAATGATCATTAAAAGGGGCAGGGAAACACAGAATGACGGAGGGGCAACCAAAAATAGATTCTCATAGGTCCTGTGCTTCAAAAAGTCCCACTGGGATCTCCTAATGAGAAGCGGTTCCGTTTTGACCCTGCTGCTTCACTGCCTGGTGCTATTGCCGCTTGACAGCGGATTTCTGAATTTTTTTCATTCAGCCCAGAAATGGGCTTTGCCTGAGTTTTCATAGGGTGGTGGGACAGGGTTGGCAAGCAGGGCAGGACACCAGGAGAGGGTCTGCCTGAAGCTTTCCCAGCAGGGATACAGGTGGGTAGAGCAGCTGGGAAATTGGCCTCAAGGAATCTTTGGGGATTGACCAGCAGGTGTAGGAGCTGGGGCCCGGGCTGTGGGGGTCTGTTCTGGAGCCTTATAGGTGGGTTTAAACATATGAAGCAGCTATGATCAAGAGGGAATGGGAAGATATATGAATATTAAGTTCAGAAGACACTGCAGAAGGTAAGCAGGGTGCAGGTGAGATGCCCGTTAGGTATTATTTCTTACACTGTAGAGTTGCATATTTAGCATGTATTGAAAATCATATTGTTAAGTATACTAAAAAAAGCTTACCAAAGTGAAAACTAGACAACTATGGAAAAGCTTTATTTCAAGTAGCCCCAGAATATTCATATCCAAATCTTAGATCATGAGGTACAGAAAGATACCCATGATATCAACAAGACACCCACCAAAAATGCCTAGTAATTTACCAGTATACAGCCTTTTAGAACGGAGACCTTAGGCCAGCAAATCCCGCTAAGATTTAACAGACTTTAATGTGTCTTTTCCTGATGACTGCACAGAAAGATACTGCAAAGGATGACCAGATGGAAAGTGTTTTACTATCCGAGTTGCTCTGTTGCCCATCTGTGCTTACCTTTCAGCCTTGGCTAAAGTGAAAACTGTGTTTTGAACTACATTCCCATGGATGGTTACACAGGTTGCTGGATATTGGTGCATAGGCAACGTTTTACAAAAGGAAATTAAAAAAATAATAATTGCAGGTGTGGATTGGAAAGGCAACTATACTCCATCAAGAAAATGAACGGGGCCCCTGGCTGGTTGGTTCAGTGGTAGAGCATCAGCCCAGTGTGTGTATGTCCTGATTCAATTCCAGGTCAGGACACACTCTCTCTCTGTTCCCCTCCTGCAGCCATGGCTCAATTGGTTCCGGCAAATTGGCCTCAGGAGCTGAGGAAGGCTCCATGGCTTCACCTCAGGCTCTTAAAAAAAAAAAAGCTCTATTGCTAAGCAGTGGCCCCAGATGGGCAGAGCATCGCCCTGTAGTGGGCTTGCCAGGTGGACCCGGGTCAGGGCACATGAGTCTATTGCTCCCCTTCTCTCACTATGAGAGAAAGAAGAAAAAAAGAAAGAAAGAAAGAAAGAAAGAAAGAAAGAAAGAAAGAAAGAAAGAAAGAAAGAAAGAAAGAAAGAAAGAAAGAAAATGAATGTAGAAGATAAAGATGATTGAAGTTAGAGCTAGAGGTGAGTGGGATGGTTCAGCCAAGTTCCTCATTGTGCACATCAGGAGCACATACAAGGAAAATAATTAGTTCAAGGATACCCAGTTAACAAGGGTGACAGCTGAAATGTCCCGAATCTTAGCCCAGTATTCTTTTCAATTCTATATCCTGCCTCTAAAACAAATGACAGTTAAATACAGCCCTTCCTAGGTTAGGAGAATAACTGAAACAGATCCTTAGTTTTGTAAAAGATTTTGTGAATCTATATTCATTAAGTCCGTTATTCCATCTGTGGTATCTTTAAGCACACCCTCTGTCTGGCAAGGCTCTCTGGATTAAATGCTGTAACACAACAATGTTGTCTGTCAACACACAAAAAGGCACAGTGGCTGGAGAGTAAATAATGGATTTTGGAACTTCAAGTACTATATTGTTTGTGGGAAAGTAGGCTTGTGAAAGGACCATGTAATTGGAGAAATTCCTGGAACAGTACTCAGGGACCAGATTTAAATTTTATCCTCAGATCTATGGGAAGCCGCTGGAAGACTTTATGCAAGTGAGGGATACTATCAAATTGAATGCAATAAAGTCATTAGTAGGAATACTCCAGAATATAATCCAGTATATTATTAAAAAGATAAGGCTGTCAAATTTTTGTGACTTGAACTATATTCCTAATGAAAAATTATAATTTAATGGTTTCTTTTATTTCCTTTTTAAAAATTCTTCTATTGGAATGGAATGTTAATATTATAACTTTCTATTTATGGCATAATACGTAGATAATCAAAGACTTGTTGAATTAAATTTAATTGAAGGTTTCTTCTCATTCAGTATTAATTGATCTTGACATTTTTTCACTTAAAAAATTTCACTGAATTTTTACTGAACTATTTTGTAAGTTGAAAAATCCATTTGTAATGCAGATAATAACCTACTTTTTTCCTACTTTTGAAGAATAGATTTTCAGAAGACAGGTGTTTAAGAATGCTTATGAGAAAAAGAAAGATAAATAGAAAAACTATTCTTATTATCCACCTGAAATAAAAGAACCAGATTTTTTTTTTTTTTACAGGGACAGAGAAAGAGTCAGAGAGAGGGATAGATAGGGACAGACAGACAGGAACAGAGAGAGGTGAGAAGCATCAATCATTAGTTTTTCGTTGCCATTGCGACACCATAGTTGTTCATTGATTGCTTTCTCACATGTGCCTTGACCGCGGGCCTTCAGCAGACCAAGTAATCCTTTGCTGGAGCCAGAGACCTTGGGTCCAAGCTGACGAGCTTTTTGCTCAAGCCAGATGGGCCCGTGCTCAAGCTGGTGCACTCGGGGTCTCGATTCTGGGTCTTCCGCATCCCAGTCCGTCACTCTAGCCACTGCACCACTGCCTGGTCAGGCTAAAAGAATGAGATTTTTAAAAAATCTATTCACAGGTGGAATAGAGATACTTATTAGCAGTGATCGTCACAGTCTGGAGTTTTTGCACTCAAGCCTGTGAAAGGAGACTACTAATCACCCAGACATTTCTCCCTCTCTTTATGTCTTATCCAGCAGACTCTTTCAGCCACATTCTCCAGTTCACACCCACTCCTGCAGCCCTTTTATTAATCTAAGTATTTAATCAAGCTTGTCTTCCATCACCCATATTTCTCCTGATTATTTTCTGAATGCTACGCCATAACTCTTTATCACACTTCCTTCATTCAGAAATATATCTATTTCACATTTGAAAATTTCTGAGATCAAAATGACTCCTACAATGCTTATATCTATTTACCCCAGTGGTTATTTTGTGTTTTTCAAATATCTGGTATTAAATGAATGACACTTGTTGCAATTAATGACTTGAAACAGGAGGCACATAGATGTGGCTGCTCTGGCGGTCACAGGGGAAATCTACTGTGTTGAGATAAAGGTCAAGGGAATGTGAGCGCTGGTTCCTTTAGAATATGAACCTACCTTTGTCCCCTGCCCCCACCCTTACCCATCCCTGGAAGATGTCAATTTGATTTAACAGCTAAACAAGTTTGGAAATAGGAGGTGGGACTCGAGGAGACTGTGCCCTTTGATGGGAGGAAATTGTCACGTGCCCATGACCCTGTCAACATTTAAATCTTCATTCTGATGACACCAGGTCATCAAGAGGACCCCTTCCCCCCACATCACCTTTCCTTTTCAACCTATTGGGACAATTTAAAAACCAAAAACAGTAATGGCCATAAAAATAAATTGTAAACTTTAAAATAATGCTTCTTAAACAGTAATGTGCAGGCTAAATTCTTGGGCATCTTGTTAAAAATGAAGATTCTGATTCAAGAAGTCAGAGTTGGGGCCTGAGATTCTGCATTTCCAAGGAGATTTCAGAGGATGCAGTTTTTGCTGGTCTAGGGACCACAATTTGCATAGCAAGACCCTAAGGCAGAGTTTGTCAAATTTAGCACAGGAAAATACCAAACACCAAATAAAACACACTTATACAGAAAAAATTAAAAAAAGATCCATTGTTTATCTGAAATTCAGATTTAACTAGTAGTCCTGTATTTTTCTAGGCAGCTGAACTTTATGCTCCTATTAACATATAAGAAATTCTCCTTTTTATTCTTTAGAGAGCATATTACAATTTTTTGTTTTCTTTTTGTCTTCATGGATACCCTTGGTGTTCTCTTTAATTGGGTTTTTCTTGTATTTAAAACAACAGCAACTGGGCCAGGGAGGCCATATTCATTACTCTATTTTAATGCCACCCAGTAAAGATAGCTGGAGCACAGACCAGGTTGAAATCATTTTAACAGTCAATTGCTTCAGCATCACACATGCATCAAGAGAGAATTTAAAGTTGGAAATACAGCACAGCTTTCACAATTACAAGGAATTGTCCACGTAAACCTCTGGTCTCAAACAGGATGCCTTTGTGGGTCACAATAGACACTTTGAGTAGTACTTCATTCAGTTAGTGGCTTAGTCAAAAATACTATACTATGACAAAAATACTAGAGACTGGATGGCTGAAACAGAAATTTGTTCTCATAGGCCAGAAGACCAAGATTGAGGTGCCAGTAGGGTTGGGTTCTGGAAGGAACTCTCTTCTTAGCTTGTGGACTGTGCTTTCTTTCTTTTTTTCATGTAAAACATTTTATTTTTGCCCCGACCAGTTGGCTCAGCAGTAGAGCATTGACTAAGTATCTGGGAGTCCTGGTTTCAATTCTCAGTCAGGGCACACAGGAGAAGTGACCATCTGCTTCTCCATCCCTCTCCCTTCTCTTTCTATCTATCTATCTATCTATCTATCTATCTATCTATCTATCTATCTCTCCTCCTCCTCCCACAGTCATGGCTTGAATGGTTCAAGCAAAATTGGCCCCAAGCACTGAGGCTGACTCTATGGCCGCATCCCAGGTGCTATAATGACTTGGTTGCCAAGCAAAGGAGCAGCAGTCCCAGATGGGCAGATCATTGACCCTGGTAGGTAACTTGCTGGGTGGATTCCTGGTCAGGGCGCATGCAGGAGACTGTCTCTTTGCCTCTCCACCTCTCACTTACTTGGAAAAAAAATCCACACATTTTATTTATTTTTTCTTTTTTGGTGACATTGGTTAATAACATTATATAGGGGATAGGTGTACAATTCTATAATACATCAACTGTGTATTGTATTGTGAGTTTACCAACACAATTTCCTTCCATCAACACTTATCCCCCTCTACCCTTTTTATCTCCTCTCACCCCCCTTTCCCTCTTGTAATCCCCATACTGTTGTCTTTGTCTATGAGCTGTTTTTTCTTTGCTTAATCCCTTCATCTTTTTCACCCATCCTCTAACCCCTGTTCCTCTGACACCTGTCAAGTCTGCTCTCTGAATTGATGAATCTGTTTCTAGTTTGTTTATTTTGTTCATTAGATTCCACTTATAAGTAAAATCATATGGTACTTGCCTTTCTCTGGCTGGCTTATTTCACTTAGCATAATACTTTCCAGGTCCACCCATGCTGTCGCATAAAGATAAGATTTCTTTATCTTTTATGGCTAAGTAGTATTACACTGTGTAAATAAACCATAGTTTTTTATTTGATCACCTATTGATGGGCACATGGGCTGCTTCCAGATCTTCGCTATTGTAAACAACCACTGCAATGTGCCCTTACATGACAGAGAGGGGTGGGAGATGATGGGGCAGGAAGTATGCAAAAGGAAGCCAGCCTGAGAGGCAAGTCCCAATAGCATGTGGATTACATGATAGAACATACATATGAGAGAGTCTTCAGGTTTCTGGTGTCAGTTATTTTCAGTCTCCTCCCTCTCCCCATAAAATTGGCAAAACAATATTTCACTTTGGTTTTTGTGCACTAGTGTCATTGGTCACCGTGTCCTTTATTTACAATGTATTCTGGGAGGAGGTGGTCCATATGTCAGATGAGGGAGGGGGATTAATTGGATCCTTGGGAAACAGAGCTTTTGCAGGGAGCCCCTGCCATCTATTAAGGCACCTGATCCTCACAGAAATAACTGCCACCCTAAGGAAATCCTTCCTGAGGCCAGGAGGTAAATACCATAAATTGTAAGAAATAAGTAAAAAAAAATCTGGAAAATAGATCAGTCACTGTCACCAGCCACTGAGTGGATTGGCTAAGCAAAGAAAATAGCAAGTCATGACTGGGTAGGTTTGAGCAGATGGAAGAGAAACGAAATGGTGCATGGGGATGAGAAATCTGTCAAAGACAGTGACTCGGCAGATCTGGCAAGACAACATTGTCTTAGCCTGATTGCAAAATATGTCCCAAAGCGCTCTAGCTGCACGTTAAAGAACTGGAAAATACTTGATGCATACCCAGCCAAGAAACACCTCAGGAAGGTAAGAAATCAGTCTGGGAAGAGAACTGGTAGCTGTCAAACCTGGCATTTCTGAATGCCCACTTCCTTTCTGTTGGCAGCCTTGGCAGGGAAGACCCCAGGAAGGCTGACTTTACTGGGAGACAGGAATGCTTCATGCACCTCCTGCAAGTGGTAAAAAATGTGACTACAAATAGGATGAAAGAAACATGTGGCTGTCAGCAACTCGCAGCCATTAATGCTGGCTCATGGGTGTTTCCTCTCCATGCTGGAGTTTGCTGACTCCAGTTCTACAAAGAAAGGATGGGTTTGGAGTGCTCCTGCCAATGAGTGAAGAGGCCAAGTCAAAGAATTTAGCTTCTGCTCATTGCCACAACCAATGAGCTGTGTGTCCTCTGAGAGTTCCTTTTCCTGCCACAGATTCTCCATTGGGAGGGAAGCCATGGAAATCATTCCTCTGCACATGAATTGATGCTATAAAATGCCAAATTCTACTGCTGTCTGCCAGTCCTATTAAGCAAGCTTGACACTTAAGGGAGTTGTGTTAACAACTCAGTTTTCATAAGAACACATTAGCATTGTACAGTGTTTTATATTTTTTAAGCATTTTCATATACTTTGAGTCAACATGGCAGCTTATGAGACAAATGAAGTATTATTCATATATGCATGAACATATGAAATAATTGTATAAAAATCACGAAGTGACTTGCCCATGGTCACACTGCTGGGTCCCAGAGAAATCTCAGGTGTCCTGGGTCTGTCTCTGTGCCTTTGACCATAGCTCATTGTCACACATACCAATCCACAGACAGTTCTAGTTTAACAGTCTCCAAGAATTTATTCATTCACTTCAAGCATAAAGTTACAGCATGTTTTGAGCAGTTCCACTTCCTAGTCTGGAAAAAATGGAAAGAAAAAAGTAAGCTATATCAAGAACTTTAGGCTCTGGCCCAAGGGTCCCCAAACTTTTTACATAGGGGGCTAGTTCTCTGTCCCTCAGACCGTTGGAGGGCCAGACTATAAAAAAAAAACAAAACTATGAACAAATCCCTATGTACACTGCACATATTTTAAAGTAAAAAAAAAGGGGGGGGGAACAAATACAATATTTAAAATAAAGAACAAGTAAATTTAAATCAACAAACTGACCAGTATTTTAATGGGAACTATGGGTGTGGATGCATCCTCTGCTCCTCTCACTGACCACCAATAAAAGAGGTGCCCCTTCTGGAAGTGCGGCAGGGGCCAGATAAATGGGCACAGGGGGCCGCATGTGGCCCACGAGCCATAGTTTAGGGACCCCTGCTCTGGCCAGTTGGCTCAGTGGTAGAGCGTCAGCCCTGCGTGTGGATGTCCCTGGTTTGATTTTTGATTAGGGCACACAGGAGAAGTACCCATCTCCTTCTCCACCCCTCTCCCTCTCATTTCTCTCTCTTTTTTTTCTTTCCTCCTTCTCCTTCTCCTCCTTCTCCTCCTCCTCATCATCATCCTCTTCCTCTTCCTCCTTTTCCTCCTCTTTGTCCTCCTCCTGCATTCATGACTCAGTTGAAGCAAGTTGACCCTGGGAGCTGGGAGGTAAGGATGGCTCCATGGCCTCTGCCTCAGGTGCTAAGGAGAGCCCGGGTGCTGAGCAATGGAGCAATGCCCCAGATGGGCAGATCATCACCCCCTAGTGGACTTGCTAGGTGGATTCTGGTCAGGGCACATGCAGGAGTCTGTCTCTGCTTCCCCTCCTCTCACTGAATAAAAAAGAAAAAGAAAAAAAAGAACTTTAGAAGGTTATACTTAAAACATTTTTTTAAAAATTCTGGTTAAAGCTACATAACTTAAAGTTGACCATTTTAATCATTTTGAAGTGTACAGTTCAGTGGCATTAAGTGCATTCACTGATTGTACACCATCACCACTGTCCATCCACAGAACATTCCATCTTCCTGAACTAAAACTCTGCACCCATTCAACACCACTTCTCGAGCCGTGGCTCCCCAGCCCATTGCAACCAACATTCTACTTTCTGTCTCCTGATTAATCTAGGTACCTCATATAAGTGGAATCAGATAGCAGTTGTCCTTTTGTGACAAGCTGATGATTTCACTCAGCATGATGTCTTTAAGGTTCATCCACGTGATAGCAGGTGTTATAATTTCCTTCCTTTTTAAGGCTGAATGTATCATATGCATATACCACATTTTGTTTCTCCATTCATTCATCAACAGACACTTGGGTTGCTTCAGCCATTTGACTATTGTGAATAATAATACATGGGTGTACAAATATCTGTTCAAGTTCTAGCTTTCAATTCTTTTGGAATGATAATTCCATAAGTGGAATTGCTGGATCACATAGTAATTTCCAAGTGTCATTTTTTGAGGAACTGTCATACTGTTTCCGCAGCTCCTGCACCATTTTGTACTCCCTGTGGCAATATACAAATACCTCCAATTTCTCCATGTTCCATCAGTCTCAAGTCTATTGATGGTATTGCCTTTGGTTAGGAGTGCCTGCTGCATGACTTCTGTCACACATCACTCATAGAAACTTCCACAGACATTTCCCCTACTAGGACCCATATTACCACTGGGTTCACTCTTGTGGTTCTTATTATGATAACCACACTAGCAAGAAACCATCAGGAAGGGAACTTTAAAGAACAAGGTTTATTACTGACATGGGGGACGCATGGCATACCTGAGACCAATATAGCAAGGTCATGGACAAAGAGAAAGAAAGAGAGCAGGCCTGGGGTTTACCTTTATTGGGGTCTGAGAGTGAAGTTCTTAAGGTTCTAGGGTTCACTTTCTATTGACTAATTTAAAGCATAAGAACTGGAATTGAAATATAGGAAGGAGACTTGTAGTGGTCACTCAGGTGGTCAGTTACTAGGTTACTCATGGCTCTCTAAAAGGGGACCTTTGTGAATGGGGCTGGCCTACTTTCTTATCTGGTTGTTCTGCAGGTAGCTGTGTCATACAATTAGCATTGTGTTTATTCAAGATGGATGCTTTTTAAAATAGATGTATTGGCAGTCAAAACTTAATGGCAGGCACTTACATTCCACTCAACATTCTTGTTTGTGTGTGTGTGTGTTTTAATAATAACCATTCTAATGGGTGTAAAATAAAAACTTAGATTTTAAGAAAACTTCTCTAAGAGTTCATGGATACCATAGGTCCACAATCCCTTATTTGAGATCCTTGGGACCATACATGTCTCAGAATTCAGGACATTTTAGGTTTTAGAAAACGACCACAGCACATACATTTTTTAGAAAGTCTTCCCAGTGGAGTCTGACACCAGAACTCACAAGTATGTGAAGTGTCTGCTGCAAAATGTATTGCTATGTGCACTAAGCAGGTAAATGAGGACTACACTTAGCCTCCTCAGATCAGATCCAAGTTTGATAATAAATGGATTGCAGGAAAAGAACTTTGGAGATTTTTCTTTTTTCCTTTTTTTTAATTTAGAAAATTAATTTTAACAGAGTGACATTGATCAATAAGTGTACATAGATTTCAGGCAAACCTTACTCCATTGTTTGATTAGTCAATTATGTTGTATATTCATCACCTAATGCCAAATAATTTCCTGTCACCTTATATTTGTACCTCTTTACACCCTTTCCCATATTGGAACTGCAGAGAAGGAATTTTGGACCTGTATTATTATTACATATCTACTTACATTGATACCACTCTTAAATCCATCAAAGGTGAATGACTCGTGTAGCTTAGAATTAGAAATTGCTATAGAGATATGTATTGAATGGAGGTTATTTGTGTCAGCAGACAACATGGAAACTGCTTTCACCATCTTGAAGTGTGCCCTGAGGCAGGCGCAGTCAAAGCAACGAGCAACGGTCAGGCACCTAAAAACAAGCACAGGCCAGCACTAGAAACCCAGTTTCTCCCCATTTCTAACCCAACTTCCACTTAAACCCTTGACCACCCCGCTGGACACCATCAAGCTAACCCTTACAAGTGCCTTACGAAAAGAGGTCACTTCTCAGACTTTACTAGCTTTGAAATATTATTAGATATTTTTTCTTTAAATTGGCTTAATTGAGGTGACATTAGTTAATGACATTAGATAGATTTCAAGTGTACCATTTCCTAATGCATTACTTGTACACCGCACTGCACTTGTACCACCCCAGGTCATCCCCTTCCATCACCATTTACCCTCCTTCATCCTCCTGAGAGCTGTGTGTCCCTTTCCCTCCCTAGGCCAGTCTTGTCATCAGAACAAACGTCAGCATTAAGGGGGTGCTGAGAAACACTGAATCCTGGTTAGTGAACATGTCCCCCCTCCCAGCAAGCACATTCAGGTATCAACAGGGTCTTTCTGGAAGCATCAGCTCAACTGAAAAGAGTGATTTTAAATGGTGGCAATGACAGGCACTGCGGCTGGCCAGTGAGAAACTGCTGTGGTGGCAAATCTTTGTCTCTCAAATGGCAGAGGCTGTCCACTGTATCAGGAGGTATCCAAGGACAGAGCTTGCTGCCACCCACAAGTTTGGCAGTAGGAGCCCCCTTAAATTTCCTTGGGACTCTTACCCTTCATCAGCTATAATGTTTGGATGTGATCAAGAAGTTTACATAAACAATAAAAAACACTACACCACAGCATAAAACACCGATAAATGATGACAACTCTGTTTGTCTTTATTTCGGGGATCTTCTTGTCCCCGATAAATGCACACTCAGCCTCAGAACCTGAACCATCTGAAGTAATATTCTCCTTCATTTTTGTGTCTCCCAGAACTGTGAGGGTACAAAAATAGAACGTTGTCATGTCAAAGAGCTGGTACAAGATCTAATCAGGGGAAGAATGGTATAAGCTCAAAGTTACATCTATCCTTGTAGGACATGGTCATTATAGATGGAGACCAAACACAAGAGGCAAAAAATAAATGGACCATGAGTCCTGGTGCTGACCTTGGCTCCCCTTCATCCATTAGGCTGCTTCCCAGCCATCTATAACTTTGACCTCAGAATGTACTGTGGAGTGGCAAAATGGCCATTTTCTTATTTAACTGTGTTTTTCAGTTTAAGTTTCCACATTGTCTCTAAAGTTACCTTTTGAATACACAGAAAGGAGAAAAGGTTTCTGAGGACACAGGTGCATTGTTCCTTATTTTTATTGTAAGTGGCTGAGCGTCAGCGGGCACAGTTAGAGGCTGGGTGTATTTGGCAGTCTCTCATTGTTCCTGGATGCTCAGACTCCCAGGAGCACCATTCCCAGTGTTAGCTATAGCAGTCAGCGTCTGATAAATGAGTCTCAGCCAGCCATGCAGTGCACATAGCATCTGAAAGAAACAAAGCTCTCCTCTGACTCAGCACAGGTCCAGCTACAGGAATCATTGTCCTGAAAGTTGAGGGGTAGCAGACCTTTCAGCCCCCCTCAATTCTGGAACCAGCAAAGGCAAGCCTGAACTTGCTACTGTTTATTCCAATGTGTTTTAAGAATTAGGTAGAGCTCACAGAGCCCACCACATATATTCAAATGTCAAAATCAATCCAATGTCACATATTAAAAGGTTTATCAGGAAGACAATCTCAGAATCCAACAAGAATGTATTGGTATACCAGGCATATTAAAAGACAGCACAGAAGTTCTTTACTACAAAAATAAATATATAGTTCCATGACTTTTTAAAAACTTCAATTAGAACATTTTTAAGGCAGTAGATATTATGAAGCTTTTTGGGAAAAAAAATTGCAATACACTCTTTGTGCTTTATTATTCATTATGTAGTTGACACTATGAAGTTAATTTTATTCAAGATGTGAATGAAGACATAGAGCTTATTCAAGGGACTTCTGGTTTAAAATGGGTAAACTGATTCATACACAAATACATCATGCATAAAATTTCAGTAGCTGAAGAAAGGTTTACATGTAAGTTTCTCCGTGTAATCTTCTTTTATTGGAGACTGATAGAGTCTTTGTATCTGGAATTTGGAATGTTACCTTCAGCAAAAGGAAGAATTTTAAATATGTTGTACAAGAACGTGTAAGCATGAAGCTCTAAATGAAGAAAAGGGAGTGTTTTTTATCTTTCAAGCAGCAATAGTAGAGACTGTAAAAGAATGATAATAATAGCAATTAGGCAGGGCTGCAATCAACCTATCAATTGTCTGTGCAGGATGTTCTGGCTCCCCTTGAGATCCACTCTTCATCCCCCCACCTTGTTCTATGCCCCAAAGGAGAACCCCTCCAACTGCATCACCTGGGCACAGAATTCTGCCTAGATTTCAGCCTCACTCCACTCTCTCAGCAGGTGACTTTACACTATGCACAGGATGCCCAGCTGAGTGTGGCAGCCCTACAGAAGGATGAACAGATCCCTAAAAGCTGGATACTGTCTTAAAGAGAAAGTGAGGATGGACCTGGGTCTTCAGGATATTTGAGACTTAAGTGAAAAAGTGTATCGTAGACAAGGATAAGAGGTACATGAGGATAAGAGGCGCAGGCAAGCATCAGATCTGTATAGGGAGTAGATTCTGCAACGCAAGAAAGGTCCACTGAAAGTATTGCAGCATAAGAAAGTACAGATGAGACGAAGATGGGCTTTGATTTCTAAGGTATAAAGTGTGTATCACAGGGCATGATAGACCAGGCAGTATGATGCAGTATTTGGGCACATGGGTTCTGATGCTAGACTGCCCTGGCTATAGTCATTGTTTTGCCATCTATTAGCTCTATGACCTTACACAGTTACTTTTTTCTCATTAAGTCTCAGGTTTCTACTTTAGAAGAAGATAAAATAGTACTACCTCTTAGCTTTGCTGGGAGACTGAATTTTAGAATGCATGTCAAAGTGCTTGGCGGAGTGCCTGACTTTAGTAAGCTCTCAATAGACATTAGATATTATCATCAAAAGTTTTTAAACAGAACAACACAATGAAAGCAGTATTTTGTGAAGATCAATAAGACAGCCTGTGCAGAATGCACTTAAAATGAAAGACAGAACAGGGAAGTCAGTTTGAGGCCACTGTAGCTGTCTGCACTCCAAGGAGGGACACAGGAAATGGGAGAGGAAGCCAATAGGAGGAGCTCTGTGAGAAAATCAGAAAGAAGGAAAACTAACATTTCATGAAAGTAAGAAGTCACAGAGAAAAAGAGGCCTCCAAACACATTCTGAGATCCTTAGTCTCCTCTGGTGTTACACCTAGTCCTAGGCAGTTTAGGCCGTTGACGTTAAAGAACTGACAGTTTTTGACATTTTAGTACAAGTATGGAAATTAAAGAACCATTATATTTCACTCTCTGTTTTTCCCATAATTGAATTAGACCCAAGATTTTATTGTAAAATAAAAACCCTAATGGACACTGCAATCACACAGTCAGCAATCACTGGTGATTCCTCAAACTTTTCAAGGATATTATTTTATATAGACAATTTTTGTGATTTAAATCTTAAGTAGGGGCCTGCCTTGTGGTAGCACAGTGGACAGAATATCAACCTGGGATGCTGAGGTTACCATTTCAAAACTCTGGTCTTGCCCGGTCAAGACACATACAACAAACAACCAATAAACAACTAAAGTAAAGCAACTATGAGTCTATACTTCTGGCTCCCCACCCCTCCTCTCTCTGTAAAATCAACCAATAAAATATTGAAAATAAATAAATATCAGCTATTATTTCTTTTAAAAAAATCTTAGGTAGGGCCTCCTCAGTTGAGAAAGATTGTCCTTATACAAGAAAACTTCCTAAGATCATATGTAATTTACAAGTTTAGTTCTAATGAGCAAAATTAACAAGACAGTTAAGTTCTTGACCTAGGTATCTAACATTTGAGATAAGGGAGAGAAAGAATAGTTAATTTTAAGTAATAATTTTTGCAAGCCCCAATCATGCATTCATTTATAGGTAAGCCTACCTAAAAATTCAGTGCCATTTAGAAAACCACTGTGAAGACATTCAGCCATGTCTCCCTCTAAGAAAATGTATTGCATGTTTTTGCTTTGGCCTATTTTCTAGGAACGAGGTCTCTTCTGCCTCACCCTTCTTTGTTCTCTCCCTCTGTGCCCTGCAGATACTTGCCTGAGATCATGAATGATGGGCTGACCAATCAGATCAACAATCCTGAAGTGGATGTAGATATCACTCGGCCAGACACTTTCATCAGGCAACAAATCATGGCTCTCCGTGTGATGACCAACAAACTGAAGAATGCATACAATGGCAATGATGTCAACTTCCAGGACACAAGTAAGAAAGTCTTTACCAATAGCCTCTAGGGTGAACAAGGGTCATTGAAAATTATATCACCATTTCTCTTCAAAAACAATGTCACATTTCATCTTGTACCATTCTTGCCCAATCTGCAAAGTTGTTTATAATCCTTTAGATAGAAAGCTCTGATCCACAAAACAGGATACTACTAAAATCTTGGCTGGTCTTAAGGATTGCATCCAGCTATACCAAAGCCAGAATTGAGTTTCATCTGCCAGTTGATCAATTAATGATAAAGCTACAGAGTAATGTTTTCATTTTCTATTTTCCCCATCAACATTTATGTCTCTGTTCCAAACTCCTGCCAAACGAATAATGTTCTAAAACTTGCTCTGAAAAGGCTAGGCTGGAATCCTTATTTTATCACTTATAAAGTAGAATCTCTAACAAATTATTATCATTATTATTATTTTAACAAGAGACAGAGAGAGAAAGAAAGACAGGAAGGGAGAGATACGAGAAGCATCAGCTAATAGTTGCATCACTTTTAGTTGTTCATTGCTTTCTTCTTATATATGCCTTTACTGTGGGGCTCCAGCCAAGCCAGTGACCCCCTTGCTCAAGCCAGCAATCTTGGGCTTAAGCCAGTGACCATAGGATCATATTGATGATCCCACACTCAAGCTGGTGAGCCTGCACTCAAGCAAGCATTTCAGGATTTCAAACTGAAACCTCAGCATCCTTGATCAACACTCTGTCCACTGTGCCACCACCAGTCAGGCACAAATTATTTTTGAGCCTCAGCCTCTTCTTCTATAGAATGGGTAACAACTCTGCCTAAGAGGTTGTTGGGAAATTTAACTGAGGTCATATTTAAAAGAGCTAAGAGAATATCTCATGTGCCATTGATTCAACTGTATTAGTTCTCTCTCTAGTCAGTCATATACATCAAGAATCACTGACATTTGTTTCTGAAATATTGAGAGAAATAGTAAAATATAAATGTAGTATTAAACTTAACTATTTTATTTAATGTCATAAAAACTTCAGAAGAGAGTTGAAAGGCTACTAAGTGAATATTATCACAAAACTATTTTGGGTTTTAGTCTAAATGGTTTCAAGATGCATAAGTATAAAGACAAGGTTTTTCTTCCTTTTTTAATAAGTACCTTTACAGAGAGAGTTTTCAGGAAAAGATATCTTGAACGTGAGGTGTGGGCTTGCCAGTAATTCTGCAATTTGGTCACTGAAGTAAAAGATGATGCTTGTGTGCTTGAATTAATGAGATAGAAAGAAGTCACAGATGGAAGGTATCAAGTCATCTACATCTTAGCCATAATCCTACTGAGTTGTCCCCTGCAGAAAATTTTTAGTGCTTTTTTCTATTTTAAATAACAAAAACCAATTTTCTAAATGTAGGATAATTGCCAACCCTGTAGACTTCATTAAATTTCTCAGACTCTTCTCATTATTTCTCTTCCTCTTTACTAAGTGTCTCCTTTTCTCTTCAGAAGAAAATATTGCACGAGGTTTTAGCCTTTTCTACTTCTCCCTTGCTCATTACTGAGCCTCATTCACCTCAACTTATCTATTCTGTCTTCTCTAACTAACAAAATGCTTTAATATATGGGTAATGACTATCAGAATAAATTATTCAAGAAGCATAAAAATTAGTTGATGTTGGCCTTGTTTCTCTCTCCTCTCTTAGCCAAAGAGGTTATACATATATATGTCGATCTGCAATGCTTAGAAAATGTCCTTGAGGAGAAATTTTGCTCCATTTCCCCTCAAAAGAAAACAAAAATCAGCAATAGTCAAGAAAGTCACTTAACTCTAACCCAAGCACCAAATTTGACCCTTTATTTTAGGATAGCATGTGTCATACAAACCACTATCACATCTTCTAGTCATCACCATCCTTATTGCTTTTGACATTTTTAAAAATTGCCCCTGCATTTCTGATTTCTTTTCAAAAAGAGATGGGCCATTACTTTCCTCATCTGGAGTCTCCTGTCGTTATTTGCTTACCACACTTTTAATATTCTAAATTGCTTTAATAATATCTTTATGAAGGTTATATTACTTCTTGTTCATAATACCAGTATCTAGAACAATCCCCTTAACAATTCTGATGTCTCTGAATTTAATTAATGGGCATTTTCCTCTTTATAAAAGGCCACTAAAGATAAAGCAGAGCCTTACCTGTGGTGGCGCAGTGGATAAAGCGTCGACCTGGGAACACTGAGGTCGCCAGTTCAAAACCCTGCACTGGCCTGGTCAAGGCACATATGGGAGTTGATGTTTCCAGCTCCTCCCCCCTTTCTCTCTCTCTCTCTCTCTCTCTCTCTCTCTCACACACACACACACACACACACACACAACACACACACACACACTCACTCTGTGTCTCCTCTCTAAAATGAATAAATTAAAAAAAAGAAATTAAAAATAAGGCAGAGAAAATGTTAAGGATCTGCTATACTGTATTCAAGTGATCTTACCTGGTATTTAGATGTCCTATATATTAAAAGAAAATTGTGATGAGTTGTACCTTTCTCATCTAGAAGACATTAGAAAGTAATCCCTGCATTACTTTAGCTTTACTTAAGTATCAGGCAGCCAACAGGGCACCCATGTTTCAGGGGCAGCTTCATTAACACATCACCAAGGTGGCCAGCAGGGAGGAGTTAGGGCTATTGGATGGAATCACTGAGCAACTGGGGGAAATAGCAAATATCATTACCAGGTTTATGATTTCCTGAGTCCGCTCAGGAACATTATCTCACTCATCCTCCATAAAAATTCTGTAAAAAAAATAGGATTATCTCATGTTTTTTACAGAAGAAGAAACACAGCTTCAGCAAGGCTAACTTGTTTGTTCTCATTCACATAAATAAAATGCCGCAAGTTAAAATCTAGACTGCCTTTGCTGCAGGAAAAACGTTTTTTTTTTTAATCAGGCATCTTTGCAAATACTGGATTTTGTGTCCCCATCCATTTTATCAGGGTATCTTCACATGTACTTTGCAAGGTAAATCTTATGTCCATATTTGTTCAGATGAGGAAACTCACAAAGTTGAGTAAACTGCCCAAAGTATATTTATTTATTCAACAAGTTATTTATGGAGAACCTGCTATATGTCAGGGGCCATTATAGGCAACGGAGATCAGAAAGAACAGTTACACAAAGTCTCTGCCCTCAACACGTTTGCATTCTCGTGGAGGGGACAAACACAAAACAAGTAGACAAGTGAATAGTGAGGGAATGATGGAGGCTGATGGGGTCTCAGATATAAGGTTCATGAAACAGGAAGGAAGCAAGCAGTAGAGAGTGGGAATAGAGCAGGCCCACAAGCATGTTGGGCAGACCAGAAAGATGCTGCACCAAGACCCCTTACTGTTTGGGTACCTGGGCTTTGGTTTCAAGCAGGAAATGGCAAACTTTTTAATAAAGGACCAGGTATTAAATTATGTTCAGCTTTGAGGGTTGCATGTGAACCCAGAATTAGAATGTGTGAGGGAATGGCTGTGGCTGCAGTTTACTGTAACTGTCTAAATGGACACTGAAGTTTACATTTCACATATACACTTTTTACATGTCACAAAGTATTATTTTTCATTTGATCTTTTTTTAAACACTTGAAAGCATAAAAGCTATCCACAGATTGTGGACCATACAAAAAAGAAGCAGCAGGCCAGATCGGCCAACAAGCCATAACGAACTCCCGCTTTAAAGGGAGAGGCTGGCTATTATGCTGGTTCTTAGGGGAACAGATCAGGAAAAAAAGTAGTCTAAAGCAATAATAATATGTGCCTTCTACAACTCTCTCTCTCTCTCTCTCTCTCTCTGTGTGTGTGTTTGTGTGTGCTGATCCTCTAATTTCCTGCTTGCAGTGTTTGTGTTTCTCTTCTTTACTATTACTCATCCTTATTTTAAAAAGCCCTTCCAAAATCTTTTATAACAGCATGACAACCACTAAGAACAATGGCTCTTAGGTACAAAAACAGCCAAAAATGAACTATCTTAAAGTAATTTAAATATTGACCAGAATAAAAAGTACTTTTCCAATGTCAACATGGTAGGTATGTCTCTTCTGAGGTCTGGAATTCATGTGTTCCTTAGTTGGGTAACTCTGGTTATCAACTTTACTGTGTTTCTTCCATCTATTTTGATACACCTACCTGTTAAAAGTGAATCTGTCAAGATGGGGTGGGGGACCTTTTGGTGGGAAGATATCCCTTTCCACCACCACGCCCAAATCTTTTGTGTGTCACCAACCTTTCCAAGTTGTGGTCTAACTTTCTTTGTCAATCTGTTCACACCAGGTGATGAATCCAGTGGCTCAGGGAGTGGCAGTGGGTGTATGGATGATGTGTGTCCCACGGAGTTTGAGTTTGTCACCACAGAGGCTCCTGCAGTGGATCCTGACCGGAGAGAAGTAGACTCTTCTGCTGCCCAGCTGGGCCACTCCCTGCTCTCAGCATCTCTCGTCTGCATCACCCTGGCACTGCAGAGACTGTACAGATAATCCTGGGTTTCTGGTCAGATGAAACTGCATTTTAGCTATTTGAACAGCCGACTCCCTTCTTTTCTTACACTCTTGAACAATGGACCATGCCACACAAACTTACCATTTTCTATGAGAAGAGCAGTGCTGCACTCTGCCTCCCTTGTGTTTTCCCAAAGAGTACCGGGTGCCAGACTGGATTGCTTCCTCTCTCCTTCACTATCCGTGGGGACCTTGTTCGTTCTAGAGAATTCTTACTCAAATCTTTCGTACCAGGAGATTTTCTTACATTCATTTGCTTTTATGCTGCAGAAGTAAAGGAATCTCACGTTGTGAGGTGTTATTTTTTTCCCCATTTATAACAACTAAAAAGAAAAGTAGAAAGAAAATAATTTTCTTTGTAAAATCATGCCAAACCCCAAGACAACTGCATTTTCAACAAAGAAGCAAACAAGAGAGAAAGATAAAAGAGCTTTAACACTATGGGTTCAGTATTGTCAGGCAACTCCCAGTGTAAGCTTTTCTGTGACGAATCAGGTTTAAAAAAAATGCTATGGGGAGAAAGTTTGGAAATGTTTCTAATGTAGTGAAAGTACAATATTGTCTTGCACTCTAACCATACAACAACAAACTAATTTAGAGGTACTGATCATAAATTTAGAATTCTGTATTTAATATGACACAAAATATTCTTCCAACTCAGCGCCTCTCTTTCACCCAGCCCAATGTCAATTGTAGTAAGGGTAACATTCTCCTAAATTCTCTTAATGTCTGTCCACTGGGTCCAATTAGTATAGATTTTCCCCTTCATCTTCAGATATTAGTGGACAACCCTATCAATTCATCCTTTTCAAGGGTCTGAATTGAAAATAATCATCAACAATTCAATCACTTTGCTTTAGCCACAGGGTAGACATTAATTTGGTTTCTGTCCCTCTGCTTCTTATGCTCTCAAAAGAAGAGTTTTTTTAATGAACTGATAAGCATTTAGACCCATCAGTGAGTTTTTATTTTTTGCTATTTGCTTTGTGTCACTTGGTTTCTACATCACAAGGGCATTCTCTTACAAAATAACTCACAACAAAAAAAAGTCAAGACAAAAAATATATATATAGTATTGACATGGAGATTTCTTTCACTTTTTTAGTCTTAGTATGATCATCTATTTTTATATCTATATATATACAAATCACAGATTTTAACTTCTTAATTCCAAGCTCAGGGTTGACACACCTTTATAACAAAAATGTTTTGTCAACCAGCTCTTCTTGTTTTGTGCTGCTCAGAGAAGTAATTCTTCAATGATCTGTGAGCACCAAGAATCAAGAAAGAGACCTTTTTATGTATCTAACTGTCCATTTATTACAAGTTTGCCAGGGCACACCCTTTTTGCATGAGTGTTCTTTGTCTTGGATGCTCCAGACTTTACTGAGCTCATGGAGAGAGCCCTGGATGTGTAGGACTTCACTGGTGATGAAAACTGTTTGCATAAAGAATGAGTTAGTCACATAAAACCATTGCTTTTATGTACAATGCCTCCAGCCTAGGGTTCCTGCTTGGCACTTGGAAAAATGTCCTAACGCAAGAGACCAATATAGAGCCACAGCCTAACTGGTCCACCAAGTACTCCAAAGCAAGGTAGGCCCTGTGCTCTCCTAACAGAAAGTAGCAAATAAACCAAACTGGGGCTTTATGAGTACAGTTGGCTATCCATGTGTTTCTTGCTTTTTATGATGCTTCTGGGGTTGGGAAAAGGTAATGTTTTCAGACACCATACTACAAAAGTCACATTTTAGTTAACCCATTGACAGTAATGACACATAAATGGTATTTTTCAATCCCCTTTCTCATCAAAATTATAATTAGTTATTGAATTAGTCATCACATTTAAGTAGAACATATGCAGCACAATAATATTTAGTATAATTGAGCACTTTTGCAAAACTGAAAGTATGTAGAAGCATCTATTGCTATTGAATGCCCAATGAATTGTGAAACATAGGATTCTGAGAGGTTTTGTGGCATCTTTTCATTTAAACCTTAATGAAATTAACACTTAACTTAATTCAGCGTTACATACTTCTAGAACATTTCACTGCCAGATATTGGCTTTCTGTCACCAATCACACAAAGAAACATCTCTATGAAAGACCAACCATTTATGTTGCTCATTTTACTGTATGTTCAGAAATCAGTATTGTCTTTCTCCAAATAATTAAGGTGCAATGCAAATTAAATCAACCTTGATTTCCCAGACTATTTGAATAATAATTTGTTTTTTATGGCTTTAAACTCCAAGTCTTTCCTTTTTAAAATGTGTCTGCATTGTCTTCTATGAAATAGATCAGAATGCTTTGTTTTCTCTGTGTGTTTTGTGCATGTGTATGAAAACATATTATATTATGAATATGAACCCATGTTCTGTACACACTAAACACACAAATAATATATAAACACCTGCTTCATTTGTTTCAACACCTTAATTGGTTGTAGTACCTATATTAGTTAGATATAGTGACCTATATAAGCCAGGCAGAGAGCTGAAATGACTATCAGTTAATGATGCCACAATATCAGTCACCTGCATGAATGTGGTCAAAATCTTATTCAAATTGTACTTTCTGGTTTTTATCATCATCCTAATTTGTCATGATTTTCAAACTAATTAAACATAAAAAATTTTTTTTTGCTTTATGAGAATTAGTTTTATCTAGTTACCCCATTTTAGAAGTATTTTGAAATCTCACCTAACCCCACCACACCCTTGGCCAGATTAATCTCTCATTTCAGCCTCATGAAAGGGAAAGCAATGATGCGGCATTATTTTTCATGATCTGATTTCTTTGCTTTGATGTTCCCTAAATTCTGTAATGATATTATGACCATTGTTACAAGTAGAGAGGAATGGGCTCACTGAAATCAGACACTAGAAATTGTTGGGTGATGCTCATAACTGCAAACACTTAGCTTATTGAAGTGCCTCTATTTACATGTTTAGTTACAATATGTATTTTTCTAACTGAAATACAGTCTGTAATTGGTGTATAGTATACTTTGTATATGTTATAACAAACGCTAAAGAGAGGCTAAAGTCTTTAGCAGAGAAAAATGAATTATAAATTCATGAAGTAGAGCTCTGCTTATGGTTCTGTGTTAAAGGACAGCCATGACAACCTTCTGTCATTTTAATGAAGGTCAAGTCGGTACTTTGATTATAGCCATCTTAGGACAACCTTAGCAATAGCAATCTGACTCCCTTACCTAAGTGACTTACCCGGATAAGTATCTTGTATTACCTGTTTTAATTGTAAGGGATAGAAAATACTACTTTGTCTACACTGAAAAACACTATTATTCATTGACAAGATGTATTAATTATAAAAGTAACATTCTATAATTCAAACACAGTGAACATATTATTGGATGCAGAATTCTGATATTTAATTTATATTCCCTGCTGCAGACATTAGCCTACTTTAATTCTTTAGCCATTACATACATGTTTTGGCTACGCACTGAACACCAACTAAAGTCCCCAAGGAGGAATAAAAATATAGCAAATTACTGAGTTGTGATTCTTTTGTTACTTCTATTTGCAAGGCTAATTGTCAAGTGGTTTGATTAAAGGTGGAAGTGTTAGCAAATGCAAGTTTTGACTTATCCAAAACTTGCAGAAATTTAAACTCATTTTCATTTTACTTATATTTCATTTACTCACAGACCTGACTTTTAACTTTAAGAAAACAAACAAACAAAAGGCAGTTTAGCTTTGCCAGCAAAGGAATAAAGGAGACCATAACTTATAAATTTGCAATGTATTCCTCCTCAGTGGAGACATTAGCCAGTGTTTAGCTTTAGGCCAAATTATACAAATAGAGTATTGGTCTGTACGCATTCTAGAGCCTTGCTATATCATGGTTTGCTACAGTACAGGGACTCAGCCTAACATGGGGCCATGTGAACCTCATTCAAAATTGAATAGTTACTGGAATCTTTGACCTTACCTTGAAATGAGGTACTTCCATGAAAAGAAACCTCATGATGGCCTAGTAGTGAGGTCTCTGTGTGCATGTGCAGGACCAATATGTGCACCAATCAAACCTAAAATTTTATGTGTCTGTCAAATGAGTATTATTTCGGTTAAGATTTCTCATTTCTGATGTCGATTAAAAAATTGCTATTAATCTTGTATTAAAATAGTTTTTAAAAATCTATCAGTGCCCTTTCTGCATTTTCTTAATCATTGTCATAGTATAAATTTCAGAGCTTTTGAATGGTATTTTGTTTGTTTTTCTTGAGACCTTTTTAGAAGCTGTAATATTAAAACAGAAAAGAAGAGAAAAACAACATAGATTAAATCAGCACTACTCACCTAAGTACACTTGCTATTTGAAATCATAAACTTTTAAAACTTTAGAATACTTAGAGCTTTCCAAATAGGTTTGGAAGACACAACCTCTCTCTTCTTTTGTTTTGGTTTCTTCTCTAATATACAATTTAGTGGTTTAAGAACTGATGTAAATATTTTATGAGGTCAGAAAAATTAGATAAATAGGTGAAAGAACTAATTACAACTTGTTAAAGATTCATTTAACAAGTATTTATTAAACTCCTACTCTGTACTAACCCTAGATGCTGTTCACTGGTTGTCAGAACCACCAATTGAAAAATATTCATTTTTTGCTACAGTTAACCATAATTATTATGCATACATCATTATTTCAAGAGAATTTTTTGAGTAAAGAAACCCATATAAATAAAGTTATCAAGAATACATTTAAATGTAAGAAATATAACAATTTAGTTCACATCATGACTACGTTGCTCTCTATTTAAAAGAAAAAGTGTTTCTTTCTTTACTTATTAATATATACCAATTCCTTTCTCCCATAAGAAAAGTGATTTCTACAAAACAATTAAGGGACTTCAAGATAATTTCATCTATATAACCAGATTATAACAAATTCTTGTTGGAAATAAACTGAAAACAATTTCATTGAAAGGAGAAACATCCAAATGGTTTTGAAAAAATAATAATAAAACCACAGAAATTTTTATCAGTTAACAACATTTGTTCTTTGCATAAATGGGCTGTGATATAATCAAAACATTCACACACCATGAAAGATTACCTTGATTTTCAAAATACGAAATTGTAAAATAGTGGCAGTTATACATAGAGTGTTGTTTCATATATTGAGAGCTAAAATGGTATACCCACAAGTTTGTCTATTCAAATAGACATTCACAATTATTTAATGCAGATACATTTTCATTCCACAGACACATTTATTTGCTGACATAAAAATGTGGCCAAACATATTTTGTTGGCTCAAAAAAGGAACCATATAACAAAGCCAAGAGGAATTACATGTCTGCCTTTCTAGCTTACTTAAGGAACTCATACTTTTGCACACCTAAAACATAAAGCAGAGCAAGAAAGTGGACACTTTACCTTGTGAAAGCTCAAGTTTGGAGAGAAACAGAAAGAAGACTAACAAACTATTCAGGATAAAGAGAAGAATATTTACCTTGACTAAGCTTTCTGCTCTTTGATGAGAACATGTGTCTGTAGGTTTTTAAATAAAAGAAAATGTTGGCCTAAACAATAATGGTCATGTATTCTTTCAAAAGATATGCAATGAGCAATTAATCATGTGCCAAGCGCAGTTCTGGACACCAGAAGAAGACACAGAGATTTCTGTTCTCAGACAACTTACATGCTAGTAGGGGAGAAACAGACAAAGACAACACAAAATAAATAATAAACAAACCAATTTTGTCAGACGGAAAAAGTCAAGAACCAAAGTATTTTACTCGTGTGGGATATAAAACTAAAAGCAACAAATGAACAAACAAGACAAAAAAAGAAGTTAGAGACCCAGACTACAACAGTATAATGGTTACCAGAAGGAAAATGGGGTGGAGGCTGTTCTAAAGGAAGAGGGGGTCAAGTATGAGGTGACAAATAGAGACTTGATTTTGAGTGGTGGGCACACAATTCAAAATACAGATGATGCATCATAGAATTGTATACTTGAAATACATATAGTCTTATTAACCAGTGTCACCACAATAAATTTAATAAAAATATAAATTAAAACAAGCTGATTTCAGAAAATTGGAGGTGCCAGGAAAGAACTGAAACAGAAAATGGGATAGGGACAAAGAAGACTTTTTGTTGTTGTTTTCGCTTTGTATTGTTTTTAATTTCCTCATTTATTTATAAGTCCATGTATTCAATAACAGTTTTGAGAGCCAGCTTTAAAAAGCTTTATTTTAGCTTGACTAGGCAGTAGTGCAGTGGATAGAGCGTCGTACTGGGATGCAGAGAACCCAAGTTCAAGGTCAAGGGCTTGAGAGAGTGTTCATCAGGCTTGAATGCAGGCTCACCAGCTTGAGCGTGGGGTCGCTGGCTTGAGATTGGGATCACAGACATGACCCCATGGTCACTAGCTTGAGCCCAAAGGTTGCTGGCTTGAGCAAGGGGTCACTCACTCTGCTGTAGCCTCCCAGTCAGGCACATATGAAAAAGCAATCAATGAACAACTAAGGAGCCTCAACAAAGACTTGATGCTTCTCATCTCTGTCCCTATCTATTCCACTCTCTGTCCCTGCCCCGACCAAAAGGCTTTATTTTATGGCTCCATAAGAGTAAAAGATACAGTACCCCTGCTGCTATTGGACTCATTCTAGTGGTACAGACAGAAAAAATGATGATAGATAGATGATAGATAGATAGATAGATAGATAGATAGATAGATAGATAGATAGATGGATAGATAGATAGATAGATAATAGATAGATAGATATAGATAGATAAATATAGATTAGATAGATAAAAAAGATAGTCATTGATAGCCCTAAGTAAGTGCTCTGAGGAAACTTTATAGGGAGATGTTACAGAGAATGCTGAGCAGGACCCCTTCTGAAAGAGGTTGCAATTGATTCACATGGAAGATTTGAAAAGACATTTTAGAGCAGGGGTCGGGAACCTTTTTGGCTGAGAGAGCCATGAATGCCACATATTTTAAAATGTAATTTCATGAGAGCCATACAATATGTTTAACACTAAATACAAGTAAATGTGTGCATTTTATGTAAGACCAACACTTTTAAAATACAGTAAGTCTCTGAACTATTTTAATAACATTGTTATGCTGTTGCTAACCAATGATGAATAAAGTACTTCTTACCATTAATGTGACTTCTGGTGCTGCATGGTTTTGCTGATGGCTTTGTAGTCTGGTTGATATGTGGTGAGGTTAAGCTTCATGCAGGCATTGAGAATTCCACCTGTTAAACATTATCGTAGGTTGGTCTTAACATTCTTTAGAGGTGAGAAAGACTGCTCATGTACATACGTAGAGCCAAACATTGTCAGTACAGCAGTACTCACATGCTGCAGTGTGTGGTATGTGACAAGAAGCGCATTCCAAGTTTTTACAATCAGCTGGTCCACGGGTTGAAGTTATTTTTATTTCTCCCCATTTGTGTCTGCTCACCAACTCTGCTTGCTGTCGTGCAAGTCTTTCCAAATCTTCATTCAGTGACTTGAACTTATTCACCAACATGTCTGAGGCCTTCAGGTCAGTCGCTTGTAGCTCAAAATCTCTGACAGAGACACTGGGGATGTCACTCAGGTCGGCGCTGTCCGCTGCACACTCATGTAGATGAGGGATGAACTTAAAAGACGAGCGCGTTCACAAAATTCTCCAAAGCGTACTTTGAATGACTGCAGGAGATTAGATGTGAAGCCTGCTAGCTGCTGGAGATCAAGATGTTGAGCAGGGTCACTTGCTGTACATGCATCTTTAAACTCACCCAGTTTTTCAAAGTGTAGTAAACGACCTGTTTCAATGTCGGCAATGAATAGTTCCAGCTTGTTTTCAAATGCAAACACTGCTTGTTGAAGGGATAAGACTGTATTTCCAACGTCTTGCATTTTCACATTGAGCTGGTTCAGATGTTCAGTCATGTCCACAAGATAGTAGAAATTCAGGAGCCACTCAGTGTTAGCTAACTCAGGATGCTTGATGTTTCTCATTTCAAGAAAAGTCCTATGGAATACTACTCAGCCATAAGAAATGATGACATCGGATCATTTACTACAAAATGGATGGGCCTTGATAACATTATACAGAGTGAAATAAGTAAAACAGAAAAAAACTGAGAACAGCATGATTTCATACATAGGTGGGACATAAAAGTGAGACTATGAGACATGGACAAGAGTGTGGGGGTTACGGGGTGGGGGGGGAGGAGAGAGTGGGAGAAGGGGGTGGGGAGGGGCACAAAAAAAAACAGATAGAAGGTGACAGAGGACAATTTAACTTTAGGTGATGGGTATGCAACATAATTGAATGATAATTAACCTGGAGATGTTTTCTTGGAACATATGCCCTGATTTATTAATGTCACCCCATTAAAATTAATAAAAGAAAAAAGAAAAGAAAAGTCCAGATTTCGCTAAGACAAGCTGTGAAATGGCTGAGCACCTTCTCTCTTGACAACCAATGCACATTGCTGTGCAGAAGCAGACCAGGATAATTATTCCCAACTTCATCAAGCAGTGTTTTAAACTGGCGATCATTTAAAGCTCGGGCAACAATAAAGTTGACCACCCGAATGACCAGTGACATCACCTCACCAAGCTGCTGGCCACACATCTGAGCACGAAGCAGCTCCTGATGTAGGATACAGTGAAAACTTAGGATGGGTCTCTTTCCATGTTCATGAAGAAGTGCTACAAATCCTCTGTTTTTCCCCACCATGCACGGAGTACCATCAGTACACACTGAAATAAGTTTATCCATTGGTAGATTTATTTCTTTAGCGAACTCAGTGAAAGACTGGAATAAATCCTCTCCTCTTATTGTCTCTTTCATAGGCAAAACAGCAAGAGTTTCCTCATTTACTGTGTCACTGACAGCATACTTTGCAATCACACTGAACTGGGATAAATGGCTTATGTCTGTTGACTCATCCAAAGCAAGAGAAAAGAATGGTGCTGCATTTATTTCCTTCACTTGTGTTGCCTCAATTTGATTTGCCATCATGATGGTAGGATTGTGAAAAGTTCTTGTCAACAGAGGCATGTCTTTTATTCATTTGATTACCTTGTCTTTATCTGAAAAGTCGTCAAAAAGTTCACTGGCAACATCAAGCATGAATGTTTTGGCATACTCCCCATCTATGAATGTCTTTCCGTTTCTCACAATTGCTAAAGCACCCGCAAAGATAGCAGAATTCCAGTCACCTTGTTGGGTCCAAACACGGAGTTGATGCTGACTAGCTTGCACTCTGCACAGTAGCTCTTGACATGCTTTCTTCCTGCTGTCCCCCGCTGGATATTTCGATGCAAATGTAGTATGGCATGTATCGAAGTGCCGCTTTATATTTGATCATTTCATCGACGTAATTTTATCATTGCATATTAGACATACTGCAGAACCTGCTCTCTCCACAAAGGCGAATTCCTCTATCCATTCCTGCTGAAAAATACAATACTTCTCATCTTTTTTTCTTTTAGCCGTCTTCTTCATCTAAAGGGTTTCTGCAATTAGCTAGCCGACTACTTGATTAAAAGAAGGGAAGTTTACTTCCTGACCTCACAAGGACCCATGTACATTATGCATTATCCAATAAAAATTTGGTGTTGTCCCAGAGGACAGCTGTGATTGGCTTCAGCCACACGCAACCACGAACATGAGCGGTAGGAAATGAATAGATTGTAATACATGAGAATGCCATATATATATATATATATATATATATACATATATATATATATATATATATATATATATTACAGGGACAGAGAGAGAGAGAGCCAGAGAGAAGGATAGATAGGGACAGACAGACAGACAGGAATGGAGAGAGATGAGAAGCATCAATCATTAGTTTTTCATTGCCGTTGTGACACCATAGTTGTTCATTGATTGCTTTCTCACATGTGCCTTCAGCAGACTGAGCCACCCCTTGCTGGAGCCAGCGACCTTGGGTCCAAGTTGGCGCTTTTGCTCAAGCCAGATGGACCCGCGTTCAAGCTGGTGACCTCGGGGTCTCGAATCTGGATCTTCCGCATCCCAGTCTGATGCTCTATCCACTGTGCCACTGCCTGGTCAGGCGAAAATGTTTTATATTTTTAACGTTATTAATTTTTTTTATTAAAATTTGTCTGCGAGCCAGATGCAGCCATCAAAAAAGCCACATCTGCCTCGTGAGCCATAGGTTCCCGACCCATTTTAGAGTAAAGCCAACCAAATTAATAGTAAATTTAATGTGGGGTTAAGAGAGAAAAAAAGAATTCCGTATTACTCCTAGGTTAAGTGACTTGCCAAAAGTTACATGCCTCGTAAGGATGAGCTAGGTTTTGAATCCAGATGCATCTGCTTCCAAAGGATTAAGGATCCAGAAAAGAATAGATTAGAGGGCCTCTCAAGGGATAACCAAGCTATGTTCTAATGACAAGAAGGAGACAGATATGTACAGACCTGGGAATAGAGATTTTCAGGCAGAGAAAAATCGAAAGCAAAGTGTCAGTTTAGGAATGATCTTTGTGTACTCCAATGTGTCTGGGGACCAGTAAGTGAGATGTCAGTGTTAAGAGATAGTGGAAAAGCTAAGTGATGGCAGTCATGATAAGTTTAATGGTCAAAGCCACGGTCTTTTACCACCTGGTGAAGCCAAAGCCCTACAGGACCTATCCCTATGCATCAGCCCTGTTGGAACGCTTACCAACATTTAAAAATACATTTTAGCAAGAGAATGTGTTAATATCTTTATGTACTTCATCTCTATAGGATCTTTGTGATGTAGGAATAATAATGCCTATTTTACACTGAATAAAATGATGCACAGTGACATTAATTAACTTGCTTAGTCATACAGGTGAGGCTGTGATATGAACTGAAATCTGTAACAGCTAAGCAAAAAAGTGGTAATATATAAAGATAATTTTTGTCTTTTATTACAAATAAATTAAATTATTCAAAGGTATTCTGAGAATAGGTACAAGTACATGAATAGGAATTCATAGATATTTATTTGCAAAGAGAGTATGTATTAAAATTGTATTCCAAACTGTAATGCCATTTATCAGCTTTTTGTTTTAATTATTTATTTCGAAATTAGAAGAATAAGTAAACAAACTACTGATTCTGGGTTCTTGCATAGTTTTGAGCTTAACACTGCTGTTAACCAAGGTCTTATGCCTAACACAGGAACATGTGTATCAAATCTGCTTTCTCCTTGTTTGCATGTTTGGCTTAAACATCATATTCACAGAAAGCAAATCACCCACAGTGCTTAGACCAACTCTTCATAGCTGTTCCCTTATATTAGCCTTCTCTATAATTTATCTATTCAGGTGGACAATCAGACCCAAAATATGTCAAAACAATACAATTATTAGTCTATTCAAACAACCAGTTTGGCTTCTTTGCTGATTAAATTGTCAGTTACATCTTGCAAGTCTGTGACATTGAAGACCCATCTAAAATGAAGTTTTAGGGATGATTACCTCAGTTAAAAATAAGACCAGAGAGTGAAATACCCTTATGCCTTTCTTCTTCATGTTACATTCCACCTTATGTCTGATGAAATGGCATGGGCCATTGCTCTCCTGACCTGAGAAAATCACAGTTATTGATTACAGGTTTTATCCTTCTTTAAAAAGTTCTCTTTAGACATTTCAGAAAAGTAAGTGAATATCAAGTTAGGAAAAAGTTTGTCTACAAAACTCCATTTCTCTTTCTTAATATGAAATGCCTATATCTATAGAAAGCATTTCACCCTAAAAGAAACTTTCAAATTCATTTTCTTTCGTGATCTTCACCACGCTTTCAGGAAATTGGCAGGAATGACTGTCTATTTTATAGGTCTAAGAAGCTACCTGGTGAAGCCTACCCCTCACTATTAATTTTCTCCCTTTCTCCTTCTCTTTCTCTCCCCTACTACCAGCTCCCCCAAATCTTAAGGAATTTAATGGAAATCATCCTGGTTCCTATAAACCCCTCACTAATTTCTAGAGCCAAATCAATAGTTCAACCACAGGAACCCAGTAACAAATTTTTCTAAGCCAAGTCTGGTAGAGTGATACCCGACAGTCTTCTGATTCATCTCTGATCCTGAAGCATATATTGTGAATTAGCATATACTAAATTCTTGCATGTAAAAAATTATATTAAGCCAAGGAAGTTTCACCCAAATTGTTTTATTATAAGTTTGTTAGTGACACAATAATTATTTTATCAGCTTTTATTTGTTTGAACTATTGCTATGAATCAGCATATTAATGCTATTTTTATACAAACAATGATAACCCCAGGTTGTGTGTATGTATTTATTCTTAAGCTCAAGGGTGTTTTCTTTTTTTAATGGAAAAGAGGAAACTTGACTTTGGGTAGTATGTTATTAGATAGAGAGAATGAGCCATAAGAAATGTGTAAATAAAATGGATTTCTCTGAGAAAAAGTAAAAAAGACTTCTCCTCACATACAAAATCTTTCTTCCTTTACAGCAGTCTTAAGATATTTGCTTTTCTTGTGCATCATGGGCAGGGAGGGTGACGTTAGATGGCTTGGAGGAGGTACAATGAATAAGAAATAAAATAAAGAATAGAAATCTAATGCCATTTGAAACACATGATGTTTCCTAGATTTATTTCATTATTTCTGAATCTTCACTGTGAATGTCTCCTCTCAAAGAAAGGGCTCCTTGCAGACAATTGAAAAATAATGGCATGTAATGAAAAACTTTAAAAAATCACAAAGAATACCAACAAGCAAATGAAAAGGTGGTTAACATCACTAATCTTCAGGAAAATGCAAAACAAAATCACAGTGAGATATTACCACACACCCAGTAGAATGACTACTCTTAAAAATAATAATAATGATGATGTGTTAGTGAGAATGCAGAAAAGTTGTTGAAGCCCTTGTGCACTGTGGGTGAGAAATGTGAAATGGTGCAGCCACTATGGAAAACAATATGGAGGTTCCTCAAAAACCTACACATAGAATTACCATATGACCCAGCAATCCCACACTTCTAGATATATATTTTAAAAATTGAAAACAGAATCTTGAACAGATTATCAGCAATTCCATAGCAGTATTACTCAAATATTAAAAAAGTAGGTGCAAACTAAATGTCTATTAATAGATAAATGGATAAAGAAAATACGGTAAAGAAAAACTTACATAGATCAGCTATTGGACAAGTACTATAAAGTAGTGAGAGGTTTATAAGAATCATACTATACATACAATGGAAATTTATTTGGCCTTTGAAAAGAAGGAAGTTCTAACACATGTGACAACATGGATGGACCTTGAAGATATCATGTTTACTGAAGTAAGCCAGTCACCAAAAGACCACAGTAGGAAGAAAGGAAAGAAGGAAGAAAGGAAGAATGGAGGGAGGAAAAGAGGGAGGAAGGAAGGAAGGGAGGGAGGGAGGAAGGAAGGAAGAAAAGAAGACCCTTTTCTCAAGAAGTCCAAGGTCTAGTGTAATTGTGGGTGGGTTATAGAACAAATTCATAAACAGCTAGCTGTAAAATTGCTGTGATAAAGATTGTGATAGAGACTTCTATCAAATATCACAGGAATAAAGTAAGAGGTAAATAGATTCTGTGGTTAAAAAAAAAAGAAAAAATAAAATAATTATGCATTGCATGAATAAATACTCTCCTTCACACTCGAGGTATAAATAAAATATCTGTTAGTCCCATATTGCCCAACAGTCCCCCTTACATCTGTTGTCCCAGCATAAGTATTAACAGCACCTCTTTCACTCTCCACAGTGTCTCCTGCTTTGGATGATAAATTATATGATCACTCTAGCTATGAATAATGGCTACTCACATGATCGATTTACACCCAAATGTATATGACATATAATAATTTTTCAAAATACCCACCCAACTAAAGAAGTACTGGGTAATGTTATCCATCACAAAACTACCTGTTTAAATTTACCATTCCTGCTTGTTGTATTGAAAAACATCTGGAATAAGAATCAATAATTCAAAAACAACTCAAACTTTGCCAAGTATACTATGCAATTTCAACTCACAAATACCCAGCTCTGAACACAAGCCTGCTTTCATCTCAAAATGGACCACACTTGGAACTTGATCCCAGGTGTTTGACCTCTCCTGCTTGTCAACAATTTTTGCTGGATATGTCAGAGAACAAAACCACTGACAACCAATACTGCCCCGGGAGTTGTATGCCATTTGCTGCTGCTGGAAAGATGTGATTTGAGGCATGTTTTCTTCATTTGCCAGTCTCAACAGTCCAATAACAACTAATAATTTTCTTTTGTTTTTCTGAGTCTCATTTTTCTGAGTAAGATCAATTTCTTTACCATCATACATAAATTGAGCATCTATATCAGAGTTCTCAAGCTTTCTCCTGCTTTAGCATGAAGGACACACAGTGTTCACATCAAGTGATATTTGTACTTTCTTATGCATTAAATGAAGCCCCATCCCTCTTTGCCCCACTCAAATGAGCATATCAGAATGCAAAGAATCAATGGGTAAAAAGTGTTCAGAGTGTTAATGATGTATCCGCTTCTAACTTATAGTCATTCACAAAATTTATTTATTCAATTGTCATTTTCAATAATCTAGTTTCAGCCCTTTCTAAATAATTTCTACAGTGGATTTATTAAACTGTGTGCTGTTCTACTTAACATCTGGGAGAATGTGTTCTAAAGAGAAAAAAAGTGTGTTATAAAAGCCCACCTGCTGATGCTGTAGAAAAGGGAAAATACTCTTTACCTTTCTAAATTCTTAGGTATGGTCTAATAATTAAATTGATAGAAGACAGATTAACAGTAGAAAAATAAATTTAATTATGTATGTACAGGAGCCCCACAAAAAAAATGAGATTCCAGGATATATTGGGCAATTGAGGCTAAGGAATTAAGCTAAAGAATAGGATACGGGTTTGGAGTTTCAAAGGGGAAAAGGGTAATTCACAGCACATAAGAAGAGCAGATGTTTGACAATTAGATGTTTGCCTGGTCACACAGATAGGTCACCAAATAAAAAGTTATCTTTGGTAATAGCTCTCTTTCTGGGCCAGGCTCTCTTTCTAGGTAATTAAGGGAAAGGTAAAAGTTTTTCTTGAGTCTGCTGGTTCTCGATTGCCTTTACCCCAAAGTAGCCCACATGCCATAATAGCATATTTGGGGGAGGCTCATTCTGAATCCCTTCAATACCCAACATATAATAAGATGCTTCTTAGATTGAAGGTCACAGACAGAAAGAAACTAACTTTCTGTAAGTCACCCAGCCCTTTAAGGGTACTTCAGGCCCCCTTTTCCAAGAGCACCTATTCCTAAAGATAGTCTTTAAAGGTGTTGAGTGTGAATGTATAGATTTGCATTTTTGCAGAATAGAGATGAAGGTTTCTACTAGAATTAAAAATATTATACAAGACTTGCTAAATCTAACCACTGATCTAAATTTAACTCATATATTTGTATAATGATATATATTTAAAAAGATATATAGTTGATCAAGACATACTCCCTCTCCTCAAGGAGACTATAATAACACTTCCTAAAAAATAGTAACAAAAGCAACACTAATAGTAACAAAAATAAAACCCTTTCCATATATTAATTCACATTATTCTAAAAACAAAACATCCTTAAAATTAATTTGTGCTATTATTGTCCCAAGTAGACATAAGAAAACTGAGACTCAAATTAAGTTAACTTGCCTAAGGTTCCAAAGAGCTAGAAGCAGCAGATACAGAAAAATGCGGAAATCATTATTCATAATAGTCAAGATGTGGAAATAATCTAAGTTTCCATCAACAGATAAATAGATAAAGACTATGTGATGTGATGTGTGTGTGTGTGTGTTTATAATGAAATATTATTCAACTATGAGAAAAATATAACCTCTCATTTGTAATAATGTGGATGGACATCAAGGGCATTATGCTAAGGGAAATAAGTCAGAGAAAGACAAAGAATATATATGATATATGTGGAATCTAAAGGAGTTGAATTTATAAAAACAAAGTAAAATAATGGTCACTAGAGGCTATAGAGTGTGGAAAAATTGGAGATTTGTTGGTCAAAAGGTACAAACTTCCAGTTATAAGATAAATAAGTGCTGGGCGTCTAATATACAACATGGTGATTATGGTTGATAGGACTGTATTATACATTTGAATGTTGCTAAGAGACTATATCTTTTTTTATTAAGCTTTTTAATTTATTGTGTTAACATAAATTCAAGAGCTCTGCTGTTGCCATTGTGGTGGCATTATTGAATTTGAACAGAAGGTACAATTGAATGACAATTGGAGAGTCCAACAAGGATGTATAATCAGAGGATGAAAAAAGTCTAGAGTAGGTTCTTTTTTATTATTAATTTTTAAACTTATTTTGTTTACATGAATTCAAGTATCCCACTCAATATAACACCCTCAACCCCTAACAATGTGTCCTCCATTACACCCCTTTTGCACTCCTTCCCCTGACTTCCTTCCCCCTTCCTTCTTGGGATTTGCTGTCTTGTTATCTGTAGCTATGTGTTATGTTATAATATATATAATTTCACTAATTTGTTCACCTTCTCTGATCCTGTCCCCACATACCCCTTCCCTCTGACAACTGTCCCTCTGCTCCCCATGACCCCGCCTCTGGTTCTATTTTATTCTTCAGTTTACTGTGTTCATTAGATTCCACATATAAGTGAGATCATATAATATTTGTCTTCCTCTGCCTGGCTTATTTCACTTAGCATAATAATCTCCAGGTCCGTCCATGCCATTGTAAAAGGTAAGATTTCCTTCTTTTTCACAGTCATGTAGTATTCAATTGTCTATATATACCACAGCTTTTTTATCCACTCATCCACTAATGGACATTTGTGTTGTTTCCAGATCTTGGCTATTGTAAACAATGCTGCAGTAAACATGGGGGTGTATATCTTGTTTTGTTTCAGTGTTTTGAGATTCTTAAGATATATTCCTAAAAGTGGAATAGCTGGGTTAAAAAGTAGTTCTATTTTTAATTTTTTAAGGAAACACCATATTGTTTTTCACAGTGGCTGCACAAGTCTGCATTCCCACCAGCAGTGGAGGAGTGTTCTCTTTCCTCCACACTGTCGCCAACACTTTTTGTTTGTTGATTTGTTAATGAGAGTCATTCTGACAGGTGTGAGGTGATATTTCATTCTGGTTTTAATTTGCATTACTCTGATGATGAGTGATATTGGACATTTTTTCGTATGTCTATTGGCATCTGTATGTCCTCTTTGGAGAAGTGTCTATTTAGTTTATTACCCATCTTTTAAATTAGATTGTTTAGACTCCTGGTGTTGAGTTTCATAAGTTCTTTATAAATTTTGGTTATTAACCCGTTTTCAATTGTATTGGTGAATATGTTCTCCCATTGTGTGGGTTGTCTTTTTATTTTGTCAGTTGTAAATTGTATCTTTTGTTATGCAAAAACATTTTAGTTTGACATAGTCCCATGTTTATACTACCCAAAGCAATCATAAATTCAATACAATTCCTATTAAAATACCTATAGCATACTTCACAGATTTAGAGTAAATATTCCAAAAATTTTTACGGAACCAAAAAAGTACCCAAACAGCCTCAGCAATCTTGAAAATGAAGAATTGGGTGGGAGATATCACCACTTCTTAATATCAAGTTTTACTACAAGGTCATTGGAAACAAAACATCTTGGTATTGGCATAATATCAAGCATACAGATCAATGGAACAGAACAGAGAACCCAGAATTAAATCCACACCTTTATGATCAGTTGATATTTGACAGAGGAGGCAAGAGTATACAATGGAGTAAAGACAGTCTTTTTAATACATGGTGTTGGGAAAATTGGACAGATACATAAAAAAAAAAAAAGAAACTAGACCACCAACTTAACACCATTCACAGAAACAAACTCAAAATGAATAAAAGATGTACATGTAAGTCAAAAACCATAAAAATCTTGGAAGAAAACATAGGTGGTAAACTCTCTGATATCTCTTATAGCAATGTTTTTGCTGATATATCTTCAAATACAAGTGAAATAAAGGACAAAAAATAAATAAGTAAGAGAGTATATCTTAAATGTTCTCACCATAAACAAGAAATGCTAGTTATGTGACCTGACATAGGTGTTGACTAAGGCTTTGGTGGTAATCATTTTGCATTTGGTAAGTGTATCACATTAGTACATTGTTGGGCAAATAAGTTGTGAAATTTGTGTTATTTGGTTTTGCTCACTTTGATTGTTAAAGATGGTGATGCCCACGTGAATGGCCGTCGCCTAGGTGATAATATTAATTACTTTCATGCTTGGGAAGGAGTGTGGTTATGCTAATGTGTGCTGGAGGAGGGGATTATCCTGCCAAAATGTTTCAAAAGGAGGAGTTAGGGGGCCATTTTGAAGAGGAGGAGACCACGTTTTGTAAAGGGAGAGACCACGTGGTGGCAGAGAAGGCAGGCAGCCAAGATGGAGGCCTGCAGAGAGTAGGAGATGGGAAACAAAGGTGAATAAGGCTGGTAGGGCCTTTGATTCTATGAAAACTGGAGAGATTCTCCTGGTTGTGGAACCGGAAGAACATGTGAGTGGGTTTTGGTGCCCTGTGTGTTTGTTTTTACTCGGCCAGTGGGAGTCTAGAATAAAGGAAAATGGCCCACCAGTTATTGGCTCTGTTGTTTCATTACAATTTGCCTGAATTAAATGGGAACCTGAATGGGCCAGGCAGCTGTGATCGTGGCCACAGCTACTAACTTTACTCACATTATACAACTTAAATTTACACAATGTTATATGTCATCAAATCTAAATAAAACTGGAAGAAAAAGAAAAGAAAATTGCTGAAATGATCAGAGCATCGTTATTTGAAGAGGTACATGTCTCTGAATGAATGGAGGCAAAGTTCTGCCTGCTATGCAGTAGCATGAAGGAAGGAGAGAAGCCACCTTTTAGAAATAATGATCTAGTGTGGGCCCCACTGCAGGCAAAGCACATGAAAAATAGTCAATGATCATTTCATTTCCATATATGCTTTTACTCTGCCAAGATTTTAAAAATTGTGTTTCCTGTACATACCCTGGGGGATGGGGAGAGTGCATAACTCTGGGAGGATATTCATAAAGCCATATGTACAATATATGCACATAAATATATATGGGTTAGAATAATTGATCAAATGGAGACCTAGGGGTCCCACACACAACTCCCTATAATCTGGAAAAGGAAATAAAGCGAAATATTGACTAGCAAAGTTCTGGTTCAATCATCAGATCTTAATGACATCAAGACAAACCACAATGGCTTGTGCTGTTTATGAGATCATCTAACCTCTTGACTGAATTACAGCTTTATAATCATACTCACCTATTTATTACCCTGCGTACAGCACTCCATTATCTAGAGTGCTGTCAGTGTTTCCCAGCTGCTGAATTACTCTAATCACAATTCTTTTCTAACCTAGCTCTGGACTGTGGGGCGGGGGATATTACAGAAGGGAGAGGAGAGTTTTCAGTGACAACTAGAAGAAGGTGCTTGACATTTCCTCCATGCTCTCAGTCGGTGCAACACTTGCCGCTTTGCCCTAAGCCTTTATTAACCCAGTGTGAAACATGGCAATTTCCTAAGCCATGGTCATTAAAGTAAATACCATTTTTCCCCATAAGGCTCCTTTGAGCTGCTGTGTTCCTTGTGCTTGTTTAGCTCATGATATTTCATGCCAAATATTTCAGAGACAGTGCTCAGAAATCGCAAGCAGCTGGACTGTGAAGTACAGTGTTACCATCCATCAGGGGAAGGAGTAGGCTGAAGGGACATTGTGTTTTATATTTGCTTTACATTCATTATGTGTCTCTTGCTGAGCTGGCCTTTGCCACAGATATCGAAGACTGAGCTAACTAACTAATGACTCTCTATTAACACCAACTCATGTTGGTGATTATGAATCTTCAGAAAGTACTTAATAAACACTATTAAAAGATTTTGCTTTACAGCAATGGGGCCAGATGTGATGTTGTTTTATAAGACAAAGGCAATCTTGAAAGGGTTTCAGGGTAACATTTAAAAAGTAATCCTATATTAGGTTGCCTACCAAGATGCTCCGTAAGTGCTTGAAACACATAAGAGGTTTAAGTTCAGATAAAGAATGCATTACCAGATGGCGACAGTAATTACCCTGTCCCCAAACTCAAATTGTATACACCCTGCCTCTTGCCTACAAAGTTGCCAACACACTATCCAGCTTTTCAGCCAGAGCATACCACATCCTATTTCCTGCTGGTACACGTACATTAATGAATGTGCTTTTATTAACAGTGTAAGACAAGAACACTACAGTCAGGTTGGTATACCCACTCCCTCATATAGATCATAAAAGACAAGGATAAAAATTAATTTGCAATAATTCTTTGGATCCAGAGTAATAGTTGCCTAGGAGTTCTTTGTCAGAGCATCCTGGCTTTTCATTAGTACTCAGCCACTAAATTCTTTTCCATTCTTGCAGAAGCAGGCAGGAAACACTCTGGGAGCTCTATGAAAGTCGTTCTCCTAATCTTCAAACCATTGTGAAAGACTCTTTAGCATCTGTTAAAATTGTTTTCCTTCTAATCTGCCTGAAACTAACAGAAAGAAAACTCTGAGAGGTTTCTTAATTAAGCAATAAGCAATGGTGAGGGTGGTCTGTGCTGAATTCATCGGAATTGTAAATCATGAAGAAAAGCAAATGAGTTAAGTACCCTAAATCCTTAGGCATCTAATTTCCCTCTAAATGTACCTTATTGCTATTATTACGAAGTCTTCTTACATCAAAATAGGGAACTCCAAATGCAAGAAAGGATCAAGGCTGTGAGTGATGCAGAAAAAAAACAGTGATGCAAAAAATACCCCAGCAAATTCTGACCTTCAGCCTAAAGGGGAAGGAAGGAGGGATGCAGAAGATGGGGGGTGCCTTTTTCTGGCCCCTATATCATTTAACCTCATGGCTTTCAGGAGTAGCCTGCAAGGCTGCCTCCTTCACCAAGTAGAAAATACAATTGTAAGAAATGCAAGAGGAGACGAACAGGCTGGTGGCTGGAGACAGCTACAACTAAGGAGCCTGAGCTTCGCCTACAGGAATCCTGCTGCAATTCCCAGATATCCATTCAGCACTAAGCTGGTAAAGACAACAGATCTGAGAGCACAAATCTCTTTCCCCAAAACCAGTTTGAAAACCCCTGTTTAAAAGCAACAAAAAAGTGAGCACCTAGACCTTTAAGCCTACTTTCTAGTCACTATTTTCAAACTAGGACTCAGAATCCCTACAAACTCCTTACTAGTGTTAAAAAATGATTAAAGACAATTTAAGTGACACAAACTTAACATTTCAGGAAGTGGACAGTATCAGTTGAGAGAACTGCAAAAATGGGGCAAATGGCAGGAAGTTTTTATAGGGTAAAGTAGAAAAAACAAAAAAGAGAAAAACAGAAAACCCCGAATTGTCTGGGGCCACACAACCTTGTTTGGGGTGAGAAGACCCAGCATTGGCTTGATTTTTGTGGACTGATTGTCTGACCAGACAGCCTGCTTTTCTAGTCAAGCAAAACTTTGCACAAAAGTTTTGTTTTTGTAACAGCATAGAAACTCCACTTCTTTAATATGACCTGTTTTTCTTTTTTTCTTTTTTTTTTTCCTATTGATTTAAACTGGCCTTGTCTAGCAGCCTGACTCAGCTACCTTCCTTTCCCTTGAGGCAATGAAAAACTAATGATTGATGCTTCTCATCTCTCTCTGTTCCTGTCTATCTGTCCCTATCTATCCCTCTGACTCTCTCTCTGTCCCTGTAAAAAATATATATATAATAATAATAATAATGGGGGGAAAAATGAGGACCACTCCCTTTATCATTAAAACATCATAAAAAGGAGGTTCTGATCAACACCAAACCCTCTTAGGGACAAAGCCTCAGGACTGTTGACCACAGAGACAGAGTTTGTTTCAGTCAAACTAGAGATAACATCTAGGCTTCAGTTGTGTTTCAGAACTAGGCCCAGAAAATTGGGGAAACCAGATGAAGTAAAGTATGTCAGCCTTTGCTTATGCCAAGGCTGACATAAAGACCAAGTGCATTGATCAGCTGTCCCCTACCTTATGGCTGAACAATCAGTAGAGACCACAGCCCTGACCATGACTCCCTAAGTCATCAAGATTACTGTTTTTTTCCCTATATAACCCACTCCTGGGAAGCCATGCAGGAGCCAGGTCTTTGTGCCATTAGGTCATCTGTGTCTCCAGGCATGGACCACTTCCTAAAAATAAACCCTTACTTTCTTTGCTGCAAACTCTTGTTCGTGTCTTTTGAGCTCTTGATGCACTCAGGCAACAGTCCCCGTTAGTCCCTGCAACAATTTGCTGACATGGTATCTGAGCAGGAGCAGCTCCATTTTGGGCTTAGAAATTTATTTCAACACTAGCAAATCTGGGATTTGCCAGAGAAGCATTGAAACTCCAATTTGCTATCTCTTCAGGCTATTGACCCAAGAGGTCTTTCTATTATGATTATTCACTTTTGAGATCAACAATGGAAATTCACTCCAGAAAAGTCTCAGACCCTGTTGTATACCTTTCTCAACTCTGTGAAAAATTTACTCATGCTGTAGTTAATTTTATGGAATGACTCATTATTGATCTGCCATTTTAATTGAGATTTTCATTCTCCTAAGCATTTGGATGGAATAAGTACACTGTGCCACCCACACACTTCGTGTGGCTTATCTTTTCACTTTAAATTGAGATTTTAGCCAACAAAAAGAGGAAAATCTGTTGGTTTGAAACTCTACATTAAATAGTAGAATTAAGTACATAACTGGTGTTTTTGTACTTCACCTCAGTACAGTCAATCCTCATGATTTGAACATTTGCCAATATGCCTACCAGTTAAAAATCATTTGTAACCCCAAATCAATACTCAGGCTCCTCCACAGTCATTCACAGACATGCGCATGCACAAAGCAGTGAAAACTGAGTCACGTGATGCACACATCCCAGCTGAGGTCGAACAAGGTGTTGCTTTGCTTTCTCATTTCATCTCTCCTACTATAAATGTTTGTCCATTTTGCAGTCTATTTAGCACCATATTTTTTATATATTTGAACTATTGGGCAGTAACTTTACTGTTTAAAAGGGCCCTCAAGATAGTGCTGAAGCACTGAGTAGCATTTCTAAACTCAAAGCATCTTGGAGATGCCTTACAGGGAAAATTAGGTAAGCTTCATTTAAGAATGTTGTAGTGTTCTTGCCTGGGAGTTTAATGTTAATAAATTAACAATATATATTAAACGAGATGGCTTTAAACAGAAACACACATGAAACAAAGTTATATATTGATTGGTTGATGAAAATGTTGTGACCAGGGGCTTGCTGGAACCTAACCCTGAATTTCTCCTAAGGGCAATGATTTAGTGTTTTCTAATTCATTGTTGGCCAAGACTTTATACAATATAACTACCGTGAATAATAAGAATCAATTGTATCATCAAAATTGCTGACTTCTTATTCTCCCTTAATCAGCTGGCTCTAACCAAAACTGATCATATTGCGATGGTCATGAGGTTAAATCATGTCCATATTAAAACAAGGTGTTTTTTAATGGTCACTTCTTTAGAATCATAAATTATAGATTTAAAAAGTCTTTTGATTTCGGCCACAATGGGACCTCTCTAAGGCCATGTTTCCCAACCTTCCTCTCCATTCATAAGGTTCTGATGTCACCAGATGGGGACCAGCTTTGGCTCTGCCCACAACCCTTAGGATTGAGAAAATCAATATCTTGGTTATAAATTGGCTGTACTATCTCTCCTATAACTCTGCTCTAAGTAACAAGAGACATTGAAATGAGCTATCATAGGGAATATTTGGAAGCATTCTTCTAGATTTTACTGGCCTGGTGACTCCTCTGATGCCTGTATGCCTTTGTAGAATGGAGTAAATTTCTTCCTCTCCTACCTCAGTCAGCACCCCAGCAGGCACGGCTACATAATTTACCAGGAGCAAAACAAAAATGTGACGTACAAGCTTTACGAGTGTGTGACCCGTATAGTTGCACAGGTCCAATGATCAGAAAGGGCATGTTTGCTTTAATGCTCTATTGAGATCTCTATAATTGAGTATGTGTGCTTTCTTTGGATGCTCTACTGCTAATTATAAAAGCCAATATATTCCTAGGTTTCAATATATTCCTAGGTTTCAGTTAGCTGCTAAAAACTCAAAGCTAGATGTGGTGTCCCACTCCGTAATTAAATTATGGCAGAACAAGATATTATAATGCCTCTGCTTCTTTTGCTTCATTTTTATCCTTTTGAAATTTCAAATTATCCCCTTCTTTACATGTTATTTACTTTTGTTAGTCAAAGTTTCTGAAGATAAGCAAGACAAAAAATCACATGAAAATAAACTGGTCCTCCAGTCCTTTTTATAATCACCAAACATAAACTTCAGATTCATTAAAAATTCATTAGCTGAGATTCAGTGAATGATTACTGAACACCTGTGCATCAATATCAGTTTTAGTATCTTCATACATGTTACTTAATTCAATCCTTGCAACCCACCTATAATGAAAGAGGTACTGACATCAGTTTATAAAAGAAACTTGAGGTTCAGGCAACATATATAACTTGCCCAAGCCATAACATTCACTAGTTCCAGTTCCAGACTAGTGAATGTTAGAAAAGGAATTTAGACGCAGGGTAATTCTTCTTAGTTTAGTGTTCTTCCTGTTATAATATGCAGTTTCTCCTCTTTACCATAGTAGAGTTTTCAAGATCATTTAATCCCAAATCCTCCAGTTTTACAGATGGGCAAAATGGATCTGGGAGAGGTCAGGCTGTCTACCCAAGAATATTCTGCCAGCAAATTGTCTCACCTCTAGGGTCATGTTGCAGATGTCATCATCTTTAATGGTTTGATAACCATTTCCTGCATATGAGTTCCCAAACCAGTAATTCCAGCTCTGAACTTCCTCCTGAAGGACAATTTGCATCCTTAATCTTCTAAAGGTTGCTACCAGTAATTCAAATAGTTAAAAATATTATTTATTTAATTATTTAACCAATATTTACTATGTGGTTCCTATGTGCCAGTGGGAGTCATGTTGTAAATTTTGCTTAGGTTTAACAGTTAAAATAAATAAATATTATATTGATATGTTTTATGATCCAATGAAAAAGAATATTTAATACTGGACTGCAGATTAAAATTAGCTTTGGCCAAATACCATTTACCTAATTGCAGTCAATTCTAATTATTCTTTTAAAAAGTAATAATAGATTAAATGTATTTAATTATCTTGAGAGACAAATGTAATTATCATAATATAAAATATTAAATGTCGAAGTCAACAAAAATATCTAAGGTTAACAAAAGAAGACATCGATTTATGGAAGCTATACAGTATTTCAGACCTCCAGAGGGTGCTATTGCATTTACACAGAAATATACAGTCATCCTTCACCATACCACGGTTCACTTTTCACAGTCTCACTGTAGTGCGAATTTTTAAATTGTATATATCTAATTTTGTATTGCGGATTTTTCGCTATATTGCAAGTTTTGGTGGCATTGAATAAGAGTGGAGAGCATGGGCAGCGTTGTCTCATTCCTGATTTTAGAGGAAAAGTCTTCATTTTTTCACCATTTAGTATGAGATTAGCTGATGGTTTATTATGTTGAAGTACTTTTCTTCTAATCTGATTTTACTGAATGTTTTAAACATAAAGGGATGTTTTATCTTATTGGATGCCTTTTCTGCATCTATTGATAGGATCATATGACTTTTGTTCTTTGTTTTGTTGATGTGGTGGATTACATTGATAGATTTCTGTATGTTGAACCACCCATTTGCTCCTGGAATGAATCCCACTTGATCATGATGTATTATTTTTTAATATGCTGTTGTATTTGATTTGCTAGTATTTTGTTTAGGATTTTTGCATTGGTATTTAGTTGTTGGTCTATAGTTTCCTTTTTGTGTGTTCTCTTTGTCAGGTATTCATATGAGGGTTATGTCAGCCTCATAAAATGTGTTGGGGAGTATTGCTTCCTCTTCTATTTTTTGGAAGACTTTGAAAAGGATAGGTACCAGATCTTTGTTATATTAATTTTTTCTGTAGTTTTTTTTTTGTTCTCTATTTCATTTAGTTCTGCTCTAATTTTTACTATTTCCTTCCTTCTGTTGATTTTGGGTTGCCTTTGTTCTTTTTATAGTTTCTTAAGGTGTGATGTTAGGTTATTTACTTGTTATCTCTCTTGTTTCTTGATATAAGCCTGTAATAATATAAATTTCCCTCTTATCACTGCTTTTATTGCATCTCAGAAATTTTGATATAGTGTGTTGTCATTTTTGTTTGTCTGTATATATCTTTTGATCTCTGCTTGTATTTTTTCTTTGACCCAGTCATTATTTAGAAGTATGTTGTCTAATTTCCACATTTCTGTGGGTTTCTTTACTTTCTTTTTAAAGTTGAATTCTAATTTCAAAGACTTATGATCAGAAAATATGCTTGGTATAATTTCAATCTTTCTGAATTTTTTGATGTTAGTTTTGTGGCCCAACATTTAATCTATCCTTGAGAATGTTCGATGCACACTGGAGAAGAATGTATAATCTCACCTTTTGGGATGAAATGTCCTATAAATGTCTATTATGCTTATTTGGTTCAGAGTGTCATTTAAGGCTGATATTTCTTTATTGATTTTTTGTTTAGATGATTGTTCCAGAGCTGACAATGGTGTCTTGAGATCTCCAAGCATAATTGTGTATTTATCTGTTTTTATTTTTAGATCGTTAGTAGATGTCGTATGTATTTTGTTGCTCCCTAGTTTGGTGCTTATATATTAAGAAGCGTTATGTTTTCTTGATACAATGTCTCCTTTATCATTAGAAAACGTCAATTTTTGTCTTTGATTACCTTTGTTTTCTTGAAGTCAACATTACCAGATATGAATATGGTTACACCTATTTCTTTTTTATATTATTTGCTTGGAGAATCATTTTTTAACCTTTCACTTTGAATCTACTTTTCTCCTTGCAGCTCAGATGTGTCTCTTGAAGGCACATCTGTATTTGTATTTTGCTTTTTGATCCAATCTTCTACTCTGTGCCTCTTTACTGGTGAGTTCAGTCTATTTACATTTAGAGTAATTATTGACACTTGAGGATTTCCTATAGCCATCTTATGTTTTGTTTTCTGGCATTTCTGTGCCTTGTTTGGTTTTTCTCTTTTTTGTTTCTGTCTGGTGTATTTGTTTCATGATATTTCATACTTCTTTTCTCTGTTTCTTATTTTTTAAGCTGTTTGTTTCAGTAGTAACTTTTTGTGGGTGGTTTTTATTAGGTTAAAAAATATGTTCATATATACAAGAGTTCTTTCTCATATGAGTGCTTGTGTGTTATTTTCTTATTTTTTAAGCTGTGTGTTTCAGTAGTGACTTTTTGTGGGTGGTTTTTATTAGGTTAAAAAAATATGTTCATATATACAAGAGTTCTTTCTCATATGAGTGCTTGTGCACTCCATCCTCCTTTGCTACTATAGATCTTTATCCTCTCCCTTTTTGTATTATTGGTGTCATAGATTATCCTTGCTCTTATTGTGACTTTGTTGGAACTTTTACTTGTAGTTTCATTTGTTCTTTGTGGCTTGTCAAATAAACCCCTTGAGTATTTCCTGCAGTGGGGGTTTTCTGGTGATAAATTTCCTTAGCTTCTATATGTCTCTAAAAGTTTTTATTTCTCCCCCATATCCTTCCTATGGATAGGATAACTTTGATGGGTAAAGTATTCTTTGCTGGTAATTTCTCTCTTTCAGTACTTTGAATGTTTGGGTCCAGTCTCTTCTGGCATGTAAGTTTTTGCTGAGATGTCTGATAATAACCTAATGGGCTTTCCTTTATATTTTATGTTCTTCTTTTCCCTAGCTACCTTGAAGATTCTTTCTTTGTCACTGATTTTTGACAATTTTGTTACGATATGCCTCAGAGTAGGTCTCTTAGGTTTGTGATAACTCAATGTTCTGTTTGCTTCTTGGATTCAAGGCTCTAACTCTTTCATAGGTTTGGAAAATTTTTATTAATTACTTGTTTGAATAAGCTCTCCACTCCCTTCTCTCTCTCTCTCTTCTTCTGATATACCCATTACCCTTATATTGCTCTTTCTGAGGGAATCAGACCATTCTTGAGGAGATTTTTCAGTATTTTTTTCAGTATGTTTTTTTAACTCATGAATCTCTCTCCTCTTCTCTCTGTAACATCTCTAGTTGCCTCTCTTTGATGTCACTGATTCTTTCCTCTATCTGGCTTGTTCTATTAACTAAATTTGTTCCCTTGGCTTCTGTTCGCATATTGAATTCTTCATCACTGTTTTTAAAGATTCAGTCTTTTTGGTGTGGTATTCATTTTGTTCATTAATTTTTTTTCTGAGCTCATTAAGTTGCCTATTAGTCTCTTCTCACATCTCATTGAGTATTTTCAGAACTTCAAGTTTGAATTCTCTATCATTTAACTCCAAGTCTTCCATGTTAGTGAGATTTTTATGAAGATATTTTATTTTCTTTTGAAATAAGTCTCTTTCTTATTAGCAATGGTATTTGCTTTCTTCTTCCATGATGACATTTGAGAGTGGTATTGTTAAGAACCCTAACAAAAAAGCAACTAATTTTTTTTTTAATTTTAATATATACTATAAAAATAAAAAAATATAAGAAATTGTGACAAATGAAGAAGAAAAATCACAGGAAAAAACACAAAAATGTGAAAAACAAAACACCCACAAAACAAATAAGAATAAAAATATAAACAATTTAAAAATAAAATGCAAAAATGAGAAAGCAAAGAGAATAAGAAGAAAAAAAGGAAAGGAGGGGTAAAAAGGGGAAATAAAGTAAATTTTGGTTTTGAGATGTTTCTCCCACTAAGTGTCACTGTATTACAACCTTTAGCTCTATGAAGTTGTTGGGCTATCCGCTGAGATGTTGCTGTCGCAATGATGTAGGCAGGGCTGCAGTGGCATTGGTGGGTTGGACTTCTTTGAGGGCTTTATGGTTTCAGCTTTACTGCTTCAGCTTACCTGCTTTATAGCTCTAGCAATGGCAATCTCAGGCATCCGGGCACTCCCTCCCATATCTCAACAGCTCTGGGCACCAGCCACAGAGCACCTCTGTTCTTCATGGGAGAGTTAGTTGTGGGGTTTATTTCTACCACTCTTTATACCACGAGGTGAAGGAGGCTGGATCAGGGAGGCGGGGGGGGGGGGGGAGAGGGCTGCATCCCTGCATTCAGTTTTCTCTGTCTGCTGAGTGTGGTCTTCAAGCAGACCTCAGGAACACTGGCTATGACCTCATGCTCTGGCCACTTTGGTTTATACACCCCCTTCTCCTCTGTCTCACCACTGTTCCAAGAAAAAGGAGACCTAGTCACTCCAAGTTTCCCTCTTCACACCCCTCAGACAAAATTCAGAGAGCCCAAGCTTCCTTCCTTTCTGTAGTCCAGCAGAAAAAAAAGAAGTCATTTGGGTTTGTTTCCTTTCCTCACCAAAGCCCACCACGACTGTGTTTTATTTTCCATCCCCCTTTTCACCCCATCCCACCTTTAGTCCATTTGTGAGTGGATCTTTCAGGTACACCTGCAAGCCTAGCTAGGATTCCTTTGCTGAATTATACTTGATCAATTTGTGAAATTCAAGGGGAGAGATCAGCAGTATCTCTCATGCCACCATTATTCTTGAGTTTAATTCTAATTCTAGTAAATAGTCAAAGACCTAAAACATTGAAGTTGAAGCTCAACAACAAACATATATTTCCAGAAAGTAAAAAATAAATCTAAGAATTTAATTATACTTCGCCATTTCCACATAATCTCTAATGTTATTTCTGGAACTTTATTATCTTGTTCTTTCCCTCTGCTAATAAACCCACAGTTAACCATTTATATTTCATTGAGGTTAAATCTACCCACACTTGATTTCCATCTTTGTCCCATATATATTAAATTTGTAAAATTCATCACTAGTATTAATCTTTCCCCTTTTACTTCATTTTTCTGTCACTTTCCTAAAATACTAAGGAATAAACATAAAATTAAGTACCCAAATAAGTACACAAACACTGTAGAGGAAAAAAAAAAAAGACCTAACAACCGTGTTGAAACTGAGCAGTGCCTGGCAGGTAGCACCCTGTGCAGCATAGCTCACAATCTTCATTGGTTTGACAATATATGCAAATCCAATTTGCAATTTGTAAGGCAATCTAAGGGTATCAATGCGAAATTTTTGGAAAAATGTATTCTACCACCATTACATATGTGAAAAACAACAGATAAAATATACAAAGTCATAAAAATAGCTCTGGAAGGTTAAAATTATAAATTAAAAACTTAAAGGTGTGTAGGCATATATTAAGTAGGGAGGCATGTGGCTAAGCTGGGGAGAGTCTCTTCATTTCTTTTATTTATTGATTAATTGATTTCAGAGAGAAAGAGAAACATTTATTTGTTGTTCCACCTAGTTGTGCATTCATTAGTTGATTCTTGTATGTAACCTAATGGGGGATTTAAACCACAACCTTGGCATACCAGAATGACACTCTCACCAACTGAGCTCCCTGACCAGGGCCGTATCTCTTCATTTCTATTGTTTGTTCTGTATGGCAATAAATAACTCAAGATTTAGACTGAGAGACGTGGAGAATTAGTCAACCCTTTTCCTCCCGATTATCCAATTCTTTTCCTTTTCTCTCTCATTTCAAAACCAAACCAAAGAATGAAAGCTAAGGAAAATGCAAGATCCAAGGTAAATCTACAGTAAATTCAATCTGAGCCTACCATTAACGTTCTTAATCTCTTAGAAAGAACTGGAAACTGGGAACATTTTCTCTGGCTTCACTAGCACAGAAAAAATGAAATTGGTAATGAAGCAGAAGCACCATGTCAATTGCTTAAAGTTCACTCACATTTAACATTTCACACACCATTTGCATTCCTGTTTTCTCTCCACCAAATGAAAAAGGCAGTAGTGCCCTTTGGGACCTAACAGAATGGTTGGTTCTCCTTGAAATGCCTCTCTCTGTCATTCCCTCACTTCCTTTTTGTTACTCAGTGGTGAGAAGTCTCCATGTCAACTGAAACCATCTGTGGCTCACTGACACTCTGACCCCACCCGAGCATCAAGAAATCTCAGTTTCTTCCATCATGAATAAAGGAGCACTGAACCCACAGCAGAAGCCTGTTTGGTTTTTCAGATGTCTCTGCATACTCTGCAGAGTCTGCTTTTGGGTTTCTGAGCTGCAATTGCTTGTTTTAATCAACAGGATAAAACCTACAGCATTGGTTTCACACACCAGGCATTCTAAAGAGATTTAACAGATAATATTAACATTTACTAAGCAATGTCTTTGTTCCAGTCTGCTGTAGGCTGAATTATGTGCCCCCATTATAAATGTTGTCATCCTTTCAAAATTTACATGTTCTAGTCCCAATCCTCAGTACCTCAGAATGTAAGAATATTTAGAGATAGGGCGTTTAAATGAGGTGATTAAGTTAAAATGAGGATGTTAGTGTGGGCCTTAATTCAATCTGACTGGTGCCCTTATGAGAAGAAATTCAGACACATAGGAAGATACCAGGGTTGTGAACGCACAAAGGAAAGACCATGAAAAGAGGCAGCAAAGGGGAGTTATCTTCAAGTCAAGGATATATGCCTCAGAGGAAACCAACCCTGCCCACATCTTGATTTTAAACTTCAAGCTCTCAAATTTGTGCAAAAATAAGTTTCTGTTATTTAAGACACTCAGTCTAATACACAGGCAGTGTTATGAAGAAGTTATGTATATAATTCAATTCATTCTTACAACAACCTATGTGTATTTGGAGCAGGAAAGCGTTCTTAGAATTTTTTGCAGATGATGAAACTAAAGACCAGAGCAGGTAAAAGATAGAAGTTAATTAGAGTATCATCTGGACATGCTTATGTTGTGAGTTTTATCCCCAGTCGGGGCACATACTAGAATCAACCAATGATGTATAAATAAATGGAGCAACAAAAATGATGTTTCTATCTCTCTGTCTCTCTCCTTTCTTCTCTCTCTAAAAATCAATAAATAATTTTTTTTTAAAAAAAAGAAATTTAAAAAATTAGGTGACATGTGAGTGAGCTGTAATTTAAATGCTTGCACTCTGCCTGCACAGGCCACATACTGAACGACTACACCCCGTTGTCCTTTGACTTTCACACTTCAATGGAGCCCTTACTTATGCGCCCATGTTTCTCCTCCAGTCTTCAAGGGACAAGGAAAAATTTCTTTTTACTCAATTGAAGGCATGGATCATGTTATTTGGAAATTAATAAATAAACCAGCTCTTCTGCTTCCTTATTTTATTTTTTAAATCCCTGAAAATGAGTTTATCAATTAGGATTCTTCATATTATAAGATAAATCCCAACTCAAACTGATCAAAAATTTTTTGAAGGTGGGATACCCCTGGTTGTTTTGAATTCTTTCTTAAAGAGGCAAAATGGCTGCCATAATTCCAGACCTCATGTCTTTTCATTCTAGTGCCTGAGACGGAGGCCATGTAGCTTTTCTCAGTGCCCAGGCCAACTTTTCTCCAATGGAGCCTTGGCTGTTGGAGAGGTAGAGAGAGATAGAAAGGAAGGGAAGGGGGAAGGGTGGAGAAGCAGATGGGCGCTTCTCCTGTGTGCCCTGGCTGGGAATCAAACCTGGGACTTCCACATGCTGGGCCGATGCTCTACCGCTGAGCCAACCGGCCATGGCCAGACCTCATGTCTTTACTACCTTATTCCTCAAGGATGAGAATATGTCTTTAGGCTTTCTGCCCTAGAATTCTAAGTAAACATCCCTTTCCAATGTTTTAGCCTTCAGTTTTACATTCATGGCTAAAAGACTGGAGGCAGTGGTATAAAATAGGGTAATTAGTTTAATACAATTAGGTTTCCACACAAATCACAGTTCTGAAGGTCTTAGGATGGAGATGGGGGAGACTTCTCCAAGTCTTGTTAGAGGTAACCACGGGCTGGGATGAGGGGGGCAATAAGAAATTATTATTAAATGAGTATAGAGTGTCTGTTTGGGATAATTAAAAAGTTCTGGAAGTAAATGGTAGCAATGGTGTACAACATTGTGAATATAGATAATGCCACAAAATTTCACACTTAAAATGACAAAATTTTATGTTATAAATCTTTCCACAAAAATAATAAAGTAATTTTAAAACTAAAATTTAAAGACAATGTTCTAAACACTTTTCACTTTCATACCAGTTGAGGCCAGTGTTTTACCTTCAAAGTGCCCCTTTGCCATTAAAAATAACCCTTGGGAGCCCTCCTTAATTCCTGAACCAGCTCCAGGACCCGCGGGTGTGAAAAGAAACCTGCCAAATGTCACAAGAAAGAAATATGTTCAGATTGTATTGAACACTGACTTGTGACCCAGCTCAGAAAAGACCATGCTGTTCATGGGAGCCCAGCATCCTTATCTGAGACTGCCAGAGATTTCACACAGAAAAATAATTAAGGTTAAAACACTTATTGGTGGTTTGACTAGAAAAAAAAATAATAATCATAGGGGCTTTTTAACGAATATTTTTCTAGTGGCATTTTTAATGTACAGAAGGGAAGGAAACAAGTTCTAGTGAGGGAAAGACAGGAATAGGAACTGAGCTGTGGAATCTGTTTTCTCCTTTCTCTGTATAGTTAGTTACCTTACCAAGAGATCTCAGCAAAATCTTCCAGGGAGCACAGCGTTCTTCCCTCCTGAGAGCTACAACAAAGGCCAGCAGATTGTTCGGTGATAAAAAGTCACAAAGTCACATCATCTCTCCAGTGAGAGGAAAACCAGGTCCAAGGCAGCCATCTAGCTGCAAGGTGAGTTTCCACTGATTTGACATTTTAATAACTGTTGTTTAAAAACATCGAATTTGAGTCCGTGAAGTCCAGTGTCAACTTCAGAATGATTTTATTACTCTTGCTTTTGTGCAGCTAAGGTGAAAAATGTGGGCTGTGACAGACTGAAGCAGAAAAGGAACAAATTTGCATGTTACTGGGTTGGAAGAGCACTTTGATCGTCGGAGAGGCCGGATGATGCTGTCAAACGCTGGCAGACAGCACACCTGAGCTACAGCAGAGCCGCGCTCTCCCGGGCTGACAGCACAGGGCTTAGAGTCAGCGCGGGATCAAAGAGTCAGGACTATCTCAGGGAAAAGTGTTACAAACACAAAGAAGCCTACGTGGTGATAAGAGGACGTCGCTGTGGAGAGAAATGAACAGAAAGAAAGAAAACGACCTTGAGTCTATAAAATGTTACAAGCCTCAGAATTGTAAAACGCCTGAACTGAAAAGAAAATGTGCTGCTCAAATGAGAGTTTCGGAGCAGAAAAGGTTGGGAGTTGTACGTCTGCCACAATTCACTCAGAGAAAGAGGTGCAACAGATAACTGCACGGGTAGTTACTTAGATTACATTTCCATTTTCAAGGCTGATCATTTGCTTGCATAAAGAGGTCTGTGACTTAAAGCGTGAACACACATAAAATGCAAGGCTTTGAAATACAAATATACATTTTAAGAAGAAAAAACACTGTGTTGCGTGCGGCAACAGTCATGATAAAACTTGCTTTTAAAGAAGCAAATCAAAATATCAAAAGATGAGACGTCAAGTACAAACAAATAATAAATTTGCTGCTTTGGAGATTAAGTTTTCAGCAAAGCCTTCCCTATAGGGACATATTTATTATCAATGGGGAGTAAATCAATGATTCTCTTTCAGGGAAGATTGCTTCTTCTGGGAGTGTTTTAAGTGTTTTGAATCTGCTCCTCAATGTCAGTTTTTTTGTTTTGGGGGTTGTTTTAGCCTTTTTTCTACTCTCCATAAGAGCTACCATCACAGTGTCTGCAATCCCCATTCAGAGAGAACCACCAGAGAAAGAGAATAGCAGGAAGAGCCAGCTGGAAGATTTGAGCCTTGATATTTTTCACGTAAGCAAAACTCAGAATAAGCGAATAAATGTTCTGCTCCTGCTTTTCCCATTTACTCTTTACCCAGGTGTATGTGCTATAAGGAAAAGCTTTATGAAAACTAGCTAAAGACCATGTTTTCCTTATTATATCAGTCCCTTTTTTAATGACCTAGCATAAGCCACTGTGGGCAACCAAATAAACATTTGCTCTTGGCACCATCAGGACAATAGTCCAGTCATGAAAAATAAATGTTCACAGTAAGGACGTTATCTGACAGTGCTCACACCATACCCATACTCAAGTATTTCTATCTGGTTTCAATTCACTGATCCAGTATTTTTTTCTAAAAACTTTTTCAAAATTTACCAGCTTCTCGATAACAGTTTTTAATTAAAAAAAAATCTCCCCAACCTCCAGCTGCAGTATGATTAAATAAATAATATTAACTAATTACACCCTGTGTGTATTTGACAAGCACATAAGCATTTTGCCCAGAGGCTTAAAGTGTTCCCTTACATTTTTATGGCTTGCTGATGAACATTTAACATTTCAAAATATATTAAGAAGGAAATCCTAAGAGCCTTATTTATATATGATCACTTTGGTTTCCCAGGAAATCATTTCCTTCTAAGTATTGTGCTTTATCTGTTTAGATTTCTGAATTCATGGCAAATCTATCAATGTTTGCTTTTTTCTCTGACCCAAGCAATTAACACAGTGAAAGAACTTGACGACATTGTGCAATGTTCTAATAAAACACAAGAGGGCAGGTTTTGCTTTATCGTTAGCCCAATTCAGCTATGCTGTTAATCGGGAAGGTCATTGTGCTAATTACACGCTCAGAGATGCTCAATAACATAAACAGCGAATGAGTAATCAGAGTGTGTACTCAGGCAGGAAATTTCTGGTATTTTAATAAAGAAGAACAAGTTTAGGCCTTTCTACGAGGCATTATTATAACACAGAGAACAATTATATTTGGGAGACACTGTGATAGTTTTAGCTTATGTTTATAAACCTACAGAGGAGCAGAGTGTGGCTAGAAGAAATAGAACCAAAGTCAGTCATATTACATCCAAGCAGTCCGACTTGAATCAACATGGCAAATAACACAAGTGGATCAATGATTTCTGACAGATTGTTATAGTCTTGGTGAAAATATATAAAGCGTACAAGTCTTAAATAGCAACCATGTGCTTTTGTTGGCTTTGTTTACTTTTAGAAAACTTTTACTTACCCAATTGCTCACAATTTTCTTATATATTGTTTTAGGACTTCATTAAACTACCTGCAGAGCATAATTCACAAGGGTTGTTTTCAGCTTGAACTGTCATTATAGCCAAAGTCAAAGTACCATATCATTGGAGAATTTCTAAAGAAACTCTCATGCTTATTAGGGTAAGGAAGGCACTGCCTTGCCTGGTTAAATAATTTGCCCACTAACTTTTTCCACTAGAACGAGGCTTTTAACATATCAGGTAGTAGATAGCCATAAAATGACACTTCTAACTTCCTATCCTTGTTCCTACAAATGATATAGTTGAGGCCTATCAACAATGGCGGGGAGAAGATACACCCAGGGAAAAATGTACCTGAAAAGTGTACCGTTGTATTAGATTACTTGAAGTAAAATTTCAGCTATTATATGCCCAACTCAGAATCTGAAATATGGAGTATTTCATACTCCAAGTTCCACTCTGAGATTAATTTACTCATTCAAAAATATTAATAGAGTATTTGGGATGAGCAAGGCACTGTAGCAATGGGAAGAGTTTAACCTTGAGTTTGCTCTTGCGTTGAGAAGAGTAATTATATCCCAGCATGGGGTGAATGGGCTCTTTCATGTACCTGGTCCATTAACCACCAACATTTTCTGAGTACTCTTAAAGTGCTTTGATACAAAGGCATTGGAGCTGTACAGAGTGGAGTACAGCCTCATCTCTAGAAAATTCAAGGTTAGATATAGAAGTGAACAGGACATAACCATTACCTCATTGGTTCTAACTTCCTTCTGAGATCTCCAACAAGCTGATTGACCTAGAAAGCTTTCTAGGAGGATTAGAGTTAGCTGCTGCAGGGATCTTTCTTCCTGATCAGTGACTTGAAGTAGCCACTCTATCACACTCCCACCCCAGGATCAGTCTGTGGGGACATCAAGAGTAACCTGGGAAAAGGGTGGTGTCTCATTTTTCCCACCCTTCCTATGTAAAACAGAGCCAGGAAATAGCAATTGCTTAGAAACTCAAAAGTTAGAAACATCAGTTTAAGAACTTATTTTTCAAAGTGAAGAAGCTATTATGTAGTATATATATTTATATTCATATATGAAAAGATTGTAATTGATGTTCACAAATTACAAAATAATAACCCCCGCCTGACTAGGTGGTGACACAATGGATAGAGTGTCAGACTGGGAACGTGAAGAACCCAGGTTCGAAACCCCGAAGTCGCCAGATTGAGCGTAGCCTCGTCCAGCTTGAGCACGGGCGCACCAGCTTGAGCGCGGGGTCACTGGCCTGAGTGTGGAATCATAGATATGACCCTATGGTCTCTGGCTTGAAGCCCCAGGTCTGGGGTTTGAGCCCAAGGCCACTAGCTTGAGCAAGGGGTCACTTGCTCTGCTGTAACCCTTGCCCCTCGTCAAGGCACGTTTGAGAAAGCAATTAATGAAAAACTAAGGAGATGCAATGAAGACTTGATGCTTCTCATTTATCTCCCTTCCTGTCTGTCTTTCCTTATCTGTCCCTCTCACTGTCTCTGTCGCAAAAAAAAAAAAAGCCCCCAACAGATGAATAATAACCTGCAAAACAACAATGTATTTTTATTTTTTTCTTTAATAAATTTTCTATTTCTTGTTAATGTGAGATTAAAATTATTCAATAGGATTATTATAATTCAAACTGTTCAATCTTAAGCAAGACACAAATTAATGTCAAAGAATTTTAGAATCAGAAGATAATTTAATTCACAAATAATAGATATTATTGGATTTTATTTCATTTCTATGTGTTAGATATAAAAACACATTTTTGAAATAAAAATTTATATACACATAATTTTTGTGATACTGAGGATATAGAATATAAAGTTACCTATTCATTTTCTTCGAAATTGAATTTTTTGTCCCTATGATTGAATATAGTCCTGCAATGCTTGGTGATATTTTCTGAATTTATTTGAATAATATTCAGTATATGTAAATGCAACTTTTTTGTTTGTCTGTTTTTATAGGGACAGAGAGAGAGTCAGAGAGAGGGATAGATAGGGACAAACAGAAATGGAGAGAGATGAGAAGCATCAATCATCAGTTTTTCGTTGGACACCTTAGTTGTTCATTGATTGCTTTCTCATATGTGCCTTGACTGCGGACCTTCAGCAGACTGAGCCACCTCTTGCTGGAACCAGCAACCTTGGGTCCAAGCTGGTGAGCTTTTGCTCAAGCCAGATGGGCCCATGCTCAAGCTGGCGACCTCGGGGTCTCGAACCTGGGTCTTCCGCATCCTAGTCCTACACTCTATCCGCTGCGACACCACCTGGCCTGGCACCACTTTTTTATTCTACAGGTTTGTTCTACCTTTAAATTTGTTAAAAGACATTCATCATTGATTTATTGTAACATTAAATAATGTTAGAAAATTGCATTTTTTATATGAACTATAAAATTAAGAAATTATTTCTTGCCTGACCATGCGGTGGCGCAGTGGATAGAGCGTTGGACTGGGATGCGGAAGACCCAGGTTCGAGACCCCGGGGTCACCAGCTTGAGCACGGGCCCATCTGGCTTGAGCAAAAGCTTGCCAGGTTGGACCCAAGGTCGCTGGCTCCAGCAAGGGGTTGCTGGGTCTGCTGAAGGCCCATGGTCAAGGCACATGTGAGAAAGCAATCAATGAACAACTATGGTGTCGCAATGGCAACGAAAAACTAATGATTGATGCTTTTCATCTCTCTCCATTCCTGTCTGTCTGTCCCTATCTATTCCCCTCTCTGACTCTCTCTCTTTGTCCCTGTAAAAAAAATAATTAAAAAATTTAAAAAAATATTTCTTTTAGAAAGATATTATAAAATACAATACTTATAATAAGTTTAAATCACTATAGATAAAAGTAGGTAAGTGTAAATGACTACTCTTTACTTCTACCTTGGATGTCTTGCTTTAAACAAATCTTATGAGAGTATGATAAACGAAAATTTTGATATACCTGAGAGATAAGCTAGAGGTGGTTATTTGCTTTATAGAATGTCATAATAGTTCATCTATATAAACTAATTTTTCTTGGTGTTTTTAAAGTATAATTGATTTATACACAACTGTTCAGAAATATACTAAGCACACATAACTATATCTTCATTTGAATATATTGCTCATGTGACTTAAAAATTGGATGTAAAAGATGTGTTCTACCACAACCCTGAATTGAGAGCTTAAACTTTCCAGAGTGGAGCATGATAATGAAGCACTGTCCAATTTTCCACTAATGCTGTTGAAGGCAGGAATTGATATGTGGCAGTGGCTAAACTATCCCAGCAGGACTTAACCCCAAGGACTCTTGGCTATTTTGATTCTTACCTGCTGAGCCTGTTCTCAAATATACCTATAGCTTTATGAGACTCAAATTTAGTTCAGATTGGGTTTTATCCATTTCTCTGGCACTCAGTTTCATGCCAGTGGATAATACACGGTGGTAATAATCTTGCCCCTCTAGGCTCCTATATGTAGAAGGCAGCTTTAGGATCCTCTTAACACCCATTCTTTACACACACCCATTCCAGAGAGTGGAGCTGAAGCGAACAAACCGACAGGCCACCTTCTACGACATGGGCCTCGCTCTCGATGCACAAGTACTAGGTGCAAGCAGATGAAATTCGCCTTGATCTCAATAACTGTTATGTCTAAGAAATAGGGATCATATTGTTGATTTTAAACATCTTAATAAAGATTGCCTCGCCTGGCCAGGCAGTGGCGTAGTATATAGTGTCAGACTGGGATGCGGAAGACCCAGGTTCGAGACCCTGAGGTCACCAGCTTGAGCTCTGGCCCATCTGGCTTGAGCAAAAGCTCACCAGCTTGGACCCAAGGTCACTGGCTCCAGCAAGGGGTTGCTCGGTCTGCTGAGGGCCCACGGTCAAGGCACATGTGAGAGAGCAATCGATGAACAACTAAAGTGTTGCGACAGCAACAAAAAACTGATGATTGATGCTTCTCACCTCTCTTGATTCCTGTCTGTCCCTATCTATCCCTCTCTCTGACTCTCTCTCTGTCCCTGTAAAAAAAAAAAAAAAAAAAAGTAAAAAAAATAAAAAGATTGCCTCATTCTTATCGCTCATGATCTGATGATTACTTAGTGGAACATAACCATTTAATTCTGAATGGTGATATTTTGTATACATGGCTTGCTTTTAAATAAGACTTAATTGATTAGCATTCATAAGTAACTGTCAGTACAGTGTAGCATTAATGAATCCAAAGTCAACTCTTAAATATAAGCTAAATGCATTTTGTGTGAATAATTTTTCATCTGAGGTTATCTAGTAAAGAAATTGGCTCAGGATCAGTCAAATGAGATTTCAGAATGGAACTCTGATCAAATTGTCTCATGTTCAGGATTATATCCTCACCAGCCTTCTCCAGTCAGCCATTCCTGGAATGAGGAATTCTACACTTGATAGTAGGTAAGTAACTGTACATTAACTAGAAAGCTCTATAATTTAATCCCTTATTTATTTATTTATCACTGTAGGATTTATGTTTATCTAGCTTTTAACTGTTGTGATATGTCTGTTGTTAAGAACTTCAGACTTTTGATAAATTCTACAGTCTAATTTATAAAAGAACACTAAATTAATCATTTATTTATTTATTCATATATTCTCCATCCTACTTAGAAAAGAAGGCTTATTTTCATCTTCATGGACATTTTAAAGGCTGAAGAGGAAAAATAGAAAAGAAGAAAATTAAGCCTCAAGAAGATCATCAGAGAGGCACCTAAAAGCATAGCAATTTACAGGGCCCTGGCCTGTGGCTCAGTAGATAGAGCATCAGCCTGGTGTATGGACATCCTGGGTTCAATTCACCAGTCAGGGAAAACAGGAGGAGCAACCATCTTTTTTTGTCCCTACCTCTCCCCCTTCTCTCCCTTTCCCCCTTCTTTCACTCTCTCCCTTTTCTCTGTTCTCACCCTTTTTCCCTCGTGCAATCAGTGGCTTAATTGGTTTGAGCATGGCCCTGGGTGCTGAGGATAGCTTAGTTGATTCAAGTATCAGCTTCAGACAAGGGTTGCTGGGTGGGTCCTGGTCAGGGCATATGCAGGAGTGTGCCCATCTCTCTCTTCTCACATTAAAATATATGTACATAAAAGTGAGGCTATGAGACATGGACAAGAGTGTGGTGGTTACAGGGTAAGGGGAAGGAGGAGAGGGTATGATCGGGAGGAGGGGAGGGGCACAGGGAAAACCAGAGAGAAGGTGACAGAGGACAATTTGACTTTGGGTAATGGGTATGCAACATAATTGAATGATAAGATAACCTGGAGATGTTTTCTTTGAACATATGTACCCTGATTTATTGGTGTCACCCCATTAAAATTAATTAAAAATATATTTTTTTCAATTCATAGTTATATATATATATATAACTAAACATATATATGATATAAAATATATATATGACTAAACAGATGCTTAGTACCTGCCACCCCTTCCACCCCTTATTCCCACCACATTACAAATGGAGACATTGTGCTAAGAAAGATTGAACCATGATCTTGTACAAGTCGCGAATTACTCCTGCAAATTATATTGAATACAGACTATTGACTATTTTTTTATATTTTTTAATATACAAGGGGACTTAATTATATGGGGACTCACTATGAGATACTACAAATCTTCAGTTCTAACTTTGTTTATTGGTAGAGATAGCTTCAATCTCTTCAACTTGAGTTTGTTACATAAAAAAAGCAAGCCAAACTATAGCTAAGCATTTTCTGTGTTTGGAATCATCATTACAACAGAATGAGCTGCGTCAAAGATCTTCAGCTAAAGGAAAAACAGTGAGGAGTAGTTTGTTCATGGTCAGCACTCCACCCACAGGTTGGCTGGCCTCTTCGCTAGGGTAAAGCACAAGCACCCTAGGCTTCTTCTGTGTATCTCTTGTGATTTAATTGTGTCTCCATTAAGGGTGCATATCCTTTTTGAAGTCTTCTATACTGAAGGAAAGCCAGCAGCATGAAAAGGCCAATCAAAGCCACCAGCATTCCCAGAACCACTGAGAGAGGGGTGGTCCAATTTGGAGTTACTTCAGCTGAAATTAAAGCAGAAGAAAAAGGTCTATGATTGGGATTTTTATGAGCTGAGTATTCCTCACAAAGGAAAAAAATAAACGAATTTGCCTTTCACATGCATTTTTGTTGATAAAGCAAAACTACACTGGCTAGAAAAAAAATTTATCTTCTCCTTCCTCACCAACTATTTATCATACCCATAATTGTTTTTTCTTTAAAAAGTAGGAAATGGCATTTCATTATTTAAATACAGCTTATTCCATTCTTAAAATTTCTTAAAATGTGTATTTATACAGAATAAATCCTCCAGGGAAGTATTTTCTACTTTTGTAAGTTAAAAACTCATTTGTAAAAGTGCTAAAATGGTATCTAGGGAACTACAAAATATACAACTCACAGGTGAAGAAATTCTGCCATTGTCTCTACCTTTTTTATAAGATGATTAATGTGTAAAACAGATTAGATAGGCTACTGTAACAAAAGACATTAAAGAGCAGAAGCAGATGAAATGTGTACCCATTTAGATAGTTATGAATAAAATCTGAATCTTCCACATGATAAATCTAATCCTCTACTCAAATGTATTTTATGAGCACTTTTCCAAATAATTAATGAATTTTATTTCTAATATATTTATGTTTAATTTTCACTTCTTTAAAAATTATCTTATCCTTGGACAGCTGTTTTTTTGTTGTTGTTTTTTAGCAAAAAAGAGAGAGACAGGAGAAATAGAAGGGAATAGATAGATGATGATAGATAGATAGATAGATGATAGATAGATAGATAGATAGATAGATAGATAGATAGATAGATAGATAGATAGATATAGATAGATGATAGATAGATACAGATAGGAAGGGAAAGAGATCAGAAGCAACAATTCATAGTTGTTCATTGATTCTTTTTTCATATGTGCCTTGATGGGTTGGGGAGGCTCCAGCTGAGTCAGTGACCCCATGCTTAAGCCATAGACCCTGCATTCAAGCCAGATGAGCCTGCACTCAACCCAGGAACTTCAGGGTTTTGAACCTCGGTCCTCAGCATCCCAGGCCAACAATCTATCCACCGTACCACCACCTGGTCAGGCTGGAGACAGCTATTCTTAAATTCAATTTCTCTGCACTGGGTTCTTGTTCTATACCTTACACTTAATAAATGTAGTTCTTTCATCTTGGTTTCACAGAGTGCTCTGACCCATCCTGATGGAATTCCTCCAAGAGGATTTTTTTCTTGTCTCTTTTTGCTACAATCCAGCAGCATCTGCTTCCAGTCTCAGCTTAAACCAAAGGTTTTGGTTCTGCATTTCTTTGTTCAGAAACCAAAAATGATTGCCTTTTGTTATTGTCCAAACTCTCCTGACTAGCTTATTATTATTATTATTAAACTATTATTTTAATTGCATTAAAATACACATATCATACATTTTACTGTCTTAACCATTTTATAGTTTGCAGTTCTGGGACAGTAAGTACATTCACATTGTTGTGCAACTATCACCACCATCCATCCACAGGACATTTTTTGTCTTGCAAAATAGAAATGGTAACTCACCCATCTCCTATTGCCCCAGATCCTGATGACCACCATTCTACTTCCTATCTCTGTGAACTTGAGTACTCTTGATACTTCACAGGAATGAATCATACAGTGTTTGGCCTTGTATGACTAGTTTATTTAACCTGACATACTGTCTTGAAGAATCATTCATGTTGTAGTAAGTGACAAGACTTCCTTCCTTTTTAAAGCTGAATAATACTCCATTATATGGCTATATCACATTTTTTGTATTCATTTATCCATCAGTGAATATTGGGTTGCTTCCACATTATGTCTGTTGTGAATAAAGGTGTTATAAACACAAGTGTCCAAATATCTGTTTAAACTTTGCTTTCAATGCATTGGGGTATGTACTTAGATGCTGATTTGCTGGATTATATGCTAACTCTATGCTTTTTTTTTTTTTTTTTTTTGAGGAACTGCCTTATTGTTTTCCACAGAGGCTATGCCATTTTACATTTCAATCAGCAGTGCAGAAGGCTTCCAATCTCTCCACATCTTTATCAACACTCGTTATTTTCTGCTTTTTTCGATAGTAGCCATCCTAAAGGGTATAAAGTGGCTCTATCCCAATTGGGTATAAAGTGAAATTTAGTTGTGGTTTCTACCTAGCTTTTAAAGCTCTAGGTACTCAGGTTCTTCTCACAGATCAAAGTTTATTTTATTATTTTTTTAACTATTCAATACTCATTTTTTCTTTTCTTTAAGGAACTTTCTTTAATAATTTTATTTATTTATTTATTTTTTAGAGGGACACAGAGAGAGTGAGAGAGAGGGATAGATAGGGACAGAAAGACAGAAACAGAGAGAGATGAGAAGCATCAATCATCAGTTTTTCATTGCGTTACCTTAGCTGTTCATCGACTGCTTTCTCATATATGCCCTGACCAAGGGCCTTCAGCAGACCCAGTAACCCCTTGCTGGAGCCAGTGACCTTGGGTCCAAGCTGGTCAGATTTTTGCTCAAGCCAGATAAGCCCGTGCTCAAGCTGGCGACCTCGAGGTCTTGAACCTGTGTATGCCACATCCTAGTCCGACGCTCTACCCACTGCGCCATTGCCTGGTCAGGTTATTTATTCATTTTTTAAAGAAGAGAGAGATATAAAGATAGAGAGAAAGAGAGAAAGAGAAAGGGGGGAGGATCAGGAAGCATCAACTCCCATATGTGCCTTGACCGGGTAAGCCTAGGGTTTTGAACCTGAGACTTTAGTGTTCCTGGTCGACGCTTGATCCACTACGCCACCACAGGTCAGGCTATTTTTCTTTTTTAATTGAATGTATTGGGATGACATGGTTAATAAGATTGCATAGATTTCAGGTACACATCAAAGATATAACTTCAGTTCATAATAATCTTCTACCCAAGCCCTCTACTACAAGCAGGCTTTCTTCTCACAGTTCTCCATACAGACTACAAGTGCCTTTCACAGCCCTGTCTCCACCTTCCTTCAGTCTAAAATGCTGCCTTCTTTCTTCAGCTACCTAAGATCTATCATGTCTTCAACTCTAGCTTAAGATCTACTTCCTTTCACAAATCCCTCACCTTCTCTAACTTTCGGTTAGAGTTATGTTCCTCCAGACAAGACTGTGAATTTATTTGTCAGAGCAATAAATGAGCATACATTTGTATCTTCTAGTGAGTTCATGCATTGGGGGCATATTTAGTCTCTCAGTCTATCCCTGTTAATTGGCTGATTTCAGAGGAGATGGAAACATAGTCAAAATGCACACTGCAAACTTTTTGGTTTATTATATTTAGTCCCAAAGGAAAAAAAAAAAAAAAGAAGTCTCAAAGATATATCCTCAGCTGCCCCCCAAAATAAAATTTCAAATCAGTAAAGAGAACAGCAGCAGCAGATGCAGAACTAGAAGGAAACGCAGAGGACAGAGTTCAAGGCTTGGAAGACTGAAGTCAAAGAGATAGATGTGAGCTTAAAAACAGTCTGGATTACCTTGTAGGATGAGATTTAAAGATGACAAAATAGACACAAATGGGGATGGGGATGTGTGGTTTTGACTTCTTGACAAATTAAGATTGTTTTTATTGTTTTACCTTTCTCAATCTGTCCTAAGATTCTTTTTAAATGAGCTATAATTGACATACAACACTGTATTAGTTTCAGATATACAACATAACAATTCAAACTGTATATATATATTGCAAACTAAGATTCATGGATCTATATTGGGACCTGGGGGAAAAAAAATGTGTGCACCTATATAAAATTATCAAAGCATCCTCCCATGTTTTAAACCAAGAGGGAAAAGTTAATGAAAAAATCTATCATTCATAAATATCAATTTATAAAATACCCACATGTAGCCCAAACTGTTCGCAGGCGATTGTCAATTGTCACCTCACAGACCCACCCAGCAGGAGTGGTGTGAAATAACTGGGGGAAGAAATGGTCTCGTTACATAATAATGCAGGGAGTATAAGACAAACAACAGCTTGTCTTTATTTAAAATGTTGACAGTGAATTCATCAAAGATTCTTTTGTGTTAATGTTGTTGTTTTTAAATATTGCATGATATTATTATTTACCTAGACTACTAAACGTTTTGGCCTCCCTCCCTTTGAACTTTGCACTCCAGGCAGGTGCTGCACCAGCCTCACCCTAAACCCAGCTTTGCCTTCAAGGAATGATCTCTCTTGTAAGTCCTTGTCCACCATTGACTAAGGACATTTCTACATGACTGGTTAGAGCAAACCATGGTCATCTTTTGATTATTTTAGACAAAACTGCCAAATTAGGTATAGAAATAGATACTTCTTCTATGGAACAAGTTCTCTTAGCAACTTTCAGTTTTCTAAGACAACAGTCATCCAACCAGTTCGTTCTCTGTGTTTACTTTGTAGTTTAAAGGCTCATTTTACTAAATATAGGTATCCTAAAAAATTGCCGGTAAACTTAATGGACATAAATGTTTCAACTTAGTATTTTAGTTTACATTTTAAAAAAGAAAGAAAGAAAAGAAATAGAGAAAGAAAGCTCCTTTAAAAGATGAATGAGTCACTCATTTAAAAATTGTATTAGTTACCTGGCAGGCTAACGGCATAGCTGTAGCCAAGTTGGTCTGCAGTTAAAAAGAGTTCCTCATTAGTCACTGAAGGGAAGAAAGGAACCATGTTATACATCCGATTGTGACCAATGGGTGCCAGCTCCTGAGGCCAGGCATCTGCAGAAGGATTAAACCTTTTCATCCATTCATCAAAAATCGCATCAGTAAAGCAATGGAGGACCTGCAAGACAGTAGAACATGATGTTACCATTTCTCAGACTATTTCAATTAGATCAATCTGATTGGAGCTTTCTCTAATGTGGAATGGGGTTCTTCTTGACATGAATAATTTCTGTATAGCCAATCTAATCTTAGTGACATACCTAATGCCATTTTTAGTTACATTTCCAAGGATTATATGACATAGTGAAACCAGAAATATTGGCGTTCATGTTACCTGTCACCATTTCAGCCAAATAAGAAGAGACAAGGATTGAATCTTTTATGGGCAATTGACTCAGATGGCCAGTGATCTGAGGAGACAGGCATTTTGTTCCCAAGCTGTCTCCACCCCATGCCCCAAGATAACCTTTTTAGAAGGGGAAGAAAAGGGTAGGTAAGGATTTTGACATTTCAGGGAGAGTTAATCAGATCTAGTCAAAGTTAATTGGATCATAGTCAGCAGGTCTTATATCCTAAGAACACAAAGGTTTTGCTTGCAGACCCCTGGAGCACACAGGTAGACTGCTTGCAGATGTCCCTAAGTCATGCAGGCCTGCTCAGGCAGCCCAGCTCCTGGAACAAAGCCTCTACCTGCATTAACTATTAAGCCCGTTGACAACAACCAAAGCCACCATTCATCAAGCTAAAATTTTAACTCTTGAGTTCCTCCATCAATATCTTTCCAAACAGGCTTATAAACCCCTTTGTCAAATGAACAAATGAAAGTTCTGTTGCAGATTTAACATTAATTTGGGAACATTTGATGACTTCAACAAGTGTAGGTTAATTATTAACTTCAGAAAAATGGGAAGAATGCCAAAATACATAGTCTAGTCAGCATTCAGGTGTTTTTGCTTAACAGAAAAGGAAGAAGAGGTTGTGTTTACGCGTCTTGTAATACAAATGGACAGTTAAAAATATGTATCCAAAATGGGTTTTCAAATTTTTGTCACCTGGAGTACCCTTCTGTGTACTCATTTTATAACCCTCTCATTTGAATTTTCAGTATTATGCCAGAAAAAGAAAGTCTAAAAATATTGTAATATGCATAGTGCTCATTTTAATTTTCTCTGGGAAGCTGTAAAAGTCCTTAAATACAGCAATCATTACCTGTTTCAAAATATCAACAGCAAGATTTCCATATGTATAACCTTGATTTCACAACAGGATATAAATGTGAGTAGAGATTAGGCTTCATGCCTAGTCATTAGAGTTTCTCTTTCATTTCTGGACTGTAAGTTCAAGGAACTCTGAGACAGTGTCTGTTTTTCCTACCCTCTGTGTCCCCAATGCCTGTCACCCCAGGGCCTGTGACATGGGAGCAGGGAGGTACTTATTTCAATAAATACTTATAATTACATTTATTCATTCATTCACCACTATTACTTATACCCCAAATATAGCTGGTCAGATTATATTATAAGTTAATATCTATTTCCTTATATCTCCTAACAAGACCCCAAACCCCTATGTGTCAGAAAGAAGGTCTTTTCACCTTTGAAGCCTCAAGCTTAGCAAGCAACCTGAACAGAGCCGATGCTTAAAAAGTAATGGTATTTGTTGGCTGATGACAATGCTGTTCAGAAAAAGTGTATCTTTTGTACAATTCACCCAAACAGACACCTTTCCAGATGATGCTGTTTCCTTAGTCCACAAGTCATTCCTTCTATTTTCTGGAGTCAGAATGAACTCAGCGGTCCCTGTCCTTATGTTCCCTGATTGTCCCCAGTCTGAATTTTTGCTCTTTGCACTTCTTAACCACTTTAATTGCATTGCCCTCTTGCTTATATTACTGTTGTTTATTTAGTAAATAATATTTTCATATCTTACCTGAAGTTCTTTCTAGTTTAGTTCAGGCAATAGTGGAGCTTTCTATCTATATTGTCTCAAGTGGCTGCATTTGGGATAATAACAGGAATCAGGTAATTCACTGACAGAAATGTTTTGTCATGAATGGATTTTTAAAATTTATGGCAGTGTCAATCATCTTAAAAACCAAAATATCATATTAGAAGGCCTGAGATTTAAGAAAGATAAAAGATTCTTAAATTCTAAAGTCTTGGCTTTGAGTAACAAAATTTAAGCTCCAAAGGGATTAAGGCATTGTTTCTCACAAAAGCAACAACTTTGGAAGAATACTTGATAATTCAAGTGATCAACAGTTCTCACAAGTAGAGTTCAGCAAAAGTTACCTTTGAGAAGAAACATCATCCCTGGAAAACGTGTATTTCCCTGAAAAAGGTATCCTCTATCCTGGGATCTCCAGATAAGAATAGAAATTTCCCAGAGAAGAAAGATATGCTTCCTTCTCCCACTATGGCCTGAGGAGCCTGCCACCCTCAAATAGAAGTTTTGCTTCAAGCATGGAACCAAGCAATGTAGATGAAATGTTTAAAGGTGGCAAGCACTGTTGGTTGCTTACCCAATATCTAGTCTTCTTTTTTTCCCTAGTAACTTTCTTTGTATTTTGAATGAAGCAATATGCCAAACTATCCATGAGATTTAACCAGAAGTCATTGGATGAGACGGCTGGGGAAGAACTTTAAACACAGTTATTTCAGCTTAAAAGTGCCCCTTTGTCCTTTTCTATTTCTTCTTCCTAGAATGTGGATGTGATGGCTAGAGCTGCAGCAGCCATCTTACTAGCCAACAAGCAAAGTTAAGAAAAGAAGTCATTCACCAAGGACAGTAAGGCAAAAGGACAGAAAGTGTGCGTGATGATTAAGGGGATACTATACCAGCCTGGACTGCCTGCCACTGGCGCTCTTTAACATAAAGAGAAAATTTAACTTCTTTTTTGTTTAGGTTTCTGTAATTTGGATTTTCTGTTCTACACAACTGAACCAAATCCTAAGTGATACAAGGAAAAAGTATCTAGGCTGTACCAGAATATATTTTCCAAACAAGGCCACACAATATTTCTTGAACTTTTAGATACTATCTGAATTCAAGTCAGAGATCAATCTGTGATTAGAAAAAAAAAACAAAAACTCTCAGGAAGACATAGAAAAATCCAGATTTAGTGCTGCAAGAAGCAAGTAGCTCTTGGAAATCACTAGAATTCATCCAGTGCAAAGTGTAAATAATTAAGGAAGGGACAAGACTCTTAAAGCAATTCACAATGTGGAAAGATAGAAGAACAAGGCAAAGTAATAGGTAGAGATTATAAGTCTCAGAGGGGCTATAAAACATTATGCAATAAATGTTTTGGTAGGAACTCTATACAGCAGTGGTTCTTAACCTTTTTTGAGGTACCGAACCCACCAGTTTCATATGCACATTCACTGAACCCTTCTTTAGTGATAAATAAAATATGATTTCTTTTCCAAATTCAAGACATAGGTATATGTTTTCTTACTGGTGCACAAAATGAGCCGTGCATGAACATCACCTTGCTCAAAGAACAAAACCAACAAAGTGCATGAACTCACAACAAATTACTGTATTACTTTATTCTGGGCTCCGCGGCACAGGCTTCTCCAAACCACTGAGACCAACTCATCAAACTCTAGGGTTCGATAGAACCCAGGTTAAGAACCACTGCTATACAGAGTATCCAATTTATAGAATATCGTGTTTTTTAAAAAGGGTAGTGTGTGCCAAGAAAATGAATGCGAAGAATGCAATAAACCAAATGCTGGAAGCAATAACGTATCTATAGGCTAGAAAGAAAAGTAATGCAAACTATTTTTGTAAAATAGGTATTTTTGTAAAAGTTGTGCACATTGTTCTTAAACAAGATACTGTTAATTGCTCTTGAGAAACTGATTATACTTTTGTTAGACACAAGTTGAAAATGAGCTCAGATATTATCTCTGTAAAGGCCAAATTTAATTTGAAGATAATAAATAAAGCAAAAGTAAAGTAGAAGTATGCTTTTGTTGCCTTATTTCTATTGTAGATATACACAGCTATATTTGGTATTAATAATAAAGTTCTTCAGGAATGAGGCTACAAATCTGATATATAAACTTATTCTCCTTGCCCCAACAAAATAAGGGTAAATACAGAAAAAAAAACCCACCAAATTTCAACTATCAAAGAAAATGTGATTACATGGGCTTTCAAGGTAAAAAAAAATTAAATGTAACACTTGCAGAAAAAGGCAAATTAATCAACAAATATTTTGTTTACAGGCATAAAGAAACTTAACAAATTACAGAGAAAATATGCATATATTTTTCAAAATCATTGGAGGATAAAGTTACTATCAAACTTTAACTTTAACTTAGATGATTACACATTCAGAATCTTGCCACACTGGTGAAATGACAAGAATATTTGTGTCTGGAGTAACAGTACCACAAAAGCCTGAGGCTGGCTGTAAAGACATTTGTATGTTACTAAAGACCAACATACTGCTGTTCATCATTTGAGTTCACGTGTAATATCCAGAGACGTTGTTCAATTTCTAGTGCTCTTACTGTGGTAACGTGATAATACTCTGGTCCTTTGAGAATTGTTATGTGATCACTTAAAAGTAAAAAGAGAAACACACAGTTCCATATGGGAAGTTCCAATTTAAAACTTAATACCTGACCAAGCGATGGTGCTATTTATAGAGCATTGGCCTGGGATGCTAAGGACCCAGGATTGAAACCCCAAGGTCACCATCTTGAGAACAGACTCACCAGCTTGAGCTCGGGGTCGCTGGGTTGAGTGTGGGATCATAGACATGATCCCATGGTTGCTGACTTCAGCCCAAAGATCTCTGGCTTGAAACCCAATGTCACTGGCTTAAAGAGCTGCTGACTTGAGCAAGGGATCACTGGCTCAGCTGTAACTCCCTCACCCCCAGTCAAGCCACATATGAAAAAGCAGTCAATGAAAAACTAAGGTGCTATAACATAAGAATTGATGCTTCTCATCTCTCTCTTTCTGCCTTTCTATCCCTGTTTGTCCTTGTTGGTCCCTCTCTCTTTCTCTCTCTCTCTCTCTCTCTCTCTCTCTCTAAAAATAAAATAAAATAGGCCTGACCTATTTTGTGGTGGCACAGTGGATAGAGCATTGACCTGGAATGCTGAGGTTGCTGGTTTGAAAGTCTGAGATTTGCTGGTCAAGGCACATATGGGAGTTAATGCTTCCTGCTCCCCCCTTCTCTCTCTCTCTCTCTTTCCTCTCTCTTTCTCTCTCCTCTCTAAAATAAATAAATAAAATAAAATAATTAAAAATTAAAATAAAATAAAGTTTAAGGTAAAAGGTATATGTACATAATTAAAAAGTTGGGTCAGAATTCCTAAATAAGAGAATTCCTATTGGTAATTCCTAAAGAACATTTTTAATTCTGCTTGTTATTTTATGGTAATATTTATTTATTCTTGCCTTGTTCTACCAAGGAGTGGAAGTGGCATATAATCAGGATGTTGCATTTACATTTTCCTAAATAAGCCATATGTGATAGGCATGAAATAGTTAACACTCCCAAGCTTCTACTTAGCTAGTTAAGCTCTGCCACAGGGAGACATGTATGCCATGCACAGCACAAGAGAGATGAGAGCCATCACAGAAAAAAGGACATTGAGCAATAACAGTCTTCTTGGCAGTGTGCAGCCTTGATTATGCATTTCCCATTTTACTATACACCAGGTCCTTAAAAATGTTTCATCCGTCATTTTGTTGTAACACTGATAAGAAAAATAAATCAGTTTCCAGCCAAGGCCACTGTCTGTGTGCAGTCTGCACATTCTCTTCATGTCTGTGTGGATTTTCTTTGGGGACTTGGATTTCCTCCCACATCCCAAAGACGTGTCTGGTAGGTGAACTGACGTGTCTACATTGTCCCTGTCTGAGTGAGCGAGTGTGGATGTTGAGTGCACCCTGTGAGGGAAGGGTGTCCTGTGCAGGCTGGGTTGCCTGCCCTGTGGCCTGAGCTGCAGGAACAGGCTCCAGCCACCTGAGACCCTGAACTGGAATAAGCAAGTTGGAAAATAATTATATCAACTTCTTTTTATTCACCTTTCTTAAAAGTATGAGTAGCTCACATTTATTTCAATATTTAATATGAGGAGTGTTTGGAGTCTTTTTTAGGAGTTTGGTGATGCTTTAGTGATCAGAAATATGCCATAAGAATTTAACTGTTGTTTCCATCATTTAGCTTACATTCAAATTGGTTTCATTATACATTGTTTCACTTAAAGTCACAGTTTCCAAGAACCCATTGATGACATTGAGAACTTATTGTAATTTTCTCTTTCTATCTTTCCCTATCCACTCTCTTATTTTATCCTGAGCAGACAGAATAGGACATATTTTCCAGGCATTTTGGAGGAATTCTATAGGTAGAGAAAGCACACTTTCTGAATAAATATGTTTAATAACATTCCATTCAAAATATACATATGTATATATAAAAATATTCAACATGCATTGTATACAAGATATAATAGTGTGTATAATAAAAGAAATATTAACAGCATTAAAATTCAGTTGCTAATTCTTTCAGGAAGCAAACTTGTAGTTTCAGGATTAAATTCTTAACAGATGTAAATGAAGGACTACAAGACGGTTCTGCTATTAGTATATCAGCTTTAAAAGAAGTGACCAGTTCAGCCTACCTCATAACCGTGCAATACAGGCTGAAGATAGAGGGCCAGGGTGATGTTAGAAGAGATTCTAGATAACTGATATATCCCCAGGCAATTCCAGGCTAAGGAATTATCAAACTTCTAGAAGAGTGTGACAAAAATTGATGCTAGAATCATCTTAGATTTGTATATAAATTGTGGTTTGCCATTGTACTACTTAATTTCATCAACAATAAAGTGTATAAGTTTAGTTTTTCTCAATAGAGCATGGGCTTATCCTTACAACATCTGAAGTTAAAGAGAACCCCTTCAACTCCATTTAGCCATTTAGCACTTTCCAAGTTAAAGCTAAACAAACAAACAAAACAAAAACAAAGCATCCCCAAGACTGAGCCTATAGAAATTCTGCCACTCTGGGAGGGTCTGTCCAAGCAGGTGGCCAGGCACTCTCTCTGGTAATCTCAGCTCTTTTAAACCTCACCACGATGTTATACTATTTATGAATTGGTGACGATAAATTTCAGTTACTTTAAAATACATATATTAAGTTAGTAAATGTGGCATTTTAAAATATGTATATTTACTTTTCATAAAACCAATGCTCTCTCTTTTTAAAAGCCAGCAAAATATTCAAACTTGTCCTTCACCAATTAATGTTAATTTCTATTAACATGATTTAGCAAAACTACATTTCCTCAGCTATAATAAAAGCAACTGTGAAGAGATGAAATTAAGAATCACCAAACCTGGCCTGTGGTAGCACAGTAGATAAATGGTTGATCTGGAACACTGAGGTCCCGGTTCAAAACCCTGAGCTTGCCCGCTCAAGGCACATACAACAAGCAATCAGTGAACAACTAAAAGGAAGCAACTATGAGTTGAAACTTCTCCCTCCTTTTTTTCTTTTCTTAGTTATATCTAATAGAAGGCAGCACTACTTAGCTGTGACCAGTGGTGGGATTTAAATCATTTAACAACTGGTTCTCTGCCCTAATGACCATTTTAAATATAAAAAAATGATATACCAAAAAGTAGCTTGTTATTTCATGCATTTAATACTTAAATAATAACAATAAAAGATGTGTACAAAACTAGATTATGTTGTAAAAAATATTTTAAAATGTTAATGGAAAAATATTAAATAATACCTAACTAAAAACAATAAAACTGCTATCTAAGATATTTCTATATTGCTTCTTGATTGGCATCCTCACTTGCTATTTTTTTTATCTATGGACGGAATGAATATTTCTATAGGTGTTTAGAACACTCTGTTGCGCAAATTAATGTTAAAAAAGAGTAAGGAATGCAAATTTGTAATTTCCACATTGGGCAGCTGCCCAGGTGCCCACCTAAAGCAAACCCTGATTACAAGTGCCATTTTAACAACCGGTTCTTCGAACTCAACAAAAAATTATCTATTAGTTCTGCCAAACTGGTGAGAACTGGCTGAATCCCACCACTGGCTGTGACCAAATCTATCTTTCATGATAAATATGTGTATTTCCTTCAATTACTTTAGGAGTTATTAGAATTTCAGCAATTGGTTCAGTTTTTTTCTGTATTTTATTATTATATCTTCTTTTACTCATTACTGTGATCACATACAACTTTATACTTCTCTTGCTTGAAGAGATATCACAAAAAATAATTTTAATAAATGTATGCAATATATTTGCATAAATTGCTTCATATATTTTAAATTCCAGAAGCTATAATTCTGTGACTTAAATGCTTTTAACCTGGCTCTCAATATGTAAAAAATTATTTAAGGCTATATTGGTTTCTACATGAAACTTTTTGCAAATAGTCTACAGCAGTGGTTCTTAACCTGAGTTCTATCGAACCCTAAGGGTTCGATGAGTCAGTCTCAGGGGTTCGGAGAAGCCTCTGCCACGGAGGCCAAAATAAAGTAAAACCGTAATTTGTTGTGAGTTCATGCACTTTGTTGGTTTTGTTCTTTGAGCAAGGTGATGTTCATGCACGGCTCATTTTGTGCACCAGTAAGAAAACATATACCTATGTCTTGAATTTGGAAAAGAAATCATATTTTATTTATCACTAAAGAAGGGTTTGGTGAATGTGCATATGAAACTGGTGGGTTCGGAACCTCAAAAAAGGTTAAGAACCACTGGTCTACAGTATTTGTGAGTTCTAAGACTAGTGTTAACAATTACTCCTTCAGTGTCTTCCAGGAAAGGCTATGGCCTTCTGTTTACTTATATGTACATGATAACATATCCCAAAGAAAAACAAAATTTTAAATATTAAAGGCATTAAAAGTAATGAAGACAACAAGGGTCATTAAACATCTAGTATCTTTGAACTACGTGTAGATCATGAAATTCCTTATCCATAAAGTCATAATATGGGCTTCCTACTAGAACAGGAAGAGAAATATTGCTATATATTTATTCCTGTAGCAGAGAAGGAACATTGATCCCTTAAACCAGGGGTGAGGAAACTAAAACCTGTGGCCAAATAGGACTTACCACCCATTTCTATAAACAAAGTTTTGTTAGAACACCACATTCATTTGTTCATGTAATGTCTATGGCTCCTTTCATGCTACAGTGGCAGAGCTGAGTAGATACAACAGAGTTTGTCCAGCCTGCAAAGCTTAAAATACTTGCTACCAGGCCATTCAGATAAAAAATTTGCCAAGCTGTGCACACTTACAGCCTCCCTCAAAAGGAGGAAGTAAGACATATTAAGATGCTGAAAATCGAATTACTAGGATTATCATTATTCCCTTTTGTAGGAGAGATAGATTTGGGGTATAAGTTTCAATTTGTCACAAGATTTTGTTTTTCTACTCAAAATATTGTGAAGTACTTGATAAGGGGTAATGTGACATTTTTTCTTATGATAGGGATTGTGTGCACAAATGATGCACAGTGGAAAAATGTATATTTTAAGCCACAAAAAGAATTAACTCTTACCATTGCAACAGTATAAGTGGACTTAGTGGGTATTATGTTAAGTAAAATAAGTCAGGCAGAGAAAGACAAATACCATATAATTTCACTTTTATGCAGGATCTAAAGAACAAAATGTACAAACAAAATAGAAACAGACTCTTCGATACAAAGGACAAACTGATGGTTGCCAAAAAAAAGGGTGGTTGGAGGGCTGGGTGAGAAAGCTCAGTGAAGGCATTAGAAAGTACAGATTAGTAGTTTCAGAACAGTCACAGGGATGTTAAGTACCGCATAGGGAATATGGTCAATAATATTGTAATAACTAGGTATGGTGCCAAATGCGTAGTTGAAGCATTAGGGGGATCACTTTGTAAAATATTTGATTCACCACATACTATGCTGTACATCTTAAACTAGTTTAGTATAAAATAATATTGAATGTCAGCCGTAATTGAAAAATAAGATTAGAAAATAAAATTATGTTTTAATAAAAACTTATTTAGAGGTATATAGTATAGATGAATAGATGTATAACTATATAGCAGAAAAGGCAGACACCAGAAACGCTTGGCATAGCTGACGGCTGAGATCATAGCCAGAAAATGATGTGAAATACCAAGTCAGAATCCTTGAACAAGGCAGGCATCTTACAGAAGAGCAAGCATGGCTGTGGAGACCTAACAGGTAGGCCCTGCCCTTTATTACAGGTCGGGACCAATAGTACACATTTGTGACACTCTCTTCATTGATTGCTATCATACGTATGGCAAAAATCTTTTTTAGAATGAAGGAACGGCTCCACCAACTGTTCCCGTCTCAGGATTTCTTACAGCTCATTCTCACCATGCTTTTATTTATCTGGGAGTCCAGAAAGCTCCCTCAACCTTCATACCGCCAGGCAAGCTTAGAGTCATGGTACCTATTCCTTTACCTTCCCTCTTCTTATCTCCCTTTTCTGTGCCCTGGGTGAAGTGAAAATAAGAATCATCTCTGAAATACCTCTATGTGCTTGTCAGTAAATCACCTGGAGGCACAACTGTCTACTATGAAGAACAAGATGAACCTTAATTAAGATTTGAACATTTAAACGCAACTCGTAGTTCTCTAATTTGTTTCCCAACTACTGTAAAGCACACTGAATTTTTTTTTTCACTTTAGTTGTTTATTGATTGCTTGTCATATGTGCCTTTGACCAGGCAAGTCCAGGGTTTCTAATTGGTGACCTCAGCATTCCAGGTCGATGCTTTATCCAGTGTGCTACCACCCACCAGGTCTAACTTAGGTTTTTTGTTTGTTTGTTTGTTTTATTATTATTATTTTTTTAATGGGGTGACACCAATAAATCAGGGTACATATGTACAATGAAAACATCTCCAGATTATCTTATCATTCAATTGTGTTGCATACCAGTCACCCAAAGTCAAATTGTCCTCTGTCACCTTCTATCTGGTTTTCCCTGTGCTCCTCCCCTCCTCCCTATCCCACCCGTCCCTCCCTCCCCCCACCCCATAACTACCACTCTCTTGTCGATGTCTCATAGTCTCACTTTTATGTCCCACCTATGTATGAAATCATGCTGTTCTCAGTTTTGTTTTATTTTTCTGATTTACTTATTTCACTCCGTATAATGTTATCAAGGTTCATCCATTTTGTTGTAAATGATCTGATGTCATCATTTCTTATGGCTGAGTAGTATTCCATAGTATATATGTACCATAGCTTTTTAATCCACTCGTCTTCTGATGAAGCACACTGAAATTTTTATGATAACATTTGTGTGGTACTTGACCAGCTTCATAATATCCTAACTTATTATGAGTTGCTTGACAGTTGCGCCCAACACCAGATTAGGCCTGTGACGAGAACTTTGCAGAGTGGGAAAAAGAGGTCAGTGGGTTCCCCAGACTGCACAAGGCAGGACTGAATACAACTGATTTGATTTGTAATCATGTGCTCTTTTGATCATCTCGAGTAGCCTCCCAGGAGTCCAGAAAAATAAACTGCTATAAACTGATGGTCCTGAATGTGTTGTGCTAGGGACTGAATTATGACCCCTCCACACCCAAATTCATTTGTTGAAGCCTTAATCTCCAAAGTGACTATATGTGAATATGGGGCCCATAAGAAGATAATTAAGGTTAAATGATGTCATAAAGCCAAGACTCTAAGATAAGAGAATTAGTGTTGTTATCAGAAGATACACCAGGAGCTCACTTTCTTTCTCTTTCTGCCATGTAAGGAGATTGCAAGAAAGCAGAGGTTTTCTCCGCGAAGCCAATAAACCAGCACCTTGATCTTGGACTTCCCCGTCTCCAGAACTGTGAGACATAAAGTTCAGTTGTTTAAGCTTCCCCATCTGTGATATTTTGCCATGCATCCTAAGCAGACTAAAACACATTGCTAAGATTAACATTAAGGTGAGGAAAATTCGGAGTGGGTTGGGACATACAATGTTTGCTTCAGTACAATCTACACTGGATAATAATATAAACTCAAAATACTGGTAAAATAAAAAGGAATCGGTGATGAAGTTTCTTCCTGTAATTGCTCTGAAAACATCTATCCAAGGCATACAACCCTGAAGACCATATTAAAATAGTGGACGGTGAGTTGTGTATGTAAAACAAACATTTTGGGGTTTCATCAACTGAAACACATTTATGTTGTCTAAAGCTTCGAAGCCAACCTTGGTGAGCTGCACCTGAAGGAGGGGAGTTTGGGGAGTAGCCCCTAACATCCAGGGGCTGGCCTGGTACTCTCAGTCAGGTCTTTGTGTTCTCCTGTTGGACACAAAAAATTTCATGGACTATCAACATCAGACATGATAATTCTGGTTGTAATGGATCAAGACAGAAACAACACAACTCCATAAAATCATGTCTAAGCATAGACGAAACATGATCACTGTCCAAGTCACAAAATACCCGATATGAACATTAACCCTTTTGGCCAAAACAAGCAACTGCCACTGCTTTACCAGCTACAATTTGTGTTCTCTATTGGCAAGAATTATCACTATAATCATAAAATTAGCCCCGCTTCCTGAAAGCATCCTACCCAGACCAAAGCCCCGATTCCTTAAACCTTCCCCAAATCACCTAGCATCCCTGTACCAAGCAATAATAAGTCTTTCATGTTCCACTGCAGATATATTACCCTTGATCTTAGCCTGGAGGACAGTAGGGGCAGCTGGGATAAAGTGGCTCTGATTTGTGCTTACTTACCCCATTTTGTTTCTCTTATGAGAGCCCCTTAGTGAACATATTTTGTAGACTAGTAAAATATCAAATGCTAATACAATACTGTTGTCAATTCCCTTCTGTTTTAAAGTGAAACTGAAATCAGGCTCAAAAGTATCAAGGGAATTGATATTTCGAAGAATTCTGAAGAGCTATGAAGCTTCTACATAGTCATAGCAACTCTCTCTACTGGCTGCCAACAAAGTAAACAACATAAAATGTGATGTTTGTATTAATTGAAGGCATTTTTGGTTTTGTCTGTCTAGCACCCATTCTCTACTCTCCTCCCTCTTCCAACAGAGTATTATTTCCTGCAAAGAAATAACTACAAGGGGTATATACAAGGTTCATGCACTTACTCCTACAATGGGGGTGAACATGTGACCTTGATCTGGCCAATTAGAAGACCTCATTCCCCTTGCCACACCACCTGTTCCAAGGAAAACAGGTAGCCTAGGCTTGGCTAATTCTGGGACTGTTGTCCTGCTGCTATGGACACATGACTTCTTATGCCAAGTGCTAAGCTGGTGGCATGTGCATCTGTGACTCCCAATGGCCATCTCAGCTACCACATAGAAAGAAACTGTCTAAGAAGATCCACACAGACAGTAGACCTCGTGTGAGTCACCAGATTCAACAATGCCTGAAGCCAGCAGCACTCTTGAATTTCCCAGTTATGTAAGCCAATAAATTAATTTTTTATCCTAAATGCATTTGAGTTAAATCTCTATTCATTTGCAAACAAGGGAAACAGAACCAAAGAATATTCCTTCAAGTTTGCATATTGACCCATCCCAATATGTCCAGTCAGCTCTACCAGATTGTTCTATATATCAGAAGCCTCCTGCAATTGAGGGTGCATAGTGGTCATATATCCTCCATCTGAAGTAGATTTGTTACTGATGGTGTGTAACAATGAAAGCAAGTATAAGACCAAATTCAAGTAAACCTACAAACACTAGCAAATAGACACAGAAGTGAAAGAACCTATTCTTATACACCCACGGAAGTCCTCACTCTCTTCTCACAAGCATCTTTCATGTAAGGTTTGTTCCAAACAGACACAATATTCTGACAGTAGGAACAGCTAATTTTTAATCAGAATCCTTTGGGAAGTGAGGGAACCAGGACCACACACCACACAGAACTTTGGGCTTCCTGTGCTGCTTTAAAGGGACCAGAATGCTGGCCTTCATATTAGAGTCATGGTGTCTACAAAGTCCTTCTAACCCACCACTTATCTTCAACACCACCTTTTCGCCAGTGAAACATCATTTATCATTATGCAAATTTATGATATAAATTATGCTAAATTATGATATAATTTATACCAGTGGTAGTCAACCTGGTCCCTACTGCCCACTCGTGGGCGTTACAGCTTTCATGGTGGGTGGTATCGGAGCAACCAAACGGTGCCGCGATTATATAGATTTAACTATAGTAAGTTGTTTTATAAAGATTTATTCTGCCAAACTTAGCGAAAATATGACATAAAGTACTTGGTAAGTAATTATTATTATATGCTTTAACTTGCTGTAACTCTGCTTTATAAATGTGATAAAGTAAAGTTACTTCCCTACTTTATAAATCACCATTACTATGGAACCGGTGGGCGGTTAGAAAATTTTACTACTAACAGAGATACAAAAGTGGGCGGTAGATATAAAAAGGTTGACTACCCCTGATTTATACTATCATTACAGTAACTAATGAATGTGCCTGTAGACTGTAAACTCCCATCTAGGGTCATTCCAAAGCTAACCATCTTTAAAGTGCTAGTTTCTGAGAAGGGGACTTCAAACCACCCCATATGAGGCAGATTGAAATTAATTTATATATGCATACATCCCATTGTTCACACAGAGAATAAAACACATACCAAACTTTAATCTTATTGAAAAGCAAATAAATCCAACATAGTATCTAAAACATTTTTTTATCTATTCCTAGGCTTTGAACATACCACAAAAATAGGATCATTGGCAGCAGAATGTGGCAAGGCGCTTGTCCCGTTCAAGAAAGAATGAACCAAATTATGAAGGCTCATCACTTGGGAGTCTGGAGTTCCATCTGCTTTATCAAAGCCCTCCAGGGCATTCCTGGAAGAAATCAACAGCAACAACAACAGTCACAAATTGATGGGGGGGGGGGGGAGGCGGTTGGCTCCGGCCTACCTAATCATCTCCCAATTTGAGAGTGGGTAAGGAAAAGGGAAGCTATGTGACAGCTCATTGACTAAAAAATAGCCCCAACTTTTAATGATCATCTTCTCCAAGGGGAGGGAACTCTTATTCAGCTCTGGTTTTTCACCTGCTCAACTGGATTAGATATCTTTTGTGTACTGTATGACAATTTTTAACCTTCACATCCATCTCCCTCAAACACAGTCATAAAAATCTAAACGAACTCCTAGAGGGCAGTCTTTTTTTCTTCAGATTTTTATTGTCAGGGCTCAATACCCTGCCCAGCACATGGTCTATGATCAATAAATGTTTTTTGAATTAACATGTAATCTTATATTCCTATTTCTCAACTAAACAGACCTGCATCTTTACTATATTCAGTGTTCTAACATATCCCAAAATAAACATATCCTGAAATTTCCCTGTATTTTTTATCAACCTCCCCATTTTCAGGTAATTCTAATTGTCCGTAGCCTACTCAGTAATCCTCAAATTTAAGCATACAGCAGAATCATGGGAGAAAAACACTCTTGTCATGTCCCACTCCCAGAGTTTCTGACTCAGTAGATACAGGCTGGGTTCTAACAATCTGTATTTCTAGCTTGTTTCTAGGTGATGCCAATTATGGTTGTCTGGGTACCACACTTTGAGAACCACTCCCTAAATCTCTATGGAATGCAAGCTGTGTCAAAAGCATTTTTATCACAATGAAAAACTAATACCCGTTCCTTTTCAAAAATAATCTTAGCCTGACCAGGCAGTGGCACAGTGGATGTGGATAGAGCGTCAAACTGGGATGTGGAAGATCCAGGTTTGAGACCTCGAGGTCACCAACTTGAGTGCGGGCCCATCTGGCTTGAACAAAAGCTCACCAGCTTGGACCCAAGGTCGCTGGCTCCAGCAAGGGGTTGCTTGGTCTTCTGAAGGCCCATGGTCAAGGTACATGTGAGAAAGCAATCAATGAACAACTAAGGTGTCGCAACGGCAACGAAAAACTGATGATTGATGCTTCTCATCTCTCTTCGTTCCTGTCTGTCTGTCACTATCTATCCCTCTCTCTGACTCTCTCTCTGTCCCTGTAAAAAAAAAAAATAGATAATCTTAAATGTTGCCCTTTATCTTACCTTTGGCACCACCCTGAGGGCTGTGCCAACCTTGTCACAGAAACTGAGACCTCCTACACCTAACACAACTTCTGCATTTAAGTTCAGTCTACCCTGACCTGGCTCCAAATAACCTTTCAGCTATATAATTTACACCCTGATAACATAGAAAATCCAGTTTGGGAGAATAATATGAATCTATCTAACATTTTTTTTTTTTTTGGAGTCCCATTCATGCTTGTTTAAAATCTTATTTATATACATATTTTTCATAATTTTTAAGGGCTTTTTAGAGGGAGAGAATTATTAGCTGGCCTTTAAAATTTACATATGGCAATGTCATTGCTGTGTTGTAATTTAAGATGCATTAAGTCTATAATAGTCCTCTGAGATATCAGGCCCCAAAATTAAGCTCTATGACAGATAATTTATTTTTAAAATGACAGAAAAGTAAAAGAAAGAGCATGAGCAAATATTTTTAAATACTATATTCAATGAGTTACCCTGGTTCTGAAGACTAAGATATATATATGGAATACAAAATATGTTTTTAAAAAGCTAAGTTACGAAAACTGTACTATTAATTATAGTGTATGGATGATGACTTTTAACACTGATCCCTTGTTACTCCTCTTATCAAGCCCCTCTTCATTATTAACTTTGTAAATCTCTCTTAACACCTGGATTTTTTTCTGTTCATTTCAGCCACAGTCATGAAAATCTAAAGTACCAGTCTAGCAGAGCTCAGAGCACCTACCTGAAGCTGAAGGTGGAATTCTGGAAGAAAGGAGGATTGTCAAACTTCTCGAGAGACAGACAATCTTGTACGTCTTTTACGGACGGCAATTTCTCACCATCTCTACCCCTTTGATTTCTTCTCAACAAACCTTCATAGGTCCCATTACACAAGGTGACCCGGCGGTTGTAGTCATCTAAGCTAAGATTTGTAAGGGGATTAAAAAGAATATGTCTTACTTTGTAGAAAGTATCATAACTTTGGGCCAAGCAAACCAATCAGAGTCATCCAATAAAACTTATTACGGTTACCTTACAAGGATGAAAAATATGTGCTAAGAGTACTACCTCCAAAGGTACTTCAAAAACATAGATGCAAAAGTATGATATATGAATAAATATGCCTAATAATTACCCAAATACTGGAAAGACAGGAAGACAATTTACAGACAGGGTGGTAATTCCTAGTATGTGCATTTGAATCTTAAATAACTGAAGAAAGAATAAGATGACCATTACTATACTGAGCTAAGTCAATTTGGGCAGAGGGAAAGCATTTTAAGCAAACTAAAGGCAAATGGAGGCTGTCAGAGTGAAAACAGATGAAACAATATGGAGTGGAGGTATTAGGACAAACGCTGTATTAGAAAATGTTCTAAGACAGTGGGATGCTTATGTTGTAACATGGAGACTGACAAAATTTCATCCCTCCCCCAAAAGATTATATTCTACAGGTCTATTGCAGTCTGAAAGGCCACTGTTATTTTATAGAGATAAAATGTTAAGCTGTTTCTGTGTGGGTTTTACTGGGTAGGGGGACGTTAATGAGGATGTGGGAAATGAATCAGCATCAGTACACATGAGAACCAGAGGCCAGTACCTAAAATGAGGCAAAAAAATGAGCCTCCAAGGCAACATTCCCAAATGTGTTCAAGTGAGATGGTCTGTGAAATAAGGGTGCCAGATTCAGATAACTATAGACCCTTCTTGAGGAATAATAATACACTTACATAAGAAATGCCCTGAATCACTCTCAAATTAAAAAAAAAAAAGTTTTTATTAAGCATTCCCTAAATTTATAGAAATCTCTTTTCATATACCGCCTATTAATATAATACCTCAAGGCACTGAAAAACAGTGCTTTATGAAATTATGCTTAGTCACCTAAAAAGCACTCGTTACATCACTAAGTCGTGGGGAGCACTATCTGCAGGGCTGCAAGAAAAGCTGAGGATGTGAAGGATGGGACTCCAGCTAGCTTAGACACCAGCTAGCTTAGACACCTGAAAATATGCCCATGCACAGCCTCGTGGGTGTTGACAATGCAGATCTCTCTGTATCCTGGAACAGTCAAAAGACACAGGACAGGGAAGCTCGATCAGCAGGGTTAAAAATAAGATTTTGGAAAAAACAATTGAATAAAGGAAATCCTCTTGGGGAATGTTTTTCTGAGATCTGAGCCAGGAAAAAGAAATAAATTCAAGGAATCAATGAGGACAGACTTTCTCACGGGCTGCGGGCTGCTCACCTCCTGTGTTTTTGAGTACTTAGATCTCATCTTCCCATGCCCCTTCTCCTGCCTCTCTCAACTCCCAGTGCCCTGTGGCCCAGCCACATCAGATTGCTTCCAGAGATTGTTCTAGCTTTATACATGAAATTCCCCACAACCTTGAACATACTCACCACCCTCCCTTCCCTGGTTGAGGTCTTTGCCTCCTTAGATCCTTTCCCTGCCTCTCTCCTTGGCTTTGCACATACATCTATTATGATACTCCCTTCTGATACTGTATGATTTGTTTACAAGCAATCCACCTGTGTAAATACAAAATGATATTCAAAAGGAAAGCTATGTTTTATTTATCTTTACATTCCCAGCACTATCATAGTGCTTGGAATATAACTGGTGCTAAAAGAGTTGATCTCAAAATGATGGCCAAGCATACCCAATTCACAAATGTGATTTTTATTCCTCTATTTTTTATGAAAGGGCTTAGAATTTTTAAAATCCCACCTCCCCCCAAAATAAAAATAAGTAAATAAATAAAAAGCCCACCTCCCCCAAGAAAGTCATTTTCAGAAACATGTCAACAGAATCCAGCATGCATTAGAAACAGAAATATAAAGGGACTCTTCATTTCTCAGAGTAAGAAAATGCGGTCTCTGGATTTCCAGACCAGATCTTATTACCTATCACAGACAATTTCCCAGCTGGAGAATCTTGAGTTCTGACTAATCAGAGTCGGATCATCTTGTCTTGCTGCCCCGAGCAGCTGATCTGTACACACATCACACTCGTTCCTGCCTGTGGCAAAGTTCCAGTAGGGCAAAGCAAAAGACTCATTGCCAATAAGTCGCTGAAAGCAAAGGGCATGTCTCATTTAATTCATACCATCAGATACAACAAGAAAGCATATAATGCAAAGACTGATATGGGTCTTCACAAAATGTATAGCATAATTTAAAGAACAAAAGGTATAGTGTTCGCCAACCTGAAGATCTCTTTCCAGCCACAACAAATGGTACCGGTGCCAGGTGACAAAGGCAGGTCCTTGATGTGAAAAATCAATGGCCTTGTATGGGCGCCCTGGTCCTAAAATGGTTAAGAAACTAATTAGAGATCACAGAATAGAATTTTTTTTAAAGTTAAACCTTACCTAGAATGTGCCTGCAAAGCCAATACATCCATGGTTCTTTTGTCCAAAAAAATTGGTTTTGTTATTTATCTTTCTGAAAGCAACAACATCAACAACAAAACAATTTTAGAAGCAAGTCAGTTTTAGGATAAATTCCTCTACATCTCTCAAAAGTTTGATTGTCCACAGACACAGAGAAATTTAGATCACTTTCAGATTTTTTTTTTTTTTTGTGGCAGAGACAGAGAGAGTCAGAGAGAGGGACAGATAGGAACAGATAGGAACTAAGCAGTTCCTTAGTTGTTCATTGATTGATTTCTCATATGTGCCTTGACCAGGGGGATACAGCAGACCAAGTGACCCCTTGCTCGAGCCAACGACCTTGGGCTCAAGCTAGTGAGCCTTAGTCAAACCAGATGAGCCCACGCTCAAGCTGATGACCTAAGGGTCTCAAACTTGGGTCCTCCACATCCCAGTCCAACGCTCTATCCACTGTGACACCGCCTGGTCAGGCTAGATCACTTTCAGATTTAAGAGCCCATGTTATATATTTAATATTAAGCAATAGTGTATTCCATTAAGATGAAATCATAGTAGCCAGTGTAATAGATCATTAAGACCAAAATAAAATACATTTTTATTTATTTTTATTTTTTAACAAGAAAGAGAAACAGACAGAAAGGAAGGGAGAGAGATGAAACACATCAATTCTTCATTGCGGCACCTTAATTGTTCATTGATTGTTTTCTTATATGTGCCTTGATGAGGGGGGGCCTCCAACTGAGCCAGTGACCCATTGGTCAAGCCAGCAACCTTGGGCTTAAGCCAGCAGCCTTGAGCTTCAAGCCAGCAACCTTTGGACTCAAGCCAGTGACCATGGGGTGATGTCTATGACTCCAGGTTAAAGCCATGGGTTCAAGCTCAGGTGACTATGCACTCAAAATAGAGATCTCAGGGTTTTAAACCTAGATCTTCAGCATTCCAGGCCAATGCTCTATCCACCACACCACCACCTGGTCAGGCAAAATATATTTTTAAAAGACATTTTCTAACCAATTCTTTACAAATGCATACATTGATAAGGGAGGGATTAATTAAGAATAAAGCAACTTCTACTGCACTCAATCTACTTCAGCATTTATATAACCAAAATGAATTTTCACAACTTTCACAGATTTTGCCTTCACCATCAATCAGTTACAACTACTGGCTGAGAAGCCTGGTCATCGAGAGTAGAAGAGAGAAAAATATATACTGGTATATTCGAACCAATTTGCTGGCCACTGGTCTGCCAATTTCATTGAAAAGTTGTGGGCAATATTATGACCTCCCTACTGCCTGTTCCACCCTTTTTTCCCCTTTCATAACAGCTTTTGATGATTATGTAGAAACTTTAGCTACTTTAGTTCTTTTTCAAAGTACCTATAATAACTTCAGAGAGCTGAAAAGAAATGAATATAAATTTAATTTCTGGATATGACTAGAAACTATAGAGTTATTTTCCTCTTGAGAGACTAGCTTCTCATAAAGCAACAATTCCTCAGTCATGACGAGAAAGATATAAAGGTTTATGACCAGAAGAACCTCTTTATCTATCGATAAAGAAAGACAGATGCTTACCTGAGAGGCACGATTTTAAAAGACTCACATTGAGGAAAGGGCTGTTGTTGCTGCTGCTATTAGCTACACAGTCCTTTTTAAATATTTTAATCCAGAACAAAGTTTAAAGTTCTCAAAACACAATTATGAAGAAGAAGAATATTGTATGTCAACTGTAATTCAACATTTTTTAATTTAAAACAATTTATATTTAAATTTAAAAAATGGTGAGGGAGAATGAAGTGATGGGGAACCAATGATAAACGCAAGGATGGGCAGTTTCAAATGAGAGTGGGACTGTTCAAAGTGAGCTTGAGGTCCTCATTCACCCTGACACCCAATAGGGGTTCCCAGATGGGAGATAATTACAGGTATAGTCAAGGGTTTGGAACTGCATTGAGCTGACCCTGGAATGGATTCAAGCCCTCCTGGAACAAACTAGTGTCTATGGTTTTTCCCTGACTGAAAAATGACCAAGGATGAAACTGAGCTACTAGATTAATGAAGTTCCCAGCACACAAACCCCAAGTCCAACCCAGGCCCCAATATTTAGGACCCAGAAGGGCTGGGCACCGTAGCTGTAGAGCAGTGGTTCTTAACTTGGGTTCTATCGAACCCTACTGGTTCGATGAGTCGGTCTCAGGGGTTCGGAGAAGCCTCTGCTGCGGAAGCCAGAATAAAGTAATACCGTAATTTGTTGTGAGTTCATGCACTTTGTTGGTTTTGTTCTTTGAGCAAGGTGATGTTCATGCACAGCTCATTTTGTGCACCAGTAAAAAAACATATACCTATGTCTTGAATTTGGGAAAAAAATCATATTTTATTTATCACTAAAGAAGGGTTCAGTGAATGTGCCTATGAAACTGGTGGGTTCGGTACCTCAAAAAAGGTTAAGAAGCACTGCTAGAGTATAGACAGTAACTGAGCCAGAAGGAACACAACATTGCTGTGGCTCAGATTATGATTTTCGTGACAATACAACTCCAGAAAAACCCTGGGCATCCCAGCAGTGCATGGGCACCAAAAATGATGACCTAAACATTTGATAACTAATACATGTGAATTCAATGTGACACTTCTAGCACAAACACTCTAATTCTGCCCAAAGACGTTTCACATGCTTTAACGCACATTCCATTAATTCCTCTAATTTGAAGAAAAGGTCAAAGAGGGCTTCCATGGCAACAGTTAGAAATGTTTTCTTCTGGCATCAAAAAGAACTTGCCTTCACTTTACCAACTCGTGCCTTTGAGAATTAACGTCGTAGAGAAGAGTTAGACTTTGAAATCAAACCACAAACCACAGGAGAGAACATTTTCAAATGACTGCAGCCAATGTACAGGAAGAAACTGCTCCAGCCTAACTGTAGGCAACATGTGACAATTGTCTGATTTTCACAAACCTAACCCTTCCTTCAGCTTGTGCCCTTGTGAATTCACTTGCCTGAAATTACTTTCCACCCACCCACCCCCAAACCCAAATCTATAATAACATGCTTCAATTTAAGAAAAACACCCACCTAATAATGTATCTCTTACAGAATAATAATGGAGCCACACAAAGAAATCATAAATGCTGCAGTTGGCAACCTGTGGCTGGGTCCCATTGGGTCCAAGCAGCCCCAGCCAGTGTTGCGTAGTGATCACGTAGTCAGGGTGTGTGGTATTCTTTGCGAGGTCTAAGGCACCCAGGAACTGCTCTCTCTCCTGAGGCGTCAAAGAATGAATGTTCTGTCGAACAACCAGTGGTTTCTTCTGATCGCAGTTGGAGCCAGTCCAGCCAAACTTGCAGTCTCCACAGTTGTAGCCAGCAAAGTTTCCTAGAGTATTTAAGGGAGGATAGGGTGGGGAAGAGATAGCATAAATAAGTTTATATAGGTTGGAAGAAATTTCTGAATTTGAACTTGGGGTAGAATGGAAGAGAAGATGAAAGTGATTACAAGAGGGAACAGAAAGGCAATTTCTATATTATATTGAAATGTTTGTACAGGTATCTCAAAATGAACTGAACACTAGAAAGTTTCCTAAATTTTTTTCCTGCAAAGACACAGGATATTAAATGTATGACATGCTGTTATGGCTGAACTTTGTCTCCCCTAAATTAATATGTTGAAGTCCTAAACCCCAGTACCTCAGGATATGATTGTCTTTGCAGAGAGTTTATTTAAATGGATAATTAAGTTAAACTGAAGTCATTATAGTGGCCCTTCATCTAGTATGACTGATGTCCCTATAAGAAGAGGAAAGTTGGGCACATTCAGTTACATAGATAGTGAAGACATGGGAAGAAGACAGCCAAACCTGCCAACATCTTGATCTTGAACTTCAGACCTCGAGAACTGTGAGACAATAAATTTCTGTTTGTCACCCTGTCTGCGGTACTTTGCTATAGTGGCCTTAACAAACTAATCCCAGACATACTTCTCCTCACTAGCCATGCCAGGAATCTCTTCCTATGTCCTCTCCATGCCCCTACCTGTCGAGCAGCAGCCTCGACATCCACGCTGCTGAGCCCTACTGTTCTGTGGCGTACACTGAAAGGCTGACACAAAACAGTTCATTGATTTGGAGAAGAGCATATACACTAAGCTAAAAGTGCCCAAATAAATAAGCTGATTTTCAAGAATTTACAGGAAAAACTAACAGTAAGAAAGCTGGTTTATTTCACAAAGGAGACAGAGTTAAGACAAAATCAATGGAAGCTGTCAGGTCATAAAGGTGAATTAGCTGCCATGGTGTCAGGAAATGCAAATCACTGCAGGTTCCCTGTGGTTGCACAAATGTCTCTGCTCTGGAGGAGAAAAGCATTTAACCTGGGTGACCAGCTCTCTTGATCACTTCCTTCTCCATCTCACGCTTCCAGATCTTTTTACTTATTCTTCCTCCTTGGTTGCCTAGGTTACCTACTCCTCCTTTAAGCTTCCCATGGGTCCTTTACAGGCTCATCCTTAATTCTACATGTGAGCTACGGATGCTTCCACGCTGTGCTCCCGCAGTTCCTCCTATTCCCCTTTCACTGCATTTATCACACCGACTGGAAACTTCTACTTGCCTCAGATACAGGCAACTGCAAGGCCCTGTACAAAACGAATATTTGTTGACTAAATGAAAGAAATAAAAAGCTGAATCATCACAATATACACTTTAAATGTCATACAATTTTATTTGTCAATTATACCTCAATAAAGCTAAACTTTTTAAAATATTAATTAGAAAGAAATATGTCAAATTTACTTTAATTATTATTTTTTTTAATTTTTAAAGAAAGAAATATGGTGCCTGACCGGGCAGTGGTGCAGTGGCTAGAGCGTGGGACTGGAATGCAGAAGGACTCAGGTTCGAGACACCGTGGTCACCAGCTTGAGCGCAAGCTCATCTGGTTTGAGCAAAAAGCTCACCAGCTTGGACCCAAGGTCGCTGGCTTGAGCAAGGGGTTACTCGGTCTGCTGAAGGCCCGCGGTCAAGGCACATATGAGAAAGCAATCAGCGAACAACTAAGGTGTCGCAACAAAAAACTGATAATTGATGCTTCTCATCTCTCTCCGTTCCTGTCTGTCTATCCCTACCTATCCCCCTCTCTGACTCACTCTCTCTCTGTCTCTGTTAAAAAAAAGAAAGAAAGAAGTATGGTATAAAGCCTGTAGTATATAATTCAATAAGCATAAATTTTCTTTTTTTCTTCTCCCTGTCTTTGTGGATTAGAAGGAGAAGCTGGCTTTGTAATTAGTTTTGATAAGTACCCAAATAGAGGTAAATAAAAAATGTTATGACCATAGTAGAGAGAGGGCTATTTGGATCTTTAAAGAAAAAGAATATTTTCCAGTATACAAAAACAAAACAGTTTTTATACTACATAAAGAATGTGTACATTCCTTCTTTTCTATTAACCCAAAGAATTTTTTGATAGTTGGAAAAACTGTGCTTAACCTGTCATAAGTAGGGAAATATTTTCCAGAGTAATTGGTTATCTGTGCTCATGCTCTGTCACATATAAAATACATATTCTATCAACCTTTACATATCTTAATTACCCATGTTTTCCTATGTTTTAACACCATATGAAAGCATAAGTAAAAAATACTTAAAAAGAAAAATTCTACTAGTACTAAGACTGAAAATCATGTTTTTTAATAACTTGAGTTAAACATTAAAATTTATATTTATCCTTAGAGTGAAGCTATTAAATACAATTATTTAACAAATATTTATTGGACAGCTATTATAGTATCAGATACTATGCAAGGTGCTTAAGGTTTTATGGTGCTTGAAGTCTATTTTCCCTCAGGGTACCTATAGTAACTATTGTTTTTGTTTTGTTGTTTTTTACTTTAAATAATTTTTATTTTTCAGTTAGAGTTGACATACAATATTATATTAGTTTCAGGTGTACATCCAATGGTTAGACATTATAGTACTTACTAAATTATCATGCCAATAAATTTGACACCATACATAGTCATCATAATATTATTTACTATATTCCCTACTGTGTATTTTACACCCCCATTTTTAATTCTTAACCCCTTTACCTACTCCCCTAATCTTTTCCCATCTTAAAAAGGGCCCTTTAACATTTCTAGTAATACTGGTTTGATGGTGATGAACTCCTTCAATTCTTTCTTGTCCGGAAACTCTTTATTTGTCCTTTGATTCTAAAAGATAGTTTTGCTGGGTAATCTTAGTTGTAGGTCTTTATTTTTCATTACTTTGAATATGAATTGCCAATCCCTTTGGGCTGCAAAATTTCTGTGGAGAAATCAGCTGACAGTATTAATAGGAGCTTCCTCATAGGTAACTAACTGCTTTTTTCTAGCTGATTTTAAGATTGTCTCTTTGTGGCCCTGGTCAGTTGGCTCAGTGGTAGAGTACCAACCTGGTGTGTAGATGTCCTGGGCTTGATTCCCACTCAAGGCACACCTGCTTCTCCACCCCTCCCCCTCTTGCTTCTCTTTCTCTCTCTTCTCTTCCCCTTTTGCAGCCATGGCTCGATTAGAGCTAGTTGGCTCCCAGGCACTGAGGATGGCTCCATAGTCTCCACCTCAGGTACTAAAAAAATGGCTCTGGTTGCAATGGAATAAGAACACCAAATGGGCAAAGCATTGCTCCCTAGTGGGCTTGCTGGGTGGATCCCGGTTGGGAGTTTGTTTCTGCCTCCACTTCTCTCACTAAATAAAAAAATTAAAAAGATTACTTCTCGGTCTTTAACCTTTGGCATTTTGTTTGTTTGCTTGTTTGTTTGTTTGTTGTAACCTTTGACATTTTAATTATAATGTGACTTGATTTGGGCCTTTCTGGGTTTCCTTTGTTTGGAACTCTCTGCACTTCCTGAACTTGTATGTCTATTTCCTTCACCAGGTTAGGAAAATTTTCTGTCATTATTTTTTCACATAGATTTTTAATTTTTTGCTATCTTATCTCTCCTCCTTCTGGAACCCCCAGGATAAGAATATTGGTATACTTAAGGTTGTCCCAGAGGCCACTAGCCTCATTTCTTCTCTATTTTTTCTTTTTGCTATACTGTTTAGTTGTTTTCTACGTTCTTATCTTCCAAATCTCTGATTTGAACTTCTGCTTCATCTATTCCAACTATTGATTCCCTGTAATGTATTCTTCATTTCAGCTACTATATCTTGATTTCTGAATAGTTTTATTTTGTTTTCTAGTTCCATTTTTGTTTCCTATGTCTTTGTTGATGTTCTCACCAAGTTCATCCACTCTTCCCTTAAGTTCATTGAGCATACTTATAACCAGTGTTCTGAACTCTGTTTCTGGTAAATTGCTTGTCTCCATTTTGTTTAGCTCTTTTTCTGGAGTTTTGTTCTGTTCTTTCATTGGGGACATGTTTCTTTGTCTCCTCATTTTGGCGCCTCTTTGTGTTGATGTATATGTATTTTATAGAGCTACTAAGTCTCCCAGGCTTGGTAGAGTGGCCTTTTGTAATTAGGTATTCTGTAGGGTTCAGTGGCACAGCCTCCTTAATCACCTGAGCTGAGCACTTCAGGTGCATTACCCATGTGGGCTGTGCATACCCTTCTGTTGTACTGGAACTTTGATTGCTATTGGCATGACAATGGAGGGATTTAAACCAGGCTGGTGGGTTTCAACCATAGTTGCCACCACCATGAAGGATCAGCTGTGCCTGGCTTCACACCACAGAGCAGAATTTACTTCAGTGGGGCTCTGGTGCTTACTAAATCTACCCCTTGAATGTGTCACTGTGGAGTGGCTCTGAGTCCTCCTAGAAGGTGCAGACCAAGGTTAGCCACCATCTGTGCCCTACCCAGGGCCACCCAGCATGAGCTACAAAGTGATCTGCAGATGGCTGCTACTTGTGCTGGACTTAGAGGCTCTCAGGAGAGGCCAAGCTACAAACTAAGGCTGGCTGCTGCTAGTGACATACCAGGGCCCACTTAGAGAGATGTATGGAGTACACCAAAGCCAGATGCTGCTTGTTTGAAAGATTTTAAGAAAGCCTGAAGCATGATCCAAGACAGGACATTCATATGGAAAATCCATTGGAAATAGCTTGGTGAGACTGCAAATTGAGTGGGTCCGGGTCTCAGATAATCACTAGGATGGGCAAACAGTATAAGCCAGGTTGATGAAGACTCAGATATGGCGCCTGACTGCCATCTCTATGTGGAAGGGCACAGCAAAGGAACAATGGCCTCTGTCAGCACTTCTGTCTAGGAGAAAGCTGCCTCTCCAGCTGATGTCCCAGTACCAGATCATTCAATTGCTTCCCATTCATCTCCACCACACATGGGTTGGAGACTAGCCTGCTCCATATCTCTGCTTCTCATCCACCCTTCAGACCAGTCTCAATGTGGCTTCTTCTTTATATCCTTACTTGTAGTTTTTCTGTTTAGCTAGATTTTAGGTGGTTCTAAATGATGGTTGTTCTATAGTTTAGTTGTAATTTTGATGTGGTTGTGGGACAATCTGAATACTGAATTTACCTACATCACCATCTTGACTAGAAATTGTACAATAATTATTTTTAAAACATCTTTAATTAAAATGTATGACCTATTTTGGCAGCTTTTATAATAAATAAAGTACTTTTTGAGGAGTGATTGAATAAAATGCATCTGAGGAATACTAAACACCCAAGCTTCCAGCTGTTCACCTATAGCCAGACGATTAGAGATGGATGTATACAGTTCTACAATAAAAATGTAATTCCTTCCTTCAAAATTCTAAGAAGCAGCACACCTACATTTTGAAATAATAAAGTCAATACATTTCTACATTTAAAGGCATAAAACTTGTCTTTGAATTTTGGGGTTTCATTGCTCAAACAGCATAATTCATCATGAGCTTTAAGATTCCTACTTTTTCTTTACATGATTATGAAAATAAGCAACTGAAAAGTTGCTTGAAACAAAATTTCCAATAACTAATTATCTCCTTCAGCCATTTATTCAGCAATTTACTTGATTAATATCTACTACCTGGCCTGACCAGGCGGTGGCGCAGTGGATAGAGCGTCGGACTGGGATGCGGAAGACCTAGGTTCGAGACCCCGAGCTTGCCAGCTTGAGCGCGGGCCCATCTGGCTTGAGCAAAAAACTTGCCAGTTTGGACCCAAGGTCGCTGGTTCCAGCAAGGGGTTGCTCGGTCTGCTGAAGGCCCGCGGTCAAGGCACATGAAAGAAAGCAATCAATGAACAACTATGGTGTCGCAACGGCAATGAAAAACTAATGATTGATGCTTCTCACCTCTCTCCATTCCTGTCTGTCTGTCCCTATCTATCCCTCTCTCTGACTCTCTCTCTATCCCAGTAAATATATATATATATATATATATATATATATATATATATATATATATATATATATATTTACTACCTGAAGGGCAGTTAAATCAAACATGCCTTCCTCTGTGCTCCCACAGTTTTATGTGTATTCACAAATTGCCAAACTTTGTAACTTTGGACTTCACCTCTCAGAAACTATCATATTGGGATAAGAGTTCTATTTCATATGGTTCTGTTTTTTAAACATTTATTTGTTTATTTATTTATTTTAGATTTTATTTATTCACTTTGGAGAGAGGGGACAGAGACAGAGACAGAGAGAGAAGGGAGGAAGGAGCAAAAAGCATCAACTCCCATATGTGCCTTGACCAGGCAAGCCCGGGGTTTCAAACGGCAACCTCAGCGTTGCAGGTGGACACTTTACCAACTGCGCTACTGCAGGTCAAGCTACTTCATATTGTTCTTATGTAAAACAAGCATGTTAATATATTAGAACATTCAGAATGGTGTCTGGTGCATAGTAAGCTCTATATTGTTGTTATTATTGGTATTACTGGATACCACTTATCAACTAGTACCATGTAAGTATTTGTTTTCATATCTGGCTTACTCATCCACTACACTGCCAACATACTAAAAATCACATAATGTTTTTTTCCTTTTTGTACTTTAGAAGCCTAGCACTATTGGTGCTAAATAAAACATTGGTTGGGTTCATAATGAAGAAATCCAAGAATAATTGAACAGAAGAAGTTAGGCACTAGAGGATACAAACATAAATAAAGCACAGTGCCTTTATCTAGGGAGATAAATATGAACACAATGAAATATCAATGCAAGTCTGCCTGTGGCAAAAGTGAAAACAGAGGAACAAACCAAGCACCAGGGAGACAGAAGACATGATGTTAATTCCGGCTCAGAGGACCAGAGATCTTTCACAGTTTTGTTGAACAGAGATATCTCTTTTCACAAAGCCAAGGTTGCCCATGAAAAGCAATTGTAGGAGTACAAACAAGAAAAGATTTGTCTGAATTTCAACTCACTTGTGACACAGAAATATATTCAATAAAAAAATTCATTTTATGGGACTATATCAAACTAAAAAGCTTTTGCACAGCTAAAGACAATAAGAACAAAATAAAAAGACAAACCACACAATGGGAGAACATATTTGACAAGACGTCATATAAGGGGTTAATAACCAAAATTTATAAAGAACTTATAAAACTCAACACCAGGAAGACAAATAATCCAATCAAAAAAAATGGGCAAAAGAAATGAATAAACACTTCCCCAAAGAGGACATACAGATGGCCAATAGGCATATGAAAAAATGCTCAACATCACTAATCATTAGAGAAATGCAAATTAAAACCACAATGAGATATTACCTCACACCAGTCAGAATGGCGCTCATTAACAAAACAACACAGATTAAGTGCTGGCGAGGATGTGGAGAAAAGGGAACCCTCCTGAACTCCTGGTGGGAATGGAAACTGGTGCAGCCACTGTGGAAAACAGTATGGAGATTCCTCAAAAAATTAAAAATTGAACTGCAATTTGACCCAGCTATCCTACTTTTAGAAATAAACCCTAAGAACACCAAAGCACTGTTCAAAAAGGAGAAATGCGCCCCCTTGTTTATGGCAGCATTGTTCACAATAGCGAAGATCTGGAAACAGCCCAAGTGTCCGTCAGAGGACGAGTGGATTAAAAAGCTTTGGTACATATATACTATGGAATACTATTCAGCCATTAGAAATGATGATATTGGATCATTTACAACAACATGGATGGTCCTTGATAACATTATACTGAGTGAAATAAGTAAATCAGAAAAAACTAAGAACTATATGATTCCATACATAGATGGGACATAAAAATGAGACTCAGAGACATGGACAAGAGTGTGCTGGTTCGGGGGGGGGGGGTTAGCAGGAGAAGGAGACGGAGGGGGTTGGGGGAGGGGAGGGACACAAAGAAAACCAGATAGAAGGTGATGGAAGACAATTTGACTTTGGGTGATGGGTATGCAACATAATCAAATGTCAAAATAACCTGGAGATGTTTTTTTCTGAACATATGTACCCTGATTTATCAATGTCACCCCATTAAAATTAATTTTAAAAATTCATTCTTTTACCACGCCCCAGAAAAAAATACTTCAATTCTCTGCAGATCTTTTTCATTTTTTAGCTTCTAAACCTGGCCGAAATATTTTGTTAAATGCTGAAGATAGCTGAAAAGTTCAACAATGTAAAACCTAGTACTCAAAGTGTTTATTTCTGTCATTTAAATTTTCTAGTAGTTTCTTACATCAATTTAACAAGTTAACTTTTTCCTTTAATCCACCAATAGCAGAAGCAAAAAATATAAGAGGGACCTTTTAGAAATGGAGAAAGAAAAAATAAAGGATCTCTAGATATCTGTCTACCATTGAATATGTTCTTGACAAAAATTAAATTTAAAAAAGCAAAGTCCAATACCTACTTAGGACTGAGATAAAAATGAAAAAAGACTAAGAGTAAGTAACCAGACTATGCACGTTCCTACATGAACTACAACAGCTCACCCTCAGAGAGCTATTAGACTAAATAAGCTTAAAGGCCACCAATTAGTGAATTTATAAGGAGCGCCAAATAGCCTATTCCTTTTAATTAGGGATTCTATTATTTTAATAACAATACTTTATACTCACATAGGGCCTTTCATCTATAGAGCTCAAAAGGATTTTGCAGGTGTGCTTTCATCATTATCCCCATTTCAGAGATTGAAAAATGGAGGCAATTAGTCACTTGTGCAAACAAGATCTTCTCAGACAACTGTTCAAAAACTATTTGGTATGCATGTTTTTCAAAAGTCTAGAGGCACAGTTACAACTAACTGCTCAGTCTCAAAAATGACAGCTGGAAGATACGACTTATGAAGTGAATGACTGTCTCCTGAAATCCAGTTCTTCCTGACAATTAAGTTCAATAATGTTTGGTTTTAATTTATTCCCACAGAAAATATAGAAGTTTTCTCTAAAGAATTTGAGGACATAATTTAAGATTTTTTTTTTCCCTTCAGAGTTTACATTCATTTTTTTTTCTTTTTTTTCCAAGTGAGAGGAGGGGAGACAGAAAGAAAGAATCTTGCATTACCCCGACCAGGATATACCCAGCAATCCCTGTCCAGGGACGATGCTCTGTCCATGGGGCCATGCTGGCAACCAAGCTATTTTTAGTGTCTGAGGCAGGGGCTTCATGGAGCCATCCTCAATGCCTGGGGCCAATGTTCTCAAACCAATCAAGCTATGGCTTCAGGAGAAGAAGAGAGAGAGAGAGAGATAAGGGGAAGGGGTAAAGAAGCAAATGGTTGCTTCTGTGTGCCTTGACTAGGAATCAAACAAGGATATCCACATGCTGGGCTGATGCTCTACCACTGAACCAACTGGCCAGGGCCAGTTTTCATTTATTTTAATTAAATAAGCTAAAATCTTTTACCAACTTCAAGATCATAGAGACTATGGTGTGTTAATTTTTTATTTAAAAAAATTGTGGTAAGAACACTAAACATGAGATCTACCTTCTTAACACATTTTTAAGTGTACAATACATTACTGTAGTTACAAAGCTATACAGAACTGTAGAACTTATCTTATTCAATCTGACTAATTTAGATTCCTCATAAAAGTGATATTCTTCAGTATGTCTTTCTGTGGCTGGCATTTCTTTAGCATAATGTCCTCCAGGTTCATCCATGTTTTTACATATTGCAGAACTTCCTTATTTTTTTCAGGATGAATAGTGTTTAATCGCACATATACACCACTTGGCTAGGATATGTAGAAATTGGAAACCTGTATACTACTGGTGGGAATGCATGAAACTGCTATAGACAACAGTATGAAGGCTTTTCAAAAGCTTAAAAATAGAACTATCATATGATCCAGCAATCTCACTTTTGGATATTTATCCAAAGGAATTGAAATCAGGATCTCAAAGAGATGTTAACATTCCCATGTTCATTGCAGTACTATTCCCAATAGCCAAGATATAGAAACAACCATAATGTCCAGCAACATGCGAATGGCATGTTTATTTTTCCACTGATTTAACAAAGTTCAAGATTATCAATAATCAATTTGCCAGAAGTTAATCTACACCTCTTCCTTACATTTTGGGTCACCCTAGAACAATCCTTGGGGTCTTATGTGCATACTAATTATGAACCTACCAGAGAAGAGGGCTTTGGAGTACTCAAGATCAGTTTAAATTTTGAAGACTAGCTCCTGAACCATGAAAAAGCTACCCTAGCAAGGCAAACAACTCATTCTTTAGGAAGAATACAATTAAAGACATGTGTCTTGCTTTGGAACATATGACATATTACAATAATTATTGTGTATACTAAATAACTTTTCAGCTTAATGACTAGGGATTTAGTCCTAAGACCCAAAGTAAAAACCATCTAGCCACCCAAAGTTAGGATGGAAAGAACTATGGTCCTTAATGAGTCCAGACAAAACAAATATGGAGGGAAAGGGTGAGTCATGACCAAGTAGTAAGCTTCAGAAGCAGTCATGGTCTTGACAATGACCAGAGTTGGAGACTTATACCCTAAGTAAGCTATGCTTCCTTTGACTGGCTTACAGACATGTGAGGTCCTTACAGCCTGGACTTACAGGACAGGAACTGTTTCTCGTCCTCTGCCTCTGACCAGGGATTGAATCTGCAACCTTGGATTATTGAGAGGATATTCTAATCAACTGAGCTACCCAGCCAGACCCCCTTTTTATGTTATGAATGCAGGTCACTGTGACCCTAAGTTATCGTCACTTCTAGAGATATATTTATAAGGATTCCCTCAAGAAAAGGAGATTACAATTATTCCTTCTATTCTGCCATTCTCTATTCTTTCCATTCCTGTCTTTAAAAGAAAAACAAAAAAGAAACAAACAAACAAAAAACTTGTTACCCAGGTCAAATAAAATAAAGTGTTGATAAGAAGAGTTTAACGTTATATCTGATTTTCTAATATCTACCATTTGTCTCAAGATTCTATAACATGAAGTTTTACAACCTTTGTATTTTGTGGTACTCTAACGTGATTGACCTGGATATAAGTGTTCTAGAAGAATTTTTGAGTCATGGGCAAAGAAGTTACTTTGTTTTCTGGTTTCCAATTGCATAGGTAACATGAAATCGGCTGCTTCTCGATTGACTAAAAAACCATGAGAACTCATGAAATAATATCTATAAAGCAAATGCTCAATTAGCTTAGAAAAAATGGATAGTATATATTCAATATGCTATTAAAAATTTCTTGCCCAGACCCTGGCCGGTTGGCTCATTGGTAGAGCATCTGCACCATGTGTGGATGTCCTGGTTCAATTCCTCATCAGGGAACACTGGAGAAGTGACCATCTGCTTTTCCTCCCCTCATCCTCTCCTTTATTTATCTCTCTCTTTCTCACTCCTGCAGCCATAGCTTGATTGATTCGAGCACATCAGCTCCAGGCACTGAGGATGGCTCTGTGGAGCCTCCGCCTCAGAGAGTAAAAATAGCTTCATTGTGAGCATGGTCCCAGAGAGACAGAGCATCAGTCCCAGATGGCAGTTGCTGGGTGAATCCCAGTTGGGGCATATGTGGGAGTCTGTCTCACTATCTCCTCTCCTCTCATTTGGAAAAAGAAGAAAAAAGAATTTCTTGTCCAAATTAATGCTCAAGGTAAAACTAACAGATTCTTTGTAACACGGAATTAATAATATGGTTACAAAACTTATTATAAGCCAGAATTAAAGTTGAAAAAACTAACATCATTTCTACATTTATATCACAATCCTTTGTGCATTCCCTTAGCTTACTTTTTATACCATTACATAGTTCAACTATATGTATTTTCTTATGTTCCACTATCATATAAGAACATAATAAAAACATAACTTACAAAAGAAAAACTCTTATGCAGCTGGAGACTGTAGAACAGTGTCCAAGAGCTTTGTTCAAGTTGCTGCATATGTTTTCTTGTGTTTCCAATGCCCTGCCAGCATGTGAGAGTTTATCACTGCTGTGCATGCTACTGACACTGGATGGGAGCCCTGCCCAAGAGGATCTGAGAAGGCACAGAAGAGTCAGAGGAATAAGAAGGGCACAGAGATTTCAAAGAAATGGATAATAAGAGAGAACAAGGCTGAAAAGAGAGACACGGAACAAATCTGAAATGCCCACATCAAACCCAGACAAGAGTGAAAAAAGCCATTGTTATCTGATCACAATCTTCCTTCTCCAGATCACTGAGAAAGCTCTGACCTGCCACATCTCTCCAACTTTGGCAGAGTTACAACCCAGACATCACCTTTACTTTGCCTGAGACCTGTTCGAATAATTAGGAATGCTGAGACTAGGACTACAGAACACCTGCCTTGGATGCCTGTCTTCCAACCTCACCCACCCCTCACTTCAACAAGTACAAACCCATTTCAGGAGAGGGCATTGCATCGTGAAAGGACTTGCTCTGGGTTTCAAAGCTGACTCCTGAGCTCTTTAGCTTCCAACGGACAAGCCGGTGGTATGTTGGCATGAGTTCATATAGCCAGGCTTGGCCCGTGTATTGTTTATTTAGATTTCATAACTACATAGAGAGTAGGAAGAATATGACCAAGACAACAACCTTACTCAATTTTCTGCCTACAAGAAACAAACGTGCTTTTCCTTCCAAAACCTAGTCTCACAGTCAAATGAGTCTCATTCCTGCCTTACAAAGGGGCCGCATTCCCAGCCCGGCCCTCCCCACTAAGTTTGGAGCCCCACGTTTCCCCATACGGGTCCCCCTCACCTGTGCACTTGCAGGTCCGGTTGAAGAACTTACGTGGCCACCGCTCTCGGTCATCCTGGTTTCTCAGGACATAAGGACCACTCCAGGGCCTGGTGTCGGCTTGTACCTCTGTGCACTGGCCGCGGCCCTCCTGAGAGCCACAGACATTGGCCGGCTCCTCACCCAAAGGCGGGCAGCACTCCTTGGACACCAGGCAGTCGACCGTCATGCAGACCCGGGGGAACTGTGCCTGGGCTCTAGGCAAGATTCCATAACCCAGGAAACTGAGCAGAAGCCCCCACTGGAGGGGGCTCATGGCTTTATAATTGGGAGAACCTTCTCTCACCTTCCACTACCAAACAACTTTCTTCTTGTCCTTCACTTGAGCTCCTGAGCATTCACTCAGTTTTTGATTTGGAGATTTTAAAATATATTTTTGTTTTGCGGCCTATTCCTCTCTCTTTAAAAAAAAAATACCCTCTAAATCACAGAACCCATGCATGTGCACATGTGTACATGCACAGACTCTTTTATGTGATTCAAACAAATAAAACAAATTTAATTTTATTAGAGGCGCCTCTAACAGCCCAACTTAATGAGGGTAGCTTCTCCCCATCTTCCCCCTGTTAAATCAGGCTTTGTCTAATTGAGTTCATTTGCAGAGCACTCTAATCATACTACTTATTACACTGGTATTTCTAAAGCCCCTCCTTTCTCCTTAGCCCATGACATTAATTGCCTTGAACTCAGTTCAAAATCCAAACACCGGGCTGCCTTTATTCTTTCTGGATTGCCAAGCCATGGGGCCTTGTGGGGTTTGTGTGAGGGCTAGGAGAAGCCATCATTAGGGGGATTAGTGTTAGAGAAACCCTCATGGTTAGCACATGACCCAAAGTGCACAATGAAGTAGATGAACTTTCTGGCTTTGTGTCAAGAGGGTAAAACCATCTTCATTATCTGGGCTCATATGCTCCAGCCAAGCTTGTGACCTCAAACTTCCCAGAGAGTCAATAGATGTAGTGAGCTCGTTGTCAAAGGCCCTTTATAGACAAGCACGCACTGCTAACTGCAATTCACTCCTGATGGCTTCCTGATGTGCTAGAAAGACCACCACAAGAGGTCACACCACTTAAGAAATAAAGAAACATTTATGTAGAGCTGACATATAAGGAATTGCTTTTTTCCACAATTAGGGACCCTCTCTCCTCCAAATAATAATGTTCTATTCTCCTATTCAGCACATCTAGGCTGAAGATTTTTTTTTTTAGTTACATGATGAACCATGCCACCATAAATTCAAAATTGTCATTATCTAATTGTAAGGAATGTGATAAAACAATTTGAATCTAAGGCTTGAAAATGACATCTTTTGATTCCTGTTAAAGTTAAGCATTGTCGATCAAGAAGGATGCTTTCCCTTGTGTTTCAGGGGCAGTGAGGGTAGCGTCCAGATCTGTCAAAACAGCCATTTTCCCCTGCAGGGGCAGGACAGGACTACGGGAGTGCCAAAAGGGCCTCAATAATTCTTAAGAATATATTAGGGCATGAAGATACAGATTATTAATTCCAAAGCCATTTTTAAGGTTAAAATTTTTTTGTAATGCTGTTCCAATTCCATGTACTTCTGTGTCACCCCATGCTCTTAAGTTGTTGTGACTAGTTAAATGATAGTTTTCAACTCAGACTGTCCACCAGAGCCAGCCTGTATACCACTCGCCCAATCATGCGAAATCTCTGGGCTGTAACCTGGACTGCGGCCAGTCGTATCAGTTCTCCAGGTCATCTGAAGGTGCCCTCAGCACAGAGAATCACTGGCTCTGAATACCACACAGCTGAAAGATTCTGTGGATGTTAGCTCTGCAAGCTGCCCTCACAAACTACCCCAGGTTGGGTAGCTGAAATCACAGACATTTATTCTTTCAGTCCTGAAGGCTAGAAATATAAACTCAGCGTGTCTGAGGGCTGCACTCTTTCTAATGGCTCTGGAGGAGCAGCCTTCCTGCCTCTTCTCACTTCCAAGAGCAGCCACCACTCCTCAGCTTCCTTGATTAGAGGCAGCATCACTCCAATCTCTGCCATAGTCACATGGTCTCTCCCTCTTCTGTCTGTGTCCTTCCTCTGTGTGTCTCCTATAAAGATACTTTCCATTGGATTTTGGTCCAAGATGGATAAACCAGGATGATCTCATCTTGAGATCTTATTTATATCTGCAAAGATCCTTTTATGAAATAAGGTCCCATTCACAGTTTCTGAGGCATGGAATGGCTTCTTGGAGGCCACTATTCAACCCGCTATGACATGGATATGAAGCTTAAATAATACTAGAATTTCAATATCTCAGAATTGGAAGGGTGTTTTGGAGATCATTCACTCATTCCATGTGTATTTATTGACCCTTTTTAAGCCAACCTTGTGACACTTTGGGATTTAATTATTTGTTTCCTGGTGCCCTGATTCCATAAATCTTAGAATCAAAGTTCTTGGATACTGACACTGATGGAGTCAGCACCTCTCATGGCACAATGTCCCCAGGTCTAGGTCTTAGGATGCCATTGCTTTCATAACACTTGCTAATATAACTCACCTAGTCTGTGGCTTTAAATGCAGACTGTCATGACTCCCTACTCTGGCCCTGACTTTGGCTGTGATCTGCAGATTCATATATCTAACTCTCTTCTTGACCTCTCACTTGGAGGTCTAGACACTTCTCACTTAATGTGTTCTAGGTAGAACTTTAGCTCTCTTCTACCAGATTTGTTCCTCCATGAGTCTTCTCCATCTTAGTAAAGAATGCCTGCCACCAAAGTCCTGTAATTGTCCTTCGTTGTTCTCATTCCTGCCTCTCTTGTGTACGCTTCCCACCACATTTAAAGTAAAATTTACAGTCCTTCCTAAGCACTACTCAAAGGGTGGTCCACAGATCCACAGACACGTATTCCTGGTCTTCATTAAGGTACATACAGTAAGAAGAGAAAATGAAAATCAGCATTTAGAAACTGTCATAGCAATTTGACATTTTCACAACGTCGAGCACATGATCTGTGAACTCACCTCATTGAAGATGGGGTCCAGTTGGGCTGGGGGGTTGTCAAACTTGAATGGTGATGATCTTATAGCAGCGCATGCTGCAAACTAGTCATGTTAGATCATATGTTGTCCTGTGACTTAAAATTTTATTTTTGAAAGTCCTTTACCATAGATAGTTTGAGAACTGGCATGTAAGATCTTACATGACCTGTCCCTCATTCACCTCTCTCCCTCTTGTTCTGCAATAGCAGAGCAGAGCAATCACTGTTACTCAAACACATGTTCATTACCACTGTGGCCTTTGGACTGCCATTTCCTCTGCTTGCAATGTTCCTGCTCAGAATCCTCCTTGTCACTCAAGCTTCATCTCAAATGTTAGCTCCTAAGAGAGGTCATCCCTGGCCACTCACTTTACTGTGTCCACACACAGCCACCTACTCTATCACATTGCATTATTTGTTCTTTATAGCACTTATCACTATTTTAAAAATATCTTATTTATTGGTTTAGTTGTTGATCATATGTCTCCTCAGGTTCTTCCAGGAGACCAAGAAACTTAACCTGTGTTGCATTTCCAATGTCAAGAATAGTCCTTGGCAAAGAGCAGCTACATGGTAGCAATTGATAAGTAAATATTTCCAATTCTCAATTGTTTATGTTCATCAGAAAAGTCTCACTGTTATAGTGATTGGCTTTGTACAAATGTTATTAAGCTGACTATACAAAATAAATTTAGACTAATTTAAACACCACTAAATTTAAACACCACTATTATGTTGAGGGTTCTTTTTAAGATTTTGTTACATTATTAAAAACTTTTAAAAGCCACTGACTCCACATCACCAACACCACATTTACTCTTCACTATTTCTGATAAGGTATCATCAGTGTCTGGTTAAAATACCTCTTATATTACTCATCCCATGGCAAAGAATGCAATGACGGTCAATTGCTTAAAAGTGGTCCACCGTGCTCACTTCTGCTCATTTCATTGGCAAAAGCAAATCTCATGGTAAAGACTGCTTCTCTCAAAGACAGGGGCTCTGTGAGGAGGAGTGCTACAGGGAGGGGCAGCAAGAATTTTATTTTTACTGCATTTAAAATCAACTTAAATCCCTATGACTCTTTCATACAGCTTTGACACTGCTGCTCAAAGTCAAATATCTGTCCTAACTCCATCCCTTTTTCTCCTCTTATTGAATTTTCTTTTGGAATCTGTATTAGTTCACTCCAGTGACCACAATAAACAGATATTTATTTTCTCAGTCCTGGAGGCTAAAAGTCCAAGATCAAGGTATCAGCCAGATTGGTTGCCACTCAGGCTTCTCTCCTTGGCTTATCGACTAATAAATACTACTATTATGTTGTCTGTCCCTTTGCTCCCTCTTCACATGATCTTTCCTCTGTGTCTCCTTGTTTGTCCAAATTTCTTCTTCTTATAAGGACATCAGGCATTTTGGATTAGGCGCACCCTAACAGCCTCATTTTAACTTAATGGTTTCTCTCTCTCACTGTCTTTCTCTTTTTTCAAGAGAGAGGTAGAAAGAGAGAGTCAGGAGCATCAATCTGCTCCTGCATATTTCCTGGTCGGGGATTTAGTTGGCAACCTCTGCACTTTGGAACAATGTTCTAACCAACCAAGCTATCTGGCCAGGGCTTAATCACCTATTTAAAGGCCCTATTTATACATACAGTCATATGCTGGTGGTTAAGATTTCAACATATGAATTTTGGGAGAACACAATTCAGCCTAAACTGGAGGCTAAATACAAGAGTTCACTTTCACTTCTATTAAATGTTGCCATATTAAATTGATGTGCCAAACAATGTGATTTCTATTTTTCTGATCTTGGTGGGTTTTTTTTAATTGATTTGAGAGAAAGAGAGGAGAAAGGAGAGAAAGAAACATTGACTTATTATTTCATTTATTTATGCATTTATTGGTTGGTTCTTGTGCCCTGATTGGGGATTGAACCCTCAACCTTGGTGTATTGGGACAACACTCCAACCTACTGAACTACATGGCAGGGCTCTCGTCTTAGTCTTAACCATGCATTTGGTTGGTGTGTCATCACTGCCTTCAGAACTCAACTCATTGATAAAAATAGTAATGATACCATAGAGGTCATTGGCTGGCTCCTAGGGCATGCCACTCAGAGTCTCCTATTCTGGGGAATTACAGGGTAGATTGGAGGGGTCCTTGAACATCCTAAAATTGTATGGAGAATTCAGCATGGGTCTTTTTCTGTGAAGAAGAGTCATAAATTTGTTTAGTTTCTCAAATATATATTTTTAAAACTTCTTTTTATTTTATTCATTTTAGAGAGGAGACACAGAGTGAGAAAGAGAGAAAGGAGGGAGGAGCTGTAAGCAGCAACTCCCATATGTGCCTTGACCAGACCAGTGCAGGGTTTTGAACTGGCGACCTCAGTGTTCCCAGGTCAACGCTTTATCCACTGCGCCACCACAGGTCAGGCTCAAATATATTTATGACCCAGACCTTGAGACTTCAGCACAAGCAAAACCTTAGAGTTCCCTAAGAAAAAATTTAGATACTCTAGGTAACACTGGTGCTTCCAAAGGATACCACGGCCATTAACCACCTGTCTGCCTGTCCACAGTGGAGGAATTTCTAGTTTCCTGTTCTTCTTCAAAAATGGCAGAGGCCCAGGGCTTTCTCATACTCACCTGGGCTTGGAGAAAAAGACTTAAATGCTTAAAGGAAAAGGCTTAACAAGGCTGTAATCCCATCAGCCTTGCAGAAATATAGTCTAGAACATTGTAAGTACTTTTAAAAATGTTTGTTCAATAAATGAAGATTCATCTGTGGTGTACTCAACAGACTCACACTCATCCCACATGAAAGCAGGTATTCTTTATTTATCCCATGGAAAAACCAAGTTTGAGGTTCCACACTTTGAAAGAGAGCAAAGAAACAACATCTACCAAGGAATAATGACACTAATGCTTGATAGGTGAGAAAGGGTAGGAAGCATATAGATTATTTAACCTGGAATAGAATTATTAGGGAGTGAGCAAATTCTTTTCTTTCCTTTTTTCTTTATTTTATTTTTTTATTATTATTAAGTGAGAGGTGGGGAGGCAGAGGCAGACTCCTGCATGCACCTTCATGGGGATCTACCAGGCAGTGCTCTGCCTGTCTGAGCCAGTGCTCCATTGCTTGGCAACCAAGCTATTTTAGCACCTGAGGTAAGGCCATGGAGCCATTCTCTGAGCCCAAGGCCAACTTTGCTCAAAATATTCAAGCCATGGCTTCAGAAGGGGAAGAGAGGGGGAGAGAAAGAGAAGGCTGAGGGTAGAGAAGCAGATGATAGCGTCTTCTGTGTGCCCTGATCGGGAATCAAACCCGGGACTTCCACACACCAATGCTCTACTACTGAGCCAACTGGCCAGGGCATGAATGATTTTCAAAAAAATGAAACCTTTACTTTGGATTTGGTTAGAATGTAGCTACACGTTATGTTTGTGCTGTGATTCCCTCAAAGTTATTGAATTTTTTGATCCTTTTGAGTTCTTATGTATTACCAGATTATGTGATTTTCGGAGTAAGAAAGCAACCTAAAATATTCTGTTTTTTGCTTTGCTCCAAGCACTCAGCGAGAAGCTTGGTATATATAGTTTATGGTTATTTATTCACAGGCTATTATCTCCAATTCACTGAGTAGAAAGTGGAGGCTGTGAGACCTCAGGTAACAAGCCCTGTGACTAAGCTCTGTTTTCCTGACCCCTAAGGTCATGGTCTTTTTACTGTGCTGCATTGCCGAATTTACTACCTTGTCCAGGAAAGTGCTTCATGCTAAGGGACACATGGGAACTCACATTTATCTCCTGCTCTATGTCAGGTTCTGTGCTAGGCTTGCTCTCCTTACCCATGTTATCCCATCTAAATTACAACGAACTGCTGCTTGTAATAAAATACTTCCAATTTAAATGAATTGTTTTAATCTTGCTACCCTAGATAGAAGCTCTAAGCAAGTCACAATAGAATTAAAAAATCCTCATCCTGATAGAGAAAACTGACTGAAGCTGAGAATGTATGGCTCTTTCTATCCTTACATTGCTGAATTACCTTTTGGTATCAGCCATCCTCCTTCATTAAGGCATGTTATGGGAAAACGTCATGTAAAACTCCTAAGGCATTTTTATATCATCTAATATACTTCACAGTGTTATTTTTATGAGGACCCTGGGGAGATATTTCTCTCACAGCTCAGTGCCCAGAAAAGCCGTGATTCCTCCAAGCTTTTAGATCCTGTGACTCTTAGTGTTTTTCTTTGCCTTTGCAGCTTAGAGTTGAGTTTGCAGCCTCCATGTCAAGCAACTGATTCACACAGCACTCAGTTTGATATTTTCCTTCCCTTATGTTCTTGGATTCTGAGATTCTTATGTTGTCCCTTTGCAAATTTATGCATTTGTCCAGCCTATCCCAAATTTCTTGAGAAAAGAGGTGGAGAGATATGTACATCCACATATATTTCTGTTTAAGTCCAAAGGTAATAAACACCCACCCAAGTTATTGTTTGTAAAAAATTCATGGCTTAGAGAAGAATACAAAATAAATTCCAGAGAAATTAGTGCAAGCAATACGAGGTCTAAGGACATTAGCCAAAGAGATCTCAGATCATGAGCATGACTAGAATTAAATATTGCCTTAATTACAAAAAAAAAAAAAAAATCTTTGCTAGAAACTGAATAACAGAATCCAGGAGATATTTTATGGGTGTATTGAGACTATTTGTTGCCAATGAAAGCTATAAAATCAAGGACTACTCTAAGGAATGTTCTGAAATCTGGTAAAGAGAGGCAGCTGAGTATTATAGAGCTAAATAAATATTCTGAGTGTAGAAAAGTGCTCAATTTAGAAAGCAATTAATTTTACCCTGTTTTTCTATAGTTGGGGCAAGAACCTTAATGAAAAGAGATGTTCTGCAAACTTTCATTTTTCATTTCAGCACCTAGCACCATCTTGCATGTAAGAAGAACCTGATGTGTGTTCATGGCAGTGAACTGAATTAGATATTTTAGAGAACTGTGAGTGAATGATGCAGAGTGTGCATGCAAAACTTTGCAGGTAGGAACTCAGATGTCAGTTTGTGCTTTTCCTACATTCAAAGAATAAAATGGCTCCAAGCCTTGTAAGCAACCGAATAGGGTGCTAAATGTTTTAGAGTTGTTGCCAAAATCAATACAGAGAAATCATCTGCATCTTTCTTCTGCTCATCGGCAAGTTGCCTGCTCTTTTCTCCAGGCCTCAGAATGTGAAAATCCTCCACGTTTTTAGTTCCTATTGGTCTCCTCTGTCTGATGCTTTTTGATCTATTCTCTCCTGCCACATCATGGGGAAAAGAGATTATTTTTTCTCCTGTGCCCAAATTGTTTCCTCAATGCTAGGCATCTGTACTGATAAAAGCTTTGCTTCTACATCTAAGAGCTTTTTTTTCTCAGTGGTGTGAATTGTTCTTCAGAGGAACTATGGGTTAGAGATGGGCTGTGTCGCTTCTAGTATTTAGATGGATGCATTTTTTTTCTCTCCTGCGTACCTTTCTTTCCATTTCTTTTTCTTTCTTTCCTCTTTCTTTCTTTCTTCCTTCCTTCCTTCCTTCCTTGCTTCCTTTCTTTCTTTCTTCCTTCCTTTCTTTCTTTCTTCCTTCCTTTCTTTCTTTTTCTTTCCTCTCTCCCTCCCTCCCTTCTTTCCTCCCTCCCTCCCTTCTTTCCGTCCTTCCTTCCTCCCTTCTTTCCTTCCTTCCTTTCTTCTTTCCTTCCTTACTTCCTTTTATTTCTTTTTGATAGTCTATTCTTAAGGCTGTGTTTATACATCAAATATTTTAACTTCAGATTTTGCATCACTGTTCTATATATTCATCTCAGTTCTTTGTTATGCGACTGTGCCCTCTAATTCTTACTTTAACATCTTTTTTATTATTTTTCATCCTGGTAATGGGTACTCAATTTAGATTTTTTGATGTGTACCCATATAAGTTAATGACTGAGTTGGGGGAGTAATAAAGATATTTCTGTTTCAAAATATAGGACATGGAAAAGTAGGACAGCTCCCCTTTGTGCCCACTTCTGATCAAACCAAGCAAATACCACTTACACATTTGCAAAAGGTTATAAAGATTTCTCTAGACAACTTTAGTGCTATGAGATCCATCTGAGTTTATGAATGTGTGATTAGGACTGTTTGGGGTCTGGAAGGATCACCAACTATATAGTGTCAAATGAAAAACAAGGTACATAACTGTGAATTCACTATGCTAACATTCTGTGTGAATAGGTTGGGGTGGGGAGAGAGAGAGAAAGAATGAGAGAACGAGAGGATATGACTGTTTGTCTTTGTATGTTAATGTATGTAATACACATAAGAAACTGCTGCAAAGGGGACCTATATGTCTGGGGAACCAGAGAAAAAAGGATACTTATTATATTTTTTTTATCCATTTGCACATTTTGAATTTTGAACCATGGACATGTAGTAGTTATTTTTTATCATAAATATAAAATGTTAAGTTAAAAAAATTTAGAATGATGGGAACTTATGAGAATGACATTCTATGGATTAGTAGTATGTTTGCAAGCAATAAAATTCTTATTGCTTTGGCACAGCACAGATTTGTTTTATTGATCTTGACCCTGCTACTTACCTTGGACAATGTGGTCATACTCTCTTGGCCCAAGTGTCTTCATCTATAAAGCTGAGATGGCAATATCTACTATGTTTAACTATAAGGATTAAATACTATAGCATATATAAATTGCTTAGCAGAACCTGACACACAGTAGGTACTCCATAAAGAATAACTATCATTATTATTATTTCCATAAAATAATCCCCTGAGGCCACTGATAGCCTTTCAGATTTCGGCACTGACAAATCATTGATCTGGCCTATTATGTCATTTTTTATTTGTTTGGAGAGCCATTGCCTTCTTAATGAATAGCGCTACTGCCTCTCTTTCAGTGGACAGCCAGTAAGGGGATTGAAAGCCCCACTAAGATACTGAAAAATTCTCCTGAATTAATAGAAAAAAAAATTGTTCTTACAAATCACGGCAAACAACTTTCTACAAAATGTAAATTTTGCAATTATAAATTTTTTATTTCTGAATAATGTTAGTATAGAAAAACAGAAAATTAAATAATTTATTGAAGATTTTGGGCTAGCTTCAGTTATAAAAAAGCTTATAATGACATACTTTTAGAGTCACAAAATCAATTGAATTTATGAACACCAGCTGTATAGTTATGCCATGAAAATGATTTCATCTTGAGTGGGAGGATTTGAAGGCCAGGTCAGAACTCAGAGGAAGAGGCAGAAATTATGGCAAGGGAGCAATCTCCTTGGTGAAAGCATGTTTGTTGTTCCTGAAGACCCCAGGCAAATATCAAGTTGTCAGTGAACAAGCAAAGTCGTGGAACCTGTGGGGACTGGAAACTAGGCAGGGTGAAGAATTAAAGAGTAAAGCACATTTTAAAAAACAAAATAAACCTCCTTATATGTCATCAATTTCTATTGAGTAAATTTGAGTTCACAGAATTTGTCTGAGTTGCACATGATTACACAGATGGTATATTAGTTTGCTATGGCTGTAATAAGGAATGTTAAAAGATAAACTGAAACATATTAAAAATTTTAAGAGTTTATTTGAGCAAACATGGATTTAAATCATGTAGCCCCAAACTGGATGTAGTTAGGATCATTCCTTCAAAAGCAGTTAGGAGACAGGTTTTTATACAGAAGGTGTGGAAGCAAAGCAAGGAAATTACATGATCGGCTACTATAGCTTAAGTGGTTGCAGTTTTTGAAAAAGCTTAATCAGCTGTTTTTTATTGGTTGTTCTTAACCTTGAGACTTTTACAGTACTTCATTGTGGCTCATGCTTTAACTTGCATAGTAGACTACCAAGGCATCAGAGCCATGTCAGACCAGTGGCTTCTTTATTTGATTACTTTAACCCCAAATACAACAGAATGACTTAAGCAATAGAAATTTATTGTCTCACATTTCTGGGGGCTAAAAGTACAAGATCAGGATATCAGCAGGGCCATGTTCCCTCTGAAATTAATAGGGAAAAATCTATTCCAGGACTTTCTCCCAACTTCTGGTAGTTCCATGGCTTGTGGTAACATAACTCCAGTTTTCACATGGCATTCTTCCTGTGTCTGTGTCTCTGTGTCCAAATTTCCCCTTTCCACGATAATATTAGTATATTGGTTTAGGGGGTCCACCATACTCCAGCATGACCTCATCTTAACATCTGATTAGAGCTGTGAAGACCCTATTTCAAAATAGGGTTGCATTTGGAGGTACTAAAGTTAAAACTTCAACTTATCAATTTGGTGTGAAGGACACAGCTCACCTCATAACAGTTGATAAATGGTAAAACTGGACATTAAAACTTAGAAGTTCATTATCTTTTCACAAACAAGTCACCCTCAACAAATTGTCAAATTTTTCAGGTTAGTAGGAGGGTTGGTATGTGTCACATGGGAGAGGAGGAGACACTGAAGAGATGTCAGGGAGACATCATCATTGACTTTAGCTGCTTCTAGTGACATGAAGAATTCTACTCTATGTCATTGGGAATTCCAACTTAGCCTACTTCTGTAAAAGTTAGTATCTGTCAGGCACTACCAGAATCTCCTACTTTTCTACAGTTAATGCTATCCATGGTATCTTTAAACCATATCATCTCATAAATTATAGATATGAATGAGAAGTTAAAAAATCATTTTAGACCAAACTCTCAAATGAAAAAACTAAGGCCTTTTTACTAACAAAAAGTTGGTGAAATGCAGATTGGTCAACTATTGTGGAAAACAGTATGGCAGTTCCTTGAAAAACTAAAAATGAGGCCCTGGCTGGTTGGCTTAGTGCAGGGGTAGTCAACTTTTTTATACCTACCGCCCACTTTTGTATCTCTGTTAATAGTAAAATTTTCTAACCACAATAATGGTGATTTATAAAGTAGGGAAGTAACTTTACTTTATAAAATTTATAAAGCAGAGTTACAGCAAGTTAAAGCATATAATAATAATTACTTACCAAGTACTTAATATCAGATTTTCACTAAGTTTGGCAGAATAAATCTTTATAAAACAACTTACTATAGTTAAATCTATTTTTTTTATTTATACTTTGGTTGCTCTGCTACTGCCCACCATGAAAGCTGGAATGCCCACTAGTGGGCAGTAGGGACCAGGTTGACTACCACTGGCTTAGTGGATAGAGTGTCAGCCCAGCATGCTGACATCCAGGTTAAATCCCAGGTCAGGGCACACATCAGAAGTAACCATCTGCTTCTCTTCCCCTCCCTCACCCCCTTCTCTCTCTCTTCCTTTCTCACAGCCAATGGCTCAATTAGTTCAAGCATCAGCCTCAGGTGCTGAGGACAACTCAGTTGATTCAAGCATCAGCCCCAGACAGAGGTTGCCACGTGAATCCCAATCAGTGTACATGCGGGAGTTTGTTTCTCTATCTCCCCTCCTGTCACTCAAAAAAAAAAAAAAAAAAAAAAACTCATGAAGAATTCATACCAGATATGCCATGTGACTCTCTCAACAAACCTCAAAACAAGCATAATGAAGCAGAAAAGCCAAAATCACAAAATTGAAAAGACAAAAGGTATCACTTTGAATGCAGATAAATAATTAAGGTCTCCCTCATAAACAGATTAGGATTAAGGAACCATGGTAATAATTATCCTTAAAAACACAAGCAAGGAGCCTGACCTGTGGTGGCGCAGTGGATAAAGCATCGACCTGGGATGCTGAAGTCACTGGTTCTAAACACCGGGATTGCCTGATCAGGGCACATGTGGGAGTTGATGTTTCCTGCTCCTCTCCTTCCCCCTTCACTCTCTCTTACCCTCTATCTCTCTTTCTCTCTCACCTCTCTCTCTAAAAGTGAATAAATATAAACTAAAATAAAACACAAGCAAGGAGCCTGACCAGGTGGTGGTGCAGTGGATAGAGCAACAGACTGGGATGCAGAGGACTTAGGTTTGAAACCCTGAGGTCACTGGCTTCAGTGCAGACTCATCTGGCTTGAGCGCAGGCTCACCAGCTTGAGCGTGGGGTCTCTGGCTTGAGTGTGAGATCATAGACATGACCCCATGGTCTCTGGCTTGAGCCCAAAAGTCACTGGTTTGAAGTTCAAGGTTGCTGGCTTGAACCCAAGGTTGCTGTCTTCAGCAAGGGGTTACTCGCTCTGCTGTAGCCCCTGGTCAAGACACATGTGAGAAAGCAATCAATGAACAACTAAGGTTCCACAACAAAGAACTGATGCTTCTCATCTCCCTTCCTGTCTGTCTGTCCCTATCTGTCCCTCTCTCAGACTCTCTGTCTCTGTAAAAAAAAAAAAAAAAAAAAAACCTCAAGCAAGGATTTCTCCAATTTATCCCAAAGTATTAGAACTAGGCACTATCGGCACTCTCTTGAACTTAACCTCTAAAATGAAAGTAAATAGATTTAGAGGGGTTCCTTAGAATGATGTGAACTATAGAAGGAATGACAGTGACCAATTTTGGAAGGTATAAGGGAGATAAGAGCACAAAAAAAACATTCTTCATGGAGGAAAGAAAAAGCTGACTTGGTTGGACCTCAGAACCCAAGAGATTCTCACAAATTAAGAGGCATCACGGGGGTGCAATTGGGTTCGCTATGGAAGGATCATTAAACAATTTGTTTAAGAAGCTGTTAAAAACACAGATTCTGTCTTGCATCCCAACAAAGGACTTTGAGAGATTAAATCGTAAAAATTCTATAAGATCCCAGGCAAACTGGAAAACAGAAGGATTAAGTGCATGTCTATCCACTGAACAACTAGATGCATGGGTTCCTTCTCCCACTGGTCTCCAACAACACTAGCCAGCACTTTATATCTTCCAGACAAGAGATTAAAGTGTTGTCTCTGAAGTAACTGATTGGCACAATTGTATTTGAGGGAGTGACCTACAATAATCATCAGAATAGCATCCCTCAAACAGCCAAGTCAAAGAACCCTTCAGTGAAGACCATCAGTCAGCAACCTGTGTCTCTGTCCCAAACACGCACACAAATAAATGCACAGAGCTCCTGATCAGTATACCAGTGCCTCTTTAAGATAATTTTTAATTTTTCAATTAATGTTTACATTCAATATTATTTTGTATTAATTTCACATGTACAGCATAGTGGTTAGACAATCATATATTCTACATAGTGATCCCCTAATATTTCCAGTATTCACCTTGTACCAGATATGGTTATTAAAATATTATTGACTACATTTTCTCACTCTTAAATGTGAATAGGTGAATGAGGAGCATCAGACATTTCAGAAAAGCCTCTTATGGGATGCGTGTCAAAACAAAGTAGGAAGGCAGGAATAAATATCCTTTCATCCAGAGGTTTCAGTGTTGGTAGAAATGTACATTAACAAGCCTCATCATCACTTTTCTCCACAGAGATGGTTCATTTAAGTAACACAGAACTTTACCTACATGGCCTACTCAAGGTCACCTGAGAAATACATTGTGTAATCTGGAAACAGATACTCAAAATGTATCATAGTCTCACTGCAGGTCCAAATTCACTGCATCCATTGGCAAGTACTGGAGGAAAGAGTCATCTTTTTTATTTTTTTAAGATTTTTATGAATTCATTTTTTAGAGAGGAGGAGGATGGAGCAGGAAGCATCAATTTCAACATGTGCCTTGACCAGGCAAGGCTTGAGTTTAGCACCAGTGACCTCAGCATTCTGGGTCGACGCTTTTATCCAATGCGCCACCACAGGTCAAGCAAGAATCATCTTTAATGTTCACAGAAAGGCTTCTACTGGCTGGCCTTCCCTCAGCCTCACCAAGTGCCCACATACCTGCAAACCCAGACTGCAGCCCTCCTCTTTCCTAGCTTATCTGCCTCAAATGTTGAATACAGAATGTGAATGTTTGTTAAGATTTTTTCTGAATTACTTTGAGTAAAGGAAGTAGTTGGCCATATTTTCTTTTGTTCCCCCAAACTCTCCTATTAATCCCATGAACAAACACTTATTCAATACTTACTGTATTGCTACTCACTGTGCTAGGCACAGGGAACACTACAGCATGAACTCATTGTTCTACTGAGTTGTGCCATTGATTGCTTCTCATGTGCACCCTGACCACGGCTCATGCTGGTGCTACAGAGATCAAGCTGATGACCTCGGGATCAACAATTCTAAGCTCAAACTGGCAGCCCAACATTGGAAACTGATGTCCTTGAGCTGGAACAACTGTCCTCACTGCCCCACCGGCCAGGGTCAGACTTTTCCTTTTTCTTTTTTTATTTTATTTTTTTGAATCTTAGATTTTTATATCCAGTAAAACCAATAAGAATCTTTAATATTCCACAAAAACAGAAAGCTCTTTGGGGGTCCTTTCATTTATTTTCTTGAGCAAAAGGGTATTGGACCCAAAAGTGAGAAAACCATTGTGGTTTATCCCTGCTTGGCCCTGACCTCAGAAGGCACACTGTGATGGAATTACAGACCAATCCCACAGAAGGCTCTGGCTGTGCTGAGGTTTTTGTCCTTTATAGCCCAGGAAGCTTTGTGGTGACCTGTGGACTTGGACTTGTTGGCATGATTTTTGACTTTCAGACTAATTGCTTTGGTTCTTTATATGTTTGACTTGGGCGAGTTGGCTTGTTTTCATTTTGAAGTTACCATGTCTAATGACTTTTCAGCCACCTCTTCCAGGAAGGAGTGCCATATTGGCAACTACATCTTCCTGTGCACCCTCATCAAGGGAGGCTTTGCAAGGTGAGGCTGGCCCTGCACGTTTTGACGGGCACATACGTGGCTGTGAAAATTATAAATTGGCGAATCTGCCCTGAGGTTTTTAGGGAAGTTAATTATCTTAAAGGCTCAAATCATCCCAACATCATGAAACTGATAGAAGTGATTGGTACCCAGGATGAGTTGTTTGTCATCATAGAGCCTGTGAATGGTGGGGACTTATTTGACTATCTGCATGACCATGGATGAATGGATACAAGATCAAGGAGAAAACCTGCCCCATGTTTTAATAACTGTGGCCAGAGGCACATACTGCCACCGGGGGGCAGAGGGGGGACAGAGTGCACCGAGACCTGAAGCCAGAGAGCATTCTGGTCAATGGGGAGCGCAATATCAAGCTAGCAGACTCTGGCTTCAGTACAGAAGTTACAGACGAAAAACTGAGCACCTTTGGTGGGACCATCTTCTTTATGGTCCCAGAGATCTTGTAGCTCCAAAACTACGAGTGTCCAAAGATTGGATGTGTGGAGCCTGGGGGTAATTCTCTACAATATGGTGACAGGGATTCTGCTGTTTATGGGGCAGAACTTTGGTGAAGTGAAGAATGAGACTGTACATCTTGCACCAGATTTTATATCTCCAAGGTGTAAAGAACTTCTAAAAAAACTTAAAGATCCTCAACTTCCGCCAAAGGACACCCCTAGAAGATATTATGAAGGACCTATGGGTCAGCTTTGGGCAGGAGAAGGAACTGAGTCATACTACAGGACACCTCGGGGAGACCTGGACCACCAGGTAACAAAAGGAATAAAGAACATGGGATTTCAGCAACAGGACATATAACAACAGGAGGAGCATATAACAACGTCATGGGAACATACCTCTTCTTAGAAATGAGGAAGATGAAGATGAAAGGCCACACTATTCAGGTAAATCCCTGCCCCTCCTCCAACCCCAGCATTAGTCTTTCCTCTACCCAAAAGGTTCACATATTAAAGAAGGAGATACAAAAGTCTGACAGTACCCAGGAGGATCCACCACTCTCCCCCCTGGCCCAGAGTCTCCAGGACCACCTTTCACCCACGTGACCCAGGTTCCATGACTACCACCCCCAACCCAGCCCTCCAGTGTGGCCCAGTGTACTCCCTCACCACCCACAGCAGCAAGAGTACCAGCCATAGTGGTGGAATCCAAAAAGGAACCACTGATAAAAAATGCCTTCAAGATGGGCAGCCTGATGGTGGGACCCCAGCCTCTTCCTCTGGCCACTACCAGGTTGGAAGGGGGTAGATAGGATGGTCTTCACATTTTTTTACAATGCACATGCTGTGGGCCATCTACTAAAAAGCCACATCTCAAAAGGACAAGAGTCAAGCCATTCTAATTTTTAAAATTGCAGATGGTCAAGGCAGGGCCACAGTGTAAGATGCAGGTGAGGTCAAACAACACCCCTTGCATTTTAAATGCTGAACTTGAAGGTGCTGAACTCCAGGGAGGACCACCATGTGGTGTAGGAGGTGAGCCAGAGGCTAGACAGCAACAGCTTGGTGAGAGCAGTGCCAGAAATACACACCATGTGTGCAAGGTGCAGGCCTTGGTCCAGCGGAAAATGGAAAAGTGCAGCTGCCAGGAGGAGTTCTCTGAACGGGATTCACATCAGGAGGGTATCCAGCAACTCCACTGCCTTCAGGAGCATCTTATCCAAAATACTTGCTGTGCCTGGATGAAAACCTGGAGCCCCTGGGGATCAAGAAGAGAGTCACTCTCACTGTGGGTCCACACCTAACCCCATTTGAATGAAACTTCAAAGACTGGATGGTTTTCTGGGGTCCTTCTCCCCTCCCCTGCTCTCCTTTGCTCCCACATTTGTGGAGGTTCTTATTAAAGTATTTTATTCTCTCAAAATTTGTAATAAGCATGATGCTCCAGGAAAAAAAAATTAAAAATGGAATTGACTTATGACCCAGCAATTCCATTTTTGTGAATATATCCGAAGAAAGCCAAAACACTAATTCTAAATATATGCACACCTATCTTCATTGCAGCATTATTTACAAAAGCCAAGATTTGGAAGCAGCCCAAGTGCCCATTAGTAGATAAGTGGGTAAATAAGCTGTGGTACATTTACACAATGAAATACTACTCAGCTGTAAAAAGGAAGGAAATCTTGCCTTTTGCAACAGTGTGGATAGGTCTAGAGGCAGTGGTGGAATTCAGCCAGTTCAAGAGAACTGATACCTAATTTTTTGTTGACTTCGGTGAACAGGTTGTTAAAATAGCACTTGTAATCAGGTTTCTCTCTAAGGTGGTCTAACGTGGAAATCACAAATTTACATTCCTTACTCTTTTTTAACATTCATCTGCACAACAGCATATTCTAAGCACCTGTAGTAATAATGTTCATTCCGTCCATGAGTGAGAAAAATTGCAAGTGAGGGTGCCAATCGAGAAGCAATATGGAAATATCTGAAATAACAGTTCTATTGCTTTTTGTCAGGTATTATTTAATATTTTTATTAATATTTTAGAACTCATATATAATATTCTATTTAATATTATATATAAATATATATGTTAATATTATATATTATATATTATATATAATATTTTAGAATTCTTATAATCTAGTTTTGTGTACCTATGAGTATAGTTTTGTGTACCTTTTTTATTGTTCATATTCAAGTATTAAATGCATAAAATAATAAACTACCTTTCAGTATATCATTTTTTTACATTTAAAGTGGTCATTAAGGCAAAGAACTGGTTGTTAAATTATTTGAATCCCACCACTGCTTAGAGCCGTGATGGTGAACCTGTGACATGTGTTAGCACTGACACGCGTAGCCATTTTTGATGACATGGGGCCGCATGCGGCCATATACCAGAGAAGTATGGGGCCACATGCTGAAAGGGACGTTTCATCCTTGGCTCCTGCATGGCTAGGTGCAGTAGCTGAGGATAAAACAATTGCTGTAGTGGAGACATTCTGTGTTGGAGGTCTGTAGGCCAAAAGATTTTTGTTATTTAAACTATAAATATCGCGAAATTATGGGGCTTTTTTTCGAAGTGACACACCAACGGAGTTATACTCAGTTTTTTGGCGAATCTTGACACACCAAGTTCAAAAGATTGCCCATCACTGGCTTAGAGGGTATTATGCTAAGTGAAATAAGCCAGTCAAAGAAAGAAAATACCATATGATTTCATATGTAGAATCTAATGAACAAAATAAATTGGCAAACTAGAAACAGACCCATAGATGCAGAGAATAAAGTAACAGTTATCAGAGGGGAGGAGGGTTGGTGTGCTCAGAAAAAGTGAAGGGATTAAGCATTACAAATTGGTAGTTACAGAACAGCCACAGAGATGTGGATTACAGCATAGAGAATATAGCCAATAGTACTGGGATGAGTATGTGTAGGGTGAGGTGGGTACTTGAAGCAGCAAGGGGACCACTCTGTAAAGTACATGAATTTCTAACAGCTTTGTCATACATATAAAACTAATACAGAATAATATTGAATGTAAACTATAATTTAAAAATAAATTTAAAAATCTTTTTTAAGGTATAATGTACACTTAAAAATCTCTAAAATAGCCTGACCAGGTAGTGGCGCAGTGGATAGAGCGTCGAACTGGGATGCGGAAGACCCAGGTTCAAGACCCCAAGTTCGCCAGCTTGAGCACTGGCCCATCTGGCTTGAGCAAAAGCTCGCCAGCTTGGACCCAAGGTCGCTGGCTCCAGCAAGGGGTTGCTCGGTCTGCTGAAGGCCCGCAGTCAAGGCACATGTGAGAAAGCAATGAACAACTATGCTGTCCCAACGGCAACGAAAAACTGATGATTGATGCTTCTCATCTCTCTCCGTTCCTGTCTGTCTGTCCCTATCTATCCGTCTCTCTGACTCTCTCTCTCTGTCCCTGTTAAAAAAAAAAAAATCTCTAAAATAATTGAGTCAGCAGGCACAATAATAGAATAGCAGATGCCACTGCATTGAAGCACTTTTAAAGGCCCTTCTTTGTGTTTGCAGTTCACTGATGGAAGCACCAATACAATCATGCAGAATGACATTTGTCATTGGAATGGGTTCCATATCCCTGAGAATCAAGCACAGCACATTTCTCCTCCTTCAAAGCCTACGTCCTAATTGAAATCTTAAAACTCCCTTGACTAACAGCTTTGAATTAGTAAGTTGACCTGGATAACTGGTTGACTGCTGAGGAATATTTCCAAGGGAAGGAAATTTCTACTTTGTTGATCTTTATATCCAACATCTAACACAAAATCTAGAACCCAGTAACTGAATAATAAGTGGAGGAATAAATGAATGAATGAATGAATGAATGAAAGAAAAATGAGTTAACAATGATTGCTGTTGCTGTAGGGCTCAAGTTAGTTGGGGGTGGGAACTATTCCAAATAATTTAATAATTTATTATGAATCAAAAGTTCAAACTTGAAGTTTAATATAAAATTTTTATACTACTTCTGATATCAATACACATATTCATTTTAGAAAATTAAAAATAACAGAAAAGGATAGAGAAGAAAATTTTAAATCATTCATAATCTCACCATTGAAAAATAATTCTAATTAATCTATTGCTGTTTATAAATATAATTATATGTAGTATATAGAATTACATATAATAAATGTAATTATTCATTCCTTTCATAGTCTTTTTAATAAAATTGGAATTATAATATGCACATTTCTATAATCTACTTTATCCCCCATGTAATTATATACTGAAGACACTTTTCCATAACTTGCAGTTGTCAATCAAGTACAGTACAGAGGAAGGCTGAAAGTTTCACTCAATCAAAACTATGTTAGTCATATTAAAACATGGCAATCAGAGAGAGTGATAGCATCCAGGGGTCCACTGTGCTGGGAAGGTTCATTGTATCAGATTTTGCGATGCTTCATGTTTGTACTAAGGAGAGTGAAGGCTCTTTTGCAACATGACTGTGAAGGAAAAAACAGTTTGGGCTATTTTCATAACTAATATAGTATATAAGATGATATTTGATGAGAGCATTTTTGACATCAGGATCAACCTCTGACACTATATTATTAGTTACCATTCTCAGAAGACTTGTTAAAGTTTAGCTTCTACAGAATCCAGGGGAAATACTTGCTACTTCTTGTGCTGAGTGAAAGAAGTCAGACAAGAGGTTAATACTGTATGATTCCATCTCTATAAAATTTTAAACACTTTTTTTAAAGACTTTATTTATTTAGTTTAGACAAAAGAGAGAGAGAGAGAGAGAAGGGAGGAGGAGCTGGAAGCATCAATTCCCATATGTGCCTTGACCCTGACAGGGCAAGCCAAAGGTTTTGAACCAGCAACCTCAGTATTTCAGGTAGACATTTCATCCACTGTGCCACCACAGATCAGGCTTTGTAAAATTTTAGAAAATGCAAACTAATCTCAAGTGATGAAAAGCAGAGTATTTGCCTGGGGAAGAGATGGCAGGTATAACTGTAAGGAAGGGATTACAGAGGGGTATGAGGAAACTTTGAAGGATACTAGAAACATTTATTATCTTGATTTTTGCAATAGTGTCCATTTTACACTTGACAATATGTGCAGTTCATTGCATGTCAATTACTATACCTCAGTGCCATTCCCTGTCCCACCCAAATACTGTCCTATTTTAATACCTGCAAGAAACATGTTGGGTACAGAACTGAGCTATTTCTCACAAATGCTCCATTCAGTCTGGAAAACTGGCTCTCATGGTTAATTTTATGTGTCAACTTGAATGTGTGTCAAATATATGTTTAAACATTATTCTGCATGTTTCTGTAAGGATGTTTTCTTGGATAACATTAACATTTATATTGGTGGATTTTAAGTAAAGTTTATTATAATGTGGGTGGCCCTCATCCAATTAGTTGAAGGCCTTAATAGGAGAAAGACTGACCTCCCCTGAGCAAGAAGAAATTCTACCACCAAATGTCTTTTGACTTGAACTGCAACATCAGCTCTTTCCCAGGTCTTCAGCCTGCTGGCCCATCTTGCAGATTTTAGACTTGGCAACCCCATAATCCTTTGAGCTAATTCCTTAAAAATCTCTCTCACACACACGCACGAGCACATGCACACACCTACTTGTGTGCGCGTGCACCTTATTGGTTCTGTTTCTCAAAAATACTCTGACTAACATACCTATTCTACATTTTTCAATAGAGAAGATTTCAAAATTGTAAGAACAAGACTACCTTTTAGAGGTCCCCATAAGAATGGCTGTACTCAGGAATCAAATATAAGATTGAGGACAATAGCAAGACAGAATCATAAGTCTCCTTCTCCTCAGGAAGGAAATAATGTTGGATGAGTCAGACCCTCAAAGTTGGTGTTTCAAGGGGTGTTTGTAGATAAAATGTACATGAAACCCTACCAGACACCAAGCGCCCCACTCAACCCATCAGTGAAAGAAAGCACAACACAGGGACTTTGCTATTTTCTTTTTAATCTTATAATTAAAAACATAAACAAAAAGAAAGCACAACACAGGGACTTTGCTATTTTCTTTTTAATCTTATAATTAAAATCATCAAAGAAGCATAAAATATCAAAAAGAAACATAAATAAATAAATACACCAGAGACAAACAGAAAACCTTTGGAAACTGTAAATTTACCCTCCTGAATAAAATTTATCATAAAGCAAACTAAAAGCATAAAGATATGTATTCTCATTCATAAGCAGTAAGAGCACTGAGGAAGAATTTTTTTTTCCCCTCTGAAGATAACCCAGTTAATACTTGGTGGCCCTCCTTCCAGACTTTTCAAACACTGCCAACTTCATCCACATTTTTAGTTTGTTTTTTTGTTTTGTTTTTTTTGTTTGTTTTTTTGACAGAGAGAGGGTCAGAGAAAGGGACAGATAGGGACAAGCAGACAGGAAAGGAGAGATTTCACTTTCCTCACTGATCTGAGGAAGGGCCGCTTCCGTCTGAAGCTGAGTGAAGCAGAGGGCCTGAGGCAGAGGGAGGAAGCTGGGTTAGGGATGGTCAAGCAGAGGAGAGAACGCGGCTGGCTCTGCCTAAGATTGTGGATGCGGGGTAAGCACGGGTGGCAGGCTTTGACAAAGGTTCCCAGTGTGGAGTGCCCGCAGGAACTGGCACTGGCGCTGGCAGCTTTGTGCGCTCCTGACTCCACAATCGCGGGCAGTGTGCAAGTGGCTCCACCGGGCACCTCTGGCTTGGGCACACATGCTTGTGGGCTGGAGGGCTTAGCCCGAGATTATCAGCAGTGGACATCTGTGTGAGCTGTGGCCATCTTCTTTGTGTATTCCCGACTTTGCGACCACCAGCATGGGACGTGCGCAAGGGCTGGGATCCCTAGGCCTGGGACTTCCCAGGTGGGGCGCCTCTGCAGGGCCAATACAAGCTTCAAAGCACATTCCTGAATTCTCAGTTTGTGTGGCTTGCTGCAGGCTACCAAAAGTGCACAAGGAAAAAGCCTGTGGGGATTAGACCCATGGAGTCCTAAAGCATACTACACATACCAGGAGGCCCTGAGAAAGGCAATTGATCTGCAATCACCTCCCAGCCCAGGCATGCTGAGATGTGCTTGACCTGTCCACTGGCCCTTAGAAAGGCACTAGATCTGCAATTGGCTCCCAGCCCTGCCTGCTCTTGCTGGTGGCTCTGGTTGACACAGCCTTACCCAGAACTGTGCTTTGAATGCTACTGGAGAAAGGACCTGGCTGCTTTTAGAGCCTCTTGCTCTGCAAACAGTGGCTGGGGCAAACCTCACAGCTAAGTCCCCAGACTGCTAGCTCAGGAGGGAGAGCTGTGGGGAAAGGCACCTGAAAAATGAAACTCCCATTGTCAGAGCCTCCAAGCCCTAACAATCCCTGCCTACCAACAGGACTGAGGCCCAGCCTACATCATTGCCACACTGACACAATAGCAAACCTCTGCTCAAAAGCCCCACTGGGGCAAAACCTGTAGTACAGACCCACCTGCCAAAAAAAAGAAAGAAGTTATCTCTCAAAACCAGGAAAAAATTACATTATTTTATAACTTTTTTTTCCATCTTGGTCATTTTATCTTCTTTCTTTTTTATTCTTTCCTTTGCCTTTTGAACTTCATTATTCATAGTTGTTACATTTTTCATTTTTGTTTTTTGATGAGGGTTTCATTTCAAAATGCTTTCTTCTCTTTTTTCTTTTTCTCTCATTTGATCATAATTTATCAACAAATTATTATATTTTGGATTCATATTTTTCTTTGAGGTATTTTGCGTGTTTTTTATTTAATTTTTTTTGTCTCTTTTCTCATTTTTCTTCAGTTCCTGCTCCGTGTTCTCTGTAGTTTCTGTTCCACTTATCATTATAAAATTTTCACTTTTACACTGTATCTTTTCAATTTTTATTTTTTAAATTATCTCTTATTAGTGTTATAATAAGTTACAGGATGTACACAAATTCAAAGTGAAAGGTTGGAAAACAATTCTACAAGCAAATAACATTCAAAGAAAAGCAGGTATAGCCATACTCATATCTAACAATGCTGACTACAAGACAGCAAAGTTAATCAGAGACAAAGATGGTAATTTCAAAATAATAAAGGGGACATTGAATCAAGAAGACATAACACTTCTTAATATATATGCACCAAACCAAGGAGCATCAAAGTATATAAGACATCTACTAACTGATCTAAGAATAAAAACCGACAAAAATACAATCATACTTGGAGACCTCAATACACCAATGATGGGTCTAGATTGTGCATCCAAACAAAAAACTCAATAAAGAAATATTGGCCTTAAACAAAACACTAGAACAAATGGATATGATAGACATCTATAGGACATTTTATCCCAGACCATCAGAGTATACATTTTTCTCTAGTGTACATGGAACATTCTCAAGAAATGACCATATGTTGGGCCACAAAACTAACATCAACAAATTCAGAAAGATTGAAATTATACCAAGCATATTCTCTGACCATAAAGCTTTGAAACTAAAATTCAACTTCAAGAAATAAGTAAACAAACCCACAAAAATGTGGATATTAAACAACATACTTCTGAAAAATGAGTGGGTCAAAGAAGAAATAAAAACAGAGATCAAAAGATATATACAGACAAACAAAAATGACAATATAACATATCAGAATCTCTGGGATGCAGCAAAAGCAGTAATAAGAGGGAAGTTTATATCACTACAGGCTTATATGAACAAACAAGAGAGAGCCCAAGTAAACCACTTAATGTCACATCTTAAGGAATTAGAAAAAAAAAGAAAGGCAACTCAAAACCAGCAGAAGAAAGGAAATAATAAAAATCAAAGCAGAAATAAATAAAATAGAGAACAGAAAAATTATTGAAAAAATCAATAAAACAAAGAGCTGGTTCTTTGAAAAGATCAACAAAATTGACAGACTTGGCAAGACTCACTAAGGAAAAAAGAGAAAGGACTCATATGAACAAAATCCAAAATGAAAGAGAAGAAATCACCAGATATCATAGATATACAAAGAATTATTGTAGAATACTATGAAAAACTATATGCCATCAAATTTAACAATCTAGAAGTAATGGATAAATTCCTAGAACAATACAATCTTCCTAGACTGAGTCACAAAGAAGTGGAAAGCCTAAACAGACCCATAAGCAGGGAGGAAATAGAAATAACTATCAAAAACCTCCCAAAAAATAAAAATCCAGGGCCAGATGGCTATACTAGTGAATTCTATCAAATATTCAAAGAAGATTTGGTTCCTATTCTACTCCAAGTCTTCCAAAAATTGAAGAAGAAGCAATACTTCTAAACACATTTTATGAGGCCAACATAATCTTCATACCAAAATTGGCAAGGACAACACAAAAATAGAAAACTACAGACCAATATCTCTAATGAATACAGATGCTAAAATCCTAAACAAAATACTAGCAAATAGAATACAACAACACATTAAAACAATAATTTATCATGATCAAGTGGGATTCATCTTGGAATCACAAGGATGGTTCAACATATGTAAAATGGTTAACATAATACACCATATTAACAAAACAAAGAACAAAAACCATATGGTCCTATCAATAGATGAAGAAAAGGTATTCAATAAAATACATCATTTTATGTTTAAAACACTTAACAAAATATGTATAGAAGGAAAATATCTCAACATAATAAAGGCTATTTCTGACAAACCATCAGCTAACATCATACTAAATGGAAAAAAAACTGAAAACTTTACCTCTAAAATCAGGAACAAGACAAGGCTGCTCATTCTCTTCACTCTTATTCAACGTAGTGCTGGAAGTTCTAGCCAGAGCAATCAGACAAGAGAAAGAAATAAGAGACATTCATATTGGGACAGAAGAAGTAAAGATTTCACTTTTTGAAGTTGATATGATCCTGTACATCGAAACCCCCAAAGACTCCACAAAAAGACTATTAGAAACCATAAACCAACAGAATTAAACACTTGGATAGGGGAGAGAAACAAGATGGCAGCGGAATAGGCAGACTCAGAGACTCCCAGCTCACACCACCAAACTTTATTACAAATTAATTTAGAAACAACCAGCCTGAAAAACCAACTCTGGACTACAAGAACTGCTCTCAAAATCCAAGGAGTAAAGAAAAAGCCACACTGAGCTGATGGGGAGCACCGAGAGGGGTGAGCCTCCCCTGCTTACAGGAACAAAGGCGCGGGGAGGGTTAGGCTGAGAGCCCAGAAAGGCTCTCAATCCAAGGAAAACAGTAGAAAATATCACTCACAGCCACTTGCCTGGGGACCTGGGAACAAAGTGTGTTGAAAGAGCTGGCTTGTTTTTCAAAAGGAAAGGGGGAGAAAGAGACAGCTGGTGACAAATAGAGGAATGCATGGGAAGAACTGAGCAGCAGACTAATCCAGTGCTTGAAGCAGCCATACCTGGAGGGGGGGGGGGTTGGAAGTGGCCATAGCTAGGGGAAGGGTTGATCCTTCCACATAACACAAGACTAACGTGGTTCTGGGTCAACCTTCTCAAGATATCTCTCCAGCTCCAATCAGCACAAAAAGACACAGCTGAAAACAAGAAGTGGGGAGGAGGGGCAGTAATTTAGGTCTCCATGGAGATCTGAGATACACCTCCCCCTACTGAAGTGGAGAAAGCACCCCTCCCCCAGAGAGTGTAACTGGCAGATCAGGTCTTCAGAGTCTCAGGTTATACCCACTGCATTCCTGGATACAGTTTCAAATAAGCCCCCTGCTGTAATCAGTAAACAAGACTACCACCAAGGTAAGAAAACTGAGAAGAAAACAAACAAATCAAGACTTCAAAGGGGTTCTATTAGAAAAGCCAAATTCCACAGTGGATTACAAACAACAGCTGAAGCCAACTTAAGAAGACCTAGAAATAACACAACTGAAAATTGGAGGCAGACAACACCGAGCCTAGACTCAACCAGCCCTACAAACAACACACCCAAACACACAGACATAATAAGACAGAAAAGTGCAATCCAAATGAAACCATAAGAGAATCCTCCAGGAAATGAACTGAACGATATGGAAATAACCAAACTTCCAGATGCAGAGTTTAGAATAATGATTGTTAGGATGCTTAGGGATCTTAGAACAACAATGGATGGTCATTATGAATACCTAAATAAAGAGATAGCAAGTTAAAAAGGGACATTGAAATATTAAAAAAGAATCAGTCAGAGATAACAAATACAATATCAGAAATGAAGACCACAATGGAAGGAATTAAAAGCAGAATGGATGAAGCTGAAGATTGAATCAGTGAGTTGGAAGACAAAATGAACAAAGGCATGGAAGCAGAGCAGGAAAAAGAAAAGAGTCTCAAAAAGTCTGAGGAAACTCTAAAAGAGCTCTGTGACAACAGGAAGAGAAATAACATCACATAATAGGGGTTTTGAAGAAGAAGAGAAAGAACAAAAAATAGAAACTTTATTCAATCAAGTCATAGCTGAAAACTTCCCTAAACTGATGCAAGAAAGGGTCTCACAAGTTCAAGAAGCACAGAGATCTCCATTAAAGAGAAACCCAAAGAAATATACACCAAGACACATCATAATTAAAATACCAAAGCTAAGTGATAAAGAGAAAATATTAAAAGCTGCTAGAGAAAAAAGGGCTATCATCTACAAAGGAGCACCCATAAGGATGACATCCAACTTCTCAACGGAAACACTTGAGGCTAGAAGGGAATGGCAAGAAATATTCAAAGTAATGCAGAACAAGAGTCTACAACCAAGACTACTTTATGCAGCAAGGCTATCATTTAAAATTGAAGGATTGTAAAATTGAAGGAGAAATAAAAAGCTTCCCAGACCAAAAAAAACCTCAAGAAATTCATTACAATGAAAACAATGCTGCAGGAAATATTAAGGGGCCTGTTGTAAACAGATCAAAGTGGGAAAAGAATATAGCAAAAGAGGAATACAGCTTTAAAGAATAAAATGGCAATAAAGGACTACGTATCAATAATAACCTTAAATGTAAATGGCTTAAATGATACAATCAAAAGACATGAGGTAGCTACATGGATACAGAACCCATACATATGCTGCCTACAAGAGACACACCTTAAAACAAAAGATGCACATGGACTGAGGTAAAAGGATGGAAAAAAATATTTCATGCAAATGGAAATGAAAAAAAAGCTGGGGTAGCAATACTTATATCAGACAAAATGGACTTTAAAACCAAGGCTATTGTAAGAGATAAAGAAGGTCACTACATAATGATAAAGGGAGCAATCCAACATAAAGATGTTAGCATCATAAATATCTACACACCTAATATAGAAGCTCTTAAATATATAAAGCAGACTTTGATGGATATAAAGGGCAAAATCAACAGCAATACTATAATAGTAGCAGATTTCAATACCTCACTTACATCACTAGATAGATCCTCAAGAAAGAAAATTAACAAAGAAACAGCAGACTCAAAGGACACACTAGATCAACTGGATTTAATAGATATCTTCAGAACCTTTCACCCTAAAGCAACAGAATATACATTCTTTTCAAGTGCTCATGGTATATTCTCTAGGATAGATCACATGTTAGGACACAGAAGCAGTCTCAACAAATTTAAGAAGATTAACATTATATCAAGCATTTTCTCTGATCACAATGGCATGAAACTAGAAATCAACCACAACGGAAAAACTGAAAAATACTCAAACACATGGAAAATAAATAGCATGTTATTAAATAACGAATGGGTTAACAATGAAATCAAAGAAAAAATAAAAAAATTTCTAGAAACAAATAATAATGAACATATAACAACTCAAAATTTATAGGACATAGCTAAAGCAGTCCTGAGAGGGAAGTTCATAGCACTACAGACATTCCTTAAGAAGCTTGAAAAAGCTCAAATAAACAATCTAACCCTTCATCTAAAAGAACTTGAAAAAGAATAGCAAGTAAGAACCAGAAGTAGTAGAAGGAAGAAAATAATAAAGATCAGAGCAGAAATAAATGACATAGAGGCTAAAGAAACAATACAGAGGATCAATGAAACCAAGAGCTGGTTCTTTGAAAGGGTAAACAAGATCAATGAACCTTTAATGAGACTCACCAAGAAAAGAAGAGAGAGGATTCAAATAAATAAAATTAGAAATGAGAGTGGAGAAATAACAACCAACACAACAGAAATATAAAATATTGTAAGAAAATACGATGAAGAATGGTATGCCAAAAAATTAAACAACCTAGGTGAAATGGACAAATTCATTGAAACATATAATCTTCCAACAATCAATCTGGAAGAATCAGAACACCTAAACAGATCGATTACAACAAAAGAGATTGAAACAGTTATCAAAAAGCCCCCCCAAAACAAAACACCTGGGTCCAATGGATTCACAAGTGAATGCTACCAAATATTCAAAGAAGAACTAATTCTTATCCTTCTCAAGCTATTTCAAAAAATTCAAGAGGAAGGAATACTACCAAGTTCCTTTTATGAGACGAACATAATTCTGATCTCAAACCGGGCAAAGACAACACAAAGAAAGAAAATTATAGGCCAATATCCCTGGTGAATTTAGATGCTAAAATTCTTAACAAAATATTAGCAAACCAGATCCAGCAATTCATGAAAAAAATCATACATCATGATCAAGTGGGATTTATTCTGGAGAAGCAAGGATGGTACAACATTCGTAAATCAATTAATGTGATTCACCACATAAACAAAAGGAAGGAGAAAAACCACATGATAATTTCAATAGATGCAGAAAAGGCATTTGATAAAATCCAGCACCCATTTATGATCAAAACTCTCAGCAAAGTGGGAATACAGGGAACATAACTTAAAGGCCATCTATGACAAACCCACAGCCAACATCATAATCAATGGGCAATAATTAAAAGCAACCCCCTTAAGATCAGAACCAGGCAGGGGTGCCCCCTTTCACCACTCTTATTCAACATAGCACTGGAAGTCCTAGCTACAGCAATCAGACAAGAAGAAGAAATAAAAGGCATCCAAATTGGAAAAGAAGAAGTAAAACTATCGTTATTTGCAGATGATATAATACTGTATATAGAAAACCCTAAAGGCTCAGTCAAAACACTACTGGACCTGATAAATGAATTCAGCAAGGTGGCAGCATATAAAATTAACACACAGAAATCAGAAGCATTTCTATACACAAACAATGAAATGTCAGAAAGAGAAATTAAGAAAACAATCCCCTTCACTATTGCTAACAAAACAATAAAGTACCTAGGAGTAAATTTAACCAACAAGGTTAAAGACTTGTACTCAGAAAATTATAAAACATTAATAAAAGAAATCAAGGAAGACACAAACAAGTGGAAGCATATACCGTGTTCATGGTTAGGAAGAATAAACATCATTAAAATGTCTATATTACCCAAAGCAATTTATAAATTCAATGCATTACCAATGAAAATACCAATGACATACTTTAAAGATATAGAAAAATATTCCAAAAATTTATATGGAACCAAAAAAGAACATGAATAGCCTCAGCAATCTTGAAAAAGAAGAAGAAAGTGGGAGGTATCACACTTCCTGATATCAAGTTATACTACAAGGCCATTGTACTCAAAACAGCTTAGAACTGGCATAAGAACAGGCATATAGATAAATGGAACAGAACAGAGAACCTAGAAATAAACCCACATCTTTATGGACAATTGATATTTGACAAAGGAGGTAAGAGCATACAGTGGAGTAAAGACAGTCTCTTTAACAAATGATGTTGGGAAAACTGGACAGCTATCTGCAAAAAAATAAAACTAGACCACCAACTTACACCATTACAAAAATAAACTCAAAATGGATAAAAGACTTAAATGTAAGCCATGAAACCATAAGCATACTGGAAGAAAACATAGGTAGTAAACTCTCTGACATCTATCAAAGCAATATATTTGCTGATTTATCTCCACAGGTAAATAAAAGACAGGATAAACAAATGGGACTATATCCAACTAAAAAGTTTTTGCACAGCTAAAGACAATAAGAACAGAATAAAAAGACAAACCACACAATGGGAGAACATATTTGACAACACATCTGATAAAGGGTTAATAACCAAAATTTATAAAGAACTTGTAAAACTCAACACCAGGAAGACAAACAATCCAATCAAAAAATGGGCACAAGAAATGAATAGACACTTCTCCAAAGAGGACATACAGATGGCCAACAGGCACATGAAAAAATGCTCAACATCACTAATCATTAGAGAAATGCAAATTAAAACCACAATGAGATACCACCTCACACCAGTCAGAATGCTGCTCATTAACAAAACAACACATTATAGGTGCTGGCGAGGATTTGGAGAAAGGGGAACACTCCTGCACTCCTGGTGGGAATGCAGACTGGTGCAGTCACTGTGGAAAACAGTATGGAAGTTCTTCAGAAAATTAGAAATGGAACTGCCCTTTGACCCAGCCATCCCCCTTATAGGAATATATCCTAAGGACACCATATCACCGACTGAAAGAAAGAAATGCACCTCCATGTTTAAGGCATCATTGTTCACAATAGTGAAGAGCTGGAAAGAGCCCAAGTGTCCATCAGTGGATGAGTGGATTAAAAAGTAGTGGTACATATATACAATGGAATACTATGGGGCCATGAAAAGAAGGAAATATTACCTTTTGCAACAATATGGGGGGACCTGGAAACTATTATGTTGAGTGAAATAAGCCAGGGAGAAAAAGAATATTATATGACCTCACTCATTTGTGGAATCCAAGGAACATTGAGAATTGAGGAAAGGAATTGAGACAGAAGAGGGATCAAAGGGACCAGAGGAAAAGAGGACAGAGGGAAAGGGGATGATAGGATGGGATAAACCTGAAGGGAAAGTGGGAGGGTGCTGTAGGGAGGGGAGCAAAGGAGATGTGGAGGGGAATATGGGGGAGGGGGGATACAGTTGGGGTTACCCTAGAATCTATGTAAACACAATTAATTAAATAAATTTAAAAAAAGAAAAAGAAACAATAAACCAATATAGTAGGGTCTCAGGATACAAAATTAATATACAGAAGTCTATTGCCTTATATATGCTAACAATGAAACATCAGTAAATGAACTCAAATAAATAATCCCCTTTACAATTGCAAAAAAAGAAATACCTGGAAATAAACACAACAAAAAATGTAAAGGATCTATATAATAAAAACTACAAAGCTTTGTTAAGGAAAATTGGAAAAGATACAATGAAATGAAAAATATTTCTTGTTCTTGGATAGGAAGAATAAATATAGTCAATGACCATATTACCCAAAGCAATATACAAAATTAGTGCAATTCTCATCAAAATTCCAATGACATTTTTTAAAGAAATGAAACAATAAATTATCAGGTTTATATGGACCTATAAAAAACCTCGAATAGCCAAAGCAATCCTAAGGAAAAAGATAAAAGCTGGGGGCATTACAATACCTGCCTCAAATTATATTATAGAGCCACAACAATCAAAACAGCATGGTATTGGCAGAAAAATAGACACTCAGACCAATGGAACAGAATAGAGAGCCCCGATCATCTTTGATAAAGGAGCCAAAAATACACAATGGAGAAAAGAAAGCCACTTCAATAAATGGTGCTAGGAAAACTGGAAAGCCACATGCAAAAGTATGAAACTCAACTATAGTTTGTCCCCTTGTATTAAAATTAATTCAAAATGGATCAAAGACCTAAATATAAGACCTGAAACAACAAATTACATAGAAGAAAACATAGGTACTAAATTCATGGATCTTGATCATAAAGAACATTTTATGAATTTGACTCCAAAGGCAAGGAAAGTGAAGGCAAAGATAAGTGAATCGGACTACATCAGACTAAGAAACTTTTGCACCGCAAAAAGAAACTGACAACAAAACAAACAGCCAACTAAATGGGAGATGATATTTTCAAACAACAGCACAGATAAGGGCCTGATATGCAAAATGTACAAAGAATGTACAATACTCAACAACAAACAAGCAAACAATCCAGTAAAAAAAATGAGAAGAGGACATAAACAGACACTTCTCCCAGGAAGAAATATAAATGGCCAACAGATATATGAAAAGATGCTCATCTTCACTAGCTATTAGAGAAATGCAAATCAAAACTACAATGAGATACCACCTCACACCTGTTAGATTAGCTATTATCAACAAGACAGGTAATAACAAATGTTGGAGAGGCTGTGGAGAAAAAGGAACCCTCATTCACAGCTGGTGGGAATGTAAAGTAGTACAACCATTATGGAAGAAAGTATTGTGGTTCCTCAAAAAATTAAGAATGGAACTACCATATGACCCTGCAATCCCTCTCCTGGGTATATTTCCAAAACTCAAAAACATTGATATGTAAAGACACATGCAGCCCCATGTTCATTGCAGCATTATTCACAGTGACCAAGATATGGAAACAATCAAAAAGCCCTTCAATAGAAGATTGGATAAAGAAAAGTGGTACTTATATACTATGGAATACTACTCAGCCATAAGAAATGATGACATAGGGTCATTTACAATAACATGGATGGACCTTGATAACATTATACTGAGTGAAATAAGTAAATTAGAAAATACTAAGAACTGTATGATTCCACACAGAGGTGGGACACAAAATTGAGACTCATGGACATAGATAAGAGTGCCGTGGTTACCAGGGGGAGGGGAAAGGAGAAAAGGGTGGGTGTGGGGGGAGCGGAGCTGCATAAGGAAAACCAAATAAAAGGTGACGAAGGACAATTTGACTTTGGGTGATGAGTATACAACATAATCAAATGCCAAAATGATCTGGAGATGATTTCTCTGAATCTATGTACTCTAATTGATCAATGTCACCCCATTAAAATTAATTGTCTAAATAAAATTTTTATAAAAAGGAAACTGATTTTCCTACCCTCCATTTGCCCTTCCTTCCTTCGTTCCTTCCTTCCTTCTTTCCTTCCTTCCTTCTTTCCTTCCTTCCTTCCTTCCTTCTTCCCTTCCTTCCTTTCTTCCTTCTTTCCTTCTTTCCTTCCTCCCTTCCTTGTTGATTCATTCATTGAAAAAAAAACGTTGCCAAAGTACCTGCTGTATGCCAGACACTGCACTAAGTATCAGGTTCACAATAATGAGGAAGAAGAGAACCATGGTTCCTGCACATGGTTCCTTAACCATGGCTTAGGGGCACAATGAGATAGAGAAAGTGATAGGGTTATAGGAACACGTTGCAAGAACACCAAAACTAGAAGGTGAGGAGTAAAGTAGAGAGTCCGGAACATAAGGTCCTGAAACAAATCACTGCAGTGTGGCTGATGCAGAAAGCGCAAGAAGAAAGATGGGCAAAGAGAGGAGGAATTCTCCCCTAAAGCCTCCAGACAGAATGCAGCTTGCTATGCCTTGATCTCAGACTTCTGGCCTCCACAACAGTGAGAGAATACATTTCTGTTGTTATAAACAACCTAGTTTGTGGTCATTTCTTATGGCAGCCTCAGGAAACCAACACAGGCATATATCCAGTATTATCTTTTTAAAATTTACTCATGTAATTATCAAGTGGAGGCGCTGACTTTTCTAACGATTAGAGTTATCAATGAGCTACGTGTCTGTTTTTTACCTGTAAAATGAGTGATGTTGAATGTGCATAAGTGGGGTAAATATTTTCTTTCTATCCTGTTTATGTTTTTCCTTAGTGAACTCATTCTCAAAGTCAAAGCAAAAATAAGCATCAGTTTATCCTAACCCAAAGCCAAGTTTGTGAGATATGAAATTAAAAAGATGCTACTGTAAATAGTGCAGGCTTTGCTATTTTTATAGAATGTGTTGTTTGTGTTTGGTGAATGTAATTCATCGTCAGCCAAAATTATGTGTTACACGTTTACACTCTATTTTCAAAGCTTCAAACTGTTTGGAAAGCACCATTTGACTTCTGTTTGTTTCTCACGGTGAGCTTAGCAGCTTTAGCGGAGTTAGATGTTTGTCAGTTAACTTGGGTAGAGGTTCTCAAACAACACAGAGCTCACCCTGGGCAGTGCTGGGGTATTTGTTTTGATTGGTGGGGGGGAGTAGTTGTTATTGGAATTCAATGGGCAGGAGCCAAGACTATCCCCCCTGAAATGCCCAAAAGCACCACTATAAAACTTATTGCTATGGATTTTTAACACAACATTTGTGACATGCCAAAGAGATGCTTTAAATGTGTAAAAAATAATGAAAAGTAGCATGCCCGTTTGTATCTAAGGCACTTTATTCATAAAGCCCTTATAACTTTTTCTCATTTAACTGTTTTTCACCGGTTTATCTTCCTGTAGTCTCTATGTTCTATATATCACCTTTGTAACTGTTTCCAGCACATGCCAGGAACAGAAAGGGTGATCAATTTAGTTTGACACATGAAATTTGGTAAACCAAAAAGTTTAGAAAAATGTTTATAAAAACAAATTATCCCTTTCTTACAGAAATACTCATTTACTCTGTGCATTCTGGTTCAGTCTTAGGTAAAGAATACAGGATTTGGTATCCTGGTCGAGGGGTCTTGACATGTGGGTTCTACCATTATTTTACAAGGTCTTGTTTTGTTTTGTTTTATCTGGAAAATAAGAAGAGTTAGAGTTTGGTCTGCATTATTCTAAAATCTTTCTTAGTTTCAAAAATTATGTTTTCACTCATTTGAAAGAATGTATGCACCCCTATGTTCATTGTAGCATTATTTACAATAACCAAGCAATGGAAGCAACCCAAATGCCCATCAATAAATAAGGGAGTAAAAAAGTGGTAATATATATATATATATATTTGCAATTGAATATTACTTGGCCATAAAAAAAGAATGAAATCTTACCATTAGTAACAGCATGGATGGACCTAGAAGTATATTATATAACCACTTTGTTGTACACCTCAAACTAATAATAATAATATTGAAAGTAGATTATAATTGAAAAATAATATTTAAATTTAAAATATAAATAAAAATTTAGTTTTTTTATTAAATGAAAAAATAGTACATCAAGATTAGACACTTAAGCCCAATTGTTAAATGCAAAAAAATTTAAATTCTCTACTAATCCTCTAACAGCAGTCATTATCCTAGTGAATGTCAGACTCTAGATTTGGCCAAACAATTTTTGGAGAAGCTACATTTTAGAAAAACAAACAGAGCTAGCTCTAGAATGTAAGCTACATGGTCATGTGTCATCTTGGTTTCCATGGAAGAATATTCTTCTTCTTGGTCCTGAAGGCAGAGGGGTAGAATACCAAGAGATTTTTACAAAATCAGAATTAAAAGGGAATGAGTATGGCACAAAAGTGGAGAGAAGAGAAATCGGTGAAATGATGATATTGCTTTGTGATTCAGTTATAAAAGACAGTGACTTTCATCTTACTTTGCAAACTCTCTCCATTGCCTTCTTGGATTAACAATTTTATGAAACCCATGTGGCAAGAATGAGTGCAGTCTGCAGCCAACAGCCAGCAAGGAACAAAAGCCCTCAGTCCAATAAGATGCAAGGAAGCGTATCTTGGCAACAGCGATGTGAGCTGGGAAGTAAATTCTTTCTTCAGTTGAACCTTAAATTGACTACAGTCCAGTCTACACTTTGATTGCAGCCTGTTAGAAACCCTGAGATGGGAGACTCAGTTAAGTCACACATGAATTTCTGAGCCATAGAAACTGTGAGACAAGAAATATGTGCTGTTCTAAGCTGTTAAATTTTGGAGTAACTTGTTACACAGCAATAAATAACTAGTATACTTGGTACCAAGAACTCACATATAGTATGTTACCTGGCACCACAGAGTCTAAACATCAATAACTATCTTTTATTTTTCCTTCTAGAGCTTACTTTGATTAAAACTGCATTTTGTCACCTAGCATCCAGATCTTGGTTTCTCCATTAAATGAAGCCAAGTTCTTTGGGAAAAGTTCTTCAAGAAATAGTTGATTCCAGAGGACGGGAAGATGGCGATGGAGTAGGCAGACATACCAACTTCCAACTTCCAGAACCAAAGTGGATTATAACTCAATTTTAAGAACCATCATCTGGATAAACCAACTTTGAACTAAACTAAGTGGACTCTTCAACCAAGGAACACGGAAGAAGCCACATTGAGACTGGTAGGAATAGCAAAAACACGAAGAGGGCTGCCCAGCTCCCCTGAGCGAATGGCAGCCCGGAGAGACCTGCGTGGTGGGAGGAGAGTTTGGCAGAGAGGGAGGGACCTGGGTCTCAGAAACAAAGCCCCAGCCTGCAGTCGCAGAGCCTAGAAGAGGCGTTTGGACAGTATTGAGCTGTGAAACAAGTGAGGCTACTGTTTGTGAGAAAGAGACAGTTTTCTCAGACCCAAGATTCTTTTTAAAGGGACAGCGCAGAAACCCTCTCTCACAACCACGCACCCAGGGCTCCGGAGAACGGGGACAGAGGAGAGGACCAGAGCAGCGGGAAGAGAGTGTGGACTGAAGGCACAGGGACAAACACTCTGAGGGACAGCCACCCTAACCCCTGGGTTAAGTCACTTCCCTAATCGAAAATGAATATTGCCCCTGGAACTAGCAATACCAGCAAAGGGAGACAGGATACCAAACAAGCTCTCCCACAGCACTTAGAGCAGAGCTGCTTAGAGGGAGGGAGCTCCCAGGCCTACAGTCTGGAGACTTAGGGCACTTCCTACTCTGCTGAGAGTTGCTGAAGGGTATGGTGGCGGCAGGATGCTGAAACACGGTTCTGTTGGTGAGGGCAGAGGCCCAACCGGTGTGAGCTCGGTCTAGCCCAGCAGGGGCTGAGGGGACACGTGAAAGCGGTCCGGCAGCTACAGCCTGCCTGTAACCCCACCTGCGGGGGAAAAGCAAAAGGCCAGGAACAGGCAGAGATCTGCTCTGCGACCCTGTGCAAGCCGGCCCTGACCGCGGGGACGGGGCTAGGACCAGGAACGGGTGGGGGCTCGCAGCTGAGCTCACGCCAGCAGACCCAACCGGCCAGTGAAACCACGCTTTGCCATCCTGAGTGCGCGAGCTGGCTCCGAACGCGGGGGTGGGGTAGACCCCGGGACAGGCAGATGCTCACAGCTGAGCTCACACCAGCGAGCACGCCCAGCCCAATAAACCACTGTTTGCCATCCTGCGTTTGCGAGTTGGCTCAGAACACGGGGGCGGAGTAGACCCCGGGACGGGCAGATGCTCGCGGCTGAGCTCACGCCAGCAAACACGCCCGGACCAATTAACCGCGATGTGCGCGAGTTGGCTCTGAACGCGGGAGCGGGATAGAGCCTGGGACGAGTGGAAGTCCGCAGCTGAGAGCATGCCAGCCCAGCTCAATAAAACGTGGTTTGCGACCCTGTGCAGGAGGGCCCTGGCCTCGAGGGTGGAGCTAAAGCTCCAGACAGGCAAAGGCTCACAGCTGAGAGCACGTCAAAATCTCCGCCCAACACACGAAATTGTGGCTAGCAGGCTCTGACTGTGGATGCTGGGCGGAAGCCCAGAAACAGGCTGGGTCCGCAACTGAGCAAAGGTGCTCACCTCTACCCTATATGCTGAGGCTTGTGGCTTGAGTGACAGCCCCTCCTTCGGAGGAGAGGCAGAAATTACAGCAACAGCCACAGTGGGCCGGCACTGGCAACGCCCAAACCCAACCACCCTAGGCAGTGGCAGAGGGGGTGGTGGGCCTGAAGACAGACCACACCTACAGAACAAGAGACAACACCTACTGGACTCCAGTGCCCACAACTTGCTTATACACAGACAAAGTGGGCAGGCAGAGGAATGCAAACCAAATGAATCAAGAGAAATCCCCAGAGAAGGACCTAAATGAACCAGATATAACCAAATTACCAGAAGCAGAATTTAGAATAATGATAGTTAGGATGTTCAAAGAAATTAGAGCAACAATGCAAAGTCATTATGAACACCTAAATAAAGAGATAACGAGTATAAAAAATGAAATTGAAATAATAAAAATGAATCAGACAGAAATGACAAATACAGTATCAGAACTGAAGATCACAATGGAAGGAATTAAAAGCAGGATGAATCACACTGAAGATTGAATCAGCGAGTTAGAGGACACAATAAACAAAGGCACAGAAGCAGAGAAGAAAAAGGAAAAGAGACTCAAGAAATGTGAGGAAACTGTAAGGGAGCTCTGTGACAACCTGAAGAGAAACAACATTCGCATCATAGGGGTGCCTGAAGAAGAGAAGAGAGAACAGAAAATGGAAACTTTGTTCAATCAAATCATAACACAAAACTTCCCTAAATTAAGACTGAAAAACATTCCACACGTTCAAGAAGCACACAGAACTCCATTAAAGAGAAACCCAAAAAATCTACACCAAGACACATCATAGTTAAAATACCAAAGCTAATGGATAAAGAAAAAATTTTAAAAGCTGCTAGAGAAAAAAAGGTTATCACCTACAAAGGAGACCCCATAAGGATGACATCGGACTTCTCAACAGAAACACTTGAGGCCAGAAGAAAATGGCAAGATATAATCAAAATAATGCAGAACAAGAACCTACAACCAAGACTAGTTTATCCAGCAAGGCTAACGTTTAAAATTGAAGGAGAAATAAAGAGCTTCGCAGACAAAGAAAGCCTCAAGGAATTCATTAAAACCAAACCAATTCTGCAAGAGATACTAAGGAGCCTGTTGTGAACAGTTCAAAGGGAGGAAAGAATATAGCAAAAGAAGAATACAGCTTTAAAGAATAAAATGGCAATAAACAACTACATATCAATAATAACCTTAAATGTAAATGGATTAAATGATCCAATCAAAAGACATAGGGTAGCAGCGTGGATAAAGAAACAGGACCCATATATATACTGTCTACAAAGGACACACCTTAAAACAAAAGATGCACATAGATTGAAGGTAAAAGAATGGAAAAAAAATATTTCATGCAAATGGAAGTGAAAATAAACCCAGGGTAGCAGTACTTATATCTGACAAAATGGACTTTAAAACAAAGGCTGTAGTAAGAGATAAAGAAGGACACTACATAATGATAAAGGGAACAATTCAACAGGAAGATATAACTATTATAAATATCTACGCACCAAATATAGGAGCCTCGACATACATAAAGCAGACTTTGATAGATATGAAGGGTGAGATTAACAGCAATACTATCATAGTAGGGGATTTCATTACCCCACTAACAACACTGGATAGATCCTCAAGAAAAAAAATTAATAAAAAAAACAGCAGACTTAAAGGATACACTAGATCAACTTGATTTAATAGATATCTTCAGAACTTTTCACCCTAAAGCAGTAGAATATACATTCTTCTCAAGCGCTCATGGTACGTTTTCTATGATAGACCACATGTTAGGACACAAAAATGGTCTCAATAAATTTAAGAAGATTGAAATCATATCAAGTATTTTCTCTGATCACAATGCCATGAAACTAGAAATTAACCACAAAAGAAAAACTGAAAAATACTCAAACACTTGGAAACTAAATAGCATGATATTAAATAATGAATGGATTAACAATGAGATCAAAGAAGAAATTTAAAAGTTTCTAGAAACAAATGATAATGAGCATACATCAACTCAAAATTTATGGGACACAGCAAAAGCAGTACTGAGAGGGAAGTTCATTGCACTACAGGCATATCATAAGAAGCTAGAAAAAGCTCAAATAAGCAACCTGACCCTGCATCTAAAAGAACTAGAAAAACAACAGCAAATAAAACCCAGGACCAGTAGAAGGAAAGAAATCATAAAGATCAGAGCAGAAATAAATGACATAGAGGATAAGGAAACAATACAGAGGATCAATGAAAGAAGAAGCTGGTTCTTTGAAAAGGTAAACAAGATTGATGAACCTTTAACTAGACTCACCAAGAAAAAAAGAGAGAGGACTCAAATAAATAAAATTAGAAAGGACAGTGGAGAAATAACAACTGACACAACAGAAATTCAAAGCAGTGTAAGAAAATACTATGAAGAACTCTATGCCAAAAAATTAGACAACCTAGGAGAAATGGACAAATTTCTTGAATCATATAATCTTCCAAAAATCAATCTGGAAGAATCAGAACACCTAAACAGACCGATTACAACAAATGAGATCGAAACAGTTATCAAAAAACTCCCAAAAAAGGAAACTCCTGGCCCTGATGGCTTCACAAGTGAATTCTATCAAAAATTCAAAGAAGAACTAACTCCTATCCTTCTCAAGCTATTTCAAAAAATTCAGGAGGAAGGCATACTTCCAAACTCCTTTTATGAGGTGAGCATAATTCTGATCCCAAAACCGGGCAAAGACAACACAAAGAAAGAAGATTATAGGCCAATATCCCTGATGAATTTAGACGCTAAAATTCTCAACAAAATATTAGCCAACCGGATCCAGCAATATATGAAAAAAATCATACACCATGATCAAGTGGGATTTATTCTGGAGAGGCAAGGCTGGTACAATATTCGCAAATCATTCAATGTGATTCAGCACATAAACAAGAGGAAGGATAAAAATCACATGATAATTTCAATAGATGCAGAAAAGGCATTTGATAAAATCCAGCACCCATTCATGCTCAAAACTCTCAGTAAGTGGGAATGCAGGTAACATTTCTTAACATGATAAAGGCCATCTACGACAAACCCACAGCAAACATCATACTAAATGGACAAAAATTAAAAGCAATCCCCTTAAGATTAGGAACCAGGCAGGAAAGCCCCCTTTTACCACTTTTATTCAACATAGTTCTGGAAGTCCTAGCTACAGCATTCAGACAAGAAAAAGAAATAAAAGGCATCCAAATTGGAAAAGAAGAAGTAAAACTGTCATTATTTGCAGATCATATGATATTGTATATAGAAAACCCTAAAGTCTCAGTCAAAAAACTACTGGACCTTATAAATGAATTCAGCAAGGTGGCAGGATATAAAATTAATACCAGAAATCAGAGGCATTTCTATATACAAACAATAAACTGTCAGCAAAAGAAATTAAGGAAACAATCCCTTTAACTATTGGAGCCAAAAAAATAAAGTACCTAGGAGTAAATTTAACCAAGGAGGTTAAGGACGTGTACTCAGAAAATTATAAAACATTGATAAAAGAAATCAAGGAAGATATAAACAAGTGGAAGCATATATTGTGCTCATGGCTAGGAAGAATAAACATCATTAAAATGTCTATATTACCCAAAGCAATTTATAAATTCAATGCAATACCAATTAAAATACCAATGACATACTTCAAAGATATAGAACACATATTCCAAAAATTTATATGGAACCAAAAAAGAACACGAATAGCCTCAGCAATCTTAAAAAGAAAAAATAAAGCAGGAGGTATCACTCTTCCTGATATCAAGGTTTACTACAAGGCCATTATACTCAAGACAGCCTGGTACTGGCATAAGAACAGGCACATAGATCAGTGGAACAGAACAGAGGACCCAGAAATAAACCCACAGCTTTTTGGACAACTAATATTTGACAAAGGAGGAAAGAACCTGCAATGGATTAAAGACAGCCTCTTTAACAAATGATGTTGGGAAACTTGGACATCTACTTGAAAAAAAATGAAACTAGACCATCAACTTACACCATTCACAAAAACAAACTCAAAATGGATAAAAGACTTAAATGTAAGCCGTGAAACCATAAGCATCTTAGAAGAAAACATAGGCAGCAAGCTCTCCGACATCTGTAGCAGCAATATATTTGCCAATTTATCTCCACGGGCAACTGAAATAAAAGGCAAGATAAACAAATGGGACTATATCAAACTAAAAAGTTTTTGCACAGCTAAAGACAATAAGAACAGAATGAAAAGACAAACCACACAATGGGAGAACATTTTCGACAGCACGTCTGATAAGGGGTTAATAACCAAAATTTATAAAGAACTTGTAAAACTCAACACCAGGAAGACAAACAATCCAATCAAAAAATGGGCAAAAGAAATGAATAGAAATTTCTCCAAAGAGGACATACAGATGGCCAATAGGCATATGAAAAAATGCTCAACATCACTAATCATTAGAGAAATGCAAATTAAAACCACAATGAGATACCACCTCACACCAGTCAGAATGGCACTCATCAGCAAAACAACACAGAATAAGTGCTGGCGAGGATGTGGAGAAAAGGGAACCCTTCTGCACTGCTGGTGTGAATGCAGAATGGTGCAGCCACTGTGGAAAACAGTTTGGAGATTTCTCAGAAAATTAAAAATCGAACTGCCTTTTGACCCAGCTATCCCACTTATAGGAATATACCCTAAGAACACCATAGCACTGTTCGAAAAGAAGAAATGCGCCCCCATGTTCGTGGCAGCATTGTTCACAATAGCGAAGATCTGGAACCAGCCCAAGTGTCCGTCAGAAGACTAGTGGATTAAAAAGCTGTGGTACATATATACTATGGAATACTACTCAGCCATAAGAAATGATGACATCGGATCATTTACAACAAAATGGATGGACCTTGATAACATTATACGGAGTGTAATAAGTAAATCAGAAAAAAAAACTGAGAACAGCATGATTACATACATAGGTGGAACATAAAAGTGAGACTATGAGACATGGACAAGAGAGTGGTGGTTACGGGTTGGGGAGAGGGAAGGGAGGGTGGGATAGGGTGGGAGGGGCACAGGGAAAACCAGATAAAAGGTGACTGAGGACAATTTGACTTTGGGTGACGGGTAGTCAACACAATTGAATGATAAGATAATCTGGAGATGTTTTCATTGTACATATGTACCCTGATTTATTAGCGTCACCCCATTAAAATTAATAAAGAAAACAAAAAGAAATAGTTGATTCCAGAGTTAGGACAGAAAAAAGAAAAGCATATCACGAAACATTTGTGGTCACAGAAAGAAAAAAAGTACTCCCAAATAATTGGTATGTCAGAAAATAAATTATAGTGATATATTACAATCCACAGAATAAAATAAATAGTCATAAACCCATACTGATATAAATAAGTAAGAATGGGAAAGGGACATTAGAATTTAATTTATAAATGTGGAAAGAATGATGCAAATAGAAAATAACTATAGACAAATTCCAAATTAATCATTGTTGTTTTATGAGGAGATATAGTATATGTATGTGGTCTAAAAATAAGAAATTTTTTAATTACAAAGGGAAAATAACTGGAGAAGCCTGCAAGAAACCACAAATAATCAAATTTAACATCACCAACAGTAAAGACATAACATATCACTATCATGCACCCCCTGATACCATGCACTGAGAAGGGTATAATATCTGTTCATGAGAAAAGAAACTCAGACAAGTGTACATTGACAGTTTTGCTATTATGTTACTGTACAGAGTGATCTCTAGGTCTTGTTTACTTTACATGGAAAGTAGGAGCATTGTACCGACCAGTATTCTTCAAAAGTGTCAAAGTCGTGAAAGACAAAGATTTTCACTGATCAGAGGAGACTAAAGAGACGTGGTAACTAAATGTCATATGGGATCAGGAAAGGAATGTCAGGAAACACTGGTAAAAAATCAAATAAGATCTCTAAATTAGTTAATAACATTGTCTCAATTATTTCTTGATTTTGCTAATTATACTATGGTTATATGAGATAGTAACCTAGAGGTAAGTTGGGTTGAAGGGTACTCAAGAAGTATCTGTACTCTTTTTTACAACTTTTTTGCAGACTAAAGTATTTCACAATACAAAGTTTATAAATAAAAACTCCACCTGGTATTCTAAGTTTGGAGTTCTGATGGTCTTTCAGCCTCACACCATAAACTAATAGGTACAAGACCTTTGATCTAAGCTATAAAAGAGTCTTTCCTTGGTAGATTTTTATCAACCCATATCAAAGGACATCTTGCTTTTGAACACCAGGTGGCATTTACATTTTGGCTATATTGACTATTTTTTATTTAAAACCTTATAAGACATTAGCTCACTTTTAATTAATCTCTTCTAACTTTATAGAGTCAAAAGTCTACAGGTTTTAGATTCTCCTTTGCGTCATTAATGATAGAAGAAATGGCTTATTTAAAACATTACCAAAGGGGTGGGGGGCATATCAAGATTCATATGTATTGCTCTTTAGTCATGTTTTTATTATTTCCCATTTCTTACATTGTCAAACCTCGGTTATCTGCAAATATATCTAGGATGTACGTGGCATGGTACATTTCATGATATGAGGTGAAAGTGATCCCTAACCATTATATGTGTTATGTTGGTGGTAGAAGCTGTCTAATATTGCCTTCATTATATGTTATAATAACTAACATTTTATTCTTCTTGTATATTGGGCAATGAGCAGATCACTTTATGGATTATTTCCTTTCATCTTTCAATTGACCTATGAGGAAGGCACAGATGAGGCAGCAAAAATATTTGCTAACAATATCTGACTTTAAAGAAAGAGCTCAGTGAGTGTACACAGGGCCCCAAGAAGTTCTGTGCTGGAGAAGTGACTTGAGTCCCCTCAGGCTATGTCCACTTTTTATTAATTCCCTTTTATTTATCTCTTTTAAATTGGATCTCACTGTCACAAACAGTGACTTTCAGCTTGATGTGTTTTAAACTAGAGAAGTTTCAAACTGGAGGAGAAAGACTCAGGGAAAACATAAAAGCCATTTTTCAAAAATGTGAAGGGTTGTTTTGAGAAAGAGGGTTTAGTGCTATTGTGTGTGATTTGAGAAGGAAGTTTAAAGGAGAGATTTCAGCTCATTATCAAGAAACTTTCTAACGCTGAAATCCAATTATGGGTGAGGCTGCTGGAGGACTCAGTGAAACCCTGGTCCTGGATGAGCAACTCTCAAAGAAGGATCAAAGTAGGGAGTTGGTACTTGAATTAAAGGCCCTTGAATGTATCTCCCCAAAGAAGCTCCAGGAGGCATTCTGTGTTTCTGTTTTGCCACTGGATCAAACCCTTCTGAGAAATGGCAATTTGCAGCAACTTGGTCCTGATGGCAGAGCTCTAGTTTGCTACTATGTTCAGTATAAAGAAGCAGGTTGACTGGTGTGTGAGGATAAAAACCAATTTAGACAATGGGTGGATTGATGTTGGAGTCATTTGAAGCCAAGAGAGACCTACACAAGGTCTAAAATTTGGAAAACTTACCTTTGTTAACCTATCTCCTTAATGATTCTGGTCAAGTCTTATCTATAAGAAGAAATAGTAGCCTGACCAGGCAGTGGCACAGTAGATAGAGAGTCAGATTGGGACACAAAGGATCCAGGCTGAAAACCCCAAGGTCACCGGCTTGAGTGTGGGATCATAGATATGACCCAATGGTCACTGGCTTGAACCCAAAGGTTGCTGGCTTGAAGTTCAAGGTCACTGACTTAAGCAAGAGGTTAATCAGTTTGCTGGAGTCCCCCAGTCAAGGCACATATGAAAAAGCAATCAATAAACAACTAAGATACCACAATGAAGAACTGATGCTTCTCATCTTTCTACCTTCCTCCCTGTCTGTTCCTATCTGTCCCTCTCTCAGTCTCTCTCTCTCTCTCTCTCTCTCTCTCTCTCTCTTTCTGTCTTCTCTCTCTGTCTCTCTCACTAAAAAAAAAGAAGAGAAAGTAGCTTTGGCCGGGTAGGTCAATTGGTTAGAGCGTCATCCCCATATGCTAAAGCTATAGGTTTGATGCCTGATCAGGGCACATACAAGAATCAAGCAATGAATGCATAATAAATAAGTGGAACAACAAATCAATATATTTCTCTGTCTCTTTCTAAGTAAATTAAAAAGAGAGAGAGTTGGTAAAATATCAACTTTGCAACAAACTTGATGCTCAAGCAAGATCCCCAAAACAGAAGGGATGGTTGGCACTCATTACATTTGAATCCAAGCTGACTTTCTGAACCACCCCTCTTGTTTCACCTGCCTGCCTGCAGAGGCTGTACTGACCACTGCAGAGTCTGAGTGAGGTAAACAAAGTTAGCAGAAAGTTAGCAGCTTGCTTTCTGGAGACCATGGGCTGGTATTCTTTGGCTGGCTTGAGTTCCTAGAAGGTTCTCAGTGTTTCCAGGGCCCCAGTAGCATAGGAAGAGGCAGGTGTGTGACCCAGACTTCAGGGCAGTGTGTAGGAGAGGCTGTGCTTACTTATGAAAGATAAATAGGTGTTAACCGTGCAGAGCAGGAAGTAAATAGGCAAGGGAAGACCACAGTGAAAGGTAAGTAGATGACAAAGGCTGGTGCTTTTGAGATATTCATTGTGACCGGAGTGCAGGGTGGGAGAAGGAAGGGTGAAGACCTAGGAACAATACAGATAGCCTTGTTTGGGAAGCAGAGGAGTATGGATGCTATACTCAAGAGCTTGAGAGGTTTTAGGCTAGGTTCAAGAGGATATAGAAGGCAGCAAGATCAGTGAAGAAGCTGTTGCAATAATCCAATTAATAAATAAAAATGGTTCTGGACCAAGTTGGGAATGGTGGGAAATGAAAAGGATGTGAAATATTCAAATTGTTTTAAGGTATAAAAAAAAATCAACAGAATTTGGAAACCAATTGGCTATTGAACGTGAGGGACAGGAAAGGTAAAAGACCATCCCCCTGCCTGACCTGTGGTGGCAGAGTGGAACGCTGAGGTTGCCGGTTCGAAACTGGGTTTGCCCAGTCAAGACACACATGGGAGTTGATGTTTCCTGCTCCTCCCCCCTTCTCTCTCTCTCTCAGTAGATGATGAAGCTACTGACCAGTTACTGAGTCAAATAGCATGTTGTCAGAAAACAGAAGCTTCTCAATGTATCCTAAGAATAATGGGTTTTAATACAAGAAAATAGAGGCTTACAAAATCTCAAGAAGGGCGAGGAGAGGTTCTCAGAAGCTCTACTGCTGCTTCCCAGAAGAGAAGCTACTTCATATCTAAAGAACTTCTGGAAATCCTGGACCTCACCAGTACAGGTAATCCCAAGAAGCAGGCAGCCGCTGTCTAGACTGACTATAGTATGGCAACAGGTGCTCATCTAGGAGTACACCTGGAGGATGGATAGTGGAGTTGGAGTATGCTGTGACTTCCAAGTAGGATGTCTGATATATTCTTCCAGACCAAAAGAACAAGCTCTGAACTAGAAAAAATGGATTTGCGGATTGTGGGGCTCAAAATGAGGCTATTCAGAGAGACTGTAAGAGAAAAATGAGAAACGTTAGGATGATATCAACAGTGGGCCAAAATACAAGGCAATCATAGCAGCAATTAAAGTTTCTCGGTGCTCACCCACTCTCTTCAACTATTGGAACTGCATCTTACAGAGCAAGACACGGAAACCAGACTCGGTTTGTCCCAGCAATTTCTCAGCAATACTGGCCAGGTCTGGATATGGAAAAGAATCTATTGACTCAGTGTGCCTGGAAGGCAAGTATTGTGAGCCTGGAATAGCTCAAAATAAGAAAAGATGGTGGTCAAGTGCAAGTGGGTAGAGAAGAAAACTGGCAGAATTTGGATTTGAAGTACAAACAGGATAGGCCATTTTCTCTATTAAATTAAAACCCTTCTGTAACTGCCACCCAGAAGAGAAATATGTCTGATGAAAACCACATGATTAAAACTGAATGAGCCTGACCAGGAGATGGCGCAGTGGATAGAGCATCGGACTGGGATATGGAGGACCCAGGTTCAAGACCCCGAGCTCGCCAGCTTGGACACAAGGTCGCTGGCTCCAGCAAGGGGTCACTTGGTCTGCTGAATGCCCGCGGTCAAGGCACATGTGAGAAAGCAATCAATGAACAACTAAGGTGTCACAACGAAAAAACTAATGATTGATGCTTCTCACCTCTCTCCATTCCTGTCTGTCTGTCCCTGTCTATCCCTCTCTCTGACTCTCTCTGTCCCTGTAAAAAATAAATAAATAAAAAACATTAAAAAAAAAAACCTGAATGAATTAAGCAACTTTTTTTGTGTGTTAAGATTTCCTGGTTTATCACATTTTTAATGGAGAGAAAAAAACCCTTTAAAAGGATAAATGTTTAAAAGGCAACCCATGTTTACCAACGAACTAATTTATAAGATTGTTCAAAAAGAGGCGAAATAAACCAATAGCAAATGTGTATTCTAAAATACAAATTTTGTACAAAGATTCACTGTTTCAAATAAAATATCTCAAAGCATACTAATTATATAGTTTCTAAAATTCCCCCCAAAGTAATCATTTTCTAAATCACATGAGCATAAATGGTGAAGTAGGGGACTGAGGAGAATGGTGGAGGTTAGAAATCACTTCCAAATAATTTCTCTTCCACTTTTGGAGTTCTATTCCAGCCACCAACATCTACTCCTTTTCTGCCCAGGTCTAACTTTTAACTTTTCTCATTCTCTGAAGACTCTGAGAATTGACCACTTCAATTTCTGCCATTGTCCAATGTAACTTCAAGGTCCATGTGAACCCCACCCAGTATGTGGGCTCTCATCTCCTTGACCTCATTTCCAATAAATTCTTGCTTTCTTCTACTTTAGTTACCACCTACATGGTCCTGTTCTTTAATATTTTCTGAAACTGTGTCACTTCCAAAATGACAACTGTGTAATTTTAGAGGTGATATAGCAAAAACATATAAATACCCAATTCTGTAACTACAACCTCCCATTTCTCTTGTGTCCTTGCTCAAATACTCTGTATTAGGCTGGATAATGGCTCCCAGTAATATCAGGTCCTAAGCCTTGAAAACTGTAAATATCACCATTTTTATGTTGGCTACTTTTATTTGTTACCTAATGTCACCTCGTCTGTGGGACTGTCAACCCTTTGGCTCATGTGTTTTCTTCCTGTCCTCTTAACTTTCCCCATTATCCCCTCTTTCCTCCCTATGCATCCTAAAACTCTTTGTCCATATTACAATATTGCAAATACAGTTCCCTTGGCCTCTCTCTTGCCCCTCTCTCTTTCCATAACTGGCTGACTTACTCTCCACTCTGGATTAACCTAACAATTGGCCATCTTTATACCAGCACCCGAGCAACTAACTGCTGTTGCAGAAAAATCATATAACCTGGCAAATTGACGACACCAAAAATAGTTGTAAGCTTCAGCTGGGCCCTCCACACTGCTTTCCCTTTACCATGGTCCAGATCATACATATGCAATTGCCAACTCAACTTGGAGGTCATGCAGGCACTTGGAATCTAATGTGTTCAAAGTTGATCTCAGGTTCTCCTTCTCAAAGCCTACTCTGTGTCCCACAGTTCAGAAAATGGCACTAACACCAGAAACCTATGTGTCAGCCTCAGCATGTTTCTCCTTCATCCCAAATCCTGCTGGTTTTACTTTCTAATGGTTTCTCAGAACTGATCACTTTTCTCTACTTTTCACCAATGTTTAATTCACCATGATCCATTGCCTGAACTGGGGCTATAGCCTCTGCACAAATCTCCCACATCCATTTTTCCCTCCCTTCAGCTGGTTCATTTTCATGACCAGAGCTATTGTATCAAATAGAAGTTTATATTAGCATGGACTCCAAGCTTCCCATGATTTGGCCTCTTCCCTCTGCAGTTTCATCTCACCTTATGATGCTTTTTCTGAATCCCTAAGCTTCAGTCCTGTAGGCCTTGTTTCAATTCTTAGAATGAGTCAAAATCTTTCCAGCTTCAGAGTCTTTGCCCACACTCCTCTATTTGGATAGAATGTTCTTTTTCATCACTCCTTCTCCCAGCCTAGTGTATCATATATATATATATATATATATATATATATAATTTTATTCAGTGAGAGGAGTGGAGGTAGAGACAGACTCTTGCATGCACCCTGACCAGGATCCACCTGGCAAGCCCACTAGGGAGCAATGCTTTGCCCATTTGAGGCATTGATTCACTGCTTAGCAACCAAGCTCTTCTTAGCACCACCCCGGGCCAACTCACTACAATTGAGCCATGGCTAAAGGAGGGAAAGAGAGAGAGAGAAAGCGAGAAGCAAGGGGGGTGTAAAAGCAGATGGTCACTTCTCCTGTGTGCCCTGACAGGGAATCAAACCCAGGACATCCACACACCAGGCTGACTTTCTTCCACTGAGCCAACTAGCCAGAGCTCAGAGTATAATTTCCATAGGTTCTGGAGTATTGTCTATGTCCTTCCTGGTGAACCTCCAGCACCTAGAACAGTTCCTGGATCCTGGAAATGCTTACAGGGGGTCCTTGGGTTACGACAGTCTCAACATACAACGTTTCAAGTTTATAACGCTTACTCCCATAAAAACTTTAAAAAATTGAGATGTGAGTGTTTTAGCTTATGCCATTAGCATGTACTAACAGACAACATGGGTGAACTAGTTTGGTTGCTTGCAGTGAAAGAATATGCAGTAATGCCATGTATGAGTGAGGGGTTTGACGTGCTCCAATATGCTTACCTACATTTTGGATTGTTCAAAGCACAAGTGTTCTGTTTGCGTTGTTTTTGTTTAGTGACTTTTTTACCCTTATCATGTCATTTTTTCTGTTACTACAGTACAGTGTACAATACAGTATATTTATGTCCTTTTCTTTTTTCTGTGGCTTAGTTATGTTTTTATGTAGATTACAATTTTATAACTGTATTAGGATAGGTAAGTGACTTAAGCTAGAGTATGTTTTGACTTACACCAAAATTCAGGTTACATCATCATCATAGGAAGGGAACTCTGTCATAACCTAGGGCCCCCTGTATTCAATTTTAGGTGAAAGGAAAAAACTAGAAACTTGGAGATATAAAAGATTAGCAAGGACTGGTTTTGCACCCAAAGAGTTTGCACTAGGATACTTACTCAAATCTCATCTAACCCAATCCACTCTCAGAAAGAATAAATTATTGTATATCAAGAAGGATATGAGACACAAGGTTAAGAAATAGATGGAAAGACCTGCTTGAATCATGGCCACATAATCTGTTGAGTGGGTTCTGCCCTGTTCAGGTCTCTGCATATTCTGGAGGTGAGTAGGAGCTAAAATCTACCCACACGTGATTCTCCAAATGACATGTCTGTGGGGACTGCATCAGCTTAAATGTATAACTTTTTTCTAATTTGCACAAAGTAGTGTGGAAACTAGTGGTTTCCTGTATTCACATCCCAAGATGAGGTTCCTTGATGGGTTAAGTGGTATCCAAAGAAATGAAATAGTCTGAAAGTCAACCAGGTAATAAAGGAACCAAGAAAAAACCCAACACTATGGCAGGTTCATTGGTCTATTATGGAACAACTCAAACAACTAACTATGAAGGAGAACAAATGACAAAGACCTAAAAATTTAATGAGTTCTGAGATGGTAATTAAGGACATCCAATAGAATCTGTAAGTGGTTCCTATCTGACTTTAAGATGTCTCTCAGAAGTCACGAAGAGTCAAATGGAACCTCCGAACACACATCTTGCTATTTAAGATTCTCAATAATCCCAATATTAACACCCACTTGCTTTCATATATTGTACCATTTGCTGCAAAATAAAAATGAAAATCAATACAATGAATACTCAGTATGTAAAACAATTCAAGCCTCTATTTCAGCAAGAAGTTTCATTTAAGCTTTAGAATAAAAAGAAAGACAACCCTTTGTTCTTCTCATTTCACAATCCTGCAAATGGTCTCTCAGCCAAAATAGCTCCTCTAATCTTTAAGTTTTAATTAGCTGCCCACAATTCATAAAATATCAGGAATTAAAATGCTGATACCTCGTTCTCCTGAGAAATGGCAGACAATTAACCTCTTTTTTCTGGTCAAAGGCAGAAATTGAGAAAGGGTAATGACAAAATTAATCTATTCTGGTGGCAAGGCAGGAAAACATCCACCCACCATGCGTCAAAGGGGAGAGCAACACAAGCGTGTCCAGAAACCGTGGATTTCTTGTGTGTGGAGCTTTTTGTATTCATGCCAAGTACTATACCACAAAACCATATTGGGCCCCCCAGATCTTGCAAAAATGTTAAATGGCTCCCCAGAATTAATCAATCTAACCCACCTTCTTTTTACCTCTGAAGACAGATATACACAGAAGCTTTAAGTCATGTTTGAAGCTCTGGCTTTCTCATGAGGTAGGGAGAGGAAGAGACAAAGACATGCACACCTTCCAGGCATGATCTCAAGATCAAAACATACTCTTGGCAGTAAAGTCAGATGGAGTTGCCGGGACTGAGTTTATGCCTTTCTAGAATTTTTTTCTTTCCCCAAAAGGTAGATTCTGCTTGTATATCCTAATCATAAATTCCATGCTAAATATTTAAATAAGATTAACCACAACCATTTAACCTCAATGAAAGCTCAAGGACATTGGATAGAGCTCAAGACATTTCAACATGGTTTCAAGGAAGACCCGAGGAGGTAAGTGGCAGGATAGAGGCTATGGAGTCCATCTGCCTGATGTCAAGCTCTCACTTGGCAACGCACTAGCTGTGTGATCTAGAGCAAGTTGCCTAACCTCTCTGAGCTTTTCTTACATATCTCTAAAAGGGAATAAAACCTGTATTGTGAGGATGAAACAGAGAATGCTAATAATATGCTTAGCACAGTACCCACCACTGTGAAAGTGCTCATAACTATTACTGTCAACAGAGGGACCCAAATATCTTTAATAAGTACACACAGAGAAAAGAAGTGCTCCATGTTATGAATGCTTTCGTAATTCCAATTGCTGCTGTTTCTTTTTCAGGTAACAGATTTTATTAAGATACAATTCTTGTGCAATGTAGTTAACCCAACTAAAGTGTTCACTCCAGTGGTTTTTAGTATATTCAGAGTTGTGCAACCATCACCACAATCCATATTAAGAATGTTTTCATTACGGAAAAAAAAAAACTCCACACTCATTAGCTATCATTCCCAAGCCCTCTATTTCTCCCAGCCTTAGGCAACCAGTAATCTATGTTCTTTCTCTGTGAGCTTGCCTGCTTTGGACATTTTATATAAAATAAGTAATATAATAACTTCTGTGGATGTTTCTTTCACTTATTATAATGTTTTCAAGGTTCAGCCCTGCTGTAGTCTACATGAGGACTCCATTCCTTTTTATGGTAGAATAATTTGTTATTGTAGAAACATATTACATTTTGCTTATCTACTGCTATATTTTCTTGGAGTAATTGTAAATCCAGCGCTAAATAATAAAAGCATAATAACACTTATTACTAACCTTCATCCACAAAAAAAGGTGCTTTCTACCTTACTGGGTATGTTAACATATGTGATTCCATTTGAACATGAGCAATTTTAATTGCAGCCCACAACAATCCTGGGTGGTGGATGTTGTTTCACATTTTATAGATGAGCCTGGAGAAGATAGTTTCTGCAACAATTACATAGCCACACAGTTATTGCGGAACTGGAACTGAAACCAGACATTCTCAATCAAGTCTTATGTTTTTTCCTTATATAGTTGATGGGTGTATAAAAATCCATAGTAATGGGTGTGCGGAAGTCCACAGCATTAGGATACACTCTTTATGTCTTGGAGGGAGCTGAGAGGAAATGACAGCTCTTTTTTGTGACCTGCATTTGCACCAGCAACTATATAACCAGGAATAGGGGACCTTGACTCTCCAACTTCAAAGGTAATGTTTCGCAGCTTCTACTGGGGTGGACTCACTTCTTGAAGAAGCAAAACAACAGTCCCTTTGCTAAGCATCCTGTTTTATATCTCACTGGCTAAATTCTTATTTGAGGTTTTACAGCTACACCATTTCTAAGCAGCACCTTTGTGATTAGAGACATATTTACCCTGGATTCATGGGGGAGGGATCAGTCCCTTGTTCTGTATCTAAACCCTTATTTGAACAGTCTGCTTTCCTGCAAACATATCAGTAGCCTGATCTTTCTGATTATTTAAATATTTTTGTTGTCTGGGTTGGGAGAAATAACCTCAAATTACTCTACTTTTCAGAAGATGTTCTGAGAACTTTATCTTTTAAAAATCACTTCTCATTTTTCCCAAGCCCAAGTCAAAGTGATTGGTTAACATTAACCATTCATATACCCAACTCTAGTGTGCACAGAAATCCAAAATCCATGTAAGAAGAAGGGGAAGGAGAGGAAGAAAAGGGTTTCAGAGTCCATCTGTGGATATAAATTCAGTAAAATGAGCAAATACCTCCTTCAGACTGTTCCATCCAGAAAAGATCCTCAGCTACTAACCTCAAAACCAGCTGTGACTGGGGCACAGCATCGTGGCCATGTAGTGGAAAACGACCCACTGTTCTATTATCTGAGAAGCTGTGACCACCCCATCAAAGCACTGATAGGCAGCAGGAAGCTCAGTGGGCTGCAGCGCCTTCAAAGGCTCAACAATTGAAATCAACACCACACAAAGCAGGACAGGGACACCAAGGAGCCATGAGTGCATGGCCATCTGTCTGCTCAGGATGAGAAGGATTAGTGGCCACAGATACTTTGATTATCACCAAGACCTGCCAGCTCTCTGCCTTCCTCAGTCATCCTGGACCCTTGCCGATGCCATTTGCCACTGGCCTTGAGACACTTCAGACAGGTGGACTCAGAGTCTTGTGTGTTGAGGTGAGACAGCGCAAGCTAAGACAGCATTACTGTGCTGGTTGCTTTGTGGCCCTTCACTTAGATGAAGAGGAAAATTTTGTTCCATTTTAAGATCCTGGGCAAAGCTGCTTGTTTTCTCCCCCTGAGAAACAACAGAGGCTTCTCTTGGAGCATCCTCAGTGGTTGCTTTTGGAGAACCCCACCAGAGCTGTTATGGGTTGGATTGTGTTCCCTCCCAAATTCATATGTTGAAGTCCAATTGCCTGGTATCTCAGAATACAACCTTGTTTGGGAACAGGATCATTACAGATGTAATTAGTTAAGATAGGGCCATTAGAGTGGGCCCTCCCCCAACCCCCAAGCCTGGTGTTCTTGTAAAAAGGAGAAATATGGGCGCAGACACTCAAAGAGAATGCCATGAGAAGATGAAGGCCGAAATCAGACTAATGCTTCTACCTGCCTGGGGACACCAGAGACTGCCAGCACGCCGCAGAGCCAAGGTGAAAGGCACAGAACAAAGTCTCCCTCAGAGCCTTCCAAAGGAACCACCTATGCTGTCACCTTGGTCCTGGATTTCTGGCCTCCAGAACTGATACAATAGCCAGGTTTGGGCTACGTTGTTACAGAAGGCCTAGCAAACTAATAAGGACTCCTTCCCTTGCTCTTTGGAATTACTTCTCACATTGTTCCTTTCTTTATGTCACAGGGAGGCCGACCTCTTTCATTTCAGCCTCACTTCCGGAGCGGGGCCCTTTGCCCCGCTGAAGTTTGTGCTCAGGTAAGTGTGCTAGGTTAAATGCAACACTAGGGGCCTCTGCACAGCTGAGAATGCTTGAAAGACATTTCCTGTTAATAAATTCATTCCATTCATCCTTTTGTAAAAGTTTTCAAAATAAGAATACTTTCATATGACAAATAATGGACATAATATAGCCAACACCCTTTTAGAGCCTGGTGTATTCCAGCCTCTGTTTGGGTACTTACATTAGCAATTTAATGATCACAACAATTCTATACGGGAGGTACTGTTATGATCATCTCCATTTTACAGGTGAGGAAACTGAGGCAAGGAGAGACTGAATTACTCCCACAAGGTCAGTAGCTGAACCAGAGTTCAAAGCCAGACTGTAGTCTGGCACCAGAGTCTGTGCTCTAAACCACTATGCTGGATTACATTTTGTAAGCAGAATTAATAGCGTTAGTGTTTGTCCTATTATTTCAGGTATCAATCCTCCCTGTCACCTAAGGGTCTAGCTAGTGTCCTAAAAATGTGATGAGGACACATATCCATTCCACCCATAGTGAGTACTTTTATGCCACAGCACTTTCAGAACTGGGACTCCTGGGTGTGTTTGCTCCAAAGTTGTGTACGCATAGCTGCACCCCACCAAGTGTTTCTGTCTACACACACTCTCTGTTTTCTGGGCATCATTCTCAACCTTTGTACTTTTTGTATAGCAGCCTTTATGGATGTCCTCCTTTTCTCCCAAAATTTTCAAGCTTTAAATGACCCCCTTTAGGGAGAGGTAAAGACCCAACTTCTAAGATACCCTGGAATCATGGCACCATGAATCCATCGACCTAGGAGCTTGTCTCTGTTCAAATGACCCTGAAAATACTTGGTTTGTCTCTGTAAACTTTTCACTTATATAAACTGCTCTTTGCCATGAAACAGCCCGGCTAGTAATTGTCCAGGTCCTGATGAGAACAATGCAGAATTGAAGAAATAGACTCATAGAGGAAAAGGATGGGATTGGGAGGTCTCTGCAATGCCGTTAGCTTGCAAGAGCTTGCAAGAGTCAAGCAAAGTCCCTCATCCGCTTTATTATATAGTGCAGAGCCATATGCAAATAGGGAAGTCTCTGATAAAAAGTCACATATCTGAGGCATAAACGTGAATCCTCTTAAGAGTGTACCACCCCCACCATGCAACAGTCAAGAGTGTGGGGAAGATCTTAGTCTTAAAAGGGCATGTTTAAGACTTATTTTAAGACTAAGCCTGAGGCTATAAAGACTTTGTCAGTTTATAGCCTGTCTCCCACAGCTCTTAACTTGAGTCTAAAGGTCAAGATTATAACTACAACTGGGTAAGCTCAAATCTGTTCTAAGTACAATTTAATATTGGCGCTAAATTCCGGCCACATGTGCTATCTTCAAGGATTGTGGCTCATGGAGTGTGATTATCTACTCACAACTTGACAGAACTCTGGTGCATATGGCTTTTGGGTGCCAACCGTGAGTACTGTCATGGCAAGGAGAAAATTGGACACTCACTTTGTACACACACATTTATTCACACAAGTTTACTGAAGGAGTATGTGAGTCAGGCACTGTGATGAATAACACAATTCCTATCCTCGAGGAATTGAAAATCCAGATTAAAGACATTAAAAACTCAGGGGTGGCATCAGAGAAATGGCGCCGTGAGGAGCGCTCCCAATACCTCTCCTCAAAATTTCAACAAGTTCTACAACCAGAGACAGAAAAATTGATCCCTGGAGCATCTATAAGTCCCACACACTGAACAAAAAGGTATGGTTGGGCAAAAAACTAGCTAAATTTATAAGGAGAATGGAACACTCTACCTTCCTCACTAATCTGAGCAAGGACTGCTTTCACTCGGAACTGAAAGAGAGAGCTGGGGGTGTGGAAGGAGCCGGGCTGAGACACAGACATGCAAGCCAAGGAAAGAGTGTGCCCGCAGCAACTCAGCCCACGTGAGCTAACACCAGCACCAGACCCTGGCAAAGGCAGGCAAGCGGCGGCCTCCATTACCCCCGATATCCTGGTCAGTGAGCGCAGACAGTGTGTGAGAGGTTCCTCCTAGGGCCCTGGGCGTGGGCACTCGTGTTCCCGGACAGAGGGGCAGAGACTTCTGCATGGGCTGCGACCAAAGTCACAGTGTAATCCCTGCTCCCCCAACAACAGTGCACGGGGAGTGCGCAAAAGTGCAAAAGTGAACTAACTTCCCTACACCTGGACTCCTCCGGGCAAGTGGGGCGCCCCCACCAGCCATTCAGGCTAGCATGCCGGCGGGGGGGGTGGGGGGGAGAATATGAAAGCGCTGGAGGAAGGGCACGCAGGCAGCTTACAGACAGTCTCTGGAACAGATCTAAAGATCCAATCACTGAAAATTAGCTTAACCCACAGTCTGCTCACTGCCCAACTGGCTTACGCGGCTCTGGCTGACAAGAGCCTTACCCAAGAGTCTCTCTCAGCTCAGTGATCTAAGAGAAGAAACGTGATATTTTTAGTGCCTCTTGCTCGGCACTTAGCGGTGGGGGCAACTTCCAGTCAGCTGATACAGGGTGAAAAACCTGCTTAAGCTGGTGGCTTTGATTAGCAGAGCTTTCATACTCAGAGCTGTGAGCTAAAAAGAGGGACTTGGCAGCTTTTAAGACCTCCTATTCTGCAAGCAGTGACTAGGGCATTTTCTTCCCAGCCAAGACAGGTTACAAAGTGCAAAAAGCCTGAGGAGAGTGGTCCCACAGAGTGCTGAGTCATACTGGACATGCCTGGAAGCTCATAGGAAGACACCTTGAGGCCTGACCTGTGATGGCGCAGTGGATAAAGCATTGACCTGGAATGCTGAGGTTGCCGATTCAAAACCCTGCACTGGTCTGGTCAAGGCACATATGGGATTTGATGCTTACTGCTCCTCCCCCCCTTTCTCTCTCTCTCTCTCTCTCTCTCTCTCTCTCTCTCCTCTCTAAAATGAATAAATTTAAAAAAAATTTTTTTAAAAAGACACCTCGAGAGCAATTGGCTCCCAGCCCTGCCTAATTATGCTGGCAGCTCTGACTGACAGAGCTTTACCCAGATCCCTAAGCTGAGTGGGGATAGAGTGGGGATTTGCCAGCTCTTTGAGCCTCTTACTCTCCAGGCAGTGGCAGTGGCAACCTCATAGCTGGATCACCAGGCTGCTAATTCAGGAAGGAGAGACCATGAGAGAGGCTCCGAGAAAACGGACTCTTCCATTGTTGGAGTTTGCAAATGCTAACAAGACCCGACTACCAACAAGACTGAGGCCTAGTATATGATATCACCATAGCGACACATCAATTGCAAATCTCTACCTAAGTGTGCCACAGGGGCAGACCCTGGGGTACAGTGCTACCAACCAGGAAGAGGGAGAGGTAGGAAAAAGGAAGAAGATAACCTCTCAAAATCAAGAAAAATCCACAGTCTTTATAACTTTTTCCACTTTTATTTTTGTTTCTTTCATCTTCTTATCTTTTTCTTTTCTTCCACCTGGGTCCTTTTATCCTCTGCTTATCTTATTCTTTTCTCTTCCTTTTGAACTACATTACCCATAAGTGTTACATTTCCCTTTTTTTATCTTTCCTTTTCTCTTTCTCTCTGTGAGGGTTATACTTCAAAACCCTTAACTTTCTTTTTTTCTCTCTCTCTTTTTTTTTTCTTTTTCTCCTTTTTCTTTTCTCTCCCTCTCTCTTAGTTTCTTCTTTATTTTTCCTCTCATTCAATCCTCACTCATGAACAAACTATTTTATTTTGGATTCAAATTTTTCTTTGTGGCATTTTGTGTGCTTTTTACTTCATTCATTTTTTAACTTATTAGCATTCCCCCCAACCCCAGCTCTCCATTCTATGTAGTTTTTTTTCCACTTAATACATTAGTTTTTTTTCTCTTTCTTGTTTCCTTCTTATCCCTTTCACTATATCTCTCATTTGACCATCATTTACAAGCAAATTATTTTATTCTTGATCCAAATTTTTTTCTTTTTTGCATTTTGTGGGTCCCTACCTCCTTTTTTGCCCCTTTATCACTTCTCCCTAACTCAGGCCCTCTGTTGTAGGTAGTTTTTGTTCCATTTAGCACAATATAATTCTCAGTTTTTCACGGTATTATCTCAAGGAGGGAAGGAAGGGAGAAAAGAAAAAAAGAAATAATAATTTTTGGGTTTTTTTATTTTCTTTTTTATTGTCTATTTTTTTCTTTTTCTTTTTTATTAATTCACATTAGTTTTATTAACAAAATCACCCTCAGATGCCATTAAGGAAAAGGAAATCGAATATCATGGATATAAAAGACAGAGAGGTAGCACAGATAGATGAGAAAAAAAATCTATAGGAAAAAATTTTAATAGATTGGAAAACTTGGAGTTAAATGAGAGAGAATTTAAAATAGAAATCCTAAAAATACCCAGAGATATACAAGAAAACACAGAAAGGCAATTTAGGGAGCTCATAAAACAACTCAATGAACACAAAGAATATATTACCAAGAAAATTGAAACTATGAAAACAAATCAAACAGAGATAAAAAGCTCAATTCATGAACTGAAAAATGAGGTAACAAGCTTAGCTAATAGAACAGGCCAGACAGAAGAGAGTATTAGTGACATAGAAGACAGGCAACTTGAGACACAACAGAGAGAAGAAGAGAGAGACTCAAGAATTTAAAAAAAAAAGAGAGAGAAAGCCCTACAGAAATTGTCTGACTCCATCAAAAAGAGTAATATAAGAATAATAGGTATATCAGAAGGAGAAGAGAGAGAAAATGGAATGAAGAACATATTCAAACAAATAATAGATGAGAACTTCCGAAGCCTGTGAAAAGAACTAAAGCCTCGAATTCAAAAAGCAAATAGAACACCAAGTTATCTTAACCCCAAGGCACATCATAATGAAATTGGCACAAACCAACGACAAAGAAAAAATTATCAAGGCAGCCAGAGAAAAGAATAATTCAACATATAAAGGAAGGCCTGTTAGATTATCATCAGATTTCTCAGCAGAAACTCTACAAGCGAAGAGAGTGGACCCCAATATTTAAAGTTCTGAAAGAGAGGAACTTCCAACCAAGAATACTATACCCATCAAAGCTATCCTTCAAATACAAAGAAGAAATAAAAACATTCACAGATACAGAAAAGATGAGGGAATTTATCATCAGAAAACCCCCACTTTGGGATATACTAAAGAGGGTTTTCTAACCAGATACAAGGAACAAAACAAAACCACAAGTAAAAGCTCCACCAAGAACACAATAAAACCAAATTGAAACTGTGACAACAAAATCAATAAAGGGGAGAGGACAAAGACTAACAGTAGCAAAGGAAGAAAGAGTGCAGAAGCACTCATAAGATAGTGTACTACAAGGAAAATGGTAGGTACACTTTTTATTACTTAATGGTAACCACCCCTGAAGAAACCACCACAGAAGCACATGACTTGAAAAAGGAAGTAACAGAAGAAAGAAGTATGGATTACAACCAAACAGAAACAAATGATAGAAAAACAAAAAAGAAGAATCAAATAAGATACAAAACTAAAAGAAAGCAATATATAACTAAAACACTAAATGTAAATGGATTGAACTCACCAATAAAAAGACACAGAGTAGAATAATGTATTAAAAAAGAAAATCCAACTGTATGCTGCCTACAAGAAACACATCTAAGCAACAAGGATAAAAACATATTTAAAGTGGAAAACAATACTCCAAGCAAATAACATCCAAAATAAAGCAGGTGTAGCAATACTCATATCTAACTATGCTGACTATAAGACAGCAAAAGTAATCAGAGACAAAAATGGTCATTTTATAATGACTAAGGGGACACTGAATCAAGAAGACATAACACTTCTTAATATATATGCACCAAACCAAGGAGCACCAAAATATATAAGATAACTACTGACTGACCTAAAAACAAAAACTGACAAAAATACAATCATACTTGGGGACCTCAATACACCACTGACAGCTCTAGATCATTCATCCAAACAGAAAATCAAGAAAGAAATATTGGCCTTAAACAAAATACTAAAGCAATTGGATATGATAGACATCTGCAGGATATTTCATCCCAAAGTGACAGAGTACACATTTTTCTCTAGTATACTTAGAACACTCTCAAGAATTGACCACATGTTGGGCCACAAAAATAACATCCACAAATTCAGAAAACTTGAAATGGTACCAAGCATATTTTCTGATCATTAAGCCTTGAAACTAGAATTTGACTGCAAAAAAGAGATAATCAAACCCACAAAAATGTGGAAACTAAACAACATACATTTAAAAAATGAGTGGGTCAAAGAAGAAATAAGTGCAGAGATCAAAAGATATATACAGACAAATGAAAATGACAATACGACATATCAGAATCTCTGGGATGCAGCAAAAGCAGTAATAAGAGGGAAGTTCATATCACTTCAGGCCTATAAGAACAAACAAGAGAGAGCCCAAGTAAACCACTTAACTTCACAACTTAAGGAACTAGAAAAAAAAGAGCAAAGACAACCCAAAACCAGCTGAAGAAAGACAATAATAAAAATTAGAGCAGAAATAAATGAAATAGAGAACAGAAAAACTATAGAAAAAAATTAATAAAACGAGGAGCTGGTTCTTTGAAAAGATAAACAAAATTGACAAACCCTTGGCAAGACTCACTAAGGAAAAAAGAGAAAGGACTCATATAAACAAAATCCAAAATGAAAGAGGAGAAATCACCCCAGATATCATAGATATACAAAGAATTATTGTAGAATACTATGAAAACCTATATGCCACCAAATTCAACAATCTAGAAGAAATGGATAAATTCCTAGAACAATACAACCTTCCTAGACTGAGTCATGAAGAAACAGAAAGCCCATTTTTTGATTGGGTTGTTTGTCTTCCTGGTGTTGCGTTTTATAAGTTCTTTATAAATTTTAGTTATTAACCCCTTATCAGATGTGCTGTCAAATATGTTCTCCCATTGTGTGGTTTGTCTTTTTATTCTGTTCCTATTGTCTTTAGCTGTGCAAAAACTTTTTAGTTTGATATAGTCCCATTTGTTTATCTTGCCTTTTATTTCAGTTGCCCATGAATATAAATCGGCAAATATACCGCTGCTACAGATGTCGGAGAGCTTGCTGCCTATGTTTTCTTCTAAGATGCTTATGGTTTCACGGCTTACATTTAAGTCTTTTATCCATTTTGAGTTTGTTTTTGTGAATGGTGTAAGTTGATGGTCTAGTTTCATTTTTTTGCAGGTAGATGTCCAATTTTCCCAACACCATTTGTTAAAGAGGCTGTCTTTACTCCATTGTATGTTCTTTCCTCCTTTGTCAAATATCAGTTGTCCATAAAGCTGTGGGTTTATTTCTGGGTCCTCTGTTCTGTTCCATTGATCTATGTGCCTGTTCTTATGCCAGTACAAGGCTGTCTTGAGTATAATGGCCTTGTAGTAAACCTTGATATCAGTAAGAGTGATACCTCCTGCTTTATTTTTTCTTTTTAAGATTGCTGAGGCTATTCGTGTTCTTTTTTGGTTCCATATAAATTTTTGGAATATGTGTTCTATATCTTTGAAGTATGTCATTGGTATTTTAATTGGTATTGCATTGAATTTATAAATTGCTTTGGGTAATATAGACATTTTAATGATGTTTATTCTTCCTAGCCATGAGCATGGTATGTGCTTCCACTTGTTTGTATCTTCCTTGATTTCTTTTATCAATGTTCTATAATTTTCCGAGTACAAGTCCTTAACCTCCTTGGTTAAATTTACTCCTAGGTACTTTATTTTTTTGGCTGCAATAGTGAAGGGGATTGTTTCCTTAATTTCTTTTGCTGATATTTCATTGTTGGTGTATAGAAATGCCTCTGTGGAAAACAGTTTGGAGATTCCTCAGAAAATTAAAAATCGAACTGCCTTTTGACCCAGCTATCCCACTTTTAGGAATATACCCTAAGAACACCATAGCACTGTTCGAAAAGAAGAAATGCGCCCCCATGTTCGTGGCAGCATTGTTCACAATAGCGAAGATCTGGAACCAGCCCAAGTGTCCGTCAGAAGACAAGTGGATTAAAAAGCTATGGTACATATATACTATGGAATACTACTCAGCCATAAGAAACGATGACATCGGATCATTTATAACAAAATGGATGTACCTTGATAACATTATACGGAGTGAAATAAGTAAATCAGAAAAAAAGAAAAACTGAGAACAGCACGATTACATACATAGGTGGGACATGAAAGTGAGGGTATGAGACATGGACAAGAGAGTGGTGGTTATGGGATGGGGGAGGGAGGGAAGAGTGGGATAGGGAGGTGGGGAGGGACGCAGGGAAAACCAGATTGAAGGTAACAGAGGACAATTTGACTTTTGGTGATGGGTATGCCACACAATTGAAGGATAGGATAACCTGGAGATGTTTTCATTGTACATATGTACCCTGATTTATTGATGTCACCCCATTAGAATTAATAATAATAAAATATATATATATATATATATATATATATATATATATATATATATATATATATATATATATAAAAAGAAAGAAACAGAAAGCCTAAACCAGGCGTCCCCAAACTACAGCCCGCAGGCAGCATACGGCCCCTGAGGCCATTTATCTGACCCCCACCGCACTTCCAGAAGGGGCACCTCTTTCATTGGTGGTCAGTGAGAGGAGCACAGGATGCATCTGCATCCATAGTTCCCATTGAAATACTGGTCAGTGAGTTGATTTAAATTTACTTGTTTTTTATTTTAAATATTGTATTTGTTCCCGTTTTGCTTTTTTACTTTAAAATAAGATGTGTGCAGTGTGCATAGGGATTTGTTCATAGTTTTTTTTATAGTCCGGCCCTCCAACGGTCTGAGGGACAGTGAACTGGCCCCTTGTGTAAAAAGTTTGGGGACCTCTGACCTAAACAGACCAATAAGCAGGGAGGAAATAGAAAAAACTATTAAAAACCTCCCCAAAAATAAAAGTCCAGGCCCAGACGGCTATACTAGTGAATTCTATCAAACATTCAAAGAAGATATGGTTCCTATTCTGCTCAAAATCTTCCAAAAAATTGAAGAAGAAGCAATACTTCCAAACACATTTTATGAGGCCAACATAACCCTCATACTGAAACCTGGCAAGGACGGCATAAAAAAAGAAAACTACAGACAAATATCTCTAATAAATACAGATTCTAAAATACTAAACAAAATACTAGCAAATCGAATACAACAACATATTAAAAAAAAATAATACATCATGATAAAGTGGGATTCATCCCGGAATCTCAAGGATGGTTCAACATACGTAAAATGGTTAACATAATACACCATATCAACAAAACAAAGGACAAAAACCATATGATCTTATCAATAGATGCAGAAAAAGATTCGATAAAATACAACATAATTTTATGTTTAAAACACTCAACAAAATGGGTATAGAAGGAAAATATCTCAGTATGACAAAGGCCATTTATGATAAACCATCAGCTAACATCATATTACATGGCATAAAACTGAGGACTTTCCCCCTTAAATCAGGAACAAGACAGGGCTGTCTACTCTCTCCACTCTTATTTAACGTGGTGCTAGAAGTTCTAGCCAAAGCATTCAGATAAGACAAAGAAATAAAAGGCATTCATATCAAAAAAGAAGAAGGTTTCACTTTTTGCAGATGATATGATTCTGTACATAGAAAACCCCAAAGACTCCACAAAAAGATTACTAGAAACAATAAACCAATACAGTAAGGTCGCAGGATACAAAATTAATATATAAAAGCCCATAGCATTTTTATATGCCAACAACAAAACATGAGAAAACGAACTCAAAAAATTTATCCCCTTCACGGTTGCAACAAAAAAAAATAAAATACCTAGGAATAAACATAACAAAGAATGTAAAAGGCCTATATAACGAAAACTACAAAGCATTGTTAAGGGAAGTCAAAAAAGATACAATGAAATGAAAAAATATTCCTTGTTCTTGGATAGGAAGAATAAATATAATCAAAATGAACATATTACCCAAAGCAATATATAAGTTTAATGCAATTCCCATCAAAATTCCAATGACATTTTTTAAAGAAATGGAACAAAAAATCATCAGATTTTTATGGAACTATAAAAACCCAGAATAGCCAAAGCAATCCTGAGGAAAAAGAACGAAGCTGGAGGCATTACAATACCTGACTTCAAATTATATTATAGAGCCATGACAATCAAAACAGCATGGTATTGGCAGAAAAATAGACACTCAGACCAATGAAACAGAATAGAAAGCCCAGAAATAAAACCACATATATATGGTCAAATAATTTCTGATAAAGGAGCCAACAACACACAATGGAGAAAAGAAAGCCTCTTCAATAAATGGTGCTGGGAAAACTGGAAAGTCACATGCAAAAGAATGAAAATTGACTACAATTTGTCCCCTTGTACTAAAATTAATTCAAAATGGATCAAAGACCTAAATATAAGACCTGAAACAATAAAGTATAGAGAAGAAAACATAGGTACTAAACTCATGGACCTTGGTTACAAAGAGCACTTCATAAATTTGACTCCAAAGGCAAGAAAAGTGAAGGCAAAGATAAATGAATGGGACCAGATCAGACTAAGAAGTTTTTGCACAGCAAGAGAAACTGACAACAAAATAAGCAGACAGCCAACTAAATGGAAGATGATATTTTCAAACAACAACTCAAATAAGGGGCTAATATACAAAGAACTCATAAAAATCAACAATAAACGAGCAAACAATCCAATAAAAAAATGGGAAGAGGACATGAACAGACACTTCTCTCAAGAAGAAATACAAATGGCCAACAGATATATGAAAAGATGCTCATCTTCATTAGCTATTAGAGAAATACAAATCAAAACTACAATGAGATACCACCTCATGCCTGTTAGATTATCTATTACCAACAAGACAGGTAATAACAAGTGTTGGAGAGGCTGTGAAGAAAAAGGAACCCTCATCCATTGTTGGTGGGAATGTAAAGTAGTACAACCATTATGGAAGAAAGTATGGTGGTTCCTCAAAAACCTAAAAATAGAGCTACCATATGATCCAGCAATCCCTCTGCTCGGTATCTACCCCCAAAACTCAAAAACACTGGTACATAAAAACATATGCAGCCCCATGTTCATAGCAGCATTGTTCACAGTGGCCAAGACATGGAAACCATAAAGCCCTTCAATAGATGACTGGATAAGGAAGATGTGGTACATATATACCATGGAATACTACTCAGCCATAAGAAATGATGACATTGGACCATTTACAACAAAATGGATGGATCTAAATAGCATTATATGGAGTGAAATAAGTAAATCAGAAAAAACTAAGAACTGCATAATTCCATACATAGGTGGGACATAAAAAAGAGACTAAGAGACATGGACATGAGTGTGGTGGTTACCAGGGGGAGTGGGAAAAGGGAAGAGAGGGAGGGAGAGGGTGGAGGGGAGGGGCACAAAGAAAGCCAGATAGAAGGTGACAGAGTACAATTTGACTTTGGGTGATGGGTGTGCAACATAATTGAATGACAAGATAATCTGGAGATGTTTTCTTTGAACATATGTACCCTGATTTATTAATGTCACCCATTAAAATTAATTTTAAAAATAGATACATCTTTATGTTTCACTTGTAAAGAAAAAAAAAAACATTAAAAATTCATCACAAATAATGTTCTTGGTCCTGGCCAGTTGGCTCAGTGGTAGAGCATCGGCCCTGCATGTGTCAGTCTCAGGGTCAATTCTCAGTCAGGACACACCAGAGAAGCGACCATCTGCTTCTCCGCCCCTTCCCCTTTTGCTTCTCTCTCTCTCTTCTCCTCCTGCAGCCATGGCTTAATTGGAGCAAGTCAGCCCTGGGTGCTGAGGTTGGCTCTGAGGACTCCACCTCAGGCATTAATGATAGCTCAGTCACTGAGCAACAGAGCAATACACCAAATAGGCAGAGCACCACCCCATAGGTAAGGTGACCTGACATCCCGCTTTTGTCAGGACAGTCCCAATTTTTAACAATTGGTCCTGCGTCCCGTGGCATTTTTAAAAAGTCCCGATTTTTGGAAAGAATGCACGAAAAGCTAGGGAACGGCGGGATAACGGAAAGGGAATATATGGTTTTCGGCGGGGAGACCCTGCTTTGACCTGGAATTACCCGCACTGCCACAAGAGCTAGCTGCCCCGCGCAGGGCCCCAAAACAAAGAACTTCAGGCGGGACGTACCTGATGGGGCAGTGGCTGTCAAGTCCCCTAACTACCCATAGGCCCGCGTCCTGGACGCTGGCATGCGGCTCCGGACTCCACGAGTCTCAAGCCACTTGGTCTCCAGTGGGCGGTGGAGCTGGATGCAGGGAGTGGGGCCGCCACAAGGACATTTTCTCATTTGAGAAATATGCCAAAGAATAAAATAATACTATACATAATTTTTAATGTATTATATTTGTAAATTGTACTTATGTTGAAATTTTAAAAAATACATTACAATACTATTTTTGCATTCTATGAAAATTTTTTTTGCTCAATATAGACCAAATTTTTTTTTTTCTTTTACAGGGACAGAGAGAGAGAGTGACAGAGAGAGAGTCAGAGAGAGGGATAGACAGGGACAGACAGACAGAAACAGAGAGAGGTGAGAAGCATCAATCATTAGTTTTTCGTTGCCGTTGCAACACCTTAGTTGTTCATTGATTGCTTTCTCACATGTGCCTTGACCGCGGGCCTTCAGCAGACCGAGCACCCCCTTGCTGGAGCCAGCGACCTTGGGTCCAAGCTGGTGAGCTTTTTGCTCAAGCCAGATGGGTCCACGCTCAAGCTGGCGAGCTTGGGGTCTCGAACCTGGGTCTTCCGCATCCCAGTCCGACACTCTATCCACTGCGCCACCGCCTGGTCAGGCTAGATCAAATTTTTAATTAAGAACTCCTCCCCACCCCCGTCAATGGTGTCCTGCTTTACCAATTTTAAAATCTGGTCACCTTACCCATAAGGGGGTTGCTGGGTGGATCCCAGTCGGGGCACTAGCAGGAGTCTGTCTCTGCTCCCCTCCTCTTGCTTAAGAAAAAAAAGAATGTTCTTCACTGTGTCTGCTTAATACTACTATTCTGCTACATATAAAAGGCAATCCTTGAAAAGGGGCCTCCATGGCAAATGAAGTTTGGGAAATGATAAATAGGATGGATGACCAATTCCCCAAACCCCCTTTCTGTCTCCCAATTATAACACAAAAGGATCTGAAAATTTGGCAGTAAAAAAATAAATAAATGTTTTATTTGTTTAACCTAGCTACTCCCCAAGTTATTAGGCTATAAAATTTTCTCCCTTCAAAGCAAGTTTACTAACTTATTACCTAAAATATTTACTGGGAATTTCTTTTTTAAATCTCAGGTGCAGGCAGCATTGTAGGATGACTAACCAGGTAGCTTCCTGCCAATTCCCTGAGGCAGACCAAACACCACAAGAAAGGTAACCAGCTAGAGAAAACAGTAACTACTAGATCTTACAGAAGAATACCCTAGTTAAAAGAAATGGAGTAAATGCCCTCTTATGGGTTAAACTGGAGCTCATCAGTATGACTGGTAATTGAAAAAGTTGGTTAAAAGCAGGAAATCATGAAAAAAGGACACTGTCATCTTAAACACTTTATTCTACTGCAAAACCTTTAACTGTTCGTTCATTCACAAATCTTTTGATTCATGTATACCTTGTTGGAGTATAAGCTATCTGATTAACATTATTACATTTATTACACCATGATGCATCTCTGATGATTTCCACTAAAGCAAAGTTATAATAATTTTTTATGAGGCAAGCTGAGTACAGCCTCTTTCTACATTCATAATTTCCCCTGATCTTGTAACTTATCTCTCTTCATCAGCTACCCCATTATGTTGTCCTCCAACAAACACTAAGTAATCAAATAAGTTTCCCTTCAAATCAAAGGCTGGTGTCTTTTCAATGGAAGAACTGTTAAGTTCTCAGGTCAGTGGAAAGCACAGCAGGCCAGGAGTTGAGCCTTCCAGACATATAATATCCATCAGCTGGCAACTTCATTTTACGAAGGCTTTCAAAAGAATCCAACTTCATTTTCTTAGAAACTCCAATTATTTCTTTGTCTTTTGCTTTTCACACTTATACAATTATAAGCACAATTGATGTGAATAGTTTTGGAAACAAGAACAGTAAAATGAGTTGGCAAGTATACACCTGCTGAGAGGAGAGTGCTGAGATACCAAGGAGAGGCCACTGGCCGCGAGCTTTCAGTGAGCCCTGATCATCAGGCAATTTGTTTCAAAGCGATGGAAGGCACAGGCTAAGTGGTCGTGTCTGTCCGGCCAATTCCCACTGCACTGCAATAGCCATCCTGGGTGGGGAGTGAGATCTTCAAAGTACATTCTCAAACAACACCTGAAAATTGCTGAAGGACCTTCTAAGAAGGGTGGGTAGAGTTCATTTAAACACTCTTATATGCAAGAAATAGGAAAATTTGAAGGCAGAAGATAATCTTTTCAATATAAAAGTGCAGAGCTGCCACTTGCTTTCACATCCTCCATCCTTCCCCCGTGTCATCCAAATAAGTGTTGAAGAAATATTTTAAAACAGCATTTAAAGGGCCCACAGCCTCCTCATATAATTAGGCTACCTGAAATATCAAATATCTGACCCTACGTGTACAATTTGGTTTCAGTTTGTCAGTATATACAATTTAGATTACATTTTATGTAATTGCTTTTATGTTGACAATTTTAGTTATACAGATATATTACTGAAGTTCAGGATATAATTTGATTATATGGTGTAACAGACCCAACACAAAGTCATTTCCATGTGCTGAACTGCAAAGGAAATTTGGGTTTGGGGCTTAAATAAGGAGGAAGCATTAGAGCTATGAGTACTAGGGAAATAACATAGAGAAATGAAATGAACATGATGTCTGTGAGTCCACCAAGCCCAGTGCAATAGAAGACTGGCAAATACTGAAGGAGATCTGTGAAAAGCTCTGTCAGACAAATGTGCCTCCAGACATACCAGCAGTTCTCTTAACCAGAACACAGCAATACTCGGCACCTGAAGGCACGAATGTACCCATGTCAGTGCCCAAGCAGGAAATGAAAGAAACCTGGTAGACCAGAGGTCCGATGGTGGTGTTGGGCAAGCTATGATTTGTTTGTGAAAACACGTGAATTACCCCCCTGACAGGTATAGGCGAGATTCTTTCTGGTTGCTGAGGTCCTCAATAGATAGTTGGAGCAAAAAAAAAGGGGAACAAAAAACTCTGAGTTATTACCAATACCATGACCCCATCTATACCTTCAGGATGGTAGGGCATGGGGAGTTGCAAAAAGCACTAATAGTCAGTACTTTTAAATGGCATAGTGCAGCCTAAGTTGTCCTCTTAAAAGGAAAACACCTTCTGCCACCCCACAGGAGCTCCCCAGAAAACTGAAGTCACTCCAGCTCCTCATCAAGCATCCCAAAGAGGTGTTAGCTAGAGAAAGTATAACCCTTACCTCCAGGGAAAGTTGAGCTACACTTCTAAAATGGTCTCAAGAAACAGTTCAGAAGCTGGTGACAAAAAGCTCCCACATCTAGAGAATGTGAATCCTTTATTTAAGGCCCAGTGGACCAATGTATGTGCACAGAGATGTGGCAGTTACCAAGAGCCAGTGGCAGATACATTTTAGGATCCAGGGTTGACAGATCCAACCTCAAAAATGCCATCCTCCAAAAGGCCTGGACCCAATGATTTAACACTCACATTGGACAGAATACTGTTCTGGCAACTGCCGGATGCCTGTGACATCCAGCAGCTGCCCATGCCTGTGACATCCAGCAGCTGCTCTTCAAAGGGGACCTCCCAGCACACTTATTGCCGAGCAACACCTGCACAGCGAATAACTGATAATTGATGAATTAACTAAAATGTTTACATTATTAAGACACGTTTCTATTTGTGTTGGTCTGTTTACCTTTTTTTATATCCCTCTGAACACAAAACCTTTATTTAGCTTTTAATCTCTGTTACATTTGGATGGTTTTCTAAAACCTGCTTATTTAGGAAGTTATTTAAATCTTACATTTAAGATAGCAATCAGAACAGCTTAAGTAACTTGAAAGATGGAGAGACTATTTTTATTACTGCTACTAAAACGTTTATAAACTCATGGGTTTATGACCTAAATTCACCTGGGTTCATGCCCTAGCAGATTCTGGAACCAAAATGACTCACCCTGTCTCTGTTAGACTAAAACAAACCTATGCTCTCCTTGGACCATGAACAAAGAGATCCAACTTTCTGCTGTCCTGTTCTGCTATGTTGAAGAAGGTTTAGAGTCCTTTTACTCCCTTCTTTTCTAAATTACTTTTAATAAAAACATTTAAATACAGATTCGTAAAAAAGAAAGTCACCCATAGTCTTAAATTAATCACACAACCTTTTTAGTCCAACAGAGTTGCTTTTTTGTCAAATTAATAGATGTCATGAAGCTTTTCCTGAGAACCTAAAATGTTTCTGGCACAGAGCTATGTGATATAAGGCATAGAAAATAAATAGGAACCTCAGTCTAGACCAGTGGTTCTTAACCTTTTTTGAGGTACCGAACCCACCAGTTTCATATGCGCATTCACCGAACCCTTCTTTAGTGATAAATAAAATATGATTTTTTTTTCCAAATTCAAGACATAGGTATATGTTTTTTTTACTGGTGCACAAAATGAGCCGTGCATGAACATCACCTTGCTCAAAGAACAAAACCAACAAAGTGCATGAACTCACAACAAATTACGGTATTACTTTATTCTGGCCTCCATGGCAGAGGCTTCTCTGAACCCCTGAGACCAACTCATCGAACCCCTAGGGTTCAATAGAACCCAGGTTAAGAGCCACTGGTCTAGACCCTCAAATGAATTAATTCTCTTGTCAGGGAACATAATAAAAACAAACATAGCCAAGGCCTGTGACATGGTAGTGAGCCACCATTGGCAGAATGAAAAAAGAGATGTGTTAATATGCACACAGCACCTACTATGTTCCCTCTGTTGTGCACATAAATTGTGATCTGGAGGAGAAAATAGCAGCCAGTCAGGAAAAAAGACCAGTGAAATACAATAAAATATTGCCTAGATGGATATCTGGATAAAGTGTGGGAGGCACAGAGTAGAGGAACAGCTAAGCTTTCCTGGGAGCCAGGAGGAGCCGATGTTTATGCCACTTCTTCTAGGAAGACAGCAGTGTGCAAAAAGCGCTTTCTGAGCACATAGGATATGTCCAGCTGTACATGCTGAGCACTTTTCGTTTAATTCTCACCATAGCCCCAGAAAATAAGTGTTTTTCTCTTCTCTATTTTACAGTGGGCAGACTAAAACTAAGAAGGGTTAGAACACTTATGAACATTACCCAGACAATAGGTGGAGTCCGAGCGCAGGTCCAACAGCCTACCTTCAGGGCTTTGCTCTTGACCGTCCCCACAATATACAGAGCCAATACACACAGCTATGTTACCTTGGTTCCAGCCTTTTCTGTCTTGTGATGCACTGCATTTTCTCCTCTGCTCTACTGCAGTAAAAAATGCACATGGTTTGGTGCACCATCATCTTTTTTCCCCATTGTGAGAGTTCAAGGCTCTAAACTGTTGCAATAAGCCTCACCTTATATTCTTCAATCAGGTTGACTGAGGGTGGGTGACAGGCTCTCCACTGCCTATCATGAATGCAATTGCGAACTTAGACTTAAAAGAAATCAAGTTGCACCCAGGCTGTCCTGAAGCGGCTTTCTCTGCCTCAGATAAAAGCTCTTTCCTGAGGATTCCCACCTTAACAGCCAGATCAATTGTCCCAGCAGGCATCTGCTTCTCCGCCCTCACCTGCAACACTGTAGGGGGCAGGGTTTACTGCCCCTATTCCTGCCTGCCTGGTTTCCTTTACTTTGGCATCTTCGTCCTTTTCCTTTTGTTCTGAGAGCCCAAACACCACGTCACCTTCTAAGGGTATTCAATTCACACCCCTCCAGCTCTTACAGGTCACATAACCTTTTTCAAAGCACCACTACTAGAAAACAACTGATTTTCTTGCTAGAGCATGGAAACTTTGAAGTGCATCTCCCTGAAATCAATGCCACCTTTTTGCGGAGGTAACATTTTGTCACAGGAAATGAGCAGGCATTCAAAACAGAAAATGAAAGATGGGACAGAATCACACGCCTGCTCCACAGTAGTGAGCTCTTTGGGAGGTCAGAATGGGGAGAGAGCAATATTAGCTTGAGCTACGAGGAAAGGTTTTATGAGGAAGCAAAAATTGAGAGAATCTGAAAAATGATGTGAATTGAGGAGACACTAAAGAAACAAGATGTGAAATAAATAGGCTCTTGATTATTTTTATCTGAACAAGTTACCAACTTGATATAAAAAAATGCTCAAAAGGAAAATGTCTTCATGCTGATTTATACCTGTACTTCATTCTTATCTAATTGATAATTGAAGCCACTTAACAAATCAGGCCTTTTTTCAAAAGGAATAAAACTAAATGTTTCTGTTAATAATTGTCCCTAGAATAAGAGCTCAGACCATTCAAATTTAGAGCCAAATTATGGATTTAATATTAAAGTCCTTTGCAATCATATTTTTAGAATCTAATCTAATTAGGGAATGTAAATGTTGATATTGGGTGAGTTTATCTCTTAAATACTTTATAGGAGACTATGATTTAAAAGTTCAGCTCAGATTTACAGTCAGTTAAGGAAAAAAAAGACAAAAACATGTTTGGTGATATGCAAAAAAGGAAGTGATGATGTGCTGTACATCTTTTTTAAAAAACTTTAGGACAGTGTGCGTGATAATGATGCTATTCCTAACATGTCATATGTGCTTGTATATATAAACTTTCTTGACCAAAGCATACATTGTTAGAAGCTTCTGCTACTAACAATGGTCTTCTCTGCCAAAGGTAAAGAGGCACAGAACTAAAACAGAAACGTACTTTTCATTCTCTGCTTAAACTTCCCACTGTGTGTTTCAGTGATCAATCCTAAAAGAGAAATGAAAAATTTTTAAACATTCTCTCAAATCCCCAACTTTTAAATGTGAGACTAGACTCTGTTGAGAGAGAGGGATTGAACAAGAAGGTAGAATGGGAAAAAAGAAAGGAAGCAGAAGTCAAGAAGCAGATGCTGTGTGCTCAGGGAGCTCAGGGATGCAGAAAGAGAACAGAATTCTCTTCACATTGTCCTCGTGTCTTACAGACATTTTCCCTGGGACTGGGCTCTCGATTTCATAGACCACTGGAAGAGTAGAGTCAACAACTACACAGACTTTGTGAAGATGAGAAAGACCATGGAAAGGCTCAGATTTCAAAGAGAATTACAAATGTGCAAAGAAGGGGGCTCTGCCCTGGTTGCGCACGGGGACCATTGCACCGGAAGGTGCTCCAGAGGCTGTATTCCAGATTTTAGGAAATCACTGGCCCCTACATTTGCCTTCACACAAGTAAGTGTATAGAAATAAGTGTATAGAAATGTATAGAAATAATCATTTCCTAGATAATTAACTTTAGGGACTACTGCTTACTTATCAAATTTTCCTTCAGAGAATTGTGAAATATATCAAACAGACTGGCAGAATGCAGGCCTTCTTTGACACGTCAGTGTTACCTAAGTTTGTGCACTGCTATATTAACACTTTACAATTAAGTCAGGTCTTCATACTGATGAAGAATTCCTGGGCATTCCATCTTTTCATGCCTACTCCCTTCATTCAAGCCCATCAAGAATGGGATGGCAATTTTCTTTTCTCATTCTCACCACATACCGCTTTATGCTTCACATGTCCACCTCCACATGTTTCAATTTGCCTGAAATTCTACTGAAAGACCCAGATTTTTGCTTTTTTAACATTGAGTTCATCTTTAAGCAGACATTTGTTCAAAGAAAAGCACTTAGAAAAATAAAATAATTTTCTTGCAACGAAATTGAATAAGAGAGGGGGGTCCAAGTTTCTTTTTGAAAAAAACTAGCTTAAAAAAACAAACAAGAAACTCTGAAATAAAGCCCCAAAATCAAGCATACCCAAATCTATACACAAGAAGAATGATGTTACCAAGTTTACAGTTAGTCCGTTCATCATGGTAAAACAGTGATGTTGCCACAATATTTTATCTACAAAGGTCACCACATATCTTCAGACACTGACATTTAAATTATTGTGGATAAAATTATCTTGGATGCAGAGTCAATAACTTTCAGAAAAGGCTCACGGATTCATTTATTATGAGGATTCTAACTAATCATGGGAATCCTCTTGAGGTTGTCTTGGTTTATCTCAGGATGGAGAATGCTTTTTAAATTATTTTTCCTGACTGGAGTATATGATCGTGATGTGCACATTAACTCTTCATAGAGGAAAGATCAAGTACGTCTTCAAGACATACTTAGTGTAAAGAGATAACAGGATCCACCCAACCACCCTTTTTCTGCTCTCTGCCAGCAATGTCCACACCCCCTGCTACTTCACCACCTTCCTTCCAAAACTGTCAGCAGCAACAACCACAAAGAAATCAGTAGATTTTTTGGAAGTATCTGAAGGGTGGCAGAATATGCCAACCCAAACATGCCACTTTTATATAAGGATTATTTTGAGCTGAATGCAATTGAGAAGAAGCAGACACAAGGAAACCTCTTTGCCCTTCCCGATTTGCTTAAAAGCAGGACATAAATATGTAAAGACATCACTTCTCCTACTCTACCAGGAAAGACAGAAAATCAGCAAAGACAACTAGACCCTAATCAGCCCAGCAGTGAGACCAGAGAAATCTCATTAAAAAACTTTACTCTCTCATCTTCCACTAGTTTCCCCATATATCTGCCTTCCCATAACTGACTGATCTAGAAACTCAAAGTCCTTTTCTTTTGTCTTGTCATTTTCCACAGATTTACTGTTTTTCAGTTAAGACACTGTATAAGCCCCAGTTCTAACCATCCCTTAGAGTTAGTTATTCATCACTGAGTAGTCCTCCCATGTGCATGCATGCTGCACATGTTAATAAACTTCTGTTTTTCTCCTTTTAATCTGCCTTTTGTCAGTCTAATTTACAAGGCCCCACTCAAGAACCACGGAGGGTAATGCGGAAATGTTTTCCTTCCTCCTCTACATACCAAAGTTAGTTAGCAGTCCTCTTAGACACAGACAAATCTGTTCAACAGCAGTTCTCTACCCCATCTTGGCCAGATGCTTTTTCTATCGTAAAACTAGATAAAATATTTTATCACAGTTTCTCTCTTTGACAAACAGCAATCTCTCATGTCTTCCTCTGAACCCATTTCTTCTTGTGGCATCTTCCTAAAAATTATACACTCTTGAGAAACAGTAATTTAAAGACAATAATCAGGTTACCTTTGCTTTCTTATATCTTAACAAATCTGTTTCATTTTTTTTTTGTTCTTTTATAAAATAATTCTCCTCTTCTTTAATCATGTTTTTGTTCTTTATTAACCTTTTCCTCTTGAGTTAATCAAAACTAAACAAAAATGCTCTAACATAGATTTCACTAACATATAAAAGAACTACTGTTTTATTTTTATGGCAAATGCTCCTTTTTTTTTTCTTTTTCATTCACTGAGAGGAGAGGAGGTAGAGAGAGAATCCTGCATGCTTCCTGACCAGGATCCACCTGGAAAGCCCACTAGGGGGCAATGTTCTGCCCATCTGGGGCCTCACTAGAATACCTGGCACACAGACAATACTCCAGACATGGTAACTGGTTATTCTTGATACTTTAAACTCCTCCTTCAAGTATGGAGGAGTTGCTCAAAATGCACTATAGAATATTTTTAGGTGGTAAAGAGTCAAATATTTGTGCGCCCTGGTTTAAGATACCTCATTGCATGAAAATTGGAATTTATAGAATAGTATGTGACTCCGGTGTCTGTTACGAAGAAGACCCTACCTTTTCTCAAACTGTCCTGTTTGCTTCCCCAGGTGTCTGCTGGCCATCTCCCAAACAATACATCCAACAGCTAGGGACTACAAACAAGCCTTCAAGATTATCAGTTAGATAAGTGAAATACCCTTAAACAAGGTAATTCATCCAGACACCACATGTTAAGAATGATTGTGCAGAATTCACATATTTTTGGAATCTGACACAAATCCAATCAAGAGTTATATTTCTAACCAAGCTACTACATCAGATAAATCAGAGATATGACAAATAATATAACATGAAACTAAACAACTATAAACTACTATGCATTTAAAAGAGTAGAAGTATAACCCAAGACTAATAAAAATGGGCATTAATGTAGGTACACATCGATTACATAAAAGGCCCCAATAAATTATTAAATGCTCATCTACTTTTATTGTATATAAAAATCAACAGCTTCGCTATATTGTAATCGTGGACTAGAATGAATGTAGTATCCAGAATAACTAAGAGGTAAACAGTCATTTAGCAGCATGCTTGCAAATCACCTTAGAATTTGTCAGATGAGCCAGATGTCTTTATAAAAACTTCCCGAGGAAATTTGAGAAAATGCTTTCCCCTCACCCTCTGGATAAAAGGTCTGAACCAAGGAGACATTTACAATCTTTCCGCTGATAATAGAGTGCTGGGATGAGCACTAACTCATAAATGTTTCATGCTGGTTGTGTTCCATTGAAAGTATTTCTTTTCTAAAGTAAGGGCTAACTCCACACTTCCATCTTCACCCTTCACCTCCTCCTCAATCATAAAGAGCTATCCTGGCGCTGCCTGGTGTTGGGGGAGTTCCTAGGAGACAACTCACATTCAGTCTTTCTCAGTCTTCACTCCTGGGAAGTACAGTGCTTGACAGCTATCAGAGCACTGCATGCTTCAGGCAAAAGCAATAAAAATGATCAGATTACCTCCCTTACACTTTATTTCTTAAAGTACAAAAAGAAGTATATATACGTGTAATAGAATTATTTTTAAAATTAGATATGTATATGTATACACATACATAAAAACTTTTAAATGCTGCCTACCTTCTTCTTGATTATTCCTTTCTCCCACAAGGTCAACAACTGTTTATAATCAACCCCCTACAATGGGTGTCTGCCCAAACTATCCCCTTTTATTTTTCCCTCTTCTAACTTTTAACCAGATGTGTGCCTCTAACCTCCCACCAACACCACATCTTCCTACTCCAGCAGCATGGGATTATTGCATCTGCCCCACAGGGTAGTCAGGCCTCAGATTGCCTAAAATGACTCTCACTTCCAGCATCTATACCAGGGGTCGGGAATCTATGGCTCGCAAGCCAGATGTGGCTCTTTTGATGGCTGCATCTGGCTTGTAGACAAATCTTTAATTAAAAAAATAATAACATTAAAAATATAAAACATTCTCATATATTATAATCCATTCATTTCCTACCGCTCATGTTCATGGTTGCGGGTGGCTAGAACAAATCACAGCTGTCTTCCGGGACAACACCAAATTTTTATTAGATAATGTGTAATGTACACGGGTTGTTGTGAGGTCAGGAAGTAAACTTCTCTCCTTTTAATCAAGTAGTCAGCTAGCTAATTGCAGAAACCCTTTTGACAAAGAAGATGGCTAAAAGAAAATAAGATGAGGAGTATCATACTTTTCAGCAGAAATGGACAAAGGAATTCGCCTTTGTGGAGAGAGCAGGTTCTGCAGTGTGCCTAATATGCAATGATAAAATTGCATTGAGAAATGGTCAAATATAAAGCGGAACTTCGACACATGCCATACTACATTTGCATTGAAATATCCAGCGGGGGACAGCAGGAAGAAAGCATGTCAAGAGCTACTGTGCAGAGTGCAAGCTAGTCAGCAGCACTCCGTGTTTGGACCCAACAAGGTGACTGGAATTCGGATAGCTTTGCTGCTGCTTTAGCAATTGTGAGAAACGGAAAGCCATTCACAGATGGAGAATATGCCAAAACATTCATGCTTGATGTTGCCAATGAACTTTTTGACGACTTTTCAGATAACAACAAGATAATCAAACAAATAAAAGAAATGCCTCTGTCGGCAAGAACTGTTCACGATAGTACCCTCATGATGGCAAATCAAATTGAGGCAACACAAGTGAAGGACATAAATGCAGCACATTCTTTTCTCTCGCTTTGGATGAGTCAACAGACATAAGCCATTTATCCCAGTTCAGCGTGATTGCAAAGTATGCTGTCGGTGACACACTACGTGAGGAAAGTCTTGCTGTTTTGCTTATGAAAGAGACAAGAGGGGAGGATTTATTCAAGACTTTCACTGAGTTCACTAAAGAAAATAATCTACTGATAGATAAACTTATTTCGGTGTGTATTGATGGTGCTCTATGCATGGTGGGGAAAAACAGAGGATTCGTAGCGCTTCTTCATGAACATGAAAAGAGACCCATCGTAAGTTTTCACTGCATCCTACATCAGGAGGTGCTTTGAGCTCAGCTTGGTGAGGTGATGTCGCTGGTCATTCGGGTGGTCAACTTTATTGCTGACTGAGCTTTAAGTGATCGCCAGTTGAAGTTGGGAATAATTATCCTGGTCTGCTTCTGCACAGCAGTGTGCACTGGTTGTCAAGAGGGAAGGTGCTCAGCCATTTTGTGGCTTTTCTGAGCAAAATCCGGACTTTTCTTGAAACAAAAAAGGTCGAGCATCCTGAGTTAGCTAACACTGAGTGGCTCCCCAAGTTCTACTATCTCGTGGACATTACTGAACATCTGAACCAGCTCAATGTGAAAATGCAAGGCATTGGAAATACAGTCTTATCCCTTCAACAAGCAGTGTTTGCATTTGAAAACAAGCTGGAACTCTTCACCACCGACATTGAAACAGGTTATTTACTACACTTTGAAAAACTGAGAGAGTTTAAAGATGCATGTACAGCAAGTGACCCTGCTCAACATCTTGATCTCCAGCAGCTAGCGGGCTTCACAGCTAATCTCCTGCAGTCATTCAAAGCACGCTTTGGAGAATTTCGTGAGCGCACTCATTTTTTTTAAGTTCATCACCCGTCCACACGATCATGTGCAGTGGACAGCGCTGACCTGAATTACATCCCCGGTGTCTCTGTCAGAGATTTTGAGCTACAAGCTGCTGACCTGAAGGCCTCAGACATGTGGGTGAATAAGTTCAAGTCAATGAATGAAGATTTTGAGACTTGCAGGACAGCAAGCAGAGTTGGTGAGCAAACACAAGTGGGGAGAAATAAAAAACTTCAACCTGTGGACCAGCTGATTGTCAAAACTTGGAACACGCTTCCCGTCACATACCACACACTGCAACATGTGAATATTGCTGTACTGACAATGTTTGGCTCTATGTGTACATGTGAGCAGTCTTTCTCACATCTAAAGAATGTTAAGACCAACCTATGATCACATTTAACGGATGGAAGTCTCAACGCCTGCATGAAGCTTAACCTTACCACTTATCAATTAGACTACAAATCCATTAGCAAACCATGCAGCACCAGAATTCGCATTAATGGTAAGAAGTACTTTATTCATCATTGGTTAGCAACAGCATAACAATGTTATTAAAAATAATTCAGAGACTTATTGTACTTTAAAATGTTGGTCTTACATAAAATGCACACATTTACTTGTATTTAGTGTTAAACATATTATATGGCTCTCACGGAATTACATTTTAAAATATGTGGCATTCATGGCTCTCTCAGCCAAAAAAGGTTCCTGACCCCTGATCTATACCATTCCTCTGCCATTTAACAAATGGATAACTGGTGCTGCTGTTTTGTCCTTCCTTAACCAAGAAATCTTCCTTTCAGGGCCAAATCAAGTCCTACTTCCCCACAGAGCCTCTTCTGATTAACCAGCTACAGCTTTTGGTTCTTCCTACAATTACCTCCACTTTTACACACACACAACTTAACCAAAATCCCAACACATACTGCATTCACATATAGTAACATTTAGGAAGTGGCAGATATTAGGTGCCTGACATGTATGTAATCCTTGCAATCCTATACAAACTGTTATAGTAAAATAAAAATAATGTTATGTACCTCACAAGGCAGTTATGAAGATCAAATGATATCTAGCACATAGCAGAAGGTCAATTAATTAATGTCCAGTTGATGAATAAATTAATAACCTGAGAGCACACAGTACTTCATAAATAGAAGTTGCCTTTCCTTCTCAAGGCCATAGACCCAAAAGAGACACAAGACCAAATGGATAAAGGCAACAAGTGACTTTCATTCGTAGGCCAGCAACTCAGCTCCGCACTAAACTGTGTATCCCATTTTCTAGTGACTCCAATAGATTAAAATGTCTTCCTCCTGTGAGTCAAATTTACATCCTTGTACCTTCTACCCCTCAGTCCTGGCTCAGCAAAGGGAACCACACAATCTAGAATAAGGGGCCCAGGGCCTCCATTTTCTTTACTGCATCTAATTTAACCTTGGGGTGGGCTCCCACAGGTAGCTAGGAAAGGGGATGCCCCTGCACATCCCAACGCCAACACACACACTCATTGTGGAAACAAAAATGCTTTAAGAAATATTCATTTCAAGCACATGTCAAAGTTTTTTTCAGGCTTGCAGAACAAAAGTCAGCAAACTGGAAAAGCATGCTCACAAAAAGTCTTAGTAAAAGGAAGGGCTCTTTTAGAAATGGAAAGGAATAGCTGATAAGTGGATCTCAAACTTCAGTTGCTTCAGAATCTCACTGGGAGGGCTTGTTGAAACACCTCGTGTTGGAAACGAGAGTTTCTGACTCGTTAGGTCTGAGGTGGATATGCATTTCTAACTATAGTGTATAGTTCCCAGGTGAAGATGAGTGATGCTGGACCGCGGGCCACACTTTGTGACCCACTGGTCTAGACACCAAATAAAACTGTTTAACTGCAAGACTGATTAATTTTACAGGGCTGTAAAGCTGCCACGCCTTTACCCATCGGTCAAGTAACTCTGGTTATGCCACCCGAGTGGCCCTGCCTGAGCCTCTAACCAGAAATAGCCAGCCACTCGGTTCCACTCACCAGCAAGGGTAGATGGGAGCCATTTGATTTAACAGAAGTGTTTTGCTTTTCAACTTGACATGCTTTAGGGCGTGAAATTTGGAATGAAGATTTCTCTTGTCACCCGGGGCAGATCCACTCCTTCCTCGCACCAGCCGTCAAGGCGGTGCGGCCTGGGATACCTTCGCGCCCGGGACGTGGAGCGGACCTGGGAAGCCAAGCTCTCCATTTCAGCCGGAGCAGCGCCTCTCCAGCTCCGAGGATCCGCGTCGCGCACGCGCAGCAACGTCTCTGACTCCCGCCGGGAGGCGCCGCGGGACAAGTAAAAGTGCCCACCGCCTGCTCTACCAGGAGCAACCGAAAGTGAACGTTTCCACTCCTCCCTCCCTCACCCTTTAATTCCCGGTTTTATTTAAGCTCACGTTAATGAGTCAGATTACTTCTGTCAGCAGATCCTACGAAACTTGAATCACTTCGAATTAAAAAGAGGGGGGGAAAAGGGTCTGCCGAAACCCGGGATCGAACCAGGGACCTTTAGATCTTCAGTCTAACGCTCTCCCAACTGAGCTATTTCGGCTCCTTCCGCTCTCGCCCTCGAGCCAGGTATTACTGAATTCTTTGCCTCTTCCGGATGCGTCATTCTCCGATAATCATAGTTTCTTCCTTGTCACGGCAAACTGTTACATCAGAATTTTTCTGTCTTGCTGTTTGCAAGCCATAATCACAGCAGTACTGTATACGTTACCTCCTTTCTTCAGCATAACCCGAATTTTGAACTTAATTTTTAACAGAGCGGTCGTGAACCAGCCCGTACGCAGCTGCTGGGCTCGGCGGTCGGGTCGGCCTGGGAGCCCGCAGCCGCAGGGTCAAGGGCGGCAGCGCAGCGGCGGGAGGCTGGAGCTGGGGCCCGGCGAGGACTACGCTTCTCGGGCGGCGCGTTCAGTCCGCCCGAGGCTGGTCCCCACGATCCCGGAGCACCGTGGTCCCCTCGGTCAACCCCTGACCCAGCCGGAATAGGCCCTTCCCGCCAATCCGCCCCTCCCTGGAGCCACACACACATTTGTCACGATTGGGATAACGAAGTGGACAAGGGCATAGAGGCAGGATCGCAGCCTCCTTGTGATCTTGGGTCCTGGAAATGCCGCTTTATCTTTACCACCACTTTGCTCGGGGCCGGCCTGGCACTCCCCGAGCGCACGGTAAAAGTTTGGCATGCTCATTGAGGGCGATTATCCATTGGCAATATGATTTCTTACACCAGCAGATAAATGTTTCTGAAACATCCGCTCCGTGCCAGGCAGACGTTCTGCAATGACCAAACATCTTATTTTTTCACTCTCTAATTAAGCTGCAATTTAGAGCTTTGCATTAAAGCGGAGGCTTCGCAGTCAATTTTTACGGCTGAATGGATACATTTGAATATAAAAAAAGAAATAAAAGAAAAAATCACTATTTGAAAGTATTTGCAATCTCTAAGGTGGAGAGTCGCTGTCTGAGTTCCTTTAAAAGCATTGGCTAGGAGGGAGACACCAGAGAACTTGGGGATGTATATTGATCTGTGAAAGCTTGGGGGTGAGGGTGGGGGAGGCAGCGGCTTAGAGTGAAAGGAGAAATTTGAAGCATCCGCGAGTCATACATAAAGAAAAGGAAAAGAGGACTTTTCAAGGCTTTCTTGGGTATGATGAGTGTAGCTACCTTTCACATTCTCTTTAAAATGGGTCAGAAATCGGACCAGGCAGTGATGCAGTGGATAGAACATTGGACTAGGACAGTAAAGACCCAGGTTCCAAACCCAAGGTCCTTGGCTTGAGTCTGGGGTCATATGATCCCATGGTCCCTGGCTTGAAGCCCAAGGTTGCTGGCTGGAGGCCGCCCCCCTTGCCCTCCCCACATCATGGTGCATATGAGAAAGCAATCAATGAATAACTAAGGTGCCGTAACTGTGGTTGGGAGAAAATCCAGCTTTGCTCAGAGAGATTGCAGAGCTAAGAACCATCAGAACCTCCATAGAGATCACGTGCCAAGGACTAAAGTAAAGTGAAAATCTGCACATACATCACAGTAAGGGACATATAAATAAAGGAGTTGGCATTCAAATGAGAAGGATGTTAAAGATGACTCTATGTTGAAAAGAAGTTTTACATAGGCTGCAATCCTGTATTCCAAATTAGCCCATGGATTTCAGGGGAAGGGAGGACAGGGGGTGTAATAATGGACACAGGGGTGGGGAGTGAGGATGTTATATTGAGTGGAACACTTTGAATTCATGTTAACACAATAAAATAAAATTAGTAAAAGAAATAACAAAATAAAAATAAAAGTCATTCTAGTAAATGACTATTTTGTATTCTCAAAACTGTTAAGGTCATAAAAGCAAAGAGCTGAGTAACAATTTCAGGTGGAAGGAGGCTAAAAAGACATTACTACTAAATGCAGTATGTGATCCTGGATTGGTTCTTATTCGGGAAGGTACGTGCTTTAATAAATATTTTTGAGTCAATTAAAGAAATTGGAATGTGGGTTGTAGATTACATAAAAGCGTCATGTCAATGTTAAATTTCCTGAAGCTGGCAACCATAGGTATGTAAGAAAATATCCTTGTTTTCAGGAAATGCATAGTGAAGTATTAAAGGGAAAGAGGAATTTCTTATCTGCAATCTACTCCCAAGTGGTTCAGAAAAATAAAATCATATGTGTGCAAATATACACAGAAAAACAGAAAAAAGAATATTAAAATGTAAATGGAAAAAAGTATTAAAAGTTGGTGAATCTGGGTAAAATATATAGAGGACTTCCTTGTACTATTCTATAACTTTTATGAAAATTGGAAAGTCAGAATATCAAGTAATTTTTCTTAAATTTGATGTTTTTCTGGAGCCAGACCATTTCAGTTGAAATCAAAGCAATGCTACAGATGGAAAACAACTTAGGGTTTATTTAGCCTGACCCACAAATTTTACATATCAGGAATCCGAGGCCCACAGATACTATACACAACTTGCTTAAGGTTACTGTCTTGCTTGAAATTGGCTTGGGCAGCCATAAGGAACTACCATAAACGTTTGTGGGAGGGGGAACAGTGCTTAAAGAACAGATACTTACTTTCTTATAGTTTAGAGTCTGGGAAGTTCAGGATCAAGGTGCTTGCCAGTTAAATTCCTTGTGAGAGAACTTTTCCTGGCTTGCAGATAGCTGTCTTCTCACTGCCTGCTCACATGGACTTTTCCTTGGTGTATGTGCATGAAGAGAAAGCTCTATTCTGATAATGCCACCAGTCCTATCCGATCAGAACCCTATCCTTATAACCTCCTTAACCTTAATTATATCCTAAAGGCTCTCTCCAAATACAGTCACTTTGGGAGTTAGGGCTTTCACATAAGAATTTAGGGAAGGAAGGTACACAATTCCACCCATAGTAGTTGCATAATTAATTCAGTGCAGAAATGACTGCTGACCTATAGAGCATACATTTTAGCTTGAGTAAATACTACTAATATGTATTTTTTAAGAAACCTTATTTCTATTAAAAATTAGCATGAGAGTCTAAATCCTTAACAGGAATCTGATGTTAAGGCTCAGCTTTTTCTTGCAGATCTTTTTTCACTGGCATGTCTATGAATTTTAAAGTACTCTGTGTGTAGAAAATAATACCTTTGCTTGATGGATATAAAGTGATTTGGTCAAAGGTATAGGTTGAAGTTGTAACTTAGAGGTATAAAAAAGTTAATAGGTAGCAAAATCGTCAGTGTATTGAATTGATTCAGAAGAAGTTAATGTATTTAAAGCCATTAAACCACAAGTCAATAAAGACCTTATTGTATTTTGTTTTTGTTGAATCACATACATCAATATAAAGCCTCTGGGTATAATTACCAGGCCAGAAACCATTAAGTAAATGATACTCAAGAATAACCTGCTGTGTTTTTCATATGTTCTAATCCAATCCTCCCACATCCTCAAGCAAACACCTAACTAATCACGTGGATTTTGCACAATGGCCTGAAGGCCATAAACCTTGGATTCCAGAGCTTGAGTTTCAGAGGCTTGCACACTCTTTAAATACTTGTCAGCTTAATTACTTGTCTCCCTTTTCTGATGAAGTAGGCCAGCCTCCCAACTGCATCCCTGCCTATTTCCCCACACTTAACCCCTATCCAGAGATAAAAGCATAAGGCTTGATTATTCGCCCAAAAAATAAGACAAAATAAATGTATTGCAGTTTTCTAAACCCTTGATCATTTTTTTAAAAGCCAGAAACCAAAAATAATTTGTCTCTTTTTCTTTTTCCCCAGTGAAGATGCACAAGATAGTGTTAAGTGACTGCAGCTCAGAAAAAGGAGGCCAAGACACAGAAGCGCCTGTGCTATTTGGCCCTGAGTCACCTCCAACTTCCCAGGAGCCTCATATTCTTGACTGTCCACTGCTTTTGTTCACTTCTCTAGTCCTGTTTTTTGTTTTCTTGGACCCTTACACCAACTGCATGTCTCACCACTGGTCAATTCCTGACCCACATTGCTTTTGCTCAGTCAGTTCTTCTCTACTATTCCTCCCTGTCTTTATTGCACATGCAGGCCAGAGTTTTTCTAGAGGACTTTAATGGATGGGTGGAATGGGTAAGAGAAAGTGGTGGTGGAGCTTTGCTGCTTCCTGTGGTCAGGACTCAGGCAGGACTGCGCAATGTGAGACAGAAGCCTCATCAGAACTTTTCTTCTCTTGCCTTGCAGTTGGAGCTGTCGGGCACACTTCTGGGGTTTTGCTAAATTAGCAGGACGAAAAGCAGAGCCCTGACCCCAGATTCCACCACCCGGCTATCCAGCCCATTTCCACCATTAGCAATTGGGGAAGTTGACTACACCTAGTTTTCCCCAACCCCATAGGCTGAACATGATTCAGAAGGGGCTGCAGTTCCACCCCATCATTCTACATGTTTTCACATTGTTGGTCCAGTGTCCAATTCTTCCCTGATAGGCAGGCAGGAACTCATCACATCACTGACAAAAGACATAACTAAAAGTCAATGTGTGGACCCTTATTGGACTCTAGTATAGATTTCTTTTCTTTTTTTTAGCTATAAATAAGAAACCCTTGGAGATAGAAGGGAGAAAACAAAATTATCTATCTATTTTAGGTTCCCTGGCTGGGGCCCTGTAAATTAGACTGACAAAAGACAAGAGAAAATTAGAGAACAAGAGGGAAAACGTAGGTTTATTAACCTGTGTATTGAGCATACAAGTGGAAGTTCTTAGTGATGAGTAATTTAATGGGGTGGTTAGAAGTCGGGTTAATATAGGGTGTAGCAAAATAATAGTTGTGAGTACACAAAACATAGAGTTTATTCTTGTATGTTTATTCTTGTATTATTTATTAATTATTACATTATTTTCTGTACAAACAACTGTAAACCTCCTTTTGCCCAACTCTGCATGGCGTCTTACAAAAAAAAAAATAAATTTGTGAAATAGTGACAAGACAAGGAAAAAGACCTAAGTTCTAGGGTGGAAAGTAAATTCCCAGAAAAACTAATGGTAGATAGGGCTAGTTAGGAAAGTTGGTTCCATAGATTCCTCTGCTGCAATTTGTGAAAGATCAGGGTGTATAGTTTTCTCTGGTGATTATCTACTGCCCTTCCTGGTAGAGAGGGAAGAGGGGACACCTTTACCAATTTATCCTGCTTTTAGGCAGAGGAGAGGGCAGAAAGCTTTTCTTGTGTCTCAATTGCTTTCAGCTTAAAATAATGCCTGTGCCAAAGTGGTTTGGGTGGTATATTATGCTAACTTTCTGGGAAATGTGGAGAAATTTAAATGTGTATATTAGGAAATGACTGTCAGTTTTCTTAAGTATGAAAATGGTATTATAACTATGTAGGAGAATACTATGGCTTTTATGATATTTATGTGGAAGTATTTTGTGTTAAAGTGTCATGATGTCTTCAACTTGCTTTTAAATATTTCAAACATCCACACATACACATAACATCAATAAAGCAAAATGTTTACAATTGTTAAATCTATGTAGAGAAATACATCTTTTAATTTTCCTGTGTTTTAGTTTTTCATAATAAAATTTGAAAAAAGATAAATATCAGTCTTATGTTAAAGAGTCAAGAAATTTTTGGATTTTAATGCTATTTTTCACTAAATAGTGAAGTACTTTATTTCTTATTAATGTGTTTTTAGGCATCAGAGTGTGATTAGGGATATCATTTGTGAGAAAAGAGAAGTTCTTCATGAAATCCACAATTAGTCTAAATAGTCCCTTTGTCCATCTATTGCAGTGGTTCTTAACCTTTTTTGAGGTACCGAACCCACCAGTTTCATATGCACATTCACCGAACCCTTCTTTAGTGATAAATAAAATATGATTTTTTTTCCAAATTCAAGACATAGGTATATGTTTTTTTACTGGTGCACAAAATGAGCCGTGCATGAACATCACCTTGCTTAAAGAACAAAACCAACAAAGTGCATGAACTCACAACAAATTACGGTATTACTTTATTCTGGCCTCCACGGCAGACCGATTCATCGAAGCCCTAGGGTTCGATTGAACCCAGATTAAGAACCACTGATCTATTGCTAAAGTTTGTCCTGTGTATACCAAAGCCATATTTTTGGAATCACCACATTAGGACATGTGGTCTGACAAAAGTTGTTTCTGTTTTCTTTCTTTTCTCATTTCTGTTTTTACACATGAAAGCCTTACAAAGACATAAAATCAAAATACGTGTAGATATTTTTGTTGTTGTTTCATATATCACAAAGCACCTTTATTGAAAAATAACACAATGAAATGAATACTCTTTCAATATTTGGGTCACAATTCCCATACCTTGTAGTCAACTCCATTGTGATTTACAGAAAAACCTCTCTCTAACTTTACAAGGTCAACTTAATCTATCATGACATATGTTCAGGATAAAAATATCTTTTATTCTTAACTTTCAATTTTCCTTCTTGAATCAGGCTTTCAGTTTTGACCTTCACAATTACTAAGGAAAATCAGATTGCAGTAATTAGAATATTACAGAGACACCATCTAAAACTATGGTTTGATTAGTTTATTAATTGAAACAACCACAATTTCAACTCATGAGAATTTTAACTGATTTAATTTTAACTATGTGGCACACTATTTTATTTTTTTTATGGTTGAAATATTTGTGGAGTAAGTCAGAGGCAGCATCCTTATTTAGAGTGTTATGAGAGCAAAAGGAAAACCTGCAGGGTAGCAGATTAATCTGAGAAAAATGTGTATTTTCTAAATAGTAACACATGGAACTTCCATTTGATATATAACATCCAAATAAGGTATAACGTACATTTCACTGTGGGTGCTTTTTTCTGAACAAAGAAAAACTGCTTTATATTTTCACCTGTTTATCCTATATTTAAAAATGTGAAGAGCAGAACCACTAATCAAAGTTTTCAAATTTACTAGGAATAGAAAGCTGTGTTTCAGTGGCTTATTTGGCCTATTTTATATCATTTTCTCTTCTCTGTAATTTTTATTCAGCATTTTAACCTGAGAAAGCACGTTCCCTTCTCTCTTACTCCTGCAGTTATTTCTCACGGCTCTCTTCATTAAGTGAGCGATGTTTTCATTCCAAGTCAATAATCAGGGACTAAGCAAAGTACAGAACTGTTAATTAGAAGACATTCTATTGAAAGGCTTTCCAACAGGTTAAAGCCAGGAGAGGGAAACCATGAATTAAAGTTGCTTCTTTTGCTTCTCAGAATTGACCTAATTAAGTCAAAACAATAAAAAGGGGGCTTCCTATTTTCTAAATGTATGATGGAAAGGCTACATTGGTAAAACAGAATATTTTCCACTATTGGGTAAAGCTTGCCTAAAAGCGTGTCAATTAAAGCATAGTGAGTTTAGCTATAAACACAACAGTATTAGAAACACTGACTAATAGCTAAGAAAAGATCAAAGAACAATCATTCAAAGAAGTTTCCCCAAAGAAGCACCGACGTTAGGATTAAAGTCAGTTTTTCTAAACAACAACAAAACATAAGTGAAACCAATAGCAAGCCTAAGACTTGCAAAACTGGTTTGCCTCTTTTTTAAAGTGTGAGGTTCAAGGAAGCAAGTATGTTTATGGTGGTCAGTGATGTGTGAATAAGCAAGACGTTCTGCCTGGGGTGGGTTGGAGAGCAGATGTGTGTGGGGAGAGAGCAGCAGAGAGAAACTGAGAGAGACAAAACGACAGTGGCGAAGAATCTACTCCTTTAAAAACCCCACAAGTGATAAGAGATGCTGAGTGTCTGAGTCCTGGGATACAGAAATGATTACACTCCCAGGAGCAACATGTCTAGTGAGCACACAAACCTATAAACACATGAATCCTACGTAAAGTGGGATAGTCATAGAGGGCTGAATCTCAGCAGCTGCAAGTGAGGCCAACTTTGGTGAGCAGGTGGCATTTGGGTTGGGTTTTGAAGGTTGAGAGTTCTTCAGATGAACAAGAGAAAGGTGTATACCTGAAAGGACAGACAGCTGTGCCGAAGAACAGGCCCTTCCAAGCACATGGAAGAAGGGCCTGGCTCCTGAGGAGGCCAGGGTGCCCGTCTGTGAGCACAGCTGAGGAGGGAGCTGAGAGGAAGCAGGGAGACTGGGTATGGTAACCCTTTGGAGTTTGAAAAATTAGGCAACAAAGAAACAAAATATATTTTCTACTTCAGGGAGTAGTTTGATTTGTAAAAAGGCAAGTACTAAGGCAGTGGCAGTAAGAGCTGAAGAAGAGACACCAGAATTCAGAGATGACTAGGGAGGAATCAGTAGGATTCAGTAACTAGACATGGGCAGGGAGAGAAAGAAGAGGCAACAGTGGCATCAAAGCTGCTGGCTTGGGAAAGGGTGGACGAGTATGTCCTCTCTCAAGACTGAGAATGCAGGAAACAGCACTTTGGGACTGTGGAGGGGCTGTACATTCTGTTACATATCGGTAAAAGTTGAGGTATCCTCTAGAATCCAGGTGGGTGCTCCAAAAGTTGCTTTGAGTTTAGAATGCAGAAAAAGAATAGGTAGGTGCTAGGAAAATAAAATGTGGGTATCATGGTTATCATGAGGATGAGAGTTAGAGGATATGGGGAGAGAGCACATGAGGAAGGAATGCTGGGAACATTATCCCTTAGGGGCAATGGTTCTTAACCAGGGCAATTTTGCTTCTCGGGACAACAGGCAATGTCTGGAGGCATTTTTGGTTGTCACAACACGGAAGTGGGGGAAAGGAAGGGCATAGACACCAGGGAGATGCTAGTAAGCCTCCTGCAATGCACTGGACAGCCCCCCACACACACACACACACAACCAGGAATTAACCAGTCCCAAATGGCCAATTTAGGGAATAGGCAGAAGAGGCCAGCAAGAAGAGAGGTGGAAAATGGTGAGGGAGACAGGAAAGAACAGTGCTGCAGAAAGCAAGGGAAGAAAGCCTTTTAACAAACAGAACACGAACAAGGCCAAAATGCTGCAGGGAGCGGGGAGGAAAACTGACCTTCGGCTTTCATAATTCAGGAAATTATGAGTGACAATGGTGGAAACAGAAAAGTAATGGGGCAGAAAAGTCAGGTATAACACAGTGCTAAAAGGTCAAGAGGTGAGGACACGAGACACTAAATGGGGATACTCTCCAGTGTTTGTTTATAAATAGATGAGGGAGAGAAGAGGTGAGGAATAATTTAGTGTTTATGGTGAGGATACTTCTATTTCTTTTTGTTTTTCCTGTGAAATAAAAATAAAAAGTAACGTTTCATAAACATGTACTGGACACTGTCTGAATGTTTTACATGCATTACTTTATTTAAAATTATAGTAACTATAGTTTCCACTCTACAAAGGAGGGTATTGAGCCCCAGTTGGAGAACTGTGACTATCATGGGAGAGGAAGTGGTGAACTGGGCTCTGACCTTGAAGTGTTGGGAGGTTCTCTTTAGCCTGGGGTGTTTCACAGTCATCCTGTGTGGATGCTGCTACTGCCCAGCCTGCTGACCCAAAGGCAGTCTCCAAAGTCAGAGAAACTGGTCACAGTAGCTTTACAGTATCTACTAACCCTGGTCCTCATTTTTTATTCATTCCCAGCAGGAGGCTAAGAAAGTAAACCTAGGTCACTCCAGCTCTCCATCAGAGGTTTAAAAAGGTGGGTTATGTAGAATGAACTCACCAGCTGTAGGATTCCATGACTAATTCCTTGCTCAGTCCCTCCAAGCAGGAGACAGCCTGGAAGGAAGTCTGTCAGAATGTGGTTGTCATGCTACTCATCTCAGCTGATCCTCTTCTGGAATCTCCTCAGTCAGGGAATGGGGGAATCCATAAGAGTAAGGGATCTAAATACCTAAGATTTCTGAGATTGAGCATATCTGCTGAAGGGGTTAACCAAGAATTTTCAAAGGCGAGGGCCAGTTTTCACATTTGCCCTGGCCCATCAAACACAACTCCAAAACTCAGTTTATTACCATTACATCATTTTACTTCTTTGTACAACAGGAGTAGGAGAATGGACTGAGGATGAGTGAGATCAGAATAAAGTCAGAATCTGAACTCTGTGATAAAAAATGGAGAGCTCCTTCCCTGTGGCATATAAAAGGCAGCTAAGCAGGAATAAATGAAAGCACTGTTTATACTTCTGAGGGCACATCTGTTTATGTTGGTGATAAAAATTTGTAAAACTTTGAAATTTTCTCCAGTGATATTCTATAATATATATACAGAATTAGAGAAAGAGAAAGGCTAGGTTCATGTAAGATTGGGCTATGTAAGAATGGTGCTTAAAACACAGTAAGTAGTCAATAATACAGAATGAATGAATGAATGAATGAATGAAGAAAGGAGGTAGCAGAATTAAGAGCACTAGGAAAAAGTTTATACCCATTTGGACCAGTGAGGTCCAGACTGAGTAGGAAGAGTAGCAACGCCAAGTTAAGGCTGATGAGACAAACTGTTGAGGCTGATCTGATTGGGGTCATAGGTAGGACTGAATGGACACTAAAGCTCAGGTCAGGAGAGATGTCATCAAAGGGGACGTTCCAATTAATGTTTAATCATGTCATTAAAAAGATCTACTTCAAATACCTCTGTTGAAAAACCAGCAACAATATAAATATGTAGTTCAGAGAAAAAGATACATAAGTGGCTAATAAACATACACAGAGAGATTAAAGCTAGTTAAGAAGTATAGAAGTACAATTAAATAATTTTGTATCTTTCAAATTGGCACAGGTTAAAGGGTCTATTAATATCCACAGCTGGTTATGTGGCAGGCAGTTAGACAAGAGCAAAGCAAGAACAATGAGCCAGATACGAAGGTCACCAGGACAGAAAGACCCAGGTGCTGAGCAAGGGTCAATACTGGGGAAACAAAAGACTTTGCTCCCATGGTAAGCTTATTACCCCCCCCGCCCCCCCCCCCAGCATATCACTGATCAAGCGGTTTAGATCCCCTGACATTTCATATCCTTGCTTGCTCATGCGGTACAGACCCTTCCCTGACCCTCCCTTCCCTCTCATGTTCTTAGTCTTGCAGGGGACACCCTCCCATGTGGGCCCTTGCATTAACTGCCTTAAGCATTAACCCCTAGAGATAACATCTAGGCCTCAGTTGTGTTTTAGTTCCAGGCCCCAAAAAGTAGCAAGACCAGACTAGCAATGCCATGGCTGACATCAGGACCAGCTACATTGACTAGTGACCTCCTGCCCTAGTGCCAACAATCAGTGGAGACCACAATCCTGAAAGAATGCACATAAAAAGCTGATAAATATTCTACTGAGATCTTCTCCTGGGACCTCCAGATACATATTCTCACAACAAAGGACCCAGTGCCGCTCTCTCTACAGAACACACCTGCACCTTTCTCCACCCCCAAGCGTCAGCCAGTTTTCCTGGCCTCTCTCTTTCTTCCAAGCTCCAAGGGCCATTCTTTTGCCTTTGCAATTATTTCCTGAGCCCATTTCTTCTACAGCTCACTTCTACCTCTGTGACTTTCTAAATGTAAAGCCATTAGCCACGGCCACCATCACAGTTGCATGGTCCATGCAGGTTCGCATTTGATTCGAACAGTGATGAAACAACGAAGCCAAGAACTGGTGGGCCATTAGCTTTAATCCTAGCTTGCACCCGGCAGGCAAGAAATACACACAGTGGGAAAACACTTCTCTTTCCATTCAGGGCTCCCAAAGTCACTGACTTATTCGAGTTCTCCTAGGATCAAAGGTTTGTACCTCACCAGCCTTATTCACCTCTGTTCCCCATCTCCTTCTCTCTCCACAAACTGGCTTCTCCTTCAGCACTCCACCATCTTGGCTGTTTCTCCTCTTCTCCATGTAGCCTTTCTCTGTTCTCCTCTCTAATGCTAATCTCAGGAACCGAAAGAGCAAGTTCCCGGTCTGCCCCATTTTATAGTGTAGAAATCAAAACTTTTAATCCAATATACAAAACAAGGAAGTCTCTGATACAAAGTCACTTATCTGAAGCATAATGGGATTCCTTGTAAGAGCACACCACCCCATATCATGCAACAGTCAAGGGTGTGGGGAAAAACTTAGTCTTAAAACTAAGCCTTAGGCTATAATGACTTTGCCTGCTTACAGCCTGTCTCCCATACCCAATGCAAACTATAAGTGAGCAAACATATATACCATATTTACAAACTTATTTGACCAACACTAAACAAACTTTCTGTTTTAGAGTCTTGACTCTGAATTTTTGATTAGCCAGAACCCAAGTACCAAGGTTGCTGAACCGAGGTCCAATCATCAGTGACATTCTGGAGCCGTTTCGCCACTAACAGTTATAGTCCAGGCAGTTTCATCTGTATCTTTTCAATGTTAAGTGCATGTGCTTTGGACCCAGAAACAGAATTTCTGGTCATCAAATCCTTCAGAAATACATGTTTACATCTGTACAGGTAGGTGCATACAGGGATGTTCAAGGCAGCAGTGTTTTCAATAGTTATAACAGGTGCCACTATAAATTCATAGCCTTCAGGCTGGGTTGTGCCTTCACCTTGGCAATGGTAGTTTCTGCTTTTATTTTCCTTTGTGACTCTTCAAAACTCTCCCCTCCCCTTTGCCTTTGCCGCGAACCAGCACAACTAGTAATTCCAGGTCCTAAGTGGGAACAGCGCGGAATGAAGAAAAATAGGCTTAAAGAGAAAAAGGATGGGCTCAGGAGGACTTTTGCAACACAGAAGATAGCTTCATAACATTTAACTACACAAAACAAAGGATAAAAAGAAACCGTCTCCAGTCTTTCCAAGGGATGTAGGGCATAGGTGGAGCATAAACAATCCAGCACCACAGCTAACATAAAGGTGTGGGGAAAAAAAGCCTTTAGCAACTTCAAAGAACAAGTGAAGTAGGGGGCCGGGCAGATTGTCAGCTTACTGCCAGTACCCCACACCACTGTCCCCCAAAAATCTTAACTGCAATGACCCTGTTGGCTTTCGATGCCCAACATGCCTTCCTCACCACTCAAGAAGAAATTGAGGTCATGGTGAATTCCCTCATGTTCCTTTCTTGAAGCTTTTATATGCAAAATTCATCTCAATCCCTGTCTTTACTGATCCAGAAAGAGGTGAATGTGTCACTTTGAGAAAAACAGCCTAACCAGAAGTCCCAGAACTAGATGCTCTGTGCTGGAGTTCTGTTGTTTTGGCCTACAGACCTCCGGCACAGAGTGTCTACACTACAGCAAATGTTTTATCCTCTGATACTGCCCCTGGCCGTGCAGGAGCCGAGGAGGAAACGTCCTTTTCAGCATGCGGCCCCATACTTCTCTGGTATGCGGCCGCATGTCATCTAAAATGGCTACATGTGTCAGTGCTGACACATGTGTCATAGGTTCGCATCACGGGTCTAAAAGATCTTACTTTCTAGTTGCTTGATCTTTCTGGTGACCAGCGCCATCCTGAGGCTATTCAGCTTTGAGACTGAAAAATGCTCCAGAAAATGGCAGTTTTGCAGATTTTATACATTAGAGTGAAAGGAGACGTAAGGAGGGTCACATGAAATCTACTGGTGGTAGATAAAGGTGGTGGGAGAAAGAGAAGTAGAGAAATCTCTGGGACTGGGAAAAAATGCAAAATCGAGAAACACATGCTTCTTTTACACTGGTGGGTACAGGACAGTTAACAATGAACATTAACAGCACAGAGATGGTCTGTGGGGAACAGGGTAAGTGAGGTGGGTCTGTGGTCTCTTTCTCTGGTATAGCAGGTATCCTGAGAGATCTGGAAAATGAGATTACTCTGGCCTAGGACACACTTTCAGTTAAGAATTTTATGTCCAGACTGTCCTATGTGGTTACTTTTGGTTCTGAGCCTGTTAACACGTGCCAGGCAGGCCTCCCTTGAACTTGTCAGGTTTAGTATGCAGCCCTTTTTCACCCAACTCCATTCCCAGACCCCTAATTGTAACCGGCATTAGGGTTCTTGAGTTCCCCAACACAGAAATCGAGAGAAGACTCCAGAGAAATTTCCAGACAGATCTTATCAAGATTATGCTCAAGCACAAGGGAGGCAGCACAGAGGAAGGAAAGGAAGGTCCTCTGTACTGGCTCAGAGGCTGGCTGCGCTATAAGCTGGGGGCAAAGTTGGTTTCATGAAAAGGCATGCTTGTGACATTTTCCATTTCAGGGTCAGGTGACTTCTTTGTCCAGGTGCAGTGCCTAGTAACCATGTTTGTACCTGCGCTGCAGGGGCAAGATGGCAACCCTCTATTCTACTTTCTATGTCTATGAACGTGCCTGTTTTAAATACCTCAAATAAGCGGAGTCACTTGTCAGCATTTGGTGGTGTCATTTTGGGCTAATAGGCGTGTAGTGGTATCTCGTTATTTTAATTTGCATATCCCTTGTGACAAATGATTTGGAGCATTAATCTTTTTACACTTTTCTGGCATTTTTTTTATAAACTGAATTTTTATTATATGTTCTTAACGTCTGTCAAGGTCATCTCCTGAGATAAGATGAACAATAAAGTGAATATATTAAAATTAGAAATAAAAGTGTACATAAAAGTATGCATAAGAACAAACTACACGGAACAAATGACACAAAGTGTTTTTATTTTGTCATCTGCCCTCAATTACAAAACTCCATCACGAGACCATTTACTCGCAGTTGGTCCCACCTCTGCCTGTAACTTCCCAGGCTCCCTGAGCTCTCCCCTCTGCTTCCCCTGCTGCCCACTCACCATCTCCATTTTCTCTGGAGCTACAGGCTAGAAGCATGCTCTTCCCTACACAATAGAGATCTGTGGAGCATCATTTCAGTCCATCTCATTCTCCAGTCTTTTTTTTTTAACAGGGACAGAGAGAGGGAAAAATAGGGACAGACAGACAGGAATGGAGAGAGATGAAAAGCATCAATTATCAGTTTTTCATTGCAACACCTTAGTTGTTCATTGATTGCTCTCTTATATGTGCCTTGACCGTGGGCCTTCAGCAGACTGAGGAACACCTTGCTCGAGCCAGCGACTTTGAGTCCAAGCTGGTGAGCCTTTTGCTCAAACCAGATGAGCCCGTGCTCACGCTGGCAACCTTGGGTCTCGAACTTGGATCTTCCGCATCCCAGTCCAATGCTCCATCCACTGCGCCACCACCTGGTCAGGCACTCTCTGGTCCTTTTGCCTGGCCTGACTCAATACTATTCTCAATTCTGGCTCAGTCTATTTTCACATGTCTCAGAATTCTGAAGTTACAAGCGTTCAACTTCAGTTTGTGTTTGATTTGTTTGGCAAATCCTCTTACTAATTTTGGATCTGCTTACTCTTTTTACTATTATCCTCCCCGCCCATCCACTCCAACCTCAGTGTTAATGACCTTGCTTCATACTGCACAAACAACCACCAATTATGCACTGAAGCCAGAAAGCATAATCTTTGACTCTTTTCCCTTTCTCAATGCAATATCCAATCAGTTACATTTTCAAATTATCTTAAAGGCTTCAGGGGTGAGAGGAATTAAAAATACATAATTAAGTATTTATAATTTTTTCTACAGCAAAATAAAAACATACATTACTAAAAAAACATACTCTATTTTAAATACATTAAAATAGTGATTATTTTATAAATAAAATCATTTTATATGGTAAATATAATGATAAAAATATAATAAAATTTGTTACAAGGTTATGTAAACACATAGTTCAATGACTGATTTAAAAAATATAAAAACTCCTTTTAAAAAACATTTAACTTAATCAGTTACAAGATTATCAAAAGTTTAAAAGTGCTTCCATTTTGTTCCCTTTTTAAAGAAACTGTAGCACAATATCATACCTTAAAAAAAAAAAGGCATACATCTCATCCTATATTGCCTAAAAATGAAAACTTCAGTGACTGTCTAGGCAGTGGGAAAGGCTGGGAAGCTGACCGAGTTCAATGCCAGCAAAGCTGTCACCAGTCCAGAGCTCGTATTGTCCTTGTCCTCAGAACCAGGAGCTTCCTCCTTCCTGGCCCACTCCTAGGAAGGAGTCTTCCTAGGCCTACGGGTTCCTAATTCAGAAAAAGTTTCTGAAAGAATTTTGATATTTAAATCCCATGCCAATACTAAAACTTTTCCAAAGACTGAGGTATTTTGCATTTGAATTTTGTACAAAAAGTCGTGAATCTAATTCCAAATAAATAAAAGACACCTCATTTGGTCACTTGATTTCATATCACTTGTCGAGGTAGAATAATTTTCTTTTTCCAAAAATTGTCCAGACTATACAAATGATGGCTCTACTGGAAAGGGTTCCAGTGCTTTTTCTGCATTCTTCCAGTTGTGAAAATTCTCTCTGTACCATTCAACTGAAAGGAAGAAAACAAGAGAAAAAATTTAACCAAAATTTACTGAGTTCCTGCCAAGTAAGAAACGACTTCCCCAACATCTTATCAGCAAGCAGGGTTGCCCAATGATGAAAACAATTTGACTTTGAACTGAGATTAATCAGAAGATACTTCATCATATTAAAATTCAGATTAAAAACCAACTTTTTATTTAACATCAAAAATGCTTCAATATCAAATTTGCTGATAAAAGTGTTTATGATATTCTGATTTGAAGAAACTCAGGGGGTAAGGGAGGTAAGTCATTTGTACTGGTTTTAAAGTTATAAAAAGTAAGTGCAGCCTGACCAGGCAGTGGCTCAGTGGATGGGGCGTCGGACTGGGGTGCAGAGGACCCAGGTTCGAGACCCCGACGTCGCCAGCTTGAGCGCGGGCCCATCTGGCTTGAGCAAAAGCTAGTCAACTTGGACCCAAGGTCGCTGGTTCCAGCAAGGGGTGGCTCAGTCTGCTGAAGGCCCGCGGTGGAGGTACATGTGGGAAAGCAATCAATGAACAACTATGGTTCGCAGTGGCAACGAAAAACTAATGATTAATGCTTCTCATTTCTCTCCGTTTCTGTCTGTCTGTCCCTATCTATCCCTCTCTCTGACTCTCTCTCTGTCCCTGTAAAAAAAAAAAAAAAAAAAAGTAAGTGCAACATTTTATTCATGTAAATGTAGCAATCAATACTGCATTACAGGCATAATGAGAGATGAGTTTTCTTCTGTTAATATGTGAAATTATTTTATGTTGCTATACTATAGGTAAAGTTTTAGAGTTACAAAAAGATCTTTGAACGTGCTTTTTGAAATTCAACAAAAGTACTTTGTATTTTAAGAGTTAAATCAAAACCTTTTTATATCTGGACATTTCTTTTCATAAGTATATTTCTAAATAGAACTTTAATATATGTACATAGACTTCATATATACTTATTTTAATAGATATTTCTGTACATAGTCAGAACTCTGTACAAGGCACAACTCCCATATGTGCCTTGACCGGGCAAGCCCAGGTTTTGAACCGGCAACCTCAGCATTCCAGGTCGACACTCTATCCACTGCACCACCACAGGTCAGGCCTATTTGTTTATTTTATTATAAAAAGACTTAAGATATTAAAGACTGCAACTACCTACATGTAACCAAATCTAAGATTCCACTTTTCTTAAGATAGACCACTGTTTTGCATACAATAAAGAAAGGAAAAGATTACACCAATTTTAAGATACTAGTGATGGCCTGACCTGTGGTGGCGCAGTGGATAAAGCGTCGACCTGGGAATACTGAGGTCGCCAGTTCAAAACCCTGCACTGGTTTGGTCAAGGCACATATGGGAGTTGATGCTTACAGCTCCTCCCCCCTTTCTCTCTCTCTCTCCTTCTCTCTCTCACTCTGTGTCTCCTCTCTAAAATGAATAAAATAAAAAGAAATTAAAAAAAAAATACTAGTGATGGTCAAACACATACCTTTCAAGGATATGAAAAGAGTAAAAAATGTGCACCTGAGAATCAATGAAATAGGTATCTCATAAATGCTAATAAGATAAAGGATGACTGATTAGAAGTTGGTCTATGAAATTAAAGATATATACTTAAAAATATATATTACTATTGCTAGAAATACATTAAAATAACAATTTGAAAAGTAAAAATGATTCATCACAATATTCTGAATTTTTAGTGTTCGAAAAATAAACTACTTTATCTTTAAATATTTCTGAAACTGCTGCCCCACAAGTAACCAATTCATAACATACTTGTTTTCTTTATTCCTTCTTTCCAAGGCACTTTAGGTCTCCATCCTAAGCCATGTATTTTTTCTGACTTCATTGGATATCTCATGTCATTGGCAGGTCTTGAAAAACAAAACATTTAAAATGACACTGTGGAATATCTTTACAAATGTGCATATTAAGAGAACGTGTCCATTCATCTTTACCATAATTCAAACTTTGTTCTCAAAAAAATTTTACCTAATGACATGATCAGAGAAAATTTATAAAATAAAGTATAGATATATATTAAAAATCATCTACAATCCCAGATGCCTAACACTCTTTGTAGTTGATTCTCTTCTTATTTCAACACAATCTAGGTATGAATGCAGTGGATCATAACTAAATGTTTGACGAATAAATAAATATATATATATATATATATTTATAACCTTATCAGAAGTCTTGTGTTCCATACCCTGGTTTGGGTACTTTTAACCCTAAAATACTTTTCAAAAGCAACATATTATTTTGTCTATTTCACACTCAAGGAAACCTTAGCCTTGGGAAGGGTTAGTAATGTTTTTTTTTTCCTGAAGTGAGAAGCAGGGAGGCAGAGGGACAGACTCCCGCATGTGCCGGACCAGGATCCACCCAGAATGCCCACTAGGGGGTGATGCTCTGCCCAGCTAGAGCATTGCTCCATTGCAACCGAAGCCATTCTAGTACCTGATGCGGAGGCCATAGAGCCATCCTCAGCACCCAGGTCAACTTTGCTCCAATGGAGCCTTGGCTGCAGGAGGGAAAGAAAAAGATAGAGAGAAAGGAGAGGGGAAAGGGTGGAGAAGCAGATGGGCGCTTCTCCTGTGTGCCCTGGCCAGGAATCGAACTCAGGACTTCCACAAGCCAGGCCTACACTCTACCGCTGAGCCAACTGGCCAGGGCTGGGTCAGTAACGTTTTAAAATCATACAGCAAGTAATAATGCTACTTTATTCTCATGACATTTAAAATTAGAAGAAAATATTTTAGCAGAAAACTCAAAACAAACTAGTCTGGTTAATTGTATAATTTTGTAAGTACCTAAGATTTCACAATCTTTCCCCAATGTTTTGACTTGTTACTCACCTGTCATTAACATAATCAACCCAGTTTTCCATTTCAGACTCTGAATTAGTCTCTTTGATCTGTTGAAATGGAAAAAGGCTTTTGAATAAAATTATAAAACAAGACAAGAGAACAGCAATGGTATTCAATAGCAGATTCAAAAGACAAGAAAACTAGCTCCTGAAAGCAGGAGAGACAGCTAAGATGAACAGCATTTCAGGAATCCTTTCTGTACTTTATACCCCAAATTCTCTCTGAAGCTCAGAAAGAATACACATTGCCCTTTCCAGGTAGCTCAGTTGGTTTGTGTCATCCCAATACACCACGCTTGTGAGTTGGATCCCTGGTCAGGGCACATACAAGAATCAACCAATGAATGCATAAATAAATGGAACAACAAATCAATGTTTCTCTTTCTCTCTTCCCCCTTCCTCTCTCTCTAAAATCAATAAAAGGAAAAAAGAATACACATTGTATACTAAGGCAGAAAATAAATTTTTTGGCTTTTGGTCATTTCTCAGTGTGATATTGTGATGTATAATAAAAATTTATGTTTGGTTGTCATCCCTGTTCCTGGAACAGAGCTCCTAAAACACTTGGAATTTCCTGTGTGATGAGAAATAAAGGTGTCTTTTGCTATCTAATTAGTCCCTTTCAACCACACCACAGTTCATGTTAGTAACAGATTTTTGGCAAGCCCCTAAAGATAGGGGCTGGTTGCCAGGGAAACTAAGCATGTGATTAGAGGAATAGAACTCTGCCCCTCTCCCCTCAGACCTGGGAGAGGAAGAAGTGATGCTGGCAGTTGAGTTAGTCACCAATGGCCAGTGTGACAATTAATGCCTACTTAATGAAATCTATATAAAAACCCAAAAATACAGGGTTTGGAGCACCTCTAGGCTGCTGAGCATGTGGAAATGCTGGGAGAGGGGCGTGTCCAGAAAGAGCATGAATATTCCATACCCATTCCCTCATAACTTGCCCTGTGTGTCTCTTCCACCTGGCTGTCCTGAGTTACGGCCTGGGTAATAAAACGGTAATCTAAAAAGTAAACTGTTTTCCTGAGTTCTCTGAGCCACTCTAGCATATTACCTCTGATTTATAGCTGGTTGGTCAGAAGCACACATGGCACCCAGGATCTTCTAACTGGCATCTGAACCAAGGGCAGTCTTGTGGGACTGATTCCTAACCTGTGAGACCTAGCACTATCTCCAGGAAGATAATATCAGAATTGAGCTTAATTGGAGGACACCCAGCTGGTATCCAATAATAGTTTGCTGTGGAAAACGCATATTAGGAATACAGAGTATTCTGAGAATAGTGCAGATGAAAACAAGTTTAAAAAAAAAAAAAAAAGAAAACAAGTTTTTCACTTTACTCAGTCTTTCTACTGAATCCTGAGATTTATAATTGATGTTCACAAACATACACTTATAACTATAATTTTTTTCATTGTTCAAGGACACACAATTTTACATTTCTGAAATTAAGGTATGTCTTTTATTAATGTACATTTAACATGTTAGGGTTTTTTTTTTCCTGAAAAACTATTACTAATGAATGATATAATTTCAAATGATATGTCTTAGCATATAGATGATACACATCAGTGATTTTCAACCTTTTTAATTTAATGGCACATGTAAACTAATTACTAAAATTCTGCAGCACATCAAAAAATATATATTTTGCTAGTGTGACCAAATATATAGATATAATTTTGATTCGTTCACACTGGAAACCTATTGTGTTGGCTGTTGTCATTTTTTATTTGACAGTCTAAGGGAAAAGAGGTCAGAGCCTCTGACTAAACAGTCAGTTACTGCATGTTTTAAAAATTCTTGGGGCACACTAGTTGAAAATTGCCAGTATACAGAATTATAAATTTTATTTATTACTCATTCAGTTTTCAATTAAATAAACTGTAAGCGTATTGACTTAGTGATTACTGTCACTAAATTAGTGACAATTTTGAAAACAGTACCCTTTCACAATATATACGTACCAGTTGTATTAGTTCCTTGGCAAGCTGGAGAACTGACATTTCAAAATTGGTTCCAATGTTATAAATTTCACCTGGTTTCCCCTTTTTGAGGACAGTGAGAAATGCTTCTACTACATCAGTAGCATAAAGAAAATTTCTTGTTTGAAGCCCTGATCCATGAATGCAGCTATAAAGATTACATAGAAGGGAATCATAAAATATAAGAGTAAGTTTTCCTAAGACAGAATACAGCAATGACAGACGCAACTACAGAAAAACCACTTCCCATGGTGATCATAGAAGTCTTTTACTGAAAACAGAAATTTTCCTTACTTTTCTAAATTTTATCTATAGTTCTTAAATAATCTCCAAATCTTCTGAGGGTGCTCAGCAGGAAACTGGAAAACACCTACGTAACTCCTGCCCCTGAGGAATAATCAATTGTATACTTCAAATTCATTTTGAAGAAATATCTACAATTCTATGAATTAATCCTTTCAAAAAAAGTACAGCATAGTTATATAAAGACAGCTGTCAGATTTTATGTAATAACTGAAAGTCCAGAATAAATTACTTAAGAACTGAAATTTTTTTCTCTATCACCATTTATCCTCCCTTTACCCTCTTGTACCTCCCTCCCCCCAATTTCCCTCTGTAATCACCACACTGTTGTCTGTCTATGAGGTACTTTTGCTTAGTCCTTTCACTTAAGAACTGAAATTATCTTAGATATAAATTATATAGATCAATTACAACTATTTATTTAAAAAACTATGAAACTGATTATACAATAGAAGGAATTCTTAAATGTGTTGAGACATTCAGTTCTATGGCTTCCAACTCTAAGACGTTATGATTGTTAAGAAAGACTGTCACCAAATCAGTGACATCTCAGAAAAACGTGGGTACAAAGGAAAATAACAACATACCATTTCCTGTTGTGTTGTAGTAAGGATATAAATTTTGGAATAACCTAAAAGAGTATTTAAACATCATTTCAGACTTTGAGAATTTGCTCATTGGTACAAATCTGAACTCATAATAAAATTAAAACATTATTATTGTTAAGAAATATACATCTAGATACATTCCAGTTCTTATCAGGAGTTCAAGAAAAATCTACTCTAACTCTGAAAAGTAAAGAAACTCTAAAATAGCTTTCTATTTCACAAAAACAAGTTTATCGGCTAGAAAAATATGAAAATAAAACAATATATAGTGAAAAGTCTTTATGAACAATTTCACTAAATTACCAATCTCACTTTTGTGTTGATTTTATAAAACAGGAATCCTAGCTTACTTATTGCTTTACATATAACTACTCAGTAAGTGCCCATGAAATTGATAAAAAAGTACATTCCAGTGAATTGGACTCAAAGAAAATTTATGTTAAACTCGGTGAAATTACTAAAGTTATAATAAACCTGTTAAAGATACTCTAAAAATTAAGAAAAGGAGATATTAATACCAGCAGAGCATGGTAGGGGCCCTTTCCTTTGGGCAAGCACATTAGCACAACAAGCTGGAAGTAAGAAAAAGGGTCTCTAAACGTAGGCAGAGATAGAGCACCCGTCACTCAGAACTGGGCTTAATGATACAGAAGCAACCACACAGGCATGTTCAGCCTTTCACTGCATTCTCCATTCACTCTTCGTACTACTTTCTGGAAGACATTCAGGCCTTCAACAATAAGAGGAGTTGGAGTTGAAGAACAGTTAAGCATATGAACGTAAGATAAATTTTTTTCTTTTCTTTCTTTTGTTTAATTATTTGTCCTGTCTATGAGCTATCCTCCAGGCTTTAGATCAGTGCATTTCAGTTATTGATATAAGTGAACACAGGGAACAAACCTCAGTCATCTTATTCTTCAGGGGCCACACACTGTACTCAATAGAAGTGCCAACAATATAACTGAATCAAAGGATAAAGATGCTAATGTGACCTATTTGGGGATTTCATACAGAGCAGTAACAAGAAAATAACAATGTTCTCCAAAGACCCCAGGTACCCAGTCTCTCTGCGGAACACTCTGCTTGCAGAAAGGTTACATAAAATATGAATAAAACAGCTTAATATAAAATAGGTTTGATAATGCTCTGCTACATGCAACATACTTCCTGTTGCCTTCACTGAGCAAATACTGTATTAGTGTTGGAGTTCTGTTTTCCAAAACTGCTCTTTGAAGCCACTATTTCCAGCTGAGGAATCCTGGGACTAGCGTGGCTAATTTAGGTGGTGGCTCTGCGCACTTGGAAAGGCTTGTTCCATACTAACTCTCATCGCTGTGAGGTCTAAGATAAATTTCTATACAACCCTCTTGTATCACTAATGAGCTTTTACCTTTCTGTCCAGCCTGACATACTGGTCTGACTGCAAACCAGAGTCTCACCTGCAGCGTGACAGCAGGGAAGGGAGGACTCTGCAGTGCTTGAGAACCCCGCAAGGTAGGAGGCATTTTCACATGTACCGTCTCACTGAATCCTTCAAAATCCTCTCCAAGATTATGATTATCCCTCAATCTAAAGATGATGCTCTAAGGGCCTAAGGACATGACGGCAGGAGAATATTAAGTAGGGACTTAAGCTCAAGTCTTCAAACTTTCTAAATCAGTGTTTTTCAAACACTGGTCTGCAGACCGGTCTTGGTCCTCTGGAAATTCCATGCTGCTCTGCGAGAGTCACCCACCCTGATGTTGTATGAAGACTGGAGTCCGAGCAGCATGAAATCTCTGCGGACCGGTACTGGTCCGTAAACCAGTGGTGAAAACTATGGCTCTAAAGAGATCTATACATGCCCTATAGAGCATTTTAAAATGACATGTAATTACAACATAAACTCTGAACAAGTAACTGAAGAGAGATTATTACAAATGAGTTACAATCACTAACACACACTCTGAATTCAGAAGTAAAATGTACCTTTTCTGGATATTGGTGTGGTCCATAAACATTACTGCTTCTCGTGATGACAACTGGAAACTTAAAAAGAGTATTCAATATTAAGGGAATGGAAAGGTCCAAAGTAATGATTATATAAAATTAAGCAGTTTTAAAATATGGCAACTTTGGATAAATAATTTCACACACCTTAAGGACAGAAGCAAAGGGATTTTTTTCTAATGTAAGGTTCCTAAAAAGACAGGAGAGGCTGGGATTCAGATAAAGGAAAAGGTCCCAAAAGGAAGACGAGGAGTCCTTTCTTTATTGGGACAAGGGAGAGATTAATATAGGTGAAGGCAGGTTTATAAGTCTGATAGAAGAAAACTTCCACCTGATCATTTCAGAGACTCTCCCGCCCAATCTAGGACTCTAGGTTTGGTTAAATGGTAAACTTCAAGTAGGCTTTCCCTGTTGTGCCAACCCTTACAAATAAAAGAGCCTACGACGAAAGATAAAGGACCAGTGCTACCAGAACACAGTAGGCAAGAGAAGGTTAAGTCATTCCTTGGCTTGCCTTTTTGACCCAGTCCCTAGTAACTCCCAAAGAGGATCAGTGGGAAGCCAGATGGAGGAGATTCGAGTTGATAATTCAATTAAGTAAGGCTCCCACACGGACACAGTCAGAGCCACTTGGGAAATCTGCCTTCTATGATGAGCCAAGAGAGGTGAACCATGCAGAGGAGCACGCAGGAAGCAGGGAATTGGCCCTCCCTCTGCCTTCCTTCACTCAGAGGATGCCTGGGAACAGGCTTTTCACTATGGAGGTAACACTCTACCTATTACTGAAGTAGAAAGAAAAGACATACAAACCACTCCTATAAGTGACTGAAACAAGAAGTCCTACTTTGCACACATGCAATAGACAGTTTTTTAATATTCCTTAATATGTAACTTTTCTCAATATATGTCCTCTATGCTAGAAATGAAATATTGCTAATGTTAACTTGAAGTGTTAATACCTAAATCCAAACAAAAATGACTGGAAAGTTTTAAAATCAGTTCTTACTTTGTATCGTTCCCAGTAAGACTGCACAAAACACTCAGCAGCTGCCTTAGATGATGCGTAAGGATTTGTTGGTTGTTTGGGTGAAGATTCATCAAATTCCTAATTTTAAAGAGATAAATTAAAAAAAAATAAGTATTATACATCCTTTCCAAGTAGAAAACTCATAAAATATATTACAAACTTTAAATGTTAATCACTACATTAAAAAAATATTAATGAACACCAACTATGTGCCTAACATTTTTCTAAGCACCTTAATGTAGTAACCTATTTAAAGTTCACATCAATCCTGAGGCAAGAGGCAGAATAAGTGCCAAACATCCTGAGATAGAAGTCTACTCAAAGGAACTACAAGGAGCTTCATGAGACAGGAGAGAAATGGAAGATGAGGTCGGAGAGCTAGAGGGAAGCCAGAATATTGGAATCTTGAAAGCCAACATCAAAACATTAATAGATTTAGAGCATGTCATAATCTTACTTACATTTTAAAAATCATTTTGGCTACTGCCTGACCAGTTAGTGGTGCAGTGGATACAGCATCTGACTAGGACGTGGAAGACCCAGGTTCAAAACCCCAAGGTCACCAGCTTGAGTGTGGGCTCATCCAGCTTGAGCATGGGCTCACCAGCTTGAGCGTAGGGTCACTGGGTTGAGTGTGGGATCATAGACATGACCCCATAGTGGCTGGCTTGAGCCCAAAAGTTGCTGCCTTGAAGCTCAAGGTTGCTGGCTTGAGCAAGGGTTCACTCGCTCTGCTGTAGACCCCCGGTCAAGGCACATATGAGAAAGCAATCAATGATCAACTAAGGTGCTGCAATGAAGAATTGATGCTTCTCATCTCTCTCTCTTCCTGTCTGTCTGTCCCTATCTCTCTCTCTGTCAAAAAAAATATCATTCTGGCTATTATGTTACATCTGTATATGGTGACATGGTACAAGGAGAGAGAAGTTAGCCTTATAAAAATTACAAAAATTGAAAATGGTTGCTTCTCAGAAGTGGGATTGTAGATTGAAAAGTGGTCAGGACCTGCTTTTTCTCATAAGATTTTTCAAACTATTTGCTTGTTTTCATTATAAATGTGTTTTGGTAAAAATAAAATATAAAGAGGTCACTACTGAGCATGAAAAATGCAGACTGGAAAACAGACCCATCTCTTTGCATAAAAAGTATGACATTGACAAACAATGAATAAATGAGAACAAGTTCTAGTTTCTTCACTGATTTCACACGAACTCATTGGCATTCCAGTGTGCTTTCCTGTGTGAACAGGCAGTATGCTGCAGTGTGACTTACACATGCTTTGGCCTATAGGAATAACATTCATCATGTATGTAAGACTATGACAAAAAGATAAAATCTGCTGCCCTCTTATAAAATACTATCAGTCAAATTACACATAAATCTGCACCCAGTGGACTGTTGTTGCCATTGGGGTGGCATTATTTGATTTGAACAGAAGGCACAATGGAATGACAATTAGAGAGTCCAACAAGGATGTATAATCAGAGGATGAAAATAAGTTGAGTGTTTTTTTAATTATTAAATTTTTAAGTTTATTGTGTTAACATAAATTCAAGTGTCCCACTCTATATAACACCCTTACCCACCAACAACGTGTCCCTTTATTCCCCCTTGTCCCTGACTCCCTCCCCCCTTCTCTCTGGGATTTGCTGTCCTGTTATCTGTATCTACGTGTTATGTATATACAATTTCACTAATCCTCTCACCTTCTCTGATCCCATCTCCTCATCCCTCTTCCCTCTGCTCCCTATGACCCCGCCTCTGCCTCTATTTCCTTCCTCAGTTCACCGTGTTCATTAGATTCCACATATAAGTGAGATCATATGATATCTGTCATTCTCTGCCTGGCTTATTTCACTTAGCATAATAATTTCCAGGTCCAAAAAGGTAAGATTTCCTTCTTTTTCATTGCCATGTAGTATTCTATATGTGTATATGTACCACAGCTTTTTTATGTACTAGTCCACTGATGAAAACTTGGGCTGTTTCCAGATCTTGGCTATTGTAAATAATGCTGCAATAAACATGGGAGTGCATATCTTCTTTTGAGTCAGTGACTTGGATATATTCCTAAAAGTGGGATAGCTGGGTCAAAGGGCAGTTCCATTTTTAATTTTTTGAAGAAACGCCATACTGTTTTCCACAGTGGCTGCACCAGTCTGCATTCCCACCAGCAGTGCAGGAGGGTTCCCTTTTCTCCACACTCTCACCAGCACTTACTCTGTGCTGTTTTGTTAATGAGCGCCATTCTGACTGGTATGAGGTGATATCTCATTGTGGTTTTAATTTGCATTGCTCTATGATTAGTGACGTTGAATATTTTCTCATATGCCTACTGGCCATCTGTATGTTCTCTGCGGAGAAGTGCCTATTCAGTTCTTTTGCCCATTTTTTAATTGGATTGTTTTCCTTCCTGGTATTGATTTTTAGAAGTTCTTCATAAATTTTGATTATTAACACCTTATCAGTCGTATTGGTGAGTATGTTCTCCCATTGTGTGAGTTGTCTTTTTATTTTGTTAAAGGTATGTTTTGCTGTTCAAAAGCTTTTTAGTTTCAGAGATGGTTTTGATAAGACAGATTTGTTACGTGGTCCATGGCTAGTAGGTGAAATATACATTTCCTAAGCTTACCTTATCAAGACTGCCTCCATATACTTCATCTGTACTGACATAAATAAATTTCTCCACTCTGGCTTCATGAGCAGCACTTACCAAGACGTGAGTGCCATAAACATTAACATATGTAAACTCAAAGGCCTGTACAAATGAAAGATCTGGAAAAAGAGAGAAAAAGCTAGAACAATTTCATCCAAAGGACAAAAACAAACACCAAACCATAGACTCGGGTTTAAGGAAACTCTATTTACTTCATTCACAACAAATGCAATAGTTTCAAAAATAACATAAAACACACTGCCATTAGGATTTCTTAAGCCTTTAAATTACATCATATGTGTAAATTCTTAGAACCTAGAAAACCATCAGTGCTAACTGTGCAGGAAACACTTTTAATTCCAAAGGGAAAAAAAGAAATAATACATCTAAATTTAAAATATTTTAAAATTTAAGACAATTTTGAAACTTGCAGTTTAAGCTAGAAGGCTATTTTTCAGTTCAAACTGTTATTACTGAAAACTGTTGGATAAATTATTTTAAAATAAATTCACTTTGAAAAATCAATTCTCTATAATCTGGGAATGAGGGGAACTTTTCTAACTATGGCTCACAATGCAGAAGCAAAAGAAAAGAAATTGATAAATTTGACTACATAGAAATTCTTATATGGTTTAAGAAAAATCTACAAAAAAGACAAATGACAAACTGGAAAAAACATTTGAATTTATCAGAAACAAAATGTTAATATATCCATTCTAAAAAGAAGCTATAAAAATAAGTAACAATTTTATGGTAAAATGGGCAGCAGGCATAAATATAGTTTAGATGAGAAATACAAAAGTCCTTAAGCTTAAGATGCTCAACCTCATTACAATAAAAGAAATCCAAATTAAAAACTCAAGATACTATTTCTTACCTACCAGATTGGCAAAAAAAATTTTTTTAATTGACAATACTACATTTTGTTAGTGAGACTATAAGGAAAAAAATACTTTATACATTGGAAGTGAATATACAAAGTGTTTACACCCCTAAGGAAGAAAATTTCCCAATATCTAGGCGAGTTACATATGTTTTTACCTTTAACTCAGTGTTAGGGGGCTGAACTGTGTTCCCTCAAAATTCATGTAGGAGCGCTAAATTTGGTACTTCAGAATGTGACTATATTTGCGTAGGGCAGCAATTTTCAACCAGGATGCTGCAAGAATTTTTAAAAAATGTAATACCTGACTATTGAGCCAGGGACACTGACCACTTCTCCCTTTGATTTCTAAATAAAGAAATGACAACAGCCAACACAATAAGTGTCTGATGTGAATGAATCAAAATTGTACCTATTTTTTGTCATATCAGCAAAAAATATATTTTTTTGGTGTGCCTGAGCATTTTAGTAATTCATTTATGCATGCCATGAGATGAAAAAGGCTGAAAATCCTAGCCCAGGATTTTAAAAAGGTGGTTAAGTTAAAATAAGGCCAGTGGGGTGGGCCCTGATCCAGCATGACTGGTGTCTTTAAAAGAGGGAATGTGGACACAAAAAGAGACACTCGAGACCCACAGAGATCATGTAAGAACACAGTGAGAAGGCTGTCGTCTGCAACCTGAGAAGAGAAGCCCCGGGAAAAGGAACCAAACCCACTGGCACCTTACTCTTGGTCTTGCAGCCTTCAAAATGGTGAGAAGTAAACATCTGCTGTTTAAGCCCCGCAGTCTGTGGTATTCTGTTCTGGCAGCCCCTGCAAAACTAATATGCCTTGCAAGCCTACTTCTAGAAATATTTCCCAGTATCAACAAAAAAACATAAAAAAGACACAGGCACAAAGCCAACCACTACAGCACTATTAAAAAGAAAAGCAAACTGCAGGAAATAAGCCCTATCATGGTACATCCATACAATGGAGTACTATGAAAATTAAAAAAAGAAAGAGGAATGTCTTTACATTGTTTAGAATGATCTCCTAAATACACTGTATTGTATAAAAAGATGGAAAAAGATGAGTATACTAGGTTACCATTTTCTTAAAAGCAGTAGATTATGCATCTTTTTATAAAGAGCAAAAATAAACTTTAAAGCATATAAAGTTACCTATAGGGGACAGAGAAGAACATAGAGATTAAAAACTACTCTTCTAAATTTAACTTGTGTGGTAAGTTTAATGTTGAAATGTGCAGATCTTATGATTCTAGTTATATACTGCCAGAAATATATACAATGTATATTTATATGTACCAAGATACATGTGTAAAAATATCCATAGTAGTATTGTTCAAAATTGCCCAAAGTGTAAACAATCCAAATGTCCATCAAGAGTAAAATTAATATACAAATTGTGTTATGCACTGAGAATAGACGAATATTTTATGTCACTGAAAATGAACAAATTACACCTACACCCAACAACATGAATCTATCTGAATAAAAAAGACCCCCAAACCTACATGTTATTTTATATATACATATTTATAAATTGTAAAAACAGGCAAAACTAACTTATACTGTTTAGGAATAAATATAGACAGCAGAACTGTAAAGAAACCCAAGGGAAATGATAACTTTAAAATCAGGTTTTATATTCAGCCATAAGAAATGATGACATCGGATCATTTACAACAAAATGGATGTACCTTGATAACATTATACGGAGTGAAATAAGTAAATCAGAAAAAAAGAAAAACTGAGAACAGCATGATTTCATACATAGGTGGGACATAAAAGTGAGACTATGAGACATGGACAAGAGTGTGGTGGTCACGGGATGGGGGGAGGGAAGGGAGGGTAGAATAGGGAGAAGGGGAGGGGTACAGGGAAAACCAGATAGAAGGTGACAGATGACAATTTGACTTTGGGTGATGGGTATGCAGCACAATTGAATGATAAGATAATCTGGAGATGTTTTCATTGTACATATGTACCCTGATTTATTGGTGTCACCCCATTAAAGTTAATAAAAAAAAATCAGGTTAAAGCAGTAGTAATACTACAACTAAAGAGGGTTCAGCAACAATCTATCTTTTGTTTCAGTGACCATTACATGAGCATGACTTCTAAATTCTTCCGAATATGCTACATTTCACAATGTAAGATGTTAGACAAATTATTAGAAGACTCTCAGATGGAAAAAACAGTATAAATAATATAATGTTCAAATGTGTATCCAATACCCAGCTTAAAAAGAACAAGATAAAAAGTATAGTTTCAATGTCTGTCTCCTCAGAAGTAATTACTATGATGAATTTGGTTAACTGTGGTTAAACTCACAGTTTTAGGATAGCATTCAAGGTTACATTTCGACGTACACTAATAAAAGTGACCTGAAAAGCCCCAACTATCTTGATGACAGAGTGACCACTGGCTTCTTTTTCTGGTAGAGCTTTCAAAGACACATATTAAGTATCTACTTGTTTCACCCCATTACTGGACTTTGATTTAGGCTAATAAGCCACTGGAAAAAATAATTTGCCCATCATAACTGTAACATAAAACAATGCTTACCTACATGTGTTTGTGCAGCAAAATGCAGTACTATATCTATTTTCTCTGTTTCAAAAAGCAGTTTCACAAAGTGAGAATCACATATGTCACCCTATTTAAAAAGCAAATATGAAAAAGTTTCATTGAGCATCCTAATTCATAAGAACCATTTTAATGTATAAAAAACAAAATGGAAGAATTCACCCCCCCCCCCAGTTTAACAGAGAATATCTTAAAAATTCAACTGGTCACATAAGTACAGTAATAAATGATGTATTTTTTTTCAGTATCCTAGGATATAAAATACTCAATTCAAAATTTTTTCTGCAAATAAATGTCTAAAATACTATTTTATTGAGCACTAACTATTACTAAGGACGATGCTAGGATTTTTCTGTAACATTCTTGCCAACCTAAGGTCACTATGTTTTGTTTTGTTTTAAGAGAGAGAGACTGGCAAACAAGAAGGGAGAAAGATGGGAAGCATCGACTCATAGCTGCGGCATCTTAGTTATCCATTGATTGCTTTCTCATATGTGCCGTGACTGGGGGCTCCAGCCAAGCGAGTGACCCCTTGCTCAAGCCAATGACCTTGAGTTCAAGCCAGCAACCTTTGGGCTCAAGCCAGTGACCATGGGGTCATGTCTATGATCCCACACTCAAGCCCGCGACCCCGCAATAAAGCCAGCAACCTTGGTGTTTCAAAACCAGGTCCTCAGCATCCTAGGCTGGCACAAGCACCTGATCAGGCAAGGTTACTATGTTAACAGGAAAAATGTTAAACATATTTTTCTAAAGATTGAGAAAACCATTATTGAAATATATTTAAAGTTTTACAACTAGAATGACATTTTGAAAAATGCATTCAGTCACAACTCAGTAAACTTATAAGTACAGTATTTTTGAGTTATATGTGTAGTTAGTTCTAAAAATACATATTCTCAATAATTCTTTGGCAACTGAAAGAAACACTTTCAAAAAGAAGAAAAGAATTATGAAATGTTTGCTCAGTATATTCTTCAAATTTGTGTTTAAAAAGAGTGTTTCTAGCCTGACCAGGCAGTGGCACAATGGATAGAGCATTGGACTGAGATGCGGAGGACCCAGGTTCAAGACCCCGAGTTTGCCAGCTTGAGCGCAGGCTCATCTGGCTTAAGCAAAAAAAAAAAAAAAAAAAAAAAAAAAAGGCTCACCAGCGTGGACCCAAGGTCGCTGGCTCGAGCAAGGGGTTACTCGGTCTGCTGAAGGCCCGCGGTCAAGGCACATGTGAGAAAGCAGCTAATGAACAATTAAGGTGTTGCAACAAAAAACTGATGATTGCTGCTTCTCATCTCTCTCCGTTCATGTCTGTCTGTCCTTATCTATCTGTTCCTCTCTCTGACTCTTTCTCTGTCTCTGTTAAAAAAAAAGAAAACAAAAAAGGACCCTGGGCTTGCCTTGTCAAGGCACATACGGGAGTTGGTGCTTCTTGCTCCAACCGCCTTCTCTCTCTCTCTCTCCTCTCCAAAATGAAAAAAATAATTTAAAAAAAATAGTGTTACTTGAATAACTAGAATAAAAGAAGTAAACCACAGGATACATAGTTGCATTTGACATTAAACTTTTCCTTTGCAAATTAATAACCTGGCTCTCTAGTTTATACTTGGAACTCTTTTTAAGAGTGGCTATTGGCCCTGGCCAGCGGCTCAGCAGATAGAGTGTCAGCCCAGCATATGGACAACCTGGGTTCGATTCCCAATCAGGGCACACAGGAGAAGCAACCATCTGCCTCTCCCCACTCTCTCTCCCCTTTCCCTCTACTCCCTCTTCCCTCTCCCACTTCTCTCCCTCCTCTTCCTTCTTTCCCTATTCCTCTCCCACAGCCAGTAGCTCAGCTGGTCAGAGCACCAGCAGCAGGCACTGAGGAGCCAGCTCTGTTGGTCCAGGGCACCTCAGCCTCAGCAGCACCTGGTTGGGGCATATATACATATATATATGTATGTGTATATATATATATATATATATATATATATATGGAAAGAAAGAGAGAGAGACAGAGACAGAGACAGGCAGGCTAGAATCAGTCTTCCAACTTTCATAGGAAAAGACTATCCTACTGGCTACTTGGTGGGCTTTTAGGCTTCTGGCTGTCCTAAGTAACAACCCACTTTATACCAATCTTTATAAATCCCAGCAAGACCTAATTAAGAAAAATAGTGAGGACCTAAAAATCACAAACCATGTACGTTCAGTGATAGATCTGCCAAGGCATCAAAGATCACATGTAACTATATATGGTAGCAATCTAAAAGTAGTGCTCTCCATAGCATGTGGTACTTCTGGAAACTAAAAGATCTTTAACTAGCACGCTTTCCAAGCCCATATCACACCCGTTTGTAAAGAAGGAAGATACAATGTCTGACGAACTAAAGAGGTACAGTATAATATTTACGTATATAATTATGAAAACCTTTCATACCTGTACAAATTTGTAGTTTTGTTTACTAGAAATGGTTTCAAGATTCTTCAAACTTGCACAGTAATCCAGCTTAAAATAAGTAAGGGGATGGGAGGGTAGAGAAACAAACACAAAAAGTGATAATAGCTTAGCTTTTCCTATAAAGTATCAATTTACTTTAAATATACAGTGTGTCCGTAAAGTCATGGTGCACTTTTGACCAGTCACACGGTCAAAAGTGTACCATGACTTTACGGACACACTGTAGATGTTTTGATTGTAATATAAGAATATGTCTTCTTAAAATATTTGCTTTTTGTATTTTTAGAAATTTCAAATATCTTAAAGTAAAAAAAGGAAAAAGAACGTAATTTTGTTATCATTTCAAAATATAAGAAATATATATATCACTTGTTAACTCTCTCCTTTAAAAATTTTTCCTACCCAGATTTGCTCCAGACCCTGGTGGCTAGAAAAATTTACGATTTCTTACTGAAAAAAAAAAATTAATGCTTAAGAACAATGACATTGATGTTACACAAATTATAACTCCTTATACTTTTTTTGAATAACTGCTGGTAAATCAGTATAGAGATGTGGGGAAAAATTACTGTCCATGACAGTAGGGCAGGTAAAAATTCCTAAGACTTAACGGTTATCGGTTATTCTTTGACTATCCATTTTTACTATTGTGTTTTATGAAATGAAGGTAACTAACTGCATCTTGTGTTTAAAATAAAAAAATTCAGTGATTACCAATCATGACTTTTACTCTCATGAGAAACTCCAATTATACAGAAATATTCTCAAAGTTAAATTAATTTAATTATATTTTAATTTTAAATATATATATAATTTTCCATGAGGTGGCATTTAGATAATCAAATAGTCAAAATATTTCAACTCCATAAAAGATTAATAATCACAAGATAACACTAAATATTGAATTTAGGTTGAAGAATTCTTTTTTCTTTTTTTGGTAAAAATACTGCTTTAAAAACCCTTACTTTATGGGCTATCATAATAAATGAAAAAGTTTCAAAACTCTTTATGTAAGATTAAATACAGCATGAACACATGACTATCCAGGCTAAAATGACTAAATAAGAAACTAAAATATCAGCATGATAGGATTGTAATACTTTTAAAAAATATTTATAAATAAGTTTCAGAACATGAAGCTCATTTTTATAAAACTCACCTTGTCCAGATTTACGATCATATAATTTGGATAACCTTCTACTAATGAGAGAATCACGTGTGATGCACTATGAGAAAAAAGTATATCTTGTTAGTAGAAAATTTAACTTTTCCCATAAATTCTTAAATGTTACCCTAAGCAGTCAAGTATTAGGGAACTATTCAAGGAGACCTTTATACTTTGCAGGAAATATAACTTACTGAATATACACACATACTTTTCACTAACCTTGTCAACAGTATCAATACACAAAGCCTTATATTCCCTTTACAGAGCATCTACTGGTCCTGGGTATAAGGAAAAATTAGTTTAACCAAATGATCCGACCATGCATGCTTTGAGAACAGGACTAAAACAAGAAGATAAATACCACGGTTGGTGGTCAGTGAAAAAGGACATGATGAGCCTTTTCAGAGACTGTAGGTTTAATTACGTAAAATTATGTTAGTATGAGCATAGGAGTCGTCTGTTTCATAGTAGTCTTACTGCAATTGCTATATCTTGGTACAAGAATTTGATGGCATAAATCAGGGGATTCCTAGACTAAACCTAGGTTGCCAAGCTGAAAAAATCCTGAGTTGGATATCCACACTGGCTCCTGGGCTTACAGGACCCTGAGGTGCAACCAGAGGTGCAACTCAGTGAGATGATTTACCAGATTTTATCACATACACAAACAGGGCAGGAACAAGGGCAGCATTCAACCAAATTATGAGTTTGTACTTGACAGCCCTTTTATAGCATGTTTTAGAAGTACCCCTGCTGGACCAGCACTATCACACCAGCACCGCCCTTTTATGTCCATGCTCCTAGTATCATTAGTGAAATTTGCCTGCCTGGTACCCTCCTCCAAGTCACTGTCACATCAGAAGGGAAGATTTAATGTGTTAATGGGCTGAGGGGTGGGAGAAAGAGTCCCATGTTCCTCTTATTCCACTAGACACTGGGAGAGTTTGTTTGTACTTAAATATTCATACATCCAATAATTATAACAGACACTTCTAAAATGAACCAGACATTCTTCCAAGTGCTGAGAGAACAACGGTTTCTGCCCTTATTCATTTATATTCTAAAGTGGGGATGCAAGCAATAAACAAGTAAGCACAATACAATTTCAGTAGTGATAAGTGTGTCAGTAGGGAAAGGGATATTTTAGATAGGGTCAAATAAGGTCTCTCTGAGGAGGTATCTGAGCAAACATCTGAACAGAGTGATGCAAACAGACTGAGCAAAGGAGAAGCAAGTACAGAGGCCCAAGAAAGGAGGCCTGTATGATCCGGGGACAGCAGGATGATGTGTCAGGCACAGAAAAGCAAAGGGTAGACTGGCAGGAGATCAGGTTGGAAAAGTAGTGCTTGGGCACTTGCCAGTCTTCTAGACATGGTAAAGAGTTTGGATTTTAGTCTAAGTCTGACATTGGAGTAAAACTTTTATAAACTTTTACTTAATAATACTGGCTTGTAAGGAACGGACTTGGAAGCACTATGACCAATCAGAAAGCTACAGTTGTACAGTAGTAGTGTGGGCAAACGAAGACAGTAACATGGGCTTGGGTAGAAGGGGAAGGGAGGTGAGAAATGGCTTTGAGGATATACTTTGGAAGTAGGGAGAGAGGACTTGCTGATTGCCGGTATAGGAGGGAAAGAGGCATCAAACGTTTAGCACCAAGAGAGGATTTTTAAGTAGGCTGAATAAATGCATGCGCTGTCATACTACAAAAAGTGATTTTTGGTGCATGTATAAGGCCTGTGAATTGGGAGTGGGGTGGAGATTCAGGAGGGTTGAGAGAGCTGGTTGAGAAGCTTACTATAATTCTGGACGTATTCATAAGAGTGTGACACGTACGTACATCTCGGGCCAAGAAGGAGGGCGGATAGCACCCAGCACCTTTGCTTTGGGAGGAGAATGTTTTAAAGTCGCAGTTTAAAAGGAACCAGGTCTTCGCAGGCCGGGAAAGAAGCAAGTAGGAAGATCCTGGTCGTGCATTAAGACCCTCCCCTTATCAGACACCCAAAGCTGGTCCCAAGTTGCCAAGGACAAGCAGAGCCGCAGGAAAAGGTTGGGGTTTCTAGGGATCCCCTATTCGGCCAGCAACGCCGTTACCTACATGAAACCAGCACCTCCGGTTACCAGGACCCGCTTCGCAAAGCTCCCGGGAGGAGCCAAGAGATCCTCCCGTCCCGCAGCCGACATCTTTCGGCTCTGCACTGTCTAACACCGTAAAGCGCCAGGACTGTATAAGAAATTCCACCGCGACCTTTTACGACGCGTCTCGTTCCCCCCGACACGTTAACCGGAGCAGCGTAGGATTTCGGGCGTAGTTGATTTATCCCCGCCCATGGAGGGCTGGGCAGAATCATAGAGTGCGCAAACGCCGCCGTGCCTCTGCGCAGGCGCAGATAATCTGTATCGCCGCTATGTTAGGAGCTATTAGGGAGTCTATGGGGAAGTGGGATCTAGACTGTTTTCTGGGCTGCCACCAGCCTGAATTAGGTCTTATACAGATAGTCGGAGTTTTGAATGATTACCTTCCCATTCTTGTACTACAGCGATCTCCACAGATTAGTACTTGCTGAGTTGAGCACTTCTGGGGAATTCTCTTGCTTAGTATAGAGATGGGAGGTTGGAATAGCAAAATTATCTTTTGCTGTTATTGTTACTATTATTACAAACAGCACAAACTGCTTGCAATTATGGTAAAAATGTTTTCTAGCTTTATACTCTTAGATCGTTTCCTACACTGTCCAAGCCTCTGTTCTTGCTTTTCCTTGAATTCACTAGGCTTGCCACTTCCCTTAGGCCAGATGCTGTTTCCCCAGATGTCTGACTAGTATTTACCCTTACTTCAATTCTAAGCTTGAATGTCACTGTTAGAAAGTCCTTCCTTTACCACGCCATTTAAAATAATAGTAAACTACCCCAGCCCTGGCGAACCACTTTACCCTTAGTTTTTCAACATAATAGTTATAATCATTTATATTGAATTGCTTGTCCCTGCTTTATGAGGCCAGGGGCCCTGTTTCCTGATAAAATCCCAAAGCCCTAGGATCAAACCTGGTACAGAGGAAACCATCAGTAAATGTTGTGAAACAGGTGAATAAAATCTGTTTTTTTAAACAATGTGTTGGCAGAACCTAAAAAGAATGGGAATACCCATATATGTAGAGGTGTCATTTGTTACAACATCATTAGTTGGAAAATTGATAATATATATGCAAAATTCAAATGTACATATCCCATGATCCACATATTCCATAATGTATATTATAGGTAACTGTAGAAAAAAGTATGTTCATTGCTATATTGCTCATAGTAATGAAGAACTGGACCCAGAAGAAATGTCTACTAATACTGTCAAAATTTTTAAATACAATGAGTGGATATATAACCTTTTAAAATAATATACCACCTGACCAGGTGGTGGTGCAGTGGATAGAGCGTTGGACTGGGATGTGGAAGAGCCAGGTTCCAGAACCCAAGGTCGCCAGCTTGAGCGCAGGCTCACCTGGTTTGAGCAAAAGCTCACCAGCTTGAGTCCAAGGTCACTGGCTCGAGCAAGGGGTTATTCAGTCTGCTGAAGGAAGGCCTGCAGTCAAGGCACATAAGAGAAAGCAATCAATGAACAACTAAGGTGTCAAGGCGAAAGACTGATGATTGATGCTTCTCGTCTCTCTCCGTCCCTGTCTATCTCTCTCTCTGACGCTCTCTCTGTCTCTGTAAAAGAAATAAAAATAAAATTAAAAAAATATACCAACATGGAATGAGAACCAAATTTATTGTAGTGGAGAGTTATGGTTTTATATGACCAGACTACCCTACACTTTATCATCTTACTAACTTGACCCACTCCAGACAGGCCCCAGGATGGTCACCTGACTCAACTGAAGCCTCCTCCAGGGACTTGGAATTGGACTAAGGTTCTAGAATCATCTGGTTGCTCTTCTTGACCTCTGAGGACCTACAAAGTATGGACTTACTGGTGGCCATATTCATTCAAATGAACTGAGGAATCAAAAAACCTGTCTTTGGTGAGGGAGGAAAACAAAGTTGATAACAAAGAGAAAAAATGACAAGAAACAGTAAAAGAGGCTTCACAGCATTCGAGATCCATATTCTGATTTTTTTCCAGGACCAATTTTGTTCCTGTTCTTGGTTTGGAAATACCACATATATTTGCAAACACATGTCTGCAAGGATGAACCCTAAACTACTGGTAAGGGTACCTGTAAAACCAGTAGCCAGGGCCAAGGCCACCATCACAGTCATCTGGCCAGTGCAGGTTCGCATTTGATTCTGACAGTTGGTAATGAAACAACGAAGCCAAGAACTGGTGAGCCATCACCTTTAATTCTAGCTTGCACCCGGCAGGCAAGCAAAAACACACACTGGGCTCCAAAACCCACTCATTCAGTGCTCACAAAGCTACTGTCTTATCCGAGTTTCCAAGCATCAAAAAGTTTCTAGCTCACCAGACTTATTCACCTCTGTTTCCTATATCTCCTTCTCCAGCACAAACTATACTAACTGGCTTCTTCCTCAGCATTCCACCATATTGGCTGCCTCCTCTCCTCCACGTGGCCTTAATCTGCTCTCCTCTCTAATGCTAATCTCAGGAACCAAGAGAGCAAGCTCCTAGTCTGCCTCTGCCCCACTTTATAGTGTAGAAATCCAAACCTTTAATCCAATCTACAAACAAGGTCACTTATCTGAGGCATAATGGGAGGATTCCTCATAAGAGTGCACCACCCCACATCATTCAATCATTCAAGGTTGTGGGGAAAAGCTTACTCTTAAAACTTTCATGTGGGCAGCGCCATCTTTAACAAAGTGGGCATAATATATTTTATCTGCCCAACAGTACCCATTGCGTGTCAGGAACAAGCAAGGAAAGGAAGAAATGAGGACTCACATTTTTACTTCATATAATTTTGACTGTGTTTCTTTTCCTAAGCTGCACGAATTACTTTTAAAATTAAAATATAATGTAATTTTTAAAAATCTCATAATATTAATACCTCCAGTTTATTCCTGGTTGGCCAGAGATACCAGAAAATGTTGGCTATATGATAGGAAGCATTCCCCCAAGTTTTCTTTTTATAAAAGGTGAGGTCCTTTGTTAGAACTTGCTTATATGTAAAAAAGATGGTTGTCAAGTGAAAATAACATATACATTTATTCATGAAAAATTTTAAGCTTTTATTCTCATGAAGACATAATCTCTGATCACCTGGAGCTTACAGTATAGTAGGGGATTCAAATAAATCAATAAACATTTGCAATACCTTGTGGTAAGTGCCTGAGTAGGGAAATATGGGATTCCTATCCCAGAGGCACTTAACACAGACTTGGGGGTTTTGGGAAGGCTTCTAAAAGAGCCTTACGGGAGAAGAGTAAGGAAGAAAAAGGAAGATGATGTGAAAATTGAATAGAATAAGACAAGTATTTCAGGCAAAGGGATCTGCAAGTGCGATAGGCCCAGAAGCGAGAACTTGGAGTGTTCAATGAACTGACAGCTGCCCCGTAACTATGGTAACAGAAAAAGTCCATATAGAAATTTGAGAGCCCCTGAAACCGTTTTCTAAAGAGTAGGTTGTGTAATAAAAGCAATTGAGAACTTTTGAAGAAAGTTCCTAAATGCAATTTGACTGCATTTAGGAAATGCAGTCAAATTGCATTTCCTAAACTTTCTGTGGTTCTAGAGATGGGCTGTGTGTAGTCAGTTGGAAAAAATTAAGACTGGAGGTAGGTCAGTTGCCATAGACAAGAAGATGATATATGAGAGGATTGTGGCTGCTGCTTCCTACCATTACTGCCCAGAAGAGGCGCTAATAAACATCTGTTAAATTGAGACTGGATGTAGACTGTTAGAGGTGGAGATGGTCACTATAATTCCCAGCTGTCAAGCTTGATGGATAATGATGTAATTCAAGAAAACAAGGAATCTAGGAGGTAAAAAAAATCCATTGGACATGCACAGTTAAGTATCTTTGAGACATTAAAGGGGACACGTCCAACAGGCTACATAAACACTAAGGGCTTTGCGAGCGTTTTCTTTTTTTCACCAGAAATAATGCTGCCATGTGTTAGGTCTTTCCAGATCCCATGGGTCTCTGGAAAACCTTGGACCCACGCCCGCGCTCTTACGCATGCGCAGTAGATAACGAGGGCAATAATTTTTCCGTAACCTGAAGCAACATCCTCCAGATTCTCCATTTAAAAGGGCGGGAACTAGCCAACAGGCAGGGAGGTGATGGGACGCACGCATCTGCACGTCCCGCCTATTTCAGTCTCTGATTGGTAGATGTCCTTGGCTCGTGGCGGAGGAACCCACCTCATTGGCTGTCAGTCTCCTGGGCCGGTCGGCGGCGCAGGTCCTGCTCTTTCCTCCCCCCTCCCCGGCTGCCGACGTGGGACTGGTAACCGCTGTTGGTTAGGGGTTGTGGTGTAGGTGCCCAGCCGCAGGCGGGGATGGGGTTGCTGCGGCTGCTGGCAGTGGCCCTCACCTGCTGCATGTGGCCGCCGGGTAGCCAGGGTAAGACGCTGCGGGGCAGCTTCAGCAGCGCCGCGGCCCGAGACGCTCAAGGCCAGAGCATCAGCCACTTCGAGTTCCACGGTAGGTGCGGGGGCGAGGAGAGGGATGAAGGCGCAAGGACTCATCCCACGGGCCGCACCACCTGCCTTGAGTGGGGAGACCTGGAGCCCGGCGGCCAGGCGGGGAACTTCACCTGGCTCACTTGGATGTTCAGCGTCTCCGGCAGCCCTCCTCCCACTGCAGCCCGGCGGAATCGCCTCGATGCCTGTATTGCGAATCCTACTATTGATGCCTCCTACCCCCCAGTCAGCACTCGCTTCCCGCTTAATAATTGTGTTCTGCACCAGAAAGATGGTTTCTCCTACCCTCCCCATACAAACGTTGCACCGATTATACGCCTGCTGCATTTTTCGAAATGCTTCCCTCAAGGACGCAGCAGTTGCTCACTTCTGCCTCAGCCTGCTTATATACACTGAAGCACTGCAATTATGTGTGAATTTAATCCTCAGAACGTATATTTATTGGGTTTGTTGTTATTAACATCAATTCCATAAAAACTACTTGCAATAAAGAGGTTTTGGAAACTAAATAAAACACCTGATAATCTAGTCACTATTACTACAAGAGTTTAGTTACTCTGCTACTAAATGAGTAGATTACCGATTATGAGGTAGAGAACCTGGCAGAAATGCATGTACGTGTGCCCTGGAAGCTTCATAATTTGTATCCTCTCTCACCCGTTTGAAATCAGAACCGCGTTTGATTCGTACCTTCTGTCTGGTCTTCTTCAAAAATCGATAATTCTTCAGTGAATGAATTTACAATTCACACTAGTTTTTACTGTGTTATTTTGTACCCTAATATCTTTTGGCTGGTACACACTGTTGGTACTCTTAATTTGACAACTATATTTCAAATGAATATTTGCTTTGATGAGGTTAAGATCCTTGATTTACACAATCGTTAGCATGAAAAGATCAGCATAATATCCTAGAGAGGATTCTTTGGGGAAGATAATATAAATGAGAATTCATTTGGTGTGGGAGAGCAAATTAAAGTATTGGAAATTTACAGAATTGGGTAAAGGGAAGGGAACCTGAATTTTCTTTTTTAATTTAAAGTTTTCAAAACAGCCGAGAAAAAGAGATGCAATCCAGTTTTCCAAAATCTAATGTGGATTAAATCTTGGTGAAATAAAATAGAAACTATAGAAACAGTTTTATTATTTTCTAGGTAACATTTTCAGTTTCTTAACTGGCTGTAAATATACTTTTTGAGTGTTAGTGATAGCAGTGTCAGTACGATAAATGGCAGGCACAATCTGGACAGTGCTGGAAAGTCAGATGTCTGAAAGCTGTGACATGGGTTATTACGCATGTCTAGAAACATGATGATTACTTGGTAAACAGAAATATGTACTGTAGTAAATCCAGATTTCTCAAGAACGATTGGATAATTGAGTGATCCAAGTATTCTAACATTTACTCTACGTGTGTTTGTATATAATTAATTTTAATTGCATTCAAGTTCAATAAAATTATAAGACAACTATACCGAAATAATAACTAACTTAAAATGCGATATAATGTTAATAGGACCTTAAACTCATTTTTAACTTTTGCTAATTTATAATGTAATCAATTTATGTAGGAGACTTAACACATTCTTTGATACATTTAAATTTATTTAAAATACTTAAAGTGGTAATTATAACAATAAGAAAATAGAAAATATTTAAATGGAAAATGAGAAAGTCTCCTGCTTTACTACATCTCCCCCCAAGCCTGTTTCTGCAGGGGCAGCTGTTTTTTACCATTTATATCTGGGCCTGAAATGTAGCTGGTGTGTGCAGCGAGGTTCCTCCTAAAGTTGTCTTACAACATATTCTAGAAGTTTTATTGTAAAAGTGACATCAGATTTTTTTTTTTTTTACAGGGACAGATAGGGACAGACAGACAGGAACGGAGAGAGATGAGAAGCATCAATCATTAGTTTTTCATTGTGACACCTTAGTTGTTCATTGATTGCTTTCTCACATGTGCCTTGACCACGGGCCTTCAGCAGACCTAGCAACCCCTTGCTGGAGCCAGTGACCTTGGGTCCAAGCTAGTGAGCTTTCTGCTCAAACCAGATGGGCCCGTGCTCAAGCTGGCGACCTCACGGTTTCCAACCTGGGTTCTCTGCATCCCAATCCAATGTTCTATCCACTGCACCACCGCCTGGTCAGGCGACATGTCAGATTTTGTGTCAGGTAAATGAACCCCCAAACTCATTTATTTAAACTCTTGCTATTAGCTATGCTTATTTTTTACTTTAAAACTGTATTTCAATATTAATAGCTATGGCATATCAAAAGAACAAAAGAAACTTAGGAAATTTCTATAGATAGTTTGTGAACAGATGTTGAAGACATAGAATAGTTGTAAAATGAGACAAAAATTCTATCACAGTGAAGGTCCACATACAGCAGATGTTGCTGTTAATTCAGTGAAATGTCATCACTTAGGTGAAGTATAAGGAAACACCATACATTGACTTGAATAATTAATGTGCATAATCTCTTGACTTGCATCTCAATGGGATGTTCATTCTAATGTGACCTATCTAGTTAAGTGAGATTTAAGAAAAATTGTGTTCTGTAAATTTCCACTGGTAAGTACAGTTGTTGAATTGTCCTAACATGTCACTTTTGTACATGAGGCCGAACTAGTTGGTAATTTTTGTTTTAATATCCAGGTGACCATGCTCTTCTGTGTGTCAGAATCGACAACATAGCAGTAGCTGTTGGAAAGGAAGCTAAACTCCACCTATTCCAAGCCCAGGAATGGCTAAAGCTGCAGGAAAATAGTCACAGTTCCAGTTGTAGTGAAAAATTATCCAAAGCTCAGTTGACAAGTGAGTATATCATTTTTTATTTGATTGTTAGTTATGTTTTTTCTCGATAATGTGAAATGCAATGTTTGTATACCAAAATGTTTCATAACACAGCACACATCATGCTGTGATGACATTTCGTCTAGTACGTTTGAAACTGAAGTTTAAGAAAACTGACCTTTTCCTTGATCAAAAAATAGAATGCCTTTTACCCCTTTTATTATTTAAAATTTTTGAAAGCATATCCAGATAATTATAAGGGCATACTTTTCTTCATTCAAACTTCTTACAGGTCACATAATTCATACCAATATGGCAGATATATTTTTAGCCATTGACAATGTGGAGTGAATGATAACATTAGTTGAAAACATTATATGCCAGCACTGAGCTAAGCAGTAAATGTGTATTATCTCAGCTAACTGTATAAATTAGCCCAAGTGATGCTGTTTTGTAACATGTTATGGAACAGGGGACCTAGTTGTATGGTGACATAGTATGTCATATTGAGATATACTAGTACCACATCATTTGTAAACCTTTAGGTTTACCTCTAGAGCAGTGGTTCTTAACCTGGGTTCTATCGAACCCTAGGGGTTCGATGAGCAGGTCTCGGGTTCAGAGAAGCCTCTGCCGTGGAGGCCAGAATAAAGTAATACCGTAATTTGTTGTGAGTTCATGCACTTTGTTGCTTTTGTTCTTTGAGCAAGGTGATGTTCATGCACGGCTCATTTTGTGCACCAGTAAAAAAACATATACCTATGTCTTGAATTTGGAAAAAAAAAATCATATTTTATTTATCACTAAAGAAGGGTTCGGTGAATGCGCATATGAAACTGGTGGGTTCGGTACCTCAAAAAAGGTTAAGAACCACTGCTCTAGAGAGGCACTGCTTTTGTAAGCCTAGTTGACTGGACCCTTAAGCTCCTCCATTCTTATCATCAGCAATCCCTGCATTAGAGTGTTAGCCATCCAAAGTGAGTGCAGATCTTTTTGATGTGGATATGAAGAGCATGTGCCATGTTAGCCAGTATACTTCTTGGAAGTCAGTTAATTTTAGGAGACATTAAGAATATGAAGAATCCATGAGAAAAAAAAAGGGAATTCTCCCTTTGCCCTTTTCTCCCCTATATTGTCCCTATCGTGTTCTACATATTGATGAGTCTGAATCTTTTAGTCTAGTCAAATGAAACAACCATTTCTAAACACCCATCGTCCTATACTTAGTAGCTCTCTGGGTTCCTCATAAGGCAGGGAGCAAGAATGAGGATTAAGAGTAGAAGTTCCCAGTCCTTGCCACCCATTGTGGGAATCCTATATTTAGATTTATGTGATGACATTGACAGTATGCAGAAGAAGTCTGAATGACTTAAAGATTCAGATATTTTAAAAAAAACAAAAACAGTTACATAAAGTTATACAGTGTGTCCAAAAAGTCATGGTGCACTTTTGACCGGTGATCGGTCAAGTGCTCATTACCAGTTTTTTTCCTTTATACACCAATTTGCTCATCTAAGTGTTCTACATATGTGTAAAAAGTTCTTGTCCATCCAAATCTGGTCACTTTTGTGTTCCCGGTTTTAGGAAGTGGGGCCATCATCCAACTAGGAAACAAGCTGGAAAGCAAGGGGTCTTCCAACATTCCCCTCTTTGACCCTCTTTGACCTCTCTGTCCTCTTCCAATCTGTCAGTAAATTAGGTCTAAATATCTCTTGAATTCGTCTAATTTTTTTCATATCTACCTTCACCACGTTATTCCAGGTTCTATAATCTCTTGCCTGTACTATTGCAATAGCCTCCAAACTGACCACTGCGGCCATGTTGATCCCTCTCCATCAGAATAATCTTTCTGAATAGCAAATTTTATCATATCATATTCGCTTCCTCACCACACCCTTAAATACATCAGTGGTTTTCTACTGCTCTTAGGACAAAGACAAGCCTCCTTAACGTGATCAGCAAAGGCATCACTGTCTGTCCTTTGCTTACCTGCCTTTCCTCCCCAGCATCATCCATCTCACAGCATTGTCCTCCTGCCTCATTTAGTGCTGGTTTTATTTTAGTGCTATCCTGGGCCTTTGCACAGGCTTTTCCTCTGCCTGTTCTGCCTTCCCCTCTTTGCCTCCTCCCTTTTCTAAGTTAATGGTTGAGTTTTTATAGCCTCTTGTTTTCTTCCACAGCACTTGTTATAGTTACCACTTTGCATTTTGTTTGATTGTTATTAAATCAGTCAGTAAGAGCACTGAGTCTCTTTTGGTCTGTTCATTCATTCATTCATTCATTCACCGAGCACTTCTATTGTTTCATGCATTATGCTAGGCACTAGTGATAAATCATGGACCAAAATACTGACACTGTCTCAGTCCTTAAGGCTAGTGAGTGTGACAGGAATGAATCACATCGATATGAGTAAATGTGAAATTACAACTGTGTAAGTACTATGAGTATTAGTTACATGGTACTATGAAAATGAGAATTTAGGATATTCTATTTCTGAGTTAAGCATTTACTAAGTATTTGTAGGATGAATTATAGATGTTAGCGCCTGAGGGGTTTTTTAGTTGGGTTGTTTGCTTTATATTTGACAACTCAGAGTCTTTCTTTCTCCAGTAAAACATATCTGGTGGTTTAAAGGTTTGAGCTATAGGAATGGATTTGTTTTCTTATATCACATGGTCAATATTATACCATATACAATATACACTAGCAAAATCATTTTTGTATCAGCCATAATATGCCCTCAGTCACAGAACTTAGGTGTACAGGGAGACAGTATGGTGCAATGGAAAGTAACTGAGATCACTGGTAGTACTTACGGAATCTTATCTTTGAGCCACACTCTACTTACTGGTACAACAAGGAAGCTGCAATAGTTTTCTCTAAGGTTTCTGAAAGTCCTAAAATGCTGTGATCTAAGTATAATTCTTTAGTATGGAGTTGCATATCCATGGGGCTGTAACTTATAAAACCTCCTGGTATTGTTTCATGTTCTATATTCTTTCTCTTTCCTACTCTTTCGAATGAACAGGTTTTCTTGGGAATTATTGGAACAGAAGAGCTCAGGGAAAGAACTTTTTAAAGAAGAAAATTGTGTTGTTAAATTTGGGGGCTTGAAATAAATTAAGTACTGGTGAGACGTAAACCACTGTCTACATATTTCATTAATTCTTTTTTCTAATAACAAAAGCCAATTCTTAAGAAAATCTATTCTCTAACTTTTATATGTTAGTTGTCACATTTATAGTATGTTATTATTTAGGGGCTTTGGTGCACTGAAACAAAAAACATATCCTCAAATTCATGACAGTGTAGTAGTACCACATTTGAAAATAATTCCTTGTAGAAATAATTCTCATTTCCTGGACATTAATGGGACTTTAAGAATTAATAGCCTTTCAGCTATATGGTAATGAGTTCATTAACTATGCCTAATGCCATGGTAAAACCTTACTGCTGCTATGAACTATAAAAAGACTAGCAGATTTGAAAAACCCCTAGTGTCAAATGTGGCTTGTAAGTATACATTCTCCTAAGTTAGTGTTTGAGAAATTATTTTTCAGGCTTCCTTTGCTTTCTTTCAATAATGTCATAAACAATCAGCTTTAAAAGTAATGATAAAAGATTTTGTAGGTTCTTTTATTTTTTTAATTTTTTTAAATTTTAGTGAGAGGAGGGGAAGCAGAGACAGACTCCCACATGCGCCCCAACAGGGACCCACATGGCAAGCCCACTAGGGGGCGATGCTCTGCCCATCTAAGGCCATTGCTCTGTTGCAACCGAAGCCATTTTAGCTCCTGAGGCAGAGGCCATGGAGCCATCCACAGCACTGGGGCCAACTCGCTCTAATCAAGCCTTGGCTGCAGGAGGGGAGAAGAAGAGAGAGGAAGCAAGAGGGAAAGGGAGGAGAAGCAGATGGGCGCTTCTCCTATGCGTTCTGGCTGGGAATCGAACCCAGGACATCTACATGCCAGGCTGACGCTCTACCACTGAACCAACGGGCCAGTGCATTTTATAGGTTTTTAAAGCAAGCAAACAAAACATTTAAAAGCACTGAAAATGATGTTTCTATGTAAAATAATTTAACAAGATTAAGAGTACAGTAATTTGCTGTCAGATTCTAACTAAATACAACTTTGTATATGAAGCATTTAGTAATGTCTTTGTGCATCATATGCATATAATCCCTTTTGTACATTTTGCATGTTTATAAATTCTTTAAAGGTGTTAGTATATTATAATTCTGTGTATTTTTGTTAATAGTATTCATTTCATTTCATAACATGATTGAACAGTAAGCCATATAACATCATTCTCTGCAATTCAAGTTTTGTTAATATTTTAGGTACTAATTATACCAGCATAGAATAGGTGTGCAGTGCTGTAGTCTTTTGTCTCAAAAACAATGAGTACACATTTTTTGTCTTGCCTTTTTCAGTAAGCCTGGGAAACAAGGCTCTTGACAGAGTTAAGGCAATTTCACTTTATGAAGCATACTCTTGTTTTAATTTGATGTATATCCACATAATTTAAAATAAAACATTAAAAAGTGTATTGGTTAAAATGTAATGGTTAATTTTTATATTGTTTTGCCTAAGAGAAAAAGTACAAGTGATAGGACAGCAACATACAGAGCCTTTATATACTGAGGTCCAAATTATGTAATTGCAAGCTGCACATTTCAGAAACCTTATTTCTCAGCCATGTATTAATTATATATATTGAATTCTTATTAAAGATCTTCAAATATTTAACAGAAATTTAGAGTCTATGTTATATTTTCCCAGCAACTGTAGTGTTTTTAAAGAAAAAGAAAACAACAGTATAAATGTCAGGTAGGTTAAGATAACCAAAAATACAATGCTGTGGTATTATTGTTGACAAATCTTCTTGTCCAGGTTAACTGCTATTAAATGAAATTGCCAATTATAAAGTCTAAATCCTCAAAATTTAAATCCTGACTAGATACATCAGTATCTTGTTTATAAAATTAACCTATAAATAACATTTTTCCAATTTTTTACAAGGAAACTTTTAAATCAAAGGAGTTGAAAGTATAGTGCAATCAATACCTATATATCCTTTTCTTATATTCAGTAATTGTTAATATTTTGTTACATTTGCTTGGTGTTTGTATTTGTGTGTGATTTTTGTTTTTAATCTAGCCACCTGAAAATAAGCTGTGGGTGTCATGAGCACTTGGACCCACCATAGTCCAGCCTACACTATACAAGAGTGCGATTTCTTATACCTACTCTTCTTTCCATTCTTCTCCATAATCACAATGCCACATTTCATCTAAGAAAGTGAATCATTCATGATGTGCTCTAACATCTTTCCATATGCAAATTTCCAGTTATCTCAACATGTCTTATTGTTTCTTTTCTTTTTCTTTTTCTTTTTTTAAGTGAGAGGAGGGGAGGCAGAGAGACAGATTCCCACAGCATCCCCACCTGGGATCAACCCAGCAAGCCCACTAGGGGGCGATGTTCTGCCCATCTAGGGCAGTTGCTCTGTTGTTCAACAACCCAGCCATTTTTTTTTTTTTTTTTTGCACCTGAAGTGGAGGCCAGGGAGCTATCCTCAGCGCCTGAAGCTTACTTACTCTCTGGCACTGTTGGAGCCATAGGAGGGGGTGGGGGGAGAGAGAGAGGGAGGAGCAGAGAAGCAGATGGTCACTTCTCCTGTGTGCCCTGATGGGAATCGAACCCAGGACAGCCACATACTGGCCTGATGCTCTACCACTGAGCCAACCAGCCAGGGTGACATGTCTTATTTATTAAAAGGTTTTCTTCTTCAGTTGAGAAAAAGGTCGAAACTACTCAGCATGCTGTGCAGGCAGCCTGGAATTGGGAATCAGGCCCATCATAATATTATAAGAATACGTGGATTTGTATAGAATCTCTTTACAAAGGATTTTTATATATTGTCTGATTTGCTTATGATAAGAATATGAGCTAACTAGGTCAGGTATCTTAATTTTATTATTAAAAAACAAATTTAAAGATGTTAAGTAATTTATTTGCCAAATATTAATGTTGGTAAATAGAAGGCCTTAGCCTTTGATCTCTTTTGCTCTTCATTATGCATAGTGTTTGAGACACTACTCTCCTGTAACTTTGTAATTGTGTTAGCCAGTACCTCTTAGCTCAGAATCATAGTTTTAAATTGAGAAGGGATCTTAGACATCATTTAGTGTTTCTCAAAAGGGATACTATTGGCATTTTAGGAGAAAACAGGTCTGTCTTGTGAGACTCTACTTTGGATTGCATGAGCTTATCATAACCCCCTCCAGGTATCAGGTGTCTTCTCAACTACTGTGACAACAAAACTCACTACACGTTTTCAGATGCCCTGGAAGGGAACAGGATTACCCTGGATTGAAAACCACTTGTTTTTATAGCCACCTTCTTTTAAAGAGAGGAAAAGGAGAATTAACCTTTATTCAGCAACTATTATATGACAGATACCATGCAAACTGACACTATAATTTAGTCCTTGCATCAGCTCTTTGCTCTAAGTATTATCTTCGTTTTACAGATGAAGAGAGTGTCATTGCTTATGTAAATTGCCCAAGGTCATATTAAGTATTGGAGCCAAGATTCAAACACAGCTTTGTGTGGTGGCAACATTCATGAGTCTCCTCTCTCCTGTCACTATATAAACCCAGCATAGTAACTCTTATATTCTTATAATTTCTGTTTTTCTACTTTTAGTACCTTTTTAAACAATTACCAATTAGCAAAAGATTTTGGAAAAATCTTTTGAAGGTATTTGTCAGTCATAATTCCTAGATAAAATGGTTTTCTAAGTTAAATGTTTTATTTTAAATCTAACTCATATAAGTAGATTTCAAAACTGTCACTGTGCCTGACTGGTGGTGGCGTAGTAGATAACGTGTCAAACTGGGATGCTGAGGTCCCAGGTACAAGCCCTGAGGTCTCCAGTTTGAGCTCAGGCTAATCCATCTTGAGCACAGGTCTCACCACCTTGAGCGTGGGGTCACTGGCTTGAGCATGGGATCATCGACATTATCCCATGTTTGCTGGCTTGAGCCCAAGGGTTGCTGGCTTATAAGGGATCACTGGCTCAGTTGGAGCCCCCCGTAAAGGCATGTATGAGAAGCAATCAGTGAACAACTAAAGTGCCACAACTACAAGTTGATGCTTCTCATTTCTCTGTCTCTCTCTGTCTTGCTAAAAATAAGAAAGAAAAAAAACAAAGAAACCTATTGTTGTGATGATTATACAGCATTGTGAATGTACTTAATGCCACAGAACTGTACACTTAAAAATCGTTAAAATGGTAACTTTTGTTGTGTATATTTTGCTACAATGCAATATATAGGTCATGTATCATAGAAATGTATACTTGAAATCTATATAATCTTATTAATTAATGTCACACCAATAAGTTTAATTTTAAAAAATCTTTTATGAGCCTGGTTGGTTGACTCAGTAGTAGAGCGTTGGCCCAGCATGTGGATATCCCAGGTTTGATTGCCAGTCAGGGCAGGCAGGAGAAGTGGCCATCTGTTTTCCACCCTTCCTTCTCCTCTTCTCTTTTCCCTCTCCCCCTTAACCTCCCATTCCCCCTTTCCCCCATTTATCTCTTTTCCCTTCTCCCCCTCTCTCCCCCACATCCCCCTCTCAACCCCTCATGCATTATGGCTAGATTGGTTCAAGTGCATTGGCCCCTGGCTCTGAGGATGACTCCAAGGATACTCTTCCTCAGGCTCAAAAAATAGCTCGGTTGTAAGCCTGACCCCAGATGGGCAGAGCATTGGCCCTAGCCGGGGTGGGGGAGGGGTTTCCAGGTGGATCCTGGTTGGGTGCATGTGGGAGTTTGTCTATCTCCCCTCCTCACTTGGAAAAGAATAATAAAATATATTTGTGTTACTGACTCACTTGAAAAATTTGAGAACATTTATATTAAAAATGAAAGTTTCAGTAAAAACATTCTCATTTGTGGTGGTTCATGGTACTTTTGTAGTAATAAATTTTTTGGTTAAAAAACATTATTTTTCTCTGTTTTATGATTTATAGACCATATGCCAATACTATAATAGGTTTTGAATTTCTAAGGCTCTAAGAATTAAACATGAGAATCCTAACTTCAAGTTGATTGTCTGACTAAAACAATAAATACATTTGAGAGTTTTGCTTTAAAAATGCTATATTCTTTCTCTTTAAAGTAACCATGAATCAGACTGAATATAATCTGACAGTGTCCCAGATTCCATATCCACAAACATGGCACGTGTTTTATGCAGACAAGTATACATGCAAAGATGACAGTGAGAATTCTCAGGTGGACAACATACCATTTGAAATGATGTTACTAAACCCGGATGCTGAAGGGAATCCACTTGATCATTTTAGTGCTGGAGAATCTGGTAAGAATATACATTTAAATATGTCCTAAATACAGAAAAGATTTATGTATAAGTTCCTTCGTGTGTTTTTAGAATGTTAAACATGTCCAATAGTAGGGAAATGTTCAATGAATCTTCTTATAGCCTTTTAATTGCTACACTATTAAGGTAAAGTAGAACACTGAATTTTATATTGGTTGATTTGAAGTATGTTTAAAATGCAGAGAATAAACAAAAAGAGTATAGAAATATAAGGTTATTTTGTTGGGTGGTAGAAATTTGGATAGTTTTATTTTCTATATATTCTAAGTCTTAAAAATAACAGCATTATTTTCATAAACAAATATTAATAAATTGAGTAAATTGGAAATTCAGTGATACTGATTAGGAACTCTACTACTTTGTATGACTTTTTTTTTTTTTTTACAGGGACAAGAGAGAGAGTCAGAGAGAGGGATAGATAGGGACAGACAGACAGGAACAGAGAGAGATGAGAAGCATCAATCATTAGTTTTCATTGCCATTGCGACACCATAGTTCGTTGATTACTTTCTCACATGTGCCTTGACCGCGGGCCTTCAGCAGACCGAGCCACCCCTTACTGGAGCCAGCGACCTTGGGTCCAAGCTGATGAGCTTTTGCTCAAGCCAGATGGGCCCGCACTCAAGCTGGCAAGCTCGGGGTCTCAAACCTGAGTCTTCCGCATCCCAGTCCGACGCTCTATCCACTGCGCCACCACCTGATCAGGCTGTATGACTATTCTTTTTTTTTATTATTAATTTTAATGGGGTGACACCAATAAATCAGGGTACATATGTTGTATGACTATTCTTTTAATAGGTTGTTTGAGCAAATTTAAGGACTGTCTTTGTTGGAACTTATAACCATTTTAGAAATGGTCCAAGTTTATAATGCTTTTCAGAATTAGGTTTACTCTCATTAACTATTTCATCAAAATATTAGGTTGACTGTGTACTGTACTGCTGAAGTGAAATACCTAGCTCAAACAGAAACAAATGACTTCTTGTGATCCATGATAGACATGCCATAAAGCATCCTCATAGAAATGTAAATTAGCATGTCAGTGAAAACTATGATCTGTAGGCCGTCTGTCAAAGGAACAGGATTCATGAGTTCATTACCTGTTTGGAAGAGTCAGTCTGGTTAGAGAAAAATTTAATCGCATTACATCCCATTGATCATCAAGGTGGATGGGTGGAGGAGGGGCAGGAGTTGAGGCTGCACTATACAGAACGGATTACTTAGTTCAGAGTGTAAATTGCCACAGTTAGAAAAGCAACTATGAGAACTGAGGAACGGAATTGAGACAGAGGAGGGATCAAAGGGACCAGAGGAAAAGAGGACAGAGGGAAAGGGGATGATAGGATGGGATAAACTTGAAGGGAAGGGGGGAGGGTGCAGTAGGGAAGGGTCAAGGAAGATGTGGAGGGGAATATGGGGGAGGGGGGATACACTTGGGGTGACCCTAGAATCTATGTAAACACAAATAACTAAATAAAAAAAATATTTAAAAAAAGAAAGAAAAGAAACATGTTACAGACAACATGTGACAAGTAACTTAATGTATGAAGAGATTAACATTTTTCAAATATATTTTTGTCTGAAAAAGTATAGATAGGGGCAAAATGAGATGCTAACTGTTTTAAAATAGTTAATTCTGAAAGTTTTCCTTAGTTCTGAAAGTTTTCTTGTCTAAAGGAAATGGTAGTTCGGATCATTGTAGCTTATTGGACGTTAAGTCAGTACTTCCATTTCTTTTATCTTTCTAAAAGATATTAGCATTTCCTTTTCATAGTTTGGAAAGGCATTGATGAAACCCATGTCTACTTATAGCATTGGGTAGGTGGTTGTACTAAATTGTTTTTAAGGTTCCTTTACTTATTTTTAGGACTGTTCAAGGCTCAGCAGGAAGTAATGCTCTGCTACAGTCACCGTACATACAAACCCTCCTGACCTTAATTGTTACCATGCTGGGGGCTGGCCCTGCCCCGGCATAGTCCAGAACCTTTTGCTTGTCAGTGATCCTCCAGGTCCTTGACTAGCCAAGGAAAGATTTAAAGGATGAATCAGAGTGAGAATAATGCAAGTTTAATTCAGGTAGAGGAAAAAAAGAGGCTAGGACAGTCATGGCTATGAAAGAAGTGAGAAGTGCCATCCAAGTGGAAATGGACCAACCTGAGAGTGAGTCGCGCATGGTCAGTTAGTTCTTGGGATTTTATGTGCTTCCACGGGTTGGAGGTGGGGATCTCTAAGCTTTGTGGTGCCAGATTCTGACTCCACCTTCTGGTTGGTAGGGAGCCTTGTTTTTGTAACTTTCAGGATCAAAAGGGTTTCCTGCCATTAACTGTTTTCTCTGATCCTGGGGCTCTATCCTGCCTCATAGTGGAGTCTAGTCCTTCCCCTACTGCCTTTTGGTAGTAGGGCTTTGGCTCGAGAGGTTGTCTTACTTATCGTCTGGATCCATGAGATGCTCCTGCATCCTGATGTGCTTTTTTTTGCCTCCTTATCCCAGCTTCTATTTCCTGTCCTTATCCAAGCTCTCGTTCCTAGTCTCTTTCTGCGTTCCCAATTTGACTTGCGAACACTGACCATAAACCATTTGTGCCTGTGCAATGCATGAGCCACTAAATGTCAGTCATACTCACCCTGGCTCGTCCTGAACCTTCTCCAGATCTAGTATTTTTTTTCAACATCTTGAATATGGTTAGCTTTTTCTTTAGGGTTCACACTAACCATTCTGATTCAGTTCTTAATCCTAACTTCTGATTGATATCCTCCTGTGACTGACTTTGATTAGATGCTTATACTTAGGTCTGAAATCAGTTTTTTTTTTTAATGCCAGGATGGGAAGAATTACATTGGTCATATCATCAATAATATTTAAATGAAAGACAACCTCATAATAGTATTTATTTTCCCTTAGCATGGGATTCTGTGCAAGGCTGATCTATAAGAATTGATTATCAGAAAATGCCAGAGTACTCAAAAATATTCAAATTTGTTATGTGACTGGCTTAATTCTTAAGGATCACATTCTATTGATTAAAATGCCTAAAGGCCTTAAAATATGATTACTTTTACATTGCCATAAAATATGATAAATTCTACATTGAAGTATAAATCAGTATTTCTTAACCCATCACTGTGCATGCATCTGGAAAGCTTTTATACACACACACACACACACACACACACACACCCATCCCTCAGAGACTCAGGTAGATTTGGTTTTGGAGTGGAAGCCAGGCATTTATAGTTGGTCAGGGTTCCAAGGTAGATTCTACTGTGAAGAGCCACTGATGTAAAAGTCCATATTCTACATTGTGTTGGTAATGTGTTGGTGTAAAGCAGAGCCCCATGGGGGATTTTTCTTCCTCTCTAACCTTAGGTATGGGGTTTGTTTCCAAGGAATAATTGCCAATTAGTTCATTTTAGAACCTTTTGTCATATGTTTCATTTTCTACCCTGAGAAGGGCAAGCTGATTTGCTATGCTTTTTACTGAGCATTGACTGTTAAACCATATGCCTGAAAGGTTTGAATTGGAATAACCTAGTGCAAATAACTACAATTAATGTTACATGTTATTTTGGTTTAATTTATAATTTGTTTTCTTTAAAACCATTTATGTATTTGATATCTACCTGACTTTGGTTTATCCTGTATTTTACAGACATGGTCTAGATGAAGAAAATAAGTAAAAAACTAAGGCAAGTGTGATGCCATTTGATAAAATACTACATAGAAATAACATGCTTTAAGGTAGAATAAAATAAAACTGCTTCTTAAAAAATACAGAATCCCAGTTAACTATATTTGTGTACTTGTTAGAGACCAGTAGAAGAAGTACTAGAATTCTGAGGGTTAAAGCATTATTATCTAAAGCAGACTGGTTTTCATTGGAATAATATTACAGGCTCTTTCACATTTGCCATTTCACCGTTCTTAAGATTCCAGATATATTCATTCTTTTTTCTTGTCCCTTTTTTCCTCTAGTCTCTCAACAGATTATGGGTAGGGACTTCCCTTTATTTAGCTCTGGTAATGTGTTGCTGTGTTGGAACATTTCTGGCTAAAAGTAACAGAAAACACTTATGCAAGTAATGTAGGTGATAAGGAAATTAATTATCTTACATAACAAGAATTTCCAAGGCTTCTTCAAGGTGATTTATTCAGAATCTTCCTACTCTGCTATCCTGTGACTGTCAGCATTGTCTTCAGGCTAGTTTCCTCATGTTCAAAGTTAACAGCAGCAGTTCTGGGGATCACATCTAGATATATTTGGCCCTTTGTATCTCTGGGTTCCACACCACAAATTCTATAAGAAAATAATCCCAGAAAGTTTCAAAAAGCAAAATTTGAATTTGCCACATGCCAAGCACTGTACCAAATTCCCCAACGCTAATGAAGTGATGGGTAGGCATACACTGTGCCCATTTTCAGTGATCCTTAGCATCTCTCCAGCAACTGTCTGAGCGTTGTTCATCTCACATCTTGTTAGTATGACATTTTATACAAGGGATTGAGTATCAGTGGATTTTGGTATCCATAGTGGGTCCTGGAACCAGTCCCCCTTGGATACTGAGGGATCATTGGTGGCAAAATTCGGTAACTCATTCTGAGAGCAAGGAGACCTTTCCCAGAGGCTCCCTTATCACATTTCATTGGCTAGAACTGGGTCGCATGCCGTTGCTATAGAATATCAGTGAAAGAAATGTAAGTGAAATTGTCCAACAATAAGGGTATACCAGTGTGTCAAAGTAAAGGGTTGGGCTTACCTCTTACTGGCGAAGGCATTGGAATTTCTCTGATTGGTTAGGCTAATTAGGATATATCTTGAGATGCTTGAGGGTCGAGTAGACATTGGGGCTGAGACAGCAAGCATCATGGGTAGGCCAGTGACTCCCCTTTTCTTACCCTCCTTTCTCCCATATTCTATTATTTAGCTAGAGCTAAATTTTTTGAAGCAGTGCTGTAAGTTTTCTTCTTACTTAAGTTTACCAGTGCCCAGTAAACTTGCCTTAAAATCTATGTTTCCTAGTGTTTGTCACTTGTTGCATGCTTATTCAAGACTATTTTTCTTTTGTGTATAGGTAAAATTTAATACCTAGTATCCTTCTGTTTTAAAATTAGAGTTTAATTTCAAAGTGAACAAATAGCTAAAGAGGCAAAAAAATACCCTGTTTTCCACAGGTGATTTCTTTAAAAAGAGCACTGAGTGCAGAAACCATGTTTTATCTCTAAAGTGTCCTATAGACAGGGTCCTGCTGAAAATAATTTATATAAATATTCAGTGAACAAAGTGTAGGACAGATTACCTAGGTCAAAGTATTTATTATAGTATCTCAATGAAATAATTTGTTGGTTATAATGTTAATATTTTCTGTAAAATACTCTTTAATCTTGAATAATCCTAAAACGTTTTTTTCTTTTGCTGGTGACATATGTCTTATTTTCTAAAGTTCTTCCCTCTCCTGTATTTTTCTGAGTATTCAGTAAATCGTCTGAGGATTTTCTTTTCATGGTGGATTTGTAACCTAATGGGGTCTAAAACTTTATCTTATAATGGATATTCTGTAAATAATTATAATAAAACTTTAGATAGAATGCATGTTTAAATCTTCATATTAAGAAGAAAAGATAAAAACCAGGACTTAAAACACAAGTTAGCGAAAAGAATTTTACTGATTTAAAATATATGCAGCCATATTTGCTGTCTTGTTTCATTACTGTAACAATCCCAGCTTTATTGTCCCATTATTTCTAAACCTGTAGTACTTTTTTTATGTAAGGAATTTTACAGAAATATGCCTTTTCTGTTATTTGATATTGTCTTCCTGAAGACTAAATATGCCTTTTCAACTGGACTAGAGATGTTTTTTATGTAAGGAATTATACAGAAAATATGGCTTTTCACCTGGGCTAGAGAAGTCCACTATCAATATTGATATACATAGAGCAGGAGAGACACCCAGTGGTTGAAATACTTATCTCTTTTTTTTTTTAACCATGCCAAAAATATGATTGAGATTGAAATGGTTATTGACTATTTTTTCTACTATTAGTATCTGTATTGCTTTATTAAAACTATTTTTTTTATTAAAACTATTTTTTACATAATTGAAATATTTCCTTCTCTGCCTATTGATTGAAGTTTACCACAAATGAGAAATGGGAGCAGGTTCATTATTCACAATTGAAATGAAAGTGATTGCAATTTAGATGTTCACCCACAGATTCAATAGAGACAGCCTCCATTCATATCCACTGTTAACTATACTCTAGTGTTCTTTAGCTAGAATATGAAAGCCCTAATAGTAAAGACTAGCTTTAGATGTAACGAAATAAATGTAAGTTAGCCTTCTGGTTTATAATTAAAATTTACTGAAATTTCTGAATAATGAAGACAGTCAAATATTCCACATAGTGCAAAAAAAGGAGGATTTATCTTGAGGACACAGAAAGACTACGGAAAAGCTGCTAGCAGCAACTAGAAGCTGCTTATGGAAGTCTGCACATTTACTATGTTCTTGTATTTACCAACCAGCTCCCTTTGCTCATTCAGAATTTCAGTGTACTCAACTTTTTGATTTTATCACGGCATGGGTTGATTCCTTGGATTTATCCCAGTATGAGCCTCTTTTAACTTCCATTTCTGTTGCCTAATCCTCTCGATGTTTTGTGGTTTGATTTCCTGAGAGAATAGCCTAACTTAATTTTGAGAACCAAGTTATGCTGTTTGTTGGTCAATGACTAGTCTTTGGATTTGTAGTCATTATAGTTTAAGTTAACTGTGAAGTGGAGTCACGTGGTCATCATAGGATTTCCTCTTTGACAAGAGCTGAAGACAGTTTACTTTAGAAGAGGGCTATGGTCATGACAGGTATTTTGAAGCTCTGTCCTCGTGGAAATTGCGGGTAATCATACATTCCAGAGTTGTGGTTCTCACACTACCTGTAGTCAGAATCACCCGAAGGGTTTATTTAAAACAGATTGCTGAGCCCACGCCCAGTTTATCACTCAGTAGATCTGGAATAAGGCTCAGGAATTTTCATTTCTAATGAGTTCCCTACTGATGCTGCTGCTGCTGGCCCAGGATCACACTTGGAGACCATTGTCTAAATCTTTTTCTAAGTGTCTTAGAAAAGAAATGCACTTTGGGGATAAAAAGTGTATCTAACAGTGCTGAAATCATTGATTTAATTTACTGTTTTTAAACAAAACTGACATCTTATGGGTAAGTCTTTGGACTTATTCCTTGACCACTATGCTTTTTTAATAGATCAATGGTAACTAGTTTAATCTGCCTTCTTATAGTTAAAACTATCCAAAAGTATAATACTTTTAAATTTCAATGATTTCTTTTTCTTTTTCTCTCTTATAAAAGTGAATGCTATGATTACAGTTAAAAATCAAGTTCTAGAAATATATTGACAGGAAGATTTGAAAGCAACCCAACACTATAACTGGCTTGTTTTACTGAAGCAAACTCCTTTCTTCTCTTCACAGGGTTACATGAGTTCTTTTTCCTTCTAGTCCTAGTGTACTTTGTGATTGCTTGCATTTATGCTCAATCATTGTGGCAGGCTATTAAGAAAGGAGGACCCATGCACATGATTTTAAAGGTTCTGACAACTGCATTGCTGTTACAAGCTGGTTCAGCTTTAGCTAATTACATTCATTTCTCCAGGTAACTCACAACCACTAAAACTGTGTTCATCATTACATCTAATTAATCCTAATTAGTCCACCAAAATTATGCTTGATTTGATTATAAACAATATTTTCCCACATTTGTAATTTACACTGCTACTCTCCTCTTTAATTCCACAGTTACTCCAAAGATGGAATCGGGGTACCTTTTATGGGAAGTTTGGCAGAATGTGAGTATCTCTCTGAGCTTTTTTTAAAAATGTAAACTTGCTGTCTGCTTCTTGTTTGTTTTTGTGGAGGGTTTTTTTTTTTTGTAAATTATTTTTTGTTCTAATACATTTTTTTCTATTCAAGGTTGTTTCGAATTTAGCATGGCTGAAAACAGGGCTACAGATTCAGTTCCCATATAGCCTATTTAGTTTCTGCTTAATGATAGGTAAAGTGTGTAGCTCTTCATTTTAGAGCATATTTATATGCGTTCTTCCGTTTTATCCTCAGTAAGACCTTGGTGAGGTGTAGGTTTGCTTATCCCTGTCTTTTTTTTTATTATTATTCATTTAGAGAGGAGACACAGAGAGAGAGAGAGATAGAGAGAGAAATGGGGGAGGAGCTGGAAGCATCAACTCCCATATGTGCCTTGACCAGACCAGTGCAGGGTTTTGAACTGGCGACCTCAGTGTTCCCAGGTTGATGCTTTATCCACTGCGCCACCACAGGTCAGGCGCTTATTCCTGTCTTGCTGCAGCTAAATAATCAGCGCTCATGGCATGAAGCACATTTCCAAATGTCAGTCAGCTATTGAATGGGAGAGCCAAGACCCAGACCCAAGTTTTCTGATCCCAAACTGAAATGTAGGGAAGGTTTTTTTCCCTATATTTACCCCTTTTGTGACTCTTCTATTCTGGTGTACCTAAAACTGAGCTGACCTATCAGCTTTGGGTTTGTTGTTTTTTTCCAGAGGAACTTTTATGAAGTTATTTTTTTAGTTAAACTTAATGGGATAAAATATTTAGAAGTTTTGATAGTCATGACTTTTCAAAGAGGATTTCATATATCAGGCCATAATGCCATTCTCAGTTTTGGAAAACTTGTTATGATTTGCTCTAAAAAGGCAGATTCTGAACATAAGCCATTTTAGAATTTACTTTTCCATATATTTCCATTTTTGTCTTCTAGTCTTGTCACTCTTTATAGGGTATCTTATGGAAATCTCTATCTCAGACCCACTTATCCTGATTTTGGTGCCTAGTTAAAGATTCTAAAACTTCTAGAACCATTCATTTCCTTATGAAGAGAATGTATACTTTTCTCCTCTTGTGCATGAACATGATTGCTTTTTCATTTTTAACATTATCTAGAGCCCTGATTTCTCACATCTTTTCTCTTAGAAGACTCAGAATGTTTCCTAGAATCATAAAATATTTTAAAGCTGGACAGACCTTAGAAATAATTTAGCTTAGCATTTTTAGATGAGGAAATTGAGGCCCAAAGAGGCAAACACATAGAAGCTCATCAATGGCAAACCTACTAGAAAATTCAAAGACTTTTGAAGTTTTGTGTCTGCTGTATACAAAACAGTGTTTCAGTCTGTGTGGCATCTTCTGTGTAGGTTAAAAAGCAAACGTTTTAAAATAAAACTGCAGTAAATCAATGCTGCTCATTTTGGTAGTTCTGACAACAGGTTTGGTTAGTTAAATGATTAAAATGTCAGTATTTTTAATCAAAGCCCACAGAATTTTTTTTGTATGATCTGTGTATTTTACTTATAATTAGTTACTTTTCAGCAACAAATAGTATTCTACCTATCCTCAAAGCCATAGCATTATATTGGTGTGAGTATTACTTAGTATAGACAGAAATGAACTAGAGAATCAAATGTTGTTTTTTCCCAGGTATTTGTTTTTGCAGATTATATTCCTTGGACTATAACTATATACTTCAAGTAACTTAACATGTATTTGTTTTTTTGTCTTGTTTTGTTTTTTTACGGAGACAGGGAGAGAGAGTTAGAGAGAGGGATAGATAGGGACAGACAGGAACGGAGAGAGATGAGAAGCATCGATCATCAGTTTTTTGTTTTGACACCTTAGTTGTTCACTGATTGCTTTCTCATATGTGCCTTGACAGTGGGCCTTCAGCAGACCGAGTAACCCCTTGCTGGAGCCAGTGACCTTAGACTCAAGCTGGTGAGCTTTTTGCTCAAACCAGATGAGCCCGCGCTCAAGCTGGTGACCTCAGGGTCCCGAACCTGGGCCCCTCCACATCCCAGTCCAACGCTCTATCCACTGCGCCACCACCCGGTCAGGCTTAACATGTATTTGTGAAATGTTTAATAAAATAATTGACTAGCCTGACCTGTGGTGTCGCAGTGGATAAAGCGTTGACCTGGGAACACTGAGGTCGCCAGTTCAAAACCCTGCACTGGTTCGGTCAAGGCACATATGGGAATTGATGCTTCCAGCTCCTTCCCCCTTTCTCTCTCTCTCTCTCTCTCTCTCTCTCTCTCTCTCTCACTCTGTGTCTCCTCTCTAAAATGAATAAAATTTTTTAAAAAATTAAAAAAAAATAATTGACTAATATTACAGTCATTTAAAATCTGTGATGAAAGAAAATTGTGCTGATTCTGAAAAGCCATGATATTTTATATTATTCAAATATAGTAGCAGTTCATTATCAAAATTCACTGTTACAAATATACTTCTCACAAAAATTAGGGGATATTTCAAAATAACTATGAAGTGATAAAACATCCCCTAATTTTGGATTAAATGTTTGATTAAACATTTCAGCATAAATGTAGAGTATCCAGTTTTAAAGGGGAAAAATGTATCAAAATCTGTATGAAAAGGTGTATTAAAAGGTTTTTGGCTTGTAACTTAAATATAATTATTAGATTAGAGCTAGTCTTATCTGTTTCTCCAAGAATATCTTTAGATAAAGGAAGTAAAAGTTGTAGACCTCAAAGTTATGGATGGCAATATGAAGAAAGTTTTATTTTGTTTAGTTGTGATCCCATGTTTATTCTAAAATCCAGATCAAAATACACTATGATGAGTAGGTAATAATCTTTTTTAAAATCAATAAATATTATCTTCTAAAATAAATATGCATAGAACTTGAGGTACTTATAGATTGTTATAGTCTTCCTGTAACACTGAACTGGATGCAGGTGGTTTTATTGCATCTTTTTTTATAATGTAATTTAATTTATTGGTATGACACGGGTCTGCAAAACCATACAGGTTTAAATGTACAAGTCAGTAAGACATCAACTGCATCCTTTTTAAAGTAGCAGGCTTCCCCTGCAGTGTAAGTGATGGCCACTTGGTGGCACATCACACTAATGCGTGCAGTATTTTGTCTGTCTTTGGGTCTCTGACACTAAAGGCAGTATAATTAGATGTTATCGCTGCTGTGCCTATTGTCATGCTGTTTCCTACTAGTAATCTTAGAAAATATTCTTTACATTATACTGCAACCATCAAAGATTAGCAACTGAGAAATGAAGGCACCAGTAGTCTTTACATTGCAGGAATTATTTAAAACAGTTTTTTCCTTTAATAAGCAGTGAGATATAGAAAACAGGATTATGTAGTTGGAGAAGCTAAGAGAAGTGGGAAATACAGAGAAATTTAAAGTTTATATTAATAAAGATGTATTATGGGCATGCATACATATATGTATACATTAAAATAGGAGTGTTACCGTTTTTTTGACTATTCTCATAAATGTTGACAAATTTAATGGCAAAATTTTACTTCTTTAGAATTGTTATACATCTTATTGAATTTTATCAGTCCTCTTTAAAATGCCCATCTTTTGTGGTTAAAAAATAATTATATTCTCAATTCAAAAAGCACCACATTCTTTATATGATGCAAACTTGGTTGACTTTGTTTTCATTTTCCATTAGTTTTTGACATTGCTTCCCAAATTCAAATGTTATACCTACTTCTGAGTCTGTGTATGGGCTGGACAATAGTCAGAATGAAGAAGTCTCAAAGCAGACCTCTCCAGTGGGATTCTACTCCTGCTTCCACTGGCATTGCTGTATTTATTGTCATAACACAGGTGAGTATTGACATGCAGTGTTTCTGCTTTTTATATTCGGAAATGCAAATTTAAACGTATCTCATTTCAGAATTGACACCTGGGATCCATGAATAATTTGTGTCATTTTAAAGTGCCAATTTAAAGAGTGATAGATCAAATAATTTGTTAATCTTCTTAGTGTGAATTTAGTTGTAATTTACCTGAATTTGACCTTCCTATAAGCTTATTCAAGTGCAGTATATTTAATATTAGGTTAGATTCTCATTTCCCACTTAACAGTTTTCTTTCATATTTTCTAACACATAGTAAGTACTCAACATTAAATTAGTGAATCAGTGATTTTGAGATTCATTCATTGACAAGGATCTTTAGGTCTACTTCTATTTTTTATATGAAATAATTCAAGTGATTATCTGGGATCAATGAAAAAGCAAAATATGGAATAAAAAAAAGAATGGGATAATTGTTTTGGAAACAATTACAAAGACAAATTTGGTCTTTTAGACAGATCTTCTATACATTTTCCCCCTCTATAACAATAGTATAGACGTTATTTTAGGATCTCCATATGCCTTGGTGCAATGGATTTATAAAAAGTAAGAAGAAAAGTCCAAACATAAAAATTCATACTGAGTTTGTAACCATCACTGGCTATAGATGAAAATGAAATATACACTCAGGCTCTATAAAGGACATTATATCTAAGTTTTAATGCATTAAATAAATTGTAAAACTTATTAATGAATGGTAAGGTATATGCTTCATTCTTCTCTGTACCTCTGGTATTTAGTAAGTACAGCAGGTACTGAATGAAGTAGGTAAATTGAATTTACGTGATTGATTTTAGAAAGACACTATATCACAGACAGTAATATTCAGAAAGGAGATAATTCTAGGAAGGGGAGGGCTAATAAGGAATAGAATTAGAAATGATTAAAATAAGGGCAAAATTTTATCAACTTAATGTTTTTGAGTCAGGATTTGTGGAGTGTTGTGTTAATATCAGGTTAAATTCTCACTTTTCATTAATAATTTTTTAACTAAATTTTTATTATTTTATACATTTATGCAATTTACATTTGATCTTAGCCAAATGCTGAGAAGTGATCATTATAATGTAAATTCATTATTATAGACAAATACAAATTAAGATTATGATACTACTATAGACTGTATGTGAGCATTTATGAAGAATACATTAGGGGTGGCCCATTATTGAACAACAAGTCAGACTTGGTAGACAATAAGGACAACCAGAAACTATATGAATGCATACATGTATCCCATAGGTCATGTGTTCACACACATCTCTAAGAACATGGGAATTTGGATTGTAAAAATGTGTGTCATGGGAATTGGTAGGGTTTTTTTCTGCTTTATTGAGTATAATTGACAAGTAGAAATTGTATATATTAAGGTATACAACTTGATGTTTTGAGTTGTATATATACACATTGTGAGATGATCACAAGTATAGCCATTGCCTCACATAGACAGCAGGAAATGGTAATTCTATAATAGCACTATTTTGTTGTGGAAGTTAAGTTTAGCAATGTAGGTTAGATAATTCAGATGGGTGTAATTTGATGGAGTGGAGAATTAACATTTTCAGTAGTAAAGAGCAAGAAGGAAATTCATGTATGCCAGATGACAAAGGAGTTCACCTATCAAAAATGGTAGCAAGAGTAAAATTAGGGTAGAAGATTTGATGAGGAAAGGAAGAGGTTGCTGGTATACCTATAAAATCTGAGAATTGTAATTAATACTTGAGTCTTATTTGAATTCTTTGAAAGCCACTAAAGATGCAGTTCTGAGGTCTTGAGTTGGCAAGTGAAGGGAGCACAGAGGGCTACTGACTTATGATGGTGGGAACATTGTAGTACATTATTTAAGTAACTGATGTTCAGTAAGGGTGGAGGGAGTGTGGACACAGATTTCTACTTAATAGCAACAAATAGAACTGCTTGACAAGGAACCTGCTGTGCATTTTACTGTGACAGTAACAATATGGGAGAAAAATAAGGGTAAGTAACTTTGCCTTTGGTGCTTATAAGTGAATATTAAAAATTCCTATCCTTTACCCATGGATGTTACTATGGAAAAAGAATAAATCTGGCCTGACCTGGCAGTAGCGCAGAGGATAGTGCATTTACCTGAAACACTGAGGTCCCAAGTAGGAACCCCGAAAGTGGCTGGCTTGAGCACGGGCTCACCAAGCTTGTGTGCAGGGTTGCCGGCTTGAGTGTGGGATCTTCAACATGATCCCAAGGTCACTGGCTTGAGCCCAAGGTTGCTGGCTTGAGCAATGGGTCACTGGCTTGGCTGGAGCTCCCTGGTCAAGGCACAAATGAGAAGCAATCAATGAACAACTAAAGTACTGCAACTGTGAGCTAATGCTTCTCATCTCTCTTCCTTCCTGTCACTCTGTCTTGCTAAAAAAAAAAAAATGAAAATCTGAAATCAGCAATTATGACTTGTTAATTTCTGTATAGTGTACAGAAAATACTAAGATATTTGAAAGTTATCCTGAGATAATAGGCTTGAATGCAGAACAGATTGATTTCTAATAAAGTGTTAAAGTAAAAGATGGATTTAGGAAAAAGTTTGTATTTATTCTCTTAATCTTTTCAACTTATTTTCATCCTTGCCCATGTCTTACTTGAGTCATGGTAGCAATAGCATTTTTTATCTTTTGTATGTGGTCTCATTTGATAATGCATTTTCTCTAGTTTAGGGTGTCAGCAAGGAAAATAACTGCCTGTGCTTTATTTATTAATTGACAACTTTATAGTCTGATATATCTTAGAACCTCTTAAAAGAGTTGATACATTTAAAGAGATGTTTAAAAGAGTTGAAGAAGTATTTTATTATAAGCATTTATTTATTTTTTCTCTAAATGTATTTTTTTTTCAGAGTATTTTGCTACTTTGGGAACAGTTTGAAGATACCAGTCCTCATGGCTATTATTCACACCACAACTTAGCAGGAATCCTTTTAATCATTTTAAGAATTTGCCTAGCTTTGTCACTAAGCTGTGGACTCTACCAGATCATCACAGTGGAGAGAAGCACACTGAAAAGGGAGTTCTACATCACATTTGCCAAAGTATGGGTTTGAATAGCAAATGTCTTCTGATTATCAACTTCGTTCTCCTTTCCTTGAGAAATGTATAGGCAGCGTATCGACATTTATTAATTTTTTATCATGTGCCAGGCACTGTTGTAAGCCCTTTATGTGCCTCAGCTCATTTAATCTTCGCAACCTATGAGATGTGGGTGATAAAAATTCCCTTTGTACAGACCCCATAGAACAGTGGTTTCCATGTAATTTTTGGCAGATCGGTTTTGCCTGGCTCATTTCTTTATCAATAGGGATTTACATTTTTCTGTAGTATCAGAATTTAAAAAAAAATTTTTTAATTAGAACACAATTTACATTTATCAAAAAAAGTTGTTCACTATTACTAGATGTTACTAAAACTCAAAGTTAGGCAGTGTTTTAAAACACATTCTGAGGAGCTTTTCATTGGCATAAACAGATGGAACCAGGAGGCTGAGTAAACACCAAGTTTCAGCCATTTCATTGCATCCTTAGGAGTATACTTTATTCCCCACTCAGTGGCCTTCATATGGTAGTGAGATCTAAAAGCAAATTTAAATTTTTTCTATACCCATTTAATAAAGGAAAGGATCAGGAGAGAGGTTGGGGCCTCTCTCCCTAGAAGGTTATGTCAGATTGAGAAAATTCAAGTTCCTTTATCTTGGCAACTTTAAACAGCATTCTGAGAAGCTGTTTTGTCAGCCCACACTAGTCCACCCCAGAGTCACTGAGCAGTCAGAGGCAGCTGTGGGCGAAGGGCCAGTGTTGTCTCTGTGCCTAGTGTAGAGCATTTTACAGCTGCGGCTGCCGCTGCCACCTCAGCCCTAGGATCCCCCTTTAGACGTCTGAGTACCAGACCAGCAAGGAAATGCCGTTTCACATTTGAATGTTTTATAGGGACGTAGTGTTTATTGTTTGAAAAGTGAGTATGCATTTAAGGTGTTTAAAAACTAAATGTCTTCTTTTGTTTTATGCTTAAAACAATATCAAACTTTTTTCTTGAACTTAAAAAATTATTTTTATATGTTATAATTTAACTTTTTGAATGGGTTTAAACATTCAGAAGTATTTAAGGAGTAGCAAGCCTGACCTGTGGTGGGTGGCACAGTGGATAAAGTGTCAACCTGGAATACTGAGGTTGCTGGTTCAAAACCCTGGGCTTGCCCGGTCAAAGCACGTATGGGAGTTGGTGCTTCCTGCTCCTCTACCCGCCCCTTTTCTAAAATGAATAAAATCTTAAAAATTTTTTTAAAAAAGAGTAGCAAAACATATTTCTTAACCTCTGGATTCCTCATATAATAACTGCTATTTTTATTTATCCTTCCAGATATTTATACATTCCTGTATACTTTCCTCCATTTTTATAAAATGGCATACTGAACACACTTTTTTACATCTTTTTTCCTTATCTTCAACATACTAAACATCTCAGCAGCTATCATTTAACTAATTTCATATTTAATTTCATATTTAATTTTGGAAAAGAGGTACGTTGCCATGGTTTTAGGAGAAATAGAGAAAAGAGGTATTTGAAAAGTATAACTTTAAAAAGTTTTTCATTTTAACTTGCCTACTTCCACTCTCTTCTTACTAACAACCCTCAATTAGGTAACCACTATCAATCACTTTTTTGTGTATTCTTAGAGAATTTCTCTGTGTGTGTGTGTGTGTGTATGAATAAACACAAATATTAATGCACGTTCTTATTTTTTTATAGAAATGTTATACATTTGTACTTTGGTTTTCTCAGTTATTGATTTGTTACTAAATATATTGATAGCATAGCAAAATGTGCATATGTAAAAGATTGAAGATTTCAAATACTTTAGAAAATACCCATTTGATTGGAAATAAAATATTAATGTTATAGCAACAGCAAATTTATTTCTACATTTTTATTGCAAGTTTTATGAAGTCCAGTTGAACTCAGTCAAGACTGCCTAAATATGCTACAGTGATTCTCTCTGGTACATTCTGACAATAAAGATATGGCTGTATTAATATGACTTATTTTTCATTTGTTTCAGGGCTGTATCTTGTGGTTTTTATGCCATCCAGTTCTCGCATGCATTTCTGTCATGTTTAATGACTACCAAAGAGATAAGGTAAGCAATACACATCATCAAAATAGTTTTTGGCTGTCGTTATTGGGCCTGTTTATCCATTCAGAGACTTCTCGAGTTCTTTAAAATAAAACTTTGGAAAACAGTATTGAACTGGTATGTACATAATTTAGAAGTTTAAAACATAAAAGACAAAAATTTAAATATAGTTTATAAGCAAAATGATGGAAAGTAGCTTTGTTAATTCCTATTTTAGCCTATTTCATAATGTCGTGTTATGAATTAGAGAATTCATTACACATCTTTGTTAAAAAATTGTAAAAAGTTTTTACTGTTGTAATGTTAAAAAGATAGATTTGTAAACTCAGTTTGGTAGCTTTAACAGTGTGGACTGTAGTGCAGTGTTGAAGTGTGCTACTCTTTGATTGTGTTGATTCTGACCTTGTTAGGGGAACAGCTCCGTCATTTCAAAGTGGAGTTCTGCCAGGAGCCCTTTACAAGCACTGCAGTATGTGCTTGAACTCACAAATGTGTCTTAGCCTGAGGTAGTTACAAAGGGTAGATAGAGAGGCTCCAGAAATAGAGAAGCAACCTGAGAATTTTTGAAAGGACTTCAAGATTCAGGGAGGGGCCTATTTTATTCCTATTACAAGATTAGCCAGAAACCTGACTTTTCTCATTACTTTCTGTAATATATGACCCATAAGGAGAGACTAGAGTAGCAGATTATTGTTTTGTGTCTTACTTTGGTATCTGTAAACTGTTAAAGGAATTTGGCCTTTGAACAATTACAGTTCTGAACATAAGTAATATTTTTCTATTGAAAATGTACTTGATAAAATGTGCTCATGGTAAAGATGGAGGATAGTGTGTATATCTATACATATGTATATAAATAGTGTATATCAGTTTGTGATACATTGAATTTAATTTTTCAGTTTTTGCATGCAGTAAAGCATTCTCTTTCTGTTCTTTTCAGGTTATTACAATAGGTGTTATCCTTTGCCAGTCTGTTTCCATGGTTATTCTCTACAGACTCTTTCTGTCCCACAGTCTGTACTGGGAAGTCTCTTCACTTTCCTCAGTCACACTACCGCTGACCATATCCTCGGGACACAAAAGTCGGCCTCACTTCTGATACTTGATTTTTTTTAAAGGAAAAGTGAATTGATTACAGAGTGCAATAAGGATCCAAATACACTGACTTGTTTTCATACTTTTAGTATGAAAAATTGAACATAGAAAGCAGAGCATGTTCTTAATACAACTGCATTTAAGCAGTACCAAAACTGGAAAAGGTAATAAATATTTTGAAAAATACTTAATAAACTTTGAAGAAAGAGTGTTGTTATAAGTTGATTTATGCAATTTCCATTTGGAAATAAAGGTGGAAAAGAATTATATGATATTAAGATATTCACCACGTAAAAAGCCTCATCTTATGTCAATAGTCAACTCAGGTTTGATAGTCTTATCAAAAGTAATCAGTTAAATGATTACTTGCTTATATGTATCTAAACTAGATCCAGTTAGGAAAGCAGTGTAATACACTGCTTAAAAACTGCTTTTTTACACTTTAAGGAAAATGCATTTCATATTGGATTTTATTTAAAGGAATTGAAAATGAAATTACTTCAGAAAATAAATGTAAAGTATATTCATATTTAAATGAATAAGCTTTTGTTTATTTGTGGATTTTTTTTTCCATTTTCTTCTATCCCTTTAGCTCTAATTCAGGATTTAGTTTCATTAGCAAAAGGTTTTTGACAGATATAGTTCATGAGAAATAAAATTAGATATCTATATTACATGTGTTTTAAGAACAAAAAAGTTAAAATCTGAGCATTTAGGTGAAGAAACAAGCACGTTTACATATTTAAGAAGAAAGAAGGAAAAGGTACTATGTAATATGGTACTAAAATTTTAATCTTGATATAATTTATTTCTCATCCATTGAATCCCCAATCATAATTAAGCCATATACACAGATTAAATTAACATAAGCATTTCACATAAATTTTGGTTTCAGTCATCAACTACCCAGGAATTCCTGCCCAAGGATACTTAATCGGGATTAAATTTTCTATGAATAATTGAAAAACAAAATACTCACTGGATTTGTTATAATTTGTATTGGCACTGGATTCTAAGTAATTGCCATCTTGAATCCTTTGTAACAAAGCCATATTTTTGTGTGTATGTATGTGATGCCCCAGTATTATGATAGCTTAAAAAGTACTCTATAAAGTGCCATTTTAAAGAACTACTAAGTGGTTTTTAATACTTGCTGTATAACGTGAGTATTCCCATTGTCAGTGCTCACTGATTAGAAGTTACTCTATTTCTGTTTGTCAAGTTGTTCAGGTCTTTTCATTTTTATGTCTTATTTGAACAAGTTTTTTAAATCCACTTTTAAAGGTATTACATTTTAAGCAAGAAATGGAGCACTGATCTGGTACTTAATCTTTTTGATTAAATAGTTAAAATAATGTAGTATGACTTAAAAATATCCATGGGTTCATTTTTGTCTTTCCCTTACACCTAGTTTCATTATAAATGAATAGTATTGTTTCATTTTAAAGACAGAATATATGTTTGTGACTAGCCAGATGACAGAGACACAAAGTTCAGCCTGCTCACTAAATCATCTCTAAGAGTTCTTTGTAAATTATTTAATAAATGAGAGCTACAGGTTGAGACTAGAAGGCCTGGGGTGTATTTTAGGTTTACATGATTTGCTGAGTGGCCGTGACCTTTTCTTTTACCACACCTTACTAATAACACCAGTTATTGTCTGTTGCATTCAACTGAAGTGCAGTTAATTAAGCTGAAAAAAAAAATAGTGAAGCCTATTCATACATAGGTTTTGTGAACTTGCAACAATGGGAAGGGAATAATCTTTATGTTATCTAACACAAAGAACATAGAAACTGTAATCAATATATATAAAATATATTGCTGTGCTTGCATTTATGAAACTTTAACAGGTGTTTTTTTTAAATTTATGGTTGAATTTGCTGATAATTTATTTTGTTATTCAAAAGACTTTGTTAAATGAAGTAAAACAATTGTTAATAATGTATAAGGGTTGTTAATAAAGTTTAGTAATTAGAGTTCAAATTTATAGTTCATAAGTCATAACTTAGCATTCTTTTTCTGAACATTTACAAGGAGATATGTCACTACAGATTACAGAAAGATAAGTATGTACTAAAAACTAATTAAAGATCAAAACTTTTCTACTTTCTGTCAAATAATGCTTTTTTAAAATCTGTTTTTGTATATTTTTCTTAAAGAAGGTGGATGTTCTGTCCAGCGCTCTTCCTTTATTTAGAAGCATTTTGTATTTTCTTTCCCCCTAAAAGGTATAGAAGATGTTTATTTATTGACATGTATAATAATGTTAGCTCCTACTTAATTAAGTGTGTCCCTTCACCACACTTCAATATTTGAACCTTGGCTTTCAGCCAGACAGCATTACTAGCAGGGAGAGATAGTCTAGGCAGAAGAGTTTTGCTCTAGGAAAGTTTTTCATGATCTCAAGTAAAGTAAGCTAAGTCTAATGAAAATAGAAGATATCCAGATCTAAGGCCAACCCTAACATAATGACAGTAGGACCTATTACTTGACATGAATATTAGCCCCTTCAATATGTTTCCTTTAGGAGGCTGTGCATATTCTCTGGAAATTCTTTGACAATATGAAATTATTTGCAAAACATTCTCTTTAAATAACTGTCACCAAGCAAATCTTTGAGGTTCTTTTGTTTGCTTGTTTTTGAGAATTGATGTGATACCCAGTCAGTTTAAGACCAAACCTGAAGATGTAACACCATTTTTTGTTTCAACATGGATTTATGAATGGAGACTTAAATTAATAAGACTGGTTTTTCTGTGACATCTGAAAACTAGTATGGAGCACACTAGCCTGAACTCTTGCAGTATTTCTCTAAGTAATATTCCTGTCTCCACACTTGAGCATCCTCCTCTGCACAACTGCAAGGACATCATGTCCCTTGTGCTCTAGGAGTGTCATTGACGTTAGAATACCAGCAGGCTTGGAGTTGGGAGAGAGTGACCCTGCTCACGAAAGCTCATTCTCTGCAAAGCAAAGCTGGGTGATAGAATTCTTTGTGCTAATCTTATGCCTTTCTTTATGTTTGAAATTATTTTATAATAGAGTAAAAGAAAGTAAATTAGATCAAACTATTCTTTTCCTGTTCTAATCTCTTATTAGCTTCCCATTGCACTTATGAAACAGTGATCCATGTTCCTTACCATGTTCTATCAGGCCCCACATGACCTGGTCCCTGCCTCTGTCTCTGATCTCATTTTGTACTGCTCTTCCCTCTCACCATGTTCCCATCTCATCATTAAAAATAACTTCATCTGGCACCGACCGGTTGGCTCAGTGGATAGAGTGTCAGCGTGGTGTATGGACATCCTGGGTTCGATCCCCGGTCAGGGCACACAGGAGAAGCAACTATCTGCTTCTCTTCTTCCCCTCCCCCTTCTCTCTCTCTTCTGCCTCAGGTGCTGAGGATAGATAGGTTGGTTTGAGCTTCAACCTCAGCGCTGAGAATGGCTCAGTAGGTCCAAGTGTCAGCCCTGGCACTTAAGCTAGTTCTGTTGATTCAAGCCTTAGCCCCAGATGGAGTTGTCTGATGGGTCTTGTTTGGCCACATATGGGAGTCTGTCTCACTTTCTCCCCTCCTCTCACTTTATGTGTTTGTTTGTTTTTATCTATTTTATTGAGAGGCTGGGAGGCAGAGAGACAGACTTCTGCATGTGCCAGACAAGGATGCATCCAACAAGCCCCCTACTGGTGATGCTCTGCCATCTGGGGTCATTGCTCTGTTGGTCGGCAACTGAGCTTTTAGCACCTGAGGCAGAGGCTGTGGAGCCTTCCTCAGCACCTGAGGCCAACTTTTCTCAAACCAATTGAGCCATGGCTGTGGGTAGGGAAGAGAGAAGGATGGGTGAGAGGGAGAAATGAAGAAGCAGATGGTTGCTTCTCTTGTGTGCCCTGACCAGGAATCGAACCTGGATCTTCCACATGCAAGGCCTACACTCGACCACTGAGCCAACTGTCCAGAGCCTTTTTTTAAAATTAAATTTGGCCTGGCCTGTGGTGGCCCAGTGGATAAAGCATCTACCTGGAACACTGAGGTTACTGGTTTGAAACCCTGGGATTGCCTAGTCAAGGCACATACGGGAGTTGATGCTTTCTGCTACCCCCGTACACCTTTGCCTCTCTCCTCTCTAAAATGATTAAGTAAAATCTTTTAAAAAAAGAAAGAAAATTAAATTTAATAGGGTGACATTGGTCAATAAGTATATAGGTTTTAGGTAAACATTTCTATATCATTTGAACTGTTGATTGTGTTGTATACCCATTGCCCAAAGTCAGATCATTTTCTGTCACCTTATATTTGTCCCTCTTTACTTCCCCCCTCCTAACCACTTTATGTTCGTGAGTCTCAGTTTGATATCCCACCTATGTGTGAAATCATACAGTTCTTTTTACTTTTTCTGATTTACTTATTTCACTCAATCTAATGTTCTCAAGGTCCATTCATGTTGTCGTAAATGGCAAAATGTCATTATTTCTTATGGCTGAGAAGTATTCCATTGTATATATGTACCACATCTTTTTTATTAAACCCTCTATCGAGAAACACTTTGGTTGTTTCTATGTCTTGGTCACAGTGAATAATGCTGTGATGAGCATGGAGGTGCACATTTCTTTACATATTAATATTTTTGAGTTTTGGGGGTAGGTACTCAGTAGAGGAATTGCTGGGTCATATGGTAGTTCTTAAGTTTTTGAGGAACTGCCATATGCTTTTTTTTTTTTTTTTTTTTTGGTGACAGAGAGAGGGATAGATAGGGACAGACAGGCAGGAAGGGAGAGAAATGAGAAGCATCAATTCTCATTCTTCATTGCAGCACCTTAGTTCATTGATTGCTTTCTCATATGTGCCTTGACCAGGGGGCTACAGCAGGCCGAGTAACCCCTTGCTCAAGCCAGTGATTTTGGGCTCAAGCTGGTGAGCCTTGCTCAAACCAGATAAGCCTACATTCAAGCTGGCAACCTTGGGGTTTCAAACCTGGGTCCTCTGCATCCCAGTCCGACGTTCTATTCACTGTGCCACCACCTGGTCAGGCTGGAACCACCATACTTTCTTCCATAGTGGTTATACTAACTTGGATTCCCACCAGCAGTGAATGAGGGTTACATTTTCTCCATAGCCTCTCCACTTGTTATTACTGTCTTGTTGATAATAGCCAATCTAACAGGTGTGAGGTGACATCTCATTGTAGTTTTGATCTGCATTTTGTAAGTAGTGAAGATGAGCATCTTTTCATATATCTGTTGGCTGTTTGTTTGGCTTCTAAGAAGTGTGTTCACATCCTCTCCCCACTTTTTAATTGGATTGTTTGCTTGTTTGTTGCCAAGCTTTGTGAGTTCTTTATATATTTTGGATATGAACCCCTTATTGGAGCTGTTGTTTGCAAATACAACCTCCCATTTAGTTGGCTATTTCTTTGTTTTATTTTCAGTTTCTTTTGCTTTGCAGAAGCTTTTTAGTTTGATATAGTCCCATTCATTTATTTTTGCCTTTACTTCCCTTGCCTTTGGGGTCAAATTCATAAATTGTTCTCTACAGGCAAGGTCAATGAGTTTAGTACCTATGTTTCTTTTTTTATGTAATTGTTTCAGCTCTTATATTTAGGTCTTTGATCCATTTTGAATTAATTTTTGTGCAGGAGGACAACTGTAATCAAGTTTCATTCTTTTGCATGTGGCTTTTCAATTTTGCCAACACCATTTATTGAAGAGGCTTTCTTTATTGTGTGCTTTTGGCTCCTTTGTTGGAGATGACTTGTCCCTATATATGTGGTTTTATTTCTGGGTTCTTGATTCTATTCCATTGGTTTCTATGCCGGTTTTCTGCCAATACTATGCTATTTTGATTATTGTGGCTCTGTAGTATAATTTAAAGTCATATAGTGTGATACCTCCGGCTTCATTTTTTCCCTCTCAGGATTGCTTTAGCTCAGTGGTTCTTAACCTTTTTTGAGGTACCGAACCCATCAGTTTCATATGCGCATTCACCGAACCCTTCTTTAGTGATAAATAAAATAGGATTTTTTTTTCCAAATTCAAGACATAGATATATGTTTTTTTTACTGGTGCACAAAATGAGCCATGCATGAACATCACCTTGCTCAAAGAACAAAACCAACAAAGTGCATGAACTCATAACAAATTATGGTATTACTTTTTTCTGGCCTCCACAGCAAAGGCTTCTCTGAACCCCTGAGACCGACTCATCGAACCCCTAAGGTTCTACAGAACTCAGGTTAAGAACCACTGCTTTAGCTATTCAGGGTTTTTTATGGTTCCATACAAACCTGGTGATTTTCTTGTTCTATTTCTTTAAAAAATGACATTAGAATTTTGATGAGGATTACATTAAATTTGTATATTGAGTTGGGTAATTTGGCTATTTTAACTATGTTGATTCTTCCAATTCATGAATGTGGAATATTTTTTTATTTCATTGTGTCTTTTTCAATTTCTTTTAATAATGTTTGTAGTTTTTAGTATATAGTTCCTTCACATTCTTTGTTAAGTTTATTTAATCAATTTTTGAGGAACACAAATGCAGTTATATGTAACTTGAAAATTCAGTGCTGTACAAAGCAGGGAAGTAAATGTTACTGATTCAAGTTAGTAATTATTTTGTTATTCAGTTGTTAAAACTAGCCACATAGGCTGGGAAATAGGGAAGCAATTGGTCCATTTAGTGCAAGCACTAAAACTTTCTTGGAGCTTACAATGTAGAAATGAGTGATACTCAAAGAAGATTACAAATTTAAAAACAATAACAAATAAAAAGGAAAAACCACAGAAGACAAAGATCAAAAATAAAGAAAACAAAATCACAAACATAATGTCCACGAAAAAGGAATAAAAAATATGAAAATTAATGAAAATGAAATTCAAAAGAGAAGAAAAGAATAACAAGGAAAAAAATTATAAAAAAGGAAAAATAAATTTCAGTTTTGATAGGATACTGTTTTTTACCAATAGACGTCACTGTGTTACAAGTTTTTGCTCTGAAATTTCTGGGCTGTCCTCTGAGATGTTGCTGTCACAATGCTGTTGGTGGAGCCTTAATTGCATTGGTGGATGAGGCATGTTGTGAGGGGTTTGTGGCCTCGGATTTACAGCTTTTTGGCTCTAGCAATAGCGATGTCAGACCTCCAGGAACTTTTCCACACATCTCAACAGACCAGGGGACCAGACACAGAACATCTCTGTTCTTCAGGGAAGAGAGTGGCTCTGAATAGCAAGCTGTGGGGTTTGTCTCTGCCTCTCCATACCACAAGTTGAGGGAGGCGGGATCTGGGAGGCTGGGGCTGCACTTTAGTTTTCTCTGTCTCTGCAGAGTGTGGGCTGCAGGCAGACCATGGGAACACTGGCTGTGACCCTGAGCTCTGCCACCTCTGGTTTATCTCCCCCTCTGCCCCTCTATTTCACTGCTCTCTTGGCAAAAGGAGACCTAGTCATTCTGGGTTTTCTCTTTGTGCCCCTCAGAAAAAAACCCAGAGAGCCTGAGGTTTCCTCCTCCCCATAGGCCAAAAAAAACCAAAACAACACAAAACCCAGTCACTCCAGGTTTGTCTCCTTTCCAAAGCCCACAGCTAATGTGTTTTATCTTTAGCCTCCCCTTTTCTACCCATCCCACCTTCAGTTCATTCGGATCCACACACCTGTGAACTCAGCTGGGATTCCTTCATTGCAGTATACTTGTTCAGTTTGTTGAAGTTTGAAGGGGAGAGATCAGGAGTATCGCTCACGCTACCATACTCTGACGTCATTCTCCTCTCACTTTAAAAAATTAATAACCTCATTTATATCAATGCCTCAGGTTTTGCATTTAACTCTTTTCTGCCTGAAATACAGTGTGTCCGTAAAGTCATGGTGCACTTTTGACCTGACCGGTCAGGTCACACTGTATTCCAAATTGCCATGGTCACATGGCTGAATTCTCATTTTTCAGGTTCTAAGCTCATCTATCTTTAGAGACCTCTGACCATCTTTGGTGGATTTTATTTGGTGCAAATTTATATAAACTGGAGATATATGTTTCTCAGAATTCTCCCTGGGTAATTGCAGGATAGTGTGGGTCACAAGAGATGTTTGATATGAGACTTAGAAGGTAGAAGTAAAGTATCTAGATCCAGATTCTTATAACTGAAAGGTTGGAGCAAGACACACACTTACTGCTCACTCACCTTATTATCTTCTGGTTCATCTTCTTTGCCAATGGGCCAACAGCCAGGCCCACAGGGATGCCAGCTACTGCTGGATTGCTTTCTTCAACTATTCTGACTCCTGGTCCAGGCGTAGGTTTTACTAAGTGACAAACGGTGCCAGATTCTTCAGGACAGCCCTGTTGAAGTTGGAGACTTGGAGACATTCCACTCAGTCCCCAAGGACTCTGCTTATCCTGTCAGGTTCCAGTGTGCCCTTGCTTTCCCGCCTTAATATCCATCTTGCCGTCTAACCTGCTAGACTCAGGAGGAAGAGCCTCCTGTGATCCCTGTACTACACCCCTTAGTTTATATATTAAAGATGAGTTTGTCTATGCTATATCCTAGTGGTTCTTTTCTGATCAGGTCCTTGCTGATACGCCATCCTATCTAATGGGTCATTTAGTGTGGATGAAAACAGCTCTGCATGCCTTAGTAGACCTTTGGAGCTTTATTTAATATAATTCATGACAATGGCTTCAGTAATCAAAAGATTAAATTATAAATTATATGTAGTATCAGAGAAATGTGCAAATGCATTGGAATGTTTCAGTCCTGTTAAGCAAGTAATATATGCACACTGTACAAAAATCAGGAGGTTGTAAGGAGTAAAAAAGTCCTAACCATTAATTTCACTACTCCGGATCCAATCTGCCAGTTTCTTGTTTGTTTTTCAAGAGATGGCCCATGGATATATAAATATACATATACATAAAACACAAATTATACAGATTGTTTTACACATTCAGCAGTTTTTTTGTATCCCTACCTACAGAGTTGGCCCACTCTTTTCACCAATTGCATAGAATTCCATTAAATAAATGTATTTTAATTGTTTAAAGTTAGTTCTTTGTTACTGGACATTGTTGATTTCCAGTCTTTTGCTATTACTGTTAGCCTCCCATGGAATAAAAAATGTGTCTGTCCTTCTTCTTCTCCTTCTAGTCTCCTCCCTTTCAAACATTCCTCCCTTCCCTTTCCAGGATCTAAATCTTTGGAATTTCCAGAGTAATATATAGAAATGTCTTTGTTGTTCACGATGCAACCTGATAGTTTTTGCTAATGAGATAGATAACTAAGGATGAGGTTTAGCCCTACCAGAACCATGCAATTGGTTCTTTGAATCACAGTGATATCAGCCTGACCTAGGGAGGGAAGAGGGGTGGAAATTAAGTTCAACGGGTAGTAATTGATCCAATCAATCATGCCTATCTAATCAACCCCCAATAAAAACTGTAGACACTGAAGCTTAGATGAGCTTGTAGATTTAAAAAGAAAAGAAAAGTAAACACACAGGTGGAATCATCTGTATTTTTTTTTTATGGCTTCTGTGTTTGTTTTCTACCTGTACCGCATGTGGAAAGCCTTGCCTCTTTGATATTATATTTTAGTCCACCATGTTTTTTCTTCTAGTAGTTACATGTTATAAGTTTTGATCCACCATGAATTTATTTTGCTGTAAAATACGAACTAGGGAATCAACTTAATTTTTTCAAATGGCTGCACATTATTACAACATCACATATTCAATAATCCACATTTGGATTACTAATTTGCTTCTAGTCTGTTGAGGGGCTTTTACAGCTGTTCTAATGAACTGTTGATTCATGATAGCACCACACTTTTTAAATTATTTTAGCTTTAAAATATGCCTTACTGTCTTACAGGGATAGTTCCCTTTTAGTGATCTTCTTCTTCATAATTTTTCTGATTATTCATGCTAATTCTTATCTGAGCTTTAGAATCAACTTTTCTGATTTAAAAAAAAATAATAAATCCTGTTTGTTATTTTACCGGGATGAACTTTATTTCCAAATCAGTTTAGGGAAATTTAGCTTTCTTACATGTTAGATGTTAATTTCATAGATGGTAGCTCATTCTTTTAACTCCTTAGTCAAGCATATAATCAACTGTCTGAATCTGTGGTTGCTAGTGGTCCAAGAAACTGGTAATAAAATACCTTTCAATTTCTTCAATGTGAGCATGCATTTGTCACTTTTAAAAAACTCTATATACCTGTTGTACATTTCTTGATACCCCCAGATATTTTGATGTTTTCTTTCCTTATATCTTGCATATAGCTATTTACACATGAAGATCATTGATTTCTGTATTTTAATTTTGCTTCCAACCACCTAACTGGATTTTCCTAACAGTTGTAATAATTTTCTAGCTCTCTTACGTTTTTAAGGTAAACAGATATGTCATCTACAAATAATTACTTTTATTCTCTTTCTTTTCTTAATATATTTTTACCTCTCATTTTTTACCCCTTTTGCTATTATCTTTAGAATAGTGTAAATTAGTTTTGGTAATATGCAGTAAGATTTCTGCATTTCACATGACGTGGTTCCAAGTAGATTTTGAAAAGTTAAGTATGTACACTGTAATCCCTAGAGTAACTACAACAAAACAGACTTTGCAAATGTTTTATAAGAAATACAATAGGGAAATTAAAGTAAAGTAAAAAAAAATATGTTCAAATAACTCAGAAGAGAGGGAAGGAGAAACGGATTAAAAACGGGGGAAAAAGCAGACAACAAAAAAGATAAACCTAAATTCAAACATTCAAACACATCAATAATTTCAGTAAGTGTTAATGATTTAAATACTGGAATTAGCCTGACCAGGCGGTGGTGCAATGAATGGAGCGTTGGACTGGGATGCGGAGGACCCAGGGTCGAAAGCCCGAGATAGCCAGTTTGAGCATGATCTCATCTGCTTTGAGCAAGGTATACCAGCTTGATCAAGGCGTCATTCTGTCTGCTGTTGCTTCCCGGTCAATGCACATATGGGAAAGCAGTCAATGAACAGCTAACATGCCACAATAAAGAATTGATGCTTCTCATCTCTCTCTCTTCCTGTCTGTCTGTCGCTATCTGTCCCTCTCTCTGTCTCTCTGTCTCTGTTACAAAAAAAATTAAATAAATACATAAATACCGAAATTAAAGTGACTGTTAGAATACATTTTAGAAATTGTCCCAACTATATACTCTCTAAAAAACATTCAATAATGATAAAGGTAAGTTAAAATAAAATGATGGGTCTAAAATGAAATATATATGTGCATGCAAACAATAAACAAAAACTAGAATAACTATATTAATGTCAAAGTAGACTTCAAAGCAATAAAAATTTTCAGAAATAAAGAAAGGATGAAAATATAAAAGGGTCATTTTACCAAGAAGACAGTGCAATTATAATATATACACCAAATAACAGGTAATCCAAATACATACATGAAACTGAAAGGAGAAATACACAAATCCATAATTGTATATCTCAACATTCTTCTCTCCAGAAATCAATGGAACTAGTAGAAAATCATCTAAGACGGGTGCCCACACTTTTTCAGCTTGTGAGCTACTTATAAGATGACCAAGTCAAATGATCTACCTACAATAAAAATGCAAAACATAAATTTATTTCTTCTATATTATCATTATTTAAGTTACTATTATTACTATTTAATATTGAGTATTCTTCTTTCACCTTTCTCCTCAGCTCTCTTTTCGGAGGAAAGTCCATGTCATAGTTTTTATGAAGTGTCCAAAAAAGCCGCTCCACATTTCCCTTCTTTAGAATAGCAATGGTACACAGACAGATGAGGCAAACGCACTTAGAATATGACATAGTGAAAAAACTCCCCTCCCATTCTGTATGAAAGTGGTAGGTTTTAGGCTACTTACTCGGACCAGCTACGGCACTCATTTTTATACCCATTGTTTTATTTAGTTTAAATAAAGTGAAGGCTAACTACGCAGCAATGTAACTGAAAAAGCACGGTTTAACGCGCATGCGTAGGGTGTCAAAAGTTCAGATGTCAGATTGGCTACTCTGTATGCCAATTAAAAGACAAATGTCTTTTTAATGTCATTCAATCTACCCACACTTCCTTCACGATCGACCAGTAGATCACAATCGATGTATTGAGCACCCCTGATCTAAGATATAGAACAACTGAACAACGATGTTAACTGCTGCTACAATAGTTGATGTTTTGAGATCACTCAATTCAGCAGCAGGAGTATACATACTTTTCAGGTTGCACACAGATCATTCATCAAGACCAATCACATCCTGAGTCAGACACCAATAAAGTTGAAATTATACAAAATATGCTCTCTAATCATAACCAATAAAAAAGTTGTTGAAATTATACAAAATATGCTCTCTAATCATAACCAGTAATGGAAAAATAACTGGAAAAATCTACAAGCACATGAAAACCACTTTTAACAATAACTTACCAAATATTTCTTTGCAAATAAAAATACAGCATACTAAGTGTGGGAGAGGGAACAAAAGTATTTCTTAGAAGGAAAATCATAGCATTAAGTGTTTATATATAAAGAGAAGAAAACTATTGAATCAATAATCTCAGCTTCCAACTTAAGAATATTTTAAAAAGTAAAAAATATACTGGAAGCAGTTGGAGGAAGAAAATAAAGATGAGAGCAGATATAATGAACTTGTTCACAAATAACTCATAGATAAAAATCAATGAAACCAAAACTGGTTCTTTGAAAAGATCACTAAAATTCTTAAATCTCTAGCAAAGTTGACAAAGAAAAAATGGACAATGCAAATTAACAGTACCAGGAATAAAAAGGAGATACCAGACTCTGCAGATATTAATAGGATCACAATAAGGAAATACTGAAAAAAAGAATAAAACTTCAAACATAAATGACAATTTCAATTAAACAACCATTTCCCTGGAGACTGTATGTCAAGAACTGTGAAGGGTCTGAGATTTTACCCTATAAGATATAACTCATTAATCTATTACTGCTTCATGGAGGCTGTAGGGGTCACAAGACTCCTTGGTCAGAGATAAGGGACTTATTACAGCACAGCAAACATCATGAACTTCATGTTGATTTGCATTGCTTATGCATAACTCCTAAGTTTGTAGGGGTAATAAGACTAGATGGATGCTACACATGCAATGGATTTGTATAGCCTTCAAGAAAAACTGAATTTGGGGTATTCATCTCTTTTAAAACTGGCTCTGTTGAGAGGGAGCCATTAGCTCATGCTTCTCATTGCAAATGCAGCCCTGAGAAAGGTACAGATAGAGTTGTTGGAGCCTTGCATTCTTGGCATACTTAATAAAGCATGCAAGGTGAATAGGACCCATGGTGGATTTCCTAGTTCACCACCATAAACTACCCAGGTAAACTAAGTGCACAAACTAATACTATAACAACCAAAAAAGTAAAGAATTCTTGTCTAAAAGCCTTTTAAAATAGAAATCTCCAGGCCCACATGGTTCCACTGGTCAATTCTACCAAATATTTAAAGAAGAAATAACACCAGTTCTACACAATCTCTTTCAGAAAAATAAAAAAGGGAGAAAAAGATGCAAAGACAATTTAGTGGAAAAATAAATGTCTTCAACAGTGTTGGAACTATCAGACTTTGATATGCAAAATATATGAACTTAACCTCACACCTTATACAAAAATTAACTCAAAATGACTCATTGATTTAAATGTAAAATATAAAACTATAAAATGTTTAAAATATATTAGATGAAGTCTTTGTGACTCAAAGTTAGGCAAAGAATTCTTAGACACCAAAAGCAGAATCCACAAAAAAAAAAATGGATAACTTTGACTTTATTAAAATTTTACAATTTTGCTCTCTATAGAGAGAGCAAAAGAATGACTAGAATACAGTTAAGAGAATGACTAGAATCAGTAACATCACAACTGATATTGGGTCAATAGTATTCGAATTTCAGGGATCTTTATATGTGAAAAAAATTGTACATCTTAGAATTGATTAAATGACAATGGCAGTAGTTTAGGCTGCACAACTGGGAAAATAAAGACTGTAAATAAGTAGTGAATAAGAAAATAAGAAAATGACAAGCTAAACCACATATTCAATAAAGAACACTATATAAAGAAAGTATAAAGGGCTCTTTATAACCCTGCAGTGAGAAGACAACCTAATGAAAAATGGACCAAAGTCTTGGGCAGAACTTCACCAGCTTTCAGTGACCCGGAGGCTCTTCTAACCTTTCATTTATGAGGATGATATTTAAATGTCCATGGGAGGAAAGTGTTTTTAAATGATTGTACATATGAGAAATTAGCACACAGATGTTAGGTATAAAAAGTTCAACATAATTATTCATTGGGGAAATGTAAATTAAAATCATGGTAAGGACCCTGGCCGTTTGGCTCAGTAGTAGAGCGTCAGCCTGGCATGTGGAAGTCCCCGGTTCGATTACCGGTCAGAGCACACAGAAGAAGCGCCCTTCTGCTTTTCCACCCTTCCCCCTCTCTTTCCTCTCTATTTCTCTCTCCCCCTCCTGCAGCCAAAGCTCTATGGGAGCAAAGTTGGCCCGGGCGCTGAGGATGGCTCCATGGCCTCTGCCTCAGGCACTAGAATGGCTCCAGTTGCAGCAGAGCAATGCCCCAGATGGGTCAAGCATCACCTCCTATTGGGCATGCCAGGTGGATCCCGGTCGGGCACACGCAGGAGTCTGTTTGCCGCCCCTCACTTCTTACTTTGGAAAAATACAAAACCAAGAAAAGAAGAGAAAGAAATACATAAAATCATGGTAAGGTATCACTACATACCTATTAGAATGATTAAAATTAAAATACTGAGAATACCACATCTTGTCAAGAATGTGGAGCAACTGGAACTCTCTACATTTCTGGTGGGAATGCAAAATAGCACAGCCATTCTGAAAACAGTTTTGTAGTTGTTTATAAAGTTAAATAAATTACCATATGACACAGCAATTCCAGCCCTGGGTATTAACCCTAGAGCAGGGGTGCTCAATACGTCAATCGTGATCTACTGGTGGATCGCGAAGGAAGTGTGGGTAGATCGCATGACATTAAAAAGACATTTGTCTTTTGATTAGCATACAAGGTAGCCAATCTGACGTCTGAACTTCTGACACCCTACGCATGCGCGTTAAACCGCGCTAACTTGCTCAGTTACATTGCTGCGTAGTTAGCCTTCAATTTATTTAAACTAAATATAACAAAGGGTATAAAAATGAGTGCCATAGCTGGTCCGAGTAAGAAGCCTAAAACCTACCACTTTCATACAGAATGGGATGGGATTTTTTTCACTATGTCATATTCTAAGTGCGTTTGCCTCATCTGTCTGTGTGCCATTGCTATTCCAAAGAAGGGAAATGTGGAGCGGCTTTTTCGGACTGTTCATAAAAACTATGACATTGACTTTCCTCCTAAAAGAGAGCTGAGAAGGAGAAAGGTGAAAGAAGAATACACAATATTAAATAGTAATAATAGTAACTTAAATAATGATAATATAGAAGAAATAAATTTATGTTTTGCATTTTTATTGTAGGTAGATCATTTTGACTTGGTCATCTTATAAGTAGCTCGCAAGCTGAAAAAGTGTGGGCACCCCTGCCTTAGAGGAATAAAAACTTATTTTTACACAAAAATATGTACACAAATGTTTATAGCAGTTCAATCATAAAAATCTGGAAATAACCCAGATGTCCTGAATTGACAAAGTATGATATATACATACAAAGGAATGCTATCAGTAATAAAAAGAAATGAACTACTGATTCATACAACTTGGACAAGTTTCAAAGGCATTCTGCTGAATTAAAAAAAACAGTCTTATAAGGTCATGAACTGATTCCATTTAGATGGTATTTTCAAATAAACAAAACTACAATGATAGAGAGAAAAATAAGTAGTTGCCAGGAGTCACAGGTGGGTCAAATGTATGAGTTTGAAGAGGTAACACAAAGGAGTTTTGGGGGGTTATAGAACTTTTCTGTATCCTGATCATACTGTGGTTACATCAATCTATACCAAAAAAAAAAAAGTCTATTCTCTGTGTCATGACTTAAAAATAAACTAATTTAAAAAATAAGATGTTAGGCTTGACCAGGCAGTGGCACAGTGGATACAGCGTCGGACTGGGATGCAGAAGACCCAGGTTCGAGACCCCAAGTTCGCCAGCTTGAGCGCGGGACCATCTGGCTTGAGCAAAAGGTCTCCAGCTTGGACCCAAGGTTGCTGGCTCCAGCAAGGGGTTGCTTGGTCTGCTGAAGGCCCACGGTCGAGGCACATGTGAGAAAACAATCAATGAACAACTATGGTGTCGAAATGGCAACGAAAAACTAATGATTGATGCTTCTCACCTCTCTTCGTTCCTGTCTGTCTGTCTCTATCTATCCCTCTCTCTGACTCTCTCTGTCCCTGTAAAAAAAAAAAAAAAAAAAAAAAAAAAAAGATGTTAGATGCTGTCTAATGTGTTTCAGTATACAAGAATAATATAGTGACTTTTTCTTTTTTTCTATTAATATGGTGAGTAGTATAAATAGATTTCCTAATGTAGTATGGATATAAAATACATTTTTAAAAGTTTTGCCATCTCAAACTGGTGACATTTAAAAAAAACTGAGATATTTAATAGGATATAAACTTTAGTAGTTTGGAAAATAAAAATATTCAGATTCTCTCATTTCTTAAGGATGTCTTAGAAAAGACTCATAGATGTTTGTTCTGAAAAGTGTATTTAAAATAAGTTGTATTATTTTGAATTTTTGCTTTATGCATCATCTATATTTCAGGTTTATTGTCACAAGATGTTTTCCTAGAGTATAACTGGTTAGCCATAAAAGGTGCCCAAATCCTTCCTATACAGAAGGCATTATGTTCTACTGGAAAGAGCATGCGCTTTTTGGCAAGACAGACCGATTTCAAATCCTGGCCCTGCCATTTTCAATGATTGTCTCATGGAACAAACAGTGATTCTTGTACCACAGAGAAAGGGTCTTACTAAATAGAGTGAGCAGTGACTGAGAGAAGGGCTCTAATATTACTAATTCATGTGATTGTTTTTAAGATTACGTATAGTGCTTTACCTATTTAATACAATGTTCTTTATTTATAGATCTAAAGGTTGTATGCAACTTTCAGTGAACCTGAGGTTCTTCCTAATCTTTCATTTATAAAGATAATATTTAAATGTCCATGAGAGAAAAGTGTTTGTTTTAAATGATCATACATATGTGGTTAGGACATAAAGTAGGTGTGATTGGAATATTTTCAAGATTCTATCTAATTTATACATGGCTACATTCCAACTTACACCTACACAAAACAAACTTTTAAATCTCTTGTGAGCTTTATAGATTTTTCAGATTAGTTTTTAAGATTTAACCCAGAAGTTAGTGTATGTAAAAGGCTTTTTTCTTTTTTGAGGGTGAGAGTGGATTTTTTAGCTAGAATGTGGTTGGTTTCTTTTTAGATACACCAATTGCTATGACTGAAATTCCTTGTCAAATTAGTAAACCATAATATTCTTTATTTCCTTTTGTGAGAAAATCTGGCTTTGCAGAAATAACTAATATTCATTCAATAGTTGTTAAAATTTAATAGTTCTACACTAACAATCTTTTTAAACCCCTGTAGATTCTTTGTATGCTCCTAAAGTACTTTTAAAAATTAACCTGAGAATTCAAGATGGAAAGTACTGATGGAGTAAGGCCAACAGCAAAAATCTCAAATTATGGGTCCTATCTAGATTTCAAGGTCATAGGTCTCTTACCTTTTTATATATAAATTCCCCTACAGAGATCAACGTCTCTCTGCCTGCTCTTCAGCTTCCAGGAACCATCTCTCACATCTGGCCACTCCTCACTCTACCCAATGACCCCCTTCATGATGTTGAAAGAATCTCTGTTTGCTCTGAACCAGATGTTTTCCCCCAGGGCTTTGCTTTAAGTGGGTAAGGCAATATTTTCTGCCCTTTGTCTTCTTATTTTTCATACTTCTGCTCTTTATCATGATGTTGTTTTGGTGTTTCTGTTTCTTGATGATACACCACTGTCAGCTCAAGCTTATGCTATGAGTTTCAACAGCTGTGACATGTCTAAACTGCATTATCTTGAAAGTGTTGGCACTAGTGAAAAATAGAAAGGAGCCAAATTAATAAAACAAAACATTTCAAAGGGTTCCTATGGATACATCCCAAAACCAGGAAGTACACATTGGGTTGAGTTGACTCATTCAGCCTGTAATAGCCTCTGTATCATTTATGTACACACTGTACAATGCACACTTGAAAGAGAATTAGAGCATCTGATGAGTGTGATCACATCACTAGAAGTGTGCCTTTTTGCCTATAAAATCTATTCTTAAATGGGTTTTTGTGTTTGAAGTGACTTATTACAATCTTCAGGGATAAAATATGAATACTGTATAAGGGGTGTGGAAACCAAGGTACAAAATTGTGTGTTTTATGTGGAGGAGTAATCAGAAAATAATGAGTATGCATTCTAATAAGGGTAAAGTCCCTGTAGCAGATTGAAAAGACTTGTGTTTTATTGCAAGTTGAACCTGTACAGAGCTGGAGTCAGGCAGTAATAAAGTGGAGCTATGTTGTTTTGCATTTGATTTTATGAGACCTTTATGTGTCAGTGGGGCTTTCTTCTTTATGTATTCATATTTTAGTTTTACCATATTTGCTTAGAGTTTGATTTTTTAATGAGATAAAGCTTCATGGTATAAATGTAAATGCTACCGTATAGCCCCTGAGTTGTAAGTGGCAGGGGAGGAGTCAGGTAAAGAGAAATGTATTCTGAAGTGAAGGTCAGCTTATTTTTCATTTAAAAAGAAAATGCTTTTTATCTCCATATATTTTGTGACTTTCTTTTTCTGGGTAATTTACCTAACCTTTTCTCTTTAGCCCTTCATGTTTTCCTTTATACTTTTTAAGAGCTTTGCCTATAATGTATATTGAAAATAATTTTCCTAGTTTGTGATTTGCTTTTCAATTTCGTTTGTAGATATTTTTTATTTGACATTCAGAAATTTGAAGTAATGTAATTCTTATGTAATTAAATATATGAATTATTTTCTTTGGTTTTTCTGCCTTTAGTGTTCTTTAGTACCTTAAATTTATATATACAGTTATATTTTTATTCTCTAATTCCAATAATCAACTTTTAGTCTATTTGAAATTTATCTTGATGTTAAACAATAGTTCTCAACCAGGACTATACATTAGAATTACATGAGAAAAAATGTTGTGCCTAGATCCCATCCCAGGCTAATTTATTTAAAATCCCTGAGGGTGTGGTATAGCCATTGTATTTAAAAATTTTTTTCTGTAAAGGTTTTGTGATGTTCAACCAGAGTCAGGAACTACTGTGCAGAGTCAAGCGTGGATACAGTGTTTTCTTTTTCCAAATTGTTTCAATTCATCTTGCAAAGGTTTTTTGAATCTTTGCTGATATGAAAACAGTCCTAAAAAATGACCATAAGTAAAACATATTAATGTAAACTTTATAGGTGTGTACATACCAATACTCTCTGATTCCACTAATGTTTATATAAAAAGACTGGAAAAAATGCATCTAAATCTTAATAAGGGTTATTTCAGGTTGGTAAGATTTAAATTTCTTATTTATTCTTTTCTGAATTTTTCAAATTATCTACAAGAAGTATGTGTTACCCTTTATAATAAGAAATATTAGTTGCAAAAAACCTTTTTAAAATAAATTTTTAGTCACTATATTTTAAATAATGTATAGAATCATACTAGAAATATTCCAATTAAATCTATAGCTTATGAAGGTGGGTTATTAGATGAAGAAGATGAGGACTTGCATATGTAAGTTTTACTTTATTTGCTGCTTATATTTTTATAGACAAATATTTTATAAACATATATTGATTTAAATTATAACTGTTGGCCCTTGCTGGTTGGCTCAGTGGTAGCATCAGCCTGACATATGAATGTCCTGGGTTTGATTCCTGGTCAGGGCACACAGGAGAAGTGCCATCTGCTTCTCCATTCCTCCCCCTCTCACTTCTCTCTCACTCTCTCTCTCTGTTCTCCCTCTTCCCCTCCTGCAGCCATGGCTCAATTGAAGTGAGTTGGACCTCGGCACTGAGGATGGCTCCGCGGCCTTGCATCAAGCAATAAGAGCTCGGTTGCTGAGCAATAGGGCAACGCCCCAGATGGGCAGAACATCAACCATCAGTGGGCTTGCCAGGTGGATCCTGGTCAGAGTGCATGTGGGAATCTGACTCTCTGCCTCCCTTCCTTTTACTGAATTAAAATAAAAATTGTAACTGCTTATAACTTTATTAAATTATTGCTTTTAATATGAACTTATCTCTGAGAATAACATACAGTTGGGAAATAGCAGTAAAAATAATCAATATATTTCAGCATTTCCATGGCCAATAAGGAAACCATAGCAGTCAATATGGTTTTATCTTAGCTTGTGTTAGCACATTATTTCACTTTATGGAAAGAAATCAACTTAATAAGATTTTGCATTCATATAAGACTTCTACAGACATTAGGAACTAAACAGTTTTGACAACATTCAGTCCATTCTTCTATTCTGAAGACCATTTATTTCATTAAAGCCTTACAAACATAGGTTTTCAAGATTTTACTATATTTAACTGAATTTAAGGTTCCATTGCTTTTAAGAGTCACCATTAATTTTATGAAGAAAGAAAAAATATTGCTAATCAAATTATAATACAATGCTTTTCAAACACATAGACTATTAGATGCATTCAGTTTCAAGGACTTAACATTTGAAAAATGTATGAATCTTAGAATCAATTAAATATAAACACTACTCTCTTCAACAGAGAATACAAAAAGATGAGGAAACTTTCTTGTCTAATACATCCAGAATTTGAACTCTAATATCCAGATTGCTCTACACCATACAAACAATTAAGTTGTAGATGTTATAAATGAGTTTAGTGAAGAAAGGTGTCATGTGATAATTTATTTCTTTTTATTTTATTCATTTTAGAGAGGAGACACAGAGTGAGAGAGGGGGCGGGGAGGAGCTGGAAGTATCAACTCCCATATGTGCCTTGACCAGACCAGTGCAGGGTTTTGAACTGGCGACCTCAGTGTTCCCAGGTCGACGCTTTTATTCACTGCGCCACCACAGGTCAGGCCGTCATGTGATAATTTGTTAGGAGACTTATTTAGTCCAAATGATAAAGGTATTATGGAGGAAAATCAACCTGAGAAGTACCAGAAGCTATGTCTTTCTCCCAGTCCCAGTGACATTCAAATAACCTGTTTGGAGACATTTGTTTCTGTTATATTAAGTGTAATGTTCATAGATAGTAAGAGTTCTTCTGCTAAAGCTTGCTGATTGGTTAAATAACTCAGGCACCTACTTTGCCATAGCTTTGACAACTTCTCTAAGTGCTAGAGTGGAGTGAATGGATGTGAAACATCCTAAAATTTTGACGTTTTAGATCTGAACAGAATGAAAATTATATTACTTAGTCAAATCTTAAAATCATAGCTTTGAAAAGAAATCTTAAAGTTTCTCTTAAAACAATCCCCTCATCTTCCAGGTAAGGAATCTAGAGCCTCTGAGAATAGCTAATTTGCTGACGATCACATGGTCACATAGACCAGAGCCAAGACTAGAATCCTGGCCCTCAGTCCAATATGACCTTCCCACTGTTTCATACTTTTGATATTCAGGCATATGTTGAAAATTATAATTAGTAAGTAATTTTAAATGCACTTAATTTGAAAGCCATGTGCTTACTTTGGCATATTTTTTGTCTTTTTTTGTTTCTTAATTGACTTTATTAGGGTGACAGGGGTTAACAGGTTTCAGGTGCCCAATTCTGTAATACATCCCTGTACACTCACTGTATGTTGTGTTCACCCCCCACAATCCAGTCTCCTTCCATCTCCATTTATCCTCCCAAGCCCTTCTCCACCTCCTTCCACCTTACCTTCCCCACCCTGCAACCATCACACTGTTGTTCCTATCAATGAGGGTGTTTTGGGGGTATTTTGTCCTTTTTTGCTCAATCCCTCTACCTTCTGTCACCCAGCCTCCCTCCATATACGACAACTGTCAGCCTGCTCTCTCTGTATGAGTCTGTCTCTATTTTGCTTGTTAGTTCATTTTGTTCATTATAGTCCACAGGAGTGAAATCATATAGTATTTGTCTCTCTCTGATTGGCTTATTTCACTTGGCATATTTGTTTGGTAAGTGTTTGCTTCGCGTACTTTGGGAAAAATCTAAAAAATAAACTAGCAGTGACAACTTACTCATTACTTACAGAGTTCAAGGCACTGGCTAAGTACGCATTATTAATGTAATCCTCTCAACAACCTTGGGAGGAAATGAGTTGAAATAAATTAAATAATTTACCCACTGTTGTACAGTTAAATGACAGAATTGAATGTGTCAAGCTCTAAAGCTTATTAGCTGCTACACTCTTCTTTCTTCTTTTGATTAAAACTAACTTCCAGTGAAGTATTTTGTACTGCATGGAGAACTGACATCCCAGGTCTCTTACGTTTCAACAGATGCTCTAACAGACTTCCCAGAACATTCATAGCCCCTTTGAAAGAGGAGTAGAAGGAGAAACACTTGTTGGAAGGAATCCTTAACTGATTCTGTTTGTGCTGTCTTTGTAAGGAGGGGAAGGAAAAAACTTTCAATTTTTTCTAGGTAACTATATGGCTGATTTTTACTGGTAGCATAACCTCTTTTCCATCAACCAGATTATCATTCATAGTTTTTATTGGTTTTAATTTGTTGTGTTTACATAGTTACATGTGTACCTCTGAATATATCTCCCTTCCCCTATCATTCATTTTTATAAAATATTATACTTTTCTTGAAGTGTGTTAAAAAATTTAATTCTTTGCTTGCCTTTTGTTATAATGATTTCAGGTGTATATTTATTCATTCCATTATTAACAAGTGTACTTTTTTAGCATTTTTTGGTCCCTTTGCAAATATATAACCTTGTATTTTGTAAAAACATGGTGACCATGGCCTCAAATATAGGTGTCTCATTGGAAAGAGCTATAAAGTGCTCTCTCCAGAAATAGTATGTAGCATTAACATGTATTTCTGTGGTCACAATTTTTTCTTTAAAAATTTTTAAATGAAATCCTAAAATTTGAATCAAAGTTTGTTATGTTCCCAGATATACCTGAATGACTTTATGTACAAATGTTAAGGATTATAGATTAAGATGTAAGACTCCTAATCTATAAAAAAGCTTGGCAAGATATTCGGGACAAAGAGGGATTGTATTGATTATTGTTTTGTTGGCCCAAAGAACCATCCTGAAATTATTTGTTTAATAAAGTTGACTTTTTTCAATGATTATATTTATTATCATTAAATAGCATATAATTTTAAAGATGTAGCAAAAATAATCTTAAAGAAGAAGAACAAACCTAAAGCAATTTATAAATTCAATGCAATACCAATTAAAATACCAATGACATACTTCAAAGATATAGAACACATATTCCAAAAATTTATATGGAACCAAAAAAGAACACGAATAGCCTCAGCAATCTTAAAAAGAAAAAATAAAGCAGGAGGTATCACGCTTCCTGATATCAAGGTTTACTATAAGGCCATTATACTCAAGACAGTCTGGTACTGGCATAAGAACAGGCACATAGATCAATGGAACAGAACAGAGAACCCAGAAATAAACCCACAGCTTTATGGACAACTGATATTTGACAAAGGAGGAAAGAACATACAATGGAGTAAAGACAGCCTCTTTAACAAATGGTGTTGGGAAAATTGGACATCTACCTGCAAAAAAATGAAACTAGACCATCAACTTACACCATTCACAAAAACAAACTCAAAATGGATAAAAGACTTAAATGTAAGCCGTGAAACCATAAGCATCTTAGAAGAAAACATAGGCAGCAAGCTCTCCGACATCTGTAGCAGCGGTATATTTGCCGATTTATCTTCATGGGCAACTGAAATAAAAGGCAAGATAAACAAATGGGACTATATCAAACTAAAAAGTTTTTGCACAGCTAAAGACAATAGGAACAGAATAAGAAGACAAACCACACAATGGGAGAACATATTCGACAGCACATCTGATAAGGGGTTAATAACTAAAATTTATAAAGAACTTATAAAACGCAACACCAGGAAGACAAACAACCCAATCAAAAAATGGGCAAAAGAAATGAATAGAAATTTCTCCAAAGAGGACATACAGATGGCCAATAGGCATATGAAAAAATGCTCAACATCACTAATCATTAGAGAAATGCAAATTAAAACCACAATGAGATATCACCTCACACCAGTCAGAATGGCACTTATCAGCAAAACAACACAGAATAAGTGCTGGCGAGGATGTGGAGAAAAGGGAACCCTTCTGCACTGCTGGTGGGAATGCAGACTGGTGCAGCCACTGTGGAAAACAGTTTGGAGATTCCTCAGAAAATTAAAAATTGAACTGCCTTTTGACCCAGCTATCCCACTTTTAGGAATATACCCTAAGAACACCATAGCACTCTTCGAAAAGAAGAAATGCGCCCCCATGTTCGTGGCAGCATTGTTCACAATAGCGAAGATCTGGAAACAGCCCAAGTGTCCGTCAGAAGACGAGTGGATTAAAAAGCTATGGTACATATATACTATGGAATACTACTCAGCCATAAGAAACGATGACATTGGATCATTTATAACAAAATGGATGTACCTTGATAACATTATACGGAGTGAAATAAGTAAATCAGAAAAAAAGAAAAACTGAGAACAGCACGATTACATACATAGGTGGGACATGAAAGTGAGGGTATGAGACATGGACAAGAGAGTGTTGGTTATGGGATGGGGGGAGGGAGGGAAAAGTGGGATAGGGAGGAGGGGAGGGACACAGAGAAAACCAGATTGAAGGTGACAGAGGACAATTTGACTTTTGGTGATGGGTATGCAACACAATTGAATGATAAGATAACCTGGAGATGTTTTCATTGTACATATGTACCCTGATTTATTGGTGTCACCTCATTAGAATAATAATAAAATATATATTAAAATTAAAAAAAAAAAAAAAAAAAAAAAAAAAAGAAGAAGAACAAAATTGGGGTCATATAACTTGATTTTAAAGCTTTTAAAGTGTTTTTTTAACTAGAAATTTTTCTTTTTATATAGTCCATTGCAAAACTAAACATGTAGGAAACTTAGAAGAATCCAACGGAAGACAATTTGAAATTATAATCTAGAAATGAATGTTGCCAACAAAAAACAAACAAAATGTGTCCACCAACCAGATACCACTGTTGATAAATTAGTGTATATTCCCTTTATGCAGAGTATGCTTATAATATTCAGTATTATTTCAATGATTTTAAATGTAGATGCTACAAATAGCTTTTATTAATCAGATTTATGTGATTTTACAAAATTTACAGAACTAACACAAAATTCTGGAACTTGTAGTAGCCCTGACTGCTTTGAGAAATAGCAAAGATAAATAAACTGAGGTGAGGTGAATTCCGTATTTGGTGACTTTCTGCATGGTACCTATGAGCTCTGGCACACATTCCCTTTTTCCACTTCCGCACAAATACTGAAAAATCATCTTCTGACTGCCATCATCCAATTGAGCAAAAGTAGTAATTGCATAAATAAGACCATCTTAAAATTTCCTTGCATCACTGCATTACAATCTTAATGTAAAAATTTAATTTTATATACATTAATTTACTAAGGTTTTGTGTATACATGTGTGTCCACATACAGAGACACATCTTGAAATAATACAAAATACTATGATATATTTGCTTCTAAGTAGTGTGAGATATTCCTATGAAAGATGTATGCACAAACTCTTTGTTTTACATATTTTTATCAACAGCATACATTTTTTCCTCAATATTTTTCTGTGCTTTCTGGCTTCAGGACAGAAACAAAAACACATTCTTCCTTATGCTTTGAATTCTAAGAAGAATCACCTTATAATGACATGTTACTACATCCTTTTACAGAGTGTGATCTCATGCAGTAAAATCTAGTTTATGTGATACCCAATATTATATAGCTGATGTCCATGAATATTGTTGCATTTTACATTTACAGTGTGTGGGTTGGCATTTTATAGGCAGAGTCTGTGTTACAGCTACACAATTACCCCACAAAGGTTGAAACAGCTGCCAACTGAGAGTAGACGGTGCCTGAAGCCTTGCAGAGCATTCTAACCACAGGAACAACATCAAACAAAATGGTGGATGGCTTCATTAGCAGCCTGTTTGAGTAGCATTTTCCCACTTTGAGATAAAAATGTTCTAAAGAGTTTGTTTAGGGTTACTAATGAATATTTCATCCCAGATGGAGAAAGCACACAGGGGAATACTGCACAAACAACCCTTGCATAAACTCACCCATCCTTTGTGTTCAAGTGGTATATATAACTAGACAGGAAGGGGCTGCATATTTGAGAGTACTGGCTCTTTTCAAACATGGGTTTCTTGATATTTGCTGCGTGAAACAACAGAATTCTCCCTTTCCGTCTGAGTTCAGTACATGTGAGAAAGTAAATTAGATCATCAAAATTTGATATTTATTTAGTAAACATCAAATTTTAAGATTTTTTTCAAACCCTCCTTCCTAAAGTCTTATTAGGTCAGAACTTTACATGGAATAAAAAATTAAAAGGTTTATATATAAGTATGTTTTGCTGTGTTGTTTGATGATTTTAATTTATGAGTTTTAAAAATATCTTTGAAGTGTATCAGCCTTTACAAGTTCTCAGATATGGAGGATTAGGCCATTTACAGTTTTGTATTTTCTTTAGCTCAAAATAGATTTGATTAAAAAACAAAATTTGGCACAAGATTAATCCATAGTAGTTTTTATTGCTTCTGTTACTTAAAAAACAAACAAACAACATTATGCTTCGAAGTGTGATTAACACGTAAGAGCACAGCAGCTACTTTTCAGATATGGCTTGGTTCATTTTATTTTGTATTCACCCATTGGGTTCTACGCTTGTGGAGTAGCATGTGGGAAGTATAGAGTATAGTTCACTCTCTTCACATTTACCAAACAAACCATACAATTTAATATCTCTTTTTTTTGTCAGATTGCAACAAATGAGTCCTCATATATACTAGGTGTGAGATCTAATTTATTACGAAATGAATAGGTTTGCCTGAAAGTTCACCCAGTAGATATTTAAACTCTAAGAAATTTAATGTTATGGTTGAAATGCTAAAATTAAGTTGCCACACCCTGCCTCAGGAATGTATAGTATAGGGACCAGTTGGCACCACCAGACATCTGTGTAAGTAAGGATTACAGAAATCAGTATGCTTCCTATCACATGTAATCTACTTGAAACATTGTTCTTTTTCTTGTTGATCATGGTTAAAAGAATTGACATCAGAATGACCATTGACTTAGTTTTCCATAAGTGACCAATTTAATTTTCCCTGGGTCTGACCTAATTTTTTAATTGTTCACTTTGTTTTCTATAAAATTATGGTCATAATTTAATATTTCTTGAAAAAAAGCTGAAAATTTAACAAGTTTTAAGACTAGAAGGTAAACTTGGTCCTTGGATTTATGATCTAAATAAGGCACATACTTCAAAGACAAATGGCTAAAATAGGTAGTAGATACACAAAACTCATTACCTGAAGAAGTTGTGCCAGTCATATGTATGTATTAGGTATATCTGTGAATTATATACATGCTTAGCTCTCTAAATAGTTACACTTTAACTTATTTATATGTGAACATGTATGTATATAAACATGCATATGTGCGTGTGCATATATATATATATATGTATATATGCTTATGCCCATACACACATATGTACACATGTAAACAAATAAGATAAAGACTGAGTATGTAGAGAATTAGGCATATGTATAGTTCATATATTTTAAGTCACAGCAGTTTATCTTAGTGGAAAGAACGTATGTGGATATTGGCCTCTTATAATTCAAGAATCAACTGCAACTCTATGATTTAAGGATGTAAATTCAGATGAATTTTTTTTTAAATTAATTTTAATAGGGTGACACCAATAACTCAGGGTACATATGTACAACAAAAACATCTCCAGGTTATCTTATCATTCAATTATGTTGCATACCCATCACCCAAAGTCACCTTCTATCTGGTTTTCCCTGTGCCCCTCCCCTCCTCTCTCCCCCCACCCCGTAACCACCACTCTCTTGTCCATGTCCCATAGTCTCACTTTTATGTCCCACCTATGTATGAAATCATGCTGTTCTCAATTTTTTTCTGATTTACTTATTTCACTCCGTATAATGTTATCAAGGTCCATTCATTTTGTTGTAAATGATCCGATGTCATCATTTCTTATGGCTGAGCAGTATTCCATAGTATATATGTACCAAAGCTTTTTAATCCACTCGTCCTCTGACGGACACTTGGGCTGTTTCCAGATCTTCGCTATTGTGAACAATGCTTCCATGAACATGGGGGCGCATTTCTTCTTTTCAAACAGTGCTATGGTGTTCTTAGGGTATATTCCTATAAGTGGGATAGTGGGGTCAAAAGGCAGTTCGATTTTTAATTTTTTGAGGAATCCCCATACTGTTTTCCACAGTGGCTGCACCAGTCTGCATTCCCACCAGCAGTGCAGGAGGGTTCCCTTTTCTCCACATCCTCACCAGCACTTATAATGTGTTGTTTTGCTGATAAGCGCCATTCTGACTGGTATGAGGTGATATCTCATTGTGGTTTTAATTTGCATTTCTCTAATGATTAGTGATGTTGAGCAGTTTTTCATATGCCTATTGGCCATCTGTATGTCCTCTTTGGAGAAATTTCTATTCATTTCTTTTGCCCATTTTTTGATTGGATTGTTTGTCTTCCTGGTGTTGAGTTTTATAAGTTCTTTATAAATTTTGGTTATTAACCCCTTATCAGACGTGCTGTCGAAAATGTTCTCCCATTGTGTGGTTTGTCTTTTTATTCTGTTCTTATTGTCTTTAGCTGTGCAAAAACTTTTTAGTTTGATATAGTCCCATTTGTTTATCTTGCCTTTTATTTCATTTGCCCGTGGAGATAAATTGGCAAATATATTGCTGCTACAGATGTCAGAGATCTTGCTGCCTATGTTTTCTTCTAAGATGCTTATGGTTTCACGGCTTACGTTTAAGTCTTTTATCCTTTTTGAGTTTGTTTTTGTGAATGGTGTAAGTTGATGGTCTAGTTTCATTTTTTTGCAGGTAGATGTCCAATTTTCCCAACACCATTTGTTAAAGAGGCCGTCTTCAGATGAATTATTTTAATTCCAATCATTTTCTGAAGAGAGAAGAGCTTGCTTAGGAAAGCACCCTTCAGACATTTAGTACTAGACTGGCATTTAATCTTAACTCTTCACTCACCTTATAGGTAGGGTTAATAGAATATCTTACTATTGAAGACCTAAAAGACTGGACCTTTTTTTTTTAGTGAGAGAAGAAGAGGCAGAGACAGACTCTCGCATGTGCCTCAACCGGGATCCAGGATCCACCCGGCAAACCCACTAGGGGCAATGCTCTGCCCATCTGGGGCCCTTGCTCCATTTTGTAACTGGAGCCATTTTTAACATCTGAAGCAGAGGCTATGGAGCCATCCTCAGTGCCCTGGGCCAACTTGCTCTAATTAAGCGTTGGCTGTAAGAAGGGAGGAGAAGTGATGGATAAAGAGAGAGAGAGAGAGAGAGAGAGAGAAGGAAGGAGAGGGGTGGAGAAGCAGATGGGCACTTCTCCTGTGTGCCCTGACTGGGAATCAAACTAGAGATATCCACTCGTGGGGCCATTCTATCCAAAAGGCCAGGGCCAGCTGAATCTATCTTTTTACATGTTGATGGCATTGTAAGCTGTCCCCAGGCTCTCTCACAAGACACCTTTTAATGCAAGACTAAATAGTCACTGCTCTGATTTATCATCACATATTTTACATGGTCAGAACACATGAAATGTCTGAAAAGAGCACTTACCTGACTAAATTTGACTATACAAAAGTCGGAAGTCATGGTTTTCAGACTTCATACCCCAAACTGAAAAATACTAACATTGCTAACATTACATATCACTAGAAGAGAAATAGAATATTTCAATAATGTTTTGAACTAGTTAAATATAAAGTATTGCAATTTAAATTTTTCTTAGGAAAAGAATGATATCTGTAAGATAATTTTCGTTTAGTGAGCTTAATTAAAACTGTAAGAACAATAAAAACAATATTGCCAATTAAGTTGAACAATTAATAAAAATGGTCAGCTATTAAAAGCAATTTTTAAATCAAATATTAAATGCTTTGAGAACTAGCATCCTCAGTGTGGGAGATAAGAGATTCAATGTAATACAGAAGTTAAATAAAATGTATATCCTTGAATTTAAGTCAGATATATTACTATGTATCCTTGATGTAGTTTATATTTAATGTGTATACATTCTAATGCTGTCCCCTGGAAAAACCAAGAAGTGATGGTGAGCCTAGTAGCGGTGAGCACCTCTAGCACCATCTCCATCTATTATTTCTCACTCAAAAGAACTAGAGTTCTTTGGAGAAATTGCTGCCCTACGTTTGGGGCAGAGAATACTTAAGATAATGAAAGAGCATCTTGTGAAACCAGAAAGAAAGGGAACTAAAAGATAACTAGAGTCTTATATAATGGCTGTGGAGCCAACTTGAAAATATTCCTGTTAGCCAAAGATGAAACAATTTGAGCAGCAATCAGAATAGTAACTGCAATGTGTTGAAATATATCAAACATAGTTCAATATATGAGTTCATAAAGATACCAAGAAACCGGTTGCCATGGAAGAAAACCAAATCATAATTTTGAAAATTGATAAGAAAAAGCCAAATATTTACCTTGTCTTTCTTATATAAACTGTACCAACCGATGAAGGGATGTTTCTCTTTATACAAGTATCCCAGCTCGTAAGTAAAGAAAGGTCAAGATGATAAGACTATCACTATTTTGTAACTCCAAATAACTAATGGATAATCTGAATAAGTTGCATGGACATTCCCATGTGAAAGCGGTTGTCTGGGACGCGCTCAAGGAGTGAGACAGCTGGGTCATAGACAATGCAAATGTTCAACTTCACAAGATGATCTCAAACTATCTTTTACAGTGGTTCTACCAAATTGTCCCCTAACCAGCAGCTTATAAAGATTTTCATTGGTTTGTAATGATTCTTCACATTTTTCTATAAAGAAGTGCAGTGGCCTTCTCGATTTTCTACTAAAAAACCACCTTCTACCACATTCCTAATCCACATGGTTGCAGTGGGGTCAACCCCTTTCCTACTGCATGTGTACACCTGGCCCAGTCCTAGCCCATTCCCCAGGCACACGTCAACAGGAAAAGGAGACTCAGGTTGTGGTTCCAGTTGACCCAATGAGACTTGATTTCCCCACTTTTACAATGGGGCTTCTGAGCTCATAAGATATATGCTTATAGTTCCTGAAGGTCATGCAAATGCCTGGATTAGAGCTGCCTGAGAGGAAATCTAACATAGAAGAAAGTAGGACCAAACGGAGAAAGAGGTTGATTTCTGGATCCAGCCTGTACCAGAAGGCAGTTAATGCTCTCTGGCTTCCTCAGTGATATAAGCCAATGAGTAACAATCTCTACCCTGCACACCCTAGTCCTGACTTAGCTGTGAATTATTCAAAAAGTAGCTATTACCCACCTCTGCCAGGTTTAAGGATACAATAATGAACATACTTCATAAATGTTTACTTATTTTGATTTTTATTTAAATGATCCTGGCATCAGAAAATTATAATATTATCCCCTAATAATTTTTAATACAGGTACATATAAGTAAACCAAAAATTTCAAGCTTCCTCAGAGGCAGTTAGTAAAATGTTTAAAAAATTAAACCCAAACTCTTATACTTTTGGTATGCAATGTAAAGAAGAGATAGGCCCTATTTGGAGTCATTTATTGTATTATCTAATGGAAAAGATAACATAATTGTGGAGGGTAAACCCTCAAGCTCCTAAAACTGACAATACACACAAGCATGATATGGAGTTCAGAGAGAGAGCGAGCAGGCATGTGCACACATCCTAAGAGGAGACCCACAAGGTAGGAGAAATAAGAAACGGTGAAGGCTGGGGCAGGCCTTCACTGTGTGGGGCCTGAAGTTTATACAATTTGGGAGGCCTTCCTTAAGAAAACTGATACAAAATTAAGGATAAAGCCTTAGAAATGGGCTATACAAGCAATGGGCCTTAAAGACTAAGGAAGCTTCATTAGCTTTATGCTGAATATGCCTCCATGGGAGAGGTATGTGTAGGTATAAAAACCTAAGTTGTGGTTCAAGGCTCAGCAAATAGGTTTTTTACCCATTTATTTATTTATTTATTTAAATTGATTTTAATTTCTTGTGTTTACATAGATTCTAGTGCATCCCCCTTCCCCCGGATTCTCCTCAACATCTCCCTTACCACCCTTCCCTTCAGGCTTATCCCATCCTATCATCCCCTTTCCCTCCGTCCTCTTTTTCTCTGGTCCCTTTGATCTCTCCTTTAAAAAGCAGTGGTATATATATATAAAATGGAATACTATGGGGCCACGAAAAAGAAGGAAATCTTACCTTTTGCGACAACATGGATGGACCTGGAAACTATTATGTTAAGTGAAATAAACCAGGGAGAAAAAGAAAAATATCATATCACCTCATTCATTTGAGGAATCCAATAAACAATGTGAACTGAGGAACGGAACTGAGACAGAGAAACGTTTTAACTAACTCTATACAGTCTAGCATGTAGCAGAAAAGTGTTGATTGTGTTCTTAAATGATTGAAAATACTAGTACCCCTAGAGGGTCTCAAAGCTAAGGAGATAAACTCTCACGATGATGTGGTTGGCAATTTGAGCACACTTCTGAGAAGGAAAGTTGCATCATTAGGTAAATATTTCTTGCCACTGGATTTAAATGAATTAATAAGAAGAAGCCCTGGGTTTCCTAGAGATATTCTAGCAAAAAATGATCAGTTCATGGGCCAGGATGGAGCCTGCAGAAACTGAAAGGAAGGAAATGAAGCAAGCCTGACTGTTATTGAAGGAAATAATCTAAATATTTGGAAGAAAACCAGACTTAAAGTTCTGCCAGCTTTCAGAAGGGCAAGGAGATTTGCAATGGATTCATTTTTAGATGTTATTTTTTCCTAGTGTTGTCATCTTCTTGTAGGTCAGGGCTTAGGGTTTAAGGATAATTTTGCACCATTTTTTTAATAGATGCACACTTTAGTAAATATCTCATATCATTCTCCCATATTACAGTGCTGTGGTCTGAGTGTTTGTGTCTCCCCCAAAAACTTACGGTGAGTTCACATCCCCCAGTGTGATGGTAAGAGGAGGTGGGGCCTTTGGGTAGTAATTAGGTCATGAGGGAAGAGCCCTCATGAATGGTGTTAATGTTATTATAAAAGAGACCCCAGAAGGATCCCTTGCCCCTCTCACCATATGAGGACACATAGAGAAACTGGCAGTCTCAAAAGGGTCCTCACCAGAACCCAACCATGCTAGTCCCTGATCTTGGAATTCTGGCCTCCACAACTGTGAGCACTATGTGTCAGCTGTTTATAAGCCAGCTGATCAGTGGGATTCTGTCATAGCAACTCAAACAAACTAAGATGTCCAGTAAGATAAGAAATCTTGGTACTGTCCCCATCTGAGCTATCAAGGGGCAGTGCTCTGTAGTATCTTCCATAATAAGTGAATGTGCTAGAGTCCAACCCTCCATCATCCAGAAAGGGAGCATGACTGAGAACATGACAAAGCCAGCTTTCAGGTGAATGGGATATTTTCTTGTCTCAATGTCCAAAACTTGAAATAATTAGGTTGTTTCAACTCAATTATACCCTGTCTGTGTGTCAGCTGCCTGAAAGGATGCAGAGGAGATTGTTAGGTGGTTCATCATCTCTGCAAATATGAATGGAATAAGATCTTCCTACCTCTGTGTCCAGAGGAAAGAAAAGGAGTGAACACCAAATGGCAACAATGACCAGGCATTTTCTTCGTGCTTACACTTGAAAACCATATAGTATTTTAAAAATAATTTAAAGGTAATTCTGTTCTCAAGGATTAAAAAAATCCAGTTTAGGCCAAACATTCCTGAAGGAAAGGCTCAGACCGTTTCTATGATTTAGTCTTATCCCTTTTCAGAAACCCAAATCCAACCTTAGAAAGACTGAAAAGATGAAAGGGTCCCACTCATTGTCCATCACTGATTTTAGTGACAGGAGTGTGGACACCAGAAATCTGAAGTTATTTATCAGTTGTGAGAAAACACTGAAGATGTAAATTTGACTTTATTGTAGGATTCAGTCTGATCACTAGGTGAGAAATCAGGTACTGCCTAAGAGGAGGAAAGCAAGATTCAATGAGAGCCCATTGTAACTCTAAATAGTCTGACTTTGGGCTTTATTTTTTGTTTTCTTTTGTTTTGTTTTTGCAGTTTTTCTGCTGAGAACCTATAAACTAACCAAGCAGGCGGTTTTATAAAGCAACGTGCCTAAATCCCAGTCACAGGAATCAGGCCGCTAGGGGGGATTGTTAAGCCATTTTGTGCAAAAAGAATGACTTAACTTTTGAAAATGGCTGCGGTTTCATTCTCTTAAATTGTCATTGGTCAGCTTTAAGCAGGAGCACTAGAACTGGAATTCAATCTTTGTAAGCAACCTCTTGTCTCTACCAGAAGCGATCAAATGCCTGTAAACATCCCCTTCTTGTTTTAATTGCGAAAGGATTAATGCAGGCTTTGAAGAAATAGCTGTTCCCACTACCTGCTTCCAGAAGCAGATGTTCCCACAGCATCTCGGCAGGTGCAGCCCAGACGCTGGGCCCTGCCCTTATCATGTAGCGGGCGGTATATTTGCAGAGTCCAATGTGTGTTCAGCTCTGAATTAATCAACTTTGTTATCTAAATTCCCCTAAACCCAAAGCCTAACAAGAAAATAGCAGAGTAATTCCCCCACAGTGATTACAGAGGAATGGGGATCAGAAGTGAATGCAAGAGGCCAGACTAAATGAAGCATTTTTTAGACTAAGAGGCAAAACTCTAGATGAGAGAGTGAGAGAGGAGAGAGAGGCTAAAACACACACGTGGAGATTGTTTAAACAAAACGTATTTTTTAGAATTGCTTCTCCAGTGGTTGAGATATCTTGCTTACAGTATGTTAATAATCATTTTTAAATCAATAACTAGAAGTCATTCCCAGAAAGTTCAGGACTTGCTGTCAGTAAGGGCTCTTGGAGGATGTGTTTAGAAAAGTCAAGAGAAGGGCTGGGGTGGGGGATGAGGGGGGAATAGATCCAAAAGGCTCATGATTGTTTTAGTCATTAAACACCGATATTTAATTTGAGTTTAGTAATCCTGGGTACTATTATTTGAGACCAAGCAAAAAAAAAAAAAAAAAGAGAGAGAGAGAGAGAGAATTAAATAAGTATAATAAAAGAGTGAGGCGGGGCCAAGCTGCTTTGGGCAAAGAAAGGCAATAAAGGAGTCTTTATAACTGCTGGATGGTGGAATATGCTTCCTCCCCCCACCCCCCGCCAAGCAGAATGTCAAATTCTGTCCCCCTTTTTTCCCTCTTAAAGCATGCTAAAAGGAAAATTCTTCACAGAACCTTAAAGAACTTTTTTGACACAACAGCGGCAAAATCTATTTTCTAAACAAAGATTTATACATATTTATATGAGCTTAATCCAGATTTTTTTTTAATAAATCATCCTCAGAACTGCAGAGGTAAACTATATGTAAATACCTCAAGTAATAGGCTTGTAGTGCAAATCACATCATTTTATCTTCAATTTTGCATTCGTTTCTCTGGCTTAAAGGTGCATCAGAGATATGCATTTTAGCATATTCAGAACACGGGGCGTGAAATTAAATGTTTGACAGAGTGAGAAAAATATACAGACTTTGGAGATGCCTTAAAAATAGTAATTTATGCAGATCTAGAGGAGTGAAATCATTTGCAATGGAGTGACCCTCTCTCCAGGAATTTTGTGCTCAGTGTTCTTCCCTAATCTCCTGCTGTATCTTCATTTTTCATTGAACTAGCCGGTTTTCTGCGAAGCCGTCTTGTAGATAAGGGGAGTGCTAAAGAAGAAGAAAGAGGGCGCTCGGTGGGTCCGTTTCCATTGCACTTTTACCCAAGGCAATGGGCAGAATTTAACGGATTCCTTCCAACATATGTTTTTGCCAGATAAGTAAACAGTGTGTGTCGGAAATGAAAAAGCATTTGCAATTTAATGACATTACAGCTCTCAGCTTAGGCTGGCGTGCTGCGAGGCGAAAAGCAGAAAAAGAGAGGAGAGTAGAAAGAGAAAAAGAACAAAGTTCATCTTCCCTTTTGTGCATTTTTATCAAGGAAAATATTACTTCTTTCCCCCTCTTGTTCTCTTTTTCTTTCTTGTCTTTTGGCTTTTTTTTTTTTTTTGTCTCACTCATTTACATTTTTTTCTTTTCTGCCTTTCTGTCCTCTGTTCACTTTTACCTTTTCCTTATATTGCCACTGACTCGTTTCTTTTCTCACTCTCCATTGTGTCTCCTTATTCATCTATTTGGGCCATTCAGTTTTTACCTTATAAGAAGCTGTTTATCCTACAATGTACCCTTTTTCCTGTTGTACTCCTAGTGCTCTAGCTCATAGTCAACAGGATTGTCAGAGGGATTAGAACGTTTCATTTCAAAGCACTACAAATCAGCTCTCTTGCCTTCGGTCCCTGCTCCTGTTTAGTCTGATACTTGTCATTTTATTTCACTTCCATTGCAGTCTTTAGTTTCACCTCCAGATATCACAGCACCCTGATGTCTAACCACTGATTCTCACTGTCTTTGCATTGCATGTTGTTTCTACAAGGTTCTAGAAACTTAACCTTAAAATGACAGAGCCATTCTCATGCCCTTGTTCAGGCTCAGATGGGTGTGAACAGTGAACTTGCGATCGGAATTGGTCCTTCCTATGCCTGATGGCCAAGACGGAGTGTCCTGCAGTGGTTGCTTATAATGGCCCACCTTCCAGTAGAAAATGAACCCATATACTGCAGCTGCATTTGCTGCTACTTTCCCTTTGTGTCAGGTTGATGACTGAAATATGTGTATATTTGACTTCTGTGATTGTGTAATTGAGTGTGCATGTGTGTATGAACTGGATTATGTGACAGGTGTACACAGTAGGTCATGGGAAGTTGTTTAAGGCAGGGTACAATAAGTCTTTGAATACAGGCATGCAGAAAGACATGACTATCTTTCAGCTTTGATTCTACCTTAAATTCTAGGAGTGAAAGTTAAATGGAAAACTGATATTTTCTCCTTACTGAAGTCCATAGCATTTTTTAATTGAATTTATTGGGGTGACACTGCTTAACGTAATTATATAGTTTCAGGTACCCAATTCTATACAACACATTTCTGTACACTCTACTGTGTGTTTAACCCCCATTTTAGCTTCCAGAATTATTTTGACTGCATCGTTCATAAGTAAGAATAAGATTTTCTACCCAGTCTCACCTTGTGACAGACTAGTTAGGTGGCCAAAGGACGCCATTAGGCTCAAGAAATGTCTCTGAGTCATTTTTGCTGCCTTTAGTTTTCAGTCTATCTAAACAGTTCCTGAAAGAAACAACTTTTAACATAAAGATTAGAATTCATTCTTGCCTTTCTATTTTGCAAAACAGGTTCACATTATTTTCGATACTGTTATCATGAACATTTGAATATTAGTACTCCAGATGTTTAACATAAATTCCATTCCAAGGACACACTTGAAAGTTACTTGTTAACCTGCAGGTAGAGCATAATTGAAAGGACCGGTAATCAAATTGCAAGTGCTATCACAGAAATACTGTACAGACTTTAAAACGATGCTTAAATAAAATGTTCATGTATAAAGACATGTGCATGTTTTTACCATAAAATTACATCTTCCACATCTTCCAGATTCGGCACTTGGTAAGTAAAAAGAAAATCTATTTGGACATAAGGATGTAAAGTAGCTGGAGGTGGTAATTTAATCAACCAAGGATATATTTCAATGTTTTTTCTGGTCTTCTAGGCATTAGCACTTTAAATTCATTATGTCAGGTTGACAGATATATGCAGCCTTAAGGATCTAAAAATGAAATCCTAGAAGTATAGCCTGCTAGAGGATATATATTGAACTTAAGAGATAAAATGGTATAACCATTACAACAGAATGGAACATATCGCATTTCTCATTTTTTCCCTACTTAACATGAGTATTTTGCAGATGTAAAATATACAGTCTTGTCTAATTATAAAACCTGGCTCAAGAGCCAGAGCCTTCTAACTTTTATATTGATAAAGTGGATATTAGAGAGAAAATGTTGGTTTCACGTATAGTCTGAAGGTGAAAAAGTGTTTCATTTGGGATTTTCTGTATCAATAATTTATTAAGGAAAATAACACAAGTAGTTTCATGAAACCTACTGTTCAGAGGCAAGCATCACACTTGCTTTTCTTCTTTAAGGCAAATAAAAGTGCTGAATTATAAAGCAGGTCTTAACATAACTGGGACGTTGAATCTACTATATCATTATGTCAATTTAGTAACATTAATGATCTTTAATATTAATTCATCATCCTGGAAAATGGGGAAGAGTTTCCATAATTAACTATATCAAGCCACAATTAAAAAGCCATCCAAGCTGTTGTAAAGATTCTAGTGATGATTCAAGTGTTCGTTATATTACGAACATTTCTGACCCTGTAAATTTTGTATACGAGACTGTGTTACAAACAGCCCCTCACTCCAAATTCAGCTATGTCAAAAGCACAGCCACCCGCGGAGGAGGTGACACTGACTACACAGTTTATCAGCTGTTTCTATCACCAGCTGCAGTTTAACACTTTCTTACAGGGAGAATCAGCTTTGAAAGAGGTACAACCTTTTAGCATATCTACTTTAGCTTCTCACAGGGAAGCGAAAACAGGCTGTCTAGTGAAATCCACATATGTCAGGCAGACTATCTACTCCCCTGAGATTAAGGTCATCGGGGAAAGACACATATCAAACTGCACAAAAATGAACATTTTGATATTTTAAAATGGAGATCCTATAATGTCGAAGCCTACATCTGAGTTGCCTATCACCAGATGTCTATAAGCTCTTAATTCTCCTCCCCACCTATTTGAAGTCTCTATTATGGATGGGAGTCTTTAAGGCTCAGACAATATCAGGTGAAAATATAAATGAACCATGAAAAGGTGAGATGCAGTCAAGATGACAAGTGATTTAACTGTCCAGTCCGAAGCTCTCCCTTTATCTTGGACAGGAACATTCAGCGGGTGACAAAGCACTGTTTCCTCTTTTCCTCCAACTTCTCTTTATACCCATGATGATTATCCTTGCTGTTAATGATTGTGGATTCTTTCTCTCTAAAACAACATTTAGTATGCTGCTATCTCTACGTATTAAACAACCCCTAAGTACACCAGAGACTGCCATTGTAAGCTGAATGACTGAGGAAGAATAGATGGTAACTTGCACACATGTGTAACTGAAAGTAATTTATGACAACTGAAAATAAACATATAACCAAATTGTTCTGAATAAAAGGCTAAGGGTTTACATTTTCAGAGATTCATAAAGGACCATCATACATATTGCTGTGGCTGTGTTTTTTGCCTATTAAACCTAAAGCCCCACTGCAAACCCAAAATCACACCTGACACAATATTGTTCAGCATTTGATCAATATTTTCAATGAGAACAAACTATAATTCATCTGCTCAGCAGATCCTCCCACACACACACACCAAGTGCCTTTCTATCAGCATCATAGTAAATGCCTTTTTAGAAATACACATTCCCTCAGCACTCTGATTTCTGCAGCGTGCCAAGTGTGAACCAAGTCTAGACAGCAGCATCAGTGTAAACTCTTGCTGTAAACTCATACTGACGGGAGGCAAATCATTTGACAATCTAAGCTTTACTGGTTTGAGTGGTATTCAATTCCAACCTTTCCCCTCGACAAGTCCCCAAAACTTTTTCTCAGAGAAAAATCCCTGTTCTATTCCTAGATCCAAGCAGCCTGTCTAAACCTCCAGCAATAAATAAATAAATAAATAAATAAATAAATAAATAAACCCCATTTTCTCTCATGGAGCGCTGGAGGCTTCACTTTGGCCCCTTCCAATGTGGTATCGGGTAAAAAAGAAGCTGTTACTGCTTCTGATATGAAGAGGCTTCCAAGGAGCCTTTTTCCCCATAGATATTGCCAAAAGGAAAGCAGATCTCATATATAACCCCTCTGGAAATGGGGGTAAATTTACCAAACCAAGCTACTTTCACCCTTTTCTCTGAAGCAATGACCATCAAGAAGCCTGATTTACCCTCCTCAGAAAATGATATGTGGGTTAGAAAGGTGAAAAGACAGTACTGCAGACAAGTTTACAAAAACTCTAGCACCAGCTTGGCCACGATTTGGGGAAGGAGAGGGTTTTGCCAAGTCTTTTTCCGTAGATTCACGGGGTATTTTGAAGATACATTCAAGGATTCAAAAGAAAGCCAAGATTTGGAGTACTTTTCTGAGGCTCTCAAAAACACTTTCCACTCTATATGAGCCGGAATCTTTGTGAAAACCTGTTTAACAGTGATTCAACTAATGACTCTTGTTAGTGTGTTCACAGTCACACACACACACACACATGTCTTATGAACTACTTTGTAGAATTCTTGTTATGAAAAGACAAATATCAGTCTCTCTGCCTTTAGACATTTCTGAATCATCCTAGTGAAGGTGGCCAGTGTCCCCAGACCTGACCACTGTATTTAGAAAGGCTCTTCTGTCCTTACACAGATTCTTCTCAATGTATTTATGCTCCTTTTATCTAACACACACCTTTGTTTGGTGAACCTGCCACGTAGACCAACAAATCCCTCAGAAAGCCTTAGCTCCCATTTCTTATGTGGCATTGTTCACACAGTGACTTCCCAGAGTTTGTGAGAGAGTGGAGAGGAAGTTATTACAAGTGGAACCTCCTAGGTGTGCTGCTTAGTAAGAGTTACTCTAAGTTTTTCATTTTGTGTGATCAGAGCCTTGATATTTCCATGACCTCGTATTCCCACTGAGACTATTGCTGAGACTAAGAAAAGTGCATAACCTTTTCTTACACCACCAGCTATCTGGAGAAACAATGACCAGAAGGTGGAACTCCGCCTTTTACCTAGTCCTGTGTCCCTTTTTACTGCATAACTAGGCAATCCATCTTTATAAGAAAACTTGACTTGTCAAAATCAAATTTTCCTCATAGCCTTTAAAAACCAATCTTTTTTATTTCATTTTTATTTTATTCATTTTTAGAGAGGAGACACAGAGTGAGAGAGAGAGAAAGAAAGAGAGAAAGGGGGGAGGAGCTGGAAGCATCAGCTCCCATTTGTGCCTTGACCAGACCAGTACAGGGTTTTGAACTGGCGACCTCAGTGTTCCCAGGTCGACGCTTTATCCACTGTGCCACCACAGGTCAGGCAAAAAAAACAATCTTTTTGTTTGATGCTTTTGATTATTTATTTTTGGTCAGTGGGTCAGGAAAATGAGTTATAATCAATGCTCCCATGACTGTCTGCTTAATGGCATCTTGTGGTATGTCATCTAGAGCAGTGGCTGGCAAATTCATTAGTCAACAGAGCCAAATATCAACAGTACAATGATTGAAATTTCTTTTCAGAGCCAAATTTTTTAAACTTAAACTATACAGGTAGGAACATTCCTTACTGAGGTAGCGCCCACATGTGGAATTTTGTGGAAGAGCCACACTCAAGGGGCCAAAGAGCCGCATGTGACTCGCGAGCCACAGTTTGCCAATCAGGGATCTAGAGTGACACTTGCCTTCCTATTTAGATTAAGATACTTTTAAACTCAAAACATCAACTCTTCACTAATCAAAACTGAGGTTAAGAAAACCATACTAAGCTTAGCATGGTTTTCTTTCTTTTAAACCCAGAGGTATTTAAAATGTTGCTCGACCCTCCCCTTCATTCTGAGTTGAATTGTTTTCCCCAAAATGAGGCTGAAGTCCTAACCCCCAGTACCTGTGAATGTGATCTTCTTTGGAAATAAAATCTTTACAGATGATAAAGCTAAGGTGAGATTATCAGGGTGGACCTTATTTCAATGCAACTGTGCCCTTAGAGAAGAAGAAAATTTGAACAGAGATGGACAACTCAGGGGGAAGAGGATGTGATGACACAGGGAGAATGCCCTGTAAAAATAGAAGATTGAAGCAATGCATCTACAAGCCAAAAAAAAAAAAAAAAAACCAACCACCACAAGCTGGAGGATAAGCATGCAATGGATTCCCCCTCACAGTCTTATAAAGGAACCAAAGATGCCAACACCCTGATCTCAGACTTCCAGCCTCCAGGACTGTGAGACAATAACATTCTGTTGTTTAAGCCACCCTGTTGGTGGCACTCTGTTACACTAGCCTTAGAAAACTAATACACCTCCCAAAGGGAATAGCAAATGCAGATTTCCTTTTATGGGTTATTTCACGTGTTTTTTTTCTTTTGCTGAAGGTAGTTTTGAGGTCATAGGTCTTAACTGTATTTTGAGAAAGGTACCATTGGTGATCTTAAATGGAAATAAGATTTGTAACCCATTGTTTGTAACTACTCAAACTCTGTTTTTCAGCGATCTATTTGCGTTTTCAATGTTGTTTCATCTTTATTTCTAAGTATGATCTAATAAGTACCCCAAGAATTTTTTTTTTGCACTTCACTTTTAACATCATAGACCCTCAATGAATGAGTTATCTGGTGAATTTAATAAGGCTCTATTTGACCTTTTGTTTGAAGGTGCTAGAAAAACTCTGTGTGGCACATAGTAGGAGATTTATCAATATTCAGATAAACAGAAGAGGAACATATCACATGCAGACAAGCCGAGAAACTTTGTAGCAGTTAAAGTCAACTTTATTTTATTTTAGTTCTTTGCAGAATAGAGATAGCTTGATTCTTTAAATTATTTTCTGGATTATTTTAGGGTTGCAGTGAAAGACTTTGTACTATTATTTAACTGTATATTAACAAAAAGCTACCAACCAAGTGTTAATGAATTTGAAATATAAGATAAACAAACTCTTAAACACTTATACACTGTTTTTTTTTTCAGAGACAGTGGCAAGGGAGGTTGTCCAATGATATAATTTCTAACACCAAGTAGAAAATTGTAGAATCTAGTGTCATGACTCAGAGGTCTGCAAAGGCTAAATTATATGTATGGCTCAGAGAGGTTTATATGAGACTACCCACGGGGGCTGAAATGGACAGCTTTTAATTAGGCAAGAATTGAATCTCATTTCTCTGCAGAGCACCTCAGCCTGCCAACCCAGTAAGTTCCCCAGGCAGCAGGCATCTTTCAGGCCCCCTGCACATACCGTGACAGACTTGGCCAATTCAGGATGAAATAGCCAAGTGGAAAGCAGAGATTGAACATATACATGTTTTATCCACTAAAGCTTTATTTAAGCTTGTCTTTCAAGAAAATAAGCACATCCTTTTGGCATTTACAGTTCATATATTCGCTGAGAGTGTTCTTAGATTTTTATATTAATTGAAAAGTTATCATATTAAATTGAAATTAGCCTCTTACTGGTGTGCGGCAAAGCTTTGGTTTATGCAAAATCAAGGGCACGAAAGAATGATACCTACAGGCTGTGCAGAAATCTTGGGCTCCTGGCTGTTCAACCATAACTCACCCTCACCTCTTTATCACCTCATCGCCTCTAACTCACCTTCTCCAAAGTGGCCAGGTCCTCCAACTGCTTTGAGCTCAGGTGCCCACCTGGGATTGCCGGATAAAATATAGAATGTTTAGTTAAATTCAAATTTCAGAGAAACAACAGAACTCATAGATGCAGAAAACAGATTGGTAGTTGCCAGAGAAAATAAATGGGGGGGGTGGGGGAAGTGGGCGAAGGTGGTCAAAATGTACACACTTCCAGTCATAAATAAATAAATCCCAGGGATGTAATGTTCAGCATGGTGGCTACAGTTAATCACACTGAATTTCATATTTAAAAGCTGCTACGGGATTAGATCTTAAGAGTTCCCATCACAAGGGGAAAATTGAAACTATGTCCAATGATGGTTGTTAACTAGTCTTGTTGTGGTGATGATTTTGCAATTATACAAATATCAAATCTTTATATTGTTTACATGAAACTAATATAATGTTTTATGTCAATTATATTTCAATTAAAATATTTTTAATTTAAGAGAAACAACAAATACTTTCTTAGTGGATGTATGTTTCAAATGTTTCCACCTTATACCAAAAATCTTTTGGTGTTTATCTGGTACCCTTATCCCACCTTACTCATCACCTGGCTGCTTTCTTCAGGTAACTTAAATGTCACTTCCTCAAAGATGTTTCCTGAAGGTCGAATCCAATGTAGGTTATTCTATTATTCTACTTCAGACCAGCCCATTCTTCTCTATCATCTCATCCACATCAATTTATAACTAAATTTTTATTTTTGTGTTTATTTGATTCAAATCTGTCTTCCCCATGAAGGCAAGGACTATGTCTCTTTGTTTGCTGCTATAATACCCTGTATCTGGCACTTACTAGACACTCAATAAATATTAGTTTGTTGAATGGGTGAGTGAGTGAATGAATGAATGAATGAGAAAGTGAAAGTTTTTATTTATAAAACACATATTTTTAAAATTTGTAAAATTAAAAAATATTTTCTATTTGGTAGAATAATTATTTAAACAAGTTTATAAAAAATGAGATTCCTCGAGAAGTTAATGAAATGTTCACAAAATATGTTGAGAGCAGTGTTGCGAAAGTACATGAGATCTTGTAGTATGTAGTTACATGATATAAAGTAGATGTTTAATGAATTATATATCAACCATTACTCAATCTAATTCAAGTAATTCTGCTAATAGATTTGTTGTTTGTTCTAAGATGGAATTCTAATAGAAAGGTAATTAGCTCCAATTTCGTTGTTATAATGGTCTAATTAAAACAATCAGCATTCCTAGCCATGAATTGAAGAATGAGCTGCAAATAGTTCATTCAGCTAGACTTTTAAACCCATCTAGTACACGGTAAAATGTCTTATAACACACTGTAATTTTAGAAAAGAGAATAGTTGTAATATTTCATGAAGGAAGTTAGTTCTCATGTAATATTTCATGAAGGATGTAAGAACTAAGCAACCAAATGGCTTACACTTTTAGACAAAATAGTAATTTCAAATATATATATATATAGACACTAATCACAAAAATTAGGGGATCAGGGAGCATGCAGTTATTCCAGTACTTTCAGCCTTTTGTATAGCGCATTTTCACCAATGAAATAAAAGTTGGTTTTGCATCTCATTTGCATAATCAACTTTTTTTGACTTGTCGTTTGCTTTTCTGATGTTCTTGTTTAATAAAATAATTCAGATGTTTTTTTTAATCACTTCATATTCAGTTTGAAATATCCCCTAATTTTTGTGAGCAGTATAATAACTTCACATATATATATGTGCTTATTGCTCTGGTAAGATGAATTTTCTAATTGATAATCCAACATCAAATTCTGACTGATGTGTGTGGGGTTTTATTTTTCTATTTAATGATCCATTACTAAATGTTGGATCGCACCTGTCACTCTAAGAACAATTTCAGAACAGACAGGTTAGGGTTGGATCAATTCAGATGAAATGCAGAGAGTGGTTGAACCAACAGTTTAGATGTGATATTGGCATGAGTTTAATTTACTGGAGGATGGTTCAATTTCACTTCTTTTTAGCTTTGTAGCCATGTGACTAAAGTTATAAATTGGATATCATTCAACAGTTGCAATTGTATGTATTTTTCTCTTTTATAAATAATGCGTAAACCAACTATCAGATAAATTAAAATCTATCATCTTAGTCCATTTTTACAGAATAATGACCTCATCATTGATGCTACCCTTTTTTATAGTTTTATTGCTAAAATCACAAGCTTATACAGTAAGAGATATCAATGTATATATTTAAAATTTTCAAACACCTTCACTTAACTTTCTCATTTTAGCTTTCAGTTTCTATCCAATGTAATAGTTCAAGAGAATATAAATAAAAAAAAATTGTGCACACATGTCATAATATTTGCTGGTTATTTATGTAATATTTTAAAATAAAACATACATAATAGATAGTATTTGACATTATGTACTAACACACATTATTAAGATTAGATTTGTTTTTGCCACAATCTGAGATTCATACAGGGTTGGGCAAAAGTAGGTTAACAGAATTTATTCTTGTATCATTATTTATTAATTACTGTATTGTTTTCCATAATCACAACTGTAAACCTACTTTTGCTCTGCCCTTTATATCTATAATATACAAAATTCCAAACCTGTACTTTTATTTTCTATTATTATGCTTTAAAGGCACAAATACATTTTCCCCCTGTATTCATCTAAAATGCAAAACATGGTAAAATATGGTGGCATTGTGGTGTTTATTAAGTGAGGCTCTGTTTCAAAATTCCAAAATGAACTTGCAAAAATTGCATCCAGTTGCCTAGAAAAAGCTGTCTCATTTGCTTGTGTATTGCTTTGTTTCAATTTTGTGGAAACCGTTGTGGTGTCCCAGCGTCTCTTACCTAATCATAAAGTGGTATGTGGACAGAAAAAATATAACCACAAATAAAGGCAGAAAATAATTCAAGAAGGCACAATATTTTTTACATTTTTTTAACCTAAGAGTCTGGCTGTTTTATACAATAACCTTAAAACCAATTATTATACTTTTTAGGTGTGTTGGAAGATGTTACAGTGGCCTGCCCATCCTGAGCACATTGGTGAGGGGCCTCGTATCACAGGAGCAATGATAAGGCCAGTGTGACAGCTCTGGCTTGGAGTCTTTGTGGGGACAGGAAGCTTCATTTGGCACAGGATTCCACATGTCTTTTTTCTCCAATTTACAGTAGAGAAATGGAAGTCTTCTTTCAGTAGTTACCACAACCTGAAGGATATCCTATGAATTTTACTTTGTGACTTTAAACATCTATGTGCTTTTTAAGTTAGTATCTTCAAGGGTCAAATTAGGTAAAGTACTTGGTAGAGTTTGTTCAAGGATTTTGAGTACCATTTTGACTTGGGTTCTTTTTTAAAAAAATAACTAAGATGTCTGCCTATGTAAGATGTAAGAAACTCAGAGGATTGGTGTGTGTGTGTTTCAGATGAAGTTTTTATGTGTATCAGTTTACATTTAGCAGACAAATTAGTACTTTTACTTGGAGAACATTCTTCATAAAAAGGAGGCATTATTTTTCTTTGCAAATTAGCAAATAAATGTAATGTGACTCGTGATATTCTCTTTGCAGGAGTTAAAAGGCTGTTTGCAACATAAACGTGCTCACTGCTCTTTCTTTAAAATAATTTTTTTTATTATCAATATATTCACATGGTTCAAAAATAAACAATATAATACAGAGTGAAAAGTCTTGTTTCTGTCTCCCTGAACACTATCCCCAAACCCTTCATCCATACCTTTCTTGTTTTATTCAAGAGTTTTAAAGACATTATTTATATTTGAAACATAACATATCAATACTTTTGAAAATATGAATAAATGAAAAGAAATCAAATTATGGTTAAAAGGTAGTACTTAAATCTTTAAATTTCCTGACTCAGTTCACTTGACTAATTCTAGTTTTTTGATTCCTAAGTTAGATTTCTTTGTTAATATAGTGTATTTAAAATTATATACATGCCTGTCTGAACTTAAAGTAATCACTTTTAAAGGGAAAGTTAAATGAATACAGTTAGGTTATTTTGTTTGGAAAGTTCTGAAATTAGGTTTTCTCACTAGGTGGCACTTTTGTGTCTGGAGGTCAAGAAGGGAATTGCTTGCTTTCTGCACAGTTAACACACAATTACCACGGAGACCTAACAAGTTGCAAGAAGGGAAAGGTCTCCATATTTTCTCCTCTCTAAATATTGTTGTACTCATAATTCTCCTCTGTGCTAAATATGCTCTTCCAAGTGAAATGAAATTGTTGTAATTTCTTCTTTAGACCGGAAGCTATATTATATTAAGGTTCATACCCAGGTAAGAAAAGGTTATGGCAACTGTTACTTTGACCTGGGGGAAAACACACTAAGAAAATTCAACTGGTAGGTTGAATTTATCACAGAAAAGTTCTTTATAGCACATGAATGACCTGGAAGATATTCTCTCACTTTCTCGGAGGATTCTAAATATCCATCTAATAACAAAAAGCTTTAAACACGTTTTGGTGGTATTATTATCTTCCTTAGGCATTGACATGTCCTGTACTAAAAATGGGTCAAAGTGATTTATCTTGTCTGATTTTCACATCTCTTATGACACAAGTAAAACAATACAGATATGCATAACATAATGTAGGTGTTCCACTGGCCACAGGACTCTTGCCAGAAATTCCAGAAGTTCAGCAGGCAATAAGGGAAGAAAAAAATGTAACCACTATAGAACAAAGAAATGCACTAGTTTGCTTTTTATTAGATATGTTTGATTCTGCAAGAATTATTTTTTCATGTATTAATTTACTAGACACTTTTTGCCCACCTACTATGTGCCTGGCATTATGCTGTTTGTCCGGGATGCAAAGGTGGATTAGACTACATCTGCATTTCAAGCTGCATCTTATCTAGAATTCTCTATCTTAATCAAACCTCCACTATCCTCATAAGAATTACTCTGACTCAGCTCCACATCTTTTTATATACAACCTCTTCCACATCAAAATCTCTCTCAAATGTACCTCTTTTAAGACACCTTTTAGCTCGGATTACTTCCATATAGTCTGGATTCCGAATGTGTGATTTGTAAATGTTTATATGTCACCTCAACCTGGGGAGCACTTCAAGTCATGAGTGTCAGTTCACCAGTTCTAAATGATTTTGAGCTCTGAGAACAATGTCTTCTGGATCTTTTATACACAAATTGTGACCTCAGGTCTCATTGACTGAAATACTATTTTTAACGTTTAATTGGGAGGAACAAAAGCCTACTGCAGAAGACACTTTGGTAAACAGTGGACAAGCAGGTCAGAGGGCACTAGCTAATCTTTGTGGGGCTCCTCCAAGTATCAGCTATTCAGTAGGAACACGAATAAGATAGGAAGGCCTCTGGCTGTTGCCTAGAGTCAGGCCAACTATTGTGATAATTATTTGTGCCTCTGGTTTTCAAAAATAATGTTAATGTCCAAGTGGCCCATATTCTTGTTTCCTAGTAATTTTTTTAAGGGGGGAAAGGAAAGAAAACTCAACATTCTCAACTATCTGGTGTTGTTTATCTCAGGAAGATTTTTTTCCTCACAGCTCTTCCCTGAGAATGGGGAAAAGTAGGGGAAAGACAGGAAGATACATTCTCTATTCAAATGACTATGAGGAAGATTTTCTTGCCTGTGATGATGGCATGTGAGATCACAGGATGCCCAATATTGGGATTCCATAGTGAAAAGGAGAAGGAGCCCCTAACTCCTGCAAGGATAGAGTAAGTTGAGGTGAAGTATTAACATGAAAGTTCTTTACTCTGTTTGGGAAGTTCATTTGGTTAGAGTGTTGTCCTAATATGCCAAGGTTACAGGTTTGATCCCTGGTTCAGAGCACATTCAAAAAGTCAATCAGTGAATGCATGGATAAGTGAAACAATAAATCAATGTTTATTTCTCTATCCCTTCCTCTCTCTCTAAAATAAATAAATAAAAATTTTTAAATGAGTGAAAATTCTTTGAGATGAAATGTACTCCTGGCTAAAACAAGGAAGATACTGCCTTTTCAGAACAAGGTATCTATATTCTAATTTGAACTCAAATGCAAAAGAAAGTCAGGAGAATCCCCTGACACTTCTCTATGCCTGGTGAACTGTGCCTCACTCCCCTGGACATCTAACATAAATGCAAAGAAGGGCAAAGCTACACATTTCCGAACACTTAGATGGAAATTCTAAATTAGACTGTAACACAACGGTGCCTGCTTTCTCTTCAGCCTCTCCATCATTCTACAGCTGTGCACAAGGAGTTTTTCCATTGTATTCTTCAGTCCTTAAGGATGGACAGTAATACAGTCTTTCAATACAAATGATTTTCTCCAGCATCTCCCCTTTAATTTTACCTTTTTGGGATGGTTCACTTTATCTGAGCACCCATTCGCACCAAATAAATCTCCTTTACAAGCAGACGTGCCAGTCACCTATATGAGTTGTCCCAAATAAAAATGGACCGCAGTGGAGATACTACAGCAGTTATTTCCATTGGACATCAAACTCGAAATACCTTATAATTGATATTTAAATATCAGAATTGATATTTATTGGGAATAGCAGGCAGTGAGTAGTGGTGATTTTAGAGTGAAAAAGATATGAAGATGTATGTGGAGCAATTTTTCATCTTAAGACACATATAGGTGAAGTAGATAGAAAACACAAGCACTTCAAAAACTAGATAATGACTCGTGTGGCTCTGATGTGGGGCACTTAATGTTCTAGGAGCTCTGAGGAGGACATAGTTGCCCTGAGAAGAAGCCTCACAAGAGGCAGAAGCACTTGATATGGGCCTCAGAGAATGAACACAATCTCGGTGAGAGGCTGGAAAAGCCATTTCTGATGGATGAATGATGTGATTGCGCTGGTTTGAGTGGAGTCTCTGAAAATTGTCCGGGAGAAGCGGCCAGTAAACTGGAAATGTGGATTGAGGCCAGACAGTAGAAGGAAAGTAAGGACTTTATCCTGGTGGTAATGGAGAGATAATGAAGATTTTCTAATTAAAGGTTTGGCATGATTAAATGGTGTTTTAGGGAGATTACTGTGGCAGCAGTGAATTGGAGGGGGAGAAACAAGTAAGCGATTAGTTAGGAGACTATTCTAATCAGCCAGGCTTGAAGCAGCAGGGGTTTGGGGGCAATGGGCATTGAAAGGAAGGGTGGAGTGTGGGAGATAGAGCAAGGGAACACCCAACAAGCCGCAGAGACTCATGGATATTCGGGACAAAGGAAAGGAAGGTGGCAGCGGGTGTCGGCACCCCAGACAGCGAGGGGAATTGGAAGGGAACCACCGGAAGTAAAGAGGGAGATTGGAGAATTGAATTAGCTGAGCATCAGGGTAACTAAAAGGCATCCAAGTTCAAATGTTGAGCAGGTAGGTAGTGATGCAAAATTTGAGGCTCAGGAGGGCAGTCAGGCTAAGGACCTAGACCTCTCTCTTTTATAAGTCAATCTGGTTTCTTTCCCCAGAAAGAACTGAAATCCAATGATTAAGCAATTATGATAGAATGTGCATATTTTGGGACGTGTCCCCACATATTAACAGGAAGGGAAAATCCAGGCTATTCTTTGAATATTTTAAACTTCTGAAAATATACTTGTAAAATAACACCCAAATATTTCAAATGAATATTTTTTAAACTTAAATTCCCCAGATAATATTCCCAAACATTCAAATTTCTTCCTTCAGGGAGGTTCAGGCTTAGTGTCTAATAGAGTTCAATTACAGAATCATTTCCATGTTGAATGTAGTGGTGATTGCACTATCTACATGGTACTCTGTAACTGCTATGTGACTTCAGATGAATGGTACAAGAGCCCTCATAATCCTTGTAGGCCCTTTGCCTAATTCTCTCATGCAAATTAGAGGGAAGAGAGGCTTCCAGGTTTCATTTATCAGGAAAGTGCATCCTTCTAGCAAAAAGAATCAGCAAGAAGAGACACACGTGTCCTTTAATGTGTGCTGCATAACTAATGGCATGTGGCCACTTGGAATTCCACCAGACTAAATGCCGACTGGTTTTCTCCTTCAAAAAGTAGAACATTATGGATCAAATGTGACCACGGTAGAAATAAAACAGCTTTACACCTCACCCTTAGGGGTATGGACTCTGCTGCCAGAATCCTTACCACATGATCAAGATCTCTAGAGCTCATTGTCTGAGCTTTGCAATGAGATTCAAGGGACCAAACACACCACTGAAATCAGACATTATTTGAAACACTTTTTTTTAAACCTAAAAACCAAATACTGGTAAACAATTGGCTTCCAAAGTTAGCAGAACAACTCCTCTTAATTCACAAATGTATTTGAGTAGCACTTGCCCTTACATGAGACTCACAAGGGGAATCTGAAGGCTGTGTTGTCATCTGTGAATTTGGGAGCTCCATGGTGTTTTTAATGATCCCTGACTGTGAGGGGAGTTATAACCATCATGGCTGATTATCTTCTGGCCACAAAGAGTTTAAAATCCTACTCACAGTCGTTGATTCCATCAGCAAAACTTGTACTTGTTCTCATGCACAGGTAACATCTACTGACTTCCCCAGGAGACTTTGTCAGCAACTTGAACTACTGTTTCGAGTTGGACTAGGGAAGTGGTGATGTGAGATTCTCCCCTAGAAAAAAAAGAGCTTTTAACTGAAGCCCAAGCTCCACTGTTCAACACCCCCAGAAACTTGGAAAGGGAAATTGAGATCTCCTAGGCATCACCATCTTCCCGCCCCCAACCTTTCCTGGCTCAAGAAGCATCTGAATTTAGCAAACACTCAAAATTATCAATCCTATGTTTTACATTCAAGCAATGAACAAAGAATCCCACTTAAGAATTCTGATTTATCTGTGTTCAAATCTTTCTGTTGGTATATAATAGATAATATTGAATTATCAAAAAGTTTACCCAGAGTGGATAAAGCGTCAACCTGGGAACACTGAGGTCGCCAGTTCAAAACCCTGCACTGGTCTGGTCAAGGCACATATGGGAGTTGATGCTTCTAGCTCCTCCCCCCTTTCTCTCTCTCTCTCTCTCTCTCTCTCTCTCTCACTCTGTGTCTCCTCTCTAAAATAAATAAATAAAAAGAAATAATAAAAAGATCATTTTAAAAAGTTTACCCAGAAAGACTGGATCAGGTTGGGGAGAAACTACTTCCTCCACACCTCATAAGATACCAAGTTATCAGTAGAGCCTTTTCTCTGAAGACAAGGTGGTGGGATTAGATGACTTCTAAGGACCTTCTTAGCTCTGTGAGTCTGTGTCTTTGGTTAAGCTGAATATACTTGCACATAGTGCCCTGCTGCATAGGTCTCTACTCAACTGAAACACTGCCTCTGACCTCTCCAGGTAATGGTCTCTGCCCATGAATATCTGCTAGGTGCTCCAAGCCTCAAAAATAGGGAAATACACACATACACTTATATTTATTTTATTTTACTTTTTTTACAGACTCCTTCATGCGGAATCCACCTGGTAAGCCCACTAGGGGGTGATGCTCTGCCCATCTGAGGCCGTTGTTTTGTTGCAACCCAAGTCATTTTTTAGCACCGGAGGCAGAGGCCATGGAGCCATCTTCAGCTCCCGAGGCCAACTTGTTTCTATTGAGCCATGGCTACAGAAGGAGAGGAGGAGAGAAGTGAGAGGGGAAGTAGTGGCGAAGCAGATAGGCACTTCTCTTGTGTGCTCTGACCGGGAATCGAACTTGGGACATACACATGCCAGGCCAATGCTCTACCAGTGAGCCAACTGGCCAGGGTCACACACTCTTATTTTAAATATAAACTGAGTTGATCCCAAATTTTCTGACGTACTTAAAATTTAACTTTTTCTATATTTAAGAATAACTTATAAATTCTGGTATTAAAGTAAATATATATTTTTGCTTGCTAATAACCATTCTGAAGCAATATATAAAAAGATATTATGTAAAGGAATTTAATTGTGGTTAATTCAAGGTAACCGAGGTTGATTGTTTGGTCTTGGTTCTCCTTCAGCAAAGAAACTCAAAGATCAAAATATCATCTTTTTCCAGTTGTTCTCAGTTAAAAATAAATTCTGAATTTTTCTTTTATTAATATTTTGCCCTTTATTATGTGTCAGAAATAGAAAGGGTAGAGTGCTGAAATGTGATCTTGATGTATGACTTTACTGCTCTTTCTACTAACTGCTGAATTATTATCATTTCACAGAAATTACATCTGAAAGGGACGAATGTGTTTTTAAATCGCATGATTCCAACTGAATAACCTTTGCTAAAGTGATTAGTAATTTCTTCAAGTGGTAAGCTTGAAAATACTCAATTCCAAGGACCTATATAACCCGTTCACTCTTTCTCTACTATTGTCACACACGAAGCAGAAAACACAAGGAAAATGTTTACAATATAAGGAATGTGTGCTACTTTATAGGTATCAGGAAAAAGAGAAAAATAACCAGACAACCAACAAGCTACTCTGGGGAAAAACAGTGGAGGGTGGGGTGGAATGAAGATACTGTTCAATACTTAAATTAACAAATCTTAATTCCCTAGTGGTGCCTTTATACATTAATTGTGTGAGAGTTCCACTCTATGAGCAAATTTAATCTCAGGAAGTGACTTAGGCACTGGGAAGAATAGGCAAAAATATGTCATCAAATACAAAACAAATTACCTCAGACTCAGGAACCCAGAGGCCATGTTCTGAAAGCATGTTTTGCGAGGAGAGGAGGGAATTACTTTCTCAGGGGATACTGTCTGCAGAAGAGGTAGCGGGAGGTGCTCTGGCTGCCAAGTCAATTTGCACTCACCTTGTGAGGAGACCCTGTAAACACCAAATTGACAGCCTCTGGGTGCCCCCTACTTACTCCTGAAGGTGACTTTAAACTGATGTTGTGGAGTAAACTTTCATTTGCTTTGTTTTGAGTTTGAATAATGAAAGGAGTGATTTTCAGGTCTGCTCAGAATCCCTGGAAAACTTTTAGGACCAGGATTGACAAAATCAGCTGCAGATTTGATTTGAAGACAAGTAACAGGATTCCAGTAGGATATGAGTGGATTTCAAATGGTTCTGGACATCCATTTATATTCTATCTTCTTGTATTTTAGAATAGACCCCATGAGATTGTTTTATCTCTTCCTCTTTCAGGAAGAGTCTCTCTTGTGTCCAAGACAGAAGAACCACCCTTTGTCCTCCTTTCTCTTGCCCTTCTGGCCTCTAATTATAACCAGATCTATTCCTTGTGGGGAAAAGGCAGGATGGTAAAATGGTTAAGATGATGGTCTCTGAAGACTGCCTGGGTTCAAATCCTGACTCTTCCACCTATGGCTGTGTCACTTTGTTCCAGGGACTTAACTCTGTGCTTCAGCTTTGCCTTCTGTAAAACAGGGATTCATTCACTCACTTCAACAAGTGTTTATTGAGTACTCTAGGCACAGCGATGAAAACGAGTCTCTGCTCTTACAGAATTTCCATTATAGTGGGGAGAACAGCAATAAACAAATAAACTAAGATGTACTAGATAGTAATAAGTGCAATGAAGACAATAAAAATAGGTTTATGTGGTAGAGTGACAAGATGGCCTTTGAAATGGTGACCAGAATGACAGGGAGGCACCCATGAAAAGATCATGGGTAAAAGCTTTCCAGGCAAAGGGAACAGTAAGTATAAACCCTAAGGTAGAATGAGTTTGGTGTGTTCACGGTGGAGAAAGGCCAATGTGGCTGGAACATCATGGGCAAGCAAGAGAGATGATGAAAACAGGCCAGAGAAAGGGATACTAGTGCTTGGTAGACCAGAGTATTTTATTCTGAATATAATGGAAGTCACTAAAATGTTTTAAGCAGAGGAATGATGTGATTTGATTTACACCGACTGTGTTATGTGGAGAAGAGATTGTGGCGGAGCTGGAAGGCAGCAGAGAGACTGTTTGGAGACCGCAGCAGTGAACCAGGCAAGAGGACAGTAGTCTAGAAAGAAATGGTCTGATAGATGCTGGATATGTCTGGAAAGAATAGTCAAAAGAGGTTGTTAATGGATTTGGAAATAGGAATTAAAAAAATAAACATGTAACAACTAAGGTACTGCAATGAAGAATTGATGCTTCTCATCTCTCTCCCTCCCTGTTTATCTGTCCCTATCTACCCCTCTCTCTGACTCTCTCTGTCTCTGTCCAAAAAAAAAAAAAAAATAGATGCCTTTTAGGATTTTGGCTTGAGCAACCAGGTGCTGTAGATGATAGTGTTATTTATTGTGATAAGAAAGCCTAGAAGGAAAAGCAGGTTAAGGTAAGGGAGAATCAAAGGTTCTGATTTGGACATGATGCTTGAGATGCATATTAATTGTGCAAATAATGAGAAATGTGAGGCAAAATATTGGGTAAGTGGAGAAACATCAGGGCTGGCAATTTGTTTTTTGTTGTTGTTGTTTATTGGTTTGTTTTTGACAAAGAGTCAGAGAGAGCGGTAAATAGGGACAGACAGACAGACAGGAACGGAGAGAGATGAGAAGCATCAATTTTTCGTTGCGGCACTTTAGTTGTTCATTGATTGCTTTCTCATATGTGCCTTGACCAGGGGGCTACAGCAGACTGAGTGACCTCTTGCTCAAGCCAGCAACCTTAGGTCCAAGCTGGTGAGCTTTGCTCAAACCAGATGAACCCGCGCTCAAGCTGGCGACCTTGGGGTTTCAAACATGGGTCCTCCACATCCCAGTCCTATGCTCTATCCATTCTGCCACTATCTGGGTAGGCATGGCTTGCAATTTGAAGACTAGAAGAATCCGTGTGGTATTTAAAGCCATGTGATTAGATGAGATCAGCTGGACAGCGATTGCAGAGGAAGAAGATAAGAAGATGCAGTAGAAGTAAGAGGGAAGGTGGAGAAACAGCCAAGGAGACTGAGAAGGACAGATAGGGAGGAAGAAAACCAGAGGGTATGGTGTCAGAAAAACCAGGAGAAGAGTTTCAAAAAGGAGAGAGCAGTCAACTGTGTAAAATGCCACTGAAGTTTATTAATTCAAGAGTATTACTGACCATTGATTGGACTTTCCAATTTGGAGTTGTTGTTAATCCCTAGAACAGCAGCTGTGAAGTGCTGAAGACAAAGCTTGTATAGAATGGGTTCACGCAGAGGCAGAGCAGGTTTAATGATGGTCAGATCAATGCCCAGTGGGTAGAGAAAGTCCGCAGGGAAGTGTTTAGTTATGATCACGGGCTCTGAATACTGACTGTGAGATCTGACGTATCTTGGGAGAAAATAATACAGAACTAATACAAAATTAGGTGTATATATAAATATCTATTTAGAATGAGAAGTCATAAAATAAATTATAAAATTTAAAAGCCTGACAAATCCCATACACAACAAAATAAAAAAAATATTTTATGAACTATGAGATGCACCTCTATAATATTTTTCCTTCTTATTTGTCTAACTAACCTACTTTATATGACAATGATCTTTATATATCATACATTATATGTATATAAGTCACCATCCCCACTTACCTTCTTTAGCCTATAAGTATATGTCTCATACATGGGTAGAATGCGCTGCAGTCACCGATGGGTTTTTTCTTGTTTTATTTTACTGGTGGAATTTTGAGTATTATTTTTTAGTAGGAGTATAGAGATCTGAACTATTCTCCACTGTAACCTGGAGGCTCAGCTGAAGAGGTTGAACTGAATAGGTGTAACCAAAGCCTGAGAAATAGGCTGACAATTAATGATAGGAAAAGTTGTCTTTGATATCTTGTTATGCCGGGGTTTCTCAGCCTCCTACTGTTGATATCTGGGGCCAGATAATTCTTTGCTTTGGAAGCTGTTTTGTGTTTTATACAATGTTTAGCAGCATCCTTGTCCTTTACCAACGAGATGCCAATAGACAACCAAGAATGTCTCCAGACATTGCCAAATGCTCTTGTGGGGGTGGGGGGATTTCTCCCAGTTGAAAACCACTAAGTTACACTAACTATATGTGGTCCTTGGTTGACCTTTCCTGCTGTGAATTTGTGGTCTGGGATTATATGCATTTGTCCCAGAGTTCTTGTTAGTTTTTGCTCTTTGACTGAGGCTTGACTTTTATCTCTACAAGAAGTTATGCAGGATAAAAAGGGCAAGGTATCTCTTCACCTTCCTTGCATCCCATTTCTGACCTAGACTCTCTCCCTGCAGTCAGACCTCAGCAAGCTGAAAAACTTAAAACTCTCAGAAAACTCCTGGGGCAAAATGAATTATGACCACAGAACCTTGAAGAATGAGGAGGAGTTGAGTATGAAAGGCCTCAACTAGTTGATGATCAGAACTAAGGAGTAACTTGTGAAAGTTGAGTGAATTAGTTATTTTTTCAATGACAAAAGCAAACATTATTTTAGGCAAGAGTGCATTTAGCCTGACCAGGCGGTGGCGCAGTGGATAGAGCGTCGAACTGGGATGCGGAAGACCCAGGTTCGAGACCCCGAGGTCACCAGCTTGAGCGCGGGCCCATCTGGCTTGAGCAAAAAGCTCGCCAGCTTTGACCAAGGGCGCTGGCTCTAGCAAGGGGATTGCTCAGTCTTCTGAAGGCCCGCGGTCAAGGCACATGTGAGAAAGCAATCAATCAACAACTAAGGTGTTGCAATGACAATGAAAAACTAATGATTGATGCTTCTCACCTCTCTCCATTCCTGTCTGTCTGTCCCTATCTATCCCTCTCTCTGACTTTCTCTCTGTCCCTGTAAAAAAAAAAGGAAAAAAAAAAGAGTGCATTTAACAAACTTTTGCTCTAAGAAGTGGTACAAGTGGAAAATAAACATTAATTTTAAGAATTGTTGAGAAGTAATCAGTTAACAACTACAGTGAAGCAACTACAAGTTGATGCTTCTCACCTCTCTTCTCCCTTCACTTCTTGTCTCTCTCTTTAAAAAATAAAATAAGTAAATAACTAAATAAATAAAATTTAAGAAGTGTTTAACAAACATAAGACCAATATCAAGATAAAGAGGATGCTACAAATGTTTGGAGAGACCATCTTTAAACTTTCTAACATAAAAGACAACTAGGGGGGGAGCAAGATGGCGACGGAGTAGGCGGACGTACCAACTTCCAAATCCCAGAACCAAAGTGGATTACAACTCAATTTTAAGAACCATCATCTGGATAAACCAACTTTGAACAAAACTAAGTGGACTCTTCAACCAAGGAACACAGAAGAAGCCACATTGAGACTGGTAGGAATAGCGAAAACGCGAAGAGGGCTGCCCAGCTCCCCGGAGCAAACGGCAGCCCGGAGAGACCCGCGGGGCGGGAGGAGAGTTTGGCGGAGAGGGAGGGACCTGGGTCCCAGGAACCAAGCCCCAGCCTGCAGTCCCAGAGCCAAGAAGAGGCGTTTGGACAGTTTTGAGCTGTGAAACAAGTGAGGGAGCTCCCAGGCCTACAGTGTGGAGTATTAGGTCCCTTCCTACTCTGCTGAGGGCTGCTTAAGGGTTTGGGGCGGCAGGACGCTGAAAGGCGGTTCTGTCGGCGTGGGCAGAGGCCAAGCCGGTGGGAGATCGGTCTAGCCCAGAGGGTCGGAGGGTAAGCGCGAGAGCGGTCCGGAAGCTGCGGGCCCGCCTTTAATCCCACTTACGGGGACAAAGCGGGAGGCCAGGAACAGGCAGGCCCTGCGCAAGCCGGCCCTGACCGCGGGGACCGGGCTAGGACCAGGGACGGGCAGGGGCTCGTGGCTGAGCTGACGCTACCAGTCCGCGCCCCCCCCCCCCCGCCGCCCGCCGGAGAAACCGCGGTTGGCCAGTATACGTGCGCGAGCGGGCTCCGAGCGCGGGAACGGGGTGGACCCCGAGACAGGCGGAGGCTCGCAGCTGAGCCCACGGCTGCTATCCCCATCCGGCCGGAGAAACCCCGGATAGCGTTAATACGTGCACGAGCGGGCTCCGAACGCGGGGGCGGGGTAGAGTCCGGGACGAGCGGAAGTACGCAGCTCGGCGGAAGCCAGCAGCTCGGCGGAAGCCAGCAAACACGCCCGCCCCAATAAATCTTGGTTTCCGACCCTGCGCAAAGGGCTCTGGCCTCGAGGGCGGGGCTAAAGCTCCTGACGGGCAAAAGCTTACAGCTGAGAGCACGTCAAAAGCCCCGCCTAACCCGCGGAACTGTAGCGAGCAGGCTCCGACTGCTGGTTCTGGGCGGAAGTCCGGAAATAGGCTGGGTCCGCAGCTGAGGAAAGGTGCTCGCCTCTACCCTTGGTGCTAATCTTGTGGCTTCAGTCACAGCCCCTCCCACGGAGGAGAGGCAGAAATCACAGCAAAAGCCACAGTGGGCCGGCGCTGGCAATGCTCATACCCAACCACCCTAGGCGCCGGCAGAGGGGGTGGGGGGCCTGCAGATAGACCACACCTAGAGAACACAAAGGCAACACCTACTGGACTCCAGTGGCCACAACTTGCTTATACACAGAAAAAATGGGCAGGCAGAGGAATGCAAACCAAATGAATCAAGAGAAATCCCCAGAGAAGGACCTGAATGAACCAGATATAACCAAATTACCAGAAGCAGAATTTAGAATAATGATAGTTAGGATGTTCAAAGAAATTAGAGCAACAATGGATAGTCATTATGAACACCTAAATAAAGAGATAACAAGTATAAAAAATGAAATTGAAATAATAAAAAAGAATCAGACAGAAATGACAAATACAGTATCAGAACTGAAGACCACAATGGAAGGAATTAAAAGCAGGATGGATGACGCTGAGGATCGAATAAGCGAGTTAGAGGACACAATAAACAAAGGCACAGAAGCAGAGAAGAAAAAGGAAAAGAGACTTAAAAAATGTGAGGAAACTCTAAGGGAGCTTTGTGACAACATGAAGAGAAACAACATTCGCATCATAGGGGTGCCTGAAGAAGAGGAGAGAGGACAGGAAATGGAAACTTTGTTCAATCAAATTATAGCAGAAAACTTTCCTAAATTAAGGCTGGGAAACACTCCACACATTCAAGAAGCACACAGAACTCCATTAAGGAGAAACCCAAAAAAATCTACACCAAGACACATCATAGTTAAAATACCAAAGCTAATGGATAAAGAAAAAATTTTAAAAGCTGCTAGAGAAAAAAAGACTATCACCTACAAAGGAGCCCCCATAAGGATGACATCAGACTTCTCAACAGAAACACTTGAGGCCAGAAGGGAATGGCAAGAAATAATCAAAGTAATGCAGAACAAGAACCTACAACCAAGACTACTTTATCCAGCAAGGCTAACGTTTAAAATTGAAGGAGAAATAAAGAGCTTCCCAGAAAAAGAAAGCCTCAAGGAATTCATAAAAACCAAACCAATTCTGCAAGAGATACTAAGGGGCCTCTTGTGAACAGTTTAAAGGGAGGAAAGAATAGAGCAAAAGAAGAATACAGCTTTAAAGAATAAAATGGCAATAAACAACTACATATCAATAATAACCTTAAATGTAAATGGATTAAATGATCCAATCAAAAGACATAGGGTAGCTGCATGGATAAAAAAACAGGACCCATACATATGCTGTCTACAAGAGACACACCTTAAAATAAAAGATGTTCATAGACTGAAGGTAAAAGGATGGAAAAAAATATTTCATGCAAATGGAAATGAAAAAAAAGCAGGGGTAGCAATACTTATATCAGACAAAATGGACTTTAAAACAAAGGCTGTAGTAAGAGATAAAAGAGGACACTACATAATGATAAAGGGAACAATTCAACAGGAAGATATAACTATTGTAAATATCTATGCACCAAACATAGGAGCCCCGACATACATAAAGCAGACTTTGATGGATATAAAGGGCGAGATTAACAGCAATACTATCATAGTAGGGGATTTCAATACCCCTCTAACAACACTGGATAGATCCTCAAGAAAGAAAATTAATAAAGAAACAGCAGACTTAAAGGAGACACTAGATCAACTTGATTTAATAGATATCTTCAGAACTTTTCACCCTAAAGCAGGAGAATATACATTCTTCTCAAGCGCTCATGGTACGTTTTCTAGGATAGACCACATGTTAGGACACAAAAATGGTCTCAATAAATTTAAGAAGATTGAAATCATATCAAGCATTTTCTCTGATCACAATGCCATGAAACTAGAAATTAACCACAAAAGAAAAACTGAAAAATACTCAAACACTTGGAAACTAAATAGCTTGTTATTAAATAATGAATGGATTAACAATGAGATCAAAGAAGAAATAAAAAAGTTTCTAGAAACAAATGATAATGAGCATACATCAACTCAAAATTTATGGGACACAGCAAAAGCAGTTCTGAGAGGGAAGTTTATTGCACTACAGGCATATTATAAGAAGCTAGAAAAAGCTCAAATAAGCAACTTGACACTGCATCTAAAAGAACTAGAAAAACAACAACAAATAAAACCCAAGACAAGTAGAAGAAAGGAAATAATAAAGGTCAGAGCAGAAATAAATGACATAGAGGCTAAGGAAACAATACAGAGGATCAATGAAACAAGAAGCTGGTTCTTTGAAAAGGTAAACAAGATTGATGAACCTTTAACTAGACTCACCAAGAAAAAAAGAGAGAGGACTCAAATAAATAAAATTAGAAAGGACAGTGGAGAAATAACAACTGACACAACAGAAATACAAAGCATTGTAAGAAAATACTATGAAGAACTATATGCCAAAAAATTAGACAATCTTGGTGAAATGGACAAATTTCTTGAATCATATAACCTTCCAAAAATCAATCTGGAAGAATCAGAACACCTAAACAGACCAATTACAGCAAATGAGATAGAAACAGTTATCAAAAAACTCCCAAAAAAGAAAAGTCCTGGGCCTGATGGCTTCACAAGTGAATTCTATCAAAAATTCAAAGAAGAACTAACTCCTATTCTCCTGAAGCTATTTCAAAAAATTCAAGAGGAAGGAAGAATTCCAAACTCCTTTTATGAGGCGAGCATAATTCTGATCCCAAAACGGGGCAAAGACAACACAAAGAAAGAAAATTATAGGCCTATATCCCTGATGAATTTAGACGCTAAAATTCTCAACAAAATATTAGCCAACCGGATCCAGCAATATATGAAAAAAATCATACACCACGATCAAGTGGGATTTATTCTGGAGAGGCAAGGCTGGTTCAATATTCGCAAATCAATCAATGTGATTCACCACATAAACAAAAGGAAGGACAAAAATCACATGATAATTTCAATAGATGCAGAAAAGGCATTTGATAAAATCCAGCACCCATTCATGCTCAAAACTCTCAGTAAAGTGGGAATACAGGGATCATTCCTTAACATAATAAAGGCCATCTATGATAAACCGACAGCAAACATCATACTAAATGGACAAAGATTAAAAGCAATCCCCTTAAGATCAGGAACCAGGCAGGGTTGCCCACTTTCACCACTCTTATTCAACATAGTTCTGGAAGTCCTAGCTACAGCAATCAGACAAGAAGAAGAAATAAAAGGCATACAAATTGGAAAAGAAGAAGTAAAACTGTCATTATTTGCAGATGATATGATATTGTATATTGAAAACCCTAAAGTCTCAGTCAAAAAACTACTGGACCTGATAAATGAATTCAGCAAGGTGGCAGGATATAAAATTAATACTCAGAAATCAGAGGCATTTCTATACACCAACAATGAAATATCAGCAAAAGAAATTAAGGAAACAATCCCCTTCACTATTGCAGCCAAAAAAATAAAGTACCTAGGAGTAAATTTAACCAAGGAGGTTAAGGACTTGTACTCAGAAAATTATACAACATTGATAAAAGAAATCAAGGAAGATACAAACAAGTGGAAGCACATACCGTGCTCATGGCTAGGAAGAATAAACATCATTAAAATGTCTATATTACCCAAAGCAATTTATAAATTCAATGCAATACCAATTAAAATACCAATGACATACTTCAAAGATATAGAACACATATTCCAAAAATTTATTTGGAACCAAAAAAGAACACGAATAGCCTCAGCAATCTTAAAAAGAAAAAATAAAGCAGGAGGTATCACTCTTCCTGATATCAAGGTTTACTACAAGGCCATTATACTCAAGACAGCCTGGTACTGGCATAAGAACAGGCACATAGATCAATGGAACAGAACAGAGAACCCAGACATAAACCCACACCTTTATGGACAACTGATATTTGACAAAGGAGGAAAGAACATACAATGGAGTAAAGACAGCCTCTTTAACAAATGGTGTTGGGAAAATTGGACATCTACCTGCAAAAAAATGAAACTAGACCATCAACTTACACCATTCACAAAAACAAACTCAAAATGGATAAAAGACTTAAATGTAAGCCGTGAAACCATAAACATCTTAGAAGAAAACATAGGCAGCAAGCTCTCCGACATCTGTAGCAGCGGTATATTTGCCGATTTATCTTCAAGGGCAACTGAAATAAAAGGCAAGATAAACAAATGGGACTATATCAAACTAAAAAGTTTTTGCACAGCTAAAGACAATAAGAACAGAATAAAAAGACAAACCACACAATGGGAGAACATATTTGACAGCACATCTGATAAGGGGTTAATAACTAAAATTTATAAAGAACTTATAAAAAGCAACACCAGGAAGACAAACAACCCAATCAAAAAATGGGCAAAAGAAATGAATAGAAATTTCTCCAAAGAGGACATACAGATGGCCAATAGGCATATGAAAAAATGCTCAACATCACTAATCATTAGAGAAATGTAAATTAAAACCACAATGAGATATCACCTCACACCAGTCAGAATGGCACTTATCAGCAAAACAACACAGAATAAGTGCTGGCGAGGATGTGGAGAAAAGGGAACCCTTCTGCACTGCTGGTGGGAATGCAGACTGGTGCAGCCACTGTGGAAAACAGTTTGGAGATTCCTCAGAAAATTAAAAATCGAACTGCCTTTTGACCCAGCTATCCCACTTTTAGGAATATACCCTAAGAACACCATAGCACTGTTCGAAAAGAAGAAATGCGCCCCCATGTTCGTGGCAGCATTGTTCACAATAGTGAAGATCTGGAACCAGCCCAAGTGTCCGTCAGAAGACGAGTGGATTAAAAAGCTATGGTACATATATACTATGGAATACTACTCAGCCATAAGAAACGATGACATCGGATCATTTATAACAAAATGGATGTACCTTGATAACATTATACGGAGTGAAATAAGTAAATCAGAAAAAAAGAAAAACTGAGAACAGCACGATTACATACATAGGTGGGACATGAAAGTGAGGGTATGAGACATGGACAAGAGAGTGGTGGTTATGGGATGAGGGGAGGGAGGGAAGAATGGGATAGGGAGGAGGGGAGGGACGCAGGGAAAACCAGATTGAAGGTGACAGAGGACAATTTGACTTTTGGTGATGGGTATGCAACACAATTGAATGATAAGATAACCTGGAGATGTTTTCACTGTACATATGTACCCTGATTTATTGATGTCACCCCATTAGAATTAATAATAATAAAATATATAAAAAAATGAGAAAAAAAAAAAAGACAACTAAAAGCAAACCCAATGCCACAGTGAGATCCTGCTTGACACTTACTACATTGTGTATATGTACCACAGCTTTTTATATTCACTTATCTACTGATGGGCATTTGGGCTGATTCCAACTCTTGGCCATTGTAAATAACTCTGCAATGAACTTAGGGGTGCATGTATTATTTTGAATTAGTTGAACTAGTGCACATTCAAAAGCCCAAACCAGTTTTTTAGGACTGGTTAAACTGGGTATTTTCACTGCAGAAAGAGAAGACTGAGAGAGAACCCGAGAACTGCCTTCAAAAGCCATTTGGAGGGGAGAGTCACTTCATTCTTCACTGCTCCCAAGAGCAATACTTGCATTAAAGGGTAAATGCTACCAAGGTGGATTTGAGGTCTCATAAAAGAAGGAAGAAAACTCACATTATTTCGTAGCATGTCAGGAGCAGATTTTCTACTGGTTCTTTTCACTTGTGTTATCTCATTTAATCCTGACAAGATCCCCACAAGGACAATGATTAGCCCTATTTTTCAAGAAGAGAAAATGGAGGCTTCGCAAAGTTCTGTAACCACCCCAATGTCACACAGCTGGTCAGCTTCCGAGGCAACAGTCAGACTTCTCTCTGGCTGGTTTCACACATTTGACTCAGTGCTGTGCTGTCTTCCCAACAGTTAATGCTTTTAAAATTGTGCACATTTGTGAGGGGAAGCCTTCATAGGACACAAAAGTGGATTGGATGATCCAAAACTCCTTTCCAGAAATGCTTTAACACCTCATAGGCCTGACCTGTGGTGGCGCAGTGGATAAAGCATTGACCTGGAACGTTGAGGTCGCCGGTTCAAAACCCTGGGCTTGCCCAGTCAGGGCACATATGGGAGTTGATGCTTCCTGCTCCTCCCCTTCTCTCTCTCTCTCTCTCTTCTAAAATGAATAAATAAATTAAAATATATATATTAAAAAAAAAACACCTCACAATGTACTCTCACACTGCAATGTCTCAATTGGCTCATTCTCTGAAGACAATGTGGTAAAACAAAATTATTAGTAATTCACAGGTTGTGTTAGTCAGATGAATTAATAAATGTGCAGAATCTAATACAGTGACATCAACATTATCCAGCAAATAACACTGGGGAACAAAATTTTTGTTGCATCCACAAAAACACTTGTTCTTACCTAATTCGAGTGTGCTGATCTCAAATCTGACATTAGTTTTTCTCTGTAAACTACAGTTATTTTGCAACTCAAGATTTTAGGTTTTCATCTTATTGTAAAGTTTTCAACTTATTATGTTAAACTAATAACTAATATGTTATTATGTTAAACTAATAATAAGTTTTCAACTTATTAAGTAGAATGTCTTCTTGGGCATCATCTTTGTGAAAATATAATAATTTATATAATGCAGTAAATACAATAATGCACTAAAAGATATGATTGCATCAGAATTTGTCTACAATTTCTAAATAGAACCTATTAAAACACTTATTTTAATCATAAAATCTGCGCAAAACTTATTTAAATTCTATTCAAGCAAAAATTTACGTTTGTAGCTCTTGCATTTGTGTATTTGTTGAGGACAGTCTCGTTTGATGCTCCAGCAGTAGTCTGTCATCACTAACAGCTCCAAGATTTTCGGGAAACTTATCAAGGTGACTGGTCAGGAAGTGAATCTTAATGCTCATATTACATCCAATGTCGTGCAAAGCGAACAGCATCCTTTGAACCAGAAGTTCATAGTTTTCGGCGCTTTTGTTGCTAAGGTGGTTCTTTGTAACTGCCACAAAAGACTGCCAGGCTGCTTTCTCCTCCTTATTTATCTTCCTGGCAAATTTTTCGTCATGTATTCATCTTCCTGGAAAATTCTTCATCACGTATGAGGGTTCAAATTTGAGGTTCGTCGAATACACCTGCTTTTATCTTCTCGAAAGACAAGGCAGGAAAAGCAGAAATAATATGTTGAAAGCATTCACTTTCTCTATTCAAAGCCTGAACACACTGCTTCATTAAGCCAAGTTGGATGTGAAGTGGGGGAAAAATGATCCTGTCTCAATTAACTACAGGTTCATTCACAATATTTTGCATCCTTACTTCCAGAGCTTCACGTTTTGGCCACTCCTTCTGTGTCCAGTGTTTCTCCCGAGCTCAGCTGTCCCACAAACACAGAATGCAAGGATACTTCGTGAAACCTCTTTGTTGTCCTAGCAGGAAATTTACCATTTTAAGATCCACACAAATGATCCAGTTATGCTCCTCATACTTCAGTAAGTCGAGGACAATTTTTATGTCATTATAATCTTCTTGCAGATGAGCTGAATAACCAATTGGAAGTGCTGCATAAACATTACTGCTGTGTAGGAGAACACATTTCAGACTCCGTTTAGAGCTGTCAAGAAATAGCCGCTATTCTGTTGGACTGTAAGTGGTAACACCTAGCTGGCTGAGAAGACTACTGATATCATGGCAGTAAACAAAGTATTTGTCTTTGTAAAAGAAGTCCACAAAAATTTGTTCACGCTTCCTGAAATGGGATACTTTAGCTTACCAGTGAAGTACATTCTTTTCTTGAAACCTGGAGGCTAATAACTCAGCTGCTTTCTTTGATAGGCCCAAATCTCTTACTAAGTCATTCAATTCAGGTTGCCTAAACTGCTGAGGGTTTAATGATTGCTTGGCATCAGAAGAAGACCCTTCAAATTCTACAACAATTTCATCATGCATCTTATCAAAATACACTTGATCACCATGTTCACTTTCTTCGTACTTAAAAGAAATCAAACCATTGAAAACTGGAACCAGGAGTGTCTCAGAGTGTGGGATAGGTCGTATTGCTGAAGGAATATTAGGATATATAATCATATGCCATTTTTTCTTGCCGATGCCCTTTGTATGGATCAGACAGAAATAGCAGTCACTGCTGTGGTCCTTAGGTTCACACCAAACCATGGGAATACCAAAAGGCATTGCTCTGCGTTTTCCTTTTGTCCAGTCACGAAACATTTCCTCACAATATTACACACAATATGAGGAGTCCAATTCTTGTCTTGATCACCAAGGGGAACTTGAAAATAGGCAATATATGCACTTGTCACAAATGACGAAATATTGCACCTATGACAGTGAAGTGTGTAACAGCCACATATATAACAGAAGGTGTCAGGACTATTCTTACATTTCTACCTACTTGAAGAAGCCATGATTCAATCTTAAAACAAAATAAGAGGGTGCTTTTATCAGATAATAATTTTTTACATTACAAAACAACTACAATTATGTCAAAGTGATGTTTGTAAAACATTAATTGCCTTGTGGTAATGTTCAATTCAAGAGTCGTTTCCCTTTAACTCCAATTTAAAAACCAATGCATGTCATTAACTATAACAAAAAGAAATTAAAATTGCATAAAAACTAGAGCATGCACCAAAAAACAGATTTCATATTTGGAATCAGCAATGCAGAAGTATATAGAAACAGTTCTACAACCTTATGCATTAGAAATTGAAAAAAAAAATTGTTCGCCAGTGTAATCTGCTTTGTGCCGAGACTTCTGACATGATATCAGCCTGGTCTTCATGGAGCCTACAGTTTTGTCTGATAAAGAGGGTACTTCATAAGCTATAAAGTCCAACCCTTTTTCCCTGGTCTCACACCCTAACTTCATATAGTGTAGGCTATCTCCTCATTTTATACTCATACATTCAATCATCCAGCAAATGTTTACTGAGTATCTTCTGTATAGATTAGAGATAAAGCAGTGAACACAATGGACAAAAATCTCTACTTTCTGGGGCTTGCTTTGATGCTTACAGTAAACAAATATAGATTAAACATATACTACGTCAGAAAGTGAAAAGTGTTATGGAGAAAAGTAAGGCTTGTAAAGAGAATGAGGGAGTCCTGGAGATTTAGGAGGTTACAATTTTAAATAGGTGGTCAGGAAGGGCCTCACTGGAAAGGTGGAATCTCTGCCCTGGCCAAATAGCTCCGTTGGTTACAGTCTCATCCCGATATGGAAAAGTTGCTGGTTCTTCTGCAGTCAGAGCACAGACAGAAACTGAGTGATGTTTCTGTCTCACTCTCTCCCTCTTTCTCTCTCTAAAATTAATAAATACAAAAAGAAGAGAAAAAAAAAAATGGAACCTCAGCATTGACATCAAGAAGGTGACGGGTGAGCCATGCAGATGTTTAGGGGAAGAAAACTTGGGGAGATGAACAGCAAGGGCCAATGCCTGGAAGGGGGAGCGTGCTTGGTATGTGAGCAGCAGTAAGGCAGGTCATAAGGGAGACAAGGTCAGGAAGATAATGGGGAACCAAACTGTGTAGAGCACATGGGGCACTGTGAAGATATGGCTTTTCTCTGAGTAAGGTGGGAAGTCATTGTGGGTCTGTCAGCTGTGTTGAGAACAAGCTGTAAGGTTAACAAGAGTGAGAATAGGGAGATGAGCTTAGGAGGCTGGGGCAGAGAGAATGAGCCACAAAACGTTCATGCTCTAATTCCTGGAATGTGTGAATACACTACATTACATTGCCAAAGGGACATTGCAGATGTAATGAAGGTTATGAACCTTCAAATAAGAAGATTATCCCAGACTGTCCAAGTTGGCCTGATCTCAACATAAAAGCCCCTAAAAGCAGAGAGTTTTCTACAGCTGGAGTCAGGGAAATGCGGCAGGAAGAGAAGTCAGGGAGGTACAATGCATGAGTGGGGCTTGATTTTCTGTTATTGAAGGGAACCATGAGACGTGACTGAATACTGCCAACAAACATAGGAACCTAGAAGTGGATTTTCCTCCAGATCCTCCAAACAAGACCCCAAGCCAGTTGATACCTTGATTTCAGTCTTGTGAGAACTTGAGCAAAGAACCCAGCCAATCCCCCGGACTTCTGACCTACAGAACTGTGAGATAATAATGCGTGTTGTCTTAAGTTGCTAAATTTGTGGTGATTTGTTAGGGCAGCAAGAGGAAACGAATACAGGGGTTGTTGCAATAATTTATATAAAAAATAATAATAGCTTGACCAGGCAGTGGTGCAGTGGATAGAGTGTCAGACTGGGATGTGGAGGATTCAGGTTCAAGACCCAAGGTCGCCTTCTTGAGCGCGGGCTCACCTGGTTTGAGCAAGGTTCACCAGCATAAGCCTAAGGTCGCTGCCTCGAGCAAGGGGTCACTTGGTCTGCTGTAGCCTCCTGGTCAAGGCACATACGAGAAATCAATCAATGAACAACTAAGGAACCACAATGAAGAATTGATGTTTCTCATCTCTCTCCCTTCCTGTCTGTCTGTCCCTATCTGTTCCTCTCTCTGACTCTCTCTGTCTCTGCACACAAAATAATTACGATAATGGATTGGACCTTGTAATAATTTTGAAGATAGATTTTAGAGGATTACTTGATGGATGAAATGTAGGGAGCTAGGGAAAGGCAAGAATCAAGGTTGGCTCTAAAATTTTTTGGTTTGAACAATTGGAAGGGTGAAGTAACTTGCCATTCACTGAAGTGAGAGAGATTAGGGGAGGAGCAAGTTCGGGTAGGAAGATAAGGAGTTTGATTGCATTATGTAAAGTGGGAGGTGCCTATTAAGTATCCAAGTGGAAATATCTAGGAGGTAGCTGGGTAGATAAGTCTAGGTATCAAGAGAGATCCAGACTGGAGGAATAAATTTGAGAATCATGAGCATGTAGATGATTTTAAAGCCATGAGATTACATAAGATTAACAGAATTCAAATATTACTCCCGGTGATATGACCGTTTTAAAATCTCCTCCTCTTAACTATAACTGAATATGATGAGATACCATTCTTGTGATTATGGTAGAGTATATGGCAAAGGGATTTTGCAGTTGTAATTAAGGTTGCTGTATTAGTCTGCACAGGATGCCATAACACAATACCACAGACTGGATAGTTTAAACAAGAGAATTTTATTTTCTTATAGTTCCTGAAGGCTGAAAGTCTGAGATCAGGATGCCAGCATGATCAGTTTATGGAGTAAGCTCCCTTTCTGGCTTATAGATGGCCACCTTCTCACTGTGTCCCCACTGTGACAGTGGGAGAGAGAGAAATACTGCTCTGGCATCTTTCTTAAAAGTGTACCAATTCTATCATGAGGGCTCCACCCTCATGACTTCATAAAACTTTACTTACTACTTCTCAAAGCTTCCATTCTGAATACCATCCTATTAAATGTTAGATTTTCAACATAGAAATTGGGAATGGGAGTACAGACACATTTAGCACATAATAGTTGCTAATTAGTTGATTTTGATTTAATTAGATTCAAATGGGCCTGACTTAATCCCATGAGTTCTTTGAATCTGGCTCTAGAGAGCAGAGACAAAAGAAGAGAGAAATGTGAAGCAAGACGGATTGCATGCATAAGAAATTTTCCATTGTTACCATTGCTAGCTTCGAAGTTGGAGGAGGGGGGTGATGTGGCAAGGAATATGGGCAGTCACTAGGAGCTGAGAACAGCTCCCAGTTGACAGCCACCGAGAGAATGGAAACCTCAGTTCTATATCTCATAAAAGTGAATTCAGCCAACAACCTAACTGACCTTGGTAGCAGATTCTTCCCCAGAGCCTTCAAATGATAACTCAGCCCAACAAACATTTTAATTTCAGTGTTTGAGACTCTGAGCAGAGAACCATGCCCTAACTGCTGTCCTATGGAACTGTGAGCTGAAAGTGGGTGTCATTGCAAACCACCTAGTTGTGGTAATTTGTTATGCTGTCATAGAAATCTAATACAACCACCAAGGGAGTGAGTATAGACAAATATAAAGAGATTCCCAAGGATGAAACCTGGGGCATTCTAATGTCTAAAGTTAGCAAAAAGAAGAAACACTAGAAAAAAAAAAAAAGGATCGAACAGAGTAAACAGGATGGTAAGAGGAGGAAAGCCAAGGGTGAGTGGGGTCTAGGAAGCCAATGGGAGAAAGTGTTTCTACGAGCCTGACCAGGCAGTGGTGCAGTGGATAGAGCATCAGACTGGGACGCGGAGGACCCAGGTTCAAAACCCTGAGGTCACCAGCTTGAGCGCGGGCTCATCTGGTTTGAGCAAGGCTCAGTAGCTTGAGCTCAAGGTTGCTGGCTTGAGCAAGGGATCACTCAGTCTGCTGTAACCCACGGTCAAGGCACGTATGTGAGAGCAATAAATGAACAACTAAGCTGCTGCAACAAGAAACTGATGCTTCTCAGCTTTCCCTTCCTGTTTGTCTGTCCCTATCTGTCCCTCTCTCTCTGTCTCTGTCATACGCACACACAAAAGTGTTTCTAGGAGAAAAGAGCACCCATCTATACCAAATATTGGTGGCAGGTAGGCCCTGGCTTGTTGTCTCAATGGTAGAGCTTCGACCCAGCATGTGGACATCTGGGGTTTGATTCCTGGTCAGGGCACACAGGAGAAGCAACTCTCTGCTTCTTCATCCCTCCCCTTCTTCCTTCTCTCTCTCCATCTCTCTCTTCCGCTCCCTCAGCTATGGCTCAATAGATTGTAGCAACTTGGCTCCCAGTACTGAGGATGACTCCATGGCTTCACCTCAGGTGCTAAAATAGCTCGATTGCTGAGCAGTGGAGCAGTAGAGAGCAGTGGCTCCAGATGGGCAGAGCACTCTCCCATTGAGGGTTTGCTAGCTCCTGGTTGGGGTGCATGCGGGATTCTGTCTCTCTACCTCCTGCTTCTCACTTAATAAAAATTAAAACAAAACAAAACAAAAAACTAGTGACAGATCAGGCTGTTAGCATTTTATATAGATAAGAAAACAAAAAGTCTTAGAGGGCAAATGACTTGTCTGAGGTAACATAAATGGAAATTTACAGAACCCAATCTTCTGACTTCTAGTTTTGTTCTTTTTTCATTTATACCATGTTGTCTTCACTAATACAATATTTTTTAAAAATTGAATTGACTTGCCTGACCAGCCGGTGGCGCAGTGGGTAGAGTGTCGGACTGGGATGTGGAAGACCCAGGTTCGAGACCCCAAGTTTGCCAGCTTGACCGTGGGCCCATCTGGCTTGAGAAAAAAGCTCGCCAGCTTGGACCCAAGGTCGCTGGCTCCAGCAAGGGGTTGCTCGATCTGCTGAAGGCCCGCAGTCAAGGCACATGTGAGAAAGCAATCAATGAACAACTATGATGTCGCAATGGCAACAAAAAACTAATAATTGATGCTTCTCATCTCTCTCTGTTCCTGTCTGTCTGTCCCTATCTATCCCTCTCTCTGACTCTCTCTCTCTCTGTCCCTGTAAAAAAAAAATGAATTGACTTGAGAGGCAAAATATTTTAGCTTTGTTTGTTTAGTTGCCAAGACAAATTCATGAAAGTTTACTACAGCATATAACATGGCAGTTGTCTGACTATGGATCTTACCAGACACATTCTCAGGTCTGAACAATCTCCGTCCATCCTGGGTGTGCATCAGAATCATTAGGAGAAGATTTTAGAAGCAGATGCCTGAGCTCTAGTCCAAGGCAATTCTCCTCCAGTGGATCTTCCTAGAAGCTTGAGTGCCTGTCATGGTTCAAAAGCTCACATTGATTCTGATGCTCTTTGGGGTTGAAATACACTCTTTTAGAACAGTTCTTATAATCTGGGTTTCGGTACAGAAGATCAATATCTGATGGAAGAAGCTTACTACTTAGTTCTTGATTTTCTTTTCTGGGAATAAGTGAATTTTGGGTTTCATAAGAAATAAAGGGAAATAAGAATTAGTTGTTGTTATGGGGCAACTCCCCATGACCCCTTTATGAGGATTTGCATCTCACTGAGCAGTGAAGTGTTGAAGCAGCATTCTCAATATTGCAGAGCGACGAAATGACTTCCTACATGTTAGATGTTTACCAATCCTCTTTGCCTTGACACGCAGTAAGTTATATTTCCCAACATTCCTTGTAATCAGGGTGAGATGTTTGTCAGGGAAATATGGGCTAAAGTAATGCTCATTGGTCCCAGACATGGCCATAAACCCTGTAAGAGCTATGGGCTGTCTTTGCTTGTCAATCAGCTGACTTCAGAGCATCCAGAAAGCCCTACTTGATGGTCTGGCAACAAAATGGGAAAAGTCTGTGTCTTGAGTCGCGACTCAGAGAGGAGGCACATATCCTGCCTTGGACTGTGATATATGTGAAAAATAAACTTTTATTGTGTTGTACCACTAAATTCTGGGATTGTTTGTTAAAGCAGCAAGCATCGATCACCCCTGCTAACGCAGATTTTCCTTGTGTTCTATATTCAATGATTTCCTTTCTTCAGCCCCTTACCTGCCTCACAAGATACAGACAAGAAAGACAAGAGATGAGCCCAGAGGATATTTGATTTAATCAAGTATTTATATGTTAAGGTTTGGGCTTCTTTGAAGCAGATCTGGCACTTAGATTTGAATTGATTGAAGAGTTCAGAGTAACATCAGAAGAGAAGAGAAAGCTGAGAATGACTAAAGCTAGATGGGTTTTCAGTTGTTTGTAGATCCAGAAGGTGTTAGAAGACGCTCCCACACAGAGTAGAGTAAATTATTCCAAATATGTATTGAGGGCCAGGGTCTGAACTAGGCACTGAGAAAGGGAGAAGAGGTTGTACTGATACCTAAAGGTAAGGAAGACACCTCTGTTTTTCACACATTTGTGCTAGTACAGACACACATAGAGAGTTGCTAAATTTAAATAAGCCAGTGAATGACAAAGAGAACAATTAACAAAAATACAATGAAAAACAAGAGGGAAATAAAAATTCCAAGTGGCATCAGAAGTTGGCAGGGTATGGGATCTAGAAGAAGATGAGATTTGACCAGATCTTTGAAAGATATGTAGGACTTTGGAGGGGAGACAAAAATTAGGAGAATTACAACACAAGTTCCTGAAAGAGGATTATTTAATGGGATCTGTGTACAAGGATGAATGTAGGTATGTGTGTGGAGAGGGTAGAGATATAAGATTGAAAACATGGAAGGAAAAGCTGGAGTCACAGTTTGGCATTTCTCCCCTCCAACACACACACAAGTACAGGAAATAAAAAATTATTTAAAGCCCTGCAGAAGTACAGTTTCAAATCCTGTAGTGTGGTTATGAACCTTCCAGAAATCTCTAGCAGCAAAAGACTTGCCTGGCAAGCTGTGAATTCAGAGAGGAGATAGACATATTTTATCAAAAGCTGAGATTAAAGGCAGGGCTGTGAGCATCACAAGGCTTCCCCAAATTTGGCACACCAGCAAAGCAGTGGGAAGGCCTTTCAATTATGGAAGGTAAAAAGACCACTGGCTAAGTCAGGGGTGCTTCAGTCACATTTTCTTTTAGATAACATTGTCTCTTAATACAAAGAAGCCTAGTTGGTAATGTTTTCTTTTGAGATTGAAGGTGTTTTACATAAAGCCTATTGAGGTGGTCAATAGTTCAGTTCATCAAATGGTTCTTGTTCTCTAGCCTATTCTGGGCATGAGGTAGGATTGTACTCCTATGCCCGCTTTGAGGTTTGACTTGGCTATGAGACTAACCTAGGCCAAAGAAATATAAGAAATGATTTGTATAACTTTTGGTGAGCAACTCTAAGAGCCAGCATGTGATTATGCTGCATCCCCTGCTGACACAGTCAGAGAAAGAGGTCAAGAGAGAACGAGGAGCACAGTCCCCCTAATAGCCCATGTTGCAGTGAAAATAAATGTTTGTTATGTTAAACTACTGAGATTAAGAGTTTATATTCATAAACTCTTAATTATTTCAGTTTATTCTTGCTCATACTGACTGATAAATCTATATTTGCCCATTATAAAGATATATAAGTGACATTATAATGGTTTCCTACTGAAACTGTTACAATACTATTAGAAGACAATTGAAATTTATTTGAAGATTAGAGAATGTCTTAGTCAATTCAGGCTGGGTTGAAAACAAAATACCATAGACTGGGTAGCTTACAAACATCATACATTTATTTCTGAAAATTCTGAAGGCTGGGAAGTCCAAGATCAAGATATCAACAGCTTCAGCATCTGATGAGGGCCTGCTTTCTTGTTCACAGAGGGCTGTCTTCTTGCTGTATTCTCACATGACAGGAGGGACAAGGGAGTTCTCTGGAGTCTCTTTAATAAGACCACTAATCCCATTCATGAGGGCTCCATCCTCATGACTTAATCATCTCTCAAAGACCCCAACTCCTATACTATCACACTAGGTTTTAGGCTTTAACATTTGTATGGGGGTGGTGACACAAACATTCAGTCTATAGCAGAGAATATTGAATAAATTGTTATATTTTTTTATTATTCTAGTGAGAGGAGAGGAGGCAGAGAGACAGACTCCCATATTCGGGATCCACCTGGCAAGCCCACTAGGAGGTGATGCTCTCCTCATCTGGGGCCATTGCTCCATTGTTTAATAATAGATCCATTATTTTAGTGCCTGAGGCAGAGGCCATGGGCCATCCTCAGTGCCTGAGGCCAACTTTGCTTGAACCAATTGAGCCATAGCTGTGGGATGGGAAGTGAAAAAGAGAGAGAGAGAGAAGGGGGAGGGGTGGAGAAGCAGATGGTTGCTTTTTCTGTGTGCCTTGACCGGGAATTGAACCCAGGACATTCACATGCCAGGCTGACTCTCTACCACTGAGCCAACTGGCCAGGGCATTCTATCTCTTTTTGATAAAGCTCAATAAGAGGTTGGAGAGAAGTAGATCCAGGGAAGTAAAATGGTAAAGAGCATCCAATGGGACAGCAGAAAACCCAGTGAGTGTAGTGTTCTGGCAGCCAAGTGGTTTCCAATAGGAGGGAATAATCAATTCAGTCAAATATTATATATCAAGATGGACAAGAACTGATTATTCAATTTAGGAAGTCTCTAGTGATCTGGATTGGAGCAGGTTTTGGTGGAGTGGTGTTTAGGGAAAGGTGCAACCCTGACTTGAGGGAGTTTAAGATAGAATAAGAAACAGGGAATCAGAGATAGAGAACATTGACATATTTTGCTATTTAATGAATTTATTGTAAACGGGAGCAAAGAAGTGGAATAGTAGGTAGAGGAGGAAATGAGGTCATGAGAGTTATTTTTTTAAGAGAAAGAATAGCATTTTTACGCTGACAATAATTAATTACTAAGGAAGAAAAATTCTGATGTTGCAGAATAAAGAGAAGAGATTTTTCTGGAGCCATATCCTCAAATGGGTCACATGGCATAATAGTTATTTCTTGCTGCATAATCAACCACCCCAAAATTAGTGACTTAAAACAACACACGGTTATCTTGTGATTTTCATGGGTTAGAAATTCAGAGGTGCTTTGTTGATGTCTTCTGACTCAAGGTCCCTCCCAAAGCTACAATCAAGGTATCAGCCAGGGCTGCCATCATCTCAAGGCTCACTTGGATCCACTTCCATGCCACTCATTCTACTGATGGCGGCTTGCAGTCATTGCTGGCCTTTGGCCAGAGACGTCAGTTTCTTGCCATGTGGGTCTCTCTATGGAGCCTCTCACAAAATGACAGCCGGCTTCTATCAGAGCAAGAGCTGAGAGAGAGAAACAGAGAGAGGGAGGGAGGGAGCGAAGGAGGGAGGAAAAGAGTAAGGAAGGGAGGTCATTAAGTGCCATCCTATCATCTTGCCATTCTGTTGGTTATAAGCGAATCACAAGGTCCAGCCCACACTCAAGGGGAGAGATTTACACAAAGGCAAGAATACCAGGAGGTAAGGATGACTGGGGACCATCATGGAGGTTGCCTGCTAGAGAGGAGATGGGTTCCCCTGCTTAAGTAGAGAGGCCACCTGGGCTGGGAGCATTGTTGAGCTGGAGTCACAAAAGAGAAGGCAGTGCCTGTGGACACACAGAAGCTAGAAGGGAGGTAGCTGTGGGGGGTGGAGGGGAAGGTATTTGCTCATTAGCACCCAGTACCTTGGAGAATGGAGGAGGTACCATGAGGAAGCAGGGCTCATTTTCCTTTGTTTCTCTGTTGTCTCTTTCAGCATAGCCAGCAAGACATAGCTCTCTACCCTGACAAATCCTTAACAGTGAAGTATATAAAGCTTCACACCAGGCTTACTAACACTTTTACTTACCCAAGCTCAGAAAATTATCAGGAGACCCCCATGGAACATGAATAGAAGAAGGAAATAAGGAGGAGAGGGTGCGAGAAGAAATCGTGTAGGCCTCATCTGAGGAATCCACTCACCAGCTGGCTTTTCATGCATGGGCTTCTCTCACTTCTCAAAAGTCATATTAAGCCAGAAGCCTTTGCCATTGAACATGCTTAGTTCAAAGAAAAAAAAAAAAACTATTTGATGGTTTGTTTTGTTAAAGCAGAAAAGTAAGACAAACTTTTTTTTCCCCCTAACAGCATTCCCCAGACCTATCTGCTGGCAGTCATGACAGAATGGATTTTAGCTCGGAGAGTGGCTAACACCAGAAACAGTAAATTATCAAGGGACTTCTGTTTTAATTTTCAAGGATGTCAGGAAAATTTTATTGTTGCTAAGATTGCAGAAGATTCCTTTCATTGGTTTGTGGTTAGAGGCTGCAAGGCAAATGAAAGAGTGTAGACTGCGAGCAGGCAGATACCGTCTGGAATCCCAGCTCCTCCCCATCTGTAAGTAGGAAACACCTGTCTGGATGGTTATAAATAAACCTGGCACATGGCTTCCAGGGGGCACCATTCAGGCAGAATGGCAACCCGAACTATGCCCCCAGGACTCTTGCAGCTGAGGGGCCCCCTTGGCACAACACAGGCGCTCAGGAAGAGCAGTTGTTGTTTGGGACTCATCCCCATACCTGAATGACTTAGATTCTCTCCCTTGCTAGTACAGTGTGTCCGTAAAGTCATGGTGCACTTTTGGCCGTGTGACCTGTCAAAAGTGCACCATGACTTTACGGACACACTGTATATACACAAAACTTCTCGGGGTCGGGGGGGGGGCAGCTCTGCCACCACCACCCCATCTTTTGGTCTAGGACCCCAAGCGCCTTCTCCTTGCCCACCCCTGACCTTTTTGTGAGGGTATTTTTCCAGCAGGAAGCTCTCTTCAGCCCTCGGACAACCGTATGGAATTCTCTAAACCTCCCCCAAGCCTTGCCCTTCAGCCCTAGAACCAGCAGCCCTTGCTCTTCCTGCAGAGAAAAGAGTTCCCAGACTCAGACTAGAGCGGCCTTCACATCTAAATTCACTGGTGAAAGTGGCCCAAGACTTAGGAGAGCAGGCAACAGATGTCCCAAGCCCGTAGCGGACAAGTCATTACTTTTCCGGTAACACTTTTCGAGAAATTCTGTGACTGAGATCTGATTGGAATACGGGCTTAATCATGTCCCCGCTTTTGCAGGAAGACAGACTCAGCTCTTTAACTCTTCTGACGTCAGACAAGCGATAGAAAAAAAAAAGAAAGAGAGAGAAGGAAAGAAAGAAAGAAAGGAAGGAAGGAAGGAAGGAAGGAAGGAAGGAAGGAAGGAAGGAAGGAAGGAAGAAAGAAAGAAAGAAAGAAAGAAAGAAAGAAAGAAAGAAAGAAAGAAAGAAAGAAAGAAAGAAAGACTCCAAAGAGCGAGTTTTCCCTGGGTTTGGAGATCATCGCTAACTTTGAAACAACCTGGGCGGCACTGTGGTGCCAAGCGTTTCTTTGCGTGCGGCGCTGGGAACAGGAAAACCGATTTTGCTTAGAGTCAACGGTGGGGGCGGAGATGGCAGTCTTACGTGCGACATGCATGGGGCGCTGGCATTTCCCCAGCTGCGGAGGTCTTGAGGATAGTTCCCAAGAACCTGGCCCACGGCACTCCAAGTCTCTGCCTCCGCCTGAGTCCCCCGGCTGCGCCTAGCCCAGGCCCGTTACCCAGTGTGTGCATGAGAAGAGACAGAGCCCTGGGAGCCGTGGGCGAGTGCGGGTAGTGAAGCGGCTGAAGCCTACGTGTACACTCAACTTTGTCACGTCTCACAGCTTCCAAAGAAGTCCTGGCTCTAGGGAGACAAAGAGGCCCAAGGGCCACTTTTCCAAGCAGGAGGTGGCAGGGACTTCGTAAATGTAACGGGTGGGTAATTATTTCCCACGGCTGCCCCTCCGCCCGCAGACATCAGAACACAAACGCCTTCCGTGAACCTGATCCTTTCCTTCGAATTCACAGCTCGACGTCCACCCCCACCCCCTTCCCGGGCGCAGGTGGGTCATGATCTGCGTTCAGCACACCCGAGATCATGTTGTCACGTTCAGGGTCCCCTAGTTTTGCATAGAGACTCGTGTTGGATAACACTTGCCCAAAACTTGGGTAGTAGAGCACCCCTAAATCTCCAAACTACGCATTTTTGCAACAGAAGTAGGGGCAGGTTTCTAGAAGCATAGGAAACGGTTTCCGGAGACCCCGGGGAGTAGGAGCGCGCGGATTTATGCCATCCGCAGTGCGATTCGGCACAGAGACAGCGCTCTGCGTCCGGGCGCTGAGGGACAGCGCTGGCTTCGGCCAACCCCGGGTCCGTTATGGTATCGGGAATGCGAGACTTGCCTGTGCAGGTTACCGGCACCTCTAAGAGGCTAAAGGGAACGGGTGTGCGTTGCGGCCGCTAATCAGCTGCTCTAACTACTTGCTCAGTTCTAGGTTTGTAGTAGAAAAACCAAATCTCAGAAAAGGAAGAACAGCAACTTGGGCTCTAGATGCCCAAGGAAGCCATGGTCTGGAGCAAAGAAGCAGCGCCTTCGTCCCGCCAGCGCGCTGGGCAAGAGGAGCCAAGTGCGGCGTTGGCTGCCAAGGGGGCCTTATTTATGACTCCTGCCACATCCCGGGCTGTCGCCTCACCACTGGAGCTGGGAATAAGTTCCTGGGTTGCCCTAAGGATCTGTCAGGAGCTGATTTCCAGGGAAGGAAAAAGAACTTCAGATACCTTCACTGGCACCGACCCCTCTTTCTAAGTTTCTTCCTAAATGTGATTTATTTTTCTTGACTAGGTCCCCACGAATAATCTAAGTTTCAGGCTGCACAAATTGTTTTCCACTGTGGGTAAGTAGGGGTTAAATTCGTGGGGGCGGGGTGAGGCGTGGAGGTTGGCCCCAGTGTCAGAGACTTTTTCCAAATTTACTTCCAACCCCAGAGGGAGGAGTCGCCAAGGTTGGAGTGGGGAGAGACTTTCAGGACCCTCCCTCGCATATTCCATATTCCTCGGTTCCCCACGGAGCCTCCCAGAACCCGCGTGATCATCACCACCCACTCCCTTCCCTCTTTAACCCTGACAGTCTCTTCTCTCAGTTGGGGCTGAACCAGCAGTGACTTTGCGGAAAGTCTGGGAGTCTGGCTCCTCCACCTCCTCGGGCTTGTTGGGTCCCTCATCAGCCCTTGGCAGCGCCTTCCCCAGGTGTTGAACCTGAAGGCAAGAGGGAGTGTCAAATGTGTTGCAGTTCTATTCTTTCTCCCATCCCTATTTTCTTTTTCTTTTATCCTCCCTTTGTGCATAGTGCCCACTTTTCCTATGCTTCTCTGAAGAGGTTCTTCATCTCTCCCAGGCTCTGCATGCCTTGTCTGTCACTGAGCTGGCCTATGTAGGCACAGTGAAGCCATGTAGGCCACCATTCCGACACTCTAGTTTAAAACACCCTTACTAAAACCAGATAAATGAGACAGAGCCAGGGAGAGAGTGTGCGTAAACGTTTGTTGGGCAGAATGCGCGTTGTTTGGTGCGTTAATGACCCCACATAATCCCCCCAATTCCTGATGCGCGTGCGTGAAGACCAACAGTCTGTCGGAATCACCACGACGACCCCCAAGTTCCCAATGTGTTGATAAATAAAACGAGGTCCACTTCAAACCCTCTGTGTGTGTTTGTGTGTGTATGAGAGAGAGAGAGAGAGAGAGAGAGAGAGAGAGAGAGAGAGAGAGATATTTTGGACATCAACTACGCCTAGGGCAAATGAGGAAAATGCCAAAGGGTCCCCTGAACTCAGTGGCGGTACCTGCAAAGAATCCAGGAAGGACAAACTGGGCTTCGTGCAGATGTCATGATGGTGACATTCTAGGAAGCGTTCCTCCTCACTCTTTCTACCACTCATACTCCTGAGTTCCTGAGAGCCCTTTTTAAAGATATCCCCTCTTCTGCAAACAGAGTCCTATCCCGAACTCAGGAAAAGGTGGCCTCAGTGGAGACAGCGATCTGAACAAGCTTCATTTGGTCCCTGTTATCCCAGTCTGCGCCTCTCCTCTCGAGATTTCAAGCTTTCTGCTAGTGACTAATTACCTTGGGGTGATCCCGAAATAAAATGGTGGGGGTTGGGAGGGTAGAACGGAGGCTGCCCAACTGAAATAGACAATTCAGTCATATCATTATGTGAAGAGAGTCTGAAGACGTCCTCGTAATTTCCCTTAAGAAATCTGGTTCTGCTGGTCGATCTCAGTAGGAGAAATCTTTGCCTAGAGGCTCGAAATGAGTAATAAATAGGCCGTGTGTCTTCAAGTCCTCGTCTAATATAAATAAATGCATTCAAGGAGAGCAACGGGTATTTACAATTAGTACCTAAATTTCTGCTGTTTGTCAAAAAGTTCCTAAATAATCTCTACCCTAATCGAGCGAGGAGCCCAAAGGACATAGAAATCAGGTGGTGACATCTTCAAAAGGAATTAAAAAAAAAAGAAAACCAAAGCCGATTTTATTTCCTCCAGTCAAGTGTGAATGATGGGGCGTCCAGGGCAAGGGTAATGAAGTCTATCTACCTGACAAAGCGTGCAATGCGGGGCTGTGCGGTGGGAAATAGGTGGAGGAGGGTCACAAAAGCAAAGGCATTCAGTTCTTTGCCTTGAGGGTGCCACTGCTGTGCTCTGCACAGAGGCAGTCGCCAAAGGCCCAGAGGCCACCTTGAACATGGAAACCCAACACAACAGGTCGTTGCCTACCCACAAATACACATCACCCCAAATAGCTGTGAGTTTTATCGCCTCAATATGAGTCCCAAAGGATTTACTCGGATAGAGGTCTTCACAAGTTTTTCAGATTCGTCGATTTCTAGGAATTAGCGTGTTTTAAAGGAAGTTGACACCCTTAAGGCTCAGGTTACACTTTAAAATCGGCGTTTCTGAAAGGCCCCAGTCACTTGCTAAGATTCAACTACTTCTTTAAAAAAGAAGAAAAAAGAGAAAGAAGAACACTACTTTGGGAGTTTGGGATTCCCCACTCCCCTTTTGTCATAATTCAAAAGAAGTTGTCATTGCTTCTCAAAACCCAGTTTTCCGTGGACCGTCGAGGAGGTCGGGAGAGCTGGGTTCAGAGTGTGCTCGGAGCCTCCGCGCCTTTGCAAGGACGTCAGCTGGGATGTCTATAATTTGCATTACTCATTTAAGTTAGGGGCAGCGCTGAAACTATAAAGTTCGACGGCTGAGTGGCCGGCGTCCCGGCAGGCCTGGAGGTCAACCTTCAAAACTAAATCACATATCGTTGGCTGCACAGGTCCTTACTGATGTCCGCCTTCAGGACAGCGCAGGAAAGCTGAGGACTGCCGAGATCTTGGTTTGCGCCGGGCCTCCGCAGGCAATTCAGTCAAGTGGTTCCCTGTCCCATGCGGTTCAGTCAAAGACGTACAGCCAAGAGGGGAAGGGGGTGCGGGGGCCAAGAGAGAAGCCTGAGAGAGACGAGCTTTAAGCGTATTCTAATTTTAAGGGGGTGAGTACGATGTTTTTACGCAGTCAGGCAGGGCTCCCCACAAGCTCTGGCTTTAGGGTCAACTGGGGGTGAAGACAGAGGTGATATGGAAAGGACAGTGGTTGTTTGTCACTTGTTTCACAACCTTTCCTGCAGTCCAGGTAGGCTGTAAGCAAAACCTGAGAAAGGTGGTGGTGACCTTCCCTCTGGGACCGCTCGCCTAAATAAGGGAAGTAGGGGGCACTGAAAGCATTGAAAGACAAAAGCCGATTTTGGTATTCCCCCTCTCCCACATCCATAGAAAAACTGGGATCCCCCATTAAAGTTCTATCTATTCATTGGTTCATTCATTCATTCATTCCATAGCTACTCATTCAACACCTAGTATGTACACACATTGTATTAGACTCTAAAAAATCCAGCATAAGTGGAATTCAGGCCTTAAACCCAGAACCTTAAGATTGACTTCCTGGACCGTTTTAAGATCAGCACGCCTGTGGAATCGCCAGCCCTGCTGCTCCGGATTCCAACACTGGGCGAAGGGACGCAAGAAAACATAACTTCTGCATAACTTTTACTTCTCCTTTCCTTTTTACTTTTTTCAAGTAGAAAAGGACCATTAATTAGAGGAAGAATTACTGCTACCCTATATTATCCCAACCTGTTCAAGTTCTATCTGCTGCAGACAATGCTAATAATGGCAATTATTGCTTCTATAAACATCCCGAGGCAGCACTCTTCTCCCGCAGTGTGTGTGTTTCAAGAATATATAAAAAAAGTTCCCCTGCTCATTTGCATAGCTTCATCTTTACCTTTTTCCATTCAGCCCTTGCAAAAAGCATATCTATTCAAAGCCCTTGCAAAAAGCATATCTATTCAAAGGGCATTTAGTCCATTTCTTTCTTGGCCGGTAAACCTATTCATCAATTGTTCTGCCTTGTAGATCGCATTCTAATGCTAATCTAGCGTGTTAAATATCTTTTTGTTCCCCTTTCACCGTTTTGTCATTCAGTTTATCCAGTTTTGGTCACCCATTTTATTTATTTATGCGCCTGCTCCTATTCAGGGGCTCATGTATTTTTTATTATGTTGTTTCACTGTCACGCAGTGTCAACTTAGTCTATTCAATGGGGGCTACTTGAAGGCCGGAGGGACAAAGCGTGTACACATTGCACCGCTATTCATTCCGGCCAGCTGGATCGGCTGAAAAAAAAACCTTGTGAAAAGAAACGCCTCACAATGGACACAGAAGAAGTGCACAATGCTAACAGTTTTCCAAATACCACTGATTGGTTTCTTCACAATAAGGAGAAAGCGCCGCTTTTTCTTAGCTCCACTTCAACAAACAACACTCTCACAAAACCTCCCAACCTTGCGTTTTGTTCCCGGACAAAACCTCCTCGACAGTCTAAACGCTCCCACTGAAGGACAAAAAAAAAAAAAAAAAAAAGTTTAAAAAAAAGCTCTTTTCACTATGCCCCCATCCTTTTTTTTTTTCCTGCAAGAAAATAAAAAAGAATGGGTGGGGGTTGTCAGTGAATTAATGATATCAGTCTTTAATAAAAAGAGAGCTGACCTTTGAGATGCACTGGGCTGAGGGAGAAAGAACGCAGGAGAGATTAATAAAGTTTGGACGGCCGCGCTTACTCTGCCTCTGGTGGGCAGTGGGCGCAAGAAAGACATGGACACTTCGGGAGGGTGAGTTGCCGGGAACTTCACTCTTCCCGAGGGTGTGGCGGCGTTGGCCGCGGCGGCGGGGAGCGCCCGCCCGAGCCGCGCTCTGATTGGCTGGCACGCCGGCCCCGCTCCGGGAAGACCGCTGATTCTTCTCTCGACGTTCCGCGCCCCTCGCGGAGGCAGCCCCGGGCCGAGGGGGCGTGGGGAGGGGGAGAGAGAGAGAGAGAGAGAGAGAGATCTGCGCTTTTTGTTCCATTTTTAAGGGGGGAGGGGTGGAAATTGTCAAATGAAGTGACAACAGAGGCCAACTCCACTGCTCCCCGGAAGCCATCCCTTGCACGCCGCGTCCCCAGACTCTGGGACTAACTGGTCCATCAGAACAATTCCACCTGTTTGCGCAAAGCTGGAAGGCAACAAGCCTGACTCCTCGCATGTCAGAATTGTTTAAAGCCCTTAAGCAACCGTACCCAAGAAATGTGGCTTTTTCAAATCTCAGAAAGAAACGACGACGTAAGGATAACAAGAAGGAAGGGAAGGCAAAAGAGGAAAGAAGGGAAGAAGGAAGGAGAGAGGAGAAAGAGACAGATGTATAGAGATGGAGGGGTAGAGACAGATCTAGATCCTGTCGCACAGCTCTTGGCTGAGTTCCATAGCTGTATCTGTGGGTCACTTTCAGACTTAAACATACACCCGGCCCTCTCCTGGTCTTCTTGCCCCAGATCGCTCTCCCTTACTTCCACAGTCTTGCTTTCCCCAGGCGCAACCGGTTAGCAAGACCACTGGAGTCAGAGGGGGCAATAAACTAATCACCCCACTGTGGGCCTGTGGATGTACTCCAACAGCTGCACAATCTGTTGGCGATATGACCCTGCGTGCTCAACCCCAAGCATCCTCCCTCCTCCCTTTCCCTATCTTTCTAGTCCTCTTCTCATTCATCAGTACTCCAGAGCGCTGCTCCAAGAAAACGCTGATCTTTGGGAAAAGAGGAGGGGGCGGTGGGGGTCGGGGAATCTTCAGGCGGTGGAGCCGAGCTGGAAGGCTCAGGGAGGTAACTAAGATTTAGGGCTCGGGTGATTTCCAGCGAGCCGCAGGAAGTTCCGTGTTGAGAAGTGATGGGCTGCTACAAAAGGCAAAGACGAAGGCTTGAAAGGATTTAATTAACCGTGTCAGGGATAATTACCCCTGGACAGTCCAAATTAGTTTTGCATAATCGCTCAGAACCATATGAATTAACTTATAATATTGCAAAGAGCTCGGGGAATAACAGGAGAGGGATCGTTTTAATTAGTGAATCAGGGTCAAACCAGCAGAGCCTATTTCTCACATTTCCAAAACTTTTCATGGTTTTTAAAATATTATTCCATTGGGGGAAAACAATGGCTTTAAAGAGCTGGGTTGCTTATAAAGACATGCAGCTCAAGAGATGGTCTCTATCAATGGGGAAGGAGTTTAAAACCAGTTGGGTCTTGTATCTTGAGAATTTCTACCTTGGGTGGGTGGGGGAAATAAAGATCTCCCTTTATTATTTTTTTTCTGTAATATTCTATCTGGTGCCTTATAATCTCTTCTCTAAAATTAATGATTTTTTTTCATTTATGATTTCAAATCTTTTTCCAGTGGAAACTTTTCTAGCTCTGGAAATTCAACCCTCTCCACTAGAATGTGCTATATTTCTATTTTAATGTCATTAGCATGACAAAATAAAGCCCTAAAGAGGCCAAAAGTTGTACATTGTTGTTAGCTGTACAGCAAATAAAATCTTAAGGTGTAAATAAGGAATGTGCCAAAGATATGTTAACAAATTACACTGATTTAAGTGGTGGGGCTCTCCTACTACAAGATAAAGTGGTCAGGCAACTTTCCCCCCTTAAAATGTTACTGGAAACTAATGAAATGCTTTGAACGGTCTGGATGTTTTCAATGGGCTCTGTTCTACTGGTTCATGAATGCCTTTTTTTTTTTCAAGATAATACAACTACTTGGTTTTTTAAAAATCTTCTTTCCTATTCATGATTAAAAATGTGATAAATCAGGTTTTTGGCTTTGAATAACAATGGCTTGATTTAGATTTCCTAGTAAATCTATTCAAAAGTGAAACAAAGGCTGCCTTTGGAGGATACCTTACACTTCACCTGGACCAGGCACGTAAGGGCAATTCAGATAAAAATCTTGTTAGGAACTCAACAAGAAATAGAGGATTTTCTCTTTTCCCTGGTTCAGGCTTTATTTAAACTCTTTGTTCAAAAAAAAATGAACAGAGTGATAGTCAGATTCTAATTTACAGATATAGTTTAGACATCTAATATTAAATTAGAAGATCACACGAGAAAACCATTTACATATAAACGTTAAAACCAATACTTAAACTTTTAAAAACTTTATATTACATAAAGCCAAAATGAAACTAAATACATGTTAGCCAACTTCATTCACAAACATTAGTCAAAATATATACATTTAGAAAAAACACAAAAACTATAATTGAGGAAGGTTTTTCTCTAAAATGTGTTTTATCATAAATTGCAAATGAATTGTAAGTGATCTAAAAAATAAGCTAATTAGAGAGGGAACTCCAAAACACATTCAATTAGTTCAAGTTGGTGGAGAAATGCTAGTTGACAACAAGAGACATGTCAAAACAATTCTGTGGGTTTTTTTTTCAGTTTTGCTAAATAATAAATATATAATTACTACTCAGACAAAAAAGTCTGATTTAACCTTAGATAAAATTGCGATTCTGAAATAGTCCCGCAATTTTTAAAAGTTAACTTTGACATTTGCTCAAAATGCTTTAGAGCCTAAAATAGACTCAAATTCAGGGCAACGTAAATAACACGTTCTCAGACTCAATGTTTGCACGGACATACACATTTACAATCTTAAGGTGAACGCAGCTATAAGGGAAAATAGGAATAGGGCCTTTGCATTTCCTGTAAACTGTGTCAGAAATCTAAGTGAGTGGACTCAGGGAGATTTCTAGCTGTTTTGTTTTTATTTAAGGGAGGAAATCCAATTGACAACTTTTTATCTCACACATATTTCTTGTTTGCGTCCCTTGCTCCAGAGAAAGAGCTCTTGCTCTAATTTGCATATGGCGTGATAAACAAAAGAAACCGCGATCGTCTCACATACAAAAGGCCAGATTCGAGCGGTCACTGGTCAAGAATGGATCCAGTCTGGGAGTTTTGCTTGAGAGAACAGAGATTTGCAAAGTTCAACTAATACAAATAGGGAGCAAGGTAGCTTATATCCATCCTACTCTGAGAAAGTAATGACACAGATCAGGTTTTCCCTTGTGCTAGCCATTTCAGACCTAACATTTGAACAGAGTGCATGCAACACAGACCAGGAGAAAAAATAATAAAAGAAAGATAACGAGAAACAAAAATAAAACCGACAGTAAACTTCCAACAAACAAAACTGGAGAGCCCAACAAGTCAAAAAGTTACTCCTCCACCTCTGTGGGCCAAAACGCAACAGGTTCCAAAGTACAAAACAAACACCAACCAACTGCTGCTGGATACAACTGCCCTCTTTAAAGCTGGCTGCCGAAGCGCGAGTCTGAAATGATCCTGTGAATTCACACGCACACTCGCCCGCACACTCGCGTGCTTAGCCACTCGCGCCCCGACTGGCATCTCTGCCTCTGCCTGGCACCTATACATCTTATGTACAAACAAACAGAGGCCCCCATCGCGGGAAGGCGCACGGGGTGGCCGCAGAGCTCGTACCTATACATATGTACACGTGTGCCCACCGGTCCTCGCAAGGCGGGGTCATAGCGCGGCGGCGTAGGCCGCGGGATAGGGGTCCAGCTGAGGTTTGCCCATGCCCGGCAGCAAGATGTAGGCGAGCGGCGGTTGCAGCCCAGGGCTAGGCCAGGCGCTGCAGTTGCACGGGATCATGTAGCCCGGGTTGCCCGGGCTGGGGTGCGAGTGCGTGTGCCCCCCGGCGGCCGCGGCGGCCGCTGCAGCCGCCGCCGCCGCGCCGTGGAAAGCGCCCGCGCCGGTGGTCGGGTAGCCCAACGACGACGCATACGGGAGGCCGGAGGACGACGAGGAGATCTCTGCCATCTTGGAGCCTAGGTCGAGCAGGGAGTAGGGGCTGCCCGCGGCGGCGGCGGCTGCTGCTGCTGCAGCGGCGGCGGCCGACTGCGGGAAGAAGACGCGTGCGGCGGCGGCCGCGGCAGCCGCCGCCGCCTTCTCCGGGTTGGCCAGCAGCGACTCCGGCACCAGGCCGCCCCCGGCTCCCGCGTGCAACCCTGCGCCCGCCTTGAGCGCCGGGTGTTCAGCGTCGGTCACGCTGCTCAGGCCGTACGGCACCGGAAAGGCGAACTTGTCCTTTTTGAGCAGCGTCTTGGGCTTGCGCCGCGGTCGGTACTTGTAGTCGGGGTGCTCCTTCATGTGCATGGCGCGCAGGCGCTTCGCCTCGTCGATGAACGGCCGCTTCTCCGACTCCGTGAGCAGCTTCCACTCAGCGCCCAGGCGCTTGCTGATCTCCGAGTTGTGCATCTTGGGGTTTTCCTGGGCCATCTTGCGCCGCTGGGCCCGCGACCACACCATGAAAGCGTTCATGGGCCGCTTGACGTGGTCCACCGGCTTGGACATGCTCTCGCCGTGCCGCGGCTGCAGCCCGCCGCCGCCACCGCCCGGGCCGTCGCCCTCTGCCCGGAGGAAATCAATGTTGGCTGTCCACGAGGGCACTTGCGGCCGCTGGCGCTCGCCGAGCCTTACTTCACGCCTCGGCGTCGCTCCCGCCGGGGCGGAGGGGGCCGGGTGACCAGCCCAGGGCCGCACCACTTCTCGGGCTTCCCTGATTTATCTGGCCAAACGCTCGGGAAAAACGTCTCCGGATCAGGACAACTTTTAGGCGGTGTCCCCACCCCACGGTGGTAGTTTGCCCTTTGCTTTCTTTTTGTCCTTCCTCTCCGGTGGCGTTTTCTCGCGAACTCCCTGCAGGTAGACGCTGCCCCGCAGAGCTCTCCCCTCCTCGGTCTTTTCTCTCTTAAATATACAGCAGCCCGGGAAAATGTGTTGCGGAGGCTCCACCAAGTTGAGCCGAGGAGCCCGCTGCCACGTTCTGCCAAGTGCCAAAGGGGGCTCTCGGCGGCTTAAGTGTTTGGGTTCTCCTCCGTGACTTTCTCATTTGACAGTAGCAGATGGAGATGAGGGAGAAGAAGTGGAGGTGGTCGGGAGGAGGAAAAGGAGGGGGAGGCGGAGGAGGGTCCGGGCACACCACCGGAAAAGAGAGAGCAGCAATGGATATCAATACAAATACAGCAGCACAAGCCAGTCTTCCTGACTCTGGGCAGGGCGCGCTGATGGGAACCCCCGCCCCCAACAGGCTGGGTTTTTTGGAAGAAGGGAGCTGTCTGCGTCCCCAGCACCTGCCTCGCGGGTCTTCCTCTCTGCTTGCGGGTCAGAGGACGTAGGATGAGACTTGATAAAGGTTAGGGTCGCCAGGCCTCAGAGGAAATCCTCCAGGCTAGCCAAGGCGCCGCGTCTCGCAGTGCCCGGGTCCATGCCGGCTCGGCTTGCTCCGAGCCCCTCCAGGCGAGCAAGCCGACAGGGGGTCCCGGAGCGCGCCAAGCCTGAAAGGCCGCGCTGCCTCCCCTGGGCACGGGAGGCTGGCCCGGCACAGGCTGCGTCCCCACCTCTCTCTTCTCGGCCGCCGCCCAGCACTTGCAACTAACTTCGCCCAAGTTTCCTGCGCCGGCGCGCTGGCTTCGCGGTGTGCGTCCGCGTGTGCGCCGAGCCAGGGGCCCTCTCCTGGGTTCTCCTGGGTTCTCCGGAGCGCGGAGGGCGAAGAGGGAGAGGTGCTGCAAGAGGATTTAAGGAAACCACGCCGTCACCTCAGTTCAGAGGTCCGCACCGGGGCTGTTCCCGCTTTCCCGACTTCCACAGCACAATGGGCCCCGTCCCGGCCCAGGCCGCCACTCCAACGCCGCTCCGGAGGTGGCAGGAGCCCTGAGCACTGGCTCAGGTGAGTGTCGCTACCTGCGTTTGCACGCGCCCGCAACCGGCGCTGGGTGTGCATATCCAGCGGCGGATGAGTGTATGTATATCTGGGGGCAAGCGGAGGAGGTGGAGCCCCGGACTCCAGGAGGGAGGAGGGACCAGAGGAGCCTCCTCCCGCTCCCACACCCCCAGGACCTCGAATTAAACAGGATCCCCTCCTCCTCCCGCATCTATATTCCTCCTCCCACCCCTTTTCTCTAGCGAGCAGGTTTAGGCGAGTGGAAAGCCGCGAAGTCTAAGCACTGTTCTGCGTTGGCAACTCGGGAGTCATCCCGGCTGCTCTGGCCGGGCAGAGCAGCATTGGTCTCGGCTCTGGGATTTTCTGCCCAGAGAAAGGAGGAGCGCACCAGAAAGAGAGCCTCGTGATGCACTTTGGAAAATATTGGAGACTTTTCCTAGCAAGAAAGTGCTCATTTTCCTTGGAGGTTCACATGTTACTTGCGACAGATGCTTCCCTCGTTTTTTTGTAGTGGTGATGCACACAGTCAGAGGTAGAGATGTGAAAATTAACTGAGGAGGAACTGAGCATGCTCTTGGTCACTCTTTGGTAAAGGAGCTAGCCCAGACTGAGAGTAGGCATCCTAGAATGACTCTTAAAATCCTGGGTGTTTTGTTTCTGTTCTAGTCGTCAGAACCATCTATATGCTGATGTCTTTAAGGTACAGTTAACTTACAATATCTCGCTTAAATGCAGAGAGAGGGTGAAGATGTTAAAAATAAAAAAAGAACTATAAAGAGTCTGAAAGAAAAAAGTAAAGCATACCAATCACACTATACTAGAATATTTTTGTTGTTTTTAAGCACAATATTCTTTAGTAAGAGCAGTTTTTTCTTTATAATTGATATGATGCAAAAATCAAACAATATGATTTTATTTGCATATTTTCCTCACTTGGTATGCTGTAGCATACTTATAACATGATCAGTCTGGAAATTTTATTCACAAGTTGGCTTGCCCTTCAGGGAAAACTTGCTTGCCTTCTTTCTTTGGCAGTTGGTTTTGACCTAGCCATGTGGTATGTGCAAGTAGGAAGTTCTAGAAATAGTTAATATTTTGTCCTTGTGATATACATTCAGACAGTTTATACATAGATACATACAGACCCAAAGCACTGATTGAAGTTATGGACTTAAATAAAAACTGTTTTAGGTCATTAGATTTATTTAAGAGATAGGCTTGTTTTATTGCTCATTTTAATAAATGGAATAGCAAGTGTTGCTTTAACTTTTGTTGCTGTGATTTCATAGAAATGTAAATCAGAAATGAAATGTGTAGGAGTCTCTTTTTTTTTTCCTTAAAGCTATCAAATTTACAAATGTTTACTTTGTATCAGCTAGACCCTTGTATTGCTACAACAATTGGACTGATTTCTATAGAACCGTATTACTTTACAGCCTCTATAAAGACACTGTCATTCACAGACTCTGGGTGGAGGAACATTAAAACAGTAGCAGGTGTAATTACACAGACTGGAATATTAAATATACTGTTTTGTGATGATAAACTACAAAATTATCATAGCTGAGCTTTTGCCCTACTAACTTGTATAATAGTTTTGAGACAAAAATAGGTTACACTGTCATACAAAGAACATAAGCATGGTGATGCAAGATATGAAACACCGTTACTCACTAAGCATGTGAATAAAATTGAGTCTAATCATAGAAATTGTCAAATACAAAAAAGATGATTGAGAAAAGATATAGTATATTGGTTAAATTATAATATACTCTTGAAATTTAAGACATCTATTGCAATAAGTTATTACCATAAAAAAAATGTATATGTGATTAAAATGTGTGCTTATCTGTGTAATAGTGCATAAAAATATAATACATATGCTTCCTTGGTAGTTTTAGAAATTATGCAATATTGCCTGTTTAGGATATTAAATAAACAATGTTTCTTTAAGTCCAAAGAATGTTAACCTGTGTAAAACAAAGGTGCTTTCTATACCTAAAAAGAAAATAGCTGCTGGTGTACTTGTTTGTCTAGTCACCAAATAAAACTGCACACATTTCAAAAAGGTATTTGGTTTTTGATATCACTTTTTTGGGGATCAATTTTCTTGGCCTAAACTCTTGCCAACCAAGACAAGGCCCCCATAACAAACTCCGTGAAAGGGAGCTTGTGGGCACTACTGTTACTAACCAACCTCATACCTCTTGTCTGAGTCTGGTTGAGCTTTCCACAATGTAAGTTTTTGTGCCTTTTCTTATGTATCAAAATATATTTCCATAGATTTTTTGAATGACTTGATTGAATATTTATATTCTTGTGCATTTTTTTACCTAAATGTGAAAAATACCAAGCTATAGGAAAGAGAATAGTCTATGTGAGTGAATAGGAAAGGAAAAATAAATTGGAAGAGAATTATAAGTTTGTTAAGCTCTTTATTGTCAACTTTTGATTGTGAACATCCACAGAAAACTAGACCTTGATCAGTAGAGTTTGTGGGGGTTCTGTATTTTCCTTGTGGCCACAATAATACACCTATGCTCACAAATATATCTAATCAGAAACTGACAGTCTTGGAAAAAGTTTGCATGTCTGTATAAATTAAGTTTCTCCTTTCCCCCCTTAAATTCTCCCTAGTAAATGGTCTTTTTTCAATACTAAAACTTTCACTAGGAGGCAGCAATGAGGTTGTTGGGGAATAAAAAAGTACATTGGCAACACAAGACTGACTTTCTTTCTCTATCTCTTTTATAAAGGAGGGAGATTATTTGGGTTCCAAAGAAAGACAAGGGATTAGAGTGAGTGAAATCATCACCCTCCCACCTTCCCAGCTCCTCTTACTCACTGGATTTTCACCCAGATGGCTCACTGTCATATTTTTCTGGAACCATAGAGATGGTAAACCACAGGGAAGTAACTATAGTAGTAAAGAAGATGGCTTCAAAGTGCAGAAGCCAAGTCATCACACCTGGAACACTGAGAGCAGGCAGCTATAGTTAGAGGACTTGAAGGTTGTGATTGTTAGCAAATGCAATGAAAGAATTCATAAGCTTTCATAACTTCATGGAAATGTAATACAGCCTGTTTGTCCTGTTAAGAAGGAAATGAGTGACAAAAGCCAACCTTAGGCAACCACAATTCTCTAGTCCTACTCCTCCACCTCCCTAGTTTTATTCCCATCAGCCCCATGAAAGGAAAAAATCCCAACCCATGCTCCACATAAAGCCAGAGAGAGAAGAAGAGTTGAATCAAACAGTCACGCAGAAGTGAACAACTGCACAAGTGGCCCTTTACTGCTAAATGTTTATCTTTTTGAGATTTCTGCCTCTATAGTCTCACTTCTTCAGCCATATTTGGACACTGAAAGTGTACAGATCAATTATAGAGACAGCTTTTCTCATTCCTTTTTTTTTATAGAGTTCACACAGGCTAACATTTTCAAAAGGAGCTTTACGTAGACGACAAAGCAAGGAAAACAAAATAAAAAAAACAGCCACCCCTTGGCCCCCCAACACTCCCCCCAAAAACACCTAAGTGAAAAAAGAAAACACAAATAATCCAAGACAGACTTCACAAAGCAATGATTTCAGATCCCAAGAACCCTGTAAAAGCAATGAGCAAACTCAGAAACACATGAGAAAGGTTGGACAGTCATATCATGTGGTCTGTGTAATGAAAACTCCTTCCAACCCATAGTTTACAAATGAGACTGGTTTCTGGTAGATGGGGTTACTGGTAAATTTCATCATCACACATGCTCTTGTTGATTTTGAGAAAGAACAAACGTGAAACACAGAGTACCCTTGAAGTATTCCAGCAGGGTGGTGAATAAAGCATGCTTCTAGCTTTACCAAGTGCCTCTGTCTCGCTGTCCTCCTTGTGTGCATTGTCCTGTGTACCCCTCCCACTCAGATTTAGCTTTCTATCTAAGGATGGGTCTGATTTTGAGCTCCTTTGCTGAGCAGGTTGATTATTTTAGAGCCAACATTTGAGTTCTTATGATACCATATCTTTTACATACATTATCTTATTTAATTTTTAGTAATTTTTAGGAAAACTCTATGAGGTAAGGGTTACCTCAGTTTGCAACTGGGGAAGTGAGCCTGAGAACAGATGAATAAGGAATTTGCCCAAATCACACAACCGAAAGTGGAAGAAGTAGGATTTGAACTGAGCTGATGTTCTTCATCATCTCCACACTGAGTCCTCATGAAAGGTCCAGCCCCTTCCTGGCTCAGATTCTCAATTTCATCTATATACTTTCTAAAGTCTTCTGTGACTCACTCTCTGAGGGAGTGCCCAATGGCAGTCACTCCACTAATGTGTTCCAAACCCACAACAACAACACCCCAGTCACCAGAGATAGTCTCTTAAAGTCCTATCCTGGCTGCTCAGAGCCAGGCTCCCCCAGCTCCTGCGGTTGTCAGCACAGATTTGGTCTCAGCTGCAATCCACTATCCCTCATGCTGTGGGCCTCCCACTGCAAACACTGAACAATTGTCGGCCCTGAATGAACCCCATTCCTACCCATTCTCTGATAGCCAAGGGCTGCTAAAAGGAAATCTAGTAACAATGATATCTAATCTCAGTCTTTATGTTCTTCCAATACTAGTTGTTCATTCCACCTTCTCTCCTTCCCTTTCTTGTTTATTCATCCCTTTCTTTCAATCTTTCTTTTGCAAACACCAAGTGCACAAAATTGATTTAATCACAATTCCTGATTCAAGATGCTTTCTCCTAATTGCTCCATCAATGGCTTCTTTATTTATTTAATGATGTTACAGGTATCTATGAATCTGAAACCTGCTGGTAGACCTATATCAAACCAAATTCTTCTCCGGTAAACTATATACTTGCCCCCTTAACCCAGTGTAACCATGTCCCTTCCCTTGATTTTTTTTTTTTTTTTGGCCATATAGCTTTGTTTACCTATATATATCCTTTAAAACCATGTTTTCAATTTAATTTGGTTTTAATTCACAAAAGTTAAAAGCTTTATATAAAATTTTTAGTGATGAAAGTTTTCAATTAATTATATTACTTGGTGTCAATATTACTATATGTCACTAAGTTTATTCATCTTATCTGCATCAAATAATAAATATACCACCATGTATTTGCTTATACTCTCTTGTTTCCAGGTTTTAATCATGTGTACTGGCTTCTTGCTCATGTCTACTGTTGCACACATGTAAGAGATTTTACAGGCAAAATTAAAAATGGGAAACTCATTTAGTGCTATACCTTTCTCCAAGTGTGTCCCTTGTGTTTCTGTTTGCTCTTAAATTTTCTCCAGGTATTCAGACAGTAATTTTTTAATATGCTGTCTCAAGTTTATGATTTTTATCCATGAGAGACTTGGTCTTAGAGAAGCTATACCTCCATTTCCAGAATCCATCCAAAATTAATTTTTGTGTATAGTATGAGGTTTGATTACTTTCCATATAGATACTCAATTTTCTAGAACCATTAATTGGCTCATTATTGCTACCTTTGCTGTATGATATGAGTTGATTTCTGAACTATTTTTCTTCATATTTTTTAATTTTTGCACTAATATTGCACTAGCCTAATTCTGACAGAGCAAGTCTTCTCATCTTCTGCTTATTCAAAAGTATATTGGCTACTCTTGGCCTTTGCATTTTCATATAAATTTTAAAACAGATGGTCAGGTTCCAAACATTCTTTAGAAACTTAAAATATTTTAATTTTTAATTGAGGTATAGTTGACATATAATGTTATATTAGTTGCAGGTGTACAACATAATTTGATATTTTTGTACATTATGAAATGATCACAAAAAGTCTTGTTAACATCTGTCACCACACAGTTACAAAATCTTTTTGTGATGAGAACTTTTAAGATTTACTAAAATCTACATATTTTAAAAAAACATTTTAATTAAGATTACAACTTTAACACTTCTAACCCGTGAGCCTAGCATAATTTCATTATTTTGTTGTTCTTTAGTTTCTCTGAGTAATATCATAGTTTTCTGGTAGAATTCTTACTCATCTATTATTCTTAGGTGTTTAAAACTATTTTTGATACTATTATAAATGGCATATTTTTAAGATGGTATCTTTTATAAAGATGATATCTCTTAAATAACTTTATTTTCTGTTTGTCGATTTTTCTATATTAACTTGGTAAGCAGCAACCTTGTAAACCATTTTTAATTCAGTTAACTTAGGTGTTTTGAAATTTTCTACATACAAAATTATATCATCTGTAAATAATGAGAGTGTTCTTCCATTTCTAATTCTTATTTATTATATATTTTTTCTTACCTTACTGGGCTGTCTAAACTCTTCAGTTCATTGTTGGACAGAAATTGTAATAGTGGGCATTCTTGTCTTTTTCCTTACCAATGTATGGCATTGTTGAGGGGAGGATCATGGTACTCTTTGCAGAGCTCAGGCTTTTAAAGATCTAGTTCAGGCCTGGTCCCACTGTCACTCAGTGACACACTTCTACACATTTCCCTGGATTTCTGCTTGGTTATTATTATTATTTTTTTTAGTTAGACAGTAAGTTGACCAACCAAGCCATAAAGTCTTTATCTTTAGAACAAGAATCTCACCTGGTTGGGTCCAGGAACTCTGCACACTGGAGTAAAAATCTCCATTGGTACAAATTCCTTCGTCCTCTATTCCTTTATCAACCTAGCAGGTTTTTGCCAAATATTGTTGCTCACCACTTACTGGTTATTATGTTGAACTATTTTCTCTGACCTGTCTTTATGCCACTGTGCTATTTGCATCTTGCATTGGGAACTGTAGCTTCTGTGTCAGGACGATTAGGAGCCAGGTAGTGGGGTGAGTTTTCCCTAGTTTCTTATACGACTTAGGGACAAGCCGACTGCTTGTCTAGGCTCACTGCTTGATGTGCTGAGGACAGACAAGCCCCCTAATCACTCCACACCATCCATGCCTAAATAAGTACATTTGTTAAATCCAGTAGCATTATGTTTCCTTTTTCTAGAGGCAAGATAAAATAACCCATCAACAAGCAAACACCATAATTCCTTCTAATTTTTGTGACTTGAATGTAACAAGAGGGCACATGGCAGGAATCCAGAAGCATTAAAGAGTGGTGGTGGATCTGATAGCAATCAGCACCTAATCATTCCAGCTGCCTGAAAAGTTGACTCATGACCTCAGTGGACTTATCACCCCCCTGGTATTTGGAGAGCTGCATTGTATTTTAATGCTTTGTTTGTGCATTAAAGTGTTTCTATACGCTAACTTCTTTTTTGACGTGTCCTTTTGTTGATTATCAGCCTCCAATTTCACATTCCAGTCAGTTGTCAGGAGTGGCCAGACTGTATGATCATAGGCGTGCCTGTAGTGCTGCTTTTCAATGCGCTTTTAAGGCAGGGTTTGACATTAATGCATGTACATTGTCCACTAGCAAATACATCTATTGCTGTCAAACAAAGCCCCATATTTGATTTAAAAAATGTGTCTTTATTTATTTTCTTGAGGCAAGGTGGCACTTTTCTCTTTGTCAAATTTCTTGCAACAATCTGACAAGAAAATAATATCTGGGCCCTGGTCAGTTGGCTCAGTAATAAATAGAGCGTCAGCCCAGCATGTGGAAGTCCCAGATTCGATTCCCAGTCAGGGCACACAGGAGAAGCGACCAACTGCTTCTCCAACCCTCCCCCTTCTCTCTCTCTCTCTCTCTCTCTCTCTCTCTCTCTCTCTCTCTCTCTCTTCCACTCCTCCAGACATGGCTCGAATGGTTTGAGCAACTTGGCTCTGGGTGTTGAGGATGACTTGATGTTCTTGAAACAGGTGCTAAAATTGCTCGGTTGCTGAGCAACAGAGCAGCAGCCCCAAATGGGCAGAACATTGCCTGCTAGGGAGCTTGTCAGGTAGATCCAGTCAGGGTGCATGAGGGAGCCTGTCTGTCTGCCTCAGTGCCTCTCACTTAAGAAAAAGAGAGAGAGAGAGAGAGAGAGAGAAAGAAAGAAAGAAAGAAAGAAAGAAAGAAAGAAAGAAAGAAAGAAAGAATCTGATTGATTCATTAATAATAATTTGGAGTTGCTTCCTTTATAAACATACTTTCAGAAGTCTGAGTTGATCACTCCTTGCTTTATGTTTCTTCATACCCTGGACCAACTATTATTTGAGCGCCAATACTTCCTGGTTGCAACTATTAACTGATTGTTTCCTTAACTCTGAATATCTTACAGGCAGAGACTAAATCAGGGGTCCCGAACTTTTTACACAGGGGGCCAGTTCACTGTCCCTCAGACCGTTGGAGGGTCATACTATAAAAAAAAAACTATGAACAAATCCCTATGCACACTGCACATACCTTATTTTAAAGTAAAAAAGAGCGCTCCGCGTCACCACAAGTAGTAAGTACTGTAGGTGAGCGCCGCCACGCTTTGTGGCACCGCCACATACAGTACTCACTGACCACCAATGAAAGAGGTGCCCCTTCCGAAAGTGTGGCGGGGGCCAGATAAATAGCCTCAGGGGGCCACATGCGGCCGGTGAGCCGTTGTTTGGGCACCCCTGGACTAAATCATAATGATTGCTATATCTCAGTACCTAACCAGGCTACTGGCATTGAATAGACATTCAATAAATTGTTGACTGAATAAATCTGCCACATGTTCCAAATCCGTGTGCATACAGTCAAGGAGAGGTTAAGGTTTTAACTACATGATTCAGATATGGGATTATTAAGCTACGCTGTTATTTATTTATTTATTTAACCTTAATGAAATCTAGAGTAGTGGTGGAAATGAGATGAGTTAAATAATATTTCTGATACTCCTAATGAAACTCCCACTTTTTATAAAAAATGATTTGTTGAGGTGACATTGGTTAATAAAATTTTATGTTTTAGGTGTACAATTCTATAATAAATCATTTGTATATTGTATTGTGTGTTCACCACCCGAAGTCAAGTCTCCTTCTATCACCTCTTCTTCTCCCCCCCACTTTCCTTCTGGTAATCACCATACTGTTGTCTATAATTTTTTTATTTTTGCTTAATTCCTTCACCTTTTTCACCCAGCCTCTCAACCCCTATTCCCTCTGACAGCTCTCTGTCTATTCTATGTATCCATGTCTCTGTTTCCATTTTATTCACCAGTTTATTTTGTTCATTAGATTCCACATATACGTAAAATCATATGGTATTTGTCTTTCTCTGACTGGCTTATTTCACTTAGCATAATACTTTCCAGGTCCATCCATGCTGTGACAAAAAGTAAGACTTTCTTCTTTTTAACAAACTCCCACATTCTTACTTTCTATCATCAGGCTAGTTCAAGTATACTCTACTCCTTCCTGCCCCTGAATAATATGGTCATTATTTAAATCCTTAAATCTTACACTGCTATTGAGGACATATCTGTAACAAAGACAACATCTTTTAAATTTCAATATAGAAGTTTTTTAACCTTTGTTTTTAAAAGTTCCTTGAAAATATACAGTTGAATTAAATCAAATAGACTTTTGAGCTTTAAAGAACTCATATTTTCACTGGATACACTCTAAAAATCACAAACTTTTTTCAGGGCTTATGCATAAATGATACAATTTTTACGCTAAGAGTTCTTTGGACCTGAGACAGTAGGTCAGACTCTCAGGTATTTCAAAATGAGTGCCTTGCCAAAGTTGCTTTTGAGTCATAAATCAGGCTTAGGAAAAGGACAGATGAAGGAGGACTTAAGAATTTGTTCTGAACCTTTGCTATGGACTGAATTGAATTGTGTGCCCCCCCCACCCAATTTATATATTGAAGCCTTAACCCTCAATGTGGCTGTATTTGGAGATGGGACCTCTAAGGAAGAAATTAAGGTTAAACAAGATTATATGGGTGGGGCCCTGGTTTTATAGAATTAGAGTCCTTTTAAGAAGAGACACCAGAGAGCTTGCTCACTTCTGCACTCACTCAGAGGAAAGGCCATGTGAAGACAAAAACACTGCAAGTCAGGAAGACAGAACTCTGATGGAACCTTGATCTTGGACTTTCCAGCCTCCAGAACTGTGAAAAATGTAAATTTCTGTTGTTTCAGCCACTCAGTCTCAGGTATTTTGTTATCACAACATGAGCTGATCCAGTTTCTGTATACATACCTCTCTAGTATTTGGTATTTTACAACAAAAATTTATTTTTATATCATTTTTATCACACAGACACACAAGAAAACTAGTAAAAATAACCCACTGACAACTTTGCTTCATCTCACCGCAGGAATAAAGATTTTCATTCTGGGGTAGATAATGTCCTTCAATGTCCTCAGAGTACACTGGTTTCATTTATAAGTACAGAATAGTGGCATAAACCATTTGAACTGTTATTTTTTAAAATCTTTTTTCTTAGGCCTGACCTGTGGTGGCACAGTGGATAAAGCGTCGACCTGGGAACACTGAGGTCGCCAGTTCAAAACCCTGCACTGGTCTGGTCAAGGCACATATGGGAGTTGATGCTTCCAGCTCCTCCCCCCTTTCTCTCTCTCTCTCTCTCTCTCTCTCTCTCTCTCTCTCTCTCTCTCTGTGTGTGTGTGTGTGTGTGTGTGTGTGTCTCCTCTCTAAAAATGAATAAAATCTTTTTTCTTAGACAAGCAGAGGTCTAGGTTATAAGAAGCCTTGTAGCTTCCACTTGTCTTTTGGTCTCTGGAGCCCTGAGCTGCCATGTGAAAATGTCAACTACTCTGAGACTACCTGTTAGAGATATGCTTTGATTAACAGCACCAGTTGACTCAAGCCTTCTGGCCATCCCCACCAAGGAGATAGGCACAAGAATAATGCTGCCTTAGATCTTCCTGATCAACCCATCCACCAGCAGAATACCACCATATGACCTTTGTCATGCCATGTGGGACAGAAGAATTGCCCAACTAAGTCTGGTCCAAAAATATGACCTACAAAATTGTTAGATATAATAAAGTGCTTGTATTAAGCCACTAGGTTTTATGATAGCTGTCCTTCAGCAATAGATAACTGGAACAACCTTCATCTGGACATTAAAGTTCAGAGTTACAATAATTAATTAAGAAAACCAATCTACTACTTTACAAGTTGTTTCTGTTGAAGTTCCTTTGTTCCATTCAACCTGGAGAAGCCAGATTTAAAGAAAGAAAAAACATACTGGTTGTAAAACTTATAGGGGACACTTTCTCTTGGTGCAAAGAGAATAGATCAACAGCTGAAGAAATTCTATAGTTGACAGCCACCTCCCTTTATGAAATTAATGTATAGACAGTTTTTGAGGGAGGGGGAGAAAGAAGATAGGTGCCCCTATGCATAGCTGGGACCAGTCCATTATAATCTCTTCTGGTTCCTAGTAATGGACATTAATTTTCAATTCTGAACCCCAAAATAGCATTTCTCAGTCATTGCCTAGATAAAATTGTTTTTTGCTTCTCAATTTTCTGGGTGTAGCCAGGTAGATATAAACTCTTTGTTTTCCACAAGTGAGAGAGACAAACTTTCTGTGACCACATATGCCACTTTTTCCCTGTAGAATTATAGTTTAAAGAAATTTTTTTATTAAAAAAAATTAGCGCTCCAACTCTAGAGTATTAAAATGTCTTAATTAAAAGACAAATACACTGAGTTCAAATATTATATATTCCTTGTATTTGTTTAGTGTCAGGAAGATTCCAGAGTTACTAATCACAGCCCTAGTTTTAGAGGTTATCTTCAGAATTACATTTTTTTTCTTGAACTCTTAATTTTTAATTCTTAAAAATATTATGACCCACAGATTTTTCATTTTATTTTATTGATTGATTTCAAAGAGAGATACAGAAACATAGATCTGTTCCTGTATGTGCTCTGACCGGTAATCGAACCTCTATGCATCAGGACAATGTTTTAACCAACTGAGCTATTTTGAAATATATGTGAATAAATTCACTTCATTAGACTGAGAAAATAACCTGTTATTTAATGAGAGCCAGTTACACATCTAATGATGATCCTATTGAAAAAAAAAAAAAGTAGAAGCAGAAGACATCATTAGAGGACACAAAAGCATGTAATAATACACTTCAATGACATATACTTGGTGGGGTTCCACCTATTTGCTTTAGCTATTAGCTTTTTGCTTTTATCTCTTTTCATGGATATGTTCCTTTAAGAAAATATTGGTAATGTCTGCAGAGATTGATTAATAAATTCCATTGCTGACTGGACTCCTACTCAATCTGATGATTAAGTGGTTTTATGGTTTCTGACATCAGCAACGCATCAATTAAAATACATACTGCAATTAATGAGTTTTTTATTAATTGAAAATAAAACACAATCTTAGAGAATAATCAATATGTATTAAAAAGGCAGGTAGGAGAGGTACAATAGCAGGAATACTAAACTGAGAATCAACATGCTGTGTTTGAGTTCCATAGAGCTTTCTTATAGTTGCCAGCTTAACTTTTGGAACCTTAGTTTCTCATCTGTAAATGAAAATAATAATACTTGTCTTGGCTAACTCACAAAGTTATCGTGAAAATTAGAATGAAATGAGGCAATGCTAATAAATGGTAAGGTATTCCCTTCTTAGACAAAATTCCTGTTAACTGGCCAAACCAAGAGTAGAGACAGAGTTGTATTCAGTTGACCTGCTGCTGTGGGGGAAGATGGTTGAACATTAGATCTCACTGGGAGAAATCTCTCGAAGTTGAGTTGGCTGGAGCTGTTCATTCTCTTCCCACTCCCCCCCACCACCACCAATATTGTTTTTGTTTGAAGATAACATTATAAGGCTTGTTTATTTTTTCTCTACCACAATCACTCTGATTTGCAAACCCTTCTCTTTCACTTGTTCCAGCCATCTATCAAAGTGAACTGTCCTGTCATATGAGAAGGTTTGTTATTTTTTATGCCTTTTTTTTAATTAAGGTATAATCTATCTACCATACAATTCACCCATTTAAGGTGTACAAGTCAATGTGTTTTGGTGTATTCACAGAGTTATGCAACCATTGCAATAATCAATTTTAGAGCATTTTTATCACTACAAAAAGAAACCTTATATTCACAGGCAGTCACTCCCCATTATTCCTTAGCTGTGCCACCTCCACTTTAGGTAACCACTAATCTATTCTCTGTCTCTATAGATTTGCTTATTCTGGACATTTTATATAAATATAATCACGTAATATGTGGTCTTTGTGAGAGACTTCCTTCATTTACCACAATGTTTTCAAGGTTTATCCATGTTGTAGCATGTGTTGATGGTTTATGCAGATTTATTATTGAATAATATTCCATTGCATGAATATATCACCTTTTATTTATCCATTAATCAATTAATGGATATTTAGGTTGTTTCTATAATTTAACTAATGTGGTAATTTTGCTATGAATATTTATGTAGAAGATTTTGTGTGGACATATATTTTTAGTTTTCTTGTATATATGTCTCAGAGTGGAATTGCAGGTTATCCAGTAACATTATGTTTAGTCTTTTGATTAACTCCTCATCTATAGAATGATAATAATAACTGTCTTAGCTAACTGTTTAGCTATTTTCTAAAACAACTGTATCACAAATTTATTAGCAATGTATGACTATTCCATTTTTTCCACATCCTTATCAACACTTGTTATTATGTCGTTTTTATTATAACTGTTATAGTTGGTATAAAATGTCATCTCACTGTAGTTTTGATTTGCACTTACATGATAGCTAATTATATTGAGCTTTTTCTTATGTACATTTTTTGATCAATTGTATATTTTTTCTTGGAGAAATAACTATTAAGATTCTTTATTCCTGTTTAATTGGGTGTCTTTTTATTATTGACTTAAGACTTCCTCTTTAAATAGAGAAGTGTGAGTTCTCCAAAGCTGTCTTTTCCCCCCAAGATTGTTTTGGTTATTTAGGGTCCCTTTCACTTAAATATTAATTTTAGGACCAGTTTGTCAATGTTAAAAAAAAAAAACCAGATGGAATTTTGAAATGTATTATGCTGATTTTGTCAATCAATTTGAGGTGTACCATCTTACCAATATTAAGGTTTTGGAAACATGAACATAGGATGTCTTTTTGTTTATTAAGTCTTTAGTTTCTTTTAATGTTTTATAGCTTTTAATGCCCAAGTTTAACATTTTTGTCAAATGTATTCCTAAGTACTTTATTATTTTTATATTATTATAAATTTAATTGTTTACTTAATTCAATTTTTGGATTGCATGATGCTCATTATAGAAATATAATTGATTTTTGTATATTCATCTTGTATCCTACAATCTTGCTGAATTCATTTTTTAGTTATAATAGTTTTAGTGAATTTCATAAGATTATTTATATACAAAGTCATGCCATCTTCAAATAGAATAACTTTTACTTCTTACTTTCTAATTTGAAGAAGTTTAACTTATTTTTTTTGGCTAAGTGCCCTGGCTAGCACCTCCAGTACTATGTTGAACAAATTTGGTTTCTTTCCCATCTTTCCTCACTAAGTATAATGTTATCTCTGGGATCTTTACAAAAGCTTTTTATCAGATTGAGGAAGTTTCTTTCTTATTCTAGTTTATTGGGTTTTCACTTTTAATCATTAAGGGGTGTTTAATTTTTTCAAATGCTTTTTCTGTATCGATTAAAATAATCATATTGTTTTTGCCCTTTATTCTACTGACATAGTGTAGTGCATTGACTAGAATTAAACTTGTATTCCTGGGGTAAGTCCCACTTGGTCATAATAAATAATCCTTTAAATATGTGGTTTGATTCAGTTTTATAGTATTTTGTTGATAATTTTTATATTTATATTCATAAGAGATATTGATCTATAATTTTCTTGTGATGTTTTTGTCTGGTTTTATATTAGGGTAATATTGGTCTCATAGAATGAGTTGATAAGTGTTTTTTCCTCTAGTTTTTCTGAAAGTATTTGTGAAGAATTGGTATTAATTCTTTAAATGTTGAGTAGAAGTCAACAGTGAAGGCATCTAGCTCTGGGATTTTCATTTTAGAAAGTTTTAAAATTATTAACTCACTTTTTAATTGTTAAAAGTCTATTCAGATTTTCTATTTCTTCCTAGATTAGTTTTTGCCTTTCAAAGATTTTTTGTCTAATTTTTTTCTATTTCATCTAAATTATTATAATATGATCATTCATAGTATTTCCCTATAATCTTTTTAACTTTTATAACCTATTACTAATGTTAGGTTAGAAACGATGTTTTTCTTTCATTCTTGATTTTAGTAATTTAAGCCTTCTCTGTTTTTTTATTGGTCAGTTTAGAAAGAGACTTGACAATTGTTTGATCTTTTAAAAAATAAACAACTTTTTGTTTTGCTGATGTTATTTATTGTTTTTTAGTCTTTATTTCACTGATACCCATTCTAACCTTTATGATTTCCTTTCTTCTTATTGCTTTAGAATTAGATTGCTCTTTTTCTCCCCAGTACCTTAAGGTTAGGTTATCGATTTGAAGTTTTCTTTCTTTCTTGATATAGGTTTTTACATCTATAAATTTCTCTCTAAGTACTGTTTAGCTGAAAACCATGTTTTGTTATGTTGTGCTTGCATTTTTATGCATTACATAGTATATTCTAATTTCCTTTGTGTCTTCTTATTTAGAAATATGTTTTGTGAATTCCCCAATTTTCCTTCTTTTAGTAATCTCTGATTTTACTCCATTTTAGTCTAAGAACATATTTTGTAGTTTCAATTATTTTAAATCTCTTGTGAATTGTTTCTTGACCTGTGTATGATATCTTAGAGAATATTCCATGTGCACTTGAGAAGAGTATGTATTCTGCCATTATTAAGTGGAATGTTTTATAGATATCTGTTTTGTCTAGTCAGTACAGTATTATTCAACTTTTATATTTCCTTGTTGATCTTCTAGTCTTATTCATCAGTCATAGTGGGGTATTAAAGTCTCCAAATATTATCTTTTCATTTATCTCTTCTTTCAATTCTGTCAGTTTTAGCTTCATGTATTTAGGGCTTTGTTGTTTAGGTACATATATATTTTTAATTGTTATATATTTCTGATTGATTGATACATTTATCATTATACAATAACTTTATTTAATTTTATTAACATTTTTCTTAAAATTCTATTTTGTCTAATATTAACATAGCCACTCCAGCTTTCTTAAAGTTACTGTTTGCATAATGTATCTTTTTTCAATACTTTAAATGTCTACCTATTTGAATCTTTGGATCTGGCATGTGTCTCTCATATACAGCATATATTTAGATCTTGACTTTTCTCTTTTAATCTGATCTGACAATCTCTGGCTTTTCATTGGAGAATTTAATCTGTAAAACTGTAATGTTATTAGTGATACACTTGGATTTTTCTGCCAATTTACATTTTATTTTCTATATTTCTCATGTTTTTTTTAAAATTTATTTCAGAGAGGGAAGACAGAGGAAGAGAGAGAAAAGGGAGGAGGTGCAGGAAGCATCAACTTTCATATGTGCCTTGACCAGGCTAAACAGGGTTTTGAACCAGCAACCTCAGTGTTCCTGGTTGATGCTCTATCTACTGCATCACCACAGGTCAGGCTCATGTCTTTTTGTACCTCTATTCCTTCTAAACTACTTTTGCACTGAGAAAATATTTTCTAGTTTAACATTTTAATTCATATATTACATTAATTGCCAATTGGGATGGGGCTAAAAGAGAATAATGTATATATATAAATCTGTTGCCACTATTGGGTGAATTGTTCAAATATTTTCTATAAATCAGGAGGGAAATATTATTAGATTTTTATTTTATTTTAAATATTTTTATTTTATTTTAAATAAAATAAAAAGGAGAGAAATCTATTACCATGGCATGAAAAAATGCAGAGAGGAAATGCAAGCCTTATTGTATGAGACAAGAAATTCAGCTTAAATATTAAAAAAATTATGATCAAATGTATTCAGAATTAGCTTAAGAAGGAATATGTGCTTGTGAAAAACTGACAGATAATTTATAAAAGCTATAAGAACCCAAATTATTAGTTGATGTAATTATTTTCTTAGAGCTGGTATAATTTATCAATGCCCATGGAATTTTATGAAATCTCCAAGGATAATATTTTTAAATTAGAGGTAGATACTAGATATACCTCAACCATATTCCTCACTCATTTATTTATTCACTATATTTAGAAGACTTTATAAATGTGAGGAACTATATAAATTTTTTCAAACAAACTATGTACCTTCTTTATGGATAAGATAAAAGGTTTACATCTATAAATTTCTCTCTAAGTACTGTTTAGCAGAAAACCATGTTTTGTTATGTTGTGCTTGCATTTTTATGCATTATATAGTATATTCTAATTTCCTTTGTGTGTTCTTATTTAGAAATATGTTATTAAATTTCAACATATTTATTGGTTATCTCTAGAGATATCTTTTCTGCTCTAAACTACTATGAATATAAATGGCATAGCTGGAGATGTCATTTCTTCATTAATTTAGTAAATATTTACTGATCTACTAAGTATGTAGCATTGTGTTTACAACAGTGAACATGGTAGATATAATTCCTGCCTTCTTAAAAGTAGCAGATATTTAAACAAATGATAACAAGAGTAGTAATGGCTTTCATGAAAGAGCAAGCACAAGGTACTGCAGAGATACAAGTCAGAATCTTCTAATCAACCCTAGTGGGATAGAGGATCTTTCAAAGAAAGTTTTCCTGCTGAAACTTGTAAGGTGAGTGAGAGTTAACTGAAAAGAATCAGTTGAAAAGCGGATAATGTTGGAAGAAGTCTATAAAACAATAAAAAATGTTAAAAACCCAAGGACAAGAGATATCCCAAGGGATTTGAGGAACTCATAAAAGTCTAGTATAGCCAGAATTCAAAGCAGAAAATAAATAAAAATGAGGTTGGTAAGGGATGAAGGGAAATCAACTGAGAACCTTACGTCAGCCATTAAAGAGATTGGTGCACCACCTACCTACAGACATTAGCACCTCTCTGAGCTAAATCAGATTTCACTTTAGCAGGTGACTCTGACTGTGAAGCAGAGGAGAAATTGGAGGTCTGTGAACCATCGGATGGTTCTGCAATAGGGTATGTGGGAGGATGGAATGAAGTTGATGGTTTGAAAGATATACAGAAAATTAAGTGGATATTTGATAATAGATTGGATATAAAAGCTAATTAAATAACTAATAAATTAAGAACTTTTTTCTGTGTCTAAAATGATTTCATATAACTTGTAAGGATGCTTACGGCTTAGCTGGGCAAAGCATATTTACATGCTTTCTAAATGAGGACAAGGGAAATAAGAATTAAGAAAGTAACAGCCAGGAGGAAGACTAGTTCTCAAAATAAAAACCTTAAATTTTTGTTCTTTTAGAAATGGACAGCAAATTTGCGGAAGTGGGCATATTTGTAATTATCTGGAGAAATCAGAAACAAGAAAGTGTGTCAGCAGAGATGGTTTTTAATACTAATATAGTTGGCTTTAATCTCAATTTTGCATTCTCGGGTGTGTAAGAAGTACTGCTGCTATTTCCTATAAATAAACTTGTTCTAGGCTTTGAAGGCAGCCAGGGTAACAGGACGTTTAATATCAGTTGTTGTGTGTGTCTCGTCAAATTCCTGGGTTTTATGCAGTGCCATTCAACCTTCCAGATTCAAGGGCCCTCTGTGGTTTCCATGCTGTGTCTGGGACTCAGTCACCTGAGGAAACTACGGAACCTACTCCGGAAACTCAGGAATGTGAATGAAGTAGGGCCCGTTTGAACACAAAAATGATACTAGGTTTTTCAAGTAGAAGGGACTATTGATATGAAATTTGTTACACAGGTCATGAGAGACTGAAAGAGCTAACAGGGATCACTGAGTGACCAGAGATTCTAACTCCAGGGAGCCATCACCACTCTTACAACAAGAAAAATAAAAGGAAAATGGAGATTGCCAGCGTTTAGAAGCCCAAGAGGAATCCAGCAGTGTTGACTCTCAGACTTCTGAATAGGGGCTGCCACTTGTCTGCTGCCAGTATCCCTAGAATGATGGGGCTGGTTCTGGTTGCACAAAAAGAAGACAGAAGCTGAAGCCAAATGCTGTTGCTGAGGTCACGCTGACAACACTAGGAGATAAAATTAGCAATTTTTTTTTTCTTTTAGCAAGATAAAGAGAGAGAGAGGGTCAGACAGGGAAAGACAGAAAAGAAAGGAGAGAGATGAGAAGCATCAATTCTTTGTTGCAGCACCATAGTTGTTAATTGATTGCTTTCTCATATGTGCCTTAACTGAGGGGCTTCAGCTGAGCCAGTGACCCCTTGATCAAGCCAGTGATCTTAGGCTCAAGCCTGCAACCTTGGGCTTCAAGCCAACAACCTTTGGGTTCAAGCCAGCGATCATGGGGTTATGTCTGTGATCCCATGCTCAAGCCAGCAACCCTACACTCACACTGGTGAGCCCATGCTCAAGCCAGATGAACCCATGCTCAAGCTGTTGATCTCGGGATCTCAAACCTGAGTCCTCAGCATCCTAGGCCGACATTCTATCCACTGAGCCACCACCTGGGTAGGCATGCATAATCTTCATTTCAGTATCATAGGCAGAGCATAATAGGGTGTTTTAAAGCTGAAATGCATTAGGTAAATAACAGACTTATTTGGGGACCATGTTCTGGAAGCTTTGCTACTTTAAGTCTCATAGGCCTATCTCCTTCCTGCAGCCCACTGTGTCCCCTTAAATTGTAGTCATTGCTTTCTGCTACCAGCTTGCTAAATTCTCTAGATCCTGCTCCAATTCTGTTCATCCTTGTGATCTTTCACAATAAATGTTGATGTTTATTAGAACAAGATCCTGAATCATTAACAACCAAAAGACTAATTCTTCATTTCTTGAGGACAGATTTCCCAGGAGGTGAAGGTAAATGCTTGCATTCTATCCTTCTAATACAGAAAAGAAAAGGAAGAAAAGTAAATTACCTCTGTAATACAACAGGTTAGCCAACCATGACTCTAGTCATAAGACAGGTTGTGAAAAGCTGAATAATGTCCAACAATGTCTAAAATCTAATGCCAAGACCTGTTGATATGTTACCTTACATGACAAAAGGGGTTTGGCAGCTGTGATTTAGTTAAGGATTTTAAGATTAAGGGGTTATTCTGGATTATTGGGCTTGGCACAATGTTATCTCAAGAGTTCTTCTTTAAAAGGAAGCTGGAAGGTCAGAGTCAGAGATGTGACTGTGGAAACAGAAGTTGGAGTGATGCAGGCACAAGAGTCAAGGAATGCAAGTGACTGGAAGCTGGAAAAGGTGATGAAACAGACACTTTCCTAGAGCTTCCAGAAGGAAGGCAGCCCTGCTGACACTGTGATGAGCTCAGAAGACTCACTTCAGATTTCTGACCTTTAGAATGGTAAGACAATACATTTATATTGTTTATAAGTATGTGGCAATTTGTTACAGCAAAAACAGAAAACTCATACACTGACCATTTACCATGTGGCTACAACTGAGCCTCAGACCCTGGGCTGGAATTGGCACAAATACCAATTACATTTAATTTACTCAAAACCCCAATGAGGTTGTATAGGAATATGCAGTGAAGACTTGCAGAGTTAAGATAAAGAATCAGAGACAGTGAGGCACCCTAAAGCAAAAGCCTTGAGTGGGTGAGAGTCCAGAGACCTCTCTGACCCATATTGGAAACAGTGCATGCTGGAAACAGCAAAACAGCAGGATAAGACTCAGCAACAAAAAATGTTTAGGCTCTCAGAACAGAGATTAGGAATCAGCATGTTCCTTGCACTTTATTTCACCCCCTGAAAACTTCTTCTATCTGCTTTCTTGAGCTATTTGTCCTGTCTAATAAATACCTGAGTAAGGCTGGAGACGGACCTTCAGTCCTTCAGTCTACTGACTGGGGCTTTTGTCTTCTCTTGGTGCATTGGAGCATTTCATCTGGTCTCCGAGTAGTTCATTGTTGCCGCAACAAGTGGTGCCTCACATGAGGTGCCAGAAGAAATGACCTCCCAAAGCCTGGCAAAGGAAAAGGATGTCCACTCATCCTGTTTGGTAAGGAGCACAGGCAGCAGGAGAAAAGCCCTTGAATGCTTGCAACAAGGTCACTTTTAGGGATCAGGTCAGAGGATTTCCCTTTTCATTCATCTCCCTTTCATCATGGAAAATATCCTTTCCTCTGAGCAGTGAAGTCTCAAGTTACAGCCACAGGAACTCCTCTGAGCTGCAAGGTGTTGGATCAGAATTTAATTGCCCTCTTGCTCACAATCCAGCAACAATGCCCTTGGTATCCAAAGGAAGGAAGTTTAGACTTAGAAGATTGGAAAAGCACTTTTGCCAAGGGGATGGTTGAAGCAATCTAGATGGGATATGAAATGACCTCTTAGGATTGGAAAGGGCTTGTCAAAAACTGTTCTCACCACCTAACCCGAGCCTCAGACCAGCCCCTCCCCCTAGATATTTCATGACCCTAACCAATTACAGAAGTAGCTACAGAAGAGACCATTGCCCCTTTTTCTTAAAAAACAAAAGTCTGGAATGTTAGGCTTGGGTCCAGGGTGCCTTTAAACTCAAGGCCCCCTTAAACTCAAATTCCCCTTACCCAGCCTCCCAGTATGGAAGGGCCATCCCAGAAACTCATTGTAAAGAATAAAAACAAAGGATACTTTTAAAATTCAAGGGGCTCAGTAGCCCATTCCCTCCCTTCTCTTCAGTCATCCTGGAAGGCTGCCAAAGACAAATAAAGAGTCTTGCCTTTTCTATAATTATTAATAATATTGTAAAATATAAATCTATTCCAATTGTTTTTTTTAACCAGGTTGTTTAGGTGACATTTGATATCACTACTAGTTTAACTTAATTAATATCTTTTAAAGTTCTTAACAAAAAATGTTTGTTTTCCTTTTGTTTACAAAAGGTTCCTGTTATCTTTGTTATGTCTTCTTAAATATAAGTATGTTTACTAATAAAAGAACCTGTTTCTAAAGGTCATAAACTATGTTCATAAAAGTATCTGTGTAAAATTGCTAATTACTAACTTAGTCCTTACTGAAAGTTAAGGTTTTTAGAAATTAAGAATTTTAATTAATTAAAAAGAAATTGTATAGTTTTAACGATAAAAGGTATAAGGTATAGAGGTACTTTTGAAATGAAAAGGAAGAAAGTAAATAAGTTCTGAAAACTAGCTATTTCTGAATAGATAAGAAAGTTTATGAAAGTTACAGAAGGTTTGTGCAAGGTGCAGAAGGTTTGTGCAGGTTGTAGAATGTTTGAGCAGGTTGTAGAAAGTTTGGGCAGAAGGAAGAAACAAAAAGAGAAGGAATTGAGAAAGTAGACAAAGGTGAGAAAAGGAAAAAAAAAAAGAAGGACTTTAGAAGAAGAATTGTTCTGAAAGGAAAATAAAAAGGAACATTAAGACATTTTTAGGGGTCTCAGGAGCTTGAGAATTTCACCCAAACTATGGGTATTACAGAAAGAGCCAGCAGCTTTCTTAAGCCCCAACAACACGAACAAAAAAGGGGGAGTCAGAAGAAGAGACTCACTTCACAAGAACAATTGTATAAGCCTCTTCTTACTCTTAATTTTTTAAACATTTTCTCACCTGGACTTACTGCAGCCTAGAGGCATTTTATATCAACCGAGCAATGGCCTAAGCCTCCCATGCTGTACCAGGATAGTGTAGAAGGCCCTGAGTGGCAGAATCTGGTCAAATGACTAACCTGGGGCAAGGGTATGCTCCAATTTTGTCAATAATAGGTCTTCTTTGGATACCAGCAAGGAACATGAAGCCTTATCATGAGTTGGAATCAGACCCTAGAAAGCAACCTAGTTCCAGAGATCCAGAAGCTGATAGTGAATCCACCTCCAGAAATAAACCCCAAAAAAGGAAGGACACCTAACTTGGTCGCAGGTACTCAAGGAGTGCCTGACATCACATGGGACACTTTGAAACATCTAACCAAGTGTGCTGAAGAAGTTTTACAAAATACAGACATGCCTGTAACCCCTAAAAATCTGTTTCTTTATATGCTTGCCCTTCACCTTCCACTGAACCACCTAACCATCTTACTCTCTGTTAATCTTTACTAAAACAAAAAAGTGGGATATATATATAGTAATATGCTGTGAAGACTTGCAGAGTTAGGGTAAACAATCAGAGACAGCAAGGTGCCCTAGAGTGAAAGCCCTGAGTGGATGAGAGTCCAGGACCTTCTCCGACCTGTACTGGAAACAGTACATGCTGGAAACAGCAAAACAGCAGGATAAAACTCAGCAACAAGAAACGTTTAGGCTCTCAGAACAGAGATTAAAAATCAGCATGTTCCTTGCACTTTATTTCACCCCCTGAAAACTTCTATCTGCTTCCTTGTGTTATTTGTACTGGCTAATAAATATCTGAGTAAGGCTGGGGATGAAGATTCAGTCCTTCAGTCTGCTGAATGGAACTGTTGTCTCCCCTTAGCCCCTTAGAGCATTTAATATGGTCTTTGAGTACTTCATCGTCTCTGCAACAAGGTTGAAGATTATTATTCTCATTTGGCAGACGGGAAAAGTGAGACATAGAGAGAGACAATGAATAGACTTCATGTACCACTTTAGCAACATGGTCAGCATGGTTAGAGCTGCTATTTGGAGGCTGTATGTCTGACTGCAAATCCAGCACTTCGAACCATTAAAATAACTGCCTAGCCTGACCAAGTGGTGACACAGTGGATAAAGTGTTGACCTGGAATGCTGAGGCCCCAGGTTTGAAACCCTGAGGTCACCAGCTTGAATACTGGCTCACCAACCTGAGTGTGGGATCATTGACATGATCCCATGGTTGCTGGCTTGAGCCCAAAGGTTGCTGGCTTGAAGCCTAAGGTCAGTGGCTTGAGCAAGGAGGGGTCATTGGATTATCTGGAGGCACTCCCTCTGTTAAGGCACATATGAGAAGAAATCAATGAATGACTAAAGTACCACAACTATGAGTTTATTCTTCTCATCTCTTTCCCTTCCTGTCTGTCAGTCTGTCTCCCCTCCAAATTCCATCCCCCCAAAATAGAACTGTCTACCCACTGGAGCCTGTTGACAGAGCCCCAAGAAGAAGTTCTTCCACACATTCTTCAAGTGGACATATTTGCATAATAAAAGCCCTGAAGTGCAAGCATGTTGGTTGAAATGGGACCTTGAAATTTTATTTACAATATTAACTTTTGAAGATCTTTTTTAAAATAAAACGATGGTTACAGAGGTAAATTTTAAGCAGTGTGGACTGAGTTGTACAATGTGAATCAGTAGACTCTGAGAAAGAAATAAATAAAACATTATTATTTTTGTATTAGTATCATACTTATCATTAACAGTAAAGCTTATGGGAAATGAAAGATGGGTATAAACCAGAAGGTTGATATAGTTTTTTGAGGATTAGAGGCTTTAAAAACAAACAACTTTTTAATCCAAAAGTGTGTGAGTATGTTTAATTACTTTTAAGTCTATGTTCTAAAATAATGTGACATCAGATATTTTGAAATTTGTGACAGGGACATAAATTTACCTATTCTACAACATAACTATACATAAAAGTATGATTTTATTATTTTGTTTAAAATCAATCTAGTTTTCCTAATGAACTCTCACCTCTTAGGCTGTCAAATTCATTTGCAACATTTGTCTGACCAATAATTTAAACAATCCTTTAGATAATACTCAATTGTCTGAGAAAATTGCAAATATTTCCAATTTCTTTGCCTGTTTCAAGAATGGCATCTGGGTTTATTGGGTAGCAAGGCTCATATGATCTCATAGAGACCAATGAAAGGACTCTTTAATCTAAATGGTATCCTTCAATCTTCACTTAGGCAAAGAAATTTGAAGAGATACTTCACAAAGGAAGAAAATCAAAAGGCCAGTGTGTGTGTGTGTGCGTGTGCGTGTGTGTGTGTGTGTGTGTGTGTGTGTGTAAAGTCATTAGCACTCAGGGAAATACAAATTAAAAATTATACTGAGATAGCACTGCATACCTATCCCAATTGCTAACTTTTAAAAGATGGAGTTACTTAGTATTGAAGGAGATATGGAGTTCTGGAACCCTCATTTACCCTAATAAGAGAATAAATCTATTTAACAACTTGAAAAAATTTTGGTAGTGTCTACTAAAATTGAACATTTGTCTACCACATGACTCAGCAATTTCTCTTTTAAGTATTTACTCAGCAAAAATAAACACATGTTCACTAAAAGATATGTTTGTGAATGTTTATAATAACATTATTTGTAATAGTTCAAAATAAAGACAATCCAAATGTTCATCAACAGTAAAATGAAAAAAGTTATATATTCATAAAATGGAGTCCCACACAGCAATGACAAAGAATGAACTGCTGATATAGGCAACAACTTGGATGAATGTTACAGACATAATATTGAGCAAAAGTGTTCAGTCACAAAAAAATTCAGGCAAAGAAATCCCATGCTGTTTGTTTTGGAATACAAAAAATTTTTAAAGCTAAGATATGGTATAAAAAAAATCAAGATTATGGGATGTGGGCAAAGGTATTGATTGGTAGGGTACAATGAAGGTTTAAGGGTCCTGGTGCTGATAATGTTTTATTTCTTGAACTCTATGGTGTTATACAGGTGTGTTTATTTTGTGATACTTTATTAAATAATGCTTATATTCATCGTTGTTTCCTGTACTCCCAGTGAGAAGTTAAAAAAAGAAAAAACTTGAAATGTTACATGAAAGTACAGTGTGCCTTTGGGGGAAAAAAGATAAATACCATTTCCATATTTAGAAATAAAAATTCCTAAAACCATTGTTTAAACCTGTCTGTCTTAAGGTCGCATTTGAACAGTGAAATCCTTGCTACTTTGAAAATCGTAGAAATAAAGGTAGCAGGAAGTAGACAATTAAGTGCTCACTGAGCATCCTTTAAGGAATTGGGCGTGTGTGTGTGTGTGTGTGTGTGTGTGTGTGTGTGTGTGTACATACATATTAGCAATTAAAGCATTAAAATGTTAAAAAATAATTAAAATGCAACTTGAAATTTTGTTATGATATTAATTTTTTAAAGTTCTTTTTGAAAAAAAGTTGTTGCAGAGGTAAATTCTAAGCAATGTGGATTGATCTGTAAACTCAGAATCAGTAGAATCTGATCAAGTTAACTAAAGCGTTAGAAGTATGCTGTAGCTTTTGACAGACTCCTTTCAACCTGTCAGGAAACACCTTTATAACGACATCATTACTAATAACCATGAAACACTGATTAGCAAGTGGAAATCATCTTAGATTCAATAAGTAATAAGGTGAAGTGAGGGGCTGAAATGCATTGAAATAGGGTATCCTGGGGAGCAGACCCCAAGGTGACCTAAGGACAATATGGATGAGAGTGTAAGAGGGTGTCAAAGTCAGATGTAAGAAAGCAAGGCCTGACCCCACAGAGGAAAACCACAAAAAAGGATGAGTTTTGAGGTTACAACATGGCTATAAGAGCAGGTTGGGGGTATAGAGTATGGGGTTGGTCTGGGAAATGGTTTGGGGCTAAGCCAGAAAGAGAGAAAGGTACTCTGGCTAGTCCAGCTCTGCTCAGCTAACAGGGCTGAGTCAGGTCAGGGAGAAACAGTAAAATTTCAGGTTTGTCTTAATGTATTTGATTGACATGCTATCTAAAATTATCCATGTAATACAACCTATAGAGAATTGGAAAAAAGGAAAAGCACTATCCATAATCAATATGTAATTTGAAGAGTGTTTGGCTATTGGAAAGCATTTCTTTTAAAGTTCAATCTGATACACTCATGTGGTTCATAAGAAAGGATTGCGCTATATGGTTGGAAGGGGTGTACAACAGTATTTCCACGGTGATTTGGTGCAGGGAAAGGTATCTGATGCAGAGAATGTTCACACAGTTTCTGTCACAGGAAGAGCTTAGTTTTGTGCTTGATTGCAAAATATGAGAGCACATCTGGCTATCGATAAGAATGGCTTGCAAGCTTTTGGTTTCTTTGAAAATATAATGAAAAAATCCTGTTGCCATATATAATAAGTTTTGTCATGGTAGTTGTGCCATCTGAACCAGTTATCTTTCTCATATTTTCTAGACTGGTACATATTTTGCTCCTTAGAATGTTAAATACCTAAAAGTTTGGGGGGAAACCCCAAATATTTCTCTGCTCAAAATAATCATTCACTGCTTCTAAGAACCACATGGACCCATTTGACTTCCTGTCCTTCCATTCCCTGTGCTTGAAGCTTATGCCTCTACCAGAAGTTTCAGCTCACCTCCAGAATCTACTCCTAGGCAAATATAGAAAGACATTTCCAGCTCTTCTCCAACTTCTAGTTCTCATCAACAGCTGCCTGTTGTGAAATGAGTGTTTGGGTTTTTCCCAAATTCATATGTTGAAGCCGTAACCTTCAATGTGATGATATTTGGAGATAGAGTCTTTGGTAGGTAATTAAGTGTAGATAAGTTCATGAAGGTAAAGCCCTCATGTTGGGATTAGTGTTTTTGAAGAAGACACAAGAGTTGGTTCTCTCTGCTGTGAAAACTGGAGAGAGAGCTCTCACTGGACATAATCTGCTGGCACTTTGATCTTGGACTTTCCAGCCTCCAGAACTGTGAGAAGTAAATGTCTTTTGTTTAAGTCACCCAGTCTATGGTATTGTGTTATAACAACTCTTACTATACTACCATATACTTGTCTGCAAGGGCAAGTCATCATAGGTTTTACTAAAGTTATCCACGCAAAGGGCTTTCTTTTCATTGCATTGAAGACATATAAAGGTGAGGAGACTGAAGAAGTAAGAAAGATACTCAGATAAGTTTCCTAAAATTGGGCTCCCCAAAATAACTTCTTGTGACAGTGCTGCCGTCAGAATTGTAACAATGGATAGCAGCAGATTTTTGTAATTCTGAATTTTTCTCACGGTTAAAACTCAGTATTTTCCTTAGGTAGCAGTGCTTAGGGAAAACATTTTGACTCAGAAAGAAATATTGTTTCTTTGCAAGAAGAGAGTCATTTCACTTATTAATGAGCAAATGAATATTAGAATTTATTTTTTATTCATTTTAGAATATATAGCAGTGGTGGGATTTAGCCAGTTAACATTGGTTTGATAGAACCAATACCTAATTTTTTGTTGAGTTTGGCAAACTGGTTGATAAAATGGCACTTGTAATCAGGGCTCTCTCTAAGGTGGGTGCCTGGGTGGCCAGCCAATGTGGGAATCACAAGTTTACATTCCTTTTTTTTTTAACGTTCATCTGCTTAACGTATTGTAAGTGCCCGTAGTAATGTTCATTCTGTCCATAGGTGAACAAAATTTGATGGAACTATGCTTGTAATATTTATTCATTTCATAAAAGTCATTATATCTTTGATGAAATATTACATTTTAATTCCCTTGCATTTGTTACTTCAGTAAACAAGCATATAATGTAAAGGGCAAGAGTGCCAAACAACCAGGGGGTGACAAACTGTCATTGGAAATATCTTAAATAGCAGTTCTACTGTTTGTTGTCAGGGATTTTTAATTAATATTTTAAAATTCTTTTTTATAACATAATCTAGTTTTATGTGCCTCCTTTATTGTTCTTATTTAAGTATTAAAATGCATGAAATAATAAACTATCTTTTGGTATATCATCTTCCTAAACTTAAAACTCTCATTAGGACAGAGAACCAGTTGTTAAATTATTTGAATCCCACCACTAGTATATATGTCTTATTGTCATTATTATTACATATTATTGAGAGTTAAGTGTTGAAATCTGTCCTAAAAGTTGTAACTGCATGAGATCATTTAATACTTGTAACTACTACTCCAGGAAGTATATAGTTTTTAAAACTTTGTTCTTCATTTTACCATAAAGAGATGCAGACTTGTACAGTTTAGGCAAAAATTCAAAAATCTGGGAGGAAAACACAGTTCATACTGTTTACATAGGATAGCTCTAAATTCACTCATATACCAAACCTTGACAATTAGATAATGAGCCTTTATTCTTTTTTGACTCCTCTGACAGGACTATTGACCAGGGTATAGCCAGACAGGCAAACAAGCTGCCAGAACATGAATCAGTCACTTGGGAAATTTTCCTTCCTCGGTGCATAGACATGTCAGGGAAGATAAATCCAGGCATTAGATGTGAACTCTAGGATGTGAGTGGGTGTGACAAAACCACAGGAGTGAACCCTTAGTGAAGGTGTCAGTTTTTAAAGTCACAAGTAGTATGTGTTCTCCTTGCCCATTAAACTGTTTCATTTATCACCAGCAAGTTGTCTGGGGAAAGCTTTGGTGGTTTGGAAGCTAAGCAGCACAGTCCTGAAGCTGAGCAACGCTAGAAATGTATCCCATGGTGATGCCAGTAGAGGAAGGAGCTGGGCCTTGCTTGAGAAATGGCAGCTGCTCAGCCCTGTGCTCTGTCCCATCAAGATTGACTTGGGCCTAACCAGGCGGTGGCGCAGTGGATAGTGCGTCGGACTGGGATGCGGAAGACCCAGGTTCAAGATCCCGAGGTCGCCAGCTTGAGCGTGGGCCCATCTGGCTTCAGCAAAAAGCTCACCAGCTTGGACCCAAGGTCGCTGGCTCCAGCAAGGGGTGGCTCAGTTTGCTGAAGGCCCGTGGTCAAGGCACGTGTGAGAAAGCAATCAACGAACAACTAAGGTGTCGCCACGAAAAACTGATGATTGATGCTTCTCATCTCTCTCCGTTCCTGTCTGTCTGCCCCTATCTATCCCTCTCTCTGACTCTCTCTCTGTCCCTGTTAAAAAAAAGAAGATTGACTTGGAAATATTCACCCATCCTACCTTCCCTGCCAGCACCATGGATTCTACTTCTGGCCTGGAAGATTGTCAAGCATTTTAGCTGTTATTTTTTATTCTTGTATTATGAAAACTTTTAAATCATATTATGAACTCATCACCCAGTTTTATCAGCATTCTGCCTTCTTTTTAATCTAGTTATTCCACATCATTTTTCCATAGTATTTTAAAGCAAATTCAAGAGATCATGTAATTTCACCAGTAATATTTCAGGATGTATTTCCAAAAGATACAGAAAAAAATGTTTTATCAGCAGAACCACCATATCTTAGGTCACTTAACAAATTAGTAATAATTATTCAGTATGGTCCAATTCCCCCAGTCTATATCCCTTTTTTATTCAAAAAATGTTAAATTGTTGATTTGGTCAAATCAGAATCCTAACAAGGTTCTTAGGTCACATATAATTGCCATCTATTTAGTTTGCTTTAAAATAAGCATTTTCCCTCTCTCTTGTTTTCATGTTACTTGTTTGCTTGTTTTTATACTGCTTCTTTCTTGGGTGGTCTGCTTGGAGAGGAAGCGGGACTGGAGAGATTAGAACCAAGCAATTGTCTGAAATAACACTTATTTTCCCATTTAAAATTTTATATCTCTCAATAGCTGAAAAAATTATTTTGCTTATTCACATCACAAATATTATGCACTTTGCCATCATATAGACACAATTAGATTATTTTTGAGACTCAGTAATAGCTACATTCTACAATTTTTATTGAAGTGATTTGGGTTCACTGCCACGTCTTGAGCTTATAACTCTACTCTCCACCCTTTTTTTCCAAATTCTATGTGGGTTTTGAGATTAAAAAATATATATACAGGTTAATTGTGTTACTCTTTCTTGATTCAGATTTTACCAAATCATTTTGATGTATCAGTTGCTACTGTTTTAAATTTTCTTACTTAGATGACATTAAATTTTGTCTTTAGATTGCTCAGAAGAAGATTTTGAGCAAATAAGAATGCAAAGCAGATGGTCTCTGAAACACATGCATGTATAAAGATATCAAACAGAACCCCTGCTAAACTGCTGGTATATTCAGATTTGATATGGAGAGATTAAAAAATTGCCAGGATTCACATATGGACTGAAATAGAACTTAGTACATGACCACAATCTGCAGAGACCAAAAGTCGTATCCACTGCCTCCTTCCCCACCATCATAAACACATGGCCATATTATTCCATTCCAATGTACACTGTATATGTTTATCCCCACTTTTATAGCTAGAATCTATTTTTTGATGCAGTTGGTATTTATGTTTTATTCCATTTGAGAAGTTTTCCTTCTATTACGGGCAGTAACATTATCCAGTAATGTAATAAAACCAACACAACAGCTGGTTGGGCTTTTATTAAGTACAACATTATTGATCAAGTAACTATAATCTATATACAACATATATGCTACTGGGAATACTCGTAAAACATGTCCAAACTTTTCTATTTGCCAGGAGTTGAGAAAGGAATCATAGGAAAGCAAGAAGTTGCAATTCAGAAGCACAGTTCTCTATTCTCCATATATTTCTTGTATGTTTGGACAAAGGGCAGTGCTGTTGAAAGCTAATGAAATGATCCTTGTTACGACTTCATTCAGTTTTGGGGTGGGAAGAGATTTAAAGGAAGAAAGAGAATAACGAAAGGCTAAAAAGAAAAGGACAGTCAAAAGAGACTATGGCTAAATAATGAGAAAACCAATGGAGACAAGGAACACAAGCAAAGTAAAGTACTACTGTTAGTGTGGAGTTGAATTTCAGGAAGAGTAACTCAAAAGGTCACTAAGAAAAGTTTATAACACTGGGTTTGATTAAAAGATAATTGCTGCTGAAATTATAACAGACTTTATTTATACTCCTATTTTAAAGTCCATTGTATTTACTAGCTCAGCTTTTCATTATTCTTCAAAAGAAAGAAGTCAAATAGTATTTCCACTGGTTACAGGGTTATTTTGTTTTGCAGATATTATCTTAATAATATAAACTTGGATATCTTTTATTGTTATTCACATCAAGTAATAAAACAAAATATTAAATGGTGACTTCTTACTATTTTACATTATATTCATTCATCTTTACCCTTCGTTAGACAAACATACACATGTACACAGATTCTAATGCATGTGCAAATCATTTTCACCCATGCTGACATTAAGAATTTGGTATTCATTATTTTTAAATATGTAGGTTATTATTTATAAATAATCTCTTTTTAAAGTATAATCTATGATTTCTTCTTTATGTAAAATTAAATAATATTTTGAATACACTGTAAGTTAGAATTAAATATTTTTAACTTAGCCAAGGCTGTAAGAGCAGTTTATGCATTCCTGAGCTATTCATAAGCCACTTTACAATACCTTGTGTTATAGAAGGATTAAATTATAGCTTTGCAGTAAATTAGGTTTCTTTGTATTACTGTATTTGTACATCTGGTTGGTCTATTATGCATTTTCTCCATACTGCCTTATAAACTTATTAGGACATAACTCTTTCTCTATTGTATTCATAAAGGCCCACCAAAGCATGAATTAAAAAGCAAAATTAAATACCCACTATCTCCGATTTAGAAAAGCATTGTTTCTTGAGTGTTGCATTATAATTCTGTCTATAGATCTACCTACCTACATTGAGCTTTAAAAAGAAAATGTAATTAAAGACACAGACTGCTCTGAACAGAAAATTATATTTTATCAATAGTGGTGAGTAAACTTTCCTCATTCTTGACCCCGGTAGGCCATCTTTGAGCTTTACTAAAGAAAAACATGGATGATACTCTTATGTCTTAATACAATACATAATATATAAGCATGTGCACAGATCCAGCTGACATTTCTTTTGGCTTTAAGAAGCTGAGCCTTTGTGTCCTAAAATTATAGGCACATGATCCTTGAGTCTGCTGTGTGGCAAAACAGAGAGAGAAATAGAGAGTCAAGCATGCTCCTTTTGTTTGCTGAAAACTCCATATGCAATATAAAAATGATGTGTTTAGTATTTTACCATGTGATAAAATGTCATTCAAGTGATAATATCCTTCACCACTTCACAGTTTCTAGCTTGCATGTTTAAGAAAAACAGACTGGCTGGAATGGTTAAATCCAACCAAAGGGAAGGAAGCTGTGAAATCTTTCTTATGGTGCTGAGGATTTGGCTATAGTCCTCTGAAACTGGTATGCTAATTGAGAACTGCAAGCGGGACAGAAATGGGCATGGTGAAAGTTTGGGTATATAGGAAGGTAGGCCTGGAAATTGGCCCAATTTGTAAAAGCCAGTGACTTTCATTTGCAACAGTGAGAAATGTCAGTTTGAAATGTTTCTTGCGTCCCTTCCCAGACTTCCTATGCCCTCATGCTTGCTTCCTCACTTGTCCCTCTGCCCTGTTACTATATGAACTCCTTCAGGACAAGAACCAAGTTCATGTAGCCCCGTTAGTGGCTGGCTTAGCACCAGGCATTCACTAGGTCCTAAGGAAATGTTTGCTGAATAATGAGTGGTGAGTGAATGAATGAATATGATGAGCTTCTTTTGAAATATATGTTTTTACTCCCATCTATAAATTAGATAGACTAAGCCTTTTCTTGTGCCTAGCCCATCATAAACGCTCACAAGTTTGTTGCCTGATTGACAGAGGAGTATCCAGAAGCATTCAGATTTGTGAATTGGAAACTAAAAGTGACCGATAATTTATACTTAACAGGCTTTTGCTTTTTATGTCTTCAAATATCTAAATATAATTGTCCCAGAGGCCTTTTTAGACCATACCCATGCATACTCACATTCTTAGAAAGGAAACATAGGGCCAACATGGTGCCCATATTAGCTTATATACTTTTCTGGGCTGTGTAGAAAGCCTAAAAATATATAATTAGTGTTGAGAGGTATAAAAGGAGGCAGATTAAGTAATAAAGCACCCATACTATTTTATTTCTTCTCAGTCTTCCTCCTTTCCTCTCCCCCACTCATTTCCTTTTCCATAATCTCCCACCCATCTACCCCTTGTCTGCCTTTGACTGTAGGAGCTTCTCTACTTACAAAAATGTGCAACAGATCTTGACTTGTATAGTCCCCAGAACTGTTCTCAGGGTGACAAACCTTCATGAGTATTGGAAACAATGAACATTTCCCTTCACAACTAGACTCGAAGTGTTAGAAGTGGCAAAGATGTAAATTTATTTTAACCTTAAATTATAGATATATGGTTGTTGTTTTCTTTTGCATGTGGAAAACCTAGTAGGAGCCTAGTGTAATTGGGAGATACATTTCAATTAATTCTTCCACCAACATCTTATCTCTCTGCATCAGAACATTTTATAGTGTTAAAATTAACAATTATGCAGCTGATGGCTGGCTGAATCCACCAGGGGACCTGGAGAGAGCCTCAGATAACACGACACATATAAATCATTCAGGAGAACAATTCATGAAAGAAAAGTTATCTGTGTTTGGGATGACATTGGAAGAACTAAATAGGAGTCAATTTGACGAAGGGACATTTAGTACCATTGTCTAGCTTGCCTTTTTTCTTTTTTTTTCTAATTGTGTCATAACATACATTTTTAAAATTAATTATCCATTAATGGCAAGATAAATGTCTCTTCTTGTGCTAAGGAAATAGTGGCTTCATTGGTGAAAGATTATTTCACATGAGTAGCACTCCTAAAGAAAGCTGTTACCAGATAAGGTGGCAACTATTCTTTGAGGAAGCACAAAGAAGGGTGATAGGCAAGCCCAAGTCTACCAAACTGAATAGAGGACTGGCAGATTTCAGCCCACTAATCAATTACATAAGGAGAGGGAACCAGGCTGGAACCATGTTACAACAAACCACATAAATCACCAATAGTAAGTACTGTGAATATAACAACCTATGAATTGGCTTCCAGGGTACCAAGCACTATTTTCAGGGTATCTCCCCTCAAACATGTTTTAGAAATACCTCTAAACTTTCAGTCACCATAAAATATGTCTATTTCAGGGCATTTTATTGATGTATTATTCTTGATGCAGGGAAAATGAACATACATACATACATACATACATGCATACATTCTAGAATAACCTGGAATTTAATAGGACAAATTGCCAAATACTACAATCTTGCAAGTGATCTGTTTCATTTATTCACATTTTTATATAAATTTTATTTTTATATACAATTAATTTCACTGATACTTAAAAAATATATCTGTGTGGGCCTGATTCATCTTTCTTAGCTACGGGTTTTGAATTTTAATCTTTATTCATAGTCAACACAAATATTTAACTTGCAGTTTCCCCATATGAAATAGTAAACAGAATAAAAGCTTTTAATAAGCATTGGAGTGACAAAATATTCATATAGTTTTCATTTTCTTTAGAGTAATTTCTTATTTTCCCCACACGTTGCTACTAACATGGAGAAGAAATAAAAATCATGGAAGGAAAAATAAGATGTGGGTTTCTGACAAGGTTCAATAACTATGTCACAGTTTAGTGAACTTTTTACTCTCCCTCATTCTGTAGTGAAGCCTGAATTATAGTGCCCTTAGTATTTATTTGCATCCAAAATACCAGGGTAAAATTTATATTCTTTGTTTCTGTGACACCTATAAGTGTTTATAATGACACATAATGTTTTTTCTTTTTTGAGGAGTCATTTCAAGGTTTCAAGGTTTTATTTTATTTATTTTTTAGAGGAGGGGGAGAAAAAAAGGAGGGGGAGAGGAGCAGGAAGCATCAACTCTCATATGTGCCTTGACCAGGAAAGCCCAGGGTTTCGAAAAGCAACCTCAGAATTCCAGGTCGACGTTTTACTCACTGCGCCACCACAGGTCAGGACACATAATGTTTTTAATTATTTAATCTGATGAGCATATCAATTATAACTTCAGTCTAGTATTTAGTTCTTTAGGAAGACATAAATGTGCCCTGGCTGGATAGCTCCATTGGTTAAAGCATTGTCTGGATGTGCAGAGGTCTTTGGTTCAATTTCTGCTCAGGGCATATACAATAACAGATTGATATTTCTATTTCTCTCTCTTTCTCTCCCTGCCCCTCTCTCTCAAATCAATAAGTAAAATAAAATAAAAGACATATGATTGTGAACAAATACCGACAATCAATAATGGTGCAAAGATACCATCGATTTGTATAACATTCTCTTTAAAATTAGGATATAGACATAATGATCCCAGAACAGATGTCATGAAGACACTAACAGTGGGAACACATAAAAGAGCATCCACAGAAAGAGAGAAAGCAAATCCAGAGTATTCTATTATAGAATACTTGCCTATATTCTTCCTTCTTCTATAATAGAATACTCTGCTCCCTAATTAGGCTTTACCATTCTCCCCAGAAGAAGAAACATTGAAGGTAGTTGTCAAAATTTACTCTATAGTTTTTAGATACTAATATATATTTTTGTATATAAGTATAAATATTGATATAAAATATTTTATATGTAATAAAATCTCTTTTGTCCTCATTATATACATTTTCATTTGAGTCATTTGCTGTTGATTGATACTTTTATTGTTTTCATAACTTGAAGGTTAGAAAACTCCTCCTGATTTTGTCCCTGAAGAAGCATTAGGCTGGGTAGACCCTGCCAGAGCATAGTGCTTTTCCTCTTTGCTCACACTAATTCTGCTTGCTCACTTTTCTTTTTTGTAGTTATGTTTCAGACTATTAATACATATATAATTATAGATTATATTATAATATATTTTTATAAAGTATATAATGTGTTATATATTATATATCACTAGACATCCTTTAATTCCATTCTCTTTCAGATTGATTCTAAATATTTGGTGTTTCAAAGGTTACTTTTACATTATTTTTAAGTCTATCATTATTTTCCAAGACACATGAAAGTCTTTTCCATATGAGTATGCTTTAACACAGACCTGAGATATAGTAGTTGCTTAATTAAAAGTCATTAAATTTGAAATCTGATTCTTTTCTCTTTCCCAATTCTTATTAATGACCTTTATATCTTCTTTACTTGATCTTACATTTTTGAACAACTACATTTAACAGTTAAATTACCTTCATTTCTTATAGCAAAGTCTGCATTGTTTCTCTTCTGAGTAATGCAGACTTACCTCTAGCTTTTAAATATAATTTTCACATAATATTAACATTAAGATGAATTGTATCTTTAAATTATTTCTTTTACCATATTTTGTGATTTCAAAGAGCTTTCAAATTTACCTCTCAAAATTAGCCTGAGTATTGAATCTCTTCTCCTTGCCTATATTCTTCCTTCTTCTGAGGCTCAGATTCTCTTACATTAGATTTGTTTCTCCTGTTCTTTGGGTTTTCCCTTTATTGATGGCTTCCTCTCTTCCTGTTCCCTCCCCTCTCTTTTGCTTTTCTTCCTTTTCCTTTCTTTTCTTTTTTGAGAGACTTAAGATAAATCTCTCTCTTTGAAGGAAGCATTTTTAATCCTGTTCTTAGTAACATGTATGTACCTTCAATCTGTTGTTTTTTGACTGTTTCCCAAATGATTGGCCTATGTCCCATAATGAAATTTATTGTATTAACATTTCCTCACCACTCCACACAATTCTCTTCTCCCTGTTTCTTTCTTTTATATCCAGGGAACTTCCATGCATTTATTTGGGCTTAAGTTACCTGTTTTGTTTTTTCTTTAATATTTTCATTCTGGGCCCTTAAGGTTGGCCCAGCAAAACTGCCTGGGCTTAGCAATAAACCTGTGCCTTTTTTTATTACAAAGAGCAGGCACAACCCCACAGCAAAGACATTCTCACAGAGAATTCTTTTTCTTCTTTTCCAAGTGAGAGGAGGGGAGATAGAAAGATGAACTCCCACATGCACCCCGAAAGGGGTCCACCCAGTGACACTAGTCTGGGCCAATGTTCTGCCATCTGGGGCTATGCTCACAACCAAACAATTTTTCGCACCTGAGGTAGAGGCTCCAGAGAGTCTCAGCACCAGGGGCCAATGCATGGAACCAAAAGAGCCATGGCTGTAGGAGGAGAAGAAAGGTGGGGTGTGGAAAAGCAGATGGTCGCTTCTGCTGTGTGCCCTGACCAGGAATCAAAACTGGAACATTCACATGCCCGTGGACACTCTACCACTGAGTCAATTGGCCAGGGCCCAAAGGAATATTTTAAAAATTAAATGAGAGGTTGGGAGGCAGTGAGACAGACTCCCACATGTGCACTGACCAGGATCCACCTGATAAGCCCCCTACTGGGCGATTCTCTGCCCATCTGGGGCTGCTGCTCCCGTTGCCCAGCAACCGAGCTATTTTGGCTCCTGAAGTGAGGTCATGGGGCCATCCTCAGTGCCCAGGGCCAACTTGCTACAACTGAGCCATAGCTGTGGGAGAAGAAGAGATAGGTAGAGAGATAAGGGAGAGGGTTAGGGGTGGAGAAGCAGATAGTCACTTCTCCTGTGTGCCTTGACCGAGAATCAAACCTGGGACTTCTGCATGCCAGGCTGATGCTCTACCACTGAGCCAATTGGCCAGGGCCTACCAAAGGAATTTCTTATGTGTGTTTTTCTATATCAACTTTAATCTTTTGCTGACTCTAAAAACCAAACCAAATCAAATGAAACCACAAGAGATAGTCTTGCTTGCCTCAATTCTATTTCATATCTGTATTTCCTTTTTTCAATCAAAAGTTTGGTGTTATTTTACTGAAATAATGAAACAAAAATATCTTTTTATTGAAGTCATAATATTTCCCATATCATTATTTTTATTCTTGAAGAGAATGAATTGCATTCCAAATTATTAGGAATATCTTCCCAAAGTATTTATCCTTTTCTCTAAATGCTGTATTCAAAATAAGTGTTTGTATTTTTCCCTGATTATATGAATCACTCATTAAACTCTTTGCTTCTGGAATTTGAATTGCAAAGATTCTCATATAAAGAAAAAGCTCAATTGTTTTTGTTGGATGAATGGGTAAACTTTATTTTGTGCCAATTGTAATAGTAATTAATATCTCCAGCTCTACCACTATTACATCATCTTTACCACAACAGCTAACTTTTACTAACACTTTCTATGTGCCAGGAACTAACCCTTTAGAGGCCTTATCTAATCATAACCACTGCATGTAACTTTGTTTTTCTTTAGAATAACTTAATCTAGATTTCAATACATCATTCTGTCATTATTGTAGATGCCTTCAGGGTTCTCCCTTTCTCTGGGGTCACTTCTAAAATTTAAGGTTGTGACAGACACTGTTATTAACCAATATAATTCACCCAGCTTTCTTGTTAACAAAATGCTGATATATTGAACAACAAAGTGCTCAGCGTAACATTCCCTTTCTCAGCCTCTTTTGCACTTGGGGTAACCAATTCTGAACAAGGAGACTTAACAGGATGCTAGCTGGAACTTTCTAGAAAAGCTTTTATAGGAACTGATGCTGGCTCCTCCTTTCCTCTTTCTCCTTCCTGCTTTGATCTTAGATGTGATGCTTGGAGTGGGAGCAGCAGCCTGTGACCATGTAAGAATGGTAAAAAAAATTGCAGACACATTATTGAACTGTAGAACCAATGTGAATAATCATCTATTTTTGGATTTCTTATAAAATAAGAAAAAGAAATGTCTATTTCTAAAGACCCTGAAGGCATCTTTTATGCTACTTGCAGCTGAATGTATTTCTAAGTGATACAGAAGGGACCACAGAATGCTATGGGTGTGAAGGTCCTATCATTCTTTCGTCACTAACATCCCATCTATTTCTCCATTGACATTTCACATAGGTCATTACTGAGATCCCTTGTACCTGGCTAATAATTATTTTCTAAATCCTGCAACTTTCTATTCTAATCCTTCACCATGATGGCATCGTTGGTGGTAGCAAGCGTCTCATCTGTTTTGGCGTTGCTCTTGGATCTGAGGATATTTGAAAAGCTGGTTATGGCTCCATGGTGGATTATCACAATGGTGGTTCCTCTTTAACCACCCCTTTAGATATTTGTGCTTTGTAGACCCTTCCCACATTGAGTCTAAGCTTGGTTTTATGACTTGCATCAGCCAATGGGACATTATGAAGCATAGTGCAATCAGAAGCACATTAAGATCTTTGTACACTGGGGCCTTTCTGCTTGGAATGTTCTCAGCCAACATGATCTGAGAAGTCAATAGCTGCATAGAGGCCAGGGGAAGAGAACTCCTTATTTGAGCAGCCAGTCGATAACACAAACTACGAGCCATGCAAGAAACCATCTTCAGTATCCCATCCCAGCTGAGCCTCTAAATGACTACAGCCCCAGTTCAACCATGTGAGCATGAGAGTTGCCTCACTGAGCCTAGGTAAATCACGGAATCATGAATGGTAATAAAGTGCTTGTTGATTTAAGCCACTAAATTTTGGGATAGTTTGTTACACAGTAATAGATAACTGGAAAAGGTCTCTTTTCATTAGACATATCATAATGTGAAGCATTATATTGACTAATACAGCTATAAAAATTTTAAAAGAGATATTTTTGTGTTTGCATTTTTGCTGTGTCTTAAATATAATTTTTTGTGTATATTGAACACAAGAAACCTAATACATTTATAAACCAATGCAAAACACTACATTTTCTATTTTCTTCTACGAGGCGCTCATATAGTGCTCATTATTATAAAATATAGGTGCTTTATAATATTATTATTTAGCATTTATATAACACATTTTGCTATCAGTGTATGCTACAAACTTTTAATTTTTATATTTTCAAAGTTATTTATAGTTATTTAAATTTAAACATTACTTCATAATCCTTTTTGTGGAAGAGAAAATATATAACCAATATTGGGTGTCAGTTTATAAGTTCCCTGAGAATGTGCATATTTTGGCTACCTAAAGGGCTGAGTCCAAGGCAGTAAGTCAAAAAGGACCATTGACACCATTGCAACAAAGACCACACCAGAAAATCTGTATTGAAAAGATGAGTCTCAGCCAGTTGCTCCCTTCAAACAATATTTGATACAAATACCTCAGAAGCCATAAATCTATTTGTACAGCAATGCAAGCTGGAGGCAGTATACCGTGGTAGAGCAGAGCAAAAGCTTAAAAATGAGACAAACAGGTAAGGTCTTCAAGGAACCCGATGATTAGTTTTTCATCCATAAAATGGATATCCATTTTTTAGGATGATTGTAAGGATTAAGTGAGGCAAAAAACACTTTACATAGGTCTGATACTCTGAATGTGCATAAAAAATTAGAGTTGTTCTTATTAGTACGAGTATTATTAAGAGTATTACTAAGATCTCATTACTAAGACTATCTACTAGTTAATAATTAATTTCTTAATGTCACAAAGTTGTCTTAGTTTGAAGTATGAAGAAATGTTTTAACCCTTTCAGGTTATAAAGATGCCCTTTTGTAGCATTCCTTTTCTTATACTCTCCACAGATGGTCACAAAGAATGACTGCATTGCAAGGTTTATTAAACTTATGATCTTTCTTATCAGCAGGGAAAGTGTTTGTCTTGGTCCTGCTAAAGAGTATTCTTCTGTAACCTTATGACAGAAGATGTGGTCTAGGATTTCTCCATGGAGGGAAGAAGAGGACATCTGGCAGTTCTGGTGAACCAGGACTACCTGGGGAGGATGGGTTTTTTTCTTACGTGAACAGCAGAGTCACCAAGGTAATACTACTGTCTTCCCCACAATGTGATGAGGTGGCATTGGCCATTAAAATTCCCTGTTGCGCAGGGGCCATGCTAATTCATCTTCTCTGCCTGGTTCCAATTTTCGTATATGTGCTGCTGACTTCTATCTTTAAGCTCAGGTGTTAAAATAAAGATAAAATTCATTATTATATGTAGGTAACAAATCTTCCTGACAAAGAAATGATTAGGGGACCAAATAAAATAAATTCTCTGTTGCACCAAGAGGCATTTAACTGATGCCTTCTGTAAAGCCAAGAGCCAAGGCCACCATCACAGTCGTCTGAACCGTGCAGGTTCACATTAGATTCGGACAGTCGGTAATGAAACACAGGAGCCACGAACTGGTGAGCCATCAGCTTTAATTCTAGCTTGCACCCTGCGGGCAAGCAAAAACACACACTGGGTTCCAAAACCCACCCATTCAGTGCTCACAAAGCTACTGACTTATCCGAGTTTCCTAGAATCAAAGGCTTCTAGCTCACCAAACTTATTCACCTGTTTCCCATCTCCTTCTCCAGCACAAACTCTGCTCAAACTGGCTTCTTCCTCAGCACTCCACCATCTTGGCTGCTTCTCCTGGCCTCCACATGGCCTTCATCTGCTCTCCTCTCTAATACCTCAGGAACCCAGAGAGCAAGCTCCCGGTCTGTCCCACTTTATAGTGTAGAAATCCAAACCCTTAATCCAATCTACAAACAAGAAAGTTTCTGATACAAAGTCACCCATCTGTGGCATAATGGGATTCCTCAGGAGAGCGCACCACCCCACATCATCCAATCAGTCAAGGGTGTGGAAAAAAGCTTACTCTTAAATCTAAGCCTTAGACTATAACGACCCGGCCTGCTTTCCCCTACACACATCCCAAGCATAAGGGCAAATAATATCACCTGGGTGATGGGCTTCCATGTGGGCAGCGCCATCTTTACCAAAGTGAGCATATTATATTTTATCTGCCCAACACCTTCCATGTTTCAGTTGGAATATGGAGCCACCTTCCTTTTGGTTCTCACAAAACAGAAGTTGATGAATGGCTGTTAAGTTGCTGGTTACTTCTTCTTAGCAACATAGCTATAACTTAAACTAAATCTTACATTCTAGAAAGGCATATTCTTTACAGAGTTGTGCAGTTTTCCCATATATTCACATTTTGAAATGTACAATCGTGTGCGAGCAAAATTCCCAGACTGGTTCCCAAACCATTCATTCAGTGGCTTTGATCGTAGTGTTCAGGGGCTTGGTTTCCTAAGAGAAAGACATGTTTTCAGTTTGTTCTCAGATATAGCAAGGCAGACATCTGGACCCTAAGAAATGGTTTATGCTTTCACACTTAAAATAAAACTTCAATACTCGAAGTCAAATAGAATGATAATGTAAAAACTATGATATTATCCTTCTTTATTTTCTTTTAAAGATTCTTAACCAAGGATGAATAATTTTCTAAAATTTATACATGTAGGAGGGGGCCCTCAGGTTATGATAAAAGTTCCATTCCTACAACAGTGACATAACCCAAATTTTGGTTTAAGTCAAAACACATCCTAGCCTTAAACAAAACCAACACAAACGGAACACTTACGCTTTTAACAATCAAAAATGGCGTAGGTAAGCGTACTAGGGGATGTAAACTTCCTCACTCATGCACCACGTTACTTTGTATTCTTCCGCCATGTGCAACCAAACTAGTTCATCCAGGTAGTCCGTAAATACTATGCTAAAGGCATAAACTGAAACACTCATGTCTCAATTTTTTTAAAGTTTTTATGGGAGTGAGTGTCATAATCGTGAAATATCATATGGAAAGACTGTCATAACCTGAGGATCCCCTGTACTTTCCAAGTATAGGGTCCATGCATTTGTTTTAAAGGAACTGGCTGTCTTTAGAAGAAACATAGTTCTATTACTATTATAGTTCTAGTTTTATTTTGAAACTTTTAGGCCCTGAAAAGTTGTGAAAACACATATTTGGATATTCTGTTGATTCCTATACAGATAATAGATAAAACTGCCAAACTTTTCCGAGGTATTAGATCATAAATATTCTCAATTCACTAGATGTAGTCATTCTCAGGCATCTTCAGATCCTTTTAGCCCTAGTATTATTCTCATGCTAGTTCTCCCCTAAAAATAAAAGTTTTGAAGAAAAACATGAAGAACTAAAGCTAAATTATAAAATGAGCCTTGAACTATGCTATAGGCATAAATATAAAGTCTCAGGACAAGACAATATTGAAGCATGCTGTTCATTTTATACTTTTGTAAGATTCTAAAGGCTGATTCCTGACCAAATAGGTCAGGAGAACCAGAATAACTTAGGTACATTCTTGTAAGAAACTGATATACTGCAACTGCTGAATCACCACAGAGAGAGAAAGAGTTGGAATTCAAGAATAAGCTAATAAAGAACATATAAGGAGGGGGGGATAATAGGAAAATTTTTGAAGTGAGAAATAAATTGATGCTTGAATATGATGCATACGAAAGGAAGGAAAAAAGAAGCCCACAAAAGAGGTCTTAAGGAAATGTGAAAAAGCCCTGGAGATGAAATGTTATATAAATGTTGCTAGTCAGTTATAATCAACTATGGCAAAGCCACATGTTTTGTAACTGAAAGAACTGACAGAATTAAAACTACCACCTCAGCATTGGGGAAAAGAACATTTATTTTGTTTTATTTTTCTGAATGGTGTCTTTCTGTGGTTTTATTTTTTTTAATTGTCCAAATTTACTACAAATGGTGTTGTTTCACAGTGGAGCAGATAGACATTTATATAGGTTACAAAGTGTTCCCTCTGATAATCATGTGCCCACATGGTACCATAGAGAGTTGTGACAATAGTGTTAACTATATGCCCTATCGAAAAGAGCATCAATTAATAGAAAAAACGGGGAGGGGGGGAGGATAGGGGTGTTGGCATTTAAGACAGCTGAGGCAAAATACTAAGAAATCGTGAATGGCGTGAAAATGTTGAGAAATTAGAATATATGCTAAATCAAAAGAACTGAAAAACAATAAATTTCTCCATTGGAGTTATAATGGCATTAAATAAGAACTAATTATAATGAATCATTATAGACAAATTCAGTAAGACTTAAAAAAAGAACAAGCTACTGGCACATAAGATCTAAAGAATAATATCTGTGTTAGATAGAGGAACAGATAAATTTCTTAATACCATTCTTACCAGATCAGTTCTCTACTTAACCTGCCAGTGCTCTCCACAGTCTGCTGAATGAACCCATCCTCAGAGGGTCTGCACTAACGCATTTAGTAGTTGTGCCTCCTTCAGGAGCTGACATTTCCAACAGCCAGAACCCTCCAAACCAGCAGAAACATGGTCAGCGCATTCTGCTTAGGGCTCTTGCCTTCTGCCTCTTTGTCAGGCTTGTCCCATCTTGAATAACTATCCTCACCTCATTTCAGTCTTTATATCTCATATCAAATAGCTCTCCAATCACATTCTCTACTATTAATTTGTTCAGCAAGTATATATGGACTGCCTACCATGTACCTGGAACTGTTTTGGACTCTGGGACACAGTGGTGAAACCCAGACAGCAATCCTTGTTATCATGGAGCACATTTACTGAGGGGAATGTGGAGAAGACAACCCATGAATAAATAAATAAAGAAGCAAAATAATGTTCATGAAACATTTTCCATTTCTCCTGTATTAGTTTCCATGGGTATGCTCTAACAAATTACCAAAAGCTGAGCAACTTAAAACAACAGAATTTTATTCTCTGATCATTCTGGAGGACTGAAGTACGAAATGAGGCACTGCAGGACCTCATGACCTCTGAAGGCTCTGGGGGAGAAACCTTACTTATCTCTTTGAGCTTTGGGTGGGTTCCAACATTTCTTGAGGCCACAGCATTCCAAACTCTACCTGGGTGATCACACTGCCGACTCCTCATTTTGTCTCTGAAATCTCTTCCTGCCTCTCATACAGACACCTATCATTGGATTTAGGGCCCACACTAAATGAGATCTGGGATGATCTTACTTGAAGGTCTTTAACTTAATTACATCCGCAAAAACCCTTTTCCCAAATAAGGTCACATTCTAGGTTGCAGGGATTTGCAGTGGATGTCTTCTGGGGTGGGAGAGATCCATTTTTTTTGTACGGACATCACTCAAGTTTATACAGAAAATGCTTTTAACTTTTTCAAAGTGCACAATCAACTTTTTTTGAATCCTATTCATTTTGCATGGTCATTTATGGACTTGTTTTTTTTTTTTTATTATTTCTCCTTTGCTCCCCCCTTTCACATGTAATCTAGCAGCAACTCCTTTCAATTCTTCCTTCAGAATAGATGGCAATTCCTTTATGTTCTTCTTCACTCCTGCAATTCTGGTCCAAACAGCATTGTTTTTTACCCACATGTTTACCATAGCCTCCTCTCTGTCCTCCCTCATTCATCTTGCCCCTCCACAGATCTGCCTCCTCACAGCAGCTGGAGCACAAGCTTTCCCAAGAGTGTCCCAGAGCCTCTGTAGGTCATCTGTTCAGAGATGCTGTATGTAAGACCCTAGTTCAGTGGTTCTTAACCTGGGTTCTATTGAAACCTAGGGGTTCGATGAGTCGGTCTCAGGGGTTCGGAGAAGCCTTTGCTGCGGAGGCCAGAAAAAAGTAATACCGTAATTTGTTGTGAGTTCATGCACTTTGTTGGTTTTGTTCTTTGAGCAAGGTGATGTTCATGCACGGCTCATTTTGTGCACCAGTAAAAAAACATATACCTATGTCTTGAATTTGGAAAAAAAATCCTATTTTATTTATCACTAAAGAAAGGTTCGGCGAATGCGCATATGAAACTGGTGGGTTTGGTACCTCAAAAAAGGTTAAGAACCACTGCCCTAGTTGTTCAATATAGCATGATCAAAATGATTACATTTATGGTTTATAGGTTCACTACCTGTCTCTCCATACTGCACTAGAAGACAATGCCCGTTCAAGCACTTTATTTGTTAATTTTTTAAAGAAACTTAAGATAAACAACAAGGGTGCGGGATTTACGATGAATTTCCCTGGTAGCTCCTGGAATCTGAACCAGAACATCCCATGTTTTGACATTATCTGCATCTACAATTCCGCTGAACTCTGAGTGCCCTTTGGAAGCATGGCCTTGGCATGACAAGGTTTTTATTCAACAAAGACCTCAGTTAGTCTGAGAGCACTCACTCTATTTCCTTAGGTGGAAAAGGGATTAACAGGCATCAAATAAAAATTTCTGACTGACCATTTTTCAACCTAAATTTAAATAGTTCTTTTTATCTGAATCTTCAAGCTCTCAGGTTTTACTCTATCTAATCAGGTGACTCTTAAAGCATGGTCCCAGGATCAGGGCCATTAACACCACTTGGGAGCGCAATAGAAATGCAAATTTTGGGATCCTACCCAAAAGTAACTGAAAAACAAGCTTTGAGGCTGAGGTCCACCAGGATTAGCAAACCTCCTGGTGTTTCTGTTTCTTGATAAATTTGAGTACCACTGCTTTAATTGACTTCAATGGCTTTAGCCGTTCTCACTCTGTTAGGCTAGTTTTAATGTCATCTTTGTTATCTGAGTATTAGGCATCTTCTTGCGAAGCCACACCCTCTTTTTTCTTTATTAATTTTAATGAGGTGACATTAATAAATCAGGGTACATATGTCCAAAGAAAACATCTCCAGGTTATCTTATCATTCAATTATGTTGCATACCCATCACCAAAAGTCAAATTGTCCTCTATTACCTTCTATCTGGTTTTCTTTGTGTCCCTCGCCTCTCCCGCCTTCTCCTCCCTCCCCCTCCCCCGTAACCACCACACTCTTGTCCAGTTTTTCTGTCCCACCTATGTATGGAATCATGCAGGAATCACGTTTTTTTCTGTTTTACTTATTTCACTCCGTATAATGTTATCAAGGTCCATCCATTTTGTTGTAAATGATCCGATGTCATCATTTCTTATGGCTGAGTAGTATTCCATAGTATATATGTACCAAAGCTTTTTAATCCACTCGTCCTCTGACGGACACTTAGGCTGTTTCCAGATCTACGCTATTGTGAACAATGCTGCCACAAACATGGGGAGTATTTCTTCTTTTTGAACAGTGCTATGGTGTTCTTAGGGTATACTCCTAAAAGTGGGATAGCTGGGTCAAAAGGCAGTTCGATTTTTAATTTTTTGAGAAATCTCCATACTGTTTTCCACAGTGGCTGCACCAGTCTGCATTCCCACCAGCAGTGCAGAAGGGTTCCCTTTTCTCCACATCCTTGCCAGCACTTATTCTGTGTGAGTGCCATTCTGACTGGTGTGAGGTGATATCTCATTGTGGTTTTAATTTGCATTTCTCTAATGATTAGTGATGTTGAGCATTTTTTCATATGCCTATTGGCCATCTATATGTCCTCTTTGGAGAAATTTCTATTCATTTCTTTTGCCCATTTTTTGATTGGATTGTTTGTCTTCCTGGTGTTGAGTTTTATAAATTCTTTATAAATTTTGGTTATTAACCCCTTATCAGACGTGTTGTCGAATATGTTCTCCCATTGTGTGGTTTGTCTTTTTATTCTGTTCTTATTGTCCTTAGCTGTGCAAAAACTTTTTAGTTTGATATAATCCCATTTGTTTATTCTGCCTTTTATTTCATTTGCCTGTGGAGATAAATCGGTAAATATATTGCTGCGACAGATGTCGGAGAGCTTGCTGCCAATGTTTTCTTCTAAGATGCTTATGGTTTCACGGCTTACATTTAAGTCTTTTATCCATTTTGAGTTTGTTTTTGTGAATGGTGTAAGTTGATGGTCTAGTTTCATTTTTTTGCAGGCAGATGTCCAGTTTTCCCAACACCATTTGTTTAAGAAGCTGTCTTTACTCCATTGTATGTTTTTTCCTCCTTTGTCAAATATTGGTTGTCCATAAAGGTGTGGGTTTATTTCTGGGTTCTCTGTTCTGTTCCATTGATCTATGTGCCTGTTCTTATGCCAGTACCAGGCTGTCTTAAGTACAATGGCCTTTGAGTATACCTTGATATCTGTAGGAGTGATGCCTCCTACTTTATATTTTCTTTTTAAGATTGCTGAGGTTATTTGTGTTCTTTTCTGATTCCATATAAATTTTTGGAATATGTGTTCTATATCTTTGAAGTATGTCATTGGAATTTTAATTGGTATTGCATTGAATTTATAAATTGCTTTGGGTAATATAGACATTTTAATGATGTTTATTCTTCCTAACCATGAGCACGGTATGTGCTTCCACTTGTTTGTATCTTCCTTGATTTCTTTTATCAATGTGTTACAATTTTCCGAGTACAAGTCCTTAACCTTCTTGGTTAAATTTACTCCTAGGTACTTTATTTTTTTGGTTGCAATAGTGAAGGGGATTGTTTCCTTAAGTTCTTTTGCTGACAATTCATTGTTGGTATATAAAAATGCCTCTGATTCCTGAGTATTAACTTTATATCCTGCCACCTTGATGAATTCATTTATAAGGTCCAGTAGTTTTTTGACTGAGACTTTAGTGTTTTCTATATACAATATAATATCATCTGCAAATAATGACAGTTTTACTTCTTCTTTTCCAATTTGGATGCCTTTTATTTCTTCTTCTTGTCTGATTGCTGTAGCTAGAACTTCCAGAACTATGTTGAATAAGAGTGGTAAAAAGGGGGCACCCCTGCCTGGTTTCTGATCTTAATGAAATTGCTTTTAATTTTTGTCTATTTAGTATGATGTTTGCTGTGGGTTTGTCATAGATGGCCTTTATCATGTTAAGGAATGTTCCCTGTATTCCCACTTTACTGAGAGTTTTGATCATGAAAGGGTGCTGGATTTTATCAAATGCTTTTTCTGCATCTATTGAAATTATCATGTGATTTTTGTCCTTCCTTTTGTTTATGTGATGAATCACATTGATTGATTTGCGAATATTGAACCAGCCTTGCCTCTCCAGAATAAATCCCACTTGATCATGGTGTATGATTTTTTTCATATATTGCTGGATCCGGTTGGCTAATATTTTGTTGAGAATTTTAGCATCTAAATTCATCAGGGATATTGGCCTATAATTTTCTTTCTTTGTGTTGTCTTTGCCCGGTTTTGGGATCAGAATTATGCTCGCCTCATAAAAGAAGTTTGGAAGTCTTCCTTACTCTAGAATTTTTTGAAATAGCTTGAGGAGGATAGGAGTTAGTTCTTCTTTGAATTTTTGGTAGAATTCACTTGTGAAGCCATCAGGCCCAGGACTTTCTTTTGTTGGGAGTCTTTTGATAGCTGTTTGATCTCATTTGTTGTAATTGGTCTGTCTAGTTGTTCTGATTCTTCCAGATTGATTTTTGGAAGATTATATGATTCAAGAAATTTGTCCATTTCACCCAGGTTGCCTACTTTTTTGGCATAGAGTTCTTCATAGTATTTTCTTACAATACTTTGTATTTCTGTTGTGTCAGTTGTTATTTCTCCACTCTCATTTCTAATTTTGTTTATTTGAATCCTCTCTCTTTTTTTCTTGGTGAGTTTAGTTAAACGTTCATCAATCTTGTTTACCTTTCCAAAGAATCAGCTCCTGGTTTCATTGATCCTCTGTATTGTTTCCTTATCCTCTATGTCATTTATTTCTGCTCTGATCTTTATTATTTCCTTCCCTCTACTAGTCCTTGCTTTATTTGCTGTTGTTTTTCTAGTTCTTTTAGATGCAGTGTCAGGTTGCTTATTTGAGCTTTTTCTAGTTTCTCATGGCATGCCTGTAGTGCTATGAACTTCCCTCTCAGTATTGATTTTGCTGTGTCCCATAAATATTGAGTTGATGTATACTCATTACCAATGGTTTCTAGACACATTTTATTTCTTCCTTGACCTCATTGTTAATCTATTCGTTGTTTAATAACATGCTATTTAGTTTCCATGTGTTTGAGTATTTTTCAGTTTTTCTTTTGTATTTAATTTCTAATTTCATGCCACTGTGATCAGAGAAAATGCTTGATATGATTTCAGTATTTTTAAATTTGTTGAGACCACGTTTGTGTCCTAACATGTGGTCTATCCTAGAGAATGTACCATGAGTGCTTGAAAAGAATGTATATTCTACTGCTTTAAGGTGAAAATTTCTGAAGCTATCTATTAAATCAAGTTGATCAAATATATCCTTTAAGACTGCTATTTCTTTGTTAATTTTCTCTCTTGAGAATCTATTCAGTGATGTTAGTGGGGTATTGAAATCCCCTACTATTATAGTATTGCTGTTAATCTCACCCTTTATATCCATCAAAGTCTGCTTTATGTATGTTGGGGCACCTATGTTGGTGCGTAGATATTTATGATAGTTATATCTTCCTGTTGAATTGTTCCCTTTATTATTATGTAGTGTCCTTCTTTATCTCATACTACAGCCTTTGTTTTAAAGTCCATTTTGTTGATATAAGTATTGCTACCCTGGCTTTATTTTCATTTCCATTTGCATGAAATATTTTTTTCCATCCTTTTACTGTCAGTCTATGTGCATCTTTTGTTTTAAGGTGTGTCTCTTGTAGACAGGATATGTATGGGCCCTGTTTCTTTATCCACGTAGCTACCTTATGTCTTTTGACTGGATCATTTAATCCATTTACATTTAAGGTTATTATTGATATGTAGTTGTTCATTGCCATTTTATTCTTTAAGACTGTATTCTTCTTTTGCTATATTCTTTCCCCCGTTTGAACTGTTCACAACAGGCCCCTTAGCATCTCCTGCAGAATTGACTTGGTGTTAATGAACTCCCTGAGGTTTTCTTTCTCTGGAAAGCTCTTTATTTCTTCTTCAATTTTAAACGTCAGCCTTGCTGAATAGAGTAGTCTTGGTTGTAGGTTCTTGATCTGCATTACTTTGAATATGTCTTGTCATTCCCTTCTGGCCTCAAGTGTTTCTGTTGAGAAGACGGATGTCATCCTTATGGGGGCTTCTTTGTAGGTGATAGACTTTTTTTCTCTAGCATCTTTTAAATTTTTCTCTTTATCCCTTAGCTTTGGTATTTTAACTATGATATGTCTTGGTGTAGATTTCTTTGGGTTTCTCTTTAATGGAGTTCTCTGTGCTTCTTGAACTTGTGAAACGTTTTCCAGTCTTAATTTAGGGAAGTTTTCAGCTATGATTTGATTGAACAAAGTTTCTATCCCTTTTTCTTTCTCTTCATCTTTGGGAACCCCTATTATGAGGATGTTATTTCTCTTCATGTTGTCACAGAGCTCCCTTAGAGTTTCCTCACATTTTTTGAGTGTCTTTTATTTTTCTTGCTCTGCTTCTGTGTCTTTGTTTATTTTGTCCTTTAACTCGCTGATTCGATCCTCAGCTTCATCCATCCTGCTTTTAATTCCTTCCATTGTGGTCTTCAGTTCTGATACTGTATTTGTCATTTCTGTCTGATTCTTTTTTATTATTTCCATTTCCTTTTTTATACTTGCTATCTCTTTATTTAGGTTTTGTAATGACTATTCATTGTTGCTCTAAGCTCTTTGAATATCCTATCATTATTTTAAACTCTGTTCAAGTTATATCTGATTCATTCAGGTCCTTCTCTGGGGATTTCTCTTGATTCATTTGGGTTGCATTTCTCTGCCTGCCCATTTTGTCTGTGTGTAAGAAGAGTTTGGCTACTGGAGTCCTATGGGTGTTGCCTCTGTGTTCCCTAGGTGTAATCTGTCTGCAGGCCAGCCATGCCCTCTTCCACTGCCTAGGGCAGATAGGTGTGGGTGTTGCAGGCGATGGCCTTGTCTGCTGAGGTCTCCCCCTCGCCTCCACAGGAGGGGCTGTGTTCTGGTGCCCGGCTCTACAAGCCTCAGCCTGTCTCGGCCTTCACCCCTCTCCCACGGGTGGGACCCTGCACCACACTCAGTCCATAAGCCTGGGCATCAAGGGCAAGGGTGAACACTATTGCTTAGCTGCGGGTCCCTGTCAGCCTGTTCCTCCAGCTGGGAGGGGCTTTTGGTGTACACTCAGCTGCTAGCCCAGACCAGAAACCCCACCCCTGCCAACCTTGACTCCTCAGCTGGGTGGGGTTGTTGCTATTCACTCAGCCATGCTCTGGGCTTCTGCCCCATCTCTGCAGGCAAAGCCTGTTTAGGCAGGGCTTCAAGCCCTAGAGGCCTGGTGTGGCCGCATGCCTACTTGCCCCTGCCCAGCGGTGGATCTCTGCCCATTTCAGGCTCCCATTTTTCCCCCACAGGTGAGGTCACAGGTGGGCCTGCAGCCGCTGGGCCACTTTTGCGTGTCCCCTTTGTCCTGGTTGGGCTAGACCTAGCTCACGCCAGCCAGCTCGGCCTTTGCCCCTGCCGGCAGAAGCATGCTTTCGCATTCTGTGGCCGCCGGCCCTCCAGCAAGCCCTCAGCAGTGTGGGTGTGGGCACTGCAGCTCAGACTCCCTACTGTAGTCTTGAAAGCTCCCTCCTTCTAAGCGACTGTGCTCTAATTGCTGCAGGGGAGCCTGTTTGGCTGATGTTCTGCTTCCCTTTGCTGGTTCCAGGGGAAATATTGTTCCAGATTTGTGGAGTGACTCAGCCCAGGGTTTAGAGTGGCTGTACCTCAAAGCTTTTCTCCCTGTGCCTTCCAGACTGTACTCTCTACCGGCTGCTCCAGTCCTGTCCTCTCTCCATGTCTCCCGGAGTCCCAGGTAAGTGGTTGTGAGAGAGGTTTTCTTCGCTGTCCCTTTAAGGAGAATCCTAGGTTTGAGACAACTGTCTCTTTCTCACAAACAGTATCCTAACCTGTTTCCCAGCTAAATACTTCCCATATGCCTCTTCTAGACTCTGTGGCTGCAGACTGGGGCTTTGTTCCTGGGACCCAGGTCCCTCCCTCTCTGTTAAACTCTCTTTTCCCCACGTGGGTCTCTCCAGGCTGCCTTTCACTCCGGGGAGCTGGGCAGTCCTTTCTGTGTTTTTGCTTTTCCTACCAGTCTCAATGTGGCTTCTTCAGTGTTCCCCGGTTGAAGAGTCCTCTCAGTCCAGTTCAACGTTGGTTTATCCAGATGATGGTTCTTAATATCAAGTTATAATCCACTTTGGTTCTGGGAATTGGAAGTTGGTATATCTGCTTACTCCATTGCCATCTTGCCCTTTTCACACCCTCTTTTATTAAAACTTCTTGGAAAATGCTTTATAAATTAGTTTTATGAGCATATACATATGCAATATCTATGTATGATATATATGTATTGTATATGTATAATTTAAACATTTAACATGTGAACATATATAATTTATTTATTTATATAAGACATTGAACACTGCATCTATACCAAGATGTCTGTGATAACCCAAAACTTTAGGTGATCTTTATTTTTCTTTACATTTATAAATATGTAATAAATTTTTTTAAACAAAACATTTTTCTCTGCACCACCAATTAATTGATCTAAAAGAGGTTTTCTATTAAGCTCCCATGGTATATTTTTTCTTTTTAAAAAACTATATGAAGAAAAGTAATAATTCAAATAGGTATAATATAAGGATTTTTTTTTAAAAGCTTGACCTGTGGTGACACAGTGGATAAAATGTCGATCTCAAACCTTGAGGTTGTCGGTTCAAAGCCCTGGGTTTGCCTGGTCAAAACATATATAGGAGTTGATGCTTCCTGCTCTTCCCCTTCTCTCTCTCTTTCTCTCTCTTCTCTCTAAAATGAATACATAAAGTCTTTTCTAAAAAATCTTTAAAAATTAGTAAATTGTGCTGAGTCCTGGGATAGCCATTCAAGAAACATAAAGTTGGATTCTCAAGATTCACACACAAAAACACCTCAAAGGCTCATAAAACTAAGTGTAAAAATTGAAATCATAGAAGATGGCGATGGAGTAGGCAGACTTACCAACTTCCAACTCCCAGAACCAAAGTGGATTATAGCTTAATTTTAAGAACCATCATCTGGATAAACCAACTTTGAACTAAACTAAGTAGACTTTTCAACCAAGGAACACTGAAGAAGCCACATTGAGACTGGTAGGAAAAGCAAAAACATGAAAAGGGCTGCCCAGCTCCCCAGAGTGAACGGCAGCCCGGAGAGACTCGTGAGGCGGGAAGAGAGTTTAGCAGAGAAGGAGAAACCTGGTTCTCAGGAACAAAACCCCAGCCTGCAGCCCCAGAGCCTAGAAGAGGCATTTGGACAGTATTGAGCTGTGAAACAAGTGAGGATACTATTTATACTGTTTGTGAGAAAGAGACAGTTGTCTCAGACCCAAGATTCTTCTTAAAGGGACAGCTCAGGAAACCTCTCTCACAACCACTCACCCGGGGGTCCGGAGAAAGGGGACAGAGGAGAGGAGCAGAGCAGCGGGAAGAGAGTGTGGACTGGAAGGCACAGGGAGAAACACTCTGAGGGACAGCCACCCTAACTCTTGGGCTGAGTCACTTCCCTAATTGAAAACGAATATTTTCCCCTGGAGCTAGCAATACCAGCAAAGGGAGACAGGACACCAGCCAAACAAGCTCTCCTGTGGCACTTAGAGCAGAGCTGCTTAGATAGAGGGAGCTTCCAAGACAACATTATGGAGTGTTAGGGTCTGAGCTGCAGTACCCCTATCCACACTGCTGAGGGCTTGCTGGAGGGACGGTGGTGGTGGGACGCTGAAACACGGTTCTGTTGGCGGGGGCAGAGGCCCAGTCTGCGTGAGCTCTGTCTAGCTCAGCAGGGGTGGATGGGATGTGCGAAAGCGGTCCAGCAGCTACGATCTTGCCTGTAGCCCCACCTGTGGGGAAAAAGCAGGAGGCCAGGAACAGGCAGAGATCTGCTGCTGAGCAAGGCCCCATGGGCGTGCAGCATCACCTGGCCTCTGAGGTTTGCGAACCTGCACGAGCCAGCCCTGACCACGGAGGTGGGGCTAAAGCCCAGGACAGGTGGAGGCTCACAGGTGAGTCCATGCCAGAAGCCCTACCCAACTTGAGAAACCATGGTGAACAGGCTCTGAACAAGGGGGCTGGGTAGAAGCCCAGAACAAGCGAGGTCTGAAGCTGAGCAAAGATGCTCACCTCTACCCTTGGTGCTGAGGCTGGTGGCTTGAGTATGGTGCGCAACACCACCTGTGGGGGCGAGGCGAAGGCCTGACAGGCTGAGGCTTATAGAGCCGGGCACCAGAACACAGCCCCTCCTGCGGAGGAGAGGCAGAAATCACAGCAACAGCCGCAGTGGGCCGACCCTGGCAATGCCCGTTACCAACTGCCCTAGGCAGTGGCAGAGGGGGTGGAGGGCCTGTAGACAGACCAACCTAGGGAACAAGAAGCGACAACCATTGGACTCCAGTGGCTACACCCTTCTTATACACAGACAAAATGGGCAGGCAGAGAAATGCAACCCAAATGAATCACAAGAAATTCCCAGAGAAGAACCTGAATGAAGCAGATATAACCAAATTACCAGATGCAGAGTTTAAAATAATGATAGTTTGGATGATCAAAGAGCTTAGAGCAACAATGGATAGTCATTACAAACACCCAAATAAAGAGATAGCAAGTATAAAAAAAGGAAATGGAAATAATAAAAAAGAATCAGACAGAAATGACAAATACAGTATCAGAACTGAAGACCACAATGGAAGGAATTAAAAGCAGGATGGATGAAGCTGAGGATTGTATCAGCGAGTTAGAGGACAAAATAAACAAAGGCACAGAAGCAGAGCAAGAAAAATAAAAGAGACTCAAAAAATGTGAGGAAACTCTAAGGGAGCTCTGTGACAACATGAAGAGAAATAACATCCTCATAATAGGGGTTCCCAAAGATGAAGAGAAAGAAAAAGGGATAGAAACTTTGTTCAATCAAATTATAGCTGAATTAAGACTGGAAAACGTTTCACACATTCAAGAAGCACAGAGAACTCCATTAGAGAGAAACCCAGAGAAATCTACACCAAGACATATCATAGTTAAAATACCAAAGCTAAGGGATAAAGAGAAAAATTTAAAAGCTGCTAGAGAAAAAAAAGGCTATCACCTACAAAGGAGCCCCCATAAGGATGATATCCGACTTCTCAACAGAAACATTTGAGGCCAGAACGGAATGTAAGATATATTCAAAGTAATGCAGATCAAGAACCTACAACCAAGACCACTCTATTCAGCAAGGCTAACGTTTAAAATTGAGGAAAAATAAAGGGCAACCCAGTCATAAAAAGGCCTCAAGGAATTCATTAAAACCAAACCAATTCTGCAAGAGATGCTAAGGCGCCTGTTGTGAACAGTTCAAAGGGGGAAAAGAATATAGCAAAAGAAGAATACAGCTTTAAAGAATAAAATGGCAATAAACAACTACGTTTCAATAATAACCTTAAATGTAAAAGAATTAAATGATCCAATCAAAAGACATAGGGTAGCTGCATGGATAAAGAAACAGGACCCATACATATGCTGTCTGCAAGAGACACACCTTAAAACAAAAGATGCACATAGACTGACAGTAAAAGGATGGAAAAAAATATTTCATGCAAATGGAAATGAAAATAAAGCCAGGGTAGCAATACTTATATCTGACAAAATGGACTTTAAAACAAAGGCTGTAGTAAGAGATAAAGAAGGACACTACATAATAATAAAGGGAACAATTCAACAGGAAGATATAACTATCATAAATATCTACGCACCAAATATAGGAGCCCCAACATACATAAAGCAGACTTTGATGGATATAAAGGGTGAGATTAACAGCAATACTATAATAGTAGGGGATTTCAATACCCCACTAACATCACTGAATAGATCCTCAAGAAAGAAAATTAACAAAGAAATAGCATTCTTAAAGGATACATTTGATCAACTTGATTTAATAGATAGCTTCAGAAATTTCCACCCTAAAGCAGTAGAATATACATTCTTTTCAAGCACTCATGGCACATTCTCCATGCTAGACCACATGTTAGGACACAAAAGTCGTCTCAACAAATTTAAGAAGATTGAAATCATATCAAGCATTTTCTCTGATCAAAATGGCATGAAACTAGAAATTAAACACAAAAGAAAAACTGAAAAATACTCAAACACATGGAAACTAAATAGCATGTTATTAAACAACGAATAGATTAACAATGAGATCAAAGAAGAAATAAAATGTTTCTAGAAACCATTGATAATGAGCATACATCAACTCAATATTTATGGGACACAGCAAAATCAATACTGAGAGGGAAGTTCATAGCACTACAGGCATGCCATGAGAAACTAGAAAAAGCTCAAATAAGCAACCTGACACTGCATCTAAAAGAACTAGAAAAACAACAGCAAATAAAGCTAGGACTAGTAGAAGGAAGGAAATAATAAAGATCAGAGCAGAAATAAATGACATAGAGGCTAAGGAAACAATACATAGGATCAATAAAACTGGGAGCTGGTTCTTTGAAAAGGTAAACAATATTGATGAACCATTAACTAGACTCACCAAGAAAGAAAGAGGACTCAAATAAATAAAATTAGAAATGAGAGTGGAGAAATAACAACTGACACAACAGAAATACAAAGTATTATAAGAAAAGACTATGAAGAATTCTATGCCAAAAAATTAGAAGACCTAGGTGAAATGGACAAATTTCTTGAATCATAAAATCTTCCAAAAATCAATCTGGAAGAATCAGAACAACTAGATAGACCAATTACAACAAATGAGATCAAAACAGTTATCAAAAAACTCCCAACAAAGAAAAGTCCTGGGCCTGATGGCTTCACAAGTGAATTCTACCAATAATTTAAAAACGAAGTAACTCCTATCCTCCTTAAGCTATTTCAAAAAATTCTAGAGTAAGGAAGACTTCCAAACTTCTTTTATGAGGCGAGCATAATTCTGATCCCAAAACCGGGCAAAGACAACACAAAGAACGAAAATTATAGGCCTATATCCCTGATGAATTTAGACACTAAAATTCTCAACAAAATATTAGCCAACCGGATCCAGCAATATATGAAAAAATTATGCACCATGATCAAGTGGGATTTATTCTGGAGAGTCAAGGCTGGTTCAATATTTGCAAATCAATCAATGTGATTCATCACATAAACAAAAGGAAGGACATAAATCACATGATAATTTTAATAGATGCTGGAAAATTGAAATCATAAAAATGCTAGAAGAAAATATGCAGCACCAGAAAGAGATTGATATTTCAACTTTATTTAAAAGAAACCCAAAAAAACATACTGCTATGTATGTTTGTATGTGTTGGTACAGGCAAAGAGCAAACTGAGCAAAAACACAATTTGCTACTAATAAGACAAAATGCTAAAAAGAGGAAGAAAGGATAAGGACGCATTAGAAAAACGAGCAAGGGACCCAAATAAATAAAGAAATGCAGATAGTTTTTTTAAATATAGAAAGAAATATTATTCACCTTGACAATAAAAAAAATAGAGATTAAAGCTGTGCTTAAATATCATTTTTAATTTATTAGATTAGACTAAATACAAAAGTTGGACAATGCACATGTTGGCAAGGGGAGAAACAGGATCACACAAACATTACTGGTGAGAATTAAAAATAATACAGCTATTATGGGTGCAATTTGGCAATCTACTAAAATGACAAATACAAGTCACATAGTGAAAGACTAACACCATTTGATCTCACCTACCTATTTTCACATGTATCAAACACACTTTTTTTTTTGAAAAATTTGGAATTTAAAAACTGGGTGTGTCTTACACAGTGGTTGTAGATTTTCTTTACTTGCATTTCTCGCTTTTTTGCACTTGTTTTTGTGCTCATTGTTGAAGACAGTGATTCGTCATCAGACATAGATGAGGACAAGCTAATGGATGCGAATTTTGACAGTGATGAGGAGTTGTATGAATTTTATGATGAATAAAACTTGAGTTCAATAACTTTATGCAATACATTATTTTTCAAATTTTAGGCCCTAAAATTAAGGTGCATCTTATACATTAAAGCATTTTATACATGAGAAAATACGGTATTTGTGTAATCTAAAAAACAAAAAGACTCATAGACTCAGAGAACAGATTGGTGATTACCAGAGTCAAGGAGGGGTTGGTGGGTGGGAGAAATGCATAAAGAAGGTCAAAAGGTATAGATTTTATAAAATAAATAAGTCACGAAGATGTAATATATAACACATGACTATAGATAATATTTTGATTAACTTTCATTAATATTTTGATTACTTGCTATTCTAAGGAAAAAAATGAAGCTGGGGGCATTACGATACCTGACTTCAAATTTTACTACAGAGCCATGATAATCAAAATAGCATGGTATTGGCAGAAAAATAGACACATAGACCAATGGAACAGAATAGAGGGCCCAGAAATAAAACCACATATATATGGTCAAATCATTTTTGATAAAGGAGCCAAAAATATACTTTGGAGAAAAAAAGAAAACACCTCTTCAATAAATGATGCTGGGAGAACTGGAAAGCCACATGCAAAAGAATGAAACTCGACTGTAGTTTGTCTCCTTGCACAAAAATGAATTCAAAAAGGATCAAAGACCTAAATATAAGATCTGAAACAATAAATTACATAGAAGAAAATACAAGTACTAAACTCATGGACCTTGGCCCTAAAGAACATTTTATAAATTTGAATCCAAAGGCAAGGGAAGTAAAGGCAAAGATAAATGAATGGGACTACATCAAACTAAGAAGCTTCTGCACAGCAAAAGAAACTGACAACAAAACAAGCAGACAGCCAACTGAATAGAAGATGATATTTTTAAATAACAGGTCAGATAAGGGCCTAATATCCAAAATATACAAAGAACTCACAAAACTCAACAACAAACAAGCAAACTATCCAATAAAAAACAATGGGAAGAGGACATGAACAGACACTTCTACCAAGAAGAAATACAAATGGCCAATAGATAATTGAAAAGATGCTCATCTTCACTAGCTATTAGAGAAATGCAAATCAAAACTACAATGAGATAGCACCTCACACCTGTTAGATTAGCTATTATCAACAAGACTGGTAATAACAGGTGTTGGGAAGGCTGTGGAGAAAAAGAAACCCTTATTCATTGTTGGTGGGAATGTAAAGTAAGTACAATCATTATGGAAGAAAGTATGGTGTTTCCTCAAAAAATTTAGAATAGAACTACCATATGACCTAGCAATCCCTGTACTGGGTATATACCCACAAAACTTGAAAACTGGTATATAAAGATACATGCAGCCCCATGTTCATTGCAGCATTGTTTATGGTGGCCAAGACATGGAAACAACCAAAATGCTCTTCAATAAAAGATTGGATAAAGAAGATGTGGTACATATATACTATGGTATACTACTTAGCCGTAAGAAATTATGACATAGTATCATTTACAACAACATGGATGAACCTTGATAACATTATACTCAGTGAAATAAGTAAATCAAAGAAAACTAAGAACTGTATGATTCCATACATAGGTGGAACACAAAATGGAGAGTCATGGACATAGATAAGAGTGCAGCGGTTCCAGGGGGAAGGGAAGGGAGGAGAGAGAAGAGGTTTGGGGGAGGGGAGGGGCATAAAGAGAAACAAATAAAAGGTAATGGAGGACGATTTGACTTTGGGTGATGGGTATACAACATATCCAAATGATGTGGAGATATTTTCTCTAAATCTATGTACTCTAGTTGACCAATGTCACCCTATTAAAATTAATTGTCGAAATAAAATAAAATTTAAAAAAATATTTTGATTACTTGCATACTTGAAAGTTGCTAGAGGTAAATCTTATAAGTCATCATCATAAGAAAAAACCTTTTTTGAAATTATGCATGGTAACAGTTGTTAACTAGATTAATTGTGATCATTTCTCAGTGTTTGCATATATTAAGTCATTATGTTGTGCACCTGAAACCAATATGTTATATGTTAATTATACTTCAATTAAAAAAACTTGCAAAAAAAGTCAAATGTATTATTTTCCCTTTGACCTAGAAATCCCATTACTGCATATTTATTTTACAGGAACATCTGCAAACTTAAAAGATGAATTATGTACCTAGAAATCCCATTACTGTGTATTTGACCTAGAAATCCTATTACTGTATATTTATTTTACAGGAACATCTGCAAACTTAATAAATGAATTACGTACATATCTAAAGAAAAATGTTCTTTTTTATAATTCTAAGAGTGATACCTACTTATAGAACATTTAAAAAGTAAACAAAAGGGAAGAGATGTGAAAACAATCCTTCATAATTCCCTCTCTAGGAACAATCACTGTAAACATTCTGAGTTATTTACTTTCAATATTTTTCCATGCAGCCCTACATAAATATCAGTGTACCTACTTGCAAAGTTGAGATCATACTGTGATACAATTTGTATTCTGTATTTAAAACAAGGTAATTTTTTGAACATTTTACATTATTTAAAACTCTTCATAATCATGATGTTTATATTTGTTCTTTAAAAATGTTAACAGAGCCTGACCTGTGGTGGTGCAGTGGATAAAACGTCAACCTGGGAACATTGAGGTTGCCGGTTCAAAACCCTGCACTGGTCTGGTCAAGGCACATATGGGAGTTGATGCTTCAGCTCCTCCCCCTTTCTCTCTCTCTCTCTCTTCTCTAAAATGAATAAAAAGGAATTTAAAAAAAATTCTATTTAAAAATGTTAACAGAAAAGTTCATTCTTATTCCTTTTTTCCTCAACATATTTTTCTACTTAAAATTTTATTTATTTTAGAGAGAAGAGAGAGAGGAAGAAAGAAAGAAAGAGAAAGAAAGAAAGGGGGAGTCCCTGGCCAGTTGGCTCAGCGGTAGAGCATTGGCCCGGGATGCAGAAGTCCTGGGTTGAATTCCCAGTTAGGGCATATAGGAGAAGTGAACATCTACTTCTCCACCCCTCCTCCATCTCTCTCTCTTCTCCTCACATTGCCATGGCTCAGATGGTTCAAGCAAAGTTGGCCCTGGGTACTGAGAATGACTCAATAGCCTGCTTTAGGCACTAAAATTGCTTTGTTGCCAAGCAACAAAGCAGTGGCACCAGATGGGCTGAGCATCCCTAGTGGGTTTGCTAGGTGGATCCCAGTCGGGGCACAAGCAGGAGTTTCTCTCTGCCTTCCCACCTCTCACTTAATAAAAAAAGAAAGAAAAGAAAGAAAGAGAGGAGTGGGAAGGATCAACTCGTAGTAGTTGCTTCTCTTATGTGTCTTGTACTGGGTAAGCCCACGAGTTTGAACCAGCAACCTCAGCATTCCAGGTCACTGCGCCACTACAGGTCAAGCTTCTAATTATTTCTAATGATTTTATAAAGTCACTCCTAAGTTAACTGAAGGACTGTAGCCTCCACTTTCTCTTCGGTCATTACATATGGGACACAGGTGAGACAATCAGGACATATTTGACAAATGGTTCCCTCAGCCAGGCTAAGATGCTGTTTGCCACAGTGGCAGAGATGCCACAGCAGTCATTCTGGATGGTTTGTTTAGAGGAGACGGCCGCAGAAGGCATTTCATCTAACTACAATTACTGAATTTCATCAGTGTACATGGCTGTTGTCATTGTCAACTGGCAGCCCGACCAGGGGACTTCATATCTGCTCTTTTCTTGTAAGGTTTCACATTTTCAGCAAAACTGGGGAAGAAGAGGGAAGACCAGAGGATGTGAAGAAGTCATGCTTATTTAATGTGGGCTCTTCATAAGAACATTCATTATGTAGCCCTTCTAGCATGGTGGGCTAATTTTATAAATAAGATAAACATATTTGAAGAAATTTAGTAAGAAAGTATCTTAGCCTTGTGGTTAGACAGGGAAGAATGGAGTCAGAAAAATTTGTGTTTGAATCCTGTTTCTTTCTCCAAAAACTGCATTTTCCTTTACTCCCTCAGAGCTCAGGGGAGGTAGCTTCCTCTTTTTTAGGTCCAGCCCATAGCCCCACCTAAACTCCAAACTAGAGTTTGAACTTGATTGGTAGGTGTCTCTTTAATTAAAAATTTTTCAGTAGGGGCATGATTGAAATAAGGTTAGGTGAAGATTAATTTGGTGAAGATCTAGCAGACAGAATGGAGAGAAAAAGACAAGCAGAGAAAAGAGGCTGTCGTAATCATTTACACGAGCACCTCTGTGAACATGAACATGAACATTGGGAGCAGTCCAAAAGAATAGAGAGGAGGGGATGAAAATAGGAACAACAGAGGCAGAAAAATTTGTGAGGTTTGAAAATTGCTTTAATGCAAGGGGCAAGAAAAATGGAAGGAAATCAACAGAAACATCTACATTTAAAGAAGCAAGGTGAGAGGAATTAGTTTGGAAGTAGAAAAGGAAAGATGATGAGTTTAGTTTTAAATAAGCTGAGCTTGAGATGCAATATATAAACAAAGAAAGAAAGGAGGTAGTGAGGTGGGCAAGAGTAAATGAGTGAAAGAATTGAGATATTAGACCAGAATTGGAGAGCAGTGTGGGAGACACACGGGAAGGCTGTTTCCAGAATAATCTGGCAAAGATTCATTTTGATCCATAGGGCAACAGGAAATACAAATTATTTAATAAAATCAAAGTGATAGGCAAACACTTTATGTGTGACACCAAGTTTGATCGAAAGCACTATTTTCAATAGATAGATAGTTCCAGGTAGGGGAGAAAGGGGATTTATGATGTACCACCTGGAGGTTAAACAGAGCACCAGTGTCTAAAGCAGTGGTTCTTAACCTGGGTTCTATCGAACCCTAGAGGTTCGATGAATCAGTCTCAGGGGTTTGGAGAAGCCTCTGCCGCGGAGGCCAGAATAAAGTAATACCGTAATTTGTTGTGAGTTCATGCACTTTGTTGGTTTTGTTCTTTGAGCAAGGTGATGTTCATGCAAGGCTCATTTTGTGCACCAGTAAGAAAACATATACCTATGTCTTGAATTTGGAAAAAAAATCCTATTTTATTTATCACTAAAGAAGGGTTCGGTGAATGTGCATATGAAACTGGTGGGTTCGTACCTCAAAAAAGGTTAAGAACCACTGGTCTAAAGTCATTGTGCAGGATTCAGTATGCCAGTATCCAGGAGCTCAAAGAATCAGAAAATCATGTTATCCCCAAGGAGACTATGATCCAAAAGATTGAAATACATTGCGCCAGCTTCTTGGTTCTGGAAATGTTTGAAATGAATTTGCTATGAGTTGTTGAAGGCGGTGGACACATGGAGATGAAACTAGAGTCGTCAGGAAGGAGTGAATTGGATTTACAGAGATTAAGGAAAAAAACATATTAATGCCCAAATGGATTTGTTCTTTAGGCAACTGACTAGATGAAGAATAAACCAAATAGGGAGAGAATAGAATGCAGTTTCCCCTTGAGGAGGAGTCTACCTGAAGCAGTTGAGAGAAGCATGAAAAGGGCTCTTTATGAGAACTTCAATCAGTGTTTAATCATCCACCTATAATCTGTGTACTTTGCAGATTCACTTTGGCAGTTCAAACATACCTTGCTTTCCTCTTCTAGGTGGCTACCTCATCATGAGGTTAGTTAACAGTTCCTAGGAATAGATACTGATTTTCATTTTCATTTATGAATATGTGGAAAAACATTCAACAAGAAACTATGCCATGAAAATTAAAATTATAATTCCTAATGGTTTGCTTTTCAAAATCCAATATGAAGAGATATTTAGTGATCTGATCATTTAAGGGGATCTAAATTGACACGGCATTTCAATAATCTCTTGAAAACTGAATTAATTAACTGGAGCTAAATAGTCATAGTTTCTAAATCATTCTCTAGGCAGAGAGATGCATTTGAACTGCTGTCTATTCATTTTCTTCCCTCATTACATTGCATGCTCCATGCCCTCTAATCAAAGACCTCCAGGAAAGTAAAGTTGGTTTGTGAGCAATATTGGGTTGACTGACTCATTGCAGTGAGAGAGATGTCACATCGTAGAGACCATGGCCTTCTCAGTAAGAGGATGTTAGAAAGGTCTTAAGGGATTTGGACTTGTATCAGGTGATTTCAGGGAGAATTCAAGGATGCTATCAGAAAGTGAAAACTATTTCATGATTTGAAATCTTATCTCAAAAATGGGACGAAACATCCAAGGCTAAAGCTATAATGGGCAAAGAAGCAACAGTCATATTAGCCAGATCAGGGGATGTCCAGATACTTATGTGGTTTGGACAATACCCTTGTTTTTATCTGAGTCCAGACATGATTATGGAGTGGTGTTGTGTTTGTCTTGATCTAGTCATGGTCATAGGATGGCCTTGAATGGCATTGGTTTCTTGTGAAATTTTTATGTTCAACAGGAGAACACCATGTCCTCCTGTGAGTGACAAGGCCACTGGAATTAATTCTGGAGCCCAACAGGTAGTACCAGGCTTGCTCGGGTGAGGGCTGCCTTTTCTTTCCTATAAACTCACCCAAAAATCTACTAGTTCACTGTTTCTCAGTAATTAGAAACATGTGTAGTGTGTGTGTTTTATTCAACTAATGTTTTTAGAGGATCTCCTATATGCTGAGCTACTATAGTGGTCAAAACAGACATAAAATATTTTGAAAATTAGAGCCAGAGGAGGCACAAGAGAGAGGGAAACAGGAATTTACATTACTTTTAAAATATTAATTTGAAAAACATTAATAAAAAACAAATATTTTATTACAAGATGTGATCGTTATTATGAAGGAAAAATACAGAGAGTTTTCAGATGATGTAACCACAGAGCTAAAGAGTCAGAAAATGATGTTTGAGCAGAAATCCAAATGATCAGTGTGAGTTAACTAGGTGAAGAAGATGGGTATAGATGGAAGGTGGAAAGGGCATTTTGGATAAAGTGAATGTCATCTGCAAAGGCCCTGAAGCAGGGAAACTTTGGAGAAACCAAAAGAAAGCCTGTATGATTGGCTCCCTGCTCATCTCAAAGCAATTTCCAAGTCTTTTCTTGGACCAAAGAATATTTATTGTGCTATTCAGCATCCTAAATAATGAGTTAAAGAACCCAATAGGCTGTTTAGAGATCAGTTGACTTTTACTGAAGAAACGTTTTATAATGATTTATAAGAGTTAATGCAACTTCCAAAAGTGACAGTCAATATCTGGGAATTCAAAACCTTAGCATTCTGCCTAACCTGTGGTGGCGCAATGGATAAAATGTTGATCTGGAATGCTGAGGTTGCTGGTTTGAAACCCCAGGCTTGCCTGGTCAAGGCACATGTGGGAGTTAATGCTTCCTGCTCCATCACCCTGCCCTTCTCTGTTTCTCTTTCTCCCCCCACCACACCTCTCTAAAATGAATAATTAAAATAATAAAAAAAATACCCTTAACATTCCAATTTGAACCTAAAATTTGATATTTTCACAATGAACACTTGGCCCATCCCATACCCTCTCTTCTCATTTTTAAATTATTTTCTTATGTCCTATGTTTCTCTTTAAACTCCTAGTCTTTCTGAGAGTGGGATTCTATCCTATTCATCTTCATGAGCTCCCCTAGCACCTTGCTAGGTTTTGTTGGTTCAACTAACATTTATTGATCAATGTACCAAATAGTATTCTTCACTAGGATATAAAACCTAAAGAGATGGATCTCTGCCCTCAGGAAGTTGAGAACTGTTGCAAGAATCTGACCCACCATCTTAAAAAATAAAACTTTTTAACTACTTTATCAAATTACTCAATATAAATTTTTACAATTGCTCTTCCTATGATAAAATAATTTTAATTTTATACTTCAGAGTCTAAGAAACAACTTTTAATCCTTTTTGGTATTCTAAAATAAAGTTTGAAGATTACAAGATGGTATTACTGTTGTTAAAATCAATGACTTAATTGTGTTCCCATTTATAATTGATACTTTCACCTTGGGGTATTTGAAAATTAGATGCATTTCCTTTTATCTTTCCAATGGCAGCACCTTGTAAGCTTGTGTGAGCTCAAGAGAAAGAATGAGGAACTCTTCATTCTGCCCCTGACTCACCAGGTTACCCAACTTAACCTCACCATTTCTTCATCTGTAAAATGGGGATAATAATACCTACCCCTCTTATGGGGTGTCATGAGTATTAATTAATGTTTGTCAAGTGCTTTGAGATCTTTAGATGAAAGGCCCTGTGGAAGCCCAGGATAATGTATTATTATATAAAAACCTCTCCACCTCCCACTTTCACTGAGCAGTGATTACCAATTATAGCCAACTCTAAATGGTCGTAATGCTGCATTCAGACACGACAAGGCAAGTTTTATTGGCCCATTAGGACATGTCTATTTGAGGGAATTAGTTTTCTGAAAATGGTTACTATGCCAAGGACTTTTCTTTTAGGCAGTTGTTGGTCTTCAGAGTTAATGGTTAAATATTAAGCCATTGGGAAAGGTTGGTTTCACATTTCAGTTAGGAAGACAGGTCTTCATGATCACACCATTTACATCTGAAGAAGCTTAGGCATGTGGTATGTAAGAACTTACTTCCCATAACATGAAATTATGTTTGTATGGGAGGCCGGCTTCAGTTTCTGAGAACCCAGCTGCATTGTGAAGAAAATGCTCCCCACTTGATTAGGAAAGGAAAATGTGTCTCTTACATAAAATTTTCTAGATTCCAATTTCAAAGGATTTGTAGGTTGCAAAAAATAAATTCTCTTACTAGAAGCCTATTTAATACATAGCAAGGGGCTAAATCAGTTTTTGGTACCTTTTTAAAAAATCTCAGTATTGATGACCCAGTATTTGGGAATTAGCAGACTGGGTTCAATTTCAAAAAGGCAGCATAATTCTTACAGGTGATTGCTGGGTTAAAATAACATCATGTGGTGAAAACAGCTGTGTTAGGCTTGCTCGCTGGTTTGCCTGACTAGTGCATGAGCACGTGGCAGCACCACGTGTGTATGACCTATATCAGGCAATGGGTGCTTGCGCTCAGGGCGGAGGGACAGATTGTGGATGGCCTGCCTGCCATTGTCAGGGGCCATTTTTGCTGTTTGTTTGCTTGAGAAGCAGTTTTTCCTGCCTCTTTGCTTGTCCACTGTTGCGAGACTCAAACATGAATGCCCAAATGCTTTCTGGCTCCGCAGTTTCTCTACCATCTGTCCGAATCCAATGTAGACAGGCTTGGCCTTGGCAACCGGCATTATATATATCTGCTTTGAAGAATTAAAGTACCATTCATTTATCTTGTTACAGATTTATTTGTTTTTTCATCTACCATCAGGCTCAGCATTCTCCTGGTTCAAAAGTAACTGTTAATTTCTTCTTCCGGCAAAAGGGTATTAGCTAGCTAGATAAGTCCATTTCAAAAGCTACTTGAGTTGTTAACTTGACGAAGATCTTATGACACATTTCTATATTCATGATTATATATATTTTTAAAAAATACAAAATAAAATTTCTATAAAGAGCCAATATTCTCTAATAATTACAAAATTGTGTGTTTTTAGAATTTGTTTGAAAGGAAAGAGAGAAAAAAATCAAGTGACAAGCTTTTACCAATCTTTTTTCACACAGAAAATGATAAACTATTTTTCTCCTCAGGTAGATCAAGAGTTTTATTTGATCATGAAATGAATTCATAGTATGTTTGTAAACACTGGATGACCTCATTCAACTCATTTCTAATTTGTGATAATTTGGGTGTAAAGAGAAGTAAAACAAACCATTGTTTTACCCATGAAAACAGAGCTCCTTAAGCAAATTCATTGTGTCAACAAGGGAAATACTTTCTTTACTTAAGAGCAAGGCCTAACATTGTCTAGGGCCTGAGAAACCAGTTAGTGGTATTGTTGGCATACAAAGAACATGCCAATTATAATTGATCCTTATCTACCTATTAACAGCCTTAGCAGTCACTCCAATACTTATAGCCCATTATCCCGACCACAATTCTGCTCTTTGCTTACCAGAACACACACACCAATGTACGTTTTAAAAAAATCACAGATTTAAGTGCTCTAATAAGTTTTCATCTATGCATATTTTGTTAACCTTTTCGTCAATGCTGAAAATCATTTATTCATCTATTCAAAAACGACCACACCACTGATAATGCCATTGGCACTGGACTGGAGGTCAAAGGGGAGAAAGACTACAACAGAAGAATTGTTGCATTGTGTGCCATAGAAAGAGGCTCTTGCTTATTCTGGTGAATTCTGGGGAGGGCAGATGGTAGAAAGGGTGATGCCGGACTACATCTTGCAGGGAAAATAGTATAAATTTGTGGGGTAAGGAGGAGAAAGAAGGCAGGAAGAAAGAGGATGCAAAGAAATGGAGGGGTGGCTGGATGGCCTGGTAGGAGTGGGAGTAGGTGGGGAAGCAAGGCAGGGTTTAGATAAAAAATGGCCTTACGGTTCATGCTAACTAGGTTACATTTTTATCCCAAAGATGACTGGACATCATTGAAGGGTTTTAGCAGTGTGATGTGATCAGATTTAAGTTTGGGGCAGTCTCTCCGACAGCCTTGCTCAGGGCCTCCCAGACGTGACTTCTCTTCAGAATGACTAAAAAACACAAAACAAAAGCAAAATCCATTTTATTTATTTTAAAAAATTCAACATTAAACTCAAAAGCATTGGAAAAGATCAACTGCCCCCTTTCTTCTTGACACCCTCACTGACCTAAAAAAACGTTATTTTTTATGTTTCTTTCCAGTCTTTGGGCAAATACAGGCAAATATGGATGTGAGTTCCTTTCTTAGCCCAAAGACAGGACAATAGAGTCACTATTCCACACCTTGCTTTAATTTCATTGAGAAGGGGTTAGCTCAAAATCTATTTTTACAAGGCTCCTCCTTGATGCTGATAGTCATCTGGAAACCGCTGGCCTAGGGAGTGGTTGGGATGAACATAAGTTTGGAAGCAGTGAGAATGGGAAAGAAAGTACATGTCCAGAGATATTTAAGTCCCTTGTATGGGAAATTTTTATTGATAATGTTTTGAAAATATTTATCCCAGGTGTAGTCTATTCCTGGTAAGTCAGGTTTCACAACTACAGCTCCAAAGATGGGGAAAAGGAAGGGAGAGGACATGAGCAGAGGAACGTCGGTTAGGTGGAGGAAGTACAGGCATGAAGGAGCTTCAACCCCACCTCTCCCACGGTGGCAGAAGGGGGGCCTGGGTTTGGTCCCCAGGGGTGGAGGAAGTACAGGCATGAAGGAGCTTCAAGCCCACCTCTCCCACGGTGGCAGAAGGGGGGCCTGGGGTTGGTCCCCAGGGGTGGAGGAAGTACAGGCATGAAGGAGCTTCAAGCCCACCTCTCCCACGGTGGCAGAAGGGGGACCTGGTTTTGGTCCCCAGGGTACCTCTCAGTCAACTATTGTGTGGAGGCAGGGAAGGCATCCCAAAGCCTCAACAGGAAGGAGGGCCAAGCCCAGGCGGAGCCACTTGAACCCTCAGTGTCAGCCACAGGCATGGCGTTTGTACACAGTGACAGACCCAAGCCCCTGCTTTTCCCTGTCACCTTGATATATACCCTGAGTTGCCATCTTGGAGCAATGGGAGGAACAGGAAATCTGAAAAATTAGAATTTACCCCAAAGAGACTAAGTTACTTTAAATATATGCTTAGGTTAGTGGGTCAGAGTGAGTTTAATTATATTACCTTTTTTTTTTTTTGCCTTTAACTAATATAAGCACATTTGTACCTCCAATATTTACATTTTTTATAATATATGGGATTTCATGCTTCTCCCCAAATCAGAGTGTTCAAAGATGGCTAGAGGAGTTATGCCCAAGGCTCAGAAAAGTGTTATTAAATATGCAGGTCAGGGAAGAATCGAGCTGATTACAGGTATGCTTATTATCCCATGTTATGAAGGTGGGAATTAGGATAACAAAGTATTATTAGGCCGGCGGTAGGATTAGTTTTAGAGCTGCCACTCATGAAATTGGGTGTTCTCTCCTTAAGACCATTTTCTTCTTATTTATTTATTGCTTTTGTGGTGTGTTTGTCCTACTTTTGTATTTTACTATGAAAGTGCAGAGGGAGTGGATTCATTACAGAGTTTTGCAAATAGCGGCAGCTTTAGATTCCTGAGTGCCAGGGGCTATGAGAATTGGGCAACCTGATCTCTGCTGCCTCCTGGAGAATCTGCTGCATTGCTGATGACAGACAGCTGATAATGTCTCTTCCAAAAAGTGAACTGCTTGCTTTGATTGGCATGTTAGAGAACTCATTGTCCCTTTTAGGCTGGAAGAATTCATCCTGTCAACAAGTGTATGATTCCTTGGTGGGAAAAAATTGACCCCTGAGGAAAATTACTTTTCAACATAGCTCGTTTCCTAGACAAGCTCTTTCCTCCTGAATATAATGGTTACAGTGGCAGTTTCAGGCTCTAGTAACCGTTTACATATCATTTTTTAAAAAAAGTTAGTTTTTCAGTGTTCCCATCCCCAAATAGCTTATTTTGTTAATTGAGATACAAGATATAGTATGAAAAACAGATAAAAAAGTTTTTTCTTGGTCTCAAAGTATTTGTGGTCCAGAATTTGTTAGTAAATGAGTGTCTTATATAAAGAGTTTAATATAAATTATTTGATCACGAACTTCATTTGGTTCTTAAGTCAATGGCTTAATTGTATAGCATTTTTATTATAGCTGTAAGATTTTGTATTGTATAATTTGGTTGCTGTTACTCTTCAATAAAGACTTTTAATAGGAATATAAGCCTTGAATACATGGTGATGCTGAGGGCTTTAACCATCAGGTGTATATATTATTGGACCAATAAAACATGCCCCTAATGTCTCTTAATACAGACGTTAGGATATTTTTAAGAAAAAATAATTTTAAGAGAAAAATTTAAAAATAAAAGCTATTTAGAATAACATTCTTAGTGTAGGACAAGCATTTTAGAAAAAAACAAGAAACAATTATGACAAACATTTTAAGTGAAGAAGTCAAAAGTGTGTTATGGAGAAAAATGATGGACTAGCTATGTTACTTATAATTGTTTAATTTTGATGTTATTCTTTCTATTTAAGTGTTTCTATGTTTTGAGTTCTTTTTGGGAATTTTTGTTTTGCTTCTTAATCCCTTTGGCCCTGAGACTTTCACCGTAGCTTCAATCTTTCCTCCCTCTTTTAAAAAGAAAAGTTTCTGCAAATGCCAAGTCTTCATTTTCAATTTGATTTTTTGCTAGAGTAAACAAACAAAATTTAAGCTGTTTAAAGTTAGTGAAAGTTGCCAAGATGCTATGAAAATTCACTGGAGAAAAGTTAGGGGAAATTTCTACATGGGTACATTTCAGAGACTTCTCTGTGCTTTTCAGTTTTCACAATGGATTTCTCCTTTTCAGTTCCCTTTTGGAAGTATTTGGGTGGAGTAGGGGAGAAATTGAGCTGCTTGTCATAATTACTTCCTGCAAGAGAATATGGTGTTTTGAGATCTCTATACCTTGGTCAAGTTTCTGCAAGTTGGGCAGAGGCCCAGTAATCCTACAAGGAAATGAGTAAAGTGCTTGCCAATGGTCTTTGTGTGAACTGATTCATATCATAACTAATATTTATTGAGTGACTATTATTTGCCAGCCCTGTCACAGGTGCTGAGGACATAGCAGTGAGCGTGGGAATTCTGATGGGAGTTTCTTCAGAATTGTGCATGTTGACATTTGGTGAATCAGAAAGCAGGTTTTGGACTGGAACCATCAATTTCTTCTCATCTTTGGGAAAAAGAAATATAGCTTCTTTTTAAAAATATAACTTGTAACACTTGCAAATTTTTATTGTTTTTATAGCTCAGACATCCAGCTGGGTGAAAATGGGGAAACCACTTACTTCCTTTGGGACTTGGTTTTCTCATCTAAAATTAGGGAATTCATTGGAAGAAAAGATCTCAAAGGTCTTGTGCGTCAGAATCACTGGATGGCTTGATAAAACACTTATTGCCGGGCCCCTTCCTGATTCAGCAGGAGTGGTGTGGGGCTAGACATTTATATACTGCTCACAAAAATTAGGGGATATTTCAAAATGGATATAAAAGGATAAAAAAAAGCATTTGATTTTTTTTATTATTAAACAAGAAAGAACATCAGATAAGCAAATGACAGGTCAAAGAAAGTTGTTTAATTATGCAAATGAGATGCAAAACCAACTTTTATTTTATTGGTGAAAATGCACTATACAAAAGGCTGAACCTACTAAATTATCTGCCCATTCCCTGATCCCCTAATTTTTGTGAGCAGTGTATTTCTAACAAGTTCCCAGGTGATACCCATCCTGGTACTACTTTGCTCTACCCATGCTTCTGACTTTTAGTGTGTTTCAACATAATATAAACTTTCTCATTTTTTTTCTAAGTTGAATTTATTGGGGCAACGTAGGTTAATAAAATTTATAAGTTTCAGGTATGTAATTCTATAGTACCTCATCTGTATGTTGCACTGTGTGTTTACCACTCCAAGTCATGTCTCCTTCCATCACTGAAGTTTCTCATTTGTAACTTCCTCGGAAGATTTTCCTTATGATAATTTTATCAAAGGCTACACAAACTAGCACTTAGAATATGTAGTTGATATTGCTTCATCCCTGTGTTGATTTTTAAAATTTGGACACTGTGAGAGTCAGAGCAATTCCCTCACATCTAAAAACACATGAAGGTCGTTTATTCATCCGTGGCTCATTTATTTACTGTTAAGTGATAACCCACCTCCACTGTGCTAAAACTGTCAGCTCCTGCCTGTCCCCTATTTTTTTCTGTCTTCTTGGAAGATCTTATGTCTTTTTTTTGGGGGGGGGAGATAACTTCTATGCATGTACAATCTGGCAGGAACATAGGTAAGTGGATGGGCCTGTAAAATTCTGGTCAGGTTGGTGAGTTTTTATATAATCCAGCAGGTTCTGAATATAGATGTTTGGGTATCTTTGTAGAAGACAATGACCCCAGCATGAACTCTTATCCATGTCACATCTGAGAAGAAACCAGAGAAATCACTGTGATTAGATCAATGTCCTTTGGCTTTTTGTTTTGTTCTCTGATATGCATTCTCATGTAAATTTTCCCCATATCCGGTCCCAATCTCCTTTATCTACATCTGGCATGAACAGTCTTTAAAGTTCTTCCCATTGGTGGCCCAGAGAAATCTTGAACTCTGCAATGAACTTACCCTTATTATTTGTTCAGTCAACTTTAAAAACGTTTGGGCAACTTTCAGGCATTTCACTAAATTCTTGGTGCCCTGGATTAGGTTCTGTTGGGCTGTCTTACACTATGAGTGAGGTGGAAGATGTGCAGCCCATCCAAAGCTGCTGTGAATCGCAGGTCAGCCCACATTTTGCTGTACCTGTCACACTCAGTTTTATAGTCCTCCTATTTAAGTCTTTATAAAGCCACATATTTATCAACAATAGCATACATGAGATTGACATTTGCATCTCTATTTTTCTTTTAAACAGGGAGGGAAGGTTATTCCTATTAGGCCATGAGACTGTGAGTTTGGAACTGATCTATTCTGGTGATTTTCAATTTTGTCCAGGAGCGCCATAGCTCAGAAGGTACCTTTGGGGCTGCCAGGGATGTGAGGAGGGGTGAGCTGCACAGACTCCTCACTAGCTTGGCTTTCATCTGTTCTATATATTAAGATTCTACATAGGATTCTGTTAAAAAGACATTAAGCAGCTTTAAAAAGCAGCAGTTTGAAAATCACTTATTTGGTGTAAGATACCATTACACAATTGGAAAAACAGACTCAGAAATTAGCCCAAGATCACACTGTTATCATTAGCTAAGTGGAAGGTGTGGCCACTGCAGATTTAGATAATCTGCTTTTCATAAATCGCTTTTTGGACCTAGGTGGTGTGAGTAGCATTCATTTTCAGATGCTCTGGTTCTTTGTTCATTATTTTTTTACTTAGATAAAATTCACACAAAATAAACTATTTTAAATTGCATAATTCAGTAGCATTTATTCACAATATTGTGCAACTGTTGTCTGTGTCTAGTTTCAGAATATTTTCATCATCCCTAAAATAAACCCCACTAAATCAATTACTTCTCTTTTGTTTACTGAAGTTTATTTTTATTTTCTCTTCAAAGGCACTCTATTCCTGGAAGTATGCAGCCTATGCCACTGAATCCATGGGATGGAACAAATAAAGATAACAGCTGAATTACTGCACTCAAACCCTTGTCTTCTATCCTCCAATGGCTGTTGTGGTTCCTGTAGCAACCATCTGGGTACTGACCTTCAATTAGTCTCCTAATCTCACTGTGCCTCAATTTCCTCAGCTATAAAGTAGGCTTGATGACTACTTGCTATCCACCCCACAGGAAATAATGAGTTAACGCTAGTTAAAAAGCTTTGAGGATCTCAGATGTTAGGTAGCATATGTCGGGGGTAAATACAATATAGCAATATAATAATCATCCACCAGGAGTTCAGTTTGTTTTTTCTAGCTACCTTTTTTTTTTTTTTTTTTAAATAAAATGACAAACATCAGTCAACTTTCCCAGGCATGCTATGTGAAGTCTTCTTTTTTCCAGAACATTTCTTACTCCTAGATAGAGTGTGGTATTTGAAAGGCCTCTTGTCTCTGCTTCCTCTAGTCTAGTACACTACCTGCTCAAATATTCTTGAAAGAATGTAAGGTGCTAGAAGTTACTGAGCACCACCATATGCTAAAAACAAGACATTCTCTACAATCTTATTTGTTCTCCACTGTGGCCATTATGATAGAGCTGTTACTAGAATTTGAATATAAGTTTTGTGAAGCCCAAGGAAACGATGTAACTTGTACAAAGTCCCCAAACCAGGAATAGATGGAGCTAAGATCCAATCTTTGTTGTGTGAACTCTTTATACCCTGTGCTGCTTCACCTCCTAAGCTGACTGGTTCCTTTCCTGAGAAGGTTCTATTGGCCGTGTAGGACCCTGTGCACCTGAGAGGCCACAGGAAAATTGGAAAGTGGAATGAAAGAATCAAACTGTCCTGAGTTGAATACTGTCCCCGCCCATTTGTGTCCACCCAGAACGTCAGAACGTGACCTTATTTGGAAATAGGGTATTTGTAATTGAATTGGTTAAGGTAGGCCATACTGGTTTAGGTTAGACCCTAACACCAGTAACTGGTGTCCTTAGAAGAAAAAGGAGAGAGAGATTCAGACACAGGCACACAGAAGGAAGATGGCCATGTGAAGACAGAGACAGAAATCAGGAATGATGTAGTTATAAGCCGAGTAACATAGAGAATTGCTGGCAGCCACCAGAAGGTGGGAAGAAGCAAGGAAAATTCTTCCCTAAAACCTTCAGAGGGGTCAGGTCCCTGATGAAACCTTGATTTCAGATTTTTAACTTCAAGAACTGTGAACCAATAAATTATTGTTTTAAATCATCCAGTTTGTGGCAATTTGTTCCAGCAGCCCTTGGAAAACAATGCACAAACCTTCCTCTATAAATCTGTGTGTGGATTCTCCCAATGGACTAGTGATCTCATAAAGTTACAATTGAATGAAAACATGTTCTGAACAGAACTGCACAGATGGAAAACTGAACTTGTTAAAAAAAGTCACTGCACATGTATATTCTTTAGCTACCTGGCTACGATGATTGTCAAGAAACTTGTATGTAAGTAGAAAAGAAAAAGAAATAAATGGAAAAAATCTACATGTCATAGGATTAAAGAGATAGACTAAAAACATAAATTTGGTACCTGGGGGAGCTTATTCAAAGAGGAGGAGAATGAACTGAAAACAAAATACTCAAGAAAAATATTAAATATGGAGGTGGCAAAAGTAGGTTTACAGTTGTTTGTACGGACAATAATACAATTATTAATAAAAATTAATACAATAATACACTCTGTTTCATGTGCTCACAACAGTAAACATATTTTTGCCCATCCCGGTGTTTACCAAGAGTATGTTCCTGGCCAATGTGTCTGGAAATTGAAGGTAAACTGAAGTTTTTCTCTCTGAGACAAGTATGAGGATTAATTGAAGGCAAATATAATTTTCCAAAGTAGCATAAATTGGCTATGAGGGCTTTTGGCTGATCTCTGCTTGTATTGCTTTTTATTAATTTGTTCATCCTACTCACTAATGAAGCCTATGGATAGACTGGTTGTCATCAGTCTAAAAAAGGCCTAATTGCCAGACTGATGGCAGAGTAGTCATGATTTTTATTTAGTAGAGCAGAATGAGCAGAGGATGGTAATCTGAAGTTCTGATTTCCAGTCTAAATTCTCATCAAGTAGCCTAGGTAAGACTCCAATCTCCACAAATCTCTTCTGTTTCATGCGAGTGTACAATAACTGCATACACTAAAATACCCCTTCCAGGTAAATGAAGAAGTCAAGAAGGATAAAGTTGCTACCAGATGCAGTGGAAGTAGGGGTAGGGGAAAGGCCAAAGGTAGTGTGTGAGTGTGCTCTTCATTCTAAGTAGAATGAAGGATTTAAGATGAGGTTTCATGAAAGCCTACATAGCCTGATCAGACATGTCAAATAAATTTTATCAATTAACTTGATGATATTCCATTCACTGTTATGTGTGCAGGTCCAAAAGGTATATATATCACATCCCCTTGATATCCTGCATTAGAAAAAAACTGATATAATGAGTAAATTAACATTCTTAAAGAAACAGATTAATGCATTAACATTTTCCCCAAAACTTCTGACCTAGGCAAAAACTGCTATCCCAAAAGAAAATGAGACAAGACCAATGCAGTTAGTTTTAAAAAATGGTATTATTTTTATAATACATTCTATACACAAATACATGCATATAGAACTTTTAAAGTGCCTTGGTTTTGGTAGATGCTCAAAAAAATTGGTTAGATGAATAAATACTTTCCTTTCTCATTACACTAATATCCTCCCTCTCCCATTTTTGATTCACTTTATTTATTTTGTGTTTTAAATTTCAGAGCTGCATCATAAGATATTGCTCACCCAGATACCTTCTTGCTCCTTCCCTGACAGTTCCTAATCCATCCATTCTACTAAACTATTGATGAACCACAGAAAGGTCTTTCATTAAAGATTTCTAAGATTTCATTCTGAAAGTAGAAGTGTGTCTGTTTACTCTAAATGCAAGCTAATAAAAAAACTACTCAATTGAATTTCTTTCTTAAAGTTAAACCAACACTGAAAATAATTTTTTAGGACCAAATTTTGGAGGGTATTGAAAGTTGAAGGTATCTACAGGTTAAATTTGGGCCAATAAAAAGGAAGTTTCATTTCCTTGGCAAAACTGTTTTATGGGAAACTCTCATAATCAGTATTTCTTCAAGCAATCACTTTTAACAAAATTCCTGAATTCCATAGAACTGCCAGCTATTGCCTCTGTCAATTTACAGTATCTTGGAAATTAGTGGCCATTGAATGTAATGGAAAACAGAATTTATAGTTATAATTTGGTGGGAAAGTTAGAATTTGTCACTTATCCCTTTGTGCCATCCTATCTTAGACCTGTTTGATTTCCTGTCAAGAGCAGTAGTTCAGTCATTTCTGGGCACTGTGAATATTCAGCTCACAATAATTTTGGTCATAATGATTATAAAAAGAGCTTTCAGATCAATGGATTAAAAGCATGAGATAAGTACAGAGTATTATGATTGTTAATCACAATTATTATTGTTATTATAATGATTGCTGGTTATTATTTTGTTTTATTGGAGCCTCTCAAGAGTAATGGTTGTGTGAATGATCTTGAAGTTTCATAAGAACAGAATTCTTAGCTCCCTTATCAGTCCTAGTTGATCTATAGCTCTGTTTAAACTAGTAAGCAGTTAAGCCAAATGAATTATTGGAGCTTAGTGAAAATAGTTACAGCAGAGTTGGAGGGTAAATCATATCAGCTATTGTGAACAAGATTCAAGATAACGCTCAAAAAAAGTAAAACACTTTCTTTATTATGCCTTTCCTGTCACTCTGCTGAGATAGAACATTATCAGTCAATGGAAATAATCATCTTTCAAGGAGAATAATTTGGCAAAAATCTACTCTATTGACTGTTTACAAGTTATGATTCTCAGTTCTCTAAATTTATATATCCAATTCAATGAGATATTTTTAATGAAAATTATCTTTCCATGTTTCTGTATTTCTAGATTATTTAGTCTACTAAATAAAAAATAGTCTATGTACATGGAGTTGCTTCCCTCAGTAATTCCCAGCCTAGTTGGAGAGAAGACAAATAGGTCGATAATGAAAATACTTCATGTAAAGTACTGTGACAGAAATACACAAGCACACTAATGGGACTCAGCAGAGAAACACATAGCCTGTGGAGCCAGGGTGCCTGGTGCCAGGAGGCAGTCAGAAGACAAAAGGGAGAAGAAGAGGGTCTCCGGGTAGGTGGATCAAGTCCTGAAAGGTGTAGAAGAGTTAGCCAGAGAAAGGAAGGTGATAACATTTACATGAATAGTTTAAGAAATTTGGTGTGTCCAGAGAACAATGAGATTTAGAGGAAATGACAATAAATGAGACTGTTCAAACAACATGGGCCAGAACTAAGAGCTTTGTATGCCAAGCCAAGGAGCTTGGATTTTATCTAAAAGATAATAAAAAGCAGTCAATTACTTTAAGTGAAGATTTAGAGAATAACACCACTGAGAAACATCATTTCAACTGTAAAGGATGGCTTAAAAGGGATGGGAATGGAGAGTAAGAGAGTGATATAGAAAGATTTGAGGGAGTAAAATCAATAAAGTTTGGTGACAAATTGGAGATTGAAGACAGAAAGCATGAGAAAGAGAGGATTTAGGATGACTACCAGATGTTTGACTTGTATGAACATGTGGATGATGCTGCCACTCACTGAAATGGAGAATCCTGAAGAGGCTCAGGTCTGTGTTTTGTTTTGTTTGTTTTTTGTTTTATTTTGGGAGGAGATAATGAATACTGTTTTTGAAACACTCAGGTGTTAGTGTGAGAACTGCCTTCTTGCTTTACTGCCTCCATTCACTTCAGTGAAGGGGGCAGAAGAGAGGAAGACCATTGTAGGAAACCCTATGAGGAAAAAACCATTTAATTTTTTTTCACTCAAAAGATTATTTTTTTAATATTGAGTAGGTATTTCTTAAGTCTTGATAACAAATAGATATGTCAACAACCTTTAATTAAAAACAGAAAAGAAAAATCAATATCCATTGTTTCTCTGGGTCAATAGAGATATTCATGTACTCTAAATGCTTCAGAATCCATGATGGGTGGCGGTTTCTGTATTACAGAGGTTTGTCTTCTGTGGTAACACCACAGCAGGCTGTGAAAAGATCAATGGGGTTACACGCTGCAAGTTTTAGCGTTGTATATGACTGGAGTAAGGAAAACTGTCAGGTGCAAAAGGATCGTAGTAACCTTCTTCCACAGCTAGTATTTAATAATTTTATAGTCTTTTCAGAATACAAAATGCCATAGAAGTTAATAGCACCCACAGCCTGAGTTCAAATCCTGGCTCCACCACTTCTGAGCCAAACGGCTTGGGAAAGTCATTTAACTTGTTGTATAATGGTTTTCTCACCTGGAAATTGAAATAAAAATAGTAATTATCTCATAAGCTTGTTGTGAGAATGGAATGATTTAAATATATATAATGTACTTAAGATAGCAGCACCTAGCATATAATAAGTTGTATATAAATGCTAGCTGTAATTATTACTATCATCAACTATTTCTCACAAAGAGCACACACTATTAATTGACTAAACTTTAAAACTTAAGAAGGTTAAATAACTTTTTTTCCCAGCTACATATAGTTTTTGCGCTTTTTTGGTTATAAGACAAAAATTTCATACTAAAACCATAACTTGATTATTTGTGCTCTGAAGTCTATATCCTCTCTCGAAATCAAATAAGGTTGTTTTCAAATATCTCGAGGGAAGCATATAGACTTGAGGGAAAACTTGTTTCTGTGTAAAATGTATGTAAAAGAATCAACTTGGTAAAGTACCAGCAAGGAAGAGATGAATGAGTGTGATGTGTAAAGTTTTACTTCTTCAAGAAAATATCTCAGAATAAGACTAAGGAAGAGAAATATGAGTTTTGAAAGAGAAAATAAAGTCAAGAGAGAGATTGCCATTTGAGTTTTGGAGGTACAATTTTATTCTTTTACATATTTAAGGGACTTTAAAGATGGCACAAGCTTTAGAAAGGCAAAGATGAAAACTTAGTAAACTTATCACTAATTCCTGTTCTAGCTCCCCAACATTGCTTTACAATTCTTTTCATTAATCACTAACAATCATATGGGGGTAAAGCGGTCTTCATTTAATAAACAGGGAAACAGAAAGTTTACAGATATGCAGAGCTGGTTTGGATTGTTTCAGCCTGTTCAGGCAAACAACTGGTTGATAATAACTTAGTTAGGCTTAACTTAATAAAAATAGGAGAACTAACTATGAGAGATAGACATGTAGAGTATTAGTGAACAGTTGTGTACATATGTTCATAGTACAGCTAAGAAGGATAGTGTGGGTTTTTTTTATTATTCAGTGAGAGGAGGGGATGCAGAGACAGACTCCCACATGCACCCTGACCGGGATCTACCTGACAAGTCCACTAGGGAGCAATGCTCTGCCTATCTGGGGCATTGCTTTATTGCTCAGCAACCAAGCTCTTCTTAGCACCTGAGGCAGAGGTCATGGAGCCATCCTCAGTGCCTAGGGCCAACTCGCTCCAATTGAACCATGGCTGCTGTAGGGGAAAAGAGAGAGAGAGAGAGAGAAACGAGAAGGGGGAGGGGCAGAAAAGCAGACAGGCCTTTTTCCTGTATGCTCTGATAGGAATCGAACCCAGGACATCTACACACCTGGCTGACACTCTACCACTGAGCCAACTGGTCAGGGAGGATAGTATAGCTTTAAAATGCAAGAACAGAAAACTTCCATATTGTCCAATCATCAGAATGTTTAAGAGTTATAAGTTACTCTTTCTATCCTCTTCCTTTATCTTGAGAGCTTTCCCACTCCCATACTGTTCCTCATGTTTAGGTCTATAAACTTAAAATCAGATATCTAAAATAAATAAACAAGGCATAAATTGTTATTTGTGTACCAAAATTTAAGTTGTCCTCTCCAAAGGATAATATTAATACTGAAAAATGACTGCCAAGCTGAGGACTACATTTCCCCAGTTGCCCATGTTGTTAGATAAATCCATGTAACTATTGCTCACTAATTGCATGTGAGTGGAAGTGATGTGTGTCTCTTTTGAGGCAAGGATTTTAAGATGATGTGCCTCATCCACACTATTCCACTTTTGCTGGCTGTATACCAATGACAAGGCCCTAAGTTATGGTGAAGGCTCAGAATAGAAGTCTGGGTTCCTGAGTCACCACAAGGAGGAAAGGAACCAGGATCGCTCACCTTCACCTGTATGTGAATGAGAAATAAATTTGCATTGTGTTAAAACACTGAAATTTTTAGAATTATTTGTTTTAGCAATTAATGTTCCTCTAACTATAATAGTAAATATTATTTTTTATAATCATTTGTTTTGTGAAACAATTTTTAAAAGAGCCAATCACAGAATTTGATTTTTTTTGACAGCTTTTTGTGTATACTTGAGATGTCACTTAACCTAGCAAGTCTAATTGTCTCATCTTCAAAATAGCAATGAAGATAATATAAATTCATGTATGTTGAAGTGCTTCCAAACTGTGAACGGCAAAAAATAAATGTTAACATTATGATATTGTTTTTCTACTCTGTGACATCGCACATGCTGTTCACTTTGCAAAATGTTCATCCCATTTCTCTTCTTGGGGCTCATACAACTTTATTCTTCAATTTTAAATGTTCAAACTGTTTTTGCTCTGAAGACTTTTCAACATCTCATGTCCTCCTTTTCTCCGTCTTTCCCCCACCAATAGTTAATTGTTCTCTTCTCCTAAGCATTGTGAACATTGTGATTAATTAACTCAAGAAATATTTATTAGTCACCTAAATGTGTCAGAGAGTATTTATTCTAAGAATGGGCAAGAGAGCAATGGATAAAGAATAAAAATCCTGCTTTTGTAGAGTTTATAATTTAATCGAGGATGGCAGGCAAGAAACCAGTAAATAAATTAAAAAAAATTATTTTGGATGGTGACAGGTGCTGTGGAAAAAGATATACAAATGACAAGAGAGAATCAGAAGGAGAAAGAGAGCTGCTTTCCGTGATGTCATCTCAGGTAGCTTCTCTAAGAAGATATTTGAGTTGAGATCTGAATTAAAAGAAGGGCCTGTGTAAAGAGCTTGAGCTTGGGGGGTGGGGAGGAGTTCAGGCAAATGAGATTAAAATTGCAAAGAGAATCTACTCCTCATGCCTAAGAAACATGAAGAAGAAAGATTAGTGTGTTCTGAGTAGAAAGCATGATACAAGTGATCCAAATTGGCATCAGAGGGGCCGGCAGAAGCTGAGTCATGTAAGGGCTTGTAAGCCATGCTAATGATATAAGTTTTGTTCTAGTTCCAATGGGAAGTCATTGTAGAGTTTTAGCGGGGGAATGGTGAGCTGATATATATTTGGGGATGATCATGCCAGCTAATAAGAGAAAAATGGATGATAGTGGGTAAGAGTGGAAAAGGTTAAGAAACTAGTGCAAGGGTCTCAGAAAGAGATGATGGTGCAGCAGAAAGAATGATGCAGAGGAGACAGAACAGTGGCTAATTATGTAATTGACCATATAAGCAGCTCTTGATTCAAATCCCATCAAGCTTCATGACTTCAGAGAAAGGGCTTCATGTTTGAGGCTATATTTGTATCTGTAATACCTATCTCAACAGGAAGGTAAGGATTAGAAAAGGTAACATACATGAACTTTATATTGTTGTTATGGACTTAATTGTGTCTCACCCCCACCTTTCCAAATTCATATGTTGAAGCCCTAATCCCAATGTGACAGTATTTGAAGACAGAGTCTTTAAAGAGGAAATTAAGGTTAAATGAGGTCATAAGAGTGAGACCCTATTCAATATGCCTGGTGCCCTTATAACAAGAAAGGACACCAGAGAGCTCTCTCTATATATAAGCACACAGAGGAAAGGCTGTGTGACAACACAGTGAGAAGCTCCTGTCTACAAGCCAAGGAAAGAACTCACCAGAAATCAATACAGTAAGCTCCTTGATCTTGGACTTTCAGCCTCCAGAACATTGGGTAAATAAATTTCTGTTGTATAAGGCACTCAATCTGTGGTATTTTAGTATGGTACCATAAATAGACTAATATAATTATAATGATTTTTTTCAGAGGCCATTTCTTTCACAACATTATGTGCTTGTTCAAGACTATAATGATGTCTTAGCCCCATCTGTACCCAGAAGTCCAGTTTATAGCTTCCACGGTAGCAGAGTGACTTACTACATGTATCTATTTTGCTATGCAAATTACTGCCTATGTAGATTTCAATGTGGAATCTAAGTTTTAGATATTGTCTTTTAGGGCCCAGTCCAAAAATTTAAATTATACTCTTTAAAAATTAATTCCTAAAACTATAAAATTCTTACAAAAAATCTTAGTTGTAAATTTTTGTGACTTGGATTAGATACAACACTTAAATCATATACAACAACAAAATATATAATCTATATATATAAATTGCACTTCATCAAAATTGCAAGCTTTTGTGCAGCAAAAGATGCTATCAAGAAATTAACAACTTACAGAATGGAAGAAAGAAAATATTTGCAAATTTTGCATCTGATAAGGGTGTATCCAGAACACATAATGCACTCATAATTTAAAAATAAAAATACAAATAACTCAATTAAAAAATGGTCAAATGATTTGAATAGACATGTCTCCAAAGAAAAATAACTGATAAACACATGAAAAAATGATCAATATCATTAGTCATTAAAAAAATATAAATCATGCCTGACCAGGCAGTGGAGTAGTGGATAGAGCATCAGACTTGGATACAGAGGACCCAGGTTTGAGACCCCAAGGTCGCTGGCTTGAGCGCAGACTCATTTGGTTTGAGCAAGGCTCACCAGCTTAAACCCAAGGTTGCTGGTTTGAGCAAGGGGTCACTCGCTCTACTGGAGCCCCCCCCCATCAAGGTACATATGAGAAAGCAATCAATGCGCAACTAAGGTGCTACAATGAAGAACTAATGCTTCTCATCTCTCTTCCTTCCTGTCTATCTGTCCCTATCTCTCTCTCTCTGTCTCTCTCTCTCTATTTCTCTGTCTCTGTCACATAGACAAAAAAAGAAATGTAAATCAAACTACAATAAGATAACACTTCACACTCACTAGGATGACTAAAAAAAAAAGAAGAAACAATAACCAGTGTTGCCAAGCATACAGAGAAATTAAAGTCCTTACATGTTTCTAGTGAAACTGCAGAATGGTGCAGGCACAGTGGAAAACGGTATGACAATTCTTCAAAGAAATTGAAAGTAAAATTACCATGTGATCCAGCAATACTATTTCTGGGATTATATGCAAAAAAATTAAAAGCAGTATCTCAAAGAGATATTTGTAAACTCATGTACATAATAGCATTATTCACAATAGTCAAGAGGTAGAAGTAACCCATGTGTCCACTAATGAAAATGAATAAATAAACAAAATATGGTACATACATAAAATGGAATATTACTCTGCCTTAGAAAGGAAGGAAATTCTGACCCATTCCACAACATGAATGAAACTTGAGAACATTATGCTAAGTGAAATGAGCCAATCACAAAAGGACAAATGCTGTATAATACCACTCATATTAAGGTTCTTGGAGTAGTCACATTTATGAAAATGGAAAGTAGAATGGTGGTTACTAGGGCTGAGGAAAGAAGATAGAGGCAAGATGTGGTTTAACAGGATAGAGTTTCAATTTTGCAATATGAAAAGAGTTCTGGAAATTCTTGCACAATAATCTGAATGTACTTAACGCCAGCGAACTGTACACTTAAGATGGTAAATTTTATGTTATGTGTATTTTGCCACAATTAAAAAAGAGAACTTTAAAATAGCCTTAGCCATCAAATATGTGCACACACCTACACACACATGCATACATGTACACACACACACACAATAACTTTGCCCGTTCAATTTAATTCATCATCGGTGAGAGGTTTAGAATGGTTCCAGGTAAAATAAAAATGAACAAACAAAATTAATCCAAATTCAGGACCATGTAAAAGTCCAGACTTAACCTACTTCAGAGGACAAAGGGGAAAAAGTTAAAACATCTCAACTTCCACAAAGGTTATTTTGTTTTAAAACTCTGGACCTAAAATATCAACCAGAAGCAGTCTTTTTCCTTACCCACCGTGGACTGTCTTCAGCCTGTCTTGTGCTGTAAGCAAAGTTTGACTCCATAGTAAACAAATGGCTCAAGTGTCCTGTGACTCTACCTGACAGGCTATAATTATAAATACTCCACTTGACCTTTTATAAGCACTGATCCCCAGCAAAATTGTGGCAAATCACATTTTAAAAATACTCTTGTATCTTTTGTGAGTACGGGCAAGATTACAGTATACTTTTCTTTTAGAATAATTACATGGTGACCTTCAGAGTTATTTGCAAAGGTCATATTCTCTTCACATACCCGTCATTTCCTTTGAGTTTTTTCTTTTGTCCCATCAGACATAAATTTAGCGAAGGAAGAAGAAAGAGAGAGTGTACTTTTTTTTCTTTTCCTGTGGATGAAAACTGAAGAAGATAGTTCCAAGTCCCCATAGGCAGTTGGAGGGCTGTGGGCTATGATAGGCTATTTTCTACCATTTAGCTCCTGCATTATCACTTCTCCTTTTTCTTCATTATTCTCCACTTATCACGCACGGCATCACTGCAGAGCCCAAATAGAGAGTTGTAATTACCCAGCTGCCACCTGATAGTACCCCTTCTATCATCTTTATCGCACTAGGCCTTGCTGTTTCATCATTGGATAAAACTTGCCCATGGCAATGCCTGTGATAGTGCATCTCAGAGATACATTTAAAGTTTACTCATTTATTGCAGAAAAATGCTGAACCCAGGCAATTATTAGATACACTTGCCAGTTTATTTGTTCAGTAAGGTTACTTTCACTCCCTTTTGTATCAGCCATTTTTTCTCCTTTTCTTCTTGGAAACACCGAGGTCACAACCGGCTCCAGAAATTCAATTTTAATGAAATTGTCCAGCCTGACCTGTGGTGGCGCAGTGGATAAAGCGTCGACCTGGGAACACTGAGGTCGCCAGTTCAAAACCCTGCACTGGTCTGGTCAAGGCACATATGGGAGTTGATGTTTCTAGCTCCTCCCCCACCCCCACCTTCTCTCTCTCTCACTCTGTATCTCCTCTCTAAAATGAATAAAAAAAAAAAATTTGAAATTGTCCAGCACCAAGAATACTAAGACTGCCTATAGGTGCTGTGTGTGTGCGTCCACATGTGTGCACACACTCTGACACCAACATGGTAGCAATTGAACTCAAGCATTTCTCTTGGCACGCACACCTAAAAAGGACAGCACACTGCTCCAAAAGAGCGTTTTGCCACTGGAAAAGGAGTTACATACCAAGACTTTAGGAAGCATCACAATTTTGTAAAAGGTTAGCTTGCTGGTGGTTGTAAAACTCAGAGAACAGCGAAGTTGATATGTAAAAATGTATAAAAACATATAATGGGCACATCTTTGACAGATTCCTTGAGCTTTTCCTTTACTCACTGTCAGGGAATATAGCCCAAGGGCAAGTTTCAAGACTAAATGCATTGTGTGTGTGTGACATGCAGTCTCATTCTATTTAGTACAATTAAAGGAATACTCTTCTATGCACATTTCTATTTTTTAAGTGGTGATTTAACTGATGGTTACCGTCATCATTAAAGTCTGCTGGAAATTCAAAATGATGTTTTCAACAACTCTATTGAAGTATAATTGATAAACAAAAAACTGTGGATGTTTAATGTAAACAATTTGATGAGATTGGACATACACCCATAATATTACCAGCCCAATCAAGGTAATAGATGTATCCATCACCTCTAAGACTTTTTTGTAGCCTTGATTTTTGCTGTTGTGGTAAGAACACATACCATGAGATTCACCCTCTTAACAAATGTTTAAGTGCATGTATGTGTTGTTAACTGTGGGCACTACTTGGTAAAATAGATCTCTAGAATGTGTGTGTGTATCTTGCATAACTGAGACTTCACACCCATTGAACAAAAAGGGGTATTTTTTACTCTAGCAGAAAAGCCTATTAGGAAGAAAATAAATTCTAGGGCTAATTTTTATAACACTTTCATATTTTCGGAGTGTGGTAGCGGTGAAACTAGTTAATAAGTGAAGAATGAAATGAGCAAAATTTATTTGTATTTCTTTCAACAATGGCAGTTGTATTTAAGTAGAGCAAAAAAATATAACTTAATTGAACTTTATTTTAATAAATAACAACTTGAAAAATCCTTCTTTACCTTGCCAGACAATTTTCCAGGCGATGCTGCCCGTGATGGAAAATGCAGATTTGTGTGTGTGGTTGGACGTCGGTGTGGGAGGAAATGTCTCAGGCACAGTGCTAACAAAAGGTGCACATTTCCCAAGTGTTGAGTTTAAAATGTGGTTTTTACACATGAGGTTTGTAAACTTACGTCCTTCGTGAATATCTAATCTGGCTTGATTAACATTCTTTATGAGATAATCTCTTTAAAACAGCAAATAGTAATTCTTCATTAAAATCATTCCCTGTCAGCTCCCTGTAAATACATTAACGCGCACGCAGAGTGACAGCAAGGTACCTTCACACAATTCCCCGCTTTGTTTAGAAGTTCTTCCGCCCTGGTATTTGGTTTCTCTTTGGCACCAAGCTATGCTAGAAGTGTGTCCTGTTCTTCTGTAAACGTGTTCTTTCATAGAGTAGTTCGGACCGGTGTATACACGAGAGAAGCTGCCTGGCAACACCATGGGAAATAACACTTATTACAGACTCATGAGATTTTATTATTCATTTTAAAATTCCTTTTTTTTGGGTGGGCCTAATAGTTATTGATGAAGAAAGTGACCGAGACCATCAGACTGGTGCTCTGTGAAAGGGAGAGGCTACATGTGTTTAAAAAGGAATAACAGAAAATAACTGGGTCTGGGGGCTCATATAAAACAAGAATGAATTTTACTGAATTACACTTCCTTGGCATTTTAACCTTTATTTTTTGTTTCTGTTTGAGGAACTTACTGAATGCTATTTTTAGATTGCCTATACTACTTTCAGGGAAAGAAAAGTCTTGAGATTGATTATATGTTATCAGTTCAAAAATCATTTAATCAACAGAAAGACCATTTATTTACTATGACTTAAAAGGTATATCCTGTAAAGAGCAGAAATAGCAAATTAAAGCCTTCCGCACAGCATCAAAAACATCACTATACTTAGGGATTCTATCTTTATTTTCAACCAAATGGAAGTAGAAATGGACACAAGGTTCAAAAGGCCTGCCCCACACTTATGTCAGTGGTTCTCCACTGGCTAGACTCAGCAAATCAGCCAATCTTCTGTGCAAGCTGCTCAAAGCTTTTCTGTCCTGTGACTGGAAGCCCAGACCAGGGAAAGTATGGGAGAACAGTACAGTGGTTCAAGTCATACAGCTTCACTTGTAGGACCTTGACGAAATTATTTAACCTCTGGTAGCCTCAGTTTTCTCATCTGTATAGGAGGCAGAATAGGAGTCCCTAACTGGAAGCAGCAAATTGAGTACATCTATTAAAGTGAGTTTACAGTAAGCACTCAGCAATGGATTATTCTAAGCTAGTTTTACCTGGTAATAGAATGGTGGCCCTGTGATGAAGGGGGGGGGGGGGTTAACACATGGGCCAGTGACACCAGTGAGTAAGACATTGCTCTGCACTTAGTCAGGTTGTGGTTTTCATGGGTGGGGGGCAGAGGCAGGTCTTCCAAAAGCATGGTTTATTTACTGAATGACCCACACTGAGTCACAGAAGCAATCTCATTTTATGAGATGATTAAATCACAAATGGTTGTGTCTCCGACAGGTAAGAAGAACATCCTGACAGCCTGTTTTCCCTGTTAATCAGAATTCTGTTGCATATTGTATATTTACAAGAAGAGGAGAACATTGGCTTTTATATGTCAAGAAGCCAGAAGAACACCTGATATTAGGATTAAGAACCTGGATTTAATTTGGAGTTTAAGGGATTCGACCAGAAAAGGTTACATTAAAATTGAAAGTTTTTTTTTTAATTCAAAACTTCCCCCCCAAAGCAGCTTTTAGCAAGTAAATAGAATATAATCTAAAACACACTCTCTTTATTTTCTTTCTAGCAAACTCTGGCTGTTGGGGAAAGGACAATAGTAGGCAGACACCAGAATAAACTTTGTTATGGTCACTGTCCAAAGACAGGGTAGAAAAATTTCCCATATCCACAGGACTTCTTGCAGAGTCAGGATGAAATTCAGGTGAAGTGACACTTGGCATGCTCACCAGCCAAGGAGTTGTGAACTCAGTCCTCTGTTGAAGCTATGGGCCATGAACAAAATCCCTTTCACATGTAACGTATGCCTGGAGTAACTTTAAAAGCCTATTCTCTTTCCTTATTTGATGTCACTGGAGAATATTTTTTAGAGGGCTCTTGATTAGAGGTTTACATGGACTTCTGAAGATTTGTAGGTCTCAGAATCTCTGCAAAGTTTTTTAGTTCATGCTCCTTTTTCTAAATAGTTTGGATAATCTTTTCAAAGGGGCTTGTGTCCCTACAAAAAGTGAAGAACTCTTCTTTTGCAACAGATTTTTCAGGAAAGGGAAGAACAGAAAATCTGACGGGAGAAAGATGGAGCAGTGTATATAACGAGGAAGAAAGAACAGGACAGAGGTTTCAGAGAGTGGAAAAGCAGATGCACTCATATTCCTGCTTTTGTACTACCTTCTCATACTTCTTGGTTGGCCTTGGCCAAGCCCTCTGGCTGCAGTTTAGGAAGGCCCAACATTTGGGTCTTTACCCCATGCAGGAGCAGCTTGCCAAGGTTTCATGTAAACCCCCACTCATTTGAAAAACAAGAGCCAGGTTATTAGTTTGAATTGGCTCAGATTTTTCTTTCTGTTTCAAAGAGCTATGATTTGTGTTACATGCGCTCTGACACAAAACGATATACAGTGGCATGTACATTTTTTAGCTCCAACTTCATCGAGCCATGTGCCCTGACTACCTTTTACCACTTTGAATAAAAGCATAGGTGCCATAACAGCAGCTCCTAATAACAAGTCTACTGATCTATTAAAAGAAGCACTTTTAATTAAGCGATAATATGCGGTTAAATCAAGATGCCAAGTAATAAATTTCTATGAGTGACTGCCAGGGGAGGGCACAGCAAAAACTGATTTATTTGTCAGATTTGAAAGCTGTTCTTTCAAGAAAACTTCTCTCCCTCATGGGGAAGCCACCATATTTGCAATATTAGTATGTTTTAAGGACATCAAGCCTGACATCAGCAACATTTTCAAAACAAATAATCTTATTTGACTTCTGCTGGGACATCACTTTACAGATTAGAGTTTATACTATGTTGTGACAGACATTTCTCCCTAGGAGACAATTTCCCCCTGTTCCCTTTCTGAACAGAGTAAAAGGCAAATAAAGGAACAATGATCATAATCTCATATTGTTGCCTATTTTAAAATTTCAAACTCCTGTACAATCAGAAGGGCAGATCTTCTAGATAGTGAATGAACCTAGAGTGAAACCTTAGAACCATTAGGTTCTCTCCTTGTTGCCTGCTCCTTTAGTGGCCTGAGTGTCCCTGTCTGTAAAAATAGGCTTCTGTCATTGTGTAATGTGAAGGTCTTTCTCAGTCTTAACTCTCTGCCTTGTCCGGTCTTGAAATCACTTCTCCAGCTGGTAGGGAAAGAAAAAGATCTTCCATCTTTTTCCACCTATCTAATTTTTTAGCCACCCTTAAGGCCCAGCTCAAAATGGTTTCCCCTGGCCCTTGCTGGATGGCTTGGTGGATATAGCATCAGCCTGGTGTGCGGACATCCCAGGTTCGATCCCTGGTCAGGGCACACATGAGAAGGTACCATCTGCTTCTCTTCCTCTCCTTCTTAAGGAATAGTTAACAAATATAACTGTATATATTAGAAGTATAAAATGTGATAGTACACTTACATATTGTGAAATGATTACCAAGGTCAAGATAACACATCCATCACCTGACATAGTTAACTGTTGTTGTTGTTGTGTGTGTGTGTGTGTGTGCATGTATGTGTTAAGAAGCTTAAAATCTACTCTTAGCAACTTTCAAGTATACAATACCAAATTATGAACAACAGTTGCCATGCTGTACATTAGATTCTGAGAACTTTTCCCTCTTATAACTGAAAGTTTGTACCTTGACCTACATCTCCTCTTTGCCTTCCCCCAACCCCTGGCAACCACCACTCAATTCTTTGTTTCTATGCAATTTGCTTTTCTGTTGTTGTTGCACATATAGAACATACCATATAGTATTTGTCTTTCTCTGGCATATTTTGTTAGTATAACACCCTCCAAGCTCATCAGTGAAGTCACAAATACCAGGATTTCCTTTTTTTATGACTGAATAATATTTCATTGTGTATGGATTGTGTGTGCATATCATATTTCTTTATCTGTTCATCTGCAAAAATAATTTTTTGACCCGCTGTTGCCTACTAAATATTCATGACTGATTAATTGATATGTGAGTAGTAAGCACTCACATAGGCACTTTTCCTGATGGCCAGTAGAAAATTAGGTACTGCTGCCTTTATTTAGTTAGTTAGCCAATATTAGCTGAGTGTTTTCTAAATGCCAGGTCCCATGCTTGGCATTCAGAATATGATGTTGAACAATACCTTCTTTCATGGAGTGTATACACTTTAGAAATGGGAGAAACAGACATACACAATGATATACTATGTTGTGATCAATGCTATGGGTTAATGATGAAAGGAAACTAATGATGGAAATAATTACTATTCTTGGGGAGAGTATGGGAAAAGGTGATATAGCGAGACTGTGGGAGATGAATGAAAATATAGGTCAAAACTAGATGGTCACAGAAGTTATATGCTACTTAAAATTTTTTGGCTTATGTTCATAGGAAGATGAACCAGGTAATTAAACAGAAGAAGGACATGGGTACCTCTGTAATTGGGAAAAATGGCTGGAGTAGGTAAAGAAAATAAACTGGAAGCAGAAGGTCATTCGTAGGCACTAATTCAGAGGCTACTGGGGTGGTCCAGTATAGAGATGATCAGTGCTTAAACTGGTGGAAGAACACTGAAAATGGAGGACAGGAGATGGATTCAAAGACCAAGTCAATATAATTTACAGAATTTGTATATGGGTTGCGTTTGACATGAGGGCCTTGGTGCAAAGGGCCTTGGTTAATTTTCAGATTGTTGACCACTGAAACTTGGTAGGTGGTGGTACCCTGTTATAAGATAAGGAAGAAAATGCGTCTTGCTTTAGTCCAAGTTGGAAATATGACTCAAGTGCTAGTAAGAGAGGTATTTGTTAAAAAATTGGGTTGAAAAGCATTTCCAAAGAGGTGGTATTATAAAGTGTAGAAGTGGACAAAAGCTTTTATCCTGGCTTTGATTGGTGAACATTCCAATATGACAGGTTAATTGCCAAAAGTAGTCCTGGTTAAGATAGTTTGTGTGAACCTGTCATATTGTTCTTGATTTCTTAGGGAGCTGACTTGCAGTGGAGAAAATTAGGTTTGTTTTGCAGCTGCACTTCAGGTTGACATCTTTTATAAGCTGTGTGTGCACCCCGAGCTGCCTCACACAGGTGGTCTAGTCCTGAGCCACCACAAAATAAGACTCTAGACTTCACCCAAGTCACAGAGAAGCAAGAGCTGATACAGAAGTTTGTGTCCCCTCCAAGTTAGACCTAAAGGTCTGAACTGAACCTGCAAGAATTAGCCAACATACTATAATATGCACCTAAAGTTGTTGTGAAGGCAGTTTAAGAGCTGTTATTCCTGAGAACATTGCTGCGTCCTGGGCCTACTGGCGGACTCTAAAGGTTCAGCACTTTCATCTGAGTTTCTTCAAGACAGAGAAGTGTGCAGTCACTTCAGGAGCCTTGAAACCTGTTGTATGTGCTTGTTGGAGCCTAGAACTATGGCATCACCATGGTCCATAAGCCATACGTCTAAATATGCTTTTTTCTAAATACAAAGTATAGGTAAAGGTTGATTCATATTAGCCCCCTACCAGAGATGGCTTAGCAGAGGGGTTAGGAGGCTAGACTCAACTCTAAATTTTAATACCACCATTGCCTGTCTCTGGGTTTGGGCAAATATACTGCTCACAAAAATTAGGGGATATTTCAAAATGAATATGAAGCTATAAAAAAAGAAGCACTTGATTTTTTCTTTTATTAAAGAAGAACATCAGAAAAGCAAATGACAAGTCAAAGAAAGTTGTTCAATTATATAAAGGAGATAAAAAACCAACTTTTATTTCATTGGTAAAAATGCACTATACAAACGGCTAAAAAGTACTGAGGTATCTGCATGTTCCCTGATCTCCTAATTTTAGTTTACCTGTTCTGTGCCCACATTTTCCCATATATGAAATGGTGGCAATAATAACAACTCATAGGATCAAATCAGACAATCTATGTTCCACTTATTTATACATTCATTGGTTAATTTTTGTATGTGCCCTGACTGGGGATTGAACCTGCAACCTTGAGGTATCAGACCAATGCTCTAACCAATTGAGCTACCTGACCAGGGCCTAAATCAGACAATCTATGTATAGTGCTCAGGATAATACCAAACACAATGTAAGCACTAGATAAATATTAGTTATTGTTATTTTTTATACTAAGTTTAGATTGTTACACTGTATTTTTTACTGTGTGTTTTTCCCAAGGATTGCAAGATTTCTGTGACCCTGGAAACTCTGTACATTGTCTTTACATTTTCAGTATATATCTGCCTACAGGACAAGTCAGGACTTTGGTTATGTGAGGACTTTAAAATGACAGGTCAGTGTATTCATTATTCCAAAGTACTTTAGTTTGGCAATTTCTTTAACACTAAGAAGATTAACACTTTACATGATAAGGAAGTTAGATCAACAAAAACCTTTGATCCAGGAGATAGGATAAGATAGAAAGTCACAGATTTCTATGAACTAGACATATAACGAGGCTGACTTCCAGCAAAAAGCCTGCTGATGACTCAGTTTATCAGTATAAGATGAATCAGGCAGAGGCTAATCATGAAAGAAATGAATTAATAGTATTGAAGATTAGATAGGAGGGAAAGGTATTAAAGGGAGAGATTGTCATGGTCAATAAGAATAAGGACTAGAATGACCCCAGCCTACATAATCTCATTCGATCATTTGGTTGATGTGCTGCTGATGGGAAACAATTGAAAAGCACAGAAAAAGAAGTCAAAGGACAGACAAGTCTCCATATGTTGAGCTTTCAATCTTTCCTTGGCTAAATGTGGGGGTTGCACTAAACGACCTCTGTGGCTTCCTCCAGAGTTGTCATTGTACAATTCCACGATGGAGAAAGAGAAAGAAAAGTCTAAGGCTGAACTTAATATATATGCACATGCATACACACACACACACACACACACACATGCACAGAATATCTATTCATGCACAAACATCACAGCTACTTATTTCCTCAATTATTAAATTTTAATGTCATACCCTTTATGTGTTAGTGGCCCTTTAGCTTTGTTTGTTCTCAGCATTTATGATTTTAATAAGTTAGGAGCCCTAGACTATAAGACCTTCACTGCATTTGCTATTTTTGTCATTCCCTCTGTTATATTATTCTTGTCATGTTATTCACCGTAGCAGTTAGAGGGAAGATCCTGTAAATAAAACTAAAGCATGTGCTTGTCTTGAGAGGCAGCTAGGAATGGAAAACATGGGGAAGCAGCTACCCTTCAGCCAAGTCAGGGGAATGCATCGTATGGGAAGGCTAGATAGTATTAGTTACCAAAAAGAGAAGAAAGCAAGTTCTGTCAGAAGATCTTAGTGTAAGGGTTTGCCAAGAAGAAAATAGGACAGGGACCACTAGTCTGACCAACAACGGGACGCTGGAGCCACAGTTGATGTGGTATAACGTTATGAGTCTATTGTACTAAGCTTTAAAAGTATCCCCAGGAAAATTGCCTTTAACAATTTTGAGAAGCAGCTACTTAGCAGAGACTGATGTTCTCTGGATTTATTTTTGTTTATTTTATTTCAAACACCTTTAGAAATTTTAGCTTTTGGGCCCTGGCCAGTTGGCTCAGTGGTAGAGCATCAGCCTGGCATGTGGAAGTCCCAGGTTCTACTCTTGGTCAGGGCACACAGGAGAAGTGACTATCTGCTTCTCCACACCCCTCCCCCTTCTCTCTCTCTCTCTCTCTCTTTCTCTCCCACATCCATGGATCAATTGGTTCAAAATCAAACACATCAGTCCCAGGTGCTGAGGATGGCTCCATGGAACCTCCACCTCAGGTACTAAATATAGCTTGGTTGCGAGCACAGCCCCAGATAGGCAGAGCATCGGCCCCAGACGGGGGTCGCAGGGTGGATCCTGGTTAAGATGCATACAGGAATCTATCTCTCTATCTCCCCTCCTCTCACTTGGGAAATAAAATAAAATTAGCTGTTGTGCATGGATTGACCAGTTAACCGTTGGATGCTGGAAAATATCCACTTCTAATTTTCTATTATTTTGAAACCATTGTTTAAAGCTTTCCATTTCTTTCAAAAAGACTAGACAGATATGACAGAAAATATTTATACTTAAAAACTAAAAAGGGAGGGTATTTGTTTCCTATTGTAACTGTAACAAATTGCCACACATTGTGGCTAAAACAACATGAATTTATCGTATTACAATTCTGTAGGTCAGAAGTTTGACTGAGGTGTCACTGGGCTGAAATCAGTGTCAGCAGGACTGTGTTCCTTTCTGGAGAGTCCAGAGAAGAATTTGTTTCCATGCATTTTTCAACTTCTAATGAAAGCCGGCATTCCTAGGCTTGTTCCTCTCTCCTTTACTCTCTCCTTTCCTCCCTCTCTTCCAGCCTCCCTCCATCTTTGAAGTCAGAAAGAATGAATCTCTTAAATCTCTCTCTGACCACAGCCAGGAAGGTTCTCCAGTAGTAAGGTCTCATGTGATAAGCCTGGGTCCACCCAGAGAACACTAGGTAGCCTCCCCATGTCAAAGTCTTTAATTTGATCATACCTGCAGTGTCTCTTAGTATAGTGAACACAAAATGTTTAGGCCCTGGCTGGTTGTCTAAGTGGTAGAGCATCATCAGCTCAGTGTGTGGATGTCCCTGGTTTGATATTTGGTCAGGGCACACAGGAGAAGTGACCACCTGCTTCTCCACTCTTCCCCCTTCCCCTTCTCTCTCTCTCTCTTTCCCTCCCTCAGCCATGGATCAATTGGTTCAGGTACATTGGCCCCAGGTGCTGAGGATCGCTCTGTGGAGCCTCCTCCTCAGGTGCTAAAAGTAGCTCGGTTATGAGCATGGCCCCAGCTGGGCAGAGCATCAACCTCAAATGGGGGTTGCTGAGCAGATCCAGTTGGAGCACATGTGGGAACCTGTCTCTCTATCTTCCATCCTCTGACTTGGAAAAGAAGAAAAAAATTTAAATAAAAATACTTTATTGCTAAAACATGCTCATCTGTGCCTTTAACAAGTCATAACGTTTCTGCTGGTGGAAGGTCTTGCCTTGATGTTGATGGCTGCTGACTAATCAGACGGTGTTTCTTAAAATAAGACAATGAAGTTTGCCACATTGATTAACTCTTCCATTCAGGAATCATTTCTTTGTAGCATGTGATGTTGTTTGATAGCATTTTACCAGCAGTAGAATGTCTTAAAATTGGGGTCAGTTCTCTCAAACCCTGTTAGAGAAGGAGCAACTAAGTACTTCCACTGCCTTGTTTCCAGCATTTTCACAGCTCCTGGCACACATTGGAACTAAGCACATATATATTTAGGTGGATAAAACATTTCTTTTACAGGTTCCAATCACTGAAATCAAATTGACAAGACCTAAGTCTAGGTTTGTTTCTATTTCATGTGTTATATATAAACACTTAACTGAAAGCAATCATTTCACACTGAAGACATTTATAATCATTTACAAACTATAACTCAATTAAGAAGAAATGCAATAATCACTTTTAATTTGGGAACTCCAATCTGTAGAGGAAAACTGTCTCAATATGACATAAACTAAGGTCTTTGCCAGCTTGGGACCATTTTCCATCCAAAATTTAATGGTGCTCAAGAGCGTGCTAATCCAAAAGTATCTACCACTTTAGTAAAATCATTTGAATAAAGCCTCAGACAGTGGAATTCCTGACATGAGGTATGTACTATAATTGAATATCTGCTAAATCAGTGAATAATATAAAATCAATGATCTTTTCCCCACTGGCTGGGAATACCACTTACCATATACTATTTTCCTATGTTTTTTGAGTTCCTTTTTAGGAATCTAATAAGTTTGTAGATCAGTGGTTCTTAACCTTTTTTGAGGTACTGAACCCACCAGTTTCATATGCGCATTCACCAAGCCCTTCTTTGGTGATAAATAAAATATGATTCTTTTTTCCCAAATTCAAGACATAGCTATATGTTTTTTTACTGGTGTACAAAATGAGCCGTGCATGAACATCACCTTGCTCAAAGAACAAAACCAACAAAGTGCATGAACTCACAACAAATTATGGTATTACTTTATTCTGACCTCCGCGGCAGAGGCTTCTCTGAACCCCTGAGACCGACTCATCGAACCCCTAGGATTCGATAGAACCCAGGTTAAGAACCACTGTTGTAGATGAATTAAGGAAGGATGGCTATATTTAGAATAATTAATCTTTCTAAAAAATTCTTTCTGCCTTTCCATTATTCAAAACTTCTTCATGACTCTCAGGAGAAATATAAAGTGTATATACTTTACACACTTACACACACACCTGAACTTATCATATTTAACTGTTGTCATTTTTCTTTAATAGATTGCCAGTTCTTTAAGGGATTTTATTTATTAATTATTGTATTATTGTATTGTATGATTGCCAAGCACTATGAGAAATGCTAAGATGCAGTGGAAGTTCAAAAAGTAAACAGAAGTAACTAAAATTAATAGTGAATTTTTAGAACATTCCAAGTGACTGAAAATGAATGTAAGGAGGTAGAGAAGATAGAAGCTGATGTATAATTATTGTGTACCAGTTCTCACAACCAAATTTTCTTCTCTGTGTTCCTATTCCTCAGCCCACAGTTCCCCACCAGAACTGAAAGGCCAAACAAATTATTTCAAAGACAAGTAACACTTATTTCTCTATGTAAATAAAATAAGTTTAGAGTACTACATAAAGTAATCCCCCTTTTCTATTCTTTTAAAGAAAAAAGAAAATTGATCACATAGAAGGGTTCTTTGGTACATAAATTCTTTACAGCAAAGGGACAGAAACTTTATTTTATTTAAAGGTATTTTTAATTAATTTTTTTTTTTAGAGAGAGAGAAGAGAGGAGGATGAGAGAGAAAAATGGGCAGGGGGTGGGAAGAATCAGGAAGCATCAACTCATAGTAGTTGCTTCCTGGATGTGCCATGACCAGGCAAGCCCAGGGTTTTGAACTCACGACCTCAGCATTCCAGTTCAACACTTTATCCACTGCACCACCACAGGTCAGGCAGGGACAGAAACTTTAAACGATGTCCTCAGTTCACTTCGCTTTTGTCTGTGGTGGTAGAATGAACCAGCTCTTTGAGGAAAAACAAAAGCATTCCAAAATATAAACTCCACATGCTGCATTCAAATTTATGAAAGCTAGAAGTGTCACTGTAGGCTATTGTAAAACATGCCTCCTTAACCACTTCTCGCAGCCAGTCTTCTGCACAAAGCAGTCTAGAGAACTCCCCTGCCTTCCCAGCTATGGGTTCATGTCCGTGGAGGCCGGTGGGCTTACCAGTGAAGGGGAAGGTAAGTGCCCACAAGTGATCTTTACCAATGCAAACCTCTGGAGTCTCTGTCTTTGGAAGTGATAGCCACAGTATGAGAATTAAAATCAACCCTTGGGCCTGACCAGGCGGTGCTGCAGTGGATAGAGCATCGGACTGGGATGCGGAAGACCCAGGTTCGAGACCCCGAGGTAGCCAGCTTGAGCGCCGTCCCATTTGGCTTGAGCAAAAGCTTGCCAGATTGGACCCAAGGTCGCTGGCTCCAGCAAGGGGTTGCTTGGCCTGCTGAAGGCCCGCTGTCAAGGCACATGTGACAAAGCAATCAATGAACAACTAAGGTGTCAAAATGAAAAACTGATGACTGATGCTTCTCATCTCTCTCCGTTCCTGTCTGTCTGTCCCTATCTCTCTCTCTCTCTCTCTCTCTCTCTCTCTCTCTGACTCTCTCTCTCTCTGTTCCTGTAAAAAAAAAAAATCAACCCTTGGTCCTGCTGAGGAAAAAAAAAAATTGAAATGGATGACATCTGCTTCCAACTTAAGCAAAATTTAAGGGATGTACTTGTTCAATCTCTTTATTTTTCCCTATCAAGAAGCTGAGACTCAGAGCATTTAAACAACTCATTAGTAGTTACTTAGCTAGGTAGAGCTGGAATGTGAACTTCAGTCTTGAAGCAAATAGTCTAATGTCCTTTCTATTGTCACATTGCTATTATTTAACCCCAATATGCTTTCTATTTGAATGCATTTTAAGCTCAAAATTATTTGCTGTTAGATTATGTAAAAATAGATCCAGGCTTCAAAGTTGTTCTATAGATATTTTAGAAAAATTAACATTTCCCCAGAATGCTTTCAAAAATGTATTTCAACACACTTTTTCAGTTTCAAGTACTTCATATCAGAGTGAAGGGAAATAGCAAGTCTTAGTCAACACCGTTATTAACTTAGAGAAATTCAGGCTATTAGCTTTCACTTTATGTCTAGCACAGGCATACAGTGGTAAAAATCACAACTTTAAACTTTTATTTAAAACCACAAAATGGGTGGAAAATTGTCTTTTTGGCACTTTGGGTGGTGATAATCATCATTCCTCTCAACCACATTCATGAAGTTTTTGACAAATTTAGGATGGCCTGGCAATTCATTTTGGAAGGTTTTGGTGCCTGGACCATGGAAAATTTGTGGAATCTAAAAAACATATTGTAAAATATTACATAATAAACCTGTTTGCAAAAACTCAGCTTCAGTTTGCATCCCCTGCTTATAAACACTGAACTTAGTAACAATACAAATATAAATGACCATCACTTTTCATTTATTTATGTATTCAATATTTGTTTATTCATTATATAATTATGCATTTAATCACTTTAATTTGTGAGATTCTGTGTTCGGAACAAGAATTCAGGGGTGAATGAAATAGACCTGATCTTTACCTTCAAGAAATTTCTAGTATGGTAAACTTGAGCACTGTTACAAAGATGGATTATAAATGCACACTGGGAAAATATAACCAAGGGACTGAAGCGAAGTCTTCTTTAAGACTGGAAAGATGGGTAAAAATTAGATGAGGAAGAGAAGATAGAAGAGAGAACAGAGCAGTAGGAAGGGTAAAAATATGCACGCCTTCTCTCTCTATTTGGCATTTTCTCATGTGTATATATATCTGAACTATTTTTCTCTTTTAAGCATGAGTAGGCATTGGCTATTTTAAAAAGTGTTTTGTGAATCGTTTTAAATAGTGGTATTTCTATGTTAGATCAATCATCCGTTTTGGCATAAATTCAGTTTGCTCATGACATGTTTGCATTATGTAAGATTTTTGCATCTGTATTTATGAGCGAGACAGACAAGTGTTTTCTTTTTTCATACTATCTAGTTTCTTAGGAATCTATTAACCTAACCACATAAGTTGAGCAATAGTTCTTCTTTCCTTTTCCCAGAAGAATTATTGTAAAATTGAAAAGACCTGTTACTTGAACATCTGGTGAGACTTACCTCAAAAAATTATCTAGACTTGATGTTTTCTGTTTGGAAAAGAATTAAATTATTAATTCATGTTCTTGAATAATTACAGGACAGTTTTCACTTTCTATTCTCCTTGTGTCAGCTTCTCTAAGTAACATTTTTCAAAGGTGTATATTAGTATATTTATGTTTTCAGATATATTTGCAAATATTTTCTTAGTAGTCTCGTTTTCATTGAAATCTCTTCTTAGATCTGTAATTACATCCCTTTTTCAGTCCTGATATTTTTCATTTGTACCTTCTCTCTTTTTTTCTTGAACAGTTTTACCAGAGATCTGTCAATTTTATTAGTATTTCCAAAGACTTTTGATTAGTTAATCCTTGTTTTCATTAATACCTGTTCTTACCTTAACCATATACTTTTTTCTAATTTTGGAGGGGGAGAATAATAGATTTTATTTTTTTAACTTAACTTGGATGCTTATACTTAAATTCTTAGATTTTCATTCATTCTAATAAAAGCATTTAAGACTATAACTAATAGAACATATACCTTTTCCTTTAAAACTAGTTTTTCTGCCTCCAGATTGTGTGTGTGTGCTTCTATGCCTACCATAAAATTTTTCTTTAAGAAAAACTTTGTTTATGCAAAATACTAAACTTATAAAAACATAGACTAGTATGATTAATCACTATGCACCTATCACCTATCTTCCAAAAATTATCAACTTGTGGCCAATTGTACAGCTTCAGCTATACATTACCTCACTACTCCCCCACTAAATATTTTAGGGAAAATCCTCGACATCTTATTGTTTCATGAATAATTGGAGATATTTCTCTAAAATATCAGAATTTTAAATATATATATATATATATATATATATATATATATCTTAAAACCATTATTATACCCCAAAATTACAATAATTTATTTTTCTTTTTTGATATTTTTATTGATTTTATATATAGAGAGGGGAGTGAAAAATATAGTAGCTTCACTTTAATTGTTCATTGCTTGTGAATGTATGTGTATGTGCCTTGACCAGGCAAGCCCAAGATTTTGAACCAGCAACCTCCATGTTCTAGATCAATGCTCTATCTACTGTACCACCACAGGACAGACACAATAGTTTCTTAACATCATTAAATAACCAGTCAGTATTCAAAGTTTTCATATTATAACTTATTTTTACAGTTTGTTATTTATTATTATTATTATTATTATTATTATTCAGTGCCAGGAGGGGAGGCAGAAACAGATTCCTGCATTTGCCCAGACTGGGAACCATCCAGCAAGTGCACTAGGGGGCAATGAGCTGCCCATCTGGGGTGTTGCTCCATTGCTCAGCAAACAAGCTCTTTTTAGTTCCTGAGGCAGAGGCCATGATTATCCTCAGCACTGGGGCCAACTCACTGCAATTGAACTATGGCTGCAGGAAGGGAAGAGAGAGAGAGAAAGATTGAAGTGAGACGCAGAGGGGTGCAGAAGCAGATGGGTGCCTCTTCTGTGTGCCTCAACTGGAAATTGAACCCAGAACATCCACACGCTGGGCCAATTCCCTATCACCAAGCCAACCAGCCAGGGCCACTGTATGTTAATTAAAAGCAATCATTTATTGAATCCTTTTAAGACCATACATTGTAACTGACGATATATCTTTAAAAATCTCCCCCTTCATTTGTTGTTTTTGCTTGTTAGTCTGTTGTTTTTCACCCCTTTTAACTAATTTAGAGAAACTGGATGGCTTGCTGGGTAGAATTTTCTACAATCTGGATTTTGATGAGTGGTAGCTATGGTCTTGTGTGTGGTCTTCTGTTGTTTGTATGTTAATTGGTAGTTGGAGCTGAAGGCCTGACCACAGTCTATGTTGATTTTATGGCAATGCTACCTCTTAGGCAGAAGAGTGTACTTCCTTTGGGAGATACATAATGCCTCTCTCTCTGTCTCCTCTTCCTTATCTAATTTTTACTCATCTTTTAAGTCTTAAAGAAGACTTCTCTTTAGTCCTCTCTCATCTTAAAATATATTTTTTATTATAGTTGACATGCATTTTACATTACTTTCAAGTGTAGAACATAGTCACTCAACAGATATACTTGGAGAAGTGATCACCATAATATGTCTAGTAACCATCTGTCACCAGACATAGTTACTACAATGTTATTGACTATATTCCCACACTGTGCAGTACAGCCCTATGACTTATGGCTTCTCTCTTTTTGTAATATTATCAATCACCCATGGGTAATACCTAAATTTATTAATTCATAAGGGGGTGAAGAAAATTTTATTATTCTAATTCTTTCATTTTGTTTTCCTGTATTAACTGAAATTTTTCTGTAAAGAGAAACTTTCCCTCAGCAGTTAATTGTTTATCTTGAGGTATATATATAGTAGATATAGAAAGGCAAGATAAATGCTTGGTCCCTTCCTTTAACAGATTTCAAAAAATGACATAAAATTTGAATAAGTAGCTTTAAAATAAATTCCATTTATTTCAAAGATATCTCCCATTGAAAAAATTATTTATATAGATCTCCTCTTTTTATTTTGCCATCAGAATAAATTCCTAAAGATATTAAAATTAACTGTTACTTCATATTTGTATTGGTTTTATTTTCTCCCAATAAAAAGATTAATCACATTACTTACCTAACATATTTATTTATGTAATTCTGCATGAGTTTTAATATTTTCCACAAAGCAGTTCTGTTGTCCAAAGATGAAGTGTTTTCATATTCTCAATTCATTTAAACAATATGCAGAATTACAATTTCTTCTCCATCCCAAAACTTACTTACTTACTTATTTCCTCCCTTCCTCCCTCCCTCCCTTTTTTCTTCTTTCCTTTCCTTCCTTCCTTCCTTCCTTCCTTCCTTCCTTCCTTCCTTCCTTCCTTCCTTCCTACCTTCCTTCCTTCCCTCTCTTTCTTCCTTCCTCCCTTCCTCCCTTCCTCCCTCCCCCTCCTTTACATCTTTTCTTTCCTCTCTCCCTTCCTTCCTTCTTTCCTTCCTTCCTTCCTTCCTTCCTTCCTTCCTTCCTTCCTTCCTTTCTTCCTTCCTTCCTTCCTTCCTCACTCTGTCTTTCCCTCCCTCCTTCTCTTCCTCCCTCCCTCCTTCTCTTTTTCTCTCTCCCTTCCTCCCTCCCTTCCTTCTTTCCTTCCTTTTTTCCTTCCTTTCTTCCTTCCTCCCTCCCTCCCTCCCTCCATCCATCCCTCTCTTTCCTTCCTTCCTTCCTTCCTTCCTTCCTTCCTTCCTTCCTTCCTTCCTTCCTTCCTTCCTTCTTTTCTTTCATCTATCTGTCTATCCAACACCTACCTGTTGTATGCTCATATGGTGATTAGTACATATTACTTCATTTGTTACAGTTCAAACAAGAAGGCCCCTTGTTTTCTGAAGTCACTACATCTGTCAATGACACATGCTAAACCAGCTGAAAACAGGTGCTCCCACAGATGCTACGATGACTCAATCCTTGCAGCAACAGTTCCTCAGGAGGCCTTTATCCACCAGGTATGATCACCTGCAGTTATACACTTAAGGCCTAGGCCAAAGCTAGCTTTTAAGTTAAAACTTTTTAACTTTTTCTACTCTTCTAGCTGTTGCTGCCCAAACATGCATTAGGGGTCCTACCTAATGTGTCTACCCCTCTTTGGCCACCTTCCTAACAAGGAATATTAAAAGAGGTATGGTTAGAAAATATTTCTTTCCAGGACAATACATGTATACTTGCCTTACATTGATATAGTTAATAAAGGTCATTAAAGTGATTCTTTCCATAACAAATAATATGTCCTAGGTGACTAACTGAATCTGCCTCTAGATTTAGAAGCAGCTGACAACTTTTAAGTTGCAACAAAGCAGTTCATTTTTCTTTGTAAGTATATATCTCACCTTTTCAACTAAGAGGTTAAGTTCTTTATACATAATAAGTGCTCACTGAATAATTAATTATATTAGCTGTGTGAGTGGAGAAAAATTACTTAAGATTTAGAAGGGTAAGTGAATAGATAGATCTATCCTATTGGAAATCTCTCCTGTCCTGGGAGGCAGCTGGTAACTGAGCTCAGATAAAATGAACCCTAAGGATCAAAAGCACTACAGTTAGCACGATCTCCAGACCAGCAGCATCAGCACCAGCTGGGAAATTATGAGCAATGCAAATTCATGGGCTCCAGCCCAGACCTACTGAATCAGAATCTAGCGGTGTGGAAGAAGGCAGGTAGAATCTGTTTCTATAAGCTCTCTGAGTGATTCTTACAGATGATAAAATTTAAGAACCATTGGTCTATAGTAGCCCAGCATGGGCAGGGCTGTATTAACATGAGATGAAAAGGGACCATTTTCCCCCAGTTCTTCACCAACCACGCTAGCATAAGGCCAGAGCAACACGATAGTGGCAGGTGATGATTATTCTGGCCCTGAATTAAGAGGGACAAATGTTCCTATAAAAATAGACAGGTGTGATTACCTACAAGTATTATTATCTATCGCCATTCACAGTTGCTTAGAAATATATTTGTAGGCCTCAGGTTTAAGATGATGTTTAAAGATAAAACCACATTTGTCCATTGTTCTATAGCAGTGGTTCTTAACCTGTTTTCAATCGAACCCTAGGGGTTCGATGAGTTAGTCTCAGGGGTTTGGAGAAGCCTTTGCCGCAGAGACCAGAATAAAGTAATATCGTAATTTGTTGTGAGTTCATGCACTTTGTTGGTTTTGTTCTTTGAGCAAGGTGATGTTCATGCACAGCTCATTTTGTGCACCAGTAAAAAACATATACCTATGTCTTGAATTTGGAAAAGAAATCATATTTTAGTTATCACTAAAGAAGGGTTCGGTGAATGTGCATATGAAACTGATGGGTTCAGTACCTCAAAAAAAAAAAAGGTTAAGAACCACTGTTCTATAGGCTTTGATTAGGAACCAGGTTTTCCTTCATTAGTGAAAGCAAGAAAGGATAAGACAAGAAAACACAATGGATTCTCAAAACCTGTGTACCTGGAGCACCTCTACAAATTTTTGATATGCAAAATAAGACCTAGAGATGATTAAACCAGGGGTGGGCAAATGTTTTCTGTACAGGACCAGAAAATAAATATTTTAGGCTTTGCAGGTAATAAGCAGCTGTTTGACTTATTGTAGTGTCAAAATAGCCACAGATGATTTGGAAACAAATGAACATGGCTGTTCCAATAGATTTTATTTATAAACTGGGTAATTTAAAAGCTAACGTAATTTTTACGTATCTCAAATTTTTTATCCTTCTTTTCTTTTCAACCATTAAAAACTGTAAAAACCAATCTTTGTTTGGTCCATGATTGCAGACCACTGCTCCAGACTAAAGACTACAAAAAGCTGCAAGAAATATTTTGCATATGCCCAAGAATGTAGAGGAGAATAATTAGGAGCCAGATAGAAACAATGAATCCAAAGTCTGGGAGGGGGATGGTCTGCACCAACTACACTCAAACGGGAAAACCCAAGAATTGATAACCCTTAATGACCACCATTTCTCTTGTGGTTACAGTTGGCACCAGAAAACTTTGGAGGGCACCCTTCCCCGCAAAGCTTGAAATTTCTAAGGTTGTAAACTGAAGTTCCTTCTAATGGTGATGATGAAGATAATGACAACAACAAGAAGTTAGAGGGAAAGAATTGAAGAATCTCCAAGAATCCAAAGCATGAACACAGAGTTTTATTAGTGTGCCTTTTGATTCCCCAACCTTACCCATTTTTGTTTTGTCTTTTCATTGCTTTAAAATATACACAAATGTACACCCCAAACTTAAGCCTCCATAATTAGATAAATAGCATACTGTTTATATTTTTCTGTACCTTGCTTTTCCCCCCATCAACAATATATTCTGCAGACCACTCCACAGCATGATATACTTAAATATTCTTTGTTCCATTTTATGACTACACATACCCAATTATTATGGTGTGGATTTACCATAGAGTATTTAAATAGTCCATCATCAGTGGTCATTGTTTCTTCTTTTGTTAGCAGGCATATAGCCCACAAATAATTATTTATCTATACTTAAATGTGCCAGCACTGTGCATTTTACACATACCATCCTATTTAATTCTTATAGCAATCTTTTGAGAAGGGGTTATGATCTCCCCTTTACAGATAAGGAAACTAAATTTGGGGAAGCTAAATAACATGTCAAGGGTGAAGCAATGATTAGCAGCAGAGCAATGATGCCTGGCATTATGACTATGTTCCTAGGCACTCAGCTTGGTTCAGGTCCATGTGGGAGACCAGATGAGACTCGGACCCTCTCTCTTGGATTCCCCACATGAAGTGTGCCATCAGTTCAAACTGACCGAGAGCAAGCTTCCTACTTCTTCCAGCCCTTAACTAGAAATGGATTTGTTAAACCACTACAGAAGGTTTGAACAGTTGCCTAAGCTGACCCCACCCTGACAAAAAAAAAAAAAGACAAACAAGTGTGTTATAGGGCAAAGGAGAGATTTGCATTCTTTCTGAGTCTCAAGGATTGCCCCTTGGGCCTCAGCTTCCTGTGCTTCCCAGAAACATTTGTTTAGAAGGGAGGGTGCTGGGCCAACCTCTTCCTTTTAAAGCCGGGGCCACACAATGGTTTTGAAGGCACTGCTGTCTCTTCCTCCATGTCTCTGTCTTAAAATGACATACTCCCAGCCAGCCAATCCAGAACAGAAGGGTGAGTTTGGGGCGGGAGGCTGTAAGCCGGGAATAAGGATAATTAGAAGCTCCTGCTTTTGACTCCTACCTTGGCCTGCTTGTGGGTAAAGCAAAGACATTAGAAAATATCAGCCCACAGTCTGGGTGCCCTACAGTCCTGGAGGTTGTGAGGAGTTGAAAGACAGCAGCACCTGAGTACAGGTCACAAAGGCCAAGGCAGAAAGTGTCCAGGACCTAAAGTGGGAACAGTGAGGTCACTTCTCTGCACTTACAGCAGAGCCATGGCGTATAGTGCCAGAGAAGGAAGCCATAGGTCTGTCCCAGATGATGCTTTTCAGTGATGAACTGAGCTGGAGGAGAGAAGGGGGAGAGACATATTTCAGAAGTACAAAATTGGCCTTTAAAATTGGGTCAAACTAATATTCTTTTTTTTTTTTTTTTTTACAGGGACAGAGCGAGAGTCAGAGAGAGGGATAGACAGGGACAGATAGGAACGGAGAGAGGTGAGAAGCATCAATCATCAGTTTTTTGTTTTGTTTTGTTTTGTTTTTTTAATTTTATTTTAATTTTAATTTTTTTTATTTTATTCATTTTTGAGACACAGAGTGAGAGAGAGAGAGGGAGAGAGAGAGAGAGAGAGAGAGAGAGAGAGAGAGAGGGTAGGAGCTGGAAGCATCAACTCCCATATGTGCCTTGACCAGACCAGTGCAGGGTTTTGAACTGGCGACCTTAGTGTTCCCAGGTCGACGCTTTATCCACTGCACCACCACAGGTCAGGCCATCAGTTTTTGTTGCAACACCTTAGTTGTTCATTGATTGCTTTCTCATATGTGCCTTGACCTCATGCCTTCAGCAGACCGAGCAACCCCTTGCTTGAGCCAGCGACCTTGGGTCCAAGCTGGCGAGCTTTTGCTCAAGCCAGATGGGCCCGCGCTCAAGCTGGCAACCTCCGGGTCTCGAACCTGGGTCCTCCGCATCCCAGTCCTATGCTCTATCCACTGCACCACTGCCTGTCAGGCACTAATATTCTATTTTTGAAGCAAAAAACAAAAGTAATAGCTCATATCTATTGATAAAGGTTATACCAACGTCATTTCAGTTAAACTTTATCTGATTCTAAAAAATACAATTCCCATTTTACAGATGTGAAAATTGAGGCTGAAATTGCCCAAGTTTACAAACTTACTAAGCAGTAAAGTTTTAATTCAAACTTAGATCTGCTGACTGCAAAGTCTAGACACTTAGCTATTTTACTGTACTGGAACCTCTTTCTTCATCCATTCATTCAAGAAATATTTATTTAACACACTGTGTACTAAATCCATCTCATCAGAGAAGTTTAAGAAAGAATGAGACAGACATGGTCCTTATTTTCATTGAGCTTTCTTTTAGTGGGGGAAAAATAAACAAGTAAATAAGTAAACAACATGATTATGGACTGTGATAAAGCTATGATTTCCCATCTAATCTTTGAGATTGTTTTAAAATGAATTACTTTTTAAAAATACCCAGTAATCAATGGGAGGGAGGGGATGCTCTATAAATTCTTCTTACATTGAGTTTGTCTCCCAGGTTGAGCCAAACTAATGTTTTATTATTAGTAGAAAAATTTAAATATCCTGAATTCAATGTTTCCAAAATCAAGGAAATCAATATCTAAGGATCTAAGTTTGTATAATCTAACTCTGAAACATCTCCAAGGTTGTCTTCAGGAAAGTTAAAATTACACCCTAGGAGGAGTGGCAGAAGAAACTATGCAAGGAAGTCAACCCACAGGAGGGGATGACTCGCTTTCATAGAACATAAATACCTTTTCTTCCATGTGGTGAAGTTGTGTGAAAACGTCCCATGAAAGAATAAAGGATATGAATTCAACCCATAATTTGAAAGACAAGTATATCAGATGGAAAGTGATCTACACAGTATTATTATATTCTACTGTTATCATTGTTCTTCCATGTAGTTAGAAGATTTAAATCTGAGCTATCTTTTTTTTCTTTATGTTCACAAATACCTAGGAAAATACCTAGCAGGAAGGGAGGTGGCAGATGTTAGCATTCCCATCATATCCTAAACATCATTTGAATCAAAAAATACTTGCCGCCTCCTTGTCTGACGGGGGCCTGAAGTTTAATTAGATTAGCATCTCGAAATTGTTTTAGGTTTCCCAGAGATAGGCATTAGGCAAACATAAGTTATTATTATTATTATCCTAGTGTCATTATGTTATTGTAATTGTGTGGATTCTCCCATAGAGCTACATAGGATGGGATCCTAGCCCAAGCCATTATTAGCTTAGTGCTTTGAGCCAAGATGAAAGGCATGCACATGTTGTCTGTGTTAGCATTATCGCTGGGATTATTGTTGCATTTATGATTATTGAAGAACAACCTAAATTTTTAAATTCACCTCAATAACTCTCCCCAATTATTTTCAAGTTTCCCGTGTGATTGCTATGGTGTGCTCTTTCGCATCTGTTTGATGGCCTGGGGCAAGAGTGCACCCTGAGCGTTAGATAAGGCATAGGGGAGACAGGCACAATCTCCTAGGATGGTGGTTTTTATCCCCAATGGGTTAGAACCTGGCAGAGGGAGCAGGCCCATCGACAACTACATTCAGTAAAGTCATTCTGATTAAACCTAGTTTTGAGTGACTCTTCTGTCATATTTGCTACCTTTAGGAGCCACCAACGGCTATTCTGAAAAAGATTAAGATGGCATCTATTTCAAAAAGAGGAAGGAAGAAGAGCTGTAGAGCCAAACAGTACACAAGAGAATCATTTTATGAGATTAAAGTAGTTGATTCATCGTTAAATAGAGCAGTTGGTAAAGTTGTATAGGTTATTTTAGGAGGGTATTAATAAATCTAATGATTTATATTATGGGTGGCGAAAATTTTATTTTGGAGTTTGCGAGTTTCAGGCCTGCCTTATTTTATCTTGTATATTCTGACAATGTTATACTCAAAGGTCATTTTCATTCCGTTCTATTGTTCCCCTCCCCCTAGTGAATTCTATTTTTACTAATCTTCTCTCAACTGTGTTTACAGATATGACCATAATTATTGACATTTAAGCCTCATTTTTAAGGTTTGCGTTTTCTCTCATCTTCCAGTGAAAGTCCAATGTTGTAGCCTACCAGAGAAGCTGAAAAACTGCATAATTTATAAATGTAAGATGATGGTTCCTTTTATCTATTTGCCATCCCACAATTGTAATTATTTGCAGCATTGAATATCATCACATTGAAAATGAAGGAGAAACCTCCCCATTGATGAGATAGTTGTTCACCAAAATTTATATAACTATTCAGGCCTTAGACTAACATAGCTCTGCATGATTTACTAAACGTGTTTGTAATAGGAGTTATCATCACTCTCTTAGTGTCCGGCGATGGGTTTTGGGACAGTGTTTCACGTGGTTCTGAGACTGTCAGAGCCGAGAAAGTCTTCGGCTCTTCTCTGAGCACCGACCCCAGCCTGGATGTGTGTGGGGAGAGGCAAGGCTACTGCAGTGCTCAGGAAGGAAGATGCATGGTTGCTGCGCAGACCCCGGCTTTGGATGCAAACAATGGAACACAACAAGTGACTGTGAGTTCAACCGCTATTTCTCCCAGACTTTGTGGGAGCGTTTTAGGCGCATCCACAGGTTGCAGCTGGTCTGGCGGGCCCAGGTTTTGCACGGCGGGTCGAATGCTTAAGCCGGCACTTTATTATCAGAACAGAACAAATCTTGGTTGATGCGCGTGCTGTAAAGAATCCCAGGGCACCTCGGCCCCTCATTCTCTGGCCATTCTTTCCAGGTTTTCTGCTGTTGCACTCCGGATAATTGCAGTTTAATTGGGTGACATGAAATGAAAACTGTGTCCACATTATCCAGGATTATCTCATTTTCCTGAAGCCTGCCACCAATTGAAAGGAGCCCATTTATCAGACCAGAGAGCTGCGCTTGGTTGCTTTCACGAGCAGGGAAGAGTGTGAGAACAGGCTGGGAAAGGGAGAAAGGGAGCTGACAGCTAAGAAAAATTATTTCAGTTGTTTATCATGAGGAAAGTTTATCTGATTCTTTACAAAATGATATGGAGGCCAGCGTGTCCAGCCATGAGTAATGAACATTGACCAAGTTTGCTTCCTCCCCGCCCGACCCAGCGCTGCTTCTCCTTTGTGTGGGCACAGATCAACTTTAAAAGCTTCTTTCAAGCAGCATGAATGCACTTCATTTTACCAAAAAGAACTTCGTATTGATAGCTGGAAAAAAAGGAAGGTTGTTTAAAAAGGAAGGGTAGACAATCGGGACAAAATGAGGAGCTTTCAGTTTCTATTATGAGCATGTCGCTCCATTCTCCTCATCTGTTTATTCATTCACTGCACAATAATGTCTCTTTGCGGTAATATGTTTCCCCTTTTACACTACTCATATTGAAAAAGCCCTCACATTATGACCATGGTAATAAATACCATAGAAATGTGGGTATAATTTCAATTTGCATTCTGTGAGAAGATCAAGGTAAACCTTAGGGCCAGAAGAATATTCTGCTAATGCTCATTCATCATTCTCCAGATCCAGGTAAAAGAAGGACCTTGTCACTACACTGCAAACCCCTTCTGTTGCCATTGCATTTGTGTGAACATTTTAGCCTAATGCACCAATTGTTAAGTGAAAAGAGCAGTCTTTGAAATTGTCTATTGCACTCAAATCCCTAGCTGCACAAGGTCTGGGCAGCAGGCGTTTCTATTCAGTAGAAAATAGAAGGCTTTAGTTCAGTAAGCACAGTGTGTTTGAAGGTTACAGAGGATATTGTATGTTTTTTAAATAAAAGTTTTCGAATGGGGGAAAAGTCATTATCTATAATGGCGACAGTGAATATGCAGTCAACATCTGGCAAAACCGTAGGATATGTGGCTGAAGTCCTTGCGTTTGTACTTGTACATCAATGGCTGGTTGACATCAAGATGTCCTAAATGTGCAGGGTGGAAGGTTTTTCAAACTGTGGAAATAAACAGTTATTCACATGTGTTAGTTATTTAGAAGACATTCATTGTGTTATCCGTATTCTCTATAATGTCTGGTGTTCAATTTGATATTGACCTTCAAATATAAAGAGAGGCTGTATGTTTATATGAAAAATATAAATTTTATATTGTATGCATAATATAAATAGACTATTTTAATTCTATTCATTGATTATGTATTGAGATCATATAACTCAGCTACCTATACAATTCTAGCTTTTTCTCTCTCTTCTCTCAAAACAGATATTAAAGTGTCAGTAAGTTTCCCAAAGCAGTGCATTTCTATAGAATTTAGATATTTTCTTTGTGTTTTCCATACCAACCAGGGAGTATGTAAGTTTAAAAAAGCAGACATTTGGAGGAGAACTATAATTCCCTTAGTTTTACTTATTTCTGCTATCTTTTTGTTATTAGAACAATAATTTACAAAATTTTTAAATGAGAAGTATGGTTTAAAATTTTTCTATTGCAATTTGTTATTTCTTATTTTATCTAACTTCCTTAAAGAATTTTAAAGTTAGAGCAATATAAATATAATGGGTATATCAGAAGAAGAGAGGGAGAAAGGAATGGAGAACCTATTCAAAACAGTAATTGATGAGAACTTCCCAAAACTATGGAAAGTGTTAGAGCAGTGGTTCTCAAAGTGTGTGCCAGGGCATACTGGTGTACCCTAGAAGATTTCCAGGTGTGCCCTATGGTATTCCAGAGAAATATGTGCCTGTTGGGGACCAAAAAACCAACAGGGTTTTTGGAATTTAGATTTTTTGAGGAAAGAGGTATGGGGAAGTGGCTGTAAACTGAGAGTCTGCCCAACACCCCACCTCATTTGTCTGATTAGGTTGCAAAAGGCTGTTAAGCTGTGGTGCTGGATTGTTTACACTACCCCCCATGTTCTTTGGAAAGACTGGAGGCAAGTTTCTTCTATCCTTTGTTTGGTACAAAGTTAAGATGATATGTATAGTGGGGGTTTCTGCATTTGGCAAAATTCTTGTGTTGCCTTGGAAACATGATCAAAGATCTCATTGTTTTGCTAATGTCCAATTTTGCCCTATAAATAAAGCAAGGTGCAGTTTTGGGGCACGCTTTTTTCTTGCCAGCAGCAATTACAGGGCCCTCCCGACCCCGTATTTTCTTAATTCTGCATTGTTCTCACTCGGGACCTGGAATTACTAGCTGTGCTGGTTTGCGGTATGTGCCCAGATATAAAAATAAATATAGTTACTCTGTTATACCATTTCATTGTGGAAATACCACTCTTTTTGTTAACACATCATTATATTTATTATTAACACATCATTATATAATTTTTAGATAAATACACCCAAATAAAATGCATAGATTTCTCAAAAAGAAGTGTGATACTGAAGAATCCAGTTCTGGAAGTGAGCAAAAGTTAAGTATAAATAAAACAGGACTTGAAGGCTGAAGGGCAGAATTTAATTTATAGCATTTTTCATCACTTAACACTGAACAATATGACCGGATTAGAAACCCACTCATGAAAGCTTCAAGTGATTTTGGTTTAACATTAACAGAAGAAGAACTGGCAGCTATATCCACTGATTGTGGATTGATGATTAAACATAAGGAATTGTCTCTTGGAGCCTTTTGGATTTCTATAAAAAAAAATATGTGACAATATCTTAAAAAGCTTTGAACATTTTACTACAATTTTCAACATCCTATTTATGTGAACTAGGATTTTCTACCTTCAACACAATTAAGAGTAAAAAGAGAGGAATTCTTCAATGTATTGATGAGGAAATGAGAGCTTGCTTTTCAAATATATGCCCAAACATTGAAGAAATTAGTAGTACACATCAAGCTCATGTTTCTCATAAACACAAGAATGAGAACACATTCTTAACACATTTGCACTGGGATCTGCTGAATTTACTAAATCTTACTAAGAATGTATCTATATATATAAAAAGATAACTTTTTTGTCATCTTTTAATTTTTTAACCCCTTTTTTGCAAATTCTAAAAAACATAACTCAAAAATGTAATGTAAAAATGTTTTTAATGTCAGAATATATTTAATTTTGTCATATTTATTTCATTTAATTACCATAAAAGCACACTTGGACTTTATATATTTTTCTTTAATATTTGACTTAATTATTATAACATATTTCTCAGAAATTTGTATCTAGTGCGCCTACAATTATTTGTAGAAATTAGAGTGTGCCCCGATTTCAGAAAGTTTGAGAACCACTGAGTTAGAGTCTCAAATCCAAGAAGCAAACAGAACTCTAAGTTACCTCAACGCAAACATACCTACACCAAGGCACATCATAATGAAATTGTTACAAACCAGTGACAAAGAAAGAATCCTCAAGGAAGCTAGGGAAAAGAAGAACATAACATATAAAGGAAGGCCCATTTGGTTATCATAGGATCTGAGCAGAAACCCTACCAGCCAGAAGAGAGTGGACCCAAACATTCAAAGTACTGAAAGAAAGGAATTACCAGCCAAGAATACTATATCCATCAAAGCTATCCTTCAAATAATAAGAAATAAAAACTTTTACCAATATAAAGAAACTAAGGGAATTTATCACCAGAAAACCCCCACTGCAGGAAATACCCAATGGGGTTATTTAACTAGACACAAAGAACAAAACAAATCAAAAGTACAAGTAAAATCTTTAACAATGTCACAATAAAAACAAGGATAATCTGTGGTAACAATAATGTAAAAGGGGAGAAGAAAAAGATCTATGATAGAAAAGGAGAATGGAGTGCAGAAGCAGTCATAAAACAAAGGACTCTTGAACATATGACAATTTTTCTCTTAACTTAATGGTAACCAGCCCCAAAGAAGTCACTACTGAAATACACAGCTTAAAAAAAAAAGAGACACACAGGAAAGAAGTATAGAATACCACCAAATAAAAACAACTGACAGAAAAAACAAAAGAGAAGAATTAAATGAGACACAGAGCCACCAGAAAATAAAACATAAAATGGCTATAAGAAATCCTCAAGTGTCAATAATTACCCTAAATGTAAGTGGATTGAACTCACCAATAAAGGGGCACAGAGTAGCAGACTGGCTCAAAAAGCAAAACCTTACCTTATGGTGCCTTCAAGAGATAAATCTATGCAGCAAAGACAAAAATAGACTTAAAGCAAAAGGTTGGAAAATGATTCTCCAAGCAAATAATACCCAAAGAAAAGCAAGTATAGCCATACTAATAACTAACAATGCTGACTTCAAGACAACAAAAGTAGCCAGAAACAAAGATTGTCATTTCATAATGATGAAGGCTACTTGCATCAAGATGATATAACACTTCTTAATGTATATGCACCAAACCAGGGAGCACCAAAATATATAAGCCATCTACTAACTGATCTAAAAATAGAAACAGACAGAAACAAAAATCATACTTGGAGATCTCAATATGCCATTGACAGCTCTAGAACAATTATCTAAACAGAAACTGAATAAAGGAACATCAGTCTTAAATGATACACTGGACCAAATGTACATAATAGACATTTACAGGATATTTCATCCCAGAATTTTAGATTATACATTTTCATTAGTGTACATAGAACATTCTCTAGAATAGACCATACATTGGGCCACAAAACTAACATCAACAAATTCAGAAAGACTAAAATTATACCAAACATATATTCTGACCATAAGACTTTGAAATTAGAATTCATCTGCAAAAAGGAAGTAAAAAACCCAATAAAATGTAGAAATTAAACAATATACTGCTAAAAAGTGACTCAGTCAAGGAAGAAATAAAAGCAGAGATCAAAGATATATACAGACAAATGAAAATGACAAAATGCATATCAAAATTTCTGGAATGCAGCAAAAACAGTAATACAAGAAAAGTTTATAACATTACAGGCATATATCAAGAAACAAGAGAGATCCCAAGTAAACAACCTAACATCACATCTTAAGGAACTAGAAAAAGAAGAACCAAAGCAAGTCAAAGTCAGCAGAAGAAAGGAAATAGTAAAAATTAAAGTAGAACTAAGTGAATTAGAGAATAACAACAACAAAAATACTAAAAAAATTAATATAACAGAGAGTTAATTCTTTGAAAAGATCAGTAAAATTGACAAACCCTTCACTAGTCTCACTAAAGAAAAATGAGAAAGAACTTATAGAAACAAAAGCCAAAATGTAAGAGGAGAAATTACCTCAGATATCATAGATATACAAAGAATCACTGTATAATATTATGAAAAATTATATACTACCAAATTCAACAATCCAGAAAAAATGGATAAATTTCTAGAACTGTACAATTTTCCTAGACTGAGTCATGAAGAAGTGGAAAACCTAAATAGACCCATAAGCAGGGAAGAAATAGAAACAACTCTCAAAAACCTCCCCCAAAAAGAAAAGTCTAAGATCAGATGGCTACACTAATGAATTCTACCAAACATTCATAAAAGATTTGCTTCCTATCCTTCTCAAAGTCTTCCTAAAAATAGAAGAAGCAATACTCCCTAACATATTTTATGAGACCAACATAACCCTCATACCAAAACCTGGCAAGGAAACACACACAAAAGAAAACTACAAACCAATATCTCTAATGAATACAGATGCAAAAGTCCTAAACAAAATACTAGCAAATCAAATACAACAACACATTAAAATGATACTTCATCATGATCAAGTGAGATTTATCCCAGAATCACAAAGATGGTTCAACATATGTAAATCGATTAATGTAATACAAAATATCAACAAAACAAAGAACAAAAACCCTATCAATAGATGCTGAAAAGGCATTCAATAAGATGCAACATCTATTTCTGTTTAAAACAAACACTCAATAAATTGGGTATAGAAGTAAAGTACCTCAACATAAAAAAGGCCATATATGACAAAGCTAATATACTAAATGGCAAAAAACGGAAAGCTTTCCCTCTAAAATCAAGAAAAAGACAAAGCTGCCCACTCTCTCCATTCCTATTCAGCATAGTGCTGGAAGTATTAGCTAGAGCAATCAGGCAAGAGAAAGAAATAAAAGCCATTCATATAAGGAAAGAAGTAAAGGTATCACTTTTTGCAAATGACATGATCCTACAAATAAAAAACCCCAAAGACTCCACTAAAAAACAGTTAGGAACAATAAACCAATACAGTAAGGTCACAAGATAAAAAACCAATATACAAAAGCCTTTTACATTCATATATCCCAATAATGAAACCTCAGAAAATGAAATTTTAAAAAAATAATCTTTTACAGTTGCAACAGCAACAGAAATACCTAGGAATAAACTTAACAAAGGGTATAAAGGATTTACATATGGAAAACTACAAAACATTATTAAAAGAAATTGAAAAAGACACAATAAAATGAAAAAACATTCCATGTTTATGGATTGGAGGGATCAACATAGTTAAAATGACCATGTTACTCAAAACAATATACAAATTTAAGGTAATGCACATCAAAATCTCAATATCATTTTTTAAAGAAATCAAACAAAAATATCACCAGATTTGTATGGAACCATAAAACCCCCAAATAACCAAGTCAATCCTGAGGAAGAAGAATGAAGCTGGTGCTATCACACTACATGACTTCACATTATACTATAGAGCCACTATAATCAAAACAGCATGGTACTGGCAAAAAAATAAATACACAGACCAATGAAACAGAATTGGGAGCCCAGAAATAACCACATATATATGGGCAAATATTCTTTGACAAAGGAGCCAAAAAAGCTCAACAGAGAAAATGTTGCTGGGACAATTGGAAAGCCACCTGCAAAAGAATGAAACTTGATTACAGTCTGTCTCCCTGCACAAAAATTAATACAAAATGGATCAAAGACCTAACTATAAGTCCTGAAGCTATAAATTATATAGAAGAAAACATAAGTACTAAGCTCATGGACCTTTGCCATAAAGAGCAATTTATGAATTTGACACCAAAGGCAAGGAAAGTAAAGGCAAAAAAAAAAGGAATGGGACTATATCAAACTAAAAAGCTTCTGCACAACAAATGAAACTGACAAAAAAAACACATAGACAGCCAACTAAATGGGAGCTGATGTTTGCAAACAACAACTCTGATAAGGGGTTAATATCCAAAATATATAAAGAACTCACAAAGCTCAGCAACAAACAAGCAAGGAATCCAATTAAAAATGGGGAGAGGAACTGAATAGATACTTCTCCAAAAAAGACATAAAAATGGCTTGACCAGACAGTGGCACAGTTGATAGAGCATTCGACGGGGATGCAGAGGGCCTAGGTTCAAAACCCCAAGGTTGCTGGCTTGAGTGCGAGCTCATCTGGTTTAAGCACAGCCTACCAACTTGAGCCCAAAGTTGCTGGCTTGAGCAAGGGATCACTAGATCTGCCATACCCCCTGACCCCCATCAAGGTGCATATGAATAGCAATCAATAAACAACTAACATGCCACAATGAAGAATTGATGCTTTTCATCTCTCTCCCTTTCTCTGTTGTCCCTATTTGTCCCTCTCTCTGTCTTTGTCACAAAAAAGACATAAAAAGGGCCAACATATATATATATATATATATATATATAAAAAGATGCTCATCTTCACTAGTTTTTCAAGAAATGCAAATGAAAACTACAATGAGATGTTACCTTACACCTGTTAGAATAGCTATTGTCAATCAGAGAGGTAATAACAAGTGTTGGAGAGGCTGTGGAGAAAAGGGAACCCTCATTCACTGCTGGTGGGAATGCAAGTTAATACAACCATTATGAAAGAAATTATGGTGGTTCCTCAAAAAATTAAAAATAGAACTACCATATGACCCAGGAATTCCTTTACTGAATACCCCCAAAACTCAAAAACATTGATACATAAAGACACATGCACCCCCATGTTCATCGCAGCATTGTTCACAAGTGGTCAAGACATGGAAACAACCAAAGTGTCCCTTGATAGAGGACTGGATATAGAAGGTGTGAAACATATATACAATGAAATACTACTCACTCATAAAAAATGATGATGTAATATCATTTATGACAATGTGGTTGGACCTTGAGAACATTATACTGAGTGAAATAAGTAAATCAAAGAAAGCTAAGAACTGTATGACTTCACAGATAAATGAGATATGAAACTGTGACTCATAAGAGTGCAGTGGTTACCATAGGGAGGGAGACATGGGGGATGGGGAGAGAGTAGGGAGAAGGGGTAGGGGAAGGGCATAAAGAGGAACAAATAAAAATAAGGTGACAGGAAGTGATTTGACTTTGGGTGATGAATATACAACATAATCAACAGCTCAAATGCTATAGAAATGTTTTCATGAACCCTATGTACTCTTGTGGATCAATGTTACCATGTTAAATATAATTTTCTAAATTTAAAAAAATTTCAAAAAAAGAAGTTTAAAGTAAAATTTTTTCTTTTGATTTATTTACCTTTATCCTCTATCTATGCTGTATGCAATTAATTGTATTCCCAGGGGTCTCTCTACTTTCATGAATTTAATTTTCATTTGAATTTGTATTCTTTTGTGTTTAAGTAATGTGTGATTTTTTTTCCTGAAATGAGAAGGGGGGAGGCAGAGAGACAGACTCTTGCATGCGCCCACCAGGATCCACCAGGCATACCTACTAGGGGGCAATGCTCTGCCCATCTAAGGCATTGCTCCGTTGCAACCAGAGTCATTCTAATGCCTGAGACAGAGGTCATGGAGCCATCCTCAGTGTGGGCCAACTTTGCTTCAATGGAGCCTTGGGAGGGGAAGAGAGAGATAGAGAGAAAGGTAAAGGGGAAGGGTGGAGAAGCAGATGGGTGCTTCTCCTGTGTATCCTGGCTGGGAATCAAACCTGAGACTTCCACATGCTGGAAGACTGACACTCTTCCACTGAGTCAATCAGCCAGGGCATGTGTGATTTATTCAGAAAGAAAACAGCTATATGTCAATTATATCTCATTAAAACTGGGGGGAGGGAGAGAGAAAGGAAGAAAAAAAATAAAAGGAAGAAATTATCTGACCAGGTGAAGGTGTGGTAGATCGAGCATTGGCCTGGGATGCTGAGGATGCAAGTTCAAAACTCCAAGGTCACCAGCATGAGCATGGTGTCATCCAGTTTAAGCAAGGGGTTGCTGGCTTGAGCATGGGATCATGGGCATGACCCCATGGTCGCTGGCTTGAGCCCAAATGTCGCTGACTTGAAGCCTGAAGTTGTTGGCTTGAGCAAGGGATCACTGGCTCAACTGGAGTCCCCTGGTTAAGGTACACAAGAGAAGGCACTCAATGAACAACTAAAGTGCTGCAACAAAGAATTGATGCTTCTCATTTCTTTCCTTTCTTGTCTCACTTAAAAATAAACAAACAAGGAAGGGAAATAAAGACATTTAATTTTTGCCAAAAAACATGAGCATAAAACTAACTATACTTGAAATCTCCTAATCTTCTTATATGTAGAAAAATGAGAATTTGACAGAGCTTCTTTGTGTGTTAGGAGAATTGACCCCAAACATATTATCATCTTAATTTAAAATTTTAATTTATTCCCTTGCTCTTAAAAAGCACTTGCAGCCATTACCAAGAGCAAGAAGGCTGAATTTGGTTATTTAAAAAGGTTTCATTCATTTCTTTCCAGATACAGAAGAAGCAATGACTCATCTTTGATTCTCTGGCAGAAATGACAAATATCTACACAGGCAAACAAACCCCATGTCAGACTGATTTCTAAAAACCTGGAGATGAGTGTTGTGGGATCAGAAACCTATTTGTCCCATAGCCGTGTCTTCTTATGCTGCCTTCATCCCAGTCAGCAAGGAAGACATCTCGGAATAGGTTTACAATGAACACCAGAATGCCTTTCTTTACATTAGATATTAGAATTCTGGATGTATGTCCAAATATGCTTATCCTCTGAAAAAGAGCTGGGTACAAAAATCAAAAAAAGTGAAGATGTCACATACAGACTGACCGCATACATATGGTTATCATCTATCAAGGCAGTGAAAAGGATCATGTATGTTCAGAACACTGGCTTGGATTACATACATTTGTGTGCTAACACATTAGATGGACACAGAAAAAGGAAAAAACATATTACAAAAAAATAAGATATAACACAATAAATCAGCCAAACTAACTGACCCAGAAATTCCAGAAAACTCAAAAGGCTGAGTGAAAAGGACTTGGAACTTGGTCTTTTTGTGGGTTTTAGCTTAATACTGAGTGGGTTTTTTTTTAATTTATTTACTATTTTCACCCATTCAAAGTTCTGTGGGGAGCATAATACAAATATCATTTTTAAAAAATCTGGATAATAAGACAACAGAATAGTAAGGTGTTTTCATGTAAATGTTAGATAATGATTATCTAAGAAACCATCTGAGGGTCTAGTACATCTCATAGATTGTCCCCCTGGGACATGAACTCCATATACTGCTGCAATAAAATAATAGCAAGTGATGCTCTTTCAAAAAAAGTATTGAAAATGAAACAAAGACATGTTCATGATGATAGCTAACATTTACTGAATGCTTGCTATGCTAAGCATTTTACTTGCATTATAATCTCCCATCCGGCCTGACCTGTGGTGGCGCAGTGGATAAAGCGTCGACCTGGGAACACTGAGGTCGCCAGTTCAAAACCCTGCACTGGTCTGGTCAAAGCACATATGGGAGTTGATGCTTCTAGCTCCTCCCCCCTTTCTCTCTCTCTCTCTCTCTCTCTCTCTCACTCTGTGTCTCCTCTCTAAAATAAATAAATAAAAATTAAAAAATAAATAAATAAAAAATAAATAAAATGTATGCTATAATTTCCCATCCATAAATCTTGGATATTAAAAATTAAAGCATAGAGAGGTAAAAAATTTGTTGAAGGTAATAGAATGTTATGAGTTGAATCGTTTCTCTTTCTAGCTCTACTACAACCTCTTGATTTATAGTTGGTATTCTAACCCTCAGAACCTCAGAATGCTACCTTATTTGGAAATTGGGTCTTTGCAGAAATAATTAGTTAAGATGAGGTCAAACTGAAGAAAGTTGGACATGGACACACACACACACAGACACACACAAGACTACGTGACGATGAAGGCAGAGATTACGATGATGCTTTTACAAACCAAGGAACAACAAAGATTGCCAGAAAACCATCAGGAGAGGCATGGAACAAATTCTTGTTCACAACCATTGGGAGGAACCAGCCATGTGGACACCTGAGACATCCAGAACTGAGAGAATAAATTTCTGTGGTTTAAGCTACACAGTTGTGGTACTTTGTTATAGCAAATTAATACTCAGAATTAACAAGTGGTGAAGCTGGAACATAAACTCAGGTCCTCTGGTTTAGGTCGTATGTAAACCTGGGATCACTGTACTATATCATTGCTTCTCTTGAGTTCTATGTGCGATTCTGAGCACCTTAGCTAGGTAAACTCTCATGGAACCCCAGGGCACTCCAGCATGAAATGCAATGTGACACTTGCTTTTCAGAGCAAAGATAGATTTTTCCCACCATTACTTGAGGTCATAAAATGTGAGAGGATGAAGGGACCTTAAAGATATTCTAGAAACAATGGTTTTCAAATTGTGTTCCATAGAACCCTAAATGCCCTTTGTGGTGCCTCAGAGTCTCCTGCAAAGTCAAGGGAAGGGGGAACAGGCAACCTCCAGAACTTCCACTCTTATCTCACCCTGAACACTGTGCTTTTATATGGTTTGTACTTTGAACATCCACATAGATTTTGTTTGAAGAAAGGGTTTTGCAGCTTAAAAGAAGAAAATTATTGATCTAGTCCAAGTCCATCATTTTCCTGCTAAAGACACTGAGGTCCAAAAAGGCTGAAGTTCTCAAGGTTGTAGGTGCGCTTGGCAGAGCCAGAATTAAAAGACACTTCTATTCTGCTATATCTTACTAATCATTATAGTAGAAAAAGAGTAGTGGTTCCCTGAAAATGATGATCCCAGGAGACATAGCTGGCCTTGGTGTCTGGCTGTCTATTGGAACGGTCTTCAGCAACTTTAGTAGATATAAAGGAGTCTGGGTATCCAGACTCCCAGAAAGGCTAACTTGGCACATTCCCTCACACCTATGTAAGGAAAGTAATGTCCCCGACCTGGAAATTCACATACAGGCTTAAAGTCTAGATATTGTTCTATTCATAGCCCAGGCAAAAGCATTTAATATAATGGGGATCTTTCTATGTGGCTCTACTAATATTTGAGAGTTGTTTTTTTATACAATTATCTTACAGAGTTGGGGAAGTTTTGTGTTACTAGATAATAACGAGAGGAAGAATAAAGGATGTCTGAAAAAAGAGAAACTTCTTTCAAGCTTAGGAATCCTGCATGTGGCCTAAACTGACACTGCCTTCTCTTAGAACATTTTTCTGTTTAAATTTACATGGGATGAAGAAGCTCCCTTGGGGCTGGGAGACACTTGACTCCCACCCATAGTTAGTGGTTCAACATGCGAACACTGACTGTTTGGGGGAGGGAGAGGTGACAGAAACCCATTTCCATGCCAAGGAAAGAAGAGGCACAGAGTGAGCCAGACTCAAAAACAGATCTGAGAACCAAATGGGATAGAATTCCTGTGTGTGTTGTTACCCACATAAACTGTCATTCATGTGCATTGCAAGAGTTGCTTCATTAAACCCTTTAGTGCATTGAGCCCAAAGGGTCCATTATGACATCACCACTTCCCACCTGACTCTCCTTCTTTGCAATCAGCAAAGATGAACTGAAAAGAAGTGTCCTCCCTGTCCTTTCATGGGACAGTGCCAGTCTCAGAACTGTGACAGTCAAGAACATTATTGATAAATAGTAAATTTTAAAGAAAATTGGCACCAAGATGGCAACTCATACTACTGTGGGAGTGTCACAGTTAGCTCCTGTTAGAAAAGATAGCTGTTGCTGGAAATTCTTTTAAATTTCTAGGGCTAATACAAACCGTGCTGTGAGAGAGAGCTTTTCTGATTGAGAAAAACAGAGAAGGAAGACATGCATGTCTTTCTGACTTCACAAGGTCATCTTTGGCCCGCATGAATTGGCAGGTGTTCCCTCTAAGGAGGTAGTGGAATGCCAGCTCGACTGGCATAAAGACCATGCTAGCTCAGCCAGGAGGGGCTGAATTCCAGCTCCGATAGCCTTGAGGTAACCATCATGTTTTTTGGTTAAGGCCAGCAGTAGCAGACCCTGGCTTGGCCAAATATGACTGTGCAGATTCAAGAAAACATGTAAAAATGCCTCTTGTCAATTAGTAGACATGTTTGGGAGAAGGTGAACCCCAAGGAACTGGGATTCCCACACGTGCAGGAAAGGAATTAGAGCTTTGGGGACTTGAATATTCATGTCAAAATGACTGTATTTATACATACTAGCCATGGAAACATGGAACACTGGATTTTTGTTACTTTTACTTTCCAATGGGCATGATTAAAGAACAGATTCCTCCTTAAATATTGATTTCTAAGACCTCAGTGAGAAGAGTAATATTCAGATTCCTTCTCCCTATAAAGTCTCTGTACTTCTAAAAATGAGTTCTGGTTTCTACATACAAAATGGCACAACAAATAAAAATGTTTACTCTCCTTTCTTCCAAAATATCATTGTGATGACAACACCAACAACAAAAACTGAAAGAGAATAATTGAACATGAGAGAAAGGGGAAGAAGAAATATCAGCAGACCAGGGAGACTAGGGCATTTCCTGAAGATGGGAATCAGACAGACTACCCATATCTTGGAGCAGAACAGCTCAGCTAGCTCCCAAATGAGCAACGGGCATAGGAGGCCTTCTCAGTGGGTGAGCCAGAGAGAGGTTCCAAGAACAGGGGTGGCAACAAAGAGCAGGGTGAGTGAACAAGAGGCAGAAATAGAAGTGCTTTATTGAAAGATTGTTTCTGGAACATTTACACAAATGCACTCTTCCTTCTCCACCCATAACCCACCCCACCCCACCCCCACACACAAATGGGAAGAACCTTTAGTCTCAGATTAAAATTAGATGGCTGTTCTCTAAAGGAAATGTTGCTTAGGGGGATCTAGGGAACTGAGAATGGCAGTGGGTGCCAGAGCTTTATTTTGGCATAATGAAAAGAGATGTTTTGTCAGCTCCCTGCCAAGGCACCCTAAAGAGAGCCGCCAGTCAACATGCTTTACAGGCTCACACATTTCTTACAGTCAGCCTTTTCTCTTAGAGAAAAGGGTTGAAGGGAACACATGACTACCCACATCTAGAAGCCATCTAATCCACACAAGCTTCTCTATTAGGCTACTGTGTGAATGAGGATGGGATAGGATGCAGTAACAAGATGCCGAACAATTCTTCAGTGGCTTAAGAAACAGAAAAAGTTTATTCCATTATTACGGGTCATCCTGTCAGTACATGGCTCTTCTATGAATAAAGGAAGATCAGCTATCATCAACTCGTGGTATGTAGCTTCACTTCAGCCTGCTGGAAGAGGGAAAGAGATCCTGGAAAAGTTATGCTCACACTATCACAAGCACCCACCTGAAAGAGGCTCATCACCTTGGGTAGAACACTTAACTGCAAGCACATCCAGGAAATAAAATCTAGCCAGGAACCAGGAAGAAGGGGAGCAGATTTTGGTGGACAGACAGCAGCCTCTGCACAGCTACACGAACAGCCAGCAGACATTCAGTGATAAACAATGGCACCAGAAGGAAAGGGCAGGATCAAAAAAGAGAAGAATCAAATCTCAGAGCTTATTCAATTGTAAGAGAAACTTCAGAAATGATCTGTTTAGAGTTTTGAAAAGACATTGAATCTATACTGCTCATAAAAATTAGAGAATATTTTAAAAATGAATATGAAGCAATTAAATATCCCCTAATTTTTGTGAGCAGTTTATTTTAAAAAGTAGGCTGTAATGAAAAAAGAAGTCAAAGAACAAGAGACATAAAGTATGATGACTGAAATTTAAAAACTCAGTAGAAGGGTAGATGATAACCACTGCTGGTTTTGAATTTTTAAAATAAACTTATAGAAAAGTTCAGGCTTATAGTTAAAGAATAGAATATAAAAGTCAAGAACATTGTAGGTAGAGAGGCAGACAGGGAAAGATCAGGAATCTAATTTCCTCAAATCACATGGTAGAAGGTCAAAACATACAGTCTAAAACTAGTAGATAAAAACAAAATAGAGAGTTAAGTATGTTCTTTTAACGGATAAAATTAACCAGTAGAACTGAAAATAAACGTAAGGTTGGGAGGGAATGGAAGAAAAGTGAAAGTAATTCAGGTGAGCTTTCTTTTTTCATTCACATGATAGAAATGAAGTTGGCAGTCAAGAAAGATAAAGCAAAACATTCAGACAAATGGAGGTATTCACTCGAAACAAATAAAAGAAAGAAGTTAAAAGTAGTTTCCTTTGGCAAATGGACTAAAATACAAAGGATGGTGGAAGATTTGCTTTCTGTTGTATATTCTTAGATGTTTTAAATTTCATTATCATATTTTTCTTGTATTGAATAAGTTCTAGGAAAACACAAATGATTAACAGTGGTTATGGTGAGTTGGAGTGAATTATATATGTGAGGGTTAGGAAATTTTAACAATTTTTTATTCTTTGCTTGCCTATATTATATTTTTACAATAACATTCATTACTTTGCCCTGACCTGTGGTGGTGCAGTGGATAAAGCCTTGACGTGTAATGCTGAGGTCGTCGGTTCAAAACTCTGGGCTTGCCTGGTCAAGGCACATGAGAGAAGCAACTACTACCAGTTGATGATTCTTGCCCTTCCACTGCCGCTCTCTCTGTCTCCTCTCTCTAAAATCAATAAATAAAATTAGCAAAAAAAAATTTATTACTTTGTACTAAAATATATCAAAATTTTAAATAGTACCCTCTCTCATATTTCAAGTGGTTTATGACAGGAACAGGGTTTTCCAACAGTAGAAACCCTCAGTGCACAAATCACAAGCTGTAGGCAGTTTATCCAAAATTCTATAGTGGGAATCCTGAACTTCAACTTCTTCATTAACCACTTTTAATTTTGTATAGAAAGGATCCTCAAAGAATACTGGGTCTCACTGTCTGTAGGCACACTTTACAACTGCAGTTGATTAGTTTTGTCAATATAGCTTATTGCATTATTATGCCCCTTAAAGATTGTACAGGTACACACTGTTCTTTGCAGGTACTATCACCCAAGGACCTGTAGCACAAGACTTTTAAAGAACTGTATTTAAAGTGCAACATTACTAATTTTTCAACATTGTTCACTTTTAACAATTTATTTCAAGCTATGATGTGTACGAGTAAAATTGAATGCCAGAGGGCTAGCTTTTATGGTTCTTGTTTTAATAATCATATGGTAATGTTTTTATTAATACCATCTTTGTAACTGAAGCTGTGAGTTTGACTGATTTTGCTTAATGACCATATAACTTCACAGATATCAGGACCAACCTTAGGCCAAAAAAGATTGAAAAGTTCAGAAAGGAGAAGCTGCAGAAAGCAAAATTATATTTTGTTCACTTAGAAGTGCTTCTTGCTTGCTAGCAAATATAATTTCTATTTTATAACTATCAAATTTGATGAGATTAAATGACTCTCCACTTCACGACCCTGCAAGTCCTTTGAGGGCAAGGAACGATGTGAAAGAATAACTATTAATATTCTTTGTCCTGGCACTGTAGACATTCAATAAACATTTGTTAATTGAATACATGTATATATAAATAAATGAATGGAAAAATCATTAGATAAACTTCGGTTTTGCAAGTCCCTATTCGGTTCTCATGCAGAAGTTCACACCAGCTCTCCTATCATAGCCTCAAGATTACCAAAGTGAAATCTTTAAAAGTTTTAAGGCCTCCAAAGGCAAAGACTGACTCTGGAAGACTTATTTTCCAGTTTTGATCAAATGAAGCCATAGGGACAGCCTCACCTCATCCATGAGTGGCATTTATGCCAAATAGATTTCACATGCTAGACACTCCATTCTTAAGTGTGTGAATTTATTTCAAAGCTTAAACTGTAAATGGGCACCATGGAAACCATAAAAATGAAGATAGGGTGATTTACAGGAAGATGTGTGTTTAAATCAGAATATCTCCTTACGTGAAACATATCACCAACCAAATAGATTTTATCAAGAGGCAGGCTCAGAGGTAATGATGGGCTGACTGGTGTGAGAGATAAACCTGAGTAATGGCTGGCCGATCTATTGAACTTGGACATTCATGAGGATTTCCTTCCAGCAATTCCTTCTAGAACATGCCCCAAAGGAAAAACTGCACTAGTAGTGTGGTATCTGTGAACCTCTGCAGCTTTGCAATGAAGTTTTTAAGAGAGCAGTACTAAAATAAACTCAATTCCTCTGTAGTCTCCACTTCACCAGCAGTATCACAGACCTCTTCTACCAGGAGTGGGAATGGAAATTATCTCCAGGACTTGAAAGCCATGTCAGAGCTGAAGACCCTTCCCCCACAGCTTGAAGAGGGAGAGGATGTCCTGAGCTTCACTGTGGGAGCTTCAGACTTCTCACTGAGCCCCCTTCTTTGGTCTCCGATGAGAATATGGCAACCTGGGCTTTGCCCTGCCAACAATCCCTTGGTTTGCCTTTCACAACCTGGGAATCTGTTGAGGGTATACCTTAAAGATAAATAGTAGAACATATGAGAAGCCTTTTGAGTTGTTGTCTAAGGTGACACCCCTTCTTAACCCTCCCATACTTCAATTATTGTTAGAGGAGATCTGACAAGTTTACCTCTACACAGAGGCTCCTTGTCATGGCTCCAAAAGATGCAGGCAGACACACCTTAAATATAATGTAGTCAAAGTGCTATTAAACTAATTATAGCATTTATTATAGAACTATTTACAAGGTAAAGTCATGCAACGTAAAACATTAAAGAAACATAATTACACAGAAATGGAAGGGAGAGTAGGCTATCAAATGCAAGGCACTTCATTAATTAGTTGGGTTGGTTAGGTTTATCCAGATGAGCACAGACATTGAGCCTACCTCCTCGGGAAAAACTCCAGCATCTTGAGATATAGGGGCTTGCTAGTTATTTATTTTCTCTTTATTTTAGTGATAAAAGAAAATACATATATTTTTTTCTTTAAAGGAATGGAGCTTCATGTGGAATCATTGTAATTGTCAATCATCTGTATCTCTCCAAATCAAGATGAAGGATATTACTAAGCAACTGTGATAGCATCTTAGTGCATAGAATAGATATCAATCTTGTAATCCTTTAATTTAAAGGAAACGCTGCTGGCTACATTGCAGTATTTCTTGTACACAGCTTCAACAATTTGCAGGTTTTGTTTAGAATGATGAGGTTTTTGTTGCACCATTCACTCTGTCTTTTTCATGTCACTGAATCACTCAGGACAAGATGTTTAGGCTTTATTAATTCAACTCACTCACAGAGGGACTATTGTCTCCTTCAATTTTTAAGGCTTTTCAAGTATGTCTCCAATTTGACATCTTTCTTCCTATTTTGATGCTGTTCTGTTCATTCATTTATTCAAGGGATAGCAACTTCATTCTTCCAGTTGCCCAACTCAAAACTCAGGAGTCATCCCGACTCCACTTCCCCTGTTTCACATCTCATATCAAATCCATTAAGTTTACCTTCGAAATATATACCAAAATGTATGGGTAAATTAATTTCTCAGAACTTCAGTTTTCCCATCTGCAATATTGCAATAATAGTGTTATACGCACCCCCAAAGTAGTGTTGGAAATGTTAAATGACATTGTAACAATGCAAGGTGTCAGGTACCTAGTAAATGCTCTTTAAGTATTAACGTCCATCTATCACCATTACTTATACAACTTACACAGAAACTAAAATTATATAGTATGTGTTCATACATCTATGGAATGCTGAAAAATTCTAAGGAATAACAAGAAAGAGATATTAATAATGCACTAACTGATGAAAGAAATGTTAGTTTGGTAAAGAACATGAAAACAAATGCAATGCTATTTGAAGTTTGGAAAATAAAAATTAGCCAAGGAAAGTACACAGATATTTTTAAAGAGACAAGTGAATAAAACATTAAAAGATAATGCAGGTATTCTACATAATCAACAGTTTAAATGCTATAGAAATATTTACCTGAAGCTTATGTACTCTTATTGATCAATGTCACCCTATTAAATTTAATCTTCTAAATAAAATTTTTTTAAAAGAAAATAAACAATAATGCTGGCACCCAGGTATTTACAATGTCCAAGCCAAGAACATTTATGAAAAAGCAAGAAACAAACAAAAAACCCGAAAACAAACAACAACAAAGCCAACCCAATAATAGATTAATATTATATTATTACATAATATTTATATAATAATTATTATATTTTAAAATAATAAATTCAAAATCTGAGCACCTCTAATTACCTCAGTTTATGAGATATTCTTAGAAAATTTGCTCCACATTTTCTGATTTTTCTATACAGAATATAGGTAACATTTATAATTAGAAAAATATTAGAAAATACTTGTTTTACTGAAAAGGTAATTGCAGTCTTACTTTTTTGTAGTTAACAAAGAGTCTAATAAAAGAATAAAAACTTCAGGTTTAACCTAGTTTGCATTTATTATAAGATATAAAGTTTTCAAAAGTTAAAAGCTGAGCCAGTTTTAATCCCCAAAATTTAAATATCAATTTACTTGAAATATAAAGGTAAGTAAGAAATATCTATCTTTAGGAATTAATAGTTTATATTTATTTTTAAGATAAAATTTATCCACACACATACAAAAGTTATATAGGTTTCTGGACAAAGGGAGTTATGTTTATAGTGCGTTTAGTTTGGTTTCGACTTGTAAGTTATATTAAATATGTTTATAGAAGTTTGGAGTATATAACACTCATAAAAATGGTACTCAGTGTGACTTTTCCCATAGACTTGTCTTTGAATTACAGTAATGTGGTTTAGGTAGTTTCAAGGCTATATTTATTTTATAATTTTAAAATATAAAAGTTAATAACTTAATGGTAGGCACTGAAATATAATTTTAATTGTGAAACTGTTTTTTCTTCTTGACATCACAATTCAATATAGTTAGGATTAGACAATCAGGCCACAAGAAGGGGCAGGTGCACTCAGATTTTATTCTTAGATATTATTTTACAGCAAATGGTTTTCACGCCCTTTGCCCTTTGTCCTTAGAACTCTCATCAGGTATATTGGTAGCCTGAACTTGCTGGCAAATATCCCAAAACAAAACAGCATCAGTCCTAGTTGTACACTCCGTTGGTGGTTTACAACTGTGTAGGGGTAAGAGAAGAAATACGCATGCTCTAAATTATTCTTTCAAATGTATTTATTGAGTTCCCATTCTGTGCCAGGGTCTGTACTGGTTGCTTCTAACCAAAATGCATTGATTAATACTTGTCAGTTAAATCCAGGAGCAAGAAATTAATGTAGCTATAGTCCACAGAGGGACAGAGGAAGTGACGATACTCCAGTCATCTAATTCAAAAGTTTGAGTGAAAACAAATTCAGGAAGATGAGACAGTGTGACCATAATATAACCTACATCTGAATAAAACACACAACAAAGCAGGATATCCTAACATTCTGAAGATAGCAAAGCAAAATAAATTGTGGACTTGTCTGCAAGAGATGCTGGGTGTGTATGTTAGTAAATGGCTTTACTCTCGTCTCTCTTTCAGTTATAGGTGGGCCAACAAGAAGACCAAGTCAGGAAGACCAAGTACTCCTCTTTGGACAGCGACCCACCCACATTACAAGACCACTGCTGAGAAGGGAAGGGGCATACTTCAAGCTCGCAGAACCTGGTGTACCCTCTGTAGGTGGGAGGGATGTAGAAGCCCATGGCCTCAGCGGTCTAGGCGTCATGTGCAAGATCAAGCTATAGGAAGCAGAAACGTGAGACCCAATTATTTGTTTTTCAGGTGTTAAAACAGATTTAATTTCTTTCTAATGAGAATCTTGATGCTGCCTGTAGGCACTTTCCTGGCAGAACTGTAAACTGTAGAAAATGGCCTTTTATCCAATCACTGAATATAAAAAAGATCCTGATGAGATTCATGCTGTGTCTATTGTGAGGATATTGTTCCTTACACTGCACATAAAAACAACTTTCTTAGGTAGAATTGTTTTCCTTGTCTTAGTATCAGAAATGGTTGTTTTTACTATGGACCCTCTAAGTCATGTAACTGGATAGTCTTTCTACTTCACTTTGAAACTTGAAAAAAAGATTAGAGCCAAATTAAGGGCCTACCTCAACAAGAACACAGAATTTTGAAATATGTTTTTACATTAGCCTCATCCACAACTGCTAATTTTTCTTTCTTTCTTTTTTTTTTTCTTTTTGTGACAGAGACAGAGAGAGTCAGAGAGAGAGACAGATAGGGACAGACAGACAGGAAGAGAGAGAGATGAGAAGCATCAATTTTTTCATTGCGTCACCTTAGTTGTTCATTGATTGCTTTCTCACAAGTGCCTTGACCGGCGGGGGGGGGGGGGGGGGCAGGGGGGATACAGCAGACTGAGTGACCCCTTGCTCGAACCAGCGACCTTGAGCTCAAGCTGGTGAGCTTTGCTCAAACCAGATGAGCCCGTGCTCAAGCTGGCAACCTCAGGGTCTTGAACCTGGGTCCTTGGCATCCTAGTCTGATGCTATATCCACTGCTCCACTGCCTGGTCAGGTGCTAATTTTTATTTTTAACCTAAGTACATGTTCTTGTATTTTGTTGTATTGTTAGAAAATCTTTAAGTTGCTTAAGATCCCTTTGGAAACAAGGTAAGATACAAATGCATACAAACAGGCAGACAAGCAAACATGCTGCTGGTGACAGCGGCCCATGGGAGGGGGTGCGGCTGACCAGAGACTGACCTCCCCTCTTTGGTGTCATTTCTAAAGTGCCTTCTAGAGGAGGCTTGGACATTTGCACTCACCTTTCTAACACTCTCAGAGGAAGTTAACAACCAAACCACCCAGTGAGATAGTCATGTTGCATAGGGTCATAACGTTGGAGTTGGAGGTCCCTGGGGGAACATGTGAAACTACAGATAGAGTATAGCAGAAGGCTCCCACTGTGACTGATCCCAGTGTGAATTGCAGCTCTGCTACTTCTCATATGTGTGTCCTTGGGGAAATCCTCTATCCTCTACTAGCCCTCATCTCTTCATCTTTAAAAAGAGAAACAACAGGGTATCCTGTCTCACAGAATTGAAATAAATGAGATACTATTTATAAAGTACTCGCTCCAGTGCCCATGGAAAATAATAAATATATATTGACATTATATTATCAGCAGCAGCAGCATCACTAACCCAGATAAGAAAAATTGATGTTTTTAGAGTTGCAATGACTTCGTTTTTATGTGTCTATATGCATATTTCTATGTGTGTATACACACACACATTCACACATGTGTATATGTAAGTACACACACGTAATATCTCGTAAGCTGTCTCTTACAATAGGAAGACCCGTCTCTGTCCTCCAGAGTCTCAGAGTAGTCTAGGCAGGAAACAGATATGCAAACAGGTGTGCTCTGATAAAACCAAGCTGTGAATCTATGCTCTGGGAATGTTGTGATGGAAGCACGTCTCAGGGAGCAGGGTTGGGTACAATTAGCTGAGGCAGAAACAGAGGAGAACCTAACGTCCTTTTTCAGATACAATTTTTTTTAAGTGTGGCCATTTATAGATCATTGGGACCTACAAGAAGGGAACAAGCTAAATGATCCTTCCTACTACCTGATGATGCTCAAGGTCTGGCCCAGGTGAAACAGGACTCCACTTCCTCTGACAGCCTCCGATGGGATCCATCCCTCTGAACCCCACAGATAGGACAGAGGGAGACCCCTCCAGCCAGCTTTCCTGGTTGACCACTCCCCAGCCTGCAAAAAACTCTACCAAGCACCCTGTAGTTCACTGAGGAAAAACTACTAAAATGCATTTTCAGTTATCAAAGTGAGAAATGTAACTCTGGAATCAGGTACACATTTTCCAGAACTTTCTCCCCATATGTCCTACCCTGCTGAACCTCCCTTAGTCCTCACCATGTCCCAAATTTCTCCTCCTTTAACACTTAGCAACACACAAGATTAGTCCAGTGTCTCATTCCTGTTGCTCTCTCCATCATATTAAAGCAAGTAGACATTAGTTAACTCATTTCTGGCACTCCTGAAAAATGCTTCTTCTATTTCTTAAAATCTAAATCCCAAGTGTATGTTCTCCTGTTTTACGGGGCTCAGAAATAGAGAAGAGTTAGCCACTTTCTTCTAACAAAAAACTCTTTTAATATGACCACACCGATTTTAACAAGATCTGCTGGGACTTGGAGTGCTTTGAAGGAAGAATTACTACTTGACACAAGATATTATAAATTAACTTGTAAAAGTGGAACAGTTTGAAATATCCAATGAGTCTCTATGTTTTATACATTTACAGACATAGGTGAGGACACACGTCATAGCTACATACTTCTAACAATATAAATTGATTATGAAGTTTGAATGGAAGTTTTAAAAACTGGCTATAAGAAATGAGAATTAATACATGTCATTCATCTCATCTAGGTGATTTTAAAAATGTAAACTTTTGCATTCTGTATTTCCTAGAGAAATGTTTTACTTTATGAGAATTTAAAAAGTTAAGACCAAAATAGACTAAAAATTACTAGCGGTAAACCAACAATTTAAAAGTCATTGGAATGAAGATAATTAAGAGTGTTATTATGAATATAGTGCAATAAAAAATATTTGCTTCAGTGACTCATAATAACATTAGGCATTTGAACTGAAACCAGTGAAATGTTATGTGATGGGAAAACAATTGATCTTAGTTTTTATCAGCATATTCTCATTGCCTGGAGTTTCTTCTTGTTAAATAAAGTTCTTTACACCTTTTTAATAGTAGTGTTGCATCTTAGCAAATTAATAGTTTGACATAATTATTCTCATTATAAATGTAATATGGTCTTACTGGATAGTTCTATACAACTTTAGCCATAATAATGAACACAAAATATATAACATATTTAAGAAAAAAATGTGTAAGAATTATAAGTAAATTTTCTGACACTGGCTATGGTAGACTTAAAATCAACTTAGAGCAATATAATTTTCTCCTTTTTTCTTATGGCTTTGTTGAAAGAAGTCTTAGATTTTATAATATTTAACTCAACTTAGTTTTCAGCAGGTTACCATTTATTTGAAATATAGATGTTGTGGTTATAAAATGACTTTATTATAATCATGATGTGGGCACTAAAGTTGAATTTGCTTAATGATTACAAACCAGATTTTTTTCCTCTAACAAGTATTTGTTCATATCCAAAACTCATAGCCATAGCTTATTGAATTTTTTAAAAGTCTATATAATATAATTGCTATAAAAGCCTATTTGATGTTATAAAGGGTCAAAGGGAATATATTAATCTACGGTTTGAGAAAAGATACATTGTCTCTACATTTAGGTGTGTGTGTGTGTGTGTGTGTGTGTGTGTGTGTGTGTGTGTGTGTGAAAATACAACTGCAACAAAATTTTTAGTGATTTTCTATAACTGGTAGTTAATAATTTATCAGAATTAACTTTTAAAGACTGATTGTATTTTTCATATTGAAAAGAAAGAACATTATTTACTTAAATGTTGATTATGACCTGGGATTTCTGTCCAGAGTTTATTTGCCCTAAACACTGATGTGCGATATACTATGGTTGAGTCTAATCAGCTACCATTTATTGAATAGACAGAAGAAATTATTCTAAAAACTAGTTAAGTGTAATGCACCACATTTCTGTAGTCAACGGAAAAGGAAAACTTAGGTAGTTTTCCTAAGCAATTTAAGCAAAAGTGATTGTGGATCAGGAGGAAAGAGGGCACGAGAGAGAAGAGCAGAGTGCTGAGAGAGGTAAAGTAATCTAAATGATTTATTTGATCGTTCCTGGTGCATTCGCTTTGGAAACCTGGCACTAATATGGCAAATGGGCAGCATGTTAAATATCCTTTTGGACTCTAGGTCCACTGAGGTTTCCATTAAATTCTATAGCCTTTGGGGAAGACACATTCATTCGGAAGATTCAACCAATCTTTTCAGTGGGTGCCATTATCCAAGGCCATTCATTCTAGATTCATGACTGGAAGATAGTCAATATCTGTTCAGTACCCTTTCAGTTATGCCGTGAGAGTTAAGCATCAGAAAATCTTTAAGCCAGGCATCGTTTATCCGGGCAATTTTCATAGCACTTCTTACTGTCTATTTATTAGTGTAAGCACAGACATTGTCTGACCTGATCAGTGTGTTGGTTCCAGATGAATACCCATTGTCTAACTCAGCACCAGATGCAAGGGAAGAGCCTGATACATTTGTTGAAGAAAGTAAAGGATGAAAATACAATACACACACGCGTGCACATGCAAACCCCTTCTCATCCTCACCCCGTTTTATGCCTAAGAAACAGCAGCAAGGCAGCGTCCTCTTAGGTGCACACTTTTTAGGTGTAGCTCAGACATGTTTTTTTTGTGTGGTTTTTTTTGTTTGTTTTTAATGAAAGAGAGCTAGAGAGAGAGAAAGAGAGACAGGAAAGAAGAGAGATAAGAAGCATCAACTCATAGTTGCAGCACTTTAATTGTTCCTTGATTGCTTTCTCATATGTGCCTTGACCTGGGGGCCCTAGCTGAGCCAGTGATACCTTGCTCAAGACAGCAACCTGTGGGCTCAAGCTACTGACCATGGGGTCATGTTTATGATCCCACACTCAAGCCAGCATCCCTGCGCTCAAGCTGGAAACCTTGGGGTTTTGAACTTGGGTCTTCAGCATCCCAGGTCAATACTCTCCCCACTGCATCATCACCTGGTCAGGCTAATTCAGATATGTTTTTAGACTGGACACCTATCTTGGGCCCATTGTCTCAGATAGCAGATCTTTGAGTCTATGATACCTCTTTTTTCCAACAGCTCATTTAGAGATAAGAATCCTAATACCTCCCTGAGAGCATCACTGCCTGGATTGGAGAGTGGATGTGACATGCCAGGTATACCACATGGTCAATTATTAATGAGTAATAACGTGTTACTATATGTTTCCCTTCTGTTATACCCACTGTAATGACAGTGACTTAATTCAAAGAGGCATTGAGTTCACTGAATGGCCATAATGTTTTGGTCCAACTGTTTTTGCCACCTAAATCAGGAGCTCCTGAAGAAGACACTTTTTAAATATAAAATTAACTTTAACAGATTGACATTGATCAATAGAGTACATAGGTTTCAGATAAACATTTCTATAGCATTTGAACTGTTGATTATGTTGTATACCCATCACCTCAAGTCAAGTCATTTTCTGTCACCTTATATTTGTACCTTTTTATACCCTTCCCCTTCCACCACCTTCTCTACCCCTCACCACCTCATCCCCTCCCCCCTGGTAACCACTTCATTTTTATCTATGTCCATGAGTCTCAGTTTTACATCCCATTTATGTGTGAAATCATTCAGTTCTTAGCTTTTTCTGATTTACTTATTTCACTCAGTATAATGTTCTCATGGTCTATCCATGTTGTCGTTAATAGCAATATATCATCATTTCTTATGGTTGAGTAGTATTCCACTGTATATATGTACCACATCTTCTCTATCCAATCCTCTATCAAAGGACACACTGGTTGTTTCCATGTCTTGGCCACTGTGAATAATGCCGGGATGAACATGGGGGTGCATATGTGAAGAGACTTTTTAAAACATTGTATTTTAGTTACCTGTGTAAACTCCTAACACAGCTTTTGTTTTACCAGAAAAGAATCTTAAGAAATACTTGCTGAAAGGTTGTGATATACCTAGCATGTAATATTTACTCTCCAATCCAGGTAATGGTGCTCTCAGGGAGACATTAGGACCCTCAATTCTAGATGAGACAATTGAGACTCAGAGGGTTTAGGTAACATGTTCAGCATCAAGTAAGTGTAAGAGTTAGGACTAAAATCTAGATCTATCCATTCAAAGTGGATAGATTTCCCATTACATGGTGCAGTCAACCTTATATTATGGACAGAGTATTTTTATGACATGGTACCTTCTAGGCACTTAAGGAACAAAAGAGCATCACAAAGTGGTCATTCTCAGAGAGCTTGTATGTTGGCCATCCTTGGTATACACGCTGTGATTAGACTACCACAATATAAGAACTCAATAAGCATTAAATTTTAGAATGACACCATCATTAACTATTGGAGAAAATAGCTGTGTCAGGAACCTGAGCATTATCCAAGCTATCTGGATAAAATTATATTTTGTTAAGGAAACTTCAAAACATGGTTGAAATAAACCTCTAACTCAGAAAGACTGTGGAAGGAAGCCAGCTTTGTCTGCTGGTTGCTACTATTATCAGCACTGCAGGGTTTCTTAATCGTGGCTGCTGAACAGAAAGAGACCATGAGCGTAATAATACTGTCCTGAATGAGTGACAGTGGTTTAAGTCTGCACCATATATTCAGATTTGATCATCACTTTCGATGTCACTTTTTATATGACTATTGTTTTTTTAAATGACCATTCTTCAAGGAAACAAACCTTAAAGAGTAGATATATGTCCAACTTCAGCTTTAAGACTTTAAACTGAGAAACTAGTATAAAACTCAAGAACAAACTTGTATCTGGATGCTGGCTTGATTCTTTTGACTTTATTCAGAAAGAGAATTTTTTAAACAAACTTTTAATATTAGATTACAGAGATATGATGGAGAATTCCTGGCCACACTTCATCTAGCTTTCTCTACTATTATCATCCTACATTGCTGGGTTCACTTCCCACAACTATGGAAAGATTACCCACAAAAAAAACACAAGAGGTTTTATGCAAAAGCAGTGACTAACATACCCAAGAACAGCCTCTTAAAGGCAGTTTAAATGTATGGCAGAGAGAAAAGAGTTCAAAATGAATGTAGTGACTAGTCTAGAAGTAAAAGTCACAAAGCAAATAAGCCAAGAGTAAACAGAATTCAAATCAACCAAAAAATTATACAGAAAAACAGAATCTTGACAGCTACCTCACACCATAGTTGTAAGTTAAGTCCTGATGATTTTTTAAATAAATGGGAAAATTAATAAAACTGTTAGAAGATAACAAAGAAGAGTATCTTGGTTTTAGAGAGGCATGAATCTCTTAATAAAGGAAAATAATAATTTGGACCTCATTGAAATTAAGAACTATTGTTCATCTTCATTCTAAGAGAGGAGAGGATGTATTTACAGATAATATATTTGACAAAAGACATCCAGAAAATATAAAGAGCTCTTAAAAATATGTGTGTGTGTGTGTTTTATATATATATAAAAGACAACTCAAATTTCTAGAAAAATGGACAAAAGACTTGAATAAGCACTTAGCAGAATAAGGACAGCCAAGTAGCAAGGAAACGTAGATGACAACCTCATTATTTGCCAGGCAAATACAAATTAAAATCACAGTATGTTACTGTATATGCCCACCAGAATGACAAATTGTTTTGAAACTAAGAATTCCAACTTGGAACAGGGATGTGGGGCAAATTAAACTGTTATGCACTTCTAGAGTGAATGTAAACTAGTTAACCACTTTGGAAAATTGTTAGACCACCTACTGAAGCTGGTTGTGTGTAAACTATATAACCCAGCAGTTCCACTCTTAGGAATATACCAACAAAAGTGTGTAAACATGTATACTAAAAGAATGTCTAGAATGTTCATAGCAATAGTATTCTAAAAGTTGAAAATAGCTTAACATTCATCAATGGTAAAGTGAATAAATAAGTTGGGGTTCATTAAGCATATTAAACTAATTAAAACAAAACACAGCTACACACCACAATATAAATGACTCTGAAAAATACTGAGAGAAATAAAACAAACATGCAAAAAAACCAAAAAAGTACATATTGATCCCATTATATTAAGTTCAAAAACTTTCAGAACTAATCTATTATGGCAGTAGAAGTAAAAATGGTGGTTACTTTTGGTGAGTAATGACTGAGAGGGACATGAGAGAGACTTTGGGATTCTAGCAGTATTCTATTTTTTAATCTAATGGTTATATGTGTGTTTTCATTTTGCACAAATCCACCAAGCTGTACACTTATGATTTGTGTTCTTCCAGAACCTGAATGCTAGAGTCAGAATATGACACTATTTTTTGAAAAGCCTTCAACTGAAAGTTTATAAAATATATTAAACTATGTTAGAGTGATCCAGAAAGCACATACTAATGGTTATGCTTTTTCATAACAAAATAAAGATGATAATCAATGGGTCATACTCTATTGATAAACACAAGGCATTGGGCCTCTAGCAACCTGAAACAGGCAAGTCTGGTGCGTGTGCCTGCAGTTTCATCCAGAGACTTGAGAGAAGACAAAGGCACCATGTCTTGGCCAGAATAGCTCTTGTTCCTAAACTCAGAGAATCCCAATGACTCTCATCTCTTGTAATTCCAAAGACTCAAGAAAGAAAGTCACATAGACACAGAGTCAGAGAAAAGCTGAAGGAGGATGACAGGCTGGAACTACCTTGTCCCCTGAACTGTTTCCTGTGCTTCTTTTCTTCTTTTACAATCAGTGCTCATCTTCCGAAGTGACCACACTATGTCATTATTTTCCAAAATCTTAAAAAACTGTACTAACACAGAAAGCATTTAGAGTTGGATGATTTTGAATCAAATTCTATAAAGGATAACCTGAAAACATTATTTTCATAAGCATCCCTGATCATCATGTTTCTTAGCAACTTCCATGCTTCACTCTAGTAGGATCCACTCTTCTGCACTTGGGGGACTATATTCTGCTTTTCCTTACTAGTGAAAATAAATGCTCCACTAAAGAGTTTCAAACATTCACTTTCGCATTCTCTGATTATTCCCTTCAGACAGATTCTCAAATGATGAACCAGTGCAGAATGTATGAACATTTGCTTTATAAAATGTTTTCAAAATGTATTATTTACAGATTGCTCGCTTACAAAATTGAACCAATGTCTAGACATGGAAACATTTCATGAGTATTCTCATTTCACTACATCTTCACCAGCATTAACATTTTAAATGTTTGCTTACTTGATACCTGATATGGCAAGTCATTTGGTGTTTTTTTTTTTTTTTTTTTTGAATTTCTTCCTTTATGGGTTCGGCCAAACACTATAAGGAAATTTTTAATGTTGTTTAAGGAAATGATTGAAACATTATTATATAATCTTCTGGTAAGAATTATTTTATTTAGGATTGGTAGGTCAACAAGAATCAAATAGGAGAGACTCATATTTGTATGACATCCAAAATTCCAGGAAAATTTTTTTAATAATTTACTGAAACATAGTCTTTATGTATGGACAATGACCTCCAGCATCACTTAGATGGTGTTACAATAAGACTTTTAAATACTTCACCAGAGATTTTTGCTTGGTTTACTTAAGCCATGGTGGATATTTTCAAAATTTATCTTACAGGGGAAAATTGATTCATGCTATTTTCTATATCCCCATAATTTCAGGGTTCTTCAATTTATTTGAGAACTCAGAGAAGCAGCACAAATATAAAAAAATGCTGCCCCAAATTGCATTGTGTAATTTACTTGTCCATAGAAGACCCCCTTCATCAGATCGCTTGCTCTTACATTTCAGAGAGAATATTGACAGCTGTTTCTTTTCAGAAATTTATAAAACAAGCCTAAAGAAGAGTTGGCAGTTTCCTAAGTAACTCACCCATAGAATGTACTCTTAATAGAAAAGCTTGCAAACCTACTTTTTAGGATCATTTCCCCCAGGACTGCCTGGCCCGTGTATTAAGTTTTATGGAAAGGGCAGAAGCCATCTGAGGCCCTAACAGCCTACTTGACCATGAGAAACAGGCCCCAGAATGCCTGTGCAGGGGCGGGGGTGGGGGGGTCAGGGAAAGAGGCAGCTGCTGTCTTGCCACACAGCTGCAGCTCTGCAGGTAAGCGTGTCGTCTGTCCTGATCCCAGACTAGAAGCCCCCTAAGGACCTTGACTCTGGGTGTTCAGTGGAGGAACAGGGGTAGGGAGCACGACCCAGAAAATAGAGCTGAGTGTTTTTCTGCCCCGTTTTCCTGGAGGAAACAGCTACTTATTCCTGATGCTCTTCTCTTCCAATGGCCTTGCCCATAGCAGGACCACTATGTATGTAGAAGGCTAGAGCATTGCATATATATATGAAGAGAAACCAGAAAGATCTCTCCCAAACTTCACAAGCAGTGGCAATCTTACCAAAGCCATGGAGAATAAGCCATGAAGACAAAGGCACCATGTCTTGGCCAGAATAGCTCTTGTTCCTAAACTCAGAGAATCCCAATGACTCTCATCTCTTGTAATTCCAAAGACTCAAGAAAGGAAGTCACATAGACACAGAGTCAGAAAGAAGTTGAAGGAGAATGACAGGCTGGAACTACCTTGTCCCCTGAACTGTTTCCTGTGCTTCACTTCTACTTTTACAATCAGTGCTCATCTTCCGAAGTGACCACTGTTAAGCGTTAAAAGTAAAAAAAAAAAAGTCAGTAGTATCTTCTCAAAAGGCACATGCACTGGTGGGATTCAACTGGTTTGGCAGAACTAATACCTCATTTTTTGTTGAATTCAGCTGACTGGTTGATAAAATAGCACTTATAGTCAGGGTTCTCTCTAAGGTGGGTGCTTGGGCAGCTGCCCAACGTGGAAATTACAAATTTACATTCCTTACTCTTTTTTAATGTTCATCTGGACAACAGCATATTCTAAGCGCCCACAGTAATGTTCATTCTGTCCACAGGTAAAAAACCAATTGACAGAACTATACTCATAATATTTATTTCTTCATTTCATAAAACTCATTATACCTTTGATGAAATACTACATTTTAATTCCCTCACGTTTGTTACTTCAGTAAACAAGCATATAACATAAAGAGAGAAAGTGCCAAACAGCCAGGGGTGACAAGCTGTCACTGGAAATACCTTAAATAACAGTTTTATTGTATTTTGTCAGGTATTATTTAATATCTTTTTCATTAATGTTTTAAACTCTTTCTTATAACATAATTTAGTTCTCTGTACCTCTTTTATTGTTTTTATTTAAGTATTAAATGCATGCATGTATATCTTTTTTTTCACTTAAAACAGTCATTAGGGCAGAGAACCGGTTCTTAAATTATTTGAATCCCACCACTGTTCACATGTACACACATGCATGATATCTATCATCGTTGTAGTGGTGAGTTTGCTGCAGACAGGGTTGCCCCAGGCATTAAAGAGTTTGCAACTATCTTTAAGGTATGATTTGAAGAATGAGAAAGGCATTCAGTGACAGTCACAGAGTAATTTCTTCTAATGAGAGTGTTAACTCCAGAGACTCCTTTCCAGATGAAAATGTGCTGGCCCAAGGGAGGAGATGGCACATTTATTCATCAACATCCTACTACCTTCACCTTCCCCATGTACACAATCCATGTCTCAGCCTCACTAGCTGCTGCTGGGCCTGAGAAAGAATGGGCAACTCCTGGGCTGGGGAAGACCCTGTAAGGGTCTGGGCACCAAGAGTAACAGTAAGAAAGTTCTGGAGGACAAATGTCTTTTAAATGATTTCCTGTTGGCTAATTCTAAATGCCCATTTTAAGTCCATCAAGTTAAGGGCTTGCTCCAAATCCTTTCCATGAAAAGGTAAAATCTGTTTAATATAAGTGAATTATCTAGAAACTTCTGGAATTTATTCAAGTACTGAGCACAGAAAAGCTGTGTCCTGGGCTAGTTTATAGAATTCTGAGATGTCTTTGCTCTTCCTTTGTGTTCCCAACCATCCAACAACGATATACATCTTGGTGTAAAGTACACTGTACACAACTCATTTTTTTTTTTTTTTTAGTGAGGGAGGGAGAAAGAAAGAGATACAAGGAGGGAGAGAGATGAAAAGCATTAATTTGTAGTTGTAGCACTTTAGTTGCTCATTGATTGCTTTCTCATATGGGCCTTGACCAGGGGGCTCCAGACAAGCAAGTGACCCCTTGCTCAAGCCAGTGACCTTGGGCTCAAGCCAGCAACCTTGGACTTCAAACCAGAGATTTTTGGGCTCGAGCTAACGACCATGGGATGATGTCTATGATCCCACACTCAAGCCAGAGACCTTGTGCTCAAGTTGGTGAGACAGTGCTCAAACCAGCAACCTCAGGGTTTTGAACCTACATCTTTAGCATCTCAGGTCAACACTCTAACCGCTGCACCACCACCTGGTCAGGTTCAGAAGACTTTTATGCACCTTTAGTTTATTATGTCAGCATGCACATGTAGCCCACTCACTATCCTCCATTTCCAACCACAGCCAGTCTAACTGGAGTCCTGCCAAGCTCATCCCTGCTCTTGTGGAGAAGGGAGTGAAGAAGCAGAATGACCAATAAAAGACCAATGAACTTTGGGCCTGACGCTTTGGATCATTTAGGCATTTTATTCACCATGGACATAGTCATTGATGGACAGAAACTACAGAATGCAACAAAGAATATCCAATTCTCCAGTCCACTCACATTTAATTATTTCTATTCTTAATACCTTTACCTGGCATTCAGTAAGCTTCTGAATTACCACTGCCTTTCTATAATAAACATATAAAAGGAGCAATAGCAGTCTTCCATTCCATAGTTTAGGTTAGTGGCACATCAACCTCAATTTCTAAAAACAAACAAGAACAAACTCTATTAAACCAATGAGTTTAAATATTTTCAATTCAAGTTTTGTTCTGTTTTATTTGTTTGTTTTTTGTTTTCTAATGTGTCTGCCAACACCAAAATATGGTAGTACTACAGGCAGGTAACAAAGTAATCTACATTCATTAGTTCAAAAATTATTTTTTGAATAGCTATTGAAGAGTGTGGGCTCAGTGAGGACAAGGATCATGCCTGCCATGGTCACTGCTATGAATTTAGCACATAAGACAGTGTCTAGCACTTAGGAACAGATCATTTCTGAATAAACAACAGAGTATAGATGCCAGAAATGAAGAGAAAAGTGTTTTCAGGAAGTTCAAAGCCTACAGGTAAAGAAATATGCTTTGAACTAATTTTTCAAGCCTCCTTCAGGTAACCTAGAAAATAATAAACAAATCACAAGGATTGGGAGATGTGGATGCCAGACCTGCTTCTCCCACAAACCAGTATTATGCCTTCTGACCTGGTCAGTTAATAGGGCTCACTTTTCCCTTTTAAAAATAAAAGCACTACCTTAGATAAACCCAAAGAGCCCTTGTGAAGTTTTCTGAGTGCATTCAATAAGTGAAGTTGCATTCAAATATATTTTGTGACTTTTCTGCTTTCTGCAGCATTTGGATGGATTTATGGGATTTGGTAGGTGGACAAAACATGGCTTGCAAGCAGAAGCACGAGTGTCTCTTGGCCAGACAATTCTAGGACCAGGGGCTTGTCCTGAGGAAGCCACAGGTGGGAAAGCCTTACGTAAGCGCTTTGCAGAAATGTCGGTGAGGCGAGATGATGTCCATTCTCCTGAAGCTCTCTTCCTGGGGAGCAGTTGGCCAACTGTCCCTGCAGCTATCTCTCAGGGCAAGCACTGAACTGTCCACCCTCAAAAGCAGCTGCACTGAGAGGACCATCCGCAGCATTTCTCTCAGTGGTTGGAGTTAACCCAGGGCATCCCCGTGCGAGATGAGTTTCCCACCTGCATCTTGTCCTCACAACTTCCCTTCACTGCTGCCCCATAAAGAACAGACTCTATAGATACACAAAATGCCAGTGAAAGAAGGTGGCAGGCCAGACTGTCCCCAAGTATGGGTTACAACAGGACGAGGCCCATACTTTCACCCCCATTAGCACCAATCACACCAATCTAATTTAAAATGAAAGGTTTAGAGTTTGCTATTCTTGTACCTCTGCCCGACAAATGCCCCAGAAAGCTGTGTGCAAGGCATATTCCAAAAAAAATGGCACTGTGCTTTTTAGAAATTCAGCTTTCAATTTTAAATCAAATACTGTGTGTGCCACACCATCTGATGACTATCACCTCACTTCTAAAATTGGATTTTGTCCCAGCTTGCCAAATGAACCCATCGGTTCCAACATCAGAAAGTCTTAAAATTTCCTGGTTACTAAAGAGCGTCTATTGAACAAACAGAACATATCAGGATGATGTCTGGATTTGATCCCTGGTGTGATTTTTAACATCTCAGTTTCCCCATTGGTAAAATAATGACCAAAGTATCTCAAATACCCGAGCAGAAATGTGCCACAGATGCAGATGTTATTGTTGTGGTGTCATTTTAGTGGGCACCAAAACCATGAAGAAACATCAAATTTTCATTCAGGCAAGAGTTAGGTTTAGCAACATTGTCACTCCGTTTCCGCTGCAGGATTAAAATATGGCGGCTGCAGAAATATCAGTAAAGACAGAGTTAGAGCTAACCACACATAGACATCTCTAAAGCTTGCACATGGACCTGGTGTATTAAACCTGTGACAGCTCAGACAAGAAACTGGAAAGAGGTTAAAGGACAAGCCATATGACAAAGTTCAAGTTCAAACTAAGCATCACACATCCAGGTTAAACAGGCAAGGAGGGGTTGGTGATGTTATTCCTGCAAAGCTTTCTGTCTTAAAAGAAATGCGGGTAATTTTAGTGGTTCTATGTTGCCTACATTTAATGACATGTTATACAGAGTTGCGTATTACACAGCCTATGTTTATATTTTAAAAAGAGAGAGAGATACCCACAATGCTAGTCTGAATAGTAATCATTGAAAATACAGTACTGTGGAGAGGGAGTTTTAAAATGTGAGTTCAGGCCTGACCTGTGGTGGTGCAGTGGGTAAAACTTCGACCTGGAACACTGAGATCTCTGGTTTGAAACCCTGGGCTTGCCTGGTCAAGGCACATATGGGAGTTGATGCTTCCTGCTCCTTCCCCCTGTTTTTTTTTTTCTCTCTCTCTCCCTCTCCTCTCTAAAACAAATAAATAGAACAAAAAGAAAATGTGGGCTTGAAATTTTGTGCCAGTTAACTGTATTCTGTGGCTCATATGCACTGTTGACTTTCCGCCAAAGGGTTCCTTGGCTTCTCTGCAGAGAAGCAGCACAGTGGACCCCACCTTTACTTCTTTTTACACTTCCTAAGCTTTTGACACTAAAAACATTTGTCTGGACCTCCCTATTCTTCTTTGTTTCTTTTGTCTGCTATTTTACAATGTCTTGTTTTATATATAACATACTTAACATATCCAGATAGATCCCCATAGTGAGGGGAGGAAGGCAGAATGAAGACAGAGAAAGAGAGAGAGAATACAAATCCTCTCTATTCTTCTGTTTTTTATGTTTTGTTTTTTCCTGGAAAATTAACTTTATCTTTTGTAGCAAGCCTGCCAGCTTTTATTCAGTGATGAATCAGCATAATTTCTCAAGCCATTAGAATAAACACTTAAATTCTTGAATAATTAGAAACAACTCCAAAAAATAATTTTTATTTGCTCTAGCATCAGGAACCACCAGAGAGAAACTAGAGTCATCTTCCAAAAGTCATAGGGCTAAAGTCTAAAGGTGTTGAGCAGGGCGTACCCTCTATGGGTTTCTCGGAGCTTATGAGGAACCTTGTGAACGTTTGTGTTCAAAGTGTACCACTGCACAGTCAAGTTCAAAGGCTGGGAGACAGGGCTTGCATTTTGAAAAGTGGAAGCATTTACCTGAATATTATTATTATTATTTTTTTAATTTTTTGCCATTTACTATTTCTTAATTTTTTTTTAAATTTCTTTTTATTTATTTATTTTAGAGAGGAGACACAGAGTGAGAGAGAGAGAGGGGGAGGGGGAGGAGCTGGAAGTATCAACTCCCATATGTGCCTTGACCAGACCAGTGCAGGGTTTTGAACTGGCGACCTCAGTGTTCCCAGGTCAACACTTTATCCACTGCGCCACCACAGGTCAGGCCTGAATATTATTTTGATGGTTATATCAGAATACAACTGGAAGACAAAGACTGTAGACACAAATTATAATTTTACAATACATATAAGATGGCTCACAACATTGTATATCACCAAAAACAATTCATCTTTTAATTCAGTAACTGCTTTTAAAAGTTTAATTTTGCAACACCATCTTCCAACAGCAATATGTAAGTCACTTCAATGAATCCTCTCATCTGTTTTCTTAGTTGAAAAACATGAAAAATCAGAAACTAAACACTAGTCGTATGTATATTCCCTAAATCAGTGACTTTTATGATAGTTGAATACCTGACTTTATAAGTTGGAAATAATGCACATGTGGCTTATTTTATACATGGCATGACAAAATTAGCCAGTCAGAACACTTTGTAAAAATGCGTAACATGAAACAGGAAGACCTCTGGGAGATGGGGCAGAAGTAGAAACAGATCCACCCTTTATATTCAACTTGAAAATATTTGTGTCAACAAAGCATTACTAGTAAGGCAGTTTCAAGGCTGTCATGTTTGAGATAAATTTCACATCATGTCCCAACTCTGTATTTTCCCTCAAAGTGGGATAATTTAAGAATGAAGTCCAGAAAGCATTGTATGTATTCCAAGTGTCTTTGAAACAAGTTGATAATAATCATGTCCCCTGGATTGCCTTTTGTTATGTATCATTTTCTTTGCCTGCTCTTAAAAAATTTTATGTTAAGAAATTGTACTAAGAGTGTGACCAACGAGGAGTCTTGCCGTTTAGAGAAAACTATCGAGAAGATTCCTGGAGAGACAGAAATAGGACAGAAAGCCTTGTCTAGCTGAATGTGAGTTTTCCTTCCCCATCTCTTCCCATCTCCAGTGTTGATTCTCTAGAGAGCTGCTAACTTCCATCCCATGGTTACCTGTAAATGCTGTCTCCTCTTCTCCAGCAAGATGTGGTCCAAGCTCTGTGCTTCTCAGTGCAGGGCAGGACAAAATTAAAACTGAGCATCAAAGGCCATCTGCCGACAGTGGCTGACCAAGGTGGTCTCGTCTTCCTTGTTTCTCCTAGTTCTACAGGGGCAGTGCACAGAGGCTTGCTCTAACCTCCCAACTCTGTCCCTCTACCATGTTTCTTGCCATAACACAAGGTTTACATAGCGACCTGGAATTATAATCCTAGTCAATAGGAATGACAGAGAGGACAGCCAGCCACTCTGCTACCCCCCTCTACTGCCCCTACCCCAGGGTGGCTATGGTTAGGACGTGCAGGTGTACTTGTAACAAGGGTTTGTGCCAGTAGCTTCTCAGGTGTGTCCCCTTGTCTTCTTTGCATGATCTGTGTATCAGATCCCAAAAACAGATGGACAGAAATGGGAGCTCTAAGGTTTGTTTGATGTTAGGGTTGTTAATTTGTTGCTGTTGCTGTCACTTCTAAAATCCACAGACAAAACTTATTTCAATAGTGGAGTCTCAATATATTCTTTAAGTGTTTTAATTTTACTGTGTTTTCTCAGGCTTTACTTTATGGCATTATTTTTATAACAAAAAAACGAAAAACAAATTTTAGAATGGCTTTGCGCAGACCTAATTTCTGAATCGCTAACTAATTTCTCATTCATTAAGAACTCATTACTATGAAAGAAGATGGTAGATCAATAAGAGATTTTTTGTTATTAATCTGCTGACTTCTAATTGTTGATATAAACTGCCTATTATGTGCACCCTTGCGTGCACATGCACACACCACACCATGTAGCAAAGGTCAGACTCAATCTTATGGTATTGTACTTTCTGCCTCCAAAATGTTTCCTGACTTCTCGAAAGAAAAGAATGTACAATCTTGAAGTGCTCCTGAGGCTTTGAGTCAAAGTGTCTGATGTAATTTCCTATACAGCCTGTGGACTGTAAACTCCAAAGATAATTAGCAACATGGTTAAAAATTACATTAGTTTTGTTACCTTAAAGCTTCCAGATTTTGAGAAATAGTTGTTTTGTGCAGGGGAAAAATACAAAAAACAATCCACTCTTCCAGTTTGTACAAACTTTGAATGTAATTATTATATCATTTACCCTTTACCCAAAAATCCCACACAAAGAATTTATATCAATGTGGTCCTTTCAGTTTAATGCCACTTGCATCTTTTTACATCACTTAGAATGCTCACCGAGATAATTAACGTCTGCTGTCTGGGCATTTTCCAATTATCCAGCTGAAGCCTAGCACCATATTTGTAGAGTGCACGGTCCTTAAAAGGTTAAGGCCAAAAATATCTGAAGAAAATAATCTTAAATATGTTGTACAACAAAACATGTTATTGCGGGTATTGGAATTAGGCTATGCTAATGAATTTCAGACTCAAATATTTTCTTTGATTGTCACAAAAATATGTGAGGAGCCAAGGATTTGCTTTCAGTCTTCAGCATGGAGTTGGTTGTATTTTATTCCCAGAGGCTAATTGCATGACAACTGTTTTCACATGCAGAAATCCTGATATGGCAATGGTGGTAAGGAGTGTGGTAAGATTGCTAGGAACCCAGATACCCTATGTGGATGATTTTTTGAAAGAGGAAGGATTAGTGGTTGCCCCTGGTATTTAAATACGTTTGAAGAGCAACTCAGAAATAAATTCTGGTCCTCAAAAGGACACCCCCCTCCCCCATCTGTGGTTAAAGGTTTGCCTTTTGACCACTTGCTTCTAAGAACCTCCATAGACCTTTCCAGGACGGTGATATGGAAATTTCTTTGGAGGTCCCGGGTCCCCAAGAGTTCTCAATTAGATCATTAAGTATGTCAGTAATGTTGAACAATCAAACCAGAAGAAAATATGCTATTTGCAGCCTTCTTCCAGAGTGTTTACTTATTGTAATCATTAATCACCATAAGCCTATGAGGTTACTTACAATTAAAAAAAAAAAAAACGTTTGAGGTGCTATGCCTTGGTTAAACCCCACACAGTACATGAATGCAACAAACCTAAAAGAAAGATGGGCAAATTGCCTGATAAAGGATTACAGTGGGGGTGAAAGGCTGACCTACAGTCAGGAAATGTTAATCATTTTTACACCAAAGTGAGCGTAACGTTTCTATAGGGAAATTACTTCAATCTGGTCAGTGCAAGGAGCAGTTTGTATAATCGGATTGCAAATAAGGTTTGATCACATTCCAGCTTAATCTACTCTCTGAGCACCATTTACTGCACTAAATCAAACCCAGGGAAGCTGCCGGCGCGGTTTTACAGTCATTACACCCAAGGGGCAGGGACTGGGTAATAAACAGCAAATAAATTGAAGCACTGACTTGCCTGCTACAGGGCATTTCTAATTATCCTCTAGTTTAGCTGGAAATTGTCATGCTCTCATCATAGCCTATTTTAACTGCTGCTGAATAAGAGTGATACTTTCAGGCTGAATTAATTGAAAATTTGAGAAAGTACAGATTATACCTTTGTGTCCCTCCTCCACCCTTTTCCAGCCCCACCACCCAACACTGCTACCTTATTGTAGATATTTAAGAAGTCCCAAGAAAATTATTTATTGTGTCTTCATGTGTCTTCCTCCTCTGTGCGGGAATCAGAAATGTAATGTAACCACAGCATGCCTCATTTTTTTCAGTTACAGCCCAAGGATTTACCAGAATGGACAGCACTAATAAAGATAATTTGAGGGTCCTCCCAAATGGGCAGGTAAAGTAATGATAGCTGGTTCCAACACCAAACTGATGGGCAAGTAAGGTTACCAATCTGTGGCATCAGGTGATGAAATTTGATTGAGGCAGAAAAAGTAACTTGGCCAGTGGGGCCCCATGGTGTCCTCTCATCTACGTCCACCACTGACTCACCCAACCATCCTGGAAGCAGTGTCAGAAAAGCTGAGGTCCCAGGGATCTGAACATGAATAAGCTCATGATGGGATTTTAAGTATCATAAGAAATATTTGCTTGGGTAAATTCTGTTGGGAGATGAGTCTGGGAAGGGTTCAGAGTCAATAATTCATTTGAAATGTAAGGTATTATAATCATCCTTTATACAAAATGACCATAAGAGATGAGTTATTAAGGTATGAGATATTCATTTCTTCTTCAAGTTCAAGGATTGACTATAAGCTTAATGCTCATTAAAATGGATGCTCTTAATACCCAGGCAGACTTAGTAGTATTCCTAAATGGGAGGTGACTTAATTATCCTTTCTAACTGAACTTTTAAAATGTGGTGTGAAAAAAGAATATGACCTCTTCAGGAAAGCAGAAAGTTCTAAGCTACCCAGGTCTGCTCCCAGCTTCTGCTCTCTCACCAACTTCCACCTGCTTTCTTAGTTTTAGAAGAAAGCTTTAAAACTGATTTTATTGGTGCCCCTAGGAATCTCAGCATCAAGGATGCATAACATCTTATATTTGTGAAGCTCTCTGACTTCCCTCCCTATCAAACAGCACAGGATTCTTCCTGAGCCCATCCCTTCCAGCCCAGCAGAACAATTGTATAGCCAGTTGGTGAGGGGAAAATTGCTCTCTTTCCACTCAAACCAGCGTGAACTGCTCTTCCACCACTTTTGCAAACCAAGGTAGGGTTTTCCGCAGTAGTCACTTTACAAAGTATTGTAAGCAAGTATTATCTGATGCTTTTCTTCATGGTGTATTCATTCTCTCCAAGCAGGTAGTAGAAAAACATTGCCCCTATAGCTTCTTTTGTTGGGACTCAGAGGAGCAATCTGACTCCAAGTCTCCCTCTCTCCAAACTCCCCCTGCCTACCTTTACAGTGGAAGGTGAATTCATAACTGGGGTATCTTCACAATGGAGCACCTGTTATCTTCTTACCTTCTACAGGGCTGGGACAATCAAGCATTAATCCCAGGCACTAGGGAGTCCTTATTAGAGAGGGACTCTCACAGGCTTCTCTCTAGGAGTCCACAATCAGAGAGATGCTAGTCCTTGATCTTAAGGCTTTTACTGTGGCTTTTGGTAATACTGGCAAAAATTCTTGGTGGCATTTGGGGGAAAAGAGAAGGGTCCTCTAAGGAGAAAACAGCACTACCATATTTTGAGCATGGCTGTAGAAATGGAAAGTTCACTGGTGGTATTAGGTATGGTGACCTCACCTTAGGTGAAGTAGGACCATCTGGACCTAGAATGGGGTGAAAGGGTATTGTCTACTTAACAAAAATATTTTTCTCTTTATAAAGGTTACCATAGACCTTCTTTAAATAGAATTTTATTATGTATCTAGAGAGGACGTAATTACATAGCCTGGTGCTACCGTTATACTGTCTGAGTCATCCTGGAAAGGCTTGTTGACTCAGTTTCCTTATCTCCAGAGTTAGGGGCTGACAACAACCACCTCACAAGGTTATGGTGAGCCACAAAACTAAATACAGCTGGCCTTGAACAGCACAGGTTTATACTCCACAGGTCTACTTATACACAAATTTTTTCAGTAAATACCTACACTGTTTTTGACCTATGTTTGGGAGTCCAAAGACATGAAAGGTCAACTGTATGAATTTATCTATACCATTTTATATAGGAGACTTGAGCATTTGTGGATTTTGGTATATATACGACAGTGGTTCTTAACCCGGGTTCTATCAAACCCTAGGGGTTCGATGAGTTGGTCTCAGGGGTTTGGAGAAGCCTCTGCCGCGGAGGCCAGAATAAAGTAATACCATAATTTGTTGTGAGTTCATGCACTTTGTTGGTTTTGTTCTTTAAGCGAGGTGATGCTCATGCACAGCTCATTTTGTGCACCAGTAAGAAAACATATTCCAATGTCTTGAATTTGGGGGAAAATCATATTTTATTTATCACTAAAGAAGGATTTGGTGAATGCACATATGAAACTGGTGGGTTCGGTACCTCAAAAATGGTTAAGAACCACTGATATAGGAGGACCTAGAACCAATCCTCTGATACAGAAGAACAGCTAAGTTTTTGAGAAGTCAAAAGTTATATGCAGATTTTCAATTGCATGGAGGTGGTTAGCACCCCCAACACACCTGCTTTTCAAAGGCAACTGTAGATCCAAACCGAAATCACAGTGATGGAAGGAAACTTGACTTTGGGTGGTGAGCACACAATACAATATACAGATGGTACATTATAGAATTGTACACTTGAAACCTATATAACCAATGTTGCCCCAATAACTTCAATAAAATTAGGGGAAAAAACAGATTGTAATAGCACTTTATACCCATTGAGATGGCTATTAACGAAAACACAAAAAGAATACGGAGAAATCAAAACCCTCATGCATTGCTAATGGGAGTGTAAATAGTGCAGGAGCTGTGTGAAACAGTTTGGCAGTTTCTCCAAAGATTAAACATAAATTACCGTATGATCCAGCAATTCCACTCCTAAGCACATACCCAAAAGGATTGAAACCAGAAACTCAAACAGATATACTTGTATGCCAATGTTCCTAGCAGCATTATTCACAGTAGCTACAAGGTGGAAACAACTCCAATGTCCAGTGGATGAAGGGATAAACAAAGCGTGGCACCCAAGTACAACGGGATCTTATTCAGCCTTAGAAAGGAACAAAATTCTGACTCATGTTACAGTACAGATGAATCTTGAAGACATTATGCTCAGTGAACTAAGACAGTCACAAAAGGATAAAGACTGTGAGATTCCACTTGTATGAGTGATCATTGCCAGCGGCTGGTGGGAGAAGGGTACAAACTCTGTTGATGGTTACAGAGTTTCTGTTTAGAAGGATGAAAAAAATCTCTTGAAGTGGATAGCGGTGATGATTGCATAGCATTGTGAATGTTCTTAATGCCACTGAATTGTACACTTAAAAATGTTTTAAAAGTAAAGCTTAGGTCTATTCCACCAAAATAAAATATTGGCCTAAAATACTAAATACATTATTTTTAAAAACCTCTAGTACAGGCTTCCATATATGTCAGTTAAATCTGGATAATTTGACTTTTATAAATAATAGCTTGCCCAAATTTTTAAGCCTTCTACTTAGTGTAGGTACTTCAGTGGGTGTCTACCCTGGCAACACATCAAAATTCCCCGGGGTATTTTATATATATATAAACTAGTCTGGGTCTGGGCCCAGAGAGCAGCCTGTGAACAGTATCATCTATTCACCCCGGCATATTGCACAAGTATTTTCATCTTCTACATGAGCCATGATGTACAAACTTTGGGAGGCTCTACTTAGGAAAGTCTACCTCTACAGGGAGCAAGGAGGGCTTTCAGTGTCAAGGCTGCTATTAAATAGCCCCTCTGAAACCTAATAAATATTGAGGGGTAAACATGGAAATTAATATTCATGGAGCAATGACAACCTGCCTGGGTCCACATATTACCCCCCACTGAATGTTCTATGAATCCTATTTTACAGGTGAGAAAACTGAGGCTCAGGGACACTAAGTAGCCTGGCCAGGTTCCTGTTAGAAAACAAGTACTATGTGAATTAGCCTAGATGCTTGCCCAGGTCTGATTTCAAATCCTTCAGTTGTTTCCCCACTCCAGTGTTTTTTAGTTTTCTTCTTTCTCAGCACTAGTACTCGTCTCGTGGCACAGTATGAACTTCAGAGTGGACTAAAACCAAATCTTGAATCATGGCGTGTAACCAGAAAATGTCACTCTGGGACCCCAGGAGGATCCGTGCTATTCCTTCCAAAGTCTGATGTGCTATGTACAGATATAAGACCCCATCACAAACCAATGCCACCCCTACCTTGTGCCTTTTCTTTTTATAAAACAATTCAAAGTGGGTCACCCTGAAAAGTGAATCGTCACTTACTCACTCAAGACCCGTGACCTCTAAACCACTGCTTCACCTGATAAACCCTATCGGACTCCCTCAACTACCAGGCTAATAAATATGCTTACTTAGTTCTAATATTAATGATCATTCCCCCCTTGCTCACAGTGTATACAGTGGCCATTAATTTAGCTATGTTTGAGAAATATATACTCCTGTGCAAAGAGATGCCACATAAATAAGTGCAGGGTGACAAACTATGTTATGCTAACTAACTCTACATCTGTCTCCCTTTAGCGCCCTCCTGTGTATTTTATCCTGATTTTGAAGAAACCCAGGAAAAGTTCGCAAAAGGGTATGTCTAACCTCGGGGTCAGGATTAGTGACGGTGGTGCAGTATGAAACTCTCCTACCTAGTTCTCCCTCGCACAGAAGCACCATTGCAGGGGCGATGCTCATTTTTATAAGCCTCAGACTAAGTCACAGTTGGGAGTCAAAGTCCCCAGCACTGCTAGACAAACACTAGATCTGACCAAGTCATTGTCCTCACAGATTGCTAGCTGTGTTCATTTTCACATCCCCAATTATATTCTAAAGTCATGTTATTTACTGTAAGATGCTATCATGGTACTCCAGAGCTCTCTTTTCTCAGTTGCACAGGAAGCAATGATGGTCACTGTCACTTGAGCCAAGGGGGGATCATTCAGATTAGCATAAATATCAACTTTACTTTTTACTTGTAAATGACATAGACTCTCTGTTATGGGTTAAAATATGTTCCCCCGATCTCCCCCGCCGCCCCCCAAAATCTGTTGAAGTTTAACGGCAGGTACCTGTGAATGTTCCCTTACTTGGAAATAAGGTCTTTGCAGATGTAATTAGATGAGGTCATTAGGATGGGCCCTAATCCCATATGACCAGTTTGCTTATAAGAATAGAAAAATGTTATGTGAAGACAGAGATACGTAGGGTGACCACCATGTGATGACAGAGGCAGAGATGGAAGTGATACAGCTTTGAGCCAAGGAACTCCAAGGACTGTCAAAGGAAGGATTCTAACCAGAGTGTGAGAAGGAGCATGGTCCTGCCAACACCTTGATTAGGACTTCTGGACTACAGAACTGTGAAAGAATAATTTCTGTTTTTCTAAGTCACTCAGTTTGGCATACTTTGCTATGCCCTAGGAAATTCACACATTGCCCCTTTTCTTAAGAGACTATTTGGTACGGTATCTGCATTTATAGTGTCTACATGTTGTAGATGAGCAATGCTGTTCTATATTGTATTCTTTGTTTTGGTTTTGAGGCAAATTAATTAACATGATACAGAAAAGGGAGAATACAAATGCTGAAGCCCTCACTTTAAGCCCTTATACGCTTTTGTTCTCCATTATTGCATCAAATTATTTAATTGGGTCTCTCTGATTGTGCTCAGACACAGAAAAGAACACAGTCTATTGTGAGATGCCCCACAACCATAATGCAATATCAAATTCAATTCCCATCCAAAGTGCTTGCTGCTAAAAGCCTGTTCTGTGGCTGCAGATTAATGAAGATCTGCATTGGTGGTCGTAGAGACATTATTTTCCTCCAATAGAAAGCCTATTCTTGAAGAACAATAAAAGCATAGAGAAGCGTTAGTCTGCTTATGGATAGAAATAAATCAAAATGAATAAGAGGTTGATAGAAATAGTCTGAAAGCAGCAGAGTGGAATTCTGAAAATACTGTTTTTGTTTTGTGAGGACATTTTCTTTTCTCCTTCCACCCAATCCCTCCAGAGACCCTTGTAAAATGCTACAGCGTGCAGGATCAAAAGCTGTAGAGTAAATAAGAAATCTCAAAATTTGAAACCCAGTTATAGATAATCAACATTTAATAAATGCAATCTAGGCCAGCCTTGTTTGTACCCATGGTGGGAGATAACATGAGAGCGCTCTGGCCAGTGTGTCAGTTTGGGCAGAGGAAAGCCACACCCAACATGGCAACAACTGTCATGAGAACAGACAGTAATTGTGCATTTTCAGCTAATTATATACACTAGAATGATTCTTGATTCTGTAGGCCCCTTCTGTTTTTTCAACTGTTGGGTTTCCCAATACTTTCCCTTCTCTTTTGAGCTCTTTTTCCCTTCTTTTGAGCTCTCTCTCAAAGCCTTTTTGTCTTGACCTTTCTCACTTTCTTTCTCCCCATCCTAATTTTAATCTTCACCCTGAATTCTATAAAGAAGTTCCCAATCTGACAACACCAGCCATCATTAATCTCTGCCCCATTCTAATTACCCAAGGCACATATTATGTGCATGCTCCTTTGGCACAAGTGTATCTTGAGCTATATACCTGAGCTGTCCAAGGTGGTAGCCACCAGCCACCTATGGTAGCCACCAGACACACATGGCTATTGACAACTTGAAATGTGGCTAGTCCAAAGTTGTATTGTAAGTATGAGTATAAATGCACACTGGATTTCAAAGACAGCACAAAAAAGAGAATAAAATATCTCAATAATTTTTCAAGTTTGATTTTATGTTGAAATTATATTTTGATTATTCTGACTTAAATAAAATATATTATCAATATTAATTCCCCCTATTTTATTTAACTTTTAAAAATGTGTCTACTGGAAAATTTTAAATGGTGTATATGGTTCACATTTGTGATTTGCATTATATATTTACTGGACAGTACTGCTAAGTATAATTGAAGTTGTGAAGCATCTATGGTCATCTAAAACGGGCAAAATTTATGCCTAAATTATAAATACAAGAGGACTGACTCTAATATTCCAATAAGAAATCAGGCTTTCCAAGTGAAAGCCAAATCCCAAGCATCCTCAGACTCACCCCTCCATGACACCTGTTCCTTCCAAGCCCTGCAAAGACTGTTTTTCCAGGCCACACAGATGGGCCTGACTGCACATTGTCTTTCACACTTGCAGCCTTCCCCTTTGATCCCTTTTGCCCTTGGGAAGCATGTCCATCATCTACCCTTTGGTGCCCAGTGTTCCCTTGTGCTATCTCCTATCTCCATCACATCCTATTAAAGATCCAGTCACAGTCAGTGTGAATGATTCATTATGTTTAATGTACAGCCTTCTTTTGGGCATTGTCTTTTTAGCAAAGCCAAAAACCTCAGCCAAATGGAGCTTTATCTGAATGACCACATGCAATAGACAACCAATGAGGGAGATGCTCTTTTAGACATCAAATCTTAGAGAAACCTTTGAAGTCCTACTACTCATCAATCTCCTACTGCAGTGTGAGTTGAATAGAGGTGTTCACAAATGATTCCTGCATGAGCCACTGGGGGACTCCACTCTCTAAACAGAGTCTGTTCTACCACAATTTTTTATTGAATTAAATTTATTAGAGTAACATTGGTTAATACATTATCTTATATTATAATATTCCAAGTGTACAATTCTATAATACATCATCTATATATTGCATTGTGTGCTCACCACATGAGTCTAGTCTCCTGTCACCATATATTTGGTCCCCTTTACATTCTTCATTCTTTCTCAACCTTTTTCTCCTCTGGTAACCACCATGCTGTTGTCTGTGCTTATGAGTTCATTTACTTTGTTGTTTTCTGATATATGTTCCACATATGAATGAAATCATGTGGCTCTTGCCCTTTTTGGTCTATTTCACTTAGTGTGATACTCTCAAGATCCATCTATGTTGTCACAAATCCATCTATGTATTCACTTAGCGTGATACTCTCGAGATCCATCTATGTCGTTTCATATGACTAAGTAGTATGCCATTTCTAACACAGATTTTCAAATTACGATTGCTCACCTGTGTCTTCTCTGCCCAATTAAAGTGCTAATTGACTTACCCAAGCTCACAGAGCTTCAATTCAAACCCAGATTTCTGGACTTCAAGTCGAGCATTCATTTGAGAATGCTACACTGCTTCATTTTGTACCATAGTTATCTGTGTGCTTGTCTTATCCCTACTAATATACTATAGGTTTCTTGAAGACAAGATCATGAATGTAGAAGTTATTCCTGTAGGAAAGCACTGAATGTTTTTTGACCAGAGCAAAAAATACCCCCCAGAACTGGGTTTATTCATGTAATTTTGCATCAGTAAAGAAGCTTCTGAAAGTCAGCCAATCAACAAGAGCTTTACTTAATGCTATACTTCATTAATCAGTTCACAAATCTCACTGGAGTGCCCACGTTTCCACAGCTAAAGGTCAAGCAATTCCTAAATACTCTCACTTTGGGAAAAAACAAACAATCTCTGAACATCTCCATTCTTCCCAAAGCCCCATAGAAGACCTGGTATCATAGTCAAGTCATGAATAAAGTTTCTCAGAATAAAATGCCATAATGACTATAGATTTGTTATTTCCCCCAAGTATTTCTACCATTTTTTTTTTTTTGCTGTCTATGTTTGTAAGCTATGTCATTTGGTGCAAAAAAAAAAAAAAAGTTCAAAGTTATTTCATCTTTTGGTTGATTATATTCATACTATATAAAATATTCCTCTTTGTTCCATTTAATGCTTTCACATTAAACTGAATTTGCTATGATATATTCCTACATCACTTTATTTTTCTTCCCATATGCCTGGTATAAAATTTTTCATGGCGTTATTTTCAACTTCTTCATGAATTGTTTTGAAAGATGTATACCTTATAAATAATATAGAGAAGTTTTTTTTACTCACTCTGAAATTCCCTTTTAGTTAAGAGAGCAATTTGATTTATTAATACTTATTGTGATTTATGATATTTACCTGTGTTATCTTATGCTTTTCTTAACTATATTTTCTTGCTGTTTTCCACCCATTTTATTCTGCTGTTCATTTGTTCATTGAATTGAGTATTATTTTCTTGTTATTTATTTTTTACTTTCAGCTTCTACAGTGGTTTGGGAGTTCCTGAGCGAACAGAAAAAAAAAGACTAACTGAGAGGTTTTGTGGTGATTAGAAATCTGGGCCACAGTGAGGCCTCTACATGTAATTTGAATTTCCTGTCAGAACCAAAGAAGAGCACACTCATAATTTCTTATTAGTTTTCCCACATGTGAGGTAGAGGGAAAGAAAAAGGAGTGAGGTTAAAGAGCTGTCAGCAGGTCATGGCCGGGAGTTCAGTTGGTTGGAGCATCATCTCATATGCCAAGGTTGTGGGTTTGATTCCAGGTCAGGGCATGTGCACAAGTCAATCAATGAATGTATAAGTAGATGAAACAACAGGTCGATCTTGATCTGCGTGTGTGTGTGTGCATGCACGCACGTCTGCCTTCCTCTCTCTAAAAATCATTTTTAAAAAAATAGAGCTGTCAGTAGTCCAATAAAAGGTGGAGGCAGAGTCTATTATATTGGTGATGTTCACTTTCTGAGTACTCCTTGGAATCAAAGCATTTAATGCCACCAACAAACTCTAGCAAGGCTGAACATTTATATTCTCCTCATTTCATCTACTGACCACACTATGTCTGATCAGGGAGTTTAAAACCTCCTTAGTATTCTTGAAAACTTGATCTCAAAATGGTTTCCTGGAAGTGAGTTCCAAGAATCCCCATCATTTTATTCTCCAATTCTTCACTGCAAAGCCATTGCTCAAATAACTTGACTCTAATGCTAAGGTTTGTAATCAGTCCACAGTGCAGATAGCTACATACTGCACAAGGATCCCCAGCAATCCATGAGAAGTCCTCACATGTATCAGGTTGACCCAGTCCACAAATTTAGTAATGCAACACATTTAATTTTATTTTCTCTATAAACTTAATTTCTATTTTAAGTCCCCCTTCCATGAGAATTGTAGAAACCTAATTCAGTCCATTAAGTTCTCTTTCCTTTCCCAAGCTCTGGGAGGGCTTACATTGTGCCCAGCCATTGAGACCCCAGGAAGTATATACTTCAATAAACTCAGCAAAGTCACTGTTGAAACATTATTTAATGTTTTCTGTGTAATAACTAACATCTATCTGAGCTCTCGTGTCATACGCATTCTCTCACTTTAATCTTCTTATTATACCTGGCTAGAATAGGAGAAATATAAGGTTTTTCTCAAAACATTTAATCACACAAAACAGAAACAACTTATTCTAACGTGTTTCCTTTTATGAAATCTCAGAATCAAATTTACTGTCCAATTAATGAATAATTATATTCCACTAGAGTATAATCATCATGCAAGCAGGGTCATACCACCTTTTTGTCCCTGATGACACACACACTCCCTGGCACATAGGTGATCAATAAATAATTGAAGAATAAATGAATACATATCTTGGTTGTGGTACAATTGTCTTACTCCTTATGCTATTTTTGTTTTACACTTGTATATGTAATATTTGCATTACTTCAAATTCTTTTTTGGAATTAGGTAGAAAGTAAGGAAGAAGGGGCCTGACCTGTGGTGGCACAGTAGATAAAGTGTTGGCCTGGAACACTGAGGTCACCGATTCAAAACCCTGGGCTTTTCTGGCCAAGGTACATATAGGAGTTGATGCTTCCTGCTCCTCCTCCCTTCTCTCTCTCTCTCTCTATCTCTATCTATCTATCTCTATCTCCGTTTCCTCTCTAAAATCAAAAAATACAAAACAAACATTTTAAAAGAAAATTGGGAAGAAGGGAGATGAAAAATAATGGAGAAAGGAAAGTAAGGAATAAAAGGGTTCTGTGACAATATTTTCTGTGTGACTTCACTAGTTGACAATTTAACACCTTTTACTTTGATTGTGGGCCTTCAGCAGACCGGGCCACCCCTTGCTGGAGCCAGTGACCTTGGGTCCAAGCTGACAAGCTTTTGCTCAAGCCAGATGGGCCCACACTCAAGCTGGCGAGTTCGGGGTCCCGAAACTCGGTCTCCCACATCCCAGTCTGACGCTCTATCCACTGCGCCACCGCCTGGTCAAGCTATACTTCTTGCTTTTGTTTAGCTATATCTTTTTCTGTATCCTTTTGTATTAAGGCATTTTTTAAATGAACCAATGCATTGAGTATTTGATATATGCAAAACAGATGAATAACAGATCTCGGAAAAACGGGATTCATCTATTCACCCTAAAACCATTCACTAAGCAACTATCACTGGGGATACAAGCTGGAAATTAAGAACCTTACAAGTGCTCACTGTCTACCTCTAGTTGGGATGAACACATAAACAATATAGTAATAGATGTTTGTATAGGGTACAGTGAGAACACCAAGGGATTATGACAGTGAGAAAATTACATGAGCTGAGTCCTGAAATATGAGTAGGGGCTTACCAGGTGAAAAAGGCAACACGGTGGGAGGACTTCTGGGAAAGAAATTTTAGGGAAAGATATATTTTTTTCCATACTTTTTTAAAGCAATGAATATTTAGAAGTTTTAAATTCACACAAAGCTGCTTGCCTTAAAACAATAATTATTTAAATCTAATATAGTTTTGTGTTACCTAAAGATATGCTTATATTTTGAAGAGACTAATTCATTTGATCAACAGATTTGCTTCTGTGTACACAAGACCCAACCATCCAGAGAAATGGTTTCCTTTTGAAAATTTACCATATTAGACCCTAAGTGCTTTGAATTCAACTAACCATGAGAAATAGCTTTTTTAAAATAAAATCATTAAAAGTTGGGTAGTGTTACTATTGAAAAATGTTCTTTATGAAGAAGTTGATTTTTTTGATATAATATTCATTACCCTTAGGGAAACACCATTGATAAATGAAAATATTTTTACAGCAAATAAGCTATTGCTTTAAGTTCATTTAAATTGATTTGATAATCTGTTTCAATTCCTGTGGCAAATTTCTATGTGGAGAGAATTTTAATTAAAATTCAAGTAATATATGCATATAACCTTAAAAATAGTAAAAATGGCTGTAATGGAAGAAGGAGTTGCTTGCCCAACCCTCCTCATTCTCAGCTACCTCTCTAGAGAGACGAGGGAGGGGAAATAAAATAATTTCTACTTTTAGTATTTTCAGTGGTAACCTCCATGTCTCTGAATAAGATACTTCACCTCCATTTCTTTATTTCTGAAGATTTGGCTTTATTTCCTAAGATTCATATTTTAATATCACTTTATGTCTATTTGTTTACCTTTGTAAATTAATAAATATGTTTAAATCTGTATTTCTTGTTTTTTCACCTGGAGACATCAACTTCTAAATTTGTAAGGTGAAGATATTAGCTCTGTCCTCTCCAGATCTCCTCTTGACCTTTTACTTTCTAATTTCTGCTAGTCACACTGTGTTTTTAAAAAGTTAAAAAATTTAAAACATGGTCAATATGTAAATATTATTCACTGCATATTCAAGTGTTGTGACAGGATTACATTTTCTTCTCTATAGTTTGAAAATGATTACCGCAATTCTGGTCAACGAATGTAAAAATGGAATCTGTTTATACAATTATTTATTTTATTTTATTTTTTACAGAGAAAGAGAAAGAGAGAGGGAAAGGAGAGAGAGAAGAAGTATCAACTCCCAGTTGCTTCACTTTAGTTGTTCATTGATTGCTTCACATACATGCTCTGACTGGAGAGCTCAAATCAAGCCATTGACCCCTTGCTCAAGTCAGTAACCTTGGACTTCAAGCCAGTGACCTATGAGCTCAAGTCGGCAACCTTGGGAACATGTTGATGACTCTCACTCAACCTAAGGATCCTGCGCTCAAGCTGGAGACCTTGAGGTTTGGAACTGAGGGCTTCGCTGAGAAAAGAATCATGTGCCCTCTTATGACATCCTTGATGTCTTTAAGCTTCTTAACTCATTCTAGTATTAAAAATCTATTTTTATGGTGTTTACTGACTTTCTCTGCTAATTAAAACCAGATGCTTCTTCTTCTTCTTTTTTTTTAAGTGACAGGAGGGAAGATAGAGAGACACATTCCCGCATATGTTCTGACCAGTATCCACCCAGCAAACTCCATCCGGGGCTAATGCTCGAACCAATTGAACCAATGGCTGCTGGAAGGGAAGAGGAAGAAAAGGGGGAGATGGGGGGGGGAGAGAAGCAGATGGTTGCTTCTCTTGTGTGCTCTGTCTGAGAATTGAATTCGGGACATTCATACGTCAGGTTGACACTCTATACACTGAGTCACCAGCCAGGGCTGACTATCACATTCTTATATGGCTTTCTTTTTCCATGAAGTTTTTAGTCCCTATTTTAATCTCTTGCATTCTATACTTTTAGAAAATCCTCAAGTTCTTCCAACATCTCAATTCGGCTACCATCCAGGGATGTCCCCTCAATCCTGGAGTTCTTCTTTGGGGAGCCCTCTGTCCACTTGTAGGAGTCTGGATTGGCTATCTTCTAGGCCTTCCACACAACTGTCTTTCTGGAGCTTCCTTTTGCTTTTCCGTATTAAATCCTGCATCTCATATCTTCCCTCTCATTTAAAAGGAGTATATCCTCAAATAATTTTCTAAGGAAAGTATATAAAAATAAACTCCACAAGTTTGCACTTATGGTGTACTTTCCTTGATGAATGATCTGGCTCGGCACAGACATTCATTGAAATATTTTTTCTTTTCCCCATAATTTTGAAGGCACTGCCCTTTGCCTCTAACATCCAGATTGCTGGTAAGTCTGGTGATAGTTTAATTGTTGGTCTTTTGTAAGTGATCCATTTTCTCACTACAAATTTTAAATATAGACAATTATTCTTGTTATTCAGTAATTTTATAATGATTGTCTAGTTGTGAGATGTTTTAAGGCAACCTATTAAGTAGTGAGTAATCCCTTTCAGTTTGAAGATTTGTACCTTCATTAGCTCTGGAAATTTTCATTATGTTTCTGTTGTTTTGCTAACTTCTTCATCTTTGATTATCTGTGCTTTCTTTTTAACTATACATTGACTCATCTGAATTGATTTTCTGTCTTTATTATTTCTCTCATATATCTTGGTTCTACATTTTTTGAGTTCTACATTTTTTCCTTCAATTTTTTATTCTTCACATGTCCTTCAGATATCTAATTAGTACATATTTTTATTTCAATAATCAAGTGTTTAATTTCCAAGATTTCTCTATTTCTTTTCATAATATTTTACTTTTGTTTTCAACATGTATTATTTTTTCTGATTAGTTTTTCAGTTTAACTTTTTACTTGTTCAACTTTCTTCAAACATTTCTTGATTCTTGGTTGACCATTTATATTTAAGAATGAGACTCCAGGAAATCTCATGGGAACTCAACATCAATGAGCACTGCTTATTGGCTGGGAGACTTCTTGAGTAAAGTGGAAATATTCCAATATTTAATTTATTGTTGTAAATCACACCTCTCATAATGGCGCTTTTTTATAACTGCCTTTTCTAAGTATCATGGCTCCTCAAGATTCTATCAAGTTGGTTCCTTCTTCTCTTGCTGTTGTGTCCTCAATGTATATTATGGATAGCAGCCTCCTATGTCTTATGTCTTGGTCAGTACTTTCCATTTACTCTCTTTCATCAAAAATGTTTTAAATCTTGTATTCACTTATGAACCCCTTTAGTTTCTCTTCATTGCATGGACCGTACTTTGTAAATTTATTATTTTTTATTTTAAAGAAATCTGGGAGTGGCCATTGAAATACACATGCATAGTTCAAAATCTTCCACTAAAATCATGAAAGATTTTCATCTATGCACATTTGGGTGTGAAGTCATTAAGAAAGAAATTTTGGGTTCTTTATACATTTATTTTACTTGCTTAAGAGTATATCAGTTAAGAATGCCTTTGACCTTAAATAAAAAAAACTCCAATTAGCCTGACCAGGAGGTGGTACAGTGGATAGTGTTGGCCTGGGATGCTGAGGAATCAGGTTTGAAACCTCAAGGTTGACAGCTTGAGCATGGGATCACAGACATGACCCCATGGTCACTGGCTCGAGTCCAAAGGTTGCTGGCTTAAAGCCCAAGGTTGCTGGTTTGAGCAAGGGGTCATTGACTCAGCTGGAGCACCCTGGCATATATGAGAGCAACCAATGAACAACTAAGGTGCTACAACTGTAAGTTGATACTTCTCATCTCGCTCCCTTTCTGTCTGTCCTTCTCTCTCTCTAAAAATAAATAAATAAATAAATAATAAAACCTCCATTAACTTTGGCTTAAACAAGTAAAGGGTTATTTTTGTACATGAAAAGAAGTTTGGAGGCAGGTAATTGAGGTGTTGGTTCATCTTCTCAATGATGTTATAGGGCAAACCAGACTCCATCTGGCTTTCTACTTTACCCTTTCTAACATGTTGCTTTTGTCCTCATGCTTATCACCTCAGGAGAATGACTCCTGCAGTTCCAGGTAAACATAAACATCTGAAGCAGATAAAGCAGATTTCTACCTCTGCCCCATCAGATATGCCCTCACTTCTAATTGGACAAAACTGTTTCAAGTGGCCACCTTCTTGGGATCTGGGAAACTGCATACTATCCTTTATTAGTCATATTGCTATTTTGAACTAAACTGGAGTTAGCATGGAAGGAAAGGGAAAAGATTTTGGATAAACAACTCACAGTGTCTATAGCAGGGAGCAAAATATTTATTAAATAAAATATTTTTAATAAACAATGTACAATTAAATGTAACATATAAGATGCAAGTTAATGATCACCAATAAAATTTGAAGAGTATGTGTATAAATACAGTGGTACCTTGACATACGAGCAGACCAGCATACCTTTTTAAGATACGAGCTGCGACTCGGTCCATATTTTTGTTCGAGATCCAAGCAAAATTCCGAGATACAAGTCATGATTCAGGAAGCTGCTGCTAGTTGGTGCGTTGGCGCACGGGTCCAGTATCGGCAGCATAACACCAGCATCTTGTTCTTTCTCACGTGTTACCCGCAGAATTAAATCGAATCTCGTTCTTGCATCATTTTTGCATTTTTTACTAACTTTTTTTGTGCGCTATCATGGGGCTGAAGAAAGTGAGTGTAAAGGACAGTGGTGAGAAGAAGAGAATGATGTCAATAGAAATAAAGCAAAAAATAATTAAAAAAACATGAGCATGGTGTACGAGTGATTGAATTGGCAAGGCTGTAGGACCACAATACATCTACAATTTGTACCATCCTTAAACAAAAGGATGCCATTAAAAGCACAAATCCAGTGAAAGGAACTCCAATTCTGTCCTAATTAAGGAGAAATATCCATGAAGAAATGGAGAAGCTTCTGCTGGTGTGGGTGAAAGAGAAAGAGCTGGCAGGAGATATAGTAACGGAGACTATAATATGCGAAAAGGCACATATCACTTATGGTGACTTGAAGAAGAAAGAACCATCAACTTCAAAAGAGGCAGCAGAAGATACATTTAAAGCAAGTAACGCTGGTTTAAAAATTTCAAGAAGAGATCTGGCATCCACTCAGTGGTGAGGCATGGTGAGGCTGCGAGTGCTGATGTTAAGGCAGCTGAGGAGTACATCGCACGTTTTGCTGCACTTATGGCAAAGGAAGGCTACACCCCCCAACAAGTGTTCAGCTGTGATGAAACAGAATTGTTTTGGGAAAAAATGCCCTGGAGGACTTTCATCACCTCACAGGAGAAGAAGCTTCCAGGCCATAAACCCAAAAAGGACCGTCTGACCCCTGCATTGTGTGCAGATGTTAGCAGTCACTGTAAAGCCACAGCTAGTGTGTCATTCCGAAAATACTCGAGCCTTTAAGACTCACAAGATTCTTAAAGAAAAACTGCAGGTCATGTGGCACACCAATGCTAAGGCATGGGTTACGCGGCAGTTTTTTACTGAATGGATAAATCTTGTCTTTCGTCCTACAGTGAAGAAGTATCTTCAAGAAAATAAACTCCCAAAGAAAGTACTACTAATCCTTAATAAAGCTCCAGCCCAGCCACCTGGTCTTGAAGATGACATTCTCGATGAGTTCAAATTCGTGAAAGTCCTCTACCTCCCATCCAACACGACTTCAATCTTGCAACCATGGATCAGCAGGTCATTTCCAACTTTAGAAAGCTTTACACAAAGCACTTGTTCCACCACTGCTTTGAGGTAACTGAGAATACAAATCTAACCTTTTGAGAGTTTTGGAAAGATCACTACAACATCTTGATATGTTTACGCATTATTGATTTGCCATGGCTAGAGGTTACAAGAAGAACCTTGAACTCGGCATGGAAAAAGTTATGGTCTGATGTTGCAGACAGGGACTTCGAAGGATTTGAACCAGAGACGAAGACCGAGGTAGAAGCTTTGGAGGCAATTATGTCCCTCTGAAAGTCGATGGGTCTGGAGGTGGATGACGGTGATGTAAATGAGTTCATCAAGGAACATGAGGAGGAGCACTCAATTGAGGAGTTGAAGGAGCTACAGATGATGCAACATACGGAGCTTCTGCAAGAGATTAGTAGTGAGGAGGAGGTAGAGTCAGAGGAAGTGGTTTCTACAAGTGAAATTAAAGACACGCTGGCAATGTGGGAGAAGCTTTCACGTTTCATTGAAAAGAAACACCCAGAACAAGTTTCAACTGGTCATGCTTCAGCACTTTTTAATGACATTTGTTTGTCACATTTCTGTAACATTTTAAAAGGCAGTCGAAAGCAAACCTCTTTGGATAGACTTTTATTCAAAAGTCCTGCAAGTGAAAGTGCCGAAAGTGCAGCCAAAAAGACAAAAACAGGTGACGATTAAATGAAAAATACGTAATGTTAAGCTTAGGTTAAGTTTAAAGTTAAGAAAGTGCAAAATTTTTACAATTAAGTTTTTGTGGTTTCATTTTAAGTAAAGAAAGTGCAGTTTTCGTTTTGTTTAAAGTAAAGAAATGCAGTTTTAGTTTACGTGTCTACAGTGCCTGCATCCCTTCCCCCCTCCCTCCTCCTCCGCCATTCACCTCCACTAGCCGCACTCGTCTGTCTCCAAGGTAAGAACACAGTACTAAATAACACTTTTTTATTTTATTTCATATATTTTGTTATGCATTGGTAAAGTATACATGTGTGTTTCTTAATTAAAAACGTCTTTTTTCATAATTGCGGATGGTTTGGGGATGTTTCACAGGGCTGGAACAGATTAAATCTATTTCAGTTATTTTAAATGGGAGAAATTTGTTTGATATATGAGTTGACTGACTTACAAGCTCAGTTACAGAACAAATTAAACTCGTATCTCAAGGTACCACTGTACTACATGATACCACTTAAAACATTTTAAAATTTTTAAATCAATATTGTTGTATTTGTGGAAACCATCTGACAATCCAAAGTGTATTATAACCATTTGTGATTAAAATGTATCTAGGTTATGATCAAATGATGTAATGGTCATTGATGTACCATAAACTTCCACCCTCTTACACATCTGAAAACAATATTTTCTGTAGGAGAAATGATCTCAACTTTTTTTTTTCCGAAATTAGAAATGGGGAGGTAGTCAGACTCCCACATGCGCCCGCCTGGGATCTACCTGGCATGCCCACAAGGGGGCGATGGTCTGCCCATCAGGGACCTTGCTCCATTGCAACTGGAGCCATTCTAGCACCTGAGGTGGAGGCCACAGAGTCATTCTCAGCGCCCAGACAAACTTTGCTCCAATGGAACCTTGGCTACAGGAGGGGAAGAGAGAGAAAGAGAGGAAGGAGAGGGAAAGAGGTATAGAAGCAGATAGGCGCTTCTCCTGTGTGCCCTGACCGGGAATTGAACCTGGGACTCCACATGCTGGGCCAATGCTCTACTGCTGAGTCAACTGGCCAGGGCCTGATCTCAATTTTTTCTAAAGGTTGCTACTGCTCCCAGCTTGGCACTTCCTGTATCTAAGGTTAGGACCACCCCAGCAGGTGAATGCAGGACTCATGACCATCAAAAACTTTTAAGAGGGAAGAAAATTTAAAATAAAACCCAATTTTTCTTGGTTTATAAGTGCCTGGCATGTTAAATATTTTTTATAACTTAATATATAAATGTCTGTCTCGGCCAAACTTTATCTGTTTGAGATATGTGCCTAGGACTCTAAAGCCCTGTTTAGCAGCCTCATTTTCCACTTAAAAAAAATCTTTAAAGAAGATTTAATTTTAAAAAAGGTTTTGTGGCATGTGATGAAAACCCAAAATAACCGTGGCTTAAAGAAAACAGAACTTTACTTTTTCAGTATGGAAGAACCCCAGAGATAAGAAGTTCAAAGCTAGTAGAGCAGCTTGTAAAGTTGCTGTGGTCCCAGGTTCCTTGACTGCTGCTTTACTCAGCATGTAGCTTCTTCCGGTGGTCCAAAATAGCTGCTTGAATTACAGACATTACAATAAGGTGTAAGAACATTTTTTAGAAGTTAAATATGACATTTCTTATCACTATTGGCCCAACACTTGGCCACACTTAGATGCAAAGGAGGCTGAGAAAAATAGTCCTGATTTCATGTGGCCAATTAAGCATCAGATATTCTATTACCAAAAAAGAACGCATATTGGGGTCAACTAATCATCTTTGTCACTGGGAAACTGCTTACACTTAATGTTTAGCCAGTAGCTGCGGCCATCACGGCCAGGCACATGCAGGTTCCCATGAGATTCAGACAGACAGTAAAGAAATTGTGGAGCTGAAAATTGGTGGGCCATTCCTTTATTCCAGCCTCTCAACCGGCTGGCGAGTAAAAAACACACTGGGCACCAAAACCCACTGACACATTCTCCAGTTCCACAACCAGGAGAATCTTTTCTGGTTTTTCCTAGAATCAGTCTTAGTCACCTCTTGTTTCCCATCTGCACATCTTCTCCCTCCTCTTTGCTCACATCCTGCAAAAGAAACATGGCCTCCTTCTCCTTCCTTCTTAAAACATTTTGGCACAATACCCCTCCTCCAGCACACATTAGCATAACAATGGCCCTTCCCAAGGAAGAAGGTAATTAGCTGTTTCACCTGGGCAGCATCATTCACGTGGGCAGCAGCCATTTTTAACAATAAAAGTGAGCAAAATTAAATAACAGAAATTTTACAAATTTATTTGCCTAACACTTAACAAGACTTTTTATGCTGTTACAGATCATGTCCTAAGTGCTCTGTATGTATTAACTTATTTAATTCTCATAACAACTGCAAAATAAGTGTTGTAACCTCCTTTTAACAGCTGAGAAAATGAGGTATACAGAGTCTCTTCTGTTTGTTTGATACCTAGTATAGAACCTAACACAGCACCTCTTACCCTAAACTATTTAAATAATGCCTTTTGATAACCTTGACTGACAATGAAAATGCACAGGTATGTAAGAGGCTGACTTAAAACCATTACTTTGGGTAATTATGTTTGCAAAGGAATTTAAATTACATATTGATACTTGTTTTCTAAGATTCCAGGAAGCATGCATTGCAAAGTTGTGTGCTTGAATGGAGAGCACTCGTTAGACTTGTTGGCTAACTATACCAAGGGGATTGGAATCACTAGTTGATGATTTAAATTGCTGGGTCTTGAGGTCCAGCAAGTCTTGACTTTCTGTGCTGTTGAACTTTGAGAAGTCTCAAAGACCTTGAGAAATGGATCTAGAACTGGGAAGGACCAGAATTTGGAGGTATCAGAGTGGCCAGCAGAAGGCTGGTTTGTTGTCATCTTTTTTACATTAGTGTTTTCCTGGAAATATAATATGACAAATAGCTTTTTATCACTAGGGCAGTTTGACCAAGAAATATATAAACAAAATCTACATTTCCGAAAAGCGCTATCCTATATATTTATTCACTTTCTAATTGCCGCTTCTATAGTCATTCCTGTTACAGCTCTCACTACGCAATGATGACAGGTCATGGGTTTTTTGCTGATTATTTTGCCATAGACTGTAATGTTTATTACAGCTTCCTCATCCTGTAGGGTGTTTGCCAAATAAAATATCAGAAAAGAAAGTCTGAAAGACTTTTATGTGTGGACCTTTTTTTAACATTCCTTAAAATATATTTCCTCTCTTCGCTATGAAGAAACTTCAGCTATAGAAGGCTTTGTACTGTGTTATAACTTTCATATCACCCTTTCCACGGCCATTTTTCTTTGGCTGCATGGTGTCTATCATTCATTGCAAGTTTACTTCATTCCCCTGGATTCGCAGCCGATGCTCTGTGGACCATAAAATTTCAGCTGCAAAACCAGAACATCTCATTATTTCTGAAATATCAAGCTTGTATCTTCTTGATAAATAATTCCTACTAGTATAATGTATCAGACTAAAACATATTTTCTGAGGCCAGTGAGGTTAAAGCGGCAATCTCACCTTTTTTAATTTTTTTGCCCTGAAGACAGTGATTTCCATATACAGAGTGACCCCGGTTTGTGTTGAACATGGGGAATGAGGCTGAAGCATGAAACGACACATATTGCTGTCAGAGATTTGAAATGAGGCCTGCTAACCTGTAGGCAGCCTTCCAGACTAATCAGTCCTTCATATTACCAATGTATTCAGATAGCTGCATACCTTAGCAGGCAATGGGCTGGGAAGTTTTTCCTTTCTTCTTCCTTTCCTCCTTGCCTCCCCCTTTTTTTAAATCACAGCCATTGACAAACATTACATTTTAATGCAATTCTTCCTCCTCTACTGCCGAGAGGGGGTGAGGAGGTAACCATTGACACCAAATCTCTGAGACTCTGGTCTCATCTGGTTTCTCTGATGCTTGAAAAGTGGGTGCGACTGTTTGGATTTGCTTTTGAATATACATCAGTCAGTGGTGCTTAAACAGGTGATAACATTTTTACTATTTCAGTTGACAACAGTCAGCGCACTGGAATTCAGCCACTTACTCAAAGTTGGCTGCCCATTCTAGTCAAGACATTTTTTAAGGAAATCGTGTCACCATTCAGAGTTTTGTTTGTTGTACATTGCAGGGTAGCAACACTGGGAAGGGGAAGAGGTATTTTAACAAGAATAATTTGTTTTCTTTTTCTGTAAGTCTTCTCTGTTAGTGTCTGTTTCATAAATAAGAAAATCTGCTAGAGTCTTGCCAAAAAATACCTCCACCTGGGTCTATAAATTGAATGATGATAGAATTAAATATGTATATATTTATGTTTTTTTATTTCTTCTTTATAGTTCCCATGAAGCAGAACTTCATAAGTTTTTTCCTACCATTTTTAATATCAAGAAACCATACATAATTACATGCATTAATTTAACATAGGTATATATTTGTGATATGTATATATGTATTCACACACATATATATAAGCACAATTCAGGTGACTTAAAAAGTCATTTCACCTGTCAATTATTCCACTATCTGTCAATTGGGCTGCCCTTCTGATAGCTGTTAATAATGTCAAGAAGCACAATGGCAATTGCCTACTTAGGCGAGAACTCATTTTCTAAGCTGGAACTGTAAGCAATAATATCCACAACAGTGGTTCCAACCTGCGGGCTTTGGACCCTTGGGGGACCAGGAATTATTCACGTGGTCTTTGCATCTATTGCAAACCACACCTTCTCAGGAGACTGAATCAGCAATATTCATGCATATAAGAACTATTTCTAAAAATATATTAAGTGCAATTATGATGATTAAAATTCTAAAATTCACTTACTAGCATTACTAAATTGATGGTATTTATGTGAGTATATTCTTCATTAAAAGTACAATTATCTTTTTTTTTTAAGGGGAAGAGGAAAATGAGAGATGAGAAGCATCAACTCATAGTTGTCACACTTTAATTGTTTACTGATTGCTTCTCATATGTGCCTTGTCCTAGGGGACTCAAGCTGAGCCAGTGATCCTTTGCTCAAGCCAGCGACCTTAGGATCACGTCAATGATCCCATGCTCAAGCAAGTGACCCTGCGCTTATGCTAGCACACCTGCATTCAAGCCAAAAAGTCCACACTCAAGCCTGAGACCTTGGGGTTTTTTTAACCCGACTTCTCAGCTTCCCCAGTTCACACTCTATCTACTGCGTCAATCAGGCAAAAGCATAATCATCTTTCAAGTAAGAGGTCTGACATTTTTTCCTTGAAAAAAAAGTCCTCATATAAACAAAAGCTCAGAAACCAGTGAGCCAATGAAGACAGTGAGTTACCTAGATAGGTATTCACAAAGGTGCTGCCTGCAGGAAGCAGGAAGAGGGGCTGGTACCAGAGGACCGCTTACAAACACATTACCATATTTCCCCATGTATAAATTGCACTCCTTTTTGAAAAATTTGGGGTCTAAAAACTAGGTGCATTTTATACAGTGGTTGTAGATTTTTTTACTTGTATTTCCCGCTTTTTCATGCTTGTTTTTGTGCTCATTGTTGAAGACAGTGATTCATCATCAGACACAAATGAGGATAAGCTAATGAATAGGAGTTTTGACAGTGATGAGTTGTATGAATTTATGATGAATAAAACTTGAGTTCAATAACTTTATGTAATACATTTTTTTTTTCAAATTTCAAGCTGCAAAATTAAGGTACATCTTATACATGGAAGCGTATTATACATGGGGAAATATGGTAAATTGACTTTTGACTCCTGGGGTCTCCATGGTAAGAGAGCCCCATCAATGTACTCCTTCATAGAGCCAAAGTGTCAGATGACCACATCATCCAGCAAATATTTCCTTCTGATAATAGAATCTGCACAGCCAAGTTTTCTTGACTGGCTTTGTCATCATACACTTCAATAGAAAGTACATCAGTTTGTTGAAGAATTTAGATAGTACTTTTCAAGCTAAAATATATAGAAACTTCTTTTAAGGGGAAAACTATATCATTGGGTTAACATATGATTTTGATTATTAAGGTTATTAAAATATGCAAATGTGAAATTAGGGATAACTCCCTAATACTAATGGTCTTGTTATAAATCAAGTATAATAAAAAACAATAAAATTCTAATTAATAACATTAAACATGATGTTATTTTGCTAAAACACTATTGTAAACTTGTAATAAGAAAATATGCTGAGCCTGACCAGGTGGTGGCGCAGTGGATAAAGCGTCGTACTGGGATGCGGAGGACCCAGGTTCGAGACCCCGAGGTCCAGTTTGAGCGCGGGCTCATCTGGCTTAAGCAAAAAGCTCACCAGCTTGGACCCAAGGTCACTGGCTCGAACAAGGGGTTACTCGATCTGCTGAAGACCCGTGGTCAAGGCACATATGAGAAAGCAATCAATATACATCTAAGGTATAGCAACGAAAAACTGATGATTGATGCTTCTCATCTTTCTCCGTTCCTGTCTATCTGTGCCTATCTCTCTCTCTCTCTCTCTCTCTCTCTCTGCCCCTGAAAAGAAAAAGATATATATATGCTGATTGTTTGACCTATATAACCTACCATGTGCTATGAAATAATTCAACTCTTCCATCATTTTTTTCTTTTTAAGCTATTTTAATTTTACATTACATTCTCTTATAATTTTTTATAAGTGAGAGGAGGGAAGATAGTGAGACAGGCTCTCTCTTTTTCTTATTCAGTGAGAGGAGGGGAGGCAGAGACAGACTCCCACATGAGCCCCTACGGAGATCCACCAGGCAAGCCCACTAGGGGGCGATGCTCTGCTCATCTGGGACATTGCTCGGTTGAAGCAATGGAGCTCTTCTTAGTGCCTGAGGTGGAGGCCATGGAGCCATCCTCAGCACCCGGTCCAACTTGCTTCAATTAGCCATGGCAGGACGTGGAGAGAGAAAGAGAGAGAGAGAGAGAAGTGAGAGCGGGTGGGGTGGAGAAGCAGATAGGCACTTCTCCTATGTACCCTGACTAGGAATTGAACCTAGGACATTCACATGCTGGCTGATGCTCTACTACTGTGACAACTGGCCAGGGCCTAAACACCACATGCACCCCAAACAGAATCCACCCAGCAACCCTTTCTGGAGCAGGTTCTCAAATGAGCTGAGCTAGTTTTAGTGCTCAGGCAAAATGCTCAAACCAATTGAGCCACTGGCTGGGAAAGGGGAAGAGAGAAGGGAGGGTGGAAGGCAGAGAGAAACAAATGGTCACTTATCTTGTGTGCCCTGATGTGAACTTAAACCTGGGACATCTATACACCAGGTTGGTGCTCTATTCACTGAGAAAACCAGCCAGGGCTATAATTTTTTTAAAAACCACATTAAACTATAAAATTGTTATAGAATAATAATCCCAAAATTCTGAGAATACACAAGCATCTGAGGACCCCAGATGGAGAAACACTGTTTTAGATACATAACATGCGATCACAATAAACAAAATACTGGGCGCCACCTTGAGCAAATATTTTAGGTAGAATGTCATCCAACATAGCAACATCCTTTTAAAAAAAATCACTGTTAAAAGTGCAGTGACAGAGTTCAGCATTGACACCTAAAAATAAGTATGTAAAAGCACATCAACCTTTCAGATAAAGAAGACCTTTTTTTCTGGATAAGAGATAGAAATTTGTGATAATTTGATGAAGCATTTTTCCAAATGACTTTTCCTATTTACCAGAATGCTTGCTCAGTTCATTTTGCATTTTTTTTTAATTTAGAAGTTAGAAACAAAAATTTTATTTAGAAAAAGAATATTTTAGTGGCTTCCTTTTATGCCCATGAACCACTTGCTTCCTTTCTGAAGTGTGAGCCATGTTGCTAAGCGTCTGTCCTTTATTTAACCCGCCTCACACCCTGTTCTGTAAGCAGCGCGACTGGCCTCCGATGTTTAGTGCATGCAGTGAGGAGCTCGCCAACTGGCAGCTGCACCAGATTACTCACAAACTTCGGGTGATTCAGCTTGAATGAGAGCTACAAATTGCCAAGGATTTATGTGTTCACAGTTTTACAATCCCAGAGACTTGCTAGCCAAATGCTACCTGTATTATTGCCCAATATTCATGTAATGGATTTTGATTTTCTTGACAGCCATTCTTATTTATTTATTTATTTTGCTTTACTCTAGAGAAATTTTACTGTATGGCTTCAATAATAATCTCTAATTCAAATGCACAAATAGTCAAGAAATTTCCATCTTTGTTGTTTTGGAGGGTTTTTTTTCCCTCTCTCCCTTGGAGTTTTGCTGGCATTTCTATGGAATTAATTCCACAAGAAAGAAACATCTCTGAAGGACCCACAATTGCAGGATATTTTTCCCATTTGGGGGTGTTATTTAAGAACATGCTCAAATTGGTATTTTATTCAACAAATTGGGTCATTGAATTAATTATCTAGAAGGCATTGCAAACATGTGAGTGAACTACCAATTTACATATATTTAAGACAGTTGGGTTCATTTTGTGACATTGTGTTTCTACAATTGTCCCTACCATGTACTTAGTATTTTTGCATATTTTATTTGTAATTCTACCCATAATCCCCCAAGAAAGATTTTATAAAAATTTTTAAGAAGAGAAAGCTGGCTCAGAGAAATAAATTTGTTCAGCTTATGACGTTTCATAAATTGCTGAGCCAAATTGCAAAGAAAGGCTGGATTTCCGAGTGTCTCCATGCTGCCTCACAGAATAGGGGCCATTGCCGTGGGGGACTCCAATGCTTTTGGCAAAGGGGCAAAGAAAAGGTACAAATAGAAGAACATAAATTATATCACGACTTTGCATTATTTTAATCGATGTTTACTGAGCAACTATAGCATTATATCCTGATCTAAATGCTGCAATTAAATAAGTCATGCTGAGCCAGAAATCAAGTCTCGGAAAATTTCAAATAACTGATTTATGATGTATGTACAACACATGTATAGTATGTTTTCTGACAACAGTATAGTTAAAACTGATAAGAATTAACTATGAGATCCTAAAATACCTGAAAATTAAGAAATACATTCAGCTGAGTTTTTTCTGCAATGAATTGCCTGATTATATCCCTTGGCCGCTTTTTAATATTTCAGCAGTATTTTAAGAGTAACTCATGCAAGTTCTTTATATATCCAAAATATTAATTACACTGGGGAACAAAATTTTTGTTGCATCCACAAAAACACTTGTTCTTACCTAATTCGAGTGTGCTGATCTCAAACCTGACATTAGTTTTTCTCTGTAAGCTAGATATTTTGCAATTCAAGATTTTAGGTTTTCATCTTATTCTAAATTTAGTTTAACATTTAGTTTAACATAATAAAGTAGAATGTCTTCTTGGGCATCCTCTTTGTGAAAATATAATAATTTATATAATGCAGTAAATACACTAGTTCACTAAAAGATATGATTGCATCAGAATTTGTCTACAATTTCAAAATAGAACATATAAAAACACTTATTTTAATCATAAAATCTGCGCAAAACTTATTTAAATTCTATTCAGGCAAAACTTTGCATTTTGTAGCTCTTGCGTTTGTGTTGAGAACAATCTCGTTTGACGCTCCAGCAGTAGCCTGCCATCATATTTCTGTCCCATCACCCCTGATAACGCTCTTTCATTGTCTTCTAATCTTGATGAAAGCATTCTCCATGCTTATCACTAATAGCTCCAAGATTTTCGGGAAACTTATCAAGGTGACTGTTCAGGAAGTGAATCTTAATGCTCATGTTACATCCAATGTCACTGAAAGCCAACAGCATCCTTTGAACCAGAAGTTCATAGTTTTCTGCTTTTTTGTTGCCAAGGAACTTCTTTGTAACTGCCACAAAAGACTGCCAGGCTGCTTTCTTCTCCTTATTCATCTTCCTGGCAAATTCTTCGTCACGTATGAGGGTTCGAATTTGAGGCCCATCGAATATACCTGCTTTTATCTTCTTGAAAGACAAAGCAGGAAAAACAAATAATATATTGAAAGCATTCCCTTTCTTTATTCAAAGCCTGAACACACTGCTTCATTAAGCCAAGTCTGATGTGAAATGAGGGAAAATGATCCTGTCTCGATTAACTACAGGTTCATTCACAATATTTTGCATCCCTATTTCCAGAGCTTCACGTTTCGACCACTCCTTCCGTGTCCAGTGTTTCTCCCAAGTTCGGCTGTCCCACAAACACAGAAAGCAAGGATACTTTGTGCAACCTCTCTGTTGTCATAGCAGGAAATTTACCATTTTAAGATACACACAAATGATCCAGTTATGCTCCTCATACTTCAGAGAGTCAAGGACAATTTTTATGTCATTATAATCTTCTCACAGATGAGTTGAATAACCAATTGGAAGTGCTGCATAAACATTACCGTTGTGTAGGAGAACACATTTCAGACTTCATTTAGAGCTGTCAAGAAATAGCCGCCATTCTGTTGGACTGTAAGTGGTAACACCTAGCTAGCTGAGAAGACTACTGATATCATGGCAGTAAACAAAGTGTTTGTCTTCATAAAAAAAGTCCACAAAAATTTGTTCACGTTTCCTGAAATGGGAAACTGTACCTGACCAGTAAGGTACATTCTTCTCTTGAAGCCTGGAGGCTAATAACTCAGCTGTTTCTTTGATAGGCCCAAATCTCTTACTAAGTCATTCAATTCGGGTTGGCTAAACTGCTAAGGGGTTAATGACTGCTTGGCATCAAAGAAGACCCTTCAGATTCTACAACCATTTCCTCATGCATCTTATCAAAATACACTTGATTACCATGTTCCCTTTCTTCATCCTTAGAAGAAATAAAACCATTGAAAATTGGAACTGGGAGTGTCTCAAGAGTGTGGGGTAGGTCGTATTGCTGAAGGAATATTAGGATACGCGATTGTATGCTGTTTTTTCTTGACAATGCCCTTTGTATGGATCAGACAGAACAGTCACTGCTGTGGTCCTTAAGTTCACGCCAAACCATGGGAATGCCAAAAGGCATTCCTTTGCATTTAGTTTTTGTCCAGTCATGAAGCATTTCTTCAGAATTATGATACACAATATGAGGAGCTCAATTCTTGTCTTGATCGCCAAGGAGAACTTGAAAATAGGCAATATATGCACGCGTCACAATTGATGAAATATTGCACCTTTGACGCTGAAGTGTGGAACAGCCACATATATAACAGAAGGTGTCAGGACTATTCTTACATTTACGCCTACTCGAAGAAGCCATGATTCAATCTTAAAACAAAATAAGAGGGTGTTTTTTTATCAGATAATTTTTTACATTTAAAAACAACTACAATTATGTCAAAGTGATGTTTGTAAAACATTAATTGCCTTGTGGTTATGTTCAATCCAAGAGTCGTTGCCCTTTAACTCCAATTTAAAAACTAATACATGCCATTAACTGTAACAAAAAGAAATTAAAATTGCAAAAAAACTAGGGCACACACCAAAAAATGGATTTCAGGTTTGGAATCAGCGATGCAGAAATATATAGGAAAAGTTCTAAAACCCCATGCAACAGAAAATGAAAAAGAAAAATTGTTCCCCAGTATTATTTGTTTTATATATACATTGAAAATCTCATCTTCTCCCTTTTAATTTTGTTTTCTTTTATTATTCAGAAGGTTTTCACTTTTATATACTGTAGTTAACTTTGTCATCTTTTCTTATAATTTTTGGTTTTTTCTCTTATTTAATAATTTCTTCTCTTTTTTGAAGTCTTAAAATGTTCTATCATTTTATATGTAATTTGTTTTACATTTAGGTTAGTAAGGTGATTAACATATCTAAACTTCATAATATATGGTAAGACCTAGAAACCAAAGTTTATATTTTTTAATATGGAAGAACCAATTGTCTCAATACTCATGTAAAGCTCTACATTTACTTCTCTCTGTTTCCAGATTCTTCCATCCTTTCTCCTGATTCATTTATCTATCCCTCCACTAACACTTCACTCTGATAATTTTTATGGCTTTCTCATAAGACTTAATAACTAGTGGCATAAGTCTTGCCGTACCTCAGAATTATCTTGGGATGGTGGTCAGATGGGGTAAGAGAAGAATTCTATATTTTATGATTAATCTCAGGCCTGTGCCTCTGGATTGTGACCTTCGCAAGTGTTTATTAAGGGGTACAGCTCCCCCCCCTTTAAGTTAGAAAGTACCAAGGGAGAAGGAAGAGCACCCTCCCTCAGCTGGGAGAAAGCTCTTAGAAAGTCTTTTCCTCTCAAATGAAAGCCTTTGTTGTGGGTGTGAATTTCACAAGCATTCCTTTTCCTCTCCCCTGCCAGAACTGCAGGAGATTCTTCTTGATCTTCACTGTGAGATGCTGATGGAGTACCTGGAGGCAATGAACATGACATTCCTTTGTTAACCTTTTGATGATATGGGGGAGAATTTTAAAAAGGCACAAGAAAACTTATTTTGGGCAGGTGATGAATATGTTCACTATCTGGCTGGTGATGGTTTTATAGGCAGGTACATATGCCAGAGCGTATAAAATTATACATTTTATTTTGGGCAGTTTATTGTATGACAATTATACTTCAACAGATCTGTTAAAAAATTCACCATGTCAAAGTGCTGCAACGATTAAAGTGAGTTCATACTGACATGTAGTTAAGCTCTCAGTAAATGTTCAGTGTGTCCGTAAAGTCATGGTGCACTTTTGACCGTGACCAGTCAAAAGTGCACCATGACTTTACGGACACACTGAATATTATGATTGTTGTTATTATCAGCCCAAATGAGTATCATGGTAGTTCCTCCTTCACTGGATTGGGGCAGAACTGAGTGAGGAAGTGCATGTAACATGCCTGGTTGTGTACTAAGCACCTCACAGGGGTTCCACAGATGTTGCCAGGAGATGGGGGTGGTGGGAAGAGTCAATTTATTGTTGTTATTCTCGTTTGCTGGTTTTTAATAGTTAAATAGTCTCTTCATCTTTCAAGTACTTATAGCTCTTTTTAGTTTCCCACTAGCCCGGTGTAGTAGACTCAGACAGAGATAACTATTACCACTAAGTCACCAGAGGTACACACTACTAAATACTTTTGTTCCCACCTCCTGGCTTCTCCACATAATGAGAGAAGAATGTACTCTTGTGAGAGTACTCTTGTTGAGAGCACTTACTGAAGATCTGTCCGGATACTGTGGGGCACAGAGGGGTAGACCCTAGTGCAAATTTAAGGGGTTTGAGCTTCATTTCTCAGTTAATCTTCAGAACAACCTTGTAGAGTTTCATTATTATCAGTATTATTAGTCCCATTTTACAAATAAAGGAGTTATTGATCTCCAAACCATAATTTTAAAACCCTTCTACTAGAAAGCTTGTCCACTGGCTCTTACCAGATAATTCCTGGTAAGAAGTTGTTAACGTGAGTTCTCGACTAAGCAGAGGCCTGGAGGAAACAATTGGAGCTGCTGGTCTCTGTGAATGTCTTTGGAGGTTTGACTTTGTGGAGCAGAGTCTCAGGGAGGTAGCAGAGCATCCTTAGCAGTGGTGGAATTCAGCCGGTTTGCACCAGTTTGGCAGAACCAACACCTAATTTTTTGTTGAGTTCAGCAAACTAGTTGTTAAAATGGCACTTGTAATCAGGGTTCTCTCTAAGGTGGGCACCTGTGCAGCCGCCCAACGTGGAAATCACAAATTTACATTCCTTACTCTTTTTTAACGTTCATCTGTACAACAGCATATTCTAAGCACCTGTAGTAATGTTCATTCCGTCCACAGGTGAAAAAAATTCCAAGTGAGGATGCCAATCAAGAAGCAATATGGAAATACAATAAAATAGCAGTTTTATTATTTTTTGTCCTTTATTATTTAATATTTTTGCATTAATATTTTTAAACTCTCATAACATAATCTAGTTATGTGTACCTCTTTTATTGTTCTTATTTGTATTAACTGCATGAAATAAAAAACTATCTTTTGGTATATCATTTTTTATATTTAAAACAGTCATTAGGGCAGAGAACCAGTTGTTAAATTATTTGAATCCCACCACTGGTCCTTAGACAGTATGGGCAGAGCAACCAGGAAGGATAGGCAGGGCTTTCATAGGGAGGGTCCTGTGCCAGTACCCGGTGGAGCTGTTGCAATTGCCTAAATGGATGGATAGAGGTTCTATGACATTCAGGGAACTCAAGTGAGCAGAAGAATATCACAGGACCTTCTTGTGAGTGCTTGTGACTGGTTGTGTGATAGGTCTTTTAAGAGCAAAAGAAAAAAGAATCTTTAATAAATTCATACTGATTATATTTGCCTGACCTGTGGTGGTACAGTGGGTAGCACGTTCAACCTGGAACACTGAAATCATTCTGATTATTTTTGTCTGTGTAAAATGGTAGATACTCTTGTTGGTGTCTGACTTTGCCCCTTGTCCCCTTTTAGATTTAATTTCTAACCCCTCAGTGTCCTTAATTATATGCTTAGATGGTTCAGATCATTATTAAATGTTCATTTAGGTTTATAATTTTCTATTTATTACAAAATGTTAAATGTTTCGCATATAATATAATTCAGGGGGGAATTAATATGATTAACCTCTCAAAGAAAGAGTATGAGAAACTGATGGGGAGGTTAAGTAGAAAGTAAAGTTCTATGTGAGGCAATGAAACAAATTTGGTTTTGAAACATATAACTTGGCAGGTTAAACACTGTTTAAAATGTAAGAGCTAAGGCCTTGCTTAACAAGACAGGAAAGTATTCACCTTGGAGAGTTGCAATAACATCTTTTCACCTGTATAGGTAAAGATATCATTTTCTCTACTACATGGCTCTTCTCTATAAAATGGGGTGTATTCTATTTATTGCACCTACTTCACAGAGATGCTGTGAGGATCCAATGAGATCAGACCCATTGGAGTGCTTTGAAAAAGAGAAAGCAAGATTTAAAAAAAAAAGATATTACTACTGTTAACACAAAGAACAATGGTAAAGAAGAGTGTTGGGAAAACAGATATGTCAGGCTTGCTCACTTGTACTTTGACTGATTAGAGTGTGAGCACGTGGCAGTGCCACATGTGTATAATCTATGTAATGCTACAGGTGCTGGCCCTCAGGGTGGATTGCAGATTGCCTGACTCCCACTGTGAGGGGCCATCTTGCTGTTTGTTTGCCTGAAAAGCAGTTTTCCATGGCCTGTTTGCTCATCTGCAGTTGCAAGACTCTATTAAATGGAAATGGCACAACACTTTCTGGCTCTGCAGTTTCTCTTTTCTTTATCGTCTGCCCGAATTCAATGTGAATCTGCCTGGCCTTGGCCACTAACATTACATCTGGCATAGTGGGCAGTATTCGAATCAGATCTGTATGGAGCCACCAACACCCTTGAAGGTTAGGGTAGAGGAGTGGTCATTGTTCTCCAGCAGATGGCTCCCCATTGCTGTCCTTTTGGGGTCTGTTTTTTACAGCCCTATGAGAAGAAACTGAGAGCTCTGTGGGAGAGGCTGCCCAAGGTCAAAACCTCCAGGATGAGCTGCACACTGAGTGTCAACAACAGCATGAGCTGGAATGGTTACTGGAGAAAAAGTTGCAGATTCAAGAACTGCAGGTCAGACTACAGGTTAAGAGACAGCAATGACTTGAACCGGAACTAAGGCTGGAGAAGAATACCAACTGCTCTTGAGAGCTGCAGTGTGAGATGCAGGCTGAACACCAATGCTGCCTGGAACTGCAACAGTCACTGGTGAAGTAATTATGGGTTCACAAGCTTTAATTTGCCCTGAAAGCTGAACATTGGCAGCGACAACTGTTAGTGAAATAACTATGGGGTTTAAGAGCTTGAGCTTCAGCTTTAGGCTGAGATCCAGCAGATGCAAATGTTGAAGTGGGCGTTGAACAGAGCAGCATCCATGCTGGTGAATTGGCTCTGAGTCGGCAGGAGCAGGCCTTTCCAACTCCTCCTCTTCTGAGAAGGAGTTTGGGCTGAAGCTGCCATCCATAGGCTCAGAGCCTAGCCAGTGGTCACACAGAAGTTAAAGACCCGACTGCCAAGGCTGCCTCAGGGATAGGCACAGCCCCCTCTGCAGGTGGTGGAGCACTCTGTGGTCCAGCCCTACACCCTGGAAGAGCTGATGGAGTTAGAGGCGAAATTCAGGCAGGAACCCACTGAGCTCCTGGCAGCTTAGTTGCTGAGGTTGTGGGATATAAGGAGTGGATGGCATCATGCTCTCTGGAAGAGTGATGGAGAAATTGGCAACCATTACCACACACTCCTCCTTGAGGCAGCATCTTCAGAACTGCCGTTAAAACCCAGGAAACCGTATCCTATTAGAATGGGTCATGGCTGTCATTCGTACAGTCTGGCAGAATGCTGGAGACTTGCCAAAGGCAGTGAATCAGTGGCAGACATATACGAAACTGTTCCAGATCCTCTGGGAACTAGGCATGAAAAATACTACTTTCACTCTGAGGTCCTGTGGGCCATGGAAGAAAGTATTTATGTCAGAGGTGAGGGACCTTATTCTCTGAGCACCCTGCAACCCTTTTTGGGTCACTAGAGGCTATCTTGAGCCCCTCAGTGGGACAGGCCATATATGCAGTTACACACTGTGGCAGATTTGAGGTAGCTGGAGACAGCATGGGACGTAAGGCTGTGCAGGCTACTGCCCATGCTGCCCCCTTGACTAACAAGAGAAACAGTCCTATAAAGGCTCCCCAAACACAGATGTGGGTAGATTTGATTGCGGCCAGGACAGATAAAGAAAAATTAGATGGCAGATCTAACAGAGTTCTGTTAGAGCTTTGGTGACAGCTTAAGCCACAACAGAGGTTCTAGCCACTGAAAAAGTGGGGAAGCAAGTGGCCCTGGAAACTGCCAGGAAAGTGGCTGGTGTTTGGGTTGCACAGTTGCAGGATTACTTGTTGGAGACAGCTGAGGAAGAGGAGGATCCCCAAGACCCATTGTCTGACTTTGAATAGGGGGAAGGCCAAGGGACCCTTGTAATAAGGATGGGAGGGGGGCACAGGCCCCATATGGAATTGGCAATCCACTGGTCCCCTTCTAATGTGCAGCTGGTGTTGGCATTAGAAGATAATAGTACTTTTCTGCAGCAGCAACTACAAAGGTGGCACAGGCCTTGAATGTGCTTGACCCCGCCAGGCCCTGTGAACTTGCTGAGGGATTTAGATGGGGCTTGTGGTAACTGACAGCACACTATGGAAAGGTGTTGAGGCCCATTAATAAAGAGCTGTAGGACTAGTTGCCTGTAATGGACCTTTACCTTGGTGATTTGCTCAGACAGTTGGGCTGTCTATTGTGGACTGATCGTTGAGCATTATAATGGACTCTTTAAGCAGGAACTTTGACAAGAGGAGGGCAGTGGCTCCCTTGTTGGATGAACATGCCACTGTAGACAGTATGATAGACCCTGATGGGGGGGAACCATAGCACCTGTGGAGGCCCTCCTGCACTGGGAAACTGTTTCCATCCAGATGCAGAGATGTACCAAGGACATTTTCTTCAGTGGACATAGCCCTGGACTACACAGGCCCTCCCACCACTGTGGGATAGGCGGCTACTGGTGGGCCTTCAGTTAACTCCCTGGCAGACTGCTCAGGTGAAGGGCACTTTGTAGTTATTGTATAACTTGTGCTGTTGCTGTAGTCTGTTAGTTTTTGTAATGTACCTCACTCTTGCCACAGAGACCATCGCAGAAGGTATTTGTCATGTAGATTGTGAAATAAGCAATTCTAAAGGGGTGGAATGTTGGGAAAACAGCTGTTAGGCTTGCTCGCTTGTACTTTGCCTGATTAGTGTGTAAGCATGTGGCAGCACCAGGTGTGTACAGTCTATGTAAGGCTATGAGTGCTTGCCCTCAACGCAGATTACAGATTGCCTTCCTACCACTGTGAGGGGCCATTTTGCTGTTTTTTTGCCTTAGAAACACTTCTCCCCTGCCCATTTGTTCGTCCACCATTGCAAGAACCTATTAAATGGGTGTGAGCCAATGCTTTCTGGCTCCACAATTTCTCTACTGTCTGTCTGAATCCATTGTGAACCTGCCTGGCCTCAACCACTGGCATTACCTAGGGTGATCAGTCTGTCCTACCTTCTAAATACTGGCTAGAGACTGGCAGTCATTATTGAAATATAACCTCTTTTTTAATGCTTTTAGTCTTAATTTACCAGCAAACATCATCTTGAGCAGTGGTCAGACTTAACCTATTCTTAGCCATTTCTTTCTCTGTAAAGATGAAATGTGGGAAGGTTTGCCTTATCTGCTTTTGTTTTCCTTTGGGGAATTGAAGATAAGTGGAAAGAATGGAATAAACAGAAGTGTCATCAGAACCTGGATTTTAATTTAGGTTGCTTGGAAAAGAAAATAATTTAGGTGGTTTGTCACATTGAGTAAAACCTTCAGGAAAAAAAATCCCTTATTCTTGTTAGGATTCTTTTCTTATCTCTTAGTTTCAGAGATATTAGGTATGCAGTGCTGAATTTCTAAAAATTCTAACCTCCCATAATAATTATGTGCCAGGTAATAATGACAATAGCTATCAAAGAAGGTTTGCCTACCTACACTTACAAACAGGGAAACAGATTAGGGGAGCCAAGTGATTCACCCAAAGTTTATACAAAGTCAGGTGCAAAAGCCAAGTCTCCCTTCTTCAGTTTCTCTGAAGGATGTAGCTGGTCCACCATGCTAGCACAGGCATCCCTACATGCTGCAGCCCCAGCTTCTCTCCAGCCATGGCTCTCACCCTGTTCACACATTAGAATCACCTGTAAAGCTTTTTAAAAGTACTGATGCTTCAAAAACACAATAAGATAAAGCCTTGCACCCGTTAAGATGGCTACTATTATTAATTAATAAAACAGAAAATAAGTGCTGGCAAGGATGCAGAGAAATTGTATCCCTTGTGCCCTGTTGGTGGGAATGTAAAATGGTATAGCTTCTATGCAAAACAGTATAGAACTTTCACAAAAAAAAAAAAAAAAAAAAAAAAAAAAGCTATATATTTCAGCAATTTAACTTCTAGATTAAGGTGACCAGATTTTAAAATTGGTAAAGCAGGACACCATTGACCGGGGGAGGGGGGGGCATTCTTATTAAAAATTTGGTCTATATGGAGCAAAAAAGTTTTCATAGAATGCAAAAATAGTATTGTAATATATTTTTAAAAATTTTAACATAAGTACAATTTACAAATACATTAAAAAATTATGTATAGTATTATTTTATTCTTTGGCATATTTCTCATTTGAATGAATATTTTTAAGTAGATTGCTGTTGTTGTTTAAAAGGTCATGAAATTTTTCACAAGAATTTGTTAAATTATATTTCACACATAAAATGGCTTTCAAAGTCTCAACACTTCATTGTGATTTTTCTGATATCCACACTTTATTTACCTTAGAAAAAATGCATTCAGTCTCAGCATTAGTTCCTGGTAAAGACAGCGTGTATTCCACAATTTTTAGTGCATTATTGTATGGAACATGGTTTGTTTCAAAATGATGAAATATTTCTAACCATTTGTTGTCTGTTGTGATTTTTGCTGATGCCCAAGATTTAACCTTTTCCTTATCAATCTATTTTTTTAATAATGATACCTCACTAAAAAGATCATTTTTGAAAATATTACTATATGGGAAATTTTGAGTGAGTCAGAGGGATCAGGTTACACGATCCGAAAACCGATGCCGGAGCTACACGAGCACTCCCCGCGTCCAGCCCACCGCCCACTGGAGACCGAGTGGCTTGCACCTTGCAGAGCCCAGAGCTGCACGCCAGCATCCAGGACCGCACCTATGGGTAGTTAGGGGACTTGACAGCTGCCGCCCCAGCAGATATGCCCCACCCAAAGTTCTTTGTTTCAGGGCCCCACTGAAGTTCTTTGTTTCGGGGCCCCTCACGGGGCAGCCAGCTATTGCGGCAGTGCAGGCGCTTACAGGTCGAAGTGGGGTCTCCCCACCTAAAACCGTATATTCCCTTCCCGTTCTCCTACCATTCCCTAGCTTTTCATGCATTCTTTCCAAAAATCGGGACTTTTTTAAAACACCGCAGGACGCGGGACAAATTGTTAAAAATCGGGACTGTCCCGCCAAAAGCGGGACATCTGGTCACCTTATTCTAGGTATATACACAAAAGAATTGGAAACAGGATCTCAGATTGGTATTTGTACACCCATGTTCATTGCAGCGTTATCCACAATAGCTAACAGGTGGAAGCAACCTAAGTGTTCATCCACAGATGAATGGATAAACATAATGTGGTATGTCCACACAGCTGAGGATCATTCAGCCTTAAAAGCACAGGCAATTCTGACACATGCTACAACATGGATGAACCTTGAGGACATTATGCTAACTGAAACAAGCCAGTCACAAAAGGACATAATTCCCACTTATAGGAGGTATCTAGAGTAGTCAATGTATAGACAGCCCCAGGTTGCCAGGGGCTTGGAGGAAAAGGGAAAGAGAAGTTATTGAATGGGTAAAGGGCCTCAGTTGCAAAATAAATTCTGGGGATAGATGGTAGTGAGGATACATAACGAGGTGAGTGTACTTAAGGCCCCTGAAATGTGCACTTAAAACTGGCTCATATGGTAAAGTTTTATGTGTATTTTATCCCAACTTGAAATAACTTTTTACAAATACTGGTGTCTGGGCTAAGCGAATGATCCTCTGGGTCAGACTCCCTGAGGATTCGCTGTTTCTTTAAAACTTCTTGGAGCTTTCTGCAGCAGGTAAGTGTTGAGGATTTTTGCTCTAGCACCACGGCCCCCACACGGACCTTATTCCCTGGAAGACTCGTCTTTGGGACCAAAATGTCACTTGCTAGTTTAAGCCAAAATAAAAACAAACATCACTGGCATCACCTCCTGTGAATATTCTCTTGAGATTATTCTTCTTGGAGAAAAGAAAAGACGCTTTTGTCTTGGGTTTGTGGGCAAGAAAGAGTCTTCTGTGTGCTTACTCTGTTCTGCAACAAACCTCAGTCTGAATTATCTGACCCAGCAGAAAAGCTCTGGTATCTTAAGAAAGCAAGAGAAGCCCAGAATCCAATGGGGGAATAGTGCCTGGGGAGTCAGAGAACATTATGGTGTTGTATAAATTTCTGGTGAGGTTTCAGCCTGCAGCATTGTCCTGAATTCTATGCAAAACACCAGGGATGCCAGTGAATGGGAAGGTGACTGGGATAATCACAGGCCTCCGGCTTACTGTGATGATGATGTGAGAAAAAAAAATAGGTTTACAGTCAGAGAAGGAGAGAAAATAAAGAAGAGGAGGTTGGTGGAGTGTGCCAAGGGATGGTGAAGAGTACTGTGCAAACCATCTGCGAAGATGAAGATACCCTCTCACACACTATTTGCGTGCCCTTCTGCAAAGAAGTGGCGAGGAATTTGGTTTAGGTCTGAGGAAGGGAATGACTGATGGGAAGATGACAACCCTTAAAGTCTTTTCTCTTTTCTACATATGTGGGAGTGGGGTGACTCTTTCTCATTCTGGATATTTTTCCACCACGCTGGTGAGAGGCTGTGTTGTTTTAGGGCATTATTGTCCAACAGAACTTCCCGAGATGACGATGTTTCAGCAGCATGGGGGCGCACGCTGGTTTTTACTGACTTGTGGAGTTGATTGTTTCATTTTCAGGATTTAAGTTTAGTGTTTTGTTTTCAGAATTTAAGTTTAGTGCTTTGTTTTCAGGATTTTCATGACCTAGTTGATAAGAATCATCATTAGTATAAACTGATTATTAAATATATTAAAATAAAGGTAATAAATACTCAAAACTCATCAGTTCTTAATTATTTTACTACATTTTACTGTTATGGCTTCACTGAGGTTAGCACTGTTCAATATGGTAGCCACTAGCCACATTGACCATTGTGTACTTGAAACTCATTAGTATAACTGCAGAAAGATATTTTAAATTTTATGTAATTTAAATTAATTTACATTAAATAGTCACATGTGGCTAGTGACTACTGTAATGGAGAATGCAGGTTTTGAGTTTTTGCAAAAATCTGTCTCTTTAATGACAGTTATAAGAAGAGATTTATTTCAATTGCAAAATGAGTATCTTTCTTTTTCATTTTAATGATTTTGGCATTTAATATCGGAGTATTTAGATCTGACCTCAAGTTACCTGGGTAGGCAGGGATGGAAGGTGCTGTAGAGAGTGATGAGAATTCATTCTAAATTGAATTCTTGGTGCCTTATGAGTTTGCATGCTAATGCCAGCAGAAAATGCTTCAGCTTGCTGTTGTGTGAACCCATGAACAGAAGCCAATAGAACATACTTGTCTGGTCCACAGCTGACTTTGGATGCTGGACGACATCGACAGGAGGTTCTGGGGTTTACTTAAAGGTCAAAAACAGTACTAGAGTCCTCAGTTTGAGAAGGGACTCCAACCAGAATCCACTATTTCCAATACCAACAAAATGTGACTCAGATTGCAAGGGAGTGATCACAGCTTTCCCAAGCTAAGGTCAGCTGTGGTCATACAGCTGGGGAGTTCTGAGCAATTGCCACTTAAAGCTATTGCCTCAGATGTACCCAACCCATTTCCCTGTCCCATTCCCCCCAAGTAGCTCCCTACTTTAATTTCCCTGCAGGTTTTAGAAAGGATACATTAAATTATAATCACTAGCTGTTTAGTGAGCAGCCTTTTGTGACTAATAATGACTGCAATGAGAGAAAAGAAAAGGGATGTAATGCTGGTGGTTGAGGCCAGGCAGGTTCACATTGAATTCGGGCCGATGATAGAGGAACTGCAGAGCCAGAAAGCATTAGGCCACACACATTTATTGAAGGCTCTCAGAGACAGGCGAGTGACTAAACAAAGAAAAACCTGCTTTTCAGAGTGGAGGGCAAGGGATCGGGAAAACTGCCCCTCACAGTGGCAGTTGAAGGAAACAGGGAACTGCACCTCGCAATGGCGGGAGAGCAATTTGGGAGACTCGCCACTGAGGGAAAGCACCCGTAGCTTTTCATGAGACACATGCGTGGCTTTCTGCCACATGTTCATGCACTAATCTTGCAAAGTGCTTGTAGCTGGGAAACCAGTGAGCAAGCCAAACACAGCTGTTTTCCTCACATTCCACTCCTCTAGGGTTGCTCACCTCTCATGAAATACAGAACAGGTATCTTCACGATGATCCCTATGTAAGGAGTGAAGTACATTACATCAACAGAAACAGTACAGACTACAGCAACAGAATTACAAAAGTACAAGCTATGGGCAAACTAAAAGAGTAGTCAGTGGCACCAAAAGAGGCAAATCTTTCCCTTCTGGCAGAATACAGGAGAGAGTTTTGTCTGCAGACAGCATATTAGCTGGTACCAGAGGCCACTCTGGGTGGGCATACCAAATTTTATTGGCCTGTACACAAGGATCTGCTGGTTCTATGTGTAATAAAGTGGGAGAACTCATTATAGGCCATAAGGAAATTACAGAGGTGCCCTTCATTATGCTGTCCTCCTGAGCACTCAAGGGATAATACACGTCTACCTTAGGCGGCCAGGTGCTGGCTGCCCAGGGAATTAACTGGAGGTCCACCTCTAGCCCCTTACACCATAGTGCCAACAAGGCCATCCGTCATAGGCGGGAGGCCTGTACAGTCCAGGGCCATGTCCATTGAAGGCACTGTTCTTTAAGGAGGGCTGTTAGGGCAGGCAGGAGCATGTTGCCCTGCTATCTAAAGCTCCAAAAGAACTTTATTAGACTTGCCATTTGATTTCTCCCTATCTCCTCCAGCCAAAATCAAATCTACCCACATCTGTGTTCAAGTAACCTTTACAGGCCCGTTTCTCTTGTCTTTTGGGGGGTGGTGGTGTGAGGGTAGCATGAGCAGCAGCCCACACAGCTTTATGATTTTGTGCTGCCTCCACCTCACCCAGGTCTGCTACCATCTGTGTAACCACAAAGGGGCTCAAGATAGCCACTAGTGACCCAAAAAGGCCTGATGGGGCACTGTAGAGAATAAGGTCCCTCATCTCTGCTGTAAACACTTCCTCATCTGGCCCATAGAACCTCGAGTTGAAAGCAGCATTCTTTCTACCTAGTTCCTAGGCGGTTCTATATGTGTCTGCCACTAATTCACTGCCTCCAGCAAGTCCAGCATTCTGCCAGATTGTACAAATGGCAGTCATCACTCATTCTAATAAGTTATGGTTTCCTGGGTTGTCATGGCAGTTCTGAAGATGCTGCCACAAGGAGGAGTATGTGGTAATAGCAGCCAATTTCTCATCTCTGTTCCAGAGAGCATGATGCCACCCTCCCCTCTATGTCCCACAACTGCAGCAATCAAGCTGCGAGGGGTCAATGGGTTTCTTTCTGGATTTCACCCCTAACTCCCTCAGCTCTGCCTGGGTATAGGGCCAGATCACAGAGTGCTCAACTATCTGTGGAGGGGATTGTTCTGTCTGTCCTTGAAGCACTCTTGGCTGCTGGGTTTTTACCTTCTGGGTGACCATCAGCCAGGTTCTGAGTCTGTGGATGGCATTTTGAGACTGAACCTCCTCCTCAGAAGAGGAGTTGGAAATACTGCTACCACTGCCTCAGAGCCACTCCACCAACACAGAAATAGCTCTGGCCTCAGCACCACTTCAGCTTCTGCAGCTGCCAGCTTTTGGCCTGAAGCTGAAGCTCGAGCTCTTAAACTCACAGTTGTTTCTCTAACAACTGTCACTGCAACGTTCAGCTTCCAGAGCAAATTGCAGCTTACACACTCATCGTAACTTCTTCTCCAGCAACTGCGCCAGTTCCAGGCACCACTGGTGTTCAGCCTGCATCTCACACTGCACCTCCTGAGAGCAGCTGGCCTCCTTCTCCAGCACTCACTCCAGTTCAAGCTGTCACTGGTTCTCAGCCTATAGCCTGACCTGCAGTTCTTGAATCTGCAATTTTTTCTCCAGTAACCATTCCAGCTCTTGCCTTGTTGATGCTCAGTCTACACCTCATCCTGGAGGTTTTGACCTCAGGCAGCCTCTTGCACAGAGCTCTCCGTTTCTTCTTGCCGGACTGTAAAAATCACTCCGCCCACAGCCCTAAAAAGGACAGCCACAGGGAACCATATTGTGGAGAACAACGACCTTTCCTCGACCCCACCCTTCAAGGGTGTTGGTGGTTCCATACCAATCTGAGCAGAATCCTGCCCACTACACCAGATGTAATGAATGCTGGTGGTTGAGGCCAGGCAGGTTCACATTGAATTCAGGCAGACAGTAGAGGAACTGCAGAGCCAGAAAGTATCAGGCCATACCTGCTTATTGGAAGCTCACAGAGACAGGCTAGTAAACAAAGGAAAACCTGCTTTTCACAGTGGAGGGCAAAGGATCAGACAAATCACCCCTTACTGTAGCAGCTGAAGGAATGAGGGAACCACACTTTGCAGTAGTGGGAGAGCAATCTGGGAGAAATGCCACAGAGAGAAAGCACCCATAGCCTTTCACAGAGACACTCACATGGCTTTTTGCCATGTGCTCATGCACTAATTGTGCAAAGTGCTTGTAGCTGGAAAACCAGCAAGCAATCTTAACACAGCTGTTTTCTCCACAAGGGGAAAATGGGATGATTGCCACTCACTGGATGTTTTTGCTGAGTTATTTGTAAAGCAACACAAACAGACAAATGGGGCTCTTCTTAGTCCAGTAATTTGTATTTGTGTTTTTATTTGCAAGCAAAATATGAGCCTGTTCGTTAGGCATCTGATACACTACAGAGACCACATTACTTAACTGAAGATGGGATCTTGGAGACAGCAAGAGTTATGACTCTGTCTGCTGCAGCATCCCCTTCACAATCTGCTTATAAATGACTCAGCTATTTGTCCTGTAATGTGATTAAACTAAAACTACAGGTGGAATTCTTCCCATTAAACCTCTGATATCCTACTAAAGCAGTCCCCTCCTTGCTAGCCCCAGAGCTTCAGTCTCATTGTGCTCATCTGGACCTTTGAAACAGCTCCTAACATCTTCCTAAAACGTAGTCTAATCATAATGTTCCCTTGGTCTAAAATTTTCAGAGGTTCCCCACTATCTTTGAGCAGCCAAAAATAACCTTTGAAGATCTTTGCTGGGCTGACTTCTGGTAACTGTGTAATTAGATGATAAGTTCTCTGAGGGCAGGACCTCGATCTTGCTCAGCTTTTTAATCATAAGAGCACATAGCAAAGAGCCTTATACTTAAGAGGTCCATAAGAGTCACTTGGACTGGATTAAATCTAAAGCAAAACCTAAAAGAAATTCTAATCTTTTCATTAAGTGCTGTTGCTTAGATATGCAGTCTTTAAAATAATAAGAAAGACACAAAAGTTTGCATTCTTTCTTAGAATAATCATTTTCAATTTTTAAAATAGCATTAACATGCCCTGGTCAGTTAGCTTAGTTGGTTAGAGCATAGTCCCAATGCACCGAGGTTGTGGGTTTGAGCCGCTGCCAGTGCATATACAAGAAGCAAGAATAAATGCACAACTAAGTGAAGCAACAAATCAATGTTTCTCTCTCCCTCTCCTTCTCTATCTCTCTCTCTCCCCTCCTCTTCCTCTCTCAAATCAATAAATTTAAAAATGTTGAAAAATAAAATAGCATTAATAATAAAGATTTTTGATGCCTGCTATCAAAAATTGCATGTCAGAAATTCTATATTGGAGACCAACCCTGGCCCAGATTCCTGAGGCATCGTGTAGAACACACCAGCTACGGGAATTCCTATGTGGAAACTGACGGAGTAAGAAAGAGAACTAGGCTGGAAGTAAGGCAACCAGACTCTGCTCCTTGCTCTGCATTAACTAGCTGTGTGAGCTTAGACTAGTTATTTCACCCTCTGGATCATATTTCTCTTCTGCAGAGTAGAAATGGGGCTGAATGTTTATGAAGCCTTCTCAGATCTAATATTCTATGATTTTAAAACTGGAATAAAATTTTCCAAGGACATAATGACCCAAAATTCATTCTGGTTCCCCTCCCCTTTATTTTGCCTGCAACTCTTACAAATCAAAGGTTTAAGCACAGTTCCATTAGGTTCATTCAAAAAACACCTACCCATCAGGGAATCAGTAGACCTGAAGGGTGATTGTTATTGTTTATAACTCTGCTAACATCTAGGTGGTCACTTGCTCTTCATCCTCAGCTTTCAAACTCCCTTGTGGAACAATACTCTAGGGAAGTTACTTAGACTAACTTTCTGTCAATCCTTTCTTCTCCCCAAGAAACAATCCAATGTTAAGTACCCACTGGGGCTAATTATGAGGAAAATCTATCATTGCTCCTGCAGTGGACACTGTGGCTCATTACCAGGTCCTGTATTTCAAACTGGCACCCCCCACGTCCTGGGAAGATCAGCTACTGATGCTTTTATAGTTGTTGGAGATTCCCCAATATCAGAGGAAGTTGCTTCAAGGTTGTATTCTGAGGTATAATTAAACATGGTGGCAATTTTTTTGTTACTCCTCCTACTGAGAGGTGGAGTTGAATCCCACCCATCCACCTTGAATCTGGGAGGCTCTGTGATGCTTTACCAATAGAATTCAGCAGAAGTAATGCTCTGAATGCTCTGCCAGGTCTTGGCTCCAGACCTAAGAGACTAGCAACTTCCACTCTCAGTCTTTTGAAAAACTCTCTTGGAGCCGTGAGCTGCTATGCATGAAGCCCATCATGAGATCCCACTCTGAGACTATCATGCCAGAGAACCACGTATGAGTGATCTTTTGACACTCTCAGATGAACCTGGCTCTCTAGTCACCCCTGCCAAGGGGACAGACATGTAAATGAAGCTGTACTGGACCCTTCACACCAGCTAGCATAATATCACCAAGCGACCCCTGTCAAAGACATACAGATTGGAAGAATCAACAGGTAAGCCCTGTTTGAATTCCTGACCCACAAATTTGTGAGATATAATAGCATGTTTGTTATTTTAAGCTATTAAATTTAGAGTAGTCGTGGCATAGCAATAGGTAAGTGGAATATGTGCCCCTTCCCCAGGGGCAATTCATAGCCCCTGATGAGAGGTACTTGCCTCAACGTTGGACACTCTAAAGGGCTGTCCCAGGTCCAAATCTCCATGAATGATTGGCTGAGAGCTCATTTGCAACTTCCCTGTGAGTCAGCTTCTCTTCAGTCTAATCCTGCCTTCCTCCCTTTTTCTCCGGTCTATCTGCCCAGAAAATCCTGGCCAACAAGACACTTCATTTCAGCATCTCTTCCCAAGGAATCCAGTGAGGTATCTCTACATTTTGCTTTCTTCAAGTGAATTTTCTCAGTTCCTTTTTTCTCTTTCTCTTCCCTTTTTGGGTCTGAGTTGTGCTCAACAAGATTTTAACTATCATAATTGGTGTCTTTGAGGTACTATTTTGTGATCAATAAGTATTTGTTAAATGAATTTTTGTTGAACAAAAGAATCGGGGAGTTTGTAAAAGTAGTAAATCACTTGCTTTTACATGGTTGCTTGCAGGACAGGCTGAAGAATTCTAACTCTTCATTGTCCAAGCCATGTCCATGGTCCTTCATTTATCTAGAGCTTTGAATGTGAATTGAGAGCTGCAGGAACCATTATCTTATTGATTGAAATAAATGCAGAAAGAAATGTGGGGTTTTCAATGTGGGGAGTTCCAATTAAGGTAACCAGATTTCCAATCTGAACAGAATTTAATAATTTGTGCAACAGAGCAATCAGCAAATCCACCGATGAGCACGTGGGCTGGACTACTTTGTTCGTCTCGGCACCACACCTGAGCTAGATCGTGTACTGCCAGGCCACACCCAGTCCAAGGAAGAGGTAAGATCATTGCTTTCCAAAACTTTCATCTAAACACACAAAGCAAGAAGAGAATTGTTATAAAGCAGTACATTACCCAACGAAAGAAAATATAAATGCTTGACAGAAACATGGAAACAAAGGAAGAATATGAGCAGCACTGTTGGGTTTTTCACAGAACTTGACTTAAGTCTACCTACTGCTTTATTTATATTGTCAAAGCCTCCGTGTACTGAAATGACTTCCTGAATCTGCTTTTTCACTATTCCCTTTTTAACCTCATGTTCATCATTGCTTAGGAAACATCTAGGATATCAAGGATGTCATATAAATTCCTAGCAGAGGACCAGAGAGTAAATTGTCCCAGATCAGCTTTGCTACCTCTAGGCAACAGATTCTTATTTCATTTTATTTTTTCCTATAATTTTAACATGTTCTCATAATATCAATCACTTAAGACTAGAAAATTCCCTAGAAATAAAAATAAATTTAAAAGTTGATGCTGTCTTTTTACTTGAATATTTTCCCTAAAGTTTCTAGAATGCATTTTTGGTCCTTGAACAATAAAAAATATATATGTGAAACATAAAACTTTACATCTTAAATTGAGGGAGAGATGCTAAGAAAATAAGTCATTGAAGAATGGCTGGAATCTAGCCTTCTGGGACCTCCCCAGTAATATGAGGAGACGGAATTTCTAGGTTGGGAGGTAGAGAAATGCCCAGGACAACTGTGAGAGTGCATTTGTCCCAGGAGCTAAATCTAGAGGTAATGACCGCCATGGCACTTTTAGGATACTGATTGTCACTGTTCTGGCTACTGCTGCACTCATATCACTTCCTAGGAAAGTTTATTTAGTATAAATCCTGGGTTGGGGTTTCTTTTCTTTTCTTTCTTGGTTTCAAGCTCTTTGTTCAGAGATTACGGGAACTAGTTTCAGTCACACCTACAGTTTTCTTGTTAACGGATGAAGGGAGAACACCTGGTAGAATTCAGTGTAACTTCTACCAGGCCCTGACTCCTTCTCTCTGGGCATCCTGTTCATGGATGTGGCATTTCCATAGCAGACATCAAGAGCTATGAGACCCAAAGCCTCCATGACAAAATAAGGCTCCTGATGCACCTTGAGAATCCCAAATGTGTGCCTCCAAATCTTTGGGAAGAGCCTTCCTACCAGTGCAAGCTCACTGAAACTCAATGGGAGGGGTTTCCAGCTCTCCTTTTGTGACCTCTCTGGGTGTGCCTCAATTTACCCAAAAATGTGCTATGCACGTTTCGAAGCTAAGGTACTTTTTATTACCTTAAATTTATACAAATACATATATACAATAAAGTCATTTGGGAAACTCACAGCCGAATAGCTAAAACAAATACCAAGTTTCAAAGGGGCCTGGAGTGGAATCAATGTCATAGGTTTTCTCTCCTCTGCACAGACCTCCTTAATCCCTTAATTCCACTTTCCTAGAAAATAAAGAAAAAGACTGGAAACAACCTTTGGGGATGGGGAAACCCAGACGCCTAGGAGTGGACCCCATGTGTTTTCTCAGGAATGAGGAGATGGGCAGCCCTAACTAAACCCAGCCAAGCACTGACCCAAAAGATAGTTTGCATGATTTTCTGCTGGAACCCTGAGATGTGCAAGTTCATACCTGTGCTCTGGGGCTATTGCTGAAGAGTTTTTTAGAGAACAAAGGGTGATCTTTTCAGGCTACATACACTCTATATGGCCTTGCTGCTCCAAGTGTGGTCCAGGACCGGCAGTGTGGCATGACCTGGGAGCTTGTCAAAAATGCACAATCTTACTGGCCATTCACTGTCTTCCAATCTGAATCTGCATTTACAGTGCTCTGGATGAATCTTGTGTCCATTACATTTTGGAAAGCACTACAGATTATTCCTATGGTACTTAGAAGCAGTTGCCTACATTGTGGCTTCTCCTCCCACCCTGCCTTCTCTTTGCAGCAATCTACATGCTTTCTGCTGCCTGATATTATCGGTCATTTCCATCATTATTGTTGGACATTACAGTCTCATTATGTCTCCTTAGACTAGCATGCAGGGCCCTCTGAGATTGGGCCCCACCCATCTCTGGCCTCTTCTGCCATCACTCCTGGGACGACCACAGCTTTGTGGCCATGCCCATCCTATACTGATTCTGGTCTTTTTCCTTTTGCTCTTGTTCTCAGCCTAAAATGTCCTTCCTTCCTATGCTACCCATCCTTTAAGACTCAGCTGAGACCTGCCTTTTCTTAGTAAGTCTTCCCTGGCTTGTCTCCACCTAATCACCAGTGCACACACACTCATATACACGACAAGCTGGGTTAAGTGCCCCTCCTCAGGGTTCCATACTGATGCCTGAGGCATGGCACTCTTACTGCGATCCATACTGTTTTACAGTGGTGCACCTCTGCCATGAGACTCTGAGGGCCTGGAACAGTGAGACAGTCCAACGGTCAGTGCAGGGCAGTGATGAATATGGACCTGAGCTAGCTGTTTGGGCTCATGCCCCAGCTCTGCCACTAACTAGCTAGGTGATCTTGGACAAGTTACTTAACCTCTCTGTGTTTTAGTTTTATTATCTGTAAATAGGAATATTTTAATGTATCTACTTCATGAGGGCATTTTAAGGATGAAATGAGTTGATATGTAATATATATATTTGCTAGCATGTTTTCTTTTACTTAGAAAATTAAATTTAACAGAACCTTAGTGATTGACTGAGTGCCCAGCATAAAGTAGGTGCTCCGTAAATAAAATACTGGTTGATTTACTGTATAAAAGTATCTGGTTAGGTGTGATCTTATTAACTAACCAATCCCAGTGTCTCTGTAATGTCCATGAGATTTGTATATTTACTCCAGGCAATAAAAGAGCAAGGGCCCTAGAGAGGTTCTCTTGCTAAAACCTCACAACTAATTGAATGGACCAGAGCTAGAGCATTCTTTTTATTTAGCTAATCAGGTACAGAATTAATACCCCTTATGTTAAACCCGCCTAATGGGAACACAATGAATTTTGAGCATAGGCATCTAGTCATAAAATTTTTTCTCCTAAATTTCTTATTGTCAAAGACCAGTGACCATGCCCATATACTCAAAGAGTGACAATTCAGTTTGTCCTATCACCCAGAGGAGTCATCTACCAATTCCCATTCTTACTTCAGAGCATCTGGCAGACAAATTCTTTAGGACACACATGCCAATTTGACAATTATTAAAAAAACAACACTATATACAGATAAAAACTTACTCTAAACATTCATGGTATGCATTTTTAATATTACAAAGCAAATTCTTTGCACAAGCACAATGACCAAAATAACCCAGATCTTATTAGTTTATTCACCTTAAATTCTTTTTTCTTTTGTTCTGAGTATTAAAACTAACACTTATACAATATGACAACAGTGGTAAGTACTTTATTTTGTTTTTACTGAAAGAGGAAAGAAGTCACCTTTAATTTGAATACTAAACCATCCAGAATATCTAGCTGAAAACATGTTTTGATTATTTGCATTCTTAGGTTTGGCTTATTATGCTTTTGGCATATCTACTGATATCACTCACAATATTTTTTTTTCATTTCATACATTAATATTTAATATTCTTTAAACATTGTTCAACCTTAATGGTTGTCTAATTTCTGTTTTTCATCCACAGAGAAGCTATTAATTTATGAGCATATAGGGCAGTAAGTAATAATTTGCATGAATGCCTTGAGCAGATATGCTTCCATAGGCCGCCCATAGCATAGACTCTGGAAGGGATGATACCATCTATTGGCTAAGCTCCAATGAACACTGCTTTACAAGAAGCAGGAAATAAAAGTTTTTTAATCCATAAAAAAGACTACTAAGTGAAAAATCAACGGAGATGACAGGAGCCAGTTTGTTTCTGTTCCTTTTTTCTTTTGTGTGGGCTCTGCAGTTCCCTGTTGGCAGAGATTTATGAAACGGCAAAGCAAGAAACCAAAGCGCTTTGATGAACTGGAGACCAGCTCATCCTTATCTATGCACAGAGCATCCCTCTTCTCCCAATAACTGTTGACAAGCTCTGTGTCCACACTCTGCTGGTTGTGCTAACCCAAAAGAAGGTCAGCTGGACCAAAACAACTCATTAACAAGTCCATCAAACCGGTGGTTTAACTATATCTAGACAGCTGAAATCTGCTCAGTGTCCCATCCCATTGGTAACAATACTTCACATCGTGTAGATCTGACACATGGCTTGGTGCCAGCAGACTAGCTCCTGTGTGGAATGTTGACTTGGGGTTGGAAGCACAACTGGACGTTCACAGGTGAGAGGGGGGTACTTCATATCTGAAAAGACATTGGCCTCAAAACAGCTTCAATGGGGTTCTCTACCCCTGGGCCAGGAAGTCATTGGTGAAGTCAGTCACCTTTCCCATAAATTCTGGCCCCAGAATTTCCCATCCCTGCTGCTAATAGCCTCCTCCTAGTGTTACCTTTCCTAAAATCAAGGCTTTGTAGTCACCTGAGGACACACACCCAGCTGGTACCCTGAGGCAATAACTAAGTTAGTTATTCACACAATTTATAACAGACAAAATAATTTTTTGTCAATTATCTGCATATTACACTTAGTCTTTCCACCTAGCTAAGTGAATGTTATAATTTTCTTTTTAACTTTTTTCCCATCTTGAATATGCTTTATAAGGAATAGTAGAAGTTTAATAAGATTTAGGATTAGTGTCCACACTAATGAAGTCTCAATTTGTAATCCAGTGCTTTGACATTCAAAAACATATTTAGCTGAAGCCATAATTTTCCTAGCTGTTCAGAAAGTTTAACTACCTATTCTGATGCAGGGAAACCCAAGTCCCTGAATTTTAACCCAAGTTCTAAAATGTTATCCCTGATCCTTTTATTTCTTATGTTGAATTTAAATTAGACTACAGACTTTACAGATGTTTTTTTTCTTATTAAAACACTGAAACGATATTAGTAGTGCTTGAATTCTGAGCATACATTTTTAAAGCCTCATTATTTTTGGATTTTGGGAAGAAACAGTGATGAGTTTTGTAGCTTAGTGGCTTTGGACTGAGGTTTTATGAACCAAGCATATTTAGGCATAAATTTACCCACAGATGACTTGCATGTTGCTGAAAATACATTTAAGTGTGACATTACTTTCTCAACCTATTTGTTGCCTATTTATTAATAAAAGAGTTTTGCCATTTGCTACTATATAATATAAATAGCTGAGTTTAAGACTCATTAAAGATTTAGAATTCTATTATTAAAAACATAGTTATTAGCATATGATATTAATTTACCATAATATATGTAAACTGAGCATATTCTCCTTACTATAAATAATAAAAATTTTAAACAACTTCTCTTATATCATAGGCTTTGGATGCAACACTACTATTATGATGCTACTGAGAGACAAGCCACAGGGCTAAAGAGGCTGACTCTGAAATAAGCTCATTTCTCACTGTTTCAACTTAGGACAGTCGTATATTAAGCTTGGCTTGCTTATGAGAGGGTTGTCACACAGAGTCATGACACACCAGGGTTTCATAGTTAGTATTATTGCTAAATAATAACAGACTGTTGTGGAATTATTTTTTTCTGAGAATTTTTTGTTTTGGGGAAGAGGAGAAAGGTAATCAAAAGAATACAGATCATTCTATAATAGCTTCACTGTCTCTCTCCAACATTCTGACAGTCTGCCTTGAGTGGCATCCCACCTAAGTGCCCAGGGACTTGCAAAGGGGGCAAGAAATGACACACAGTCTACAGCCCAGGTCACCTTTTTATGGGCCAGTGAGCCAGGCCGGGGGCGTACAGTCAGTGGTCAGGCCTCTGTGTGTGGCTGTATTGACTATCTGGCCTGATTTTAAAGTATCTTCTGTATTCTTTTTCATTTTACCAATGGATAAAATTTTAAAAGGAAGAAGCCCAAGACAGCTGAAAAGACACAAATAGTGTATCTATATTATACTATGTTCATGAAAGATGCCATAAACATTTCTCTTGAAAATGAAAGCAACATAATCATCTAAATTGAGTTTGTAACCATCTTCTAAGTGTTAATAAAAATACATAAGAACAATAAATTTTGTATGTTATTTTAGAAGTTAAATATAAACTATTAATGCTGTTTTCTAATAGTATATACCACATACCTTATTAATATTATCTGGTAAGAAAAGGCCTGTTGGGGAGAGAAATCAGGATTTCTTTTATAAAGTAAGGATCATATAAAAATTTTGGTTAGGGTATTTATTTCTAACTCATAATGTAACTGAATATTTTCTTTGAGATATTAAAATTGGCTAACTTTATGACAAGTACTTTTCTAAATAGCAGGCCGAGGGGAAATGCTGTGGTTTTCTTTGGGAATTTCATAATCGAGATGCACCTATGGAAACATGAGTGTGAACTGATTTATCAATCACAAGAGCAAAAATGTTAAAAGATCAACATTGGGCAAGTGGTCAAACTATATAGAATCAACAGTGCTGATTCCACCAGCCCAGCCTCTTCCTTCTGCATGTATCAGAAAAAAGCAGAATTTCCAAATGTGGCAAGTGGCAGTGATAACTGAAACAGCTAGTGTGGGTACAGCATTTGCTTGATGTCAAGCATGTTATCTAACTTAATACATTCAATACAGCAAGGTTAAAGTGAATTATTAATATTCTTGCTTTTTAACATAAAAAGCAAAAAAAAAAAAAAGAAAACTGGCCCAAGATTACACCAACGGTAAAGGCAGAGCTGAGATGCCGTTTCAGGCTGTCTGTTCAGCATCATGCGCTTATTCGAGGCCTCCCACTCAGATCTACCAGCCCAGTTATTCTAAGATCAATGGTAAACCAATCATGGCAAATCCAGCCCTGTTTGTGTACAGCTTTTGAACTAAAAACAGTTTGTGCATTTTTATTTTTAGTAAGTGAGAGGCAGGGAGGCAGGGAAACAAACTCCTGACTGGGATTCACCTGGCAAGTCCACTAGGGGGTGATGCTCTGCCCATCTGCCTGGGGCTGCTGCTCCATTGCTAGGCAACAGAGCCATTCCAGCACCTGAGGCGAGGCCATGGTGCCATCCTCAGTGCCTAGGGCCAACTTGTTTGAATAAGTCATGGCTGTAGGATGGGGGGGTCAGGGTGGAGAAGCAGATAGTCACTTCCTCTTTGTGCCCTGACTGGGAATCAAACCCAGGACTTACACGTGCCAGGATGATGTTCATTCAGAGTTCTACCACTGAGCCAACCAGCCAGGACAGGTTTTCAATTTTTAAATGCTTTATTTTTAAATCAAGAGAAGTATACTATTTTATGACATGTAAAAATTACATAACATGTAAATTTCAGTGTTCTTAAGTTTTTATTGAAGCACCTTGCTCTTAGTTTATATATTCTCTGAGTCTGCTTATGTATAGAAATGGCAGAGTCCCATAGTTGTAACATACTGTACGGCCTGCAAAGCCAAAATAATTACTACTTGGCTCTTTACAAAAAAGAAGGTTACAAGGTCATCATTGAGCCACTAAGGAGAACAAGCAAAGTCACTAGAAATAACAGGGACTGTCAGAATAGGTCAAATCAGAAACTAGGACCCCAAATTCATCTACTCTTCTCAAGTACAGGTATAGAGTTACCATTAACAGCTTTGTCCAGTGCTGACCTACTCCAGGACACCCCACAATTCCAGAATCCTCCATGGCAGCTTCTTTCTTGCAAGAAGGACAAGAAATGACCAGTAGAGGAGAGGGCAAAATGGTGAAAACATGACTTCACATAATGTTTTTAAACATTTTGTAAAACCAATAAAAAGCAGTGAAACTACTTTCAGACAGTGGGAAATAATCCACCAAGATCATCCCAACAACATTCCTACTGGGTGGTGGTTCAAGGCAGGATAGTGTTTTCTAGAAACTTTGAGATTTCCAAACAGAACTAAAAAACAACACAAACAAGCAAAAAAACTCTTTCAAAGTGAGCAAAAGAGTTCTATGACTAAATTTTCTCAAGTGCAATAAAACTTCACTATATTATATTTGAAAAAATAAAACTTGACTTGTTAATTTTAAAAAAATTGAAGTTATTTGAATAAAGTTAACTATTTTCAGGTATAACTGTATTTTAATATTTAGAATTAACTAAATATTACCTCAAAGACATCAAATGATTAGAGTTGATTTACAGGGTCAGGCAAAAGTAGGTCTACATTTGTTTGTATGGAAAATACTACAATAAATAATAATACAAGAATAAACTTTGTGTTTCATATACTCACAACTGTAAACCTACTTTTGCCCCACCCCGTACATGCCTATTTTGGAAGCAAGATCGAATAAAACCATTTGTTTTTTCAAATATTTTAAATGCTTGCTGTGGAAGAACAGTTGCACTATTATTTATATAATTCTATAAAATGAATTTGTTCAGCAGAGATAAATTTAAAAGTGAATTATGCCAAATGTGAATTAGTGAATTTTATTTTTTATTTTTTTATGTTTACTTTTGCTGATTTTTTTTTTTAGAAAGAGAGAGGAAAGGAGTAGAGAAAGAGAGACAGGAACATCGAGCTGTTCCTGCATGTGCTCTGACCGGGAATTAAACTGGCAACCTCTGTGCTTCAGGATGACACTCAAAGCAATCAAGTTATCAAGCTATCTGGCCAGGGAGAGTCAGTGATTTTTAAATATGTGTCAACAACCCAAATATTGTTCAGCCACCACCCAAAGAAAATGACATGCATATAGCCACGTGGCTCTGGATTTTATAAATCTGAATTGAGATGTGCTAAAAAACAAATAAAGCAGGAGAGTATGTATTCCATAAATTTGTCCACCAACATTTATCAATTGCTTCCCTCTCTGTTAGATTCTGGCACTACAAAGATGACAGGGACATAGTTACTAGCGTTATTTGGCTTCTCAACCCCAATTCTCATGCTTCTTCTAAATTTCTACTTCCAGAGGGTTTTTCTCCACTTCTCTGATTATTCTGTCTCATCTGATTATGTCAGTCACTCTCACTGACAATCTTATATTCACAATAGAATTTTTGGGACATCATCCTATGTACCTTTCTGGTCTCCTGAATAGAAATGTGCATCCTGCTAACATAACAGCATGTAGATCAGGTATCTATTGCTGCACAATGAACAATCATAACACTTCAATAAATTATAACAATGCACATGTATTCAACGCATGAGTCTACGAGGTTAAGTTCATCTGGCTTCACTCAGCTGAAGCCCAGCTACAGTTAGGCATATAGATTTGCTGTTTTAGGCTGGTCTTGCTCATATGTCTGGGGGTTGACTGGCTATTGGCCAATCCAAGATGGCCCAACTCATCAACCTGTAGGCTAGCCCAGACATGTCCTTCTCATGAAGATTTGACAGAGGTCAAAAGTGAGCAAGTCCAGAAAAGCACAGTGCTTTTCAAGCTTCTATCTGTTTCACATCAGCTGACATTCCATCGACCAAACCAAATCCCACAGCCAAATCCAGTCTCAAAATGAAAGGGTCATGTAAAGTGACATGGCCAACAGTATGAACGCAGGAACTGGTAAGGATTAAGGGCCATTTTTTGCCATCTCTCACATGTATGAGCTAAACTAAGAACCTTAAATGTAAGTCATTTTCATTGTAAATGTAAGTGGAAATTTATGTAAATCAATATATAGGAAGTATATTGTGAAAAAATTTTTAAACATCACCCTACATTTTAGAAGATTATAACAAAGTGGTAAGCTCCACCTGTTGAATTTAGTTCCGGTTAATCCTTTCATTATACCTCCTGAAGTTTAGGAGACATTCAAAGACAGGGAAGCTTTAAAGTGAATGTGGGTTTCATGACAGATACAACAGGATGTGACAAAGAACAGTAGGAAATTTGTCACTTCTTACTTGGTTGTTAGAAGCAGGTAAATACACACACCTCTAATCATCAATTAAGTTAAAAAGAAATCTCACATTCTATTCACCTGCAGAAAAATACTTCCTCTCCCAGCAATTGGAGCATGCCCAGTATGTGTAACTAATAGCCCCCAGCACACCTGATTTTGAATATAATTGCCTATAACTTTTATCTTCTGGATAAAGTAAACCTAAACTAAAACTAAACTGCAGTAATCTAGACTAACTCACTCAGTATGTGAATGTTAATGGTGTTGAGGAAGCAGAGGCATCAGGTTATACCATAAACAAACAAAAACAGTAAATGGACCAATGGCTACAACTTATTTGGCCCCTGGTGACAGGAATTAATTATACTTTATTTTTCTAATTGTAATAAAAATACATAACACGAGATCTGTACTAACAAAATTTTATGTATGCAGATAAAGGCAGTATGTTGTATAGCAGGCCTTGAAACCTTTTCATCCTACATGATTGAAACTCTATACCCATTGAAATTCCCCATTTCCTCCTCTTCTCCTTACCCGGCAGCCACCATTCTATTTCCTGTTCCTCTTTCAGATACTTTATATAAATAAAATCATGTAGAATTTGTCCTTCTCTGACTGGCATTTTTTTTTTTCACTCAGCGTAATATCCTCAAGGTTTATCCATATTGTAGCATATACCAGAATTGCGTTCTTTTTAAAATAATATTCCATTGTATGTATACACCACATTTTCTTTATCCACTCATCTGCTGAGGAACATTTACGTAGTTTTCACCTCTTGGCTCTTGAGAACAACGCAGCAGTAAACATGGGAGTGCATTCGCTCTTTGAGCTCCTGGCTTCAATTCTTTTGCACATATACCCAGAAGAGGGATGGCTGAATCACAAGGCAATTCTGTGTTTAATTTTCTGAAGAACCATCACACTGTTTCTACAGCAACTGCACCATTTTACATCCCCACCAACAGTGTGCTAGGGCTCCTCAGTGCACAGTGCACTTGTTATTTTCTGTTTGTATTTTTACAAGGAAAATCTTAATAGGTGTGAGGTGGTGTTTCATTGTGGTTTTGATTTGCATTTCCCTGATGATTATTGATGTTTAGCATTTTTTCATAAACGATGCTTTCTATTCTTATAATGGATAAGTACCACATTTATTTTACATTATTGAAAACAGAATAGGTTCTTTTGGTATAAGTTCCTAGGATAACCAAATACAAAAAGCAATTTCACTTTTTAATAGTTATTTCACATTTCAATAATGATAAAATGTGTAACACAATAAAAATGCATATACTGCTTACCAAAAATATTCAAAAATTCTTATTTATCTTCCTTTAATAAAGTCTTCTTTTACTTAAGAAATTTTCTTATCTATTCTCAGCCCAATCAATCTTTAGTATTTAACCTGGTATCATTCCTCAAAGATGTGAATAGTGCTACCACAAGCATTTATTACTATTATTATTATTATTATTGCAAAAGGAAAGGAGGGAAAAGGGAAAATTTTACAGCATGAGAGAAATGGTCATTCCACACCCAGACTTTGATTTGTACAAATGGGTTGCGTTTATTGAATCAACAGGATCACTTTGACATGCAACATACGCCACACACTAGCCCTCTTCTCAGGACAGGCTGCATAATTTGTGAGCCCGGTGCAAGTAAAAAGTCATGGCCCCTTGTTCAAAAATTAAGAATTTTAAGACAGCAACTGCAGAACAATAGACCAGGTGCCAGGACCTTCTGAGTAGAGGGTAGGCATACACCTACAGAGCCATGCCTCCATGGTGAACAGATAAGAATATTATTTTAGGGTACTTTTCATGGTCAGAAAAATATACATAGGCAGCCCTGAGGGCCCCCCCCCAAGTAACAGTAGGAGACTTAGTAAAGGCCCTTAAAATTTAACGAGGAAAGAGGGTTAAAAAATTGCACCTATTGATACCAAGATTTTTTCTAGAAAATTCCAAGGAATCACATAATTTCAACACCCAGCGTTTTGCAGTAAACCAGAGCCAGCTACAGAGCAGTTCCTTCCCTGACTGTCATAATTAATTTCTTGGCAATCATTGCCAGGGGAAAGAAAAGTTGCTGAGAACTAGACAAGCACACAATATCCCCAGTCAATACGAACAGATAGTTCAGGGGAGACTTTAGGAAGCCCCAAATCAAGCCTGGCTTTACCATACTCTATATAACTTATTAACTTTAAGTAATGAAATGGTTATGAGAACGAGAGAGGAATTTAAATGAACAACGGAAAGTCATCTTTCCTGACTACTTAAAATAAGCAATGATCCTAAGGATTTCATGACATGAAAACGGCTTTCCAGCATTTACCACTTAACTAGTCAGAGGAAGTTTCCTTTAGCTGGTGGTAATTTATAAAGTGAGCAGCTGGCCTTTTCATCTATTATTGTTATCACATGATTTATTTCCTTTAAAAATAATTTTATTTATTCAAAGAACATAACCAGCAACACAATCAGAACCTGAGTGATTTCTTCTTGATTCTGCAAATTACATTAATGGCATAATTAATAACTTCAATATAAAAACTATAGGTATCAGATGGACACATCATTCAATCAATGGAAACAAATTATTTTCTCTTATGTTTAACGATTATCTCAAGAAGTAAATCTAAGAGAACAGAAGTCAGTCAATGAGGAGGCTGCATATATTGTCTCCCTCATCAGTAAAATTGAAAACAAAGGTTTCCTTTATTGTGTAAATTTCAAGCCTTAGAAATCAATTTTTGTACACAGGGAGGAGGATGTATGTACTGATGTCTGATTTTTATATTGCAAAATGCCAGCAGAACCTACAATTATTGCTTACCATGGCTTTTTGTGATTGTCCTAATATTCTACAAACCAAGATTAACTTTGGGAAAATTTTAATCCTTTAACCCATATCATAAACAATAGGGAATTCGCAGGGTCTGAGACTTTACTACAGCCTTGTCTTAACTTTGTGTGTGTCAGCTGGGATCTTTGAAAGACTGACAGTACAATGTGAGGCACAGGCAGGCAGTGCCATGAAGGTGTGACTTAGAGCTTGCTAAGTGTAAAGATGCACACTTAGACCTTGCTTTCTGGTTTGAACTGGTCTACAGAGCTGCGAGAGGCTTCTTTAAACGTGTAGCTACCCAAGAAGAATGTGAAATGAAATAACTAATTAGCTCCGATTGTTCCTTTTAGATATAGCCAGGGCATTAACGTTGTAATGCCCCCTGCACCATTGCCACCAGCGTAGGGACAGTTGGAAGAGTGATGTGGGAAAAGACAGAAACAATAGTATCTTGACTATGAGGATAACTTCTCATACTCACTCATTAAAGACGTAGTCTTACTTTTTAACTTCCTCTTCTCTTCAAGCCCGATTTTATTATTTTTATTTCTTTATTTTCTCTTTTTAGGTGAGAGGATGGGAGTTAATGAGGCAGACTCCTGCATGCACCCTGACCGGGATTCACCCTGCAACCCCGTCTGGGTCCAATGCTCGAGTACCAGCTAATACGTGGACCAGCCGAGCTATGCTCAGCACCCAGGACCACACTAGAACCAATCAAGCTACTGGAAGCAGATGGTCGCTTCTCCTGTGTGCCCCACCAGAAATTAAACCTAAGATGTCCCTACGCCAAGCCAATGCATCCACTGAGCCACTAGCTAGGGCCAAACACAACTTTATTTTATAAAATGCCCTTATGCTATTTATGGTGTGAGGACCACACCCTAAATTCTGTCTTAACTTTTTCCATTTGCAATGTCAGTTGATTTAGTCATTCCTTCAACACCCCTATTATCCCCAAGGTAATAGTTCCATTACGTTTTGGAGAGTTGAGACTCGCAGAAAAACTTTTCCTTATTGGTTTTTTCCTTTCTTACGTTTTATATTCAGATGCTTAGTCCTCTTTCATGAAAATGTTATCTTGGATTGATTGAAAGAATTAGATTGCAGCATACAAATTTTTAGTATGAAATTATATACTATATGTATGTGATGTTTTGGTTTTTGATTTTTTAGAAATTCAAACTGTGTTGAAGGTTATAAAATGAAAGTTAAAAGCCTTTTTTCCTGTCCAGTTTCACAGTTCAGCTACACCCACTGTTAATAGTCTGTGTTTACAAATGTATGATAAATTCTATTTTACACAAATGTGGTTATATTATAATACATGCTGTTCTACCTTGCTTTTTTCTCTTAAGTTTGTGTATAACTTGGACATTGTTTCAAATCAGCATTCACAAAACGACCTGATTCTCTATAATGCTGTACAATGTTATATTGGGTTCATATACTATGATTTCATTCACCTTTCCCCTGTTGATGAATATTTTTAAGGTTAAAATAAACAACTTTCTAAATAATGGCAATAAAAAAGTGAATAAAAACATAGCACTGTGTGCTTAGCTCTGTTCAGAAGAACTCATTTATTTTTCATGACATTTCAATGAACCAATAGTATTATTATCTCAAGTTTTTAGATGAGGGTACTGAGGCACAGAGGGGCAAGTAACTTGCCAAAGGTCACATACCTGACAAGTGATATATCCAATCCATGCTCTACAACTCTGTTTCTTTGTATCTCATGGAACTATATTTGTAGGATAAATTTCTAGATCCAAAATTGTGGGCTCGAAGAGTATGTGTATTTTAACTCTTGTTGAATAATTTCAAATTGCTTTCAAAAGAGGTGGTACCAATTTATAATATGAGAGGGCATCTCTCTACATACTCTTAACAATATTGCCTATGATCAGATATTTTTTAATCTTCACTAAGCTGTAGATGAAGAATGGCATGTCATCTGTATTTCAATTTTTATCGCTTTAAATCTGATTTAAATTTTCTAATTGAGCATTTCTTCTTGTGTTAATTGGCCCTGTGTGTGTGTGCATTGCATTTTGGGTTATTCGTTTTTTTTTTAATTAACTCTCATAGGTTCTTTGTATATTAATAAAATTTGCCTTTTGTCATACATGTTTCAGTTTCCCCAGTTTTTTGTCTTTTGCCTTTAAGCATTTTTCTTATGTGAACATTTAACAAATTAATAAGTTTTTTTATTTTATAGTTTCTGTTCTTACTGATCCTCTTAGTGAAAAACTTCAGTGACCTTTATTTTCCCTGTATAAATATATAGTGAACTAAAATGGCAATCTCAATGGGCATTTCCAAAGAAATTTTATTCCAAATGAGTTGAATATTTTGACTTCCAAAATGATGCTTTTAAAAAATATAATATATGAGGTTTCTATGGCCAAGTGGGATGGATGACATTATGGTTTACTGGGTTCACAATTGGTTAAACTATTTTATTCTATTAATATTAAATATGATCGGTGCAACCTAGAAAGAGCTATTTCCAGTGGCATACCACTAAGTCTCTGTATTTAGTTCCATTCTGTTTGGTATTTTGATTAAATATCTGAATTAGAATAAAATAGGCATGGTTACCAGATTTAGTAATGGCAAAAAGTTGGAAGGTTTGTTAACATATTTAGTGTCAGATACATATTCAAATTGATTTTGACAGCTAGGAACAATTAGCAATATTAATAAGATGAAATTGAATAGGGATAAATTCTTGCAATGAGTTTTTAAAAATCCCTGACAAATTAGAAGATGAGAAATACCTGAGTCATTGGCAATTCAAAGGAAATTGTTTAGTGGGTTTAATTTAATGAAAATTGCAACACTGGCCAATAAACATAATTGCCAGAAGAGCTAATGAGATCTTGAATTACATTAATAGAAGTAAGTAGTTCATCCAGAATAAAAACAGTAATAATCCCAGATGTATGCAGTGCTGGTACGCCCACATGAAGGGAACTGTTTTAGGTCTGAGAATCATATTTTAAAAGATACATTGACAAAATGGAGTTTCCCTCAAGAATGAAACCCATGTCATTAGGATATTTAAACTAGAAAAGAAAACCATTATTTTGAATAGAGTAATCATCTTTAGCTATTTGAGGGATTGCCATGCAGTGGCATGACTATATTTATCCTGTGTTACCACAGAAAGTGGGACTGCGATAAGTCAGGTCATAGAAAGGGAGACATCTACTCTGTTTAAGGAAGAATTGTCTAATATTTGGAGCTATCTGTGAATTGAATGATTGCCTTATGAGAGAGTGAGATTTACATTATCAGGAATATTCATGCTGAGGTTCAGGGGTGTTGTAAAAGGAGTCAAGCATTGGTTGAAATCAGATATAAGATCAATCACAGGGAATATGTTACATTTGGTTGAAACAGGGCCAATGTTGGCAGCTTCAATGTGAGTTCTATAATAATGTCACTTACAATTACTAGCATTTCATTGAGTATTAGCTGAATTGAAAAAAGTAAAAGGGTTTCAGCTTCTCTTATTTGTGCTATACCCAAAGATATGAATGTACTCTTGGAAGTATGTCCTGCAGAAGAAAATCACCCATCAGTATCTGTTAATGCAAGAAAAGAAAAGAAAAATAAAAAAGAGAGACGAAAAGCCACTGGTTCAATGATCTTAAAAATCCCTTTGACTCCTAAGAATCTGAGATTCTGCATCTGGGAGAATTGGTGTAGCTTCCTTTGGGAGCAGGTGGTTGGAGATAGCTCACAGACGTTTAGGAAAGAAGTAGCTGGTATCTGAAGTGAAGAGGGAAATGTGGGCGCTGGATTAGTAAACAAACAAAGCAAGGTAGAGATTGAAAGCAAAGTCTGAGCCCAAGGTAGAGAGGTAGAGTTTGATCTCAAGGAACATACAAGAGATTAACTTTTGGAAGTAAAGGTAAAAGAAACCAAGACCCCTCATGGCCTTGGCCCAGGCTCCCTTTCCAAGTGTCATCCCCCACCCACACCCTGTCAATTAACTACTTGCAGTTTCCTGAACACATGGACCTCTCTCAGTGTCATTCTGCTCCCTTTGCCTGGAATTCCCCTCCCTCCTTTATCTACCAAGAGTCAACCAGTCTTCCCTCCAGATATCACTCACACATCAGCTTCTCCACAAAGCCTTCCCAGGCCTCTCTAAGGGGAGGTAGGCACTTTGTCCTCTGTGTTCTAATAGCACCCTCTATGTAATTAGTATAATTATTCTTAATATGTCTGACTCCCCTACTAGAATGTGAGCCCTTCAAAGCTAGGGACCATGTTCTATTAATTTTTCTGTCACCAGAGTTTAAATTGGGGCAGGTACATATTTATGGCTCATAGATATCATAGTTGACAAGTGAATAAATGAATGAGTAAATGTGTCAAAGAATAGCTGCCCAGCTGAGCCCAGGCTATGGATGCAGATGTTTTGCTCCCTTACTTAACCATGAAGAGGAGTGAGCCCTCACATGACAGCTGGGTAGCCTCAACTGCGGAGACTGAAACATTTCTGGGAAAGAGATCCAGGCATTCCGTTATAGGACTCTCAAATTTTTCCTCAATCCCTCTAGAGTCTCTGGCACAGTGTTTTGCCTAATATGATGGCTCCATGATTATGTATATGTATTTGTGCAAATAAATGAACAAATGTGTGAATAAATGAATGAAAACCCATTTCCTCAAATGCCTGTTGTCTTCCCTGAGTCTGGATGCTCACATTTATCTGGTCCTGCCCCTGCCTTACTTCATTTTCTTCCCCAAAGACATCCTTTCTTCTCAGGCTGGTCAGATAGATGGTTGATTCCAATTACATCATTGCCTCACCTGCCCCACAATGGCCACCAGCTTTGACTTCCCTCCCCTGTTCTGGTGGCCCCCCTTCTCCTTCATGGACTGCTTCACCACCCACATTGTTATAGACATTTCCAACCAGAGAACTGCTACCAGGAAAAGGTACGTCCTTCAGGACTTCCCTGCTCTAGACTCGGGTCCTATCCCCAAAAGCTCATTCCTGCCTTCAAGAATTGCCTTAGCTATGTCTGCAGCTTAACAATCCTTCTTTCCCTTCCCTATTTAAATAATTTTATTTTAATTCTTGCAGCAAGATATCTACTTAAATGCAGCCAATCCTTACCCAGCACCTGTCAGATGCCATGCCCCATGCTCAGGCCTAAAGGCTCCAGGTCAAATGCTATACATCTCTGTGCTCCTGGCACTCCAGCTGCCATTGGCTGCCTCGACTCCAGACTTGGGCTTATCAGCACTTTGCTTCACTAGTAGTTAGGAATACTTGATATTTTTGTACTGTTACTTTCTCCCCAAGAGATTGAAAAATCTACTTCTTGGAAATCTACCGCAGCAACTAGCTTCATGCTACATTCATAGTAGGCCCAATATTTATGGCTCGAATTAGAGGGGGTTGGTTTTCATGGGTTGAAAGATAACTTCTAGATCCTTTGAAAAGCAGCTCTCCTGCTTTCTTGAATTCAAGGTGGATTGGAAGATTTTACTATTTCTACTTTAACTTTCTCACTAAAAAGGCCCCTAAATTTTCAGAATTTTCAACAAGCAATTAAAATCATCCCATGTTGTCTGGATCTCTCAATGAAATAATACTGTTTGCACTCTTTCTCTGCCTGCACACTAGGACTGACATTTTGAAGCTATGGTTTCTTTTTCCTTTTTCCCAGCGCTAGCTATTATATCAGGGGGTTGAAAGATGATGAAAACAACCTGGACCCATAATTCAGAAACACGTTTTCCATATGGAGAGACATGTGCCATCAGCTGACAGTAAAGTCTTTCCTTTTCTGCGCACCTGACTCTTTTTGTCTGGGAAGCACTTCTCAAAGGAGAAAAAAAATAAACTAAAATATAAGCCACCATTAGGGGTGTAAAAAAGATTGTAGATAGCTGGAAAACAGATTACACAGTGCAATGGGATGAAATAACCCAGCACCAAAAGCTGGGGCTGCTAGGGATCAATTACCACTGAGCCCATAATGATCTTCTTACATCAAAAGGCCTTTCAAGATATAGCAACATACCTGCCCTGCAAAGACTCTTGAACCAAAGGATAATGAAATCATCAATACTATATTCTTTCTCTTTTGTGAGCACTCTAGAAAAAGCCTGGTAAAGTAGTGACTCTGGTATTAAGTGTCATTTTAAACAATACCTTGAAACCATAATGCAATCTTACTCCTGAAATGTGAAGTACTTGCAGCCACTGTTGGGTACACCTGGCACGTCTAGTTGCTAATAAAATAAATCTGTGATTTTCTTTTCACTTGCTTTCTCCCTTCTTGCCTGGCTGAGTAAGTTGCAAATCACTTGGACTTACCCTTCTTTTCTGCTTTGTTTCAAGATCTGGTATTTGTTTGTGCCTTATCTTCCCCTACCTCTTAATAAAAAGAGTAAACCAGTCTGCCTGTGAGAGAATTGACTGTGCTAAGAATGTGGGATTGTGTTGCAAAGGAGCTCAGGCCTGCAATGTTATCACTCAGCAGGACTGGGTCCCATCAGAAGGCACATGGTGTGCCATGACGTAGCTGCTCTCCTACCACAAAAGCAGACTTTTCTCTGTGAATTAGACAAACCACACAAAAGGCAACAATAGCTAGCATAAACACCATTTAATACTATTCACAAACTATTCAGGAGATGGGCGTTGACTAAGAATTGCAGCAAAGCCGGGACATTGTGGTCAGATGAAAGGAGCCTAGTGAACAGGAAGCACCGCTGAAGCAGGCTGACAGTAACCATATAACGGCGGGATGGTGGGGCTGGCACTTACCCCCAGGGTCTTTACAGTCAAAAAATAAAGAGAAATTAAAGCATAAGGAATCCTCTTTGTGGGCACTTAAAACCCATGAAGCAACACAAGAAGCTATAGAATTGTCTTTTCAAGGCTTGTCTATGCTTCAGATAATTATGAAAAGGAAACATTTGGGATGTGCTTACTTATAGGATTCTATAACACCCATTGGGAAAACTCATCCATGGAAACAGATGAAAGTTCCACAGCAAAATGAAGAGTTGTGTAAGCTTTTACCTTATTATAAAACAGGAAGAGCTAACTACAGCTGGATTGGTCGGGCTGCTCACCACTGCAGTAGCCCCTTCTCGGTACACGAGTTGTCCAAGGCAGAAAACCCCTCATTTTCATCGGGTGCATGAAGAAAAAGAAAATTGAATAATTGATTAAATTAAAATTAAATTTGTTTATTTATTAAATTTGTGTAATTTTTTAATTAAATTAAATAAATGCTTGGAAATATAATGCCTAGCTTTAAAATACTTATTTAGACATTTTTAAGTAGGAATTTAAAGTGCTTTAATTGTGAAACAAATCTGTAATGATAATTATTCATTGATGTATATGGAGCTTTTTTTTTTTTTTTAAGTATAATGGCTACCAAACACACTGAGAAAGGGTAGTGATGAAAGCACATGAAGCTTTTAGAAGGGACCCTAGAATGGTCTTAAATGTCATTTTACTGAGGCAGACATGAGAGTCAGGAAGTCAAGTGACTGGCCATAGTCACATAACTGTACTAGCAGCTCAGGTTAGATCCCACGTGTCCTTTCTACTATTTATTGCCCTTGCTACAAGTTTGAATATATAGAAATATATATATAGACATATAGAAAATATAGAAAAAAGTTATTATAAAAATCATTATCTCGATGCAAAATATCGTTTTCAGTTTTTTAAAAAATTGATTTTAGTCTGACCAGGTGGTGGCACTGTGGATAGAGCTTCGGACTGGAATGCAGAGGACCCAGGTTCAAAACCCCAAGGTTGCTGGCTTGAGCGTGGGCTAATCTGGTTCGAGCAAGGTTCTCCAGCTTGAGCCCAAGGTCAGTGGCTTGAGAAAGGGGTCACTCGGTCTGCTGTAGCCCCCCCCCCCGGTCAAGGTACATATGAAAAACAATCAATGAACAACTAAGGAGCCACAACAAAGAATTGATGCTTCTCATCTCTCTCCCTTCCTGTCTGTCTCTCCCTATCTGCTCCTCTCTCTGTCTCTCTCTGTGCCAAAAATATATATAATTTATTTTAGAGAGGGCAGAGAGAGAGGGGAGAGAAAGAGAGAAAAGGGGGAGAAAGGAACAGAAATATCACTTTGTAGTAATTGCTTCTCATGTGTACCTTGACCGGGCAAGCCCAGGGTTTTGAATCAATAACTTTAGTTTTTCAGGTTAATGCTTTATCCACTGTACCACCACAGGTTGGGCAACTTTTTCATTTTTTATTTAGCTGTTTAACTTTGAATAATTGCTTAACCTTCACTGCCTCAGTTTTACAATCTCAACAATTGGGTTAGCTTACCTCATAGGGTTGTGGAGAGGGATTAAATGAGTTAGTATATGAAAAGCACTAAGAATAGTTCCTGACACTGAGTAAGCACTCTATCAATGTTTGATATCCTTACTGTTTGTTTATAAGACAGCAGGGAGGGTTTTGAAGACAAGAGCCTCGTTGAATTCTGGAGCCATCAAGAACATCTGTATCACCTGAGGAAGACCAGCAGCTTCTATGGCAGGTGAGAGGTCTACAGAACAAAGAGGTTTGATTGGCCCAGGGCACAGACATTGACAGAACCAGTTCTAGAGCCTTCTAACTACAGACCAGAGCATTTTTTCTAAAACTACTATGATGTCTCTTAAGACCATAAAAAATACTCTGTTAGAGCAGCGAAATTGCCCGGTCACAGACTATGTAGAATAAGGCTCTTGGTCGAACTTGACTGTATACATTAAATTCTATTTTCTTTAGAGTAGTGGTTCTTAAATTTTACTGTGCATTAAACAAGAAGAAGAAGTATAAGGAGGTTTATTCCCCAACATATTCTAATTCCATAGGTCTCATGTGGAGGCCAAGAAAATATTTAAAACACACACACAGACATACCTTACTCATAACCCAGGTAATTCTCAAGTAAGTTGTCCAAAGACCACACTTCAAGAAAAATTACATTGAAGTGTAGATTCCTTTCTTCCTTCCCCTTTCCACCTTCTGGTGGATCTCCATTTAATTTTCTTATTTGTACTCTGGGTCAACTATTTCCAGTTAACTTAGTTTGCTAGCAGAATGCTAATGAACAGGAAGATTCTTTTATACCAGTAAGTTAACTAGCAAAAGCTACTTCTGCTGATAAGCCAAGCTCCTTAAGCCATTTCAGATCTCTAAATTCTGACTCTAACTCTAGCCAATCATCTTGCTGATGTGAACACAATGTTACAGAAGGGAGTAACAGATCATTGCCAATACCTTATCACAGTAGAAAAAGCTCCACTGAATGGTAGGCTTATCAATATCAGACATTCATTTATTCATCTACTGATCATTTATGTCAAGAACTAGTTCTGGAACAGTAAGATTTAAACTAAACAAGCCACAATACCTTCAAACCTTGGGCAGTTTGTCATCTACTAGGGGAAAGTAAAACACACACACCCTTATCTTCGACTAAAAGGTGCTTTAGTCCAGGTTGTTCTGCACCTAGTTCAGCTACTGATTTCTATTTCCTTTCTCCTGAAGCTGCTGAAGGGACACAGGAATCAGAGGATGGGAGAAAAGACAGAGCAGAGAAGATAAAGCAGGAAGAGTCCATCTGCTGGCAGTGTTCTCTCTATCCGCTTCCCCTTCCTTGTTCGTATTGGCTTCAGTCCTCTGTGCATCCTGAAAAGGTTGTATGTATGTGCATCCTTCCTTAATCACTTCAGCCACACCCAAAAATGTTCACTGAGCAAGTGTTCTGTGTTTGACACTGGAAGCAGCCCCAATAATGGGAGGGAGTGAAGTAGGGCCTCTGGAGTTGCGCAGGCAGAGAAAACTCTGTATAAGACGATTCGTTGGTGTTTTCTCTCGGCCCCATATTGTGCATAAGACCTTTCAAATAATGACATCATTTAATCTTTTCCATAAGCCTACTGGCATTATTACCTGGTTTATAATAAAGACACTGAGACTTGGGGAGGTCAAATTATTTCCCAGCATCACACAGTTGGTCTGTATTAGAGAAAAGAATGAAGCCCAGTCTTCACTTCTCCACATGTTTGAATTTATACATTCTAGGCATTTGCTACAGGCTAGGTACAGAGCTAGACAGAGATTATGTTAATACAATGTAATGAGCCTGTAATGACAACAATTAACTGAAAATAAAACAGAGGCTCTCAACCAGAGGCAATTCTGTGACTCTCTCCCACTGGAGCTATTTGTCAGTGTTTAAAGACATTTTTGTTAGAAGCTAAGAATACAGGAACAGGGATGGGGACAGTGGACCCAGAGAGGGGGACAGGGCAGAGAAAGCACAAAGTTGTGGGCCAGGTTGAGTGTGCCTTCATCCTATGTGGGGAAGTGGCAAAGGCAGGAATCAGAGTGGGGAGGGGACTGGTGGTAGAGATCATTCTAATGAGGGCAATCTGGAGGCAGGACTAACCAGGCAGTGGGAGACAAGGATGTAAAATCAATTTGCTTTGATCCCTTAGTGGAGATAGGAAAAGGGAGGGGCCCAGGCCCTGGTTCATGGTGTGGGGGACTAGAAGGTGTTGAAGTGGGAGAGAGGAACTATCAGAGTAGGTCAGCTGGTTACTCAGGATGAGTCTCGTGTCGGCCTTTGTATTATTGTAGTCAACCAATCATGGGTAACAATGAGTATGATACGCAAGATCGATTTCCATAGATCCAGAAATTGAAACTACAAATTTAGCTACAAATCAAGTTTCCCTTGTTCTTGGTGCTCTAGGAGTTCATGGGAAAGAGAAACCAAGTCTTCGCTCAAGAATGCTAACTCCTTTACCATTCTTACATCTTCCTTCTCTACAGGTTTCTTCTTAGGGCAGATTGTAATTCTTGTTTCCAATTTCAGTAGCTCCGGACAATTTTATTTTTTCCCAGCACATTACTGAGAATGAGTTTTCTAAGATTAATGTTGATCATAGCATGAAAATCCAATGGCCTTTTTCAAGCTTCATCTTCTGCAACCAGTTTGCAGAAGGATTAGTCAATCTTGGCCTTTTCCTTGAAATGCTCATCTCCCTAGTTTCCGTAGCATGAACTCTAGTGATTCTCTCATGACCATTTCTTGTACTCTGCTTGGATCCCCAAAGGGGAATGTCCCTAAGAAACTAGCCCTGAGCCTCTTCTTGTCTTTTTTCTTACAATTTTCCTTTGGAAACCTCAGGACTCAATTCATTATCTCTCTTAAACACACCCAAATGCAATGTATACTTCTTTCCCTGTCTTTTTTATGTCTCCTCAGGAATATGAAGCCAGTGCCTCCAGCTAAAAAAATGTAATGGAGTGGATTGAGCATGGACGTCACCACTTGCCATCTGGTATGGCCCTTGAGCCCCAATTAGCCCACATGTTTAGTGAGATAATGTGTTGTTATCTCATATACAATGGCTGTAACCAAAAAGGCAGTCAGAAACAAGTTTCAGTGAAGATGAGGAGAAATTGCAATATCCATACATTGCTCATGGAAATGTATGATAGCACAACCACTTTGGAAACCATTATGACAATTTAATAAAAAGTTATTTATAAAATTATTGTATGACCCAACAATTCCACTCCTAGGTATCTTCTTAAGAGAAATAAAATCATATATTCCTAGAAAGATTTGTCTATGAAAGTTTTTTGTAGCATTATTCATAGTAACCTAAAAAGTAGAAATAATATAAATATCCACAAACTGAATAGATTTTTTTAAATGTGATATATCCATACAATGAAATATTCAACTATAAAAAGAAAATAATACCTGCAGCAACACTGATGGACCTCAAAACATAAAGACTACATACATATTATCCAATTACATTTGTATGAAATGTCCCCTCCAAAAATGTATTAAGACAAAATACATGAGTGAATGCCTGGGATTTGGGGGCAAAGAGCAGAGAAGAACTGCAAGCACCTAAGGGATCTTTTCAGAATCATTAAAATATTCTATAACTGGATTGTAGCAAATCTTACACAATTCCAATTTACTGAAAATTATTCACTCTACACTTAGAATGGATTTTATATTATAAAATTACATCTACTTTTAAAACTGATTGTTATTAGTTGTATCTTCTGGATAATACTCATACTTGATGCTTCACTGTTAATTAGTTAATATCATTCACTATCTTAATAAGGTAAGGTATACATAGGAATTGGACCTTAGCCTACTGTTTAAGACACATAAGAATCAGGAGACTATGAGCTTGTCCAAAGATGCTGAGTCAAAATCAAGTGTGACTCAGAGGTATGCTTGAACCTACATCTGATGCTGTAATCTTATCACTTATGGTATATATATATATATATATATATATATATATATATATATATATATATATATCAGTCTTTCATGAGTTTGGTTTGCATGACCAAATCCTCCTACTATACTTGACCTAATCTGCCTCCCTGGCAAGATTCTTTTGGTTTGCCAAAAATATTTTTTATATAGGCTATATAAACAAACTTTAGCTTAGTTCTTATTTAAGTCATTACAATTTCTCAATTATTGGTATAAAATAAATTCAATTACACTTTAAAACACATGATTATTTTCAGGGCTTTAATAATTGTAAAAGTTACTGATAATGACAGACAATAGAATTGACTATTATTGTCTATATTTTTGTTCTTGCTGTAATATGAGAGGCCATTAAAACTCTAAATCAAAAATAATTTTATAATTTTATACCTTTGAAACCAGCTCAATGAACTTACTATATAATCGTATTCATTTGAAATAAGGGATTTATTTTTAAATATAATTGGAAACTAAATATATGCACAAATTTAGACAATATGCATGGTTTATAACAAATTTAAAGAAGATTAATAAAATATGCCAGGCAACATTTTAAAGGACTCAAGACTTAAATCATGTGACTTGTTCTTGGTATTTAAGTAATTACAAAGTGCAAAGTCTTGATGGAGTTTATCTTCATTATTGGCATACTTTAGACCCCCATGGGGTTTTATTTTGTTAGTGAAATTATCTCAACTTTGATTACAAATTATTATAGCATCATACAGTTGACACTACCTGTCCAGTTGGTAAAACTGGCACTTGTCCCTTTATCTGAGTCTTATAACACCCGGCAGCCCTGAAAAAGAAAATGTTTGCTTTTTCTCTGCCTATGCCGAAGGAGGAAGCTGTGGACTGAGTAACAGGCAGAAGAGCAGGGCTCTCACTCCTTCAGGGAGTTTTTCATGACAGCAGCCTCCAGATGGGCAGAGCTGGCAGCTTTCTTTCAGCCTGTGTGAACTGTATGATCTCATGCCTTTTCTGAGTCCAGGGAAAGCACTGAGAGGGCTTTATTTGCACTGCACCTGCCCCGTAAGCAACAACATTGATTTCAGCTCCCAGGAACCTTCAATAAGTGGAACTATTCACTAAGTATGTTGCCTGTTTATCAGCCAGGAAAAAGGGTCTAAGTTCTCGGCCTCTCATGCCTATAAGTGATGGAATTTTTACTTTTATTTCCCAGTGTATTTATTTTTCTAAGATACTGAAGACCAGAAACCACACACAGTCTCATCTCTGGATCTATGAGAAATGACACAATATAATATTTTCTTTTTTTAAAAAATAATACATTATTAGTCTGCTCCTGCCTACTGACTCATAGTAAAATTTTTGTAACTGAAAGACGTCAAAGGAAAGCATTAAAATAACACTTTCTCTTCTGTTTTATACTGGAAATTTTCTTCTTTTATTTTTATTTTTTTGGTAGTTTTAGTTAATTAACCATTGTGGATGGTTATAATAACCCATAGAACCAGAGAAATGAAAGAACTTTGTGAGATCAGCTTGTTCTTCACTTAGTTAAGGTCAGAACTTCCCCGAGGAATAGCTTTTTATTCCCTGTGCAAAGCTCTCTCAAAGAAGAATCTTCCCCAACTCAATTCATACAATGCTTCATGAATGATGTTCCCAATTGTTTCTGTGCCCTGTTGATGTTAGATTTCATCCTGTTGTTCTGGACACGTGGACTCCCTTTACCTTCTTCCTCCTATATAAACTTAGGAGGAATTCAGTCAACATTCCTAAGAGGTTCCAACTGACCAGGTGTCTGGATAATTTTTCTTTAATTATTATAAAAATCACAGACTTTAGAGTTGAAAGTCACACTAGAGATAGTTCTGACTTCCTTGCTAGGGTGGGACTTTTGTACATATTTCCAACAGCTCCAACCCTAACCTACACAGTCCCAAAGGTGGAGGATTCATTAAGTCAGAGGACAATGGTCTGCTGCAGAGCAGTCTTTATTGTCAACAAACACATAAATTAGTTAAAGTGCCCTTCAATGAGCAAAGCTTGACTCCCAATAACTTCCACTAGACTCCAAATGGCCTTTCTGGGAAGAGTCAGAATAAGGGAGAGCCCCTTTCTCAAAGACCTTCAGAGAGATGACACTACTTGTGTCCTTCTTCTCCCTTTGTCCTAACACCAGCCTCATAAAGAGACATTAAGATCACACTCACTGCATCACTCTTTGTTTCATATTCTAGGACTGAATTACACTTCAGTCTTTAATGCTGTGGTCCTCCTTTGCATTTAAAATGTAATAAAGCTACATAAATATTTTTTAAAATCACAGTTAAAAAGCTGTAAATGCCATTGAAGTTCATGAACAATAATGTATAAATACACTAAATGAAGCAAAAAGACCCACAAAAACTTCACTTGAAATGTAGAAATTCTGTAACAGTTTAAATTAGTTGTCTCCAAAATAGGATATATGCAAAATAGTCCTTTCAGGTGCAGGAAGAAAAATATAACCTCTATTGCTATTTTTTTACCTGAAAGGTAAGAAAGGAACTAAGCCTTGCTGATACTTATTACACGAAGTCGTACATATGTGTACTTTATAAATAACCACGCACAGATTGGGGGTACATGCTCAGACTTCCTTAATTGTAAGTATACACTATCAAAAATGTCCGGGAACCTCTGATTTAAACTGTGTTCATTACTTATTAATGCACTAATCTAAGTTGCAAATTTCTGGAAAGAAAATAGAATGTTAGTATCCTACTACATAAAAAAGATATTACACAAAGTAATCTAAGACCATGTCAACAAAAAACACAAAACCAGAATGTATTTTAATGTGTTTTAAATTGTGTTAGCTGTTTTTACATTTAAATTAAATAGAGTTTGTCTAATGCCCTCCAAAATAAGACAAATGGAAACTAAATTTAATCTCCTTAAAAAAACAGTAATAGTCAAAGGTGTACTGTAATAATGATTTAATCAAATTAGAAATCATTCATTCAACTTTTATTTTAATTGTTGCCATTGTTATTTTAAAAGTTATCTGAGTCAAGATAATATTTTTTTCTTAGAAATTGTTGATGATGATTATTCGGAGAACACTTTTATCCTTTCTAGAGCAATGTGCATAAAGCAGACATGGGCTTGTGTTTCATAGCTATTACAAAACTATTTTGTGGGAGTTTTCTTTATCCTCTTGAATGAAGTGCTAATGTTGCTAATGTTTTATATCTTCAGCTTTAAAACAGGGACAGAAGCATGAATGTACAAAGAAATTTGTGGTTTAAACAAAGAAAGCTACAAAATCCAAACAATTAGGCAATAAAGAAAATGAACTTTAAATTAAAGTTTGAGATAAAGACCTTAAGGAGACATGAGCCAGGTGTAGTTACTTCAAAAAGGTTTATACTCTCAATTTGCCAGCAATATTTACATACAGCAGCAGCAATAATATTGTAGCAAATCATCCTCAAAATCAGGCAGTGCACTCTAATATGAAAGAAAAAGAAACACTTCAGAATCACATTAATTAACTATTCAGTGAATCTGCAGCACTTTTTACTTGCAGAATAACACACACACAGCAACGCAAAACAAAACAAAAAATACCCAAGAGCACTGAACAGCTAGCTATAGGTTAGTTTTTCTCTGATTTCAGAAGTTGTTGTTACTAGAACTGATTAGTAAGAAGTGATAGTGGCTCATATTTCAGATGTATTTTAATAAGTGGTCAGCAACTTCTTGTTTATGTGATTCCAGGGGCAATACAGCTCTCTACAACTTCCTTCGATACCTTTCACAGAGTGGTAATTAAGCAAAGTGGCGGGACTCCAGACAAAGTGAAGCTGAACGATGCTAACGTGCTCGGGGCTGTTAGCAACCTGTGCCATCCTCCTTTTTACCCATTGCCCTCAAAGTCTGACCCACAAGCATTGCCCAGCACCCACGTGCCTGCCACCCAGAAGTTCTGGTGAAGCTGCCTGATTTAAATCCTAACAAGAAAAATCCAAGGACTTTAGCTCAGACTTCAGGGGAAAATGAATAGCATAAGTGGCCTTCTCCCCTAAAAAAAAAAAATCTAATTCTATGGGTATAGATTTTTTAAAGGTTGGCACTGAATACTCAGAAACATATTAAAGTCATATTTGCCCTCAATAAGAAAATTGAAAAGAAAATAAGATTCTGAGACAAAAGGCCAACCATAAAACTTGGGAGATGGTGACAGTTACAAAATGCAGGCATGTGATGAAAGTGTATCCATAAAATGCTGACATCTTTCTCATCAGATGTGTAGGGAGAATTTAGAAACTAAAAAACATTTATCTTTTAGCCTGACCAGGCAGTGGCACAGTGGATAGAGCGTCGTACTGGGATGCGGAAGACCCAGGTTCGAGACCCCGAGCTCCCCAGCTTGAGCGTGGGCCTGTCTGGCTTGAGCAAAAGCTCACCAGCTTGGACCCAAGGTCACTGGCTCCAGCAAGGGGTTGCTCAGTCTGCTGAAGGCCCGCGGTCAAGGCACATGTGAGAAAGCAATCAATGAACAACTATGGTGTCACAATGGCAACAAAGAACTAGTGATTGATGCTTCTCATCGCTCTCTGTTCCTGTCTGTCTATCCCTCACTCTGACTCTCTCTCTGTCCCTGTAAAAAAAAACAAAAAAACAAAAAAAACATTATCTTTTCAATCTTCCCTTCTGAGTATCTTCTTAGTAAGTGGAAACTCCTTTTCTTATCTTGAGCTTGTTATAAAATCTTTTATGAACATGAAGATATTTTGTTATTGTTGTTAATGATGGTTATGGATTCGCCATACACCTGTACTAAAGAATTCAACAGCTGCTAATATATTGTCATCATTAAAAACTTATATTAATAATATAGGAAGGCAATAAAGAATAATAATAAGTGCATACACCTTAAAAAGACACAGCTTTGGGTCCTAGGTTCATTATTATGAGCCGTGTGACTTATTTAAATCCTTCCAGTCTTGATATTGCACCCCAAAATTAGATAATAATAACTTTTTAAAATTCTATCTATAGGGAAGTTTGAATTAGGTGTGAAAATACCGTATGTGTATAAATCAATAGTCACTATTAGTATTGTCATAAATTCATAGCCATTATTTAATATTCAGGTTACAATGATAAGGGAAATATATTCAAACTGGAATTGATTTCTCTTTCTCTACTCTGAACAAATGTGTTATATTCATTCTATCAAAATCCCCAACTAGTTGCATGTTTTTAATTTGTTTGTATATATTTGTCATATTGTTGTTTTCTGGAGAATGTAAAGGAGAAATAGTCTTTTGAATAATATCAGAATTGCATTTACAACCATAGTACCTCATGTGGCACCAGATGAGTCTATTACCCCGATTTGATATATGTGGTACAAAGTGAATGAACTGATATTTATAAATATCTTATAGTTTTTCCTATTCTCATTCAAACTGTGAGTCTATTGGATACATGCATAACTTTTTAAATTAACTAGATGAATAGTTATCAATCTACCTAAATCTCTACTAGATTTTATAAATAAAGGTCCCAGTAAGGCAGTCCTTAAACTTAAATATTAGAGGCATACTAGCAAGAAGACATTTTGTCATTAACTTTAAAAGATAAATATCTTGATTGTGCAGTTTTCACATCTTAAGATACTATTCATGTAGATTTCACAGCTTAGAATACTTAGACTTATATCTAGGAAGGCAGAAAAGATTTATTAAAAATAAAAAGGATTCCTAAAGATTTACAATTGATATCACCTGATGCTGAAGTAAAATCCTTGGAACCTGCATTTTGATACCTCGTCTTGCTGTGTGACAAATAACACTGAAACTTAGCACCTGAAAGCAACAAATATATATGATTTCACAGTTTCTGTGGGAAGAAATCTGGGATCAGCTAGCTTGGTGATACTGGCTCAAGAATCACCCTCTTGAGGCTATAGCCAAGCTATTGACCAGGGTTTTATCTGAAGGCTTGCTGTTTTATCTGAAGGCTTGACTGGGAGAAGATCTGCTTCTAACCTCATTCACGGAGCTGTAGGTGGGCCTTACGTCTTCACTGGTGTTAGCAGGAATTTCAGTTTTCCACTTTGTGGGCCTCTCCATAGGTTACCTGATTGTCTTCGTGGCATGGCGGCTGGCTTCTTCCGCTCTTTGTGGACCTTTGAGTGAATACTGCTGTTCCTTATCAAGTGAGTTTCTCCACAGGACAGTATACAACATGGCAAATGGCTTCCCTAGAGCAAGTAGAGACAAAGGGACAGACAGAGACAGAGAAAGAGAATGAACCCAACTCTGAAGCAAGGTTTTGTTAACTTAATCTAGTAAGTGGCATGTCACTACTTCGCTGCAGTCCATGGATCACACAGATAATTCCAGAACACTAGGAGAGGGGATGATAAATACGGGAAGCCCAGGGGGTGGAAATTATGTCAAGTCATCTTGGGATGTGGCTACCACAAGGTGCAGAGTGGTTAGTAGCGGAAAAAGCTGTTCTACACGTTAAGGCTGTAGGGTATCCTCTGACCAAAAGAAGACACATAGGTCTCCTGGCTGCAGTAAACATGTTGGTCAGAGCAAAATCAAAGAGAAATATTTACTGACAGGCATTTACATACGAAGCCATTCATTAAAATGCATATTATAGTTATTTTCTATAAAGAAAACATGGTTGTCCTTTAGCTTTTCACCATGGGATGAAAGAAATTATAATTTGGAAAACTCTTCTTTCATCCCAACACTTATCTAGACGGAATGAGAGAAAAGGTGACTTGTAAAACTATCCTCTCACCTATAATTACTGCAGTCTCCAAAAATGTTAAATTTGTGAGCAAACCTAGTCAGGGGCTAAATTTTTTTCTTAAAAAAACACTGACTTATAGAGTATCAAAGCTGAAAAGTACTGGAGCCATGCCAGTGGTGGGATTCAACCAGTTCGCACCGGTTCGGGAGAACCAATACAGAATTTTTTGTTGAGTTGGGTGAACCAGTTGTTAAAACGGCACTTGTAATCAGGGTTCTCTCTAAGGTGGGTGACTGCCCAGGCCAACATGGAAATCACTAGGCTACTGCTTCTGTCTTGCAAGTTATTTGGTAAATCACGTACTTTTAGATAGAATATAGCTAGAGAATGCTAACAGCCTTGTGAATATTGGCCTTTTATAACTTAAACATTTGAGGTCTAGATTATTAGTGATAGTCAAAATCAAGTCTGAGTTTCTCAAACTCTTGTACATTTATTCATTAAGAAATAATATCTACCATGTGTTAGAGATTGGTGATAGATCAATGAATGGCTCAGATATGTCCCCAAACAGATTTTACTAAGTCCACAGTGTATGTACTTCACTTTCACTCTACAGACATTGTCACCCCTCTTTTTGCATCATTGTTTATAATGCTACAAGAAAGTATAGACTTCAAAAATTACCCCGACACAAACTCTAGCTTCTACGGATGAAAGAAACTTCATGAAAGTATGTAGGGCTGTCATGCTGGGTCTGGTAGAGTCCCACTCCTTGAAGAAACACCTTGAGGTTTGTTTCCTTAACACAAAATGTACAGGAGACATTAGTTAACCTAGTGGTGCCCAGAATGAACTTTTATTTCCAGAATCTTTGATAAGGACATTTTCTTTCTTCACTGGGTCATGAGAAACTGGCACTGGAAGGAATGCCTGGGTCACCTAAGGAAGTAATAGCTACTCATTTGTGTGTGTGGTTCACTGGAACATTTAGGTTTTTCCAGGACTGGCTTGTTAATGGTTGAACAAACTAAATGCCAATCAGAAGCAAACCACTTGTTTTCCATGAATACTTTCACTTCTTGTGACCTAGAGCCTTTCCCTCAAATCCCATCTCTTTAGGAGGAATTTGGGGATAATGGATTAATGGTATTAATAATTTTCTCTTCACCTCCTGGAGGGTTTTGATTTTTCAGGAGAAGGTGACATCAGTGTGAAACTCACCCTTCTTAAGCCTTCAGAAATGTCTCCTTATTTAAAGATTAGATTATCCTTCTTTTATTGTTTTCCATTAGAGTTTGTTTCCTTTCTCCTTTTTTGGGGAAGGCCAGCTCACTATTTTTAAAAGGTGACGGACCATGTCAGGATTTAGAAAGTGAAAGGAAAGAGATTGGTTTGGATTTTCTCACTCTCTTTGTGTGCTCTAAAGCTCAATAAACTTCGAATGGTGGCTGCAGGTATAGGGGTAGAGGAAGGCTTTTGTGTCCTTAGAAAACCCAGGTTTCAGTTGGATTATAGAGGTAGTCAAGAGACTGGGGAGAAAAAAGTTCAAATAGCACTTCGACTACTTTCCATGTCAATGGATATATATCAGCCATATTTCATGGCTATAAGAATCAGCATGTTTAAGTATTGATAAAAAGAATTTTAAAGGGCACAATAAAAGTTATCAAAAAATTAGATGAGTTTGTTGTAATGAAGACAGGACTGTACGTAGTTTATATTCAAGTTTATGGATTTTTCTCAATACTGAATAAATTGTCAAAGCGGTACTAAAATTCTGTATGAAAGAAATCAGTCCCAACTATTAATCTGCTGGATAGATCTTTTTGTGATTTTTTAAAAGGCTTTAAGCAAAAAATTTAAGCCCCTTCCAGCACTGCTATATAGATTCATTGGGTCATGACTATATTCTTTTATTGTGCAGGTCTAATGTCACCTTTCCTTAGAGCAGTTTACAAAATAACACAGCATATAGCGTATCCAAAGCAAGCGGTAAAAGCGAGATGTGCAGTTCTCATTGCAGGTTTATATAACACAAGGGGGCATCTTTAGTGTATACTTAAAATATGAAACAAAGCAACAGCCATCGGTCAATATTTTCAGGATCTATGCCTCTCCAGTTTCTTTACCTAGTCAATAAGAGCAGAGTTGCCATGGCTATGCAAGAGTTAAAATATCACTTATTAAAACTTTCCAATTTCAACCACTTGCCTCTTTGGAGAAGTCAGGGATTTTTGTCAGAGATTCAAATCAGGGAGTTAACAATCTTGAATTCACAGCCAGTGTACGACCTCTTTATTTCTGCCTCCTTAGCCTGGCACTCCCTTTCCTTTCACCAGAGAGCTGTACATATAAGAAATGACTGAGAAAAAATAAAGTTCTTACGTGTGTTAGAAATGGAAAACAATACATCTGGCCCAGGTTACGGAATGATTGAATAAGGCATGGCACTGTCACTTTTTTGTTTTGACTGCTCTCCTATTTGGAGAAATAAATGTTGTGCAATAATCTGGTATCAGATAGCCAGCACTTCCCATTATTCTTTCTCTTCATGTCTGATTATTTGAGTCCACATATGTATAAAAGGAGGATAAATTAATTAATTATGTATAATTACTAAATTTTACAAACATATGCAGACTTTACCTAGTGGAAGCAAAAGTAGGCTGTACATTGCAAGTTGTTGGTGTTGATGGTAGATAGCCATCATCTGCTGTAAATCTATTCCCATAGCAGGATTAACTGAATTCAAACTCAAATGATGCATCCATAATATATTGTCAAATGTGGAGCATTATAAATTTCCTCATTGCAAAAATGGAATAATGTTTTCAAAATAAGGTATTTGTCAGAACTATACTATCCACAAGGTATATTTATATTTCAAAAGGTAATAAATTTAGAGAATGAATACAGGATTTACATAACTTTAAATTTTTGTGACTGGGTATTTTTGTGATTTAGCTAGAGGTGTTAATTTAATTAAATCTACAAGAGGACTTTCTCCCAATATCCAGAGAAGACAATTTGCATTTTTTAAAAAATTACCATAACTTGTTACATAATTGCAGCCACTGGGGCTGATTGATGCCTTTAACAAGGCCTTCAGTTTTCTTTCCTCTACTGCTTCTCCAATGATAATATACTTTCCCTTCAAAATTTACCAGCATTGCTTTCTATAACTCACGTCTTCCTATAAGAAGCAGGTTTGTTGGCTCATTAATACATAGCTTACAGACAGGGTTCACTACGTATTGATCTAATTAAATATTTTTGAGTCAGAACAACAATAATAATGGAATTAATTATTGTAATTTGTGTAGCCGAAGTATATACATAAATAGGTAATCTTTATTTTTCAGTATTGCCAATGGAAAATAAATTTCAGACATTAGGACCTTGGAGCGCTGGGAGCTACAGCTGCTGAGTGAGTGCCCCTCCCATGGTTCTGGCCAGCAGCCCCGACATCCTTGCACAAAGTAATCACAGATCACAGCATTTAATCACTGAAAACAAGCACTCCAGAGGACAGCAGTGTCAATATCCCACTCTCTCATTATCTGTTTGGATTGCACATCCACACTGTCAGATAAACAGAGTGGAAAATTAAGATTAAAAATATGGTAATTTCATTTCAGGCAGCAGGCACCACTCACTGCCCCTATTATGCTATTGATTACCTCTGAATTCAATTTTTCTTTCAATGCAAACTTTAATCTGTTTGCTACCCAGCAATTCAACTCCCCAAGGGCTATTTGAGAGTAAGTAACCATTTAATCTGATGCTAACTGAAAAATCACCGTCCTTAATGAATTGTGTAAATCATTCAGCTCTAAAGCACCTTTGACTTCTATTTCATTTTTTATTTTCTACTCAATATAGGGAAGGATCAGCCTGTGAATAATTACAACGTCGCAAGTATTTTTACATAGAGCAAATATGATAAAAACCCTATTATAGCAGGGCATGTGTAATGAACAGTACTTTTTAATTTCAAAATAGCTATTCATTAAAAAAGAATGGAAGATGAAAAAGAGGCTCAAAGCTCAAGGTAAAAGTTGATAGACATTGTAATTACATGGTTAATTTCAAAGATTTATATGCTGTTATGATTTAAAAGGAATTTTTATGACTTGACATTTTCATTTGAGAGTTTTTATTTAAAATTAATCTTCGAACTTCTATTCTTAATTATTTCTTGGCAAGCGATAAATGGGTATACCAAAAAATGCCCTATGTCGAATTTTAAGCAGAATAAATGCATGCGAATTTTTGAATAGCAATAAAGTGGTCTTTACTTATTCGAATTGCTTTACATTGAAATCCTCGGAGGAATTTGTGGGAGAGAGCTGGAAATTACTGGCCCATTTAAGGGAGCAGCAATCTTACTACAAGGCAGTGTTTATGATATTTCAACATATCAAATTGGAAAGAGGGTTTTGCTACGGCGATTTGATTGTCTTTTAAGTTGGCGTTAAGAGTTTTCAACAGGTCTCTTTCGCTGCTCATCCCAGACCTCGAAGACATTCTTGGAAGGGGTGTGGGATGGGAGGGTGGTAGGATCAACCCGGCCTCCCTCTTCCAGCCGGCAAGAGCAACAATAGTGCAGGAGCCGGAGCCCGAGTCCGAGCCAGAGCTGGCAAACGCCCGCGCCCGGCGGCAGCTCCACCTGCTCTGCGGGCGCCCGCTGAGGCTGCGGAGCCGAGACTCGGACGCCAGGGCGGCTAAGCGCTCTGTCATTTGGCTGCTTTTTGAAGACTGATGACATCGCGCTTCCTAAAGGCGAGCGCCACAAAGTGCAGGGCTGCAGGGACAACATGGCGGGGCGCCTAATTACCGGGCATGGGCTACAACGAAGACGCATGGTGGCACCGGAGTGTGAGAGCGGGCTGGTGTCTCTGCTGCCCACCCACCTTTTTCCTCCGCGGGGTCGTGGCCAGGTCACACACCACCCCCCACCCCCCACCCACACACACACACACAGGGACTCCCAGCGGGCAATCGTAACTGCAGTCCCAAAGTTTGGGGGGCAAAAGCAGAAAAGTATTTCATTCCCTCCTCTCCTTCCACGCTCCATGGGGGGCAGGGGAACTTGGCAGGCCCTGCTTCCTCATCTTCACCCCCTACTTCTCTTCCTCCGCAGGGGTTGGGCACGGTCCCAGGCTCCCCCTTCAGTCTTCGTCCCAGCACCGCGGGAACCTCTCAAAACGGTGGGAGTCCCAGATTCTTTGGGGAACAGCAGTCGAAGAGCTAGGAGCCGGCATCTAGTTAAATCCTCGAGTCCAGGAGGAACGAGGTTTCCCTCTCTCCCGGCCACGCCCCGCAACTCATGGGCGCGTGGAAATGGGGTGAGGGCTGGACCACTGAGCGCAGCTCTCTCGGATCCTAACCATCACGCAGGGACTTGGCTTATTTCGCTCGCGCATCTCACTCCGCCGCCCCGTTCCCTCTGCACGAAGCTCACAGCCGCTGCAGCCGCCGCCATGTGCCCGAAGGCGGCTCTGTAACTGGTCTGGAGACGTTTCTTATATTCCCCTACCGGCTCTACGGTCTCCCAAGAGCGCCCGCTCCGCAGCCAGTACACAGTCATGTTCAAATCTCTGCTTTTGCCAACCCCACACCTTCACCCCAGAATTTCCTTCTGAGCACTTCACTTCACCCGGAGAGGAAGGCAGAGAGGCTGAAATGAAAGATACCCTTTTGCTCTTAAGTCCCAGTAACTTAAGAAGAGCCTGCACAAAGCTTGGGCTCAGGGAGCAGTCCTGGGATGGAATGCACAAAAGTCAGTTGTGCCGGCCAAACACTGAGGTTGAAATTCTATCGTGCAGCCAGCATTTGCTCTGAAATTCTGAACTTGAGCTGGTGGGTGTTATTTCAGGTCAGCCACAGTTCTGAGAAGGCAGGAGGGCAAACGTCTTACTTGGTGTGTTTCATCTCTGCAACTTTAAGTACAAACCATTTTTGCCTACAGGGCTGTCAGGGCCCCAGATCAAGACGTTTTCATTTGCTCTTTGGATTTCCTCTTGCTGGAAGGTGTAAAAATTCTGTGGGCTTGGTTTAGATTTCTTAAAATAATCAACACTAGCATAAACTTTATCTCATTCATTAGATATTTATTGAGCATCTGACACCATACTAGACAGAATCGGTCGTGGTTCAGGCAGTTTTTAAAAGCATTTCATTTTGTTGAAAGCAATGAATAGCTGCATAACAATACTTAACATATTTTAAATACATATTACTTCTCCAACTGGCATAATAGCTTCCTTAGAACTCATCTGAACTATACTGTCAATGATGGTTTAAAGACTTTGAATCCCATGAATTATCAACCCTAGGCACTGCCCTGAAGATGATGTTTGCTCAGTACTTGGTGTGATGACCTTATAAACATATTTAAAACTGTAACCCTTCATAGATCATAATGCTGGAGAATCTGATCCATTTTTATGTAGAACATATTTTGCCTACACATTCATTCCTGTATTGCATAACTACATTTAAAGAAAAAGTTTCCTTTGCTTTTTTCCAAAATTTCCAAAGGCTAGGATCTCAGCATGTCCATGAAGCACCAGTTTTCAATTTTAAAATATTGAATTATATGCAAACCTCAAAGGGAAAGAAAAGAAAATGCAATGTCTTTTCTGATCTTTGCCCTAAAAATGCCTGAGCCAATTTATTTTTTAGCTGTTTATTTTTAAAGGAAACTTTTCACCAAGAAAGAGGTGGGTGTCAAGAAACTGAATCCATTAGGTTTGCAGTTTCTTAATCTGAAAGAGCCCCCAAAGCAGCAACACTGATAAGTGCAGACCTATGGTAGTATATGTAAGAGCATACTTAATAAATGCAAAGCTCCTGTATCATATTAACAAATAGTCTGACATGTGTCATATAATATGATCAAAATGCAGGTTTATGTTCTTCAATCTCTCCTCTCTGACATCTAGTGAATTGTATTAAAGTCTTGTCATGGCGAAGATACATTATTAACACTGAACAACTGAAGATTTCCTACCATCATTTATATTTTCTTGGTTGTTGTTGTTTTTTAATCATGTTTTGTTGTTTAAATGGTCATTTTTTTCTGGTTTGGATATTGGGTGGCAGGAATTAGAAAACCGGGTATTTAGTATTGTCTAATACTAAAACGATAAAGTTACTACTCTGGGTATAAGGCATAATTCCTTTACTAGTGGAATAACCCCCCCCACCCCATATCTCAAATAAGTTTTAAAACAACCATGAGTATGAGAACTCTTAACATACAAATATCACTTCCCCTGATTTTAAAATCTAACATTGGGAGATAGGAAACGGCATTAAGGAGTTGTCACTTCCAGGGTAACTGTTAAAGTTAATTTGAAAAACAGTCTTCATGTTCTCCTGGTGAAGCATTTCTGAATCAAAGCCGGCCTGACCATCAACCACCTGGGCCAGAAAGAACTTAGGTTCTCCACCAAGGAAGAACTGTGCCAGCGGCATTGACCAGAGCAAAAAGGGCGTCCATCTGGGGCAGGTAAGAACAGTGCCAGAAGCTCAGCACAGGGAACCCCATGCACCAAATCTCCCAAAGGCAGTAGACTAGGTGGCTTGCTGAATGTTCACTTGTAGAGGGCAGTTGCTCTACCCTGAGAACATCTGCAGAAAATTAAATGACAAACCTGTCCATTGTTAGTCTAAATGAAAGGGTTCTCTCAAACTTTTGCAAGGAGGTTGAAAAATCCATTAAAAAGAATATTTTAAAGGGATGGGTATAAATTATAGGAATGTTTAAAACTGGACAAAAAGGGTAGGGAAGAGAAAAGACACAGAGGTTGAGAGGCATGTACTCATTCATTTGTTCAACAAATGTTTATTGAGCACCTGCTGGCTCCAGACTCTGATCAATCATTGGGGATACAGACCTTTCTTGAATAGAGCATCCATTGCATTCATTAAAATCAATGTCTGCCATTAGTTGCACTGTTAATAGAGAAAAAAAGCAATTCATAAACTACTACTACGTGCTAACTCTATGTTTTGCTTTAGCATTGTATCCCTCTAGAATCAAAGAAATTCCAAGTTGAGTTTTGCCCATTGATTCATTCAAATTTAGTTCCGAAAGGCTGTCCAAACTCACCAACTTTCATACTGAGAGAGGGAAATTAACACTTCAAGCACCTACACTGGTGCTATAAATATTAGAAACTTTAGTCCATTTAACCAACAAAATGACACCTCCAAGCTTATTATTACCATTTCACAGATAAGGAAACTGGGGTTTCAGATGCTAAATGTCTTACTCAAAATCATACAGCTATATTGTGGGAGAAGTAGATCTTGGATCTAAGTCAGTCCTCCCAAGCCTGTTGTTCCCCAGCATATGAACCTTTCAAGCTCTATGACATCATCATATGAATTACAGGTGTTATTTAAAAGTGGTTACCTTTATTAACCATTAACTCTTATTTTTAAATATCAAATTTTTATAGTGAAGTAATAAGACATGACTATCATTTCATTACTGTTAGTGAAATGATTTCTAAGGATCTCCCTCTGGTGTAATTTTTTTTTTAAACTTGAGTTTAGAAATAGGTCAAAATAATAATTCACCTCTCTATCCATAGCTATCTGTCATGGTGTGTGGTTCCTGTCCCCAGGTGTTCTCAAGCTAATACCACTGATGCAGCCTCTCTGTGTATTACTTTACTGTATTAAAATTGGGTTTCTTCTAATTAGGGCACTTCTCCAAAAAGAACTGTTAAAATGAATGCATCACAATTATTTCCAGGTACTTTCCAATTGTACTTTCTATTCAACCCCGCAGCTACTGACTACATTGTCTTTAACATCACTTTCTGTAACTTTTAGAATAGTAAAACATTATCTGAATTTCAAGGAGCATCCTTGGGACAGAAAGGACCTTTGCAATGTAATTACCACACTCTAGAAAAAATGCAAATGAATCTTTGGAACATGGACGGATGACACTGACGTGCTAAGTTTCTCTGCTGTGCACTGATTGGTGGAGCAGGCAGTGATGTCACAACTTTCCCAGAATGAATACTGAGATCTTTGTAACTTATTCAGTCCTTTCTTTTTTGAGGAGGTTGGAACTAACCAAATTAAAGAATCAACTGTGGAGATGTTCGGTTATATAGAATGAACAGTTTGCTAAAGAAAATCAAATATCTCACAAATAATTTAAAAGGCCAGAAAGCAATGATGAAAGATTTGTGTAAGTTTCTAAGATATTAAAGACAGAGTTAAGTGTCAACATATTTTTCTTCTACAGTTTCCTTGAAAATTACGTTTCCTTCCTGTTTACCTGCTGTATGCAGTTGTGTCCATAGCAAAAGTGAATTTGCAGGTTGGTTTTATTCACTGTTGTCAACCCTCACTCTGTCTGCGTTCCCAAAGCCACTGTTTCCTTTGTTCAACATCCATCTGAAGCGAAGCGCTTTCTGTCTGTCAACTTGACAGTATGTTTTCACAGAAGCTTTTATTTGTACAGTGTTTTGCAACTGACAGAGTGCTTCCACAAACGTTATCTCATTTTGGTCTTCATAACACCGTGAGAAGATGGGAGAGACTGCTAATGTTTTCTCTGATTTGCAAATAGAGACAGAAGGAACCTTCGATGCATAGAGATGCCCTGAACTTAGTTATTCCTCAGCAAGGCTGCTAGGGAATGCCGGAGCCTGTGTCCCCACCACCTTCCAGTGCCAGTAGTCTTTCCACGAAGCACCCTGCTCTGCCAAGAAATTATTTTGGGTTCCACACTGTCAAATTTTCCATTGAAAAGTTCCCAGATCTGTTCTAACATAGAAATGCTAGCATTATCAAGCTTTATTAACAGAAAAAGTTCAACCTTCATTTCCCGTGAGACCTTTTAAAGCGACCTTTAATTCTTCAAGTTATTTTTTTATTTCTGACCAGATGGTGTAATAGACAATCTGTGCCGAATGGGACCATGTTTATTCTCAGTCAGCTTAAACGCTTGCTTCTATTCTCTGGGATATCTCAGGTTCATGCTCAAAAGCTGCTTAGCTGTCTAGCTATTGGTCTATTGGTCAGTGCAGGTTAGTGTATTATGCTAAAAGAGTGCCAGCTTAGCTGAATTTTAAGGAGTTATTCACAGGAACAAAATGTTTGGAGCGTGCATTCTACCAGGCATATGTATCTGATGCTAGGTACTGATTTATTTATTTATTTATTTATTTATTTATTTATTTATTTATTTTACAGTTACTTAAGGAGATTCTCTTTTTTTCTTGCCTTAAACAGACATCTTTAGCTGGTCTGTCTCCATCAATTTAACACTTTAGAAGGATATTCCACATGCCTGTCATAAGATGATGAACACTGCTGATCCTGTCTCCAGCCGCATCTGCAGCATCTCGGCCTCCACCCGGGGTGTTAACCAGATTACTTTTCTATCACTCTTGCCCACACTGGATACTCTGAATACTGTGTCCCTAAACTGGCTAACGCACTCTCACAGCCTGAGCCTTTATTATCGGCAGCCACAGCATGCATATTTTTATTTAGTTTCCCGTCCTTAGGGAATCCTCTCTCTGTGCCCTTCCTTGAGTAACAGAATCTTTGGGTTTTCTCCTTTTCTGTTACATCTCCAGAAATACTCACCTTTGAATGTGTATTCAGAATGGTTACAGACTGCTTTCCCACAATAATAACGTGCCCCTGCCTGCTTTCAATTCTGGCACACCACGACAATGTGATCATTTCATGCATGCATGCCTTGTGTCTTCTGGCTGGTTTTAGTTCCCTTGCATCTCTTGCTGTAGTTTCCACAAGCACAGCGGCTCAAAAGCTGTTCCAAAACCTGCACCTTCTTCATTCCAAATCCTCGCCTGTTTGCTTCAGATGTGCATTTCTATACCAATCCCTCGGTTAAGGCACTAGGTAACTATTCCTAATCTGCTAATATCAGACAGTGCTGTAAACCATCCTATACGGGTAGCAGATTTATATTCACAAGCTGAGCTCTTTAGTATAGACAATAAAAGAGACACTCAACTGCCACTGAGAATGATGGCTTGGGTGTTGCAGGTGTGCAATAAAACAGACAGGCTTTCCTACAAACAGGCCACTTCATCAACAAGACTAACTCGGGATGAGGAAAGGCGGGGAGCAGGGGCACCTGCCCCAAATGCCCCTAGAATGGCACATCTTTTCTTTCCAATTGAATCTGTAAGGTGACAAATTTATCCCAGTGTTGTTCAAAAATAACTTCTTTATTCCTATTTGTTTTCCAGGCTACTGTAAGATCGCTAAGGGCACATGCATAATTCACTCTGTTTATCCTGATGATTTTGAGAAAGTAGATGAGGAGGTATGGATCTGAGATAGGATTTTGCATACTTTCTAGATAAAGTTTCTTAGGAACAAATGAGCCCTTTGCCAGAGGTGATTTACCCAGAAGAAGGCGTGACTGAAAGCACCCCAAGCACAAGAGGCTTTCTCTGTCTGAAAGTGGAAACAGGCTTGCCCTTCCTTCCCCAGGAGCGGACTCACTCCAGCAGCTAGGCTTATCGTTTCTCCTAATTAGGTGTAATTTGCACTTAGACTTGGGAAAGGAGGATGTCAAAGCCCTTGACAAATCATTATCAGATTCTCATTTTAGAAACAGAGCAAAGGAAACACAAAAAGGCCAAGGGGTTTACCCAAAATCATGGTGGGGGGAGGTATCTTTTCACTGGAGTGGTCCCCTCAAGGCCTGCCAGTGCAGGGATAACAGTGTTCCCACAGAGCTATTAGCAAAGGAGAGGATGAAGGAAGAGGAGGACTTTATGACACAGAGAAATAGCTAGGGCAACAGCACACCAGCAAAGGCACTGGTAGAGCCTGCCTTTAAGCGTACCAGTAACCAATCATCCATGTTAACTCACAGAAAAGCAATAGGTCAAATATGCATCCAATTATTGAATGTTTTTTACCATGGGGCTGCTATGTAAATGACATTGTCCCAGGCATCCTGTAGAAGAGAAAAACGAAATATTAAGCTGATCTTCTAGGAGTTTTCTATATAAGTGGGGAAACAGGGCATATAAGCATAACTAAATACATGCATAACAACCAGCCAGGCAGTCCCACTACATAGTGTAATTACTGGGCCATAGTTAATAAATTTTTGTCAAACTAATATAATTATTCACTCACTACCAAGCCCAAACTTACACTCTGCCAGGGTGGTTGTGGATGTGATTTGACTGTCTAAAGTTTATATAGCAAGTTTTAGGGATATAAGACTTAAATTGGTTGTTAAAGTTTGAAAATATGTTTGACCTCTAATTTTCAATTAATTTTTTATTTTAAAAAAAACCTTACAAATACAGTAAGAGAATTCCTGTATAACTTCACTCATTATCTATAAATTTAACATTTTACATAATCACAGAATAATCATCAAAGCCAAAAGTTAACATTGTTACAATTCTATGTGCTGGCCTACACACCTTATTCAAATTTCATCAAATGTCCCACTATGGGCCATCATCTGATCTAGGATCCAATCCAGCATCACGCATAGTACTTTGTTTTCATCTTTCTTTATTCATTTCTAATCTGAATCAGTTCCTTTCTTTGTCTTTTGTGATCTTGAAAATGTTGCAGAGTACTGGCAATTATTTTGTAGAATGTCCCTTGATTCAACTTTGTCTGACATATCCTCTTGATTAGATATGTTAGACTTTTTTTTGGGGGGGGCAAGAATTTCATGGAAGTGCTGCTGTGCCCTTCCTAGGCACAGATGTGACTGTCTGTCATTATGAGTGGTATTTGCATTGATCATTTGGCTACAGTGGTATCTGACAGGTTTCTTTACTAAAAGGTTCTTATTCCCCTTTGTGATTAATAGCTTTGTCATGGAAAGATACTGTTAGACTGTACAAATATCCTGTTTTTACTACTTTCGCCTACTAATTTCATTATCCTCCATGATATTTGCCTGCAACCATTAATGCTGTGGAGTTTGCCAAATGGTAATTTTCTATTTCTGCCATTTTCCCACATGTATGACTCAGAATTCAGCTATAAAGAAGTGCTTTCTCTTACCCCATTAATGTATTTGTTTATCGAAGTATGTTTTAAATAAAGAATAGAATTTTATGAAGGCAAGGCACCAGGCACTAACTCATAGAGGAAGAAAGCATAAGCACTGTGTAAGAAATGATAACAAGATCAAGTGAAACAGGTACCAGAAGAGGGGACTGTGCTCAGAAGTCGCATTTGCTGAGGGTAGGAAGGGAAAGTCTTTTCACAGATTCAGAAGAGGCAAGACAATAATCGAAGGACTCATCAAAGGCAGACATTTAGGTAAAATTGATGGCAGAAGGCTGGCCATAAGGTTCAAGGTGTTTAAAGATGGGTGGGAGTGGGGAAGAATGGGTTAGTTCATAAAAGGATAGCAAGGTGATTCTGCAGACCTTAATGACAGATCAACGTAAGAAAAAGGGGAGGTGGTAGTTGGGTAGTTGGGAAGTGCTGAGGAATTTGTACGAAAATACAAAGAACACCCCTTGAGTTAGAATTAGTTCCAACTGTGAAGCATCTATAAGACATCCTACAATCTGAGAAATGAAGGACTGTGAGCAAGTGATGTTGGAGAGCAGGGCATTCCCAAAATCCATCTGGAGAGACACTGACTTTTCTTTTTTTTCTTTCTTTCTTTTATATTTTAATTAATTAACTTATATATTAATTTATTTTGAGAGAGGAAATGAAGGGGGGATGAAGAGAAAGAGAAGCATCAAGTCATTGCTGCACTTGGTTGTGCCATTCATTGCTTCTCATATGTGCTCTGACCAGGGCTTGAACCAGTGACCTCAGAGTCAAGCCAGAAACCCTGCTGGTGACATTGCGATCAGTGACCCCCAACCTTGAGCCAGTGACTCCAAGAACTGGCAACCTTGGCACTCTGGGATGACACTCTATCTAATACACCACCAGCCAGGGCTGACCTTTTATTTCTTGATGCCACCTCAGCCAGAGTGAATCACAATCACCTGAATCTTGATCGGGTAATATTGGGTAGAATCAAACCACTCTTGAAAGTATTTAGTTTTTTTTTTAACCTAACTTCCTACACTACTTTGAAAGAAGAAACACCCAAGGTTTACTGTAATACCCTGCTTCCCACCTCCCCACCCACAATGAGCCCAGTACATGGGCTCTTCTTTGTGACTGCAATCCTCCCCAGTGGTGAGTAGTGAACTTGGTAAATTGGAGGGCACACATGAGGATATTCTCATTCCATCTTCTCAACCAGTCTCTCCTCAAAGAAATCTGGTTTGAGCATCACCTGAGGCCTTGAGTCCCTTTTATTGTCCCCCATGGGAACATTTTTGAAATATAGCTTTGGGGACAATAGAAACCTGAACAAATTAAAACCACTTCTTGTTCTTTCTTTAGCTGATGATGGCAGCAATCACTTCTGCAAATCCCTGTCCTTGTAACAGCCTCAAATCATTAGCCCATTCGCACCTTGAGCTCTTGCAGGGTGGCACAGCCTGACAGGCCGCAGTGGCATAGAGCAGCATCTCTCTTCTTCTCTAATCCTTAATTGAGGGCTGTAATTATACAAGAGGCAAGAGGAGAACCCATCTTTCAAATTGGCATGGCAGCAGCAAAGAAATATTCTAGGAAAACTATGGGAAAACTTCCCAAATTCTCTTGTTGGGACACGAAGCTTTGAGTCACTGGCTGTACTTCCATGTGTCCGGGAGCATGAGGGCATTGGCCTGAGAAATGCCCCAGCAGAGAGAGAGGCAGCCCCACCATCACTGCACAGATCTCCAACCTTTCAGAGACCAAATTTTCTTTTTCCTACTGAGGGCGAGTACAGTGCTGGCGGTTAACAGCAGAGCCGCAGAGCCGATTCCAGCCTTTCTGTGTTCACATCTCAGCTCCACCAATTCCTCTGTGGCAGGTTATCTATTCTACACCTGTTTCTTCAACAACAACATGGCAATCAGGTAGCACTCAATGAATGGCAGCCATGATGAATATTATTGGTGAAACTGGATGTCCCATGGTCATATTTCCATGCTCCTTGGCTCATAGTCCAATAACCTATTGTTTTTTCTCATGATTACTCATGTTGCCCTTTTGTACCACTGCCATCCACTGTCATTCTTTTATTCTTAGAAAATTGGATAATGCCTTTTAGCCAGCATGTTACGCACATGGGTACAAGATTATTAAGATCTATTTAAAATGTCATAATATTGTATTTAAGTATCAGAGAATAAAAATCAAAGCCAAGTTTGCAAAACCAAAACTACCTCTTGCAACAGGTGAGTGAAACTGTTCTTGACTGTCAGTTTCTCATTGACTCATTTTCCCCTTTCTTAATTCATCCCTATAACTGGAAGAATCATCCTGCACACCCACACCACAGTATGTACTCTGTTCCTTTATTTTTACAAGTGCAGTTTAGTTTCAATTATTTGTGATACTTCTTAATACAGCTGTATGTGAAACAGTCTTATGTTATTATTTAATAAGTATTGTATCATTTTCCAAATGAACAACTGTAAACCTACTTTTGCCCCCCCATATATTACCCAAATAATGATGACCTAGTATTATGAAACCTTACTGGAGATCACTGTTATTAAGTCTTGGTGAGAAGTGGGACATGACTGCCAAACTTTTTATAAGAATTATAGAGTTACGGGGCTCAAAGCAAGGTATCACAGGGCTTGGCAGTTCAATACAAATACATAAGACTGTTAGAGCCAGTAGAGGTTAGAGGCAGATCTGACCAAGGAAGTTTTGGACAGCAAGTACTGTTAGGGGCACCAGGTGTCAAGAATCTCACAGAATGTCTGTAAAAGAAGCACTCGCATTAATTATGTCCTATGATTCCCTTAAGAAGTCTTTGCTTAAAAGCCTATATACATCTAGATTCAGTGAATGCGTGTGTGTGTGTGTGTGTGTGTGTGTGTGTGTGTGTGTGTTTTCTAATTATATATGAAAGATCAGAACAAGGTCAGAGGCACTGCACCTAAGGACCTTCACCAATGAGAGGTACTTTTGAAAGCCCAGTCATGTGTACAGTTTAGAATCTTGCCTTGAATGTTTTTCAGTATTCTATTGACATATCCTCATTGTCAGTGAGTTTCTTTTACAGCCTAGAGAAGAAATTTATAGACACAGTTTTTAGCCAGAGGGGCTCAGGGTAAAAAAATGGCTTGTGGTCATGTCTTCAATTTCTCCCTAAAAAATAATCTGTGACACTGTACTCCAGCCCAGGTTCTGCACATGCGCCCCCACTACGCCCTTGGGAAGTAACAGCTTATGTCAGGCAGGTGAAAACAATATCGTTTTCATTATTTTATTACATGAGAACCTTCTGGTGGGTGGCAGGGTGATTAAAACTTTCTGCGGCCTGATTTTTTTCATATTAATTTTCAAGGCTGCTTTAGCACTTCCACATTCCTTATAATTTGGCATTTATTACACACTTTACAAGACGCTTGTGTAATATGATCTCAAACTTAAAAGTGGTATTGTATACACAGAAACTCTATTAATTACAATTACTGAGTAGTACAATTTGTTTATAGTAAAAGGAGACTCGCTTATAAGCAAGATGGAAGATTCCTTTATGCATAACGCCTTAATTAGCCATTTGGAGTAGTTTTTCTTTAACTACCCGAGTGACTGTTTTCTCCAAAATTCTTTAGACAAACATCTCAATTATTAATCTATTCCTCCCAAATCAGGTATTTTTTATTTGGACACATGAGTTTCTATGTGAGTTTTACAAAATTTGCTTCAAGTTATGTTCTAAAATCAGTGTCCTACAGAATGTTGACCTGGTCAATGCAAGTGTTGTGTTGGCTGTGAGAACCATATTGCGACTATATTTCTCACCCCATTGATATACTGAAGGGGTTACGCTGAGTCTCAGGTGCCTCTCTAATAGTGCATCCAGGATCGCTAAATCTCAGGTTCCATCAAAAAATGTTAACATCTTTGTCAGACCCCAAATTCTGTGAAATAACTGGAACCTAAAGTGATTTCCTCACTTGACTCTACACACAAGCAATCCAAATTGCCATCCTTACCTTTATTACATTACCTTTGCAGAAATTATATTAGCAAGATATGTTGAGTGAACCCTATCAGAGCCAGTGGAGTTACCACGAGCAGATACAACGTGGATATGAAGTCTACAAACATGAATTCAATACACAGCTTCTCACTGATACCTTCATTAAGATCTCTTTGCAAAGAAAAGAATCTAAAACAATGGTTCTCAAAGTTTGGTTCTCAGAGCAGTCGCTGTAGCATCATGTACTAGAAATGTATATCCTCAGGTCCCATTCAGACTTACAGAACCAGAATCCCTAGGGCCCTGAGCATCAGTGCAATTCAGACTCACCCTGAAATTGGAGAACCACTGATTGAAATATTCCCCATATGGTGGCTGGAAGCAAATCTATCCATTGTCTTGACCTTATCTGATGGCTTTTTTTTAAAGAGGTATTTTTCCATTAAAATTTATTTTTAACTAAAAACTAACTCTGTGTCCAAAATACTGAGATCCTAGGATTAAAAAAAATATTCATATGAGATTTTGTTCATTTGTGCGTTTTAATTCTGATACTCAGTGAATTGTGCCTAATTCAAATCCAGAATAAATTCACTTTGCCTAATTCCCATTTTTTAAGTTGAAATTCCACATAAATCCTTACCTAACCCCTTTTTGTCTTGTCAGACACTAAACCATTACTCCTCTGACTGATCCAACTCATTTTTCATCCTCAGAAAAAATAAAAAAAAATTAAAGGAAAAAATTGGCAGGAATATCTCAGAGACCATAAGCATACCACACACTGCACAGTCTCAGTGTCTGATATATTTATCTATGCTCTTCCATGGAATTTATCAGGTTTATGTGCAATGTATAAAAATCAAGTATTTAGACCATACTTGGTTCAGCCCTGATCAAAATTTTAGGGTTATTTGAAGAACCAAAGAATCATATAAATGACTATCATGATCTCATTTGTCAGATGCGAAAACTGAGGCACAGAAAGTTTAACTAGATAGAAAGTTTAGCAAAAATTTATCTTGGTTAGCTCCAAATGAAAATTTCTTTAAATTATACTTCCAAGCCAATTACATTATAATTCAATAATTTATACTAGAGAATCTATCTCCTGTATTTATGAATAAAATTCAGATTGTTCATGTGCTTGTGCACATGAATCTCACAGAATTTGAGATTTTAATGTAATCATTATTATAACCATCATTTATTAAGCAGCCAGAATAGGATAGTTTATGAGAGTGACAAAGGAAGTAAGAGTTTTGATCTGTGATATGAAAAGGCTAAAGGCTAGAGAAAATGGGGCGAATGAAAGTTTTATACAGACACATGATATGCAAATAAACATAGACTTGAATGGCAGAGAGGTAGCACTCACCAAATATCCTGTCCTTCCCCACATTCCCAAGCTCCCTTGCAGTTAGATTGGCTACATGATTAGTTCCAGTTGACTGTGCAAAGTCCAAAGCAGTTAAAACCCAGGATGGCTCCTCCATCCCTTTCTCTCCCTGCTAGGGCAAAGTTGGAGGCCATATATTCCAAATGGTGTAGCTATAATAAGGGGACGGAGGACTGTCCAACTTATATAAGTGTTGACCTGAGAGAGAAATAACATTATTGTATTAAGCCTTGGAGAAGTAAGGATATTTCTTTTGTAGCACCTAACACTAATTACCCTAACTCATCCTGGAAATGTGAAGCTGTGAGTCCTCCTCCATTCCTCATCATTAGGAATGCCCCCCTCCTCCCCTGTTCATGTAAGCCAATCTTAATCATTTACCACCTACCAAATGACAAGTTGTTCATTTATTAGATGATATTTCTGTATCCTTAGTATGTGTTAGGTGTGCATTTATTCTTGAGGGTTCAACAAACACAGGCATGCCCATGCCCTGATTTCATAGAGCAGGGAAGAAAGAAAATCTGTAAGTATAATTCAACCCCAAGCAGAAGTAATTTTTTCCTTCTCTGAGCTTTGGCAGGCCCTTTTACACACACAGGACATTCTACCCCCATCACTATTTATATTAATAACATTGTCTCCTTTTCTCACCAGGCAGTGAGCACTTTGATAGTAGGGAATTTATCTTATTTATCTGTGAATCTTCCATAAATTTTTGTACACAGTAATCTCTCTGTAATCAATTATTGATGACATACATAGAGGGATATGTTGCATGTGTGAAAGCAATTGCTAGAATTATTTCTAATACTTAAAATAAGGATGGGGGGTATGTCCAGATGACTTTTCTGGAGCATCAGATTGTGACCTAAGAATTCATAATTAAATATTTTCCTCCTGTGTGCCTGGCAAATAGGAAATATTTCATACACATGCTGAATGAATGAACTGAATGAATGGGTTTCCCACTATCCTATTGATCAATGACTCTCCTGATTGAATAAATTCCTACCCTAAGCCAGCTTCAGTAATTGAGTGAGACATGCCTGCATTTTTGTGGCAAATAAAGACACTTTCAAGTCCATAGAGCAGCAGGAACACTTTTTTTCTTTTATCATCTTGAAAAATCAATAGTCTTACATTGTTTCTGGTCATTTAAACCAACTCAAATGTAATTTTCTTTATAAATTAGAACTCAGTTGGCAAAGTTAAGAAGGATTTTGTTTAAAGTTTGGTGAACTTATATAAAATATGTGTGAGTGATCTTAAAATTCTGCTAACTTGAACATATTTTCAGAATTGTAAGAAAGTATATAGACTTTCATAGCAATTTATAGTGAGTTCAATTTTCCAAACCTTCTATCTTTTATAAAGCAAACTGAAGACTTAAAAAAAAAAAGAAAAATGAGGTGACTGTATTTTTACACTAAATTTTATTCCATTTTAGAAAAGCTAGCTAAAATGTTTTATTAAAAATTATGAAATAATTGGAAAAATATGTTTTTACCTTATTTTCCACCATCTCTCTCTCTTTTTTCCTTTTTCTATGGAGGACCATTGAGGACATGCCATCATTTTGTATCTGTTATCTTTCCCTTTCCTTTTTTTTTTTTTTTTTTAGGTAAGAGGAGGGAAGATAGTGAAGCATGAAGTGATGCATGAAGTGATATGATGCATGAAGAATAGTGATGCATGAAGACTCTTGCATGTGCCCCAACCAGGATCGCCCTAGCAACCCAATGTGGGGCCAATGCTTGAGTACCAAGCTATTTTTAGCTCCGGAGGCTGACACTTGGACAAGCCAAGCTATCCTTAGTGCCCCAGGCTACACTGGCTGCGGGAGGGGAAGAGGGAGAGAAGGTGGAAAGGATAGGAAAGAGAGGCAGATGATAGCTCCTCCTGTGTGCACTGACCAGGAATTGAACCGAGGATATCCATACGCTGGGTCAATGCTCTACCCTCAGAGCTACCGGCCAGGGCCTTTATCTGTTATCTTATAATCTCTTTTTGTTCATATAGTTTAGACATGATGTGATATATTGGGTGAAGTTTTTAACCACTAGATAGCAGATTACTTTGGAGTGTTGGTTAAACTACCATTCACATGTATTGATTTTATATTTCTAAGCACTGGAGTTTTTGCTTTTAGAGCATTATTTATTATGCATTTGAAATTTCTATAAGTAGTGATTTAAAATTACTAAGGTTGAATTTATTCTCATATAGAAATAAAGAGATATTTTTACCCTATAATAACGCCCTTACTCCATTCGTAGGTATAAAATAGAAACTGCTTGTTAGGAAGAAAGAAAGAAAGAAAGAAAGAAAGAAAGAAAGAAAGAAAGAAAGAAAGAAAGAAAGAAAGAAAGAGGGAGGGAGGGAGGGAGGGAGGGAGGGAGGGAGGGAGGGAGGGAGGGAAGGGAAGGGAAGGGAAGGGAAGGGAAGGAAGGAAGGAAGGAAGGAAGGAAGGAAGGAAGGAAGGAAGGAGGGAGGGAGGGAGGGAAGGAGGGAGGCTCAGAAGCAGCAGAAAGTTCAATCTGGCATAATGAAGCAAGTGTAAGTTACATTAAAGAGAAGTTCATTGTAATAGTAGTAATATATGCTAATGACTTGCAACTTTTTAATTAATGGGGTTATTTATCAGGCTCCAGACATCCAGGCAGGAGTCTCTCCTATTATTTTTTGGAGGCGTACAATCTTGCCAATTTAAAGCTATTACATATGGAACAAATCCAGTGATCTCCATCTAATTCAAATGAGACTTTCCAATCCTGAACATTCCCTTTTATTGCAGATGTTAATAAGATGTGCATTTTCACCTGTGTCCTTATTCACCTGGTCTTTTTGTTGCCCAACGTTTATTTCACTGCTGAAATTGAGACTTACAGTGCTGATTTGGGTCATTCTCAATGATATGACATGAAATGAACTAGAAGTATCCTGAATGAATGTGCAGGAAACAAGTCAGATCTTCTAAAACACTTATTTCTATAAATGAAGGAATTAAAATAGTTTGTCCTTCTTACTGAGATCTATTGAAGTGAAGGTCTATTAAAGGTCTATTAAGCTCATTTGAATTTAAATGACTTCAATCCAATTCAAATCATTAGATTCCTACTATCCTTCATGTACAAAGAATGGAAGGTTTGGTAAGAAGCCTGAATGGCCAAAATCAGACATTTTGGTTTAGTAGAGTAGGTCATAGAATCCACATTCCTAAAACGGAAAGGAATCTTAGGCTAGTGAGCCTGCAACAGAAACTAAAGTATGGTTTAGTAGAGTAGGTCATAGAATCCACATTCCTAAAACGGAAAGGAATCTTAGGCTAGTGAGCCTGCAACAGAAACTAAAGTATGGTTTAGTAGAGTAGGTCATAGAATCCACATTCCTAAAACGGAAAGGAATCTTAGGCTAGTGAGCCTGCAACAGAAACTAAAGTATGGTTTAGTAGACTAGGTCATAGAATCCACATTCCTAAAACGGAAAGGAATCTTAGACTAGTGAGCCTGCAACAGAAACTAAAGTAGTCTGCCTTATCTGCATTCTTGCTCTCCCTGGCTTAAGTTATGAATGGTTAACTGTGGTATGAAAATATGAAATTAAAAACTTTAAAAATAAATAATTTATACTTTTTTTAAAAAAAATAAAAGAATCTTAAAAGCTACATGAATGTATAAATTATAGATAAGCAAGCAAAATGAGGCCCTAGTGAAGTAATAATGTTCAAGGTCACCGGCTAAGAACTCACCTTGTGACAGTGAGACCTACTTCAGTTCAGCGATCTTTTATCCATTTCACTATATCTTCAGTGAAATCTGAATGTCTTGTGTAAAATCACCATCTAATTATGTTTCGAACTCTCTGCTAATAGGGCCATGGTTAACAATGACATATCCATTCAATGAAATATTATGCATCTATTAAAGGTAATATTTTTGAAGTCTGAATGGAGTGGCCAGGAGATCATAACGGAAGAAAGAGGAAATAAAGCTGTGTAAATAGCATAAGCACAATTGTTGTTTAAAAGCTTTGAAATAGGGAAAAGACTAGGGAAAAAAATAGAAAGTTATTTGCATGTATATTTAAAAGGTAGGACTACCCAGAAATGTTTTCCCTTATTCCCACTTTCCAATACTTTCCAACTTTCTCTATAAGCATATCCTATTTTTAAAGCAGAAAAGTGAAAATAACTGTTCAAAGATAGCTAAGCAAAGTCCTCTTGCAATGGATCTAAAGGTGTTTTCTGGAGCAGAATAAACACTCAAACATAGAGAAAAACAAGCCAGCCATCCACTCAAGAAGTTGGAATGAAGGCAATAGTAGTTCTTTTCTGAGCTTTCTTTTACAGGGAGACCAGGGCCAAGCAGACGGAGAGCTCTTTGACCCCAGCACTCAGACTGAGCCCTGGAAGAATGGAGTAGCTGACAGAGCTTCAGGGGGAATAGCTCTCTAATAAGGCAGACCATTAATAAGCATCCTCTCCCAGCACTAGGTAGCAGACTTGAGCAATACCCAGGAATGCTCCTAATCCTGAGATCCAAGAGCCTAATTGAAATGTGGAAAGGCTGTGCTTTGACACATTGCTTAGTTACTTATTTAAATTATTACAAAACATGCAGGCAGTGACGCAGTGGACCCAGGTTCAAAACCCTAAGGTCGCCAGCTTGAGCGTAGGCTCAGCAGCTTGAGCATGGGGTTGCTGTCTTGAGTGTGGGATCATGGACATGACACCATGGTCACTGGCTTGAGCCCAAAAGGTCGCTGGCTTGAAGCCCAAGGTCAATGGCTTGAGTAAGGGGTCACTGGCTTGGCTGCAGCCCCTCGGTCAAGGCACATATGAGAAAGCAATCAATGAGCAACTAAGGTGCCTCAACTATGAGTTGATGCTTCTCATCTTTCTCCCTTCCTCTCTGTCTGTCCCTGTATGTCCCTCCATCTTTCTTTCTCTCTCTCTTTCACTAAAAAAGAAAAAAAAATCATGCAGAAATGTCAACTTCTCTATTCCTGAGTTTAAACTGATCCAGAACACTTTTCCTTTTATCACTCCTTTCAGTCAATTCTAAATTCTCTCTAGTTTTGGATTTCCAATGGCCACTCAATTGGCCTACTTGCTCTCTTAGAGGTGGGTGCTAAAATTTCTTTTTTAACAACTTTACTGAGGTATAGTTTACAAGAACTGAACTGCACAGTTTTAAAATATGCATTTTGAACAGTTTTGACAGATTTTATAACCCCGTGAAATCACAACTACTACTAAGACACTAACATTTTCATTTGTGTAAAACTTCCATTGTATTCCTTTTGCATCCCATCCCTCTGGCTCCCTCAGAACCCCTGCCCTGTTCCCAGGCAACACTCATTTGCTTTTTGCCATTGCAAATTAGTTTTCATTTTCTAAAAATTTATATAAGTGGGGAATAATCCAATATATACTCTTTTATATCTGGTTTATTTAACTCAGAATAATGGCTTTAACATTCAAGTTGCTAAGGACATAAGTAGAGGATTCCTTTGTATTGATAATCAGTGGAAATGAACAGCATTTTGTTTACCTCTTCACCTGTTGATAGAAATTGGGGCTGTTGCCATTTGGGGGGTATTACAATGAAGCCTTGGATGAAAATTTAGTCCAAGCCTTTGTATGGACATATGTTTTCATTTCTCTTAGGAAAATACCTAGGAGTGAAGTGGTTATATTACATGCTAGGTGTATGGTAAGTAAATACTGTTTTCCATTTTATATACCCACAGCAGGGTATGAGAGTTCCAATTGTTCCATATCCTTGCCAACACTTGGCATATTCAGTTCTTAGGCACCCTGGTGGGTATATGCAGATATTTCATTGTGGGTCCCATCTCTGCAGACCATCTGGTCTCCCTGTGAAGGAAAGCCTGGAGTAGAACTACTACTTTTTAAGTGGATGGTTTGTCTGTTTATTATGCTCCAGAAACATGTTAGACCCATTGTAAGTGGGCTTGGTTTCTGTCTGAAAATAATCTTAAACAGTTCCTTCCCAGAGCTTCTTGTTCTGTCCTAATCATGAAGCAAGCCAGCATTCATTAAATTCTACTGTATTCCTTTGCTGTGGCTGCCAGAAAATAATTACTATACATTAGGTGGCTTAAAAAAACAAAAATTTATTATCTCGGTTCTAGAGGTCCAAAGCCCAAAATCAAGGTGTTGGCAGGGTTGGTTCCCTCTGGAGGCTCTGAAGGAGAACCCGTTCCATGCCCTCTGGCTTCTGGAGGCTGCCGCAGTGCTTGGCTGGGACTGCATCACTCTAAGCTTGCCTGTCTTCATGTGGCCTTCTCCTCTGTGTGTTTGTCTCACACCTCCCACTGCATTTCTTATAAGGACACTTGTCACAGGATTTAGGGTTTACCTGGATAATCCAGGATAATCTCCTCATCTCATGATCCTGAATCATATTGGCAAAGACCATTTTTCAAATAAGGTAACAGTCACAGATTCTAGAAATTTGACATTGGTATTCTTTGGGGGATCACTTTTCCACTTCCCCACACATGCAAAAATACCATACTTGACACTGACTATCTGATTTTCTCACGAAAACGCTGTGAGTTATTATTCCTATTTTCCTGGTAATACAGGTTTAAAGGAGTATTTTGTTGGTGTTCAGCACCAGTTAAAGGTGGAATTAGTCTTCAAATTTATTCTCCTGTCTCCTGTGTTGTCCTTTCCTCCTCTGTCACAGAGATTTTAAACTTCCAAAATGCTGAAAACTCTACCTTGAACATGTCTACTAAGTGGATTCTTAGAGTTAGATCTACGGATTTCGCTCCATTAATAAATATCCTAAGTAGTCTTTGGGTCAGTGGTTCTTCATCCTGGCTACATATCAGATTTACTTAGAGAGCTTTTAAAACATGATTGAAACCCAATTTAGCCCTGAACTATTAGAGTCATATTTGGGTGAAGGTGGTCTAGCTTTTTAAAAATAGCCTCCAAGTCATCCTTTTATATGACCAGGATTGAGTTACCCTGGGATTCTTTACCAAACCTGTAGCTCTGTGACATTACCATTTTCCTTGGAAGTCCTCTGAAGTAGGTTAATTTCATTTAATAATCAGAAATGACCCTCCAGATCTTTCAAGGTCAAAGCCCAAGTCCTGTTTTACACTTACCCGCCAAGACTCTGAAAGCTACAAAATGAGTGATTTAGATTATCAACTCATTTGCTCATCAATTTGTTTTATATATAGGAGTGAATGAATGGATGAATGGAGGGATAGATGAATATGAACTTATTCTACAACTCTGCCCACTCTCTCTGGTCCTTTTGGTCAATCATCACCCAGGTAATGCCTGAAGAGACAGATGTTAGACTTATATCAATAGGAAGTAACATATCAAAAATACATCATTAAAAATTCCACACACAGAAACAGAATAAAGGGACATCATTTCCAATCAAAGGAATATGGAGTCAGTTGTAATTTTCCTTCTTTGTATTAAGAAAGTCACATTGTTTCCTTGCTTTGCATTACTAGAAGTGGATTTCATCTGATGGATTTTATCTGGGTCTTTCCCTCTAAAAACTGCCATAGGATTAAAAGCAAACATGAAAAGATTTATCCCCAAAGTACGTCTTTAGGAGATCATCATGACACCTTAATGTTTGACCCTTTGAGCAAAGTAATTAAGGAATTTTAATACCAATGCTGATATACTTAAAATGTTCATTTAGAATGCCTTGTTAGTGTTTGGTATTTGTCAGTGCATTTCCTGCAAACCATGTGCTTTTTGAATCTGAGTCTATTGGGTTTTCTTTTTTTATTTTTAACAGGGACAGAGAGAGAGTCAGAGAGAGGGATAGATAGGGACAGACAGAAAGGAAAGGAGAGAGATGAGAAGCATCAATGATCAGTTTTTTGTTGCACACCTTAGTTGTTCATTGATTGCTTTCTCACATGTGCCTTGACTGTGGGCCTTCAGCAGACCGAGTAACCCCTTGCTCAAGCCAGCGACCTTGGGTCCAAAGCTGGTGAGCTTTTTGCTCAAACCAGATGAGCCTGTGCTCAAGCTGGTGACCTTGGGGTTTCGAACCTGGGTCCTCCGCATCCCAGTCCGACGCTCTATCCACTGCGCCACCGCCTGGTTAGGCCTATTGGGTTTTCTTAAATTTATTTTTATTTTATTCATTTTAGAGAGGAGACACAGAGTGAGAGAGAGAGAGAAAGAGAGAAAGAGGGGAGGAGCTGGAAGCATCAACTCCCATATGTGCCTTGACCAGACCAGTGCAGGGTTTTGAACTGGCGACCTCAGTGTTCCCAGGTCAACGCTTTATCCACTGCGCCACCACAGGTCAGGCCTATTGGGTTTTCTTGTTCTGACATTTCATTATGATTTCTCTCACCTGATACAATTCATCTGAGAAATTCCCAGGTTTCAGGGTTGTCTATGAAAAACTTGTTATGTGTAAAGTTTATTGTTTTGCCCTTTTTAATTATATTAGGGTCTGTTTGCATGTTTTCTGTAGAGAACTAGGGGCTTCTCAAGGCTCTTCTTGGGATTCAATCCTGTGTAATCTCTACTCTTTAGGAAGACATAGGAAGATAAATTTGGTGTGGTTGCCAAGTAATCTCTAAGTTTCTTCCAAATTAAAATCTCTTTTGTGGAATATTCCACTGACAGTAATAAGTCATAATCAAATCAAGTGCCTACGTTTCGGTCCTGCCAAAAGGAAAAAAGGGGTCGCTGAGAGGGTCTTTCTATGGAATACAAAAATTTTCTGGGTTAAGAAGATGTCATCTATCTGTTCTCTGCCTAGATGCATGGAACAACGGGCCAAGAGTCCTGCATGGTAACCACACAACCTTATTCCCTGATGCGACTGCAGGTGATGTGAGGAGGTTCCTGAAAATAATAGTACCTTAGGGAACTATTTTCTGAAATAATTGTGCAACTTCATATCTTCTAGAAGAGACTCAGCAGAAAAAAATTTTCAAATTTACCTTTTGCGTATTCTGAGAGGAAACAATCCTCACCTGTCTGAATGGTTGGGAAAATAAGTTCCAGCAAGTTCGAATAGAGACTTACCAAGAGAATCTGCATTGTAACCTTGTCCTCAAATGACCATTGGGTAGAAGATGTGGCCTAGAAAAAAGTTCACACACCATAATTTTTTATTCAGTTATCATAATAAGTACAGTTCCTATGGTCAGTTGATTTGGGTTGTTTGGGCCACTGCAGAACTGATTGGAAAGCCACATTATTATTATTTTTTTTGTATTTTTCTGAAGTGAGAAGCAGGGAGGCAGAGAAACAGACTCACACATGCTCCTGACTGGGATCCACCTGGCATGCCCACTAGGGGGCAATGCTCTGTCCATCTGGTCCATTGCTCTGTTGCAGCCGGAGCCATTCTAGTGCCTGAGGCGGAAGCCATAGAGCTGTCCTCAGCACCCAGGCCAACTTTGCTCCAATGGAGCCTTGGCTGCAGGAGGGGAAGAGAGAAATAGAAAGAAAGGAGAGGGGGAAGGGTAGAGAAGCAGATGGACACTTCTGTTGTGTGTTCTGGCCAGGAATCAAACCTGGGACTTCCACACCCTGAGCCAACACTCTTACTGCTGAGCCAACTGGCCAGGGCCAATGTCACATACTTGACCTAATTAAGTTACTAAGAAAAAGATAAAAGCAAGGGAAACTAACATTTCAGAGATCAGTGATTTTGGCCAAGTTTGACTAAATCAATGTCTGTGAAGAGTTAAAAATGACTGCTAGGATCTGACTTTATAATGCCCAGAAGTAACAGATCAATGAAGCAAATTAGCATACAGTCTTAATTGATCAGAAACTATGACTATTTCTCCACTTTATTTGACTTTCAAAAGCAAAGCCGTAGCCAACATCTACTGAGTACTCATTTTGGGGAAACATTGCTTCCAGGGATCATGAATATTTATAAAATGTGGCCTTTGTCTTTGGGGATTCCATAGTCTTCTTGAAGAACACATTATTAGTTTACTGATGGAGCACAAATAAAGAACAAAACATAGGACACAAGAATCTTCCTTTGAAGGTCCTGAAAGGAAACAAAACACCAATGAGGAGCAAGCATCAGTGCCCCATGTGGGGTTATCATTAGTAGATGAAGGGAATCAGCATCTCACAGAGGATGAAAACAGAAGGGACAATAATAGCACATGCTAGGTACTAACTACATGTTTGACAACATATCAAAATATTAAGCCACTCTAGTGTGACTCTCTCTGTAAGTGTCAAAATCCTCACTCAGAATTAAACAAAAACAAGGAATGGGAAATTTATTAATGTTCCTGAAAAATTCAGAGCTGTACCCAGGTGTTGCTAGATTTAGGTACTTAAGTGAGACACTGAGGTTGCAGTCTGTCTCTCATCTCTTGAAGTTGAACATGATTTTAATTAGCATCAGTTGGGTATTCCATAGCATAAATTCATAGAGTTGAGTCTTTAGAGAGTACTTGGCAACCATTCCAAATTCCTCATCAGCTGTTTCCCTAAAGAGCATAAGCTAAGCAAGGTTTATTGCATCACCTTTTGGTCATGTACCCATAGCTGTTCCATATATTGTGGCAGGAGAGATGAAACATTTTGACTGTCCAGGTCTGATTACATCCTCTCTCCCACCCCATAGTCCAAGTAGTTATGCATGGAAAATACGGTCTATGTCCAGAAGAAGGGGTCATGGATACAAGGCTGCAATAGAAAATAAATCTCCACTGTTAATACCATGCAGTATATTTACTACAGGTTAGAAACTGTGCAAACAGCTTCATAAATAATAAATAATTTTATCTTCCCAATAACCCCATGAAGGTGTAATGATAGTCAAAATATTTATACAGTCATCTATGCATCAGGAAGGTCCCTGCAGACCTGGAGCAGGATCCTGGAAGCCTATCCTGCCTTATTTACTGGATCATAAGGGCTTCTGGAGAAGGGCAGTCTTATGGGAGCAACCAAGGGAGCTGAGTGGTGGGCTTGAGGCAGGAGAGCCCTGTTAACTCTTTCAGAAGTATTTCTTTATTTTCTAACACCTGGCAAAGTCATATTAATGCATACCAGAGAGTTGATAGCCATAGATTCATACTCCGTTTAGGGAGTATCTCTAGTTGACAAATGAGAAAACTGCATTTCACAGAGGTTAAGTAACTTGGTCAAAGTCACACAGTAAAATTGTAGAACTGAAATTCAAAGCCAGTTCTATCTGGTTCTGAATCCTATGCCCTACAAAGAGTTCGAGTAATCCATTATATATTTCCTATATTAGAAGAAAGCTCTATCAAAAATTTTAACAACTCTAATTTGAGCCAATTGAGGGCTGCATGCATTGTTTCTCAAAGCTTAACAAACTTTCCAGAATTATGTGGGGAGAATGGGGAGGCCCTATCCAGACCAATGGAATCAGGACTCCAGTAAAGATTGCAACAGGGTAACGAGCCCCTTCCCCAGATGACTATGATACATACTAAAGTTTGGATTCAATTGATGAAGAGTTAAATAAAATTTAGTGAAATCACAAGTGTGAATCTGCTCAGGACAGGTTTCTTTGACTTTTTCATAAACTTTAAAGGCAATAAAGAAAAAACAACTCTATGCAAGTATGTATCTCCTAAAGTGTATTTTTAAAATGATATTAAATATAGTCATACAAAGATTTTTAGTAAAATAAGATACTCTCTCTTTTAAAATGGTACAACACACCTGGGAGGACCAGGAAGTAAGGTCACCTGACGCCTGAATGTCTGATGGCTGTGGCAAGCACATTTGTTAATTTCATCACCTGTGCTTTCTATTCAATAACTACCAGCCTGTGATAAGTCTTATAATCTCAGCACATATTTGTGATAGTATTTAATGTTCATTATGCATGAAAACATTTGTTCTACTCAACTTTTCTTATTGGTGTATCTAAAAGATGGCAGTTTAAACAAAAAGCCAACCTTGTGACTCTGAACAAACAAAAAGTTGAACAATTCAGAATGAAGATGAGTAAGTTCAGCCTCTACATCCTGCAAAACTGGAAGTCGAGCTATCCAAGATAAAATAATTAATGATTTTTGGAGTAGCTCATTGCAGAGACATCCAAGTATTGCAAAACATGCAACTTGCGTTCTTCTTGCCTTTGCTACAACACCTTCTGTGCTCCAACAAAAACAAAATAAATGAGTCGATTTGATGTTGCACCTGATATGAAGTTCTGACTCAGCCCCATTGTTACAAATGTTAATATCTGATACGGAGAGAGATACTTTAATTTTATTTTTATATAGTTATATAATTGTTGAATAAAATGAAGTTGTATTTGTATAAGTTATTGTCAGTTATAGTGCATATTAAAATCATATAAATGATTAATAATTAAAAGACAATTCAATATACATTGAGCAAAATATTTGAATAGATCTCTCAACAAAGAAAATCTACATGGCAAATAAACAGATGCAAAGATGTTCAACATTGCTAGCTAAGGAGGACACAAAAATTAAAAACCAAATGAGATACCATTACCCATCCATTAGAATGGCTAAAATTTTAAATATAAACAATACTAAGTGTGGGTGAAGATGTAGAGAAGCTGGAATTCTTATAAATTGCTTAACACAACAGACTTATTCTGTTACAGTTCTGGAGGCCGGAAGTCCAAAGTCAAGGTATAGGCAGGACAGCACTCTCTCTGGAAGCTCTAGCAGAGAAATATTTCCTCCTCCTACTTTTGGTGGTTGTTGGCATTCCTTGGCTTGTGGCTGCATCTGTCTGCTCTGTAGTCACATCACCTCTCTTCCAGATATCTACCTCGAAACTCCCTCTGCTTCTCTGTTATGAAGATACATGTGATGGTACTTAGGGCACTTAGCTAATTCAAAATAAATTCCTCCTCTCAATCCTTAACTTAATCATATCTTTTGCAACATAAGATAATTTTCACAGGTTCCAGGGATTCAGATGCAGATCTAACTTCAGCCCACAACACAACCCAAATGTCCAACTTGTGAATGGACAAATTCTAATAATTCCATACCGTGGAATATCACCCAACCATAAGCAAGAACTAGCTACTGATAAATGCAACAATAGAGATGCATTTCAAAAGCACTTTGCTAAGTGAAAGAAACCAGATTCAAATGGCTACAAATGGTATGATTCCATTTATATGATATTCTAGAAAAGACAACACTGTGGGAATAGAATCTGGTTACTGGTTCCGTAGGGTGTCCTCTGCCAGAGGTTGCCAAAAGCCAGAGGTGCAAAAAGAAAATGGACTCTAAGGGGACAGCAGGGAAATTTTAGGTGTGATCAGGATGTTATATATATTGATATGGGGTTCATTACCTGACTATACAGATTTCAAAATTCATCAAATTTCACATTTAAAGTTGGTGAATTTTATTTTATATGCAGTCTATTTCAATACACCTACTTTTAAACAAGCACATCAATCAAATTTTGGTAACTTTGTGCATTGAATCTATGATGAGTTTTTCTCTGAGCTTCTAATAATGTTCTGTCAATGTGTAATAACTTCATTTTTCTGTGGTTTTTGAAAAGTTTGGAAATTTTCCTTCCCTCTTTCTGTCTCTCCTCTTCAGAATACATTATCAGCCACCGCCAGGAAGGTAAGGAAGACTTCTATATCAAGGCCACATTTGTTGGAGTGACATGGAAGTCGTCTGCGTTTCTGGAGTGTCCTGCAGCTCCCTAGACCTATAGCATTTGTTCCTCAGTCCGTTGCATCCACCTCCTAATCGGTTTCTGACCCTCATCTCTCTCCATTTAGATCCCTTCTCCACGGTGACACCAAAATGACCTTCCTAAAAACCAAATCTGATCATGCAAACTCTAAGCTTAAGTATTATTTTTGTTCTTACCCCCTTTGAGATAACTCATATGCTGTGTAGTTAGAACTCCTAATCATAACCTCTTAAACCCTTCTGACAGCCTCTTCAGGTACCACCTTCTAAAGTGTAGTCTGTGTTTCTAGTTTCTGAATGTCTTACTACTTCTTACATACAGTGCATTTCATACTTCTGTGCTTTTGCTTCTATTCAAATTTCATACTTCAATGCTTTTGCTTCTATTCTTTCTGGCCTCCCATATCCCTCACCACCACTGACCTCATCATATGATTGGCTTAAGCCTTAGGCCACTGTCAATTTTGAACCAGCCAAGGAAATGACGTTCTCTGATGACAACCCCAACTGCTTGTCCGGTTCGCCCCTTACTTCAGAGAGCTCCATTCAATTGCCATAGGAATGGCTGGGCATTGGAGAAACTGCCCAGGTGATTCTGGTGTATTGTAGCCAGGTTTGTGAACTGTTCACCTTAGCCCATCCAGGACAATACAAGAGGCTACCACGCACTGGGGGAAAGCAGATGGATGCTGGAAGGCAACCACAATGCCCCTTAAGAGCACATTTAGTTTCACTTTTGTTCTGCTGATAAAGGAGAACTATCCTGAACTGAGTAACAGTTTAAAATAAATTTTTTTAAAAATGTGCTATTGCCCTACATAAATTAGAAAAACAGCACTACATGATTTCTAGACATTCTATTTGGTTTAGTCTACTGGTAGTGCTTGGTGAGCATATGGACCTAGGAATTGTCTCCAATAGTTCTTTGTGGTCTTTGTCCACTGGATGGGAACCCCTCATTCTTACAGCAGATGCCAGTTTTCCTAGGCCTCCTGTAGAGATGATAAGGGTCCTGATGGCTATGGTAGGTATATGGGCCACTTATAGCATATAGCAGTGAAGAGTGTTAGGCACCCCCACCTCCTTGTAGGGCCCAGATTCTCAAAAGGTTACCTGCAATCCTTTACACAGGTGCAAGCAAGCTTGGACAGACACACACACACACACACACACACACACACACACACAAAGATGGCTGCCCTAAGTGCCTGCTGGTTAACACCAGCGAAGGCAGGTTGGGCACCCACCTACAGCGGACAGGTGAGGAGTGGCAGCCAGGTGAACACTAACTGGGCATCATCATACCCACTTTTGTGGGCAGGACTGGATCCCTTTAAACTATATCCAAGCCAGCTTTGCCTATTCCATATGCACCCGGTTCTTTCTTTTCTTGTGGCCAGAGAATAAGAGTGCAGATTCCTCATTTAAAAGTTCTAGAAAAGCCCACCCTAATCGTGCCCTCGTTAGGAATCCATATTCGCGTGCCGTTGACAGAGGTTTGTCTATACAACTCCTCTGGGGCCGCTTAGCTCTGGCCTCTCTTTCGCCTGACAGCCGGAAGAACTCCCCTCTGTTCCCAGCGCCACCTTTCCGTAGGCAGAGGACACCCTACGGGACAGCTAGGAGAAGCCTTAGCTCTGCCCTGGACCTCCCCGTGGGAAAGCACGAGAGATGGCTCTCCCCTGAGGCCCGTACGGCGCCCCTCCTCGGCCCTGGGGCCGGGAGGCGCGGCCTGTGATTGCGTTCCAGGGAGCAGGCAGGCTCCCGGGCCGGCCCGGCGCAGGGCGGGCGCCTGTGATCTGTGGCCAGGGAGCGCGCGCGCCGAGCGTCCCGAGGCGCTCGCCGGTCTGTGATCGCTGGCCAAGCGCAGCTCAGAACCCGCGGCCGATCACCCTCCGGGAGTGGCCCGGGACAAAAGGATCGGAAAACCCTACTCAGGACCGCGGTCTTTGTCTGCGGCGGTCCCCTGGAGGCCTAGTGCGCCCACCTGGACTCCGCCATTGACTAAGTCCCGTGAGGGGCTCCCCAAAACCTTCCTGGTGTGGATCTCTGATGTCCACTCGCTTCCGGACGGAGCCGGGGGGCACCCAACCTAAACCACAGGATGAGGCCCTTGGGCTGCTTGTCATGTGCGCAAGAAAAGAAGAAAAGGTGGGTCCGTACATCGCTGTACCCAGTTAGAAGAAGCCCTCCCTGGCCGTGGTATTTTAGTTCAATGCAGGGTGGTTATCAGAAGAACAGGTGTGAATAGTTTAGCAAGAAAGAAACATTTCTCCCTTAAATGACTCCCCGTGCAATCTTAAAGCAGACAAAAGCCTCACATTAGCATAGGTTGTGCAAAGCCACCTGTTCAAATAACTTAAGCAAATAGAGAAAAACAGCCTTGGGAAGAAGAAAAATAACTTAGAGCCAGTGCAAATACTTGCAAACAAGTCGAAGGATTAAGCTTCATCTCGACAAGGGGCAGGGAGGGGGAAAGGTGTTTCCCAGGTTCTAATACAAACTTGCAGCGGTTATTTTTAGCAGTCTGTGATTCCATTAAATGGTGAGATAGCAGCTTCCATAGCCTTGCCAAAATAAAAATATGTTCTCATCTAGCATACATTTATGTTTGGAAATCTTGATTTCAGGTAATGAAAATGGGTGAGCAACCTAAACAGGTGATGGCACAGTGGATAGGGCCTAGGCCTGTGACACTAAGGGCCCAGGTTCAAAACCAGGCTCAGCAGCTTGAGTGCAGGGTCACCGGCTTGAGCATGGGATCATAGACATAACTCCATGGATGCTGGCTTGAGCCCAAGGTCCCTGGCTTGAGCAAGGGGTCACTGGCTAGACTGAAGGTCCCCCACCCCCCAACCTCATCAAGGCACATACAAGAAAGCAATCAATGAACAACTAAGGTGCCACAACTATGAGTTGATACTTCCCATCCTTCTTCCTTCCTGTCTGTCTCTTTCTCACTCTGTCTCTCTCTTGCTTAAAAAAAAAAAAAAAAAAAAAGGTGAGCAGATTTTGTTTACAAACTATAGCTAGGCACTGGAGACACTTTATCAGTGATTGTTGTTCCTCCGTGCTTTTTACATTCCAAGAAAACAAAAGCACGATTTCGTCAGCATTAATTCCCAATATTTTTGAAATATTATTTTTACATTTGTTTTGTGGCGTAAGAGAAAAGCGGAGGCAGGAGTGGGAATGGCTATAGAGAAAGGAGCCAAAAGAAACTTGACTTTGGGGAGAGTGGGTGGGAGATCAAAGGCTGGCGGTGACAATGCTGATGGGGGAGGACCAGGGCCCTGCAGTGTGGGAACAGAGCCCATTGCTGCAGTGGGGACAAGTACAAAGAACCAGGCACTGCCCTTAGACCAGGGCAAGAGGCCTCTGCCCTGAGCCTCATACTTTAGAGGATCCCACTCCAGCCCTCTGCTGACCTGGCCAGTCCTCATGGGGTGAAGCAGCAGAGAGCCAAGGGGACACACCCATCCAGAGCCCAACCTTCAGGTGCTCACGATGCAAAGTGTGGTCCAAGAAACCACAGTGTCAGCTTCACACAGAGGCATGTGAAGAATGCAGGCACTCAGCCCAGCTCTTGGACCTATTGCATGTTATCAAGAGTCTGCATTTTAACAAGATCCCCAGGTGGGTTCTATGCATACTAAAGATCCAGGAGCACTGATCTAGACTACTCAGGGTACCCAAGATCCTGGATTGACTTGTCCAAATGGTTCCAGCCCACTTCAAGAACCAGTGGGCCTGTTTTCTGAGTCCATCCTCTTAAGGGCAATAGTTCCCAGTCAGTATCACTGGTGTGAGTAGTCCTTGGCCTAGGAGGGCCTATTCGTGATGGAGGGTAGGGAGAGGTGACAGAACTTGCCTGTGCCATCTGGGATATCCTACTTGTGCATATGAAGCTCTTTTAGGTGTGGGCTACGGGCATGGGCCAGCTCTCTCCATACCTCCACCTTTCATTCCAGAACTCTGAGAATACAATATTAAATTGGAACCAGGCCTGCTAGGTAGTTCTGAGGGGTTATCAAGGTGGGAGGATAACACATTTTATTGAATGCTTTGTTAACTTTACCTACTCAGATATGTGGGCTCCATTTGTGCTCTTGCTGTGGGCCTGAACATAGTGGTGGGTTCGGCCAGTAATAGATTCTTCTCACATTAAAGAAGAGAGAAATAATTGATATAACATGGTACACTTAGCACATAAGTACACTGTCTCCAATCAGTTGCTAAAAGTTTAAACAACCTTTGAATTTTTTGATGTTGAGATGAAGGTGACGTTTGTTTGCCTAAAACAAGGATCAACTTGTTCAACTAATACTCAGTTTGAAAGCCATTCATTCTCTCGACGGATACTGATTATTCTCCTATGACGGTTTAGATGCCATGTTTAGCCAGACTCTGATCAAAGAGAGCTGGCTGCCCTCAAAAAATCCCTTAGCATCTTAAGCAGGCTAAATTTCTCTTTACTAGGCAGCCCTGGTTCTTCAAGTTCCTTCTCCCCAAAATGGTGAATGCCAAGTCCAGTCTCACAAGATCCATCAACCGGCTCTCACCCAGAGTACATCTGAGTGATAATTTGGCTTAACAGGTAAGATTAACAGGAGGGTGGTGCTCAAAAGTGTCTGTCTGGCTCCACAGAGTGAAGCCAAATTCAATTGCCTGTGTGTTATCAGGATAATGGTGATTCCTTAGTGTGATTTGATATTATTATGCAACCTGGTTGTTGAAATCTTTACTGGTAAAATTTCTGTCATGCTTACCAACAGTGAGTTCTTCTAGCTGGGTCACAAACACCCGCTCTCCAAACTCATAAATGGTATCCCTCGCTTCTTTTTAAATACAATATCTTGTTTTTAAAAGAACTGCAAGAAAAGAGCTCAAAGTATCCACCTGAATGAATCACCAATGATGGCCCCTCAAGCATTAGTGGGGAACATATATTTTATAGAGGATTTTCCCAGGGCTTCTTAAATCGCAGTACATGGGTGCCTACCTGGTCTACCTACTCAGAAACCTAGCCTTGAAGAGAGTCTCCTGGCACTAATAAAATCAATATAGTCCTATTTTTAACAGGTAGGGGTGGATATTGCTGACTCCAATATAGAATTTGTTCTCAAAATGGCTATATACTGTCTCCTTCCCAAAGACTAATAGGAAATCTTAAAAGCAGGAGTCATGTTTTAATTAGGAGGAAAGGGAACAAAGGTGAGAAAGCAAGGAAAAAGAACCAAAAACTCCCTACAGAAGGCTAACCTGTCCTCCATGGGTTGGACATGTTGATGTTTAGCCATGGACATTATGGTTGGGCTGGCTTGTTGATACTATCCACCTATTTCACCTCTGGAGCCCAACTGCTTGAGAAAGACTTGAATGTCCAAATTCCACTGAAACAAGTAATGTTTCAGGTTCCTAGCTGTCATCTGCATTTCTACCCCCACACATGTAAATCAGAAGCTTGACATTATTATAATATGGGGAAACACCAAGTCTCTCAGGGAAATTTGCCTAAAAATTACTTTGCCCAATAACTGATTTTAGATGCCTCCCCAGAAAAACACAAGGCAGCAAATCTAAATGAGAACGATTGTCTAATTTAGAAGCCAAAATTTCAGTAAAACCTAGATCTGATATAGAATAGAGACCATTATTGTTGCTGTTTGGTAGTTGCATGAGAAAGGAGATTTTGTTTCTCACTACTGGTTTTCTTTTTAACTCTTTGGCAATCATATTTATGTTTTTTTAAAATGATTTCAAAGTTTTAGAAATGATTATTTATCTGTCCTAAGAGTGTTCAAAAATTGTTTCTGAATATAGAACCTTACTAAGTTGGGTATTCACATGACCTGTATTTTAAATGGGAATAGACTGGAATTTTCAAGCTGGCCAAATATTTCTATAGAACAGGAACACTGTAAATATACATAGACTGTAATACAAAACTCTTTTGAAGAACCATACAACTCATGAGTTAATGAGAGTATCTGATGTAAAGATATTAAAGCTAGGAGTTTCTGTGTGGGTAGTAAGACATTATTTATAAATAAAATGTGGACTATCTAGTTTATCCTAACTGAAAGAGGCTCTATGACTTCTCTTTACATATTTTGTGCACCTTGGAACTAAACCATGCTTATTGTAGGTAATTTGGGAAATTCAGAAAACCTACAAAAATAAAAATCAGTGGTACTCTAACCAGTCAGAAATAACTATTGTTAACATTTTGATTATTTAATTTCAGAGTTTTAAAAATACAAATGTAGTTTACAAAATGTTTAAAAGTATAGATAATTTTTCTTTCTTTTTTTTACAGGGACAGAGAGAGAGTCAGAGAGAGGGATAGATAGGAACAGAAAGGAAAGGAGAGAGATGAGAAGCATCAATCATCAGTTTTTTGTTGGGACACCTTAGTTGTTCATTGATTGCTTTCTCATATGTGCCTTGACCGCGGGCCTTCAGCAGACCGAGTAACCCCTTGCTTGAGTCAGTGACCTTGGGCCCAAGCTGACGAGCTTTTTTTTGGCTCAAGCCAGATGGGCCCGCGCTCAAGCTGGCAACCTCGAGGTCTTGAACCTGGGTCTTCCGCATCCCAGTCCCACGCTCTATCCACTGCGCCACCACCTGGTCAGGCTAGATAATTTTTCTTTCTTAATTTAAAAGAGTATTTACCCCACACCATTAAATTATCTTTGGCAAGACTATTTTATTGGCTGCTTAATCTATTGCATGAGCATACCAAATTTTGGACTCTTTTTGAAATGTAGCTTATTTCCTTTTTTGATATAAGTAATATTGCAACAAATGTCTTTGAATATATATATATTTAAATATACATATTTTAAAAATGTTATTCATTTTACAGAGAAGAGAGAGAGGAGGGGGGAGGAGCAAGAAGCATCAACTCCCATATGTGCCTTGACCAGGCAAGCCCAGAATTTTGAAGTGGCAACCTCAGCATTCCAGGTCGACGCTTTATCCACTGCGCCACCACAGGCCAGGCTGAATATATTTTTTGTGATTGTTATAATTTATGGTGTATCCTTTGAATACATTCCTAGAAGAAAAGTTTTTAGTCAAACTTTAGGAATATTTTAAGGACCTTGATATGTTGCCCTGTGACACTTCAGAAAGTTTGTATAGTTCACACTGCATCAGCATGTTTGAAAGTGCTTGGTTTGCTGTCTCCTTGTTAACTCTGAGTATGGTCTGTTTTAACCCTCATAAATTGGAGAATTCAAGGTACTATCATTATTTTCACTGTATTCACTGTAAAACATGTGGAAGAAAAAGTGGAAATATTTAGTAAAAGAAATCAGCAAAAATCAGTGCTAACTTTAAAGTGACCAAGAGATGTTAATCTTTACTTTGTGAAATCAGACATTCCTATTTCTCAATATTATTTCAAATTGCCAAGGTGAACTTTCTGGGAAATGGTTGCCTATTTGGAGGAAAGAAATTTTAGTATTAATATTCTTCTCCTGGGTTGGTTTGGTTACCACATTTACAAGTGACATCAAAGCACCATAAAGTCAACTAGTAGCAGTCAGATCACTTAAATCAAGTCATTAGGAAAGCTAATAAAAGGAGTCAGTTTATTTTCATATCAAGAAAATGCAGACCAGAATAAACTTGATTGGCACAACTCCAGAAATAAATATCTATCTATCTCGGGGAAAAAATGTGAAGCTTCTGGATAACAGGCAATTACACTAGCTCACACTTAGTGTTTCAGTTGTCCGTGGAGGCTTTAGGCATCTGCTGTTAAGGGCAGCTCACTAATTTCCCCTCAGAACACAGGGAGAGCATCCTGGTGGCCACTGCCTCTCATAGCAGGGAGGGAATGACACAGTTCTAGAAATTTGGCTCATTAGTGATTCTGCATTTGGCATTAGCATATCCTTAAAATACATAATGTATCACATAATGCTGTATCTTGCCCATGTGAAAAATAATTTCATTAAACATAAAGCACCTTAACTCCACACGCTCCCGGGTGAAGGTGTGCTTTTACTTCTAGCGAGATTGGAGCACTGCAGCTTGGAGAAAGCTGTGTGAACCACGCCCACAACACTAGAACTTGTCTGATGATTTTTTTAGACTACAGAAAGTCATCTCTTGCCTGTTGGAGGCTCTTCACTCTATGGATGAACTGCGAGAAGGTTTTCCTTTTTTTTTTTTTAATTTTTAATTTTGGGAAAATTTCTATCTGCATAAAAGTTTCAGTAATAGTATAATGAACTCCTATGTAGCTTTCATCTAGCTTCAGTCCTGTAACATTTCCCCTACTTGTGCTTTCTTTCTGGATAGATACATACTGTTTCTGATCCAGGATCACATACATAAAAAAGTGATTCTATGTTATATGCTATGGAATATTATATATAATGCATATAATCACGTTTGGCAGAACCATTTCAGAGTAAGATGCAGAAGTCATAACCTTTCACCACTATATACATCAGCGTATATCTTCTTAAGAACATTCCCTTATATAACCATGGTATAATGAGTAAATTCAGGAAATTTAACTTTGGTGCAATTCTAGTATGTACAGTTCTCATCAAAATTTTACCAACTGTCTCAGTACTGTCCTTTATTGAACTTCTTTTTTTTGGATCCAAGATCATACAGTGCATTCAACTGTTTTCTTTTTTTTTTTTTTTTTTAACATTTAAAAAAAATTTTATTTATTTGTTTTAGAGAAAGGGGGAGAGAGAGAGAAGGTGGGAGGAGCAGGAAGCATCAACTCCCATATGTGCCTTGACCAGGTAAGCCCGGGGCTTTGAATCTGCAACCTCAGCATTCCAGGTCAACACTCTATCCACTGCACCACCACAGGTCAGGCTTAACTGTTTTCAGTGTCTATTTAATCTGAAACGCTTCAACCTTTGTTGCTGAGATTTTTTTAGAGTACAAGGTGGTTGTTTTGTAGAATGTCCTCTATTTTTTTAAGTTTGGCTGTTGGTCTGATGATTTGATTTAGACAATGCTTTTTTTCTCTTTTGTGGGGGAGGCAGGCGTACCACAGAAGTGATGCGTTGCCACAATAAGGGGCCACGGTGTCAGTTGGTTCATTATTGGTACTGTTAACTCTGCCACTAGGTTAGGGTGGTGTCTGCTAGGTTTTTCCACTTTAAAGATATGATTCCCCCCTTTATAAACTAATTAAGCTGAGAAGATACTTTCAGTCTATGAAAATTCTGTCTGCCCTCCCCAACATTGCCTCTATATTTATTCAGTAGCCAAGGTTGAATTTGTCTGATTTATGACAGTGGTGACCGCAACATGGTATTTTTTTCTGTCAATCTTTTTTCATTTATTAGTTGGCATTGTACAGTAAAAAAAAACCCAAAACTTTCCCTTTTACCTTTCATATAAGTTAGATTCAATATGGACTCAAGGATTTTTAAAAATTGTTATAAAATGGAAAGTTTGAAAATCTCCAATCCTGTTGACTATTCCTTTCTCATATACAACACTCCTAACATTTAACAACACTGTCTTATATAGACTCATTTTAATTTGTCTAGGAAGCCTGAAAAATTTAATTTAAAAAGCTTTTCACATAATGCCCTCTAAAATTAAATATGAGTAACTTTTGGATCAAACCCTGTTTTGTAATACCCAAAGCTCCCATCTATTGGAATGGATAATTGTGAGTTGGATAGTTTTATGAGCATGGTTGCTGAATGAAAGACTGAATTTGGTCAGAACCATCTAAAGTAAGCTTTCTGTAAAACATTCTTAATGTATCTAAGTCTTGATCTTGGTTCTTCTTGAAAAAAAATCACACAATTCCAATGTTGACCTTCAAGGCAAGTTAGATGGGCCTCAAGTATAGATGGAGGTCTTATAGGGTTGGGGGCATGTTATTTTTTTTATTAATGTTTTGTTTAAATTCTAAATCAAATAAACATAAGTTTCTCTTGGCTTTTCAGCACATGTTGGGTTTCTTTTTTAATGAGGTTATTTTCCTTAGAACATTAGATTGAAAAAGCAAAAGCTCAGTTAATCCATATTCTTTCTGTTTTTAAAGGAAAATCAACAGGTTGCACATAAAACCTTATGTTTTACAAAGATTTTTTTAAAGTGATCTGATGTGTTCCCAGGGACCTTCTCCAATAATACCATGCTGTAGATTAAACAATGTAGTGGGTATAACTATATGAAGAGTATTGTTTTGATTTTAAAATACCTTTTTAGACCAAAGGGGGGAATAGACCTCTAATTTTGAGCAGGAATTTAATATTTACAAATTTTTAATGCTATTAAATATTGCTAATTTATAACAGAGCCTCTTGAAAGCCTATGTGGTCTCATATTATGCATAAAAGTCATGGTATAATTTTTGCCTGATATGGTAACAACTTCTAATGAGGAGAATGTTTATTGAGAGCTAACTACATATTCAGTGTTTTATTTTTTGTGTGTGTGACAGAGAGAGAGAGAGAGCCAGGTAGGGAGAGACATGAAAAGCATCAATTTGTTGTGGCACCTTAGTTGTTCATTGATTGCTTCCTCATATGTGCCTTGATGGAGGGGGTGCTCCAGCAGAGTGAGTGACCCCTTGTTCATGCCAGCAACCTTGGGCTTAAGCCAGTGACCTTTGGGCTCAAACCAGTGACCATGGGGGTCATGTTATGACCCCACACTCAAGCCAGCGACCCAAAGCTCAAGCCGGATGAACCCACTCAAGCTAAAAACCTCAGGGTTTTGAACCTGGGTCCTCTGTGTCAGTTTGATGCTCTATCCACTGCGCCATCGCCTCGTCAGGCTTCAGCGTTGTTCTAAAGCAGTGCTTCTCAACTGTCTGGATTAAGAATACTATTTATTTATTTATCATTTTCATTCTATTGTGAATTAATAAATGATTCTTCCGCACATGGCTAGCATGCAGCTCAAGGAACCTGCACCTCAGTATGCAAGTTCAACACTCAAACTCATCTCTAGACTGTTCATCAAGATACCACCGATCCTGCGTTTGGACATCATGGAAATGTCAAGTGGCTGAGAAGTTTCTAGCTTTCTTCAAATTCCTAGCTACCAACAGGCTGTGGACTGGCATAAGCCAACAGGCCACACACTGTGTCACTGTCCTATTTAATCTTTGGAACAGCCCTCTAAGAAAATTACTAGCCCTATTTCAATTTTACAATGAAGTTGAAGCATGGTGTGCTTTCCAACCCCGAGTCCACAAATAGGAGCCAGTATTTGAACCTGGACGACTGATTTGAGAGCCTGGACTCTTTCCCATGTGCTTGTTTCATCTTAACTATATGTGAAGTAAGAACAGTTTGGTTTAGGCCATCAGATAAGGACCTCCTCAAATATACCTTCTACAGTCTATGAACCTTCCTCACCCACCTGTCTTGGTGGAAGAGGATCAAGGTTACTGTTTCTTTGGATGCTCTTAGTCTGTCAGTCATCCCAACCAAAGCAACCGCAAGGGCAGGAACTACATCCATCTTACAGGTGAAGAAGCTGAGGTTCAGAAAGGTGGAGTCACTTGACCCAAGCATGTTAACTAAGGATACATGCCGACAGGGTGACCATATCCCATTTTATCAAGGATGGTGTCAATTTATTGCCCTGGCACCTTCGGCTGCTGAGTGCCTTCCTTTCCTTCTCAAGTGTCCCCCTTTGGATGATACATTCTTTGGTCACCCACATTACTAGCAAGTGGTAGAGACAGAATTGGCATGCAGATCTGGCTGGCTGACTCCAAACCCAGGACTTTCTATTCACAGGTTACTTCTTTAAATTCAAAGTTATAAAGTTTAGAAGGAAGATATTTTCTTAGTCATTCAGCAAACATTTATTGAGCACTCACTATGTGACAGACACTGCTAGATGTAATTATAAAATGCACAGGACACAGTTTAAGTTTTTAGAAGCTCATGACTTAGGAAACAGATAACCTATAAATATTTATAATTAGGGCAGGATGCATAATTTACAGGCCCCAGTGCAAAATGGAAAAAGCAGGCCCTTTGTTTAAAAATTAAATCTTTCTGGCCCTGGTTGGGTGGCTCAGTGGATAGTGTGTGCTGGTGCACTGAGGTAAGGGGTTCAATCCCTGGTCAGAGCACACATGAGAAGCAACCAATAAGTGCACAACTAAATGGAACAACATGTTGATGATGCTCTCTCTCCCCCCCCCCTTCTCCCTTCTTTTCTCTCTTAAATCAATGGAAAAGAACTTTTTAAATATTTCAAGATGGTGGCAACAGGACACTGAACTAAGTGTGGTTCAGTTTAACAAATGAGGGGATGGGCAGGGTATTACTGAAATATATAGGAATGACCTAGCATGGAGATTGATTTTAAGCTGGCTTTCTAGAAGAGGTAAAAAAATGGGCTGACACTAGAGCATGGAGGTATCTATCTCCCCTACATGGAATTCCTTCTGTTTTTCAGACTACAGGATATTGTGGACTACTTCATCAGTTATTTTGACTTAAAACGTCATCACCAAGAATTTACTGCCACCATCATGTTACCTCCCTCTGGATGGGTGACACACTGTCATGGACATGATGTGCTGCCCAGATCTCCCTTCAAGGACTTGATGCCCACGCTGCTGGAGGTGCTGCTAGTAGGCAGTCTTCAGCCACCAGCATTTTGGGACAGCCTAGAGACAACAACTGATCAAGGTGCAGGTACCAAGGCCTGGCCACTCACGGGCCATCTGAGCGCCAGAGTTCAAGTGAGGTCAGCTAAGGTTGTCTGACCAGCATTCCAGCTTGATCCCCCGCCTGTCCTACTCTGCTTTTCTCTTGATTCCATTAAGTGTTGTCCCATTGGTATGCCTGATAAACACCCTGACATTAAACTCCATCTTAGTCTAGACTCCAGAAAACAAATCTACAGCAGGTATCAGAAAAAATGCCAGTACTTGTAGAGGATTTTTTATTTAAAAATTATTGGTTATATACATTATTTCTAAATCCCAAAATAGAATATAAAATGGTGGAAAAAAGACCTGTGCATGTGAATGTGGTTACCTTTTTGTTTAAAATCCTCAATTTGATAAGGACCAACATGCCCATTAAAACACGTAACACATTTTGTGGAAACTGTTCCATGAATTTATTGTGGAAACCTATAACTATTTTTCAGTCTATACTTGTGGAATAATGTAGTTCATAATTCCATTATTTTTGGAATAGAATGTAATTTCCTTTTTTTTTGATACACATTTAACTCAATTTTCAATAAATGAACCTTTGAGAATTAGGTGATTTGGTAGCTAAACTACTTTGACTGTAAACATGGCTCTTAGAGGACTTTTATTTTAATTTGAACTTTCTCAGTTTTCTTCATTCCAAGTGAAAAGATTCCTTTCTCTCTTTCTTCTTTTAGTCAAATATGTTTGTCCATTCCCTGAAGTACAATTGCAAAACAACAGGAAGTTTTTTCTTAAGATGTGGTGTCCAGAATGTCATACAGTCTTCTAGGTAAAGATGAATCTTGAAAACACTCCAAATAGAATTGGTGAACATACAGGCGACTTACATACTCAGGTGCTAAATCTCACACTTCAGGGCATCAGAATTTTATCATTAAACTTTTCATAATTGGATATAAAACAGATACTGAGGTTGAGGAGAGGGGCTTCTAGTTATCTCCAAACCATCAGAAAGAAAAACACAGATTCCATCAGCTTCCATAGGGACAAGTTAATTTGTTGATAAATCAAGTTGACTCATCTAATTGTCACAATACTTAGTAAGTCTAGGTGCCTCATTGAGTTGATTTAAACTGTTTCTTCACAAGACACCAACCATTTATGGTGTTATCAAAGCATTTAGGATTAGATGGATTTTTATTTATTTGTATCTCATTCATATTAATGGAAATTATAAACAACTTTATTTTTATTTTTTTACAGGGACAGAGAGAGAGTTAGAGAGAGGGATAGATAGGGACAGACAGACAGGAACGGAGAGAGATGAGAAGCATCAATCATTAGTTTTTCATTGCCGTTGTGACACCTTAGTTGTTCATTGATTGCTTTCTCACATGTGCCTTGACCGTGGGCCTTCAGCAGGCTGAGCAACCCCTTGCTGGAGCAAGGGACCTTGGGTCCAAGTTGGCGAGCTTTTGCTCAAGCCAGATGGACCCGCGCTCAAGCTGGCAAGCTCAGGGTCTCGAACCTGGGTCTTCAACAGTCTGACACTCTATCCACTGCGCCACCGCCTGGTCAGGCTGGAAATTATAAAAGAGTGCAGTTTGGAGGTAATGAATAAATTTATCGCATAGATTGTGGTGTTTTCATGGATGTATACTTATCTCCAAATGCATCAAGTTGTACACATTAAGTATATACAGCATATTTTTATGTTAATCATACCTCAACAAAGTTGTTTTGCTTGACTGGTGGTGGCGCAGTGGATAAAGCCTGACCAGGAATGCTGAGGTCACTGGTTCAAAGCCCTAAGGTCACTGGCTTTGAGCACGGGCTCGTCAGCACAGGATCTCTGGATTGAGCAGGGGTCTCTGGATCATCCACATGATCCCAAAGATCACTAACTTGAGCCCAGAGGTTGCTGGCATGAAGAGCCCAAGGTTACTGGCTTGAGCTAGGGGACACTGGAATGGCCCCAGTCAAGCCACGTACGAGAAGCTCAGTGTACAACCAAAGTGAGAGCAACTACAAGCTGATGCTTCTCACCCTCCCACCATCTCTCTCCTTTTTGGTCTTCTCCCCCCTCTATAAAAAAAAATAAAAAGTGGTTTAAAAATATAGAACTCAGAAAATCCTTATAGTTCCTTGTTTTTGTACTTATCCTGGAATTAGAGAAAGGAAGTATGATATGAATTGGTTAAAGCAAATAGAGACCCTGACCTCCCATATACTAAGAGCTTCAAATGAGTCCATTAGATGTGGACCACAAGACAACCCTTAAACAGACTCATATTTTAAGCAGAAATCATTTCCCAGATGCAGATTAGTCTATTTTAGGTGATTAAGCCACTGAATTTGAGTAAGATTCTAAAAGAAAAATAGGCTGACAACTTTGTTTTAGTTAACTCAGTTGTGAAGTACAACATGCAACAGAAAAGTGCGGCAAATAAACGACAAGCCCAAGACTGCTCTACCTACCATCCAGCCCCACCAAAAAGAACATTTGAAGTACGCCGGCAGTTCCCTTTTATCTCACCCACTGGCCAACACCTTCCACCTTCCCAAGGTGAAGCACTGTTCTTTGAACTTCACATAAATGGAATTATATTCTTTGGGTCAGGCTTAAGTTTGTGAGATTCACCTGTGTTGTTGATGTAATTTAATTGCTTCTGTTGCTTTGGAGTTTCTGTTACATCAGTTTTATTTTCCTTTTGTTGATGAGCATTTGGATTATTTCCCGTTTGGGGCTATTAGGAATTTTGTTTCTAGAAACATCCTTGAACGTGTACATCTTGTGGAGCACATGTGCATATGTTTGGAGTAGAATTAATGGATCACAAGATGTGCAGCTTGAGTAGATCCTGTCCACTGTTTTCTTTTTCTTTCTTTTTTTTTTTTTGTGTGTGTGACAGAGGCAGAGAGAGGGACAGATAGACAGGAAGGGAGAAAGACGAGAAGCACCAATTCTTCGTTGCAGCACCTCAGTTGTTCATTGATTGCTTCTCATATGTTCCTTGACTGGGGGGCTAGAGCAGAATAAGTGACCCCTTGCTCAAGCTAGTAACCTTGGGCTGCAAGCCAGAGACCATGGGGTCTTTTCTATGATCCCATGCTCAAACCAGTGATCCTGCTCTCAAGCTGGTGAGCAGGTGCTCAAGCCAGATGAGCCTGTGCTCAAGCTGGTGACCTCGGGGTTTCAAACCTTGGTCCTCTATCCAGGGTGCCACTGCCTGGTCAGGCCCAACTGTTTCCTAAAGCCGTTTTTTCAAAATAAACTTATTTATACACACAGTAGTGTGTGAGAGTTCCCATTGCTCCATTGGCACTTGAGTGGTATTTTCAGCCTTTAAATTTTAGCTACTCTAGTGGGTGTTTAGTGGTATATCATTGGGTTTTTTTTTTAATTTCTTTTTATTTATTTATTTTAGAGAGGAGACAGACAGAGAGAGAGAGAGAGAAAAAGAGAGAGAGAGAGAAAGGGGGGAGGAGCTAGAAGCATCAACTCCCATATGTGCCTTGACCAGACCAGTGCAGGGTTTTGAACTGGCGACCTCAGTGTTTCCAGGTCAACGCTTTATCCACTGCGCCACCACAGGTCAGGCCTCTCATTGGGGTTTTAATTTGCATTTCCTAGTAACTAATAGGAGTAAGCAATTTTCTAGTTATGGGCCATTTGGATTTTCTCTTCTGTGAAGTGCCTATTCAAGTCTCTGTGTCCATTTCTCTAATTGGACTTTCTGTGTTTTTCTTAATGAGTTTTAGAAGTTCTTTAGGTTCTAAGTACTAGTTCCCAGACTTTAGTCTACATCAGAATCACCCCTGTGGATTGTTAGGACACAGATTACAGGTCCCCACCACCAGTCTGATTCTGTAGCTATGAAGTGAGAATCAATCTGCACTTCTAACAAGTTCCCAGGTGATGCTAATGCTACCGGCCCAGGGACTGAACTCTGAGAACCAATGATCTCCTGCTGTCTATATGTAGCAGCAATAGATGTTTGTTAGTCTAGGCCAAAATGACCTTTCAAAAAAACAAAAAACAAACCTCTACAATTTAATACTTGCTCAGGCATAGGGCATAAGCTAACATTCTCTCCTTTTTCCTGGAAGGAGTGCATCTGGGTTTGCTTCAACAGCAACTATTTCAATCTGTCTAAAACCAACCTATCTGCTTGGAGTATTTGTACACCCAATTCATAAAGAGAACCAATCAGCAATGGAAGATAGTTTTTCATCTCATGAAACCTCACTGGCTTTCAACAGCAAGGTCATGGGTCAGTAATCCCTCTAAGAACAAAAATAGAGATCTCTAAGTGGAGATAAAAACTGTGATTTATTTCAACTGAATTTGTTTCATTCAAAACTCTTATGACATTAAACCAAATAGAAACATTTTTTAACTGCTTTTAACCTCTAAAGACCAAATAAACACACACATTTCAAATATTTGCACTGTTTTAACAAACATTATTATCACTGTTGTCATATAGTCTCCAGAAATAATAACTTTGACTATTAAATAACTTACTGGTTTACTGGACTAAACATCAACAGTACTATTTCTAGATACGAAGAGTTCAACAGCTACTACATTCCATGTCTTTTGGTACTTTGCTGTGTATATGTTTTTAAGGCTTGATTCTATAAAACATGTTTCTGTTGAAGAGTCCTAAAACCTGATACATAAAGGAATTTATGTTAATATATGCACTTTGGTAAGGTGACCAGATGTCCTGCTTTTGGCAGGACAGTCCCAATTTTTAACAATTTGTCCCGTGTCATTTTTAAAAAGTCCCGAGTTAAAAAAGATATATTATAATACTATTTTTGCACTCTATGAAGATTTTATTTTGCTCCATATAGACCAAATTTTAAATCAAGAACACCCCGTCAATGGTGTCCCGCTTTACCAATTTTTAAACCCTTGAGGGTGGTTTTTACTTTATTGTGAGGTCATGAGAGTCCACTTAAAACAATGAAAGTAAAACCTTTAGTAACTTGAACTGAACATACCATAGCTATCATCAACCACCAAAAAACAAACATCGTACAAAGGAAAGTACAGCAGGCCCTAGGAGTCTTGTGGTTTGTTGACTTACTGATCAGAAAACACCTAAACAAACTGCTATTAGTGGTCAAAAGTAGTGGTCAAAAGTAAACTAACCTAGGTAGGCTCATAAAAGTGAGCCTTTTGGATGCATCTTCAGAATATACTGAATTATTACAGTCATTGTTTGCATTGATTTTTGTTTTTCTTACCAACTCAGGAGAGCTTATACATGCAATTTAGAAGAATTTCAATAAAGGCTAAACCAAAGGTTTATAGTCAATTGAAGGTTTGCCGGCAGTAAATCAGAAACCAAAACAAGAGTACAGGGGTCTTTGGGTTACGACAGTCTCAACATAAGAAGTTCCGAGTTTACGACGCTCACTCCCATAAAAGCTTTAAAAAACCTGAGACGTGCCTGACCAGGCAGTGGTACAGTGGATAGAGCATCAGCCTGGGATGCTGAGGACCCAGGTTCAAAATCCCAGTCACCAGCTTGAGTGCAAGCTCATCCGGCTTGAGCACAGGCTCGCCAGCTTGAGCACGAGGTCATTGGCTTGAGCATGGGATCATAGACATGACCCCACGGTTGATGGCTTGAGCCTAAAGGTCGCTGGCTTGAGCAAAAGGTCACTTGCTCTGCTGTAGTCCCCTGGTCAAGCAAGGCACATATGAGAAAGCAATCAACAAACTAAGGTGCCACAATGAAGAATCGGTGCTTCTCATCTCTCTTCCTTCCTGTATGTCCCTCTAGCTCTCCCTCTCTCTCTCTTGCTATAACAAAAACAAAAACAAACCAAAAAATTTGAGACATGGTGTTTTGGCTTACGCTGTTAGTGTTGTACTATGGGGGCAAACTATTGTAGTTCCAGACTAGCCTGGAACAATTTTTTAAGAGGCTAGAGAGGCCTGCAACAGATCCTGTACCCTCTACATCACTGCTTCTCAAGATGAAACACCTGTGTACTACAGGTAGAATCATTTCCTGCATGTTCCTCAGGCAATCCTGATTCACCTGACCTAGTATTTCCAGCACCTTCTGCAGGTTCTCCTGCCTCTCCAACTTCCTCCTCCCAATTGGTCACTCTCTCCCACCTTGCAATGCCCCTTCCAGTGTGCAAGCCAGCCACAGCAATAAAAAGACTTTTTTTTTTCACTCATTTTTTTGTAATTTTTTTCTGTTACTACAGTACAGTATACAGTACAGTATATTTATGTCCTTTTTCTGTGGCTTAGTTGTGTTTTTATGGTCTAGATTATGATTTTACAACTGTGTTAGGATAGATTAGTGACTTATGCTATATTGTGTTTCAACTAACACCAAAATTCTGGTTATGTCACTGTCATAGGGACGGAACTGTGTCATAATCCAAGGACCCCCTGTACCACTCTATATGTAGAAATTGCCATTGGCAGTTTGGCCTCTTTTGAAAGTACCACCAAGCTCCAAGCTGAGTGTAAAACTGCAAGTTACCATGTCAAAGCATGCAAATTTAAAAGATGATCAATGATCACACCTGTGTGGTTCCTTAACAAATCACCTACAAAGGCTCTTGTTTTGAGAAAGCATTATTTTCTCTTCCTTTTCTTTTAGAACATATAACTACATATTGTCTTTCTATATTTTAATTGTATTTTTTTTTGTGAGGGGGGGAGTAAACTTGCCCTACTATCATGCCACTTATACTAAAGTAGATATTTTGTTTATCCTATTGGGGGGGAATAATAACAGATCCTAGGTAAGTTAAATCAAGTGGTAAGACAAAATGGCAACTTCACAGAGTTTTCAAGTAAATAGAATCCCTGATATAACCGGAAAGCATTATGTAATTTGGGGGTGGTGGTGGTAAAAAATCTTACAGCTTTGTCTTATACCTTACAAAATGGGCTTTGGCTCTGAGTATCTTAAGGCACAAAACCTGGTAGACAACTTTTATTGGTGACCTGCACTGATTTGGATTTTAAAAATACTATAACATATAAATATAAATAAAAATAATACGCAGTTTTGTTAGATCATGAAATCATTGGGTGAAGTTGGAGGAAAAATCAAAATAAACCAACATCTTATATGTGTAAATTTTGCTGCTAGTGTAAAATAAAGTACAGTATAGTTCAGGCAGTGCAAAAATTATTGAAAAAAATGCCTTCAGAAAAGGCTTGACATCGTGGTAGAATCACAGTGCTGTCTCAAAAACTGTGAAGGCTGAGGGCTCTCCATTAGGAGTGTTCATAACCACATGGCCATTCTGAGTAATATCTGGATAATTCCTTTTGAAGTACACCTGTATTAAAAAGAAAAAGGCAGGATTAAGAAGAATTTGTTTAAAGTTTTTAAGTCCCCCTCCCTAAGGCAATGCATTTCTATGGCCACTTCTTCATGTGAATCAAGTCATACCTTTCATAGAGGCACAATTTAAAAAACACAGGAATGCTTTTGTTCTATAAAGGAAGTAGCCCCATTAAAACCCTCAGTGGGGCTGGGTTTAATGCCCAAAAACCTGTAGATCCACTTTCATTCTGATCCTTCTGATTCACAGATATGTTTTATGACTACATTGCATTGATTAGCAAAATCATTTTACTGACTCAAACCTAGAGATAAATTAAAAATAGGATGACAAAGAGGCTAGAAATCTAGTGTCTGCATGAGCATTTCTCATTTTCCCACATAAAATGAGCACAATAGATTGGGATGTTAATATCAGGTTGTAATCCCTATATTTTATAAACTCTGACTGACAAGTATTGAAACTCTGGTGTGTATGTATGAAATGTCTCAGCGTTTAATTTGTGCGGGAAAGCAGTTAAAGGCCCTATAGAAATGTGATCTGTGGATAGCGGGCCAAATAATGAAAAGAGAAGCAAAAGCTTTCACAATGACTCAACCAAGCAACTTCTCTAAAATGTAAGATGATACCAAATAATAGGACAGTTCTTCGCCAGGTCTTTGAGTTCTTGAATTCTACCAATTTCTAGCTGAACTAGAGGAGATATAGGTTTTCTGATAAATGTATAATCAGACCATAAGGGAAATGAAATGCTGTCAGGTTTCTCTGTTCCACAATCGTCAGTTTTTAGTAGCTGTATGGTATCTTGGTTTCTTGAGAGATGTGCATAACAAAATGAAATAATGTCAAGACTTGTGAGCTCTTATCTTTAAATGTGTTTGGGTGAGAAAGGACTTCAAATGTAATTTTTTTCTTTTTCCCCAAGGAAGAATGTAAAAAGTTTTGTTTGAGTCTTTCAAACAGAAAATGTACCATCTATCTGAGGCTGAGCCCTGTCACGAGCTGGGGCTCTTAGTCACACAATTCTGGATCTACTTGAAAAAAACCTGGCTCCAAATATATTTGTGAGTGCTGTCAACAAAGTTATCATAAGAGATAATGGACTCAGACAAAAATGAAAAGCGCTGAAACAGCCACCTCCACAGTGAATGTGCTTTTTCCCTTCTGGCATACATGCTTTCTATTCCAAAAACATCACTGTATATGAAATATTATATATTGCCACTTGAGAAAAATAAGAAATCCTTCAATAATACTTGGACCCCACTAGGTGAAATCTGAGTTTAAATGTTCAATGTAGTTTCAACATATATTAAAGAAATTAAAATGAACCTAACCCAAGAGAAGGCGGGGAGGAGGGATAAGAAACCAAACCCTCACTGATCTTACATTCTTCTTACTGTAACTTGAACTTTGGTGGCACTGTCTCAGTCTTCAGAAACCATTCTGAGTTGGCATTTTAATGCCAGTATTTAGAAATAAGGCCAGAATTGGGGGCTAATTTATATCTCCCCACTCCATTTTTTAAAAAGCCTTATTCTGTATGATTATAGTTTATGTACTCCAAAAAAACCTATCATCTTGGTGAAATTAAAAACAAAAGAACAAATGGAAATTCATTTCATTTTCTACTGCTTGACTGTCCTCCCAAAGTAAGTCAGTTTCTTTCTCCATAATCCTCTTAATGTAACTTTGTAAAAAAAGAAACAATGTTATTATTAGCAGCTTTTCACTAATATGGTCTTAGCTTCATGATCTGAAATACTTGAAATTGAATACTGAAAACATCTTTTCCATAAATAAATTCATTGATTTGACCTTTCTTTTTCTTCTCTGTTGCCAAGTATTATAATGTAGTCTGCTGAACAGCAAAGGTGTGAAAAGGCATCTTTTTCACAGTGTGGGTTATGAAGGTAATTGAGATTACTAAAAACTTGTTAGCAGAGTCTCCATGTATAGGCTAAACAGATGAAGAGGGCCAATCTTAGCTCCCTAACTCTGGGACTCACTGCTAATCCTGGACACCTTTCTCCATACTAGCTTCCTCATCTCTGAAATTAAACAATGACTTACCTCATAGGAACTAATTAATGGCTAAAAACCACTGGCTGAAAACATGGCGAGTTAAGTGTTGGGTGTGGTTAGGATGTTGCACAGAGAAATGGCCCCTTAGTCCATGGAAAGCAGCAGCATCAACCAGTTTGAATGATGAAAACAAAACATCTGGGAGGCCCTTTTGTGAATCTTTTGATATTATCTTTATGGAACCCCAGAGTTGTAGTGCAGACACCTTTAATTTAGTGAACCTGGTAACCCAGGAGGCAGAAAGGTAGTTTAAAGATTACAGAAGTTGGAATACAAACTGGTGACTTTGGGTAGTTACTTAGGGTCTTCTGCCTTAGTTTCTCTATTGGTCAAAAAGGGATAATGCCAACTCAGAATGGTTTCTGAAGACTGAGACAGTGCCACAAAAGTTCAAGTTACAGTAAGAAGAATGTAAGATCAGTGAGGGTTTGGTTCCTTGTCCCTCTTCCCCGCTTTCTCTTGGGTTAGGTTCATTTTAATTTCTTTAATATATGTTGAAACTACATTGAACATTTAAACTCTAAATTATCAGTAAAGCCACCATCATGCAATTAGATATTATTAAATGTAGTAGAACAATCAATCTGGGGGCAATAGAGATCTGACAATATGGGAAAACATGGCACAGCAACAGAAGGTAATGATATATGAGAGAGGCCAAAGGTGAAATGGAAGAAACAAATGAAAATATCAAAGAAATGAAAATTCTACTGAAAGCTCCACAAAGATTAGCCACTGCTGAAAACAACAGGATGAGACATGGAAGACAAGATTGAGAAAGGGAAGTAATTGGAAAGTAATAAAGGATCAAGGAGAAAAGAGCTATCATATAGACAAAGAGCCAGATAACATGTTGATGATACAGAATCTAATCAAAAAAATTCAAAGATATAATTTAAGCAAACTTCGAGAAATAAAAGAAGAGTTGAGTCTAGAGACCAAAAGTACACATGATATCCTAGGCAAAACTAATTACCTTAAAAAAAAGAGAAAAAAACTTCTTTGGACATCCAAAAATGATCAAATTATGTCTTAACTTGACCTTAGACTTCTCTACATGAATAAGCAATGCTGGAAGACCTTAGAGTAAAGATGACCCTGACATTTTATAACCAGAAAATCTAAATTAGAAATGTAATAGACAAATTTTTTTTCTTCTTGTTTTTTAAGTGAGAGGAGGGGAGATAGTGAGACAGATTCCTGCATATACCCCAACCAGGATCCACCCGGCAACCCCGGTCTAGGGCCGATGCTCCAATCGAATGAGCTATTTTTAGTGCCTGTGGCTGAGGTACTCAAACCAACCAAGCTTCCAGTGCCCACGGCTGACACTTGAAACAATTGAGTCACTGACTATGGTTGGGCAAGAGGGAGAGAAGGGAAATAAGGAGGGAGAGAATGGGAAGAGGGAGGGAAAGAAGCAGATGGTCACTTCTCCTATGTGCCCTGACTGGGAATCAAACCTGGGATGTCCATATGCCATGGAGCCATTCTCAGTGCCCAGGGCCAACTTGCTCTAATTGAGCCATGGATGCAGGACATGGGGGTGGGAGGAGAGGGAGAGAGAGAGAGATGAGAGGGGCAGGGTGGAGAAACAGATGGTCACTTTTCCTGTGTGCCCTGACCAGGAATTGAACCCAGGACATCCAAACACTGGGCCAATACTCTAGCATTGAGCCAACCGGCCAAGGCAGGAGCTTAATTTTCAAACTGGATATGGTATTCAGAACCTGGGGCTGCACCCAAGAATTCCCCTGCTGTTCTCCACTGACCAGCTCTTAAGTGAGCCCTTGCCCCAATCCCATCATCCATGAAGTGGGATAAAAAAAAGAACCACCTTGAGAATTAACTGAAATCATTTATGTGATAACTATATAAAACAAATTATATATGCCCTGGCCGGATAGCTCAGTTGGTTAAAGCATCATTCGAAAGCACTGAGGTTGCCAGTTTGATCCCTGGTCAAGGCACATATAGGAACAGATGTTCCTGTCTCTCTCCCTTCCTCTCTCTAAAATCAATAAAATAAATATTAATTTTAAAAAATTATAAAGAACTAAACAAATGTAATTACCATTAGTATTGTTAAATTAGGTACAAGATTACTGGATCAAGAATCATGAGATTCCTAATTCTATGACCTATGTGCTTTTCTGTATGTATGTTATACTTGAATTAAAACATTTATTGAAAAAGCAGATTTCCAATTCTGTAATTGCTGTAAACTAGTGTAGCACTAGTTATGCACATAGTGCCACTTTCCTTCTAAGGAGCCTTAGTTTCCTCATCTGTAAAATGGAGTGTTTTATATATTATATTATCTGGACCTATCTAAAATTCTGTGCTCTTTTCTCATTACTTAACACGTTGATAATATTTTTTAAATGGAGACACTTTGACACTTAGGTGGGGACACACCTCTTTGAAGTAAAATGCCTGCTGTCAAAGAACAAAAAGGCTTTGTAAGATTCCTGGCTGTTTTTGTGATTAGATCTTACAGGGAATCCCAAAAGATCCATCAGGCCTTATGAGGGAGGCTTTGACTGGGAGACAATGTAGTAAATGAAAATGCTATGTGAATTTCAGGCATAAAAGAAAATAGTGCCCCCGTGCAGCTTTCCTGCATTCACATTCACTGTAAGTACTTGGAGAAAGTTCAGAACACAGATTATGTCATCCCTACATCTAGAGCTGAACTCCAACTCTGTCACTGAAGTAGCTAGCCATGAGACCTTTCCCTCTCGAGGTCCTATCCCCTGGTACAGGCACAGCAGTGACAGATCGTGCATCACAGTGCATGGCACACAAGTTTCAGAGCCTCTTCCTCCTCGCTCATCACCGTCACTGCCCAACATAGGAACTGAGTCTCTCTGCGCTTCTCAACATTTTGATTTAGACTGTCAATGATTGGGAGCCTGCCTACCATTTCCCTGGTAGATCATTCTAAAGCCAATGAATGATATTCTGCATTTTCCCCCCTCAAACTCTCAAAATTCCTGGATGTACCTTGACAGCATTTCCATCTCGAATGTCTCGAGCATCCGTTAGAATGAAATGCAACGGATCTGTACAATGTGAGCTTTCTGTAGGAGAATCTGAACCGATCGAGTCCTAGTGTGTGACAAGCCCGATCTGAGATCTCTCTCGCAGGCACACACGCTTGCGTGCGTGGGCATGCACACGTCCCACCCCCCACCCCCACCATGTCTGCCGATTCTTAGCAGACCTGACTTCAGCCTGGGACGTGTTGTTAAGACCGAGCCATGAAGCTTTGTCTCTGGAGGCTAGTAATTGAAAAGGGCACAGAGTGCTTGTTACCATGCCCCTCAGTGCCAGATGGTGAGGAGTGAACCGTGGAGACGGACTCTAATTACCACTCCTGGTGGCGCGCTCACCTGTTTTGCTGTTTCAGTGAGGGCAGCAGCTTCTGCACTGCCCAGTTGTTGCACCATCTTGTAAAATAGGCTGTCTTTATTTTGCAGCAAAACATAGGGCTCATCATATTCTTTCAGTCTTCCAGAATCCAAAACCTGTTAATCAGCAAAAAGAAACCCATTAGCACACAATGTTTTGCAGTAACACATTATAACTCAGACAATATTTCAGAAAGGGGCAGGACAGGGAGAATAGAGAGCATCTATTTGGGTGGCAGGCCCTCTCAGGTGTCTAAATGGTTTGATTACCCTGTTTTCCTAGGCAGACAAAGGCCTATCCCGACCTTTTATTATTATAATGTTATAGGAAAGGAAGAAAATGAAGGTTTTAGGCTATGATTATGGGCACTCAGCAGTACTATGGCATTTTAAATTCTGCCAAGGGCATTTTGGGTTGTTTTCATTAGTTGGGGCTTTTAGCCCTCAGACTCTGAACTTTGAGGGATACTTATACATATATTCAGGGTTCGGAAGTTTCTTGATTTAGGAAAATCAAACTCAATTTATCTAAAAAGTAGGGTGATGTCATACAAACTAGATGGTGGTGAGCTGACAGCAAATTGATTACAGAGCTGGTGTGACAGAATCTGAGCAATATTTGGAAAGGAGGTAAATAAACACTTCTGAAATTCTTTAGGGTCCCAGAATATGTCACCTGGTAAGAGGGGACAAAACCCTTGCCGCCAAGATTAAGGTGCATCTAGAAGTTGGCTCTGGTGGCAGTTTATCACGCTCAGAGTGGAAAGCTGGCTGAAGGAGCTGCTACCTAAGCAGCTTTAGCATAATTGCTCTGCAGAGAAGAAATCTTTCAAAATCCGATTTTCTCTTTGGATAAGACAAAAGAAGCACTTAAGAAATTGAGCTCCAAATCCTAATGATCGTGCCCCCACACAGCACATGGGGGCAGCCAGTGGTGGGATTCAAATAATTTAACAACTGGTTCTCTGCCCTAATGACCATTTTAAATATGAAAGAATGATATACTAAAATGTAGTTTGTTATTTCATGCATTTAATACTTAAGAACAATAAAAGAGGTATACAAAACTAGATTATAAGACAGTTTTAAAATACAGTATTAATGAAAAATATTAAACAATACCTGACACAAAACAATGAAGTTGTTATTTAAGATATTTCCATATTGCTTCTTGACTGGTATCCTCACCTGTAATATTTTACCTATGGATGGTATGAACATTACTATGGGCACTTAGAATATGCTGTTGTGCAGATAAATGTTAAAAAAGAGTAAGGAATGCGGAATGTACATTTGTGATTTCCACATTGGGCGGCTGCCTAGGCACCCACCTTAGAGAGAACCCTGATCACAAGTGCCATTTTAACAACCTGTTCACCAAACTCAACAAAAATTAGGTATTGGTTCTGCCAAACTGGTGCGAATGGGCTGAATCCCAGCACTGGGGCAGCCCAGGCTGAACTGCCTGGGACCCAAGTATCTGTTGCCACAATTATCTTTCCTTGCTTCCTGTTCTTTCTTCAGCTGCCTCTGCTCCAGCCACTTTATTGCTCATTAATATGTCCACTGGAAACTGAAAGGGAGAAGAAGGGGCTCTTAACTCTACATTTCTACTTATTAGTGGCTTTGGTTAATGGCTTCAGAGGGGAAAAAAAGTCTGAAACAATTGGCCCAAATGAGGTACCTAGAGAAACAGTGCTGATGTTAAGTGGCACTTAGTTCTTCATTTAGGCCATATTCAGAGTAAATTTATCGTAAGAGAATATGCTGAAAAATCTAAAGCAGGACACGGGTTGTTTTTCCCTATCTAGGTATTACTGTTAATTCTGTTCTGTGGTATTTAATGGGAAACATTTATTCAGTCTCTTATAAAGGGCATTTTCCTGTTAATCTTTTGTTTACTACTATGAATCACTTGCTAAGGGCAGCTTTCTCAAAAGAGTTCAAGAATAATTGAATCTGTCACAAGAACATAATAATTAAAATGTCCTATAATTTGGCATGACAATTTAGATGCCCCGAATGTGTCATTTACTTAAGCATAGCATTATAGAGCATAACCACTTCTCCTGATGTTGAAGAAAAAAACCCTCAGCTTTAAAATACATGTCTCACATACTAAAGGCTAAGTAAATAAGTGAATTAAATTACTTCATACAATGAAAAATTTTATATCCTGCAAAAGCATCAAGTAAACGTTTAAAAAATCACCACTTCAGAGCTGGTGGGAAATGAATGCTCTGGCTATGAAGACTTCACATAATTTTTAATGGCGGCATTACTAATAGGTTGTCCTTGTCTAACTTCCAACTTATTTAAATGTGAATAAATGGCAAATCTTTCCATTTTCTTGCAGTCCAAAAATGTAAGAATAGCACTGAGATGGAGTTCTCAGAATGGGCCCAGTATCCAAAATGGCAGAAACAGGAAAAAAATAATAATAAATGTTTTCAAAAAGCAATAGGATTAACAGTTTAAATGACAGGAAGATCATTTTGGTCAAAATATTTTGAGCCCTACAAGCATTATCAATTTAATGGCTGTGCATTATATTTCCTTGGGAAAGTTTTCAATTTGGGGGTGGGTGACAGAACTGTGGTAATTTGCTATAAGATTGATAATTTATTAGAAGTTTTAGCTTCTGTAAGAAATACTTTAAAAATGTAAAATAAATATACCTCTTTTATACTCTTCTTATATGCATTAAGACAAAACACAGTATCTTAAAATGATACTAACTGCATTAGTGTTGCCCCAAATAGATGAATTCACATGATCTGAGAAAGGAGAAGCCCTAGCATAGATAGATACAATGTTACAAAGAGTATAGCTACCTAGAAATCAATAAAACCACCTCATAATAAAAACAGCAGTCTTTTGAATTTGAAGAGGAAAACAGAAAGAGATATGGGTTGGGCATTACTGTGCCACATGCTCTGCAGTCATCACTGTTAATTCTCAAACTAGAGTAGACAAACACAACACAAAATTTCTTTCCTTCCTTTCTTTCTCAGGCCCTTCCTCCCTCCCTCCCTCCCTCCCTCCTTCCCTCCCTTTCTCCCTCCCTCCCTGCCCCCCTCCCTTTCTCCCTCCCTCCCTCCCTCCCCCCATTCCTTCCCCCCTTCCTCCCTCCCTCCCATACCACAGCACTGTTTTAGGAATGGGACATTCCAAGGTGAGCAAGACACAGCCTGTCAACAAGCTCACAGCCAGAGATGAAGACTGAGGGGCAGTTAAGTTACATAACTTGGCCAAGGCCTCAGAATCAGTAGATGGCAGAGCTGGGATTCGAACCCAGGTCTGAGCCTGTCTTCTTTCCTCTCTGTGTGAGTACCCAGAGGAAGACCCTATTTATTATCGAAAGTAAAACATTTATTTATTTTTATTATCATAAGTAAAATAAGGGAGATGAGAATTTTAACATCCAATTTTCTAAGATAACTTTCCACATAAATACTATCTTATATTAATTTTGTATAATTTAAGAAAATAATGCCTATGAACAAAAACATTTCCCCTATCTGCTTTCCACTGCAATTTTATTATACTCAGGGCTCAAACTATTTACTATGTGCCCGGTGTATACTCACAATAAAAGAAAACCAATTTTATTAAACTAGCAGGATTAATAAAGTAACAAATGGCCAAAACACACCTGAAAACAACTTAAGTAAACTATCATTAATTCTTGAATTTTTTTGGCAAACTGATTGCACACTTAACTTGCATTCATGCCATTATGTTATATTTCTGAGGAAGGGGCAGAGATACATATGTAGCCCACAGCTCCTGCCTTTAGGAAGACTAATCTGAGAGAAGATAAAAATATCCTCCAGTTATAATGCAAGAAAAAAGCACAAGGCGGAGGTTGGCAGTAGAAGAGATGACTTCTGGCCAAAGGTTCCGAGGACGAGCTTCAACAAGGAAAGCAGTGAGCCGGGCCTTGAAGAATGAATAGAAATTAACCTACGAAAGTGGGGGTGAGCGGTTAGTGGTCATTACAGAACAGCGAACAACAGAAGGCTGGAGGTGAGTCGACTCCTTAAGGGCAGGGTTATGTGGTTTCCCTTGTTCACTATGGCATCACCAGGCCATGGCATTGTACATGACCCAGTAACAGGCACCCAGCACATGCGGGCTGATAGTTAAATACAATGGAAACTAAATTCAGGGCATGACTGGGTGATTGACCAGTGGTGTCATCTGGCAAAAATACGGGGTGAAATCAAGGCAGGATATAGTGTAGCTATCTAATGTAGCAGGATATAGGGATTATAAGATTAGGGATACAGACTTGGTGGACCACATGCTTCAGGTTGATGGCTATGGGCAAGAAGGAAAGGAAAAATGAGGAGAGATGGATCAGGGTTGAGGATGGAGGCTTGAAACTCATTTATATAAAACATCTGAAAAGAGAAAGAGGAGAAGGCAGTGCTGTGTAGACTAATGACAGGTGCTCGGGGAGCTAGCTGCCTTGGACAACAGACTGAAACAAGGCCAGAAGCAGCACGTCGCCCACTTAGCCTTGACATTCACTGGTTTGATCAAAGATTCTAGGCCTTTTAAATAGGTAAACATAACACAACTCCCAATTTTCTTTTTGTACAGATAAAGAGGTATAACTCAGGATTTTTAACACCCTTCACATATATAAGAAAAGGCTTCTGAAATCTTCCACCCTGTCTCCATTCTTCCTGCAACCCAAGTTAAACTATAAACCACTCATTGAAGTCAGTGTGAGAGCAATCCCTCGGCCCCAGGATCTGTCCAGGAACGCCAACCTCAAATTGCTTGCTGCTCTCTACTAGGTTAAGGAAAAACATGTTATGTTGGATGAGTCAGTCAGTTACATAAGCTCAATGTAGATGTGTTTATCAGGCCTGTATATCTGCAAATATTCCAAGTAGCTGTCCTAGATATAAAAATTAAATGGACCCATTGCAAAATAATTGAATCCATTTTAATTGGCAGGATATCATCAGTAATAGTCGGGTGGCTATGGGGAGTAGGGGGAGGGGGACAGTTCGGGGTGGAGGAAAAGCCGTGTGATGGGAAAGAGATGCCGAAACAACTTTCCACATGGTGGCCGGCAATAAAGGGAGATCCCAATTAGCACCAAGGGGGGGGGGGAAGGGGAAGAGCTGAGTTTCAGGTGCCTGTTTTTGGCTGCCAGGTGCTGAAGGGGCACGGGAACAGTTATCCAACCTTGGAAGTTGAGTCCGACTGGTAAAATAGGTGCCTGTGATGTTTCTCTGTGGCAAGTGTAACTCAAAATCCTTTCCTTGGTCTTGAAATGGAAGCCATTCTCCTCACCTGGGGAGGATGAAGCTCAGTCACAAGGACCTCCACAGCTGCCCCCTCAAAGTGCCTGCTAGTGCATGTCAGCCCCTCCCTCTTGGAAAGTACTTTTTCTCCTGGATTGTGTTTTCTGTGCTCACATTAGTTATTTTTCTCTCTGGAAACATGAATGAAATCTCGTGGCCTGTTTTTTTTCTAATTTTTAAAAAAAAATTTTTATTTTTTATTCATTTTAGAGAGGAGACACAGAGAGAGAGAGAGAGAGAGAGAGAGAGAGAGAGAGAAAGGGGGAGGAGCTGGAAGCATCAACTCCCATATGTGCCTTGACTGGACCAGTGCAGGGTTTTGAACTGGCAACCTCAGTGTTCCCAGGTCAATGCTTTATCCACTGTGCCACCACAGGTCAGGCTCGTGGCCTGTTTTTGAGGGAGCTTTTCTCTTCTGAAAAGTTCTTCCTGTGGTCATGTAGGCTTATTTTAACAAAGTTCCGTAAAGACAAAAAAGGGAATTTGAGTAAAACTCTAATTGGCTGGGAGTTGTTTTTGTCCTCTTCCTGGTGGGCATGGCAAACAGTTTCTAGTTTTGAATTCTTGGAAAAAAACTACTAAAAAAAGGTTTGAGTTAGGGGAGAAAAGTAAAGATTATAAAACCGTAAGACTGCCTGGGAACCATCTGACCAGGTGGTGGCACAGTGGCTAGAGCATCAAACTGGGACGCTGACGACCTAGGTTCAAAACCCTGAGGTCCCCAGTTTGAGCGTGGGATCATAGACATGACCCCATGGTCTCTGGCTTGAGCCCAAAGGTTGCTGGCATGAGCAAGGGGTCACTGGGTCAGCTGAGCCCCCGGTCAAGGCACAGATGAGAAAGCAACCAATGAACACCTAACGCGGTGGTTCTTAACCTTTTTTGAGGTACCGAACCCACCAGGTTCATATGCGCATTCACCGAACCCTTCTTTAGTGATAAATAAAATAGGACTTTTCCCCCAAATTCAAGACATAGGTATATGTTTTTTTACGGGTGCACAAAATGAGCCGTGCATGAACATCACCTTGCTCAAAGAACAAAACCAACAAAGTGCATGAACTCACAACAAATTACGGTATTACTTTATTCTGGCCTCCACGGCAGAGGCTTCTCCGTACCCCTGAGACCAACTCATCGAACCCCTAGGGTTCGATAGAACCCAGGTTAAGAACCACTGACCTAAAGTGATGCAACTATGAATTGATGCTTCTCATCTTTCTCCCTTCCTGTCTGTCCCTGTCTGTCTCTCTCAATAATAATAATAAAAAAAATTGCCTGGGAACAGAAGAGGTGGAGTCTGAGATCCTCAGCCCTAGTTCTGGTTCTCCAGACTTCCTTTCCAAAGAGGCCCATCACTCCACAGGGCAAAGGCGGAACACAGGCAGCAATGCTTTGAGAGCAGTGCCACTGTTACACATGCTTCTTTTTCTCATGCGGCAAGGGAGATCCCGCGTGTTCTAAAGACTGGAGTGTGCAGGGATTGGAGGGAAAGAAGCTGTGGTATTGGCTGAAAACAGGTCACAAGTAGCAAGCTAATGCTAAAAACTATAGAAAAGAAGCCGTCTTTAATGCTAGAGGGGTGAGCATTAGGAGAGAGAGGATTGCTAATGTGTCTGTCTTGCTCTACTGTTTTGTGGCAACTGAGCAAACAAGGAAGATTAAATGAGCTGTCATTACAACTACATCATGTTTAATAAAGTTAAAATTGAGAGAACATCTTTGTAAAATAGAATTCTAAGCCTAACACATTAATGACGCTTAATGAACCAAAACTGGGTAAATCCCTTTGGAGAGCCAACTCATAAACAAAGCTATTAATTAGGTCACAGTTGTTTCCCAGCAAGGCTTTTGTTTGATTTACTTACAGTAAACAAAACCATATCCATCCGTCTTTGTGTAGAAGTATTCACCAGTGCAACAAAATGTAATTATTATACCTTAAGCACTTGCAATTACACGACTTTATGATGACAACACTATTGGTTATGCCCTTCATTAGCATCTGTCACTTCCCCAGCCACTCCCCAGGCTGGCCACCCGCCCTCTGAAGCATTAGGCTTTGCAGCTAATTGACTTGTCTTTATGTCCTTAAACCTTTCAAAATAACAGAAAAGACAAAGCACTCGTTTTCTGGAAAGGAAATAGGTATTTCTAAAGCAAGCAAGAAAAACAAATTGCTTCAAAAAAAAAACTCAAAGGTTTGGCCCTGGCCGGTTGGCTCAGTGGTACAGTGTCAGCCCGGCATATTGAAGTCCTGGGTTCGATTCCTGGCTAGGGCACACAGGAGACATGCCCATCTGTTTCTCCACCCCTACCCCTCTCACTTATTTCTCTTTCTCTCTCTCTCCCCCCATACCCCCTGCAACCATGGCTCGATTAGAGTGAGTTAGCCCTGGGTGCTGAGGATGGCTCCTTGGCCTCCACCTCATGCACTAAGAACTCACTTGCTGAGCAATGGAACAATGCCCCAGCTGGGCAGAGCATCACCCCATAGTGGTCTTGCCAGGTAGATCCTGGTCGGGCACATGCAGGAGTCTGTCTCTCTGCTCCCCTCCTCTCACTGAATAAAAAAAAAAAAATCAATAATAAATCAAAGGTTTGAGAAAGAACATTGTTTACATTGTTTTGCCAAATTGAAAGCCAGCTGGTAATCAAAAGCTCTAGGATAAAATAGAGGGTTTACACGTGGGGTTGATGGAGCAGAAAGAGCAGCTCCTCAACTCTGAAGCTAGGGAAAGTATGCCACAAGTCCCCTGAAGTCTAATCTACCCTTTCCTATAAAGGAGTCAGCAACAGAAAGCAGCTCTGACCAAGGTGCAAATAAGTAGCCAAGTTTACTTCTCCTGGTGGGACTCCTCGACGCCCTGATATCACTGATGACCTAGGGGGCTGTGACTGAAGCTCTCCCAATGCTGCAGCTGGGAGTGGGAAGAGTAGCTGCATGGAGAAAGGTCCACTACAGAAACCAAGATCAGCCATTGCAAAGAAAACATGCTCGAAAGAGAGCCCTTGCATTTTTTAATTTTAATACTTTTTTAAAAAAATTGAATTTATTGGTGTGACACTGATTAATAAAATTATGTTTCAGGTGTACAATTCAATATAATACATCATCTGTATAACGTATTGTGTTCACCACCTCAAGACAAGTCTCCTTCCATGACCATTTAATCCCCCTTTACCCTCTTCAACGTCCCCCCACCCGCTTTCCCTCTCGTAATCTATACACTGTTGTGTCTATGAGCTTTATTTTTTCTTTGCTTAATCCATTCACCTTTTTCACCCAGTTCCTAACCCCCATCCCTCTGACAGATGCCAGTCTCTTCTCCAAATTGATGAGTCTGTTTCTATTTTGTTAGTTTATTTTGTTCATTAGATTCCACATATAAGTAAAATCACATAGTACTTGTCTTTCTCTGACTGGCTTATTTCATTTAACATAATACTCTCCAGGGCCATCCAAGATGTCGCAAAAGGTTAATATTTCCTTGTTTTTTATGGCTGAGTAGTATTCCATTGTATAAATGTACCACTGCTTTATTGTTTTTATCCACTCATCTACTGATGGAAACTTGGCACAAGAATAAACTCAAAAATGGTTTAAAGACTTAAATGTTGGACTCAAAACCATAAAAATCCTAGAAGAAAACATAGGCAGTACAATCTCAGTAATATGTTTTTCTGATGATAGATCACCTCAGGCAAGGGAAACAAAGGTAAAAATAAACAAATTAGACTGCAACAAACTAAAAAGTTTTGCACAGGAAAAGAAAACATCAGCAAAATGAAAAGACAACACACTGAGTGGGAGAACATACTCATCAATATATCTGATAAGGGCTTAATATCCAAAATTTATAAGGAGCTTATAAAACGCAACACCAAAAAGTAAACAATCCAATCAAAAAATGGGCCAAAGAAATGAATAGAAATTTCTCCAAAGAGGACATACAGATGGCCAACAGACATATGAAAAGATGTTCAACATCACTAATCATCAGAGTAATGCAAATTAGAACCGTGATGAGATACCATTTCAAACCGCCAGAATGGCTATCATCAATAAATCAACAAACAAGTGCTGGAGAGGATGTGGAGAAAAGGGAATCCCTGTGGACTGTAGGTGGGAATGCAGACTGGTGCAGCCACTGTGGAAAGCAGTGGAGCTACCTCAAAAAATTAAAAACAGAACTGCCTTATGACCCAACGATTTCACTTCTGCAAGCATGTCTGAAGAAACCCGAAACACTAATTTGAAAGAATATAGGTGCCCTTGTGTTTATTGCTGTTATTTAAAACAACTTTTGCATTTCCCTACTCCAAATTGGCTTATTCCTCAGTTTAACTCATTCACCCAGATGCACTGGCCCTACACCTAGAAACAGGCACTGACTCTTCTCTCTTTCCTCATATCCCACGTTCAATCCACACACAGTCTGCTTGGTTCTCCTTCGTTATCTACCCCAAGTCCAAACATCTCACCATCTCTATCTCTAATACCTCAGTCTAAGCCACCAATGTCAGGTGGGGAAAGAGGGCACCAATGTTAAAGTGAGAGTGAAGACTGCCTTTGGAGAACAGAGAGAAAATCAATGTGGTTTAAAGTACAGATGAAAGAGGGAGAGCAGAGCGGGACCAGGCTGGAAAGGCAGGGAGGCGCGGGCTACACATTACTTTGTAAAACCATATTAGGGATTTGAATAGGCACCGATCAAGAGAAAAAAAAAAAAACAACGGAAGTTCTTGAAATTTACTAGGAGATAACTGGTAAGTACCGTATTGAACAAACGGCCATACTTGGATAATGGCAACAAAGCTGACAGATTAAGGGAATATTCATGAACTAGATATTTGGGTCTGTGGATAAGATCTAGAAGTGGCCAGCTAAGAAGTCTGCCAAATTCTGTCCTTCCTTGTTGTTTCCCTAACTGACCATACATTCCCAGGTGACAGTATTTCACATAAAAGGAAGCTGCTACCATCAATGCTGTAATACCAAAACCAAAAGTAAATCAATATGGTACATTTAGGAGCAAAGGTTTCATTTGTACGGACCTCCAACAGAACTAGAGATGAAGCTATCTTTCTGCTGCTGCAACTAAAGTCTGACCAAGTGATTGAAACAGGCAAACGTCATAGCATCATTCACTTGTTGTGGAAGAAGGATGCTTTGTGCAACAGTCTGAGAAATACAGTGGTAGAGGTGAGAACAACAAAGTGACAGATAAAAGCAGAAGTGAAAGGTTACTCACCAATTACCATTCAAAAAACGCAAAATGAAGGACGAAGCATGCTGATCTTACACAATGTTTCTGAAATCTATTAAATCTCTGTACAGTAATGTTGGATGCCACACAATTGCTCACAAACATCTGCCAGAGTGGCCTGCTTCCTGCTGCGATGTTCTAGTGCAGATGACCAGCTACACTGCTTGAAGCCTAAAGCACCCTTTAGGTGAACAATCCCCACTGCTGTGGTGTACTGTGAAAGAGCTTACTCCTCTACCCATCCAGCTCGCCGAGGGACAAGGCTAAAGGCACAGCTTCAATGCTAACAGTCTGGCATCTTCTCAAAATCCCTACTGATGATCCCATCTGGCAACGCACAGGAAGCAGCCCAGAAACCACGCAGGAAGTCAAAAGCAGCTACACTACCATTGGACGCAAGAAATTTTGAATATTATTGATCATTTATTACTGGTCGTTTAACCTATTTTGTATGGATCATAAGAATTACTTGTTAACTTCACCTGTTACCTCTCATGTACTACACAGGCCTTTTTTTTTTTTTTTTATCTACTTACTTCTTCATTACTAATAAGAGCATCACTGAGCCCTGGTATCTAGTAACAACATCTAGAGTGCACTCGATGAGAATCTGTTCGTTGCTGTGGGGTTAGCATGAAATAGCTTACATTCTTTGGGCTTATTTGCAGTCCATGGTTTTTTCTTTTGAGGGATGATTTCCTTTCCATTTTATAAAGCCACATTCTAAGACCTACTGAAAATGAGTGAGTAAGAGGGAAAGTAGAAAGAGAGAAGGAAAAAGAAGAAAGAGAAGGAGACAGAAAAGGAAGGGAGGAACAAAGGAAATAGAGTTAAGGAAGGAAAAGACTGAATAAGTTAGAAGGAGCCAATCAAACCTGGAAGGAAGATAGTGAACATAGCCAGAGTCCAAAGCTTGAGCTTGCCATGTGTGCAGTGCTTGGATCTACTGAAGAAGGGACTTGCTAACTGTTTATCTACAGTCTCTCAGCCCAGATCTACCTTTCTTTCTACACCCTCATCTGTGATACTGGGGCTGGGTCTCTGCAAACCATACTTCTGGCTCTTTAGCCAGTCGGCTTTGTTAAGTTCCGCCAGTAGGGGGCACTAGAAGGAGACTGAAAGTGGGTCAGAGAACACGTGGTTGACCTGGTTCCTGCCACTCATGCCAGCACCCCCCCAGCAGTAAGACCTGGCTCCAGCCTCCATCTTTTATTAGCATATTGAAAGCCAGCCTCGTTGTGCTCCTACCCTCACAAATATGACCAGCAGGCTGGGCAATGGCCCCTCTTGGAAGTGTGAGTACTGAGATTCTTTAGGGGCTCTCCTTCAAATTCTTAGGTCTGGAGATCTACCTTAGGGAATGGTAGCTTCTTTCTGAAATTACAGTGTATCCGTAAAGTCATGGTGCATTTTTGACCATATGACTGGTCAAAAGTGCACCATGACTTTACAGACACACTGTATTACTCTAGTCTTTCTACTGGTCCTCCAATTCTATGAATCAAATATTCTATATTTAATCTTTTCTGTTGAAATACTGTTTTCCTGACTAGGGTCTTTCTTCTCAAAGACTTCTCTCTGACAACACAGCTTGTGAACATCCCAACAGCTGAGAAGTTCTGCAGCCTTACCCAACAACCTTCTGGCAGTCTAAATGAAAAGCTAAACTTTTGATTAAGGAAATCCAAAACCCTGAAACAACTGTGACCCAGTGAAAATGGCTGTGCTCTATTGCTTCATAATATGAAGCCATAGCTTAGATTTGGAATATTTTCTGAGTGGGCCATCTTAAGTAAAAAGGACAATTCAAATAAGCTTTGAGTATAAGCTTATTTGATTAGAGGATAATACTTAATAGCACATTCTGAATGTGTAGGTCAGAATTTGAGTTATTGTCAAGAATGAGAGGAAAAATTAACAGAAAACTAAATTGTCATAGATTTCTATTGAGCTTAATAAGAAAGGATAAATTGAAAAAAATTAACATAAATAAAAACAACTGGAATTCCACAGGTGACGGACGGTCTTACCATAATCTTGTCACTATCGATAATGGTGTTCAACCTGTGTGCAATGGTTAGCACAGTGCACTGGGCAAATTTTTCACGAATTTTTTTTTGTATTAACTCATCAGTTCTGGAATTAAAGAGGTTGAATTTAGTTCAGTAAAGGCAGACTTAAGACTTAAAAAGATCATATGATACTTTTATAAAGTTTTTAAAAATCAGTACTTTATGCATGATTTTCTTTAAAATCCAAGTAGAAAGTTATGAGAATTTTACTATTTTTCATTAAAAAATGGGAAGATGTCCTTCCCTTCAAATTGCTTAAAACTATGAGGAGTTGAATTTAGGAATCTAGCTCTCTTAGGATGCCTAATATTATTATTAATACCTTATAATATGTTTTGGTTTCTTCCTTTGCTTACCAGAATTAATGTTATTGAGGAAGATCTTTGGGGCAAAGAGAGCACTTGGAAAACTTCTCACCATACTTAAATGTTTCTCATTTTACCACATTTACAATTCGGATTCCAGGTTACATGGGACTCAGCTCTGTACCTTGGATCCACATTGGCTGTCGCCTCGTCAATGATCAATATCTTATTTTTCCTAAGAATAGCTCTGGCAAGGCACACGAGCTGTCTCTGTCCGACACTAAAGTTCGATCCGGATTCTGCTAATTCAGTATCCATTTTACCGGGAAGATCTTCAATGACTTCTTTAAGTTGTACCTGTAGATGTAGAAAGAAGAATGGTGGTTTCTTAAAGAAACTACTACTGAAGTAAACAAGCCTCCTAAACACCAGAACTTGTAAATCCTTGGGACTTCTTCCATATCTTGTGTGTATGGCCACATGACAGGAACAGTTACTTAGTTTTTACTAAGAAAGATGATCATGGCAGCTCAGAATCTCCATCATCATTGGGATCTCCCTCCAACTACCCTTCTAGAGCCACACCCAACCCCTCTGGCCACCATCACTAATCTTTGGCAACCACTGGCCTGTTTGTCATCTCTATAATTTTGTCATTTCAAGAACATTGTATAATGGGACCATATAGTTTATAACCATTTGGGATTGGCTTTTCTCAGCCTATACTCTGGAGATTAATCCATACTGCTGCGTGGGTCAACAGTTCATCCCTTTTGATGGCTACATGGCATTCCATATTATGTTTATTACTCCAGTTAAGAACATCTAAATGGTTTCTAGTTTTTGGCTATCCCAAATAAAGCTGCTATGAACATTCAAGAGAAAGGACAGAAATATTCTTTTTTTTTACAGGGACAGACAGAGAGTCAGAGAGAGGGATAGATAGACAGGAACGGAGAGAAATGAGAACCATCAATCATTAGTTTTTCGTTGCCGTTGCGACACCATAGTTGTTCATTGATTGCTTTCTCACATGTGCCTTGACCACAGGCCCTCGGTGGACCTAGCAACCCCTTGCTGGAGCCAGCGACCTTGGGTCCAAGCTGGCGTGCTTTTGCTCAAGCCAGATGGGCCCGCGCTCAAGCTGGCGAGCTTGGGGTCTCGAACCTGGGTCTTCCGCATCCCAGTCGACGCTCTATCCACTGCGCCACCGCCTGGTCAGGCAGGACAGAAATATTCTGACTTAAGAGCATAAACTTCACGAGAGTCAAGATTCTTCTTGGTTGCTATCAGCAGGCACAGCTGGTTCATGTCCCGTCAACTTCATCAAGACCTATATAGTATGCTAAATAAAATTATTCCTAATATAAAAAATAGAAACATTTTAAATGTTCCTTCTTAATTTTTAGTTAAAATTTAACTATAGAAATTTACAGAGACAAAAAGGTAGAACAGCAATTGCCTCGATACTGGACGGTTAACTGTAAATGGACACAGGGAACATTCTGGGGTAAGAGAAATGCTCTAAAACCGGATTGTTGTGATGGTTGTATAACCATAAACTTACCAAAATCACTGAATCATACTTACAAGGGGGGATTTTCTGGTATGTAAATCATACCTCAATAAAGTTGATGAAAAGAAATCATCTTAGTGTCGCCCATCCCTGACACGACACCCACCAGGAACTCCTCCCAGGGATTAGTGAAGGGAGGCTCTCAAAGAATGTAGTCTGAACAGAAAATTTTAAAGGATCTTTATGGTTGAGTCAAGTTTCCCAAAATGCATTTTACATTTAGTACATTAAAGGGAAAACTTTTTTGAAATTATGGCAGGAAGTATAGCTCTCTGAAGATACAATCTAATCAGTACCTTGTTCTTTTGGAAGCTTCAAAGTTAAAAATACAAATTCACACACTGGCAAACTGTACTTAATATATTAGTAAATACGGAGTCTGTTTTGGTGATGGGTTTTTCCCAAATTTAATCACATATTGCTAGACCAGTCAAGTGCACTTACTTCCATCTCAAAAATGTTTTGCAGTGAATGAAAACTTACAAAAAACAGGGCACAACATAGCATCTTATTTCCCCCAGACTATGGGGATAGATGGTGTTTAATCTAGCTTCCAAAGTGTAATTATAAATTTAAAAAATACTCTCAATTATCGAAGATAACCTGTAACTATACAGGATGGTAGAGTTCAGTCCAGTGAACACTTGTTTGAAGAAATTTTATAGAGCAAGAACCAAACTCAGGCTATACTTGAAGAAAAGTAAATGCACTTCAAATTAAGAGATTAACAGGTTGACGACTGATGGACAAAAAGCAGGGACACAATTACTATATATAATATGTAATATCAAATTACAAAACACCAACGGTAGGTGGACAACATTTTCATGGTTTCCAAACGCTGAAGTACGTCTGTGAATGGGATCTCGTATTATGTTAGTGATGGAATTCCAATTCCAACAAAGAGAAATTCTGAGTTAGGATTAAATATGGTAATAGTATTTAGCATTAACATGAAAGGCATACAAAATCTAACGTGTAAGATTCGATTTGTGGTGCCATTACTTTTACTGAAAACTACAAAATAAAGATGTCAACTTAGTCAACCCCTCTCCATTACAAAAAAGAGTATTTACTGAATATTCTTTTTAAGGCACATATTCATGGTTCTACATGCCAGGTGATAGAACTTATCGAAAGTATAACAGTGGCAAGGCCTTCATGAGCTTTTCCTATTCATGACTTTGGTAACATTTGTATATGCCAACTTGTCTTTCTTAAAACTGATATCCCAGCTTTTTTTTATTTGTTTTTGTTTTTGCTTTTCTTAAGTGAGAGGAGAGGAGACAGACTCCTGCATGTGCCTGACAGGGATCCACGTGGAAATCCCATTTGGGGCCAATGCTCGAATCATCCGAGCTATCCTCAGCACCTAGGGCAGACACTCTGATGAACTAAGCTATCCTCAGGGGCCAGGGAGAATGCTCGGACCAGCTGAGCCACTGGCTGCAAGAGGAGAAGAGGTAGAGAAGGGGGAGAGAAAGGGGAGAGTAGATGGTTGTATCTTTTGTGTGCCCTTACTGGGAATCGAACCTGGGACGTCCATATGATGGGCTGATGCTCTATTTAATGAAGCCAACTGGCCAGGGCATATCCCAGCTTTGAAGAAATATTCTCACTTGCCTGACTCAAATGACAAGTCATCAGTAATCTGGTTTTTCTTTCAAGTCGTCCACATCTGCCTGATGAGGAGTAAGGGTTGTGAGGTGAAGGACAGTAGACATGTGTTCCAGAACACTCTGTTTTCTGAGACTCTTTTCATTTACGAGCCAGGGATAGTTATGAGAAAGACATGAATGTATTATCACACATTCGTGTTATAACGAGGTCTCAGAACCAAGAAAAAGAGATTTGAGGCAGTATAACATAGCAACTGAGAGCGGCAACTGGAGAATTTGAAAACATTAGAAACAGCATAATATTACTAGCAAGTTTCTTAAGTGAGATGACTGTATATGTAGGAGAATGTCCTTGTTCCTATTAGCCATATATTTAGGATTAAGGATAATTTCCAGCGTTTAATGAATATTTCTGCAACTTACTTTCAAATCGTTCAGCAAAATATAGATTATAGAAGAGAGAAAGCAAATGTGGCAAAACAATAACAGTAATAACTAGTGAACTTAGGTGAGGGGAATGCCTGTGTTCATCAGTCTTTTCCTTTAACATTCCTGTGCTCTGGAAGTTTTAAAATAAAACTTGGGGACCTTGAGGCCAGACAATCTGGGCATGAGTCTCACCTGGTTCTGCCAATTGGGCAAGTTCCTAAACTTTATCTTAGCTTCCTAACCTATAAATCATACTGTCATATTATAATCATAGACATGTCTACCTCCCAACATTGTTAGAATATAAAATTGGCATGTGTTGAGTTTACAACGGTGCTTAAAACAAAGCAAAAGATCAATAGATATTGCCTATTATTAATAATGGCAATATCAGCTGGCCTCTCTCCATGTTCTTCTGCTGCCTTTTTCTTCTTGGCATTTATCAGAACCGGGACTACAGGTGTACATAAAAGTTTCACATTATTGAACTTTCACTGATAAACTGCTTACTCTTTAGCCATTACTTATATTTATAGAGCTGCATTTCTCTTTAAGTGACTAAATCAACACTAATTTCTAACAAACTTTCTTCAGTTTAGAGCTGGCTATTTTTCGGTATATATATGAAAAATGTATTTTTAGTATAATTTTAAAAATAACCAAGATGAGACAGGCATCATCTATAGAACTATGTCCTTTCTGAATGCTGCCTCTACCAAGGGAGGAGGAGGCAGAACAAACAGGACTTAAAAAACAAAGCACCTTTCCTTTTATTTGGATTTCATAAAGAGGAAAAATGTAGTACCCTCTTATTGACACTTTCACATTTTCAGTCAGGAAATGTTCATAAACCAGCTGACAAGGGTTCTTAGTTCTCTTAACATTTGACTTCATTGCCTTCTATGTTTTTCAATGAAAGATTTGGTAAATTTTCTAAAGATCAGAATACCAACTCCTTCATTGAAAAACATACAGAGGTCATATAAAAATAAATCCTAGAGAAACTGTGTAGCGATTTCTCACACTAAGAGGTATCCTTGCCGCAACAAGTTCAATTCCAGAGGTAATACACAGAAACCACTAACTTCATTTTGTGAAATAAATTCATGTTTATCTACTTTTATTCACAGAAAGTTCCAAATGTAGCTTAAATAAAGGCAGATCTTAGTATTACTACTTGCTCCATCTTTTCATTTTTAGAATTCCGAGAGGATACTAAATTTTATTTTAATCTTGGTTTCTACAAATGACATAAGTTACAGCCAATTTCTAAGATAGTTTTTGACTGGATTTGTCTCCCAATCAATATCTCTTTACTGTCTATGGAACAATATGTTTCTAGAGTAATTTTACTATCGGAGAGTCTGTGAAGACAGATCTCAAGCTCTGAAAGAAATAGAAAAATAATTTACCAGTAACTCCTGTTGTTGTTTTTTTAAAGTGTGTCACAGTTTCAACATTAAATGTGCCCTGAGAGTTCAAAAGCAATGAATCATCCTACCCTTATATTTGGTGGTTAACTGTTCTTCCGACCTATTCTCTTCCAGAATTTCACTGTGGAAAGACTTATCAACTTAAATGAAACCAGAGGTCCAAAGCTTTTCAAGTGGAGACGGTGAAGTGTTTGGCCTGATGTTGGAAAGTGAAATCCCCCCTGTTGCTGAAAAGCAGGATGAGGGTGTGAAGACTCAGTGCTGACATGCCTTCAGAAACCAGTTACTGGCAAGGAGTTGTCAGGCATCGAAATCTGCTTGCGCACAGTCAAAGCCCATCTATAAATTAAAGATTTCAGAGCAATCCCTGGAAGGGTGATTTGAAATGGCAGACATAGGTTCAAATTAACAACCACGTGAGCAATTGATCACTGGGTTGTGTGGATGTGTGTGTGTGTGTGTGTGTTTAAAAGAAATGAGCCACTCTTCTCTGAAATGAAGAGAATGTTAATAAACTCTCAGTACATGTTTAGTAAGTGCTTACTTTTTAAAAGCTAAAGACTGAGCTAGGTCCATGAGGGTTGCGAAGTCTGTCTATGGTTTAGAAGTCTAGATATGGTTTCTGCCATCCAGTAGCTTAGAATCAATTTGTAGAATGGGGGCAAATACAAAAATAATTAGTATTAAAAGAGACAACTAACCCTGTGAAAATAGGAGTAAATGATTTTTCAATGTTTTAATAATCTTTCATTGGATCTTATTAAATTCCACGCCTTCCCATAAAATTACAAAAAAAGAAGTGCATTTAAATGTCAAATGTTTAATATAATTTAATTAATAAAAAATCTGATCAACAAGTTGAATAAACATGCTGATAAAAGTTGTATATAATATTTGAAACTACCTAATGTTGTTTTAAAAATATATTTCAATGCAACAAATTTTCTATTGAGGCAAAAAGTTCTCCAGAAATTACTCTAGAAATAGAAATCCTGTGAGCAAAATAATAAAAATAAATTAAAATTACAAATCAACAGCACCTTAACAGTCAAAATCTTTTAGTGCAATGGAGAGAAAATTCAAAGAAGTGGTCCAAAGGCACACATTATACAAAAGAAAGAAAATACTCTAGAAAGGAACATACTGGTATAAAAACATAGCAAAAGCTCCAGAGTTATCATCTACATTTCTCTCCGCAACATTAAAACATGTTTGCCAACAAATAATTATTATCATATTCTGACTCAATAATTTACCTTCATAAACACTTTCTTATAAAACTTCAAAGTATTTTATTAGTATGACTTTACTTATCTTTTAGTTAATAATGAAAAACTACAGTGTGTCCGTAAAGTCATGGTGCACTTTTGACCTGTGACAGGTCACACTGTATTTATTATCTCCACTAAGTTGATGTTCCCTAAGACCAGGGGAATAAAATGAATGTTAGCCACTAGATCAGCAGTAGAATTTGAAGCCATAATTATAACTTCTAATTTACTGCTCTGCTGTGGACAAGATAATGTATCTAGCTGCTTTGGGTTCTAGAAAAAAATGTTAAAACGAAAACCTGAGGTGCTTTCATATTTTTCCGTTGTCATAATCATCAATATCATATTTTTAGTGTGTCCATGTCATCAATGTTCTCCTAGGTGGTGATCAGTTAAACCAAAAATTACCTGCAGTACTATAAATGCACATATACTGATATGTTATAAATTATCTCTTTTATTTCTTTTCTTTTTTTTTAGCACACAGAGAAAGACAGATAGAAGGGGAGAGAGACGAGAAGCATCAACTCGTAATTGTAGTACCTTAGTTGTTCACTGATTGCTTTTTTCATATCTGCCTTGACTGGGGAGGGGGGCTCCAGCTGAGCCAGTGACCCTTTGCTCAAGCCAGTGACCATGGGTTCAAGCCAGTAACCATGGGGTCAGGTCTCTGGCCCCATGATCAAGCCAGTGACCCTACGCTCCAGCTGGATGAGCCCATACACAAGCCTGTGACCTCGGGGTTTCAAACCTAGGATCTCAGCATCCCAGGTTGATGCTCTGTCCACTGAGCAACTACCTGGTCAGGTTATAAATTACCTCTTTTAAGGCATTCCACAGTTCCTCATCCGTGTGCTCACCGAAGGGATCCAGATTTTTCCTCATTGTTCCAGTGAATAAAACAGGTTCCTAAATATCGCAAAATAGAGAATGTTACTACTGTAGCCCCTTTTCCTTTTATTCCAGTGCTAACTTTCAGAACAGAATTAAAATTCCAAAAACCAAAATTCACTATAATCATGAGTTATAAGATCGCAACGTTCATTTACAGAACAATTTCTCTATTCATTTTCCGCTGTCCAGAGCACAGTCCAAAATCTCTTCTGGACCACTGAACACTAACAAAAGAAAAGTGTTAAAGTGTGTCATCTTAAGAAGAATCTAAAAAAGGAAGGTTTTATTTTTTAAAATAACTTTTTGGTAGTGATATCTGCTCTGAGAGAAAAAATAAGGATATAATTATTTGAGAAAGTTTACATCAAGAGAGTTGTATCAATTAATTGTCAATCCTGGTGTGATAGTGGAAAAATACCAAGAGCATGGTTAGTTGAAGTTTGTAACTCAAAGCAAAACTTAAATATTTTCACATTTGCACTGAAGAATAAACGAAGATATTTTCTTCATTGGTAAAACCACTGTCCAGGATTGGAAATCTCTCCACATGTCTGATTGGTACAACCTGATTTTTGTCCAAAGAGAACGTAAAGTAATGGGGCCAGTGGCACCTCTATTCATGAAGAGATCACCTCAGATTTTCATCAGCTGATCCCCATGTTATCTTGCCTGTGCATCAGGATTACATGATTCACAGATCCTCGCTATTAACTTCAAGGGCTGGATAACCTGAACCCTATTGTGACATGTGTCATAATGAAATTATTTTCAATTAAATGGCTCTTCCTATTCATCTTAAAATACATGCCTCCTCCTGGGTTTCAAAAGAATCTTGTACCTGAGCTTAAGTAGGCTGTTCGAGTTTTCTTCTGAGAGTCTCTGGTAACCCAGACCACAAGAATATAGGCAGCAGAAAAGAGCCCAATTGGCTACTTTCAATAAAGGTGGTAGAACAATGAGACACACAGCTATGGGAATGAGAGGCAACTGGACTCTGCCATCAGGGCTAGACTCTGGAGAACCAACCGCCTCAACTCTGGGCTGGCCTTGGGGCTGGCCTGTTCCTCTTCACTTCTCAAAAGCCAGAGAAGGAAGATCGAGAAGGTAGCTTTCTTGCTTCTCTAGCTGTGAATAAGAATAACACTGAGAATTTCCTATATCTTCCTTCCCTATTGTCTCAGTTTCAAGACTGGTGAGAGAAAAATGAATGCAGAAGACAGATGATGTGCCAGCAGACAACATGTATCCCTTAGCAAAATCCTAAACTAAAAACACATGTAAAGAGGGCAATTTATTTGCACAAACTTGATAAAGTGGCCAATATGTCCCAAAGCACTGAAAATCACTGGTCATATGACATTTCAAAAAGATTATTGAATTGAACTGTAAATACTCAGAGACCCAAATTTAAAACTAACAAATTTTAGGATCAAAGACTAAACCATTTAAGCAATGATACAAGTTCACTGTCAGGGAAATAACCATCATTCTACTTCAGATTTCAAGGAAAAAAGAAACTTCCCTTACTCGATGTAATTATCAACACTACGATTTCAGCAAACTAGGCCATTTCTTTTCCTTTAGTTGTCCTGATGAGGTTTACAGAAACGACGCAGCCAGGCGAGGGGAGGCTGGTACCCAGTGCTCTTCGCTTTTCTGTGACTCTCCTCCCACTCCTCCCCACAAGGCTCTAAATGATAAGTGGTATTCTACTGAGACCCAAACAGAGAGACTCCTGAGGACTGCTGTTTGAGGAGATAAAGGGGCTGAAAGAGGACAGGTTAAGAAATCAGCTTTGAGCCTACTGGGCACAGTGACAGATGGTCTCTTTGCTTACATTAAAAGACAGGACCCGTTCTTTGTCCATCTCAGCTTATACGACCTGAACACCTCTTCCTGTGGGTTCCTCTCAGAGTAAATTTACATCTGTAAGAAGTTTAGTATTTGATAAAGCGTCCACCTGGTTTTTAAAATGCACTCTAGAGAGGCATTGTCTAAGCTAACTTACGGTAGTTCCAAAAGGCTTGCTTTTCTAAAAAATTGAATTTATTGAGGTGACACTGGTTAACATAATTATACAGGCTTCAGGTGCCCAATTCTCTGTACTCCGTATTGTGTGCTCATCACCCCCAAGCCAAGTCTTTGTCCATCACCAAAAACTTGCTTTATTTTTCAAAGACAAACCTTTCTTCCTTCGTTAAGCAAAGACAGGGCTGACAGTGCTAGAACTTTGGGGACGGTGATTTTGGTGGTTCAGCAGAACAGGCACAGGAACACACAGTTAAAGTTCAGTCACCTACTTCATAATCGGGGCCCCTCTCTTGTCACCTCCCTCTCCTTCTCTTTCATAAACTCCTTGAAGTGGACGACTCTCTCCCAAGACTTGGGTATTACAATAGGATTCTTTACTGAAGGACAAGTTGCTCACTCAGGCCCTGACCAATGCCTGCAGCTGCTTTAGGCTGAGCTGAAAGGGGTCCAGATCCTTTGCAGGTTTTCAAGAGGTTCTGCTAATAACCACCAAATCACTGCCGAGTGTCAAAAGGAAAGAAATTAAGTTTAAGAATTTTCTAATGCAAACGAGTTCCCACTTAAATCTATACCATCCATCTAAAAGAATATATTAGGCAATAGCTCGTGTTTATTTAGCATTATGAGCTAGAAAAAAGTAGTTTAGTACATAGAATATTTCTGTATGTTAAAACATGAAATATATATTTCAAAATGAGTAAAACTTCAGTTAAAACTTGTTGAATAAAAAGAATGATTTATTAAAACATTAGATCAGGGGTCCCCAAACTACAGCCCGTGGGCCGCATGCAGCCCCCTGAGGCCATTTATCCTGCCCCCGCCGCACTTCTGGAAGGGGCACCGCTTTCATTGGTGGTCAGTGAGAGGAGCACAGGATGCATCCGCACCCATACTTCCCACTGAAATACTGGTCAGTTTGTTGATTTAAATTTACTTGTTCTTTATTTTAAATATTGTATTTGTTCCCGTTTTGTTTTTTTACTTTAAAGTAAGGTATGTGCAGTGTGCATAGGCATTTGTTCATAGTTTTTGTTTTTTTTTTTTATAGTCTGGCCCTACAATGGTCTGAGGGACAGTGAACTGGCCCCCTGTGTAAAAAGTTTGGGGACCCCTGCGTTAAATGATCAAGGCTATAGTGGTCTTTAAAGCCAGCAGGCAGTTTGTAATGTGTCTGTTTTAATACGTTAATGTGCTTTATGCGAGGTGTTCATTTTGGTTTCGACTCATTCTACTTTCATCCACCTGCCAAATAAGAAACTATTATATTATCTTCAAAAGGTAATAGAATGGACAATGCTTCAAGAGCAGATAATGGTCAAATTAATGATCATTTCTGATATATATTATTATTTAAAGTGCCCACCTCCAAGAAATGAAGTCATAAACTAGTCTTAAGTGTTGTAAAAATGTTTAAAGACAGAACATTTTAGTGTAGACATTTATGGTAGAGCACACAACCTTCATGTAAATACATACCAAATTTATTAGCCTAAGTACTATACTTTTTCTGAAGGTATACAATTAAGCTTCATTTAATAAGAGTTAGCTGGCACAGTACAGTTAGAAAAAATGCTCTTGTTCAATGTAATATTTTAAGTGGAATATTAGTATCACACTTGTTTATCTCAGTTCAAAGTGTACACTTATATTTTTATCCTTTGTGCCATATTCAGTAGTAATTTTTTTTCCTTTGTTACTAACATAACACAAGTTCATATTAGGTGTGTGACCCAAAAATGGCCACTCTGAATCAAAGCATTTAGTGTAGTAAATTGATAATCCCTCAACACAACTGCAGGACTGAAAACTACAGTCTTACTAGACCTTTTGTACACATGACTGGAAGACAAGCCTCTCATTATCCTGAAAAGAAACCCTACCCACTAACCTTCAGATACTTAAAACGACCTGGGACCAAGACAAAAACCGTACAAGTGGTTACAAACTAGGCAGATAAAGCACCACACTTCACCCTCATCATTTCAGTCACAAACTAGGAAACTGTCCTCTATTAAAACATATCCTCAAGAATACCTACTGTCACTGTTTCTTCCAGTCCTAAGAGCTACATTTTCATTTCTGACCTGAGGACCTTTATTAAGGGCAGCTCATCTCCCTGTTTCAGAAACGAAGGAATCACCTGGAGGTGCTTTATATCTTGGTTTCCTTCTTTCTTCTTCTTCTTTTTTTTAATCCTGTAGCCTCTGAATGAACCGATCATCATCCATATTCAGAAGAAAAGAACATTGTTCGCCAACAAAGGAAAAAGAATTCAAGTCATGTAAAGTCCTCTTTCGATACAAAAAGGTCAGGAGCTCTGGGGAGCAGTTCCATGGACTTTAATGAAGACTTCAGTGTTAGAAACAAAGGCCCGATTGCATTAGGCTGGAATCCAGTTGTATTTCTTTACTAGTAATAGCATACCCACCTCTTCTCTCTTTGAGTTTTGTTCTCAACCAGAAAAAAAGAAGGGAAAGAAAACCAGGTAATAAAGAAGAAGTCTTAAAGAGACAGCTCTGGTTAACCTTTTTTCAACCTGCTGAAGACAATCCAGGGAATGGAAAAACCAATGAGTAAAGTGGCCTATTTAAAAAATACCTAGCTTTTGCTTTGATTTTAAAAGTCTAATAAATATTTTTAAAGAACCTGTTTAATCACATAAAGATGATAGCTGTAGATCTGTGCCAACCCTTGGGGTGCAAAAATAAATATTGCATTTGCATGGAATCCCTCTTCAATTAAAAGCATTTTTTTTATGCCCATAGGATAGGGGCTCTCGGTATAGATTCATTCAAAGAAGTGTCGAAATCGGTTTTTCCAGATCCTTTCAGATAAGCAAGCTACTCCCTGAATGTAATCTCACCTCGGGTTCTTTCTGGGGAACATATTTAATTTTTTGGGGCACAAAGGACAACTACATGTCAGCTAGCTGTTCTGTTTTTAAAAATTACTTAGGATGTGCTTTCATTTTTTTTGCTGTCCTTGGAATTCTGAACATAAATTAAGGTGTATATTTTTAAGAATATCTACCAAAAAAACTCAAAATATTGGTACACAAAGACAAATGCACCCTCATGATCATGGCAGCATTATTCACAGTGGCCATGACATGGAAACAACCAAAGTGTCCCTTGATAGAGGGTTGGATAAAGAAGATGTGGTGTGTGTGTGTGTGTGTGTGTGTGTGTGTGTATTACTATGGAATACTACTCAGCCATAAGAAATGATGACATATTGCCATTTATTGACAATATGGATGGACCTTAAGAGCATTATACTAAGTAAAATAAGTAAATCAGAAAAAGCTAAGAACTATATGATTTCACACATAGGTGGGACATAAAAATGAGATTCACGAACATAGATAACAATGAAGTGGTTACCAGGGGGAAAGGAGTAGAGGAGTAGAGGGGTGGACGGCGGAGTGGAAGGGAGTAGAGGGACAAATATACAGCGACAGAAAATTATTTAATTTGGAGCGATGGGCACACAATACAATCAACAGTTTAAATGCTACAGAGATATTTACCTGAAACCTATGTACTCTTATTGATCAATGTCACACCACTAAATTTAATTTTCTTAAAAAAAAAAAAAAAAAAGAACAGAGTTATTTGATTCTCAAAGTTCCCTCCAGCACTAGCCCAACTGTGTATGCCCCCAATCCCTTGCTTCTGTTTCCATGTAGGTCTTTGTCGCTATGACATCTCTCCCAGTTCTGACTTCCTCATGGTGGGGTCAAGAATGAGAGGGAGGAGGCTAGAAGAGGGAGACCACCACAGAAATTCACTGCTGCCCCCAGGATGACAGGAAGCAGGAAGCCAGAGAAGGTGATGTGGCCCCGGCTCACCCAATCTGTCAACAAGGAAATAGCCAGTTTGCAGAGTTTGTTCTAAACTTTTTAGGTTCCCCAAAGCAGGGTGTGGAGACACAAGCAACAATGTTTCCTATTCACTTGGAAAAAAAAGAATGCAAGTTTTCTACAATATAGACAAGTAAACAAGCAACTAGGCCAGTGATGGGCAATCTTTTGAGCTTGGTGTGTCAAAATTCGCCAAAAACAGAGCATAACTCAGGTGGTGTGTCACTTCGAGAAAAACAGCCTAAGCGGAAGTCCCAGAACTAGACGCTCTGTGCCGGAGTTCTGTTATTTTGGCCTACAGACCTCCAGCACAGTGTCTACACTATAGCAAATGTTTTATCCTCGGCTACTGCACCTGGCCATGCAGGAGCCGAGGATGAAACGTCCTTCTCGGCATGCGGCCCCATACTTCTCTGGTATGCGGCTGCGTGTCATCAAAAATGGCTACGCATGTCAGTGCTGACACGCGTGTCATAGGTCCACCATCACAGAACCAGGCCAACAGACTTCACCTCTGCAGCCAGCTAGACATTGCAGAGAAAGGTCTCTTACTTCCCGCAAGGTAAGATCCCGAGTATCTTCTGACACTTACTAGTCCATGAAAAATTAGTGGGTGAACCCATTTCTAAATTGATTTTCTTTAGTGGTAGTATGACTTGAGTTTTTCAGCAAAGTAAACAGTTCAGTTTTTTAAAACTACTAAGCTGTCCAAATGAGGGACAGAGCACTAGAAGAAATAGCTTTCAATTTTGCTCTTTTTTTTTTCATTTTTGTGGTGGTTTGGGGGAATTCTTTTTGAGTGAGGTGGTAGAAAAATATGGGTAAGGTATCTGATGAAAACATCATTTGGTTCAATAAGCATCTGTTGAAATATATACAGAGACAGATTTGGAGTTGACAGTCCTGATTTCTGATTCTACTGCTCATTAGTCGTTTGAGTCAGAGTAAATTATTAACCTCCCCAAACCTCAGTTCCGTACTGAAGAGGGATTCACTTTGCAGGAATGCTGTGAGAATCTGGAACATAAATGAAGCTCCGGTGAGGGGCTAACATTTACCTGGGGCCCAACCCAACAGGACAGTGACGGGCACTGTATTTCAATTGCATATAAAACCAATGGATTATGAAATCAATTTTGTGCCTCATGATCATCATTTTGTCTTTTATGTAAATAACCATAGAATGAATATAATAGAAAATAGAGTGCAGAGCACAGAGTAATATTGTTTTCTGAAATTTTTGTTTCTGTGTGTGTGTGTGTGTGTGTATGCATATATGCACAAAATTATAGGAAGCAGTTCTACTGTGAACTGCGGTCAAATGTGTTCAAGTCCCGAGTGGAGTGGTTAGCCATGCAGGTGCTGAAGTTGGTAATTTCTCAAAACTAAATTTTTTGAATCCTGGCTCTGCTGCTTACTTGGTAAATGAGTTACATTCACTGTGCCTCAGTTTTTCAATCTTTCAGATAAGGAAAAAGGCTAAAATATGTTAGAATTTCCTCAAACGTTAGGACTTATTAATACTTCTGTAATTTTTCAGAACTGCGACAAGTACTACAGCAATGAAAATGAGAGACACAGCCCATCTATAAGGAGAGGCAGAACATAGCTGGGAGTGTGGGGAGGGCTGAGAAAAAGTATCAGGAGGTCTCAGCGGGGCTGCAGTGTACTAGTGGGGTACAGAGCAGTGATCAGGAAAACATCATGGGGGACGGGGAGCCAGAAATCGAAGATAAAAAAGCAAGCTATACTCTCTCCTAATATTCCTTGTGGAACAAACATTAGAGAGATTTCTCCTTACTCTAGAACTTTTCTTCTTTTTTCTTTTTGCTTCACTCTTTAAATTTAAATAAACAATTTTGTTTATTTTCTAAATAATCAATGTAAAGAAAAATCATCAAGGACCACAAAAACATAAGTAGAAATGAAAGAGCCAAGTCCATCCAGAATGTGTTAGTATTTTTACTTTCATAGCAATAATACTAGAAAGGCCAGTGCCCCATTCCTGAATCATTATAGTTCCTATTTACTGAGTATTCCTAAGAACCAGGCATGGGGCCACAAACATTTTCTCATCCAGTTATATCTTCACAACAAATCTGTAAGGCAGTAATTACTAGACCTGGTTTCAGGACAAGAAAACTGAAGCTTGGAAGCTGTGCAAATTCATCAAGGTCATACACCACTAAGAGGCATGGTGTTGACATTCAGTGTCCGTGCTTCAAGACTGTACCCGACTGCCTTCTGAATGATTTTCTGGGACCCTTTAGACACTGCACAGTCTCTCCTGACTCTCTTTCCTTAATCAACAAACACTGTGCTTTGGAGACAAAGGCGTATAAAGTGAAAAGACTAAAGGTTCTGTGTTTACAATGGTTGGTGATCATTATCTACATGGATACAAAGCTCAGCACTGTTTTGTAAGCAAGCACAGCTCTCTGGAGAATGTATATAGAGCATGCTCAAAAGTAGGGTGGAAACTGATGGAACAGAACCAAAACCTGGTGATGTCAAGGTATATTTAGTCTTTGCTCAGATGTGCTTCCAAAACATTACTGGAAGAGCCAAGAATCATCTAACGTTATTTCTTTATTTATACAGTTCTTTTATGTACACAAGCATACAACCATTTCTTATTAAGAAACATCTAAAAGTAACACATGACACATTTTTACACCCTTTCATCCAGCGATGTGGAAGTACTTTATAAACATGCCCTTTATTTCTGCTAACTAAGTCTCTTTGGTCCATTTCAGAAATGGGTACAACCAACAGATAAAACTTGAGAATTTATACTCATGTTTTATACTGTAATCACTAAGTCATAATTCTAACAGCCAAAGCAACTCTTTTTTTTTCTAGTGAGAGGAGGGGAGGCAGAGACAGACTACCACATGCGCCCCAACCAGGATCCACCCAGCAAGCCCACTAGGGGGTGATGCTCTGACCATCTGGGGCCCTTGCTCCATTGCAACCAGAGCCATTTTTCAGTGCCTAAGGTGGAGGCCATGGAGCCATCCTCAGCACTTGGGGCCAACTCACTCTAATTGGACCTTGGCTGCAGGCAGAGAGAGGGAGGGGAGAGAGAAAGAGAGAGAGAGAGAGAGAGAGAGAGAGAGAGAAGCAAGAGAGGGAGGAGTAGAGAAGCAGATGGTCACTTTTCCAGTGTGCTGACTGGGAATCGAACCCGTGACAGCGACAGGCCAGGCTGATGCTCTATCACTGAGCCAACTGGCCAGTGCGGGACTCTTTCAATATAAGGATTTTATATGCTCAGAATTTCTCCATTTTTCCTGAAAGAAGTATCTTTTGTGTGTGTGTGTGTGTGTGTGTGTGTGTGTGTGTGTGTGTGTGTGTATGTGTGTGTGTGTGACAGAGAGAGGGACAGAGAGGGACAGACAGACAGGAAGGGAGACGAGAAGCACCAATTCTTTGTTGCAGCACCTTAGTTGTTCATTGATTGCTTTCTCACATGTGCCTTGACTGGGGGGCTATAACAGTGAGTGACCCCCTGCTCGAGCCAGTGACCTTGGGCTTAAGCTGGTGAGCTTTGCTCAAACCAGATGAGCCCGCAGTCAAGCTGGTGACCTCGGGGTCTCAAACCTGGGTCCTGGGTATCCCAGTCTGACACTCTATCCACTGCGCCACCGCCTGGTCAGGCTGAAAGGAGTATCTATAAAACAATTTTTTTTTAAATTCTGGTAAAATACACATAAATTTTACTACTTTAACCACTTTTAAGTGTAGAGTTCAGAGGGATTAAATACATTCAATATTACTGTACAGTCACCAACACAATCCAGTCACAGGGTTCCTTTCATCAGGAAACTGAAACTATATTCATTAAACAACTCCCCATTCCCTACCTCATAAAAGCCCCTGGAAACCATCATTTACTTCCTGTGTCTATGTATTTGACTACTCTAGGTACCTCATATAAGTGGAATTCTACAGTATTATACTTTGGTGACTGTCTTATCTCGCTTATCATAATATCTTCAAGGCTCATCCATATTATGTGTCCAAATTTCCTTCCTTTTTAAGGCTGAATTATATGTCACTGTATGAACAAGCAATTTTGTTTATCCATTCATCCATCAATGAACACATGGGGTGGGTCTTCCAGTTTTTTTGCTATTGTGAATAACGATTTGGTGTATAGATATATCTATATAAGACCCTGCTTTTAATTCTTTTTGGTTTAAACCCAGAAGAATTAAGTCTATTTTTAATTCTTTTAGGAACTTCTATCTTGCTTTCCACAGTAGCTGCACCCTTTTACTTCCCACAAGCCATCCCTCCACAAGGTCTCCAATTTCTCTACATAACTTCCAACACTTGTTATTTTCTTTTTAATACTAGTTAACCTAGTGAGTGTGAGTTGGCATCTTACTGTGGTTCTGAAAAGGATATCTAGATTTCAAAATTATTTACAGTAATTTCAATTATTTTAGAGATCAGTGGTAGGTAGAAACAGCTGTATTTGGTCATAAAACACATGGCTACATCCTCCTCTTTGGGTGCCGTGTTCTATATGCTTCCTAATAAACACGCATATAAGAGCTCTTTATATTCACATGCCAGGAAGTATATTTGTGAGGTCTTTTGTCTCATCTTTTCTCTGGGTTTCTCATCTCAAGAAGGTGTGTGTTTTTCTTCAGCTTCCTTTGCTGGACAGATGATTACAGAGTGTAAAACGAAACAAAAACCCCTAAATTAAAAAAAAAAGATCAGCACGTCTAGAATTCACCATGTGTAAGTGTCAAAGCAGAGGTAGTCTGTAAGAGGTGAGGCCCCAGGCCAGTGGGCACAAGGCCTGTGTTGCCCTTGGCTGTACAGTTGAAGAAGAGTAATTGCTAAATAAATATTTCCTGAACTTCTGCTGAGCGGATGAACCATAGGAATGACAGGAGCTCTATTTTGTGCATATCACCCAACCTCTAGAACAATTTCTGAAAACCACACTTCTATTAAGATGCAGAATAAGCCTGATCAGGCAGTGGCGCAGTGGATAGAACGTCAGACTGGGATGTGGAAGATCCAGGTTCGAGAGCCCGAGGTTGCCAGCTTGAGCGCGGGCCCATCTGGCTTGAGCAAAGGCTCGCCAGCTTGGACCCAAGGTTACTGGCTCCAGCAAGGGGTTGCTCGGTCTGCTGAAGGCCCGCGGTCAAGGCACATGTGAGAAAGCAATCAATGAACAACTAAGGTGTCGCAACGGCAAAGAAAAACTAGTGATTGGTTATTAACCCCTTATCAGACATACTGTCGAATATGTTCTCCCATTGTGTGGTTTGTCTTTTTATTCTGTTTTTATTGTCTTTAGCTGTGCAAAAACTTTTTAGTTTGATATAGTCCCATTTGTTTATCCTGCCTTTTATTTCACTTGCCCGTGGAGATAAATCGGCAAATATATTGCTGCGAGAGACGTCGGAGCTTACTGCCTATGTTTTCTTCTAAGATCCTTATGGTTTCATGGCTTACATTTAAGTCTTTTATCCATTTTGAGTTTGTTTTTGTGAATGGTGTAAGTTGATGGTCTAGTTTCATTTTTTTTGCAGGTAGATGTCCAATTTTCCCAACACCATTTGTTAAAGAGGCTGTCTTTATTCATTGTATGCTCTTTCCTCCTTTGTCAAATATCAGTTGTCCATTTATAAAATTTATAAATAACTTATAAAACTCAACACCAGGAAGACAAACAATCCAATCAAAAAATGGGCAAAAGAAATGAATAGAAATTTCTCCAAAGAAGACATACAGATGGCCAATAGGCATAGGAAAAAATGCTCAACATCACTAACCATTAGAGAAATGCAAATTAAAACCACAATGAGATATCACCTCACACCAGTCAGAATGGCACTTATCAGCAAAACAACACAGAATAAGTGCTGGCGAGGATGTGGAGAAAAGGGACCCCTCCTGCACTGCTGGTGGGAATACAGACTAGTGCAGCCACTGTGGAAAACAGTATAGAGATTCCTCAAAAAATTAAAAATCGAACTGCCTTTTGACCCAGCTATCCCGCTTTTAGGAATGTACCCTAAGAACACCATAACACTGTTCGAAAAGAAGAAATGCGCTCCCATGTTCGTGGCAGCATTGTTCACAATAGTGAAGATCTGGAAATGCCCAAGTGTCCGTCAGAAGACAAGTGGATTAAAAAGCTATGGTACATATATACTATGGAATACTACTCAGACATTAGAAATGATGACATCGGATCATTTGTAACAACATGGATGGACCTTAATAACATTATACTGAGTGAAGTAAGTAAATTGGAAAAAACTAAGGACTATATGAATCCATACATAGATGGGACATAAAAATGAGATTCAGAGACATGGACAAGAGTGTACTGGCTACCAGGGGGAGGGGGAGGTGAGGGAGGGGGTAGGGAGAGGGGAGGGGCACAAATAAAACCAGATAGAAGGTGACGGAGGACAATTTGATTTTGGGTGATGGGTACACAATATAATCAAATGTCAAAATAACCTGGAAATATTTTCTCTGAACATATGTGCCCTGATTTATCAATGTCACCCCATTAAAATTAATAAAAATAAATAAATAAATTTTTAAAAATGTAAAAATACTAATGATTGATGCTTCTCACTTCTCTCCATTCCTGTCTGTCTGTCCCTATCTATCCCTCTTTCTGATTCTCTCTCTGTCCCTGTAAAAATAAATAAATAAATACATGCATGCGTACATAAATAAATAAAAAAGAAGAAGCAGAATAAAATAAAACAGAATCAGCACCCTGTAAGAGATGGTCAATTCGACCCTCTATCGTCACAGCATGCGAATTACTCCACACACACTTACCTATTTAGTCCTGACGATGGCTCTAGTCGAGGTGTTGGTATTACTAGCTGCCTTGTGTGGGAGAGAAGACTGAGGTGCAGAGAGATGGAATTCCTTGTCTTGTGTTTTTCCTCACTATTCTATACTGCCTCCTTGGTCTATGCTATGTACTAATGGCTCGACTTCTAAGAGTCCTTTTTTTTTTTCCTTTTAAGCGAGAGAGACAAAGAGAAAGACAGAGAGGGACAGATAGGGACAAACAGACAGGAAGGGAAAGTGATGAGAAGCATCAATACTTCCTTGCAGTACCTTAGTTGTTCACTGGTTGCTTTCTCATATGGGGGCTCCAGCTGAGCCCGACTCCTTGCTCAAACCAGAGACCTTTGGGTTCAAGCCAGTGACCATGGGGTCATGTCCATGATCCCACACTCAAGCTGGTGAACCCGTGCTCAAGCCTGTGACCTTGGGGGTTTCGAACCTCAGTCCTCTAAGTCCCAGGATGACGCTCTATCCATTGCACCACCACCTAGTCAAGCTAGACTTCTGAAAGTCTTCCCAAAGCACCAATGTACTCTAAGATTCTCAAAGCCCCACAGTTACACAGAAAAGCCTCCATGGAGATAACCATATTTAAAAAGGTAGCTCTATTTCTTACAGCAAAATTCCATCATTAAGTCACTTAAAATCCATGTTTTCCTGTAGAAATCTCTCAAGTACTAAACAAACCATTTATCACTTTGTTCTCAGAATTATGTGGTTATCAGTGGATAAAAACTGAGTACTTGAAGAAGTTTGAGTCCAGAAATCTATCTGGGTTTTTTATTTTTTTTAATTTTAATTTATTGTGTTAACATGGATTCAAGTGTATCTGGGTAAGTTATTAAATCTGCTTCTTTCTCCCCCTCCCCTCTCTCTCTCACACACACACAAAACAAAACAAAAAAAACCTGGCATCTGATGATATCTGTTGAAAATATCAGCTATTAAAAATATGCTCTACTGGGGGGAAGGGATCACTCTTTTAAATTCATTTTTAAAAAGCAATAAAATTAAAAGCAATTAAACTGAGGTACCCTTATAAAAAGAAGATGTGAGAATGCTCTGACTTGCATACCTGAGGTATGATCGACATTTTCTTCCTTAAATCGTGAAGTCCAATTTCAGTTGTCAAGATCTTATCAATCCAAATTTTACCTTCGGGTTCTGACAATCTAAAAAGGGCTGAGATGAGGGAACTTTTTCCAGCTCCTGTTCTTCCCACAATGCCAACCTGGAAAGAGATCCAGGAGAGGTTAAGGAAAAAACAACACACAACAGAACTAGAAGAAACCTTGGTGGCTGAAGATGAATTAAGGGTTCCACACTGAATGTAGTCTGAGTTTCTCAGTGTTGACACTGTTGACACTTGGGGCCCGATAACTCTTTGTTGTATGTGTACAGGGGCTGTCCCGCACATTGTAGGATGTTTGCCAGTATCCTGGGGTTCTATCTATCAGATGCCAGTCACACCCCCGAACTGGGGTTAATGTCCCTTGGGGCAGCAAATTGCACCTGGTTGAAATTCACTCTGTCTAAAGAAAAGTTAAAAATAAGAGAATCAATCTCCTCGTAGTGAAAAGCTAGTAGTCTTCTATATGGTCAATGAGAAATCAGCTTTTAAATTTTGAATCTTGAGAATTTCTTGGATAATTCTACTAAGATATCAACAAGTCAAGTCAGAAGTGTTATACAGGCCCTGGCCAGTTTGCTCAGTAGATAAAGCATTGACCAACAGTATTGACATCCCAGGTCAGATTCCCAGTCAGGACACAGAGGAGAGGCAACCATCTGCTTCTTCCCACCATGCTCCCTATTCCCCTCTCACAATCAGTGGCTCAACTAGGTGCAGTGTTGGCCCCAAGCGCTGAGGATAGCTCAGTTGGTCTGAGCATTGGCCTCAGGCACTAAGAATAGCTCAGATTCAAGCATCAGCCCAGATGGAGTTGCCAAGTGGATCCCGGTAGGGGCACATGTGGGAGTTTGTCTCACTATGTCCCCTCCTCTCACTTAAAAAGAATTATACATAAACAAGTATTCATTTCCTCAGATTTCTAGCTTTTAAGAGGAATTTTTGTTTGGTAAAGAAACTGAATCATTTCTGGATGTTAAATATCCAGTTAGGTTCTGTCTTGAAAGGAAACATCTTAAAATTTTAAAGTGTAGGTCTCAGTGTCTTAAAAGATAGTAAGTAGCCAAAATACACATAATGAAATCAACAACAACGTAAATAATATATGCTATTTATGATGCCTTTCATCTAAGCAGTTCAAAGGGCATTTTACAAACCAATTAATACTTATAAATTGTCCCTTGGGAAAGAAATGTGTGAAGTATCAGTCTAGTTATTAAAGTTAAGCAGCGAGAAGTATACTGACAATAACATCAAAGAATCAAAATAATGCAGGCAAAATGCTGGTCAGGAATGAAACAGTATTATAAAAACTGGCTTTTAGCTTTTAGCTGTGTGCATTTAAATTTGTAATCAGAAACTGCCCTCCTCCTTTAGTTAACCAATAAACTTGACCAACTAAAAATTCTCTGGTGGGAGCTTCCCAAGAGATGACATTTCTATTTAGGAATCTGGAATCAATGGGTGGAATAAGACATGCTTTTAAGCATTTGTAAATTAATTCAGTAGATTTTAAAACCTCACAGCTTTAAACAAAGAAGAACTAAACCTTTTAGAGCACCAATAATATGGTGGGAACTATATATTTTTTCTCATCTGAATATCTCCAAAAATTTAAAGCTTAATTGTAAAATCAATAATGGAGTTTCAAAAAAGAGTTTATATCGTTTTTTATAAGCAAGTGAGGCAGCAAGTAATGAAGGCCATGTACAAGTGCAAATCTCCTCTGCTCACACTCATGTTCCACTGTTCCATCAAACTTAACAAAACATATACTCAAAGATAAAATTAAGAATTTCAAGATAGCATGAGAAGGGCTTTTAACCCGAACACAGGACCTTTCAGAGAGCCGGACACTTTGAATGGCAGTTTTTGCACACCTGAAAAGTTAGCCCTGCCTTTAATTCTTAAATGGTGGTATCAGGATTTGAACCCAAGACCCTGGTTCAAACATCTAGGTCCTGAATCACTATAACTACACTATCTCTCCTGACTATGTTGCTTTTCTTACTGTATTACCTTTGCTTTTTCATCTTCACCACTAATTCCATGTCAAAATAATTGGCAATAATCATATGACTAGGTAGGTGATAGGGATGATCAGGCTACTTGGCATTCCTTTTATCTGACCCAGTAAGCTCCCTTCCTTCCTCCTTGGTGACTCTTCTAAACTATTTGCAAACCTCTTTTGTAGATTTGAGTCTCCTCATTCCCAGTAAACCACAATTTTTCTGTTGACAAATCGTTTGTTTCTTTTTAAATTTATCAAGTAAGAGGCAGGGAGGCGGAGAAACATTCCCACATGTGCCCGGACCGGGATCCACCCAGCAACCCTGTGTGGGGCTGACGTTCTGCCCATTTGGGGCTGCTGCTCCGTTGCTTGGCAACTGAGCTATTTTAGTGCCTGAGGCAAGGCCATGGAGCCATCCTCAGTGCCCGGGGCCAACTTGCTCATTCAAGCTATGCCTGCAGGAGGGGAAGAGAGAGAGAGAAAGAGAAAGAGAGAGAGAGAGTGATAGAAAGAGAAGGCGGGGTGGAGAAGCAGATGTTTGCTTCTCCCGTGTGCCCTGACCAGGAATAAAACATGGGACTTCTACACACCGGGCCGATGCTCTACCACTGAGCGAACCAGCCAGGGCCAATACATCATTTTTTAATTACGTATTTTGTCCAAATGCTATGTCAGAATTTACTCAGCCGTTTACCTATTGCTGAAATGCAAGCTCTTTTTCATTTTCCTCTAACACTACAATGTTGCAAGGATTAGCATGCATCCTTTACTCATAAAATGACTGTGCTCCAATTTTACTAAAGAAAATAGAATATGTCAGGTATGAAATCCCTCCTTCCCAAATTTATATATATCCTCATCGAAGTATGCACTTCCTGTCCATGCTTGGGTTCCCTGAGAAGCCGACTCTGAGAAGGCACTAACATTCAGGAAGTTCACTAGAAGTGCTCTTGGGACCAACACTTATGTGGGGAGACGAGTCGGCTTTTTTCTCTCAAAACACAAATTTCTCTTTATAGCAATTAAATATAAGAAAAATGGCTGTAGCTAATTTTATTACCTTTGCAGCCATTTTTACCTTACAGTAAAGTCCTCCTTTATATTTTAAGAGTGGGCCATTTTCTGCTTATAGGTGGGTCCTAGTGCATATAAGCATGGCCCAGGCATGTTTCTGTTGTATTTCTGGTATTCTCTTATGTAAATCAATACACATAAAGACACAGACAAGAAGTAGGTCTCTGAGAATGTGTGGATGTTCCTGTGCTACAAGCTCTACTGAATCTGGCCCATTTGTTCACACCGGAACATTTGTGGACGTTTGGTGAATGGCCGAGATGCGGCAAGGGGCACAGAGGGCTGCTCCCGACTGCTGGACTGTGAGCTCCAAATGCAAGTGAGGATAATAAGGACAAGGCAACTCAGAGAAAACCTGCCTCTACTTCTCTCTGCTGTTCGGTCATCAAAACTAAGCCTGCGTCTTTCACAAGTCACCAGTGGGTTTTACCAGCTGCCTGCGGAGCAAGTCACCAATATCACTCAGTTTATACTCATAACACCAAAGAGATGCTTCAAGATAGTCTTTATTTTAGCTCCTTTGCAACTGCCCCTTTATGTTTTCCCACCTAGGCCACGGTGGGTCTCTGATGACCATACCAATGTGTTAGACATCTGCACCCGAATCTCTCCTCATACGTAAAGTTCAACATGATCAATACCCAGTACCCCACTCCCAACAGCCACCTCTCCTGACTGCCTCACTTTAGTCTCAGAACTTCTTTTCCAGGCTCATGGGAGAAAAACATTCACCTTAGTTCTAACCTTTTTCAGTGCCAGCATGCCCCTGAAGATTCTACTTCTACAATGTTTCATGACCCCAACAACCTCATTATAATGCCCAGTCATCACCTGTTTGCAAGGCTGCACTACCTTTTAAAAAAACTAAACAAAACAAACCATTTTATTAATCATGATCCTTGCAAGTAAATTGGAAAGTAAATAAATACTAGCAGTAACCTCAACATTCTGGTAAAACTATTCTTAAGATGTTGATGTGTTTTCTTTCTGGACGTTTGTGTGTGTTCTTAAAGATACTAGCTCCTATATTTAAACAAAATGGAATTAATATGAATATATTATTCTAATCTGATCTTGTTTAATATTCCATAAGACTTACTTTAATGGCTACATAATATTATCGAATGTGATCATGTATCAAATCCCCTATTTGTAGATATTTTGCTATTATAAATAACTCTGTGTTAAGTATCCTTGAAGTTGAAGTTAAAGCTTTGCAAATAACCTTAATTAGTTCCTTAAGATAAATTCTTAGCTCTGGAATTGCTAAGAAACAGGTATGAGCATTTTCAAAGGAGACTGCTAAGCGCTGCCAATCTGCCCTCCAGAAAGAATCAATTTCTTCTCCTGCCCAGTTTCCCTTCACATTCATAAGCCTGCGTGTTACAACTTTGTTTTAATCGACATCAGTTTCATTCCAAAAAGTAGAATCACTTTCTGCATTACACCTTGCTAAGAGTACACATTGAGTAGTGGGCCCCCTGCTTCTCACTTCTTCCCACCGTGGACCATGAGCGCTTACTTCTCAGGCTAAACTGCCCAAGGACACCTCTGTGCTTATCTGGGCACCAACGTCTTTTCTACAAAACTGTCCCAACTAACCTCTCCATCCATAATCTCTACAAACCAGTTTCTCTAGGATTACTAGGTCTTTGTGAGGATTAAAAATGCAAATGGGTGTTATCCACCTGGTAGTTCATTTCCCTGCGGGCCCTGCACATGTCTAGTCCTTCATGCGCTGAATCCAGGCATTGTGTTTTTGCTTATGCTGCTCCCATCACTTGGAACGCCCTTCTCATGCATTTGCACCTGCTGAAATCCTAACTACATACACATCACAGATTTTGTCTTCAACACCTCATTTCTTGGAACTGTCCCACCTGCCCCCAGCGAATGTCACATCATCTTCTTTTAAACTTCCATAAAACTTGTGGCCTCCTTCTACTTTATTATGTAGTAGCCATTTTTAAACTGCCTTGCTTCTATTGGGCTGTATGTGTTAACAGCAGGATCTGTATTAGACTCACCTTCCTCTGGTCTGTGCTACCTGTGGTGTCCTGCACAAACAAGACATTTAGTAGAGTTGAGGAGTTTACCTCAGGCTGGAGAAACCTATGGAAAATCTGCCACCATATTGTTTATGTATCCAATAAGCTGAAGAGAGAAGACAGACATGGTAGATGGATCCCATAACCATAAATACGAATGCAAATGGCGAAGCCCTCATTTTCGTGGGCAGGCAACCATGTGTGCAGCCAGTGTCAGAGGTTACACTCATCCTACACCTGTGGTAACGACAGCTGTCTCTGTCCACACGTTCACTCTGTGCTAGCAGACATTTTACACGTCTTATCTTGTTTAAGTTGTATAACAGCCCAAGAGATTAGGTCTTATTACTTCCCTTTTGCAAGGGAGAAGATGGAGGCTTAGTAAGATTAATTAACCTGCCTGAAACAATAGAGCCGAGCAGTGGCAGGACTTAGACCTGAGTTTGTCTACCTCTTTTCCACTCTGCTCACGGCCTCCATACCACCTGGATGGGCTGGCACCTTATTACGTCCTTTTGTCCAGCTAAGACACAGAGACAGTAGGGAGAGGAGCACTTGGCTAAAGGAACTGGCTTCACATACAAATCCGATTGACAGACAGTTAAAGCATGATGTGGACACCGGTGAGTATGTGGTGGGCAGGGCAAGAGAGCAGACAAACTGAGGAAAGACGGTAGCCACGGGTAGGTGGGCTAGTTGTTAACAGGGAGGACTGGCACCCACCTGAAGCTGGGAGAGAAAACTACAGCTATGCGGTGCACATGGTAGCCGGGAAAGAGTACCATGTGCACTACATAGTGCCCTGCTAGGGGTAGTGAGACTCTTTTGAAAGGGCCTCAAATACTATTGCTACACCTGGCTGTCTTTGTGTCTGGGCCCACACGGGGCCCAGCGAACAGCGAAATACCTTTAGTCTCTGCAGGAGGCTGCTGCGGAAAAAGCCACACAGTAGGAGACATCTGCCTGGGATGAAAACAGACTAGACTGAAAAGATGCAAATAAAATAAATGCATAAACTTGGGAGTCACACAGAATTAGATGATAATGTAAATCTACAATTTGTAGAATATAAAAGTAAATAAATCTGTACGGTGTCTAAGTGACATAGATCTTTCTAGAGGTTCATGCTCAATCTAAGGGGCTAGGGTATTTTATGAGCTCAATTCCAAACTGTCAAATAACATTTCTTGGAAATCATGGGCTATTGATCATCAAAAACTGCCTTATCTTAGGGCAAGATAACTTTATGGGGAAGTGGGGTCTTTTCGAAATGCGATTCTGAGTCTAGAGCTCTTGGTCCTCTTGAGACTCCACACTTCTAGGAAGCTCCCAGGTGACGGGGGTGCTGCTGGCCCTGGCACGACAGTCTGAGTAGTAAGGAATTAGCAAGTGGCCTGGGAAGTGGGGCAATCTGGGAGTGAGGGGAGGGGTTTCTGAGAAAGTATTATGTAAAAAGAAGAAAGCGTAGGAAACTAATATTTTTGCACATTATAGCAAGGTCTAGTACATATCTGCAAAATGTATTATCCAACTAATAGCTCTGAGAAAGGGGAAAAAAGTAATAAACCAAAATCAATCTACCTCTAAAGCTGGAAAATGCTTTAAAATGGCCCAGTACTCTCTAAAATGATCAAATCAACCACAAAATCATCTAAGTGAAAAATGCAGCCAGTGTTTAGATCTAACCAGGAAGCCTAGGGTGCTATTTACCTCACTTTGGTTCTTTATTTTACTTGCTGTGTCTTCTGTGAATTACAATCCCGCTTAGTACCTATTAGATTTTCTTGTTTACTACAATTTCTAGGAATCTGGACAGCCAAGAAAATAAATGAAAGAGAATAAAGCACCCTTTCTGCTGTATTGACACATTTCTGTGTCTCCTGCGACAGCCTCTCTCAATCTAATGCCAGACAAAGGGGTGTCCCAGAATAATGGGACTGGGACAGGTGTGGAGGAGGTGACGCCTGGGATCTACACAGGCAGAGTGAAATCATTTCAAGACTATGCTGGCTGGACACAACCTCTAAATCCACAAATGGAGCTGAAGGTGATACTGTGAGTGGGCCAAGATACAAATAAAAAAAAATAAGTTATTGGAGTTATTATAATTCAGTCTCCAAATTCAATTTTCCCTCAAACATTTTAGAATCTCAGATAATCCTCTGACTTGGGGGCTTTTAGATCAGAGACTATAAATCTGCTATGTTCTAAATTGTATGACTGAGTTTCTTAGACAATTCACATTGTATGGTTCTGAGGGAAATTTAAGATGTGTGCAAATTAACAGAATTACATCTGGCACATTAAACCTGGTGGACACACTGTCTGCCATGAGCAAGCCTCCCTTACAGTGCTCATAGGGACAGGATTTCGTCAAGAGCTATAGTTAACGTTTTCCCGACACAGCAGTCTTTGCCTGCTTCCTGACCTACAATAGAACTGGAAATAACAAGGAGCAAGCTTGCGCCACGTGACTCACTAAAGCTGCTCCCTGAGTATCATTTGGGCATTAAGTTGAACATTTGTTCTTTCATGTCACAAGGGTATCATTCATTAAATTATGGCTATAGTCCATTAAATGAGTCTGTGGTGGAAAGAGAACTTAAAAGAGCAGTTCTTAAGGTGTTTAACGCATCTAGGTAATGGGTTGTTTACAGGAGTTGTTTAGAGTGTCTGTTTTGTTACTGGTCCCTTCACACCTGCGTATTATTCACTCTCCCAGCCTGCACTCCCTTAGCACCCACTGCGTGCCCTGCAGAACGCCATTTTCTGAAGAACAAAGATGAAAATAAGATGCTCGCTGACATCAAGTAGCCTCAGTGTGGCCCTGGCTGGTTAGAGTGTCATCCCAAAACACCAAGGTTACAGTTTCAATCCCCGATCAGGGCATATATGGGAAGTAACCAACGAACAGACAACTCAGTGGAACTACAAATGAATGCTTTCTCTCTCTCTCTCTCTCTCTCTCTCTCCCTCCCTCCCTCTCTCTGTCTCTCTAAAATCAAGCAATAAATTTTATTTTTAAAAAAGAGGCCTCGGTATGCTGTGAGATCAGACCAAAATTTATAATGCATGGCTTAAGTGCTATATTTCATTTTCTAACTGTAGTAAATTACACAGAACATAAAGTTTGCCAACTCAACCATTTTTAAGTGTGCAGTTCAGTAGTGTTAAGTACATTCCCATTGTTGTGTAACCAAGCTCCTGAACACTTTTTGCCTCGTAACACAACTCGGTACCCATTAAACGCTAACTCCTCATCCACTCCTCCCCCAGCTCCTGGCAACCACCTTTCTACGTTCTGTCTCTGTGAATCTGACTACTCTGCTAACCTCATGGAAGTGGAATCATATAGCATCGGTCCTTTGTGCCTGGCTTATTTCATTTAGCATAATTTCCACAAGGTTCATCCATGTGTCAAAACTTCCTTCATTTTTAAGGCTGAATAATGTTCAATTGCATAAATATATCCTATTTTGTTTACCCATGAATCCCTTGATGGACATATCAGTAGCTTCCAAAGTTTGCCTACTGCGATGAACCCCTCTGTGAACAGGGGTGTACTACAAATGCTATCTTAAAAGAATATAGAAGATGCTCTGGCAGAAGTAAGGGTCTCGAAGAGGCAGATGAATCAGAGTTGATTCTGGAAACAGGGATGCTTTCATTAGCCAGACGAGGGAAAGGAGGTCTCTGAGGTGAAAGACCAGGAGGACTGATGCTCTGGGAAAACATACACGCTGCTGAGTGCAGGGGCTGTGCGCACATTAGGAATTGAACATGGAGGAGTGGATGGGAAAAGAACTTTCATCTTTGTCTGTCCTGGTATAACCACTTCTTTTTTTTTAAGTGAAGGAGAGATACAGACAGACAGACAGACAGACAGACATGAAGGGAGAGAGATGAGAAGCATCAGCTCATAGTTGTGGCACCGTAGTTGTTCATTGATTGCTTTCTCATATGTGCCTTGACCAGGGGGCTCTAACTGAGCCAGGAACCCTGGATTCAAGCCAGTGACCTCGGGCTTCAAGCCAAGTGACCTCATGCTCAAGCCGGTGACCCCATGTTCAAGGTGGCCACCCTGAGCTCAAGCTGGATGAGCTCACGTGCAAGCCAGTGATCTTAGAGTTTCAAACCTGGGTCCTCAGTGTCCCAGGTCGATGGTGTATTCACTCTGCCACTGACTGGTCAGGCTGGTTGAACCCCTTTTTAAAGAGCCTGCCTTGCCTGACCTGTGGTGGCGCAGTGGATAAAGCATCAAACTGACACACTGAGGTCCCCAGTTTAAAACCCTGGGCTTGCCCAGTCAAGGCACATATGGGAGTTGATGCTTCCTGATCCTCCCCCACTTCTCTCTCTCTCTCTCTTCTCTAAAATGAATAAATAAATAAAGATAATTTTAAAGAGCCTGCCTTGGTTCTAGCTGATGGCACCAAGTCCCATTGCTAGTAGACTTAGACACTGGCAGAATGAGGTCACAGAGTTCATCGGTCCCTCACAAATATCATCCCCTGCCACCTGGATTTGCTTTCTTCAACTTTGAGTAAGTTTCTTGGCCCCCAGAGCTGGGGGCTCTGGTTCCTGAGTCCTGAATGGGTCATGGATTTCAGACTGGTGGCAGAAGCTGGCCACATAGACCCTACTGGAGTGGACCTGGAGCCTTGCTATGGTTCCTGCAGTGGTTCGCGTAGGCCAGGAGCCAGCAGGACCCACAAGGATCAGATCTGTGTCTCAAAAAGAAGCAGCCTACTGGTGGGAGGGAGGGGAATGAGCACAGTAGGGGTTAGAAGAGGGAAAAGTCTATGGAATGGGCCATGGGAGAGAGGAGAGATCCAACTAAAGGCTGCCTTGGGGAGGAAGGAAGGGAACGATTTAATAGAAATACAAAGAAGAATCGAAAGGAACTAAATACTGGGCACTTAGTGACAAGTGGCCAGGGCTGACTTCGAAGACTTAGAAATGAATAATCAAATGTAGGATTGAGTATTCTGGGTCAGGTTAAGTTCCAAGCCTGGGACCCAAGGCTCACCAACAACCATGAGGCAGCTCACGCCATGAGGAAAGAAATGTTGGTAATCACATTCATTGTCAGATTTACCTATAATCACCAATCTAATTTGCATCCATGGAAGAACAAAGAGTCTCCTTGACTCATTCACAAGAAAGCCAACAAGCAGGTATAGCCGCTAAACCTTTACTTGAAATTTTAAAGGGGCAAGGGGGCTTAAACAAACCTTTTCTCTTGCTTTAATGAGTGCTGTCAGGTGTTTCAATACCAGAGGCCCGTCTAAACTGTATGTGAAGTTAACGTTGTCAAAGACAATCACTCCTTCATGGGGCCAAGCTGGCGGTGGGCGTTTTTCGTATTCCCAGGGTGCTTCCTTCTCAAGATCTGTATACTCCATCACCCTTTCAACCGAAATCATCTGGAAGACATGTGACATCACATGGGTTAGGAACAGAAGGTCTTGCGTATGGAAGTTAAGAAGCTGTAAATGAACCATTCTGTTTTCATACTTAATTGGTTAAGGATATCTCAGGTCTTAACATCCCCAAAGGAGAGAAGTAGGAGTTCTGATAAGGACTTTAATGGTTTACAAAACTTGTTCATTGTCTTTTGACACTTTCTCATATGGCTACAATCCCTTAACATTATAATAAAAATAAAGAACTAGATAAAGAAATTCTATCCACTTTCCACACTTGAATAAAAAACAAGAGAATTTTGTCAAGAAAAAGAACACTTTATTTTTTTCTTGGATAAAGCGTCAACCTGGAACGCTGAGGTGACTGGTTCGAAACCCTGGGCTTGCCTGGTCAAGGGAGTTCCCGCTTCCTGCTCCTCCCCCCCCCTCCCTCTCCCTCTTCTCTAAAATGAATTTTTTAAAAAAGAACACTTTACCCACCAATCAATATTTGCTACAGAAGGGCCATCTGTTATAAATGAATTAAATGGGATGATCATCAAACCTCATCTTAATAGTTGCTTTTTACTTTATTAGAAGAGCAAAATGATTTTTTTTAAGGAGAAAATGCAAATATTCATAAGAAGAGATGACTTACATATTGACTAAGCCCTCCTAAACAACCACAACTCAACACCTTCAAGTAGCACATTCCTAGAAGGAGCCTATTTCACCAGAAAGAAGGGACACCAGCAAATTCAGGTGTTCAACACATACATATAAGAATAAATGCTAAAATGGGGGTGAGCGGAGGAGATACCTATTAATTAAACAAACAACCTTAAGTAAACAAATTAAACAAAATACTGAATTTTTCTTTTTACCAGGAATGAGGAACTACCCATTAAGGAATAAAAATAAACAGGCCTTTTAAGAAATTAGCGTATATCCACTCCAGGATTTCTGAACCTCCCTCCTACAGAGACATTTATTACATTTGAAGACAGCTTGTGATGAATATAAAACCTGCTGACATGGCATACATAAGACACAAAAAGATGTATATATTTTATTTTACATTAACTTTAAACAGATGGAAGGAGGATCTAAAAAACTCTATTAGCTACGATGTAAAAATAACAGTTTTAATATTTTACATAAGAAGTGCTTTAATGCTATTTAATGGCAAGGAGACTTAAAAAGGCTAAGAATGTTAGGATAAACATTACCATATTCTCAACTTCAGCACTTTGCCTGATGCACCACTGGAACATCCCCATGAGTGTGAGGGCATAGGACAATGCCAGGCCGACCTGCCCGGCATCCAAAGCTGAAGGAGGAAAAGGAAGGGGAAAAGTCAGTTCCACTCTTAACCTGAGTCTGTCTCCTTCTGTCACTTTCCCAAGAAGACCCCTTTAAAATATATAAACACTTTGCAAATAATAACAATAATTTTTACACTTTTATTATGTGTTGATTGAGACCATGATACAAGAAACCCCACCAAGAATTCACAAAAAGAGTATTGAATGAGTTTATCAATCCCGACAGGATCAACATACACTTGGCAGTATGACATAGGTGAGGGAGTGATTCTTGACACTCTCCTCGCTATGGTTTCAAGGACCATTATGTAATTTCTCTTACTAGGTCCAATGCAACCGAAATTAGAAATGCCTAGAAACAATGTAATGGGTATTAAGAGCCAGTGCTTTTAAATGTAAAATACTACTCTCACTGTTCCATCATTAAATACTGTGATTTGGTATTGTAATATGGAACAGGTAGGGCTGGTGAATTCAAGCCATGCACGCCAACACCTGCTCATTTGGTACCCATGTGGCAGTGAGGATAATGTTCTTTCTTGCTGAGAATCCTTCTCTGCCCACTGCACCAGGCACCTACAACCAAGAGCTCTGAGTAGTCCTAAATTAAAAACCTAAGACCCTCAGCTAGACAGAATGCTTACAGTAAACTTGGTTCTATCCTCTCAACTACTAAGATGTTCAGAGGATTATTACCTACTCCAAGAAAGATAAAAGGAACTCATGGAGACCCAAATGACCCTCCGTGTGGGCCACACTGTGGACTCACCCAGACTTACACACTGAAAGCGCTGTAACACAAATTCATTAGACCAAACAGTATATAATACAAAACTAGGTGGCAAGAGTTCAATTTAATATTTGTAAATGCAGCCAACACTACAATCATACCACAAATACTTATTTGCATCTGTACTTACTTTTTGCCAGAATCAGGGACCCAAAGGCAACAATGATGACAAAGATGGCACACATGGCATCCAGACGCAAGGCGAACCACCGGGACGTGGTCAGAAACAAGAACCATGCTTCTGGAAAAAGCAGAAAGATCACGTCCACCACTTCGAACGAGGGGAACCCTTTGCTCCATTGAGCTACAGAAAACTTTTACACAAAGTAGGAGAGCAAAGTTGCACACCCAAGAAACCTGAAGATTCCAGAAAGCTAAGTGTGATGATATACTGGGGAAGTGGTACAGAAGCTTCATGGAGAGCATGCACTGGACGAATAAACACAAAGAGATGAGATCACGCTATAGGACATGGGAAAATGGCCTCGTCGGTGCATTTCCTGCAGGGCCGGGCCTCAGTGGGAAGCTCAGCCTCTCACATGGCTGACTGTTCCAGTCCTCCGACAGCACGGAGTGCAGCTTTTTGCTTGGTTCCAGCACCTTCCCGCTCGCTGCAGGGCCCTGCGCAGTGTGCATTCCATAGGAGCCTGCATCTAAGTGACCAACTCACTAAAGGGATCTGCACGGGTCTCTCAAAGTGTCATTATGTCTTCAAAATATGACAAAAATTGGAAAGATGAGCCAGGATTTTACAGGTATAGAGGAATTTCTGAAATTTCTACACAGAAAAAAGCATCACTGATACAAAATAATACACATCAATTGGGTGGCAAATCTGATCGTTAGGAAACTGATTTCCTCAGTCACTTCTGCCACCCTGCAAGCTCTGAAAAAGAGTTGGCAAACTATGGCCTGCGGGCCAAGAACGACCCACCGCCTATTTTGGTAAATAAAGTTTTATTGGAACATAGACACAACCATTTGCTGATGTAGTATCTGTGCTCACGTCTATGCTACAACAGCAAAGTAGAGTAGTTGCAACAGAGCTGATATGGACCTGAAATATTTACCATCTGGCTCTTTAAAAGAATAAGTTTTGCTGACTCCTGCCCCAAAGGGACAGAAAGTCACAGGTGATAAAAGGACAATACAATCCAGTCAGGGGTAGGACAGGAGCAGTATGATTGGCGCAGAGGAGATTCTGAGGAGTGATGCCAAGGGGCAGGGCAGGGGAGGAAGACGTGCAGGGACAGCCTGAGGGGCCGCCTGAGAGACAGCCCAAGCCTCAGAGAGCAGCTATCCCATCCTTTGAAATGTTCCCAGAAGCTTACAGACCTGAATGCAAATCCTGGTGAGCATCAAACAGTTCCTGAAACCTTTCTTCGGTTTTGTATGCCCGGATGGTCCAGAGCCCCTGGAGGGAAGATGACAGGTGGGAGAACACCGGGCTCCGCACTGGGGGAGCAAAGAAAAGCAAACGACAGAGTCAGTGAGGCTCCAGCAAGGAAACCAACCCTCCTGGGCTTTGTGGTCACAGGTCCCAACCAACAGTGCCATCAGAGCTTCACAGCGGGCTGCTGGGGAAGAAGGGACTACACCAAGTGGTGGGATTCAAATTTAACAACCGTCTCTCTGCCCTAATGACGGTTTTAGGTATAAAGAAATTATAAACTAAAAGGTAGTTAATTATTTCATGTATTTAATACTTAACAATAAAAGAGATACACAAAACTAGATTATGTTATAAGAAAGAGTTTTAAAATATTAATGAAAAAATATTAAATAATACCAAAAAAATAATAATAAAACTGCTATTTAAGATACTTCCAATGACAGCTTGCCTCCCCCCGCCTCCCCGGTTGGCACTTTCTCTCTTTATGTTATATGCTTGTTTGTTTACTGAACTAACAAACGCAAGGGAGTTAAAATGTAGCATTTCTTCAAAGGTATAATGAGTTTTATGAAATGAATAAATAAATATTACAAGTATAGTTCTGTCAGTCAGTTTTTCACCTGTGGATGGAATGAACATTACTACAGGCACTTAGAACACGCTGTTGCACAGATGAACGTTAAAAAAGAGTAAGGAATGTAAATGTGTGATTTCCACATTGGGCAGCTGCCCAGGCGCCCACCTTAGAGAGAACCCTAAGATTACGAGTGCCATTTTAACAGCTGGTTCGCCGAACTCAACAAAAAATTAGGTATTGGTTCTGCTGAACCAGTGCGAACGGGCTAAATCCCACCACTGATTATACCCCTTCTGGAGAGGACTCTCTGTGTCGACCCTCTGACTCTTGGTCACAACATGCTTCCATTTAATGACCTGGAAATAAAAGCTTCTCTTTGAACCTATCTTTGACTAGATTCAGATTTAGATAACTAACTTCTTTCCTTGCTAACTCATTTATCAAGGTCCTCCTCAAACCTGCCGGCTTCCCTCCTTATTCTTTGCTGACATCTCTCTAGGCAGGAATTATTGTTCACTAATTTTTGAGTCAGTTGTGTTTTTAAATTTAATTCTCTGTTTGAATAGTCACCACACTGAGTTATGATTAGCTATCTATATGTCTGTCACTACCTTAGATTATTAACTTCCTTAAGGGCTGGGATAAAGTCAATATATCCCCAAAACTTGAACAGTGCCTGGCACAGGCCAGGGGCATGATAAGAACGGGGAATGGACAGTCGGCTACCTCTCTGCATCCTGTAAGTTGTTTAGTGCCTGTTGGTATACCAAGTGTCTCTGTATGGGTCAATGCACACCCTTTCAGAATCTGACTGTGGTTCTAAGGGGCCATCATAGTCACTCTTTTGAGTAACTTCACATTGGGTTGGGAGCCTGCTGTCACCGGATGTGCCATTCACTTCCTGGCCATCTTCTCTGAGAACGTGCAGGGTAGCATCTCCAGGGTCTGGCTCCTGCATGTTGGGGAATAGGTGGATTGCATGCTGCTGGGCAGATTGTGAACCTGTGACTTCTTTCTGGAATGGCTGATAATTTGTGTTTTATCAACAGGAAGCACTCACTTTGTTACTGTGCATCTCCTAGAGAAGACCTGTTGGTAAAGCATGAGTGTTGGGGGGGGGGGGGTAAGATAATTTATCTTATAGGAGGTGGCAGAAATTTTATAAAATGACAGGGGAAAAGAATCAAGAAAATAACTCAAACTTAATTTCAAGGTCTGATTCCTTAGCCTGACATCTGAGTGTGTGTCTGTGTGTGAGGCTACTCAATACCGACATGCACGTGGACAGTGTACACGTATGCTAAGCTTAGATAGTATCTAGAGTTCTACAAGCAAGGAAGAAGCAGGTTCCATATGTGACACTGAGTTCAGAGAAGGTGGGAAGCCCTAGGCTGTGGGCCATCTGACCATCTACTCAGCCTTGGGGCTCTTTCCTGACTGGGGACAATTGGAGGCCCTCCCTAGCTTATGTTAGTGTTTAAAGGAAAAACTTTCTCCGAACCTAACAAGAGCTAACATTTCCCTTTGTATCAAATTCAGGCAAGTGGCCCTAAGTGATTCTGGGATGATTCTGACTATGCAGTTGTTATGTGTGTGGTGTTATCCCAGCATCCACACTGTTCTCGCTCTTCATTATATTGAGTAACTTATAACTTCTATTTATTTTAGCATCCTTTAACTTTGCAATTATGAACACAGACTGAGCTCATGCTCCAAATCCGAAAGGCTGGAAACTTGGTATAGGCCTTTTCGGCACTCCCCAGAGAGGTCCCAACTTGCCCCAGAACATAGTCAGTCTGGACATCGGGTGCTCATAAGGATGACTCAGGAGAGTAACATAGCTCATTACTCTATCAAGAAACTGCTAAGAGTCCAGCTTCAGATAGTACAGAGAATTCACTAGAACCAGGCTCTCATGTCCAGAGCAATTGTTGTGACATGAACTACTCAAACATTATCGCTTCTTGGCCTTTTGGCTAAGCTCATGTATATTATCTATTCGTAACACTTTAATAAACGAATCCACCATAAACAATTCTTTGAGAAGGAAAAAGATGTGCTGAAATTCTTCAGCTTGGAGATCCTCTTCAGTTGCTTCCCTCGTCAGAGGTCAAAGTCACAGATGATTATCCCAAAGAGTCAACCTTATAAATCAGGTGTCATCCAGCCTTGAACGCCAGGGCACCCAAGGAGCACATCACCTACTTTGCCTCATACCCAAGAGGTAGAGTGGTGCAGCAGGAAACTGGACCTGTGAAAAGCTATCTTCTTTCTCCCACATCCATTTAGAGCTGAGCGGGATGCCAGGATGAATGAATTGGAGGGTTTGCAAAGAAAATTAACTGGTACAGAGGGAGAGGGGATCTCAGGCTCCACTATTATCTTGACCAATGTAATGCCCTTTTCCCTAGGCTAAGCTGGCTATCCTGAAGTAGACCTACGTAACACTCATGGCATTAGTCACCAGTCACAGACAAATGTAACCCTACATTTTATAAGGTTAACAGCTGTGTTTTCTATGATCCTGAGGACTCTCTGGGACACTCAGCTGTCAATCTTCCAAGGCAAGGGGAAAGGCAGGAAACCGCATGCTAGGACCCTGGGCTGACAGCCTTGTTATTGGCTGTCATTAATGCTATGTGAGGCCTGCCAGTTGTTACCATGTTCTTAACTGCCTCACCTCTAAGGTGCTAGTGCCTTTGGTAGAAGTCAGCAAGCACTTTTCAAACTTCAACTCAAGTAATCCCCATAGAACTCCAGAGGGCAGGCGTACTATATACCCTTCATAGAGGAAAAAACAGACTGAGGGATTAAGAGCACTGCCCACGATTAAGTCAATTCAAGTAAGCAGAGGGACAGACCCAACTCTGGCTTATTCCCATGGCTGTGCTTTGAATCATAGCCACAATGTCTCAGAGAGAGAGAATAATCAGAGGTCAAGATGCCCATGTGTGACTAAATGCATTTTTCTCCAGACTTTGTAGTCTATCTTTAGAAACCCGTTTTATTTTAATACAATAACTTTACCTATTACTATACATCTTATTAAGCATCTTAAGTTGAACAAAGTCCCTAGGAATTGGCATGAGAACTCTAAAACAGCAGACTTGAGGATCTAGGACTTGAAAATATGTGGCACATATGTTAACACTCCCTAGCAATGCCCCTAGTAGACCATGCTAGGTGATCGCAGACTGCTTACAGGCAGAATTTGAATATGGCTTCATAATCCAGGCACAAATGAACAGAGCTGGCTAGAAAAACAACCAAATGCCATCCTGGCTTTACGCATTTCTCTGTGACTGACCATTGCAACACTCACTTTTGCAAAAATGAAAAACCCTTATGATCAACTGTGGATTTGTCACTAAAATATTATCATCCCAAGGTTCTAGAGCCATCTTGGCAGTATAACCTGAAAATTAACCTCAGAACTTCAAAGCACAAGAATGAAACAGATCTGTACCTTGTAGCCATGACAGCCAGGTGTCCTTTTTGCTGGTCGCTCCAGCAGTGGCCTAAAGAGGTACTATCAATTATTGCTTAGGGGAAATAGTGGGATTGTTATTTATGGCACAGACTACCCAGATAGATAACAATAAGTAATTCTAATCAACTGGCCACCACATTTGGTTATCTGGGGGTGTAGAGGAAAGAGCATCCAGATGTAACTTATTTCCTAACTGACTGTGCCAGTCTACTGCGGTGCAGAAAAACCCAACAATTCCACAGGGGCCATCCCAAAGTTCCGGGTTTTCCCAAATCAAACAATGAGGAAATATTACATGCTTCTTGAAAAAAGCCTCAGGTCCCTTTTTCTTCCCTTCCACATGGACGGGAGACGGCCCTTGCCCCAAGCAAAAATCTAGGTCATGTGTTACTTCTGGAATACAACTCTTCTTTAATATACTAGAGGCCTCCTTTGCAACAAGAGAGTAGAGTGACTGCATTTCAGGAGTGACCTGAAATAGTTAAATGGCAGAAGCCTTGCTGTCTACACAGTACAATGGTAGGAGCTTATCACTCATGCTGCCTTCTCCAAGTCCTATCATCCTAACAAGTCATATCAACAGAATGCTGCACACATGTAGACGACACCACTTCGCCGTCCCATTCAAACAATTCAGAAAACCAAACCTCACAGTCTTGTGGCTGGTTTTCTTAATGACCAAAAAAATTTCTATAGCTTTTATGAAATTGTCGTCCACTATCCTTTAATACTTGGGACAGATTTCTCTCCAGAGTTTACTATTAGAAAAGAAACACATTTGCCGCAACAAAAATACTCCTTTATCCTGATGAACCTGTATTTTTCCACTCGGTAATACAGAGAATCGTCGAAATCAATGTTGCTCTCCTTAGGCTGGCTTCCAGAAAGCTAGGTTAGTATTAGTGTGCAGTAACTATTTGTAGTTTAGGTTTCTGATGCAAACAGTATCGCCTTCCTTTATGTTTTGGCTATCATCCCTGTAGATTTAAAAATATATTATTATCTACTCTCCTTATAATCTTTTTGTTTTAATAATAAAATGCTTGTGCATTAATGAGATAAGCTCCAAATTAGGCCATCCTCTGTGATTACCTGTAGAAAAGAATGATTAATCATAAAATGCTTTCCCCATTATTCTCAAACTAGGAAGCTGAATGGAGTAACAGACTAAATTGATCCCTCCCCCTATCCCCCCAAGGGGATCATATTCAGCATCCATTTATATGAACAGCCCAGGGGAAAGAAAAGCTCAGTGCGGCACTACACCAAATCCTGGTGATAATCAAGAGTAAAACGGAAAAGTAGCCGTGTTTATCTTTTCAAAACATTTAACAACCACAACTTATTTGCCATTTTTCTCATATGTGAAAGTAATTTATTTTCCCATTGTATCACTGTGACATATGAGTGTATTTCCTGATACCTCCTTTCCTTTCCCTAATCTTTTCCTTTCCTTTATAGTAAATTTAGGGGGGAAGAATTCTGTTTTCCTTCTATATTAGATAAAACATGATGAAATATTTTATATCTCAGAAAAATGTTTATTGCCTTCCTGCTTTGTATCAGAAAATATGTCATGACCAAGATGGAAATGGTCCCTGTCTTCATGGTGCTCACATTCCCGTGGGTTATTTTTCCACATACATCCTCCATTCTTTCCTTGTGCTAAACTGAAAGCCATACCTACAGTGACACAAATCTATTTGCCTTAAAGGCCATACTGACTATCAGTGGTTTTAACGTTCAATTATCTATTGTTAACTTTGGGGGAAATTGTGGAATCCAGTCTGCAGAATTTCAGGAGCCACCTTAATTATGGCTTGGATAGAAGCTAGCTTGCATTGCCAACCCAACCTGAGAGCCTCCGTACTCACTTGTGGATTCCAGGCGCTTGACATCTCTTGATGTTTGTAAGAAATATCTCCGAAAAAAGAAAAACGAGATGCCAAGAGGAACCAGGGGGAGTATGATCCAAGGAATCACTGCCACTGCGATGCCCACCACACCAATCACTTGTAGAAATATCTGAAATAGCGAAAATAGATACAGATGTTTCCTGTGGTACTGTGATTTATAAGAAGAAAGAACTATCTGGTCTTTGTACCCATTTCTGGCACAGAGCTCCCAAATCCCTTGGAATTTCCTAAGTATTGAGAGTGATGAAGGGTCCTTTGACACGTTAATGAAGTAACTTTAGGAAAGCACCCAAGGATCTGAACTGGCTGCCAACAGAGCCAACCTGTGGTTAAAGGATTGAAACGTGCAGTCCCACGCCCTGATATTCAGGGAGGAGAGGGGGGTTGCAGGTGGAATCAATTGTCAACGCCCGTGACTTAGTCAATCACGACCATGGAATGAAGCCTCCACAAAACTCCAAAACAAGCTCCTTCCCCCTTTTTTTAGAGAGTTTCCAAGTTGGAAAACCAGAATGCTGTGCCACCACGATGAGCCCCGAGCTCCACAGGACAGAATGTCCTTGAGCTTCATTCATGCCTATGTATCTCTTCATCTAGCTGCTGATTCATACCCAAAACATTCTTTATAATAAATCAGTAATCTAGGGAGTAAATGGGTTTTCTTAAGTTTTATGAACTGTTCTCGCAAAAGTATCGAAACCAAGGAGGGGGTCAGGGGAGCCTCTCATTTACAGCCAGTCACGTCAAAGTACAGGTAACAACCCCGGCTTGCAACTTGAGTCTGAAGTGAAGGGCGGTCATGTGGGACTGAACCCTCCACCCGTGGAACCCAATTCTCTCTCTGGGTAAATAAGCTCAGAATTGAGTTGCAGTCTCGGACATCCTGCTGGCGTCCAAGAATTGCTTGTTGCAATGGGGAAGCCTCCACACACACGTGTTGGAAATGAGTCCAGGAACCCTTTCCATCTCCTTATCAAGAATACTTTTCAAAAATAAATGTAACGAATTGCTTAATTAGGATTAAATTCCTCGCGTCCAAAGAATTTTTGCAATGGCAGGAAATGCTTTCCACTCCAAAGAAATAACAAAATCATAGGTGTGGTCCAGATGATACTGCGGATGATACTGCTCGTATGCTTACTATATGCCAAGCATGACAATAAGAACTTTCTAGGTCTTAGTTCTTTTGACAGACTCAGTAGCCCCATGTGGCAGGCAATACTGTTTTCCATATCTAACAGATGAGAAAATTTGAGACTCAGAAGAGCTTGGACTTGAATCTCAAACTGTCACGAGTCAGATATTACAGTAGTAGGAAAATTAGCAAGCACCTATCATAGATGAGGAATCAGAAGACTCAGCTATAAACACGGAGAGGAAGAAGTGGTCAACTACAAATGCAGTACTCAGAAAAGAAAGAAAAATACCTCAAAGCTCACCTGTGGAAGTGGGGGTTCTGCTTTAGTGGTTTTCTACCTATAGTGAACATTTACTGCACGCTGACTGTGCATCTGGCTGGCCATTACATACTTCATCTGTGTCCGCTCATTTCATTCGCACACTAGCCCTAATGAGTAGTGATATCTCATTTTACACATGGAGACACGAGACATAGGAAGAGGAAAAGCAAAGCTTATGTCAGGGAGTCCTCGTTGTCAGCTATTGTGATATATATGTAAGCTTGCCCTGAGCCTCCTAATTTGTCTTTACTTCGTCCCCCTAAACACCTTGCCTTCTATGAAAGTGGAGTCAGACAATGGGCACATGCAGATGCATACTGGCATGGGCTAGCCCTCTAGAGTCTATCATTCGCGATAGATACAAATCCATGACCCTCTGCACAAGGCACAGGGTGCTCCAGAAACACAGGGAAGATGACTGAACCCTGTTTAGAGGGTTCTAAGAAGAGACTTAGATCAAATTTCACAGCCGGGTTTAACAAACAGAAACAGTGGGATGAAAAATTTGCAGGTAGTAATCACAGCTGATGAAACTTTTGACCAAGGAGGAGCCACACAGCAGAAATTAACACAGGTTCTTCTGCATCCTCAGTGTCAGCACTGACGCCCTTCATCTGCCAGCCCAGGGCCTTGCCCACTACACCACCCTGGGCAGCGGGTCCGAGGTGCCAGCTCTGAGGAAAGGATCAGCAGGGCACTGCCTTACACAGACTCAGCTCATCATTTTACAGCTCTTCTGAATTAGTTTTCTCAGAAGATCCTCACAACTGCTTGTGAATGAGGAAAGAAAGAACTGTCATTTCCATTTCCAGAGGAGGAGCCATGCAGCTGGGAGGCTCAGCAGTTGTACCTAGTTCTCCCGGGCAGTTACTAGGTATCATGGAGAAAGTCAGGAGTGCACTGTGCTTAGGGAACCCATGTCCTTAGCCACAGGCCGGAGGAGTATGGAGAAAGGAGGAAGCTTCCAGAACTGAATCGTTGTGGCCAGGCGCCCTTGTGAATCAAACTGCATTATCTTGATGCAGACCCCTGTGCTTTTACTGTTTCTCCCAGTCTCTATTGTGGACAAAAGGAATGGAATTCTGAAAGAACAAATCCAGTAATAAATGGAGGAAAGCAGGGCTGTCTGGCTTTTTTCCTCTTATACCTACAGCTGAATAATTCCTTATAGCTACTGGCTTAACCAATGCAGTCCACCCTGTGACACCCATTAGCAAGCCAAGTCTCTTCCTTCATGCTCATGAAGAGAGGTCCTTCCAGCTAATTCTATACCTGGTCTTAAGAAAAGTCACTGGGCTTGCCACCATTAGCTGTTGGGGGTGGGGGGAGACTGTGGCTTTTCTCTGGCTGTTGTATCTAAGGTCTATTTTGTTTGAGTATGCACTTCTGAAATAAGATGGACAATAAACTTCATGCCTACTACAATTTGACTTCTCCATATCCCCCGCCCCCCAACTCGCCGTCCAAAGATTGATCACCTCAGGAAACAAGGCAGCTTAACATTTTTTGTGATGCTATGTTTCTTACTCCATGTCTTTTTCTTCTTAGGAGAAAGACTTGCTTCTTCCTAGTGAAGATATACTTGCTCTAAGATAGCGAGCATTTGGGAAAATATATAAAAGAACGTGGTGGATCTCTGTATCAATAAAACCAGAACAAATGCCTGCTTACCAGATTATTCAATATTTTCAAAAAAGATCAACTTGACATTTTTTATTTTGTGCATCATGAACTGGCGTCAATATCAAGGGAAATACAAAATGCTAGATTTTATACACTACTGAGTCCCAGGAAATTTAACTGAATCTACTCCAGGTTGGCCTATTTTCTTAAAACTGATTTTAGGAAGAGGAGGGGGGGGAGAAAGAGAGAGAGAGAGAGAGAGAGAGAGAGAGAGAGAGAGAGAGGTATTTATTGATCCACTTATTTATTCATTCACTGGTTGTTTCCTCTATGTGCCCTGGCTGGGGATCGAACCCACAACCTTGCTATATTGGGATGATGCTCCAACCAACTGAGGTATCCAGCCAGGACTGGGTTGGTCTCGCTAAGCAAGCATCCTGATTTGGATGTCAGGACGACTAAGGTAGAGGACCCTGTCACCACCCCAATGGAAGGGATGTCTAACATGTACCTCTTATTTTCAGAATGCTTGCTGTCCTTCGAGCAGTGTCTCTGACAAAACACACTGGCACCTAAACAAATATTAGTAAGGTACTGTATACAAAAGCAGAAAAATGAGTAAGTGCTTACAAAAAATGTTAATGGTTTTTTTAGAAAACCAGTCCGATAGAAAACTTTGAAAAATAAGACACTGTTGTTTTATTGCTGGTACCAAATGTCAAATTTCTTCATAATACTGAAGAAAAATCCCACAGTTCTCTAGATCTAGTTTACAACCTATAAAATGTTGGCTACTCCATCCTCCCAAATATTAATAATAAATAACATTTCATGAGGCTTGTCATGTGTTCAGCCTCTTGAGTATTTCACATGTACTATTTAATTTCATTCTCACATCAAATCTTAGGAGGGATTATTATCTCCATTTACAAAGTAGGAAACTGATGCTCAGAGAGGTTTAGTAATTTGCCCCAAGTCAGATAATTCCATCATTTTTTACCCCAGGCCTTGAAATCTTTGCTCAATAGTGTATCCCATAAACATATAAGATTCATATTTGAAAAAAATTAATAACCAAGTATGCAATTTTATATTATTTTCTCCTTTTTTCTTGCATTCTCTAGTTCTATTGGGTTTCTTGTGGTTATATCTGGTCTCTCCCATGAAGCAACCAATCCTAGACTCCCAGCTGATTAGGGAAAGACAGCCACTCAGTTCACAGAGCAGAACTGATCATTAAAAGATCTTTAAAATGCTTGCTAACAGAACACACTAACAGCTGATGATTTAAGATTTCTCGTTTAAGTTTTTTAAAAAAGTTTGATAAGATAGATGAATTCTAAAAGAACAAAATAACTTAGGAAGAAAAAAGAACCAAATATAATTTTTAATAAATACATACAACCCAGAGACACAAAATGAGGCTGACTTTCTTACATGTTCAATATCTGTATTTGGATGGTGGTAAACACAGTAAAATTTCCCTAGTAAGTTTCTTTCTCTAGAACTAACTCTGCAGTCTAATATTAACAATTTTAACATAGTCCTTTCACAAGTATAATTTTAAATACAAAGACCTGTTTGCCATTTTACTACCAAACTGCTTACAGTCCTATAAGAATTCCTAGGTATCTACCTATGATTTACTTTAAACTTAATTCCATTAAATTCTGTTCCTGCTAGTCTCTGTAAAGCTTGTGCCAAAGAACATATTTTCTATAAACAGCAACAAAAATGTATTCTTATTCTATGCAAATAAATATGTTATCCATACTTTTTTGGCTTACTCCATTATTATTTGAAGTCTTCCTCGCTTGCATACTTATATTAGGCACAAAGTAAAATATGTATTTAGTCATAAGGCCACTTAATCAGTAGACAGTACTTTTGTTATTTGCTTACAGTGTTAAAAAATAAAATCAAGATCATTAAGATTGCCAACAGCTCAAAGGGATTTCAAAGCTTTTAAATCTGCTGTCAGTCAGACTGTAAAGAATTTTGTTCCAAGTTATGGTAAGTACAAATCATCCAAATTGCCTTAAACTATTACTGATTTCACAAAATATATGACTTAAGTGCAGTAAACAAAGAAAGATTCACTTCTTGGCAAGAAAACATGGCAACATTTTATTCTGATGTAGAGAGAGAAAAAATGATGCCTTGTTGTTCTTTTTTTATTTTTATCTGTAAGCCATTTACTGATGGGGGTGTAGGAGAGATTCTTCTATTTATTTTAGAAACACAGAAGATAAAAATATAACCTTTCAATAACATGACTATCATATAGATTGTACTGCTGGCTAGTACAATTCTTGTGGAGGCAATAAGATTTTGAACAGGCTATACAAAATTCTAAAAGTATTTGAGAAATAAAATGCAATTCCTCTCAAATACTCATACCCTTCAATTACAGGATGAATAAAAGCAAAGGGAAAACTATGGAAGATTCTTAAATTTAAGTTCCTAAACCTTAATACCAACGTAGGGTTAGTATTAAATCTACAGGTGTAAGTTATGTCTTGATATGGCACCTTGCACGTAAGAAGTTCACAGATCAATTCTGATTCCCAGATCCCTCCTTGACCACCTTATCCAATTCAGTTAACTGTTAAATCAGAACTTTACGAAACTTTGGCATGCCTTATCTGTATGAAGAAATGTATCAATTCTAAGATTACACTTTCTAAATGTGTCCTTTCCGTAGGAGAGGACATCATTTCTTTAATCCGTCATTTGGTCTAGGAACTTTTCACATCCACACCAGCTCTGGGGGACTTGAGTACCCTTTAGTTAGTGCTTAATTCTGATTCCTAGCTGACTCCACTGAAGTAAAGAATGGTCTGATATGGCTTACAATTTCTTAATCAACACAACAGATAACATTAGGGAAATACAATGCACTTCTTCCTTCTTTTGTGATCAGTATATCTCATTGATCAATATCTCTCTTTCTACCTTTCTCAGTGTTAGAGCTTATTATGAGATTCAGGGCTGAAGTCCATCTGTATGCACCCCTTAAAAATAAGGGCACATAAAGTTGAAAGTAAAAGGTTGGAATAAACTCCTACCAAGACTGAGAAAAAAGAGGAAAAAATTACCATTATCATGAACTAAAAAGGGGAGAATACAAGAGATACCATAGGCATTAAAAAGAGCATATAATAAACATTGTGCTGATAAATTTAAATTTTAATGCAAAGTCAAATTTCTTAAATAATTACATACCAAGAGCGACAAAAGAAAAAGAGAAAATCAGAATTCCGTATCAATTTAAGAATCTGAATTCATAATTTAAAAATTCCTCACAGAAAAGACTTGAGAGGCCAAGAGGCTTCACAAGCAGATAGTACAAAATGTTTTTATCAAATTCTTCCAGAGAACTAACTTGATCTCAGGATTATCATGATGTAAAAATCCAGACTAAGACATTAACACTAAAAGAAAGCAATATTAGAAACCTGTCTTAGAAACACTAAATAACATATCAATAAAGCAAATCTAATAATACAAAAGTTATAATACTTCACAGTTGAACTTGGCTAGGCAAGTCCAAAATCTATAGGGCACGCTATTAGAAAGGGTACGCAGGCAGGAACTCCTGGGCAGGAGCTGACACTGTGATTCACAAGCATAATTTCTTTTTCTTCAACAAGGAAGCCTTAACTCTTCAAGCTTTTCCGGTGACTAAATCAGGCCCACCCAGAAAATCAATTGACTACAGACTTGAAGCACATCTACGACATACCTACACAAAAACACCTAGATTACACTGTGTCCGTAAAGTCATGGTGCACTTTTGACCGGTTGACAGGTCAAAAGTGCACCATGACTTTACAGACACACTGTACTTTTTGATTGAATAACTGGGTGTTGGGCAGATAAAATATATTATGCTCACTTTGTTAAAGATGGCGCTGCCCACATGGAAGTTCGTTGATATTAATGTGTGTTCTGGAACAGGCTGTGGGCAGGCCCGGTTGTTTGTTATAGCCTAAGGCTTAGTTTAAGAGTAAGCTCTTCCCCACACCCTTGACTGATTGGATGATGTAGGGTGGTGTACTCTCCGGAGGAATCCCATTATGCCCCAGATGGGTGGCTTTGTATCGGAGACTTTCTTTATGTATAATTGGATTAAAGGTTTGGATTTTCTATGCTATAAACTGGGGCAGCCCGGGAGCTTGCTCTCTCTCTCCCTCTTGGTTCCTGAGTTCCTGAGGTTAGTATTAGAGAGGAGAGCAGAGTAAGGCCACATGAAGGCCAGGAGAAGCAGCCAAGATGGCAGAGTGCTGAGGAAGAAGCCAGTTTGTTAAGAGTTTGTGCAGGAGGAGATGGGAAACAGAGGTGAATAAGTCTGGTGAGCTAGAAACCTTTGATTCTAGGAAACTCGGATAAGTCAGTAGCTTTGTGAGCACTGAATGTATGGGTTTTGGAGCCCAGTGTGTGTTTTTGCTTGCCCGCCAGGTGCAAGCTAGAATTAAAGCTGATGGCTCACCAGTTCGTGGCTCCTGTGTTTCATTACTGACTGTTCGAATCCAGTGTGAACCTGCGTAGGTCAGGCTGCTGTGATGGTGACCCCCGCTACTGGCTTTACACTGGGGAATGTAGCTTAACCAAGCTGATACTGAAAACTGACCACCACAAGAAGAAAACATGTCCCATTTCTTTTTAGAAGGCCAGCATAACTCTGATCCCAAAAGCTGACAAATTTTTCAAGGAAAGCAAACTGTGTACCAATATCCCTCCTAAACAAAAGACATATAAATCTTGACAAAATAGTAAATTGAACATAGCCATACATTAAAAAAAAAAAAAAGATACTATCATGGCCAAGTGGAGTTTCTTCCAGGAATATAAGGTTAATTTAACTTGCTAATATGTATCAGTATAATTAACCACATTAAAAGAGTAAAGGTGAATAATCATATTATCTAAAGAGATATAGAAAATATTTTTGTCAAAATTCAACACCTATTCTTGATTTTTAAAAAAGGAAACACTCAGCAAATTAGGAATTAAAGGAAACTTTCTCAATCTGATAAGAAACATGTTCCCTGAAAACTGCAGTTAATTAACATCATTCTTAATGGAAAAAAAGTGAAAGAATTTGCCCTATGAGTATAAAAATGTCTTATCTAATGACTGTTATTCAACATTATCCAGGAAGATCTAGCTATCATAGCAGTAAGTCCACAGGAGGACATAAAAGTCATAAATACTGGAAATTAAGAAGTAAAACTATCATTATTCACAGCTGACATGCTTTCATATATAGAAAATTCTACAGAATTTTAAAAAATACCAACTCCAGAAAATGGAAAGTGAATTCACAAGTTCAATGATATAATGTAATGCTAACATATATAAATACTATATGCTAGGGAACAACCAATTGGAAAATAATATTAAAAATAATGAAATAAAGGGAATTAAACATCAAATAAATTTAGCCAAAGGAGTATAAGATGGTTATACTAAAAAATACAAAACATTTCTACAATTAAGGAAGACCTAATTAAGATGAGATACAAGCCATGTTCAAAATTAAGATTCAATATTGTTAAGAATTTGACTACAAGTAAAAGGAAAAAAACAATCAAAATCCCAGCACACTTTTTATTAAAAAACAAATTGAAAAGCTTCTGAAATTAAACAGAACACAAAGAATCTAGAATGATTAAAAAAATCTTAACAAAGAAGTTGGAGAACTTAAACTACTGAATTTCAAGTCTTCCTAAACTGTACAATAACCAAGACTGCAGTCTTGGTGTAAGGCTAGATAAACAGTTCAGAGCAGAATGAAGTACACAGACGCAGGTTGCACACACACAAATGACTTTTAGTCAACGCACGAAGTCTATCCAGTGTGTAAGTCTTTTTAACAAATGTAAGTAGAGACCATAGAGAAAAACTAACCTCAACCATTAATTCCTCATTCTCTAAACAAAATTCATATAAATGCATCAAATTTTATGTAGAAAGATCAATAAATAAGAGAGTTTCTTCATACCCTTTAAGAATACCCAAATAGCCTGACCAGGCAGTGGCGCAGTGAATAGAGCATCGGACTGGGATGCAGAAGGACCCAGGTTCGAGACCCTGAGGTCGCCAGCTTGATTGAGCGCGGGCTCATCTGGTTTGAGCATAAGCTTGTCAGCTTGGACCCAAGGTCACTGGCTCCAGCAAGGGGTCACTCAGTCTGCTGAAGGCCCACGGTCAAAGCACGTATGAGAAAGCAATCAATGAACAACTAAGATGTCGCAATGGCAACAAAAAACTGATGATTGATGCTTCTCATCTCTCTCCGTTCCTGTCTGTCTGTCCCTATCTGACTCTCTCTCTGTCTCTGTAAAAAAAAAAAAAAAAAAAAAAAGAATACCCAAATATTTCTTAGAACACAAAATCATAGACTACAAAAGAGGGTAAACGTTAGGCTTCAACAAAATTAATACTTGTTTTCCATTAGGGATGTAAAAAAGCAAAAACACTAACTGAAAAAGATATCTGTGCCCCCACGCTCACTGCACCATTATTTACAATAGCCAAGTGTTGGGCAGATAAAATATATTATGCTCACTTTGTTAAAAGATGGAGCTGCCCACATGGAAGCCAGTCACCCAGGTGATATTATTTGCTCTTATGCTTGGGATGGGTGTGGGGGAAAGGCTGTAATGTAAGCAGGCCAGGTCGTTATGGCCTAAGGCTTGGTTTTAAGAGTAAGCTTTTCCCCACACCCTGGACTGATTGGATGATGTAGGGTGGTGCACTCTTCTGAGGAATCCCATTATGCCTCAGATGGGTGACTTTGTATCGGAGACTTCCTTGTTGGTAGATTGGATTAAGGGTTTGGATTTCTACACTATAAAGTGGGGCAGACCAGTAGCTTGCTCGCTCCTTGTTCCTGAGGCATTAGAGAGGAGAGCAGATTAAGGCCACGTGGAAGAGCCAGGAGAAGCAGCCAAGATGGCAGAATGCTGAGGGAGAAGCCAGTTTGTTAAGAGTTTGTGCTGGAGGAGATGGGGAACAGAGGTGAATAAGTCTGGTGAGCTAGAAACCTTTGATTCTAGGTGTAAAGCCAGTAGTCGAGGCCACCATCACAGCAGCCTGACCCATGCAGGTTCGCATTAGATTCGGACAGTTGGTAATGAAACACATGAGCCAAAAACTGGTGAGCCATCAGCTTTAATTCTAGCTTGCACCCGGTGGGCAAGCAAAAACACACACTGGGCTCCAAAACCCACACATTCAGTGATCACAAAGCTACTGACTTATCTGAGTTTCCTAGCATCAAAGCTTTCCAGCTCACCAGACTTATTCACCTCTGTTTCCCATCTCCTCCTGCACAAACTCTTCCTCAGCACTCTGCCATCTTGGCTGCTTCCTCTCCTCCATGTGGCCTTACTCTGCTCTCCTCTCTAATACTAACCTCAGGAACCCAGGAACCAAGAGAGAGAGAGATCAAGCTACTGGTCTCTCGCACTTTGTACCATAGAATCAAAACCTTTAATGCAATTATACAAACAAGGAAGTCTCTGTATAATGGGATTCCTCAGGAGAGTGCACCACCCTACATCATCCAATCAGTCAAGGGTGTGGAGAAGAACTCACTCCTAAAACCAAGCCTTAGGCCATAATGACCTGGCCTGCTTACATTACAGCCTTTCCCCCTCACCCATCCCAAGCATAAAGGCAAATAATATCACCTGGGTGACGGGCTTCCATGTGGGCAGTGCCATCTTTTAACAAAGTGAGCATATTATATTTTATCTGCCCAACACTAGGAAACTCGGATAAGTCAGTAGCTTAGTGAGCACTGAATGAGTGGGATTTGAAGCCCAGTGTGTGTTTTTGCTTGCCCGCCGGGTGCAAGCTAGAATGAAAGCTGATGGCTCACCAGTTCGTGGCTCCTGTGTTTCACTACTGACTGTCCGAATCTAATGCGAACCTGCACGGGTCAGGCGGCTGTGATGGTGGCCACGGGCACTGGCTTTACACCAAGATATGAAGACTATATCCGTCAACAGGTGAAAAGATAAAGAAAATGTAAAATATACATAACATGGAATATTATTCAGCCATAAAAAGAAGGAAATCCTTCCATTTGCAACAACGCAGATGAATCTTGGGGGCAATTATGCAAAGTGATGTAAGTCAGCAGAGAATGACAAATACTGCACCACAATCATTCACATATGGACTTTAAAAATGAAAAAGCACCTTGTGTAATCTAGCACAGCCCCTCATCACTCTATCTCTTATCCTATTTACTTTCTTTTACAGCAGTTATCATTATTTGAAATTATATTGTTGAGCTGTCTCTTTCATTTGTGACTGCTCTGAGAGGAGGGACTTTAATCATCTTAGTCACCTAAATATCTCAAATGACAAGCACGGGTGCTCAATAAATATTTGTTGAGTAAGTTGATAGAGGGGTGGATTCACAGGTGAAAAGAGCATTTTCTCAGTCCTACCCACACACACACACACACCCCACAGGGAAGAATTCATTAGCTTCAGACTGAGTCCTGTCCCACTTTGCTCAGGCAGGAGTCACACGGAAGCTACAGTCAAGGGTCCTTTTTGGAGGCAGAAGGTCTTACAGGATCAGATACCTCACATGGGACTTGACTTCATGGGAACAGGAAGATCGGGGGCCTCAAATTAGAAAACTGGGTTTCAAGTCAAATATTGGCTTTTACAGAAAATTATTGATTACTAAGAACCCCACTGAGGATAGGCTGAGAATAAGAAAGCAAGTAGGAGAGCCCTGGGAATAAGGGGGTTGCTGCTGGGAATAAGAAAGCAGGTAGGGGAGCCCTGGGATTAAGGGGGTTGCTGCTCAACATTTTCCACAGAGAAGAACTTCCTAAATGTCCCAATTCTGCTCCTGAGACCCAGACTGGAGGCCTCCCGGGTCACCAGGCTGCATCTTGGTGGTTGCTGCTGGCAATGACTCAGGGCAGGGGCCCATCTGGTACACTGGGTAGACCCCTGCGAAGGCCACTCTGTACCCTCTCTCTGCTCCTGCATTCTACTTGGCTCAGAGTGCAGGGTTTTCTTTCTTCTGCCTAAGGGACTCTAGAGGACCAAGCAGGGGACCCTCAGGCTTCCTGCCAGGCCAGCTTCAGCCCTGGGATGTTCAGAGCCTCCTTGCATTTGAGACCTCAAGGCCTGAGGCTCCCTGCCCATGGCTGTTTCGTATGGTAGGAGGCTCCTCGTTGAGGAAGACGCAGAATGGCTCAGGCTGCCATCGCCAGTACGGGCAGTGGGGGGAGGGTCACAGCAAGAGGAATTAGCTGTCTTAGTAGTAAAATGTGTGTCCCCTCTGCAGAGGGCCTCAGCCAGCAAGTTCCTGTGCTGTGCGGTCAGCCTCCCACCTCCATGTTCCAGGTCGCCGAATTTTGGGGCTAGAACAACTGAGGTCTTTGTCTGTCTTTCACAGGGTGACATCTCTTCAGTGTTCATCTGGGGACCAGCTCCTGTGCTTCCACCTTTGCTGGACTAGCCAAAAGAGCATCCCTGTAGGCTCGGTAGCCACTGGACAGGGAGTATGTCTCCTCAGGCCAGCCCGCCGGAATTAGCCCACACCTTTGGTAGAGGACATGATAGTGACCAGGAGGAAGAAAGGTGAGACCGCCGCTGCTGGAAAGATCAGGACCGACTAGTCACTCATCTGTACACTATCCCGCCAGGATGCCCATCTCTCACATCTCTCCCAGGTTCTTGCTAAAGCCTTCTAAACTATTTGGCATCCACAACACAGCCTTAACCCATCACTTTCATGAGTCCCCTAGAGACGGGGTATTGGCTGCAATCGCAATTCTGTGGGGCCCAAGGCAGCAGCAGGAGACCAGAACGTCTTCCCCATTCCCAGGGAAAACAGAACCTAAAAATAATTGCAATCAGGATCCTCCCCCATCTCTCCCACAACAGAGAAAAGATTTCTCACAGCCTGTCACTTCTAAGGCTTTAAGGAAATGCCTTCCAAGTTTTGGAAAACAATCTAATATAAATCGTTTCAGAACGTCTCCCACACTGACAACTCCTCAGGCTCCATTCATACTGCTTTTTATCAACCACACTGTACTCTAGACCTCTGGTACCATTACCTAGATTAGAAAAAGGCCAAGTACTGAGGCAGAGTGACCAGGTGGTTCAGAGCCAGATTCCGGTACCAAGGCCAGGCTTACCTCAACCCAACCTCCTGGAATACTGTTTCTTCTGCCTGCCAGCCCCAGAATCACTTTATCATTCCCCTTCGCTCTTCCCTTCTTTCCATGGGCCCAGCCCACCCTTTCCCCCAGGACTCAGATCAGTCTGGGATGTGTCCAAGGGAACCCACGTGGGTGTCTACATGACAATACAGGGAAGGTGACTGGGTTTGAAAGAGAGATTCATGAGCAGCACTCAGCAATTCTTCCTCAGACTTTTCCATTTTATCAGTTGCCAACAAAATGCACTTGACTTGCTAAGAGGCTAATCAGTAAAGAGTCTGAATGAAAGTATCTTGTAGCCAAAAGAGGAAGTTTACATTGATAAAGATGAGAACCTTTCTGAACACTTGCCCAGGAATGACACTGCACTTTTCCTCAGCAGCAAGCAGGAACATTTTGTGTCTGTGAGGGGTCCCCAGGCCATGGCCTTACTCATAGCTAGGGTCCTTCTCAGGTGTGACAGACAAGGCCAAAAGGATCATGTGTCAGCCAGGTGAGGCTGGCTGTACATCAACGTCTCCTGTACAGATGCGCAGCCTCAGCTATCCTGCTGTGCTGAACTCCCAGGGGACAGAGGACAAGTGATACTGAATGCAGAAGATCCTGTCAGTCATCTCTCTCTCAGGGAGCCAGACAGCTTAGTATCTGGTAGAGAACTAGTAGAGAAGGTTCCCCCGGAACACTGTGTTTCCACACTTACCCTGCAATGGAAACTGTGAGGCCATCACTACCCAGAGAGGTCACATGTGGAATCACTGACTTCAGGCTCTGAAGGTTTTGAGGAAAGCAGGCTGGAGGCAGAGAGGCACCTGTATCCTCACACCTGGTCCTCCCTATCCATGCCCGAGTCCAGCAGCCGCTGCCTGTGCAGCATACCAGTGGGCTGGCTCAGAACTAGAAACCCACATTCGGAAAATAGCAGAAGCAGGAGGTGTTCTCCTTCGTGTCAGGGCTCTGGACTTCTAGCAGAGAGGCATGTAAAAACAAGCTCATCACACTCCCAGTGACAGCGGGGGAGTTGCTGAAGGTACTCCACGGAAGGTGAGGGTCCTGAATGGATTCAGAGTGGGAACGAAGGGCCCATTTTCATACAAAATTGAAAACAAATTCATGACAAAATGACCCAATACAAAATGACAACCCACTCCACATGCTTCTGTCCCCCTCCAAAAGGAAAATGATGACGACGCCACCATCATGAAAGGGTAAGATGTGGGTGCAGCAGCCAGGTGAAAACCACGGTCAACACTAGGGTGGGGTGTTATGAAACCATGATTTGGTTCTCCTCAGAGGAGGAAACAGACAACTCTGCCTTTAGCACATTCAGGCCCATAGAAAGAAATCACATTGGGGGCACCCTTTGACACTGTTGGGCAGATAAAATATAGTATGCTCACTTTGTTAAAGATGGCGCTGCCCACATGGAAGTTCGTTGATATTAATGTGTGTTCTGGAACAGGCTGTGGGCAGGCCGGGTCAGTATAGCCTAAGGCTTAGTTTAAGAGTAAGCTCTTCCCTACACCCTTGACTGATTGTATGATTATGGTGGTGATGTAGGGAGGAATCCCATTATGCCTCAGATGGGTGATTTTGTATTAGAGACTTCCTTGTTTGTATAATTGGATTAAAGGTTTTGAGTCTATGCTATAAAATGGGAGAGAGCAGTAGCTTGATCTCTCTCTCTGTTCCTGGGTTCCTGAGATTAGTATTAGAGAGGAGAGCAGAGTAAGGCCACGTGAAGGCCAGGAGAAAAAGCCGAGATGGCAGAGTGCTGAGGAAGAAGCCAGTTTGTTAAGAGTTTGTGCAGGAGGAGATGGGAAACAGAGGTGAATAAGTCTGGTGAGCTGGGAAGCTTTGATGCTAGGAAACTCGGATAAGTCAGTAGCTTTGTGAGCACTGAATGTGTGGGTTTTGGAGCCCAGTGTGTGTTTTTGCTTGCCCGCCGGGTTCAAGCTAGAATAAAGCTGATGGCTCACCAGTTTGTGGCTCCTGTGTTTCATTACTGACTGTTCGAATCCAATGCGAACCTGCACGGGTCAGGCGTCTGTGATCTTGGCCCCGGCTACTGGCTTTACAGACACAGTGTGGTCAAGAACTTCCTAGCAATGAGAGGTAACCTTCTGAAGGAGAAAGACCCCTGTTGCTGACCTTTCATGAGCAGAGATGGGACATTTGCTTGCTGGGGCTGTAGCAGAGGAGATATGGCCAGGAGGTAGATTGCCTAGGCTACTATTTTAGAAGCTGTGTGGAGAACCACAGCACTTCTTTTCACTCCTAAGTTGCTTCAATGAGCATGGTGCATGTTAGGGCAAAGTTGGGAATAATTATGGATGACTACCTTTGGGGAGTGGCAGGAGATAACATGTGAAGGGAAGGGGTCTGGGGGAGGTCTGTCCTCTCAGGTGGGCCAGCAGGAGACCACTCGATTCTCCGAGGCTCTGAAAAATTACTTGTCTGGGAGCATCCCCCTGATCTGGTGGGGGTGCCGGATACCCTCTCGGGTCATGGCGGGGCCTCTGGGAAAGGCAGAATAGCACAGGCAAATGATTTATCAACTTAAGAGGGCTTGAGATTCACCTAGGGATTCCACAGAGCAATTTAAAAATACCTGTAAGTGAATGCTCGGGCCAACCCTCAGAAAACATCCCGATCTGGAGTGGCGCTCAGGCATCTGAATATTTAACAAGCTTCCTGGACAGTTCTGACACAGTGGCTGTCCATGGATAGTGACCAAATTATTGTCTACATTGAGTGGCTTTTCAGAGTCAAAATGGGCAATATTAAAAACTGCATCAGACCCAGATGTGAAAAAGTACCATTCAATGAAAACAGGTATACATTATTCTATGCCTGAATCACATTTGACAAAAGCTAGCTTAGTGATGAAAAACACAACCCTGGCTACAGACAGACCAGATTCTGACCTACTCACTGTGTGATTCTAAGCAAGTTCTTTTATCCCCCTGAGCCTCAGTTTCTTCATGTGGAAAAGAGAGCTTGACTGGACACTTAGTACAATTTTTCTTCTGGCAAAGGTTGCCCTGAGCCCATTTCTGTTCTCTACAACCTGATCCTTTTCAGTGTGCAACTATCTTTAAGTTGTTTTGTGGAGCATTATATTTGACTCTCAACTATTTATTATTTTAGTCAAAGCGTATACAATGTTGCAGAGTCTGGACACTAGGAGATAGTGAGAGGATACTATGTACTTATTTTTCCCTTTGGTAAAACACTGTAATCCTCTCTCCTCTTCCTCCTTGGCCAAGAGATGAGGGAGAGGAAGAGACTGGAGATGCACAACAGGAATGCTTCTGTGTCAGTCTGCCTCTTGTTCTTCAGTCAGCATTTCCCAGAGAGATTTCAAGAGTGTGCAAGCATTGCATGGATATTGTTGGTGAAAAATATTTCCCTCTACTGCAAGTCTCCTTTGCCTTCTCATAGGGGCTTAAATACTGTTTTAGGGGCAGGCAATAAAATCTAAATGTTTACAAGCTAAAATATCAATGGAAAGAGACTTGGTCCTTAGTGTGGTAGTTTAGAGTGTAATTTTTCCGATCCAATGAATGCTGCAAATCAAAACCATAATGTGATATCATCTCAACTTTTAGAATGTCAGATGTCACCTCACACCTATTATAAAAAACTAAAACAAGAAATAACAAGTATTGGCGAGGATGAGAAGAAAAGAGAGTGCTTGTAAACTGTTGGTAGAAAGAGTATGAAGGTTCCTGAAAAAATTAATCATAGAACTACCACGTGATCCAGCAATTCCACTTCTGGGTATGTATTCAAAGAAAACAAAACACCAGCACAAAAAAGATATATGTACCCCCCTGTTCAATGCAGCATCATTAACAATAGCCAATATATGAAAACAGTCTATCTGCCCATTGATGGGTGAATGGATAAAATGTGGTACATATACACAATGGAATATTATTTGGCTATAAAAAAGAAAATCTTGCCATTTGTGACAATATAGAGACCTCAAGGGTATTACGCTAAGTCAGAGAAAGACAAAGACTATATGATCTCACTTATATGTGGAAATATAAAACAAAAACACAAAGAAACAAACCTCATGGATACAGAGAACAGACTGGTGGTTGCCACAGGCAGGGAGTAGAGGGAGGGAGAAATAGATGAAAACTTACAAACGACCAGTCATAAAAAAATAAGCTCAGGGATATAATATGCAGCGTGGTGACAATAGTTAATAGTATTGTATTGCATATTTGGAAGTTGCTAAGAGAGTAGATCTTCAAAGTTCTTATCATAAGAAATAAATTCTTCTTGTAACCATGGAAAGTGAGTACCATTACATTAACTGTGGTAATCATTTTGCAATGCATACAAATATTAAATCATTATGTTGTACACCTAAAACTAATATAGTGTTACATGTCAATTATACCTCCATCAAAAATAATTTTTTGAAGAATATAAAAAGGAAAGCCACAGACCAGAAGACTATATTCACAATGACTAGTATTAAGTGTATATATACAACTATTAAAAATACTGCATATACATATAAATTCCTATATATCAACAAGAGAAAGAATTTTTAAAGTTTACAAAAATTAGCAAGAAATCTGAAACAATAATTTACAAAAGAAGATACTTGTGAGTGGCCAATTAACACAGATAAAAAAGAGCTCAGTATCACTAATCATCAGGGAAATGCAAATTAAAATCACAAAAGACCAGTCATACTCACTAGAAAGGCTAAAATACAAAGACAGAATGCTTAATGCTCCCAAGATGTGGAGCAACTGGAACTTTAATACATCACTGGTGGGTGTGCAAAATGGTGCAGCTGCCTTGAAAATTTTTATGGTAATTTAAGTTAACATACACCTACCTTATGACCCAGCAATTCCACTTCTAAATATTTGATCCAACAAGAATGAAAACACATGTCCACATAAACCCTTGTGCAATAAGATTCATTGCTAAAAAGTGTCAACATGCCAAGTGTCCAGCAACTGGAGAACAGATACATACATCCATTGTGGTGTCTCCATACAATGGACTACCACTCAGACAAAAGAAAAACCACTGAGACATGCAACATAGATGGATCTCAAAAGACATGCTGAGCAAAGAAGGCAGCCACAGAAGAATGTTCTACACTGATTCCACTTGCACTTAAGTGCCTAAGAACAGGAAAACTGATCTGTACTGGCAGAAGTCTAAAAGAAGCATGGACACTGGCTACAGAGGAGCAAGAAAGACTTTCTGAGGTGATGGGAATGCTGTATGTCTTTGGTGTGGTAGTCACTGCAGTGCACACAATGATAAAAACTCATCAAACTAAAAAAAAACATTGATTTTATTGTGTATAAACTATATCTCAATAAAAATATCAATAGGTTAAAAAAAGAAAGAAACCATTCCCATTCCTTAGGTCAGGGGTCCCAAACTACGACCTGTGGGCTGCATGTGGCCCCCTGAGGCCATTTATCTGCCCCCGCCGCACTTCCAGAAGGGGCACCTCTTTCATTGGTGGTCAGTGAGAGAAGTACAGGATGCATCCACACCCATAGTTTCCATTGAAATACTGGTCAGTTTGTTGATTTAAATTTACTTGTTCTTTATTTTAAATATTGTATTTGTGCCCGTTTTGTTTTTTTACTTTAAAATAAGATATGTGCAGTGTGCATAGGGATTTGTTCATAGTTTTTTTTATAGTCTGGCTCTCCAATGGTCTGAGGGACAGTGAACTGACCCCCTGTATAGAAAGTTTGGGGACCCCTGCCTTAGGTTTGTGTCCAGGCGGGTGTCAGCAATGTGTAAAACACAGTCACAGTGTCACATGGTGATTTTCTTGGGTACACTGGGGGTAGGGTGATGTAGGTCACACACATAAAGGCTACAGTAACCAGCCTTTGCACCCCCAACAAAGAATGGCTCCTGAGTCATGTCTCACTTCTCTCCCATAGGGTGCTGGCCCTTTACTGTGACGCTAGAGCTATACTGTCTTCTTGGAGACTCAAGGCGGATGATAATTAGAGAACACTAAATCAAGAAACCCAGAGAAAACATGCAAGCAAAAATCAGTCAGGAGCCTCACAAGCAGAAGACAACCACAATTCAGTAGAGATGATAACTAATCACATTCCACATCAGATTTAAGAAATACAGTCATGCTTAAAATAGCAAGTGCAATATTTTATTAAAACTGAAGCCAAGGCCCTGGCTGGTTGGCGCAGTGGTAGAGCATCAGCCCAGAGTGTGGATGTCCCAGGTTCGATTTCAGGCCAGGGTACACAGAAGTGACCATCTGCTTCTCCACCCTTCCCTTTCTTTCTCTCTTCCTCTCCCACAGTAATGGCTCATTAGGTTAGAGCGTATCGGCCCACTGAGGATGGCTCCGTGGAGCTTCTGCCTCAGGTGCTAAAAATAGCTCAGTTGCAAGATGGTCCCAGATGGGCAGAGCATCAGCTCCAGAAAGGGGTTTCCAGGTGGATTCTGGCCCGGGCACATGTAGAAGTCTGTCTGTCTCTCCTCTTCTCACTTGGAAAGGAAAAAAAAAGCCAAGTTCTCCAGACCACCACCCCCCTCCCTTCCTGTGTTTAGCTTACTCAAGAAAACTCAGAGTAAATAAAACTGAATAAATGTAATCAAGAATAGTATACTGGAGACTCTAAATATCCTCAAAGTAAATAAATACAGAGTGGGGCCAAAGTAGGTTTATGTGGAAAATAATACAATAACTAATACATAATACAAGAATAAACTCTGTGTTTCACATACATGCAACTATAAACGTACTTTTGCTGCACCCTGTACTGGGCCATGGTCCTCTTCCTAGAAACAACTGTCTGTTTTATCACTCCTGAAGATGTAAGATGGCAAGGAGAGAAAGCCCTGTGAGTGGGCACTACTATTTTGCAAAGAACATCATCCAATAATACTATAAGGTAAAGTTCTATGCTTTGCACAATACCACCAAGCTTGATAAAAAGGAGATCCTTCTTATTTTTTTCTCTTAGGTCTTAATTAGCTTCTTGTTAAACTACAAACATTATCACTGGAGCACACATGCTGGGGCAGACAAGTTGGAATACTGGTTGCCAGCCTGGGAGGGTCCCCGGTGATTAACTGTCACTGTGCTGATGTGGACGCAGCGGCTTGCGATGTGTGCTCACCATCACACTGGAAAAAACCCAACCATCTCACCTTTCATTATGAAAATGAAAAGGTAAAGGAATCAAGTGAGCTTGTGTGAATCATATCACCCTGATCTCAGAAACTAGAGGGTCAAGTGTTTGTAAGTATTTCCAGTAACCCATGTCATCAGTTCTTTCTATTCACAAGGAAACCCACTTTTAACTTGACCGTTTGCTTGAATCATTATCTCTGGGACTGGCATTTTCATAGAATATTCCAGCCTTGCAAATGCTCTGACTAAAACGCTTTTGTTGATTTTAAAAGCGTGAAAACACTGTGATTCAGTTAAAATGGATGAGTTTACTTTTAAAGAGTCGGTAAAACAGATCTTTCAAATGAGGGCCAAGCAGCCTCACTAACAATCTCTTTTGTCCAAGGGGGATTGGCGGGAGGGGGTGGTGGAAGGGGTCAACACACCATAGAAATCTCAAAATGACAAAGTCATTGTTCAGTGAAAGAGGCTGGAATGCTTTCTACACACTTTCTCTGACATCTCCACACAATGAAATGCAAGGGTCAGTGGTACTGAGACAAGCAAAGGCAGTTCCACTCCTTTGCTTCTATAAAAGCAAGTGACCCAACCTATTATCCCCACGTCTTAGGCTTGCTTTGTTCTCAGTGTCCAGATGCAGCAGCTTTTTCTTTCGCGCTCCCCCTCTGGAAAGAAATAACTGGGGACACCTCCTTCCCATTTTTTTTCTTGGGCATTTTCACTTCATAAAGCTGCAGTCAATGTGTTTTGTGTGTGGTGAGGAGGGAATGACATGTTCCATGGTGGTCCCCATCACAGCCTGCATTGCTGGCTCAAGTAGCCTCAGGATTAGCCCTTTGTGTTCCATGAAAGAATATGAAAAGTCAGTTATTTAAGCTCAGTCAAGCTGTTGATTTTTTTTTTTTCTAGACGAAGGTGTGTGGGGAAGAAAAGTTTTGCAATTCAGTCTTCCTCAATAAATTACAGCATTTTGCTGAGTGCAGCTGTGTGTGGGTTCACATGCTCAGAGCAGTCCCAAATTTAAACATTATAAAAAATATATATTTATTTTAATGCCTAAATCCAACTTCCACATTTTAACCTTCATTTTCACTTGTTTTGCTAGTAGAAAGACTTTCTTGGGAGTGATGATTTTAATGGCAAGAATTCTTGATCATTAAGACTTCTTATTCAATGTTATCTGGTACCTTGGAAGTTTCACAAATTGTATGGAAATTAGAAATACGTAGTGCTCAATGGTCTGTTTGGAAAACAACTGATTTTGATTCAGTAAGTCTATGTGGGAAAATGTCCTTTAAAATCTTTAGGGATAATAAATCTAGAATCTCTGCCATATAAACTCATGTTGTGATATTCATGGACAATAAAGCTATGATATTAAAAACATCATTGGTTTCACTAGCTTATTCCATAATTTCTCCTGAAATAGAAAGCATCATAGAATGAATCAGATCATCAAACACTGTTAGGTTTCCAATAACCCTGGGGGCCCTGGCATTGCCCCCAGCAGAGTCAAAAGCCCAGCGAAACCACATGAAGCCCAGCAGGAAACACAGTGGCCTACTGCCCAATCCTGAGAGGCTGATGCAGAAGCTGACTGGAACCAGTAAAGGAAGAGGAGGAAGTCTTTCCCACAAAGACTTTTTCAAGTGACCACAAATAGAGAAATCTAAATACACCAAGGTCCTTTTCAGAAGCAACTCTGGGCACAATTCATTGGCAACTACTGTGTGTGTACAACACAAACCAGATTATTGGTCTTACTGATTTTCAGTTAAGCCCACCAAGGAGCAATAGTAACATCTTCAAAGCAGACAAGCAAAAATACACTCTTTTTCCCTAAAAATTAAATAGTAAGCAGACACTTACCTGCTCAAAGACTTTAGATGGGGACCAACTGTCTATAGGTTCAGGTACAAATTCCTTAGACAAGTTTGTAAGACCATATGAAATGTAGACCCTGATTCACCAAGAACCCTATAGAAACCATATGTTTCAGCCAAGTGGTTTATAGTTTAAGATGTACGTCAAGCTACATGATTTGAAAGGGTTATATCAACAATATAATTGGCTCCTTGAGGGTATGTATTTCTGTCTGCACACATGTACACACGTACATATAATATTGTACTGACAAGCTCTGTTGTTCAAAACCAAATGTATCAGAACTCCTATTCTCACTTCACAGAAAAGAATGGTATTGCCTACAGTATAAAATCTTAGAGTTGGGAGTTTAGACCCTTTGTTGATAGTGTTTCAGAATATTCACATTTTAAACTGCTACTTGGCGACTCTGTTTAATTAAACCATAAGGTATATTTTTTTCCATAAAAAATGATAGGTTTATTGTATGCAATTTGTACATTATTTCTAGTATAGAACAAATTAACTTTAGCAGTTATGCCATTTTCTGTAAAGAATGTATTTCCAATTACTAGTATTAGTGTAATGTAGAATCATCATTGTTCATAAAGTTTTAATGTAAAGTTATGCTACTATTTTTGAACCAAACCTCAAGAAATGTGCATTTGCTTTCATCACAACTGATTTTCCTTCCTTGTTCACACAGTATTACTATAGCGTCATATAAGTACACTCCAAACAAACGTGCATCAAATTACATGTGTAAAAGAAAAAAAAAATTACATATGTGTAAATAGCGCCCTCTACTCCCTGAGTGTTCTGATGCTCATACCCCCCGAAACAGCACTATCCTAGGATTTGAGATCAGACTTATCACAAAGCCAAGGAAGAAAGTTCTTGAAAATAGTAGATCTTAGACTAAATTTTACATGAGCAAAAATTTTCAAAAGCATTTTGGAGAAGTGAAAGTAGGTTTGCACACAATTCTACAGCCAGAGAAAGAAAATAAAAGGCTAGGATCAAAATTTCAAAAAGATCTCAAATACCATAGGGTCATACATACTACATGAGCACGTCTATGACATTTGCTGGGGAGGAGGTATAGATACTAGATGTCCAATAATTTAAATATTATTAGAGATTCCGCCTGGGACCATCCTCAATGACAACAATCTCATTATGTGATCAAAACCCGGAAGAAGCAGTTTGCTTCTCCCTCATGTACATGATGCATAACACTCAAAAATGTAAAACTAAAAATCCAGTTTATCACTCACTAGCTGTGTGATCCTGGGAAAATTATGTAACTTCTCTGGAGCTCATTTTTCTCATCTCTCAAACCAAACAATAATTGTATGGCTGTCATGGGGTTGCCAGGAAGATGAAATAAGAGATTATACAAATAAAGGATTTAAAAATGAGGCTTGATGCCCAGGAAGCAGTCACTAAATGTTAGCAAGGATTACTGTTATGAAGGGTAATTTGGACTATAAGACCTTACATGCTGACTTGAGAATTTTTAGGTAAGAGCAATTCATTCCACTATATTTAGAAAGTCAAGATATCTAAAGAGAAAAATTGAGTAAATTCAGCTTTGTGGGGGACTGGATAAAAAAAGGTGAAGGGATTAGTCAAAAAAAACCCCATATATACATAACACACAGACACAGTCAACAGTGTGGTGATGACCAGTGGGACTAGGCAGAGGTGGGCAGATGGGACCAAAAGAGGCATTGCCAGGAGCAAAGGGCACATGATGCAGGTTGCAGATGGTGTCTTGTTGAGTTGTGCCCGTGAAACCTGTATGGTTTTGTGAACCAATGTTATCCCAATAGATTTAAAAAAGAGAGATTCAACGAAGCAATTGTAGGACTCCAAGATAAAACAAGACTATGCTTTGAACCCATGGATGAAAAAGCTGCTTGAAGAAATGGCCAAATGTTTATGTGTATATTTAATAGCCATGTAATGAAGCAAAATGTTAATAGTATTACATCTTGCTTATTTTATTTAAAAAAGAACAAAAAATATTATTTTAAATCCTACATCACCCTTATCTTCACTTTATCTCAGCCAGGTACAGCCTGGTCTTTGGGGAGTTACTGCCCTGAAAAGGACAGGCTTTTGGAAGGATACGGCACCCACCCTGACCATTTGCTCATCTGTGTGTGAACAGCATGAATGACCTCAACGGCAGAATAGCTAAGCCCTGAAACTGGCCTCAATTTATAATGCTGTGCTATGAGTGAGAAGGATACCACGGAAAACAGCTTCCGGGTCTTGCCTTCAAAGGATTATACATATATTGGTGATGTAAGTAAGACATTTAAAAATTCTTTAAAAACAACACCATGAGAGGCGTCAACTAATTATTACATATCTTTTCAATCTGAAACAGGAACATGTTTTATCCTGTTTAAGAAAAAATGCAGTGTTTTCCCACTGCACCCAGACTAGAACTCAGCCCCTTTAACCTAGGTCTGGGTAGTCCACAGGGTCTATAGTCCTGTCTATGTCTCAAGCCCCTCTCCACTTGGCCTTTTCTCTTCCTGGGAACATGCCACTTTGTTCCCTTCTGGAGCCCTTGCACCTGTTCCTACTCCTTAGCACACTCTCCCTGTCCACCTCCCCCCAGATCTCTTTTGTGCAGCTGTTTCCTTATTTCTCCGACTCAAATGCCACCTGTTGCCAGACCACCATGTTTCCAGCAGTCCCACTGTCCCTCCAAACACCTGCCTTCCCTTCCTGCACTGGCTGTCTTCTAAATATATATGTTATAAATTCATCTGTTTGCTGTCTGTCCCTACACTGGAACGCAAATTCCTAGAAGCCAATACCCAGGCCACTGCTCCACATACCGCATCCTAGAAAAGTGCCTAGCACACAGGACATGCTTGCTAAATACTGCCTGCCTGGCTGTGAGATAGGCTGAAATGGAATATGCTCAGCACAGAAGGAGGGCGATTGCTGTCAGATCCCTTCTTTTTTGTAGGGCACAGAGCTTGTTTTATTGCAGAATATAGTAACTAAGAAAAGCTTCCCTAATGGAAAGAGAGACTTGCTGGTCCTTAAAAGATGAATTAGTAAGTTCCATTTGAGGAAGCACTAGAGGTGTGCACACACACAGGCGCGCACATGAACAGCCAGGTTAGCAAGCATGTACAGTTTCTTCTCAGGAGCTGCAGAGAGGTTAAAGGGTTAGGAAATATGAATTCACTCTCCAGGCCGTTGTAACACAAATCACCAGCAAAAGAAGCAAAATGAAATCTATGCAGACATATATCCTAAGACAGTGTTGCACTGTGAGAAAAGGCTGAGTCCCTGCCCCAAAGTGAGGGGACTGCTCCACGGCCAGCCTCAGAGGGAGTCAGAATGTGACGATCCCTTGAAGGGTCACACCCATCTATGACGTATTAGAGTCTCTGGTTCAGGGAAGAAAGTACACATAAGTTCCCAAACAAGCAAATATACTGGCATCTGAGAGCAAAGAACAAAGGTATCTGCTGATCTCAGAGGACCGTGGGCAGGTTACTCTGTGCACCAGGGTATTCATAAGGCAAAGATAGAGGAAACAAAGAAAGAATAGAAGGCAGGCCTTTCTTATAATTAATAAATGCTAAATAAATTATCTGAGATCTCATTTAAGAAAATAGGGAGGAATGAGCTGAGGAAAAGTATATGGAATTAAACACTTCAGAGGCATAATAAAAAATTTAAATGACCAAGATTCTTTTAGCCTGACCAGGCGGTGGTGCATTGGATAGAGCGTCAGACTGGGATGCAGAGGACCCAGGTTCGAGACCCCAAGCTCGCCAGCTTGAGCACGGGCCCATCTGGCTTGAGCAAGAGCTTGCCAGCTTGGACCCAAGGTCGCTGCTCCAGCAAGGGGTTGCTCAATCTGCTGAAAGCCCGCGGTCAAGGCACATGTGAGAAAGCAGTCAATGAACAACTAAGGTGTCGCAACGGCAACGAAAAACTAATGATTGATGCTTCTCACCTCTCTCCCTTCCTGTCTGTCTGTCCCTATCTATCCCTCTCTCTGACTCTCTCTCTCTCCTTGTAAAAAAAAAAAAAAAAATTCTTTTAAGGTTTATCAAATATAGCAAGGAAAAGCAGCATCACTTGGTACTAACTACATCCTTTTAAACAAAACTGAACAACTCCCTTCAAGCTCTTCTCTCTTCCTATCCCCACTCTCAGCTGATGACAGAGAGAAGAGAGTAGTTCTCAAGTGGAAACTTGGCTTCCAGCAGCATCCTCTCATCTCAGGTCAAAGGTCACTCCCAAGAAGCTTTGCTGCCTTCCTAGACCAAGCTTTCTAATACTCTCTAGCCCCCACCCCCCAGTTCTCCCTCCAGGACTACCTCTGTGGCACTCCAAATTCAGCAAGGGATTAACTTCTGGATGGCTCCCTCCCCTTGAGAGGTTTGGAGGAAATCCATGAGGGAAGGGCTTCATGCCCTACTGGCCACTGTATCTCTGGACCTCAACTCTAATTCTTGTTTACCGAAGGGAGGTTGGGAGAGAGAGATGAATCACCTACCACCACCATCGTACACATAAAATGCAAAACCGCAACAACCCAGCGACACCTCCCCAGACCCTGTGTTCCAAAAGGGCCTAACCTCTTAGAGTCAACTCCTTCAAAGGGTAGTCTGCCCTCAGCTTCCTCCACTCCTCTTCAATTTTCAGCCTTCGCAATCTGGCCTCCTTGTACTCTCAACGTGCTCCAGCTGGTCCCTATACATCTCCCAATGGCCAAACCTGACAATGTTCTGCTTACCCTCTCCTTTGCATTTAGCACACTATCCTCCTTCAGTTACCCCAGTATGGATCTTCCTCCTCTTTCCTTGCTGTTCAGTCTTTGTTTCCTCTGCCTGGTCTCTCTCTCTCTCTCTCTCTCTCTCTCTCTCTCTCTCTCTCTCTCTCTCTTTTCTCTATAAATATTGACGCTTCCATAAAATTCTGATCCTGGTCTCTAAAAATGCTTTACTCTCTCTGGTCAATCTTATCTACCCTCACTAATTCAACTACTACTCTCTCAGTTAAGAATACACAGGTTCGCCTGACCAGGCGGTGGCACAGTGGATGGAGCATCGGACTGGGATGCGGAGGACCCGGGTTCAAGACCCCAAGCTCGCCAGCTTGAGCGTGGGCCCATCTGGCTTGGGCAGGGGCTCATCAGCTTGGACCCAGGGTCGCTGACTCCAGCAAGGGGTTGCTCAGTCTGCTGAAGGCCCGTGGTCAAGGCACATGTGAGAAAGCAATCAATGAACAACTAAGGTGTTGCAATGGCAAAGAGAAACTAATGATTGATGCTTCTCACCTCTCTCCATTCCTGTCTGTCTGTCCCTATCTATCCCTCTCTCTGACTCTCTCTCTGTCCCTGGGGAAAAAAAAAAAAAGAATACACAGGTTCTACCCTTATACCCTGCCCTCAACACCAGACCTGTACTTCCAACTGCCACCTGAAGTTCTCATAACTTTCTCAAGATAACTGAACCACAAAGCTGGGGTTAGAAATCAGATTTGTTCCATGCTATATAAATCCTTATCCATTCTCCTATACAGAATCCCTCCTATTATAACGTCACACAGCCTTGTAATTGCTGACTTTCTATCCGACTCTTCCAATAGAGTGTGCCTCATGAAAGATGGGAATTATAATTTATTCAATTCCACATCCCCAAGTCCAATACAGTGCCTAATCCACAGGACAATAAATGCTTGTCAGATGAATGAAGATAAAAGCTCCTTCTTTTCTCATCCCTGCATCCCAGCACATAGTAAGAGTTGAATTGGATGTGGGAACTGCACATCAGAGTAGAGCAATGACTTGGTGATCCCATCCCCAGACACGTTTCTGCGGGGGCTATGCACCAACCTTGAGAAGCAACGTTTTAAAGACAAGCTAAATTGCCATTCAAGAGCAAGGCCCCTGGCTTCAGGCTGAAGATTAGTAAGTAGGAAGATCCTGAGCTAACCTCCTCTCATTGACACCAAAACTACAACTACACATATAGCACCTATCTCTGAGAACAATGTGACTACTAGTAGAACAGATATTCTACAACTATGGATATGAAGAAATGGGTCGGAGGTGTAGAGACCAAGTCTAGTCAGGACCTACCGTACCCCACACTCCCCATGCAGTGACTTACAAGTGGGAGGGATATCACAACCACAGGGGTCGTCCCTGAAGAGTGAGGGGTCTGAGCCCTAGCCTGACAGACCTGCATCTTAAGAGGAGTACCCACAATGTTTGGCTTTGAAAACCAGTGGGGCTTACATCTGGGAGAGCCAAAGGGCTGTAGGAAACCCAAGCTGTATTTTTTCTGAGTCCTGGGACAGGGCAGCAATTTGAAAAGTACCTAGCTCATATGTGAAATTGATGCATTGACTAATTTTAGGATGTGTGCTGGAGGGACATGGATTTGTTGGAACTTTCTCCTGAGAGGTGCTGGTGTGTGCCATTTTTTCACCCTCTTTCTATAATCTAGCTGGTCTGACACTGGCAGGCACCATTTCTGACACTCTCTATTAACCTTGTTAACACAGTTCACCCAACCCTGGCATTTCCCTGAGGACCCACTCAGGCTAGCACCCCTCCAAAGTGACTCTTGTTTTGCCACACACAGTGGGCGGCCTTAGTAGGTACCAGCACATGCCAGGGTGTGTGCAACAGTAAGGCTGAGCCCTGCACACTACTGAGTCTGTGACAGTTATGTCCAGGCCTCACATGCCAATGTGTCCATAGGAAGTGTGGCGCAGACACAAAAGGAGGTCACACTAAACCACCCAGGGAACACATCTGGAACATGAGGCTCTGGTGACAAGGGGGAATTCTACCACTGGACCCCACAGGACAATTTATAAATAAGGCTACTATTTCAAGGCCAGGAGATTTAGCCTACCCACCTAATACCTAGAAACAAATAGATAAAATGAAAAAAAGAATATGTTCCAAACAAACAAACAAAATAGGACAAAAACCCCAGGAGAAAACTAAATGAAACTGAAGTAAACTGTCTACTAGATGAAGGGTTCAAAGCAATAGTCATAAAAATGCTTACTGAATTACATGAACAAATGAATAAACTCAATGAGAACTCCAGAAATAAAAATGATAATAAATGACCTATCAGAACTAGAGAACTTAAAAACTGATATGAAAAATATAATGGAGGAAATCAGCAGCAAATCAGATGTCACAGAAGAATGAATCAGTAATCAGAAAGACAGGATAGTGGGAAATACTCAATTGGACAATCAAGAAGAAAAAAAAATTTTAAAGGTTGAAGATAACATAAGGTCCCTTTGGGACAACATCGAGCATACTAACATTCTAATAATAAGGGCCCCAGAAGGAGAAGAGAACAAGAAAAAGACAAAAATCCTACTTGAATAAATAAAAGAAATAATGGCTGAAAACTTCCCTAACCTGGTTAAAGAAACAGATATCAAAGTCCAGGAAACAGAAAAAGTCCTAAACATGATGAATCCAAAAAGACCCACCCAAGACACATTACAGGGGTTCTTTGGGTTACAAGAGAATTCTATTCCTATTACAGTGACATAACCCGAATTTTGGTGTATGTCGAAACATACCCTAGCCTAAGCCGCTTACCTATCCTAACACAGTTGTAAAATCATACTCTGGAACATAAAAACAACTAAACCACAGAAAAAGAAAAAGGACATAAATATACTGTACCGTTTTCTGTACTATAGTAACAGAAAAAAGAAATGACAAAAAAATGAGCGTAAAAACATTCTTTAGCTTTATTCCTGTGGTTGGCATGCACACTGGAAGGGGCATTGCAAGGTGGGAGAGAGTGACCTATTGGGAGGAGGAAGCTGGAGAGGCAAAAGAACCTGCAGAAGTGCTGGAGATACTGGGTCAGGTGAATCAGGATTGCTAAGGAACACGCAGGAGACACTACAGATGATTCTACCTGTATGTAGTAGTGTTACCTCTCAAGAAGCAGCTGATGTAGAGGGTACAGGATCTGTTGTAGGCCTCTCTACCTTCTTAAAGAATTGTTCCAGGCTAATATGGAAGGTTAATGACTTTTTTCTTCCAAAATCTGCCCACAGCATTGCAAGTCATCCATAACAGCTCTCTAGACCCCACTGAATCTGTCATCGCTGGGGTCCTCAGCCTGAAATTTTCCCAACCCATCCTCTGCCATAGAAAAACCTTCTGCCAAACTCTTGGTAGTAAATCTCTTGGGTTTTAGGGTTTCTATCTTTTCCTCTTCAATCAGCTGCTTCTCCAGCTACATGAGGTCCTCAGCACACAGCTCCTCTCCAGGTGATGGCAGTAGCTCTGGGACATCCATCGTGATGACTTTCCTCTTCTTTGAAGCACTACCATCTGAAGACTCTGACTTTTGTTTAGGAGCCATGATAAGGGCCAAAAAGTCGCCAAACAAAGCAACACAAACGTAACACTTGCACTTTTTAACAGTCCAAAATGGCATAGATAAGTGTACCAGGGGACACCAACTCCCTCTTTCATACACCGCATTACTGCATATTCTTCCACTGTGCACAACCAAACTAGTTCACCTACATAGTCTGTAAGTATGACACTAATGGCTTATACCAAAATTCTCATGTCTCAATTTTTTAAAGTTTTTATGGATGTTAAGTGTTGTAAACTTGAAATGTCATATGATGAGACTATTGTAACCCACGGACCCCTTATAGTTACATACAAGGGAATGACCTTAAGACTATCAGCTGACTTTTCAACAGAAACTTGGCACTCCAGAAGGTAGTGGCACAATATAGTCAACATGATGAAAGTAAAAAGCCTACAACCAAGAATACTTTACCCAGCTAGATTATCATTCAGATTAAAGAAGAGATCAAGATTTTCCCAGACAGGCAAAAACTAAAGGAGTTCATCACAGTAAACCAGCATTATAAGAAATGTTAAAGGAAATTCTTAAAGTGGAAAAGAAAAGGCCAAAACTAGAAATAAGAAAATATATGAAAGAAAAGAATCATAACCAGTAAAAGCAAACATAGTAAAGATAGTAGACCAACCACTTATAAATCTAGTATAAGAACAATTAGAATGGCAGTAAGTACATACCCGCCAATAATTACTTAAATGTAAACTGATTAAGTGCTCCACTGAAAAAACATAGGGTGACTGAATGGATAAAAAGACAAGACCCTTACATAAACTGCCTACCTGAGATTCCAGATTGAAAGACATATAGATGGAAAGTAAAGGGATGGAAAAGATATTTAATAAAAATGGAAGTGAAAAGAAGAAGCAGGGATAGCAGTACTTACATCAGACAAAATAAACTTTAAAACAAAGGCAATAACAAGAAAAAAAGAAGGACCCAGCAATTCCACTTCCGGGCATTTATCTAAAGAGAACAAAATACTAGTTCAAAAAGATATATGTGCCTGACCTGTGGTGGCGCAGTGGATAAAGCTTCGACCTGGGAATACTGAGGTCGCCAGTTCAAAACCCTGCACTGGTCTGATCAAGGCACATATGGGAGTTGATGCTTCCAGCTCCTCCCCCCTTTCTCCCTCTCTCTCTTTCTCTCACTCTGTGTCTCCTCTGTAAAATGAATGAAATTAAAAAAAAATTTTTTTAATTAAAAAAAAAGATATATGTACACCTATATTCACTGCCACATTATTTACAATGGCCAAGATATGAAAGCAACCTAGGTGTTCATCAATAGATGAATAAAGAAGTGGATACACATACATACAAATGCCAAAACATTACTCAGCCATGAAAAAGAATTAAATTTTGCCATTTGTAATAATATGAATAGACCTAGAAGGTATTGTGCTCAGTGAAATAAGTCAGAGAAAGACAAACACTATCATTTCCCTTATATGTGGAATCTAAAAAAAATGAAACAAATGAACAAACAGACTCATAGATACAGAAAAATTGATAGTTTCTAGACAGTTGAACAGTTGGGAGATGGGCAAAAAGGTGAAGGTGATTAAGAGGTACAAACTTATACTTGTAACATAAGTCATAGGAATGTGAAGAAGTGCATAGAGAATGAAGTTAATAATATCACAATAACTTTGCATGGTGATAGATGGCAGACTTTTTGTGTTAATCACTTTGTAGGGTATAAAACTGAAATCCCATATGTTGTACACTGATAACTAATATAATGTATGTCAACTATAATTTAAAAAGAGTTTTACGTTTCAGAATAAAGGTGAGGCATGAGGCCAATGGTTTGTAAGATACTATAAGACACCCAAGGTTGTTAATACTTAACTTCAGAGAAAAGTACCATAAAATTTACAATCTGTATTTGAAACACAGTGACTGTGACTAGAACATCACCTAGGCATGAGCTTGTTCATTTCCTTGTACAAAAATAAGAGAAAACCCACTATACAGAGGCTCCATTCCTTCTGGACAGTAAGAAATTGCTGTGGTCTGACTATGTCAGGTAAAAATAAAGCCTCTCATTGTTGTCTTGGTAGCAGATGATCTGGTGTCACTAGTTTTTCCCTTCAAACCTGGCAGTCCATTGAATCCAAGTGGCCTTCAAGAAACATGTCATATATGTTGTAACACAAACAACCTCAAATTTGTTCCCAAGTATTAATTTAAATATTTATGTACATATAATCAGCCCCAAATGTAGAAAGAAGTCACAAAGACCAGAGGCTTATAAAATGTCCAAATAATATTATTAAATATTGACTAATATCACACATACACACAAAGACTTGAATAAACAACTGTTGGAAAACATAAAAAGATGTTATAGAAATGAGAAATACTGAAAGAATTACAAACTCACATATCACAGATATATATTACAAATATTTCTTTCCTGATCAGGCAATGGTGCAATGAATAGAGAATTGGCCTGGATGCAGAGGACCCAGGTTCGAAACCCTGAGGTTGCCAGCTTGAGCATAAGCTCATCTGGCTTGAGTGTGGGGTTGCTGGCTTGCGCGTGGAATCATACACATAATTCCATGGTCACTGGCTTAAGCACAAAGGTCACTGGCTTGAAGCCCAAGGTCACTGGCTTGAGCAAGGGGTCACTGGCTTGGCTGCAGCCCCTCCCTCAAGGCACGTATGAGAAAGCTCATCTCTCTGCCTTCCTGTCCCTCCCCAACACCACTTAAAAAGAAAGTGTCTCTTTCCTTTTGGGAGAAACTTTAAGATTTCCCATTATATATTTGTATTTGTGTGGGCAGTTGTAGGTTTCAACTATATTCACAAAACAACGTATCAGCCCATCAAATATAAAAAATGTGCCTATGCCTATATTATTATAAATCATGAAATTAATTTTAATCATTAATAAAATTAAATTTAAAACATACAAATATTACACATGCATGGAACCTTTATTAATTAAATCAATCACTTTTCTTAAAATATGAAAGACTATGCTGCTGTATTTACGCTATGGTATTAGAAAGTCAGTCAAAACATCTAAAAATGTAAATGTTAGTTACTACCTCTATGTTTTTGTTTACTCAAATACACTATGGTTGGAAGGCCCAAGTGCTAGTCAAAGAGTCCCCAAGGTGATAGCTCATGTCTCAGGCCTAAAGACCTTTATACAATTTGTATTTTAATCCCTATTTTCACAAAGATATTTAGTTCTAATGTGTGAAGAATTATGTTCTGGTTTAAATGACTTGGTTTTAAAAATACTGTTAATAATCAAAGCAGTTATGGTTTTTGAAAAAGCAAACAAACAGAACGTGTTTGAACACTTTGATAAGCCAGACATGTACTGCCAGCCATTGGCTAAATTATCTGATAAGCCCAGGGCAACCCTGAGGTAACCTGCAGACTGCTGTGATTTTGTATTATATAAATTATTTATTTTCTATGACATATCCAAAACCTTCCCTCAGTTCTGGCCTACGCTTCCAAAATGCTTCCTCAAACACTGGTCTTTCTTCTTCACTACTATGCCGCGCCTGTGTCAATTCAGCAGCAAAACCCCGCATGTTGTTAGCCCACTATTCCTGCAACTTCCTCACCTCAATGCAGGACAACAGTGAATGGCACACATTTTCAAAATCAGCTGTGTCACTGTATCATATTAGCATGAATATGAATAGTTAGCTATCCAACAAAACAAAGCAAGACAAAAAATAAAACCTACAACTGTCCACACACATACCAACCTTTGTTGAAGTTCAAGGGAAAGAATTAGGCTAATAACTTCTATCTGACCAGCAAATTTGCTCACATTTGAAACAGAACTTTCTTACCTCAGTCATTTAGTCAGTGAGTAATAAAATCTGCACCTGATTTCTGACTTGCTCCTACCAAGACTACCAACTCTAGCCATTATGACTCAAATTGGAGGGTTGTGTTCTTGAGTCTTTTCCCTCAATTCCTCAGCATCAGAAGTTCTAAACATATGAAGTGCTAGTCTAGTGGTCCATATTTCTGAACTCTTACTTACAAAACTAAAATAGCTATCAGTCTTACAGAAAAAGGGATCCAACATGCACGCTCTAGATTAAAAAGTTCACACAGATAAATGCAATTACATTAGTTCTATATCTATTTGATTTTAATTCTCCAGAAAAGCATAAGCCTGTGCATATCTTGAGGAAGAAAAAAAAACATTAAATAGGACAGTTGTAGTTTGAATATTCTGATAAGTGGAGAGCGATAATGCAGGATGTCGAGGCCCTGCAGGTTCACACTGGATTCAGTCAGACTAAGGAACATACATGGAGCCAAAGGGCAGCTTGTCATTCCCGTTTTAGTCTCACCGGGTGTGAGAGAGACCACGAAGGGGAAGGAACTGCTTCTCGCGGCGGCGGGAAAGCGAACAGAGAGGGAGAAACTGCGCATGGGGCAATTACAGCAACCTCTAATGGGCTGCCTAGACCAGGGGTTCACAAACTACGGGCCCTGTGGGCCGCATGCAGCCCCGAGGCCATTTATCCGGCCCCGCTGCACTTCCAGAAGGGGCACCTCTTTCATTGGTGGTCAGTGAGAGGAGCACAGGATGAGGAGCACGGGATGCGGATGCATCCCGTGCTCCTCATCCTGTGTATGTGTACTGTATGTGGCAGCGCAAAGCGCGAGCATCACTCACGTACAGTACTACTTCCGGTGACGCTGGACGCACACGTCAGGGCTCCGGAAGCATGTCATATGACACGTGAGCATAAGGGCAGTGTGCATAGGGATTTGTTCATAGTTTCTTTTTATAGTCCGGCCCTCCAACAGTCTGAGGGACAGTGAGCTGGCCCCCTGTGTAAAAAGTTTGGGGCCTCCTGGCCTAGACAAACGTGGCTTTCAAGAACCACGTCCTTGATTATATAAGGCGCTTACATTAAGGCAGTGCGCAAGGTGCTATGTCCTTGGTTACATAAGGTGTGGGAAAACAGCTGTGTTAGGCTTGCTTGCTTGTACTTTGCCTCATTATTGCGTAAGTATGTGTCAGTGCCAGTATTTATAGTCTATGTAAGGCTACGGGTGCTTGCCCTCAGGGAGGACTACAGATTGCTTGGCCGCCACTGTGATGGTCTGTTTTTGTTGTTTGTTTGCCTGCTGCCATGAGGAGCAGTTTTTCCCTTCCTGTTTGCTTGTCAGCCTACCGTCTGCCTGAATCCAATGTGAACCTGCCAGGCCTTTGCAACCAGCATTATGTAAGGCATGATGGCTACATTAGCTTCTGGTCGCAGCTGAAGACAAGAGAGCAACCATTTTCCCCACAAGAGCTTAATTCCCTGTTCATGGGAATATCTAAGCTCTGGATTTCAGTTTACTTCCTATTTGTTACTATAAATCCTACCACACTCATCCTTTAGCTTAAGAATACTAGAGCCCGACTGGTGGTGGCACAGTGGATAGAGCATCGACCTGGTATGCTGATGTCCCAGGTTCGAAACCCCAAGGTTGTCAGCTTGAGTACAGGCTCACCAGCTTAAGCCTGGGGTGGTGGAGCACAAGATCACTGACATAATCCCAAAGTTGCTGACTTGAGCCCAAAGGTCACTAGCTTGAAGCCCAAGGTCCCTGGCTTGAGCAAAGGGTCACTGGCTAGGCTGGAGCCCCCCAGTAAAGGCACATATGAGAAGCAATCAATGAACAACTATAGTGATACAACTACAAGCTGATGTTTCTCATCTCTCTCCCTTCCTGTCTCTCTCTCTCTCAAAAGAAAACAAAAAGGAATACTAGAGATGCAGAGAGGTAAGAATCACTTTCTCTATAAGACAACACCAACGGTAACTTCTTCATAAGGAAACTCCCAATTCTCTGTAATCTCAATTGTTTCAATTAACTCAACTGTTAGGTTTAGAACAGTGGTTCTTAACCTTTTTTGAGGTACCGAACCCACCAGTTTCATATGCGCATTCACCGAACCATTCTTTAGTGATAAATATGATATTTTTTTTCCAAATTCAAGACATAGATATATGTTTTTTTACTGGTGCACAAAACGAGCCGTGCATGAACATCACCTTGCTTAAAGAACAAAACCAACAAAGTGCATGAACTCACAACAAATTACGATATTACTTTATTCTGGCCTCCGCGGCAGAGGCTTCTCCGAACCCCTGAGACCGACTCATCGAACCCCTAGGGTTCGATAGAACCCGGGTTAAGAACCACTGGTTTAGAAGGACTAACATTCTGTGAGTTTCTCTGAGCACAGGAGTTGCTGCTGGTCACGAGGATTGTTACACAAAGAATCTGATGAGAAACATTAATACTGAGGGCCGCCTGATGTCAGCAGCAGGTGTTGCTAATGGCATTAAAAGCAAAGGCAGACAGGCAATTTTCTACTCTCTCAATTCTGAAAGGGGCTAACAAAACTCTTTAGAAGGGTCTGATGAGCTGGACAAAACGCCAAAAAGTCATTTCCACTTCAGTTTCCCATGCAACTGAGAGGGCGCTATTGTTCACATGATAATCTTCACGAAACCTGCATGTTTTACCTGACTAGTACTTCAACTTTAAAATTTTATTAGAGGATTGAGTCAAGGTAGATCAAATTTCTTTTAAAACACTTACCCCCCCCCCAAAAAAAAACCCAAACTAGATCAACTTCTTAAGCACAGCCATGAGGTGAGTCAAGCTGATTGTCATTTTGACCTTGCTGTGCTTTAATTCAGGAACCTATTTAGAAATGTAATAAGCAACCCTCTTCACTCGGCTCAGCTAGCAGAGCTAATAGGTTTCTAATTAATTTCCAGAAGATGGATGTAATAACTAACAGGTTTTAAAAACATTTTGTTGATTGTGGAAAATGAATTGAATATAATGTATTTGATTTGGAAAATTAGTTTTCATTCTGTGTGCTTACCATAATAGTGTTTATTTTAGGTTTACATGATTCCATTAAGAGTCCCAAAACACCACCAGGTTGTTTTCACCCTTACAGAGTTCTATCCAACTTAAAAAAAAAAATCAATTTACATTTTCATTTTTGTTGGCCTTTATTTGAGGGCAGGTTAAATATTCATTTTTGTGGCTTTAATAAAAATCTTCACTTGCTAATAAAGCAACAGGCCCAAATACTTCAAAATGATCCCTGTGCTCACTCATTGAATGCAAATCCTCTGGAGAAAGGCTTCTGCACAAAATGAGATGAACCAGTTACTGCATTGTTTATGAAGTTTCACTTGATTCCTCCTGACAACCATTTAAACAATGAATGTTGGGAAATGTCCCTCAAAGAATCAACAACAATAGCAGGGATCAGAGCTTTTATATTTAGCCAATACTATTTTTAAAAGAAGAAAATATTTCTTCCTGAAGGGATTATGGGAAGCCTTATTAAAGACACCTGCAAACAAAACAAGTGACAACAGATCTTTATCATAATTGATAACTGAGTTATCCTTCATACAAAGCTCCTTTCTTGGAGACAATGACATGGAGATTTACCTTTGCTCTTAAATTTAAGAAATCGGCTAATTGTGACAACTGGTATTCAACAATGATAAGATTCACCAAGAGTAAGTGAACAAATAATTTTTTAAAAAAACCTTGTCTCTCAGGTTAAAGAAAAGCAGAGTAAGACAGGAATTTTCTCTCTTTAGGCTGAGAATGTTTTTATACTGAAATCAGGTAGCATCTATCCCTGTTTCTCCATCTGTCATGCAAACATATGTGCATGACATATTTTGGCTAACTACGAGCTAAACCTGGGCCAGACAGCTTTCGACACTCAACCTTGGCCTCGCTTGCAGTTGCAATGAAAAGAAACAGAACTTCTCGTAGAACCATCTCAAAGTAATTAACAATCACGTCAAATTATGACACTGTTTGAGTGAAAGATTGCTTCTTGTGGATAAATTACATAGCTAAACCCAGCAGGACACATTTATAAAATAACTTTGCAGAAGAGGGGGAAAAAAAAATCAGACATCTTTGCGGTAAAAGTACTCTGCCTGGCTGGTTAGCTCAGTAAGAGCGTCGTCCAAAAATGACAAGGTTGCAGGTTTGATCCCCAGTCAGAGCACACCCAGGAAGCAACCAATGAATGCACACACGTGGAAGAATAAGTGAATGCTTTTCTTCCCCCTCCCTTGTCTCTCCTTTCTCTCTCTGTCTCTCCAAAATATCAATCAATAAAAAATAAATAAATAAAATATTAAGCCCTGGCTGAATAGCTCACTTGGTTGGAGCATCACTCCAAAACACAGAGGTTGCCAATTCAATTCCTGATCACGACACATTACAGGAAAAGCTCCATGTTCCTGTCTCTCTCTGTCTTTCTCTCCCTGTCTGCCTCTCACTTAAAAAAAAAAAAAAAAGAGTACTCTGCCTGAGTCTCAGCTTACTCCACATTGGTAAACAGTGGGTCCCTGTGCCCATGGGCTGCGCTGTCTGCAGTCAGATAGTCACTGCTGCATTTCTGTGTGCCTAACAGCAATGCCTGTAATCATCGCAGACCCACTACTGATTTCTCTGACATAGTTAATTTTCCAAATTAAGTAATTCTGGCTCCTTTTGAGACAGTGGCTTCAGTAGAGACAAAAAGGAGGGGGGGACTATCAGGACTGAGCCAGCACTGCACACTCCAACTGTACCATTTCTGCTTCCTGGCCTTACCATGAGTTCCTAATTAGACTACTGTAAACTGGCACTAGGGAAAGTGAGAAGGGGTTCATGACGTTTTAGCAACAACAGCCACAATTTTAGAATATGTGCAGCCTTTGATTAATGCATTTCATTTCCAAAATATTCACTTGGAAATTAAGAAAGTCTCCAGCCTGAATCACTGAGAATGAGAAGTAGACAGAATTAAACAACAGAAAAAAAAAAACATCCCACATAAGCAAGAACAATGAATAAGGAGATGAGAGACGAGGTGACCCAACAATATTCTCTAAACCCTCAAGTTCACAGACAAAGCAAATGCTTTCTAGAAGGTATTTCTGTGGGATTGTTGGTTTTCTTTTAAAATAGACATCTTAAGACTTAGAGCAATCTACGTGTGAAAGAAAAGCTGCCTAGAAAAACAAAAACGACATTTTTTGAGATGACTTTGATCCTATACTCAAATTATTGACTTAATCAGACTTGCCTTTGAAGGCTTTGCATCTGCAATAACTGCTCTCTATTGTCCTTGTTAACAAAGTATTATTTTCACCTTATTATTACTAATCTTTTCTTTGTAAGTAACCACACCTGGTTTTATCCACCAGAAAAAAAAAAAAAAGTTCAGTAATATTTTTCCTTTGTGGTAATACAATGCATAATTTAGTTAATCTGGGCTATCTTTCCGTGAGAGGTGATTGTTTCTATATTATGAAATGTGCTCATAGTGAAGTGAACTTCACGCCAGATACCTGGAAGGCAGATGGAGAACCACTTAACAAGCATGTAGCTGCTTCAAACCAACCTCGACATGACTGGGTAGCCACTCCTACACACGAGGCATTACTCATGTTAACTTACCCTCCAAATCACCACCACACCTTTCTTTGACAAACATGGCCTTATATGAAGATAACATGACACACCATTAGGTTGAAGGGCTCATCCTTTAGCCCCCATGAGAAGGCCTTGAAAAAATAGGCACTTCTGTTTTCCTTTTGAGAACTTGACATTACTGTTATGTTACCTGGAAGAAATCTAGAAAGGTCAGGGGCAGCAAGTCATCCATATGTCCAATGTCTTTGGAGAAACGATTTAAAATTCTTCCTGCAACAACAGGATATGAGAAATTACTCATTTCCCCAGATAGGCCCTTAAATAGAAACAATTCACAAATAAATCAAAACAATATTTTAAATGCACATGTTTTTAATATATTACATATTCATATGAAATAAGCTGATGTCAATGGTAAAGCAAAAGAAAATAGGATGATACCTAAAGAGAAACAAAAATACCCCCAAATGGCAGTGGGAGGGGAGTGGAAATGTGGCCCAGATTTGTAAAGACTGGGGGGGAAAAAGCTTCTGACAATATCTGGAAATGCTGGTGGATTTGAGAAGGCTCTCCTCATTTTAGATCACATATAATACTTCAATCCAAGTACCAAGTAGGTAAACAAACAATTGCAAAATACATAAACTAACCCTAATTGTTATACTAATTTTGCTTTCATTATGAGGATTTATTTCGCTACGTGGTACTTTTTAAATAAATGTAATTATAACCTCTATTTTTCCCCCCAGGATGTTTCACAGCACCTCACATTTTGGGAAAATTTGGAGTCTGGCCCTTTTCAAGTTGTGAGTTTATTTGTGGGATAATAGGTCATTATTTTCAGAAGGGCACCAAGTATCAAACACAGACTTATTCATAAAACATCCAAGAAGACAGAAAGAACATAGGCAGAAAACCAGGAACAGTATTTAATGAACAGAGATCATTTCTTATCACTGATTTTATTTCTCCCCTCAGAATCCAAGAAAACAGTATATTGTAAAAGCTTCAGAATTGGCTGATCAGAACTAATTCCAAATAAATATCTAGTTTTTCAAATGATTCAATTTAAAAGAAAATGAAAACACACACACACACACACACACACACACACCCCTACTTTGATGTAGGCAACTCTTTGGAAGTGTATTTATCTAGGTCCTGAACTTCTGTAACTGAAGTTTCAAGAAACCAGCCCACAGGGGAGAGACACAGAGCCTCCACCTGCTCTTCCCAAATTTTTCAGAGGGGACTTCCGAAGCCCTTCATACCAAGCACAACTGGACCACGAGTAGTGAGAGGCTGGGAGTTGAGCCTCCACTGCCCAAGAAATGCTGCCTCAGCAAAACCTCCCGCAGGTACCTGGGCTCAGCCAGGAAGCCCCGGATGCCCACACATGGAGCTGGAGCATCTGGAGGCTTTTGTGCTCGGCCAGGCCATGCCATCACGGGCTTCAGTTTTCCTGTCTCAGCTTAGGAAACACAGACTCCAGAAACCATACTTAAGCGACACCTTGGCAGCCCCAGTGACAACTTTTCTTTAGAGGGTAAATCTGAGGATTAAATGGGCTCATGCATGTGAAAGAACCCAGTCACAACGCCAGACACATAAACAGTGCTCAAACCTCTCCCCACACACACACACACACAAAACATCTCAAGGTGAGAAAACTACTGTTTGTTACTCAGGGGTTCTGCAGCATGTCACCTGGGGAAGTCCACTAGGCACCCTGGACCCTCGGATGGCTGACAGATCAAAATGCAGGGTGGAATTTGAAATTCTGCACATCTACCAATCTCCCAGGTGATGCCCTATCTGCTACTTCCCAGACCACCTTTGAAGGACAAGGGGTCCAGTTATTATTTAATCAGTTGTACTTCAGGAACATTAACATGAGATGGGCAATTTTTCATATATTCTTATGGATTCTGTGGCCTACCTATTTTTTAACTTCTCAAAGTATCAATAGCAAAATAAGAAAAATATGTCAAAAGATGTTAAAGACATAGTTTAGATGCCTGTTATTTATTCAATAAAAAAGTACAACTTCTTAACATATGCAAGATTCAGAAGCACCATAAATAAGGCTCAGCTTTAAAAATGTTGAAAACAATCTTCACATTAAAAAAAAGAAAGATAGATTAATTAGCCTGACCAGGCAGTGGTACAATGGATAGAGCATTGACCTCAGACACTGAGGACCTAGGTTTGAAACCCCAAGGTCACCAGCTTGAGTGTAGGCTCATCTGGCTTGTGTGCAGGCTCACCAGCTTGAGCCCAAAGGTCACTGGCTTGAAGCCCAAGGTCACTAGCTTGAGCAAGGGGTCATAGGCTCAGCTGGGGCCCCCTGGTCAAGGCACATATGAGAAAGCAATCAATGAACAACTAAAGTGCCACAATGACAAATTAATGCTTCTCATCTCTCTTCCTTTTTATCTGTCCCTGTCTGTCTCTTTCTTTCTTTCTCTTCTCTCTCTCTCACTCACTAAAAAACAAACAAACAGAAGATTAAAAAGTCACACAGAGATAAGTAGTATGTGAAACCATCCTCTTTACCTTTTACCATATGTGAGAGTCTCCAGGTCTGAAACACTCACAGTTGGAAAAGAGTGTAAAATACAAACAACTGAGAAAAGCGATCTTCCCACAAGGCTATTACAATCCCTGAGTTAAATAGCAATGTGGTCAAAACGAAACTCTTATTCACCAATGAGCCGAGAATAGAAAACATGAGATTAGAAGATTCAATCGTTACTTCCTTGCTCTAAGAAACAAGTAAGAGAATGAATGATGTTTGCAGAATATTTCATTTGGCTTTGTGAAAGACTGTTGTAATCAGAGCTATGATTTCAAGTTCATGGCCTTGTAGTCAAAATGTTTTCTCAAAGTTCTCAAAATTAAATCCTTATGATAAATTTCCTTCACACACATGCCATGACTCTTCATCCAAATGACAGGTGGCCCCTCCTACAGTATCTCCAGGGATATAGCACAAACGGGGATTCACTGAGACCAGAGGGACCCAGTCCATTTTCAGACTGTCCTGTTAGAACTTTCTTAGATTAAATTAGAAGCTTGCCTTCCTGAAACATCCAACCTGTGCTGCTATTCTGTCCTTATATAACCACGCAAAATGGATCTAATTTCTCTTGATCTAACAGTCTTTCAAATACTTGAAGAAAAATGAATCATGTCCTTCCCAGACTTCTGAAAACCAACTAGGCCTTGGTGCCTCAATTATCCCTCATATGGCACGGTGTCCCAGAGCTTGCCAATGCCTCCTGCCAAGACTCAGATGTCTGGTCTCAGTCTCAGTAAATGCCTTGTACCCAGAATTAAAATCAATATCCCAAGTACTGTTTGAGTACCTCGGGGTAAAGTAGTAACAACATCTCCCCATTCTGCACAGCCAATCACGACATCAACAATCACTGTAAATCTGGTGGCTAGGCCACTTTTTGGATGTAAACAACAAGTCTGAAATAAGTCAATAATAAATTATGTATAATTTTAGTTTTTCTCTATGCTCTTATTTTTCTAGGATGACCTGTATGAAAAAAGGAGAGAATGATTGGGAAGGAGGGGAAGGAAAGGAGTGAAGGAAGGAGTGGGAAGAGAGTAGCAAGAGAAGAGGGAGGGGAAGGGGACAGAAGGAGAGAGGGAGAGAGCGAGGGAGGGAGGGAAAGACAGAGAAGAAAGAAGGGGGTACCTCCCTTGAAGTCCATACTATCAGAACCTCAAGGTCCTCCTCCTTGCTGCTCTGGTTCACATTCTTCTATCCCAGGGGTACTCAATACATCAATCGCGATCTACTGGTCGATCACGAAGGAAGTGTGGGTAGATCACATGACATTAAAAAGACATTTGTCTTTTGATTGGCATAGAGGGTAGCCAATCTGACGTCTGAACTTTTGACACCCTACACATGAGCGTTAAACCGCGCTAACTTGTTCAGTTACATTGCTGCGTAGTTAGCCTTCAATTTATTTAAACTAAATGCAACAAAGGGTATAAAAATGAGTGCCGTAGCTGGTCCGAGTAAGAAGCCTAAAACCTACCACTTTCATACAGAATGGGAGGGGATTTTTTTCACTATGTCATATTCTAAGTGCGTTTGCCTCATCTGTCTGTGTGCCATTGTTATTCCAAAGAAGAGAAATGTGGAGCGGTTTTTTCGGACTGTTCATAAAAACTCTGACATTGACTTCCCTCCGAAAAGAGAGCTGAGAAGGAGAAAGGTGAAAGAAGAATACACAATATTAAATAGTAATAATAGTAACTTAAATAATGATAATATAGAAGAAATAAATTTATGTTTTGCATTTTTATTGTAGGTAGATCATTTTGACTTGGTCATCTTATAAGTAGCTCGCAAGCTGAAAAAGTGTGGGCACCCCTGTTCTATCCCATCCACAAAACAGATTATCACGAAACATGTTTTAAAATCTTGTCAAAATACAAATTTGTAAGTGTTTATACTTTATGAACTGATTCTACAATCTATGCTGGAATCTGCCACCTCTTGAATTCTGATTGGACTCCCATATCCAGGATTCCTCAACATATAATTAAACTGTTATCTAAAACTTGTAAGTTCCTATGTCAAGTGTAAGCCTTATTTTTTCTTTTTTTTTAAAGCAGGTATACTTACATATCAAAATATTGAGGTATATTTAGATCTCATAAAATTCACCAATTTCAGGTGTACAATTCAATGACTATCAGTAACTAAATGATGTAATCATCATAAAAATATCAATTTTAAGGCATCTTTATCCATTCCTTAACATCATCCAGGCCATTTAAAGGGACTCCCTATTTCCCACCCCAGCCACAGGCAACCACTAACCTACTTGCTTTCTCTGTAAGTTTGCCTCTTCAGGACACAACACACGCATGGAACTGTACAATACATGGTCTATGTGTCTAGCTTCTTTCACTTAGTCTAACGATTCTGAGGCTCATCCGTGACACAGTGTGTGCCAGCAGTTTCCTCCTTTTGAGCCCTATCCTTTAGCATGGAAGTGGTGTTAGGCACCAGCAAAATCAACCTCCCATCAGGCCACACCACACCTGACACTGAGAGTTAGGAACTCTTTGATACCGTGAATTTCTTTATACTGTATGTTGCCCACATTTAGCCTCACTGATGGTTCTAGATCCCAACTCTTCTGATATGGATTGGCCATTGGTTTGATGGCTCTACAGCATCCCAAGTCAGGACAGCTGTGTCTGAGCCGGGCTCTGTGTCTGGGGGAATGTGTAGGAGTGCGGTAGGGAGGACAAGTAAAAGAACCACTGCCATGGTGAGAGGGAGAATCTAACTCCAAGCCGTCTATCAGTGTCCCTCCGAAAAGGCACAGAAAATGACCTGCACCTTCCAGGTACAAGGCCAAATGATGGGGCATACATGATCCAAAGGAGAGGGTGGTTCAGTGGAGCTTAGAGATGGCCCCTAGGCTGAAAAGCATCGCTGTGCATGTAAGGGAGCCATTAAGGGAGCCAGGCCGGACAGAACTTCATGCATCGTTCTACACAAACTTAATTCAACTCACACCAGCACAAGAACAGGAGCAGGAGCTGTAGAAGTCTATGAGCTCAATATCTCCCTTGCCTGTGCAGTCTAGAATAGGTCATCAATATGGTGGCTACTAAAGAGTGTATGAAACCGAAAGAGCAGCTGGAATTAGCAAACTATCACTGGAGAAACCAGAGTCCTGGTCCTCCTCTGGCACTTAGCAGCAAGAGGCCTTTAGGCAACTCATCCAACCTCCACTGAGAGGCAAATCCCTTATCTGCAGAACAGATGATAATGTTTGCCTCGACTACTTCACAGGATAAAAGATTATGAGGATAAAAGATATGCTTTTCAAGGCACCTTCTAAAATGTAAGGCAGCACACATGTGCAGGGTGTTGTTCCTACTATCATTAGGGGAGTTTAGAGCTTTAAGAGGCATGAAGGGTCACAAGGGCTAGTAATTTCCAAAATTTGCTTGTAAGGATTGAGATTTTTACAAAGATGCCTCGAAGAATGAGACAGAAGAGGAAATGGAAGGCCACATGTGCCCAGCACTTGACACCCCACCTGTCTCCCTCTCTACCCTACGCCCAACCATCAGGCCTCTCCCAAACAGAGCCTCTTACATCTATCTGGACGTTCATACAGAGATGGCCTTTGAAGAAAGGGGTTTGCAGCTAACAGAGATGTTAAAATCCCTTTATCAATTAAGCTCCCTGTGATAGAGATGAGGAGGCAAGGGCCAACCTTGCTCAGGGTGATGCAATAATATTTCATAATTGGGTGGGTGGTACTACCAAGCCACCCTGGAATTTCCACACAGCAGAGAGGGGAGACCCGCGAAGCCCCGCTTTTCAGGCCAACTTCCTATAATTACCTCTGCTGGCTCTGACATTTTTCTAAGAGCCACGGACCCTTTTTCTTTTTCTGGTTCTCCGCCTAATCTTCCCTCGCTTTCACTGCAACGAGTTCCTATTAGCATATGCATCCGAATCTTATCTCCACTCCCAATCTGCCAGGGCTTCCTTGGGCACTTGGCTGGCCTACAGAACATCTGAAGCTTAACATATCTAAGCTGAACAGAATTCCTTTGAAGTAGAACCACAACCACTCATGCCTAACTTCTCAAACTTCGCCTTAGACCTCTGCCCAAACACCCAACCTGAAAAATTTTCGGTCACTTTTGACTTACCTTCATGTGACATAATTATCAGCAGGTCTTAACCTGTTGTTGAATACAACCTCATTTACATCTCTGTTTCTTTGTCAAATCAAATCTATCAAGATATTTTGTAGGAACGGTGAGAAGAAAAGGGACACTGACCTCACCTCTCTTCCATTACTTCTGGTCCTGTATCCTTATTCTGATGAGGGCCTCCTCTCTCTTCTACTCACCAGCCAGGACTGTCCCCAGTTACCACCCACTCAGCTCTGTCCATCCAGATATCAGCCTTAGCCCTTTCTCCTCCGTGAGATGTTGGCTCCCAGGCATCTGCCACTCTCTTGAACTTCTCTACCTTTACTGGAACAGGGTTGGAATAAGTGGGCGGCCCTCTCAGGAACCCTCCACAGCCCTGGCCACAGCTAATTGACCAATGGTGCCCAGAGGGAGCTAACCCACTGACTAGCTACCACGTCATTCAAATTGGTCTTCTCAAGAATGATGAAGTGGAAATGAAGGCCAAGTTCGCTCAGCTCTAGACACCTCAGCCTTCTCACTTACTGCCCGTCCCCTCCCACCAGCCCCTTCCTAAACAGAACCCCTTACATTCATTTGGATGTTCATATAGAGAGAGCCTGTCAATCAAGCCCTTCTCATCTGAACTAACCATATGTAGATTCTGCCGCTAGCCACCCGAAAGCTTTGATCAGAACAATTACTACATGTCTAACAAGAGATCACTGACTAAAATGATACAGATAAATGGATTTTATAAAGTAAAATTTTCAAATTGCTAATTATCCCTTTAAGTAACAAACCATTTTTATTTTAATCATTTTGGCAGAAACTTTCTCACGTGGGTGATAGACTTTTGTCATCTTAAACAACAGGGCATAATTCATCCTTTCTTGACAACCCAGAACCAATATTTTGAGCGTCAACAGTTTAACTGTTTTTAAACATGACAATGTCATTTGGGGCTCCTTGAGGTTACTTAGGATGCACCCCCACACCCCAGACACTATGGTTTTACATTACTGAGCTTTCTGCTGACACTGTGCCCGGAGCCTGCCTTGAACCTCCAGTTTTACTTTTAGCGATGAGGACTGAGGAGACCCCGCAACCACAGAGGGCCTAAACCAAGACCCAATAAACACTCAGCAAAGACATAAGCAATTTTCAGTTTTAAAGTCACAGTTTTTCTGACTTTGATGACAGACTGTTTCAGCTCGCTTCCAGCTTCCCCCTGGAGTCTGGCTACATCACAGAATACATCATAGTATAATCTATTTCGTGGTTTATCCACTTTTCATGGACAGTCATCTTGAATTTACATCTAGATCCTACAGCCTTTGTAAGCACGGACCATATTTCACATATAATATATAACAAGATGCCAGGTGCTAGGGTGGGGTGGGGGACTCAAACTAAAATCACTAAATAGCCTAAACCAAGTGGCTTTCCAACTTGACTTTCAACATGGGAAACCTGTACATGGACTCTGACACAGAAATGAAAACATCTATTAAATGAATATTTAAAAGGTGGCTCTCTAGCCTGACTAGGTGGTGGCACAGTGGATAGAGCGTAGGTCTGCGATGCAGAGGACCCAGGTTCGAGATCCCGAGGTCGCCAACTTGAGCGCGGGCTCATCTGTACCCAAGGTCGCTGGCTCGAGCAAAGGGTTACTCGGTCTGCTGAAGGCCTGCACTCAAGGCACATATGAGAAAGCAATCAATGAACAACTAAGGTGTTGCAACGAAAAACTGATGATTGATGCTTCTCATCTCTCTCCGTTCCTGTCTGTCTGTCCCTACCTATCCCTATCTGTCTCTCTCTGACTCTCTGTCTCTGTAAAAATTAATTAGTTAATTAATTTAAAAATGGCGGCTCTTGCTGAAGAGAGGCTGTGAGATCCGGAATCTACACAATGACCATCCTTCTACCTATCAGGGAGCAGCACAACCAGGAAGGTTCATACTGATCACTACAGATGCCACCAGTGCCTTGTCTTTGACTTGCAAATCTGGCAACAGAGTTTCCAGGACACCGAGGGCTCCTGAGTATCCAAAGGGTGTTAGATCAGAAATAGTCTGACACTCACAAGGGCAATCAATGTTTCCCACACTTTTATAATTTGTCCACGAGTCCCCCAGGGATCTGCTTAACACACATGTTCTCCAGAGCTCTGGGTGGGACCTGAAACCTGGTGCTTCTCATAGTTCTCCTGGTGACGCTTGTGCTACTGGTCCAGGCATTACACTTTGAGTAACGCGGCAGAAAATGGAAATTTCTGATCATGTTCTTTTAGACGGCACTAGAGCATATTCCGAATGAATAAATAAAACAAGCCCTTCTGCTATAAATAACAAAAAAGTCTCTATTTCCATTGCGTGGTGTTTCATGTAGACTTCTTTCGGCAGTTGTTTTCTGATCTGGGGAAATTCATGTTGCAACATGAAGTGTCTGGTTCATCATGTTTGTTGTCACTTTCCTTGCAGTGTTGTTGCACCGATTTCTGTCTGTGCTTCTTCAAAGGGCATTTGAAGTATCCAGTTGCAGAGTGAGTTAGGGTACAGTGATTTACAGAGGCTGGGATAACGGCAGGGGAGCACAAGAGGGGAAGAAAGTGGGGTGCAGGGACAGTAGTCCCTAGGTCAGTAATGGGCAATCTTTTGAGCTTGGTGTGTCAAAATTCACCAAAAAACTGAGCCTACCTCGGGTGGTGTGTCACTTCGAGAGAAACGGCCTAACTGGAAGTCCCAGAACTAGATGCTCTGTGCTGGAGTTCTGTTGTTTTGGCCTACAGACCTCCGGCACAGAGTGTCTACACTACAGCAAATGTTTTATCCTTGGTTACTGCACCTGGCTGTGTAGGAGCTGAGGATGAAACGTCCTTCTCGGCATGCGGCACCATGTTTCTCTGGTACATGGCCGCATGCGGCTGCATGTCATCAAAAATGGCTACACGTGTCAGTGCTGACACACGTGTCATAGGTTCGCCATCACAGCCCTACGTGCTGGGTAGGTGACAGCTGACAGAGAAGGAAGCAAGGATAGTTGTGGAACAGACGCAGATCTCATGGGAATTAGAGAGCTGGCAACAAGGGCAGATAAGAAGGATGGAAGAAAATGCAAGACACAGATGACAATGTCATAGGTAACCAGCTACTAAGGAAGAGTTCTGGCTTACCCATGGCCTCGGTTTATCAAATGCCTCTAAATTTAGAACTCTTCTCAGAAAGCAGAGGTCAAACCACATAAGAGATACCATCTGATTAAAAAGGTACATCCTAACCCAGACCATTTTCTTAAGGCACTATATTTAGTTCTCATGCCTGAGCAAGTGAACTTAATCCTATGCCACGGAAGAAGCCCACTGTGCCCTACCTACAGTCAGCCCTGAAGGGGCCCTTCCTCCTTGTCACAGCACAAATGGGACTGATGCACCTGCAGCTGCTAGTGTTCCTCTGGCTAGTCCACCTACACGCTTACACGCCAGGAAAGCCAGAACTGGAAGGTCCAGGGACAAGTCCCGCAATGTCTTTCCCACTCGCGGTAGTGGCAGCAGCTTGACGGGGGAAAGAGCAAGAGAAAACGAAGGTGGACTAACCTTAGAAATGCACCAGGCAAGTGGTTCTGATGGTGGCGGTGGCGGGAAGACACCTAACATTGTGGGACTTTTACATCCCGTGGGAGTTAAGAATCAGGATGGCTGTAAAACAAGGGATGGCAGGCTCTCCTCTAGCAATGCAAAAGAACACCTTTCTAGCGTAATTACACTGTTTTCAAAATCTCTTGCTGTTTCACATAAATAAGACATATTAAAATGAGTAGTTTCAAGGCTTCATTACATAGCATGACAGATCACAGGATATGAATTTCAAAAAGGACTCCTGTGCTCTTCCCCTCTCTAACATGAGATCTTCCTCATTTTTGTCTCCACCTAGAAGACACCAGGTGGGGCCGTCCAGACAAGATGACCTGTAAAATCCTGAATGCTTTCAAGACAAAGGGCAATCTCACAATCTGTTCTGTACATCCAGCTTCAAGTGTTCCTTCTCTAGGTCACAGCATTCTCTTACTTTGGACCTTTTCTTCCTGCTCGCCAATCAGACAAAATATCTTTAACCCTTTTTCAGTGTTTGCTGTCTACATTTAAAATTTGACCTAACTTGTTGCTTGGTGTATACTGGGGCATCATATAATCTAACATTGGTGACAGACTAATAGGATACATGTGAGAACAGTACATACAGTGACACGCAGTGACACAGAATGCTGGGAACACACGTCTAGGCGGCACTGGACATGCACGAGGCAGGTGCCGATGAGACAGCCAGCCATAGTCCCAGTGGCTGTCACCAGATGGCGGGAGTTATAGAGTTAAGCAGGGTTAGCCTAACAAGTTCTCAAGTAAGAAACAATGCACGAGAAATTGGGAGAAGGGCAGAACACAGGCTGATGGAGTGGAGAGTTTGTGCAAGTGGGAGGAATGGTATCTATGAGGATTAACAAGTGGAAAATGGACAAAAGAATGACAAATATTTGTCTAGTTGAAGTTAAGAACGTGATGTAAGGTGTACTAAGACTGCAGAGAACCTGCATGTGGAACGGGAGTGGAAAGGGGCCTCCGCTGAAACTTTCTTTAGACAGAAAGAGGTCGGATTTCCCTCTTTCAACAGGGTCTCTTCAAAGCCACAGCTGTAAGGAGGAAGTACCAAGGAGGGGCCAAGTGGAAAGAGGATGGAGGGACATCCACACATCTGGCCTAGGCTTAAGAAAGTCTGGTCTGGCCTGATCAGGCAGTGGTGCAATGGATAGAACATCGAACTGGGACATGGAGGACCTGGGTTCGAGACCCCGAGGTCGCCAGCTTGAGCACGGGCTCATCGGGTTTGAGCAAGGTTCACCAGCTTGAGCCCAAGGTCGATGGCTCGAGCAAGGGGTCACTCGGTCTGCTATAGCCCCCTGGTCAAGGCACATATGAAAAATCAATCAATGGACAACTAAGGAACTGCAATGAAGAATTGATGTTTCTCATCTCTCTCCCTTTCTATCTGTCCCTATCTGTCCTTCTCTCTGACTCTCTCTGTCTCTGCCACACACACACACACACACACACACACACACACACACACACACAGAAAGTCTGGTCTGACTTGTGGTGGCACAGTGGATAAAGCAATGGCCTGGAATGCTGAGGTCACTGGTTCAAAACCCTGGGTTTGCCTGGTCAAGGCACATATGGGAGTTGATGCTTCCTGCCCCTGCTCCTTTCTCTCTCTCTCCTCTCTAAAATAAATAAAATCTAAAAAAAAAATTATTAAAAGAAAGTCTGAAGAGCGCTACAGAAGACAGCCAAGGACCAACTCTGAAACAGCCTGTGCATGCAGACACACCAATGCTTCACTACACCCAAACTGTATACCAGAGATGTGGGCAGAAGTTCTTCTAATGGTTGTTTTGGTTCACTCACACTTGATTTCCAGAGTATCACCACCACCACAGCAGCAACTGTGTTAAGCATGGCCTCCCACCCAGCATTAGAGAGATTCAGAAAGTTTGTGTCAACATATCTAGAGCTACTTCTCTGGACATATCTGAAATCTTTATTAAGCATCAACCAATAAGAAGAGACAATAAAGTTATAGGCAGGCCTAGTGTTAAACTGGTATGAATGGCGATGGTCAAAACAGCTATTGAGGGCCCAGACCTCTTCTGATTGGCTAATGCCTGCCCCACTGAATGCTAAATACTTTGTCACTTCTCGTTAGCAGAGTTCCAGGAAGTCTCTCTTGGCTAACTATAATTGAAGGAAAACATTTAAAGCAACCCCACCTCAGAATTAAATTACAAAAGCTGTGGGCTGAATGAATAGATTAACAAGTGAACAAATGAATAAAAGAATGAATGAGGACATACGGCCTATTGATTAGGAAAGTCCCAGGACAAGTCAAAGCACCTGCTGCTTAGTATGATAAGAGATTAACCTTGAAGGAATGAATACACCTCACAAATTACCCCAGGAAACCTCTTTACTGCAGCAGCTATAAATGCTTTGCGACAATAAGTGGCCATTATTTTATATTTCCTAAGCACTGAACAGAAAACAATTGGGATGCTCATCCAGGCTATTGCCTTTACCCCTGGATCGCATGCATAAATCACACACGATTATCACACAGGTGTTGGGCTCATGGCTCACATATGATCAGGGATGTGCAGAACAGTGGAAAACAACAGGTAGAAGAATTTCTAGAATGATTGCTCTGAAATACTGTGTGTCTGATTAAAGTTACAGAGGATTTCCATTGGAAAATGCCCACACATCCAATTTGCATGATTTCAGGGGATTCCCTAAACCGGGAACCGCAAGAAGTGGAGTAGCCACACGCAGGGGTCCCCAAAGTTTTTACACAGGGGGCCAGTTCACTGTCCCTCAGACCATTGGAGGGCCGCCACATACAGTACTCCATACACTGACCACCAATCAAAGAGGTGCCCCTTCCAGAAGTGCAGCGGGGGCCGGATAAATGGCCTCAGGTGGCCGCAATTTGGACTACGGGCCTTAGTTTGGGGACCTCTGAGCCACAAAGTTAAAGTGGCCCAGTTAAGAACCTTTGATTCTAAAGAGCAGAAAACTCCCAATCACTTGACTTCTGCTATCACAGAAATGCAGCAAGCACACTGTATCCAGGGAAAAAATTTCCCCCCTCCACTATCTTTCAAGGCTAAATGCACAGTCTATATTTCATATCTCTAGAATCATGAGATTAAGGGGTTAAAACATTGAGCAGGCTCACCTTGGGACTATGTTCAGAGATGGTGGCAGAAATGCCTATTACTAAAGCATTCATCTAAGCAAAGAATTCCCACTTCCACAAAGGCAGGTATCAGACTCACTAACTCAGAAAATGTGGATTGGGAATTACCCTTCAGCATGCAAAATAAACTCTTCTTACCTCCAATACACATGCATTTTGAGCACTATATGTAATGCTCAGAAACAGGATAGCAAAACATTTGGTGTGAGAACGTGACTAAACTTGAAGACAATGGGCCCTCCCACTACCCACCCTATGTAAAGTAACTGAAGGTGTACTGGAGACAGATCAACCAACACCCAAATCTGATCATCAGTTCTATCTCCAGCATATCATTTTAATATCTGGGAACTGCCAACAGATGTTACAAAAAACAAGCTGGCCTGTGTTAAGTGTAAATGCATGGACCTTTGCTGGGTAAGGGGAGAAGAACACATCATTAAAAAGGAAGGGAAAAGTCATTTTTACCCTGTTGTTTCTTTTAAAAATTCAGATAAAAGTTCTAAGAACTGGAAATACTGCTCTAAGGGTTATAATTCTATTCGTCTTGTCAGTTGTAAAAAGCGTAGCAGACATACTACCTCTTAGCCACACCATCGTCTTTTTTCCTCACAGGGAATCTGGCCTCTTCAAATACCCTACCATCCTTCCCAGTCCAGCTCTGCCTTCTTCACACCATGGTATGTACAGCAGTTATTTGGTTTCTAAAACCCAAAGCTGGTTTCCCTCCCATCCACACTCTTGACTCCTTTTTTCCGTAGCAGTTCAGACTTCTAATGACAGTCTTTGGAAATATTCATGGATGCTGGTTTATGAGATCTAATTACCTTTCTTTCTTTTAATATCTGTCTCTTCATTCCTGCTACCCTACACATTTCCTAAATACAACAGCCTCCCTTGTATTTCAAGGTTTCCACCTCTCAGAACCCTCTCCCTCCACTGGTCCTCTCACGTCTCACGCCGCTGGCTGTTACCTGAGGACGAATGCCCACATCGGAACCTGCACCCACTACCATCTCTCTCCCTTTGGCTTCATTATCCATGCATTCAACTGGTAGACACCCCCCCACACACCCCGATACTGCATACTTGTGTGAATGGGTACCTGTAAATGAGAACGCCAATACACTGATTTAAAAATGCTTAATAGGCCAATAAATAACTTAAAAAGAATTTTGACTTAATAGAAAAGCTTTACAGATTTATGCTATAAGTTTGAGCCCCAAAACAACTTATCTATCTATCTATCTATCTATCTATCTATCTATCTATCTATCTATATCTATCTATCTATCTATCTATCTATCTATATAGATATAGATATAGATTTCTCTATGGGTGTTTGATATTTAGGGACATCCTGTCACCTCCGAGCAACCATAAAAGTTGGCCTGTCAGGAGCAAGGTGTAGCAAAGATTGAGCTGACTTCCACCGTACCATACACATTTTTCTATCAAATAATCAGAACACAAACTGTTCTTAGATTTCTGCAGAGCTAATTAAATAACAATTCAATGCCAATTAATCACAGTCAAATAAGAGTCGGGTGAGAGAGGAACTCTATACAGATTGGAGGCTATTTACTGGTCAAATATTTGGCAGGATCTTAAACAATGACTCATTAAACCACACAATGGCCAAGCTGAACTTGAAGTCAAAGAATCGAAACTCTTGTTCTCCCATAAAAAGACACCAAGCCTCTGTGTGTGATAGTCTCTCCTTCCTCACTTAGCAGACTGCTCAACTGCATGACTCAGAACGCGCTCAGCTGCTCCTAGGCGCCCGGGGGTGTGTGTTGGTCTTCCGTGGTCCTCAGTTTTGTAGCTAGGCAGCTCTTTTCTTCCCAACTAAAATGTAAAGGGCCGGACAGCTGGCCCCACCTACTTAAAGTGTTTATTCACTCTGAGGGGGAACAGAAGGACAACTCAGAACCTACCTTCTACCACAAGGAAGGGAAGGCTAGGGCCATTTTTCTAGCAGGAGGTCATTATCCACGCAGAACCCTTGCAGAACCCTTGATCTGCACAACTATATATCCAGCAAAAACCAGTTCAACATTTTTGTTCCTTCATATTAAATGTTCTTTTATAACACAACTCCCCATGAAAAGCCAGAGGTCCATTTTAAATGCTGCTGCTCATTCCCACAGACTTTCCATCATGTTGCTCAGAAAAACTCTTTTACCTTCCTTCCTACAAGTTCATTTCTTCCTACGGAGAATGTAGCAAGGAAAATCATACATCTTTGTATTTGCTGGGTTATTATTATTATTATTTTTGCCTACACTAGCACTATAAACATGTCCATAGTTTCACTAATGTTGCTATTTTAAAAATGCATTATACTGCACTTCACTGCTGATTTGAATCTGAATCAAAGATTGTACAGTTGGCTGCAAATGGGCTTTATGGTGTTATGTTGCTGATGCTGTTGACAATTTTATTTGCTTTTCTTTAGAGAGGAGTTCCTAGCCTGCCTTTGTTAAATGCTGGGTCGGCACTCATACATTTTAAAATAAAATTTAAAATGTAAGTAAATAAAATTAACTTTATGTCTCTTTTCTTAAGAACAAAACATGTACTAGGTAATGTTTTTAGCAGAGAAAGTCATGTTTTACAAACAAAAATACTTTAAAGACGAGATATATATCATCTTCCTCCCAAGTTAAATTTATTATAATTGATTAGCCTGACCAGGCGGTGGATAGTGCGTCAAACTGGATGTAGAAGACCCAGGTTTGAAACCCTGAGGTTGCCGGCTTGAGCGCGGGCTCATCGGCTTGAGCGTGGGGTCACTGGCTTGAGCATGGGATCATAGTCATGACCCCATGGTCGCTGGCTTGAGCAAGGGGGCACTTCGCTCTGCTGTAGCCAGCCACTCCCCCCTCCTCAAGGCACATATGAGAAAGCAACTAATGAACAACTAAGGTGCCCCAACGAAGACTTGAAGTTTCTCATCTCCCTCCCTTCCTGTCTGTCTGTGCCCATCTGCTGTTCCTCTCTCTGTTAAAAAAAAAAAATCCACCAAAACCCAAAAAACTAAGTATATGTGACACTACTTTCATGAAAAAGAAACTTCACGAAAAACGCATTACTGAAACATACTTCAACTTTGCTCATAAATTTGGCAACAGGAGATAAAGATCCGCTTTTACTGGGTCTCGCTGGACATGGGAGATCATAACAGTGAATGTAGGCTATCCAATGTATTTATTATTTCAAAAATTACATAAAATGTGAATCAAAATTGCAAGGTCTTAACATAATAGCAGAAAAATAAAGCATTAATTAGCTGACTTTAATTATGAATATTAAGCCTGTTTTTGCGATTCCCTCAGGTATAAAGCCCAGGTTCTGTTTCACCCTAACACGGTGTGTCCACAGTGGTAACAGCCCTACATGTGGCTATTTCTCAGCAGACTATGACACGCGATGACTCTGAGGTGGGGGAAAAGTCACACTGCATCTGCACACAAACACGCCATAGCAAAACAAATTTTCCCGCAAATATAAGCAGTGTTACAGTCTATCAAAGTGGTGGCAAAAAAGTAGATTTATTCGCATTAAGTGTTGACAGGAACAAACCATTTCAGCGGTAAATAAAGTACATTGTAACCCAATCATCAAATCAATAAAGTCATTAAAAATAGACTGCATTTTTCAAGGAAATGGTGAGTTTAAGGGAAATTTAAAAAAAAAATCTGTGGTTGCAATGGAGAGTATCTCCCACACAGCTGACAGTTACTGATCTGGTCCCTCTCTCCTCTCCCGCGTGCCTACAAAGGAAAGCCTTTGGGTTTCTTATCTTTCTTCATGTGTATTTAGCCATGTAAACTTCCATACAGCAATTCCAGCTTCCCCACAGGCATCCCAGAAATACAAATAAGAAAATATGCTCTGGGTTTTTTCTTCTTCTTCTTCTTCTAGACCCCAAACTGACAGAATATTATCACTTCTGTAGACTCTTGCAAATCGGCCCAGTAGCATTGGACAGAAATGTGCTGAGATTATAATATCCATTTATCTAACCTGCCAGCATGTAACAAAATTCAGGTGGGGTACATGCCACCTAAATTAATTCACTACTTGAAAAAGACTTCTTATGCCAAGCCTGTCAAAAAGAAAACAGGAAAGGAGTTTAAAAACTGTGAATAAATCTAAACAAGGGTTGCATTTGATCTCATTTTCAAGTGTAGGTTTAAGAAAGAGGAAGCGTGCCAAGGAACTGCGACAGAGAAGACCAACAACAAAGAAACCCGTCCCCAGCACAGGACCCACACTGCTAGCTTTTTGGGGAAGTGTCATCCAACAGTTCCAGGGGACCCAGCACTGGCTGCCAGTAAGGACTGGTACCCAAAGCCAACTCCTAGGATCTACTCAAGAAAATACAGGATTCCACCATCTCACACCCATTCGGATGGCTACCATCAAAAACAAACAAACGAGCAAACAAAAATACAGAAAAGAAAGTTCTGGTGAGCATGTAGAGAAACTGGTACCCGGTGTATTGCTGGTGGGAATGGTAAATGGTGTATAACTACTGTAAAAATCAGTATGGCAGTTCCTCAGAAATTAAATATAGAATTACCATATGATCCAGTATTTCTACTTCTGGGTATATGCCAAAAAACTGAAAGCAGTACACCTATGCTCATAGTAACAATACTCAACTGCCAAAAAGTAGAAACAACTCCAAGCGTCCATCAAGGGTTATATACACACACATGGAATATTATTTAACCTCAAGAAAGGAAATTCTGACACATGCTACAACATAGATTAAACCTGGGGACATTATGCTAAGAGAAATAAGCCAGTCACAAAAAAGACAAACATTATATGATTCCCCTTATATAAGGTACCTAGAATAGTCAAATTCATAGAGACACCAAGCAGAAGGCTTTGTGCTGCCAAAGGGGGGTGGGCTGAGGGAGCTGATGTTTAGTGGGTGCGCAGTTTCAGTTTGATAAAATGAAAAATTCTGGAGATAGATGGCGGTGACGGTTACACAACAATGTGAATATACTTAATGCCATTGAACGTACACTTAAAAATGGTTAAGAGTAAATTTTATGTTATGTGTCTCTTACCACATTTTTAAGAGAAAAGAAAAATATTCAAACTTTATTGCTATCCTCTTAAAATCCACTCTACCCGTCACACCCATCTACTCCTGCTCACCTTATTAGAATGGTTAACTCCATGTGGACACTTAGCATCCAGGTGTCAAGGCTAAAGAGGAGACACCTGTTAGAGCAGTCATCTCTGTCACAATCCTGGTGTGAAAAACAAGACTTGTGCACTTATGGGGACCAGGATGTTCCAGAGTCCCACCCAGCACCCAGTAGTGGAGAACTTTCTCTGTAGCATAAGCGGGACAAAGTGAAGATGAACACCTGCTGAGGTGGAAATGAGCAAAGGGAGAGGTGCCGGCTGATGGCAGAGCAGTGCCAATCAGACACCCACGCCACCCGGCACAGGGTGAAGGAAAGGAGAGAGTAGAAAGTGTTAACATTTTAGTCTGCAAAGCACTGCTTGACCTTTAGAAAATGCTATAGCAATTCACCTTTCTCTAAAGTATTTTACACAATCAATATTCTTGACCCCCCTCTTGTCCATTCTCCAACACCTTGATAAAACTTTCAAGTTAAGATGCAAAAGATCAATAAAAGCGAAATGCAGTTCTAACAGAAGACGTAGCTAAATCAACACCACCGGAATTCATTCAAAGCCTCCCATTCTCTACAATTTCAAGTTAAGGACAGCCCCATCAGAACTCAATAAATAGTACAGAGGTTGGTCTTCAACTTCCAAAAGCATGATTAAGAGCCTTTTAAAGAAGCACAACAGCCCTTGACCTCTGTGAGAACAGATAACCTAAGAACAGGAGGCTAAGGGGCAACAGCAAAAAGAAAACAAAAGTGGAGATAAATGGAAGAAGACAGTGAAGTACAGATCCTCCTTGACTTAGAATGGGGTTATATTACAATAACCCCATCCTAAATTGAAAATATTGTAAATTGAAAATGCATTTCACACACTTAGGCTACCCTAAATGTGCTCAAAACACTTGCATTAGACTAGAGTTGGGAGATTATCCTGAGTTTCATCACAAGGGCAGCTGTCTTCCTCTTGTTCTCACAAGAATTAGGAAATGCAGATATGCATTTTGTGGACATGACAGGATGTCAAACACAAAACACAACAGCCAAAACAAACACTGGCAACACAGTACACTGCAGAGCAGTGGTGGTTGGACCCTGGCGACTGCGCAGCTGCTGGGAGCTGTGCCCATGGCCACTGTCCAGAGTGTTGTACCACATATCACCAGGAGTCACAATTCAAAGTTTGAAGTACGGTTTCTACCAAATGCAGATCACTTTTGCACCATCGTGAAACTGAAAAATCGTAAGTAAAACCATCTTAAGTGGAGGGTTGCCTGTATGTAAGTCTAGAAAAGAATACATAGAAACATGTATTGAGGAAAGTCTCATCCTGAGGCCCATTTAAGTGACAGAAGAGAGCCTTTGAAGCATGGTGGGCAAGAAGAGAGAAAAGAGCAAACGTGGGGTTGTAGGTGCGGGCAGAGGGGGAGCGGAGAGACAGGGATGAATGGACAGAGGACAGGGGCAAGGGAAACACCACCAAATGCCAAAGGCAATGTCACAGGGCTTAATCTCAGGACCTTGGAGCCTCTCTTTCAGAATGTAATTGGTCTAGTTATGACTAAACTTTTTTTTTTTTTTTTTTGGCAGGGGTAGTGAGGGGAAGAGGCAGGCCCTAATGACTAGTCTGGAATAATGCTATAGCAATTCACCTTTCTCTAAAGTCCCCTCTGAGGACTTCTATCCCCAGAGGTCCATTACATGGAACATAGTACATGGCTAACTAACTATAGTGTGTCCGTAAAGTCATAGTGCACTTTTGACCTGTGACCGGTCAAAAGTGCACCATGATTTTACAGACACACTGTATTTTCTCCCTTCCACAGAAACTGTTTGGAAACCTCTGAATATGCCTTAGTGGAAGTTAGCAGAGATCAAATTGAGAAACTCATGACTGGGCCTGGCCGGTTAGCTCAGCGGTAGAGCATCGGCCCGGCATGTGTAAGTCCTGGGTTCGATTCCTGGCCAGGGAACACAGGAGAAGCACCCATCTGCTTTTCCACCCTTTCCCCTTTCCTTCCTATCTCTCTCTTCCCCTCCTGCAGCCAAGGCTCCAATGGAGCAAAGTTGGCCGGGCACTGAGGACGGCTCCATGGCCTCTGCCTCATCAGGCACTAGAATGGCTCTAGCTGCAATGGAGCAATGCCCCAGATGAGCAATGCCCCCTGGTGGGCATGCTGGGTGAATCCTGGTCAGGCGCAAGTGGGAGTCTGTCTCTCTGCCTCCCTGCTTCTCACTTCAGGAAAATTTAAAAAAGAAAAAAAGTCATGACTCAGTCACAGGCTTTTTTTTTACCACTCAGTACCCACTAGGAGACATCAGCATGATTCTGAGCATTACTCTATCTTAAACTGTTTCTATTTTGCTCATATAGCATTTAATTTAGATTCTTAGCCAAAGATCTACCATAAAAGGGGTATAGTGGTGTCAGAATCAAAAAGAATGAAATTAGCCTAATCAGGCAGTAGTGCTGTGGATATAGAGTGTTGGCCTGGGATGCTGAAGACCCAGGTTTGAAACCCCAAGGTTGCCGGCTTGAGCACAGGTTCACCAGCTTGAGCACAAGGTCACTGGCTTGAGCAAGGTGTCACTGGCTCAACTGGAGGCCCCTCCCCCCATCAAGACACATATGAGAAAACAATCAATGAAGAACTTAGGTGCCGCTACAAAGAATTGATGCTTCTCATCTCTCTCCCTTCCTGTCTGTCTGTCTCTCTTCCTCTCGCTCACTTAAAAAAAAAAAAAAAAAAGAGTGAAATGAGAAACACAGAAATGATCATTTTACAAACTGAGCCCAAAGTTTCTTTCCTTAGGAAAATAAAAGTTTCTTTTACCCTACATTTTAGGATCAATAATATCCATAATTCTCACATAGGAAATCAAGGTATTGCTAGCATTCTAAATGCCAAAGTTAAAACAAAAAAGTATTTTGACAATTATATTTAATTTGCCTTTTCTTGTATTAGGCATAAAAACTACCCTACTCCTATGTGTAACTGCAGAGAGTGGGAAATAGAAACCTGAAGCCATTATTAGAGGCTGGGAAGCAGAGAGACAGACTCCCGCATGTACCCCGATGCACCTGGCAATCCCCTATGGGGCCACTGCTCTATTGCTTGGCAACCAAGCTATTTTAGTGCCTGAGGTAAGGCCAGGAAGCCTTCCTCAGTTCCTTGGGCCAACTTGCTCATTGGAGCCACGGCTGTGGGAGGAGGAGGGTGGAGTAGGTAGAGAAGTAGATGGTCACTTCTCCTGTGTGCCCTGACCAGGAATTGAACCCAGGACTTCCACAAGCCAGGTAGAAGCTCTACCACTGCACTAACTGCTCAGGGCCTCAGACACAATTTAACAAAAAATTCATTATACAAAAGAATGATTTGATAATATTGTATCTATATATATCTATATATTTAAGGAATAGAAAGACTTTTATTATTGGGAAAGGAGATGTTAAATGAAAAACAAAAACGCCTGGTAACTCTGGTTTGGACAGACAGTAGCATTTTTGAGGGTATACACAGGGTCAATGGGCAGTGTAGGAAGCCCCGCCAAGTTACTTCCCTAAAATCACTGACTACAAAGCTGGATTCCTCCGAGGAGATCCAGCCTCAAACTGAAGGCAAAAATAGACTCCACTCTAAATATGCTACCTTGGATAAGACAGAATGCTACAGCCCTCTGAGCTAAATTCACCTTGCTTGAGGGCACCTCCTTTCAAATGCCTCACCTAAGGGTGGACAACATGCCAGGGAGAACAGAGGGAGTGGGGCATCAAACAACTTAAAATGTAGTGAGTCACGGGGAGTGTCCCAGAGCAAGCCTGCCAAAGGCCCGACCTGCAGAGGGCATACCAGGTTACCACCAGGTGCTACTAAAATGGTGTGCTGCTGTCATAAAAAGGGTTCCCACGTCAGCGTGCAAAGCACCACACACTTCTGGACTGGGGAACTCCAGAAGTGGGCCAGGGGTGAAAGAAAGGAAAGCAGGGTCAATGATACATTTTCTGTGGGTCCCCTGTGGAGAAGACTGTGTACCACTCAGGACAGGTGTAAAGGATGGTGAGAAGGTCTCTTTTCCAAGGTCATCACTTCACACACCTACCTGCCCCGTCATCTGTTCCCTCCACCCGACTCCCAGACAGAACAGAAGGTCTGCAGAAAGGAGCTAAAGCAAGAAAACATCTATTAATCATTTATCAGTGATGCGATAAACCAAATCCATGATCCTGAAAACATTTAGGTAGCAACTTCAAAGAAGGCCAATGGCGTCTGAGGCTTTCTTAGAACAGAACGTTTCTGCGACCACTGTCTGTGGCTGATTCTCTGCCAGACCTCCACTGCTGGGGCCACTTCCTCTCTCAGAGATCTTAGGGACAGTGGCAGGAATTTGTTACTACAGAAAGGCTTGCTGCTTTGCATTTAGATGATAGCTATTACATTATTTTAAAAGTAATATAGAAAATGAAACTTATATAGTACTTTTAATGAGCAGTCTTCAAAATTCTACATGGTAGAATTAATAATCTCAAAAGAAGGTGGAGAAACAAAAAATTCCCATGTTTTAAAGGAAGAAGTAAGAGAAATGTCAATGATAAAATGTGGAAATACAAGAGACCGGAGTGTCCCAGTGAGCTGATGTCCTTGTACCACCATTTCTGTAGGAGGGATTCAGATGAATACCCACACTCAGCATAGAGGAGGAACTCCAATTCAGACAGGTTCTTCACTGAGTTCTTCAGTCCCCTTCCAGAACATTCCTCAAAACACACTGTAGAAGGTAAGAGCTCTTACTTGGTTCCTTTAACACAAATCATCTTAGGGACTGGCCTGAAGTGCTACAAAGACTTCGTAAGACATAGGTCTTTGATCTTTGTGGCTTTGCCATGTATGTTTTTAAAATTTCTGGAATGCACCCAGGGAGGCAAGCTGCTTGACAGAAAACACTATAAATATCCAAATAAATGCATACATACAAACATCTGGAACCCTGACTAAGCACTAAAGTTTTCTTCTTTTTTTTTTTTTTTTTTTCCAGGAAAGGGGGTTGGACACCCTTGAACAGCATTTTTAATTTTACAAAAAAAAGTCCTCTTCTTTCCTTATGATAAACCCCCTCTGACACTAATAAAGCTCAAGTCCATGAGTCTCATGGAAAGTAGGGCCCCTGTGGCTGCCTCCTGCAACTTAAATGCCATTCCAGAGCCTAAACTTGACTGCAAGTCACTTATTAAATAACCAGTGGTAGATGCATATTTATGAAACTGTAAGCCTTTACTTGTAACTACAAAACTAAATTACTATATATAAGGCAATATATATCAATCTCTCCTAAAGTTTCAAGTTAAGTGTGTGTACAAGCATAGATTTTAATTCATGTGCAATAATTTCCTGGGTTAAAGGTTTAACAAAATACATCCATTTTCTCCTCTTTGCGAGGCAAGATGAACAATAACAAACAGTGAGAAAAAAAAACTCACAACAGTTATACCCGATGCAATGAAGTTAAAACTGAAAACTCAGATGGGCCACAGATCAACTGGTTCGGTGCACACTAAGAGTCAGAACGTGATGAAACTTATGTCATGTTAAAATACCCCTGAGTTTAAGAAGAAAATCTCCAACATCTCCTGTTCTACCCCATTATGAAGTTCTTCAATGAGACAAAGCTTTGGCACCATTAGGTAGGAGTGTGATCAGGTATCTTACTAAACAGAAAAACTTTCTACTGCTCTAGGGATAGAGGTAAGCAAGTCTACCTGGCTGGTTCTGCTGGGCCCCTTCCACCACTCCTGCCCACATGCACGCCACTCCAGCCAAGCGGGCTTCTTCCCTTGGTTTCCAGGCCCTCCCCACCCCGAACACCCATTCCCATTTCTTGGATAACTGGTTAATTCTCTGGCCTGTTCTACCGGAGAGGCTCTAACACAAGCCCCTCTTCAAACCTGTGTGAGGTCACCCTGCACATTTTCATGGTCTCCTGGACCTGTTCCTCCACAACGCGCAACACAGCCACACTTCTGTGGCTACCAATGTGGTATCTAGAAAAACACACATAGGTTTAGATGACACCATGCCTGACTCATATAAGGGCTCAATAAGTATAGCTGAACAGATATATGGATGGAAGATTAAGTGAATGTGTTTAGAAACTGGCATTTTCAGTAGCTGCCCTATTTAGAAAACAGACATGCCTGTCCTGTGGTGGCACAGTGGATATAGCATCGACCTGGAACACAGAGGTTGCTGGTTCAAGGCCCCAGCTTCCCGGTCAAGGCAAATGCAAGAAGCAACTACGAGCTGATGCTTCCCACTCCTCCTCCCCACCTCTTTTTCTCACACACTCTCTCTCTCTCTCTCTGCTCTTTTTAAAAATCAATTTAAAAATACATCTTGGAAAAAAGAGAAAGAAACAGACATTATGGAAACTTCACTCTGAGAACTGAGGCCAATGTTGAGACAGGCTGGCACTGACCACCCCAAAGAGTGATGAAAAAGACTATCAGAGGTTGGTGTTAATAAAAGGTGTGGAAAAAAATTAACCACTGGTCAAATTCAAAAGAAGAGGGAATGTTTCAGCTTGTTCCTGTTGCAGCTGCAAACCAGAAACTTGGCCTGAAGGATGAGGGCAAACTGTGTAGCAGGTGGGCACAAACACCCCCATCTCCAGGGGCCTCCCCTGCCTGGGCACCCCCACAACCCACACCAAGCGGGATTCTGAGCACTTAGAAACAATACTTACATTTCTATGGTTCTAATCTGCCTCGGCCTTAAGAAGGCAGAGTTTACATAAATTATTTAAACTCAAAAAACAGAATTCATTTTTCTCTTCATTCGAAGTTCCTTCCGTGCAGCTTTAAGACATTTAACCACCCGTGTTGCATTCCATTGCATTTCCCCATGTTCATACCAGTACCACTCCCCATCTTGACTCTGCTGCAGAATATTTGAGTGGTTAATCACATTTCGATACGGGCTTCCATAACTGCCATAGCAACCCTTGGCACGAAGCTGGCAACAGCTCGGATGGAAAACTTCTCATTGACTCTGTGCTGACCTCCTGGCCTTTCTGGCTCATTCTGACCTATTCTATGGTCCACTGCCCAAATTAGGCTCTGTGGGTTTTCTCAACTATCCCCATGGCGCTCTCCCAATGCCACTCAGAACAATACCACTTCCTCAGCCTTGCCCGATTCTCCTTCTCCCCAAGTCTCTCCTGGGATACATCACTACTAGCCCAGTGCTCTCCTACCACCCCACATCACGGATTCACCCACTAGGCCCTACATCTCCTCAAGTGTGGGGAGTGGGAGGGGTTTGACTCCATTCTCCCATCTCCCTCAGAGGGGAGGAAAGTCCATGAACCTCCCACAGGCTCTAAATGAGAAACAACAAAGTCCAAAAAAATAACAAGTTGGGGAAGATGTGGAAGAAAGGGAACCCTCGTGCACTGCTGGTGGAATTTTAAGTTTGTGTAGCCTCTATGGCAGGGATCGGGAGCCTTTTTGGCTGAGAGAGCCATGAACGCCACATATTTTAAAATGTAATTCTGCGAGAGCCATACAATATGTTTAACACTAAATACAAGTAAATGTGAGCATTTTATGTAAGACCAACACATTTAAAGTACAATAAGTCTCTGAATTCTTTTTAATAATGTTATGCTGTTGCTAACCAATGATGAACAAAGTACTTCTTACCATTAATGCGTCTTCTGGTGCTGCATGGTTTTGCTGATGGCTTTGTTGTCTGGTTGATATGTGGTGAGGTTAGGCTTCATGCAGGCGTTGAGACTTCCATCTGTTAAACGTGATCGTAGGTTGGTCCTAACATTCTTTAGATGTGAGAAAGACTGCTCACATGCATATGTAGAGCCAAACATTGTCAGTACAGCAATACTCACATGCTGCAGTGTGTGATATGTGGCGGAAGCACGTTCCAAGTTTTGACAATCAGCTGGTCCCCGGGTTGAAGTTTTCTCATTTCTCCCCACTTGTGTTTGTTCGCCAACTCTGCTTGCTGTCATGCAAGTCTTTCCAAATCTTCATTCAGTGACTTGAACTTATTCACCCACATGTCTGAGGCCTTCAGATCAGCAGTTTGTAGCTCAAAATCTCTGACGGAGACACCGGGGATGTAACTCAGGTCAGCGCTGTCCACTGCACACTCGTGTGGATGGGTGATGAACTTAAAAAGACGAGTGCACTCACAAAATTCTCCAAAGTGCGCTTTGAATGACTACAGGAGATTAGATGTGAAGCCCGCTAGCTGCTGGAGATCAAGATGTTGAGCAGGGTCACTTGCTGTGCGTGCATCTTTAAACTCTCCCAGTTTTTCAAAGTGTAGTAAACAACCTGTTTCAATGTCTGTGATGAAGAGTTTCAGCTTGTTTTCAAATGCAAACACTGCTTGTTGAAGGGATAAGACTGTATTTCCAACGTCTTACATTTTCACATTGAGCTGGTTCAGATGTTCAGTCATGTCCACGAGATAGTAGAACTTCAGGAGTCACTCAGTGTTAGCTAACTCAGGATGCTCGACATTTTTCATTTCAAGAAAAGTCCGGATTTCGCTAAGACAAGACGCAAAACGGCTGAGCACCTTCCCTCTTGACAACCAACGCATATTGCTGCAGAAGCAGACCAGGATAATTATTCCCAACTTCATCCAGCAGTGTTTTAAACTGGCGATCATTTAAAGCTCGGGCAACAATAAAGTTGACTACCTGAATGACCAGCGACATCACCTCACCAAGCTGCTCGCCACACATCTAAGCACAAGTGCCTCCTGATGTAGGATGCAGTGAAAACTTAGTATGGGTCTCTTTTCATGTTCATGAAGAAGTGCTGCAAATCCTCTGTTTTTCCCCACCATGCACAGAGCACCATCAGTACACACCGAAATAAGTTTATCCATTGGTAGGCTTTTTTCTTTAGTGAACTCAGTGAAAGACTTGAATAAATCCTCCTCTCTTGTCTCTTTCATAGGCAAAAGAGCAAGACTTTCCTCATGTAGTATGCCACCAACAGCATACCTTGCGATTACGCTGAACTGGGACAAATGGCTTATGTCTGTTTTCTCATCCAAAGCGAGAGAAAAGAATGGTGTTGCATTTATGTCCTTTACTTGTGTTGCCTCAATTTGATTTGCCATCATGATGGTACTATTGTGAACAGTTCTTGCCGACAGAGGCATGTCTTTTATTCATTTGATTATCTTGTCTATATCTGAAAAGTCATCAAAAAGTTCATTGGCAACATCAAGCATGAATGTTTTGGCATACTCCCCATCTGTGAATGGCTGTTTCTCACAATTGCTAAAGCACCAGCAAAGCTAGCAGAATTCCAGTCACCTTGTTGGGTCCAAACACGAAGTTGCTGCTGACTAGCTTGCACTCCGCACAGTAGCTCTTGACATGATTTCTTCCTGCTGTCCCCCGCTGGATATTTTGATGCAAATGTAGTATGGCGTGTGTCCAAGTGCCGCTTTATATTTGACCGTTTCATCGAAGCAATTTTATCACTGCATATTAGACACACTGCAGAACCTGCTCTCTCCACAAAACCAAATTCCTCTGTCCATTCCTGCTGAAAAGTACAATACTCCTCATCTTTTTTTCTTCTAGCCATCTTCTTCGTCAAAAGGGTTTCTGCAATTAGCTAGCTGAGTACTTGATTAAAAGGAGGGAAGTTTACTTCCCGACCTCATAACGACCCGTGTACGTTATGCATTATCCAATAAAAATTTGGTGTTGTCCGGGAGGACAGCTGTGATTGGCTCCAGCCACCCGCAACCATGAACATGAGCAGTAGAAAATGAATGGATTGTAATACATGAGAATGTTTTATAATTTTAACGTTATTATTTTTTTTATTAAAGATTTATCTGCAAGCCAGATGCAGCCATCAAAAGAGCCACATCTGGCTCACGAGCCATAGGTTCCAGACCCCTGCTCTATGAAAAACAGTATAGATATTTCTAAAAAATTAAGAATGGATCTACCATGTGACCCAGCAATCCTTCTTCTGGGTATCTATTTGAAAGATTTGGAATGCTTATTCATAAAGATATATGTACCACAACATTCATTGCAGCATTATTCACAATAGTCTATACATGGAAACAATCAAAGTGTTATTTAATGAACAACTGGATAATGAAGACACGGTACATTATAAAATGGAATACTACTCACGCATAAAAAATGATGACATACTGCCATTTGCAACAACATGGATGAATCATGAGCATATCATGCTAAATGAAATAAGTCAGACAAAAAAGGACAAGAACCATGACTTCACTCATATGTGGGGTATAAAACAAAAAGCACCAAACTAAAAAACCTCGTAGACATAAACAACAGTTTGGTGGTTACCAGAGGAGAGGATTGTGAAGGAATAAATAAGGTAAGGGGGTCAAATATATGATGATGGAAGGAGACTAGACTTTGGGTGGTGAGACACAATGCAATATACAGATGTTGTATTATGAAACTGTACACTTGAAACTCATATAATGTTATTACACAATGTGAACACCAATAAATTTAATTTTGAAAAGATAGCCTAATAACAAGCTATAGACTGCCCAAGGATTTTGCACGTTTATTAAAACCTGATGTGGAACTAAAACTTTTCTGCTTGCACAAGCACACAAAATGCACAGCAAACCTTCTCAGTCAGCCAGGCTACCACAGACCACAACAGGGTAGTGGCCCTAACCATCATTATGCATTTTGACTGATCAGGCAGTGGCACAGTGGATAGAGTGTCAGACTGGGACTCAGAGGACCCAGGTTTGAAACTCCAAGGTCACTGGATTGAGCATGAGGTCACCAGCTTGAGTACAAGGTCGCTGGCTTGAGCGTGGGATCATATACATGGCCCCATGGTTGTGGCTTAAAGCCCAAAGTCACTGGCTTGAGCCCAAGGTCGCTGGCTTGAGCAAGGGGTCACTCACTCTGCTGTATAGCTCCCCGGTCAAGGTACATATGAGAAAGCAATCAATGAACAACTAAGGAGCCATAATTTAGAGTTGATGCTTCTCATCTCTCTCCCTTTCTGTATGTCTATCCCTATCTGTCCTTCTCTCTGTCCCTCTCTTTGTCTCTGACACACCCCCCACACACACACACACATACACACACACAACCATTATGCATTTTTATGGTCAGTTAAAAAGACATCTACAGAATAATGGCCTTTCTTACATTATTTTAAAAATCAAGAAGTTAAGGAGAGTTAAGAAAGGCATGAAGAAGGTTTGAAATCTATAAGGAAATTATTTGGCTAAACTTTTAAGGCAATCAGAGTTCCCAATCAGCAGGATCTGCAGAGGTATCTGTCCATCACTCCTAGTAAGGCCCAGCTGACGGGTTTGCAGGTATAATGTTGGCCTGGTATTTACGGATTTCCATGGCTAATTTTTGTATACTAGCTCTTCACCCTTTTCTCTCCAAATGCATATTCTGGCCGACATTACTGTCACTCTCAGGGTATGTCTGCTATTGTAACCTACATGAACCAATATTCATCTCCTAAGAGCTCTACTGCACAAGCTTTTCATGCACATTAGAGGAAAATCAGGCTCCTGCAGGACATCAAAGTCCTTTCGGACCAGGACTTTAACTGTGTTCTTTAGCAGCATTCGAAACTTGGTGGCATTAAATAACACCCATGTGGGCTAGTAATGAAGAAAATCACAACAGGATCCCAGTCTCGGGGCTGACTCCACAGGCCTCAGACGAGAAGTCCTGCTGCTCATCACAGAAAGGTTTCCTCATAGCTCAATACACCCACTAGTCACAATTCTGAAATTACTGATATTTCCTTCAGAAAGGAATGAGAAAGCTTTAATTCACCAAAACATTACAACTTGGACGCGGCGGGCTGGCTCAAGGCCAAATGGGTTGAGCTCCCAAATGCCGAGATGTCATCAAAATGTTAATGGAGAGGAGAGTCCAGCACCGGGTTTCTCTTTTCTCAGCTCCAAACACATTATTCCTTATCCTCAGACGTTTTTGGTTAATTCACTTTCTACCTAGGTCTCACTTTGTTTCTCTAATTTCCTGTCCTGGTGCATTCTTTATCATCCAGTCATTTTTGCCTTGCACATGTCCTCAAACTCGGCAAAGAAAACGAAATGTTTCCAAGGAGTCAAAGAATTTAAGACTCCTCTGAAACTCAATATAAAGGAGAAGAACACAGGCTAGACCATGATTATAAAGCTCCATGTACAATTTCTCTGACTAAATTTCATGTTACACAGTTGGGAGGGATTAATGACATTTTTGACAAATAAACCCTTAGTATGTTCTAGCCAATATTTGATAAGAACCTTAAGACTAAGGCTGGGTTTGTAAAGGGTTCAGGGGATGGGGAGAGAAGGCCATAAGGCTGTGTTTTCTTTTTGGGTGTGTGTGTGTGTTTGTTTATTTATTTATTGTGATTACATAGATTCTAGTGTCTCCCCAAAGGCTGTGTTACTTCATCCCAATATTCAAGGAGCCAGCCACACTGCCAATGGCAAATGGCAGTCTTTGCTCAGGCAAACGTATTCCTGTCAAAACATAAAGGATTCTGGAAACAGGTTTTGCCAGGAGCAAAGGAAATAGCGATACAACTAAGTTATACACTTAAGTATACCGTAAAGAACAAAAAGATGGCTCCAATTAGGATTAGACCCTATCCTTATATTATTCATGAAAAATCAAATGAGGTATATAATATTGAGCCTTGTAAAGACATCAGGTTTCCTAGGCACTATTTTCAAGCAAAATTCCAAATATTTTTTGACTTCTGTAGAAGACAAACATATAAGAAAGCAAAACTCTAATATCGAAAAAAAAAACAACAACAAAAAACAAAAAAATTAAGACACAGGCAGTAAAACAGACAATAGAAGAATCTCTTTTTCTATTACCATAATTTGTGAGTAGGGGAGGGTGAGGAGTTAAAAAGTGGACCATGTACCAAAGCCTGGATAAATAAATAAGATAGTGTTTTCAAGTCAGACTTCATTTACATTAATACATCCTGTGGCTCTGGGCTGCCATTATCATAAATTCTAGGCCCATAACAAGTTGGGTACTGAATTACCAGACATTAGAAACATGGTTTATCTGAGCTAGACCAACAGGAGAACTGACCCGATCTTCTACTGCCTATACAACAGCTGGATGGAATTGCTAAAATATGGGATGTCATTATGCTGTTTTCCCAATGGAATCTTCTCAGAGCTCCATTCTGTCTACTCCAATTACTGAGACCTTTAACCATGTTATTCTATCAAAGTCAGTATGAGCCCAATGAAACACCGAACTACTTTCCAAATAGCGTACATAAAGGTAATTTCATCTTTATGCAAACGATTCAATATATCTTTGAATAATTAACAGTATGTCTAACTGGACAAAATTTAAAAACTCTCTCCTTCCTTTTTCCCCTCCCTTCTCTGAGAGACAGAAAAGGAAAGCGAGGGAGAAAGATGAGAAGCATCACCTCATGGTTGCTTCACTTTAGTTTTACATTAATTCCTTCTTAATTCCTTCTCATATGTGCGTTGACCAGGGGGCTCAAGCCAAACCAGCAACCCTGGGCTCAAGGCCAGTGACCTCCGGGCTCTAGCCAGCAACCTTGGGATCATGTCAATGACCCTGCACTCGAGCTGGCAGGCCCATGCTCAAGCCAACAAGCCCACGCTAAAGCCGACTTGGGGTTTGGAAACAGGACCTCAGCATTCAGGGTTGATATTCTATCCACTGAGCCACCTGTTGTAGTTGTAAAGTTCATACCAAGTGTGGAGCAGTTTTCAGTCCCAGAAAGGACTTGAATATCAAAGAAGAGATCCCTATGGTACTATGATCCCACATTATCTCTTAGAATACCAAATACTATAAATTTCAAAGCTAAGATTTTCCCAATATGATCTGTTGTGAAATTACAAAAATTTTATTTAAGAAGTCATGACAATGTACTAGGGAAAAGTTTTTTAAAATGTAGGGCTGCAAGGAGAGGCTAAAATAATGCTTTAGTTTTCAGAAACAGTAACCTTTCCTATAGGTGGAAGATTTTCGCTCCATTCTGGGAAAATTGAAAAAAAGGCAAGAAAGTTCATGTAAAGGCTGGATGAACAGAATGAAAAAGACAAAGATCAAAGAATTTGAAATATTTCTTCCTCACTTGTTTGTAACTCAAATTAAAATTTACACATCAACCACCACACATATACACATTCAGATACTCATGCCCATCCATTACACAAACATTCTAACACCTGTTTCATGTGATGGATTGTCCAAGTCATGCACATTTTCTCAATTTTTGAAAATATTTCTGATTAATATGCTGTCCACATTCATTTCACAGGAAATACTATACTAAGCATAATATAACCTTTACCTGAAAAGCTGTCATTATTGTGTAAAATATTATAATACACAGGAATGGGTGACAAATCTTTCGAAAATGCCCATGGAGAATTCAGAATACAGTATCTGGTTACCTTGTGCAAAATTCCCAGCACACTGACAAGTAGAGATTCTTAATAAATGTTGAGCTATAATCTGTATGCTGATGAATGATGAGGGGCAACTTGGTTCTTTTGTTTTCAATCACAGGCATCACATCTCTAAGGTTCCCACAAAAATAACCCGATAGTGACAATAACAAGAGGATTGGGCAAGGAGGAGGAGAGCATGGATCAGTTGTGCTCAAGCTCTAGAGAAATCAGAGAGTGCAGCAGATTTCTTGCTGCTTTGTTGCTACTGATGATGAAATGAGACAATGGAAAAAACAGTACAGTATTTTGGTTAAACTTAAACTGTCAAATAAATTTACAGTGTTGCTATAAAATGACAAGATATAGAGAAATATTCCAAGTTTGTTATCCTTCGAGCTGCTCTTCAGTTTGATAGAGAATGAGATTAAAATCACCAACAGATGAAACCCATGATGCAACAGACCTCTTAGACATTTTAAGGTGCATGGAAACTAACACAATAACCCTCAGACATCTTCACAAACAACACATTTTTGGTTTTCTTCTGCTTTTATCTGTCACATTATTTCTAAGCAAATTCTGCAGGATGATAGAATCACTGGATTTCAGAGTGGAAGGACTCACAGACATTACGGAGGATGCAGACTGACTCAGGGCTAGTCAGGTGCTCTCTGCCCAACCACTAACACAACTACATGGCAGGGTTAAACTAGTAAGCACCCTGCTTTCATTTAGGTCTCTCCACCCAAACTTTGTATACCTTTTATATAACTCAATGCCATTACAGCCAGCCAATAATTTATGGCATTTAAATTGTTAGTTTATTAACGCTAATTGAGCAGTATATATATATATATATATAGAAGAGTGCTATTTGTCCTATTAGGTTAATTATTCCTTTAACTGCTTAAGAAAATATAATCTATAGTTTAAAAGAAATAAACACAAATTTCATTTTCTTCCCAGGCTTCTCTTAACCACATTTTGCACAAGAGGAAGGTCTGAAGTGTCAGAATGTACACCTGATCGAAATGCACAAGGATTGCCCAGAATGAAATGGAGTGAACAAACCACGAAACATCTCTAAAAGCATCCCATGAATAAAATTTGAAGGCTCGACAATCTAAAACTGTCTTAGGCCAATTTCAACTTTCACTTGTGAAATTTGTCATTTCTCATACTCTGAAAAAGGTGAGTACATAGAAGTTCTACATTTGACCAATAACAGCATATTTTAAAAAAAACAATAATAATACTAAGTTCCTGCTACTCCTAGGAAGTACATCCACTTCCCTGGAATAATTCCAACATTCCATTTAAATAGAATGTATTTTCTAAAATTTCAAACTGCCTTTCCTTAATTACACAATAGACCTGTAATAAACTTCAGCCGTATTATTTTCAAACAAACAGTAAACCAGATGTTTGGTACTTATATGCAAAATTGAGCTCTCATTGTGAAACCAAATTAAATTAATATGAACTCCAGAATGAAGCAAAGCCCCAGTGAAAACAAAAACAAAACAACCAAACGAAAAACATGCTTTTTTATTTTGTTTTGTGGCTTGTTAGTCTTGGTCATTTATCTGTTTTTCTTTGTGTCTGAGAAAACACACACCCTTCCCCACCCCCACTGTTTTATCAAATTAGCATGTTTATTTAGATTTTGTAAAAAAAAAAGGGGGGGGGGAGACAAAATAAAGAGCCCCAAATATTATCATGTCTCTTGGTTCAAAATCAGTCAATGTCAGCTATTTGTTAGGCACTGGTTTTAAATACATTACATATGTTAATTCTCACACACACAAAGATGGTTAGGGCTATTATTATACTATCAGCCCCATTATACAATTAGAGCGAGAAGTGAAGTAACTGAGAAGGTCTAGTTCTGGCAGGGCTGGAACTCACATTCAGGAGGGCAGATTCCAAAATCTGTTGTCTTCACCATGGGCCAACAGCGAGCCCAAATGATGGTGGTTCAAAATAAAGGAGTGGTGGTAGGGAGAGTCAAAGGTCATTTTATTTGCAGGTTAATTTTCTAACTATAAATTTTAGACCTCTTTTCTTTTTTAAAATCCGATATAATAAATCTTATTTTGTTGTGACAATCTAATAATAAAAAGAAGTCTCAAGTCTTTCTCACTGTCCAACACACTCCCCACCCACGCCACATCAATGCCGCTGAAAACCACTTCAATCAGGACCTTCGGTGCACAGTGACGTGGCCGGCATGGCTATTCCAATGCCATGTTCCCAGCGGGACTGGGACTGGCAATATGTCAACCTACCTCTCCACTCCTTCACCAATAATAGTTGAAAAATGTCTACAACCAAAGTGCTCTCTCAGCTGACATCAAATAAAAAGTGGACATGAGAATTAAGCAGAGAGATAAGATGAGGCATATTTTTAAAAAAATATCCAGTGTTTATCCAACACTTACAGGTTGACCCCTTTTGTCACTTACAATTTCAAACCCTAATCTCATTCAGAAAATGTATCTGCTTTGATATAGGAAGAGTCAAGAGAAGAAGGCATACCTGAAGGCCAGGTCAATTGAGTATTAAATTCCTATAGTGTCACATTTCTGAAAGAAGGCATGAGTGGTTGGAAAATTTAGCATCAAGGGGAATTAAGGTTTTTTCACTCAATTTTTAGAATGCCCTAATACGTGATGGTGAACCTATGACATGCGTGTCAGCCTGACACACATAGCCATTTTCGATGGGGCTGCATGCAGAGAAGGACATTTCATCCTCGGCTCCTACACGGCCAGGTGCAGTAGCCGAGGATAAAACATTTGCTGTAGTGTAGACACTCTGTGCCGGAGGTCTGTAGGCCCAAACAATAGAACTCTGGCACAGAGCGTCTAGTTCTGGGACTTCCTGTTAGGCCGTTTTTCTCGAAGTGACACACCACCTGAGTTATGCTAGGTTTTTTGGCGAATTTTGATACACCAAGCTCAAAAGATTGTCCATCATTGCCCTAATATATGAGTTAACACTAGTCATCTGGTTCAAGATTTAACAATTTGTCAATATACAACAGCTTATCTGATTTATGATAAGCCACTGGTTGTCTGGATTACACAGGTGCTCCCTTTTGTTACTCTTGATATTTATGTCAACAAGTATTTATTTAAACTGGAAGTCAAGAAAAACAGTTTTCTAGTAACACTGATTACTCATCATCTGAAATGGGTTTTTGTTTCCCTCTGATTTATAGGACTACGTCGAGACGAACATTTAAAAGCTGGTACCACTTCTGTCAACACTATTGCTTATTGGCGGAATTCATTAAACCACACTGACTTCTTTTGCATTTTAATGCTAAGTAAAAGGGAAAAAATAGAGAAGGTTTACATTAGCGCGGGATATAATTTTAAGATGTTAATGCCATTTTATTCTCCAAAAAAGGAAAAAGAATAATTTTACAGTTACTGCCAAAGAAATAAAATGTATGAGCCCAGGCCATTCTGATACCATGACAGGGGAGATAAAAAGGAAATACTTCTAATAATAATAACTATATCCAAGAAAGCACCTATTTCCTTCTTAATTTATTTTTAAGTATTTAAAGGTAATGAAAAAAAAATTAACCCATGATTCTGACAACATCTCAAAGCACCACGGTTGATCTAGATGTATGGAATTATATGTGAGGAGATATATTTAAGGACAATCTGCACACAGCATGGTACCTGTTCAAATATCTTTGTCTGGAGCAAAAACATGTGGGTGCCTCAAACAGAGTGAGGCATGAGATCAGCCACTGAATCAAGAGAATACTTATAGAAATTTTCACTTGAAGTTCAGAGAGAAATCATTAATGAATTATTGACTTAAAAATCCCAAAATCAGGGCCTTAGGCTAAAAGTCAACCAGGGTAGAAATACTGGCTTTACCTGATGTTAACAGCATAGTGCTCAGCGGCTCCCCCTCTACCAGTGGCCAACCTGGAGATGGGATTTTCCTCTCAGGAGGAGCAGGACTGTATTTGGAGAATGTCTGGATGAAGATCCTTAAACACATAACAAGTCTAAAATAGACTTCCCAGGTGTTCAAGAGGTTAAAACATTTCCCCATGTGATACTATCTATTAAAATGCAAATGTAAAAAAAGAAATGAAAGAAAAATATTTCCAGAACAAAGACCTTGATTTTATGAGAGTTTTCCATTTAACCACAGTATTTTAATAAATTCCCAAAGTGTGCTTTGAAGCTTGTCATCTTTTTTTCTAGATATTACGAAAAAAGTTTCTTACCTACATGAGGAGGCAGTTTTTCAAAGATCAATTCTGGTTACCAAGAATGAGAAGAGTGCTTGACAGATCCTAGTTGATTTCATGATAACATTACTTACAGAGAAAATGCCATCGCTTACATCCTCCCTACTGTCAAAACATTTGTAACACACTTGTAAAAAGCCCAAAGAGAAATGTGTGTGATTCTTATAAAGGGCAACAATTGGAAGTCCCAACTTCCCTCTCCTCTGAAAAGAATAATTTTCAGAGGTGAACTCTAAGCATCCAGTCAGAGAGTCGGTATAATCAAGTCGGATTAGAAACCAGGTTGAGTTTGCTGTAAATTTAGAGATTATAATCTTAAATAAATACTCACTTAGTTCTGTTTTTTAAATTCCTCTCACACTCTCACTAATGTGATTTCATTCTGAAAACAATCAATTCATCTTGAATTTCCAGACACTTTTTGAAAATTTTATGAAAGCTAGGCCAACCACTTACGTAACTGATTATAAAAAAGAAACGCGCCATAGGGCTACATGTGAGTGCTATGTGTACACCTGAATCAAGATCTCTGTTCTACAGCTGTATTAAATTTTGAATCTGTATCTTTTTTATACGAAATCAGAATATTGGCATTTATTAATAAAAAAAGAAAGAAACAATCCATGATCTGCAATTATTTCAGCCCATAAATGTCTTGAAGACAGGGACTTTTTGCCCCAATGCTTGAGAACACCACTGACAACTGGTAGATAACCAACGAATGCTTGATGAGTGAAAAAGCCCCCTTTATTACCTGTTAGAAAGTTGAGGCCAAAAAGAATGATGTGAATGGCACTATTCCAAAGCTAAGTTCCTAGCAGAACTGGGACATTGCAACATTGTAACTCCCTGTCTAATAACCGTTTTAAAATAGTTTATTGGTGTTTTTCAATGAATGCAGTCCTGTTTACATCTTAAGTGCATGTAGTTTATAAGGTAACACTACAAGGTACCACATATTCAACATATAACTGCAACATTTGTTGTCAATGCATAACTAAACTCCAAGGAAATGTATCAGGTGCCCTGGCTGGGTAGCTCAGTTGGTTAGATCATCTCCCGAAGTACAGAGGTCGCCAGTTCCATCCCTGATCAGAGCACATACAGGAATAGTTTGATGTTCCTCTCTCTCTCTCTCTCTCTCTCTCTCCTCCTTTCTCATTGAAATCAATAAATGTTTTTTTGAATTTTATTTTATTATTATTAATTTTAATGGGGTGACACCAATAAATCAGGGTACATATGTACAATGAAAACATCTTCAGGTTATCTTATCATTCAATTATGTTGCATACCCTAAGAACACCATAGCACTGTTCGAAAAGAAGAAATGCGCCCCCATGTTCGTGGCAGCATTGTTCACAATAGCGAAGATCTGGAAACAGCCCAAGTGTCCGTCAGAGGACGAGTGGATTAAAAAGCTTTGGTACATATATACTATGGAATACTACTCAGCCATAAGAAATGATGGCATCGGATCATTTATAACAAAATGGATGGACCTTGATAACATTATACGGAGTGAAATAAGTAAATCAGAAAAAAAGGAAAACTGAGAACAGCATGATTTCATACATAGGTGGGACATAAAAGTGAGACTATGAGACATGGACAAGAGAGTGGTGGTTACGGGGTGGGGGGAGGGAGGGAAGGGTGGGATAGGGAGGAGGGGAGGGGCACAGGGAAAACCAGATAGAAGGTGACAGAGGACAATAATTTTTTTTTTAAATAAGTGTATTAGGTGTTTGATGGTTTCATTTCCTTGACTGACAGACAAAAGAACTTGGAACCTTGTATAGTCTATCTAGTTCCATGAACTGCAGCTTCCAAGAACCAGTATATATGGTTTTCTCTTCATTCCATCACATATCAGAAACAAAGTCCACCATAAATTATCTATTACAAATTCTACTTTTGAAAGTAAATTATAGGGAAGAGTTCAATTTAATATAAAAACCAAGTATAAGACAAAAAGGCTCTATCTATTTCAACTCTGTGAAGTTCCATTGTTTATGGGCAGGGTATGGACAGATGCAAATACACTCCTGAAACCACCCCTTCTTCTATCCAGACTGTAAATACTTGCTAATTAGCTGCAATGTGCCTAATCCTGGGCTCCAAGGCTTTCGTGGTAACTACAATAGATACGCTCATAAAGAGCCCAAGGCTAGGAGGAGGGACAGGGAGTCAACACATAATTACCTAAATTATAATTTAACTGTAATTGTAACAAGTACTATAAAAATATGATTTAAAACACAACAAAATTTTAAACTTTATGTGAAATGAAATGTCAGGCTCAATGTGTAAATATCTGGATTTTTTTCCACCAATTTCTTTATGGCAAAACAAATAACATTTACAATAAAGGGGGGTGGGGAAGAAATGAGAACAGAAGATGAAGAGTCCAGTTATAAAATGAAAATAAAAGTTCACCCATGGTTTCATCTGAAAAATTCAGAATCAAGCAAGACGAACAAATGATATGACGAGTAAGTCAAAATAGTGTTCATAAAACAAAGTACCAAATGCAAATAACAGCTGTTCATTGCAGAAGGGCATGAACTTGAACTTGGAGCCCCAAAACAGAAAATGTGTGGGTCAAGAATTTAAAAATTGCCTGACCAGGCTGTGGCGCAATGGATAGAGCGTCAGACTAGGATGCAGAAGACCCAGGTTCGAAACCCCAAGGTCGTCAACTTGAACATGGGCCCATCTGGCTTGAGCAAAAAGTTCGCCAGCTTGGACCCCAAGGTCGCTGGCTCCAGCAAGGGGTTGCTCGGTCTGCTGAAGGCCCATGGTCAAGGCACATGTGAGAAAGCAATCAATGAACAACTAAGGTGTTGCAACAGCAACGAAAAACTAATGATTGATGCTTCTCACCTCTCTCCGTTCCTGTCTGTCTGTCCCTATCTATCTCTCTCTCTGATTCTCCCTCTGTCCCTGTAAATAAATAAATAAATAAATTTAAAAATTAAAATAAACACTGAACAAATGTTGTTTTGGTGAAAGTGATTCATTTCACCAATTGTCGTGAGACACCAACATTTTTTATGAGAGCTGCCTACAGAAAATATGCCTCAAGGAGAGCGCTACAGAGACACATGTGTAAAGTAAGAACCGGGCCAAGGGATGAGCGTCAGACAGGCACCAAGGGCCACTCGCTGCCTGAATTTGACACAGATAACTATTTGCTGGCCTCTCTTCAGAACCTTATAATTTAAAATAAATACACAAAGGAAGAAATAAAATACCTGAACAAAAAATAAAGTCAAACATTTCAGAGGAAGCACTTGGCATTATAGCAGAATGGAATAGGAAGGAATTTCAATCCAGCAGATCAGCCTTGATTCCCATTTGGTGCCAGAAGGCTATGCTTTACACGTATCAGGCTCTCAATAATGTACTTCTCAATAATTTTTCATGCTGAAACTGGCCAAAAAAAAACTATCATAGTTTCTCTTGAAATGGTGGTACAAAAACAATGAACTGTGCCATAAAGAGACTGATGCATTTTCTATCACAAAAAGCTAAAATGTTGAAGTAATGAGGAGGGAAGAGGAGTATTTTTAAATGACAGTACTTGAATTTCTGTAAACTAAATTATTTCTAAAACTTATAAATTACACTGAAGTATTTAATTTATAAAATACCATATATCACATGTCCCATGTAATGCCAAATTATTGAGCATACTAACTCCAGAAACTGGGATATACCAGGTAAGTCCTGAGTACCAAAGACTGCCTAGTTCTAAATTCTAAGATGTGAAACCAATAAAAACCTAGGAGATTGGGGTCATTGACATCATAGCCACAAACACTAGAGTAGTGAACTTATGTGAGATATATATGTATCACTTAATATATTCATGATTAGAAAATAAAAAACACGAGTAATATATTACATAATAACAAAACAACCTTGAACAAGGCACAAACTTCCAAAATCTTATCTTTTTAATATTTATTGGACAACCACATAGTGCTTTTTCTGTTACTATGTTGTCAGTATTTCTCTGTGATTGTTATGGAGAAAAAACATGAATTAAAAGTAATCAGAACATTCTAATAGATTAAAAATGTACACCAAAATGGTGCAATATTTACCAGTAGTAGAAAAGTGCTGTAATAATCACATTTACAGAGATTAATGACAAAAGAACAATAGTAATCAAATATATGTAATTATGTAACTATTTAAACTCATAACAAAGGCTTTTATGATACTATTAGCAGTAAATGAGCAACTCCCATAAAATATGACTAAATATCACTCTGATAAGAGTTTAAGTACATATAACCATTGTTATGTGAAAAAAACATTATTTTTAATATGTGACAACCGACAGTATTTAATTACCACACCTACTTCAAACTACTAGCTATTTCATTCAAACCTGAAAAAATAATATTTATGTGGCTATTGAGAATCATTATGATTGATGCAATCTTTTGTGTTACTCCCTTTATAGTCACTTGCATTTGTTATTATTAACAAGGAAAAATGAAAGAGGAAATGTGTGTTTTTGTTTTGCAACAAAGCTTTTCTGATGGTGACTAACTTCTTCCTTTGAACACAAAAAGCCTGTTAAACTAACTAATGTACTTATAAACGTGTTCTTGACAATGTGCACTAAGCAAAAAAAGGAAGAACAAAACAAAAAGCCTGTAGGACTTCTGCCAGAATTAAAAGCAACCCAGGCAAGGAGAGTACATGAAAGCTGTCAGGATAGTTGTTAGTCTTATTCTCAATTTCTTACAGCTTATCTGCTCTCAAGGAAGAAAAATCATAGTTTCTTTTAACCATATCCACAAACAGATCTCACTTGCAAGGAAACATGTAGAGTGAGTTGGCATGAATGGGCATATTACCAATTTTCCAGCATCACTATTGAATATTTATGTCAGTGACGAATGATGACACTGGTGAAATATTTTAACGCGAAGCCTTGCCTTGTAAATCGTCTGAGTGATGCTGTGTCAAAACAACACCTACCATAAATCAGAGGTTTTAGGACCAGTATTTCTTGTTCTAACATGCTACCTGCTCAGCAGAATCACTTGTGTGAACAGGCATAGATTAATGTGTGCTAAGCAAAGCCATCTTACCTCCTAACTCATAGAGCTATAATTTAACAGGTCTATTATCGTCAAGGTAATTTTGACAGGGCTGAAATAGTATACTTGTTAAAAATACTCATTTAGCCCTAACTCTAGTGGTCATTTGAACTGAACAAACACATAGGTGCCCTTACAATTATCTTTCTTCTCTACTGATGACTATTTTTCTGATAAGACAGTGGAATGTTGACAATTGATTTTATAAATAGCATAACAAGACAGTTCTTCTGGTAGTACAAAAAGCTCACTATGTTGCTTCCAGTTCACTTTCACTTCTCCTCAAGTTATTTATTTAGCAACGTGTAGTGGATGCTAAGGAGTCTATTTCCAGGCTGAAGAAACAGACAGTAAGTAGTTCAAACCCTACTCGCCACAACCCTCAGCTCACACAACACATCCTAATCAAGGTTGTTTTAGATTTGTGAAATCACCTGCAAGGCCTCATTTCCCACTCAGTCAAGTTGGAAATCTTAATCCATGGGGCAATTCTAGATTTTTGACTATGGAGGACACAAGAAAATGTGTCTCTTAAACTCTAGTGCAAACACTCCTTTTCCATATACCCCAAGGGGTACAAGAATCTTACACCAAAGAATAAAAATGGCAAAAGACATTAGTATGCTTATTTTCCTCTCTTTGTAGTGTTTTGGCCCTAATTTAACTTGATCTATAAAGAAAAAATGAATGCAAATTCGCACTTTTTTTTACATTGGATGCAAACACACACACACACACACACACACACACACACACACACACACACACACACACCCCAGAGCAGGAAAAAGGAAAATCAGTTGTGTGAAATGATCATACAGGCCACAGCCCAATATTAATTTTGCACTTCCCTGAGAGAATAAACTCATCATCTACTAATCAACTGACAACAGCAGCTCGGTTTCTTAAAGCCAAATTAACAAATTGAAAGCAAATAAATATTTATCTGGAATTCATTACAGTCAACTCACTTGGCCAAGTGTTGTATCCCCATAATTAGGCATGAAAAAAAAACAAGACAACTATCCACTCTTCTTGTCTCCAAAACAAAGGGTGAAAATCTAAAGACTTGATAAGAATAAATCGTCTCTGCTGACTCTGATGGCATGAAAGAAAGCTGAAGAAACTGTGGTCCTTTCTCCCTGAACTCATGTGTGATTCGGGTCACACGAATGACCACATCCTACCCTTTAGTAATTAAAACGTATCCAGTCAAGATGCCAGCAGCTGCCTATTCCAGTTACTAGGCGAGAAGGAATCAATTCAGAAACTTAAATGACCTTGTTTGAAATACTAGATATTCTGGGACAATTGTGAGTAATTTTTTATAAACATAATAAACCACAATGATATTTTTAAAATCTCATATCAACACCGCAAACTACAGAGACCCACGCTATAAAAATGGAATTTCCCAGAAAGCTTTCAAAGAAAAACAACCAGGTTTTGTAACAAGGTGCTCTTACACTGTATCCCTGAAATAACGTAGATCATGCTGCCCTCTTGTGCCAAAACAAATTCTGCCCATGTAAGGGAAACAGGACTGATATCTAAAAGAGAAATCACCTCTTAATTTCTGAATGAATTACTGTGCCCTGGGATTTGTATTACCCGTGTATGAAGATCTGACAGAACTTAAAACATGGCTAGAGTGATAGACGACAAAAGTCAACGAAGGAAAAGACAGGCACGGCCAACAGCACAGAGACACAGAGCGCATCTACAAGAGACTATTCAACTCAAGTGGCAATCAGACTGAGTAGGAAGTGTGGGGCACCTGGGAATGTGTGGCTCCGTCACTGACACCCGTGATACCATTAGAAACAAACATCTTGGAAGGAAAGGATGAAAACTGGAGGAGGCTGAGAACAAGGAAAGTGAAAAGAAGAAAGAGAAAACTAGCTTTTTGCCATTCTGAAGCCACACACTAGCTGATTCCAATTTTACCCAAATAACTAATCTGTCAGGTTATGAAAGAACAGGAGGCAAAGTATCACGTTACATAGACAATTAAACTTCACGCAGCCATGTCTGAGTTCAAAATGGTCCTGTAGCCTGAAGCGATGGAACCTTCTTACCAATCAGCTCTCAGAAATGGATAAGCTACAGAGAAACTTCACTACTGAGAAGAAATATGCACTTTCCTTACATCCTAGGGAGAGAAATGGGGACTTGGGCAGGGCAGCAGTGTTCCAGGACCCTACCCTGAAGGTCTGGTTTTCACATATGTGCAAAGCGTCTGTCTCCCACTGATGAACGAAATGTGAGGATAGGGGGAGGAAATTCTAGAAGGGAGATGTCATATCTGGGGTGGGAGTGCCCAGGAATGAGCATAACAGACATTGCCACAATCCAGATAAGGGTCACTGAGAATGCTCCCACAGAAGTGGGACTGGAGGTAGGTTCAAAAGGGATCTCTGGCCAGACCTCCACAAATCCAAGCTGGGCTGTGGTTCGGGCAGATCCAGCAGTTTCCAGTTTCTGCTTCAGACACCTTCCAAGTCTAGCTTGCGAAACTATACACAGTCCCAAACTTACAATGGTTGGACCTAAGATTTTTTAACTTACTCTTTTTTAACTTTACAATGGTGTGAAAGCTGTATGTATTCACTGGAGAGCATACTCCAAATATTGGATTTTGAGCTTTTCCCAGACTAGAAATATATATATATATATATATATATATATATATATATATATATATACACACACACACACACACACACACACACACACACACACACACATACATATATCAGTGGTTTGTACAAAATCAGGGTGGTTAACTCTTTCATGGCTAGCATGAAATTTCTGGTGGACTGGTGGTTGAAAATCACTGATGTTCATGTTCTGTATGAGACTCTCTTGAGATGTGGGACAGTGGCAGTGAGATGACTCTGCCCAACTGTAGGCTAACGTAAGTGTTCTGAGCACGTTCAAGGTTGGCTGGGCTAAGCTCTGATGTTTGGTAGGTTAGTTATATTAAATGCATTTTCCACTTATGAGAGTTTCAACTTACATAGCTTTACCAAATGTAAACCCTCAAAGTCGAGGAGCATCTGTATACACTGACAAAAGGTCTAGCTGTCCTCTCAGTTTTCTAAAATCGGGGAGGTCATCAGGATCCTTACTGACTTCAGAGTGGCCCTGGGAGTGTGCGCTGAATAACAAAGTATTAAGAAAAGAAAGACATGCTTCCTGATCTCTACGCTGCTCAGAGAACATGCCCTGTAACCCCAGGGAGAGACATTACGCTGGCCACTGTACACTTTTAATGGAACTTAAAAATTGAGCATGTTGACTTCTTTACTCTAGAGAGGAATTTTTTTAAAATATTATATAACCATTAAAGTACCTAGAATCAGTGATGTAAACCATGAGACTTAATTCATAGTTTTGGCTTATTCTTCCCATTGTAGAAATACAAAAATTCCATCCAAATGCAAGTTTAAAATCTCAGCATTTCTTTAATTAAAAGCACCTTTTACTCTACCACTGAAAGAGTAAAATAACTAACGGCCCCTAAACATTTTGGGCAAACTAGGCCTATATCTTCAGAGTACTTATTTGGGCTTCTATAGTATTTTCTTGAAGGAAAAGGCCCTGCCAATAGATACAAGAGGGGGAGGCAAGATAAGCACTCCTGTGTTGCTTTGAGATTAGCAACCTCACAGATTTAGACTTGGTCCCAAATCCCTGAATAAGTAACTCAATACGTAGAACAGTCTTGAACATGAAGAGACGAGTTAAATGCGGTCATGAGCAGTCAGAGGCTGTGATAACAGAAATTCAGTCCCATTTAATGCTGTAAACTTGATGACTAGTTTTGAAATTAGCTGGCAAAGTGGAGCGATTTTACAGCTGTAATAGTTCGTAAGTCTTCCAATCACCTTCTAACTACAGCTATAAGAAGACGGTAGATTTGTGTGGGTCTCTGCAGTTTACAGTTCCTTGTGCTTCACACATTGTCTGGACTAAACAACATTTGTTAGTAAATCTATGCACGATGCTTTCTGGGAGAGTCTTCCTTAGTCCTCACAACAGCCTTGTGAAACAGGAAGGGCAGCAGCAATTATTTCCATTTGCCAGGTGAGGATGTTCTGAGATGTCATCATTGTTAAGATTCACCAGGCATTGGTCATGTCCTAAGCACTACTCTAAGCACTGTGAATGTTGTTAACCTGTTTAATTCCCACAACATCTTAATTAGGTAGGTGTGAACCGCATCCTTATTTCACAGATGAGAAAACCCAGGCACAGAAAAATTAAGTAACTAGCACATAAGTATTAATATAACTATAACCAGCTATTACTTAGTAACTAGCACCAGGACTGAAGCCAGGCAGCTGGCTCTAGAGTCCACACTTTTAACCATGGCAACATCCTGCTTTGAGATTTGCTTGCCCAATAATATCTATGTGCTCTGGCCTGGGTCACATGGCAAGTCAATAGCCAAACCAAGACTACTCCTGGACTCCCTCCAATCCCCTTCCCTGCCTCTAAAGGTTCTGTCAATTGTTACCTGCAAACACAGAGCCACCTTGGGCCTTACACAAGCCTACCTAACTTAACAGCGTGGGGATATATGCCAATGACCTAACTCTTCATAGGGATCCAGGTCAGAAGGCAAACTTCAGAAATAAGACAAATCAAAGGCCTCTGGACTGAAGCACTGACCACTTGGAAACCACCAGGCACCCAGATATCAAGAAATGTACTACTGACAACCCATCTGGCAGGTATGGCCAAGCCTCTAATTGGTAACCAAAAGTCTCCTTTAGAACTACAGAGCTAATAACTCTTATTGAAGAGAAGGTTAGCATTTCACCCATCTTACATTTTCACTGCCATTTTAGGTAAACCTCATAGAGCATGTGCTAGAGCTCTGGTTTTGAAATGGATAGGAAATGAAAGAAAGAAACACACAGCCTGTCTCATGTGCAAAGAATCCTTATAAGAATGTCCTTCCTAAAGGATGGCCCAATTTGCCTGACCAGGCAGTGGCCCACTGGATAGAGCATCACCTGGGACACAGAGAACCCAGGTTAGAAACCCCAAGGTCACAGGCTTAAGCACGGGCTCATCCAACATGAGCATGCACTCAACAGCTTGAGCATAGGATCACAGACATGACCTCATGGTCACTGGCTTGAGCCCAAAGGTCCCTGGCTTGAAGCCCAAGGTTTTTAGCCTGAGCCCAAGGTCACTGGCTTGAGCAAGAGATCATTAGCTTAGTGGAAGCCCTTGGTCAAGGCACATATGAGAAAGCAATCAATGAACAACTAAGGCACCACAATGAAGAACTGATGCTTATCTCCCTTCCTTCCTGTCTGTTCCTATCTGTCCCTCTCTCTGTCTCTTTCTCTCTCTCGGTCTCTTGCAGAAAACAAAATTTAAAAAAAGGATGGCCCAGCTAAATACTATGCCAGTGATGGGCAATCTTTTGAACTTGGTTTGTCAAAATTCACCAAAAAACTGAGCATAACTTGGGTGGTGTGTTACTTCAAGAAAAACGGCCTAAGTGGAAGTCCCAGAACTAGATGCTCTGTACTGGAGTTCTGTTGTTTTGGCCTACAGACCTCCGGCCCAGAATGTCTACACTACAGCAAATGTTTTATCCTTGGCTACTGCAACTGGCCGTGCAGGGGCCGAGGATGAAACGTCCTGCTTGGCATTCGGCCCCATACTTCTCCGGTATGTGGCTGCATGCAGTCGCGTGTCATCAAAAATGGCTACGTGTGTCAGTGCTGACACGTGGATCATAGGTTCACCATCACGGTACTATGCAATACAGCCAATGTTTAAGCAGCTAGTCAACTACATTTAAATATGTTTGTATTGAATATATTGTGTTTCATATGCCCCACAACAAATGGATTCCTAAAACATTCTGCAAAGAAAACATTCACTTATTTTTCCACACACATAAAATGGAAAAAAAGTATGTATGCCCCTTATTCAGATTTTCTCTGGCAGAAAAGCTTCTGTCAGTGAAGTATTTTGTGGAAAATGAATCAACGTGCATAGTAATTTGATTCCAAGCATACCTTCATTTTCAAATACTGAAATGCTATCAGACACTAAATGTGTTAATAGGATACATTTACTAAGAAACTTGGTATCTGACTTACCTATTGGATTTCTATCAAAGAACAATATTGGAGCTCTCAAAATGGACCCAAACATTTTGTTGTGTAAAGTTTGAGAACAATTAACAAGGACGTGGAAGACCAAGAGAGATCTTGCTATGCCGAAAATGATGGTAGCTATAGTTAAACCTGAAATAAAGAAACATCACTCAGCACAGGATCTCTGCATTTCATTCAACAAAACTAAAGCATGTCAGTCAGTTTCTAAACATATTACATGTTTTATTCCATAAAGGATATGGAGTCTCTGAAGAGTTTAATGTATTCTCAAGATACATTTATAAAGACTACAAAATAATTTTTTGCTCAAATAGAAACTGTATGGAGGAAAAACCAGGTGTAAACTATAATTTCATTCTAGTCTTTCCTAATTCAATTACAAGTTCTATTAAAAACTCAGAAGACAATTATAAAAAGTAATTGATCTTCCCTTCTCCATATTCCAAATCTTAATATATATATATATATCTCATGCTCTAAAACTGTGGTACGTTTTGATATCAGCATGTGACAGTAACAGGGAAGAGGAGGAGAAATAATGGCCATTTCCTTGTTAAACAAAAACACAACGCTCCTCTCCAAGGAGCGTTAAAGAATATGAAAATATATTAAGTTGAAAGTAGCAAATCTCTTAAATAACTGAACTGCAAGAAAACACAATTCATGTGTTAACATAATTTATTTAAATGAGGAACTAATCTCTCACTGTTTTACAGAAGTAAAACATTTTTAAATGAACATAATCACTTAAATTATATATTTTATTAATGACAAAAATGAATATTTACGATGCTCATAAAACTTAAAATAGTGCTCCTAACATCTCTTAAACTCACAGTGCTGCATAAAGTGGAGATAACTTCTGTAATAAATATCTCATTAAGCACTCCCCCGCTTCAGATGACACTTCACTCTTTTTTAAGATGAAACTCCTAAATTCCAACAGGTATTTTCCTTAGCCTGCCCTCCATGTCATCAGCCCACGTGCAGAGATGACGTAACCATCTTCCCTCTCTTTCAGGCTGCCCATTGTCCAACAATTTGGAAGGTAAACAGTGAATGCATTTGGATTTCTTAGTAGGTGATCAACAAAATAAATACCCAATTTCAATGAGTGGGTTCATACAGACATAACTCACTCTATCTTTAGAGGAAAGCTTGTATGAGTGTTTCCTGTGGGGATATTTAAAATATTAAGATGAGGATTTCCTTTAAAAAGTATGTAATGCTACATATATTCTAAGTGCTCCTGTGAAAACAGAGTACTGTGTTAATATTAGTCTGGCAAGCCAGATGTTAAATTACTCACACAGTTGGGAAGGCGATAACATTGTGATCTCAAGGTAAGAAAAAGAAGGCAACCTAATTCCCAGACACTGGATTTCCCCCTGCTTAGCTTCCCTCTTAAGTAATTAGTGAAGCCCAAGAGATGAGCAGTATGGCGAAGGGAGCTTTGCATACCTGCGAGGGGAAAATGCTTTTATTTGGGGGGACTTGCTGCCAGAGGATTTCATCCAAGTTCAACAAAAGCCAGGGTTTATTCACACAGAATTGGAACAATCCAAACCAGAGGGTGGGGATCCGTTTCTAATCCCCTTACCCATCCATATAATAATATAAGATTTAGCCAAAGCAACCTATTAGAATAGACAATAGCCACATATTTCCAGTGGCTGATTTTCTAAATGCTCAATCCCGGTTTAACTTCCAAAATCCAATACAGAGCAAATTAAGAGTCTTCATTGAACCTCTTTCTTCTAGCAGATTTTAAAAATAATTATTCTAATTAATTCACAGAGTATATGCGACTCAGGGTCTTAATCTGTTAAGACATTACTGAATTACTCCTGGAAGCCTCGTTACTCACACAGGCTCATTGTAAGCACCTCAGACTCCGGGATAATAGACCAAATGATTACACTTTACCTGAATAAATTCCTAAGTACCAGTTAAGATTGAGCTTCTCAGTTACATTTCCTTTTCCATTTACAGTGACATTCAGGGCACTCTGTTTATTTGCCCTGTGGAACAGGGAAGAAAAAATATTAAACTATAGATGAAATCTAGATAAATATACACACACAAAAATTAAAAAGCATTTATCCTCAACTTGGGAGACGCCTTTCATGCTGGACGATGATGCCCAGCTCACAGAGTCCTGTACATGTCTGCCATATAAAAATCCAATTTGAATCATGCCTTTGAGTTCTCAACACCGTGCATGAAGACACTGAGAATCAGACATGGGTAGAGACCGTGGGAGGGCCACACTCTACCTCCAAGAACTTTCGTTTTTCTTCAGGGAAACTCAGTGAGCATTAGAAGAGGAGGCAGAGCAAACCCCACCGCTCCCCCCAACTGTGGGAAAGGGAGCTTCCCATCGATGCCACAGCACTTTGTGGCCAGACCAGAAATGACTCACCAGTGTGAAAGCCACCAATCCTGAAGAACATATGCAACCTAGAGGGGGGAAACAAACAGACACAAAAATTGAACGCTGCCTGACCTGTGGTGGCGCAGTGGATAAAGCGTCGACCTGGGAACACTGAGGTCGCTAGTTCAAAACCCTGCACTGGTCTGGTCAAGGCACATATGGGAGTTGATGCTTCCAGCTCCTCCCCCCTTTCTCTCTTTCTCTCTCTCTATCACTCTGTGTCTCCTCTCTAAAATGAATAAAATAAAAATAAAATTAAAAAAAAAATTGAACGCTAATGTTATTTACCCACTCAAAAACTCTCCCTCACTAACACCGATAATCGAAAGGCTCCAGAAAATGGAGATGGATGGTCCTTTCGGCTCAGGGCAAGGTGGTGCTAAGTCCAGCACTGCAGGTAATAACAGGGCAAATAAGTGCAGATTATATGTTCAAACCTTTAAAAGACATGTCGTCCCCCCCCTCCAGCCAGAAGTTCCCTGTAATGTACACACTACACAAGTAAACGTCACTTACTTTGCTCCCCACAAATAGTACATTTCAATGCAAATCCAAATAGAATGCAAAATACCAGGAATGTAGTATAAATAAATACAGTATAAGTATAAATTAACACTGGAAGGATCAAGCTAAGGGTACAACACAAAACAAATGTCCCAGGTTACCTGAGCCAGGATGCTTAGTAGAATAAGGAGAATGATGAAGGACCAGTGAGCACCTGCTGTGAAGTAGTTCTTATAGACCTTAAGGGCCACTTTTCCTTCAGAGCGGCTCTCCTCGGGTAGTGTAACCTGCATATTCTCAATCTGGGGAGGAAAAGAGGCAGTGAGAGACAAAACTTTAAAGAGCCCCCAAATTTCAAAAGTTCAACAGTGCACTCTGTTGGCAAAGCTGAGGGAAAAGACACACCTTTCATACTCTGAGAAGGGCAAAAGAGCACATCTCCCACGGAGACAGGTGTGAGAATTCCTAACCACACCATACATGCATTTACCCTGGGACCCAGCCATCCCACTCCCAGGAATCTCTTGAGATAAGGAAGCATCACTTGTACAGGGTTGTCAGTATTGCATGGCTTTGCTTAAAGGAGAACATCTGATTTCCAGCACATACCCAATTCAAGTATAAATGCAGAAGCGTGTTCCAAAATAATATGCAAAATAATATGGAACCACCTGAAGGGAAGGGGGGAGGGTGCAATGGGGGGAGGGTGCAATGGGGGGAGGGCAAGGGAGATGTTGAGGGGAATACAGGGGGAGAGGGGTTCATTTGGGGCAACACTAGAATCTATGTAAACATAAAAATTAAAAGCAATAAAAGTAATAAAATGAAGCCAATGTATCATTCTAGGCTTTGTGTCACTCAATAATGGAAACATAAAACATAACAGAAGCTCAAAATATTAGCCTAATACAGTAAACTTAGTTTGAATAGCAGGATGGAGTAATGAGCATTTGAATAACAGAGAGAGCATATGAGCTAAATCAATTTGGTTCCTGAATTTTAAAGAGTGGGTCTTGAGTTTCAACTATGAGAGACTAATCTGACTACCTGAATCATCCAGGCTCCTGTATTTGATAGTAAGGTTAGAATATTGAAGAATACCTGTGTATACTTTTAAGAGAGAGCTAGTGCATTTCTGTGCTTCTGTCTGGAGGACTTAGAATTTATTATAGATCCACATGGGTCAAAGATGTCTTGGTTGTGCTGGGCACTGGGGATTCAAAGGGGGATAAGATGTGGTTCTGAGTCCTGAACGGTAAGAAAGGAAGATGGGGACTAACTCTCAGGTGTCTACCATGTGCCAGATCCTTTGCACATGCTACTTCTGGCCTATCACAGACCTTTGGGTACAAAAGGGAAGCCTGGGGCCACCACAGAAAGTAGGATTTACCTGTGATAAAGTCAAGAGCTCTAGTATCAATCAGTGGGAGCTGCATATAACCAGGAAGTTGCCGCAGGACATTCACCACTGATGCCCCCCAGATTCTCTATCCCACACCCAAAGGACAACCCCAATCATACTTGCTCCCTTCGTTCTGTTTAAATTTTACAAATCCCAAGCATTAAGGCCTTGGAACCTTAGGATCTACTGTGAGACAAATGAAGATGTTATGAGCAGAGCAGAATGAAGAGCCCTGAGACCACTAAGAACAGACAACACCAGGGCATTTTGCAAGATGAGAGACTCACAGCTTTGCTTTCCAGAGCACCATCTTTCAAAGAGGGTCTAGAAGACTGCTGAGACCAAACCGAGGACTCCGAGAAGGTCCGATGCCGCAGCGTGGGACTTCCTGAAATGGAAGCTTGCTCAGCTTCCTCACTCTCCGTCTTTAAAAGGGAACCAAAATCTACCCCGGATTTCTGAAACTCAGTGTAGGTCCCCTGTTGCACCATTTTACCCTGAAAAATAATAATAATAATGAGGAATGTGAGACAAATACATTTGCATTGGAAAATACTAAACTAATGTAATACTAATCCAGAAGAGTTAACTGGTCTTAAATTACGATTTTTTAAGAAAATTATCCTTAGGGCTGGAATTCTCATTGACAAACCTAGTTCAATTCAACTCGACACAAAACTGAGCATTCTGTTCTCTGTTAAACCAGTATTAGGCGCTGGATGATATAAAAGAAATGGGTAATTATATGCTTAAAATGGCAGTCACTGACATAACTACCACGGTCACTAAAAGAAGCCAAAAGCACAGATGTTGGTGGAAGTATCAGTAGTCTTTTTAGACAGCACAGAAATTGAAATAAGTCTCATGTAAAGAGCAGAATTTAAACGAACAGAGTCAACTGGGGAGGACATTCAAGGGGGGAAAAATTAAGATGTAGGTGGGCACAAGCACTTCTGCATGGGTAAAAGTCACTCAGCAAATCTTGGCTGAATCCTCTTACAGTATCATGTGCCCGACTGACAAGAACTGTGGGAATCAGCCCTGGCCATAGAACCCATGAGCTGTAACAGCATGGTCTGTACTCTATAACTCCACCCACAAAACTCAAGAAGTTCCCAACAAAGTTCGATATTTCCTGTGCTAAAGTCATTAAACAAGGAGATCATTAGACTGGGGTGGCTCTAATGCCTTAGGACAGTGGTTCTTAACCTGGGTTCTATCGGACCCTAGGGGTTCGATGAGTCGGTCTCAGGGGTTCAGAGAAGCCTCTGCCACAGAGGTAAAGACACAATTGTGTAAAGTCGTGATGACACGCCCCGCTTGGCCATCACTTGCTGCAGAGGATCACGTTACATTGCTTGGCCCACCAGTGCTGCGGGGAATTTAGTGCGTGCAGTAGTCAACAGCTGTCGTAGTTGTACGTTGTGTGGTTTCTTTCTTAATATTTTAATCCATACTAAATATGTCGAGCAAAAATAGAAAATGGTCGGACGAATATGTACAACATGGATTCACATGTATCACGGAACGGGATGGGAGTCAGCATCCTATCTGCATGATATGCAATGCCAAGTTGAGCAACTCTAGTCTCGCACCGGCAAAACTAAATTTGGAAAAAATAATCGTATTTTATTTATCACTAAAGAAGGGTTCGGTGAATGTGCATATGAAACTGGTGGGTTCGGTACCTCAAAAAAGGTTAAGAACCACTGCCTTGGGAGCTTGCACAAGAAAATCAAACCCTAAGCCAGAGTCAATGCACTCAGTCGGAGAAAATAAAACTGGGGATCTGTCCCAAGCAGCCAACTCAGCTTTTCCAAATTAGGCAACTGCTTAGGCTACAGCTGATCAATATTTTTGAATACATGTGACACCTCATTACATAGTTTCCCATCTTTACGTTATATAAAATAATGTGCAGATGTTTTCACTTTTTTTCTCACCCTGTGGGAAAAGGCTGAACTGATTCAATCAGTGGTAAAAAAATATTAGGCAAAATCCCAAGGATGCAAAATCAATCACAGAAGGGCAGCCCTGGTGAAGGCAGGTCAGAAGAAAAATGGCCCAGCCCTCCCTGGTGCACCTTACATCCCATTCCCCCAGATGTTCCACTGAGAAAAACCCAAGGAAGCTTTTGGGAACCATTTGATATTGCAGGCTTAGAAAACACTGGGGAACAAAATTTTTGTTGCATCCACAAAAACACTTGTTCTTACCTAATTCGAGTGTGCTGATCTCAAATCTAACATTAGTTTTTCTCTGTAAGATACAGGTTTTTTTTTGCAATTCAAGACTTTAGGTTTTCATCTTATTGTAAAATTTTCAACATTTAGTTTAACATAATGAAGTAGAATGTCTTCTTGGGCATCATCTTTGTGAAAATGTAATAATTTATATAATGCAGTAAATACACTGATACACTAAAAGATATGACTGCATCAAAATTTGTCTACAATTTTGAAATAGAACATATTAAAACATTTATTTTAATCATAAAATTTGTGCAAAACTTATTTAAATTCTATTCAGGCAAAAATTTGCGTTTGTAGCTCTTGAGTTTGTGTACTTGTTGAGGACAATCTCGTTTGATGCTCCAGCAGGAGTCTGCTCATCACTAACAGCTCCAAGATTTTTGGGAAACTTATCAAGGTGACTGTTCAGGAAGTGAATCTTAACGCTCATGTTATATCCAATGTCGTGGAAAACCAACAGCATCCTTTGACCAAAAGTTCATAGTTTTCTGCTTTCTTGTTGCCAAGGGAGTTCTTCAAAACTGCCACAAGAGACTGCTACACTGCTTTCTCCTCCTTATTCATCTTCCTGGCAAATTCTTCGTCATGTATGAGGGTTCGAATTTGAGGTTCCTCAGATACACCTGCTTTTATCTTCTTGAAAGATAAGGCAGGAAAAGCAGAAATAATATGTCGAACGCATTCACTTTCTCTATTCAAAGCCTGAACAAATTGCTTCATTTAGCCAAGTTTGATGTGAACTGGCGAAAAAATGATCCTGTCTCGATGAACTATAGGTTCATTCACAATATTTTGCATCCTTACTTCCAGAGCTTCACATTTTGACCACTCCTTCTGTGTCCAGTGTTTCTCCCAAGCTCAGCTGTCCCACTAACACAGAAAGCAAGGATACTTTGTGCAACCTCTCTGTTGTCCTAGCAGGAAATTTACCATTTTAAGATACACACAAATGATCCAGTTATGCTCCTCATACTTCAGTAAGTCGAGGACAATTTTTATGTCATTATAATCTTCTCGCAGATGAGTTGAATAACCAATTGGAACCACTGCATAAACATTACCGTTGTGTAGGAGAACACATTTCAGACTCTGTTTAGAGCTTTCAAGATATAGCCGCCATTCTGTTGACTGTAAGTGGTAACACCTAGCTGGCTGAGAAGACTACTAATATCATGACAGTAAACAAAGTGTTTGTTTGTCTTCGGAAAAAGAGTCCACAAAAATTTGTTCACGCTTCCTGAAATGGGATACTTTAGCTGACCGGTGAAGTACATTCTTTTCTTGAAGCCTAGAAGCTAATAACTCAGCTGCTCTCTTTGATAGACTCAAATCTCTTACTAAGTCATTCAATTTGGGTTGGCTAAACTGCTGAGGGGTTAATGACTGCTTGGCATCAGAAAAAGACCTTTCATAGTCTACAACCATTTCCTCATGCATCTTATCAAAATACACTTGATCACCATGTTCACTTTCTTCATCCTTAGATGAAATAAAACCATTGAAAACTGGAAGCGGGAATGTCTCAGAGTGTGGGATAGGTCATATTGCTGAAGGAATATTTGGATATGCGATCATATGCTGTTTTTTCTTGCTGATGCCCCTTGTATGGATCAGACAGAATAACAGTCACTGCTGTGGTCCTTATGTTCACGCCAAACCATGGGAATACCAAAAGGCATCCCTTTGCGCTTTCCTTTTGTCCAGTCACTAAGCATTTCCTCACCATTATGACACACAATGTGAGGAGCCCAATTCTTGTCTTGATCACCAAGGAGAACTTGAAAATAGGCAATATATGCACGTGTCACAAATGATGAAATATTGTGCCTTTGATGTTGAAGTTGTAACAGCCACATATATAACAGAAAGTGTCAGGACTATTCTTACATTTACGCCTACTTGAAGGAGCCATGATTTAATCTTAAAACAAAATAAGAGGGTGTTTTTATCAGATAATAATTTTTTACATTTAAAACCAACTACAATTATATAAAAGTGATGTTTGTAAAACATTAATTGCCTTGTGGTTATGTTCAATCCAAGAGTCGTTGCCGTTTAACTCCAATTTAAAAACCAATGCATGCCATTAACTGTAACAAAAAGAAGTTAAAATTGCATAAAAACTAGAGCACGCACCAAAAAATGAATTTCAGATTTGGAATCTGCGATGCAGAAATATATAGAAAAAGTTCTAAAACCTCATGCAACACAAAATGAAAAAAAAGTTGTTCCCCAGTGAAATTATTCGTGATATACTGCGTCTCATTCCACTTGGGAGGCAGAATTCATACATCCTATTTAATGAAATTATCGCTTCCTACTTATATCTGTGAGATACACAAGGAAACAGCTGGTGCTACAGAGACAACAATTGTACTCAGCAGCCAAGCACTGACAACTCCAAGAGGGGACGAGGGGGCAACCAACCCCTCATGCTGTGAGACAGGAGCCAAATGAACAGTAAGGATGAACCCAACTCATCCAGGGGTGCCCACCAGTGCACAAATATTTTGACAGTATTAATGTTGGGGGTGATGTCCTCAAAAGAAGCAATAAGGGAACCCCTGAAAACATCTAGGGTCTAGTTCAACAGGTTTACTGTGTTCTCGCAATGCTGCCAACCCTGGAGTTAGAGACTACAGTAGTTTCACCCGTCTGCACATGATTTTAATTGTTCTCAAGTTTGAGGAATCTGAGTTCCTCATCCCTGGAGGAATGAAGAATCAACACATGGAACTGGCTCTTTATCATCTTTCTTAGGGCATAAATTCCAAAGATCTGTTGGAACAGACAAGGGTTAATGATGGAGGTACTGAGGCACAAAGACCAACAAGCCAACAAATGATGTGTCAACCATTAAGCCTTAAAACATTCTCACTAACGTCCACCCCACCAAGCATGCTGGCTGTTGTGCGTTAAATGGTGGCCCCCAAAAGATATGTTCAATTCCTAAACATGACACATGAGAATGTGACCTCACATTTGCAAATAGGGTCTTTGTAGATGTAATCAAGTTAAGATGAGGTCACACCGGAGTGGGTGCATCCTAAATCCAGTATGACCAATGTCCTTAAGAGAAGAGAAAGAAGAGACTCAGACAGATACAGGGACAAGACCATGTGACCCTGGAAGCAGAGACTAAAGTGCTGCATCTGCAAGCCAAGGAATGCCAAGGCTGGCCAGCAAAACACCAGAAGCTGGAAGAGGCAGAGAAGGATCCTCCCGGGAACTTTCAGTGACAGCATGGCCCTGCCCACAACTTGACTTTGAACTGTCACCTCTAAAAGAGAGAGATGAAATTTCTGTTTTAAGCCACCCAGTTTGTAGTACTTTGTTGTGGCAGCCCTAGAAACTGACACAACACTAGCTTAAGCCCATCCTCCTGTCTTCTGAACTGTACTAAGACCTCTACTTGTTTCTGTTGGTGTTCCTCCAGTGAACATCAAGAGGCATCTTGGAAGGTCACTCATCAGACCACACACTCCTCTGCTCTGGACGGTCGATGGTTTCCATCACACTTCTGGACCTGCTGCCCTCTGCTCTCAGCCTACCTCCCTGCTCACTCTGGCCTTCCTGCTGTTCCTTCCGGGTCAGTTCCTTCCTTAGAACCCTGCCACTGTACCCCCTGCCTCAGGTGCCCTCCCCCAGGTGACAACATGGTCAGCACCCTCAATCACTCAGGTCCCATGAAGCGCCACCTCCTTGGGGGCGGAAGTCATGATATCAGCGCCCATCCTCTATTGTTTTCATCACCTTTATCCCCATAAGGATAGACACCCCACAAGGGTGGGGACTTACCCATCTTACAGCTGCCCAGGTTCTCATTGTGTCAGGCAGGCAAAAAGCCCTGTACTGTGAGACTAGCAACCGACTACACCAGGAGTGTGAGTGTCTCTCACCAGGGGTGCTTGGCCAGCCAACCACACTTCTGTTATTAATGGAAGGCGCTCTTTAGGAAAACTGCATTTAACTATCAAATGGATACAAACATATCTTCATCTCTCTAATTCCCAAACAACATACTTTGACTTAAATCGTGGAAGAGGGAAACAAAAAGTTCTAAATAAAATAGCATCATTATCCTTAACAATTTCACTGTAACAGTTATAATTTAATATTTTAGGGTATATGGCTTAGGATGTGATAGTGACATTTCTATGTCTTTGGATTCATCCTCAGAGGCATGGACAGCAGCTCTGAGAAGAAAGAGATGGAAAACTGAGGAGAAAGAGCAAACTCACCACAAATGCAAAGACAATGAGTGACCCGCTGGGAGGCCTTGGCTTCAACAGGCCTGAGAGCTAGCAAGCTCCACAGACTTCTAGAAATTACTTACATCTTTCAGTATCAGAATCTGACTCGCAGCTTTTAGGTACTGCAACTGATGAGTCACTAAGATTGTGATCTTCTCATGCAAGGTTTGACAAATACACCTACAAATATAAAAGGTACAGTGTGCAAAAACATGTTAATGAGGGGACTCCAGATCGAAAAACGTACATTTTGAAAACACAAGAAGACAAAGATAACACAATAGTCAAAGAGCTGTAGTTTAAATACTAATATAAATACAAATTAAATACAAATATAATCAATAAAGCTAATTCGGGCCTCAAATTCACCAGCAGCAAACCTGAGTCTAGCCCCGCAAAGAAATTCTAGAAAGCAGTCCAGTGCAGGAGCCGTAGCTACTCCTAAGTGTTTCCTAGCCCCCTAAAACACAGTGCAACAATTATTTTTGTATTTCACACTGAAAAACAGTTGAGCAATATGATTTCAAACCCTGACTTAACTGAAATACTAATTATTGTATCATTGTGTAGGAATAAAAAGAGCCATATCATATAAAAATACGTACATTTTTCTTAGACAGTTTTCTAGGTGAGTACTTATGATGCATGGTGTACATATTAAGCGAAAGAAACAAGTCTCAGATTCTCAGTAACCTTTGCCAGAGTGCATTTTCTTAGACAGTTCTTCCTCAATGATATTAGATAGAAAATAAATGCTAGTGCCGCTTCGATCAGCCCCTACTACCACACTCCCAGGCGCATCTGAGAAGCATGTCTTCTTTTGCTAGGACTGAACCGCTGCCAGATAGGAAAATGAAATAACAGAACCTAATGGCCCAAATCACAGTGGAAATCACACAGCAGCTCAAAGGACATGCCAGTTCTTAGTGAAGACCCACCTCAGAATTCAAACTTGGAGTTTCTTTTTTTTTAAACCCTCAACATATTCCTACATTTAAATGTAGATGCCCCTAGAAACTCAGTCCCAGCTGCAACCTACAAGGTCTGCAACTCCTCTGAGGTAAGCAAGGAGCTTGTGTCAGGCCCCAGTGACCACGGGCAGGGGGCTGGGCACACACGCTGGTCACCTGAGTAACACAATATGCAAATCTTAAGAACATGGCCACAACTCAATCTGCTGAGGTAGTTCAAATTAAGAGTTTCAGAGTTCAAATCCCCGCCCTGCTCTACCTCCGACTAATTCAGCAATCTCAGGCAAGCTTCTAAATCTCTGAACCTCAGTTTATTCATCTCAAAATAAGGCTAATGTCAACTCATACACTTGTTCTGAAAAAAAGTGCTAATCCACCTAGTAAATGTTAGTTCTATAAGTGGCCATTTTCTTTGCAGTCGGGATAAAAAAGTCCTAAGAGGTCACTTTTGAGACTGGGCCTATGGCCAGGAGCAAGATCCCAGGATGTAGATGTATATACTATCACTCCATTCCTTTTTTTTTTTTTTCTGAAATGAGAAGCGGAAGGCAGAGAGATAGACTCCCACATGCACCCGACCAGGATCCACCCAGCATGCCCACCAGGGGGCGATGCTCTGCCCATCTGGGGCATTGCTCCATTGCAACCAGAGCCATTCTAGCACCTAAGGCAGAGGCCATGGAGCTGTCCTCAGAGCTCAGGCCAACTTTGCTCCAATGGAGCCTTGGCTGCGGGAGGGGAAGAGAAAGATACAGAAAGAAGAGGGGGAAGGGTAGAGAAGTAGATGGGTGCTTCGCCTGTGTGCCCTGGCCAGGAATTGAACCTGGGACTTCCACACGCCAGGCCAACACTCTACCCCTCAGCCAGCCGGCCAGGGCCACTATCATTCCATTCTTTAAGTCCAAAAAGAATTACTTTTACCTTTTGACATGTCTTCATTGGGCTCTTATCAAGCTTAATACTAAAGGTTTTAATGGAATCATTTCACCTTAATTCAAAATTACCTGCCATTAATCTCTGAAGGCAGATGTTTATCAAATTTGATGGGTTGCCATGTCCCAGATGGGTCAACTCAAAACTTTTAAAATATTTTCTTCCTAATATTCCATCATCAATGAGGTAATATAATTACAATGATATTTTCAGTTGATGGCTTTAAAGTTTTCCTAAATTGTTTTATGTTAAAAAAGAGTAAAAACTTCCAAGTCAGTCAATAAGAAAATGATTCAGCAACAAGTCACTTAGCTCTTATCCTATGTAAGGGCTATGTTAAGCGGTATCACATACCATGGTGATACAAATAAGAAAGACAGAGTCACAACCTTTTTTCAATTAATCAACTAACATCTGTTAAGAAGCCAGGCACTGGTCAGGGAAAACAGACATTACTCTGAACCACCTAGAGGGATACAATAATGAGTACAGAAAATGGACTACAGGGCTTTGGTGTGTGCTCTGAAGAAAAAGCAAGGTGAGGGTGACTATCTTAGTTGGAGGTAACACCTGAGCCATGAGAATATCTGGGGAAATCCTGTGGAAGAAGGAACAGCAGGTGCAGTAACCTGGGACAGAAACATGCTGCACTAAGGCACCGGCATGCTTTCACAGTTCAGTGGGGGCTGGGAGAGGTGCAAAGTCCAGTACAGCCCATTGGGGCCATGGGAAGACAGGAAGCACACAATTTTCCCTGGAGGAACAGGAGGGGCCAGAAGAAGGCGATGGCAGTGTCCTTCATCTTTCTTCTTTGCCCTGACACGCTGTCCCCTGGCTCTTGGACAGAAAGAACAGTACCTGTACAGCCAGACAGAGAAGAGAAAGGGCTAACCTCACTCAGGGCACGCCATGAAAGCCAGCATGGCCTGAAGATGTATGTGCTGAGGTTTTGCGAGGAAATGCTGGAAAGGTGAGTGCAGGCCGAATGCGAAGAAGCTCGTTCGCCATTTCGGGACTTTGAGCTGCATCCTGAAGCTGAAGTGATCAGTGGAGGCCTGCCTGAAGCAGGCGGGTGCACAAAGCAGGGAGGGAGGTCTGACCAGGACAGACCCAAAGAACTCATTCTTCAGGGGGTGGGGATCTGGCGACATGGGGCTTTCTAAAATGCAGCAGGGATCCATGGCTAGAAACAGATTCGACTGACATATGTTCACCTCAGGGTCCCTAAACTTCTGTATGATGGAATCCACTTAATGTTTACAACATATAGTTGTAAAACTCCAAACTTTAATAACCATGGCTATATATTCATAACTGAAGTAAACTGTTAATGGCAAGAAAAAGCGTTAATTCATTCACTTTTAATATAAAACAGTTCACATTACTAAGCGTCAACACAACTGCCATCCTTCATAGCATATTGTTTAATCCAATTTTCTAACTCATTGAGAACATTCTCAGTTGCTGCTGAGTGATTTTCTAAATTGCATCCGTGCTCCCGGCCCTAAGTTTCCCTAAAGAACGTGATTCTGATTAGCAAACAACAATTTTAACAACCTTGCTTCTATCAAGTGTACATCCAAAGTCATTAAACCCAAAAGATGCAAGAGGACTTTATAAACACCTGTGTTTGAAGAACTGGGGAGAGCTTTTGTGATAAGCATACTGATATTTAGCAATTATAATGCCTCCTCTTTCCTCCTAGTGACATGAACGCAAAGGCCAGCAGAAATTGTTCTCAAAGTGATGGAGAACTTGTGCAGACAACACAAGTCAGGGTGACAGACATGTGGGAGTTCAAGGTGGAGTCTTGGGAACAGGGAGGCTGAGCTAGTACTGTAGAGGCCGCTGAAGAAGTGGGCATGGGGAATCTGTGTTGGCACCAGTGCCTATCACTGAACTTGGTACAAGCCACAAAGCACTTCTCTGCCTAGAGGAAAACTTCATCGTCACAATCAGGATGGCGTGGGAGAGAGAGGTCAGATCAGACAGCTGGAGGCCTTGCCAAGGGTCAGCTGGCCCTGCTCTCTGCATTCTGAAAAACCAAACGCACTATGTACTTTTCTTTAGTGTGATAGAATTTACATAAAATAAAATCTACCACTTTAGCCTGACCAGGCAGTGGCGCAGTGAATAGAGCGTCGGACTGGGATGCAGAAGACCCAGGTTCGAGACCCCGAGCTCACCAGCTGGAGCGCGGGCCCATCTGGCTTGAGCAAAAAGCTCATCGGCTTGGACCCAAGGTCGCTGGCTCCGGCAAGGAGATGCTCGGTCTGCTGAAGGCCCGCGGTCAAGGCACATGTGAGAAAGCAATCAATGAACAACTAAGGTGTTGCGACAGCAACGAAAAACTGATAATTGATGCTTCTCACCTCTCTCCCTTCCTGTCTGTCTCTCCCTATCTATCCCTCTCTCTGACTATCTCTCTGTCCCTGTAAAAATAATAATAATAATAATAAATCTACCACTTTAATCATCACTGCCATTCATCTCTGGAACTTTTCATCACTCCAGTACGTAAGCACATTTTACATACACACAATGGTGGAGAAATGTGAGGGGACCCACAGTGACCCGTGCTCACTGCCCAGGCTCTGAGCTGTCACACGCTCTCTCACCCTCACACTGCTGGTTCTGCTCGAATCTCTTGACCTCACTACTTAGGACCTGTGGTGAATGGTATGTGGCTCTCCACCCCCACCCCTACCCTCAAATGCTCACGCTGACCCCCTGACCCCTGCTACCTTAGCATTTGGTGATAGGGCCTTTAAAGTAACGATTAGGTTAAAATGAGGGTGGGCCCTAATCCAATCTGACTGGCTTTCTGAGAAGAGGAACGGATTGGGGCATCCGAAGAGAGATAGGAGGTGGGGGACAGTGGAAAGATCACATGAGGACAGAGCAGGAAGACGGCCATCTGTAAGCTTAGGAGAGAGGCCTCAGGAGAAATGAAACCTGCAGATACCTTGACCTTGGACTTCTAGTCTCCTGAACTATGAGAAAATAAGTTCCTGTTGTTTAAGCCCCCCAGTCTGGGATACTTTGTTATGGCAGCCTGCTACAGACTGAATGTCTGTGCCCTACAAAAATGCATGCATTAGAACCTAATCCCTATTGTGACAGTTATTTGGAGGTGGACCTTTGGGAGGTGATTAGATCATGAAGATGGATCCCTCAAGAGTGGGATTAGTGTCCTGACAGAGGAGACTGAGAGAGCTGCCTTTCCCTTTCCACCACGTGAAGACAGAGCAAAGAAATGCAAGTTAGCAGGCTGCTACCAGATAGCAAATCTGCCTTGATCTTTTATGTCCCAGCCCCCAGAACGGTGAGAAATAAATTTCTGTCATTTATAAGCCACCCAGTCTAAGGCATTGTTATAGCAGCCTGAAAGACACAGCCCTAATAAACTAATACAGGACCTTAGAGCGAGAATTTCCAAACAGCATTCCCTCCACTGTAAACCTGCACCCTCCAGTGCCGGAGAGCACTGTTCTCTTCACATGCCTTGCTTCTTCCTGCCTCTCTGCACCTTTGCTTCTGCTGCTCCCTGTAGCAAAAGGAACTGAATCCTATTCTCGGTCTCCAAACAACCTTCCCAGCCTGCAGTCCCTCCAAGCACCGTCCACAGTGAGCTTTCCAACCTAAGCTGAATGCCTATAGCTGTCTGCTTCTAATTCCTTTTAAGTAAGCATTTGCTATCCTTTATCAAAGCCCTTCAAGCCTTGTGGGTGATCTTTTCCCATGCATTTGTCTTGGCAAACTCCAAGCAGAGACAAATACCTTAGGGGCTAGAATGAGATCTAAACATCTTGATCTCCCTCCTTCTACCTGGTTTGGGTCCTTACCTTCTCTGGCTTACCATCCTCCTTTGTAAAGCAAGATGTTTACGTAATAACATTTGTAAGAGCCTCTGTCTCAGTGCACAAAGTAGGGCTTCAATAAGTGCAAATGAAAGGGCTCATAGGCTTTAACAGGGTAAACAGCAGCAAGGTAACTGTGGGGCAGAGGTGGACAGCTGTTTTAGCCAGAGCAAGTTCATGACACTTTCAAAAAGGCCAGCCCAAACTGCAGGAAACATCAGTCAGCACATGGTAGGCTATGGTAGATACAGAAAAGGGATTTAGACTGTTCTTGCTCAGTGGCTCAGCAGCTAAGCAAAAGCCAAGGAAAACAAATTCCAGAAACACAAAGTGAGAGGCAGAAGTTAATCCAGATTCTAGACTCCTATTTTTACGTTCAAGTTAACCCTACATTTGTGGTTATTAACTCACGGAGCAAAATTAAATGATTGAAACCATACTCTGCTACAGAACAAATCATCCCTAAATTCTAGACTTTACAAAGTATTTCCAACCTACGGAATAATAAGCATGAATGAACAAGGTTTTCCTATGGAAGATCAGTGTTGGTTCTGAAAACGTCGCTTCTGGTGTGCCAAAAACAATGATGAAGGAAAAGGACTGGCAATCAAGTGCCCGATGACTGAGTCCCTCCTGCAGTTGTAAAATCTGCAGAGTATCTTTCTTGTTCTGGGGTCCAGATCCGTCCACAGGGTCTTGGCTATCAACTGCAAGGGTGTGTGTGCGTGTGGGGGGACAGTCTGCAAAATCTGCCAAGTATTTCTTAACTCCCTAAAGCATGTCCTCCACCCACTGTAAGCAAAATTTCTCTAAAAGGGATCTTCTGTGGAGCAAAGGCAAAGGAAAGAGGGACAGCAATACAGAACAAGCTCAATCTTCTTAGGCACAAAGGCTTCATGCCACAGTGTGTTTGGGAAGTAGAAATGACGTAAAACACGAGCAAACTCACAGCTGGAACAAGTGCCTGCCAACTTCTGCATCTACTGCACTGAGGGGGTCGTCCAGAAGGTAGATGTCTGCGTCCTCGTACACTGCTCTGGAGAAAGTAACAACGTATCAGAAGGATGCTCCAGGCTCCCAGGATCCCATCTCTGAATCATGACAGGGTTCAGGAATTCAGATGATGCTTGTCCCAAGAGCCAATGAAAGAATCCACGTGGGGTCTGCATGGAGCAGCATACAAGGCACAGGAAGAATGACAACCAAACTGTGATTTACCTGGCGAGGTTAACCCGGGCTTTCTGCCCCCCACTCAGCGTGGCTCCTCGATCTCCTATCACAGTTAGATCTCCATCCTCCAACAGCTGCAGGTCCTATATAGATATGTGGGGAAAATAAGCAAAAGACTTAAAATGTGTTCTCCCGCTGTCACCAATAGCTGTTGGCATTTGCTCTTCATATGTGAATTTCATCAACAGCAATAGGTATATTTCACAGTGACTAAATTGTAACCTTGAACCTTTCAAAAAGACTCTCAGGGCATTTTGTTTATTTTCATCCTGTAGTTTTTCACAGTATTTCTGCATTTAACCATTTTAACAGATATTTATTGAACACTGACTATATGCCAGGCATTGTTGTGGGCTCAATGAATTCAGCACAGTAGGAGACTGACAACATGAAAAATTCACATGAGTATGAGTAACAAGCACTAAGAGGAGAAAGGATGTTCAGCTCAGACAGACACAGAGTGAAGGAGTGAAAGCCCATCTTATGTGGGGGTTAGGAAGGGCTCTGATTAGAGGGCATTTAAGCAGCAGGATACCTGTCAGAGGGCAGAAGAAGCCTGCGCAGATCTAGATAAGACGTGTTCCACGTGTAGAAATGAGCGAGGGCAAGGGCCATGGGGCAGATGCACATCCAAGGTTCAGAAACTAGCAAAGAAGCCGGAAGCAGAGCAAGTCAAGAAGGGGGAGGGCAGAGACGTAAGCAGGAGGGGCCTTGGTTTTGCCCTGAGTGAAATGGGGAGGGGGCGTGAGGGAGGACTAACATAATCTGGGTTAGGTTTTTCAAATAAAATCACTCCTGCCTCTTTGTGGAAAACAAGACTACTGGTGGAGGGGCAGGGAAAAGGTAGAATACAGGTTATGAGGCTATCACAGTAATGTAGGTAAGAGATGACAGAGCCTGTAGGATATGCTGATGGGATGGGTGTTGGCTGCAAAAGAAGTGTGAAAGAAGAGGACTGCACTGTTTTTGGCAAGAATACGGGGAAGAATTGGGTCACCATTTACTGAGTGGAAGAAAATGAATGTAGGTTTAGGGATAAAGTCAAGAAAATTTCGGTTATGGACAAGCAGAAATACCTATTAGTGATGACAAGTTGCAAGTCTGGAGGTCTGTGCTAGAGGTACAAATGTGACAGCTGGTGGCACATACATGGCTTATAAAGACACAGGACTTATTTTACCAAGAAATAAGTATGCCAGCCGTGGCTAGTTAGCTCAGTTAGAGCATTGTCCCAAAACACCAACGTTGTGGGTTTGATCCCTGGTCAGGATACATACGGGAAGCAACCAAAGAATGCACAAGCAAGTGGAATAATAAATGCTTCTCTCTCTCTTTCTTTCCCTTCCTCTCTCTGTCTCTCTAAAATAAATTAATAGAATGGAATGGAATGGGATGGGATGGGATGAAATGGAATGGAATGGAATAAAATAGAATAATGTCTTAACTAGCCTGTTTGTTGATCTTGGTCTAAGCTTTCCACTTCCAGAGAAAGAATGACACCTGACCCACATCTTCACAGTGATATTCAAGACACAGTGATAGAGTGACATGGTCTATACAAGAAATAAAAGCAGAAAGGGCAATCTGGGCTGGAAAAAGCAAAGCATATTCTAGGGACACTAAGCAGATCATTTGGATTAAGTATATGCTTGTTTCATGCAAGCCTGGAAAAACTCAAAGCTAAGAAACAGAAAGTTTTTATTTGAGAATCTTGGATCTATTTAAAGTTACATTTGAGTAGTATTTAAGAAATAAATGGATAAATGACAGTACTTAGAAACAAATATGAAAAGAACATCCCCAAAATGAGAGAACAATTAGGTTTAAATTACACATTATATTAGACATTTTAATGAGATTACCTATAATTATCACTAGATAGATCCTGGCACAAACAAGTTGAGTCTGGAGGGCAGTTTATTGGTTCTTTACTAAGCTCTCCAGCTTCAACCTAGGATACACAGCAATTCCTTTCTGCAAAGGCAGTCTCATTTTCTTTGTCTCTACTTTGGCAAATTTGGGGGAGAGAGCAAGTGACACATTGAGATCTTCAAGATAAAACAAGTCCTTTATCTCTCTGGGACTCATTTTCCTCTCATACAAAATGCGCTGCAGAAACAAGAATTACTAAACTCAAAGATGCTGTGAGAATCAAGAGTAAGTGTATGAACACCTTCTACAAATGCAAAAAAGACTTGAATGAATTTTTGCTATTGGTGACTGACACTTATTTTCTGATCAGACCAACAGGGGGACTTCATTCACATTCTGATTCAGTGTGAGTCACACCTGCAAAGCACCCCACCAAAAGAAGAGAAAAAGAGTTCACCATTTAACTCATTTCCAGACAGCCCACAAAGACACACAAGCACACACACCATTCCCTGTATGCTCAAAGCTCACCTGGAGTTCATCAAATGAAAGACAGCAATGGCTCTGTCATAAAAATTCATTATGATTTCATAATATTTCCTTTTTGTTTTTTGTGACAGAAACAGAGAGACTGACAGAAAAGAAGAGAGATGAGAAGAATCAATTCTTCGTTGCAGCTCCTTAGTTGTTCATTGATTGCTTTCTCATATGTACCTTGACTGGGGGGCTACAGCAGAGAGAGTGACCTTGGGCTCACGCCAGCGAACTTGGGCTTCAAGCCAGCGACCTTTGAGCTCAAGCCAGCGACCATGGGGTCGTGTCTATCATCCCACGCTCAAGTCAGAGACCCCGCGCTCAAGCCAGTGAGCCGGCACTCAAGCTGGATGAGCCCATGCTCAAGCTGGTGACGTTGGGGTTTCGAACCTGGGCCCTCTGCGTCCCAGTCCAATGCTCTTTTCACTGCACCATTGCCTGGTCAGACTCATATTATCTCTTTGTTGAGCTAAGCAGTTACTACCATCTCTTGCTTTTGATTTTCATAAAAAAATAACAATGAGCCATTTTAAGAATGTAGGTTCCCAGCCTTCTGGAAATACACACACAGTTTTCTTGGACTCTGTCTCACTGTTGACAATCCTTGCAAAGTGTTCGTACATTTTTATGCCTTGATTTCGTAGTCTTGCTTTCCTTGTCAAAATGACATGTTGTAGCACAGCAATCTTAGTCTTTTTCTAGTAAGGGCACTTAAAACCCACTCTTTCATTTACGAGTTAGGAAATAAGAAATGGGCTCTCTCCAAGTCTAGTAGAAGGTCCTGGAGTGTGTTTGTTGACTCTGCAAACTATTTATAGACAAGCTTCAGATGGGAAAAACATTTCAAAGGATTTGGAGGAACACCCGAGTGAGACTAATTTCCAAACCATGATTGTCTGATTTGGCTAGAGCAGCGATTTTCAACCAGTGTGCCATAAGAATTTTTAAAACATGCAATACCTAACTATTTAGTCAAAGGCACTGACCTCTTTTCCCTTATATTGTAAAAAAAAAAAGAAAAAGAAATAGAAAAATGACAACAGCCGATAGCAACAAACATCCAATGTAAATGAATAAAAATTATACTTATTTTGTGAGACTGGCAAAAAATATATTTTTTGGTGTGCTACTGAATTTAGTAATTAGTTTACGTGTACCATGAGACGAGAAAGGTTGAATGTCACTAGGTTAGAGGGAAAAGCCTGAGTTGAGCATATCTTACAGTTCCTCCCAACGGCAGGAAGGTATTCTTACATTATCTCTAAGTTACATTTATTTAATTATTTCACCTACAGTGGCTCTCACTTGAAAATCAGACCCACAAACGAGAGGAAAACCAGGAAATGGCTATGCTGGTTTGATGTCACAGGGTCAGAAGCATCTCAAGTGTCTTTTAGTGACGGTAGGGAATTACAGGAGAAATATTGAGCAGACAATTGAAACAGTTATGAGGGGCAGAAGTGAGGGCCGGGCAATGGAAGGCTGGATTCCAGGGTCAAAAGCAGGAGTTCATTGAGCCTTTGTTCATAGCTTTTTCTCCATTTGGAACTGCCCTTCCAATCATGCCCTGACAAGAAACAATCTCTGAACTGCCCTTCCAATCATGCCCTGACAAGAACCTACCCATCTTTCCAGGTACAGCTCAAACAGTGTCAACCATGAAACAATCTCTGACTTGCCCTCCCAAGAAAGCCATCTCTCCTTCAACTGGGTTCTTAATACTTTGTATTTCTCACGAAGGACCCATCTTATTCTGATTCATAATTTATATGCACAGACACGGCTCCTCTCCTTACTAGTCAGCTCATGGGTGGTCAGATCTACATGCCAACCACAGTTCTGGATGCTTTATACTGATTATCTCTAACCCTCACAACAAGCTGCACAGGAAGTACAGGCAGGCCTCTGAATCTGTGGGTTTCATGTCTGCAGGTTGAACCAATCCTAGATGGAAAACAGAACTTTCCAAACACGACTGGGAACCCACAGATGTAGGGGGTTAACTGGATGCATTGTTCTACACCATTTTATACAAAGGACTTGAACATCTGTGGATTTGGATATCCAAAAGGGGTTCTAGAACCAATGTCCCACAGATACTGAGGGACAACTGGATTAGACCCATTTCACAGATGAGGAAACCGAGACTGAGATTGCATAATTGGTCTGAGGGCTATAAACTGTTAAATGGAACAGTTAAAATCTGAACCAAGCTCACCTTCTGCTTTTTCTCTCACAACATACTGTCCCCAGTAGTTACTGAAAAATATATTTGAAATGAAAGCAACACTCAAGTAACTCAGGACTTGAAGGCCTCTATGTCCAGATACAGAAGTATCAATCAATTTAGTCTCCATATTTAAATGACCGTCACATACCCCTTCTTTGCTCATGATTCTTTATTTCCTATTATGTCAGAGGCAAGTGATATAGTTATCCCAATTGAGAGATGAAAAAACAAAGATGTAACAATGATTATTCTAATTATTATTTTTTTAGTGATAGGAAGGTAGATAGTGAGACAGACTCCCACATGCACCCCAACTGGGATCCAGCCAACAACCCCTGTCTGGGGCTTATTCTCAAATCAGCCAAGCTATTTTTAGTGCCTGGGGCTGATGTGTTCTGTTTGGACCAACCAAGCTATTTTCAGTCCCCAAGGCCAGATTATTCCAATTATTAAACCAGTTTGAAAAGGAAATGTCCAAACTGGCAGGAATGTGGGAAATATGAGAAGAAGCTATGAGCTTATGGGCATCCCAGAGGGGTTTGTAAAGGCAAGTAATCAAGGTGGGAAAATATTAAGCTAGAATTCATCAATGCTATACCTTTGAATATGGATTGCCCAGAAGTTTTAAAAAGTCTTCAAGTGATAAAAGACTGTATACAGACAGATGTCATAATACACTGCTTGTAACGACGTTAACATGTTCCTTGTTGATTCATGTGATGCGTACTATGTGTAGAGCACCTATACAAATAACAACTCAAATAAAAGAAATTATACACTCAGATACCTTCTTTCTAACATGTCACATTTTATGGATATGATTTAACCCCCCAAACTAACTGCTCTTATAATTAAGAGTTAACTTTTTAAAATATTTTAGGCGCCTTAAAATCATTACTGCATTTCATTCTCCAGACAACTTTATGAGGTTGACAGTGTTCTCTCCACTCTACAAATGAGGAAACTATAATTGTGTATGGTTCGACAATTAGCCAAAATCACACACCAAGTAAGCAGAGAAACTGAGACACAATCCCAGAGCAGTCTGACTCCAGGGTCTTGGAGTCTACTATGAACCCCCCTCCCCCAAGAACCTACTGAGATTATTATTTCCTAAATCATTTTCTATACCTCACTACAGAGTCACTGTTTACATCATCTGCATCAATCGATGTTGCTAGACGTGATGATTTCACATCTTCCTATTTTATTATAGAAATGTTTTCAGCTCGGCCCTGGTGGGCCGGCTCAGCGGTAGCTCATCACCCAGTGTGTGTGAAAGCCCCAGCTTGGATTCCCAGTCAGGCACACAGGAGAAGTGACCATTTCTCCACCCTTCCCTCCCCACTCCCACCACCTGCCTCTTCTCCTCCCACAGCCATGGCTCAACTGGCTGGAGCAAGTTGGCCTCAGGCATTGAGGATGGCTCCATGGCCTCCGCCTCAGGTGTTAAAAAGTGGGTCTGCATGCATTGGAGCAATGGCCCCAGATGGGCAGAGCATCACCCCCTAATGGGCTTGCCGGGTGGATCCCGGTCGGGGGACATGCAGGAGTCTGTCTCTCTGCTTCCCTTCCGGGCTTTGGGGGATAACTCTGAGGAGAAATCTTGATTATATTTATATGTATGTATAAAAAGTTCAAATAAATACATACATTTAGAGAAAAGAGCTATAATAGTTAACAACAGCTACGATTTACTAAAAATCTGGTATGTTTGCATTTTACAGGCATTATCAATAGTTTTAACAATAATCCCATACCTCCTCCATTTAATAAGACAGGAAACTGAGACAGAAACCTAAAGTAACTACATATGCAATCTCTGTATCTACAGGCCAAAATAATTCCAGAATGCCCCCAATTATCTGTAGCTGTCTTATGCCCATCACCTGACCCGTGGACTCCAGAAGGAGGTAAGCAAAGGATCACATAACTCATTAAGGGATTCCCTGGTGTCCTGAAGAATGTGTAACCCCCCACCCCTGCTAACCAGAGTCATAGATGGCATTTCAGAACTTCTTAGAAATGTTAGGACCCAATGTCCTCATTTTGTAGCAGGAACATCAGAGGCCCAAGCAGGTAACAGGACAGGTCCAAAGTGACAGTGGGCAAGTGCAAAAGCCAGGGCCAGGGTTGTGCTCTTGACTACTTTCTCAACCTGGGCCTCCCTTCCAGCAAAGGCCCTTACTCCGTGTCCCTGTGTCATGCAGAACAGTCCATGTCTGTATGTCAACTGACAACAGAAGAATCGCTGAGAAGCCCAGTGCTACCGGGGCCTCCTTCCCACCCACCCCCCGGAGTCTGGACGCCACACAGACACCTGAAAGGCGGGGAAGCCCCAAGACACTGCACCCGCTGCTGCTCCAGTCATCCCATGTAGCTGCGACAAAGGCACTGGTCCCTGGAGAACATGCTGAACGACAGCCACTGTCCCCACACCTGCTCATCTCCAAAGTTGCTCAAACATGGGGGAGTAGAAAGATGGCTAAGCTATGACCAGAAAGGCAAGGACCTGCAAAGAAAGGGTCTGGTACTGACTTAGGTCTTTGGAGTATGATCTGGGCCTCAGGAATTGAACTTGATTGAGGTAAAGAGAAAATGCCTGAGATCTGTTTATTCCACATTCCACCTTCATCAACAACCCAATTTTAAAAATAATCCTTCCTTATATACTTTCTCAATTAAGAGGCAGCAAGGCACCATGGGAAAGCATAAAATCTAGGTGAGCCGACATGGATCTGAACCTAAGCTGTGAATTTTGAGGTGAGTCATTTCATCTCCCTAAGCGTCAGTTTCACGAACTATACAATGAGAGTGAAGAAATCGAAGACACAGGTAAAATATTAGATACATAAGGGGAACCTTGAGAACATTCTACTGAGTGAAATAAGTAAATCAGAAAAAGCTAAGAACTGTATGATTTCACACATAGATGGGACATAAAACTGAGACTCAGGGACATAGAGAAAAGTGAAGTGGTTACCAGGCGGAAGGGAGTGGAGAGGGGGGAAGTAAAGAGGGACAAACATATGGTGACAGAAAATGACTGGACTTTGGGTGATGGGTATACAACAAAATCAACAGTTCACATGCTACAGAAACATTGACCTGTAACCTATGTACTCCTGTTGTTAGTAATCAATGTCAACCTATTAAATTTCATTTCTAAAAAAATATATATATATATTAAATACGCATATACCTTTGTGTGTGCACCATGTGAAAGAGAGAAATAATTAGCACATGAACTCAATAAATGGGAGTTATTGTCCCTGCTTTACATTCGTTCTCCCTCTTTTCTTACACACTAATATACTGTCTAATAAGAATCTAGCTCATGATGATAACTTGATGTCATTTCTAAAAACATATAATCTCTCATTAATAAAAACCTAGAAAAAAGAAAATAAAAGTCCATTAAATCAGCAATTATGTTTTTGTCCACATCATCATAAAATGCTACTCACCTGATACAATCCACGATATTCAAGTCACTGTTCAAGCAAAACTATTTCCTCACAAACCAGTTTGGAGCCTATATATGTTTAAACCTCTGTCCCAGCCTCTCCACACAGCATAAAAGAATAGTAGGGTGTCCAGACTGCACTAAACAGACCCCGGGAAAAGCCCTCGAATGCTACTACAGATATTGATTGACTTACGACCTATGCAACTTATGACCATTCGACTTTACAACCACAATCGCTAGCCACAACTGCTCGGCATCTGGAGCAGGTTTTGTATGCACCTGTATTTTGTAATTTTGTATGTTTTGCAAATATTAAACCCGTTGTACTGGTAATGCAGTGTTTTACTTAAACCTGAGGAATGTAAAAATAAGAAACAAAATGGTGTAGAGATGATACAAATGGCATAAAATGAACAAAGAAAATTATGATATATAACTATAATGAAAGAAAATTATGGTAAAATATGACTTAAAGATTTTTATAACATCATTTCACAGTACTGTACATATAGCCTACTCAACTTACGACTAAATCGTGTTACGACCGGTCTGTCGGAACCAATCGTGGTCGTAAGTTGAGCACTAGCTGTAGTCACTGATTTTTATAACCCAAAATGAGTAACATAGTATTTACCAGTATCTTCCTTTTTGATTTTTGCTGAATTATATTCTCCTATCAGGTAAATTCAGTTTTCATCATTCAATCACTAACTTTATTTAAATCTCAATGCACAATTAAACATTTCATCCTGCCCTTTTCTGTGACGCTCAATGTCATTTTGGAAACAATCTCTCCCCTAATGAAATGCTATATACTATTTTTTAAAAAATTTTAATCATTCCGTTTTCTTTAAATTGCAAGTCAAAAACTAAGTGGAGAGAAAAACCTACAGAATGAAAGAAACAAGGGAGACAAAGTAACCAAGTGCAAAGTGCAGACCTTATGTGGAGTCTGATTCAAATCAACGAATAACAGTATTTGTTACTGAGATAACGAAATGTAAATATTGACTAGAACATTGATGTTATTTAGAAATTTTGGTCATTTCTTTTTTCAGGTGTGGTAACGTTGATGGTGTTTTTTCTTTTGTTAAGTGAGTGAGGTTCACAGACAAGAACAGACAGGAAGAGACAGAGATGAGAAGCATCAACTCTTAGTTGTGGCTCCTTAGTTGTTCAAGGATTGCTTTCTCATATGTGCCTTGACGGGGGGTGGGAGCTACAGTAGACCGAGTGACCCTTTGCTTAAGCCAGTGACCTTGGGCTCAAGCTGGTGAGCCTTACTCAAACCAGATGAGCTGGTGACCTCAGGGTTTCAAACCTGGGCCCTTTGCATCCCAGTTCGACGCTCTATCCACTGCACCACCGCCTAGTACGGTATTGACGGTGTTTTTTTCAATGGCTCTCTTCTATGTCTGAGATAACTACTGAAATATTTACAGATGAACTAATAGGTCTGGGAACTGCCTCGGATCATTTGGGTTGGGGGTGGGGCTAGCAGGGGACAGCAAAGATGAAACTGTGGGTGACCCTGGAGAACATGTACATGAGGCTTCATTCCACTGTTCCCTGTGCTTTAGCAAAATGTTACAATTGTGCATTTTAAAAAGGTTAAAAGTTAATAAAATGTCACAGAATAAAACAAAACCAAAGGAAAAAAGCATTCTGTGATTGTCATTATCCAATAAGGATTAAAGCAGTAATATATGTGCATAATCATTTACCCTGATGGCCAGCTAACAGTATTAAATAGCATTTGAATATCTTTCGTGTTAAAAAGTGGAACTTTTAACAAACCTTTTAGATTAACCCAACCCTATTATTACTATTGGAAATTCAAGTATATGTAACTCAAAAGTCATCACTCACCTTTTTCAAGGCACAAGCCTTGATTACTTTCTCGTATCTTTCCTTTTCATATTTCTTCCCAAATAATATATTACTCCTCACAGTTCCTGAAAACACCCAGGGTTGCTGAGAAACGTATGCAATCCTTCCATGCACAGTGACTAGCCCCTGGGTTGGGGACAGTTCCCTCAGTACGGCACTTAACAGAGATGACTGAAACAGATTGCGAACAACCACATGTTACAGGCAACACTCAGACAGAGCAAGCCACTGCAGCGCAGCCTTCCCGGCCCTGGGGTTTGGTAAATGTTACAACCCTGTTGTTCAAAATAGGATCAAGTATAGCCCTGAAAGTTGCAATTCAAAAAGTTTAAAAAATACTATTGGTCAATGTAAACTAATGGATGATTAGAGCTATCAATAAAGTAGAATATAACAATCTCCCTCTACCTAAAAGTTTCCCCCCAAATGAAATGCTATACTCAACAAAGGCTAATTAAGGATGTTGAACATTCTCAACTAGCAGAGGAACCTGGCATGATACCCACTTCGTATGTCTGATGTTTAACGCAGTTGTAACAGCAACCAGGTACCCTTTACTTGACAGATACTTGCTCCTGAAAAGCTATATGTACATAATATACTGTTCACAAAAATCAGGGGATATTTCAAAATGAATATGAAGCAATAAAATACTGTATTTTTCACTCCATAAGACGCAGTTTTTTCCCCCAAAAGTGGAGGAGAAAATGCCCGTGCATCTTATGAAGCAAAAAATACAGTATTTTATTAAGTATTTTAACACACCGTTTGGTTCAGAATATTATTTTCTTACTTTCCTCCTTAAAACCCTAGGTGCATCTTATGGAGCAAACAATATGGCATCCCCTAATTTTTGTGAGCAGTGCATATCCAATGCCCCAGGAATGATTATTTAAAGGAACTCTGAAGTGAGTCTTGTTTCCGAAGAGCAAAACTGCATCATAAGAGAAACAATCCCCGTCATTTATACAGCCTATGTTTGAGCTTCTAGGTTGTGTTGTTTCAGAACACACAAGACTGTGTGTGCGTGCACAGGTCCTTCAGATCCTGTGACAACATACAGACATGACACGCCTGTGCCTACATGATCAGAGAGCTTATCACACGGAGTAGAAACAATCTGTTCAAACATCTGTCTCATCCCACAGCCTGGTTGCTTCTGGAGGCAAAGGCGTCCAGGTCCTACAACATCTGCATCTTCTGCTCCCAGCACTGCGCCACACACACAGCTGCACCCTTATTAACTGTTCACTGACGTGACTAGGATAAGTCAGATGAGGAAAGGTTTAAAGCTTTCTGGAAGAGCCTTTACAACCTCCTGACAAAAATTCCCACTTTCTTAGTCATTCCATCCTGAACAGCTGTCACTCAAATAATTTCCTTCACAGAGATAGCCAACTTCTAGACAAACACTTCCCAACCCGAATGGCCAAGAAGAAACACATAATGTGCTTTATTCAGATTTGTTTGGCCATGCAACCTTCTTGTAAAAGGAACATTCCAGAGAACACACTTTGAGAAAGGCCATTCTAGATCTACCCAATTCATACATGTGTTACAGGCAGCTTTGGGCTCAACCCCGAGATTTTAACATGAGATGTTGCATCAAGCTGCCAAAAGACATTACAACTTACCTTTCCTGCTCCCACATGTCCGACCACAGCTAACAATTCACCAGGTCTGACAGTGAAAGAAAGACCTTGTAGGGTTGGGATTTCCGATGCCTACAATTAAAAGTTTACAAAAAAGTGTCCATTTCAATAAAGCAACACAAAATACTTCACAAAGTTGAGAAAATAATAGTCATTGACACGTGCAGATCACCCACATCTTTCTCCTTCCTATTATAAAATACTGTGACCTGGAGTCCTTTTCATCTAATCATATTTCTCTGGGGGTTTGAGCCAGCTCCAGGTGCCTGCAGGAGGGCCCATTCTTTTAACATATTTTCATATTGACACAGCTCTAGATGGAGAATATAAGTAGTAGTGATGACAAGGCACCTTCTCAAAATAAAACCTTCTTGACGCACACTAACTTATTGAAAATAATATAATTAATAGAATATTCAGTGTGGAAGGTTTTAATCATTTGTCGTAACGCTCGGTTTTACTTTTATTTCATTTATTTCCACCAGGTGGCAGCATAAGCACATGGCATGCCTGTAGTTCACTAACAATTTGAAATCTCCACTAATCTCTCAGTTTTCACTGGATCAAGACCCAGTTCATTCATTTCACGAATGAGATGCCAGTCAGTGAGACCTTCCTCAACCTACCTGTCTGGCTATCTAGTAAAGCTGGTTAGAGAGTCCACGTCTTTCTACCTTATCACAACTCAGCCCGTGCTTCATCCTGCTTCAGCTTGGAGAGCTGTCTGTGTCCATCCCCACCCGGGGACTCTCATTCATTACCTAACCTGACACTCCCTGATGATCCCCTAGCACGGGGCATAATCCATCCACAAGCAATGATCACATGACAGAGCAGGGTGACGTGTACAAAAAAGAATTTCTGAGAACTCCTTGTTAAGGTTCTTGAAAGAACAGCTCATCTTACAATGTTGCAAAGTTTGGCACAAAAGAAATTTGGTCATGGCTCATATAAAGTGAGTGTTAGCCACCTCAGTGCTTCATCTAACTCGATGCATTCAATAGAGTCCATTTTTATAATGAATTTAAATGGTGCTTTCCATAAAAGCTTAACAATGTATGACGAGGAATAGGAAGCAGGAGGCAACTCTACCGCATTAAGGCAGGGCAGGTTAGGTAAGGCTACTTGCATCCATATGCAAAAGGTATAATGATGTGGTTTATATAGTATTTGGCTATTGTTTCACTGGAGATGGCAGATATTAAAAGTAGATAACCACAATGCAGGTGGCACAATACTCAGTCACAAGCATGAAAACCCGGAGTCTGTAGGGTTTAGATACCTGGACCACTGTAGGAGGAAGAAACAAGGCAGAGGTGGGAAGGAGTGCTGGCCTGGCACCTGTTTGCTCTTGGCTCCATTCCCTGACCTTCTCCTGCTATGATCTGAAATGCCAGCTGCTGCAAACTTCCTGCAAACTCACATTGCAACTCCAGGTCCGCCCTTGGAGAGCACCTTCTGAGGACAGGGGGCAGCAGGGGCAGAAGCTGGTGGCCATCAGTGCCTCCACCTGCTTCCAGCAGCCTTCCCAGAACAGTCCCATCACCTCTGCAGTGCCAGTACCCACAGAACAGCCCTTCACTCTGTAGTGCCTACTCCTGCCCGCAGCCAGGTTCCTGCTTCTCCTCACAACCAACCAACAAAGGAATGGACCAACCAAAGGACCAAATAACGAGCCCCTTTGGAAAATTCACCTCCTCCCTGAGTCCCTGCAGCCCTAGCGATGGGACTTGATCTACCTTCCTGCCATTGCCGATTGCTCGGTCACTTGACCTGCCACCTATGTAACTAATCCTCCTGCTTGAAAGTCCCTCTCCTGCGGTGTGGCTTCTGTTTTTCTGGCTATCCAGACTGACGCAGAAGGGTAGGCACAGAGGACATGGAACCAGGGTGAAGAACACTGCAGTTGTAGGTAAAGGAAACTGCACTGAATGCGCAGGTTTGAGAACTTGAGCTGCTTGGTTTTCTTTTATATCTTTCCCTGCTTGCCTAACTGTCATAAATGAACCAAGTACAGTACTGGAAAAATCCTTGTGATCCGGCCAGTTCTACCTGTCAGCTTGCCACACTGTGAAACCCTTAGATTGGGACTCACTGGAGCTTACTACGCCCGCCCGCTGCTCCTCCCTGCTCTCAAGTGCCACCAGAGTAGCCAGCACCGCCCAGAAGCTCAGAGCAGGAGAGCCCCCACCCACTCCACGGCACAGATCCAAATCGTGGCTTCATTCAACATGTATAAGATCGTCTGATAACAAGGTAAAAAATGTACCGTCTGATCCTGTAAATTCTAACATTATAAACTCATGTCTTTTAAGTTCAAAATGTGGTAATGGGCTGATTTTATACTTAACCTCTATTAACTGCAAACCTTGTGCCTGACTTTGAAAAGTTTTATGACATACTTTCAGTAAATGAGCAAGGCACATTTGATTGCATGTGTAAAATCTCAACATTCCCTATGAAATCTAAGTCACCAGCTGTCTTTTAGCAGTCAGGACCTTGTAATGGGGGGTTTGTTACCTTATCCCAAAAAGCAGTAAAATCTTGCACATGCACTATCGTTTTACCGTCTGAGGGCAGCTGAGAGTTGCACTGCTTTATCTCATCAAGCAACAGAAAGTTCTGTAAAACAGGAAAAACGCAGGTTGTTTAAACAGCAAGAACAAAGTCACAAACAATAATAATTGCTTTCCTGGAATTTGCAAAGTAAAACTTTATTTTACACAGAGTACATATTTTACCAATTGCATTTAAAGTGTTAGTTCACATCAGAACACAATATATAATATATAATACAGATGACCCTTGAACAACACAGGTCTAAATACAGGTCCACCTGTGCATAGATTTCTTTTTCAATAAATATTGTAAAGGTATACATTTTCTCATCCTTAGGGTTTTCTCTACCTTATTTTACTGCAAGAATACAGTATATAACACACATAATATACAAAACATGTTAGTCAACTATCTACATTATTGATAAGGCTTCCAGTCAACAACAGATTACTAGTGAAGTTTTCGTTTTTTAACTCATTTTTTTTTTTACAGAGAAAGAGAGAGAGTAAGGGGGGAAATGAGAAGTATCAACTTGTTGTGTCTCTTTAGTTGTTCACTGATCGCTTCTCATATGTGCCTTAACCTGGGGCTCTAGTCAATACAGCAACCCCTTGGTCAAGCCAGTGACCTTGGGCTTCAAGCCAACGGCCTTTGAACTCAAGATAATGACCGTGGGATCATGTCTATGATTCTATGATCAAGCTAGTGACCCCACACTCAAGCTGGTGAGCCTGCACTCAAGCGTCTGAACTCGAGGTTTCAAACCAGGGACGTCAGTGTCCCAGGTAGATGCTCTATCCACTGCACCACCACTGGTCAGGCTATTTTATAAGTGATTTGAGAGAGAGAAGAAGGGAGTGAGAGATAAAGAAACATCGATTTGTTCTTCCACGTATTTATGCATTCATTGGTTGATTCTTTTATGTGCCCTGACCAGGTACTGGACCCACAACCTTGGTTGTATTGAGACAATGCTGTAACCAACTGAAATACTAGGTCAGGGCTAGTTTTGAGGAAGTCAAAAATTATTCACGGGGGGTGGGGGGAGGGGATGGGAGGTGTTGGCCCCTCTAGCCCCATGTTGTTGAATGGTCAATTGTATATATTATAGCATAAGTTTTATATATTTATATTTAATTGTATATAGTATATATAATCATATAATACATTGTATATAGACTTTATATAGTATAGTATTATATTTAATACATAAAAGTATTATACATTATTATGTACTATATACATATTAGTTATAGATATGAATAAAAGAGCTCATGGCCACAAGGCTATTTCTGTAACTTTCTCAACAAGTGTATCAGTACCCCTGAAAAGAAAACATGGCTCCCAACGTGAACATACTTAGAACTTGGGCATTTTTATTGCCTTGCTTTTGTGTTACTAACAATAAACACAGGAGCTGGTAGAAAATGATTCCATAAATATTTACTGAATCCTGCCCTGTCCCAAGCACCATGTGACATGCTAGGAACACAAAGACAGAGTCCATTCCCGTCCTCGGGAACCAAGCTTGTGCAGGAGCGCAGGCTGGGAACACAGGTGGCCGAGACCCCGAAAGAAAGGCTGGGCCCCACAGTTCATTTGTTGTGACCTATAGCTGAGCGCTTCGGTACACTCTGCTTTTCTCCTCGTGCAAGACGAATCAGTGTATCACTACTTGTCATAAACTATTACTTACAGTCATTGTACTAAAACGAAAACACGCTTGTTAAGTTTCTCTTAAAACGTATCTTACAAGCAGCTTTTCACAATCACTTGTCATTGCTCCTTAGCAAATGCCCTGTCCTCGGCAGCAGGAAGGGTCATAGCTTCCCTGTCTTGCTGTTTTCCATACTAGTTAGGAGCTATTTAACACCTTGTAGCTGAGAAAAAGTCCTGATAACCATTACAAATCTTACACCACAATATACAGGAAAACTTCCTATTGCTCTGTGAATGCTGGACATAATGAAAAAAGCTGTAATGGTTCAGAAACTAAATAAACACTAAGACCACCCCCACCCTGCCACACCCCAAAAATCTCTGAACATGTGACAGACTGTTGGCTATCCTCAAAATCCACTCTCATTCTTCTGTGACTCAGCAGACCTCTCTCCCCAGCCTCCCGGCAGCCATGTGACTAAATTCAAACTAATGGAAAATGACAATGCCCAGGAAACCTTCTTTATCTCACAGCCTAGGACTTGGAGGCTGCCAGTTCGCTTAAGGCTACACGCAGTGGAGTAACAGAAAAGTATCTGGATCCCTGACACCACTAGCCAGGGACTTGTCATGGAATGAATTCTGTCCCCTAAAAAACTATGATGAACTCCTAACTCCAGCTACCCCAAGAGGTGACTTTGTTTGGAAGCCGGGTCATTGAAGAAGTAATTATGGTGTGGTCATGCCAGAGTTTGTTGGGTTCTACACCCAATACGACAGGTATCCTTCTAGGAAGAGAGGAGAGACGCAGAGACGGACGCACAGGCAGAACACAGCCGTGTGACAGAGACTGGAGTGCTGTAATTACAGGCCAAGAAATGCCAAGGGTTTGCCGGCAACCACCAGAGCTGGAAAAGCCAGGGAAGGATTCTGCCGTGCAAACTTTAGACAGATCATAGGCCCTATTAACACCCTGTCATTAGACTTCTAGCCTCTAGAATTGTGAAACTACAAATTTCTGTTGTTTTAATCCACCCGTGTTTGTGGTATTTTGTCACCACAGCCCTAGGAAACCTTGGTGGACACTTATAAGGACTTCTGCATGAGAGAAAAAGCAAGTCCTTGTGTCAGCAACGTTAACATGGGTGTTGTCGAGCCCGCCAGCAAACCTAACGCTAACCCGTACGGAGACAACTGAAATAAACATGTGAACATGTTGGAGAAAGACAAAACAGCACATAAGTCAGTCACATGCCACTCTAAAAATCGTAATTACCCTCAAATTCTTCTCTTTCACTCCACAAAGTTCTACTTCAAAAGAACTAGTAAAAACCAGAAATGAAAACTTCTATTAGGAAAGAGAAAACGCATTCCTGGGCATTTCTGTCAAAGACTCAGCAAGTATGAGACATGATCTGCTCATTCATGCCCCCACCCCTCATCCGTCAGCCATGCTCCTTAAAAATCGAGCACTGCTCTTCCTACCTGTCCAAGTCCCCGTCTAGGCAAGGACGCCGAATGGGCAGACTGTGTTGTGGTCTGGGCAGGACACCTCCACAGGCTTAAACCCAAAACGACCTGATTTCTCTCTGCACACCACCTCTCTCATAGTCAGCCAAGTATCAAGTCTTACCTACTCTTCCACAATCCGGCACACTCTCCAATTCTCCATTCCTCTTGAAACAACACTCATTTCAGAATCTCACTACCAACTGTTGAAAACCCTGACATAACGTTTTGGCCATCTCTCCATACTTTCTGGTTCCTTCCCCAGGACTCTAACACTACAGAACCTATCCTAAACACAATCCCCCCCTACTGAGTTCCTTAAAACACCTCTGAGAATGTCCGACATGCTTAAAACCTTTTAGTGACCCATCAGTACCTAAGTCCATGCTCCCAAAGTGGCCTCAACCCTGAGTACTGATCCTACACACCCTTCCGAGTCAATCTCAAATACTAATCTTACTAGGAGGCACATCAAAATGGCCCCAACTGGCTGCCCTCTCCAACTTGGTATCCCCATAGTGATTTTGTCTCATATAAGATAGAGACTATGTCATCACACACCTGACAAACACAGCCTCAGCTCCCACTAATACCAAGCCTCACACAGTCAGCATACCCACCTATCTACTAAAGGAATGAACAGAATATACAGTTGGTTCAACTGAGTCAAACCATTGAATACATTGCTACAGCCTTACACAGTTAACATGTAACAAGCAAAGGCAATATATGTCGTAAATCTTGCCAAACAGAATCAAATTTTGATTTTAGCTTAAGCGTATAACCATTACATTAAAACTCGTTAGTGTGTAGGTATCAGAACAGAAATTTCCCACCTTAAAAAAAAAGAAAAACTATGTACGAAGTGAGGAAGTAAATCTATTGCACGTTTGTCCATAAAGAGGTCTGAGTGGAGAAAGAAGTCACTATCTTGCAGCTGGTAAAGGTGCCCAGAGTGCTGGCTGGAATTTCCTCTAGTACTCAGGCTGATGAAAACGCTTAAATTAAACTGCCATCAGAGCCACAAAGTGCAAACCCAGAACGGGTCATGTGGGGAAGAATCAGACACTGGAACTCAAGCCAAAGAGATTTGACTTCAGAGTAGTTGCTGGGCAAAAACCTAAGCTGCTTTGGGGGAAATATAATCTGAAAGATGAATTGTACTGGTAGTAGAAGCTGCTGAAGACTTTCAGTGCTTTGAAATTAAAACAAGATCTCTTTATAATCCGATTGGACTTATTCAATGCCAAAACCATCAGTCCTTTTTCCTCACTAAAGGAAAAGTAGAACTTCTTGAGCTTGTAAATTCATAATAAATCCTTCATTTTCTGTACATGAAAGAGGAAATTGAAAAGCACGTATAAAAAAGAAGGCACTACATGATAAACCCCACAGTAGGTTTGCCACATAGGCATGGATCATAGTACCACCCCAAAGGCAAAAAATTGTGGTGGAATTGCTTCCACACATGATCTTATTGGAAGTCACTCAAGTTGGCTCAGTCTACTGAGTCCCAGGCTGCAGCAGACAGGGTGGCAGCAAGCTTCAAGAAGGCAGTGTTTTCCAAGCTCTACATGCCTCCTAAAGGACTGGCCCACCTATGGCCCCGCCTCACCTAGCTCAGATGACCTATCAGTATACTCCGCAGATCTTTCCTCCTCCCCTGCTGCCATTTTCACCTTCTAATTCCACAATAACACACCAAACTGTGAGCAGGGAAAGGAAGAAAAGTAAACACTGGACCAGTTCATTATATAGCAGTCCCACACCCACCCACCCATGGTTTCACTTTCCATGGTCTCAGTTAACTGCAGTCAAATGCAGACCAAAAATATTAAGTGGAAAATTGCAGAAATAAATGATTAGTAAGTTTTAAACTTTGCTCCATCCCACCCAGGACATGAAGCATCCCTTTGTCCAGCATGTCCACCAGACTGTGTCTCATCACGCACGCACTGCGTCATCGCACACCATCCATCATGGGATGAAGGGTAAGTGCGAGGTGCGGATTTAACGGTGGGCGCACCGGGGCGCGTCCTGGGCCCCGACTTCTGAAGGGCCCCGCAAAACCCCATCTTTACGCTTTTTGCTAATGACACCAAGCTTGGTTTCCTATGTGCAATTTTAACATTAAAAGTACCTCATATTTTTTATTTATTTAAATCTATGGTTGACATGTATTTTTATTTTCCCTTTCTTGTTTTTTTAAGGGGCGCAATATCTTCTTCTGTGTCTGGGGCCTCAACCGACCTTAATCTGCCTCTGGTGAGTGCAGTACAATAAGATATTTTGAGAGAGAGACCACATTCACCTAACTTTTACTCTAGTATATTGATATAATTGTTCCATTTTATTATCAGTTATTTTTGTTAAGCTCTTACTTGCCTAATTTGTAAATTAAACTTTATTACAGATATGTGTCGGAAAAAGCATAGTATACGTAGGGTTCAGTACAACCAGTCTCAGGCATCCATAAGGGTCTCGGAAAGGATCCCCCTCAGATAAAGGGACACCACTGTCCTTAATGCTTATTTAACCGTTAGATATTTAGGAAAGGATACTGAATTAGGCATATGGCCCATCAATGGGTCTTAAAGCAAGCACCTGGGTAATCTGAAAAGTATCCCAGACTTCATGGTCTTCTGCACAAATCCTTTCCCCTTCTAGTATTTCATATTTCAATGAATCCAGGTGATTTTGCAGCAAAAATCCCAAAGCGGCCTGTGATCCCATCCTTCTGCTGAATTTCTCCCCTTCCACCATACCCAACCCAAGCTTGTTCAAATCTGACCAAGTCTCTATTCTACCCTAATCCGAACCACATCACCTCATTCCTGGACTACCTATGCCTCCTTACCTATGTTCCTGCCCTCTCTGGATCCCCACCCCACCTCATTGACCAGTTCCCGTAGGCTGCAGCCAGGGTGAGACCTGAAAGAGCTAGAAGTCATAATGCTATCAGCATGGCCCTGTGTGGTCCCCTGCTTGGGTCTCCAGTGCTCGCTCTTCTACAACCTCAGGCATTTTTGGTTTCTCGAACATGTGGGTCTTCTGTTTGTGCACTAAGGGTTTTTGTCACAAAACTGTCCCCATGTAAATGCAAAGCATCAGCCTCCTACCTCCCCTCCCCCAACTGGCCTGCCCTTGCCCCCTCACACATATAACTGTACAGGCAACTTCTTCAGTCTCCCCAGGAACCACTGCCGCCAAAATTACACCAGTGTCTGTCTCTGACAAAGCAACTCTAGCAGGCCTTCCCCTCCAAGGACTAAGGATAAACACACATCAACAGGGAGTTTTATCATTTGCTTCTTTATGACTGTCCCTCCCCCACTTGAGGATACATAAATTCAAAGCAGGAAGGACCTCTGTGCACTTGCTGATATGCATTTCAGCACAGCGCCAGGCTTAAGGTAGGGTGCTCAATTATATTGTGAACTAAGTGACTGGCTGCATAAATGAATTCCAGATTTGCCCACTAAAAATCTAGCATCAAACAAGACAGGTGTCTGTTTTTTTCCCTCTCAAGTGATGAGTTTTAAAGTGATCTGGGTATCTTTTTATATTTGCTAAACACATTTTGACTCTGTGTGCTTTAATTCACAATGAGGGTGATGATTCCCAAATATGGCCTATTTCCAGGTACACAGAGGCATTTACTAAAGACAAAGTATGTCAGCCCAAACCGAGTGAACTGGAATCTCACTACGGTGCGACAATTCAGTTTTAACAGGAATACCACGGGATTCTGGTGAACTAGAGAACTAAATTTTTAAGAAACTTATAGAAACCATATGGACTGTAAAAGTCTAAAATCTTATAAAGAAAATAAATTCAGTAATAATTTCAACTCCACCATGAAGCAGTTCGCCATGCTAACTAAGATCAGACCTTTCTCACCACTTACTCTCTGCCCTTTGTCCCACCTTTGATGAAACTGCTGAACAGATCTGTAAATTCCTAGGCCCCTGCTTGCCAGAAACTATGTATGTGAGGGAGATCTGAGGTTACTTTTTCAAATCAAAGGTGCTACCTTTATCAAAACACAAACTAGCTTGACAAAGTTAACCCCAGGAAAATTCAAAGTTTTCAGTAGATCATTATTTTAATGTCATGGCATACAGCTTACATGGGAAGGAATTTCAAGCCTCAGTATGATACAGTTCAGTTGCATTTTGGCAGGAAAAAAAAATCAAAACTCCCACCCAAGTATTTGACAATTCCCTGAAAACTTTCTTCAGGATCCCTTTCATGCTATACTCCTTGATGTATTACATAATCCATCAGAGAATGAAAGTTGTCACTTTCCACTTATTAGTGCTCAGTTGTTAGGCATTTGCAGAATCCTGCCAACTTGGCAGGGCTGGGCAGTTTCCTCAGTCACACATTTTCTGAGCACCTGCTGTCTGTGAGGAGTACAAAGATGAATGAGGCACTGTATCTGCCCTGTACCCGTCTGGAGTTCAGGGAGGGAAAGAAATCCTACAGACGGCTTCACTACACGAGGTGAGGACAGACTCACACACAGAAAGCTCAAAGAAAGACGCAGGGATTCAAGGGGGTATGATGGTTAATGCTGTGTGTCAACCTGGCTAGGCCACAACTCCCAAATATTTATTTACTCAAACACATCTGGATGTTACAGAGAAAGTCCTTCTTATTTGATATTAACATTTAAATCAGTAGGCTCTGAGTAAAGCAGATTACCCTCCATAATGTGGGTGGGCCTCATCTAATCAGCTAAAGGCCTTAAGAGAAAAACAGACTGACCCTCCGCCAAAGGCAGGAGTCTATGTCCAGACTGCCTTTGGACTTGAGATGCATTTTAACACAAAGCCCCATAGTTTCAATCTTCTTGTATCTCGTGATGGCCAGTAAGACTGTCTGACTAATTTTGTTAACCAAGGACCACTGAGTGTTTCTATTTATCTATACGGCCCTATCTGCACAGCCCAGGGGCCGGGTTGGCAATGTCTACATAGCTCCAAGTTGGGTGGGGACACAACTCTTCTCTTTAGAGAGCAAGACTATCAAGTCCAGATAGGCTGGTTTGAGATACGCTGATGGACACCCAGAACAAGGAAAAAACTCAGCCCCAGCCCCACCCTGGACAAGACCCAGCCCCACTAGGTTCAGACTTACAAGGCCCAGTGTTCCAGGAATGCCTGACTCAAATCTGCTCCCTCACTGTGAATTTTCCTAGCACAGGCTGGGCCACCCTGAGGCTCGGCTGAGTGCCAGTTTTGCCCTGTGACTATTGTTTCAGTCAATCCAGTATTTCTTTGATGCCCTTTATGTGTTCAACATGGGGCCAAGCAAAACTATAGGCATGGTCTCCTGTCAAGTGGCTTAGAATGCCCCTGGGGAGTCAGAACCACCACACCTGAGGTGACGCTAAGCAGTGCTGTGCTGACCTCGAGGTTAATGCAAGCAAGGTCAGCATGAACAGAAGAGCTGGGAGAGGGTTGTGGAAGCTCAACCCTCAGCGGCACTTGCTTAAATCAAGGACGGAAGAGAAGGCAAACTGGTGGCTGAAAAGAGCAAACAAAGATCCGAAAATGGGAATGAATGTGGCACGGGACAGAAACAAGCCCCGCCCCCCACTGGAGCATTGGATTGTGTGCTGGGAACACACACTGCAGCCAGGTGAGTTTAAAGCTGGAGTTTAAACATTGGATTCTTTAGACACAGGAAGTCTTCAGAGTTCTTTGGGGGCAGAATAAATTATTAAAACAACACTGAAGGAAACAGTCCACATGCCAGGGGGGCCAGGAAGGCAATGTGACAAGGGTTAAGAAACCAGGGTTCTGGGCAGAACCTTAGTTCTATTGCAGTGGTTCTTAACCTTTTTTGAGGTACCAAACCCGCCAGTTTCATATGTGCATTCACCGAACCCTTCTTTAGTGATAAGTAAAATATGATTTTTTTTCCAAATTCAAGACATAAGTATATGTTTTTTTACTGGTGCACAAAATGAGCCGTGCGTGGACATCACCTTGCTCAAAGAACAAAACCAACAAAGTGCATGAACTCACAACAAATTTCGGTATTACTTTATTCTGGCCTTCACAGCTTCTCCGAACCCCTGAGACCAACTCATTAAACCCCTAGGGTTCGATAGAACCCAGGTTAAGAACCACTGTTCTATTGCTTACAAGCTGTGTGAGGATAGGTACGCCATTTCACCTATTATAGAAGCTATTTCTTTATCTGTGAAGTGGGTACACTGATGCTTGTTTCATTCAATCGTTCAGGATCAAATGAGATAACGTGTACAGGCTTCAGGAGAACCTGGCCCACAGGCAGCCTCACAGCAGGGATCAAGGACAGCAACAGAGGTTGCAGCACAAACAGCATTACAGCAGCACAATTCATATGCAAAGCCACCACCTGGAAAAGTTATAGTGCACATGTAATCCATCACTTTGGTCCAAGTCTATTTCTAAATGTCTTCTTTCAAATGAGGAAGCAACAGAAAAAAAATTTTGTTGAACTGCATGATCTACCCTTAATAAAGTCCCTAGTAACCCATGTCAGAAAAAAAAAAAAGATAAAACGTGGGGGACAAGAACTGACCCTATAGGAATGATCTGTTTCATGGGTAACACTTTTGTTATAGTATAAGAATTTAGCCTGACCAGGCGATGGCGCAGTGGATAGAGCTTCAGACTGGGATGCGGAAGACCCAGGTTCGAGACCCCAAGCTCGCCAGCTTGAGCGCGGGCCCATCTGGCTTGAGCAAAAGCTCACCAGCTTGGACCCAAGGTCACTGGCTCCAGCAGGTGGTTGCTCGGTCTGCTGAAGGCCCGCGGTCAAGGCACATGTGAGAAAGCAATCAATGAACAACTATGGTGTCGCAACAGCAACGGAAAACTAGTGATTGATGCTTCTCATCTCTCTCCATTCCTGTCTGTCTGTCTATCCCTATCTATTCCTCTCTCTGACTCTCTCTCTGTCCCGGTTAAAAAAGAAAAAAAGAATTTAATCATAAAATATCTCAGTTTTATGACAAGACCACCACCACCAAAAAAATACCCCCAATGCTATCTGACTTGACAAAAGACCTATCACGGGGCATCCATCGCTGTGGAGAAGCAGGAACAAAACCAACCAGATTTCTGGCCAAGCCCAGACACTCAAGCTCATGCCCAAGTCCTCGCACAGAACGATCTCGTCTTCATTACAGACGTGTTCGTGAACACCCAAACTCTTAATAACATAATGTGTGCCTTAATCTGGTGGGACAGCTAGTTACGAAAAAAACAACAGTGGGTATGGTGAAAATAAAAGAACTTTTTGAAGAGAAGCAGCCTGCTAGTGATAGGGTGGGGAAGGAAGAAAGAGTGAAATGAGAACAGGGACATAAAGGCAGAGGTCCAGAACGCATCCTGGGAAACCAAGCACAGCACCTATGGAGGAAAGAGCCCATTTTTAAACAGAGAGAACTAAGTGAGGTGGTGGCCATTCTTCCTGTCAAAGGAGCAGGGATCTTCCACAAACTCCTTCCTTCATGGCCCAGGGAAGGGGAATCCCATTCACCTCAGAACTGCATGCAATCCCTCCCGAGTCATTCTGGTTAGCACAGGAGATGACATCTGTTTCCCTCTCCTGCTTGGACACATCCCAATTGCCCTGTGGTTATGACATGGACATCATGAGCCCTTTGCCACTGTTCACACCGCTCCCCATAAACGAGCAGCGGTTCTTACGTTGCCTGCGATGCAGCCCATCTAAGAACATGCAGAGGAGAGTGCACGACAGTCTGGACTGACTGCAGACTTGGCCCTGAGAGTTAAACCTCACCTAACTGGGACTCAGTGACACAAAAGAAAAGAAGGTAGGACTTGACTTAAATTCCCCACAAGTTTAAAAAGTTATTTGTCACCAAACCTTGATTCTCCGGATGCTGACGACTGCCTCTGACCCCTTCTCAATGGCCCAAGGGAAGAAGAGAGTAACCGTCAACCGCACAGCCCCATAGAGTGTCACAGTCACGAAAGCACGTCCGGCTGTGATCGTGTTGCCAAGGAGCACATAGGTAGCAAAGGTCACAAAAACGATGATTTTGCTGGCAACGAAGAACGATGCCAAATTCATTCCTCTAAGGTAGGAACTTCTCAAAATCTTGGAAACTTCCTTCCTAGAAAAGAGTAGGAAATGGGTTTAAAGGGCAGCTTCAACATCAAAGCCATGACATGACTCTAGTGCCTTTTGCATGTGGCCCCTTTCTAAGTGGTGAACACGCTGTAAAGATAATTAATCATCCTACAGTTCAAACTCTGGGTCTCGCGCCCACAGCGGCACCCACCCACTCCATAACCACTTCACTCGTCCAACATTGAAGGCTAGATGTTGCACTTGAACACAGTGGGTAAGACTGGGTTTGAGCTTTCATTCATAAACACGGTTCTAGTGCCAGGCCCTCAATGATGACAGAAAGATGTAGTCTGTCCCCTCCAGGAGCATATAAACGCACTGGAATTGGAAAAGAATATTAGCAACCCAAAACTTGTGAGACAGCAAGACATTGGACAGCAGCAGCCAGCACAGGCCCCAATGGGCACAGAGAAGAGGCCTCCACCTGGGGCTAGTGAAACCAGGGGGTCATGGGTGAGTAGCACACACAGAACCTAAGAGGCTGAGCCCGTTAGTCGGGGGTCAGAGGAGCATGTGAATGACAGTGCTTACAATTTTTAAAAAATACAAAAATGTGTGATATATACAACTTACCTCCTCAAATTGGTAATAAGATCTGCAAATGACTTTTCCCAAGCATACATTTTTATTATTCTTATACCAGTTATAACTTCATTCATGGTTCTGATCCGGACATCTGTGAAAGCTGCAGTCTTACTCCTAAGGGGATAGATGTGAGAGGTGAGTGATGGCAACCATAGCCCAGTGTCCCTCACAGCAGAGGGCAGGGGCAGACAGCAGGGACCAAATCATTCCCTACAGCTCTTTTTTCTTTCTTTTTTGCTCTTTTTTCTTTCTTTCTCTCTTTTTATACAGAGACAGAGTCAGACAGAGAGACAGATAAGGACAGACAGATAGGAAGGGAGAGAGATGAAAGGCATCAATTCTTCGTTGTAGCTCCTTGGTTGTTCATTGATTGCTTTCTCATATGTGCTTTGACTGGGGGACTACAGCAGAGCAAGTGACCCCAGCAACCTTGGGCTTCAAGCCAGTGACCTTTGGGTTCAAGCTAGCAACCATAGGGTCACGGCTATGCTGCCGTGTTCAAGCCAGCGACCCTGAGCTCAAGCTGGTGAGCCCGCACTCAAGCCAGTGACCTTGAGGTTTCAAACCTGGGTCCTCCGCATCCCAATCTGACACTCTATCCACTGCACCACCACCTATTCAGGGCCCCTACAGCTCTTTTGCAGTAACAACCAATGCAGGTCTTACTCAAAATACAGATGGGGAAAGACTTCAGTTAGGAAGTCAACAATGCACCCCAGTTCAAGAACTAATTTGGAGGAAGATGAGAAATGAGTCAGATACAAACCGTCCACTCAGGGAGGTCATGGTTGGGTAGCAAGAGAGAAAAGCACCTGAATCTAACAAGAGCACAGTTTACTGTGCTATGAGAAACTAGGAATGAAGTGCTGGGGAGCAGAAAAGAGGACTATCCATTCTACTGGGAAAGGAAAGAGCAAAACAAGCTTCCGGTTCCAGTAGCACTGGAATGGGCCTCAAAGGAGGCCCATTCTTCCATGGGAATTCAAAGGAGAGACTACTACCAGGTGCAGAGGCACAAAGTAAAGAACTCGGTGTGCTTCAAACAGCAGATCTCCATCCCTGACCACCTTGGCCAGGACCCAGATCCTCTAGGATCTGCTTCAGGTCTTACTCATCACCAGCCACTATTACATCACATACACTATTAGGACTGTGGGATGTTATGAAGACATAATTAAGATCAACATTGCCCTTGGGGAACCTATAGCTTAATGGAAACAGAGAATTATAAAACAACACACACACTGCAATTGGCTCTAACACCAAGCATAATAAAAGTACATGCAGATAGAGTGGGGCCCATAAGATATATAAATGTATTGCTATTTAATATTTTTTCTTGTTGTTGTTTTTGCAAGAGAGAGAAAAAGAGAAAGAGAGAGGGAGGGAGAGAGATGAGAAGCATCAACCTATAGTTGTGGCACTTGAGTTGTTCATTAATTGCTTTTCATACGTGCCTTGAACGAGGGGAGGGGGGGACTCCAGCTAAGACAGTGACATTTCTTTTGTTCTTGAACAGAAGCATCGGGCAGACTGTGTGTGTTACCAGACACTTATTACTATATTACATATTGCCTCTCTATGTTCCTCTTACCGTAATGATGAGAACAACTTCCCAATGCAGCTTTGCAAAGGCAGAAGAATAATCAGAACAGCCATTCCGGCAAGACATGATATTCCTATTTCCATCCAGAGCAGGACAGTCACTGCAATGGCCTGCAATGGGCCTGCCCACAGGAAGTGCAAGAATATTGTCACCTTGGAAGGAAAAGAGAGCCGTTAGAGGACTATTTAAAAACAAAACCAGTGAAAGATACAGTAGCTAAACAATCTGCTCTTAATGAACAGAACAGATAAAACCCTAAACAGAAATGATCACAGTGGGTTTTAAACCTGCTAAAGCCAAAAGTATTCACCATTCCAGGCAAACTACAGGGGCTTCCAGGGAGAGCCGGACCAGCAGCACTGCAGGGAAGATTTCAGCTTTGCCTTCCCCACCAATGAGCACATGGCTTCCTCAAACTCTGCCACAAAAGTCAGCCCCACCTCCCCAGAAGGTGCTCTCCAACTCCCAGAAAAGCCTGTATTACAGAACCTACCACTGTCTCCAGTAACAATTTCTGTATTTACTTTGCTGACAAGCTGTGGCTTCTCCAGGAAAAAAGTCTTATTCATCCCTAAAACTGGGTAGGAACCTTAGTTCATTTTTTGAGAAATGAATGATTAAAAAAGAAGTGATCTAACCCTGGCCGACTGGCTCAATGGGAGAGCATTGGCCTGGTGTGTGGATGTCCCAGGTTCGATTCCCAGCCAGAGCACACAGGAGAAGCGCCCACCTGCTTCTCCACCCTTCTCCCTCTCCTTCCTCTTTATCTCTCTCTTCCCCTCCCATAGCCAAGGCTCCATTGGAGCAAAGCTGGCCAGGCACTGAGGATGGCTCCATGGCCTCTGCCTCAGGCACTGGAATGGCTGCAGTTGTAACAGAGCAATGCCCCAGATAGGCAGGGCATGCCGGGTAGATTTTGGTAGGGTGCATGTGGGAGTCTCTCTCTCTACCTCCCTGCTTCTCACTTCTGAAAAATAAATAAATAAATAAATAAAAAAGAAGAAGTGATCTAGTGCAAGAAAGATCTGTCCACTAGCTATAATGCCCAGGATAATGTGATTTACTCGGAGGGTAAGTGGAAAAGGAGCAGGCAGAGGGTTAGATGAGAGTAGACAATCTATCTGCCATTATTTATTGAAGCCTTCCTATATAGCAGGCACTGTACAGGACACACAGAAAGAATAATCCCTACCCACCAGGAGCTCATCAGCATGGATTAAACCAGAGGAAGACAACTCAGCCAGCAATCCCAACATAATATGCTAAGATGGGCCACTCTGGGAAGACTGTTAGATACACTTAACCAAGCTGGGAAAGAACATCACTGTCTGCCTATTACCACTGAATTATGTCATAGGCAACATAAGAAAAACAAAACTCTCACCTACAGGACAACACACATTACATCTAAGTTGCACACAGAAGAAATGAGCGTTAAATTTAAAAAAAAAAAAAAAAAGTCTTCAACAGAATCCTAGCCTGTGCCAAAAGCTAGCCCCTGACATTCCGATAAGATCAACTATGTAAGGGTGGGAAATGAGAAAGGACAGCTCAGGGGCAGCTTACCTGATCAAACTTGCTCACGTCATTGGACAGCAGATTGACAATCTGGCCTGTGGTGGTCTTGCCCATGGCCACGTTACTAAGGCGAAGTGCCTGACAATAAGAAAGGGAAAGAGAGTTATATTCCAATGGTGATACCAAGCCTCACTTAGAGGACAACAAACTGGAGCTCATTTTCATGGGGTCTCGTGTGATGCCAAGACAAGCAAGCCAACAAGGTTCTGGGGACCCAGGGGTAGCCCTCTATTCCTCAGTGTGATGGCAGCCACAGCCCAAAGGACAGCAAAAGGAGAAGTAGGAGGTAGAGCAAAATCCCCCACTTCATTTTTTGATAAGTGTGGACATGCCCAAAGTATAAAAAAAAGTTTATCCTTAGAAGCCAACTAAAGTAATTTTGAGCCAAATTAGATGCGAGTAGAAAAGCTGCCTAAGGAAGAAATTTAGAGGACTTAAAGACTGCAAATCTGGAATCAGTCATTAATTCTGAGTGTGACATCATTCCAACACTCCAGGTCTTGGTTTCCTCGTTCTGTGAATGAAAATAACCCCTCACCCCACCTAGGTCACATGTTTCCTACAAGAGAGAAATGACAAATATTTAGTTCCTGCTCCATATAGGACATCAATGGGATATGTATAAACATCTGCAATTCAACTGTGAACTGGACAGTATGCACAAGTGCACAGGGAACTGGTTTGACTAACTGACACTGAGGGGCAAGGCACTGAATGGACCTTGGACGATGAAGAAGAGAAACTGTGATGAAGGGAGAGAAAAGAAGGGATTGTGGGTGAAAGGAACACCATGAATAGAAATCAGGGAAAGGAAAATGTGAGGCCTATGAATGAAGAATACCCAAAATCTGGATTGAAAGATGGGTTGGGGAACTGCTAAAGTTTGGAAGGAAGCATGGAACCACAAACATTTTTTTACATTAGAGTGAGAAATTCAACTTTAGGGAGATTAAACTATGAAAATGATTGTCCGGGAGATTCTTAAAAGAAGGGAAAATTACCCCAGGGAAGAAGTAATAAGATAGGGAACTAGGGTTGTGTGAATGGAAAGGAACGACCAGACATAATGAGAACACTTTGAAAAGTAGAAAATGCTATGCAAATATAAGTGAATCAGTCACAAAATATTAAGGAAAAAGGAAGGAAAGGAGGATGGATAGCAAGCTCTTACGGTACAGAAATATAACTTATTACTGAAAGCTATCTTGAAAATACAGCTTGAAATATCTTGAAAGCTATCTTGAAAATAGAATTACTGAAAGCAATCTTGAAAATATATCTTGAAATATCTTGAAAACTATCTTGAAAATAAAATTTATTACTGAAAGCTATTTCGAAAATATTTTTAATGCCAATTTTGCATACAAACACATGCTACTCTCTTATGAAAGAAACTACATTATATATTTTAAAAGAGTAGTTATTTGATATCAAATCTTAACAAAATAAGGTTAGAATGGCACACCAAACTTTTATTCCAAACTGATCATTTTCAAGAAAAGAATTTCAAGACAACTAGAATTCTCATTCACAGACTATCACTGCTGCTGATACTGAGAACTGTAGGGCAAGATGGTATAGATGACAACCTGTGCAAATGACAAACTTCCTCTGGATGCACCATTAGGACTACTTGTGATTCAGCTGTGTCTGTGACCAGGTATAGTGACAGATGAAAAGCCTAGTTCTAGAACAAAAGTTAAAATAAGTTAATAATAACACTGAAGCCAAGACTCAAATTAAGGAGCTGTCAAAAGAAAATGAGTCATATTCCAAACGTGATTTTTTAAAAAAATAGTGGTATGTCATTAATATTACCGAGGAAGACATAGCTTACAAGCAAATAGACACCAGACTTCTGCTTCTGGTCATGAAAAGATAATTGGGCCTGATTTCCATTATAAAATTATAAAACTGGACAAAATATGTGAAGCAGCTGTTTTCAGGCACTGAATCACAGCACAGGACTGTGAGCTTCAATAAAAGAGAAACACAAGAGCTGAACCCTGAGACTGGCCTGGCCTGGCTCTCTGCCCTGAGGGAATTTTCTGCTCAAGTATAACTACAGTAGCCTGACCTGTGGTGGCACAGTGAGTAAAGCATTGACCTGGAACACTGAGGTCACCGGTTCAAAACTCTGGGCTTCCCTGATCAAGGCACATGTGGGAGTGCCTCCCTCCTTCTCTCTCTCTCTCTCTCCTCTAAAACTGAACAAATAAAATCTAAAATAAAAAAAACACTGCAGTTTCACTGAGCCAAACAGGAGGATGTAGCTGTTCTAAGTAGCAAAACTATCAGAACTTTGTAGGCTAGAGTAGCAAAGGGTAGACTCCCAAAGTCTTTGTGGGTATTTTCCAAAACTATGTCTCCAGGGCTTCACTGACCATGGCCAGGGCAAGACTTCATGGGGCCTAGAAAGCAGAGCTGTGGGACTAAGTCTTATGCAGAGACTCCAGAGGTCACACAGTGCCAGAAGACACTGGAGGTTTTGCCAAACTAGAATAAAGAGATCTCCATCAGCACCTCAGAAAGTAAGCTTGGACACCCAGAAAGCTATGCCTTAGTAATAAAGATAGCATGCTAACCTGACCAGGAGGTGGCACAGTGGATAGAGTGTTGGATTGGGATGTGGAAGACCCAAGTTCAAAACCCCGAGGTCATTGTAGCCTTGAGCGCAGGGTTGCTGGCTTGAGCATGAGATCATAGACATGACCCCATGTTTACTGGCTTGAAACCAAAGGTCGCTGGCTTGAGCCCAATGTCGCTGGCTTGAGTAAGGGATCACTAGCTTGTCTGGAGTCCCTCCACCCCATCAAGGCACATATGAGAAAGCAATCAATTAACAACTAACGTGTCACAACGAAGAATTGATGCTTCTCATCTCTCTTTCCCTTCATGTCTGTCTGTCTTTATCTCTCTCTATCTCACTAAAAAAGAATCAAAAAAGAGATCATACTCTAGAATAAAAGCAATGCACTTGGACTAAGTCCAAAGTAGAAATGTCTAACCAACAAATTTTTGATATATAGATAGGCAGACAGACATAAAAAGAATAAACCAACCAACCAATCCTAACAGGAACAATCCTAAAAGGAACTGCGTGTCAAACAAATATCAATACCCTTTAATACAGACTCCATATACTAACATCCAACATAGTAAAACAATTATTAGAGGCCCTGGTTGGTTGGCTCAGCAGTAGAGTGTTGCCCCAGCATGTGGAAGTCCCGAGTTCAATTCCCAGTCAGGGCACATAGGAGAGGCACCCATCTGCTTCTCCACTCTTCCCCCTCTCCTTCCTCGCTATCTCCCCACACACACACAGCCAAGGCTCCATTGGAGCAAAGTTGGCCCGGGCACTGAGGACGACTCCATGGCCTCTGCCTCAGGTGCTAGAATGGCTGCAGCAGCAACAGAGCAAGGCGCCAAGATGGGCAGAGCATCGCCCTCTGGTAGGCATGCTGGGTGGATCCCTGTCGGGTGCATGCGGGAGTCTGTCTGATTGCTTCCCAGCTTCTAACTTTGGAAAAAATGCAAAAAAATAAAAATAAAAAACAATTAGACATACAAAGAAAATGTGAGTAGAAGTATAAAACAACTACAATAAGTTCTTACTTAATGTCAACCATAGGCTCTGTCACTTTGAGAAAAACACCATATAATGAAAACATTATCATTGACATAAACAAAAGGTAAGTTCCTATGTTATAAAGAAATATCATTGAATGAAATGACATTATGCAAGGACCTGCTGTATTACAAATATGTTCAAGGAGTTAAAGGAAAGTATATTTATAACAAGTAAATAGATGAGCAATTTCATGAAAGAAGTGGACACTATCATAAAGAACCAAATGTAAATTCTAGAACCAAAAGATACAATATGAAAAATTCACCAGGTGACATTACAGTAGAAAATTTTCATTGATATGTTCCATTTCGTTAGCCCTTCTTCTATAGTTTATAATCTCAAGAACAAACAGAAAAATAAAAGGAGAGATTGAATCAGTAAATAGATAAATAAAGCTTGAGGGTTCAATGTCAAACAATGAAATACTCATGTAATTGGAGATCTGGAAAGAGCCAACATAAAGGAAAGAAACAAATACTTTGAACTTTAAGAACTAAAAGGTCGGCCCTGGCTGAGTAGTTCATATCATCGGCCCAATATGCCAAGATTGAAGTTATAATCCCCAGTCAGGGTAAATGCAAGAATCAACCAATGAATGTGTATATAAGTGGGACAACAAATTGATGTTTCTCTCTCTCTCTAAAAAAATAAATTAAAATATTTTTAAAGGCTGAAAAGTTTCCAAGTTTGGTAAAAAACATTAATTCTCATACCTAGGGATCTCAGCAAACCCCAAAAAGAACCAAAACAGAGAAACCTATGCCTAGGTACATCATAGTCAAACTGCTAAAAACCAGAAAGCAGGAAAGAGTCTTGAAAGCAGCCCAAGAAAAGTGATACTTTACAGACAAAGGAGCAACAGTACAACTGATAGCTGATTTATCAGAAACAATGGAGAGACGAGCACCTAATGTAATCAGTTATACATTTGTCGCCCTCAGGAGCTACCAGCTCACTGAGTGTACAGACCCTGGCATATTCATTTATGTCGTCATGATCATAACAACAGCTACCATTTATTGAGCGCCTACTATCAGCCAGACTCTGAATATTTCATACAAAGTAAGAATTATTACTGTCTTGCAGATGACAATGAAAGTATTTCATGTCTGACAGAGAACACGCACTCAGTTGTTTTTTTTTTTAATGTAGCAAAGTTACCGTTGTTCCTCATTAATGCAGAAATATAAATTTTGGTTGTAATAAAGTGTTTATGTTGTAGCTTTTTAAAAAAGTTCAGGTCCAGTGTAGAGAAAAACAATGTGAAAATTTAATGCATCATCTATCTGTTAATGGTTTGTTCCATATTTCCTTAAACTGACATGCTATAATGAATACTGTTTGGTGAAATTTGCTTTCCCTGTGAAAGCAAAACAGTTCCACCACAAGAACAGTACAAGGCAAACAAAACAAATCGGAATCAATATTTGCACTATATATGCCAGACCCAGGGTTAGTATCTTTAATAAATCAAAAGTACCTAAATATCAATAAAATTGTAAGAGCTTACCAACCAATTAAAAAAGAGGGAGGGCGGCACACAAAGAACACATGCAGGAAATTCACTAAGGAAAACACAAAAGGCTAATAAAAATTGGCAAATCTCAAATTCATTATTACTCAAAGACATGTAAGTTAAAGCCATATTTTCACCCAGACATTAGTGAAATTGGCTGAGATAAAAAGAAAATACAACATCCAATCTTAGCAAGAATGGCGGCCACCTCATTTAACTGGAAAGTATACAAATCATTAACAACTCTTTGGGAGGAAATCTGACATATCAAAACCCTTGAAATGTATGTACTCCGGGAAGTTAAGGATGTCTTCAAAGTTTTAGTTTCAATCATGTGCACTGTACTGCTCTTTGTTAATATATAAAAAACTGGAAAACCATCTACATAATGAAATTAAGAAAAAACTTGTAAACAATCTAAAGATCTAATTATTGGTTGTACAAGAATATCTGAGGTCACTTGAGAACAAGACTGAGAACTGTGGAATGCAAACTCCATCAGAAAACAGATCCATTCATGGTTGGTTCTTCCTGTTGGTGGACATGAAAATACAGCTGGAGTTCTAAGGAAATTGCATAATCTAAGACAGACATTCATTTTGCAAAATTTTAAATAAATAAATGCAAGTAATAATTGTCACTCATTTGAAAAATAAACTGTTTTTTCTTTCTTAATTATTTTAATTAGAAGTGAAACACAAAATGCAAGTTTCAGCACATAAATATCACCACCAAAGCGACAAGAGAAAAGAATGTTCTTTCCTTTCAAGGAAGTCTTCCAGACTGGTGAGATGAATTATCCCCTTTAAGAATCCAATCTTCATTTTAATAAAAATCTGCCCAAACTTTTCTCTAATAGTCCTTTAAAACAGACTTGTTATATTACTTATATAATAAAAACTGGTTCATCATCTTCATGATGCAGGTTTCTTATGACCAAGATGACGTCCAAATGTCAAGGACCCTCAGTGTGCGTAAATGTTCCTCCCACAGAGTGCCCCTCTGGTCATGCTCTGGGATACTGCATACGTTAATTATCCATATATTTCTGTTCCCTGCTGTCAGGCTATCCCTTTAAAAGACTATCTCACCATCATTACATACCACTGTTTCTGAACTAGGATATTGCTTCATAATATTCTAAGAAAAGTCAGAATAAATAGGCTCTGAGTAAGAACCTAGAGATCTCTCAGAAAAAAAAAAAGGGGAGGGGGTGTTTGGCTTACTTCCTGATTCCAGGCCCCACCCAAGAGCTGTCTGTCAAATAATGTGGTTTCTGGTTACAGTGGGCAATACTGCAACAAGCAACCACAAGGAGTAGGTTTAGCTTACCTGAAGCGGAAAATTGCCTGTATTTTTCCAATATTGTTGCTCAGAGTTGCCTAGTCATGCTGCCACACCTATTTTCATGACTGCATAATCTCTATTGAAAGCCATTATGAAAGCCATTAATCTCTATTTCTGACAGAAGGGCCCAGGGACAACCTAATATCTTCCATCCTTAAGAACATGATCGTAGACAATGCCATAAAGTTAGACAGATCCTATCTATGGTTCTATAGAAAAGAGACTCATGGAAATAAAAAACAAAGTCCACACCTAATCAACCACCTGCTGTTCTCTCTAACCTGACAACTCCATTGCCTTTTTTTTTTTTTTTTTTTTTTTTGCCTTATTTCCCACTGTATAGAAAGTTCTCTGGAAGCTTTGATGGATTTGGCATTTAACACCTGGGGGCACCATCAGCTTTGGCCACCTTTTACCATTCTACCACTATGACCTACTGAAGTCAAAGGCCAGAAAGATAAACAGAGTTGACAAGTGAGCCTCCAAACAAAGAGATAATGTGGACCCCAAGAACCACTTGCTGGGCATAGAGGGAGGTTGGGGGGCTATGGTATTTGCTCTGATGTCAGACTCAGGACCTGAATTCTTCAGGAGTTTCTCCACGTTCTCTGAAATCACCATCAAAAGCCACAAGTCCCTAAGGCTGGCTCTCCCATGCTGAGAACCCCAGGGGCCCACAGCCCCTGCAGGATGCAGCAGAACCTGACCAGGCCTCAATTCTGCAGACTGCTACCCAGAGTGTCCAGCGGCGTGCTGGTGACCATGCTACATGTAAAACATTATTCTCCACTGTTGGGAACCTAACGTACCTCCAGATCCTTAGAAACTTTTCAAAAAATCTGATTAACAAACTGAAAACAAGTACATTGATGGGTGAGGGGGTAATCAAGATATGTTGTTTCAGAAAAATGATATAAGTTAATAAAGTCTACTAATACCTATGCAAAGAATATGCAAGGCAATTTCATGGTAGTTATGTTCACAGTGAGATCACATTTCCAGATAATGAAAGACTGCTCACACCCAGACACTCCCATTACCAATTTCTTGGTTTGAAAGACAGGCCCTATCTGACCGGTTTACCAAACAAGAAAGGGGAACAGAGAAATAAGCAACACAGGACAGCTGTGGCAAACGTGTGCTGGTCTGGCAAAAAAAAAAAAAAAAAAAGGAAAAATATAAGCATGAAAGACTCCATGAGGGAGAGAAAATAAACAAAATATGCCCCTAACAGAAGAAGAAAAACAAGCTGCTATAATATAATCTTTTATAAATATATACACATTTTTATCATGTATTTGTTTTCTGTTTCTAAATAAAATACAAAAAAATGTTTATAATCTATCGTCTCAAAAATGGCATGCTTAATTATAAAATTTATGTGAGGTCATATGCTAGTCTTTTATAGCAACTATTTGGTGTATAAAGAAGTTTCTGACCCTGGCTGGTCGGTTCAGTGGACAGAGCATCAGCACAGCATGCGGACATCCCAGGTTCCATCCCCAGTCAGGGCACACATGAAAAGAGACCATCGGCTTCTCTTCCCTTCCTCCCTCCCACCACAGCCAGTGTGCTAGACCGGTCTGAGTGTCAGCCCCCAGCACTAAGAATAGCTTGGTTGGTCCAAGCATCAGTCTCAGATGCTGAGGATATTTTAGCTGACTCAAGCATCAGCCCCAGACAGGGGTTGCTGGGTGAATCCTGGTTGGGGCTCATGCGGGAGTCTGTCTCTCTATCTCACCTCCTCTCATTTAAAAAAAAAAAAAGTCATTTCTAATTATTTTGCTTATGATGTGCCTCCCTTCATTCAGACCAAGAGTACAAGAGAGAAACAATATGCCTTCTACAAACTCACCCAATGCACAAAATTTTACCGAGAACTAGACAAATTGAAAGTATTTTTCAAATGTGAGTCTCCTTTTTCCTAAGGTTTTATATTTATCAAAGTATTAAACTTGAGGAGGTTGGGACTGCAGCAAACCTACAGTGATGAGTTGAGTTGCATTGCTCATTGCCTTTCAAGTGCCATCTTTGAAGCTTTCAGAAAATGAAGAAATGTGTGCAGGAAAAAAAAATGTCAAAAGGGGATGCTGTCCACATGATGACTTATTTACAACATACATTTTTTTAAAACCAAACTTACCAAAAGCAGCAATGCCTTAATTTCTACCATCAATATGTATAAAGAAATCAGGAGAAGCGCACAGAGCAATGAGGAAAACTAACTCCCATAAAGTAGCCTGTCACCCTCTTTACCAAATCTCATTTTTCTAAATCCCACATTCCCCTACTCAGTGGAGCAGAGTGCATCCAGAGGCGCTGGGTCCCAATAGCTGTTAAGACACAGAGGTACTGAACAAAGAGAATAACTTTGTTCGTGTGCAAGCTAGTTTGTAAAGGCTGAATTCTGTTGTATTAAAGCCCAAATTCTGTTATATTAAAGTATGACTTCTTTTATATTAAAGTGTTGCATATAAAAACGTTCAGTTAGCTATATCAATATTGAGTAAATTTGTTGGTATGTCAAATTTTAGTATTCCAGTTTTACTGAAATGTGAATTCATGTTTACAAATACTGAACTAGCTTAAAGAACCTAAAATGAGGCTTAAATAGTATTAAGCACTGTCTTACTACATACAGTTCATTAAATCCAGATTTTAGGAAAAATAAGTGATACTAGAAACTGAAGAAAAATGAAAAAGAAAAAAAGAAAGGGTCAGCTAATGGGTCCCAGGGGAAGGGGATGAGGACTTGGAACAGAACCAGGACAGAGCTGCCTGCTCAGAGCAGGGGGCCCAAGGGGTGGAGTCCTCTTTGAAATGCCATATTTTCATCCACAACTAAAACTTCATCACCACAGTTAAGAATCAGGATGAAAGATAACTTCTTCAATGAACACTGAGTAAGTGTATGGCCCACACCTATTCAAAAAATTAAATTAATCTTGAGGACCTTGTGCTAAGTGAAATAAGCCAGTAATCCAAAGACAAATTCTATATAATTCCACTTACATGAAGTACCTAGAATAGGCAAAATCAGAGACAAGAAGTAGAATGGAGGTTGCCAGGGGTGAGGCAGAATGGGGAACTCTAGTTTAGTGGGCACTGTTTCAGTTTTATAAGATGAAAAGAGCTCTGGAGATGGATGGTGGTAATGGCTGCACAATGACAGGAATGTACTTAAGGCCACCAAACTGTACACTCAAAAATGGTAAACATGGTTTGCTTTATACGACGTGTACGGCTGGTGGCCATGGCCATGCAGGTTCACATTGGATTCGGGCAGACGACAAAGGAACTGTGGAGTCAGAGGATGGTGGGCCATTCTGTTTATTAGAGTCTTGCAATGGCAGACAAGAAAGCAGGCAAGAAAAACTCTCCGGACTCACCAGCAAAACAGGATGGAGGAAAAAATCCCTTCTTGGACAAACAACAGCAAACAATGTTCTCTTCCAGTGGCATCAGGCAATCCACAATCTACAGTCTGCCGCCCTGAGGGCAAGCACCTGAAGCCTTACATGGATTATACACACGTGGTGCTGCTCCGTGCTCAGCACCAATTAGGCAAAATAAAAACGAGCAAGCCTAACACACTTTTTTCACACTTGTTTGCCCCACACTGTATTTTGCCACAATTAAAAATTTTAAATGTGTTCACTTAAAAAACAAAATGACTACCACTGAATATCTAAAGATAACTACCAACCAAAAATTCTAAACCTAGACAAATAGCTTTTAAAAGCGAAGGAAAAATAAAACCATTTTCAGACAAACAAAAAATATTTTTCATTAAACAAATTAGAATTTTAAAACATAAATATCTGTCATGATTTGAGCATAAATCCCAGAAAAAGGAAGACAGAGACTCAAGCTGACCTCTCATTTCCAAGGAGGCAGCCGGCTCCTTCTGCCCCGCCCCATCTGGGCACCCCTCACCCTTCACTAGTACATTTCCTCAGCTTTCCTGCTGGCAGGAATCCCAGGAGTAAACAGCAGCAGGCCTCGTCTTTAAAAATTCTGAGGAGTTGGTCTGAAATTAGACACAGACACTGGGTTTTTAATAAGCACAAAGATGACATGACAAAAGTGGGTGAACCTCAGCCCAGTATATACGCCGTCTCCCTTGATCTGTGTGGCTGGAGGCTGAACAGGGATATCCCACAGCCACCATGACCACGCCCCGTACTTACACACAGGGTTCCCCCTGCAGGACCCTAACACCCAGCGGATAAAAGCAGTGAAAATGCTGCTCAGATAAATGGCTGAGTCACTGATAGAGGACCAGCCCCCACGACCACCTCTGCCACAAGCAACTAGATAATCTAACAAAGTTATGTGGTCCGGTATCAGATAACAAGCAGGGCTGAGACAAGGGACACCACCGAGGTGACCACTGCCCTGGCACTCTGCCAGGAGACCCTTTTCCAGCTGTGGCAGCGCAGTGAGCTGGAGTCCACCGTGCACAGCAGCTCTGAGTGGAGGAAGCAGAGATCAAAAGTCTGGGTGAGCTGGAGCAGCTGGCATCTGCGAGGCCAGGCCATCGGGCAGTGAAGAAGTGTACAGAACGGGTCTCTGAAGTCTCGGCCAGGGTGGGGGATACCTGCTGCGAGGCCCAAACTGAGGAGTGAGCTACAAAGGCCTCGGTCAAGACAGCCCATGACTTCCTAGACAGAAACCTTATTAATACATCATTAACTAGCCTTGGGTAAAGTTGAGACGCCCTCGAAAGAGGAACCGTGGCTTAGATTTCAAGACCATTCTCTAGGGCAGTGATTCTCACTGGGGTGATTTTGCCCTAGTTCACATCATTAGTCATCAACAAAGTAAAAACCAAAACCATAATGAGATACATACTACTTTACACTAAAACTAAAAACACTGACAATACCACATCTTGGTGAGAATGTAGCGCCGCTGGAACTCATTATTGGTGGGCACCTAATATAGTACAATTACTTTCAAAAACCATTTGTCATTTCTCTAAAGTTAAACATATTTACTATATGACCCAGCAATTCTACTCCTAGGTTTACCTAAAAGAAAGAAAAATATGTATCCATAAGAACATGTATATGAACATTCACAGCAACTTTATTGGTAACAGTCTAAACTTGGAAATACCCATAAGTCGATCAAAAGGTAAACGGATAAACAAATTGTGGTGCTTTCATACAGTGGAATTGTATACTTAGCAACGGAAAACAAAAATAACTACTAATACACACAGCAGCATAGAAGAATCTCAAAAATATTATGCTGAGGGAACACGGCCCATGAAGAGTTACATATACTAAATGATTCCACTTTCCATGAGGGTTTTGAATGGGCAAAACGAATCTATAACGATAGAAATCTGATCAATGGTCATCTGGAGCTCAGGCAGGGGAGGACTGAGTGGAAAGAGACAGAAACATTCTGAGTGATAGAAGTAATTAGTGCATTGACTGCCATGTAATTACCCACGTATACACATTTTTTAAACTCGAACACTTAAGATATGTGAACACTTAAGTCTACCTTATTTATGTAAATTATGTTGTTGATTAAAAAGTAGTAGTAGCCTAACCAGGTAGTGGCACAATGGATAGAGCATCAGACTGTGATGTGGAGGACCCAGGTTGTAAAACCCAAGGTCACCGGCTTGAACGCAGGCTCATCTGGTTTGAGCAAGGCTCACCAGCTTGAGACCAAGGGCACTGGCTTGAGCAAGGGATCACTTGTTTTGCTGTAGCCCCTCGGTCAAGGCACATATGAGAAAGCAATCAATGAACAACTAAGATGTCACAACAAAAATTTGATGCTTCTCATCTCTCTCCCGTCCTGTCTGTCCCTATCTGTCCCTCTTTCTGTCTCTCTCTGTCACCAAAAAAAAAAAAGTAGTAGTAAAAAGGCCTGACCGGTGGTGGCACAGTGGATAGAGCATCGACCAGGGATGCTCAAGTCCCAGGTTCAAAACCCCAAGGTTACCGGCTTCAGCATGGACTCAACCAGCTTGAGCACAGGCTTGCCAGCTTGAGCCCTGGGTTGCCAGTTTGAGCACAGACCATCAGCATGATTTCATGGTGGCTGGCTTGAGCCCAAAAGTAGCTGGCTTAAAGCCTAAGGTCACTGGCTTGAGCAAGGGGGTCACTGGCCCAGTTGAGCCCCCTGGTCAAGGCATGCATGAGAAGCAATCAAAGAACAACTAAAGTGATACAACTACAAGTTAATGCTTCTCATCTCTCTCCTGTCCGGTCCTTGTTTCTCTTGGGGAAAAAATAAAATTATATTTTCAGCGAAAGTATGAGAAAAAGAGGGGGACAGACAGGGACAAACAGACAGGAGAGAGAAGAGAAGCATTAATTCTTCATTGCGGCTCCTTAGTTGTTCACTGATTGTTTCCTCATATGTGCCTTGATGCGGGAGGGGGGGATATTTTTGAAAGAAACCAATTATTACCAACTTACCACTTTGCTTTGAGACTGTCTAGTTAGTAAAAACCCATTCCTCTGGATCGCATACAGCATGCATCCAGGAGGTACTAATCAAATTGTCACATGGAGTGACACAGTGCCCTGCCGTACTCAGCCACCCATAAACAATTACAACAAAAAATCCATCTTAAGATAATTTTGCATATGCAGCCCAAAACACAGACCAAAGAGGCAAACCATATAAATAAAAGTAATTCAAACTGACATCTTTTATCAAGATAGAAAACATAGGCAAGCTATTGGCTGGACCATCACTGCGGCCAGTGAGGGGGTAAAGGAGAAGTCAATACAGATTCTAAGACTCTAGGGCCGTGATGGCGAACCTATGACATGCGTGTCAGCACTGACACTCGGAGCCATTTTCGATGACACACGGCCACATACCAGAGAAGTATGGGACCGCATGCCGAAAAGAACGTTTCATCCTCGGCTCCTGCACGGCCAGGTGCAGTAACCAAGGATAAAACATTTGCTGTAGTGTAGACACTCTGTGCCGGAGGTCTGTAGGCCAAAACAACAGAACTCCAGCACAGAGCATCTAGTTCTGGGACTTCCGGTTAGGCCGTTTCTCTCGAAGTGACACACCACCCGAGGTAGGCTCGGGTTTTTGGAGAATTTTGACACACCACGCTCAAAAGATTTCCCATCCCTGATGTAGGGAGTAATGAATGGTTACCATCCTTGAGGTTTACACCTGCCATTTCTAAAGGGTTATTCACCATGGAAAGGGTTAAACTCGCCACCCATATGTTACTCCTATGGTACTGGAAGGTTTGGGGTTATAAGGCACAAAATAAAATTAAACTGAAAATATATTTGAGGCCTATTAGTATCATCAGGCATCTCTTAAAACTCCCCCATACCAGTTAAAGCAAAGGGTCTCGGAGAGAAGACAGGACCAGTGCTGTTTTAATGATCCCCAACATGACCCCATGTGCAGCACAGTCTGGGAATAAGTGCACCATGACCCTCCCTTCCAGTTGTCCCAGACCTCCAGAGAGCAGATGGGGTTACCAGGTGGCTGAACACTACTGACACAATTCTCCAGCAGCAGAAATTTTCTCTTTGAAAACGCCTAAACCAACCGGCTTCTCCCTTCCTTTACCTCCTTAGTGAGCTCGAACTCCCCGACTGCAGAACATTAAATCTGCCCTGACAGGCTCCTCTCTCCTCAGCTCTTCCCTAGCAAACTAAAGCAATGACAAATTGCCACTTCGTGAGATTAACTTTTCACCAACTGCACAGTTCCAATTCAAACTGATATCAAACGTAAAACATAAAAATTAAGGAAAAATATGTCAAAGAAAGATTTTAAGGTGTTACAGGGGGTCCTCGGGTTATGACACGGTTCCGTTCCTAGGACAGTGCCGTACCCCGAATTTTGTTATAAGTCAAAACACACCCTACCAGTGGTCGGCAAACCGCGGCTTGCAAGCCACATGTGGCTCAATCAGATTGAGGACGTTTTCAGCAAAGGCCAGCTTAGCAGTACCCTAATTATGTTAATAACAATGTACCTACCTATATCATTTAAGTTTAAAAAATTTGGCTCTCAAAAGAAATTTCAATCGTTGTACTGTTGATATTTGGCTCTGTTGACTAATGACTTTGCCGACCACTGCCCTAGCCTAACTCTTGCACTTTTAAGTCCAAAATGGTGTAGGTAAGCGTACTGGGGGACACCAATTCCGTTACATTCTGCATTACTGCGTATTCTTCCGCCGCACACAACCATGCCATGAGCAACCAAACTAGTTCATTTACATACTCTAAGCATGATGCTAACAGTGTAAGCCAAAACACTGATGTCTCAGTTCTTTTAAGTTTTTATGGGAGTGAGCATCATAAACTCAAAACGTCGTATATACAGACTGGTGTAACCCAAGGACTCCCTGTACTATATTATAGTTCATTCTAATTTTGCCAGAAAGTTAGAAAATACCACTAGAAGAGAAATTTCCATAAATATCACAGTTCCACAGTTTCACTGTGAAAATATTCTTAAAATACTAGTTCCTACATATTTTCAGAAAGGAAACATAACCACTGACTAATAGGCCAAATAGTGGCTGGAACCATATGAAACTGCTGTTTTTGTAAGCCCAAATCAGTTGAATATCTACAATTTCATTCTGTCCAGCCTAAATATGAATTCTACACAGTAATAAAATTAGCTTTAAACAAAATCTAAACAAAGTTCTAGTTGATAATTATGACCATCACATCTTCTGGCTGAGACTCAAACAAAACTTTCAATCAATTGCCTTTCCACAATTCATGTAATTAATTTGAAGGGAGATGAGGGCAGGCCTGGGGCTGGGACAGAGGTGGAGACAAGAGCTGCAGTGAGGTAGACGCTTTCCTGCTCACCATCAGCACACTCCCGTGCAGAAACTGTTTAAACTCAGGCTCCATTTACTGAAGAAGGCTGCAGACATGACTCAGTGGAAGTTAGCAAGCTTAGCCTCTGTCTGCATACCAGAGGATCTCCTTCTGCTTCCTTATCAGATTCTGTGGTAACAGATGCCTGATAGCCTGACCAAGCAGTGACACAGTAGATATAGCATCCGCCTGGAATGCAGAAGACCCAGGTTCGAAACCCCAAGGTTGCCAGCTTGAGCACGGGCTCATAGACATGACCCCACGGTCACTGGCTTGAGCCCAAGGTCACTGGCTTGAGCAAGGGGTCACTAGCTCGGCTGGAACCCCCAGTGAAGACACATATGAGAAAGCAATCAATGAAAAATTAGGGTGCCACAACAAAGAATCAATGCTTCTCATCTCGTTCCTTCCCTGTCTGTCCTTCTCTCTCTCACACACACACTTAAAATAATAAAAATAAATTTTAAAAAAGGAAAAAAAGGATGCCAGATATCTTGACACTAAGCTTAAAATAGAACTAAGCTACAAAAGTGTCTGGAAAGGAGAAGTAAAATAGTCAAGAGAAGAAAGGTCTTAAAAGAAAGGATTAGGCCCTGGCTTAGTGGATTGAGCGTCAGCCCAGATTGGTCATCCAGGGTTCAATTCCCAGTCAGGGCATACAGGAGAAGCAACTACCTGCTTCTCCCCTCTCCCTTCCCTCCTCCCTTCCCCCAAGAAAGTGGTTCAATTGGTTCAAGCATTGCCCCAACCAGGGCACTGAGAATAGCTCTACTGGAGCATATCAACCTCAGTCACTAAAAAAAAATAGCTCTCAGTACAGGTATTGATCGACTTAGGACCTATGTAACTTACGACCATTCGACTTTACGACCACAATCGCTAGCCACGACTGCTCCGCATCTGGAGCAGGTTTTGTATGCACCTGTATTTTGTAATTTTGTATGTTTTGCAAATATTAAACCAGTTGTACTGGTAATGCAGTGTTTTACTTAAACCTGACGAATGTAAAAATAAGAAACAAAATGCTGTAGAGATTATACAAATGGCATAAAATGAACAAAGAAAATTATGATATATAATAATGAAAGAAAATGATAAAACATGACTTAAAGGTTTTTATAACATCATTTCACAGTACTGTACATAGAGCCTACTCAACTTATGACCAAATCGTGTTGTGACCGGTCTTTCGGAACCAATCGTGGTCATAAGTCGAGCACTAGCTGTATTTGAACACTGGCCCCAGATGAGGTTGCCAGGTGGCTCCCAATCGGAGCACATGCGGGGGTCTGCCTCACTATCGCCCCTCCTCTCACCTGAAAAAAAGAGAGAGAGCCTGACCTGTGCTGGCGCAATGGATAAAGCATTGACCTGGAACACTGAGATTGCCAGTTCGAAAACCTGGGCTTGCCTTGTCAAGGCACAAATGGGAGGAAATTGATGTTTCCTGTTCCTCCCTCCTTCTCTCTCTCTCCTCTCTAAAATGAATAAAGTCTTAAAAAAAATCTTTTAAAAAAAGAGATAGAGAAAAAGGATTAAAGAAAAGGAGAGGAGCCTGACCAGGCGGTGGCGCAGTGGATAGAGCATCGGACTGGGATGCGGAGGACCCCGGTTCGAGACCCCAAGCTCGTCAGCTTGAGTGTGGGCCCATCTGGCTTGAGCGAAGGCTTGCCAGCTTGGACCCAAGGTTGGTGCCTCCAGCAAGGGGTTGCTTTGGTCCACTGAAGGCCCGCGGTCAAGGCACATGTGAGAAAGCAATCAATGAACAACTAAGGTGTCGCAATGGCAACGAAAAACTAATGATTGATGCTTCTCACCTCTCTCCATTCCTGTCTATCTGTCCCTCTCTCTGACTCTCTCTCTCTGTCCCTGTTAAAATAAATAAATAAAAATAAATAAATAAATAAATAATATTTTTAAAAACCTTTAAAAAATAAAAGAAAAGGAGAGGAGTCCACACAGAAAGAAGAAAATATGAAATCTAAATGGTCTGAACACAGAAGCCTGTATTTTCTTCCAAATTACATAATTTTACCATTAGAAATACAGGTGCTCCTCAACTTACCTGGAGTTATGTTCAGTGGTGGGATTCTGCCCTAATGACTGTTTCTGTGCTTTAATGACCATTTTAAGTATAAAAAAGGATATACTAAAACATAGTTTATTATTTTGTGCATTTAATACTTAAATAAGAACAATAAAGAGGTACACAAAACTAGATTATGTTATAAGAGTTTTAAAATATTCCTTGACCAGGTAGTGGCACAGTGGATAGAGCATTGGACTGGGACGCAGAAGACCCAGGTTCAAAACCCTGAGTCGCAGGCTTGAGTGCAGGCTCATCCAGCTTGTACACGGGCTCACCAGCTTGAGCACTGGGTTGTCGGTTTGAGCGTGGGATCATAGACATGACCTCATGGTCGCTGGCTTGAGTCCAAAGGTTGCTGGCTTGAAGCCCAAGGTCACTGGCTTGAGCCCAAGGTCGCTGGCTTGAGCAAGGGGTCACTCACTCTGCTGTAGCAGTCCTGCCATCAAGGGACATATGAGAAAGCAATTAATGAACTAAGGTGACACAATGAAGAATTGATGCTTCTCATCTCTCTCCCTTCCTGCCTGTCTGTCCCTCTCTCTCTGTCTCTGCCGCTAAAAATAAAATAAAATATTAATGAAAAACTATTAAATAACACCTGACAGAAAAACAATAAAACTATTATTTAAGATATTTCCAATAACAGCTTTTCAGCCCCCTGGCTATTTGGCACTTTTTCTTTTATGTTATATGTTTGTTTACTGAAGTAACAAATGCGAGGGAATTAAAATGTAGTATTTCATCAAAGATATAAGGAGTTTTATGAAGTGAATAAATAAATGTTACAAGCATAGTTCCATGAAATTTTTTTCACCTATGGACGAAGTGAACATTACCACAGTCACTTAGAGTACGCTGCTGCACAAATGAAGCCTCACCTATGTTAAACATGCTTGTTAAACATGCTCGAAAGCAATTACATCAGCCTACTGTAATTGCTTTCCTCCTCTCGTGAGAAGCAGGAGACACACATGGGCACTTTGTAGACATGACAGAACAAGAAAACAGAATACCCAAAAAACACTGGCAACACAGTAGAGTACTGGTTGCTTATGCTCGCGACCGCACAGCTGACTGGGAGCTGCCCTCACTACTAATGCCCAGCATTGCAAAGAGTGTCCTATTGCAATTCACTAGCACAGGAAAAGAACAAAATTCAAAACACAATATATGTTTCTACTGAACTCATATGGCTTTCACACCATCATAAAGTCGAAAAATCATTAAATCAAACCATCGTAAGTTGGGGACCATAAGTACATCAAATAATTAAAAATACACTTACCTAAGGTGAGTAAAAAATTCTCTAGATAGAATATTGATCTATAGAAGTCATGCCCTTGAGATGTATTGAATAAATATCAGTAGCCAACTCTCATTCTCCACAATAGTTATGTTCTATAAAGTCATTGGGAACATGACTAGCGAATATTAATTGCTCTTAGGGGAAATACAGGGTTAGGTTTCTGCCCACCTTTGGTAACAATATTTTCATTGACTGATAGATACATACATTACCTTGTTTCTGCTTATTTAAAGACAACTTAATACCTATTGTTGATTCATTAACAGTGGACTTGTGGTCAAAAGTACAGTGACTCATAACTGAATCAAGCTTATCTAACATGGGTATTTTTTCCCATAAGGCACAACAGTCTTCTTGTGCTTAGAAATACAGACAGTACTTGAACACTCTTCCTGGGACTATTTTAAACAACAAAATCACCCCCCAAAAAAGCACAGAAATGCAAAAAACAGGCACTGTGAACATGACACCTGTTCACACTGTGAGAGCTGTGACAAGAAGGAAGAGCATCGTCTTGTTCCACCCCAACTGGGAATAAACAAGGATCCACAATAGGCCAATGTACAATGAAGGATAAAGGAAAACTAGGATGTTTGCAGGGAATCACATCTTCTTAGAAGTTGAAATAAAGGACAAATATTCTCCAACAAACTATTCCTTAAGCCACTCTAAAAAAACTAAAGACAAGATTTTCGCCAGGATATGAAGTCTGGCCAAACTGATTCAAGTTGGCAAGGAAGTCTGCACCAGGAAAAGCAGCAGAGAACAGTCACCGTGAGCTCAGTGACTGACTGCTCTGGCTCCACCCAGCATTCAGAGCAAGCCAAACCATCATCAGGATCCACTATAAGAACCGCCACAGGTCTTCAATCTGGACACAAAGTCAGGAAATCTAAGAGCCAACTAGCTAAAGATTTTAAGGAAATATCTCTGTACTGTATGCATTTTAAAATGCAAAAACTCTATGTGAAATATAACGAGACCATCCTGATTTCTGAGACTGTCATCCTGCCTGCCCCCCAGTTTAGAGACCTGTACCAGTCAGTCTCACTTCCAGCCAGGCCCACAGGCAAGGTCAGGACTGGCAGATGCGAGATACATTCCCATGAGTGACAGGGATAAAGATCGTCAGCTGTCTTCAATCCAGGCTCACCCTGCCTGAAGTTACTATCTTCGATTCCACAGCCGAGCCCCACTTCCCATGTGCTAAGCTGGGGAAGTAGTAGCCCTTCGAGATTTTAAGGTGGACATGTCCTCCTCCTTCTGTGTCCAGCCAAGGACAAGGACAGGAAGTAAGCCACAGCTCCCATACTGGCAATATAACCAGTGACTGGTGGCGACTTTTAAGAGTGAGCAAGTATAATGTCCAAAACACTATCACGTCAATCTGTTGACTTTACAAAAAACAGCCTCTGTTGCACAATCCCTATATTTGGTAAAATGTTCTGAAAAGTTCCCTGAAGAATTGAGGAAATTCAAATTGTTGAACCACGATGAGCTGGTTCAACAGACCACCAGCTGGAACCACGGACCCAAACAAAATGTCATACTTCATCAAAACTTCCCTTCATTTAGCCTTCAACCTAAACAGAAAAATTAAGGATCAAGTGGCAATGTAAAATGATGTAGCCACTAAGGAGGGCAGTATGGATGGCAGTTCCTCAAAAAGAAATTACACATAATATTACCATAGAGTCCAACAATTCCACTTCTGAGGGTGTACCCAAAAGAACTTAAAGCACAGACTTGAAAAGATATTCATGCACCATGTTCACAGCAGCATTATTCACAACTGCCAAAAGGTGGAAAAAGCCCAAGTGTCCACTATCAGATGAATAAACAATATGTGGTCTATGCTTATAATGGACTATTCTACAGCCTTAAAAAGAAGTTAAATTCCGACACATGCTACAACATGGATGAACCTTGAAGATACTATGCCACATGACATAAGCCAGATACAAACTGACATATAGAGTATGATCCCGCTTATATTAGGCACCCAGGGTAGGCAAATTTATAAAGACAAGAAGTAGAAGGCTGATGCCAGAGGGTAGAAAGGGAGGGGAGTTAGTGCTTAATGGGTAGAGAGTCTCAGTTTGGGAAGATAAAAAAGTTCTGGATAGGAATTGCGGTAATGATACACAACAATGTGAATGTCTTCAATGCCACTGAATGGTACACTTAAAAAGAGTTAAAAAGGTAAATTTTACATTATGAATATTTCACCACAATAAAAAATAAAATCACCTGATCAGGCGGTGGCACAGTGGATAGAGTGTAGGACTGGGATGCGGAGGACCCAGGTTCGAGACTCTGAGGTCGCCAGCTTGAGCGCAGGCTCATCTGGCTTGAGCAAAAGCTCACCAGCTTAGACCCAAGGTCGCTGGCTCGAGCAAGGGGTCGCTGGCTCGAGCAAGGGGTCGCTGGCTCGAGCAAGGGAGCTGAAGGCCCGCGGTCAAGGCACATATGAGAAAGCAATCAATGAACAACTAAAGTCTCACAACAAAAAACTGATGATTGATGCTTCTAATCTCTCTCCATTCCTGTCTGTCCCTATCTATCCCTCTCTCTGACTCTCTCTGTCCCTGTAAATAAATAAATAAATAAATAAATAAATAAAATGGTCAAAAGCCAAAAGTAATTTTACCAAAGTGGTGTCAAGGTAAACAAATGACAAGTCATTTTTAGATATAATACATCCCACAAAATCATTCAATATTACAAACTTCTACTGAAGCTTAACAGCCATTCCATGTACAATAACCAACCTAATTTTCTTCCAGGGTGGGAGAATAGGAGGTGGGGCCTGTCCACGGAGGGGCATTCAGAGTGGCACTGAGAAGTCGGCTCTTGCCTAAGACATCAGCCCACCTGTGGTACAGAGTACTTTATTTCTTCATTCAGCAGGCAGAGACACAAGGCAGTGTGAGAGGAAATGTGTCTTTCCCACGCTTCTATAATTTCAGGTTAACTCTATGGTTCAACCCAAGCAATTCTTGATTTCATAAAGGATCAATTCTTTCAGGCTAATCAAGCCAGCAAGTTAATACCCTTGGGAGATGTTTGCGTGTGCTAACTCACATTGGATTTCCCAAAGGCGACATTCCAAAGCGTTAGCAAGAAGGGGAAGAAAAACAGGTGGACAGCAACTCATCTGTGCTGCAGGACTTTGTTTGAACCTGTCACCTCCTCAAACCTGAATTCCATGTTTAAGGTTTTCAGAGTGGAGTACTAGTGAAATTTCCTTTTTATTTATGGAGGCTAAATCTGATGTGGAAATACAAAATCTAGCTAATTTGTAGAGAAATCTGAGTATTTTTCTAAATGGCAGAAAGGATTGCAACAGAATAATGATGATGATGATGATGACAACGATGACGATGACAACAGCAAGGACAATGAAGGTCCCCGAGTCTGAGCAAAAACCCCTTGACTTGAGCATGCCAGCATCGCTACCATTTTCATGTCACAGAAGAGGAAACCGGGCTTACATGGTGTAGCCTACTACAGACAATGAGACACCAAGCTTTGAGGATTCACACAATTCCAAGATTAATAAAATCTTACTCAAAGATGTAGAAAGACATCTTGTACTTTGCAAGAAAAGTATTCACAAAAAGCAAGTTCTAGATAAGTACCAACTACAGCCTGACCAGGCAGTGGCACAATGAATAGAGTATCAGCCTGGGATGCTGAAGACCCAAGTTCGAGACCCTGAGGTTGCCAGCTTGAGCATGGGCTTATCCGGCTAGAGCAACGGCTCACCAGCTTAAGAGTGAGATCACCGACTTGAGCAAGGGATCAAAGACAGGACACCCCATGGTTGCTTGCTTCAGCCCAAAGGTCACTGGCTTGAGCAAGCGGTCACTGGCTCGGCTGGAGTGTAGAGCCACACACCACCACCTCCCACTCCCCCACCCCCATCAAGGAACATAGGAGAAAGCAGTCAATGAACAACTACGGTGCTGCAATTTTAAGTTGATGCTTCTTTTCTCTCTCCCTTCCTGTCTGTCTGTCCCTTTCTCTCTCTCCCTCTCTAAAAATAAAAAAAGGAGCAACTAGATCAAAGAAGCAATATTTACATTGTTCAGTTATATCTTCTAATGAAGATTTTACTTTTTAAATAAAAACTATATATTGAAGGTACACAACATGAGGTATAAAGTATTTCTTTCAATATCCATAACATTAGTAAATGATTACTACAGCCAAACTAATTAATATATCACCTTACATAATTATCTGTGGGGGGCTGGGGAGGAGGTGCAAAGAGTTAAGATCTACTCTCTTAGAAAATTTCAAGGATATAATATTGTTAAATCTGGGTTTATCTGCTTGTTTATTTTTTTAAAGCCAACAGCCCAGGGCACAGAGATATCCATGATCAAGTTTAAAAACAGCTCTTCAGCTCCTGACACTAGTGTATCTGTGGCAACTCCTTTGTAAAGACACCTGAAATCCTGATTCCCTTTATAAAAATTAAGACCAGGGTAAATTATGGGCTAATCTCCTGGCATTTCTCAATACAAAAACACTGCAATCGGGTCTTATCACTAAAACTGCTACTTTGCAACCTGAATAAAAAGAAAATAGTGTGTATGATAATAACTTGAATGAAAAGCAACATAAAATAGATTAAACCATTCTTTCTCTCTAAAATTACTAAAAACAATATAAAATTTAAAGTTTATCTCCAACATCCAATTTTTCTTTAATACTATTAAAAACAACCATAACTAAAGAATATAGTGAGTGAGTCTATATTTGGCATCCATTTACATTTTCCTTTAGTTAACAAAATTATATTGAACAGAACTAAATGGTTTGTTTTAAAATACTGTATATCCATCAATGCCTTTCTCAAATACATCTTTGGTCCTATATTTCATTTTATAGATCTAATTTCATTGACTTGGAATTAGAAATTTGAGGGAAATTAAGGTTTTAATAAATAACAGCAATAAAATTTCCATAAATATACCTATAAAATTTAGGTGTGAAAATTTTTCATGCCTAAATCAATTTAATACTTATTTTCTGTATTAGATTCTATTACAAAGTTAGTATTTTGCAGCAGTCTAACGCCAAATGTTATCAAAGGCAGTCTTGACTTAATCTCAATAGAAAATTCATTATATATTGCTCAAGTTTTCTTTAAAAAAATAATAAAAAGAACTAGCATGGCCTGGCTGGTGGTAGCTTCATGGATAGAGCATTGACCCAGAGCACTGAGGTCACCAGTTCAAAACCCAAGGTCACCAGCTCAATACTCAGTCAAGGCAGGTATGAGATGAGAAGCAATCAATGGAACAACTAACATGAAGCAACAAGTTTATGCTTCTCTCTCTCTCCCTCCCTCTCTCCATCTCTCTCAAAAAAAAGAGAGAAAAACAAAACAAAAATACACCCTGATGCAAATATCAAGCTTCTCTAAGTAAGGTTTAAATGATCCTATTTACATAAATTTTAGGTTAAAGAACTTTTTCCAAGTGCTCCTGATGCTTCCTTCAGATGATGAGGTGTACATTTTGATACCAAATGACACTTACCTTCCGATAAATCATATGGCACATGGCTACTCTCAGCCTCATCCCAACACACTGCACGTGATAGAAGTAGAGATGGTGTAGTATGGCCAAGATGAGCGTGCAGGCACCCAGCACTGTAGCATAGGCGTAGGCTTCATGCAGAGCCACAGAATCCGCGGAATCATAGTTTTCGAAATAATTAATAATTTTCCCCAAAAATATCGGCTGGATTACTTTGGCGCTTTCCTAAAAAAAAAAAAAAAAGCCTTAATGAGAAATACAAGCCATACCAGTTTCTCTTAACACAGCTCTACTTGTATTTTAGCATACATCACTAATCTAAGTGCTACATCCATCACTAATCTAAAAGAAAAATAGAACTACTTCCTTCTTTATAACACACAGATAGTACTTTCCACTGTAAGCTAAAACATTCAAAGACAATAAAGCTTTAGTCATTCTGCTTGGTACACTGTAGATGCTCAACATTACAACTACTGCTTTAGAATACATTGGGCAAAAGGTCAAATCATTCTTGACCTAAGATGGGTAAGAAGAAAAGTGAAAAAAGTAGGGTAAGAAATTTGTGTATATATGGACAGCCTGTTTCCTCTGTCCCAGCCTATAGGAAAGTCGGGAATGATTCCTAGACAAGAGGTACTCTTGCTACCTCCTTCTGCATCAAAAGTCTTTATGAACTGAGATACTGGCACAAATACAGATCTTCGAAGAAAGAACCTTCCAATCTTTCCCCACCGAAATTCAATATGCATGTAGATCAAGAGAATGAAGTATAGCTTCTGTTGGAATATTTAAAAGGAAGTTTTATTCAAGTATTAAAGTAACCAGGGTTGGGAGGTTACCAGGATACCAGCCCCATTGGGTGTTGCTTTAATATGTCTATACCTTCTAGAACAGTGGTAGTCAACCTGGTCCCTACAGCCCACTCACTAGTGAACGTTCCAGCTTTCATGGTGGGCAGTAGCGGAGCTACCAAACGGCACCACGATTACATACTAATCGACTAACTGTTGACCAGTCAAGATCAGAACAGCAGTCAGACTCTGTTACAGGACATTTGTATTGGAACCACTCCTGACCTCTTTCGCGACCACCTGGCCTACATCCGCAAGTGGCCAGATACCTGATCCCGAGTCCACACCTGCCTCCCGATCCGGCGGGCAGTATATGACCGCTGTTGTTGCTCATCATTTTATTACCCCGTGGACAAAGAACTCCTTGGTTCTACACTTCTTTCTATGACAGAAACTGCTGGACAATGGAGACACCAATTAACTCACATTTTCATCTCGATTCCCGGATTTTAGGGTAATAGGGTGACATTCTAGGAACCCTCCCTTAAACTGCCAAAACTAGCCAATGTCTCACTACTTTGCCCTGATCACAAAGAGTTGATGCCATTGGCCAACACCCATTACATAAAATTTTATAAAACACACAACTATGGATACTCACTAACTTAATCTCTTCTCAACAAACTCTAGCTCAACCATGACAATTGGAACGTCGCAATCACACAACAGACTTCAAGTGCATAAGTTTTGTTCACATTACATAAGTGAAGCTAAATCGTTACATAATCGAAACTAAAGTCAGTATGTAGTTAGATTTCTGAGAGCAAGCACATGCTTACAGCTTCAAACAAAATATTGTGAAATATCGTAAGCCCATGCCTCAAAAAAAAAAAAAAAAATACACATGCAGCTATTCGCCAGAGTATCTGAGAATAGGTTTCATAGAATCTGTTGCAAATAAACAACATCCAATATGTTTATTGTGCCATAAAACATTATCCAATGAGGCAATGAAGCCAAGTCAGTTGCGAGAACATCTATCTTTCTACAAAGCATCCAAATGACAAGGACAAGCCCATTAAATATTTTCAGGAAATACATAAAAAATTTCAAAATTGTTCCAACTATCATTGTATAATTTAAGAAACAACATACAACGAACAAAAATGGATTAATGCCACTATCGCATTTCACAATTAATTGCAAAAAGTGGAAAAAGCTATAATATTGGAGAAACTATAGTAATACACTCTATAAAAGAATTTATCTCAACAGTAATGCATCAGGATATACCTCAAATTTTAAAAACGTTGCCCCTAAGCAATAGCACAGTAAAGCGACAAATTGATGAAATGGCAGTTAATGTCAAAAACAAACTTATAAGTATTCTCCAAAACTCTTCATTTTCCATGCAATTGGACAAATCTACCATTGCAGATAATGATGCTTTACTGATGGCATATGTACGCTACTTTGATGAAAACAATGTATTAGAAGAAGAAATTCTATTCGCAATAAATCTCATCACAGATACAAAAGATTATCTATATTTAATACTGTGAGAACATACTTTACAAAAAATAATATTCCTTTGAATAATATTGTTGTATGCGCTACTAATGGAGCACCATCAATGGTAGGTCGCTATTGTGGATTTGTCACTTATTTGAAGCAGGAAGTGCCAAATGTTTTATGTATTCATTGTGTGGTGCACAGACAACATCTTGTAGGAAAACATCTAAGTACAAGTCTCCATTCATCATTAACTATAATAATTCGAGCTGTAAACAAGATCAAATCCAATGCAAAGAATGATAGAATGTTTCAGCGGCTTTGCCAGGACAATAATGAAGATTTTATTAAGTTACTTTTGCACACAGAAGCTTGTTGGCTGTCAAAGGGTACATCTTTGGCTAGATTTGTGGCATTATATGATAGTGTCATACAATGTTTTGAAAGTAATAATGAGACCAATCTGTGTCAACGGTTAAAAACAGTAAAGAATGATGCCTTTTACTTGGCAGATATTTTCAAGAGATTTAAAGATGTTAATTTGCAGCTTCAAGGAGCTAATATAACTCTTATAGGTCGCCAAAGTATTGTGCTATTATTTATTGACAAACTTGAACTACTTCGTCATAATCTATTGAAGAGAGAATTTCATCAGTTTCCTCAATTATCATCTATAAAAGATGATGTAACTCCAGAGGATAATGACAGATTCAGTAGCCATCTCAATAAACTTAAATTGGACATGGAAAAACGATTTGAAGATATTTTGATATTGAAGGTATATGACTGGATGAAAAGTCCTTTTACTGCACATATTGAAGAGGCTGCTACAACTTGCCAAGAAGAACTGTTAGAAATTAGATATGATGAAGAAAGTAAACATAAATTCGAGAGTGGTGGATATGAAAACCTATGGCAGAATTTAAAAAATGCCGGTCTTATATCCATATATGTGGAAAATGGTATTCCGTTTATTGATACCTTTCCTACATCATATCTTATGGAATCAGGATTTAGTGCTGTTAATCATATTATGACAAAAGAAAGAAACCGCCTGAATATTTCTGAAAAAGGAGACATTCATTTGTTCCTCACAAAAATTGAACCAGATATTCAATATTTAGTTTCCTAGCATCAGCCTCAGGGATCCCACTAATAATTCAATTAACTAATGTAATTTCTATGTATGCAAAGTATAAATAAAAAGATTTAACTATAGTGAGTTGTTTTATAAAGATTTATTCTGCCTAACTTAGCGAAAACCCGACATAAAGTACTTGGTAAGTAATTATTATTACTTGCTGTAACTCTGCTTTATAAATTTTTTAAAGTAAAGTTACTTCCCTACTTTATAAATCACCATTACTGTGGAACTGGTGGGCGGTTAGAAAATTTTACTACTAACAGAGATAGAAACGTGGGCGGTAGGTATAAAAAGGTTGACTACTTCTGTTCTAGAAGCTGGGATGTGCCTAAAAGTACTGCTTGCTTAGAATCAAAAATTAAACTCGACAGCAGCAGAACTAAAATATGTCATCAATGGTTCTCCATCAGCCATACATTGCAGGTGCTGGTTTTGAAAAATATTAACAATCATCTACTCCCCAAGGCAAAAATTAAAATCCTATACCAACGAATGCGCTGGCCAGATATTCAGTTAGTTTGAGCATCATCCCAATACACAAAGATTACTGATTTGTTCCCTGGTCAGGGAACATACAGAAAGATTGATGTTTTGGTCTCTCTCTCTCTCTCTCTCTCTCTTTCTCTCTCTCTCTCTCTTGCTAAAATCAATAAATAAACTTTAAAATAAAAAACCCTACACCAATGTGTTGGGATTCACTGGGCTTACCTCCTATATAAGATATAGGAAAAGTACTTTTCTTCCCCAAGACTAAAAGCAAAAAAACAGCAAAACTTGCCTTTCCCTGACAAATGACCACTCCACCCTATAGACTACTTCCTCCGTTGTAAGGCAGACTTTTCCTGCATCAAAGAAAACCAAACACTCAATGAAACTCCAAGTCACCAAAAGTAAACACATAGGCCCTCAACATCATTTTCTCCACAGTCTTCTCAAAAGACAAAACACCAAAAGTGTGGAAATATTTCAAGAACCTGACTTTAAAACAAGCATTTCCTTTTAAGCAGTCCCTCCTTAATAATGGGGACATGTAAACAAGTGACAGGATTGCTTTGCATAGCTCTTTCCTACAGGTCTAAACTTAGGAACCCACATGCAAAAGGGAGGGAGAATCCAAAAAGACTAAACAAGAAATAAAACTAACATGCATTTTCTTTACAACCAACTACGTAGTACTGCCCTATCAGGATATTCACAGAAAAATGTCCCTGTCCCTCAAAGGGGTGTGCCGTCAAACCCCAGCACCACTGTCCTGCCATGTGCACATGCACATACATGTTAATAGGCAGCAACTTCCAAGAGGTCACACTATAGAGGTATGGGAACCTCGCTTAGCTGAAAAATTATGAGTAAGATGATCAGATCTCAAGAACACAAAGACCCACTGTTCATTTCCAGCATGCCCTTTCATTTACCTCATGAGGCACCCTGATTCAGTGAGGCATAAAGTAGACTTTAAAAAGTTTACTGATGCGGACAAGACCAAAAACAGAAAGCTATATACTAAACTGACAAGCTCAGTCATGAGGCATGTGTAGCGGCCTTCAAAACTCAGAGACAGAAAGTAACCGCATAGCAAGATTTGAAAATTAAAATTTTCCAGCTAAAAGCAGTTCATGGCAGTGATTCATGTCCAATGGGTAATTTTCCCTATCAAAAGTCAATATTGCCCTAACTGAGCGTGTCTATTTGTCTTTTTGCATCTAAGATAACATATCTAATAACTTACCTTTATAGACCTCACAGGGCACAACTACTGCATCAGAGAAAATCCTCTCATTATTATCCTGTTCATTGTTAGCTGTTAACTATCTTATGCCCACCTACAGAAGTATGTCCCTTCCTTTTACTTTTACTTTTTTTTTTTTTAAGCAAGAAAGAGAGAGAGGCAGAGACAGGGAGAGAGAGGCAGAGACAGGGAGAGAGAGAGATGAGAAGCATCAACTTGTTGCAGCATTTTTAGTTGTTCATTGACTGCTTTCTCATGTGCCCTGACTGGGGGTTGGGGGGCAAGCTGAGCCAGTGACCCCTTGTTCAAGCCAGTGATCCTTGGGCTCAAGCCAGCAATCATAGGTCGTATATATGATCCCACGCTCAAGCCAGCTCAAGCTGGTGAGCCCAGACTCAAGCCAGTGACCTTGGAGTTTAAAACCTGGGTCCTCAGCATCCCAGGTCAATGCTCTATCCACTACACCACCACCTAGTCAGGCTGTTCCTTATACTTTTTATTCAATCCCAGAGATCCCCCTTCCTTTATTTTCTCCCACACCTCCCTAATCTACCACCATGGATTTCATGTAACCCCCTTACATCTTTCCCTTTGACTCATATATAACATACATGGTGAAACAGCCATTTTCTGGAGCATTTTCCCAATCTGTTGAGATTTTGCTTCCCAGCAATGGTCATCAGGATGGCTCCAATAAACTCATAAAAATTCTCTATAGGTTTAAATGTTTCTTATGTTGACACTGAGGTGAAAAGCTGGGGGCTTACAAAGAAAAGCAAGGACGTCAAACTGTACACATGGGCAGTCCCAACCCAGGTATAGCCAAGGGCAGTCCAGGCAGGCAGCATGCAACCCTGGGCCTAGCCAGCAGAAGCCTAGAGGTAACATCAGCCATTTCAAACTTTCATAAAACTGATGACCATCTCTAGGAGTCAGTGTTGCCTGTTACTCGGCTCCCATGTAAGCCTCAAATGGATACAATTACAAGAGAAGGTTAAGAATGTTGTCCCATCAAAGAGAATACTGGTAGATGCAGAAAACCTAGTGCAAACTGAAGGCAGGTCACTACCGACTAAGCTCTGGACTCTTCTGCTGAGAGACAGTATTTAACAATCTAGTCAAGCAAATAAGCTCACTAACAAGTAATGCCAGTTCATGGCCCATAATCTTCCCGCTCATCTGTCCACTCTTGATCTTAATCCTCAACTAGTAAGAAATAAAATCACTGAGAGGCCCTGGCCAGTTAGCTCAGTTGGTCAGTATCATCCCAAAATGCCAAAGTCCCGACCTGGTCAGAACACATATAGGAATTAACAAATGAACACACAACTAAGTGGAACAATAACTGAATGCTTCTCTTTCTTTCCCTCTCTCTCTCTCTCTCTCTCTCTTCCTTCCTATGTTTCTCTAAAAGCAATCAATTTTTAAAAATTGGGAAAATATGCATCCTCAAATTTGAAAGTAACAAAATTAAAACTCTTGGATGACACTAACGCTGATATATGACATATATGAAAGTTGTTAAGAGAATAAAGCTAAAGAATTCTCATAACAGGAGAATGTTTTTCCTTTTCTCTTTCTTTTCTTTATATTGTATTGTAAAGCCAGTAGCCATGGCCACTGCCTGGCCCATGCAGGTTCACATTTGATTTGGACAGAGGGTAATGAAACAAGGAAGCCAAGAACTGGTGGGCCTTTAGCTTTAATTCTAGTTCGCATCCAGCAGGCAAGAAATACACACAGTGGGAGAACACTTCCCTTTCCATTCAGGGGTCCCAAAGCACTACTTATCCGAGTTTCCTAGAATCAAAGGTTTCTACCTCATCAGCCTTATTCACCTCTGTTCCCCATCCTCTCTGCACAAACTGGCTTCTCCTTCAGCACTCCACCACCTTGGTTGCTTCTCCTCTCCTCCAGGTGGCCTTTCTCTGCTCTCCTCCAGCATGAGCTCCTTTGCCCCATTTTATAGTGTAGAAATTAAAACTTTTAATCCAATATACAAACAAGGAAGTCTCTGATACAAAGTCACTTATCTGAGGCATAATGGGACTTCTCATGAGAGTGCACCACCCCACATCATGCAACAGTAAAAGGTGTGGGGAAAAGTTTAGTGTTGAGAAGATTTTAGGATTAAGAGAGTGGGAAAGGCTTAGTCTTAAAACCAAGCCCCAGGCTATAAGGGCCTTGCCTTCCTACATCCTGTCTCCCACACACAGTGCAAACTCTAAGCAAGCAAACATATACATCATATTCACAAACTTATTTGACTCACATGCATCTATTTAAGAAGGCGGATATTACCTGAACTTATTGCAGTAATCATTTCAAAATACATGTAAATCAAATTTTCATGCTATATGCCTTAAGCTTATACAGTGATATATCAATTCTTTCTCAATAAAACTAGGGAAAGGCCTTGGCTGGATAGCTAGGTTGCTTAGAGCATCGTCCTGAAGCACAGAGGTTGCCAGTTTAATTCCCAGTCAGGGCACAAACAGGAACAGATTGATGTTTCTGTCTCACTGACTCATGTTCCCTTCCTCTCTCACTAAAGTCAATAAACAAAAATTTTAAAATTTAAAAAATAAAACTGGGGAAACTATTTTTTAAACTTTCTAGATAACAGGAACAAGGTCAAAAGTTACTCATACAATCCCTGCATCTTTGAAACCACCTAACATGTGAGCCCCAACCTTTGCTTCTCAGGCTAAATTATTACACATCTGGACGCTAGAATTTCTCCAGTGGGTACGGTTCCTCCACCATGTTTTCCCCACTTATTTGAAATGTTTCTTGCCCAACTCTACCACAACTGAGTCATAAGAAAGAAACACACAATAGGAAGCAGAAACAAACCATCAGACGAAGAAAAAATGCTTGAGTGAAACACATAAGCAGAAAAGAGTGAGCTTGTGGGGGGGGGGCAGGGGAAACGTGTAGGCAGTTAATGTGGAGAAATGTGGAGAAGGTGACGAAGGCAGAGTTGAGAAAGATCAGACGTAAGAAGGAAAAGCAGTGAATCTAGGGAAATATCACCAAGATTCCAGATACACACTAAGTTTCAATCAGTGGTCTTCACCCTCACTGTCCTTTAGCATCACCAGGCACATATTAAGAGCATTCTGATGGCCAAGGCCCAGCCTCCAGAGACTGGTTTAGGGTCAACTAATAAAGGAGGAAACCTGAAGTTCCTTCTCCCTGGAAGATAATGCAGTGCAGACACTAACCCCATGTAAGCATCTGCTGTCCTCTCCTGTACCATCACAGCATCTTACATGTACCACAAGGGATATAATCAGGGTTCCATGCCACATATCACACTTTAAAAAAAAAAAAAAGCCCTTATGAACCCAAAGTCTTGAGTTCCATGGATACAACTAAGACTCTCCATTCTATACAGCTGGAAAACTTAAGTGCATTTACAAAACGAAATAAATAAATAAATCACAACTTGTTTTTAAAGTTACCTCTAAAAGGAGAATGGGAATAGAGTAGAAGGAACAAGAATAACAGCCATATTTAAAAACAGCTTCAGCCCTGGCCGGTTGTCTCAGTGATAGAGCATCAGCCCAGAGTGTGGATGTCTAGGAATCGATTCCCACTCAAGGCACACAGAAGAAGTGACCATCTGACTCTCCACCCCTCCCCCTTCTTTCTCTTTCACTCTCTCTCTCTTCCCACCTTGGCTCTATTGGTCTAAGTGCATTGGCCCCAGGTGCCCAGAATGGTTCCCTGGAGCCTCTGCCTCAGGTGCTAAAAATAGCTTGGTTGGGAGCATGGCCACAGATGGGAGAGCATCAGCCCCAGACGGGGGTTGCGCGGTGGATCCCAGGCAGGGCACATGCAGGAATCTGTCTCTCTATTTTCCCTCTTCTCACTTGGAAAAAAAGGAGGGAAAAAAAGTTAACAAAAACAGCCTTATCTGTCCTGACCAGGCAGTGTCACAACGAATAGAGTGCTGGCCTAGGATACTGAGAGTCCCAGTTCAAAACCCCAAGGTCACCGGCTTGAGTGCAGGGTTGCCAGCTTGAGCATAGGATCAACAACATGATCCCAAGGTTGCTGGCTTGAGCAAGGGCAAGGGGTTACTGGCTAGCTTGAATTCCCCTTCCCCCTCCTCCCCAGTCATGGCACATATGAGAAGCAATCAATAAACAACTAAGGAGCTACAAGTCAGTTGATCCTTCTCAACTCTCTCCCTGTCTGTCTGTCTATCTCTCTCTCTCTAAGAAAAAAAAGGTATTCCTAAAGGCCTTTTCTACACAATAATTGAAAGTTTTACTTTCAAGCATTTTTTTATTTTAACCATTATGAACATAGTCCTTTTAAAATGAGTCACCATATTCGTCTTCTTAAATGGACTGAGATGTATTATTATTAGCTCTGTTGATGACTCAGGGTCATCACTATGGATGTTGCTATGCTAATGCTGGGTGCCCAGAAACACCAGGGTGTGCAGAGCAGATCTGCTTTTCAGGTCTCCAGTTAGCTTCTCTGGATGCTGCCTCCCGCCCTCTTTGTGGTGCAGCCCCCAGTGGCTGCTCTGGCCCACAGCTTGTACAGCAGCCCTCCTCACCCTCCCAGGTAGAGCGGAGGTGAGGGGCATGGGGAAGGAGGAGCTGGGAAGTCCTTTCAAAGGCCCAGCACAGCTCTCAGAGAATCCGCCCTAAGGCGAGGCACAAACTCGACTCAGTTTTATCTGTTCACTTCTTGTCCAGCGGCTGAGTTCCAACGCAGAGATTTACACAAACATCTGCCTTCCAAAACCCTCCACCTGAGCCAAAGACAATCAGCAAGGGTGGCCTCAAACAAAGGCTAAGTCACTAGACAAGGCCAGCAGCTGCCCGGGTCCATTCCTGGGGGTAACTGGAGTAGTCCACTCCTCCCCTCTCAGGGAAACAGGACTGGAGAACCCACAGTGGCTCTTTGAGGACACCCCACTAGCATACCAGCAGGCAGAGACCTCACCTCTCAAAGAAAAGACCCCAGGACTAGGGAGGAGGTCTCTGCCTTATTTGGCCCCAGAAAAGACTTCAGGCTCCTCCTCTCTCCCTGCGGGCCCTGGGCAGGCAGAGACTTGCTCCTTCCTGACACTAGTCCCCACGGAGGTGCACACGGAGACAGGCATGCTGGGAACTCACTGAATGTTCTCTTTTAATTACTGTTGGCCTCTACCAACTCCGCGTTCATCATCAGCCTGGTACTTGTTTTTCCAAGCGTTTACAATCATTCCTCAATTCCCATAAGACAGACATCTTCATTGCTTTGAAATTCCAACCTGAAAAGCCTTGCCAGGGAAAGGTGTTGCCCAGTCTCTTCCGGAGGTGCCACCAGCAGTGCCCAGGGAAGGCCCTGCCTATGCTTTGGTTGGTAATAGTACACTGTTTGGAAATCATGGAAAATCCATACGCCTTGAGTTTTCAGAAAATCCCAGGTTGAGTTTAGATTTCACACTATTTAAGCAGCCTAGATATATAAGACCACAAAATAGGAAGCTGTCTCAGGAAATCAACCATGAAACTAACATTCATCCCATCTGACTCAGTAACTACTTATAATCAATAAAAACCCAAAACAGCTCCTGAAAATGATTTTTAAAATATAATAGCTCCTAAAAATATATATATAATAGCTCCTTACTAGTTTCACCCTAAGAATTCATTTCTAACTTCTTCAAAACACCAGAGTGTCAACAGGCAAGCCTAGGAACACAAAAGTATTTGTGTTGGAGTTCAGGCTTTTCTTGGCTGCCAGAAAAAAAAAAAAATCAAGGTTGACTTCTAGTTGAGCTCTAATGACCCTTAGTGATGCTTGAACTTCACTGCATCAGAACTAAGAGTTCTGCCAGTCATTATCTTAAACACTCAAAGTAACAATGAACATCATGTGCTGGTCGCCACACTCACCTATAGAATCTAGGCCATTGTCTAATTTTATTCCATAAACCACCAAAATATTGGCCTAAAAGCAGTTTGAACAAGAAGCACCCTCCTGGGAGAAAGAGTGGAGCCACTGCACACTGGACTTACCTGCTCCCAGCACCACCTGGTTCCACCCAGCTGTCACCATTCATATGCCAGGTCTGGTGTGCACCCCGCAACACGAAAGTGTGTTCAGACATCAAAACAAAACTGTCCCCATTACGGTTAGTGACCTGGGGTCTCCTCCTTGCTAAGCACATGCACATGTACTCCAAGACTCACAGGGACACCAGCTCTCAGTCAGGAGCCAGGGGCTTTTGCTGAGTGACAACAGAGAGAATTTGGCCTCCGCCTGGACAATCACAATCTGAGTCCCACCCAAGACCACTACCTCCCACGGGTCCATCTCCAGGAGCCGACCTGGAATGAAGCCTTCGGAGGGGGAATAAATGTTTAAGGACTTAGGGCAGCCACAACTGTACCCACGTGGGCGTGGTATTAAGTAGAAGGTGGCTTTCTACAAGGCACCTCGTCCATCTGAATGCACCATGATGCTGCCGCCAGTGTCAACAACCCGTCAGTCACAGACATGGTCAGACTCGTGAGTCAGAGCACCCAAGACAGAATCGCAGCTCTGTCCTTCAGGCTTTGTGTGACCCTGGGCCCTGTATGTAACTACTTGGCGCTTATGTATCCCCTTTTCTAAAATGAAATATAATACTTTATACCGCATTTGTGTTGGCCAAAGGAATAAATGTAATGTTACTGCTCACAGCAGGTCCTGATACACATTTTTCAAATATTTACTGTTCTTACTACGCTAATGATACTGCTGGTGCCGTCACTACTGCCAGCAAGTAAGCCCCTGCTGCAACTGCTACTATTGTAGTACTAATATTACCGCTCAGTAGGAACCGCCGCTGCTGCTGTCGTTACTGCTGAGGAGTACCAGTGCTCCTGCTGCTACTTATACTCATAGTAATACTAACACTACATGGGCCCCTACCCTGGCCAGGTACTCGGTTAAGTAACACCAGCGAAATAATCCCAGCACCCTAGTGGGACCTATCCTCTCTCAGGAGCAACCCTAGCTGCTGCAGCTCTCCCTCTGTGTCGACTTCTCCCAAATTCTGCCCCGTAAATACCTGGAGCTCATTTTGAGATGGGATCTGGTCACCAACTGGGACTCAGAGACCCCACCCCGAGGAGCCAGCAGCCCATGATGGTGAGGAAACCAGAAGCTCAGTTCAAACCCAGCGACCTGGGCCAGCCTCTGAGACCTGCCTGTGCTCAGCTTCTCCGGCGCCTGGCAACAAAAGGAAACCAGAGACCCCGCAGCAGCAGAGCAAGGCCTGCTCCAGGACCCAATGGCACATGGGCAGAGGCCACTCACCCCTCCCCACCCAGAGCCAGATACCTGGTGTGGGCCACAGACACAGATGAGGCCCCCAGCATTCCTGGCAGGCAGAATTCATGAGAGCTCTGCTGTGGGGTCAGTGGTTACAACTGGTCAGGAAATGTTGCTCACACAGGCCACAATGACACCAGCTCACCCCTGCTTATTTCAAACTGAGACTTCCTGTAACAATGTAGAACCACCATCACTGGCACACTGTGTACAGGTCAAGGACAGGCTGGACAGCCTGAGGGGCTTCTCTATCCTCCAGTACCCCCGAGTCAGTTCCACTGGTTTGCATCTCCACCCCACCCTTCACAAGGTCATAGCAGTGTCCAAATGGTGGGTGGTATCCTCTCAAAGGAGGCACTCTGCCCCATAGACCTGTCCTTCCCCTCTGGCACACTGGCCAACCCACCTTTGTCATCAAGAAAAACTTTAATTTCCCAGGACCACCCAGTAACGTGTTAGCTCAGAGATTCTCTGGTTTTCTCCTTCTGTGTAAGGCAGAGTTCACCTACCTAGCCACTCACTGCCCACAGTGCCCTTCATTTCAACGGAACATTTTAAACAGTAGCTACTCCTTCCACATATAAATCAACTGGCCCACCCATCTCACCCCCAACAAAATGCACTTAGGATAACTCACCACCTTTCTGCAGCTAAAGCAACCCTTCCATAGCAACGGCATCTTCTATCTCTACCAATCTCATGCACACACAGGGCCACCAATATCCCTATGGCAGTACTAAGATTTCCAGCACCCCACACAGAACGGCTATGCTCACAGGCACCGTGCCCCCAGGTAGAACAATTCTTACCAGAGGATCTTCACCGATACCCTTCGGGGTAACGGAGAGCATTGATCTCTTAGCTTTTGGCCTTTGATTCTCCACTGTACATCCCCTCCTACAATCGCCACAATTGTAGGAGGGCTACCAAGACTACACCTTGCAACAGCAATCCACCCTAACAACCGGGTACAAGAAACCAGAATGGGTAGTAGGCAAATTCTCCAGAGAACCTGGTGAAGTCGGAGCTTCTCAAAGAGAGGGTTCTGGCTCCTAGCCCCGCCCACTGCAAAGGCAGTAGTCTAGAGACATGTGCTCTTGGGAGCTCTGGCTGGCCCCAGCCCAGACGCTGAGCCCCAGGTTCAGTTTCCCTGGAAGAGGAGAGGTGACAATACCTGCTTGGAAGAACATTATCAGATATGGCCTGGTCACGTTAACAATTATTTGTTGAGCACCTATAAAATGTCTTATGTTATTCTGGGCACTGGCCCAAATTTATTTCCTCCAAAGCAAAAGGCACAAATTCCTTGAGGCTGTAGAATCTTCTTTTGGTCAAGGTTTATAACATTTACTAAGCACCAACATGGTATACAATGCCTTTCTGGAGCTGTCCTTCTACAACACACTATTTTAATTGGTTACAAGAAAAATAATAATCCCTGAGGTCCAGTCATCTAAGTAGTTGCCCTTTCTAACAAGGAACACAAGCACTGAGCTACATTATGTTTCCTAGACACCCTTTATCCTCAGGCCTTGAACAACCTGCCTCTCCTCTCCCCTACAGTCCCCTCCACCTAAATAGCAATGCACAGACACTGAAAAATAACTCACTGTAGGTAAAAGCATTTACCTCAATTAACGTAAATATTCCCAGAACTAAATAGGATTTCCAATAACACTTGATGATTGCTTTTGTTAAAGAAGGCTTCCGTGAGTCGTTCTGGGCTCTCAAAACTTCTCTATCCCAGTACCTGCAATGAGAAACAAAGCCAGTGTAGAACAGCATGCCCTCCCTTAGGCAAAATGGGGGAGATGGCGGAGTGAGAGAAGAGTGTCCACTACAGGGCACCACGTGCTGTCCCATAAATGCCGGCTAACTGTCCACAGGGCTCCTGCAAGATGTGTGGGTGCAGTATCTAAAGCGCCTGAAAATCAGCCCTGCAGGGGAGAGTCCCAGTCTCAGGAAACAGGCTACTGCCCAGCTCTCTGCTGGACCTTCCGTGACCTGAGCAGCCCAAGAAGGCAGAGAGGAGCACACACGACTTCCTCCAGTGACACCTCCTCCAGGGACAGTTCTTGGCATCCAGGGCCTCTGCTGGGGGCTCCCACCACTTCCACAAATGCACAGGAAATGGGTTTGACCTGACCACCAAAGAAGGCTGAGCCCAGGGACTGCCTGGGGCAGTGAATGCACCATGTCAGGGGAAGCAGGCTCCAGCAGGGCCCGCAGGAAGACAAAACCCCCTCCACACCATTAGCACCCACAGGGAGTTTCTACTTCCTGCCTGAGGCTTACCCTTGCAGCTCCTCTCCCAGGTGCTTCGAGCGATCCTCTGGCAGCACTGAGTACATGTCATCTTCTTCTAATCTCCGCTTTTGACCAATTTTAAACAAGGGGTTTAGCCACCTGTTAAAAATGAAGAGAAAAGGAATGATATCGATCCAAAAATGCACATTTATGTCTGATCAGAATCCTACATTCATGAGTTTTGTTTTTAAAAGCCTACATTTTAAATACACAGATATGAGAGGGCAAACAGATGTTTTAATATGTGCTTGCACACCCCTACTCCACCTCGCTCTGTCTGCTGAGAAGGCCTGGGGACAATGCCACCCCCACGTCAGAGCCACTCCAGCATCCCGATCTCGGTTTATTAATGCCCTTCCTTTCATCAAGGAACCAGGGCTCCTTGAAGAAAATGACTGACTCCAGTGCTGGGACAGTGTAGTGCCGGCACCGGACAAGTAGCTTTCTGAGATTGTAATGTAAGTGCCTGACACTAAGCTTTTGATTGCTGAGCCATCCATTTCAAAGACATTCAACTCCAACATACTGCCAGCTCCATGACTAGATAGAAAAACCAGGCCACCAACCCAAGCATGCTCCCTTTTTCTTTTCAGGAAAACTCTGCATGACCAAGATAACTGACTGTGTGATACCCACCTGCTTCTCTTCCTGAGCTTTTAATTCCTACTCTTATGTTTTAAATTAACCAATAAAGATTGAACCCGCAAAACTCGAGGCACCCTGCCCTCAACCCCAACAAAGGCAGAATCGCAGGCGCTCTCTTTCTCTCTCACTCTCCCTTTTTCTGTCTCCTCCCCAGGATCTCGCTGTGTGGCCCCAGGTATGCCATGTACCCTCCAGCACTTGTGAGTAAACAAACACCTTGTACCTGGTCTTTTTTCAAAGTTCCATGATGATCGTTGTTGAGGTGTGGCTGAGAACCATAGGGTGGGTAGAGCCACACAACACTGGCTCCTAACAACTAGGAGCATCACTCCTAGCAACAGCATCGCTCCAAACAACAGCATCACTCCTAGCCACAGCATCGCTCCTAGCAACAGCATCACTCCTAGCAACAGCATCGCTCCTAACAACATTATCGCTCCTAGCAATAGCATCACTCCTAGCAATAGCATCACTGCCTAGTGATGAGACCAACACGAAACAGGCACGGAAAGTACACAATGGGTCTGAAACATGTTACTCCATTAAATAAGAAAGAGTTTAAGGAATCGTGAGGATGAATCCAAAGGTTAGAGAAGCCAGACTGAAGGGCTCTCACTACAAAACTCTGGGATACACTGAACATCAAAATAAATAAATGGCAATGAATCATAACCCATTAAATAACAAGAGTCCATGAATCCTTACTTTTATGTAAATGGAGCGAAGGGGAAGCTCTTGCATTCTCAAATGCAAATAAATACTGAAGGAACAATGAAGCTAGAATTATCAATGGGAGTTAAACCCAGTAAGTCAAAGTTTGACATGAAACAGAATATTCACATAATTTCAAATTATATCACTACTAATTACATTTATAGAGGACCCCAAGAAACACCCTAGCCCTGCTCGGCAAACTGCAGCTCACGAGCCACATGTGGCTCTTTGGCCCGTGAGCGTGGCTATTCCAAAGAATACCACATGCGGGCACTACCTTGATAAGGAATGTACCTACCTGTATAGTTTAAGTTTAAAAAATTTGGCTCTCAAGAGAAATTTCAATCGTTGTACTGTTGATATTTGGTTCTGTTGACTAATGAGTTTGCCAACCACTGCAATAAACTGTCATTATCCACTAAGCATTATTTAAATGATAATAATTAATATGCAGAACTAACCCACAGAATAATACTGTTTTAATGATTTTGCCAGGGTCAGAAAATTTCTGAACCCAGACAACAACCCATGAAAGCGGAGATCACGTTCATCTCATTTATTGCTTTATCCCCAGCACAGTACTAGGGAAAAGGAAGTGCTCACGAATTATTTATTGAATAAATGAACATCTATAAATCACTGAGGAAGCAGTAGGAAAAACTGAGCTCCAGATTCTGCTAACCCTGGACCAGGAATCGGGAAACTGAATTCTAGTTCCAGCAATGGTACTGAGGACCCCAGAGTTCCCAGGACCTAGATCATTCCGCCTGCTGCATTTCCATAAGGTCCAGATTTTGTACCTCCACGGCTTGTTACCAGTTATTTAACCTCTCTAGGTCTTAATTTCCTTCTAAAGCAAAAGTATAAAATCTGTGGGCTTTACCACTAAGCAGGTAAGAAGAGTGTTGGGCCATTTACTCCAATTGTTCCCTGCAGAAAATGCTCAGGCTACAGGACTAGAATTTACCCAGATGATGACACCCAGCCCTGAAAGGCCCTTTATAAAATTCTGTTTGCCCAGGAAAAGATGTTCAGCATTACTAATCGTCAAGGAAATGCAGACTGAAACCACAATGAGATACTATCTCACACATATTGGAATGGCTACTATCCAAAAAGAAAATAAAAGTGTTGGCAAGGATGTGGAGAAACTGGAACCCTTGCCAAGGGCTGGTGGAACTGTAAAATGGTGCCGACACAGAGGGACCAACACTGAATGATTCCACCTCCAGGAGGCACCGGAAGCAGTCAAACTCAGAGACAGAAAGGAGAAGCGTAGTTGCCAGGGGCTGGAGGGAAAGGGAAGTGAGGAGTTAGTGGTTAGTAAAACACCAGTGCAAGATGAAAAGAATGGTAGAGATTGATTGCACAATAATACAAATATACCTAACACTACTGAACTGTACGCTTCAAATGGTTAAGATGTACCAAACACTTTCTACCAAACTATTAAACCCCATCCCTATAAGGGATTACACAGATCTTGCTTCCAAGCTCATGGATGTATCCCTCCAGACAGTAAGAACAGACCTTGAGGGCATTACTGTCTAACAAGGTATGCCTTTGATGCCATTCATTGGAATTAGGTTACCACAAAGCAGAGAGTATTTTACTCGGGTCAAAGAATTGAGCCAGAAGCTTAATCACATGCATGTGAACACGCAATTCAGACTATCTTAATTAAAAGAATACCTACTCAAGGCTAAAGAACTGATACCATTTAGTCAGTTATCATAATGCCTTCACAGACTGCAAGGTTTATCATTCTATGGAAAATAAATGTCTCCTGGGCAGTTGGGTTACCTTAGGTGACGTGTCACCTCCTGCTGCTTGCAAAGTGCCTCAGTACAACCATCACCAGTCTGAGCGTCTGCCTATCTGCAGTACTCCAGACTATTCCAGTCACATATCCCACTGTCCCAACAGGAACACTCTCTCACGCCAGCCAGACTGGTTGCCCACTTATCTCCAGAATACACATTAACATTCCTACCCCCTACCCCCTAACCTGGAAGTTCATCATTTTTTTTTAAGTACAGTTTATTTTTTTACAGCAGTTTCAGGCAAACAGCAAAACTGAGCAGAAAGTACAGAGTTCTGAATTAGCCCCTGCCCCACACTCTCCCACAACCTCCCCCATTCTCAGAATCTCCCCCCCAAGTGGAATATTTGTTACAATGGATGAACCTATACTGACATGTGATTATCAATTAAATTTTAGTTCATTTGAAGGTTCACTTCCAAGTTTAGGCAGTTATAAATAAAGCTGATATAGACAACCAAGAGCAGGTTTTCGTGTGAACGTATGTTTTCAAATCCTTTTGGTAAATGCCAAGGAGCATGATTCCCGGGTCACATGGTAAAAGTAAATTTAGTATTTTAAGCAGCCCCTGAACAATCTTCGAAAGAGGCTGTGTTACTTTGCCTTCTCACCAACAATAAATAAGAGTTCTGTACCCTTTTCCTTTTTAACCTGACAATCCCAGCTTCAAATTCCAGCTCCTTCACTAGGCCCTCTGAAGTCTCCAGCACACCTCGCCTTCCTTGGATCGGTGGCAACTTATATGCACTTACCAAAAATCCCTTGTACATCATCTCATCTCTCATGTCTGAGGTCACCCACTGGAGGTCCACTCAAAGATGTTTGGTGTGGCACACATTATTATTTTGAAAATTAATAGCTTTTAAAAAATGAGATTCCCGCCTGACCTGTGGTGGCGCAGTGGATAAAGCGTCGACCTGGGAACACTGAGGTTGCCAGTTCAAAACCCTGCACTGGTCTGGTCAAGGCACATATGGGAGTTGAGCTATCAGCTCCTCCCCCCTTTCTCTCTTTCTCTCTCTCTCTCTCTCTCTCTCTCACTCACTCTGTGTCTCCTCTCTAAAATGAATAAAAAAGTAAATTTTAAAAAGTAGTTAAAAAATGAGATTCCCATAAAAATCTAGATTCCCAAGCACTCTTATACCCCCAGAAGGTCTGCCTACACTGCGTCCACATTTACCGATGCTACTCTTGATACTTCCTATTCTACCCAACTCCATTAAAAAGAAATGCCAGCCATTGTACGCCCATGATCATAGCAGCATTAGCCACAATAGCCAAAAGGGGGAAGCAACCCCAGTGTCCACCAGTGGATTAATGGATAAACAGTGTGGCCTATACATAAGATGGACTATTTATTATTCAGCCATAAAAAGGAAATTCTTATACATGCTACAACATGATGAACCCTGAGGATATTACACTCAGTGACATAAGCCAGTCATAAAAGGCCAGCCACTAAACTGCAAACTTAAAAATGATTAAGATGGTAAATTTTAGTATGTATGCACAAATACAATTCAATCATAAAAAAAGAATAAAATCTTGCCATCTGCAACGTGAACTGACCTTGAGGGCATTGTGCTAAGTGAACTAAGTCAGAAAGAAAAGGACAAACTACACTTTATGATCTCACTTACATGTAGAATCTTAAAAAAAGAGCTCCTAGAAAACAGAGAACAGATTGGTGGTAGACAGAGGTGAGAAGTGGGGAGGTGAGTGAAATGAAACGGGTGGAGAACATCAGTCACAAGGTACAAACTCCCAGTTACCAAGCAAGTCTCGAGGGTGCAACAAACAGCCTGTTGACTCTAGTTCATTATACTGTACAGTCCTGCATATTTTGAAAGTTGCTAAAAGAGTAACTATTAAAAGTTCTCATCACAGGAAAAACATTTTCTAACTATGTGGCGTGGTGGATGTGAACTAAACTTACTATGGTGATCACTTAAGAATATAAACAAATATCAAATCATCATATTATACATCTAAAATTAGTATGCAACCATATCTCAATTTTTTAAAAGGTATATTTATTTATGTGTATTTTATCATCATTTTTTAATTTAAAAAAAATAAAGAAATGTCCATCGAAATCCACTAAATTGATTTCTGGACACACTAATGGGCCCACTGGGTCCCTAGCACCATAACGGGTACAGCAGCCAGGCACAGGATGACCTCCCAGGCATTTCTGTACACTCCATTCCCAACACACTTCCCAAGATCGTGGAACTCCATGAACATTTGAGTTGAAGGGAAATGATGGCAACCTGGAATTTAGGGCTGCAAATGCAGTGAGGCCTTTGTTGAGGGTTTCCTTGTACAACTCACACTTAGCAGTCACTCCTGCCTCGCTTCTATTTCCCATACAGTGAGAAGGAAGTGAACTTTAAAATGACCATAATAGAAATAGTTCGCAGTGCTGAAAAAGCCCATGCCCCAAGGAGCATTTCCAAGTCCCCAGGAGTATACAAAGCCACAGAAACACCTGGCACATCTTCCTGGGAGTCTTAATAAACTGTAGAGTTTGAAAAACATCAACACTGAATAAGGAAAAATTGGCAAAGAAATGCCATGCTTGCAAAGAGCTGCACTGGCCAACACTTCCACACTTCCTAAGGGTGCTCCTTCACCCTCCCCTCCCTGCAGGGGTCCTTGGGGAATAGAGTTGAAAAGCAATAAATTCACCATTTCCCTTTCTGAACAGCAGTGAGCATGGCTTTCCAGTAATGAAGTCCAGTCAAGGGTATCCTGACCCCACTTCCAACCTTCAGCCACATGCCCCACACGTTTGGCACAAAAGGAGAGTCTCCATGAAGCCCCTGGACTAGACAACTCTCAGCTCCTTGCTCTTAGCAGAGGTCTGGCTCGCCCCCCAAGACATAGCTGGCCCCCAAGACATGACTACCTTGCAGCCTAAGGATGGCCTACCAGTTTCGCCAATTCCATTTTCCAGCTCCATGCCCCTCCTGGCTGTAAACAACCCTGGAACTTCCAAAGGCCATGACCGCTCCTCACTGCTAAATCTAGAAAGTTCTGTCACTGCCTATCATTGTTCAGCAACCCCAACTGCTGGACCAGGCTTCTCCTTCACCCCAACACCCAGTATTACTATGAGTGACTTCCATACCCCAGACAAAGGGTACCCCAAACCCTTGCTGCTGTCTTGTTCTCACCTCTTCTGGAACCTTCCTTCCTCTTTATTCTGTTGCACATATTAAGGAGGGCTTTAAGACTTGCATGATGCCCAGTGCCTACTGACCTTGCATCTGCCATCCTTGCATTTCCTTGGCTAGCCTGGTCCCTGTAGGCCACTGACTGAGTTGAGCCTCACACTATTCCTAGAGGACACCTGCCCATCCACCTTTTAATTTCTTTTCCATATTGCATTTTTTTTTAATTTACCTATTTGTTTTTAGAGAGAGAGAAGGGGGGAGGAGCAGGAAGCATCAACTCCCATATGTGCCTTGACCAGGCAAGCTCAGGGTTTAGAACTGGAGACCTCAGAGTTCCAGGTTGATGCTCTGTCCACTGTGCCACCACAGGTCAGGCCATGTCCAATCATCTAAATGCTGAGAGCCAGGCCTCCCCCCCCAGATCCAGAGTCCTGTGGTTAAGTGCCTACTTGTCATCTTCTTGCAGCTAATAGGCTTCAAGGTCCTCAACAAAACCGCCCTTCGCCATCTCTGTAATGTCAACCCCATGGAGCTCACTGCTCAAACCAGAAACCTGGTAGTCACCCTTAATGCCTCCCTTCCCCTCATGCCCACAGCTGCTACCTCAGACATGCAGCCTGACCCCATCCACTTCCCTGCATCAGGCCTTCCCCACCTAGGCCTGAGCCACTGCCTGTTCTTGGGGCTGCACAGCGTGCTATCTGTCTGACTTACCTGCTTCTACTCTTGGTTCCCCTACGATCTTTATATAAAAAAGCCAGAATGATTGTTTTTAAGACTTTACTTATTGCCTGACCAGGCGGTGGCGCAGTGGATAGAGCGTCAGACTGGGATGCGGAGGACCCAGGTTCGAGACCCCGAGGTTGCCAGCTTGAGCGCAGGCTCATTTGGTTTGAGCAAAGCTCACCAGCTTGGACCCAAGGTCGCTGGCTCGAGGAAGGGGTTGCTCAGTCTGCTGAAGGCCCATGGTCAAGGCACATATGAGAAAACAATCAATGAACAACTAAGGTGTCGCAACAAAAAACTGATGATTGATGCTTCTCATCTCTTTCCGTTCCTGTCTGTCCCCATCTATCCCTCTCTCTGACTTTGTCTCTGTAAAAAAAAAAACAAAAAAAAAACAAAAAAAACACACAGAAATAAAGACTTTATTTATTCATTTTAGAGAGAAGAGAGAGAGCAAGGGGAGGAGCAGGAAGCATCAACTCCCATATGAGCCTTGACCAAGCAAGCCCAGGGTTTCGAACCAGCGACCTCAGCGTTCCAGGTCCACACTTTATCCACTGCGCCACCACAGGTCAGGCAACTGAATGATTTCTTAAAATTACAAGGCCGTGCTGTCATCCTACAACACCTAAATTCCTGATGGGTTGTCATGCGTGACCAAGTCCCTCCTAGCTCACCACCCCATATTCTTCCCCTTCCCCTCACTCAAGTGTTCCAGCCATACTGGCCTGCTGTGGTCCTGACCTCCTACTTTCTGTTTCCTTTCTGGAAACAAACACTCTGCCTACCCCTGTCCCCGCAACGACCGGACAACTGCTTCGTGTCTCCTCCAGGTCTCAATCGAATTCCCACCTCCACAACAAGGCCTGAACCATCTTCTCTAAAAGCATACCCTGATTTTATTCCTCATTTCCCTCTCCTACCTTTCTTTACCTATTTACTACAACCTGGTTTCTGAGAGGAAAAAAATAATCTCCTTCTTTATTTTGTCTGTCTCCCCTCTAGAATAAGAGCTCTCCATGAAGACAGAAGCCAGTCTGTGTGATACTCACTAGACCTGGCACATGGCAAGTCACTCAAAACTCGGCTGAATTAATAAATGAATGTCTCTCCCCTGGTGGAGAAGCAGCAGCAGAGAACACCCACTGACACACCCCTCTCTACCTCCTGAAAGAGAAGGGAATAGGCAGGTCTAGTGAGTAACCACACAACATTCAACAAACAACCCAGCCCCACTCAAGTCATATATTGTTGAAAAAATGTCTTTTAAAGCACTTCTAACTGGCAAAATATTAATCTTTGGTTAATTCTACTGGTCACTGGGGATTCCACTGGGGCTAAGGATAAAGAAGGAGGTCGAGGTGGCAGAGGTAGGTGGGGTGCTTTGAATCAGGGAATCCAAAAACAGGAACTGGAGTAAGGGACCAATGGGAAGCACAGAGACAGATCTCACAATAAGACCCACCCTACCTTATTAGAACTTGCTTCCCCTACTGCAGGATTTCCCAAGCTCAGCAAGACTAACATTTTAGGCTGCAGGCTACATGTTTCCTTGTTGCGGGCGCGGAGGGGTGGGGGGTGTCCTGTGTACTACAGGATGGTTAGCAGCATCCCTGAACTCCATCCTCAAGATGCCAGTACAATCTTCCTACCTCAAATTGTGACAACCAAAAATATCCCCAGACATTGCCTGGATGACCAAATCTCCTGGATCAGAATCACTGCCCCAATCTTTTCGTCTTTCTGGAAAAGCCATAGGACTTTACTTCAAATGTTGGCCCCGAAGAGTAGCACAGGGCACTGGCAGCAGTCCCCTAGCCACCAAAGCAAGGATAACGGTATAAATGCATTACTATATTCTCTGGTTCAATTGCCCTCTGGGAACTCACAGTCCGGTGGCAAAGTAGCTATGGAAAGAATTATAACATGTGTCAGTGTGGTTGTGAACTAGGCACAGGATCTGCTTCTTGGCTGCCTTCCAGGCTCTCTAGGGGTAGGGGATTAATATTCCAACTTGCCAATGACCCATCTTCTATACATCAGAGGTTCTTAAAGTGTGATCCCCAGACCAGCAACATCTGCATCCCCTAACTTGTTAGAAATGCAAATTCTCAGGCCTCACCCAGACCTATGAATCAGACACTCTGCGAGTGGAGCCCAACAATCTGTACCTAGGTGCTGCTGATACAGTCTCAAGCCTGAGAGCCTGCTGCAGGCTTCAACTGGTAATTACACCAACAGTCCCAATCCTGGCAAAATATCAAAATCCCAACCTCAGCCCTGGAGTCTTAAAACAAAGACCAACAGGTATCTGGAGCTCCAGCCCAAATGACCGAATCACGGGTTAAGCCAAGATGAAACCTCACTGGTGGCCTTTTTAACGTCCACCCCATCCCCAACCCCAGCCCCAGCCAATTCTGGTCATCAGCCAGGCCTGGGACCTGTACACTGAAGAGAGGAAAACCTATGAAGCAACCAACCGACAGGGGGCACGCATCAGGGACGGTTGCCAGGAAGAGACAAAGCTTGAGGCTCCAGTACAGTGCAGGGGAGCCATTGAACATTCACTGACCAGGGAAGACGGGAAGAGAAGCTTTCCACAAAAACAGCACCATTCACACAAAGACGTTGCCTGGGGATGGCAGGTCCAAAACAGTATGGCATTTGATGTGGTAATGGGGTAACCAAAGGCCTTGTATTCTAAGTTTAGGAATTTGGACTTTATCCTGAATGTAGAAAGGAAGTAGTGAAGTTTGTAAGCCACATCATAGATGACAGACAGGAAGGCAAGGAAACCAGTTAAAAATTGAATGAGAAAGAACATTTAAGAAAGTGTGACCAGCAGTGGCTGCCAAGTGGATCCAGGTTGGGGAACATGGGGAATCTGTCTATCCCCCCTCCTCTCACTTAAAAAAAAAAAAGAAAGGAAAAGAAAGCGCGACCAGGACAAGTAGCCAGATTCCTTCATACAAGTAAACTAGACCCAATTTCCTCCCCCAGATGTACCCCGTTAGTCACGCAAATCTCATGTCCCTGCTTTGTTCCCAAAGCTGAGACTCTAACACTCTAGCATAAAGATAAGCCAAGTGAACCAGAAATCAGTTCAAAATTCAACATCCTATTACTAATTAACTCTAGGGAGTCAAAACAAGAGAAACACTGCAACTCAAAATACCTTTATGAAAATATTTTTGTCCCATTTAATATAAACCGAAGAAGCAACTCCATAGAAAATCCATTCTTTAATTTTTAATTTATTCATTTAAGAGAAAAGAGAGGGGGGGGAGGGGAGGAGCAGGAAGCATCAACTCCCATACGTGCCCTGACGGGCAAGCCCAGGGCTTTAAAGAACCGGCGACTTCAGTGTTTCCAGGTTGACGCTTTATCCACGGCCCAGGTAGGCCAGAAAATCCATTCTTAAATCTCTTTAAATTAGCATGGCAGTAATAAATATTAAAAACTACATTTTATATACTAAATATATAAAAACCTATATTCATGAGTAACTTTGCTCACCAGCAAAAGGCACATTAAATTCATTCCCATTAAAATAACATAGAAATGAATGGCTCATTAATGTACTAGTAATGATAAATAGCTGTCAAAGGAGGAAAATAAGATAAGGAGAGTAATAAAATTTGTATAAAGATCGTTTCAGAAAATTAGAAAGTCCAACTCAAAATTACTAAGGGTAAAATAAACTAGTACATATTAGTTGTAAGATGAATAATAATAAGAAAAAATCAACTGAATTACTAGACATAATGATACTGAGGAAGTGGTGGCTTCTGTTGATAAATTACAGGCATTCCTCAGGCATATTGCAGGTCAGATTTCAGACCACCACAATATAGCTAGTCTTGTGATCAAGCCAGTCATAATCTTCTTACTGCTGGACAATCTTGCCTTCAATTTATAAAATGATCTGTTAATCACAACAAAGTAAAACAGGAAACAAGATATCTGTATAATTAAGATACTAACTTCAAAGAGCCAATTTTTTTTTTAATTTCTTTTAATTGAATGTATTGGCCCTGGCTAGTTGGTTCAGTAGATAGAGCATTGGCCTGGCATGTGGACATCCCAGGTTTAATCCCCAGTCAGGGCACGCATGAGAAGTGACCATCTGCTTCTCTTCCCCCCCCCCCCACTTCTCTCTCTCTTCCTCTCTCGCAGCCTGTGGCTAGAATGGTTCAAGTGACAACCCCAGGCACTGAGGATAGCTCAGTTGATTTGAGCATCGGGCCCAAATGGGGTTGCCGGGTGGATCCCAGCAGAAGCACATGGGAGTCTGTCTCACTGTCTCCCCCAAAATTGAATTTATTGGGGTGATGACACTGGTTAATAAAATTATATGGTTTCAGTTATATATATGTATATAGGTACAGTTCAATATATAGGTACAGTTCTATATCATCTGTGTATTGTAGTGTGTTCACCACCCCAAGTCAAGTTTCGTCCCATCACCTTTACCCCCTTTATCCTCCTCTACCTTCCCCCACCCCACTTGTCCCTTTGGTAATCATCATAGTTTTGCCTATCCACGTTTTTGTTTTGTCATGATTTTTTTTTCTTTTGTTTCACTTAGTCCCTTCACCTTTTCACTCTACCCTCTTACCCTCTCCCCTTCGACAGCTGTCAGTCTGCTCTCTGAATCTATGAGTATAATTTCTGTTTTGTTTATTTTGCTCTTCGATTCCACATATAAATTAAATTATATTATATTTGTTTTTCTCTCACTGTCTTATTTTACTTAGCATAATACTCTCCAAGTTCCTCCATATTGTCACAAAAGGTAACATTTACTTCTTTCTTACAGCCAAGCAGTATACCATTGCTTAAATGTACCAGTTTGTTTGCTTTTTTGAGACAAACAGAGACAGAGAGACTAGAAGGGAGAGAGATGAGAAACATCAATGCATAGTTGCAGCACCTTAGTTGTTCATTGATTGCTTTCTCATATGTGCCTTGAACCGGGGCCTCCAGCCACCCCAGTGACCCATTACTCAAGCCAGCGACCTTGGGCTCAAGCCAGTGACCATGGAATCATGTCTATGATCCCACAATCAAGCCAGTGACCCCATGTTCAAGCCGAGGACCTTGGGGTTTAAAACCTGGGTCCTCAATGTCCCAGGCTGTCATCGTAACCCCTGTGCCACCGCCTGGTCAGGAAATGTATCACGGTTTTTTATCTATTCATTTACTGTTGGGCACTTAAACTGCTTCCAAATCTTGGCTATTATAAATAACACTGCAATGGACATAGGGGGCACAAATTCTTTTGAATTAGTGTTTCAGGTTTCTTCAGATACATTCCCAGAAGTAAAGTACTGAAATCACTGGGTAGTAAGGCAGCTCCATTTTTAATGTTTTGAGGTAGCTCCATACTGATTTTCACAAAGGCTATGCCAATCTGCATTTCCACCAACAGAGCTCAAGCCTTCCCTTTTCTCCATTTCCTCATCAACACTTGCTTTATTTATGATAGACATTCTGGCAGGTGTGAGGCAATATCTCACTGTGGTTTTAATTTGCATATCTCTGATGATTAACATTAAACATATTTTCATACCTACTGGCCATCTGTATGTCTTCTTTGGAAAAGCGTCTATTCAGGTCCTTTGCCCATTTTTTAAATGAATTGTTTTTTCTGGTGTTGAATTTTTATAAGTTCTGTATAAATTTTGGGTATTAACCCCTTATTACATATATATCATTGGTGAATATTCTCCAATTCAGTGGGCTGCCTTTTTATTTTGTTGCAGTTTTCTGTGCTGTGCAAAAACTTTTATTTTTATGTAGTCCAATTTGTTTCTTTTTTCTTTTTTCTTTATCCCTTGCCTGAGATTAATAAAAAAAAAAAAATACTGCCAAGAAAACTGTCTAAGATTTTCGTGCCTATATTTTCTTCTAGGATTTTTACAGTTTCAAGTCTAACATTTAAGTTTTTAATCCATTTTGAGTTTATTCTTGTGTATGATGTAAAGTGATCTAGTTCCATTTTTTCCATGTATCTGCCCAATCTTCCCAATACCATTTACTGAAATAGACTATGTTTACCCCATTGTATAGTTTTACCTCTTTTGTCAAATATTAATTGACCATAACAGTATGAGTTTATTTCTGGGCTCTCCTTTCTATTTCACTGATGGTTTTATGCCAGTGCCATGCTGTTTTGATCACTATGGCCTTGTAGTATAGTTTAATATCAAGTAGCATGATTCCTCCAACTTTTTTCTTCTTCCTCAAGATTGCTGTGGCTATTCGGGGTCGTTAGCGGTTCCATATAAATTTTTGGAACATTTGTTCTAGTCCTAGGAAATACCCATTAGTATCATGATAGGAATTGCATTGAATCTATAGATTGCTTTGGGTAGTATGAACATTTTACTAATGTTAATGTTAATTCTTCCTATCCATAAACATAGATATGCTTCCACTTATTTGCACTATCTTCAATTTCTTTCTTCAGTGTCTTATAATTTTCTGAGTACAGGTCCTTTATATCGTGTTTAAATTTATTCCTAGGCTCAGCCATAAGAAATGATGACCTACTACCCTTTACAACAACATGGATCGGCCTTGAGAACACTATACTAAGTGAAATAAGTAAATCAGAAAAAGCTAAGAACTGTATGATTTCACACATAAGTGGGATACAAAACTGAGACTCACGGACATAGATAAAAGTGAAGTGGTTCACAGGGGAAGAGGAATGTGGGGAGGGGAGGGGAGAAGGGAGAAAAATGGGACAAATATAAGATGACAGAAAATGATTTGACTTTGAGTGATAGGTATACAACATAATCAATAGTTCAAATGCTATAGAAATGTTTACCTAAAACCTATGTACTCTTATTGACCAATGTCACCCATTAAATTTTTTTAATAAAATATATTTTAAAAACCAAAAAAGCCTGACCCGTGGTGGCGCAGTGGATAAAGCATTGACTTGAAATGCTGAGGTCGCCGGTTTGAAACCCTGCGCCTGCCTGGTCAAGGCACATATGGGAGTTGATGCTTGCTGCTCCTCCCCTTTCTCTCTCTATTTCTCTCTCTCTTCTCTAAAATAAATATATATATATAAATAAAAATTTAAAAAAAAATAACCAAAAAAAATTTATTCCTAGGTATCTTATTCTTTTTGATGCAATTGTAAATGGAATTGTCTTCTTAAATTTCCCTTCCTGATAATTTACTGTTGTATAGAAATGCTACTGATTTCTGGATATTTTTGTGTGTGTGTCCTGCTACTTTGCTGAATTCACTTATCAGCCCTAGTAGTTTTTTGGTGGAATTTTTAGTTTTCTCTATACTATACAGTGTCGTGTCATCTACAGATAACGACAGTTTTATCTCTCCCTTTCCAATTTGAATTCCATTTCTTTCTTCTTGTCTGATTACTGGGGCTAGGACTTCTAGTATGATGCTGAATAAGAGCAGTGGAAGTAGACATCCTTCTCTTGTCCCCAATGTTAAGGCAAACGTTTTTAGTTTTTACATGTCGAGTACAATGTTGGCTATCTGTTTGTCATATATGGTCTTTGCTACATTGAGGTATGTTCCCTCTATTCCAGCTTTGCTGAGAGTTTTCATTATAAATGGGTTTGATTTTATCAAATCTGAATCTATTGATATGATCATGTAATTTTCATCCTTCATTTCGTTTATGTGCTGTATTATGTTTGATTTGTGAATATTGTACCAACTTTGCATCCCAGAAATAAACCCCACTTGATCGTGGTTTATGGTCATTTTAATGTATTGCTAGATCTGGTTTGCTAATATTTTGTTAAGGATTTTAGCATCTATGTTCATCAAGGAAACTGGCCTAAAATTTTCTTTCTTCTTTGTGTCATTGTCTGGTTTTGGAACTAGGATAACGCTGGCCTCATAAAATGAGCTTGGGAGTCTTCCTTCCTCTTGAACTTTAGAATGGACAAACTGGCAAAATCATTTTAACGAACTGGTAAAAGTTACCATTACCCATAACAAGACAAGTGGACACCAGTAGCATATGATGCAATAAGCATTTACTGTTGGTATTCGCACTGTGAGGAAACATCATAAAACCCAAACTGAATAACATTCTCTAGAGTAATGATCTGTATATTCTTCATAGACATCAAGGACATGAGAGGCTATGAAGTTGTTCTATCCTGAAGAACAGTCAAGAGATGAGAACTAAATACAAACCATGATCTTGGATATAAAATGGGCAATATGGAGAAATTGGCAGTGATGCAGTCAGAGAATCAGGTAACAGAAATATATCAATGTTAATTTCTGAATTTTGATGGGTACAGAGAGATTATGCCAGAAAGTGCCCTTATTTTTAGGTAACACACTGAAATGTTAAAAGGTAATGGAACAACATGTCCACCACCAACTTTCAAATACTTCAGATAAAATAGGAATAATATATATGATAAAGAGGTAGAATGGCAAATATGGTAGAATCTAATGTTATAAAATCTGGGTGAAGACTATAATAGGATTCTGTGCACCATTCACAACTCTTTTGTCAAGTTGAAATCACATACAAATGAAGTTCAGACACTACCAGATTTTACAGCATTTCAAATACAATAATCAAAACTCCACTCTCCCCCCATAAGGATGACATCTGACTTCTCAACAGAAAGACTTGAAGCCAAAAGGGAATGGCAGGAAATATTCAAAGTAATGCAGAACAAGAACCTACAACCAAGACTACTTTATCCAGCAAGGCTAACGTTTAAAATTGAAGGAAAAATAAAGAGCTTCCCAGACAAAAAATACTCAAGGAATTCACTACAACCAAACCAATGCTACAAGAGATGCTAAGGGGCCTGTTGTGAACAGATCAAAGGGGGAAAAGAATATAGCAAAAGAGGAATACAGCTTTAAAGAATAAAATGGCAATTAAAAAAAACTCCACTCTCAGATTTTAATAGAAAGTATAAAAATATAAAAGTAAAATGTAAATATAAAGACAAGAGAATCTTAAAAACAAGAGAAAAGCATCTTCTTACATACAAAGGAACTCTCATAAGGCTATGAGCAGATTTCAACAGCAGTTTTACACTCAGAGGGGAATAGCACAATATATTGAAAGAAAAAAAACTCCCAACCAAGAATATTCTACCCTGAAGCTGTCCTTCAGAATTGGAGAAGAGTTTTCCAGACAAACAAAAGCTAAAGAGGTTCATCATTACACCATCTTTACAAGAATTGTTGTGGAAAAGTTCTAGGATGCTAATTAGTAATAAGAAAACATAAAACTCACTGGAAACTGTAAATATAAAGTTCAGAATAACATTGTAATGCTTGTGGACAAATAACTTATAACTCTAGTATGAAGGTTAAAAGACAGAAGTGTTAAAAAAAAATAACCATAACTACAATACTTTGTTAATATATACAGTGTAAAATGAGTTAATTGTGCCATCAAACACATAAAATGTGGGGGAGTATAAAAATATACAGTTCTTGTCTATGTTCAAAGTTAAGTCGTTGTAACCTTAAAACAGACTGTTTTAAATATAAGGTGTTTTATGTAAGCCTCATGGTAGCTACAAGACAAAAGTCTAGGGTAGCCTGACCAGGCAGTGGAGCACTAGATAGAACATCAGCCGGGGACACTGAGGATCCAGGTGCAGAACCCCAGAGTTGCCGGCTTGAGCGTAGGGTCGCCAGCTTGAACATGGGTTCAAAAACATGACCCAATAGTCACTGGCTTGAGCCAAAAAAACTGGCTTAAAGCCCAAGGTCGCTGGCTTGAGCAAAGGGTCACTGGCTGGGCTAAAGACCCCATTCAAGGCACATATGAGAAATCAATGAACAGCTAACATGCCATAACAAAGAACTTATACTTCTCATCTCTATGCCTTCCTGTCTATAGCTTTCTCTTTCTCCATTTCGCTTAAAAAAGAGAGTGGTTGAATGGATAAAAAACAAGACCCATCTATATATATGCTGCCTACAAGATACTCACTTTAAAGACACACATAGACTGAAAGTAAAGAAATGGAAAAGGATATTATATGCAAATGGAAACTAAACGAAAGCAGGGGTAGTTATATTTATATAAGACAAAATAAACTTTAAGCCAAAGACTGTAATGAGAGACAAAGAAGGTCATTATATAATAAGAGGGCTAATTTATCAAGAGAATATAGCATTTGTAAATATTTAGGCCAGGGGTCCCCAAACTTTTTACACAGGGGGCCAGTTGACTGTCCCTCAGACCTTTGGAAGGCCAGACTATTAAAAAAAAACTATAAACAAATCCCTATGCCCACTGCACATATCTTATTTTAAAGTAAAAAAACAAAATGGAAACAAATACAATATTTAAAATAAAGAACAAGTAAATTTAAATCAACAAACTGACCAGTATTTCAATGGGAACTATAGATGCGGATGAATCCTGTGCTCCTCTCACTGACCACCAATGAAAGAGGTGCCCCTTCTGGAAGTGCGGCGGGGACCGGATAAATGGTCTCAGGGGGCCGAATGCGGCCCACGGGCCATAGTTTGGGGACCCCTGATTTAGGCATACAACATAGAAGCATCTAATATATAAAGCAAAATTAAGAAATCTAAAGGAAAAAATAGATACTGATACAAAAATAGCAGGCAACTTAACTATCCCACTTCCTTTTTATTTTTTATTCAATGAGAGGAGGGGAGACAGAAAGATAGACTCTGGCATGTGCCCCAACCTGGATCTACTCCGCAAATCTATTAGGGGATGCTCTGTCCACCTGGGGCATTACTTCATTGCTCAACCGAGCTCTTCTTAGCACCTGAGGCAGAGGCCATGGAGCCATCCTCAGGGCCTGGGGCCAACTCACTCCAATCAAGCTATGGCTGGAGGAAGGGGGGGGGGGCAGAGAGAGAAGTAAGAGGGGGAGGGGTAGAGAAGCAAGAGGGGGAGGGATGGAGAAGCAGATGGGCACCTCTCCTGTATGTTCTGACCAGGAATCAAACCTGGGACCTCTACATGTCAGGCCGAAGCTCTACCACGGAGCCAACCAGCCAGGGCCCTATCCCATTTTCAACAATGGGCAGATCATCCAGAGAGAAAATCAGTAAGGAAACAATGGACTTAAAGAAGCACACTTCAGATCAGATGACTATTATCAATCATACACCACTTAACAAGGGGATACATTCTGAGAAATGGGTTGTTAGGGAAGTTCATTGTGCAAGTTATCAAGAATATACTTGATATATCTACCTGGTACCACCTACTACACACCTAGGCTATAAGGTATAATAGCTCCTAAGCTACAAACCTGTAAAACATGTTACTGCGTTTAGGAAATTATAACACAATGGTAAGTACTTGTGCATCTAAACATAAAAAAGTATAATAAAACTATTTAAAAATATATAAAAGATAAAAAATGGTACACCTGTATAGGTCATATACCATTAATAAGCTTGTAGGGCTGGAAGTTGCTCTGGGTGACTCAGTGAGGGAGTGTAGACTTTATAAACACTATACATTTCAGCTGCATTAAATGTATAAAAGTTTTCTTTAATAATAAATTAATCTTAGCCTGACCAGCCAGTGGCACAGCAGATAGAACGTCAGACTGGGATGCAGAGGACCCAGGTTCGAGACCCCGAGGTCGCCAGCTTGAATGTGGGACCATCTGGCTTGAGCAAAAGCTCATCAGCTTGGACCCAAGGTCGCTGGCTCCAGCAAGGGGTGGCTCAGTCTGCTGAAGGCCCACGGTCAAGGCACATGTGAGAAAGCAATCAATGAACAACTAAGGTGTTGCGACAGCAACAAAAAACTAATGATTGATGCTTCTCACCTCTCTCCATTCCTGTCTGTCCCTATCTATCCCTCTATCTGACTCTCTCTCTGTCCCTGTAAAAAAAATAAATAAATAAAAAATAACCTTAGCTTTCTGAAACCTTTTCACTTTATAAACTATTTAACTTTTCAGCTCTTTTATAATAACACTTAGCTTAAAACACAAACACATTGTATATTTGTACAAAATATTTTTTCTATCCTTATTCTATAAGACTTTTCTATTTAAATTTTTTTTATTTTAAACTTTTTTGTTAAAAACTAAACCGAAATACATTGGCCCAGGCGTACACACGGTCAGGATCATCTGTAACACTGCCTTCCATCTCTGTATCTTGTCCCCTCGAAGGTCTTCAGGGGCAACACACCACATGGAGCTGTCATCTCCTATAATAACCAGTCTGTCTTCTGGACTATGTTTTGAGGACCTGCCTGAGGCTCTTCCTGAGGTGGTGTCACTTTTCAGAACTATGTCCACAGTGCTTTGGTTTCTTATTTCTACAGCAGGTATGCTTATACTCAGATAATGCACCATGAACATTCCTCTCTGTTAATGAAACCTTTCAAACTTTTTAATGAACTTGTAGAAGTCTGCAAAAGCTCCTGCAAAACCCTTCACTGTGAATTTTCTTGGGAATTCTCATTTTTCTGCAGTTTCCTCTTCTCTTGCCTCTTCTTTAGTTGTGCGTTCCTGTTCCAGTTCCAACAATTCCTCATCAGGCAATTTCTCAGGAACCACCTTTAGAAGCTCCTCAATGTCATCGTCTTCCACACCCAGGTTAAGGTTGTCCACCATCTAAACAATGCGAAAGATGCTTGATTTGACATTAATCTTGAATTTATTAAGACTTGTTGATTTCTGCAACCTCCTCACCCTTGAAAAATCCTTTGAAGAATGAACCTCTTAAGTGTCTTCCTCCAGATACTATTCATACACCCCCTGGTGACATCACCCGAAGCTCAAGCAAGGTTCTTATGCAGTCACAGATGTGGTGATCCTCCCAGAATTGCATCAGTGTCTTCCTCAGTGGCAGCAATAGCTTGGGCAAAGGTCTACCTCAGGTCATAGGCCTTAAAAGCTGTAATAACTCCTTGATCCACTGGCTGGATCAAAAAGGTGGTATTTGGGGGACGAAACACCTTTGATATTGAGATAAAAATACCAATAAAAAAGGATGTCCAAGAGTATTATCAGCAATAAGCCAAACCTTGAAAGGCACATTGTTCTCCCAACAGTACTTTCCCGTTTCACTGGCACAGTAATTCGGGAGGGCATCTTGGAAGAGGAGTGAGTCATCCATGACTTCTTACTGCGCCTGTAGGACACTGGCAGTGTGTGCTTATATGTGAGAACTGTGGGGCTGTCCCTGTGCCAGATCACAAAGGGTTTCCATCTGTAGCTGCAGTCCTGCAAGCAAGACTATCACCCTGTCGTTAAAATCCTTGAAGCCTGGCACTGATGAATGTCCTTCCAAGCATCCGTTTCCAAAATAGAAAGGTTTCGTTTATACTATCTGCCCTGGCAACTAATTTTCCTCCATACTCAGCTTACCTAGAATTTAAAAAAATTCTTCAGCTACCTTACAGACTCACCACTCACTTTCTATGATGTAATAAGTAACAATCCTTGACTGTTTAAACCACCCAGAGTTAGCAGAAAATTCATCATAATTAGGTCCAGTCTTTCTTTCAACATTTCAAACAAACTTTTTGCTTTGGCCATGATCATCATGGCTGAGGGACACACTCCTGTGTTTGGTCTTTAATCCACGTCTTTAGAAGATTTTCCAGGTCTGACATACACCCTTCTAGAATTTTCATTAGTCTCATTGCTTCCCAATGAAGCAGATGCTTAAACAGCTTCCACCATTTTGATCTTGTTCTTCAAGATCATGGCTATGGTGGAATGCCATAAGCAATACCTATGACTGATTTTCTACCTTTGTAGTCCTTAATCACTTTTAATTTTGTTTCCAGCTCAATCACTTGATGTGACTTCTTATAGAAAACGTTAGTAGGGTATTTTGTACCCTTAGGAACAATCACTTGATGTAACCTCTTATAGGAAACATTAGTAGGGTATTTTGTACCCTTAGGGACTATGATGAACAAAACCATGATGAATCAAGCACAAGAGAAAATGACGCAATCGCCGGAACTGTAGTGGCACAGTGGATAAAAGCACCAACCTGGAATGCTGAGGTCACTGGTTCGAATCCCTGGGCTTGCTGGGTCAAGGCACATATGGGAAGCAACTACCAAGAGTTGATACTTCCTATTCATCCCCTCCCCCCTTTCTTTTGCTCCTCTCTCTAAAAATTAATAATAAGAAAAAAAAAGAATTCAATTAAGAGACACAGTATGCACAAGACGTTTGAGGCTGTGGCCAGTGTATCACAGCATAGTTTTATAGAAAAGACATTTTTTTTTATCATCAGAAAGAGTACACTCTGAAACAATGATAAAAAGCATTATACAATAAATACATAACCCAGTAACACAGCCTTTTATTACCATTAATAAGTATCATGTACCGTACAAAATTATATATGCTATACTTTTATACGCATGGCAGCTCAGTGGGTTTGCTTATACCAGCAGCACCATAAACACTTGAGTAACGCACTTCGTGACATCATTACATCACCAGCCAATGAGAATTTTCGCACAACATTATAATCTCATGGAACTACCATTGTGCACGCAGTCTGTCATTGACCAAAACATCGTTATGCAGCACCGGCTTGTATACATAACATTCCATCCAACAGTAGCAGATAATCTTCTAAAACACACAGGGAACATTCTCCAGGACACATTTTTTGTTAGGCTACAAAACAAGTCTTAATAAATTCAAGATTAATGTCAAATCAAGCATCTTTTCCAACCATAACAGTATGAAACTAGAAATAAATAACAAAAAGAAAATGAGAAAATTCAAATACATGAAGATTAAATAAATAGGCTCTTGAACAACCAATGGGTCAAAAATTTTTTACCACAAATTTGCTTTTAATCAGATAATGCACCGTGAACATTCTTCTCTATTAATGAAACCATTCAAACTTTTGTGAGTGTGTGTGTGTGTGTGTGTGTGTGTGTGAGAGAGAGAGAGAGAGAGACAGAGAGAGAGAGAGAGGGACAGACAGACAGGAAGGAAGAGAGATGAGAAACATCAATTCTTCGTCAAGGCTCCATAGTTGTTCAATGATTGTTTTCTCATATGTGCCTTGACCAGGGGGCTACAGCAGACCAAGTGACCCCTTGTTCGAGCCAGCGACCTTGGGCTCAAGCTGGTGAGCCTTACTCAAACCAGATGAGCCCGCGCTCAAGTTGGCGACCTCGGGGTCTCGAACCTGGGTCCTCCACATCCCAGTCCGACACTCTGTCCACTGCGCCACCACCTTTCAAACTTTTTAAGGAGCTTATAGAACTTAAATGTTCTCACCCTAAAAAAAATATGTGAGGTGATAGATGTGCATTAACTTAATGGGAGAATCCTTTCATTATGTATACATATATCAATTATCACACTATATACTTTAAATATCTTACTATTTTGTCAACTGTACCTCAAAACAGCTGGGGGGGGGAAACACTTTGGCTGGTATTGTCCCTAGGTACTGAGCTTTGTCCCAGTTCCTCTAAATCCTTATTTCCCAAATGAGCATGGACCCTGATATCTGGGTGACTGATTCATGGTGTTCCCTAAAGAACAGATGACTCAGAATAGTGCTGGCCCCACAAGAAAAACCAATCACATCATTAAGAGGACTATGCTTTTGAGCCAAGTGATATCAACCCAACCACCATGGAAAGGGGATGGAGACTAAGATCAGTCACTGGCTAATGAATCAACTGATAACATCTACATAATGAACCCCCAATAGAAACTCTGAACACCAAAGCTAGTGGGAGCTTTCCTGGACAGCAGTGTGACATGCCCTAACTCCTTGGGGATAAGACAAAGAAGCTTCCATCCTTCCAAACTTCACCTTGTATGACTTACCCTCTGATAGCTTTCAAATTTGTATGTTTGCTAAAGTAAAACTATAATTGTGTTCTGGGCGGCATTCTATAGAATTACTGGTATTAAACCTGAGGGGGTTGTAGAAACACCCAAATCTGGATAGCCTTCTGAATGAGGGTGGCCTGCGGACCCTAAACCTGCAACTGTTGTCTAAGAGGAGGTCACTCTTGCAAAGGACAGTACCTTTGGGGTTCAGTTCAAGGAAGATGGGGCCAAAAGTCAGTGCTGGGGGGACCAACAACTCAAGACCAGGCACTCACATCTCAGGACATCACTGCCTTAGCTTCTGCTGGCCTTGAAATCCACTCACCTACTTACTCCTCTGTAGACTAACACTTTCTTTACCGCCACCCTGTTCTCGCCTCAGCTAATATGGAACTGCAGTCTTAGACCAGGAGTCCACCAGCCCATCATTGCAACCATGAACACTTCTGCATGCACTGAAGGCAAAGACTAGGAGTCTTAAAAGCTCCCTCTTCTCACCTTACTGTAGCCACACACTCTGACTATAAGGTGGAATTCTCATATTTTAATCTACAATAAGCCTGGCCAGGTGGTGGCACAGTGGATAGAGCGTTGGCCTATGATGCTGTGGATCCAGGTTCAAAACTTCCAGGTCACTGGCTTTAAACACAGGCCCATCCAGTTTGAGTGCAGGCTTAACAGTTTGAGCACCGGGTCGCTGGCTTGAGCGTGGGATCATAGACACGCCCCATGGTTGTTGACTTAAGCCCAAAGGTCGCTGGCTTGAAGCCCAGGGTCTCTGGCTTGAGCTAGGGGTCACTGGCTTGGCTAGAACCCCATGTCAAGGCACATATGAGAAAGCAATCAACAAACAATTAAGGTGCTACAACTACAAATTGATGTTTCTCATCTCTCTCCTTCCCATCTGTCTGTCCCTGTCTATCCATCTCTCTCTCTCTCTCTCTCTCTCTCTCTCAAAAATTTGCCATAAAATCACCTGAGAAACTCATTTAAAATAAATCCAGCCCCCACCACTGGGTTCTGATTCCACAGACTTAAGGTGGAGACTAACAATCTGCATTTAAACAAGCATTCCTCATGGCTTTGGCCTGGAACCACATGCAGAATTAGACTTAGGCTTCTAGAAAAAACAGTCCCATCCAGGTGGTAGTTAAAATGGCCTCTGGAGATAAACAGCTGACATGCTCAGAAAACCCAATAGTAATGGTGCTGGGAAACAAACAGCCTTGCTGGGAATAAGAATTATAATAACTTGGCACTGGCCAGTTGGCTCAGTGGTAGAGCATCGGCCCAGCATGTGGAAGTCCTGGATTCAATTCCTGGCCAGGGTACACAGGAGAAGCACCCATCTGCTTCTTCACCCTTCCTCCTTTCCTTTCTATCTCTTTCTTCCTCTCCTGCAGACAAGACTCCACTGGAGCAAAAGTTAGCACGGGCACTGAGGATGGCTCCACAGCCTCTGCCTCAGGTGCTGGAATGGCTCCAGTTGCAACGGAGCAATGCCCCAAAAGGGCAGAGAATCGCCCCCTGGTGGGCATGCCGAGTGGATCCGGTAGGGTGCATGTGGGAGTCTGTCTGTCTACCTCCCTGCTTCTCACTTCAGAAAAACACACACACATACAAAAAAAAAAGAATTATAATAACTTGAAGGTACAATACCAACCCCAGTACTTATATGTGGGGAGGGAGGGTCAGTATTCATCTCAATACTTGCTAGGCTAGCTATTTTAATTCTTTTTTAATTTACTGTGTTAACAGGCTAGCTAGTAACACATACACATTTTAGGCATATATCAAACTGATGCAATTTTATTTTTAAAAACCCGGGAAAATTTCATTAAATCATAAACCCGGCATACACTTTGCCACAAAAATTTAACATCTAGAAATTTACTCTACAAAACTAAGCTTTAAATCTTGTGAAAGAAGACCACCACTTTCCTTCCCCAATGCCTAGGCCAGTACTTGGGGCAGAAAAGGTGCTGAATAATTTTGGGGATGAATGATTTTGGGGATGAATGATTATATGGTTCAGAATTGAAGAATCAATTAGCCCAGATAATTTGGAGATAATACTCGAAACACTCGTTTAAAAGGTAGCCAAACTGCTAATGCCCTGAAACAGATAAACGGCTAAAATATATAAGCATGATGGAATATTTTAGAGCTGTTTTAAAAGACAAACGTAGGACCTGGATTACCAAAAATTATTGTTTATGTTAATAATATTGCATTTTAAAAAGAAGCAGATTGTGAACCCGTAAGAATACGCACAAACTAATTAAAACTACCAAAAAAAGAAATACACTACAGGTGTACCAATGAAGCTTTAAAAGAAACATAGACCATGAAGAGTTTGAAGATAATTTTTAGTTCTTTTTGGGACATGATATTCTGTGGTCGGGGAGGGAGTAGTAAAATCTTATTTCATGACCTAGGTATAAAATAAAGTTTAAAAAATTGCAACATTAACTGCGATATACAACAAATAATTTAACTGCATGCATATGTGTGTGTACGCAATTATATATTAACCATTTCTTAGAAATACTTGGGAAAATTCAATAATAAACATATGGTGACTTAACAAAAGTGCGTTTTTGCTAAAGTCCCTTGGAAAAAAAGCAATAAACTACCATTTATATTTCTTTTATTTATTTTACTTTTCTTGAGAGAGAGAGAAGAAGGGAGAGAGATGAGAAGCATAAACTCATAGTTGCGTCACTTTAGGTTTTCATTGATTGCTTCTTAAATGTGCCTTGATGAGGGGCGGGAGGCTTCAGCCAAGGTCGTGGCCCCTTGCTCAAGCCAGCAACCCTAGTATCATGTCTATAATCCTACACTCAAGCCAGTGACCCTACACTCAAGCTCGTGAGCCTGCACTCAAGCCATATGAGCTTGTGCTCAAGCCAGTGACCTCGGGATATTAAACCTGGTCCCCGACATCCCAGGTCAACACTCTATTCACTGTGCCACCACCGATCAAGCAAGTATACTTTTTTAATCTTTTAATTTTATAGTGACTAAGGAAAACACATCGAAAAGGAGTAGGGAAAGGAAGGGTAAACATAACACTGACCAACGAACCACACCCACTTGCGGTCCTTCCTTCTCTCTTATTCCTCACACATGGTTTGACTCTATTACCTAACTGCCTTGCTGTCAGGTGATAACACATTGCACTGAAGGGAAAAGGTATGTGCTACTCACGTGGAAGGTCCAGGCCTTAGAACCATGAGCACAGCTGTCCCCCACTATCACCCTTAGAACCTGGAAGAGGTAGCACTCCAGCTTCAACCGAGCAGACCGCAATGTCTCCAGCCTAGGTCCATACATACAAATCACCTAGAGAGCTTGTTAAAATACAAATTCTGACACAGTTTCTGGGACGGGGCCTGAGACTATGCGTTACTCCCATGCTCAAGGTCCATGATGGCGAACCTATGACACGCGTGTCAGCACTGACACACGTAGTCATTTTTGATGACACGCGGCCGCATGTGGCCACATACCAGAGAAGTATGGAGCCACATGTCAAGAAGGAGATGTTTCATCCTCAGCTCCTGCATAGTCAGGTGCAGTAGCCAAGGATAAAACATTTGCTGTAGTGTAGACACTCTGTGCTGGAGGTCTGTAGGCCAAAACAACAGAACTCTGGCATAGAACGTCTAGTTCTGGGACTTCCAGTTAGGCCATTTTTCTCGAAGTGACACACCACCCGAGTTATGCTGTTTTTTGCCGAATTTTGACATACCAAGCGCAGAAGATTGCCCATCACTGCCCTAGGTGATGGCAATGCGTCTGGCCTGCAGACCACACTTGGGGTAGCATGGTCCTAGGAAGAGCAACCCACCAAAGAGGTTGTCATTTCTGATGCTCAAAGATGGTGGTCATAGGAAGAATGGTTGCAGACACACCATAAAAGGCCCAAGGAGAAATAGCCAGTTGGCCTTTATCTCTTGACCCATAACAAAGTTTAACTCAGACCTAAGATTAACTCCAATTTTAAAGTGCAGCTAGCAAATGAATCCAGAGACAGCTGCAAAAAGATTACATAAGTGTGTGCAATGTAATACGAGTTGGCTGGGTTCTATCAGAAACAGGATCTGCCACCCCGAGTCAGAGACGGAGCTGTAAACAGTGGGCCCTCCAGAGGCAGTCACTGCCATGGCACAGAAATGGTGACCGCCCTCTGGCCTAGGAGCAGAGGAGAAAAAGGTCACACGTGGGCCTCCGGTTCCCACAGGCCCATCCCTGCTGGAGCCAGAAGCTGTTAGCTCTCCCCAACCACAGCTATGATGAACAGATTTATCAGTCTATAAAACCTCAGCAAATATTTGCATCATCTCAGCCCTTAACATCCCAGCAGTCCAGTGTTTATAAAACCTACAGACGAATAGCACAGAGTTTGTCCCAAATATGCAGCAAGCAGATGAGAACTTGGCAGCGGCCCCCAAGGATACTTTGAGACGCTCTGGTTTACAGCGGAGCTTTCTTGGGTTCAGGTTTAAGTTCACAGTTATATGTTTCTTTTCTATTTAGTAAGAGACATGGGGTCTGACAGAAATAGAGCACATGGTGTGACATGGCTTGGCATGAGACTGGAGGAGGAAAACTTAGGTTCCCTCGGGCTTCAACCATCATAGTCAAAAGCCTGGGAAACAGGCGGACCATCCGAGAAGCCCCCACTCACTCAAGAACTCTGACCCACGCACTTGCCCACGAACTCGAAGAAAAAGCCACTTGAGTTTGAATTCATGAGAAATCTAAATTGTTGAATGTACCTCGGATGATGAAAGTACCTAAGATGAAAACTTTTCCCAACAGCAGAGAGAAGAAAGCCCTTTCTCGCCCAGCCTCTGCTGAAATTACCACACCTGTCATACACAGTCCAACATGAAATCTACATCAATCCCCTGAACAATGAGCCCCATGAGGCCACAGGTTGTTCTCACTTATCTCCCCAAAGTGCCCACTATAATAAAAATTCATGGGCCAGGCAAATACTTGCTACCTGACACACCAGATATGTGACTCTACTTATTTTCAAAAGATAAGAAAAACAGGTAGCCATAAAAATTCAGGAAGATAAAGCTATTGCAATCAATTTATTCCCCTAATTGAAAAGCAATTTATTCATAACAAGGTCCCTCCTCATTTGGAATCTCCTCAAAACTTCCAAACCTTTATATCCAAGTCTCCAAACAGAGAGCATATCTGTTACAATTTGTGGGCTTTTTCTTTTCCTGAAGATTCTTTCAACTTTGACAACCTAGGGCCTCCGGCAAGGTGGGAGCGAATTTCAGGGTGCAACTCCCCCTTGCCCATCCTGTCACCTTGTTCAGGTGTGAAGACCTGAATAACACCCTCAGTTATTGCTTCCTTCTGTTCCTGGTCCCTTCCCTTGGGGTCATGACTCTTCATGCCTATCTCTCATACTCCAAGTGGTGCCTTCAACTCCCTGAAGGAGTAGATCATTGAAAATACAAAAAGTTAAAATTAAAGGCAACATAGCCAGTGAGGCAGCACTGGTGCGTTTCCTTGTGATCCACGGAGAGTTGAGGATCCTCAGACTTTGGTTTGGCCCCCTGGAATCTCTTGTTCTCTCCAATGCCTCTTCCAACTGGCTCCAGGTTTTTCTCAACACGTCTGCTTCAGCTTTTCCTATTTCTGCCCAAGGTCCTTTCTCCTCTGACCTCACCATCAGATTTCTCTCTAGATCATCACACAGCAAGGTGATCCTTTACAGGGTCTTCCATTACAACTTCTAGTATTTAACTTTAAATACTTTTATATATATAGTCCCACAGAAATATTCTGACAGAGACTTCAGCCCCTGGCCTAGGCTGCCCTACACTCCAATATAATTAGTCTTTGGCAAAGGTTACAAAGTCTGGAGACAAAGGACTGTTGGTTACACTGCTATAGTTTTACTGCAAGTAAATAACTATTAAACCCGCTGAGCCTAGTTTTTCATTTAATTTTTTTTTTAATTTTTATTTCCTTATTGATTTGAGAGAGAGAGGAAGGCAGAGAGAGACAGGAACATCAATCTGTTCCTGCATGTGCCCTAACCCGGGATTGAAACTGCAACCTCACCTGACCTGTGGTGGTGCAGTGGATATAGCGTCGACCTGGGAACACTGAGGTCGCCAGTTCAAAACCCTGCACTGGTCTGGTCAAGGCACATATGAGAGTTGATGCTTCTAGCTCCTCCCCCCTTTCTCTCTCTTTCTCTCTCTCTCTTTCTTCCTCTCTCTCTCTCTCTCTCTCCTCTCTAAAATAAATAAATAAAAAGAAATTTAAAAAAAAAATTTTTTTAAAGAGAAACTGCAACCTCTGTGCTTCAGGATAATGCTCTAACCAGCTGAGCTATCCAGCCAGGGCTTTCTTTAATTTTAATAATGTCACCACCCAACATTCTTAGAAGAAAAAGTAAGAGGATTAAATTAATAAGCACTGACTTGAGTCCACATTTCTGGTAAATATCCATGCACTAATAACTGAGACTGCTTAAGCTCCATAAACAAAACATGTCTAGGCCTTGCAGGCCTGACGCAGAAGTGAATGTATAATAGAAAAATCCCCAGTAGCCCTGCTGGCCTTGAGCACACAGTTAGGTCTGCCTAGAGGAATCACACGGGAGGCCTGTCCTGCGGTCCCCTCGGCTGGCTCGGGAGGGGGAGGGGGAGGGGGAGGAAGCCAGTACAGGCCGGTCCCAGGACCCCCGAGCAGGATTTGGAGGTAAGCCGGGGACAAGCTGCTACTGCCCACTGCTCTCCAAGATGCAAGCTGGAGATGGTCAGGGGCAGTGTGCTGCTCTGGTCCTGCCCACGTGGGACCTTCCCAGGTTTCAGCACCAAATGTTAGGTCCACCGAGAGGAATCACGCGGGAGGCCGAATGGGAAAAACAAGGTTTATTGTTACATGTGGGTGCAGATGGGCTGAGGCCAAACAGAGCATCAGCAGCTAGTGCTGCTTAGAGAGCTGCCCTTCTAGGGGCAAGCGTGGGAGAAGCAGCTGCTGCTACAGAAGGAAGGCAAGGCAGATGTTCAGTCAGGGGCAGCGGTGGCCAATGCTTCCGGTTAGGACAAGATATCTGCCTCAAGGAATTGACTTTCCCAGAGCACTCCATCCTAGGTGACTTCCTATCTGTGCAGGAATTCAGCTTCCAGTCACCTTCCCATAGTGCGTGGCTCGGCCCTTTCACATACGAAACCACTGCCCGACACCAAGTTAGTCCTTCTTTATAACCATCCCTTCCCTCTCTCTTCCAGGCAACTTTCAGGGCCCTCAGCAGCCACTCCAGACTTGGAATTTGGAATTTGTTGGCCACATTCTAACAAGCAAAAACAATTTGTACCAAAAACTATAAGACCAGGGTACCAAATTTTACACACAATATTGACAACAGCTGTCTAATGCTTAACACCACTTTAAAATGTGATAACCTTTCTGCCTGTTATCCAGAGTTAAGGAAGAAAAGCTCATTCTAAATTATACACTTTTCTGTTTGAGCAATACTGTGTCAATGGGACATACTTTAGGAAAATTCCCGCTGAACCATTTCATTCTTTGAAGCATTAGGTCAGTTATGAACATACCAATCCTCAGCTTCAATAACTGCATATTCAGAAAGAACAAAAAAACATTTCTTTGAAAAGCCTCTGTATATAGTCTATTAAAGGGCTTATTTGGTCGGAAGTAAATTAAGATAGGGAAAACTTCATAGTGAATCCAAGGACCTGCTAAAACAGCTCTGTAATATTCTTGGTAACTGCTCCATTTGCTTTAAAAAATATTTCCTCTAACCACAAAAGCCTAGAGAGGTGAAAACAATACAAACGGGCTCTGTCAGACAGTGAAGGGAATGCTATGTGGAGATACTTCACAGACAGCCCATCACTTCCAGCTCCATACCTGCCCTATCTCCCCACAGTCCTAACCCAGCCCCAGTGTCCTGAATGCCGCTTTCAAGCTAATCCTGTTCCCTCGCTGCTCCTCGCCCCTCCATGGAGGTCACCTCATCAGAAGGAAGGGGAGATGGAGGGAAGACAGACCAACCCGACATCCACACACCCCAAAAGTGTCAAGTACAGTGTAACCCAAAAGCCACCTCCTCTTTCTCTCTCCAAAGAGGCCAGAGCCAAGTGGGATCTTCCTCCCTCACACCCCCAGAAGCAGCCCTCAAATTACAGCATGTACATTAACGCCTTAATTGATTTAAAAAATAAAAAAGATGCAACCCACAGCTTTTTTTCAAATCAGAAATCTCAACAACAGGACTGTAGCAAAATGAGAATTATAATATTAATTCAAATCAACTCTCAAAGTACTTGCCCAGCCATGTAAGGGGCACTCCCCTAGGTTCTAAGCCATAGATGGACGGGGTCTCTGTAATGAACTCACATTCAGGAAGGGAAGAGAAGACAAGCAAACTGAAAAGGTTCAAAACAATATCAACCACAGAAAATAAAATAGGTAAACAGGGCTAAGGGTCAGGGCAGCTACCCTAGATGGGGCGATGAGGCAGAGCTCCGGAAGGAGGCCAGGTGTGGCCAAAGACTCAAAAAGCAGGAGCAGAGTCAGAGTGTTCTGAGCAAAGGTACAGGCCAAGACAGAAGCCCTAAGGCTAGAGCACTTACAGAAAAATCCTGAGGGCCCTGCAGGCTGGCTCAGCAGTAGAGCGTCAGCCCAATGTGTGAAAGTCCCAGGTTCAATTCCCTGTCAGGGCACACAGGAAAAATGCCCATCTGCTTTTCCATACCTCCCCTTCCCCCATCTCTCTTTCTCTTACTCTCTCTTCTTTTCCCACAGCCATGGTTCAAATGGCTGGAGCAAGTTGGCCCTGGGGCACTCAGGATGGCTCCATAGCCTCACCTCAGGTGCTAAAATAGCTCGGTTGTTGAGCAACAAAGCAATATCCCAGGTAGGTAGAGCATTGCCCCATAAAAGGCTTGCAGGGTGGATGCTAGTCGGGGCACATGTGGGAGCCTCCCACTTAATAAAAAAAAAAAATCCTGAAACAGGAACTATTCCCTCTACATCATTAAGAGATCATAAAAGAATTTCATACAAAAGGGAGTGAGCTGGGGAACCTGGGAGAGGTGGCTGAGCTTCAGGTCCTGAAGGAAAACAGCAAATGTGGCTAACATCTTCCATCCACCTCACAGGGTTAACAAGAACATTTTCAACTGATGAATAAAAACACTAGCTCAAGGCCGGGGCTGGCTGGCTCAGTGGTAGAGCGTCAGCCTGGCATGCAGATGTTTTGGGTTTGATTCCCAGTCAGGACATCCGCCTCAGGCACTAAGAAGAGCTAGGTTGCTAAGCAACGAAACAACACCCCAAAGGGGCAGAGAGCATCACCCCCCTGGTGGGCATGCCAGGTGGATCCTGGTCAGGGCACATGCAAGAGTCTGTCTCTCTGCCTCAATGAATTAAAAAAAGAAAAACATAGCTCAGATTAGAACTGAACCAAGATGACACAGCTATTCAGCAGCCAACAGTCACCCTAAAGCAGTGGTTTTCAACCTTTTTACACTTGGGTACCAGTGAGAATTATTTCAGGGACCACAAAGGCAGAAATCACACCAAACATAAGCAAATTCAACTAAGATCATTGGGTCTTTAACCTTCACACAGCATCATGGTGGTTAACTCTGGAACCAGCGTGAAATTTCTGGTAGGCTGGCCCATGGGCCAGCAGTTGGAAAACACTGCCCTAGAGTGTGAACTCGCCTGAGGCACTGGCTTCCTCAGCCTCTGCCTGTCTCAGCAGCCCTCAGGGTACAGGGAGACCCCTGGGCCCCTTGGAGCCCTCAGCTCTTTCTCACTCCCAGCCTACCCTGAAAACACTGGGAGGAGTTTATCATCTAAGTTAGCTAATACGCCGAAGTTCCATGTCATCCCAGGGGCCTTCCAGCCTCTGCACGCAGGACTTCCATGGCTCCCCAAAAGCTCACTATGGCCCACCTCATCTGTTCAGCTCCTTCTCCATGTCTCACACCTCTGAAGCTAACTGTTTATTTACAGCTGCTTTCACTGGCTAGATTCACATACATCTTGAGGAGACCCCTAAGGTATGGTCCCCTCCAGCCACACAAACCGGACCACAAATGAGAGATGTTCCTAGTAGCTGTCAACACTCCCCAGCACCCACAGCCTGCTGGACCAGACTCCCACCACCTGGCCTGCCAGGTGTCACCCCCAAATCACACACTTTCCCTGCACCTTTCCAGCCATCATTCTGCCATACAAAGCACAGGTCAGGGGTTATTTTCTGAGGATACCTGCTCTGGGGATAGTAATAGCTGCTCACTAGTCATTACTCTTGATAAAAGTTTAACAACTATCGGCCAGACCTATGGTGGCGCAGTGGATAAAGTGTTGACCTGGAACACTGAGGTCGCTGGCTCAAAACCCCGGGCTTGCCCGGTCAAGGCACATATGGGAGTTGATGCTTCCTGTTCCTCACCGCCCCCCTTCTCTCCTCTCTTTCTAAAAATGAATAAATAAAATCTAAAAAGAAAACAGTCTAGCAAATATTGATATCACCCTGTCCATGCTCCATGGCTGGGAAAGGAACATATTTTATGAAATATGAACTTCAGCTCACTTAGCGTGAGCATATTATTTATCATCCAACCTAAGATACTCTTTGGAATAAAATGTGATGAGGGGTGTAAACCAGGATGCAAACCAAGGGCTAGAATCAACTGGTGCAGGTGAAAATCTGACAAGGGCTCTATGACCGTGGGCAATCAAAAATTTTACTATTAATCTGATTTCATATCAAACCAAGGTATGTTTATTTTCTCCCTTTGGCTGCGAGGAAGGCTGCTACACTAAGTCATTTCCTTCCCAAATAAAAAGATGCGTGCAACACACAGAATCCTGGCCTGTTAGGTCACCCGAATATAATGAATACAAACCCTTCTCTACGACCTAAGAAAATGCTAAAATCTGTCAGGATTGGTTGTGGGGGTCATTTCAGAAATAAAGACTGGGCCTGAACATCCACACCAGAGTGTTAAGCCCAGAAAAAGAAATCATCTGTAGTGAGATATGCTTTCAAAGGTACACTTCTTAATGGGGTTAAGGATGCGAGAACTTCTGCACAAACTAAAACACAATGCAGTTTTGCAAGCACCACCTGTTCCACGAATGCTTTCCTGGATCACAGCAGCTCCCCCACAAACACATCTGAATGTAACTCTCCCTCCCCCGCCTTCCAAAGAACCTTCCTGTGGGGCTTTGGACATCTGAACCCAGCAAAACATCTGAATGTAACTCCCTCCTGCACCTTCTTCTAAAGAACCTTTGTGTGGGGCTTTCCACATCTGAACCTAGGAACCAGACAGCCCTCCCCCCCCCGCACCCCCCCCCATTTACTAAGTTGTTTTGCTTTGGGCTTGAAATGTAACCTTTGCACCTCAGTTCTCTCAGCTGGAGGCAATGAAAGTGGCCACACTTGGTAAACCATTTATAAATATTAATCATACATCCAGCAGCGTTCTACTTTGCTTATAGGAATCTGCACAATACGGTAGAAAACTGTTCTTGTATGTATCAGCATGTCCTAGACCTGGAGTGGTCAGACTGGTTGTCCCTGAGATGAGCGGGTACCTGCCTGACTTCAGAGAGAGAGAGATGGTGAGGGATGCAAGGGCCTCCCCCTGATAATCAACCAAAGGCTTCAGAATCCCCGAATGTCACTGTGCATGGACTTTTGTGGAAACCAGTAAATGGGGCTCACATCCTGAAGGGGGAATAGAGAGAGAAGAGAGTTCAAGAGAACACAGGAGACAGCAGGAGTGTGAGACAGAGATGCCTGGGGAAAAAAGCCCAGAACTGGCAGGAAGCGGTGGACGGGACCTCCAGCCAAGCTCACCAGCTCCCCAGGAGCTGCCAGGTCCCGCTGAGGTGGTTACCACCCTGGAAGGACACACTAGCCTCACTCATGCCAACGTTCTGCTCATGCTGGGTACAGGCAGTCCTTCAACATACAAGGTGCTGCCTCAGTTCATGTTCACCTCTTCCTTCCTTAGAATTCTTGCCAGGAATTCAATCTAAGTACGTGAGAGAGAGGAAACCACACAACAGCTTGAACCAGAACTTTGTGTGACTCTGGGCTGGTTTACTTTAACCTGCCTGGACCTCTGCCTGCTACCAACTCCTTAAAGTAAAACTTTCTAAGAGAATTAGCCTGACGTGACAGGGAATCAGAATGGCTAGGCCTGGAGTTCAGTTTAACCAGCACAGCCCTCAGCTGCCTCACACACAGCCTTTCCTACCGCCTGAGACGTTCAGCAGTAGCGGCTGTTTACTCACTTTGTTTTGCCCTCTATAGAAACGACTCCCAGAAATCAAAAGCGATTAAATTCCCTTTTCTATGTTTATGAGTGGACTACTCTGTAGGATTCTTTCCGGTTGCGCCTCATCCTTCCTAGAAGGGTTCCTTAGAAAATGTGCCTGTTACAGGAAAGGAATCCTCCCAAGGAACTGTGCATATGAGGCAGCCTTGTGGAATTTCCCTTCCAAAGACTTCAATCTACTTTCCAAGTGGCTCCTAGCAGAGATGAACACAATCAACTCCAGAGAGAGAGAGGGGAGTAGAGGAAGAAGGGGGAAAGGAGAAAAAGGCAAAGGGAGAAAGGGGGAGAGGGAGGAGAAGGGGGAGAAGGGGGAGGAGAGGGGGGAGAAAGGGGAGAAGAGGGAGAAGAGGGAGAGGGGAGAAGGTGAGGGATCCTAACTTGGCTTACACAAAGGGACTAATTTTCCCTTTAAAATTTTTCTCTAGCCCTGGCCAGTGGGCTCAGTGGTAGAGCATCACCTGGCGTGTAGATGTCCCAGGTTCGATTACCAGTCAGGGCACACAGGAGAAGCAACCATCTGCTTCACCAACCCTTCCCCTCCCCACTCTCTGTCTTTCTCTCTCTTCCCCACCCGTAGCCATGGCTCAGTTGGTTCGATTCGTTCAAGCAAGTTGGCCCAGGTGCTGAGGATGGCTCCATAGAGCCTCTGCGTCTGGTGCTAAAAATAGCTCGCTTGCCAAGCAATGGCCCAAGATGGGTAGAGCACTGCCCTATAGGGAGCTTGGTGGGTGGATCACAGTTGGGGCACATGCTAGAATCTGTCTCTCTGTACACCCTCCTCTCATTTATTTTTAAAAGAATTGTCTTAAGGAAAAATTTGGACTACATTATATTGTAAAGGGGAAGAGAAAAGATTTTGAGTTTGCCTGAGAGAACAATAAAACCATCCTTTTTCTTTTTTTATCTATTAATACAGGATATATTGAAGACTTCCCTGGGGTTTTCCCCAAAAGCAAAATAATTTGGTAAATTTGCATATTGACTGTAAAAGAGAAAATTCAGAACATAAGTCTGACTCACTTCATATCCTGAAAGAATAAGACAACTTACACTGGACAGCCTTAGGCCAAAGATGCACCCTGTGGTTCTGGGGAGCAAATGGCAACAATGAATGATCTATTTTCTTTTCAGCAAGAGGGAAGGAGAGACAGACAGGGCCAGACAAAAAGGGAGAGAGATGGGGAAGCATCAACTCATAGCTGCGGTATCTTAGAAGTTCACTGATTGCTTTCTCATACGTGCCTTGACTGGGGGGTCTCCAGCCAAGCCAGTAACCCCTTGCTCAAGCCAGCAACCTTGGGCTTCAAGCCAGTGATTTTCACCTCAAGCCAGTGACCATGGGTTCATGTCTATGATTCCATGCTCAAGCCAGCAACCCCGTGCCCAAGCTGGTGACACCAAGCTCAAGCCAGATGAGCACGCGCTCAAGCTAGTGATCTCAGGGTTTCGAATCTGGGTTCTCAGCATCTCAGGCCAAGGCTCTATCCACTGCACCACAGCCTAGACAAGCGAGTGATCCATTTTCAATAGTGATAATTATACTATGTAGAAACAGCCAGACTGCCTGTCCAGGGACAGAATGCTCTCCTCCTAAATAAAGCACTCTGAAGGGTTTATGGAGATTGGCTGCATGTCTGAAGAGCTTTTGGGAATTTACCTAAATTCAATTCAAAAATTATGAGGAAGCAAGTCTTTAAGGAGCAGGTCGACTAAAGGGTAAGGCTGTGTATTAGAAATTTTGGCAAGTTCAATCTAATAGAGGTGAAACTAAAATACAAAAGCAGTTTTGATCAATGACAGCCAGTGGCACCAACTCCAACAAGGACTTCTCTGGGGCATGCTGTGTTTTAACTGCTCGGACTACCATAATACAGTGCCACAGATGGGCTGCTTAAACAACAGACACTTATTCCCATAGTTCTACTGTCTGGAAATATAAAATCAAGGTCAGGCTATGCATGGGACGTGGGATGTGGCCAGAAGAAGCTGACATGAGCAGCTCGGCTACATTGCTCTGCTGTGCAACTACTTTCTGGATGACTTCTGACAGATATAACAATACCACCTTACCACCTTACAATTTTCTTTTTCTTTTTACCACTGAGTCAACCAGCCAGGGCATTTTTTATTTTTCAATTACAGTTGATATACATTATTATTATATTGGGTCCTTACAATCTTCAAAGTGCTTCTACCAATAAGGACCCAGTTCTCAGTATAAATTACACTTTTCTTTGTTGCTGTCTTTTTAAAAATAGATCCTAATTTCTGTATGACAGTTTCCAACAGGTTACTTCCCCATTCATCAGACATAGATATTACACAATGTACTATTTCTACATACCTTCCTTGCTGACCTGCTCTGCTTGATTATAAGAGGGGGAGGAAAATAAATGTGTATTACTTGATTAGTTTATTACACTTAAAATATAATTTTGGGAACGCACTGTGAATTTTCTCAACTCGCAGAAGAGAATACCAAAGCCTAGAGTGATTAAGTAACTTTCCTGAGGTCACAGCTAGTAAGCACAAGACCATGAACAAGGACCTGGATCTTCTGGCTTCAGTCTGACGTTCTCACCATAATACCCAGCACTCCTCATAATACCCAGCTTGCTCCTGCCTAAGGTAGAGGTGTCAGCAGTTCCTAATTAGAAAAGGGATTACTAAAAGAATCCAAGGATGATGATATCCATTATTCCTGCACAAAGCAACCCCCATTCTGCCCAGTCACTTGCTGAGTCCTCATAGGGATGAAGAAGCCCGAGTGTGCCAGTTGTTCTCATGCTCTGAGAGGAACCTACAAAGACTAAAGTAATAACTTGCGATCATTGAATATGCCTATTAAGTGTGAGATGCTCAGCTAGGCACTGAGAAATAAAGATGTAAAAGGCACTGGTTTCTGCCCTCAAAGAGCTAACAATTTAGTTTTTGGTTTTTTTATTAAGTCAGAGATGGGGAGGCAGAGAGACAGATTCCCACATGCTCTCTGACTGGGATCCTTCAGGCAAGGCCCCTAGGGGACAATGCTCTGCCCATCTGGGGCCACTGCTCTGTTTCTCGGCAACTGAGCTATTTTAGTGCCTGAGGTGAGGCCATGGAGCCATGCTCAATGCCCGGGGCCAACTTTGCTTGAAACAATCGAGTCATGAATGAAGGGAAGGAAAGGAAAGGGGACAGGGAGAGTGGAGAAGCAGATGGTTGTGTGCCCTGACCGGGAATCAAACCTGGGGCTTCCACATGCCAGACCAGCGCTCTACCACTGAGCCAACCAACCAGGACCTTAGTTTCCTTTTTTTTTTTTTTTTTTTTTTTTTGTGTGTGTGTGTGTGTGTGTGCGTGTGTGTCAGAGAAAGAGAGAGAGAGAGAGAGAGGAGAGACAGATAGGGACAGAGAGACAGGAGGGGAGAGAGAGATAAGAAGCATCAATTCTTTGTTGTGGCACCTTAGTTGTTCACTGACTGCTTTCTCATATGTGTCTTGACAGGAGTGGGGGGTGCTAAAGCAGAGCCAGTGACCCCTTGCTCAAGCCAGTGACCTTTGGGCTCAAGCCATGGGGTCATGTCTATGATCCCACACTCAAGCCAGTGACCCTGGGGTTTCAAAGAACCTGGGTCCTCCCCGTCCTAGTCCAACGCTCTATCCAATGCACTACTGCCTGGTCAGGCTAATTTAGTTTTTTTTATTGACTGATTTTAGAGAGAAAGACAGAAACATCTCTGTTCCTGTATATACCCTGATGAGGAATTGAACTGGCAACCTCTGCACTTCATAAGCTCCAACCAACTGAGCCATCCAGCCAGGGTAACAATTTTGTTTTTATTTGTAAAGTCACATGAATAAAGACTTAAATAACACTTGATTATTTAAAACCAATAATAATAATAATAATAATAAAGTAAATTGTTTGGTGATCCCCACTGTACCCATTTACTGAAGGCCAAATATGTAGCAGTCACTTATAGGCACTATATCAGGTAACATCTATTAAGAATGCATCATCTGCCTGACCAGGCGGTGGCGCAGTGGATAGAGCATCGGACTGAGATGCGGAAGACCCAGGTTCGAGACCCTGAGGTTGCCAGCTTGAGTGCAGGCTCATCTGGCTTGAGTAAAAAGCTCACCAGCTTGGACCCAAAGTCGCTGGCTTGAGCAAGGGGTTACTAAGTCTGCTGAAGGCCCGCAGTCAAGGCACATATGAGAAATCAATGAACAACTAAGGTGTCACAATGGCAACGAAAACCTAATGATTGATGCTCTCATCTCTCTCCGTTCCTGTCTGTCTGTCCCTGTCTATCCCTCTCTCTGACTCTCTCTCTGTCCCTGTAAAAACAATGAATAATAAACAAAAAACTTTTAAACAAAATGCATCATCTGTTTTACAGGTAAGCAAACTGTGTTGCTCAATGAACACTCAGAATCAGTGCAAATGCCACATTTCAGATTCTGTGACACTGAGACCCCTCCAGGCCCAGCCTAAAGTATTAGGCTATTGATAAATCTTTCTTTTACTAATTTAAGACAGGACAGACACCTTTCATACCACCAAGAAAGAAAGGGGTGGGGGAAGGGAGGGAAAGGGGAAGGCCTCGTCACTAAAGGATCACAACAGGAGACATTAAAAGAAGTAGCCAATTGGGTTATGACATAATCTGTCAGATCCTGACCAATAAAACACACTAATAAAAGTCTTCAAATAAAAGCAATTTATTAGATGTAGGTGAGCAATTTTATATTCACCGGCTTTTAATTGACAAGTGTGAGATTTCCATTCAATTACCTTCATAAACTCAATCAATCCAAGCATCCTTGTCTGACCAGCATAAGGACAAAACAGTGCATGGAGGTTGAAGCTCATGTTCTGTAATTTGTCAGACCTGATTCAGTGCAGAACTCCATTATGTCCTACCCAGGTAAAATGAGGACAAAGCTAGCTTCCACAGAGACCATTGGACCAAGTATCCTTTAAGATTTGATCCAAGGACCAAGTATCCTTTAAGATTTCTGCACACTATGTCTGACCAGGCCATGGTGCAGTGGATAGGGCATCGACCTGGGATGCTGTGGACCCAGATTCGAAATCCCAAGGTCACAGGCTTGAGCATAGGCTTATCCAGCTTGAGCTCAGGGCCACTGGCTTGAGCATGGGATAATGGACATGAGCCCATGGTGGCTGGCTTGAGCCCAAAGGTCACTAGCTTGAAGCCCAAGGTCGGTGGCTTAAGCAAGGGATCACTGGCTTAGCTGAAGCCTGCCCCCCTGCCCTTGCTAAGGCATGTATGAAAAAGCTATCAATGAACAACTAAGGTGCCTGACCAGGCGGTGGCACAGTAAATAGAGCGTCAGCCTGGGATGCAAACAACCCAGGTTCAAAACCACAAGGTCACCAGCTTGAGCATGGGGTTACTGGCTTAGCTGGTGCCCCCAGTCAAGGCACATATGAAAAAGCAATCAATGAACAGCTAAGGTACTGCAATGAAGAACTGATGCTTCTCAGCTCTCTCCCTTCCTGTCTGTCCCTGCCTGTCTCTCTTTCTCTCTTGCTTAAAAAAAATTTTTTTTATCTGAATGTGGCCTTTATATGAATTTCTGCACACAGCAAGCCGCCCTTCCTTCCCAGTTAGGGATGAATAAGCCCCACTGTGCTTATGCTTTGAGAGGAACCAGAAAAGGGGTGCTGGTGAGGGCAGATCGGAACTCATGGCCAGAAAAATAAAAATATGCATAGAAATGTATTTGAACTTTATTCAGTGGTTCTTTGTCTTCATTGTCCATCTCATAGGAAACCTTTTTAAAACACTGATGCCTGGGTTCCATCCCGAGCCACGATTCAAACTGGCCTACAGAAGGACTTGGCGCTCAAATTTTATGGCCGCCCAGGTAATTCAATCATAGTGAGGGCTGAGAAACCACCATGTACTAACTAATTAGAAGTTGGACAAAATAGAGCTAGCACGCATCACAGAAATCACAAACATCAATCATTTGAAGGAAGCAATTTGCAAGTATACTTAGGAAAAACAGCACCAAGAGCCAACTTGTGTTCATTAAGAGGAAATCATGCCAAACTAATTAAATTCTTTTCTTTGTAGAGCTTCAGAATGACTGCCCAGTGGATATAACACCTCTAGACTTCCGTAAGACAGATGGCATGACCTCTCCCAACACCTGGAGCCAAATTAGTCTACTGCCTACAGTGTTCATTAGCAGATTGGCCACAACCTGGAAGACAGTTCCAGGACCTGTCCTTTCTAGTGGTCCGACTACAGTGGCTTTCAAATAACTTTCAACAGGAAACAATGAGATACTAAACTTTGACCTCAACAAAATGAACTTAAGAAAGGATGGAAGAGTAGTTTGGTAATACAACCCACGGACTGTGAGGTCAACTGACTATGTGTCCAATATATCTCAACTATATGCATTCCTGCCGATGCCCAAATTTTATATCCAGCCCAGACTTCTTCCCTGTGCCCCTGATTATGACCATTTGCCTACTCAATCTCTCCACTTGAATATGTAGCAGGCGCCTTAAACTTAACATGGTCAAAACCAAACTCCTGCTGCTTTTCTCCAACTCACTCCTCCTGCAGGCTTCAGCATCTCATCTAATGGTGACTATATCCTTCCAGGTGCTCAGGCCAAATCCATGGAGGCAACTCTGACTCTTTCTTCCTCTCATGTCCCATAGTCTGTCTAGTATCAAAGACCTTCAGCTCTACCTTCAAATAAGCTCCTCCCTGAAGCCAACTACTCACCACTGCCCCTACCTGCCTGGTCAAAGCCACTATCATCTCTTTCCTGAACTGCTGTCAATCTCCTGCCAGTCGCTCTGTGTTTCTCTGCCCATCTATTCTCAATACAGTAACCAGAACGATTGTACTAAATCCTTAGCAGACCATGTCACATCTCTTCTCAAAACTTTTCAGTGGTCCCACTTCATTCCACATAAAACCCAAGTCCTCCAGTGGCCAAGAGTCCTCAAGGTCTCTTCTCCTGCACTGGCCATTCCCCCCCTCTCTTGCTCACCTTCTCTGTGAAGCTCTACCTGGCCACCCTGCCTAAAACTGCCATCTCCCTTCCCCATACACATACTCCTTACCCCTTTCTCCGCTGTATTTTCCTCTTTAGCACTAACATACATTTTACTTATCTTGTTTAGTGTTGCTCTCTCACTAAAATTTAAATCCTACGAAGGGAAGGACTGTTATCTATTTTGCTCACTGCTGTATCCCAAATGTCTAGAATAGGGGTGGGCAAACATTTTCTGTGATGAGTTAGGTATAAATATTTTAGGCTTTGCACATCATCTAGTCTCCATTGCAATTACTCACCTCTGCTGTCATAGCTCATAGACAATATACAAATGAATGAGCAAAGCTGTGTTTCAATATAACTTCATTTACAAAATCAGACAGTAAGTTGGAGTTGGCTGGTGGGTCATAGTTTGCCAACTCCTGGTCTATAACATTACCTGGAATGGAGCAAGCACTCAAAACTATTTGTGAAATTGTCAAATTACTAGTTAACACACTGCTCTGGTCAGATCCAACCTGAAATTCTATATTCAGTTATAGATGCTACATTAAAATAAAAACATGATAAATGAAAGAGCATTCATTTCAACCAAACAGAAGAAGGTCTGAAAACTCTGTCATTTAAGGGTAGCATGAAATTGAAGACAATTCTCTGAAAGACAAGATTTAATGGGTCCATGATGGCTGTCTTTGAACCAGAAGGCCATCCATATGAAGTAAGGAAGTAAACTTGTTGTGTGTTGACAAAAAAAAAAGGAGATACAGATGGGTAGAAAATATCCAGAAAGAGAAGCGTAGCTCAATACAAAACACTTCTGGCATTCTAATACAAAGGCATAAGAATAGCACAATTACCCATATACAATACCTGGAAGGGATTCCTGCATTGAGCATGAACTAGAACCATGATGGCAAACCTATGACAGTGTGTCAGCACTGACACGCGTAGCCATTTTCAATGACACGTGGCTGCATGCGGCCACATACCAGAGAAGTATGGGGCCGCATGCCGAGAAGGACATTTCATCCTAGGCTCTTGCATGGCCAGGTGCAGTAGCCGAGGATAAAACATTTGCTGTAGTGTATAGACACTGTGCTGGATGTCTGTAGGCCAAAACAACAGAACTCTGGCACAGAGCATCTAGTTCTGGGACTTCCAGTTAGGCCATTTTTTTTGAAGTGACACAGCACCCGAGTTATGCTCGGTTTTTTGGCAAATTTTGATACACCAAGCTCAAAAGATTGCCCATCACTGAACTAGAAGATCCTTCCCTTCCGACCCTATAATTCCATGGCACTGGACGGAGGGCAGACAGGAGCTAGCCTGGAGGAAAGGAGCAGACAGGGACTAGCTTCATAAACAGGCCAGCCCAGAACTGGCCAAGGGGCCAGGAAACAGAATAAGGAGCTAGTCCAGAAACCACAGAAGGGCTGCAAGTGTTCAAGTACAGGTCTGGGGAGAAGAGGTAAGTCTGAAAGTCAGCATATTGATTTATATGAAGTAGGGGAGGATTGTGACCTTAAAGGACTGTATCAAACTGGCAGGGAGGGGCATAACGAGCCAGGGACATCCAAAACAGTTTGCACTGTTCACAGGACACGTGAGCCCTTTTCTACAGTTCTGCGTGTCCATCCCCCCAAGACAACTCTCCTTGAAACCCTCCATGCACACCTCACTACAGCACATCCCCCAATGTGCTGTGATTAACACTTGCAGCAGACTGCTGAACATATGAACAATATTCTCGAGCCCCATCTCTGGCCAGAGGTGACAAAGAGCTGGCAAACAGGATACGAGAGTAACTGATGCGTCACTTCCAAGCCTGGAATACTGTATATACAACCCCCTTCCAGCTGAATGAAGAGAACTCAGTCAACAGGACCCAAGAACCAAGCCATAAAATATAAGAAGAAGTTCAGCCACTGAGTATGTGTTGCGGTACTCCACCCCAGGGGACCAAAATAGACCATGAAACAAAAATAAATATGTGATGTTGTTGTTTTAAACCAAGCCACTAAGATTTGGGGTTTGTTTTTTCCAGCAGCTAGCATTATTTACAGCACTAAGACAATGGCTGTCTCCCCTACCAGACTATGAGCTCTTCCAGAAGATCGTTATTTTTATGGTTTTAAACCTGGCAACAAAGAAGGCACACAAATGCTGCTGAGAGAATAATCAAAACCACTGAGGGGTTGAAATAATACCTGGTCTCCTATTGTGCTCTCAAGTAGAAATGGACGTAAAAATACTGGTTCCCAAACCTTAGCACCTGAATCACCCACGGAGCATGTTTAAAAATACTAATTGCAGCCTGACTAAGCGGTGGTACAGTAGATGATAGAGTGTCGGCCTGGGACACTGAGGACCCAGGTTCAAAACCCCAAGGTCACCCACTTAAGCACAGGCTCACCAGCTTGAGTTCGCTGGCTTGAAGCCCAAGGTTGCTGGCTTGAGAAAGGGGTCACTGGCTCAGCTGGAGCGCCCCTGGGGAAGGCACCTATGAGAAAGCAATCAATGATGCTTATCTCACTCTCTTCCTCTCTGTCTGTCAGTCTCTCTCTCTCTCTCTCTCTCTCTCTCTCTCTCCTACTAAAAAAAAAAAAATTCCATTTCTGGATGCCAGCTCCTCCCCACCCTACCCCAACCTCAAGAGATTATGATCCCAGAAAGTTACCTTTTTAACCTACCTGGAAAATGTGAACCTACGATGGCTAAATAAGAAGAGGCAGGTGGCACAGCTTTCTTTTCATATTTACTGCTTACCACCTGCCAGACACGACTGTACATGGCTTACCAGTGTGTGGTTCATTTAATGCTCCAACAACCCTACGACGAGGTGGGTACTATGATTATTCCCATTTTACCTATGAGGAACCTGGCCCGTGGGAGGGTAAGAAGCAGACCCCAGATGTATACCCAAGCAACCTATTTTCAGATAGAGCACGGCTCCACTGTGTCCAACACAGATTAGGGGTCATGTGCTAGAAATGTGACTCTGGCAATGGAGCTGGGAGAGCAACAGGGCATCAGCCGCTTCCCCCAGTTACTCCCAGAACCCTGGTAAGACAGCAGCTCACTGAGAGGCAATGGCCTTGTACCAGTCAGCATCCCAATCCTGGCTCTGACGGCTCTGAAAAGGGAACAGTTACCTGACCTGCCTTACCTCATCAGAAAAGTCCAACTATGTGAGAAGTGATGGAAGATAAAAGGCTCAGAAAGCAGACTCTGTGGGAATCCTGAACGCCATGCTAAAGAATTGCTCTTGAGAGCAGCAAGAACTTTTCAAGCAGGAGGATGGCATGGACTTTTAAGAGAAAGACTGGTAGCAGTAAGACTCACTGGAAGGATGAGAAGCCAAGAGTGTAAGCTAGGGTGGGAGTATGGGTGGTGACGGACACACTGCCCAGGAGGGGAAGCATCTTTGTGTGTTTCCTTCCCTGTGAATCCCACACACTTGCGTTCACGAAACCTTTGCTGAATAAATGAATGACTCCGAAGGCATGTTTAAAGTTGAATCAGTAGGATTTGAAGTCAGCAGATGAGAAGTCAAGAACAGGTTCAAACCTTATGAACTGAATGTATAGTGATGACAGAAACCCACATGGCAATTCAGGAGGCAGCATAATGAAACATAGGAAAACATGCTTTCAGAGGCATGCTTATGTAAAGAGCATGTTCGTTCACTAACACGATTTTTAAATGTCTGCTGGATAAAGTCAGCACATTCACTTTCGTAACTCAGTCCAACACTTAGCTGTCAGAGCTAGAGCCAAGCAGACAGAGCCTGACAGCACTGCTGGCTTCCCTGGGTGCTAAGGATGTGGCTGGAATCCCAGCTGGGCCCTGTAACCTCCCCCAAGTATGAGGAGGCTCCTGGCAAGTTGCCCAGCCTCTCTGGATCTGGATTTCCTCATTGGAGAAATAAGTATTCAACAGGACGCCTGACTCATAGGATTGCCTGAGGCTTACGTGAGACATTAAATGTAAAACAAAATACACTGTAGAGCAGATGAACATTAAAATGAATAAGGAATATACCGTATTTTTCGCTCATAAGACGCACTTTTTCCCCAAAAAAGTGGAGGGAGAAATGCCTGTGTGACTTATGGAGTGAAAACTATGGTATTCTATTAAATATTTAACACACCATTTGGTTCAGAATATTTTTTTTTCTTATTTTCCTCCTTAAAACCCTAGGTATGTCTTATGGTCAGGTGCATCTTATGGAGCGAAAAATACAGTAAGTTTGTGATTTCCACATTGAGCAGCTGCCCAGGCACCCACATTAGAGAGAACCCTCATTACAGGTTCCATTTTAACATCCAGTTCACAGAACTAAACAAAAAATTAGGTACCAATTTATAGTTGCTCCCAGCCCTGCTCGCCACCCCTGCAGGTATGAACCCATTGAATTCCACCACTGCCGTAAAGCATTAGTCCGCCACACTGTCCTTAACCCCATCCAAGCTCTTCACTCCTAAGGGAACAGCTTTAGGCTTTGTGCCATGCTTGGAGTCAAAAGTTATTCTATGTCAGGGATGTTGGCAGCCAGGGCTCCTGAAGGAAACAACACAGTCTGCAAAGTCAAAACCTTTTGCCAGATCCTATATTTGCCTCAGACATCAATGAGAATGCTGTGAAAAGAACACAAGCCAGAGGACTGTATATACCTGTTTTCAAATGACCAGTGCCCTCAATATACTTGAAAGCAGTTTACATTAGATAATAGTCACATTAGGTGGTACTGAGCTATTTAAAGAAAAGGTGAACACATTTAACTCCAGTGCAGCTCTCCTAGACACTATAAACCCATTCATGCAATAAATGTGTTCAATGCCTATCCTGTCTAGAGGGTATAGGAATACAAAAGTGAACAAGATTTGGCCCGCATCCTGCCTGACCAGGCGGTGGCACAGTGAATAGAGCATCAGACTGGGATGCGGAGGACCCAGGTTCGAGACCCTGAGGTCGCCAGCTTGAGCGCGGGCTCATCTGGCTTGAGCTAAAAAAAAAAGAAGAAGCTCACTAGCTCGAACAAAGGGTTACTTGGTCTGCTGAAGGCTCGTGGTCAAGGCACATATGAAAAAGCAATCAATGAACAAATAAGGTGTCGCAACGAAAATCTGATGATTGATGCTTCTCATCTCTCTCCGTTCCTGTTTCTCTGTCCCTATCTATCCCTCTCTCTGCCTTTCTCTCTGTCCCTGCAAAAACAACAAAAAAAGACTTGGCCCTCATCCTATAAATAGTACTTTATCCACTTTAAACAGTGGATAAAGTGTTAGCCTAGGACACTGAGGACCCAGTTTCAAAACTACAAGGTTACTGGCTTGAGCACAGGGTTGCCGGCTTGAGCCCAAGGTCGCTGGCTTTAGTGAGGGGTCACTAGTTCAGCTGAAGCCCCCACACACACACATCAAGGCACATCTGAGAAAGCAATCAATGAACTAAGGTGCCACAACTATGAGCTGCTGTTTCTCATCTCTCTCCCTTCCTGTCTCTCTCTTTAAAAAAATTTAAATAAGCAAAACAAAACAGCGAAACATCTGTGAAGAACGAAAAAAAGAGTAGGCCTGTACAGACAGAGATCTTATAAGGATTAATCTTTAAATGGATATACACTTACTTCCTGTCTTTAGACATCCCCTGCCATACAAGGCCTTAACTCTGGTCTGGGGGAGTTGCATTTACTATCACCTTCTGTCTCCCAAATTTAAGGCTCAGAGATCACTTGCAGGTGGTCACACCGAATTGGCACAGCTGAAGGTTAAGACCTGAGTCTATCCTGTTCCAAACCTCAGCCTTTCCCAGTGCCACCACCCGCAGCTACCTGTATGCTGTACAAAAACACAAGATAGTGTGGACGACAAAGGGGCCACCTGCTAAACCTGATAAGCCCAGGCAAAGCCTGCGTGGTGGCCTTACAGACTCAGGGACCTAATGGAACCACAGAGGATGGTCTGAAATTGAAACATTTTAACTAAAAGCGGTTTATGGTATGTAGTCATGTTCTAGGAAGTTACTCTCTATCTGAACTAAGGTCAATGCTTGCTTTGAAGCCTGTCTGTAGCCTTTTGCATCTACAACCATGTACCTGAAAACATGCCTTTAAAATGTAGGGGTACTCTTTCCTCTGCCCCCTCAGGGCAGGCATCCTACCAGAGGAGGAACCAACAAACCCCCTCATTGTTATTATCATGTTAATTAACACACCTATATTATGCCTCCCTCTGTAAAAGAAGTTTCAGTATATACATTTTTACTTTTTATCCAATCCCAGAGATTGCCGCCCCACTTTGCTTTTTCCCACCTCCCTAATCTAGCACCAATCAATTTCATGTACCCCCCACAAACCTTACATCTTTCCCTTTGATTCTAATGTATAAAATAAGTGGTGAAACTGCCATTTTTGGAGCCCTTTCTCAATCTGTTGTGACTCTGCTTTCCGACAATTGTCAACAGTTTGGCTCAAATAAACTCATAAAAATTCTTACAGGTTTGAAAGTTTTTTACATTGTCAATAGCTACAGGGGCTTACAGCTCATACACAAAGAAATGCCACAGAAGCATCCCCATGGTGAAAGGAACAGGGTCCCCAGATCCCACTGAAAAGTGACAAGTGAGACTAATCAGGATGAAGTCCCACACATACAAGGAGCCCCTCCCTGCACTCCATACCCAGCAAGCAGAGCAGGCAGAAAATACACTAGGAGGGCAGGGAGTCCCCTGGAGGGGTCAGAAAAGCAAATTATCCACTTGACATGTCTGAATGCACACTAGCTAACACCTCCCAGGTTCGCCTGATGCAGGACATAAGGATAAAGACCAAAAATAAATAAGTAAAATAAAAAATAAACCATAATAGATAAACTTATAAAATCTGTTATGGCGGTTATTTCACTGCAGGGACTTAGTAATAAATTTTAATATACCTTTGGGATGCTCTACATCTTGCCCGGGTTGAAGTTATATTATAAAATTGCCAAAATTCATCAAATTAAACCTTAACGGGAACAGGCTAAGGCCAGAGAAAGAGCCCTGGAAAACCCCCCAGCCTCCACCTACATTTGGACTTCTAACTGTTAATAAAGAATAACCACAAAGAGATTAACCTAGGAGGTATTCTGGAAAAGGAGCAAAAATCCTAGTTTAAAATTAAGCATTTCTATGCATTCAGCACCAATATCAAGGGGGCCAAATACAACCAACCTCTCTAAACCATCCTCGCACTCAGCCATTTACATTCCCCCCTCTTATCATCAGCTTTCTCTGAGAAAAGTCTCCAGAGAGTACACCAGTGGCAGTTTCCAAGCAGCATTAGCTTTTGTGAGCCAGTGTCAGGGGAGGGAAGATTTAACCACTCTGGTGGGCCAAAGACATCTGTGTGAGGTCACCAGCTTGAGTGTGGGATGATAGAAATGACCCCATTGTCACTGGCTTGAGCAAAGGGACACTGGCTCAGCTGGAGCCACCCCGCCTCAAGGCACATATGAGAAAGCAACCAATGAGCAACAAAGGTTCCTCAAGTATGAGCTGATGCTTCTCATCTCCCTTCCTGTCTGTCTGTCCCTCTCTCTGTTTCTTGTGAAAGAGAGAGGGAGGGAGAGAGAAAGAGAGGGAGATGTGTGTGGGTGCACACAAGTGTGTACATAGAGAGGTTTAGGGAGAAGACAAAGAAAACACCACAACATCAACAGGTATACTTGGCTAATAGAAGTAAATCATCCTTATTCCTTCTTTTTTAAAATAACTTTAAATATATTACAGAAACAGGAAAAGCTATATATACATATTATTTTCAAAAATCCGCAGCAATTACCAATAGCCAATAATGTACGACTCCTCTTAGAGCCCAAGTTCAAAATGTGATCTGAAAACACCAAAACCCTGGTGAGGTCATCTGCATAAAAGTCAGGGGGCCACCTACTGGCTGGCATCTTTAAGATAAGTAGCTACCAGTTATCCTTTAGAAAGAAGATGAAATTGGAGAAGCTGAAAACGTGGTCATTCTCTCCAAGGTGGGCCTTGCCACCAAGAGACACTTCCTCCTGGCTGGGCTCATTACAGCTTTTCAGCTTGCAGCCAAAGGGCACACAAGAAAATCAGTAAGTGCCTCAGACTTTAAAATTCCTCAAACTGCAGAAGGTAAATAAATACAGGATGACAACTGGGCTAAGCAGCCGTTTTTTTAAACTAAAATACTGGTATGACAATGGGAGGAGTGAGTCAGTCTCAACTTTCCAACAGAGCACCAGTTTTAAACCTGAAACCCAGAAGCTTCTAATTTTACAGAACTGTTCTGGAATGGATGTTGAAGAACTTGAATTTCTAACAAGCTCCCCCTGGTGGCCTGGATGATGCAAGTTTGGGTGCCATACTTTGAGAACAGTTGCCCAAAGCAAAGTAATAGATGTTTCCTGAGGACCATCTCCAAAAGCATTAACTTCAAGAAACTCCAACCTACAAGAACAAAGGTAAGTTCAGAATAGCCTTCTTCAAGCATTTAAGAACAAGTGTCCCAATAGAAGCAACTCAGTCCAGTGGTTTAGAACACAGGCAGGGACATCAGACTGCATGGTTTGGGATCCAGCTCCACAATTTACTAGCGACCTCAGCCTAGGCAACTAACTTCCTCAGCCTCTCACTTCAGTGTCTGCAGGAGTACACAGAAATTGCTCCTTCCCTTGTGGATGAAAATGGGGCCACATGCTGAACCTGACAAGCTCAGGGGAAAGCCTGCATGGTGGCCTTACAGACTCAGGGGCCTAAAGTAACCACCCAGGATGGTCTGAAATTAAAACTTTATAACGAAAAGCAGTTCTTGGCAGGTAGTCATGTCCTAGGAAGGTATTTTCCCTAACAAAGGTCAATGCTTACCTTAATCCAGCCTGTTTCTTGTCTTTTGTACCTACAGTATAGTACCTGATAACATGCCTTTGAGATGTAAAGGTAATTTTCTTTTCCTGTCCCCCTCAGGGCCAACAAACCTCATTGTTGTTATTAACATGTTAATTAACTATTAACTCTCTTATTCCTGCCCATGTAAAAGAAATTTCAGTATATACATTTTTACTTTTTTATCTAACCCCAGAGATATCCCTGCTTTGCTTTCTCCAGGCTCCCTAATCTACCGCCAATCTGTTGAGACTTTGTGGACAGTATGACTCAAATAAACTCATGAAATTCTTATAGGTTTGAAAATTTCTTACACTGAAACCCTGCAGCAGTAAAATCAGAAACGGATGCCTACTCCAGTCATTAACGAGCAGTCCACCTTCCCATTTCCAAATACAAACATTTCCAAAATCCGCAAATAGGAAGTGCTTCAAGAGTTCCTTGTTCTAACTGAACTTTTGCCTACTTCATTCTAATTTATAGTAACCACTGTCATATTCCTTTTCTTCTCCCTTTCTTTAAGGGCCACCAAACAGCCAAGAGATGTTCCCACACATACTGAATACACCACAATCAAAACAACTGTAGAAGGATCCCCTGGGAATCCCGTAGGCTTTCTCATTTAAAAAAAAAAAAGGAACTAGAATATGTGAGAAAAATGAAAGATAGGTTGGGGTCAAGAAACAAAAAATCTAACAATCAACCCAGTGAGATTAAAGTCCAAAGGTTCAGGCCCACCTGGTTCCTAGTTCCAACTGATGGAAATTTTAAAAGCTTCACCTCTGTGGGCCGTTTTTCATCTGCCTGTTTCCTCCCAGGTCAGGGACCCTCCAGTGGTTTTAGTTAGGACCACAAGACTCTTGGGCAAGACAGCCTGCATTAAGCCCCTGGATCACTTCTCTAAGGGCTAGAGATCCCTATTAAGACCTATCCCCATTGTAGTCCTCAACAGTATAAGTGGAAGTACAGGCAACAGAAAAGGAGCCAGTAAGACATATTCCAGACAAAAGCAAACCGTGGTCAAGTGTCCCCATTCATTAAATAAATAATAAAGTGTTTTCTACCGACCTGAAATTTGCCACAACTAAGTACCTACTGAGACACACTGTGAGAAACATTCACGAAGAGAGAGAAGGTGAGAGACAGAGACATGGTCATGGACACCGAGGGAGCCCAGTGGGAACACTGGAATAGGTGGGGACACTACCGGGAGGTGGTAATGTTCCAGGGCACTAATTAGGCTTTAATATCAGGTAAGGGAAGGTGTTCATAAACTGCTTACTTAAAAAGAAAGGGCGCGGCTTTAGTTCAGAATTGCGAATCCCTGAACCGTAGAGCGGAAAACGACTAAGGGGGCGGGTAGGGAAGATCCAGTCTGTTCTCCAGCCTCCTCATGGGCCCAGGAGGATGGCGGGGCCATGGACTGCAAAGTAAGGAGACACTGCGCCCCGATCGCCGGATCCTCCTCCCCGTACAGCTCCTGCCCGGCCGGCGCTCCGGGGCCCACGCCGCCAGGACCACGCGGCGGGCGTGGGGCGGGTCCAAGCACAGAAAGAAGCGCTCCCTCGCCCAGACCTTCGGTCGGCCACCCCCAGAGACGCCAGCAACGTAAGGGACACGCCGGGCGACAGCGGGGTGTCGCAGCTCCGGCCGGGGCGCTCACCAGAAGAACACACGCGAGCAGAGGTTCGCGCCCTGCAGCGGGTTGGGTTTCACCTCCGGGTACACTGGCAACATCTTGCCAGCGGGCGGCGGAGAGGTAGGGTGGCGCTGCTCCGGCGACGGTGCGGTTCCCGCTGCTCCTGGAAACGGGTTCTGGCCTCGCGCCGGTCGGCTGGTGTAGGAGAGCGACCCGCTTCCGGGAGTGGAGTGCCCGCGGCCCGCCCCGTTCCCGCCCCCACCTCCCCGTGCGGCGGCTGCTACTGTTGCTGCTGCCCCCGCCTGGAGCCAGGAGTTGGGATCCGTGAGGGGACGAGTCCGCGGAGGAGTGGGAGGCTGTGGCCAGGCTGCCGCCAGCCACGCGTGGGTGCGCGGCCGCCGGGTGGAGACGGGTAGGTGGACCACGGGACAAACAGCGCCCCGCGCCTGAGCGACCAAGCACTCACACCTGGCCGCAAACTTGACCGAAGTTCACGCTCGGAGCCCAGCCACCCACCCAGAGGAAGAGAGGGGACGTGCGGGCGATGCCTGCACTTGCTGCTCAGAAACGCCCCCTCGAATCCGACTTTCAGAAAATAGAAAGCTATCAGGCGGCCTTAGCCGGCAGCCTTCTTGGCTTGCTGACCAGACGAGGGTGTCCTTGGAGTTCCTCCAGCCTGAGGACGCGCATTTGACCTCAACGAAGCAGGGTTGGACACAGATCATCCTTGTAGAGCTGCAACACCCAAAGAGAGGAAACAGAAAACTAGAAGAACTCAAAAATTTGGAAGATGAAAACATGCTGTCTTGGGGATGCAGGCTTTGGAGTCTCACATGTTACATTTATAGGGTGTACCTCCGTGAGCTTTTTGCTGCCTTCATAGATTGGGAAAGTAATATGGGGGGAGAGAGACTACCTTATGATTTCTTACATCATGCTCTCAGAACCTAGCGGAATAAAGTGGCAAATGAACATGTTTCCGAACACCGGTTTTTCACATTTCTGGGGAACTTATCTCACTTTTTACTATAATAATGCCTAAGTGAAGAAGGTATTATCCCTATTTTACAGATGAGAAAGATGAGGCTCAAGGACAAAACTTGTCCAAGATCTTAGAGTCAGTAAACGATGAAACACAATTGGGACTCAAGTCCGAGGCAGATGGTTGGTGTGCATGAAAAGTGCCTAGAATACGTGAAAAGTGCCTAGAATACACTGGTTGAATAGTAGGACTGAATGAACACAAACTTGACTCTTACTTCCTGTCTTCAGCTATTTCATGTCTTCAACGGCTTCTCTTCCCTTCAACACTAAATAAAGATCAAAGGTTACAAGTTCATGGTGTTTACAAGATTACTTTATTCTTTGATAATTACCCCTGTATCTTGGCTAAAATGATGTTAATAATGGCCTTAGGTTTCAGTTATGCAAAATGAATAAGTTCTACAGAACTGGTTTACAGCAATGTGACTATAGTTGACAATATTGTGTATTTGAAACTTGCTAAAAGAGTAAATCGTGAGTGTGCTCAACATAAAAAAGGAAAATGGTTAAGATATTAAGTAATAGATATGCTGAGTGGCTTGGTTGTGAATATTTCTCAATGCATATGTAGTGAGTCATAAGGTTGTACACCTTAAATATATACAATTTTTAATTGTTAGTTATACGTAAATAAAGCTACAGGGAAAATGGCTTTTAAAGAAAGCCTGACTGTACTCAAATATTTTTTTATAAGTTAAACTGTAATGCCATGTGGCCAAGGCCAGGCAGGTTCACAGTGAATTGAACAGACAGTAGAAAACTACAGAGCCGGAAAGGGGCCATTCCGTTTAATAAAGTCTCACAATCGCACAAGCACACAGGCAGGGAAAACTGTCTCTCAGGCGAACAAACAGCAAAATGGCCCCTCACAGTAGCAGGCAAGCAGGCGGGCAATCTATGCATCCGCAACCCCCTCTCTCCTCCGCCCAGTGCAACCACCCATACCCATATATGGGCCATACAAACGTGGCACTGCCATGTGCTCACGCACTAATCAGGCAAAGGACTTGCAGCCGGTAAACCAGCGAGCAAGCCTAACACAGCTGCCCCACGGATACATGTAAGGGCAAATTGTTGTTAATTTTTAATTGATGGGCGATGGGGGTTTATTATACTATATTCTTGATATTTCATGTATGTTTGAGAATTTCTCTTACAAAAAGGAAGACAATTAGAAGTAAATATTGTAAGAAAACTATGTTTATTCAATTACTTATTTTTATGTGTTAGCTCTTTCTCAAATAATTCAATCTATAAACCTAAGTAATCAGCCCTCATTTACAGTACTCTGAACATCCCTCAATTTTCCTTCCCTGTAAATGCTCAGCTACCAGCCCTACTTCAAAGATGAAGAATTTGCTAACTAAAATTAGAAATTTAGTGACTTCCCTTGTCAGACTGCCTGTAATGCTGATGGCCAAGGCCAGGGAGGTCCACACTGGATTCAGGCAGACGGTATAGAAACTGCAGAGCCAAAAAGCATTGGGTTATTCCGTTTAATAGTTTTAAAAGAGCACAAAGACAGGGAAAACCACTTCTTGGGCAAACAAACAGCAAAAGCAATCCCTCATAGTGGGGGGCAAGCAATCTGCTACCTGCAATCCGCCACCTCTCCCAAGCACAAGCATCCATAGCATTACATGGGCTATGCGCACGTGCTTCTGCCAAGTGCTCATGTGCTAACCAAGCAAAGTGGTTGCAGCTGGTACACCAGTGAACAAGCCTAAAACAGCTGTTTTCCCAACACTGCCCCAGATCACTCTCTAGTTCCCACAATTCTCAGAATCATAGCTAGCTTCTACTGAGTACTTTTTAAAAAAACTAAGATCTTACTTAAGAGCATTCTGCCTGATCAGGCAGTTGCACAGTGGGTAGAGCATCAAATTAGGACACTGAGGACCCAGTTTCAAAATCCTGAGGTTCCTGGCTTGAGCACGAGCTCACTTGGCTTCATTTCAGGCTAACCAGCTTGAGCTTGGGGTCACCAGCTTACACATGGGATCATAGACATGACCCCATGGTCGCTGGCTTGAGCCCAAAGGTCACTCACTGGCTTGAAGCCCAAGGTCCCAGACTTGAACCCAACATCGATGGCTTGAGCAAGGGGTCAGTGGCTCAGTTGGAGACCCTCGGTCAAGTTGCATAAAAGAAAGCGATCAATGGACAAGAAAGGTGCTGCAACTATGAGTTGATGCTTCTCATCTCTTTCCTTTACTGTCTGTCCCACCCCCTCACTCCTTGGCAAAAATAAATAAATAAACATTCTTTTTTTTGTACATTAATAAATAAGGCATTTTAAACATTTACAAAAAACCAATGTTGAATTATAGAGAGAAGAATGCATTTGGTGGAGCCAGGGGACCCTTCTTTTTCTCACGTCCTAAATGCAAATCAGAAATTCCTCATTCTTTGTACTTCTTTTTTTTATTTATTTTTTTTCTGTGTGTGTGGCAGAGACAGAGAGAGAGACAAATAGGGACACACAGACAGGAAGAGAGAGAGAGAGAGAGAGAGAGAGAGAGAGAGATGAGAAACATCAATTCTTTGTTGCGGCTCCTTAGTTATTCATTGATTGCTTTCTCACATGTGCCTTGACCGCAGGCCTTCAGCAGACCGAGCAACCCCTTGCTGGAGCCAGCGACCTTGGGTACAAGCTGACGAGCTTTTGCTCAAGCCAGATGGGCCCACGCTCAAGCTGGTGAGCTCAGGGTCTTGAACCTGGGTCTTCCGCATCCCAGTCCGACGTTCTATCCACTGCGCCACCGCCTGGTCAGGCTGTTTACGGACCTTAAATAGTTCAATACTGTAACTAAGAGGACATGGAGAAATTGAAACACTTATATATTGCTGGTGGGAATGTAAAATGAGCCAGCAATATAGTTATCATATTACCCAACAATTCCATTCCTAGGTATCTATCCAAGATAAATGAAAACCTATCCACACAAAAACTTACATATATATCATTGTAGCACTATTCATAAAAGCCAAAGAGTAGAGGAAGAGGTGAGAACCAAGTGTCCATCAACTGATGACTGGCCAAATAAGATGTGGTATTACATACAAGGGAATGTTATTTGACATTTCATAAAAAAAAATAAGGCCCTGGCCAATGAGCTCAGTCAGTTAGAGCATCGTTACGAAACACCAAGATTGCAGGATCAATCCCTAGTCAGAGCACATATAGGAGACAAGCAATGAATGTACAACTAAGTGGAACAATAAATGAATGCTTCCCTCTCTCTCTCGTTTGTTTTGTCTCCCTTACTCCCTCTATCTCTAAAATCGATAAAAAGAAAATAAAGAAGGAAAGAGAAAAGAAAGAAAGAAAGAAAATACTGATACATGGCCTAAATAGTGGCGCAATGACTAGAGAGTCAGTCTGGGTTGCTGAGGACCCAGGTTGAAAACCTCTAGGTTGCTATCTTGAGCACAGGCTCACCAGCTTGAGCATGGGATCATAAACATGACCCCATAGTCGCTGGCTTGAGCACAAAGGTCTCCGGCTTAAAGCCTAAAATCACTAGCTTGAGCAAGAGTCACTGGCTCGGCTGGGGTGCCCGCCTCCCCGCCCCGGCTCCCTTGCCCCCGTCAAGGCATCAAGGCATATATGAGAAAGCAATCAATGAATAACTAAGGTGCTACAATGAAGATTTGATGCTTCCCGCTTATCCCTTCTTGTCTGTCCCTATCTGTCGGTCTCTCTCTCAAAAAAACATAATAATAAATAAATATTACACACACTTTCACTCTCACCGTTGCTTTCCCGCCCCTCCCTCCCATATCCCCACGTTGCCTTCTCTTAAGGCTCCTCACTAATCTTTTCTCCCCATACCATGTCTCTTTCAGTCTCCTGACCCCTCCCAGCCCTGCTTTGCTGCGTTCCTGGGCTCCTTCGCTATTGCTGCTCCCACATAGCCCTTCTAGAAGAAAAAGAAAAAAAAAAAAAAATATATATATATATATATATATATATATATATATATATATATATATATATATATATATATATTGGGCAGATAAAATATATTATGCTCACTTCGTTAAAGATGGCACTGCCATGTGCAAGTTTGTTGATATTAATGTGTGTTGGGGAACAGGCTGTGGGCAGGCTGGGTTGTGATAGCCTAAGGCTTAGTTTTAAGAGTAAGCTTTTCCCCACACTCTTGACTTATTGGATGATGTCGGGTGGTGCACGTGGTGGAGGCCAGGAGAAGCAGCCAAGATGGAGTGCTGAGGGAGAAGCCAGTTAGTACAGGGTTTGTGCAGAGAGAAGGAGATGGGAAAAAGAGGTAAATAAGACTGGTGAGCTAGAAACCTTTGATTCTAGGAAACTTGGATCAAAAGTCAGTAGCTTTGTGAGCACTGAATGAGTGGGTTTTGGAGCCCAGTGTGTGTTTTCACTTGCCCACTGGGTGCAAACTAGGATTAAAGCTGATGGCTCACCAGTTCTTGGCTCCTGTTGGGCAGATGAAATATATTATGCTCACTTTGTTGAAGATGGCACTGCCCACGTGCAAGTTTTAAGAGTAAGCTTTTCCCCACACCCTTGACTGATTGGATTAAAGGTTTGGATTTCTATACTATAAAGGGGGCCAGGCCAGGAGCTTGCTCTCTCTCGGTTCCTGAGGTTAGTATTAGAGAGGAGAGCAGAGTAAGGTCACGTGAAGGAGAGGAGAAGCAGCCAAGATGGCAGAGTGCTGAGTGAGAAGCCAGTTTGAGCAGAGTTTGTGCTGGAGAAGGAGATGGGGAACAGAGGTGAATAAGTCTGGTGAGCTAGAAGCTTTTGATACTAGGAAACTCGGATAAGTCAGTAGCTTTGTGAGCACTGAATGAGTGGGTTTTGAAACCCAGTGTGTGTTTTTATTTGCCCGCCGGTGCAAGCTAGAATTAAAGCTGATGGCTCACCAGTTCTTGGCTCCGTTGTTTCATTACCGACTGTCCGAATCTAATGTGAAACTGCATTGGCCAGGCTGCTGTGATGGTGGCCTTGGCTACTGGCTTTACAGCTCCTTTGTTTCATTAACGACTGTCTGAATCAAATGCGAACCTGCATGGGCCAGGCGGCTATGATGTTGGCTTTGGCCACTAGCTTTATACCTCTCTCTCAAATAGTCAAAGCTTCAAGTGTTTAATCTGCAGTAGCTATAAGAGTTGATAATTCCATTTTTAGCTCTATATGATTCAATTTAGACAGTGCTGATCCTCAAGCATTTTTCTACCAAGACAAATAGGACAAATGGCATTCACAATTTAAATACCGGTATATCCTTACTTCCAAATATGGTAACAATTTTTATGTCACTCCACCTTCTATTAATAGTCTTCACTTCTATCATCTAGAAGTGGGCACCCAACTTAAACCTAGCCAATCATAAAATGGCATAGCCCAGTTTAAAGGGATTGACCCAGAGATAAGCTCATGGCCCAAGCTGGGCCAACTAGCTTTCTTCCTTGAGATATTTTTTGCTGGAGCTAGAAAGTGAAAACCTCATATTCCTTTATTATCAGGGTGTTATAAGGCAATAACCCACAACTGCTGGTAGCCATGTCACACATTTAGACAGAGAATCCTAACAGAATAAAGCAGGAACCCAAAGAAAGTCATACAGCCAACAACTATTTATTAAAACACCTATGTGTGTCACAAACTCTATCAGGAAGAGCGAGAGATACAGAAGCGAGCAAGATTAATAGTATAGAGGAGAGTCTCGGTGGCATCAAGTCTCTGGAGTTCCTGAAGCTAATGGCCTCTCTGGATTGTGTGAACTGCTATAGCTGAAACTATCACTTTGCAGTTCATATACTTTGGGTACTTATCCAGGTCTAAGGCAGTTTACTGCTTATCAGTAATTCTTTGCTTAAAGGCTTTTTTCTGGCTGTGAAAACACATTGGGCAAGCTGAAACCCTATAATCCACCCTCAAGCAATGATGGATGGGGAGATGGGAGATAAATGCGCCAGTCCCTTAACCTATTAGTTGAGATCATTCTCTCTTCCCCTGTTACCCAGCAGAGTGGAGGAGCCGGTTGCATAAGCAGAAGAATGGAGGAGCCCAGCTGCCTGATCAGTAACTGGCTTGCTCATAAATCCTTTATTGCCTTTCTTACTGTTGGGCAGATAAAATATATTATGCTCACTTTGTTAAAGATGGCGTTGCCCACATGGAAGTTCATTGATATTAATGTGTGTTCTGGAACAGGCTGTGGGCAGGCCGGGTCGTCATAGCCTAAAGCTTAGTGTAAGAGTAAGCTCTTCTCCACACCCTTGACTGATTGGATGATGTAGGGTGGGGCACTCTCCTGAGGAATCCCATTATGCCTCAGATGGGTGGCTTTGTATCAGAGACTTTCTTGTCTGTAGATGGGATTAAAGGTTTGGATTATCTATGCTATAAAGTGGGCGGACCGGTAGCTAGATCTCTCTCTCTTGGTTCCTGAGTTCCTGAGGTTGGTATTAGAGAGGAGAGCAGATTAAGGCCATGTGGAGGAGAAGTAGCCGAGATGGCAACGTGCTGAGGAAGAAGCCAGTTTGTGAAGAGTTTGTGCAGGAGGAGATGGAAAACAGAGGTGAATAAGTCTGGTGAGCTAGAAACCTTTGATTCTAGGAAACTCAGATAAGTCAGTAGCTTTGTGAGCACTGAATGTATGGGTTTGGGAGCCCAGTGTGTGTTTCTGCTTGCCCGCCGGGTGCAAGCTAGAATTAAAGCTTATGGCTCACCAGTTCTTGGCTCCTGTGTTTCATTACCGACTGTTCGAATCCAATGCGAACCTGTGTGGGTCGGGCTGCTGTGATGGCGGCCTCGGCCACAGGCTTTACATTTGGCGTAGTCGGCAGGATTCGATACAGATCGGCATGGAACCACCACCACCTTTGAGCGGTGGAATAGAGGACTGGCTGCTGTTATGGTTCCCTGTGGCTGTTTTTTGGGGGACTGTTGGCTGGCTGACTTTTACAGCCATGCGTGAGGAAACCGAGAGCTCTATGGAAGAGGCTGCCCAGGACCTGCAGACTGAGCAGCAAAAGGAGCTGGAGGAAATGTGGGAGAAACAGATGCTGACCCTGGAGCTGAAGGAAGTGCTAGAGGAGGAGGCTGACCAGGTTTGCGAGATTCACCTGGAAATGGAGCAGACGCTGGAGAAGGGATCACAGGTTTGTGAGTTGGAGATTGCCCTGGATGTTGTGGAGAGCCAGCAGCGGCATGAGGTCGGGCCTGAGGCCGAGGCCAGAGCTGAGGCCAGGACCGGGGCTGAGTCTGGGGTTGGACCTGAAAGGTCTGCTGAGCAGAAGGCAGCGGTGGCCCGGAGATCAAGCCTAGCAGCAGGAGCTGGTGTTTTCAGTTCTTCTTTGGAGGATGAGGAGAATCAAGCTGGAGTTGCAATCCGCAGTCTCCAGAAGGTGAGAACCCAGCAGCAAGCAGTAGCTACGTTGCTGGTACGTCTGCAATTTTGGGACATAGGGGTGGATGCCATCATGCTCCCCAGAGCAGAGATGGAAATGTTGACTGCCATTGCCACATGCTTTTTTTGGGGACAGTGTAAAACTTGCCAGGATGGCAGGAATGAGGGGGGAGGCTAACACCTCATGTGTGTGGACTAATTTCCTGGACTATGACCAGATGGGCACAAGCTCCTTTGTTGAATGGACTTATGGATTTTGGACAATGTGAAATACCCTGATGGGGGTGGGAATGGCTTTGCTGGAGGCCCTCCTGCCCTGGGAAGCCTTTCAAATGGCAAGAGAGAAGACCGAGGACATTTTGTACTTTTCGCAAAGTGCTTAGAGACTGGTGAAATGTGTGTACCTTTGTAATTTTTGAAATTGTATGATTTGTCATGTTGTAATTTGTGTAATGTGCCTATTTTCCTTGTACAGGATGACAGTGGTGTAGATTGTGAGTAGTAAAGTGAGCATAAGGGTGGATTGTTGGGCAGATAAAATATATTATGCTCACTTTGTTAAAGATGGCGTTGCCCACATGGAAGTTCGTTGATATTAATGTGTGTTCTGGAACAGGCTGTGGGCAGGCCGGGTCGTCATAGCCTAAGGCTTAGTGTAAGAGTAAGCTCTTCACACTCTTGACTGATTGGATGATGTAGGGTGGGGCACTCTCCTGAGGAATCCCATTATGCCTCAGATGGGTGGCTTTGTATCAGAGACTTTCTTGTCTGTAGATGGGATTAAAGGTTTGGATTATCTATGCTATAAAGTGGGCGGACCGGTAGCTAGATCTCTCTCTCTTGGTTCCTGAGTTCCTGAGGTTGGTATTAGAGAGGAGAGCAGATTAAGGCCATGTGGAGGAGAAGTAGCCGAGATGGCAACGTGCTGAGGAAGAAGCCAGTTTGTGAAGAGTTTGTGCAGGAGGAGATGGAAAACAGAGGTGAATAAGTCTGGTGAGCTAGAAACCTTTGATTCTAGGAAACTCAGATAAGTCAGTAGCTTTGTGAGCACTGAATGTATGGGTTTGGGAGCCCAGTGTGTGTTTCTGCTTGCCCGCCGGGTGCAAGCTAGAATTAAAGCTTATGGCTCACCAGTTCTTGGCTCCTGTGTTTCATTACCGACTGTTCGAATCCAATGCGAACCTGTGTGGGTCGGGCTGCTGTGATGGCGGCCTCGGCCACAGGCTTTACATTTGGCGTAGTCGGCAGGATTCGATACAGATCGGCATGGAACCACCACCACCTTTGAGCGGTGGAATAGAGGACTGGCTGCTGTTATGGTTCCCTGTGGCTGTTTTTTGGGGGACTGTTGGCTGGCTGACTTTTACAGCCATGCGTGAGGAAACCGAGAGCTCTATGGAAGAGGCTGCCCAGGACCTGCAGACTGAGCAGCAAAAGGAGCTGGAGGAAATGTGGGAGAAACAGATGCTGACCCTGGAGCTGAAGGAAGTGCTAGAGGAGGAGGCTGACCAGGTTTGCGAGATTCACCTGGAAATGGAGCAGACGCTGGAGAAGGGATCACAGGTTTGTGAGTTGGAGATGCTGTGATGGTGGCCTCGGCCACAGGCTTTACACTTACTTTCTCTGTCTTACTATTTCTTCCTTTGCAAGTGTTTTCCTGAGATCACCTCCAAAATAAACTACCTCCACCCAAACCCTCGTGTCAGGGTCTGCTGCTGTATCAACCCAAACTAAGATATCTACCAGAAATTCTTCCAGCCTGATCAGGCAGTGTCACAGTGGATAGAGCATCACCCTGGGGTACTGAAGACCCAGGTCCGAAACCCTGGGTGGCCAGCTTGAGTGTGGGCTCACCAGCTTGAGTGCAGGGTCTCTGACTTGAACGTGGGATCATAGACATGACCCAGTGATCGCCGCCTTGAGCCCAAATGTTGCTGGCTTGAAGCTCAAGGTTGCTGGCTTGAGCAAGGGATCACTCGCTCTGCTATAGCCCCCACTCCCACCCCCCAGTCAAGGCACATATAAGAAATCAGTGAAGAACTAAGGTGGTGCAATGAAGAATTGATGTTTCTCATCTCTTTCCCTTCCTGTCTGTCCCTCTCTCTTTGTCTGTCTCTCTCTTCCCTACCCCCCATGCTAAAAAAATAGAAACATTCTTCCAATTACAAAAAGAGAGCAGCCTTATAAGTAGCAATATTTATCACATTGCATCCATAAAAGTCCCAATACTGTAAACTCTGGGTTGTCAGATTTTTGAAACTGAAAATACCATTTTGTGCTGCCTGTCACCATTTCAGTCAAATAAGTAGAGGTAGGAATTAAATCTTTTATGGGGCCCTAGCCAGTTGTCTCAGTCATAGAGCATCAGCCTGGTGTGTGGATTTACCCGGTCCAATTCCCATTCAGGGCACACAGGAGAAGGGATCATCTGCTTTTCCACACTTTCCCTTCTCCCTACTATCTCTCTTCCTTTCCTGCAGCCACAGCTCCATTGGTTGGAGTGAGGTGGCCTCAGTTGCTGAGGATGGCTCCGTGGCCTGCACCTCAGGCACTAAAAAAGTGACTCAGTTGCTGAGAAATGGAGCAACAGCCCTAGATGGGCAGAGCATCACCTCCTAGTGGCTTGCTGGGTGGATTCTCATAAGGGCACATGGGGAAGTCTGTCTTTCTGCCTCCTCTCCTCTCACTAAAAATAAAAATAAATCTCTTATGGGCATTTTATTCAGATGGCTGGTGACCTGAGGGAACAGAGGTCATGTTCCCAAAGCCATCACAACCCCCTATCCAGAGCCAACCTTTCTATAACGGGAAGAAAAGGGTAGGTAAGGGTTTTGGAATTTCAGGGGAGAATTAATCAGATCATAGTAAAAGTTAATTGGATCGTGGTCAGCAGGAATTCAGCCCCTGAAGCACAAAGGCTGTACTAGGGCAGAAAGGTAGATCTTGCAGATATCCTGGGGCACAAAAGAGGACTATTTCAGTTTCCTTATTTTGAAGACTTGAAATGCATGTGGTCTGTTGGGCAGATAAAATATATTATGCTCACTTTGTTAAAGATGGTGCTGCCCACATGGAAGCCCGTCACCCAGGTGATATTATTTGCCCTTATGCTTGGAATGGGTGTGGGGGAAAGGCTGTAATGTAAGCAGGCCAGGTCGTTATGGCCTAAGGCTTGGTTTTAAGAGTAAATTCTTCTCCACACCCTTGACTGATTGGATGATGTAAGGTGGTGCACTCTCCTGAAGAATCCCATTATACAGAGACTTCCTTGTTTGTATAATTGGATTAAAGGTTTTGAGTCTATGCTATAAAATGGGAGAGAGCAGTAGCTTGATCTCTCTCTCTGTTCCTGGGTTCCTGAGATTAGTATTAGAGAGGAGAGCAGAGTAAGGCCACGTGAAGGCCAGGAGAAGCAGCCAAGATGGCAGAGTGCTGAGGAAGAAGCCAGTTTGAGCAGAGTTTGTGCAGGAGGAGATGAGAAACAGAGGTGAATAAGTCTGGTGAGCTAGAAACCTTTGATTCTAGGAAACTTGGATAAGTCAGTAGCTTTGTGAGCACTGAATGTGTGTGTTTTGGAGCCCAGTGTGTGTTTTTGCTTGCCTGCCGGGTGCAAGCTAGAATTAAAGCTGATGGCTCACCAGTTTTTGGCTCATGTGTTTCATTACTGACTGTCCGAATCTAATGGGAACCTGCATGGGCCAGGCGGCTGTGATAGTGGCCGCGACTACTGGCTTTACATGGTCCAAATTCAGATATTCTGTAAGTGTAAAATTCAAAATGGATTTCAAAGATAATACAAAATGTCTTATGAATGATTTTTTTACATTGATTATATATTGAAATAATAGTATGTGAGACACATTGGTTTAAAAATATCCTCCTAATATTAATTTCAGTTTCACTTTTCCTTTTTGCTTTTTGACAGGACTACTACAAAATTTAAAATTACAGCTATGCTTCACTTTATATGACTCTGAACAGCACTACTGTAATCAATAGATAGACTCTATCACTATTAATTGCTCTCCCAATCTACAAAGCAAATGAGCCCTGGCTGGAGGCTAAGTGGATAGAGCGTCAGCCCAGATTACGGATGTCCCAGATTCAATTCCTGGTCAGGGCACAAAGGAAAAGTGACCATCTGTGTCCAGTCCCTCACTTTCTGTAAAGCCAGTCGCCATGGCCACCATCACAGCTGCCTGGCCCATGCAGATTTGCATTAAATTCAGACAGATGGTAATGAAACAATGGAGCCAAAAGCTAGTGGGCCATCATCTTTAATCCTAGCTTGCACCCAGAGGGCAAGTAAAAACACACACTGGGCTCCAAAACTCACTCATTCGGTACTCACAAAGCTACTGACTTATCCGAGTTTCCTAGAATCAAAGGTTTCTAGCTCACCAGACTTATTCACCTCTGTTCCCCATCTCCCTCTCTCTGCAACTCTGCACAAACTGGCTTCTCCCTCAGCACTCCACCATCTTGACTGATTCTCCTGGCCTCCTCTACATGGCCTTTCTCTGCTCTGCTTTCTAATGCTAATCTCAGGAACTAAGTGAGAGCAAGCTCTCAGTCTGTCCCACTTTATAGCTTAGATTCAAAACCTTTAATCCAATCTACAAACAAGGAAGTCTCCAATACAAAGTCACTTATCTGAGGCATAATGGGAGGATTCCTCATGAGAGGGCACCACCCCACATTATCCAGTCAGTCAAGGGTGTGGGGAAAAACTTACTCTTAAAAATAAGCTTTAGGCCGGCTTGCCCACAGCCTCTCCCCCAACACACATTAATATCAATGGACTTACACAAGGGCAGCGCCATCTTTAACAAAGTGAGCATAATATATATTTTTTTGTTGTTTTGTTTTTTTATATATTATTAATTCTAATGGGGTGACACCAATAAATCAGGGTACATATGTACAATGAAAACATCTCCAGGTTATCTCATCATTCAATTGTGTTGCATACCCATCACCAAAAGTCAAATTGTCCTCTGTCACCTTCGATCTGGTTTTCCCTGTGTCCCTCCCCTCCTCCCTATCCCACTCTTCCCTCCCTCCCCCCATCCCGTAACCACCACTCTCTTGTCCATGTCTCATATTCTCACTTTTATGTCCCACATATGTATGAAATCATGCTGTTCTCAGTTTTACCTTTTTTCTGATTTACTTATTTCACTCCGTATAATGTTATCAAGGTACATCCATTTTGTTATAAATGATCAGATGTCATCATTTCTTATGGCTAAGTAGTATTCCATAGTATATATGTACCAAAGCTTTTTAATCCACGCGTCTTCTGATGGACACTTGGGCTGGTTCCAGATCTTCGCTATTGTGAACAATGCTGCCACGAACATGGGGGCGCATTTCTTCTTTTCAAACAGTGCTATGGTGTTCTTAGGGTATATTCCTATAAGTGGGATAGCTGGGTCAAAAGGCAGTTCAATTTTTAATTTTCTGAGGAATCTCCAAACTGTTTTCCACAGTGGCTGCACCAGTCTGCATTCCCACCAGCAGTGCAGAAGGGTTCACTTTTCTCCACATCCTCGCCAGCACTTATTCTGTGTTGTTTTGCTGATGAGTGCCATTCTGACTGGTGTGAGGTGATATCTCATTGTGGTTTTAATTTGCATTACTCTAATGATTAGTGATGTTGAGCGTTTTTTCATATGCCTCTTGGCCATCTGTATGTCCTCTTTGGAGAAATTTCTATTCTTTTCTTTTGCCCATTTTTTGATTGGGTTGTCTTCCTGGTGTAGAGTTTTATAAGTTCTTTATAAATTTTAGTTATTAACCCCTTATCAGATGTGCTGTCGAATATGTTCTCCCATTGTGTGGTTTGTCTTTTTATTGTTCTTATTGTCTTTAGCTGTGCAAAAACTTTTTAGTTTGATATAGTCCCATTTGTTTATCTTGCCTTTTATTTCATTTGCCCCTGGAGATAAATCGGCAAATATACTGCTGCTACAGATGTCGGAGAGCTTGCTGCCTATGTTTTCTTCTAAGATGCTTATGGTTTCACGGCTTACATTTAAGTCTTTTATGCATTTTGAGTTTGTTTTTGTAAATGGTGTAAGTTGATGGTCTAGTTTCATTTTTTTGCAGGTAGATGTCCAATTTTCCCAATACCATTTGTTAAAGAGGCTATCTTTTCTCCATTGTATGTTCTTTCCTCCTTTGTCAAATATCAGTTGTCCATAAAGCTGTGGGTTTATTTCTGGGTCCTCAGTTCTGTTCCATTGATCTATGTGCCTGTTCTTATGCCAGTACCAGACTGTCTTGAGTATAATGGCCTTATAGTATACCTTGATATTTGGAAGAGTGATACCTCCTGCTTTGTTTTTTCTTTTTAGGATTGCTGAGGCTATTCGTGTTCTTTTTTGGTTCCATATAAATTTTTGGAATATGTGTTCTATATCTTTGAAGTATGTCATTGGTGTTTTAATTGGTATTGCATTGAATTTATAAATTGCTTTGGGTAATATAGACATTTTAATGATGTTTATTCTTCCTAGCCATGAGCACGGTATTTGCTTCCACTTGTTTGTATCTTTCTTGATTTCTTTTATCAATGTTTTATAATTTTCCGAGTACAAGTCCTTAACCTCCTTGATTAAATTTACTCCTAGGTACTTTATTTTTTTGGCTGCAATAGTGAAGGGGATTGTTTCCTTAATTTCTTTTGCTGACAGTTCATTGTTGGTATATAGAAATGCCTCTGATTTCTGAGTATTAATTTTATATCCTGCCACCTTGCTGAATTCATTTATAAGGTCCAGTAGTTTTTTGACTGAGACTTTAGGGTTTTCTATATACAATATAAAATCATCTGCAGATAGGGACAGTTTTACTTCTTCTTTTCCAATTTGGATGCCTTTTATTTCTTCTTCTTGTCTGATTGCTGTAGCTAGGACTTCCAGAACTATGTTGAATAAGAGTGGTGAAAGGGGGCATCCCTGCCTGGTTCCTGATCTTAAGGGGATTGCTTTTAATTTTTGTCCATTTAGTATGATGTTTGCTGTCGGTTTATTGAAGATGGCCTTTATCATGTTAAGGAATGATCCCTGTATTCCCACTTTACTGAGAGTTTTGAGCATGAATGGGTGCTGGATTTTATCAAATGCCTTTTCTGCATCTATTGAAATTATCATGTGATTTTTTTTTAATTTATTCATTTTTTAGAGAGGAGAGAGAGTGACAGACGGAGAGAGAGAGAAAGGGGGGAGGATCAGGAAGCATCAACTCCCATATGTGCCTTGACCAGACAAGAGCAGGGTCTCGAACCGGCCACCTCAAGCATGGCAGGTCCACGCTTCATGCACTGCGCCACGACAGGTCAGGCCTGAAATTATCATGTGATTTTTGTCCTTCCTTTTGTTTATGTGATGAATCACATTGATTGATTTGCGAATATTGAACCAGCGTTGCCTCTCCAGAATAAATCCTACTTGATCATGGTGTATGATTTTTTTCATATATTGCTGGATCCGGTTGGCTAATATTTTATTGAGAATTTTAGCGTCTAAATTCATCAGAGATATAGGCCTATAATTTTCTTTCTTTGTGTTGTGTTTGCCTCGTTTTTGGATCAGAATTATGCTTGCCTCATAAAAGGAGTTTGGAAGTCTTCCTTCCTCTTGAAATTTTTGAAATAGCTTGAGGAGAATAGGAGTTTGTTCTTCTTTGAATTTTTGATAGAATTCACTTGTGAAGCCATCAGGCCCAGGACTTTTCTTTTTTTGGGAGTTTTTTGATAACTGTTTCGATCTCATTTGTTTAATTGGTCTGTTTAGGTGTTCTGATTCTTCCAGATTGATTTTTGGAAGGTTATATGATTCAAAAAATTTGTCCATTTCACCAAGATTGTCTAATTTTTTGGCATATAGTTCTTCATAGTATTTTCTTACAATGCTTTGTATTTCTGTTGTGTCAGTTGTTATTTCTCCACTGTCATTTCTAATTTTATTTATTTGAGTCCTCTCTCTTTTTTTCTTGGTGAGTCTAGTTAAAGGTTCATCAATCTTGTTTACCTTTTCAAAGAACCAGCTTCTTGTTTCATTGATCCTCTGTATTGTTTCCTTAGCCTCTATGTCATTTATTTCTGCTTTGACCTTTATTATTTCCTTCCTTCTACTTGTCTTGGGTTTTATTTGTTGTTGTTTTTCTAGTTCTTTTAGATGCAGGGTCAGGTTGCTTATTTGAGCTTTTTCTAGCTTCTTATGATATGCCTGTAGTGCAATAAACTTCCCTCTCAGAACTGCTTTTGCTGTGTCCCATAAATTTTGAGTTGATGTATGTTCATTATCATTTGTTTCTAGAAACTTTTTTATTTCTTCTTTGATCTCATTGTTAATCCATTGATTATTTAATAACATGCTATTTAGTTTCCAAGTGTTTGAGTATTTTTCAGTTTTTCTTTTGTGGTTAATTTCTAGTTTCATGGCATTGTGATCAGAAAAAATGCTTGATTTGATTTCAATCTTCTTAAATTTATTGAAACCATTTTTGTGTCCTAACATGTGGTCTATCCTAGAAAACGTACCATGAGCGCTTGAGAAGAATGTATATTCTACTGCTTTAGGATGAAAAGTTCTGAAGATATCAATTAAATCAAGTTGATCTAGTGTCTCCTTTCAGTCTGCTGTTTCTTTATTAATTTTCTTTCTTGAGGATCTATCCAGTGTTGTAAGAGGGGTATTGAAATCCCCTACTATGATAGTATTGCTGTTAATCTCGCCCTTTATATCCATCAAAGTCTGCTTTATGTATGTCGGGGCTCCTATATGGTGCATAGATATTTATAATAGTTAAATCTTCCTGTTGAATTGTTCCCTTTATCATTATGTAGTGTCCTCCTTTATCTCTTACTACAGCCTTTGTTTTAAAGTCCATTTTGTCAGATATAAGTATTGCTACCCCTGCTTTTTTTTCATTTCCATTTCCATGAAATATTTTTTTCCATCCTTTTACCTTCAGTCTATGTGCATCTTTTGTTTCAAGGTGTGTCTCTTATAGACAGCATATGTATGGGTCCTGTTTCTTTATCCATGCAGCTACCCTATGTCTTTTGATTGGATCATTTAATCCATTTACATTTAAGGTTATTATTGATATGTAGTTGTTTATTTCCATTTTATTCTTTAAAGCTGTATTCTTCTTTTGCTCTATTCTTTCCTCCCTTTAAACTGTTCACAAGAGGCCCCTTAGTATCTCTTGCAGAATTTGTTTGGTTTTTATGAATTTCTTCAGGCTTTCTTTTTCTGGGAAGCTCTTTATTTCTCCTTCAATTTTAAACGTTAGCCTTGATGGATAAAGTAGTCTTGGTTGTAGGTTCTTGTTCTGCATTACTTTGGTTATATCTTGCCATTCACTTCTGTCCTCAAGTGTTTCTGTTGAGAAGTCCGATGTCATCCTTATGGGGGCTCCTTTGTAGGTGATAGCTTTTTTCCCTAGCAGCTTTTAAAATTTTTTTCTTTATCCATTAGCTTTGGTATTTTAACTATGATGTGTCTTGGTGTAGATCTTTTTGGGTTTCTCTTTAATGGAGTTCTCTGTGCTTCTTGAACGTGTGGAGTGTTTCCCAGCCTTAATTTAGGGAAGTTTTCTGCTATGATTTGATTGAACAAAGTTTCCATTTCCTGTCCTCTCTCCTCTTCTTCAGCGACCGCTATGATGCGAATGTTGTTTTTCTTCAGCTTGTCACAGAGCTCCTTTAGAGTTTCCTCACATTTTTTGAGTCTCTTTTCCTTTTTCTTCTCTGATTCTGTGCCTTTGTTTATTGTGTCCTCTAACTCGCTTATTCAATATTCAGCGTGATTCATCCTGCTTTTAATTCCTTCCATTGTGGTCTTCAGTTCTGATACTGTATTTGTCATTTCTGTCTGATTCTTTTTTATTATTTCAATTTTGTTTTTTATACTTGTTATCTCTTTATTTAGGTGTTCATAACAACTATCTATTGTTGCTCTAATTTCTTTGAACATCCTAACTATCATTATTCTCAATTCTGCTTCTGGTAATTTGGTTATATCTGGTTCATTCAGGTCCTTCTCTGGGGATTTCTCTTGATTCATTTGGTTTGCATTCCTCTGCTTGCCCATTTTATCTGTGTATAAGCAAGTTGTGGCCACTTGAGTCTATTAGGTGTTGAATTTGTGTTCTCTAGGTGTGGTCTGTCTGCAGGTCACCCACCCCCTCTGCCGCTGCCTAGGGTGGTTGTGTATGAGCATTGCCAGCCCCGGCCCACTGTGGCTTTTGCTGTGATTTCTGCCTCTCCTCTGTGGGTAGAGGTGAGCACCTTTGCTCAGCTGGGGACCCAGCCTTTTTCTGGACTTTCACCCAGAACCCGCAGTCAGAGCCTTCTTGCCACAGTTTTGCGGGTTGGGCGGGGCTTTTGACATGCTCTCAGCTGTGAGCCTTTGCCCATCCGGAGCTTTAGCCCCGCCCTCGAGTCCAAGGCCCTTCTATGCAGGGTTGCAAACCCAGGTTTATTGGGCCTGGTGTGTTTGCTGGCTTCCGCTCAGCTGCGTACTTCCGCTCGTCCCGGACTCTACCCCACCCCTGTGTTCGGAGTCTGCTCGTGCACATAGGATGGCAATCCACGGTTTCTCCAGCCGGGCAGGGATAGTAGCATGGGCTCAGGTTTTAGAACTTTGTTATTAGTAATGAATTACTTGTGTTACTTCTCATTCGGACTTCAAGTCCTATCTGTGTTAAAACACTATAACACAGAGTCACTGCTATGAAAAATACCACTCAAAAAAGAAAACTGGTCACAAAACCGATTAGGGTAATTTTAGGCAACTGAGTTTGTAAAATTTGTATTATTTGATTTTGCTCACTTTTATTATTAAAAATGGCCACTGCCTACATGAACTGTGCTGCCGGGTGAAACTGCTAATTACCCTCCTGCTTGAGAAGGGGCTTTGTTATGCTAATGTGTGCTAGAGGAGGGCTTTTCCAGCCAAAAAGTTTTAAGAGAAGAAGGAAGAAAGAACCCATGTTTTGCCAAGTTTATGTGGAGAGGACAAAGAAGAAGATGTGCAGATGGGGAACAGAGGTGAGGGCTTTTGTGACTTCCACTGAGACTGGTGGAGACCTTTGTTTCTAGAGAAAACAGGAAAAGATCCTTTTGGTTGTGGAACCGGAGAATTTGTGAGTGGGTTTTGGAGCCCTCCATGTGTTTCTATTTACTCACAAGCCAGTTACAAGGCTAGAATAAAGAAATGGCGCACCACTTTTTGGCTCTGCAGTTTCATTACCGTCTGTCCGAATCTAATGAGAATCTGCATGTGAATGGCCACAATGGCGGCAAACCCTGGCCTTACAGGTAAATATATTTTACTTGGTCATTTTTTAAAGATATGATAATATATAGAAAGTTTGAGGATATTTTGTTTTCAAGCTTTGGGAAAACTAGTCCATTTTTGAGATGAGCTGTCCAGAAACTGCTAAACTATGATAAAGATGTCCTCAGAAAAGCCTACACCTAAAAAGATAAAATCCCTACTTTCAGTAGGCTTGTGGATGAAAACGGAGCCTGTAAGGCCAGTACCCGCAGGCACTATCAGAGCCGCCTGGCCTGTGCAGGCTCGCATTAGATTCGAACAGTAGGTAATGAAACAATGGAGCCAAGAACTGGTGGGTCATCATCTTTAATTTTAGATTGCACCCAGAGGGCAAGTAAAATTCATACTGGGCTCCAAAACCCACTCATTCAGTGCTCACAAAGCTACTGACTTATCCAAGTTTCCTTGAATCAAAGTTTTCTAGCTCACCAGACTTATTCACCTCTGTTCCCCATCTCCTTCTCCAGCACAAACTCTGTACAAACTGGCTTCTCAATCAGCACTCCACCATATTGGCTGCTTCTCCTGGCCTCCTCCACGTGGCCTTTCTCTGCTCTCTTCTCTAATGTTAACCTCAGGAACTGAGAGAGAGCAAGCTCCTGATCTGCCTCACTTTATAATGTAGAAATCCAAACCTTTAAGCCAATCTACAAACAAGAATGTCTCTGATACAATGCCACTTATCTGAGGTATAACAACAGGATTCTTCATGAGAGTGCACCACCCCACATCATCCATCCAATCAGTCAAGGATGTGGGGAAAAGCTTAGTCTTAAAACTAAGCCTTAGGCTATTATGACCCAGCCTGCCCACAGCCTGTCCCCCAACACACATTAATATCAATTTACATGTGGGCAACACCATCTTTAACAAAGTGAGCATAATATATTTTATGTGCCCAACAATTTATACCTATGCTCACTTTACTACCCACAATCTACACCACTGGCATCCCTGTACAAGGAAATTAGGTACATTACACAAATTACAAATACATGACAAATCATACAATTTCAACAATTACAAAGATACACTTCACCAGTCTCTGAGCATTTTGCCAAAAGTGCAAAATGTTTTAGGCCTTCTTTCTAGCCATGAAAAAATCTTCCCAGGGAAGGGGAATGCTTCCAGCAAAGCCGCCCCTACATCACCATCAGGGTATTTCACATTGTACAAAATCCATAAGTCCATTCAAAAAAGGAGCCAGTGCTCAATCCGGTCATAGTTCAGGAAATCAGTCCACGCACATGAGGTGTTAGCCTCCTCCCTCATTCCTGCCATCATGGCAGGTTTCCTACTGTCCTAAAGAGGACCATGTGGCAATGGCAGTCAGCATTTCTATCTCTGCTCTGGGGAGTATGATGGCATCCACCCTTATATCCCAAAATTGCAGACCTACCTGGAGTGTAGCAGGTACTCCTTCCAGCTGGGCTCTCATCTTCTGGAGACTGTGAATTACAACTCCAGCCCGATTCTCCTCATCCTCCAAAGAGGAACTGAAAACACCAGCTCCTACTCTGGGCTTGAGCCCCGGCCTTGCAGCTCCAGCCTCAGCCTCCTGCCACTGCTGGCTTTCCACAATGTCCAGGGCAATCTGCAACTCATGAATCTGTGATTCCTTCTCCAGAAGCTGCTCCATTTCCAATCGAATTTCACAAACCTGGTCGGCCTCCTCCTCCAGAGCTTCCTCCAGCTTCAGGGTCAGCATCTCTTTCTCCCACATTTGTTCCAGCTCCTTCCACTGCTCGGTTTGCAGGTCCCAGGCAGCCTCTTCCACAGGGCGCTCGGTTTCCTCATGCATGGATGTAAAAGTCAGCCATCTTACAGTCCCCAAAAGGACGCCATGGGGAACCATAACAGCAGCCAGTCCTCTACTCCACCACTTAAAGGTGGTGGTGGCTCCATACTGATCTGTATCAAATCCTGCCAATTACGCCAAATGTAGAGCCAGGAGCCAAGGCCACCATCACAGCCGCGTGGCCTGTGTAGTTTCACATTAGATTCGGACAGTCAGTAAAGAAACAAATGAGCCAAGAACAAGTGAGCCATCATCTTTAATCCTAGCTTGCACCCAACGGGCAAGTAAAAACTCACAGTGGGCTCCAAAACCCACTCATTCAGTGCTCACAAAGCTACTGACTTATTCGAGTTTCCTAGCATCAAAGGCTTCTAGCTCACCAGACTTATTCAAATCTGTTCCCCATCTCCTTCTCTCTCACAAACTCTGCACAAACTGGCTTCTCCCTCAGCACTCCACCATCTTGGCTGCTTCTCCTGGCCTCCTCCATGTGGCCTTTCTCTGCTCTCCTCTCTAATGATAATCTTTAGAACTGAAAGCAAGCAAGCTCCTGGTCTGCCCCACTTTATAGTGTAGAAATTTAAACCTTTAAGCCAATCTACAAATAAGCATGTCTCTGGATACAAAGCCACTTATCTGAGGCATAATGGGAGGATTCCTTATGAGAGTGCACCACCCTGCATCATCCAATCAGTTAAGGGTGTGGGGAAAAGCTTACTCTTAAAACTAAGCTTTAGGCTATAATGACCCGGTCTACCAACAGCCAGTCTCCCAACACACATTAATATCAACTTGCATGTGGGCAGTGCCATCTTTAACAAAGTGAGCATAATATATTTTATCTGCCCAATAGAGCCACATGCTGAACCTGACCAGCTCAGGGGAGGACTGCATGGTGGCCTTACAGACTCAGAGACCTAAAGTAACCACACAGGGTGGTCTTAAATGAACTCTTTCGAACTAAAAGTTGTTCGTGGTAGGTAGTCATGGCCTAGCATTGGTCGGGAAACTGCGGCTCATAAGCCACATGTGCCTCTTTGGCCCCTTGAGTGTGGCTCTTCCACAAAATACCAAGTGCAGGTGCTACCTCAATAAGGAATGTACCTACCTATATAGTTTAAGTTTAAAAAATTTGGCTCTCAAAAGAAATTTCAATTGTTGTACTGTTGGTATTTGGCTCTGTTGACTAATGAGTTTGCCGACCAATGGGGGGAGGTATTTTTACTTTTTCTCTAACAAAGCTCAGTGCTTACCTCAATCTAGCCTGTCTATTGCCTTGCATTTACAATAACATACCTGATAACATTCCTTTGAAATGAAGGGGTAATCTTTTCCTGCCCCCCTCTGTGCAGACACCCATCTAGAGCAGGAACCAACAAACACCCTTTTTATTGTTATTGTTGGGCAGATAAAATATATTATGCTCACTTTGTCAAAGATGGTGCTGCCCATATGGCAGCCCATGGCCCTGGTGATATTAGCTGCCCGTATGCTTGGGATAGGCATAATTATATTATTGTGGGGCAGGGGTGGGGGGAGACAGGCTGTAAGCAGGCAGGGTCGTTATAGCCGAAGGCTTAGTTTTAAGACTAAGTTTTTCTCCATACCCTTGACGGATTTCATGATGTAGGGTGGTGCACTCTCCTGAGGAATCCCATTATGCCTCAGATAAGTGGCTTTGTATTAGAGACTTTCTTATTTGTAGATTGGTTTAAAGGTTTGGATTTCTACACTACAAAGTGGGGCAGACCGGGAGCTTGCTCTCTCTCAATTCCTGAGGTTAACATTAGAGAGGAGAGCAGATTAAGGCCACGTGGAGGAGAGGAGAAGCAGCCAAGATGGCAGAGTGCTGAGGGAGAAGCCAGTTTGTGCAGTTTGTGAGAGAGAAGGAGATGGGGAACACAGGTGAATAAGTCTGGTGAGCTAGAAACCTTTGATTCTAGGAAACTCGGATAAGTCAGTAGCTTTGTGAGCACTGAATGAGTGGGTTTTGGAGCCCAGTGTGAGTTTTTACTTGCCCTCTGGGTGCAATCTAAAATTAAAGATGATGACCCACCAGTTCTTGGCTCCATTGTTTCATTACCTACTGTCCGAATCTAATGGGGGCCTGCACAGGGCAGGGGGCTCTGATGGTGGCTTTGTGCATTGGCTTTACATTATCATGTTAATTAACTATTAACTATCTTTTTCCTGCTTATGTGAAAAACATCTTAGCACCTGTATATACATTTTTACTTTTTATCCAATCCGAGATTTCCCTTCTTTGCTTTCTCCTACTTCCCTAATCTATCACCAATTTCATATAATTCCCTTAAGTCTTTCCCTTTGATTCTGATGTATAAAATAAGTTGTAAAACTACCATTTTCCAGAGCACTTTCTCAATCTGTTGAGACTTTCCTTCCTGATGAAGGCAAACAATTTATTTACCTCATGTTCTTTCCTTCAACAGTGAATTCCTCACCCTAGCCCCATCTGGTTTAGGCAACAATTCTCTCAAGCTAGAGCTATCCCCACCTCTCCCTTCCCCCGTTGCATGGTCATTTAAACTAGTCAATCAGTGTTGGATAAACAAATGTTTTTTTAGGCTTGAATTAGGGCAGTGCCATGTGTGTACAGCCTATAGAAGGCTGCCCTGCTTGCCCTCAGGGTAGCAGGTGGCAGATTGCAGATTGCTTTCCTGCTTGGGAGGGGCCCTCATTTGCTATTGTTTGCTGGGGAAGGGTTTTTTTCCCCAGTGGGCAGAGGAGTGCAGAGAGAATTGAGAGAGAGAGAGAGAATGCTGAGGGGCTTTGGAAGCCCTACTTAGGCTGGTGGGAGACTGTGAGTTTGGGAAAGTCCGGAAAATGGGTTGGGGCTTTGGGAACCCTGAAGAGAGGGAAGAGGTATTCAATGCCTATTTGCTCGTTCACCATTACAAGACTTTAATAAACAAAATGACCCAACATTTTTTGGCTCCACTATTTCTTTACCGTCTGCCCAAATCATAAGAACCTGCATGGCCATGGCAGCAGCCACTGGCCTTACAATCAGGAAAGAATACGATTGTACAGTCACCACCCCAGCCAATGGATCAAGACCCAGCCTAGGCCCAGGGCTAGGATTCAAAATAAAACCCAACACCCTGCCCATGCACTTGCTGGCTGGCTTTCAATAGTGGCAGCATGCCGTTCTGCAGAAATTATTAAAGTTGCCTTGCTGAAGTATTTTGCCTCCACAAGTTTTGCTTAATGGCAACTCTAACATAGAAAATTTTTGACAGTTTGGCTCAAATAAACTCATAAAAAATTCTTACAGGTTTGAAAGTTTCTTCTTTCTTTCTTTATTTTGACAGACAGAATCAGAGAGAGTGACAGATTGGGTCAGACAAACAGGAAAGTAGAGAGATGAGAAGCATCAGTTCTTCTATGAAGCACCTCTAATTGTTCATTGATTGCATTCTCATATGTGCTTTGACCAGGGGGAGCCAGCTAAGTCAGTGACCTTGAGCTGAAGCCAGTGACATTTGAGCTCAAGTCAGTGACCATGAGATCATGTATATGATCCTATGCTCAACCCAGCGACCCCTTGTTCAAGCCGGCACGTTTGGGGCTTTGAACTTGGGTCCACCGTGACCCAGTCTGATGCTCTATCCACTGTGCCACTGCCTGCTCAGGCAAGTTTGGAAGTTTATTATATTGACAGGCTCATAATCCTGAAAAAGAATAGATAAGAAGGAATTTATAGCAAAAAATAAAAACAAAATAAATATACAAATATATTCATTCTCACCTATCATATTAACAAAGCTTTTTTTCTTTTTTAACAATTTTTTTTTTAATTTTTAATTTTTTTTATTATTTATTCATTTTAGGGAGGAGACACAGAGTGAGAGGGAGAGAGAGAGAGAGAGAAAGAGAGAAAGGGGGGAGGAGCTGGAAGCATCAACTCCCATATGTGCCTTGACCAGACCCCGCAGGGTTTTGAACTGGCGACCTCAGTATTCCCAGGTCGATGCTTTATCCACCGCGCCACCACAGGTCAGGCAACAAAGCTTTTTAAAAAACAGAATACCCCATGCTAATAAAGACAAATTATAATAGGCACTGTAATATACTAGCTTGTAAAATATAAATTAAAATGGCCATTACAGAACACAATTGGGCAATATTAAGAGCCTTAAAAATGTTCATTCTCTTTAACTCAAAAATTTTACTTATAGGAATACCACTTATAAGATTATCAAGGGAAAAATTCAACATAGAGAATAATTTATGTACAAATATGTTTACCAGAGTAGTGCTTATTCTAGTAGCATTTAGAAATAACTAAAAGTTCAGCAATAGCAGAATGATGAAATAAACCACAAATTATTTTTAAACAAGTACTTTTGAACACCTACCATACATTGTAATCTTCGAATAATTGGGGATCAATGGTAAAAAAAATTATATTGTGATAAGGTACCAAAGAATTGCAAAAATTAATATTAATATTTTAGAAGGAAGGGTCAGGTTTCTTTTTTCTTTTTTTTTTTTTTTTTTACAAGGACAGAGAGAGAGAGAGAGAGAGTCAGAGAGAGGGATAGATAGGGACAGACAGACAGGAACAGAGAGAGGTGAGAAGCATCAATCATTAGTTTCTCATTGCCGTTGCAATACCATAGTTGTTCATTGATTGCTTTCTCACATGTGCCTTGATCGCGGGCCTTCAGCAGAAGGAGCCACCCCTTGCTGGAGACAGCGACCTTGGGTCCAAGCTGGCGAGCTTTTGCTCAAGCTAGATGGGCCCGTGCTCAAGCTGGTGACCTTGGGGTCTCGAACCTGGGTCTTCCGGCATCCCAGTCCGATGCTCTATCCACTGCGCCACCGCCTGGTCAGGCAGGGTCAGGTTTCTTGTCCCCTCCTTTCTGTAGAGAATGAGGGAGAAGAATGTGGGAGCATCCTGGCTTACAAGGACATATTATGTACTGAGATAAGCAACCCCTTTTTACTAAAAGGCTTAAAAGGCATTTTATGATTTAGGCCAAACATTCAGAGAGATTTTGTAAATATGATTTTTATACTTGTGTGTGATTTACACCAGCTCATGATGGCCAATCACATTCATGCTCAGTGTTGAGCAGATAAAATACATTATGCTCACTTTGTTAAAGATGGCGTTGCCCATGGGGAAGGCCATTGCCCAGGTGATATTAGTTGCCCTTATGCTTGGGATGGGCGTAATTATATTATTGGGGGGGGGCAGGCTGTAAGCAGGCAGGGTCATTATAGCCCAAGGCTTAGTTTTAAGAGTAAGCTTTTCCCCCACACCCTTGACTGATTGGATGATGTAGGGTGGTGCACTCTCATGAGGAATCCTCCCATTATGCCTCAGATAAGTGACTTTGTATCAGAGACTTCCTTATTTATATAATTGGATTAAAGGTTTTGAATCTACACTATAAAGTGAGGCAGGCTGGGAGCTTGCTCTCTCTTGGTTCCTGAGATTATCATTAGAGAGGAGAGCAGAGGAAGGCCACGTGGAGGAGGCCAGGAGAAGCAGCCAATATGGTGGAGTGCTGAGTGAGAAGCCAGTTTGAGCAGAGTTTGTGCAGAGAGAAGGAGATGGGGAACAGAGGTGAATAAGTCTGGTGAGCTAGAAGCCTTTGATGCTAGGAAACCCGGATAAGTCAGTAGCTTTGTGAGCACCGAATGAGTGGGTTTTGAAGCTCAGTGTGTGTTTTTACTTGCCCACCAGATGCAAGCTAGAATTAAAGCTGAGGGCTCACCAGTTCTTGGCTCCGTTGTTTCATTACTGACAGTCCGAATCTAATGCAAACCTGCATGGGCCAGGCGGCTGTGATGGTGGCCCTGTCTCCTGGCTTTACACTTAAGAAGGGCTATTATATTGCAAATAGAGAAGTTTTTGTACTAGGTTTTGAATGAAAGGAGGAAGAAGGTAAAGAGTTAGCCAGCAGTGTGGGAGAAGGAAGAAAGATTTAAGTAGCCTTTCTTCTCCCCTTTCTTTCTCCTTAATGGGCGATTTACAAACATTTATCCTCTGACATCTTGTAAGCCCTTCCTTATCCCTCCAACCTGTATGTAATCAAGTGTATATAACTAACCTCAAAGCTATATTTGGGACTACACAATTTGGGTTAACTATACCCTGTGTCAGGACAGTAGCCACAGCCACCTGGCCCATTCGAGTTCGAATTTGATTTGGACAGACAGTAATGAAACAACAGAGCCAAGAACTGGTGGGCCATTAGCTTTAATTCCAGCTTGCATCTGGTGAGCAAGAAATACACACAGTGGGAAAACACTTCCCTTTCCATTCAGGGCTCCCAAAGCCACTACTTATCCAAGTTTCCTAGAATCAGAGGTTTCCACCTCACCAGCCTTATTCACCTCTGTTCCCCCATCTCCTTCTCTCTACACAAACTGGCTTCTCCTTCAGCACTCCGCCATCTTGGCTGCTTCTCCTCTCCTCCACGTGGCCTTTCTCTGCTCTCCTCCAGCATGGGCTCCTCTGCCCCATTTTATAGTGTAGAAATCAAAACCTTTAATCCAATATACAAACAAGGAAGTCTCTAATACAAAGTCACTTATCGGAGGCATAATGGGATTCCTCACGAGAGTACACAACTCCACATCATGCAACAAACAAGGGTGTGAGGAAAAGCTTGGTTTTGAAAAGATCTTAGTATTAAAAGGGAGGGTGCCGCGGATCAGCATGGCTCCTAAGAATGGTGAGGAATTAAGGAAACAGACTTATTAAGGGAAAAGGATGGGACCAGGAGGACTCTTCAATGCTGATGGCAATATCCAAGTGCCCCATAGCCCCAGTTTGCTTTATTATATAGTCATATGCAAATCAATGAAGTCCTTGATACAAAGTTACACAACTAAGGCTAATACATGAACTCTCCCAAGGCATAAACAGGAACCCCCCTACCATGCATAAGTGAAATCAACCAACATCTGAACAAAGAGTAAGAGGAAGGGCATGTAAATTGCTTCCAGCAACTTAAGGAAGCAAGTGAAGTGGGTGCAAATACTCAGCATCATAGCCAATATGGAGGTAGAGGGGGGAGAACTTAGCCTTTTGCTAAGCCTTGAATCTACAAAGGCTTTTTGCCATTTACGGTCCACAACATATTCCCCTTTTCTTTTTTATTTTTAATTTGTGTGCTGAGATTTGCACTCATCTGAGTTCCTAGTTTCCTAGATTCTAATTTGGAGGCAGACTAAAAAAATACAGAACAAACACAAAATTAGTATAGCCAATGCTAACAGATACCCCAACAAACATTCTAATACATCACAGTGATTAAAGCCTTTAAGCAAATTCTTAGCCAATATAACAAGAATCTATAAAAGAGTAATGTTTAACATGTTCACCAAGTCCAAGTTGGCACTAACACCATTCCAAATCCCTGCAAATGCAACCGAACCCCAGTTCAGTTCATTAAGAGCTGTCACAAGTAGCAAGAAAATAGGAAAAGTCCACAAGGCACTGGAATTGTTGTCACATTTCTATACTTTGCAGCTTGCATCCAGGTCCCAATGATTGTTGCCTCCAGATGGTAATGATTCAGGTAGACTGGAAAAGCCACCTGCAGCATATGTGGAGATGGAGTTTCCGTTCTCCTCAGCCTGGAGAGATGAGACCGAAGTGCTTTTCCCTGGAGCTCTGCAACCATGGCATGGTGAAGAAAACCTTGGGATACACTAAGCTGGGTGGCAGAGGTAAATTCGTAACAGAATTTCACAAAAAGGAGAAGGAGAGCTCTAAATTAGGAGTAGGTCCCATCCTAAAATATAAATGGGGCATTGAGGCAGGAGGAATAAAAGAAACACTATATATTAAACAAAGCAGCAGAAAATAGGACTATCAACACCCACAACAGAGATCTTCAAGGGATGAATAAAAACCCAAATATTCAGGCAAGACATAGTAAGTGGCCCTTGTGTCCGTAAGAAATGAGATCAGTTTACCTGCTACTTGGAAGAAATACCCTAGGCTTGTCCAAGTGAGATGGGGCTGCAGTCCCTGGGCACCTTTAGCCTTCAGTGGCAAGTCCCAGCAGGCTGGGCAAGGTTAGGTCACAGGTGGCTGGAGCAGAGCTGGAAGAGACTGAACCCTCCCTTAGAGGAGCGAGGATGAAGCCTACCTTCCAGTGTCCCTTTTCCCACAGCAAAGGCATGTCCTGGTGGGGGCCGAGAAGCCTGGCAGGCTTTAGCTCAATGACCCTCGTTTCCACTATTGAAACAGGGCCCAGATGGAGTCCTAGGAGGCCCCTTCGGGGCATTGGAGCCTTTAAGGGTGTATGCCAACAGCTGGTATTTCACTTGATCTCTTTTGGGCTTTTTCTGCCTCTTGGTACCTTAAAAGCCATGCTCAGAAGATATCTCTGAGGGGTTTCAGGGTCCTTATCTGCCTAAATATCTGGAGCTATTTGGAAAAACAGTGTTATTAGCTAGATCAAATAAAAGAGGTTAGAAGTTTGCAGGAGAAAAAGATTTGGCGTCTCCTGTTCATCAGCATTCAAAAGAATTTTTTTAAAAGATAAGACAGATTTGCAGGAATTACAGGATATGACTTCCTCTTTTATATTTTTTAAAATTGACCTTAAGTATTTGCTGGGTACACTTGAATAATACTTTGACTTTAAAGATTATAAGAAATACCCATAATTCGAAAGGTTTGACAAAATATAGTAAATGCTTTTCCTACATATGTAGGAGTATTGTCAGTTTTAATCAGTTTAGGAAGTCCAATAATAGAAAATGCATACAGACAATGAGCTATAACATGCTTACCAGCCTCTCCTGTTCTGGCAGAGGCTACTATAAATCCAGAATAAGTATCCACTGTAATGTGGACAAAGGACTGTTTGCCAAATGAAGGTATATGAGTAACATCCATTTGCCAAAGTTGTCCTGGTAGGAGTCCTCAAAGGTTAACTCCAAATGAAGGACTGTAGTATAGAACACCTTGGACAGGATTTAACAATCTGCCATGCTGTTTCCTGAGAAAGTTGAAACTGTTTACGCAGGGCTGCAGCATTCTGGTGATGAATAGTATGAGACTGAATTGCTTTATCTGTCATGGTTGCTCCAATAATTTTCTTTTGGGTAGCTTGATCAACAAGGGCATTCCCTTGTGCAAAAGCTCCAGAGAGCATAGAGTGAGCTCGAATATGTCCTACAAAACATGGAGCTCTATGTTGATGTACAAGTCTTTGAAGAAGGAGAAATTGCTACAATAGCTCCTCATCAGTAGTTGTCTTTAACACAGTAGTCTCTATAGTGGAAACAATGATAAGTAAATATTTGCTGTCTGTATACAGACTAAAGGAGGAATATGGTAAATGCTGAAAAGCCATGATAATGGCATGTAATTCTAGTCTTTGAGCTGATTTTAAGGTGACTGTTTCAGTATAAACTTGTCCATTGATTATTAAGGCCGCTATTCCTGAGCTGGACCCATTAGTAAAGACTGCAGGTGCTTCAGGAATGGGCTCATTAACAATTGTCCTAGGAAAGACAAATGTAGTAATTAATGAAAATTGAACTATTTTATCAGCTAGGTAGTGAGAATCAATTTGGCCTGTAAAATTTGCAAAAACAATTTGCCATTTAGTGGAAGTTTCCTAGAGCTATTGTTGTTGATCCTTTGAAAAAAGAACAACAATTTGAGGCTCAAAACCTGTAAGCTGTAAAAGTCGCCCACACCCCTTGATAATCAAGGAGGCAACAAGATCAAAATACAGAGATAAAACTTTCTTAGAAGTAACAGCTAAATGAATCTATTCAATAGGACCTGAAGCTTGCCACAATAATCCTGTTGGAGTGTAATTTAAGGGACAAATTAGTAAGGCAATTGATTCTTCAGGATTTATGCGTTTTAGTTGTGCTTGTTGCAAGACTTTTTCTACAAGCTTTAAAGCTTGCTGTCCCACACCTGTAAGTAGCTGAGGAGAAGCTGGTTCAGCCAAACCTCGAAGAATATCAAAAAGTGGTTTCAGTTTTCCAGTAGTTAATTTCAAAGAAGGTATAAGCCAATTAATGTCTCCTAATAATTTCTGGAAATCGTTTAAAGTTTGCAAATGATCTGTCCTGATTTCTAGTTGCTGTCGACAAATTTGTTGTCCCTCAATAATTTGTCCTAAATAAGAAAAAGATAAATATTGCTATACCTTTTCAAGAACTACATAAAGTTCTGATTCTTTCAGATAATATTCCAGTTGTTGCAAAATGGTCAACACAATGTCTTTATCTGGATGAGCAATAAGAATGTCATCCATATAATGAATTATGTACATCTTAGGGTGCTGCCTTTGCACTGGAGAGATAGCTTGAGCAACATATTTTCACACAAGGTAGGACTGTTAGCCATACCTTGAGGCAAAACTCTCCACTGGTATCGCTCCCATTGGAGCCTAGAAATTAAATGAAGGAACACTGAATGGAAAACACTTGCAATTATGAGAGCTTAAAGGAATAGTAAAAAGGCAATCCTTCAAGTCAATAATTACAAGGTGATAATTCCATGGAATGGCAGTAGGAGAAGGAAGTCCTAGCTGGAGAGGACCCATAATTTCCATAGTCTTATTTATTGCTCTCAAATCTTGTAATAGCCTCCAGTTTCCTGATTTCCTTTTAACGACAAATATAGGCATATCCATGGGCTATTAGATGGTTCAACGTGCCCAAGCTGTAGCTGCTCTTGTACCAATTCATCAGCTGCCATAAGTTTCTTCTGAGAAAGGGGCCATTGGTCTACCCATACAGGATTATCTGATTTCCAAGTAATTGGGTTTGCACAATGCATTATTGGGGTAGCAGGAGCTACTAAGGCCCTTATACTAAATTTTGATATCCTAATCCATGCCTTCTGGTATTGGGTGCCACTTCTATGGGGGTGAGAATTCCCCAATGTTCTTTTGCTAGTCCCTTAGTGGACAAAAATCCCTGATCAAGCATTTCAGTGTTGACTAAACTATTAGGAGTGACAAGCAACGCCCCCATATTTTTCAAAACATCTCTACCCCACAGATTAACTAGCAATCCAGGCAGCACATAAGACTGAAAAGATCCAGAATGAACTTCTTTATCTTCCCATTGTAAAAAAACTAAAACTTTGTTGAGGGGATTTACTCTGCTCTATACTTTGTAATTCTGTGGCTGCTGCATGAGTGGGCCAGGAAGGAGGCTAATGTAGCTTAGCAATAACAGATACATTAGCTCCAATATCTGAAAGTTCTTTAAATTTATGCCCTTGTATTGTTAGCTCCATTTTAGGGCGTTCCTGGCCTATTTTTGGAATTCAATTGGCAAAATCAGAGGAGGCGAATCCTCAATTTTCTCGGAGTCCCTTTTGCAGGGTTTGGTCCGAAAAGCAGAATTAGCATTCTTATACTCTTCTTCTAACTGCCTGAAGCAGCTTGAGACAAATTCTTGAAATGACTTATTAGGGCCCTGCTTAATTTTGCTCAATGTTTTTGTCTTGCCTACCTGAGTATAACCTTATATATAAACAAGACAATTTACGCACAAAAATCACAAGTATAACTATGATTAATTCTAATACTTGAGTTGCTATTTGGCTCCTTATTGAATATACCTCACAATGCACTAACCAAATTAGTAAGTCTTAAGGATTTACATGCTATTCTATTTAAATTTAAATGAGCGCTCCTTACAAGTTCTAAAATCACTTTATTTTTTCTAAATATTAGAGCCAACATTTCCAATTTTTTGCATGCAGAAACAAAGAACTTAATTTAGGCCTTAAAAAAGACACATTTTAGACAACATTAAACAAAGACTAAACAGAAACAAGAGTTAGACGAACCAGACAAACCAGAGAGAAACCCAGGATTTCAGAGCACAACCAGATTAGAAAGATGCCGGCCTAATTTTAGTCAGGGCATTTTCTGACAGAGGGACTGAAGGATGGGACTAAACAAAATCTCCCCGAGAAAATTTGCTTTTGGCAGCTGCTGGGATATTTTCTATAGTCAGATCCAACACAGGTCCCCTGTCTCAATTTCCAGGAAAAGAATAAGAAAGAAACAAAATGATATTTCAGAAGATTGTAGTTAGAACATTAAAGAAAATCAGACCATAAAGGAAAAGCTGTCAGTTTCCTAATACCTGAGTGTAAAGCCAGTAGCCAGGGCCACCATCACAGACACCTGGCCCATGCGGGTTCCCATTAGATTCGAACAGTTGGTAATGAAACAATGGAGCCAAAAACTGGTGAGCCATCAGCTTTAATTCTAGCTTGCACCTGGCGGGCAAGCAAAAATACACATTGGGCTCCAAAATCCACACATTCAGTGCTCACAAAGCTACTGACTTATCCGAGTTTCCTAGAATCAAAGGTTGCTAGCTCACCAGACTTATTCCCCTCTGTTTCCCATCTCCTTCTCTCTACACAAACTCTGCACAAACTGGCTTCTTCCTCAGCATTCTACTATCTTGGCTGCTTCCTCTCCTCCATGTGGCTTTACTCTGCTCTCCTTTCTAATACTTCAGGAACCGAGAGAGAGAGAGATCAAGCTACTGATCTCTCCCACTATATACCGTAGAATCAAAACCTTTTAATCCAATTATGCAAACAAGGAAGTCTCTGTATAATGGGATTCCTCAGGAGAGTGCACCACCCTACATCATCCAATCAGTCAAGGGTGTGGAGAAGAGCTTACTCTTAAAACTAAGCCCTAGGCTATAACGACCTGGCTTGCCCACAGCCTGTCCCAGAACACACATTAATATCAACGAACTTCCATGTGGGCAGCGCCATCTTCAACAAAGTGAGCATAATATATTTTATCTGCCCAACACTGAGTCTCCTATCCATTCTCAAATTCTATAGTTGCTGTAACCGGCAGCTCAGGTTGACTATGCTGAGATTTCTCCCCTACTTCAATGGCCTTTTCATGAAAGTCTGACTTTCACAGCAAATAATCACCCCCGGAGAGACAAGCACGAGCAATTGCCTTCCAGTCATTTGGGGGAAGAGCCTTTGCACTAATAGTATCTAAATAAACCAAGTGGAAAAGGGGCAGTAGGCTCATACTGAACATAACCAAGTTTAATTTTTTTCAGAGTTCTAAAGGGTACAGGTTCATGTTCTTGCACTAGTCTCCCCATATCGTCCTGTCTTTCTACAACAGGAAAACAGGTAAAGCTATTTATTGTTTCCCCTATATTTTGAGCCTGGTCTATAGATTGTTGGAGAGGGGATTTCCAAGATATTGAGCTATAGACTCCGGAATCAGCCCAATAAGGGAATGGAGCAGAGGGTTGAAGTAGGAAGGAGCTGAGGGCAGCGGAGGCCCCACGGCTAAGGCAGCCATAACCACGGATTTTTTATCCCCTGAGTCATCCTCAGACTCCAAGTTATCCTCGTATTCGTATCTCTCTGTTTCCAGCTCACCCTGATACTCTTCAGACAACGATTTGTTCTCACATGGAAACATTTCTACAAAAAAGTTTCTAATTTTTTACCCTAACTGGCCCATAATTTTTTTTTTTTACTCCCGAATATACTTTCCCAAAAAACTTTCTTTACTTACTGTTGGGCAGATAAAATATATTATGCTCACTTTGTTAAAGATGGCGCTGCCCACATGGAAGTTCGTTGATATTAATGTGTGTTCTGGAACAGGCTGTGGGCAGGCTGGGTCGTCATAGCCTAAGGCTTAGTTTAAGAGTAAGCACTTCCCCACACCCTTGACTGATTGGATAATGTAGGGTGGTGCACTCTCCTTAGGAATCCCATTATACAGAGGCTTCCTTGTTTGTATAATTGGATTAAAGGTTTGGATTTTCTAGGCTATAAACTGGGGCAGTCTGGGAGCTTGATCTCTCTCTCTCTCTTGGTTCCTGAGTTCCTGAGGTTAGTATTAGAGAGGAGAGCAGATTAAGGCCACGTGGAGGAGAGAAGCAGCCAAGATGGCAGAGTGCTGATGAAGAAGCCAGTTTGTTAAGAGTTTGTGCTGGAGGACATGGGAAACAGAGGTGAATAAGTCTGGTGAGCTAGAAACCTTTGATTCTAGGAAACTCGGATAAGTCAGTAGCTTTGTGAGCACTGAATGTGTGGGTTTTGGAGCCCAGTGTGTGTTTTTGCTTGCCTGACGGGTGCAAGCTAGAATTAAAGCTGATGGCTCACCAGTTCTTGGCTCTTGTGTTTCATTGCCATCTGTTCGAATCCAATGTGAACCTGCATGGGTCAGGCTGCTGTGATAGTGGCCTCGACTACTGACTTTACACTTACTGTGCACACTTCACTTGGGGAGTTCCATCACCTGCCTTCAGTTTAGTTTCCTCGTACTCAAGTCTTCTGTTCAGGTGCCACTTGCCGTGGACCAACATGAATCCTAAGAACCGTGTGGAATTAAGGAAACAGGCTTATTAAGAAAAAAGGACGGGCCTGACCTGTGGTGGCGCAGTGGATAAAATGTCGACCTGGGAACACTGAGGTCGCCAGTTCAAAACCCTGCACTGGTCTGGTCAAGGCACATATGGGAGTTGATGCTTCCAGCTCCTTCCCCCTTTCTCCCTTTCTCTCTCTCACTCTGTGTCTCCTCTCTAAAATGAATAAAATAAAAAAATAAAAAAAATAAAAAAAAAAGAATTAAAAAAAAAAAAAAAAGGAAAAGGACGGGATGGGACCGGGAGGACTCTTCAATCCTGATGGCAATATCTGAGTGCCCCATAGCCCCAGTTTGCTTTATTATATAGTCATATGCAAATCAATAAAGTCCTTGATACAAAGTTGCACATCTGAGGCTAAAACAGAAACTCTCCCAAGGCATAAACAGGAACCCCCCTACCATGCATAAGTGAAATCAACCAACATCTGAACAAACAAAGAGTAAGAGGAAGGGCATGTAAATTGCTTCCAGCAACTTAAGGAAGCAAGTGAAGTGGGTGCAAATACTCAGCATCATAGCCAATATGGAGGAGGAGGGGGGAGAACTTAGCCTTTTGCTAAGCCTCGAATCTACAAAGGCTTTTTGCTATTTACCGTCCACAACAGGAGAGAAAGGCTTAGTCTTAAAACTAAACCCTAAGCCAGTGGTAGTCAACTGGTCCCTACCGCCCACTAGTGGGCGTGCCAGCTTTCATAGTGGGCGGTAGTGGAGCACCAAAGAATAAATAAAAAAGATAGACTTAGCCTGACCTGTGGTGGCGCAGTGGATAAAGCGTCGACCTGGGAACACTGAGGTAGCCGGTTCAAAACCCTGCACTGGTCTGGTCAGGGCACATATGGGAGTTGATGCTTCCAGCTCCTCCCCCCTTTCTCTATCTCTCTTTTTTACTCCATGTCTCCTCTCTAAAATGAATAAATAAAAAAATGAATAAATAAATAAAGGTAGATTGAACTATAGTAATTTGCTTCATAAAGATTTATTCTGCCAATGCCAGGCCGCACCCATATCCAGAGCAGGACTGCAAGGTGAACAGCCTCTGGCATGTTGGAACAATGTAGACAGAGTGAACGAAGATGGCGATGGAGTAGGCAGACGTACCAACTTCCAACTCCCAGAACCAAAGTGGATTATAACTCAATTTTAAGAACCATCATCTGGATAAACCAACTTTGAACTAAACTAAGTGGACTCTTCAACCAAGGAACACTGCAGAAGCCACATTAAGACTGGTAGGAATAGCGAAAATGCGAAGAGGGCTGCCCAGCTCCCCGGAGCGAATGGCAGCCCTGAGAGGTCCGCGTGGCGGGAGGAGAGTTTGGCGGAGAGGGAGGGACCTGGGTCCCAGGAACCAAGCCCCAGCCTGCAGTCCCAGAGCCTAGAAAAGGCGTTTGGACAGTAGTGAGCTCTGAAACAAGTGAGGATACTGTTTGTGAAAAAGAGAGAGTTTTCTCAGACCCAAGATTCTTTTTAAAGGAACAGCGCAGAAAATCTCTCTCACAATCACGCACCCGGAGCTCCAGGGAACGGGGACAGAGGAGAGGAACAGAGCAGCGGGAAGAGAGAGTGGACTGAAGGCACGGGGACAATCTTAGGGACAGCCACCCTGACCCCTGGGCTAAGTCAATTCCCTAATCGAAAACTAATATTTCCCCTGGAACTAGCAATACCAGCAAAGGGAGACAGGACACTAGCCAAACAAGCTCTGCAGCGGCAATTAGAGCAGAGCTGCTTAGAGGGAGGGAGCTCCCAGGCCTCCAGTGTGGAAACTTAGGGCACTTCCATCTCTCTGAGGGTTGCTGAAGGGATGGTGGCGGCAGGACGCTGAAATGCGGTCCTGTCGGTGTGGTTGGAGGCACAACCTATGTGAGCTCGGTCTAGCCCAGCAGGGGTGGAGGGGATGCACAAGAGTGGTCCGGCAGCTGCGGGCCCGCCTGTAATCCCACCTGCGGAAAAAAAACAGGCAGAGATCTGTTCTGCGACCCTGCGCAAGCCGGCCCTGACCCCGGGGACAGGGCTAGGACAAGGGACGGGCAGGGGGCTCGTGGCTGAGCTCACACCTCCAACCCCGCCTGGCCGTGGTTTGCCATCCTGTGTGTGCGAGCGGGCTCCTAAAGCGGTGGCGGGGTAGACCCCGAGACGAGCAGAAGTTCACGGCTGAGCTCATGCTACTAGCCCTGCCCAGACTGAGAAACGCGGATTGCCATTCTACGTGCGCAAGCGGGCTCCGAACGTGGGGGCGGAGTAGAGTCCGGAACGATCAGAAGCTCGCAGCTGAGCTCACACCAGCAAACACGCCCGGCACAATAAACTGCGGTTTCCGGTTTCCGACCCTGCGCAGGAGGGCCCTGGCCTCGAGGGCGAGGCTAAATTCTGGACGGACAAAGGCTCACAGCTGAGAGCATGTCAAAAGCCCAGCCCAACCCGCAAAACTATGGCAAGCAGGCTCTGACTGCGGGTGCTGGACAGAAGCCTTCCGGAAACAGGCTGGGTCCGCAGCTGAACAAAGGTGCTCACCTCTGCCCTTGGTGCTGAGGCTTGTGGCTTGAGTGACAGCCCCTCCTGTGGAGGAGAGGCGGAAATCACAGCAACAGCCGCAGTAGGCTGACGCTGGTAACGCCCATACCAAACCGCTCAGTAGCAGGAGAGGGGGTGGCAGGTCTGCAGATAGATCACACCTAGAGAACACAAAAGCAACACCTACTGGACTCCAGTGGCCACAACTTGCTTATACACAGATAAAATGGGCAGGCAGAGGAATGTAAACCAAATGAATCAAGAGAAATCCCCAGACAAGGACCTGAATGAACCAGATATAACCAAACTACCAGAAATAGAATTTAGAATAATGATAGTTAGGATGTTCAAAGAAATTAGAGCAACAATGGATAGTCACTATGAATACCTAAATAAAGAGATAACAAGTATAAAAAACGAAATTGAAATAATAAAAAAGAATCAGACAGTAATGACAAATACAGTATCAGAACTGAAAACCACAATGGAAGGAATTAAAAGCAGGGTGAATGACGCTGAGGATCGAATCAGTGAGTTAGAGGACACAATAAACAAAGGCACAGAAGCAGAGAAGAAAAAGGAAAAGAGACTCAAAAAATGTGAGGAACTCTAAGGGAGCGCTGTGACAACATGAAGAGAAACAACATTCACATCATAGGGGTGCCTTAAGAAGAGGAAAGAGGACAGGAAATGGAAACTTTGTTCAATCAAATCATAGCAGAAAACTTCCCTAAATTAAGGCTGGGAAACATTCCACACGTTCAAGAAGCACACAGAACTCCATTAAAGAGAAACCCAAAAAGATCTACACCAAGACACATTATAGTTAAAATACCAAAGCTAATGGATAAAGAAAAAAATCTTAAAAGCTGCTAAAGAAAAAAAGACTATCACCTACAAAGGAGCCCCCATAAAGATGACATCGGACTTCTCAACAGAAACACTTGAGGGCAGAAGGGAATGGCAAGATATAATCAAAGTAATGCAGAACAAGAACCTACAACCAAGACTACTCTATCCAGCAAGGCTAACGTTTAAAATTGAAGGAGAAATAAAGAGCTTCCCAGACAAAGAAAGCCTCAAGGAATTCATTAAAAGCAAACCAATTCTGCAAGAGATACTAAAGGGCCTGTTGTGAACAGTTCAAAGGGAGGAAAGAATATAGCAAAAAAAATAAAATAAAAATACAGCTTTAAAGAACAAAACGGCAATAAACAACTACATATCAATAATAACCTTAAATGTAAGTGGATTAAATGATCCAATCAATAGACATAGGGTAGCTGCGTGGATAAAGAAACAGGACCCATACATATGCTGTCTACAAGAGACACACCTTAAAACAAAAGATGCACATAGACTGAAGGTAAAGGATGGAAAAAAATATTTCATGCAAATGGAAATGAAAAAAAAGCAGGGGTAGCAGTACTTATAGCTGACAAAATAGACTTTAAAACAAAGGCTGTAGTAAGAGATAAAGAAGGACACGACATAATGATAAAGGGAACAATTCAACAGGAAGATATAACTATTATAAATATCTACGCACCAAATATAGGAGCCCCGACATACATAAAGCAGACTTTGATGGATATAGAGGGCGAGATCGACAGCAATACTATCATAGTAGGGGATTTCAATACCCTTCTAACAACACTGAATAGATCCTCAAGAAAGAAAATAAATAAATAAACAGCAGACTGAAAGGAGACACTAGATCAACTTGATTTAATAAATATCTTCATAACTTTTCACCCTAAAGCAGTAGAATATACATTCTACTCATGCGCTCATGGTACGTTTTCTAGGATAGACCACATGTTAGGACACAAAAATGGTCTCAATAAATTTAAGAAGATTGAAATCATATCAAGCATTTTCTCTGATCACAATGCCATGAAACTAGAAATTAACCACAAAAGAAAAACTGAAAAATACTCAAACACTTGGAAACTAAATAGCATGATATTAAATAATGAATGGATTAACAATGAGATCAAAGAAGAAATAAAAAAGTTTCTAGAAACAAATGATAATGAGCATACATCATCTCAAAATTTATGGGACACAGCAAAAGCAGTACTGAGAGGGAAGTTCATTGCACTACAGGCATATAAGAAATTAGAAAAAGCTCAAATAAGCAACCTGACCCTGAAGCTAAAAAAACTAGAAAAACAACAACAAATAAAACCGAGGACAAGTAGAAGAAAGGAAATAATAAAGATCAGAGCAGAAATAAATGACATAGAGGCTAAGGAAACAATACAGAGGATCAATGAAACCAGAAGCTGGTTCTTTGAAAAGGTAAACAAGATTGATGAACCTTTAACTAGACTCACCAAAAAAAAAGAGAGAGGACTCAAATAAATAAAATTAGAAAGGACAGTGGAGAAATAACAATGGACACAACAGAAATACAAAGCATTGTAAGAAAATACTATGAAGAACTCTATGCCAAAACATTAGACAATCTTGATGAAATGGACAAATTTCTTGAATCATATAAACTTCCAAAAATTAATCTGGAAGAATCAGAACACCTAAACAGACCAATTACAACAAATGAGATCAAAACAGTTATCAAAAGACTCCCAAAAAAGAAATGTCCTGGGCCTGATGGCTTCACAAGTGAATTCTATCAAAAATTCAAAGAAGAACAAACTCCTATCCTCCTCAAGCTATTTCAAAAAATTCAAGAGGACGGAAGACTTCCAAACTCCTTTTATGAGGCGAGCATAATTCTGATCCCAAAGCCGGGCAAAGACAACACAAAGAAAGAAAATTATAAGCCTATATCCCTGATGAATTTAGACGCTAAAATTCTCAACAAAGTATTAGCCAACTGGATCCAGCAGTATATGAAAAAAATCATACACCATGATCAAGTGGGATTTATTCTGGAGAGGCAAGGCTGGTTCAATATTCGCAAATCAATCAATGTGATTCATCACATAAACAAAAGGAAGGACAAAAATCACATAATAATTTCAATAGATGCAGAAAAGGCATTTGATAAAATCCAGCACTCATTCATGCTAAAAACTCTCAGTAAAGTGGGAATACAGGGAACATTCCTTAACATGATAAAGGACATCTACGACAAACCCACAGCAAACATCATACAAAATGGACAAAAATTAAAAGCAATCCCTTTAAGATTAGGAACCAGGCAGAGTTGCCCACTTTCACTACTCTTATTCAACATAGTTCTGGAAGTCCTAGCTATAGTAATCAGACAAGAAGAAGAAATAAAAGGCATCCAAATTGGAAAAGAAGAGATAAAACTGTCACTATTTGCAGATGATATGATATTGTATATAGAAAACCCTAAAGTCTCAGTCAAAAAACTACTGGACCTTATAAATGAATTCAGCAAGGTGGCAGGATATAAAATTAATACTCAGAAATCAGAGGCATTTCTATATACCAACAATGAACTGTCAGCAAAAGAAATTAAGGAAACAATCCCCTTCACTATTGCATCCAAAAAAATAAAATACCTAGGAGTAAATTTAACCAAGGAGGTTAAGGACTTGTACTCGGAAAATTATAAAACATTGATAAAAGAAATCAAGAAAGATACAAACAAGTGGAAGCATATACCGTGCTCATGGCTTGGAAGAATAAACATCATTAAAATGTCTATATTACCCAAAGCAATTTATAAATTCAATGCAATGCCAATTAAAATACCAATGACATACTTCAAAGATATAGAACACACATTCCAAAAATTTATATGGAACCAAAAAAGAACACGAATAGCCTCAGCAATCTTAAAAAGAAAAAATAAAGCAAGAGTTATCACTCTTCCAGATATCAAGGTTTACTACAAGGCCATTATACTCAAGATAGTTTGGTATTGGCATAAGAACAGGCACATTGATCAATGGAACAGAACAGAGAACCCAGAAATAAACCCACACCTTTATGGACAACTGATATTTGACAAAGGAGGAAAGAACATACAATGGAGTAAAGACAGCCTCTTTAACAAATGGTGCTGGGAAAATTGGGCATCTACCTGCAAAAAAATGAAACTAGACCATCAACTTACACCATTCAAAAAAAAACAAATTCAAAATAGATAAAAGACTTAAACATAAGCCGTGAAACTATAAGCATCTTAGAAGAAAACATAGACAGCAAGCTTTCCGACATCTGTAGCAGCAATATATTTGCCGATTTATCTCCACCGGCAAATGAAATAAAATGCAAGATAAACAAATGGGACTATATCAAACTAAAAAGTTTTTGCACAGCTAAAGACAATAAGAACAGAATAAAAAGACAAACCACACAATGGGAGAACATATTCGACAGTACGTCTGATAAGTGGTTAATAACCAAAATTTATAAAGAACTTATAAAACTCAACACCAGGAAGACAAACAATCCAATCAAAAAATGGGCAAAGGAAAGGAATAGAAATTTCTCCAAAGAAGATATACAGATGACCAAAAGACATATGAAAAAATGCTCAAAATCACTAATCATTAGAGAAATGGAAATTAAAACCACAATGAGATATCACCTCACACCAGTCAGAATGGCTCTCATCAGCAAAACAACACAGAGTAAGTGTTGGCGAGGATGCGGAGAAAAGGAAACCCTTCTGCACTGCTGGTGGGAATGCAGACTGGTGCAGCCACTGTGGAAAACAGTTTGGAGATTCCTCAAAAAATTAAAAGTCGAACTGCCTTTTGACCCGGCTATCCCACTTTTAGGAATATACCGTAAGAACACAATAACACTGTTCAAAAAGAAGAAATGCGCCCCCATGTTCGTGGCAGCATTGATCACAATAGCGAAGATCTGGAACTAGCCCAAGTGTCCGTCAGAAGACGCGTGGATTAAAAAGCTTTGGTACATATATACTATGGAATACTACTCAGCCATAAGAAATGATGACATCGGATTATTTACAACAAAATGGATGTACCTTGATAACATTATACGGAGTGAAATAAGTAATTCAGAAAAAAAAAAACTGAGAACAGCATGATTTCATATATAGGTGCGACATAAAAGTGAGATTATGAGACATGGACAAGATTGTGGTGCTTACGGGTCCGGGGAGGGCGGGGAGGGTGGGATAGGGAGGAGGGGAGGGGCACAGGGAAAACTAGATAGAAGGTGACAAAGGACAATTTGACTTTGGGTGACGGGTATGCAACACAATTGAATGATAAGATAATCTGGAGATGTTTTCATTGTTCATATGTACCCTGATTTATTGGTGTCACCCCATTAAAGTTAATTTAAAAAAACCTGAAGACAGAAAAAAAAGAAAAAAAAAGATTTATTCTGCCAAACATAGCAAAAATTCGACATAAAGTACTTGGTAAGTAATTATTATTATATGCTTTAACTTGCTGTAACTCTGCTTTATAAATCTTATAAAGTTCTTTCCTACTGTATAAATCACCATTACTGTGGAACCTGTGGGCAGTAGGTATAAAAAGGTTGACTACCCTACCTTAAGCTATACCCTTCCTGCTTACCGACTGTCTGAATCTAATGCAAACCTGCACGGGTCAGGCAGCTGTGATGGTGCCTGCAGCTCCTGGCCATACAGCATCAATGAAGTAATGAAATAAAGGACTCCAATTTTACACAACAATACATGAACAAAGTTAGTGTATGAAAGAAGCAGCAATTGAAAATGTAATAGAATGAATACAGTTTTCAATAAATGATGCTGAGGTTACAGGCTAACTATCTGGAAAAGACAAAGTTTGAAACAGACGTCACACCTTACACCAAAGGAGTATGTGTGATTCTGTCAGGAAGGAAGAAATGTTACTCTACTATTCCAGGTTCTTCTGGCTGGTCTAAGAAATAAAAAAAAATTAACCAAATTTAATTAATATATAGAGGGGTTCCATAAGAATATAGGGGCCCAAGGGCAAGGTGTGCAGTTGAGACATATGCTAAAAAAGAAGGACGTCATTATTTGAGACTTCAAAAGGGAGGAAGGCAATTCACATCAGGATTAAAAACAAATGTTTAATGAACAAATGTTTGCTGCTCTACACCCTGCTAAGTCTTCTGACCACACCTAGTTCACATTATACTATGGTTATTGTAAAGCCAGTAGCCGGGACTACCATCACAGCAGCCCGACCCACACAGGTTCGCATTGGATTCGAACAGTCGGTAATGAAACACAGGAGCCACGAACTGGTGAGCCATCAGCTTCAATTCTAGCTTGCACCCGGCGGGCAAGCAAAAACACACACTGGGCTCCAAAACCCACACATTCAGTGCTCACAAAGCTACTGACTTATCCGAGTTTCCTAGAATCAAAGCTTTCCAGCTCACCAGACTTATTCACCTCTGTTTCCCATCTCCTCCTGCACAAACTCTTAACAAACTGGCTTCTTCCTCAGCACTCTGCCATCTTGGCTACTTCTCCTCCACATGGCCTTAATCTGCTCTCCTCTCTAATACCAACCTCAGGAACTCAGGAACCAAGAGAGAGATCAAGCTATTGGTCTCTCCCACTTTATAACATAGACTCAAAACCTTTAATCCAATTATACAAACAAGGAAGTCTCTGATACAAAATCACCCATCTGAGGCATAATGGGATTCCTCCCTACATCACCACCCTACATCATCCAATCAGTCAAGGGTGTGGAGAAGAGCTTACTCTTAAACAAAGCCTTAAGCTATAATGACCCGGCCTGCTTACATTACAACTTTTCCCCCACAGCCATCACAAGCATAAGGGCAAATAATATCACCTGAGTGATGGGCTTCCATGTGGGCAGCACCATCTTTAACAAAGTGAGCATATTATATTTTATCTGCCCAACAGTTATCTATGGTGATAAGTCCCTCCCTGGAACAGGCCCTCTGTCTAAATTATTTAATGCAGTAAGGAGGAAGGTCACCATATTTTCCTGAGTCTTTTGTTTCTTGAAATAATCCTCGTTGCAGAAAGACACATTTTGGGTGGCAAATTTGTTTCCCTACAGAAAAATATATTTAAATATTTTAAAAAATTAATCTATAAAAGTCCTAGAAATACAGGTGATTTCTTTCTAGTAATCCTGGCTCAAAAGACTTTCTAAAAAAGGCATAAACCCAGACACCATGGAGAACAATTATCCATGTTTAAATGGCTTGACTAAAAATAAGTTTGTTGCAGGGCAAAATTAACACACACAAAATCAAAAATCAAATGAAAAGCCAGAAAAAAGTAACTGCAAACTAGGCTACAGAGTAAAGGGGTTATTTCTTTACTTTACAACAATATTATAAAAATCAGTAAGAAAAATACAACAACCCAACTGAAAATTAAACAAAAGATGCAGAAGGCTGTTCATAGGGGTGGAAGTGGCAAATGCAAATTACTTATTAACTAAAGAAAGGATGCCCCACCTTGCTCATTATTAGGGGAATGCAAATTAAAACAACAATAAGATACAATTTTTCACCACACAGAGTGCAAAAGACCCAAAATGTATAGTGTTAATGTTGGGCAGATAAAATATATTATGCTCACTTTGTTAAAGATGGAGCTGCCCACATGGAAGCCCATCACCCAGGTGATATTATTTGGCCTTATGCTTGGGATGGGTGTGGGGGAAAGGCTGTAATGTAAGCAGGCCAGGTTGTTATAGCCTAAGGCTTAGTTTAAGAGTAAGCTCTTCCCCACACCCTTGACTGATTGGATGATGTAGGGTGGTGCACTCTCCTGAGGAATCCCATTATGCCTCAGATGGGTGACTTTGTATCAGAGACTTCCTTGTTTGTAAATTGGAGTTAGGTTTTGATTCTACGATATAAAGTGGGAGAGACCAGTAGCTTGATCTCTCTCTCTCGGTTCCTGGGTTCCTGAGATTAGTATTAGACAGGAGAGCAGAGTAAGGCCATGTGAAGGCCAGGAGAAGCAGCCGAGATGGCAGAGTGCTGAGGAAGAAGCCAGTTTGCTAAGAGTTTGTGCAGGAGGAGATGGGAAACAGAGGTGAATAAGTCTGGTGAGCTGGAAAGCTTTGATGCTAGGAAACTCGGATAAGTCAGTAGCTTTGTGATCACTGAATGTGTGGGTTTTGGAGCCCAGTGTGTGTTTTCGCTTGCCCGCCGGGTGCAAGCTAGAATTAAAGCTGATGGCTCACCAGTTCTTGGCTCCTGTGTTTCATTGCCATCTGTCCGAATCAAATGTGAACCTGCACTGGTCAGGCAGCTGTGATGGCGGCTGTAAAGACAGTAGTCGGGGCCACCATCACAGCCGCCTGGCCCACGCAGGTTCACATTAGATTCGAACAGTCAGCAATGAAACACAGGAGCCACGAACTGGTGAGCCATCAGCTTTATTTTAGCTTGCACCCGGCAGGCAAGCAAAAACACACACTGGGCTCCAAAACCCACACATTCAGTGCTCACAAAGCTACTGACTTATCCGAGTTTCCTAGAATCAAAGATTTCTAGCTCACCAGACTTATTCACCTCTGTTTCCCATCTCCTCCTGCACAAACTCTTAACAAACTGGCTTCTTCCTCAGCACTCTGCCATCTCGACTGCTTCTCCTGCACATGGCCTTAATCTGCTCTCCTCTCTGAAACTAATCTCAGGAACCCAGGAACCGAGAGAGAGAGATCAAGCTACTGTTATCTCCTACTTTATAGCAGACTCAAAACCTTTAATCCAATTATACAAACAAGGAAGTCTCTGATACAAAGTCACCCATCTGATGCATAATGGGATTCCTCCCTATATCACCACCCTACATCATCCAATCAGTCAAGGGTGTGGGGAAGAGCTTACTCTTAAACTAAGCCTTAGGCTATAACGACCCTGCCTGCCCACAGCTTGTTCCAGAACACACATTAATATCAACGAACTTCCATGTGGGCAGCGCCATCTTTAACAAAGTGAGCATAATATATTTTATCTGCCGAACAGGGGATATATCTACAGATACAGTCAAGTGTCAACATAGCTGAAGAAAGATGTTATCACAGAATTGGTTGTAATAGCAAAGACTGCATAAAAATATGTGTGCTTATCAATGGGGTTATTAACACAATGGAATGCCAGAGAAACAAAAAGAATGAGGTAGATCACTGTGTGCTGATATAGAAGGTTGTCCAAAATATATCATGAAGTGAAAAAAATGATTGATGGTTCAATCATTACTTTTTCATTGCCATTACGACACCATAGTTGTTCATTGATTGCTTTCTCACATGTGCCTTGACCGCGGGCCTTCAGCAGACCGAGCAACCCCCTGCTGGAGCCAGCGACCTTGGGTCCAAGCTGATGAGCTTTTGCTCAAGCCAGATGGGCCCGCGCTCAAGCTGGCAACCTCGGGGTCTCGAACCGGGGTCTTCCGCATCCCAGTCCAATGCTCTATCCACTGCGCCACCGCTTGGTAAGGCTGCACAAATAATTTAACACTTAACAGTAACTGCTTCTCGGGAGGGAGACTAGGGGGTCTAGGATGTGAGGGAAATTTTCTTTTCCTTTGATGAACTCAGAAAATCTAAGTAAGCAATCATTTTAATTTAGAAAGAATTGGGAATGTGTTTTTTTTCTTAAACCATTTTGTATTAACTATGCAGATAAGATTATTTTTCATCAGCCCTGGCCGGCTGGCTCCTTGGTAGAGCATTGGCCCGTTGTGTGGAAGTCCCTGGTTCGATTCTCGGCCAGGGCACACAGGAGAAGCATCCATCTTCTTCTCCACCCTTCCCCCTCTCCTTCCTCTCTATCTCCCTCTTTGCCTCCCACAGCCAAGGCCCCATTGGAGCAAAGTTGGCCCGGGTGCTGAAGATGACTGCATGGCCTCCACCTCAGGCCCTTGAATGGCTCTGTTTGCAAGGTAGCAATGCCCCAAATGGGCAAAGTGTCGCCCCCTAGTGGGCTTGCTGGGTGGATCCTGGTTGGACACATGCAAGAGATTGTCTCTCTGCCTCCCTGCTTCTCACTTTAGAAAAATAAAAACAACAATAACAAAACCGATTATTTTTTTATCATGCCTTTCTCAGAAATGTGTGTGTGGAGAGGGCTGTGACAGATTGAGTGGGGTGGGGTGGGTGGAAACATATGTCAAGAAGACAAAAGAAATTTGTTGCAAAATAAATACAGATAACCAGATACCAGACAATATCTTATAATTACATTTATCTGCATCCTACAAAATTTGTCATATAATATTTCTTTTTTAAATTTTTATTTATTTATTTAAAAAATATTTTTAAGACTTTATTCATGTGTGAGAGAGAGATAGAGAAGGGGGGTGGAGCAGGGATATCAACTCCCATGTATGCCTTGACCCAGCAAGCCCAGGGTTTTGAACTGGCAACCTTTGTGTTCCAGGTCGACGCTTTATCCACTGTGCCACCACAGGTCAAGCTAATATTTCTTTAAAAATATTCTACTGATTTGAGAAAAATAGAAGAAAGGAGAGGGGAGAAGAGAGAAAGAAAAAGAGAAGCATCAACTTGTTTCACTTAGTGCTTTCATTTAGTTGTGCCTTCACTGATTGCTTCTCATATGTGCCCCAACCAAGGGCGGAACCCATGACCTGGACACACTGGGATGATACCTTATCCACTTAGCCACCCAACCAGGGCAATGAAATATTTCATTTTTATTCAGATGTTATTTCTTTTATTTATTAAGTTTAAAGATTTTATTTGAGTTTAGAGAGAGGAGAGAGAGAGGGAAGAGTGGAGGAGCAGGAAGCATCAACCCATAGTAGTTCCTTCTCATATGTGCCTTGACTGGGTGAGATTAGGGTTTCAAACCGGCAACCTCAGCATTCCAGGTCAACGTTTTATCCATTATGCCACCACAGGTCAGGCATTCAAATATTACTTTAGGGATAAAATATTTTTTGTATGGCTACTGCTTTCTTTTAGGTAGTATTGCCTGATATGTAACTACTGTTTTGTTTTTCTTCAACCTTATGGATCTTTATGGTTTAATTTTGTCTCTTGTAAACAATATATGTCTTGCTTTTGTTATTCATGCAATATATCAATTTTCTTGCTCTCATTTGGTAAGATTTATCAGTTTTAACTTATGATAATTTATGTATTTGGACTTATTCCAATCATCTTATTTTTCACTTTTTAAAACCCTGATTGTGGCCCTGGCCAGTGGTTCAGGGGATAGAGTGTCAACCTGATATATGGACATCCTGGGCTCAATTCCTCGTCAGGGTGCACATGAGAAGCGACCATCAGTTTCTTTCTTCCTCCCTCTCCCTCCTCTCTCTCTTCCCTTCCATAGCCAGTGGCTCAAGTGGTCTGATCATCATCCTGGGCACTGAGGATAGCTTGGTTGGTCCAAACATCAGCCTCAGGCACTAAAAATAGCTTTGTAACCAAGCATTGGCCCAAGACAAGGGTTGCTGAGTAGATCCTGGTTGGGGCATATTAAGGAGTCTGTAAAGCCAGTAGCCGCGGTCAGGATCACAGCAACCCGACCAGTGCAGGTTCACATTGGATTCGGACAGATGGCAATGAAACACAGGAGCCACGAACTGGTGAGCCATCTGCTTTAATTCTAGCTTGCACCCGGCGGACAAGCAAAAACACACACTGGGCTTCAAAACCCACACATTCAGTGCTCACAAAGCTACTGACTTATCCAAGTTTCCTAGCATCAAAGCTTTCTAGCTCACCAGACTTATTCACCTCTGTTTCCCATCTCCTCCTGCACAAACTCTTAACAAACTGGCTTCTTCCTCAGCACTCTGCCATCTTGGCTACTTCTCCTCCACATGGCCTTAATCTGCTCTCCTCTCTAATACTAACCTCAGGAACCCAGGAACCAAGAGAGAGCGAGAGATCTGGCTACCGGTCCGCCCACTTTATAATGTAGAATCCAAACCCTTAATCCAATTATACAAACAAGGAAGTCTGATACAAAGTCACCCATCTGAGGCATAATGGGATTCCTCCCTACATCACCACCCTACATCATCCAATCAATCAAGGGCGTGGAGAATAGCTTACTCTTAAAGCTAAGCCTTAGGCTATAATGACCTGGCCTGCTTACATTACAGCCTTTCCCCCATATCCATCCCAAGCATAAGGGCAAATAATATCACCTGGGTGACAGGCTTCCATGTGGGCAGCGCCATCTTTAACAAAGTGAGCATACCATATTTTATCTGCCCAACAGAGTCTTTCTCAATCTTCTCCCTCTCACTTTATTCTTTTTTTAAGGGAGAAAGAACAAGAGAGAGAGACTCAGATGGACAGGAAGGGAGAGAGATGAGAAGCATCAACTTGTAGTTGTGTCATTTTAGTTGTTCATTGTTTGCTTTCTCATATGTGCCTTAATAGAGGGAAGATCCAGCTGAGCCAGTGACCCCTTGCTCATGCCAGCAACCTTTGGGCTCAAGCCAATGACCATGAGGTCACATCTATGATCCCATGCTCAAACCAGATGAGCCTGCGCTCAAGCTGGCAACCGTGGGGTTTTGAACCTGGGTCTTCATTGTCCCAAGTCGACACTCTATCCACTACACCACTGCTTGGTCAGGCTAACCCCCTCACTTAAAAAGAAAAATCTTGATTGTGCCTAGCCAGTGGTGGTTCAGTGGATGGAGCATCAACCAAGGACAGTGATGTCTGGGTTCAAAACCCCAAGATCACTGGCTTGAGCAGGGGTTTGCCAGCTTGAGTGTGGGATCATCAACATGATTCCAAGATCATTGGCTTGAGTCCAAAGATTGCTGGCTGAAGCTCAAGGTTGCTGGCTTGACCAAAGGATCACTGGCTGGGTTTGATTCCCGGCCAAGGCACATTAAAAAGAAAAAGAAGGAAAAGAAAATAAAAAAAACTACCTGGAACTCTGAGGTTTCTGGTTCAAAACTTTGGGCTCGCCTGGTCAAGGCATAGGAGTTGAAGCTTTCCAATCCACCTCCCTTTTTCTCTTTCCTCTCTCTCTCTCTCTCTCTCTCTCTCTCACGCACACCTCTTTCTAAAACTGAATAAATAAAATCTAAAAAAATAAGAATTTAACAGGCAAAGGATATATTAGAAAAAATATCCTGATTGTGCTGTGTCATTTAAGAAGAAGAAGGAAATAAAATTATAAATATATATGTTGGTGTTGGGCAGATAAAATATATTATGCTCACTTTGTTAAAGATGGCACTGCCCACATACAAGTCCGTTGATATTAATGTATTTTGGGGGACAGGCTGTGGGCAGGCTGGGTCGTTATAGCCTATGCCTTAGTTTTAAGAGTAAGCTTTTCCCCACACCTTGACTGATTGGATGATGTGGGGTGGTGCACTCTCCTGAGGAATCCTCCCATTATGCCTCAGATAAGTGACTTTCTATCAGAGGCTTCCTTGTTTGTAGATTGGATTAAAGGTTTGGATTTCTACACTATAAAGTGGGTCAGACCGGGAGCTTGCTCTCTCTTGGTTCCTGAGGTATTAGAGAGTAGAGCAGATTAAGGCCACGTGGAGGCCAGGAGAAGCAGCCAGAATGGCTGAATGCTCAGGGAGAAGCCAGTTTGTGCAGAGTTTGTGCTGAAGAAGGAGATGGGGAACAGAGGTGAATAAGTCTGGTGAACTAGAAACCTTTGATTCTAGGTGTAAGGCCAGTAGTCGCGGCCATTATCAGAGCCGCCTGGCCAGTTCAGGTTCGCATTAGATTCAGACAGTGGGTAATGAAACAACGGAGCCAAGAACTGGTGAGCCATCAGCTTTAATTCTAGCTTGCACCTGGCAGGCAAGCAAAAACACACACTGGGCTCCAAAACCCACTCATTCAGTGCTCACAAAGCTACTGATTTATCCGACTTTCCTAGAATCAAAAGGCTTCTAGCTCACCAGACTTATTCACCTCTGTTTCCCATCTCCTCTCTACACAAACTCTGCACAAACTGGCTTCTTCCTCAGCATTCCTCCATCTTGGCTGCTTCTCCTGGCCTCCACGTGGCCTTAATCTGCTCTCCTCTCTAATACCTCAGAAACTGAGAGAGAACACGCTCCCTGCTTGCCCCACTTTATACTGTAGAAATCCAAACCTTTAATCCAATCTACAAACAAGAAAATCTCTGATACAAAGTCACTCATCTGAGGCACAATGGGATTCCTCATGAGAGTGCACCACCCTATATCATCCAATCAGTCAAGGGTGTGGGGAAAAGCTTACTCTTAAAACTAAGGCATAGGCTATAATGACCCGGCTTGCCCACAGCCTGTCCCCCAAAACACATTAATATCAACGGACTTGCATGTGGGTAGTGCCATCTTTAACAAAGTGAGCATAATATATTTTATCTGCCCAACACTAGGAAACTTGGATAAGTCAGTATCTTTGCGAGCACTGAATGAGTGGGTTTTGGAGCCCAGTGTGTGTTTTTGCTTGCCTGCCGGGTGCAAGCTAGAATTAAAGCTGATGGCTCACCAATTCTTGGCTCCAGAATTTCATTCCGACTGTTTGAATCCAATGCGAACCTGCATGGAACGGGTGACTGTGATGGTGGCCGTGGCTATTGGCTTTACATTTGGCATAGTCTGTGGCAGGATTCGATACAGATTGGGAGCTGGCACCCTTGAGGTGCATGGTAGAGGACTGGCTGCTGTTATGGTTCTCAATGGCTGTCCTTCTGGGGACTGTAGGATGGCTGACTTTTACAGCCATGCATGAGGAAACCAAGAGCTCTGTGGAAGAGGCTGCCCAGGATCTGCAAACCGAGCAGTGGAAGGAGCTGGAGGAAATGTGGGAGAAAGAGATACCAACCCTGGAGTGGAGGAAGCACTGGAGGAAGAGGCCAATCAGGTTTGTGAGATTCGCTTGGAAATGGAGCAGACACTAGAGAATGAATCACAGGTTCATGAGTTGCAGATTGCCCTGGATGTTGTGGAGAGCCAGCAGTGGCATGAGGCCGGGCCTGAGGCCAGGGCCGGAGCTGAGGCCAGGGCTGGAGCTGCAAGGTCTGCTGAGCAGAAGGCAGCAGTGGCCTGAAGCTTGAGCCCAGCAGTAGGAGCTGGTGTTTTCAATTCCTCTTTGGAGGATAAGGAGAATTAAGCTGGAGTTGCAATCCGCAGCCTCCTGAAGCTGAGAGCCCAGCAGAAAGGAGCTCCTACTACACCGCTGGTAGGTCTGCGATTTTGGGACATAGGGGTGGATGCCATCATACTCCCCAGAGCGGAGATGGAAATGCTGCCGTTGCCACATGCTTTTCTTTAGGACAGTGTGAGACCTGCCATGATGGCAGGAATGAGGGGGGAAGCTAACACCCCATGTGCGTGGACTGATTTCCTGGACTATGGCCAGATGGGCACAGGCTCCTTTGTTGAATGGACTTATGGATTCTGGACAATGTGAAATACCCTGATGGAAGTGTGGCTTTTCTGGAGGCTTTTCTGGAGGCCCTCCCCCTGCCCCGGGAAGCCTTTCAAATGACAAGAGAGAATGCCAAGGACATTTTGCACTTTTGGCAAAGTGCTCAGAGACTGGTGAAATGTATCTTTGTAATTGTTGAAATTCTATGATTTGCCATTGTAAAGCCAGTAGTCACGGCCACTATCACAGCCGCCTGACCCACGCAGGTTTGCATTGGATTCGAACAGTCGGTAATGAAACACAGGAGCCACGAACTGGTGAGCCATCAGCTTTAATTCTAGCTTGCACCCGGCAGGCAAGCAAAAACACACACTGGGCTCCAAAACCCACACATTCAGTGCTCACAAAGCTACTGACTTATCCGAGTTTCCTAGAATCAAAGGTTTCTAGCTCACCAGACTTATTCACCTCTGTTTCCCATCTCCTCCTGCACAAACTCTTAGCAAACTGGCTTCTTCCTCAGCACGCTGCCATCTCGGCTACTGCTCCTCCACATGGCCTTAATCTGCTCTCCTCTCTAATACCAACCTCAGGAACTCAGGAACCAAGAGAGAGAGCAAGCTCCCGGACTGCCCCAGTTTATAGCATAGAAAATCCAAACCCTTAATCCAATCTACCGACAAGAAAGTCTCTGATACAAAGCCACCCATCTGAGGCATAATGGGATTCCTCCCTACATCACCACCCTACATCATCCAATCAGTTAAGGGTGTGGAGAAGAGCTTACTCTTAAAACAAAGCCTTAAGCTATAATGACCTGGCCTGCTTACATTACATCTTTTCCCCCACAGCCATCACAAGCATAAGGGCAAATAATATCACCCGGGTGACAGGCTTCCATGTGGGCAGCACCATCTTTAACAAAGTGAGCATATTATATTTTATCTACCCAACAGCCATGTTGTTGTAATTTGTGTAATGTGCCTAATTTCTTTGTACAGGAATGCCACTGGTGTAGATTGTGGGTAGTAAAGTGAACATAGGGGTGGATTGTTCGGCAGATAAAATATATTATGATCACTTTGTTAAAGATGGCGCTGCCCACATGCAAGTCTGTTGATATTAATGTGTTTTGGGGTACAGGCTGTGGGCAGGCTGGGTCGTTACAGACTATCCCTTAGGTTTAAGAGTAAGCTTTTCCCCACACCCTTGACTGATTGGATGATGTAGGGTGATGCACTCTCGTGAGGAATTCTCCCATTATGCCTTAGATAAGTGATTTTGTATCAGTGGCTTCCTTGTTTGTAGATTGGATTAAAGGTTTGGATTTCTACACTATAAAGTGGGACAGACCAGGAGCTTGCTCTCTCTTGGTTCCTGAGGTATTAGAGAGGAGAGCTGATTAAGGCCACGTGGAGGCCAGGAGAAGCAGCCAAGATGGCAGAATGCTGAGAGAGAAGCCAGTTTGTGCAGAGTTTGTGCTGGAGAAGGAGATGGGGAACAGAGGTGAATAAGTCTGGTGAGCTAGAAACCTTTGATTTTAGGAAAGTCGGATAAGTCAGTAGCTTTGTGAGCACTGAACGAGTGGGTTTTGGAGCCCAGTGTGTGTTTTTGCTTGCCTGCCGGGTGCAAGCTAGAATTAAAGCTGATGGCTCACCAGTTCTTGGCTCCGGTGTTTCATTACCGACTCTTCCAATCCAATGCGAACCTGCATGGGCCAGGTGGCTGAGCTAGTGGCCCTGACTACTGGCTCTACCATTGGGCAGATAAAATATATTATACTCACTTTGTTAAAGATGGTGCTGCCCACGTGGAAATTTTAAGGGAAAGCTTTTCCCCACATCCTGGACTGATTGGATGATGTAGGGTGGTGCACTCTCGTGAGGAATCCTACCAGTATGTCTCAGATAAGTGACTTTGTATCAGAGACTTTCTTGTTTGTAGATTGGATTAAGAGTTTTGAATCTACACTATAATGTGAGGCAGACTGGGAGCTTGATCTCTCTTAGTTCCTGTGATTAGTATTAGAAAGGAGAGCAGATTAAGACCACGTGGAGGAGAGGAGGCAGCCAAGATGGCAGAATGCTGAGGAAGAAGCCAGTTTGTGCAGAGTTTGTGTAGAGAGAGGAGATGGGAAACAGAGGTGAATAAGTCTGGTGAGCTAGAAAACTTTTGATTCTAGGAAACTCGGATAAGTCAGTAGCTTTGTGAGCACTAAATTGAGTTGGTTTTGGAACCCAGTGTGTGTTTTTGCTTGCCCACTGGGTGCAAGCTAGAATTAAAGCCGATGGCTCACCAGTTCTTGGCTCTGTTGTTTCATTACCGACTATACGAATCTAATGAGAACCTGCACTGGCCAGGCAGCTGTGATCCTGACCGCGACTACTGGCCTTACAATGTATCTATACACACACACATATATATGTGCAATCATGTAAAAAATAACAATATTGTGAAAAAGAGAACAGAAGGAAATATATCCAATTATTAATGATGAAATGACATTTTTTAAAATTAATTTTTAGAGAAAAAGGGAAGGGAAGTGGGAAGCATCAACTTGAAGTAGTTGCGTTCTGTATGTGCCTTGAGCCAGCAAACCCAGCGTTTCAAACCTGCGACCTCAGTGTTCCAGGCCAACAGTTTATCCATTGTGCCACCACAGGTCAGGCACGTAATGGTTTTTCCTTTAAGAAGTAGAATTATGAATGATTTCTTCTATTTTTTTCTTTTATTTTCTAAATCTTCCATGATGAGCAGAAATTATTTTTAGAGAAAAAATGTGGTCAAGAAAATTAAAATACGTTTTATTTAAGTAATAAAATTGAGTATGATGTTGAACAACAACACCATTCTCAATGGCTATCCTTCCCTTCGTCCTGTCCAGAGAGCACTGGGGCCTTCTAATGTGCATGTACTCACTCACCAATTTTTAGATTGAACTTTCCTTTTATGTCCACAGCTGGCAATGTCCTCACCTGGCTCTTGACCACTCAGGGCGTGAGAGGAAAGGGGGGGTCAAGTGTTGGTATGCGCCTACCACAAACACTCAGGGCCTTATCCTGCCATTGAATCTCCTAGGATATCAGCAGGATGTGGCCCTAAGGTTTTTCCTCTCCTTGTTTTCCCAATCAAAAACCACAGTCCTTTGTCTAGACAGAACTTTGATGGATTATGGATACAACCATTTAAAACTTTATCTGAACTAGATGAAAATGTCCTGCAGCCACTTAAAATGTAATTTGTGGAGGTAATGTTTGTTCGCTGTTGATTCCTGTCCTAGATGCAATTTGGCATCCAATACCTTTCAAAATGCTTAGTCTGAATTTAATTTTGAAGTACTCTCTGTTTTTCGTAAATACTTGGGAGGAATGTCTTCAGATGTTGGTCTTTCTGGTTAATGGGAATGGTTCACCTAAAACTAAAAAGCCAAAATGAGAGGCAAGACACACTTATTTGGAATCAAAAATAATTTCAATTTGGGGATTACAGATTTAGGCAGAAACCAAGTGTCCTGATTAAAGGGTGAGGGCAAAGGATTTTATGGGAAAAGGAAGGGAAATAGTTACATGTATAGAAGAAATGAATTTCTGTTGGTGTTAACAAGCTGGATTACTCTTTAGGTCAGGGGTCCCCAAATATTTTACACAGGGGGCAAGTTCACTGTCCCTCAGACCGTTGGAGGGCCGGACTATAAAAAAAACTATGAACAAATTCCTATGCATACTGCACATATCTTATTTTAATTCCTTTTTTTTTTTTTATTCATTTTAGAGAGGAGACACAGAGTGAGAGAGAGAAAGAGAGAAAAGGGGGAGGAGCTAGAAGCATCAACTCCCATATGTGCCTTGACCAGACCAGTGCAGGGTTTTGAACTGGCGACCTCAGTGTTCCCAAGTCGACTCTTTATCCACTGCGCCACCACAGGTCAGGCTGCACATATCTTATTTTAAAGTAAAAAAACAAAATGGGAACAAATACAGTATTTAAAATAAAGAACAATTAAATTTAAATCAACAAACTGACCAATATTTCAATGGGAACCATGGTTGCGGATGCATCCTGTGCTCCTCTCACTGACCACCAATGAAAGAGGTGCCCCTTCCAGAAGTGCAGTGGGGGCAGATAAATGGCCTCAGGGGACCACATGTAGCCCTCAGGGCTGTAGGCTGTAGTGTGGGGACCCCTGCTTTAGGTATACATGGTTCATTTCTGATTCAAAAGAATGTGCTTAATCATCAGTCTTTGTTGTCAGGATGTCTATTTTTCTGATGGATTTACAAAAAGTTGCTTGAGAGACAATGTTGGTTTGACCCAATTCAAAGGTTATTTTACCCAGTTCAAACATTCAAAAAGTTTAAGGAACAAGACATGAATTCCTGGAATGGTTGTTCTGGCTTTCTTTTAAAATGGCTCCATTTATGTCTTACAGAGTTTCATGGGATATAATGTTATCTTAGCTTTTAAAATTTAGGCTGTCCTGGCCGGATAGCTCAGTTGGTTAGATCACGGCCTGAAACTCGAAGGCTGTGGGTTTGGTCCCCAGTCAGAGCATATACAGAAACAGATCAATGTTTCTTCTCTTTTATAAAGATATATATATATAATTTATTGAGTCTGACCAGGCAGTGGCACAGTGGATAAAGCATTGGATGCAGAGGTCCTAGGCTCGAAAGGTCAAGGTAAGAGGCTTGAGTGCGGCTCATTTGGTCTGAGCACTGGCTCACCGGCACAGGGTCGCCAGCTTGAGTGTGGGGTCAGAGACATGACCCCATGGTCTCTGGCTTGAGCACAAAGGTTGCTGACCTGAAGCCCAAAGGTTACTGGCTTAAGCAAGGGGTCACTGACTTGGCTGTAGCGCCCGGTAAAGGCACATCTGAGAAGGAAGTCAGTGAACAACAACGATGCTACAATGAAGAATTGATGCTTCTCATCTCTCTTCCTTCCTGTCTGTCTGTCCCTATCTGTCCCTCTCTCACTTAAAAAAAAGACCTTACTTATTGACTTTTAGAGAGAGGATTGAAAGGAAAATAAGAGAAAGAGAGAGGAAAGAGAAGCAGGGAGCATAAACTTACTTCCTGTATGAAGGTGCTTCCTGTATGTGCATTGATCAGGCAAGCCCAGGGATTCAAAGCGGCAACCTCAGCATTCCAGGTCAACAATTTATCCACTGTACCACCACAGATCAGGCAATCAATGTTTTTGTTTGTGTCTGTCTCTCCCTATCTCTCACTAAAATCAATAATTTTTTTATTATAAATAAATAAGATTTAGGCTACTCTGTATGAGATCAAACATCTCATACATTTTTCAAATGAATTAAACATAGACCTTAAAAACAAGCCAAAGCAGCCTGACCAGGCAGTGATGCAGTGGATAGAGCATTGGACTGGGATGCAGAGGACTCCAGTTCAAGACCCCGAGGTCATCAGCTTGAGTGCAGGCTCATCTGGTTTGAGCAAGGCTCACCAGCTTGAGACCAAGATCACTGGCTCAAGCAAGGGGTCACTCAGTCTGCTGTAGTCCCTGGTCAAGGCATACAAGAGAAAGTAATCAATGAACAACTAAGGTGCCCACAACGAAGAGTTGATGTTTCTCATCTCTCTCCCTTCCTGTCTGTCTGTCCCTATCAGTCCCTCTCTTTGTCTCTGTCTCTGTCACACACACACACACACACACACACACACACAGCCAAAGCAAAGAAGCAGCAGCTTTATTGTTTTAGAATGATACATAGTTACACCCAGGCCTGTCTTAAAATCTTATTAAGATCTAGGCAACCCCAGTTCTATTATTTGTAAGGCCCAGTACAAAATAAAACTGTGGGGCTCATTGCTCTAAAATTATTAAGACTTCCAAAATGATGATGCAGAGCATTAAAACAATTACAGGGCCCTTCAAAACATGGGGCTCTGTGCCAATGCACAGGTTGTATGCCCACAAAGCCAGCATACGTCCAGTGGGTCTCACCCCACATTAGACAAATGTGTTAAAATGCACTTACATCCTGCATAAGATATGTTTTCTAGTTAGAACCATTTGTTGAAAAAATTTTGCTTTTGAAATTAGGAGGCTACAAATCACTCATTTATTTTATGATTGGCTCTGATATATTTATCTATAGATAGCCATACAAATAGTCTATGGCAGTGGTTCTTAACCTTTTTTGAGGTACCGAACCCACCAGTTTCATATGCGCATTCACTGAACCCTTCTTTAGTGATAAATAAAATAGGATTTTTTTTCAAAATTCAAGACATAGGTATATGTTTTTTTACTGGTGCACAAAATGAGCCGTGCATGAACATCACCTTGCTCAAAGAACAAAACCAACAAAGTGCATGAACTCACAACAAATTACGGTATTACTTTATTCTGGCCTCCGCGGCAGAGGCTTCTCCGAACCCCTGAGACCGACTCATCAAACCCCCAGGGTTCGATAGAACCCAGGTTAAGAACCACTGGTCTATGGTTAGTAATTCCTGCACAGTAAGAAAACAAGACCTATTGGTTTCAGTAATAAAACATTTGTGAACACTAAAATTAGCAATTAATAGAATTGCCACCAGTAATATTGGATGAATGTTTAATCAAACAATTCATATAAATCTCCATATTGTTTTAATATTTTGAGGCTGAAAATTATTTTTTGGCCCCAAATATTGGTGTAGGCCCTTGACAGACTCAAGGCTCCATGTGACTAGACTACTTAATGGGGGAAAAATGGTACTAAGCACGCTAGTCCTATTCTGATACATCCCCTATGAGAACAGGCCAGCCCTCTTCTAATATATCCCCTACTACACACACAGAGAAATCATTGATAAAACACATGGGATTGCAGCCTGACCAGGCGGTGGTGCCGTGGATGGAGCATTGGACTGGGACGCAAAGGACCTGCTCACACTCTGCCAACTGTACTTACCCACACAAATTTTGATTCAGGGAATAATAATATACAGAGGCAGTCTTGGCTGCAATCTATTCTGGCACCAGTAATGCTACTCCAGCCACTTTCCAGAGGTATGGCGGTGATAGTCCTAAGAAGAGGGGCCAGGGGCCAGGAACATGCAAGGGGCTGTGCCTCTGCCCAGCAGCAGCAGAAAGAGCACTGTCACAAGCCAAATTAGCACAGTTTTGGACATATTTTTGTGTGGATGTATCCTCCAAATCTGGTTATTTCTCCTTCTGGACATTGTGTGAACTATTCAAATGCTTTTAATAATTTTTTCCTGCTTATGTTAGTGGGTTGGATTCTGTTTCTTATAACTCTGAATTTGATTATCAGTCCCTTTCTGAGGGGCTAAGTTGGATTGCTACATGTGAAAAGGCCATGCAGAATTAGATGTGCAAGTGAACACCTTTATTTCACTGATCTTATTTTACAGTGTAATTGCCCCCCAAATCCTCAGTTTGAACTTTAACTTTCTTGCTTGGATATCAGAACTCACAAGCATCAATTCCTTCTTCAAGGGAGTTTTGCTTTAAATCCTGGAAACAAAGGAATTGTCTTGTGCACTGAGCAAAACAACCTCTTCTGGTCTGACCTGTGGTGGCACAATGGATAAAGTGTCGATCTGGAATGCCGAGGTGGCCAGTTCAAAACCCTGGGCTTGCCTGGTCAAGGCCCATGTGGGAAGTGATGCTTCCTGTTCCTCCCCACATCTCTCTCTCTCTCTCTTTCTCAGTCTCTTTTTGACTCTCCTCTTTAAAATGAATAAATAAATAATAATTAAAAAAACTTCTTCAAGGTTTGTAATCTCTTTCTCTCTCTCTCTTTGCGTTGACCTCAGGGGAACCTCTCTTGGAAGGAGAAAGGGGAAGGGTTCATAGTGGAAAAGAAAGTTCCACAACGGCCAAAGACTAGCTTCTTATTTCATAATAAAGCCACGTTCCTATTGGTTGCATTGTCCTAGCATATGGGTTTTTTTGGGACATTTCAGGACCATATGAATCTGAGCATTTGTCAATGTTTGGATGCTGTTGAGGAATATTTTATAGCATACCAGACTGAAGATAACGTATTAATAACAGAGTAAAAGAGGTAACATATTATTAATAACAGAGTAACAGCGATAACATATTAATAGCACAGTAATGGTTTCTTCTGACCATAGTATTTGTGGGCTGCAGTCTTGACTTGGCATCCTCAGGTGATCTTGACTGAACTTTGTAAGAGTACAAGGCAACCACACATCCGTGAAGAAATATCCATATGAAAGGCTGAAGGCATGGACCTTTAGAAGGCTTAGGGCATCTGAAAGCTGTCAGTCACCTCCTAGAGATCATTGTGAGGACTATGGTTTAAGTGCATGTGCTACAGGAGTGATGTCATGAGGCTACAGAGCTCTCTTGCCAACTCCTTGTTGGCACAGAACCCTTTCCTTGCTGCAGGGACGTATACTTTCCATTGAAGTTGCTTTTGGATGTAGCTCAAATCCATTAAGTCCATTATTATTTTTTCTTTATCTTGGCAAATCCTGGTGATTGTAGCAGCATTTCTCTTTGTCTCAGTTCTTCTTCTGGTCCAGAGGACTCATGTCAAAAAATATAGTTCCTAAAACTATAGAATCACAAGAATACCTCTTGAATAAACTGTTTAGAGTTGCTATCAGTCATGGGCTCCCAGAAAAGATTCATTTAGAATTTTAAGTGAAGTGCAGATGCTCCGCAATTTATAATGGGTTTACCATATTTCCCCATGTATAAGACACACATTTTTTCAAAAAATTTGGGGTCTAATGATTGGGTGCGTCTTATACAGTGGTTGTAATTTTTTACTTGCATTTCCCGCTTTTTCACGCTTGTTTTTGTGCTCATTGTTGAAGACAGTGATTTGTCATCAGACACAGATGAGGACAAGCTAATGGATGGGAGTTTTGACAGTGATGAGGAGTTGTATGAAGTTTATGATGAATAAAACTTGAGTTTAATAAGTCTATGTAATGCTTTTTTTTTTTTTTGAATTTCAGACCCCAAAATTAAAGTACATCTTATACATGGGAACATCTTATACATAGGGAAATACAGTATATCCCAATAAGTTGAAAATATCATAAGTTGCCAATGTATTTAACACACCTAACCTACCAACATCATAGCTTAGCCTAGCCTACCCTAAATGTGCTCAGAACACTTACATTAGCCTACAGCTGGGCAATTAATCTTGTTCATTTCAAGAGTACTTGCCTTCATTTTCTTCTTCTCATCAGAAGCAGGAGACACAGGTGGGTACTTTGTAGACATGATGGGATGCAAAAACACAAAACACAACAGCCAAGAAAGCCTGACCAGGCGGTGGTGCAGTGAATACACAAAGGTTAGTCAACCATTTTATACCTACCGCCCACTTTTGTATCTCTGTTAGTAGTAAAATTTTCTAACTGCCCACCGGTTCCACAGTATTGGTGATTTATAAAGTAGGAAAGTAATTTTACAAAATTTATAAAGCAGCCTGACCAGGCGGTGGTGCAGTGGATAGAGCATCGGACTGGGATGCGGAAGACCCAGGTTCGAGACCCCAAGCTCACCAGTTTGAGCGCGGGCCCATCTGGCTTGAGCAAAACCTCGCCAGCTTGGATCCAAGGTGGCTGGCTCCAGCAAGGGGTTGCTCTGTCTGCTGAAGGCCCACGGTCAAGGCACATGTGAGAAAGCAATCAATGAACAACTAAGGTGTTGTAACGGCAATGAAAAACTAATGATTGATGCTTCTCACCTCTCTCCGCTCCTGTCTGTCTGTCCCTATCTATCCCTCTCTCTGACTCTCTCTCTGTCCCTGTAAAAAAAAAAAAAAAAATTTATAAAGCAGAGTTACAGCAAGTAAAAGCATATAATAACAATTACTTACCAAGTACTTTATGTTGGATTTTCACTAAATTTGGCAGAATAAATCTTTATAAAATAATTTGCTATAGTTAAACCTATCTTCTTATTTATACTGTGGTTGCTCTGCTACCACCCACCATGAAAGCTGGAACGCCCACTAGTGGGCGGTAGGAACCAGGTTGACTACCACTGGAATAGACCATCAGACTGGGATGCAGAGGACCCAGGTTCAAAATCTCAAGGTCACCATCTTGAGCATGGGGTCCCTGGCTTGAGCATGGGATCAGAGATGTGACCCTGTGGTCACTGGCTTGAGCCCAAAGGTCGCTGGCGTGAAGCTCAAGGTCTCTGGCTTGAGCCCAAGGTCACTGGCTTGAGCAAGGGGTCACTGGCTCATCTGGAGCCGCCTGGTCAGAGCACATGAGAACGCAATCAATGAACAACTAAGGTGCCACAATGATGAATTGATGTTTCTGATCTTTCTCCCTTCCCATCTGTCTGTACCTATTTGTCCCTCTCTGAGTTTCTCTTGATTAAAAAAAAAAAAAATCCAAGAAACACTGGCAACACAGTACACTGAGTATAGAACATCAAACTTGATCTTCCTGCCTGACCTGTGGAGGCACAGTGGATAAAGCATCAACCTGAAATGCTGAGGTCGCTGATTCGAAACCCTGGGCTTCCCTGATCAAGGCACATACGAGAATTGATGCTTCCTGCTCCTCCCTCTGTTCTCTCTCTCTTTCCCTCTCTAAAAACGAATAAATAAAATAATAATAATAATAATAAACAAAAAAAGAACTTGATATTCCTAAGTGCATGCCTGACTGGGAGCTGAGGCTCACTGCCACTTCCCGGCATCACTAGAGAGTGTCATACTGCATGTCACTAGCCCAGAAAAAGTATCAAAATTCAAAATTTGAGATATGGTTTCTAGTGAATGCGTATTGCCTGCACACCTTCGTGAAGTTGAAAAATTGTAAGTTGAACCATCATAAGTTGAGGATCACCTATACTTGAACTTGCTTTTTAAATTTGTGGTAATAGTTATGTCTTTCTGTGGCCAATGACATTTTAAGATAGAGGTGCAGCCAGTGACCATGAGGCATTGGTCCTATTTGAACGTGCCCTGCTCTCATACAGAAAAAGCCTATGTCTTTCTATGCAGAATCCTTTCTCCGCCACCTGAGCTCGATGTCTAGTTGACAACCTTCATCACAGTCTCTCATTCTTGAATCACTGTTGAAATTAGTTTTCAAGATCTTCACGATTTTAGGTTTTACTCTCAAGTAAAGGGAAAAAAAGCAGCATTTTAATTTTCCTTCAAGTTGAAGATCTGAACATTAGAAACTGCTTGCCTCTGCTAATTTCCCCAACATATAAATGATTCCAAACTAAATGCTCACCTTGAAATTCTAAATTATACAAGATTTTTAGGAGAATGTAACAGTTACAACCAACTTGTATTATGCGGGCAATAAATATTATCTTAAGATATTAATCACATTGTTCCAAAGACTTCTACTGCTGTCATCAATAAATATATACCTTTGCCTGACCAGGCGGTGGCGCAGTGGATAGAGCGTCGGACTGGGATGCGGAAGACCCAGGTTCGAGACCCCGAGCTCGCCAGCTTGAGCACGGGCCCATCTGGCTTGAGCAAAAGCCCGTCAGCTTGGACCCAAAGTCGCTGGCTCCAGCAAGGGGTTGCTCTGTCTGCTGAAGGCCAGAGGTCAAGGCACATGTGAGAAAGCAATCAATGACAACTAAGGTGTTGCGATGGCAACGAAAAACTAATGGTTGATACTTCTCATCTCTCTTTGTTTCTGTCTGTCTGTCCCTATCTATCCCTCTCTCTGACCTCTCTCTGTCCCTGTAAAAAAATGAATAAATAAAAATAAAATCCTTTAAAAAAGTAAAATAAATAAATATATACCTTTATTATTGATAATAATTTTAAAGTTGCATAGAGTTGTGACTTGCAAGCTTTTACTGTTCACACAAATCTCCTGGGGATCTTGTTGAACTGCTGATTCTAATGTCTGGGTAGCTTTCTGAGAATCAGCATTTCTTACCCTTTCCCAGTTGAAGCAACTGCTGCTGGTTGTGAGCCTTGCAGAAGAGAGAGCACTTAATTTTAGCTTTAATCATTATTTCAATTGGATTTTTAAAGAAACTCTCCAAAAATTAAAAGGGGTGGCTATTAATGTTTTCCTTTTGCTACAAGGATGCCTTATTTTGTTTAGAATATGTTAAATAATGTTTTTGTTTCTGTAGTTACCCAGGTCTTGCTTAGATTAATTGTACTTATTAGCACAGGAATCTGGGAACTTTATCTGGTAAAGGAAACTTGTTTACTTGATCTCAGAAATTAGGCCAGGGGCCAGCATCTGTAGGGCTGGTTCAGGTTTCCATGGCAATTTCAGAGCTTTGCCACTTTCGCCACAAGGAGGAACAGGAACACTCCAGAGAAAGATAAACTTACTAGGTAGCTTCTATTTTGGTGGCGTTCCTTGGCCCAGCCTGGTAGGACACAACAGCTAATGTTCATATGGTGCTTACGAGCTCACACGGGGCCAAGATGGACACTGAAGAACCTTTCTCAGCTAAATCCTATTTGGCAGCTTTTCAACTCCCTATTGTACGTGTTGCTGTATCAGAGAACTCCTCTTCCCCTTCAACAGTTTCTTTCTTTCCTTTTTTTTTTTTGAGCAAGAGAGAAGGGAAAGAGAGAGACAGAGTGAGGGACAAGCAGGCAAGCAGGCAGGAAGGGAGAGAGATGAGAAGCATAAATTCTTCATTGCAGCTCCTTAGTTGTTCATTGGCTGCTTTCTCATACGTGCCTTGACCAGGGGCTACAGCAGAGTGAGTGGCCCCTTGCTCAAGCCAGTGACCCTGTGCTCAAGCCGGCAAGCCCATGCTCAAGCCAGTGACCTTGGGGTTTCAAACCTGGGTCCTCTGCGTCCTAGGCTGCTGTTGTACCCACTGTGCCACTGCCTGGTTAGACCCCTTCAACAGTTTCTGACGGGATCTTCTGCCTCCTTGAACAGTCTTTGGGCCTGTTGTCTGATCCCATGTGTCATGCATGTCCTTATAATCTCTTTTATATTCTTGAGTGTCAGTGGGAATGGCCTTATGTCTGAACCTTTCATATTACTGAAAGGAAAGAAGCCCTTATATAACAGCACCATGTCGTCTTTCCATCCCTCTAATGCATTTGTTACTATGTCACACTTCCTCTTATGCCACGTGACATGGAATAGGAGGCCACACACAGTGCAAAAAGTAGAGAAAAATTGGAATTCTTAAGTTTTTAGTTTGACAGGTATTAGTGTTGACACAAAGAACATAATTAGCAAGATATTTAGTCAACCAAGATTTTCTCCACATGAGAGGAATTAAGACCCAAGCTGGAGGGGACAAAGGTTTAAGAATGAGAGGCAGAGAATGGCAGATTTCTGTTACCAGTGGTCACCACCCCCAAGCTTCCATGACAAGGGCAAGGAATGAGGGATATGTTAGGACCTCTTTCAAGTATGGTTCATGCCTTGCCTCCGTGGAGAGGCTAGGCAAGCTGGCAGCTTTGTAGAGAAGACCCCCATGCTATCAGTGTGTTACAAGTAAAATAGAAAAGCCCTGACTTCCCACTTGGTATCTGGAATATTCAGAGAGGGGAAGGCAGCAGCCTTACAGAGACACGAGCCTGGATAAGAGAAAACCATTGAGAAAGATGAAGCATTTACTACCCAGCGGGGGAGAAGAGCCAGTTACGTCCTTCCTTTAAAACTCCATCACAGAATTGACTTTAAAAGCAAAATAAAGTTTAAAAACACCTGCTTAGGAAAGCTTAAACACAACTTTGCTGAAGTTTAGGGGACAGTGATGTGAAGATAAACGAGAGCTCTTCTTAGATTTCAGTAATTTGATTTATAATCAAGTTAGAACTACAATCCCTATTCTTTGTCCTCCACTTTACAAGCTTATAGACACTGTTTTCATGCTGATGATGTCATCATTGCCCATTACCCAGGTGCCCAGACCTGGTTCTCTTTGTACCCTAATATCTAGGCCCTTTCATTTCTCCTTTAACTATTATCCAGTTATGTTCTTCAAATGAAGGACACCAGGCATTACAGCTCATTTCAGAAGAAACATCAAGGCTCTACCAAAAGAATAAAAGAACAACAAAACAAGCAAAAAATATTATATCAATACCTTCCCTGTATGAAACCTTCAGACATAAGGGAAGAAATTGGTCTCTTTCTCTTCGTCAGGATTGTCTCCAATGTTACAAAATAAATAGGTATTAAGGTAAGGGAGTCCCCTTAATATTCTATCAGGCCATGCTGTGATGGAACAGGAATAAAATCAAACCTGTTTCTGCCTGATAATCGGGTGTGTTATCTCCTAGAGATCTAGATAAGTGAGAAGTACTGGGCTAGTTAAGGAAATTATTTGTTTCTTAAATATGAATATAGTCTGTATTTTTCCCTTGAAAAGTGATGTCTACGCTTGGAAACTTGTAGTTCACCTCCTGCTAGAAGCCAGGAGTGTTTTATAGACTTATTTGTTTTATCAGATCAAAGACTTAAAGAAACACACCCTCATAAACCTTTCAGAGATGGAATTCTTAAAGGAAACTCATCATCCTGGAGACTGAGAAGCCAACAGCAGCAGAGCATTATTTATTCAGACTCACCTACCCTACCAACCTGTGCCCTAAGGAACACCTCACCACTCTAGACAGACGAAGAGTGAAGACTCACAGGACTGCCTAGGGAAATGGAGAGTGATTCAGATGGCAAGACCTTCATAGAAATGAGGCTTTCCTATTAGGATGGGTTTCCCAAAGGAGATAGGTAGAGATTCATGTGAAGATTGGAGGAGAGCCCTCAATAAAATACCAAGGGCAAGGGAAATATTGTCAGCACTGGAGAGCCCTTAGAAAGGGACCTTTTTGCAAAGGCTTAATTTTTTTAGAATCTAGGGGAAGCCTGACTTGTGGTGGCTCAGTGGATAAAGTGTCAGCCTGGAATGCTGAGGTAACCAGTTTGAAACAATGGGCTTGCTCAGTCAAGGCACATATGGGAATTGATGCTTCCTGCTCTTCTTCCACTTCTCTCCCTCTCTCTAAAATGAATAAGTAAAATCTAAAAATAAATAACAAGTTGTGAAAAACTTTAGCTATTCCCCTCCTGCACTGAAATACCCTTTTGAATTTATTCCAACTCTTCACTAAATTAGAAGATCTCTGCTTAGTGTAGAGTTGCAGTTTTAGGGAGGTTGAAAGGACAGGATGGTGTAAGGCCAGTGGCTGCCGCCATTGTGGCCATGCAGGTTCTTGTTGGATTTGGGAAGACAGTAAAGAAACAGTAGAGCCAAAAAATGGTGGGTCATTTTGTTTATTAAAGTCTCGCACCAGCCTTACCAGGCGGTGGCGCAGTGGATAGAGTGTCGGACTGGGATGCGGAAGACCCAGGTTCGAGACCCCGAGCTTGCCAGCTTGAGCACGGGCCCATCTGGCTTGAGTGGAAGCTCGCCAGCTTGGACCTGTTGGGCAGATAAAATATATTATGCTCACTTTGTTAAAGATGGCGCTGCCCACATGGAAGTTCGTTGATATTAATGTGTGTTCTGGAACAGGCTGTGGGCAGGCCGGGTCGTCATAGCCTAAGGCTTAGTTTAAGAGTAAGCTCTTCCCCACACCCTTGACTGATTGGATGATGGTGAGGTAGGGAGGAATCCCATTATGCCTCAGATGGGTGACTCTGTATCAGAGACTTCCTTGTTTGTATAATTGGATTAAAGGTTTTGAGTCTGCTATAAAGTGGGAGAGAACAGTAGCTTGATCTCTCTCTTGGTTCCTGGGTTCCTGAGATTAGTATTAGAGAGCAGAGCAGATTAAGGCCATGTGGAGGAGAAGTAGCCAAGATGGCAGAGTGCTGAGGAAGAAGACAGTTTGTTAAGAGTTTGTGCAGGAGGAGATGGGAAACAGAGGTGAATAAGTCTGGTGAGCTAGAAACCTTTGATTCTAGGAAACTCGGATAAGTCAGTAGCTTTGTGAGCACTGAATGTGTGGGTTTTGAAGCCCAGTGTGTGTTTTTGCTTGCCCGCCGGGTGCAAGCTAGAATTAAAGCTGATGGCTCACCAGTTCGTGGCTCCTGTGTTTCATTGCCATCTGTTCGAATCCAATGCGAACCTGCACGGGTCGGGCTGCTGTGATAGTAGCCTTGACTACTGGCTTTACAGGACCCAAGGACGCTGGCTCCAGCAGGGGTTTGCTTGGTCTGCTGAAGGCCTGCGGTTGAGGCACATGTGAGAAAGCAATCAATGAACAACTGTGGTGTCGCCACGGCAACAAAAAACTAATGATTGATGCTTCTCACCTCTCTCTGTTCCTGTCTGTCTGTCCCTATCTATCCCTCTCTCTGACTCTCTCTCTCTCTGTCTCTGTAAAAAAAAAAAAAGTCTCGCACCAGCCGATGAGCAAACAGGCAGAGAAAATACTTCCCTTTCATTCAGGGCTCCCAGAGCCCTGATGCATTTTCCAATTCCACAACCAGGAGGATCTTCTCCTAGAATGAAAGGCCTCACCAGTCTTAACAGAGTCCACAAAACGCCTCAGCTCTGGTTCCCCATCTGCACATCTTCCTCCTCTCTTCCTCTGCCAAACTGTCTTCTTCTTCAGCACTCTGCATTCTCTCCGCTATCTCTGCAAAACTGCCTGGGCCCACAAAGACCTCTCCTCCAGCAAACATTAGTAAAACAATGGCCCCTCCCAAGCAGGAATGCAATCCGCAATTTGCAATCAATTCCCCTGCTCTGAGGGCAAGCACACACGTGACTGCCCAGTGCCATATTTTAAGAATAAAAGTGACCAAACTCAAAAAATACAAATTTTACAAATTCATTTGACCAACAGATGATGACATAGAAAGAAAGAACAGTCTTCCCCTGTCTGTTCACTGACTTGCCTTGTGATCAGAAATTTGAGTAATACATACCTATCATAACCTACTTACCTGGAAGGAATAGCCTAGGAAAGATGACATGAGATAAAGGTCTATGCCATTCCTCTTCTTTCCTTCCTTTCTTTCTTCCTCTTTTTCTCATTGTCTCCCTCCTTCCTTTTCACTCCAGCTCTCTTGCTATCTATCTGTCTATCTATCAATTTATCTATAATTTACCAATGGTTGGCTAAAATTTTAGGCAGATGGTGGTAACTAATGGTTGGAAGACTAGTTATAAGAAAGAGATATATGGATGAATGAATAGATTTTTCAACATAGTCCCACAGTGAGATGATATTTTTGTCCCATGTAAATTCTCACTGGAAGTCTCTCACTGTTGATGATATATTCAAATCAGGTACTTCCACTTTACAACAGCTCTTTGCCAAGCCTCTTGTAAACTTGCTCAATGAGTTCATGAACAGAGTGGCAGAGGTTCTGGGGATGGAAGACATGCCTGGACTCAATAAACAGATTTCTTGTCATCAAGTGTAGGGACAGTGGTCACGGCCGTCATGGCCATGCATGTGCAGATTCTCATCTAATTTGGACAGATAGTAAAGAAACAGTGGAGCCAAAAAATGGTGGGCCATTCTTTTATTAAAGTCTCACACCGGCTAACGAGCAAACACACAAGGCTCCCAAAGCTACTGACACATTCTCCGGTTCCACAACCAGGAGAATCTTCTCCGGTACCTCCTAGAATCAAAGGCCCCACCAGTTTTAGTGGAGCTCGCAAAGCCCCTCATCTCTGGTTTCCCATCTGCACACCTTCTCCTCTCTGCACAAACTGGTTTATTCTTCAGCACTCTGCATTCTTTCTGCTCTCCCTGCAAAATATGGGTTCTCTCTGCCTCTTCTCCTTATTCTTTTCAAAACTTTCTGTCATAAAAACCTCTCCTCCAGCAAACATTAGTAAAACAATAACCCTTCCGAAGCAGGAAGGTTATTTGCAATTTCACAGACCACATATACCTGTGTTGGGCAGATAAAATATATTATGCTCACTTTGTTAAAGATGGCGCTGTCCACGCGAAAGCTTATTGCCTGGGTGATAACATTAGTTGCCTTTCTTGCTTGGAATGGGCATGATTATATTAACGTGTGTTGGAGGAGGGCTTTCGCGCCAAAAGGTTTTAAAAGGAGAGATCACATTGTTCTGGAGATGAGTGATTATGTTCTAGGAGAAAGCCACATGGAGGAGAGGAAAGCAGAGCAGAGAAAGGCCATGTGGAGGAGAGGGGAAGCAGCCAAGATGGCGGAGTGCTGAAGGAAAAGCCAGTTTGTGCAGAGTTTGTGCAGAAAGAAGGAGATGGGGAAGAGAGGTGAATAAGGCTGGTGGGGTACAAACCTTAGATTCTAGGAAACTTGGATAAGTCAGTGGCTTTGGGAGCCCTGAATGGAAAGGGAAGTGTTTTCCCACTGTGTGTATTTCTTGCCCACTGGTGCAAGCTGGGATTAAAGCTAATGACCCTCCAGATCTTGGCTCCATTGTTTCATTACCATCTGTCCGAATCAAATGCGAACCTCCATGGGACAGGTGGCTGTGATGGTGGCCATGGCTATTGGCTTTACATTTGGCGAAGTCTGTGGCAGGATTCAATACAGATCTGTATGGAGCCACCACCACCTTTGAGCAGTGGAGTAGAGGACTGGATGCTGTTATGGTTCCCTATGGCTGTCCTTTTGGGGGCCAGAGGCTGGCTGATTTTTACAACCATGTGTGAAGAAACTGAGAGCTTTGTGAAAGAAGCTGCTCAGGGCCTGCATACCAAGCAGTGGAAGGATCTGGAGAAAATGTGGGAGAAAGAGATGCCTACCCTGGAGCTGAAGCAAGCACCAGAGGAGGCCAACCAGGTTCATGAGATTCGCTTGGAAATGGAGCAGCCACTGGAGAAGGAATCACAGGTTTGTGAATTGCAGATTGCCCTGGACATTGTGGAAAGCCAGCAGCAGCAAGAGGCCAGGGTTGAGGCTGTAGCTAGGGGCTGCAAGGCCTGCAGAGCAGAAGTCGGTGGTGGCCCAAAGCTTAAGCCGGGCAGCAGGAGCTGGTGTTTTCAGTTCCTTTTTGGAGGATGAGGAGAATTGGGCTGGAATTGCAACCTGCAGTCTCCATAAGGTGAGAGCCCAGTAGCAAATAGTACCTACTATACCCCTGGTAGGTCTGCAATTTTGGGACACAGGGGTAGATGCCATCGTGCTCTCCGAAGCAAAGATGGAAATGCTGACTTCCATTGCCATGTTCTCCTCTTTGGGACAGTGTAAGACCTGCCAGGATGGCAGGGATGAGGAGGATGGCTGAGGTCCCATGTGCATGGACTGATTCCTAGACTATGACCGAAGTAGGCACTGGCTCCATTGTTGAATGGGCTTACAAATTTTGGACAATGTAAAATACCCCAATTTGGGGAGGGGGGGACTTTGCTGGAGGCCTTCCTGCCCTGGGAAGCTTTTCAAATGGCTAGAAAGAAGGCCAAAGACATTTTGTGCTTTTGGAAAAGTGCTCAGAGACTGCTGAAATGTATCTTTGTAATTGTTGAAACTGTATGATTTCTCATGTTATAATTTGTGGAATGTGCCTAATATCCTTGCACAGAGATACCAGTGGTATAGATTGTGGGTAGTAAAGTGAGCATAGGGGTGGATTGTTGGGCAGATAAAATATATTATGCTCACTTTGTTAAAAATGGCACTGCCCACGTGAAAACCTGTCGCCCAGGTGATAATATTAGCTGCCTTTCTTGCTTAGGATGGGCATGATTATATTAATGTGTGTTGGAGGAGGGCTTTCACGCCGAAAGGTTTTAAAAGGAGAGATCACGTTCTGGAGAAGAGTGATTATGTTCTAGGAGAAGGCCATGTGGAGGAGAGGAGAGGAGAGCAGAGCAGAGAAAGGCCATGTGGAGGAGAGGAGAAGCAGCCAAGATGGCGGAGTGCTGAAGGAGAAGCCAGTTAGTGCACAGAGAAGGAGATGGGGAAGAGAGGTGAATAAGGCTGGTGAGGTACAAACCTTTGATCCTAGGAGAACTCAAATAAGTCAGTGGCTTTGGGAGCCCTGAATGGAAAGGGAAGCGTTTTCCCACTGTGTGTATTTCTTGCACTCCAGGTGCAAGCTAGGATTAAAGCTAATGGTCAACCAGTTCCTGGCTCTGTTGCTTCATTATTGTCTGTCTGAATCAAATGTGAACCTGCATGGGCCAGGTGGCTGTGATGGTGGCCATGGCTACTGGCTTTATAGCATGATATCATAGACATGACCCCATGGTCATGCTGGTTTGAGCCCAAAGGTAGCTGGCTTGAAGCACAAGGTCACTGGCTTGAGCAAGGGGTCACTGACTTAGCTGGAGCCCCACGGTCAAGGCACATAGAATAAAGCAATCAATGGACAACTAAGGTGCTGTAACAAAGAATCGGTGCTTCTCATTTCTCCCACTTCTTGTTTATCTCTCCCTCTCTCTGTCTCTCTCTGTCTCTGACACACACACACACACACACACACACACACACACACACACAAAATAATCTCATTGATAGTGTGGACTAAAAAAAAAAGAAAAAAAATTTTTTTAATAAATCAAGATGTGGCCACTAACTTTACCTGAAAATGTCAGGGAAAGCCTACACAATGGCCTTGCAAACTTAGGGAACTAAGGTAAACACAGGATGGTCTAAATCAAACCTTTCTAACTAAAAGCTGTTTATGGTGGGTAGTCATGTCCTAGGGAAGAACTTTTTCTAAACAAAGATAATGTTTGCTTTTACTCAAGCCTGTCTGCTGTCTTTCGCATCTACAATAATGTACCTGATAACATTCCTTTGGAATATAAAGGAGTCAGACATTCCACCAGAGAAGAAGCCAATAGACTTCTCATCGTTATTGATGTGTGAACCATTAACTATTAACTCTCTTGTTCCTGCCTATGTAAAGAAGTTTCAGCATATACATCTTTAGTTTCTATCCAGTCCCTGAGATATCCTTTCCCACTTTGCCTTCTCCCACCTTCCTAATCTCTAATCTATCATCAATCAATTTCATGTAACCCCTTTAAGTCTTCCCTCTAATTCTGATGTATAAAATAAGTGGTGAAACTGCCATTTTTTGGAGTACTTTCTCAAATTATTGAGGCTACTTCTCAGCAATTGTCAACAGTTTGACTCAAATAAATTCATAAAAATTCTTATAGGTTTGTAAGCTTTTATTACATTGACAATAGTAAAAAGAGTAATGCAGTTGGTCCTTGTTGGGCAGATGAAATATATTATGCTCACTTTGTTAAGGATGGCGCTGCCCACATGCAAGTTTTAAGAGTAAGCTTTTCCCTACACCCTTGACTGATTGGATGATGTGGGTGGTGCACTCTCATGAGGAATCCTCCCATTATGCCTCAGATAAGTGACTTTGAATCAGAGACTTCCTTGTTTGTAGATTGGATAAAAGGTTTAGAATCTACGCTATAAAGTGGGGCAGACTTGGAGCTTGCACTCGGTTCCTGAGGTTAGCATTAGAGAGGAGAGCAGATTAATGCCACATAGAGGAGAAGAGAAGCAGCCAAGATGGCAGAGTGCTGAGGAAGAAGTCAGTTTGTGCAGAGGTTGTGCAGAGAGAAGGAGATGGGAAAAGTGGCAGGAATAAGTCTGGTGAGCTAGAAACCTTTGATTCTAGGAAACTTGGATTAGTCAGTAGCTTTGTGAGCACTGAATGTGTGGGTTTTGGAGGCCAGTGTGTGTTTCTGCTTGCCCGCTAGGTGCAAGCTAGAATTAAAGCTGATGACTCACCAGTTCTTGGCTCCGTTGTTTCATTACTGACTGTCTGAATCCAATGCGAACCTGCACAGGTCAGGCGGCTGTGATAATGGCCTTGACTACTGGCTTTACATTTGGCGTAGTCTGTGGCAGGATTCGATACAGATCGGCATGGAGCCACCACCACCTTTGAGCGGTGGAGTAGAGAGGACTGGTTACTGTTATGGTTTCCCATAACTGTTTTTTGCGGGACTGTAGGCTGGCTGACTTTTACAGTCATGTGTGAGGAAACCAACAGCTCTATGGGGGAGGCTGCCCGGGACCCGCAAACCTTCTGCTGAAGGAGCTGGAGGAAATGTGGGAGAAAGAGATGCCGACCCGGGAGCTGGAGGAAGCGCGCTGCAGAAGGAATCACAGGTTCGTGAGTTGGATATTGCCCTGGACATTGTGAAGAGCAAGCAGCGGCGGGAGGCCGAGGCTAAAGCTGGGGCTGGAGCTGCAAGGCCTGCTGAGCAAAAGGCAGCGGTGGCCCGGGGCTCAAGCCCAGCAGCAGGAGCTGATGTTTCCAGTTCCTTTTTGAAGGATAAGGAGAATCCAGCTGGAGTTGCAATCTGCAGTCTCCAGAAGATGAGAGCCCAGCTGAAACGGCAGGGAGTGCCTGCCAATCTACTGGTAGGTCTGCAATTTTGGGACATAGGGGTGGATGCCATCATGCTCCCCAGAGCAGAGATGGAAATGATGACTGCCATTGCCACATGCTTCTCTTTAGGACAGTGTGAGATCTGCCATGATGGCAGGAATGAGGGGGGAGGCTAAGGCCCCATGTGTGTGGACTGATTTCCTGGACTACGACCTGAGTGAGCCCTGGCTCCTTTGTTGAATGGACTTATGGATTTTGGACAATGTAAAATACCCTGATGGGGGTGAGGGGTGGCTTTGATGAAGGCCATCCCCCTGCCCCAGGAAGCCTTTCAAATGGCAAGAGAGAAGGCCGAGGACAGTTTGCACTTTTGGCAAAGTGCTCAGAGACTGGTGAAATGTACCTTTGTAATTGTTGAAATTGTATGATTTGTCATGTATTTGTAATTTGTGTAATGTGCCTAATTTCCTTGCACAGGGATACCGGTGGTGTAGATTGTGGGTAGTAAAGTGAGCATAGGGGTAGATTGTTGGGCAGATAAAATATAATATGCTCACTTTGTTAAAGATGGCGCTGCCCACATGGAATTTCGTTGATATTAATGTGTAATGGGGAACAGGCTGTGGGCAGGCCAGGTCATTATAGACTAAGGCTTTATTTTAAGAGCAAGCTTTTCCCAACACCCTTGACTGATTGGATGATGTAGGATGGTGCACTCCTGAGGAATCCCATTATGCCTCAGATGGGTGACTTTGTATCAGAGACTTCCTTGTTTATAAAATTGGATTAAAGGTTGTGATTCTACACTATAAAGTGGGGCAGGCCAGGAGCTTGCTCTCTCTCTTGGTTCCTGAAGTATTAGAGAGGAGAGCAGATTAAGGCCACATTGGAGGCCAGAAGAAGCAGCCAAGATGGCAGAGTGCTGAGAGAGAAGCCAGTTTGTGCAGAGTTTGTGCTGGAGAAGGAGACGGGGAACAGAGGTGAATAAGTCTGGTGAGCTAGAAACCTTTCATTCTAGGAAACTCGGATAAGTCAGTAGCTTTGTGAGCACTGAATGTGTGGGTTTTGGAGCCCAATGTGTGTTTTTGCTTGCCCGCCGGGTGCAAGCTAGAATTAAAGCTGATGGCTCACCAGTTCTTGGCTCCATTGTTTCATTACCGACTGTCCGAATCAAATGCGAACCTGCATGGACCAGGTGGCTGTGATGGTGGTCGTGGATACTGGCTTTATATATATCCTGCCTGTTAGAATCCTGTATCTGTCTCAGGTCAGTCTTTTAATTATGGGTTAGTGAAAACACATACAAAGACAGAGAGCTGGAACTTTGTGGAATTACAAGTTAAGCAGAGTGCTTTTATGCTTGCTGGCTCATAAGTGTTTGCCTAATAAGTTACTCTATTTGTGGCAGAATTCCATCTGAGATCAGCTGTCATTAAAATTCAATAACAAGGTTGTGGGGGAGTAGTTAGCCTTTCTCTTTCTTAACTTTTGGCAGCTACAGAATCTATCAAAAAGAATCTAATAGCTGTGCACAATCAAACTGCCTTTGGCAGTTCTCATTACCATGGGAACAGTGAAAGGCAAGGCTTGCATTCTAGCGGCTCAGGGGTTCTCCATTGGCCCTGACCATAGCCTCCATCTTGAACTCTCCTATTTGGGCCTGATTGTGACCATTTCTGACCTCACTTTTGATCTACAATTTTTTTTCTTCTGGTCTCTTTGATTGATGTCTTGGATTGTGCTGTCTACCCTGTCCCCTTTTAAATTTTGTTTACTCATTTTAGAGAGGTGGGCGTAGGGAGAAAGAGAAGGGTAGTGGGAGGAGCAAGAAGCATCAGCTCCCATATGTGCCTTGACTAGGCAAGCCCAGGGTTTTGAACTGGTGACCTCAGTCTTCCAGGTCATCGCTTTACCCACTGTACTACCAAAAGTTAGGCTGCCCCTTTTTTATTTCAGTGTCCTTCTAGATGTTGCCTCCTGGCTCATCCTTGGCTCCAGGTGCTGCTGCTGAAATTAAGTCCTGTCCACCTAGGAGCTTAACCCAGTTCCCAGGAATCCCACCTGGGACCAGTGCCCCTACTTCATTTTTTGGTCAGATTGTTTGGACATTTTTTACAGAGTCACAGGAAACTGTAAGGCCAGTTTCTATTCGAGCTGTTATATATCCCACATTAGTACAGTCAGCATATTATGACACATTCATTAACTTGCATTTCAAATTGAATTGGGAAAACCAAGAGAAACTGACTTTAAATTGTAAGCATCAAAAGTTTACTGAGGAAGGGCACAGATTAAAAGGCACTGTGACCTGTGGCTACACATTAGAATCTGAATAGTTACTTTGATCTGAGCTAACAGCTCACCATCTGAGTTACAAGACTATATTTGCCTTGAAGCTCACCCCACTTGGAATTTGGAACCAAACTAAGTCAGAAATTACAGAAAAGAGTCTATGTCAGCAAGACTCACATTATGTTTTCCTTTGAAAATTCAAAGGTAAGGGTGACTTAGCAAAAACATTTTGATGAAAGACTTTTTTTTATAAATAATCAAACTTATTGATTTATAATGAATTAATAGATTTAAATCACTGTCTTCTATAATGTATCAGGAGAAAGCCAACACCATTTAAAGAAAACAAATTATAGCCCAACATCAAATGTGTTAACGAGGATATAAAGTAGAAACAACCTTGCTAAGATGTAGGCAAGACTATCTTGCAGATTCCATAAACTGTAAATTCTTTAATATGTGAAAATAGAACCAGGTGGTCCTATGTCACTAAAGGGGTCAGGGAGAGATCTTCAAGGCTGGGATTAACCTTGGACTGGGGACCAAGGATCTTCTCACAAGAAACCTGGTTCCTCCTATTGTTTAGAAAAGACCCCATACAAGCCTCCCTTAGGGAAATTCAAAGATCTTCCCTCTAAGTCATATTGGTGAAATCAAGGACAGCCCTAGAAGTGCCAAGACTTTAGAAGAAGGCAATTTGAAGGAAGATGTAGAAGGAATGAAGGCAGATCACATTTTTTCTGGGCAACAGTAGAAAGGTTTATGGAAATATTAGTTGCAATAGGGTCCCAAAGAGAGTGACCATATAGGGTCCCAGCCAAGAATTGAGTCAAGTCCTAGAATGTCTGAGAGGAGATGATGGAGGTGGTGGAGATGATGGGAGAGGCCTGAAGAGTAGAGAACTGAGTGAGAGATATTGATCACTGATCTCAGAGATAAAACATTAAGGGGTAGCACAAAAGCCACTCCTTGGTTTCCTGTGCATGGGGAAGTTTGCTCTTCTAGAAGAGAGAATCCAAGTGTACAAGCTGTTTCTGAATGAAGAAGGGGATGTGGGATGCAACATGGTATGGTGTTGCAATGCAGATGGTATACCAACCCAGCCATTAGTACCTCTGTCTGTTTTTTAGGAGGTGACATTGACTAGGAAAATAAAATGCTGCACTGCCCAAAAGCACCAGGCAACCACCACCTGAGTGACCTCTGGCAGAGTACTAATGCAGTGACAGAAGTGTGGTGCTCTCAAACCCTGAGGTTGTCCTGGAACTGCTCAGAATTGGAATCTTTGGATAATAAAGTAGATCCAATTTTAGTTTTTTGAGGTAACTCCATACTGCTTTCCGCAGTAGTGGTACCAGTCTGCATTCCCACCAGAAGTTCATGTTCAGGAGGGTTCTCTTTTCTCCACATCCCAGACACCACTAGTTTGTTGATTTATTGATTTAATGGCACCACTAGCGCCATTCTGATGTGAGGTGTGAGGTGATATCTCACTGTGGTTTTAATTTGCATTTCTCTGACAATTAGTGACACTAAGCTTCTTTTCATATGCCTATTGGCCATTTGTATGTCCTTTTTGGGGAAGTGTCTATTCAAGTCCTTTGCCCATTTTTCAATTGGATTGTTTGGTTTTTCTGGTGTTGAGTTGTATAAGTTCTTCATAAATTTTAGATATTAACCTCTTATCAGATGTATCATTAACAAATATGTTCTTCCATTCAGTTTGTTGTCTTTTCATTTGTTGATGGCTTCCTCTGCTGTGAAAAGACTGCTTGGTTTGAAGTAGTCCTTTGATTGTGGAGGCATCCACTTTGCAGAGGTGTCTGCTTCAAAGGTGGCTATCTCGCCAGCTGGGAGTAGATAATCAGCCAGGCAATCTCCCCCACTGAGGCATTTTTGTTTTAAATATCTTGTTTGATATCATAACTGATCACTTGATTACTTGCTTTTTTTCTCTTCTCATGCTTTAAATTTTCACTCTTGTGTTTTAAATTCACCATCACGGAGTAAACCCAAAAACCCTAGGCATTAACTCTGGACCCCAATTAAAGCAGAACCCCAGGCCCAGGCCTGTTCTCATTGTTTCTCCCCCTTCCCGTCTCCCACCCTTACTCCTTGAGTCTTCACTGTAGGCCCCCAGGTATGCTTTGTACACTTTAGGGCTTATAAGTACTAAACTTCTTCTTCTTTTATTTTTTTTATACAGAGACAGAGAGAGAGTCAGAGAGAAGGATAGATAGGGACAGACAGACAGGAACGGAGAGAGGTGAGAAGCATCAATCATTAGTTTTTTGTTGCCGTTGCGACACCATAGTTGTTCATTGATTGCTTTCTTACATGTGCCTTGACCACGGGCCTTCAGCAGACAGAGCCACCCCTTGCTGGAGCCAGCGACCTTGGGTCCAAGCTGGTGAGCTTTTGCTCAAGCCAGATGGGCCCGCGCTCAAGCTGGTGAGCTCGGGGTCTCGAACCTGGGTCTTCCGCATCCCAGTCCGACGCTCTATCCACTGCGCCACTGCCTGGTCAGGCTAAACTTCTTTTTTTTCAAAGTTTCCTAATGGTTATTGCTAGAAAGAGTATGCAAAACTGATGTTTAGCTAGAAGTTTAAAAATTTCATCGATATTCTCAAAGAACCAACTTTGGTTTCCTCTCCACTAATGTTTTTGTGTTTGCTATTTCATCAATTCACACTTTGATCTTCATTATTTCCTTTCTTGCTTACTCTGGGTCTGATCACTCCACTTTTTCTGGTTCTTCGTTTTGTTTTGTTTTGCTTTTTAGTGAGAAGAGGGGAAGCAGAGAGTGATTACCACATGCACCCCAACCAGGATCCATCCAGCAAGCCCCCCAGCAGGCAATGCTCTGACCAGCTGGCGCTGTCGCTCCATTGCAGCAACCGCAGCCATTTTTTAGCACCTGAGGTGGAGGCCTTAGAGCCATCCTCAGCGCCCAGGGGGCCAACTTGCTTCAATCTAGCCATGACTGCAGAAAGGGAGGAGGGAAAAAGAGAGAGAGAGAAAGAGAAGTGAGAAGCAGAGAGGTGGAGAAACAGATAGGCTCTTCTCCTGTGTACCCTGACCAGGAATCGAACCAGGGACTTACACAGGCTGGGCCAACACTCTACCCCTGAGCCAACAGGACAGGGCTTACTTTTTCTAGTTTATGAAAGCAAAAGTTGAGACCAATAATTTAAGGCCTTTCTTTTTCTTTTCTAATGTAGGCATTTAGTGCTAGAAAGTTCTCCCTAAGTACTGCTTTACTAGCATTCCACAAATTCCAATATGTTTTGTTTTCATTTTCATTCAGCTCAACAAATTTTTAATTTACATTTTGATTCCTTCTTTGGACTATATGTTATATCCTTTTTTTGTGTGTGTTTTGTTTTTGGTCCATAGGTTATTTAAAAGTATATTATTTAAGTTCCAAAGGCTTGGGCATTTTCTACATATGTTTCTATTACTGAACTGCATTCTATAATGTATTTCTTGGAAATTTGATTCTTTAAGGTCTTGCATATTTTATTAGAAAGTTCTAGCATAGTGCTTGGTCTAGAACTAATTATTCCCTAATACTGAAGCAAGGTCTTTCTGCATACAATGCCCAAGCATTATGAGTTTTTCAATCTGACCAGTAATCATAGACATGATTTCTTGCCCTATGTAAGTGGCAGTCCTTGTTCTTGCTCATAAATGTGCTAATCAGTATTCTGGTGTATTGTCCAGGGATTCTTTCTCTGTGCAACTCTCTAGTTACCTTGGTCTCCCTGGACTATTGTCTCTATCTCCTTTTCTCAGAGAGTCCAGTGGGTTCCGCATGGATGTCCACTTTCTGCACTGTGACCTGGAAACTATTTTAAGGCAGTAAGCTGGATGAATTTGAGTAAGCTCAATTTCTTGGGTTTCTCAGGAGTCAGTGCCCTTCATTGCCTGGTGTCCAGTTTCTTATTTATACACACCTTTCTGATCTGTTGTTCTTCTCTCAAGTGGGAGGGTAAATCCAGTCCCTGTTATTCCATCTTGACTGCACGCAGAAATCTGTCAAAGTTATGTTGTTGAAAATTAAAATTTATTGCCTGACCAGGCGGTGGTGCAGTGGATAGAGCAGAGGACTCAGGTTCGAGACCCTGAGGTAGCCAGCTTGATCGCCGGCTCATCTGGTTTGAGCAAAAGCTCACCAGCTTGGACCCAAGGTCACTGGCTCGAGCAAGGGGTTAGTTGGTCTGCTGAAGGCCCATGGTCAAGGCACATATGAGAAAGCAATCAATGAACAACTAAGGTGTCACAACGAAAAACTGATGATTGATGCTTCTCATCTCTCTCCGTTCCTGTCTGTCTATACCTCTCTCTGACTCTCTCTCTGTCCCTGTAAAAAAAAAAAGAAAGAAAATTAAAATTTATTCAAAGACAATAATAAGCAAAAACAAAATGAAATTTCCCCAGAAACCCTTTTGGGTTTCTTTTTTCAAACAATCTCCACCAATACCTGTTTCTCTAACATTAAATTAAATTTCTTAGGGTTGCTAGGGATCTGGACAGAAATTAGTGAGACCAAAAGGTAAATGGTAAAACAGTTTCCTCAACTAAGCATCTTTCTTTATTATTTAGAGATGATTTCTTAATCAAATGTAAGGTGGGTCTTGTGGGCTTGTTCTCCCTCTCCTGGAGTGTCAGAAGCAGAAAATATTCCCCACTCCGACTCACCAGCTCCAGAAAGCACATGTGATTGAAATCTATCTATCAAAACGTTCAGCCTGCCTGACCTGTGGCGGCACGGTGGATAAAGTGTTGACCTGGTATGTTGAGGTTGCCAGTTCAAAATCCTGGGCTTGTCCGGTCAAGGCACATATGAGAAACAACAACAACTATGAGCTGATGCTTCCCACTCCTTCCCCACCACCTTTTTCTCTCTCTTTCCTCTATCTAAAATCAATAAGTAATATCTTTTTTTAAAAAAGTGTTCCAGTTGCTTTAGGTAACATCATATGGAGGCTCACATGGTAAGAAGAAACTTTGGCAGCTGTGTTTTCTGAAGCTTCAGGAACTGCACAGAGAAGGACAAGAAAAAAAAGGAGTGATTTGTTGGTTCAGAGATGCTTTGGTTGGGTGCATCCTAGGGTTGGAGACAGACACATATCGTATCGTCGGGGCAGTTTTTCAGCTAATTGGTTTAACCTAGAGCAAGTCATTTTCTCCCATCTCTAGCTACACACACAAATCTGCTCAGTTGTATTGCTTTGAGAATAAAATGTACAGAGGCTTGAACTTAAAATCTGTATTCTTCACCCAAGTAATTAAATCATTACTTTGAACTTTTTAAACAAATTGACACTGATCCCCTACCCACTCACCTCCAAGGCTAATATTTAACATTTTTATTGCTTCTGTTATTACAGCACTTAACTTATAAAAATTGCCTGTGTATTAGCTTAGCAAATAGCAATTTGTTACATAAAGACCAACTGTGTAATATTAATTGAAAACTGAGTGGATAACAAAAATAAACAAAGAGTGAGACTTTTCTTTCCCTAATAAACAAAAATCTCTAACTCATTTAACTTTAATAAACCACTTTAGACTTGCTTTCTGCTAATCATTTACTACTTTCTAAGTTCTGTTACTTAATTTGTTTTAAATCTATCCCTTCTGTTCTCTGAGATCAAAGGGATGAGCAATGGGGTGAATGACTTCACCTCTTGTCCCCTGGGACCTCACTGTGCTTTAAGGTTACAGGACAAGGTAGGGAAATAATTCCTGGTTGTTGTCTTCAGAGCTTGAAGTTCAACTGGAGTGACAGGTTCAATTCATGGAAAGATAAATATATGTCAAGCACCAAGGGCTTGAAGAGACAGAAAGAACAGGAGTAATTTACATGAAGGAGCCATCACCATGGCTTCCAGTTTAGGAGACAGATCATGTAAGCCCATCAGTATGACCTGCTTCATCAAGGCCAAGTGCAAGTACAGTTACTTACTTTCATTTTCCAAGGAAACACTTGAGTACCCACTTTCCCCATTCACAAAAAATGCATTGTGCTCTCTTGTTCTTGTAGAATCATCACATACATTTCCCTCTACTATTGCAGTGTTTTTAAAACCTGGGTCTCTAGTGGGGATAAATAATGATGGAGGGAGACTTGACTTCAGGTGGTGAGCACACAATACAGTATATAGGTGATGTATTATAGAATTGTACACCTGAAACCTATATCATTTTATTAACTAATGTCACCCCAATAAACTCAATTAAAAAATAACCTGGGTCTCACTGTCTTTCACAGTGCTGAAAAATGGTTTTAAAAACACAGAATCATGTTTTTGGACTGGATAGTGGCTGTTGTAGTGTTTGGTACAGGAATCATATCATACACATATACATACACACACTCTCTCCCTCAAGGGAGAATTTCATGACCAATCTGAGATTGGTCATGAAATTGGGCTGGAATACAGTGATAACGTCATGGCCGGTGAAAAATAGGACACAGTAGTCTATGGCATGGAGTCACAAAACAGATGTTTAATTTATGGCCTGTGATTGACTAGGTGAAGTGCTTTTTGAAGACAAGGCTTTGAGACATGGAATGGTTACCACATTTAAAATTTCTGTTGTGAATAATGATACAAGGACCATGAAGTTGGATGGCTACTTCTGACTGTACTGAAAAGCCTTATATAAACAAAATAACAGGCCCTGGCCAGTTTGCTCATTGGTAGAGTGTTGCCCCTATGTGTGGATGTCCCGGGTTTGATTCCCAGTCAGGGCACACAGTAGAAGCACCCATCTGCTTCTCCCCCTCTCCCCCTCTCGCCCTCTTGCTTCTCTCTCTCTCTTTCTTTCTTTCTTCTCCTCCCCTCCTGCAGCCGTGGCTCAATTAAAGCAAGTTGGCCCAGGGCACTGAAGATGGCTCCATGGCCTCTGTCTCAGGTGCTGTCTCAGGTGCTAAAGAAATGGTGCCAGTTGCAATGGAGCGAAGGCCCTAGATGAGCAGAGTATCGCCCCCTAGTGGGCCTACAGGGTGAATGGCGGTCAAAGTGCATGCAGGAGTCTATCTCTGCTGCCCCTCTTCTCACAAAATATAAATAAATAAATAAATAAATAAATAAATAAATTCATGCCTGACCTGGCGAGGTGGATAAAGCATCAACCTGGAACGCTGAGGTCTCCAGTTGGAAACCTCAGACTTGCCTGGTCAGGGCACATATGGGAGTTGATAATTCTTGCTCCTCCCCTCATTTCTCTCTCCCCTTTCTAAAATAAATAAATAAAATATTGAAAAAGAAATAACAAACTCAAGACTTGAAACACTCACCTTAAGGCAGTCAGAGAATCTGAGGAATTTTACAATGGCCCTAAAGGAGTCACTGATCCCTTTGCAGCCGCAGGACTGAACCAGACCCACATTGGGATGGTTTGGGCTACAGAATTACAAAAGAAACTAATTTAGTGGCCTCTCCAGTTTTCTGATGTGAACCTTAGGTCATTAACTGAGAAGAAGTGGGATTCTAAGAACTGAAGTAGGGACATTTGTGTAGATTTGGACAAGTAAAAGACTTGTGAAACAACAAAGGTTCCTATGCCACCATTACAAGTAGAATCACTCTCTTCTCCTTATCCAAGGAAGGCAGACTCTGTTTTCTTCTCCTTATCCAAGGAAAGCAGACTCTGTTTCCTGGTTAAAAACACACTGCTCAGTTGGAGTGTTGTTCTAGAGCAGGGGTAGTCAACCTTTTTATACCTACTGCCCACTTTTGTATCACTGTTAGTAGTAAAATTTTCTAACCGCCCACCAGTTCCACAGCAATGGTGATTTATAAAGTAGGGAAGTAACTTTACTTTAGAAAATTTATAAAGCAGAGTTACAGCAAGTTAAAGCATACAATAATAATTACTTACCAAGTACTTTATGTCAGATTTTCGCTAAGTTTGGCAGAATAAATCTTCATAAAACAACTTACTATAGTTAAATCTATCTTTTTATTTATACTGTGGTTGCTCTGCTACCGCCCACCATGAAAGCTGGAACGACCACTGGTGGGCGGTAGGGACCAGATTGACTACCACTGTGCTAGAGGATGAGGTATATGCTTTCAAATGTGTGAAAGTAGAGGTGTAGTAAGAGAAAATAGGTAAATGGCAATTTTAAAACAGAAATTGGCTAAGAATTGTCCAGAATTGAATAAAATAAGAGTCTCACTCTCAAATAGAATACAAAATGATAATAAAATCTAAATGTATTGTTTTCTACTTATCATATGTGTAATATATGTATTATGTTATTATATTCATCAGTCATAGATTTTCAGGTTGAACAAGAAACAGCATCTAAATATACACTGTTTATAATAAATACTCTTAAACGTCAAAGGTTTAAAGTGAAGGTAAATGGTATATCAAGAAAATGTTTTCCTAAATAAAGTTGAAATTAAAATATTAAATGTTGCCTGACCAGTCGTGGCGCATTGACCTGGGATGCTGAAATTCCAGGTTCAAAACGCCAAGATCTCTGGCTTGAGTGCAGGCTCACCAGCTTGAGTGCAGGGTTGCTGGCTTGAGTATAAGATGACCAACATGATCCCATGATCACTGGCTTGAAGCCGAAGGTAGCTGGCTTGAGCCCAAGGTTGCTGGCTTAAGCAAGGGGTACTGGCTTTGCTGGAGCCCCTAGTTAAGGCACCTATGAGAAGCAATCAATTAACAACTAAAGTGCTGCAGCTATGAGTTGATGCTTCCCATCTCTTTTCTTTCTTGTTGCTCTCTCAATTAAAAATAAATTAAGTGTTATGAACTAAATGTTTGTGTCCCCTCAAATTCTTATGTTGAAGCACTAACACTTCATATGACTGCGTTTGGATGCAGGGCCTTTAGGGAGACAAAATTAAATGAGGTCATAAAGGTAAGGTCTTGATTTGATTAGACAGTATCCTTATAAGAAGAGAGAGACCAGAGCTCTCTCTGTTTCTGGGAGCACACGTTAGAGAAAATGAAAGGTCAGGTAAACTCATAATGAGAAGGCAGCCCCTTACAAGCCAGAAAGAATACTCACCAGAAACCAAGCACACTGGTGCCCTGATCGAGAACTTCCAGCCTCCCGAACCGTGAAAAAGTAAGTTTCTCTTGTTTAATACATCTAAGTTCTGGCAATTGTTATGGCAGCCCAAGTTGGCTAATACAGTAATAGTAGATGAAATAAATCCTATAGGAAATAAAATTATTATTAAGAATAGAGTATCAATATTACAGGATATTTTTTAAAATCCCAATTTTGTATACATCTAATGATTTGATATCAATATATAAATCAGAAGTATATAAAACAAAAATATTATTTGATAAATCCACACTTATAATTAGAGATTTTAACACATTCCTCTTAGAAACTCTAGATTAGACACAAAATTAATATGCATATAAATTTAGCAAGTTTGATTTAATAGATATACAGTGGTACCTTGACACACGAGTTTAATTCGTTTCATGTCCAAGCTCGTGACTCAATTTGCTTGTGTGTCAAATAGAATTTCCCCATTTAAATTAATAGGAATGCAATTAATCCGTTCTGACCCCCCAAACCCACACAAATTTTTTGTTTTATATGCTTTTAAATAAGAAAATGTAGTTTATAAATAACATATATATATATTTGTTAGTTATATATATATATATATATATATATATATATATATATATACACACACACACACATAATAAGAGATAATATAAAGAAATAAACTGGTTTAGGAAGTGTATTTACCTTGAATGTCAGGAGAAGATGCTGGCAGAGGGGAAGGAGACTGGTGGAGGAGGCTTTCATTTCCTGCGCTCTTGTTTAACATAATGACTCTCTACACACTTAACGCTACATTTAATTGCGAAATTTAACTTATACACTATGTATGATATGTAACTTTATCACTAACCTTAAGTGATATCTTTTTACTTTGTTTAATAATCATCATTTTCTTCACTAACTTTTGGCTTTTTCGTCACACTTTTCTCACTTTCACTTAGAGGCCGTTTCAACAAAAACGTTTCCGTGGAAGCTTGTTTCTTCCTCCATTTCAGTATGTTCGGCAGGCCATCTAGTGGAAGGTGGCGGAAGATCGTGATTCAAATATCCTCTCGTGACTTAAAGCAAAAAATCCCACGAGTAACTGCTCGTCTCTCAAATTGTTTGTGATTTAAAGTGCTCATGTGTCAAGGTACCACTGTATAGAACTCTGTGCCCAACAAATAAAGAATTGATTAAGAGCCTATGATACATTATAATGAATTTATTAAGCCACAAAAGAATTAAAAGAATATCATATATAAAACTTTTCTTTACCACAATGCAGTAAAGTTAAAAACAAGTTGCAAAGGAATAACCCCCAAAGACATACAGTGGGAAACTAAAACTGATTCTTTGAAAAGGATAATAGCATAAGTAAAGGTTTGGCAAAACTATTCAAGAAAAAAAAGAACAGAAAAAGAGAGAAGGCAAAAAAATTAAGATTAAAATAAGATGTGTAAAAATCATTAAAGAATACTAAAAAACAATTCAATGCAAATGAAAAGGGCAATATATTTTAATAATGCACATAAGTTTACTTCAATAATCAAAAGATGGTTTAATACCAGAAAATATAACTTATTGGCCTGACCTGTGGTGGCACAGTGGATAAAGCGTCGACCTGGGAACACTGAGGTCGCCAGTTCAAAACCCTGCACTGGTCTGGTCAAGGCACATATGGGAGTGGATGCTTCCAGCTCCTCCCCCCTTTCTCTCTCTCTCTCTCTCTCTCTGTGTCCTCTCTAAAATGAATAAAATTAAATTAAAAAAAAAAAAAGAAAATATAACTTATCATATAACAAATATAAGAAAACCTACATGATTATATCAATAGATTATAGTACCATTTGTTAACATTGAGTACCAATGCACAATCAAGTCTCCTCACTCCACCCAAAAATGTAAACTATGATTACAGTCAATCCTTTAATCTATTAAAAAAAATAAACCTATAAGAAATATATATCAACATTGGATAAATAGCTTCAGTCTTTTCTTGATACCATTCCTTTTTGTCATGGCTATGCATTAGCCCAGGCATGGCCAACAGTTTTTGCCCCCACGCCAGATTAGAAAGAAAACTGTTTTCATGGGCTGGACAAAATATTAAAATTAAAAAATTTTAAATACAAAAATAATTTGTTTAAGTAATCAAAATTTTATTATGTAATTTATGAATAAATGTGAGTGAAAAGAATTTTATTATACAATATTATTTTAATAAAAATATATTTTAATAAAAATATAATTACATACCATGTAAATATCCAAACTGTATCGCAATCAATCGAAACAATAATTAATAGAATGAGCTTGAAGGGGTCATATAGCAAATAAAACAATTATTTCACTTTACAAACAGCCTGGACACGTTTTCAGTTATCAACTGCAGCTATTGTCTATGCTACAATGCCACTTGAGTCAGCACACTTGACCACAAAAATGAATTGTTTGACCTTGGGTGCACACTGGTAAACTCCACCTAAAAGAATGTGGGTTTCACATCGCCGCTAAATGTCAAACAGTTCATATCGAGTACAGACGAGTACAAAAGTTGTAAATCTTTATAATGAAATTTTTTAAAAAAATAAAGAAGTGTCGCGAATCCATTCGACCAATTATTGGAAGTTAACCTAGATTAGTCACACGTGGAATTCTTTTCCGCGTATCACTATCTTCTTAAATATCTCAATTTTCAATAAGCAAAGATGCTTCCGCTTCTGAGTAGCTGAGACTTTAAAGTAGCGGAGAATATTAAAAATTTAATCATGGGCCACATAAACTCATTCAGGCCCACGGGCCATATGTTGGCCATACCTGCACTAGCCTATTCAGATAGTTTTCCACCAATATTTTTTCTTTTCTTTTTTTTGTGACAGAGACAGAGAGAGACAGAGAGAGGGACAGATAAGGACAGATAGACAAGAAAGAAAGATGAGAAGCATCAAATCTTCATTGCAGCACCTCAATTGTTCATTGATTGCTTTGTCACATGTGTCTGGTCAGGGGTAAGGTGAGGGGGCTGCAGCAGAGCAAGTGACCCCTTACTCAAGCCAACAACCTTGGACTCAAGCCAGTGACCTTGGATTTCAAGCCAGCAACTTTTGGGCTCAAGCCAGAGACCATGGGGTCATGTCTATGATCCCATGTTCAAACCAGTGACCCCCACACTCAAGCTGGTGAGAACATGCTCAAGCCGGTGAGTCCACACTCAAGCCAGCAACCTTGAGGTTTTGAACCTGGGTCTTCTGCGTCCCAGTTTGATGCTCTATCCACTGCGTCACCGCCTGGTCAGACCCACCAATATCTGAAGTTGAAATTAAAAAAACAACTTTATTTAGAAAATTTAATTTAATAGGATGACATTGATAAATAAGAGTACATGGATTTCAGGTAAACATTTCTTTTTCCTTTCTTTTTTTAAGTTTATCCCTAGGTTTTTTTGTTGTTGTTGCAATCGTAAAAGGATTTTTTTTTTTAGTTCATTTTCTGAAGTTTCATTGTTGGTGTATAGAAAAGCAATAAATTTTTGTATATTGATTTTTTTTTTACTTTACTGTATTGGTTTATTGCTTCTAAAAGTTTTCTGGTGTAGTCTTTGGGGTTTTATATATACAGGATCACGTTATCTGCAAAAAGTGATACCTTTATTCCTTCTTTGGTGATATAAATGCCTTTTATTTCTTTCTCTTGCCTGATTGCTCTGGCTAAAACTTCCAGAACTATATTGAATAAGAGTAGAAAGAGTGGGCAAATTTGTCTTGTTCTTGATTGTAGAGGTAAAGCCTTCATTTTTTCACCATTTAGTATGATATTAGCTGATAATTTGTTATATAGGGCCTTTATTATGTTGAAGTACTTTCCTTCTGTACCCATTTTATTGAGTGTTTTAAACATAAAAGGGATGTTTCATCTTATCAAATGCTTTTTCTGCATCTATAGATAGGATCACATGGTTTTTGTTCTTTGTTTTGTTGATGTGGTGTATTATGTTGGATTAATTTGTATGTTGAACCATCCTTGTGCTCCTGGAATGAATCCCACTTGATTGTGTTGTATTATTTTTTTCAATGTGTTGTTGTTGTATTCGATTTGCTAATATTTTTGTTTAGGATTTTTGCATTTGTATTTATTAGAAATATTGGTGTGTAGTTTTTTGTTTGTTTTATATTGATTTAAATTTATTGTGTTTGCATAGATTCAAGTGTTCCACCAAATACATCCCCCCACCCCCGTGTTCCCCTCAATATCTCCCTTGCCCCCCTCCCCCCAACGCCCTCCCCCCTTCTCTCCAGGATTTACTTTTCTGCTCTCTATAATGCTGTTATGTGTATATAATTTCACCAATCTCTTTCCCTTCTCTGATCCCATCCTCTCATCCCCTTTCCCTCTGTCCGCTTTCCCTCTAGCCACTTTGATTCTGCCTCTGCCTCTAGTCTGTTCCTCAGTTCACATTGTTTATTGTGCTGTCTCTGCCAGCTTTTGGTATGAGGGTTATGTTGGCCTCATAAGATGTATTAGGGAGTATTGCTTCTTCTTCTATTTTTTGGAAGACCTTAGGAAGGATAGGAATCAAATCTTTGAATGTTTCATAGAATTCACTAGTATAGCCATCTGATCTGAACATTTATTTGGGGGGAGGTTTTTGATAGTTGTTTCTATCTTCTCTCTGCTTATGGGTCTATTTGGGTTTTCCACTTCTTTGTGACTCAGTCTAGGAACATTGTATAGTTCTAGAAATATATCCATTTTTTTCTAGGTTGTTACATTTGGTGCCATATAATCTTTCATAATATTATACTATGATCATTTGTATATCTAGGCTGTCTGTGGTAATTTCTTCTCTTTCACTTCAGATTTTGTTTATATGAGTCTTTTCTCTTTTTATTTTTGTGAATCTTGCCTCAGCAGGGCTCTAAAGTCAGCCACCTGCCATGCGCATCTTAGAGGAAAAGTTCTCTAGAACTTCAAGGGCAGTCTGAGACCCTGCTTATTTTATGGGAAAATTTTGACTGGGGGCTATTACAGGAGTCCTCTGGTTATAATACAGTTGCGTTCCTACGACAGTGACATAACCTGAATTTTGGTGTAGTTGAAACACAACCTAGCATAAGTCACTTATCTATCCTAACACAGGTGTAAAATCCTAATCTAGAATATAAAAACACAACTAAGCCACAGAAAAAGGAAAAGGACATAAATACACTGTACTGTAGTAACAGAAAAAATGACAAAAAAATAGTATAAAAATTCTTTGTTTTTATTCCTGTGTTTGGCTTGCACACCAGAAGGGGCATTGCAAGGGGAGAGAGTGACCTATTGGGAGGAGGAAGCTGGAGAGCCAGGAGAACCTGCAGAAAGTGCTGGAAATACTGGGTCAGGTGAATCAGGTTGCCTAAGGAACATGCAGGAGATGATGGAGATGATTCTACCTGCACTACAGGTGTTTCATCTCGAGAAGCAGCTGATGTAGAGGGTACAGGATCTGTTGCAGGCTTCTCTAGCTTCTTTTTTTTAATATTTTAATTTCTTTTTATTTTATTCATTTTAGAGGGGAGACACAGAGTGAGAGAGAGAGAGAGAGAAAGAGAGAAAGGGGGGAGGAGCTGGAAGCATCAACTCTCATATGTGCCTTGACCAGACCAGTGCAGGGTTTTGAACCGGCGACCTCAGTGTTTCCAGGTCGACGCATTATCCACTGCGCCACCACAGGTCAGGCTTCTCTAGCTTCTTAAAGAACTGTTCCACGCTAGTCTGGAAGGTTGATGACTTCTAATCAAACTAGTTTGCCCACATAGTCCCTAAGTACAATGCTGATGGTATAAGCCGAAGCACGCGTCTCAATTTTTATAAGTTTTTATGGGAGTGAGCGTAGTAAACTCGAAATGTTTTATGTCAAGACTGTCATAACCCAAGGAACCCCTACACATGAGGGCCCTTCGGGTATAGCCTCCTGGAACAAAGAAAGGTCATCACATTTCAGAATAATGATCTAGGCCAGCAGTCAAGTGATAAGAACATCCTCCCTGGAGCACGGGCTCATCAGGCTTGAGCACAGGCTCACCAACTTGAGCACACGGTCACTGGCTTGAGTGTGAGATCATAGATATGACTCCATGGTCTCTGGCTCAAGCCCAAAAGTTGCTGGCTTGAGTTCAAGGCTTGAGCAAGTGGTGACTCTCTCTGCTGGAGCCCCCAGTCAAAGTATATGTGAGAAAGCAATCAATGAACAACTAAGGAGCCATAACGAAAAATTCAAGTTTCTTGTCCCCATCTTTCTTTCTCCCTCTCACTAAAAACAAAACAAAACAAAACAAGAAAACATTCTCCCTGGCTTCAGGGGAAACTGCATACCTGAGCAGCCCCAGAAAAAGCAGGACATCTTATCCAACCCTGAGCAAATGACTCAGTCCTTCCTGTAACCATTTTTTTGTGACCCTTATTGTTCATGTTCAGTTGAGTTCAAATTCATATTTCTTTATGTAGTGTTCCTCCACACATGTTCCCCTGTGACCTCAAGGGAAAGTTCTTAATTCATTTCATCTGTTTCCCCAGGGAGCTGTCCTGAGTGGCTTTTTCTCTAACCTGCATTCTTTAAGAGATGTCTTTCTATCTTGACAAACACTCCTGGAGCCAACTTAGGCAGAGGCCAAAGGGGACTTCAATTAATTCCATCTTTCTAATGTCTTGGGTTTATCATAGAAATCAAAACCTCTTTTCCATAGGGAAATGGGAAACTCTCTTATTATGAATAAAAACAGAAGTCTTATTAAGGGCACCAGTTATTAATTACCTGTTATTTGCTTTGTGGGTTGGCAAGCTTTCTTGACATGAGAGAAGAAAAAAAAAAAAAGACATCTTTGAAAAGACAAAAAAAAAAAAAAAGGAAAGAAAGAAATATAGAAATAAAAAGAAATAAAGTACTGTGCTCTTAATAGTTCTTTGATACACAATTGTTGTTAATGCTGGCCTTGTTGGGCATGGAATCCAGCTTTGTGGGTCTCTTAGTATTGGACTGAATAAACTCGGGCTCAGGAACTATTGGGATGCAGTAGTGATTTGAGTGAATAAAACGAGGGCTTATAAGTTGTATTCTTACTGCTATTTGGTATTCTATCTGCCATCTAGAAAAATGTTTTGAACAACTGGGCTAGAAATGTTAGGACTCACATCCTAGAGTCCCTCTGGCACAGCAAGACACACAAATGTCATTCCCAAACTGCCTAGTACATCCTTTGATGTGACCTAATTCCTCTCTCATTGCTTCCAATACATTCATTGAGTCCCCTGGGACATCTGCTCTGTATCCCGGAAATGTTCACACAATTCCACCTCTTCTCCCCCAGACCCCTGACCCCCGCACCTCCTTTCCCCAACAGGTACTTCCCCCATAATTTCCAGCAAAGATTCTCTGTGTTTCCATACACACCATTCATCGGAGATTCTAACCTGGGTTATAATGCCTTTTCACAGCCTTCCAGACCTTTTTTCTTTTCCTTCTTGCCAAATGATCTCAGCTATCTGATGCTCAGACCACCACTTTCTGCTATCAAGTAACTTCCTACTCACCACCCCCAAGTCACTTAAAAGGAAAGTCCTGACTCGGGCTTTTCACTCCAGTTATCATCAGCATTTACAGGCTGCCCTCTCCTGTCCTTAACAATCTCATCTACAGGAGCCTTTTCCTCCAGTCCCCCTTTTAGCTTCCCGATTGTAACACCTCCCAAATATCAAATTCAGAATTCCCTTCTCCAAACCCATCTCCTATTCTTTCTGCTTATTGGCTCCATGATGCCCCTGTGAACAATTCTGGCCTCTCTGAGACCCCTATTTGTTGAGTCCCATCATCCCTGGTCTCCAGTGTCCCCCCAGATTCCACAGCCCAGAATCATAGTCACTCCCTGGGAAACAACCATGATTTTCTCTATTTCTTTCAGCTATAGCATCTGGGGAAAAAAACACCCCAAGACAGCGACAGCCACAACTCCATGCTTGCAGCTGGGCATTACTGAAGAATTCACCTATCTGGGCACACTGATCTGAATTTGAGATGTTATCACAAGCTTTAAATGGATTTTAAGGAGCCAGAAATTGTACTGTGTTTCACTCCCTAAAATAACTACCTCAGGCCCTTGCTTCTCAAGCTGTCAAATGTGTGCGCACCCCCCCCCCCCACACACACACGCCTGCCTCCCAAATTATAATGTCTGCAATTGACTTTTTAAAACTTCAGTATAATTATTTGTGTGCTTGTCAATTTAAACTTTTATGCTAAGTATGGCCAAGAATATGCCGTCTCATGGTCAAGGGCCCCAGTCTTGGGTATGGTAGGCATGGGGATCCCGTGAGGGGGTGTGGTAGAGGGAGGGACACATGCAGGGGCCAAGATACATTGTCATGTGGTTTGCTGGAAACAGGTAGGGCCTCGGGGCTTCAAAGCCCTGCCAGAGTCATTACCTCACCCCTCATGCTGCCTATGTTTACAGTGGCACGGATCCATCTGTCCCTGACCTGGAGAATTTTTATGTATGAGGCTTCCCATTCTCTCTCTCTCTCTTTCTCTTCCTCACCATGAGGCTCTCTGTATGTCCTACTGATCAAAAGGTTTAGGAGAAATGTACCAAAACTTAGATGGCTTAAAATAATAGAAATTTATTTTGTCACAGCTCTGGAGACCAGAAATCTGAACATGAGGTGTCAGTAGGGCCATGCTCTCTCTGAAGCTGCTGGGGACAGCCTTTCTTACCTCTTCTCATTTCTGGTGACCCCCGGTGCTCCCTGACTCACAGATGCCTCACCTCAGTCCCTGTCTTCATCTTCCCATGTGTCTTTACATCATCTTCCTTCTGTGCTTATAGGTAATATCCAGATTTCCCTCTTCTTATAAGGACACTGGTCATATTGGATTAGGTCTCCCTGCCTCTCATTAACCAATAATATCTACAACTCTTATTTTCAAATAAGGTCACATTTTGAGGTAATGAGAATTTGGACTTCAACATATCTTTTGGGGTACACAAATTCAACCCATTACAAAGGCGAATACACTATTGAAGTGCATTTTCTTCCTCAGCTAAAGCCATGGGAAAGATGCAGAGATGGATTTACCCTTATTTCTGTACTGGGTGGAGCTCAGCAAGAATCAAAAGAGTAGGATTTGTGAAAGTCTTCAGTAATTCTCTGGAGATCCTAATAAGCTCATTGAGGTTTCTTCGGACATTTACAACTGAGATCAAACATTCCTCACAGTGAGAGGATCAGACCCAGGGAAAGAGTGAAAGATTCATTGAACATCTAGGTAAAATGAGTTATGACATTATGGAACAATAAGGTTCTGTATTATTTAACTATTACTTAAAAACATACCAAATATAATTTGTGGAAGGTATTGATGGAGGTGTTATTAAATGCCATCATGAAGATCCAGTAGAGATGGATGCACATGAGCTTCTGTTTCTTGAGTTATGCCAGGCAAGTCCATGGAAAAACTGGTCAGACAGCTCTGTGGGTTGTGCAGAAGGAGCAGAGTCCATGGAGGCTCTGATTTCTCCAGGATGCCACCCTCACACCCTCACACTAAGACTGGGACCCCAGCACAGCCCTCACAAGACAGCAGTCCTGCTTTTAGAGAATGCCCAAACCTTAAACAAATGGATACACTATTAGGCAGTTAATCTTTTCTTTCTTTCTTTCTTTCTTTCTTTCTTTCTTTCTTTCTTCTTTCTTTCTTTCTTTCTTATTTATTTATTTATTTATTTAGAGTGTGTGTGTGTGTGTGTGTGTGTGTGTGTGTGTGTGTGTGTGTGTGACAGAGACAGAGAGAGGGACAGATGGGAACAGACAGACAGGAACAGAGAGAGATGAGAAACATCAATCCTTCATTGAAGCTCTTTAGTTGTTCATTGATTGCTTTCTCATATGTGTCTTGACTGGGGGATCCAGCAGAGCAAGTGAACCCTTGCTCAAGCCAGTTGTAACCTTGGGCTTCAGGCCAGTGACCTTTGTGCTCAAGCCAGCAACCATGGGGTCATCTCTACGATCCCATGCTCAAGCCAGTGACCCAGTGCTTAAGCTGGTGAGCCCGCGCTCAAGTCGGATGAGTCTGAGCTCAAACTGGTTACCTCAGGGTTTCAAACCCGTGTCCTCTGTGCCCCAGTCCAATGCTCTATCCACAGTGCCACCACCTGGTCAGGCACACAGTTATTCTTTACAAGGTGTAATCCTTCTTTAATGTTAACTCATTTAAAAATGCTGCATAATTTAAGACAGTGAGAGAAAGTCAGGCATCAAAATGTTTTGATTTTTAAAATAATGGATGGCTTGACCTGTGGTGGAGCAGTGGATGAAGTGTCGACCTGGAACACTGAGATCGCCAGTTCGAAACCCTGGACTTGCCTGGTCAAGGCACATACAGGGAACAACTACTACAAGTTGATGATTTCAGCTTCTCTCTTCTTCCCTTTTTCTCTCTGTCCTCCTCTAAAAAATCAATAAATAAAATCTAAATAAATAAATAAAATAATGGATGAAAACTTCAGCTGTGACAGTCTTTTGAATGAAACTTGTAAAGAATTTATCACATCTCATATTTGTATTATTAGAGACTTAGGAATAACATATTTTTATATATAAATTACATTTTAAAAATTATCTGTGTCAATATATAGTATAATAAATCTACAGTATTGTCAATTACTATGCAAGACATACAACAGAAACCTTCTATTTTTGTTACTGATAAAGGGTTATAGAACTGAAAAATAAAAAAGTTCGATCCAGGGTATCCAGCATTATATAAGAGAGGATTATATTCCAAGCCACAATAAATATTTATATTGTCCCTATGTTAGTTCAGAACTGGTCCTTCACTTATTAATATATTGGATGTCAAGAAATGGGTTTTTATTAGCAAAACCATTGACCTATTAATTAGAGTCAAATGGATTAAAAAGGCTGCTTCTTGGGGACATTAAAGGTATTTGAGATGTGTGAATCAGTTAAAATAGTTGAAAAACACCCTTTCACACACACACACACACACACACACACACACACACACACACACACAGCTCTCACCTCTGTATCCACTGACAAATGAGACTTGTGGCTTCCTCTGTCCAGTCATTGGTTTAGAAGGATTTCTGATAACAAAGAGAATTCACAGAATGTTTCCTGGGGAAAACAAGTCCTCTACAGAGTTGGAAAATATAGGTTGGGATTTCTATGTATATCAAACTTAGCTAGCTTATGCAGTGGTAACAAAGTTCCCCGACTCTCAGTGACTAACAACAAGCAAAGCTTATTGCACAGTGGTTGCAGGTCAGCTGAAGCCTTGCTCCACATCTTTCTCACTCCATGAGGCTGAGTGAGCAGCCCCTCTGTGGCATATGCTGGTTTCAAGGTGGAGGGTAAAGAATGATGGTGGAACCAAGGGAAGGATGTTAAAAGCTCTACTTTAGAAGGGAACACACATCATTTTCAGTCACATTTCATTGGCCAAAGAAACTCTATGGCCAATCCTGAGGCTGCCAGTACAGTAACAAGAAACATGGACAAAAATACACCTATCAAACCTACAAAGTGATAGATGAAATGGCTACCCCGAGAACAGTGCAGGTCCAAAGGAGGAGGAAGGGCTTGAAACAGAACATTCTCATCCCGCACTGTGATGTTGTAGTTAATTTGCTTGCTATTCTCTCTTTTAATGGCTTGCTGGCCTTTACTTTGAAATGTAGCAAAAAGTTTACCTTTGCAGGAATGTCAGAAAAAGTTCACATTGAGGAGGGACTTGACAATTAGGGGAGTTTAAATCACAGTGCTTGTTTGTAAAAGCCTAGCCACAGGCCCAGGGACACCAGGACCCATCTGTTCCTGGGAGACACCTGACCTCAGCTATCTTGAAAATTTACCAAAGACTCCACATAAGACCACGCTGATTAGGCCTGGGCTACATCAAAAGAACTTGCAAAATTTCTGCAGCTGAATCCCCCTTGCCTAACTCATGGTCAAGTCCGTGACCAAAACCTTAAACCAAGATATGCTAATCCACCCCTTTCCCGAATATCTACTGGTCCCTGCCACACCCGAGGGCTGACACCCTTTGTTAACCTCGGCTCATCTGCACTCAGGTGTCTTTTTAAATAATTTTTCCTTTTGAAACACACTAGCCTTGTGTTTTCGGTTTGGCCTACAGTTTCTGCCTTTCACAAGGTTGGAAAGCTAGGAGTGGGTTGAGCTTCTAGAACTGGTTCATATGAATTATGTTGTGCCTTCTTTTTTGATAACTGCCTAATAAATACCTTCATGCAAAACTTGTTTCATTCTAACCATAGTGAGGCCGTGTGTGTGTGTGTGTGTGTGTGTGTGTATGTGTGTGTGTGTGTGTATTTGTTTTTTGTTTGGCGCTGGGGGTGGAAAACATCTGGTTAACCCTGACCTTGTGCCTGACCTTGTGCCTGACCTTGTGTAATTTCTTTGACAGCTACACTTATCCAGCACTAAAAAACCTAAACTGTGCACACCCCTTCCCCAGATTCCATGACAGAGGCCTATGGCTCCACAATGCTCCCAAGATGACTCGCATCTCTTCAAGACTTTCCAAATCTTGGCTTCTATACTTTCCCCTAATCTCTGTTCTGCACCATCAAATTCTTCCTTTTTACTGACTCTTTGCCATTAGCACATAAACATGGAGAAATTTTTCTTCTCTTAAAAACTAAACATGGACCTTGAGGGTATTATGCTAAGTGAACTAAGTCAGACAGAGAAAGACAAATATCATATGATCTCACTCTTATGTGGAATATTAAAAAAAAAAAGAAAAAAGAAAAACAAAAAGCTCTTCCCAGAAAAGAATTTCAAAGAAATTGTTCTCACTTACTTTTTGTAAAAAGTAATAACTAAGCCTGACCTGTGGTGGTGCAGTGGATAAAGCATTGACCTGGCATGCTGAAGTCACCAATTTGAAAAGCCAGGCTTGCGTGGTCAAGGCACATATGAGAAGCAATTATGAGTTGATGCTTCCCATTCCTCCCACCCCCACCCTCCTTACCTTTCTCTCTCTCTCTCTCTCTTCTTTCTAAAAAAGAATATATATAGCCTGACCAGGCGGTGGCACAGTGGATAGAGCGTGGACTGGGATGCGGAAGACCCAGGTTCGAGACCCTGAGCTCGCCAGCTTGAGCACGGGCCCATTTGGCTTGAGCAAAAAAGCTCATCAGCTTGGACCCAAGGTCACTGGCTCCAGCAAGGGGTGGCTCGGTCTGCTGAAGGCCCGTGGTCAAGGCACATGTGAGAAAGCAATCAATGAACAACTAAGGTGTTGCGAAGGCAATGAAAAACTAATGATTGATGATTCTCACCTCTCTTCGTTCCTGTCTGTCTGTCCCTATCTATCCCTCTCTCTGACTCTCTCTCTGTCCCTGTAAAAAAATAAATAAATAAAATAAATAAAAAAGAATATATATATATGGTGACTAAAAGTCTTTCAACTTTTAGTCATTTGTTACTGCTGAGCAAGTGTGTTACAAGTATGTTAGGCTTGCTAACTTGTACTTTGCCTGAGTGGTGCATGAGCACAGGGCAGCACCATGTGTGTATAGTCTATGTAAGGCTGCAAGTTCTTTCTCTCAGGGCAGCAGATTGTAGATTGTGGATTTCCTGCTACCATTGGGAGGAACCATTGTTTGCTACTGTCTGCCAGAGAAAGGGTTTTTCCCCTGGCCTATTTGCTTGTGAGTCCTGAGAGAGAGAGAGAGAGAGAGAGAGAGAGAGAGAGAGGCAGTTTTTTCTTGCCTGCTTGCTCATTGGCCATTGTGAGACTCTAATAAACAGAATTGGCCACCATTTTCCAGTTCCACAGTTCCTTTACTTTCTTCCCAAATCCAATGTGAATCTGCATGGCCATGCACTTGGCCTTACAGTTACCAAATCACCTCAGTCTACCTTCTACTTCCACAATGCCACAAATTCCACAATTGAAGAGATCACCAAGAATCTCCATGTTCTAAATCCAGTAGCCATTTTTTAGTCCCCACTTTTTTTTTTTTTTACACAGTAAGAGGAGGGGAGGCAGAGACAGACTCCCACATGTGCCCCAACCAGGATCCACCAGGCAAGCCCACTAGGGGATGATGCTCTGCCCATCTGGGGCATTGCTTCGTCGCTCAACAACTAAGCTCTTTGTAATGTCTTAGGCAGAGGCCATGGAGCAATCCTCAGCACCCAGGGCCAACTTGCTCCAATTGAACCATAGCTGAAAGAGAGGGAGAGAGAGAGAGAGAGAGAGAGACAGAGAGAAGCGAGAGGAGGAGAGGTAAAGAAGCAGAGGGTACTTCTCCACTGTGCCCCGACTGGGAATTGAACCCAGGACATCCACACTGGGCTGACACTCTACCACTGAGCAACTGGCCACAGCCTTTTCTAGTCCTCATATGTGAAGCTCGTCATGGCATTCAACACAGTAGCCCAGAGTCTGCTGAAATGCTCTCCTCTCCTTGCTTCCTTAATATGGCCCTCTCCTGCCTTTCCCTCTTGTCTCTGGTCAATACCTTCAGAAGGAAGCCCTGACATCTTTTCAGAACTCTGCACATTTATATCCAACTGACCATTTGACCTATCCCGGGACATAGCACAGGCATTTCACACTTCGTAGGCCCAAATTTATGTCCTTGGTCTCCACTCCAAAATGTGTTCTCTGTCATTCTTCCTCTTATCAGTAAGTGGCACTGCCATGCACCCAGATATGCATTCCCAAAACATTGTAATAATTATTGACACTGGCTTCTTTAGTCCATTTCCAAATGCAAAAGTTTCTAACACCAAGCAATTTCTTGACTTTGTCTCTCTTTCTAGTGCCACCGCATAGTCTAGGCTATAGAACTACACTGACCTTCTCCAAAAAGGCTTATTTAACTATTAGTTAAAGAGAGTTTTAAAAACCCTAAGAGGTTTGTTTTGGCCAGAATTTGAAGAGCTTACAATAATAGCATTCTTTGGAATTTGAAAGAAGGAAAGATTAAGTACAATTGTACTTTGTGCAACAATTCCTAGTTAAGCTCCTTTAAAACACATTTTAAACACACATACACCCACAAAGATGCATACATACAGCTGTGTATTACAGGTCTGGTTTCACTAAAACACAAGAGGGAGGATTCTGGGTATGCTGGACTGGAAGGAAGAGAAAGTAGTTTGAGGCTTCCTCAAGTGATAGGGGGGCACCTCCACCCCAGCAGGGGTCTTGGGATTCTAGCATCAGGTAGTTAACATCAGGCCCAAGGGCAAACGAGAGGATAGAGTTCTTGCCTCCACCTGTGCCCTGACCATCATGTGAGTCTCAGACAAAACCCAGAGTAGAGGGACGGCAAGATGGCAGTGGAGTAGGCAGACATACCAACTTCCAACTCCCAGAACCAAAGTGGATTATAACTTAATTTTAAGAACCATCATCTGGATAAAGCAACTTTGAACTAAACTAAGTGGACTCTTCAACCAAGGAACACTGAAGAAGCCACATTGAGATTGGTAGAAAAAGTGAAAATGTGGAAAGGGCTGCCCAGCTCCCCAGAGTGAAAGGTAGCCCGGAGACATTCACACGGCGGGAAGAGAGTTTAGCAGAGAGGGAAGGACCTGGGTCACAGGAACAAAACCCCAGCCTGCAGCCCCAGAGGCTAGAAGAGGTGTTTGGACAGTGTTGAGCTGTGAAACAAGTGAGGATACTGTTTGTGAGAAAGAGACAGTTTTCTCAGACCCAAGATTCTTTTTATAGGGACAGCACAAAAAACCTCTCTCACAACCATTCATCCAAGGCCCCGGGGAACAGGGACAGAGGAGAGGACCCTAGCAGCAGGGAGAGAGTGTAGACTGGAAGGCACAGGGAAAAAAACACTCTGAGGGACAGCCAACCTAACCCCTGGGCTGAGTCACTTCCCAAATAGAAAACAAGTATTTCTCATGGAACTAACAATACCAGCAAAGGGAGGCAGGACACCAGCCAAACAAGCTTTCCCATGGCACTTAGAGGAGAGCTGCTTAGATGGAGGGAGCTTCCAGGAATACAGTATGGAGTGTTAGGGTCTGAACTTCAGTGCCCCTACCCACGCTGCTGAGGGCTTGCTGGAGGGATGCTGAAACACGGTTCTATTAGCAGCAGCGGAGGCCCAGCCAGCATGAGCTTGGCCTACCCCAGCAGGGGTGGAGGGGAACCAAGAAAGCGGTCTGGCAGCTGTGGGCCCGCCTGCAGCCCCACCTGCGGAGGGGAAACAGGGAGGCCAGGAACGGGCAGAGATCTGCTGCTGAGCAGGGCCCCGTGGGCGCACAGCATCACCTGGCTTCTGAGGTTTAAAACCCTGCGCGAGCTGACCCTGGCCTCGGGGGTGGGGCTAAAGCTCCGGACGGGCGGAGGCTCACAGCTGAGTGCACACCAGCAGCCCCGCCCAACCCAAGAAACCCAGTGAGCGAAGAGGCTCTGACCGCGGGGGCTGGGCAGAAGCCTGGGAACAGGCGGGGTCCGCAGCTGAGCAAAGGTGCTCACCACTACACTTGGTGCTGAGGCTTGTGGCTTGAGTGTGGTGCGTAACCCCACTTGTGGGGGCGAGGTGAAGTCCCAGACAGGCTGAGGCTTGTAGAGCCGGGCACCAGAACACAGACCCTCCCAGAGGAGAGGCGGAAATCACAACAGCCGCAGTGGGCCAGCGCCCATACACAACCGCCCTAGGCAGCGGCAGAGGGGGTGGCGGGCCTGCAGACAGAACACACCTAGGGAACACAGAGGCAACACGCATTACACTCCAGTGGCCACACCCTTCTTATATACAGACAAAATGGGCAGGCAGAGAAATGCAACCCAAATGAATCAAGAGAAATCCCCAGAGAAGGACCTAAATGAACCAGATAAAACCAAATTACCAGATGCAGAGTTTAAAATAATAGGTAGGATGGTAGGATGTTCAAAGAGCTTAGAGCAACAATGGATAGTCATTACAAACACCTAAAAAAAGAGATAACAACTATAAAAAAGGAAATTGAAATAATAAAAAAGAATCAGACAGAAATGACAAATACAGTATCAGAACTGAATACCACAATGGGAGAAATTAAAAGCAGGATGGATGAAGGTGAAGATTGAATCAGCGAGTTAGAAGACACAATAAAAAAAGGCACAGAAGCAGAGCAGAAAAAAGAAAAGAGACTCAAAAAACCTGAGGAAACTCTAAGGGAGCTCTGTGACAACATGAAGAGAAACAACATTTGCATCATAGGGGTTCCTGAAGAAGAGGTGAGAACAAGAAATAGAAACTTTGTTCAATCAAATCATAGCAGAAAACTTCCCTAAATTAAGGGTGGAAAACATTATACACGTTCAAGAAGCACAGAGAACTCCATTAAAGAGAAAACAAAAAAAATCTACACCAAGACACATCATAGTGAAAATACCAAAGCTAATGGAAAAAAAAAAATTTTAAAGCTGCTAGAGAAAAAAAGGCTATCACCTACAAAGGAGCCCCCATAAGGTTGACATCCGACTTCTCAACAGAAACAATTGAGGCCAGAAAGGAATGGCAAGATATATTCAAAGTAATGCAGAACAAGAACCTACAACCAAGACTACTTTATCCAGCAAGGCTAACGTTTAAAATTGAAGGAGAAATAAAGAGCTTCCCAGACAAAAGATGCCTCAAGGAATTCATTAAAACCAAACCAATTCTGCAAGAGATGCTAAGGGGCCTCTTGTGAACAGTTAAAAGGGGGAAAAGAATATAGCAAAAGAGGAATACAGCTTTAAAGAACAAAATGGCAATAAACAACTACATATCAATAATAACCTTAAATGTAAATGAATTAAATGATCCAATCAAAAGACATAGGGTAGCTGCATGGATAAGGAAACAGGACCCATACATATGCTGTCTACAAGAGACACACCTTAAAACAAAAGATGCACATAGACTGAAGGTAAAAGGATGGAAAAAAATATTTCATGGAAATGGAAATGGAAAAAAAGCAGGGGTAGCAATACTTATATCTGACAAAATGGACTTTAAAACAAAGGCTGTAGTAAGAGATAAAGAAGGACACTACATAATGATAAAGGGAACAATTCAACAGAAAAATGTAACCATTATAAATATCTATGTACCAAACATAGGAGCCCCGACATACATAAAGCAGACTTTGATAGATATAAAGGGCGAGATTAACAGCAATACTATAATAGTAGGGGATTTCAATACCCCTCTAACAACACTGGATAGATTCTCAAGAAAGAAAATTAATAAAGAAACAGCAGACTTAAAGGAGACACTAGATCAACCTGATTTAATAGATATCTTCAAAACTTTTTATCCTAAAGCAGTAGAGTATATATTCTTTTCAAGTGCTCATGGTACATTCTTTCGAATAGACCACATGTTAGGACACAAAAATGGTCTCAATAAATTTAAGAAGATTGAAATCATATCAAGCATTTTCTCTGAACACAATGCTATGAAACTAGAAATTAACCACAAAAGAATAACTGAAAAATACTCAAACACTTGCAAACTAAATAGCATGTTATTAAATAATGAATGGATTAACAATGAGATCAAACAAGAAATAAAAACGTTTCTAGAAACAAATGATAATGAGCATACATCAACTCAAAATTTATGGGACACAGCAAAAGCAGTTCTGAGAGGGAAGTTTATTGCACTACAGGCATATCATAAGAAGCTAGAAAAAGCTCAAATAAGCAACCTGACCCTGCATCTAAAAAACTAGATAAACAACAACAAATAAAACCCAAGACAAGTAGAAGGAAGGAAATAATAAAGATCAGAGCAGAAATAAATGACATAGAGGCTAAGGAAACAATACAGAGGATCAATGAAACCAGAAGCTGGTTCTTTGAAAAGGTAAACAAGATTGATAAACCTTTAACTAGACTCACCAAGAAAAAAAGAGAGAGGACTCAAATAAATAAAATTAGAAAGGACAGTGGAGAAATAACAACAGACACAACAGCAATACAAAGCATTGTAAGAAAATACTATGAAGAACTATATGCCAAAAAATTAGACAATCTAGGTGAAATGGACAAATTTCTTGAATCATATAACCTTCCAAAAATTAATCTGGAAGAATCAGAACACCTAAACAGACCAATTACAACAAATGAGATCGAAACAGTTATCAAAAAACTCCCAAAAAAGAAAAGTCCTGGGCCTGATGGCTTCACAAGTGAATTCTATCAAAAATTCAAAGAAAAACTAACTCCTATCCTCCTCAAGCTATTTCAAAAAATTCAAGAGGAAGGAAGACTTCCAAACTCCTTTTCTGAGGCGAGCATAATTCTGATCCCAAAACTGGGCAAAGACAACACAAAGAAAGAAAATTATAGGCCTATATCCCTGATGAATTTAGACGCTAAAATTCTCAACAAAATATTAGCCAACCGGATCCAGCAATATATGAAAAAAATCATACACCATGATCAAGTGGTTTTTATTCTGGAGAGGCAAGCCTGGTTCAATATTCGCAAATCAATCAATGTGATTCATCACATAAACAAAAGGAAGGACAAAAATCACATGATAATTTCAATAGATGCAGAAAAGGCATTTGATAAAATCCAGCACCCATTCATGCTCAAAACTCTCAGTAAAGTGGGAATACAGGGATCATTCCTTAACATGATAAAGGACATCTACAATAAACCGACAGCAAACATCATACTAAATGGACAAAAATTAAAGGCAATCCCCTTAAGATCAGGAACCAGGCAGTGATGCCCTCTTTCACCACTCTTATTCAACATAGTTCTGGAAGTCCTAGCTACAGCAATCAGACAAGAAGAAGAAATAAAAGGCATCCAAATTGGAAAAGAAGAAGTAAAACTGTCACTATTTGCAGATGATATGATATTGTATATAGAAAACCCTAAAGTCTCAGTCAAAAAACTACTGGACCTTATAAATGAATTCAGCAAGGTGGCAGGATATAAAACTAATACTCAGAAATTAGAGGCATTTCTATATACCAACAATGAACTGTCAGCAAAAGAAATTAAGGAAACAATCCCCTTCACTATTGCAACCAAAAAAATAAAATACCTATCAGTAAATTTAACCAAGGAGGTTAAGGACTTATACTCGGAAAATTATAACACATCGATAAAAGAAATCAAGGAAGATACAAACAAGTGGAAGCATATACCGTGCTCATGGCTTGGAAGAATAAACATCATTAAAATGTCTATAGTACCCAAAGCAATTTATAAATTCAATGCAATACCAATTAAAATACCAATAACATACTTCAAAGATATAGAACATATATTCCATAAATTTATATGGAACCAAAAAAGAACACGAATAGCCTCAGCAATCTTAAAAAGAAAAAATAGAGCAGGAGGTATTACTCTTCCGGATATCAAGGTATACTACAAGGCCATTTTACTCAAGACAGCCTAGTACTGGCATAAGAACAGGCACAAAGATCAATGGAACAGAACAGAGAACCCAGAAATAAACCCACATCTTTATGGACAACTGATATTTGACAAAGGAGGAAAGAACATACAATGGAGTAAAGACAGCCTCTTTAACAAATAAATGGTGTTGGGAAAATTGGACATCTACCTGCAAAAACATGAAACTAGACCATCAACTTACATCATTCACAAAAACAAACTCAAAATGGATAAAAGACTTAAATGTAAGCCATGAAACCATATGCATCTTAGAAGAAAACATAGGTAGCAAGCTCTCCGACATCTGTTGCAGCAATATATTTGCCGATTTATCTCCACGGGCAAATGAAATAAAAGGCAAGATAAACAAATGGGACTATATCAAACTAAAAAGTTTTTGCACAGCTAAAGACAATAAGAACAGAATAAAAAGACAAACCACACAATGGGAGAACATATTCGACAGCACGTCTGATAAGGGGTTAATAACCAAAATTTATAAAGAACTTATAAAACTCAACACCAGGACAACAAACAATCCAATCAAAAAGTGGGCAAAAGAAATGAATAGAAATTTCTCCAAAGTTGACATACAGATGGCCATAGGCATATGAAAAAATGCTCAACATCACTAATCATTAGAGAAATGCTAATTAAAACCACAATGAGATATCACCTCACACCAGTCAGAATGGCGCTCATCAGCAAAACAACACAGAATAAGTACTGGCGAGGATGTGGAGAAAAGGAGACTCTCCTGCACTGCTGGTGGGAATGCAGACTGGTGCAGCCACTGTGGAAAACAGTATGGAGATTCCTCAAAAAATTAAAAATCAAACTGCCTTTTGTTCCAGCTATCCCGCTTTTAGGAATATACCCTAAGAACACCATAGCACTGTTTGAAAAAAAGAAATGCACCCCCACGTTCGTGGCAGCATTGTTCACAATAGCGAAGATCTGGAAACAGCCCAAGTGTCCGTCAGAGCACGAGTGGATTAAAAATCTTTGGTACAGATATACTATGGAATACTACTCAGCCATAAGAAATGATGACATCGCATCATTTACAACAAAATGGATGGACCTTGATAACATTATATGGAGTGAAATAAGTAAAAAAGAATAAAACTGAGAACAGCATGATTTCATACATAGGTGGGACATAAAAGCGAGACTATGAGACATGGACAAGAGTGTGGTGGTTACGGGGTGGGGGAGGGAGGAGAAGGAGGGAGACGGGGGGAGGGGAGGAGCACAGGGAATACCAGATAGAAGGTGACAGAGGATAATTTGACTTTGGGTGATGGGTATGCAACATAATTGAATGATAAGATAACCTGGAGATGTTTTCTTTGAACATATGTACCCTGATTTATTAATGTCACCCCATTAAAATTAAAAAAAAAACAACCCAGAGTACACATGGAGATAACAGTGAAGTGTAGGAGGGAATGATTTATTTTTCTTCCTACATATATTATTATAATTTATACCACTTTCCTATTGCCTTCCCTGACAAAGAAAGTGTCTAGTACTCTAGTCAGCCCAGCAGAACTTACAATTGAGTAAATAAGTATCTTGAAGTATAAAAATTGGTACTTTTTATTTTTTAATTAAAATAATATTTTTTAAAAATTGGTTTTAGCCAGAAATGAAGGGGAGGAGAGAGACAGGAACATCAGTCTGTGCCCTGACCAGGGATTGAACCGGCAACCTCTGCACTTCGGACTGATGCTTCAACCAACAAAGCTATCTGGCCAGGACTGAACTTTTTATTTTTGAAAAAATGTAATATCTTTCCTAAATGACAGTTTCCATTCAAAATAATTGACATCTCAGCATGTCCATCAAATTATAGCTACAGTTAGTTTTTCTAATGAGTCTCTGCTTCTGATTATTATTACAGCCTACGATACTATTCAATTTTTAAGGGGACAGAAAAATATTTTAAACTTAATTTTAAAATGGGAAAATACTATAAATGGTCCACTTATTTCTTTGCTTTTGTGTACATATATAAAGGAAAAAACAAGTAAGAAAAGTCACAACAATGGCAGGAACTTTCTTTTTCTATCTCTTCTTGAAAATAAATGAATCACGAAGCTACTATCCTGAAACAATGCCCCTCAAGCAACCATCTATTATCTTTAATAAGAGATTAATCAGTGGGACATGCTGACTGGGGAGAAGAGCAAAACCCAGTCTTCTGCAATTTGGGGTTGACTCTGGAGAATAAGCATCTCATCTTGGCAGTATTTTCTCCAGCAGTGTTGCTGTCAGATGGAGAGAGAGAGAAGAGGGATACATTTCAAGGGCTTTATGAAATGAGTATGGGTAAATCTGATGGATGGATTAGGCTTTCATTTCCCTTTTATACAAAATGAGAAATAATAGAGATAACTGAGTTTAAAAGAAAAAGTCTTTTGTGTATACCATATCTCACTGGTGTTTTCCCATCAACAAATATAATATAGTTTCAAAGTTCTACTTACTATGTTCTAGGTCCCCAGATGAGTACTGTGTGCTTAGTGCATTCAGGGTGCTGTGCTCGGTGCTGACCATCATCAGTCTGTTTATTTTCCACCAAAATACCTACCCTGAGTAAGTTCTTTGGCTTTCTCATTAAGAAAACTAACGCTTGCCTGACCTGTGGTGGTGCAGTGGATAAAGTGTTGACCTGGAATGCTGAGGTCGCCAGTTCAAAACCCTGGGCTTGCCCGGTCAAGGCACATATGGGAGTTGATGCTTCCTGCTCCTCCCGCTCCTCCCTCTCTCTCTCTCTCTCCTCTCTAAAATGAATAAATAAATAAAAAAAAAAAAAAAAAAAAAAAAAAATAATTTAATAAGAAAACTAACGCTTCAAGTGCCTAAGGCCCTCGGGGCTAGGAAGGTGGTAGAGCTGAGATTGGGAAGCAAGCTGTTTGATCCCAAAGTCAACATTCTTAACCACTCTCTGTTCTCAGCCTTCCTTTAGTTGCTTGAGTTTATCATTAAGATTGTGTTCCTTTTCAGAGTCACTACCCCTCCACCTGACCTACCTGCAACAGACCCTAGCTTGAAGATTAGCCTGACTCTGCGCAGCCATGGTGTTTTACTAGTGCGTGGTGCCATCTCGTGGCTAAATTAGGCAATGGTAAGGATCAATATTACATCTATTTGGGACAGGTCAGTGCTTTATTTTGGGTGGCAACAGAACTCTGTTATGTTTGTTTTTGTTTAAGCAGAGTAACGTTAATTCATATCTGATTATAGAATTTTATGTTTCTATTTTAACTGAACAAGAAGTGCACATGCCAATAGAAATAGAAAAGGGGAAGATTGCAGGAACAATGGGCTGCAAGGAGCATTTTATTATTAATGTATTTCAGGTGGCTCCTTCTCAGTATTATTCAAAGACAGAAGTACAACCATGTATGAACGAAGTACTGTGAAAGTAGCACTTTTCAGAAGTAGACAGCACTGTAAAACCAGATCTTCCCATTTACAAGTGGGACAAAAGTAGGTTTACAGTTGTGAGCACACAAAACAGTTTATTCTTTTTGTGTGCTGGAGAGAGGGGGGAAGTGGGGGGGGGAGAGAGAAAGAGATAGGGATAGACAGGGACAGACAGACAGAGAGGGAGAGAGATGAAACGCACCAGTTCTTCATTGTGACACTTAGTCATTTATTGATTGCTTTCTCATATGTTCCTTGACCAGGGGTCTCCAGCCTAGGCATGACCTCTTGCGCAAGCCAGAGACCTTGGGCTTCAAGCCAGCAACCTTTGGCTCAAGCCAGACACCATAGGGTCATGGTAATGATCCCACACACAAGCCAGTGACCTCAGTGTTTCAAACCTGCGTCCTCAGTGTCCCAGGTTGACACTATCCACTGCGCTATCACCTGGTCAGGTAAAACACAGCTTATTCTTGTATTGTTTATTATCATATTATTTTTCATATGAACAACTGTAAACCTACTTTGGTTCAATCCTGTGTGTATATATATTTATTAAAATACATATCTGTATATACATTTCAATAAATCAATAAATATCCAATGTAAGACAGTATATAAAACCTCATTATATATTGCTCATCCTTACTTGGACATCTGATAATGACTCCTCTTTGGCAATTATGATCGACTCTCTTGCCTGGGATGAATTCATGACAATATGAAAATGCCTTTTCCTCCCAAAACCTCTGTTACGTGATTGTGAATTCTGGGAATTTATTTGATAGAGACCAAAGGCTGCCTGCCAAGTATTATAACGTGTGCTTGCTGTATCATTCGGCACTAGTCAATTTTGCTAGAGAAGACAAGAAAAATAGGCAGAATTGTTGGAACTCATAAGTGTTATTGTGTTCTCTGTCCAAGAAAAGGAGAGAAAGAACAGAGCTGCTCAGCAGGCTAACTGGCAAGCTGCAGCTGTGGCCAGGTGTGCATGTCTCTCTGATAGAGCAGGTGGTATGTTGGCCTTCTGTTGGGCCCCCATGCTTGAACTTCAACACTGGTCCTCACATCCATGCTTTCAGGAGGCTGATGCCAGAGAGAGAGAGAGAGAGAGAGGAAAGAAGACAGAGAGAGAAGAAGACAGAGGGGGGGGGTAGAGAACATATGAACTTTGCACAATTCACGGATTGTGGCCCTTATATTCCCTTTATACCTCAGTCTAAACCTGTGCACCTTTTGGACCTTGAGTCTTTTTATTCCATGGTCCCTGGAGTATCTTGCTTCAGTAGTGCTCTTAGAGGCTAACATTGCATCCAAGAAATTTTCTACACAACAAGTATTTAAGGGTGAGTCATTAGGGTGCCAGAATTTCTATGTAGGGTTGGGTAAGAAACAGTTTGTTGCAAAAGATGCTAGGGGACTATCTTGAAGCTGCATTAACTGCAAAACACTTAAAAACTTTTTAAAAGCTATTTTATTGATTTTAGATGGAGGAGGGGAAGAGAGAGACAGAAACACAGGAACGTCTTTCTGTTCCTGTATGTGCCCTGACCTGGGATTGAATTGGCAACCTCCATGCTTCAGGATGATGCTACAACCAACTGAGCTATCCAATCAGGTCACAAAACAATTTCAATTTAGAATGATAGAAGTAAGCCAGGTGGCTTTAAACCATTAGTCACTGAGCTGAAAAAATTCATCCCTGAGAGGTACACACAAAACCTAAATCCACACTAATCTACAGATGATAACAGCACCGCCCCCCTTGAGAGCAGCTTGGGGGTGGGGGAGAAGGAAAGGAGGGAGTTAGGGAGGGAGCTGGCAACAGGAAGGAAAGGGTAAGGAAAAGATGGTCATAGTTAGGCTGGGAACTCAGGAAAGGTAAAAATCACAAGCTAAATCACAATCTGGACTCATGCGAGTCCTGCTGCTACCCATCTGGCAAGTTCTATAAAAGAAAATTGTTCTGGGCCTCTGAGTTAGCAGTTCAAAAATGTACAACCTCTCCCAGGTTGTAACAGACATCTTACATTGTCGTTGATGGACATCACCAAGGGCAGCTTTGTTACGTTTCTCATTCGCCACGTTCCTGGGAGGTGCCTGCTTCGCTCACCCTTGACTCTGCTGTGTGCCAGGTGCTCGGCATGCTCTGTCTTCAGAGGTCCAACAACCTTTCCTGCAAAGGATCCACACTGGTTAAAATCCAGCACTCCCTGGTTCAGCATGAGGAGTCTTGGACACCAGAAAACTGTTAGACAGTGTTTGAAAGAGAGGAATCTCCCAGAGAGCATTTTTTTAAAAATTAAATTTATTGAGGTGACAGTGGCTAATGTTAGAATCCATGGAGTCCGAAAAGACCAGTGTATAGGCTTTATTGAAAGGAAACCTGCCGGGCTGGCTCACAAAGGGAGTTGCCCAGTACAGGGTTGAACAAGGGTTTAAGGGTTTTGGGGGGCAGGGGGAGTAATAAGGGTTGTGGGCATCATCTAATTGGCTGCTGGACAAAGAATTGTCTTTTATGGAAGTTTGAGTATGTTAACTTCTAGTAGGTTTAAGTCATCCAGAGCTTCTGGATTGTGACATCAAACATTCCTTTGCGGTCAGTCACCACCGGCAGTGAGCCCCGAAATAAGGCTCACCGGCAGGGTTAAAGAAATGAAACCTAAGAGTTAATAGATTATATAGGTTTCAAGGGTACATTTCTATGATACATCACTTGTATATTGCACTGTGTGCTCACGACTTAAAGTCAAATCTTTAGTCACCATATATTGACCCCCTTTACCCTTTACTACCCCACCCCCTTCCCTCTCATAACCACCATACTGTTGTCTGTATCTATGAGGTTTTTTTGTTTTTCTTGTTTGTTGCTTTAAGTTTTATATTCCACCTATGAGTGAAAACATATGGTTCTTAACTTTTTCCTGTCTCATTTATTTTTCTTAGCATGATAGTCTCAAGATCCATCAATGTTGTCACAAATGGCAGTATTTCATCTTTTCTTATGGCTGAATAGTATTCTATTGTATATATGTACCACATTTCTTTTTTCTTTTATTTAGAGAACAAGAAAGCGAGACAGACAGGAAGAGAGAGAGATGAGAAGCATCAGCTTGTTGTTGTGGCAATTTAGTTGTTCATTGATTATTTTTTCATATGTGCTTTGACCGTGGGGCTTCAGTTGAGCCAGTGACCTCTTGCTCAAGCCAGCGACCATTGGGTTATGTCTATGATCCCACAATCAAGCAGGTAATTCTGTGCTCAAGCTGGCGACCTTGGGGTTTTGAACCTGGATCCTCAGCATCTCAGGTCAATGCTATATCCACTGTGCCACTGCCTGGTCAGGCATATCTAATTCTCTATTGAGGGACACTTTGGTCATTTGCATGTCTTGACCACCATGAAAAATGCTGCAATGAACATAAGGGTACATATATCTTTGCAAATAAGTGTTTTTAAAATTTTGGGGTACATACCCAGAAGAGAGGTTGTTGGGTCATATGGTAACTCTATACTGTTTTATATAATGGCTATAACCAGTTTACATCCTCACCAGCAGTGATTGAGAGTTCCTTTTTCTCCACAACCTCTCCAACACTTGTTATTACTTATCTTGTTGATAATGGTCTTTCTTACAGGTGTGGGGTGGTATTTTATTGTGGTTTTGATTTGTATTTCCTTAGTGAACATGAGCATCTTTTCATATATCTGTTGGTCATTTATATGTCTTCCTGGGAGAAATGTCTGTTCAGTTCCAACCAGAGAGTAGTTCTGAAGCCCTTCTACACCCCTGGGGAAAGTGCATGTGCTGACCAGCCACCTAGTCTTACTGGCCCCCACAGCAAGTTTCTGGCATATGACTTGGACATTTATGACACAAGAGGTTTGCCTGGCTTGCTCTGTGTTCACTGGACCCTGGTGGTATCTCTCATCTATCAGCCAAATACCACCTAAATTGAAGGTAGAGATAAGGCTGCTTATATAATACAACTAGCAGTTGTCGCGAACCAGTGCAACTCATAATTTTGCAAGAGAGAATGACAGAGGATTAGAAAATAAACACAGAAAGAAAAAAGATTGGATCTGGAGGACCCATTGCCAAGCTGATGGCTTGCAAGAGTAAATTTCCACCCCCAAAACGCTTTATTTATAGGGCAGAAAGCAAAGTCATTAGCAAATCAAATAAATCTCTGATACAAAGTTACATTTCTGAGGCAAACCAGGAATTCTCCCCAGAGTCTAAAAAATCCTCCACCATGCATAACATCTTAACTTCACAAAACAAAGGGTAAAAGTAAACTGCCTCCAGTCTCTCTGAGGAACACGGGGGGGGGGGGGGGGGGGGGGGGGGGGGGGGGGGGGGGACGGGGGGACGGGGACGGGACACGACGACACCAAGTAAAAACATCAGCATCACAGCTAAGGTAGAGGTGTGGGGGAGGGCATGTAAATACCCTTTAGCAACCTAGTCAAGCAAGTGAGGTGGAGGGATGGGCAGCATGGACCCTGTCAGTTTACTGCCATCCCCCACATCTCTGTCTCCCACAAATCTAAACTGCAAGGACTCTGGCAGCCTGCAGTCTCCCACAGCAGTAGCTTGGGAAGGGGAGATAGCAAACAATGAGCATTATTGGGCATCAATTACATGCCAACCACCATACTTGCTTTTCAAATACCCTGATTAATTATATGCCATGAGAATTGGGTGTATTTTTCTACCTTGTCTTCCAAATCGCTGATTCAGTCCTCTGCTTCATCCAAACTACTGTTTATTTCTTCCAGTGTATTCATTTCAGATATTGTATTCTTCACTTTTGACTGGTCCTTTTTTGTGGTTTCTATGTCTTGTTTCATGCTGTTGAGCATCCTTAAAACCATTACTATGGCCCTGACCAGGCAGTGGCGCAGTGGATAGAGCGTCAGACTGGGGACTGGGATGCGGAATACCCAGGTTCGAGACCCTGAGCTCGCCAGCTTGAGTGCGGGCCCATCTGGTTTGAGCAAAAGCTCGTCAGCTTGGACCCAAGGTCGCTGGCTCCAGCAAGGGGTTGCTCGGTCTGCTGAAGGCCCGCGGTCAAGGCACATGCGAGAAAGCAATCAATGAACAACTAAGGTGTCGCAACAGCAACGGAAAAACTAATGATTGATACTTCTCACCTCTCTCTGTTCCTGTCTGTCTGTCCCTATCTATCCCTCTCTCTGTCCCTGTAAAACAACAACAACAACAACAACAGAAAAGAAACAAACCATTACTTTGAACTCTATATTTGATAAGTTGTTTACCTCCATTTTATTTAGTTATTTTTCTGGAGAGTTCTCCTGCTCTTTCATTTGGGACCTGTTTGTTTGCCTCCCATTTTGGCTGCCTCTTTGTGTTTGTTACTATGTATTAAATAGATCTGCTATGGCTCCCAGTCTTTGTGAGGTGCCCTTATGTATTATGTGTCCTGTGGGGTCCAGTGGTGCAATCTCCTTGATCAACTAGTTGAGTGTTCCAGGAATGTCCTTTGTATGGGTTATGTGGAACATCCTGTTGTAATTGAGTCTTGATTGCTATTGGCCTGTTTATGTGTGGGATTGACCTTCAGGCTGGCTGACTGTGAGACTCAACCCTGATCACAGTGTATAATCTGCCATGCTGGTGCTGATCACACAAAGTAGAATTCACCTCAATGGGATTTGGTACCTTCTAAGATCTCCCTTTAGATATGCCACTTGTGAAGCTTATCTGAGCCTGCTATGATGTTGTCTGAAACTAGTCCCTAGGTATGTTGGTTCTGGGCCTCTTCGAAGGAACTCTGGTGCAGGCCAATGTCAGATGCTTCCTCTGACTGGCCCTGGGCAACCTGTTTGGAGTTACAAGTGATCCACAGTTTGTGGTTGTCTCTGCCGGGCCTGGTTGCTCATGGAAAGGGCCAAGCTGTACATCTAGGCCAGCTTTTACCAGCACCGGTCCTAGGTGTAGGTCAGCAAAAGTCTCAAGGCACCCTGAGATCCTCAGTTGTATGTATCTGCTTGCTGGCTGCCTATTAAGCTCAGTCACTGAAAGAGCTTTTGGTGGTACTTCAGTTGCATGAGGAAGGTTCACAGTGAGTCACTAGGTAGGAGTGAATGGTGTTCACCAGACTTGTACAGATTTAAATTTGGTGCCAGAGCTGGGTCTGAAGCCACTCAGCAAATGTCCCCAGGTATACCAAGTTTATATGCCACCCTCTGGGTGCTCTCACACCTTTCTGTAGGGGCAGGATCTCAGGGAATTGTCAAGGTGAGGCCAGTAGAGTTTCTCAGGCTTACACAAACCAAAATTTGGCTGTGTGAAAGGAGGGCTTTGCTCCATCCAGGTGTGCAAGGGGAAAATGGCCTCTGTGCTACAATCACACAACTCAGTCTGTCATACATTCTGCTGGAAGGAGATGGAGCTCAGCAGGGTGGGGCTGGTAGATTTCTGTGAGGTGGAGGTGCCGGGAAGGCTTTAGGGGAGGTGGGCTATGGTCCTTTCTCAGAGCCACACAACTCAGTCAGTCCCAGATTTTGCTCCGACCTCAGCTGGTTGGAGCCACCAGGTGTCAGAGGCAGGTAAAGCCTTTGGAACTTGGAAGGTGGGTCTGCCAGAAGTCTGGAGGGTCATTCCAGTATATCTCTCCCTGTGAGGGGGAGAGGCCAATCAGGTCATGGGAAAGTGGGAGGGAATCATCCCTATCTTAAAGCCATACAACTCAGTCACTGACACACTCTGAGTCTGCCCTGACCTCTACACCCTGGTCAGAGTTGCTGACTTCTCAGAAGGGTATAAGCTCTACAGGGTATATAGCAAGAGGGCACCCAGAGGGTGGAACTAGTGTTTTCCCCCAGGCTGCTGCTGCACAGAGCGAAGTACTCCATCTGTAGTATTGGAGAATAACTCAGCACAGGGATCCTGGAGGCTATCCCTTCAGCTTTCTCCTGAGAGCCACAAACTTCAGACTCTTCTCATGTGATTCTAGTCCACTCTGCTTACCCTCACTGGAGCTCAGGTTGAGTGGCTGCAAACAGAATCTTGTGTGTTGGCCCTTTAAGAGGATGCCTGTGTCTCTAGCAGACTCCTGTCTCACCCTGACAGACAGAAACCACTGCTTGTCACACCTGGCTCTGGTGCTCTAGGTTGGGGAGCTTGGCTTGGTGTTTAGACCTCATACTTCTCAGAGGCAATCCCCCACAGCTTACATATTCCTCTAGAACCTCAGTCACCACCTGTGTGAGTGAGGCCAGACCTTTCTGTGTTTCTGCCCCTCCTACCTGTCTCAATGTGGCTTCTGTAAATCTTTGGTTATAAGATTTCTTTTCAGCTAGTCTTCAGTTGATAATTCTGGATGATTGTTCTATAATTTAGTTGTAATTTCAGTTTGGTCCTAGAAGCAGGTAAGTGCAGTTCCCACCTACTCCACCACCATCTTGGATTCCCTCAATAGTCATCATTTTAGAAGGAGCTGTTGAGTGGTACAAAATATTGAGCAGGCATAAATATTTGCTTTGAAAGACCTTTAATCTTCTTAAAGAAGTCAGAACATTTCTCAAGGAAAGTAAGAGAGGTTTTCTGTGAGCTAGCAACCTGACACCAGTATACACCATGATTCACATTGTTTCTCTACCTGTACAGGTAGTGTGGACACTATATATGGTTCTAGAGTAATCACTCTAGGTTTCTCTCCTGTTGGGGTGAGTTGAGGAGTCAGCCTGAAACAAGTAAGGTTCAATGATCTGTTAACCAATGACAGTAAAAAAGAAAAAAGATCTAGAGTGTGAAAAAAAAAGAAAGAAAGATTAATCCCAGACCCAGACAGAGAATCAAGGAATCAGAAACCTGGGCTAGATAACTTATGTGAAGAAGAGCAACTTGGAAATAAACTTGAAATTAGGAGGCAAATGCTAAATACCAATAGTCAGGCCATTAATGAATATTGAAGCAAAATAGTTCGCTGGATGAGGACAGCTGGAATTTCCCTAGTAATAATTATGTTACCCATTCACAATAGTGTGGTATGTTATGTTTTAGATGCTCTTCTGTATGTGTGTTATATATATTTCTCAAAGAGGGGAAGGAACCATGCTGCATGAGCCTAAGGACTGGGATTGGAAGTATATTTTGGGGGGGGGGAGTATTGTTTTATATAATAATTCCTTCTGTGTTTGATCTTCTCCATGTTGCAGCCTAATTAGGAGCTAAAGATGAGACTGGTTGCTGGTGTAATATTCCACCTCCTCTGCAGTTGAGGGTGATTGTATTAATGCTATGGTTTGGGATGGAAGTCTGAAATGTCAGCTTAGCTCCAGGCTCCCTTCCACCCACCTGGTGATGCTCAGGAAGGATGTACCTAACGGGGTTCCATACTGTACATTCCAGGGCAGATTTGGACAACATCAAACATTAAGAGAACCAGCACAGCTCACACTTAATGAAGGATCTTGCCTGACTTTATGGCAAAAAGAAAAAAGTACTTGGAATAATTGCTCCTAATTTTGTTTGTTTATTTATAAGTAGAAAGACATGTGTCTTTCATTGCTGGGTAAGAGCCAAATCAAGCAATTTGATTCACTACTCACGGTGGCAACTGACCAACTTCAAAGTAGAAGTAAGAACTGGGTGAACACATGGCTTTCTGGAAAATCCAGTTCAAATCCTAACTTTGAATTTTCTAGTTTTTGCTCTGTGCATAGTACCATGCATCATATTATTTGTTGAATAAGTGACTAATGATTCAACAGCACTTTTTTGATAACACCACAATCCTGTATTGGGTTACTTTGTTAATTTATCCCAGCACTGATTGCTCTAGAACACTTCTATTCAATTTACTGCCTATAATGAGTTCATTATATTTGCTTTGAAAGCCACTTTAAAATGAGTGTGCCAAAGTAAAAACTCATTTGCCAGTGCAATACATTTTACAATTTCCTGCAGTAAAACTATAATTATGGCCATGGTTTCTTTAGTATATCAGAGAAATAGATGTGGGATACCAATACTCCTTATTTTAGATAACTTTCAGTGACACCGAACAAGTAATGTAGTTATTGTCAATGACAGTTTTCTCTAAGGGAGATGTAGGAATGTGGAAAATATCTTTTTACCCTCTTCATTTGTCTAGTGTCAACATCTCACTTTATCTCAGTCAGACTTTTTCTTTCTGTTTTTTTTCAGTCTGACTTTTTTACTAAAAAAAAAATAGCTTGATGTCTTACCCAAAGGATTTAAGAGATTAATTTTTACCTAAGTCCAAGTATAATCAAGAGAATAACTTTTTAATTGAATTTATTGGGGTGGCACCAATTAACATAATTTATTTATTCCTTCCTTCCTTCCTTCTTTCCTTTCTTTCTTCCTCTCTTTCTTTCTTTTACTGAGAGAGAGAGACAGACAGATAGACAGGAAGGGAGAAAGATGAGAAGCATCAACCAATAGTTGTTACACCTTAGTTGTTGATTGATTGCTTTTTTATATGTGTCTTAATTGGGGGTATCCAGCCGAGTCAGTGACCCCTGGCTCAAGCTAGTGACCTTGGGCTCAAGCCAGCGACCATTAGGCCATGTCTATGACCTATGCTCAAGCTGGCAATATTGGGGTTCAAACCTGGGTTCTCAGCATTCCAGGTCAATGCTCTATCCATTGAGCCACTCTCTGGTCAGACCCAGTTAACATAACTATACAGGTTTCAGGTGAATAATTTCTATAACACATCTCTAAGTGCATTGTATTATGTGTACACACCACAAGTCAAGTCTTCATCTATCACCATTTACCACCCCCAAACCCTTCTTACCTACACCCTGCCTCCAGCAATCACCACATTGTTGTCTGTGTTCATTACTTTTTTTGTACTTTTCTGCTCAGTCTTTCCAACCCTCTCACCAAACCCACAATAACAGTTGTCAGCCTGTTCTCTACCTATGAGTCTGTCTTTATTTTACTTTTAAAAACTTCTTTTTTTTTTTTTTTTTACAGGGACAGAGAGTGAGTCAGAGAGAAGGATAGACAGAGACAGACAGACAGACAGGAACAGAGAGAGGTGAGAAGCATCAATTATCAGTTTTTTCGTTGTGACACCTTAGTTGTTCATTGATTGCTTTCTCACATGTGCCTTGACCGCGGGACTTCAGCAGACTGAGCCACCCCTTGCTGGAGCCAGTAACCTTGGGTCCAAGCTGACGAGCTTTTGCTCAAGCCAGATGGGCTCGCGCTCAAGCTGGCGACCTCGGGGTCTCAAACCTGGGTCTTCCGCATCCCAGTCCGACGCTCTATCCACTGCGCCACCGCCTGGTCAGGCTTAAAAACTTCTTAAGCAGAACTTGAAACACACAGAATACTAAGGAATTTGATTACATTAAAATGAAATATGTCTGTTTCACAAAAAACACCTTAGAGAAATCAACAGATGCCAGGTTGGGAGAAGATATTTGAAATGCCTAAAACTGACAAAGGACTAATATCTAGCATATGGAAGAAATGCCCCCAAATTAATAAGGAACCTTAAATTAAAAATTGGCAAATTTAGAAGAGAAAAATCTAAAAGGTTAAAAAGCATGTAAAGAAAATGCTCAAATTCAAGTTTTCATCTAAATGCAAATTAAAGCAATGATATTACTTTGTATCTATTAGTATGACAAAGATTTGGAAGTTACATAATGCTCAGTGTTGGCAGGGATATAAGGATACATAGAAATCCCTGTGCTCCAAGGAGGAAGCATAAATCTGTACTGCCATTGTGAAAAGCAATATGGCAGCACTCTGGCAAATTGAGCACTAAGAATGCAGACTCCATTTCACTCATATATGGAATCTAATGAACAAAATGAACTAACAAGCAAAATAGAAACAGACTCATACATAGAGAGCAGGCTGACTACTATGGGGAAGGGAATGAATTGAGCAAAAAAGGACAAAAAAGAAGAGATCGTGTTCATGGACAACAGTATGGTGATTGTGGGTTGGGAACGATGGAGGAGGGTATAGGGAGGATACATTGTAATTGACAGAGACTTGACTTAAGGGTGAATACACAATATGACATACAGAAGATGTGCTGTAGAATTGTGCATCTGAAGCTGTATAACTTTGTTAACCAGTGTCTCCTCAATAAAGTCAATTAAAAATAAAACATAGATAAAAAATAAAACATTGATGAAAAATAAATAAATATTAAAAAAACTGGAATAAGACTTTTTTCTTGTGTGTGACAGAGACAGAAAGAGAGTCAGAAATAGGGACAGACAGGAAGGGAAAAAGATGAGAAGCATCAATTCTTTGTTGCAGCACCTTAATTGTTCATTGATTGCTTTCTCATATGTGCCTTGACGGGGGTGGGGGGAGGCTACAGCAGACCAAGTGACCCCTAACTCAAGCTGGTGACCTTGGACTCAAGCTGGTGAGCTTTGCTCAAGCCAGATGAGCCCACGCTCAAGCTGGTGACCTCGGGCTTTCAAACCTGGGTCCTCCATGTCCCAGTCTAATGCTCTATCCACTGAGCCACTGCCTGGTCAGTCTTGTAATAGGACCTTTATGAATTAAATTATATAACTTTAGTGGAAAACATTAAAAATGGTTAAGTAAGTGAAAAAATATATGTTCATTAACAAGGAGACTTAATTATATAAAGTTCACTTTCCTCAAATTGATTAATAGGTATAATTCTTTTTCTTATTTTTATTTTATAATTAAAAATTTTAATTTATTGTGTTAACATGAATACAAGTGTCCCACTCAATATAACACCCTCAACCACCAACAATGTACCCCCCAATTCACCCTCTTCCTACCGTTCCCCCATCTCCCCTGCCCTCCTTGCCTCTGGGACTTGCTGTCCTGTTATATGTATCTGTGTGTTATGTATATATAATTTGGCTAATCCCTTCACTTTCTCTGATCTTGTCTCCTCATCCCCCTTTCCTCTGACAGCTGTCCCTCTACTCCCAGTGACTCTACTTCTGCCTCTATTCCATTCCTCAGTTCACTGTGTTCTTTAGATTCTAAATATAAGTGAGATAATATGATATTTGTCTTTCTCTGCTTGGCTCATTTCACTTAGCACAGTGGTCGGCAAACTCATTAGTCAACAGAGCCAAATATCAACAGTACAACAATTGAGATTTCTTTTGAGAGCAAAATTTTTTAAACTTAAACTATATAGGTAGGTACATTCCTTATCGAGGTAGCACCCACACATGGTATTTTGTGGAAGAGCCACACTCAAGGGGCCAAAGAGCCACATGTGGCTCATGAGCCGCAGTTTGTTGACCAGGGACTTAGTGTAATAATCTCCAGGTTCATCCATGCCATTGCAAAAGATAAGATTTCCTTCTTTTTGTGGCTATGTAGTATTCCATTATATATCTATCACACCTTTTTTATCCACCCATCCACTGATAGACAGGTGTCCTTCAGACTTTTTTCACAGACGTCAGTGGAGTGTAGCCACTAGACTGCTAGAGCCTTTGAAACCCAGAGATTTGGTCTGCCTACAATTCGGACAGGTTCTACTGAGTATCCTGTGAGGCAGAAGCACCAGTCATATTCTTAGGAGAGTGCAGGGGAAAGTTCTGTCCTGAAGCCAGAAAACTGACTCACTGCCACACCCCCTGCTTCCTGGCGGACTTCTCAGAACTCTCAGTCACCAAAGGATGGGGCAGGAGGGATTTCCGAGGGTGGGGCAGTTATTCCCCCCCTCCCCCCCTCCCCCGCTGATGCTGCACAGAGGGGACTGCTTCCCCCAAGAAAGATGGCGACTGTAGTGTTGGAGAATGACTCAGCACAGGGGTTCTAGTGGCCTTCCCCCACCATGTCTATCTTTGGGTCACCAACTTCATACTCTCCTCCTGCAACTTTAGTCCTCTCAGCCCTCCTTCACCAGAGCTCCAGGTAAGTGGCTGTGAATAAGGTTTTCTGTGCTGACTCTTTAAGACAGAGACTGCATCTCTGAGAGCTCTGTCACTTTCTCACAGACAGAAACTTTGGCTCTTTTCACTGCCAAATGCTATATGGGCACCTCTTCTAGGCTCTGAGGCTCTAGGCTGGGGCACCAGCCTGGGGCATTGGGCCCTCCCCTCTCAGAGCTACCCTCCCCGCAGTGAGAGTCTCTCCAGACCCTCAGCCCCACTAGCCCTGGAGCAGGGCAGCCCTTTTTGCTTGTCTGCCCTTCCTACCAGTCTTGATGTGGCTTCTGTGATCCTTGGTTATGGACTTCTTTTTATTTAGTCCAAAGTTGGTTTTTCAAGATGATTGTTCTTAAATTTAGTTGCAATCCAATTTTGTCCTGGGAGGTGGCAGCTGGAACATTTGCCTACTCTGTTGATATCTTGGAATCCCCTAGATACAATTCTAACAAACATCCCAATAAACATATACGTGTGTCGCTTGATAAACTTATTCTAAAATATATAAGGAAGAGAAAACAGCTTTAAAAAACTTCCCAGACATTTTCTCTCTCTTTCAGGAGAGAGAGTAATGGAGAGAGATGAGAAGCATTAACTCATAGTTATTTCATTTTAGTTGTTCATTGATTGCTTCTGATATGTGCCTTGATCAGGGGGCTTAAGCCAAACCCCTGGCTCAAGCCAGCAACCTTTTTGCTCAAGCCAATGGCCTTGGGATCATGTCAATGAACCCACACTCAAGCCGTCAACCTTGTGGTTTCAAACTTGGGACCTCATCATTTCAAGTCAATCCATCCACTGTGCCACGAGGGTCCACCCCAAAAAGAAGAGCATGATAAGACATCAACAAGATCTTAAGATATATTTATAATATTAAAGTAATTAAAATATTTGTATTGGCATGGGAACAGACAAGCCCATAGATGGAACAGAGTAGAGAATTCAAAAACCATGCAAATATTGAAACCTGATATGACAGAGGTAACTTTGAAGATTAATGGGGAAACAAGAGAACAAGTAAAGATAAAAAAAAAAGGGTTTCCATATTAAAAAATGAAATAGCTACCAAATTATAAAACACACAAGAAAATAATTCCAGATAATTTAGAACTTAAGCTAAAACACTGAAATAGGAGTAAAGGGAAGTGTATTTATTATGGCTGTGGAAGGATTTCCTAATTTATATCCCAGAAGCACAAATCATTTAGTAAAAGTTTGATAAATTTGATTACATTAAAATTGAGACACTTTATCAAATGGCCACATAAAGACAAATCACAGACTAAGGGAAAATATTTGCAACATATATACAGTAATAAAAAAAGATTACTATTTGGAATCTATAGGTAATAATTGGAATTATAAAAAGCCAGAAACTCAATGGATAAAATGAGCAAAAACTACAAATGTCTTTGTAGGCAAAAATACAATGAGCCAATAAACACGTGAAAAGATGTTCAACCCCTTTAATAATCAGGAAAATACAAATTAATAATTATAATGGGAAACCTTTACATCTTACAGAGTGACTAAAAGAAAAAAAATTCTGCCTGACCAGGCAGTGGCACAGTGGATAGAGTGTTGGCCTGGGATGCAGAGGACCCAGGTTTGAAATCCCAAGGTCACCGGCTTGAGGCGAGCTCATGTAGTTGGAGCACAGGCTCACCAGCTTGAGTGCTGGGGTGCTGGCTTGAGTGTGGGACATGACCCCATGGTCGCTGGCTTGAGCCCAAAGGTTGCTGGCCTAAAGCCCAAAGTCACTGGCTTGAGCCCAAGGTCTCTGGCTTGAGCAAGGGGTCACTGGTTTGGCTATAGTCCCCCCCACCCCCATCAAGGCACATATGAGAAAGCAATGAATGAAGGTACCGCAACAAAGAATTGATACTTTTCATCTCCCTCCTTTCTGTCAGTTCTGTCCCTATCTGTACCTCTCTTTGTCTCTCTCACTAAAAGAAAGAAAAGTATTCTGACAACACCAGAGTACCAAGTACTATGAAGTAGGGAGATCAGGACTCACCCATTGAGAGTGGGAAGTAAACGACAATAACTACTTAGTAAAGCAATTCCATATGATCTGTAAAGTTGAAGGTATTTCCTACATGCTAGCATTCCTGTTTCTCAGATACACCTTGGAGAAAGTCTTGCACATGGGCACAAGGAAAAATTTATGAGAATGTTTTATAGCTGTATCACTTGCTATGAGGGGAAAACACAAATGTTCATCTCCAGGAAAATGGATAAATTGCAGTACATTCACTTAATAAAATATTATATTCATCTGTTATATTTAATGAACAATTGCTATATTCCAAAACAGAGATAAATCTCACAAACATAATATTGTGTGGAAAACACAGGTTGTAGAAGGATACCCACAATGCTTCCGTTTATAAAAAGATTCAGAAGCATGCAAGACAATAGTAATTGGTCCAAAAAGCCTCAACTGTTACTGTATAATTTGTACTTTGTAATATCTGGTAGTGGCATAGTTTGTTAAGTTTCAGGTTAACAGAAAATTAAGCATTAACTATGGTGCCAGGAAAAATAAAATTATGAAGTGAAACCTTTAAAATCCATCTACAAAAGTTTAGCAGAATGTCTATGTATGATATTAAAAAGTTAACCTTAAGGCTGTCTTTAAAATGCCATCAGTAAATTAGGCTTTATCCAAAATTCTGGAATTTCCTCAGGTCATTTGAGCATGACATACTGCCACCTACCCACATTAACTTGCTGTAACACTTGTCTAAGTGTTACTCGTCGGCTGCATGCCTAGACCACCAAAGTGTTCTGTCTAGACGGTGTCACTGGAGAAGTGTGAGCGACATGTTTAGGGCACAGATTTCGGCTCTGCTGTTTGGTGTTGGAGGGTTTGGAGCTCTCATTGCTGCCACTGTGTCCAACGAGTGGAAAGTAACCACGCGAGCATCATCGGTGATAACCGCCACTTGGGTTTACCAGGGTCTGTGGATGAACTGCGCAGGGAATGCGTTGGGTTCTTTTCATTGCCGGCCGCACTTTACCATCTTCAAAGTAGAAGGTAAATATAATAGTTTTGTTTGGGGTTGAAGTAAAATGTCACCTTTTTCTCTGCTGTGCTGAGCTAGCTGTATACAGTCAGCTGTTCACTCTGTAAAGACAACGTGTTTAATTGAAGTGCCATGATTTGCTCAGGATGGATGGATGTATGAATGTTGGATGAAATAATTAAATCATGTATTTTATATGGTAAAGGAAATTTAGAATAGCTCTACTGATCTTTTAAAAACACGTAATGCAAATGGTAGATTCATAAGAAAGGGCAGAAGTGACTGACTTGTTTTAAAAGCTAGTTTCAATCTGTCTTGTGTCTTGAATCACGGAGGAATTATTCATATATAATCAATCATGTTATGCTTCCTCAGGCCACCTGTACATGAAATATATACCTACATATATGCATATACATATGTAGGTATATATGTTCATATACAGAGTGACAGAAGCATCTGACAAGAAGGACAGTGTGGAATGAAGAAGAAATTCTGTTTTCAGAAGGGTTTCCATATATCATGTTTAGTGATAAAATAGCAGAAGAAGAATTTTAAAAATAACTAAGTGAGGAACAATTCTCATGAACTATCCCTTTTTGTTACTTGGTTTTATTTTTAAAAATATGTAGACAAGTTTTCATGGTTATGCGTATGAGAAATTCTATTACAAGTGTATGTATTCTAAAGAGGGAACTTTAAAAAAAAAAGGCACTTTCACACTTCCAGGGAAACAATTATTTGCTTTTCTGTCATTATGAAAATCACTGTCTGTCTCTGTTTTCTGCCTATTTTGTACACTTACAAACATGTCACAAGTTGTGGGTTTATTATATTAAAAATTGGCCCTGGTATTTTATAAAATATAGACTTTTCACAATCAAATGGCAAAACTGTACCTTGGCCCCAGTAAAGAAAATGAAATAAATTTTTAACTGGGAAGTTACTAAAGCATAATATTTTATGGGATTTTGTGTCAAGTATTCACGTCATTAGTCCACAGTGCGTGCCAAAGGATTAAGAGAGAATAGTTAAAGCCAAGAGATTTCTAACAACAATCAACGGAAATGTTCAAGCTTGGATACCAGTTAGTGTGTCCAATAACATGGACTTTCCTAAGCATGCATTTTAGGAATCAATGTTATGTCTCTCTTCGGTCCCAACTTCTAAACTTACTTTGGGGTATTACAAAGTTGGTACAAGGGATGCTTTTAGAAGGAGAAGAAAAGTGTTGTGGAGACACTTGTCATTCTGTATACCTCTTGTGGTTCTTCTTTCTCCATGGTCCCCTTTTGGCCCATTCCCACCCTGGGCAGCAAGTAAAAGATGTCATGCGGGTAAGTCTTTTTCTTTGTTCTTTACTAGGTTCATCATTTTAAAAGAAAATGTTTTCCCATAGAACCTTTCATTTTTTTAATATTATTCAAATATTTTTAAATTAAAATTTTAATTTATTATGTTAACATGGCTTCAAGTGTCCCACTCAATATACCACCCTCATCCCCCAACAACATGTCTCTCATTATACCCCCTTTGCCCCCCACCCCTTCCCTCTGGGACTTGCTGCCCTGTTATCTGTATTGATGTGTTATGTGTATATAATTTCACTAATCCCTTCACCTTCTCTAATCCCATCCCCTCATCCCCATTCCCTCTGACAGCTGTCCCTCTGCTTCCTGTGACCCCGCCTCTGCCTCTATTCCATTCCTCAGTTCACTGTTTATTAGGTTCTACATATAATGAGATCATATGATATTTGTCTTTCTCTACCTGGTTTATTTCACTTAGCATAATAATCTCTAGGTCCATCCATGCCATCACAAAAGGTAAGATTTCCTTCTTTTTCATGGCCACATAATATTCCATTGTGTATATGTACCACTGCTTTTTTTATCCACTCATCCACTGATGGACACTTGGGCTGTTTCCAGATTTTGGCTACTGTAAACAATGCTGCAATAAACATGGGGGTGCATATCTTCTTTTGAATCAGTGTTTTGGGATTCTTAGGATATATATTTTATGATATATATCTTAGGATATATATCCTAAGATATATATCCTTCTAGTGCAGTATTCATTTCTGATGTTGTATTTATCATTCCTGAATTTTTTTTTATGATTTCAATGTCCTTTTTAATACTTAGTATCTCTTTGTTTAAGTTCTCACTGTGATCTTCCATTATTGCTCTAAGATCCTTGAGCATCCTAATAACCATTCTTTTAAACTCTACGTCTGGCAGTTTGGTTACTCCCATTTTGTCCCAGTAGAGCCCAAGCTCTACATCAATCAAGCATCCTCAATTTGATTTACCTGCACACTGGAACACTCCTGCTTATCAGCAGGGCTGGCAGCCTCTTTGAGACTACTCTTGAGACGGCTATGAGGATTCGATTTATCAGTACCCAGACTAACTGCCACTGGAGAAAAGACATGACGGACACACAAGTTAGTTGCAAGAATCACACAGGCATTTTATTACTCACAAATCCTTTTGGCATGCCTGGGTACAGCTTAAGGGGGCCCTATTGGCGTGTTCGTCTCAGCTATCCTTGGTCAGAGTGGCATGGAGACAGTCCACAACATTGGAGTCTATGAGACTACCATAGCAGGGGGGGGCCTTTAGCTTTATTACCTTTTCGGGCCAACACCTCCTAACAGGTGTCAACCTACAGGATTATCACCTCAAACCACCCTTTTGGGAGTTCCTTGCAGGGAGTCCTTTTTATGTTAATCTACCAAAATGTCACATCAAGCAACTTTTAAGGTATTCTTAGGGAAGCTTCTACTTTATGTTAACATACAGAGTTATCACATCAAGCCACTTTTTATCGATATATGTATAACTTCATACACACACTAACTGGGCCCTGTGAGAAAGGCAGAGTCTGCCTATCATCTGTGCACACTAGATTAATTCCTATCCAAACGGCATAGCCTTAATCACTTGCCTTAATGGCTTTTAATATTATATCCTAACTTATTTCTATATATCATCCATTTTTTTATATTTCTATATATTTAATTATTTAACATTATATCACTATAACACACTTCATTTAGTTCTTTTTCTGGGGATTTCTTCTGTTGATTCATCTGTTTCATATTTCTTTGTCTACCCATTTTGTCTGTGTATTAGGTAGCTCTGTCTGACTTTGAAATTTGTTATGGCATCTTTATGAGAAAGATGGTTCAGTGGTACTAACCTCCAGGCCACCTGAGTTCCTTGCTCTAGGAATGCTTCTTGAGGGTAGTATTTATACTCCTGTTGTATGTAAATATTGAATACTGTTGGCCCTTTTGGGAGCAGGGTTATTCCTACAGGCTGGCTGGTTCTAAGGCTCAACCTTGATCATGTGTATTAGATGCTGTGCAGTGTCTGTCCTGTTGGGTATATTTATTCTCCTCAGTGTCTGGTGTCTGCTGGACTCCTCTTTTGCTTATGCCGCTTGTGTAGTTAGCTGAATCTAGTGTTGGTACTGTCTGCCACCCACTACTGCTTGTGTTAGTTTTGTGTCCTCTTCAGCAGGGTTTGGGTATGGGTAGGCTTCAGCAGTCGTTTGTAACCCGCCATGGGCTACCTATTTGGAGAGACTGCTCTGTTCACTGTTTGTGTCTGAATTTTTTGTGCCTGGGTAGTGTGGGAGGGGTCAACCTTTGTACAAGGATCAGCTTCCTCCTGTTTAGAGATGACTGACTGTAGCTTTGTAAAAACCCCAAGCTCTGTAAGATTTGTCTCTACTTTTCAGCTGCTCCACCTTCTCTTGCAGCTGCCTGAACTTCCCACAGAGTCTTGTGTAGAAAAACAGTAGTATGGGCTCAGACTGGCCTCACCTATCAACCTGTCTACAGGTTTCAAGCTTGGTGGGTTATGGCAGCTGAGATTGGGAATATGTTAGTGAGACCCATTGGCTTTTACCCACACTTCAAGAGTCTCTTGTTCAGAAGCTCAGTATGGGGAAAGTGACCACTACTCCAGAGCCTAATTCTCCAGCCACTGCTAGATACTTCAATTCTTTTTCTCCTCAACAGCCTGAACATCAGATTGGGTGGGGTTGACAGTCCCCTCTACAGAAGTGTTTCCAGCTGGGATGTCCCAGTTCTCAGGGAGGGAGACTGAGAGAGTCCTCCCTTGGGACTGATTGTGCTCCCCCCACCTCAGAAAGTGGCTAAAGCCCCTTGACCAGTCCCAACTGTAGGTGCAGGGAACCCACAGCCTGAATGACCATGATCTAAACCTCTTTCCCTTCCCCTGTGGAACCTAGCCTAACAGGGCAGGATACCTGGGACCTGGGCTGGTAGACTGTGAAGCTCCACCTTGTTCAGTTCACATGTGAGCTGCTCTGCTGGTGCTTACAGAAAGTGAAACTTGTTGCAGCTGGGCCCTGTGATTGATGAGCCCTCCCTTAGGACACACCACCAGCAAGGGTCATTAGGTTCTGAAACAAAGCTATCTACAGCTGACCACTGGATGTGCCAGCTATGAGCCTCCCTGGAGGGAACCCAGTATAGATCTGTGCAGGACCCTGCCTATGACTGGTCTTCAGCAACCTTCGTGGAGCTATAAGCAAACCAGAGTCTGTGGCTGCCTCTGCTGGGCCCAGGTACATATGGAAATACCAAGCTGCACTCCTAGGCTGGCTTTTATCCACACTGGGCCTGGGGAAAGTCAGCAAAAGGCCTAAAGTTTCCTGAGTTCTGCCTCTTGCAGCCTCTGTCTGTTGGCTGATTGTTGGGCTCAGCCACTGAACAAACCTCTGGTAGAGTCTAAAGCCTGAGGCAGTTCAAGGGTTAAGAAGGGTGGTGGGTATAGCTCCTGCCTTTTGGCCCGAGGTGTCAGTCTGCTCAGACTTTTTCACAGATCTCTGTAGGGTGTAGGCCTAGGAGTCTGGTGGGTGTGGCTTCTGAAACCCAGAGATGTGGTCTTCCCACAGTCTGGGCAGTTTCTACTGAAACTCCCATGAGGCAGAAGCACCTGTCAATTATATTCTCAGGAGAATGCAGGAAAAACTCTGTCCTCAACACTAGAAAACTGAGTCACGAACGTGCCTTCTGCTTCCTGGCTTCTCAGAACAGCCTAGTCTCCACAGGGTGGGGCAATATGGATTCCTAAGGGTAAGGCAGTTACTCTCTCCCAGGAGGCACACAGAGGGGACTGCTCCACCCAAGAAAGATGGTGACTCCAACCCTGGGGAATGACTCAGCACAGGGTTTCCAGTGGCTGCCCCCCACTGTGTCTCTCCCTGGGCCACCAACTTCACACTCTTTTCACACAACTCTAGTCCTTTCAGCCCTTCCTTCTCTGGAACCCCCAGTATTGGCTGTGAATGAAATTTTCTACATAGGCCTTTGAGATGGTGCCTGCATTTTTGAGAGCTCCTGTCTCTTTTTCGCAGACGGAAACCTTAGCTCTTTTCACTGCCAGATGCTATGTGGGCACCTTGTCTAAGTGCTAGTGCTCTAGGCTGTGGTACCCGGCTTGATTCTTAGGACCTACACAGGGCAAAGCTCTCCGCAGTGAGAGTCCCTTTGGATCTTCAACCGCCGCTTACTCTGAGGAGTGGGGCAGCCCTTTTTGCCTCTCTGCCCTTTCTACCAGTCTCAATGTGGCTTCTTCTGTGACCCTAAATTATGTATTTCTCTTCATTTAGTCCAAGTTGGTTTTCCAAGGTAATTGTTCTTAAATTTAGTTGTCTTCCAATTTGGTCCGGGAGCCGGGGGGGAGGGGGGGGATGGCAGTTGGGACATCCGCCTACTCCATCACCATCTTGGAATTCTTATTCCCTTAATTTTTCTACTCGATAGTAAAGAATAATGTATTCTATATCTGCTGTGTATCTTGCACATAAGAGGTAAATTGAAAAATCTTGTGCACTAACAAAGCTTCAATTAGAATATGCAAAATTTAATTTAACATATTCTCTCCACTATCTTCATCCTGAATTGAGATCTTTATACAAGGTAGTTACCACAGAAATGTATTTTCAACATCAGGAACACTGATTCATATTTCCAAAGGAAATGAGAACTCACAAATTTGGATTTCCTATTCATGTGGAATCATGGCTGATAAGGCTGGTTGTATTTCCTTTATTCCCATTCAGAGATATATCAGTGGAAGCATTGGGAAACCTTTTCATGCCAATAAACTCACAAACATTGCAATGATTCTAAATTGAGAAAGGAACTCTGAAGTCAGTGAGGAGTGCAAATGGTTATCTCACATTTTAAAATAATAAACTATTTAATCCTACATTGTCAGTTTGAGAAGAATCTTCTTATATTTAGGCCAGATTAAGCCTCTTCTAAGAAAGAAAAACAGAAAACCTTTTTAAGCTGCAGGCTTTTGTTTGTTTGTTTTTAATGATTTTATTTATTGATTTTAGAAAAAGGAAAGAGAAAGAGAAAAATGCAAGGGGAACAGGAAGCATCAGCTTGTAGTAAGTAGTTGCTTCTTGTATGTGCTTTGATTGGGTAAGCCTGGCGTTTCAAATCAGCAACCTCAGCATTCCAGGCCAATGCTATATCCACTGTACCACCACAGGTCAGGCTGTTTAGTTTTCTTTTCTTGTTGTTTTTCTTTTTTTCTTTTCTTTTCTTTTTTTTACAGGGACACAGAGAGAGTCAGAGAGAGGGATAGTTAGGGACAGACAGACAGGAACAGAGAGAGATGAGAAGCATCAATCATCAGTTTTTTTGTTGCCATCGCGACACCTTAGTTGCTCATTGATTGCTTTCTCATATGTGCCTTGACCGCGGGCCTCCAGCAGACCAAGCAACTCCTTGCTGGAGCCAGCGACCTTGGGTCCAACCTGGCGAGCTTTTGCTCAGTCCAGATGGGCCTGCGCTAAAGCTGGCGAGCTCGGGGTCTCGAACCTGGGTCTTCCACATCCCAGTCCGACGCTCTATCTACTGCGCCACTGCCTGGTCAGGCAGGCTGTTTGTTTTTCATTGCCAGTGTCATACCTTCTTTTTCCTAGCCCTATTATAATCATGTATTTTTAAAACTCCTTTAGATTAATAGTGATTGTACTCTTTAAAGATTTGATGTGAACTTTTTGGACAAAGGGCATTTACAGTTATTAGGAAAAGTACAGGCTTCCTTCAATTATAGTCCTTTGGAGTCAATTGCAGGAAAACACCATAGGGACATTTGTAATTCAATCTTCATTGCATCCCAGAAGCTTCCTGATTCAATTTCAAAAGCACTTAACTTTTTTTATATGCAATATCCACTACAGTCTGTGTTAAAGAACTAAAATTCAATTGAGGAAACTTATTTTATTTTATTATTAGTTTTTTATTAATTGAAAGGCATGGAGGCTGAGAGACTCCCACATTTGCCCCAACTGAAATCAACCTAACCAGCCCACTAGGGGGCTGTTGCTCCATTGTTCAACAACCGAACTATTTTAGTGCCTGAGGCGAGGTCATGGTGCCATCCTCAGGTCCTGGGGCCAGCTTGCTCAAATGAGCCATGACTGCAGGAGGTGAACAGAGAGACTGTGAGTGAGTGTAAAACCAGTAGTCGCGGCCACCATCACAGCCGCCTGGCCCATACAGGTTCTTATTAGATTCGGACAGTCGGTAATGAAACACCAAGAACTGGTGAGCCGTCAGCTTTAATTCTAGCTTGCACCCGGTGGGCAAGCACAAATACACACTGGGCTCCAAAACCCACTCATTCAGTGCTCACAAAGCTACTGACTTATCCGAGTTTCCTAGAATCAAAAGGTTTCTAGCTCACCAGACTTAGTCACCTCTTTTTCCCATCTCCTTCTCTCTACACAAACTCTGCACAAACTGGCTTCTTCCTCAGCATTCCGTCATCTTGGCTGCCTCCTCTCCTCCAGGTGGCCTTAATCTGCTCTCCTTTCTAATGCTAACCTCAGGAGCTGAGAGAGCAAGCTCCCGGTCTGTCCCACTTTATAGTGTAGAAATCCAAACCCTTAATCCAATCTACAAACAAGAAAGTCTCTGATACAAAGTCACTTATCTGAGGCATAATGGGATTCCTTATGAGAGTGTACCACCCCACATCATCCAATCAGGCAAGGGTATGGGGAAAAGCTTACTCTTAAAACTTGCACGTGGGCAGCGCCAACTTTAACAAAGTGAGCATAATATATTTCATCTGCCAGCAGTGAGAGAGAAGGAGGTGGAAGAGGGTGGAGAAGCAGATGGTTACTTCTCCTGTGTGCCCTGATCAGGAATTGAACCTGGGACCTCCACATGCTGGGCTAACGCTCCACTGCTGAGCCAACTGGCCAGGGCCAATTGAGGAAATTTGAACATCTAATTGGCTTTATTGAGTGATTCATGAATCAAATAGCGTCACATCCAGCAAGTAAAAAGAAGACCTGAAAAGCTGTACAATATGGAAGGTTTTTATAGGCAGAAACTGAGTGGGATAATAAAGGAACTAGCAAAAGAGAAGGAAGGACTATTTCAGGCAAGGTTACCTTTTTGGGGGAAAGGTCATTCTCAGGCCGATTGCCTCAATTTCTTTTGGAAAGAATGGAGAAAGCCCACATGACAAATTACCTCATTTGGTACTGACCAGAGAATTCCAGACTGAGCAATTACTATTACATTGCTGGAGAAGGTTAAAACAGCAATTGGGTTAAGTGCCATGGGCTTTAGTGGAAGTAAGTCCATTTGGGCCTTGTGATTTTCTCTTTAACAGCTGCATCTTCTGTTTTATTTTTCTTTCATGTCAGTGTTAATAGGCGTGCTTTAATAGGCATCAAAGTAAAGCATTTCTCACAGAGAGAGAAGCAGTCATGTCTGGTGGAGAAGGCTGAATCCAGAAGGCATTGTTACAAGTGGGTATTCATGCTAAAATGTGGTCATCTTGAGGACAAGGACCACACTGTCATGATCTGTTGTGCTCTCTTTTGGCACATAGTGAGCTTTGGATATATTAGGCTGGCGTGCCATGAATTGAGGAGTAATTTAGGACATGTACTGAGGCAAGAAAAAGGAAGATCAGTGGATTGCAATTGAGCAGATGGAGCTTCAGATTCTGACTCTTCTATTTAACCATATGTGAGACCTTGACTTTAGCAATGAAACTCTCTGTGCTTCATTCATAAATTTCCTCCTCCATAAATTGAGAGATCCTTAAAGTATCTTTCAACCTACAGTTTAATTCTAGAGCATCACAATGCTTCACCACCTGGCAGTAGAAATTCACCAAAGAATTATGGCTATAAAAGGCTCCTCTGTGGCCTGACCTGTGGTGGCGCAGTGGATAAAGCATCGACCTGGAAACACTGAGGTCGCCAGTTCAAAACCCTGCACTGGTCTGGTCAAGGCACATATGGGAGTTGATGCTTCTAGCTCCTCCCCTCTTTCTCTCTCTCTCTCTCTCTCTCTCTCTCTCTCTGTCTGTCTCCTCTCTAAAATAAATAAATAAAAAGAAATTAAAAAAAAAAAAAAGGCTCCTCTGTGATAATTGCTCATGAGATTAGTCCTTCTTTTTCTCCCCTTATCTGTTAATATCTTGGCTGGCTGGCTTCCTGTGTTCCTGATTGTTTGGAATCTTATCTGTATCTGGGTGGAGTCAGGTTTAAATGGCCTCAAATGAATATATGACCCAAGTAAAGGTGCCAGAACTTCAGTGGAATGAAACCAAATGTTATTCTGGAAGCTGGCATTCAACTGATGCTGGTTATTTATAGGATAAAGCTGCTCTCCTTGCCTCCCAACTCCTTCGTCTCTCTCTTTTCGTTTCCTTCTCCATCAAGCCATAAGAATGAAAGTAAAAAGAAATGGCATTTGCTAGGGAAAAATTGGGTTTTCTAGGGGTGTTTATTGACATACATGGAGTAGCTATGAGTTAGCTGATGTCATAGTTTTATATTTCTTGCTATTTAAAATGTGTGCCTTAGTTCATGAAAAAATAACAGTCATAAATAAATCTCAAACAACAGTAATGAATAAATAAAAACTATGGTGTCAATGAGAAAAAAATTATCTTTAATAATTTAGTAGCTTCAAAAATATTTCAAAAATAATACACTCACCACACTTCTACATCTTTGGAAAACATTTATCTTTAATCTCAGGAGAAGCTTCTATTTGCTAAGATTTTGACTCTGCTTTCTGAGACTTAATTTCAGTATATAAAGTTAAAGTTAATTTTTTTTTCTTGTGACAGAGACAGAGACAGACAGATAGGAAGGAAGAGAGATGAAAAGCATAATTCTTCATTACGGCACCTTAGTTTTTCATTGATTGCTTTCTCATATGTGCCTTGACCAGGGGGCTACAGCAGACTGAGTGACCTTGGGCTCAAGCTGGTGAGCTTTGCTCAAACCAGATGAGCCTGTGCTCAAGCTGGCGATCTCAGGGTTTTGAACCTGGGTCCCCCACATCCCAGTCCAACGCTCTATCCACTGTGCCACTGCCTGGTTGCCTGGTCGCCTGGTCAAGCAGCCTAAAGTTAATTTTATTTTTAGATTTATTCTCTTGCTGTGTTTTAAATGCATTTAAGGTATTTAAAAGCATATAGAGCTTAACCAGGTGGTGACACAGTAGAAAGAACATTGGTCTGTGATGAGGACCCAGGTTTACCCCAAGGTCACTGGCTTGAATGCAGGCTCGTCCAGCTTGAGCTCAGGGTCACAGGCTCAAACATAGGATCTTAGACATGACCCCATGGTCGCTGGCTTGAAGCCCCAAGGCCACTGGCTTGGAGCCCAAAGTCACTGGCTTGACCAAAGTGTCACTAGCTCGGCTGGGACATCCTGGTCAAGGCACATATGAGAAAGCAATCAATGAACAACTAAGGTGCTGCGACTATGAATTGACGCTTTTATTCTCTCTCCTTTCTGTCTGTCTGTCTGTCTGTCTCTCTCTGTCTTGCTAAAAATAATAATAACAATAATGAAATTTAAAAATATTAAAAGCATATTGTAAAACTCAAGTTTTGTCTTTGGCATTTATCACCACAAAAATATAAGCTTCAGGAACATCTATATGTTCATGTCCCATGAAAAAGGTGTCATAATTTTATGTTTACTAACACACTCAATGACACCGCAGAATTTGGACAGGATGAACCAAGAAAAAATTGTCTCTGTGCCAAGAACGCACAATGCTGAAATGTGTCCAGGCCTTGTGGTGGTGAAGGTGGTGCTGAAACCAAAGCAGCCTGTGACTGGACTTGAAATCCTGTCAGTATGATGCAAGGATGCTTTTTTTATGGAAGCATCAGAGACATTCAGGATAGTTTGGCTCCATTAATAGCTCCTCTCTTAAAGACCAGGTCCTTATTTATCCTCATGTATCATTCACCACATCTCCTATCAGATTGGCATTGTATCATCTCATATCATCACAGGAAGAAGGATGAGTACAGTGCAATAAGAAAATTTGAGAGAGACAACATTCACATAACTTTTATTACAAGTATAATGTTGTAATTGTTTTACTTTATTATTTTTGTTGTCAATCTCATACTGTCCCTAATTTATAAATTTAACTTTGTCATAAGTATGTATATATATGAAAAAACACAGTTATACCTAAGGTTTGGTACTATTTGCAGTATCAGACATCCTCTTGGAGTTTAACCCCTATGGATAAGGGGATACTACTATACATTTGGTATTTAATGCTGGTCTTTTTGGCCAAGGAATTTATCTCCTACCATTGAACTGGATAAACGCATTACCATGAACTACTGCAGAGGAAAGTATAGGCAAGTCTTTATTGTGGTTTTTGTGGAAAGGAATGAAGTAGGCAGAGTTACCAGCCTAACCAGGTATAAGATTGGCTAGTTTGAATAGTTTCATCAGGCTCTGGGGTGTTGTGGCTGTCTCAATTGTCTAGTACCTGGCCTTGGTTTGACTAAGGCAGAGGAATATTGTCTTGATGTGTGAAAGCTTGATAAAAAATAAGTAGCTGGGGACGTGGGCTTTGAATTTGCTGCTTTGCTTATGACAGATGCGCTTCCTTGTTATATCTAAGAATCGCTGGCCTTGGGTGGGCAGTTTCCCCTCCTGTGATCACTGAGGCCTTAGAGCACTGAGAATACAGAAGCTAAGAAAATATAGTTAATATAGTACTGATACTAGAGTCTTAGGTGCTGTTTGCATTGGGGTTCAGAGGACAAGTGCTTTGCTATTGCCCCTTTCCTTTACAGCTTCACATGCCTATCTGATTTTTATTACTTATTTTCTTCTGGAGAATACATTGTGTAGAAAAGGTTCAGATTTGATTTCACAGGGCTCCTTGCTTCTCTCTCTGTTTGGTGCCCATCTGACCAGTATGTGCCAAGTGGGCTTTACTGAGTTTCCTTGGCACAGAATCCGTTCCTCACTCTTAGATGAACTCTCAACCTAAAGGAACTAGAAACTCAAAGGACATCTTTCCAAAGGGCATTCGGAATTAGTAATGTATTTTTTAATTGTTTTAAAATTTAAGTTGAGTTTATTGGGGTGACCTTGGTTAATAAAATTACGTAGGTTTCAGGTGTACCATTCCGTAATACATCATTTGTGCATTGCACTGCATGGCCTTTGTAATTTAAAAACTTCCCATCGCTGCGCATTTTTAGGTAATTACAGAGCGCTTCAGAGAAAGCTATATTGTTCTCAAATGAACTCGAGATAATTGAGCTGATGTGCAGTAGACAGCTAGTCTACAGTTATGCTTTGGTCATATTTTTGGTAGTCATTACAGAAAAAAATGGACAATTTGACAAATTGCTATAATGCCATCTTATAACCGTCAAAGGAAATCTGTAAGTGGTTAATTCACTTATCCGTTAATGAGTCCTTTCATTAAAGCATTCGTTAGATTTCTGGCACAGAACACAGGCTCTGGGGACTCAGGAGTAGGATATGTGCCCATTCTCAGTGGACACGCTGCTTAGAGAAAGACAATTGGTTAGCAAACTTAACCCAGAATGATAAGTGCTAGCTCCTGGTTAAGTTCAATGATAGGCAGATTTCTCAGAAGCATTAGTGCTCGAACTCCCTTGAAAGATGGGTAAAAGTTTGCCAAGGAGAAAGAAAGAGAGGGCATTTAAGGCTATGAAACTTCATCCAGCTGTACAATTTATTAACTGCATGACTGGGCAAAATGCTTACTATATGAGCTCCCTCCCCAGCCCCAGTAAAATGGGAACAATATTATCTACTTCAGAGGGTGGTAGTGAGGATTAAGTGAGTTAATTTGTGTAGAGCAGGGGTAGTCAACCTTTTTATACCTACCGCCCACTTCTGTATCTCTGTTAGTAGTAAAATTTTCTAACCACCCACCAGTTCCACAGTAATGGTGATTTATAAAGTAGGGAAGTAACTTTACTTTATAAAATTTATAAAGCAGAGTTACAGCAAGGTAAAGCATATAATAATAACTACTTACCAAGTACTTTATGCCGGATTTTTGCTAAGTTAGACAGAATAAATCTTTATAAAACAACTCACTATAGTTATATCTATCTTTTTATTTATACTTTGCATACATAGAAATTACATTAGTTAATTGAATTATTAGTGGGATCCCTGAGGCTGATGCTGGGAAACTAAATACTGAATATCCGGTTCAATTTTTGTGAGGAACAAACAAAGGTCTCCCCTTTCAGAAATATTCAGGCGGTTTCTTTCTTTTGTCATAATATGATTAACAGCACTAAATCCTGATTCCACAAGATATGAGGTAGGAAAGGTATCAATAAACTGAATACCATTATCCACATATTTGGATATAAGACCGGCATTTTTTTATTTTGTCATAGGTTTTCATATCCACCACTGTCGAATTTATGTTTACTTTCTTCATCATATCTAATTTCTAACAGTTCTTGGCAACTTGTATCAGCCTCTTTAATATGTGCAGTAAAAGGATTTTTCATCCAGTCATATACCTTCAATTTTAAAATTTCTTCAAATTGTTTTCCCATGTCCAATTTAAGTTTGTTGAGATGGCTACTGAATCTGTCAATATCCTCTGAAGTTACACTATCTTTTATAGATGATAATTGAGGAAACTAATGAAATTCTCTCTTCAGTAGATTATGACGAAGTAGTTCAAGTTTGTCAATAAATAATAGCACAATACTTTGGCAACCTATAAGAGTTTTATTAGCTTCTTGAAGCTGCAAATTAACATCATTAAATCTCTTGAAAATATCTGCCAAGTAAAAGGCATCATTCTTTACTGTTTTTAACTGTTGACACAGATTGGTCTCATTATTACTTTCAAAAAATTGTATGACACTATCGTATAATGCCACAAATATAGCCAAAGATGTACCCCTTTGACAGCCAACAAGCTTCTGTGTGCAAAAGTAACTTAATAAAATCTTCGTTATTGTTCTGGCAAAGCTGCCAAAACATTCTGTCATTCTTTGCATTGGATTTTATCTTGTTTATGGATTGAATTATTATAGTTAATGATGAGTGGAGACTTGTACTTAGATGTTTTCCTACAAGATGTTGTCTGTGCACCACACAATGAATACATAAAACATTTGGCAATTCCTGCTTCAAATAAGCGACAAATCCACAATAGCGACCTACCATTGATGGTGCTCCATCAGTAGCGCATGCAACAATATTATTCAAAGGAATATTAATTTTTGTAAAGTATGTTCTCACAGTATTAAATATAGATAATCCTTTTGTATCTGTGATGAGATATTGTGAATAGCATTTCTTCTCGTAATATATTGTTTTCATCAAAATAGCGTACATGTGCCATCAATAAAGCATCATTATCTGCAATGGTAGATTCGTCCAATTGCATGGAAAATGAAGAGTTTTGGAGAATACTTATAAGTTTGTTTTCCACATTAACTGCCATTTCATCAATTTGTCGCTTTACTGTGCTATTGCTTAGGGGCAACGTTTTTAAAATTTGAGGTATATCCTGATGCATTACTGTTGAAATAAATTCTTTTATAGAGGGTATTATTACAGTTTCTCCAATATTATAGCTTTTTCCACTTTTTGCAATTATTTGTGAAATGCGATAAGTGCAAATTAATCTATCTTCATTCATTGTATGTTGTTTCTTAAATAATGCAACGATAGTTGAACGATTTTGAAATTTTTTATATATTTCTTGAAAATATTCATTGGGCTTGTCCTTGTCATTTGGATGCTTTGTAGAAAGATGTTCTTGCAATTGACTTGGCTTCATTGCCTCATTGGATAATGTTTTATGGCACAATAAACACATGGGATGTTGTTTATTTGCAACAGATTCTATGAAACCCATCCTCAGATACTCTGGCAAATAGCTGTGTGTGTATTTTTTTTTTTTTGAGACATGGGTTCACGATATTTCATAATATTTTGTTTGAAGCTATAAGCACGTGCTTGCTCTCAGAAATCTAACTACATACTGACTTTAGTTTCGATTACATAATGATTTAGCTTCACTTTTGAAACGTGAACAAAACTTATGCGCTTGAAGTCTGTTGTGTGGTCGCGATGTTCCAAGTGTCGTGGTTGAACGAGAGTTTGTGAGACTAGACTAAGTTAGTGAGTATCCATGGTTGTGTGTTTTATAAAATTTTATGTAGCGGGTGTTGGCCAATGGCATCACTTCTTTGTGATCGGGGTGAAGTAGTGAGACATCGGATAGTTTTGGCAGTCCAAAGAGGGGTTCCTAGAATGTCACCTTATTACCTTAAAATCCAGGAATCGAGATGAAAATATGAGTTAATTGGTGTCTCCATTGTCCAGCAGTTTCTGTCATAGAAAGAAGCATGGAACCAAGGAGTTCTTTGTCTATGGGGTAATAAAATGACAAACTGCTAGTTTTGGGGCGACAATAATGGTCATAAACTGCCTGCCGAATCGGGCAACGGGTTTAGATTCGGGGTCAGATACCTGGCTGCTCTCGGATGCGGGCCAGGTGGTCGCAAAAGAGGTCAGGTGTGGTCCCAATACAAATGCCCTGTAACAGAGTCTGACTGCTGTCCTGATCTTGACTGGTCAACAGTTAGTCAATTAGTATGTAATCGCGGTGCCATTTGGTAGCTCCGCTACCACCCACCATGAAAGCTGGAACGCCCACTAGTGGGCAGTAGGGACCAGGTTGACTACCACTGGTGTAGAGCATTTAGGAAGATGCCTGGTCTGCAAGGAAAGGCCCCAAAGCAGAAGAGAGCCAAGTGCATCAGGGAACCATGAGCATATTGAAATGACTGCAGTGTGAAATGTGCAGGAGGATGTTAAAAATCGGGCTGCAATGTAGAAAAAAAAGGCTCTTGAAAGGGGTCCTTTAAACTCTTTGAAGGGTAAATTTAGACTTTGTCTTGGAGCTGGAAAGCTATTGAAACATTTTGATCAGAGAATACCCAAAGGGACTTGCATTTTAGAAAGATCCTACAGTATTTCATGTTAGAACCTAAATCAAAAGGATGATAGTGGAAACAGACAGGAAAATATTTAGGGGTAAAACTGATAAGACTCAAGAACTTGGTGACTCATGAGGGGTGAGAGGGATCAAAGATCCTCTGGGGATGACTTCCTGGAGGCTTGGTGGGAAGTGAAAGAGAAAGAGGCTGGAAGAGCAGGTCCCAACATAAGTTCTAGTCCCTCCTCCTAGTACTGTGATGGTGAACCTATGACACACATGTCAGCACTGACACACGTAGCCATTTTTGATGATACACGGCCGCATGTGGCCGCATACCAGGAAAGTATGGGGCCGCATGCTGAGAAGGACATTTCATCCTCGGGTCTTGCACGTCCATGTGCAGTATCCGAGGATAAAACGTTTGCTGTAATGTAGACACTCTGTGCGGGAGGTCTGTAGGCCAAAATAACAAACTCCGGCACAGAGCATCTAGTTCTGGGACTTCCAATTAAGCTGTTTTTCTCGAAGTAACACACCACCCAAGTTATGCTCGGTTTTATCGTGAATTTTGACACACCAAGCTCAAAAGATTGCCCATCACTGTACTAGTACAATATTTTCCAATACATACCAAAATTTTAAGTGATAAGATTTTAGACTTAATGTTTGACTTTTTTTTTTTTTACAGGGACAGAGAGAGAGTCAGAGAGAGGGATAAGTAAGGACAGACAGACAGACAGGAACGAAGAGAGATGAGAAGCATCAATCATCAGTTTTTCATTGCCATTGCAACACTTTAGTTGTTCATTGATTGCCTTCTCATATGTGCCTTGACCGCGGGCCTTCAGCAGACCGAGTAACCCCTTGCTCGAGCCAGCGACCTTGGGTCCAAGCTAGTGAGCTTTTTCTCAAACCAGATGAGCCTGCACTCAAGCTGGCGACCTTGGGGTCTTGAACCTGGGTCCTCTGCATTCCAGTCTGAGGCTCTATCCACTGCGCCACCACCTGGTCAGGCAATGTTTGACTTTTTAAAGAATCAATTATATAGAATGAGAGGGTATAGTTCGATTGAATTTAATTTTTTTGAAAAAATGTGACTTTTAAATGTTTAATAAAAAATGGTGGGAAATGTTGCAGTGATAAAGTTTATTAATGCAATCTAAAGCGCCATTGATAGCATAATAACACCAGAATTAGGAGGGTAATAGCCACCCTCTGCTAACAATGTACTCTGTAGTCAAATTGCGGAGTGCTAGTCTTGAGTGCCACATTTTAAAGTCATGGACATAAACCACACTTATTGATTCCAGAATAGGGTAACTAGAAAGATGAGAGATCTTAAATAACTTCACATAGTATTGCTCCACATAGAAAAATAAAGGAACAAAATATGGTGCCAGGAACAAGGGAAGTAGAGAGAAGACAAGTAGGAACACTGATAGATATTCCTAGGGAATCAGGTTCAGGGACACTATGAATAAGAAATGTCTGTAGCCCAGCAATGGAACAGGCTGTCTCACAAAGAAGTGGCTAGAAGTATCCAGAGGAGGCTAATGATCTGCTAAAAAGGTGGTAGAAATATGCCTGCATTGGCTGGAAAGACAGACTAGATCATCTCCAAAGTGATTTCTAATTTGAGAGATGTGAGATTCCATGAACATGTAAAAACAAAGAGAAATATTTAAAAATTGAAACTTCTGATTTACATATTGACTTCAATATTTTTGACAGCTGGTAGACTCTGTGCTTCACACCTCAGAACACGGCAAGACACCATGTCTCTGCCCTGGAGATGTGCACAGCTTAGAAGGAACCATGAGTTAAAGCAGTAAATGTTATAATATATGTATTATATTAATGTTATTTTATTCAAAACAATATATTGATACATGTTGGAATTCATATAATAAATATATAATTCTCTCTCTCTAATATTATAAACTGTCTTAAGCAAACTCAAGGGGTATGACATCTAAACCTTGCTGGGGGAAGGAATGACTCTTTCTAAATCCAGGCACTGAGCTGAGTGATAGGGGCTAAGGAGATTCCAGAAGGTAAGTCCTGCCTTTAACTGAATTGCTTTGGATCAATGTTTTTTATTTGTATATACCAAATATAGCCCATGCATAATAACCAGACCAGTCATCCTATTGGGACACTGGTTTTCTCTAGAACACAAAATGTGGACTTTTGGCAAGGTGGGCAGGAGGAAATTGAAAGCTGTTTTCTCCCTATCTTACTACACAGCTAGGTGTTCTCACTTACTTCCACCAGAAAACCTTGAATCAGTTTTACCCGGGGACTTCGGCCAAATCTGTAAGACTACTATAAATGTCCCCACTAAACTCATTCTCTCTGCTGCAGTGGTTGAGATCCTTCTTTGGCTCCGTGCCCTGGCTCTGTGCTCTTCCTCCATTGTTCAGCCTCTTACTTCTTGGAGGTCAGCTGATGCCCACTCTCCTGTATAAACCTGGACCTCAGACCTGTCACTTTGTTCTGGCAGCTGATATCTGGGTTCCATGCAGTCGGACTGTTTTATGAATGGTCTACCACCTAATTCCAGCCTGTCTGACTACTCAGTTCTGACCCAATTGCCTGCTTTGTACTCTAAATTTGGCTGATTGATCTGCTAACTTACCCCGTTACCTCCATGGTTCTGCTTCCTCACCAGAATGTGTTCTTCTCCCACCTTGTGCCTGGGGAAGAGCTATTGGAGCATGTCTCAAGCTGTGAGAATTCAGAGGGGAAAGTGAAAGGGGGTGGGGAAGAGTGGAACAGAAATTATATCAACCCTCTCATTCTCCTCTGGGAGATTTGTGTTGTCTCTGACTCCACTTCCCTGCTGATCTAGATTGGCATCAAATATTAGGAAGACATTTTCTACATTCTAACTTGTTCTAATCGTGGCTCTCCAATACTACCAGATAAAACATGCAAAGGCAAAGCTTCTCTCCAGTTTAATTCTGGGCTTTATTCAGCTGCATTTAGAGAGCATTTACGTTGTGTCAGGTCCCACTTGACGAGAGTCTTATTTAATCTGAGTAAGACACTATAATCATGCTCATTCTATAGTTTTGAGGCAACTAGAACTTGGAGAAGTTCTATTACTTGCTCAATTTCATTGCTCTGTTGGTGGCCATGGCAAGATTCAAATGCTAGACTGTGTGACTCTTGAACCTAAACAATTGATTGCCTGCCCATCAAAGACTCCCCATAGCTAATTTCCAGCAAGAGAAATGTATCACAACCATCCTGACTTTCCTTTCTAGGCCCCCTGCTTCAATCAAGTTGGTCTATTTCTCTGGTCTGTACCTCTGCTCATGTTCCTGAGGCAAATGCCTTTCTTCATGCTTTCCATTTCTCTCTCTTTTTTAAACTCTATCTTGAATGCCACTTCCCATGCTAAAAGCCTATTTAACCTTATAGCTGGAAGAAACCTTTGTCTTCCTCTATGCTCCATGGCATTTGGTACTTTTCTTATTGGGATTGTGTCACTCTGGCTTGTGTTGTGGTTATTTGTGTAATTGTCCTTTCCCACTACTAGATTATAAACCCTTGAGGACAAGGTTTGGGCAACTTCTTTCTATCACTTGCCTATAAGACTGCCCTGCATTAAATCCATGCTCTATATTTGTATGTTGAACTAGTGAATTATTTGTTGAGTTAAATGAATAATAGGAGGAAAGACAGGACCACAGGAAATGGAGACTTTTTTGGGGGGTTTATCACCCTTAGTGCTATTAATGAATCTATTCAGAAAGTCGCAGCCCCATGCAGTTGGCTCAGTGGATAGGGTGTCAGCCTTGCATATGGTCATTCTGGGTTGGATTTCTTGGGAGGGCACATAAAAGCAACCACCTACTTATCTCCCCTTCCCTCCCCTCCCTCTTCTCTCCTTCTTCCCCTCTCAGAGCCATTGGCTCAGCTTGATTGGTCTGAACATCAGCAGGGGGGTTGAGAATAGCTAGGTTGGTCTGAGTGTCAGCCTCAAGAACTAAAAATAGCTCAGTTGATTCAAGCATTGGCCCTGGACAGGAGTTGCCAGGTGGATTTCAGTCCAGGTGCATGCAGGAATCTGTCTTACTATCTCTCCTCTTCTCACTTAAAAAAACCGTGGAAGTTTCCAGTACCATATTTCTCTTTCTTGAGCAAGAATGTAACATGATAGAACAGGGGTCCCCAAACATTTTACACAGGGGGCCAGTTCACTGTCCCTCAGACTGTTGGAGGGCTGGACTATAAAAAAACTATGAACAAATCCCTATGCACACTGCACATACTTATTTTAATGTAAAAAACAAAACAAAACCGGAACAAATACAATATTTAAATAAAGAACAAGTAAATTTAAATCAACAAACTGACCAGTATTTCAATGGGAACTATGGGTGCGGATGCATCCTGTGCTCCTCTCACTGACCACCAATGAAAGAGGTGCCCCTTCTGGAAGTGCAGCAGGGGCCACATAAATGGCTTCAGGGGGCTGCATGTGGCCTGCAGGGCCCGTAGTTTGGGGACCCCTGTGATAGAAGTTGCAAAGCATCCCAGTAAACTCATCAAAAGAGAGTGTCTGATATGGCATTTCTTGCTCATGGGGAATCAGGCTGGCTCTTAATAGGAGCTTTTGTTTTGTTTTGCTTTAACTAAGGGCTCTAAAACCCTCTCTTTAATTATCTGTCCTAAAATTTATCTGGGGTTTGCTACCAAGCTTACCAATAACAGTGTCTGAAATGTACCCTTTTGAAATTTGCAACATTTTCTTGACTTTCTTTCTGGTCTTATTTTGCCTTCATTGTAAGATCACTTCTGGTCTATTCATTCAGATATTAACATCATGAAAAGTTTCAGCACCACTCATAATGTCCCCTTTGGGCCGTAGAAAACAACCTGTATTTAAAAGGTGCAGCTGAGAAATCAGAACATGATAAAAATGGCTCTGATTGTTCTGATTATTCAAACAAACTCACTCTCTATAGATATTTTTCCCTCTGAGTGGTTCTGGGCTGAGTCCTTCTCTTGGTAGTTAATGACTAAGATATGGATGTGGCTGTTGGGCTTGGCCATAAATCATCCAGTCATGCATGAACACAGTCAGCAGAAAAATATAACCTCCTTAGCTCCTCATCTGCTGGATTCTGAAGAGTGACTGAACTACAAGACCATTTCTGTGAGTTGCAAGTTTCTGCATGTTATGAGCAACTTGGCAAAAAGTGCAAGGTAAACATATAGTGTCATTCACTGACAGAAGACTGAATTACCAACCATAACCTTCTCTAGATAGCCTGGTCCCATTTAAGTTATCTATATTACAAAACATGTCTGAGGATGATTGCTTTGGAAATAGTTGTATTTTCATGTGTCTTTATTTTAATTAAAATGGTTGAGATAAGGAGTGAAAATTATTTCCAATAATAAAGCATTTCCTTTCTGAATTATTTTCTTGTCAGGATTTTCTCATGGCTACCCTGTTCCCTGACCACATATACCCCACAACTCATCTGGACTTCCTTAGCTTCTTAAAATATTTGTAATTCCCTTTTATTATTAACTTAATTGATGGGTCTTTTCTTCTGGTTTATAAATCTTGATTCTTCCCTAATCAACAGCATTTTTAACTTTTTAACCCCTTGCATATCTCATCTATTTTTTCCAATGTGTAAAAATTATGCTTTACACACAAGCCTGCGGGAATAAGTGCTTTTATCTTTACATTTATGCCACAATTCAAATGGAATACAGGCTGAAACTTTAGACTTTTCCAGGATCTCCTGCCCTAAATATCTCTGAGCTTTCTGAGCAACGCTTGTAATTATCTCTTACCTATTATTTCCTTCAGGAGGGATCTCAGATTCTTCTCAACAGGGCTGTGGCTTGGCTCAAGTCCCACTATGAACACTGCTCCACCCTCAAACTACATCAGCCTTTTGTCTAAATAAACATACAAGGATTCAAATGTACAAGTGTACATTTCTATGATACATGACCTGTACATTACACTGGTTTTTAGTTGGAATAGGAGGAAACGACAGGGGTACAATGGGCTGAATATTTGTGTCCCCCCCAAATTTATATGCTGAAATTCTAAGCCCCAATGTGATGGTTTCAGGAGGTGGGGCCTTTGGGAGGTAGTGCCTTTATAAAAGAAACCCCAGGGAGCTCTCTTGCTCTCTCTCCACCATGGGGGAGATAGAACAAGAAGTCTGCCACCTAGCAGAGGATCCTCACCAGAATCCAGCTATGCCAGCACCCTCATCTTCGACTTCCAGCACACAGAACTGTAAGAAAGAAACTTTTGTTGTTTATAAGCCAGTCAGTCTGTGGTACTTTGTGATAACAGCCTGAACTGACTAAGACACAGGGGCAGTGGGGAACAGTCCTCAAATGCCATATGGGTGATAACCACCTTTTCTGTATGAATGTTCATCTGCCTCATCTTCTTGACCTTTTTAATAATACTCCATCATAGTATTTTTAATGCTTTCCATACTTTGTTTCATCAAAGAATGGTGAGCTACAGTTTGGCAATTAGCCAAGGCTGGGGCATAGATGGATTAAATGGAATTACCAATATACTTCAGAGCTATATGAACATTTGGTCTTATTCGACAATTTGTTTTTGTGAAAGATAATTCCTTTTAAAGCTACATAGGCTCATGTCAATGCTCAGAGAAAAAAAGTTTACCTGCTATATTGTACCAAGGATTATTTCCTACAATCCCTGATGGAAAACTATATTTAAAAAATTATTTTCCTGCAGCCCACTGATTAGTAGCCATGGGATTCAACCTAACCAAAACACAGATATCCTAACCAGTGGAGCAATATAATTTTGTTTTGGCTTTTCCCACAAAAAATGTTCAACTTTTTTTTTTTTAAGTGAGAAGACAGGAGATAGACAAACTCCTGCATGTGCCCTGACCCATCTGGGGCCAATGCTCGAATCAACCAAGCTATCCTCAGAGCTCAGGGTCAACAACCAATCGAGCCACTGGCTGTGAGAGGAGAAGAGGGAGAGAAGGGGGAGAGGGAGGGAAGAGAAGCAGATGGTTGCTTCTCCTGTGTGCTCTGCTGGGGATCGAACCCAGGACATCTGCACACTGAGTCAATGCTATCCACTGAGCCACCAGCCAGAGCTCAACATCTGTTAAAATATGTAAGCAAGTTGTTCATGGCCATTTCTTTGTGAAGTTTTTGATTGGATTAAAATACCAATATAAATTAAATGTCAATTCTTCAGTGGCAAATTTTTAATAAAGTAAAATTCTAAACTTCTGGAGAATGGAAGCAGGGGCTTACTTATAATTTTTTCTATATTACAAAGTACTTACCAAGCTCAGTGCATGCTCCAAATAAGAACTATGTAAGTTCATTTGTTGGATGGGTGAATTTATTTATTCATGAATAAATTTTTTATTCATGAATGAACTTTTATTTATTTGCTCATTACTTTTCTTCCTTTTCTTGCATTTTATCTGCTATTTTCTTTATTCTTTCCACTTAGTAATGCTTTTCATATTATTCTCAATAAGAGAGCTGAATAAATGCATACTGACCTGAATTGAAAAGAGAAATGGAAATAGACAGAAAATCTTTAGGAAATTGGACCCAAAATCTCCCAGTAAGTTGCAAATTAACCCAGTGAAATGTCCGGATGTTTTGGATGAGGAAATTCAGACAGGTCACACTCTCTTACTAACCTTGGATCTGGTTGAAGGAAGATTCCTCTAATCCAAAACATCCTGCGATTTTCATTTAATTATGAAACCGCATGTTGTGCAAGTCAGGTTAGACTTGAGGATGACTTAGCAGAAAGTCTCTGTTTTGATAACAAAAACAAATACTATCTAATGCCGTAAAAATAATTGCATTAGCATTAGGCCTAACAGTCAGAGATAAGTACAAACAAGCAAGAAGAGATTTTTACTTAATGTGATGTTGGGAGCAATAAAATTGCATGTCATTTGAGGTTAGACTATAATTTCATATCCTTTAAATGTAAAACTTCACTTGCTGTCTGTGCACCCAGTAGATCATCTAACCATCTCAACTCTCATTCCTTGCTTTCCCAAACACAACCTATTTTTAGGTTCTTCCAGTTTTTTTATATATATGTCTGTTTGTTTTCCCTGTAAATCTTGCTATCTTTCTATCCTCTGCTCTTCTATACTGCTTTACTTTGCTCTAAGGAACTCCAAGAAGCAAAGATAAAATCTCTGCTGAAGGACATCTGAACATGCTCTATCCATCCCTCCATTAACCTATTCACCCACCCATCTATCCATACACTCATCTAACAAATATTTATTAAGCACCTTCTATGTGTAGGGCATTTTCCTTGGATTGTGGCAGATCAAAGAAAACAAAGTTGTGGTTTCTGTTCTTCACAGGAGATTCAAATTTGAAGGCAATTTGAAGCAGAGGGAGGACTAGGAGAAAGATAGACCTTTTGTACAGATAGGCCATGTAGCCGTTCTACCACATCATAAATAGAATAGGTCCCAAACCAATGTTCTGTTGTGTTCCTCCACAAAACCGCTTCCTTTTTCAGTCTCTTTTGTATTGTCATGGCCCCACAACTACTCCTCTGTCTTTCAGAAGCATTATATTGTACCTATCCTGTGTCCACCTCTATTGTTGTCATGTATGCATTTGCCTATTTCATTTCTTTCTCCTTTTTAATTTAAAGAGAGGAAGGGAGAGAGAGAGAGAAACATGAATCTGTTCTTGTATGTGCCCTGACCTGGGATTGAACCTACAACCTTTGCCCATTAGGACAATGCTCTAATGAACTGAGCGATAGCGGCCAGGACTGCCTATTTCTTGAGGAGAATTATACCTTAAACCTGGAATATAAGAACAGATCTGAATCCTAATCACCTTCACATCTCTGGCAATTACTTGTTTTCAGAATACAGAGGTACTTCATACCATAAAATATGCTCCCAGTGAAACAACCATTGCATGGTTAGGTTGGATGGAAATGGATCTTGTTTTTTTAGAAGCCAGGTGCATGGCTCAGGCAAAACCAAAACAAAGGCTTGTGGGCTTCTCTGCTCTGCACATGCTTAATAACTGACAGGAGGGTCTTCATTGTCTGTTTCACCAGTACTTGGTGAATTACATACTGCTTTAGGGGGATTTCCTACAATGCAACGGATTGTTCCATTCTCTAGTCTTTTACACTAGCTTCAAATACTCTGCAGGTAGAAATTCCTTTGGTTTCTCCCAGTTACCAGACATCATTTGTTAGTCCTCAGTTTCTTTGGGGATGCCACTGACTAGTACTTGAATGACTTATAAATAAGGATTCCTTCCAAATAGAAAAGGCAACTCAGATTTGTGGTTATGGTCTCTGACCCTTTTCCCTTCTAATGACCCCACAGGAAGCTCAAGCTCCAAAAACTAAATCACTGTTAAGTGTCCAGAGACCTCTCATCTCATAAGCATATGATAAAAATGGGTTGGTATATGAGTTAGCAATTGTTAGAAAAATTGCTGTGTAACAAACATAGATCCTTATGCTCAACAACAGCAATAAATATTTATTTTTTATACCTGTGAAGTCTAACCAATCTGAGTTGGGGTAGGATAGGTGGCTCTGCTGATCTCAGGTAGGTATCCCAGTCATGCATCTGGGGACCTGATGGGGACTGGCTGATTTCAGGTGGGACTAGCTAGAATGATTTGACTCTGCTCTACCTATCTACCTCTTCAAATCAAGTAAGATAGCATAGACATATTCTTTTTATGGAAAAAATGGAGCAGAACAAACAATTCACAAATGGTTTTGCAACCTTCTTCTTGTAGCATATCTTCTGACATTCCATTGTCCAAAACAAGTCATTCATATGGCTGAACTCAGAGTCACAGGATGGGGAATATACTCCTTATTTTGATGGGAAGAACTGCAAAATCAGGTGGCAAAGAGCTTTGTTGTATGAAGTGAAGAATTGGAGTCATCAACACAATATATAATCGTTGGAAGAACATGTATGCAGTAAACTACATCAACCTTCCTCTCCTTTCTTGATATTGTCTATTCTTTGCTCTTTCCAAGTAACATTGTGCCTTGAGTGAAGAAATTCAGCTAAAATATTCTAGTAGCTCTGTTCCTCACCATTCCACAAATCTTTAATTTCTACTCCCTCATAATGGAGTTGAGTAGAAGAAAGGACAAACACTTCTCAAAGCCTTTATGCTAAAAATCAATTCGTTATTATTATTTTTTACTTCATCATTGATTGCCACTCACTCTCATCCCCCAATTATTTGGATTTTACTGTTTTATGGTCAGATCAACCTCAATGTTCTTTCCACTCTTCCACACTGTGCCTCATTATTAGTAGACTATTGTCTTGGATTATTAATAGCATGTAAAGCCCAGAGTTATCTTGGAGATCTGAATTATTCCAGAAAAAAAGGAACTTTAAAATAAAATAACTTTAATTTCCCAAACCAGATTCCTGAAGATTAATTTTTTTTTAATCAAAATGAACTGTTCTTACCACAGTGCAAATGCTTTAACTCTGTGTACTTCTGTGAGATTCAGAACAGCAGAATCTGTTCTTTGTAAGCATTTTACATGCCGCATTTAAACTCTAATACTAAATTGGGCCATCCCCCCCCCCACATCTTTGTTAAATATTGCAAGTGTTTCAATATTTTCACATAATCCATAATACAGAAGGAAAATATTTACCCAAGCCTAAGGCTTCTGGTGAGTTGAGGGGAGAAGCATGGGGTAGGGATGAAGAAGAGGTGAAGAGATGTTAACAACAGGATGACAACGAAAGGGAAAATCTGTGAAAGCTGTTGAAAGGGAAAGAGAGTTTACAGAATATTTTTTCAGTGGAATACTAGGTTAGGAGGATCCTTTGCTGGATTGTTTCATCCTGTAGAGGTGAAAAGTTTTGTCTTTCATTAGGTATTTTACAAGTCTGTTAAGGTAGAAGTTAACTTATAGAAAACTTGTAGCAGTACAAATGGTCTCTGTTCATAGCAGTGCAAATGATCTCTGCTCATGGCAATGTAGAAGAAATATTATAGTCTCAGGGAAAGAATATAAAAACCAATTATAGTATCTTACTAATTCCATCATGAATTAATAATAAAAATAACTATCTGTTAGGTCTAAGTTCAGAGGCAAGGGATGGAGGGGTGTGAGGGGCCAGGAGCTGAAAGAAGATGCGTGAAGCTGTAAGCAGATGGTACATTTTATCGGACAGCAGCAGCAGCTTGAGGCAGTACATAGGAGTTTTACAGTAAATCACACGAAAGTGGTACTAAGCCATGATTATAAAAAGTTGGTGGGATAACAATTATCAGTTATATAAGGCGGGCATGCATGTGTACTGTTTTGGCCTGTTTCCCTTAGTCACGCATGGCTAGATCTGACATAGCTAACCTGTCCTCACTGACTCCATCTTGTGCAGGTTGTTTACCAATGCTGGGGAGACCAGCTTCCCCACACTATCTCATGGATTAGTGACGGTGATTTTATAGTTGTGTGGGAGTAATAATTTTAGCTTTCTTAAAATAGCCATTTAATACTACATGGCTGAGTTATTTTCAGATTATAATTCCTATAGCCACTTATTTTGTTAATTTATCCTGTAAATAAGTTTAAATTTATTCACATCATATTTGATATTTTTTGATCATTCTCTATATATTTTTTCAGAAGTAAATAACTTTCATAAATTCAAAGGCTTTGGTATCAAAAGAAATCGAGAGGCCACAATGAGTCATTCAAAGGCTCTTTAATTACAGTACAAAAAAATATTCATTGACCTCTTAGCAGGTGAATAATTATTCTAGCAGCAAAGAAGGAATACATACACTTCTTACTATTTAAGATTTTGCACTTTATATTCCTCTTAGATCTTAGATATGTTATTGATGCTGCCATTGTTCATGATCAAGGGATATTCAGAAACACTTTATTTTCTAGTAGATTCAAGAAAACATTTTTTCAGCAGCCACCCCTGAGATCCACCATCTTCTAGCCGAAGCATTTTTCTTTATTATTGTTTGTCATCTTCATATATTAAGAGATGCTTTAGAACAGGTGTTCTTAATCTGGGGTTCATGAACATAGGTTTTGTCAAATACATTTTCTGCATCTACTGAGATGACCATGTGATTTTTCTTTTTAAAGGTTTTTTATTGACTTTAGAGGGGTGGGGAGAGAAGGGGGGAAGCAACTCATAGTTGCTTCACTTTAATTGTTCATTGATTGATTCTTGTATGTGTCTGACCAGGCAAGCCCCGAGTTTCTAACTGGTGACCTCAGTGTTCCACATCCACGCTCTATCCACTGCGCCACCACAGGTCAGGTGACCATGTGATTTTGATTTCATTCTATTGACCTGACATATTATATTACTTGATTTTCCAATGTTGAACCAAATTTGCATCCCTGAGATAAATCCCATTTGGTCAAGGTATGAAATTATTTTTATTTATTTTACTAATTATTTTATTGTGCTAAAATATGTTATCACACAAAATTTGGCATTTTAACAATTTTTAGTATATAATTCTTTTTATATGCTTCTAGATTCAGTTTAACTAGTATTTTGCTGAGGATTTTTGTGTTCATTGAATATGGATATTGATCTAGAGTTGTTTTTTTTTCTGTGTGATGATTGTCTGCTTTTGGTATCAAGGTAATACTGGCCTTGGGAAAGTGGGTTGGGAAGTGTTCTCTCTGTTCTTTTTGGAAGAATTTGTCTGACATATAGGGTGGAGCTTGATTATGGTGAGCTTTGATTATCAAGGTAGCAGGTACTTGCATTTTATCCCAAGGCAATGAAAAACCATTGGCACTTACTGTATAATATACTTTTCAATAATTTTTTAAAAATCACTATAGCTAAGTGAATAAGAACCCTCTTCATGAGATAGAAAAGGAGACTTAAAATAATATAATTTAGGCGGAAAATGAAAATATGTTTGTAGTAGACAAAAAAGAAATAGGTTTGGATTGGTGCCTTAAAAATATAGTCACAGCCTAACTGGGTGGTGGCACAGTGGATAGAGCATTGAACTGAGATGCAGAGGACCCAGGTTCGAGACCCCAAGGTCACCAGCTTGAGCATGGGCTCATCTAGTTTGAGCAAGGCTCACCAGCTTGAGCCCAAGGTTGCTGGCTCAAGCAAAGATTCCACTCAGTCTGCTGTTCCCCCCTGGTCAAGGCACATATGAAAAAGCAATCAATGAACAACTAAGGTGCTGCAACAAAGAATTGATGCTTCTCATCTCTCTTCCTGTCTGTCCCTCTATCTGACTCTCTGTCTCTGTCACAAAAAACAAACAACAACAACAAATATATATATATTTACAATATAGAGGTAGGCATTTAAGGGAAAAAAGGATTTACTTGTAAAAAATGTATATAAATAATATACAAAAGTAGAGAAAATAGTGTAAGGAACCCTTATGTTCTGATTTTCTATTCTTCTGCAGTTATCAACACAATTACTTTTGTTCCTCTAAACCTCTCCATGCATTACACTTACTCCAACCCTTGCTGAATTATTTTGAAGCAAGTCCTAGATATTAAAATTATTTTATCCATAAATATTTTAGTACGTATTTCAAAAATAAGAACTTTAAAAAGCATAGCCATATAATCAATGCACCCCCCAAATTAACAATATTTCTATACCCTATCAAATATCCAGGCAAATATCCCTGATTGTCTTATAATTTTTAAAGTTGTTTTGTTCAAATCACGATCCAAATAAGTCCCCTACATTGTATTTGGTTAAGTCTTTTTTACTCTATAGGTTACCCCTTTCTCTTTTTTGTGCAGTTTATTGGAGAACAATAATTTCTATATATCTATAGAATGTCTCATAATCTGTTTTTTATTGATCATATCCTTATGGGGATGTATCTCCTATAAGCTGGTAGTTAGATCTAGAGGTTTATTTGATCACATTCAGGTTTCATTTTGTTGTTGTTGTCAAAGGAATACTATACAGTCAGTGTTGTGTACTCTCATTGCATCACGTCAAGAGGTTCCTGAGCCTGGTTGCCTTTTCTGCCATATGAAGAATCATTGGAGGGCTCAGATATCACAGCCTGGTTCATTCAGTATAAAGTTTCTTATAGTGTTTCACCTAATCCTTTAGTAGTCACTGAAAACCATTTGCCTTGATTTATTATTTCATTAGAGGTTACAAAATATTCTCTTTGTATTATTCTAGTGGTATTCTAATTGAATTATTTCTTCTGCATTTATTAGCTCGAATTTTTCTTAAAAAAATTTTTACATAAACTATTTGGTTACCCTTCAATAACAACTTCAGAATAGCTCTGAAGAAGAAAGAATTGAACTATTGTTTTATCCCCAGGTTTTCAGAATAATGAGTTGGTTTCCTAGCTTCCTTCGAAGAGATGCATGCATGTTATAATTGTATGAACTCACAGATTTTTAGCATATTCAAAGATTTTTAGTCCTTTGCAGTTATACATTTTGTTGCTGAAATCGTATAATCTCTGGCCTATAGGTTCTTCAACTTGGTTCTTAAGTCTTTTGGGTATGACCTTGAGGTCTTAGATAGATTCCTTGCTTGCTGGTATAACAAGATGTTTCAGGTGCATCCTTGACCTTGAATCAGTCATTCCTCCAATGCGCGCTATTCCTTTTAGTGGGAAATGTCATTTAGAAAGAACAGTTTGGGTGCTAAGGATGCTCGTTTCTATAAATCAGTACAGGTGTGGGCCTTTGCAACAGACATAGCTAGAAAGACTTTTTTAAAAACTATATTTATTTATTTATTTATTTATTTTACTAATATTTTGATTTCAAACTTGGGTCATAGGTTTGTTTAAACTCTTTAAAATTTGTTTTTCAAATTTTCCATTGATTTGAGAGAGAGAGAGAGAGGAAAGTAAGGAGAGAGAAAGAAGCATCAACTCAGTGTTCCACTTAGTTGTTACATTTAGTTGTGCCCTTGCTGGTTGCTTCTCTTATGTGCCCTGACCGAGGATCATACCGGCAACCTTGACACACTGGGACAACATTCTATTCCCTGAGCCACGTGGCCAGGGAATAGAATTTTAACCTCTTTGATTTGATATTTATATCTCCTTTTTCTTGCACTGAAATCTTGGTTCCTAATAAAAATGTATACTTAATTTCCTTTGCTACTAAATATATTATTATTTCATAATAATTGTATTTTACTATCAGACAATATTATAATATTAATAAAAAAATCATGCCGAAAATTTCAGTAATTTACAGAAAACCATCTGAGATTTCTTTACAGTTTTTGGATTCTTTCATTTTTTTCTTTGTTTCTTTGGTATACAACCCACTAGGACTATGTAGTCCAATTACTGTGGTTTAATAATAGAAGCATTTAAGAAGTCCAGATTTAGCAGACCCCCAGAGAGTTTTAGCCAACTTTGAACGTAGCAATGATGCACTCGGAAAGATGATGATGTGAGTGCTCTAGCCACCTATTTATTAACTCACGTTTCTGCTAATTCAGGGAAGGATGTGTACATAGTTAGATTCATAATAATTGCTTTAATTTAACCATCCATATTTCGCAGGAGTTAGGCCCTTGCTAATGATCAATTATTCAACTGGTTGAGGATTCATTTCATTCATGAAGCTTTCATCCTTAGGAGGAAAGTTCAAAGTCCTATAGCCATAGAGGGTTAAAGTGCTAATGAACCTTACAGGTCACCTGGTTTAATCAACTCAGTTTGCAGAGGAGGAAACTAAGATCCAGAAAAGTCTAATAACTTGTCTAACATCACACAGGTAGTTAGTAGCAGGGGAAGAAGTGGAAAAGAATCTGCCATCTCCCTTTCATTCTACTGCGCTCTGCTCCCTTGGTTTCCTTGTGTGAATGCTGAAAGCGACTGTCATGTTTGCAATGAGCACAGGAGGTCTTATCTGAAAGTTTAATCTTAAGACTCAAGATACTCAATAAATGTTTATGAGGATTTGCTCAGTCATTTGGTAAATATTTGGTAATTGGTTGATTATATACCAAGAAAGAATTGATTGCCTACAGTTTTTGTGGGGTTATTTTGTCCCTTTTTTTTTTTAGATTTTATTTATTCATTTTTAGAGAGAGAGAGTAGAGAGAAAGAGAGAGAGAAAGAGGAGAGGGGGAGGAGCAGGAAGCATCAACTCCCGTATGTGCCTTGACCAGGTAAGCCCAGGGTTTTGAACCAGCAACCTCAGCATTCCAGGTTGATGTTTTATCCACTGCACCACCACAGGTCAGGCCAGTTTTTGTTTTTTATTGGTCCAGGTAATAGATGAAAAAGAACATGTATCTGGTACAATGTGAAGACTAGAAACTCTATTTCAAACATTTAAGACCATTTTCTATAGTCTTTTATCAAAAAAAGAAAAAACCAACAACCCCCCCCCAAAAAACAGCACATTACTTTAAAATAATGTCTACTGTCCTGATTGTAAATGTTTTCTGTGTTTGTTTATCTAATTCAATAAACCACAACCGTGTAAAAAGGCACTGAGCTAAAGAGAATTTTCCAAATATTAGAACTCTCCAAACATGGAACTGGCTGCTTTGTAAATTAGTGATGTGGGGAACTGAGGGATAGTAAGTTTTTATCATATATCTACAGAGATGATTCTTGCAGGGACCAAGAATCCCTTCTCATCCTGAGTGGATAAAAGATTTTTATTGTATGATTTCTGTGATGCCCTAATTAAAATGATTTGTTTATTTTAGAGGGTAGCAACCATTTATACACAGACACAACATGTGTTTCCCTTCTGGTTTTCTTCCAAGTTCAGTTTCTATTTACAGCCTTGCCCACAGAGACTTGACATGTCAGAGATGATATTCCTTCACAAGTGAAAGAGACAGGCTTTGGTGGAATCACGGCAACTTCCTGTTGGCCATGTACTTCCTGCACTGCCAAGGTCTTTTCTTCCTTTTCTTTCCAACTGTGTTCTGTTTAAATCATATACACTTGCCTATTCTTTTGATATGCACCTTCCACCCAAGGTTAATTAGCAGCAGAGTTCCTAATCAAAAGATAAAAAAGAAGTAGACAAATTTGGGAGTTATTCACCAAATGCCTGTGCACTTTGAAAGTCATCCAACAAATACTTGAGCTCCATAATGTGTGTCAGGCTCTGAAATTGGTGCTAGGGGTACATGAAAGAGACACAGTTGCTGCTCTTCTAGGCGAAAAGAGGAAGGGAGTAAAAAAAGGATCAAATACAGCAAAGTTGATGAGTGTGAGGAGAGATAAAGGTAGAATTTTAATCTCATAAAGGAGGAAGAGAAGTCTTGCTGGTCAAAGTAATATTTCACTTTTGACCTGAAGAAGAAGTAAGAGTTAGTTAATAGAAGACAGGAGTGAAGTTTTCAAACAACAGATAGGTCCAAAGGTCCAGAACCAAAGAGAGTTTGGTGAATTCAAGAAATGAAAGAGCTTGACCAGGTGGTGGCACAGTGGATAGAGCCTTGGCCTATCTCTATGAGTTTTGTTTTGTTTTTGATGCAGAGGACCCACGTTCGAAACCCCAAAGTCAGTGGCTTGAGCCCAATGTCACTGGCTTGAGCAAGAGGTCAATGGCTCAGCTATAGCCTCCCAGTCAAGACATGTATGAGAAAGCAATCAATTAACAACTAAGGTGCTACAACAAAGAACTGATGCATCTCATTTCTCTCCCTTCCTGTCAGTCTGTCCCTATATGTCCCTCTCTCTATCCCTCTTGCTTAAAAAGAAAAAAGAGGTTAAGACATGTTGGAGCATGGGTTGGAGAGAGACAATTGGAGAAGAAGCAATAGAGAGAGGCAGGAATCAAATGATGGAAGGGCTTGTCACGGCACCTCGAAAAGTGTTCACAATAATGTCCAAAGCAATCTACAGATAGTCTTTAGTCTGAAGGTGTACTTGCCCAGCTTCTTAAGACCTATCAGAGTTGTTCACTGGGTATTTGAAAACCAATTTTTTTTTTTAGGTGAGAGGAGGGGAGACAGTGAGGCAGACTTCCACATGCACCCCAACCAGGATCCACCCAGGCACCTTGTCTGGGGTTGATGCTCAAGTACCGAGCTTTATTTAGGATCTGAGGTTGATGTGCTTGGACCAACCAAGCTATTCTCAGTACTACCCGGGGTCACGCTCAAACCAATCAAGCCATTGACTGCAGGAGGGAAAGAGGGACACAGAGGGGAGAGAAGCAGATGGTCAATTCTCCTGTGTTCCCTGACTGGGAATCGAACCTAGGATGTCCATAAACTGGGCTCTATCCACTGAGCCACCAGCCAGGGCCCAATATTTTTTGAGCACCCACTAGAGGTCAGGCATGGTGGTAGGCCATGGGAGATAAATATTAATAACCAGCATCCCTACCATTAATAAAATCATAAAATACAGTTTTGTCTTTCTTTCTAAAGTGCCGCTATTAACCATAACAAATATATCCAAGAACCAAGAGACAAAAAGTTAAAGGCTGAAAGGAATACATCATTAACTCCTTTAAACTAAAATTTAAAAGCGAGTAGTATACTTATAACTAAAGGTAAAGTGGAAACTTTAAGGCAATAGGGTTCTGATTCTCTTGACAAAAATTTTTAAATGGAGATATAATTGATATAACATTATACCAGTTTCTGGTACATGAAATAAGGATTCAATATTTGTATATATTGCAAAATAATCACCACAATAAGTCTAGTTAACATCCATTACCATACATAGTTACATTTTAAAAAAATATTTATTTTATTGATTTCAGAGAGAGGAAGGGAAAGAGAGGGAGAGACAGGAATATCAATCTGTTCCTGTATGTCCCTTGACCAGAGATCAGACTAGCAACCTCTGCACTTTGGGATGATGCTCTAATCAACCAAAGTATCCAGCCACGGCTAATTACACTTTTGTGTGTGTGTGAAAAAAACTTACAAGATCTACTCTCTTGGCAACTTACAAATATATGATACACTATTATTAACTACAGTTACCCTACTGAACATTACATCCCCATGGTATATTTACTTTATAACTGGAAGTTTGTAAGTTTTGACCGCTTTCACCCACCCTATCCCCTACTTTTGACCACCACCGAACTATTCTCTGTATGTATGAGTTTTGGTTTGTTTTTGACAAAATGGTTTTAACCCTCTGAGTAGTACAAACGTTCATGTATGTCTTCATGCCTTCTGACCATCCAGAGTACTGTAAGGTCCGACCCGCATGAAATGAGACAAAGTACCAAATAGTTAAAAAGTCCAACTTTATTGGAACCTTCGGGCGGGTTCAGTGACTCGGAGAGAAATGAGCCAGAGAAGCCGCGCCTAACTGGTGGGGCTTGAGATTCTTATACCCCTTCAGGCTGGCTGGGGAAGGGAATTTTCTACTGCAGTTTCGGCCTGCAGGTGGTTTGCGCAACCAGGGGCGTTAATGGTTGAGGAATTTCTATTATGGCTTCGGACAGGATGTGTGTACTAAAGGTCAGTAATTGCAGAAATGCTAAAGACATGAGGGACTCTCCAGCCCCTGCCCCGGGGGTGCTACCGGACAAGTACGATCATACATGTATGTCTTTAAACTTTGAGCTGGAGCAGTAAAAGCTGGAGCAGTAAATATATGTTCTTATTTCCATAAATTGGTTATCAAACATGATTTTAAGTTAATAAAACTAGAACTGGAAATAATTCCATTTTCTGAAAAAAAAATTCAGAATGTGGGATAAGAAACCTGTTGCTATGACCACACAGTTGAGCCTGACTGTACTGACTATGGCACTTAGAATCCAGAGCTTCCTCTGATCCCCCTGTGTTTCTCCTTTGGAATTCTTGAGAACTTTGTGTGTATTAACACCCTCAGGGGGGGATACAATGGAACATGACAACACCGGGACCCCCAGGCAGCCATAGTGCCCATTGATTTTTAATGACAGCGGTCAGTTCCCACCCCTGTGATGATTCAGCCTAAACTGAAAAATAATACAAAATTTCATTTACATTTCATTAAGGTGTCATTTATTTAATTCAGCTGATCTCAAACTTGAGCATTAATCAGAATCATCTGGAGGGTTTGTGAAACCTAAACCCCAGAATGTCTGACTCAGCAGGTCCAGGAAGGGGCCAGAAATTTGCATTTCTAACATATTCCCAGATAATGCTGATGCTGTTGGTTGAAGGACCGCTCTTTGAGAATTAGTGAACTCATTCCACAAAAACTGCTCAAGGGCCTGCTCTGTGCCAGGTTTTAAGCTCTGGAAAACACAAATCCCTGCCGTCAAGGGGCTTGCCCACTAGTGGAGAAAACTGAAATAGAAAATATAACCCACAGGGTCTGATGGAGGGAGAAGAGGTTTTGAAGAGTGCAGAGAAGAGGAATAGCCTACTGTCAGGGTCAAGAGGTCTCTTGGAAGGTGAGGCAGTGCTGAGGGGAAAGAATGCATGAGGAGTTGACATGGGGGAAAGAAAGTTATAGAGGCTGCTATGCACTTTATTTCCCAAGGCCAGTTTTTATACCCTGTGCAGAAGAATTCATGCATACGTGATCCCCCTTCTACTGAAGTAAACTATAGATAAGGCAGCAGGTTGTATAACTGTGGGAGCAATGGCACATGCACTCCCACTTCCAGGTCATAGCCTTTGGCATAGCTACTGCGCAGGCGTTCCAGGCTCTAGCTCATAGGTGGGCTCTCACACCCACATGAGTCTGGGGTTGGTGAGAACAGGTTAGCCTCTGCTCCAGTAGGGAGGGGAGTGGGTACAAGGCCAGGAAGAAGGAGCCATGTGTTTAAAAAGGCAGAGGCCGACTAGCAATGGCTCAGTGGTGGTACCCGCTTGTTCTTCTTATGGTTACCATAGTGAGACTGAACATCTTCAACAATAGAAATTTATTCTCTCATAGTTCTAGAGTCCAGAAGTTCGAAATCAAGGTATAGACAAGGTTGGTTTCTTCTGAGGGCTGAGGACAATCTGTTCTGTGCCTCTGTCCTAGTTTCTGGTGGTTTGTTGACAATCTTTGGTGTTCCTTGGCTTCTAAACACAGCACCAAGTTCACTGCCTTTATCTTTGCATGCTGTTCTCCCTATGCCCAATGTTCTCCCTTCATATAAGGACAACGGTCACCCTAATGACGTCATCTTAACTAATTACATCTACAGTGATTTAAGGTCACATTCTGCAGTACTGAGGATTAGGAATTCAACGTATAAATTTTGGGATGGGAGACAGAGTGCAACCCATAACAAGAATGACCAAATCTGCTGATCCAGCTCTCTGTTGAGTTACTAAAAGTTGGCAGGAGATGAGCCTCCATGGCCCCCATCAGGTCCTCCAGCCATTGGCTGAGAAACAGTGCCAGAACCTGTGCCACCATATTTGCTGCCCCCAAGTACAGTTACCTCGGGGCATCTCTACTCCTCTCATAAGCCAGCAGGGTTTGAAAGAATTTGGGTGTTCTCTTCCTAGAGGGTCTCATGGCCTCTGATGAGATTGTGCCCCTCACTGTAAGACAGGGGTGCCCATATTGGAGCTCTAGGAATTGGCTCTCTAGACCCATTTCTGTGGGTATGGTCTCAGCTAAACCATCCTGGGTTAGTTACCTCTTGTGCTCCCACAATCCCATGCCCACTTGCACAGATCAAAACCCCTTGGATTTAATTTTCCATCTTTCTTTCTTTTTTTTTTTTTGCTCATTGACCCTTGATTGACTTAATGTCTGACAGCTGCCTCACTGAGGATTTGGGGTGGTCTTCTATGCTCATCCCAAATTTCTTCCAGTGTATTCCACTGCACTGCCACTCACCTCTTCTCTCTCCATGGGCCATTCTCCTGAGAGTTAATGGTGATGAGATATATGAGAGAAGAAGGTGTTTTGGGAGATACAAAGAAATATAAACTTGATTTTGGATGTATTAAATATGACATACAAGTGGGTTGACAAGATGGAGAAGTTCTGTAGGCATTTGGTTAGGTGTATGAAACTCGAGAGGGAAGTCTAAGTTGGGGATGGAAATGTGGGGCCTTGGGAATAAATAGGTCCTCTCAGGGAGCATGTGAAGGGCAAGACTGGAACCCTGGGCAGTGGTGACAAGTAAAAGAGAAAGGATGATGCTATCATGTTGATGAAAAGAATCTGTTTGTTTGGTTTTTTAAATTTTTTTATTTATTGATTTTAGTGAGAGAGGAAAAGAGAGAGAGAGAGAGAGAGAGAGACAGGAACATCCATCTGTTTCTGTATGTGCCCTAATTAGGGATTGAATCGGCAAACTCTGTGCTTTGGGACAATGCTCTAACCAACTAAGCTATCCAGCCAGGGTGAAAAGGATCTCTAATAAAATTATTTCATTTGGTCTTTACAATGAGATTACGAAATAAATTACCCAGATGAAGTAACTGAGTCTCAGAGAGGTTGTCACCTGATTAAATTATCATAGCCTATAGATGACAGAGCCAGGTCTCAAACTGCAAGTCTAGAGCTTTTCTCACTGCATGTATTCATTTCTTCACTCAATAGTCATTGAGATCTGTTCTGTGTTTGCACAGGGTCTTGTGTTCACATAATGGCAATCTAGTAAGGACCTGAGTGGGAGCGGGATGAGAGGCAGGATATGAAAAAGTTGAAAACCAACCACTCTTCCCATTGTAGCAGGGAAGTCAGAAAATAACACTAAACAGCTAGAACAATCACAAAGGCACATGTGCAAAAGCAGAGGACACTATCCTATAAACCCTGCTAGGTGTGGTTAGTAGACATGCTGTATCTCAACCCCACCTGGATCTACTGAGTCTGAATCTGCATATTAGTAATATTCTCAGGTGATCCTATATACATTCAAATGTGAAAAGCACTGGCACCAACTACAGACAAACTCATGGAGAGATGGAGGAGAAGAATGTGATTAGTTAGGGAGGTTTCTTGGAGGAGGCCTTTAGCAAGGAATGCCAGCTGCCATTTGGGAAGAGATAAGATCTTTTCCTGACCAGTGGATCTCAAATGTGGCTGCAAGGTGGAATCATGTGTGGTGTTTTAGAAAGTGTTGGTGCCTCCTCCCCCCAGAGATTCTCATTTAATTGCCATAAGGCCTTGACACTGGGATTTTACAGTGCCCCCCAGGTGATCCAAACTTGAAGCTAAGCTTGTGAACCACTGGTCTTTATTGTATTTAGGACATAATAGAGTGTACCTCTATGAGGAAACAGAGTAAACAGGATCAGGTGATTCAAATCAGAGCCAGCAGTGTGCATTTATGTGTATGGAGGGCGGGGAGGACCTGAGGCTAGGGCTTGCTACATTCCTCTTGTCCCTGATGTGGCCTTCCTGGTTTGGCATATCAGTCTTTCCACCCTCCTCACCTGGACGCTTGAATTCTGCTTCCCCCTAGTGGTGGTTTTCAGCATGGCTCAGTTGTCAGGTTTCATAGAGGTCAACGTTCATCACAGACCTATAAGGAAAGTGAGTTCCAAGTTATGGTCTTGATAGGTGGGATAACCTTGGAATTGTACACAATGAGCAGCTTGGCAGTGATTTCAGGGGCTGCTCCTTGACTGGGAAGCTCAGGGAGTTCCAGGTCACTAGCCAAGCACTAATCTAGTGCAAGGCTGTCACTGGAGCCTAAGTGACTTTCTATGCTTGGGGTTTGAGGAAATTCATCTTACCAACTAGTGACAAGTGCCTATAATATCAAGCATCAGGAAGTGCCAAGGAATAAGATAGAAGCTTCGTGATAAACAGCAGCCACCCTTATTCGGTTCCGTGTGGCAAGGGTGTGTTTGTATTTATCACACCTAATTGTAATACAAGCCTAAAAGAGTTTGGGATCCCCATCCCACAGACAAGGAAACAAACCTACAAAGCTTAAGTAACTTGCTCAAGATCATACAGTTCTTAAGATACAGAGGCAGAATCTGAAGCCAGGCCAGTGGGACAGCACAGCCTGGCCCAGCTCTCCACGTCTCCTGTGGGACCCAGGAGGTCTTGCCTGCCCAAAGATCTGTACAACAGCTTCAGCATCAGTGCTCGATTGAGTCCCTGCTGTTGCCCACAGCTCCTTCTTCTCCCTATGGTGTGTTCAGTCAGATACTTCCTTCGGCAGGGCAGTCCCCAAGAGTCCCACATTTGGCAGGAGACATCCTTGCCCCATTCTGACAAAAAGCTTCTGCATTCAACCTCCAGAAGTGGGTTCAGGTCAGATTATGAAAAGTACTGAGAGCCTGACCTGTGGTGGTGCAGCGGATAAAGCATCGACCTGGGAACACTGAAGTCGCCAGTTCAAAAAATCCTGCTCTGGTCTGGTCAAGGCACATAGAGGAGCTTCCAGCTCCTCCCCCCGTTCTTTCTCTCTCTCTCTCTCTCACTCTGTGTCTCCTCTCTAAAATGAATAAAATAAAAATTAAAAAAAAAGTACTGAGAGAAGCTGGAAGTATCTTAAGATTCCTGTCAGCATCTTCCTTTGCCCTGGCTACCTCCCTCACTTCTCCCCTGGTTAGCAGGCAGATTCTTCGGCTCCATCCTCAAAGATTTTGATTTAAGGATTGCAAGCAAGGCTGGGAATTTGCATTTTAAACAGATAACCTGTAAGAATTCTGATGCAGGCGGTCTGGAACACACTTTGAAAAAGCATTCAGCAGACCCACCATTAATATTTGTGTGTCCCAGGTCAAGAGTATAAATGAAGGCTCATACTATATGCTTAAATGTTTAAAAGTTGTAAATCAAGCTAACTAACTATCAAATATATCTTCATAACTATTCGGCAGGCTAGGATTCCTAGATTCTGGAGTTCCAAGCCAAAAGGCACAGCATAAGGAATCTACTCCCAGCCCCCAGCCCTATCCCTGCCTCTACCTCTTGACCCTCTTTGTGCCATGAGGAATCTGCCACTCAATCAAGGGGAACCCAGCCTGCAAGTCCAAGCCCAGGTTATTCTCTTTCCACCCCATCAACAGCTGTATCTTGACCACCTATAAAGCTAGGAGATGGACCCCACAAAGGAGGCCTGCATTAGCCCTGGCAGTAGGAATTCTAGGGTTCTAGGTGTTCAGAGCATGGCCTAGAGGGCCGATGAGGGCTCTAGGTAAACACATTCCCTTGTCCTTGCTGGCTACCCACACCATGAAAAGGGTGCAGCCAGAGGATGACTCAACAGGGTCCTCTAAACCAGTGCTTCTCCAACTTTAATGTGAGTAGGAATCGCCTGGGATCTGAAGATTACAAATCAGTAAATCTGAAGTAGAGACCAATATTCTGCATGCCTAATAGCCTCACAGCAAAGCCAATGCTGCAGGTCCACAGGCCACACTTAGAATAGCAATGTTCAAAGGCAGGGTCAGCATAGTTATTCTGCAAAATGCCAGGGAGTACATTTTCAGGCTTTGCAGGCCATATAGTCTCCATGGAACTCCTTAGCTTTCCTGGTGTTGCATGAAAGTGGCCATAGATGAAACATGAATGAATGAGTGTGTCTGTGTTCCAATAAAACCTTATTGAAGGATGTGGAAATTTGAATTTCATATCATTTTCTTATGACACAATATATTCTTATTTTGTATCTTTCAACCATTGTAAAAACTATTCTTAGCTCACAGTATATACAAAAAGAGATAATGGACTGGAGTTGACCTGTGGGCCAAATCTCTAAAATATAAGAAATGTTTTAATAAAAGCATAATTCCAACATCACCTCTAAAAATAATTAGCAATAATTCTTTAATATCATCAAATACCCATTCAGTGTTTGAATTCCTAACTGTCTCCTAAAGTTAGATTAATTATCATTCTTAAATACAGAATTTCTGTTTAATCTGTTTTTTTACTCACTTCCCTGTCCCCACAGTTTGGTGTCTTGTACCCAGTAAAGTTTTAACCAATAGATGGCACTACTGATCATGACATTTGCTAATTCCACTTGATATTGACATGAGAAACGATCATTTGTATGCAGTTCTCAATTATAGGTGAATATATGAGCAAAAAAAAATGAAAATAGACTGTGCTCTGTGTAATATGCATAAAACCTCAGTACATTTCAATCCCAAGGAAAACTCTTAATTTCAAACAAATTTCAATTTGTTTGAAATAAAGAGTATGGACAGCCCATTTCTCTGTATTAAGGTTTACTTCTTCTAGGTCAACATTTACAATGTTAAATAATTGAGGCCACTTATGTTTTAAATTTTTTGGATTAAGACATAAAGCAAATTGAATCTATTCGCACAGTTGATCTATGTGTTAAATACCCATCACTAACGTACTGTCTGAATTGTATTAAGTGTGTCTACCTCTGAATTAAACTTTCCTTTGCAAACTTCCTCTAGCACGTTCTGAAGAACGAGGAATCAGGATGTGCGATTGGGATGGAATCTTTAAGGTTGTCTAGTGGAGCCCTCCCAGCTGACAGCAGAAATGAAGTCTCATTATGCAATCACACAGCAATTTGATGGTTTTTTGTGCATATTTGCCACCTTTTTTGTCAGTGAGCTCTCCTTCCTCCCCCACTCCTACTCTACAACAACACACTGTTAAAAATGTCTAACTACTGAATAATAATTAATATTTTATTTTAAAGACATAACACCCAAATTATGTAATTAATCCTTTTTTATGTCCTTTCTATATAATTCAGCAAACATTTATTGGGTACTGCTAAGACCAAGCAGGATCTTCTTTACTCTCTTGCTCAACTAGGTCTTTTATTTGAGTTTACATTTTCTAATTCTCTAGAAAGAAATTAAGACACTTTGGGAAATCAGCCTGTATTAAGTTTCTGAAGACAAGCATAGGTGGCTCTGTCCAGCAGATGATGATAATTCTGAGAGTCATTTGTAATCCTCTCCTCCTATATTCAAATTAACACAATACCGGAACACTCTCTTTTTAAAACCAAACCTCCATCCAGGGCAGGCCCTAAATGTTGCTCTTGAAAGTGAGTTCTCGCCTGACCAGGCAGTGGCACAATGGGTAGAACACTGGACTGGGACATGGAGGACCCAGGTTCGAAACCCTGAGGTTGCTGACTTGAGCGTGGGCTTATCTGGTTTGAGCAAGGCTTACCAACTTGAACCCAAGGTCGCTGGCTTTAGCAAGGGGTCACTCGGTCTGCTATAGCTTCCCGGGCAAGGCACATATGAGAAAGCAATCAATGAACAACTAAGGTGTTGAGATGAAAAATTAGTGTTTCTCATCGCTCTCCCTTTCTGTCTGTCTGTCCCTATCAGTCTCTCTCTCTCTCTCTCTCTCTCTCTCTCTCTCTCACACACACACACACACACACACACACACACACACAAAGAAAGTGAGTTCTCACCAAGTTTTCCCCAAGAATAACTTCCTTATAGTAAGTAGATCTTCTCCTTTATTTTCTCAAGACATTCTGGAATCTGGGCCACTAGCCATCTCGCATACAGCCATCTGCTTGCCCCATCATTCTCAGGGTCTGCCTGCATTGCTTCCTCCTCCTGGTCTCACCGACTAAACCTTCCACAACAGAAGCTTCTGACCTCACTGGGCAGTTACATTCCACCTGGGAAACAGGCACACAGTCATACCTGAGGCATTCTATTCACTCCCCGTAGCATCATTCAAGTGTGTTCTGTAAAGTATTCATACACAAGGGATGTTTTCTAGTCAAATTAAGAAGCAATTACTGGCCATGGAAAATTGGTTCAGTAGATAGAGCATTGTCCCAGCATGCGGACATCCTGGGTTCAATCCCTGGTCAGGGCACACAGGAGAAGCAACCATCTGCTTCTCTTCACCTCCTTCTCCCCCTTCTTTCTCTCCACCCCTCTCTCAGCCAGTGGCTCAATTGGATAGAGCATCAGCCGCAGGCACTGAAGATAGCTCAGTTGATTCAAGCATTGGCCCCAGATGGGGGTGGCCAGGTGGATCCCGGTCTGGGAGCATATGGGAGTCTATCTCTCTATTTCCCCTCCTCTCACTTCAAAGGAGGAGGAGGAGGAGGAGGAAGAGGAGGAGGAGGAGGAGGAGGAGGAGGAGGAGGAGGAGGAGGAAGAGGAGGAGGAGGAGGAGGAGGAGGAGGAGGAGGAGGAAGAGGAGGAGGAGGAGGAGGAGGAGGAGGAGGAGGAGGAGGAGGAGGAGAAGAAGAAGAAGAAGAAGAAGAAGAAGAAGAAGAAGAAGAAGAAGAAGAAGAAGAAGAAGACGACGAAGAAGAAATTGCTTAACCAAATTTAAACAACTTTCTTTACTGTAGGACTTTTCAGAGCCTTTGATTTCCTAACAGACATTCTGAGTCCTTTCAGATAGGGAGCACGAATAACACATTTTCCAAATTGATTTGATTAAAGAACACTCTCCTGCCTTAGTTAGCTTGGGCTATTACAATAAAATAATGTAAACTGGTGGCATAAAGCACAGACATTTATTTCCCATAATTCTGGAGGCTGAAAAACCCAAAATCAGGCTGCTGGAAGTTTTGATTCTGGGTGAGGGCCCACTTTCTGGCTTGTGGACAGCCACTCACTTGCTGTGTCTTCATGTGAAAGAGAGAGAGAAAGCCAGCCTCATCTAACTCTAGTTCCCTTCCAAAGATGCCATCTCCAAATACCATCACACTGAGGGTTAGGGCTTCTACATATGAATTTTGAGGGGACACAAACATTCAGTTCATAACACCCCCTTTCATTCTTCCCTTGCATTGTCTGCAGTGTGCTGTACAGAATAAACCTTGGGACACATTCTCCAGTGCCGGCTCTGGAGTCAGACTGCCTGATCTGGAAAACAAACCCCCCAAATTTAGTCCGAGCTCCACCCCTTTCTCGCTGTGGGAGTTTCAACTCGTGTCTTGATCTCTCCTTGCCCCCATTTCCTTATCTGATAAAACAGGGATACAATGGCACTTACTTCACAGAGTTACTGTGAGAGTTAAATGAGCTGATACAGAACAATAGAGCGCAACACAGAGTAAACAATCAAGAAAGTTACCTATATTCATGAAATGTGATGATCGACAATGAATTGTATAATTGAACTATTTATTTTATCAATTTGCAATAAATATATGGATCATTAATCACACTTAAAATAAGGCACTATTTAATTTCTGTTTAGAATATTGGATTTTACCACTGGGTCAGGGTTAAGTGTCTATTTTCTATTGTAGGCTTCCAGAGGGCAATGTAGCATTGAAAGACACAGCAAGCGGAGATGTCTCCAACATGTGCCAGGAAGCCAACATTGTGTGGCTGGATTTAAGGGAGAAAGGCCACTGACCTCGGTGCCAAGATGCTGTGCCAACCACCACAGCCTGGGCAGGAAACTATGATTCTATAAAGGACAGACCAGTCACATCATGAGGGTGGCAGACTTCCTATCACCCTGTGCTCCTTGCAGACACATTAGTACTCATGCAAATAATATCGCCATTCACGCCCTCTTTAAACATGCATATCCATTGTACCTTTATATCTACCTTGTCCAATAATCTTAGAGCACAGATGTTCCCTTGGAACTTCAAGGGTATATGAGGTCCCTTTATGTAACCAGGCAAAGGCAAAGGATTAGTGCCAGCTGGGAAACCCAGGTGTTTAAAACCTCGTCAGTAGTTTTGCAGCCAAAAAGTAAGTTGCCAAACATTTCTCTCTCTCTCTAAAATATCAAGCTTCTGAATGAATACTAGATGGAGAAATTCTGGGAAAAATCAAAGAAAGATGGGAAGACTTAAGAAAATTAAGAGCCCTGATCTATGGTGGCACAGTGAGTAAAAGCGTCGACCTGGAACACTGAGGTCACTGGTTTGAAACCCCAGGCTTGCCTGATCAAGGCACATAAAAGAAGCAACTATTACTACGAGTTGATGCTTCCCTCTCCTTCTCACCACCTTTCTCTCTCTCTCCTGTCTCTCTAAAATCAACAAATAAAATATTAAAATAAAATGAAAATTAAAATGATATTAAACTTTTATTGAAATGATATTAGACTTGAGAATATTCAAAAACTACACAAAAGGAAAAACAGAATACAAGTGATTTTTAAAAGCCAACCAGGAGAAAAGTTTTATAATCCACTAACTTCTGGATATAATCAAACAAAACAGAGCTTCTTTGTTAGAAATCTTTTTGAGCCCTCAGAGTTATGAAGCGAGGCTCTGCCTCTGAGAAATCTAAAAGGTCAAAGTCATGGTCTGAGACAAGGATTTCTTTGGGACCCACAATTCAGCTCTCATCTCCGAACATCATTAGCATCCCTACGCGCCCACCCTGGTCCACAATGCTGCACTCCAGATCCTTACTTTAGATATTCCTCAGATAGAATCAGACTAGAAAACGTTCCAAAGAGAATTTAGGCTTCCAGTACAAGTACATATACAATATGTGCACTCGTGATATACTTTTCCCCTAAAAATTAATTGTAGTAAAATATACATAATATTTACCCCTTCCAACATTTTTTGTGTTTAATTAAACTGCAGTAAAAGAACATATAAAACTTACCATCTTAACCATTGTTCTAGTGTACCCTCAGTAGTGGTAAGTACATTCACACAGTTGTGCAATCAATCTCCAGAATTCTTTTCACCTTGCAAAACTGAAACTCTAGACTCTACACAACAGCTCCCCACACGAATTTTCCCCAGCCCTTGCAAATGCCATTAACCTTCTATATCAATGCACTTGAGAACTCTAGGTACCTTGTATAAGTGGAATCACACAGAATTTGTCTTTTTGTGACTGGCTTGTTTTACATAGCATAATGTTCTCAAAATTCATCCATGTTGTAGCATGCATGTGTCACGGTTTCTTTCCTTATTTATTTTTATTTTATTTTTTTAAAGAGACAGAGACAGACAGGGATATAAATGAGAAGCATCAAATCATTGTTGAGGCACCTTAGTTGTTCATTGATTGCTTTCTCATATGAGACTTGACAGGGGTGGGGAAGCTCTAGCTGAGCCAGTGACGCCTTTTTCAAGCCAGTGACCTTGGGCTTAAGCCAGCAACCTTGGGCTTCAAGCCAGAGACCATAGGGTCGTGTCTATGATCCCATGTTCAAGCCAGAGACCCTGTGCTCAAGCTCGTGTCCTCGGGGTTTCAAACATGAGTCCTCAGCATCCCAGGCTGATGCTCTATCCACTGCGCCACAGCCTGGTCAGGCTCGGTTTCCTTTCTTTTTAAGTCTGAATAATATTCCATTGTGTGTACTGCATTTTGTTTATCCAGTCATCTGTCAATGAATCAAGCAGTACACTTTAAAAGAGTCCATGAAAATATGTGGTGTCATGCTTAAAATGGTTTCACAATACATGATTAGTAGCAATTATCCAGCACCTTTCTGTGCCTCTCTGACAGGCACCAAGAACAGACAGGATGTGAGTGATTCAGGTTGCCATCTCGCAGTCAGGCAGACAGAGACACTGATGCAGACCTAACCAGCCCTGCTGCTGCTGGAGGCAGAAGTTTTCAGGAAGGCTTGGAGGTCAGAGTAGGAAACTGCCAAAGGGGCAGCAAATGGAATCAGCAGCTGGAGCCCTCACTGAATATGCACATTGGAAGGCACTGACAGAGCATGTCAGAAACCCAAGAAAGGAATTTAACATCAGTAAAAAGTTCCTCTACACCAAATATCTCCTTATTTACTCAACAGTTATTCATTGTTATTGACTCCCTACTCTGTACCAGGCGCAGTGCTAGGAACTAAGAATATATCAGTGAGTAAAACCCATAAGATCCTCAGTCTCATAGAGTCTACATTCTTGTGGGGTGAGGATACAAATAAACAAATAAATGAAGAGGGTATTTGAGACAATGATAAGCAGCGTCGGGGCTAAGCAGCGTCAGGGCAATAAAATAGCATGATGCATACGTAGTGAGTGAGGGGGTGGATGCTGCTTAAGGATGAGAGATTAGGGAAGGACCCTGTGTGGAGCAACCATTAGATCTGAGGCCGGAATGGCTCAAAGGGGTTACCATGTGATGATCAAAGAGGAGAGCACGCCTTGGATAGGGTACAGAAAATGCAGAGACCCTAAAGTGGGGTCTAATTGGTATAAGGCCAGTGTGGCTGCAGTATAGTGTGTGTGGGGGAATAGATGCCAGTTCATATACAGCTTGTAGCCAAGTATGAAAGGATGCTTAATTAATGTGTGGAGGAAATGAAAGGAGGATGTCTCTGGCAAGTGGAAGAAGTGTGCACAGGGAGAATCATTGCTTGTTTTGTTACAGCAGTTATTGCCGTGAATGTGTTCAAGGCTAAGCAATGATCAACGAGAAATAAAGCTAGATAGTTGGTTGGCACAAGCCTGGGAAATGCCTATAGCAAGCTAAGGACAGGATCTGAACTTTATCCAGCTACTGACTGGGAACTATCCAAGGTTTTTAATTAGAGGAACGATCCTATTTTTGTTTTAAAAATGGACTTATAGCTGGGATGGATTGGAACAGGGCAGAGACATCATTCTGCCCAGAAATTGGGAGTCCTGAACTGAGCTAAGGGATAAGACAGAACAGAGAGGAGGTGGCATATGAGGGAGATACCATCAAGAGCAGATTTACTTGGTCTTCTTGGTGAATTGACCTTTTATCATTATGGAATGACCCTAATTATTTATACTAATTCTTGTTGTCTTGAAGTCTTCTTTGTCCGAAATCAGTAAAGCTACCCTAGCTTTCCTATGATGAGTGTTGCATGAATATCTTTTCCATACTTATATGTAAAGTGCTTCTCTTATAAGCCCCATATAATTGGGTCTTAATTTTTAAAAAATCTAATTTAGATCCTGGCCAATGGCTGAGTGAATAACAGAGCATCAGCCTGGCATATGGATGTCCTGGGCTCAATTCCCTGTCAGGGCACACAGGGGAAGCAACTATCTGCTTCTCACCCCCCTCCCTCTCCCCTCAGTAGCCAGTGGCTCGACTGGTTTGAGCATAGCCCTAGGCACTGAGGATAGCTCCGCTGGAGAACATCAGTCCCCAGTACTAAAAAATAGCTTGGTACTTGAGCATTAGCCCCAGATGGAGTTGCCAGGTGGATCCTGGTTGGGATGCATGCAGAAGTCTGCCTATCTCTCTTCTTCTCACCTAAAAAAAAAAAAGAAAAATCTAATTTAATAATCTCAAATTTTAATTGAAATGTTAGGCTCATTTACATTTAATATAATCCTTAATATGACTGAGTTTGAGTCTACATAGTCTTTGGTTTTTTTATTCTATCATAGTTTTATTCATTTTTATTGGTTAATTGAATAAATTTTAATATTTCATTCTATTACCTCTACTGACTTTTTTAAACTGCAGGTATATTTCTTAGGTTTTTTTAAAATAGTGGTTCTAAGGATTAGATATATACTCTTACCATAGTCTATTTTGAATTTATATCACCTAATGTAGGAACTTTACAGTGGTGCTTCATTTACACTCCCACCCCATCCTTTATAATTTGTGCTATAGTACTTTACCTCTGCACATGTTATAAAGGACAAATTTACAGGAAACTCATTGGATTTCACCCGCAAGGAGAAAGCAGGAGTTTAGCTCAATTCTTAGGTTCCTGACTTGGGAATATTGTCTGCAATTCATCTAGAAAAAAAAAAAAAGCTTTAAAAATTATATCTAAGAGTACAAATGAGATCATACTTACAGTCATACTTCAAATCTTGATGTTTTATTCTCCCACCTGCTTGATACCAGGAAGTCTAGTCTTTTGGGATTTCCCTCATCTCTAATGTCTGAGAAACCTCAGGGGGTAGTTATGTGAATCTCTGACTCAAAAAGTCACTTTTTCTCTGAAATTTGTTCCTGATGCTCACAGCATGGATCAGTTTAGGATCACGTTCTGAGTGAAGGGGATACATGCACTTTCAGTGCATTATACTCAGTAAAAAGGGCCTCTCAACAAAGATGTCTATCTCTGGAGTCACCACTCTCCTTTCTTCCTTCCTTCCTTCCTTCCTTCCTTCCTTCCTTCCTTCCTTCCTTCCTTCCTTCCTTCCTTCCTTCCTTCCTTCCTTCCCTCCCTCCCTCTCCTCTCCCCCCTCCCTCCCTCCTTTCCTTCCTTGAAAGACAGACAGGGATGGACAGACAGACAGTAAGGGAGAGAGATAAGAAGTATCAACTTGTTGTGGCACTTTAGTTGTTCTTGATTGCTTTTTCATGCATGCCTTGACCATGGGGCTACAGTTGAGCCCATGACTCCTTGCTCAGGCCAGCAACCTTGGTCTGAAGTCAGCGACCATGGGGTCATGTTTATGATCTCACATTGAAGCCAGTGACCCCATGCTCAAACTGGTGAACCCATACTCAAGCCAGATGAGCTCTTGCTCAAGCTGGTGACCTTAAGGTCTCGAACCTGGGTCTTCCGCATCCCAGTCTGACGCTCTATCCACTGCGCCACCGCCTGGTCAGGCGAAAACCTAAAATCTTGAATTGCAAAAGAAACCTGTAGCTTATAGAGAAAAACTAATGTCAGATTTGAGATCAGCACACTCAAATTAGGTAAGAACAAGTGTTTTTGTGGATGCAACAAAAATTTTGTTCCCCAGTGTAATGAAATAATTAGAGGGGTTAGTGGAGTCAAGTGGGAATTCCAGGTTGAAAACAAAGAATGTGCAAATGCACTGAGGTCTGGACTGAAGGGTGCCTGTGGAGGAGTCCAGAGAAATGGGACTAAAGGAGTAGATAAGCCTTGTTTGTGGGTTGATGTGTGGAGTTTGAACTGTATCTTGAAAATTCTAGAAAACTTTTGAAAAAACAGGGAAGTGCATAATCACATTTGTGGTTTCTAAATGTAACTTTAATATGGAGCACAGATTGGAGGGTGGGGAGGTTAAAAGCACAGAGACAGGTAATTAGAAAGTTTTTGTGGGACTCTAGAGAAAAAGTGACTAGAACTTGACATAAGCCAGTGACAGCAGCAGTGGCCATTGTGAACAGATACCAAAGACACTAAGCCGGCTGGTTACATGTGGGTGGTGAGGGAGAGAGAGAAACCAGAGATGATGCCCAAGTTTTTATTTTGTGTAACTTAGCTGGTGATAAGCAAGTTTTGGGATGTGGAAGAAGAGGCACATTTAAGGGCAGAGATCATGAATGTGGTGTTGGACATGCTAGATCTGTTTAACAAAGTCAAGTATATAAAGATCAGCCACACTATGTGACCATTCAAGTAAGGAGCTATCTCTATACCCTACAGGAAGTCAAGTCAGAGGGACAGAGCTCATATTCTTCCATAAAAACTGAGTGTAATGAGAACATCACTACCTTAATACAGAGGTGAGCAACAGAAGTATTTACAGACAGGGCCAAAATTCTTTAAGAATTGTTCCGGATTTGCCCAATGAACACAGAAAACAGTGGTCAGGTCATATAGCAAAGCTACAATAATTTTAGTTTCATAAAAATGTTAGGGGTGGGGCAGAATATAACAAGATATTTTTTTAAATCTCCATTTATCCCTCACACAATACAAAGTTCTAAGCTACTCTGCTTTCACCTAAAGATGTAAAGGAAGTGATTCCTCTCCTTTTTTAGACACATTTTTATCCTGTTAATGCTCAAATCCCTCACTCACTCTTCTTGAAGGACATTGGTGGTTTCTTTCTACCTTTGTCTCTGTCGCTTAACCCCGATGCCTTCCTACCCCCTCTGGTCTATCTCTTTTCTCTTCCTCACACACAACTTTCTATAATATATAATAGTTCCCTGATTGTAAACTGCCTACCTTATGGGTGTTCTGGTAAATGTTTAACACCTGGTGGGCAGGGTGGGCATGGGGGGCTGATTTATAGTATTTGCTCACTTCTGTGGTGTAAATATTCTCACGTTGGCAGGTTGCAAACTACTGACATGTTGTCAATGTCCTCTCAAAATTCCTAAGATTTTTAACAGTGGGAAAACTCAACTAAGTCTTTGCAAGTTGGTTCCAGACAGCACTGCTTCTGAACTAGAGTCAAGCTGAGCATGGTGGTATTCCTTACCCTTTCCTTGGAGGGGAAAACTGGAATGAAATGGATAGTCTGGTTTACAAGAGAGGACTTTTCTCAAGGGATAAAATTTGGAAGTTTCTACCCCTGAGTTTTGCTTAGGCCAATCTTCCCCTTCCTTGTCAATGCACATATTCACTATCTTCCTTTTAGAAAACCTCTGTGATTTTTCTGAGCCCTCTGAGCACACCTTTATGTTTATGAATTCATTTCTTCTTTGCTATTTTGTAGACCTTTGTCACACAAAGTCAATAGTTTTTTGTGCTAGTGTCAATTAGAGAATGTTTGTTCTGTCTTTTCAGGTTGATAGTAAATTTGTTAAGGGTAAGGATCTTACCTCTATGCACAATTGATTTGTGAACAGTTGATTGCCTGTGTATTTGTTAAGCCCTTCCCTGATTTGCCTTACCTTAATTTTTATTAGGTCCTGGACTTTAGATATCATTTTTATTTTCACGGTGATTATATATATAATCTTTTATATACAATGAAAATTTAACTATATTATAATCATGTAAAGTGTCTTTGCACAGTAAAAATATCTTTCAATATTGGTAAATTAATAAATTATGTTGCCAGGCTCTGGCCAGTTGGCCCAGTGGTAGAGCATCGGCCCGGCATCTGGAAGTCCCAGGTTTGATTCCTGGCCAGGGCACACAGGAGAAGCACCCTTCTGCTTCCTCACCCTTCCACCTTTTCTTTCTTTCTATCTCTCTCTTCTCCTCCCACAGCCAAGGCTCCATTGGAGCAAAGTTGGCCCCAGGTGCTGAGGATGGCTCCATGGCCTCCACCTCAGGCTCTAGAATGGCTCCAGTTGCAATAGAACCATGCCCCAAATGGGCAGAGTACCACCCCCTAGTGGGTTTGCCAAGTGAATCTCGGTCAGGCACATGCAGGAGTCTGTCTCTCTGCCTCTCTGCTTCTCACTTCAGAAAAATACAAAAAAAAATTATGTTGCCAGAAATTAATGTGATAAAATCTGGTGGTTCATTGGAGACTTATCTCTGTTATTGACTACCTTACTATCTGAGGTAAGTGATTAAGGTCTCAGGTCTCCAGGTATAAAACAAGGATAATAAGCCCTGTCCAGTTAGCTCAGAGTGTCTCCTGAAATGCCAATGTTGTGGGTTTGATCCTTGACCAAGGCACATATGGGAAGCAACCAATGATTGCACAGTTAAGTAGAACAACAAATGAATGCGTCTCCCTCCCTCTCCTCCCCTGTCTTTCTTTCTGTCTCTGTAATATCAATCATTAAAACAAGAGTACTTATCGTGTTTGAACAGGTTGTGGCGCAGTGGGTAGAGCATCAACATGGGACAGAGTACCCAAGTTTGAAATCCCAAAGTCACCAGCTTGAGTGCAGGCTTATCTGGCTTGAGCACAGGCTCACAAGCTTGAGCCTGGGGTCACCAGCTTGAGTGTAGGATCATAGACATGACCCCATTGTCACTGGCTTGAACCCAAGGTTCCTGGATTTAGCAGGGGTCACTGGCTCAGCTGTAACCCCCATGATCAAGGCACATATGAGTAAGCAATCGATGAACAACTAAAGTTCTGCAACAAGTTAATGCTTCTCATCTCTCTCTCAAAATAAGTAATTATCATAAGAAAAAATTGAAAAAAATAAACAAGGATATAAAGAAAGCTTTCAAGGTGTTAGAAAGGCTGAGTTGGCTAAATGGAAATGTAGTTGAACTCTAATAACTAGTACACTATGATATATTGGTCAAGCATAAGAATTTTATAGAAAATAAAACATTTTGCACTGCGGGTTTCTTTTTTAACTCAAAGATTCTTGAAACATTTACAAAATTTGAGACTTGACAACCAGTTTTGCAAGAACCTTATCCAATTAATTTATACATCCAAAAGTCAGTTGGCTCTAAGAACCAAAATAGCATTAAGTAAAGTGAGATATTACAAATACAGATTAGTATCATTTGTCTAAGCCACTGTGGGATTTCCTTTAGGTGAAAATAGCAAACCCTATGATAGAATGGCAGAGAACAAAAAGGGAAGAGAAAAAACGATACCTGTAAACAAGGAGAACTTTCAAACCTACGACTGTTTATGAACAGAAACAAGTGTTGAGAAACCTGGGTGATGGGAACAAATTGGTTTCACAGGAAAGCATTCCTTTGTGCAGAAATTTCTGCAATAGTCATTATTGAGAGAAAGAGATGAGGACTCCCTCTTGGTGGTGTTTCAGACCCAGGCCAATGGTATAACTAGGAAAAACCATTTAACACAAAAATGTACTCTTCTGCCTTCCTTCCTTTCTTCTTTCCTCTCTTTCTTATAAATGGGAACATGTTTGGCAAACCCACACAAGGTTTGGGAGGGAGAAATGGGTGAATAGAGCCATAGTGAATGTTTTAACTCCCTTTGAAGTAGGGGATTTCACCTAAGAATAATAGCTTAGTTTCTGCCACACAGAATGCTGTCTTGTGGATTTCCCAGGGGCACAGGGCCACCTCTACCACCTGTGCTTTCAGGTGAGCCGGGAGGTGTTCAGTCTCTGCCTGGACTTTATGTCCCTACAGGCTTACTTGGGAGAATGGACTGAACCAGAATGCAGAAACTTCAGCTTTCCATACACAGAAAGTATCTAAAGTTTTTATTTGTTTGTTTTTACCAATACCTGGCACATACTCAATAAATGTTTTATTAACTTGAATTTGGAATTTTCCTACCATTGTAGCATGGCCCTTAAATCCAAAGTCAAAACCTTCTGCATTATTCATTACTCAATAAATATTTGAGTACCAACCATCTGCCAGGCACCATGCTAGGCAATGGACACACAGTGGTGAAGGAGAAATTTTACATTTTATATAACAAAAGGCAGTGCATGTTCTATACTGAAGATAAGCTTGTTTTCTAATTAACATAAAGACAAAGAATAGTTTCACTTGAGAGGATTAAAGCCATTCCACTTCATACCAGATGGCACCCTTCTAACTCGTGTTACACTGTGAGCCTTTCTCCTTCCACGCCCTGCCCACCCTGTCTCCTTCCTGGTCTCCTGGATTTTAAAAGCAGTAAACATAGTTGCCCCCCTGAAGTAAGAAACTATATATTTTTAAAATTTAGGAAAGCCTAACCAAAAAAATGTCTGTGATAAAGAAAATCCTTGTGTGTAGAAGATTAGATTTCTTTTTTATTTTTTGTGAAAGAGTGACAGAGAGACAGAGAGAGGGACAGACAGGGACAGACAGAGAGGAAGGGAGAGAGATAAGAAGCATCAATTCTTTGTTGCAGCGCCTTAGTTGTTCATTGATTCCTTTCTCATATGTGCCTTGACAGGAGGGCTCTAGTTGAGCCATTGACATTGGGCTCAAACCAGTGACCATGGGGTTATGTAGATGATCCCACGCTCAAGCCAGCAACCCCACACTCAAATTGGTGAGCCCATGCTCAAGCCAGATGGGCCTGTGCTCAAGCTGGCGACCTTGGGGTTTCAAATCTAGGTCCTCTGCATCCCAAGCTGACACTATCCACTAAGCCACTGCCTGGTCAGGCTGCAGATTAGTTCTTAACATCAATTCATACATATCAATTTATTATATTGATAAGAATTGATCTAGGATTGAGATAGACCTTCTCTCATAGACCCTGCATTCTAATCTCTGTCTATAAACTTTAGAGACCAACAACAAAAGACAATAAGTGTACAAACAGATATTTTTATTTATTACAGCTTTTTATGGGTGCCATAAGGAAACAGGCAATCAGGTGTGTTGAGGATAATGCAATAGTGTGCTGGAGGCAGCCCATAAGAGCTGATTGATTTCTGAAATATTACATTTCAGAAATTTTGCCAACTCATGGATGTCACATTGATAGGTTGCAATCAGTCAAGGCAATAGTATTTATGCCACAGAAATAAACAAACACTAGAAATCAGGGATTCTCTCCTTTTCCCCCACATCACCTCAGGTCTTCGGGTTAGCCCCATCACTTTAACATTCATTCCTCACACAGCAGCCAGTGGGAGCCTCTCAACATAAAAATCAGATCACATCACAACACCCTGATACATGCTTAAAACTCCTCAATGGCTTTCCACTTCACTTGGAAAAACACCTAAATGCTTTGCCTTGACTTATAAAGCTACATGTTATATGATCTATAGCTCATCGTGGGCTCTACCTCCCTCCCTCACTGGTCTCCAACCACCCTCGTCAGCTTGATTCCTTTGATGGTGGCTTGTCCAGCGTTGGCCCAAGGGAGGAGTGCACCTGAGGAAACCTTGAACCTTGACTGGCTAGAAAACAGTGAATTTCTTTCTAATCCTCTACTGAACTTGAGCTTGTTTGGTTCCAAATTGGCTTAAAAGTCTTCTTTACCTTTTTCTTTTCTTTTCTTTTCTTTTGTGACAATAACACAGAGAGAGACAGACAGAGAGAGGGACAGACACACAAGAAGGGAAAGAGATGAGAAACATCAATTCTGCATTGTGTCTCCTTAGTTGTTAATGAATTGCTTTCTCATATGTGCCTTGAAGGGGAGATACAGCAGAGTGAGTGACCCATTGCTCAAGCCAACAACCTTTGGGCTCAAGCCAGTGACCATGGAGTCATGTGTGTGATCCCACACTCAAGCCAACAACCCTGCGCTCAAGCTAGTGAGCCCATGCTCAAGCCAGCGACCTTGAGGCTTTGAACCTGGGTCCTCTGCGGTGCAGTCTGACACTCTATCCACTGTGTCACCACCTGGTCAGGCAAAAAGACTTCTTCCTTTTAGCACAACTTTTCTGAAAGAAATTGCTCTTTTAATTCTTTCAAATGTAAGAGTTAAATGAGGTGCTATGAAATCCTTAAACTGAGGAAACTTACTTATGAAAATGCTAAGCTCCTTGCTCCAATAACCAAAGTTATTTATTTGACAATTTAACTCTTGTGGTCTTTGGTGGCCACAATGCAGACAACAGGTCCAATATTGCTATGTGACACTTTTTTTCTTTAGGTGAGAGCAGTAAAAAAAATAGTGGGACAGACCCCCGCATGTGCCCTGACTGGGATCCATCCAAAAACCCAATCTGAGACCATTGCTCAAGTACCGAGCTATTTTTTAGTGCCTAAAGCTGATGTGCTCAGACTAACCAAGCTATCCGTAGCACCTGGGCCATGCTCAAATCAAGTCACTGGATGCTGGAGGGGAAGAAGAAGAGAAGGGGAGAGGGAGGGGGAGAGAAGCAGATGATCGTTTCTCCTGTGTGCCCTGACCAGGAATAGAACCCAGGATGTTCATATACCAGGTCGGTGCTCTATCCACACTGAGCCACCAGCCAGGGCCTATGTGACACATTTTAAGAACATTTGACTCATCAAAGAAAAAGTATGTAAAGGAGAACCTAGAGTTTTCTGTTTGTTTGTACGAGTAAGAAGAGTTTGACAGGATAGTTTGGGGTAAATTTTGTAGTAGTAGTGTTATTATAAGGTTTCTTCTCTCAGAAATAATAGGGACTTTTCTAACAGAAAAGTGGTGTGTGTGTGTGTGTGTGTGTGTGTGTGTGTGTGTGTGTGTGTTTTGTGACAGAGACAGAGAGAGGGACAGATAGGGACAGACAGACCAAAAGGGAGAGAGATGAGAAGCACCAATTCTTCATTGTAGCACCTTAGTTTCTCATTGATTGCTTTCTCATATGTGCCTTGACTGGGTGGGTGGGGGGCTACAGCAGACTGAGTGACCCCTTGTTCAAACCAGCGACCTTGGGCTCAAGCCAGTAAGCCTTGCTCAAACCAGATGAGCCTGTGCTCAAGCTGGTGACCTCAGGGTTTCAAACCTGGGTCCTCCACATCCCAGTCCAATGTTCCATCCACTGCGCCACCACCTGGTCAGGCTGATAGGTGTGTTCTTAATAATCATTGAATGGAGCAAAATGGCAGGTAACCCAGGCCAGGTGGCTTTTGAAAGGTTTTTAAACATGAAGAGCTGTTTTATAATTTAAAAATAATATATTAAAATATCCAAATAAATATTGTTATAAATGTATACTAACCAAAAATCAGAAAAGCACTAGCACTTCACAGTAATAGAGTATTTCTCATCTGTATCAGTTCACCCATAGCCATGATATCTAGACAGTATTATCACATTCTAAATCTTCAGACAGATTAAAGAGTATTATAAAATATAAAAAATAACATGCAAGTCCAAAGCGTCTGAGAACGTTGAAGATCATAGCTTAAGGCAGAAAAGATTCTCAGGGAAGGAGCAGTAAATTTAAGGTTTGTGTTGACTGGAGGATTTGGATTCAGACTAAAGAGAAACATTTTCCAATGAATGTTTCTATTCAAAATATACATTACTTTGTGAATGCTTTCAAACTTGTTCTTTTTTTTTAATTTCTTTTTATTTTTTATTCATTTTAGAGAGGAGACACAGAGTGAGAGAGAGAGAGAGAAATAGAGAAAGGGGGGAGGAGCTGGAAGCATCAACTCCCATATGTGCCTTGACCAGACCAGTGCAGGGTTTTGAACTGGCGACTTCAGTGTTCCCAGGTCGATGCTTTATCCACTGCGCCACCACAGGTCAGGCAGCAAACTTGTTCTTTTTAAAATTCCTCTGAAATCCAAGAGGATAATGTTTTTATCAAAAATATTTACAAGGAAATAAGAAAATTAAATGATTCATAAAGAAAACCAATTGGCAAAAACCTTAAAGGGCCCCTGTTACTAGACAAACAGATAATACACAGCAATTCAGGCCCCTCTGCCATTCTCAAGGACTTCTCTAGGGCAGCAAGGAAACCTGTCAGGCAGCTAAAGAAATGACTTCGGATCTTTGTGCATGCATAGAAGGGCATGAAGGAGAATTTCATCTTTTTAAGATCTTCATATTTATATTATGGATCCTTACCATATAAGTTATGATGAGGAAGAGTTCTTTTCCTGCCAGATACACAGATAACCACCTGCATTAACCATAGGCAATGCTACCCATAGAGTCACCTCTGATGAAGCCATTCACCTAGAATAATAGATTTTCTTCCTTTCTTTATCATTTTTTTATTTCCTCTCTCCCTCCTTCCTTTCCTTCCTTCCTTCCTTCCTTCCTTTCCTTCCTTCCGTCCTTCCTTCCTTCCTTCCTTCCTTCCTTCCTTCCTTCCTTCCTCCCTCCCTCCGTCCCTCCCTCCCTTCCTTGCTTTTTTCCTTCCTTCCTTCTTTCCATCTTTTCTTTCTTCCAAACTGTTTTCCTTTCTTCCAAACATTTTTCTTTTGCTTCCTTGTTTCATGGAATTTAGTAAGATGCCCTCCTGCATTGTGTTCAGAGATAGAGATACTGACATATGAGTAAGGCAACCCTTGCATTCTGGAAGCTCTTCCCACAGACAGACAAATAATAGGAGTCTGATGGGATGAACACCTGCCACCTTAGGGATCGGGCAGTGGGGGAAGGGTGCGATCAAGGTAGGAAAGCTGAGAGTTAAATTGAATATTAAAAACAAAGAGACTTGTCAGTGAGACAAGTAGAGAATATAGTAATGATTTTGACAAAAACTAAAAATGTTCTATTTTTTTTCTGGTAGAAATACAAATACGGCCACAGGTGGTGGCACAGTGGATAGAGCATGTGTCTGGGATGCTGAGGACCCAGGTTGGAAACCCTGAGGTCACTGGGTTGAGTGTGGCCTCATTCAGCTTGAGCACAAGCTCACCAGCTGGAGCGCAAGGTTGCCAGCTTGAACATGGGATCATAGACATTGATCTGATATAGTCACTGGCTTGAAGCCCAAGGTCACTGGCTTGAGCAAGGGGTCACTGGCTCAGCTGGAGCCCCCCTGTCAGGCACATATGGGAGAGCAATTAATGAACAACTAAGGTACTGCAACTATGAGTTGATGTTTTTCATTTCTCTCCCTTCCTATCTGTCTGTCCCTGTCTGTTTCCCAGCCCCCACTGGGAAAACAAAATTTCCAACTAATTGAAGAGAGTAAACATGCTTCTTTCAAAAGAATGTGCCATGTTACACAGAAAACAGGGCTTGAAAGGAATTGTTAAGAACCATTAGGTTTATTAATATGTTATTTTTGGTACCGTCAAGGGCACTGGGAACTCTAGCCCTTCGCAGTAGAATTCTTAGCTTCCTAGGTGAGCCTGCCTCCAGGCTGGAATAATTTAGTCACCTGACTCTCCTGTAACTCATTATTTTTGGCTTCATGAAGCAGCATTCATGTACAAGTAGTCCTTTTTCATTCCCCAAGAGTCTTTTGTAGGACACTGATCATCTTTCTTTCTTTCCCCTAGTTCTCTGCGTGAAGTATGCAAAAATTCCTGGTCATACCCAGGGCTCATATACAAATAATAGATGCAATTAGGATTTTGATTTTGCTAATATTTGTTTCAAATTGTATTGGGTTTAAGATTGCTATTTCTTTGTTTAGCAACAGATAAGCTCTCCCTTAAAACTTGCTTACTAAATCTCATTTGGTACTATTTCTAATAATTATTCTAGAGGTAAACCCAATGTAATTGTTACAAAAAGTCACTTCCATTATTATTTTTAAAAAAAACACTGAGTTTGTTATACTGAAATTAAAAGGAGATAGTAGGAGTACATAAATTTTGTATACTAGAAATATCGGGCCACACTCATGTAGTGATTTTTCATGCCCACCAACACCAACTAGAAAATGTGCTTTTAGGTTCATACTTCCCAGCACATATATTTGTTTGTTCTTGAAAACTGGAGGGAGGGAAGAGCAACAGAACGTTTTCACTGTGAATTATTTAAGTCCATTTCCTGTTAAATGAAAGCCCTATGACATTTTCAGAGCTGCTGTTTATTTTAGGATATGAAGGATGTTAAAATTCTTTGTGTTTAAACCACAACATTTATCAATGGCGTGAGACAAAGACCCATAGCAGGCTGTAAGTGGTCAGGCAATCTCTACCGGAAGGAAAGAGACTATTGAATTACCAAAGTCAAGAGCAGGCAAATCCACCTGGGTTGGCAAGTTTAGTGGAAGCTGCTAAGAAAGACTGGCATCCACTGTTCCCTCTCCCCTGCTTGAGTCTATTCAAGCTGAAGGAGCAGCATGTTTCTACCTTTATTAGTACAAAGAGAACAAACTCTAAATTACATGAAGGAGAAGGTTAATACACTGTTATAAGTTTTTACACAAAGGGAAATACCTGATACACATATGTCCAATAGAAACACCTTGTTTTTTTATAATCAACTGTCTCATGTACTTATTTTTCGTTGTTTTATCCAGATGTTTCATTAAAATATTTTCCTGACACTCACTGGTCTTTACAATACCTTATTGTAGTAGGAATAGTTTAAGAATTACTTTTTTCCATTTTTCTTTTTTTGTTGAAGTATAACTGACATGTAACATTTTATTAGTTTTAGGTGTATAACATTATGATTCAATATTTGTATATATTGCAAATAGATAACAGAAATAAATCTATTTAACATCTATCCCCATACATAGTTTTATTTTCTCCCATGCTTTTTCTTTCTTTACAAATAAAAATAAAGGAAGAAAGTCAGTTATCTAAGTTTATACTCTAAATTCATAGAAACACCCCCTGCTATTCAACTACATGAGAATCCAATAAGAGGAAATTGGTGGTCTTTATTAAATAATAAAATATGGTGAATTTTATTTTTTTAAGACTTTATTAATTTTAGAGAGGGGAGAGGGAAAGAGAGAGAGAAGGGAGAAGGAGGAGGAAGCATCAACTCCCATAAGTACCTTGTCCGGGCAAGCCCAGGGTTTCAAACTGGTGACCTCAGTGCTCCAGGTCGATACTCTATCCACTGTGCCACCACAGGTCAGGCTAAAATACGGTGAATTTGATTTTTCAACAAAGGCACCAAAGTAATCCGGAAGGATTTTTTTTAAATGGTGCTGATATAACTAGAGATTTATGAAAAATTAACCTTGATCCCAACTCACACAAACACAGCAACATTAATTAAAGGCAATCATGGATGTAAGCAAAAAAGAAAAGAAAAGAAAAAAAAACATGTACAGAGACAACAATGTGGTGATTGCTGGGAGAGAAGGGGAGGTTGGGGAGGGTAAACGGAGGATAAATGATGATGCAGAAGGACTTGACCAGTGATGGGGAGTAATCCACACAATATGGTGTACAGAGATGTGTTGTAGAATTGGGCCCTGAAATCTATATAATTATGTTAACCAGTGTCACCCCAATAACAAAGAAAAGTTAAAATCATAAAGTTTTAGAGGAATATACAGAAGCAGATCTTCATGACTTAGAGGTAGGCAAAGGTGTTTCAAACAAGTCAGAAAAGTAATAAACATAAGAGAGATGGGAGAAACGTATAAGTTATACAGTACATACATAATATAACACATAAATGTTATATATATTAGACTTCATCAAAATTAAAATTTCTGCTTATCAAAAAATGAGTTTAAGAAAATACACAAGCTGGCCCTGGCCGGTTGGCTCAGTGGTAGAGCATCAGCCTGGTATGTGGAAGTCCCAGGTTTTATTCCTGGTCAGGGCTTACAGGAGAAGCACCCATCTGCTTCTCCACCCTTCCCCCTCTCCTTTCTCTCTATCCCTCTCTCCACTTCCCACAGCCAAGGCTCCATTGGAGCAAAGTTGGCCCGGGCTCTGAGTATGGCTCCATGGCCTCCACCTCAGGCACTAGAATGGCTCTGGTTTCAACAAAGCAACGCCCCAAGTGGGAAGAGCATCACTCCCTAGTGGGCAAGCCAGGTGGATCCTGGTTGGGTGCATATGGGAGTCTCTCTGCCTCCCTGCTTCTCACTTCAGAAAAATAAAAAGTAAATAAAATAAAATACACAAGCCATACACTGAAAATGAATATTCACTAAATATATATCTGACAATGATAGCTCCTAGACTATATTTTTAAAACCTTCTATATTAATACAGAAATAACTCAACAAAAAACGGGCAGAATATTTTCACAGACATTTTACAAAAGGCATATTTGAACAGGTAATAAGCGCACAAAGCCATGTTCAACATCATTAGTCTTCAGGGAAATGAAAATTAAAATCACAGTGAGATGCCATTACACATTCATTAAGATAGCTAAAATAAAAAACTAACATCAAATGTTGATAAAGATGTAGAGCAACTAGAATTCCCATAAATTGTTAGTGGAAATGTGAAATAGTATACTACTTTGGAAAAGAGTCAGGCTGTTTTTTGTTTCTTTTACAAAACTAAACATACACTTACTATATAACCCAACAATTCTGATCCTAGATATTTTCCCATGATAACATATATTCACAGAAAAAATTGTGCAAGAATGTATATAGCAGCCTTATTTGTAATTATTCAAAACTAGAAACAGCCCAAATGTTCATCTGAAAAAAAGGAAACCGTGGACCTTCAGATAATAGAATGCTACTCTGGAAAAATAAAGAGAGAAAAGAAAAATAAATACTACTCATACATGCAGCAACATGGATAAATCTTTAAAATATATCGAATAAAAAAGACTTATACAAAAGTGTACATGCTAGTTGATTCCATTTAGATAAAACATTCTAAGAAAAATTTTGGTGTGGGAATTGACTAGAAAGAGGTGTGAGGGAACTTTCTGGAGAAAAAGTAATATTTTGTATCTTGATGGAGGTTTGTTTTGTTTACAAAGATGTATACATTGTCAAAGGTCAGTAAATGCACACTTAAAATTTATGTATATCATTATATATAAATTTTACATCAAAGAAAAAACTATTAATCTCAAGCTAATTATATGCATGATGAAGTATTTAGAAGAAAATGTATTGATGCTTATAATTCATTCTAAAAGGCTCCAAAAAATAAGATGGGCTGAAGGATGGATAGAGGAACAGAAGGAGAGAAGGGAAGAAAGAGAAATTGAGAGAGAGAGAGGAAAGCGAGTAAAATATTAATGGTAATATCTAGGTGATATAGACTGGTTGGCTTAAATCACCAATATGTACTTTCTCTCAGTTCTAGAGACTAGAAGACCAAGATCCAGTGCCAGCATGATTGATTAGTCTCTAGTGAGGACTCTATGCTTGGGTTGTTGACAGCTGCCTTCACACTGTGTCCTTATATGACAGAAAGACTGCTTTTGCTGATTTTATAAAGCCACCAATTCTATCAGATGAGGGCCTATATTTATGACCTCATTTAACCTAATTACCATCTAAAAGCCCTTTCTCCAAATAGTTATATCAAGGGTTAAGATTTCAACATATAAATGTGAGTGGGGGAATGACAGAATTCAATTCATAACAATGGGTAATCGCTGTAAAATTCTTTCAGCATTACTATATATTTATACAATATCTTAAGAAAATATTGAGAACAAAGAAGATAGATTTTTAAGAGAAAATAAAATTGTTCTTTCAGTGGTCTTTAGATACACCATTATCTTCCTGATACTATTTTGCAGAATTGCTTTCTGATGAGGCTATTTAACAATAAATAATTGATTAATTTGTTCAACCCATTAAAAGATAAAATAAATCAGGTTAACATTTTTTAGTATCTTCCAGTAATTGTAGAGGTATAAGAGTGGAAGGGAAAACCCTTAGGTCAATAAATAAAGAAGTATTCATTGAGCATTCACTACCTGCACACCCTACGGGATAGTGAGACTTGGAAGATCTAGAATCTTACTGGCAGGGGCCACAGTCTCTGAAAAATGGAGCAAAGTTAGGCCTACAGTCAATGCAGGTGAAGGATAAATACTCAAACTCTCAGAAGAACTTTTAAGGCCAGCTAGCCGCAGCACAATTCTTCCCTCCATACTGATCTTCTGATTTCCTCTCACCCCAGGTCCCTACACAGACTGTTGGCTCTGTCTGCAAGTCTCTTCTCCTATACCAGGCTTGAGTATTCCACCTCATTCATCAAGCCTCAGACCCAGCCCAGTCCTCAGGGACTTTCTCCCTGACCCCAAGCACAGACCATGTTTTCTTTTCACAGCTTCATAATATAATAGTCCTTAATTCTAGAGGATTGATTCAGTACATAATTTACGTGGTCACTGGAGGAATCACTTGAGTTATGTGTCTCATTTTCTAGATTTTGAACTCCATGATAAATAAACAGTATTTCCTCTTAAATTCCAGTCATATCCCCAGCAATTACTAGCATCTGTTGCATAGACAGCTATGTAGGATAGCACGTAGAAAGTTTTGCGTTTTTTCTTTCAATAGGAAAGAAAAACATCCACATTGTTATAAGCATATAAATTTACTGCCAGAACAGTTATTTAATCAAATAAATTCAAGAAAAGATTTCTTTTTTAAGTCAAAAGAACGAAAAGGTGTGTAGAATCATAGAATCTAAGTTGGAAGAGACATTATGGGTTATCTGGTCCAGCTATGTTTCATTATGTTCCTGGCAAATTTATGAATGCCTTAAGTAAGCTTTTTTTTTTTTAATTTATCTTTATTTTATTCATTTTAGAGAGGAGACACGGAGAGAGAGAGAGAGAGAGAGAGAGAGAGAGAGAGAGAGAGAGAAAGAGAGAAAGGGGGGAGGAGCTGGAAGCATCAACTCCCATATGTGCCTTGACCAGACCAGTGCAGGGTTTTGAACTGGCAACCTCAGTGTTCCCAGGTCGACTCTTTATCCACTGCGCCACCACAGGTCAGGCCAAGTAAGCTTTTAAAATTTTTATTTAGAAAATTAAATTTAACAGGGTAACATTAATCAATAACTAAGTAAAATTTTTAAACAAAGCTATTTATATCAAAGTGTTAAATAATTGAAACCAAGTCAATTCTCAATATTTCAGTAACTGATCATTACATAAAGCTTTTAATACAATGATTGATTCATAATAATAGTCATAAAAATTATTATTAGTATTAGCAATATTACTAGGAAATCTCTAAATTGTAGTGTATTATTTTGAAAAGAATACAGGGTTTTTTTTAAATTTTTTAAAATTTATTTTTATTAATTTTAATGGGGTGACATTGATAAATCAGGGCACATATGTTCGGAGAAAATATTTCCAGGTTATTTTGACATTTGGTTATATTGCGTACCCATTACCCAAAGTCATATTGTCCTCCTTCACCTTCTATCTGGTTTTATTTGTGCCCCTCCGCTCTCTGTACCCCCTCCTTCACCTCCCCCTCCCCCCGGGTAGCCAGTACACTCTTGTCCATGTCTCTGAGTCTCATTTTTATGTCCCATCTATGTATGGACTCATATAGTCCTTAGTTTTTTCTGATTTACTTACTTCACTCAGTATAATGTTATCAAGGTCCATCCATGTTGTTACAAATGATCCGATGTCATCATTTCTTATGGCTGAGTAGTATTCCACAGTATATATGTACCAAAGCTTTTTAATCCACTCGTCCTCTGACAGACACTTGGATGTTTCCAGATCTTTGGTGTTGTTAACAATGCTGCCACAAACATGGGGGCGCATTTCTTCTTTTCAAACAGTGCTATGGTGTTCTTAGGGTATATTCCTAAAAGTGTGAAGGCTGGGTCAAAAGGCAGTTTGATTTTTAATGTTTTGAGGAATCTCCATACTGTTTTCCACAGTGGCTGAACCAGTCTGCATTCCCACCAGCAGTGCAGGAGGGTTCACTTTTCTCCACATCCTCGCCAGCACTTGTTCTGTGTTGTTTTGCTGATGAGTGCCATTCTGACTGGTGTGAGGTGATATCTCATTGTGGTTTTAATTTGCATTTCTCTAATGATTACTGATGTTGAGCATTTTTTCATATACCTATTGGCCATCTGTATGTCAACTTTGGAGAAATATCTATTCATTTCTTTTGCCCATTTTTTGATTGGATTGTTTGTCTTCCTGGTGTTGAGTTTTATAAGTTCTTTATAAATTTTGGTTATTAACCCTTTATCAAACGTACTGTCGAATACGTTTTCCCATTGTGTGGTTTGTCTTTTTATTCTGTTCTTATTGTCTTTAGCTGTGCAAAAACGTTTTAGTTAGATATAGTCCCATTTGTTTATCCTGCCTTTTATTTTATTTGCCCGTGGGGATAAATCGGCAAATATATTGCTGCAACAGATGTTGGAGAGCTTACTGCCTATGTTTTCTTCTAAGATGCTTATGGTTTCACGGCTTACATTTAAATCATTTATCCATTTTGAGTTTGTTTTTGTGAATGGTGTAAGCTGATGGACTAGTTTCATTTTTTTGCAGGTAGATGTCCAGTTTTCCCAACACCATTTGTTAAAGAGGCTGTCTTTACTCCATTGTATGCTCTTTGCTCCTTTGTCAAATATCAGTTGTCCATAAAGCTGTGGGTTTATTTCTGGGTTCTCTGTTCTGTTCCATTGATCTATGTGCCTGTTCTTATGCCAGTACCAGGCTGTCTTGAGTACAATGGCCTTGTAGTATATATACCTTGATATCCGGAAGAGTGATAACTCCTGTTTTATTTTTTCTTTTTAAGATTGCTGAGGCTATTTATTTATGTTATATTTTGGTTCCATATAAATTTTTGGAATATGTGTTCTATATCTTTGAAGTATGTCATTGGTATTTTAATTGGTATTGCATTGAATTTATAAATTGCTTTGGGTAATATAGACATTTTAATGATGTTTATTCTTCCTAACCATGAGCACGTTATATGCTTCCACTTGTTTGTATCTTCCTTGATTTCTTTTATCAATGTTTTATAATTTTCTGAGTACAAGTCCTTAACCTCCTTGGTTAAATTTACTCCTGGGTACTTTATTTTTTTGGTTGCAGTAGTGAAGGGGATTGTTTCCTTAATTTCTTTTGCTGACAGTTCATTGTTGATATGTAAAAATGCCTCTGATTTCTGAGTATTAATTTTATATCCTGCCACCTTGCTGAATTCATTTATAAGGTCCAGTAGTTTTTTGACTGAGACTTTAGGGTTTTCTATATACAATATTATATCATCTGCAAATAGTGATAGTTTTACTTCTTCTTTTCCAATTTGGATGCCTTTTATTTCATCTTCTTGTCTGATTGCTGTGGCTAAGACTTCCAGAACTATGTTGAATAAGAGTGGTAAAAAGGGGCACCCCTGCTTGGTTCCTGATCTTAAGGGGATTGCTTTTAATTTTTGCCCATTTAGTATGATGTTTGCTGTGGGTTTGTCATAGATGGCCTTTATCATGTTAAGGAATGTTCCCTGTATTCCCACTTTACTGAGAGTTTTGAGCATGAATGGGTGCTGGATTTTATGAAATGTTTTTTCTGCATCTAATGAAATTATCCTGTGATTTTTGTCCTTCCTTTTGCTTATGTGATGAATTACATTGATTGATTTGCGAATATTGAACCAGGCTTGCCTCTCCAGAATAAATCCCACTTGATCATGGTGTATGATTTTTTTCATATATTGCTGGATCCGGTTGGCTAATATTTTGTTGAGAATTTTAGCATCTAAATTCATCAGGAATATTGGCCTATAATTTTCTTTCTCTGTGTGATCTTTACCTGGTTTTGGGATCAGAATTATGCTCGCCTCATAAAAGGAGTTTGGAAGTCTTCCTTCCTCTTGAATTTTTTGAAATAGCTTGAGGAGGTTAGGAGTTAGTTCTTCTTTGAACTTTTGGTAGAATTCACTTGTGAAGCCATCAGGCCCAGGACTTTCTTTGTTGGGAGTTTTTTGATAAGTGTTTCGATCTCATTTGTTGTAATAGGTCTGTTTAGGTTATCTGATTCTTTCAGATTGATTTTTGGCAGATTATATGAGTCAAGAAATTTGTCCATTTTACCTAGGTTGTCTAATTTTTTGGCATAGAGTTCTTCATAGTATTTTCTTACAATACTTTGTATTTCTGTTGTGTCAGTTATTTCTCCACTCTCGTTTCTAATTTTATTTATTTGAGTCCTCTCTCTCTTTTTCTTGGTTAGTCTAGTTAAATGTTCATCGATCTTGTTTACCTTTTCAAAGAACCAGCTCCTGGTTTCATTGATCCTCTATATTGTTTCCTTAGCCTCTATGTCATTTATTTCCACTCTAATCTTTTTTTTTTTTCTTTTTACAGGGACAGAGAGAGAGTCAGAGAGAGGGGTAGACAGACAGAAACAGAGAGAGGTGAGAAGCATCAATCATTAGTTTTTTCTTGCCATTGCAATACCTTAGTTGTTCATTGAGTGCTTTCTCACATGTGCCTTGACCGTGGGCCTTCAGCAGACTGAATAACCCCTTTCTGGAGCCTGTGACCTTGGGTCCAAGCTGACGTGCTTTTTGCTCAAGCCAAATAGATCCTCACTCAAACTGGCGAGCTCTGGGTCTCGAACCTGGGTCCTCCGCATCCCAGTTCAACACTCTATCCACTGTGCCACCGCCTGGTCAGGCCGCTCTGATCTTTATTATTTCATTCCTTTTACTAGTCCTGGGCTTTATTTGCTGTTGTTTTTCTAGTTCTTTTAGATGCAGGGTCAAGTTGCTTATTTGAGCTTTACTAGCTTCTCATGGTATGCCTGTAGTGCTATGAACTTCTCTCTCAGTACTGCTTTTGCTGTGTCTCATAAATTTTGAGTTGATGTATGCTCATTATCATTGGTTTCTAGAAACTTTTTTATTTCTTCTTTGATCTCATTGTTAATCCATTATTTAATAACATGCTATTTAGTTTCCAAGTGTTTGAGTATTTTTCAGTTTTTTTGTGTGTGGTTAATTTCTAGTTTCATGCCATTGTGATCAGAGAAAGTGCTTGATATAATTTCAGTCTTCTTAAATTTGTTGAGACCACTTTTGTGTCCTAACATGTGGTCTATCCTAGAGAATGTACCATTAGCGCTTGAAAAGAATATATATTCTACTGCTTTACGGTGAAAAGTTCTGAAGATATCTATTAAATCCAGTTGATCTAGTGTATTTTTTAAGTCTGCTGTTTCTTTGTTAATATTCTTTCTTGAGGATCTATCTATCCAGTGATGTTAGTGCGGTATTGAAATCCCCTACTATTATAGTATTGCTGTTAATCTCACCCTTTATATCCAGCAAAGTTAAAGTCTGCTTTATGTATGTCAGGGCTCCTATGTATGGTGCGTAGATATTTCTAATGGTTATATCTTCCTGTTGAATTGTTCCCTTTATCATTATGTAGTGTCCTTCTTTATCTCTTACTACAGCCTTTGTTTTAAAGTCCATTTTGTCAGATATAAGTATTGCTACCCCGGCTTTTTTTTCATTTCCATTTGCATGAAATATTTTTTTCCATCCTTTTACCTTCAGTCTATGTGCATCTTTTGTTTTAAGGTGTGTATCTTGTAGACAGCCTATGTATGAGTCCTGTTTCTTTATCCACGCAGCTACCCTATGTCTTTTGATTGGATCATTTAATCCATTTACATTTAAGGCTATTATTGATATGTAGTTGTTTATTGCCATTTTATTCTTTAAAGCTGTATTCTTCTTTTGCTATATTCTTTCCTCCCTTTAAACTGTTCACAACAGGTCCCTTAGCATCTCCTGCAGAATTAACTTGGTTTTAATGAATTCCCTGAGGTTTTCTTTGTCTGAGAAGCCCTTTATTTCTCCTTCAATTTTAAACGTTAGCCTTGCTGGATAGAGTAGTCTTGGTTGTAGGTTCTTGATCTGCATTACTTTGAATATATCTTATCATTCCCTTCTGGCCTCAAGTGTTTCTGTTGAGAAGTCGGATGTCATCCTTATGGGGGCTCCTTTGTAGGTGATAGCCTTTTTTCTCTAGCAGCTTTTAAAATTTTCTCTTTATCCCTTAGCTTTGATATTTTAACTATGATGTGTCTTGGTGTAGGTTTTTTGGGGGGTTTCTCTTTAATGGAATTCTCTGTGCTTCTTGGACATGTGTAATGTTTTCCAGTCTTAATTTAGGGAAGTTTTCAGCTATGATTTGATTGAAAAAAGTTTCTATCTCTTGATCTTTCTTCGCTTCTTCAGGAACCCCTATGATGCGGATGTTATTTCTCTTCGTGTTGTCACAGAGCTCCCTAAGAGTTTTCTCAGATTTATTGAGTCTCTTCTTTTTTCTGCTCTGCTTCCGTGCTTTTGTTTATTTTGTCCTCTAACTCACTGATTTGATCTTCAGCTTCATCTATCCTGCTTTTAATTCCTTCTGTTGTGGTCTTCAGTTCTGATACTGTATTTGTCATTTCTGTCTGATTCTTTTTTATTATTTCCATTTCCTTTTTTATACTTACTATCTCTTTATTTAGGTGTACGTAATGACTATCCATTGTTGCTCTAAGCTCTTTGAACATCCTAACTATCATTATTTTAAACTCTGCATCAGGTGGTTTGGTTTTATCTGATTCATTCAGGTCCTTCTCTGGGGATTTCTCTTGATTCATTTGGGTTGCATTTCTCTGCCTGCCCATTTTGTCTGTATGTAAGAAGCGTTTGGCTACTGGAGTCCAATGGATGTTGCCTCTATGTTCCCTAGGTGTGGTCTGTCTGCAGGCCCACCATCCCCTCTGCCACTGCCTAGGGCAGTTGGATATCGGTGTTGCTGGCGCCATCCGCTGCAGTTTTCACCTCGCCTCTGTGGGAGGGGCTGTGTTTTCCTGCCTGGCTCTATAAGCCTTAGCTGGTCTCGGCCTACACCCTTCTCCCACGGCTTGAATTGCGCACCACACTCAGTTCACAAGCCTGGGCACCAAGGGTAATGGTGAGCACTTTTACTCAGCTGCGGGTCCCTGTCAGCTGATTCCTCTGGCTGGGAGGTTCTTCTGGTGCACACTCAGCTGTGAGCCAGGCTTCTGCCCCACCCCCGCCAACCTTGGTTTCTCCATGGGCTGCTGATGCACACTCAACTGCAAGCCCAGGCTTCCACCCCACCTCCGTGGGCTAAGCCCATTCGTGCAGGGCTTCAAGCCTCAGAGGCCGGGTGAGGCTGCGTGCCCACTCGCCCCTGCCCAGCAGTGTATCTCTGACGTTCCGGGCTCCCGCTTTTCCCCCACAGGTGGGGTTGCAGGCTAGCACACAGCTGCCGGACCGCTTTCATGTGTCCCCTCTGCCCCCGCTGGGCTAGACCGAGCTCACACCAGCTGGCTCAGCCTCTGCCCCCACCAACAGAACCACGCTTTTGCATCCCACCGCCGCCCACCCTCCATCAAGCCCTTAGCAGTGTGGGTGGGGGCACTGCAGCTCAGACCCTAATACTCCATACTGTAGTCCTGAAAGCTCCTTCCTTCTAAGCGACTGTGCTGTAAGTGCTGCATGGGAGCCTGTTTGGCTGGTGTCCTGCTTCCCCTTGCTGGTTCCAGGGGAAATATTGTTTCAGATTTGTGGAGTGACTCAGCCCAGGGTTTAGGGTGGCTGTCCCTCAAAGCTTTTCTCCCTGTGCTTTCCAGACTGCACTCTCATCCTGCTGCTCTGGTCTTCTCCTCTTTCCCTGTCTCCCAGAGTCCCAGGTGAGTGGTTGTGAGAGAGCTTTTCTGTGCAGTCCCTTTAAGAAGAATCTTGGGTCTGAGACAACTGTCTCTGTCTCACAAACAGTATCCTAACCTGTTTCCCAGCTAAATACTGTCCATATGCCTCTTCTAAGCTCTGGGGCTATAGGCTGGGGTTTTGTTCCTGGGACCCAGGCCCCTACCCTTCTGCTAGCCTCTCTTCCCACCACACGATTCTCTCCGGGCTGCCTTTCACTCCGGGGAGCTGGGCAGCCCTTTCTGTGTTTTCGCTTTTCCTACCAGTCTCAATGTTGCTTCTTCAGTGTTCCCCAGTTGAAGAGTCCTCTCAGTCCAGTTCAACGTTGGTTTATCCAGATGATGGTTCTTAAAAGCAAGTTATAATCCACTTTGGTTCTGGGAGTTGGAAGTTGGTATATCTGCCTCTCTATCACCATTTTGGAACTCTCTTTTTTTTAAAATTTTTAACTAAATTTTTAATTTATTATGTTAACATGGATTCGAGTTGAAAGAACACAGGTTTTGGACCATAAAAACTCCAGGATTAAATTAAAACTCTGCCACTAACAGCATATGGCTTTGAACACTTCACTTAATACCTCCAGATCTCAGTGTGTTTTTTCTCCTGGCATTCAATAAATGTAGTCAATATGATTATAATATAACAGCCACAATATGAATGGAAAAAAATCTGTGTTTACTTTCAAATAGCACACACTTTAGCAGAAAAATAGATATAAATTCCAATTCTGTGTAGTAGATGCAACAATGGAAGAATGTCACCAAGATGAATATGGTAGAGTAACTTTCAGACCTGGCCTTCTGCAGGATGAAAGAAATTTGTTTACAGAGTGAATAAAAAGATATTCTCCAGGCTGATTTAGAAAAATATTCCGTGTAGAGAGACACTGTGAAGTGTTTCTGTATGATCCCAGCAAAGTATCCCAAAGTTGGGTGTGGCAGGAGAGGGCAGCAGATCCTGGCATATCTTGTATCGTATAATAAAACACATGGATTTCACACTATAAGTGGTGGAGAACCAGTAAAGATTATTTTAAAAAAAAAGAGAGAGACATAGCAAGACTTAACTTTTAGAAAAATAACCTGGGAAGTCATATAGTGGATGGTTAAGAAGGGGGTGAGCCTAAAGACAGGGTGACCAGTCAAGAGGCCATTGTGACATTTGATGAAGATGAATTGAGGGCCTGAATCAAGAAGAGTGGTGTGGACATAGTGGTGAGAATGATTTAGGAGGTAGTTCAGGAGTAGAACCAACCAGACAGGGTGATATGGAGTACAGAGGGAAGTAAAACATCCAAGAAGACTCACGATGGAATCATGACTTACTTGAGGGAGTAAGTGCATTGACAAATCAGTGCAGAGATTACAGAGGAAAAAGAGAGGAGGTGAAAATCAAAGGGAAGCTGAGGTGAAGATAAGAATTTTGCTTTTAGACATAATTGAGTTGGCAGTATCTATGAGCCATCAGGAGGTGGAGATGTCTGTTAGGGACTAGAGAGCAGAAGAACTGGGTCAGAGAATCTCATTTGGGGGCTACCAGTTGGCCTAGGGAAAGAGTATAATGTGAAAAATGGTAAGGGCCAAACACAGAATGACAGAGATTCTACTCCATAAAGAGGAGATACAGAATAATGGAACAGGCAGAGAAAGAGAAGTGAGAATAGAATCCTGGAAGCCAAGGGAAGAAAGTATTTCACAAAGGAAGGACTGAGAAACTCTGTTAAAAGTGCGAGAGATCAAACAAAATAAGCAATGGGAAATATCCAGTAAGTCAGATAGCATGAAGCCACTTATCACCTTTGCCTGAGGTGTGTCAGTAGAGAGAGATAGGAAACTAGACTGCAGTGGGTTAAGTGAATGGCATGGTGGAAAGAGAGATTGCGGTAATAGACAACTCTTTGAAGATGTTTGGTTGAAAAAGAAAAATAAAGATAAAAAAGTGGCGGTATATTTACTCAATGGACTACTACACAGCCATAAAAAGGAAGAAAATCTTACCTTTCCCAACAGCATGAATGGACCCAAAGAGCATTATGCTGAGTGAAATAAGACAGTCAGAGAAAGGTAAGGACCATATGATTTCATTCATATGTGAAATCTAATGAGCAAAATGAACTAACAAGCAAAATAGAGGCAGACTCATGCATAGAGAGCAAGCTGACAGCTGTGTTGGGGGTGCTGGGTGAGAGGGGTAGAAAAATTGAGCAAAAAAGGACAAAAAAACCAACAACTCATGGACACAGACAACAGTGTGGTGATTGCCAGGATGGGGAGAGGTGGAGGAGGGTATAGGGGGATAGATGGTGATGGACAGAGACTTGATTTAGGGGTTGAACAAACAATATGGTGTACAGAGGTGTGTTGTAGAATTGGGCACCTGAAACCTGTATAACTATGCTAACCAGTGTCATTCCAATAAATGCAATAAAAAAAAAAGGAAACGAAAGAAAAATTTCAAAATGTCTCACAAGATGTCTTCAAATATATTTGTGTATTTTCCTAAATCTGAAAGAAACCATTCCTTGAGCTCTGCTTCATCCAGGCAGAAAGATCACCCATGGGATCATTTGTCCTGGCCCATACAAAAATTACAGTCTCAAGAGGAAGACAAGTGTTTACCACTGTTTTCTAAAGAGTATTGGCCCTAAGAAACATTACTTTGTAATTTAACATAAGGCAAAATTTCCCAACACAATTGTGGTTAGAAGAAAACTATGGGTTTCTAGTTCTGGGTCTTTCTCATGATCATTTTGTCTTGCAGTCTCAGAATCTTTGCTTTGCAGCCCTGTTAACCCTGTCTTTGTAATTTCTCTTCCACCTGCTCTTTCTCTTCTTTTCCATGGTCTTTAAAGCAAAGCTGTGTTTATTTTGAAACCATTGACTGTATTTAAAAATTTACATTTAAAAGTCTTAAGAATTTTATCCAAAAGAGGTCACAAGCCTGACCTGTGGTGGCGCAGTGGATAAAGCGTCGACCTGGGAACACTGAGGTCGCCAGTTCAAAACCCTGCACTGGTCTGGTCAAGGCACATACGGGAGTTGGTGCTTCCAGCTCCCCCCCCCCTTCTCTCTGTGTCTCCTTTCTAAAATGAATAATAAAAAAAAGAAATAATTTAGAAAAAAAAAGAGGGCATAAATTTCTCATGATATATTGAATAATTCTGTATTTCACAAAATTCACTTGCTCCAAATAGTACTTAAATTTCACAGCTGCTGTAATTGAATGCAGAAATATTATTTCAGTGGCTTGTGCATATGAATTGAATTTTATTGTATGAATGTTAATTCCTTTTGCTTCTTCAAGGCAGTTTCAGAAAAGATGCAGACTATTGCTAAATTACAAAAATAAGTCAAAGCTAATGTGGAGTCAAATCAAATTAAGATAGACATTTTAAAATTAATCATTAAATAGGATTATTTAAAAAACAGTTTATTTAAAGTCATCTAATTTTAGGGTGCAGTTCCATTCTACCATGGTGTAAAGAATAACTAATGAAGTAATATAGTTCGTACCTTTTATGTACGTGTTAATAGCTAATAGTTTATTTTGTTTTTGCCATAGTTGAAATTGTTCATATGTCAAATACCTAGTATGTATGGTTCTTCTCACATACAAAAAGTAGTATGAATGGTTAATAGAGGGGATGACATGAGTTCCAATTTCAGTTATTTTTTTCTTTTAAAGTGAATTTATTGGGTTGACATTGGTCAATAAAACTAAACAGGTGTCAGGTGTATCATTCCATAGTACATCATCTGTACACTGCACTGTGCATTCACCACCCTAAATCAAGTCTCCTTTCATCACCATTCCCCCCCCCCCCTTGTACACTTTTCTATCTCCTCCCACTCTCCTTTTGCTCCCATAATCACTACACTGTGGTCTGTGTCTACAGTATTAGCTTTTCTTCAGTTCTTTCTATAGGTTGAGTCTTTCTGTGATTTGCATATATTTTCTTAGGGGAATGGTGTACCAAATATGTGCTGAAGTGGCCTTCCTAAATGCAACTTATAGAAATAGAAGAAAAATGCAAAGAAGTCGTTTTTTTCAATGGCAGTAATGTCCTACAAGTATCCCTTACTTAACAGAAAAATTTGTTTAAACAAATTCAGTATTTCAAATGTATAGATTAAGGCACAACCTCACTCCACAAATGGTACTTCCAGATTTGCAGGTCCTATGCATTTATTAGATCATTCTTGCTTCTGTAACTGGTTTGCATTCCAAATTCCAGCTTCTTTATCATGCATAATTGCCTGGTAATTTGCTGGTGAGTGGTCACAATGAACACTTACCCAAGGAAAACAACACCATTTTGTGTGGCTTCTAGCCCCTAAAAATGAAACCAACCATCAGTAAAGAATCACTGAAAATTTATATGCTACCTGATTAGTTACATCATCTAATGGCAACATATAAGTAGCACTTTTGATGGCAAAAACTAAATTCATAGTCCAGTCTAAAACAACATTGCCAAAATCTGCATACATTTTTGATAGGGAACTAACAGGAAAACAATAACTAAGCATTATTTTCAGCTTTTATTTAGTGACAAATCTACAATCCATTGCCAAGAAATTCAAAGAAGTGCTTCTACCTGTTGTAAGAATTTCAAAAAAGTGTCCCTACCTACCCTCCTTATGTGGCCATAGAGTGCAGTAATTTGATTCATCACATTGATAGATATTTTCTTGTGACTAAAACTTCCCTTCATCATGCACCCCATGCAAATGCAAGGTCAATGTATAAGTTCACCTTAAAATTCTCACACAGCATCTGCCCAGCTTCCTCCTTTCCTGAATATAAGATTTTATCTGCTCTTCTGTAGGACACAGCCTGGATCACATTTTCTTTTTTGGTTTTTGGGGCCTCATGGCTCTTCCTCTTCCTCTGCCCCCTGCCACAGCCAACACTGTTGTTGTGCTGTACCTCTTATGGCAATACTCCTAACCCCCCTAATTTGTTTGATGATGCCAAACTCTTACATTTCTGAAACTTTCTATTGCTCTCCCAAAATAGAGAACAGGTCACTCAACCACCAAAAATGTTTGAGGACAGCAATATGACAGTGGGCGTTATAAAGGAGTCAAAGACACAAATACATTTTCCAATAATACAGAAGAATGACAGAGAAGGCTGGTGATAAGATTGGTTTTTGAAACTGTTTTTGCAGACTTTGTATTTATATTGAGACATTTGGAAATAGAGCATTCTTTCAATATATTCTCTGAAATGACTATTTTCCAGTTGGTACATGAGTTTAAAAGGTTCACCACATACAGGTGTGCAAAACTCAAAATCTGAAATCAATCTGTTTAGAAAATAAATTTGATTTTATAATAAAAGTTCAAAAAAGGTGCAGTTATAAATGTGCAGCTAGAAGAAAGCTATTACATTATTGAAGAGCATTAATAATATCTAAAAGTAAATGGGTAATAAAGGCTAATTATAAAATGGCTTTATTTCTTATTGAAGTTAATATTACTACCTTTCCAGAATATTGTCATGAGAACACTAGCACATTCCCTTTTTTGTTTTTGTTTTGTTTTGAGAAAAACTGTAGGACTAAGAAGATACTCCTTAGTTTGAGCTCAAATGATTATGATTCTTTTTCTTCTTAGCCAGCTTTCAAAGAATAATGTTGATCCTTTAACAAATGTTTACCTCTAAGAATTGTTTGCCACTAAAATCCAGGCAGAATATATATTAAATTACAAAACACTACTCTTTAGTTTTTAGTCTGAATTAGACAAACAAATGGCATATAGGTATCTTTTGAAAATATCAGAAAAAATAACTAGAGGCTGGTTAATGGTTCTGATTGAGAAATGATATTAATTCTTAAAGTTGGTCCTCTTTGTTACCTGTAAAAACATGATCCAAACTTATATGATCTTTATAACCAATGTCACCGCAGTAATTTTACTTTAGAAATATGGTCAAACTTCTAAATTAAAAGCTTGAGTAATTGAGTAAAGTCTCATGTATGTTGGAATATTGCTTCTTGCAACTGACACAGACAATACTGGTTTACTAACTATAATTTTTCGTTTAGAACTTTAAAAGCTATGAAGTATAGTATTTTTCAAGTTTCAAGGCTTGGGCAGTTAGGTTATTTTGGACGTGTTCTGTTTAAGAAAGCTTGTCCACAACACTGCGCATAGGAAGTTCCTTGCAGCTGACAAGTGATTTGGAGCAGCGTGTGGAACAGCTACGTGGCCCTGTGGCCCAGGGCCCTTTACAGAGAAATCAGCCACTGTGCATGCTAAATCAGCTTTGCCATCAACGTGCTGTGGGACTGTCTACAAATTGCTTAATTCCCGCTATGAAAATAAACATAGGCACCAACGCCCTAGAATAGATCTAAGGGAATCAGGCTGGTCGCGCACAGAACTGAAACTTTCTCTGCCTTTCCTTTCTCATACTTGTTGGGGACAGGGAGGAATTTGGAATGACCAGGCTGAGGTGACTATTCTTTGCTCAATTGAAAGAGACAAGCATAAGTAAGTGAACATATCCGGGAGAGAGTGGAGAGTTGAGGTAAAGATGAATAAAACTGAAAACTGAAGGGTAAATCCTTGGAGTGGTGAGAAAGATTTTGCGACGATTCTAACTCTCCTGTTGGTTCCATATGAGTACATGGCTCCATCACACTCTTAACACTTTTGCTCTGTGAATGAACCTTCCTTTCGCTCCTATTTATCTTTTCCTTTTTCTCCTCATTCCTTCTTGTTTTCCCTTTGTCAGCACTTTGAAGGGGAGAAGGAAAGAGTATCTTCCACTGCATATTTTATTTCCTCCCTCTATTGTTAGAGCTAGGCAGAATTTTACAGACTTTTCTCAACATTCACTTTTTAGGTGGGAAAAATGGGTCCAAGTAATTATAAATTAACAAAGTAGTGACAGCATTAGAACTAGATGCCAGGTCTTTTATGTATGCGTGTATGTATTTGCATTTTTTTTTACTAAATTTATCAGTGTGACATTGGTCAATAAAACAATATAGGTTTCAAGTGTACAATTCTATAATACATCATCTGTATATTGCATTATGTGTTCACTACTCAAAGTCAAATCTCCTTCCATCACCATATATACAATCCCCTCGACTCTTTACTATCTTCCACCCTCCCCTCTAGTAACTATACTGTTGTCTGCATCTATGAGTTTTTGTTTGTTAAATTGTTGCTTTCAATTTTATATTCCACATATGAGTGAAATCATATGGTTCTTGACTTTTTTGTCAGACTTATTTTGCTCAGTATGATATTTTCAAGGTCCATCTATGTGGTTGTAAATGGAAGTATTTCATCTATTTTTATGGCTGAGTAGAATTCCATTGTCTATATGTACTGCATCTTCTTTATCTAATAATTTATCAAGACAACAACAATGTACTGTCTCCATAGCCACTGTGAATAATGCTGCATTGAACATAGGGGTACATATATCTTTACAAATAAATGTTTTCAAATGTTTTGGGTAGACATTCAGAAGACAGGTTGCTGGGTGATATGGTAACTCTTTTATTAATATTTTGAGGTGCCACCATACTGTTTTTCATATGTGGGTGAATTGTATGGTGAGGAAGTAGTTGACTTAGGACAGATTTGTTTGCCAGAAAGATTTATGTCCCAAATTCTAGCATTGTGGCAGTTATAATAATGACTGGCCTAACATGACATCAATTTTTTTAGATCTTTTTATTAATTCTTTCCACAAACCCTAAATCAAACATAGAAACAGCAATTGCTTTGAACTACAAAAAGAGGTGTGCCTGCTATCTGTCTACCCTATTATTAGTGTAAAATTCCATTGTTATTTCCTTTCTTCTTATGTAACTATTCAAAGCCATTTATTTATACAGATGATTCTGCATTGACCAGAAACAAAAAACCTTCTAGAAACATACTTGTAAACATTTCATTGGCACAAATACATCATTGAGAAGAATCTGTATGAAATATTATAGTTTTTAACTTTTAAATATTCAAACCTTGCTTGTAATTCAGATTGTTCTTCAGCAGTCCATTCAAATAATTTTTCATATTAACACACTTTTGAAGTAAACATACACGAAATGAAATTCTAAGCGATACAATACTTCAACATACACTTTATAACTTAATATACATTAAGAAGTCACTTGTGGACTCCAGTTTCGTCCTCTGTAAAATAATGAATTAAATCATTTTTGAAGTACTTTCTAACTCCAATATTCTAGGGCTATAAAACATGTGTGCCATATAACTTTAAACAGCATCCAACTAAAATATGTATTTCAGTACAAAGTCCAATAGACATAAATTTAGATGAAAAGCTGCATCTGAGCTACTTTCTTAGAGCATTTGACCACATGGTGACGCAGCAGGGGAGAGGATGATAATGGATGGAGTGGTTTCGGGGCATGGCTGCATGTGGCCTGGGCCCTGCCCACCTCCGCCGGCCGAGCTGTGTGCCCCGGCGTGGGACCTCAGCCACACAGAGAAAAGGGCGCCTTCCTTGAATGGACACAAAGGCATCATTCAGACCAGGCAGGCCTAAAATATGGTTATTTCTCTCATCTTAAAAAATAAAAATTTAAAAAAGAAACGCTTTTCATGATCCCACTTTCCATGAGCTGCACACTTATATATTTTAGCTTCCACACACATACACATTCAGAAACACACATGAAAAATATGGGCACACACACAGACACACAAGCAAAGACATGGATACACACAGACACAAACACAAACAGACACGTAGACACAGACAGATATACACAGTGACACATATAGACACACAGGTAGAAATGAACACACAGATAGATACATACACAGACACGACTACATAAACAGATATGCACATGACACACACTGATAGATCACATACTCAGACATACCCACAGACACTCATGGAATCATGTTAGACACATTCAGACAGAGACCACATTACTTCTCTGTTCTCATCTCCCACTGCTCTCCCCTTCATTCTCTCTGCGACAGTCACACTAGCTTCTCTAGTGTGGCTCAGACAAGTGGCATACACTCGCCCACTCTGGGACTGCTCTGCCGGAAACTGTCCACATGGCTAACTCACTCATTTGTTCCTGTCTGTACCCAAAAGTCATCTTCACAGGGAGGGAAGACTCTTCTCGTTACTACAAACAAACACTCACACACACACGTTATATCATTCCCCTTCCTCATTGGCTCAATTTTTTCTCCTTAGTCTTTATTGTCTGACACTAAATATTTTTCTTGCCTTCTCCAGTAGAATTGTAAGCTGTATTAGGGAAGAGATTTTGTCTGTTTTGTTTATCATATCTATAATGTGTGGAAGGATGCATGCAGCATAATAGGCACCCAATAAATGTATTCCAAATTGTTTCAGTGAGTGAGTAATGCTATTCTCAGATGAGGAGGAGAACCTGAGGGAACTAAAAGGGCTTTTTGAACATCTCATGGCAATAAATCCCCTCTTCTTACACTGTCTTCCCTAACCTTTTTGAATCACCAAGAATCAAAACAACTGCCTGCTGTAGGTTATTCAGGCCACTATTCTCCTAATAATTGGTCATTCTTCCCAGGTTTCAGTGATGTTCAACAGTCTCTGATCACCCCGGTTTTCTCAATCATTTTCATAAAGGCACCCCCAGCAAGCTCCAGGACAGCTGCAGTTGCCCTTAACAATATGGTAAAGAAAATGGAAGCAAAAATCCATGGCCAAGAAAACTTGTATTTTTGGCACACCTAGTAATTAACACATAATATTTGGTGATGAGGAGATTCTGGTCACAAGTTTCTTTTCCAACACTTGAATAATTTAACTTTAAAGGAGAAAAGCAAAGAAGAAATTGGTCATGCTGATATACAGTCATTGTATTCTGCCTTTTCCTCATCTCTCCAAACATACAAGAACAACAGCACTAATTATCATTGTTTGGAATGCATTAAATCTCTAGTGCTCAGATATGTATAGATATACTGTAGACAGATATCTATGTATATCAGCTGTCTATCAGCCATCTATCTATCTATCTATCTATCTATCTATCTATCTATCTATCTATCTATCTATCATCTATCTACCTACCGAGATGGCTAAAGTTACCCAATGAAGCAGAAATTGGTCAATGATCCTGCCTCTCCCTTCACTCTACACATAGATACAAGCTCACATTAAACATCCCCTTCATTATCTCCTACCCTTATCACCTTCACTCCCAATCAATGTTTTATCAATTAGAGAAAACATCCTCCTTTAATACACATCACTCTTGTTTCCTTTTTACTCTCATCTCTTAACCTCTATTTCTTTGCTCTCTGTGTGTGTTTCATAATCAGGTAAGAGGAGGTTGCTGGAGAACAACAATCAGTAACAGACTCCAAAATGTTCAGATAATGACCTGGCTTATTTTCTTTTCTTTTCTTCTTTTCCAAGTGAGAGAAGGAGAGATAGAAAGACAGACCCCCACATGCACCCTGACTGAGATCCAGCAGGTAATCTCCATCTGGGGCCATGGTCTCAAACGAGCTGTTTCTAGCACCTGAGGCAGAGGCTCCACAGAGCCATCCTCAGTGCCCAAGGCCTATGTGCTCAAACCAATTAAGCCATGGCTGCGGAAGGGGAAGAGAGAGAGAGAGTGAGAAAGAGAAGGGGAAAAGGGTGAAGAAGCAGATGGTTGCTTCTCCTGTGTGCCCTGATTGGGAATCACACCCAGGACAGCCACATGCTGAGCCAACACTCTATCACTTAGCCAACTGGCCAGAGCCATGATCTGTCTTTTAACTTTGGATACAGTAATATTTATAACTTTTGAGTATCTATATTTTTCACCTTTAAAAATGTATTTCTTTAATGTCTTCAATACATACTAACTAGGATATCATTTAAATATAATAAGATGAATTTTGGAGATGAAATAATTTGGGTTTTAAAGTAGTAATATAACAATTATATATAGTCTGGTTAAACAAGTATTTACAAGGATATAAGAAAACAAGAAACATGGGGGTGGGGAGGACGGAGATATATTCGGTGGGACACTTGAATCTATGTAAGCACAATAAGTTAAAATCAATAAAAAATTTTTTTAAAAGAAGAAAACAAGAAACATTTTGTACAGCCATTCCAGAAACAACCAGACAGTACCTAGTAAAAAGAAAAAAAAATAAAACCTTGCATTTTAACATTGGAATGGGACACTTTTCCTTTGTTTTATTGTAACAAACATTTTTCTCAGCTAATATTGGTCAAATTTCATCAGAAACAGGCATAAAAGCCTGACCAGGCAGTAACACAGTGGATAGAGTGTCAGTCTGGGATGCTGAGGAGCCCAAAGATCAGGTACGAAACCCCAAGATCGCTGGCTTGAGCACAGGCTCACCAGTTTGAGCACAGGATCACCAGCTTGAACGTGGGATTGTAGACATGATCCTATTGTCGCTGACTTGAGCCCAAAGGTCCCTGGCTTGAAGTCCAAATTTGCTGGCTTAAGCCCAAAGGTCCCTGGCTTGAAGTCCAAATTTGCTGGCTTAAGCTCAAGGACTCTGGCTTGAGAAAGGGGTCACTTGCTCTGCTGGAGACTCCCAGTCAAGGCACATATGAGAAAGCAATAAATGAACAACTAAAGTGCTGCAACTATGAGTTGATGCTTCTTATCTCTCTCCCTATCAGTCTGTCCCTGTCTCTGTCTTTCTCTGTCACTCTTGTTAAAAAAAAAAAAGACAGCAACCATAAGAAAGACAGGCATAGCACACTAAACAACACACAATGAAGAACACTCCCAATAATAAGATGAAAAGGTGAGTGTTCATTATTTTCTAACTGGCTGAGAGTATAGTATAGAATGCAAAGTATGGAAAAGACAACATTAACAAAGTCCTGTAATGAACTTTGTATAATGTGTGTGTGTGTTTACACGCATATATACATACATGTGCACATACATACATATATTTATACACACACCCTTTTTAAGATAAATGTTCCAGACACAAATTATGATATAATGAATCAGCTTTGCCCAGGGCATTGCTAAATACCATATTAATGAACTTCAATCCACCTATTGCATACAAAATAGTCAAACAATGGAATTAAATGAGGAAATTAGGTACCCTATTCAAATCTGATTATAAAAACCATTTTCCTGTTTATAAAGATAAATAAAAATTATCTAGAAATGTTTAAATTTATTTTGTGTGTGTGTTTCTACTGAGTGGATATTAACTGAATACTCTGCACAAACTATAGACTTGTCTTGGTAGGAAGCAATTTCCTACAAAGGAGTATAGACTCTAGCATTAAATTGGCTAACTTAAAACCCCACCTCCACCATCTTCTAGAACAAGTTATTTCATCTCTCTGTGGTTTGGTTGTACAGATGAGGATATGTACAATGGCTATGAAAACACTACCTACTTTGTAAGGTTGTTATTAAATGAGTTATTTAGAATGATGACTGGGCCTGACACAGAGGACCCAGGTTTCAAACCCCAAAGTCACCAGCTTGAGAGCAAGCTCATCCGACTTGAGCAGGGACTCACCAGTTTGAGTGTGGGGTCACTGGCTTGAGCGTGGGATCATAGACATGACCCCATGGTCACTGGCTTTGAGCCCAAAGCTTGCTGGCTTGAGACCCAAAGTCAGTGGCTTGAGCAAGAGGTCATTGGCTCAGTTGGAGCCCCCCTCTCCATCAAGACACCTATGAGAAAGCAATCAATGAACCAAGGGGCCATTACTACTAGTTGATGCTTCTCATCTCTCATCTCTCTCCCTTCCTGTCTCTCTCTCTCTCACAAACACACACAAAAAAGAATGACGACTGATATCTAAAAGGTACCCATATGTGTTTTTATTAGATAAAAATAGAAGGAAAGCTACATTTTGAAAAAGAACACTCATAATCATTTGCCTATGGGTATATTTCTGTAATAACTTGAATTTCAAAACAATTTATTTATTGATTATAGAGAGAGAGAAAAGAAGAGAAACAGAGAGATTTGTTGTCCCACTTATTTATGCATTCATTGGTTGTTTCTTTCATGTGCCCTGACCTGGGATTGAACCTGCAACATCATCATATTGAGTCGACACTCTACCCAACTGAGCTATAGGGCCAGGGCAAGAACTTGGATTTTTGACCTCTAAAGACTTCATTTTAAACCTCCAATAATTTTTCCCATGAAGTGAGCCAAATGGTAAACATGAGACTTTTGGTTACTTTTAAATAAATAAACCTCTCACTAGCTCTATTCTGTAGACCAGGGAGAAGAGAAAGTCTCTCCATTTACGACAGGTACTAGAAAATGCTGTTTCCCACCCTTTACCCACAGTCATGTAGAAAGGTGAGGACTGTGAAAACAATCCTCCATTTTCTCACAGTGCCCACCATCTTCTTTCCTCAGTGCTACCTCACTCATTCCCTCCACCATTTAGCAGGTCCCTGTACCCCTTCCCATCTCTTTTATTTTTAAATTCCTTTCTTTCTCCTGTCATTTCTATTGCCCTTATTCTCTCCTGTAGTTGTCTGCCCCTTTTTACTACCGTTTGATAGTTTTATCTTTTACTCTTGCCACATTTCCCTTTGGACAACACCCCCCTCTCTCACACACACACACACATACACACACTTTCTTTCCCCTGGACTAATCTTGCTCTTACTTCCTGGTTTCTCACCCTCTGCTCTTAGTACCTACCTCTTTATTGGTACTCTATGAACACTTTATGTTTATTAACTGTAAGATTTGTAATAAAGTTTATTTTCTTTTACTTACTGCATGTCAGTCTAACTCTGATTAATATCACTCTTAGGGTATAACTTTAAAGAAAGGCCAGGAAAGGAAAGAGCATGAGTGAACTGGATAATACCCATTATTTAAATTGGATATCTACTATGTTCCAGATCCTTTATATACATTGTCTTTCATCCTCACAATAACTTCAAAAGAAACTATTATTCATTCCTGTTTTATAGTTGAAGAACATATGCTGAGCAATTATGTGGCCTGACTAAGGGCATACAGAGCTATAATTTTATCTGTATTATCAGTTCCCTCTTTTGCTCTTCATCCCCCATATCACCCTGTTTCCTAAGTGACTTGATCTACCATGCTATCTCACATGTTTCTGATAAAAATAAGAATTGAAAATACACCCCCTTTAAATAGAGCTAAGAAGGTAATGTCAGAAAGTGGGTAGAAAAAAAAAGTGATGAGAACACCAACAGAAAACTCTTGCCTCTCTTCTCTCCTTGTTGATTTTGTCTGTGATTTGTTGAGCTCATTAAGAATTATAGACTCAGAGATTTTAAAGTTCAAAGTGTTCCTGGAGGCCATCCAAAATAACTCCTTCATTTACAAATGAGGAAGCTAAAACTCAAATAAAACAACTTGCCCAAAACATAGATTTACGTACTGCCTCACCTGGATGGGTAGGTTGAATCAATATTCATAAGATGCTTATTGACCAGAAAAATATAACCAACCTATCTGCAACCCCTGAAAGATTCCCAGCATCCCCCAGAGTGAGAGTCATTGCAGGATGGAAGGTGTTCACCAAGACAGCTCTGAGCTGCTGGGGCCCAAACCTTACCCATTCAGGGGTTCAAGAGGAGTCTATATGGTTTCAACTCAGAATTGAGAATGGCTGTGGCCTGAGTGGTGGTTGTGCAGGGTTTAGAGCATTGACCTGTGACTCTGAGGTCCCAGGTTTGAAACCCAGAGGTCACAGCCTCATCCAGTTTAAGCACAGGCTCACCAGTTTGATTGTAGAGTTGCTGGCCTGAGCATGGGATCATCCGCATGATTCCATGGTCACTGGCTTGAGCCCAAAGGTCACTGGCTTAAAGCCCAAGGCCAGTGACTTGAAGCCCAAGGTTGCTGGCTTGAGCAAGTGTTCACTGGCTTGGCTGGAGCCTCCTGGTGAAGGCACGTCTGAGAAGCAATCAATGAACAACTAAAGTGCTGCAACTACTAGTTGATGCTTCTTGTCTCTCTCTATTACTGTCTCTCTCTCTCTCTCTCTCTCTCGTGCACGCGCACGTGTGCAAAATGACCTGTGGTGGCACAGTGGATAAAGTGTCAACCTAGAATACTGCGATTGCTGGTTTGAAACCTCGAGCTTGTCTGGTAAAAGCATATGCAAGAAGCAAGTATGAATTCATGCTTCCAGCTTCTCTACCCCCTTCTCTATTTTTCTCTCTGCTCTCTCTAAAAATCAACACATTTTAAAAAAGTATTGAGAATGACTGTGTTTTAAATGATTACATGGAAAACAAACCCACGTCATTGAAACACTCTGATGCAGTACAGACTGAAAGGGTACCAAGTAGCAAAATAAGGCACTGTTTGTTTTCTTATAATTTGTGCAAAAAATACACACATACAGATATATGTATATATGCATATAGACAGACATATATAAAATCAGTGAGGCAATGATAAGCATGAGTGTTCATTCTCAGAACTACTCGTATCGCTCTATGGCTTTCATGCTAAGTAGATTACAAATAGCATAGAATTAGTGTAGAGCATTAAGATAAACTAAGAGTGTTAGGGAACATGGAAGGAAAAAGAACACGGATATGCTATTTTACTATCTTAGTATCGGTATTTAAGTCTTCTTTAACGTGGTGTAACAATATTTGGCTCCTGAGCAGTTGTTTTTTTTTTTTTAGTTAATGCTGCATTTATCAGGACTTCAGTTTCTTCCTGATTAGACGCATGCAACCTCACTGGAATCTAGGAAGGAGCTAATGTATACTGAAACCAAATTTGGTGCTTAGAAAATTCTTGAGCTGTTGAAAGGCACACCTGTGTTGTTTGGCAGGTGAGTTGAATCTCAAGTAAAGAATTTCTACAAATCTCCTGTTCAGTTGGCTAAACTGGTTTCACTCCTATTGAACAACTGCTGGGATGAGAGAATACTCTATTTTTCTTTAATAAGCATAATAATGCCGAAGAAAGTATTTCCAATGCTAATCTCAGTGGCTCCGGTCTCAAGGAAAGGCTCAGCATTTACTTCAGGATGTTAAATGTATTCATGTCAAATTTATTAATTTATAGATGAATTAGTCTGCATATAGAACAAAAAAATTTATAGCTTTTTTGTAAAGACCATATTATTGTTAATTAAGGTGTTACTTGGAATAATTTGAGAAGTAACTTTCTAGCTGCCCTCCTATATTTAAATTAAGACTAGTTTGTTATGAATAGTTTAAAAAAATTTTCAGCGAACTGAGTCCTAAAGAAAATAAGGAAGCATTTATCAGTTGAAAGGCACTCTGTAAATCGGTTTGCGGACTAACTGCAAAGGATATTTTGGACTCTATAATCTTAAAGTGAAATGGGCCATTTATTCATTACTTCTTTTTTAAATCTTTATTTGATCTCTTTCATTTTCTGTACATTCTTATGTTAAATTATGTGGTAGTCTGTACTACCTTTAAGTTTCTTATGATTAAATTGGTTTTGAAAAGCTTTAGATAAAGACATTCTAAAATAAAGGATTGATTCATTGCGCAATATTCTTTAGGTATTAAAGAAAGTTAATATTTTTCATCCTTTGGCAGGCATTTGTGGGGTCTAAAATATACTCTTTATAGTACATATGCAGTACATGCCAAGGAAGAAAAAAATGTTTAGGGTTGTCATGTCTCATAGAATGAACAAAGGATAAAAGCAAAAATTATTCAAGTCCACAGGCATAACGACCCTCATCTGTCTGAGCTGGCAAAGGAACTAATCTGCCACCCAGGTCTTAATTTATAGGTTGTTTGTGATACTTTCAACTCCTTTTAAGTAGAAACTGTATATTACAATCTGTATAGCAAAAGAATATTTATTTGTTTAACTTTTTTTTTTTTTTTAATGTTTTATTTATTTATTTTTTACAGGGACAGAGAGAGTCAGAGAGAGGGATAGATAGGGACAGACAGACAGGAACGGAGAGAGATGAGAAGCATCAATCATTAGTTTCTCGTTGCCATTGCGACACCACAGTTGTTCATTGATTGCTTTCTCACATGTGCCTTGACCACAGGCCTTCAGCAGACCGAGCAACCCCTTGCTGGAGCCAGCGACCTTGGGTCCAAGCTGGCGAGCTTTTGCTCAAGCCAGATGGGTCCGTGCTCAAGCTGGCAAGCTCGGGGTCTCGAACCTGGGTCTTCCGCATCCCAGTCCAACGCTCTATCCACTGCGCCACCGCCTGGTCAGGCTTGTTTAACTTTTCAACTAAGAGATTAATATTCTTTCTCCCTATGATATATACTATCTGTTCTACTAAGTTAACAGGTTATACACACATATGTGTATCTCAGACAGTTAGAGATGTGGTTCCCAACCTGGCTGTAAGTTTGAAACTTTGGAAAGATCACTACTGGAGCCATTCCCAGATTCAGGTTTAAAGGATTTGATCTGATGATGTAGCAGAGAGTGTGGAGGTGGAAGAGGTATTCTTTCTTAGAGATTCAGTTAGAATTCAGAATTTGTTTCCTCTGGAAGTTATGTTGCAATGGTGTTCTGGGTTTATGGATTATTTTTAAGTACAACAGATAGAGCTACAACATATATATATATATAATGTAGTTGTTACGCTGTGTCACCCAAATAAATTCAATTAAAAACAGATAGAGACACATTATCTGTTAAATAACTTTTGGGAGATCTAAAACACCAAACCATTTTTCATAGTTCCTTCTTTTACCAAACAATATGCCTTTGATTCTAAACAATGGGAATGAGAGCTGATCTATTGATAAATTAGGAACCGCTTGCATCTTCAAAGTCATAATAATATACGTTTTTGTGTGTATCAAAAGTAAGAGAGCGTTTTATCTCATAAAGAAAAAGAATCAACAATTTTAGTAAGTATCTAACATGAGGAAGATACAAACAAACAAAGAGATTGTCAAACAAGGTCAGGAAACAAAGTACAGAACTAAAATTTGTGAAATTTTTAATTTCGGAAACTCCACAGGGAATTTCTGGGTTTGTGACTTTTTGTGTTTTCTGAATAATAAAATGGATCAGGAAAAGGTAGATCATTCAGAAAGGAACATGGCATAGAAATAATTGTGGAAATATGCTGGAGGGCAAGAAACCAGATGATAAAAGCACTTTAAAAAGGCAAATCAGACAAAGGAGTAGAGGACACTTTGTAGTCAATACTTAAAGGTGACTGTTTTGTAGAGTTAGGCAGATGAGAAGGCTGAGGTTAGATAGGCTGAGGTTTGACCCACTGGTGAACCCAACATGACACACCAGGACAAGTTGGAACCAAGAGCAGTACACTAGTGTAACCATGTCTACATCCCACCAGGCAAACTGTTTTCACTCTTATTTCCATTTACACAAGGCAAGCACACGCACACACACTTCCCAAGGGCTGCTACACAGCCAAAGAGTAGGACTTACCCGTTTTGTCTCTGTGTAGATGGCATCATTTGGGTGGACGTTAAGGAGAAATAGGTTTGGTTCAATATGAAGAAAAACTTTCTAAAAGGCTCTCAAAACAAAACAAAACCATAATACACACCTTGCCGTGCACTGAACCTTTGGCTGTGAAGGTTAGAGCGTGAACTGGATATTATCTCTATAAATAGAAATGATAATGTGTTTGGTGTGAGCATGTCCTAAGTCTTCAGTGGCCCTAACAAATCTTAGTTCTGTAGTCCAACCTTCTCTCTTTTCCATAAGCATCTAATCACCTCAAATTTCATTCTGTATCCATTTGGTTTAAAATGGTTTTAAAAAAAATGACAAAAGGGAATTGAGAAACTGTTCACAAAGAACCAAAGTGTTCCTGCACAAAGATTGTGAAACAAAGGGTTAGCAACTACCTTTATTGTAGCGGACTTATTTATAGGTTTTAGACCTTTGTTTATTTTTGGCAAGAAGTGAATCCTGAAAACTCATACCAAGAACTGCAAGAACTTTTTAAATAGACAAATAATAACCCCATAGTAAAACCAGTGTCTTTGTTCTTTCATTTATGCCCAGATTTGTGACCTCAGGAGCGGAAAGAACACCCTGATCTTTATGTACACCTTGAGACAGCAATGAAGGAATAAATTAGACTCCTCAATTAGGCCTGAAAGGTGGAGGTGGAAAAAAATAAGAGACAGAGAAGTTTCTACAGTGACAGAATCATAAATTCATGGAATAGACTCAAGCCTGGGAGCTGGAAGGGTCCTATAGGGGAAATGGCTTAAATGCATGACCTATGTGCAATGCATTAGTATCAGCAGGCTGGCACTGTGGCTGGAACATTCAAGCTCGAGATTGCAATGAAGTCTCCACTGGAGCCTGTATTCTCCATACAGAGCAATCTTGAATTTAGGTCTGTGCCAAGCACCTTTTAACAATGACTTTCCCTATACCACCGGGCCAAAAAGAACTGCCGAATTTTAGATCAAGACCTACAGTATTTCGAGGCCAGAACTGCCACAAATCATCCCTCCCTGACAAGCCGGACACTGTCACCCAAACAAACATGACACGAAAACCTTTAGAGTTCAGCAAGCCATGGGCTGCGTTCCCAGGCCGTGTGCTTTCAGGGTACACAAAAGATTTCTTCTGCTCTGCTTTTACAGAGCAGAAGTCAAGCTATTTGCCATGGGTAGGTCTGGACAATGGTGGTGTTCAAATACTGTAACAACCGGTTCTCAGCCCTAATGCCATTTTAAGTATATATATATATATATATATATATATATATATATATATACTGAACGGTAATTTATCATTTCATGCATTTAATACTTAAATAAGAACAATAAGAGGTACACAAAACCGGGTTCTAAGAAAGTTTTAAAATATTAATAAAAATATTAAATAATACCTGACAAAAACAATAAAACTATTATTTAAGATATTCTCATATTGCTTTTTTTTCAGATTTCATTTATTGATTTTTGGAGCGGGGGGGGGGAGAGAGAAAAAGAGGGAGAGAGAGAAAAGGGGGGGGAGAAGCAGGAAGAACCTATTTGCAATAGTTGCTTCCTATATAGGCCTTGACCTGGCAAACCTAGGGATTTCAACCTGCAACCTCAGCATTCTAGGTTGATGTTTTCCCACTGCACCACCACAGGACAGGCTCCATATTGCTTCTTGATTGGCGTCCTCACTTGCAATTTTCTTGGCTTTTATCCAAGCATCATCAGCTGTGTGATTTATCCTTAACCATCTTTTCACTGTGGGCATAGGATCCCATTCCTTTAGAGGTAGACCAATTAGACTAACATTGTGTTTGATATAATAGAAACAGGTGACTGAAGTAACAAACACAAGGGAATTGAAATGTAGTATTTCATCAAAGGTATAATGAGTTTTATGAAATGAATAAATAAATATTACAAGCATAGTCCCTTTAAATTATTTTCACCTATATATGGAATGAACATTAGTATGGGCACTTAGAATATGCTGTTGTGCAAATGAATGTTAAAAAAGAGTAAGGAATGTAAATTTGTGATTTCTACATTGGGCGGCTGCCCAGGCGCCTGTACCTTGGTAAGAACCCTGATTACAAGTGCCATTTTAACAAACGGTTTGTCAAACAAAAGATTAAGTATCAGTTCTGCCCAACGGTGGAAACCGGCTGAATCCCTGAATCCCACCACGGGGTCTGGGGAGGAAAGAGGGAGGAGGGAGGTGGAACGCAACAGGTTGTCCACATCCCGCTGCCAGTCTGTCCAACAGGAGAGCCATTCTGCGCTGTTCGTCGGCCTCCGAGAAGCTGGGGCAAAGGGCAGAGGACTAGGGTGCTAGGGTGCTAGGGTGCTAGGGAGCTAGGGGGCTAGAGGGAAGAGGGAAGGGGAAAGGAGTTTGGGGGAAAGGAGCGCAAGTTCCCTCCCCTCTGGCGCCAAGGCACCTGACTGCAGAGATCCTAGGCAGCGAGCCTATAAGTGCCGGGAAGGTCCTCTCTGCCTCTGAAGGCTGGTCCTCAGGTCGATGCCCGCCCCCTGGCGCCGGACAGGAGGCGGACGGGGCGGACAGGGCTGACGGGGAGGACGGGGCGGGGCGCAGGAGGTCGTGGCGGAGGCAGAGTCCCGGGTTCCTGCGCGCGGGGCGTCGGGGCGCCGGGTGGGAGCCAGAGCGCTAGCTCTAGTTCTGGAACCGCTGCAGCGGAAGGCATGGCGAGCACGGCTTTGGAGATCATCGCTTTCGTGGTCTCTATCTCGGGCTGGTTGCTGGTATCTTCCACGGTGCCCACCGACTACTGGAAGGTATCCACCAACGACGGCACGGTCATCACCACCGCCACCTTTTGGGCCAACCTGTGGAAGACGTGCGTTACCGACTCCACGGGCGTCTCCAGCTGCAAGGACTTTCCCTCCATGCTGGCACTGGATGGTCTGCATCCCCTCGGCCCCCGCCCCTCACTCCTTTCAGGGCAGCCTGCGGGGGCGCCCGCTGGGCTACACTGCCCTCGGTGGGACCCCTGGGCCAGACAACTCTGAGGCAGGGTCCCACTCTTCCCTTAGGGTCTGAGGGAGCTGGGGTTGAATCCCCCAGTTCCGTCGTCCGCCATCCCCGGACATCTGTCCGCCGTGGGCACCTGTTCGAGCGCGCGGGATCCCGGGGCGGGGGAGGGGGCGTGGGAAGTGGACAAGCAGACAGACCTGGCTCGGTGGGTGACTTTCGGGTGTCGGGAGTGGAAGGAAGTAGCTTTGCTGTCCTGGGAGTCAAGGACACAGTTGTGGGACCCCCTTCTCTTGCGGACTGTTAGGACAGAGTCACGCAGAGAGGAGTTGTCTTCTACATCCACTCCCCAGAAGAACTTGAGTCTGATTAAAATGGTATCATTTACTTGTCAAAGCGAAATGGACTTGCCCTGATCTCCCTTTAGCCGGTTCGTGAATTATTTTAAAAGTGGGCAGGAGAAGAGGAATATTACAGGGGACGTTTCCCCCCTTAAAAATTCTTCTACAGACGTGTCTCTGTGTTAATGCCTCCTCCAAATTTTAGGAAAGTAAATAGCTCTTGCCTGTGCCGCAGAGGGGTAGAGAATTCTGGCCAGGTAGAATCTTGTCCGGGAGACTGACAGGTTCTGTGTCGGTGCCTCTCGCGTCGCCCTCCTGCTGTTCTTTTGGAAACTGTTTTCTACATTGTTTGTGTTATAGGCTTTATATTGCCTTGCATTATAGCATAGATAATATAGATGGATGTTCACATTGAAAACTGACTGTTTTAATTTCAAGAGAATGGGAGATGTCAATGTAGTCAGAGGACTGTTCAAGTTATAGGCTCTTCTGCCAGGACTTTACTGCACAGGACTACATAGATGGATCCCAGCAGAAATTTAAGGAGAGTCATTTACATTATGTCTAAATTTGTGGTGTTTTCTTTTTATTAGTGCACTGCACATTTTTATTTGCATAGCTGAGTAAATAAAAGACAAGATGTATTTCCCCTAAAATGGTGCTTGCCACAAAAAGCAAACTGTTGCTCAAGGTGGTGTTTGATAGAGCCTGTGTATAAGGGCAGAGGTGTCTAGTTTTAGATGGGTGACACACATCTGGGTCCTGCTGTGTAAAACAAGTAGCTGGGACACTGTTGATTCCCTAGAATTACTGTTGGAATTTCCTGTGCTCTGCAGAGCACAAACCCAGGCAGATGATTTGAACAGGCAGGCTCTTGTTTCCATGATTTATATTCAGGATTATGGGATTGACAGTTACTGTCCTAAGCGCATTTTTCTGTGGTAACTGTATTGTTACCTGGGATAGCATGCCAGATATGCTTCCTTCTATAGAACAGTTGAGGGACAAGAGAGAAGAGAGACAAATAAATGCTCCCTGGATATTATCATGTGCAGAATAGTGAAGTTTCCACTTTATACATTTGAGGTGAAAGTGGACATGGTATTAAGATTTGGGGGCAGGAGGAAGAGGACATAGCCCTCAATTAGTAAGCTCTAGAGGGAGTTGAGAATAGAGCAAATAGAGGAGTGACATTTTTATAACAACCCAGCTTGTAAAATAGCCTTCCATGTGTGCTCATGTGTCTAGAAAATGACTTTTAAAAACATAAATGACATCACACTACCTCCTATTCTGCAGCATTCTAAAATTAATAACATAGCTTTCCCAGTCCATACATATAGAAGTAATGGTCGCATCGTGTTCTTTAGTCTGGATAAACTGGTTTATTTAACCATTTACCATTGTTGGACCTTGGACCATTTCCAGCTTTTCACTCTTGTTAGCACTTTACTGAAAATCTTTATATTTGTCTCTTTGTAGATATGTGTATTGTTAAAGAGCAGATGCTGAGAACTTGTATTGTCAGGGCAGTAGAATATCCACTTCAATATTCAGTTTATACTGCCAAATTATATTCTACCAACAGTGTTAGAGAATACTTATGTCTCCACCTTCTCACCACTAAGTTTTTCATCTAATGTTATGGGTAACATATTATCATGTTATTTTAATTGGCATTTCCCTGATTACCACTAATTTTGACTATCTTATCGTGTATTGTCCTCTTTTTCTCTTTTGTGAATTGTCTATCCATATCTCATGCCCACAGGAGTCTGTTGTTTCCTCTGGGTGTTAAATGATTTGTTGTTTTAAATATGGATGTTAATATTTGATTTGTTATTTATATTGTAATCTCAGTCCACTGTTTGTCTTTTAAATTTATGAGTTTTCTCATACAAAATTTTGAAATATGTAGTGCAATCAAATTTATTAGAATCTTCCTGCTGGCTCTGCCGTTTGTGGCTTAAGAAGTCATTGCCTACTCCAAAATGATAGATTTCCTTTTCTATATCTCCCAGAATAACAGTAAGGGGATTCAGTGACACAGCTACATTTTCAAACAGAAAGGAATTGATTTGCCCATCTACAAATGGAACTTCTCAAAGAGAGCCCCTCTGTTTGTCCACACTCTGCCATGATTCTAGGGCAGCTGTATCTTCTGGATGCTGGTCCTGAGGCAGGTCCTGCTGATAGCATGCCACATGTGGACTACCTGACATTGCCTTTGCAGTGGCGAGAGGCAGCTACATTACCATGGGCCACGGAGGCTGCTGACTTGAGCAGACAAACCCTCTCTTTAAATCAGGGATAGGTCTAGATTGAGAAGAAAAGCCAAAAAGGGCAAGATGAAGCTCATGGTTCTCTCACCTAGTCTTAGATGGAAAAATAAGCCTCTTGGAAGCAAATGAGCATTATTCTAAATTTCCTATGTGAGGTCAAAGCTCTGATTCCTCATCATCGGTGATATCACTGTCACCCCAGTTTTCCCTATAAGGAGATTGAGGCTGAGAAAAAATATATGTTTAGAGCTAATGTTATGCCATGTAAAGACCTGAACTCTAATTCCTGTTTAGACTCGATTTTAGTATTATGAAAGGGAAGCTGCCATGAGTTTCTTACCCCTCACCAAACACTTTGTTCATTTTGTTCTGTCCTATGAATTAAAAGCTGTTGTCCCTGTTTTACAGAGGAGAAAAGAGAGGCTCAGAAAGGTTAACATAATCAAGGGCACACACTGGGAAACTAGAAGAACCAAAGCTGAAATTCGAAGTTCATGCGTTCCCCCATACAGATTTTCTTTCCAAGTATTTGCAAAGAGCATGCAAAGCTACTAGCATAAGAAAAGCAGTTTGTTTTTCTGCCTTCAATACTAGCACATATACTCCTAGGAAATTGTCTCCACCATATGGCTACTTTCATTTTTGCTAGTTTGAAATGGAAAAGGTACACATCATTTAGAAAACACTTAACTTTTAAGGGACACCTTGAAGGTTTCCGCCAACATAATTCATTAAAGTCACTGTTATTTTACTAATTGAAAATTTTACAGTTGAATGAGCTAGTGATTTCTGTTTATTGCTAACCCATGTTCCTTTGAAAAACACCACTTGAACTTCAGCTGAGAATAATTTTCAACCAGGTTGTTTTTTTAGTATATGCCATCTGTTTTTGTTAGTGGGAGGGTTTGCCATTTCTCCCAAGAGAATGAACTATAAATTATACTTCAGAGAACTTCTAAGTAAATATGTTCATGCCTCAGCACTTTAATGTGTTAATTAGCTATTAACGGTGTCAGTAAATTAGACCTGTCAAAATAATGGCCTCCTTGACTAGTTTTTACCACCACTTCATTTGATGGTTTTACTTACAAGTTTTGCCCTGAGGAACTGTTAGAAAGCAAGGTTGTAGAGGTCTGCCTTGCAAAAGATAAACTCTAAGTTTGTTGGAAGTCACCGAAAGCCTGAGTCTGTGAGTGTTTTAAGGATTGATAACCCCTAATTTACAAACCTCAGGTTTACCAACAACTCAATTGCATTTACTGCTGACAGGGTTGCGTATCCCTAGGAACTCCAATTCCTGCTCTTGGCTCCGTCTTAGAAAATCTAGACAGTGATTGTGCTTGTGAAGTGCCTTCTTTGGTATGTGCGACAAGTTAGTGATTTCTTTATTAGAACTGTTTTCACCCCAGAGAGTGGTACCTGGTCCTCAAATCAGAGTTCTGAGTGGTACCGAGGAAGAACTGACCATCATCTCTGCTCTCCCCATCTCTGCTCTCACACTTGTACTAAGAGACTGGTCCTGCTATAGTTAAAAGGACTGAGATGGGAGAACTGAGCTAGAAACTCAGAAAAAAAGGTTATGAGTAGTAGTTAAATCAAGTTTAAAGACAGCTATTATTTTCCAAATCAACATCAGCCTGGGATTGTAACCACTGTTTATCATCTGGGAAAATGCATTTTGTGACTGTTAGGACTTAACCTTTTGCCAGGCTCCTGTATTTTCTGTTCATAAAGCCTATGAGGTTATTGAAGTAAATGCAACTTAAGGTGTATGATCAAGTTTTTTTGGGGGGGGTTGTTTGTTTTAGAGAGCGAAAGGGACAGACAAGAAGGGAGAGAGATGAGAAGCATCAGTTCTTTGTTGCAGCACCTTAGTTGTTCATTGATTGCTTTCTTATATGTGCCTTGACCCAGGGGTTTCAGCTGAGCCAGTTGACCCCTTGCTCAAACCAGCAACCTTGGGCTCAAGCCGGCTAACATGGGGTCATGCATATGATCCCACGCTCGAGCCAATGACCCCACACACAAGGTGGTGAGTCTGTGCTCAAGCCTGCGACCTTGGGGTTTTGAACCTGGGTCCTTAATGTTCCAGGCCCATGCTCTATCCACTGCACCACTACTTGGTCAGGCTAGGATAGTGGGGGCTTTTTACACATATATTATAGAAGTTATATAACACACACACTGTTTTGTCTGTTTAGTGATTGCAGTCAGAGTCAGCTAAATCACCTCAACACCACAGATTAAAATAGAGCTCAAAAAACAATGAACACAAACACACTTTCCAAGTCTCTCTGGGGGTAAATGATGAGGCAGTTGTGGTTCTGGTAGATCCTCTTTAAACTTGCAGGGAACTAATAGCCTTCTCTCTTTGTGCTTCTGCCTGCTACCCGGGCTCTGGCAGAGGAACTTGAAGGTTGAAGTTTAAAATAGTTGGGCCTGACCTGTGGTGGCGCAGTGGATAAAGCGTCGCCAGTTCAAAACCCTGCACTGGCCTGGTCAAGGCACATATGGGAGTTGATGCTTCCAGCTCCTCACCCCTTTCTCTCTCTCTCTCTCTCTCTCTCTCTCTCTCTCTCTCTCTCTCTCTCACTCTGTGTCTCCTCTCTAAAATGAATAAATTAAAAAAAAGAAATTAAAAAAAATATTTTAAAATAGTTGGGCAGCTGTCACCCAGAGAGCCCTGCAGCATGGTATTGCTATCAAAATAAGCTTCTGTTGTCCTGTTTTGCTAAAAATAAGGTTTTCGTTGCTGTTTTTGCTAGTCTCATCAGTGAAACTATATTCTGTTTGGAAGTAGTTCATGCTATAGATTATTGTCATTGCAATCTGAATTTATGAGGGCCTAAATTTGTTCAATTAAAGAGAGCCTCTTCTGTGAATCCTTTAAAATAGATCCTAGAAATAGGATTAACACTTAAAATTTTATTCTTTCCCACAGAAACATGGACTGGAGGCTATAGCCATCATTATTTTCTGAATTTATGATTATCATAGTTTTAGAATTATTATTTATTATTGCCTTTGCCTAAGGACATATAATAAATACTCTCGGTGTCTTGGCATCAACAAATTTTTCAGATTAACAAGTTTAATTCCAAATGTAAACCTGATGTATGTTTATTTGCTAAGTATGGGCCACCATTATTTCAGATTGAACTATGGCATTGTTTCAGACTAAAATGAAAATGTTCTTATGTGGAGAACATTATTTGTTTAAATCCTATTAATTTAAAATTTGTTAGTGTTTGGATTAAAGCCAGGCTGAAGGTTACATAACCCTGGCTGTGCAAATAAAAATTATGTGACTAAGGAAATGAATGGTGTAGGAAGAATGATCAAACAAGCCAACAGAGAACAAGCTTATAGTTACTTTGAAAGCATCCATTTATATGTAATCAGTTAACTTAATAATTATAAACATTTCTTCTAATAAGTAGCCAATGCTTTTTTTAATCAAATTTTATTATATGTGCCCTGAAAATAATACATCATTAAAATAGTTTTTCTCTTCTTTTAGCGAGAGAGAGCAAGGGACAGGCAGGAAGGGAGAGAGATAAGAAGCATTAATTCTTCATTGCAGCACCTCAGCTGTTCATTGATTGATTCTCATGTGTGCCTTGACCGGGGGCTCCAGCTGAGTCAGTGACCCCTTGCTCAAGACAGCAACCATGGGGTCATGTCCATGATCCCACGCTCAAGCTTGTGAACCCTGGTTCAAGCTGGACAAATCAGCGCTGAAGCTGGCAACCCCGGGTTTGAGCCTGTGTCCTCTGCATCCCAAGCCAACACTCTATCCACTGCACCACTGCCTGGTCAGGTTAAAATACTTCTTAATTTAGACTTCTCATGGTTCATAATGATATTTTACTTGGTCTCATTTATACACTTTCACTAATATTGGAAGATTTCACCCTTTGGGAGGTCTTGCTGCCCCAAATTTTATAATGTCAAAATCATTAAATTATTTATTTAAAAGTTGTAAGGTACAAAAACAGTAAGAGTGTTGAGACAGTGGCAGATGATGTTTCTCATTGTGAATGGCAGTGTTACATGGATATTGTAGTTATATCTGTATGAAATTCATTTCTGCCCTTTACTAACTTATCTCTGACATGTCATATCAACTTTGCTTACCTCAGTTTCCTCAGACATGGTAGTAACACTCAGAAAGCAAATCTGAAGAGAATGGGCAAGCCAAACTTAAAACTGTGACAAAAAACAGGCACTTCATATAAACTAACTTGCTTTCATTTCTTGTGTCTTACCACGTTTGTTTGGTTTTTATAATGTTTATTTACTGACTTTAGAAAGCAGAGAGATAGATGATAGATAGATAGATAGATAGATGATAGATAGATAGATAGATAGATAGATAGATAGATAGATAGATAGATAGATAAAGATGATAGAGAAAGGGAGGAGGAGCGGGAAGCATCAAGTTGTAGTAGTTGCTTCTTGCATGTGCCTTGACCAGGGAAGCCCGGGGTTTTGAACTGGGGACCTCAGCATTCCAGGTTGGTGCTTCATCCACTGCACCACCACAGGTCAGGGTTATCATGTGTTTTAACAATTATGATTATTTATCTATGTATTTTTATGTTTTGGAAAACAGAACAGTCATTCAGAAGGACAATGTGAAATGAGGATGTCTCCGTAAACAGCCACCTGTTTTATGTTAATGTGAATGACCTACTCTAATTGCAGGTTATATCCAGGCATGCAGAGGACTTATGATTGCTGCTGTCAGCCTGGGCTTTTTTGGTTCCATAATTGCCCTGTTTGGAATGAAGTGTACCAAAGTCGGAGGCTCAGAGAAAGCCAAAGCAAAAATAGCTTGTTTCGCCGGGGTTGTATTCATACTGTCAGGTAAATAATAACTTTCTTCCAAACAATGTACTTCCACCATGTTAGTGGAATAACACTAAACATGGTGCCTTGCCTCTGATACCTTTTAGGGCTCTGCTCAATGACCGGTTGTTCCCTGTATGCAAACAAAATCACAACAGAATTCTTTGATCCTCTCTTTATTGATCAAAAGTAAGTACTCTTCTCAGTCTGTATGTTTCTAGTTCACAGAAAATGTATACAGAATTATATTCTAAACTAAGGTACATAGATTTCTTACATGGCTTATGAAATGAAAGGGAGACATATGGGTATATCATATTTGATGACGTCACTCAAGAGTAACTATTTTATGTGCTATTTGGTAAGTAATATATTTAATTACTGCACTTGTTACATGGTTGGTGTCTTGTCTCTAAATAGCTCAAGGTATAGAATTTAGAAATCTAAACTCTGTCCCCTGGACTTCATAAAATTGAAGCTAAATGAAGAAGTGGAAAAGAGCTATAAGACAGGAGAGGAAAGAATGATGAAGTGTGACAGCATAAAATGAATTGATTTTGTCCCTCCAGAATGGTAGTTGCCAGATGCTAACATCGAGGCCGGTTTCCATCTCAGACATTGAGATGAAAACTGAAAGGAAACCGTGCTCCTGAAGGTTAGAAACGTTCAATGATATTTAAATATTATTTTTCATTTTTAACTAACCTTTTAAATTTGCTCTGTTAACAGTGACCTTAAAGAGCTCCATGTAATGAACCTTTATATATATATATTTTTTAAAAACAGTACACGATGCAAGGTTTTTTTTTAAAAAAAATGCTGTAGGAGTGGCCCAGACACTCAGCTATGAATGACCTCGGTTGCAGGTGAACGCTTTGGCATTTACAGATCAGTTTGTTTATTGTTGTTTTAACTATGGGCTGTTGCTTTTTATAGTTTCCCTAGGCTTATTTCTTTGCATTAGGAAAACCCCAGGGACACCAAATTAGAAATAATACTATAACAGGTATTTTGTCTTCCGTGAGAGTGTACCCGCATATCTCTGTGGAAAACCACATGTGTGTGCATGTATATTGCTGTCAACCAGGATGGTGACTTTCTTTCAGTCTTCAGATCTAATGTAGAATTTTTTTAAAATAAAAAAACAATTGCTAAAATGGCTGGTCAGGTCTACATTAATTTTTTCCAGTGGATTTAGAATATTCAAAAAAATTTATATTCTAGTTCTTTCTTTAGTATAGTTTATGCCTAAATAGTAAATGCTTATTTAATGACATATAATGAAAATAACAGCTAACACTTTGAGTCCCTGCCATGTACTAGGCAGAACATTGCAGGTATTCTTTATTTTATTCTTACAACAACCTTATGAAATCCCGTATTTTTCGCTCCATAAGATGAACCTGACCATAAGATACACCTAGGGTTTTAAGGAGGAAAATAAGAAAAAAAATATTCTGAACCAAATGGTGTGTTAAATATTTAATAAAATACCATATTTTTCACTCAACAAGACGCACGGGCATTTTCCCCTCCACTTTTGGGGGAAATAAAAGTGCGTCTTATGGAGCGAAAAATAGGTAGGTTTTGAAAAAATTGAGGAATGAGCTCAAGTAATGTGTCCTGAGGAACTTGGACTAGTAGAACTATGTGATTCAAACCAGGCAGCCAAACTCTAGAATGCTTGCTCTAAAATGCATGTTCTGTAATATTGTACTACTTTATAATTTTTGTTACAGTATGCTACATGTTTTCATCAAGAGAGTTTCTTTTGTACATTTAAAAATGGTTTTTATTCTGAAATTTTATTAAATGGGAAACAAGAGCAAGTCTTTTTCAGACCACAGTGTAATTTTTACTCCACTGCCTATATTAGAAAAGTGTGTTCTGAATTATAAATTTTCTCTTAACTAGTTTTTGATAATGAAATTTGTACAGATGAACATGACACCAGACATTGAAATGAGAACTAAGACTGTGCTCCTGAAGATTAGGAACATTTTAATGATATTTAAATAAAATATTACTTTTTATTTAAATGATATATTTTAATTTCAGGGTTTGGTATCCTAAATATACAACCAAAGTGTATTTCTCTAGGTTTATTTTATTAAAGACATTGCTAACTTTTCTGGGTTATTATTTTCTACAACACTATTTTTATTTTCTTGAAAATTATTAAGGATATGAGAATCTTAAAAATAGTTTTCATCTTTCCTCAAAGGTTAATGCTAATTTGTGTATATGCACCTTGTCCTTCATGTGGTTCTATTGTGTGCTTGCTATATGCTCAGTACCTTATTCTATTTAGTACATTGGATTTTCTTATTCTCCTTTCAGATTTCAGTTAAACTCAGTTCAGTAGTTATGGACTCTGAAAGGTTCTCCTCTTTCCCACATTCTTGGTCCTACATTCAACTATCCCCTTCCCCCTCAGCCTCCCAGAATTCCTCTTTCTATCTATGCCTACTGGTCCCCTGTGTGTCTGTAAATCAGGCTAATACTAGTACCCCTCACACAGAGTTGCTGTGAGAGTTAAGAGAGGGTGTATAAATATATAGGCTCAGGACTGATTAGAAAAGAGCAAATACCTTAATTATCTATTATTGTATTGTATTGGCTATTGCTTCTTTTTGGGGGGTGGGGGGTGAGAAGAGGGGAGATAGTGAGACAAACTCCCACATATGCCCCTGACCTGGATCACCTGGAAACCCCATCTGGGGCTGAGCTATCCTCAGCACTTGAGGCTGACACTTGGACCAGCCCAGCTATCCTCAGCGCCCGGGGCCACACTTGAACCAGTAGAGCCACAGGCTGCAGGCAGGGAAGAGGGAGAGAATGGGGAGAGGATAGGGGGAAGAAGCAGGCAGTTGCTTCTCCTGTGGGCCCTGACTGGGATTCCAACCCAGGACATCCATATGCCAGCTGACCCTCTGTCCACTGAGCCACTGGCCAAGGCCTATTATTGTTTTAAAAATAAAAGATTTTTGGCCTGACCAGGCAGTGGCGCAGTAGATAGAGCATTGGACTGGGATGCAGAGGACCCAGGTTCGAGACCCCGAGGTCGCCAGCTTGACTGCGGCTCATCTGGTTTGAGCAAGGCTCACCAGTTTGAACCCAAGGTCACTCAGTATGCTATAGCCCCCCCAGCCGCTCCCCCATCAAGGCACATATGAGAAAGCAATCAATGAACAACTAAGGTGCCCGCAATGAAGAATTGATTTCTTATCTCCCTCCCTTCCTGTATGTCTGTCCCTATCTGTATGTCTCTCTGACTCTTTCTGTCACCAAAAAAAAAAAAAAAAAAAAAAGATTTTTGGCCTTGGCAGGTGAGTTCAGTTGGTAGTGACATCCCAAAACACCAAGGTTATGGATTCAGTTCCCAGTTAGGGTACATATAGTAAGCAACCAATGAAAGCTTTACTAAGTGGAACAAATGAATGCTTCTCTCTCTTTCTCTTTCTCTCTTTCTCTCTCCCTCCCTACACCCCTCTCTAAAATCAGTCAGTAAAATAATTTTATTTTAATTTATTGACTGATTTGAGAAAGAAAGGAAGGGAGAGAGAAACATTTATTTGTTGTTCCACTTATTTATTCATTCATTGTTTGATTCTTTTATGTGCCCTGACTGGGGATCGAACCTACAACTTTGGTGTATTGGGATGATGCTCTTCTAAACCAACTGTGCTACCCAGTCAAGCACACTGTGTATTATCTTTATAGATGTCTTTATTAAACTCTTCTGCAGTGACTTAAAACATAACACCTGCAAATTGCCAATTTACTTTAATGTAATTAAAAACACGAGATAGGGATTATGAAAAACAACACAATTTACAGATTGGTACTACTGACAAGTAACAGGCCCTTTATATACCAAGGCCTTATAGAGAAGATAGATTTTATTTATTTCTAAATTCTACTTATTGAAAACAAGCTAGCTCTTTAAGATAAGGGCTTTTTCTCTCACTCACCTCTGTATCCCCAGCAGTACCTTGCACAAAGAAAGCCCCCCCCTCCGTGACCTACTTAAAATCCACTTAGATCAAAAAATTGTCAAGGCCTAAAAATTGTAAATATGATCAGATTCTAATACCTGCAATAGTAGAAAGAATAGAGGCATAAAAATGACATGTGACGTCTAAAGGAATTCACAGACTGTCTTTAAATAAAACTCTTTTCTATATAAAACAACAAATCGAATAACTCAACTTCATCTGTTTTCCCTTTATCAACACCTCTTGTAGAGGAGAAGGAGATGAAAATTAAGAGGGCCAATGAGTTGCAAATTGTCTCTCAACATAAAATAAACTGATTTCATAGATCTTTAACAGACAATTTTTAAAGCAGGATTTTCATTTGGTTTATTCTAGGGGATAACAATTCCTTAGCTGGCATTTGCTAGGATTTCGTGATCTGTACATCTGATTTAGTTTGTACAGGAAATTGGAATATGTTGGAGAAGGAAGGCTAAAGGCAGGGCCAGCCCTAGGTGAGCTGGAATTTAGCAGGCACTGCTATAGGAAGGCTCTGACTTTGGTGTCTTCACTGACCTGCAGAAGAGTAAGCTACTTGAAGTCAGGAAACATCTATTTCATCTCTATCTTAATTGCCTAGCACAGTGCTTGGTACGTGAAATTCTTATCTGTAGTGCTAGTCCTTTCATAGTTAGCAGAAAAGGTTTCTGTTGTCTCAGCAGACAGAAGCCTCTGGCTGGATGGACATAGAAGGCACACTCACTCTCTTCTTCCCATCCTTAGAATACATTAAATCTTCCTAATGCTAGCTACCCCCAAATAATGTCTTTCCTTCCAGCCCCAGAAGGCTTGTGTGTTTGCATGCTTAGGAAGGGTAGTGAGAGGTAACTTCTCTCCACGTGCTCTAGCTTAAATTTCTGGTAAGCATATACTTGCTCTCTCATACCCAAACCCTAAAATGAGCTGGAAAACGGTTCAGGCCTCAGAACCTAGTTTTGAAGTTGGCTTACTGCTGTTGTCCTTCCTTCCTTCCTTCCCTCTTTCCCTCCCTTCCTCTTTCCTCCCTCCCTCCCTCCCTCCCTTCTTTTCTTCCTTCCTTCCTTCTCTCCCTCCCTCCCTCCACTCCTCCCTCTTCCCTCCTTCCCTTCCCTTTTTTTTAGTGAAGGCAGAAGGGAGAGAAATGAGAAGCATCAGTTATTCATTGCAGCACTTTAATTGTTCATTGATTGCTTTCTCATACCTGACTTGACTGAGGGGTTCCAGCTGAGCCAGTGATCCCTCGCTGAAGCCATTATCTTAGGCTCAAGCCAGCAACCTTGGGTCATGTCTATGATCCCACACTGAAGTGGGCGACCTCGGGGTTTCAAATCCGGGTCCTCCGTGTCCCAGGTCAATGCTCTATCCACTGTGCCACCACCTGGTCAGGCTGCTGTTGTTGCTCTTAAGAATTCTGTTCTAAATTAACGGAATCTTTTTTGTAGATTTCCAGGATATACTTACATAAAGCCCACCTTGGTTGCCTAAGTTAGAAAAAACACAGCTAAGGTCATCAAAAACTTCTCACTACATTCCTACTATGTGCCAAGAACTCAGTAGCCACTTTGTTAAAAATAAAACGAGTGGCTTCTAGTGTGTAGTTGGACTAAAGATTGTGGCAGTAGAATTGCGAACAGTAGCACGCATTATCTTCCATGGCCTTTATTTCTGAAATCCTTCCCTTCCCACCACTTACAGGGAAGAGTTTCCTTCCAAGCTACAACCATTTGACAGAATTGCAGTCTAAAGGGTTTCAACTGATTCTGATTGTGTCCTGCCATTTCTTCATTTTTTCCTTTAGTTTGCTTCCTTGCTTTTATTCAACTTACAATTGTATTTTATGACTCCAGAATGGACTCCTGCAAAACCTTAATAAATGTTTCTCAACTCTTCTTTTTTGGGCTAAACCAAGTTCTTTCCTTTTATTATAATAAAACCTACATACACACACAAAAAAAATCTACCCTCCTACAAGTTTAGGGTAACAGTCATGCCTTAGTGATTTACCCCATTAGGGTGTTGAAATTTAATTGCATTATTTCCACCTTTGTATTATTTCCAAACCACTAACTTCCTGAATGTCGTGCTTTGTTTTCTTAAATAAACTTTTCTAAGTAAAATTTGATTGACGTAAAAAAGAAACTTGTTTTCAAAGCAGGTATAGTTAAAGCGCTGAACCAGTTCCCTAACTGAAGAAACAGGTCATTATGATCTTAAATTTATTTTTTCTTAGTATATGAGATTTATCATTAATGGCTCTGATATTTTCATGTTTAAGTCTTATCTGTAGGGTCTTCTGTTTTCAGAGTTTTTAAAACCATGGAGTTATTTATCTCTAGTATTCTTCATTCCTGGCTTGTATTTAGTTTCAACTTTAGGATTTAAGCTTTACTTAGGTAAAAATCTTTTCACTACTATGGTTATTTAGTAGTTAGAAATAAATAAATGTCATTTCCCAGTATATTCTCTCATTCTTGTTATCTGTCAAGTTAAATGAATGGTAGACAATTTACGAAGTACATTTCTAGATTACAGAGATTTTCCCTGGGGAAATAAATATCCATCTCACTAAGTGTCCTTGCCAAGATAGTTAACTTCTTTCTTCTGTCCATATTATAATTTGATGACTTAAGAATGTTTATTTAAGCATACTCCATTCATGAGGTTATTTGGAGAATGAATTAATATTGGTAAACAGCTCATAGATTCTTGGATAAGGGATTCTATAGAAGTGCCACATAAACAAAACAACTCAACTGTTAAATATTAAGAAGGTGTTCTGTGACTTTGTTCAGAGGTTGCACCAATTGATCTGACACTTTTGTTATGCTGGCATGACTTAAAACCAAGTGTTTGGCAGCTGTACCTTGTTTTTACTGACCAGTACATGAAGTCACCACCCCTGCCAGTATATCATGCTTTCTGGTCACTCAGCTATTAACACACTGCCCCCCCAACCCTTTTTCTCTGCTTTTCACTTCCTGGCTAACCCATGTGCCTCCTGCAGAAGTTGCATTCTGGGTGCTCCTCTTGCATCTTGTGCTTCTGTCATAATCCTACTGGGCAGTTAGTGCTTGCTTGTTGGTGCGTTTCCCAGACCAGACCAGGAACATCTCAAAACAGAGACCATGTCTTGCTGTTTGTTGGGAGTCTCTTGCAGCTAATCCATGCTCTGTGACATTTATAGCAAGGATAGTCAATCAGCAGTGCTATATGACTGTCTGTCTGCACTTTCCCTGGAGCAGAGATACATGAGCGTGCCTGTGGAGATTTTGGTTAGGTGAATGAGAAGAGGCTGCATAACATACTGTTTAAGAGTGAGGACCCTGATGTCCCCACCACTTAGAAGAGCACTTGACATATAGGTGGCTCTCAAGAAGTCTTAGTTGAACTAACAACTTTTGTTTGAAGGAATAATGCTTAAAAATTATTGCGGTAAGAAAAATGTTGGCGAGGATGTAGAGCAACCAGGACCCTCATACATACTCTGCTGGTGGGAGCGTAAATGGTACAATCACATTGGAAACCTGTTTAGATGGCAGCATCCACTAAACCTGAACACATGATCCAATAATTTTGTTCCTAGGAATTCCAACAGGAATGCGTCCATATTTTTTACCAAAGTACATGTACAGTGTTCATAGCAGCACTCTTTGTAATAGACTACAATGTAAACTGCCAAATGCCCATCAGCAGCAGAGTGGATAAGCAAATTGGCGTATGTTCACACAATGGGACACTACAAACACATGATTATGAATCATATACAACCATTTAAATAAATCTCAGAACCAGGGATGAGCAAAAGAAGTCAGACTCAAAAGAGAACATATAGCATGGCTCCACTTATTTAAGAACAGGCAAAACTAAGGTAAGCTATTAGAAGTCACAAGAGGAGCAGTGACTACAAACAGGCACAGAGGACTCTGTTGCTAATTCTGGTTGCACATGCATGTTGAATTTGTGAAATTTGACCTGTGCATATTTGTGCATGTTTCTTTATTAAAAACTTTAAAAAAAAATTTTTTAAAGAAAAGGTATACGGACCTTGGATCCAGGCTACCTGGGAGTAAACCCCAGCTCTGCCACTTATTAGTTGTATAACTTGAATAAGTTACTTGTCCTTTCTGTGGGCTGTGTTCCTCATCTGTAAAAAGAGGCAGTAGATACTATGAGGTTACTGTAAGGATTAAATGACAGTATATTTCAGCTGTTTAGAACTGTGCCTAGCACATAGCACACACTCAGTAAATCTTAGTTATTGTTTTAAAGGGTACTGACCCTTAAGCAGAGTACATTAATACAGCAGTTTATTACCTCTTGTAGTATTTTAAGGGTAGCTATACAGAAATGTATATTGAAATGTTGGAGACCTAGTAGAAAGGATAATTGTAAGACGCTTGTGTTTCAAGTAGAAGACAGCCTGGAAAGGGCCTAGCATGAAGCAATTTAAAAGAAGCAAGGCTTGTATAATTTCTTGTGTTTATGTCTAAATACTTCTGTCATAGCAATGCGTTAGAGATACACAACACACTGAAGTTGTCAATGGATAGATGGTCCTGAGACTCTTCTCAGAAGAACCCTCTACAGACATCTCCCTAACACCTGGTTTGGTTCTAAAATGTTTTCAGGTTGGCTGTTGAGGTTTCCAAAGGAAATGCAATATGTTTTTAATTGACCCAAGGTTTTTTGTTTGTTTGTTTTCTGCAAGTCCATCTGTGTGTTTTTCCTTCAACACAAACAGATGTGCACACACATCTCCACACACAGATTCTACCCCTGTGCTCACCCGTGCTGGTGTTGCCCTCAAGTGTCTCAGTACCATGTTGGCTATCTTCAGAATTTCCAACCTTGAAGCATCGCCCCCTCTGCAGTGTCAGTTTACTCAGACTTCAAAAATTTCATGTAAACATGTTATTGTGCCTACTTTGAGTATTACGGGTCAGCACATCATTTCTCTCTTAAAATACAGGCCTAGTAAACCCCCAATTTCCACAAAAATGGAGGAGATCAATGGCATGGACGTTGCTAGACAACAGCTTTGTTCTTTAATTGAACTTTGTAGTTTGGGGACATGAGATCTTCCTTTTCTATTATGATTTACCTTGGCTAATTATATATGGTTTTACTGTGGATGGTTTCTTAAATTCCCACGAATAATTGGCAAGAATTTGAAGTTCTGTGGACATACCCATTGAGCACTTTACACAGAGAAGGAAAGAGGCAGAGAAGTGAAGAGACAGGTTTTAGAGTCAGACCTCTGCTCAGACCCTGGCCCTGGCTCTGGCTCAGCTGCTCTGTGGTTTTAGGGAAGATGCAGTCGCCTCGTCTGGGGGACTGAAACAGTACCTCCTGAATCACGTATGTGCATCCTGAAACACCTACCACAGTGTGACACATGCTATGTGATCAGCAACGTGTCACCTGTTATTCATATTTGCAATTTGTAGAATTCTGAGCTACCCCAATGATACATCACAACACAGGGAAGATACTATGTCTGCCATAAACTAGCCACAGAAGAGCAATTTAGAATCTACACCCCTCCAAAAAAAATCAGTCTTTATTTTGAGTTTCCTAAATTTGGTAAGTCTCCATGAAATTTCCATATGTAAGTAGACTTACTATTATTATTATTACTCCATTCTACTTGAGTCACTATTTGGGAGGCAACTGTCCTGTGGAGCCTTCCAGGTGGTCTGAGAGAACTGGTAACTGATGCAAATTGTCTGAGACTAGGCTGCCACAGCCTCAGGGTGTTACACACGGTCGTGGGCACTAAACGCCCTGCTTCTAGAATATAGAGTATTTGGGGGAAATGTGTATTTGTAGAAAATGTTAAGAGTACTTATTTAAACCTGACCTGTGGTGGTGCAGTGAATGAAGCGTCGACCTGGGAACACTGAGGTCGCCAGTTCAAAACCCTGCACTGGTCTGGTCAAGGCACATATGGGAGTTGATGCTTCTAGCTCCTCCCCCCTCTCTCTCTCTTTCTTTCTCACTCTGTGTCTCCTCTCTAAAATAAATAAATAAAAAGAAATTAAAAAAAAAGAAAAAAGAGTACTTATTTAATATAAAATCCTTTCATGTAGCTATATAGACCTTGGATTTAATAAGCCTCTGAGTTAAGTCAACTTTATTTGAAATGGTAATCTTTAAAGAAAGGCAAACCAATGGAATTCAATTTTAAAATGTTAACTTTGATGATATATAGGTGTGCTTTCTACACTTTAAATATTTATTTTACATATTCAGTTGTTTTAAGGAATATTTATTTTAGCTCCTACTACTCTATTTTTTTTTCATTAATTTTAATGGGGTGACATTAATAAATCAGGATACATATGTTCAAACAAAACATCCCCAGGTTATCTTATCATTCAATTATGTTGCATACCCATCACCCAAAGTTAAATTCTCCTCTGTCACCTTCTATCTGGTTTTCCCTGTGCCACTCCCCTCCTCCCTAACCCACCCTCTCTTCCCTCCCCCGACCTCGTAACCACCACACTCTTGTCCATATCTCATAGTCTCGCTTTTATGTCCCACCTATGTATGAAATCATGCTATTCTCAGTTTTTTTCTTTTTTGCTTATTTCACTCCATATAATGTTATCAAGGTCCATCCATTTTGTTGTAAATGATCTGATGTCATCATTTCTTATGGCTGAGTAGTATTCCATAGTATATATGTACCAAAGCTCTTTAATCCACTCGTCCTCTGACGGACACTTGGGCTGTTTCCAGATCTTTGCTATTGTGAACAATGCTGTCACTAACATGGGGGCACATTTCTTCTTTTCGAACAGTGCTATGGTGTTCGTAGGGCAGGGGTGCCCACACTTTTTCAGCTTGCGAGCTACTTATAAGATGACCAAGTCAAAATGATCTACCTACAATAAAAATGCAAAACATAAATTTATTTCTTCTATATTATCATTATTTAAGTTACTATTATTACTACTTAATATTGTGTATTCTTCTTTCATCTTTCTCCTTCTCAGCTCTCTTTTCAGAGGAAAGTCAATGTCATAGTTTTTATGAACACTCCGAAAAAGCCACTCCACATTTCCCTTCTTTGGAATAGCAATGGCGCACAGACAGATGAGGCAAACGCACTTAGAATATGACAGTAAAAAAAATCCCCTCCCATTCTGTATGAAAGTGGTAGGGGTTAGGCTTCTTACTCGGACCAGCTACAGCACTCATTTTTATACCCTTTGTTGTATTTAGTTTAAATAAATTGAAGGCTAACTACGCAGCAATGTAACTGAACAAGTTAGCGTGGTTTAACGCGCATGTGTAGGGTGTCAAAAGTTCAGACATCAGATTGGTTACCCTGTATGCCAATCAAAAGACAAATGTCTTTTTAATGTCATGCGATCTACCCGCACTTCCTTCGCGATCGACGTATTGAGAACCCCTGTCTTAGGGTATATTCCTAAAAGTGGGATAGCTGGGTCAAAAGGCAGTTCGATTTTTAATATTTTGAGGAATCTCCATACTGTGTTCCACAGTGGCTGCACCAGTCTGCATTCCCACCAGCAGTGCAGGAGGGTTCCCTTTTCTCCACATCCTCACCAGCAATTATTTTGTGTTGTTTTGCTGATGAGTGCCATTCTGACGGGTGTCAAGTGATATCGCATTGTGGTTTTAATTTCTATTCATTTCTTTTGCCCATTTTTTGATTGGATTGTTTGTCTTCCTGGTGTTGAGTTTTATAAGTTCTTTATAAATTTTGGTTATTAACCCCTTATCAGACGTGTTATCGAATATGTTCTCCCATTGCGTGGTTTGTCTTTTTATTCTGTTCTTATTGTCTTTAGCTGTGCAAAAACTTTTTAGTTTGATATAGTCCCATTTGTTTATCCTTCTTTTTATTTCATTTGCCCGTGGAGATAAATCGGCAAATATATTGCTGCGACAGATGTCGGAGAGCTTACTGCCTATTTTTTCTTCTAAGATGCTTATGGTTTCACGGCTTACATTTAAGTCTTTTATCCATTTTGAGTTTGTTTTTGTGAATGCTGTAAGTTGATGGACTAGTTTCATTTTTTTTCAGGTAGATGTCCAATTTTCCCAACATCATTTGTTAAAGAGGCTGTCTTTACTCCATTGTATGCTATTTCCTCCTTTGTCAAATATCAGTTGTCCATAAAAGTGTGGGTTTATTTCTGGGTTCTCTGTTCTGTTCCATTGATCTATGTGCCTGTTCTTATGCCAGGACCAGGCTGTCTTGAGTACAATGGCCTTGTAGTAAACCTTGATATCTGGAAGAGTGATACCTCCTGCTTTATTTTTTCTTTTTAAGATTGCTGAGGCTATTCATGTTCTTTTTTGGTTCCATATAAATTTTTAGAATATGTGTTCTATATCTTTGAAGTATATCATTGGTATTTTAATTGCATTGAATTTATAAATTGCTTTGGGTAATATAGACATTTAATGATGTTTATTCTTCCTAACCATGAGCACGGTATATGCTTCCACTTGTTTTTTCTTCCTTGATTTCTTTTATCAATGTTTTATAATTTTCCGAGTATAAGTCCTTAAACTCCTTGGTTAAATTTACTCCTAGGTACTTTATTTTTTTGGTTGCAATAGTGAAGGGGATTGTTTCCTTAATTTCTTTTGCTGACAGTTCATTGTTGGTATATAAAAAAACCTCTAATTTCTGAGTAGTAATATTATATCCTGCCACCTTGCTGAATTCATTTATCAGGTCCAGTAGTTTTTTGACTGAGACTTTAGGGTTTTCAATATACAATATCATATCATCTGCAAATAATGACAGTTTTACCTCTTCTTTTCCAATTTGGATGCCTTTTATTTCTTCTTCTTGTCTGATTGCTGTAGCTAGGACTTCCAGAACTATGTTGAATAAGAGTGGTAAAAAGGGGGCACCCCTGCCTGGTTTCTGATCCTAAGGGGATTGCTTTTAATTTTTGCCCATTTAGTATGATGTTTGCTGTGGGTTTGTTATAGATGGCCTTTAACATGTTAAGGAATGTTTCCTGTATTACCACTTTACTGAGGGTTTTGATCATGAATGGGTGCTGGATTTTATTAAATGCTTTTTCTGCATCTATTGAAATTATCCATGTGATTTTTGTCCTTCCTTTTGTTTATGTGATGAATCACATTGATTGATTTGCGAATATTGAACCAGCCTTGCCTCTCCAGAATAAATCCCACTTGATCATGGTGTATGATTTTTTTCATATATTGCTGGATCCGGTTGGCTAATATTTTGTTGAGAATTTTAGCATCTAAATTCATCAGGGATATTGGCCTATAATTTTCTTTCTTTGTGTTGTCTTTGCCTGGTTTTGGGATCAGAATTATGCTCGCCTCACAAAAGGAGTTTGGAAGTCTTCCTTCCTCTTGAATTTTTTGAGATAGCTTGAGGAGGATAGGAGTTAGTTCTTCTTTGAATTTTTGGTAGAATTCACTTGTGAAGCCATCAGGCCTAGGACTTTTCTTTTTTGGGAGTTTTTTGATAACTGTTTCAATCTCCTTTGTTGTAATTGATCTGTTTAGGTGTTTTGATTCTTCCAGATTGATTTTTGGAAGATTATATGATTCAAGAAATTTGTCATTTCACCTAGGATGTCTAATTTTTTGGCATAGAGTTCTTCATAGTATTTTCTTAAAATGCTTTGTATTTCTGTTGTGTCAGTTGTTATATCTCTACTGTCATTTCTAATTTTATTTATATGGGTCCTCTCTCTTTTTTTCTCGGTGAGTCTAGTTAAAGGTTCATCAATCTTGTTTACCTTTTCAAAGAATCTGCTCCTAGTTTCATTGATCTTCTGTATTGTTTCTTTAGCCTCTATGTCATTTATTTCTGCTCTGATCTTTATTATTTCCTTCCTTCTACTAGTCCTGGGCTTTATTTGCTGTTCTTTTTCTAGTTCTTTTTGATGCAGGGTCAGGTTGCTTATTTGAACTTTTTCTAGCTTCTTTTGGTATACCTGTAATGCAATGAACTTCCTTCTCAGTACTGCTTTTGCTGTGTCCCATAAATTTTGAGTTGATGTATGCTCATTATCATTTGTTTCTAGAAACTTTTTTATTTCTTCTTTGATCTCATTGTTAATCCATTCATTATTTAATAACATGCTATTTAGTTTCCAAGTGTTTGAGTATTTTTCATTTTTTCTTTTGTGGTTAATTTCTAGTTTCATGGCATTGTGATCAGAGAAAATGCTTGATATGATTTCAGTCTTCTTAAATTTGTTGAGACCACCTTTGTGTCCTATCATGTGGTCTATCCTAGAGAATGTACCATGAGCACTTGAAACAATTGTATATTCTACTGCTTTAGTGTGAAAAGTTCTGAAGATATCTATTAAATCAGGTTGATCTAATGTATTTTTTAAGTCTGGTGTTTCTTTGTTAATTTTCTTTCTTGAGGATCTATCCAGTGATATTAGTGGGGTATTGAAATCCCCTACTATGATAGTATTGCTATTAATCTCGCCCTTTATATCCATCAAAGTCTGCTTTATGTATGTCGGGGCTCCTATGTTCAGCGTGTAGATATCTATAATGGTTATATTTTCCTGTTGAATTGTTACCTTTTTCATTATGTAGTGTCCTTCTTTATCTCTTACTACAGCCTTTGTTTTAAAGTCCATTATGTCAGATATAAGTATTGCTACCCCGACTTTATTTCCATTTGCATTTGCATGAAATATTTTTTTCCATCCATTTACCATCAGTCTATGTGCATCTTTTGTTTTAAGGTATGTCTCTTGTAGACAGTATATATATGGGTCCTGTTTCTTTATCCACACAGCTACCCTATGTTTTTTGATTGGATCATTTAATCCATTTACATTTAAGGTTATTATTGATATGTAGTTGTTTATTGCCATTTTATTCTTTAAAGCTGTATTCTTCTTTTGCTATATTCTTTCCTCCCTTTAAACTGTTCACAACAGGTCCCTTAGCATCTCCTGCAGAATTAACTTGGTTTTAATGAATTCCCTGAGGTTTTCTTTGTCTGAGAAGCCCTTTATTTCTCCTTCAATTTTAAACGTTAGCCTTGCTGGATAGTGTAGTCTTGGTTGTAGGTTCTTGATCTGCATTACTTTGAATATATCTTGCCATTCCCTTCTGGCCTCAAGTGTTTCTGTTGAGAAGTCTGATGTCATCCTTACGGGGGCTCCTTTATAGGTGATAGCCTTTTTTTCTCTAGCAGCTTTTAAAATTTTCTCTTTATCACTTAGCTTTGGTATTTTAACTATGATGTGTCTTGGTGTAGATTTCTTTGGGTTTCTCTTTAATGGAGTTCTCTGTGCTTCTTGCACGTATGAAACATTTTCCAGTCTTAATTTAGGGAAGTTTTCTGCTATGATTTGATTGAACAAAGTTTCTATTCCTTGATCTTTCTCCTCTTCTTTGGGAACTCCTATGATACGGATGTTATTTCTCTTTGTGTTGTAACAGAGGTCCCTTAGAGTTTCCTCGGATTTTTTGAGTCTCTTTTCTTTTTTCTCTTCTGCTTCTGTGCCTTTGTTTATTTTGTCCTCTAACTCGCTGATTCTATCCTCTGCTTCATCCATCCTGCTTTTAATTTCTTCCATTGTGGTCTTCAGGTTTTGATACTATATTTGTCATTTCTGATTCTTTTTTATTATTTCCATTTCCTTTTTTATAGTAGTTATCTCTTTATTTAGGTGTTCGTAATGACTATCCATTGTTGCTCTAAGCTCTTTGAACATCCTAACTATCATTATTTTAAACTCTGCATCAGGTAGTTTTCTTATATCTGATTCATTCAGGTCCTTCTCTGGGGATTTCTCTTGATTCATTTGGGTTGCATTTCTCTGCCTGATCATATTGTCTGCGTGTAAGAAGAGTTTGGCTACTGGAGTCCAATGGATGTTGCCTCTGTGTTCCCTAGGTGTGGTCTGTCTACAGGCCCATCACCCCCTCTGCCGCTCCCTAGGGCAGATGGGTGTGGGTGTTGTCGGTGCCGGCCTTGGCTGCTGAGGTCTCTGCCTCACCTCTGCAGGAGGGGCTGTGTTCTCATGCCAGGCTCTATAAGCCTCAGCCGGTCTCGGCCTTCGCCCCTCTCCAATGGGTGGGACCGTGCACCACACTTGGGCCATGACCCTGGGCGCCAAGGGCAAGGGTGAGCACTTTTGCTTAGCTGCGGGTCCCTGTCAGCCTGTTCCTCCAGCCGGCAGGGGCTTTTGGTGCATGCTCAGCTGCTAGCCTGGGCCAGAAGCCCCGCCCCCTGCCAACCTCGGCTCCTTGGCTGGGCAGGGCTATTGCTGTGCACTCAACTGCTGGGCTTCTGTCCCACTCCTGCCATCCTCGGCTCCTCGGCTGGGTGGGACTGTTGCTATGTGCTCAGCCGGGCACTGTGCTTCCGTTCTGGCCCCGCCAAACTTGGCTCCTCGGCTGAGATGGGCTGCTGTTATGCGCTCAGCTGTGCTCTGGGTTTCTGCCCCATCTCTGCGGGCAAAGCTGGTTCAGGCAGGGCTTTAAGCCCTGGAGGCTGGGTGCGGTCACGTGCCTACTTGCCCCTGCCCAGCGGCGGATCTCCGCCCGTTTCCCCCACAAGTGGGATAGCAGGTGGGTAGCAGCCACCAGACCACTTTCGCATGCCCTTTTGCCCCGGCTGGGCTAGACCTAGCTCACGCCAGCTGGCTCGGCCTCTGCCCCCGCTGGCGGAACTGCGCTTCCGTGTCACGTGGCCCCCCGCCCTCCAGCAAACCCTCAGCAGTGTGGTTGTGGGCGCTGCAGCTCAGACCCTAACACTCCATACTGTAGTCCTGAGAGCTTCTTCCTTTTAAGCGACTGTGCTCTAATTGCCACAGGGGAGCCTGTTTGTCTGGTGTCCTGCTTCCCCTTGCTGGTTCCAGGGGAAATATTGTTTCAGATTTGTGTAGTTACTCAGCCCAGGGTTTAGGGTGGCTGTCCCTCAAAGCTTTTCTCCCTGTGCCTTTCAGACTGCACTCTCTACCTGCTGCTCCATTCCTGTCTTCTCTCCCTGTGTCCCGGAGTCCCGGGTCAGTGGTTGTGAGAGAGGTTTTCTGTGTCATCCCTTTAAGAATCCTGGGCCTGAGACAACTGTCTCTTTCTCACAAACAGTATCCTAACCTGTTTCCCAGATAAATACTGTCCAAATGCCTCTTCTAGGCTCTGGGGCTATAGGCTGGGGTTTTGTTCCTGGGACCCAGGTCCCTACCCTTCTGCTAGCCTCTCTTCCCGCCACACGAGTCTCTCCGTGCTGCCTTTCGCTCTGGGGAACTGGGCAGCCTTTTCCGCGTTTTTGCTTTTCCTACCAGTCTCAATGTTGCTTCTTCAGTGTTCCCTGGTTGAAAGGTCCTCTCAGTCCAGTTCAACGTTGGTTTATCCAGATGATGGTTCTTAAAAATCAAGTTTTAATCCACTTTGGTTCTGGGAGTTGGAAGTTGGTACGTCCACTTACTTCATCGCCATCTTGCCCCCATCTACTCTTTTTTTTAAGAGAGAGAGAAACGGGGACAGACAAGTAGGGAGAGAGATGAGAAGCATCAATTTATAGTTACAGTACCTTAGTTGTTCATTGATTGTCTTGTCCTGAGTCGGCACTCCAGCGAGCAAGTGACCCCTTGCTCGAGCCAGCGACCATAGGGTCATGTCTATGATCCCACGCTCAAGCTGGTGAGCCACACTCAAGCCGGATGAGCCCACACTCAAGCTGGTAGCCTCAGGGTTTCAAATCTGGGTTTTCAGCATCTCAATTTGAAGTTTTATCCACTGTGCCACTGCCTAGTCAGGCTTCTACTACCCTTGATTAAACTGAGAAGTAGGACAATATGTTTGAAAAAACACTATCCTGAATGTCAAAAGACCCGGCTCCTAGCCCTGTACTTTCAGCAGGATCACTTCGCATCCCTGGAGATCTTAAAAGGATGATGTTTTTTCATTCAATAAACAGTTTTTGTTTTGTTTATATCAGAGCTGATTTTCTCTTTTTCAAGTCCAACACATCCTGATTTTAATCACTGCACTCACCGTTTTCTATGTGCTGGGTGAAAAGATAGCCTAAGGGAATCTGGGAACCCTTCCACACCCTAGAGCACTCGAGCCAGTGGGAAAGTAATGAGCCAGGGAGAGAGAAAACGCACAGCCTCTGAAAAGACCACTAACAATACAGTGCATTGATTGTATTTTTTTAATATATATTAATGAAATCTGTTTCTTAGCTGAAGTAAACATGAAAGGAAGAAGTGAGGACCAAGAGCTCAGGATCTGGATCGTAGTTACAGATTTAAAATCCTGGTTCTGCCATTCATTTAGCAAGTCATGTACTCTCCCTGAGTTTCCATCTCCTCATTTGTAAAACCCATCTCTCAGAATTGCAATGAAGATCAAATATGATAATATGTGTAAAATAAAAAGAAATCGTGGCATACAAAATAAATCTAGTACTGTGAACTAACTGTAGTAGTAGATTTTATCACTGTGGACATTTACTTGAACCACACCTATATGGATTTGGGAGAACAGGTAATGTTTACTTTGCAAAAAAAATTCCACTTCTGATTCTTTTGTTCTGTTTCATCATACTTTACTACAATTATTTGCTTAATGTCTGAGTACTCCCACTAGACCAGGGGTGCTCAATACGTTGATCATGATCTACTGGTCGATCGCAAAGGAAGTGTGGGTAGATTGCATGACATTAAAAAGACATTTGTCTTTTGATTGGCATACAGGGTAGCCAATCTGATGTCTGAACTTTTGACACCCTATGCATGTGCGTTAAACCACGCTAACTTGTTCAGTTACATTGCTGCGTAGTTAGCCTTCAATTTATTTAAACTAAATACAACAAAGGGTATAAAAATGAGTGCCGTAGCTGGTCCGAGTAAGAAGCCTAAAACCTACCACTTTCATACAGAATGGGAGGGGATTTTTTTCACTATGTCATATTCTAAGTGCGTTTGCCTCATCTGTCTGTGTGCCATTGCTATTCCAAAGAAGGGGAATGTGGAGCGGCTTTTTCGGACTGTTCATAAAAACTATGACATTGACTTTCCTCTGAAAAGAGAGCTGAGAAGGAGAAAGGTGAAAGAAGAATACACAGTATTAAATAGTAATAATAGTAACTTAAATAATGATAATATAGAAGAAATAAATTTATGTTTTGCATTTTTATTGTAGGTAGATCATTTTGACTTGGTCATCTTATAAGTAGCTCGCAAGCTGAAAAAGTGTGGGCACCCCTGCAATAGCCTATAAGATCCTTGAAAAAGGAGCTATGTCTCTCTCATCCACCCCTAAACACATGATTAGCACAAGGTTTAGCTTCTTGTTTCTGTGCTAGCAACCAGGGTAGGCTCCCCAGCTCCCCATGCATGGCAGATCAGGTGGTAACAGGGGTTTGGGTACAAGGAAGACAAAAATAGGAGGTGAAAATAAACAGGTGTTCCTCAGTCCATTCCCTCTGGATCAGTGTGAAGGTTAAAGGGCTGAAATATGAGGTGACATATGAAAAGTATCAGAATTAAGGTCAACAAAGGTGTTTCTGGTTCTGGTTCTCTCAACAAGAAATGAGAGACAGGAATAACAGCCTGGAGCCCAGGCACAGCCAGGCAGATGAGAATGACTTCATCCAAAAGTTCAGAGCACATTTTAATACCTTTGATGTTTATGGGTTTTTTGGGGAACATTTTAAGTGAGTAATCTGTGTTTTAATGTCTCTGTATACAAGTACATTTCCCCCCATTACTCATTTACTGAATTTGCATTCAATTATGTACGCAAATTAAAGTCATACAGGCCCTTTTTGATTCGTCCTAACAACTGAGCAGAATAGCTGAGAAGTGCTCCAACAACAATATTCTTATCTATAAAACAAGTTTCTGTCCCCAACCTGATGATCATGGATCTGACCAGTATGAAGCAGATTTATAGCCTTTCAGAATAATGAAGACATTTTGGCGATTGTAACAGCTCAATAAAGAGGCCAGGCAGAGAATGGGAAGGCTGGTCTAGGGCAGGAGAACATTGTTAATAAAAGAAAGACCTGCAACAGATGACCTGAAATTTGGTTAGTCTTGTAAGATACGGAGGTCAGCTTTCCAGCACTACCAAAAATGAAGAAATATTTCCAGGCAGGGACAAAGTTTCCCCAAGGAGATGTGCTGCATGACAAATCTAGTGGGTGTTATATTGCTCTCTCTCAATCCTGTCTTTTAATAATGCAAGTTCATTTTTGCCAGATCACTCATAGGTAGGTGTGAATTCAAGTAACTGTTGAGTAGGTCTGCTATATGTGTCTTTCAACAACAAAGAAACAGTCTCTGAAAGAGAAAAAAACATGTCATAAAATCTGTCACATTCAAATTGTTAAAAATTATTGGTATAGCCCTGGCCTAGCTAGTAGCTCAGTTGATGAGAGCATCATCCCGATACACCAAGGTTGTGGGTTCGATCCCAGTCTGGGTACATACAAAAATCAACTAATGAATGCATAAATAAGGGGAACAACAAATCGATATTTCTCTCTCTCATTCCCTTCCTCTCTCATGCTCTCTCTAAAATCACTAAATAAAATAAAAATTAAAAAATTATTGGTATAGATGTAGAGTCTTAAAGATGTCAACTCTAAACTAGTACTGTACTACTATTTAAATGTTTGACTCTGATGTCTTCGAAAAAAATCACAAAGAATTCAAATAGAAATGATATTTTTCTTGGAATAGAGTCTATATTTAGTAACTTAAATTAAAATATATTTAAAACAGGAATGAATGAACCAATTTTTAATATAAGCCGAACTCATAATTCTTAAATCCCTTCAGAAAGTTTCAAGTTGATTAAATATGTATAAAGATATAACTGCTGATGTTGAGCTGCCTAGATAATTTATCCTTTGATTTATAACAACACTGTGTACCTGTTTGCATGCTCTTTTGAATGCATAATGCTGAGCTGTGGTGTATGGTTTCTATCACCTTCACTTCTAGTTGGCAACTAGTAATAATTGGAGACTTTTTTTTTTTGTATTTTTCTGAAATAAGCAGCAGAGAGGCAGAGAGACAGACTCCCACATTCGCCCACCAGGATACACCTGGCAAGCCCACCAGGGGGTGAGGTGATGCTCTGCCCATCTGGGTCTTTGCTCTGTTGCAACCAGAGCCATTCTAGCGCCTGAGACAGAGGCCATGGAGTCATCCTCAGTGCCTGGGCCAACTTTGCTCCACTGAAGCCTTGGCTGTGGGAGGGGAAGAGAGAGATAAAAAGGAGAGGGGAAAGAGCAGAGCAGATGGGCGCTTCCCCTGTGTGCTCTGGACAAGAATTGAACCCGGTACATTCACACACCAGGCCAACACTCTACCACTGAGCCAACCAGCCAGGGCGGAGACTTATTTTTAATCAACCATGGTACCTGGCATAGACATCCTATTTAAAAAAACTAAATAGTTTAAGAAAAATTCCAGATGTATTTATGCTAAGTTATACTAAAACATAATTTCAGCAAAGAAGACAGTCCAGATTCCAGGGATGGGGGATAGAGAAAAATAGAAACTATCATTAAATTGTAATTTTTTTTTTCATTTTAGAGAGGAGACACAGAGTGAGTGAGTGAGAGAGAGAAAGGGGGGAGGAGCTGGAAGCATCAACTTCCATATGTGCCTTGACCAGACCAGTGCAGGGTTCTGAACTGGCGACCTCAGTGTTACCAGGTCGACGCTTTATCCACTGCGCCACCACAGGTCAGGCTAAATTGTAATCTTATAATAATTTCCTTCAAGTAGAAATTTTCAGTATGCGCATTCCTTTAGTTGTCTTTGCAGTAAAAGGAAGAGAATGGATGGGTCTGATGCTGGCTTACTATAGGACTTTTAGATGTTTTAAAGAGGTCAAAAGATATGTATCAATAGCTTGCATTCTGCTTATTTTATTTGCATAATCTTGTTCAAACATCATCAAAGCAGGGCTGATGTGGAAATCCAGGACATCCTTTTTAGATGTATAACATGTTTAAGGAAGGTTTTCATTTATAAAACTGCCAATTCAACACTCTTGATTTGGCCTGCTCACTTTTTTACTTGTGCACATCTCTCTTCAGTCCTCTCTTGGACTGTTTATTTTGGGCAAACTGAAGATATATTTCTCTACTTACACCACCCCTCTATTTCTGTCATTGTATCTAATGGTACCAATTGAAGTTCCTCAGTTCCCAGAGCCTAACCAGGGCTCCAGTGTAGGATGAGGTGCTTGCAGCTCTTCCTCGCTTCAGCTATCACCCTAATTTCCAAGGAAAAGCAACATAGGAGTGAGAGAGGGATCACAGGGCAGTATGTATTATGTACATCACTCCCTCCCAGTTGCAAATGCAGGCTATGAAATTGCCTCTACATTCAGATCTGAAAATACACAAGTGGACCAGAAGTCCCGACTCTTCTATAAATGTTGCTTTCTGCTCCAGCTAGCTGGTGGCTGGGACCATGCTATTACACTACCTGCCTCCTGTGACTCAACCCACACTAGAAAATCTGCTCAGTCTGGATAGTTGCACAACATGTAGAATGACGTGAGATAAAGCTCAGGACAGACACAAGCCAGCTGCTGTCATCTTAGTGTGACATTGGTATCAAATTCTGGACTTGGCCCTGCATCTGGTTTAGAGGGTTAGGTTGGGGAGGGAGCCAACCTTGGCATGTCTTTCTTATCCTTACTTTAAAAATATTTTAAAATTGATTTTAGAGAACAGGGAAGGAGGAGAGAGAGAGATAGAGAATCATTTTGTTGTTCCACTTATTTGTGCATTCATTGGTTGATTCTTGTGTGTGCCCTGACTGGGGATCGAACTCATAACCTTGGTGTATAGGGATGAAACTCTTAACTAACTGAGCTACCCGGCCAGGGCTTTACCCTTATTTCTTACTTTCCTTTCTCAGCTCCTCTGTGGATTCTGTATGATCAGATCCTTCTTTCTGTGACTTCATTACAATGATAAGCACCCTTAGGTAGAAAATGACAATCATCATTTTTTCCCTGGCACTGCCAGTCTATAGGCCAAAAAAGTTTGAGAACCACGTCTTTAAAAAGAAAAACCATTATGGACCTGGCCAGCTTGCTCAATGATAGAGTATTAACCAACATGTGGAAGTCCTGGGTTTGATTCCCAGTCAGGGCATACAGGATAAGTGACCATCTGATTCTTCCTTCACCCATGTTTGTTCTCTCTCTCTCTTTTCTCCTCCCATAGCCATGGCTTGATTGATTCGAGCACATTGGCCTTGGGCACTGAGGATGGCATTGTGGATGGAGCGTCTGCCCCAGAAGCTAAAAATAGCTCAGTTGTGAGCATCGGCCCCAGATGGGCAGAACATTGGCCCCAGGTGGGGGTTGCTGGGTGGGGGTGCATGCAGGAGTCTATCTCCCTTCCTCTCACTTAAGAAAAACAAACCACTATTCTACAAGAATCAGATAGGCAAACACGAGAGAACGCATAGCCCCTGAAATTTGGCTATACATTTCTCATTCCTTGTTTTTCTGGGCAAATGGTCCTCCCCGAAAAGGATTTCCCCTAGCTCTCCACTGTGACTTCCCTTTTCGTTCTCAGTAGCATTATGTGACCCCCCCCCCAAAGCAGAGGCTGTCTTGTCTTTGCATCTATTCCAGTCATCAACAAAGGTGACCTACCATCTATGAGACACTTAATAGCAATCTGTCACTAAATGATAATTATTTTTTATTCGTTTCCCCCTAAGTTGTAATGATGAGCAAGATAATAATGCCCTATCTATCACTGACTTTTTATGGGCACTGTAGAGGAGGGAAAACTTTTCTTTTTCTCTCTTGTCTCCTACGTTCTCCTCAGGGGTACTATAGATATGACTGACAAAAGACATTAACAAGAGAAAATAAACAGAAGCTTATTAACATGTGCATCACACATATACATGAAAGTACTCAATGATGAGTTACTCAAAGAAGTGGTTAGAACTTAGCCGTATATATAATATAACCTTAACAGAACAAGGTAAAGGACTTTGAGCTTCTAGAGTGGCCAATTGTGGGAAACCAGATATATGGGAAACTAATGGAAGATGAGTGTTAGTCAAGTTTGTTATATAGATTCCTATGGTGCCTTCTCCAGGCTGATTAACTGGTGGTTAACTTCTGTCCTTCCTTATACGAGAGGGGAGGGGGGACATCTTTACATATCCATGTCCTGCTTTTAGGCAAACGGGAGGGCAGAGAGCTTTTCTTGTGTCTGCTTCTTTTCAGTTGTCTTCATCTCAAAATAACCCTTATGCCAATGTGGCGTGTTCTGGGTGGTACAATCTGCCTCCCCTCAGCACCTTGCACATGATTTGCGCACAGCAGGTGCTTAGTGAACATTTAATGAACTCCGATGAAAGCAAGGGCAACCTCCATTCTTCTAACTGGAGTCTGCCTAAATAATTTACCCTGCACAACAGAGTAAATAGATGGAAAGCTTTGTGAGGTTCAGGCAGAGCCCAGAGGAAGATGCTGTCTGAGCCAGGAGGCCCGGGCTCTATTCAGCCAGCTTTGCTTCTACTTTGCCTGGAGGGACCCCTTTATCTTCTTTCTGGATGTTGGGGATATATAATCAAGTGATGGCTATAAAAGCACTTGGAGAAAAGTATAAAGCAGCATATGAATACAAGGTGTTATTTCTGGTACAAGCTCTAGTAGCAAAGTATTATAATTAGCATTCAGTAAATACTGACTAGTAGTGTTACTGTTTATTCCTCCCCCCTTAATAAGTAAGCTCTAATACTCGTGTAATACTTCCCCACAGGTATGAATTAGGAGCCGCTCTGTTTATTGGATGGTCAGGAGCCTCACTCTGCATAATTGGTGGTGTCCTATTTTGCTTTTCAATATATGACAACAACAAAACACCCAGGTATGAAAACCAAACAAAATGACCTGTTAAAAAGTACAATACTATTCTGAATTACTATGTGTGGGACAAATTATAGTTTAAGATTCTTAGAAACTTCAAAAACCCATATTTGAGAAAGGTTAGCAATATATAGTAAATATTAAACATAGTAAATATTGTATGAATAGAATATAGTCATCATCCTTATATCCCAAAGCTATTTCTGAAAGTGAAAAATATGAAAAAAATAAAAATACAGGGGCCTCATCATAATTTTCACATAGAAATTGCTGATGAAGGTCGCTACAGTCTCCTAGGGTCCAGGAAGATGAGTTTTAAATAATAGTTTTAAAGGAGAATCACTGAACAAATGAAAAAACCCTTTCTTCTACAGAGATTCTTTGTCAGTAGCATTTCAGAAATGACTGAAATATTTCTTAGGAAAAAAGCTAACTAAAAGTGATCAGGGAGACAAAGAGCTATGACAGAAATAGAAGGAAATGATTTCTTCCTATTTTTGTTTGCCCTACATGTAAAACTTAATCTACCGAACTGTTTTGCCTTTCAGAATGGGATACACATATAATGGGGCCACATCTGCCATGTCTTCTCGGACAAAGTATCATGGTGGAGAAGGAAATATTAAAACCACAAACCCTTCAAAACAGTTTGATAAGAACGCTTATGTCTAAAAAGAGTACTTCTCCTACAAGCCATGTCTTGAGTTTGTTACAAAGGTGAACCATTCACAAAATCATCCCATCAAGATCCTCCTGTAATTAATACTCAAACTATTTTTAAAATACGAATTTGAAGAATTTGTTGATTGTATGGATGTAAATGTTCTTACATAGTTATATACTAATCATTTTCTGTTGTAGCTTTCTATAAAAAATAAACAGGTTTATTTACAGGATTTGTATATATTTTATACATTTATAGCACATGTATTTAGCACCGAAGGGGTGTCAAGAAGTATTTTGTAAAGTAACCTTAATTATACAGATCTTATAGTCTTTGTCCCCATTCCTATGTTTATTTCTTCATATATTTAACAGAAAGTGTATAAGGAGTTGTGTCTTATAAACAGTATGTGGGTAAACTGAGACTTTTCATCAAAAGATGTATGGGTTGAATGGACATGTTCCTGGCTCTGTGTAGTGACTTCTTGTTTCTTACACCTGTCCGCCATTACTCAAGGAAGGGCTTATGGGACCAAGATGTTATGGCCCGTTACCTGGCTCTTTGCCTTACATAAATGCTTAGGCTTCTCTGATATAGAAACTATATAGATTCTGAGGCAGAGCAGCAGCAAGAGCAGAGCTGGAAATGCTGGTCATAACTGACTGGGAAGCCAACAAAGTAAGTCCTGGAGCCCACATGGTACCGGCTTCATACAGAGCCGACAGACCAAGCTTTGACGCCCCTTAGGTCCTATGTGTGGAACTAACTGGGTAATGGAGAGACCATTTGTCAGATATGTAAGTTGCTCCAGTTGTTTCGAAACAAAGACAATGATTTATTCCTAGAATCGGCCCTGTTGCCACATGGCCTGCACTGTTGTGCACACTTTACCTGCCCTGACTCACTTCATCCGCACGGCCGCCCACTTAGGTGAAATACTATTAGGATCCTGAATTGACAGAGGAGGAAATGAAAGAAGGTAACTTGCCACAGTGAGTGACAAAACAAGGACTTAGCACTGAGGCGGTCTAGTGTAAAACATGTAGTTGCAAGCTTTGGCTAAGAGTTGGAATCCGTGTTACCAGTGAGCAAGACACCTCTGATACTAATCAGAGCATGGGTAAAAATATCACTTTCCTGAAGCCTGAAGACCAAAAAGGGAAAAGAGAAAAAAACACATTGTTTGGAAGAGCTCAATGGAAAAAAAATGAAATGAACACACTTGTTACCCAAAAACTTACACACACACACACACACACACACGAACAGAAAACAATAAAGGAAAATTAAAGGAAAATTAAGTGCGACAGGTCAGCGTAAGGACAGGGTTTTGTGAGTCTGTGTTTAAAACAAATTTTAAAATTGCATAGCTGTGCTAGTGAAGATACTACTTAGATTGTACTGTGGAATTCAGGGAGAAGAGGGAGGGAAAGTACAGAAAAGCTGCCAGTAACCAGAAAGGCGCGTGCTGTGCCTCAGTGAGGGAAGTACAGGCGATGGGCCAGCGGCAAGGGGCAAACCAGATGTGGTAGGACAAAATGATAGGACTACACAGATAAGGACTGGCCTTCACAACACAGATGAAGCGACTTAATTTAAATGTTGGGTCTACTTAGCGGAAGTTCATGGCATTTCCCCAAACACTTCCACGGCAGGCACAGAAAGTAAAACTGACACCTGATTTAAAGCCTGTTCTTCACTTTCTGGTTGTATGCCCTTCAGTAAGTTACATAGTAACTGTTTCTCACATTTTTAGGATGAGGAATACAGTAATAACTATGTCTCAAAGTTCATCTAATTAAATGAACTAATAGTGCATGTTTTTAAAAAAAGTTCATCTAATGAACCAATAATGCATGTTAAAATAACCACCACATAGCCCATGTTCCTGTGTGACTTCTCAGTATGTTTTTTTTTTTAATTCATTTTAGAGAGGAGACACAGAGTGAGAGAGAGAGAGAGAAAGGGGGGAGGAGCTGGAAGCATCAACTCTCATATGTGCCTTGACCAGACCAGTGCAGGGTTTTGAACTGGTGACCTCAGTGTTCCCAGGTCGACACTTTATCCACTGCGCCACCACAGGTCAGGCCTCAGTATGTTTTTGTAGGTTGCTTATCTCTGTCCTACTGAATGAAAATGTGATTCGGCTTTTATTAAAACTTTTAGAAACTTACATATAGAGTATGTACATTTGCATAAAGTGGCCCCTGTAGCAAGTTTTTAAAAGGATGACAGTGAACTACAATTAAAAGGATGGGAGGAGGGGAGATAGAAACATAAATTGTTCTAACTTTAGATCAGATCCAACACGGCAAGCTTGAATCCCCTAGCAAGATTAAATTTAGCTCAGAAACTATTTCTAATAACTCAGCCACAGTCACAATGATGTAATGGAGGGCTTTACTCAAAAGGCTGACAAAATGAAAGGAGATCCAAAACCCAACAAACCATTTAGTTACAATATTACTCTCGGGGAAAAAAGAGTACAGATAATACCACAGAGTATAAAAAATGCAAAAACACTTTTTTATGAACTTGCTGCCAATTGACAATGCTACTGTTAAGAGCAGGACTAAATTAGTTTTGAGTTATTTTGTAGTATGGGTTGGGCATTTATACAAAATGGAAAAAGAACTACATACACATCACTAGTAATGACTCAGTCTTTTCTATTCCTATTCTGATAAATTGACACTTAAAGTACCCATAGCTACTTTTTTTAAAAAAAGCAAAAAAAAAAGGAAAGGTTTATTAATCAAGAAGGCCTAACTCTAGAAGATGGGAGAACAAATTTTCAAATCTTCCTTAAGAAAGTCCAGAATCCAGGCATCTTTTATTGTTAAGGGAAGGGAGGGTGGGTGCTGGGTAGACAGGTGAGCCTGGGAAGGGATCTAAATGTGAAATTTCTCAATCCCTTTGTTCCAGGTGGGAGGTCACTGATCTGAGTCATTATGGAGACTCCTGTGAATCTCTGAAAAACAGTTCTTACTTTTGTGCCTATTTCCTCACCTCTTTGCTGAAGCATCTGGCAAATCCACTAATTAACTGGCGTATCCATAGCAGGCACTATTAGCCTGGAGGCCATCAGAGAGAGGAAGAATTTGTTACAATTCTCCCATTTTTCTGTTCATCCCTTAATCTTGAGGGGATATTGCAACCTCTCAACATCTGGGTCCAGGTTCAATGTAGAGGGAGGATTAGCTTGTAAAATGGAGTCAAATTTGTTTACCCATCTGGCTCTGTTATCTGGCTTTTACAATCTCACATGCCCACCTCTTTCCAGATGGTCCCTGAACCTTAACTTACATGGAGAATTTTAGGGTTCAATTTACAGAGACCACAGTAATGATAGAAGAAACAGTAGGCTAGAATTCATGTACCCTAAGTCAGTGTTTTTCAACCATCGTAGACCAGTGTGCCAGAAATTTTGTGCCAGTCTGAAAGAGTTAACCACCCTGCTGTTGTATGTCAATTATAGACCCAATGATCTATAGTGAATTTGCTTATGCTCAGGGTGATTTCTCCTTAGCAGTCCCTGAAATAATTCTCCTATTTTCACTAGTCCTCAAGTATAAAAAGGTTGAAAACCACTGCCCTAAGTAACAATCAGAGCAAATCATAAACCAATTTCTGAGTATGTAAGGCTTCCAGCCGAGAAGACCTCCAAATGAAAAGCTCAGAGCTTCATTTTTGCTGGAATGAAGTCAAGCAGTGAAAATCCGGCAGATTCCATTGGTCTGTAGTTCAAACATCCCGGAAGATGTTATCAGGTGGTCAAGTAAGCTCTGTGTGGCTTACACAGCATCAGTCACCTAAACCGTCCAAACCAGAGCTTCCAGGATGATTTCTCTGAAGTTTACAACATGTCATCTACCTACAGTCAGCAATTGCACAGCTCAGGAAAAAGGTTTTAATTCTCAATAATTCCAAGGCAAAGAATGGGAGAAAAATGAAACAATAGTTCAAAGAACTACAGTCTGACATTTTCACTAGAAAAATTCAGGATCCAGTCGAGTCCACAGGTAAAAAATTTAAACTTTAAAGACAGTCAGCAGAACTATAATATCCACAACTGTACATTATGGTTTCTATTTAAACAATTTTTCTCTCTAAAATCACCCTCATTTTATCAAAGATAGCCAAGTTAAGACTTATTCATTGCATAAGTCTAGTTTCAATATACCATACTTTTTTGCTCCATAAGATGCACCTAGAAAAATATTCTGAACCAAATGATGTGTTAAGATATTTAATAACATATACCACAATAATATTTCTACAATGTAAACTCAAAAGCCGTATTAACAACCATTAGCACTGTTATTAACAAATGAGAAAAAACTTTAATGTTCAAATACTCTTCTAATTGTCCGGGAACCCCAGGAACTCATCATTGCTAGTATCAGAATTTAAGAAGTTCAATTGCTCACAATCACGAGTATCACTTTCTTTGCTATTTTCATATATGATACCATCTTCAGTGCCATCTAAGACATTGCTAAGCCACCGTTTTTGAATGACCGTACCACGGTTTCATTCTTCACTGACTGCCATGATGTTTTCACCCACTCACAAACCTGAGTGATAGTGGGTCTCCTCACTCATCCAGTTGGTGTTAGATCATGATTACCAGCAGTCATCCATTTGTTCCACTCTTCTCGCATAAAGACTTTAAACGGTTTGTTGATGGAAATGTTGAGAGGTTGCAACTGGCTGGTAAGACCCCCAATAATTACAGCTAGATGAGTCTTCACTTCTTTAAAGGTTTTGTGTGTGTGTGTGTGTGTGTGTGTGTGTGTGTGGTTTTGCTAATATGTGCTCTAAACTAGTCAAGCACTAATAGGGCAGCAAGTGGCATCAGTACTTCACAAAGAGCTCCAGCAGCTGCAGCGCAGCCCTCCACCTCTGCAGTGTGCCTCTCATGTCTGCCCTCAATGATGCCAGATGAACGCATCCACACAAGGTTGCTCGCCTTCCCTCCTGTGCTGCATGCCACTGTAGAAACCGGAACCAGAACCAGATCACTCAGCAGATGCCAGGGTTCCATACGCCAACATGGCGGGTATGATTATGCTCCTGCTGGCTCTCATTCTACATGTTTACGGGCGCAGCACGCCGCAGCAGCTAAAAAAAAAAAAGTACATTCACTCCATAAGATGCACGGGCATTTCCTCTCCACTTTTTTGGGGAAAAAATGCATCTTATAGAACAAAAAATACAGTATTTGGTCTGTTGTGTGCTTAAGTACAGCAAGAAGAGCAGTTAATTATATAAGCCTTTTAAATGTGCATTGCTAGAATTTGATAAGGAATTTCTGGACTGAAACTCAATTAGCCTTTCAGGGCTGAGAAGCCAAGCCACATACTTGCCATCAACATTTGCCTGCAATACCTATAGATTTGGCTGAATGCCTCAGGTTCTTGAGGTCCCCCTAAATGTCTTCAGGTTCTTCCTTTGCCATTTCCCAGGAAAGCAACCTTCATTCCTTACCTGGATAGACTGCTGTGAACCATGTTTCTTTCCTTTCCTTTTCTTTCTTTCTTCTTTTGTGACAGAGGGAGGGACAGACAGGAAGGGAGAGAGATGAGAAGCATCAATTTTTCATTGCAGCATCTTAGTTGTTCATTGATTGCTTTCTCACATATGCCTTGACTGGGGGGCTCCAGTAGACCGAGTGACCCCTTGCTGGAGCCAGCAACCTTGGGTCCAAGCAGGTGAGCCTTGCTAAAACCAGATGAGCCTGCAATCAAGCTGGCGACCTTGGGGTCTCGAACCAGGGTCCTCTGCATCTCAGTCCGATGCTCTATCCACTGTGCAAATGCCTAATCAGGTCAAACTGTTTTTCCAAGGGGCTTTTTATCAGTCTCCTTACTTCTTTAGTGCTTCCTGGTGACATCCAGAGTCAGTGCATATCTCTCTTAAATATGACATTCTAATCAACGCCTCATCAAGAGTTTCCAATTTGTATCCAATTTTGTATAAAGAGAACAGATTCTTATAGAATTTTATGCAAATAAGTATATTGCCATGAAAATAATAATACTCATTCAGAGTTTCCAACCTTCTTGAAGGATCAGGTAGGGAGAAAAATATAAATGCTTACCTGCTCTAAGGAGAAAAAAAGAAAACAAAGTTCTTTATATTTCATAGTTGGCTGACCAAAGTTCAAAGATGTTTCCTTACTCCAAATGTGAAATGTCCCAGAGGGGACAGAAGGATGGGGATGCGACGTGATACTGGAAGACCGCACAGTGCGGCCCAATCCACCGGGAACACTGGCTCCTGGTTGGCTCGCTATGTTACAGGCCCAAGGTTCATGTGCTTGATGCTTCAAAAGACAAAATAAAAGGCCAATACTCAGTAGATAAGAGTTTGGAGCAAGGAAAGGTTTATTGATTGAGAAGGCCTAGCCTAGGATGATGGGAGAATTCTCTAATACAATTAAAAATAACATTTAATTCATAAAATATCCAAGGTAAATATTATGCTTACAGAAATGGTATTTTAAGTTCTAAAATAATTGTTTTATAACAACATGCTTACAATGGCTCAAAGCTGCATATGGTAAAGGTACAGAAGATGTATTTAACATGGGCCTTTATTTTCTTTTCTGTTTTAGAGACAGGAGGGGGGAAAGATGAGAAGCATCAACTCATAATTACTTCAGTTTAGTTAAAAATTGATTGCTTCTCATTCGTGCCTTGACTGGGGGACTCAAGCCGAGCCAGTGACCCCTTGCTCAAGCCAGCGACCTTGGGATCATGTTGATGATCCTTCACTTCAGCCGGCGAGCCCGCGCTCCAGCTGGCGAACCCATGCTCCAGCCTCCAGCCTGCGAGCCTGGGCTCCAGCCTCTAGCCGGCGAGCCCGCGCTCCAGCCTCCAGCCGGCGAGCCAGTGCTTCAGACTCCAGGCGGTAAGCCCGCGCTCCAGCCGGCGAGCCCATGCTCCAGCCTCCAGCGGGCGAGCCCATGCTCCAGCCTCCAGCGGGCGAGCCCGTGCTCCAGCCTCCAGCCAGCGAGCCCGTGCTTCAGCCTCCAGGCGGTGAGCCCTTGCTCCAGCCAGCGAGCCCATGCTCCGGCCGGCGAGCCCACGCTCCAGCCTCTGGCTGGCGAACCCACACTTTAGCCTGAGACCTCGGGGTTTGGAAGTGGGTCCTTCAGCGTGCTGGGTCGATGCTCCATCTCTACTGCACCACCACCAATGAGGCAGGCCTAGCAATATTTTTATAGTTCTAAACTTCTATATGGAAAATAACCAATATATCCTTAAGATTTCAGACTCCACTATGTCAGTTTGATACTAACCGAATTGTATAATAAAACACTTTCAATGTGATAACATACATAAGAAAGCGAGAAAGTTTTAATTCAAAATAAAACCTGCTATAATTAAAATTTTCACATAAAAATTAGTTGGGAAAACATACACTGAAACACTAGAGTATGGTTATGAAGTAAAAACATTTTATGACTTTAATGAAACCCTACTTTTAAGGAGACTTTAAACACCTTTGTATGCTTCAAAATAATGATGACAATTTGTTTTTCAATAGTGTATTTGGTGCCATTAAAGAGACCATTGTTCTTTGAAGCAGCTTCCTAGTTACTTTGGGAAATTCTGTAACACAGGTGCATTGGTATCTTTTTGGCAGGTTGCTGACTACTGTGACACAGAAATATTGGCACCGGCATCTTCTGACATGTGGGATTACAGTTATACATCTGAAGAGTCACTCCAGTCAGTAACAGTTACTAAGCTGCTTTTTAGAGTGCTTGATTCATCTTGAAGTCCTGTGGAGGGAGAGAGGAAGAGAAAGGTCCCAATGATTGAAAAAACACATTGTCCAGCCTGTAAGAACGCATAACTTCATACTGTGGTTTATCACTCAGTGTCTAGGTCTGCTCACCAGTTTCCACCTTGGAGGCTACAATGTACTGAGACCATGAAATGGCCATACTCTAGGGTGCTCTCCAGGGCCCTTGTGTATGGAAGTTCGGCTTAGCTTCTCTGCTTACCTGCATTCAGCACAAAGCCTGGATGTTGACAGTACACTATTTGTTTTTGTTACTGACTCTAAGTGGGTAGGTCGTAAAGAAAGAAGAATAAAATTAACAAGCCAAGAATGTATTAAATTGTAAAAACTGACTTCCTAGGGTAGATAAGCTTAAATATGAAGTTTGTTAAAAACTGTCTTGAGCCAATGAAATAGTATGGGGCAGTGAATTCCACCGAGTTTGATTCTAGGTAGTTTTTTGGTTTTTTGAAGGCCTTGGGGTCATGGTATTGGGAGAAAAGACAGGAAATGGACTCAGAGAGTCCTCTCTGCTCTGTGAACTTAGAGCCACTGTACTGTAAACACAGCATTTTGGTTCTTCAACTACATATTAGAACTGATACCTAGACCTAGCACAGATAACAAAATGATGGTTCCAGAACAGAGGTCAATGTTATGACTTGACAGTGTGAAAGTAAAGGCGCAGCTCACGTGATGTTGGAGGGAAAAGGTGAAGTGAAGAATAGAGACAGCAATGGTTCATTTTAAAAAGTGGGTGAGTGAGAGATACTGCTGCAAATGGCCAGAGCAAATACGGACGTTAACATGCTAATTTTAAATTACAAACATGGGTACAAAAGTATAGACAAGGGGTGCACAAGAAGTGTAGTGAGTGGAGAAAACGAGCCAAATCTTCATCTGTCTTAGCAGGACATTAAGTGTAGAAATAGTGGTCTAACCCCATTATTCCAATAGGAAGGTGCTCATCAGAAGCACTAACAGGGGACTGATGAGGCACTACAGATGGAGAAGCCTTTCTGTATAACTTGACTTTCACCAGGTGCAAGAATTACTTTGATACAAAGTATGTTACATTTTCTAATTTTAAAAATTTAATGTATGAGAGTTAAGTTACTGGACTTATACAGACTCTAGGATTTATTCAGGAACAATTTCAACTAATGATTTCATTTGTCATTTATCCCACTGCTACAATGCCACAAAGGAAAATCTTCCTTCAAAAAAATAAAGACAATATGTAAACAGAATAATACAGGAAGACTCCCAGTAAAATGGCCTCATTTAAGTATATCATCAGAAATCTTCATTTCTATGGGGCACCTGCATGAAAAGTATATTTATATGGGCATTTTCAAAAATAACATAAAAGATTCAATTACTAAAGAGTAGGCCTAAAATTAAATAAAAATAGGCTCTGGCCAGCTGGCTCAGTGGCAGACTGTTAGCCTGGTGTATGGATGTCCCAGGTTCAATTCTTGGTCAGGACACATAGGAGAAGCAACCATCTGCCCCTTCTCTCTTTATCTGTCTCTTCTTATCCCACAGCCATGGCTCAGTTGGAGCAAGTAGGCCGGCCCTGGGTGCTGAGGATGGCTCCATGGCCTCACTTCAGGCGCTAAAATAGCTTGTTTGCTGAGCAATGGAGCAACGGCCGCAAATGGACAGAACATCATCCCACAAAGGGCTTGCCAGGTGGATCCCAGTTGGGGCACATGTGGGAGTCTGTCTCTCTGCCTCCCTACTTTTCACTTAAGAAAATATTTTTTAATTAAATAAAAATAGTAGATATACAGAAATCAGTAAGTTATACATATTTAGTTCTTATTAAAATAAAAAAAATCAAGATTTTTGTTATGCCAACAGATTATTTCTGTCTGATGATATATTAGCATAGTTTAATTAGATATTTATAAAGATTAAACAAATAATTGGAAAATGGACTGAGCTTTTGCAAGACACCAAAGTAGCAAACCTTCTCTCTTTGGCCCTCTAAGAGTAGATGGACCCCAGGCATTTGGCACTTGAGTAGAATGTGATTCCTTCTTCACAGGCAGGGGTTCTTTCTGCTCCTTTCCAGTCATTTTCCCCACAGATATTTCTTCCACTAAGGATGGTATGTCCCAGTCGTTATCATCTGCATCTGAGCACTGAAAGAAACCCATAGAGAACAACGTTTCTTAAAGCAGTAGTGCATGTTAGTTCCCCTCAATCATTTTGTTAGCCAGACTGAGCTGCTGACACTGAATGATAAGAAGCTGGAAACCTCGGAAGATCCCCTTCTGGTTATTGCCAGAGGCCAAAGAAATGGAGGGGAAAACCACGTTTTCTTTCTTTCTTTTCTCTTTTTTTTTCTGCCACGGAAATGTATGTTTCTTGCTCCACCAATTATGAATTTGAGAAATTCCAAAAACACTACTTTATAGAAGAAAAGTCAGAATACTCTCCAAAGTAGGAGCTAGGCCATCTCCAGAGCTCTTACCTGTGATAATGATATTTAATCCACATGAGGACCCTGGAAAATAGCACCTAACCAAAAGGAGCATGCATATCTACCAAACCCTAAGGGACATACATGAGGTCTGCCTTAAAATACATGGCTTTTTGTCATATTTGGCTTGTATAACACTAATAGCACAAACTAAATAAATGTACTTTGACAGAATGCTCTGGATTCTATAGATGAAGAGGAAAAGAATTAATCTAAGTGAAAATTTAAGAAAAGAACAACTACTATTGGAACAGCTACCCTGTCAACACGTATGAGTCATGCCCAGAAAGACAATGAGAGATCTTCATCCAAAGACACAATTCTGGTGTCTGCTCTGAATGTGTTAGCATCTCCTCTATCCAAGCAGAGGAGCTCGGGCTCTGCCCTCCACTCGGTTCACACATTTTCCTGAAGGATTTCCCCACTGACTACCTACCAAGTTGGGCTAAACCTATTTTACTTCCAGATCACAGCATGGTAGCAGAAAAGCCCCTGGTCTCGGATCCAGAGGACACATATTTTGAGCAGTCACAAGTTTCTGTACACAGTTAACCATCTAATATCTGTAAGCATCAAATAATACAGGGGACAGGATGATGAAAACGTGTCAACTTTGATAAGCATTTGATGAATTATTTCCAGTTATCATTTCAATAGTTATCTGTATGGAATGGGAAGAAAGGCAATACTGAAACAAGAAAAGGTAAAAATCTCAACCTCAACACTACAAAAGATAAAACTAAGATGTATTCATTAAAAGATGAAATTCTTTGTGGATGTTTAGTAAGTCGAAGTGATTTTACCTTTAGTTCTTCTTTGAATTCTCGTTTGATGAATACTTCAGCCACATTAATCCCACCAACTGGCTTGCTCACATTTCTTTGATTTGAAACTGTCTTTTCAACTTTTTCAGTTAATGTTTTAATGGAGGTTCCTATATGACCAATAGGATATAGAGGAAGTTCTTAAAAACTTGTATCTCTCTTCAGTTCTAAAATAACCTAACAAGCAACTCTGAAACAGTCTAATTAAGCTTTGTAAATAATCTCAATTGATATATTTTGGGGGTTAAAAATGTTATATTAAATACTTATAATGCCTTTAAAAATAATGATTTTTGGCCCTGGCTGGTGGCTCAGTGGATAGAGTGTCAGCCCAGCAAATGGATGACCCAGGTTAGACTCCTGGTCAGGGCACACAGGAGAAGTGGCCATCTGCCTCTCTCCCCTCCTTCCCCTCTCTCCCTCTTCCCCTACTGCAGCCAGTGGCTTGACTGGTTTAAGCATGGCCCCGGGCACTGAGGATAGCTCAGTTGGTCCCAGCATATCAGCCTCAAGTGCTAAAAATAGCTCAGTACTTGAACATTGACCCCAGATGGGGGTTGCAGAGTGGATCCGGTTGGGCTTATGCAGGAGTCTGCCTCACTATCTCCCCTTCTCTCATTTAATAAGAAATAATAATAATAATGATACTCTAGACAAGAAGCCATAAAATATTCATTTTAAATCAAAGGAGGATGGTCTCATTCTAGTACTGATCAGAAACTTTAATCTCAGTGAGGTAACCTGCATGAATGGAATATTCATATGGATATTTATAAAAATAATATTAATTATTTTAAATGAATTAGTTCTATTTTATGTAATTATATAAATATATGTACATACAAGTTATATACAATAAACTAATTAAATATAATAAGGTTAAAGATATTTTAAAAATGACATTAAACAATTTGTTTTTAAAAAACATGAAGTATAACTTTTCTTCAGCAAATTAACAACAGTCACAGACTTGGACTTTATGTTCCTTTAAATCGCCCCATCTCCAAAAGGCAGCAGAATGTATTAGCACAACCATCCTCATAGTCACATAGTTATGGGTTGAATTATGTCTCTATAAACTCATGTCCTGCATTTTCTAAACCTAGTACCTTAGAATGTGACCTTATTTAGATAGGGCCTTTAAAGAGATAACCAAGTTGACGTGAGGTCATTAGTGTGAGCAGTAATCCAATACGACTAACGCCCTTACAAAAATAGTAAGTCTGGACACAGATACACTCATTGAGGGAAGTCAATGGGATGATACATAGGAGGACAGCCATCAAGACATAGGACAGACTTCTATGGCCTCCAGCAAAGCCAACTCTTCCACCCTTGGTTTTGGCCCTCCAGCCTCCAGGACTCTGAGATAATATATTTCTTTTGTTAAAGCCTCCCCGTATGGGTATGTGATACTTGGCTATAGCAGCCCTAGGACGCTAATACACCTAGGCATTCCCAACTCCTTCCTCTCCTTCCACTTGATTATCAGTATGTTGCTTAACCCTGTCCATTACCCTGAGGCAGCAGTAGCTTTCAGGTGAGCCCTATGCTTTCCTCAAGCAATTTCCACCTCTGACTGCCAGTGCTTGGTGTCCCTGGTTGAGAACTACTGCCCTAAACAAAATTTCCAAAAGGATTTTCAATGATGAAAGCTCACCTGGGGGCTTGGAAGAATGATCAGAGTCCTCCATTTCACTTCCTTCGGTACATTCAGTGTCACTTTTGACAGTTTTCCTTCCGAAGCTACTCTTGTTTTTAGATGACTGCACAAAAAATACATCTGGGGATGTGTATACCTGGATGAGGTCACCAGCATCCGACTCTTCCTCTGAACTAAAGGGAGGCGTCCTAAACAAATCAAAACCCAAACAGGTGCTGTTTTCATAAGTTTCAGAATTACAAATGATCTGCGTCTTAAGGTAGTGGGAACTTTCTCAGGTTATTTCCTGGGAGCATAACAAACAAATGCCAGTGTTGCCACAGAACAACAGGGCAACAAGGCCCAGGACTTATACAAAAGGCTGAAGAGTCATTTTGAATCAAGACCTGCCAACCATGTGACATAGTTACCAAAATGGACTGAAGTTATACCAATTCTCCTCTAAATCCAAACTTGTATATTCTTTTTTTTTGAGAGAGAGACAGAGACAGGCAGAGAGAGTGTGAGAAGCATCAACTCGTAGTTGCTTTCACTTTAGTTGTATATTGATTGCTTTTTAAAAGATTTTATTTATTCACGTTAGAGAGAAGAAAGAGAGAAGGGGGAGGAGCAGGAAGCATGAACTCCCATATGTGCCTTGACTGGGCAAGCCCAGGGTTTCGAACTGGCAATATCAGCATTCCAGGTCCACGCTTTATCCACTGCGCCACCACAGGTCAGGCCTGAACATTGATTGCTTCTTGTATGTGCCTTGGCTGGAGCCATGCCAGTGTCCCCTTGCTCAAGCCAGTGACCTTTGGGTCAAGCTGGTGAGCTTTGGGATCGTGTGGACGATCCCCCACTCAAGCCAGCGACCCCACACTGACGAGCCTGTGCTCAGAGCCAGCTACCTTGGGGTTTCAAACTGGCAACCTCAGCATCCTGGGAGGATGTTTTATCCAGTGTGCCACCACCTGTCAGGCCAAACTTGTACATTCGTAACATACTTTGTTTTTACATATCTAAGAAACCTAGTTCTCCACGGGATAAAAAATATTTCAGCAATAAAACTACTTCATCTTTTAAAATAGTTTCATTGACTTCTAACTTACTTTACCCTGCATCTTACAAAGTGCTTTTACAGTTTCATTTATAGTATCACATGAATTATTACCCCATTTTAAAGTGGAAAAAAGTTCAGAGCAGTGTTCATTCATTTAAAAAGTATTCACTGAACACTTATATTTCAGACACTGCTCAGTTATACTATTCCCATGAAATAAGGCTCTTCCCATGAGATTATGTAAATAAAAAGTGCTTTTGAAGGATACATCATTATTGATATTGTCTCTACTATATTATGTCCCTACTGTTTCCTCTATGTATATACACATAGGCCTCAATGAAAAGATTTATAGCATCAATAGCTCTAGAGTAAATCAATGATGATAAAATTTAATTATAAAATTATTTTACTCATAATTAATAACAATAATATACTTATAATTTATTGAGTACCCACAACTGCCAAGCCCTTTTCATATATTACTTACTAAATTATAAAATTAGCCAGCCTGACCAGTGGTGGCACAGTGGATAAAGAGTTGACCCAGCCTGACCAGGCGATGGTGCAGTGGATAGAGCATCGGACTGGGATGCGGAAGACCCAGGTTCGAGACCTCGAGCTCGCCAGCTTGAGCGCGGGCCCATCTGGCTTGAGCAAAAGCTCGCCAGCTTGGATCCAAGGTCGCTGGCTCCAGCAAGGGGTTGCTCGGTCTGCTGAAGGCCCGCGGTCAAGGCACATGTGAGAAAGCAATCAATGAACAACTATGGTGTCGCAACGGCAACGAAAAACTAATGATTGATGCTTCTCACCTCTCTCCGTTCCTGTCTGTCTGTCCCTATCTATCCCTCTCTCTGACTCTGTCTCTGTCCCTGTAAAAAAAATAAAAGAGTCAACCCAGAAAGCTGAGGTTGCAGGTTCAAAACCGCAAGGTTGCTGGCTCGAGTGTGGGCTCATCAGCTTGAGTACGAGGTCACTGGCTTGAGCAGGGATGGTCCACACAATCCCAAAGGTTGCCAGCTTAAGCCCAAAAGTTGCTGGCTTGAGCAAAGGGACACTGGCTTGGCTTGAGCCAGAGGTCTGATTACCCATTAAGGCATGTACGAGTAGCAATCAATGCACAACTAAAGTGAAAGCAACTATGAGTTGATGTTTCTTACTCTTTCTTACTCCCTCTCTCTTTCTTACTCTCACTCCCCCTTTTTCTTTTTCTCTCCCTCTTCCTCTCTCTAAAGCCAAAAAATAAAATTAAATCGTAGAACCATCCCATAACACAGATTAAAAAAACTGAGGCTTAAAAACCAGTAAGCAAAAAAACAAACAAACAAAAAAACCAGTAAGGAGTAACTGAGCTAGGATTTTTACCTTAAGAGAGCCTTAGAATATTAAAATATCTAACATGGGTCCAGCCGTTAAAAGTCAACACAATTCCTTTAATTTATCAAGCTTATTGAAAATTACGAGACACTGAGGGGGATAATAGAAATAACTCCGGGTAGTCCCACTTCTTAATGGAAGCCACAATGTGATAAGTACTATTAAATTATGCACAAAGGAATAACAAATTAATGATGACATTTAATAATTAAGGCTTTAGCATACTAATTTACAATAAAAGGATGTTCAGTGAAAAGAATTTTTAAGTGGCCTCTCCCACCCAAGTACTCACGTAATAGTTGAAGACTTTTGGGGAAAATGATCTTCATTGATATTTTTCTTGATTCTAAAAAACAACAGAAAACTATTTCTAAACAGCATGTGTGAATAGTGGAACTTAACATATATTTTTTATGGAACTGGTGGTTTTGGCTGTTAATGTATAATAAAGAGGGTAAACATTGAGAGTCACCCAGTACCAATGAAAGGTGAGTAGAAATTACAAGTATGATTCTCTCCTTGGTTAAACATTGTTGTGGGCTGAATAGTTGTGTCCACCTAAAATCATATGTTGTAACCCTAACCCCCACCAAAGTGATTGTACCTAAAGATGCGGTCTTTGGGAGGTAATTACGTTTATTAGAAGTCATGAAGGTGGGGCACCCATGAGGGGCTTAGCGCTCTTATAAGAAGAGGAAGAGAGACCAGAGCTCACTCTTCTTGCCATGTGAGGACACAGCCAGAAGGCAGCTGTCTGCAAGCCCAGGAAGAGAACTCTTACTGACTAAGCTGGCACCCTGATCTTTGGACATTTAGTCTTTAGAAGTGTGAGAAAATAAATTTCTGTTGTTTAAGCCACCTGGTCTATGGCATTTTGTTATGGCAGCCACAGCTGACTAAGATAAACATCAGTAAAGAAATCGGGAAATACTCACTTTGGAACAGATGTTCTGTCAGTGAAAACAGGTCTTTGTCTAATGAACTGTCCACGTTTGGGAGGAGGTTCGATTGCTCTGGATATTTCTCCAGTTGAAAGGGTATCCAGTTGAGAAGCACTGTGCCTATCTGGAATAGTGATGTCATTTATGAGTCTTCATTGTATGAAAAGCAGAAGAAAAGACTGCAATACTGTCTATGCTGGCCCTGAAGTGCACAAGCCCATCTCTAGGGTCTAGAGCCCACACTACAAGAAATTTTCAAATATAAAAACAAAATGAAAAATTCAACACTTAGTGGTTCAAACAATAATAAGGTTGCAAATTAAGTGCCGAAGTTTGTGAATTGTTTAAAATTATAAAGAGGTTGTTCCATTTGCAGAATGAAATGGCTGTTTGTAACAGGCTTACCTGAAGACAATAATAATCTTTCCTCAATTTTACAGCTGACCTGCTGTTCAAGGGATTCTCGAATTTGCTGAATGTTAGGCATCTGTCTTCCTTGATCACGTCGTTTTGATTCCATGGTTCTTAACACTCTATTCAATTGATCTCTTGAAATACCATGTGTATCCTGAAGGAATAAAATGTTAATTAATTATTCTAGGATGTTTTTCATTTCATGGATATTTGTCAGCATTAACTGTGCCAACCTTTTGTCCTTACCGCTGCATGTAAGGTGGAAGATGCCCCAATACATAACATACTGTGTGGGCCTGTAATGCCAGTGGCTGAGGCCAGGCAGGTCCACATTGGATTCTGGCAGACGGCAGAAAAACTGTGGAGCCAGAAAGCGTTGTGCCATTCTGTTTAATAGTCTCACAATGGCGGACGAGCACACAGGCAGGGGAAACCGTTTCTCAGGCAAACAATCAGCAAAATGGCCCCTCACAGTGGCAGGCAAGAAATCCGCCATCCATAATCCCCAATCTCTCTGAGCACAAGCAACCATAGCCTTATATAGGCCATACACACGTGGCACAGCCATGCACTCTTGCACCAATCGGGTAAAGTACTTGCAGCTGGTAAACCAGCTAGCAAGCCTAACATAGCTGCCCCACATTCCACCCCTTTAGGGTTGCTCGCTTCACAATAGGTACATTACATACATACCAAAAATGACAATTACAAAGGTACCCTTCATGATGTCTCCCTGAACACTCTGCCCAGGGAATTAACTGGAGGTTCACCTCTAGCCCCTTGCCCCACGATGCCAACAAGGCCACCCAACGTAGGTGGGGGGCCTGTACAGTCCAGGGCCATGTCCATTGAAGAAAGTAACCTTGGTGTGTGTCTTTGCAACTGGGTAAAAAGCACCATGATAGACAGTCCAGCTGTCTGTGCAAATCACCAAGGTAGAAAATCCATTACAGGCAACTAGCCATACAGCTCTTTATTAATGGACCTCAGCACCTTTTCATAAGTGCTCTGTTCGTTGCCACAAGCCCCATCCAAACGCCTCAGAGGTCCAAGCTCACAGGGCCTGGTGAAGTCAAATACATTCAAGGCCTATGCTGCCTTGACAGTTCTCTTAGCTGAACATGAACTCTACACATTTTCCTGGCAGAACCAGGGCCACCCACTTCTCTCACTTTTTCAGCAGTTGGAACCTCGGTTCTGAATCAAGATGCCGCCAAAGCTCCAACAAGACTTATTAGGCTTGCCATCTAATTTCTCTCTATCTGTGCTGGCTGTAATCAGATCCACCCACATTTGTGTTCAGGCAACAATCTTCACAGGTCCATTTCTCCTGTTAGTGGGGGCAGCACGGGCAGCAACCCTCACAGCCTTACAGTCCATCTCTGTTCCAGAGACCATGATGCCATCCACCCCGTGTCCCACAACCACAGCAACCAGGCTGCCAGGGGCTCAATGGGTTTCTGCCTGAATTTCACCCCCAACTCCATCAGTTCTGCCTGGCTGTAGGCTGCCTGAATTTTACCCCCAACTCTATCAGCTCTGCTTGGGGGTGGAGCTAGACCACAGAGTGCTCTACTAACTGGGGAGGGGGTTGTGGCTGCCCCTGAGGGACTCTTGGCTGCTGGGATTTTACCCGCTTGGTGACCACTAGCTGGGCTCTGAGTCTGCTTCAGCCTGAGCCTCCTCATCCTCAGAAAAAGAGTTGGAAACACCTGCTCCCACTGACTCAGAGCCACTCCACTGGCAGGAATGTAGCTCCGTCTTCTGCACCTGTTTCGGCTCCTGTGGCTGCCAGCTGTCAGCATGAAGCTGAGACTCAAGCTCCTGAACCCGCAGTTGTCTCTGTTGCTACCAATATCAGCTTGTATGGCAAACTGCAACTTGTGAACCTGCAATTCCTTCTCCAGACACTGTTCTAGTTCCAAGCACTGCTGGTACTCAGCCTGCATCTCATGCTACATTCAGCTCTTGAACTTGGTAAGCCTTCTTCTCTAGCGCTCACTCCAGTTCATACTGTCATTGCCGTTCGGCCTACAGCTCATCCTGTAGCTTTCAACCTTGCTCAGCTTCTCACACAGAGCTCTTGGTTTCTTCTTGCAGGATTGTAAAAGACATCCAGCTCACAGTCCCAATAGGAGAGCCACCAGGAACAGCCACTCCTCTATTACACCTTTCAAGGGTGTTGGTGGCTCCACACCAACCTGCTCCGAATCCTGCCCACTACGCCAGATATAATGTCGGTGGCTGAGGCCAGGCAGATCCAATTGGATTTGACCAGAGAAAGTTGAAGGGGGAGACTGGGCTGTGCCCTAAAGGATGAGTGAGTCACACAAGTAGAAACAGGTAATTTGAGAAAATTCATTTGGATTTGATGTGTATTTAGACAGAAAAAGAACCAGTTAAAAAGCTGTTTAGTCAATAACGTGTCACACACACTTCCGCATCTCATGTCCCCCACCCTCCCCCCATTCTTCAGTCTTTCCTGGTACAGGAAGTGAATCCCCATCCTCCCAACTGCTCCAGATAGAAATCTTCTTCATCAGATCAAGTGCCTCTCCAAGAAGGTTTCTCTGACCTCAGCTATTCTATACCCTCTTCTTTTCCTTCATTGCAGGTCCTACAATTGATCATCATGGATCTACCACCTGTATGAGCTGCTGTTCAATGCCGGTCAACCTATACCATGTAAATGAATAGGAATACTCAATACTATACTGATGTCAATCCTTCCTAATTAGTTCACAAAACTGGATTATACAAAATTTAGGGCAATTTCAATCAGAATTCCAATAGGAATCATTCTGGAGCTGCAGAAGCTGCATCTAAAGTTCACTGGAAAACAAAATATGAAAGAGTTGCCAAAAATTTTTTGAAATAAGACTAATGAAGAAGGCATGACCTATAGCAGATATTAAAATACAGGACAAAGTTACTGCAATTAAATCAGTGTGTTGTTGGCAAAGAAATACAAAAACGAAGGGTAAAACAGATGAAAGTCTAAAAAACATCCTAATGTATATATAGGAATTTCATATATTATAAAAATACCATTTCAAATAAATGGGGGGAGAATAGATTATTCAACAAATGATTTTGGGATAACCGATCAAATTGAAAATAAGATTAGATCTCCAACTCAGTGTTTCCAAACTTAATTGTTAAAACCTAGAAAAAAAAAGCATTAAATGTTTTTACAACCTTGGGATGAAAGGAAATGTTGGTAATAAAACCCAAAAGCCATAAGCAAATAACCAACATGAAAACTATGTAAAAATTCACATAGGAGTTATGAAATTCATGTATGTGTTTGATTTCCACTGCCCGGCCTAAGGGTAGTCAAAACCCATTTGAAAAGAGACTGGAAACTCAAAAGACTGACAATTCTAAGAGTTGGTGAAAGATGTGAAGTAACTGGACTTCTTACACAATGACAGGGATAGTGTAAATTGGTACAAACACATGAATAACTATTTGGTTATTCATTTGGATAGTGTAAATTGGTACAAACACATGAATAACTATTTGGTATTAATAAACCAATTAATACAAAACATACATAATCTTAGACTCAACAATTTCATTCCCAGAAAGATATTCAAGAGAAAAGAATGCCTATGTCCACCAAAAGACACGCATAAGAATGTAATGGTCAACCTTGACCAGTGGTGGCACAGTGGATAGAGCATCAGCCTGGGATGCTGAGGACCCAGGTTCAAAACCCTGAGGTTGCCGGCTTGAGCATGGCTCATCCAGCTTGAGTATGGGCTCACCACCTTGAGTGCAGGGTCATTGGCTGGAGCCCAAAGGTTGCTGGTTGAAGCCCAAGGTCACTGGCTTGAGCAAGTGGTCACTGGCTCAGCTGGAGCCCCTTGGTCAATGCAAATATGAGAAAACAGTTCAACGAACAACTAAGGTATTACAACTATGAGTTGATGCTTCTCATCTCTCTCCCTTCCTGTCTGTATTTCTTTCCCTGTATGTCTCTCTCAATTAAAAAAAAATGTAATGGTCAAAAAGAGCCCCAAACTATAAATTCAACTGTCTTCAACAGGAGAATATATAAAATATAGCACATTCAGACAATAAAATACTATACTACAAACCACTGCTAAATGAAACTACAGATATCAACCTTACAGACAAAAATCATAAGCAAAAGAGGTCATATACAAAATGCTACATGATATATGATTTCATTCACATAAGGTTCAAGAACAAGCAAAATTAAGTCAGAATAGCCATTATCTCTTGTGAGTATATGAAACACAGTTTATTCCTGTACTATTAACTATTGTATTATTTTCCATATGAACTCTAAACCTACTTTTACCCACACCTACACTTTTGCATATACAAACATATATGCACACATGCATATGCTGTCAAATACATACATATAAGTATATAAATTCAAGTTGTTCACTTAAGATTTATGTGTTTTATGTATGTCACTTAAAAATATAACAAGCGCCTGACCAGGCGGTGGCGCAGTGGATAGAGCGCTGGACTGGGATGCGCCCGTGGTCAAGGCACATATGAGAAAGCAATCAATGAACAACTATGGTGTCACCATAGCAACAAAAAAATGATGATTGATGCTTTTCATCTCTATCCGTTCCTGTCTGTCTGTCCCTATCTATCCCTCTCTCTGACTCTCTCTCTGTCCCTGTAAAAAAAAGAAAATATATATATATATAAAACATGTTTTACCAAAATAATTCAATCTGGCAAAAACATAAACTATAACTCATTCATCCATTCATTTAACAACTATTGCTTAAGTGCTGATTTTGTAGCAGTCAACAATTTGGAGTTAATAGTAGAATGTAAGCAGCACAGCAGCTGCTTAGATACAAACCCTGGCTCCTTCCTACTAGCTGTGTGACCTGAAGCAAGTTACTTAATTACTCTGTAAAGTGAAGAGAACATTGCCACTTACCTTATAGATTTGTTTATATGTTTAAATGATTTACTATTCATGAAGCTCTTCCAAAGGTGTATTAACCTCCAGTCTCCTAATGTGAACAGAGCTGACATGTCTTCTTCTCTTCTCTGATTCTTTCTTAGTTAGAAAACAAAACAAAACAAACCCAGCAAATACTCCAAAACTGAATGAACTTACTGCACTAATCCCCAGGGTTTCCAATTTCCGCACCAAATTCTCCTCCAAGATTGTTCGTATTTTCTTAGTCAGAGAGGGGTTATTCTTCAAAGCTTTCCTGTAATGGCTCTTGTTATTTAATTTCTGTTCATTTTCCCTTCCTGAAATAAGTTTTCAAAAAATGTGTTAAAAAAACAACTAACTATAATAAATCTCTAAGTAGAAAATGATAAAAACACAACTTTTAAACAGTGAGTAATCATTTATATAATCTTTTAAAGTTTTGAGAAATTTCAGTTATTCAGCAGAATATATAATGCTTAATTAAGTACTGTAGCTTTTAAAACTTTAAGTTGGTTTCAAAACTGCAAATGTCTTTAAAGATTCTTTCTTGATCACTTAACCAAATGATAGCTAGATAAATAATGTAATAAATGTCTCTAAAGAAGTATAATCAAAAAATTATTTAGAAGTTTGAGTTTTAGACTAAAATTATTTTACTACTTCCTGAAAAATTTATTTCTCCTAAATTCAGTTAGAATTTATGTATCATTTTGTGAAGAAAAAGCTCAATTTATTCTAAATAAGTTCTTAGATAGCAAATTTAGTAGAAGTTCATATAAACTTTCAAAATGTGAAATTATCCTTCTAAAACTATTTACCAAAATATAAAAGAGGTTAAGAGCAGTCATAAAAAAGCATATTTTGTTTAAAACAAAGAAATAATACAAAAAAATTAAATTAAAAATAATGTTTTAATTAAATTAATTAAAATTAAATTATTAAATAAAAACAAAGAAAAAATAACAGACCAAGTTCTTTTGACTTTTTCTTCTCTATTTCTCCTTCATTAGCCCACTAAAAAAATGTCTAATTCAAGAAAGTTCAAAGAAGGGGTTTAATCACATGACCTTGAAGAACTGAGTCCTTATATAATAGGAAACTAAAACCTTGATAAAAGTGACCCAATTCTGGGCGGTTCTGACCCTTAGTAGAAGTCCAAAGGCAGACGTGGGAGAATACAACAACACCACTACCATTTTGGAGTCTGATCTTCTATACTCTGAACAGGGGCGTTTCACCTATAACAGTGGCTCCAGATGCTATCGCCTGGGTCTGGGGCTACAGGCAGGCCCCCACAGACTCTCCACTTTCCCCGCACGTGATCCACCTCAGTAGATGGTGTCTTTAGGTACCCATGGCGTTTGGATGTGTACATCTTAACAAAATGCCTTTGGTTAAGATGTTTTCTAAACATTAGATCAATTCCAGTAGTAAAGAATATGTTTGTTCACTAATAAATGATTTTGTTGACAGCAAAATTAGTCAAATTGCTATTTGTATATTAAATAGGAGGAAAAATCCTACATGATGATGCTTTTCTATACTTTGCTACTGCAGCTTGCTAAATCAAAATGATGAAATTGTATATGATTATATATGATTAAAAATTGGAAGTAATCTTAAACTGTATATCCTCAGCACTTATGCTGCTGTTTCACAAACAATATTTTCCAGGATTCTGAAAACAAAAAAGTACTTCTGTACTAGAATAGAAACTGTCAATACATAATAATCTAGAGGGTTTAGCTAGAACTATGGCTGTGTCATTGACTTTGGTTGCTAGTTGGCTACCAAGTCTACAATTATTGAGAGCTAAAAACAAAAAGAGGTACCCAGAGACAGTCCCGAGTCATGGCGCTAATATTGGAATTCAAACACCTCCTGTTTGGATTGTGCAGAGATAATTTTGGGGGCCAGAATCTGAGATATAAAAGGAATTTCACAGAAGCATAGCGTGAAGAAAAACTCTAGGCCCTGTCTTTCCTGGGTCGAGAGATGCAAGAATGACTTGATCACAGTTTAGGAGAGTTGTAAGGTCTTTAACACGAGTTGCTCATTCTTTTGTTAATTGATTCAGGTTCACCCTCAACCATGATGACAAGTTCCTTTTGGTGACTTAATTTCACCAGTGACCGCAGATTAAACATTTTCTTCTGTCCTCAAAATCACTTAATATGTTGGCACTTGCTTTGGAAAGCCATTTATGAATAATAAGAAAACCTTGGTTGGAAAGACTCACAAGGCTGGAGCTGGCCGATGGAAGCAAGAAAAAGAATGCAGAGTGGACAGGAAAAAGAATAATAATCAAGTTTTAATATAAAGATGGAATTAATCACTTGAAAACCAACAGAGCTGAAGATTTTAGTTAAAGCATGTATTGCTCACCAAGATTAAAACAAAACTTTCTAGATATCAGCACTTCCTCTAATTACAAATGTGAAAGCTTATGAAAGCAGATGGCCAATGCACAATAGCCCACACATGCGATCAGTTCTAACACATGTGCAACACAGCAAGCAGATAATTATAGCACAAAGCAAACAGTTAAAAACAAACGCAGAATTTGAGTTGGAAGGGACTTTTTCATCCAGTAATGAACCTCCTCATTTTTCACGTGAGGACACCAACACCAGAGAGGTAAAGAGACATCCCCCCAGGCTGCCCATCTAGTCCTGCAGTGCCTGGACCAGCTTGCCTCCTTCCCTCACTTTGTTCTTTGCATTAAGGTATGAAAAGCAGAAAACCTGGATTTAATTCCAGCCCTGACATTAATTAAATCAATGACTTGAAGCAAGCTCCTAATTTCTGTTTCAAGTTTCTGAATAATAAAATGGCTTCTACTAGCGCTTCCTGGCCCTCACGTACTAACACCCTATAAACAGCAAGATCAAGTACACCCCTACACAACTGTCAGTAAGTAAGGGTGCGGAGATTGTCTTCTCAGTGAGTTACTTCTTGATAATAGCAAACCACTGCCTAAGGCATTAGCCACACAGATATTATGTGCAAAATGTTAGCACAAGATGAGGAATTTGTGGATGGCAATTAATCTGCTGCCAGCACACTGGCTCTGCAGAGGCACTGGAAGGATGTGCTCACTGTTTCTGTAACAGTGCATTTGAACTCTGGGGTATTTTGATGGTCCTCAGTACTATCTCCCACAAGAGCTGTGTATGAACCTAAGGATGGTGGTAAAGATTTTCTTGCCCATTCTGATTCTCTAACTGTGGTGACAATCAATGAAAATGTTTGCTGTCAATGACCCCAAATTCATGCCTCATGTTTTCTGGGTAGAAGAATCTAAAAGAAACATGGGGCCTGACCAGTGGTAGCATGGTGGATAGAGTGTTGACCCCAAACACTAAGGTTGCTGGTTCAAAACCCAAGGTCGCCAGTTCAAAATCCGGGGTCGCTGGCTTGAGCATGGGGTTACCAGTTTGATCCCCAGCCAAGGCACATATGAGAAGCAATCAATGCTCAACTAAATGGAGCAATGAGTTGGTGCTTCTCTGTCTCTCCCTCCTCTCTCTCCCTGCCTCTCTCTCTAATAAAATAAAATAAAATAAACAAGCAAAATGATGCAGTGGGTGGAACCTAGAACTGAAGTGGTGATGGTGGACAAATCAGGAGTCTGCTTGAAACCTAGATGACTCCTTATTTAAGTAAGTGTGAACTAGATGACCTGAGACTCCAGTTTCAAAATTTTGGATGTTTTTAATGAACCTCCTGATACATTTCATGAATTCTTCAGGGAATAAGATATTTTGGGTTCCAGATATCAATAAATGATATGTAAAAAAGAAAAAGCATGTTACTTTAAAGTAAAATGACAATACACACATCATATAGATGTTATGAATATGCCTTATTTAATTATTTCTAGATTTTTAGCTTTGTTAAAAAATTCTGGAAAAAGTCTAGAGAACACAGAAGTTATAACAAATACATATTAAGACTTTACATATTAGAATATATAATTTTACTTCTCTTCCTAACAAAAATGACAAAATCAGAGCCCATATAAATATTAACAATTTGCTTTCTCCTAAAGAAGTGATATAGGATAAAGCATTATTATTACTAAGGAGAAAATTATGATAAACTGATTCAAATATAATTTTGTTTAGAAATTACAAGTCTAGCATTAGAAAATACTCTTAATAATGTAAAGTAAATTTCATAAGCTTCAAATATTAATTTCCAGGAAATAATTTTTAGAACTGCCAAATAAAATGAGTAAGCAGTAATATTTTAATTAGCTTCCCAAACCTATAACAGCTCCCAAATTCCACCAAAAAACATTATTTTGCACATAAATATTCCACATTCAGAGCTTAAACGTTATGCTATCCTTTCTATTAAAAGTAATTTTTGAAATAGGCACTTCACCCATTCATTTCACAGATTCAGGGTATGAGAAATAACCACTGTGATACAAATATTTTTGTATCATTTGGTACACAACACGGGGCGACCTGTCATCAGATCAGAAAATATCTGCGTTGACATAAAGGCTTAATTTTTTTTTAAGTTCCCTGAGATAGGAAACTTATTTGTATGCTAAGAATATAATAAAGCAGGAGGAAAAGATAACAGCATATTAGGGGAGTAAGATGGCAAAATACTGTATATGGATTGAAAATATCATCCAAACCTAAAACATCTTCCTTAATTTTGACCCAGTGTGATAAAAACCACTGGATTGTATTTTTAAGGCTTGGGTTTTAGCATCTAAATGTCATCTCTACAGGTGTAAACCCTGATGAAGCCCTTTGTTACCTTTTTCTTCCTCTGAAAGTTCTTCTATTGGTTCCAGTATGTGCGATGAGAATGCCTGTTCTATTAATGAGGAAAAATAAAAATAGTACAAACAGGACAACAGCAAAGTAAAATTAGTTCACTTTCAAACAATTTTGAAAGCCATAGTTCCACAGTATTTTAATCATGTCTAAAATAACAAGAATTTACTGGGAAAAAATATTGAGGCAGTGCATTAAAACTGCTTACTTTTTCATGTATTATCCACTAACTACATCTCAGGATATTACATTTTAAAATGTAATTACAAGTTAAAGTTTCTCATTCGTCAACCTCGTGCCTGATATGATTCTTTTAATGCACAAGGACACTACTGGATCGAGTAGCTAAATAGAAAGTTATTGAAAATATTCAGTTCCCAAAGATTAAAACATAAAGAATTTCTAGAGTCTAGGGATTCCCACTTCTCACAAGCCTCAGAGGACCAGGATAGTCAAGGGCAATGACAGGTGGCCCTAGGGTCAGCAGCAGGACTAAGATCCATTCTCAAGTACCTTCATGACCCCAAACTACTTTTCAAGATGTAGTTGTGCTGAGAGGCACCAGGGCAAGGCTGCAGACAACGACAGAGGAAGACAGGCTTTTCCTAATCCCACCCCCGACAGTGGGGGGGTAAGGTGAGGCCTCTGGGTGACTTTTCAGGATAAGGTTACTGTGCAAATACAGGAAATCCACAGGCAGCATGGATAAAGCCAAACCCCATTCTATCAACAAAGGGTAAGCCCCTTCATGGGGAAGGTCAGGTTTTGGCTAAAGGTCTAACCATGGCAGTCAAGCATTAGACATGAAATGAAATGTAACCAGGGAGTCTTGTTTAGTGGGGTGCATAGTTCACTCATCTTCACCTTGGGGACTAACACAGGGAACATCCCCAGGGACCTTTCCACCTGCACCCATTGGACAGAGGTCATTTTAGTCTACCAACAGACCCCAGAGTACAGGAGAATAATAATGGCCAAGTCTTGGCCAGTTGGCTCAGAAGTAGAGCATTGGCCTGGAATGTAAAAGTCCTGGGTTCGATTCCGGCCAGGGCACGCAGGAGAAGCGCTCATCTGCTTCTCCACCCTTCCCCCTCTCCTTTCTCTCTCTCTCTTCCCATCCTGCAGCCAAGGCTCCATTGGAGCAAAGTTGGTCCAGGCGCTGAGGATGTCTCCATGGCCTCTGCCTCAGGCACTAGAATGTCTCCGTTTGCAGCGGAGCAACGCCCCAGAAAGGCCAAGCATCATCCCCTGGTGGGCATGCTAGCTGGATCCCGTTCGGGCACATGCGGGGAGTCTGTCTGTCTGCCTCCCCCACCGCTTCTCACTTTGGAAAAATACAAAAAAAAAATAGTAATAATGGCCAATTATTACTGAGTGCTCACTAGGTTGTCAGGCACAGATCTAAGTGTTTTGCATGTATTAGCTCAGATTTAATACCTTCTACAATAAAGATACAGCCTTTAATTTATTAAAGGGTATTTCTGGTACTCTGCTTTAGGCATACACAAATACACACATGTGTGCACACACATATATAGGTATATACAATTAAATGTACATATAGTATTTAGGCATAGTATATAAACAGGCTTTTATAGCTTGGCCAGCCACCTTGTCAGCATATCCAACATTGGCTATATGCAAGAAATGCACTTTAAATTACTTTCAAATAAACTTTTGGAACACAGACTATTAGTGAGTAAGAGTCCACTTTAATTTTCAATAGGAGCACAGCCCTGCTAAGGAGCATTTAAGTCCATCCATATAGCACAGCTGCTGAACAGCAAACATGTGCTTTCAAATGTGTTATTCAGCATCGAGATTTAAAAATATACAAATAAGACTATTTTACTAGTTTGAACTGCTGAAAATATAAATTTTAGGAGGATAATCAATTTCAGGTTTTTTTATGTCACATGGTGTTTATTTTATTGTACTTCATGAAAATAATTAAAATAAGATGAGGAAAGTTCTACAAAATCTCAGAAAATCATAATATGCATATTTATTATCATTAGATTACAGGGAAAATTCTGTGACTTATTTCTCAAGTCAGGATACACTGTCAAAATTCAGACCTTTCCTGCTGGGTATGTAGGGCGAGGTCCTGTGGGAGGCTAGATCCCTGAGCCTGGTCTCCTATGACAGAGCTGAGGAAGTGGGGTCAACCAAACCCCAGCCTCCAAAACAAGCAGGCTGATGTCCCAAGAGGGGAGGAAAGGGCCTGCCATTCTCACGTTATAAAAGCCACAGGTTCAGCCTCTGGAAGTCCCAGTTTCTGTCCTGAGATGAGATCTCCAGGATGAGAGATGAAACACCAGGAGGCTTGAGTCTCCCCTCTGAACTTGCTGGACACTTCCAGTTTCCTACCATTACCCAGAAAATCTCTCAGATCTGTACTCGGCTCTTTCTCCCACTGGCTGACTTTGTTGGGCTTCATCACCCCTACCAACCCTTCAAGCTAACATTGAGCCAGGCCCTGTTCCATGGATCCTGACCCAAAGGCCCTTCATCATTTGACTGTTCCACAGCCCACCTAAATAGCCATTACTATTCTCCCTATTTGGCAGGCAAGGAAAACTAAGCTTATTTTTCATGAGTCAATGGTGAATTCAGACTGCCTGCTTCCAAAGTCCAAGCTACAAAGCCATGATGCCTTCCTACTGGTGCTTGCTGTTGTTTGTCTTCCAGATTCTCTAAACAGCACCGCCATCCACCCGTATCTGAGCTCATCACGTTCTACTCCTGCCCTTACCCTTGTCCCCCAGTCACTTGTCCAGCCTTTCCACCAATTCCACTGAACAACTGTTATGTCCACTCCCTCTTGTTTCATCACCACACCCCGACTCCTAGGTGAGGAATTTCACACAGACAACTACTAACATCCCCAGCTGGTCTCCCCAGTTCTGATCCTTTGAACACACTCTGGTCAGCCTAACATTCCCAACGCCCAGCTCTCCAATCCAGCCTTGTCCAGCCTCAGGACAATTAGTGACTACATAGTACTACAGGCACAGTCCTGAACTGATAGTCAACTCAGTGGTTGCCATGAACAGTCTCAACCAACCTTATTTCCTTCAAGTCTCTTCTGCACACTCTGTGCTCTGCCAAATAATTCATCTGCACCATTAGTTCATATCCAGTGCTTTCCTGCTACCTTGTGCTTCTATTTTTGCTTTGTCTCAGCTGAAGGGAGCAATTCCCACAACACACACATCCTTCCTGAGGCAACCCACATCTGATAACTGATCACCCCAATCCAGGAAGATCTGGAAGTGCACATCCCAGTTCTAAGCTCCTGGAAAGGTCTGCTGAGGGCTCCACTGCAGCTGCATCTCATTCCTGCTTCTCTTACAGGTGTTGTCTGAGAGCACTGCCCACTAAACCTCCCACCTGCACATCTCCACCTCCGAGTCTGTTTCTCAGGGAACCCAACCCAAGATGATGAGTAATCGTGACATTATTTACGGTAAATAACCTCATCAAGCTTTGAGATAGAACAAAAGGAAAGACGGAGGTAATCAGGCTAATTAATGTCCTGTAATATATGACTAACCCTCCCTGCACCCCTACCACAGGTGGGGGTGGGAGTAGATCAGTGAGCCCCAGCCAAGCCTCCTCCTCCCTCCTGCCCATCAAGATGCTCACAAATCAGCTTTGATCCCAATCCAAGGTTTGCAGGCCCCGTGCCAAGTCTGGCTGGCATTTAAAACTAGCACTCCAATCCTGGCAGATGCCAGCAAGAGGGCATGGTTGATTCATGGGGCCCCGGCCCTATCAGGGTGGTCCCCAATGGGACACATTACATTAGAACCAACAGTATTGTCAGGAGCCTCAACTAACCTCAGATAGGTTAACATACAGACTGTATGTGTCCTTTAGCAGGCACTAAAAACATAAAACAAAGGAAGTGTGGACCTCATATAAATGCTATACAGAAAGCTAACTGTAACAAAGTAAAGAAAAAGAAAACGATGTCAAACACTGTTGAAGCACAAAAGAGAAGTGACCAGCAATTGCTTTATAAAAAGCAACCAGAGAGAAAAGCAACAGAGAAATTTTAGACCTGATATAAAATAATATGAATAGAGAATGAATGCCAGAGAAAATTGTCTTGTATTTCAACATTAAAGTAAATTTATAAAAATCCAACATACATTTATTTTATCTGTTACTGGCCCAAAGGGGAAAAAAGCCCTGCATGTTCTAAATACTTATAAATAATAACATCTAATGTATGGAGAATTTGCATTACATATTGTGAACACATGGTCAGGGAAACTGATCCACCTGAAATGTTTTTAGAAAAAAAGGGGCAATAATTACTTCTTGAGTCAGTCAGTGAGTAAAAAGAATAATTACAAAGGCCATGACCACAATATTTATGAAGACAATTTGATTTGACAGATTAGGGATTCGACTAAGTCTAATTAAAAGGCTGAAACAAATGTCGAATGAAGTAATCACTAGGTAAAACACGACAAAGATGGTCCGTCCCACCTCACCCCACCCCATCTTAATTCATTTGAAATATAAAGCAGACCGTAGGAAAACAATGTATCTAAAAACATACTACAAAAATTGTAAATACCTAATTGTACAAAAGTATAATATAGCTACAAATATTCCTCCATCTCTTGGAGGATGTTAAAAACAATTATCACCACAGTGGCCCAGTCCAACAACTGAATCCTGGCAGTAATTTCATCCAGTGGTTCCTACATTTTTTCTTTGGTTTCCATCACATGTCTGTTTTAGATTTTTCCCAACCAAATGCTGAAACTGTTTGTTTTAAAAAGTTGAATTGCTGCCACACTGAAAGTTATAAAAACAGTCACATATGCCCTGCGGCATGTGCTGGTTGGCTGGTCTACAAAGTCACCCTCTCATCCAATCCCTACTACTTTCCACCAAAAATCATAAATAATGAAAGTACTATTCAAAGTTAAAGTTTCTATTTGTGAGTCCAGCAACGTGTATATTTTATACTTTATGTCATTGGTGGGTAAATTCAGCTTATGACATTAAACAGGAAGACTGAAGTTTTATTAACTGTTTTGCATTCACTAAAATGTTTCTTATTTTGCATAATTACTCCCACAGTAAAGCACTTTCAGTTAATAAGTTATCTAACTCAGGGTGGAAACTGTACATAAAACGCTGAGACTTGGCTGAAACTTACCATGTGCCATTGTTAGACTTGACTTAGCATCCAAAGTCTGTGGGCCTGGGGCAGTCACTGCAACAGCATAGAAACAGTCTCTATAATTAAAGCTTAAGCATCTGAACATGATGATAACTAAATACTACTCAAGTTAGTCAAGATATATATAGGCCACAAGGGACAAATGTTTCAAATTAATCTAAACCAATTTTTAAATAATAGCATTATTGAAATATAATTTATCTTTTTAGAATATACAATTCAATGGGTTTTAGTATATTCACAGAGTTGTGTGAGGGGAGCAGAGTTTGCAACCCCAAAATATGCATCTTTGGGATATTGGTTATTTTAAGATGGTTCATTTTAACCAGAAGAAGTTACTGGGTTTGGAAAATTAAAGTCTGTGGAACACTGCAGCCCACCACCTATTTTTCTAAAGTTTTATTGGGGTCCTGGCCAGTTGGCTCAGAGGTAGAGCATTGGCCTGGTGTGTGGAAGTCCTGAGTTCGATTCCTGGCCAGGGCACATAGGAGAAGCGCCCATCTGCTTCTCCACCCTTCCCCCTCTCCTTCCTCTCTATCTCTCTTTCTCTCCTGCAGCCAAGGCTCCACTGGAGCAAAGTTGGCCTAGGCGCTGAGGACGGCTCCATGGCCTCCACCTCAGGTGCTAGAATGGCTCCAGTCACAACGGAGCAATGCCCAGATAGGCAGAGCATCGCCCCCTAGTGGGCATGCCAGAGGGGATCCTGGTCAAGCACATGCAGGAGTCTGACTGCTTCCCTGCTTTTAACTTCAGAAAAATTTAAAATAACAAAAAAAAGTTTTATTGGAACACACTATTGTTCCAATATTATGCCAAGTATAATGAAAGTATGAACAATAATAACTGAGTGCCTTCTAACCTTTCATCGTTTTCTGAAATGTATTGTTTTATTTCATAAGATATATGTTCAGCAGGGACTCTTCCATTTAAATTACCATCTCCTCTTTAGCACCTCTCAACCTCTTCAGATCTCAAAAGCAACACGGAGAGTACTCAAGAAGCATCTCAGACAAATGAGGTTAAAACCATTAGCATTTTCCAGTCAATGGTACCAAATTCCCAGTCACATTCGTTAATGTATTTTATTTATTACACAGTCCTGGGACCATACAAGAGGTGTCACTTGGTGCCCAGCCTCAGGCCAGGCCCACCATTCACATTTGATCCCTGTTACAGGCATGTCCTCTTGCCCAGGGTCACCTCTCCCCCACTTCCTCCACCCTTACACCTTCCTGAATGAAAACAAAAGTATCTAAAATTTTAAACTATTATTAAGCAAACAACCTTTTCAATCCTAAACTATACAGATTATGTCTTTTTGGATTATAGCCAAATCCTGATAGCTTCAGGAGACAGCTATGCTGAGGTGAACTCGAGTGAGTAGCAAGGGAATATCAGCTCAAAGCCTGTGGCATGGAGAGTCTCGGAGAGGCCAAACTGTGGTGGCCACAGTCACACCTTCACACCCTGAATTACCTTGGGAGACCCCAAAGTACAAATTGGAGTGATGCCAAAAAATTTGTAGTCGTCCCTTTATTAGGTGAAGTGCAAAGTAATAGGCATGGCTAACCAAAATCACCACAAAGACACCTGGATATTTACAATATTGGGTTTCAGAACTACATGAAAGCCAAGAATCAAAATAGATCATTATATAATCTCCAAACACATTAAATAATCTCTTTGGTTTTCAAAGAAAAGTCTCTAAAATTAGTAAAAGTTATGTACTGGTTTAGCACTTCACAAAATACTTCTGGACTCCTGAGCTTATTATAGAAACTTACTAGGTACAGCTGGGGCAGTTGGCTTAGACTCAAAAGTTTGCCAGGTTGAAGGATTCCCTGAAATAACAACAAAAAAATTAACAACAAAAAATCACAAGATATGGGTTATATTTTCCAGCACTTATTCTAATCCTCCCCCACACAAACAATACGCAAAATTTACCATCATATAGCAACTCACCTAACAGAGTAAGAATGTTTAACAAAAATTATTATAGCCTGACCAGGTGGTGGCTCAGTGGATAGAGCACTGGCCTGAGATGCTGAGGACCCAGGTTCAAAACCCTGAGGTTGCAGGCTTGAGCATGGGCTCACTAGCTTGAGCAGGGGGTGCCGGCTTGAGTGGGGGGATCATAGACATGACCCCATGATCACTGGCTCTAGCTTAAAGGTTGCTGACTTGAAACCCAAGTTTGCTGGATTGAGCAAGGGGTCACTCATTCTGCTGGAGCCCCCCCAGTCAAGGTACATACGAGAAAGCAATCAATGAAAAACGAAAGTGCCACAACTACAAGTTGATGCTTCTTATCTCTCTCCGTTCCTGTCTGACTGTCCCTCTCTTCCTCCCCCCTACTTCTTGTTAAAAAAAAAAAAAGTCCTTATAAAGCCAACTTTTTCAAAAAATCCTTTTTGCTCAAATAGTTATATGTTATCTAAGTAATTATACAGGTATTCCTCATTCTCTGAAGTCTCACTATTCAAAGAGAAGTATAGAGAACCACGGACCTTCCCAAACCTTTCTCTCAAAACAAGAAGGAAATAAGTGTGTTGGTCAATGCATTTCCTGAGACCCCTGAAACAGAGGAAACTCCACATATACACTCATTTCCAATCCCCAATTAGTGTCTCTCAAGTAGACAAAATACATAAAAACCCAAAGCGTGCGGAAAAAAGACTGGAGTCACTTGGAAGGAGACCAGGTAGAAGGCAAGCTTTATGTTTTATTGTGAGACTCTGTACTTTTGGCCACCAGTATCCCATCTAGACTATCTCTTGAATGATACAGAAATAGGTGCTATCATTACAACAGTTAGTAGGTTGTAAATGCCTTCACTATTCTTAGAACAAATCTTTAACCCAAAACAACTGCAACTGAGAATAAGGCAGTAAGCCTCTATAGAACTTTAAAACAATTGAGTTTGATATCAGTAACAATAGCTAACACTAATGGATGTTTAATAAGTGCAATATTCATGTTCTCCAATGTATCCCTTAAAAAGCAGAAGATGTAGTTATTATTAATAACTACACACTCCCAAAACTACAAAGTGCCAGAGATGAGAGTTGAACTCAGTCTTTGTCTGGATCCTTTGAATCATTAACTCTGTAGGAATATGCTGTGAAGACTTGCAGAATTAGGGTAAACAATTAGAGACAGAAAGGCACCCTAGGGCGAAAGCCCTGAGCTAACGAGAGTCCAGGGACCTCTCTGACCCAAACTGGAAACAATACATGCTGGAAACAGCAAAACAGCAGGATAAGATTCAGTAACAGAATATGTCTAGGCTCTCGAAACAGAGATTAGGAGTCAGCATGTTCCTTGTCCTTTACATCACTCTCTGAGAACTTCTGCTGTCTGCTTCCTTGAGTTATTTGTACTTGCTAATAAATATCTGTGTAAGGCCAGAGATGGGGATCTGCTGTCCAGATCTGCCTCCCTTTGGCCCCTCAGAGCATTCATTTGGTCTCCAAGTAGTTCATTGTTGCGGCAACAAGTGGTGCCCCGTGTGAGGATCAGGAATTCCCAATCCGACCATGACTCCTCAGGAATATCATTTCATTGTCATTGATTTGAAAGACTGTTTCTTTACAATTCCCCTTCATCCTAAAGACCGAGAGAAATTTGCCTTTTCTCTCCCTAGCATCAATTTTCAGGCTCCCATGAAATGCTATCAATGGAAGGTTCTTCCACAAGGTATGATTAATAGCTCCACTATTTATCAGACCTTCGTAGATAAAGTCCTTCTACCCATGCAGCAAATCCACCCCACTGCACTCATTTACCATTACATGGATGATATTTTACTAACCTATTCAAGCCAACAAATACTTAACACCATTCTTTTCAGATTTAACAATTCAAACTAACCAACATGGGCTATAATTTGCCCCAGAAAAAATTCAAACTCAAGAACCCTGGCAAAGCCCTGGCAGGCTGGCTCAGTGGTAGAGTGTCAGCCTGGCGTGTGGATGTCCCAGGTTCAATTCCTGGCTAGGGCAAACAGGAGAAGTGCCCAGCGCCCATCTGCTTCTCCACCCTTTCCCTTCTCCTTTCTATCTCTCTCTTCCCCTCCCACAGCCAAGGCTCCATTGGAGCAAAGTTGGCAGGGCGCTAAGGATGGCTCCATGGCCTCCGCCTCAGGTGCTATAATGGCTTTGGCTGTAACAGAGCAAGGGCCCAGAAGAGCATAGCATCGCTCCCTAGTGGGCATGCTCGGTGGATCCCAGGCGGGCGCATGCGGGAGTGCCTCCTCACTTCTCATTTCAAAAAATTACAAAAACAAAAAGAAGAAAACCCTGGCAATATCTAGGATATATTCTTACAGTTTGTTCAATTCGACCCAAAGGAGTACAACTAAAAATATCCAATCCCGCTACCCTCAGTGACCTACAAAAATTTTTGGAAAGCATCAACTGGCTGCATCCCTCAGTCAGGATCCCCACTCACATGCTGTCTCATTTGTTCAATTCTCAAAGGGGATTCTGCATGAAATCTGCCTTGCTGTCTTTCCCCGCAGCCTCTTGAAGAGTTACAGTACATTACTCAATTACTACTTGATAGTCAAATGACTAGAATAATCTCAGGGTTTCCCATTCAATTAATTATCCTTAATACACCCCACAGTCTCACTGAGAATCTCCGTCAACATACCCCTCAATTAGGAATGACTGACTGGCTTTTCAAACCTCACCATCCTAGGAAAAAATTATATACCAAATCAGACCAGAGGTTTCGCCCTCCTCTCCCTGGGACAAATTCACTGCCAGCAGCTAACAGGTTATGACACCAATATTATTATCCTGGGATTAGAGAAAGAAGAATTTGATCTTGCCTTCCAAACTTGTGAGAAGCTTCAAAGTGCCCTAAGTAGATTTCACAGGGACTGTTGACTGCACTGCCCCTTCTGTAAAAGAACTTAAGGGGTCACAATTACTTCCCCTACAAGAGATGCCCATCATTACCTCTTCTCCTGTCCATTAAGCTCTCACTCTTTTCCTTGATGGATCAGGAAGAAGTGGGAAAGGTATTGTCACTTGGCAGCAGAGTGGAAGATGGCAACACTTTATAACACCCAGACATAAGAGCACCCAAAGAACAGAGTTAGCTGCCGCTATTGTGGCCCTAAACTTTTTTCCCAACCAGGTACTTCACATTATTAATGACTCTGCCTATGTTGTCCACTCTGTACAAGTTATTCAAAATGCCCTAGTTCATCAAATCACACATGGACACCTATTTATTATTTTCTCCCAATTACAACATTTAGTCTCTACTAGAAAATACCTTATCTATATTACTCACATTGGCTCTCTTTCAGGGCTCCCAGATCCTTTGAGAGAGGAAAACAATTGAGCTGACCACCTTACTATGGTTTCAGAAATGGTCTCTAAAGCCATTCAGTCTCACAATTTTTTCATCAAGGGGCTCAAGCTCTTGCCAAATATTTTCAAATTTCTTTCTCCCAAGCTCGTGGAATCATTAAATCTTGTCCAGATTGTCAGTGTTATACTCAGCCCAGATTAGCGGGAGTAAATCCCCGTGGCCTTGCAGCTAATGTCCCCTGGCAAATGAATGTCATTCAATACCCACCTTTTAATAAACTTAAACACATTCATGTTACTACTGACACATATTCTACTTTTCTCTTTGTCACTTGTCAATCTGGTGAGTCTGCCCGTCATATCCAAAAACATCTTATGGCTACTCTTGCTTGTATGGGCCACCCAAAGGAAATTAAAACAGATAATGGTCTTGCCTATACCTCCAGGCAGTTTTATGAATTCTGTCAATGATGGGAAATTCCCCACACCACCGGCATTCCTTATAATCCTCAAGGACAGGCCATAGTAGAACATGCCCAGCGTACCACCAAGCAATGTCTCTTAAAACAAAAAGGGGGGAGTCAGGAGGACATGCTTTCTTTCCCCCAGGAAGAACTAAACAAAGTATTACATACTTTAAATCTTTTAAATCTTAATGCAGCCAGGTTTACAGCAGCTGAGAAACATTTCTGCCTGGCTAGTAAAGGACCTAAGCCATTAGTTCTTTACAGAGATCTTTATTGGGACCCAAATGGATTGGCCCCACTGAATTACTAACCTGGGGGTGAGGATATACGGCTGGCTGTTTTGTTATCAACAGGTCCCTTATGAGTGCCCACCCATTGTGTGAAGCCATATCATGAGCTGGCATCAATCAAGCCCCAACCTCTAACCAGAGACATAGAGGCTGTCCCTCAAACAGATCATGCCACCTGAAATAAGGACCACTTCAAAGTGGAGCAGGAATGAGCTGTTATTAGCTACCACCTAAGTCACACCCAATACTTGGGGCAGTCTCATGAGCCTTATGACCAGGGCTCATGCCGTTCTTCAGAACCCTGGAACTCCAGTCATGCCTGTGACTCTCCTTTTTCTCTCTGCTGTCTGTTGTTACTGTTGAGTCTCAGGTTAGCAAGGTACAACTTCTGTCCTTCTTTCTTTCTCTTCTTAGTATACTTACAGTAAGTAATGCTACTTCTTTTATCTACTGAGCTCATATTCTAGACCCACCTATTTTTTATGTAGTCACTTGGAATGACCCAGAACCCCGTTTCTTCTAATAATTCTTAGATCATGGAGGCTTCATGTCTCACCCCATCCAATCCTTTAAGAGATTGTGGGGATAGATGCAGAAAAGGTGTTCGATAAAATACAACATAATTTTATGTTTAAAACACTCAACAAAATGGGTATAGAAGGAAAATATCTCAATATAATAAAGGCCATTTATGATAAACCATCAGCTAACATCACATTAAATGGCATAAAACTGAGGATTTTCTCCCTTAAATCAGGAACAAGACAAGGTTGTCCACTCTCTCCACTCTTTTTTAACATAGTGCTGGAAGTTCTAGCCAGAGCAATCAGACGAGAAAAAATAAAGGCATTCATATTGGAAAAGAAGTAAAGGTTTCACTTTGTGCAGATGATATGATCCTATACATTGAAAGCCCCAAAGACTCCACAAAAAGACTACTAGAAACAATAAACCAATACAGTAAGGTCGCAGGATACAAAATTAATATACAAAAGTCCACTGCCTTCCTATATGCCAACAATAAAACATCAGAAAACAAACTAAAAAAAAAACAATCCCCTTCATGGTTGCAACAACAACAACAAAAATACAATACCTAGGAATAAACATAACAAAGAATGTAAAGGACCTATATAATGAAAACTACAGAGCATTGTTAAGGAAAATCAAAAAAGATACAATGAAATGAAAAAATATTCCTTGTTCTTGGATAGGAAGAATATAGTCAAAATGACTATCTTACCCAAAGCGATATACAAATTCAATGCAATTTCCATCAAAATTCCAATGGCATCTTTTTAAGAAATGAAACAAAAAATCATCAGATTTATGTGGAACTATAAAAAACCCCGAATAGCCAAAGCAATCCTAAGGAAAAAGAACGAAGCTGGGGTCATTACAATACCTGACTTCAAATTATATTATAGAGCCACGACAATCAAAACAGCATGGTATTGGCAGAAAATAGGCACTCAGACCAATGGAACAGAATAGAAGGCCCAGAAATAAAACCACGTGTATATGGTCAAATAATTTTTGATAAAGGAGCCAACAACACACAATGGAGAAAAGAAAGCCTCTTCAACAAATGGTGCTGGGAAACCTGGAATGCAAAAGAATGAAACTCGACTACAGTTTGTCCCCTTGTACTAAAATTAATTCAAAATGGATCAAAGACCTAAATATAAGACCTGAAACAATAAAGTACATAGAAGAAAACATAGGTACTAACCTCATGGATCTTGGTTATAAAGAGCACTTTATGAATTTGACTCCAAAGGCAAGGGAAGTGAAGGCAAAGATAAATGAACGGGACTACATCAGACTAAGAAGCTTTTGCACAGCAAGAGAAACTGACAACAAAACAGACAGCCAACTAAATAGGAGATGATATTTTCAAACAACAGCTCAGATAAGGGTCTAATATTCAAAATATACAAAGAACTCATAAAACTCAACAACAAACAAACAATCCAATAAAAAAATGGGAAGAGGACATGAACAGACACTTCTCCCAGGAAGAAATACAAATGGCCAACAGATATATGAAAAGATCATCTTCATTAGCTATTAGAGAAATGCAAATCAAAACTACAATGAGATACCACCTCACACCTGTTAGATTAGCTATTATCAGGAAGACAGGTAATAACAAGTGTTGGAGAGGCCTTGGAGAAAAATGAACCCTCATCCTCTGTTGGTGGGAATGTAAAGTGGTACAACCATTATGGAAGAAAGTATGGTGGTTCCTCAAAAAATTAAAAAAAGAACTACCGTATGACCCAGCAATCCCTCTGCTGGGTATATACCCCCAAAACTCAAAAACATTGGTAAGTAAAGACTCGTGCAGCCCCATGTTCATTGCAACATTGTTCATAGTGGCCAAGACATGGAAACAACCAAAAAGCCCTTCAATATATGACTGGATAAAGAAGATGTGGTACATATATAGTATGGAATACTACTCAACCATAAGAAACGATGACATCGGATCATTTACAACAACATGGATGGACCTTGACAACATTATATTGAGTGAAATAAGTAAATCAGAAAAAAGTAAGAACTATATGATTCCATACATTGGTGGGACATAAATATGAGACTCGGAAACATGGACAAGAGTGTGGTGGTTACCGGGAAGTGGGGGGAGGGAGGAGAAAGAGAGGGTAAGGGGAGGGGAGGGGCACAAAGAAAACCAGATAGAAGGTGACGGAAGACAATTTGACTTTGGGTGATGGGTATGCAACATAATTAAATGTCAAAATAACCTGAAGATGTTTTCTCTGAACATTTGTACCCTGATTTATTAATGTCACCCCTTCAAAATTAATTTTAAAAAAAGAGTTTGTGGGGAAACTTGTGAAGAGGAAGGGTGTCACAGCGGATGGTATAGACTGCCACAAGAGTGGTTCTTTCTATTGGAACAACTTCCCCTCTGTCTTGTTAACCCCACAAAGCTTTTTTTTGTTTTTTGTTTTTTTTTACAGGGACAGAGAGAGAGAGTCAGAGAGAGGGATAGATAGGGACAGACAGACAGGAACGGAGAGAGATGAGAAGCATCAATCATCAGTTTTTCATTGCGACACCTTAGTTGTTCATTTATTGCTTTCTCACATGTGCCTTGACCGTGGGCCTTCAGCAGACTGAGCAACGAATGCCTTGCTGGAGCCAGCGACCTTGGGTCCAAACTGGTGAGCTTTTTTTGCTCAAGCCAGATGGGCCCACACTCAAGCTGGCAACCTTGGGGTCTCGAACCTGGGTCCTCCGTGTCCCAGTCAGACGCTCTATCCACTGCGCCACCGCCTGGTCAGGCAACCCCACAAAGTTTTAACTATTCTACACAACCTTGTATTCCATTTTACCCTCAGTGGTATAAGAATTACTTTTATCATAATCTAACTGCCCAACAGGAAGCAGCCCATCATCAAATCTTTATTCAGGTGGTTGGAGTAGATGGAACTACTGGAAAATATTATTCTAAGCCCCATATTCCTATCTGCCAGCATCCTTGGTTATCTTTTCATGATGGGTTAGATCTCAGTTGGTCACTCTGTCACTCCACTAATCTAACTAGTAATGCTCTCATGAATGATTACATCCACTAATTTGAATAGTAATGCCTTCATGAATTATTACATCCTAGAAAACTGGGGTCCTCAGGGCCTCCTAGTAGAAGCCAGTCATACCCATTGGAATTGGAGATTGTCATATCATTATAGTAATGGCTCTTTATTATGAAACGCAGGCCTCACTGGCCCATTATTGCAGGTCTGATCAACTGTCAGAAATAACGTAGTTTTCTCCCCTAGCAAGAAAAATACCTGGAGAGCTGCTTTACCCTTTCCTCCCCGTATCTTTAGGCATGGTCAATATCCTAGCTTTCAGTGCATCACTAATAAACAGTAGAACATGTCATGATCTGCACCTCCCAGTCTAAGTGTTTCTTATGTGTAACTTTCCCCCAAATGTAAGCCAGGTAAACTTTATCTATTCTGTACATCAACAGGAAGACTATAATGCTAATCAGACATGGATTACTCCCTGTATTACTCATATGAATGTTACCACCTTTATTAACACTCACCTTTTTATTATTTGACAATGGACACAAGCTTGGGTACCGGTCTATCTTACTCGCCCTTGGGAAGTGGCTCAGCTCTTGAGCAGATTACTCGAGCTTCAGAAAAGGTCCGAGTCAAGAGATCTCTGGGAGTCCTCACAGCCTCCGTTATTGCAGCTACTGCCTTGGCAGCTACTACCACCACAGCTACTGTTGCTTTATTATAGTCTACTCCAATTGCCCAACATGTCAATGTAAACCTCCAGAAAGTCACTTCTCAGCTTCAATCTTTAGCTCAGATTGACCAAGAAATAATGCAGTGCTTAGATGCGCCAGAGGCAGTTATTTTATGGATAGAACGGAAATAAGCCATGTGGGAACATCAGAGATTAATATGTGACACTGAGTTTAATACTATGTGTGTCACTCCTGTTCCTTTCAATTCAACTGAGTCCTGGAAGAACTTTAGCTGCCAACTTCACAGCACCTTTAATTCTCCTTCAGGGCAAGATGTTGTAGACTTACAGCAAATGCTTTATAAGCAGATGCAACACTGAAACTAGAAGCTCAGAATATTACGTTTAGCACTTTAATAATACAATGGTACCTTGAGATACAAATTTAATTCGTTCTGTAACCAATCTCATAAGTCAGTCAACTCGTATATCAAACTGCCAATACTGGACCCGTCTGTCAAGGCGCCAACTAGCAGCAGCTTCCTGAACTATGACTCGTATCTTGGAATTTCACTCAGATCTTGAACAAAAATACGGACTGAGTCACAGCTCGTATCTTTAAAAAAAAAATCGTATGTTGGTCTGTTTGTATCTCAAGGTACTACTGTATTTCTCGGTGGCTTAATCCTAAGAACTGGTTTTCAGGCCTTAACCTTCAGGTATGGATCTTTGCTGCTCTAGTTATCATTCTCTTACTTTGTTTACTTTCAGTCTTAAACACGTTATGCTGCCTCCTGAATTGTACCCTTCACGCTGAAGCTATGACTGCCCTACATTTTCCAGCAGCACAGCTGCCCACTGACAAACTGTGCTTCCGCAAGCCACCCGATCATCTTACTCTCTGTTAATCTTTATTAAAACAAAAAAGGGGGATTTATAGGAATATGCAGAGTTAGGGTAAACAATCAGAGTCACAGAGGCACCTTAGGGCAAAGGACCTGAGCAGACAAGAGTCCAGGGGCCTCTCTGACCCGTACTGGAAACAGTGCATGCTGGAAACAGCAAAACCGCAGGATAAGATTCAGCAAGAAGAAATGTTTAGGGTCTCAGAACAGAGATTAGGAGTCAGCATGTTCCTTGTCCTTTACTTCACCCCTGAGAACTTCTGCTGTCTGCTTCCTTGAGTTATTTGTACTGGCTAATAAATATCTGAGTAAGGCTGGGGATGGGGCTTCAGTCCCTCCGTCTGCTGACTGGGGCTGCTGCCTCCCCTCAGCCCCTCAGAGCATTTCATTTGGTTTCCAAGTAGTTCATTGTTGCAGCAACCTAACTCCATCTACTGCACATGGGTATAGAGGTAAACGGTTACTGAGCATGACAATATTCTGATAAAAAAAATACAGAAAACCATTCAATAATATTTTTTGTATTTAAAATTCTTCAACTTTCTGGGTTATAATAACAGATCTCCTAAATTAAAATAACCAGAGGAATGCCATCTTACCACCCATAAACCATCAGAACCTCCCACAGTCTTCTGATGCCCAACAAATGGTCAGGGAGGCCTGCTTTGCCTCCAGCACTGGGCTCCTGGTCCACTTACCTTTGGGTTCAGGGACACTGTTTAATGGTTTACTGGTAAACTCTTTAATCTGCAAAGAAAAAGAGTCTTCTAGTGATGTGTGTTTGAAATTAGATAGGGACATACTAGATAATGGACAGATATTGAACATAGTAAATTAACCTTCTCATGAAATCCTCCAAAGACAAAGGAGGACAAACGGACTTTAAAGACAAGGAGAAAAGTTTTATGAAAGCTGCATCTGGACTCAGCTGCTTCTCTAAGTAATTAATTACTAAAGCAAGTTCTTATGAACCTTCAAATTTGTTCTGAATTCTAACTGAATAAATCTGCTTTACAGTATTTTAAAATACCTTAAAATATATTTCTTTGAATTTACTTTTACAAACAACAGGAAATACATATTCTATCTTCTTTGCCTTATCCAACTTATAATTGTTCTAAATAAAAACATCTGTTCTTAGATAAGTTGCACCACTTATAAAAAAACAATGCCAATATATAGCCCAAAATACCTGTTGTCTCTGACTGATAATCAGTTCATTCTGTTCCTGGAGTCTCAGCCCTTGCTCTTCTATGCTTTTCTTGTAGAAAACATTATTTGCATTTATATTGTCTATCATGAAGGTTCGAAGTTTCTCTATATGTGACAGGAGCTGGAAAAGTAATTAAGAAAGGCACCAGTCTGCAAACTGCATATAAATTGTCCTCTGCAGTCTGTACGCATGTACCCTGCCTTCTCTTCTGGCCTTATGTTACCCGAGCACACTAAGTCATGAAGTAAATCTTTTATCACTGGGTAGCAAGGCCCTGGCTGTACAAGGGGCAGTACTTCTGTTCCTAGGGAGTTCAGACCAACAACACCAATAATGTGAACAGCTGAGTGAACTTGAACACATTACATGAAATGACACAGGGATGAGCAGTGATGAAGGATCAAGGCTTCTCCCACAGAGAGGCTCCAAGCCCATGCAGACGTGTCCTTCCAGGTCCACATGCGCCATTCCGGCTCAAATGTGCACTCTTTGATTATATTTTTTATTAATATTGATTATTTTTATTCGTCTAGCAACTACTACAATCTCTGGTTGTTAATAGGGCCTCAATAAATATTTAATGAGAAAAGGAAGGTGGAAGGAGGCGGGTAGAGGAAAAAAGAGGAGGAGGAGGAAAGGAAGGAAGGAAGGAAGAAATGGCTGAAGGAAGAGAAAGAAAGGGAGAGACAGAGGACAGAGGGATCCAAAGATTCACAGACAGAGTCATCTTCAGAGGCTTAATGTCAGAAAGGATCATACATTGGACAAAAAGAATTCAAGAAGAATTTGTTTTCAATAACTTAGGGCAGGGGTCAGGAACCTTTTTGGTTGAGAGAGCCATGAACGCCACATATTTTAAAATGTAATTCCGTGAGAGCCATACAACGACCTGTGTACTTTTTGCATTATTCAATAAAAATTTGGTGTTGTCCCGGAGGACAGCTGTGATTGGCTCCAGCTACCCGCAACCATGAACATGAGCAGTAGGAAATGAATGGTTTGTAATACATGAGAATGCTTTATATTTTTAACGTTATTATTTTTTTTTATTAAAGATTTGTCTGCAAGCCAGACGCAGCCATCAAAAGAGCCACATCTGGCTTGCAAGCCATAAGTTCCCGACCCCAGACTTAGGGAAAGATACTTAAAGCAATTTTAGTAGTTGCTTAAACAGAGGGGTAAAGAAAACTTGGTAATTGGAGCTAACGACAGTCTAAGCTTATGGCATGGAAATAGAGCCAGGGATGTTCAGATCAAATAAAGGGGGAAGTAACCATGCCTGTGAGGGGGACAAAAGGCATCTAGGGCAGCATCTCCTAACTCGCTTGAGTTTTTAAACACCGACCATATGCTAGAGGCCATGTTAAGCATTTCACCTTCTTGAGTCCACATCACAACCTTTAGGACACAAGTTTTGATCCCACTGTACAGGCAGGGAAACTCAAGTCTAGAGAGGTCAAGTAGCTGGCCCAGACTCAGACAGCTGGAGGAGGAAGAGCCCACACTTGAATTTTCATGCCTGGTTTCAAAGTCAACGCTCCCAAATGTGGTGTCTAGGTTATGAAAGATATTAATAAATAATACTTGTATGCAGTCACACAGACTCCAGGAATTGAAGAAATCACCAAATCAAAAAGTAACAGCAATGTACCTATTAGAATGGCCAATGTTCAGGTCACTGACAATATCAAACGCTGGTGAGGACGTGGAGCAGCAGGAACTCATTCATTGCTAGTAGGAATGCAAATGGGTACAGCCACTTTGCAAGACAGTTTCATGGTTTCTTATAAAACCACAAATATTCTTACTATACAATCCAGCAAGCATGCTCCTTGGTATTTTCCCAAAGGAGGTGAAAACTTATGTCCACACAGAAACCTGCATACAGAGGTATACAGCAGCTTTATTTATCACTGCCCAAATTTGGAAGCAACCAAAATGCCCTTCACTATGTGAATGGATAAATAAACTGTGGTCGATACAGACAACAGAATATTATTCTGCATTAAAAAGAAATGAGCTATCAAGCCAGCAAAAGATGTAGAGGGACTTTAAATTCATATTACTAAATGGAAGAAGCCAATCTGAAAAGCTTATATCCTATATGATTCCACTATCTGACATTCTGGAAAAAGGAAAAGTACAGAAGCAGTAAAAAGGACAGAGGTTAGAGGGAAGGAAGGGATGAATAGGCAGAGTACAGCAGACTTTCAGAGCAGTAAAATTATTCTGTATATACTGTAATGGTGGACAATGTCATCTGGCCAAACTTACAGAATGTAGAATACCAAGAGTAAACCCTAAAGTAAATTCTGGACTTTAAACGATAATTATGTAAGTTCACTGATTGTAACAAATGCACTGCTCTGGGATGGAATGTTGAGAGTGGGGGGGGGGCAGTGAGTATTTAGAAACTCTCTTTGATCTTAACACTGCTCTAAAAAATAGTCCAATCACATTAAAAAAACAAAAAATAACAACAACAAAAAGTTAATGCTCTCCATCAATACATCAGGGTCCTCCCTCTGAAGTATTCTGTGCTTGTATGAGGTTGGACAAACGCTGGGTTAAACCAAGTTAAAAAGGTTTCCTGAGTGAAAACTAAAAATAACCTTTCTATCCTAGTGAATGCTAAGAATCTCCCCCATGGAGGACATCGTCAAAAATCTACATTTTTACAGACCACTGGAAGAGTGCCCCCAAGAGCAGTCTGGGAAACACTGAGCTGGAAAATAGAAGTATAAACCTGTAAAAATGTCCAGGGTTCTGCCTGGAGAACCAAGAATACGAGAGTCATTTCAGCCCCAAGAAGAAGACATAGGAAAAAAGGGATGACTGCACTCTGATATTAGAACTGAGAATTGACCACAAAGGTACAGAAATAGTTCAGAGAGGAATGTGATCATCTATGTAAGGGATAACCAGACATTATTTGAAAGTCTATAGCTCTTGAGCTCCTCTGTCATAACCTGCTACCATTTCAAGTTTTTGTTATTTTCTATCAGTTTACATCACCCCATCCTCCTCTACTTATGTGACTGTTCTACAACTTCCAAAGCTCTAAAGAGTCTCCTGTTGGGTCAAAAGGGTATACCATCATTTATCTGTGACTCCCTTTGAACTCCTACCAATGTTATTTTTAAAAAAACTGCTGCCAAGAATCCAGGTAAGGCAATAAAATGTTGGCAAATGCAACTTCCCTTAAACAGAGAAATACAATATGTGCATTGTAGGAACAGTAGGCACCAATCATGTGGAATAATTAATAGTTTGGTCTCAAGCAGAAGATTACTAAACCTGATTAAATTCAACCCTCTGTTAGAGTTTAAGAGAAATAAAGGAAGAACTAAGTAGCTCCAGAACAACCACAACCAACAGACAAGGGAGCAGCGTAGCCTAGCGGCGGCACAAACACTCCACATTCCCAATATGTGAAACGGGGTGCCTCCCTCCGAACTAGAAGGGCCTTTCCTCCTTCCTCTGAACTACCAAGGGTCAGTCCTTCTCTCTAACACGACTTGCAGTGGCAAATGTGAAATTTAAAAAATTGCATTCTATTCTGCCAGAAGGCCACTGAAATTACCTGGAACAGGTCATTTTAAAGGGGCTTTAAAAGAGCAAGGATTGTCTGGCTTGTGGTGGCACAGTGCATAAAGCATCAGCCTGGAATGCTGAGATCGCTGGTTTGAAACCCTGGGCTTGCCTGGTAAAGGCATATGTGGGAGTTGATGCTTCCTGCTTCTCTTCCCCTTCTGTCTCTATCTCTTTCTCTCTCTCTCCCTTCTCTAAGATGAATAAATAAAATCTTTAAAAAAAGGAGCAATGACTAAAACTCACCCCTTATTAATAAGAAAACCAAATTCTGTCCCTAAATATCAATGCTTTAAGATGTCTTAAATAATAAAAATAGGAACTTCAAATTATCTAAGAACAGTGGTTCAAACCATGGATCCAAAACAGAACTGTCTAGGTTTGGTGTTTTGGTGTCTTCCCCAAACACAAAAAATATATGCATATCCCAGACTTACCTACCGAACAAGAATCTCGTTGTAGAGGGACGCGTGTATATTTTGGAAAAGACTCGTAGGTCATTGTGAAGTGCAACTCTCTTTAGGAACTATTTATTATCTAAGAGCATCTCAAAGGAAAGCTAGAACATTCTTACATAAAAGCAACCACTCTTAGGTTGTCACTGCCTATTTTCCTCCCCAGATGGCTAAGTGCCTAATACCTGACAGGTCAATAAGACAGGCAGACAAGCAGGGCCCTGAGGTTAAGAGGGCCTGAGTTCAAATATTATATACCAACGGACAGCTCTTTCAACCCCGCTCTTCTGAACTCTACAATCAGCATTTCTCCACCCACAAAAACATGGTTGAATGATCCCGTTTTGGGACATCTAGCAACCTTCCACATTCACTCAGCAAATTGTTAATGAATTTCAATCACATTTTAGGCATATTATTGAATGTTGAGACTACAATGGAGAACTAAATAGAGTCCCTCCCTCATAGGGCTAGTGATCTGGTTGGAGAAGCAGAAACTAAACAAGTCAACAAATTAAAAAATGATTTAAAATAGTGATCAGAGCTACACTTGTGAAGTGGTGAGAATAATAAAGGGAGGGGACAACCTACTTAGACGGAGCAGTTGTAGGTGACACATAAAACAAGGCCAGGAGAGGGTGTGGAAGGCAAAAATTTTAAATGGCCCAAATTTATACCCCCAGAATACAGACCCTCCTTTGTAATCCCTTCCCCTAGACCTGATAGACTTGATGTTTGTGTTCCCCCAAAATTCAGGTTGAAGCCCTAACCCCCAGTACAGTATGATATTAGAAAGTGGGGCATTTGGTTTAAATGACATCATGAAGGTGGGGTCCTCGTGATGGAATTACTGCCCTTATAAGAAAAAGACCTAAGCTTGCTCTCCCTCCCTCCCTTCTTTCTCTCTCTCTCTCTCTTTCTTTCCTTCTTTCTCTCTCTCTCTCTCTTTCTCCCTGCCTCCCTCCCTGCCATGTGTGGACACAGTGGCTACCTATAAGAGGGCTCTCATCAGAAATGAAATCGGCTAACACCCAGAATCCCAGTCTCAAGAACAGTAAGAAATAAATATCCATCTAAGCTACCTAGTCTATGGTGTTTTATTTTAACAGCCTATACAGACTAAGACACAAGAGATCCAAAGGGCTACAAAATATATACAATTATAAAGTGAAAAAATAAACAATTATTCCTAGAGAAAAGGTTCTCAAATAGATCTACTTTAGATGTTTTGCACCAGTGTAAAAATCATTTTGATACTTAAATTTCTGGTATCCTCAGTTAAGAGGGAATCAGTGTTATAATTAAATTTTGTTTTCATAAAAATGATTTTAACATGAACAATCCTTGCCTTTATCTAAAAATTAGATTGCCACTCTGTGTGAAAAAATCAGGAACATGTACTCAACAACGAAGAGATGACTAAATAACTTATGATGCATCTACAAGATCATCACTAAAGTCATGACTTTGAAGAATAGTTTAAAACACAGGATACATTAAGTGAAAAGTATATAAAGTTATAGGTAGAAACCATAATTCAAAATCTGTAAGATTGTATGGGTTTCTAACTTATAGAAATGCAATATTTACAGCACAGGAATAAAATTGAAAAAAATTATAACAAAGTAGCAGTGGTTCTTTGGTATTAAAATTAGAAGTAATTTTAATTTTGCTACACATTTCTCCACAAACTTTATTAAGTAAAAAATACTATCTTAATTATAAAGAAAAACAAATACTCTTTGCAAAAATGACTCACTTATACATTTCTTTTTCTTTTTTTCCGGTTACAGTTAACATACAAAATTAGTTTCAGGTATACAACATAGTGATTAGACCTTTAGATAACTTGCAAAGTGATTCCCCCAATAATTCTAGTACACATCTGATACCTTAGGAGGCTACTAGAACATTAACGACTATTCCCTATGTGGTATTCTACATCCCCGTGACAACTTTATAACTGCAACTTTGTGTTTCTTAATCCCTTCACCTTTTTCACTCATTCTTCCAACACCCTCTTATCTGGTAACCATTAGTTTGTTCTCTGTATCTATAAGTCTGTTCATTTATTTTGTTTTTCAGATTCCACATGTAAGTGAAATCATATGGTATTTGTCTTTCTCTGTCTGACTATCTCACTTAGCATAATTCACTCTAGGTCCAGTCATGTTCTCACAAATAGCAAGATTCTTTTTTATGTCTGAGTAATATTCCATTATAATAGGTACCACATCTTCTTTATCCATATCTTGGCTATTGTAAACACAGGGGTGGTTTCTTAATCTTACCTGACTTTTCTCTTTCTTTTGCTCTTGGCGAAGTGCTTGAACTTGAGCTATCCACTTGCTTTCCTAGGAAACAGTAAAATAAGAGTGATTTATGTGTAACTGCAACAGTGAGATCCACTCAAAACGGAAGCTTACTTTTAAATGGGTATCTATGAAACCCAGCTATCTATTTGGTAAAGTGTTAGCAGGCATTTTTTAGGATATATACAGTAAAAAATGTTTAAACACATTTGTACCTGGTTACTCTTGTACTCTAAGGCAGGTATCAGAAAACATTTTTGTTGAGGGGCTAAGAGTAAATAAAGGAGTGGGTAAAGTAGGTTTACAGTTGCATTATGACATTCTTTTGAATTAATAAAGTGATCATAATAATCATAACCTGCATGTCTTTTTCCATATTAACAACTATGAAGCTATTTGCGTTTCCCTATATTTGAGGCTCTGGGAACCAGAAGACAGGATCACTAATACCAGTACATAGATAATGTTTAAATAAATGGGTATATCTGTGTTCCAATCAAATTTTGTTTTCAAAAATATTGGTGCTCGCCTGACCTGTGGTGGCGCAGTGGATAAAGCGTCGACCTGGGAACATTGAGGTCACCAGTTCAAAACCCTGCACTGGTCTGGTCAAGGCACATATGGGAGTTGATGCTTCTAGCTCCTCCCCCCTTCTCTCTCTCTCTCTCTTTCTCTCTGTCTCCTCTCTAAAATGAATAAATAAAAATTAAAAAAAAAAAAATATTGGTGCTAGCTTGCCAACCTAAGCAACTAAATTAGGAAAGACCAAGTTTTCAAAGGCCATGGGTTCTGAACTGACAATACAGCTCATAGAAAGGAAATAGGAGAAATTTAGGTGGAACCTTAAGATTTTATTGCTGGGTCCTTTAATTCATGAGAGACCATCCTGCTGGGAGCAACTGTCAACAGTTCAGGTCACGACACAAGTCCTGGTCCTCTACCATGCACCAGACACCTTGCTGGGCAGCCTGTGGCAGGCGAGGAGAAGACAAAGAGAAAGTCCTTCCCTGTACAGGAAGGTGGTGGACATAACAATAGGCAGTTCCCACACAGCGTGCATGTGATCAGGTCCCTCTGGGGGAACAAGAGAAATTCAATAACCCAGAGGTCCAGGAGAATTCTCTAGAAGTACTGCCCCAGCTGAATAAGTACGGTGCAGGCCCAGAAACTGGGAGGTGCTGACAAAGAAAGCCACAAGAGCAAAAGCAGAAAACAGAATGCTGTGTTCTGGCAACCTGGCTACTTGGTGCTACTGCGAGTGTCAGGTAAAGACAAGAAAAGTGGCAAAGGATGCAGGTCCAGATCCCCAGGGACATGGAGTGTGGTTAAGGATTCAAGACTGTGTTCTGTGAAAAATTTTAGACGGGACAGTGACATGTTCAGGCAGGCTATGACATGGAAGGCAGGTTTGTGGGAGGGAGGCGACAGTGAGCAGCAAAGCAAGCAGCAGTGATAGCTGTTCATATTTCAAAAACACACTTACTTTTTAAAATACCACATTACAGCTTTTTTTTAAAAAAAATCCTGAATTCATAAACTTTCATTTCTATTTGTTTCCTGGTAAAACACAATGTTCCCTTAAAGCAGTATGACCAAAATATCCAGTGTGACGATTGTGCTGTTTATAGGAGTTCACTTCCAAATTATTTTAATTAAATTTGATGAATGCAAAAGATCATCAGTTCATCAATGCAGTCACATATTTAATCTCTGAAAATAAAATTAGAACTTCAATATGCCCTTCTAAACCTTTTGAAACCAAGACTTAGATCTGAACTGTAAGAAACAAATATTGAGGTAATGTTAACCAATTCAAATAGATATTATCTTAGGGGAAAAAATGAAGCAATTTCACCCACTATTCTGTATCTGTATCTATTAGTCAATCAACAATCAGCTAATGAACAAATATTATGAATTACATATGTATTAGGAGACAAGAAAAAGGAATCAGCCATCTTCAAAGTCACTAAAAGACACAAATACTTTTTCTGTAGAAGAGGCATGTTGTAAATAACTTCACTAAGAATAATTAGGCTTCTACCACAGTTATCACCCATTCTTACATACCTGATTATCAAGAAATTGCATCACATTTGGGAAATCCTGGGGATACTGAGGACGCTCTTCTTTAAATTCATGTGCATCTTTTAGCGTACCTAAATTGGACTTGATCTGCAGATTGGACTTCTGGATTTCTGACAGCTGCTATAAAATGAAACGCAAAAGTCATGAGTTCAAATGTTTATATTTTTATAAGATTAAAAGAGAATAAAATTGGGGAGCTTATGTCCATGTTTTAAACCTGACTACACTACTGGATGCTCACTGTGCTTCTCCTTTCCAGTGGTTTTCTTCTTTTTTTCTTCCAACAAGTAAGGGTAAAAAAAAGAAACAGGAAACCTACCTTTCTAATCTTAGACAATGGGTCTTAAATTTTTTGATGGACATGTAACAGTTGCCAGAAATAGAGGAACTGGGTGTAGCTGATTTTCAAGATTACTTAGTGATGAGGCCAGCCTCACACAGGACCACATCCATGAACCCACCAGGGACATAATATTGTAATATTACCGCTTGCTTGTATGTTAGTCCCAAAGTTACTAGCAGTGAGCACAGAAGGTAAGACAGTGTTAACTTCAAACACAAAATGGTACGGGAGCACAGTTCCCCTCTCTTTAAGTCTGGGCTACACACAGCGACTTCTTTTCAAAGAGTACAGTATGAAATAGGTAGAGCTTGCTTTCCAGTGGAGAAATCTGACAAACACTGCCTCAGCCAGGTGATCAGGACATCAACAACCACAGTCAGGTAGATGGCGTATACCTTTTATATGATATGATGAAAACTGCATGCTAACTCTAAGGTCTTCTTCCCCAAAACCCTTAAGCCCAGTCTGACCTTAAAAATAATATCAAATCAATTCCAATAGAGGGGCAGCCTACAATATACATTGTCCAGGTCATTAAAAACAAATCTGGCTGTCACAGACAAGAAGAGCCTTAGGAGACACAACAACTAAATGTGATGTGGTATCTATACAAGATCCTGGAGCAGAAAAAGGGCATCAGATAAAAGCTAAATTGGAAAAAAGTATGAACTTCAATTAATACAAGTGTATCAATATTGGTTTATTAAGTGTAACAAATCCACTAATTTAAGATGGTCAGGATACAGAAAACCGTATATAGGGTAGGAGAGAGGGGTTAATATGGAACTTTCTGTATTATCTACTTAATTTTTCTGTAAACTTAAAAACTATTCTAAAAAAGTAGTCTAATAAAAATTTTTAAATCTGTTAATAGCTATAAAGGGCAAACAAAACAAATACCATCAACTGATGAATGCACAAATAAAATATGGTATATCCATACAATATATGATCATTCAACAATAAAAATAAGAACAGCCCTGGCCAGTTGGCTCAGTGGTATGATGTCAACCCAGCATGTGGATGTCCCAGGTTTGATTCCAGGTCAGGGCACACAGGATAAATCACCATCTGCTTCTCCTCCCCTTCCCCTTGACCCTTCTCTCTCTTCCCCTCCCACAGCCATGGCTCAATTGATTTGAGTGTGTCAGATGCAGCTGCTGAGGATGGCTCCATGGAACCTGCACCTCAGGCACTAAAAATAGCTTGGTTGCGGTTGCAAGCTGATGGGCAGAGCATCAGCCTCAGACAGGGGTTGCCAAGTGGTTCCTGGTCACAGTACATGCAGGAACCTGTCTCTCCTCCCTCCTCTCACTTAAGAAAAATAAAGAATAAAATACTGATAAATACAACATGAATGAATCCTGAATACATTATACTAAGTGAAAGATGTCACTCACAGAAGAGCATATATTATATGATTCAATTTATATGAAATGTCCAGAACAGGCATATCCATATAGACAGAAAGTAGATTTGTGGTTGCCAAGGGCTGGGGGCAAGGGAGATGTGTAGGGAGAGAGCCAATGGGAACAAGGTTTCTTTCTTTCTTTTTAAAATTTTATTTATTCATTTTTAGAGGGGGGGGGAGCAAAAGAGAGAGAGAGAAGGGAGAATGTAGGAAAATGGCCAGAAATTGGAATGCCGCCCTGAAACAAGTTTTTGGTGCAGACTTTGGATAGTAAAGTCCCATGGCAGTAGAACGCTGCCCCAGCAAGACCTGATAAGATTGTTTAATGGAAGCTTCTGACCCTGTTAGACATTTCCTGCATACCTGCAAGGTTTTAGTTAATCATCCTTCTCTGTTCCTGAGCTTATACTCTGCTAACTTGCTAGCTGATTAAAGAAACAAATAAATACAATGTCGCTGCAGAGATATGGGCTCTCAGTCTTAAAGACTGGGAGTCCCCTATGCCATCATTTCTTTATGTTATGTCTTGTGTGTGTAGTTTTTAAGTTCTGCAGCACCCTCCCTTCCTGTACACCCATTGCCAAGCTGGTCCCTGCAGGGGGAGAAGCAGGAAGCATCAACTGCCATATGTGCCTTGACCAGGCAAGCCTAGGGTTTTGAACTGGAGACATCGGTGTTCCAGGTCGACGTTTTATCTACTGAACCACCACAGGTCAGGCCAAGGTTTCTTCTTAGGGTAATGAAATGTTCTAAAATGACCATGATATTGTTGCATAAGTCTGTGAACACTAACGACCACTGAACTGTACACTTTAAGTGGTTGAACTGTATAGTATGTGAACTATATCTCAATAAAACTATTTTCAAGGTAGGAATGGTAAAGCTGTGGGGAAAAGTCCTGCTCTACAATTATCCTAGGTGCAGGAAGCAGGGGGCATGACCACAGCAAAAGAATGGTAATTGGCAGATTATCACAAGGGAAAAAAATGAGTGTGAACTTCATGGAGAAGATATAAGAAATCGGCCTTAAATTGGTTAGTATCAAAATCCACTCTTGTCACTAATATGGCATCCCACTTTGAGAAGGAGCCACAGACTGGAGTCTGGAGTATGGGTGGTAGAGGAAATCATGAAGAGAAATTACGACAGCCTAGGGGCTCTGATGCTTAGGAAGAAGAACAGCGACCAAGGAAGGGTAACAGGGGAATAATAGAACCCACAGGAAGTTGCTTAAGGAATCTGTACAGAAAAGATATAATGAGCCATCTGATGTTATTTCCCATCAATTCTTTTTTTTTTTTTAATGAAACTTACAGGAAAGGTAAAGAACAGTATCATAAACATACATTTCATCTTCACCAATTGTTAACCTTGTGCCAATAAAGATATGACAAGGGTTGTCAAACTTTTCCTGTAAAGAGCCAGATAGCAACATTTTTTGTTTTGCAAGACACATAGGGCCTCCGTCACAGCCACTGAACTCTATGGGTCCAACACAAAAGCATATATTAAGTGTAAAGGAAAGAGTAAGTGTGAGTGTGTTCCAAAAAAACTTTATTTGTGGACATTGAAATGTTAACATTATATAATTTCCATGTCATGAAATATTCTTTTGACTTTTTTCAACCACTTAACAATGTAAAAGCCTTTGTTAGCTCATAAGCCTTATAAAAACAGGGCAAGTCAGATTTGGTTCACAGGTCATAGTTTTGCCCATCCTTATGTGAGAGCTCAGGATGTTTTAGAGAAGGATCTTAACAGTCTCCAAAAACATACTTCTATTTCAGTTTATAAACTCCATCCCCTAGAGGGAGCTCAAGGATCTTCCCTTGCCTCCCTTGTTTCCTTGTTTCCTTTTCTTTAAGGATGACTTAGCTTTGAGCTACCCAGCAAGTTCAGATAATTCTTAGCGGGATGACAGTGGCCACTGTCTGAAGCAGGAGCTCACAGAAGATGAAGGTCCCAGCCCAGCAAGGAGCATGTCTCTGTCATCCATGTAAGTAACCAGGGCAGTGTGGAGCAAGGCTGCTCCCATAGGGAAGGGGAGGGGCTCACTGAACCACATCCTGCCTGCCCCAGGCCCATCTTCCTCCCCAGCCAGGCCTGGCAAAAATTCTCCCTCTGTCTGTCTGGGTCGGCTTCCTTCTCCTCCCACATTGGTGATCTGTGTCAGCCTTTCTTGGAAAGTTCCAAAACCCAGAGAAAGGTTTATGATTTAAGTTTTCCTAATCTAAACCAGTTAATAAAAGAGGGATCCTCTTCTATCATCTGACCAAATGTGCAAAGTGTTCTGCACTGGAGTTTGGGGACAAAGCTCCCATTCTCAAAGAAATGGTTTTTTTGACTTGCTATGTCTTCTGTATGTTTCTAGCCTCCTCAAGATTCTTAGGGAAGAAGGGTGTCTGGGCCAGGAATTAGATCAGGTGGCCATAATGCCATTCTAACTCCACTTTTCAAGGCAATAACTCTACCAGTACTATAGGGGCTTCTCAGTTTAATACTTACATATTCTAATGCTGAATTCTTGGAAGTTAATTCTTTAAACTCATTCTGACACATTTCCTTGAATTTTTCTATTTCATCAGCAAATTTCTCCTTTTCTTCTTCTTTCCATCTATGAAATAACTTCAGAAGTTCTTCCTCTTTTGTTTTCTGCATTTCATATTCCTGAAATTATTTTTAAGACATGGTTTTAAAAGTTTTGATATGAAGCAAATATGTAAAATTTTAAATCAGTGGGCATAACTTCACCTCAAATGTGTCAGCCAGTATTGCATATTTCAGTAAGGGCTGCAATAACACTTCATAGAATGGCAGGTCTGTGCATACAACGTTTATAAACCAAGGGCAACACATCCTTACATCCTTCAAATTTAAATGCAGGGCCCCAAAGTATCAAGTGTTTTGTGAACTTGTAGAATAGACATGTAATAATACTTAAAATATACATATACTTTAAAAGAAAAAGTTTATTGAGCCTTTCTTGATACCACACCAATTTGGGTATAGTAGCTCCATCTCAACTTCCTAAAACACAAATTCATATATATTATATAAGATAAATTCAAGATCCAGTCGATCAGCCTTTGATTTCTTGATAATCTTCAGGGGTTGTTTTTACCTTAACTGGGGACTTGAGCAAACTATATATAATCTAGACCTAACAAACATATACAGAAAGAATACTGCACCCAACAGCAGAATATATAATCTTGCTAAACACACAAAGGAGGTTCAGCAGAAGAGACCATGTTTTTAGGCCATAAAATAATTCTCAAATTGAAAAAGATTGAAATCATGCAAAGTATACCCTTCAACCACAGTGAAGTAAAGCTAGAAATCAATAACAGAAGAAAACCTAGAAAATAAAAATACATGGAAATTGAATAACATACTCTTAAACTAACAAGTCCAAGAAAAACTCATTAGGGTAGTTAGAAAATACTTAAGATGAATGAAAATTAAAATACAACACACCAAAAAAAGGGAAGCAGCCAATCAGTATCCGGGGGAAATTTAGAACTGTAAGCACCTACATTAAAAAAGAAAGATATCAAGAAACAAAGAGGGTCATTCTATAATGATAAAGGGGTCAATTCATCGTAAAGATATAAAAATTGTAATATTTATATATCCAACATTGGAGCACCTAAATATATAAAGCAAATGCTAACAGAACAAAAAGGAGAAATAAATAGCAACACAATAATAGGAGACTTTAGTACCCTATTCTCAACAATAGACAGATCATCCAAACAAAAATCAATGAAGAAAAACAGGTTTGAACAACACGATCAGCGATTTCCAACCTTTTTTCATCTCATGGCACACATAAACTACTAAAATTCTGTGTCATATCAAAAAATATATTTAAATTTTTTGCCAGTCTGACAAAAAGATAGGTATAATTTTGATTCAGTCATTCTAGATGGTTATTATTGTGTTGGCTGTTGTCATTTTTCTATTTGACAATCTAAGAAAAAAGAGGTCAATGCCCCTGACTAAATAGTCAGGTACTGTATATTTTAAAAGTTCTTAGCCCTGCCTGGTTGGCTCAGGGATAGAGCGTCAGCCCAGATTTGGATGTCCTTGGTTCGATTTCAGGACAAGGCAAACAGGAGAAGCGCTTGTCTGCTTCTCCACCCTTATTCTTCTCCCTTTTCTCCCTCACTCTCTCTTTCTCTTTCTCTCCCACTTCTGCAGCCATGACTCAATTGAAGCGGGTTGGCCCTGGGTGCTGAGGATGGCTCCATGGCCTTCACCTCAGGCACTAAGAAGAGCTGGTTGCTGAGCAACGGAGCAAAGTCCCAGATGGGCAGAGAATTGCCCCCTAGCAGGATGGCTGGGTGGATACTGGTTGGGACACATGCTGGAGTCCGTCTATGCCTCCCCTCCTTTCACTAAATTAAAAAAAAAGTTCTTGTGGCACACCAGTGTGTCATAAGTCATAGCACACTAGCTGAAAATTGCTAGACCCTAGCCAGTTAGCTCAGTTGGTTAAGAGCATTGTCCTGAAAAAAACAACAATAAGGTTGCGTGTTCAATCCCCAGTCAGGGCACACATGGGAAGAAATCAATGAATACATGACTGCCCCTCTCCCTCCTTTTCTCTGTCTCGCTAAAAATCAATCAATTAAAAATATTTAATAATTAAGCCAGTGGTGGGATTAAAATAATTTAACAATTGGTCCTCTGGCTTACTGATCCTTTTAAGAATAAAAAAAGATACACTGGAAGGTAGTTTATTATATTATGCATTTAATACTTAAATAAGTATAATAAAAGAGGTACATAAAACTAGATTATGTTATAAGAAGGAGTTTTAAAATATTAATGAAAAAGTATTAAATTGTACCAGACAAAAACACAATAAAACTGTTATTTAAGATATTTCCATATTGCTTCTTGATTGGCGTCCTCACTTGCAATTTTTTTCACCTATGGACAGAATGAACATTATCACGGGAGCTTAGAATGTGCTGCTGCACAGGTGAACGTTAAAAAAGAGTAAGGGAGGTAATTTTGTAATTTCCACATTTAGAGAGAACCCTGATTACAACTGGTTCATCCAACTCAAAAAAAAAAATTAGGTATTAGTTCTGCTGAATCGGTGAGAACCGGCTGAATCCCACCACTGAATTAAGCCCTAGCCGGATAGCTCAGTTGGCTCGAGGAGCATCATCCCGGAGAGTGGTGGTTGCTGGTTCAATCCCCAGTCAGGACACATATAGGAGCAGTTTGATGTTCCTCTCAGGAAAAGAGAGAGAGAAAGAGAGAGAGAGAAAATTGCTGCTATCAAATAAATCTAACAGACATACACAGAACATCCTACGAAACAGCAGCTGATATGCATTCTTCTCAGTGCACAAAGAATATTCTCCAGGATAGATCATATATTAGGTCACAAAACAAGTCTTAACAAATTCAAGAAGACTCAGTTTATACCACGCATCTTTTCTGACCATGAAACTAGAAATAAGTAACAGAAATAAAATTAGAAAATTCACAAATATGTGGAAATTAAACAACACACTCCTGAACAACCAATGGGTCAAAGAAGAAATCATAAAGGAAATAAAAGATCCCTTGAGACAGGCCCTGGTTGGGTAGCTCAATTGGTTAGAGTGCTGTCCCCAATATGCCAAGGTTGCAGGTTCAATCCCCATAGGGCATGTACAAGAAGCAACCAATGAATGTACAACCAAGTGGAACAAACTGATGTCTCTATCTCTCTCGCAGCCTAAAATCAATATATTAAAAAAATTTTTTTAAAACAAACAAAAATGGAAACACAACATACTAAAACTCATGGGATACAGCAAAAGCAGTTCTAAGAAAGTTTAATAGCTATGAACACCTACATTACAAAAGAAATTGGAATGACCTAATATTACACTTCAAATACTAAGAAAAAAAGAACAAACTAAACTCAAAGTTAGCAGAAAGATAGAAATAATAAAGATTAAGCAATAATTAATAAAATAGAGACTAGGAAAACAGCAGAAAAGATCAATAAATCTAAGAGATTTTTTGGAAAAGATAAACAAAATTGAGAAACCGTTAATTAGACTAACCAAGAGAGAGAGGGCATTCAAATAAAATTATATATGAAAGAAAGCACATTACAATTGATACCACAGAATTACCAAGGATCATAAGAGATGACCAGGAACAATTATATGCCAACAAACTGGACAATCTAGAAGAAATGAATAAAATCCTAGAAACATAACTACCAAGACTGAATCATAAAAAAATAGGCTATCTGAACAGACCAGTAGGAGTAAGGAAATTGAATCAGTAATCAAAAAACTCCCAAAAGCCTGACCAGGCAGTGGCACAGTGAATAGAGTGCCAGCCTCAAGTGCAGAGGACCCAGGTTCAAAACCCCCAGGTCACTGGTTTGAGCGCGGGATCACAGACATGACCCCATGGTCTGTGGTTTGAGCGCAAAGGTCACTGGCTTGAAGTTCAAGGTCACTGGCTTGAGCCCAAGGTAACTGGCTTGAGCCCAAGGTAACTGGCTTGAATCAGCTGTAGCTTCCCCCGTATGAGGGCACATATAAGAATGCAATCAATGAACAACTAAGGTGCCGCAACCAAACACTGATGCTTCTCATCTCTCTCCCTTCCTGTCTGTCAGTCTCTATCTCTCCCTCTCCCTGTCTCTCTCACTAAAAGTAAATAAATAAAAATGGTGGTATTTCCATCAAAAAATACAAAAACTCTCAACAAAGAAAAGTCCAGGACCAGGTGGCTTCACTGATGAAGTCTACCAAACATTTAAAAGGAATTAATGCCAATCCTTCCCAACATACCACTGTTTCGAAATTTGGTCTCCTACCTCGGAGAGTCTGACAGCATGGGCGCGCTGGGAAGCCTCTAGCTGAGACTTTGTAAGCTGCAGCTGCTCCTTCAGCATGTCAATCTCATTCTGGAGTTTATCGGTCTGCTCCTTTTTCGTATATGCTGTTGCAACAGAAATAGCTTGTTAAACTATGAAGCCGGTCTGAAAACTTACGGGGTAGAGTTCTATTGACAAGACAAAGGAAACTGCTCTTACTTGGGATATTACTGTTTTCAAGCCACATTAGCCAATTTTTATTCCTTAGTGTTTATCTGCAGCCCTTTGCATTATTGGGCACAGAATTAATTTTAGCAGATTCTTTCAGCCACTGTATTGAGGTTGGATTATCCCACAGAGACAGAGTGAGAGCCCATTCAGGAAGCAATAATGGTGACAAGGAATAATCCTGGGCCCTTCTTCGAGATATCTGTCTCAATCAGAGAAGGAAGCAATGGCTTCCACTGCAGATACCACCACAGTGAAATCTCTGTGGTCACCACCCTTCTGCTCTCACCAAACTTTCCTTAGAACCCAGGAACGCTAAGACAAGCAGAGGCTGGCATTCAAAAGGCAAACTCGGGCCATAAGCTACTGACAGGGCAAAAACGCAGTACTGGAAAGTTGTAAAAGGAAGCAACAAGTGAAGGGAGGAATATTTATGTACATGTACTTACATGCAGATGTACACATGACTGAATGGATATACATGTGTCTGTGAAGCAGACATGAAAGGTATGGAAACCAAAGTAGAAAGTCAGTATCTCAAAGATGACCTGAAGAAATAATACTCATTTCAGAGTGTGAAATGCTCTCTGAAACGAGTATGAGATAGAATAAGAGACTGAAACAGAAGAGAAAGAAAAGTCAGTTTCACACAGAAGAATGGTAGGTTAATTAAAATATTTTATATTTCCTACATACGGCTAGAATGTATCAGTAGTCCATGGCTTATACCTGGTATTTTATGTTGTTCATATTGTTTACACAGAGCTTAGCTATTTCCCAAATAAATCTACAGTGTGTCCGTAAAGTCATGGTGCACTTTTGGCCTGTGATGGGCCAAAAGTGCACTATGACTTTACGGACACACTGTATTCACCTGAAACTGGCAAAAATGGAAATAGATTGGCCCAAAAGGGAAGGGAAAGCAGGCACTGAGCAACAAGCTAGAAGTACACACACTTTGATACTAAAAATATGTAAGCTCTTAATGAGAATTTCTGTGGATTGCTTTAGCAATCTATGGAATGCTTTGATCTGCTCATGGAGAAATAGATCTCACATTCTTTACTTTTGAGAATGTTTAAGTACTAGGAAACCTGGTTCCTTGATAAACCACAGAACTGTTCCCTCTCTTGCTTTCTAGTTTCCTCCTCTACATACTGGTTAATTCACAATAGTATCCAAATACATTTGAGTATCTCCCACATCAAACAAAGCAAACACTTTCTCTTGATCCCACATTTCCCTCCAGGTAATGCCTCAGGTCTCTGTTCTCCTTCCCAGGAAACACTATTGAAATAAATGTCTGTAATTGACATGACCACTTCCTCACCTGATTCACAGCACAGCTCATTCAGAATTTTGTCCCCACCAATCCACCCAAGCTGCTATATCAAGGTCACCAACAGCTATGGTGACAACAGTCAATTCTCAGCCATCATCTTATTCTGTGTCACGGAACATTTGATACAATTGAAACATTATTTTTCTTGGTTTTCATGATAACATGCCCACAGGTTCCCTTCCCGTCTCCATACTCCTTTCAGCTACTCCTTTCAGCTACTCCTCCTGAGCCCCTACTGTTGGGACAGCCTTGGAGCTGGCTCTTAGCTCTCTTCTCTTCTCTGTCTAGGTGACCTCATCCAGCCCAGCTCTAACAACTCCCCGGTTTATATCTCCAGCCTGGGCCTCCACCTTGACCTCCAGACCTCTGGAATCTCAACTTGTATGACAACTGTATGTGTAACTTCAGTTTACCAATGGCCAACACAGACTCTCCATTCTCCTTACTCCTTCAGCCTGCTTCCTGCCCCTAGATTTACCATCTTGGTAAACATCATTGCCATCCACCCAAAACCAGGATTGTCTTGGCTTCATCTTTTCCTCTCATGCTGAGCCACATATCCCTGTGGGCTCTGTGTCTGGAACATACCCTCTCCATCTTCACTTCTGCCGTCTTCCCTGGTACCATCGTGGTCCAGTTGCCACCCTCTCTCTACTCTTGCAATCTTCTCACTCTCTTACCTGCTTCCACCATTGCCCTGCAGTCTATTCTCCAACAGCAGCTAGAAAGGTCACTCTCAGGTACAATTTGGATTGTGTACCCCCCGTACTTAAAAACCTCCAGTGGCTTGCCATTACGCTAATAAAAACACCCACATTCCTGCTCAGGGTGCTCAATGCCCCATGGGATCTGGCTCCTTCCTTTCCAATGTTACCACACATCACAGCCTTGCTCACTTGACTCCACCAACCTTCTATCTGATCCTCAAACACGCTGTCCTGTCTCCCCCTCACACCCCTCACAATCAGAGTTCCCCTTGCCTAGGAGATTCATTTTTCAGATTTTCCCCAGACTAGGACTGCCTCATCATTCTGTTTTCCAATCAAAATCACCTCCTCGATAAAGCCTTTGCTGATTACTTGCAGTCAATCTCCATCCCATTTTCCTGATTGATTTTCTTTGTTGCATTTGCCACCATTTTAAAAGAACCACTCATTCATTTTAAGTGTATCTGCTCCGTAAGACTCATTAGAATGCATGACTTAGTGGGTTTCACTTGGGGCTACAGCCCCAGGCCTTAGTACAGTGCCTCGCTCATAGCAAGGCCTCAAAACTTACTTCATGAACGGACAAGGACAGTGGTACTGTCTTTTAAAAGGGTTGAGAAGTGCACTGGACCATGTCTCACTAAAAAAAGGAAATATTACCAGACAGAAAACATCTCATTAAAGTTGAGCTCAGTACTTACCAAGGTGAGAATCTTCCAGATGGCGGCGCTGAATATGACTTTGTAGAAAGGCTTGGTTCATGAAGGCCTTGTCACAAAAATGGCACTGGAAAGGAGAGAGCAACAAATCAAAGAGGCTGTAATGGGGTCCTTCCACCTGATTTCAATTAAAATTCAGGTACCTGAAGTACTACTACTGCTTGGTGGTTTTCCTCCAAAATATAGCATTCTGGCAAAGGATACTAAAAGCATGACTAAAACAACAAATATAATACTTGGGCGTCTTTCCCAAACTGACCACAAGGTAGTGGAAACTATCACCTAGAACAGGGATGCCTACACTTTTTCAGCTTGCAAGCTACTTATAAGATGACCAAGTCAAAATGATCTACCTACAATAAAAATGCAAAACATAAATTTATTTCTTCTATATTATCATTATTTAAGTTACTAGTATTACTATTTAATATTGTGTATTCTTCTTTCACCTTTCTCTTTCTCAGCTCTCTTTTCGGAGGAAAGTCAATGTCATAGTTTTTATGAACAGTTCAAAAAGGCCGCTCCACATTTCCCTTCTTTGGAATAGCAATGGCACACAGACAGATGAGGCACACGCACTTAGAATATGACATAGTGAAAAAAATCCCCTCCCATTCTGTACGAAAGTGGTAGGTTTTAGGCTTCTTACTCGGACCAGCTATGGCACTCATTTTTATGCCCTTTGTTGTATTTAGTTTAAATAAATTGAAGTCTAACTACGCAGCAATGTAACTGAACAAGTTAGCGTGGTTTAACACGCATGCATAGTGTGTCAAAAGTTCAGACGTCAGATCGGCTACCCTGTATGCCAATCAAAAGACAAATGTCTTTAATGTCATGCGATCTACCCATACTTCCTTCGTGATCGACCAGTAGATCGCGATCGATGTATTGAGCACCCCTGACCTAGAAGTTATATAATAGTAGCCCATCATGGCTTTCTGGAACCCCTAATGCTGCTCTAATTAGACTGGTGGTACCAAGCCTATCATTACCAACTTGCTGGGATACTCTAGCAGTGCAAGTCTTCTTTCTGCTTCTCAAGCAGGCTAACCTAAGACTCTGCACGAGCTGGTTCCCTGCCTGAATCTTCCACAGGCCTCCCATGACAGACTTCTTCTTGACATTCAGGATGTCAGTTACGAAGCATTTCCACACTGGGAATCAGTGGCACGTCCTCAACAAGATTTTCGAGAATGGTCCTTCTGCCAGTCACTGTACATCTCAGCAGTTAATCCTTTCATGTTTATTTACTTCACTTGTGTGTCTTCGGCCTTATCCCTGTATGTTACTGAGAGCCGTGACTCTCATCTATCTTATTCACAGTATTGTCCCTGGAGCCCAACATTAATAAATGATTAAACAAATGATTAGAAATATTTGGCCTCCTAAAATAAATGTACTGGGAAAAAAATCAATTCCACCAAATCTCTATTTTCCACTTAAACACAGATTCAAATTTTAAGCCAAATTCAAATTGTTTTTATCTATATCCTCACCCCTGGATTACTCTGAAATAAATCCTGGATATTATATATTTTATTGGTTAATATTTCAGTGTTTATCTCTAAAAGGACTTTTTTTTGACACAATCATAATATCATTTTTCCATCTTTTAAAATGTGAATATTTCCCTGGCCAGACGGCTCAGTTGGTTAGAGTATCGTCCCAAAATGCAATGGTTGCTAGTTCAATCCTGGGTCAGGGCACAAACAGAAACAGATTGATGTTTCTCTCTCGCATGCCCTTCCTCTCTCTCTCTAAAATCAATTAATAAATTAAAAATAAAATAAAATATATTAATTCCTTAATATCAAGAAATATCCAACCATTTATCCACCCCCCAATATTTCACACTTTGTCTCAGAAAAAACTTTACAGACTGTTTTGAATTAGGATCCAAATAAAGTTATATTTTGCAACTGATTTGTATGCCCCTTAATTCTCTTTTAGTCTATAGATTGCCCCTCCATCTCTCATTTTTCCTTGCAATTATTTTGCTGAAGAAACCTAACATTTGTCCTGCAGAGTTTCTTTCAGTTTGGATTTCACTGTTTCAGCTCTATTGTGCTACTTACATGTTCTTCTATTCATGTACTGCCTTACTCTTAGTATAACTGCACCAGAACTTCAGGTTCTAGTGTCCTAGAAAACCAAAGTTATGGCATATTTCTCAACATTGCATTTCAGAGAATCTTTAAAAAATCATCTCAGCCTTCTCTGCTAATGATGAATAAATACTCTGGTGTAGGGACTTACTCGAGTGTAAGTGTGAGCTCTAGAGCTATGCATAGCACTGGAGAAGAAAAACAATGAAGAACCCTAGATAAAACTTTTCATTTCTTTTATTCTTTTTCTTTTTTTTAAGTGAGGAAGGAAGACAGAAAAAGAGACTCCTGCATGGACCCTGACTAAGATCCATCAGGAAACCCCCATCTGGGGCCAATGCTCGAATCAATCGAGCTATCTTCAGCACCCAGGACTGACACTTGGACCAGCTGAGCTATCCTCAGTGCTTGGGGCCAAATCTCTAACTAACTAAGCTCTCCTCAGAACCTGGGATTGACACTTGAACCAAAGGAGCTATCACCCAGGGCCAACACTTGAACCAATCGAGCCACTGGATATGGGAGGGGAAAAGAGAGAAAGGGGAAGAGTGAGGGAAAGATAAGCAGATAGTTGCTTCTCCTGTGTGTCCTGACCGGGAATCGAAACCAGAACATCTACATGCTAAGTTGCTGCTCTATCCAGGGAGCCTACTGCCCAGGGAAACTTTTAATTTCTAAAAATGCAAAAAATATTTTAATTATTTGAATAGTACAGAAGACTCATGAGCTCATGGTAAGAAGAAGTTCCTATTCCAAAAAACAAAAGACTGACATTTTTACTACATCCAAATGAAAAACACTAAAATCTAAGAGATTTACAGTTTCTGGATCTGCATGTAGGAAGCTTGAGAATCACCACTTTATCTTAACAAGTAAAAAGCTGAACAAACTGAAAAAGCAACTCTTCATAGATCTATAAGAGAGGGGAGGTCATAGGGTAAACCACTGACTCAAGCTTGGAGAGATGGGAAGTCACAACTGACTAGAGTAGAGGCTCACCAACAGAACCCCCACAGGAACCAATGCAGCTAAAACAACCTAAACTGTAATTGACTAATTACTTCAGGTTTAGAGTAGATGGTTTGAGAGTTAAAAACTCTGAGAGGAGAACTTTCAAGTTGATAAAAACAATCTACAAAAACCTATATCTAACACCATACTTAATGGTGGGAAACTCAAAGCTTTCCAATTAAGATCAGGTAAAGGCAAGAATATCCCCTCAGCACTGCTTTTCAACACTGTACAATGAAATAAAGCAAGAAAAGGAAATAAAAGATATACAGACTGGGAAGGAAGACACGGAAATGTTGTTGTATGCAGACAACATGTTGATATAGAAACTCCAAAAGAACTGACCTAAAACCGATAACCAGGTATATCAAAGTTGCAGAATATAAGTGCAATATACTAAGGTCAACTGTTTTCCTGTACTTTAGCAAAGGCAAGTGAAATTTGAAATTAAAAACATAACACCATCGCCTGACCAGGTGGTTGCGAAGTGGATATAGAGTGAGACTGGGACACAGAGGACCCAGGTTCAAAACCCCAAGGTCCCCAGCTTGAGTACAAGCTTATTCAGCTTGAGCATGGGCTTACCAGCTTGAACGCAGGGTTGTTGGCTTGAACATGGAATCATAGACCCCATGGTTGCTGGTTTGAGCCCAAAGGACACTGGCTTGAGCCCAAGGTCACTGGCTTGAGCCCAAGGTTGCTGGCTTGAGCAAGGGGTCACTCGCTCTGCTGTAACTGCCCGGTCAAAGCATGTATGAGAAGCAAACAGTGAACAACTAAAGTGACACAACTACAAATTGATGGTTTTCATCTCTCTCCCTTCCTCTATCTCTTTTTCTCTCATACACACACACAAAAAAAATAAAAATTAAAAATCCCTCCTGACCAGGCGGTGTCACAGTGGATAGAGCATTGGACTGGGATGCGGAAGACCCAGGTTTGAGACCCGAGCTCGCCAGCTTGAGCGCAGGCCCATCTGGCTTGAGCAAAAGCTCGTCAGCTTGGACCCAAGGTTGCTGACTCCAGCAAGGGGTTGCTCGGTCTGCTGAAGGCCCGCGGTCAAGGCACATGAGAAAGCAATCAATGAACTAAGGTGTCTCAACAGCAACGAAAAACTAATGATTGATGCTTCTCACCTCTCTTCGTTCCTGTCTGTCTGTCCCTGTCTATCCCTCTCTCTCTCTCTCTGTCCCTGTAAAAAAATAAGTAAATAAAAATAAAAATCTCAGCAAAAGACCCAGACTAGCCAACATAATATTGATGAAGGACAATGTTGAAAGACTGATACTACCCAACTTTAAGATTTACTATATAAAGCTATAGTAATCAAGATACTGTGGTACTGGTTAAACAATAAACAAATCAGTGGAACAGAATAGAAAATCCAGAAGTAACCCATATAAATATAGTCACCTAATCTTGACAAACAGGCAAAAGCAATATAGTAGAACAAGGACAGTCTCTCAACAATGGTGCTGGAACAAGTGGTTCTTCATATATTAGAAAAAAAAAAAAGAATAAAGGATCTAGACACAGAACTTATATATCAATACCTTTCACAAATCTAACTCAAAATGGATCACAGACCTAAATCTGAAATGCAAAACTACAAAACTTTTATAAAATACCATAGTTAAAAGACCTAGATGACTTTGGGTATGGTGATGCCTTCTTTCTTTTTAATAATTTTTTTTATTGATTGATTTTAGGGAAGGGGAGAGAGGGAGGGAAACATCAATTTGTTGTTCCACCCACTTATGCATTCACTGGTTTCTTGTATATGCCCTGATTGGGGATTGAACCTGCAACCTTGGCGTATCAGATCACTCTAACGAATTGAGCTAAAGGGCCAGGGCTAGTGATGCCTCTTAGGCACAACACCAAAGACACAGTCCATTAAAAAAATTGCTAAGTGGAATTAAACAATTCTGCTTGGCAAAAGACAATGTCAAGAGAATAAGAAGACAATATACACACTGTATTGAAAATATCTGCAAAACACATAACTGATAAAGGATTGTTATCCAAAATATACCAAAAAACTCTTAAAACTCAACAAAAATGAAACAAACAACCCAACTAAAAAATGGGCCAAAGCCCTGGCTGGATAGCTTGGTTATTTAGAGCATCACCCCAAAGTGCAAAGGTTGCCAGTTCGATTCCTGGTCAGAGCACATACAGGAACAGATCACTGTCTCTCTCACTCCCTATTCTCTCTCTAAAATCAATAAAATAGACATTTTTAAAAAACGGACCAAAGATCTTAAGATACCTCACCAAAGAAAATATACAGAAGGTAAATAAGCATATGAAAAGATGTTCCAGCTGTGGCCAGATGGTTCAGTTGGTTAGAACATCTTCCTGATACACAAAGGTTGCCAGTTCGATCCCCAGTCAGGGCATGTACAAGGAACAGATCAATGTTTCTGTCTCTCTCTCTCTCCCGACCTCTCTCCAAAATTAATTTTTAAAAAAAGTTCCACATGATATGCCATCAAGGAAATTCAAATTTAAACAGTGAGATATCACCACATACCTACCAGAATGGCTAAAATATAGAGCACTGACCATACCAAACTGTGGGGAAGATGTGGAGCAAAAGGAACTCTCGTTCACCGCTGGTGGAAATGCAAAATGGTAGAACCACTTTGGCAGTTTCTTACAAAACTGAACATACTCTTACCATACAACCCAGTAATCACACTCCTTGGCATTTATCCAAAGGAGTTGAAAATTTAAGTCCACACACAATAAAATCCTATATACAGATGTTTACAGAAGCTTTATTAATAATTGCCAATATTGGAAGATGCTCTTCAGTAGGTGAGTGGATAAATAAACTCTGAAATGAGCTATCAAACCATGAAATAACATGAAAGAACCTATCAAGACTACATCCTATATGATTCCAACTATATGACATTCTGGAAAAGGCAAAAGTACAGACAATAAAAAGATCAGTGGTAGCCAGGTTTTGAGGGGAGAGGATGAATAGGCAGAGCACAGAGGACATTTAGGACAGTGAAAATATTCTTTATGATACCAAAATGATGGGTATATGACATTAAACATTGGTCTAAACCCAGAGTGAACGATAAGTAAACAATGAACTTTGGTGGATGATGATGTGCCAATAAAGGCTCGTCAATTTGCTGTCACTATGGTGGAGATATTGATAATGGAGGGGGCTATGCACGGGTGGAACAAAGGGGTACATGGGAACTTTCTGTACTTTCCCTTCAATTTTGCTATGAACTTAAAATTGCTATAGAAAAACCCTGCACCTGAATGTTCATATCAGCATTATTCATGTTAGCCAAATACTGGAACAAGACAAAATGTCATTCAAAGGTGAAAGGTTAACAAACTCTGATACATGTACACAATGGAACGCTAGTCAGTTAAAAAAATAAATTATTGATACACATCAACAACTTGTTCTGTCAAGCTCCAAAACCAACGCTATCTGATCTACTGTCACTTTGCTTACAAAGAGATCTTACAGTAATTAGAAACTTAATAAGCCTAACGTGGTGGCGCAGCGGATGGAGCGTCAACCTGGAGCACTGAGATGGCAAGTTCAAAACCCTGGGCTTGCCTGGTCAAGGTACCTGTGGGAGATGATGCTTCCTGCTCCCCTCCTGCCCTCCCCTCTCCAAAACAAATAAATAAAATCTTTAAAAAAAATTAGAAAAAAAAAGAAACTTAATAAAAGTCAAATAATGCTTTATAATGAGAAGTAGCAAGAGGTTCAGGAATCCTATTTATTTGAACAAAAACTCTGCTTTAGAAATAATAAGTTTTTCTTTCAGAAAAAGATGGCAGGAAGGAATTCTACATAACTGGGAATCAAATTTCCCCTTAATAAAATAAGACTTTAAGGAAGTATTTAAAAATTTTATCTTCTAAAACACTTCGCATTTTCTTTTTTCTTTTTTTTATTCAGTGAGAGGAGGGGAGGCAGAGAAACAGACTCCTGCATGCACCCCAACTGGGATCCACCCAGCAAGCCCACTAGGGGGTGATGTTCTGCCCATCTGGAGCATTGCTTCGTTGCTCAGCAACCTAGCTCTTCTTAGCACCTGAGGTAGAGGCCATGGAGCCATTCTCAGCATCTGGGGAAGAGGGAGAGAGAGAGAAATAGAGAGGAGACAGAGAGAGAGAGAGAAGCAAGAGGGGAGGGGTGGAGAAGCTGATGGGTGCTTCTCCTATGTGCCCTGACCTGGAATCAAACCTGGGACATCTACATGCCAGGTTGACACTCTACCACTGAGCAGTGCAGCCAGGGCCAGCATTTTCTTACACACACACACACACACAGATATATATATATATATGTGAGATAAATATAATGCATTTATGAATTTAATATACCAATGAATGATATAAATTATTTCAAGAGTATCCTTTAAAACATTTTCAGAAAAGAAAAAAGTGATATAATGAAGTAAGAAAAGTTAGGTATTATTATATTCATAAACAGGAATCTGACGCTCTTTCCATGACAACCCCAAGGATAGAATACGTCAAATTATGTTCAGTATACTCAGTTTACGAAATGTAGACTACCTGTAGATTATATGCTATGTGAAATACATAAATGATTGAACACCACTTCCACTCAAAATCATTAAAAAATGAAAAACATTTAGTTAATGGAATTAACACAAGAACTCAGGATTCCTTTACCAAAATGAAGTAGGATGGAAGTTCTCTATTCCTCCAGAATTCTGAGACCTCTCAAAAACAATGGCAGTGGGAAACTGTGGATAAAAAAACAAAACATGCCTGACCAGGCGATGGCGCAGTGGATAGAGCCTCGGACTGGGATGCGGACGGGCCCAGGTTTGAGACCCCGAGGTCACCAGCTTGAGCACAGGTTCATCTGGTTTGAGCAAAAGCTCACCAGCTTGAGTCTAAGGTCGCTGCCTCGAACAAGGGGTTACTCGTTCTGCTGAAGGCTGGAGGTCAAGGCACATATGAAAAAGCAATCAATGAACAACTAAGGTATCAAAACAAAAAACTGATGATTGATGCTTCTCATCTCTCTCTGTTCCTGTCTGTCTGTCCCTATCTATCCCTCTCTCTGACTCTGTCTCTGTAAAAAAAAAAAAAAAAAAACATTTCCACTGTACGTACTCCAACTTAGGACCTGTTACATTGTTACTTTTTAAATTTCCATAGCCACCACTTTATAAAGAAATCAAAGCTCAGAAAAATTAAGTTGTAGCATTATCAGCTGCATATTTTAACCTATGTTTCTTTAACTGCAAAATGCATGCTTTTTCCACTGTCCCTCGCTCTTCTCCAACTCTAAGAGACTGAGTAACCAGAAGCAGTAACAGCAATTCACTGACAGACTCCAAAATCTGCCTGTGTTGCTGGAGCATGGAGAGGAATCTGAGGCATCTAGCTATGAAAATGAAAGGTCTTCATAGAATGAGTCTAAGTCCTGTTATGATGCATTAGTGATTCAAAACGTTTAAATAAAGAAAAAATAATTTGATAGCCAGATCCTTGGTACACACAGGTCTTCACACATGACCCCCAGACTTCCCCAGCAATTAAAGGTCTCTAAGTACAAATTCATGACTGAATGCTAAAATCAAATGACAATTTAAACAAAATCAATTGTCTTCCCATAAATTTATATTAGGCCAAATATTCCCAGCTTATGAAACAGGTGTTTCAATGATTAGAACACCATGGAACCCCAGCTAGCTTATGTGCCAGCTAGTCTTAGCAAGTCTTTGACTACACCTCCCTAAATCACTGATTCTTACTGCATTAGCACTGTGACCTCTGGCCCTCTTTTCTATACCCCCACTATATGATGAGCTCCTAAGAGAGGTCTGTCACAACTCACTACCCGGAAGCTACTGCAGAAATGAACATCCAGCCCTGGTTGGATAGCTCAGTTGGTCAAAGCATCCTCCCAATATGCAAAGTTGCAGGTTTGATCCCTGGTCAAGGTACATGCAGGAACAGATCAATGTTTCTGTCTCTAAAATCAATAAAAAAAAATTTTTTTAATGAACATCATATGTCAAATGCTATTTACTGAGTCCTTCTCGTGTTTTGTTGTGCTTTTTTTTTAGAATACTTCAGTTGTTATTATTTTGGAAAGAACTAATAATTATTTTATAGTAAGAATTATTTTATTTTTCAACAGCAGCAGCTTTTTTATTTGCTATTTACCATTTTTTTCATTAAATTTTAAATTTATTGTGTTAACATGGATTCAAGTGTCCCACTCAAGCCTTTCTCATGCTTTAAATGTAGTATCTCATGGAATTCTCAGAACCCAAAAAGGTTGCTACTACTATTATTCTCACTTTCCTTATAAGGAAACTGAGGTTTAGAAAGTCAAATGATTTGCACAATGGAACAGTTAGCATTCAAAACCAGAAAGGTTAACTCTAGAATTGCTCACACTATTTAAAGACTCCATAAAAAAACAATGTCAAGCCACCTAGCAGAGAGCAGAGTGTACCTACACTATATAGGAAAAGGTGGTCTGGTCCCTCCGACCTCTTCGCTGTCACACCTGTACACACCATATAGCTACCACTATCATTCAGAACCCACTGAGTGGCCTAGGGTTGGCAGGTGCCACTCATTTAATAAAATTGAGCCATTACCTTTTTATTCTTACATAGCATTCATTTTTGAAAATGTTGATTTATTAACAGCTATTTTTATGGTAACCAAAAAAATGAAAAAAATGTTTATAAACAAAATTTCTATGTTAGAGGATTTACCATTTCGTTAGGTTACTAACAAATCTTTAGCAAGATAAACTTTTTTTAACGTTTAAATACACTCATTGTATAAGACATATATATTTATAAAGAGCCATTTCAGCAATATTTATAAATATTTAGATTTGAAATTACATTTATGAAACAAATCAGCAATTAGCGAAACCAATTTGACAATTATACCCCAGGGTGTGTACCCAAAGCTAAACCAAAGCCTTTCCAACAGTCTTTCTTTCTTTTTATTGACAGAGACAGAGAGAGATAGAGAGAGGGAACAGATAGGAAGGGACAGACAAACAGGAAGGGAGAGAGATGAGAAGCATCAATTCTTCGTTACAGGTTACAGTACCTTAGTTGTTCATTGATTGCTTTCTCATACTGCCTTAAGGGGGTTTGGGGGGCGTTCATGGGGTCATGACTACGGTCCCAAGCTCAAGCCAGCGACACCCACACTCAAGCTGGTAAGCCCGCGCTCAAGCTGCCGAGCTCGGGGTCTCGAACCTGGGTCCTGTATCCCAGTCTGACGTTCTATCCATTGCACCACCGCCTGGTCAGGCTTTCTAACAGTTTCCTTTCCCAACTGTTCACCTCTTTCTAGTACACTTCTTCTTTCAATATTCCTACTGGGTCAATCCTAAGCACTATTAACCCCACTATTTTCTGCACTATATACCCAGTTCTCTGTATTCACTATTACCTAAATCTACTGAAACCTTTTAAGCTATATTTTGCCAAATGACTAGAATATAAGGGTATGAAGTCAATCCTGTCAGTCTGTTGCTTATTCAGTATCTCCATCACACATTGTGAATACCTTTCTGCACTTCCTCCACCTAAATGATAAAAAAAAGATATGTAGGTTGATTTCTGTTACATTAAGAAATTACTATATTTATCTTGTGTTCAATGTCCAACCCGTAACAGTTGGAGATTGAAAACAGAAAGGCAAATTTTTTTAATTTTTAAAATACTGTCGTTATATAGTGAGTGTTGTTAGGAAACATACACATTGAAATATTTAGGAGTCTGCAGCTTACTATCAAATGGTGCAGTAATATAGAGAGAGACAAAGGAAATAAAGCAAATATGGCAAATGTTAACAACTGATGAATATGGTCGAAAGGTACTGTATATGGAACTTCCAGGCACTATTGCAACTTTTCTGTAAATTTGACAAGATTTTGAAATAAAAAAATGAGAAAAATTTTAAAATGTAATCAGTTCAGATCGTTTGGGGGGCCAACCTCAGCTGTAATTTGTACATGGTTTATTTTTCATTACACCCACTATTAAAAGGAAACAGCTTCTCAACTAAACGGCATTTACATGACTTAAATAAAGCGCTGCAGACGTTTAATCATTAGTTCTATGGTAATCTACATAAGGTAATGATCCATGTCATCTATTGATTAAAATTACTGTTCTGGTTCATTTAAATATGTTGTTTCTTCTGATCCACAGTAAAAATCTTAAAACAAAACAAACAAAAACAGTGATATAAAGGACTCACAACATCCTGGCCAGTGGGAAATTGAGGTTTTGGGGGATTATGAATTTTAATCAAAACACAGTTTCCCACCTGGTAATAGCTAGCTTTGGCCTCCATCATCATTTGTTGAGTAGAGATCATTTTTTTCCTTCGTTTACACTCTTCCTTGAGGAACTTGATCTCCCCGGCCTGCTTGGTGAGGAGCTCCTTGCTCTGCTCGCAATTGGCCAGGCTCAGGCGCAGCCGCTCCTCCACGTTGTGCAGCTGCGAGGTGAGGAACTCCTGCGAATGCATCAGGTACTCGATGCAGAGCTGCGCCAGGCGGATGAGCTTCAGCAGCACCGGGTCCACACCCGACTGGCAGTGCGGACACTTCTCGTCCTCCAGCTTGCAGAAGGTGATATTCATGATGTTCTCCTGCAGCGTGAGTACATCCACAGCCCCGGCCACCTTGTCCACGTCGATGGCGCTCAGCCGCCGCCAGTCAGCACTTTCCAGCCGTGGCCGGAACTGGAAGAACGGCAGGGGGCCCGAAGCCGCGCTGGCGGAGAAACCGGCCATGGCGGCTGTACCCGCTGCGGCCCCTCCAGGGGAGTCAGGACCCTCGAGACCGTAGGCCAGTGGGTAGTAGACCTGCTTGTGGAAGGGCTGTGGGAAGGAGACAAGATGGGGGTAGTGGGGGGAGCTGTGAGTCCCGTGGATCCCCGACCCCCGCCACCCCTATCCGCAGGCGAGCATCCCAGGCCTCCAGCCTCTTACCATGCCTGGAAGCAAATCGGCCCCCTCTGCTGGCATCGGAGGAAAGGGCGATCTTGTCCACTGCGCCGCGGCCGCCTCCCAGACCCGCGCCGCTGCAGTCAGCGCGCAGGACAGGTCCCAGGAGGCGGCGGTGGCGGTGGCTGCAACTGCAGCAACGGCCTAACGTCTGGGTGTTTGGGCCGTTGCTATGGCAGCGTCCTCCGCCGGGACTAGGAGCAAAGGGCGTGCTGGTGCCCGCCTCCCGCGCTGTCAGCATGCGCCCAGGGCCCTGCGGGTCCAAAGAAGACCTACAGTATTGGACTAGTGGACACACCCGTCCACCCAGAGGGGACACCACCCTCCCTAACCTTTAGGCCGAATATGCCATGTTCCCAAAGCGCGGAGATCCACATTCCTGGGACCTTCCAGTCCTAGTTGCCATCCTCTGGTTACTCACTCCTATTCCCACCTTAGATGATTTTGAGATCAGAAATATCTATTCATCTTCATTTTTTAACACACAACTCAGAAAACATTAAGCATCGAAACTGTAAAATTAAATGGGATGGAGGGGGACTGGCTACCAAAGGGTCCAAAGACATTTTGGGGTGTAATAAATATTCTATATTTTATTTTGTTGATTACTTGGGCGTATACATAACAAATTCACCATATTGCACACTGAAAATTAAGAGTGCGTTTTGTATATAATGACTCAATGAAGTTTTTAAAGTTAAATTTCTAGTGTAGTTAATTATAGTTGGTGGTAGGCTTTCTAAATTTCTTACATGAAGGATACTTTTTTAAATGGACTTTTTCTTCCTTTATGGGTTGGCTACCTAAGTTAACATTCTGATAAAGGTACAAACCAAAAAAACTTCCCCAAATATTTATTACTTTGTTTTTCCAAGAGGATGGATTTTCAAAAAGGCAAGGTTAAAAAATTACATAGAGGGGAATTTTAACCACCAGCTTTACCATCAAGTTTTACGGGGCCCCGGTAATCTACCTTACAGACTTGTGTGGCACCTGCATTCCTGGTTTTTGTTTCTGGTTTTGTTTTTGGAGGTTAAAAAGTCTCTAGCAACAGCTTGTAGACCTCAGGCCTCTCATTCTTTGGGTCTTCAGATGGCTGCATGGGGCTATCAGAGATCAGTGAGCTGAGGAAAAGCCAGACATTTCTCAATCCACCAGGGAGCCCCGGTGTGGACCAACCATCAGGAAAACTTTTGTCTTTCCTAACAGCCAAAGAGCAGAAGAAAGAAAAATACAATTCAGAGTAACCAGAAGCAAAGCTGTAATATCAAATACAGTGTGTCCATAAAGTCATGGTGCACTTTGGACCGGTCACAGTCAAAAGTGCACCATGACTTTACCGGACACACTGTATTTTTACCACTTCCCAGTCACTGTAATTAGAAATAAACCTGCATAAAAGCATCCAGGAAACAAGCATGCACTTCATATTACTTCATAGGAATCATACATCTAAATAATGTTTAATGGACCTTGGTGGGGGGGGGGTATTACAGATTCACTGCTGCAGGGCATTAAAGTCGTACACATCTAGGTTCAACGTTTGAGTCTTTCATCTACTTGCTACCTGACCTAACAAGTTATGTCCACCTTAGGCCTCAGTTGTCCTATCTATATAAAGAGCGTCAGGATACCAACCTGGCAGGTCTTTGAACTGTGGACTCCATCCACTGGGCTGAAGGATTAGTGGGAACAAGGGCTGAGGTCTCTCTTGCTCCCAGTTATATCCCCAGCACCTAGCATAGGACAGGCAGGCAGAGGCGTTAAGAATTCGCAAACGGACATATGAATAAAGAATGATGAAATATGCGCTTAAAGTAAATGTCAGCTCCCAGCCCTTATCCCTCGTTATTTTCTTGCCTCTGGCCTGGTAGAGAGATTCACCTGTGCTCTGGGACCAAGCCCTTGGAGCTGAACGTCGGTGGTTGTCCGCGTGGCCCCACTACAGTCCTTGAAGGAGGCACGCGGGCCCGAGAAAGCCTTCTCTGTTCACGCCACCATTCCGGCCCCGAGCTCAATAGGATTTACCACCCTCCCCCCTTGATTGAATCTCTTGGCAAGATGGCCGGACTAGGAAAGAAGGGGGTACGCTTTCCCGATTCCTATGTCCTCCATACCCCAGCAGGGCCACCAACAGGACGCACCGTAGGGCCGGCTCCGGAATCCGCAAAGACAAAAGCCGGGGAAAGCGGGCTCCACTGGAACCTCGGCCCCTGCCCTTTGAAGGCAAATGGGAATGGGGGCTGCGGTAGCACCTCTGCTCAAAGCCGGCGGAAGCGGGAGGAGGACCCAGCTTCGCTAACACCAAGATGCCCCTTCTGCCGTGTACTCCCTGGGCGCCTGGCGCATCTCAGGCCTCGGCTCACCCCCGGTGCGCGCTCCTGGACGAACGGCGGGCGCTGCAGGCAGCCGGGGCGACGCTGGGAACCCAGATGCGCTGCTTATGCGCGCAGGCTCGCCGAGGGTCTGGAGCAGCAAAGCGGGAAGCGGCGAATATGGCTCCTTCCAAGATGCAGATAAAGCCTGCCTGGTCTGGGCAAGTTGTGGCAAGGCACGCAGCCGGTCGCCGTTCCGGGCCCTCCCAGACTCTAGGCCGCTGACGCCTAAGGATCCCCCACCCCCCTCCCACTCCCTCCCCTCCGCGATCTTTCTCCAGCCTTTTCTCTCCGCGTCCCAGATCTTCTGGCAGCTGGGCGGGACCTTGCGCATCTAGACTGCAGCGCTAAAATGCGCTCCGCCAATCCGGCAGTTAGTGCAGGCACGTGGTACGGGGGGCCGCTCTGTTGCTGGTGCGGGATGCTCTCCCAGGAAGGCTTTTCACGAGAACCCAGATTCACTCTACCCGTGCGGATGGCCTGGCCTTCAGCTAGCTAATTTCCCTTAGAGGCTTTACGTGAATTCACTTCTAAGAAGAGACTCTTTTTAATCACAGAAATCTGCACATTCCGGAGACCTAGAAGATTCAAATGCAGCCCTGCGTTTGAGTGACAAGGAAAACGGATTAGCACTTTACAAGTAAAGCACACCAGGATTTAAACCCATGTAGGCTTGCCCATTTCTTTCGGTTATGCCCACTTTAGAACTAGAGGCATGGGTCTCTGTTGGTAGAAAAGTCGAAGGTGTGGGGAGAACGGAATTGTGGTCAAGAGTAATGTGACTAATCTAAAACTGGAACATGTGGTATGAAAATGGAGCAAAATTCAGTATTTTAAAATAATGAGCAATACAGAAGTGTGCATTTTAACAACCATGAAGTTGACTGTGATTGAAAATTTTGAGTACTTCTTTTGTAAAATCTTAGTGTCTGCTGTCGTAAGAATCGTACTTCAGTTAAAAAAGAGTAATAAATACAATATGATCTCACTTATATGTGGAATCTAATAAACATAATAAACTGAGGAACAAATAGAAAGAGAAGCAGTCACAGGGAACAGACGGACAGTTGTCAGAAGGAAGGGGGAAGAAGGGTTGGGATCAAAGGTGAAATGATTGGCCAAAAACATACATAACAAGTATATACAGACAAGGTAGCAATAGCTTAGGGAGGGAGGAGGGTGTGGAGGAAGGGGGAGGTAGGGCAGAGTTCAAAAAGGGGGGCAGAGAGACTTTGTATAGGGTATGGGGGTCACAATGTGGTGTGTAGAGAGTATTGAGTGGAAACTTGAAACCATGTCAAAAGAATAAATTAAAATTAAAAGAATTACCATTCTCATCACCAAGTGCATAAAGTGCTTAATTGTAAGTGGAAGAAAATATTATTCACTTAATTTCCTTAAAATGTGCTCGCACCTGTAAAAAAAGAGAAAATAACTACACAATTTTTGCTGGATGACAACAGGTTACTTGCAGCGGTGGGATTCAAATAATTTAACAACCATTTCTCTTGCCCTAGTGACTGTTTTAAGTACAGTATAAAAAAAATATACCAAAAGGTAGGTTATTATCTCATGCATTTAATAAATAAGTACAATAAAAGAGGTACACATGTCCCTATCTAACCCTCTCTCTGACTCTTTCTCTGTCCCTGTAAAAAAAAAAAGAGGTACACAAAACTAAATTATAAGAAAGTTTTAAAATATTAATGAAAAAATATTAAATAATACCTGACAAAAAACATTAAAACTTATTTAAGATATTTCCATATTGCTTTTTTTTTTTAAATCTATCCCTCTCAGAGAGAGAGAGAGAGGGATAGATAGGGACAGACAGACAGGAATAGAGAGGTGAGAAACATCAATCATTAGTTTTTCGTTGCCTTCGCAACACCTTAGTTCATTGATTGCTTTCTTACATGTGCCTTGACTGAGGGCCTTCAGCAGACTGAGCAACCCCTTGCTGGAGCCAGCAACCTTGGGTCCGCTCAAGCTGGCAAGCTCGGGGTCTCAAACATGGGTCCTCTGCATCCCAATCCTGAGCTCTATCCACTGCGCCACCGCTTGGTCAGGCCATATTGCTTCTTGATTGACATCCTCACTTGCAATTTTTTTCACCTATGGACGGAATGAACATCACTACGGGTGCTTAGAATACGCTGTTGCACAGATGAATGTTAAAAAAGAGTAAGGAGTGTAAATTTGTGATTTCCACATTGGGCAGATGCCCAGGCACTCAATTTAGAGAGAACCCTGATTACAAGTGCCATTTTAGTAACCAGTTTGCCAAACTCAACAAAAAGTTAGGTATTGGTTCTACTGAACTGGTGCAAGCCAGCTGAATCCCATCACTGGTTACTTGTACTTTGCCCCAACAGAGTCAACTTTGTGCCATACTTTATTTAGCATTATTCTTCAAATGCAGTAACATCTAACTATTTATGTTGAATTCATGCTTTAGTTTTTACTTAAAATCATAGACTTAGGACACCTTTGGTGGGATTTTAAAATTTGTCTAACTTTTAAATAATTAAGTTTGAAAAAGAAATGCAAGACCCCTCTAAAAATTTTCTAAAGTGGTGATGTAGCAAAGATTTCTAGATAGAAATTGCAGGCACTATGAGGTAGAAAAGGCCAATGCCCTTTGAGGTGTGCGTGTGTGTGTGTGTGTGTGTGTGTGTGTGTGTGTGTGTGTAAGGTGATTGTTTAATTAACATTACTCGATGATACACCATTTGAGTTACTTGTATTCCCAATTCTCTAGTAATATACTGTCATAATATTACCACACATGTGCATAGTTGGAAGAAAAAAGATGAACCAATTGACTTTGGTGTGACATAGCAGCAATCATACATTCTTCATCCTTTCAAATCCTTTATACCAATTACCACTGTTAAACAGGGAGTGACTGTGATAATTACATAATTAAAAGTTTAGTTATTTAAGTATTGTTCTGCTCCATCAGACTATGAGACCCTCAAGTGTTCTAGCACATTAATTGGGGACATCTAGTGACTGTTCAAATAAATATTTGGCACTTGAAGACAGAAATGATCCCCAAAAAGAGTCATGGAAATGTTGATGATCCTATCCTGTGGTGGTACAGTGGTTAAAGCACTGATCTGGAATGCTTAAGTAGTTGGTTCGAAACCCCAGGCTTACCCGTCGAGGCACATACAAGAAGCAACTACAAGTTGATGCTTCCCGCTCCTCCCCCACCTTTCTCTCTCTCCCACACCTCTCTTTAACAATAAATAAACTATTTAACAAAAAGAAAAAGAAAAACATATTGGTGAATATTAATCATTTATTATAGTAAATAAATTAAAATGTAGCTGAATTCATTACAAATTTTTGTTTCTATTTTTTATTTGAAAATAGTAAGTATGAGAAAAGAAAAATTACAGTGGGCCAGGCAATTTTGGGTGGTAGTTAACATGGTATCTATTTATTATTAAATGTCAGATATTATTAAATAAAGTCAACGTTAGATATTCAAAGTGGGACTAGGAGCCAAAACAATTTTAAAATATTGAATCAGGCAATACGTGCCATTTCTGCTTTTCTCTTTTGATAAACTGGCTAATATCTTTTAGTTATCATTATAATGTCATATATCTAGTATATTTAAGAGTATCTAAACTGTACAGTTTAAAGAATAATAGATCCAGTTGATCTAGTGTGTCATTTAAGGACACCATTTCCTTGTTGATTTTCTGTCTAGAACAGTAATTCTTAACCTGGGTTCTATCGAACCCTAGGGATTCGATGAGTCAGTCTCAGGGGTTCAGAGAAGCCTCTGCCACGGAGGCCAGAATAAAGTAATACCATAATTTGTTGTGAGTTCATGCACTTTGTTGGTTTTGTTCTTTGAGCAAGGTGATGTTCATGCACGGCTCATTTTGTGCACCAGTAAAAAACATATACCTATGTCTTGAATTTGGAAAAAGAATCATACTTTATTTATCACTAAAGAAGGGTTCGGTGAATGCGCCTATGAAATTGGTGGGTTCGGTACCTCAAAAAAGGTTAAGAACCACTGGTCGAGAAGATCTATTCATTGATGTCCATGGGTTGTTAAAATCCTTTGCTATGCCTGTATTGCTGTCAATCTCTCCCTTTATGTCCATCAAGATTTGTTTCACTCCTCACAAAAATTAAGGGATATTTTATCAATTCATATTAATTTTGAAATATCCCCTAATTTTTGTGAACAGTATATTTAAGAACACCGATGTTGGATGCTTAAATGTTTATAAGGGTTATGTCCTCTTGTTGGATTGCTCCCTGTATCATTATGTAGTGTCCTTTATCTCTTACTACAGCCTTTGTTTTAAAGTATATTTTATCAGATATAAGTACTGCTACCCCAGTTTATTTTTATTTCTGTTTACATGAAATATCTTTTTTTCCATCCCTTTACTTTTAGTTTGTGTGTTTCTTTCATTCTGAGTTGGGTCTCTTGTAGACAGCATATGTATGGATCTTACTTTCTTATCCATTCACCTACCCTATCATTATTTTTTTTATTAATTTTAATGGGGTGACATTAATAAATCAGGGTACATATGTTCAAAGAAAACATCTCCAGGTTATCTTGTTGTTCAATTATGTTGCATACCCATCACCCAAAGTCAAATTGTCCTCTGTCACCTTCTATCTGGTTTTCTTGGTGCCCCTCCCCTTCCCCTCTCACTCCCTCTTCCCCCTCGTCTCACCCTGTAACCACCACACTCTTGTCCATGTCTCATAGTCTTGTTTTTATGTACCACCTATGTATGAAATGCAGTTCTCAGTTTTTTTCTGTTTTACTTATTTCACTCCGTGTAATGTTATTAAGGTCCATCCATTTTGTTGTAAATGATCCAATGTCATCATTTCTTATGGCTGAGTAGTATTCCATAGTATATATGTACCATAGCTGTTTAATCCACTCGTCCTCTGATGGACACTTGGGCTGTTTCCAGATCTTTGCTATTGTGAACAATGCTGCCACGAACATGGGGGCACATTTCTTCTTTTTGAACAGTGCTATGGTGTTCTTAGGGAATATTCCTAAAAGTGGGATAGCTAGGTCAAAAGGCAGTTCGATTTTTAATTTTTTGAGGAATTTCCATACTGTTTTCGACAGTGGCTGCACCAGTCTGCATTCCCACCAGCAGTGCAGGAGGGTTCACTTTTCTCCACATCCTTGCCAGCACTTACTCTGTGTTGTTTCGCTGATAAGCGCCATTCTGACTGGTGTGAGGAGATATCTCATTGTGATTTTAATCTGCATTTCTCTAATGATTAGTGATGTTCAGGATTTTTTCATATGCCTTTTGGCCATCTGTATGTCCTCTTTGGAGAAATTTCTATTCATTTCTTTTGCCCATTTTTTGATTGGATTGTTTGTCTTCCTGGTGTTGAGTTTTATAAGTTCTTTATAAATTTTGGTTATTAACCCCTTATCCGACGTGCTGTCGAATATGTTCTCCCATTGTGTGGTTTTTCTTTTTATTCTGTTCTTATTGTCTTTAGCTGTGCAAAATCTTTTTAGTTTGATATAGTCCCATTTGTTTATCTTGCCTTTTATTTCATTTGCCCGTGGAGGTAAATCGGCAAATATACTGCTGCTACAGATGTCGGAGAGCTTGCTGCCTATGTTTTCTTCTAAGATGCTTATGGTTTCACGGCTTACATTTAAGTCTTTTAAGCATTTTGAGTTTGTTTTTGTGAATGGTGTAAGTTGATGGTCTAGTTTAATTTTTTTGCAGGTAGATGTCCTATTTTCCCAATACCATTTGTTAAAGAGGCTATCTTTTCTCCATTGTATGTTCTTTCCTCCTTTGTCAAATATCAGTTGTCCATAAAGCTGTGGGTTTATTTCAGGGCTCTCTGTTCTGTTCCATTGATCTATGTGCCTGTTCTTATGCCAGTACTAAGCTGTCTTGAGTATAATGGCCTTATAGTATACCTTGATATCCAAAAGAGTAATACCTCCTGCTTTTTTTTTTTCTTTTTTAAGATTCCTGAGGCTATTCGTGTTCTTTTTTGGTTCCATATAAATTTTTGGAATATGTGTGCTATATCTTTGAAGTATTCATTGGTATTTTAATTGGTATTGCATTGAATTTATAAATTGCTTTGGATAATATAGACATTTTAATGATGTTTATTCTTCCTAATCATGAGCATGGTATATGCTTTCACTTGTTTGTATCTTCCTTGATTTCTTTTATCAATGTTTTATAATTTTCTGAGTACAAGTCCTTAACCTCCTTGGTTAACTTTACTCCTAGGCACTTTATTATTTTGGTTGCAATAGTGAAGGAAATTGTTTCCTTAATTTCTTTTGCTGACAGTTCATTGTTGGTATATTAAAATGCCTCTGATTTCTGAGTATTAATTTTATATCCAGCTACCTTGCTGAATTCATTTATCAGGTCCAGTAATTTTTTGATGGAGACTTTAGGGTTTTCTATATACAATATCATATCATCTGCAAATAATGACAGTTTTACTTCTTCTTTTCCAATTTGGATTCCTTTTATTTCTTCTTCTTGTCTGATTGCTGTAGGTAGGACTTCCAGAACTATGTTGAGTAAGAGTGGTGAAAGGGGGCAGCCCGGCCTGGTTCCTAATCTTAAAGGGATTGCTTTTAATTTTTGCCCATTTAGTATGATGTTTGCTGTGGGTTTGTCATAGATGGCCTTTATCATGTTAAGGAATGTTAACTGTATTCCCACTTTACTGAGAGTTTGATCATGAATGGGTGCTGGATTTTATCAAATGCTTTTTCTGCATCTATTGAAATTATCCTGTGATTTTTGTCCTTCCTTTTGTTTATGTGATGAATCACATTGATTGATTTGAGAATATTGAACTAGCCTTGCCTCTCCAGAATAAATCCCACTTGATCATGGTGTATGATTTTTTTCATATATTGCTGGATCCAGTTGGCTAATATTTTGTTGAGAATTTTAGCGTCTAAATTCATCAAGAATATTGGCCTATAATTTTCTTTCTCTGTGTTGTCTTTGCCCGGTTTTGGCATCAGAATTATGCTCGCCTCATAAAAGGAGTTTGGAAGTCTTCCTTCCTTTTGAATTTTTTGAGATAGCTTGAGGAAGATAGGAGTTAGTTCTTCTTTAAAGTTTTGGTAGAATTCACTTGTGAAGCCATCAGGCCCAGGACTTTTCTTTTTTGGGAGTTTATTGATAACTGTTTCGATCTCCTTTGTTGTAATTGGACTGTTTAGGTGTTCTGATTTTTCCAGATTGATTTTTGGAAGATTATATAATTCAAGAAATTTGTCCATTTCACCTAGGATGTCTAATTTTTTAGCATAGAGTTCTTCATAGTATTTTTGTACTTTGTATTTCTGTTGTGTCAGTTGTTATTTCTTTAGTCTCATTTCTAATTTTATTTATTTGAGTCCTCTCTCTTTTTTTCTTGGTGAGTCTAGTTAAAGGTTCATTGATCTTGTTTACCTTTTCAAAGAACCAACTCCTGGTTTCATTGATCCTCTGTATTGTTTTCTTAGCCTCTATGTCATTTATTTCTGCTCTTATCTTTATTATTTTCTTCCTTCTACTAGTCCTGGGCTTTATTTGCTGTTGTTTTTCTAGTTCTTTTAGATGCAGGGTCAGGTTGCTTACTTGAGCTTTTTCTAGCTTCTCATGGTATGCCTGTAGTGCTATGAACTTCCCTCTCAGTACTTCTTTTGCTATGTCCCATAAATTTTGAGTTGATGTATGCTTGGTATCATTTGTTTCTAGAAACTTTTTTATTTCTACTTTGATCTCATTGTTAATCCATTCATTATTTAATAACATGCTATTTCCTTTCCAAGTGTTTGAGTATTTTTCAGTTATTTTTTTTGGTTAATTTCTAGTTTCATGGCATTGTGATCAGAGAAAATGCTTGGTATGATTTTAATCTTCTTAAATTTGTTGAGACCAGTTTTGTGTTCTTACATGTGGTCTATCCTAGAGAATGTACCATTAGCGCTTGAAAAGAATTTGTATTCTACTGCTTTAGGGTGAAAAGTTCTGAAGATATCTATTAAATCTACTTGATCTAGTGTATTCTTTAAGTCTGCTGTTTCTTTATTAATTTTCTGTCTTGAGGATCTATCCAGTGATGTTAGTGGGGTATTGAAATCCCCTACTATTATAGTATTGCTGTTAATCTCACCCTTTATATCCATCAAAGTCTGCTTTATGTATGTCGGGCCTTCTATGTTTGGTGCATAGATATCTATAATGGTTATATCTTCCTGTTGAATTGTTCCCTTTATCATTATGTAGTGTCCTTCTTTATCTCTTACTACAGCCTTTGTTTTAAAGTCCATTTGGTCAGATATAAGTGTTGCTACCCCACCCTTTTTTTCATTTCCATTTGCCTGAAATATTTTTTTCCATCTTTTTACCTTCAGTCTATGTGTATCTTGTTTTAAGGTATGTCTCTTGTAGACAGCACATGTTTTTTTATTTATGCAGCTACCCTGTGTCTTTTGATTGGATCATTTAATCTATTTACATTTAAGGCTATTATTGATATGTAGTTGATTATTGACATTTTATTCTTTAAAGCTGTATTCTTCTTTTGCTATATTCTTTTCCCCCTTTGAACTGTTCACAACAGACCCCTTAGTATCTCTTGCAGAATTAGTTTGGTTTTAATGAATTCCTTGAGGCTTTTTTTTGTCTGGGAAGCTCTTTATTTCTCCTTCAATTTTAAATGTTAGCCTTGCTGGATAGAGTAGTCTTGGTTGTAGGTTCTTGCTCTGCATTACTTTGAATATATCTTGCCATTCCCTTCTGGCCTCAAGTGTTTCTGTTGAGAAGTCTGATGTCATCCTTATGGGGGCTCCTTTGGAGGTTATAACCTTTTTTTCTCTAGCAGCTTTTAATATTTTCTCTTTATCACTTAGCTTTGGTATTTTAACTATGATGTGTCTTGGTGTAGATTTCTTTGGGTTTCTCTTTAATGGAGTTCTCTGTGATTCTTGCATGTGTGAAACATTTTCCAGTCTTAATTTAGGGAAGTTTTTTTTTTTTCTTTTTTTTTTCTTTTATTCATTTTAGAGAGGAGACACAGAGTGAGAGAGTGAGAGAGAGAGAGAGAGAGAGAGAGAGAGAAAGGGGGGAGGAGCTGGAAGCATCAACTCCCATATGTGCCTTGACCAGACCAGTGCAGGGTTTTGAACTGGCGACCTCAGTGTTCCCAGGTCGACGCTTTATCCACTGCGCCACCACATGTCAGGCCTATTTAGGGAAGTTTTTAGTTCTGATTTGATTGAGCAAAGTTTCTATCCCTTGTTCTTTCTCTTCATCTTTGGGTACCCCTATGATGCACATGTTATTTCTCTTCATGTTGTCACAGAGCTCCCTTAGAATTTCCTCAGATTTTTTGAGTCTCTTTTCTTTTTTCTGCTCTGCTTCTGTGCCTTTGTTTATTTTGTCCTCTAACTTGCTGATTCGATCTTCAGCTTCATCCATCCTGCTTTTAATTCCTTCCATTGTGGTCTTCAGTTCTGATACTGTATTTGTCATTTCTGTCTGATTCTTTTTTATTATTTTAATTTCCTTTTTTATACTTGTCATCTCTTTATTTAGGTGTTCATAATGACTATCCATTGTTGCTCTAAGCTCTGGGAACATCCTAACTATCATTATTTTAAACTCTGCATCTGGTAATTTGGTTATATCTGGTTCATTCAGGACCTTCTCTGGGGATTTCTCTTAATTCATTTGGGTTGCATTCCTCTGCCTTCCCATTTTGTCTGTGTATAAAAAGGTTCTGGCCACTGGAGTCCAATAGGTGTTGCCTCTGTGTTCCCTAGGTGTGGTCTGTCTGCAGACCCACCACCCCCTCTCCTGCTGCCTAGGGCAGTTGGGTATGGTTGTTGCCAGCGCCGGCCCACTGAGGCTGTTGCTGTGATTTCCGCCTCTCCTCTGCAGGAGGGGATGTGTTCTCATGCCTGGCTTTACAAGCCTCAGCCTGTCTGGGCCTTAGCCTCGAGTGAGGTTGCGCACCACACTCAAGCCACAAGCCTCGGCCCCAAGGGTAGGGGTGAGCACCTTTGCTCAGCTGCGTACCCCGCCTATTCCCGGGCTTCCGCCCAGCTCCCCCAGTCAGAGCCGGCTTGCACAGGATCGCAAACTGCGGTTTCTCAGGTTGGGCAGGGCTGCTCGCGTGAACTAACCTGTGAGCCTCCTCCTGTCCTGGGCTTTAGCCCGCCCCTGTAGTCAGGGCGGGCTCACGCAGGGTCACAAACCTCAGAGGCCAGGTTATGTTGCACGCCCGAGGGCCCCTGTTCAGCAGCAGATCTCTGCCTGTTTCTGGCCTCCCCCTTTTTTTCTGCAGGTGGGCTGCAGCTGCCGGACCGCTTTTGTGCATCCCCTCCGCCCCACTCGGCTAGACTGAGCTCACGCCAGCTGGGCCTCCGCCCCTGCCAACTGAACCGCATTTTCGCGTCCCATCGCCCCCATCCCTTTAACAAGCCCTCAGCAGTGTAGGTAGGGGCACTTCAGCTCAGACCCTAACACTCCATACTGTCGTCCTGGAAGCTCCTTCTGTCTAAGCAGCTCTGCTCTAAGTGCCACGGGAGAGCTTGTTTGGCTGGTGTCCTGTCTCTCTTTGCTGGCATTGCTAGTTCCAGAGGAAATATTCATTTTTGATTTTGGAAGTGACTCAGTCTAGGGGTTAGGGCGGCTGTCCCTCAGAGTGTCTCCGTGCCTTCCAGTCCACACTCACTTCCCGCTGCTCTGGTCCTCTCCTCTGTCCCCATTCCCCAGGGCCCCAGGTGAGTGGTTGTGAGAGAGGTTTTCTGCACTGTCCCTTTAAGAAGAATCCTGGGTCTAAGAAAACTGTCTCTTTCTCACAAACAGTATCCTCACTTGTTTCACAGCTCAATACTGTCCAAATGCCTCTTCTAGGCTCTGGGGCTCCAGGCTGGGGCTTTATTCCTGGGACTCAGGTCTTTCCATCTCCGCTAAACTCTCTTCCCACCACACGAGTCTGCCGTTCGCTCCGGGGAGCTGGGCAGCCCTTTCCACATTTTCGCTTTTCCTACCAGTCTTAATGTGGCTTCTTCAGTGTTCCTTGGTTGAAGTGTCCACTTAGTTTAGTTCAAAGTTGGTTTATCCAGATGATGGTTCTTAAAATTAAGTTATAATCCACTTTGGATCCAGGAGTTGGAAGTTGGTACGTCCTCCTACTCCATTGCCATCTTGTCGTCCACCGAGACTGGTCTCTTTTTACACTACACAGATTCCATTGAGGAATATTTGTTAAAGCCCTGTGGTCGGAGCAGAGTCTGGCAAGTGGAATCTCCCTATCATTAATTTTTAAAGATATTATTTATTGATTTTAGAAAGAGGGGAGAGAGATAAGGGGAAGGAGTGGTAAGCATTGACTCCTAGTTGCTTTGTAGTTGCTTTTCATATGTGCTTTGATGGAGCAAGTACAGGATTTCAAACCAGCTACCTCAGCATTCCAGGTCTATGGTTTATCCACTGCACCAACACAGGACAGGACAGGTTGCCTATCTTTATTGCTTGGAGTATTTAAGCCACTAACTTTTAAAGTGATTATTGGAAGGTACGAATTTATTGACATTTTATTCTTTTAATTATGTTCCTCTTTCTTCTTCCTCTACTCCTTCTCCTTCTATTCTTCTTCCTAAAACAGCATTACAAGAGTAATACTGCTTTGGTGGTAACAAAGTCCTTTAGCTTTTTATTATCTTAAAGAGCTTTATTTGTCCTTCAGCTTTAAATGACAGTTTTTTGGGGGGATAAAGTAGTCTTGGGTGTATGTAGTTCCTTGCTTTTTTTTTTTTTAAGAGAGAGAGAGATGGGTAGGGGAGAAAAGCACACATAGGGACAAACAGACAGGAAGGGAGTGAGATGGCATCAATTCTTTGTTGTGGCATTTTACTTGTTAATTGATTGCTTTCTCATATGTGACTTAATAGGGTGGAAGGGTAGAGGGATGGGGGACCTCCAGCCAAGCCAGTGACCCCTTGCTCAAGCCAGTGACCTTGGGTTCAAGCCAGCAACCTTGGGCTTCAACCCAGCAACATTTGGGCTCAAGCCAGCGACCATGGGGTCATGGCTATGATCCCACACTCAAGCCTGAGACACCACACTCAAGCCTGAGACCCCACACTCAAGTTGGTGAGCCTGCACCCAAGCTGAAGACCTCAGGGTTTCAAACCTGGGTCCTCAGTATGCTGTGCTGACACTCTATCCACTGAGCTGCCACCTGGTCAGGCTGTAGCTCCTTGATTTTCATCACTTTGAATATTTCATGCCAATCCCTTCTGTTAAGGAATCAGCTGACAGTCACTTTTTTAATTTAAGTGAGAGGAGGGAAGATAGACACCCACATGCACCCTGACTGGGATCAACTTGGTAACCCCTGTCTGGGGCCAATGCTCTGCCCATCTAGGGCCAATGCTTGATGCTCACAACTGAGACATTTTTAGCACAAGAGGCAGAGGTTCTACAGAGCCATCCTCAGCACCCAGAGCCCATGCGCTTGAACCTCAGCTCCTGGGGCCAATGTGCTTGAACCAATCAAGCCACAGCTGTGGAAGGAGAAGAGAGAGAGAGAGAGAAAGGGGAGGAGAAGAGAAGCAGATAGTCACCTCTACTGTGTACCCTGGGTCAGTGCTCTATCACTAAGCCAACTCACCAGGGCCAGCTGACAGTCTTATAGGAGCTTCCTTGTAGGTAACTAACTGCTTTTCTCTTGCTGCTTTTAACATTCCCTCTTTGCATTTAATCTTTAACATTTTAATTATGATGTGTCTTGATGTGGGCCTCTTTGGGTTTATCTTGTTTGGGACTCTTTGTACTTTCTGGACTTATGTGTCTTTTTGCTTTACCAGTTTAGGGAAATTTTCAGTCATTATTTCTTCTCAGTGGTTCTTGATCACTTGGTATCTCTCTTCTCCTTCTGGTATTTGTATTATTTGAGTATTGCTATATTTTTTGTTGTTCCAAAGGTTCTTTAAACTATCCTCATTCTTTTTTTTTTTTTTTTTAGATTTTATTTATCCATTTTAGAGATAGGAGAGAGAGAGAGAAGAGGGAGGAACAGGAAGCATCAACTCTCATATGTGCCTTGACTGGGCAAGCCCAGGGTTTTGAATCAGCACCCTCAGCATTCCAGGTTGACACTTTATCTACTGTGCCACCACAGATCAGGCAAACTATCCTCATTCTTTTTATTTCTTTTTTTCTTTTGGATACTCCGATTGGGTGTTTTTCTACCCTGTCTTCTAAATTGCTGATTCAGTCTTGTTCTTCATCCAACTTACATTTGATTCCTTCCAGTTTATTCTTGATGTCAGATATTGCATTCTTTATTTCTGAGTATACCTTTTCTATGGTTCTTATGTTCTTTTTTTATGCTGCTGTAGTTCTCAGCAAGTTCCTTGTAGTTCTCACTGAGTTCCTTGAGCATCCTTATAACCATAATTTAGAACTCTATGTCTAGTAAATTGCTTGCCTCCTTTTAACTTATCTCTTTTTCTGTAGAGTACTCCTGCTCTTTCATTCGAGGTCTGTTTCTTTGTCTCCCCATTTTGTCTATCTCTTTGTATTTGTTTCTATGTATTAGATAGATCTGCTATGACTTTCAGTCTTTGTTGGGTGGCCTTATGTAGTAGGTGTTCTGTGGGACAAGTGTCACTATCTCCTTGATCACCTGAACTGGGTGCTCCAGGAATGTTCTTTGTGTGGGTTATGTGGGCCCTCCTGTTGTAACTGGGTCTTGATTACTATTGGCCCATTTGTGCATGAGATCGATCCCCAAACTGGCTGACTGAGAGGCTCGAACCCCACCACAGTATGCGAGTTGCTGTGCACATGCTGATCTCACGGAGCAGAATCCACCTCAGTAGGGTTTGGTGCCCACCAATATAACCGTTTGAATATGCTGCTTGTAAAGCTTATTGTATCCTGCTCTGATGTCTGAATCTGGCCACTGGATGTCTTGGTTCTGAGCCTGTAGGGAGGGACTCTGGTGCAGGCCAATGTCAGACACTGTCTGACACTGGCCCTCAGCAACCTGTTTAGAGCTACACACAATTAACAGTTTGTGGCTGCCTCTGCTAGTCTTAGGTGAGCATTGGGAAGAACCAAGCTGCACGTCAAGTCTGGCTTTTACCAAAAGTCCCAAGGCACCCTGAGATCTGCCTCCAGCTACTTCTGTTTGCCAGCTATGTGTTGGGCTCAGTCACTGAAAGAGCCTCTGTCGGAATCAGGAGGATGGGGCCAGTAGATCTTCAGTGAGGGGTAAGTGATGGTCAAGCATCAGGGAAGGTGGTAGGTGTGGCCTCTGAACCAGAGCTGCTCAACTCAGTGACTCAGGCTGACCCAGATTTTTCCCTGACATTAGCAGAGCAGAGCCACAAGTATTCAGGCAGGTGGGTCTGTTGGAAGATGGGAGGGTAGTTCTAGCAATCTCCCATGAAGGGGAAGTGCTAGTCAGGTTCACAGGAAACTGGGGGAAATGGCCCCTGCCCCAAAGCCAGACAACTGAGTCACTGACATCCCCTGAGTTTGTCCAGAGCTCTATACCCTGGGCAAGGCATCTGACTCCTCAGCAGGGCCTCCTGGATTTAATTGATATCTTCAGAGCACTTCACCACAAAGCAGAAGAATATATATTAAAAAAGTTTTTTTTAATAGCTATAGTAATTTTGAGAAAGAACAAAGTTGGAGGAATCACACTACCTGATATCAAACTATACTACAAAGCTATAGTAATTAACAGCATGGTACTGGTATAAAAACAGACATATAGATCAATGGAAAAGAATAGAGAGCCCAAATATAAACCCATGTTTTTTATAATTAATTAATATTTGATAAAGAGGCAAGAACATACAATGGGGTAATGATAGTTTATTCAATAAATGATCTTGGTGCCTGACCAGGCGGTGGCACAGTGGATAGAGCATCAGACTGGGATGCGGAGGACCCTGGTTCGAGAGCCCAAGATTGCCAGCTTGAGCGCGGGCTCATCTGGTTTGAACAAAAGCTCACCAGCTTGGACCCAAGGTCGCTGGCTCGAGCAAGCGGTTACTCGGTCTGCTGAAGACCTGTGGTCAAGGCACATGTGAGAAAGCAATCAATGAACAACTAAGGTGTCCCAATGAAAAACTGATGACTGATGCTTCTCATCTCTCTTCCTTCCTGTCTGTCTGTCCCTATCTATCTCTCTCTCTGACTCTCTCTCTGTCTCTAAAAAAATAAATAAATAAATAAATGGTCTTGGGAAAATTGAACAGATATATGCAAAAAGTAAAACTAAATCACCTTCTTATACCATACACAAAGATAAACTCAAAATGGATTAAAGAGTTAAATGTAAAACTCAAAACTATAAAAATCCTGTAAGAAAATATAGGCAGTAAAATCTCGGACATTTCTAATAGCAATATTTTTTCTGATATATCACCTCAGGCAAAGCAAACAAATGAAAAAATAAACAAATGGGACTGCATCAAACTAAAAAGTTTTTGCCCACAGAGGAAACCACCAACAAAATGAAAAAACAGCCCACTGAAAGGGAGAACATATTTATCAATACATCTGATAAGAATTTAATATCCAAAATTTACAAGGAACTTATAAAACTCAATACCAATAAAATGAACAATCCAATCAAGAAATGGGCAAAGGACTGAATAGACACTTCTCTAGAGAAGAAATACAGATGGCCAGTAGACATATGAACAGATGCTCAACGTCATTAATCATCAGAGAAATGCAAATTAAAACCACAATGAGATATCATCTCACATTGTCAGAATGGCTGTCATCAATAAATCAGCAAACAAAAAGTGTTGATGAGGGAGTGGAGAAAAGGGAACCCTCGCCCTTTTGGTGGGAATGCAGATTGATACAGAAAGCAGTAGAAGTTACCTCAAAATATTAAAAATGAAACTGCCTTATGACCCAGCGATTTCACTTCTCAGACTATACCCAAGGAAACCTAAATCACTGATTTAAAAGACTATATGCACCCCTATGTTCATTGCAGACTTATTTATAATAGTTGAGATTTGGAAGCAGCCCAGGTGCCCATCAGTAAATGAGTGGATAAAAAAGCTGTGGTAAATTTAAACAATAGACTACTACTTTCTCATAAAAAAGGACATCTTACCCTTGTGACTGCATGGATGGAGCTGGAGAGCATTATGCTAAGTAAAATAAGCATTTACTTAGAGACAATAATAAGTCAGAGAGAGACAAGTACCATATAAATTCACTTACATATAGAATCTAATAAACTAAGGAACAAAATAGAAACAGACTCATAGGTAAGGAAAACTGACAGCTGTCAGAGGCATAGGGGTTGGGGGTCTAGGTGGAAAAGGGCTGGGTAAGCAAAGAGAAAGAAAACTTATAGACACTGGCAATAGGGTGGGGATTGCGGGAGGGAAACGGGGGTATGGGAAGGTGAAGAAGGGTTGGGGGGATGGATAGTTATAGAGCAGTGGTTCTTAACCTGGGTTCTATCGAACCCTAGGGGTTCGATGAGTCAGTCTCAGGGGTTCGGAGAAGCCTCTGCCATGGAGGCCAGAATAAAGTAATACAGTAATTTGTTGTGAGTTCATGCACTTTGTTGTTTTTGTTCTTTGAGCAAGGTGATGTTCATGCACGGCTCATTTTGTGCATCAGTAAAAAAACATATACCTATGGACAAGGTTTAACAATATCCTGTGCTCTTCCACTCTAGACCACATTCCAGCAGATCCCCAGAATTGCCTGCACAAATACACCATGCCAACTTCCAGAAAGGTGGATTGTGCTGCTTATAGTTAGGTACATGGGTGAGGGAAGGGCTACAGGCAGCAGCAATACTTTTTTTTTTTTTTTTAACAGGGACAGAGAGAGAGAGAGAGAGAGAGAGAGAGAGAAACAGACAGAAACGGAGAGAGATGAGAAGCATCAATCATTAATTTTTCGTTGCCATTGCAACACCATAGTTTTTCATTGATTGCTTTCTCACACGTGCCTTGACCACAGGCCTTCAGCAGATGAGCAACCCCTTGCTGGAGCCAGCGACCTTGGGTCCAAGCTGGTGAGCTTTTGCTCAAGCCAGATGAGCCCGCGCTTAAGCTGGTGACCTCGGGGTCTTGAATCTGGGTCTTCTGCATCCCAGTCCGACGCTCAGGCAGCAGCAATACTATTTAGAAGTACTAAATAGTGCAGACATATGGATGGGAGGTATACACCTGTACAAACAAGGTCCCTTGCTGGTCAGATGGTCCTAGGGTAGAAAGAGAAGAGTCACTGCCTGGGATCTTGGCTGAGAGTCCAAAAATTCTAAATTCAAACCTGTCTTTGCAGTCTCAGCCTCCTTTGAGTATCTGAAGATATGATTGCTGGTGGGCAGTTGTAAAGGTATATTGCAAACTCTTGGGCAACCACTAAAAACATTAAAAAGAGAATTAATATGCAAAGAGACGAGATAAATGGAATGATATAAAATGCTCTGATAAAACCGGAGAAAGCAGCCCGACCTGTGGTGGCACAGTGGATAAAGCGCTGACCTGGAATGCTAATGTTGCCAGTTCAAAATCCCGTGCTTGCCTGGTCAAAGCACATATAAGAAGCAACTACTACAAGTTGATGCTTCTTGCTCCTCCCCCACTGCCTTCCTCTCTCTCTCTCCCCTCTCTCTCTAGTCAATAAAATGTTAAAAACAAAACAGAGAAAGCAATAAAGGGAAGAGAAAAGAAACAAATGACAAGTGCAACAAATAGAAAACAGTTACAAATATGGAAATATTAGTCCAATTATCATTTTAGATGTGAATAGTATAAATAAATCAATTAAAAGACAGAGATTGTCAGAGTGGATTAAAAAAAAAACAAGAGCCAACAATACGTTATCTATAAGACACTCACTTTATAAAGACTTAGGTGAAAAATAAAGGGATGGGAAAATATATACCTTGCTAACATAAATCAAAAGAAATCTGGAGCACCTCTGTTAATTGCAGACAAAGCAAACCTCAGAACAAGGAAAATAATCAGGGATTAAGAAGGGTACCACATTATGATAAAGAAGTCAATTTTCCAAGAAGACATACAATCCATAATATATAGGTACATAACAACAAAGTGTCAAAATACATGAGGCAAAAACAGAACAACAAGGAGAAATAGACAAATACACTATTAGACTGGAGACTTCAACATCCCTCTATTAACAGTTGATAGATCAGTAAAGACATGGTTGACCCAAGTAACACTGTCAATCAACCTGATCTAATTGACATTTATAGAATACTCCATCCAACAACAGCAGAATTCACAGTTTTCTCAAACTGGCACAGAACATGTGCAAAGCCCCCATTCTGGGCCATCAAATATACTTTAACAAAGCTAAAAGAACAGAAATCATACAGTCTTGTTGACTCTTTGCTCTATCCACCTGGTCAGTCTTACTTATTCATTTTAGAAATGGGAGAGGAGAAGGAGAGAGAGAGAGAAGGGATGAGAGCAGGAAGTGTCAACTCCCATATGTGCCTTGACCAGCCAGGCAAGCCTGGGGTATTGAACTGTCGACCTCAGCATTCCAGGTCGAGGCTTTATGCACTGCGCCACCACAGGTCACGCCCTAAACTCCTTTTCACCTCATATTCTGGAAGCAAATTAGGTACTACCAGTTAGATACACTCTTGAATGATTTGAAAGCCAGAGTGAGACAAAAGCTATCTTCTTTTTCCCCCTTTTATTTGGATTTATTGAGGTGACACTGGCTAACAAAATTATACAGTTTTCAGGTGCACAGTTTCACAACACACCATCTGTACACTATACTGTGTGTCCACCACCCCAAGTCAAGTCTCCACCCATCACCATGTATGCCCCCTTTACCCTCTTCTATCAGCCTCTCCCCTTTTCCCCCTGGCAATCCCCACACTGTTGTCTGAGTCCATGAGTCTTCTCTTTCTCTCTTTTTTTTTCTTTTTTGCTTAATCCCTCCACCCTCCCCTCACACACACACAGCCAGTCCCTCAACTCCTCCAACAGCTATCAGCACGCTTTCTGTGAGTTTGTTTCTGTTGTGCTTATTAGTTCATTTTGTTGATTAGATTCCATATATGAGTGAAATCCTATGGTACTTGTCTTTTTCTGGCTGGCTTATTTCACTTGATACAGAAGCTAACTTCCTGCTGTTGTTTTCTCTAACAAGCAAGGCCATGCAAATCAGAAAAGGCAGCAGCTGAATTCCGTGTCTCCTCATAGCTTTCAATGTGTCAAGTGGCTGTTGAAACAGCAGTGGCTGCACTGGCTATTTAAAAAAATTTTTTTTTAATTAAAGGATCAAAGTCCTGAACTTAACAGATCTAATAATGCACTTGTCACCCTATTCTTCTCTTCGATGCTTTTGCAAGCTTTTAGTTGGATGCAGTTACCTTTTTGCTTGAACTACCTATGTGTGTGTGTGTGTGTGTGTGGGTTGTGTATATATATACATACATACACATACATACATACTGGCGAGAAAGAGAGAGACAGACAGACAGGAAGGGAGAAAGATGAGAAGCATCAATACTTCATTGCAGCACCTTAGTTGTTCCTTGATTTCTTTCTTACATGTGCCTTAACGGGGGGGGGGGGGGTGCAGCGGGCTTCAGCTGGGCCAGTGACCCCTTGCTCAAGCTTGCGCCCTTGGGCTTCAAGCCAGTGACCATGGGGTCATGTCTTTGATTCCACACTCAAGATGGTGACCCCACACCAAAGCTGGTGAGGAGCGCTTAAGCTGGATGAGAATGCACTTGAGCCTGCAACCTCAGGTTTTGAAACTGGGTCGTCAGCATCCCAGGCTGATCGTCTATTCACTGCGTGACTACCTGGTCAGGTTCCAGTCTATTTTTATTTTTTTCATTTTTTTCATTTTTGTATTTTTCTGAAGTTAGAAGTGGGAGGCAGTCAGACTCCCGCATGAGCTGGACCAGAATTCACCAGGCATGCCTACCAGGGAGCGACACTTTGCCCATCTGGGGCGTTGCTCTGCTGCAACGGGAGCCATTCTAGCACCTGAGGCAGAGGCCATGGAGCCATTCTCAGCACCTGGGCCAACTTTGCTCCAATGGAGCCTTGGCTGTGGGAGAGGAAGAGATAGAAGTAAAAGAGAGGGGGAAGGGTGGAGAAGCAGATGGGTGCTTCTCCTGTGTGCCCTGACCAGGAGTCGAACCCGGGACTTTCACATGCTGGGCTGATGCTCTACTGTTGAGCCAACCAGTCAGGGTCTCCAGTCTATATTTTTTTATTGCTACAGTAAAAGTTTGTATCAAAGATGTGAGGAGGTGCCTCGATTAGGTGAACATAATTTATCTGAACTTTATTTCCTTTTCCTGAAGTCTTTGAATTCCTTCCTTTATATTTGTTAAGGGATTTCTGACTTCGGGGGTTGTAATTTGTTGTGGAACAAAGTTCAGTATACATTTACATTGAACAATCCCCCCCTAGCCTGTTACACACTGAACACATGATCACTGGAAAATGCCCACAAATATACATTTGGTCTGATTCGAAATAAGGACCATGCTCCTTGACCTAGCAATCTCAAAAATTTCTTTCCACAAACATTCTTCCGATTTTTGGGGAGGTGATATAAATTAACAAAGTCCTACAACTTCTAGATTTCTAACTCTTTTGTACCAATATCCAGGATTGCCTCACTCCCATACTGCTACTTTCAAGGCCATGCTAAATTTGTACTCTGGTTGCATAGCAACATTGCGGCTTGGCTGCTGAGGGGAAAATTGTTAGTTCTGTGCACAGGTGGCGGCAAAGCTTTCTCAGCCAAAGAAGCAAAGTGTGGAATTAATTCAGGATGGTTTGAAGACTTCAGAGCCTACATCAATTGCTCCCAAACTTTCCTCAGTGTCCCCTTGGATGCTTGTTAAAATACAGATAGCTGTTTCACACAGCTAGCACCCTAGAGTTTCTGGTTTAGCAGGTCTAGGCTGGGGCCAGAAAATCTGCATTTTTAAAAAGTTTCCAGCTGATGCCACTGTCTGGGGATCTCACTTTGAGAACCAATGCATTCAGTATTACAAATCCTCTTAATTGTTTCCATTTGCACTTGTTCTTCTGATTAGTTCTCTTATCTTCATATAAAAGACTGGTTCTTCTGATTAGATCTCTTAACTTCATATAAAAGACTATGAACCCAACTCACAAAATCAGTTTCTGGTTTTGTTTTTTTTTATGTCCTCAGTCTTATAAATCTAGATAGGTACTAATTTATTTCCCCCTTCAATGGTCACAGAAAGAACTGGGTATTTCAAAACCCCACCTTTCCCTAAGGGTGGTCATTTCAAGCACCAATCTCCAATTAAGTAAGGTGTTTTGCTTGTGGACAACAGACATTGATTCTTTTAACTTAAAGGGATGGGGTTACTGACAGAAAATTGAATAACTCACGATAACAAAGGAGAAATTAAACAACGGGGGCCTTATGGCATAGTAACCAGGTGAGCTCCAGAATTCTCTGCCACAAAGATAATTCATCCCCACGTACCTTCAGCTCTTTGAAATTCCGCTCAAGATTCAAGTTCCTCTGAGACGGAATGTGATGGACCTATCGTGCGTCATGTTTCTGATGGGCTCCTTATGGTAGTGGGGCTGTGATGGAGATACCCTACAGTGGTATATAGTACCTGTATGGCCAGTAGTCACTGCAGTTGAAGCCATGCACATTCAGGTTCTCATTAGATTTGGGCAGATGGTAAAGAAACAGTGGAGCCAAAAAATGGTAGGCCATTTGTAAAGCCAGTAGTCAAGGCCGCCATCACAGCAGCCCGACCCACGCAGGTTCGCATTGGATTCGAATAGTTGGTAATAAAACAATGGAGCCAAGAACTGGTGAGCCATCAGCTTTAATTCTAGCTTGCACCCGGCAGGCAAGCCAAAACACACACTGGGCTCCAAAACCCACACATTCAGTGCTCACAAAGCTACTGACTTATCCGAGTTTCCTAGAATCAAAGGTTTCTAGCTCACCAGACTTATTCACCTCTGTTTCCCATCTCCTCCAGCACAAACTCTTAACAAACTGGCTTCTTCATCAGCACTCTGCCATCTTGGCTGCTTCTCTCCTCCACGTGGCCTTAATCTGCTCTCCTCTCTAATACTAACCTCAGGAACCCAGGAACCAAGAGAGCGAGAGAGAGCTCCTGGACTGCCCCAGTTTATACCATAGAAAATCCAAACCCTTAATCCAATTGTACAAACAAGGAAGTCTCTGATACAAAGTCACCCATCTGAGGCATAATGGGATTCCTCCCTACATCACCACCCTACATCATTCAATCAGTTAAGCGTGTGGAGAAGAGCTTACTCTTAAAACTAAGCCTTAGGCTACAACAACCCGGCCTGCCCACAGCCTGTTCCAGAACACACATTAATATCAACAAACTTCCATGAGGGCAGCGCCATCTTTTTTTTTTTTTTTTTTGTGGGCAGCGCCATCTTTAACAAAGTAAGCATAATATATTTTATCTGCCCAACACCATTCCTTTATTCAAGTCTTGTACCAGCCAGCAAGCAAACACACAGGGAAAACACTTCCCTTTTACCCAGGGCTCCCAAAGCCACTAACACATTCTCTGGTTCCACAACCAGGAGAATCTTCTCCGGTTTCTCCTAGAATCATAGGCTTCATCACTCTCAGCAGAGATTGCAAAAGCCCCTCACCTCTGGTTCCCATCTGCACATCTTCATTCTCTCTGCACAAACTCTGCAAAAACATGGCTTCCTCTCTTCTCTTTTCAATACTGTCTGGCATGAAAAACTCTCCTGCAGCCAACATTAGCAAAACAATGGCCCTTCCCAAGCAGGGAAGTATTTTGCAATTTCACAGATCACATACCTGGTGCTGCCCAGCACCATTTTATAACAATAAAAGTGAGCAAACTCAAAAAATACAAACTTTACAAACTCATTTGCCCAACAGTACCCAACAGAACTGCATGCAGGGTGTGATAATTCCCAAAAGGAGGATATTCTGAGCAGATGAGTAACAGATACCTAGTATGAACAGCATCAACTTTCCCTCTTTACCACCCACTCTATGGCCTGACCTTTAGGAAAGGCACCCTGATGTTTTTCTTCAAAATATTCTCTCTTCCTAAACGGAAGATTTAAGATTTGATGATAAAGACAAGGCAGAGGAAAGGATAGCACCTTTATATCCCTATGAGTAATCTGAATTTCCTTCTCTCAGGGAGGTTCTTTCATCCCTCACCTACAGTTTCTCCATTCAGGGTCTGGGATCTCAGCTTCTTTCATTCAGATTCTAGGATACTAACCAATTCCACAAGACAGGACAGTCACTGTTGTTCATAGGTATTTCCTTATCCCTTTATCCCTATCTCTATTAGGGATTAATGCCGTCACTCAGTTTTTCCTTCTCTCTTGTTCTCCTGCCTTGTAATTTATCCTGAGTTGGAATGATAAGGGAAGGTAGGGTTCAGAACTGGTTCTGATCCTTGGCCCTAATACCTCTAACAGTCTTTCTCTCCCTCAAGCATACATATCTAGTCTTTATTCCAAATGGGCAAGACTGATTTTAAGAACTAATGTACAGTCTAGTAAGCCAGAGGGGCTAGCAAGCAAAAATTTTATCAATTGGTTTTCAACAGAGTATGCTGAAGTAACAAACAAAAATTGTATAATGCTCACAAAAATAACAGGATATTTTATTGCTTCCTATTCATTCTGAAGTATCCCCTAATTTTTATGAGCAATATTTTTATGATAGAAAAGTCTATTGTTTATGTTCTACATCAGTTGCTCTATGTTTGTTATGACGTCGCTCCATGTGGTCTCCTTACATAACCCACATAAAATAAACAACCCCTATCTGGGATATGCTTTTCTTTTGGCAGAATAGTCACATCATAACATTGGCTCTCAAAATCTCTACTGGGAAATATATCACTTCTACTCACATTCAATTAGCCAAAGCAAATCACCTGATAAAATCCAATGTCAATAGAGGAGGGAACTATACTCTCAAAGCAAACACAGCAAAATAGCAAATTGGGGACTGGATGAAAGCTCTAAGAAGATACTTTGTACTAGCTTTGTAACCTTTTTTTCATAGGATATAAATTTGTCTCATTTAGAGGAAGGCCAGAAGAAGGCAGTGTGACTCTGTATGAAGTTATTAGGCATCCAAGTTTCTTCCTATTCTCTGCAACAACCGTGGTTGTGTCCTGCCTTGTCCTGGTAGAAAATGGGTGCTACAGTTTCCACAATATCCTCAATGCATAATTTTAAATTATGTTAAAATTAAAAGTTAGGATAAATAAGCTATATGTGTAAAAACATTTCTCTTTAAATGAAATTTTGATGATTATGTCAGCTAACTATCATAATCAGGGCCATGACAGTATTGAATCCAATCCAATCTGGCGGAGGACTAGAAATTTAGTATTGTGATAAAGAGGGTGGAAAATAATCTCCTCACATTTCTTCACCACTTTCAATACAATAATTCCTTTTTTAAAAAGATTGATTGATTTGAGAGAGGGGGAGGAGAGAGACAGACAGAACAGAAAGATCTGTATGTGCGCCGACTGGGGATTGAACCCACAACCTTTGTGTATCAGGATGACACGCTACCCAACTGAGCTACCAAGCCAGAGAAATACAATAATTTCTGCTTATTTAAAAAATTATTTCTTTCTTCTGTTTCTTTATTCTTGCTCTGTAGTGTTTCTAGCATCCTGAGCTGAATGTATCATTTATTTTTCTTTTTTTTAAACTGAAAGAATTTAAGGCTATGAATTTCCCTCAAAATACTTGCTTTTAGCAGCATTTCATAAATTATGATATTGTAGCATTCTCATTATCATCTAGTTTTCAGATTATTTGAAATTTTTGTGATTTTACTTTTAATATGATTAATTTAGAGACACTGTTTCTAAACATGAGTTGAAAATATGTTTATCATTGACTTTCAATTTAATTGCATTATGGTCAGAAAAGATGAAATGTATAACAACTCGTAGAAATTTGTAAAACTCCCTGTGATTTGGTAGATTTTATAAATGTTTCATGCATTTGAAAAAAAGTGTTTTGTATTGCTAGGCAGGTCATCATCTCTCTCCATGTAGAACAGTTTAGATAAAGTGGTAGATAAAACTTCAAAAAATTTTACTCATATTTTCTAAGGGTTTCCAATCCTTACTAAGATGTTTGTGTGTGCTTAGTCTAAGAATTTCTGATAGTGATATGTTTTTAAATGTCTTCTAATATTAATTTTTTCACTTTGTGTTCTAAATCTTACTCCATCTATTAGGTGTATGCGGGTGTGGTATATTAGGGTGTGTTTTTATTTTTAATTTCAGGGACTATTTATTTTAATTTCTGAAATTATTTATTAATTATAATGCTCCTTACCCCAAATTTCATGTCCACTCAGTCTCAAAATGTGTCTTTATTTAGAAATAGAGTCTTTGAAGATGTGATTAGTTAAGAAGCGAAGGAGAAGACACCGAAAAATGCCATGCAAAGATGGAGGCAGAGATTAGAATGATAAAGCTATAGGCTAAGGAACGCAAGGATTGCTGGGAGCCACCAGAAATGAGGAAATAAGCAAGAAAGGACTCTTTCCTAGAGCCGGCAGAGAGAGAATACGGCACTGTCAACAGTTGATTTTGAATTTCTAGTTTCCAGAACTATGAGAAAATAAATTTCTGTTGTTTTAAATCACCCAGTTTGTACTAATTTAGTATGATAGCCCTAGGAAATTAATACAACTATTTTTAAAACTTTTACAAAAATAGTATATTGATTTTTTAAAAGAGAGGAAGGGAGAGAGACAGAAACATCTATTTGTTTCTGTATGTGCCTTGACCAGAGAGAGAATCAGCAACCTTTGTACATTGGGACGATATACTCCAACCAACTGAGCTATCTGGCCAGGGCAATACAAGTATATTTTTATATACCAGTTTTGTTCCATAGTTTCTCATATTTGTGGAAGTGATTTCATTATCTATGTCTGTAGGCGTTGTTGGTCTATAAAGTTAATTTCCTCTTGAAGTCAGGTTCAGTTGTTTGTGGTTATTTTTTCTTAGCATTCGAGTTCTTGGTATGTTTTGAAATTTTGTTTTCCAGTTCATTTTGAGGGAAAATGTAAAGGTAAGTGTAATGCTGGTGATTGAGGCCAGTCAGGTTGCACTGAATTTGGGCAGACGGTAGAGGAACTGCGGAGCTGGAAAGTGTTGGGCCATTACCATTTATTGGAGGCTTGCAGAAACAGGTGAGAGAGTAAAACAAAGGAAAACCTGCTCTTTTCAGTGGACGCCAAGGGATCAGGAAAACCGCCCTTCATGGTGGCAGTGGGGGCAGCAGCGGCTGAGGGAATCAGGGAACCGCGCCTTGTGGTGGTGGGAGAGCGATCTGTGAGAATCTCCAATGCAGTAAAGCACCCATAGATTTTCTTAGAGACACACACATGGCTTTCTGCCACATGCTCATGTACTAATTGTGCGAAGTGCTTGCAAACCAGGAAAGCAGCAAGCAAGCCTAACACAGCTGTTATCTCCATAGGAAGGTTTTACTTATTATTTTTTCTTTTTGTTCCACTCATTTTTCTATGTTCACTCCCTCCTGTCTAATAATGGCAGTTCCAGGCTGCTACTGCTGAACCAGTAAGGAGCAGACTGATTCCACATTCCTAGGTTTCTATAACTCCACACAAACAAGCAGTCATAATAGAGTTGATACTGGTTTCAAGCAGCAAAAACAGGAGAATGTCTCCACATTACTTTTGGTCCCTTTCTAGATATAAAACACAGGTTCATTTCCCTGTGGCTTCTGCTTCCACATGACTTTGTGGCTACCTACCTCTCCTTCGTTTCTAGTCCATGGAAATATTTATCTTGGCTTAGGCTCCTGCCAGGTCCTTCTCAGTGGTGGGATTCAAAGAATTTAACAACTGTTCTCTGCCCTAATGACTGTTTCAAGTATAAAAAAATTGATATGCTGAAAGATAGTTATTTAATTAATTTAATACTTAAATAAGAACAATAAAAGAGGTACACAAAACTAGATCATGCTATGAAAAGAGTTTTAAAATATTAATAAAAAAATAGTACCTGACAAAAACCAATACAAGTTTGCACCCCCTGGTTGTTTGGCACTTTTTCTCTATACATTATATATTTGTTTACTGATGTAACAAATGTGAGGGAATTAAAATGGAGTATTTCATCAAAGGTATAATGAATTTTATGAAATGAATAAATATTATAAGCATAGTTATGTCAAAAGTTTTTCACCTGTGGACAGATGAACATTACCAAGGGCACTCAGAATACAAAGTTGTGCAGATGAACGTTAAAAAAGGAGGAAGGAATGTACATTTGTGATTTCCACATTGGGCGGCAGCCCTGGCACCCACCTTAGAGGGAACCCTGATTACAAGTGCCATTTTAACAACTGGTTCACCAAACTCAACAAAAAATTAGGCATCGGTTCTGCTGAACCAGTGCGAACCAATTGAATCCCACCACTGGTCCTTTTATTTGCTTATTTGTTTTTCTTTTTAGTTTCCATACTATTATATGAATTTTTAATAAAGGCTCAAAAGTGAACCTTTAATATTTTACGTTTTCTTGTCCGTTGGTCTTTCCAGAGCCTAAACAGCTATCACAAATATTTTAGGCTATACTTCTGTATTGCAATTAAAGAGTAATTCACTTAATGAAGGTAACCTGATGACTCACTTGGTCCTACTCCTGTAAAGTATTTTCCACTGAGGAAGAAAGAAGGACATAGCCACCAAGTGTGGAAAAGCAAAAGCTTTATTTAGAGCGCTCCTGGGCGAGATTCACTGGTCCGCAACACGGGGCCAGGGAAGTCCTGCAGCTTCTCCCGCCTGGGGATAATTTATAGCATTGGTAGGGTGATGGTGGGTGATGAAATTTCATTGGCTGACAGACAGTTGTTCTTTTTCAAAATGCTCCTGGGCCCGTTTCTTTTGGCGGGCATTGGTGTGGCCGTTTCTTCTGGCAGTCATGGGTGTGGGTGATTCTGGCCAAAGTCCCCAGACCTGGCTCTCCATATGACTTTCCCCCATTTGCCAACCAACCTCACAACTCCCATCTATTTTATTTATTAGCACCAAAATACATCTCACATTTGTTTGCTTCTCTCCATTTTCATCTCTGTAGTTACCATCATAGTTCAAGCTACCATCATCTTACACCTGGCCTACTGCAGTAGCCTCCTATCTGGGCACACTGCTGATCCCTCTATAATTTATTTTTCATATAATAGCCAGAGTGATTTCTTAATTTTTAAAATATAAATATTGAAGGGGGACAGAAAGATAGAGGGAGAGAGAAAAAAACACATCAATTTGTTGTTCCACTTATTTGTGCATTCACTGATTGATTCTTATATGTGCCCTGACCAGGGATCAAACTTGCAAACTTGGTGTATCAGAATGACACTCTAACCAACTCAGCTACTTTGGTCAGAGCTAGACTGATCTAAATCCAATAATGTCAGAAGCTTAAAACCCTCTGATTTCTATGTTTAAAAGAATACATTTACCCTGGCCAGTTGACTCAGTGGTAAAGCATTGGTTCAGCGTGTGGATGTCCTGGGTTTCATTTCTGGTCAGGGCACAGAGGAGAAATGACAATCTGCTTGTTCACCCCTCCTTCTGCTCTCTCTCTTTCTCTGCCCTCCCCTCCTGCAGCTATGGCTTGAATGGTTCAAGCAATTTGGCCCCATGCTCTGAGGATGGTTCCATGGCCTTGCCTAAGGCACTGAAATAGCTTCGTTGCCAAGCAATGGAGCAGTGGCCCCGGATGGGCAAATCATCATCCTGTAGGGGGCTTGCCAGGTGGATCTGGGCCAGGGTGCATGCGGGAGTCTGTCTCTCTGTCTCCCTGCTTCCCCACCTCTCACTTAATTAAAAAAAAATTAAAACCTTTTATTAGCCTCATTTTCATTCTTAGAACTTTTATTTTTTAGAAAAAGTGAGAGATACATTGATTTGTTGTTCCACTTATATATGTTCATTGGTTGATTTTTGAGTTTCCTGACCAAAGATTGAGCCCACAACCTTGGCATATGGGGAAGATGCTCTAACCACCTGAGCTCCCTAGTCACAGCCACCTTGAACTTCTTTTAGCTCTGCTTTTGTTCTTCGTCTTTTTCTTTTTCTTTTCTTTTTTTAGCAAGAGAGACAGACAGACAGGAAGGGAGTGATATGAGAAGCATGAACTCATAGTTGCGGCACTTTTTTTTTAATTTCTTTTTTTTAAATTCATTTTAGAGAGGAGACACAGAGTGAGAGAGAGAAGGAGAGAGAGAGAGAAAGGGGGGAGGAGCTAGAAGCATCAACTCCCATATGTGCCTTGACCAGACCAGTGCAGGGTTTTGAACCGGCGACCTCAGTGTTCCCAGGTTGACGCTTTATCCACTGCGCCACCATAGGTCAGGCAGTTGCGGCACTTTTAATTGTTCATTGATTGCTTTCTCATACATCCCTTGACCAGGGGGCTCCAGCCAGGCCAATGACCCCTTCCTTGCTCAAGTCAGCAACCTAGGGCTCAAGCCAGTGACCTTGGGCTTCAAGTCAGTGATCTTTGGGCTCAAGTGAGTGACTATGGGGCTATGTCTATGATCCCACACTCAAGCTGGTGAGCCCTCATTTAAGCCAGCACCCTCGAGGGTTTGAAACTGTCCTTAGCATCTCAGGCCAACACTCTATCCACTGTGCCACCACCTGGTCAGGCTCTGTTTTTATTCTTAAGACCAGAATCACAGGCAGCATTCTGGTGACGATTCATGGTCTAGTTTCACTTGTTTACAAAACTCTTTCCTCACTAGATTCAACATTTTGTTGGCTGTCTTGAACATGGAACATCATTTAGATGATGTCTTTACTACTTGTGGACATTAAAATCTCTGCCATTTTTGTCACTAGCACCACAGTGAAGTCAAAAGGAAAAGGGCAAATCAAAGCAAAACAAACACTCAAGGAATTTCCAGAGACGATTTTCTTCTTTATTCTGCTGTTAGGATGAGTAACATCTGTATAACACTTCATAATATACAGAACCTTTACACTTCATAAGACCTCAAAACAAAACTGAGGAAATCAGGATCATTCCCACTTTACATATCATTTAGATAATAACCATGATATGGTTTTACATTTCTTGGATCTGAACCTCTCTCCATTTCACATTATACTGTTTTCCATCACAACTAAACAAGGATTTGTTGTTGTTTTCCTCAAAACTATTTCCTCTGCACCAGTTCTCTTTGGAATAGAAGACTTTCTGCATTTACTTTCCTTAGTGTAGCTCCAGAAAATCACGAATTCACTGTTATTTCACGAGTACTTCTAAAGTGTGAAGTAGTACCAAGGTACCAAATGCATACCCATTGGTAATGTTCGCACTAGACAATGCTTAACACAGAAAAACATTACTGCTTTATCTCATGTAACACACCACTGATATATAGTGTGTGTAGAGGAGATGCCAGAGAGATGCCAGAGCAAGTGGGCAGTGAACCAACATAATGCCAAATTAAGTAACTTGACTTTTATCTCATGTAGGTTCTTATCTCTTTTGTATAGTGAGTATCCTCTGATGAGCACAAGGTTCAAGATCCCTTCTAACAGTTTTTTTTTCTTTTTCTTATAGCTGAGGTTGGCTACACTCTCAAGTGCCCCTTGCTTTCTTAGCTGCTGAGGCTTCCTGGTTTCTTCTTCACAGATCTTCCAGGATTCTTCTCTTTTATTTTGTACCCGCTGGACAATCGGGGTGGAGGATGGGAAGGGTTCCCAAACTTCCAAGCCATTCTTATTTAGTGTTTTAGGTCACTAATGTACTTCTCTCGGCTTGTCTCTGAAATGTTTCGGCCTCCGTCAGCTCATCCAGCTTCTCCTGACCGTTTCTCTAGAGCTTTTCGGTTCACTCAGTATTTGTCCCCACACTGTCCCCCAGCCCCGCCCCAGACGTGTAGCGGGAAGTAGCAGGTTCTGTGATTCCTCGTGTATACCAGTCCATTCTGAGACCTCAATTCTAGGCCCTTTAAAGTGAGGTTTCGCCTTCTCATTCCGGACGCCGCGGCTTTACCTTTCTCACCAAACAGCACACCGGAAAACCACGGATTGCTGACGTCCTCCTCTTGGCTAACATAGCTCGCGGAGACCGACCCCAAAAGGCTTTCGCAGCCTGCGCATGCGGCCTCGGCTGCCTCCCTCCCGTGGGCCACGGCAGTTTGGAACTCCTTGACAGCTCCGCGACAGGCCGACGCAGTCTAGTCTTGTGCTTCCACGTTAGCCTATCAGAGATGGGGCGGGGCGATGGCCTCCGCAGCCTATCAGCGCAAACCACGACCCCGGCGAGTCCAGTAGAAGAGCAGCTAGGAAGAAGGCGATTGGACGACAGCTACGCTTGGGGCGTATCGTCGCCCGTGTCCCGCCCACCGCTGCCATCCTCCGGTGGGTGCCAGCTGCTGCTTAGGCCTGAGCGAGAGGCGACGGCGGGCGGGCGCAGCTGCAACTTGAGCGGCGGCGGGGTTGGTGGGCCCCGCACTCTAGTTTCTTCTCACCAGCGCGCCCTCGGCATGGTGGCCCCCGGTTCTGTGACCAGCCGATTGGGCTCGGTGTTCCCTTTCCTGCTTGTCCTAGTGGACCTGCAGTATGAAGGTAAGTTTTGCCCGTCCCCGGCGAGAGGAGCGGGCTCCGGGGTCAGGTCCCCCGGCACTTCCCCGCCAGCTCCTGTGGAGATTTGGGATGGCCGGGACGGTGGGCGAGACCGGGACTCCGCAGCTTAGCCTGGGCCCGGGCCCCGGGCCGGACCCGCCCCTGGGTTGGGGCTGGCGCCTGGTTCCGCGTTTGTCTAGGGAAGAAGTGCCTGGACCGGCGGGCACGGGGCTGGAATGGGGCATTTGGAGTGTGAAGTCGGGCCGAACGGGTCCGGGAAGAGGGGGGCACCGGGCAGCGACTTCGAGAACGTCCTGGGACGCGGAGACTTGAGCAGCCCTCGGGTCCGACCTCGCTTGGGACCCTCTCTTTGGCGACTGGGGACTCTTGGTCAGTGGTGAAGGGACTAGGCGGCGAAGGTAGCCAGAGGGGTGGTTCCTTTCGCTTTGGAGTTCCGGGGGTGGCAGGAGGAAGCGTCCCACTGAAGGAAGTGAGGGGGACATTGTTGACTGTGAAAAGTGTGTAAACCACCGCGTTCTAATACTTTGTCTTGTATAGAAGTTGTTAGGTTGGTGCGTTCAAAGGAGTTGGTGTTAGAATTCAAGCTCCCGGACGGTAAGGCACAAAGTTTGTGGTTTTACAAGTAGCATGGTGCCATTCAAATTAGGACCGGCTCTCCTTTTCCAAGTTTTCTAGGGGGAAGAAACTCTCCTTAAGGAGGTATGAATGATTCAGTTTCACATAAAAGCTCTGCAGATTGGGTTGTTGGCTCCTGTTAACTGAATAGCAGATACCGAGGGTTGTCCCATCTTGAGGGATCAGCGGAAGGAGTAAGAGATTAAAGCTGAAAGAGCCAGTTGAACTAATGCTCCTAGCTTGGTTACTGTGCGAAATAATTGAGTATAACAACATATCAAATGCCCTGATCTGTTTTCATCCCAATGAAAAGGGCTAGTAATTAAAGAGAAAAAAACTAAACATTTTAATGTGAGATTTAATATTAGACAGAAGAAGTGAGGAGCTGAAGCTGGTAACATCCCCTTAAAAGTCTAAATTTAAAAGACAAGTAATACTTTCCAGTTTTTAGGTGTAATGTGTGGTTGGTGTTTTGTTATTGTTATTTTGGTTTCCCTGGTGTCTGTCTGTCTGTCTGTCTCTCTCTCTCTCTATATATATATATGAACCAAAAATCAGGACAACATTGGGACAGAGAATTTGACAGTGAGGCTGCTCCAGAAAATCTCGGGAATTTGAATTTTAATGCCTGGACCACATTAATATGGGTCATGTACTCAGTTCTCTTGAATTTTCTAATGCTAACTCCCTCCCCCCCAAATGTAGCATTTATATACAGTTGCCATTAATGGTTTGTTTTGGCTACTTAAGAGAAACTTGTTTATTTTGTGTTTAATGCCAATCATGTTAAGGTGCAAAGGTGCACACTTTTGTATGATTTGCTTTTCCCACTAGCTTTTGGTTTACTCTTTTAGAATTGCTGTTCTGAATGGGATTCTGTAGGACTCCAACACTTCATTTCCATCCTGCGATATTTTCCTTAAGAAAAACCTTATTAGAGAGCTTTACTATATAGGAGGCATTGGTGGCATTTCTCAAAAGGCAGAGTGCTATCTTGTTTAGGAGCATTGCCTGTAGAAGGTAGCGGGGACTTGGTACAAATGGTAGGATAGAAAGGAAAAAGACTTAAATTTATTGAATGTCTGTTGTGTGCCTGGCACCTTTGTGAGAGCTCTTATTCACGGAAGTGTGTGATACTTTTTCTGCTTTACAGATGAGGGAACTGAGGCTCCGAGTTTAATTAACACTTATAAGGTCACATACCTACCTGTTAACTTGAAGATTTTTAAGTTGAACTCGTTATTTGACTAAATTTTATCTGTGTACAGGCTGGAGAGAAAAGTGATTGATAGCATCATGTGGACCCCAATTTTCTGTAAGTGATGGCAGCTGAGAACAATCAGAATATTTTTGCTGTTTGCTACAAGCAGTAATGAACAGGAAGGTGATTTCCTAGTGTGTTTAGTACAATACCTGAGTGTGCACCCAGGAAGGTATTTAAAAACAGAGTTCATACCTGATTAGGTAACTCACAGTGGTTAGAGCATTGACCTCAGATGCTGGGGACCCAGGTTTGAAACCCTGAGGTCGCAGACTTGAGCACAACTATGAGTTGATGCTTCTCATCTCTATCCCTTCCTCTTTCTCTTAAAAAAAAATAAAAAATAAAAACAAAAAAACAGTTCAGGTCCCCACTCTTAGGGTTTCTGGAATTCAGGAGGACTGGGTGGTAACTGAAAATGTGCATTTCTAAAAAGAAATCACTGATGAAAATTACTGGTGTAATAAGTTATATTGAGGAGTTTAATTAGGTGTCTGCTAAATACTATATTACTATGCACTGAGTTTAGTGGTGGAAGTCTAAAGAAAAGAATCTCTGATTTGGATTAGCAAACTCTTAGCTCCTATTTTCCCAAATAAGTTTTGTGTCTGAGTTCAGTAACCTCAAAGTCCTCCTGGAGTCATTCAGGGCTACCTGGTTCCACTAGTAGGCCTGAAGCTTGGAGAAAGGATAAAGTAGAATGGGTTTGAGAAGAGGGAATGTGAAACAAAGAGTTGCATAGGATGGAGAGTGTCACCAGTAATTAGCTTAGTTGGCTTTGTTTTTTTCTCACTTAAAAATATCTTTTTTTCTAGGCTTTTCCGTTAATTATAACCCAGAGAAAGAAATATGTAATAGGTTTATGAATTGAAAGTTTTAGTACTCTCTTTCTAAAAGAACTTTGAAAAAGGGAAGGCCAAAGCACTACACAAGGAATAGAATTTTTGGAGCAGAAAGAAAACTTTTAATAGCTTAATCTACTTTACTATTCTCATGTTACAGATAAGGAAGGGAGTTTAATTCTTTGCTAATGGTTTGTTCTATTTGATGCCTTGAGTAGGGACACAGTCTGGGAACCAGGCCTTTTATCTTTTTTTCTTTCTCTTTTAAAGAGCGGGGGAGGACAGGTAGGGACAGAAGAACAGACAGATGGGAAGGGAGAGAGATGAGAAGCATTAATTCTTCCTTGTGGCACCTCAGTTTATTAATTGCTTTCTCATTTGTGCCTTGCCTGGGGGTTGGGGGAGGCTTCAGCTGAGCCAGTGACCTTTAGGCTTCAAGCCAGTGGCCCTGCGCTCAAGCTGGTGAGCTCACACTTAAGCCAGCGACCTCGGGGTTTTGAACCTGAGTCCTCAGCGTCCCGGACCGTTGCTCTATCTACTGCACCACCACCAGGTTAGGCATCGTTTTCTTTCTTAACATGCTACCTGGACCCAGTTTTTCTTTATTTCACTGAACTTACTAATTCATGTATTTGGCCATAGGGAAAATAATAGTTTAAAATGTATAACTATAAAAGATGATAGTGATTTTTATATGAATATTATTGCTGTGAACCACCACGGCTAGTAATTCCAGGTCCTGAGTGGGAATGGTGTGGAATTAAGAATATAGGCTTAAAGTAAAAGGATGGGCTAGGGAGGGCTTTGCAATTGCTGATGGCAAGAACAGAGTGCACTCCACGACTGCTTCTTGCTTTATTTATAGGGCAAAGTGGACCATTAGCAAATCAATGAGATCTCTGATCATATTTCCAAGGCAATCCAAGAATTTTACCAAGTGCAGAAAACCCTCACCGTATATCATCTTAGCTTTACACAAAACAAAGAATAGAAGAAACTTGCCTCCAGTCTTTCTGGGGGTGGGGTCATGGGGGTAGGATGAATATGAACAATCTAGCACCACAGCTTAATAGCCTTTTGCAACTTCACAGAACAAGTGAGGTGGGAGGTTGGGCAGACTGTCAGCTTACTGTGAGTTCCCCACACCTCTGTCCCCCAGAAATCTAAACTGCAAAAACCCTGTTGGCTTTTCGGTCCCCAACAACCTACTAAAAGTATGTATTGTCTGTTCTAGGATTTTCTTAACATTATTTAAATATAGAAAGAATAAGTATAATAGGGAAAGTGAATGACTTTCAGTAATTTATAAACTAAGTATTCTAGCAGAGGGTCAGATAACTTCTAGAATTGTTTTAAATTCTTTTAATAATATATGCAATAGTTAGAAGTAGTGTCAAAGTTCCAGTGCACTTGACTAGTTAGCACAGATGAGCCAGTGCCTGGAAATGCAGTAGTTCTAATTCTGTGGGTCAGGAAGAGTTGTTCTAATACAGAATGCCCTTTAGTGATTAGGCTTTATTTTCCCATATGGAGTGAATTAATTGTGGTTAAGGTAACTTTCTATTGCTTTTCCTTTGATTAATGTCTAGCAATTAATCTTTGTTTATGTGGAAATATGGGAACCCAGTTAGCTACTCTTTAGAAAGAAAACATTTCAACTGTAGATTTATTTTTATCTTATTATTATTTTTTAAAGTTGATTTTACTAATTTATACAATTACTGTTTTGATTATTTTATGTCCACTCTGACCAGGGATCGAACCTGCAACCTTGGCTTATAGTGACGATGCTCTAACCAACCAACTGAACTACCAGGGCTCTTTGGAGATATTTAGAAAGCTGCTGTTTTTTTTAATGTTTTATTTTATTGATTTTAGAGAGAGGAAGGGAGAAGAGAGTGAGAGAGAAAGAGACAGGAAGATCAAACTGGCAACCTCTGTGCTTCGCGGGACAATGGTCTAACCAACTGTGCTCTCCAGCCAGGGCTGCTTTTTTTTTTTTTTAATCTGATGAGTTTGTATCATTTGGAGTTCTGAAATATGGGGAATACTATTTTAATCAGACAGCAGAGGCTGTAGTACACTTTGGTGAGGTATACATAGTATTGAATTCATGGTTTTTGTTGTTGAGTTTACAGACCACTTGGGGGTATAAGACATACTTTGTGAAGCATCCATGTCCTTTCGTCCTTTCTCAGTTTAGATTTAGTGGTTCATCTTGTAGTTCATACATTGTAAACACCCTTTAATTTCCTGCCTCTATGCATTTTGTCTTACTCACTTGGCAAAATTTAATACTGACTAAATCCAGCTTGGCCACCAACTTGTTTGTCGTACCTCAAAGGTGAACTTGGAAGAAATGGATATAACTTTGCCAAATGTTCTCATTACACTCAATACTGCCAACATTCCTATATTTCCCTAGTGTGTCTGTCCTGAATACCAGTATTTTAAACCTTTCCCTCTTTTCTTAAATCTCCAACTTAAACTACCCTTGTCCTTTCTTTCTTTACCTCGTTCTTTAGACTGTGTCTTTATTGAGAAAATGAAAGATATCATAGAGCAGTTTTCTATCACTAAATTCACTAGCCTACCTGTATTTGTCCGTACTCTGCTACTTTTCTTGTATTAAAATGAAAAATCATCTCTATTCCTGGCAAAATTTAATTTCTGTGCTCTGGATTTCATTTCCTTTCATCTTCTGAAATTTTGCTCCTACAATGATGTTTCTCTGTGTTATCACATTCTCCCTCTGCTGGATCATTGACATCAGCACTCCAACGTGCTGTGCTGTGTCCATCTTAAACTGTTATTTGATGTCACGTGCCCCTTCCACTGCTGAACTGTATCTTTGCTTCTCTGAACAGCAGAAATATAAAGGGTTGTTGGCAGTCTCTATCTCTGTTTCTTCCTCCTTTGTTCTTGCTTCAGTACAGGTGTCCGTCCAACATGACAAAGTCTTACATATCTGAGTCCTGTTTACTTATGCCTCTGTCATCTTAATCTTCCCCTTCACCAGGCTCCTGCCATGTCAGTTTCTTTTACTTTCAAATGTCAAGCTCATTTCTGATTGAGGGCCCTTATTCTTGTTATTCCCACAGTCTGGAAAGTTCTTCTGACATCTTCAAATGAGCATTTATGTTTTAAAGAAGCCTGCCTTGAACTATGTAAGAAACCCCCCAAAAAACCACTCCTTCAGTTAATATTTTCCCTTTACTTTTTTTGTATTTTCTTCATAAAACTTAAACACTGTCTGAATTATCTCATTTGTTTTTTCTTGTCTGTCCCCTCTAGAATGTGAGCTTTATGGAAGGACGTCTTGTGTCTGTACTTGACATTTGTTGACATGTAGTACCTAGGCAATAAATTTTAAATGGATGAGTAAAGTTGACTATTTGAACTGTTTTTGTGATGGACTCTTCTGAACTTATTTTCCAAGTTGAAATTCCTTGGGGAAGGAATCCCATTACAACATTTATGCCTTATAGCAAAGACAGATAATGTCCATTCAAATTGAGCAAACCTGTTAACAATAGCTTTTATTTTCCTAGTTTATGTAGGAAGACTTCAGTGCATTGATTCGGATATCACTGTTCAGAGTACGTAACTACTTAGCCTTTTCTTCCTTGCAGCCTGGTTCCTAAACCACTTTTTAGGTCAGGATGATTGCAAAGAGATGCTTAGATTTCCAGCTCAGTGTATTTTTATTTAAACTGTTTTGTCATTGGTTCTCACTTAACTATGGAATTGCTAAGGTAATGAACTTCCTGCTCTCTTTCTGTGGCCAGATTCCACTGTTTTCTGTGTTTCTGCCATCTTGCTTGAACTTTTTTTTTTTTAATTTTTTTTTAAATGTGTTTATTTTATTTTATTTTTATTTATTCATTTTAGAGAGGAGACAGAGAGAGAGAGAGAGAGAGAGAGAGAGAGAGAGAGAGAAGGTGAAGGAGCTAGAAGCATCAACTCCCGTATGTGCCTTGACCAGACCAGTGCAGGATTTTGAACTGGCGACCTCAGTGTTCCCAGGTCGACGCTTTATCCACTGCGCCACCACAGGTCAGGCTTGCTTGAACTTTTATACACAGTACTTTGTCTTTTTTTGCCTCTGTTCCTTTCTAGAATGATCTTAATATTCCTCACATTCCAAGTGCTCTAACCTGATTAAGCATCCCTAAGCTTACCTTGAAACTTAATATCTTTGACCGCTACTAATTCTTGCCTGTTTCAGTCTTCCAGTGACATCATACTTTAACCCCTAAACTTAAAAATTATTTTTTGTTCTTCAAAACATGACAGATTATAATACCGACTTCAGTGAAAGACTTAGCTACTCCATCCTTCTTTCCTACCCTTTCTGTATATTTTGCTGACCCTATGGTTATGCTTTTCTAAGGAGAAACCTATTATTTAATGCTGATTAGAAAATGACCTGATGTTTGGTTGCCTTATCTCTCAGAAAATAGAAGACAGCTTTCCTTCTCTCTGTCTCCCAGACTGTGGCAAAGGAATAAACATTATCCATGGCTCAGAATAGTTGAGGTATTGCAAAAACTGCCACAATTCACAAATAACTGTTTGTACGTATTAGTGACTATGTATCGATTTGATTTGATAGTTATTACATATCTTAGAATTTATAATTCTGACGAATTATATGTTTAAATAATAAAGAAAGTAGTTACTGTAAGGTATTTTCCCCGCCGAGAAAGAGAAAAGGGCATAGCCACCAAGTGTGGAACTGCAAAAGCTTTATTTAGTAGAGTGCACCCTGGACGAGGTTCTCTGGTCCGCAAAATGGGCCGGAGAAGTCACGCCGCCTCCCCTGTTTGGGGGTAATTTATAGTGTTGGTAGGATGGTCGGGTTGATATGACATGGCAAAATTTCATTGGCTGACAGTCGTTCTTTTTCAAGGGGCTCCTGGGAAGTTTCTTTTGGCACGCATGGTTGTGGGTGGTTCCAGCCAAAGTTTCTGGGCTTGGTTCCTCATGTGACCTTCCCCCATTGCCAACCGACCTCACATTCCGATATTTTATGTTAGATAGGGGTGCCGCTATTCATCTGGCTACTTCTTGCTGGTTAGGGGCGTCTTGGGGAAGGGAGGTCAAAAGGTGGCAAGAGGAGGGGGGTTTGGCTAAGAGAGCAAAATTGGGAATTCAGTGTTAAAAGAAGCCTATTAGATCCAGGAAAGAAGGAATGAAGGAGTGCGAAAAAGGGGATTCTGTCCAAACTGCATGTCAGGAGTGGTGTGTGAAGGGGAAAAAAAGAGGTCCCATCCATTCCCATAACCCAGATCTGTGAGGGAACTAGAGGTCCAGAGTATGATGGCAAAACAGAGAAGGTAGCCCCCATGTCCACAAGAAATGAGATGGACTTACCTACTCCTGTACCCTGGGCTAGACGAGGGTGATGGGGGTCTTCGAGTCCGGGCCGTGTCAGTTGTCCATGAGGCCTAGGAGTTTGAGCATTGGGCCCACCTGGCTGGTTGGTCTTCCATTTGGGTGGCTTGTCCTCCATGTAGAGGCGCTAAGGAAGGGCCTGTTGCCTAAAGGGGGCAATTGCTCCGCCAGTGGCCAGGCTGCTTGCCGTTAGGTAAGGGCTTAGTGGGCGGCCTCGAGCAGGGGCACTGCTGGGCTCAGTAACCCTCTTTGCCACATTTAAAGCAAGCTTCTGGTGGGATTCCTCTTTGCGGCCTGGACTTGGGTCGGGCACCTTCTGTGCCTTGCCCCATTGCTCTGCTGGCCTCAGGGCTGCCGCAAGAGTCTGGGTTTGGAGCATCACCTTCGGAACATAACCTTCTACTGCATGCGGTTCTGGGGAGCAGCCTCGGCCTTTTCCAATTAGCCGCGACCATTAAAAACTTTAAATGCCATGTTCACAGATCTTGGATAGGTGTTTGGGGTTGAGAATAAGAGGAGGGGGGCTCCTGGGGAGCCCAGCACCCAGATCCAGCTGGAAACGCCGGAGCCAGAGGCAGGACAGGGCCAGGCCTTCCTGCAAGAAGACCGGGGTTGGGCTGTGGGGTCAGGAGCCCTGTAAACCCGTGTGAGGGCCAATGGCTGGCGGAGGAGGGCCTGCCAGTGGTGGTGGGGCTTAAGAACACAGCAGAGAAAGGAGGGGCTCCTGGCCAGCAGGGAAGGGGGCTTCCTGGAGGGAAGAGACCCAAGCGGAAGAGGTCCGTAGAGGGACCAGAGAGGGGTCCAGAGAGAGGGGCATCCCCAGGGTTCGAACAGGAGGAGGAGAGAGCTGGGGGTCAGCGAAGGAGAAAAGATCAGGAGTGGAGGGTTTAGGTGAGGTTTCTATGGCCAATAAGGACCTGTGCCATGGAGCAGGCGGCACAGAGATTAGGACTGGAGCGCAAATACTAGAAACCCTGAATGTAAGGGATCTCCAACCATTTCCCAGTTCTGTGGCAATAGTTAAATTGATAAGGGTGTTAAAATCAAAAGTCCCTTTAGGAGGCCACCTGGTTCGATTATCCAGTGTGTATAGTGGCCCGGCCGCATCAGAGAAGAAGATCAGTTTCTTCTTTAGGGAGGGAGAGATTCCGGATAAGGCACTCTAGGAGTGTTTTTGAGTCAGGTTTAGATTCCTGTGCCTCTATGGCCGCCCTCAGCTCTCGAAGCGATCAGAGATGAGAATTGGCACCCTGCAACTTAAGCTCTGGTCAACGGATGGTTAGGTAGAGTGGGTGTGTCTGGGACGTCTTTACAGTCACACATGCACTTGGAACGGATAAGAGGTCCCTGACGCAGCTGCGATTACGGACAGGGAGTCTCAACAGAAAGAACTGAGGGGAGGCTGGAGGCAGGGGACTTACCACACCATATGCCAAAGTGGGTGGGAGGTCAGAGGTCCTGGTTCTTCCTCAGAAGGGAAGGGGAGAGGAGCGGTCCCTTGCGGACTTCAGACTCCTCCCTGGTTTTGGCACCAAATATAAGGTATTCTCCCCCCCCCCCGCCCCCCCATCCCCCAGGGAGAAAGAAGGGCGTATTTACTGAGTGTGGAATAACAAAAGCTTTATTCAGAGTGCATCCCGGATGAGGTTCTCTGGTCTGTAGGATGGGCCAGAGAAGCAGCACTGCCTCCCCTGTTTGGGGATAATTTATAGTATCAGTAGGGTGGCCCGGTTGATATGACGTGGCAAAATTTCATTGGCTGAGAGGCAGTCGTTCTTTTTCAAGGGGCTCCTGGTAAGTTTCTTTTGGCGTGCATGGGTGTGGGCTGTTCCAGCCAAAGTTTCTGGGCCTGGTTCCTCACATGACCTTCCCCCGTTGCCAACCAACCTCACAGTTACATTCATTCATTAAATATTGAGTGTACTTTGTTCAAGATATTGAACTGGGTGATTGATGTAAAGAAGAAAGACCAGATTCTCAAGACTTGCTTTGGTCTGAGAGTTGAGGGGTTGAGGGATGGGCATTGTAAGTGACAGATTGTGAAGGTCAGAGTATTGAAACAATAGAATTACAAAGTGAAGTCAATTACTTATGATTGCGGGGATGCAATGTATAGTAGGAATATAGAATGGTCTTTTCCTCACCACCTCACTAAAGTGGTTTGGGAAGGTTTCATAAAGGAGTCAGCATTTGAGGGCAGAATCCTGGGTGGAGAAGTAGACATTTTCCAGGTGGATAAGTGGGGAAGGTCTTTTCATGAAGCAGCAAGTGCTAAGGTCTGTGGCATGAGCACGTAGTATGTTCAGGGCAGTGTGTCCAGTTCATTATGATATAGGAGTATGAAGTAAGCGGTGGGAAATGAGGGGTGGTAAGGCTGGACCTACATCCTGGATCTGATCATGAAGGGTCCTGTTTGCCTTTAGATCTGAAGGCTTTAGTTTGATCCTAGCCAGTGATGTGAAGATACTGAAGAATTTTTATTAGGAGTGTATTTTGAAAGGATTGCTCTGTAAGCAGTGTAGGGGCTGGATTCAGAAGAAGAAGGTGAGGGAGCATCCAATTAGGAGGCACAGGGGTCTACACAATCATCCTTTACACTGTGACAGGTACTTTTATGGTAAGGTGACCAAGGTACACAAAAGGGATAATAATTATTTCTGTCCAATGATTAGGGTGAGTCATAGAAATTTTCATAGAGGAGGTGGTATTTACTTATCACATTATTTATTTATTTATTATTTTAGTATTTTTCTGAAGTGAGAAGTGGGGGTGGGGGGGCAGGCAGACAGACTCCCGCATGCACCTGACTGGGATCCACCTGGCATGCCCACCAAGGGGCGATGCTCAGCCCATCTGGGGCATTGCTCTGCTGCAACCGGAACCATTCTAGTGCCTGAGGCGGAGGCCATGGAGCTGTTCTCAGAGCTCCGGCCAACTTTGCTCCCATGGAGTCTTGGCTGCAGGAGGGGAAGAGAGAGAAAGAGAGAAAGGGGAGGGGGAAGAGTGGAGAAGCAGATGGGTGCTTCTTTGTGCCCTGGCCCGGAATCAGACCTGGAATTTCCACACGCTGGGCCAATGTTTTTCCGCTGAGCCAACTGGCCAGGGCCCTTATCATTTTATTAAATGGAAATTATATTGGATAAAATTGTAATGCAATAAAGATCTGAGTTTTATTCAGAAGGGACAGAGAAATGCTGGATAACTCTTTTAATCCTAGAAGGCAAGAAAAGTTTAGTTTGAAGAGTAACTTAACCTTTGGGGGTGACACTATGACATAGCTTTTTTTTTTTTGATGTGTCACCAAATTACTTATTTGAAGACATGGTACAAATGAAAGAACTTAAGTGGATGTTTTGGTATAACTTAAAGAAAAGATAAAAGTCACCCCAACATGGATCCTCTACCTTGGTGACTAGGCAAGTCTATCCCATGGTTCCAGGAATTAGCTTGTCACTCTCTCCCAGACTACTTGTCAGACAGCTACTCTGCCATGTCAGATTCCGGGCTTCCCAGACACATGAGTTGGTTGTGGGGTTACCTGATTCTTTGATAGATTATACCTGCTCATTTAGGTAGGTAATGAATTTTTGCCAGTGACCAGTTTGTATAGTTCCAGTAGTGATTGAATTATACTTTTTTCCAAGTGTAACACACACTTTATTGAATTTAGCCAGCCCTCCCTGTCATCATGGGTTGGTTTCTTAATGTCCTGAAGAAGTTAGGATTTGGCCTCCTCACTGATTCTGCAGATTCATTAATGTCTCAGCATACTACCTTTTCTCATGAGATTGGTGAATAAAATATTTTATTTGACAAAATTCTTCAAAGCCACATCATCAGGGTCAAAGTAGTAAGACATGGGCAGGTAGCTGTAAAGAGGCAAAGTGCTCCAGGTTGAGCTGGGGCTTGAGCTGCAAGTCCTGGTGGTAGTTCCGGCACATCTGCAAGGGTGATCTCTCTTGCAGATCACCCTTGGGAGGCGTCATCTAAGGGCACTGTGAGGAGGGGGCTGACAGCCCGCTGGATGCTGTTTTTATTTATTTACTTATTTTTTAATGAATGTTGCATCCTTTTGAATCTGTAAAAATGTCAATTTTATTCACTTTTAGATTTTTTAAATATTTGCTCTACTAATTTTTTACTTTTAATTTTCTTATTTGATGTTAGTTTTTTTTCTTTAATTTTTTTTTATTTTATTCATTTTAGAGAGGAGACAGAGAGAGAGACAGAGAGAGAGAGAGAGAGAGAGAGAGAGAGAGAGAAAGGGGGGAGGAGCTGGAAGCATCAACTCCCATATGTGCCTTGACCAGACCAGTGCAGGGTTTTGAACTGGCGACCTCAGTGTTCCCAGGTCGATGCTTTATCCACTGCACCACCACAGGTCAGGTTTTGGTGTTAGTTTTTAAAGATTGATTTCATTATCATCTTTGTATTTCAGAATTGCTCAATGCCAATCTTTGTGGATTGTGGGAGAAGGCTGATGGACAGGTTGGGAGCTGGGACTTTCCCTGGGAGGGTGCTTGGTTGTGATTTTGTCCACCAGTCCAATCCTGTCCTTTTTATGTTTTGAGAGTTTTCAGTTTTTATAACATCTATTTTTATGAAGCCCTGTTCTTCTTTTTCTTTGTTTTTAAAAATTATATAGGAGGTAGGGAGGCAGAGAGACAGCCTCCTGCTAGCATCCTGACCAGGATCCACCTGGCAGGCCCTCGGTGGGATGATGCTTTGCCCATTTGGGGCTTGCTCTGTTGCCCAGCCACCGAGCTATTTTAGTGCCTGAGGAGAGGCCATGGAGCCATCCATCCTTAGTGCCCAGGGCCAACTTGCTTGAGCCATTCAAGCCATGGCTGCGGGAGGAGAATAGAGCAAGAGGAGGGAGGGGTGGAGGAGCAGATGGTCACTTCTCCTTTGTCCCCTGTCTGGGAATCGAACCCGGGACTTCCACATGCTGGGCTGATACTCTACTGCTGAGCCAACAGGCCAGGGCCTGAGGACTCTCTTGTAAAAAAATGGTATTTTCTGGCAAAGTTAAGCATTTATCTCTTTAAATAATTTGACATTTCTAGAATTTGAGCATGTTGGAGGGTAGGCTCAGGTTGGCTGTTCTGAACTATAGTCTCTGTAGTGCCCATTTTCTTCAAAACATTTTTTTTTTATTAAAAGAGAGGCAATTTTTATCAGCCAGTTTTTTGTTCATTGAAGATATTTTTTTAAAAAAGTACCTTGATTTTGGAAACTCTTACAAATGTGCCAAAGTGAAGAGAATGGTATAATATACCACTGTGACATGCGTACTGTCACTCAACTTAAAAAATGATCAATACAGGACCAGTCTGGTTTCACTTATACTTTTATCCTCCCCACCAAGATTATTTTGCAGTCAGTCCTGTTCTTCATATTATATATTCTGTAAATATTTCCGTGTATGGTAAAGACTGCAGTGTAATTCTAGAAAGCAGCCTGTCTCTCTCTAGAAAAATAAGAATGTTACAGGCTAGGGAGTTCCTGGCTAAAGCCTACGGGTTTCTCTTCATTGCCTCTTTGGAAGAGACTAGTCCATCTATGTTATGGCCCCGTTTTTTTAAAATTTTTTTTTAATTTTAATTTTATTCATTTTAGAGAGGAGACACAGAGAGAGAGAGAGAGAAAGAGAGAGAGAGAGAGAGAGAGAAAGGGGGGAGAAGCTGGAAGCATCAACTCCCATATGTGCCTTGACCAGACCAGTGCAGGGTTTTGAACTGGCGACCTCAGTGTTCCCAGGTCGACGCTTTATCCACTGCACCACCACAGGTCAGGCTATGGCCCCGTTTTTTACATATAGTATATATTCAGTAACATTTGTTGAATGAAAAACATTAGTTTCCATAATCTTCATTTTGAAAGATTAGTTTCCATAGTCTCCATTGTGAAAGATTAGTTTCCATAATCTCCATTGTTATAGTTCTAGCTATAGTGTGGAGTTGGACGCTATATGAATCTAATCATTTTCTAAATATTACCAGTGACTTTTTACAGAGTAGGATCCTATATCCTTATTTTAAATGAGAAAAATAATACATTCTCAGATCACTGAAAACCCCCAACTAATTTCTCTGTGTGACTCCTATACTCTTAAATACACTATCTGTCTCTACATTGCTGCCCAAAACAAATAGGGATGTGCAGGACCCTAAGTTTTTGAGGCCATAGAGTTAAGATTTCTTCCTTCCCCTTTTTTCCCTTCTTTTCTTGAATGGAGGGAGGGGGTCGAAAAGGCAGCCAAGGTAATTAAATACTGTACTGAAACTGCAGACTACTAAAAGTTAAAAAGAGCTACTTTGTTTAGTAGGGCACCCAGCAAAGTAAAGTGAAATGTTCAGCTTTTTGCATGAATGAAATGGAATAAGAATTCAAATAGTTGCCCTGGGTATCTCCTGGACGCATTCCTCACTTGGCCTCCATATCCAGACAGTCAGTACAAGTCATGCTTAGTCTTCTTTGTCTCTTACATTTTTTTAAGCGTTTTTCTCTCTTTCCACCGCTACTACTTCAGGGTCAAGTCACCATAATATCATTTGGGTTATTGGAACAGATGCCTTATTGGTTTCCCACTTTCCTACTGACTGTTTACTGTAATCACCTAGCACTAAAGTGACCCACTCCAGAATAATTAAATCATGATGGAGAGATGAGCTAGCTGAACTACTTGACTTGAATTTCTATGAAAACCTCATTAATTTTTTTTTTTTTGACTATTGGGCATTTAGATATGATGTTCTTTGTGTTTGGAATGTTGGTTTCCCTCTCCTGCCTTTTCACATAGGGATATTCTTCCCATTTTTCCTTCATGTTTCAGGTGAGACCTCAAGGTAACTCCTGTCACCCCCAAAGCACTGTTCATTAGAAGTTTCTGTGATTATGGAAATGTTCTGTATTGTCTGCACTGTCCCATGTACTACCCACTAGCACTCCAGTACTCTAACGGCAGCTGCTGTGTCAGAAATGGAATTTCAAATTTTATTTCATTTTAACTGCAGGTGTTAGATACCGTAACTTGTGTCCTCACATCATCCTTTGTCTATTTTCCCTGAATAACACTTATTTTATTGTATATTTTACCAGCATTATTAAGCATTTTGCAAAGTTGAAAGAATTTTACAGTGTTTACTCCTAGATCTACCATTAATATCATTACTATACCTTGCTTTAACACATATCATATATTCAGCATATAGATTTGCCTGTAATGCTTCTGCCAACACCACCATTGATAGACTCACTAATGCATTGTCCATCATGTGGGTAATTCTCTACCTATCCATTATTCTTGTAAAAAAATACATTTAAAAATAACATTAGTACACATGCCCCTAACTACTTTCACATGCATATTATGAACAGCTGTTTTGGGTGTAAACTTTATATATAGTAAAATGTCTATATTTTAAGTATTTATTTGCTGAGTTTTGATAACTGCATAAACCAGTGTAACCCATATCTCTGAAGATTAGAACATTATCAACACCCCCAGAAAGTTCTCCCCTGCCCTTTCCCAGTCTGTCCTTTCTCCCACTTTCCCAAGTGACTATTCTGATTATTTCCCCTACAATGTCCTCTTTGCAACCTGAATAGCTTAACATCGTGTTCACTGTAAAAGAGAAATGCTTTGGCTACTGAGTTTCCATATGCACCCATCTACACCCATTTGAACCCCAGTACAACAAGATGACTCCAGTTTCTACCTAGCATGATATAGCTATTCTTACAAGAAGCTCCCACCTTGACCCCATTTGAGAAGACGCAGTTCTAGGATTCACAGTGGCCATTACTCGCTATATTAATTACTATTGCATCGTTGTCCCACTCAGTTTTCAGTTCTATAAAGACAAAATCGCCACATTAATTTCAACAATTGTATATAAATTAACACAAAATAAAGAAATATGGTCAATATGGTTGATTCTCTACAGTTATTTGTGGTAGTTATGGTCCATAAAGTCATTGCTACACTGAATTATCAAATATTGAACCACGGCTTCTAGCAGGAAGCACAGGATTAGGATCCTGCAAGCCTCAGGTCACTACATGTTTTGTCAACAGATCAAACATTACCTTGTTTTATGTGTGTTTCTGTTTAAAAATATCTTATTCAATATATATTGTTAACACAACTCAGCATTATCATTCATGTCTGAGTGAAGCTTTTCTAACACATTTTCTGTGAAAGGGTACACAACAACCTTTTTGACATAGGAACATTAGACAGCACTATACTTGGAGGCCATTTTAAACAGTGTAATCACCAACAGAAAGCACAAAAATGTGAAAAACCTGATACTACACATATCGTGGAAAGGACACCTGTTTACAGTATGAGAGCTGAAAGAAGGCGGTGAAGTATTTATTGCCTTGCATGACTTCATCTGGGAATTTGTACTTCAAGTGACTCAAGTTTTTCATCATTCTGCACATGCACATGTCTGTGAATGACTACCAGGGTGTCCTACATACTAATTTTGGGGTCATAAATTAGTTTTAGGGGAAGACAAATGAATTTTATTGTTGCGAAAATTCATAAATACATATCTTTGAATTGTGAGGATTGACTGTATTTGCCAATAAATGTGTGTAACAAGCAAAGAGAAAATCTGCCTAGCTACTGAAGTTTTTATGTCTGGTAATGAGATCGTAGTTGACATAAATGGCCTCTGTCATCAGCTACCTTTTCCATACTTCTGTCTCAGATACTTTGGCTTCTTCTTTTTCTTTTTTTTTTTGACAGAGAGTCAGAGAGAGGGACAAACAGGAAGGGAGAGAGATGAGAAGCATCAAATCTTTGTTGCAGCACCTTAGTTGTTCATTGATTGATTTCTCCTATGTGCCTTGACCCGGGGGCTACAGCAGAGCGAGTGACCCCTTGCTCAAGCCAGCGACCTTGGGCTGAAGCTGGTGAGCTTTGCTCAAGCCAGATGGGCCCGTGCTCAAGGTGACGACCCAGTTTGACGCTCTATCCACTGCACCACTGCCTGGTCAGGCACTCTGGCTTCTTTACTTGATGGTTTTACCCAAACCTTTATTCCTGAAGGGTCTGAATGTTTAAGTGTACCTTTTGTTTTGGTTGCTATAGTTTTTTTTTTAACCTTTGGTGTTGGAAGTATTAGGTTCACCAAGAGAAATTACATGAGGCTTAGGGAGGTAAAACAATGGACTTTATAAGAGCATCTGAGTGCAGATGGGCTGAGGCTGAAAAAGGTGTCAGCCCGGATCAAAGGGAGTCTGGGGGTCTAAGAAGGTTTGAAAGTTCCTGTTGACATGTGTTAGGGAACTGGTGAAGCTTCTTCTGCTTCTTGGAATTTAGGAGGGTCAGCCTGTGATCATTTGGTACCAGGAACACCAGAAAGGTGTTGACAGCCTTTGGGTCTCGCAAGCACGTCCATTCCTCTTGGATTAGACTGTGGTAGTTTGGAGGGGGAAAATGGAGCTGTCTTTGATCTACCTAACAGGAAATACTTAAGAATGTAAAAAATCCCCTGGGTTCCAGGTGTAGCCACCACTGTATAGCAGCAAAAAAGCTCCTTGATAATTGAATATTTATCTATTTGTTTATTTTCCTGTTCATTTTAGTGCCATAATGAGTACAAAATGGTGAGGTGGCTTTCTCATCTTCCAGTTCATTGGAACCATTGTAGATACCCTTGGGGAAGCAGTTTACCCTTTGGGGAATAAGAACTCCAAAGCATCAAAGCTCAAGCTGCCAGGTTTTGAAGCAAACATTTTGTAAGTTGATTATTAAGTATAATAATGAGAGGCACCAGGCCCTCTTCAACTTGATTTTTGGACCCATGTATTCTTGCTGTGGGGGAGATGGCGCCACCTAATAATGGTCTGTCACTGAAACCATAACCTGTAGCCTGCAAAGTAGTTTTTTAGGTTTTTGTCTCGCACTTGGTGCTGCCATTCCACTTTTCAAATGGACATGCTGCTTCTGGGTGAAGGAGTATGTTCTGAGACCAGTTAATTCTATGGGCACAAGCAAATTGCTGCACCTTTTTTGCTGTGGAATGAGTAAATGTGTTTCCTGATTAAATACAAAGCTGTGTTGAATGCCAAGATGATGGACAATGCATTAGTGAGTCTATCAATGGTGGTGTTGGCAGAAGCATTACAGGCAAATATATATGCTGAATATATGAAGGTGATCCATTGTGGAAGAGCACCGATGTAGTCAGTCTGCTACCAGGTGACGGGCTTGTCTCCCTACCTTCACCCGTATGGTGCTGTATTGGGAACTCAGGTTTGTTTTCTAGGGTTGTCAGATTAGCTACTCAGGTAGATTAGTTTCAGTAAGCAGTAGTCTGTTTTTGAGCCCATTCATATCCTCTATCTCTGCCATCATGACCACTTTGTTTATGGGTCCGTAGCACAGGCACACCGGTGTCGAGGAAAGGAAGGTGATTGATAATCATGAAGAATGTCATTTTATATCTGATTATTAAGCTTCTCCTTTGTAGTCGATGCCGTTTATAGTTGATGTGCTCACCTAGTCTGTCTGTGGTAGTGAAGTGCTGCTACTTAAGCTTCAGCTACTAGAGGATCCCATCATCCCCACTGAAATCAGAAAGCCCAGCCCCTGTATCTGTCCTACGAGGGAAGTGACCATAGAGCTTTGAAAAGATTCCAGGTGATCCACTAATGTGTTTCACAATGCCTTAGTAAATGGGGTATCTGCTAAGCCTTCTCACAGAGCATGGGTAGGAGGTTTGTGTGTAAATGATAAATCCAGTCCAACTTCTTATCTCTTTAAAGTTTTTGAATTTCCCCTTATTGTTCTAGGAAACACTCTAGAATTTCAGCTTTATTGTCGAGTCCAATTTCAGTCAGCCAACCAAGTAAGTTGTTAGAGCCACCTCCACAAGCTAACTCAATTAAATCTGGGACCTCTAGCACAGGAGTCAGCAAATCTTTTCTGTAAAGGGTCAAGATAGTAAATATTTTAGGTTTTACAGTTCATAGGTTTTTGTCAAAATTACTTGACATTGCCACTGCAGCGTGAAAGCCGTAGACAATGTGAGATGAAAGGCATGGCTGTGTTTCAGTAAAATTTTATTTACAAAAATAGTTTGCTGCCCTGTGCTATATACAGTAAGTGGGTATATATCAGTTTATTAGACCAGATATAGTATCATATTTCACCCTCCTTGGTCTAACACCTTCAGAATCCATTTCCACACATGTTCCATGGGTTTCTGTTAGTTTACCATCCAAGTCTTGGAGGTCTTTCGGTGTGTAATTTATTTCCTTTGGTCATAGTGTATACCTGTCTAGTGACACCAGGAATGGTTAGGGCTGGCTTTAATGGAAATGAATATTCACTTTCATGGTATTTGCCCTATGTGATGTTATCCTAGGAATTTTAAACAGTGGAAGGCTAGTCTCCTCTGATATAGAGGGCAAGCTACTTCTATTGGTAAAAGAGGCTCTCCAGAAGGACTTGGGGGTTTAAGTTGGTTAGTTTCATCTAAGTATAATTAAATGTCTTCATTCTAAGTTTAGGATCACATTCTTTACTAATACATGCTCTAAATTTCAGAGGAGAAACTTGGTGACACTGTGAATTCAACTAATATTCTTTTAATTTAACAACACTCAAAAGTGGACTTTATGTTTTATTTTCAGCTAACTTAGCTCTATGGGTATAAAAAGTAAGAGGTTGTTTTAGAGCTGCCATGAAGCTGCTTGTTATTTTTTATTTTTATTTTCCTGTGTAAGTGAAGACCTATCAGGGTGGTTAATTCTTTTGTGAACTGGCACAGAATTTCTGGTGGACCAGCAGCAGTCTGTGGTCCAACAGTTGAAAACCACTGCAGTGTATTACAAGAATCTGCCCCACATCACAGTTCTTTATGGTCTCGAGCGGCAACCCCTGGGTTTCCAAGGCAAGTTCCTTGGGAGCTAGTTAGCACTTGCTTACTGTGAACCAGAAATGATGTCTTGATTAATTTTGATTCTAATACCAGCCATGGATTACTAGCATCTTGTTTTTCATTGTCAGGGAGTTCAGCACTGCACTCAAGCTCGAGGCCATAACCAATCCTCCAATCTCATCATTGTGCGTCTGTCTCCTGGGGTCACTCCCAATACCAGTTGTCTATAAGTATGGGTCTTCTCAGGCAACAGAAACCACCTAATAATTTTAAGAGGAAAGTTTAACATGAGGAATTGTTAAGTTGTGATAGGAGTGTAATTATAAAGATGTAAAGGGAACTTTAAAGGATATTCTAAGGCTTAAAGACAGTCTCCAAAGAAGGGTCAACTTGGACTGGGGACTCCCTATACTTGGCTGGGGTTCAGCCATCACTGGAGAAGGGATAGCTGTAGCCTCAGTTTCTTGTAGAAAAAGGTTGCTGAGTTGCTGGGTCAAGAGCTGGTCCACAGTAGCTGAGCAAGAAGGAAACAACCCTTTCAGGTATAGTTAGGCCCAACCTGGTTAGCCTTGGGCAAGGGGAAGTTGGGGTGCTGTTGTGGGTATGAAGCCTGGAGTGCATGGTGTCCTTGTTGGGAGGTAGTACCTGGCCAAGGCTGCCAGGTTGCTGAGGGACTGGACCCCTGGGCAGAAGGCTAGAGTAGTGTACCACTGGATGTCCTCCCCATGTGTACCATGAAGTAAGAGCCAGAAAAAAGTAAAGGCAGCAACTGGAACCAGAAGGTGTGCTTGCAATGCCCCTTCAATGCCCTTTCCCGACAGTGTAGCATTGTGCTGTGTAAAGAAATGCCTAAAAACTCCAGCCCATTTCTTTACAGCCAAGTAACTGAAGAATGAATTTAAAGCAGAGAGGCAGCACATTGATAATTGTAAGGTGACCAGCTTTTTTACAATGAAAAGGACAAAAATAAATAGAAGAAAATAATATTGTAAATAAAGGAAACATTTTATTCATTCTAACAACAATACACTGTAATATGATACATGCATAATAAAACATTTGTAATATTTTATATTGTAATTATGCTTACGTGCCTATTAATTTTTAATAATAATTGTAAAGAAAAATGTACTCATTTAGATACAAATACGTCACATCACATGCAACAGATCGACTCTGCATCGATCGAATATGGACATTTACAGCTTAGTCTTCCAATATCTAAAAAGAGGACACGTAGGAGGACACTTTTCGAGAGAGGACGGAACTTACAAAAGAAGGACTGTGCTCTCTAAAGGAAGACGATTGATCACCTTAATAATTGGCTTGGACAGATAGTATTGTTCTACTCACAGTTCCTCAGTAGCTCCCCATTTTAACCGGTGAAACTGGAGCCGTACATAAGCCCCCTACGTTGACTTCATGTGCTCTGTGGTAGACATTCTGGCCTCCCTGCTGTTTCTGGAACATTATCTGGCATGTGGCTGTTTTAGGGCCTTCATACTAGCTGCTTTTTCTTGGAAAGCTCTTTTCCCAGATATTCGCATGTTCAGTTCCTCACTTCCTTCAATTAAATCTTTGATCAAATGTCCATTTTTCAATAAAGCCCAGCCTTCACCACCTTATTTAATACTGAAAGCCCAGCAGTCCAGACCCCATCACATGGTTCTACTTTTTCCATAGTACATTCGCCCTAACGTGCTATGTAATTTACTTATTTCTTATGTCTGGCTTTTCCCATAATGTCAGGCACTGTGAGTGGCAGAGGTTTTTGTTTGTTTTGTGCACTTATCCCGAATACAGTACTTAGAACAGTACCTGGTACATTGTAGACGCTCAGCAAGTACTTGAATATTTTAGTAGACTTAATAATATTAATTAAAGGGAAAGTCTAGCTTTTTTTTTTTTTTTTACAGGGACAGAGAGAAAGTCAGAGAGAGGGATAGACAGGGACAGACAGACAGGAACGGAGAGAGATGTTTTTTGTTGTGACATGTTAGTTGTTCATTGATTGCTTTCTCACATGTGCCTTGACCACGGGCCTTCAGCAGACCGAGTAACCCCTGCTGGAGTCAGCGACCTTGGGTCCAAGCTGGCGAGCTTTATTTTGCTCAAGCCAGGTGGGCCCGCTCTCAAGCTGGCGACCTTGGGGTCTCAAACCTGGGTCCTCCTCATCCCAGTCTGACGCTCTATCCACTGCGCCTCTGCCTGGTTGGGCAAAGTGAGAGTCTAGTTTAACAAAGCAATTCTGATTTTGTTGTTCAACAGATTTTTACTAGTTCTGTGTTGTACAGTTTCCCTTTATTTTGTAGACTACGTAGTTACATTCTTTTCATTGACTAAGTTGATACGATGTATTTTTGGGTTGCTTATACTCTATAAAATGAAGTGCTGTTTGTGCTTTATTGTTACTTCCTTTAGGTCACTTTTCAGCTCCTGTTAACTTTTCTCTTATAAATGTCTGAGACAAATAGAGCTTTAACATTGTATTCTTTAGAAATAAATCTTGGTTCATGGAAATTTAACTAAGTTTTTAATTTGTTTGTAGGTGCTGAATGTGGAGTAAATGCAGATGTTGAGAAACATCTCGAATTGGGCAAGAAATTACTTGCAGCTGGACAGCTAGCTGATGCTTTATCACAGTTTCATGCTGCAGTAGGTTTGTATCTTGGAAATAAAACATTCAGCGGCAATCTTTGTGAATTCTAATTAATAGTTATTATTTTTTAATTAATTTGAGAGAGAGAAGAGGGAGAGAGAAATAGGGGCGAGAAGCGGGAAGCATCAGCTCGTAGTAGTCGCTTCCTGTATGTGCCTTGAGTAGACAAGCCCAGGGATTTGAACCGGCAACCTCGGTGTTCCAGGTTGATGCTTTATCCACTGTGCCACCACAGGTCAGGCAATACCTATTTCTTTTTGAATAACATTTAAATTAAACATCACTTAATATTTTTGTTTTTTTTTAACAGGGACAGAGAGAGAGTCAGAGAGAGGGATAGATAGGGACAGACAGACAAGAATGGAGAGAGATGAGAAGCATCAATCATCAGTCTTTTGTTGCTGTTGTGACACCTTAGTTGTTCGTTGATTGCTTTCTCACATGTGCCATGACAACGGGCCTTCAGCAGACTGAGCCACCCCTTATTGGAGCCAGCAACCTTGGGTCCAAGCTGGTGAGCGTTCTGCTAAAGCCAGATGAGCCTGCGCTCAAGCTGGCGACCTCAGGGTCTCGAACCTGGGTCTTCCGCATCCCAGTCTGTCGCTCTACCCACTGCGCCATCGCCTGGTCAGGCTAAACATCACTTAATGTTTAACTGCAACATTTAAAATATTTTATTTTTTTATTGTTTTTTATTTTATTCATTTTAGAGAGGAGACACAGAGAGAGAGAGAGAGAGAGAGAGAGAGAGAGAGAGAGAGAGAGAGAGAGAAAGGGGGGAGGAGCTGGAAGCATCAACTCCCATATGTGCCTTGACCAGACCGGTGCAGGGTTTTGAACTGGCGACCTCAGTGTTCCCAGGTCGATGCTTTATCCACTGCGCCACCACAGGTGAGGCGCAACATTTAAAATTATTTACAGGATTCTGAGTGAAATAGATTAGTAAAATAAATGCATGACACTTGAATGTATATAGATTTCCAGGTATCTGAGATTTACTACTATAAATACCAAGAATAATGCAAGATAATTTTGAGAGAAGACTTTTCTTAATGTATTACATAATTTTCTACTCTCTTAAAAGATTTCACTAAATATAGTTTAATGTTCTTGATGACTTGACACCATCAATATAGTAGTTTTCTGGTGAGTTGAATTGTCTTCAGTGTAGCAGCGTAGTAATTAAAAAATACTCAGTTATTGTCTTAAATAAAGCATATTTTAAAAAAATATTGATTCTTTCCTACTACCACAGGAGTATTTGCAGAAGCTTATGCTTTCTACCTATTTCATACTTTATTATTTGCATTTTTAAATTCCACATTTATCAAAAACATTAAGGTCTATGGCGAATTGTTAAAGTAGTTTAAAATGACTGCTTATTTTTCTTTAGCTTCACTGCCATACTAGAATTCTTGAGATGGCTCTTTCTCCAAATACGCTAAAAATATTGTCTTCACTGAGAGATGTAAACTAGTGAAGCTAAAGTAAAGTATAGTTGTGAAATTCAGTAAAGGGCAAAAGTGAAACATTTGGTGCTTTCAGAATTTGAATAAGCAATGTCACTTTGTTTATAATATGGCAAATAGCAGTGATTTTCAAATGGTACACATAATTTCTGAGGAAGACCTGTGTGGTTTGAGACATTCATCATTTTAGTTTATATAAAACACTGATTTTCATAACCTTGGGTCTGTAGAAAATAAAAGTTTAAATTATATATGACGACAATATATAATAGATAGTGAGGGTGTAATATTATGTCGTGGCTTATTGAGTCTCTTAGGAGATGCATGTTTATCAGGAAAGAAGTGTAGATCCTCTTTTTCAGTTGTCTCATTTACCAGACAACAAATTTAGTATGGTCTCTTTAGCTGCTTCAGGTAACTCAGTGAGTTGGTCGGAGACTGTAACTAACAATGAATTCTAGACTAACAGGACGTATATGCTTATTGCTGTAGGTCACAGAGCTACTTCAAAATGTACACTGATCTTTTGTGGTAAAATATCATCCATGTTTAAACCATTGCTTTAAACTTGGATGATATAAACATTGATTATATAAAAAGTTCATTAAATATTCATTCATAAAAATGTATATAGCTCTCAACTTCTAAATTTTGTAATGTACTTTATTTCTTTAACTTTATCTGTGATTAGAAATTGATGTTAAAGTTTACAATAGAATTTGGCTAGCAGCATTGTATCAACAAATCATTTTTTATTATAATGTTCCAGACATATATGGTTGTGACACCCTTTCATTTATAATTTTGAAAAATTACTTGGTACACTTGAAGATTACTTGGGCGTGGTATGTTTTATGATTACATTTTTACACAATAAAAGTTTTATTAAAACAGCATACAAGTAATTGTTTCTACCTTGTGGTACAGATCTGTAAGTGATTGGTTTGAAACTTTTTGTATCTGGCACATAAATATTTTTTGGCAGGGGTTTTACGATCTGGAACTTATTGGAAAATATTCTTGATCTGTTAGAAACATTATGATTTAAAGAAGAGTGTTATCACTTTTCACATAGTCTTCTGAAATAGTTGCATTCATTTTAAAGTGATGAAGAAATCAGATACAAGTTTTGTTTAGAAATTTATCATTAGAGAAGACTGCAGTGCAGGTGTGAAGATGACCCTACCTCTCATTTCCGCAGCATGGTCTTATGTTCTATGGGTCTGAAATTAATTCCTGGGTGTAAGATTATACCTTTGATAGACCTTAGGTATATTTGACATGAACGAATGTCTAAAGTAGATTAAATGGTTGGCATGTTTGAAATCGTAGTATTCGCCATTTGCTTGGTAAGAAAACCAGCATCACACTTACGTAGTTCTGCTAAATCAAATGTCAAAATCATGACCACATACATGTCACTTGAATATATGGTGTTTTCTCATGACACTTACACCTCAGTTGTGAAGTGGGGATGGAGATTGTTATTAACATTTAGATAGAAGGAAAGCAAGAATGCGATAGTGACTTTACAAAGCTCATATTCCAGTTCAAAAGATTGCAGTGGCACAGTGGATAGAGCGTCGGACTGGGACGAGGAGTACCCAGGTTCGAAAACCCGAGGTTGCCAGCTTGAGCACGGGCTCATCTGGCTTGAGTGTGGGCTCGCCGGCTTGAGCGTGGGGTCGCTGGCTTGAGCGTGGGATCATAGACATGACCCCATGGTAACTGGCTTGAGCCCAAGGTCACTGGCTTGAGCAAGGCGTCGCTTGCTCTGGTGGAGAAGCAGATGGTCACTTCTCCTGGGTGTCCTGACTGGGAATCAAACCCAGGACATCCACATGCTGGGCCAATGCTCTATCATGGATGCAACTGGCCAGGGCCCAGTTTAACCATCTTGAACATATTGCTTAGTGGCATTAAGTCCATTCACATTGTTGCAAACTATCACCACCATCCATGTCCAGAACTCTTTCAGCATCCCAGACTGACACTGTACAAAATAAATAGTTCTTCATTTTGATAAAAAAATTTCTTTTGTTACTTACTGATTTTATTTCATATTCCTTTTCTGTAGAGAGAAAAAGGGAGAGAGAGAGAGAGACAAAGAAACATTGATTTGCTGTTACACTTAATTTAGGCACTCATTGGTTGATTCTTTTTTGTCTGTGCTCTGTTGAGGGATTGAACCCACAACCTGGGTGTATTGGGATGGGGTTCTCTACCTGGCTGAGCTACCAAGCTAAGGCCTGTTATTCATTTCTGATCCCCTTCCCTTCCCAGCCCTTGGCAACCACCGTTCTAATTTCTTGTTTCTGTAAGATTGACTGCTCTAGGTACCTCACTGAAGTGGAATCATACAATATTAGTCCTTTTGTATCTGGCTTATTTCACTTAGCATAATGCCTTCAAGGTTCATTTGCATTGTAGCATATATCAGAAGGTAATTATTTTTTAAAAGGCTAAATATTAATATTCCATTGTGAGTATATGTCATATTTGTTTTCCATCTTTGGCCTATTGTGAATAATGCTTCTATGAGCATGGGTATACAAATATCTGTTTAAACTTTGCTTGTAATTCCTTTGGGCATATACCCAGAAGTGGAATCCTCATCAATACTTGTTTCCTTCTTTCTTTCCTTCCTCTGTTTCTTCACTACCATTTTAGTTGGAGTTTTTGAGGGATCAGAGATTGTACATTCAATATATCAATTTAAATCGATGTCTATAATTTTCCAAAATCCTGTGAACAGGCCTCATTTTCATTCAGTATTTCACTTAGGAAAATTTCAGTAAGGACAAAGTTATGAGTGAATACAGTTAGTATTTCAAGCTAGAGGCTGGTAAACTTTTACTCTAAAGGACCAGATAATAAATGTTTTAGGCTTCGCAGCCATACAGTCTCTGTTGCATATTTTTCTTTCTTTTTTTTTTACAACTTAAAAAAAAATATATATAAAAAATATCCTTTCTTTTTACAACTTTAAAAAAATATGAAAATATTGTTTTTTTATTTTTTATTTTTCTGAAGTGAGAAGCAGGGAGGCAGACAGACAGACTCCCACATGCACCCAACCAGGATCCACCCGGCAAGCCCACCAGGGGGTGATGTTCTGCCCATTTGGGGTGTTGCTCCGTTGCAACTAGAGACATTCTAGTGCCTGAGATGGAGGCCATGGAGCCGTCCTCAGCGCCCAGGCCATCTTGGCTCCAGTGGAGCCTTGGCTGTAGGAGGGAAATAGAGAGGAAGGAGAGGGGGAGGGGTGGAGAAGCAGATGGGCACTTCTCCTGTGTGCCCTGGCCGAGAATCAAACCTAGGACCTCCACACACTGGGCCGACACTCTACCACTGAGCCAGCTGGCCAGGGCCATAACAATATTCTTAACTTTGTGGATTGGATTTGGTTCAGAGGCAACAGCTTGCTAACCCCTGTTCTGGATTTATTTGCAGTGATCGTGTTAGGCAACACGACTCATTATTGATGATGAAATTCTTTTCTTAATTAGCTTTTCTTAATAGAGTTGCAAACTATAATATTGTTCAGGGAATTTGGTTTTTTAAATAAATCACTAAGCGCTAATATTTATTTTAATTTTCAGATGGTGACCCAGATAACTATGTTGCTTACTATCGGAGAGCTACTGTCTTTTTAGCTATGGGCAAGTCAAAAGCAGCACTTCCTGATTTAACTAAAGTGATTGAATTGAAGATGGATTTCACTGCAGTAAGTGCATCTAAATTTTCTTTAAAGGAGAATTTAAGGGAACTTGGAGGAGGTATTTTGTTTCTTAAGGTGAAGATTGGCATGTTGGGCATAGCTGGAGGATATAGAAAGTCACTGTGATGTAGTGGACTGGACAACGAGAGACCACCAAAGTCCCCGGCATCAAAGGTCTGAGCAGTGCGTGCATTAGATAATTTTGGAAGCTTGGCAGTGGTGTTTGCTTTGTCATTTAGGATAGTATTTTTTATCCTCCGGTCCACAGACTGCTGTAGGTCTGCCAGAAATTTCATGCTGGTCCACGAAAGAGTTAACCACCATGATGGCTCTATAATCTTCATACAGCATCAGAGTGGTTAACTTACGTGGACTGGCATGAAATTTCTGGCAGGCTGGCACTGGTCTGTAGACCAGCAGCTAAAAACCACTGATTTAGAAAGACCTCTGTGGCTCAGTGGATAGAGCGTCAGCCTGACATGTAGATGTCTGGGGTTTGATCACTGGTCAGGGCACACATGAGAAGCCACCATCTACTTCTCTCCCCTTCCCTCTTTCTCTTTTCTCCGTTTTTCTCTCCTGCAGCCAGTGCCCTGATTGGTTTAAGCATCAGCCCCACCCACTAAGGATAGCTTGGTTGGTCTGAGCATGGCCTCAGGTGCTAAGAATAACTCTGTTGATTCAAGCATCAGCCCCAGACTGGGATTGCTGGATGGATCCTGGTCGGGGCACGTGCGGGAGTCTGTCTCTCTATCTCCTCTCCTCTCACTTAAAATAAATAAAAAATAAGTACATAGATAGATAGACTTCTGTGTGGAGGATGGAGAAGTATAGGGCAAGATATGAGGCTGAAAAATGAGTTCACTAACAGGTTGTTAAATTAAGAGGCTGTCACATGACTAACGACAGTTTCAATTAGGCTGTATGTAGCAGGACCAATAAAGAAAAGGGGATAACTCAACTAAGCAGTGGTGTGTAGTGAGGACAGAGCTGAATTAGTATTCTCCCCTGAAACCAACACACAGACTTCAGAAGTGGAGGGATGTATAGTCTAATGGGTTATTTTGACAATTGGCAGGTCAGTGTAATGGCTTAAAGTAGCAGGACCAGTTGGATGGTTTCAGAATTAATTTAGTAACTCATTTATGGTTTATATCCCGTCATATAGCAGAATGAATTTGAGATGGGTAAGAGTTTGGTTTGAAATACTACTATTTTAAGATGGAATTCCCAAGTACCTAATTTTCTTTAATTTCTTACTTTACCCAACTAAGCACAATCTTTCACAAAGGTTAAGTAAGTAGCTCATTATCCTAGTATTACAGTGGCTTTTAGCTGGGAACCTTTAATATTGAAATAGGTTTATATTGTTCTTTGTGTATAGTGATGCATTTAACAGAGGATTAGGGAAATTTTACATATCATAAAATTCATATATAAGTTTTAGTGGAATATCTGTGATTTCTCTTAAAATTTTATTTTAATTTTTAAAATTACAGTTGACAAACAATACTCTGTTAGTTTCAGGCATAACATAGAAATTAGACATTTAGCCTGACCGGGCAGTGGCGCAGTGGATAGAGCATTGGACTGGGATGCGGAGGACCCGGGTTTGAGACCCTGAGGTTGCCAGCTTTAGCGTGGGCCCATCTGGCTTAAGCAAAAGCTCGCCAGCTTGGACCCAAGGTCGCTGGCTCCAGCAAGGGGTTGCTCAGTCTGCTGAAGGCGCTTGGTCTGCTGAAGGCCCGCGGTCAAGGCACATGTGAGAAAGCATTCAATGAACTAAGGTGTCGCAACAGCAACGAAAAACTAATGATTGATGCTTCTCATCTCTCTCCATTCCTGTCTGTCTGTCCCTAACTATCCCTCTCTCTGAAAAAAAAAAAAGAAATTAGACATTTATATAACTTACAAAGAATTCACCCTGGTAAGTCTGGTACCCAGTTGACACCATATAAAGTTATTACAATATTATTGACTCTATTAAAGTATGGCTGTGCTATATTCTACATCCCCACGACTGTTTTTATGACTGGCAATTTATACTTCTGTAATCCCTTTCACATTTTTCACCCTTCCCTCCAACCACCCTCCCATCCAACAACCATCTATTTGTTTTCTGTATCTGTTTGTTTATTTTGTTTTTTTAGATTCCACTTAGAGTTGAAATCAAATGGTATTTGTCTTTCTCTGACTTTTTTTCACTTAGCATATAGACTCCGGGTCCATACATGTTGCCACAGATGGGAGTATTTCATTCTTTGTTTTATGGCTGAGTAGTACTCCAATGTATATATAAATAAGTACCAAATCTTATTTGTCTATTCATACATCGATGGACACTTGAGCTGCTTCCATATCTTGGCTATTGTAAATAGTGCTGAAGTGAACATAAGGGTGCATATATCTTTTCAAAATAGTGTTATGGGTTTTTTGGGATAAATACCAAAAGTGGATTTCCTGGGTCAGATGGTAGTTCTATTTACACTGTTTTCCATAGTGGCTACACCAATTTACCATCCCATCGACAGTGCACTAGAGTTCTCTTCTCATTCCTACTAACACTCATTTGTTGATTTACGGATGATAGCCATTCTGACAGTTGTGAGATGATATCTCCATGTGATTTTAATTTGTGTTTCTCTGATGATTAGTGATGTTGAGCATCTTTTCATATGTTTGTTGGCCATCTTTATGTCCTCTTTAGAGAAATGCTTGTTCAGAGCTTCTGCTGTTTTTTTTAATCAGATTGTTTTTTCAGGTTTATTTGAGTTCCTTACATATTTTGGATATTAACTCCTTATCAGATGTATCATTAGTGAATATCTTCTTTTATTCAGTAGGTTGTTTTATATTTTGATGATGGTTTCCGTTACTGTGATAAAAACACTTTATTTTGATATAGTCCCATTTGTTTATTTTTTTCTTTTGTTTCCCTTGCTTGAGGAGACATATCCAAAAAAATTTCTAGTAGCAATTTCATAGAGTTTACTTCCTATGTTTTCCTCTAAAAGTTTTATCGTTTCAGGGCTTATATGTAAGTCTTAGGCCCATTTTGATTTTATTTTTGTATATTGTGTGGAAAGTGATCTAATTTAATTTTTTGCATGTATCTGTTCAGTTTTTCTAACACCATTTACTGAAGAAACTGTTGTTACTACCCCTTATATATTCTTGCCTTCTTTGTCAGAGATTAGTTGACCGTATAGGTGTGGGTTTATTTTGGGGCTCTCTGTTCTGTTCCATTGAGCTGTGGGTCTGATTTTATGCTACTACCATGATGTTTTGATTACTATAGTCTTATAGTATAGTTTGATATCAGGTAGTGTGATCCTTTAAACTTTGTTCTTTTTTCTTCAGATTGCTTTGGCTACTGGGGGCTTTTGTGGTTTCATATAAATCTTTGAATTACTTATTCTAGTTCTGTGAAAAATGCCATTGGTATTTTAATAGGGATTATATTGAATCTGTAAATTGCTTTGGGTAGTAAGGACATTTTAACAATGTTAATTCTTTCTATGCAAGAACATGCTGTATCCTTCCATTTATTTGTGTCTTCTTCAGTATCTTAGAGTTTTCCAAGTAGTGGTCTTTTACTTCCTTGCTTGAATTCCTTGATAGTTTATTCTTTTTGATGCAATTATAAATGCTATTGTTTTCTTAATTTCTTTTTCTGATAGTCATTATTGCTGTATAAAAATGAAATTGGCCTGACCAGGTGGTGGTGCAGTGGATAGAGCGTCGGACTGGGATGTGGAGGACCCAGGTTCGAGATCCCGAGGTCGCCAGCTCAAGCGCAGGCTCATGTGGTTTGAGCAAAAGCTCACCAGCTTGGACCCAAGGTTGCTGGCTCCAGCAAGGGGTTGCTCGGTCTGCTGAAGGCCTGTGGTCAAGGCACATGTGAGAAAGCAATCAATGAACAACTAAGGTGTCACAACGAAAAACTGATGACTGAAGCTTCTCATCTCTCTCTCTTCCTGTCTGTCTGTCCCTATCTATCCCTCTCTCTCTCACTCTCTCTCTGTCCCTGTATAAAGAAAATAATAAAAATGGAATTGATCTCTGAATATTTGTTGTGTATCCTGCTTATTGAATTCAGTATTAGTTCTTTTTTTTTTTTTTTTTTTTTTTTACAGAGACAGAGAATCAGAGAAAGGGACTGATAGGGATAGACTGACTGGAACGGAGAGAGATGAGAAGCATCAGTTCTTCGTTGCGGCACCTTAGTTGTTAATTGATTGTTTTCTCATGTGTGCCTTGACTGGAGGGTGGGGGGGCTCCAGTCAAGCCAGTGACCCCTTGCTTAAGCCAACGACCTTGGGCTCATGCTAGCTACCTTGGGCTTCAAGCCAGCGACCTTTGGGCTCAAGCCAGCAGCCATGGGGTCATGTTTATGATTCCATGCTCAAGCCAGCAACCCAGCGCTCAAGTTGGCGACATTGGGTTTTGAACCTGGGTCCTCCACATCCTAGTTTGATGCTCTATCCACTGTGCCACCACCTGGTCAGGCTCATTATTTGTTCTAATAGTGTTTTTGGTGAAATCTTTCGTGTTCTCTCTATATAGCATGTCATCTGCAAATAATGACAGTTGTACTTCTTTTCAATTTGGATGCCTTTTATTTCTTTTCCTTGTCTGATTGCTCTGGCTTGGATTTATGATACTATGTTAAATAAAGGTGGTGAAAGTAGATATTCTGGCCTTGTTCCTAATCCTCTGTGTGGGTTATGTATGCCCTCCTGTTGTAGTTGAGCCTTGATTGCTGCTGGTTTGTCGGTGGGTGGGGTTTACCCTCAGACTGGTTGGCTGTGAGGGCTGGCCATGACTATAGCAGACAAGCTGTTGTGCAGGAAGTGACCCCATGTAGTGTGAGATCACCTTAGTGGGCCTTTGGTCCTAGCTGCCCTTTGGGTGTGTTGGTTCTGGAATAGACTGGGTGTGGTCTGAAGCTGGCCATTAAATGTGTTAGGTTTGCAAGCCTTTTGGGAGGGACTCTGCTACGGGCCAAGGTCAGCTGCCTCTTGTGCTGGGCTTGGAGGTACTGGGCTTGGGACTTTTTGGTGAGCACTATAATGTGAGCTGAGGCCAGCTGCCACTTGTGGCCTTTTAGTTGGAGTTACATTCTAGGTCAACACAAGCCGCCTCCTATGCCAGGCTGGGGCCACCTGGTGGGAGTTATGATGCAAGTTGAGGCTGGTTGTTTTGGACTTGGGGTCACATAGCAAGAGTTGTAAGTTACAGTGAGGCCTATTACTGCTTGTTGGGGTATTGTGGACCTTTGAGAGATTTGTGAAGTTTGCAGAATGAGCTGAGACAGGCCATTTGTATGGATGAGGCACTGGAAGGGGTAGGGCTGGGTGATTGAGTTGGGTGTGATCTTAGGGAATCCACCAGAGCTGGGTGAATGGTGTTAACCAGGTTAATAGAAAGCACAGATTTGGTGTCAGCCTGTGCCAGACTAGCTGGGTGGGAGGAATTCTTCACAAAGGAACAATGGTGCCTGACAGTGCTTCCTAGGAGACAACTGCCCCCCACCTCTGTCCCCCTCCGGCCCTTACCCTGACGTTAGTCAGTTCTCATGTATTTTACTAAATAATGAAAGTGAAAAACAGAATGGTTATATGGGTACTCACCTTTAACATACACAGCTGAAAGCACGTTGGCACACAGATGGGCACTTTGTGGACATGATGGGGTGCAAAACACAAAACACGATAGCCTAAAAACCCTTGCAGCACAGTGCACTGTAGAGTCGGTGGTTTACCCTCCTGACTGTTGGTTGACTAGGAACTGAGGCTCACTGCGGCTCCCGAGCATCATGAGAGAGTGTCCCACCGAATAGTGCTAGCTCGGGAAAAGATCAAAGCAGAATTTTATATCTACTGATGCCTATTGCCTTTGCACCATTGTGAAGTCAAATATTGTAAGTCAAACCAAACCATCCTAAGTTGGGTACTGTGTATATTCACAGGGTTGTGCAAGTATTACCACTGTCTAGTTCCAGAACATTTTTATCACCTGAAAAATAATGTACCCATTAATAGTCATTCTCATTTCTTCCCTAGGCCCTGGAACCACTATTTTTTCTGTCTCTATAGATTTTGGATGTTTCACATAAACAAAACCATACAATATGTAGCCTTTTGTGTCTGACTTCTTTTACTTACCATAATGTATTCAAGGTTCATGTTGTAGTATATTTTAGTACTTTATTCCTTTTCAAGTCCATTGTATGGCTATATCACATTTGCTTATTGATTTCTTAGTTGATGGAAATTTGGATTGTTTCCACTTCTTAGCTGTTTCTGTGAAATTCATGTACAAGATTTTGTGTGGAAACATTTTCAACTTTTTTTGGGATAGCAGAAAGTATTTTCAAGTAAGCGTACTTTATCAAAATTTATACATAGTAATTGGTTCTAGAAAGTATTCCTAGAATGACAATATTTTTCTAATATTTATTGGAAAATAAATATTTTATTAATAATTTACTAGCCTATTTAGTTTTATTTTTGTGTTTAAAGAAAATTTAGAAATAAGTAGTACTCAGCACACCCTTGTTTTTTTCCTAGGCAAGATTACAGAGAGGTCACTTATTACTCAAACAAGGAAAACTTGATGAAGCAGAAGATGATTTTAAAAAAGTGGTAAGTTCAATTTGTATATGGCTCTATGTTATGTGTTATGTTGAGTGAACATATTAGATTTATATTTTATAGAAAGACATTTAATGATTTTATAGCTAAAAGGGAAAATAAATTGTATATAGAAGAATCACAGTTCCTGAATTAATATTTAGTGATTGACATCAAAGAATCACTTTAATAGATGGGAGGTAAAGTCCATGGAGTACATATAGAATCCTAACTCAGTTTATGTAGCTCATGTGCTCATTTGTGTCTTCGATGAAACTCTAGAGGTATCATCTAAGCTATTCTAAAAGACCGCTAGCTATTTGGAAAGTCCTTTATTTGATTTGAAAGGAGTAATGAAACATTCTTAATAGGAAAATTTGCAGTTACCCATATGGCTATGCTGCAAAGTGTAAAGTGTTGGTGAGAATTTTGGTCAAGATGGCAGAGAATCTCTATGACAAACAGACCTTTTATTTGCTAATGTTGGCAGCCTCTCATAACTAGCTTTGTTATATGATTATGCTAAAAAAAACCTGTACCAGAAGGGCAGAGATGAAAATGTACAAAACTGGGTGAAGAACTCCATATTCCCACTTTATTCATTCATTTATTTGTTCATTTAACAAACATTTATATTTTTCTAGGCAGTGTATATCTAGTGTTAAATAAAGTATCTGATTTCTATCTAAAAAGAGTGTAAATGTTTTGGATTTGTTGGGGGGAATGTTACAGAGAATATGTAATTGGAGGGAATATAACCTGAAAGATGAATTGGAGAGAGATAGTTGGCCCAATGTCTTTATTCTTTTAGTAGGCTTGTTTTAAGACCTGTATCTTTGTTCTACATGAACTTGTTTCTGAAATAGTTTAGAAAGGGCATATATGTAGAGTCCGTTGTTCATTATTTGCATTTTTTTAGCTTATTAAAAAGGTTAGTTACTGTACTGATAACCACTATGAAAATAAAATTTCTGGCATTTACATAACCTTTGTCACAATACTCAGTCATATGCAGAAAAAATCTAGAAAACATTAGACTTAATTGTTTTGAATCAGAAGCTATTTCATGGTCTCAATAACATTGGGTGTCATTTTCTGTTTCTCTAATCTTCCTTACTATTTTGAAAATGCTTGAGAGCAGGCTGAAGGCCAGGTGGTAGAGAGGCAATGGTGCTGGGAGTATATCTTCCCCTAGCCCAGTCCTTTGTATATAGCAAGTTTTGTATAAAAGTTGTCAAATGGAGCCCTGGCCGGTTGGCTCAGCGGTAAAGCGTCAGCCGGCATGTAGAAGTCCCCGGTTTGATTCCAGGTCAGGGCACACAGGAGAAGCACCTATCTGCTTCTCTACCCTTCCCCCTCTCCTCTCTCTCTATCTCTCTCTTCCCCTCCCGCAGCCAAGGCCCACTGGAGCAAAGTTGGCCTGGGCACTGAGGACTATTCTGTGACCTCCGCCTCAGGCTTTGGAGTAGCTCCAGCCGCAATGGAGCCAGGCCCCAGATGGGCAGAGCATCGCCCCCTGGTGGGCATGCTGGGTGGATTCTGGTTGAGTGCATGCAGGAGTCTGACTGCCTCCCCGCTTCTCACTTTGGGAAAATATTTTTTTTTGTCAAATGAATAAATAAATGATAAAATGTAATGATGTATTTTTTTTCTTTTTAACAAATGCTTATATCTTTTACTTAGAATTTTTTTCCAATCACCACGTTAGAGTAGCCTTTTAGAAATAACACTGTTTAGAATAAAGCTTTAGTATATATTAATCCTTAGTGGGCATTGGATGTATCTTTTTGGAACTTTGGGTATGTTTTAACTTAATGCCTTTTCCATGATCAATACTAAAACCTCCCAGAAACAAGACGGGGAACTTTCATGTGACTTTGCACACTCAGATTATTCTCTGGCAGTCATGCTTCTGCTAGTGTGTTCTTAAAACTACTCTTGCTATTATTGTTATTGGATTCTTCTATGAGACTATGCATCTGTATTGAATATTTAATTTTGAATTTAAAGTCTTATTGAGATAATTGTAGATTCCCATGAAATTATAATTAGCCGAGATTCTTTACCCAATACCAAGTTGCCCCAATGCTAACATTTTGTATAACTGTAGTACAAAATAAAACCAGGAGATCGATATTGATACAATCTCTGAGTCCATTTATGTTTCTACTGTTTTATAGTATTTATTTCTGTGTGTACTTAATTGTATATATGTACTTTTCTTTCTGTATCTGTCACCACAGTCAAGGTATTGAAAAGTTTCTTGCCACAAGGATATCCCTCCTTTTATGGTTGACCCTTTATAACCACACTGAGTTCTCTTCCATATTTGTTCAGCACCTCATCCATACTCCTAGAAATCACTTATTTGTTATTTATTCTTTGAATTTTGATATTTTTGAAATGTTGTGTACATGGAGTCGAATGTATGTAACCTTTTGGAAGTGACTTTTTTCCCCCTCAGCATAATTCCTTGGGGATTCATCCAGATGTTGCAGATATTACTTAGCTTGTCCCTTTTAATTGCTGAGTTTTTCATGGTATGTGTATGACACATTTTAGTTATTAATTGATTGACATTTGTGTTGTTTCCTCTTTTTTGGCTATTATGAATAAAACCACTATGCACCTTTGCATATAGGTTATAGTATAAACATAAATCCTCATTTTCCTGGGACGAACAAATGCTCAGGAGTACAATTTCTGGGTTGTAATTACATGTTTAGTTTTATAAGAAACCACCAAATTGCTTTCCAGTGACTGAGCCCTTTTACATTCCTCTGCATCCTTGCCAGTATTTGGTATTGTCACTACTTTTTATTTTACCCATTATGAGAAGTCGTAATAGTGCATTGTAGGCTAATGATCTTTTCATATGTTTATTTGCCACTTGTAAATCCTTTTTGGTGTGATGATTATTTATGTCTTTTGCCTGTGTTCTAATTGGATTGTTTGTTTTTTTACTATTGTATTTTTGCGAGTTCTTTATATATTTTAGATAGTTTATCACATATGTAGTTTGCAAATATTTCCTGCCAGTCTGTACTCATCTTGTCATCCTTTTACAGGGTCTTTCAGAGAGCAAATTTTTTTTCAATTTTAATGAAGTCCAGTTTATTGCTTTTCTTTTTCTGTGGATCGTGTATTGGTATCATGCCTAAGAACTTTACCAAACCTAAGGTTTCATAGACTTTCTCTTATGTTATCTTCTATAAGTTTTATGTCTTATGTTTATTTTGTCTATAATCAATTTTGGCTTAATTTTCATATACAGTATGAGGTTTAGGTTAAGGTTTATTTCTTTTACCTCTGGATGTCTCATTGTTCTAGCATCACCTTTTGAAGAAGTTTTCCTTCATTAATTGAATTGCTTTTGCACCCTTAAAAATAATCAGTTATGGCCCTGGCCAGTGGGCTCAGTGGTAGAGCGTCCACCTGGCATGTGGATGTCCCAGGTTTGAGTCCCATCAGGGTACACAGGAGAAGTGACCATCTGCTTCTCCACCCTTTCTTCTCCCTCTCCCTCTCTCATTCTCTCTCCCTCTCTCTTTCCCTCTCCCTCTCTCTTTCCCTCTCCCTCTCTCTTTCCCTCTCCCTCTCTCTTTCCTTCTCCCTCTCTCTTTCCTTCTCCCTCTCTCTTTCCCTCTCCCTCTCCCTCTCCTCCTTCTCTCCTTCTCCCCCTCTTCTTCCTCTCCCTCCCTGCTTCCGCCTCCTCTCCCTCTCCCACAGCCAGTGGCTCATTGGCTTGAGCCTGTCCCAAGGAGCTGAGGACACCTTCATTGGAGCACATTAGCCTCAGGCATTAAGAATAGCTGGGTACTTGAACATTGGCCCCAGATGGGGTTGCGGGGTGGATCCCGGTTGGAGTGCATGTGGGAGTCTGTCTCACTATCTTCCCTCTAAAAAAATTTAGAAAATCTCACGTGTGTTTCCTTTTTCTGAATAGTAAGTACAGTGTCTGAAGGGTATGGGTGGCAGAGGGGGAGATTGGATTATGGAATAGGAATATTGAGAAGAATTTACCAGTTAACCCATATAAAATATTAAATTTTTAAGCATTAAGAACCTACATTCTACTGACTAGGCAGTGGCACAGTGGATAGTGTCGGACTGATACACGGAGGACCCAGGTTTGAAACCCCGAGGTCGCCGGCTTGAGTCCAGGATCAACTAGCTTGAGTGTGGTATCACCAGCTTGAGCACGCAGTCGCTGGCTTGAGTGTGGGATCATAGACATGATCCCATGGTTGCTGGCTCAAGCAAGAGGTTCTCACCCTGCTGTAGCCCCTCGGTTAGGGCACATATGAGGAAGCAATCACTGAACAACTAAGGTGCCACAGAAGAATTGATGCTTCTCATCTCTCTTCCTTCCTGTCTGTTCCTATCTTTTCCTCTCTCTGACTCTTTCTCTCTGTCTCTGTCAAAAAAAAAACCAAAAAAAAAACAAACAAAAAACAACCCAAAACTCTACATTCTACTGGACAAATAAATGATAGAAGAATATTATTGGGTGAACAACTCAGATACAAATCCAAAGCCAGCATCTCCAATATTGCCTTTCTAAGTGTACAGGTAAACATTAGAACTATATATTTAGAAGGAATACTATCTGTTAAGCTTAGCAAAAATAAATAATATAGAGCCTAATGTTGATGGGATTTGAGTGAAATGTTTCCAGTCATGTAATACTGTTAACATTGCAAATATAGGTAGAACTTCGCAGAAAAATCTTGAGTATTATGAAAGAAAAACATTTGCCCAAAGATACTTTTGGAACTTCATTTGTTTTGGAAACTATTAGAGAATATTATGTCAATATGAAGAAATTATATTCATAAACGAATCAATTTAGGGCCCTGGCTGGCGTGTGGATATCATGGTCCGATTCCCAGTCTAGGCACACAGGAGAAGCACCCATCTGCTTCACCATCCCTCCCCCTCTTGCTTCCCTCCTCTCCCTCCCCTCCCCTCCCTTCCCCTCTTCCTGCCTCCCCTCCCCTCCCCTTTCTTCCCTCCTCCCCTCCCCTCTTCCCTCCTCCCGTCCTGCAGCCAAGGCTTGATTAGAGCAAGTTGGCTCTGGGCGCTGAGAATGGCTCCATGGACTTTGCCTCAGGTGCTTAAAAAACCAAAAAAACCACAAAATAAAACGCCCCAGATGGGCCAAGCATCACCCCCTGGTGGGCTTTCCTGGTGGATCCCAGTCAGGGCGCATGCAGAGTCTCTCTGCTTCCCCTTCTCTAAGATTAAAAAAAATTAATTTATGGATGCTGTTGCTTTATAGACCTGTATGTACACAATAAAGTCAGTTAAAAGGCAAAATAAAATATTGTGTAACTTATTATTACAGAAAACTTTTATTTGTACTAGATTGGTATAAACTGGCAATTATTTAAAGCTTATATAGTTTGTTTTCTTTTCGTAAAATTTTATACAACAAATTTCAAAGAAAAAACGTTTTGGAACAAGGTATAGGAACTTTGAGGTTTTGGGCCTTTGTAATTCATTCAGTCCTGGTTAACACAGAATTCAGGATTTTCATAGATTATTTTACTTCATCATTGCTACACGTCTGGGCTGTGGTATACTGGTAACTACTCCCTTCATCTGTGGTTTCACTTTCTGTGGTTTTTACTTACATCAACTGTGGTCTGAAAATATTAAATAGGAAATTCCAGAAATAAACAATTCATAGGTTTTAAATTGTGTGACAGTCTTGAGTAGTGTGATGCAGCCTTGAGCCTCCTCGCTCTATCCCACCCAGAATGTGAATCATCCCTCTGTCCTGTGTATCCGCACTGTATGTACTGCCTGCCTCTTGGTCACTCAGTAGCCTTCTTGGTTATCGGGTAAACTGGAGGTATCGCAGTGTTTGTGCTCAAGTAACCCTTATTTTACTTACTTGTCCCTAAAGTGCACGAGTAGTGGCACTGGCAATTCAGATATGCCAAAGAGAAGTAGTAAACTTTATCGTGGGGATGTGTGTAGGGAAGAAACGTAGTACATATAGGGTTCTGTGCTCCTGTGATTTCACGTATCCCCTGGGGTCTTGAAATGTATCTTCCTGAGATAAGGGACAGCTACCGTACTCTCGTTGTACAGCAGAGGAAAGTGAGGTTTAGAGAGGTGTACACTTGCCCAAGGTTACACCACTAGTCAGCAGCTAGTTTTTTTTTTTCTTTTTAATTTTTATTTTATTCATTTTAGAGAGGAGACACAGAGAGAGAGAGAGAGAGAGAGAGAGAGAGAGAGAGAGAGAGGAGGAGGAGCTGGAAGCATCAACTCCCATATGTGCCTTGACCAGACCAGTGCAGGGTTTTGAACTGGCGACCTCAGTGTTCCCAGGTCGATGCTTTATCCACTGCGCCACCACAGGTCAGGCTGTATATTTTCATTTTGACAAAGTTAGAAACTTGCATTTTGATTGAGGTGAACAACCTTACATTAGGTAAATATCAGTGCCAACTGCAGTTTAATTATTAAATCAAGTATAAACCTTTGGAATAACATTTAATAAGTTTCTATTGGTACTTTGTGGAGTGTGTTAATTGAAAACAAATCAAACTAACATAAATCCACTATACTTCAATATAACTTTAGGCATTGTTTTTCCATTTTTAATCTTTTAGTGCATAAAGAATGATTATATGTCTCAAGATAACTAAATCACAACTAAAGTCAAATATATATATATATATGTATTATGAACTGGGAAGAGAAGCAAATAGTATTTTTTACAAGCATGCAATAAATTTGGTTATAATTTAACATAAAGATAATTGTTCTGATTTTTTTTTTTCTTTTCCAAGTGAGAGGAGGGGAGATAGAGAGACAGACTTCCACATGTGGCATGTCCAGAATCCACCTGGCAACCCCCATCTGGCGTCAATGCTCTGCCGGTCTGGGGCCTTGCTCACAACCAAGCTATTTTTAGTGCCTGAGGCAGAGGCTCCATGGAACCATCCACAGAACCTGGAGCCAATGCACTTGAACCAATTGAGCCATGGCTGCAGGAGGAGAAGAGAGAGAGAAAGGGAAATAGGAGAGGTGGAGAAGCAGATGATCACGTCTCTTGTGTGCCCTGACTGGGAATTGAATGCAGGACATCCACATGCTGGGCCGACACTCTACCACTGAACCAACTGGCCAGCACCTTTTCTGATTTTCTTTGAATCAGATACATGCTGGATCATATATCATAATTCACCAGATATAAAGAACCATCAGTTGTAAGAAAGATGAACATTTTATGTACTAAAAAAAAGAATAAATGCTGTGAATTGAATAATGCCTTCCTATAACTTAATGTTTTTACTCTGTACTTGTAGAAAGAACTATTTCTTAGCATTACATTTTTCTTCCATCACATCGCTCTCTTCTTTGCCCTTCTGCATACATTAACTTCTTGTAGATTTTATTTGACAGTTAAATTCAATATGATTAGTACCAACAATGCTTATTAATTCAACTGAAGTATGTTAGACCATTTTTGTGCATGTGCAGTCATGTCTACAGGCTAACGGTAAAACTCCATCAATTTTAAGACTCATTCATTTTAGAGAGATTGCCATGTGCTTTCTTATCAGCTTGCTCAGGTGTGAGGGAGAGGAAGAAGAGGGAGGGCGGGGTGAGGTTTAAAAGTTGTCAGCTGTGAAATGGATTCAGATTCATAATTATAAAAGGGAAAGAAGAAACTCTTTCTGTTATGACATAGCATGACCCCTAGGATTTGGCCTAAAGAATCAAGAGGAGCCATTTATTGAAGAGGATAGGGTGTTGGTGGTGGTTGTGGTAGAGGTCATGGCAGTGGTTGGAGATGGGAAATAGAATTCTGTGTTGGCCTGTGACTGATATGCCATTAGGAAGTCCTTTTGGAGATGGCAGGTAGGCAGGTGCATGTCTCATATCAGTGTGCACATAAAAGAATAGTTACCGAATGTAGACTGTGAACATGACTTGAGCCACAGTTTCCTTCTGTGGGAAAATAGAGATAATATAAAATGTCCTTTAGGGTTTTAGGCTTAGGGTCAGTGCCTGGGGCCAGTGGAGCTTTCAGTAACTGTTTACTGTTGCCACGATTGAGCTTCCTTATCACCATTGTCCAAAGCATTTAACATATCACTTTAAAAGTAATAACCTCTCTGTGTGTTAATACAAATAACTTTTTGCATGGAAAATAATTATTTCAAAAATAAAATATTTAGTAATGAATGGTATTTTTACATTTTTACAGATCTCTTTAATATCTGGCTTACTTAAAGACAATCGGATTCCCAGATCTGACTTATGTTTTTTGGTTGAAGTATTGAAAATGTGAACTCATACATATAAGCAGTTGGAAAAATAAGAATATTTGAATAGTCTTTTTAGGTAATTATGAATATTCTTTGATGTTATACCAAACCTCCATTAGTGGTTATAGGTGTTAGTACTCTGTTATAATGAAATCCATTGGTTTATCTTCCACTTTGAATGGATTCTTTATCTTTTATCCACACTTGCTTTTGTCCTCACAGACCCCTGAAAAGGTATTAAGGACTTCCAGGGTTCCCTGAACCACACTGAGAATCACCGGCCGTGTTTTCAGTCAAAAGTGCACCATGACTTTATGGACACACTGTATATGAATTTATATATACTGCTCACAAAAATTAGGGGATATTTTATTGCTTCATGTTCATTTTGAAATATCCCCTAATTTTTGTGAGCAGTAGATTATAGAATGTTCACAAAAGGAGTTTGGAATTTTTATTATTTCTTTGCAGTACTTTCTGTGTGTTGTATAAAGTGTCTTCTTAATTTGGCAAGGGACTACAGTGGTCCTTTGCCATATTGCAGTTCACTTTTCACAGTCTCACTGTATCATGGACTTTTAAATTGTATATGTCTAATTTTGTATCACAGATATTTTGCTGTATCATGGGATTTTGCAGTATATAGGTATTTTTATATATTAATTACTTTTGTGGTAAAATAAGCAAAATAAGTGTGGGAAAGGTTTATAAGAGTGGGGAGGGGTTTATAAAGCCTTAAAAAATAGAAGTAATAAAATAAATATTAGGTCACTATGTGGATTTTCACCTATTGCTGGGGGCTTCTGAAACCTAACCCCCATGATATATGAGGGACCACTGTATTCCTCAGGGTGTAGGTTTTATTATCCCCCTTTTATTGGTGAAGAAAATGCAGATACCATATAGATAGTAAGTGTTAGAGTCAGGATTTGGGCTTAGTATTTTTCCATTTAGACTTTATTTTAAAACAATAATACAAAGTCTGTTTGGAAATATTCATAACCTGGCCATTGAGAAATGATCAAAGTATTGTGTTAGTTATCTATTGCTGTGTAACAAGTTGCCCAAAGTTAGCAGCCTAAAGCAACACACATTTATGACCTTACATCTGATGGAGTCAGGAATCTGGGCAAGCATAGCTGGATCCTCTACTCCAGAGTCTCTCACAGGCTATAGTCAAGGTGTCGGATAGGGCTGTAGTATTATCTGGAGGGTTGGCTGGGGAAGGAACTGCTTCCAGACTTACTTGGTTGTTGGCAGGATTTAGTTCCTCTTGAGCTGTTAGATTGAGGCCTTGGTTTTTTTTTAGCTGTTGGCCAGAGGCTTACCGTGGTTCGTTCTTCCTTCCTTTCTTTCCTTCCTTTCTTTCCTTCCTTCCTTCCTTTCCTTCCTTCCTTCCTTCCTTCCTTCCTTCCTTCCTTCCTTCCTTCCTTCCTTCCTCCCTCCCTCCCTCCCTCCCTCCCTCCCTCCTTCCCTTCCCTTCCCTTCCCTTCCGTTCCCTTCCCTTCCCTTCCCTTCCCTTCCCTCCCTTCCCTCCCCCTCCTCCCTCCGTTCCTTCCTTCCTTCCTTCCTTCCTTCCTTCCTTCCTTCCTTCCTTCCTTCCTTCCCTTTCTTATCTTTCTTTCTTTTGCATAAATATTTTTTTTATAAATTTATTTTATTTAGTTATTCATTTTTACAGAGAGAGGAGAGAGAGAAAGGAAGAGAGTGAAAGAGGGGTGAAGAGCAGGAAGCATCAACTTCCATATGTGTCCCGACCAGGCAAACCCAGGGCTTCGAACCGGCGACCTCAGCATTCAAGGTCGAGGCTTTTATCCACTGCGCCACCACAGGCCAGACTGCATAAATATTTTTGACAGTTTTATTTTTGAGAGAGCGAGAGGGAGGATGAGAAGCATCAACTCGTAGTTGCTTCACTTTAGTTGTTCATTTATTGCTTCTCTTATGCTCCTTGACCAGGGGGCTCAAGCTGAGCCAGTGACCCATTCCTAAAGCCAGTGATCCCATACTCAAGTGGTGACTCCGTGCTCAAACTGTCGAGCCCATGCTCAAGCTGTGATCTCTGGATTTTGAACTGGGTACTTCAGTATTTCCACGCTCTATCCACTGTGTCACCACTAGTCAGACTTCCCTTGGTTCTTTCTTATGTGGGCCTCTGTGTAAAATGTCTCACAGCATGGCAGCTTGATTCATTAGTGTCAACAGTGAGAAGGCAAGAGACTGACAGCAAAAGAGAGAGTTCTAGTAAGATGGAAGTCGGTGTTTTGTATCTGTTTAAGAGAGTGACATCCTTTACCTTTGTGGTATTCTGTTAGGAGTTACAGCTTCATCCCATACTGTAGGGGAAGGGATCACACAAAGGCACCAATTCCCAGAGTTGGGGATCATCTGGGGCTATCTTGGAAGCCTTCCCACTACAACTACCGGCCCACTGCTTTCATTTGAGGTCTCAGAAATAAGGGTTTATGTAGATTAGGTTAGGGAGGACCGCTTACCTGGCAACCAGCCCCATCCCATAGCTATTATGGCTTTTACCCAAAAGCTCAATGATCACAGTAAATGGTAAGAAATAAGAAATAAAATATTATCATACTTAAGAGATTTGGCTGAAAGGGTCAGAAATGTAAAGCAGTAAAGAGGAGAATAGCTATCAAGGAACATGAAAAAGGACAGAGGGAAATACCAGTATAGTGCAGCCTCTACATGTAAATATCCTGGAACATAAGAGGACACCTGGGAGGAGTCAGCAATCTTGTATAGTAAGAGTGAATATCTTCATCTCACTTAACGCTCTGAAATTCTCCAGGGTTATAAGGGTTGTTTTTCCAATTCCTTTTATACCTCCTTAGAAAAATTCCCTCTATTTTCTTCCTCTCTCCGTCCTCACTCCCAGTCCCGAAGAGGCTCAGATGACCTGAGCTTGCTCCCTGTAAGGTATTTTCCCCGCCAAGAAAGAATAAAATCAGCATAGTTATTAAGTCTTAATTATTGAGGCTTTATTTGGTACAGAGCGTTACTCGGTCGGGACTCACTGGAACGGGTGATGGTTGCCAGAATCTCTCTCGTGCTGGTGACCGCATGGCGCCAGATTTTAAAGGAGCCCTTCTGGGGTTATCTAGCTAATATGACGTAGTGAAATCTCACTGGCTGACGGACAGTCGCTTTTTTCCCAAAGGTTTATGGGAAGTGTAATTTCCGCGCTCCTGGCCATGTGGGCGATCCCAGACAAAGACTGGGGCTCTGATTTCCCACTTGACCACCCCATTGCTAACCACCCTACACTCCCTTTTTCCTATTCCCATTGTCAGAGCATGGAGCAAGGCTGGGCGCCCCGTCCTCAACCTTGAGATTTAGGACTTTCCTCCCTTTCACCTTCCAACAAGAAAAGTTGTGTGGAAGAGATTAAACTCTAACATTTAGGAGAGAAAAGACGCAAATTCTATATAGAAGAGGCAGTCTCTTAATACATTCTGTCCAAAAGGGAGCAGTAGTGTACAGATAGAGAACTTGACTTTTACCAAGAACATAGTGACAGCACACACATTTACACTCCTTCCTTCCATTGCGGTCTGTCAGAAGTACTCATGTTCACCCCCAGGGTGATAAAAGAGTCACAGGCACGCATTCTGCGGCTCTCCTGCAGCTCCCTTTAGCTGGATGGTTCAGACCTGCCTGACATCCACTCCGAGAGCCAGCTGAGGGGACCACTTCCTTCCTAGTTACCTGTCTTTACTTGGAGTCCTGTCTGTGTCTTCAAAAACCAGGGCTAATACAAGATGGAACAGAATACCTAAGGTATCCTAAAAACGAACAGAAATATAAGGCTTCTACTAAGTGGTAATAATCTGAAGGTTTCTCATTTGGAGTATTCTTTCCTAACAGGTGGCTATAGGGTGTTTTTTAAAAATCCACTAAAAGCGGAAGCAGTATGCTTGGCCAATTGAAGGAGAGACATTTTTAGAAATAATCTACTGTTGTCTGTACCTCATTCAAAATTGAAACACATCAACTACAATTCCCATCTTAAGAATTATTAGAGTTCAGGAGTTATTCCATATAAACTGTAATCTTAAAAAGTTCCAGGCCCTACCTAGCTGGTTTGCTCAGTGGATAGGGTGTCAGCTTGATGTGTGTATGTTCCGGATTTGATCCTGGTGAAGGCACTCATGAGAAGCGCCCACCTGCTTTTCTTCCCCTCCACCTCCCCCTTCTCTCTCTCTTCCCCTCCCACAGCCAGTGGCTTGACTGGTTTGGCCCCAGGCCCCGAGGAAAGCTCTCTTGGCCTGAGTGTCAGCCTCCAATGCTGAGGATAGCTCAGTGGATTTGAGCATAGGCCCCAGATGGGGGCTGCCAGGTAGATCCCGGTCTGGCTGCATGTGGGAGTTTATCTCTCTATTTTCCCTCCTCTCACTTAAAAAAAAAAAAAAAAAAATCCAAAAAAGAGTTAGTAGCTTTATAATGTAAGCACCCATTTTTTCTGAGCTATTAAACCTTAAGATTTTTTATCTGATGGAAGAAATTGTTGAGCGTCACTGTGTGAAGCCAGGCTGGGAGTGAGGATGAACTGGAAGCAGACACAAAGGCTCTTACTGGGGTGACAGAAATGGTCTAAAACTGTGGTGATGGTTGCATACTTGGTAGATTTTTAAAAATCATAGAATTACACCCTCAAAATGAGTGAATTTTGGATACATAAATTATACCTGGGTAATGTGAAAAAAGAGACAAGGGTGTAAACCTCTTAAAACCAAACTATAACCTTTTCAAGTAAAGTATTACTGTCTTATTTTCCCTGTAAATTCTTCCTTTCTTATTGTACCTTAGCCCCTCTGGTATCATATCTTTTTCTGTCTTATAACTTCTAAAAAAGAAAAAAGCCCTCTCTCTGTTTCCCTGTGTTTTTCATTATTTTGATAAAGTTATTTTATATTTTAAAATGCTTAGGAGATTTAACTAGAAGGTAAAATAAATAAAACTCAGGTTATTTTCTCTAGAGCTGTACAGGGGGAAGTGAGAAAGGCGCTTTCCCTGATTACTTCACTTTTCTCTGCCGTTTGACATCTCTGAGTATATTTGCTTCCTTAGAGGTGTTGAGGGGTCCAGGGCTTTTGACCCCTGCACTGCTGCTGGCTCTTGCGCACCATGTTGGTGGAAGGAGCTTTTGCTGTTGCTTCCCACGGTGGTCAGCATCACGGGCAAGTTTTTGGACAAGCCAGTTTTGCCATGGTCTCTACCCTTGTTCCCCAATAAACTTAAGTATTTTGAATGGTCAGATCATCGTGTATACCATGAGTGTTAGACTTAAGAGATCGAAAACATTGTTTATTATTTTTATAGCTCAAATCTAATCCAAATGAAAATGAGGAAAAGGAAGCCCAGTTCCAACTTATGAAATCTGATGAAATGCAGCGTTTGCGTTCAGAAGCCCTTGATGCTTTTGAAAACTCGGATTATGTCTCTGCTATAACCTTCCTTGATAAGATTTTAGAGGTAAGTTTCTTAGATATTGCAGCTGACAAGCCTGACAGTGCTTTTTACGATAAGGCATGTTTGTATTGTACACTTTGATATGTTATATACCACAGAAAACCTAGATAGGATAAAATCAGACTGGTACTTGGGCTTTGCAACTGAAATTTTCAGGAAATGTAATGAAAGTGCTGTGGAATGGGAGCTACATATTTTTACACACTAGTTTACTTTGCTATTTTTGTTGGAATTTACAGTTTTTTCTGGAAGCGGGGAGAGAAGCAATCTCTAGAGGTTAAATTATGAGTAGAAGATGAAAAACTTGGCTAAGAAAAAGGAAAAGTAATGTTAGGAAGGAAAGAGGAGTGTTTAGTGTGAGAAGTTTCTACGGCAGAAGGCATATGAAGAGTTGATAGGACCCAGATGGTTCTAGATTGGGGAAACCAAGTCTACAGTCTCCTTGCCTCTGAGGGGCTATGACAGATGGTTTCAGAAGGAAGTCTACTAAAATATTCAAATGAAAGCAGTTGTAATTCAACTTTACTTATAATTTTTCATAGCACTTTGATAAACAGTTTTATTTAATCTTGTCAGCAAACTTGTATATATATATAATGGGCACTTTGATAATTTTATAGAAAAAAATTGATGTGACCCAGTGGAATTCACATCTTACAAAATAATTTTGTAAATGCTTTCTAAGGAAAAATACAGTTTTAATTCTTATCTCCCCATATTTAGACTCTCTGTTTTGACCTAGCTTATTGTCCATGATATTTAATTTATGGCCAGTGTTGACTTTGATATACCGTATTTCCCCATGTATAAGATACATCTTAATTTGGGGGCCTGAAATTTGAAAAAAAAAGTATTACATAAAGTTATTGAACTCAAGTTTTATTCATCACAAAATTCATATAACTCCTCCTCATCACTGTCAAAACTCCCACCCATTAGCTTGTTCTCATCTGTGTCTGATGACCAATCACTGTCTTCATATATTGCCTCATCCTCAGTTCCATCTATGGCATTTGAAATGCCACAACCACTGTATAAGACACACCCAGTTTTTAGACTCCAAATTTTATGAAAAAGTGTGTGTCTTATACACAGGAAAATATGGTATATGAGAGGTTTACATGACTTTAGAATAACCCTAAGAAATGTGTATAGATATTTCCACAGCCCGTATTGGTGAGCTTTTGGGTTTACATTTTGGCAAATACTGGTACATTTACTAAATATTGTAAACTTTTCAGTAAAATGGAAATGATGAAGCTTTTCTTTTTTATTTTACTTTTTGTGCTATGAATTTCAAGGAGATGACATTTTATAAAAGAGAATTTCATTTTGATATCAGTAAAAATATTTTGCAAATTTGGAACCTATATTTTAATTTTTGATACTAGAAATTAGAATTGTTGATTAAGTACAAAAACCTGATTACAGAATATTCTCTTCAAAATCAAATGTGCTTCACTAGGAACAACTTTTAATAGTAAATGCTATGTAAAACTTATTTTCAAAGTTTCAAACTATATAATTGAAGGAGGTATGAAAAGGGTATTAGTATACAGTGTGTCCGTAAAGTCATGGTGCACTTTTGACCGTGTGACCGGTCAGACAGGATACACTGTATATATATCCCTTCCCCCATTAGAATTTATTTAGGATATCATTGTAGAAATGATCTTATTACATCGAATTATTTTTGTCACACCTAAATTATATCATTCTTCACATATTGTTTACCACATTATAGAAGTTTCCACATTAATTGAGGATATTTTTTTGTTGATAATTATATAGGTAAAATATACGGGATATGAGATAAATGTGCATAGTTTACTGTTTCTTTCTTAAAGTCTAATTCTTTTGTTTCTCAAGGTTTGTGTTTGGGATGCTGAACTACGGGAACTTCGAGCTGAATGTTTTATAAAAGAAGGGGAACCTAGGAAAGCAATAAGTGACTTAAAAGCTGCATCAAAATTGAAGAGTGACAACACTGAGGCTTTTTATAAAATCAGCACACTGTACTATCAACTAGGAGATCATGAACTGGCCCTCAGGTCAGTTCAAGTGACATACACATCTCATTGTTGTTTTATTGTTGGCAGTAAGATAATAAACCCATGTTCTTTCTAATTTAAATAAAATTGTGGTTAAAGCTGTTTTTATTTTATCTGTTCATATATTTTGTATTAATATCCTGTTATCTATTTATACATTTTAAGTTATTCTACTTTCACAGTTTATTTTCATGAATATTGCTTATTAAAATAGATAGGGATGTTATATTTGTAGAAGCAAAATGGAGTATTTAATATATAACTCTAACTCATTTTAATTTGAATTACTCAGTGAGTGCTCAGTACAATACTATATGTAAAAATATATGGTCAGTTATTAAGAAAGTATATTTTGTTAAAAATAACGAATACTTTCTATTGTGATTTTTGTATTTAGTATTGGAAACTACTCATTAGTTATTTTGATTTGGAATATTTTCCTCTTTTTAAATACATGAACAGTGAAGTTCGTGAATGTCTTAAACTTGACCAGGATCATAAAAGGTGTTTTGCACACTATAAACAAGTAAAGAAACTTAATAAGCTGATTGAGTCAGCTGAAGAGCTCATCAGAGATGGCAGGTAAGAATATGCTTGTCTATGCTGTCTAGCACAAAGAACAATTGAAATGCTCACTTTTTTACTTTTTAGCAATTGTGGATGGACTATCTTAGATGGCAATGGACCTTAAACTACCACAATTGTACGTACTTTTTAATAAGGCAGAATGTAAATAATAGTAACTACATAGTATTCTTGTCAGATATATTTATATTTTACCAAATATTTATTGAATATCTCCTGTATCAGGCACTATGTACTGGGGTTGTAATAATGTGTATGAGTATAGATTTTGGTCTTAAGAAGCTTATAGTATAACCTGACCAGGTGGTGGTTCAGTGGATATAGCGTCAGCCTGGAATGCTGAGGACCTAAGTTTGAAACCCCAAGGTTACCAGCTTGAGAGTGGGCTCACCAGTGCAGGGTTGCCAGGTTGAGCATGGGATCAGAGACATGATCCCATGGTCACTGGCTTGAGCCCAAAGTTTGCTGGCTTGAGCAAGGGGTCACTGGCTTGCTGTAGCCCCCTGGTTAGGGCACGTATGAGAAAGTAATCAATGAACACTTGAGGTGCCGCAGCTATGAGATGATGCTTCTCATTTCTCTCCCTTCTGTCTGTCTGTGTCTTTCAGCAAAAATAAATAAAAAGTTTATAGTGTCATGACGGAGACAGACATATAGTTGATTATTACAACATAATATGGTCTCTAAAGTGATCGAGATGTATACAGAGAGTCCCCTGTACCCCCACGGTATAAGATTCTGGGTTAACAGTTCTTTTGTTATAGTACCTGAAAAAATATTATATCACTTTTTTCTGGCCTTTACTATCCTAATGAGAAATCAATTGTCATTTTGGATTTTCCTCTGACTGCTTACAAGGTTGTTTTCCTTGTCTGTAATATTCATAACTTTTATTATGATGTGTCTCAGTGTGCATTTCCTTATGTTTGTCTTTTTGGAGTTGATTTAGTTTCTAGATGTACAGTCTTGTCAAATTGAGGAAGTTTTTAGCTATTTTGGGGGGTACTTTTTCTGCCCAGCCTTCTCTATTCATTCATTCTCTTATAACAGCCTTCCTGGGCTATGTTCATTTTTTTCAATTTATTTTCTCTTTGTTAAGATTTTGTAATTTTATTGTTCCAATTCCCTGAGTCTTTTCTATCTCCTTCAATTAGCTATTGAGCACATTCAGTGAGCTTATTTTATTCTATTTTTCAGTTCAAAAAATCAGTTTGGTTAGTTTTTTTCTTTTTCCTTCTTTCTTTCCCCCTCCCTTCCCTTCCTTTCTCTTCCCTTCCTTTTTCTTCCCTTCAACCTTTCCCTTCCCTCCCTTCCCTTCCCTTCCCTTCTATTCTTTTCTTTCCCCTTACTTTCCTCCCTCCCTCCCTCTCTCCCTCCCTTCCTTCCTTCCTTCCTTCCTTCCATCCCCCACCCCATTCCTCCTCTCCCCTCCCCTTCCCTTCCTTTCTAGTGACACAGACTCCCACATGCGCCCTGACTGGAATCTACCCAGCAACCACATATGGGGCCCAATGTTCAAGTACCAAGCTATTTTTAGTGCCTGAGGCTAATATGCTCCAATGGAGCTATCCTCAGTGCCCAGAGCCACACTCGAACCAGTCAAGCCACTGGCTGCAGGAGGTGAAGAGGGAGAATAGGGGGAGAGGTAGGAGGGAGAAGCAGATTGTCACATCTCCTGTGTGCCCTGACTGGGAATTGAACCCAGGACATACATATACCAGGCCAACACTTTATCCACTGAACCATTGGCCCAGGCCTGGTTATTCTTTTATATCTTCTATTTCTTTGTTGGTACTTTCTATTTCTTTGTTGAGGCTTTCTGTTTTTCCATTTGCTTCAAGCATGTTTGTCATTGTTGCCTTTTTCATGGCTGCTTTAAATTTTTTATCAGATAATTCTAGTATGTCTATCCTCTTGGTGGTGGAATTTATTGTCTTACTCAGGTTGAGATCTGTCTCTTGGTAAGGTGAGTGGTTTTTAATTGAAATCTGCATATTTTCATTTTATAAGATTCTTTTTCATCTAAATCTTCTGTTTAGGCTAGGTGTTTCTGACATTATTCCAGCAAAGTTGGTGTGGGCAGGTGGAGGGAGGTAGGAGTTTACTACTCAGCTTGATACTAGAGGTGTGGGGCTTCTTGCTACTGTTTGGTGCAGGTGAGAGTTTAGGGGGCTCATTTTCAGCTATGGGTGAAAGTCCAGGCTTCCTACCTGGACTTCTCTAATACCACTTTGGTATATGTGTGGGCATACCTCTTCACAGCCTAACCTTGGAAGAAGTCTAGAATCTTTATGTGTGACCTGCTGGCATTGGTGGTGTTTTGGTCATAATTTTCTCTGGTGTTTGGCTGGAATAGAGCCATTATGGTCAAAACGTTTTTTGTCTTGCTAACCTGGTCTTTCCAGGTCTTCTGGCTTGGGACAGCAGGCTTTTGCAGTTTTTTGGTGCGTGTGTGTGTGTGTGTGTGTGTGTGTGTGTGTGTGTGGCTGTGTGTACCCATTGGCATTTCTGGGTTGCTGGCTTCCTCGGTTCCAAGTCTGGGTACATAAAGCAAAAAAGAAAACCCAGGGAACTTAACCACACACTGTTTTTCCTCAGGTCTGGACCCTAGCTGCTGTACCTTTTTCTGTCCCTTTCTGAGTTTTTGCATAGTTAAAAAATATTTAATTCTAGGGTATTTATATGTACCTAGCTGGACAAATTGGGGAAAACACATTTATTCCATCTTCCCAGTAGCTAGCTTTTTTTTTTTAAGTGAAGTGCAGTATTTTAATTGAATTTTTACTTCGAGCTCAGTGGAGTTTTGCATGTAGATGTGAGAGATGGAGTAAGACCTGACATCTGACATAGTCTGTGCAGTTTCCTACAGATGTTTTACTGTCATGGAGAATTTCAGACTAATATCCCAACTAGATAGCTCACTTCTGTTTTAAATGTTACATTTAAAACTGTGTTTCATCCATCAGCATTTAAAAGTGAAGATTGCAGCACTCTGGGAATAATGTACCATATTGTATACCTTTTATCTACCATTACTGAGTAAAGTAACGGTGTATAACATGACTAGTACTTTTAAACAGTTTTTAAAATGCTGAAATAGCTTTTATTGTTCTCAGAAAGCTAATAGAGGAAGTATATTGTACTTAGTTGTGAATATTAACACTCATTATATAAAATAGTATGTATGAAATGGGCTCCATTATTTCATGAAAGAGTGACTAAAAAATGAAACCTATCTCTGCTTTGCTGAAAGTGCTTCATGTAAGTCAGACTTGACCAAGGTATTTTACTCAGTTTCAAAATCATGAGCATTTTTCTGTAAAGAAGTTCACCAGGTGATTTGATTGGTACTCATAACTATGCTCTGATTTATCATTTTCTGTGGTCATGTGTTTTATCTCCTAACTCTTAATTGCAGATAGTACATTCCTTGCTACTGTAAATTACAGTAGTAATGCAGTGTTTGAAGATATGTGCTCATTCAGGTGAACTGAGGAAGCAACGTATGGTGAAGAGTAGAGGGTTTCTTGCTCTGGCTCTGGAAATGGAATTCCTTACTTACCATGATTTGCTCATTTAATAGATACACAGATGCAACCAGCAAATATGAATCTGTCATGAAAACAGAGCCCAGTGTTTCCGAATATACAGTTCGTTCAAAAGAAAGGATTTGTCACTGCTTTTCTAAGGTAATATTTGACCCATTCCCAGAAATGTAAGAACTTAACATATGGAATAGAAGCCATAAATCATTTTCTCACATTTACTTTTAGGATGAGAAGCCTGTTGAAGCTATTCGGGTGTGTTCTGAAGTTTTACAGATGGAACCTGACAATGTGAATGCTCTGAAAGATCGAGCAGAGGCCTATTTAATAGAAGAAATGTATGATGAAGGTAAGTCTGCAAGGAAAGGATCTTCAGTATTTCAGAGTTAATCTATGTGAAAATTAGCACATCCTTTTGTTTAGAAAAAGTTTACCAGAGTAGTACTCTGCCAGGAAAGGTTGACAGTTTTAGAAAAATGGCATAGAACTTGAAAATTATTTTTCCTTGGTTTAACTTGAAAGGTATACCATATAAAGAAAAAGTTCTGCTGTTGAAACCAGTTTAGTGGAATATAAAATTAAAATTTTAGCCTTTCTTTTAGACAGGGTAGAAAAGATAAATAACAAAATTGAAAATTTAAATTGTAGATGTCATATCCAGAGGTAATCATGGTTTGTTTTGAATTTATATCATTCAGAATTTTCTATACATATAGTCTATATTCTATACATATTAGAATATACATATTGTATTCATATATAGTATACATATTATACATGCAAGTATCTAAGTATATTCCTAAGTATAAAATGATCTTCTGTGCACCCTAAGCTGTTTAATTACATTAGGATAGCTGCTTACCCTACATTGTTCAAGTTGAAGTAACAAAGTTTCCTGTTAGATGTTGTAAGGACCTTGAATAAAGGCAGTGACCTATTTCTGAAAGATAACTAAGGTATATAAAGTAATATACATTTTTATAAAAATTGGCACTTTTCATGTGATAATAGGTTATAAGAAGTGAGCCTTATTGCACATATTGCTAAGTTTCATTTCAAATCAGGTAAATTATTTTAAATTGAAAACAGTATTTTTATGGTGAAAGTTTGTGGTTCTGTTTTTTTTCAAACAGGTACTGAATATTTAACAAAAGAGTTTGGTTATTAAAGTAATATGTATTAAATTTTAATGTTTTGCAAAAATAGTCATAAGTGGTAATCTTGGATAAAAAAGTTTAAATGCAACAAGAATGCATCTGCAACAATGATAAAACCTATCTTAAGACAGAGATAACCACTCTTTTAATAAGAAGGGTTATTGTACTAATTTTTTAAGGCAAACTGATCATTCACTGTTTTACTGCTTTCCACAATTTGAAAAAATTTTGCTCCTAAATGGTTTCCTGGGATTGATGACAACTGTGGTTATTCCATTTGTGGGACATTTTTATAGTGTAGTCCTTGAAGTCTGAGGCTTGAAATGTAGGCAGTCAATATGATGTTTTAATATTCATAAGAACACTTCAGTAAGGCAGGTAATTTACATAGCAGAGCTCATTAGCATAATTGTTCTTTTCAGTTTTGAGGTAGTGTCTACTTCGTGAGATGACTTTACCCTAGGATTTGCATTCCAGTTTTTGGAATGCTTCATCAAAGGTTCTTTTGTCATCTGTATATAAACCCTCAGCTCTAATTGTGAAATTAGAGAAGCTACAGAATATAAAAAACTTAGCTGTTAAAAAAGGTTAAATCTTGTAGGCTGCTAAATATAACTTGAGAGATGCTTTCGTGAATGTCAAACTGACTTTTTTATGGAAACTTGACAGCTTCTTGAATAAAAAGATGCTAAAACTAACAATAGAATAGATGCATTTAAAGATTGCTTTTTCCTTTAACAGTTTTTTTTAAAGTAGGAGTTTATTCTTTGTCTTGGGGGTTGGCTTAGGTTATACAGTGGGGAATATTTCTGAATTATGGTTTTACAAGAGTAAAAAGGTGTTTGAGTCACAAGTATGGGAATTAAGCAATCTTCTGGAGAGAGAATGGCTTGCTAGTCTCTCAATGGGGGGTGGTGGTGGAGGAAGCCTGTATAGTTGAAACTGAAAGGTATTATTTGACTTGTTTGGGTTTGAATCAGAGATGTAGTAAACGATGTAAATAATAATCTTAAACAACTAGGCTAAATAATAATACAGTATGTTGAAATCCTGAGTTAAAATATATAGGGTTTCCATATTCTTGTTACTAGTTTTACTTGTTTTCGAATAAGCATTTTAAAATGATAGCTATATATTGAATAATGAAAAATAGGTTTAGATTAGTGAATAGTGGAACATGGAGATTTATTAATTTTGGGCTTACAATAAAATTATCAATAAAGGTATCAGGAGATTCCACTCATTAAGAAGTAAAATTGTTGTCTGAGGATGCTTCAGACCATGAAAAATGAAGGAGGCTCTTCAGCTGTCTATGAGTAATTCTTTTAATAGTTTTTGAGAGGAACAGACTGACATTGAATCAATACTGAACAGTTGGCAAAATTCCTTTGAAAATAGGGTTATTCAAATGTCCTTACAAGGTAAGCAGTTATATAGGCCAGAAACTTAAGCTACACTATTTTATTAACTGATGCATCTCTGGTACTTGTGATTGGCACATGAGCAGGCACTCATATATTTGCTGAATGAATGAGTGTACATAAACAATAGGACATACTGAAAAGAATAAGGAATTTAGATTTAGTCCTGAGTTTGAGTCTGGCTTGGCTATTCATTTTATTTTTTGTTTTCAATTGTAAAATACACATAAGATTTACCATATTGTTTTTTAAGGGTACTGTTTAGTAGTGCTAAGTATATTCACATTGTTGTTCAACCATTCTCCAGAACTCCTTTCATTTTGAAAAACTGAACTCTGTGCCCATTCAACTCTGTACCTATTACACGCCCTTGCCCCCATCTTCCACCTCTCTGGCGCTGGCAACCACCGTTTTGCTTTCTTTCTGAATTTGACTATAGATACTTACCTAAGTGGAGTGATGCAGACTTTGTCTTTTTGTGACTGGCTTATTTCACGTAGCATAATGTCTTCAAGGTTCATCCATGTTGTAGCTTGTGTCAGATTTCCTTCCTTTTTAAGGCTGAATAGTATTTTCTTGTATGTATATAATGTGTACATCAATAATCTGTTGATGGACATGCTTCCACCCTTGGTCTTTATTGTGAATAATGCTACCATCAACACGAGTTTATAAATACCTGTGCAAGACCCTCCTTTAAATTCTTCTGGATACATATCCAGAAGTGGGATTGCTGGACCTTACTGTAATTCTGTTTTTTAAGTTTTATTAGAAACCACCATACTGAATTTTTAATAATGGTTACACAATTTTGTATTTCTATCAGCAGTATTGAAAGGGTTCCAATATCTCTACATCCTCATCAACACTTTGATTTTCTTTCTTTTTTTTTTTTTTTTTTTTGATAAAAACCATCCTTAGGAGTGTGAAATGATATCTCTTGTGGTTTTGATTTATATTTCCCGAATGTTGATGTTGAGCACCTTTTCATGTACTTGTTGGCCACTTGTATATCTTCTTTGGAGTGTGCCAGTTATTTTTGCTGTGTTGTCTCAAGTAACTTGGCCAGTTAATGTTTTTCTTTGCTTATCTGTAGGACAGGAAGAAGAAAAGCATGCATCTCATACCACTGTTGGGACAAATAAAATGATGCTCAGGAAATGCTCAGTATGCCTGGCCTGTGGTGGCACAGTGGATAGAGCGTCGATCTGGAATACCGAGGTCGTCAGTTTGAAACCCTGGGCTTGCCTGGTCAAGGCACATACGGGAGTTGATGCTTCCTGCTCCTCCTCCCCTTCTCTCTCTCTCCTTTTTAAAATAAATAAATAAAAATCTTTAAAATACTTAAAAAAGAAGAGAAAATGCTCAGTCAGTGCTAGTGCACTTTTAAGTAAATGACTTTCTTTATACTCATTTTCAGTGTAGTAGTTTGGAACTTGCATTAACTTTTCTATGCAAACAGTATTATATGGGATAGCTAGCTTCTAGGTCTAACCTATCACTGCTGAATTAACTCTCAATATTTGACACAGCTGTTATTTTAATATTATCAATAATGTCCATAGTTCTGAGAATAGAAGCCAGGTAGTTCTTTTTCTGGATAAAGGTCTGGCCTAGGCAAACTTGTGAAATGAAATTTGACGTCCTATGATGTTGTCCTGTACATAGATTCTTTTGCCCTCTTGATTATCCTAGGAACCTACCTAGTGGCATTAGGCCTGCCCTATTCCACATCACCTGTTTACTTCAGTACCCTTATACCTCCTCTGGTACAGCTGTATTTTAGCAAGAGTGGCAAAATTTAGGATATTTGTATAAAACACCGATTGTATTATTTATAAGAATAATTAACCCGAAGGAATCTCAGATTAGTGGAATTTCAGGCGAGTGCCTATGCTACCACATACATGTTGGGCAATGTGCAGGACAGGTATGGGGCTACACGGCTCACCCTCCCCTCCTTTTTTAAAGATTTTATTCATTTTTAAAGAGAGAGAAGAGAGAGAGAGAAAGGAGGAGGAGGAAGCATCAACTTCCATATGAGCCTTGACCGGGCAAGCCCAGTATTTCAAACTGGTGACCTCAGCATTGCAGGTCGACGCTTTATCCACTGCGTCACCACAGGTCAGGTGAAACGTCAAATCTTAAAATAGGTGCACCTACCTTAGCTTCACCAAGGGAGTTGGAAACAGGTGGTTAGAATAGAAAAATAGTCCTTTTCAAAGACAACTAGTGTAAGATAATATATGTGGGTTGCTTAACTCCTTTGGCTGTAAATCTCATAACTGTAAATCCAGCCTGCATTTTTATTCACACACAGCCTGTTTAGCCACAGCTGCCTCTTCTGTTTTGAAAAGTACACAGTCGCAAGGAAGACTACATAGCTGCCTGCTCTGTGGGGATTAGCACGTTTGCCTATCATATCAGTCGACAAAGCATTATATCCCCTATGGTTTGAACCCTGGGACTTCCTGGGGGAAATTCCAAGGAAGTCTTTGAGCTTAATATGTAGATAGATGGGGAAACATTGACAGTAAACAATATAATTCAGCAGAAAAAATATAAGGCTAATTTCCAAATGATCAAAAGCTTAAAGTATTAGAACAGAATATTAAGGAAAACAGTAGGGAAGGACACCAGCTGTGGGAGATGAACCAAGAACAGAAGCCCAGAGGCAGGGGTGAAAGGTCCTTCGGCTCTCCCGCAGGTGACTTATATTTGAGTTGGACAGAGGGTAGGTAGGTTTGGGTAGAAGAAAATAGGTCATACATACGTTTTTGTTTGGGCTTTTTATGTGCCAATTAACAAGAAAGTGATTATGTATGTATGACAAACAAGTGCGACCTCAAACAGTGAAGCAGCTTCTTTAAAAGAGAAAGGAAAAAAAACACCTTCTTGTTTCTTACCATCTTCAGAAACAGACTAAGTACCTGCAACAAGGCTTATATTTGTGCCTCTCTACTCCAGTGCTTTAAATATAGTTGGTGATATTTTCTAACTGTTGATAGAGAAATTATAGCACAAGATTTAAAGTTTTATAATCCCACAGCAGTTGGAACTCTTTTTGTATTTAGCACTATTATATGTCTTCCTTCCCACTATAAACATTTCAAGAAAACACATTTTTAGAGTACATTGATGTACCAGATTCAGTTAGAGGTGCAAGCCACTTTATGTCCCTATGTACAGAATTAAACATAATTAGTCTCATCATTATTTAAATCAGTCTAAAATATAATTAGGCTTGCCTTTGTTATTGCCAGGATGGGAATGCAGTCTCCTGTAGCAAGCAGTTACGTTTATGGAAGTTTGACTTTACATTGTTTAGCCCTCTTTTAGTGTCAGAAACAGCTCACAAGTCTTAACAGTAATGAAGCTCTATGTTTTCTTAGGTAAAGCTCCCTTTGCGGTCTAGGGATGAATATGTATAAGAGTTGCAGGACACATTTTCATTGTCTATTTTATCACAGTTTCACAGGAGGCAAACATTTCCCTCAACATTTGATTACGCAAAATGTCAAATATAGTGAGAAACTGAAAGTGTTATCATGAACACTCATGTCCTCACCATCTAGATTCTAAAATTAACCTATCACTGTCTTACCACATTTATTTGTCTATCCCTCCATCTGTCAATTCACCTTTCTTTGATACATTTCAAAAAAATACTTAGATTTTGATTTACTTTCCTCCAAATACTTTGGCTTGTATATTATCAACTTGAAGTTGTTTACTGTCTTCCTTAGTTTTTCTTTTGTGTGTGTGTGTGTGGGGGGGGGTAATTTTAGATAAAATGAAATGCACAAATCTTAGGGATACCAGTTCTGATTTTAATGCCTATTAAATAGAAAAATTATTCTTGACACTTGTAAACAAACTTTATTCAAAGGGTGATGGGCGGAGTATCACGATAGGTATAGGAACCACTGCAGTGGCGTCCTGGAGTGAGAGGTTGGGCTCATGTCTGATTCCAGCAAGGACCAGTGGCGAATTATAACCACGGAGCAGGGTGGGAGGTGAGCAGAAAGAAAATAGACTAGGAGGAAATATCAGGGAAAAGGGGGATTCTTGCTAGATGGACTTAACTGAATTCTTGCTAAAGGCAAGGCAGGAAATGAGGAATTTTATCAGACATCAAAATCTAATTAGATCAAATACCAACGGTGGAGAATTTTAGCCCAAATCACCTAGCAGTATTATTGCTCAGGCTGATTCTACAAGGATAGAGAAAGAAGCGCAAGGTTGGAGCTTAGACAGAAAAAGAACTCAGAGGAACCAGACTAAAGTGTGGCCAAAGGAAGAGTGTCCTTCTCAAACCTGGACTCCTGTAAGATACAGAATGTTCTTTTACCCTTTGTCCCTTACTTACCAGTCAGTCCTTTACCCTACTGCCCAGAAGCAGCCATTGTTCTGATTTTCTCTATCATAGACTGGTTTTTACCAATTCTAGATCTTCATATTAGTAGAACCAAATACTCTTGAACAACATAGGTATGAACTGTGTGGGTCCCCTTATATGTGGATTTTTAAAATAAATACTGTAAATGTATTTTCCTTAAGATTTTCTTAGTATTTTCTTTTCTCTGGCTTAGTCAATTGTAGGAATATGGTAAGTAGTACACAAAGCATACAAAATAAAACTCAGTTGACTGTTTATGTTATTGGTAAGGCTTCCAGTCAATGATAGGCTATTACTGCTTAAGTTTTTGGAGAGTCAAAAGTTTTTATGTATATTTAACTGCACAGGGTCAGCACCTCTAACTCAAGGGTCACTGTAGTATGTTGACTTTGTATAAGGCTTCTTTTATTCAAACACGTTTTTGAGATTTATTTATGCTGTTACTTGCATCAGTAATTCATTCCTTTTTTATTGATGAAGAGCATTAAGTGGCAAACTTTTTTTGTAAAGGGCTGGTAGTAAAAATTACAGGCACCATAAACTCTGTGTTGCTACTACTCATCTCTGCCACTGCAATGCAGGAGGGGCTATAGACAGTATAAATAGGCATGCTTATGTGCTAATGACTTTATCTTAAAAACAGGTAGTGGGCTGAAAGCACTATTTCTTTTCTATATCTCACCATTAATTCTATCCCTGAAGACAATACATTTTACGACTATACTGCAGTTTATTTATTCTCTTACTAATGGACAGCCAGGATGATTTCAGCTATGAAAAAAACTGCTATGAACATTATTCTGCAAAGCTCTTTTTAGATAGGATTTCATGTATATTGTGTAAATGTCTAGTACAGTGGTTCTTAACCTTTTCTGAGGTACTGAACCCACCAGTTTCATATGTGCATTCACCGAACCCTTCTTTAGTGATAAATAAAATATGACTTTTTTTTTTCCAAATTCAAGACATAGGTGTATATTTTTTTACTGGTGCACAAAATGAGCCGTGCATGAACATCACCTTGCTCAAAGAACAAAACCAACAAAGTGCATGAACTCACAACAAATTACGGTATTACTTTATTCTGGCCTCCGCGGCAGAGGCTTCTATCGAACCCTAGTTATATGAGCCACTGGTCTAGTAGAAGTGGAAGTGCTGAGTCGTCAGTTAAGGTGTATGCTTAGATTTGAAAAAAACTACTAGGCCCTTTCTGAAAAAGTAACTTACATTTTACACTCGCACCAATAAAGTCTATAGGAATCCCAGTTGCTTTTTATCCTTGCAAACATTTGGTGTTGTCAGTCTTTTAATTTTATACATTTTAGTATCTCCTTGTGGCTTTAATATGTCTTTTTGATGACTTCAGTTGTTGACTACTTTTTCATATGCTGCCTGCATATTGAGATATCTTTTTTTTGGTGACGTGTTCAAGTATTTACCCACTTAAAGAGTTTTGTTTCTTTTGTTACTAAGTTATACAAGTTATGTATATATTTGTATTTTTCTCCTTTATTCTCTTAATATGATAAATTACATTGATATTTCTAAAGTTAAATCAGCCTTGAAATACTGGGTTAAACCCTTCTTGGACATGATGAATTATCTATCCCCTTTAGATATTGCTGGATTTGATTTGCTACTATTTTAAAATTTCTTATTTTTATTTTATTCATTTTAGAGAGGAGACACAGAGTGAGAAAGAGAGAAAGGGGGGAGGAGCTGGAAGCTCAACTCCCATATGTGCCTTGACCAGACCAGTGCAGGGTTTTGAACTGGCGACCTCAGTGTTCCCAGGTCGACGCTTTATCCACTGCGCCACCACAGGTCAGGCGCGATTTGCTACTATTTTAAATGTACATCTGTGTTCATAAGGAAAATTGCTCTTTTTAAAATATCTTTATCAGATTTTAGTGTTAAGGTTGTGCTAGACTCAGATATTAAAGAATGTTCCTTTCTCTGAAAGCATTGTGTAAGATTGGTGTTTATCAATCTTTCACTGGTGGTTCACCAGTGAAACCACTTTGGTCTTGGAGTTTCATTAGTAGGAAGGTTTTTTGGTTATTAATTAAGTTTCATTAACTGATATTGGGCTATTTATATTCTCTGTTTCATTTTGTGTTAGTTTTCATAAGTTACAAACTTCCAAGGAATTTGTTCATTTCACCTATATTGCTGATTTTGTTGGCATGAGGTTTATAATATTATTTTCTCTTTCTCTCTCTCTCTTTTTTAATCTCTTTGAAGAGGGGAGGTAGACAGACTCCCACATGTGGTCCATCTGGGATCCACCCGGCAATCCCTGGTGGATCCCAGATGGACCACCAGGGCTGGTGCTAGAATCAGCCAAGCTATTTTTAGCATCTGGGGCTGAGTCTTGGAGCCACCTAGCTATCCTCAGTGCCCAGGGCCATGCTCTATCAATTTGAGCCACTGGGTGTGGAGGGGAAGAGGGAGAGGAGAGGGAGAGAAGGAGAGAAACAGATGGTTGCTTCTCTTGTATATGACCTGACTGGAATCAAACCTGGGATGTCTATATGCCTGGCTGACGCTCTGTCCACTGAGCCAACTGGCCAGGGCCTATTTTTCTCTTAATATCTGTAAGACCTGAAATGATTATTCCTTTTTCATTTCTAATATGGAAAATGTAGCTAGAGTTTGGCTATTTATGGATTTAATATTTTCTGTGTTTTTAAAAAATGTTTTATTGATTTCTTCTCTTCCTTCCTCTGATTTTGGGTTTACTTGTGCCTTTCCATCTTCTTAAGGTGGATCTTTCATTGATTTTGGGTCTCTTTATATTTGTAATATAAGCATTTAAAGCTTTACTTTTCACATTGTTTTATTTTCATTATCGTTTGGTTTGAAATGTATTCTGATTTTCTTTGATGTATATATTATTTAAATGTAGTTTAATTTTCAAATATAGGCTGGGGAAATTTTATTATTTGACAGTAGATACAATTATAAACCTATTTTACCCCACCCTGTATTTGTTAGTTTCCTAGGTACCTGATTATTGATTTGTAATTTACTTCCATTGTGGTCAGAGAACATACTCTGTGTGATGTCCTTTCTTTTAAATTTATTTAGATTTGGTTTCTTTAAAATTTATGTAGACTTGTATTGTAGTCTAGTATGGTATCCATCTTGCTGAATGTCTTATTTGCACTTGAAAATAATGTGTATTCTGTAGTTGTTAGATGTAAAGTTTCTCAGCAGTTGCTGAGAGAATTGTTAAAATCTTTATTACTATTTTTCCCTTTAAGTGTTCAGTTTTCCTTTCTGCATTTTGAAGCTTTGATATTAGCAGCCAAAACATTTCAGATTGTTAAATTCTCCTGATGAACTTTTTCTCTTTCCTTTCCCCCTCCTTCTATTAATTCCAGAATGGAGTATTGCAATATTCTCAAAAAATTCTGAGGAAAAATAATTTTCAACCTAGACTTTTATATATAGCAAACTATTAATTAGGGTAGTTTTATTTTTCAGCAAGGGGGACAGACAGGAAGGAAGAGAGATGAGAAGCATCAACTCATAGTTATAGCACCTTAGTTGTTCATTGATTGCTTTCTCATATGTGCCTTGACTGGGGAGCTCCAGCTGAGTCAGTGACCCCTTGCTCAAGTCAGCAACCTTGGGCTCAAGCCAGCGACCATGGGTCATGTCTATGATCCCACGCTCAAGCTGGTGAGCCTACACTCAAGTTGGATGAGCCCACGCTCAATCAAGCCAGTGACCATGGGGTTTCAAACCTGGGTTCTCAGCATCCCAGGCTGACACTCTATCCACTGCACTATTGCCAGGCCAGCTGGGTAGTGTTTAATAATAGGAAATTTCCCTTTTTAAGTTTTAGTATCTCCATGGAAAGCCCGCTGCTTTATTGGAAAACAGCTTTTTTTAGAAAAAATTATTTTTTCATTTTAGAGAATGTAGAGAGAGAGAGAGAAATAAGGTGCAGGAGTAGGAAGCATCAACTCCTAATTGCTTCCCACATGTGCCTTGACCAGGCAAGACTGGGGTTTTGAACCAGTGTCCTTAGCATTCTAGGTCAACACTTGAACCCACTGTGCTACCACAGGTCAGGCAGAAGATGACTTTTTCTAAGACAGTTGTAATTTTCTGTCTCTTCTGGTTTGAGTTTGAGTTTGAGTTCTTGAATTTTCAAGTTCATTTGTATGGAATTTAGCAAAGTAGTCTCATCATTTTAGTTTCTTCAATGGTTATTTCTCACTTATTTCTTAACTTTTTTATATTTAGAGCTGTTGGCCTGATTTTTGTGAAGAAAATAAGCTTTTTGACTTATTCTTTTTGTTCATTAGTTTCTGTTTTTGTCCTACAATTCACCTTTGTTTTCTTCCTTTAAATAATGATTATTTTGTTCATTTTTTTCCTGTTATTTTTATTGAACCACTAAGGCTATGCTGTTAACACTCATGAGCTGTGTCTTATGGATTCTGAAAGGTAGCGTTTTCATCATTATTTTCTAGATATTTTGCAGGTTTTAGTTTTATATTTCTCATTCATTTCAAGAGTGGTTGGTGCCCTGGCCGGACAGCTCTGTTGTTTGGAGCACCATCCTGAAGCACAGAGTTGCTGATTTGATCCCCAATCAGGGTACATAAAGGAACAGATGTTCCTATCTCTCTCATGCTCTCTCTCTTTTTCTCTGTAAAAATCAATAAAATAAACATTGATACAAAAAGAGTTGTTGGGGAGTTAAAATTTTTTAAGTGTACGACTTATTTTCTGACATTAATTTCTAGTTATTGTGATCAAAGAATATTTTTACTACTTCATTTTTTGGTAAGTTATTACTAGTTTCTTTTTTTTTTACCTAACATGGCTGACTTAATGAATTATAGGAAGTTGGAAAGAGTAGACACTGTTGTTTCTGGGACAGAGTTTGACGTATCTTTTATTGTGGTCTTCCTTTTCCTTTATCTTGCCTTTTTGTACACTTGATCTGTTATGAGCAGAGAGGTAAAAGTGTTCCTCTACTAGTGTCTTTAAGTCGGTCCTAGTATCTTATCTTATTTCTGCTTTATAAACATTGCCATTGTTTTATTTTATGCACTGATATTCATTATAATGCCTTTAACATTATACATCTTCCCCCTTTTTTTGTTGTTTAATGTTTTTGACCTAAATTCTAATTATCTGGTGTTAGGATTGTGAACCAAACTTTATTTGCATTTTCCTGGTTAAACTTTGACCATACCTTTTTTTTATAATTGATTTTAAAGAGAGGAACATCAATTTAAAAAATTGTGTAGTTTTTAAAACATTTTTTAAGTTGATTTTTTGGAGCAAGAGGAAGGGGGGCAGAGAGAGAGAAACACTGATTTGTTGTTCCACTTATTTATGCATTCATTGGTTGATTCTTGTATGTGCCCTGGTCAGGGATAGAATCCATGACCTTAATGTATCAGAATGACACAAATCCACTGAGCTACCTGGCCAGGGCCAACCATACTTTTATTTTTGCCTTTTTGGAATCACTTTGTTTGAGGTATGTCTCTTGTATAGAGTTGGGTTTTGATTTGGGATCCAATATGACAGTGCTTTTAAATAGGTGAGTTAGGTACATTTATATTTATTGTTTGATTGATTGATTTTACAGAAGGAAGAGAGAGAGAGGTAGGGGGGAGCAAGAACTATCAACTCATAGTTTCATTTTAGTTGTTCATTGATTGCTTGTTTAGTTGTTCATTGGTGTGCCTTGACCGGGCAAGCCCAGGATTTCAAACAGGTGACTTCAGCATTCTAGTTGGATGCTTTTGCACTGAGCCACCACGGGTCAGGTTGCATTTACATTTATTGATGTGACAGATGTGTTTGGTCTGAATTCTAGCATTCTGTTTTGCTGAGAAATTTTGCTATTTGGCCTATATTGTTTTGTATACTATTTTGTTATATAGGAAGGTTTGTATTTTTCTTTTATTTTTTTAAGTTTTGTTAACTAGCCCTCTTACTTTGAGCAATGCCTTACTAGTATCCTACCATGAAGAAGAATGTTAGCATGTTTCTTTCTTTTTTCCTTTTCCTCTACCACTTAATACTTGTTAATGAATTTCTCTCTAGTATTTGCCTTTATTAGTGGGTGATGTTTTCTTACGCCTTCAGCTGTAAGTGGGGAACTTTTTGTTAGCTGTATCCCTTCTGCATTGTCAGGGCATACATTGTACTCTGTCACTCTAATTTTGTGTTTTGTTTTAGTCTCGGTTCTACAGTAGATATATTCAGTGTGCGCCACCCCTCCTCTGGCCGTGGTTTCCCCACACCTCTCTTGGCGAGTGTATCCCACAGTAGTTTCCTGAGAAGCTCCTGAGAAAATTTTTTCTTGATTTCATCTATGTTCAGAGCTGTACCTTTTGTACTTGAAGGAAGGCTTGACTAGATAATAAAATCCTTGGTTCACAAATTTTCTGTGTATTTTAGTTACTATTCCATTCTTTTCGGTCACTAAATACTGCTATGGAACGTCTGGGACTAGGACTTTGGGCTTGGCCGGGCCACCCACAGCACCCTTATCTTTCAGCATGTTACTTGCACTAGGCAGTCTCTAGCATTCTTACCTTGTTTTCCCTGGTACCTACTGGGCCTTTTGAATATATAGACTTATTTCTTATTTCAGAAAAGTTTTCTTAAATTTAATCTGGCTTTTCTATTCTGTTGATTTTCTGCTTCAGAGATCCAGTTATGTGTAGGTTGTATTCCCTTTCGCTTGTCATTTAGAGTTACATTTTTTTCTCTAGTTTTTTGAAAACTACTTTTATTGCATTTTGTTGGGTCCTTATATTTTTCTCATATGCTTTTTCTCCCTTGTGTGCATTTTATCTTTGCTTCCATGATTTTTTACTGTACTTATTTTTGAGTTTTGACTACTCACATTTTTATCTCCTCCATCTCATTCTTTGCTGAGTTCTTACTCTGCTTAGTGATTACACTTAATAGGGGTGCTTAAATTAAAATTTAAATATTCATGGCATAATGTTTGCTCAGAGTTTTCATGTATTCTTTGGCTAGTGTTCTGATGCATGTTCATCAGGTAAGTTTTGGTGCTCTTTTCCTGTTTTAATTTAAAAATTAAATATCTTTAACTTGATGCTGTACCACTAAAAAATATTCATTACAAAATGGCTTGAAATTACCCTTTCCCAGTGATCTGTGGGAAAGTCCTGTGGGGGTATATGTGTAAGGGGGTGTTGGGGACAGGACAGCCTTCTCTATTTAACAATCGCAATACTCTCTGCTTCACTGTTTCCACAGACATTCTGCTTCCTGCTAAAATGGCCTTTCTGTATAGCCCTGCCCTTTCTGCTTCTCTGAACCAAACCGTGTCCAGGAGGTCGTCTGATGCCAGTCCTGCAGCCCCTCTGCCCACTTCCTTTGCTACACCAAAGGGGTATATCTTTTGCACTTCAGGGTGAGCCCTTCACCTTCAGAGAGCACATAGTTGCTGAGTTTCCTGAGATGTGCTGCCCAGGGCTATCTGCTAGTCTCACTCATTGCAGTCCCTTCTTTTCTGTCTTCTCCCTAGTAAGGCCTCTGCTTTATCTTCACCAAGTCTGCTTTATTTGATTAGATTTATTGGGAAGACATTGGTTAATAGGATAGTATGGTTTTGAAGTGTACATTTCTATGATACATGATCTGTGTATTGCATTGTGTTGCCACCACCCAAAGTAAGATCATCTTCCGTCACCATATGTTTGGCCCCCTTTGTCCTTTACTATCCTCCATCCCCTTCCCTTTGGTAACCACCATGCTGTTGTCTGTGTCTAGGAGTTTCAGTTTGATATCCTACATATGAGTGGAATCATGTGGTTCTTAGCTTTTTCTAAGTGACTTTGCTTACCATAATATTCTCAAGGTCCTTCCATGGTGTTGCAAATGGCAGTATGTCATCTTTTCTTATGGCTGAGTAGTATTGCATAGTATACATGTACCACACCTTCTTTATCCAGTCCTCTATCGAAGACCACTTTGGTTGTCTCCATGTCTTGGCCGCTGTGAATAATGCCGCAGTGAACACAGGGCTGAATATATCGTTGTGAATAATTGTTTCAAGTTTTTTTGGCAGATACCCAGAAGAGGAATTACTGGGTCATGTGGTAACTCTATTCTCAATTTTTTGAGGAACCTCCATCCTGTTTTCCATAGTGGCTGTACCAGTTTATATTCCAACCAGCAGTGAATGAGGGTTTCTTTTTCTCTACAGCCTCTCCAACACTTGTTATTCCCTGTTTTGTTGATAATAGCCAATCTAATAGGTGTGAGGTGCTATCTCATTGTAGTTTTGATTTTCATCTCCTTAGTAACTACTGAAGTTGAGCATTTTTTCATATCTATTGGCCGTTTGTGTGTCTTCTTGGGAGAGGTGTCTGTTCAGGTTCTGCCCATTTTTTAATTGGATTGTTTGGTGTTAAGTTGTATGAGGTTATTTTTTTAAAGATATTAACCCCTTATTGGGACTTTCATTTGCAAATATTATCTCCGATTCAGCTGATTGCCTTTTTGTTTTGTTGTCAGTTTTGTTGTCAGCTTTTTAGTTTGATATAATCCCATTCATTAATTTTTGCCTTTACTTTCATTACTTTTGGGGTCAAATTCATAAAATGTCCTCTACGACCAAGGTCCGTAAGTGTAGTACATATGTTTTCTTCTGTGTAATTTACAGCTTCAGATCTTATATTTAGGCATTTGATCCATTTTGATTTAATTTTTGTGCAGGAGGACAAATTATGGTCAAGTTTCATACTTCTGCACGTGGCTTTCCAGTTTTCCCAGCACCATTTATTGCAGAGACTTTCTTTTCTCCATTGTGTGTTTTGGCTCCTTTGTCAAAAATTATGTCCATATACATGTGGTTTTATTTCTGGGCTCTCAGGTCTGTTCCATTGGTGTGTGTGTCTGTTCTTCTGCCAGTACCTTGCTGGTTGATTACCATAGCTCTGTAGTATAATTGGAAGTCATGTATTGTGATACCTCTAGCTTTGATCTTTTCTCAGGATTGCTTTGGCTATTCTGGGTATTTTGTGGTTCCGTACAAATCTGATGACTTTTTGTTCTATTTCTTTAAAAAATGACATTGGGATTTTGTTGGTGATTGCATTAAATTTGTATATTGCTTTGGTTATATGGCCATTTTAAATATGTTGATTTTTCCAATCCATGAACATGGAATAAACCATTTCATTGTGTGTTTTTCAATCTCTTTTAATGCTTTGTAATTTTCAGTATATAGGTCCTTCACATCCTTTAAGTTTATCCCTAGATATTTTATTCTTTTGGTTACAACTGCAAAAGGACCTGTTTTTTCCAGTTCTATTTCTGAAGTGTCATTGTTAGTATTTAGGAAAGCAGTGGATTTTTTTTGTACATTGATGATATATTCTGCAACATCACTGTATTTGTTTCTTGTTCTAATAGGTTTTGGTGAAGTCTCTGGGTTTTTTACATACAGAATTATGTCATCAGAAGGGGTAGAAGCTGAAGAGATTTGTTATAAAGCTATTACACCTATTAATACAGGTGTATTAATGACTGGCTTAATCACAGTGGTAACTGTGGAAATGGTGAGAAGTAAATTCTGTTGGAAGGGAAGCTGATTTGGGATTTGCGAATGAATTGGTGAAATGAGAGGGGAGTCATTGGCAACTGTGCATATTTGTCTTTCAAATGTTTCTCTGTATTGGGGAGCTCATTGCAGACTTCTAAGGGGGTAGAAACTGTTCACAGGAAGACTTCCCCTACATTGCTAGCCAGCTTGCCAAAATGAGCAGGGCTGTATTTTTTTTTTTTTTACTCGTTTTACTTATCAAGTGGAGTCATTTGAAATATTTAAATTCTGGATGGAACTGTTTTTCCTGTTCTGGGTCTGTTGTAGAGGTCTTATGTGCCTGTGGGTTCAGTTCTGCATCTCTTCCTGGTCCCAGCAGCCACACCAGGTGCCTCCAGGTACACATCCTCCATTCTACTGAGGCTGGTGCTTGGGCATTGGTAGGGGTTAATGCTGTTGCTGCTCTACTCGGAAGGGGAGAGCCTGCCCAGCCCTTCTGTAGTCATCTAACAAACACCGTCTTGATGGTGTGTTAAAGCTACTCTTGCTCGCTTAAGTGAGGATCCTTGGACAAATAGAATGGCCTCCAAATTTGCTAGAGCCTCTTTCAATGTATGTGTATTTGGATTGTGGTTCTTTTTACTTAAGGTCATTCATTATATATAATATGATCCCATTTGCTTTTTCTCTTCTAGAAATGTATCAAAATGTCAAGTCTGCTGTTTTTATTGCTGTTATGGTTATATTTTTAATTTTTGTCATTTTGGTGGGGTCATGGGATGGAGGGCAGGCAAGCTCCTGTACTTACTGTCTGCAGTCTTGATCTGGTTGTTTCAGTGTTTCTTAAGAATTGGGTGAGGGAAATATGGAAGAAAAATAATTTGGGAAGGAGAACATTCTTTTAGATTCAGAAGTTAGAAAAATGAATTGTCTAATATGTAATAGACTGTTCATTTGGGGCCTTAATATTTCTGACTTATTCTACTTTTCACAGCTGCTCATTCTGGTATGGGATAAACATAACTGGGTAGCATTTAGGTTTTTTTTAGATTCTCTCAGAGAGTAGAATCTGAAATATAATTAACAATGATCTAGTTTATGTCCAGGGCAAGTCTTACATCATCCGTATTAAGTTTCTAATTAATTATCTACCTACAATTATGTGAATTTAGGAAACAACCTGTAATTTTGTACTTTGTCTTATAGTATATTGGGAAAAATGTATCTACCTTAAGTTTTAATAAAAGATAGGATATAGAAGACTTACGTTGGGGGAGATACTGAGAACACTTAAGAATGCAAACATGTTTCAAATGTGAGCTTGCATAAGCAGCAAAATTGCATATGTTGAAACATTTCCCCTTGTAATAAAATCCTTAAAGTACATTTCCTTACTAGGTTCTGGTATCCAGCTGCTCTTGGTTATTAATTGCAAAGTTAAACCTCACTACTATTTATGATGGGTTTTTGTCATAATTGGAAAGATATTTTAGGATGTCACTGTGAATTGGGTGGCAGTAATAATGTTTTATATTTAATATTATATTTAATATCAATATTAATGCATTGAGGCAGGAATTAAGATAAAAGCTTCAAGCAGCCCCCCTGTGGGCCAGAAGTAGTGTTCATTTTTCTATGTAGTGCATTTTTATGAATTTGCCCATATTCTAATATCTTTCTTATTTTAATGTTTCCCAAGGTTAAACCCCTTTTAGGATTAGCTGTTGCCAACCCAAAATGATTGTTCAGGCATATTATCCAGAGAGACGTCTTCTCCCACATGAACTATATTTTCATAAATACTAGAATTTGAAACCGACAGTCTATTATTTGAGATGTCTGTCCAAGGAGAGCACTGAGAAAAATTTGTGTTGGAGCTTCCCGAGACCACCCCAGATTTGATGATTCAGCCGTAGGACACATAGAACTCAGCATTTAGTTGTACTCAGGGCAAGATTTATTCCAGTGAAAGAATAGTAAGTAGGATCAGCAGAGGAAAGGCTCATGGGGCAAAAGCCATAGGAGACCAAGAGAAAGATTCGAAGTGTTTCTCTCTGAAATCATACAGCACCAGCAAATCCTTCAACAAGTGTGAAGGGCTGTCTACCAGGGAAGCTTGTTAGAGACCCAGTGCCCAGGGTTTTTATCTGAGGCTGGTGATGTAGGCACCTTCTGCCTACTTCCTACCAGGATTCTGGACTTCCAGAAGGAAAGAAGACATTTACCATCAATCACATTGTTTATACAAATAGTTTCAGCAGGTGAGCCAGTCTTAGCAGGGAATGCTGGGAATACTCCTGAAATCCAACTTTCCAGATGCCTGCCAGGGGCCACCCTGCCAGCATGCCTTTTAAAGCATAACGGTATGAGGCCTGCTGTGTTGACTCTTTTCTGCATGACATTAGGTTTCCAGGTAGACGCCTTGGATTTTCTAAATATTTTAAATGACCATACCAGGTCTCTATATGGTTTTCTATTGTGATTGATACTTTTTAAAAAAATCAGGTTGTACTAGTAGTTTGTGTTGAAGCCTGTGGGTGGCATAGTGATTGATTGCTGCTGGTTCCTCTTGCTTCCTTTCTAATCCTCTAATTCTTCTGTATTATGGACCCAGTTGCTGACCACGTAGATATTTTTTTTTCCATCATCTTATTTTCTTGTGTAACAATCACTTTAATCTTATTGTAGGACTGCTATGTATCAGGTGCTGATGTTAAAACATCTAACAGGCTAACAGTATGGGGAAGGTAATGAGGGAGGGTAAGGAAACAGTGACTTCTATGGACTGGGAGTAATACGCTACTACGTTCGGTCTTAATTGTGCCTTTTGTAAGCTTGCAAACAAAATTATTAAGGTGATAATATTTCTTAGGCTCTTAGCAGTAATGGCAGAGTGCGGGGGCTGGGGATGTGACTTCAGTGTCAATGTTGCAGGATAAATAAAGGTTATAAATTGTAATTCCTCTTAACAGCATTATCTTAAACATATTTTGACAGCTATTCAGGATTATGAAACTGCTCAGGAACACAATGAAAATGACCAGCAGATTCGGGAAGGTCTAGAGAAAGCACAAAGACTATTGAAACAGTCACAGAAAAGAGATTATTATAAAATCTTGGGAGTAAAAAGGTGAATTATTAATTTAAAATTTGCATTTTTTATTGTTTTAAAGCTATAATCGTTGTTCCTCTTTTCTCTCTGATTCATTTCCTTTCCTTTTGTAATTTCGGTCATAGATTAAACCCTGACAGTCTAACATCATAAAGCTGCAGTGTGTCCATAAAGTTATGGTGCACTTTTGACCGGTCACAGGTCAAAAGTGCACCATGACTTTACGGACAGACACACTGTATTTTGAATAAGTTACAGTTTTCTTTGATAGAGACTAGTAACGCAATAATGGAGAATTAGTAGTCGGTGACAAAGACAGGATACTGTAGCATGAGTAGGTCCTTTCCTTTCAGGGCGGAACTGGGAGGGAGAGAGGGGACAGGGGAAAGAAAAGTTCTCTAGGCCTATAAATAAAGGGGCATTTTAAGAATTAACTTGCAGGTACTAAGTGATACTCAATTTATTCAACATGTGCTTTTATGTAAGACCACCCTCCCTGAACAAAATCAACCTTTTAAGTAATTGTTTATATTAGCTAATCCAAAAGTGTTGAGAACTCTTTAATTAATGATTATTAATCAATTTTAATACCCCTCAGAAATGCCAAAAAGCAAGAAATCATTAAAGCATACCGAAAGTTAGCAATGCAGTGGCACCCAGACAACTTCCAGAATGAAGAAGAAAAGAAAAAAGCTGAGAAAAAATTTATTGACATTGCAGCTGCTAAAGAGGTCCTCTCCGATCCAGGTATCGCTTGCCTTTAACATTTTCTCTGCTCTTGAAATGGCTGAGCTGGTGACCGGTGCCCGAGCCTTCCCCCTTCCTTGCCCGTCGAGGCACTGTCTCAGTGGACGGTAGGCAGCTTGGGGCTCACCTCAAGGGTTGGGCCTAGTCTTATAGATAGCCCAGTGTAGGTCAGACTCGGGGGCCCACGCGTGCGCAGTGCAGTGGAAAGACCAGCAAATGTGGAATCAGAAGGCCTGGGACTGACATTTCTCCCATTTTTTCACCTGTCGTGTAAAAGCACAGCAGTGAGTGGATCTCGTAGGTCTGCTTCGTATATCAGTGATGACGTACACACACGCACGCACGCACGCACGCGCGCGCGCGCGCTTGATTTGGAAACCAGACGGGGATGTGCAGGTGGGAGAGGGCCTGCCTGCCCTGTGCCTTCTCCCCGGGAATCTTGCCCTAAACTGAATACTCTTTTACATGCTAACATTGCCTGGAAAATAAGTGAATCAGCTAAGAATGTAGGTAATACTGAATAATATTTTGACATCTATCTCCAGGAGGAATTTAATACTAAGCTAATGTTGACTGGTTTTTGTGCCCTTCCATGTCTGGGAGCAGAAGCTATGACTTGAGCTAGACAACTTAAAAAAATAGAAGTTTTATGCCCATTTGATGAATCCCCCCCATTGTTTTTGACAGACAGAGAGAGACAGAGAGAAAGACAGATAGGGACAGACAGACAGGAATGGAGAGAGATGAAAAGCATCAACTCTTCGTTGTGGCTCCTTAGTTGTCCACTGGCTGCTTTCTCATATGTGCCTTGACTGGGGGCTACAGCAGACTGAGTGACCCCTTGCTCAATCCAGCGACCTAGGGCTCAAGCTGGTGAGCCTTGCTCAAATCAGATGAGCCCGCACTCAAGCTGGCAACCTCGGGGTTTCGAACCTGGGTCCTCTGCATTGCAGTCCGACACTCCATCCATTGCACTTCTGCCTGGTCAGGCAACAAATCTTTCTTGAATACCTACTTATGCTACACAGTTGAAGTTAAATGGTCCTTGGTTCTCAGGTGCAGTAGGATGCGTATGTTTGTGCTTGTATTCAGCAGATGCAGGTCTGCAGCATCCTTTGAATGGCTTGTCTTCTCTACAGTAACATGTCCAGTGGGGGCTCGAGCTGAGCTCCCAGGGTAGCAGGGAGCTAACTGGGAAGCTGGGGTTGACAGTCACAAGGCAGGCATTGAGAAAAGAACTGCTCTGTAATTACTAAGAGTTCTTTTTTGGTCTCGAATCCTTTTTCTTAGCCCCTGTTCTTGTAAGGATGAAATAGCTTTTTCTAACCTCAGAATATTAGCTTGCTCTTCTGCCACCCGTAGTGTTCCTTTCTCCCGTTGGCTGCGGAGGCATCTGGCTCATCGGGGCTTCTCCTCAGGACCAACAGGCTCAGCAGTGGAGGGGGGTTCACTCCCCTCAGGTCTGAAGAACCCTCATTCTGTTCAGATTTTAAGGGAGGCACTAAAAAGTTTGCTGGGTGGCTGAGGTCATTGTTGGGGTGACGATGGCCACAGGCCGTTTGATCATAATAGTGAGACTGAGGTCTCTCTCTGCAGTCACTCAGTTTCTCCGGGGAAGCTTGGGTAGCTTCTTTGAGGAGAGCAAGTGTAGGGGCCTGCACGTCAGTGATTCCCTCTGCAGCCCGGGCCCTCACCCCTCACTCTGTGTGACGGGTGTTTCTCTCACCTGAGACCAAACCTCTAGTCTAGGTGGGACTAGAGAGCCTAGATGGGGTGTCAGGCACACCTGTTTCAGCCCCCCCCCCCCCCCCCGTATCCCCCTCCCGCCACACTGTAGTTTGTGCCTGGGGCCTGGTTCTTACTTCCGCTGGTTTCTTCTACAGAAATGAGGAAGAAGTTTGATGACGGAGAGGACCCTCTGGATGCAGAGAGCCAACAAGGAGGCGGCAGTAACCCTTTCCACAGAAGCTGGAACTCATGGCAGGGCTTCAATCCCTTCAGCTCAGGCGGACCTTTTAGATTTAAATTCCACTTCAATTAAACCAGCTCTTTTTTATTCCCCTCAATTTTTTTAAAGGTTAAAAACAAACATTATTCCAGGATCCTAATGAAAAAAATTTGAAAAATTTTAGTTTGTCCATGACCAAAGAGTTGTAATCTGTCCCTGCCATCTTAGACTTGCGGTTGAAGGGTTTTTAGGGCAGGAGGGAGGAGTCTGACTGACAGCGGCCTGCGCCCGCGCTGAGGCTGGTAGGCGGTCGAGGCAGGCCCCCGTGCGGAAGCGGCACACTGTTTCCTACACTGGCACATGTAGAAAGTCCTTTCTGCACGGCCGTTGCGTAGAAAGTCAGTGCCTTTGGGTGTAAGGAGCTGTACGTAATCTTCATGAGAATGGGTTATATTTCAGTATTCTTAAAGAGAATATTAACACTTGGAGTTATTATGTTCTTAGGGACAATTTTGCTTAGATTTTGGTCAGTCCAGTCATTTGCAAATATTTATTAAATTACAGAGCCTCCTTTAATTCACATGCATTTCCATCTCCCTCCAGCACGAACATGGCTGTCACTGAAGGGAGGGGTGGAGATCGTGTGTTAGAGCAGTGCTTTTCAACCACTGGGTCCACGAACTGGTGCTGGTCTGCCAGAAATACTGTGCTGGGCCATGAACACTCTGGCAGACTGGCACAGGGCTGAGGACCCCGCGGTTGAGAAACAGTGTTTTAGAGAGCTGCTACCAAATGGTAGTCAGTATAACCAAGTTTAGACTTTGGATTGATGTTAAGCATATATTTTGTATTTGTTGTTGTTCAGTACCTGCAAGAGAATAGTAAAAACCACTGAAATGGAGTAATTGTAAACCTATGGGACCTTCTGTTTAATATAAAACACAACAAATTAACTTAAAAGTTATGTATAAAACAGGTTCAGATAATGTAAGCAGTGGTTTTATTTAAAATAATTTTGCTAAAGTATGGAGTGAAATACTTCAACAACTGAAATTGTGAATTAAACAGTTTCCTGTAACAGAAATGTCAGATTGCGCAGTTAACATGAACAGAATGCCCTCTTCCTCACTTTTAATAAAATAGGTGGGGTAGCTTCTCTTCTCTTACCTCCTGGCCGGCCCCCTTGGACTGTAGTAGCTCCCACGTGCGTCTGTTTCCAGTGGGCATTCCAGAGCAGACCTGCCCTTCTGCCAGCCCTCGCTGCCTCCGCCGGTTCTCCTGCATAGAGAACACCCGGGTATAGCAGTCATTCTGTACCCCATTGTCCAGAGGGCGTCTCTCCTTGGGGTACCTTCCTCGTACCTTTTAAGAAACGAATTGTTCAGTCCTTGTATATGTCATAATTGTTTTCCCTAAAACAAAGAGTGCTTCATGAAGAACATTAAATATTTATGGAACTATTGATACTGCATTCAAAAGCTAAGATAATTACATCAGAAAAGAATCAGTACCTTTATTCTGGAAAGGTTTTCCTGTTTGACTCAGAGCATGTTGAAGCATTTTAAGCAGTCTAACATACTGTTTTTATGAAATTATTTTAAATTTAGTTCTAGGAGGCATCCTGACCAGTAACGTGCAGAGCAGCCAAGCACAAATCATTTTCTTCTGTAGTCGTCCCAAACATAAGTGGAAATTGTTTTAAACTGAGACAAAAAATCACAGAGTTGAGTTGGGTAAAACACATAAGTGCTTTTTGCATCTTAATTTAGAAGTCTGTTTCTTACCCATAAACTTAACAGTGCATTTTGAAAACTAGTGAACGGCTTGCAGCTTTTTGTTTTAATTTTGAAATTCAAGGTAGTGAAAATAATTTCTAAAGGAAATTCATTTTGTTAATCTCCGTAATCTCATTACTTCATTAGTTATATCAGATTTTTTTTTCAATGTTTTTTTTTTGTGTGTGTATAATGTCACTGTGACCTCTTTGAAATCTAGCAATGGACTCTACCTACTTTCAAAATGAAAATTTTTTCACATAATCAGAACAAAGGAGATATCAAATCACTTGACCTTCCTTTCAAGGGAGACGGTGGAAAGTTGCCAACCAAGAACCAGAGGGAGTCAGGAGGGTTGAGAGCTGGGCCACCTGCGACGCTGTCCGGACACAGGTTACCTTGCTGCCTGCCAACAGCTGCCCAGAGGGTTGTTTACATGATTTTCTTTCTCCACTTGTAATGACCATTAATTACTGTTTATAAAGCCTTACCATGGATTTAATTTAGTCATAACAAATGTGCAGAATTACTTGCCTGTTTTTAGTGAAGAGAGAGTAAAAGTTATGATGCCAAGTGCCAACACCAGTGAGATAAATTCTTTGGAATCTGTTTTGCTGATTAATGAAGAAAACGACCTTTACGTTACAGCCTTGGCGGGCATCAGCAGTCTTCTGGTTCTCACCTGAATGGAGATGGTCACTCCATGTTTCCTTCCAGTGGTGGAGAAAAACATGGGTGTAAAGGGACAGTCAGCCTTCTTGCTGGCCTCATGGAGAATATCACTGTGCAATGGAGATGACGGAGAAAGCATTCGACTTACATCACCACTCTCTTGTCTGAGACTGCAGTGCCAGGAGCCCTGAAGGCTCCTCGGGGAAGGTGAACGGGAGGAACACCCCTGCCTGTATTATGTTCCCTTCTTGACCCTTCCCCTTTTTGGTGAGCTCCGGAAGTGAAGGATTGCTGGTCTGTACATATGGAGATTTTCCACAGCAGAAAGTATTAAACATATCAGCCTATAAATGTGAAAAAGTTGTAAAAGGAGAGAATAAATTAATTTATTGCCACCTCTGAAAGTTTGTGCTTTCTTACCATGGATAAATGAAAACTTGAGAACAACTTTAATTGTTTAATGATGTGAATTGGGTATTGCATTATACTAATTTTAAAATGTCTTTTTATTCAGTATTAAAATTTTATTTTAAATATCAGTATGGAAACAGAACTTTTTAGGACTCTGATAATGGAATGTAAACTACCCACAAATTTTTAAAGAGAAAAATACTGATAATCGAGTAGAAAAAAGTTAATAAATCACAATTTGACCATTTTCTATTCATGGTGGAAAATGAAAGATTTCACCTTTAAAGGCATGACATTGGTCAGAAGTTGTGAGATTTAACCATAAAAAAATGCATGAGATGCTTCCTTTAAAAATGGTTTCTTGGTTTTTGTTAGAGCTTACTGCCTTAAAGGGATTAGGACACTGGAGACAGGCCTTGCCAAAAGTCTTCACTGAGTATACATCAGTAGTATAATCTGGAGAGATTCATGCAACTTTGTTGAATGTGACTTACTTTTTTATATTTATAAAGGAAGGAAGAAGGCGAGTGCTAATTTGTCAACACATACTACCCTTATTCTCAATCATCATTCCTTTTAAAGAAGCCGAGTTTATTCTGTAATTGCAAATAATGTTAATAGGTGGGGATAATTTTTTATGGATGATCTCATTTGTTGAATGATTTAAGAGTAAAATTAGCCACTGCGTGGCTTTGTGTGTAGTTAACAATCATCTGGTTGAACCTCTTCCCTGCAGGGCAAAGCAGAGCGTGGAGAATGTAAAGACTGGAGATGTTGGGAAAGTAAAATATTACTCCTACTGTAAGGCTGTATAGTTAGTTTTGAATGAAACAAAACTAACTTAACCCATCTCAATTTCGTGTTTTAATAAAAAAGAAATTGAAAATTAAAATGAGTCTCAGACATGTCTATACATATGGGTACAGTTTTTATGCCCTTGTATTTTCACATTTAATAAAAATATTTATGGTCAAAATAAGAATTTTTTTGCTTTCGACTTAAGTCTTTTGGAGAAGTCTACTTCCCAACTTTGTTTTGCACATAATCAGTACTGAAGCGGCAGGGACCTCCTTACGTGAGCTGAAGCGAGAAGATCGTAGCACCAAACGCAGAAATGGCTAAAATCTCAACTCCCAAAAGTCGGTGTTAAAGTGGATAGTTCTTCAACTTAAGTACAATTAAAATTGAATGCTTAAATTGGCTTAGTTTGATGACTTTTAATACATTTGTACATTTCTATTAAAGTCTTCAAAAGGGTGATAGTGAACACACACTGCTATCAATCAAATTTCTGACAACCAACAATAGTAACTTTCTTTTTAATTTTATATTCTACATATTCTAAAACTAAAGGAAAGCAAGAATGCTTATTTAGAATTTCTCCAGAAAGCTCAACATTTGCAAGTTCTTAATAATTATATCTTTGTAATATGTGAGCAACTGTCCTTAGTCTGAAGACAGTAAAAGTACCTCTAACAGGCATAAGGGCTGCCGGAAGAGCAAAGAGAGGAAGTCCCCTATAAAATATGAGTAAATCCAGTGTATCAGATACAAGATATCAGCCATGTGGAAATGAGACATGTAAATTTAGCCATTCAAATCAGGGACAAACTAGGAAAGGAGCCAACAAGACTGTGTTTATAGTATTTTGCAATTTTAGCTTCTGCTCTATGAAATACAGAATTAACAAATTGGACATGATAGTAATTGGCATGGGAATCACCTTTGCTTAGTCCTTCTTCCCACAAGAGTCTTACGGAAGTAGATACAGAGGCTGACAATAAAGGAGAGTGAAGTACCACTTGCAGGCAGTTGGGGCTTCTGCTCCAAATACCACAGTAAACTTCAGGTGAGGTGGGCTGGAGCATTAGGCCCAAGATCTTTTCTCTCACCAAGCCCAGATGTTACACCTGACTCCAAAGAGGAGCAAGCCAGGGAGCATAGTGCAGTAGGTCACCTCAAGCCAAGTTACCACTGTAGCCTTTGACAGCATCCCTTAGGATCCCTGGAAACCACAGGAATAATCTAGTTCCATTAGGGTAGGAAACACCTGGAGCACTCCATTTAATCATCGAAAAACAAGAACAAGTAACAAAGGGAGGTGTGACCAGAAGAGGGAGAGGTTTGTGATCTCTTACTAGCAATAAATGGAGCTGCTGGGAACAGTGCTTATTTGCAAATACTCTGGGCTGTGCTGTCAAATAGAAGACTAAACTTGTTCAGAACAGCTCAAAGGAGCAAGAGTAGAGACTGCCGTTTAATAAACAGTGTTGGGAAAATTGGACAGATACATAAAAAAAAAAAAAAGAAACCAGACCACCAACTTGCACCATACACAAAACTCAAAATGGAAAAAAGACTTATATGTAAGTCGTGAAACCATAAAAATCCTAGAAAACAGGCAGTAGAGCCTCAGACGTCTCTTGTAGCTATATATATTTAAAAGATTTTATTTACTGATTTTGGAGGAGAGAGAATAGATGGGGGTGGGGGAGAAATAGGAAGCATCAACTTGCTTCTCGTATGAGCCCTGACCGGGCAAGCCCAGGATCCCAGGTCCATGCTCCATCAACTGGGCCACCACAGGCGAGGCATCCTGTAGCAATATTTTTGCTGATACATCTCCTTAAGTGAAATAGGGAAAAAAATGGGATGACATCAAACTAAAAAGCTTTTGCACACCAAGAGAAACCATTAACAAAAAGACAACTCAGTAGGAGAACAGGTGCCCTGACACGTCTGATGTGTTAATAACCAAAATTTATAAAGAACTTCTAAAACTCAATACCAGGAAGACAAACAATCCAATCAAAAAATGGGCAAAGGACCTGAATAGACACGATTCCAAAGGGGATATACAGATGGCCAATAGGCATATGAAAAAAATGTTCATTGTCACTCATCATCAGAACAATACAAATTAAAACCACAATGAGATATCTTCTCATACTTGCCATAATGGCTATTATCAACAAATCAATAACGTGCTGGAGAGGATGTGGAGAAAGGGGAACCCTCATGCACTGCTTGTGGGAATGTAGACTCATGCAGCACTGTGGAAAACAGTAGTTTCCTCAAAAAATTAAAAGTGAATCTGCCTCTTGACCCAGCTATCCAACTTCTAGGAATATATCCTAAGAATCCCAAAACACTGATTCAAAAAATATATGAACCCCATGTTCATTGCAGCATTATTTATAATAAATAGCCAAGGTCTGGAAATAGCTCGAGTAAATAAAATAAGCTGTGGTACATTTACACAGTGGAATACTATGCAGCTGTAAAAAAGGAAATCTTACCTTTTGCAACAGCATGGATGGACCTGGAGATTATTATGCTAAGTGAAATAGACCAGGCAGAGAAAGACAAATACCATATGATTTTACTTACATGTGGAATATAACGAACACAATAGAAACTGAGAAACAAAATAGAAACAGAGGCAAGGTAACGGGGAACAGATGAACAGCTGTCAGAAGTAAGTGGGAAGAAGGGAGTGGATCTAAGAATGTGAAGGGATTAGCCAAAAAACATATATACATAACACATAGATACAGATGAGAGTAGCAATAGCCAGAGAGAAAGAGGGCATGGAGGCAGGGGAAAGGGGCAAAGGTGGGGGAATGGGTTAGAGAGAGACTTTGCATGGGGCACAGGGGCATGATGAGGTACATAGATGGTGCCATATTGAGTGGGACACTTAAAACCATGTCAACACAATAAATGAAACAAGAAAAAAGAAAACAGGGATCCAGTTTATAAATATATTTATACTGGTTCCACATCATTACTTTTTAGGTTTAACGATTTTTTTCTTTGGAGATTTAAAATTATAGATATATTTCAAGTTTTATTATGTAACATTAATTTGTGTGACTGAGCCTATATAAGTATTTTTAATTTACAATATACTGCATGTTCTGTTTCCTTTCAAAATTATACTTTTCATTAAAATAATAATTAATTTTATAAGATGAAAGAAAAAAACAGAGACTGCTAACAGGGACCTAACGGTCTGGAGCTGCTCAATGATGGACCAGCCTGTCTCTAAAGGCAGACAGTTCACTAAGGCCCTGGAGATCTCCAAGATGCCTGAGGCTCTGCTTGATAGGGCCTTGTAAGGGAGGCTGGCACAGAATGAAAAATAAAATACGTTTCTCTGAATGTATTTGGTAAATAAAATAATATAAATGCACACAGAGCAGAAATACATAAACATGTAGATGGTTTGGTAAGTTTCCATGAGTCAGATATGTTTTTTACTGGGTAACCTGATAAAATATCACTTTAACTGGTGAAAACAGTATTTTAAGCAATCAGGAAAAAGGAATAATCTAGTTTTAAATACTCAATGGTTATTTATTATATAATTTAAACTTGTTCAATACATTAAGTACATGCATTTTTAAATAATATTTTTTATTTTTTTAAAAATTAGTTTTTTAAAATTGAAGAATCTCACTGATCTTGAATAATAAACTTCCAAAAGTCTTAGTAGTAGTGACACACTTTCCCAGCAGGTGGCAGATTTCTTCTCAAATGTTTATCTTCTTGCTCATAAAAGCCAGTGCTAGAGTTCGTCATGTGTCATAACTGTAGGGGAGGAAAATTTATTTAGTTTTTGAAATTTTAAATATCAAATTAGCTCAAATCTCGCTGATATATGTGATATTGAAAAAGGTTAGGAGCTGACTGAGAATCCTTTTGTTAGTTTAGCCCCTATTTGCTTCATTATGTGACATAAGAATAGCTCTTTGTACATGACGGTATCTATTACACTGTACTGCAGGGGTCGGGAAACTTTTTGGCTGAGAGAGCCATGAAGGCACATAATTTAAAATGTAATTCCACGAGAGCCATACAACGACCCGTGTACGTTATGCATTATCCAATAAAAATTGGGTGTTGTAGCCTGACCTGTGGTGGCGCAGTGGATAAAGCGTTGACCTGGGAACACTGAGGTCGCCAGTTCAAAACCCTGCACTGGTCTGGTCAAGGCACATATGGGAGTTGATGCTTCCAGCTCCTCCCCCCTTTCTCTCTTTCTCTCTCTCTCTCTCTCTCTCTCTCACTCTGTGTCTCCTCTCTAAAATGAATAAAAAAAAAAAAAAAAAAAGACTTACTTAAAAAAAAAAAAAAAAAAATTGGGTGTTGTCCCGGAGGACAGCTGTGATTGGCTTCAGCCACCTGCAACCATGAACATAAGTGGTAGGAAATAAATGGATTATAATACATGCAAATGTTTTATATTTTTAATGTTATTATTATTTTTATTAAAGATTTGTCTGCAAGCCAGATGCAGCCATCTAAAGAGCCACATCTGGCTCGCGTGCCATAGGTTTCCGACCCCCGCAGTACTATATCATAACTACTTGCCTTTGCACCCTCATAGAAGTGAGCTCCCATGAATGTATGAGGACAAGGACCATACCTTATTTACCTTTGTTATATCTAGGACCTGCCTGGCAATGGAGGCCTTAAAAAATACCAGTAGATTACTTGCCAAGACAACGTAGCCTATCATTAGTATAATGGAATAACAAAGAGCAGAAGACACACAGGGTAATCTACAAAGGGAGGAGAGAGCACTCAAACCTAGATATTGGCACTATACAAATATGAGGTTCTATAATAGTGAAGACTCTTGGAGACAAAAATGGGTTCTTTTCCTTCTGCGTCATTGACCTATCACATACTAATTGATCTAGGAACACTGAGAATTCAGACCCCAGCTGTTTGGCTCAGCAGTAGAGCATCGGCCCGGCATGTGGAATTCCTGGGTTTGATTCCCAGTCAGGGCACAACAGGAGAAGTGCCCATCTACTTCTCTACCCTCCCCCCTCTTCTTTCTATCTATCTCTCTCTTCTCCTCCCACAGCCAAGGCTCCATTGGAGCAAAGTTGGCCCAGGCTCTGAGGATGGCTCCATGGCCTCCACCTCAGGTGCTAGAATGGCTCTGGTTGTAGTGGAGCAATGCCCCAGAGGGGCTGAGCATTGCCCCCTGGTGGGCATGCCAGGTGGATCCCGGTCCGGGCACATATGGGAGTCTGTCTGTCTGCCTCACCCCACTTCTCACTTGGGAAAAATACCAAAAAACAAAAACAAAAACAAAAAAAACACCAAACCCAAATCAAAACAACAACAACAAAACACTGAGAATTCAGGTAGAAATGAATTAAAATACAACTAAAATGCATCCTGCACCACAACTCAATATGGTAGGCAATATTTCTCTTCACTAAATTATTCTTTAAAGATAATAAAGAAATATAAAAGGGAATACCAATAAAAGAATGGGCAAGTGGTTAGGAGACATCATTGGAGTAGAACTCCAATGAATTTCTAAAACTGGAAAAGAGAATATACAGCTGAAGACATTAACACATGGCTGGAAATGCTGGTACTTCTGACAGAAGAAGCTGGGAGAGCCTACCATCAGAAAACACTGGTGGGGAGCAAGTCAGAGAAGCAATGAAATAAAGCACTGGTCTGGAAAATCTGTGCTTGTCAGCACCCCTCCTCCCATCCTACTGCACACCAGAGAAAATCTGACAACTTGTTGGTTCCAAGAGGAAAAGTAGAAGACTCTTCTTGAAAACAAATAGAAAAATCTATTGAGTTGGGGAGGCAAAGAGAGAGAGAGAGAGAGAGAGACAGATAGATAGATAGACACACAGATATTTTTGTATGGGTATCAATGCTCTTGAGTGAAGTTCTCACATCTTGGCTTTCGGGTAGGGTGTTGTGTAGGATGGGTTTTGATCTATTCCATGCACATACATCTAGGGGCAGCCTGCCAGTTCTACAACATGCTAATGTACCCAGAGCTATCAATTTACCCTCTTATGCTGAGAAGGAGCCTCTTGGAAAAATAGACACATTTACACCATGGCAGGGGAAGGCTATGTCAGCTCTCTATATTAACCAGCTAATCTTTCATTCTTAAATATATAAAATTTGAGGAAGAGTAAAAGCAAAAGAAACAAGGACCAAGATGACCAAAAGCAACTCATCCAATGGAGAGAAAGATAACAAAGAAAACCAGATACTTAAAATAATTCTAATTAATATTTTCCAGAGATGTCTGAAAAGTCAATGAAGCTATAAAATAAGAAATGGAAACTCAAAGAAAGCAAGCAGGGAGAAGAAAGATGGAAATTAAGATCTGACTATCCCTCTTAAAAATAAAGATTAATTAATAGAAGAGTTGAAAGTAAATTTTTTCCCAGGACACAGAGGAAAATTAGGGAATATAAAAAGACAATATAACCACAGAAATACAAATGATCACAAAAGACTGCTATGAATAATTATGTGCCAGCAAACTGGAGAAGAAATGGATACATTCCTAGAAATATACAACCTACCAATATCGTATCTGGAAGAAATAGGAAATCATAACAGACCAATAACTATTAAATGTTAGAGTTAAATTAGCCACTGTAAAACTCATATTCTCCTCACCCAAACATTCTGTAAGGCTAGAGTTAATCTGCTTGCTATTCTTTCTCCTAAAAGCTGCCTGGGCTTTACTTTGAAATGTAACAAAAAGCTTAACTTTGGAAAAATGTCTGAGAAATCTTGCAATGGGGAGGGAACTGACTATTAGGGGAGTTTAAATCACAAGAGTTGTTTGTGAAAGCCTATTCACAGAATCACATCCCAGCTGTTCCTGGCAGACTGACCTCTTGGCTGTCTTCAGAATTTATCAAGGACACCAAGTCTATGCTACATCTCAGAACTTGTGTCTCTGCAGCAGAATTCTGCTCATTAGGTCACTAACCAAGGACACAAACACCCTGATGTGCTAATCTGAGTTTACCCAGGCACAGGTATGTAAAACTTTTATTCAATTTCAGGGCTTAGATTTTCATGTTTGGGAAATTCGGTATAATCTTAAAGATAAGCCTTTATTATTATTATTAATAATTAAGTGAAAGGTGGGGAGGCAGAGACAGACTCCCACATGAGCTCTGACCAGGATCCAACCAGCAAGCCCCTTATGGGGTGATGCTCTGCCCATCTGGGGCTGTTGCTCCGTTGCTTGGCAACTAAGCTATTTTTAGCACCTGAGATGAAGTCATGGTGCCATCCTCAGAGCCCTGGGGCCAACTTGCTCAAACAATTTGAGCCATGGCTGCAGGAGGAGATGAGAGAGAGAAAGAGAAAGGGGGGAGGGAGAGGGGGACAAACCCTTTTTAAACTTTTATTTTTAGCTCTATCTTGTGTCAGGAGGCAACTTCTGTACTACTCATCTATGTGGTGATATGAATTGATCTATATCCATGGGAGAATGGATTCTCTGCTCATATTTTAAATTTGTGAGTTTAGTCCACATAAAAATATTAATTATGTCACACACTTTCTTAAAAAGATTTTGACCTAATCATTTAATAACTTCACAAACAAGTTTGTAATCTATTCTAATTTCAGGCAATACAACATATGTTTCACACACCACTGCAGAATGATGACTTACTTGCATTTTTCTTCTTGTTTTTAAGGTGATCTAACAGTTGTTGTATCTCAGTATCATACTCCACCCATTCTGGGACAATCCTGGCAGCAGCTTTTAGTTTTGGTTCTTTTGTTTTGGGATTATTGCACTACAAGTTGAAATAAAGTTTTGTTAATAAGAAAACATGCTGTTTAAAAATAAAAGAAATACTTTAGGACACTGCTGTGTGTCACAGAGCAAACAAAATGCATTTCATAAAAAGCAGAGTCCAAACACTAAGTACTTGAAATACTGGAATTAGTTTAATAGAGACAGGATCAATGAAATGACAAATTGTAGTTTATGTAAGCAACAAGTAAGTGTTCAATGCAAATATCTTAATCAGAAGTTTAAACAAAAATTGTTTAAAGACATTCTCATGGTTCACAAGAAGTTTGTCAAACAATTCTGCAAAATGTTTTGGCAAGAGGTATAAATACATGACCATTCTGACAAAGAACATAGCAGACTATGTTAATAAATATTTTCCTGCCATTTCTTTGAACTAAAAATATGGATTAATATACTTTACATTTTCCACAGACAAAACCATTTGTCAGCCTTTAGTAATGTCTTGAGTTTCTTTAGCAAAAGAATTCATTCTCCTTCATATGCCTGTGTTCTAATCAGCAATTTTGATTATATTAAAAATCAGCTAATCAGCCTGACCTGTGGTGGCACAGTGGATAAAGCATCAACCTAGAATGCTGAGGTTGCTGGTTCGAAACCTTGGGCTTGCCTGATAAAGGCCTATATGGGAGTTGATGCTTTCTGTTCCCCTCCCTTTTCTCTCTCTCTTCTCTAAAATAAATTTTAAAAATCATTTTTTTTATTTTTAAAAAGGAAAATAAAGGTACTGAATAAAAATCAGCTAACCAGAACTCATTTATCATAACACTAATAGTTGTGAAGTTCAGCATAGTCCATAAATCTCAGTCCTCACGGTTCCAACTTCCTGATGGAGTAAGACCGAAAACATCACTTAAATTTGTTGTGTGTGGGGGATCTTAGTTTCTTCATCTACAGTGGAGGAAAGTAAGATCACCTCTAAGGTTCTACTAATATATGATCAATTTACACTACATGTGAGTTGTGAGAAAAGAGAGGCGTCAAAGATGACCTTAGGGTCTTTGGCTTCAGCAAAGTAAAGGATGGAAATGCACTTGACAGAGACAGGAAAGACTGAGAGGAGCATAAATTCACTAAGTTACAAAGATACCCATTTCCTTATTAAAAAGCTTTAACAGAAAATGCATCCTGAAGCTCACTTCTATGGGACATTCTCTGTGGTTGCTAAAATTTGCTCCTTGCCATGTCTTACAGGAAAGCTAGTAATTATGAGCCATGAGCCTGTTGTCTTAATCCTTTCCTCACCAGATTATTTTCAATTCATTCCATTGTGGACTTTTATATATATTCCTGAAGTTGTGGAAAACAGATTTCCTTTGCAGAAATCAACCTAACATGCAATTTGGTCTATATAGTTAAGGAAATAGAACTATTTCCCCTCTTTTTGGGTTAGGAACTATTAAAATAAAAATACTATGTTTTTCTTAGATTTCTTTTTGTGTGTGTGTGCTACCAGCCCCCGCCCCAATCTATATCCATGGTGCTTAAATGGGGGCTATAATGTTCCTCATGGGAGCTTTGGCAAGATCTGGAGACATTTTTTTTTTTTTGACATTACAAGGGGGTGGTGGGGTGCTACTGCCATCTAGTGGGTAGAGACCAGGGTTGCTGCTAAACATTCTGTAATGCATAGGACAGCTCCACAACAAAAAATTATGTGGTCCCAAATGCCAATAATGACTTAATTGAGAAATCCTTATTGAAATAGGGTTTTACCTTTGATTCATTATTCATGCTTTTTCCTTCCCCTTATGCTATTTCCTTGGGAGTTTTCTGCATTCCCTTACCTTTTCCCCCAAGAAGCTAGCTCTAAGTAGCATGTTCTCTTTTTTTAAAAATTATATTTTTATTGATTGATTTTAGAGAGAGAGAAAGTAGGGGAGACAGAGAACATCGATTTGCTGTTCCACTTATTTATGTATTCACTGACTGACTCTTGTATGTGCCCTGTTCAGGGGTCAAACCTGCAACCTTGGCATACTGGGATGACATCCTAACCAACTGGCTACGCAGCCAGGGCATGCATGTACTCTCATTTTTATTTCAATTTTTATTCCACTAAAATCTGTGTCACCTGTCCTTTTCCTATGCAGACTTATGTTAGGAAGTAGCTGACCATCCAGGAATGACATTTCTTAGTTCTTCTTACATCTCCATGTGGCCACATGATCAAGTCCCACCTGGGGCCAAGGCCTTTAAGAGTCAGGATGAATTCCCCATAATCCTTTTCTTTCTTTACCCCCGATTGTACTACCCAACAGAAATACAGAAACTGCGTATGTAATTTAAAATGTTCTAGTAGCCACATGTAAAAATGTAAAAGGAACAAGTGAAATAAAACTTAATACCCCTTTTATTTAACCCAGTATGTCCAAAATGTTATCAGTCCATATGTAATCAATATAACATTCTTTTTATTGCACTGAGTCTTCCTAATCTGGTATGTATTTTACAGTTTACAGCACATCTCAGTTTAAACTAGCATCATTGTAAGTGCTCAGTGGCCACATGACTGCCATACTGACAGATGGATACAGCTGATGGGAGGACCCTAGGGCAGAAGTATCCAAACTACGGCCCGCGGGCCAAATTGCGGCCGCCTATGGTCATTTATCCGGCTCCCTCCGCACTTCCGGAAGGGGCACCTCTTTCATTGGTGTATGGAGTACTGTATGTTGCGGCTCTCCAACGGTCTGAGGGACAGTGAACTGGCCCCTTGTGTAAAAAGTTTGGGGACCCCTGCCCAAGAGGATGCAAGCCACAAGTTGGACAGAGACTGGCCCCTGAATTATGAGATACAGGGAAGTTTCCTGAATGGAAGCCCAAATAGATCTGCACTTGGGTCAGTGTGAAACCATTGAAATTTGGGGATTTGTTAAAGCAGCTCAAGGTAACCCAAGTACTCCTAAAGATCCCAAGGAGACCTATGTCACTAAGATATTAGTCACAACCTTTTATGTTACTACACAACCTTAAACAACATCATAGCTATGTTCAGTAATATTCTTGATCTCTCTTTAGAAAACTCCCTTGCTTATAATCCTGAAACACTAATTCAAAAGAATATATGCATCCCTATGTTCATTTCAGCACTATTTACAATAAAACAATAGCCAAGATCTGGAAATAACTCAAGTGCTCATCAGTAGATGAGTGGATAAAAAAAGCTGAGGTACATTTACACAATGGAATACTACTTGGCCATAAAAAGAAGGAAATCTTACCTTTGTGACAGCATGAATGGACCTGGAGACTATTATGCTAAGTGAAATAAGCCAGGCAGAGAAAGGCAAGTACTATATGATTTTACTTATATGTGGAATCTAATGAACAAAATAAACTGACAAACGAAACTGAAACAGAAGCATGGATACACGGGACAGACTGACATGTCAGAGGGGACTGGGCTAGAAGGCTTGGTGAAAAAAGGTGAAGGATTAAGCAAAAGAAATATATATATACAAAACACCGACACAGGCAACAGTATGGTGGAGCCAGAGAGAAAAGCGGGGGGGGGGGGGGGGGAGGAGAGGGCAAAGGAGAGATACTGGGGATGGAGAGACCTGACTGTGGTGATGAGTGCACAATACAATTATGCACATGACATTTTGTTGAGTTGTACATTTGGAACCTGTATGGTTTTGTTAACTGTCAGACCAAGAAACTCAATACAAAAAACTTCCTTGCTTCTTTCTTAATAATACCATTTTATTTGTTTCTGCTTCATTCTATCATCTATAATTGCATTCTAACATGTTGCATGCTACCATTTTTTTTCTATACATTTCTACACATATCTGGAAAAACATTCCTATATTTTACTGTTCTGTCTTATTTTGTTCAAAACTGTATGAATTCTATTATTTAGACAGTTTATTCTTTAGGTAAGATCTTATAAATAATTATTTTATACTTAAATTAGCACATAAAAACAATAGTCAGAAAAAGAATGATAATATCCTGTAACTGTTAAAGACAATATAGTATTTGAATGTGAGTTTTAGACAATAAATAAATTACCATAGTTTGAAATATTTCCTGCCTAGGAGAGTGAAACTGTAGTATAGTTAAACTGCTTAAAATGAAAATAAACTTATTTCTCAAAAATAAGGAATAAAATAGACGTATAGAATAATTTGAGTCGAGACAATTATTTTGGTTATTATTATTTCGGGACTATATTGGCAGGAGAATTAAGCTGATGACACACTAATATGATAGCTTACTAATGAACATTTCTGTCAGCTCAAGGCCTTTCTTTTAAAAGCCCTTATGCAGAAAACAGTTAACGTAGCAAGCCTAAGATTTCTATTCTTAGGAAGGCCTGTTTGCAAGGTTGTCCCTTGGCTGGCATCTGGGAACATGTATTTCAGAAGTGTTCCTACCACTCCCCAACAGGAATGGCTCACTGTACCTAATCTGAGCAAACGGTATGCTTTATGCTGAATACCCACTTTCCTTCTGCATGGTGGGAATTTTGGTATGTGCCAGGCAGAGGGGTTACTTACAAGAGTAGCCCCAATAAGAATCCTGGCATTTGGTTTCTAATAGCTTCCCTGGTAGACATTTCGCATGTGTTATGAAAATTTTCATAGCTTAAGAAATTAAGCTTGTCCCACATAACTTCTTAGGGTGAGGGTTCTTGGACGTCCATAGGATGGTTTTCTCTGGACATTACCCCATGCACCATTTCCCTTTGTTGCCTTTGTTTTATATCTTTCATTGGAATAAATCATAGCCATGAGCAAGACTGTCTTCTCAGTCCTGTGAGTCCTCTTAATGAATCATCAAACCTGGGGGTGAACTTGGGGACCCCCTGACATAGCCGTGTACTTGTGCCCTTCAATTTGTAAAACACAAGATATTTCTATTTAAACATTTTCATATCTGCTTATACACAAATGAAAAGAACCACAGATAATTTACCAGATCAATTGTTTTGGCTCTTTTTTTGGATTCATCATCACACCAGGTTTCACACCACAGCCAATCTTGAGGAAGAGACTTAATGGCAACTCGGTAAATCATATTATTGGGAAGGTCCTACAGAAAAAAAAGAGATTTAAACAAAGACATATAGAAATTAGAATCAGACAAAAGAAGTTGAAGATGTCATTTATATTATAAATATATCCTTAAAAAACATGTAAATCTGAGATATCTCTCTAGTTTTAAGCTTTAAATATATAGCTTGACCCAATCATTTTGTGTCATGACTGAACCCATGCACTGGAACTAAGTCCACACCTGTCTTGGACTTGACCCCTAGCATGAAATGGGCAGAAGAGGGAAGCCCAGAAACCTAGCACTTCACATTCCCCAAAGAGATTATCTTCCTTGAAACACCAGTATTAATCACTCACAATGTGCTTGCTATTACTGTTTATGTCAGTCACCGCCACATTTTGATACTGAGGTGACCTTTAATTTCCCTATTAGAAAACAATGTTCCATGAACATTTTCACATTTCTGCATGCTCAGGGCTTTCTAAGCAAAGATTGCTGGCATCTGAGTTAAAGGATATTTAAATGGCAAATGAGCCCAGTAAGTTAAAGATAGTGACCTCTGGAGAGATTTAGGGACACCTTTCCCAGAGATATTCATTCATATGCCAGGGGATACATAGACCTTTCCTTCTTCTGCCCAGATAATGTGGGTTCACATTCCAGAGTAAAGGGCATGCTTCTTCTCTCTCCGAGAGTGCACAAGGGGTACCTATGTTAGCTGTCTCAACGAAGCTCCAAGATTCATAATTTTAAGGTTCTTCTCTCACTCCTATTAAATATCAATACTGGAAGTATTAGTTAATGCAACAAGACAAGGAAAGGAAATTCAAGGTATGCAAACTGAAAAGGAAGAAATAAAACTGTCTTTGTTCGCAGGTAACAGAATTGCTTGTGCAGAAAGTGCTAAGAATAAAACAAACAAACAAATAAAACCTTCTGGAACTAATAAAGAATTATAGCAAGGTTAGAGGATACAAGGTTAATATACAGAAGTCAGTGGCTACATATCAGCAATGAACAATTAGAATTTGAAATTAGGCACTGGCCAGTGGCTCAGTGGATAGAGTGTCAACCTGGTGTATGGATGTCCTGGATTCAATTACCAGTCAGGGCATACAAGAGAAGTGACCATCTGCTTCTCTCCCCTTCCCTCTCGCCATTCTCTTCCTATTCCCCTCCTGCAGCCAGTGGTTCAACTGGTTTGAGCATTGACTCCGGGCACTGAGAATAGCTTGGTTGGTCCGAGTGCATCAGTCTCAGGTTCTAAAAATAGCTCAGTTGATTCAAGCATTGGCCCTAGTTGGGGTTACCGGTGGATCCCTGTTGGGGCACATGAGGGAGTTTGTATCACTATCTCCTCTCTTCTCACTTAAAATTTTTTTTTAAATTAAAGAACACCATTCCATTAGTATTAAAACAAACAAACAAAACAAACAAAAAATAACTCCCCAAAATAAACCTAGGTAAAAATATAACAAAATATGTTCTTCCACATGAAGGAAGAAAATTATAATATATTGATAAATAAAATCTGAGAAGGTCTAAATAAATGGAAAGATAGTCCATGCTTGTTGGGCAGATAAAATATAATATGCTCACTTTGTTAAAGATGGAGCTGCCCACATGGGAGCCCATCACCCAGGTGATATTATTTGCCCTTATGCTTGGGATGGGTGTGGGGAAAGGCTGTAATGTAAGCAGGCCAGGTCTTTATGGCCTAAGGCTTGGTTTTAAGAGTAAATTCTTCTCCACACCCTTGACTGATTGGATGATGTAGGGTGGTGCACTCTCCTGAAGAATCCCATTATCAGAGACTTTCTTGTGTGTATAATTGGATTAAAGGTTTGGATTATCTATGCTATAAACTGGGGCAGCCCGGGAGCTTGCTCTCTCTCTTGGTTCCTGAGGTATTAGAAAGGAGGGCAGAGTAAGGCCACGTGGAGGAGAGGAGGCAGCCAAGATGGCGAAGTGCTGAGGAAGAAGCCAGTTTAAGAGTTTGTGCAGGAGGAGATGGGGAACAGAGGTGAATAAGTCTGGTGAGCTAGAAACCTTTGATTCTAGGAAACTCGGATAAGTCAGTAGCTTTGTGAGCACTGAATGTATGGGTTTTGGAGCCCAGTGTGTGTTTTTGCTTGCCCACCGGGTGCAAGCTAGAATTAAAGCTGATGGCTCACCAGTTCGTGGCTCCTGTGTTTCATTACCGACTGTTCGAATCTAATGCGAACCTGCACGGGTCAGGCTGCTGTGATGGTGGCCTTGACTACTGGCTTTACAATACCTCAAAGTGGAAAGACTGATCATATGGTAGGTGTATATTTAAATTTATATGAAATCGCAAAACTACAATTTACTTTCCAAAATGGTTATATCATTTTCATTCTCATCAGCAATGTATGCAAGTTCTAGCCACTGCACATTCTTGTTAGCACTTGGTGTGGTCAGTCTTTTTAAAGTTAAACATTCAAATGGGCGCACAGAATTATTCACTGTAGTTTTAATTAGTGGGATATGAAGAAAAAGTGTCTGCTAGGTGAAATGGGAGGCAGAAGACAAATGGGGCACAGGAGAAAACTGTTTTGAAGATCAGGGACATGTTTAAATGATGATGGAAATGAGTAAGAAAAATGGTACGAGAAGGCATATAGTGGGAAGAAGAGGTTTTAGAATGGAAAAGTGAAGATAAAATACTATTATTTTTAAAATGTTGAGCTTGAAGTTAAAATATTATATATAAGTCTAGATATCCAATAGAGAATTCTATAAAGAAAAGAAGCTGAAATTTTAAGAGCAGGGAGTGGGAGCAGTTTCTATCTATATACTGAAAATTATTCCGTGAACATTTTTCTTACCTGATCTAGGTTTGAAAGACTGTTTGGATCTTGACTGAGAGCTTGGTACTGGCCCCGGAGCCTGTCACCTGCTGCGATTCTCCTGAACTTCTTGAGATCCACAACGTATAAAGCACTGCCAAAAAATGAGCACTTCTTGATACTCTATGTTGTTTATAGATTTTACTTTCCCCCAGTGTTTGACTACTGTAATGACATTAACCGTAAATATCTTTGGGTCTAATAATAATGAATTCTTTCATAAATTTGCTCCCAATATCTAATACTATTTCCAAGGGGTCTAAAGTTTGTTATACTACTGTTAGGATCCATATCCTCTTAGAGTCACCTCAGATTTTTCCAAGATCTCATGAAACTCATGGCATGACAAAACAGTAAAAGACTGAAGACAGTATCTCCATTTTGTTATCTTGACAAAATTTAAATCTTTCTTAGTAGTTAGGATCATACTATCCGAGCCATATTACTTGGGTTTAACTTGGTTTGGTTATGCAAGCCTGAGCAAGTCACGTAAGTGCTGTATGCCTCAGTTTCCACAGCTATAAAATGGGGATAATAACAGTGCCTCAAAAGATTGTCATAAAGGTTTTGTGAGTCAATATACAGTGTGTCCGTAAAGTCATGGTGCACTTTTGACCATGTGACCGGTCAAAAGTGCACCATGACTTTACGGACACACTGTATGTCAACTCTTATAAGAGTGACTGGCATGTAATAGCACTACGTAATTGGTTGACATTATTGTATAATTTCTAAGAGAAAAAAATATCAGTGATTCAAAGTTATTTATTTACTAAAAGGTAACAGTACACACTTTCTTACCTGATGTGGTATTTCCTTTTTAAAAGATGTGATGCCCAATATCCTTTTTTCCAGAAACGATACCCATCCATTTCAGTGCGGCTATCACAAAATGGAGTATACCCATAAGGGGCTCCATCCAGATCGAAGTCTCGAAGTTCTTTCAGGTCATGTCGCACAATCTAAATAATATAGTTTTTCTGATGAAGACTATGAAATAATATAAGCTCCTTTTATGTGAATCTCAAATCATTACCTTATTATAGAAATACAGAGCACTGCATTTCCTCACAGTTCCTCATGTAACATGAGTCTACTACGTTACTATTTTCTTTCTCTTGCCCTCATAGACTAAGAGAAACCTAAAATTTATATACCTACTTTATATGACAGAGGTCTTATTCATTAATAAGAATAATTTATTACATCATTTTCATCATATACTTTAAACAAAATGTATTTTGGGAAGGAACTAAATATTAGACTTAAGTGCATACCTCCCAGTTTCTTTCTCAAGGTATGGATTAATAATTTGAAATCATTTTTATGATAAATTTCTATTACTGGATGTTGGCAAATACTAGTTTGAATCATAAAGAAAATTCCTCTGATTATCTTCAATGGCTTTAATGCAATAATGTTTGCATGTTTTATTTTTTAATAGACTCTAGCTTGCTTGAAAAATATCACTGTATACGTTGTGGACAGGTATACATTTTGTTAGTATGTTTGCAAATGCTTAGTTCACCACCCATATTTGCCTGTTTCTTTAGTTTCTAATGGTAATAATTCACATCTGCTGACTTGGAAAACAATACAAAGAATAGAGTTTACAATATAAGTAAAATATAACAAAATTTGAAAATACACTTTTTGTCCTAAATATAAATACTAAGTTGTGCATTTAATTTATATAACATTAATATTGACATAAAATGATGAGAATTTGGTTTTTGCCTAAATGCCAAAGAATTTTTAAGGTGGAAGAATGAGAAGAAAAATATGTATAGTTGCTAACTTTCCAGCAAGAATAGTTGATATTATACAAATATCAGCTCATATTCATAGGTACTCAGATAACTTTTATTATAACTATCTGTTTTATTTTTAATTACGAAAATTACAAAAATTACTACTTCAGAGAGAAAACTGCCATGTCCTAAATAACAAATGATATTTCTTGCAATACCTTCAATTCTTCTGGAACTCTGAGTTTTTAAAAAAATCTTTGCTTTTATATCACAATCATGTCTTACATGCTTATGTAACCTGGCAACAAAGATAACAATAAATACCAGCAACATAAATTGAGTTCCTATACTCAAAAGAATAAAAATGTTTTACTAATAAACACAATCGTTAACCTTATTACCTGGTCAGCATCAACAAAAATAATTTTGTCCACTGCTAGAGGAAAAAGGACATCAAGGAAAAGAATTTTGTAACCCCAAATAATCCTTTGTTTTTCCGTCTGTTGGTGAAGCCAACGTGGCCACTTGTATTGGACTAGTTCATATTGGAATCCATATTCCTTAGCCATGTGAGGAATTACCTCCTAAAAAACACACACACACAAATCAAAGAATACGTTCAAGGAAGAAAAAGTTTTTGTTTTAAAGGAAAAAATTATTTTAAAAGGTAAAGTTTACTATAAAATTACTACAAACAAATTCATAAGTGTTAATACTACTTCTATAACTTATACCTACTAACAAGAAATATGAAAATGCTGGCAAATATAAAGAGACAAGTATACATAAAACTATATAATGACAATAAAAATAGTTATATTAATTAGCAAGCTTATTAACTAAGACAGATGTTCCCATATTTTTACAACTAACATTTGATTTGAGAACATGTGACTTTAGAAGGGAAAGCCTTTGGATTATGGAACTCCTATGTAGTCAGTTTCTAATTGAGGTGGGGCAAAAGTAGGTTTACAGTTGTTCGTATGGAAAATACAATAATTAATACAAGAATAAACTCTGTTTTACATATTTACAACTGTAATCTTACTTTTGACCCACCTTGTATATACCAATGTGTGTGTTTGTCAGAGATACAAAGATTGTAAGGATGTCCAAAAAACATATAATTAGTTGTAAATTGATATATTAGATTCTCTACAAGAGTTTCATGTTTGAGATTTATGACTAATTTAATGATTAAAAATACAAGATAGTTATTGTGGTCTGAATATTTTATATCTGACTTAGTGTCTTAAGGCTTAGAGTATCTAATTCTATTTACACCGGAGCAGTTAATTAATCAGTGTTGGTTAAGTTTGGTTTAACACCCCCCAAAATTGAGAGGAAGGATGATAAAGAAGTGAAGAAAGAAAATGGGTTAGTAATTGCAGAATATGCATTCATCTTAGTTTTCATCTGTACCCAGTTTCTAATTATATACTTAATTTAATTTTCTCCCTGCTTTTGTAAGAACAATGTAGATTTAAATTATATTCCTTACTGTAAGCATCAGTGAATTAAAATGTTGAAATTATGGTTACACCAGTTTCTGGAAATAATTGCTTTAGTTTCAAAATTAAAAAAAATTAGAAGAAATTTAAAAATCTTTTTTTATTCAGCAAATATATATATATATATATATTTCAGCAAACAACATGCATTATAGACCAGGAACTATTCTAGGCTATAGGGTTATAGCAGTGAACAAAACAGATGTAAATCATGGCCCTCACAAACTAATAGGTAGAAAACAAAAGAAGTTAGTAATTTATCTATAGAAGATAGTGTTATGGAAAAAAATAAAAAGGTAAGAGAAATAGAGTAACAGATCAAAAGGGATTGAAATTTTACATAGTCTGGACAGGAAAGAATTATCCCCTAGATAGATATAATTTAGCAAACATTTAAAGGAAAAGAATTTATTGTTCCTGGTACTTTCAAACTATGGTCAAGTGTTCATATTTTCTTGATACTACTTTTCCTACCTATCTTTGTAAAAATAATATATTTCTTTTTATTGAAAATCTGTACCGTTTTTAAGAAGGGGGGGGGAGAGAGAGAGAGAAATGAGGCGGGGGACGGGAAGCATCAACTCTTAGTAGTTGCTTTTCCTTATGTGCCTAGACTGGGCAAGCCTGGGGTTTGGAACCTGTGACCTTAGCATTCCAGGCAAACACGTTATCCACTCGCCACCACAGGTCAAGCTGAACATATTTTTACTGTCAAATTTTATTTGATTTTATATTTATTTTTAAACCTATTAATTAATTAATTAAATTTTTACAGGGACAGAAAAAGAGATAGACAAGGACAGACGGACAGGAACGGAGAGAGATGAGAAGCATCAATCATCAGTTTTTTGCCGCGACACCTTAGTTGTTCATTTGATTGCTTTCTCACATGTGCCTTGACCGCGGGCCTTCAGCAGACTGAGTGACCCCTTGCTCGAGCCAGCGACCTTGGGTCCAAGCTGGAGAGCTTTTGCTCAATCCAGATGGGCCTGTGCTCAAGCTGGCGACCTCGGGGTCTCGAACCTGGGTCCTCCGCCTCCCAGTCCGATGCTCTATCCACTGCGCCACTGCCTGGTCAGGCTAAATCTTTTTATTTTTAAAATTTAACCCGGTTTCAAATGTCTCACTTAATATAACATCCTCTACCGAACACATTGTGCCCCTGTACCCCAAAGTCTCTTTCCATTTCCATTTCCCCCGTTACCCCTCATCCTACCTACATCCCCTCTTTTCCTCTGCTACTTGCTGCCCTGTAATCTATTTGTATCAATATGTTACCTTTAAATAATCTGGCTAATCATTTCACCTTTGATCCTCTTCCCTCATTCCACTTCCCTCTAACAGCTGTCCTGTTCCTTGTGATTCCACCTGTTTCTATGTTGTTCCTGTTTATTATATGTGTTCATTACATTCCACATGTAAGTGAGGTCATATGATATTTATCTTTCTCTGTCTGGCTTATTTCATTCACTATAATAATCTTCAGGTCCAATCATGCAGTCACAAAAGGTAAGATTTCCTCTTTTAATGGCAACATAGTATTCCATCGTGTGTGTGTGTGTGTGTGTGTGTGTGTTTATATATATCTACAATAAACATGGGGGTGCATATCTTCTTTTGAATCAGTGTTTTGGGGTTCTTAGGATATATTCCTAAAAGTCGGACAGCTGGGTCATAAGAAAGTTCCATATTTAATTTTGAGGAAACGCTATACTGTTTTCAATATTGACTGCACTGGTCTGTATTTCCAACAGCAGAGCAGGAGGGTTCCCTTTTTTCCACACCCTTGCTAACCAGCACTTGATGTTTGTTGATTTGTTAACGAGAGCCATTATGACAGGTGTGAGTTGGTATCTCAATGTGATTTTCATTTGCATTTCTCTGATGATTAGTGACAATGGGCACTTTTTCATATGCCTATTGGCCATCTGTGTGTCTTCTTTGAAGAAGTGTCTATTCAGGTCCTTTGCCCATTTTTTAATTGGATTGTTCACCTTCCTGATGTTGAGTTTTAGAAGTTCTTTATACATTTTGGTTATTAAACCTTTATCAGACGCATCAGTGAATATGTTCTCCCATTGAGTGGGTTGTCTTTTTGTTAATGATGTTTCAGTTTGATCTAGTTCCATTTGTTTACTTTGTCTTTTATTTCACTTGCCTGTAGAGATATATTGGCAAAAATATTAATACAAGAGCTATCAGAGAGTTTACTGTCTATGTTTTCTTTAAAGAATTTTATGGTTTTGTAAGTTACATTTAATTTTCATCCATTTTGAGTTTGTTTTTGTGAATTGTGTAAGTTGGTGGTCTAGTTTCATTTTTTTGCATGTACCTGCCCAATTTTCCCAACACCATTTATTAAAGAGACTGTCTTTATTTGATTGTATACCCTTGCCTTCTCTTGCATGGGTTTATTTCTGGGTTCTCTGTTCTGTTCCATTGATTTGTGTGCCTATTCTTATGTCAATACCAATTTGTTTTGATTATAATGGCCTTGTAATATACCATATTTACCCATGTATAAGATTCACCCTTTTTCGAAAAATTTGGGGTCTAAAATCTGGATGCGTCTTATACAGAGGTTGTAGATATTTTTACTTGCATTTCCCACTTTTTCGCACATGTTTTTGTGCTCATTGTTGTAGACAATCTGACACCAGCAGGAAGAGTGAAGAAACCAAATACAGGAGAAGTTTGTACCTGGGTGAAAAGATCTTGGGATAATATCAAAATTAAGATCATTGTCAAATCATTTAAGAAGTGTAGCATTTCAAATGTCATAGATGGAACTGAGGACGAGGCAATATATGAAGACAGTGATTATTCGTCACCAGACACAGATGAGGACAAGTCAATGGATGGGAGTTTTGACATTGATGAGGAGCTGTATGAATTTTATGATGAATAAAACTTGGATTCAGTAACTTTATGTAATACATATTTTTATTTTTCAAATTTCGGGCCCAAAATTAAGGTGCGTCTTATACATGGGGAAATATGGTAACTTGATATCAGGAAGTGTGATCCCTCTCACTTTGTTCATCTTCAAGATTGCTGAGGCTATTTGGGTTCTTTATTGGTTCCATATAAATTTTTGGAATATTAGATCTGTGAAGTATGCCATAGGTTTTAAAAATAGGAATTGCATTGAATCTATAGATTGTTTTGGTTAGTATGGACATTTTAATGATATTAATTCTTCTATCCATGAACACGGTATATGCTTCCATTTGTCTGTATCTTCCTCAATTTCTTTTTTTCAGTGTCTTATAATTTTCCAAGCACAAACCTTTTACTTTCTTGGTTAAATTTATTTCTAGGTACTTTATTATTATTATTTTAGTTGTAATAGTGAAGGAGATTGTTTCCTTAATTTCTCTTTCTGACAATTTATTGTTGGTATATAAAAATGTCACTGATTTCTGAAGATTAATTTTATATCCTGCCACTTTGCAAATTCATTAACAGGTCTAGTCATATTTTGATTGAGACTTTAGAGTTTTCTACATAGAGTATCATGTCATCACCAAATAATGACAATTTTACTTCTTTTCCAAAATGGATGCCTTTTATTTCTTCTTCTTATTTGATTGCTATGATTAGAACTTCCAAAACTATGTTGGATAAGAGTGGTAAAAGGGGACACCCCTGTCTTGTTCCTGATCTTAAGGGGATTACTCTTAATTTTGCCCATTTAGTATAATGTTTATCATATATGGATTTTATCATGTTGAGGCATGTTCCCTGTATTCCCACATTGCTGAGAGTTTTGACCATAAATCATTGCTGGAATTTATTGAATGATTTTTCTGCATCTATTGATATTATCATGTGATTTTTTTTGTCATTTTGTTTATGTGATGAATCATTTTTATTGATTTGCAAATATTGTACCAGCCTTGCCTCCCTGAAATAAATCCCACTTGATCATGATGTATGTATGATCTTTTAAATGTATTGCAGAATCTGGTTTGTTAATTTTTTTATTTTTATTTTTTACAGGGACAGAGAGAGAGTCAGAGAGAGGGATAGACAGGGACAGACAGACAGGAACGGAGAGAGGTGAGAAGCATCAATCATTAGTTTTTCGTTGCTGTCGCAACACCTTAGTTGTTCATTCATTGCTTTCTCACATGTGCCTTGACTGTGGGCCTTCAGCAGACCGAGCAACCCCTTGCTGGAGCCAGCGACCTTGGGTCCAAGCTGACTAGCTTTTGCTCAAGCCAGACGGGCCTGCGCTCAAGCTGGAGAGCTCAGGGTCTCGAACCTGGGTCTTCAGCATCCCAGTCTGATGCTCTATCCACTGCACCACCACCTGGTCAGGCTGGTTTGTTAATATTTTGTTGAGATTTTCAGTATCTATAACATCAAGGATACTGGCCTATAGCTTTTTTTCTTTGTGGTGTCTTGACCTGTTTTTGGAGTTAGGATAATGCTTGTCTCTTAAAATAAGCTTGGAGGTCTTTGCTCCTCTTGATTTTTTGTAATAGCTGGAGATGGATAGGTGTTAGTTCTTCTTTGAATATTTGGTAAAATTTGCCTGTGAAGCCATCTGGTCTAGGACTTTTGTTTGCTGAGAGTTTTTAGTTAGCTGTTTCAATTTCATTTGTTTTAATCACTTTGCTTAGGTTTTCTGATTCCTTCAGATCCAGTTTTGGAAGACTGTTATGTTTTTAGGAATTTATCCATTTTGCCTAGTTTGTCCAATTATTTGGCATATAGATTTAATAGTATTTTCTTACAATCCTTTGTATTTCTGTGATGTCAAGTTGTTATTTCTCCTCTTTAATTTTATTTATTTAGGTCCTTTTTCTTGATGAGTCTGATTAAAGGTTCAACAATCTTATTTACCTTTTCAAAGAACCAGCTCTTGGTTTCTTTGACCTTTTTTTTTTTTTTTTGTATTTTTCTGAAGTGAGAAGTGGGAGGCAGAGAGACAGACTCCCTCATGTGCATGACCAGGATCCATTCAGCATGCCCACTAGGGGGTGATGCTCTGCCCATCTGGGGTGATGCTCCATTGCAACCAGAGCCATTCTAGCACCTGAGGTAGAGGCCATGGAGCCATCAGCGCCTGTGCCAACTTGGCTCCAAAGGAGCCTTGGCTGTGGGAGGGGAAGAGAGAAGAGAGAAAGGAGAGGGGGAAGGGTGGAGAAGCAGATGGGCACTTCTCCTGTGGGCCCTGGGCAGGAACTGAACCCAGGACTTCTACACGCCAGGCTGATGCTCTACCACTGAGCCAACCAGCCAGGGGCTCTGCTCTGATCTTTATGATTTCCTTCCTTCTACTTCCTCTGGGCTTTATTTGTTGTTCTTTTCCTAGTTCTTTTAGGTGCAGGGTTAATTTTTTTGAGCCTTTTCTTGCTTCATAAGGTATGCCTGTAATGCTATGAACTTCCCTCACAGGACTGCTTTTGCTGTGTCCCATAGATTTTGGGTTGTTCTATGATCATTTTCATTTGTTTCAAGAAAATTTTTTATTTCTTCCTTGATCTCATTATTAACCCATTTATTATTTAATAACATGATCTTTAGCCTCCAAGTGTATGAATGTTTTTCAGTTTTTCTATTGTAGTTGATTTCTAGTTTCATTAAATTGTGGTCAAAGAATATGCCTGATATGATTTTAATATTCTTAAATTTATTAAGACTTGTTTTGTGTCCTAATATGTGGTCTATCCTAGAGAATGTATCACGAGCACTTGAAAATAATGTATATTCTGCTGCTTTGGGGTGAAGTGTTTTGAAGATATTAAATCCAGTCCATCTTGTGTGTCATTTAAGGCTGCTGTTTCTTTGTTAATTTTCTGTCTGGAAAATCTATCCATTGATGTTAGTGGAATATTAAAATCCCCTACTATTATAGTATTGCTATTGGTCTTGCCCGTTATGTCTGTCAAAATCTACTTTATATATTTATATGCACCTTATATCGGATGCATAAATATTTACAATGGTTCTATCCTCTTGTTGGATTGCTCCCTTTATTATTATGTAGTGACTTTCTTTGTCCCTTACTATAGCTTTAGTTTTAAAGGCTATTTGTCAGATATAAATATTGCTACCCAGCTTTTATTTCATTTCCATTTGCATAAAATATTCTTTTCTCTCCCTTCACTTTCAGTCTATGTCTATCTTTTGTTCTGAGGTGGGTCTCTTGTAGACAGAATACATATGGGTCTTGTTTTAGTATCCAAGCAGCTACCCTGTGTCTTTTGATTGGAACATTTAATTCATTTTTATCTAAGGTTATTATTGATATGTACTTATTTATTGCCATTTTATTCTTTAAACATATAATCCTGTTTCTCTTGATTTCAGTTTTCCTTTGCTCCTTTTATAGCAGGCCCTTTAACATTTCCTGCAGTATTGGTTTGGTTGTAATGAACTCCTGGAGCCTTTCTTTTTTTTTTTTTTTTGTCTGGGAAGCTCTTTATTTCTCTTTCAATTTTTTAATAATAGCTTTGCTGGATAGAGTAGTCTTGGTTGTAGATTCTTGTTTTGTATCACTTGGGATATTTCTTGCCATTTCTTTCGACCTTGAAGTGTTTCTGTTGAGAAGTCAGATGTCATCCTTATGGGGGTTCCTCTGTAGTTAATTGTTTTTCTCTTGCAGCTTTTAGTATTCTTTCTTTATCTCTTAATTTTGGCACTATAATTATGATGTGTGTTTGTGTAGGCCTCGTTAGGTTCATCTTTAATGGAACTCTCTGTGCGTTTTAAACTTGTGACTTTTTCCTTCCTCAGTTTAGGGAAGTTTTCAGGTATGATTTCTTCAAACAAGTCCTCTATCCCTTGTCTGTTCTCTTCTCCTTCAGGAGTCCCTAGAATGTGGATGTTGTTTTTCTTCATGTTGTCACAGAGCTCTCTTAGAGTTTCCTCAGTCTTTTAGAGCCTCTTTTCTTTTTGCTGCTCTGCTTCTGTTATCTTGTCCTCTAAATCGCTGATTCAATCCTCTGCTTTATCCAGCCTGCTATTGATTCTTTCTAGTGTGGTCTTCATTTCTGATATTGTATTTGTCACTTCTGTTTTTCATTATGATTTCAATGTCCTTTTTAATGCTTACTATCTCTTTAAGTTCTCACTGTGATCATCCATTCTTAGCCTAAGATCCTTGAGCATTCTAATAACCATTATTTTAAGCTCCACTTCTGGTAGTTTGGCCACTTCCATTTCAATTAGTTTTCTTTTTCTGGGGGTTTCTCCTGTTGTTTCACTTGGGTCATATTTCTTTGTCCGCCCATTTTGTCTTTTATTAGGTAGCTTATTTCTGACTTTCAAATATGTTGTGGCACATTTATGAGGAAGATGGGCTCAGTGGTACTGACCTCCAGGCCACCTGAGTTCATTACTCTAGGAATGCTTCTTGAGGGTGGTATTTACCCTCCTGTTGTATGTGAGTATTGAATGCAGTTGGCCTTTTTCTGTGGGTGGGATTATCATTTCAAGCTGGCTCTAAGGGACAAGCCTGATCACATGTATTAGAAGGTGTGTAGTGTCTGTTCTGTTGGGTTTATTTATTCTTTGCAGTGTCTGGTGCCTGCTACACTCCTCCTTTGGGTGTGCAACGTGTGTAGCTAGCCTAGTCTAGTACTGGTGCTGTCTGCTACCAACTACTGGTAGTGTGGGTTCTGGGGGTTCTCTTGGGCAGGGTTCAGGTATGGGTTGGCATCAGTAGTTGTTTCTAAGCCCCCATGGAGTATCTGTCTGGAGCTACTACTGTGTTCACTTTTTTTATGTATTTTCTGTGCCTGGGTAGTGTGGCCAACCTTTGTGTAAAAATCAGCTTTCTTCTGCTTAGAACTGACAGCAGCTCCATAAAAGGGCCCAAGCTCATAAGATTTGCTTTCACTTTCCAGCTGCTCCACCTCCTCTTGCAGCTGCCTGGTCTTCCCAAAGAGTTTTCTGGAGAAAGACTGTAGTGTGGGCTCAGATTGGCCTCATCCAACTAACCCCTCTATAGGTTGCAAGCTTGGTGGGTTAGGGCAGCTGAGGTTGGGAGTTTAAGGTTAGTGGGACCCCCTATTTCAGGGAAAGCTCCCCCTTGGTCAGGAGCTTAGTACAGGGAAAGTGGTCCCTATTCCAGAGCCTAATCTCCAAGACACTGCTGAATACATCAATTCTATTTCTATCCAGTGAGGTGAGCAGCAGGTTCAGATTCAGTGGGGCTGACAGTCCCCTCTATAGAAGTTCTTCCAGGTGGATAGCCCCTGGTCTCAGAGAGGATGACTGAGAGAGATCTGCCCTGGGGCTGATTGTATACTCCTCCTCTGGAGAATGTCTAAGCTTCTCATCCAATCCCAACAATATGCTCCAGGGAACCTACACCTTAAGTGTCCTTGCTCCAAGCCTCTCTCCCTTTCCTCGATAGAACCTAGCCCCATGGGGCAGGATATTTGGGACCTGAGCAATGTGATTGTGAAACTCCACCCTGTTCAATGTATATGAAAGCAGCTGTGCAGGTGTTGACCACAGAAAGTAGAATTCGCTTCAGCTCCATTGGGTGTCAGACCAGCCCTCCCTTAGGACTTGCCACCAGCAAGGGTAGTTAGGCCCTGCTCTGATGCTCTCCACAGGTGGCCACTGGATGTGTCAGCCCTGAACCATCCTGGAGATAACCTAGTGCAGACCAGTACAGGACACTGCCTGTGACTGGCACTCAGCAGACCTCTTAGAGCTACAAGCAAACCAGAGTCTTTGGCTGCCTCTGCTAGGTCCAGGTGCAAATGTAGATACCAAGCTGCAGACCTAGGCTGGCTTTTACCCATACTGCGTCAGGAGGCACATCAGCAAAAGGCCTAGGCTCCATGAAGTCCAGTGCCTGCTGCCTCTGTCTACTGGCTACTTGTTGGGCTTGGCCTCTAAGAAAATTCTCTGGTAGAGTCTAGAGTCTGGGGCAATTTAGGGATTAGGAAAGGTGGTGGGTGTGGCTCCTACCCCTTGGCCTCAGGTGTCAGTCAGTCCTGAATTTTTTCACAGACTTCAGTAGGGTGTGCCCCAAGGGGTCCAGTAGGTGTGGTCTCTGAGACCCAGAGATGTGGTCTGTCCACAGCCTGCACTGTTTCTACTGAATCTCCTGTGAGGAGAAAGCACCAGTCATAGTGTCGAGAGAGTGCAGAGTAAAGCTCTGACCTCAACGCCAGAAAACAGAGTCACTGATGCATCCCTTGCTTCCTGGCTTCAGTCAGAATGGCCCCAATCTCTATAGGGTGGGGCAAGAGAGATTCGTGAGGATGAGTCGGTTGCTTTTCCCCAGGTGGTACACAGAGGGGACTGCTCCACCCAAAAATGATGGTGACTGCAGCACTGGAGAATGACTCAGCACAGGGGTTCCAGTGGCCATCCCCCACAGTGTCTCTCCCTGGGCCACCAACTTCATACTCTCACGCAACTCTACTCCTCCCAGCCCTCCCTCCACTGGAGCCCCAGGTAGTGGCTGTAAAGGAGATTTTCTGTGCTGGCCCTTTAAGATGGATCCTGCATCTCTAAGAGCTCCTGTCTCTTTCTTACAGACAGAAACCTCGGCTCTTTTCATTACCAAATGCTATGGTGGTGCCTCTTCTGGGGCCTGGGGCTTTAGGCTGGGGTGCCAATCCTGGAGCTTAGGACCCTCACCTCTCAGGGCAAACATCCCTATAGATGCAAGTCCCTCTGGACCCTCCACCGCTGCTCACTCCTGGGTGCGGGGAAGCCCTTTTTGCATCTCTACCCTTCCTCCCAGTCTCAATGTGGCTTCTTCTATGACTCTTTGGTTATGACCTCCTTTTCATTTAGCCCAAAGTTGGTTTTTCAAGATGATTTCTCTTTTATTATTATTTTATTAAGGGAGAAGTGGGGAGGCAGACAGACTCCCACATGCACACTGACCAGGATACATCTGGCAAGCCCCCTACCCAGCAATGCTATGCCCATCTGGGGCTACTGCTCCATTGCTTGGCAACCAAACCATTCTAGTGCCTGTGGCAAGGCCATAGAGCCATCCTCAGCACCCGGGCCAACTTGCTCGAACCATCTGAGCCATGGCTGCAGGAGGAGAAGAGAGAGAGAGAGAAAGAAAAGGGAGAGCTGAAGAAGCAGATGGTCACCTCTCCTGTGTGCCCTCACTAGGAACTGAACCCTGGACTTCCACATGCCAGGCTGATGCTCTACTGCTGAGCCAACCAACCAAAGCCGATTGTTCTTAAACTTAGTTGTTATTCAATTTGTTCCTGGGAGGTGGCAGTTGGGACCTCTGCGTACTCTGTCAACCTCTTGGAATCCTTGCCAAATTTTATTTAATTATCCATTATCATGAAAAACCATTAATACTTTTGATTTTGAGTTAACTTAAAAATAAGCCATCTCCTGCTGTACTTTTAAACACAGCTTTAAATAAAAGTTGAATAAAAATTTTCTTAAGCTAGATAAAAAAAATACTAAATACCAATTTTAAAATTTATTAAAAATAGCAATTTGAATAAATATTCAAGACTCATTCTGAAAATAAAAGTTATATGAACTTACAATGATATAAAGAATTTACTATTCAAACATTAACTATTCTATAATAAAAGATCAATGTACTTACTTTAAATGTTGGTGAGAGATAATTTTTTAGGAACCAGAATTTCACTGGTGTTTTGGTGTTACGTAAAACAGAAAGCATCATAATCCTATACAAAAGAACATTAAACCCACTAAGTTAACATTAGTAGTTCATTCTACTTTTCATAAGGTTTTTAAATATTTAAATGTATTAATTTAAGTTTTTCACTCTATATAATGAAGAAACAGACTGAAGGACCTTCAAATGTCTGGTTGCTTATCAAGTATGTAATGTATAAGAATATATATTTAGAGAGGGTTCCTGAGCTATGATGGTTTCACTTATGAATTTTTGACTTTACAATGATATGAAAGTGATACACATTTAGCAGAAACCATATTTCCAATTTTGAATTTTGATCTTCTCTTGGGATGGTAGTATATGGTTTGATACTTTCTCAGGATGCTGGGCAATGGCATGACATGATTTTGTCTAAGTATGTAGGCTAATGTAAGTGTTCTGAGCACATTATGGTAAGCTGGGTCAAGCTATGATATTGAATAGGTTAGGTACATTAAATGCATTTTTGAATTACAGTATTTTTCAACTTATAAAGGGCTTACTGGGATATAACCCCATCATAAGATGAGGAGCATCTGTACACATATACTTGATATAGACTAAATTGGTTGCTTTTTGTATAAGCTGAAAAAGAAAGAAGCTAGTCTGAAACAGTCTTGATGAGCTGAACTACAGTCTAATATTGACTATTCTACTGTGTCCTTAATATCCAGTGTGAAAAACTTCAAGAGTTGAATGACATGTCTATATTGATAATTCACTAGACAGGGCACTTGTTTTGCTATTTTAGACCTCTGATTGGAGAAGATACAGATATATTTGAAGTTCCACATCATAAGATATAAACACACATTCTAATATTTTTGAGGCATTCTCTGTGATCCTTCTATATAAACAGTTAAAAGAGAAACAGTCGTTTGTAGTTCGTAAATATGCTTTCCTCCTCTCACTGTCGCCTCCTCATCTTACTTTTTTAAATAAAACAAGGCATTTCTTCCTCAGAATATATACTTTTATCACTTATGTTGTTACAAAAAACATTCATTTTCTAGTTTGAAAGAACATCAGTGCTTTAAATCAATAAAACTCATAAAATTTCACTATGTTTAAAAAAACTTTCCTCATAATTTTAGATTAAAAAAACAAATTGCATAGTTACTATTTGGGAAAAAAAGAAGTTTAAAAAAGGAAAAATATACATTTGCTTGTCCACACATATCTTTTGAAAATAATATTGGTTGCCTGTGGAAAAGAGAACTGGGTATCAAGAAAATAGAAGTCGGAAATGTTTTTCACTGTACATCATTTTATTCTTTCAAACTTTGAAAATTCTTTTTGAACTAAGTAAATGTATTAATTTAAAAAATATTAGATAAAAAAATACCTACCTTAAAAAGCGTTCATATAAATGGCCAGAAGCAACTGAGAAAATGTTCAGAACGTCTGTTTCCTTTCTGTCTTTTCCTTTACTCAAACCTCTTGTGAAACTTGGAATAAAAAAGTAGAAAGTAACAGTTTCTAAATACATACCTGCAAACTTTACATATCTAAATACTAAATTTGATAAGCAACAGAAACAGGAATGCCTTTCAAAGTAAAGTTATTATACTGAAACAAGTTCTAAAACAAATGAATTATCAATAGTAAAATATATGACACTATAACAAAGTTTTTAGGCTTTTTAAAAATTTAAAACATAGAATGCAATTATATTGTCTCTAGGTTAATGAGGTAATATCTTTGAATCTGAGTTACAAATATTTTGAGAACATAGAATGAGTAATAGCAAGCCATGGCCGTATATAACATACTGAGATTTTAAACAGGCCAATAGAGAGGGAAGAAACAGAATGTAAGCATGTAACTACAGCACTGCAAGAGTTTTCCTGTGGTCAAAGGCAGTCCCTTGCGTGCTGGTGACATGGCTTCCCTGGGATAAAATGTTATAAAAGGTGTCAACAGTGTAGAGCTCCTCTGGCCAGTCAGTCATCACTTCGCGCAGACTCCGGAGGTCTGTGCTTTGGGAGCACATCCACGAGGAACAAGAGAGCGCCAGGAGCCACATTCACCCACTGGCTCCTTCTGAGCTCAGCTGTCATTTCCACAACGTTATGGATCCACACCAACCTTTTATTATTATTTTATTTTTTATTTTTTTTTATTTACAGGGACAGAGGGAGTGTCAGAGAGAGGGATAGATATGGACAGACAGACAGGAACGAAGAGAGGTGAGAAGCATCAATCATTAGTTTTTAATTGCCGTTGCAACACCTTAGTTGACATTGATTGCTTTCTCACGTGGGCCTTGACGGCAGGACTTCAGCAGACCGAGCAACCCCTTGCTGGAGCCAGCGACCTTGGGTCCAAGCTGGCGAGCTTTTGCTCAAGCCAGATGGGCCCGCACTCAAGCTGGCAAGCTCGGGGTCTCGAACCTGGGTCTTCTGCATCCCAGTCCTACACTCTATCCACTGAACCACCGCCTGGTCAGGCACACCAACCCTTTTCTATGCCCCACTTCATATACAAAAGTGACTGAAACTTTTATTTAAGGGTTTCATAACGTATAATTTCTTATTTTTCCGTCTATCTAAAATTTTTATTTAATTAAAAATCTCATTTTTACACGCAAAGATATTTAAAATGACTAAAATTTGGAAAACTAAACAATCATCATGGGATATATTTTGCCAAATAAAAATTATGACAGAAATATTTTTCAAATTTTTCCTTGTAGTAATCTCCCAAACAAGAAAAACACAGATTGAATCAGTGGGGAAACAATCACTCTAAATCAGGATAAGACAAAGATTTAAAAAAGTAAGAGCAATATAGTATACATAATATTTTTATACAGGGGGTCCTCGGGTTACGACAGTCTCAACATATGACCTTTCAAGTTTACGACACTCACTCCCATTAAAAACTTAAAAATATTGAGACATGAGCATTTCAGCTTACTCTGTTAGCATTGTACTTACAGACTACGTGGGCGAACTAGTCTGGTTGTTTATGGCGGAAGAATAAGCAATACAGTGGACAGTACAGTATATTTATGTCCTTTTCCTTTTCCTGCGGCTTAGTTTTATGTTCTGGATTATAATTTTACAACTGTGTTAGGATAGGTAAGTGACTTAGATTAGGGCATGTTTCAATTTACCAAAATTTGGGTTATGTTACTGTCGTAGGAACAGAACTGTGTTGTAACCTGAGGACCTCCTGTATTTGGAAGAGCTGCCACCTCTATAACAAAGCATTGTTTTGTTTTTGGTATTCTTTCTGTATAGCAAGTTGCTATGCTATAGATTTAAGTTATCTTTATTCATTTTTAGCTCTTCCTCTGGCTTTAATAGAATCTTATGGACAAACCCTCTTTAAATGTTCTGATTCTGCTTCATTATCCCCCTGTCAAATGTACTTACTCTTTACATCATCTCAAAACGAGTGGGTCTGAGCCTTTCTCTACAGAAACTACTTCAGTGAATATACTGTCATAATGGCATGATTCTTCTTTTCAAACAAGGAGTCAACTATTGAGAAAGAGGCCTACACTAGGCAAAATCCAAACTGATGGGAGTGCTTTTGATTGGTATAACAAAATCTGCTTAGGTTGTTGAATCTATTTGGCTTAAGGTTTCTATTTCTTAGCCTTGACCAAAAAAATTAATGATTCTTTATCGCAGTCAAATTAAGTTCAAATCTCTAAAATGAACTTTCAAAATTCTCTACAATGTGAACCTACAGCAGCTTTTGTTTTTGTCTGCTTAACATCCTTCACACTTCAATAATAACCTGGTATTTTGAAGGGAAAGACATTCCTCCTCCAATTTCATTCTGTGAAGTTTAGGTGGAATAGGCCTTCCCATTGGCCCTAGAGATAGGCATATGACCCAAACATGGTCAGTCACAGCGATCAGTTCAGTTTGGGGCACATGGCTACATCTGGACCAATAAGTCAGCCTTGGAACTTCTACTGGTACTATTTGGAAAGAGGCAATCTCTTCCCATTAAAGATGGCAAACTTTTCCTTATAAAAGTTTATCTAAAAGTGAAGGAAGCACAGATAACAAAACTAAGAGATGAAAAGAGTTTCTAGACCATATCACCTGAATACCCAAAGCCAGCTCTACTCTTGGACTCTATAGATATGAGTCAATATATTATTTTGATTAATAATATAGGTCCTGCCTGACCAGGCAGTGCCCCAGTCAATAAAATGTAGACCTGGGACACTGAGGTCCCAGGTTCAAAACCCTGAGGTCACCAGCTTGAGCGCAGGCTCATCCAGCTTGAGTGTGGAGTTGCCGGCTTGAGTGCGTGATCATTGACATGATCCCATGGTAGCTGGCTTGAGCCCAAAGGTCACTCTGGCTTGAGCAAGGGGTCACTGGCTCAGCTGGAGCCCCCTAGTCAAGGCACAACGGAGAAGTGATCAATGAACAAAGTGCTATAAAAATGAGTGGATGCTTCTCATATCTTTCCCTTCCTGTCTCACTAAAAAAAGAAGAAGAAGAAGAAGAAGAATATAGGTTCCAACCTTATTTATAGATGCCCTATTATATTCACTGTACCAGCTAACTCAGGCTACTTTCCGTTCTTTGAGTAACACACCCAAATATCATATAACCAGGTACCTTCAATCCATCCTCAACTTTTGAAAACCTGATTATCTTTTTTTTTATATATATATATTTTATTATTATTAATTCTAATGGGGTGACATCAACAAATCAGGGTACATATGTATAATGAAAATATCTCCAGGTTATCTTATCATTCAATTGTGTTGCATACCCATCACCAAAAGTCAAATTGTCCTCTGTCACCTTCTATCTGGTTTTCCCTGTGTCCCTCCCCTCCTCCCTATTCCACTCTTCCCTCCCTCCCCCCATCCCATAACCACCACTCTCTTGTCCATGTCTCATATTCTCACTTTTATGTCCCACATATGTATGTAATCATGCTGTTCTCAGTTTTTCTTTTTTTCTGATTTACTTATATCACTCCGTATAATGTTATAAAGGTACATCCATTTTGTTATAAATGATCCGATGTCATCGTTTCTTATGGCTGAGTAGTATTCCATAGTATATATGTACCATAGCTTTTTAATCCACTCATCTTCTGATGGACACTTGGGCTGGTTCCAGATCTTCGCTATTGTGAACAATGCTGCCACGAACATGGGGGCGCATTTCTTCTTTTCGAACAGTGCTATGGTATTCTTAGGGTATATTCCTATAAGTGAGATAGCTGGGTCAAAAGGCAGTTCGATTTTTAATTTTCTGAGGAATCTCCAAACTGTTTTTCACAGTGGCTGCACCAGTCTGCATTCCCACCAGCAGTGCAGAAGGGTTCCCTTTTCTCCACATCCTCGCCAGCACTTATTCTGTGTTGTTTTGCTGATGAGTGCCATTCTGACTGGTGTGAGGTGATATCTCATTGTGGTTTTAATTTGCATTTCTCTAATGATTAGTGATGTTGAGCATTTTTTCATATGCCTATTGGCCATCTGTATGTCCTCTTTGGAGAAATTTCTATTCATTTCTTTTGCCCATTTTTTGATTGGGTTGTTTGTCTTCCTGGTGTTGAGTTTTATAAGTTCTTTATAAATTTTAGTTATTAACCCCTTATCAGATGTGCTGTCGAATATGTTCTCCCATTGTGTGGTTTGTCTTTTTATTCTGTTCCTATTGTCTTTAGCTATGCAAAAACTTTTTAGTTTGATATAGTCCCATTTGTTTATCTTGCCTTTTATTTCAGTTACCCGTGGAGATAAATCGGCAAATATACTGCTGCTACAGATGTCGGAGAGCTTGCTGCCTGTTTTCTTCTAAGATGCTTATGGTTTCACAGCTTACATTTAAGTCTTTTATCCATTTTGAGTTTGTTTTTGTGAATGGTGTAAGTTGATGGTCTAGTTTCATTTTTTTGCAGGTAGATGTCCAATTTTCCCAATACCATTTGTTAAAGAGGCTGTCTTTACTCCATTGTATGTTCTTTCCTCCTTTGTCAAATATCAGTTGTCCATAAAGCTGTGGGTTTATTTCTGGGTCCTCTGTTCTGTTCCATTGATCTATGTGCCTGTTCTTATGCCAGTACCAGGCTGTCTTGAGTATAATGGCCTTATAGTAAACCTTGATATCTGGAAGAGTGATACCTCCTGCTTTATTTTTTCTTTTTAAGATTGCTGAGGCTATTCGTGTTCTTTTTTGGTTCCATATAAATTTTTGGAATATGTGTTCTATATCTTTGAAGTATGTCATTGGTATTTTAATTGGTATTGCATTGAATTTATAAATTGCTTTGGGTAATATAGACATTTTAATGATGTTTATTCTTCCTAACCATGAGCACGGTATATGTTTCCACTTGTTTGTATCTTCCTTGATTTCTTTTATCAATGTTCTATAATTTTCCGAGTACAAGTCCTTAACTTCCTTGGTTAAATTTACTCCTAGTTACTTTATTTTTTTGGCTGCAATAGAGAAGGGGATTGTTTCCTTAATTTCTTTTGCTGACAGTTCATTGTTGGTATATAGAAATGCCTCTGATTTCTGAGTATTAATTTTATATCCTGCTACCTTGCTGAATTCATTTATAAGGTCCAGTAGTTTTTTGACTGAGACTTTAGGATTTTCAATATACAATATCATATCATCTGCAAATAGTGACAGTTTTACTTCTTCTTTTCCAATTTGGATTCCTTTTATTTCTTCTTCTTGTCTGATTGCTGTAGCTAGGACTTCCAGAACTATGTTGAATAAGAGTGGTGAAAGGGGGCATCACTGCCTGGTTCCTGATCTTAAGGGGATTGCTTTTAATCTTTGTCCATTTAGTATGATGTTTGCTGTCGGTTTATCGTAGATGGCCTTTATCATGTTAAGGAATGATCCCTGTATTCCCACTTTACTGAGAGTTTTGAGCATGAATAGGTGCTGGATTTTATCAAATGCCTTTTCTGCATCTATTGAAATTATCATGTGATTTTTGTCCTTCCTTTTGTTTATGTGATGAATCACATTGATTGATTTGCGAATATTGAACCAGCCTTGCCTCTCCAGAATAAATCCCACTTGATCGTGGTGTATGATTTTTTTCATATATTGCTGGATCCGGTTGGCTAATATTTTGTTGAGAATTTTAGCGTCTAAATTCATCAGGGATATAGGCCTATAATTTTCTTTCTTTGTGTTGTCTTTGCCCGGTTTTGGGATCAGAATTATGCTCGCCTCATAAAAGGAGTTTGGAAGTCTTCCTTCCTCTTGAATTTTTTGAAATAGCTTGAGAAGGATAGGAGTTAGTTCTTCTTTGAATTTTTGATAGAATTCACTTGTGAAGCCATCAGGCCCAGGACTTTTCTTTTTGGGGAGTTTTTTGATAACTGTTTCGATCTCATTTGTTGTAATTGGTCTATTTAGGTGTTCTGATTCTTCCAGATTGATTTTTGGAAGGTTATATGATTCAAGAAATTTGTCCATTTCACCAAGATTGTCTAATTTTTTGGCATATAGTTCTTCATAGTATTTTCTTACAATGCTTTGTATTTCTGTTATGTCCGTTGTTATTTCTCCACTGTCCTTTCTAATTTTATTTATTTGAGTCCTCTCTTTTTTTCTTGGTGAGTCTAGTTAAAGGTTCATCAATCTTGTATATCTTTTCAAAGAACCAGCTTCTGGTTTCATTGATCCTCTGTATTGTTTCCTTAGCCTCTATGTCATTTATTTCTGCTCTGATCTTTATTATTTCCTTCCTTCTACTTGTCTTGGGTTTTATTTGTTGTTGTTTTTCTAGTTCTTTTAGATGCAGGGTCAGGTTGCTTATTTGAGCTTTTTCTAGCTTCTTATGATATGCCTGTAGTGCAATAAACTTCCCTCTCAGAACTGCTTTTGCTGTGTCCCATAAATTTTGAGTTGATGTATGCTCATTATCATTTGTTTCTAGAAACTTTTTTATTTCTTCTTTGATCTCATTGTTAATCCATTCATTATTTAATAACATGCTATTTAGTTACCAAGTGTTTGAGTATTTTTCAGTTTTTCTTTTGTTGTTAATTTCTAGTTTCATGGCATTGTAATCAGAGAAAATGCTTGATATGATTTCAATCTTCTTAAATTTATTGAGACCATTTTTGTGTCCTAACATGTGGTCTATCCTAGAAAACATACCGTGGGCGCTTGAGAAGAATGTATATTCTACTGCTTTAGGGTGAAAAGTTCTGAAGATATCTATTAAATCAAGTTGATCTAGTGTCTCCTTTAAGTTTGCTATTTCTTTATTAATTTTCTTTCTTGAGGATCCATCCAGTGTTGTTAGAGGGGTATTGAAATTCCCTACTATGATAGTCTTGCTGTTAATCTCACCCTTTATATCCATCAAAGTCTGCTTTATGTATGTCGGGGCTCCTATATTTGGTGCATAAATATTTATAATAGTTATATCTTCCTGTTGAATTGTTCCCTTTATCATTATGTAGTGTCCTTCTTTATCTCTTACTACATAGCCATTTTGTCAGATATAAGTATTGCTACCCCTGCTTTTCTTTTATTTCCATTTGCATGAAATATTTTTTTCCATCCTTTTACCTTCTGTCTATGTGCATCTTTTGTTTTAAGGTGTGTCTCTTGTAGACAGCATATGTATGGGTCCTGTTTCTTTATCCATGCAGATACCCTATGTCTTTTGATTGGATCATTTAATCCATTTACATTTAAGGTTATTATTGATATGTAGTTGTTTATTGCCATTTTATTTTTTAAAGCTGTATTCTTCTTTTGCTCTATTCATTCCTCCCTTTATACTGTTCACAAGAGGCCCCTTAGTATCTCTTGCAGAATTGGTTTGGTTTTTATGAATTCCTTGAGGCTTTCTTTTTCTGGGAAGCTCTTTATTTCTCCTTCAATTTTAAACGTTAGCCTTGCTGGATAAAGTAGTCTTGGTTGTAGGTTCTTGTTCTGCATTACTTTGATTATATCTTGCCATTCCCTTCTGGCCTCTAGTGTTTCTGTTGAGAAGTCCGATGTCATCCTTATGGGGGCTCCTTTGTAGGTGATAGTCTTTTTTTCTCTAGCAGCTTTTAAAATTTTCTCTTTATCACTTAGCTTTAGTATTTTAACTATGATGTGTCTTGGTGTAGATCTTTTTGGGTTTCTCTTTAATGGAGTTCTGTGTGCTTCTTGAACGTGGGGAATGTTTCCCAGCTTTAATTTAGGAAAGTTTTCTGCTATAATTTGATTGAACAAAGTTTCCATTTCCTGTCCTCTCTCCTCTTCTTCAGAGACCCCTATGATGCGAATGTTGTTTCTCATCATGTTGTCACAAAGCTCCCTTAGAGTTTCCTCACATTTTTTGAGTCTCTTTTCCTTTTTCTTCTCTGCTTCTGTGCCTTTGTTTATTGTGTCCTCTAACTCGCTGATTCGATCCTCAGCGTGATTCATCCTGCTTTTAATTCCTTCCATTGTGGTCTTCAGTTCTGATACTGTATTTGTCATTTCTGTCTGATTCTTTTTTATTATTTCAATTTCGTTTTTTATACTTGTTATCTCTTTATTTAGGTATTCATAATGACTATCCATTGTTGCTCTAATTTCTTTGAACATCCTAACTATCATTATTCTAAATTCTGCTTCTGGTAATTTGGTTATATCTGGTTCATTCAGGTCCTTCTCTGGGGATTTCTATTGATTCATTTGGTTTGCATTCCTCTGCCTGCCCATTTTGTCTGTGTATAAGCAAGTTGTGGCCACTGGAGTCCAGTAGGTGTTGCCTTAGTGTTCTCTAGGTGTGGTCTGTCTGCAGGCCCCCCACCCCCTCTGCCGGTGCCTTGGGTGGTTGGGTATGAGCGTTGCCAGCGCTGGCCCACTGTGGCTTTTGCTGTGATTTCTGCCTCTCCTCCGCGGGAGGGGCTGTCACTGAAGTCACAAGCCTTAGCACCAAGGGTAGAGGTGAGCACCTTTGCTCAGCTGCGGACCCAGCCTATTTCCGGACTTCCGCCCAGAACCCGCACTAAGAGCCTGCTCACCACAGTTTCGTGGGTTGGGTGGGGCTTTTGACGTGCTCTCAGCTGTGAGCCTTTGCCCGTCCGGAGATTTACCCCGCCCTCGAGGCCAGGGCCCTTCTGCGCAGGGTCCCAAACCCAGGTTTTTTGGGTCGGGCATGTTTGCTGGCTTCCGCTCAGCTGCGTACTTCCGCTTGTCCCGGACTCTACCCTGCCCCGGCATTCGGAGCCCGCTCGTGCATGTATGAATGCAATCCGGGGTTTCTCCGGCCAGGCGGGGATAGTAGCGTGAGCTCAGCTGCGAGCTTCCACTTGTCTCGGGGTCTACCCCGTTCCTGCGTTCGGAGCCCGCTCGCGCACGTATACTGGCAAACCGCGGTTTCTCTGGCCCGGGAGGGGGGGGCTGGTAGCGTGAGCTCAGCCTCAAGCCCCTGCACGTCCCTGGTCCTAGCCCGGTCCCCGTGGTCAGGGCCGGCTTGCGCAGGGTCACAGAGCAGATTTCTGCTCGTTCCTGGTCTCCCACTTTGTCCCCGTAAGTCGGATTAAAGGCAGGCCCGCAGCTTCCGGACCGCTTTCGCGCGTCCCCTCCGACCTTGCTGGGCTAGACCGAGCTCCCACCGGCTTGGCCTCTGCCCACGCCGACAGAACCGCGTTTCAGCGTCCTCTCGCCCCAAACCCTTCAGCAACCCTCAGCAGAGTAGGAAGGGACCTAATACTCCACACTGTAGGCCTGGGAGCTCCCTCTCTTGTTTCACAGCTCAATACTGTCCAAACGCCTCTTCTAGGCTCTGGGACTGCAGGCTGGGGCTTGGTTCCTGGGACCCAGATCCCTCCCTCTCCGCCAAACTTTCCTCCTGCCACGCGGTCTCTCCAGGCTGCCGTTTGCTCCGGGGAGCTGGGCAGCCCTCTTGGCGTTTTCGCTATTCCTACCAGTCTCAATGTGTCTTCTTCAGTGTTCCTTGGTTGAAGAGTTCACTTAGTTTAGTTCATAGTTGGTTTATCCAGATGATGGTTCTTTAAATTGAGTTATAATCCACTTTGGTTCTGGGAGTTGGAAGTTGGTACATCTGCCTACTCCGTTGCCATCTTGCTTCCCCTGATTATCTTTTTAAACACATCTTAGTCCACTCTTCTCCAAGGAGTCTTTTCATGGAGTCTTTTCTGAGTTTCCTCATAAATAGATATAGTCCTTCTCCTTCTTGGTTTGTAGAGCACTTTATTTCCAGCTATCTTATAGCTCTAGTTTCCCATCTTGTATTATTAAAGTTTCTGTATCTATCTTATCCGTCCTAGCGGAGAGGATCTGTGCTTCACTTAAATGTTTACCATCTGCTGGGTTTCCATACACTAGATTCCTGACGGATGCACAGTTACGTCTTAAAGTATTCATTAGCAATTACCTTTTAATGGAATCCCACATTCCTTTTCCTCTTTTTTCACCTCTATCAGTAAGGATATCTTCCTTAATTTTGTCTGGCTTTTTTTCTACCTGGATAGCATGGTAACAAAACAAAAATTAGTATTTTGCAGCTTTAAATATTATGCTGCATGGTTAGAAAGTGAAAATCATTGGGTAGGGTGACCATTGTAAATCTAAAAGAGTTGCAGGAAATGAAGCCAGAGAATATCTTAGTACATTATAGACACTATCTGGTCTGAACTATCAGTTCAATCCCTTGTTTTTAGTTCTTTTGGTTGTTAGCTCCATTTTGCTAAATACTGTGCTTATATTTGTATGTACTGATTTATAAATTTTAAATATATCTGCCAGCATATCTGAATCCATAATGTTTTGTTTTGACATTCCTCATTCCTCATGATGGCAGATGAGCAGCTCCCTTTTACTTCCCTTACCCTTTTTGTTTGGAAGTTTTGATGATAATATGTTTATTATTCGTTCTTCTATCAAGTATTTTTTTAAAAAACTTTAAATAATATTTACATCTCTGTTTTCTATTCCAATAACTTCAAAGTTTCACTTTCATACTCTTGTTTATAAGGATACTAGCGTCACTACCTTTTCCCTTTACCTCCCAACTTACATTAGCTAAACATCTTTATCATTGTAAATATAGATAATATTTTCATTTAGTCTGGCAAAGATCATTTGCACTTTGTTATGTTTATTCTCCATCTTGGAAATCAGTAAATAGTGCTTATTGTGACAAGGTGAATACCAGTCACTGAAAAGTCTGCAAGGCTACTGCAGTTATATTTCCTTTGTAGAGTTACAGTAACACAACCACTGTACCACTTGTAAGAGACATGCCAGTTCAAATGGATTCTGCTTTTTCATATTCTACCAATAGCGAAGTATTTTTTGGAACTTTTTTGTATTTTTTTCTAGTGGTGAGTTTTATTTCTTCTTTACCACCTACCCCAATATTTTCCATTCAACTACTCATGTTAGTTGTCTAGAATTCCTGTCTTCTGGAAGGCATTTTTCTTGGAGCTCAATAATTAACTGCCTGTTTATTTCTAGGCCTTCTTTGCTTTAATTTTCAGATTAATGTCATCATTTCCTGAAATACTTATCTTCCTCTTTCTTGGTCTTCACCTTCACTATTCTGGCCAGTAACTTCAAGAAAGGGATGTTAAGAATAATGTTCCTAAATCCTCACACTTCAGAGAACAACTTTACTTGTTTTCAGATTTGATTAAGAATGTGGCTAAAGAATCCTAGAATCAAAATAATTTTCCTCGAGAAGGTGAAGGGATTAGTGAAATTATATATATATATAACATATAGATACAGATAACAGGACAGCAAATCTCGAAGGGAAGGAGGGGCAATGGGGAACACAGGGGTGGGGGTGAGGAAGTTATACTGAGTGGGACACTTGAATTCATGTTAACACAATAAATTAAAATTAATAAAAAAATTAAAAAAAATTTTCCTTAAAACATTAAAGGTTTTGTTTTGCTGTCTTGCATCATCCATTTTGAAAGTGAAATGTCTGATGCTAGTGCTAGGTTTATTCTACTGCAATGACCAGACTTTTCTCCTTGATAAGTTACTGTGATCTTATTTGGGCCATTTTCACTCATTTGAGTTTGAGGACCATTTTGACACAAACATTTTCTCTTTTTCTTCCTTCTAGAATTTCTATTAGCAGGCTACTGAAGTTGATGGGCTAACCCTCAATGCTGCTTATCTTTTCTTCCCCCATTTTTTGTTCTTTTTGTGTGATACTAAGAGCTGAATGGTGAGGGAATAAAACTGTACTACTTAAAAACAACTGAAGGACCCAGGTATGAGGCTGCAGAATGGCTGACCCCCAAAGATTTGATGGTGATGATGAGAGACTTAGATCTGCTCTCTACTGTGGACTAATAGGTCAAATTACAACCAATACATAAGAATGCAAAATTCAGCTTAAGAAAAAGAACACTTAAACAGTTTTTCAATGGTCAGAGATTAAATTGCATCTACTCTCTCCTCCCCAACAGAATTTCTCTCCTGTTTGCGGGGCTAAGACCAAATTTGATGAAACGTTGGTTGTAAAGGGCTGGGACTTAATATCTTAAGATGCTCATCTGGATTTTGTGGGGATTTTCATCTGGAATGGCCAGAAGGAAATGCATTCAAAGAGAGAATATAAGTTATTATTAAGAAAGGAAGTCAAGAACAGAGAAGAAAGAGTAGCAAAGAAAAGTCTGAGCAACATGTATAACTGATCACAGGATCAAGAGCAAAGGCAGTTAGGAATAAATTATGATATGGGATGCAAGGTAAAATCTAATGATGTAGTTTAAAATCTAGGCACTATATAAAGCAAGAGGTTTGGTAGCCTACTGTTATTGGATCTTAGACATTCCAACCAAATGGGTATTTCCTAGTTATCACGGGATATTGATTTCTGCTCTGCATTGTAGACAGAGGACATACTCTGCATGATTTCATTCTTCTGAAATTTGTTAAAACTTGCTTTTCAACTAAATGTAAAGCTAATATTCTTCTGTAAAACTAATTTTTATTAATGTTTTCTGTGTGTTTGAAAGACTGTTCATTTGGTAATACTGGATTTTGTGTTCCATATTCATCCATTAGGTCAAGATTTATAGTCACACTGTTCAAATCTTCCGTATTTCTATTGATTTTTTCATCTGCTTGTTATATCAAGTACTAAAAAATGTGTGTTAAAACATCCCAAACATGACAGAAAACTGTCAGTTTCTCTTTGTAATCCTATTTGTTTTAAATGCAAAATTACTTTTATCTCTAGTAATGTTATTTGTCTCATTGTCCAATATCTCTATTAGTATAGCTATACAAGCTTTATTTTAGCATTGGCCTACTAAACTTTTGCCACACTTGTATTTTATTTACATCATCACCCTGAAGCTGTATTCTTATGTACTAGATGTGCTTACTGCAAACAATATACAGTGTGTCCGTAAAGTTATGGTGCACTTTTGACTGTGTGACCGGTCAAAAGTGCACCATGACTTTACGAACACACTGTATATAGTTGGTATTTAAAAAATTCCTGTATGAGGATCTTTGTCTTTAGTTAGAACATTTTGCCCATTTATATTTAATTGAATAGTATTAACTTCTGGCTATTTTGTGCTTTTTCTATGTATCATATGTTTACTTTACATCTCCTTTCTTAGTTCACTTATATTGATTTGTTTCACTTTATTTTTCCTCTTTACTATGACATTGTGCTTTATCTCTATTCTCTTAGTACTTAAAAATTACAAAAATAGTATTTGTTCTAAGGTCTCAAAGTAATCATTACCCTTACCCTGGTCAATATAAGAACTTTATATATTATTGTAAATAACCTTAGTTCTTAAGGTTTAATGCTGTTATTATAGTTTTTAATTATATATATATTTAAATACCTCACAAGACATTTACTGTTTTATATATTTACTGCTGATAACTTATCAATATATATTTGCCATTTTTATCCTCCATTCTTTTTTAAGTTCAGACCTTCCATGTGAGATAAATATTTTCCTGTCTGAGGTACATCTTTTAGAATTTCATTTAGTATGAGTGTGCTGATGGCAAATTCAGTTTTTAATTTTTCTGAAAATACCCGGTTTTTATGGTTCCTCTTGAAAGATACCTTTTCAGGGTAAATTATTTTAGGTTGGCATTTGTTTTTCTATTCAGTGCTTTTAAATATTATTCCAGTATCTTCTGGCTTTCATTGTTACTACTGAGAAATAACTGTCAGACTATAGCTCTTTAAAGGTAATTTTTTTTCCTTCTGGTTACTCTCAAGATTTTTCTGTCTTTGTTTTTTTGTAGTTTCATCAAGAGTCTAGATATCTTTTAAATATCTTCCTTAGGAATCACTAGACTTCTTGAATGTAAATTTTTTTATTCAATTCATAAAAATTCATGTTTCAAATATTACCTGTACCTCATTCTTTCTTTTTCATCTTCTAGAACTCCATTTAAGTTGATTTTATTTATTCAACATTCATAAAGCACTTTACTAAGCTAACTATCTTATCCTTATTATAGACAATAAAGGTAAGTTCTATTATTAAACCCATGTTATGAATGACAAAAATAAGACAGAAAAAGGTTAAGCAGTATGTCCAAGGTGAGTAATAGCTCAGTGAGTACCTAGTGAGGAATAGCCCAATGTAAATGCAGCACTCATACCTCAGATTTCTCTATTCTTTGTCTTTTATGCTCTGGTCTGTATTCTCTTCTTTTTTAATGTTCCTGTTGCATATAGGATATTTAATCCTCTCTTCAGGCTTGTTAAAATCACCCACTGAATTCTTAATTTTGTTTATTACATTGCTCAGTTTTGAAGTTCTACTTAAAAAATTCAGATATGGGTGTTTTATAGTTTCCTGTTCCATGCAATTGTGTCCAAATTTGTCTTTTACTTCTTTAAACATTATAAGCATAGTTGTTTCAGAGTCTGTGTCAATAATTCTAATATAGTGAGTGGTTGTGTATCTGTTTTCTACTGTTGTTTCTGCTGGTTTTCTTTTTCTATTTGGATATAGCAACTTTATTCCAGAGATATATGGCTGTTTCTGCCAGACAGCTGTACACCTATTTTAATGCAAATTCAAGACTCAGGGTTCCCTGGACTACTTAGATGATACGAATTTTGGCTAAAAGACTGTGAGGGATAATTTACTATGGTTCATTCTTACCCTAAAACTATAGCCAGTTTACTGTAGAGATTATCTTCTACTAGATTACCCCTTTTATGAGGTTCCAGAGTTTTAATTTGTGTCCCCATCACCCTGAAAATTAAACCAAAATGATAGTTTAGGTGTACCAGAATGGACAAATGTTATCATGCTTATAGTAGCTTTCTTGGGACAAGAGAAGCTTCTGTGCTTGCTCACTTCACTTAAGGCTCTTATTTTTTCTTTTAGTTTTGGTTTTTATATCCTTATTTTTCTTATTGTTAGCTCCTCATTGCTTTTTAGACTTAAAAAATATTTTATCCAACATTTTTACTTGTTTTAAGTAAAAACCAAACCTGTTATCATTAAAAAGTCTTTCTTTTGAAAAAACACGTGTTTTTTTCAGGCTAGTTTTTCAACCTGCGTTCCTCATCTCATCTCTAGAGCCTAACTTGTAACATTACATGGCTACAGATATAATAGATATAGCAGACATCATAACTTTAAAGAAAAATCATTCCTTTTCTTTTATCTTCAAGTTCTCTACTTTCTCTTCATGAACTTAACCCTTTTCTTCCTTTCATTTTCAGAATTCCAATATGACATTTTAGTTAGTAAAATTGTAAATTAGTTGTAAAATAAAAATTAATTTAATCAAGAGATAAATTTTAATATTAAGAGGAAAACTTATAAATAGCTTCTGCCCACGTACTTGTATTTCCAGTATTTTGCTTTTGAAGCTGTTTAACACAACAACGACATCTCCAAAGTCTGACTGAGAGTCAGTTCCTTCATGCCTAAAAGTAAAAAAACATGTAAATATCTATAAACAGTTCACAAAAAGACATTCAACATAAAAGAATGCATTTTGAAATAAATATAATATCAATTGTGTATACATATTTTTATAGTCAATTTCTATAACACTACAATTTTCAAAATTGTCCAATTTTAACAGTGCAAATTAAAATTATACAAAAGTAACTCTCTAAATTTGATATTGCCTAATCACTAAGAAAGCTTTAAGTATTGCTTATCTTTTCTGTTGTATACCAAGATTATCACAAGTCAAATCTTTCATAACTCTGATACTTGTAATGATAATTAATGTATAAAACATTTTCTAGACTTTAAGTTGTTTATATACCCTAATAAAAGGAATTCTACACTATCCAACAACTTTTCAATATCTACAAGTATTTTCAAATACTAAAATTTGAAGTGTATTGTTGAAGTCATTAGGACTGAACTGTCTATGATGTCCATCTACACACTTGAATGTTTCTATATATTACACATGATGGATTTCATTGTCTAAATTTGAAAACTTAATAAATCAAATATGACAGCTTTGCTCAATAATTATGTTTTGAATACTATACTCACTATGTACTGAAAAATGCTAGTGGAAGAAATGTTTACAATATAATTGAATTCTGTCAAAGAGGTAAAATAATCAGACGTCAAATTAGTAGGTACTTGGCCCTAGCCAGTTGGCTCAGTGGTAGAACGTCTGCCCGGCATGTGGATGTCCTGGGTTCAGTTCCCAGTAAGGGCACACAGGTGAAGCAACCATCTGCTTCTCCACATCTCCCTCACCCTTTTCTTTCTCTCTCTCTCTCTCTTCCTCTCCTGCAGCCATGGCTCAGGTACATTGGCCTGGGCGCTAATGATGGCTCTGTGGAATCTCTGCCTCAGGTGCTAAAAATAGATTCGTTGTGGGCATGGTTCCAGATGGGCAGAGCATTGGCCACAAATGGGGGTCACCAGGTGGATCCCATTTTGGGCACATGCAGGAGTCTGTCTCTCTATCTGCCCTCCTCTCACTTGGAAAGAAGAAAAAATAATTAGTAGACACTTTAAGTTCAGTCAGGTTAATACACTTGAACATTTTCTCTATAATGAAAACCTGGGGAATTCTAGCACTATGTTGACTAACACATGTTTAAACAGCAGAGGTAGTAGTGATAAAAAGTCTTACTCTATTTTAGGTACTATTTGAAGTCTTTATATTTACAACCATTGTTTGAGGAACGTACAATTATTATCCCAGATCCAAATAGCCTAAGCAGCCAGGCTCTTCGATCCTTAGACCTTCATAAGCAACTAAACATCACTGGATATGTGAGGACCATAATCAGCTTAAATGAAGGGAACAAGCTAAGCAAAGAACATGGACTTTATTGATAAGGATTTAAAGCAGAAAAAGAGGGGAGCATTCAAATAACTTAGATTCTCAATGAGACTTGAGAATATTGTATCTCAGATAAAGCCATTTCAAAATAAAAAGGAATCATATTAAGAAGTATGAGTTAAAATATTCATATTTTTCCTGGAATTCTAAATATAAATATCAATTAAATTTTGTAGAGGTAAAATAAATCATACCGCCTTTCATTTCTTACCCAAAACACTGAAGAGTAGAAGACAATGATGAAGGCTTATTTTAACTATTTCAAAAAAAATTAAAATGCTATTATTAATATTTATAAAAAGCAAAAGTTAGCATCAAGAGTATATACCACTAATGTTTCTGAAAAAAAATTGTAGACATGTAATGTATATTATGATATGTCTAGCAACATCTATTCTACCTTTTAGCATATACTGCAGAAGCTAGAAAGTTAAAAACTCTTTTTGTTATTGTTCCTAGTTTCCTTTGAAGCTATATAGTTCTGGTATAGATTGTGCTAAACAGAGATACATCAGCATGTAATCTGGAATTTAAAAGTGAGGAAAGTGTATAATGTAGTGATGTAGGCTAGTTTTTCTTGGCAATCAAAGTCATGGAGACCTAGAGGTTTTCTACACTAGTGTTCTGGTGTGAAATCTCTTAGCTTTGTGGTTATGGAGAACCAGAGATGTACTGGTAAATAGCATCTTGGTACTTTTTCATTTTTCTAATTATGGAGAGGTAAGCAGTTCTTTCTGATAGGTCAGTTCCTTGGCTTTGTTCTGCTATCCATTACTGGAAGCTAGCCATCCTGTAAGCTAGCCCTCCTGAAGAGCTTGCTCCTCAGTCATTCCTTTTACAGTCAAGAATCCATTTTCCTGTGTTAAATCCTTTTCTGAGAGCTGTTCACAGACTGTGAGTTTCCACCACTACACTCTCATGGAAAATATTGCCTTCTAATCCTAAACTTAGGAAGGTAGATACTTTAAAAGAAAAGCACTTTGCAATGTATTTTCTGGAGTTGAGAGACACTGACTTTTGTCTGTAAAAATTAAAGTAGATTATGGAATAGAATTTGATATTTGAGAACTGACTTATTGCTTTAATCCAGTAGCGTGTCACTGCCTTTGACTGGCCTGAACTCCCGGGGAAATGATGTGTGTAAGTATTTCTCACAGATCAGAAATGACCAAGCATGGAAGATTATGTTTTATCACTTATCACCATAGTGTAGTCATGCATCCTGCCAATGTGGTACCCTGGAGATATGAAGAGATGTTAGCAAAAATAGGCTGTGTGTATTGCACAGGATGCCCAAGATTGAGGAAGCTGTTAGGCCAGCTGGAACCAAGGAATCAAAGGAAAGTGAGGTTCAGCAATAGAGACCTGAGAGTTTACAAAAGTAACCCACAAACAGTGAGCTAGAACCACTGCCCGGGCCAGAGAAAGCAAAGTTAGCTTCCAAAGGAACCAGCTGAAGGAACTGTAAAGAAACAATGAAAACTGTTTGGAATCTCTCTTGTATCCTATACTGTAGAAAATAAAGAAGAAGCAGTTCAATCTCACAGGTACCAAATTATCTACAAATAGTAACTTGGGAATCTGTTAGTGAAGCTGATGTTTTCTATAACTTAATTGGGAAAATCTAAGAAGCATTTGCCTAATTTTAATAAAACTGTGAAGATTTTTTAAGGCGAGAATAGTTTTGAGTATTTTTGTACACAAGGCTAATGACTGTTAACACTGAGTCAGGGTAGATGCTCTGCACTTAAGATTACAATAAAGTAGGTAAAAAAGGACCGTGAGGATTATGCATAATAAACAGAAAGTCACATTTTAAATTATCAAGTTATTTAGCCATGGTTTTAAAATCTGGACTTAAAAACTGATGTCAATATTATTTAAGCTTAGCTTTTCAGCATGTTTCCTAAATGTAATATAAATTAGAATGAAATCATGAATTGGGATAAACAGAATTTCCATTATTATAATTTTATATTAACTTATTTTTCATTATTGATACATTAAGTGCAAAGAACTTTTATTACAGAGTGGCATCATTTGTTCCATTCTGAATACTGAAGTGACATATTAATCACATTTAGAATTAATTAAATTATGACTGAAAGAAGTTTATGGTTTTATTGTTTATAAATAATACAACCAAATTTGAAATTATTTTTATTACCAAAAGTTGTCTATGAATGAGAAAAATTAGTTTTCCACTAATATATTAGTGATACTTAAAATATAATATCAGGGGCTATTTTCTCTCTAAAGGATTCAGGCATAGATTGTGTATAAGAGCAAATAATGATAATAAACTAGAATCTAATATAAAATCTAGTTTTAAATAATCTATATTATATATACGTAATATACGATAATATAATTATAGTTTGTTAAGGAATAAGTGGGGAGGAATACGACATTTACTCAACGTGAGACACAGGAATCTATGATGAATAACAGTTTGTATCAAGACTCTACAAGGTAGGTAGGATTATCCCTCTTGTTATAAGGCAGTGGTTCTTAACCTTTTTTGAGGTACTGAACCCACCAGTTTCATATGCGCATTCACCGAACCCTTCTTTAGTGATAAATAAAATATGATTTTTTTTCCAAATTCAAGACATAGGTATATGTTTTTATACTGGTGCACAAAATGAGCCGTGCATGAACATCACCTTGCTCAAAGAACAAAACCAACAAAGTGCATGAACTCACAACAAATTACGGTATTACTTTATTCTGGCCTCTGCGGCAGAGGCTTCTCCGTACCCCTGAGACCAACTCATCCAACCCCTAGGGTTCAATAGAACCCAGGTTAAGAACCACTGTTATAAGAAAATAAAAATTTCAGGTGGTAAAGAAACTTATGCAAGATTATACAGACAGCTGGTGGTGGAGAAAGAATTTGAATCACAGTTTATCTAATTCCAAAAGGTAGTCCCTTTGCAAAAAGCAAAGGTAAAGCAGTAGTGACAGATTTAGAAACACTGAATTCCTGGCGGTAGAGTTTGACAAGATCAAAGAAGCTGGAACAAAGCACAAATGGCTCTTGAAATTATACCTTGAAACCACAGTTTTTACAAGGACCAGTATAAATGTTACAGTATATTTTGCTTTATTTTCTGTACCACCATAGCATTCTTTTATAGTATTTATAATGCGTTAATAGTCACTCATTTTCTTAACACCTCTTTCCTACTAAGAAAAGTTTCAGAAGGGTAGAATCTGTGTTTTGTTTAGCTACTTATCTTCCATATGTATCGCTGCTTTCGCCTGCCCTCACCATTCCCTTCCCCAAGCAACCAGTGATCTGATTTCTACAGTTTGTATTACCTAGTCATTATAACTTATAAAAGGTATAATACAGAATTTGCTCTTTTTTGGCCACATTTCTTTAACCCAGCATAATTATTTTGAGATTCATCTCTGTCACTGTGTTATCAAAGCTTCATCACTTTTATTTTATATTATGTTTTACTTTATTTAATTTAGTGAGAGAAGGGGAGGCAGAGATAGACTGCCGCATGTGCCCTGACGGGGATCCACCAGCAAGCGATGCTCTGTTCATCTGGGGCCCTTGCTCCATTTCAACCGAAGCCATTTCTTAGTGCCTTAGGCAGAGGCAATGGCACCATTCTCAGCGCCCGGGGACAACTTGCTCTAATCGAGCCATGGCTGTAAGAGGTGAGGAGAAAAGAGAGAGAGAGAAGCAAGAGGGAGAGGAGTGGAGAAGCAGATGGGTGCTTCTCCTCTGTGCCCTCACCAGGAATCTAACCCACGACATCTACCAGGCCAACGCTCTACCATTGAGCAAACCAGCAGGGCCAAAAGTTCATCCTCTATATTGCTGGATAGAATTCCATTATATGGATGGTACCACATTTTGATTATTTCTTCAGTTTTTAACATTTGGATTATTTCTGGCAATTACAAATAAAGCTGCTATGAACATTAATGTACAAGTCTCTGTACAAACACATTATTTCCTTTTATTTTGGTAAATATCTATGAATAAATGCCTAGATCATATGGTTTAAGTGTATATACATATTTTTAAGGTCCTGCCTGTTCTTCTTTTTAAAAATATTTTTTACTATTTTTATTTTAGAAAGAGGCAGGGAAAAAGAGGCAGAGAGACAGGCACATTGAGCCATTCCTATATGTACCCTGATTGGGGATTGAACCAGAGACCTCTGTGCTTCAGGACAAGGTGTCAAGCAACCAAACTATCTGGCCAGGGCTTATTTTTTTTTTTTTTTTAACATATTGAGTGATTTTTAGAGAGACAGAGAGAGGAAGAGAGAAAGAGGGTTGAGAAAAGGGAAGCATTCATTTGTTGTTCCACTCAGCCATGCATTAAGTGGTTGCTTCCTTTGTGTGTCTTGACTGGGGATTGAACCTACAACTTTGTCGTTTCGGGAGGATGCTTAAACCAACTGAGCTAACCAGCCAGGGCCCTTGCCAAACTGTTCTAAGGTGGTTGTACTATCCTATCCTACATCTCCACTGATAGTGTATGGCAGCTCCTGTTGCTTCATATTCTCACTAGCACTTGGTAGTGTCAGTCTTTTTAATGTTAACTATTCTAAGAGATGAATGGCAGTATCTCATTGTGGGTTAAGTGTGCATTTTCCTAATAACTAACAATATTGAGAATCTTTTTTATGTGTTTATTTGCCATTTATATGTCTCTTCTGGTGAAGTATCTGTTCAAGTCTTCTGTACATTTTTTTATCCGGTTGTTTTCTTACTGTTGAGTTTTGATAGTTCTTTATACATTCTATATATAAGTTCTTAGTCAGATGTAGGCTTTACAAATATTTTTCTCCCAGTCTGTGGCTTGTTTTCATTTTCTTTTATATTTATTATACATCCTTTTAACGTATTTACAAATTTTGCAAGAGAAATATTTGTTTAATAATAAAGTGCTGTCTTAGATCCCACCTTATGTGTTATAATATATGATATATATATATCGTATTAGCTTTCTAAAATCTGGAAAATTCTATTTCTAAAACACATATATCCTTAACAGTTTAGGATGAGAGATCTGTACCCTCTTCCTGTTCCTGAAATGTTTTGTCTGTGGTATGATTAGTAGTAAGTCACTATAATTCTTTAAAACTCTCTTGAAGGAACTACTATCTCATTCTTAATGTTAAGACTGACCCCAATCCTGTTCCCTATTACAGAATTAAGCATTGTAGGCTTTGTGTACATAAATTATTAAGCATATTTGTTGAATGACACTATGTGTTAGGTACAGTATAGGGAAAGAGGTAAAAGCAGTGAAAAAGGTCCAATAACCTTTACTCCCATATTATCTTTGCTGAGCACAGTTCTTGGTATATATAATAACAGTGCTCAATAAATACAGGGTGGGCCAAAGTAGGTTTACAGTTATTCATATGAAAAAAGACACGCAGGTTATGGTGTTACAATAGCTTTATTAACTCTGTGTTTTGCATCCTCACAACTGTATAGCTACTTTGGCCCAACCCTGTATTTATTTAAATAAATGAAAAGTACAGATATTTATTAAATGATGTAAAAAGACTTTATAAGGGGTCGGCAAACTATGGCTGGCAAGTGAAATCAGGTTGGTGACCTATTTTTCCATGGCCCCTGAACTAAAATTGACTTTTATGTTTTAAAATGCTTGATAAGAAAAGAATATATTGACAAAGATCATATCTACCCTAAAACATTAAGTATTTTCTTTTGGCTCCTAGAGAAAAAGTCTGACAATTCCTGCTTTATACTATGCTCGTTGATAAGCAGGTAAGATACTATGAAAAGAAACCAATTCTTAATTATAAAAATAAAAAAACTGAACATAATCCATGGATAATGGCTTTCTGATATAAGACATAACATACATTATATTGTTATTGAATAAAACCATTTATATTATTCTGTCCTGGCCAGGTAGCTTAATTGGTGAGAGAGTCTTCCTGCTACACTAAGTTTGCAGGTTCAATTCCCAATCAGGACACATACAAGAATCAACCAATGAATAAGTGGAACAACAAACTGATGTCTCCTCCCTTTCTCTTTCTTTCTCTCTCTCATTCTTTCTCTAAAATCAATAAATAAATTAAAAAAGAAAACCTTTAAAAATATATTATGTTAACATATGAAAAAGTGTATAGAAAACAGTTAAGTGAAGAAGACAGAATAAAGAACAATAAATACATGTTAGGCAAACCTTTTATATTTTTGAAATAAAACAAAAAAAAAATTGGAACAAATGCCACAGTTCTATAACTAGTATTTTTTTTATAGTAATGGTACTTGTGAACATTTTAACTGTTATGATGATCTTTGTTATATCACACTAATAACTTATTTACACATAAAAATTTAACAGTGGTTTATATAACTCACCTAACTATCTGATAAATATCTTCAGATTTTCCTTTGCGTAATTTCAGTATCCAAGCACCTGGGTTTGCTTTTAATTGAAAATACCCCTTTTGAGATGAGAAAAATATGATTATAGTTATGAATAAATACACATCCAACTGTTTAAGCAAGATTATACATGAATCATCAAAGAACGTGCTTATTAACTGTGAGATGATTGAATTCTACAAATGAATTCCAAGGAAGGAGATTTTGCAATCATCTGTAAAAGCACATTCTGAAAACATGATTCCCTTCCTTTTGTTTTATTTAATTACCTTATTCAATGTTGCAACTTTGTTTTTTGAGAGCTGTTCAGCAACAGCAGGATAAAAATTATTTTATCTTATTACTAAAAAATTTAGAGGTGTTTACCAACCAAAACACCTAATTTTAATGATTTTACCAAAACATCTAATTGTAACAGTATCAATTAAGTATTTGTTTCTTTTTTATTCTTTTATTTATTTATTTACAGACAGACAGAGTCAGAGAGAGGGATAGATAGGGACAGACAGGAACAGAGAGAGATGAGAAGCATCAATCATCAGTTTTTCGCTGCGACACTTTAGTTGTTCACTGATTGCTTTCTCACATGTGCCTTGACCGCGGGCCTTCAGCAGACCGAGTAACCCCTTGCTCGAGGCAGCGACCTTGGGTCCAAGCTGGTGAGCTTTTGCTCAAAGCAGATGTGCTCGCACTCAAGCTGGCGACCTCAGGGTCTCAAACCTGGGTCCTCCGCATCCCAGTCTGACGCTCTGTCCACTGCGCCACTGCCTGGTCAGGCATCAATTAAGTATTTGTAATACTTACAAGATTGGCCATCACTACTGTATCAACGACAACAGGCTGACTCTTTGTGCCGAGTGTAAACTGCAGACCCCGAGGAGGCTGTTCTGTTGCTACGTCAAAGCAATGTCCTTCAAGTAGTAGATATTCTAGTTCATATCCTGCTACAACAGCCTTCTTAATCTGTGGAGGAAATAGGTCATCAGTAATTCCCATAATACAAATATAACTAAATGAGATTATTTTAATATTAGTCAATGAATTTTGGATGGGCAACTTCAAGTCTTTCTTTTATAGGAGTGAACTTAATAGTTGCATTAATATCTCCCCCCCCCCCCGGGACAGAGAGTCAGAGAGAGGGATATATAGGGACAGACAGACAGGAACAGAGAGAGGTGAGAAGCATCAATTACTAGTTTTTCGTTGCTGTTGCTACACCTTAGTTGTTCATTGATTGCTTTCTCACATGTGCCTTGACCACAGGCCTTCAGCAGACTAAGCAACCCCTTGCTGGAGCCAGCGACCTTGGGTCCAAGCTGACGAGCTTTTGCTCAAGCCAGATGGGCCCGCGCTCATGCTGGCGACCTTGGGGTCTCGAACCTGGGTCCTCCGCATCCCAATCCGATGCTCTATCCCCTCTATCCACTGCGTCACCGCCGGGTCAGGCTAGTTGAATTAATTTCTTGAAGACCTAAGTTCATGATAAAGTTTCTTTTTTCTTTCCTGTGACAGAAGTTCTACTTATGATATATGCATCAATATCACAAACAGAAAAGTTGTCATAGAGTTATAGCATTCAGAAATCTCTCTTCAAGACAGATTTAGATGGAAAAGTTCTCAAAGGATCTGCTTCACTGCTGTTGCCCTATAGAGACCTGGCAAGAAAGCCAACTTATTGCCATCTATTGCCTTTCTTGTAATTTAAAAATATTAATGTTTAAATGTTTTGCCCTCAGAGTAACATATGCTCATCAGAGAAAATTTATTAAATCTAAGAAAGTGGTAAGGAGAAAAAGTAGAAATCATGCACAGACTAAACATTCATAAACACATCAATGCACTGGTTTCTATTTTTTTCATCAACTTTTTCTAAAGAAAGCATAACCTGCTTTTTCATTAAATTTAGTTTTCTCGAAACATGTCCCTGACTCCGTAAACATCCTTCAAGTGCTGGTCATTCCAATTGTTTCCAGGCTTTCCTCTATTGCAAATGCTACAATAAGTATTTCAGGACTAAAGCTTTTTCTCTCTTTCAACTGAAAAACATAACCAAACATGAAATTAAATCAAATATGGGAAGTGATTTTTACACAGTTTAGTAATTTTGTTGAGCAGATGAATCTATAATTTAATTCAGGTAAAGTATAGGGAAAGAGGTAAAAGCAGTGAAAAATTGAGGTTTTTTTAAACGCCATTGCTTAGTGTGTTTAGAATACAGAATACAGGGGGTCCTCAGGTTAGGACACAGTTCCGTTCCTACAGTAGTGAAGTAACCCGAATTTTGGTGTAAGTCAAAACACACCCTAGACTAAGTCACTTACGTATCCTAGCACAGTTGCAAAATCATAATCTAGAACATAAAAACACAATTAAGCCATAGGAAAAGGAAAAGGACATAAATATACTGTACTGCACATTCTTCTACTGCATACAACCAAACTACTTTGCTCACATAGTCCATAAGTACAATGCTAACAGCATAAGCCAAAACACTCATGTCTCAATATTTTTAAGGTTTTTATGGGCGTAAGCATCGAAAACTAGAAACATTATGTTGAGACTGTTGTAACCCTAGGAACACCTGTATTGAAAATATTCTCTATCATATTTGTTTTTCTTTCTCTTTTTTTAAATTGAGAGATGGGGAGGCAGAGAGACAAACTCCCACATGCAACCTGACCAGGATCAACCTGGCAAGCCCCTTACCAGGCGATGCTCTGCCATCTGGGGCTGCTGCCCTGTTGCTTGACAACTGAGTTATTTATTTTAGCACTTGGGGCAAGGTCACAGAGTCATCCTCAGTGCCCGGGGCCAACTTGCTCTAATCATTTGAGCCATATCTGTGGAAGGTGAAGAGAGAGAGAAATAGAGAGAGGAGAGAGAGGGGGTGGAGAAGCAGATAGTCGCTTCTCCTGTGTGCCCTGATCAGTAATTGAACCTGAGACTTCCATATACTGGGCTGATGCTTTACCGCTGGCCAACCGGCCAGGGTTCATATTTGATTTTCTTTGACTGTAATTATAACAAGAAATAATTATAGTACTTGTGTACAACATTTGTTTGAGTACAGTTCTTATACTTCTACTGTTTATAAGAACAAGAAACAAGCGACTTATTTGAAAACAGTATTTGTTTCAAAAATTTTAATTGGATTCTGTATTAGTGGTTGACTTATTACTATTCTAAGTGATGAACTTCATATATTTCATTTACCTGTGTCTGCAGTCCTTATAGCACTTAGTTTAGATGCTAAGATTTTCATTGGATAGTCTCAGAATATAAAAAAAATTTAGAGTAGAGATCATCTAGTTTAACTCTTTCATTTTATAGACAAGGAAACTGTGCTCCGAAGTGTTTGTGAAGTAAAGCGTAACTATTTTTCATTATAAATTAGACATTAGGGCAAAGTTCAAATATATTCAATCAGTCTATGACTAAGAATATCCTCATTTTATGATATATTAATGTAAAAATTTCTCTTGTTCATAGATAGCTGTGTAACAGACATCAATTCTGTTGACTTATTCAAACCATAACACCAAAAAACAGTCGATTTGTTTTCCCAGGTTTATTCAGTGAATGTTGAACATTTTCTAATAATTTCATAAAGATGATTTAAGTTAAATTAGTTTAAGTAAAATCAGGTTCCATTATCAAGAATCTGAAAGCTAGTAATCTTTATTGATATTTACATCTCCTTTATATTTTTGTTTATCTGTTCTAAATATTAATGGTTGACTAAAGTCCTGGTAAAAGACTTGCATAGTCTTGTGTGTAGGGACAAAACTCTTATTATTAGTTTGATTTTTGCAATGGTACACTTTTGTTCTTGACCCACACACAACTCCTTCTTTCTACTCTAACGAATGCCTTTACCTTACTTGTTATTTAACATTCTCCCAGGATAGCTGCAGGTAATATTCTGAGCATGTGCAGTACACAGTGGAAGAAAAGAGCCTCAGAGGCAGTTAACTTTTACAGCTGCTAGAACAGTGGTTGTTAACCTTTCCTGAGGTACCGAACCCACCAGTTTCATATGCGCATTCGCCGAACCCTTCTTTAGTGATAAATAAAATATGATTATTTTTCCAAATTCAAGACATAGGTATATGTTTTTTTACTGGTGCACAAAATGAGCCGTGCATGAATATCACCTTGCTCAAAGAACAAAACCAACAAAGTGCATGAACTCACAACAAATTTTGGTATTACTTTATTCTGGCCTCCGTGTCAGAGGCTTCTCCAAACCCCTGAGACCGACTCATCTAACCCCTAGGGTTCAATAGAACCCAGGTTAAGAACCACTGAGCTAGAATGTATAATTTCCTTCTGTTTTTTCATATATCCTATGAAGGCAGAGGAAATAACTTCTCTGCTTTAGTCTTCTAAAAGAAATAGAGCTACTTTTCACTTAAATAGCTTTTATAAAGACTGCTATATTTGCTACTCAGAACAAAATAAAATGTTTAGTTAATCTCCATTAATTGTTTAATAGCTGCTAAAATTTTAGACCAGCAGACTCAATTTAAAATCTTTTCTAAGCTGCATTAATTTTCCCACCACAAACTCTTTACCCCTTTTGGTTAGAATTTCTACAGTTACCTTCTTATTGTGATTACTGAATTCTCTCAGTGAAAGATCCAATAGACTCCTTTTAAGAGATAGAACTCATGGAAAAAAATGTTTTTAACTTCTTGCCAAATTCATTTCTCAATTTCCACTCATGGATTTTATTACTTTTTTGCTTTTCTATTCTTTTCCTAGATTTGAAGGACTAATTTCAGATGATAGCTATGACTAAGTTTTAGGTTCCTCTTTGGGTGGGTAAAGCTGGGGGTATTGGTGAGTACATGTCCCAGGGAAGTGACTTAGTATCCCATAGAATCTACTCATGAGCCTGACCAGGCGGTGGTGCAGTGGATAGAGCATCGGACTGGGATGCGGAAGACCCCGGTTGGAGACCCCGAGGTCGCCAGCTTGAGAGCGGGCCCATCTGGCTTGAGCAAAAGCTTGCCAGCTTGGACCCAAGGTCGCTGGCTCCAGCAAGGGGTTGCTTGGTGTGCTGAAGGCCCGCAGTCAAGGCACATGTGAGAAAGCAATCAATGAGCAACTATGGTGTCGCAACGGCAACGAGAAACTAATGATTGGTGCTTCTCATCTCTCTCTGTTTCTGTCTGTCCTTATCTATCCCTTTCTCTGACTCTCTCTCTCAGTCCCTGTTAAAAAAAAAAAGAATCTACTCATGAGTGGATCAGAACAGCTTGCCTAAAAGGAAAATCTTTAGGCAAAAGTAACACATAAATGCATGGGAAATAAATTTGTTGGAACAACTGTAACCAAATTATTAGAGGTAAAATGTTTATGCCTAGGTCAAGACTCTGATGCTACTCTGAAGCTGTTGGAAAGTGGTCAGAGGCTGTGCAGAACCAGACAAGAGGATGATAATGAGAAAGAAGTACGTTCCATCCAGTTTCCAGATACCTGTTCTGTAGGTACTCTCTCCTGAAACGTTTCTGCTTTTTTTTGTGGATCTGAATCCCTTTTTGAGCAGAATGTTTGAAAAACTCAGTTTTATAAAAAATAGTCTCCTCCCTTATTTTTGTGCTGCGGGCTAAAGGACAACAGGAAGGGAAGAGAGGTCTGGTCATTGCAGGACAAGGGTCACACTAGAGGTGATGGAAAGCAAAGCAGCCAGCCTGCGGTGTATGGCGGGACATGTGTCCCTGCCTTTTGCCCTATCTCCTTAGGACTGCCTTCTCTGGCTATGAGCTGCGCAGCAAAGAAAGGGTTGCAGATGAAACTGAACCGTTTCTTCCTGAGTTAAAAAACAAAACCTGAAGGTCAAAACGGAACACAGTGGTGTGTCCTAAGTTGCCATGTATCCATCTGCATGTTTTCTACAGTTTGCTTGAGAATAGCACCTGTGAACCAGAGATCTGAAGCACAAAAACAGTGAGGACATCTAGAAACCCAGAACACTAAAAAAGCTAAATTTGGAAGTTAGAGAATCTCAGAAATCAAAGGAAAGCCTGGGTCAGAACCTGGGTAGAATCCTAAAGAAAAAAATCTTTGGTGAGCAGCCACAGTATGATAACTCAATTGATACATTTATCATAATTGGTAAGAATTTATCTTTTTCCTCTTTACATAACTTTACATGATAACTTACGTCTTTTAAGTGAATATTATCAAGGTCACAGTTGCTGTGTACTGTTTCAACCAACCAGCCTTCAGGAGTAATCATGTTGAGGGTTAGAAGAGGTGATTCGGGGATATCCAAGAATTTCGCTACTGGTTCAATGAGGTTATTAGCCACTAATGTCAGTTCTGGTTCCAGAACATATCGGTAAAAACTGTTGAAAGGACATTAAAAAAAAACATACTTTGACTCAAATTGAGATTTCTTCTATCTAAAATATTTTAATTCTGAAAATGTTTTAAAAATATGACAAGAAAGTCTTAAATTAAAAAGAGTAAAACACACTCTACTGCAGAAAAGATAATGCCTGTAAAACGTAGATAATTATTAATTTGTTTGCACTATTACCTATTATAAGACTGTACACAAACACACATCCTTGTTAATTATTCCTTAATGAACATGATTTGAATCCCTTTAAGACACCGACTTATGCAGGTTCTAGAAGTTTATGACCTGTATTCACTCACTGATCATTCTTCAAAACTGACCACCGTCTATGTTTCAACCATTTTATTAGCTCTCAGCACCATTAATAATATGAATAGAAACAGGAATCAGAGAGCAAGTAAAATTGAAGCTGAAATTCTGGTACCAATTATAATAGTTCAATTAAAAATAAAAAGGATTGACCTGAAAGCAGAGGCTTTTTAACAGACTAGCAATTTTAATGTATTTTATTTAGCCTTATCCCCCAATATCACATGTATAAGAATTAGCTCTTTTACTGAGATAGTGACTTCCACTATTTGAAATTGGAGTACAGATGTCACCTATGCTATAGTTATCTTCAGGTCTGAAGGGGGAAGGATCCACTGCCAGGCTCAGGCAGGTCCTCCAGGCCGCTGGAATGAGGGCGGCAGGTACTCACTAGGGTTGGCTGGAGCTTGCCCTCGGCTACTTCCCCAGGTTATTTCCAGCATGCTTCATCAGAGGAGCATGCAAGAACAGGGAGAGACTGCCAGCAAAACAAAAGTCATAGTCTTTTATAACCTAATTGCAGAAGACACATTCTATCACTGTTGCCATATTCTGCTTATTAGAAGCAAATCATTTGGTGCGGTCCACACTCCAGAAAACTCTAGAGTGGGAATCCCAGGAGGTGGTGATCACTGGCAGCCATGTCTGAAGCTGCTTACTGCAGGAAGGCAAAGTCAAAACAGAAGAGGGGTGTGAGGAGACATCGAAGAGAATAGTCATGAAGCAGAGGTAAATATACTGTCCAACCCAGCGGAAATGTTACAAGTAAAAAGTATCCCATGGAAATACAAAGAGCAATTTCCTCGTGATTAAGTTGAAACAATTTGGCAGCAAAGAGGAAATTAAATCCAAACTGCGGTGGGAAGCAGTGTGAATGAGAGATCAAGACGGGTATGACCACTCTTCAAAGAAGCTGAGATTGAGAAAGGGTGGAGAAGAGGAGGAAAGGTTAAGGCTCTAGAGCAGAGAAAGTTAAGGGAGTAGCTTGTTTCTATTTTAAAACCGAGTAGCTCTTTGAACTGAGAAAAGCGATGAGAGAGATTAAAGGTAAAAAAACAAAGGGAGTATGTGATAAAGCAAGGATCCAGGACAAATGGCAAACCATGGGCTCAAAACAGAGAGGGAATAATAAACAAGAGGAGAGAGAGCACATTACTCTTACCACAGAGGAAAGGTGGAGAGGTACAGGCTTTAGAGAAGGAAGTTGAGGGGATTTCTGCTCATAACCTACATAATCTCTGAGACACTATTTATTCTAAAAGTGAAGGGCTTGGAATGTCACTAGTTCGCTTGATATATGTACTGAAAAAATAAGACTCTATTTAACACATAGTTTTAAAAAGTTTAACAGTTTTTGTCCTGTGTAGCATTATTCACCACTCAAAGCATCTATCTGGTATATTAGGTGATACTTCACCTTAGGAAAGTGATTATAAATTATGCATACTTATATTCAATATTCCTACTCGCTATTACATATCCAAAACTTTTACAGAGATACTATGCAGATAATCCATACTCGTGTGAATGAGCTCATTTAATTTTTATACTTCTAATTCATCTTTTGTATTTCAAAATTCATCATATCTTTCTAAATATGAACTAATGCTTTCATCTTATTTTAGCCACAAATTGAGATGTCTATTAGCTACATGTCTATTAGCTTCATTCAAAAGAAGAGTTTTAATAAGACATATTTGCATATAACAATAAACTACCTATTCTGTGTTATTAAAAGATTATAAGCTAATTACATCTAAATACAATCCAAATATAAATGTGATGGTATAATAAAGATATTTTTTTGACAGAAACAAAGAGAGAGTCAGAGAGAGGGACAGACAGGGACAAACAGACAGGAAGGGAGAGAGATGAGAAGCATCAGTTCTTCATAGCAGCTCCTTAGTTGTTCATTGATTGCTTTCTCATATGTGCCTTGACAGGTGCGGGGGCTACAGCAGAGCTCCCTATCCTTGCTCCCACCCCTTGCTCAAGCCAGCATCCTTGGGCTCAAGCCAGCGACAATGGGGTTATGTTTATGATCCCACACTCAAGCCAGCAACCCCGCACTTAAGCGGGTGAGCCTGCGCTCAAGCTGGATGAGTCCGCACTCAAGCCAGCGACCTCAGGGTTTCGAACCTGAGTTTTCCATGTCCCAATCTGATGCTCTGTCCACTGCACCACCACCTGGTCAGGCTAATAAAGATCATTTTGATAATTTAGTTCTGAAGTATTTAAAGTACAGAGACACCAAAAGTGATGCAATCCAACCTGTTTCCCATTTGTTATTACCTATTTTTTTAAAAAATAGGTATTCCTAAATCACATTTTCAAAAATACCCATGGATAAACATAAATCTGCAGTAAGACTATAAATTCTGCAATTAGATTGGATCAATTTTACTGGTTTGGTTATTTTATATCATTTAAAGTAATAAATTATGCCTGATCTTCTGATCTATTTCTGTTAACCATCTTGTGAAGAAAAAAAAAAACAGGTGCAGTAATTATGGCTCATTTTTCATTTTAGTATTTGAAAATCTTTTGAAATAAAATTATGTTCATTTAGACTCACCTCTTTAAAGGGGCCTCTGAAAGCTTATCTCTACAGTTCATGAACAACTTTAACTTCATGTTGATAATCTTTCCAAGTACCTATTAGAAAAAAATGTCTATATTTAATGTTAAATAGTAATAACTAACATTATTATTTGCTATGTACCAGATACTACTTTAACTCTGTTTTTTTTGCACTTAAAAAATTATTTAGAAAATTAAATTTAACAGGGTGATATATTGATCAAAAAGAATACATAGGTTTCAGGTAAATATTTTAATAACATTTGAACTGTTTGATTATGTTGTATACCCATCATCCAAAGTCAAATCATTTTCCATCACCTTACATTTATTCCTCTTTATACCCTTACACCCATTCTGCCCCACACACTCCCTCCCCTTGGTAACCACTTCACTTTTATATATGTCTATGAGTCTGTTTTACATCTCACCTATGTGTGAAATCATACAGTTCTTAGCTTTTTCTGATTTACTTATTTCACTCAGTATAATGTTTTCAAGGTCCATCCATGTTGTCGTAAATAGCAATTGGTCATCGTTTCTTATGGCTGAGTAGTATTTCATTGTATATATGTACTGCTGCTTCTTTATCCAATCTTCTATTGATGGACACTTTGGTTGTTTCCATGTCTTGGCCACTGTAAATAATGCTACGATGAACATGGGGATGCATGTGTCTTTATGTACCAAAGTTTTCGAGTTTTGGGGGTATATACCCAGTAGAGGGATTGCTGGGTCATATGATAGTTCTATTCTTAATTTTTTGAGGAACCACCATATTTTCTCCCATAATGGTTGTATTAATTTGCATTCCAATCAGCAGTTAATTAGGGTTTCTTTCTCTCTAACACTTGTGATTACCTGTCTTGTTGATAATACCCAATCTAATAGGTGTAAGGTGTTATCTCATTATAGTTATGATTTGCATTTCTCTAATAGCTAGTGAAGATGAACATCTTTTCATGTATCTGTTGGCCATTTGTATGTCCTCCTGGGAGAAGTTACTGTTCAGGTCCTCTTCCCATTTTTTAATTGGATTGTTTGCTTCTTTAATGCTGAGTTTTGTGAATTCTTTGTATATTTTGTATATTAACCTCATATTGAAGCTGTCATTTAAAAATATCATCTCTGATTTAGTTGGCTATTTATTTGTTTTGTTGTCAGTTTCTTTAGCTGTGCAGAAGCTTTTAGTTTGATATAGTCTCATTCATTTATTTTTGCCTTTACTTCCCTTGCCTTTGGGGTCAAATTCATAAACTGTTCTCTATGGCCAAGGTCCATAAGTTTAGTTCCTATGTTTTCTTCTATGTAATTGATTGTTTCAGGTCTTATATTTAGGTCTTTAACCCATTTTGAATTAATTTTTTTTGTGCAGGGGGACAAACTGTAGTCAAGTTTCATCCTTTTACATGTGGTTTTCCAATTTTCCCAGTACCATTTATTGAAGTGGCTTTCTTTATCCACTGTGTGTTTTTGGCTTCTTTGTCACAGATGATTTCTTATATTTATGTGTTTTTATTTCTGGGCTGTTGATTCTGTTCCATTGGCCTGTATGTCTGTTTATCTGCCAATAGCAGGCCGTTTCGATTATCATGGCTCTATAGTATAATTTGAAATCAGGTAGTGCAATACCTCCGATTTTATTCTTTTTCCTTGGCTATTGGGTTTTCTTTCTGGTTCCATACAACCTGGTAACTTTTGTTCTATTTCTTTAAAAAATGACATTGCAATTTTGATGGGGATTGTATTAAATCTGTATATTGCTTTTGGTAACATGGCCATTTTAACTATTTTGATCCTTCCAACCCATGGACATGGAATATTTTTCCATTTCTTTGTGTCTTTTTCAATTTCTTTTAACAATGTTTTGTAGTTTTTAGTAAATAGGTAGGTCTTTCAACATCCTTTATTAAGTTTATTCCTAATTATTTTATTTTATTTTGTTGTTGCAATTGTAAAAGGAATTTTTCTTTTTTCGTTCATTTTCAGAAGTTTCATCATTGGCATATAGGGGAGCAATAGACTTTTGAATACTGATTTTGTATCCTGCAACTTTACTGTATTGGTTTATTATTTCTAATAGTTTTGTGGTGGAGTCTTTGGGGCTTTCTATATACAGATTCTGTCATCTGCAAAAAGTGATACCTTTACTTCTTCATTCCTGAGATGGATGCCCTTTATTTCATTTTCTTGCCTGATTGCTCTGGCTAAAACTTCCAGAACTATGTTGAATGGGCAGCATTGTCTTTTTCCTGATGTTAGAGAGAAAGCCTTCATTTATTATCACGATTTAGTATGATGGTTTCACGATTTAGCTGATAGTTTGTCATATATGGCCTTTATTATGTTCAAGTACCTTCCTTCTATTCTGATTTTATTGAGTGTTTTAAACATAAAGGGATGTTGTATCTTATCGAATGCCTTCGCTACAACTATTGATAGGATCGTATAATTTTTGTTCTTTGTTTTGCTAATGTGGTGTATTATGTTGATCAATTTCCATATGTTGTACCATCCTTGTGCTCCTGGAATGAATCCCACTTGATCATGATGATTATTGTTTTAATATGCTGTGATATTCAATTTGTTAGTATTTTGTTTAGGATTTTTGCATCTGTATTCATTAGAGATACTGGTCTATAATTTTCTTTTTTTGTGTTGTCCTTGTGAGGTTTTGGTATGACGGTTATGTTGACCTCATAAAATGTGTTAGGGAGTATTGCTTCTTCTTCTATATTTTGAAAGACTTTGAGAAGGATGGGTACCAAATCTTCTTTGAATGTTTGGTAGAATTCAGTATTGTAGCCATCTGGTTCTGGACTTGTTTAGGAGGTTTTTGATAGTTGTTTCTATTTCCTCCCTGCTTATATTATAGGTCGATTTAGGTTTTCCACTTTTTCATGACTCAGTTTAGGAGGATTGTACAGTTCTAGGAATTTATACATTTCCTCTAGGTTGCTGAACTTGGTGGCATATAATCTTTCATAGAATTCTACAATGATCCTTTGTGTATCTATGATATCTATTGTAATTTCTCCTCTTTCATTTTGGATTTTGCTTATATGAGTTATTTCTATTTTTTCCTTAGTGAATCTTGCCAGGGGTTTGTCAATTTTATTTATCTTTTCAAAGAACTAGCTCTTTGTTGTGTTAATTTTTTCTATAGCTTTTCTGTTCTCTATTTCATTTATTTCCGCTCTTATTTTTACTATTTCATTCTTCTTCTGGTTTTGAGTTGCCTTTGTTCTTCGCTTTCTAGTTCCTTAAGATGTGATGTTAAATTGCTTATTTGGGCTCTTTCTTATTTCTTGATATAAGCCTGTAATGATATGAACTTCCATCTTATTACTGCTTTTGCTGCATCCCAGAGATTCTGATATGTTTTGTTGTCATTTTTGTTTGTCTGTTTGTATCTTTTGATCTCTGCTTTTTTTTCTTCTTTGACGTCAGTTTTTAGAAGTATGTAGTTTAATTTCCACATTTTTGTGGGTTTCTTTACTTCTTTATTGTAGTTGAATCCTAATTTGAAAGCTTTATGGTCAGAAAATTTGCTTGATATAATTTCAATCCTCTTGAATTTGTTGATGTTAGTTTTGTGGCCCAACATATGGTCTCTTCTTAGAGAATATTCCATGCACACTAGAGAAGACTGTATAATCTGACATTGTGGGATGAAATATCCTGTAAATATTTATTACATCACTTTGGTCCAGTGTGTCATTTAAGACCGGTATTTCTTTATTGATTTTTTGTTTGGATGATCTATCTAAAGCCACCAGTGGTGTGTTGAAATCTCCAAGTATGACTGTGTTTTTATCTGCTTCTAATTTTAGAAAAGTTAGTATATGTCTTATATATTTTGATGCCCTCTGGTTTGGGGCATATATATTAAGAAGTGTTATGTCTCCTTGAGACAACGTCCCCTTTATCATTATAAAATGTCCATCTTGATCTCGGGTTATCTTTGTTGTCTTGAAGTCAGTGTATCAGATATGAGTGTGGCTACACTTGCTTTTTCCTTTGGATATTATTTGCTTGGAGAATTATTTTCCAGCCTTTCACTTTGAGTCTACTTTTGTCCTTACAGCTTATATGTGTTTCTGGAGGGCAGCATATGGTTGGGTTTTGCTTTTTGATCAAATCTGTGCCCCTTTACTGGTGAGTTCAGACCATTTACAATTGGGGCAATTATTGACATTTGAGGATTTCCAATAGCCATTTTATGTTTTCTTTTCCAGTAGCTCAGTGTCTTGTTTGGTTCTTCTGTTTTTTTGTTTCTGTCAGTTATTTTTGTTTGGTGATATTCCATAGTTCTTTCTCATGTTTCTTCTTTTTTTAAGCTGTGTATTTTAGTGGTGGCTTTTTTTTTGTGGGTGGTTACCATTAGCTTATTAAGAGAAAAATGTTCATATGTACTTTGTCTTATGAGTGCTCCTGCACTCCATTTTCTTTTGCTACTATAGATCTTTATCATCTAAGTTTGTATGTTGTTGTTGTCACAGATTATCCTTGTTCTTATTGTGACCTTGTTGGAACTTTTACTTGTAGTTTTGATGTGCTTTGTTCTTTTTGGCTGCTCAAATAACCCAATGAGTATTTCCAGCAGTAGGGTTTTTCTGGTGACAAATTCCCATAGCTTCCGTATGTCTGCAAAAGTTTTTATTTCTCCTTCATATCTGAAGGGTAACCTTGATGGATATAGCATTCTTGCCTGGTAATTTCTCTCTTTCAGTACTTTGAATGTTTTGTCCATTCTCTCTGGCTTGTAGAGTTTCTGCCAAGAAGTCTGATGATAACCTAATGGGCTTTACTTTATATGTTATATTTTTCTTTTCCCCAGCTGCCTCAAGAATTTTTTTTTTTGTCATTGATTACTGAGAATTTTATTACGATGTGCCTTGGAGTAGGTCTGTTTGGGTTGAGGTAATTCAGTGTTCTGTTTGTTTCTTGAATTCGAGGCTTTAACTCTTTCCATAGGCTTGGGAAGTTCTCATCAATTATGTTTGAAAAGGCTCTCCATTCATTTCTCTCTCTTCTTCTTCTTCTGATACAGTGGTCCCTCATCTGTCACAGGGACCAGAGCGACCCACGATAGGTGAAAATCTGCAAAGTAGCAACCTTATATTTACTTTATTATTTATATATATTGTAAGGCTTTATAAACCTTCCCCATACTCTTATAAATCTTTCTCACACTGTTATTAAACTTTCCCACACTTATTTTGCTTATTTTACCACAAAAATAATTAAAATAATAAATATAAAAATACCTATATACTGCAAAATCCTGCTATATAGTGAAAAATCCGTAATACAAAATTAGATATACACAATTTAAAAATCCACAATACAGTGAGACAATGAAAAGTGAACCACAATATGGTGAAAGACAACCGTATACCCATTATTCTTTTAATTTTTTTTTTTTTTTTTTTACAGAGACAGAGAGAGAGGGATAGATAGGGACAGAGAGACAAGAATGGAGAGAGATGAGAAGCATCAAACATTAGCTTTTCATTGTGACACCTTAGTTGTTCATTGATTGCTTTCTCATATGTGCCTTGACCGTGGGGCTACAGCAGACTGGGAACCCCTTGCTCGAGCCAGTGACCTTGGGTCCAAGCTGGTGAGCCTTGCTTAAACCAGATGAGCCCGTGCTCAAGCTGGTGACCTTGGGGTCTCAAACCTGGGTCCTTGCACATCCCAGCCTGACGCTCTATCCACTGCGCCACCGTCTGGTCAGGCTACCCATTATTCTTATATTGCTCTTTCTGATGGAGTCAATTCTTGTAGAGCTCTCTCAGTTTTTATTTTATTTGTGAGTCTCTCTCCTCTTCTCTGTAGCATCTCTAGTTGCCAGTCTTTGATGTCAGTAATTCTTTCCTTTATTAGCCAAATTTGCTATCTGTTTTCAATTCATGTATTGAGTTCTTCATCTCTGTTTTTAAAGTTTCAATCTCCTTGGTGAGGTATTCTTTTTCTTTTCTTATTATGTGAGTGGGTGAGAGGTGCGGTGGCAGAGAGACAGACTTCTGCATATGCCCTGACAGAGACTGACCCAAGAGCCTCCTACTGGGCGATACTCTGCCCATTTGAGGCTGCTCTGCTGCTCAGCAACCAAGCTATTTTAGTGTCTAAGGTAAGGCCATGGAGCCATCCTCAGCACACAAGGCTTATTTATTTAAAGCATTCAAGCTATGGCTTCAGGAGGGGAAGACAGAGAGAAAGAGAGCAAGTAAAAGAGAGAGAGTGACAGAGAGAGAAGGGGGGGGAAGGGGTGGAAAAGCAGATGGTTGCTTCTCCTGCATGCCCTGACTAGGAATCAAACCTGGGACTTCCACATGCCACCCAATGTTCTACTGCAGAGTCAACCAGCCAGCGCCTCATTTTGCTTCTGAGCTACTTAAGTTGCCTATTGGTGTCTTCTTGCATCTCGTTGAGTATTTTTAGAACTTTAATTTTGAATTTTTTATCATTTAATTCCAAGGTTTCCATGTGATTGAGATTTTTTTCTGGAGATTTTTCATTTTCTTTCTGAACTACATCTCTGTCTGGTGTAGCCATGGTATTCAATACTTCTTTTTGATAGCATTTGAGAGTGGTGTCATTAAGAATCCTAACAAGAGCCTGACCAGGTGGTGGTGCAGTCGATAAAGTGTCGGACTGGGATGCGAAGGACCCAGGTTCGAGACCCCGAGGTCGCTAGCTTGAGCGTGAGCTCATCTGGCTTGAGCAAAAAGCTCACCAGCTTGGACCCAAGGTCGCTGGCTCGAGCAAGGGGTTGCTTGGTCTGCTGAAGGCCCATGGTCAAGGCACATATGAGAAAGCAATCAATGAACAACTTAGGTGTCACAATGAAAAACTGATGATTGATGCTTCTCATCTCTCTTCATTCTTGTCTGTCTGTCCCTATCTATCCCTCTCTCTGACTCTCTCTCTCTGTCCCTGTAAAAAAAAAAGAACCCTAACAAGACAAAAATTAATTAAAAATTAAAATATACAATAAAAAATATTAGAATTTAAAAAACTATGACAAGAAAAATGACAGAAATAAGACCAAAAAACAAAAAAAAAATTTTTTAAAGACACACCCCCAATATAAGAATAAAACATATAAAAATTAAAGGCATTGATTTTCAAAAGAGAAAAAAGAATAAGAAGAAAAAAGGAAAATATGAAGAAAAAAAAAGGAAAAATAAATTTTGGTTTTAAGAAGTTTCTTGTAGTAGCTATGGCTGTACTACAAGTTTTAGCTCTGTGAAGTTCCTGGGCTCTCCTCTGCTGAGATGTTGCTGTTGCAATGATGTAGGTGGGGCCACAGTAGTGCTGGTGGGTAGAGCGTGTTGTGAGGGCTTTATGGCTTTGGTTTTATGGCTTCAGCTTTCCAGCTTTACACCTCTAGCAATAGCAGTCTTAGGCTTCTGGGTGCTCCCCTATCTTTCCATAGACCTGGGGACCAGACGTGGAACACCTCTTTTTTCAGGGAGAGAGTAACTTTAGAGAGCTAGCTATGAGGTTTGTCTCTGGGATTCTCCATATGGCGAGGTGAGGGAGGCAAGAGCTGGGAGGCTGGGGGTCTCACTTTAGTTTTCTCTGTCTCTGCTGAGTACAGGCTGCAGGCAGACCATGGGAATACTGGTTGTGCCCTGCACTCTGGCCGCTTTGGACTATCTCCCCCTCTGCCCTTCTATGTCACTGTTTCTCTTGGCAGAAGGAGACCCAGTCAATCCAGATTTCCTTCTTTGTACCTTTCAGACAAAATCCAAACATTTTGAGCTTCCCTCCATCCCATAGTCCGACAGAAACAAACAAACAAACCCAGTCCAGGTTTGTTTCTTCTCCAAAGCCCACTGTGAATGTGTTTTATCTTCTGCCCTCCTTTTCACCCCACCCCACCTTTAGTCCATTCAGTGTGTGGATCATTTATGTGCACTGTGAACCCAATTGGTATTCTTTCACTGCTTTATACTTGTTCAATTTGTTGAAATTTCAAGGGGAGAGATCAGAAGTATCTCTCACACCACCATTACTCTGATGTCATTCAGAATTTATTCTGCATTAAGTCTTTATATTCACTATCTCATCTAATCCTCAGAAAATCCTTCTACTTTTATAGTGAGGCATAGAAATATATAGTAATTGGCCCAAGCCCACATAATAAGTCATGGAAGAGGTAAGATTTGAATCCAAACAGTCATTTTCATTGCCCAAGGGTTATACTGTCTACCTTTTGCCTAACATGACTTTCTTTTATGGTATCTAAATTGCTTTAGTATTAAAGAACAAGTAAAATAATTATTAATATCTTGACCAGCAAATACAAAGTGGTGACCTCATAACAACGATGGTGAGGGTGCCCCAAGTCTTTGTTATTTGAACTATTTGTAAGAGATGTATAAAGTTCTTGGCTACATACAGATGAAATATTCTATTTTATTTTCATTTTCCAGGAGCATAACAAGTAAGAGAAGTATTAACCAATGTCATCCCACTAAATTCAATTAAAAAGATATTAAAAATAAAAGAAATAAGAATTATTAATTTTGATGGTCCCCACTTCTACACAGGCATAAAGTCAGTGAATTTGAAAGATACTAGAAAACAAAGGATGAAAATAACAGGGAGAAGAAAAAAACAGATACATGAAACAGAAAGGATGTGGGCATGATAGAACAAACTAATTTGGAAGGGCAAACTAATTTCTGAGAGAAATTGCATTTTGAAATCTCAACACACTATACACCAGTATGACCCAGCTTAATCACTTACACCTTTCACCAGATTTAATATCTAATTACCTTTGTTTGTTTTTAAAAACAAAACCAACGGTCAAAGAACAAATAATTTCTACTCAATATTTTTTCAATGTGTCTTTTAAAAAAACATTAAGTAATTTCACTTAGGAGTCCTCCCAAATTTTAAACATCCCTAGAAAAAATAGCCTTCCAATGTACATAGTTCATTCAAATTTACATACTAAAAACTGAATCACAATTTCAAAGTAAAATTATTCCAATGATAAACCATATAATGTCCTTTCAAAATCTGCTGGTGTTCTCCTAACATTATCCCTACTTCCTTAGTGAAAGAATTTTCAGATATATTCATGTCTCCACTCTCCCTTTTGCGTAGGTGTATCCAGATGACCACCTACATCCTGGTCAGTGAGATGTGACTGGATGGAATATGACCAACTTTGGGGCTGGGCCCTTATTCTCCCCTTCCCTCAGGCAGAAATACAGAGATGACATTAGGAACTTGATCTTAAACTACTAGATAGAAACTGCTTTATGAAGATTACTGAAGAACCAGATAGGAGGTGTCTGAGTCCCTCAACACTATGGAGCTGCCTGAGAAACTGTACAGGACTTACATGTGAGCTGAGATGAGGGAAATATAATTCAGTCTTAAAGATACTGTCACTTTGGCCTTTGTAACAGTGGCCAAACCTACTGTATGCAACCTTCATGTACCCTCTTCCCTTAGCTTCATCTGTTTGGCTAACATTACTTATTATACTTTAAGCTTCAACTAGTTAAGCTCAGGCATCAGCTTCTCCAGAAGCCAATTTTCACATTTGAAGGCAGGACGTTAGGTAGGGCTGCCATAACAAAATACCACAGACTTACACAAGAGGGTGGCTTAGGTAGCAGATATTTATTTTAAATCAAGGTGTTGGTCAATTTGGTTTTTAGTGACAGTTCTCCTCTAGGCTTACAGGGTGCTGCCATTTTGAGTTATGCTTAGATAACCTCTTCTTTGTGTCAGAGAGAAAGGAAAGAGATCTCTTTTTACAAGGCCATCAACTCTATTAACTTAGGGCCTAACCTGTTAAGACCTCATTTAACCTCAATTGCTTCCTATGGCCCTATTTCAAAATACAGTCACACTGGGGTTAGGGATTAATAACATGAACTTTTCTGGATACGACAATTAAGTCCACACCAACATCTAACCTTGCTACTGCCATAACACTCCATGCATAGCTCTATCATTTTATTTTATACATTTAAATATGACAATTTATTTAAAATGTTGTGTGGAATAGATAATCAAGAACACAAATATTTATACTTGAAAATGGACTTGGAAAGATTAATTGTACATTTCTAAAAAAGTACTATATGATAAATACATATAAGATATATAACTAAAACATTATCTTACGATCAATAATTGTGCCATTGTCTGTGCTTCTCTTGTCAACGGATCAACAATAGCAATAACATCGAAGAACATATCATTCTCTTGAGGATTTATCTTTAAAATGCTAGGAAAATAAAAAATAAGGTAAAAGACGATCAGTTAAGTTTATTCCATTACCAATTAATCTTAGCTACACACATTGTGATAAATTGCTTCCTGTCTCAATAGATTAAAAAAAAAAATCCTGCTTGTTTCATAGAAGAAAAAGCAAATTTAAAACCCTAATATTTGTATTCAGTAAATTAGAAAACTGCAAAGAATTAGAGAGAATGAGAGGAAGCTTTTATTAATGACTTTTTAAAAACTCATCAAAGAACAATTATACCATTATAGTGAAAACTGATAATTTTAAGTCTCCCAAATTCTCCTGGATCTCATAATGTGAAAAATGAAATCAAGATGCTTTGGTGTTAGTTGAATATACTTTCTCAGATTTGAAAATGGTAATTAGCTATTCAATACTCTTTTTAAATTTAGTATTTAAAACCTCTCCCACATATTATAACAGAAAAGTTCAGGGAACCCCCAGCCCAGATTTAGCATACTTTATTTTTACCCTAAACTCTCAACACTTCCTTCCCTCTGTCCTTTCCATTTTGTCTTTCATTGATCAAAGTTCTATGCTAGAATATAAACTAATCTTGAAAGGTAAATGTTAGAAAATGATTAAAAGCACAGAAAAGCCCAATAGAAAAAAATCAATTCTATATTTAATATAATTAAAAGTTAAAAGTATATATTTAATTAAAAGTATATATTTAATTAAAAGAATATGCTTGTTGAATTATTGTTTTACCACTGTAATTCTATGAAAATCAGTTTCTTTTTGAGATGTATAGATTAAATGTTTTACATGTTACAAAGGAAATAAAGATTATCAACTCAAAATATATACCTGTAAAATATAGGTCTTTAGAATAGAAAGACTATATATAACTAGATTTTTTGCAGTGAAATATTTAATTTCTTAGCAATTAAATAAGAGGTAATGTAAAATTCACTTCCAACACTGGTTCACCTAATACGGGGAAATGAAAGACATTTTATTTTATATGTAATCAATATGATTTAATTATGTTAAACTAGGAATGGTAGAGCCAGAGAACTGCTGCTGCTGGATAATTACTGCTAGAAATTAAGAGCTACAAATAGAATGTTTTAAATCAAAGAGACCATCTATAATGGTTAGTTCCTTTAGTTCTTTTGGTGAAAAATTTTCAAATTTAATGGTTTTTATCTATATGCTTTATAAGATGTTATGGCTAAGGTAGGCATCTCTTTACCGCTCCTTTAAGTTTTTTCTCTCAAACTACTACCAATCACATGAGGTTGTATGAGTCAGAATTCCAATTTCCAGAAATGAACAGAAAAGAATTGGGGAATTGTAAGCCACTGTCACAAAGGCAATGGGCTTAAAAGCAGCAGGACATTGATAGACATAAAATCTAGGGAAAAAAAAGGCAGAGACTACAACAACTATAAACTATAAACTATCAAATGTTTCAGACATTTAAGAGTAAAGAGTTCCAAGCATAACAAAATTCCTAAATATAATATAACTTAATGGGAATAGTATAGTGACTAACATTTACAATGGTAGTTTTAATAATTTGTGAATTATTTCAGCACATACTATTTAAGAAGTCAAAAAAAAATCTGGAAAAAATTCTATTGAGTGTGTTTAAAATACAGGAAAGTACTGAATCTCAGTTATAGTAAATAAATAAATAATAAATAAATAAATAATTAAATAAATAAAAACTCCACTCCCAACAGTGCCAGGTAGTTTTCCTTTAGAAAGTAATTTCTTCTGAGAATAATACATGTATGAAGACACCTCAAAAAATAGACTTCCTAGAGCTAAAGCGAGTTTTATTTTCTAATAGCAAATAAAAGCATCATAAGATTGCATCTACCATAAAATCAGAAAACTTGTGTCAGTCATTTTAAGTTTATGATAATTTGTCTCAATTTAGTTTTATAGCAGCTTTGATTACAAAAAGATCATCATAATAAAACATGTCTGTAATTTAGTTGCATAATGTTTAATTGATTTTTTCCCCAATTCTAAGTGGTCTTTAATTAAAAACAACAAAAAGTTCTCTCCTGGAGACAGATAATTTTATGTATGTAGGTGGAGTTTGATGACTTTTATTTCAAATTTCAAAGTGAAGTTATAACCTAGTATACTATTCTAAAACTCTTTCTCTGATGGCTATCTTCAGAAACCCAATTTTTATGAAACAATAAGTTTTTTAATCTTTTTCTTTCTTTTTTTTTTTTTTTTGAGGGACAGAGAGAGAAAGGGAGACAGGAATATCAAGCTGCTCCTATATGTGCCCTGACGAGGTAACGAAATGGGCAACCTCCATGCTCTGGGATGACACTCCAGAGCTATCTGGCCAGGGCTTAACTTTTATTGATTTTTAGAGAGGCAGAGGAAGGGAGAGAGAGGGGAGGGGAAACGGAATAATTTATTGTTTCACTCAGTAATGCATTTCCTGGTTGCTTCCCGTGTATGCCCTGGCTGGGGATAGAACCTGCAACCTTGTTTTAGGACGATGCTTTTAACCAACTGAGCTAACCAGCTAGGGCCGAAACACTAAGTTTTAACAACAACAAAAAATGTTCCATGGAAAAACAAGTTACCCAACTGCTGAATTAACCAAAATAAACTTTTCTTTTTTTCTTTTAAACTATACATCTCATAACCATTAATATATTGATGAACACTAAAAATCTCCTCCCTCCTCCCTCAAAGGGATGCAGTGGTCTCGTACTTGATCAGAGAAGAGATTTTTCCTCAGAATATAACTGTCAACAGCTCAGGGTACTGCTCCATAGATCACATTTTGGTACATGCTATTTACTGTATATGTCTGTATTTTATTAATCAGAATTCTTTAGTAACTGAGAATATAAAGATATCATTATAAATGATCATACCAAGATACCGCAAAAATTCTGAATGATCTGAAGTATGAAAGACAAATCATACTTGATATAACTCACTTAAAATTCTACATATATCCTATATATATCATCTTTTATTCACTGGAATATATAATTTACAGGAATTTCTTTTCCTACTCTTGTCAAATACTATTCTCTAACATAGAACTTTTAGTTCTTTAATATTGCTATATTATGAATACAAATTGAAACCACAACTGAATATAGGATTCAGTTACAGGAAAAACACAGCACTATTACATCCTTACCTGTGATTTTCTTTTAAAAATGTAACATCATAACGAGATTCACGTACAGGCAAAGAGGAAATGAGGCTATCAATTTTCATAACAAGGTCACTCCTGCTAGATAAATAAGACAAAGAATGTATGAGGTTTTCAGGAAGATAATGTCCAAATTTTGTCACAATTAATGCCCTTGTAAAAGGGAATTTAATTTAAAATACTCCCAAAGGATAAATTTCAAATAAATGATTTTTCATCAAGACTCGTAAGTAGAACTTACAAGTAGAATTTTAAAGTAAGGTGATTTTCTTAAAATTATCCTACTTTTTTATCATTGATATAATATTTAAACACTTTTTAAGTAGTATTTTTCAGCACAGTCATAAGAATATGGTGAATTATTCCATTCAATCATTATTTGCTGAGTGCTGGTTATATATCCAAGCATTAGGGCCTACACAGCAAAGAAAGAAGGGGCATAAAGCACAAAAAGTAAACAACAGGATACCTACTTTTAAAGAATTTTTAATATAGTTAAGAAGCCCAGATTTCTATGGTTTTTAATTAGTTTGAAAACTAAGAATGTACAAAACAAATACCTAGATTAAATATAACAAATTTGAAAATCCATGATAGAGAAAGTGTTCAATGATATGTTGGTATAAAATGTGCTGGTTGAAATTTACAGAAGTCTTTCTTAAAAAGAAAAAAAAAAGAAAGAAAAAAGAGGCTGATCAAGAATCCAGTCAAGCCTGACCAGGTAGTGGCGCAGTGGATAGAGCGTCGGGACTGGGATGTAGAACAACCCAGGTTTGAGACCCCGAGGTTGCCAGCTTGAGCGCAGGCTCATCTGGTTCGAGCAAAAAGCTCACCAGCTTGGACCCCAGGTCGTTGGCTCCAGCAAGGGGTTACTTGGTCTTTTGAAGGCCCGCGGTCAAGGCACATATGAGAAAGCAATCAATGAACAACTAAAGTGTCGCAACAAAAAACTGATGATTGATGCTTCTCATCTGTCTCCATTCCTGTCTGTCTGTCCCTATCTATCCCTCCCTCTGACTCTGTCTCTTTAAAAAAAAAAAAAAAAAAGAATCCAGTCAATTTCTCTCTACTATATCATCTTTTATCTAAGTTTCTAAAATGCAGGATTTTATGTTAAAGTAAGTTTCTATTCATAACACCTACCATATTTCTCAGAGCACTGTATTTAATGGCCACTTAAGCATATTATTAAATAAATTAATCAAGATAATTTGACTGACAGCTGTCAGCGGGGATAGGGGTTGGGGGTCTGTGTGAAAAGGTGAAGGGATTATGCAAAAAAATAAAACCAAAACACCTCTTAGACAAAGATAACATTATGTAAGGTGACCAGACGTCCTGCTTTTGGCCGGACAGTCCTGATTTTTAACAATTTGTCCCGCATCCTGCGGTGTTTATAAAAGTCCCGATTTTTGGAAAGAATGCACGAAAAGCTAGGGTACGGCGGGAGAACAAGAAGGGAATATACGGTTTTCAGCGGGGAGACCCCGCCTCGACCTGGAAGTGCCTGCACTGCCACAAGAGCTGGCTTCCCCATGCGGGGCCCCGAAACAAAAACTTTGGGTGCGACGTACCTGCTGGGGCAGCGGCTGTCAAGTCCCCTAACTACCCATAGACCCATGTCCTGGATGCTGGCCGTGCGGTTTCAGGCTCTGGGAGGCGCAACTCGGTTTCCAGCAGGCGGCGGGGCTGGACGCGGGAAGTGCACCAGCGGTGCTGCCCTGCCTGCTCCCACCCGCTTGTGCAGCTCCAGCATCAGTTTCGGGACCATGTAACCCAATCTCTCTGACTCACTCAAAATTTCCCATATAGTAATATTTCCAAAAATGATCTTTTTAATGAGGTATCATTATTAAAAAAATAGATTGATAAGGAAAAGGTTAAATCTCAGGCATCAGCAAAAATCACAATAGAGAACAAATGATTAGAAATATTTCATTTTGAAACAAATCATGTTCCATACAATAATGCACTAAAAATTGTGGAATACGTGCTGTCTTTACCAGGAACTAATGCTGCAACTGAACGCGTTTTTTTCTACGGTAAATAAAGTGTGGACATCAGAAAAATCACAATTAAATGTTGAGACTTTGAAAGTCATTTTAGGTGTGAAACATAATTTAACAAATTCTTGTGAAAAATTTCATGACCTTTTAAAGAACGACAGCAATCTACTAAAAAACTTCACTCAAATGAGAAATATGCCAAAGAATAAAATAATACTATACATATTTTTAATGTATTATATTTGTAAATTGTACTTATATTGAAATAAAAAAAATATATTAAAATACTATTTTTGCATTCTATGAAAATTTTTTTTGCTCCATATAGACCAAATTTTTAATCAAGAACCCCCTCCTCCTCCACCGGTCAATGGTATCCCGCCTTACCAATTTTAAAATCTGGTCACCTTACATTATGGCAATTGTCAGAGGGAACGGGGGGTCAGGGGAGGTAGAAGAGGGTAAAGGAGAGATAAATAGTGATGGAAGGAGAGCTGACTTAGGGTGGTGAACACATAATACAATATATAGATGATGTATTATAAAGTTGTACACCTGAAACCTATATAATTTTATTAACCAATGTCACCACAATAAATTCAATAAAAAAATTTAAATTACATTAAAAATCATAATCTAAATTCCTAAACTCAAAGGTATTTATTAGCCATATAATCTCTAATATATAAAATTGTAAGCACAATTGAGGAAATACTTTTCAGACATGCTCCCCATGCTTCTGAAACTGGGCTGACTGCTTAAGTAGTACATATGTACAGAAGGGGTGAAGGTTAAGAACAGGAAAGTCTCTGAGGCTCCAAATAAGCTTTCCTTAAATTCTCTGCTGAATTCTGAAGTTTCAGCTATCCAAGTTAGTTTTCTCTCTTTTTGAAAAGCACTGAATGGAAGAAGGGAAAAGGTACTAGAAACTCAGGACCTAATGCTTTAGAACTGAAGATATCTTTCAGAACAGAACAAGTTGCAATCACTCCATTAGAGAAATAGATTTTAAGTGCTCCTAGAAATAATGGTTCCAAAGATTCTGTTCTTGGCATTCAGACTTAGACCTTCCTCATTAAGTAACTCTTGAAAAGTGTGATAAGGATGCATACATTTAATGTATGTTCAGATGTAAGTGACTTGGAATTTATTCTAATTAAAACACAATTTGTTAGCACTATTTCTGTGCATCTAACAACTTAAGTTAATTAGAGGAAATGCTGTTATAGTTTAATGCTATTGATTTTAAAATGCAGCTTTAAAGTGGCTAAAATAGGCCCTGGCTGGGTGGCTCAGTGGATAGAGCACGGTCCTGGATTATGGCCATCCTGGGTTCAATTCAGAGTCAGGGCACGCAAGAGAAGTAACCATTTGCTTCTCTCCCCCTTCCTCTATCCCTTCTCTCCCTCTTTGTCTCCTGCGGCCAGTGCTCGATAGGTTCAAGTGTCAGCCTCAGGCTTGTGGATAGCTCGGCTGATTCAAGCATTGGCCCTAGATGGGGGTTGCTGGGTGGATCTCAGTTGGGGCATATGTAGGAGTCTGTATCTATATTTTCCCACTTCTCACTTAAAAAATATAAATAAATAAATAAAGTGGCTAAAATAGCTTCCCAAACCTACATGAAACTATAATTACATATTTTAAACTAAACAACTTAAAAAAGATTAACTCTGAAATTTTAACATTATATTTGTAACATTCAACATATAATTATATGAATTATATGCTTTTAAACATATACTGGTCCTACATTACTTAATCATAAAATTATATATATTTTTTTGCTTTTTAAAGCTTTCTTTTCTTTTATTGCATTTGAACGTAACTATGAATGTTATCTCTTCACTGCAGAAAAACCCTTACTTTACTACTTTATACACATTCATAATTTCCTTTTAATACTATTTTCTTACTAATGAATGTTTTTTTTTTTATAGGGACAGAGAGAGAGTCAGAGAGGGATAGATAGGGACAGACAGGAATGAAGAGAGGTGAGAAGCATCAACCATTTAGTTTTTTGTTGCCATCGCAACACCTTAGTTGTTCATTGATTGCTTTCTCACATGTGCCTTGACCGCGGGCCTTCAGCAGACTGAGTAACCCTTTGCTGGAGCCAGCGACCTTTGGTCCAAGCTGGTGAGCTTTTGCTCAAGTCAGATGGGCCCGCGCTCAAGCTGGTGACCTCGGGGTCTCGAACCTGGGTCTTCTGCATCCCAGTCCGACACTCCATCCACTGCACCTCCGCCTGGTCAGGGCTTAATGATGAATGTTTTAAAAACATATATCATTTCTTAAAGGACAAAGTAAGGACATCAGTTTCATCTGGATCAGAATTCTGTATTTAAGAGTAAGAATAAGGCCCTGGCCAGTGGGTCAGTGGATAGAGTGTCTGCCCAGCATACGGACGTCCTGGGTTCAATTCCCAGGCAGGTCATACAGGAGAAGCGACCATCTGCTTCTCTCCCCCTCCCTTCTCCCCTCCCACAGTCAATAGCTTGACTGATTTGAGTGTGGCCCCAAGCTCTGAGTATAGCTTGGTTGGTCCAAGCGCATCAGTCTTAGGTGCTAAAAATAGCCTGGTACTCAAGCATTGGCCCTAGATAGGGTTGCCGGGTGGATCCTGGACCAGGTGCATGTGGGAGTTTGCCTCACTATCTCCCCTCTTTTCACCTAAAAAAATAGTAAGAAGAGTTCTGGAAAGATAATCACCCCTAATACTAAGCCATATACTTTAAGGTGCATAGTTATAATGAAACTAAATAATAAAAAAAGATACAACAGAAAACTATTATCCAAAACATCAGATCTCACAGACTTGAAGCCAAAACCATTATTAGAAAAGGGGTAATTTATATAATGATGAGAGGAATAATTCACTAGAAAGAGAATTCTGAATTGGGGTATACATAAAATATAGGTCAAAATATTTAAAACAAAAATTGATGAGAGTACAAGAGTTAAATGAAAAATCCACAATCTCAGAGATAGTATTTAACAAATTTCTTTTTGTAAGTGAAATATAAAACAAAAAGAAATTCAGTATTTTGATGATGCAAAAAATAAAAATAAAAAATAGTTCAACCTAATAGATACATATAAAATCTTCTGTACAAGAAGAGAAAATGTCATTAAAAAATAAAACATGAAACAATTATAAAAATTAAATTTGCCTCACAAAATTAGGAGAAATAAATACCAAATAACTAATATCTTTAAACCATGTTCCCAATCACAGTTCAAAGCAAACTGGAAATCAATACATTGAGCACTTAAAACAAGTTAAAACAGACTATTCATTAATTCAATAAATATTTACATGGTATCTTATAAGTTCCGGGCACAAATCTACGAATCTACGTATAGGAGGTTAAAAAAAAACAATAAACAAAATCTTGTCTTCATGAACCTAACATTCTAAGTATTTCAAAATATATTTAAAAATAAAAATTTAAAAACTCAAAATATTAATTTGAACAAAATATTTATGATCAAAACTTAGGCAATACAGCTGATAAGTGTTTAGAGAGAAATTTCAAGCTTGTAATTTCATGATGTGTGAAGAAAAAAATCTGATATTAATAAACTAAGAATCCAACTTAGAGGTTTATAAAAAGGAACAGATAAAAAGACATACGAGAGAAGTAAAACTGATAAAAGCAAACTAAAAACAGTTAAGAGCCTGTCATGTCCTATATCTACATATATGAAAAGACCAGTAAAATAGATATATCCATCACTAAACTAAGCAAACTAAAATAAGAGAAAGGCTAACATAAATGAGATACAGAAGTTAAGGATCAAAGCTCTTATAATTCACTAATGACGTGAGTTCTAATTATAGACAAAATGTTACAAAAAATAAAAAGAGTCCAGTAAGGAAGATTAAGATAAAAACTTAATACTGTTTCTGTAAATTAGTAAAAAACAATTTGAAAACATAATATAAAATATACCATTTATAATCTGAGCTAAAATTATAAAATATTAGGGAAAATATCTAAAAAAATGTGCAAGATTTCAAGGGGGATAAAAATGAAGCCTCACTAAAGAATCCTTAAACAAAGAAGTAAGTGCATTTATCTACATATGCATATATATGCTTATATATATTTATACACATATACAGTGGTGAGATTTAAATAATCTGGCAACTAGTTCTCTGCCCTAATGACCATTTTAAGTATAAAAAACAATATACTAAAAGGTAGTTTATTATTTCATGCATTTAATACTTAAATAAGAATAATAAAAGAGGTACACAAAACTAGATTATAAGAAAGAGTTTTAAAATAGTAATGAAAAAATATTAAATAATACCTGACAAAAAACAATAAAACTGTTATTGCAGATATTTCCAATGACAGCTTTTTACCCCTGGTTGTTTGGCACTTTTACTCTCTCTCTTTTTTTTTTTACAGGGACAGAGAGAGGTGAGAAGCATCAATCATTAGTTTTTCATTGCCGTTACGACACCTTAGTTGTTCATCGACTGCCTTCCCACATGTACCCTGACTGCGGGCCTTCAGCAGACCGAGCCACCCCTTGCTGGAGCCAGTGACTCTGGGTACAAGCTGGCGAGCCCATGCTCAAGCCAGATGGGTCAGCGCTCAAGCTGGTGACCTCGGGGTCTCAAACCTGGGTCCTCCACATACCAGTCCGACACTCCATCCACTTTGCGACCGCCTGGTCAGGCCGCACTTTTTCTCTTTACATTATATGTTTCTTTACTGAAGTAACAAATGTGAGGAAATTAAAATGTAGTATTTCAACAAAGGTATAATGAGTTTTATGAAATGAATAAATAAATAAGTAAATATTACAAACATAGTTCCATCAAATCTTTTTCACCTGTGGACGGAATGAAGATTACTATGGGTGCTTAGAATACGCTGTTGTGCAGATGAACGTTAAAAAAGAGTGAGGGAAGTAAATTTGTGATTCCCACATTGGGCGGCTGCCCAGGTGCCCATCTTAGAGATAACCCTGATTACAGGTGCTATTTTAACAACCGGTTTGGCGAACTCAACAAAAAATTAGGTATCGGTTCTTTTGAACTGGTGCGAGCTGGCTGAATCTCACCACTGCACATGTATATCAGTTACATATCTATATATTAATTTATATTGTAAATGTATATTTGTAGTTAAATAAAAATATATATGTATTTAATAAATAGAATAATTCAATATTATATAAAGAGGACAATTCCTTAATCTAATCTATATATTGCAATAATTCCCCATAAAAATTCCAGGGGGTTTTGGTAAAACTTGTTATGGTAGTTCTAATCATATTTACACTAAAGAGCAAATAACAAAATCAATCAAGAAAATTTTGAAGACAAGGTGAAAGGGGAAATTTTTCCTATCTGTTATCAAACTTTATTATAAAGTTGTGGTAATTGGAGTGTGGGATTGGCATGAGGCAACAGACCAGTATATAAAAATCCAAGAAGAATTAAAGATATACCTCAGAAAACAAAGCAAAACTGTAAAACTTTTAGAATAAAAGAGAGTATCTTTCTGAACTCAGGCTAAAGAAAAATTTTATACATTCTTTTTTCCTTTTCTCTCTTTCACACACACAGATCAGAGACAAACTATAAAGGAAAAATCCTGATATTTATTCACAAAAATGAAAAAACTTCTATATGTGGTAACATTTTATAATAAAAAAGTAAATAGCCAAGCCACAAACTGAAATATTATACTTTCAGAACATATAATTGATTGATAGAGAGGTAAACAGAATCATAAACAATGTTTACAAACCACTAAAAGCAGAAAACTCGACAGATAATTAAACAAAAGATATGAACAGGTATTTTACAGAAGAACAAACATGAATAAAATATGAGAAGATACTCAGCTATAGTATAGCTCAAAGAAATATAAATTAAAACAAGATACAATTTCACATCTATCAGGAAAAATTAATAAGTCAGATAATACCAACAAGTATTGGTGAGGACCTGGAAAAACAGGAACTCAAGTACTGATTATTACAACTACAACTACTTTAAATGACAGAATTTAATAATACCTGGTGAAGCTGAAGATAAGCATATCCTACAACCCAATAACAACAGTCCTCTAAACTCAAACATTGCACAAGGAGACATTAAAACAGGTTCATTATGGCATTTCTTTAGTAGTAAAAAACTAAAGTCAAGTTAACTGTATCTCAGTAATGGATGATATAAATGAACTTCAGTATATTCATAAAATGAAATACTAAAAAGGAATTAAAATGAATGAGCAAGCTCTATATCAATGAATATGAATAAAGCTTCTATGGAAGTAGATGGCAAAAAGAGTCTACAGTATAACAGTATTTCTCTAAAGAAGTCAAGGCATCCAACACAATAAACACTGACATGCATATTTAGATATAAAGCAAAAGTAAAAACACAAATATGGAATCACATATACAATCTTTAAGAAAATACTTATGTCTTGGCAAAGGAGATCGAAACAGGTGGGAGAAAGTAAAATCCAGGGCAAATAATAAAAAATATTAACATCTATGGTTTGGTGATAGTGAGCAAATGGATATCTTTTATTACTTTTTTATATTCTTTATATGTCTTTTGTTATATCTTAACTTGTACACATATTTGAAAAATCTTTTAATCTTAAAAAAGAAGAAACAAGATGGAAAACACAAACCCCCCAAATTAATTTTTCTTATTTTTTTTTTCTTTTCCAAGTGAGAGGAGGGGAGATAGAGAGATAAGACTCCTGCTGCGTCCTGACCAGGATCCACCCATCAACTTCTGTCTGGGGATGATGCTCTGCCCATCTGCGGCCATGCTTGCAACGGAGGCTCCATGGAGCTATCCTGAGCGGCCAAAGCTAATGTGATCGAACCAATTGAACCATGGCTGTGGGAAGGGAAGAAAGAGGAGAGAAGGGGGAGGGGTAGAGTAGCAGATGGTTCCTTCTCCTGTGTGCCCTGAGTAGGAATTGAACCCAGAATTTCCATATGCCTGGCAGACATTCTACCACTGAGCCAACCGGCCAGGGCCCATTACTCTTATGACTTTAAGTACTTACTTCTTTGAGTCGATTGCCATATTTTCAACAATGCCTTTAAGTTTCTCTGCTAATTTAGTGAATGTTATTTTTTCCAACAAAGAGAAATCTTCTGCATGGAAATTTTCATCTACACGTCCTAAGAACTTAAGATAAAAGCAATTATTGTAGATCTTCTAGAAGATACCCATTATTTCATTAAGTATTTTCTCATAAAAATATATTTCTTTAAACAAAAAATTGATTAGAGACTAAATATAATAAATGGTGGCCATTAATCCCACCATTTACTAAATCCATTGGGATTAAAAGGAGAGAAATATTTATTTTCTCGCTTTCATACTACAAATAATATTTGTATAAACCCCAAAATCAAAGTAACAAAAAGCAGCAAATTATTTTTCATTTGCAAGTTTTCCTTTAGAACACAATGCTTCGAAAAACATTTCAGTTTTATTTTCTATTCATCTATAAATTTAGTTCATATGAGGTATGTAAACAAGGCTGAAAAAAGTGAAAACCAAGAGCTAAATCACATAATTACTTAATAATACCAACCAATCTTCATCTAACTGATGTATAAGAGGCTGAGGTTTGGAGAATAGCAAGGTAATGTAGATTAGCTTTAAACCAGTAAGTACAGAGGGGAAAAAATTGTCAAATTGCTACCTCCCTAATTTCTCAGGATGGCTATTCCATCACAACTACTACCAACTCTACTATCATGAGCATTTGTTTGAGGAAACTAATACATGCAGTCATCACACTATTATGAACTATTATGAACACAAACCCTGATGTAGAAGGTAGACCTGAGACAGTCTTATGCATTAAACAATTGTACTTAATGACAAACAATATGTCAAGCAGAATATTTTTTTTTCTTAGTAAAAAGACCAGAACAAAATGGTAGCAGCAGATTTTCTCATTTCCCTTTCATCAATTTCTCCAGTTAATAATTTCTAAAATGTAATGAAGTATATAGTTCCTGAGTCTTTTGCATTTGCTCATGTCACAGATAGTATCATGTTTCACCTTTATTTTTAAAATTTATTTTGAGAGAGAGAGGAAGGGACAGAGACAGAGAGAAACATCGATTTGTTATTACACTTATTCAAGCCATAACTGGTTGATTCTTGTATGTGCTGTGACCTGGGATTGAACCCACAATCTTGGCATGCTGGAAGGCCACTCTAACCAATTAAGCCACCTTAAACATAAAACATGGTTCTTAAAAAAAAAGAGCACATTCCATTACCTTAGATATATCTTTGTGTGTGTGTGTGTGTGAGTGTGTGTGTGTGTGTGTGTGTGTGTGAGAGAGAGAGAGAGAGAGAGAGAGAGAGAGAGAGAGATGGACAGACAGCAGATATGAGGGGAGAGTGAACATTATCAACTCATAGTTGCAGCCCTTTAGTTGTTCATTGATTGCTTTCTCATATGTGCCTTGAGCTGGGGTGGGGTACAGGGCTCGAGCTGAGCCAGTGACTCCTTGCTCAAGCCAGAGACCTTGGGCTCAAGTCAGCGACCATGGGGTCATGTCTATGATCCCATGTTCCAGACACGACACCATGCTCAAGCTTGCGAGCCGGCACTCAAACTGGTGACCTCAGGGTCTCAAACCTGGGTCCTCAGCATCCCAGTCCAATGCTCCATCCACTGTACAACCACCTAGTCAGGCGATATGATAACATTTTTTTTATATATATATATATTTTATTATTATTAATTCTAATGGGGTGACACCAATAAATCAGGGTACATATGTACAATGAAAACATCTCCAGGTTATCTTATCATTCAATTGTGTTGCATACCCATCACCAAAAGTCTAATTGTCCTCTGTCACCTTCAATCGGGTTTTCCCTGTGTCCCTCCCCTCCTCCCTATCCTACTCTTCCCTCCCTCCCCTCATCCCATAACCACCACTCTCTTGTCCATGTCTCATATTCTCACTTTTATGTCCCACCTATGTATGAAATCATGCTGTTCTCAGTTTTTCTTTTTTCTGATTTACTTATTTCACTCCGTATAATGTTATCAAGGTACATCCATTTTGTTATAAATGATCCGATGTCATCGTTTCTTATGGCTGAGTAGTACTCCATAGTATATATGTACCATAGGTTTTTAATCCACTCATCTTCTGATGGACACTTGGGCTGGTTCCAGATCTTCGCTATTGTGAACAATACTGCCACGAACATGGGGGCGCATTTCTTCTTTTTGAACAGTGCTATGCTGTTCTTAGGGTATATTCCTAAAAGTGGGATAGCTGGGTCAAAAGGCAGTTCGATTTTTAATTTTCTGAGGAATCTCCAAACTGTTTTCCACAGTGGCTGCACCAGTCTGCATTCCCACCAGCAGTGCAGAAGGGTTCCCTTTCCTCCACATCCTCGCCAGCACTTATTCTGTGTTGTTTTGCTGATAAGTGCCATTCTGACTGGTGTGAGGTGATATCGCATTGTGGTTTTATTTGCATTTCTCTAATGATTAGTGATGTTGAGCATTTTTTCATATGCCTATTGGCCATCTGTATGTCCTCTTTGGAGAAATTTCTATTCATTTCTTTTGCCCATTTTTTGATTGGGTTGTTTGTCTTCCTGGTGTTGAGTTTTATAAGTTCTTTATAAATTTTAGTTATTAACCCCTTATCAAATGTGGTGTCGAATATGTTCTCCCATTGTGTGGTTTGTCTTTTTATTCTGTTCCTATTTTCTTTAGCTGTGCAAAAACTTTTTAGTTTGATATAGTCCCATTTGTTTATCTTGCCTTTTATTTCAGTTGACCGTGGAGATAAATCGGAAAATATACTGCTGTTACAGATGTCGGAGAGCTTGCTGCCCATGTTTTCTTCTAAGATGCTTATGGTTTCACGGCTTACATTTAAGTCTTTTATGGATTTTGAGTTTGTTTTTGTGAATGGTGTAAGTTGATGGTCTAGTTTCATTTTTTTGCAGGTAGATGTCCAATTTTCCCAACACCATTTGTTAAAGAGGCTGTCTTTACTCCATTGTATGTTCTTTCCTCCTTTGTCAAATATCAGTTGTCCATAAAGCTGTGGGTTTATTTCTGGGTCCTCTGTTCTGTTCCATTGATCTATATGCCTGTTCTTATGCCAGTACCAGGCTGTCTTGAGTATAATGGCCTTATAGTAAACCTTGATATCTGGAAGAGTGATACCTCCTGCTTTATTTTTTCTTTTTAAGATTGCTGAGGCTATTCGTGTTCTTTTTTGGTTCCATATAAATTTTTGGAATATGTGTTCTATATCTTTGAAGTATGTCATTGGTATTTTAATTGGTATTGCATTGAATTTATAAATTGCTTTGGGTAATATAGACATTTTAATGATGTTTATTCTTCCTAGCCATGAGCACGGTATGTGCTTCCACTTGTTTGTATCTTCCTTGATTTCTTTTATCAATGTTCAATAATTTTCCGAGTACAAGTCCTTAACTTCCTTGGTTAAATTTACTCCTAGGTACTTTATTTTTTTGGCTGCAATAGTGAAGGGGATTGTTTCCTTAATTTCTTTTACTGACAGTTCATTGTTGGTATATAGAAATGCCTCTGATTTCTGAGTATTAATTTTATATCCTGCCACCTTGCTGAATTCATTTATAAGGTCCAGTAGTTTTTTGACTGAGACTTTAGGGTTTTCAATATATAATATCATATCATCTGCAAATAGTAACAGTTTTACTTCTTTTCCAATTTGGATGCCTTTTATTTCTTCTTCTTGTCTGATAGCTGTAGCTAGGACTTCCAGAACTATGTTGAATAAGAGTGGTAAAAGTGGGCAACCCTGCCTGGTTCCTGATCTTAAGGGGATTGCTTTTCATCTTTGTCCATTTAGTATGATGTTTGCTGTCGGTTTATCGTAGATGGCCTTTATCATGTTAAGGAATGATCCCTGTATTCCCACTTTACTGAGAGTTTTGAGCATGAATAGGTGCTGGATTTTATCAAATGCCTTTTCTGCATCTATTGAAATTATCATGTGATTTTTGTCCTTCCTTTTGTTTATGTGATGAATCACATTGATTGATTTGCGAATATTGAACCAGCCTTGCCTCTCCAGAATAAATCCCACTTGATCGTGGTGTATGATTTTTTTCATATATTGCTGGATCCGGTGGCTAATATTTTGTTGAAAATTTTAGCGTCTAAATTCATCAGGGATATAGGCCTATAATTTTCTTTCTTTGTGTTGTCTTTGCCCGGTTTGGGGATCAGAATTATGCTCGCCTCATAAAAGGAGTTTGGAAGTCTTCCTTCCTCTTGAATTTTTTGAAATAGCTTGAGGAGAATAGGAGTTAGTTCTTCTTTGAATTTTTGATAGAATTCACTTGTGAAGCCATCAGGCCCAGGACTTTTCTTTTTTGGGAGTTTTTTGATAACTGTTTCGATCTCATTTGCTGTAATTGGTCTGTTTAAGTGTTCTGATTCTTCCAGATTGATTTTTGGAAGGTTATATGATTCAAGAAATTTGTCCATTTCACCAAGATTGTCTAATTTTTTGGCATATAGTTCTTCATAGTATTTTCTTACAATGCTTTGTACTTCTGTTGTGTCAGTTGTTATTTCTCCACTGTCCTTTCTAATTTTATTTATTTGAGTCCTTTCTCTTTTTTTCTTGGTGAGTCTAGTTAAAGGTTCATCGATCTTGTTTACCTTTTCAAAGAACCAACTCCTGGTTTCATTGATCCTCTGTATTGTTTTCTTAGCCTCTATGTCATTTATTTCTGCTCTGACCTTTATTATTTCCTTCCTTCTACTTGTCTTGGGTTTTATTTGTTGTTGTTTTTCTAGTTCTTTTAGATGCAGGGTCAGGTTGCTTATTTGAGCTTTTTCTAGCTTATGATATGCCTGTAGTGCAATAAACTTCCCTCTCAAAACTGCTTTTGCTGTGTCCCATAAATTTTGAGTTGATGTATGCTCATTATCATTTGTTTCTAGAAACTTTATTATTTCTTCTTTGATCTCATTATTAATCCATTCATTATTTAATAACATGCTATTTAGTTTCCAAGTGTTTGAGTATTTTTCAGTTTTTCTTTTGTGGTTAATTTCTAGTTTCATGGCATTGTGATCAGGGAAAATGCTTGATATGATTTCAATCTTCTTAAATTTATTGAGACCATTTTTGTGTCCTAACATGTGGTCTATCCTAGAAAACGTACCATGAGCGCTTGAGAAGAATGTATATTCTACTGCTTTAGGGTGAAAAGTTCTGAAGATATCTATTAAATCAAGTTGATCTAGTGTCTCCTTTAAGTCTGCTGTTTCTTTATTAATTTTTTTTTCTTGAGGATCTATCCAGTGTTGTTAGAGGGGTATTGAAATCCCCTACTATGATAGTATTGCTGTTAATCTCGCCCTTTATATCCATCAAAGTCCGCTTTATGTATGTCGGGGCTCCTATATTTGGTGCATAGATATTTACAATAGTTATATCTTCCTGTTGAATTGTTCCCTTTATCATTATGTAGTGTCCTTCTTTATCTCTTACTACATAGCCTTTGTTTTAAAGTCCATTTTGTCAGATATAAGTATTGCTACCCCTGCTTTTCTTTCATTTCCATTTGCATGAAATATTTTTTTCCATCCTTTTACCTTCAGTCTATGTGCATCTTTTGTTTTAAGGTGTGTCTCTTGTAGACAGCATATGTATGGGTCCTGTTTCTTTATCCATGCAGATACCCTATGTCTTTTGATTGGATCATTTAATCCATTTACATTTAAGGTTATTATTGATATGTAGTTGTTTATTGCCATTTTATTCTTTAAAGCTGTATTCTTCTTTTGCTCTATTCATTTCTCTCTTTAAACTGTTCACAAGAGGCCCCTTAGTATCTCTTGCAGAATTGGTTTGGTTTTTATGAATTCCTTGAGGCTTTCTTTTTCTGGGAAGCTCTTTATTTCTCCTTCAATTTTAAACGTTAGCCTTGCTGGATAAAGTAGTCTTGGTTGTAGGTTCTTGTTCTGCATTACTTTGATTATATCTTGCCATTCCCTTCTGGCCTCAAGTGTTTCTGTTGAGAAGTCTGATGTCATCCTTATGGGGACTCCTTTGTAGGTGATAGCCTTTTTTTCTCTAGCAGCTTTTAAAATTTTTTCTTTATCCATTAGCTTTGGTATTTTAACTATGATGTGTCTTGGTGTAGATCTTTTTGGGTTTCTCTTTAATGGAGTTCTGTGTGCTTCTTGAACGTGTGGAGTGTTTCCCAGCCTTAATTTAGGAAAGTTTTCTGCTATGATTTGATTGAACAAAGTTTCCATTTCCTGTCCTCTCTCCTCTTCTTCTGGCACCCCTATGATGCGAATGTTGTTTCTCTTCATGTTGTCAGAAAGCTCCCTTAGAGTTTACTCACATTTTTTAAATCTCTTTTCCTTTTTCTTCTCTGCTTCTGTGCCTTTGTTTATTGTGTCCTCTAACTCGCTTATTCGATCCTCAGCGTCATCCATCCTGCTTTTAATTCCTTCCATTGTGGTCTTCAGTTCTGATACTGTATTTGTCATTTCTGATTCTTTTTTATTATTTCAATTTCATTTTTTATACTTGTTATCTCTTTATTTAGGTGTTCATAATGACTATCCATTGTTGCTCTAATTTCTTTGAACATCCTAACTATCATTATTCTAAATTCTGCTTCTGGTAATTTGGTTATATCTGGTTCATTCAGGTCCTTCTCTGGGGATTTCTCTTGATTCATTTGGTTTGCATTCCTCTGCCTGCCCATTTTTTCTGTGTATAAGCAAGTTGTGGCCACTGGAGTCCAGTAGGTGTTGCCTTTGTGTTCTCTAGGTGTGGTCTGTCTGCAGGCCCCCCACCCCCTCTGCTGGTGCCTAGGGTGGTTGGGTATGAGCATTGCCAGCGCCGGCCCACTGTGGCTTTTGTTGTGATTTCTGCCTCTCCTCCGTGGGAGGGGTTGTCACTGAAGCCACGATACTTAGCACCAAGGGTAGAGGTGAGCACCTTTGCTCAGCTGCGGACCCAGCCTATTTCCGGACTTCCGCCCAGAACCAGCAGTCGGAGCCTGTTCGCTACAGTTCCACGGGTTAGGCTGGGCTTTTGACGTGCTCTTAGCTGTAAGCTTTTGCCCGTCCGGAGCTTTAGCTCCGCCCTCGAGGCCAGGGCCCTTCTGCGCAGGGTCGGAAACCAAGGTTTATTGGGGTGGGCGTGTTTGCTGGCTTCCGCTCAGCTGCGTACTTCCGCTCGTCCCGGACTCTACCCCGCCCCCGCGTTCGGAGCCTGCTTGTGCAGGTATGAATGCATTCCGCGGTTTCTCCGGCCGGGTGGGGATAGTAGCGTGAGCTCAGCTGCGAGCTTCCACTTGTCTCGGGGTCTACCCCGTTCCGCTCTCGGAGCCCGCTCGCGCACGTATACTGGCCAACTGTGGTTTCTCCGGCCCAGTGGGTGGGGGGCTGGTAGCGTCAGTTCAGCCGCGAGCCCCTGCCCGTCCCTGGTCCTAGCCCGGTCCCCGCGGTCAGGGCCGGCTTGCGCAGGGCCTGCCCGTTTCTGGCCTCCCGCTTTGTCCCCGTAAGTGGGATTAAAGGCGGGCCCGCAGCTTCCAGACCGCTTTCGCGCGTCCCCTCTGACCCTCTGGGCTAGACCGATCTCCCACCGGCTTGGCCTCTGCCCACGCCGACAGAACCGCGTCTCAACGTCCTATCACCCCAAACCCTTAAGCAGCCCTCAGCAGAGTAGGAAGGGTCCTAATACTCCACACTGTAGGCCTGGGAGCTCCCTCACTTGTTTCACAGCTCAAAACTGTCCAAACGCCTCTTCTAGGCTCTAGGACTGGAGGCTGGGGCTTGGTTCCTGGGACCCAGGTCCCTCCCTCTCCACCAAACTTTCCTCCCGCCCCGCGGGTCTCTCCGGGCTGCCGTTTGCTCCGGGGAGCTGGGCAGCCCTCTTCGCGTTTTCGCTATTCCTACCAGTCTCAATGTGGCTTCTTCTGTGTTCCTTGGTTGAAGAGTTCACTTAGTTTAGTTCATAGTTGGTTTATCCAGATGATGGTTCTTTAAATTGAGTTATAATCCACTTGGCTTCTGGGAGTTGGAAGTTGGTACGTCTGCCTACTCCGTCGCCATCTTGCTTCCTCCCATATGATAACATTTTTAAGCACTTTCAATTTTTGGACTATGAATAGGAGAGGCCTGAAAAACTGTTAAAAAATTATATATAGACCCTCTTGTGACTGAAGCAGTTTTGTTAATAGCTCAGAATAAGGAAATAAAACCTCAAATTATTTTCTTAAGGAATTAACAAGAGGTCTATTTTTACTGATTAAACTGACCAGAGAACTGACTCCATTACCTGTGTAAATCCAACCTCAAATACCTAGAAGAAACTTGATTTTTCTGTGTCAATCACATCATATACATGTTGGGAAAAGGAACATTAAACTTGAAAATCATGTACTGGTAGAATAAAACCTACCCGGCACTTAAATCTTCTTTACAACATTTTAGAAATGTGTTTTTTTTTCAGTTACACAGAATAATTGCTGTAACAAAAATGTATTACCGCCTCTGACAGCTTATTAAAACTCTAGAAAACTGAGAGTGTTTATCTACATACTGAGCTAAAAATCTCTTACTACTCACGGAAGTTTGATCAGCTGGCCTTGATTCTATACTGACTCATCAAGTGTAACATAAATCAACCTACAGATATATCCACTGTATCCCATGACAACCTTCAAATATTTAAAGAGAAAACAGGAGTTAATATTGAAAACTTACTTGGTGTCTGGGGCTGTTCTATGTGCTTTATGTATAAAGTATATTTAATCAGACAACGCTATAAATCATACTATTACAATTCCCATTGTGAAATCAAGAAACCACGTCTCACAGAGGCTATATAATTGATGGTGCAACTAGATTTGTCTAACTTAAAAAAAGGTGCCTGACCTGTGGTGGTGCAGTGGGTAAAGAATCAACCTGGAATGCTGACGTTACTGGTTCAAAACCCTGGGCTTGCCTGGTCAAGGCACATATGGGAAGCAACTACTACAAGTTGATGCTTCCCGCTTTTCCTTTTCCTTTTCCTCTCTCTCTCTCTCTCCTCTATCTAAAAACATCAATAAATAAAAATAAAATGATATACTTGATTAAAAAAAAAGGCCTTTTTTCCCAACGCTCTACTAGCCCATGTCTCTCAGTGGTTTGTAAATATGTAGTATAATAAAAATAAATTTATTATAATTATAGCAACAGTATTATTTAGGGTTTTATTTTATATTAAAATATCAAATTTTTAATTCTTCAGCATCAAGTAAGAAAGTATCATTGTTAGTTGCCAGATAGGAAGGGGTTGGGAGGGGGGTGGGAAGGCTGAGTGAAAAAGTGAAGAGATTTAGAAGTACCAAATGGTAGTTCCACAACAGTCACAGGCACATAGAGTACAGCATAGGGAATACAGTCAACAATGCTGTAAAAACTGTGTATGGTGTCAGGTGGGAACAAGACTGATTGAGGAGATCACTTCATAAGTTATATAAATGTCTAACTACTATGCTGTACATCTGAAACTAATATTGAATGCCAACTGTTAACTGAAACTAAAATTAAAAACAGTATCATTGGTTCTTAGTTTTATTATTCATAATTTTTTTTTATTAGCAAAAGAGACAGACAGAAAGACAGGAAGGGAGAGAGATGAGAAACATCAATTCATAGTTGTTCATTGGTTGCTTTCTCATATGTGCCTTGAACTGGGGCGGGGGGCTACAGCAGAGTGAGTGACCCCTTGTTCGAACCAGCGACCTTGGGCTCAAGCCAGCAACCATGAGGTCATGTCTATGATCCCACGCTCAAGCTGGCAACCCTGCACTCAAGCTGGTCAGCCTGTGCTCAAGCTGGATTAGTCTGCACTCAAGCTGGCAACCCTGGGTTTTGAACCTGGGTCCTCAGCATCCCAGGATGAAGCTCTATTCACTGTCATAGCCTGGTCAGGCTTGATCATTCATAATTTTAACTTTGAATATGTCCCAATTCTAACGTAAACATTTGGCAGGTTCAGAATGAAGATTCATTTTTAAAATGTCAGAATTATTTCAAGCATTAAACTATTCGATTCAGAATGATAACTATTTGCCATAATTGCTGCAGTTATTGTGCTTTATACCACTACTCTGAGATAGAGTCGTAAGTATTGCTTTATAGTTCATAAACCATGGAACTTATTTTCAGATATATTATACTTTTTTATTCAAACCATGGTTGTACAAATAAAATAATAATCATAACCACAATTTTCTATTAATATAAAAAGTCAACATAACTTGACATAACACTATCTCTAGTGTTATGTTAACAACTTCTCCCCTGAATTCAGGTCATATGTTCAATTGTCAACACAATTAGCCTATTTGGAGATCCAGAACTGAATTATGAACCCTTAATACGTTCAGAACTGAAATCTTTATCTTTCCCTTTCCACATCTGAACAACTGCCACTCTTTCTGTAGTCTTTCTTACCTGAATACACGACAACTTCATTCTGCTAGTTATGTAGTTCCCCACCCCGCATCACATCTGACAGCCATTACTGTTCACTTTCCTCCAAAATATATCCCACATACACTTTTCACTATTTCCACCACAGCTATTCTGGTGAAAGTTATCATCATCTCTCATTTGGACCATAGCAATTATGTCCTATCATGTTTCCTGAGCCCTATAGTCTATTCTCAATGTAACAGTCACTAGACATCCAAATAAAACATAGGTCAGATCATGTCAACCTCCTGTCCAGAACTATGAACTTTACAACTCATTCAGGGTAAAGCAGGGATCTTTAAACCGCCTATAAAACCATACTGACAGGAACCTCAGCAACTTCTCGGAGCTTCTCTCCTGACTCCTCCACTCAATATACTGCTATTTCTAAAACACACAGTCATGATCTCTTCTCAAAGCCTACCCAGAAAATTCCTCTTCCAGACATGGCTTGTTCCTTCACCTCCTTTGGTTTTCTGTCCAAATGACACCTTATCAGTAAGGATGCTATTTGTTATCTGATTCTGCCCACCAAAATGTAAACACCAAGAAAACATGCTTGATCACTATGGTTCTCTCAGAACCTAGAAGAATGTTGGTTCACAGCAGGTGACAAATTAATATCTGAATATTTTGTCAATTTTTAAAAAAGAGAAGAAAAACAAAGTTCTAGAAATAAGATAAACATTACAATATTTGTTACTACTAATAATAACAGTATAAGAAATAAACTAGACAATGACAAAAAAGAAATAGGGTAATTTTTCCATAAGTATAGTCAAAAGGCCAGGTACTAGATACAGTGGGTGTATTTTTTCCTGTTTATTTCTTAAAATGACTGACAGACCAAAGGTAACCATATGCTTTAAAACTATTCTAAAAAGCTTTATTTCCTTCAAAAGTAATTGTTAGAGCCTGACCTGTGGTGGTGCAGTGGATAAAGCATTGACCTGGGAACACTGAGGTTGCCAGTTCAAAACCCTGCACTGGTCTGGTCAAGGCACATATGGGAGTTGATGCTTCCAGCTCCTCCCCCCTTTCTCTCTCTCTCTCTCTCTCGCTCACTCTGTATCTCCTCTCTAAAATGAATAAATAAAAAGAAATTGAAAAAAATATATGATTTAAAAAAAAAAGTAATTGTTAGAAAGAAAAAGTAATGTTATTTCTGGGTTTCTACGTAACTCACTATCAAAATTCATTAATATAAGGTGAGGCAAAATTAGGTTTACAGTTGTGGGTATGTGAAACAAATTTATTCTTATATTTTTATTTAATTATTATATTATTTTTCATATAAACTATAAACATACTATTGCCAACCCTGTACCTTATATTATTATAATAAAATGTGGCAGCTACTTCATTAATTTGTGACAATTTTTCAAAAACTGTTACTGAAGGAGATATATTTTATCTGTAGTAGCTTGAGGAAATGGGTCTCTCACTTTTCCCCAATTCCTGCTGATTATGAATTTAGATAAAAAAATTAATAAGGCCCTGGCCAGGTAGCTCAGTTGGTTAGAATATTGGCCCGACATACTAAGGTTGCATGTTCCATCCCTGGTCAGGACACATACAAGAATCAACCAATGAATGCTTAAATAAGTGAAACAGCAAATAGATGTTTCTCTGTTTCCCTTTCTCTCTCTCTAAAATAATTTTTTTTAAAAAAATAAGTATAATTTTAAGGGAATACTGATATGGGAATAAAACACACAGGTGAACAGAGCTCATAAAAATGTAGAAAACAAACAAACAAAAATACAAACCAAGAGTATATTAGAGCTTTGGAGATAATTTGGGAATACATATTTAATAGTTCAGGCAGAAGTATGTCAAACTCATTGCATTAGTTTATTTCTTAATGAATCTAAACACCAGGTTTAATTTTTTAAAACTTAAATAATTTTTGAGAAATAAAACCAGACTATCGTATGCAAAATATGTTAATAAGTAGCTATTATTCATTAATTTTGTATGAGTATAAAGATGCTCGAATCAGAAAAAATACTCAGGAAAAAAGTGTGATATAAAATACCATATATAAAATTACAATTATGGATTTAAGAAAATCAATTCTGTAGGGTAGAAAAAAGGGTTAGAAGGTAAAACAATAAACTTTTAAGAAATTTTATTAGGATGGTAGGAGTGATTTTTCCTATAGATTATTAAAATTTATATTAATAAATAAAACAGTATATTTCAATACAAAAGTATTGTACTGCTAAACAATTGTAGAGAAAGCTACAAGAAGAATAAGAATTCACAATGAATTTTCTATACCTACTATAACAGTGGTTCTCGATCACAATGTTGTAATATGTGCTGAGTAGCTTTTTCTAATACTTTCATTAGGACAAAATAAAAGTTATCCCCACAAGAGCATTCTTCCTTTCCCGCGTTCAATGTTCTCATCAATGGCAGAAAGGATGAAGGAACAGGTGCTGTGCCATAAATTAAACCTCGCAGCACCCATTTTACTTATGCTGAGACCTGTCTGGTGTGTCGAGCATATGAACACCATCCTCTGCATGTGTCACATCAGATGTGTTGTAACAGAAAAATGTTTGAGACCTGTGAATCACAGTGTCACTACCAAATGTAAACACCTGTTTGTCCTACTTACTTTTCCATTGCAGACAATACCCATGTCTCCAGGATTCAAGTTAAGTACATCTTGACAGAACAACTGGTGAGTTTGAAAAATTTTCACTCCAACGGTATTATATTTTTTCTCAAAAGCATCCTTATCTATCCCCTAAGGCATGAAAATAATGAAATAAATAAGAAAACAGTAAATATATCAAATTATTTTCTTAAAGCCTACTTTAATACATTAGTGTAAAATTTAAATTATACTAAATTATGATAAAAAGTACTATTTTGTTCTGAAACCACATTTTTTAAAAAAGAAATGTTTCAAGTAAATTATATTTGTACATCTTTTTACAAGTGATATAATTTGCTATTCATTCTTTGAGAATTTCAGATGAATTACTGATTTGCAAAATGTTGGGAACATCAATTTAAATAAAATTTAACACTCAAGAAATAAAGCGTTTATTAAATTCTGCACTCATCTGCTCTGGCTGGTTGGCTCAGTGGTAATGTGTCGTCCCAGTGTGTGGATGTCCTGGGTTCGAATCGTAGTCAGGGCACACAGGAGAAGTGACCATCTGCTTCTCCACCCCTCCTACTTTTGCTTCTCTCTTTCTCTGTCTCTCTCTTCTCCTTTTGCAGCCATGGCTCAACTAAAGCGAGTTGGCCCTGCGTACTGAGGATGGCTCCATGGCCTTCACCTTAGGCACTAAGAAAAGCTGGGTTGCTGAGCAACAGTTTAACACCTCTGATGGGTAGAGCATCGCCCCCTAGGGGACTTGCCGGGTTGATCCCATTCGGGGCTTATGTGGGAGTCTGTCTCTGAGCCCTGGAATTGTTTGTTCATTTTTTCCTCCTTCCCAGCTTATACCCTGGAATCCTTTACTTGAACATCAACCTTCTATGCTCAGCTCCACTGGTTGCTTCCCTACAGTTATACTTCCCTGGCAAAACCCCAACTCTGATTAAATATAACTGTGTTTCCTCTGCATCTGTACCCAAACAGTGTTAATAAAGCTGGGGGAGGGGAGAAACAACATGCAACCAATACCTTTCTTTTTTCTTTTTAGCAAAAGATTGAGAGAAAGAAATAGACAAAAACAGACAGACAAGAAGGGAGAGAGAAGAGAAGCATCAACTCAGAGTTGTGGCACCTTAGTTGTTCACTGATTGCTTTCTTATATGTGCCTTGACCCAGTGGGTGGTGGGCTTCAGCTGAGCCAGTGACCCCTTACTCAAGCCAGCAACCTTGGGCTCAAGCCAGTGAACTTCAGTTTCAAGCCAGAGACCTTTAGGCTCAAGCCAGTGACCTCAGGGCTCAAGCCAGTAACTATGGGGTCATGTCTATGATCCCATGCTCAAGCTGGTGACCCCACACTCAAGCTGGTGAGCTTGCACTTAACCCAGATGAAACCTTGTGGTTTGGAACCTGGGTTGTCAGCATCCCAGGCCAATGCTCTATTCACTGCTCCACCTCCTGGTCAGGCATCACTTTCAGTTTGTGGTTATTAACCTCAAATGGGCCCTCAGAAATCTTATCACACTAATGTACTAAATTCACATTCTCACTCTCAGAGTAACAGAAAAATATTTGACATTTTCTCCTTTTTTTCTCAAACCTCTAATAGCCCCTACTGACATTCTAGTACTTAGCTACCAACCTTTATTTTGAAAATGAAAGTAATCAGAAAAGAAGTACTTATCTTGCTACCACCAAATAAATCCACCCTTCTGCATCTATACCCATACATTTTGTCTTTATTCTGGTTAAAATGAACAAACAATTCCTGTTCTTAAGACCAACACTTAACACTGTCCATTGGATCCCAGCACCTCTTATCTACTCAAGAACTTTGCTGCCCTGTCTGTATCATCCCTTCTCATTGTTGGGTAGAATGTTTCTATTAGCATACAAAAAAGTGACATCTCCCAAATTGAGAAAGCTTTCCTTGATCTCATGTTCTATTCTGGCTACAGAATAATTCTCTGCTCCCCATATAAAAAAATTATTTAAAAGAACTATACTTGCTGTCTCTACTTCCCGATTTCCCATTTTCTCTTGAATCTATTTCTCTTTTATGCTTATCACTTGACTGACACTGTTCTTCTCAGTCATCAGTGACCACTTTAACAAATAAAATGGTCAGTTACAAAGATGGATTTCAGAAACATCCGGCATAGGTGATTATTTCCTCCTGGCAATACATTCTCTACTCTGGCTAGTTGGCTCAGCAGTTAGCATCGACCCCGTGTGTGAAAGTCATGGGTTCGACTCCTGACGAGGGCACACAGAAGCAACCATCTGCTTCTCCATCCTTCTCCCTCCCCATTTCCCCTCTCTCTCTTTCTTCTCCTCCTGCAGCCATGGTTCAAAATGGTTTGAGCAAGTTGGCCTCAGGTGCTGAGGAGGGCTCCATGGCCTTGCCTTAGGCACTAAAATAGCTCAGTTGCTGAGCAATGGAGCAGCAGCCCCAGCATGACTGAGTAGGGGGCTTCCTGGGTGGATCTCAGTCGGGGTACATGTGGGAGTCTGTCTCTGCCTCCCCATCTCTCACTTAAAATAAAAAATACATTCTCCATTGACTTCCAGGATACCATGCTCTCCTGGTTATCTTCCTAACTCATTGCCTGTTGTCTCCTTTACAAGTTCATCCTTTTGTTTCTCTACATTTTGGAATGTTTCAGGGCTTAGCTCTCAACACCTCTGTTCTCCATCCCACCCTCACTTCTGAGGTTTCTCATGTAGTTTCTTAGCTCAAAATTATACCTAATGTTGCTGATCCTCAAACTGACTCAAAAAACAAAAATGACAACCCTTCTTTGATTTCTATACTCATTTACTCAACTGTCAACTCAATATCTGCACCTGAACGTCCAACAGGCATCTCCAACTAACATGTACAGAACTTATCTCTTGATCCCGTGTGTCCAAATCTTCTCTTCATCTAGACTTCCCCATCTCAAAAAAAGATACCACCATTAAGTCTAGTTGTTCAAGCCAAAATTGTAGCCCATTCTCTTCACGTAACATACAACTGATCAACTAATCCTGTTGACTATAACAAATATTATTTGTCGACCACTTTATCATCCCCATCACTACTATCTAGTCCAAGACACCATTATTTCTTGCCTATATTACTACAATAACATTCTAATTGTTCATCCTAGTTCTACTCTTGTGTGCCTACTATCAAATTCACATGGTATCCAGGGTCATATTTTTAATAATTATTCACCTCTTCAAGATTCCTCAATGACTTGCCATTATACTAAGAAAATATTTCAATTCCTTACTATGGCCTACAAGTGGTAAAAATATCTGGGGTTCATTTCTGACCTCATATTTTAGTATTCTCCATATCTTTATTTTGGTCATAATAATCTTCTGTCTATACCTCAAACCTGGCAAGACTATCTCTGTGTCAGGCCTTTAGACATGCTATGTTCGTCAACCTGGTACATTTTCCCCACAGACTTCCATGGCTTAATGCCTCATTTCATTCAGAGCTCTGCCCAAATGTAAGCTCTTTAGAAATACCTTTTTTGACCACTCCAGCTAAAAGAGCCTCCCTCCAACTATCTGCCCTCTTATGTTTCTTTATTTTTCCATTATCACTTACTTTGTCTTTCCCACTACCATGTAAGCTCCACAAAACCAGGGACTCTATCTGCCTTGTTCAAAAGTACATCTCCATTGTCTGGTAGATAATCAATAAATATTTTTTGAATGAATTAGTGAAACTTATTACCAGATCATCTTCTAAAGATTTTATTTATTCATTTTAGGGAGGGGGGGGGGGAGAAAGAGAGAGAGAGAGTAAGAGAGAGAGAGAGAAGGGGGAAGAATAGGAAGCATCAATTCCCATATGTGCCTTGACCAGGCAAGCCTGGCATTTTGAACCGGTAACCTAAGTGTTCCAGATCAACACTTTATCCACTGCACCACCACAGGTCATAATAGAAGGTCAACTTCTATCTTTGAAATTTCCCTCATACAGGATTCCTTCAGTGAAATACCTAAGGTTTATTTACAAAATCCTTTGATTCCCAATTCTTAAGGACATATCCTAACCAGAATTATATCAACATTAAGGATTATGCAGTAGTTGGAATATAAGAAATCTGATTTGTTAAATACCTCCAGGCAAAATAATATTATTTAACATTTATCTTTTCCCATTTAAAGGAATATTTATTACCCCCAAATGATTATACTTATTAACTGATGTATTTTCAGTAACATGATATATCTAAGACCATTGACTTATACTTTTGAAATATTCAATACATACTTACTATATCAAACAAATAGCTACTGACCTCAGTAAGGAATGTTTTAATTTTATCTCCAGAGTAAATAGCTGTAGCAGTTTCTTCCTCTGCCAGTTTCCTGAGAAAGTTTCTCAAAAAGCTGTTTTTCTGTGTGAGAAAAGCTGCCAAAATTCCTCTAGAAATAGCCGTGTTCTCTTCATTTATTTTTGATGTAGGATTATAAATAACGCCCAACCGACTATGAAAACTTGTTTTCTGCAAAATACATTCATAGGTGAAAAAGATCTGTATCTTACATACCTTTTTACAGTTGAAGTTCTTTTCTTTCCATTCAAGGTTATACTTCACCATACAGCATCTTTCACTGTCAAATTCTAATTGACTACTGAAGGTGGCCTATTTTTGAAATAGCCTGTAAACAATCATTTTAGTAACTTCAAATGCTTCACCTCTTTGCATAACAATTATTTTATAATGAAATAGTTTAACCTCTTCTTGTGTATCTGTGAAATAACAAATAAAAATACAAAATAAAAATGTAGAGCTTAGCAAAGTAACTCATAAAACTATCATCCAATCAACAAATAGAGCACTGTTCAGATATCTGTCATACCTGCTGCCAATTACTAAACCCTCTGCTTTTCTTTCTTCTTCTTTTTTTTTTTTTTACAAAAACAGAGAGAGAGAGAGAGAGAGAGAGAGAGAGAGAGAGAGAGGAAGGTAGAGAGATATGAGAAGCATCAATTCTTCATTGCAGTACCTTAGCTGTTCATTGACTGCTCTCTCATGTGTGGCTTGAGTGGGGAGTGGGAGGGACTATAGCAGAGTGAGTGACCCCTTGCTCAAGATGGCCTTATAAACCTTTCTGCTTTTCTAAAAACCACTATCCTGTCATTTATGATATTATTCTTGCTTTTCTCTGTAGTTTAACACCTTAGTTTACATCATTAAACATTCCATTTATTTTCAACTTGATATAATCATGTATTATGTATTCTTTTGTACTCTTTCCACTCCACAAAATGGCTGAAATTCATTAACATTGTTTTGTGTAGCTGCAGCTATTTATTTATTTATTATAGTGCTCTGCAGAATTCCATGATATGGATATGTTCTCTTTTTATCCATTCCACTGATGCTGGACATTAGAATATTTTGTTTGGTGCTCTACAAACAAAATATGCATATCTCCAACTTTAGAAGATGCTAAATAAATAGTTTTTCAAAACAATGGGACTAATTTTCACTCCACCAGCAACACATGAGAGTTTCATTATCCCACAGACCTTCTAATTTAAGTCATTTTGGTACATATGTAAGGATAGTTCATCAGGATTGCACATTTAAACATAAAGAGAGCTGCATTGTCAATTATATCTCAATTGACTGTGTGTCGGTCTAGTTCTGGACTCTCAATTTTGTCCCATTGACGCAATCTGTGCAACCTTATGCTAATGCAACACTTTTATGATTACATCAAACTTTACAGCAAATCTTGAAATTCTCAAGTATGAGCCTTCAAACTTTTTAATTCAGTTTTATTCATCACTAATGACACTAAATATCCTTTAACATGTCCACCAAACTCTTTACTGATTTGCCTATTTAATCTCTGCCATTATTTTACTGCAGATAATTGTTCTTTAATTACTGACTTACATGTGTTTGAGTTGTAAGACTTGAATTTTTTGTTTGTTATATGTATGCAGATAACTTCTGCCATTCTGTGGTCTGCATTTTTATTTTCTTGATGGTATCTTCTGACAAAAAATAGTCCTTAATTTTAATGTACTTCAGTTTATTGGTATTTTATCTCATAATTACTGGGTTTTGTTGTTTTAGAAATCTATTCCTACTTTCAAGTCATCAACTGTAATGAATGTATGCATGGGTCTGTTTCTAGGTTCTCTATTCTTTTTCCATTGCTCTATTTTTCTATCCAATGAAACTGTCTTCAATTTTATAGCTTTGTATAAGATCTTCATATCCAGCAGAGCAATTATTCCTCTTTCCTTTTCTTTAAGAGTACAGTAGCTATTGTTGGTGCTTTGAATCACTATATAAATTTGAGAATAAATTTGACAATTTCCATTTAAAATGCCATAATTCATATTGGAATTGCTCTAAAGCTTATACATCAATCTTGGGAGAGCTAAGATCTTTACAATACTGAATCTTTCCATTCATTACTATCATCTATCTCTCCATTCATGTGGAACTTCTAAATTTTCTTTTACTATTTTGTGTACAGGTCTTAAACTTTTTTGTTAACATTTATTCTTAGTATGTGAAGTTTTTAATAAGTGATATATTTATTTAAAATGCATTTTTTATTTGTTGCAAACCTCAAAATTCTTATATGATGACCTGCTTATTCAGCAACCTTGTTAAACTAAAAATTAACCCTAACAATTTGTGTTGGTTTACACATTTTTTTCTTTATAAATAATTTAGAAACATGACAATTTCGATTCTCCTTCTTGGCTTTTGTTTATGTTGTTCTTCACAGGTGTAGAATTTTTGCATCTATGCTCTTAAGACTGGCCTACAGTTTTCCATTCTTTATAATGTCTTTTTAGAAATTTGTTTTTGAAGTAATGCTGACCTTGCAAAATGAGCTGGAATACATTGCTTACTTTTCTATTCTCCAGAAAAAACTGTGTTAGACCGTTGCTTGGTATAACCTGGTACTAGTATGATCATATGGGTCTGGAGTTTTCTATTTTGAACACTTTTTCAATTACAGATTTAATTTTTTCAATAATTATAAACATCTTCTTACCACTGCTATGTCCACAGGATCTTGAGAAACATCCCCTTTATCAGTCATGGCTTTGATAGTTTGGGACTGCTTCTCCATTTCTCTTGAACAGTTTTACCCAGTATTTCATTTATTCTATTAATCTTTTCAAGGACCAACTTTTGGCTTTGTAGACCTTTACTATACATCTTTTTTTTTTTCTTTTATTTTTTTTCCAGGTGAGAGGAGCAGAGACAGTGAGACAGATTCCCACATGTGCCCTGACTGGGATCCACCTGGCAACCTGTCTGGGGCTGATGCTCCAATACCAAGCTATTTTTAGTGCCCAAGGTTGATGTGCCTTGGTGCGTGAAACATGCTGGAACCAATCAACCCACTGACTATGGGAGGGGAAGAGGGAAAGACGGGGGAGAAGGAGAAATGAGAAGCAGATGATAGCTTCTCCTGTGTGTACTGACTAGGACTCGAACCTGGCATGTCCATATGTCAGGCCAACACTCTATCCACTGAGCCATCGGCCAAAGCCTGCTATACATCTTTTGCATAATTTTTTAATTTATTGATTTTTTTTCAGAGAGCAAGGGAGGGAAAAAGAGGAAAGGAGGGAGAGAAAATGAAAGAGAAACACTGATTTGTTGTTCTACTAATCTATGCATTTATTGGTTGATTCCTATATGTGCCCTGACCCAGGATGGAACCCACAATCCCAACACATTGGGATGATGCTCCAACTAAGCCATCCAGCCAGGGCTCTATTATATGCTCAATTTCATTACTTTTGTTTTCAACTTTATCTTTTCCTTTCCTTTCCTTTCTTTGATAGAAGTTTAAGTTGCTGTTTTTAAATTTTAAGATGATTTGTGTTTAGATAATTTATTTTACAACCTTTTTTTTCCATTTATCTATCTAAACACAGTTCTAGTTGTAACTGTCAAGTTTTTTATTTTTTAATTAAGAGAGGCAGGAAGGCAGAGAGACAGACTCCCGCATATGCCCAACTGGGATTCACCCAGCAAGCCCCCTCTGGGGCCTCTGCTCTGTTGCTTGGCAACAGGGCTATTTTTGTGCTTGAGGCAATGCCATGGAGCCATCCTCACTGCCTGGGACCAACTTGCTTAAACCATTTGAGCCATGGCTGCAGGGGGAGAGAGAGAGTGAGAAAGAGAGAGAGAAGAGGTAGAGGAGCAGATGATTGCTTCTCTTGTGTGCCCTGACTGGGAATCAAACTGGGACTTCTACATGCCAGGCCAACACTCTACCACTGAGCCAACTGGCCAGGGCCTTCAAATTTTAATGTCATTCAAATTTTCATTCATTTCAAAAGTACTTTAAAATATGCATTTTTATACCAACAAGTTACACAGAAACATTCCTGCATTTTCAAATGTACAGAGATATTCTAGTTTTTTTTTCATTATAAATTTCTAACAATTATACTGTAGTCAGAGAATACACTTTATATGATTTTGATTCTTGAAAACTTAACAAGACTCACTGTATAGCCCAGCATCGACAAATATTATTTAAAGGTTACATCTGTACTTTCCCAGAATATATACTAAGCATTTTGCAGTTTTCCCTCAAGTCTATTAGGTCAAATTTGATTACCTTGTTATTCAAATGTTCTATATATCTCTATTGATTTTTTGTGTACTTGTTCTACTTGATGCTGAGAGAGGTGTGTTAATATTTCAGACTATGAGTCATGCTTTATACATTCCTCACTGAAGTTTTATCATGTTTTCTGTATTATATACTTTGATGCTATTCTCCGAGGTGAATTATGCTAAAAATGCTTTTTCTACATGAGAAAGTATAGAAAACAGAGATTACACCCTGGCTACTAAAATAGCCTAGAAGCAATGACATCCTACTAACAATAAGTACTCTTAGTGCCCAGATCTGGTTTTCTAACTATCATTTTCTACCAAAAGAAGTTATAAGTCTTTGGACAAACAGCCAATTATATATCTGAAACAGAATATAAGGTGAGAAAGGGACATATTTTCTATCAGAAAGCTATAAAGTACTCAGGAAAAGGATACAGAAGTCAGCTTGAAGGGTTCATTAGCCAAAATGGGGCACTGTGAACATGTAAAGAGTAACCATATAACTGACAGAAGACACCGAAAAAAAAAATCCATGAGCCAAAAAGTACTTGAAAATAAAAGAAAAAACGTGTATTCTTGTATTCTTCTATCAACAGAGGTGACTTCTACACCATCTCTCTTGTCTGAAAAGTAGTAACTAAATATAAAGAATTTCATCTGGACTGTTAGGAATAATTTTATCTGTCATCCTCAGTTGATAAGGAGAAAAATCTCTTTTTCTTTTTTAGAAGAATACAAGCTAATAAAAGAATAATAATATTTCCTTTGCAACTAAAGGTAACTGATTTAGGCAAGCATCATCAACAGATCCTAAATGCATCATGTAAAAAGTAGCGGGCAATAGGATATTGACACAGCATCAAAATATTGTTAGGTAGTTCAATTCCTATTTGAAAAAGGCAAAACGTATATTTACAAAGTAGAGATATGACAACCACCACTTTATGCTTTAAATGTACAGTGAGACAGACAACCTGACGTTTTATATGCTTTACCAACAAGAAGACCATAAGGAGAGCTCAATACATACAACAAGATGCTGTATATACATAGTATGAAGAATACAACATCACCCATGAAGTCTTTTTGCCAAAACATGACTAAATCTAAGCTTTAGATATAATTTCTAGTATAGAGAAAATATGAGGGCTAGAAGAACAAGTTAAAAATACTAAAAGTAAAATAATCAGTGAAATTCAGAATATGAAAATTTTCTACAAAGCAAATAGCTTGGTCTCTTTAAAAAATCAATGAAAAATATGTGGATGGGGTTATTCTACAATAAAAGAAACTAATGAAATATTAATAAAATGCACTGTGAAAAAATTGTTTGGATCATGGTTTGGAAAAATAAAAGACATATTTGTGGGAATATCTGGAAAATTTTTAATACAAACTTAGTGCTAATAATTTCAGTAGTTTGCAGTTTTGTATAAGAATATCCTTACTCTTGGGAAATGAATGTTAAAGTACTAAGAGTTATGTACTGATTTCTACAACTTACTTTAAATTGATGTAGACCAATCCTCCACCCTCAACACATAATTAAATAAAACAAATACGGCAAGATATTAACAATGATAGAACCTAGGTGTTAGGTATATAAGGGTTTTTTTTGTTTCTTTTTGGTATATAAGTATTTTTATATTAAGTGTTTCGAATTTCATGTAGCAATGAAAAGAAAACAGGACCTCCAAAACACTGGCTCAGGAAGCCATAGGAAAAGCTCAAGTAAGATAAAGGCAGCAATTAAGAACCAACTGAATTAATTAAAAGAGACTCAAAATATAATACTTAAAAGAATAAAAATAAGAACTGATATCATAGAAAATTCAACTAATATACTAGATCAAGAGTCAGCAAAGTACAGCTTATGAGCAAATTCCATCTGGGGTCTGTTTTTATATGATTCTCTAGGCCTCCCCCGCCAAAAAAGTTTGGTGAAATGGCAGAGCAGCCAGAAGTTTGACAGAGAGCATCAGAAAAAAAGAGAGATAAGAATAGCTGTTCTGAGATCAAATTCATCCCTGAGGGTCAGCAAATGTGCACATAGGCCTCACTCAAAACAATCAGAATAGAGCATGAGGCAGACTTGAAAACATTCTCTGAATAAACACTGCTAAATAAAAAACGACTCTTCTCCAGGGAAGTCAGGTTTAAAAATAAAATTACAGAGTGACAGATGATTTCTAGAATTAGTAAGGTGATCACACTATAACACATAAAAATGTTAAATCGTTATATTGTACATTTGAGGCTAGTATAACCAATATAAGATTGAATGCCAACTATACTTAAATAAAAAATTAAGTTAATCTTGGGCAGTCCATAAGACAGTGTGTGTGCCAAAGGCTGAATCTTCTCAGGAGTACCATAATTAGAAAGGTAAATTCCAAGATACTCTTCCATGGGTGAATGTTAGACAAAATCAGAACATTTCTAAACTGTGAAAGTAGTCTTTAAGTAGACATACATCCAACAGTAAAGAGTGAAAATCTAATTGGCTACAGGGACTTAAGCACAACCTTTGACCAATAAGGGGCTTATGCTGACCCAGAGACAATCCTTAGGAAACCAAAATAAAAGATAAAAACAAGGGGAAAAAATCTGAGCATAGATATCAGAGATATACAATGAGGGGGCAATAGACTTCATAGAATTAGTCAAGTCACATCACTAAAAAAAATAAATAAATAAACAAATGCTCCAACAAACAAGAACAAGTAGTGCTAGTGGGCGGGGTCTTTATCAGCATCCTAATATGCCACAGTATATTATCTAAAATGTTTGGTTTTCAATAAGAAAATTATGAGATGTGCAATATAATAGGAGAGTGTGATTCATATAAAAGGAAGAAACAGGCATTAGAAATTGTCTTCGAGGGGTTTTAGATGTTGGACTTAAGCCACATAAAATATGTTCAAAGAACTAGAAGAAACCATATTAAAAATGTATGATAATAATAATCACAGAAATAAAAATAAAGAGATTGAAATTATAAAATAAAAAAAGAACCAAAAGAAATTCTGAAGTTGAAAACTATAATAACTAAAATGAAAAATTCTCTTGAGGCATTCAATAGGTTTGAGTTGGCAGGAGAAAGAATCAGTGAATTTAAAGATAAATAAAGAGATGATACAATCTGAAAAATAAATTGTAAAAAGAATGAACATATCCTCAGAGGAATGTGGTACATCATTAAACATACCGACATATGCATAATGGAAGAGCCACATACATTATAATTACCAGGAAAAGGCATTTTGTGAGTCTCTCAAAGAACATGCTCCCAGACATTCTTGGGCAGAAGGCAAAGGCAGAAGTGAATATTGCTCTATAGATCCAAAACAAACCTTTTTTTCAAATGTGCTGGTTGTCTAATATGATACAAAAATTCTTCTAGCAGATGTTATGTTTTATTTTAAATGTATTAATTTTTCTTAATGTGCTAGGAGGGCTCCAAGATGGCCCTCAATGATCCCCAACTCCTGGTACATATACCTTAGAATTCCTTCTCATAACGGAACAGAAGTGATCTCTGTATAACAAACAGGGTATTGTGGAAGTACAGTGTGTGACTTCTGAGGCTAGGTCACAGAAGACATTGTGGCTTGTGGCTTCTCTCTACAACTCTTTATCACTCATTCTGAGGAAAGCCAGCTGTCAGTTTGTGAGGACTCTTAAGCAAAACTCAAAAGAGGTTGATGTGGCAATAGCATAAAGCATTCTGTTCACAGCCAGTGAAAAACTGGCCTCTTGCTAACAGCCATGAAAGTGAGCCATCTGAGCTGACCCTACAACTGCGATAAAGCCTTCAAGTCACAGCCAAAATTCTGACCGTGGCTTCATGAGAAACCCCAAGCCGCAATTATCAGCTAAGTCACTCCTGAATTCTTAAACTCCAGAAACTGTCAGAAAATAAAATTGTTTACTTTTTTAAGCCAGTAAATTGTAGGGTAATTTGTTATACAGCAATAAACTTACTTGTAACTACTACAAAACAATTTCATAAAACATTTTGGTTTATGTTTCTTAGGTGCTTTTACCTTGGCAGACTTACTCACCATGTGCTTTAAAGCATTCAAAAGCAGTTTTCTCCCAGATGGTTTGTCAAAATCAGCAATAATCCAGAGAGTAACTGAAGAAATTATGTCTTCATCTGGAAATTTCATATGGTTTAGTTAAACTAATTCTTTTAAAAATTAAACCAAAAGCAGAGAACTAGTTAACAAAATATTTTTTAAAAATTTAAATTAAATCTTTCTGAAAATAAGCAAATATTACAATTGTACTTACAGTGACATACTTATAAAAATGCTAGAAATGTAATTCATCATAGAAGCTCTATATAAATTCAAGTTTCAAAAAGAAAGAATAGTCCCGAGGGGACACACCTGTGAGACACTTCCATGAGCAGAGAAAACTATATTATGCAATCATGGTTTTTTAAAAAGTATTTTATTTGGTCCTGGCCAGTTGGCTCAGTGGTAGAGCGTCAGCCCAGCATGTGGATGTCCTGGGTTTGATTCCCAGCTAGGGCACACAGGAGAAGCATCCATCTGCTTTTCCACCACTCCCCCTTTCACTTCTCTCTCTCTCTCTCTAATCCTGCAGACATGGCTCAATGGAGCGAGTTAGCACTGAGGATGGCTTAATGGCCTCCGCCTCAGGCGCTAAAAAAAAATGGCTCCAGTTGCAATGGATTAAGGGCCCCAGATGGGCAGAGTATTGCTCCCCAGTGGGCCTGCCAGGTGGATCCCTGTGGGGGCACATGTGGAAGTCTGTCTCTGCCTCCCTTCTTCTCACTATAAATGTTAAAAAATTTTATTGATTGATTTTAGAGAGAGGTGGGGGAGAGGAGAGGAGTGAGAAGCATCAAATTTGCTTCTCATACGTGCTTTGACCTGGCAAGCCAGGGTTTCAAACTGGTGACCTCAGCATTTCAGGTCAACGCTCTATCCACCGCACCACCACAGGTCACACAATTTTTAATTCTAATGTCATAGTTAAATGCATTTATTTCATTCAGCCTCAGCATATAATATCTGAAATAATATTTGTCTGGTCATCATTAAAACCTATATAAAATTATTCTTTAGATCACATGACCCATTTAAAAACAACTATAAAAGATTTGCTCTACAAAATAGCACACTCTTTTCAAAGAATAAAGAATTCTGATGCCTTCTTAATGCCAGACCTTTTACTATAATGAAATTGAGTAATATTTTAAAAGTGATAAGTAAATTTCTCACAATTCTTTATTTCTTATAACATTTACATGTATGCAAAAAAAAAAAAAAGGAAAATAGGTGTTTCTCAGTTAAAGTATTTCTTTAAACAATAAAAGATTTAACTAGAGGGCATTAATTTTAGACTAAATTTATTCTGATGCCCTGAAGCAAGTTCTGAAATACAACCCAGAACTTGATAAATGCTTATCCTATCTTTTATGCCATATTTCTGTCTCCCTTTCCCTTCACTTTTATATATTCAAAACCTTAGCCTGCCAGAAAGTGAAACTTTTATTTTACATTTTATTATTTTTGGATTTTGTGTAGACCAGTGGTTCTTAACCTTTTTTGAGCTACCGAACCCACCAGTTTCATATGCGCATTCACCAAACCCTTCTTTAGTGATGAATAAAATATGTGTTTTTTTTCCAAATTCAAGACATAGGTATATGTGTTTTTACTGGTGCACAAAATGAGCCGTGCATGAACATCACCTTGCTCAAAGAACAAAACCAACGAAGTGCATGAACTCACAACAAATTACGGTATTACTTTGTTCTGGCCTCCGCGGCAGAGGCTTCTCCGAACCCCTGAGACCGACTCATTGAACCCCTAGAGTTCGATAGAACCCGGGTTAAGAACCAGTGGTGTAGACAGATCACTTCCTGACCATAAAATCGTGGATCAGTTAGAAAGTAATCCTAGGGCCATCTGTTTCAAAGTTGGGTTCACTCGACAGCATCCTTAGAAACTAGTCATGTAGCCTCTGCTTAAATCTCTGATATAAAAATACATACCTTAATACATACCTCATTCCATCTAAAATCACCCTCATTGTTAGAAAGTTATTGCTTTATAGAAAAGTAGTTCAAATAAAACAAAGGAAAACAAAACCAAACTCTTTATCTTGATCTATCTGAATAAATCATTGTACCCTTAGAAAATCCGTGGTTCCAGTGCAGACTTCCCTGTCTACGCTAAATTCTAATCTCCAAATATGTTCCTGCCTAGGTCTCACCTCTTTTGGTTTGACCCCCAACCTAAGCAAAATTTCCACATATTGTTTAATGAGAGTTCAGAACTATTCTCCTCTGATCTAGAAATTATAGTTTTATTCATGCATCATAAGACAGCAGTTTATAGTCTTGAAAGAGTTTTATTGCTTTTGAAAAAGGTGACAATGGTATAGCTTGCTTTTAAAAAAAGCAAAATCCCCAGTATGAATCCCTCTGCATTTATGATTAGCTAGGACAAAAGCCATGCTTTTTTCAGCACAATCTCTATATCCTAAAAAATTACCAGCTCTCAAATTGAAAATCAGGTCTCTATTCAAATACAAACATATAAAAATGTATTATGCAAACATTTTATTAAAATTACACATTTTGCTACTTTAGGAATATATTCAGGAAAATCAAATATGCTCATTACCTTCTTGGGTTAAATAATACATGTTCTGTGCAATCATAGCACTCTTATCTTGTGAATCCAAGAAAAAGAAAGTCGAGAAATCTTCAACATCTGCAGTTACTGAAAAATTTCATATTAAATAATAAATAATGAATTAATAAAACATGCCCAAATCAATAAGCATTTGTAGAAAAGTATATGGGAGAATTATTTTACCTGATGTAGGTATTAAATTAAGGTACTGCCATTCAGTGTACAAAATCAAAGGATTTATGTGGGATACAACATTATTTTTATCCATAAGGAAATCAATTGCATTTGTTTGATCATTTAATGTGCCCTAAAATAACAAAAATATAATTTAGGTAATATAAGCAATTTATATGCATATGTTTTAAAGTTATGCAGAGATTACATTTATAGACTACTTAATCTAAAATAAATAAATAAATAATATGTAATTTAGGATTCTCATAATAAAATTTCATGTATAGTACTTAGAATCTTCTTTCCAGTTAAACCATTTTTATATGTAATTATGCACAAAGTTAATTAATTACACTTTAAAAATCACTACTACAATGATCAGTATGGAAATTTTCACAAAATAACTTTTGCTATTAACAGATTTCTTAATATAAAAATAATTTATAAGTATCACTCATCATATATTTTCTCATAAATGTTTACCTACCATAAAAAATTCCCTTTGTAAATATATGGTCATATCCATCATTTTTCGAAGAAGGGCTGTTTCTAGTTCTTGAATATCTAACTCCTCATGGTTAAAGGATTCACCATTATAAAGAGCTTGAGGCAAAGGACCCAGGCCAGTCATCTTATAGAAGCTTGCTCCTGCCTATTCAATTCAAAAATGTCAAAATTAAACAGAATATGGTTGTCCAAAAAAGACATATGCATGAAAAGGAAGGGATGGATACTGCCACATTTTTATATGCCAGAGAAAAAATTTAATTTTGCTAATTTTAACCACTTTTCCCAAATATTAATTATATGAAAGTAATTTATCAACATAGAGCAAGAATCAAGGAACTTTCTTCTTAGGGCCAGAAAATATATACTTTAGACTTTGTGTGCTAGTAGGTCTGTGTAACAACTACTCAACTCAACTCAACTCAACAACTACTCAACTTATAGTGCAAAAGCAGCGATACACGACACATGAACAAACGGACATGGCCATGATCACCGAAACTATAAAAACAGGCATTGAGAGAGCTAGATTTGGCCTATGGACTGTTTGCTGACCCTTGACATAGAGTATGATACTTACTTTAAAAAAACATCATTCACATGAACCAGAGATTCATTTATCTCTGTATTCATTCATTTAATAAGCATTTATTGAATTCATGCCACCAGGCTAGACCATGTGAATACAGAGCTGAGTGTGTGCCCTCAGTGGTTCATATACAAGGTTCTATGAGATCCCAGAAGAAAAGCATCCAACCAACCCTGCATATGAAGAGGAAGGTATCATAGAAAGATTCTGCTAGAGAATAACACTAAAAGAATTAAAGGATGAGAAAATTTACTAGGAAGATAAAGTGGAGAAAGACATTCCAAGTGAAAAGAGACAGCATAGCAAGAAATGGAGAGGAGGGAGTATGGCACATTTAGGCAATGACGAATAATTTGCTGTGTGTACAGTGGGAAGAGTTAAACATTGGGAGAGCTGTCAGAAACAAGGTCAGAGGAGATCAGTAGAGGCCCGATCATGAAGGTCTTCAACATCTGGATTTTGTCTTTAGAGTGATAAAGGTCACTATACAATTCATTCATTTCCTATTTTGTACTATGTATGATTATAATTATTATAGCTGACACTCTCACAATTACTCTATGAAGTACTCCTATTACATTAATTTTACAGATGATGAAACAGATATAAAAGCATAAAGTCACTACCAATGTCACAGAGCTACTTCATTTTGGAAACAGAATTTGTATTTAGATCTAAGAGTCTGAACTCAACCACTGGACTGTATTATCTCTGCATTTATTGGGCATTTACTATGTGTTAAGATTATGAATGCATATACTTGATATTCATATTCTACCCTAAGATAACTGAGGGAGAGGTGGATGTGATTATAGTATCCAGGGCTACCGAGAGGGTATGACCAATCCTATCCAGAAAAAGGATTCATGAGTTTATGAGCAGATTAGCTTATTTAAAAAAGAACACGGGAGCAACAATGTAAAGGAAGGTGGGAGAGTGTGAGCTGGGGATGAATGGTCAAGGGCTACTGAAACAGTACAGGAAAGAAAAAGCAAGAGCCAGGCCAAATATCAATGGTAATGGGCAAGGTAAGGAGGTAGTTTATGAAATATTTAGCTGGCAGAATTGGACTTATAGTCTAGGAAAGTATGAGGGAAAAGAAGTAGTTTAGGATGCCTTAGGTGGCCTGGGAAAATGATGGCACCACCCTCTAGAATAGTGTCATCATTGTTTACCTTTTGTTTTAATTTTTCATTTCTTTGTATTTTTTGTCTCTGTATTATTACATTTTTATTTTTATTTTCCAAGAGATGTACCCTATTCTTTAATCTGCTGTGCACAGAACATTATAAGTACTCAATAAATATTTGTTGAAAATACAGATAAAGTTTGGACAGAGAGAGAAAATGATAGGATTATGAGTTTATGGAATACAGGACTACATTCATTTATTTTCTTTGTGATGTAGGAGCCTGAATGGTTTCCTAGGCATGAAGAGGAAGGCGGAAAAGGGGGATTATGGGACTGATAAATGTTTAGAATAATTTTGGGGAGGAATATGGAGGGGAGGAGACCAAGCACAACTAAAGGACTATTAAGTAACAGAGTCTAGATTGATCTGAAGATTAAATAGTCTTAGAAAAAAATAAGAGACTGAGGATATTGTCATTATAGATTCTGTCTTATGACAGAGAATGGCACAAATGGAGCAAATGAAAGACTACTCACACACTAGAACAATATGGAATTTGATATTTCTGAGAAGTGTACTACATCCAGAATCTTATAAAAGTCCTTAACAATTTTTGTAATTTCAGGATAACATAACAACAGATTCTTCTTATTTTTTTTTTTTTTTTTGGTATTTTTCTGAAGTGAGAAGTGGGGAGGCAGGGAGACAGACTCCCATATGTGCCCGACTGGGATCCACCCGGCATGCCCACTAGATGCTCTGCCCATCTGGGGCATTGCTCCACTGCAACCAGAGCCATTCTAACACCTGAGGTGGAGGCCATGGGGCCATCCTCAGTGCCTAGTTCAACTTTGCTCCAATGGAACCTTGGCTGCGGGAGGGAAAGAGAGTGATAGAGAGGAAGGAGAGGGTGAAGGGTGGAGGGTGGAGAAGCAGATGGGCGCTTCTCCTGTGTGCCCTGGCCGGGAATCAAATCTGGGGCTTCCACACGCTGGGCTGACATTCTACTGCTGAGCCAACCAGCCAGGGCCACTGCAGATTCTTAAAATACATAGTAACTCCATAAAATACTAATTTTACTGCTTAACTTGATAAAGAGTAAAAGTGGGGTTCTTATTAAATATGGTACATTTATTACATATGCTCATCTCTCTCTTCACAAATGTCACTAATATGAGAATAAAAATCATGACTATTATAATAATAATAAGCTATGATCCCACAAAGGAAAACAGTTAAAAAGAGAGAGTAGATGACCAAAGTAGAAAGGGAAGTGACACCTGTGAGAACAGAAGAAAGTGTCAATACTTTTCATAATCCCGAGAGCTGAAGACCTAGAGATAGTTGTTATCTTAGAAGAAGAGGATAAGGAGCAGAGAAGATAATGTGGAAACTTGTTGACAGTCTATGTATGAGCAGTTGCACATCAGGGCCCCTCTACCAGCTCTGAAAAGCAAACCTATTCTACTTTTCCTTATTCTGTTGATACTGAATCACAAAGACTCAAGACTTGGGGACTCCAGTCATGGTGAACAGCTGAGAAAGGGGATGAAAACCAGACAGGATATTAAAAGAAAGTTCACATTGTTTCACACCCAGCACATTATCCCATCTTGTTTCTAGACATATGATACCCCCTCACTTCCTGCATCTATATCCTTTCATTTTCCCGATGTATTTCTTCTAAGAGAAAAATAAAAGATTTTCATTTGAAGAAATCAAATGTTCCTTGCCAGTTGCTTTAGTGCAGTGGTTCTTAACCTTTTTTGAGGTACCAAACCCACCAGTTTCATATGCATATTCACCGAATCCTTCGTTAGTGATAAAGTATGATTTTTTCCCCCAAATTCAAGACATAGGTATATGTTCTTTTACTGGTGCACACAATGAGCCATGCATGAACATCACCTTGCTCAAAGAACAAAACCAACAAAGTGCACGAACTCACAACAAATTAGGGTATTACTTTTTTCTGGCCTCTGCGGCAGAGGCTTCTCTGAACCCCTGAGAATGACTCATCGAAACCCTAGGGTTCGATAGAATCCAGGTTAAGAACCACTGCTTTAGTGATAGAGCATTGGTCTGGCATTTGGATGTCCCAGGTTCGATTTCCAGTCAGGACACACACAGGAGAAGTGACCATCTACTTCTATACCCCTCCCCTTCAACCTTTCTCTCAGTCTCTCTCCCCCCACCCCCCACCTTGTAGTCATGATTCTATTGGTTTGAGTGAGTTGGCCCCAGGCACTGAGAATGGCTCCAGAGAGCCTCAACTCAAGTGCAAAAATAGCTCGGTTGCAAGCATCAGCCCCAGATGGGCAGAGCATCAGCCCCAGATGAAGGTTGCTGGGTGGATCCTGATTGGGGTCATGTGGGAGTCTTTCTCTGTCTACCCTCCTCTCACTTAAGAAACAAAAGAAGAAATCAAATGCTACAACATATTGTATTAGAAATGAAATCCGTTGGTCCTTTAATTAAAAATTAAAGGATCAGCTCTCCAGTTAGGCCTACCAACCAACAAGACCAATTTATTTGTAATTGGATTTTCAGCATTTCATACTTACATGTGAAAGACAATCAGACATCATAAAACTTTTGACAAATTCTTCAAACACAAAAGAGAGAAATCAAAATGAATGAAAAAAAAGAAAGCTACAGAAGTAAAAGAAAATGCAGGGATCAGAACAACACATAAAAAAAATGACACCCTTAGAGATAAAACATGATATCATGTCCATGGAAGAAAAGCTGAATGCTATAGAAAAGGAATAAAATACAAAAATATCTCTAGACAATAAAAAAAATGGAATAAAAAAGATAAAGAAATTCAAATAGAAAGTAAGTGGAAACTCAACTCATAAAATGTAGAATAAACAGAGGAGATAAAGAAGAGCATTAGAGAAATAAAAAAAATTTCCAGAATTGATGGACATAAATCTCCATTAGAAGAGTTCATCAAATACCCAATGCATTGAATGAAAGAGGGTCACTAACTACAGACATACCATCATAAAATTTTCAAACACCAAGGACAAATAGATCCTAAAAGCTTTCAAACAGGAAAAAATTTAAATATCAAGCTGAAACACAATGGAATCAAAATTGGAATGGTATAATTTGTCTCAGTAGCGTATTACAATGTAAGACAGTAAAAGAAAGCATTCAGATTTTGGAAGAGGTTCTGGCTGTTTGGCTCAGTGGAAGAGCCTGGCATGTGATGTCCTGGGTTCGATTCCTAGTCAGGGCTCACAGGAGAAGTAACTATCTACTTCTCCACTCATCCCTCTCCCCTCTCACTTCCCCTCCCTCAGCTATGACTCGATTGGTTTGAGCACATTTGGGCTGGTGTGCTGAGGTTGGCTCCATGGAGCCTCCACTCAGGCGCTAAAAACAGCTTGGTTGTGAGCATCAGCCCTAGATGGGCAGAGCATCAGCCTCAGTTAGAGGTTGCTGGGTGGATCCAAGTCAGGGAAAATGCAGGACTCTGTCTCCTTTCTTTTCATTTAAAAACTTTTTTGGGGAAGAAAGTTAATTACACAGTCCAACCATCACTAAAATACAAATACAAAATAAGATTTTTAACAGAGAAGAGTTCAAATAATTTTTCTCTCATGCATATTTACTTAAGAGGGAAGTAAAATCAGAGAGAAATAAGAAAAAGAAAAGGCATAGTGTAAACAAAACCAGAGGTAGAGCAGAGATCCTACAAAGGTGAGCAGCACAGGCACCAGCTCAGTTTCGAGAAAGGGGAGAATGGCTGCAGGAGACACGCTTAGGGCTGGTGTGTGTGAGAGACGGTGCTGGTTTGTTAACTGCTATGTTTTAAGGAAAATTCTGAATAGGCTATCTGACCAATCTATTGACTATTTTGATACACCTGCAATATATAGAAAACTACAAGAGTGGGTAAAAATGTGGAGTAATTCTTACAGCAAAAAAAAAAAAAAAAAAAAGTTAAGAAATGAAAAGACAATCATAGTATTTGACTTACTAACAAGGAATACTTAAAAAGCCACACATACACTAAATATTCACTTAATCAAAATCAGCAAGTAATATTTACAACTTAAGACATGCTATACAACTCGAGGAATATAAAAGAATAGTAAGAGAAGATTCCTTTTCTGGAAGTACTTAAAGTCCAGATGAACGTAAAATTTATAACCAAATACACTATGCATAAAAAAGGGTAGTTAATAGGACACAGTAATATTGGGTTGTAAATATCAATATTTAAGGATAACATAGTGTTAGATATTTTATGGTAACTGATAAGTAGTATATTTTGGCTATAAAATATTATCTCAGCTTAAATGCATTAATATCACAGCATACAATGTCTAGAATAGACATAAATAAATATATTTCTGCATACAAGTTAGGTTATAAACAGTATTTTGAAACTTTTAATAAATATATTAAAGGAAATTAAGTAAGTACCTTAAATATTTCTTATGTAGCTGTTCATAGCAATGCATTTTATTTTAATACACTGTTTCCTCAGGTACTCAAGTGTTACAAAGGGTTTTAAATGTTACAATTAATTTAAACCAGAAGTAGTTTCTTTTTTTCTTCTTCTTCTTTTCCAAGTGGGAGGACTGGAGACAGAAAGACAGACCCCCACATGTGTCATGACCAGGATCTGCTCAGCAACTGCTGTCCAGGGCCTATGCTCTGCCTACCTGGGGCTGATGCTCACAACTGAGCTATTTTTAGCACCTGAGGTGGAGGCTCCATATAACCATTCTCAGGATCTGGGGCCAATGCACTCGAACCAACTGAGCCATGGCTACAGGAGAGGAAAAGTAGAAGAGAGAGAAAGAAATGGGAGGGAGAGGGATGGAGATGTAGATGGTCACTTCTACTGTGGGCCCTGACCAGAATTAAACCTGGGATATTCTCACATTGGGCCGATGCTCTAACACTAAGCCAATTGGCAAGGGTCAAGAAGAGGCTTCTTAAGAAAAAAAACAAAAACATACAACAATTTAGATAAAAGTCAAATAAGTGGTTTCAGATTAATAAAAAAAAAGTGAAAATAACCAGAAAAATATTTTACTCTTGGGAAATGATTCTTAGTATCACCATTAAGAATCTATCAGTAACACTTGAAACAGAGGTCCCCAAACTGCGGCCCATGGGCCAAATTGCGGCCACCTGAGGTCATTTATCCGGCCCCCGCCGCACTTTCGGAAGGGGCACCTCTTTCATGGTCAGTGTATGGAGTACTGTATGTGGCGGCCCTCTAAGGGTCTGAGGGACAGTGAACTGGCCCCTGTGTAAAAATTTTGGGGACCCCTGACTTAAAAGATATATTTACAGAAGTATTAGTGGATCTGGAGAGTGAGTGTGAATAGAAATTGTGCTCCAAAAGATACCATTAATAAAATAAAAAGATAACCCGCTCAATGGGAAAACATATTTGCTGATATGTCTGATAAGGGGTTAATAACCAAAATTTATAAAGAACTTCTAAAACTTGCTTGGCCAAGTGATGGTGCAATAGATAGAGCATCGGCCTGGAATGTTGCAAACCCAGGTTAAAACCCCGAGATCACCGGCTTGAGCATGGGCTCACCATTTCAGAGCAGGGTCACCAGCTTGAGTGTGGGACCACAGATGTGACCCCTTAGTCACTGGCTTGAGCTCAAAGGTCACTGGATTGAAGCCCTAGGTCGCTGTCTTGAGCAAGGGGTCACTGGCTCAGCTCCTGCCCCCCAGTCAAAGCACATGTGAGAAAGCAATCAATGAACAACTAAAGTGTGGCAATTACAAATTTATGCTTCTCATTTTCCTTCTTGTCAGTCTTTTCCCTGTCTGTCTGTCTCTCATGCGTGATAAAAAAAAAAAAGGAAACATTTCTAAAAATCAATACCAGGATGGTAAACAGTCCATTTAAAAAATGTACAAAGGAGCTGAATAGACACTTCTCCAAAAAGAACATACGATGGCCAATAGTCATATGAAAAAATGTTCAAAGTCACTAATCATCAAAGAAATGCAAATTAAAACCACAAAGAGACTGTATCTCACATGTATCAGAATGGCTCTCATTAACAAATCAAAAGACAAGTGCTGGTGAGGGTGTGGAGAAAAGGGAACTTTATTGCACTGCTAGTGGGAATGCAGACTGGTGCAGCCACTGTGGAAAACAGTATGGTGCTTACTGAAAAAATTAAAAAATGGAACTGCCTTTTGACCCAGCTATCCCACTTTTAGGAATATATCAAAAGAATCCCAAAACACTAATTCAAAAGAAGATATTCACCCCCATGTTTATTGCAGTATTATTTACAATAACCAAGACCTGCAAACAGTCCAAGTGGATAAAAAAGCTGTGATACATATACACAATGGAATACTACTCAGCTGTGAAAAAGAAAATCTTACCTTTTATGATGGCATGGATGGATCTGGAGATTATTATGCTAAGTGAAATAAGCCAGGTAGAGAAAGACAAATATCATATGATCTCACTTATATGTGGAATCGAATGAATAAGTTGAACTGAGAAACAGAATAGAGGGAGAAGCAGGGTCACAGGGAGTAGAGGGACAACTGTCAGAGGGATGGGGGATGAGGGGATGAGATCGGAGAAGGTGAAGGGATTAGTGAAATTATTTATACATAACACAGATACAGATGACAGGACCGCAAGTCCCAGAGAGAAGGGAGGGGAGGGAGGTAAGGAAGGGAAGAAAGGAGGTATAACAGGGGCACACTGTGAGGGGGATTAAGGGTGCTATATTGAGTAGGACACTTAAATCCATGTTAATACAATAAATTTAAATTTTTAATGAAAAATAAAGTTAATTTTTGATATAGGAAAAGAAATTGTGCTCCATAGCACTTGGCATCAAGGAGTAAAAAATAAACCACATCTATTAAAAAGAAAAATGAAAACATAATATGTATGTATAAAAAATTTCCAGGATTCCTATAAGTGTCCCATTAAATGAGCTGAAATTAAAACCCAAAAATGGTGCAATGTTCTGCTTTTCTTTTTTTTTCCTTTTTCTTTTTTTTAAGTGAGAGGAAGGGAGATAGTGAGACAGACTCCCACATGCACCGGACCAGGAACCACCTGGCAACCCTCGTCTGGGGCCGATGCTCCAATCAGAAGAGCTATTTTTCACTCCTGAGGCTGACACTTGGAAAAACTAAGCTATTCTCAGTGCCTGGGACCCACGCTCAAACCAATCCAGTCACTGGCTGCGGGAGATGAAGAGTGAGAAAAAAGGGAGAGAAGCAGATGGGCGCTTCTCATGTATGCTCTGACAGGGAATCAAACCTGGGCCATCCACACTCCAGGCTGATGCTCTATCCACTGAGCCAACCAGCCAGGGCTGCAACATTCTGCTATCAGTCTATGCAAAGAGACCCCTAACACAGAGCACTTCTGTTTCTATTCCATGAGCTTACATACTCATTACAGGAAATTTTTGTCCCATCTCTTCCATGATTCAGAATAATTCAAGAGTACTTATTAATCTTTTTCAATTTTCCTTAGTGTAATACATAACTTTACTAAAAGAGATGCCTCTATATAACTTGGCCCTAAAAGCTCATGTTGGTTGCCTTTTAAATTATATAAAAATATATAATGGGGAAAAAATTAATGAAGCACTTTCTCATTTCAGAAACAACTATTTGGAAAACTATTCTTATATAACTAAAAAAAACAAATCTGTAATTCCTACCACATTAATTTTTCAATCCCATTGAGACCACTGGTCCTCTGGCTTCCTGTCCTTTTCTTTGCAGTTGGCACCCCACAGGTATTACTTGAGGTAGGGGGCCTTTCATGCTAGTGTCACACCAAATTTATGAAACTTCAACATTAGAATATTTTATCCACCCACCTTCCTTCATTTATACTCCTGGGTACTTTGGACTTGCTGTAAATGCGGAGATTGATGTTCCTGAAATTTATGGTAAGCAATTTCAGCATCAAAGCAATTCTTTTATATGGTTTTACTCTACACCCTTTCCTAGCCTCAGAACAGCAATTTCTAAAATATAATAGCTCTCTGAAGTTCCACTCCTACCCTCATCTAGCCTTGCCTCCTCATTAATTCATTCTACAGATATTTACTGATTACACACTATGTTCCACTCAAGTAGACAATGGGCCTACACCATCCAACAAGATACACATGAATCCTGCTCTCATGGAGTTCACAGCCTAGCAAGAAGTCAGATATAGAACAATTAATTATAATTAGCATTTCGCAGGAGTATAAGGCACATTATAGAGTGACTTTATCTCATTTCAAGGATTTAAAAAAATGTTTCCCTAAAGTTTTTCCCCACAAGTGTTACTTTTTCCCTAATGTAGTATTAAAGCCAAGAGCTAATGCAAGCTAGAGGAAGAGGGAGAAAGTGTCTAGAAACATGGAGAAAAACAAGAATGCAAAGTTCCTCTGATGAGGAGGCGACCCATTCAAGAACTTCAAATAACACCAATGTGGTTGGAACAGAAAAAAGAAGAAAATGAGTAGTAAAAAGTGAGACTAAAGAATTGTAAATAGGAGCCAAATTTGGTAAGATCTTTATAATACTAATCATTCTGAACTTTATCATTATTACTGAGGGATATTACATATAAGAGTGTGAAGACCAGATCTGTTTTTTTAAAGAAACTCATAAAATGCTAAAATCCATTTAGAAATCTCGAGCTCCATCTGAGCATTAGAAATACAACCCCGACGATGCTGCATTTTCCTAAGTTTGATTCTTATCCTAGTATTTATCTAAATATTTAGCTCTCCATTTCTTCCTAAGGCACAAATTAAATTCTCTAAAATTCTATGCTTAAGTTTTCAACTCTGTAAATCCTGAGAAATATCTACTTTTTATTAATATAAATATTGTGTACAACATGAATCACTCAGAGGTCTAAAATTTCCCTTCTTTTTGAGGGACTAAAGCACAAATCACGAGTTAATGATATTAAGGGAACATACTCATAAAATTAAAATAAAAGAGCCTTAGATCATATTTTTGAAAATTTATATTCCAAATTACCTTTCTTCTATCATCATATTTAGAATGAATTCCCAAAATATCTAAAATATTGGCATGAGGAAATTTCTTTTGGAGAACACTCTTCACATTATCCACAGTGACTATATTTTGATTCTTCACTTTTTGGTACATCTGTGGAAATAAAGATATTATAATTAATTTTTATCTTAGAGCAGTTATTTCTTTTAGCATGTAGAGAAATTTATAAATTAGGTATATTTTACATTTTATAAGTTCTAAACATATTATATACACAGTGGTGGGATTCAAATAATTTAATAACCTGTTCTCTGCCCTAATGACAGTTTTAAGTATAAAAAAATGATATACCGAAAGGTAGTTTATTATTTCATGCATTTAACACTTAAATAATAACAATAAAAGAGGTATACTAAACTAGATTATAAGATAAAGTTTTAAAATATTAATGAAAAAATATTAAATAATGCCTGACAAAAAACCAATAAAACTGTTATTTAAGAAATTTCCAATGACAGCTTGCCACCCCTGGTTGTTTGGCACTTTTTCCTTTTATGTTTTATGTTTCTTTACTGAAGTAACAAATGCGAGGGAATTAAAATGTAGTTTTTCATCAAAGGTATAATAATGAGATTTATGAAATAAATATTACAACATAGTTCTGTCAATTTTTTTTCACCTATGGATAGAATGAACATTACTACAGGAACTTAGAATACGCTGTTGTGCAGATGAATGTTAAAAACGAGTAAGAAATGTAAATTAGTGATTTCCACATTGGGCAGACGCCCAGGCACTCACCTTGGAGAGAACCCTGATTACAAGTGCCATTTAAACAACAGGTTCACAGAACTCAAAAGATTAGGTATAGGTTCTGCTGAAATATAGATATATAGTATTTATCTTTCTCTGTCTGATATATTTCACTTAGCATAATGGTCTCCGGGTTCATCCATATTGTTACAAGTGGCAGGATTTTCTTAAGGCTGAATAGTATTCAGTTGTGTGCACATATATACATTATTCTATATCCATTCATCGGTTAATGGACACTTAGGTTGTTTCCATACCTTTGCTATTGTAAATAATGCTGCAATGAACTTGGGAGTACTATAAATTCTTTGAGATACTGATTTTATTTCCTTTGTATATACACCCAGAAGTGGGATAGCTGATTCATACTGTAATCCTATTTTAATTTCTAGAGAAACCACCAGACTGTTTTCCTTAGTGGATCTCCCAGTTTACATTCCAAAAATTTAGTGACCATGTATACAAGGGTATATTTCTGGGGTCTCAATTTTCTGTTTCATTGATCTATGTGTTTGTTTTTATGTTGAAGTACTGTTTTAATTACTGTAACTTTGTAATATTAATTAAAATTAGTAAGAGTGATGCTTCCCAGCTTTGTTTTTCTTTCACAAGATGGCTTTGTCTATTCAGGGTCTTTTGTGGTTCCATATGAATTTTGTAGTTCCCTATGTTTATCTATTACTGTAAAAAAAGTTACTGGAATTTTAGTAGCTGTTGCATAAAATCTTTGTTTTTCTTCCACAAAATTGCTTTGTATGGACAATTTAAATTGTATAAATAATTTTACAATATTAATTCTCCAATCCATGAACATGGAATACCTTTTCAATTATTTATCTCTTCTTCAATTTCTTTCATTTATGTTTTACAATTTTCAGTAAAAAGAACTTTGGCATCCTTGGTTAAATTTATTCATAATTATTTTATTCTTTTTCATGCTATTATAAATGGGATTCTATACTTAATTTCTCTTTCCAATAGTTGTTAGTGTATAAAAGTGCAACTAATATTTGTATCCTGCAACTTGACTGAATTCATTTATGAGCTCCAACAGGTTTTTGGTGGAGCCTTTAAGGTTTTCTATATATGAGATCACATCATGTGCAAACAGACAACTTTACTTCTTCCTTTCTGATTGAGATGGCTTTATTTATTTTTTTGCCTAATTCTCTGGCTAGGACTTCAAACACTATGTTGAATAAAAATGGTTTCTGATCTCAAAGGAAAAACTGTCATCTTTTTACTTCTGAGTATGATGTTAGCAGTGGACTTGACATATATGGCTTTAATTCATTGAGGTACATTCCTTCTGTAGCCAATTTGTTAAGAATTTGTGTTTTTTTTTTATCATGAAAGGATGTTGAATTTTGTCAAATGCTTTATCTCCTTCTACTGAAATTATTATATGATTTTATCATGCATTTTGTTTACCACATTTATTGATTTATATATGTTAAACCATCCTTGCATCCCAGGAATAAATTCTACTTGATTATGGTGTATGATCCTTTTAAAGTACTGCTGAATTCAGTTTGCTAATACCTTGTTGAGGAATTTTCATCTATGTTCATCAGGTATATTGGCCTGTAACTTCCCTTTCTTGTAGTGTCCTTGTCTGGCTTTGGTATCAGGGTAATGCTTGCCTTATAAAATGAGTTTGGAAGTGTTCCCTCCTGTTTTTTGGAAAAGTTTGAGGATTGGTATTCTTATTTAAATGTTTTGTAGAATTTACCAACAAAGTCATCTGGACCTGAACTTTTCTTTACCGAGAGGTTTCTGATTAATGACTTAATCTTCATACTAGTATTTGGTCTTCACATTTTCTATTTTGTCCTGATTCAGTCTTGGTAGATTGTGTTTCTACAAATTTTCTTCCATACTGTTAAATGTTTAGCTTGTGTACAATTTTCCATCTTGTTATATCCCTTCTTTTGGTATGCTTAATTTTAATATACTCATACTTAATATAAATATTGATGTAGTTGAATTAATTTGTGCCATTTTGCTATTTGTTTTCTATATATTGTATGTGTCTTTTGGCTTACTGCTTCTTCCTTTACTGCTGTTTTATATGTTTAGCTGACATTTCTTAGTGCATCATTTTAATTCTTCTTTTGATTTTCAATTATGCATTGAACTTATTTTCTTTGTAGTTACTCTAGGAATTACAACATACATTGGAACTTATCACAATCTACCTCCATTAATCCTAAAAATATGGTAAATAGGTAGAATTACAGTTTTGAAATAAATCCATTTCATCTTCTGTTCCTTTATACAATTATCGTCATGTATTACACCTACATGAGTTAAAATGTATGCTTTATTTACTCTTTTGTAAGTTAAAGAGAAGAGAAAAATATATTCATACATCCTTCTATATTTACTCATGTATTTATATATTATTTACTGTTACCATTTCATTTCTTCCTGTGGATTTCAGTTACCATCTGGTGTCATTTCCTTTCAGCCTAAAGGATTTCCTTTAGTACCTCTTCTGAAGCAGCAAGGACTTTCTTAGTCTTTATCTGTAAATATCTTTATTTTATCATTTTGCAAGTATCATGGTCCTTGTTGCCACTTGTCAAGTGCCTGAAAACAGACTTAATTCATGTATTTTGTCTAGTTTTATAATTTCTTTTTACTGTGAGATGGCTAATCTGTTGTCAGTTACTCCATCACATCCAAGTATTTATTTATTTATATTTTTTAGCAAGAGAAAAAGGAACCGACAGAGACAGACAGAAAGGGTAAGAGATGAGAATCATCAAACCATGGTTGGGGCACTTTAGTTGTTCACTGATTGCTTTCTCATATGTGCCTTGACAAGGGGGCTCTAGCTGAGTCAGTGACACCTTGCCCAAGCCAGCGACCTTGGGCTCAAGCCAGTATCCTTGGGCTTCAATCAGCATCCTTGGGCTTCAAGCCAGTGACATTCGGGCTTTAAGCCAGTGACATTCAGGCTCAAGCCAGTGACCATGGGGCCATGTCTATGATCCCATGCTCAAGCTGGTGAGCCCATGCTCAAGCTGGTGTCCTCGGTGTTTTGAACCTGGGTCCTCAGTGTCCCAGGTCGACACTCCATCCACTTTGGCACTGGCTGATTAGGCACATTCAAATCTTAAAGTGTTTTTACATTCTCAAACATGCATAAGTATCAATAAGTATGGAACACACATTTTTTTAACCTTGAACTTGCAAGAGAGGGAGAAACAAATTACTTGTAAGTTTGTATAGCTACTGGGCAAAAGAGCTGAGCTATTAAATCAGATTGTTTTATGACAAATACTGTAATTATTCTACCAACATTCTCTATTACATTTTAATAATCTTCATATAGTTTTAGTATAATTTTGACCTTCAATTACATTTGCCCCTCTCCTGATACTATATTTTTCAAAGTATTTAACTTACATAAAATAATTTGTTAATTGAAGGTAATAAAACAGTATTTAAGAAATTTTATAATTGATGTATTTTACTAAAAGTCTACATTTTGCTCAAATTGTTCTAAATTAATAAAGCTAAGGCATCTTAAGCTGTGTTATTCAACTGCCAGTCCATGGACTGGTCTGCCAGAAATTTCGTGCCTGTCAGCAAGTTAACCACCCTGATTTTGTATGAAGATAACAGACCTAATGTTCTTAGTCAAATTTGCTTATGCTCGGGTATTTCTGCCTTAGTGGTCCCCAAAATAATTCTATTTTCATTGCTTCCAAGTGTGAAAAGGTTGAAAACCACTGGATAAGACATAGTACATTCCCAATGGAATGTAAATGAATATTGTCATACTTCAGAAAACAGGGGAATCTAATATGCTTTCTTTAAATATTCCTTCTTCGTTTACTTTTCCCTCTCCTTCTTCCTCCAGTTGTTTAGCACAACTTATAGGCTACAGTACATATTGAATACTTATTTTTATGCTGCTTTGTACTCAACCCTATGGTTTCAAGTATAATTAGGTTTCCTAAGAGATTATAATATTGTGCTGAACATCACCATAAATATTTCAAAAGGCAAGTGATTTAATAATATGCCATCATGCAAATTAATGTCTGATAAAAAGTGCTTATAGAATAGTGATTCAACAGAAATAATTAAGATAACTTAGGTAAAAGTAATTTTGGAAGGTCTTCAAGTTTCTTAGTTTTCAACACCACATTGATTCTTTTATAATAAGGTAGTTAAGTTTTAATAAATGTATAAGTCAATTTGATTAAGCTCTTATAAACTCTTAACACCAATCAGTAAAACTAATAGACTAAGATACAATATTGATATATATTCCATGGCATTATTTCATAAAACAAAGAATATCTGAAGTCATTGCAGTGTAGGTATTTCTATACCCTAGAATAGTCAATTAATGAGGGATTTAGTGGTTTTCCAGGGAGCTACAGAAAGAGGGTAGATAATTTACAGTGCTTTGGTAATTTCCTTCTCAGTCTGAAGAACTATTCCTTGTTTACAATTGTGGTTGACAAGTTAAAGATCAATAAATTAAAAAATTAATAGAAGTTATTTAAGATATAACCTGACTTTCTTAATAATTTTTAAATACATTTATATTTTTTACATGATGGGCTATAATAGTTTCAAAACCTCAATTATGAAATAATCTTCTTGTATCTTATTATTCCTTAATCAGGTCTTACCAATTTCTGACTTTTCTTTTACAACCTCTTCGTCACTCAGTATTACATACCATTTCCATGCTAATTTACTGCTATAAAGTGACCTCCTCTTCCTTTGAAATTCTCTAAAAAGTATCTACTTGACTGTCATCCAGAATTAAATATTTTGCATTACTTTACAATATTTTTTTCTATTCGTGATCTTACTCAAGACCTATTCAAGAAATCTTCCCCGACTAATCATTTTCTCTAAACATATATACAGCCTGACCAGGAGGTGGCGCTGTGGAGTGTCGGACTGGGATGCAGAGGACCCAGATTCGAGACCCCGAGGTCGCCAGCTTGAGCACAGGCTCATCTGGTTTGAGCAAAGCTCACCAGCTTGGACCAAGGTCGCTGGCTTGAGCAAGGCATTACTCGGTCTGCTGAAGGCCCATGGTCAAGGCACACATGAGAATGCCATCAATGAACAACTAAGGTGTCGCAACAAAAAACTGATGATTTGATGCTTCTCATCTCTCTCCGTTCCTATCTATCCTCCCTCTCTCTGACTTTCTCTGTCTCTGTAAAAAAATAAAATAAATAAATAAACAAACATATATGTGTGTGTGTGTGTGTGTGTATATATATATATGTATATATATGTATATATATACATATATATATATATGTATATATATACATATATATATATATATAATTTAAATTTCTTTATTGGCCGGGTAAACCTAAGTAAGTTCATATATTTTGTAAAGCATTAGTTGCATATTTTTAAAATAGGGGCCGATATTATGTACTTAAGTTGGGAGTTGCAAAAATCAAACCCATCATCTGTATTAATTCCCATGACAGTCTTTATAAACTTTGAAATGTTAATAATAATTATAGTAATGAAAGAAAGGCACTACAAATTTAAATAAATTATGCCTAGTGCATAAACTCACATGTGCTATGGAAATAAATGCTTGTGATACATCATGCTCTTTCGCAATATAGTTGAAAGCCCGCCAAAGAGCAACTCCAGTATCATTTGTTCCATCAACTTCATCATCTGTATTAACAACGAACACAAAACCAATTCTGAAAAAGGAAGATGAATAAGGAATATCACAATTACTTCTTGAACCAAAATAAACCATGATTTTAAAACATCATTAGACTACAACATCTAAATGAAGAGAATGTGTTAGAAAATGGGGGTATTCAGGACCATTATTATTTGAAAGTTTTGATGTGCAATACCTATTCATCAAAATCTTCATATCTGATGGATTCCACCAAAATGTATACTCTCTGGTGGTGACAGTATCAAATGACCATGTTTTTCTGGGGCTGGGGGATGAGTGGGGGAAGAAAAGTGCATTCTTAACACAACCATAATGAAATGGATTTATCTTTAAGTTCTCAAAGTAATGAGATCATTCTCTCAGGAAGATAAACAAGATTACCAAGCAGCTCTGATTAACAGAGTCTATCATAAAGGTATTTGGTGCTTCACAACACATAGCTATGTGTGTCAGGCAATAGAGATGAACCATTGCTTTGAATTCCACATTAATACTTTGTGTAATACAACATGAACATCATTAGATTGCTTTCAGTTGACAGTTTAATTGTTATAAATTGACAATTACCTAAGAGGAATTTTTTGATAATATAAAAGTTCAGCAAGTTTTATAAAATCCAAGGTATATTCTTGAGCAGGATCTATAAAGAGAACCTAAAAGAAAATAGTCTATAATCATTATTTTGTTTTAATCACATATTTTCATGAAATTCAAATTTATTCTAATTCCTGTAACTAAAAGTATAAAGTTCAAGGTTTTTAAATTTCTAGCAAGTCTAAAGAATTTTGAAGAATGTATAGAAAAATTTCAGTTCATAAAGAATTTCTAAAAGCTATATACATCCAAACACAATACATGGAATTTAATAACATATTACTCATTCTCTTTTTGAAGCACAGCATAGTGTACATATTTTTTACAGGAAGTAAAGGATCTTATTCTAAAAGTTAAATGGATTTTCTGTGATAAATTTTTTAAAAAAGGAAATGGTAATTAAATATTGACCAAAAAAAAAAAAAAAGACATTCACATAACTGATTGCTGTAGATTGATGTAGAAAATAAGACATCATTTCCTATGAAAAAATAAATAAATTAAGTCCTAGGTGTCCACATTTTAAAGTTGTATAAGGTTTTTTATGTTGTAATAATGAATTTATATGCTAAGATGATGAAATGGTATTTGTGTATTTTTCTCAGAAATGTACAAAAGTTTATAATATAGAAGAAAGCTCTATAATAGATTCCTTTTAGAAAATGTAAAAGTAACTCACTAAGTTAACATTTGTATTATTAAAGAACATGAACACTAAATAACAAGAGGCAGATTATGTGACACTGCTAGTTTTTGAGACCTACTCAGCCATGCCAGTGTAGCTTGCTGCATCAGGCAAATAGTTCCTTCCTTATTACTCAGATGCCTACTTATCAAGAGCAGGGTAATCCAAAAGAAGGCTTATATCTTTATAAAAAATCTATACAAAATATCAAAATATAGAACTCACCAAATTATGGAAATTACGCCTTATGGAAGGTATTTTTCCAGGGAATACTGGTTTTAGAAGTTCCTGGCAACTTGCAGGCCATGTAACATACAAATCATCATTTTCTAAGTCATTAATCCACTAGAAAAGAATACATAAATCTGTTAAAGCTATAGTAAGATAATCTAAAATAATTTTCAAAGGCAGATTTCACTCTATCAAAGGCAAGGTGGAAATATACATAAAATTTTCTATATTAAACTGATTAAATATAGGAAGTCAATTGAATAGTCTTTAATTAAGGAATATATCATATGCAATAATTTTATATTACCATGGCCTTTTCCATGAAGCCTTCCCCCCAAAACACTGACTCCTATTACTAGTATGTGTCTTTTTTATATTAAAAATAAAACTGTATAAAAATTACTCTCCATAAACTATTTGAGAGATAAAAACCTATCTTACTTATTAGCAGTATAAGAGCCAGTGAAGTCCTCTACCTCCCATCTCAAATTTAAAGGCTTGGCCATAAGAAAAATAAAACACTTTTTAAAAGTTATAGAACATATACTACCTAAAGTACATGGAGAAAAACAATAATGGAAAATCAAAACAAAGTGCAAGAGAGATGGGCAACACAGACAAGGGGTCTAATATACATGTAGCTGAAAAAAAAAATGGGACAAAACAATACTTGAAAATCAGGAGGCTTCTGCAGTAATCTAGACATAAGTTTTTGGAGGGCTTAACTAAGAGGCAGGGGTTTTAGAGAGAAGACAGAATTAAGACACACATATAATGAGGGATGAGTAAGAGGGAGGAGTCCAAGGTAATCCAGGGCTTTCAGAAAGGAACACTGTATCAACAGGGAGATAATAGACTCTAAGGGAAGTGGACTTCTCCAGGGAAGAGGGCAGGAAAGTAGGGAGGGAGCTAATTCAGTTTTAGACATACTTCCGATGTCTACATGACCTCTGAGGAGGGATAACTGGATAGTTTCAAGAATTTCTATTTTAGTGGATAACAAGTATGATAGGGACCTGGGATTAGTTTATTTCCGCTATAATTTGCCCTGGTAGTACTAAGAGGGTAGGGAGAACTTTGGTCTCCCTGGAAAAGTCAGTAGTAGAGTATCTTGTTTATTTTTCTGATGTAATTCTTGCAAAGATGTGAAGGTAATGGGAATAGCCCTAAAGATTGTAACATGCTAGGAATCCCCTGTGAAGTGAAATCTCTGTAGACTTAGTCAGCAGTATCTATTTTATTGTTCTTTTATGTGAATCCTGTGCCAGAGGAGGAGAACGTTCCATGTAGAGGATATGAATATCTGGTCCCCTTGGTGATCAGTTATATTTCTTATTTTAAGAGAGAAACTCGCCTTATGTTTTATGTATCAATTCCACTGAACTTGGTAATTATTGCAAGCAGAGTGACTGTTAATGATCAGAATAGCTGAAGGTGTTTATTTAAAACGCACTTTCCTTACCTCCATCACAGACCTACAAAATCAGAAACTCAGAACAGGCCCATCCTGGGAATCTCCATTTAGAGCAACTGCATGTCCGCAGACTAGTCCACCAGAAATTTCATGCTGGTCCGCAAAAGAGTTAACCACCCTGATGTTATATGAACATTACAGAACCAATGATCTTGGTCGAATTTGTTTATGCTCAGGGTGATTTCTGCCTTAGCGGTCCCCGAAATAATTCTGTTTTTAAGAGCTTCCAAGTGTAGAAAGGTTGAAAACCACTGGTATAAAGAGTAGTAAAAAGAGCTATAGTAAACACTGATAACAAGTCACTTAATGTTCCAGAAAATATAAATGGTAACTAATTAATAACTTGTGTGATTTTTCCTGAGTCTGACGGCTTTGATTTTCATGGTGCTGCTATGGGAGGCTTTTGACATAGGACAAAAGTAACCATAATAACTGAGATGCTTCAGAGCAAAACCATTAGATTTTTATATCAAACAATTAGCAAGACATTGAGAGGTTATATTTTTTTCTTAAAACCTTTTCTTCTCATCGTACAAACGGTAGGTAAAAGTAGGTGTATAGTTGTGAGTGCAAAAGTTTATTCTTGTATTATTAATTATTGTATAATTTATTTGTATTACCATTAGAAACCTACCTTTGTCCACACCTGTATATGTATCCACAGATAAAAATGTGCAATTTATAGAAAAATATGAAAAAATATTCAAAACTACCCTCTATATCACCAACACCCATTAATAACTTAACATTCTGATGTACATGCTCCTAATCCTGTGTCCATATTTTACATGATGACCTCTATGTCCACATTTTTTACTTACCATGAGAACACAGTCATTGCCCTTGATTATTTAACCATATTTATAAACATAAGTTTAACTCAATAGTGTGAATATACAGTTGACAATATTTCTGTTTTATACATAAGTTGTTTCTATTTTGATTGTTTTAAAAATATGGAGTAATGGTCATATCTTAGTGTATAGAGAATTTTCTCCATTTCCTACTATCCCTTTATGATAGCCTCCAGATCAAAGTACATGAACATTGTAAGGACACAGCAGCTGTAACTTTTTAAAAGGCTATGTCAATTACCACTCTCCTTCCATGTGCCCTTTCAACCTTCTTTCCTATCTCCTTAGTTAAGTTGCAGTTTTTTATTATTAGTTTTATTATCAAATATTAAGATTTTATTACATAGTAGTTATTAAGATATATTAAAAATTAAAATGAATATGTCATTATAAATAAATCATTTTGTCTTCCAAATGGTTTTTGAAGAAAAAGCTTTTGATCTGTTTACTGTCACTTCAAACCCATTTTCACTAAAGTCTCATTAATTATAACGGTTTTCCTTGGAGAGTTTTTGTTATATAATCTTACGTTATACAATACTTTTATTTTCTCATTTCTAATAGTTATTTTTTATAATAATGTTAAATCATAATGGTGATATGAACATTCTTATATTAATTGTAATTAGAATGGTCCCAGAATTTCATTGTTAAAATTATGCTTTATATTGGTTTGAGATAAATATTTATGTAGCCATTTATAGAATATTTATATTTACTGCGTACCTACTAAAATCAGGGATATATAGATGAGAGAAAAAAATGGATAAAATTTCTACCTTCAAAATGTTTATATAGCCTATAAAAAACAGACATTGAAGAATCACGCATAAATGAAAATTATAACTGTGCTAAGTATACAGAAATTGTAGTTCTATAACATAATAAATATGTATATATACATGTGTGAGTATGTGTATGTGTGTGCACGACAGAGAAAGGCAGGGAGAGAGAGAGGGAGAATGAAGGAGAGAGAGGGAGAGAAAGGGACGGTGAAGGAGGGAGAGAGAGGGAGGGAAGGAAGAGGGAAGGGAGAGAAAGGGAGAGGGGGAGAGAAAGGGAGAGGGGAGAGAGAGGGAGAGGGGGGAGAAAGAGGGATGGAAAGAGGGCAAGAAGGGGAGAGAGGGGGAGAGAGAGGGAGGGAGAGGAGGGAGAGGGAGAGGGAGGGAGAGAGTCAGTTGAGTCAGTATGTCTGGGTTGCTCACACCTTGCACATTCCCAAGAAGAGCCTGTTTTTGTGATAAAGGTTCTCAAGCGTGGCTCCTGGGAATTGAGCTCTTGAAACATTCTAACTGACAGAGTTTTTCCACAGGCTTATGGCCTTGCTGCAGGCTTCAGCAGTTTGTATGACTGTTTATACAAACAATATGATTGTGATCAACATCTAGTTTTCCTTTGAGGTCTGGAGTTTCAGTGACAAATCAGTCACAGAGCCATCATATGCCTATATAACATACTACATTTCAAAACCCTGAACTCCCATGCTCAAGCGAACTTCCCTGGTACGTAGCACTTTGTACTATCACATTGAATAAAGCATGTCCTGTACAACAGCACTAGGAGCCGATTTTTGGAAGCTTGTTACCTGGTTTCCTCTGGACTCCACCTCATGCCCTCTCTCCTGCTATTACTTTGTACTCTTTTGTTCTATTAAATCATAACCACGAGTATAACAATTTCTAAGTCTTTTGAATCCTTTTAGCAAATCACCAAACTCGATGGTGCTTGTGGGGACTCCTTGACACAATCTGTATATAAAGAAATCATCTAGGACAGTTAAAGAAAATTGCTTTCAGGAAGTACTGTTTGGAGTTAAAGTCTGAAAAAAATTGATTGGATAGAGGAAAATTTACTTTCCAGGCATGAGATAAGGGATAGTGGTGAAAAGAATATTTTATAGTCTAAGAAATGATAGGAAGGAGTAGACCATTTACAGCCTCATAGGTCCTACTAAGAGCACTGTGATCAGATTTCAAAAACTTCATTCAGGCTGTATTACACAGACCAGAATTTAGGAGGGGACTGGAAATTGTCTAGGCAAGATTTTCATTACATAAAAGTGGCCATTTTACATTCCTCAGATTTTAACCATTTAGTGTTTTGTTGTTATTGTTCATGTGGTAATTTTGTTGTTCTTCTTTGTTTTGTTTTACCTTTAAAGCTGGAAAGGATACTGAACTAGTAAGTAAGTGTTGTGAGGAAATGCAAAAGATACAAGGAAAAGGAAAGAAGATACAAATGTGAGAGGGGATGAATCAATTTTTTACTTTTTCCTCTGAGTTCTGCTATATAACCTCTTTGAAATTGCTTAAATTTATTCTGAAGTTTGACAATATTTTTTTATTTTAGTTTTTTCCTTTTTATTAAGTGAGAGGAAAGGAGGCAGAGAGACAGCCTCCTGCATACATCCAACCAGGATCTACCTGGCAAGCCCTCTACCAGGTGATGTTTTGCCCTTCTGGGGCCGCTGCTCCATTGCTCAGCAACTGAGCTATTTTACTGTCCCATATAAGACCATGGAGCCATTCTCAGTGCTCAGGGCCAACTTGCTTCAATCAAGCCATGGCTGCTGGAGGAAAAGAGAGATATATAGAGAAGGTGAGGGGGAGGAGTGGAGAAGCTGATGGGCACTTCTCCTGTGTCCCCTGACCAGGAATCGAACCCAGGACTTCCACACCCTAGGCTGATGCTATACCACTGAGCCAACCAGCCAGGACCAATATTTTGTTTTACATTAAGTCTTAATTTAAAACAGGAATTACATGAGCACTTACCATTATTGAAGAATGCCTAATATCTAACACATAGTTTTTGTCCCAAACATGTGAACCTAATTTTAAAAATCTGCTCATATCTTCTCCGTTTATTCCGAGATTTCGAAGGCCATTCATCATTTTTCCTTCTAGCTTCAGCATATCCAAAATACTTTATATGTAAAGAAAAGAGAAAAGTTTCATTTTGATTGGCCAGCATTTAAAAAAATTCTTTAAAATTTATAGCTTTCTCAAAGCACTGGAAACAAGTTACAATAGTATTTTTATTATTAGAGCAAATATATAATTAAATTAAACTAATTAACAAATCAGGCAAGGAATTCTAATTAATTATCCAGGTTAAAGTTATGTTGGGGGTTGTTTTGTTTTTAGTTGTTAACAAAATCTTATTTAAAATATAAGACAACAAGGATTATATTCCTTACCGAAGAAGCAAGAATATACTCACTCCTGAACAAGCCAATAATGAAGGGAAAAATAGAATAGGTCACTTTTTTGATACATCTACTACAGAAACAAGATTAAACATGATCTAAATATAAAATTTTAGTACAGAGAAAGCCCTATTAAAACATGAAAGTTCACATCTTTTTAGAATACATATTAAAATTTCTAGTTACCTTTATAATTTGATAGCTCTTAAACAGGATAGAAAATATTACTGCTAAAAATAACAATATCGATAAATAACCCTATTGATTTCCCCTTTCAGATATGAAAGGAATGAGAATAAAGCAATATATAGATTTTAGAATACAGTTTTCAGAAAGAACTATAAAGATCCAAATTTAAAAAGCAGAGATCTAATATCTAAACTCTAAGAAAACTGTTTCATAAGTGTTTGAAGTTGACCTGTATAATTTATGCTCTGCACATCTGTATCCAGTGGTGGGATTCAGCCAGTTGACACTGGTTCAGCAGAGCCAATACCGAATTTTTTGTTGAGTTTGGCCATCTGGTTGTTAAAATGGCACTTGTAGTTAGGGTTCTCTCTAAGGTGGGTGCCTGGGCATCTGCCCAATGTGGAAATCACAAATGTACATTCTTTACACTTTTTTTTAAACACTTTTCTGTGCAATTATGTATTCTAAGCGCCCATAGTAATGTTCATTCCGTCCACAGGTGAAAAAATTGTGAGGATGCCAATCAAGAAGCAATATGGAAATATCTTAAATAAGTTTTTTTTTTTGTCTGGTCTTATTTAATATTTTTCATTAATATTTTAAAACTCTTGTGTACCTCTTTCATTGTTTTCATTTAGGTATTAAATGCATAAAATAATAAACTATCTTTCAGTATATCATTTTTTTATACTTAAAATGGTCTTTAGGGCAAAGACCTTGGTTGTTAAATTATTTGAATCCCACCATTGTCTGTATTCTAGATAGTTCTGCCCACTGCTTTGCAAAGTAAAATTTTTACCAAAATATTAATAATAATAATAATAATAATAATAAATAAAATCTATTAGGAGATGAGTGTAATAAAAGAGCACTAGCTTGTTATCACAAATTACCAATCTAATAATAAGATTTAATCTGGGTTGCAACCCTATTTCATGTGTGAATTTCTAAAGTTCTTAACCCCTTATATCTATATTTTCTAGTAAAATAAAAATTTTGGAATGCACTGCCAGTGTTCTCTCTATTTTAAATATGTTATGATGCTTAGTGATCATATACGTTTTATGTAATAGAATTTAAATATTCATCATGGTTTTTGTTATCATCTTTGCTATTTCAATCTCAATTTTACAAGGAAAAACATTTACAGAAAAATTAGATACAAGGTACACTGGACAAAGAATGAGATTTCAAATCTTGCTACAATTTGCTAGCTGTGACTCTATCTTTGTGTGAGATCTCTCTAAGAGAACAGTCATAATCACTTTATAAGGTATTAGTAATTACATTAATTCACTACTGGGAATGCAGTTGCCCTCAACAAGAATTAGTTTTCTCCTTGTTCTTCCTAAATCATAAATTTTGCATACTAATAAAAAAAAACCCAGTTCATTAAATATGCTATATTTATCAGTAAAACTCTCATATCTCTGAATTTCTAAATAATTTCTCATGCTTCTTTTTTAAATACATAGTTACTCTCTTTAGATTTGCTTAGAACCCTTCACTGACTTCTACTGGTTCCACATCTGATCCTTGCCCACTTGAGTGACCTCAGTTTCCTCAATCTCCTTACTGCAGTCTGGCCATACTAGACTTTCCATTTTCTCAAATATGCCATGTTTATAGAACTTCCACTCCTGCATTTGCCTGATTCATCCTTTAAGTCTTAGCTTAAATATCACTTTCATGGAGAAATCTGGTATCCATTGTCCCCATGTTCCATCAAGAACGAATTTAAACCTCCGCAGGTATAAACCCTTAAAGCACTGCACTTTACCTTTTATAAACCTTAGCATACTGTACTTATTTAATATGTTATTCCACTAGACTGTACATTTCACATAGGCAAGACTTCTACCTATACCCCAAATATTAAGCAGTATATACAGAATAACAGATACTTACTAAACTAAATTTCAATATTGAATTGATTTTAAAATATCAAGACACCTTTGTTACTCCTTTCTGGATGAGAGAAAGAAGGGCTAGGCCGTGGGGTGTAGTACCTGTTCTCTACAACCCAAAAATGCAATGAGGGACAGGAGGCAAGAAGTGCTTACCCCTCCCCCAACTTTTTTTTTCTTGTTTTTACCAGAAATGGACCTCTCTCTAGACCTAGGATGTGACTTCAGTAATATAACATTTTCCTTCCTCTCCTCTTTCTTTGTATCATTTTCTTCCATTCACCAAGTTCTTCACACTGATTCTATCTACATGTTCTGATCTTTTTCTGAGAACCTCTTTGATTGTTTATTTTGTACTAAAATGTCAAAAAATATAAATACTCTCACAGATCTTCTTTCCCTCTAAGGGAATTTAGTAGCGACAACTAGTTATCACTTCAATAAGGAACAAAAATGTATCATGCATGCTGAAAATCACAGAAGGGGGATGGGGTTGTACTTTTTGAATAACTTACAGCCTTTCTAAATTAAACATCAAAATGTTCCTGCCAATAAATTTCCCCATACATTGACACACAAAACTTTCCCCAACCTACCTACCATTTCACTACTTTTTCTAAACCTGTTTTCACGTTCCTGAACACATATGTAACTTTTGCCCTCTGAAGAGCACAGGCCAGGAGCTAACAACTCCTCCACTCTTTCAGCATGTAGTACTTTTTCCTCTGTATCTTAAGTTATCATTTCTCAAACTAGGTCCAAGGACTCAACTCAATAAAAAGTCCCATTTGCACTACCTGCTCTTCTTCTCAGTCTTTTTTGTATTTTCCTATATATTTTTAAACTGGTAAAAAACAAAGTACAATAAACATTTAATTGATTAAAGTTCAATAAAATACATTCAATTGAACTAAAACTGAATGTCTTAACAAAAGTATTATGTTCATAAAATTCATTTTATAGTCTCAATATTAATTTTTAAACTACTTTTATGCTTCTTTAAAAAAATAAAATAACTTCAATTGATTTCCCTTCTTTTGGCCCATGACTGATTTATGGGCCAGTGGCCATGATGAATAGAAGAATACCTAATTCTGCCCTAAAGCATTTCTGACGAATTTTTTTGACCTAAGGAAATAGATAGCATCTTGAATTTTATTATTTCAAATTTCCTTTCTGACAGATACCAGTACTTTAAATTCTCCCCATTAATTTTCTTCCTTTGAAGGAATATCTCATGTTCTTTTGGTTTCTTTCTGGAGGGCAGAATTCCCTGGTTGCTCAACCCAGTGCCAAGAAATTTCCCTGCTAAAGGATAACCCTTCTCTTCCATGAAAGACCACTTCAAACCATGGCATAAGTATAAGTCTATAACTCAGAAACTTCAGTTTTCTCATCTTAAACAAATGTCTCCAAGGTCTCTCCCAGTTCTGACATTCTATGACACACAAGAGAGTACTCTACAAAAATACAGAGGTGTTTTATGCAATCAACATGCATTTGCTTTACCTTTAAAATGATTATTTGAATTTTGAAAAATAATAAATTCAGGACAATATTGACCTTTATATGAACCATAGTTAGTTATATAAATAATTCAATACTTACCTAAAAGGATCAGGGGCAGCCATGTCCACACGAAGTCCATTTATATAAAGACAAGCATCACCTGGTGGAATTTCAAATCTATGAAGAAGATCCTTGAAATAGGACAGAATAATAGTTAACCAAGTCATATAATAATAGCAATCTAAGTAAGGAGTCTGCAAACCTTTTTTTTTTTTTATAGGGACAGAGAGAGGGATAGATAGGGACAGACAGGAGCGGAGAGAGGTGAGAAGCATCAATCATTAGTTTTTTGTTGCAGTTGTGACACCATAGTTATTCATTGATTGCTTTCTCACATGTGCCTTGACCGCGGGCCTTCAGCAGACCGAGCAACCCCTTGCTGAAGCCAGCGACCTTGGGTCCAAGTTGACGAGCTTTTGCTCAAGCCAGATGGGCCTGCGCTCAAGCTGGCGAGCTTGGGGTCTCAAACCTGGGTCTTCCACATCCCAGTCCAACGCTCTATCCACTGCACCACCGCCCGGTCAGGCTGCAAAGTTTTTTATAGAGTCAGATAGGAAATATTTCAGGCTTTTCCAGTCATATCTCTGATACAACCACTCAATTCTGCCCTTATAGCATGAACGTAGTCAAAGACAATATATAAACAAATGGGCATGACTATGTTCCAATAAAACTTTTATTTATAAAAACAGGCAGTAGGCCAGATTTCAGTTATAGGTGGGTAGCAGTGTGACCACTGATCTATCTAGTGATGGATATCTAATGACAGGCTATAAACACAAATATTTGAATATTTTTATTCTGTAAATTGTGATATTAAGGTTCTAATGCAACAAAAATAATTTACCTCCTCATTTTATATTGTGTCTATGTGTATATATGTATGCTCACACACTTAGAATTTGATAGCTGGCACATTTTTATTCTTCAATATCCCAAGGCTGAAAACTCTGGTGTATGTGTAAATATTTGGAGATCACTCTAAATTCATAAAGTTTTCCATTAAAACAGTGTTTCAATATTCATTGTCTTTTCATTCAGTAAATATTTCTCAAGGGCCTACTGGGTGCTAGAAATAACTCGAGGCACTAGGGCAGTAATAAAAGTAAAAAAGGTAATGACCTTGCCAGTACAGTATAGATATTAAGATCATGGTAGGGAGTAAGATCTAGTTTAAATCTTAGTAGCAGTAAAATCAGGGCAGATTTACTTAGCTTGTATGTCTCAGTTTTTTCATCTGTAAAAAGGAATACTTACATCTATCTCACTGGTTTGTTGTAAAATTTAATCATAATATATACCTTGTCTAGTCACATATGCAGTACTTGCAAATAAAGCCTTTATTATTACTATTATCAGTGTAGGTAAACTGGTCTAGGAGAAAAAAACAATACAGAAAAAGCTTTTGACAAGATACAACATTCACTTATAATTAAATCACTCAATAAAATGGGTATAGAAGGAAAGTACCTCAACATAAAGGCTATATATCATGCTCAATGGTAGAAAGTTTTTCCTCTAAGATTAGGAGCTAAACAAGGATGTGTACTCTTACATTTGTTATTCAGTGTAGTTGTTATAATCCTAGCCAGAACAATCAGGCAAAAAAAAAGTAACGGCATGCAAATTGGAAATGAGGAAGTAAAACTCTCATTTTTGCAGATGACATAATGCTTTATATAGTAAACCCTAAACACTTCAAAAAGAAGCTATTAGAAACAATAAGCAAATAGAGTAAAGTTACAGGATATAAAATCAATGTACAAAAATCCATTGCATTCCTATATACTAACAATAAAATTTTAGAAAAAAATTCCTTTTTCAATTACCATACAAAGAATATAATACTTAGAAATAAACCTAACAAAAGATGTGAAGAACCTATACACTGAAAACTACAGAACATTATTAAAAGAGATTAAAAAATGGTCCTGGCTCGTTGACTTAGTCGTAGAGCTTCAGCCAGCATGTGGATGTCCCAGATTTGAATCCCTGTCAGGGCATACAGGAGAAGCAACCATCAGCTTCTTCACCTCTCCCTCTTCTCTCTCCCTCTTCTCTCTCTCCCTCTCTCTTCCCCTCCTGCAGCCATGGCTCAATTTGTTCAAGTACATCAGTCCCGGGCATTGAGGATGGCTCCTTGGAGCCTCTGCCTCAGGTATTAACAGTGGTTCTTAACCTGGGTTCTATCGAACCCTAGGGGTTCGATGAGTCGGTCTCGGGTTCGGAGAAGCCTATGCCACGGAGGCCAGAATAAAGTAATACCGTAATTTGTTGTGAGTTCATGCACTTTGTTGGTTTTGTTCTTTGAGCAAGGTGATGTTCATGCACGGCTCATTTTGTGCACCAGTGAAAAAACATATACCGCCTGACCTGTGGTGGCGCAGTGGATAAAGAGTCGACCTGGGAACACTGAGGTCGCCAGTTCAAAACCCTGCACTGGGCTGGTCAAGGCACATATGGGAGTTGATGCTTCCAGCTCCTCCCCCCTTTCTCTCTTTCTCTCTCTCTCTCACTCTGTGTCTCCTCTCTAAAATGAGTAAAATAAAAAGATATTAAAAAAAACCATATACCTATGTCTTAAATTTGGAAAAAAAATCATATTTTATTTATAACTAAAGAAGAGTTCGGTGAATGCGCATATGAAACTGGTGGGTTCGGTACCTCAAAAAAGGTTAAGAACCATTGCATTAAACATAGCTCAGTTGCGAACACTGCCCCAGATGCGCAGAACATTGGCCTAAGGTGGGGGTTGCCTGCTGGATTCTGATTGGTGTACATGGGGGTGTCTATCGCCCATCCTGCCACTTGGAATAGATGGAAAAAAATTTTTTTAAATGATGGAAAAAATCACAAAGGAATGGTAAAATATTCTGTGTTCATGAATTGAAGGAATCAACATAGTTAAAATGGCCACATTATCCAAAGCAACATACAAATTTAATGTAATCCCCTTCAAAGCTCCAATGACATTTTTTAAAAAAGAAACAGAACAAAGTATCATAAGATTTGTATGGAACCATAAAAGACCCAGAATAGTCAAAGTAATCCTGAAATAGAAAATGAATGAAGCCAGGGGTTTCACATGTCCTGACTTCAAATCATACTACAAAGTGCAGTTATCAAAACAGCATAGTATTGGCAGAAAAACAGACACACAGACCAAGAAGACAAACAAATAGTCAAAAGATATATAAAAAGATGCTCAACTTCACTAGCTATTAGGGAAATGCAAATCAAAACTACAAAGAGTTATTACATCAAACCTATTAGAATAACTATTATCAACAAAACAAATAATAACAAGTGTTAGAGAGGTTGAGAAGAAAAGAGAATCCTCATTCACTGCTGGTGGGAATGTAAACTGGTATAGCCGCTATGGACAACTATGGAGGTTCCTCACAAAACGAAGAATAGGGTTACCATATGACCCAGCAATCCCTCTTCTAGTTATCTACCATAAAAACTTGAAAACTTTTATTTGCAAAGATATATTATGCATTCCTATAGTCACTGCAGCATTCATTATTCATGGTGGCCAAAACATGGAGAAAACAAAAGTGTCCTTTGATAGAGGATTGGATAAAGATGTGGTACATATATAGTATGAAATACTACTCAGCCATAAGAAAAGTTGAAATACTTCAACTATATAGATGAACCTTGAGAATATCATGCTAAGTGAAATAAGTCAGTCAGAGAAAACCAAGAACCATATGATGTCACTCATATGTGGGATATAACACTGAAGGCAACAAATGAACAAGTAAGACGAATACACAAAAACTCCTTGACACAGACAACAGTATGGTGGTTACCAGAGAGAAGGGGGTTGGGAGTATTAAGGGTAAAAGAGCTCAAATATAGGGTGAAGGAAGAAAATAAGACTTTGGGAGGTATATGACATTGTATATATATATTTGGGAGGTATATTACATTGCATATACAATGTAATATGCATATATACAATGTAATGTGTACATATTACATATATATATGTAATAAATTACATATATACAATGTAATATATAGATGATATATCATAGAACTGTACACTTTAAATTATATAATTTTATTAACCGGTATCACCCAATGAAATTATTAAAAAAAAGCATGTTTAAGTTTACCAATCCTCAATTACTGTGTCACAACCTCTATCCAATCCCAAACAATTCCCACCTTGAAAGACCCAACTTAAACCTCTTGAACAGAGACCTCTCCGGCCACCCTATATATACCTTACCCTAATGTCCTTTTGAGACACTAACATGATTCTATCAAGGTGCTGGTTTCCCTAGTAACAAGTTTATTAAACTCAGCTTTGCTTGATCAGCAAGTTTCCCTATGATTTTTGTGGGAAGCTAGCAGTTTACACCAGACTCTCCCTATTCACCTGGTTTTATTTAAATACACCTCTCTAGCTTTTATTTTTTATCTTGTGAAGAAAATCATACTACATGGGCGAAAGTTTTGGGGAACAGGATAAATGAGGAGGTATGTAGAATATATGTCAGAAAACACTGGCTAGAATCACGGACTGTGTGTAGACAGTACAAAAATAGAAAAACTTAAATTGTTTTTTTTTTATTTTAAAAAGTTTATTCATTTTAGAGGGGTGGTGGGGGGAGAGAGAGAGAGAGAGAGAGAGAGAGCGCGAGCGAAGAAAGGGAAGGAGCAGGAAGCATCAACTCCCATATGTGCCTTCACCCAGCAAGCCAGAGGTGTCAAACCAGCGACCCAAGTGTTCCAGCTCAATGTTTTATCCACTGCTCCACCACAGATCAGGCCGAATTGTTTCAATAATAAAAAATACAAATGAATGTTTTCATTTTTGTATAAAAATTAAAGAGCCAAAGTCTGAAAGAGTAATATGAGTATAGTAATTAAAAAAGTAAAAGGCATTCAAACAAACCTGTTGATTTTTTTGTATTTCCTTCTTCATATGTTGATTTACAGCAATTCTGGTGAGAGATCTGGGAAAATAAATATTGATATAACTCATTACTCCTTAAATGTTTAGGACTAATCTATAATTCAAGATAATATAATACTTTGTATAAGAAATTGACAACTCTGAAGGCTTCAGGACATTTCTGTATAGCCCATTTGACAAGTGGTACTATGGCTTTCATTTGACAAGGGTATTTAATTCAGATAGGACAGAGACTGTCAATCAAAGTTCATGTAAACTATCTGTGGGCATTAAGTACAGTCAGACCTTGCTTACTACTAGATATTTACTTTTCAAAAATACTTGATTAGTGCTCGCTTCAGCAGAACATATACAAAAATACTTGATTAAAGATGCTATTTTGTGTTGTTTTTCCCATACAGAAAAATTTGCATGAAATAATGCCATCACGTGTTGATGCCAACCGGTAACTTTCACAATATATGTCCACAAATAACATACATACTTAGGAAAGGCTCTGAGTTTATAAACACTATATGTACTAGAATTAATTGACATCATTTTGTTAAGTGAAATCAGTTATTTTCATAAAATTTATTTAATGGAAAGAATTCTGGCTATAATCAAATTAATAAACTTTACTATACCTGGCTTTTATGGGGAAGTTTTGAGAAATGTCTTTCAATAATTTTAAGGCATCATAAACTGGAGTGGCCATTATTTGAGAAGCTGCTTGAAAACTAAGATCTGGAAGGGAAAAAAGAATCATTAAAACTCTAGCATAATGCCATATCTTTATAAACATTTCCATGTAATTTAAGTAATTTACTCAAACCCTTCTCACTATATATTCATTTTTGAATTTTTAAATTTTTTTTTAGAAAGAGAGGGAGGTGAGAGAAAAAAAGAAAGAGAGAGAGAAACACTGATTTGCTGTTCCACAGATCTACACATTCATTGGTTGAATCTTGAATGAGTCCTGACCAGGGATCAAACCCGCAACCATGACATGCAATTCTATAGGCATTCATAAGCAACATAATTTTTAACTGGTATGTACACATTTAGGAATATATGCTTTTTTAGTGAGAAAACTTAAGAGCATTACTTACATAATTGATTTGATATCACAACTTCTAGAAGAGTATTTCTTTTGAGGAAAGTATATGATCAATGATGTTGCCTGGCAGCATTTGGCTAAACAATGTTATACTCAAAAATAGTACAAAATGGTGGTAAAGAGAGAATTTAGGCTCTAACATGAGACAGATTTGCTTATTTTAGGTGTCCTTGATTGGTGCTTTATCATATTTGTAACCCATTCTATGGGCCCATTTCTTGAAATTTCCTCATATTGGAGAGTGGAACATCTATATTACATAAATTTTTAAATTAGGGTAATGCAAACAAAGAGCCTATTACCATGCCAGACAGTAGTACTGGCTAATATTTTTATCATCATCAATCACTATCATTAATTACTATGATCATGGAAACTATATTTTATTCAGGTTTGATAGCCCAATTAGTCTTTTAAAACTTTTTATAACATAAAGCCTTGGCTGATTGGCTCATTGGTAGAGTGTTGACCCAGCATGTGGAAGTCCCAGGTTCGATTCCCAGTCAGGGCACACAGGAGAAGCGACCATCTGCTTCTCCACCCTCCTCTCATCCCTTCTTTCTATCTCTCTCTTCCCCTCCCGCAGCTAAGGTGCCACTGGAGCAAGTTGGCTCGTGCACTGAGGATGGCTCCATGGCCTTGCCTCAGGCACTAAAATGGCTCTGGTTGCAATGAAGCAATGGCCCCAGATGGGCAGAGCATCGCCCCATAGTGGGCTTGCCAGGTAGATCCCAGTCAAGTGCATGCAGGAGTCTGTCTCACTGCCTTCCTGCTTCTCACTTAAATACAAAAAAATAAAAATAAACTTTTTATAACATGAATGCAATTCTCCTTCACATGACCAATTTTCTGCATAAAATTTATTTGAAAGTCCCTGAAAATACACTATGAAATCAGATAAACTGCAAGTAACAAGAAATAAAATATTATCAGATTATATTAACATCTTTTTTGTCTAAAGTGTTCCATATCTAGATGGTTCATAAATTGCTATTTAACTCCTACACCTTGACTCTGAAATCCAGATCCCGATATTTAATGCCTTCTTGCCTTTGCCACTTGGATACTTCAAAAGCAGCATGTTTAATAAATTATGGTATTCCCACCTCATTTTTGCCCGTATGATCTTCTTTAGTCTTTTCTTTTCAGTAAATACCACCACTGATCCTCCAGCTGGAAAATCTATAAATCTAGCCATTGTTCTTGATATCTCCTTTTTCCTCATACCCCATATCCAACTGCTCACAAATACCTTTGATATTTTCTCTAAATAAATCATTCTCAAATTTATTCCAAGCCCTCCTCACATCTCAAGTCAATCACCACTTCTGCAGGAAGACTTCCCTTTCTGTTCCCCCTTCCCTTCCCCTACTATACCAGATGTTCCTAGCACATACCCTTCTTAACCTATGTATCTTTATTTTTGCAGCACCTAAAATGGTAATTTTTATATTGTTTTAAAAATTATTTATATTTATTTAAGATCCTTTAAGAAACATATCTGTTTTAACTCATCATTCTATTTTCAGAATTTAGTGTTTTTCAAACTGTCAGCTGAAACCCATGAGTTAATATATAGTGAAATCAGATTAATTATTGTGATACTTTTTTTCAAATGAAATAAGGTAAAGTATAAGAAAGTTCTGTCAGAGTTAATAAAATGTAGTAAACATACCTACTGTATGCTGAAACATTCTTTTTTAGTTTTGAGTATATTTATGTGTTTATACATTATACACGTGTGTAATGAGTTCTGATATAAAATATATTTCCACAAGATGTAATGTAACAATTTATATTATTTACATAATCACAATTGTTACTTTCTAGAATATAATTTATATCATGTTATATAAAAGCTTATTTCATAAAACAGAGGTAAGTTACCAAAATGCCTTTTTAAAGCAGATCAGAGGGGGCAAGATGACGATGGAGTAGGCGGACGTACCAACTTCCAACTCCCAGAACCAAAATGGATTATAACTTGATTTTAAGAACCATCATCTGGATAAACCAACGCTGAACTGGACTGAGAGGATTCTTCAACCAGGGAACACTGAAGAAGCAACATTGAGACTGGTAGGAAAAGCAAAAACACAGAAAGGGCTGACCAGCGCCCTGGAATGAAAGGCAGCCAGGAGAGACTCATGTGCCTGGAAGAGAGGACAGCAGAAGGATAGGGACCTGGGTCCCAGGAACAAAGCCCCAACCTGCAGCCCCAGAGCGTAGAAGAAGCGTATGAACAGTAATTAGCTATGAAACAGGTTAGGATACTGTTTGTGAGAAAGAGACAGTGGTCTCAGACCCAGGATTCTTCTTAAAGGGACGGCGCAGAAAACCTCTCTCACAACCACTCACCCGGGACTCCAGGAGACAGGGAGAGAGAAGAGGAGCGGAGCAGCGGGAAGAAAGTGCAGTCTGGAAGGCACAGGGAGAAAAGCTTTGAGGGACAGAAACCCTAAACCCTGGGCTGAGTCACTCCACAAATCTGAAACAATATTTCTCCTGAAACCAGCAAGGGGAAGCAGGACACCAGCCAAACAGGCTCTCCTGCGGCAATTAGAGCACAGTCGCTTAGAAGGAAGGAGCTTTCAAGACTACAGTATGGAGTGTTAGGGTCTGAGCTGCAGTGCCCCCACCCACACTGCTGAGGGCTTGCTAGAGGGCGGGCGGTGGTAGGATGTGAAAGCGTGGTTCTGTCGGCAGAGTCAGAGGACAAGCTGGCTGGTGTGAGCTCAGTCTAGCCCAGCTGGGGCAAAGGGGACGCGTGAAAGTGGTCTGGTGGTTGTGGGCCCGCCTGTGACCCCACCTGTGGGGGAAAAGCGGGAGCTACGAATGGGCAGAGATCTACAGCTGGGCGGGGGCAAGTGGGCACGCAGCCTCACCTGGCCTCCGAGGCTTGAAGCCCTGCATGAACCGGCTTTGCATGCAGAGGTGGGGCAGAAGCCTGGGATCGCAGTTAAGCATACACCAGCAGCCCGGTGGAGGAGCTGAGGTTAGCAGGGGTGAGGTGGAAGCCTGGCTCGCAGCTGAGCATGCATTAGAAGCCCCTCTCGGCCAGAGGAACCGAATGACAGGGACCTGCAGCTGAGATAAAATGCTCCCCTTGCCCTTGGTGCCCAGGCTTGTGGCCTGAGTGTGGTGCACAATCCCACCCATGGGAGAGGTGTGAAGGCTGAGATCGGCTGAGGCTTATAGAGCCTGGCACGAGAACACAGCCCCTCCCATGGAGGCGAGGTGGAAACTGCAGCAGCAGCTGAACAGCCGGCACCAAAAACACCCATACCCAACTGCCCTAGGCAGCGGCAGAGGGGGTGGCGGGCCTGCAGAAAGACCATACCTAGGGAACACAGAGGCAACACCCATTTGACACCAGTAGCCTAACCCTTCTTACACACAGACAAAATGGGCAGGCACAGAAATGCAACCCAAATGAATCAAGAGAAATCCCCAGAGAAGGACCTGAAGGAATCAGATATAACCAAACTACCTGATGCAGAGTTTAAAATAATGATAGGATGTTCAAAGAGCTTAGAGCAACAATAGACAGTCTTCACGAACACTTAAATAAAGAGATAGCAAGTATAAAAAAGGAAATTGAAATAATAAAAAAGAATCAGACAGAAATGGCAAATACAGTATCAGAACTAAAGACCACAATGGAAAGAATTAAAAGCCCGATGGATGAAGCTGAGGATCGAATCAGCGAGTTAGAGGACAAAATAAACAAGGCATTGAACCAGAGCAGAAAAAAGAGACTCAAAAAATCTGAGGAAACTCTAAGGGAGCTCTGTGACAACATGAAGAGAAATAACATCCGCATTATAGGGGTTCCTGAGAAAGAAGAGAAAGAAAAAGGGATAGAAACTTTGTTCAATAAAATCATAGCTGAAAACTTCCCTAAATTAAGACTGGAAAACGTTTCACACATTCAAGAAGCACAGAGAACTCCCACAGAAATTTACACCAAGACATATCATAGTTAAAATACCAAAGCTAAGTTATAAAGAGAAAATTTTAAAAGCTGCCACAGAAAAAAAAGGCTATCACCTACAAAGGAGTCCCCATAAGGATGACATCCGACTTCTCAATAGAAACACTTGAGGCCAGAATAGAACGGCAAGATATATTCAAAGTAATGCAGAACAAGAACCTACAAACAAGACTACTTTATCCAGCAAGACTAACGTTTAAAATTGAAGGAGAAATAAAGAGCTTCCCAGAAAAAAAACCTCAAGGAATTCATTAAAACTAAACCAATTCTGCAAGAGATACTAAGGGGCCTGTTGTGAACTGTTCAAACAGGGAAAAAATATAGCAAAAGAAAAAACCGCTTTAAAGAATGAAATGGCAATAAATAACTACATATCAATAATAACCTTAAATATAAGTGGATTAATTGATCTAATCAAAAGATATAGGGTAGCTGTGTAAATAAAGAAACAAGACCCATACATATGCTGTCTACAAGAGACACACCTTAAAACAAAAGATGCACATACACTGAAGGTAAAAGGATGGAAAAAAAATATTTCATGGAAATGGAAATGAAAAAAAGGCAGGGTAGCAATACTTATATCTGACAAAATGGACTTTAAAACAAAGGCTATGTAGTAAGAGATAAAGAAGGACACTACACAATAATAAAGGGAACAATTCAACAAAAAGATATAACCATTATAAATATCTATGCACTGAACATAGGAGCCCCGTCATACATAAAGCAGACTTTGATGGATATAAAGGGCGAGATTAACAGCAATACTATAACAGTAGGGGATTTCAATACCCCTCTAACAACACTGGATAGATCCTCAAGAAAAAAAAATTAACAAAGAAACAGCAGACTTAAAGGATACACTAGATCAACTCGATTTAATAGATATCTTCAGATCTTTTCACCCTAAAGCAGTAGAATATACACTCTCTTCAAGCACTCATGGTACGTTTTTTAGGATAGACCACATGTTAGGACACAAAAATGGTCTCAATAAATTTAAGAAGATTGAAATCATATCAAGCATTTTCTCTGATCACAATGCCATGAAACTAGAAATTAATCACAAAAGAAAAACTGAAAAATACTCAAACACTTGGAAACTAAATAGCATGTTATTAAATAACGAATGGATTAACAATAAGATCAAAGAAGAAATAAAAAAGTTCCTAGAAACCAATGAAAATGAGCATACATCAACTCAAAATTTATGGGACACAGCAAAAGCAGTACTGAGAGGGAAGTTCATAGCACTACCAGCATACCAGAAGAAGCTAGAAAAAGCTCAAATAAGCAACTTGACCCTGCATCTAAAAGAACTAGAAAAACAACAGCAAATAAAGCCCAGGACTAGTAGAAGGAAAGAAACAATAAAGATCAGAGCGGAAATAAATGACATAGAGGCTAAGGAAACAATACAGAGGATCAATGAAACCAGGAGCTGGTTCTTTGAAAAGGTAAATAAGATTGATGAACCTTTAACTAGATTCACCAAGAAAAAAAGAGAGAGGACTCAAATAAAATTAGAAATGAGAGTGGAGAAATAACAACTGACACAACAGAAGTACAAAGCATTGTAAGAAAATACTATGAAGAACTCTATGACAAAAAATTAGGTATCCTAGGTGAAATGGACAAATTTCTTGAATCATATAACGTTCCAAAAATCAATCTGGAAAAATCAGAACACCTAGACAGACCAATTACAACAAATGAGATCAAAAGAGTTATCAAAATACTCCCAACAAAGAAAAGTCCTGGGCCTGATGGCTTCACAAGTGAATTCTACCAAAAATTTAAAGAAGAACTAACTCCTATCCTCCTCAAGCTATTTCAAAAAATTCAAGGGGAAGGAAGACTTTCAAACTCCTTCTGTGAGGCGAGCATAATTCTGATCCCGAAACCAGGCAAAGACAACACAAAGAAAGAAAATTATAGGCCAATATCCCTGATGAATTCAGACACTATAATTCTCAACAAAATATTAGCCAACCAGATCCAGCAATATATGAAAAAAATCATACACCATGATCAAGTGGGATTTATTCTGGAGAGACAAGGGTGGTTCAATATTTGCAAATCAATCAATGTGAGTCATCACATAAACAGAAGAAAGGACTAAAATGACATGAGAATATCAACAGATGCAGAAAAAGCATTTGATAAAATCCAGCACCCATTCATGATCAAAACTCTCAGTAAAGTGGGAATACAGGGAACATACCTCAACATGATAAAGGCCATCTATGACAAACCCACAGCAAACATACTAAATGGGCAAAAATTATTAAAAGCAATCCCCTTAAGATCAGGAACCAGGCAGGGGTGCCCCCTTTCACCACTCTTATTCAACATAGTTCTGGAAGTCTTAGCCACAGCAATCAGACAAGAAGAAGAAATAAAAGGCATCCAAATTGGAAAAGAAGTAAAACTGTCATTATTTGCAGATGATATGATATTGTATATAGAAAACCCTAAAGTCTCAGTCAAAAAACTACTGGACCTGATAAATGAATTCAGCAAGGTGGTAGGATATAAAATTAATACTCAGAAATCAGAGGCATTTCTATATACCAACAATGAACTGTCAGCGAAAGAAATTAAGGAAACAAGGAAGAATAAACATCATTAAAATGTCTAATATTACCCAAAGCTATTTATAAATTCAATGCAATACCAATTGAAATTCCAAAGACATACTTCAAAGATATAGAACACATATTCCAAAAATTTATATGGAACCAAAAAAGAACACAAATAGCCTCAGCAATCTTAAAAAGAAAACATTAAGCAGGAGATATCACTTTTCTGGATATCAAGGTATACTACAAGTATCTTCCACTGTACTCAAGACAGCCTGGCACTGGCATAAGAACAGGCACATAGATCAAGGAACAGAACAAAGAACCCAGAAATAAACCCACACCTTTATGGACAACTGATATTTGACAAAGGAGGAAAGAGCATACAATGGAGAAAAGACAGCCTCTTTAACAAATGGTGTTGGGAAAATAGGACATCTACCCTCAAAAAAATGAAACTAGACCATCAACTTACACCATTCACAAAAAACCCCTCAAAATGTATAAAAGACTTAAATGTAAGCCTTGAAACCATAAGCATCTTAGAAGAAAACATAGGCAGTAAGCTCTCCGACATCTGTTGCACCAATATATTTGCCAATTTATCTCCACGGGCAAATGAAATAAAAGGCAGGATAAACAAATGCGAGTATATCAAACTAAAAAGTTTTTGCACAGCTAAAGACAATAAGAACAGAAAAAAAAGACAAACCACACAATGGGAGAACATATTCAACAATATGTCTTATAGGGGTTAATAACCAAAATTTATAAAGAACTTAAAAAACCAACACCAGGAAGGCAAACAATCCAATCAAAAAACGGGCAAAAAAAAAAAATGAATAGAAATTTCTTCAAATAGGACATACAGATGGCCAATAGGCATATGAAAAAATGCTCAACATCACTAATCATTAGAGAAATGCAAACTAAAACCACAATGAGATATCACCTCACACCAGTCAGAATGGTGCTCATCAGCAAAACAACACAGAATAAGTGCTGGCGAGGATGTGGAGAAAAGGGCACCCTCCTGCACTGCTGGTGGGAATGCAGACTGGTGCAGCCACTGTGGAAAACAGTATGGAGATTCCTCAAAAAATAAAAAATTGGACTGCCTTTTGACCCAGTTATCCCACTTATAGGAATATACCCTAAGAACAGCATAGCACTGTTCAAAAAGAAGAAATGCGCCCCCATGTTCGTGGCAGCATTGTTCACAATAGCGAAGATCTGGAAACAGCACAAGTGTCCATCAGGGGATGAGTGGATTAAAAACCTTTGGTACATATATACTATGGAATACTACTCAGCCATAAGAAATGATGACATTGGATCATTTATAACAACATGGATGGACCTTGATAACATTATACTGAGTGAAGTAAGTAAATCAGAAAAAACTAAGGACTATATGAGTCCATACATAGATGGAACATAAAAATGAGACTCAGAGACATGGACAAGAGTGTACTGGCTACTCGGGGGGAGGGGAAGGTGAGAGAAGGGGTAGGGACAGGGGAGGGGCACAAATAAAACCAGATAGAAGGTGACGGAGGACAATTTGACTTTGGGTGATGGGTACGCAATATAATCAAATGTCAAAATAACTTGGAAATATTTTCTCAGAACATATGTGCCTTGATTTATCAATGTCACCCCATTAAAATCAATTAAAAAAAAAAGCATTTCACAATACTATACCTTGTAGTTCCCAGACTTTCAAAGGCATCATTTCTTTGTTACTCTCAATCAGGTATTTTTGGAATGCTGTCAGATTATCTTGAAGATGTGAGTATCTTTCTCTGCATTAGAATATTAAGTAATGTTAATTATCATCATCTACCATAAATCATTATATAAGCAATATAGTTTTTTAAATCTACTCTTCCAAATAATTATATACAAAGTAACTATTCATCATTAAGAAAATAAATCATGATGCAATTATACCTACAGAACTTAAAATAAATAAAGAGAAAGATATATGTCTATTTTTTTTTCATTATATAAAGCAAAACAAAATTTGGATAGATACTGTTTTACAATGTATGCGGGTTGAAATATTTGAAATTCAGTTCCTCAAAATTTTTGAAAGTTCACTTCACTCTTTGACAAGCTCCCAGCATGCTGGTGTCTGCAGCAGTGACTGACTCTGGGCATCTCATAAAAACATGTACCCCCAGGAGGCAGACATGAGTGAAAAATCAGACCTTGAAGATGACCTTGAGCAGTAGGATATAAATAACTCTAATGTCACTACCATTTCAATAATGGAACATGAAGCATAAATGGGTTAGTATGTTAACATTACCTATAAGGGATCCAAGGATGAGGGCAGAATTATTAGTTTTTATGTTATATACTTTTCATTTTAACATTTTATAAGTTAAAGATATTGCATTTATAATTTAAAATGAAAACTATTTCTATAAGACACTAATGCTTCCCATATAATCTTAGAGTTTATTCTATTTATAAAAAGTTCTATGTTTGAAATGTATAAAAAAGATAATTTTGCCTAATAATAAATACATCTAGGTTATCTTTAGAGACTGCCAAATAATAATGTAATAAAATAATATTTTACTATATACACAATCTAAAGTATAGTCTTTTATTGCTCATAAAATCAAGACATAGTGCCATTTCAGATTTAAATATTTTTTAATAAAAACCTTTAACTACCATCCTAACTCATAAAATATATACTTCCAAAAATAAAGAAAAATTATTTTAAAAAGTGAAATGAGGCCCTGACTGGTTTGCTCAGTGGTAGAACATCGGCCCAGTGTACGGATGTCCCAGGTTTGATTCCTGGTCAGGGCACACAGGAGAAGTGATCATCTGCTTCTCCACCCCTTCCCCTTCTCTCTCTTTCTGTCTTCTCCTCCCACAGCCATGGCTCAATTGGTTCTATCAAATTGGCCCAGGTGCTAAGGATGGCTCCATGGCCTTGCCTCAGGCGCTGAAACAGCTCAGTTGCTGAGCAACAGAGCAGTGGCCCCAGAAAGACAGAAAGTGCTGGATCCCGGTATAGGCACATGCAGGAGTCTGTTGCTCTGTATCCCCGCCTCTCACTTAATAATAAAAAAGGCGGGGAATGAAAAAATATATAAAACATATATATAGAAAAGCATTATCTTATAAATAACAATAAACAAATATACAACAGTGTCAATATCTTATAATTTGCTTGTAATGTGGAACATTTTAAAAATAAATCAAGTCTATGACTGTTGACATAATGAAAAAGCAATAGAACTACAGAAAAGTTTACCAAAAATTACATTAATCCCTCATTTCTCAAAATTTTATGTTACCAAGTAATATTAAGTTTATGAGATATATTGTGTTTCATATATAATCATAATCTTAATAATTTCACTGCTAAAATTACATTATTCAGACAATATCTTAAAGCAAAGTGGAATTTTTTCTTTCTAAATCTACTGAGTAATGGTATAAGAACTAACTTTGAGAATTTCCTTTTTTTAAAAGCTAATATCCCAGGGTTCCAAAGGTTTTTTAGAGGATACACAATTTATTTCCATAAAGGTTATATTTAAAGAAGAATAGAACTATGGATTCCAAAATGTTGAGACACGGCTGAAAAGGGAATAAAAATGTTTTGTTATATACTAAATAAATACCTTACTTATAATAAATCCATTTGCAAGCTGCATTAACTTTTTAAGGTCACTAGCATGCAGTATGGCCAATACAGTTTAGAAATATCTCAGTCAACTGCATAAATCAGCAGTCTCCAAAAATGTTCCCCTCACTCTATAAATGTTATCTATTCTCCAGAAGTGTCCTTTAATAAATACTTGTAATACTAAACAAGAACTAAAAATATTAATAAAAGTCTTTTCCATTTAATTAATTTTGCCATTATACTGAAATCAATAACTTTCCCTTCTTGTAAATGAGAGAGAAAACACATAAAACAACAATTCCCGTTCATGAGTATTCAGAGAGAACTTACCATCCTATTCCTTGTCTTCAATGAGTGATGCAGAAAAAAGAGGGAACACAAACTTTAATTTTTCAGAGTTTACATACACATGAATATAAAATTAAGACCAGACATTAAATGGTGTTTAATATGGCAATCATTTTCAGAACATTAGATCTGTAAAAGAGTCTATAAAGTTTTTTACCAGAGATGACTGATCATTTTCAATTCCTATTTTCTATTATATGTATATTTTTAAAACATAAATCACAAGCCAACACAGCATAATGAATTATTTCCTTTAAAAACAAACTTAAGAGAATGGGAATGTCATTTCACTTCATTTCAGACTTACTTTAGTTTCTCAAAGAGAAATCCTTGAACTTCATTTGTTTCAATCTCGCCTTCTATAGTAGTATTAGTCACAGCTATATTTTGGAAACCGGATCAAACCAAACAAAAACATTTTTTAGACTGGGAAAGAAATATGTAATCAAATATTCAAAGAACTTAAAATGAAATTAATTTCCATTCGTTTTACCTTGTTTTTCCTTCATGGATGAGCATAATAATACATGCATGTGCACATGCTTGCATTCCTGGGTGTACCTTTATATTTTAACATTTTAAATTGAATTTATTGGGGTGACATTGGTTAATAAAGTTAAAAATCTTTCAAGTGTACAATTCTATAATAAATCATCTGCATATATCTGCATGCCACCCAATGTCAAATCTTCAGTCACCATTTATCCCCTTTGTTTTATCTACCCCACCTCCCCCTTTCCCTCTAGTAATCACAATACTGTTGTCTGTGTCTATGTGTTATATACATAGTCTATATAACACATGATATATATATTAAACACACACTTATATTATAGATATGGTGGGGTTTTTTTTTTGCTTAATCCCTTTCCTCAACTGCCCTGACAGCTGTCTTTTTGTCCCATGTATCCATGCCTCTGTTTCCATTTAATTCATCAGTTTATTTTGTTCATTAGATTCCACATATAAGTAAAATCATATAGTGTTTGTCTTTCTCTGACTGGTTTATTTTACTTAGCATAATAATCTCCAGGCCCTTCCATGCTGGTAAGATTTAATTTTTTTTTATTTTTAACAGATGATTACTATTCCACTGTGTAAATGGAACACAGCTTTTTTATCCACTCATCTACTAATGGGAACTTGGGTTGCCTCCAAATCTGGGTTATTGTAAACAGTGTTCCAATAAACACAGAGGTGCATATATTCTTTCAAATTAGTGTTTTGGGTTTCTTAGAACATATTCCCATTAGTGGGATTGCTGAGTCATAAGGCAGTTCCATTTTTTCCCTTCTTTTCCAAGTGAGAGAAGGGGACATAGACTCCCACATGCACCCTGACTGGGATCCACCTGGTAGCCCCCATCTGGGGCCAATGCTTGCAACTGAGCCATTTTTAGCACCTGAGGCGGAGGCTCCACAGTACCACCCTCAGTACCCAGGGCTGATGCACTTGAACCAGTTGAACCACGGCTGCGGGAGGGAAAGAGAGAGAGAAAGAGGGGGAGAGGAGCAGCGGGGAAGGGATGGAGAAGCAGATGGCTGCCTCTCCTGTGTGCCTTGACTGAGAATCAAACCTGGGACATCTACACACTGGGCTAACCAGCCAGGGCCAAGGCAGTTCCATTTTTAATTTTTTGAGAAAATTCCATACTGTTCTCCATAGTGGCTGCACCAATTTGCATTCCTACCAACAGTGCATGAGGGTTCGCTTTTATATACATTCTCGCTAACTCTTGTTGATTTACTCATGATAGCCATTCTGACTAGTGTGAGGTGATATCTCATTGTGGTTCTAATTTTCATTTATCTGATGATTAGTGACATAAAGCATCTCTTCTATGTCTATTTTCCATACACATGTCCTCTTTGGAGAAGGATCTATTCAAGTCCTTTCCCCATTTTTATTTGGATTATTTTTTTTGGTGTTAAGTTGTATAAGTTCTTCATAAATTTTGGGTATTAATTGCTTATCAGATATATCACTGGTGAATATGTTCTCTCATACTCTTTCATTTTGTTGATGGTTTCCTTTGTTGTAAAAAACTTGTTAGTTTGATGTAGTCCCATTTTTAATTTTTTCTTTTGTTTTCCTTGCCTGAGGAGATATATCAGAAGAGATGTCTAAGATCTGATTACAAGAGATGTCTGAGATCTGATTGCCTATGGTTTCATCAAGAATTTCTGTGGTTTAGAGCCTTACTTCTAATTCTTCCCCCCCTCCATCCCCATTGATTATGAAAAGGTGGGGGGGGGGGAGAGAGAAGTAACGACTCATTGTTTCACTTAGTTGTTTTATTTAGTTGTGTATTCAACAATTGCTTTTCATTGGCACCATTGTGGATGGAACCAGCAACCTCAGGTGCGCCAGAACAATGCTTTATCCATTAGCCACCCAGTCAGGGTCTTACAAATAGTTCTTTAATCCATTTTGAGTTTCTTCTTGCGTATGCTGTAAGAAGGTGGCCTAGTTTCACTTAGTTGCACGTTATCGGCAATTATTGAACAGCACCAATTATTGAACAGACTGTCTTGACTCCATTGTATGTTTTTGCCTCCTTTGTCAAATATTAATTGACCACTAAAGTGTGGGTTTATCTCTGAGCTCTCTATTTTTGTTCCATTGATCTATACATCTATTTTTATGCCACTACCACGCTGTTTGATTACTATGGTATTGTAGTAAAGTTTGATATCAGGTAGGATGCTTCCTCCAACTTTGTTCTTCTTTCTCAAGATTGCTGTGGCAATTTGAGATCTTTTGTGGTTCCATATAAATTCTTAAAATATCTGTTCTAGTTCTGTGAAATATGCCATCAGTATCTTAAGAATTGCATTAATACACAGATTGCTTTAGATAGAAAAAACCAGAGGTTCCCAAACTATGGTCCGTGGGCCAAATTGTGGACACCTGAGGCCATTTATCCGGCCACCACAGCACTCCCAGAAGGGGCACCTCTTTCATTGGTGGTCAGTGTATGGAGTACTGTATGTGGCGGCCCTCCAATGGTCTGAGGGACAGTGAACTGGCCCCCTGTGTAAAAAGTTTGGGGACCGCCTGACCTGTGGTGGTGCAGTGGATAAAGTGTCGACCTGGGAACACTGAGGTCGCCAGTTCAAAACCCTGCACTGGTCTGGTCAAGGCACATATGGGAGTTGATGCTTCCAGCTCCTCCCCTCTTTCTCTCTTTCTCTCTCTTTCTCTCACTCTGTGTCTCCTCTCTAAAAAAAATTGAGTAAAATTTTAAAAAATTGTTTAAAAATATAGAAATTAAAAAATAAAAGTTTGGGGACCCCTGGACATTTCAATGATGTTACTTCTCCCTGTCTACAAAGATGGTATGTTATCACTTATGCGTATCTTCTTCAGTTTCTTTCTTCAATATTTTATAATTTCCAAGTACAGGACTTTTATCTCCTTTAGTTAAATTTATTCTTAGGTATTTTATTCTTTTTGATGCAATTGTAAATGGAAGTTTTTTTTTAGTTTCCCTTTCCAATGGTTCATTATTGATGTACAAAAATGCAACTAATTTCCGGTTATTTATTTTGTATCCTGCTATTTTATTGAAATCATTTGAGTGCTAGTAGGTTTCTGGTGGAATCTTTAGGGTTTTCTATATACACTATCATGTCATCTGCACATAATGACCGTTTTACTTCTTTTCCATTTTGGGTGCTTTTTATTTCTTCTTGTCTGAGTGCTGTGACTAGGACTTCCAGTGAATGAAGAGTGGTGAAAGCAGACATCCCTGTCTTGTTCCTGATATTAAGGGAAACACTTTTAGTTTTTGCTCATTAAAAAGATGCTGGCTGTCAGTCACATATGGCCTTATTATGCTGAGAGTTTTTATTATAAATAAATGCTGGATTTTACCAAATGATTTTTCTGTACCATTTGATATAATCACATGATTTTAGCCCTCATTTTGTTTATGGTGTACACGTTTACTGATTTATGGATACTGTACCATCCTTGCATCCCAAAAATAAATTACACTTGATCGTGGTGTGAGATCTTTTTTCACATAGTGCTGGATCAGGTTTGTGGATATTTTGTGGAGGATTCTAACATTTACGTTCATCAGGGATATTGGCCTATAGTTTTCTTTCTTTCTAGTGTCTTTACCAGGCTTTAAAATTACGATACTGCTGGCCTGGTAATATGAGCTTGGGAATCTTCCCTTCTTTTGAACTTTTTGGAATAGTTTCAGAAGAACAAGTATTAGTTCTTCTTTGAATGGTTGGTAAAATTTACCTGTGAAGCTGTATAGGGTCCAAAACTTTTATTTGCTAAGAATTTTTTAATTATGGCTTCAATTTCATTAGTTGTAAATGGTCTATACAGTTTTTCTACTTCTTTCCGTTTCAGTTCTGAAAGATTGGATGCTTTCTGGAATTTATCTATTTCACCCAGCTTGTCCACATTATTGGCATATAGTTCATAATATTTTTTTACAATCCTTTGTTTTTCTGTGGGGCCAATTGTTACGTTGAGATTTTTCTTGTTTCTTGAATACGGCCTGTAACGCTTTGAATTCCCCTCTCAGAACTGCTTTAGTGGTGTCCCATTTATTTGGGATTGTAGTGCTCTCATTTTCATTTGTTTCAAGGAATATTTTGATTTCTTTCTTGATCTCATGGTTAATTCATTCATTGCTTAGTAATGTATTATATAGCCTCCATGCCTGTGTACATTTTTAAGTTTTTTCTTTTGAATGATTTCTAGTTTCATACTATTATGGTCAGAAAAATACTTGATATGATTTTAATCTTCTTAAATTTGAGACTCATTCTGTGTCCTAATATATGGTCTAACCTAGAAAATGTTCCATGTGCACTTGAAAAGAATGTATATTCTGTGGCTTTGGAGTAAAATGCTCTGAAGATAACAATTAAATCCAACTGATCTAAAGTGTAATTTAAGGCTGCCATTTCTTTGTTGATTTTCTGTCTGGAAGATCTATCCATTAATGTCGACAGGTGGCGACATTAATAAAGAGTGGTGAAAGGAGACATCCCTGTCTTATTCCTGATCTCGTGACTTGCCGATATCAGTCATATCCCCTATGACTGTATTGCTGTGAATCCTTTCCTTAATGTCCATCAAGACTTGCTTTATTTATTTAGGTGTTCCTACTCTGGGAGTCTAAATGTTTACAAGGGTTATATCCTCTTGTTGGACTGCTCCCTTTATCATTACGTAGTTTCCTTCTTTGTCTCTTAGGATAGCCTTTGTTTTAGTCTGTTTGTCAGAAATAGGTATTGATACCCCAGTTTTTCATTTACATTTGCATAAAATATCTTTTTCCATCCCTTTACTTTTAGTCTGTGTGTGATATGTGTGAGGAGTTCTATTGCTGACAGTATGTACATGAGTCATGTTTTTTTCTTACCCATTCAGCTACCTCTTGTCTTTTCATTAGATCATTTAACCATTTACATTTATAATGATTACTGATAGGTATGCATTTATTGCAATTTTATCCTATTAATTATGTTTCTCTGTTTCCTTCTTCATCTTTTTTTTTCTTTAGTGAGAGAGGGGAGATCAACAGATGCCTGCATGCGCCCAGACCAGGAACCACCTGGCAACCCATCTGGGGCCAGTGCTTGAATCAGCTGAGATATCCTCACTGCCTGGGGCAATGCTCAAACCAATCAAGCCACTGGTGGTGAGAAAAAAAGAAAGAGGAAAGGGGGGATGAAGAAGGGGGAAAAGAAAGGGAAGAGAAGCAGATAGTCGCTTCTCATGTGTTCATGTGTGACCTGACCGGGGATCGAACCTGGGACGTTTGCACACCAGGCTGATGATCTATCTACTGAGCCAACCAGCCAGGGTCACGAGTAGAATTTTAGTCATGAAATGTTTTCAAAAAACAAAAGTATATAATCCTCCAAATTTACAATGCTACTCAAATACAGAGAGGAAACTTACTTTTATCTTGGGTATCATCCAATGTTTTATATTCTGTACTCTTAATTGCTAGCTCCACACCATAGCCAGATAAGTACATTTTTGATGAGGATGGTTTCTGTTCAAACATTTTGATTTAAAAGAAAAAGAAAGAGAGGAAGAGAGAGAAAATATTTACTTAAATATCTTCTTTTCCATTCAGTGTAATTGTGTATTAGGAAACTAGGGTAAATTATTACTAATAAAACTTTTGAATCACTATGAAAATTACTTGGGGGATATTTATACTCTCTCTAGCCAATCTATCAAGAAACTAGAATTTGGTTGATGACTACTTCTTTACTTTCTAAAAGCTATGTCATAACTCTACTATTTAAATTCCTTTTTTATGATGAAAATTTATCTGATCTTTTCTTATTATACCATGGGTACTTTCCCATCTCTCCTATGAGTTGACTGACAGAGGATCCAATACCATCAAGTTTCAACAAAACTTATATTGCTTTTGTGAACCACGCAAGATTTGCTAAACCAGCAAATGGTTTCATTTGCTGTCTAGATGTATGACAACTAGAGTGATGCCCAAAGCAAATACTGGAAAGTAGAGGCAAAGCAGAGAAAAAACAAACAAACTCAGTACCTTAAACAACCTGATTAAATTTTTCTCTATGTTCCTCAGTGACTGAAATATACTAAATGCCACAAATTAATATCTATTCTTTCAACGAGGGGCTAAAACTGAGTTGAAAAAGGAGCCATCACATTTTCTCAAAAGGTTAGCAAGCTGAATAAATGTGTATAACATTTCTGAAGATGTTTAAGTTTCTTTCTAAGCTTTCAGACTAAAATTCTTATTAGTTGTGCTATAATCACAATAGTTCAGTATCTTCTTTCACAGTTTAAGAAACCATTTTAACCTAGTGTTAAAAAAATTCCCTTGAAGATACTACTATGTGTCTTTGCTTAATTCAGGTATGCACAGGGATAATTTTAAAACTTCAACATGATAGAGGAAGAGGTAGAAATCAGAGGGAAGGAGAAACTTAAGAGTGTATTACTCTTTATATTCCCTTTTTTCCTCTCTAAACATTTTCCCGTCTTAAAACTAAATGTATTATTAGAGTTACTTTTCCTGGACAGTTCTATTTCCAAGTAAGATGATATAAGAATTAGTTTCAGATATGCAAACAGTATTTAACATTGCTGCCCACACTAAAATTTAACTTGGTAATTTATTGGGCATATGATATAAAAAAAAAAATAACATGAGAAAGGATGTTTATAATTAGTAATCTGACAAAGTTGAAAATCTTTAAATCCTTTTTAACTTCATACAGCTAAATTAAAAAATACATTTTGATAGATTCCAAGATGGCTTCAGTGTAGGCGGAAGCTACTGCACTCACCTATTCCTAGTACCAAACCAAATTTATACTCAATTGTAGAGTAATAAACCTGAATAACTAACTGAAAAAAATATCATAACCAAGGATTAAAGGAAGAAGCCACGTAGAGACTGGTAAGATGAATGAAAATGTAAGAATGGCTGCCCCCACCCACATTTGGTGAACTAATGGCGACACTATTCTGTGTGTTGGGTGCTACAGAGGGATCTGCTGACTGTACCCAGCAGGAACCTCTCAGGTGCTCTTTTCTAGAGCTCTGGAGGAGACTCAGAAGTTATTGAACTGTGTAGTATTGGGAAGTGGTCCATTCCCCACCTCTAGAGCATAGACCGTGCTTCCCCTCCCCCAACTGTTGAATCACTTGGCTTGCCCTTCCATTCTGTGGCCCCATCTGGCTGAGTTTAGTTAGGCATGGGGATTAGAGTAATTTGTAGAGCTGTGACTTTTGGAATGCATCACCTGGGGAGGTTTTGTTGGGGAATCAGACAGTTAGGTGCTGGGTTGTGTGACTACATCACAGGGAAGGGGCCATTCCTTTCTCCCCTGTGACCTCAGCACTCACTATACCAGGAATAAGAAGAAGTGCCTGCCACCTCCAGGTTTGCTGGTACCAACCACATTGGGAGACTATTAGGATCTATCCTCTAAAGTCCTGTTAACATAAAACTGCTGAGCTCGGTTCCATGGGAGGAAGGGAGTACTGTTCAGTGTTGGCACAACTGGAGTGTCTCCCTTGAGGCTATTGTCTGGAAATAGAACAAATTACTTGGCCCTTACCTGCCACCCAGCTGGCACTACCTCAGCTGGAGACTCTTTTTGTCTTCACAAGCCCTGGTATCTCTGTCCTATAGACTTTGCTCCTACACAGGGAACATCTTGCTGTTCACACACTGAACCTGCGATACGCTCCTCTTATGGGAGCTAGAGCTGGAGAATCTGGCAGAGACTGAGTGGTTTGGGCCTGGGGTAGGGGTCACTTTCCCCTCATTGAGTACCTGACCATGCAGTACCCAAGAAGGGGACCCAAATGGAGACCCATTTAGACCTGACCTTAAAACCCTGGTTGCCCCACACCACCAAGCTCACAAGCTGTAGTAGGGGCTGTAGGTCATGACCAGCCTGGGTTTACTCTACAGTCTTCCTTCAGAAGGCCCTGGAGGGAGACCAGGCAACCTCTGGGGAGGTAGACTAGCTTACAGGTGAAGGGAGACCACAGGGAGCCTCAGGCCTTTCATAAGGTGTGCCCCTAGTTCTAACCTGGAGGAATACAACCCTTGTACACAAAATGACCCCTCCCATGCATATACAGGCCTCATAGACACAGCCACAGTGAACAATGTAATCGCTCCAGACAGGTAGCCCAGGCCTAGGTACATACAAGGTTTGACTTTGTCCTGTACCTGAACACTGTCCAAGTAGACCCAGAACCAACCCAACTCACTGGTGGGCTTCAAACTACACCACAACTTGTCCCAAAGAGTCACAGAAGTAGCATGTCCAAAGGGGAATTCTGGCAGGCACTAGAGTTTGATAGGAACAGCTCGGCCTCAGGTACAGCCTCTGCATAGAGACTCATAAACAGTAACTGAGCCAGCCTGAAGGGTTAACTCCACCCACAAAAATACCAACAGCATTCAAGGCTCAACTACAATAGGAGGGTACACATAATCCACAAGTAAAGTTCCTAGAGCACCAAGGTTAGGTGATCCAGAAAACTCTGCCACTGAACTCAACAACACACCTACATCATAAAGCTATCATAACAAGTTTGGAAGTCATAGCAGATCTCCCTAATATACAGAGACAAAATGGAGAGAAAGAAATATGCCCCAAATGAAAGAACAAGAGAAATGCCCTAAAAGGGAATTAAATACAATGGAAGCAACCAAGATATCAGATACAGAGTTTCAAACAATAGTTAAAAGGATGCTCAAGGACCTTAGGGAAAGAATGGATAATCTCAGTGAGAACTTAAACAAAGAGATAGTAAGCATTAAAAAGGACATAGAAACCATAAAAAAGAACCAGTTATAAGTGAAGAATATAATATCAGAAATGAAGAACACATAGAAGAAATCAATAGCAAATTAGATGAAACAGAGGACTGAAACAGTAATTTAGAGAACATAACAGTAAGCACCCAAGCAGTGCATCAAAATAAAAAGAGAATCTAAAAAATAAAAAGAGGACAAAGTAAGAAACCCATGGGACAACATCAAGAGTAACATAATAACATCTGCATTATAGTGGTACCAGAAGTAGAAGAAAGTGAGCAAGGTTTTGGGAATCTGTTTGAAGAAATAATAGCTAAAAGCTACCCTAACCTGGTGAAAAAAGTCCTTCCTAAACACAAATTCACAAAGCATAAAGAGTCTCAATCAAGATGAACCAAAAGAGGCTCACACCGAAACACATCATGATTAAAATGGCAAAAGTTAAAGACAAAGAAAGAATCTTAAAAGCAGCAAGAGAGAGACAGTTACCTAAAGGGAATTTCCATAAGGCTGTCAGCTGATTTTTCAAAAGAAACACTTCAGGCCACAAGGGACTGGCATGAAATGTTCAAAGTGATGAAAAGTAAGGACTGACAACCAAGACTATTTAAAATTGAAGGCAAAATAAAGAATTTCCCCAACAAAAAAAACTAAAGGAGTTAATTACCACCAAACCAGTATTGCAAAAAACGTTGAAACCCCGCTTTAAAGAGAAGAAAACATATATATACACAGAGAGAAATATAGGTATAAAGAATAAAATGGGAATAAACATGTACCTATTAATTATAACCTTAAATGTGAATAAATTAAATGCTCTAATAAAAAGACATAAGGTAGCTGAATGGATAAGAAAACATGACCCATATATATACTATCTACAAGAGACACATCTTAGAACGAAAGATATACACACTCTGAAAGAGAAGAGATGGGAAAAAGTATCCGTGCAAATGAAAGAAAAAGAAGAAGCTGAGGTAACAGTATTTTTAACATACAAAATACCCTTCAAAACAAGGACTATAACAAGAGACAAAGGTCACTAAATAATACAATCCAACAAAAGGACATAATCCTTGTAAACAAATATGTACTCAACACAAAACAGCTAAATATATATAAAAAATCTTGGTGGACATTAAGGGGGATATTGACAGCAATACAGTCATAGTAAAGAATTTTAACACCCCACTGATATCAAAGGATAGCTCTTCCAGACAGAAAGTTAAAAAGGCAACAGCGACATTAAACAACAGACTGGATTGGATGGATTTAATTGATATTTAAGAAACATTTCATCCCAAAGCAGCAAAACATAAATTCTTCTCAAGTGCACATGGAACATTTTCAAAGATCAACCACATGGTAAGACACAAAATAAGTCTTAATAAATTCATGAAGATAAAAATCATATCAAGCATCTTCTCTGACCACAATGATACGAAATTATAAATCCACTACAATGAAAAAACACCTGAAAAACATTCAAACACATGGAGACTAAATAACATGTTATTAAACAATACATGGGTTAACAATGAGACAAGAAAGATATCAAAAGTTACCTGAAAACTAATAAAAATGAACACACAACAACCCAAATCAACAGAACATAAAAAAGCAATTTTGAGGGAAATTCATAGCATTATAGGCCAAAACTAAGAAGCAAGAAAAATCTCAAATAAACAATTTAACTTTACACTTAAAGGTACTAGAAAAAGAACAATATACTAAACCAAACTGAGTAGAAGAAATATTAAAGATCTGAGCTGAAATAGAGTCCAGAAAAACACACAAAGGACCAATGATAAAAACAGTTGGTTCTTTGAAAAGATGACAAACTTTAAACATACTAATCAAAAAGAGAGCAGGGGCCCTAGTGGGTTGGCTCAGTGGCGAGAACATCAGCTAGCATGTGGATGTCCCAGGTGTGATCCTCAGTCAGGGCATACATGAGAAATGACCTTCTACTTTTCTTCCTTTCCCTCTCCCCTTTCTCTCTCTCTCTTCCCTTCTTGCAGTCAGTGACTTGATGGGTTTGAGCAGCACCCTAGGCACTAAGGATAGCTCATTTGGTCTGAGCATCAGCTCCAGAAATAGCTCAGTTGGTCCAAACATAGTCCTCAAGCACTGAAGATAGCTTGGTTGACTCGAGCATCAATCCCAGACAAGGGTTGCTGGGTGGATCCAGGTCGGGTCATATGGGGAATCTATCTCTCCTCCACTTAAAAAAAAGAAGAAGAAGAAAGAGGACCCAAATAAATAAAATCCGAAATGAAAGAGGTAACGTGACAACTGACACCACAGAAATACAAGGGATTCTAATAAAATGCTACGAACAACCATATGCCAACAAATTGGACAACCTGAGTGAAATGGATAAATTCCTAGAAACATACAATCTCCCAAAACTAAATATGGAAAAATAAGAAACCTTGAATAGACCATTTATTACTAATGAAATTTAAGCAATAATCAAAAAACTTTCACCAAACAAAAGTCTTGGACAAAATGGCTTCACAGGCAAATTTTACCAAACACTCAATAGGTTAAAAAAAACATACACCATGATTAAGTGGGATTTATTCTGGGTGAAGCATTGTTGGTACAATATTCGCAAATCAATAAATGTGACACATCACATAAACAAAATGAAGAATGAAAATCACATGATTATATCAATAGAATCTAAAAGAGCGTTTGATAAAATCCAGCACCCATTTATGATAAAAACTCTCAGCAAAGTGAGAATTCAGGGGTCATACCTCAACATAATAAGAACATATATGACAAACCAACAGTCAACATCATACTCAATGTACAAAAACTAAAAGTATTTTCCTTAAGATCAGGAATAAGACAGAGATGCCTGCTTTCACCACTCTTACACAAGACAGTACTGCCAGTCCTAGACACAGCTGTCAGAGAAGAAGAAATAAAAGGCATCCAAACTGGAAAGGAGGAAGCAAAACTGTCTTTATTTGAAGATGTCATGATATTGTACAGAGAAAACCATAAAGACTCCACCAAAATACTACTAGATTTAAAAAGTCAATTTGGAAATGTAGAATAGAAAATTAATATTCAGAAATCAATGGCATTTTAACATTCCAATAATAAAATATCAGAAATGGAAACTAAGAAAGCAATCCCATTTACTACTGCAACAACAAAAATATGGTACCTAGGAATAAATTTATTCAAGGAGATAAATGTCTGGTACTCAGGGAATTATATATTATTGAAGAAAGAAACTGAGGAAGATACAAAGAATTGGAAGCATATTATTGTGTTTATGGATAACAAAAACTAACATTATTGAAATACCTATACTATCTAAAACATTCTACAGATTCAACATAATCCCTATTAAAATACCAGAGGTATATCTCATAGATCTGAAACAAATATTCCAAAAATTTATATTAAATCACAGAAGATCCTGAATATCCTCAACAATCTTAGAGAAAGAAAAACAAAATTGGATGTACTTGATATCAAACTATAGTACAAGGCAACAGTAATAAAAACAGCATGGTACTGGCACAAGAACAGGCATATAGATCAATGACACAATAGAGAGCACAGAAATAAACCCACACCTTTATGATCAATTAGTATTTGGCAAATGAGCCAATAACAAACAGTGGGGTAAAAATAGTCTTTTCAAAAAGCAGTGTTGCAAAAATTGGACAGATACATGGTAAAAAATGAAACCAGACCATCTTCTTTACCCATACACAAGAATAAACTAAGAATGAATTTACAACTTAAATGTAAGTTGCAAAACCATAAAAATCCTAGATGTTCATAGGTAGTAAAATTTCAAACATTCCTCATAGCAATATTTTTGCCAGTATATGTCCTCAGGCAAGGGAGAAAAAAAAATAAACAAATGGGACCACATCAGACTAAAAAGCTTTTGTACAGCAAGAGAAAACATTAACAAAATAAAAAAAGAACCGCTGAATTAGAACATATTTGCCAATGATATATCTGATAAGGGGTTAATTTCCAAAATATATGAAGAATTTATACCACCCAACACCCAGAACACAAACACCCAATTTAAATAGACACTTCTCCAAAGAGAACAAACAGATGGCCAATAGGCATATGAAAAGATGCTCAATATTACTAATCATCAGAGAGATGCAAATTAAAACTACAATGAGATCACTTCACACTTGTCAGAATGGCTATCATCAATAAATTGACAAATGCTGGCAGAGATGGAGAAAAAACAACCCTCGTGCTGTGTTGGTGGAAATGCAGACTGGTGCATCCACTGTGGAAAACAATATGGAGTTTCTTCAAAAAATTAAAAATGGAACTGTCTTTTGACTGAGCCATCCTACTTCTAGGAATACATCCAAAGAAACCGGACACACTAATTTGAAAGAACATATGTACCCCCACATTCATTGTAGCATTATTTTTAATAGCTAAGTTCCGGAAGCAGCCCAAGTAGATAAAAAAAAAAGTGGTATATTTACATAATGTAATACCAATCAGCTGCAGAAAAAAAAGGAAATTTTACCTTTAGCAGCAGAATGTAAACGTGGAATTACGCTAACTAAAAGAAGGCAGGCAGGGAAAGACAAATACTGTATTATCTCACTTATATGTGGAATCTAATGAAAATAAACAAACAAAATAGAGACAGAGGCAGAGATACATGGAACAGACTGACACCTGTCCAAGGGGAGGGAGAATCGGAGAGCTGGGGAGCCGAATAAAATAAGGTGAAGGGATTAAGAAAAAAATACACACACACACACACACACACACACCACATATACCGTGTGATGACAGCCAGAGAAAAAGGAGGATGGGGGTAGGTTGAGGTGGACAAAGGGGGGATAAACGGAGACAGAAAGAGCTTTTGCTTGGTGCAGTGGATGCATGATGTAGTGTGTAGATCAGGTTTTGAGTTGTACACTTAAAACCATGTGCATGGCTTTGTAAACCAATGTCATCCCAATAAATTCCATAGAAGATAAAAATTCTTTTGACTATCCTCTCAAAAGACAATCAGTTGGTGGCTAAGTGAACCAACACTCTCAGTCAACATATTTTGTTACAGTTCATAAAAGAAATGCAGTTTCACAAAACCAACTTCCATTATTGGCTCTGGAATATTATTAGCTCCTTAATAAGAATACATTTTTATTAAATCCCTATTTACTTTTTTCATTTGAAAATGTATTAATATAAAATTTGAATTGTAGTTTAATAAATGAAGATTTGCAAGCCAAAAATGCTCATAGGCTAAAATAAAAAAATTGGATTCATTTTTCTATTTCTTCTTTCCCAGGAAAAGGCACCTGTTCAAAAAGTGGCATGACTAAATGTAATTTTATTAGAATTACATGTTGATTAGATTTACAATATAACTATCTTGATCATACAATATGTCACTCATTAAATAGGGGGCTATAATTTGATGTTGCAAAATGCCTACAGAGTTGGCTAAGTATGATTTCACAGAAATATATTTAATAGTCACATTCTCCAAAGAATAACTAGGGCCACTGATTCTCAATAGATGAGCACACCCTCTGGGGCATTTTGAAAAGATAAACATATACTTCAATTTCCCATTCCATTCTCATGCTGATATAACTGACATCTAACACTGTATGAATAAGGGATACAACATAATGATTTGGTACTATATATTATGAAATGATCACCACAATAAGTTTAGTTAATGTCCACACCTCATTTAGTGTTTTTTCTTGTGACGAGAACTTGTAAGATCTACTCTTAGCAACTTTCCTACATACAATACAGTGTTGTTAACTAGTCACCACGCTGCACATTGCATCCCTAGAACTTGTTTATCTTGTTTTTTATTATTATTGAGATGTGGGGAGGCAGAGACAGACTCCCACATGCGTTCCAAGAAGGACCCACCCTGCAGGCCCCCTATAGGATAATGCTCTGCCCATCTGGGGCCACAGTTCTGTTGCTCGGCAACCAAGCTATTTTAGCAGCTGAGGTGAGGCCATGGAGCCATCCTCAGTGCCCAGGGCCAACTTCCTCAAACCATTCAAGCCATGCTGCAGGAGGAAAAGAGAGAGAGAGAGAGAGAGAGAGAAAGGGGAGGTGGAGGAGTGGAGAACCAGATGGTCACTTCTCCTGTTGCCCTGACCAGGAATTGAACCTGGGACTTCTACACGCCCAGCTGACATTCTACCACTGAGCCAACCAGCCAGGGCCACTTGTTTATCTTGTAACTGGAACTTTGTACCTTTTGACTACCTTAACCAATTAGCGCTGCCCCACTGCCCCCCCTACAACCAGCAATTTGTTATCTGAGTTCAGTTTTTTGAGAATGCATATATAAGTGAGATCATACATACAGTATCTGTCTTTCTCTGACTTATTTCACTTAGTACAATGCCATCAAGGTTGATTCATGTTGTCATAATTGGCATGACTTCATTCCTTTTTAAGGCTGCATAATATTTCATTACACACACACACACACACACACACACACACACACACCCTACATTTTCTTTTTTCATTCATCCAGTGATGGACAGATATGTAGGTTAGTCCCACATTTTCACTATTTTAAGTAATGCTGCAATGAATACGGGGTGTAGATATCTTTTTGAGATAGTGATTTCACTTCCTTATGATATACTCAAAAGGAGAGTTGCTGGATCATATGTAGTTTTATCTCTAATATGTAAGAGGAGGAACCATCTTACTCTTTTCCACACTGGCAACATCAATTGATATCCCCAACAGTGCACAAGGGTTCTCTTTTCTCCACATCCTCATCAACACTTATCTTCTTTTTTTGGGGTAACAGCCATGTTGTGATATCTCATAATAGCTCTGATTTACATTTCCCTGATGATTAGTGATGTTGAGTACCTGTTCATGTACCTAATGGCCACTTGCATGTCTCCTTTAGAAAAATGTATATTCAGGTTCTTTGCCCATTTTTTAATTGGATTCTGAATTTTTTTTGTTTATTTTGCTATTGAGTTGTATATGATCCTTATATATTTTGGATATTAACCACTTTACCAGATACAATTTGCAAATATATTTTTCCATTCAATAGATTGCCTTTACATTTTGTTGGTTTCCTTGACTGTGTAGAGGATCTTTTGTTTGATGTAGTGTCCCTTGTTTATTTTTGCTTTTATTGCCTTTCCTTTTGGTGTCAAATCCAAAAAGTCATTGCCAACAGCAATGTCAAGGAGCCATTTTTCTGTTTTTCTAAGGAGTTTTATGGTTTCAATTGTATGTTTAAGTCTTTAATCCATTTTAAGTTAATTTTTGTGAATGGTGGAAGATAGGGTCCAGTTACATTCTTTTGCATGTGGCATTGCAGTTTTCCGCACATTTTTTATTGAAGAGACTATTTCTCACTGAATATTCCTGAATTTCTTGTATATATCAGTTTATCATATATGAATGGGTTATTTCTAGGCTTGCTATTCTGTTCCACCAATCAATGTGTTTGTTTTTATGCCAACACCATACTGTTTTGATTACTACAGCCTTATACTATAATCTGAAGTCAGAAAGTGTCATGTCTCTAGTTCTGTCCTTGTTTCTGAAGACTACCTTAGATTTTAAAACTACTTCAATTTAAATTATGTTATATTTGTATAGAATAGACATATACACATTATTGGAACAGAAAAGAGAGTCTGAAAATAAACATTCTGATATAAAAACTTGGTATATGAAGTCTTAGAATAATGACTTAGCTGTTCAATTAATTGTGTGAGTACCAATGATTTTCTCATGGAAAACTAGAATTATAGCTGTACCTCACAACATATAAAAATATATTACAGGTAGATTAAGGACCAAAACATAAAGAATTCTGTTTTAATTCTCACACAAAAAAACAACATAGTACAATGTCTCTATGACATCATGAGGGAAAATCACTAAAGAAAAGTTCAATAAATTTGACATCATCAAATACTTGTGCTGTAAATAAGATTTAATAATTTTTTTAATATAACAAGACCAGAAATACACTATAAGGTGTTTGCAAAATATGAAAGAAAAAGTTAGTATTCAGAATATATATTTTTAAATCTGTAACTGAGAGAAAAATCCCAAAGAATCTAACAGAAAAATAGGCAAAGGATATGGGTAGGCAACTAACAAGTTCATTAGTAAATCATTAATATTTTGGGAAGTGTAAATTAAAACACTCTTTCCATGTTTGGAATTTAACAGGAAAAAATGGTAAAATACTACCTTTCATGGCCGTTATGTTCTAGCATGTGCCTGTGAGAGTTTGGGTGTACGAAAAGTTGAGAGAGTGGAAGATAATATGACATTGACCAGGAATTTAAATAAGAAAGTATTCAGCTGTCCAAAGAAATAGAATTAAGAGAATCATTGTATCAAGTAAATCAGATTTCTTCAGTGTAATTCATTTTCACTAAAAATTATTAATATATTTATTAATGTTAGCAAATATACACTTTATCACATTATCTTTTTTTATTATCCAATTGTTAAATCTGTTCCTGATATATATAGGAGGGGAAACATGATATTCCCAGAAAAGACATGGAATCCCAATATTTTTCCAGATAAAATTCACAATTAATAATTGAATTTGTTTTTAAAATTCTTTTACATTCCTGACGGAAACTATGCAAAATCTAGTAAGAAAATTACCATGAAATGCATTTTATACCCAAAATAATATTAAATAAAACAAATATGTACCTGAATATAATGACGAAGAACATAGAGAATTTCCCCATTTTGAGCTTTTTCAGATAATACTGTGTGAAATTTACCAAATGATCTGGTCCCCATTTCTGCATAGAGAATAATCACTGGTAAGTTTTCTTTGTTTGTAGGAAATTTATGATCCCCTTCAAAAAGATAAGGTCTGGGCCTAAAATGAAAATAATAACAAACTTCTATATAAAAAAATATTTTTTTAAATAACAAACTTTTAAAAGAATTGAAAGAGCATATGAAAAATGTATCATGATACTTTTATAACTTATTCTATAACCAAAGAAATTACAGAAATATATATCCACACACACAATCATCATCACAGAAAAATAATTTAAATTTCCTGTGGTGATTTTATACACACTTCTACTAAATGACAGAAAAAAAAACCCAAATTTGGTTTAACCAAAATTGAATATTAGAAATACTTTTCTAATATTTGTTGGAAACAATTTTCCAACAAGGTTTACTCTTTAAACAATAACATATAATGGCAGCATATTTTACAATGAAATAAAATTTATGTTTTCTTCAATTAGGATATAATTTTTTATTATAGCTCACATTTCCTGAAAATGAGTCCCAACCATTTAAAAAACAAAAGCACTATATCATATAAAAATTATTTATCATATAAAAATATGTCATATATAAATAACAATTCATTAAATCCTTAAGTATGTATGTAATCAAAAAGACAGAAGTCCTGTGGTCTTGCTCTATCATCACAAATAGACTTTGACACCTTGTTATTTGTTAGGCTCTGTGCTAGATTCTTTATACATATTAGTAAGTTATACCTTCACAACAATTTCTTCAGATTGTTACTATCACTTACTTAAACTATAAAGGCTTCTAAGGGTCAGATAAATTAAATATCCAGAAAAAATTCAAACAGAATATCAGAATTTCAACTCATGTCTATATAACTCCTGAGCCCACATCCTTTAACAATTTATATAGATAGAAAGAAAAACAATAAATAACAAAGGTGTGTATAAAATAACCTTTTATTTAATAAATTCATATCTCTACAAACTTTCAGTCATTTACTACCTTTAAATAACAATATTAAGTAAAGGACGGAGGGAAAGAGGACATTGTAACTTGGAGTAAATATGTTATACTCCTGATTTACTGATCTTGGTCTGACCAGCCATAAAATAGAACTAAATACAGTAGGAATGTACTAATAATCCAGTTTGTTACTCTTATAACCATGATTCAATATCACTAGTTTAGTGATTAAAGTTACGTATTCTGCAACAAATCAAGAATATATAATCAATCCAGTGCTTTTGTGGTAGGTAATTGGACAGACATGAGCAAAGAAGAACTATGGACCAAGCAAAGAAGGTCATCAGGGTCGAAAGCCCCAGGTGCCTAGCAATGGACAAAACTGGGAAAACAAGGATCTTGCCCCCAGGGTAACCTTTTGTCCCTTAGTTGGTCATGAGGTTTATACCCCTTGATTTCATATTGCTGGTCATGGAATTCGGACCCTCCCCTGGCATATCACTGGTCATGTGGTTTTCTCCTTAGAGGAGGAACAAACAAGAAAGCCAAACAGTGCTTAAGCATTAACTCCTAGAGATAACATCTAGGTCTCAGTTGTGTTTCAGCTCCAGACCCAGAAAAGCAGTCAAATCAGACAAAGGAAAGCCAAAGTTTACCTCAGGATCAGCTGCTCTGACTAATGGAACCCCTGCTCGGGCACTGACCAACCAGTAGAGAACATGACCGTAAAAGAACATATCTGGAAAACTGATGAATATTGTATTGAAATCTTCCCCTAGGACCTCTTTTAAAATCCTCATCCTTAAAATCCCTTAAGATGGAGGTTCCAGTGCACTTGCCCTTCCAGGAGCACACCTATGCCTTTCCATTCCCCTTCTCTTTCTCCTCTTCTTTTCCCCAGGTGTGTTTTCTTTGTCTGCCCTCTTTCTCCTAAGTTCAAAGGAACTCCACAAGACTTGAAACCAGGGGAACAGTGAGCAGAATCAGCTTGTACTGGGCTAACACCCTGAACCTCTCTCCAGGGTCCTTTTTTTCTCTGACTTTCTTCCTGCACAGCCAGTAATTTCTTCCTTTACTTGCTGCACCTTGTCTCTTGATAGAACGTTTTCCTTCAAGAAGACAAGAATCAAGGTCTCATCCCTCCCCCTGAAAGACTTTCATCTCTGGCCAAGTTCTCATTACAGCTGAAAAGTCTGTTACTTTCCAGCTGACACACATCAAGGGTTAACATATGAAGAAGACAAAGCATAAGCAGGAGCTACATGCACCTCGCCCCGCCCCCTTCTCCTCACTCCTACCACACTGAGACTTGTAGTTCTGATTCTCTCTCAAGGCCAAGAAGACAACCTGCTTGTGAGAACCTATTACAATAAAGTATAAGATTTTACATGTAGGGGATAAAAATAATTTTACTCCTCCTAAGTTCTTCTGGCTAGACTAATAATCAAATTAATATGAGACAGATTAACAGGAAAAAATGTCCAAATTTCTTACATATGCATTTAGGGAGGTGATATAAGAATATGGGGCAGGACAGATTGGGCAATTAAGATTTCTAAGCCAAGGAGAAGGGAAGGGTGTGGTAACTGGGACTTCAATGGGCAGAAAAATATTTGGTAAATAAATGTTTTCTGGGATACCTCTAACAATGGGATAGAGAGAGGACTTTGATCAAAAGGTTCCACCCTATCACATGCAGTCTGTATTAAACTGCAGTTACCTATGATAATAGCTCCCTTCCTGGAGTAGGTTCATTACCTAAACTTTTGTAGCCATTCCAGAGAGGTGAAGGATTATTCTTGAGCCTTTGTTTTTTAATTAACCAACTTAAAATAACATCCCAAAAGGGTAATTTCGAGGTGGCAAACTCTGCTTTCCCTCATACACACTCAAGCACTTTTATCTGATTTATTATTAACACAAGATATGATTTATAAATATCATTGTCAGTGTTTATATATTTGAAACATGAAGCAAATAGAATTTTATCAGCCCAAAATAAGACTTGACTTTACATTTAATCTCTTCTACAACAGATAAAGAGATATGAATGTGCAAAATGAGGAACTGAATTAGTATGCAAAATAATAACTGAATTAGTTTCCATTCTTCATAGAAAACTATTAATAAATGCAAAAAGACTATAATAATAAAATCATAATTCCTGTTAAAAATGAATCTTAAACTAGATAAAATTATTAAATTTATTCTTATTAATTTTAACTGATAACTTGGAAATAAAATAATACAAAGTAAAATACTGATTTTTTCAAATCAGTACTGTAGAAGTACATTTAGTAATTTATATAGGGTATCATACATTTTAATATTAGTATGAAAGATGTTTTCAATTAATTTACTATTGTTTGTAATTGGAAAGTCTGCTAATAAGAAACAAGGCTAATAGATCAATCTTGAATATAAAAATATTAGCTCATCTACCAATTGTTCATGCTTTCCTACACCCATGTATACATACGTTTCAAAGTTTGATTCTATGATTAATTTAGAAACTGCTTGGATATATGATAAGTTAAAAAAAAGCAATACAACAGCAATAGAGAATCACTAAGTAAGAGGAAAAGTAGTTTTTAAATTTGATAAGATTACATTCAAAATTACAAAATTTCATTTACTGAGTTGACTAAGACTATATAAAGGGAAATAATAGAAACTAGCAGTAGTAAAAATGTTAGAAACGAAGTATAAAACAAAAACAGCTTTCTGAAGAACAATTTTGACATACCAATTTTAAATGTATACATTTATTTACTTAATGATTCTAGTTTGATCAAGATACCTATATAAAGATATATATATATATATATATATATAAACACTAAAAAACATTTGTAATAGAAACATTTTACAGTTGTTAAGACTGTAAAATACCATACATATGTATATATGTGTGTCTGTGTATCACAATGGGTTGAATAAGGTAATGTACTTATTAATTTAATTATTGTATAATTTATTTGACAAATAATTTTGAGCATTTATTACATGTCAGTGGAAATACAATAAACAATATATATAGGTACTGATACATAAACACAGAGTATACCTATATTTATACTTATTTAGTGTAAGGCATGTAAAAATTTATAATTTAGTGAGGGAAGGTTCTATAATATTCTTTTAAGTAAAATCTCATGTTGTTTATATATATATTGCATACTAATATATGCATCAAAGAAGAATATACCAAACTGTCTGTTAACAGAATTATGGGTCACTTTCCTTACTACATTGTATTTTTCTGAGATACATAAATTCTTTACAAATGACCACGAAGAATTTTTTTCCTTAAAAATACAACTTTCAAAAAAAAAATACAACTTTCAGTTAGAGTAATAGCAGCATGAGAGATACTCCTGATCTCTCCCCTTGAAAACTGAACAACTATAATGCAGCAAACTGAACAACTATAATGCAGCAAACTGAACTATAATGCAGCAAAAAAAAATCCCAGCTGGGTTCGCAGGTGCACCTAAAAGATTCATGCACCAACTGGACTAAAGGTGGAACAGGGTGAAAAGAGGGGGCAGAAGATAAGATGCACTCACAGCTCGGGAGAGGAGACAAACCTGAGTGACTGGGTTTCTTTTTTCTCTGCCGGAATATGCGGAGAAGGGAAGCACAAGCTATTTGGATTCTGTCTAAAGAGTACAGAGAGGAAAATCTAGAATGACTGGGTCTCCTTCTGCTGGGAAAAGTGGTGAGATAGAGGGGCAGAAGAGATGATAAAGAAAAGTAGCCAGAGTGTGAGGTCATGGCTGATGTTCCTGTGGTTTTCCTGCTGCCCACACTTGGCAGAGAAAGAGAATGCTAAAGGGTACCCCCCAACCCCCAAGATCCTGATTCCCTCACTTCTCCATCCAGAGAGTGGTAGAGACAAAGCCCACAGCTTACTCTCCAGAGCCACTCTCTCCCCTGAAGAACAGAGGTGCTCCATGTCTAGTCCCTGGGTCTGTTGAGACATGGGAAGGAGTACTGGGAAGCCTGAGATTGCCATTGCTAGAGCCATAGAGCTGTAAAGCCAAAGCCATAAAACTGAAGCAGGATAGCCCTCACAACAAACCCCACCTACCAACACGACTACATCCTCACCTACATCATTGTGACAGCAACATCTCAGTGGAGGACAGCCCAGGAACTTCACAGAGCTAAAACTTGCAATACAGTAAAACCTACTGAAAGAAATCTCTCAAATTCGAGATATATTTTTTCTTCATTTTTTCTTATTCTTTTTATCTCTTTTGAATATCATTTTCTTAAATCTTTATATATTTTATTCTTATTGTTTTCTAGGTGTTTTGTTTCTTATTTTTATTTTTTTTATTGGTTTTCAATCTTATTATCTGTGGTTTTACTTCTTGTCATAATTATTTAAACTTTAACATTTTTTACTTGATTTAAAAAAATTTTTTTCACAACATCGGTTATTTGTTAGCATTTTAAACACCATTCTTTTTTTAAAAATTAATTTTAATGTGGTGACATTGATCAATCAGGGTACATAGATTCAGAGAAAACATCTCCAGGTTATTCTGACATTTGATTATGTTGCATACCCATCACCCAAAGTCAAATTGTCTTCCATCACCTTCTGATTTTCTTTGTATCCCTCCCTCTCCCTCCTGGTAACTACCACACTCTTGTCCATGTCCCTGAATCTCATTTTTATGTCCTGCCTATGTATGAAGCCATATAGTTCTTAATTTTTTTCTGATTTACTTATTTCACGCAGTATAATGTTATCAAGGTTCATCCATGTTGTTGTAAATGATCTGATGTCATAATTTCTTTTGTCTGAGTAGTATTCCATAGTATATATGTACCACATCTTCTTTATCCAGTCATCTATTGAAGGGATTTTTGGTTGTTTCCATGTCTTGGCCACTGTGAACAATGCTGCAATGAACATGGGCTGCATGTGTCTTTACGTACCAGAACAACACCATTTTTAAATGCCATCAAGTAAAAAGAAATCAAATACCATGGCTATACAAGACAGATATATAGTTCAGAAAGAAAATAAGAAATCTCCAGGAAAGAATTTCAATTATATGGAAACCTTGGAGTTAAATGATAGAGAATCAAAACTGAAGTTCTTAAAATACTCAACAAGATGTGAAAAGACACTAACAGGCAACTTAATGAGCTCAGAAAAAAAATGAATACCTCACTAAGGGAACTGAAACTTTATAAACAAAGATGAAAAACTCAATACATGAACTGAAAACTGAGGTATCAAGTTTGGCTAATATAACAAACCAAAAGAGGAAGGAATCAGTGACATTAAAGACAGGTAACTATAGATGTTACATAGAGGACTGTAACTCATGAACTAAAAACACTAAGAAAGCTCTATAGTAATTGTCTTAGTTCATCAGAAAGAGCAATATAAGAATAATGGAAGAAGAAGAGAAGGAGAAGAAAATGGAGAACCTATTCAAACAAATAATGGATGACAATTTCCAAAGCCTACGGAAAGAGTTATAGCCTCAAATCCAAGAAGCAAACAGAACATTGAATTACCTCAACCCAAACAGATCCACTCCAAGGCACATTGTAATAAAATTATCAAAAATCAATGACAAAAAAAAATTTAAGGCATCTAGAAAAAAAGAACACAACATATAAAAAAAAAGCTCATTAGATTATCATCAGACTCAGTAGAAACGTACAAGCCAGAAGAGAGTAGACTCAAACATTCAAGGTACTGAAAGAAAAAAAGTTACCAGCCATAAATACTATCAAAGTTATCCTACAAATATGAAGGAAAAATAAAAACTTTTTCAGACATACAGAAGCTGAGGGAATTTATCACCTGAAAACCCCACGGCAGGAAATACTCAAGGGGGTTATTTGACCAGACACAAAGAACAGAACAAATCAAAACTACAAGTAAAAGCTCCAACAAGGTAACCATAAAAACAAGGATAATCTGTGACAACAATAACATAAAAGGAAAGAAAATAAAGATTTTGCTGTAGCAAAGAAGGATGGAAAACATAAGTACTCATAAGACAAAAGACACTTGTACATACAAACAATTTTCTCTTAATAACCTAATAGTAACCACTCAAGAAAAAGCCACTGCTGAAATACACAACTGGAATAAAGAATAGAAAAAGTATGGAATATTACCAAATAAAAACAAGTGACAGAAACAAAAAAGAGAAGGACCTAACAAAACACAGAGATACCAGAAAACAAAACATAAAATGGCTATAGGAAATCCTCAAATTTCAATAATTTCCCAAAATGTAAATGGATTGAACTCACCAATAAAGAGGCACAGAGATGCAGATTGAGTCAAAAAGCAAAACCCAACTATATTCTGCTTTCAAGAGATACATCTAAGCTGCAAGGACAAAAGTAGGCTCAAAGTGAAAGGTTGGAAAATGATTCTCTAAGCAAATAATATCCAAAAAAAAGCAGGTGTAGTCATACTCATATCTGAAAATACTGATTTCAACACCACAAAGGTAACAAGAAACAAAAACAAATATTTCATAATGATAAAGGGGACACTGTTTAAAGAAGATATAACACTTCTTAATATATATGCAATGAACCAGGGAGCCCCCAAAAATATAAAACATCTACTAACAGATCTAAAAATAGAGGCAGAAAGAACACAATCATACTTGGAGATTTCAACACACCATTGACAGCTTTAGGTAGATTATCCAAACACTATCAATAAAGAAATATCAGAAATAATGACACACTGGCACAAATGGATATAATAAAAACTTATAGAATTTTTCATCCCCAAACATTAGATTATACATTCTTCAGTATGCATGAAACATTCTTAAGGGGAAACCACATGTTGGGCGACAAAACTAACATCAACAAATTCACGAAGACTGAAATTATACCAAGCATATTTTCTGACCATAAATAAGGTTTGAAATTAGAATTCAACTGTTATAAGGAAATAAGGAAACACACAAAATTGTAGAAATTAAACATACTTCTAAAACATGACTGGGTCAAAGAAGAAATAAAAGCAGAGATCAAAAGACATATACAGACAAATGAAAATGAAAACACAACACATTAAAATTTCTGGGATGCAGCAAAAGCAGTAATAAGATAGAAATTTATGTCATTACATGCTTATATAAAGAAACAAGAGAGATACCATGTAGACAACCTAACATCACATGTTAAGGAACTAGGAAAAGAAGAACAAAGGCAACCCAAAGTCAGCAGAAGAAAGGCAATAATAAAAATTAGAGAAGAGCTAAATGAAAGAGAGAACAAAAAACCTATAAAATAACTAATAGGACAAAGAGCTGGCTCTTTGTAAAGATAAATAAAATCAACAATCCCCTGGCTAGACTCACTAAGGATAAAAGAAGGACTCATAAACAAAATTTGAAATGAAAGAGGAGAAATTACCACAAATATCATAGATATACAAAGGATGTTAGTAAAATATTATAAAGGATTATATGTCACCAACTTCAATAATCTACAAGAAATGGATAAATTCCTAGAACTATACAATCTTCCCAGACTGAGTCATAAAAAAATAGAAAACCTAAATAGACATATAAGTAGGGAGGAAATAGAAGCAAACATTAAAAACCTCCCAAAACACAAAAGTCCAGGACCAATGGCTATACTACTGAATTCTACGAAACATTCAAAAAAGATTTGGTTCCTATCCTTCTCAAAGTCTTCACAAATATTCAAGAAGCAATACTCCCTAACACATATTATGAGACCAATATAACCCTCACACCAAAACCTGGCAAGGACACCACACACACACACACACACACACAACTACATACCTATATCTCTAATGAATACAAATGCAAAAATACTAAACAAAATACTAGCAAATAGAATACAAAACATTAAAAAATATGTAATACATCATGATCAAGTGGGATTTATTCTAGGAGCACAAGAATAGCCCAACATGTGAAAATCAATCAATGTTATTCATATCAACAAAACAAAAAAAGAAAATCATATGATCCTAGCAATAGATGCAGAAAAGACATTCAATAAGGTACAACATCCCTTTATGTTTAAAACACTTTCAATAAAATCAGAACAGAAGGAAAGTATTTCAACATAAAGGCCATGTATGACAAACCATAAGCTTATATCATACTAAATGGAGAAAAAATGAAGGCTTTACCTCTAAAATCAAGAACAAGACAAGGCTGCCCCCTCTCTCTACTCTTATTCAACATAGTTCTGGAAATTTTAGTAAGAGCAATCAGACAAGAGAAAGAAAAGGCATCCATATTGGTAAAGAAGAAACAAAGCTATCACTTCTTCTGCATATGACATGACCCTTGTATAGAAAACAGCAAAGACTCCCCTCAAAAACTATGAGAAACAATAAACCAATACAGAAAAGTCAGAGGATACAAAATTAATACACAGACTATTGTTTTCTACATGTCAATGATGAAACTTCAGAAAATAAACTTAAAAAATATTTTTTTTTACAATTGCAACAGAAAAAATAAAATCCATAGGAATAAACTTAAAGGATGTGAAAGACCTATATACTGAATGAAAACTACAACATTATTGAAAGAAATTGAAAAAGACAATAAAATGAAAAAATATTACATTTTCATGGACTGGAAGAATCAACATCATTAAAATGGCTATATTACTCAAAGTGATATACAAATTTAATGTAATCCCCATCAAAATCCCAATGTCATTTTTTAAAGAAATAGAACAAAAAATTACCAGGTTTTTATGGAACCACAAAAAACCCAGAATAGCCAAAGCAATCCTGAGGAAAAAGAATGAAGCTGAAGGTATCACACTACCTGACTTCAAATTATACTATTGAGCCATGATAATCAAAACAGCGTGGTATTGGCCAAAAAACAGACATACACACCAATGGAACAGAATCAAGAGCCCAGAAATAAAACCACATAGATGTGGACAAATCATTTTCGACAAAGGAGCCAAAAACACACAATGGAGAATAGAAAGCCTCTTCAGTAAATGGTGCTGGGAAAATTGGAAAGCCACATGCAAAAAAATAAAACTTGACTACACTTAGTCCTCCTGCACAAAAATCAATTCAAAATTGATCAAAGACCTAAATATAAGACCTTAAACAATAAATTATATAAAAGAAAACATAGGTACTAAACTCATGGACCTTGGCAATAGAGAACAATTTATGAATTTGACCCGAAAGGCAAGGGAAGTAAAGGCTAAAATAAATGAATGGGACTACATCAAACTAAAAAGCTTGCATATAGCAAAAGAAACTGACAACAAAACAAAAAGGCAGTCAACTAAAGAAGAGATGATATTTGCAAACAATAGCTCATATATGGGGTTAAGATCCAAAATATACAAAGAACTCACAAAGCTCAGTAACAAGCAAGCAAACAATCCAATTAAAAAATGGGGAGAGGACCTGAACAGACACTTCTCCCAAGGGGATGTACAAATGGCCAACAGATATATGAAAAGATGCTCATCTTCACTAGCTATTGGAGCAAATCAAAACTAAAATGAGATACTACCTCACACCTGTTAGATTGGCTAGTATCAGCAAGACAGGTAATAAGTGTTGGAGAAGCTGTGGAGAAAAAGGAACCCTAATTAACTGCTGGTAGGAATGCAAATTAGTACAACCATTATGGAAGAAAGTATGATGGTTCCTCAAAATTAGAAATAGAACTACCTTATGACCTAGCAATCCCTCTACTGGGTGTCTACCCCCAAAACTCTAAAACATTGGTACATAAAGACACATGCAGACACATGTTCATTGCAACATTATTCACAGTGGCCAAGACATGGAGACAACCAATGTCCCTCAGTAGAGGATTGGATAAAGAAGATGTGGTACATGTTTACAATGGAATACTACTCAGCCATAAGAAATGATAACATAGTGACATTTAAGATTACATGGATGGACCTTGGGAACGTGATACTGAGTGAAATGAGTAAATCAGAAAAAGGTAAGAACTGTATGATTTCACACATAGATGGGATATAAAACACATGGACATAGATAAAAGTGAAGCAGTTACCAGGGAGAGGGGTATGTAGGGAGGGGTACCAGTAGAATTGGTGGGGGGAATAGTGTAAAGAGGGACAAATATAAGGTGATAGAAAATGACTTGACTTTGAGTGATAGGTATACAAAATAATCAACAGTTAAAATGCTATAGAAATGTTTACCTGAAACCTATGTACTCTTATTAATCAATATCACGCTCTTAAATTTAATTTTCTAAATAAAAAAAATAATGCAACTTTCAATTTTAAACAAAAGCTTAAAGTCACAAAAAATGAGGGGCATGCTGATTTGAAATGGCATTTGAAGAGTAGTCCCTAGAAGTTCATTTTCCCAAATCTCCAATAATATTTTCAAAGACACAAAAACTTTCAATAAAGCTGAAAACTAATAAGAACTTTATAATGTCAGTTGGGAACGAAACCTGCTAAATATAAAATCTTAGAATCATAACTGATAGTCAAGCCTTACCAGTTAAAACAATACCTTACCACCTGAAACACAATGTATTAGCCAAAAAGAAAGGTAGAATGATTCTTCATCTCTTTCCTACTTCCTGTTCTATAGTTCAAAGATCTATGGTATGAATCTTCCCCCAAACTTGACAGACATTATTCTAAAATTTGATTTATATATTTGGAAGAAAGTGACAGCAACCATCACCATCATAAATGAGTATGACTCTGTCTTCAACAAGAAAAGTACTATAAAGAAAATTTTTTAAGGAAAGGAACAATGAGAATAGAACTGAGTAAGAAAAGGCAACTTTGATGCCATAAATGTGTTATGATTGGGGAAAAAAAAGAAAAAACACATATTTAGCTCAACCAAAGGTAAAAGAAGAAAATTATATGAATTAAAAAGGTAAGAGATTATAAAACAACAAAATAAACAAATTCTATCAGTCATTTGATAGAATGTATTCTCATTTAAAAAACACAAAAATTTAATCTGGAAAAACTAAAGGAAAATGAAAACTGAAGAAAATTTAGCAATGAGAAACATCTACAGAGAAGAATTAAAATATTTGTAACAACATGGATGGACCTTGATAACATTATACTGAGTGAAGTAAGTAAATCAGAAAGAACCTAAGGACTATATGAGTCCATACATAGATGGGACATAAAAATGAGACTCAGAGACATGGACAAGAGTGTACTGGCTACCTAGAGGGAGGGGGAGGTGAGGGAGGGTGTTGGAAGAGGGGAGGGGCACAAATAAAACCAGATAGAAGGTGACAGAGGACAATTTGACTTTGGGTGATGGGTACGCCAATATAATCAAATGTTAAAATAACCTGGAAATATTTTCTGTAAACATATGTGCCCTGATTATCAATGTCACCCCATTAAAATTAATAAAAAATATTTATATTACTGTAAGTACATACATAAATTCATAAATATTTGCTCAAATAAGAAAAAAATCACCACTATAAACCAATACTGATAATGTGGTATTAAAGAAGGATTATGAGTCTAAGGTTCACAGAAAAAACAATGTACTAGTTTAATGCTATATATGAATTGTCAGGATGGGGATTTGATTTTATTGTAATTTACAATCTAACAATTTTGCCTTTTACTATTTCATGGATGTTGGCAGAAGATATGAGACTTGTAGGTCAGAAATAAAGAACTGTACTACTCACGGCACACAAGCAGTATGAGTATTAGGATGTTTGCACCAGTTAGTTCCCTGTGGTCTTTACATTCTTTGGGGAGGAAAATAGACCCACAAGAATGCTACACATACTATTTCCCATATTTATTTGTATGAAGTACTTGGAAGTATAAAAAAAAGTTTCAAATAAAACATTAAAAAAAACCTATGTTACTGGTTTTATTAATTTTTTGTTTCTAAGGTATAAATTCAGTTTATATGTAAAGAGAATTCAAATAAATCCATAGTTTTATGTTTACTGTTTTGATAAAACATCTCATTTTATGGTATTTTGGTATAATTTATACTCTAAAATTGAAAGCTAATCAGACAAAATACTGAAAATACTTAATATATTTTAGAAAAGGACTCCCAGCTCATATATATTGTTTTTCAATAGAGTGCCATATATTCTTGGAATATTAAAATTTTGTATGATAAAAAATGTCTGCAATATTGTCCCTCACCTATTTTTATAAACCACTTCTTTCGCTATAAGTTATCACTGATTTACCTTGAAGTAGCCTTCTTCAGCAGCTTTTTAATCTCATTAATTTTACAAGTGTGTTTCTTATGGATAACCACAAACGCATCACAACCATCTGGTGGTGGCTCATTAGCTGCAATCTAAGATTTCAAAGATAATATTTAGCTACAGTAGTTGATAATTACAGTATGATTAAGAAAGTCCCACATTATTTTGATTGTAACTCATTAACTACTATTAAATTATTGCTCTAATTAACGTAAAAAATATCTTTATGCAGTCAGAATTAAATATTTAACAAAATCAAATTGACAGTAGAAATCTGTGCTTCAAAGTTTATGAAAAGTATCAAATTAAAATTTTCATTATAGTTAATTTTAATGGTGACTTGTCCTCCTAATTTCCTTATCCCAAATAACTATATATAAAGTTACATATTAATTATATTATAATCAATGATAATATAATCAATGATATACTATGGAACCAGATGGTACAACTTTGCAGATCCTTTTGAACTGAACATAATCACTTAAGATAGATGTATGTACATTGCTAGCATGCTTCTTTGTCATATATAGCTTGGAAATTTTTACATACCTGTTGAAACATCTGAATAGCTGGAGAGTATGCTCTTATAGAAATAGCAAACTTTAAAAGATTAATATGTAAATTGTCTAAGAATTGTCCGGCCTTCTTCAGTATTAAGTTGTAATAAGAATAATCTGACTCTATAAAAACAATTCAAAAGAAAAGAATGTTACTATTTTGTATTCAATACATTGGCACCTCTCTCTCACTATAATGCTAACTTATTATCATGTAATCTTAAATTTTGTGATGGATTGTATTAGGAAAATAATAGAAAACAAAAGATTTCTATTTTACTATTAACTTCATATGAACCTTTCAGTGAAGTTCAAGAAATCAATATAAGTCCAGGTGAAAATAATCTTGCCATTAAAATCGATTGGAAGGTGCTAGTATATCAGACCAATTCACTCCAAGGTTGTGAGTTTATAAAACAAGAATAAGATACAAGCTCTACTTTCAATTTAAGAGGAGACTAAGAATAGCACAAAAATTAAATAATATAACTATTATATTTGAAATGAGGATAATGCTTGCCTCAAAAAAGGAGTTTGGAAGACTCTCCTCCTCTTGAATTTTTTGAAATAGCTTGAGAGGATAGGTGTTAATTTTTCTTTCAATGTTTTGTAAAATTTGCCTGTGAAGCCGTCTGGTCCAGGACTTTTGTTTGTTGGAAGTGTTTTGATAACTGTTTCAATTACATTTATTGTAATTGGTCTGTTTAGGTTTTCTGATTCTTCCAGATTGAGTTTTGGAAGATTGTATGTTTCTAGGAATTTATTCATTTCCCTTAGTGATTCTATGTTCATATCATTTATTCTATGGCTTGTAGAGACAGGAAAATAACCATTCTTTATAATAATAATTAACATATAATAATTAACATTTTAGCTTCTACTGCTAAAATTTAAATTCTGTATCTTAAATCTACTGACCTTTCTTAAGAAACATTAATAAACTCTTTCATTCTAAATATACATGAATGTATACACAGATATATACTCTCTATTTTTTGAGAGAGGCAGGGAGAGAGAAAGACAGGAATATTGAGCTGCTCCTATTTGTGCCCTGACCAGGAAATCAAACCTGGAACCTCTGTGCTCCAGGACCATGCTCCAACCAACTGAGATATCCATCCAGGGCTTAATGTTTATTTTTAGGGAGACAGAAGGGGAACGGAAAGAGAGGGGAGTGGGTAAGGAAGCATTTGTTGTTCCACTCAGTCATGCATTTTTTGGTTGCTTCCAGTGTGTGCCCTGAGCAGGGATCGAACCTGCAACCTTGTTGTTTTGGGACAAAGCCTTTGACTGACTGATCTAACTGGCCAGTGCCATATATATTTAAAAAGTAGAGATGACTAACTCCATTATCTAAATAGTAAAACAAAAGCACATAGGTTCTCTGATTGTGACAGAAAGCCTTAAAAATCTCTTGAAGACTTTAAGAGTATTTTGGCCAAAAAAGAAAAATCAATATTACTAAATGCAAAACTAATACTATTTCAAAGAAATCTAGGTAGTTAAAAATACAACCATAATTAAACAATTTCTTTTTCTTCTTGATTACAATGCAATATGCAAACATTGCTAATTATATGAGTTTCCTCATAATGAAATATTAAAGCCCTGTATTTTTGGAAATGGATGCTTAAAACAGTTTTCATTAAAATATCATATCAAATTTAATATTTAGATTCATTAAGTCATTAAGCATTTACAATTAACCTTTGCCATTAAACATATCCAATATGTGTCCATAAACACATATGATAACAGTTAAAATATGCACATCACATACCTGTTTGCTTATAAGTTGCTAATTCTTTAACAGTGTCCAAAAACTGCCAAAATTTTTCATTACTTTCTTCTGCCATAAATTCACTATTAAAAATAAAAAATCAGTTAATAAAAATAAAAAATTATTTAGATACTATAAACCATATTTAGAACCAAACTACAGCTTATGCTAAAAACAAAAACTTCCAAATATATATTAATGTCAAGTTACTGATTTCTATTTATCATAATGCAGAAAGAGAACAAATTTATGATTCTTGCCTGAGGTATCACTCTCAACTACAAGTACATAATCATGACCAAACTATAAAAAATTATTTTTGACTTTTCTTCATTATTAGCTACAACTAAAATATGGATAATTTATTTTGTTTCTCCATATGAAATGGCACTAAAAAGCATAATTTTAAGGTAATGAAAAAAGCGTTTTTAAAGTAAAAAGTAAAAAAAAAGGAAAGACTACTTGTTCACAAAAACTGGTTTTAGGAACATTTTTAAAGTCACATATATTAAGTTTTAATTATCTACTTATTTGTGTAGACAACCTTTGTATTTAAAGAAAATACCTTAATAAAAAAATAATAGGAAGTTGGTGTATTGCATTAGGTTATTTGGCAATAAAACTCAAGAAACTTCCAGTTTTGTACAGAGAGTAAGAAAAAATGTCCAAAGCCATGTAAAACCTTTTGGAAATAATAAAATAAATGACAGGTTATTCAGTCCTGTATAGAACAAAGCACAAGACACCTAAAACAAATAGTTTTAACTATGTAAACTAGAAAGGAAACAGCCAATACATAGGGAAAGTATTTAAGACATCAAAGACACATGCAGAGTAATTCTTGTGAATCTACGATGGTCACTAAGTGGAGAAAAGAATAAAAAATGATTAATTCACCAACATAAACATGATAAGCACAGGAATTTAAAGCAGTAATTTCAAAACAACTTTTGTCATTAATAGTGTTCAACTCACAATGGCATTAAAAAAAGAAAAATGATAAATGTAAAGGAAACAACTGGAACACTAAATAAGATGTGACCTGAAAAGGGCAGGGATTGTACAAAAACTTAAGTACTGTAGAAGCAACACTATATACCTAACTGACTTGACCAAGCAACTACAGACATGCTCGTACACTGTACAACCATAAGAAAAAGACTTCCATATGCCAAAATTTATATATCTAAATATGATCCTTCAAAGTGATCACCTTAAGAAAACATTCCCTTACACTTATTCCCTCATTATATACCACTGCTCTAAACACTTTTGGAACTCCCCTGCAATTACTTTCAGGAACTATTTGTCAGTAACTCATCATTAATTTCAGAGAAGTGAGTGTCTTTCAGAGTCACCTAAATCATTTCCTCACCTTCCAAAAAATAAGATAGTACCTTCAGTCAATGTTTTAAAAAAGGAAAAGCCAAAAAATAAACAAACTACAACAAAAAAACCAACACTGGAATTTCCAATTTGTTTACTTGTCATATAACATTTAGCTCCAAATAACATTGTTCCCACAAACAATTCTACCACAGAGAATTTTATATGTCCTAAAGAATATACAGTAATCATAAGTAGAATTCCAAAAGAAATTTTCACCAAGAGCAACACCATGGAATAAATGCAGTTTAGATATATGTTACAGTATATACATGGTAAAATAATTTAGTCTCATTATCCTATTATTATTCATAGCAAATAGTAATAAATTATAATTTTTTAGGAAGGGGACATACTTCATTCATCTTTGTTTTTGACATAGAACCCATTATGGATCATGCTCAAAACAAGCACACAAATATTTATGCTGAATTACAAAAAGTAATATATATGTAGTATGCAAAATATATTAATAAAACTAATATACATATTTATATATAGGCAGTAAGAGAAAATCCCAAGAGTGCTTTAAGAAGAAAAATAAAATGAGCTTTCCCAACAGAAAGCTATTAGTTTTCTCAACTTTCTATCTCCCAGCTTCTTCAATCTACCTAATGTTCTTCAAATCTTCCTCTCATTTATTCCCAACAATTTATTTGATTTTCCTAAAATTTTGATTTAAGAGAAACATGTAAAACCTGAAGATGTTCAGAACAATGAAGGCTAGAAAACAAAAAGCTTAACAGGTAAAGAAATTAAAAGCTACACTGTCACAAAGAAGAAGGAGGTTTGGTTCAGAACGATGAAGTCATGACTAGTATACAAAAAGTGTAGTGGGAAAGAGTTTAATTTATATAACAAAGGACCTGCTAACAATTTGTATTTGTTCACAACAGAACAAGCAGGCATGTGTGATAACACGGAGCAGCCTGTCTGAATTATTTACGCAGAGACCAGATGTCAAGATGATGTATATTGTAGAGGTAATTCTGATGGTAGTTTGAAGTACACAATACTTTAAATATGGTCCTTTCAATTGAAACAACTTTATTGAACACCTACTTCTGTGTACTAAGCATTGGGGAAAACATGAGTATAAGAAATACTCTTGTCACATCTAATGAACTAATATGGAGAGGGTTTCTCAGGTTAAAAAAGTCTCGACATAATGATGTTTCGAGTTTACGATGCTCACTCCCATAAAAACTTAAAAAAAAATTGAGACGTTTTGGCTTATTTCAATAGCATCATACTTACAAACTACTTCAGCAAACAAGTTCCAGACTAACCTGGAACAATTTTTTAAGAAGGTAGAGAGGCCTGCAACACATCCTGAACCCTGTGTATTAGCAGCTTCTGGAGATGAAACACCTGTAGTGCAGGTAGAATCATCTCTAGCATCTCCTGCATGTTCCTTAGGCAATCCTGATTCACCTGACCCAGTATCCCCAGCACCTTCTGCAGGTTCTCCTGCCTCTCCAGCTTCCTCCTCCCAATAGGTCACTCTTTCCTACCTTACAATGCCCCTTCCAGTGTGCAAGCCAAACACAGAAATAAAGGAAAGGATTTATTTTAAACTCATATTTTTCTGTTACTACAGTACAGTGTACAGCATAGTATATTTATGTTCTTTTCCCTTTTCTGTGGTTTAGTTGTTTTTATGTTCCAGATTATGATTTTACAACTGTGTTAGGATAGGTAAGTAATTTAGGTTAGGCTAGGGTGTGTTTCGACTTGCACCAAAATTTGGGTTACATCATTGTCATAAGAATAGAACTGTGTCATAACCCGAGAATCCCCTATACAAAGTCTTTTATTTATTTATCATATTTTATTGTGTTAATTCAAGTGTCCCACTCAATATTAACACCCTCACCCACACCCACATGCTCCCATTATACCTCCTTAGTCCCCCTCCTAACACCCTCCCTCTGTTCCCTCTGAGATTTGCTGTCCTGTTATCTGTATCTGTGTGTTATGCATATATAAATTCACAAATCCCTTCACCTTCTCTAATCCCATCCTTCACTCTCCCTTCCCTTTGACGGCTGTCCCTCTGCTCCCTATGACCCCGCCTCTGACTCTATTCTGTTTCTCAGTTCAAGTTCTTCATTACATTCCATATATAAGTAATATCATATACTTTTCTTTCTCTGCCTGGCTTATTTCATTTAGCATAATAATCTCTAAGATCATCCATGCCAAAGCAAAAGGTAAGATTTACTTCTTTTCAAGGTCACATACTATTTCATTGTGTATATGTACCACCGCTTTTTAACCCACTCATCCACTGATGAACACTTGGGCTGTTTTCAGATCTTGGCTATGGTAAACAATGCTGCAATAAACATAAAAATGCAAATCTTCTTTTGAATCAGTGACTTGGTATTCTTAGGATATGTTCCAAAAAGTGAGATAGCTGGGTCAAATAGCAGTTCCATTTTCAATTTTTTGAGGAAATGCCATACTATTTTCCACAGTGGCTGCACAAGTCTGCATTCCCACCAACAGTGCAGGAGGGTTCCCTTTTCTCCACATCCTCGCCAGCACTTACTGTGTGTTGATTTGTTACTGAGAGCCATTCTGACAGGTGTGAGGTGGTATTATTGTGGTTTTAATTTGCATTTCTCTGATGATTAGTGACGTTAAACACTTTTTTATATGCCTATTGGTCATCTGTATGTCCTCTTTGGAGAAGTGTCTATTCAGTTTCTTTGCCCATTTTTAAATTGGATTGTCCACCTTCCTGGTGTTGAGTTTTAGAAGTTCTTTACAAATTTTGATTATCAACCCCTTATCAGATGTATTGGCGAATATGTTCTCCCATTGTGTGGGTTGTTATTTTATTTTAATGGTGTCTTTTGCTGTGCAAAAGCTTTTTAGTTTGATATAGTCCCATTTGTTTATTTTGTCCTTTATTTCACTTGCCCATGGAAATATATTGAGGAAGATATTGCTACGTGAGATATTGGAGAGTTCATCAATTACATTTTTCTTCTAATATGTTTATGGTTTTGTGACTTACATTTAAGTCTTTTATCCATTTTGAGGTTATATTTGTGAACAGTGTAAGTTGTTGGGCGAGTTTCATTTCTTTGCATGTATTTGTCCAATTTTTCTAACACCGCTTATTAAAGAGACAGTCCTTACTCTGTTGTATGTTCTTACCTCCTTTGTCCTGAGCGCTCTGCTCTGTTCCATTGATCTGTGTGCCTGTTCTTATGCCAGTACCAAACTGTTTTGATTACAGTTGCCTTGTAGCATAACTTGATATCAGGAAGTGAAATACTTCCCACTTTATTCTTCATTTTCAAGATTGCTTAGGCTATTTGTATTCTTCTTCAGTTCCATATAAATTCTTTGAATATTTGTTCTATATCTTTGAAGTATGCCATTGGTATTTTAATAGGAATTGCATTGAATTTATAGATTGCTTTGAGTAGTATAGACATTATAATGGTGCTTATTCTTCTTATCCATAAACACTGTATGTACATGCTTCCACTTGTTTGTATCTTCCTTGAATTATTACAATGTCTTATAATTTTCCTAGTACAAGTCTATTACCTCCTGGGTTAAATTTATACCTAGGTACTTTACGTTTTGTTGTTGTTGCAATAGCGAAGGGGACTGTTTCCTTAATTTCTCTTTCAGACAGTTTATTGTTAGTGTATAAAAATGCTACTGAATTCTGACTATTAATTTTATATCGTGCCTCCTTGCTGAGTTCACTTATTTAGTAGTTTTGGACTGAGACTTTAGGGTTTTCTATGTACATTATCATCATTTTACCAGCAAATAATATTTTTACTTTTTTTTCCCCATTAGGATGCCTTTTATTTATTCTTCTTGTCTGACTGCTGTGGTTAGGACTTCCAGAACTATGTTGAATAAGAGTGGTGAGAGGGGGCCTGACCAGGTGGTGGCGCAGTGGACAGAGCATCGAACTGGGATGCAGAAGACCCAGGTTCGAGACCCCGAGCTCCCCGGCTTGAGCGCGGGCCCATCTGGCTTGAGCAAAAACTCGCCAGCTTGGACCCAAGGTCACTGGCTCCGGCTAGGGGTTGATCAGTCTGCTGAAGGCCCGCGGCCAAGGCACCTGTGAGAAAGCAATCAATGAACAACTAAGGTGTTGCGATGGCAATGAAAAACTAATGATTGATGCTTCTCATCTCTCTCTTTTCCTGTCTGTCTGTCCCTGTAAAAAAAAAAAAAAAAAGAGTGGTGAGAGGGGGAACCCCTGTTTTGTTCCTGATCTTAAGAGAATTTATTTTAATTTTTGCCCACTGAGTATGATATTGGTTGTGGATTTATCATAGATGGCCTTTATTATGTTGAAGTATGTTCCCTGTATTCCACATTGCTGAGAGTTTTGATAATACATGGGTGCTGGGTTTTATCAAATGCTTTTTCTCCATCTATTGATATGATCATCTGACTTTTATCCTCCATTTTATGTGACAAATCACATTTATTGATTTGCAAATATTGTACCAGCCTTGCTTCCCAGGAATAAATCCCACTTGATCATGACATATGATCTTTTTAATGTATTGCTGGATCCAGTTTGCTAATACTTTGTTGAGAATTTTAGCATCTATGTTCATCAGTGATATTGGCCCATGGTTTTCTTTCTTTGTAGTGTCTTTACCTGGTTTTGGAATGAGGACAATGCTTGCCTCAGAAAAGGAGCTTGGAAGTCTTCCTTCCCCTTCAATTCTTCGAAATAGCTTGAGAAGGATAGGTGTTAGGTCTTCTTTCAATGTCTGTTAAAATTTGCCAATGAAGCCATTCAGTTCAGGACTTTTGTTTGCTGGCAGTTTTTTGATAACTTTGAATTTCATTTGTTGTCATGGGTTTGGTTAGGTTTTCTGATTCTTCCTGATTGAGTTTTGAAAGATTGTATGTTTCTAGAAATTTACCCATTTCGCCTATGTAGTCCAATTATTTGGCATATATATCTTCATAGTACTTTCTTACAATACTTTGTATTTCTGCGGTATCAGTTGTTACTTGTCCACTTTCATTTCTAATTGTATTTATTTGAGTCCTCTCTGTTTTTTCTTGATGATTCTGGTTAAAGGTTCATCAATCTTGTTTACCTTTTCAAAGAACCAGCTCTTGGTTTCACTGATCTTTTGTATTGTGTGATTTTTAAATTTGTTTTGTTTTACTCTCTATGTCATTTATTTCTGCTCTGATCTTTATTATTTCCTTCCATCTACTTCCTTTGGGCTTTGTTGTCCTTTTTCTAGTTCTTTTAGGTGTGGAATTATGTTGTTTATTTGAACTTTATCTTGCTGCTTAAGGTATGCCTCTAATGCTATAAACTTGCCTCTCAGAACTCCGTTTGCTGTGTCCCATAGATTTTGGGTTGTTATATGTTCGTTTTCATTTGTTTCAAGGAAATTTTTAATTTCTTCCTTGATCTCATTGTTAACTCATTATTTAATAACATGCTATTTAGTGTCCAAGTGTTTGAATGTTTTTCAGTTTTCCTATTGTAGTTGATTTCTAGTTTCATGCCATTGTGATCAGAGAAGATGGTTGATTTGATTTCATTTTTTTATTATTAATTTAAATGGGGTGACATTGATAAATCAGGGTACATATGTTCAGAGCAAACATCTCCAAGTTATTTTGACATTTGATTATGTTGCATGCCCATTACCCAAAGTCAAATTGTTTTCCATCACCTTCTATCTGGTTTTCTTTGTGCCCTTACTCTTACCCTCCCCCAACCCCTCCCTCTACTTCCTCCCCCCACCCCCAGTAACCACCACACTCTTGTCCATGTCTCTGAGTCTCATTTTTATGTCTGACCTATGTATGAAATCATATAGTTCTTAGTTTTTTCTGATTTACTTATTTCACTCCGTATAATGTTATCAAGGTCCATCCAAGTTGTTGTAAATAATCTGATGTCATCATTTCTTATGGCTGAGTAGTATTTCATAGTATATATGTACCACATCTTCTTTATCCAGTCATCTATTAAAGGGCTTTTTGGTTGTTTCCATGTCTTGGCCACTGTGAACAATACTGCAATGAACATGGGGCTGCATGTGTCTTTACGTACCAATGTTTTTGAGTTTGGAGGGTATATACCCAGTAGAGGGACTGCTGGGTCATGGTAGCTCTATTTTTAATTTTTTGAGGAACCACTATACTTTCTTCCATAATGGTTGTACTACTTTACATTCCTACCAACAGCGGATGAGGGTTCCTTTTTCTCCACAGTCTCTTCAACATTTGTTATTATCTGACTTGTTGATAATAGCTAATCTAACAGGTATGAGATGGTATCTCATTGTAGTTTTGATTTGCATTTCTCTAATAGCTAATGAAGATGAGCATCTTTTCATATATCTGTTGGTCATTTTTATTTCTTCCTGGGAGAAGTGTCTGTTCATGTCCTCTTCCCATTTTTTTATTGGATTGTTGTTGAGTTTTATGAATTTTTTGTATATTTTGGATCTTAGGCCCCTATCTGGCTGTTGTTTGAAAATATCATCTCCCATTTAGTTGGCTGTTTGTTTTGTTGTCTGTTTCTCTTGCTGTGCAGAAGCTTCTTATTCTGATGTAGTCACATTCATTTATCTTTGCCTTCACTTCCCTTGCCTTTGGAGTCAAATTCATAAAATGCTCTTTGTAACCAAGGTCCATGAGTTTAGTACCAATGTTTTCTTCTATGTAATTTATTGTTTTCGGTCTTATGTTTAGGTCTTTGATCCATTTTGAATTAATTTTAGTACAAGGGGACAAACTGTAGTCGAGTTTCATTCTTTTACATGTGGCTTTCCAGTTTTCCCAGCACTATTTGTTGAAGAGACTTTCTTTTCTCCATTGTATATTGTTGGTTCCTTTATAAAAAATTATTTGACCATATATATATATGGTTTTATTTCTGGGTTTTCTATTCTGTTCCATTGGTCTGAGTGTCTATTTTTCTGCCAGTACCATGCTGTTTTGATTGTCATGGCTCTATAATATAATTTGAAGTCAGGTATTGTAATGCCCCCAGCTTCATTCTTTTTCCTTAAAATTGCTTTGGCTATTTGGGGTTTTTTATGGTTCTATATAAATCTGATGATTTTTTGTTCCATTTATTTAAAACTGACATTGGAATTTTGATGGGAATTGCATTAAATTTGTATATCACTTTGGGTAATATAGTCATTTTGACTATATTTATTCTTCATATCCAGGAACAAGGAATATTTTTCCATTTCATTGTATCTTTTTCGATTTCCCTTAACAGTTCTTTGTAGTTTTCATTAATAGGTCCTTCACATTCTATATTATGTTTATTCCTAGGTATTTCATTTGTTTTTGTTGCAACCATGATGGGAATTATTTTTTTGAGTTCATTTTCTGATGTTTCATTGTTGGCATAGAGGAAGGCAATGAACTTTTGTATATTAATTTTGTATCCTGCAACCTTAATGTATTGGTTTATTGTTTCTAGTAGTCTTTTTGTGGAGTCTTTGGGGTTTTCGATGTATGGGATCATATAATCTGCAAATTGTGACACCTTTTAGTTCATCTTTTCAAATATGTATGCCTTTTTTTTTTCTTGTCTGATTACTCTGGCTAGAACTTTCAGCACTATGTTGAATAAGAGTGGAGAAAGTGGACAACCTTGTCTTGTTCCTCATTTTAGGGGGAAAGTCCTCAGTTTTATGCCATTTAATATGATGTTAGCTAATGGTTTATCATAAATGGCTTTATTATGTTGAGATATTTTCCTTCTATACCCATTTTGTTGAGTGTTTTAAAAATAAAATTGTGTTGTATTTTATTGAATGCCTTTTCTGCATCTATTGATAGGATCATATGGTTTTTGTCCTTTGTTTTGTTGATATGGTGTATTGCGTTAACCGTTTTATGTATGTTGAACCATCCTTGTGATTCTCAGATGAATCCCACTTGATCATGGTGAATTACATTTTTAATGTGTTGTTGTACTCGATTTGCTAGGATTTTGTTTAGTATTTTAGCATCTGTATTCATTAGTGATATTGGTCTATAGCTTTCTTTTTTTGTGTTGTCCTTGCCAGGTTTCGGTATGAAAGTTATGTTGGCCTCATAAAATGTGTTTGGAAGTATTGCTTCTTCTTCGATTTTTTGAAAGACCTTGTGTAGAACAGGAACCAAGTCTTCTTTGAATGTTTGATAGAATTCATTAGTATAGCCGTCTGGCCCTGGACTTTTACTTTTGGGGATAGATGTCTTACAAGGACTTGGTTGGAAACTATAGCTGGGGAGTTCCGACTGCAAGTCCAGGTTGTGAAGGCAGTGTTACAGGGACATGCAGCACATTCCCCCTTGCAATTACCTGTTCCCCAGCATGTGACTAGCAAAAAGCAGGACCGCCTGCCAGGTGTCTATGAAGAAATCACTGGGATAGTCCTCGAACTAGAAAAGGTGGGGATCACCCGGCCGGCACACAGTCCTTACAATTCCCCAGAGTGGCCTATATGCAAACCAGACAGAACTTGGCGAGTGACAGTTGGTTACAGGGAACTTAATAAAGTTGTTCCTCCTTCACATGCTGCTGTACCCTCAATAGCTAACCTGATGGATCAGCTAAACCATGAGTTGGGGACCACTTTGTGGCAGATTTGGCTAACATCTTTTTTTCTATTGATATAGCCACAGAGTCAAGACCAATTTGCCTTCACTTGAGAAGGCCAGCAATGGACCTTTATAGTATTACCCCAGGGCTATTTGCATAGCCCCATCTTGTGTCATGGGTTGGTGGTTGCTAACCTGGTTAAATGGAAACAACCAGAGGCAGTTCGTATGTATCATTATATCAATGACATTATGCTAACTACTGACTCTCTTCCAGAATTGAAGCAAGTGGTCCCTACTCTGCTATCCCATATGAAAGCGTGTGGCTGGGAGGTCAACGAGGGTAAATTACAAGGACCTGGGTTATCTGTTAAGTTCTTGGGAATTGTCTGGTTGGGTAAGACAAAGATTAATCCCTGACGGAGTTATACACAAGATCCAAGCATACCCTTTGCCCACTACCAGAGGCAGATTAAGGTTGGTTGAGGACCCAGGTGAAGAAGAAAATATTGGGCCCCTTAAAAGAAAAGAGAGACAGGGAAAATAAAAATACATGCTATCTATATTTTTAAATACATAAAAAAATATTATGTACTAGTAACATTAAAATTGAACATATAAAACATATATGGTGTCATTAGAAAAAAATGTAAAGTTGGGGTTTTGCAGGGCCCTGCAGAAGTCAGGGCCCAGGGCATGTGCCCAGTGTGCCCACCATTAAATCCGCCTCTGCCCACTATGGTAAAAGTTACAGGAATCCCTAGGTCTGTTGGGGTATTGGCGAGCATTCATACCCCATTTAGATCAATTATTGCATCCCTTATATCACCTTATTCAGAAGGGGGTTCACTGGGATTGGACTGAGCAGGCACAAGGTGCATCTGCAGCAGCTAAGAGAGTTGTGAAGGGGGCACAGGCTTTGCATGTATTTGATCCCGTTAGGCCCTATGAGCTTTATGTCCATGTAACCCCTGAGGGGTTTGGATGGGGCTTGTGGCGACAGAGCACCTATGGCAACCTATTGGGTTTTGGTTTCAACTGTGGGAAGGCACTGAAGTCTGTTACAAATTAGTGGAGAACCATTTGGCAGCTGTGTATACTGCCCTCCTAGCCTGCAGACGTCTTCAAACTTTTTATAAAAAAAAATGGCCCACTTTTGCAGTGCTGGTCAACCTGGTCTGTACCTCCCACTAGTAGGCGCTCCAGTTTTCATGATGGGCAGTAGTGGAGCAACCAAACAGCATTGCGACTGGCCCATCATGAAAGCTGGAATGCCCCCTAGTGGGCGGTAGGGACCAGGTAGACCAGCATTGCAAAAGTGGGCAGTTTTTATAAAAAGTTTGAAGACGTCTGATTAGAGTATTACAACCACAACTCCAGTTATGGTCAAGACCACATATCCTAAGGCAGGATGGGTGAGAGACTGGGCAACCAAACCTTTCAGTGTTGCAGTGGTACAGCCCAAACCTCCACCCTGGCCAAGTGGGGTGCATACTAGCACCAGCCCATTGAGAGAACTGCAGGAAGTCTTGGGTCCAGTCACCTATGTGACTTTAGAGTCAGGTGCAGCTGGGGCTCAGGAGGCAGAACCTGAAGTCAGTCCCTACCAGAAGGGGTTGACACCCATCCCCAAAGATGCCTGGTATACTGATGTTTCTAGCAGGGGCCAACCAGCCAAGTGGACGGCCATACCTTCCAACCATCTACTAAGACTATCTGGATGGACACAGGTACAGGCCAAAGCAGCCAATGGATGGAATTAAGAGCCGTGTGGCTAGTTGCCCATAATGAACTTTCACCTCTGATGATCTGCATCAACATCTGGGCTATCTATAATGGACTGACACTTTGGATTGCTACTTAGCACATTAACTAGTGGATGGTAATACACCGCATCATCTGCTATGGGGTCAGGCCATGTGGCAGGACTTATGGGAAACAGGACACTAGAAATAGGTGACAGTATACCATGTCACAGGGCATGCCCCTCTAGCCCACCCTGGGAATGATGAGGCAGACACTTTGGCGAGGGTGTGATGGTTGGAGACTGTGCCCGCAGGTGACATGGCACACTGGGTCCTCTGGTGTCTATCCATGTAGGACAAAAAACTGTGTGGACTACTGTTAAGGCGTGGAACTTGCCTATGTCCTATGCAGAGGCACTTGAAGCTTGTGATCAATGTACAGTGTGTTCCAAGGAGTACCCGTGGAGACAACTGGCCATTACCTGGACAAATTCAGAGAGGTCGTGTTCCACTGACACGGTGGCAGACAGACGTCATTGGACACTTAACAAGGTTGATGGGTACCAGTATGCAGTCACATCTGTAGATACTGCCACCAGTCTGCTTGCTGCCTACCCTGCCTGTAACTCAGACCAAAGGGCAGTCATACAGGCTCTGGACCACCTGAGTGCTGCATACGGGCAGCTCCTGGTCCTTGAAAGTGACAATGGCACTCATTTCAGGGGTTCTATGGTGAGGCAATGGGCTCAAGACCTAGGGGTGGACTAGAAGTACCATGTCCCCTACCACCCACAGGACGCTGGTATCATTGAGTGGTATAATAGACTCTTAAAGCAGGGAATGCAACGAGTGGACAGTACTCTGCATTTTGAAAGAGAGACCATGATTAGGGGGCCCAGCTCCAGTGAAGGCCCTCCTGCACTAGGCAGCTACTCCCATCCAATTAGATACACATCAAGGACACTTTGCTCATGCTGGGCTTTGGACTGCAGGGCAATGTGATTTTGCCTGCTTTAATTGCCCCCCTTAAAGGCCAACGGCTTAAAAGGACATGGCCCTGGACTGTACAGGCGCCCCACCTATGATGGATGGCCTTGTTGGCCTGGTGGGGTACGGGGTTAGAGGTAGATCTCTAGTTAATTCCCTGGGCAAACAGCACCTGGCTGCCTAAGGTAGAAGTGTATTATCCCTTGAGTGCTCAGGGAGACATCTTTGTGAAGGGCATCTTTGTAATTTCTTTGTGGCCCATAGAGTTTACCCATTTTGCTGCACATAGACCCAGCAGATCCTGGTGTGCAGGACAATAAAGTTTGGTATCTCTTCCCAGGGCGGCCTCTGGTACCTGTTATGTGCTGTCTGCAGACAGAACTCTGGCCTGTCTTCCACCAAAAGGGCAAGATTTGCCTCTCTTAGTGACGCTGACCACTCTATCATTTTACTAAATAAAAATAAAAACACTAAAGATACATACACCTCTATGTTCATTGAAACATTACTTACAATACCTTTATTTTGTAATTCTGTTGCTGTAGACTGCACTGCTTTTGTTTTTGTAATGTACCTCACTCCTTGCACAGGGACCATAGCGGAAGAAACCTATCACGTAAATTGTGAGGTGAGCAACCCTAAAGGGGTGGAATGTGGGGCAGCCATGATAGGCTTGCTTGCGGGTTTACCAGCTGCAAGCACTTTGCTTGATTACTGCATGAGCACGTGGCAGAGGCACCTGTGTACATAGCCTATATAAGGCTATGGGTGCTTCCCCTGGGTGGCAATTCTCCCAGATAGCTCTCCCACCGCCATGAGGTGTGGTTTTCCTTGCTCCCTTGCCCTTACTGTGAATAGCAGCTTTTCCTTTATTAGCTCTTTCCCTTTTGTTGTTTATTTGCTCGTCTGTCTTTGCTCACCTCCAATAAATGGGTATGGCCCACACTTTCTGACTCTGCAGTTTCTCTACCGTCTGCCCGAATCCAATGTAACCCTGCCTGGCCTCGGGCACCGGACTTACAGATCTGATAGACATTTTTCCAAAGAAGACATACAGATGGCCAAGAGGTACATGAAAAGGTGCTCAACTTCAGTAATCATTAGGAAAATGCAAATCAAGTCACATTGAGATACCACCTCACATTTGTTACACAATGGCTATCATAAAAAAGGCAAGAGATAAATACTGGCAAAGATGTAGAGAAAAATAAACCTTATACAAGATTGGTGGAAATGTAAATTGATACAGGCATTATGGAAGAATATGGAGGTTCCTCAAAAAATGGAAACTAGAACTATCATGACATCCAGCATGTCCACTACTGGGTATCCAGAGGAAATAAAAACACTAAAGATACATACACCTCTATGTTCATTGAAACATTACTTACAATAGCTAATTGTCCACAGACGGATGACTGGATAAAGAAATTGTGGCATATAAGTACAATGGAAAATTATTGAGCAGTTAAAAATAAAAAAGGAAATCCTATTATTTGGGACAACATGGACTTTTTTTAAGGCATTATTCTAAGTGAAATCAGACAGAGAGGAACAAATACTATATGACCTCACTTATGTGTGAAATTCTTCCCATCCAAGATAGAGAATGGATTGGGAGAGGCAGGGGAGTGAAATAGGTAAAGTTGGTCAAAAGGTACAAACTCGCAGTTATAATTCAAGGGATGTAATGTAGAGCGGAGTGACTATAGTTAATACTGCATGTCATTGGAAAATTACTAAGAGATCTTAAAAGTTCTCATCACAAGAAAAAAGTTGATTTTGTAGTTAATATGGGAAAATTCTAACTAGATTTATCCTGGTGATCTCAATAAATACAAATAGCAAATCATTATGTTGTACACCTGAAACTAATATAATGTTATATGTCAATTATACCTCAGTTAAAAAGAACTGATTTAGTATTTTATATATACAATGTAATGTTGGGTGATGGAGTCTCTTTTCAGGATGGTAAGCTGTTTCTTTGGTGAAATGACTACAGCAATTAGAGTTAAATCTTCATGCTGGGCCCTGGCTGGTTGGCTCAGTGGTAGAGCATGGGCCAGGCATGTGGATTTCTGCATTTCATTCCCAGTCAGGGCACACAGGAGAAGCACCCATCTGTTTCTCTACCCCTGCCCCTCTCACTTCTCTCTCTTTCCTCCACTCCTGCAGCCATGGCTCAATTAGATCGAGTTGGCCCCAAAAGCTGAGTATGGCTCCATGGCCTCTGCCTCAGGTGCTAAAAAATGGCTCCAGTTGCAAGGGAGCAACACCCCAGATGGGCAGAGCATTGCCCCCTAGTGGCCTTGCCTGGTGGATCCCCGTTGGGCGCATGTGGGAGTCTGTCTCTGCTTCCACTCCTCTCACGAAATAAAAACAAAACAAAACAAAAAAAACTTCATGCTGGGCCCTGGCCGGTTGGCTCAGTGGTATAGCTTGGACACGCCTGTGGAAGTTCAGGATTCGATTCCAGGTTAGGGCACACAGAAGACGGACCATCTGCTTCTCCCTGTTTACATCTTCCCCTTCTCTCCCTCTTCGCGGCCCGTGGTTCCAGTGTCAGCCTCAAGCGCAGTGGATAGATAGCTCGGTATTTCAGCATCCACCCCAGATGAGGTTGCCGGATGGAGAGCAAAATTTAGTAGCTATAACTTTTGATTTACTAATGAACTACCCAGTGGAGGAAATTCATAACATGTTCGCAGGAAGCCTACCTAGGTGCTTTTGAGTTCGGTTTCCTGAAAAGAACTGCCCACTTCAATTGAAGTGCTTGCAGTAAACGTCACACTCCACCACCCATTCTTCCTTTTTTTTCTCTTTTTTCCGTAAATGCTAATGAAAATCCAAATGAATTAAGCAAAGGTCCCTAAGTTTTAAAAGCCGCGGGTGAGGCAAAGTACTAACTATGGGGGGGGGGGGGGAGCGGGGGGGGGTGTGAAAGAAGTGCAAGCTAGTACTCTGCACGGGATAACACGGGAGGAGGCGATGCTCTGCGGGGCCAGCAAGAGGGCATCTGAGGCAGCGGGCCAAGGACGGCTCTGAGGGCCTCGAGGTCCCAGCACACCCCGGCCCTCCCTCCGCGCTGGGTTCCGTGGATGGTCCAGCCCGCACCCACCTGGCTTCCAGCAGCAGCGGGGTCTCGGGCCACTTCGCGGCCAAGTGAGCCGTCACCGCCTTGGACGCGGAGGCCTTCTCGGAGCTGAGCAGCGAAAGCCAGAGCATCGTGGAGCCCAGGAGCAGCCACACCGCGTCGGTGGCCTTTGCCATGACGCGGGCAGCGAAGAGCGAGCTGCTCGAACCCGGATCCAGAAGTCCGCAGCCGTCAAGTTATAGCCGGATCCTCCCCTCGCGCCGTCGCCCACTTCCGGTGGGGGGAGCTCGAGTCCGCGACTTTGGCCCCGGCCTGGCTGGTGCCGGGCGCATGCGCGTCCAGCTTCGGCGCCCTCCGGTATCCCCAGCGGGCTGGCTCCCGCAGGACTTTAGCCACGTAGGTGCGTGTAGTTCCGGAATGCGGAGCTGATGCTCAGGCGGGTCGGTGGCCGGTTCTCCGACAGAAGGGAGGCTGTGGGACACAGGGCCGGAGGCGGGCTCCCCAAGACCGAGCTGGGATTGTGGCCGACTAAGGCTGGCTGGAGGTGCCAAAGCCTGGGAGCGGAGGCAGGAACCAGAGTGAATATTACCCGCATTTACATGTGGAAAGCTAGGTCTACCGAAGTTCAAGCACCTCCCTCACAGGTTTCTCAAATCTTACTGCATATTAGGATCACCTGTAGAACTTTTAGAAAGCCGGATGTCCAGACCACGCCACGCGCTAATACAGGGAAATCGCGGATTGAGTCTTGGGCATCAATAGTATATAACACACCCCGCCCCGTCTTCCGGGGATTGGAGTATTGCAACCAACTTGGAAAACCAGTGACATCACTTGGAGTGTTTGTTGAAACACAGGGTACTGGGCCTTATCCCAATTTTTCTGATTCAATAGGTCTTGTGTGGGGTACCAGATCCGCATTTCACATCTAATAACTTCCCTGGTGACACTAATACTGCTGACTAGGGTCCATGCTTCTAGCCTTTGTACTCAAAAATGGTCCACAATGGAGCATCAGCATCATCTGCAACCTCATTAGAAATGCAGAATCTCAGGTCTCTCCCTAGACCTATTGAATCCCCAGATTAGCAGGAACCGCAGGTGATAGTTATGCACATTAAAGTTTGAGAAGAGCAGTAAGAGCTGGTTTAGAAGATTCCAGGTGAAATGCATAGAAAACTTATTGTTGTTTTTGTTATTATCAGCTAAAATCACACATACTGTGATTAAGAGTCTCATTTCAGCCAAAGACTGACTGACCTCAAAGCTTACGCATTTTACTACATCAGGCTCAAAGACAAAAAACTTGCAATAGAGTTAACTATACCTGTACTTATGATTCATCAAGCAAAGTTTTTTTTTTAACTGGATAGAAGTGAAGCTGCAAAATTCTGGCTTCTAGTCAGGAATGATTCTTTTCCTACTCAGAAGAAAGCAAATTTATTATAAATATTAAAATACATGGTAAAGAGAAGCAGCAGCTGGGAAAAATTTTTTACGGGTTATGCTGATTTTTTCTCCTTCCATTACTTCCTTGCCCTATAGGAAATCTGGATCTCTTGAAGTTGTGAAAATATTTGCCCTCACTTTTACATTTCCTCTCATGTGCTTAGTACATGGGGTCCTCAGGTTACAACACAGTTCCGTTCCTATGACAGTGGTGTAACCCGAATTTTGGTGTAAGTAGAAACACACTCTAGTCTATCACTTACCTATCCTAAAACAGTTGTAAAGTCATAACCTGGAACATAAAAACACAACTAAGCCACAGAAAAGGATATAAATATACTGTACTGTACACTGTACTGTAGTAACAGAAAAAATGAGTTTAATAAATCCTTACCTTTATTCCTGTGATTGGCTTGCACTCTGGAAGGGGCATTGCAAAGTGAGAGAGAGTGACCTATTGGGAGGAGGAAGCTGGAGAGGCAGGAGAACCTGCAGAAAGTGCTGGAGATACTGGGTCAGATGAATCAGGATTGCCTAAGGAACATGCAGGAGACGCTGGAGATGATTCTACCTGCACTATAGGTGTTTCACCTTGAGAGCAGTTGATGTAGATTGTACAAGATCTGTTGCAGGACTCTCTACCTTCTTAAAGAATTGTTCCAGGCTAGTCTGGAACTAGTTTGCCCATGTAGTCCATAAGTACGATGCTAACGGTGTCAGATGAAACACTCACGTCTCAATTTTTTAAAGTTTTTATGGGAATTAGCATCGTAAACTCGAAATGTCATATGTCGAGACTGTTGTGATCTGAGGATCCCCTGTATATATATACCTTTCCTTAGACAACCTTGCTCTGGAAATTCTAATCAGGTCTCACTTCCTAAGTTTAGCCTTCATTGGAACTATCCCCTCTTTTAAATTCTCATAAACCCTTTAACTGTCACGTAACACGTATAATTATCACTTTCAAATTTGAATACAGTACTTATTTCTCCCACTAGAGATGGTGTATTCCCAATGACTCATGCCTTATTCACTTTTAGCATCCCTTGCAGAACCTAGCACAGAACATGTTACTGGGACTCAATAAGTATTGAATATTCCTTGTGTTATGATTGGTAGGCAAATAAGTAAGGAGCTTCATTTCTATTTATAGAGCATAACAGAAAAATGTAGTATGAATTTTTCATAATTACTTGCTTTAATTAATTCCTCATTTCCACTTATTTTTGGACTGAGTTTTTGAAATTGTGGAATGAAGGAAATAAAGTGTTGACAGCAAATATCTTAAACATTATTATTTATCTGATAGGTTGCAAATCTTTAAGAAATTATTTCCCTATCAAAAATCATACAAATGCATTATTAGCAGGCACTACCAAATCATATATTAATATAAGTTCCTGGATACAGGGGGCCCTCGGGTTACGACAGTCTTGATATATGACGTTTTGAGTTTATGATGCTCACTCTCGTAAATAACTTAACAAAATTGAGACGTGAGTGTTTTGGCTGACGCCGTTAGCATTGTACTTAATACATGGACAAATTAGTTCCAGACTAGCCTAGAACAATTCCTTAAGAAGCTAGAGATGCCTGCAACAGATCCTGTACCCTCTACGTCAGTTGCTTATTGAGATGAAACACCTGTAGTGCAGGTAGAATTTTCTCCAGTGTCTCCTGCATGTTCCTTAGGCAATCCTGATTCACCTGACCCAGTATCTCCAGCACTTTCTGCAGGTTCTCCTGCCTCTCCAGCTTCCTTCTCCCAATAGGTCGCTCTTTCTCACCTTGCACTTCCCCTTCCAGTGTGCAAGCCAATCACAGGGATAAAGAAAAGATTTTTTACACTCATTTTCTTGTCTTTTTTTCTGTTACTACAGTATATTTATTTCCTTCTGTTGTTTAGTTTTTTTTATGTTCTAGATTTTGATTTTACAACTGTGTTAGGATAGATAAGTGACTTAGGCTAGGGTGTGTTTCGACTTACACCAAAATTTGGGTTACGTCACTGTTGTAGAAACGGAATTGTGTCATACCCAAGGACCCTCTATATTTGGGTTCAGAATAATAAGGAATGTTACATGTCTCTTTTGAGGAGAATGAAATTAATTTAGGGTCATTTACTTACATAATTATTATACATTTTAACTTACATAGCATTTTTCTAGAAATCTAAGTGGGTGTGAAATATTCCTAAGACTGGTCATCTCTGGGCTTGTTTCCTTATCTGCAGAATGAAAGAAAGAATAGGACTGGACATTATTTAAGGGATAAGGGAGGTCATCAAGAGAGGATGTGACTGCAGGTTAACCGAATAGCTGGACTTGGGCAATCAGAGGCTTTTCCTCCCCTCTCCTGTCTTCGTAGTATACTGTGCATTCCACCCACATTTTCCCATTTTCCACACTAGGAGAGAGCAATGTTATTGAGACCATCTAAATTGTATATGCAACTGAACCCCGTTAAAGCCTCTATAGAAGCTCTTAAGATTCTGGCAGTGGATGCAAAATCTTGTCTTATAACTAGCTGCCCGAGACAAGCCTCATATATATGTTATTAAACCTGCTACCTTCCAAGATCGAGTGGTTTACCTTTTCCTTTGGTCTTTCTTTGCTCTCTGTGATGTGGGTCTAGTTTCAAGTTTCACTAGGGGAACTTCAGAGGTTTTGAACCAACTTTAAGGTCTCTTTTATATGTCATTTCTATGTACAGATAGAATATTAAATGCAAAAATTGAGTAACTCAGCAAAGGTTATTCAAGTTAGTGGAGCCGCAAAGCAATCTAACATTCATTATCAATAACCCTTGAACACAGATTGGCTGTGAAGTGAATGTAATTCAGGGACACGATCATACTTCAGTATTTTTTTAGCAAAATGTTATTCAGAGTTATTCATATTGAGGTAATATGAATGAAAACTGATGATGATAGCAGTTTTCATTGTATGTGGAAGAAATGATTAATGAGTGCTTTATAAAAGAATGTGTTTAATAGATTTAATTATCTTGACATTTTTTAGATATAGCATGACTGTATTTATTTAATGAAAATAGTGGTGCTATGTGAGGATAAAGTTACTGCATAATTATCATCTAATAAAATTTTAATTTTGTCCATCTAAATAAAGTCTAACAGCTGAAATGGATTTTTAAAACTATCACTCTGTAGGGGTTTCCAGGTTTCCCTTACTGTAAGAAAAACCATATTCTCACTTTTAATTTTGAATATCTTACATACACAAGTGTTCTACTCTTCACTCCAGTTGAGAAGAATTTATAGATTTATGTAAAAAATACCTATAAAAGGTTATGCTAAAATCATAACCAAATAAATAATGGATTAGTTTCATTTACTTTAGTGTCAGTAAATTTGATTTTTATAAGTTTGTGTATTTTATTTAAAATAAATTACAAACGCCTCACAAATGTCTAACTCCAAGTAAATTTGATGAACCTTTTTGAGTGTAGTTTATTATAGTGACTTTCAAATAGTAAGTTATCTGAGATATATAATTTTAAATCCATCATTTAGGATGATATAAGAAGCTGAAATATGCTATTTAGCAACAACCTTCTATGCTTACATATGAGATCAGTATTTTATAATTATGCATTTATTTGTTTTGTTTCTTAAACAAAACACATAAGATTGAAACATGTTGGTAGAAGACAAACGTGTTCTGCTTTTACATATTCTAAGAGTGTAGTTATGTGCAAACTTATTAATTCATTCAAAACATATTGTATGACAGTGTATATCATCTGTGGAAGGATGACTGTATCATATATTTGGGAAAATGCTGTGATGAATACAGTGGTTAATGTCTTCAAGGGTTATAGTGCAGCAAGGAGGTAAGAACATATGCCAATAAGTTATTACAGATAAAAGTTAATAAAATTATATGGACGTTCAGAAGAAAAGGACAAATTTTAAAGAAATCAGATTGAACAAATGAACAAACAGCTTTATTGAATTTTCTCATTAAAATTTTTCCCTGAATTTAAATCTAGCACTTTGTGAAGCTGCACAAATTCTTTTAGTCGCTAGGGAAGCATCTGAAAAATACTGTCATGATGATTAACAATAAAAATAAGCATTTATAGAGTAGCTCCTCTACATCTGGGTCAAGAAACATGGTCTGAAACTCAAATGACTGTTTTATTTGGTTGGGAAGATAGTACAGTAAAAAGTAAATTAAAATGAGTATTTTATGTGACAAGATCTAAAGAAGTGGCACTTTATAATAAATATGACAGCAATTAAAGGAGGAGGCAATCTTAAGAGAAGCTTCACAGAACAGGTAAAATACTACTACACTTTGAGTGTAGCTGATCTAGATGACAGCTTTGCTATTGTAGCATTAATGCAGCCATAGCCAATATATAAACAAATGGACATGGCTGTGTCCTCCAAAACTTTATTTATGGACACTGAATTTTCTATTTTCATATATCATAAAATATTATTTTTCTTTTGTTTTCTTAAAACCTAAAACAATGCAAAAGCCATTGTTAACTCATAAATTACACATATTTGGGCCATGGGCCACAGTAGGTCTACCTCTGCTCTAGAGAAAGTTTTGCGGGAAACTATACAAGAAAGCTTATAGAAACACTGTGTGTAATAATAAAAAAAGCTGTACATGGGTCAAGTGTCTATTGAATAGGATGACAAAATAAATTGTGGTTTATTTGTAAAATGGGATACTAACCAGCAGTGACAATAAATGAGTCACAGCTATTAGATACACATCGATGAATCTTAGAAACAATGCCAGTGCTAAAGCAAGTCATGAAAGAACATGCATACTAAGATTCTATTACACAGGGTTCAAAAACAGTACTAAGGATGTAACATTTTGGGATACAGGCAAACTGTAATAAAAGCAGGGAAATGATTAACATAAAATATAGTATATTGATTATCTCTGGGTGAGAGAAAGAAGATGAGATCAAAGATGGGCTCACAGCAGCTTCAAAGATATTGGTAAGAGTCTCCTCCCCCCCAGTTTTATTGAGATATAGTAATATACAGCACTTACAAGTTTAAGATGAATAGAACAATTATTTGACTTACATACATTGTGAAATGATTATCACATTAAGTTTGGTTAACATCAATCATCTCATATAGATAGAAAAAAAATTAAAAACTACCCAAAGTTTGTTTTTTTTGTGATGAGAACTCTTAGGATTTACTCTCCAACAACTTTCATATATACCATATACCAATGTTAACTATAGTTATCATGTAGTACCTTACATATCTAGTATTTATCTTATAACTAAAAATTTGTGCCTTTGACCACCTTCATACATGGTAAGAATCCACTTCTTAAGAAAGGTGGTAGGTACATGGATTTCATTTTTTAGTAATATAGTTCATAATTTTTACAAAGTGGAATAAAAATTCACAGTACAATTATGTTAATATCTTGTGCAAAAAAACTCTCAGATGCATTTTCATTGTCTACAGAATTCAATGGAAAATTCTTACATATTTACTGTTTGACACAGTGGTAGATTTTAAATATTTAATTAAATACTGGCCATAGCTTCATTTATTCCTTCACTTGTGTTCTAAATGCTACTGTGCTATTTAGAAATCCCTTTTAGAGTATATAAGATTTTAGGGGCTATTTCTAAAGATTTTTTTCCCTTGCATTTCAAAAAGAGCTTTTTTATTTAACATTCTGACCTCATTTGACCCAGCATTTATGTCCTCAATCTCATTACCATGTTCCTTATTTGTAAAATTATTTTTCCTTAATTTAACTTAGTAAGCCCTTTTGTGTACTCTGTTGATATGGACACTATACCTTTTAGATAGAATACACTTTCATTTTTCCCATATAGGCTGAGATCAAAGCCCATATCTTTCTGTTATACCAAGATAAAGAGATAACATATTAGTCACCAGGATCTCCAGTTCCCTTGCACGGAGTTTAGTTCAACTAATATTTCCTGAATATTAAATGAGGAATAGAATAGAATTGTAACTTCTGTAGAATATTTGGGTTTTCTTTTTTGTCAGTTGTTTTCAGCACATTCAATGAAAAGAATATACAAAATTCTTTGTATATAAAGTAATAAAGTTATTTTTTAAACAAGCATTAAAATATTTACTATTCAAACAGAGTCTAGAAAGACCCTTTTTAGTGAATATGGAGCTTGTCAGATACTACAACTGACAAAAGTATTTTCAAAAATTGTGACAAAATATACATAACATAACATACTATATCATTTCAACCATTTTTAAGTGTATACTTTAGTAATGTTAGGTGTATTGATATTGTGCAACCAATCTGCAGAACTATTTCATTTTTGCAAATTTGAAACTCTAAACTTATTAAAAAACAATAGCCCATTTCTCTGTCTTTCTAGCCTCTGGCAACCACCATTCTATTTTCTGTCTTTGTGAATCTGATTACTCTAGCTACCTCATATAAATGGAATCATGTAGTACTTGTTTTTTTATGGCCGGCTTATTTCACTTAGCATAATGTTCTCAAGGTTCATACATGTGGTAGTATGTGTCAGAATTTCTTTTCTTTTTAGGGTTGAATAATATTTCATTGTATATTTTGTTAATCTTTGCAACATCTATTGTTGGGTACTAGGGTTGCTTCCATATTTGGCCATTGTGAATAATGCTGCTGTGAACATGGGTATTTCTTGGAGTCCCTGCTTTCAATTCTTTTGGAGACATACCCTGAATTGAAATTTTTGAACCATTGGGATATTCTACTTAACATTTCATGAAGAGACCCTGGCCAGTTTGCTCACTGGATAGAGCATCAGCCTGGTGTGATTATGTTTCAGGTTTAATCCCTGGTCAGGACACACATGAGAAGTGACCATCTGCTTTCCTTTCCCTTCCTCTCCTCCTTCTTTTTTTCTCCCCCCCCCCCCTTGCAGCCAGCAGCTCAACTGGTTTGAGCATCAATCAATGCCCAGCACTGAGGATAGTTCAGTTGATTCGAGCATTGGCCCCAGATGGGAGTTGCCAGGTGCATCTATCCTGGCCAGGGCACATGCGGGAGTCTGTCTCTTTATCTCTTCTCCTCTCACTTGAACAAAAAAATTTCTCCAGGAACTACCATACTGTTTTCCATAGTGATGGTACCATTTTAAATTCCCATTAATAGTGTACAAGGTCCCTGTTGTTTGTTTGTTTGTTTTTAATAGCATCCTAATTGGGGATGAAGTGATATCTCATTGTGGACTTGATTTGTGTTTTCCTAATTTGTCAAAGTATTTTTGAAACACAAGTTTTGAAACCAATTTTAGAGCTAATTTATGAGGTACTTAAGTAACTAATTTCCATAATTGTGTGAGTAGCAGATATTTTGTTTTTGTTCCTCTGTCAGTGCTTCACTCAGGTTGTCTCTCAATTTATCACTTAAGAGATTAAGTTAGGCTGACAATATCAATACCCTTTAAAGATAGCTTAAACTTCGAATTTTTTTCTCCCATGAAACAGGAAATAAGCAGTCTACAGCTATTTTGACAGCTCAAAGGTCCCAATCTTTTGTATCTTCTTTTGCTGCCATCTTTAATGAGAGGATTTAGTCTTATCATTATAGATGGCTCTTATGTCCTCAGGCATCATTTTTATATTCCTGGCAGAAGGAAGAGGAAATAGAAAGGACAAAAAGCAAAACCGGGTGCAAATTGAGTTAGCTATTTTTAATAAGCTTTCCTCAAAGTCCTAGCAAATGACTTTCTCTGACCTCTCCTTAACTAGTTCTCTGCCACCTATCCACCCCTTGCATGATGAGAGTCTGGGTAATGGAATTTTATAGATAGGCACATTTTCCATGTTTCCCTGAACAGAATTGGGGCTCTGTCACTAAGGAGTTAGGGAGGGATGCAATTTGTAGACAACTGGTGATGTTTGCCATACTCATGTATCCTTTCTACTTTTCAGTGTTTCATTTTGACACAATGAATTAGCTTGGAAATTAGAGGGAGTGAGATTCTAGGAGCCAGAAGAAAATTTGTAAGGCAATATCAGGAAATAGATATTTCCAGAAGTGCACTTGCCAGAAGTAGACTTCTAGTTTAATATAAATACCATAATGTGTGATTGTTTGAAGACTCTTTTGAAGGTCAAGTGGCAGTAAGTTAAAAAATGACTATTTTAAAATACCAGTACTATAATTCAAAAGTAACAAAATATTAAAATTCAGTGTCGATTGTTATCTTGAATCTGATATTTGCAGCTGCAAGTGCTAAAAACCACTTTGTTTTCTAAAATTAGTTGTATCAAGTATCATGAGCCAAGAAAATTATGTCATTTGTGTAATTTTGGCTTAAAAAATCTTCCTGACCCAGCAACTCATCTTAATATAATAATTTGTTTTATTTCAAACCCAAGACTTGATCAGTCTTGCCCAGCTAAAGGAAGACCGCAGTAGTTCTTTCTTCCCTTTACTTTCTCATCTGCTTCTGAGTGTATATTTTAACTCTAGAATAGGAAGGAGGAATTCTGGAAAAGAAGAAAACAAACATGGAGGCAGTTTAAGTGACACATCAGAAAGGAAGTTAGGTTTTTGTGTATATTGTTTCAGATAAAGAAATTGTAGGGGCAGAGAGATGGCAAGAAAGTGAGAAGTTTTACAATGTTGGTGGACTTGGTAAACCTTTTTACTTATTTTCATTTTTGTCTCCATTCCACTTTGGCCCAGTATCATTTTGTTTTCTCTTCCTTCTTTTCATCCCACTTTCATTGTTAATGTGATACAATTTATTTTTCTTTTTTATTTATTTTTTACAGGGACAGAGAGAGAATCAGAGAGAGGGATAGACAGGGACAGACAAGAACGGAGAGAAATGAGAAGCATCAATCATCAGTTTTTCGTTGTGACACCTCAGTTGTTCATTGATTGCTTTCTCACATGTGCCTTGACCGCAGGCCTTCAGCAGACCAAGTAACCCCTTGCTCAAGCCAGTGACCTTGAGTTCAAGGTGGTGAGCTTTTTTTTTTTTCTCAAGCTAGATGAGCCTGCGCTCAAGCTGGTGTCCTCGGGGTGTCGAACCTGGGTCTTCCGCATCACAGTCCGATGCTCTATCCACTGCACCACCGCCTGGTCAGGCTACAATTTATTTTTAATTTAGTGTGAACACATTTCTGAGTCTAAGCTACAGTTGCCAGAGTACATTTTGAAAGAGCTGTCTGGTCTGTTTGAAGGTCATTCACAAGTCCCATTTGCAGCTGCACTGCAAGACAAAGGGACCTGGAGCACATCCTGAGAGGGCAGCTTATTCTGCTTAATGAGGCCCTTGCTTTATCAATCCTTGGCTTCTATACTTTTCCTCTGTATTTAAGGCTTTTTTTTTTATACCAATACCTTCAGCTTAAATGTCCTGCTTTCGTTTCCCAAACTATAACCACCCACTGGACTAGCCCTTTGGTCTATGCCCAGAGATTTTTAATTTTGAATGATTTGGCCTCCAGAATATCTAGGGTTGAACCTTCTACAGAGAGGTGGAATGCATATGAGTATACTTCGCAGAAACAGCTTAGAAGAGGGCTAGGACAATAGGTAAATATGGATCAAAGGGCACAATATTCCTGGCTGAAGAACATCAGTCATGTTTGGCAAAATTTTTTGACAGTTGGCTACTGAGGGGCTGGACTCAGGATTTAGCTATTTCAGTACATTTTGTTAACATTTTTACATATAATTATAATAATGAATATTAAACTGACAATGTGGGAACTTTTTATGCAGAAAACAACAGAAAAAATAAAAACTCTAAGAACAATGGCTTGGACTTACGTGAACTTCTCACTTTTTTTTTTTTCCAGGCTGCTCTGGTATGTGCCCTGACCAGAGAATTGAACTGACAACCTCCATGCTCCGTTATGGCACTACAACCAACCAAGCTATCTGGCCAGGGGTTAATTTTTTATTGATTTTTTTTTTTTATATAGAGACAGAGAGAGGAAGGGAGAAAGAGAGGATGAGGGAAGGGAAGCATTCATTTGTTGTTTTACTCAGTCATTAATTTTTGGTTTCTTCCTGTGTATGACCTGACTTAAGATGAAACTCGCAACCTTATTGTTTCAGGATGATATTCTTAACTGACTGAACTAACCAGCCAGGGCCACTCCTCACTACTTTTTACTTGATTATAATGCATCATAAAAACTGTATGTAAAACTGCATTAAGTAAACTAATGTATATAAAATGCCTTGTGCATGCCTAGTACATGAAAGTCACTAAAAATGTAAATATATACTTAATTACATTATTATATTATATATTTGTAATATTTTGTGAATATTTCATATTTGAATGTATTACATATTTCACCATTAATAGGTGCATTATGAGATTATCTTTAAGTTTCTCATTGCTATAACTTCAGGGTTAAAGTAGCAGAATTTTCTGTACTTACATTTCTCAAGCTAGTGGGAACATTAGTGAGGGCTTTTATTAAATCCTACTGAGAACTGTAAGTCATATCTTCATCTAAAATTTATGTTCAAAGAACCTATAATTCAAAATGTCAGAATAATTTCTACCATTGACTCAGAAGATATCTCTGTCTACTAGTTTCTCTGCTGTTTAGTCTGGATTTATATTTAAGCATTTGGTTTTCATTTTTATTTCTAATTTAGTCAGGCTGGAAGAGTTGAATTGTAATACCAGCTGGCATAGAGTTGAGCCTGTATCAGCATATTGATGTTTCTGCATCAGCATATTGTTGCTAGTGACACCAAAATGTCTCACATAGGCATTAAACATGTGTGGTGATAAAAGAGAGCTGACAACAATCATCTCCTAGGATGGATGAACTGTTTCCCATTGGAAGAAAGAATGTTTCATAGTGAGGTGGTGCATTATCACAATGACATGAAACAAATCCATAGATCCCAACTATCCATAATAAATAAGAATGAGTATGTGATTTTCTGCTGGTCACTGACGATTAACTACTGAGACTAGAAAACTTTTGATTCTGAAAGTGATTGAAAACAAGACTCAATATAATGAAGAGTTTTATAAAAAAATCCTGAAGCTGTTGCTCAATCCTGATACAAAGATAACTGGCTATTTAATTGTATTTTTGTAATTCACTTTTTAATTGAAGATATTTATGTGCAGGTATTGATTGACTTATGACCTATGCAACTTACGACCATTTGACTTTACAACCACAATCACTAACCAGGACTGCTCCACGTCTGGCAGCGCAAGCGTTGCCCAGCTGGGCATACGACAGTGCAGACCAGCTTCCGGCAGCACTACCATCTCTGCGTGCACCATTTCAGCTGTATAGCAATTTGTGTTTTGTGTCTTGGATATTTTTCATCAAACCCCTCTCAAGATGTCTATCAAGAGGAAATTGTCTTTGTCTATAGCCTACTCAACTTACGACCAAATCGGGTTACGACCGGTCTGTCGGAACCAATCATGGTCGTAAGTGGAGCACTAGCTGGATAGATAGATAGATAGATAGATAGATAGATAGATAGATAGATAGATTTATTTCTTATACACACACAAATGTCTGTACCATATTTGTACAGCTCAGTGAGTTTTCATACATCACACTCATGTAACCTTTCAAGGATCAAAAATAGTACACGTTGGCTGTGCCCCTCCTACCTCCTAACAGTCATTACCCACAACTTTCTCTCTGAAGCTGACCTAACTTCAATTCTTACACAATAAATCAGTTTTATTTGTTTTTGAACAATAGTTCTATGTTACTTTAGCAAGTGATTTAAAGTAGTGAGTATATTATCAGACACATGTGTTAGAAAGATTATTCTGCAACAATATGAAGAATAAACTTGAGTTCAGTGACCAGGAAAATGATGAATAACTAGTTCTAGTAAAGACTGTCTTGAGGATCATCAATAGTCAGTCAATAGTGTTGACATTCATTGAGCCAGGAGAATTGATGCATTTTGGACATACTGAGTTTGATGAACTTGTGAGGAATCCAAATATAGCTACATTGTGGTTAGTTGGATATATGGATCTGGGTTCAAAATATGGATTTTTTGAAGAGGAAGATAAAATAAAAGAAGGAATTTAAATGTACTCTGAAAAGATTAGAATGCTCCATTGACTATTATAAGCTATTATTTTTTGATGATTAAGTTTAAAAAGGCCCTGATAGTGATAGCCCATGATTAATTGCTGGAAGGGAAGCATTGTTTGTGGTTTTGTGGAGGTAAAAGACATCAACATTATGTCACTGATAACAAGGGCATTGTGCCAGTCTCAAAAGCCATTTCAACCAGTGTTCATCAGCACTTATTTACCAAAACTCTAACTGTGAGCAATTTAATTATGTAAGACAGGAATGTTTATTCTTTAAAACTGGTTACTATCAATTGTAGCTCTAAAAAAATGCCTTTATTTAGTTCAGTAATTGGTCGGAACTGGGGGTTCTTCTATAGTATAAAGAGAAAAGCTTTGTTATCAAGACAAGGTCTTTGCTATGTCACAGACAACTAGGAATAGGATGTCATCATCACCTTCATTTTCTGATCCTGCTGATTTATGTGGGAGCCAGGAAAGCACCAGTAAGAAAGTAATGTAGTGCTTCAGTCTGAAGTTCCTGGGCTCAATACAAAAAGCTCTGTAAGGAAATCACTGCATGTTTTAGACAAGTACCATATTCTTAAAACTCCTGAAGAGATTCTTCTTCTTCTTAAGAAAGAGTCATGCCCCTTGATGCTTTAATCAGTTTGAAACCAAGACAATAAAAGAACAACCTGTGTCCACCAACAGGTGAATGGATAAAGAAGATGGATGATACACACACACAAAGAAATATTATTCAGCCATGAGAAAGAAGGAAACCCTTTCATTGCAACAACAATTTAGAACTTGAGGCCATTATCAAAGCCAAACAAGCCAGAGAAAGACAAATACTGCATGGTATCATGTATGTGTGGAATCTAAAATAAAATAAATGTCAAACTCAAAGAAAAGTGGTTGCCAGAAGGTGAAGTGAGTAAATAGAAAACAGTTGATAAAAGGGTAGGGTACAAACTTTCAGCTATAAGATTGAATAAAGTTTGAGGATCTAATGTATGGCATGATGGCTGTATTTAATAGTACTATATTGTATAATTGAAACTTGCTTAGAATAAAACTTAAATGTTCTAAAAAGAAAGATAAATATATGAGGTAATGGGTGTGATGATTAAGTTAAGGAGATAGAAGGGAATCATTTTATAATCTATATGTATATGTATAGCAAATCATCATGATATACAATTTTAAAACTTATAATTTTATAACTCAGTTATACCTCAATAAAACTAAGTGAAAGAAAATAGAAGAAAAGGAAAGGAAAAAATAAGAGAACAAATCTGAAGAATAATAATAAACTGGACAAGAGAAATAATTAATTTATTCCATCAGTCATAATACATATTCACCAGGCATTATGCTGAGTACTCTTTTCTCAGGGTCCTTATGTACTAGTGGAGAGATAAAACTAAAAATAATTATCATAAATAATTTTGAAAATGACGATATAAGCAACACAAAAGAATATGGGAAGACGACACTTAATACTTTCAGTAAAAAAATACTTCATAGATAAAATGGTATAAAATATGAGTTCAGGGATGAGTTATAATTTAAACAGGCAGGAAAGTTTGAAGAGGCACCTACTAGTCAAATTTATAATTGCAATAAAAGATGTCAGATGTCAGTAATTAATTATAATACACTGAATAAAAAACATCCTCAGATCCATCATGATACTCAAGAAGGAAACAGGGAAGAAGGGGTAGGAGTAGAGGTTGTAGGAGAAGGAAAGCTAATAAATGTAAAAGGAATGATAAAACATCAGAAAAATCATGATTTGAAACCCCCAATGTAATACTTGATTCAGACATAACTCATAAATTGGTGCTAAAACCATTGGGTAATATCATTTTGGAGAATGTTATACTTGAAGAGTATAAATATGTCACCCAGAGTTTACCTATTAATTACAAAGGGAAAATTTTATATTTACAACAGAGTGATCTGGGACACTGCTTTAACTGAGTGATCAAATTTAGCATCTTATAGAATGAGACCAGGTGATGTCATGTGCCTTCTGAAAAGGTGTCACCAGAGATACACAGCATCATTATGAAGTATTTTTGGCCAAAATGTTAAGCCTGAATCTGTTTAAAACTCCAAACCTAAATTCCAGTGTACAAACAATATAGGGATGAAGGGAAAAAGTTGAACAACATTATGAGGAATTCAGGATTTGGGGGCATTCTACAATAAAATGAGCCTAAATTTTTGTAGGTTAATGTCTTATGGGAAAAAAAATGGTGGGGGCTGTCTTAGAATAAAAGAGATTCAAGAGACAGAACAAAATTCAATATGTGAACCTTGATTGGATCCCTGGTTGAAAAAACAAATAGCTATTAAGAACAGTCTGGGGAAACTGGGAGGAAATTTGAATATAAACTGGATATTATAATGTAGAGTTGTTAATTTTCTTAGATGTGATAAGGAAACTATGGTTATGTAGGAGAATAGATTATTCTTAGGAGATACACGAAGTTTAAAATGTTTATGACACATTTTTCAAATGTTTCAACAAAAAAGGTGTATATACTTGGCAACATGTTAAAATTGTTGAAACTACATGGAAGATTTATAGGATTTTATTGTAGTATTAATTCTACTGTTTCTCATGATTAAAATTTTTCAAAATAAAAAAATATCAGCTAAGAGAGATCTTAAAATGATATTTGATCCTAATGAAATTATTTTGGTGTCATTTCTGTCTCATGATATTTATAAATGAGATTCTACCCATGCCATTATTTTCCAAATTTCATTTGTACAACTTAATTTTTCTGCACAAGCATACTTATTGTTCTTTATATGATATTATGAGTGCACTATAGCATAGTGACTATGTATTTGGGCTCTGGAATAAGTTCTGTAGTCTCTGTTTCTATAATAAATTCCATGAACAGGTACTTTGTTCTTTTCACTGCTCTGTTACTGGGTCCTAGAACACTATCTGTGTACTCAAATAATAGTTTTAAAACAAATTTTTATTTTGAAAAGTTTTCAGACTTACAAAAATGTTGCAAAAACAATAGAGTTCTATTTACCCTTCACCCATTATATCCAAATGTTAACCTTTTACATAACAACAGCACAATGATCAAAACCACATAAATAACACAGAAAAATGCATAATCTACATCAAGTAACAAATAAATAAATAAATTTTTTGAATGACTAAATTTGTACAATAAGCAAAATAATAGTTATACCTCAAGTACACAACCCTTAGTAAATGTTCATTCTCATTTATATGAAAGCACATCATTCTGATTATTTCTGCCCTTTGAAGATTTATAGAAGGGGCAAAGGGACAACAATCTGGTTAAAAGAACTATGAGACTTGAAGTTGTATTTATCTAGCAAGTGTTTTTGGTATTTAGCTTTTAGTGTATTTGGTATTGCTCTCATGCTTACTTTGTCAAATTATCCAGGTCTTGAGTCATTCTAGATTTAGGCTATGGGACCTAAATTCCTAATATGGGAGCCACCTATGTTATGTGCTGCAAGGATTAATTCATTCAACATTTATTGAATCTGGACTATAAGCCCTGTACTGGATTTAATGATAAATTAACCAACCAACCAACCAAATATACAAACAAATAATCAAACCAAAGATAAAACAAAAACAAATATAGAATCCTCACCCTTTAAAGACTTCAGTCCAATTGGGTGAATGATAAATAGCCAGTGATAAAAATAAATGATAAAGCAATGTGCTCCTAAAGTCACTTCTTCAAGACCCCCAAATAAGTGTCAGGGAGCCAGGAGAAGCTTCTCTGTCCAAAATTACAGAAAATTACAAGAATTCTGAGAAAGCTGTACCTACATTTTTACCAAAACAAAGTAGCACCTCCTCAGAATTTGGGACTTCATGATCTTGGAAGGAAACTGACTCAAAGATAACACAAAGTATTAAGCAGTCCTGTGTTCAATCTATGGCTTGCTTCCTAATTTTACTGGCTCAGACTCTTGGAACTGCCTTTCTGTGGCCTGACATCAGATATTTTTGGACCTTAAATGAGTGTGAATGTTGGCCTGTATTACTATGACAAGGTGGTTTTAAGTTCCTCCAAGAGCTGTCTGATATTGTCTGAGCCCATTCCAGACTCTAATCCTGTGTCCAATGTGTGACAGCAGAATGCTTAACATGTTACCACAGAATAATGTCTTTTAACAGACATCCTTAGGCTTTCTTTTCTTATTGTTGGAGATAGTTCTTTTCCTAACTTTCTGTAGATGGCTCTCTCATGCTATGTATAAATGGAGTTTCAAGCAAAAACAAGACTCAAGCAAAACCCAGCAGTAATATTCCTTTTTGTTTGTTGCTATTCAATGCACCACAGCAATTTCTGACTGTAAACTTTCTAGAGAACTTGGAAAAAACAGATTGCCCAAGTTCTAGCACCATATTCAGCTTTTAGCCAAAAGAGGATTGAGGCTTACACCCCTATTAAAATCATCTACTCATATATTTCAAATGTGTGACTTTTGAATAACATTTCAAATAAAACCCAAAAATATACTAATAACTAAAACCAAAAGATTATCAGGCAATCAAGATATATGATTCATACTTTGGTAGATACAATAAATTCACACTCTGATTATAGTATTTCAAATTGGTAGACTAAATTATTCCTCATGAATTAAATGCTTCCTCTCAAAAACAGTGAATCTATATAACAACTTATCATTTTCATGATTTTAAACAAGAGCGTTTACGTTACAGTCATTTAATCATTCAGTTCATGCAGTTGCTGATAGTGAGTATAACTATGGTGAACATATAAAAATTACTTTTTAAAAGATTTTATTTATTGATTTTCAGAGAAAGGAAGGGGGGAAAGTGAGAAGTATTAACTCATAGCTGCTTCACTTTAGTTGTTCATTGCTTGCTTGTCATATGTGCCTTGACTGGGCAAGCCCAAAATTTCAAACCAGGACCTCAGCATTCTAGGGTGATACTCTATCCGCTGCACCACTACAGGGCAGGCAAAAAAACCCAAAAAACAAATAAATTTTTTTTTTAAAATAACACAAATGAACATCTTATATTTTCCCATTAATCTGAATATGTGAAATTTTCAACTGAGTTAATTTATATGAGGTCATAATTATAAAACATTCAAGAAACAGCTTTTAAATCAATGCAAAATATAAAAGGCATACATGAATGAATATGTATTAAGAAACAGCAGCCACAAGCTATTATATATATAATTTAAATGATTTATTGCTTTTGGCTTTGATTTTTTTCCTCTGTTATTAAATCATTATGCAGATCCCTTGAGTTCAATTATAATTACACATATACACATTATCATGTTTCACATATATAGTACATATATAGTCTTTAAAGCTGAACTAATGTAACAATATATATGCAAACTTAAATGTGTAAAATTCGGGTAATTAAAACTTATGATTCCCTGAGCAACATTAACATACAGATAGTAATGAATCAATTCATTGTATGTTAAATTTATATCACAATATATCTCTCTGGCAAGGTGGATTTATGGTGTATGTGTACATTCTTTAAATTTTATAATTTACATTCTTAAAGTATTTGGCGTGCATTTCTATGTTTAATAGTTTTGTTCTATAATTAAAGGGGTTTTTTTGTGTGTCCTGGACAACTAATGTATAGACCTGTCGAAAACCTGAGTGGTGATGAAGATTGAGGCTTTGTGCGCACGCGCACACACACACACACACACACACATACACACACACAAAACAGGTAGTGTATTAGAATAAGCCTCTTCTTTTCATTGATTATTTCCATGTGAGATTCAGAGAAAGCTGGGTAATTGGTAGACACAACAAAATTTTGAAAAAGATGAAAATAAGAAAGCTTAAGCATGTGAATAAGTAATACTGCAACAAAGATCCTTAAAATCTTGTTCCTTGAGGTGGCAGCAAGATGTAGTAGTTACTAGAGTGGGTCCTAAACAACCTTTAGGTCAGTGTTTGTTGTGAGTTGAATTGTGTCATGCAAAAAGGTATGTTGAAATCCCAACCCATGGAACCTGTGATTGTGACCATATTTGGAAGTAGGTTCCTCGAGGACATAGTCAAGATATAATGAGGTTGTTTGGGGAGTCCTAAACAAAAATAACTGGTGTCCTCATAAGAAGAGGAGAAGAACCCAAAGCAATATACAAATTTAATGCAATTCCCATTAAAATTCCAATGTCATTTTTTAAAGAAATGGGACAAAAATGTCATCAGGTTTGTGTGGTACCATAAAATACCCCAAATAACTGAAGTAATCCTGAGAAAAATAATTAAACTGGAGACATTACAATACCTGACTTCAAATTATACTTCAGAGCCACAATAATCAAAACAGCAAGGTATTGGCAGAAAAATAGACACACAGACCAATGGAACAGAATTGAGAGCCCAGAAATAAAACCACATATATATGGTCAAATTATCTTTGAAAAAGGAGCCAGAAACACACAATGAAGAAAAGAAAGCCTCTTCAATAAATGGTGCTGGGAAAATTGGAAAGCCACATGCAAAAGAATGAAAGTTAACTAGTTTGTCCCCTTGCACAAAAATTAATTCGAAATGAATCAAAGACAAATATAAGACCTGAAACAATAAATTACATAGAAGAAAACATATGTACTAAACTCATGGACCTTGGCGAGGGAGGTAAAGGCAAAGATAAATGAATAGGACTATATCAAACTAAGAAGCTTCTGCACAGCAAAAGAAACTAACAACAAAACAGACAGCCAACTAAATAGGAGAAGATATTTGCAAACAACAGCTCAGATAAGGCATTAATGTCCAAAATATATAAAGAACTCACAAAACTCAGCAACAAACAAGCAAACAATCCAATATAAAAATGGGAAAAGGACATGAACAAACACTTCCTCCAAGAAGAAATACAAGTGGCCAATAGATAAGTGAAAAGATGCTCATCTTCACTAGCTTTTGTAGAAATGCAAATCAAAACTACAATGAGATACCACCTCATACCTGTTAGATTAGCTATTATCAACAACACAAGTAAGAACAAGTGTTGGAGAGGCTGTGGAGAAAAAGGAACCCTTATTCACTGTTGGTGGGAATGTAAATAGTATAACCACTATGGAAGAAAGTATGATGGTTTCTAAAAAATTAAGAATAGAACTATCATATGATTCAGTAATCCCTCTACTGGGTATATACCCCCCAAACTTGAAAACATTGGTATGTAAAGACACATACACCCCCATGTTTATGGCAGCATTATTCATGGTGGCCAAGACATGGAAATAACCATAGTGCCCTTCAATAGAGCATTGGATAAAGAAGATGTGCACATATGTATAATGGAATACTACTCAGCCATAAGAAATGATGACCTATTGCCATTTACGATAACATGGATGGGCCTTGATAACATTATACTGAGTGAAATAAGTAAATCAGAAAAAGTTAAGAACTATATGATTCTATATATAGGTGGGACACAAAATTGAGACCCATGGACATAAATAGGAGTGCAGTAGTTACTAGGAGAAGGGGAAAAAGAGGAGAGGGAGGGTGATTGGGGGATGGTGAGGGACATAAAGAGGGACAAATATAAAGTGATGGAGGATGATTTGACTATCCAAATGATGTGGAGATGTTTGCCCAAAATCTGTGTACTCTAGTTGACCAATGTCATCCTGTTAAATTTAATCATCTAAATAAAAAATTTTGCAAACAACAAAATTAAAAAGAGGAGAAGAACACCATGTAAAGACACAGAAACACAAGGGAAGAATGCCATATGACGATGGGACAGAGAACTGCAGCAGCTATGTATCAAGAAATGCTAAGAATTAGCAGCAAATGACCAAAAGCTAAGAGGAGGTAAGAAAGGGTTCTCCCTTACAGGTTTCAGACACCTTGATTTCTGACTTCTAGTCTCAAGAACCATGAGGCATGTGTTTCTGATGTTCTAAGCTACTCAGTTTGTGGTACTTTGTTATGTTAGCTCTAGGAAACAAATCAATCTTGATGAGTCACCTTGGTTCCGTTTTCTGTTTTCTCCCAAGGACTAGTCATCTGACTTCTGCATTCCAGTGTGGCTGAGCTTTACATTCTCCTTATTTCCATCTACTATGAAGTAAACAGACTCTGTTTCTTGCAACCAAAATATTACTATCAATCGGAATATGAGTGGGCTGTCTGCAACAGAGGCTCACAGGAAATGAAGGACACATGAAACCAGTTATGGTCATTAGGCAGGGTAATGGGCAGTGAGACTTTGTTCCCTCCATAGTGTCAATGAAGTCCTGGTAACTTGTGGTTTGTGGTGATGGAAAAAAAATAATTAAACCATATTGTCTCTAGATACTTAGAAAACATATCTACCAAAGGAAAGTCTTTTAGGGCTTTTCTAACTTTAAAGAGTAGGTCCAAGAAGCTTATTGTAGAGTAAGCTGAATTCCTGATTTGTCCATATCTCGATGTAAAGATTTAGTGCATAAGTGGTAAAGTCTGGGATACATATAATGAGAAAAATCTGAGAAATAGGAGTGGTTAAGTGATTTATTTAAAGTTGCTTCAATTTTATCTTATAGCCATTTTACTGGAATTAAAAATAATAAAAAATAGCCCTGACTGGATAGCTCTGTTGGTTAGAGGATCGGCCCGAAGCACAAAGGTTTCCTGTTCAATCCCCAGTAAGGACACATACAGGAATGGATTGATGTTCCTGTCTCTCTCTTTTTACCTTCCTCTTTGGCTAAAAATTAATAAATAAAAATAAAAATAAATGAAAGCATTTTATATGAGTCAGGCAAAAAAAAAAAAAAAAGTAAAGATAAAGTTAATTATTTGAAATGCCGAAGGATGCATTGAGTATCATATGTATGAACATTTAAGCCTGAAGTTGAAACAAGATTTGTGCCAAATGCAGTGGATAGAGCCATGGACTGGGAAGCAGAGGACCCAGGTTCAAGACCCCAAGGTCTCTGGCTTGAGCGTGGGCTCATCTGGTTTGAGCAAGGCTCACTAGCTTGAGCCCAAGGTTGCTGGTTTGAGCATGGGGTCACTCGGTCTGCTGTAGCCCCCAGTCAACGCACATATGAGAAAACAATCAATGAACAACTAATGTGCCACAACAAAGAATGATGATTCTCATCTCTCCCTTCCTGTCTGTCTGTCCCTACTTATTCCTCTCTCTGTCTCTGTCACCAAAAAAAAAAAAAAGAAAAGATTCATGCCAAAGGCTTCCTATTCTCTACTGAATGTGATCTGTTAGACCCATGGACTTGTTCCTATAGAAATTTCATTATTTTAACATAAGTGTTTTGATGAAATGTCCCACTAAGGTAGTGATGGGCAATCTTTTGAGCTTGGTGTGTCAAAATTTGCCAAAAAACTGAGCATAATTCGGGTGGTGTGTCACTTCGAGAAAAACGGCCTAACCGGAATTCCCAGAACCTGACACTCTGTGCTAGAGTTCTGTTGTTTTGGCCTACAGACCTCCGGCACAGAGTGTCTACACCAGAGGTCCCCAAACTTTTTACACAGGGGGCCGCCAGTTCACTGTCCCTCAGACCGTTGGAGGGCCGGACTATAAAAAAAAAAACAACTATGAACAAATCCCTATGCACACTGCACATATCTTATTTTAAAGTAAAAAAACCAAAACAGAAACAAATACAATATTTAAAAATAAAGAACAAGTCAATTTAAATGAACAACCTGACCAGTATTTCAATGGGAACTATGGGTGCGGAGCATCCTGTGCTCCTCTCACTGACCACCAATGAGAGAGGTGCCCCTTCAGGAGATGCGGTGGGGGCCGGAAAAATGGCCTCAGGGGGCCGTATGCAGCCCGCAGGCCGTAGTTTGGGGACCCCTGGTCTATATTACAGCAAATGTTTTAGCCTTGGCTACTCCACCTGGTGGTGCAGGATCCGAGGATGAAACGTCCTTCTCGGCATGCAGCCCCATACTTCTCTGCTATGCAGCCATGTGTCATCAAAAATAGCTATGCGTGTCAGTGCTGACACGTGTGTCATAGGTTCACCATCATGGCACTAGGGGATGGGATAAAAATTTAGGATAATCTCATCTTTATGATCTTTATAGAATGGCTCAGAAGTGGAGAATGTCTTACTGAATCTAATACTTTGGAGATATTTATGATATCTATGGGGGAAATAAAATGATAATATAAAGGGAAAATGATCAAATACTTATTTACTTTTTAACATTATACCTAAATGAACTCACAGAATTCAGTTTTATAGTGTTTACCTCAAATACGCAATCATTTTCCTCAGGCTAATCTAACTTTCCTATACTATAAATCCCTGGTGCCAGTCCATGCCTTAAATGGAGGATTCAAAACATAGGTGGAAGTTCAGTGTTGTTACATCCTCTGTTTCATTCTCTGAATGACTAAATACAATTGAATATTAGACCTAAGGTTTTTTTATTTATAAGTTTGAGGAAAGGGAAGGATTCTCTGGTTTTCTTTTGTCACTAACCCTCTCCTTTGCCCTTATTCCAAACAATCAAACAAGTGAGCAAACAGAAATCCTCATTTTAAAAGCTCTTATGCTTTTTTGAGATTAGTCCCACTCTAAAGACAAGTTTTTTTTTTACTCTTCTCCAAGAAAATGCAAATGTTTGGAACATGCTAACTTGTCAAGGACAGGCAAGAGAGGGAAAAAGAACAGATTTTTTTCGAAGTTCAGTTCTAATCCTTTCAATCCTACTGTGATATAGGGAGGACTATCTTCATGTCACAGAAGCAAAGATGCTTATTTACTCAATCAAGATCACTCAGCCAGTGACAAAGCCTGGTTCTGTCTTACTCCCCGCCAGGTGTTTTTTCTAGTATATCACTCAGGCTTTCATATTGGGAGAATATTTATTCATGGATAAAGTGATTTTTGCTTAAAATTTTCATAAATATCTTGTTTTCTTCAGATCTTACAATAGCAAAGACTTCTTTCTTAAGATAATACACACACACACACACACACATACACACACACACACACACTCCCCAAGTCACAAAAGTGATAAGTCTGCTATTTAGTGATTTCCAAATTTCCTAGGTGTCTTTGATATTTTTAATAAGTCATCCTTTGCCAATAAACATATTTTAAGGTATAGCAGCTGGATGATACATATTTTAAAACAATGATAATAGCCATTAGTAAGGCTCACATTGAAGCTGGCTAAAATATGATATTATATAGAACACTGTCATTGAGTTGGGAAAATTCGTGTTTTCAAATAGATGTGTAAATTCTTAGTCAGATGATTTTTTAAAAAAGGAATAGACAGCTATTTAATCAACAAATATAATGCAAACTTTGCTATTTTAGTTTTACCATTTCTGCTTTCTCTTTTGCTTATTAATCAAAAACTATTCTGTTCTTGGCTAAGAAGATGATGCTAACGAAATGTACTGTAATTGCTTAGAAGTGATTTTCTCTAGAGATCTAGGAAGCTTAAGCAGTTGAGTTTCCTATTACTTTCTGCCCCCCTGGGTTTTACATTAGTTCTGCACTGACTTTCTTGTGTTGTGTATTTGTAAGAGTAAACGATTAGGTAGGAGAGGCTCCAGGGGACTGTTCTTGGCAGTAGCAGGTTGTGCTTAACCACCTTCTACTTGCATGCACCTGATGCTGTTGGTTATTAACAGAATTTGTTGGAATCAATGGCTACAGTATCTCTTTGCTTAATAGGTGTATGCAAAGGAAAAAAGGATGTAATAACATTTACCTGCAGGTGTATCCTATGGTCTTAATCCAAGAAAGAATTTTGTAGCATTGTTGACAGCTGTTTTAAGCATTCTATTTTTTTTTGGCTGCACAGGTTGACCATGAATATTCAAAACATGGTCTGCCTGACTATATAACTCATGGGAAAAACCAACAAGAAACAATATATGTGGCAGAAAGTACTGGACAGCAAAGGTTATTGCAAATGAAGGTAGGAATCAAGCTTAAACGAACCAGAATGATGGGAGAGACAATTAGTGGAAGATTTTAAAAATGAAAGTATGTTACCAGTGTTGAAATGATAAGGTCAATGTGCTATTTGATAGGAGGACCCTGATGACATTCAATTCATCTATGTTGTCTGAACACTAGAAATGAAATCAAGTTCTATGACTGTCAAGAGGCTATTTGAAGTGTGTTTGTATCCTTGCTCTACCACCTCCCTAGGGAAGAAATTACTTTTCTTTCTCTCTTTTCCCCCCCTTCCTTCCTTTTCTTTTTCTTTTCCATTTACACATCCCCCTTCTTCTTCTTATCTTCCTTTTTCCTTTTTTTCTGAAACTACTAGGACTTCTTTGCTGATGGGTGTCAATAAAAATTAAAGGAACCGAACACCTGATAGCTCTTTGTGATACAAAATGAAAGGAGACATTCAGAAGAAAACAGCTAGTTGACGGAAAGAAGAGTCGGTTTAGGTGGAGACAACTGTGAAAATGTGAAGCTAAATGGTACATGGGACTTCTGGAGAAAAGGGAAGAATAAGAAAGACTTGTTGCTATGGGTTATCTGATGTAATCCCTGAATTTATTTCCAACCAAACTATTAAAAAGGTTTTTGTGTGTGTGTGTGTACATACACATCTGTTATGTTAATGCATGTGTCTGAGCATTAGATAAGAGCAGAGTTGACCCTCTAAGACCCAGTGTAAAAAAAATTATTTAAAAGATAACATTTACCTTTACTGTCCTCTAAATTATCTTTTACGCCTGACCAGGCAGTGGCGCAGTGGATAGAGCGTCGGACTGGGATGTGGAAGACCCAGGTTCGAGACCCTGAGCTCGCCAGCTTGAGCGCAGGCCCATCTGGGTTGAGCAAAAGCTCGCCAGCTTGGACCCAAGGTCCCTGGCTCCAGTAGGGGGTTGCTCGGTCTGCTGAAGGCCCGCGGTCAAGGCACATATAAGAAAGCAATCAATGAACAACTATGGTGTCACAATGGCAACGAAAAACTAATGATTGATGCTTCTCACCTCTCTCTGCTCCTGTCTGTCTGTCCCTATCTATTCCTCTCTCTGACTCTCTCTCTGTTTCTGTAAAAAAATAATAAAAACATTTAAATTATCTTTTACAACCAAGTGAGATTACTCACTGCTTCCTGCACCTTTTGCTTTCTTACCTTTGCACTTTTGTGCTTGCATTCTTTCAGCTTTAATGTCCTCTGTCACTTCTGTTTCACTCAGCCATCAAAATCTACTGATCTTCCAAAGTTTAAATGCCAGCTTTTCTCTGAAGCCTTCCCTGATTCCCTGGCTAGAAATGACATTCCTCTTAATTTCTGTTCCTGTATTTTGTCTGCAGCTCTTTCAAACCCCTCATCACCTCATCACCCCCTGCCTTGTATTACAGCCATGTGAGCAGGTATCTCTGCTGAGAGAGTGTGAGACCCACCTAGGAGGGGGTCCTGTACTATTCATCCCTGTGTCCCACCTAGATTTCAGGTCAGTATGCTTAGCAGATGCTCAGTAAACATCTATGGAACAATGCATGCCAGGCCCATGAAATACAGTATTTAACCTGCATCTTCTCTTATAACTTATATGTTATTTTTTTAAAGCTCTATTGTGGGTAAAATGTCCTTCCCACAGCAATGAAAGGTAATATTGATAACAACAAATCACAAAAGTCAACATTAAGTTCTAAAATAAGCAAGATAAAAAATAAAATCAAGAAATCATTTAGAGGAGATTGTTTTATCTCAATATCTAAATTGTAACAAGTGCTCATTCATTTGGGAAATACATTTACATATATAAAATTGTGTAGAAGTAAAAGATGGAAAAACTCTCATTCTAAAGATTTCATATGAATGGAAGGGAGGACCACACTGCTATCTATCTTTGTCTTAAATTAAGAGAATTGTAAAATGCAAATTATTCTGAATCAGAAAAGGTAAATAACCTAAGGTAATAATTAAAGGTGGTTTTCATATTTCTCTTGTGGAAAGAATGTATACTTATGGCTATACACATTTTTCAGTTTTCATATTGTCCCTGTGCCCTCTGGCAAGAAGAAGAGAAATTTTGATTTGAGACATTGCTTGGAAGAAATAATAGGATCCTAGAGAAAATGAAGTAATAGCTGCATACATCAACGTAGATTAATCTCAAAAACACATTGATTAGTGAAAAAGCAAATCACAAAAGAAAGTGTATAGAATCTGTCCCCTTACCTAAAGTTAAAAAACAGGTAGAACAAAGCAATATGTTGTTTAGAGATACATCTATGTTTAAATGAAAATAATGGGGAATGTTTACACAACTATTAATAAGTAAACTTTATACCTCTTTGAAGAGTTGAAAAAAAGAGGAAAATTTAAGAGAGAATAACAGGGGTAATCAAGGATATAGATAATATTTTATTTCTTAAGCAGAGTGGTAGGTTTTAAAAACTGTACCAATATGTCATATACACTTTTGCATATGTGGTATAATTAATGTTTTAAATGAATATATACAGTAACTTCACAGCCCTTTGTAAAACTGGTGTATAAATAGCAGCATTGTAGACAGTTGTATCAAGGATAATGAAAAACTACAAGAGTATTTGGGAATATCATTTTTAGTCAAAGTGTTGTGGGCAAAACATTTTAAAATTAAAGCATACTAGAAATTTTTATGGGATAAAAAAGAGCATTTGCATGAAGTTTCTGAGATAAAATCCAAGTCTTGCCAAGAAAATTGCTATTTGCAGTAAGTCATGTTAAATTTCATCCGAATACTTGGGAAGCTCATTCACTGTCCTCTATTGCAGTGACTTTTAACCTTTTTCATCTCACGGCACACATAAACTAATTACTAAAATCCTGTGGCACACCAAAACTGCATTTTTTTGATGATCTAATTTGCTGATCTGACAAAAAAAAAAAAGGAGTATAATTTTGAAACACACTTGAAGGCTATCATTGTGCTGGCTGTTGTCATTTTTTAAATTTGATAATCTAAGAGAAAAGAAGTTAGTGCCCTTGATTAATACTCAGGTATTACATGTTTTAAAAATTCTCATGGCACACCAAGGTTGAAAATTGCTGCTCTTTGATAATGGATGGTACCAGCAGAGAATTTGGCAAGCCTCAGGAATGAAGGAGAGGCCTTTAGTCTGAGCCAACAGGAAGAGTCGACTCGTGTCTTATCTCAACACAGCAAAGGGGTATTTATAAATAAAACTCTGTAGCATATGGTATTATATAAGCTTATTTTCTTTTTGCTATTTTAGTGATTACTTAGCAAATCCTTTCAGAGGTCTTTACTGAAATAGTTGTTATTTTTGGTGCCCTCTAGAGGTTATTGGAGATACAGCAATAAATTAATGACATTTGTACTATCCACTTCTAGAAGAATGGGTGAGGGATTTTTGAGAGTTTATAGGAGAAGATAACACATCTGAGACACAAGAGGCTATCAAAAAGAAAAAGGAGTCTTTAGGACACAACACACAATCATCCTTAAAATGCAGACTTTATTAATATCTTTGTCCAAATACAGATTGAGCTGTCTTTTTCAAAAATGGGGATGTCAGTCTTTCTAACACAAGTATATCAAGACTGAGTAAAAGTTGTCTCTGCAGATGAACAGGGTGAGGGTATTAACAAAGTCTAGATTTATTCAGTAAGCGAATATTTACTGAGTATCCACTATGTGCCAGGCACTCTGCTGGCCAATGGAGTTAAAATGGCAAGTAAAAGTATCATTACTGCCCTTTGCAAAATATGTTTAGTAAAGAGGAAAAAACTTAGTCAAGTGACATACAAATAAATGTATATTAAAAACAACTAAAATGCTATGGAATGAAAGTACATGGTGAAATGGGTACATATAGTGGCGAAATGGGTCAAGAAGAACTTGAGATCTGCTAGATGAGAATAAATTAACTTATTAACTTGTAGAGGGGAGGGGGGTTCTAAGAGGAAAAACAGTATGTGCAAAAGTCCTGAGGCAGGATGCAATATGCATGGTACATTCTAGAAAATAAAAGAAGGCTGTGTGATTATAGCACCGAGAATAAGGAGAGCAGGGTAGGCATGAGAAGGGCCTTGAGGGGTATGTTTAGGATTTAAGTCATTATCTAAAAAGCACTGAGAAGCCATTGAAGTCTTATAAACTAGGGAATAATGTGAACAGATACATGAAAAGAATGTTATGACTTGAAGGTGTAGAATAAATTGAAAAGTGCAAAAACAGGGAGACCAGTTAGGATGAATTGTGAACCCAAGCAGTTGATAATGGTACCTTAGCTTATCATGCTAATAGGAAGAAAATTGTTTCAAGAATTATTTAGAAGGTAAAATCTATATGACTTGAAAATAAACTGAATATGAAGGATGAGAAAGAAGAATTGTCAGGGATGACTGTCTTCTGGCTTAAGATGATTTGTCATTGGCTTGGGCATACATAAAGGAAAGATTATGAATTTGGTTATGGACATGTTGAGTTGGGAGACAGTAGTAAAGCAAGCACATAGAAATATAGGGAAGCCAGCTGGTTACATGCAGGTGCAGTTGAGGGAAGATGTTTGGGTGAGAGAGAGAGAGAAATCTAGGAGTCATTAGTGTTTAGGTGGTGCATTAAGGCTAGGGGAGCAGGTGAGGTTTTTGGTGGAGGAGGCTTAGAGTGAGGAAACAGAAGGGCCTAAGGATGGGCTCTAAGGAACTCTAACAGAGTGAAAAGGGACAGTCACACACCTCAAGTCAACTATGGCAATTGTACATAACCCAGTCTTCACAGCCCCAGTGGCACACGCGGCACAGAAAAATAAGTCACTTAAACAACATTTATTTATTCAGTTATTCAAGAAGTACCTCCTGAGTGGCAGCCATTGAACTAGATACTAAAACTAGTTCAAAGAGGAAGGCATAGTCTCTGCTTCAGAGTATCCCATAATCCAGGAAGTCATCAAGCTTTCAGGGTGTAGCTCCTCAACTTGATGAAAATAAGTATATAGGGCCATAAAGAAGTTCATATTCCACTCTCAGAGAAACAACCATGCCCTCCTGCTGAACCTTTGGATTTCCAAAGCTCAGTATTGTTATCCACCTCATGCACGACCATCACATTGATGCTTTAAGGAATCAATAGTCAGCTTGGTAATCAATACCTACCTAGAGAAGCCTAGGCCTTTTGTATGCAAGAATGGCCAGCCTGTTTCAGGGCCAACTGGAAAAAAAGTTTCAAGTCTTCTGTTTAGAGTGTGTTCTTCAACCTTAGTTTAACTTTGGAATCACATAGGGAGTCAAATTTATTTTTCATGCCCAGATCCTGACTTAATTGGTTTAAGATGCAGCCTGGATATTAGAATTGTTTTTCCTTTTTTTAGAGTTCCCAACATGATTCTATTGTCCATCCAAGGTTGAAAATCTCTGGTTTGGAGCAATCGAAAATTAAAAAAAAATTACCCTCCCTCATTTCTACCAGCTTTTTCCTTGTATAGACCTTTGATTGCCCATCGAATCTGAGCCCAAATCACTTACCTACCTTGAGTCCTGTTGATCATATTTTTAACCATCTGACTCCATCATGTCTTTATTTTCACAAAGCCCATAGCTACGATCTAAGTTTCTCCCCAAATAAAAATTACAGCAATTACACTACTGTCCTTAGCCTCAATCCAACCTACATACTCTGAAGTTTATTCAGGGAATTTCTGCCCCTCTTACCATTTGGAAGCACGGACCATGACAGAGTGCAGCACGATTTGTGTGTGGGGTCTTTGGAGGATTGAGAGTTTTGAGGCCTCAGCTGATCAGATGAACTGCAATTTTAATTTGATGTTGAGTTATCACTGTGATGGTTAGTTGTCTCCTGCTTCTGGTCACTGATGGACAGAGGAAAGTAGCTCCTGAGAGCTTGCATCTATAGATAAATCTCAATGCCCTCATCTTTGGGTACTTGACTGATGCAGTTTTAGGTTCAGCTATTTTGGGTTTGGTATGCCCTAATAAGGAACCATTAAGGATTTAATGCATTGCATCCAAGAAGTTCTCACATAAACATCCTCTCCCCTTTTGAGGCCCACTAGCTAGAGACCACCAGGAACACACCTGCGGTAAAATATAAAAGAGTTTATTGCTTATAGCAGCTAAGGAGACAAAACACCACGAGGAACCAAGGCTTGTCTTGCGAACAAGGAGTTAGGAGGACCTTATTATAAAACTTGGGTGTTTCTTAAATGATTTGGAGAAAATTTTAAAGGAGCCAAGGTCTGGATTGGGGTCTTTCAGAAATCAGAACAATTAGGTGAATGGGTATCTTAATGCTTTTAATTAGGGGGAGGAGGAATGGAGCAGAGCTCAAGTTGTCATTGGAAAAGAAGCAGTTGTTATAAGTATTTTCTAGGTAAAGTAAGGGTTTGGTCATTTTGTGGTTGCACGGTGTCTTTGTTTTGATCTTTGGTTGGACATTTTTATGGAGTCTTGTTTTTGTGTTGTTCATAATGATGGTGAGTCCTCACCTGGTGTTGAAATTATGGGAGACTGTTTATAGTCACAGGAAAGCATTGTGGCCTAGCTGGTAGCCACCAGGCTAGCTGCTGGCTGACAGTTATAAGAGCTGTGCTTTTCATTCTTACCAGACAAGTTGGGGTCAGGGTAGCAATGACAAGATGGTCAAGGAAAGATTATTAATGAGAATAAGACGGAAGTTAGGAAACATGAATAGAAAAAAAACTAATCCAAATTGACATAATATGTCACACTTGTTCAGCTCAGGAAGGTCCATCAATCATTTTAAGAAAGTGTCTGTTCATTCTCTCAAAATTCATTTGTACTTGAGTGACCACAACACAATTTCTTTTTTCTAAATAGTATATTTCTCTTTCCCTTCTTTTTCCTTTCCTTTTCCTTCCCTCATTCCTTCCTTCCTTCCTTCCTTCCTTCCTTCCTTCCTTCCTTCCTTCCTTCCTTCCTTCCTTTCTTCCTTCCTCCCTTCCTTCCTTCCTCCTCCTTTTATTCCATCCTCCTTTTCTTTCTTCCAACCTTCCAACTTTTCATAGCTGCATTCATTAATTCAAAGCATCTACCCGACAATTAAACAGCCAATACTTTATTATGTACCAGGCTCTGGGTTAGTATATTACTTTTCTACTACAACATAAACTTAGTTGCCTAAAACAACACAGTTCATAGGTCACAGCTTGGAGGCTGTCATTCCAGGCATTTCTTGACTGGATTATCTCTGCTCAGGGTCTTATAACACTAAAATTAAGGTGTCAGCTGCCTGTCTGGGGTTACTTAAGGAAAGTCCACTTCCAAGCTCATTCAGATTTTGGCAGAATTTGATTCATTGAGGCTTGTGATTGAGGTGTTCTTGGCTATTGGTCAGGGACAGCTCTCAGTTCCTAGAGTCTGCCTGCTGTTTTCTGCCACATGGTCCCCGTGGGCAGTTCACAACATTATTGCTGTTGCTTCCAGGTCAGCAAGAATGAATCTGATTTCTTCTGCAACCAGCTGGAGAAAGTGCTCTGCTTCTAAAGGACTCAGGTCTAACCAGGCTGACCTCCCTTTGCCATGTAACACAACATAATCACAGCTTCTACCTACACTCAACAAGATGGGATTGTATAAGGGCAAGGGTCATTAGGAATCCCTTGGAATCCTGCCTACTGCAGCTAGATAAGTACAGATATCAATAATCAATAGTGCCTGCCAACAAGGAGTTCACAATCTCACTTGAGAGTGAGTAATATAAAAATAATTTAACTCCAAAGTATAGTAATAGAGTTACATAACTGTACTGAGGCTACATGACCTCAGTGAGGTGGAACAGAGGAGGGAACATTTAACTTTATCTGCAACCGGAGGATGATGGAGTTTTCAAATTGCTTTATAGAATAGATGTTTCAGCTGTGTATGGAAGGGAAAGCTGGATCATCAGGTGGATAGAGAGTGGAAGAATAGTCCCCTGATGGAAGGTGGCCAGGAATGGATAGTGTGTGTGCCGTACAGAGATAAGGGTCTTGGCCACTGATGTGCAGTAAGTGAGAAAAGGGAGCTGATAGAGTCTGGACAGAGAACATACAGCAACAAGAGGTAGAACAGGAGTTGGTAAAACAGATGCAGGAAGAGCAATTGTCACAGATCTAGAGTTGATTTTAACTCTCCACAAGCAAACAAACCTCCCCAGTCCCCTTCTCCTAGGGTGGTGTGCTTAAGCAGCCATCAAGTGTAGGATATTATCATTTTAGCTTGCTCTGCCATTTTGTGCTTTTTAACAAATAGAACTTATCACGAAAAGGCTGAGAAAGACAGATGTTTCAATTTCCTTTTTTTATTTTCTTCAGGGGAATGAGATGTTTTTGCATTTCCTACATTAAGACAGCACCTTAGAGTTAGACACTTAAATGATGTATTATTGCTTTATAAAATCACAAGGACAACATTTAACTAAGAATAGTAGGGAAAAATTAGTATCAAATGCTTACAAGCACTTTACGGTAAAGAATGACCAGAAGACAGATATACTGAAAACGGAAGAGCAACTGTTTCAATATACTTTTTTATGCAAAAATGTATATTGAATTTGGATGTTGGGAGCACAATTAAGAATTAATTGGATGAAAACATCTATAACATCTATTTTACAGCATGATTTTGAAAACAAATACTTTCATTAGTTAATTGAATAAAAGTGGATATGCATTTCTGAGGTTGTGTATATGAATTTCACTTGGGTTTTGGTAGGCATGTTTATAGCTACATTAAACTCTTGGGGTTTTTCTTTACATTTAGAATATATAGAGGGGTTCTTTGGGCTATGACACAGTTCCATTCCTACAGCAATGGCATAACCTGAATTTTGGTGTAAGTTGAAACACAGCCTAGCCTGTCACTTACCTATCCTAACATAGTTGTAAAATCATAATCTAGACATAAAAACACAACTAAAACATAGAAAAAGGAAAAGGAAATAAAAATAATGCACGGTATACACTGTACTGTAGTAACAAAAAAATGACAAAAAATTAGTGTAAAAAATTACTTACCTTTATTCCTGTGGTTGACTTGCACACTGGAAGGGGCATTGCAAGGTGGGAGAGAGTGTAAAAAAAAGCCCTTACCTTTATTCCTGTGGTTGGCTTGCACACTGGAAGGGGCATTACAATGTGGGAGAGAGTGACCTATTGCGAGAAGGAAGCTGGAGAGGCAGGAGAACCCATAGAAGGTGCTGGAGATACTGGGTCAAGTGAGTCAGGATTGCCTAAGGAACATGCAGGAGATGCTGGAGATGACTCTACCTGTACTACAGGTGTTTCACCTTGAGAAGCAGCTGATGTAGAGAGTACAGGATCTGTTGTAGGCCTTCCTACCTTCTTATAGAATTGTTCCAGGCTAGTCTGGAAGGTTGATTACTTCTTCTTTTTCAAAATCTGCCTATAGCATTGTAAGGCATCCATAACAGCTCTTGTTGACCTTACTGAATGTGTTATTGCTAGGGTTCTCAACCTGAAAATTTGCCAGCTTATTCTCTGCCATAAAAAACCTTGTATCACATCCTTGGTAGTAAATATGTATTTTGGGTTCTGGGGTTCTATCTCTTCCTCTTCAAACAGCTGCTTCTCCAGCTGCATGAGGTCCTTAGTAGAAAGCCCCTCTCCAGGTGATGACAGTAGCTCTGTGACATTTATCATGATTGCTTTCCTCTTCTTTGAAGCACTACCATCTGAAGAGTTTGACTTTTGTTTAGGAGCCATGATAAGGGCCAAAAAGTCACCAAAGCAATACAAACAGAACAGTTGCACTTTTAACAGTCCAAAATGGCAGAGTTAGGTGTACTGGGGGACGCCAACTCCCTCACTCATTTTTGCATTACTGTGTATTCTTCCGCCACGTGCAACCCAATTAGTTTGCCCATGTAGTAAACTTGAAATGTCATATGTTAAGACTGTTATAACCTAAGGACCCCTGTACTTTCTTTTTAATGTATTTTTCCAAAGTGAGAGGTGGGGGAGAGGCAGACAGACATACTCCTGCATGAACCTGACTTGGATCTACCTGGCATGCCCCCCAGGAGGCGATGCTTGGCCCCCTGGGGGTGTTGCTTCACTGCAGTCTCAGCCATTTTAGCACCTGAGGTGGAAGCCATGGAGCCATCCTCAGCACCCGGGGCCAACTTTGCTCCAGTGGAGCCTTGTCTGTGGTGGGGGAAGAGAGAGACAGAGAGAAAGGAGAGGGGAAAGGGTGGAGAAGTAGAGGGCACTTCTCCTGTGTACCCTGGCCGGGAATTGAACCTGGGACTTACAAATGCAAGACCCATGCTCTACTGCTGAGCCAACCGGCCAGGGCCCCCCTGTACTTTCTTAATAAAATATAAAACTCAACAATAATGAGATTAATTCAAAACTTTAAGAAAATACTCCAAGAGCAATAGAATTTACTGCCTGATTTCTCAGGGGGAAAAATAGAAATAATTATAAAAGCTTTGAAATAATATGACCCTATATAATAAGCATTAGAAGGTAACAAACATACATATTTTGCCTGATAGGAAATATGCTTCTATGTCAGGTGACCAATCTTTTTGATAAATGAATACACACACACACACACACACACACACACACACACACACACACACACACTAGAAATGTGCTTTTGTATAGTACAATTATTCAGACCATAGGAACATCAACTGAAATGGTAGCAAAAGGTTTTACTGAAATGAATATTACCAGTAGTAGGAACACAATTGAATGACTTCTTGATGGAGTCAAAGCTCACTTCACCTTGGATAAGACATGAGTTAGAAGTGTCAGGGGTTGGAAGCTAGGAACCTGTTAGCCAGAGAGTTTGTGGAAGCCTGTTTGGCAGTCTAAAAGGAGAGCATAGTTATTTCTTAACTTATTTACAAAACACTTATTCAGATACCTATTAAGTGTAAAGCTTGTGCTAAGTGTTTTAAAAATAGAGCTTCTTAGAGCCTGCCCTCAGAGAACATTCAGCTCATCTGTCCTGTGTTGGAAAATGTCATCCTAATGGAGCAAAGCACAGCTACTTACAATATCTCATAGAGCCTGCTTTAGATATTTGATTTCTTATGGTATATATAGATAGAGATATTGTCAGAGTAAGAAATCTCCAAACCTGTAGAAAATTTTTATAAGAGTTTATTTGAGCCAAACTGATGACATATGCCAGGGAGCAAGATCTCAAATGCTCCAAAGAATATTATTAAATATTCTTCTTCTTCTTCTTCTTCTTCTTCTTCTTCTTCTTCTTCTTCTTCTTCTTCCTCCTCCTCCTCCTCCTCCTCTTCCTCCTCCTCCTCTTCTTCTTCCTCTTCCTCTTCTTCTTCTTTGAATATTATTAAATATTCTTCTTCTTCTTCCTCTTCCTCTTCCTCTTCTTCTTCTTCGAATATTATTAAATCTTCTTCTTCTTCTTCTTCTTCTTCTTCTTCTTCTTCTTCTTCTTCTTCTTCTTCTTCTTCATCTCCTCTTCCTCCTCCTCCTCCTTCTTTTTGTATTTAAGGTGGGAATGTAAGGAAGATTACATGAAGGTGGGAGAAAGCAACTCAGCGGTTGAATCACAGGATAGTTAAGATTATGCACTCTCTTGGGGGATCTTAAAAGGGGCATTTCAAAGCTGTATTAACTTAGATGCACAGAAACATTGAATAGGGCTTGCTTAAGGCAAAGATAAATGTTTTAGTAAAGAAATTGTATGTCTGGGCTGTGACTACCCCCATGAACTGCCCAGTTAGGAATTTATGATCAGGTCACCCTATGACAGTGATGGGCAATCTTTTGAGCTTGGTGTGTCAAAATTTGCCACAAAACCGAGCATAACTTGGGTGGTGTGTCACTTCGAGAGAAACGGCCTAACCGAAAGTCCCAGAACTAGACGCTCTGTGCTGGAGTTCTGTTGTTTTGGCCTACAGACCTCCGGCACAGAGTGTCTCCACTACAGCAAATGTTTTATCCTTGGCTACTGTACCTGGCCGAGCAGGATTCGAGGATGAAACGTCCTTCTCTGCATGCGGCCCCATACTTCTCTGATATACGACCACATGTGGCTGCATGTCATCGAAAATGGCTACGCATGTCAGTGCTGACACATGTGTCATAGGTTTGCCATCACGGCCCTATGAGGTTACTTTCACAGAACTCCCTCTTTTTTTTGTCCACAAAATGTATATTTATCGTCTATCTATCTATCTATCTATCTATCTATCTATCTAGCTATCTATCTATCTATCATCTATCTATCATCTAGAGAGACAGAGAGGGAGAGATATTTAGAGAGAGGTAGACAGAGATATTAAGAGAGACAGACAGAGAAAGAGATTGAAAGAGGGGGAATAAAATTCATTGCCAATGTAGAAAAGAGGAGCATTGCAACCAGATTTATCCTATAAAACATTAAAAAAGAGAAAATACACTTTTCTTTCCAAAGCTAATAATTAAACTAAGGTTATCAGTCTTGCTGTAGAAAAGTGAAAGTACATTTTAAAGCCTGCTTCCTTGAAATGTAAATGTTTTGAAGCTCAAATCCATTTGAAAAATGCAAACATTTTAATTTGCTGATAGAACTAATAATTATCTGCATTGATTTTTTACCCTCTCAATCCTTTCTGTTCCTTTTCCCATATTAATGGCATTACCATCCAGGTAGCTTTCTAAGCTGGGGCACTCTGAGTCCTTCTCAGTTTCCTCCACCCCACCCCTCTCTACTTAGTCACTACATGCTATTGATTCTATGTCTTTGGTTCTACTGCCATTCCTTTTGTTTGTGTCTCATTTCCCTCTTGGTCCATAGTAATTGCTTACTTAGTCTTTCACAGGTTTTTCCCCCAACAAACATTTATAGAATATTCACTGCTATGTGGCACCTATTTACTACAATTCACCACAATTTCATCATATTTGAGCTCAAGATCCTTCACTCTGCTATATATTTGATATCTCCATTTGGCTCTCTTGTCAGTCTTTTACACTTAACTTATCCAAAGCAGAACTCAGAATTCACTCTTTCTAAATCCCCAGTCTTCAAACTGGTTTCTCTCTCATGTCACCCTTTTTCAATAATAGAACTGTCAGTCCTCCAGTCGCTCAAATGATGAACCTCAGAATCATCTTTGATGCATCCCTTGTTCACTCCTCCACATCCAATCTTTCAGCAAGACCTACTGATTGGGCTTCCAACATCTATTTTGAATCAGTCACTTCTCTTCATCTCTGAATCAGAACCTCTGGTTCACATCCAAGTACTGTCACTTACTAACTACGTGCCCTTGGGTAATTAATGTCTGGAAGGCTTGGTTTCAAATACAAAACCAGATTTTTAAAATACAAAAATAGGTATTATTAAATAATTCTAAAGTATGCATTTACTTATTAAGAACCAAAATCTGACTAAGAAAAAATGTGTACTGATTTGGCCTTTTTATCTCTCTCAAACTGATTTATTTTGACAGGGGAAAAGGAGAGTTAGTAGATTCTCAGTGGGAGTGGTATTAATACCTAGGCGGGTATTTGGGCTTCTCATAATGATGAGGAGTCTTGACTGGCATTTATTTGGTGATTGCAATGATAGAATTGTCTTGCCTCCATGTTGACTTTCAAATATTCTACTACTTTCATAAATTGAATTAGGCTTGATGTGCAGTAGGATTAAAGTTGTTTTTCTTTTTGAGATATATTATAAAGAGTATTTGACCTGACATTTAAAAAAAGAAAACTCTAACTCATTTATAAAAATCATGTTTCTCTGTTTTCTTCCTTCCAAAAATCTGTAATTGGTCATCTCTGCTTCATTTAAGATTATTTCCTTCCTTTTTAAAATTTTTCTTTTTTTATTGATTTTAGAAAGAGGAAAAAGATTAGCTTGTTGTTTCTTGTATGTACCCTGACCAAGGATTGAACCACCAACCTTGGTGTATAACTGAGCTACCTGGCCAGGGCATTATTTTTTAATACAGTCCTCCCTTACTATATTGCAGTTCACTTTTCATGGTCTCATTGTATCACAGAATTTAAAATTGTATATATATAAATTTGTATCATGGATTTTTTGCAATATTGTGGGATTTTGTGGGATATAGGTATTTTTATATATTTATTATTTTAATTATTTTTTTCCAGTAAAATAAGCAAAATAAGTGTGGGAAAGGTTAATAACAGCGTGGGAAAGGTTTATAAGAGTGTGGGAGGTTTATAAAGCCTTAAAATATATGCAAATAATAAAATAAATATAAGGTCGCTACTTCGTGGATTTTTGCCTATCACAGGGGATTCTGGAATCTAAACCTCGCGATAGATAATGGACCACTGTATATGTATATTTGTAAGTCTATTCTTAGTTATTCTACCATTATTTTTAATTCTAGTATCCACTAACACCTCTGCTCTTTTAATTTATTTTTGTAAGGTATGGCTTCTGAACTTCTCTTATATTCAAACAAGATATTTGAGAGATAAGCATTTCTCTATTTTATGTTGTCTTCTGTAGTTAGGCATGAGCATTTACATGTAAAAATCCACAGTATTATATTATTAGTTACTTTTTAGTAGATTATTTACATTACAATTAGGACATTATGTTAATTTTTGCAAAATTACGTGTATAGGTCGGTTCGATTATCTGTCCCATTTAATTTGGATTATTAAAGAGATTATTTCAAAATATTTGCTCAACAAAAACAAGTGATGCGTCTAATGGGGTTGAGCCTCTGATTTAGGTGCAAACAGCCCCTGAGAAAAAGTCATAGCAGAGCTGAAAGGACTGACAGACAAAAAGGACACAGTTCAGTTGAGTAAAATGCAAATTGTGTGAACATAATGACTGAGGTTATAACAGGGCAGCAGAAGACCCAGCAGAACTCAAAACCTACACTTGAATCCAGCTGAGCCTAACTGAATAATGGACTTCCACAGACCACATCTCCTTCAGCCAATGCAAAGATACTACATAAACTCCCTTAGCTTAGATCACCCCAGAGAAAGACAAAGAGAAAAGGGAGAGGAGAGGTACCAACTTGAACATCTATTCCAAAAAGACAGAGGTTAACTGAGAAGTTACTAAATTTTATACTTTCCATCTTTCTCTATCTCAGTAAATGGAATCTTAAAGGCCAAGTTTCATTCTGTTATTCTAAAATGAAGAAAGTTATATCGGTCCATATTAAGTTTGTGGATTCATGACTGTAAACTGTTTTCACTATGCATCCTCACCCAAGCCCCCATTGTGTCCTTCCTGGAAAACTGCACTAGCCTCCTAACTGGCTTTTCTGGTTTCTCTCTTTGTAATCCTAATCTATTCTTCATGGAGATGGGGTGAGCCTTTCATATCATTTGAAAGAATTTGGACATATCTTTTCCTTGCTTAAAACTCCCCAGTGGCTACTTTGTGCCCATTATCATGATTCTGAATAATCTGCCCCCTACCACCCTCTCTTACATCCTTTCTTTACCTTGAGCTCACCCAGATCTTTCCCATTCCAGACCTTTGCACTTGTTCTGCTTTGAAAGCTCTTCTCCAGGATGTTTGATGCAGCTGGTTCATCTAATCCTTCAGGGCTCAGCCCCTATGCCTCTGCATAACACATCTTTTCTGACTGCCTCATTCTCACCATCCCTGTCATTTATTTTTTGTTACATGATTCTCCTTATTTACCCTGACAGCACTTGGACTAGTCTCCACTGACATCCCAATTGATAGTAACTATTTTCAGTTGTGTAGACCCCAAACCTTGGCTCCACCCTCTGCTTATATCTCACATTCAACCCACAAGGAAACAGACTGAGGGCTCTGTATTGAAAAAGTGGGCACTCTGACTACTTTCCACCACCTCCTCTGCTACTGCACAGACTTAGTCTGAGTCATTATAATCTCTTGTTTGGTTATGAAATAAGCACCTAACAGGTTTTCCTGTTTCTCTTGTTCCCTCTTATAATCTTTATAGTCCATTCTCAACAAAGCAGTCAAAATGTTCTATTAAAACTGTTTAAATCTTCTAGTGACTACCTATTTCTTCCTGAATACAATTCTTAACATGGCCCACAATGCCTGATCAGGCGGTGGTGCAGTGGATAGAGCGTCGGACTGGGACGCAGAGAGCCCAGGTTCAAAATCTCTGGCTTGAGCATGGGCTCACCAGCTTGAGTGTGAGGTTGCTGGCTTGAGTGTGGGATCATAGACATCACCCCATGGTCGTTGACTTGAGCCCAAAGGTTGCTGGCTTAAAGCCTAAGGTCACTGGCTTGAGCAAGGGGTCACTCATTCTGCTGTAGCCCCCCTGGTCAGGGCGCATATGATAAAGCAATTAATGAAAACTAAAAAGACCAAAGAGCCACAATGAACAATTGATGCTTCTCATCTCCCTCCCTTCCTGTCTGTCTGTCCTTATCTGTCCCTCTCTCTGACTCTGTCTCTGTCAACAACACAAAACAAAACAAAACAAAAAACCATGGCCCATAAGGCCCAACAATTTTACCCTGCTGTAACTTAAACTTTTGAGGAAAAGTAATATTGTCTTTCTTGTTCACTAAAGTATTCCAAGTGTCTAAAAGTACCTGATAACATAAAAGGGGCTCATACATACATTTTTGGATTAAATAAATGAATCTTATTGATTGATTCATTGTTTATTTTTTCATTGTTTATTGAAATGTAACATACATGAGGGCAGGGTCCTCATTGATATTTTTTAATGCTGTTAACAAAGCACGCAGAACTGCATCTGGTATATTGTAAATGCTTGATAACCTCTTGTTGAAGAAATAAGTAAAAATCTACTATGAAAAGATTATTGAAATGCACAAAGCTCCAAAACAAACAAACAAACAAACAAACAAACAAACAATTCAATTAAAAATTGGGGAGAAGACCTGAACAGACACTTCTCCCAAATGGACATACAAATGGCCAAAAGATATACGAAAAAATGCTCATCTTCACTAGCTATTTAAGAAATGCAAATAAAAACTACAATGAGATTCTATCTTATACCTGGTAGATTCATTATTATTTTTTTAATGTTTTTGTCTTTGTTTTTTTACAGAGACAGAGTCAGAGAGAGGGATAGATAGGGACAGACAGACAGGAACGAAGAGAGATGAGAAGCATTAATCATCAGTTTTTTGTTGCCATTGCAACATCTTAGTTGTTCATTGATTGCTTTCTCATATGTACCTAGACCGCGGGCCTTCAGCAGACTGAGTAATCCGTTGCTGGAGCCAGTGACCTTGGGTCCAAGCTGGTGAGCTTTTGCTCAAACCAGATAAGCCTGCGCTCTATCTGGCGACCTCGGGGTCTTGAACCTGGTTCCTTCCACATCCCAGTCTGATGCTCTAGCCACTGTGCCACCACCTGGTCAGGCTCACTATTATTAACAAGTATTGGAGAGGCTGTGGAGAAAAAGAAATCTTCATTCACTGCTGGTATAAATGCAAATTAGAATAACCATTATGGAAGAAAGCATGGTGGTATCTTAAAAATTAAGAAAAGAACTACCATATGACACTGCAATCCTTCTACTGGGTATCTACCTCAAAGACTGGAAAACATTGGTACATAAAGACACATGCAGCCCCACATTCATCGCATCATTATTCAAAGTGGCCATGACATGGAAATAACCAAAGTGTCCCTCGATAGAGTATTGGAGAAAGAAGAAGTGGTACATATATACAATGGAATCCTACTCAGCCATAAGAAATGATGATTTATTGTCATTTCAACAACATGGATGGACCTTGGAAACATTATATTGAGCAAAATAAGTAAATCAGAGAAAGCTAGGAACTGTATAATTTCACACATAGGTAGGATATAAAACTGAGACTCATGGACATATATAAAAGTGAAGTGGTTACCAGGGGGAGGGGCATGTAGGGGAGTACTGGTGGAGGGAATTGGGGGAAGGGTGTAAAGAGGGACAAATATAAGGTGACAGAAAATGATTTGACTTTGGGTGATGGGTATACAACATAGTCAACAGCTCATATGCTATAGAAATGTTTACCTGAAACCTATGTACTCTTATTGATCAACATCACCATGTTAAAGTTAATCTTCTAAATAAATTTAAAAAACTTATTGCATCTGCTTACATTATATTAAGTCAATGAATAAATTATGCATGCAAGTAATATAGTTTCCATTCATCATTCATAGGCAGCTATCTATAGTGAATGAAGAGAGTTATGCAATAAGGCAAAGAAACTGTTTATATGAATAGAACTTCAAGAAAAGCAGTGTGTAGGGTTATAGTTGCCCCAGTGTTACAATCATGTAGTGAACTGGAGCTTATTTAGTATATGTCACATTCTTTCTGCAGTTTGCCCTGCCTATGCAAACTTTTGCTTAACTTCCTTTGGAAAAAGAAAACCACTGCTTTGCTGGTTATTTGCAAAACTGCTTTTTAAAAATTTTTTTTGTTTGCTTACCAAATGAAAAACATCATTTCTGTGTATAAAAGCACTCTGTATTCTTAAAGGAGAGAGTCACACTGCCAATCACTTATATAATCTATTTTGTTTCTCTTCTGTATTGAAGGGCATTTATATCTATATATTCCTGTGTGCAAATGTAGGGAATCCAAAACTGTTCTTCTCTGAGATCGTTGGATTGTTAATCTCTCCAGGGTTTCCTCCACCTGCTCAGAGGCAGTTTCTGGCACCAAAGGGAAAATGGAGAAGTTGAGATGCAATTTTATCTCCCAATTGAACTTGATTAAATGGGGACTGTTCTAATCAAAAGTTTAAATCCTAGGGGAGTGCAATGTTGTTAATAGGTTTGAGAATATTTGAGAAGAACAGAAAGAAAGAGTGCTGAAGTTAAGGCAGAGAAAGAATCTGGCAAGAAAATAATTGTACTAAAGCTTATTAAGGCATAAAATTAGGTGAACAAATTGCTTCACAGATAGTGTTAAGCTCATTGCTAGTCTGGCAAAGGAAGTAGAAGATAGCTCTTTGAAAACATTTTTATTATTTTAATAATTTGTGTAGGAATTGTAGTAGCTGCAATCTGTTAGCCAGAAACAATTGCCAGTTGGTGTCATTTTGGAGTAACTATCGTAGGCTGAATGCAAACATGTTTTTCCTTTTTACCTGGAGAGCATTCACTTTTAGAAAATTTCTATTTATTTTTACCTGAATGTGAGGTCTGCCCTTGTAGATAAGAAAGCCTGTTAATTGTGTGATTTTAGAGCTCTGGTTAGTTACACACCAAGTTCTACAAATATGATAGGGAGACCACTCTTGGTACAATGTTTATACTACCAAAGTTATTCATCATTAAAAACAAGTTCTGGGGTCCATGACTGAGCTGTGTCATTACTTGAGTCTATGCATTGTTTTCCTTGTGGTTACCTCAAGGAAATGGTGACACTTCATTAGGTATTTTACTGAAAGCAAATAGAGATCTTCTGGAATAATGTTCCTTGAAGAGGGTTAAAGGTGCACTATTTACGGAAACATTTTATTATCAACATAGCTGTTAATGTTTTCTTCTGAAATTCTCCTAAATAATGTCGCTTTTAAAAATCATTTATTTTTTTAGGTAAGAGGAGGGGAGATAGCGAGACAGACTCCGGCATGCATCCTTACCGGGATCCAGCCAGCAGGCCCATCATGGGCTGATGCCTGAGTACTGAGCTATTTTTAGCACCTGAAGCTGAAGCTCCAACAGGAGCTATCCTCAGCACCTGGTGCCATGCTTGAACCAATTGAGCCACTGCCTGCAGGAGGGGCAAAGGGAGACAATCGGGAGAAGGGAGGGAGTAGTAGAAGATGGTTGCTCCTCCTGTGTGCCCTGACTGAAAATCAAACCTGGGACATTCATATGCCAGACCATGCTCAATCCACTGAGCCACTGGCCAGGGCAAATAATTTCTTTTAATAATGATGTAATCATGTTAAATTTCATGGTCTTTCCAGTTTATCTGGAAACTCACTGACTGGGTCCAAAATACTGCAGGATGTAGAAATTGCTCAGCTTTGTCTTAATGCCAAAAAGAGAAGAATTTAATTGTTCTATTGCAATTCCATTGTATCTTTGTGCCTCTTGACTCAAAGGGTCTGCCAGAGGGGAGAGAGGATGCTGTTATTGATGTTCACTATTTGAATGTATTTCAGGAATATTAGTGGTTTCTAATCCTAGCTCTGCTTTCACTTAGCTTTCCTTGGTTCAGATTCCTCATCTCTGAAATGGAATATTAGGCTCTTCTTACCTCCTTAGGCTGTTTTGAGGAGCAGATGAGATAATGGCTAGGAAAGTGCTTTCTGCTATACCACTTGACACCAGCACACAGATTATACATTTGTGTAGCTAATGAGTTTATATTTATCCCTATATTAGGTGATTTAATAGAAAATGAGAAGCATTTCAGATAGTGATAAAAATATAATTTTTACTTTTCTAAAGCAATGTGTGTGTGTATATATATTTATTTTTATTTTTGTATTTTTCTGAAGTTAGAAGCAGGGTGGCAGAGAGACAGACTCTCACATGCACCTGACCAGGATCCACCTGGCATACCAACCAGGGGGCGATTTTCTGCCCATCTGGGGTTTGGCTCCTTTGTGGCTGGAGCCATTCTAGCACCCGAGACAGAGGCCATGGAGCCATCCTCAGTGCCGGGGCCAACTTTGCTCCAGTACAGCCTTGGCTGCGGGAGGGGAAGAGAGAGATAGAGAGAAAAGAGACAGGGAAGAGTGGAGAAGCAGATGGGCACTCCTCCTGTGTGCCCTGGCCAGGAATCAAACCCAGGACTTCCACACACCAGGCTGATGCTCTACTGCTGAGCCAACCAGCCAGGGACAGAAATGTTTATATTTTAAAATAAGAACATAATTAACTAGAACTAGATGCAGTCAGAAAACAATTGTTGGGTTTTATTGAGTTTTGGGTTTTATCTCAATTTCTTGCATGAGAAATTGATGTAGTGCTTTAATAGAATTTAAAACTTTGAATGAAATTAAAAGAATCGAGTGAGCTTTAGAAGCTGATTCATCTTACCTAACACCTTCTTAATATAGGTCATACAGTATTAAGAAGGGCACTGTTTGTGGTTGCTTACAGAGTTGAAATGAAGAAAAGAACCAGAGGAGGGAAGCTTTGTTGAGATGAATCTCATCTGCCTAGATAAATAAAGCCTTAGCATCCTTGAAACAGATCTGGATCCTAACTGATGGCAGTGAAGGGGACAATTAAACAGATGGAAGGGAAAACATCAGAACAGTGTCTCAGGAAGATGAATACCTCATAGATTTATAAGGAGGCTGGGTGGGAATGTTGGCAGATATGAAGGCAGGGAAAGCCAGGTGTGGACAGTGGGACTGTCAGGGTAGCCAGAAGGGACAAGCTGGCATGGGCCATGGGATCAAACTACATTGTCTTGACCTTCAATACACTGCTGCTCTCCATTTGGGTCAAACAAGATCAGGAATTTACTCCAATTTGATGGTATCTCCATCCATTATCTGAACAACAGAAATTTTTATTATAAAGATTTGATTCTCAGTTAAATGCAAAATTTGTATGTATGTTTGAAAAATAAAGTTTAAAAAAATATCTGCACATAAACAAGAGCTTATTTATGTTAAGAAATACAGGTAAGTGTAGGTCTTATCGTTCACATGGGGGAAAAGGATGAGTCTTGCCCATTTCTGAGCTCAATGTGTATTATTAGGATGAATTTTAGGAGGTGATTCCTAAACTCCCCTTACTCTCTAACTACTGCATGGTTGTGGGAAGGACTGTCTGGTGCTGGAAGAAATGAAGTGCGCATTGAATATAGAACCTGATTGATATACAGTAGGCGCCTAATGGATAATGGTGTCTCACCATGAATAGATGCTGGTTGGATTAGTTAAAGGAAGGACTAGAATAAAACTGGAGCACCAGTTAGAATGTCTTGGGTAGAAATTAAAAGCAGTCTGGAGCCAATTTCCCCTGATGACAAGAACAAGTATACTCTGTGGAGTCCTGTTTAGGTGAATCCGCCCAGCGGTGTGCCGGCCAGATTTCTCTCCACTTTCAGATTCAGAAAGCTGCCTATTAGAGATCTCAGATCTGCGCCAGCGACGCTCTTCTCCGGGCCTCTCCTTGCTCCACCTTTGCCTTTTTTTCCAAATCTCTCTTCGCTTGAGGCAGAAGGGATTCCCGTCGCCAGCTGCCTCTTCGAGCCCCGCGGAGCAGCGGACTCCTCCCCTGGAAACTCCTCCGGGGCTGGGGAAGGCTTCGGCGCATGCTCCGTACCTACGGCAGGTTTTTGCTGCGGGTAGCAGGGCTCCTGTTACACCGGCTGGCGGGTTGTGGCGGTGCCAGCCAGTGTGTTGCGAGTGTGTCTGCGTGCCCGCGCCTGGGCGGACCGACACGGAGCATCAGTGCGACTCTCCGGGATAGGGAGCTCCGCACCAGCGCCTCGTCCGCAGCGTCTGCGGGGGCTCTCTGCAAACTTGCTGGGGGCGCCGTCCGCCCTCGCGGCTCCCGCGTCTGGCGTCTCCGGACCTCAGGGCAAAGGCTCCCAGCGCGTGTGCGGGGCGCGGTGCCCGCGGCCGGCCGGGGCTGCGGGGTCGGGCCGCGCCTTCGCCCTTGGCAGGCGCCTGGCGAGCTCGCCTCATGCAGCCCCCGCGGTCGCGGCCGCCGCTGCTCCACTGCCCGGCTGCCAGGGGCAGGTCCAGGACCGGAGCCGCTCTACTCTGCGCCTGAGCGCGGGCGGCGGGCTGCCTCGAGTAGCCTGAGAGCGTGCCCGGCGCCCCGGCTGGAGCAGCTAGGGGGTCGAGCCGGGCGCTCCCGGGAGCGCTGGGCGCCCCACACCGCAGCTGCAACCGCACGCGCGGACGCCCGCCTACCCGCTCGGTCCGAAGGCCCGGCTCTGCTAGTCTCGAGTGCGGGAGTGCCGCGGGGCCGCCAGCCAGCCGGACGTCTCGGCGTCAGGGGCATGGAGGAGCGGCGGGCTCGGAGCCGCGCCCCTCAGTCCCCGAAACTTCCGAGCGGGCTCCCGTCTGCGCCGCAGCCGCCGCCGCTTTGCCTGCCGGCCTGAGAGCGGGACCATGGATGAAAGGTTCAACAAGTGGCTGCTGACGCCAGTGCTCACTCTCCTCTTCGTGGTCATCATGTACCAGTACGTGTCCCCCTCCTGCACCAGCTCCTGCGCCAACTTCGGGGAGCAGCCCCGCGCGAGGGAGGCCGGCCAGCCTGCCGCCCCCAGTCCCGCCCGCCGGGCACAGGCGCGGCTCGATGATTGGGAGCGGCGGTCCCAGCTGCCCCTACCACCCCGGGGACCGCCCGAGGGGCCTCGGGGGGCCGTGACGCCCGAAGGCGAGGACGAGGAGCCCGGGGACGCGGGGGAGGAAGAGGAAGAGGGAGAGGAGGAAGAAGAGCCGGATCCCGAGGCTCCCGACAACGGCTCCCTGCCCAGGTTCGTGCCGAGATTTAACTTCACCCTGAAGGACCTGACCCGGTTCGTGGATTTCAATATCAAAGGGCGCGATGTGATCGTGTTCCTGCACATCCAGAAGACCGGGGGCACCACGTTCGGCCGGCACCTGGTGAAGAACATCCGGCTAGAGCAGCCTTGTAGCTGTAAAACGGGCCAGAAGAAGTGCACCTGCCACAGGCCCGGCAAGAAAGAGACGTGGCTCTTTTCCCGCTTCTCCACCGGCTGGAGCTGCGGGCTGCACGCCGACTGGACGGAGCTCACCAACTGTGTGCCAGCCATCATGGAGAAGAAAGACTTTCCTCGCAATCACAGCCACACGAGGTACTGTCCCCTGCCCCATCTGGCTTCCTGCCACCTCTCCCGCCCTTCTCTCCTCAGTCCCGACTCCCCGCCGCCCTGCGCTGCCTGGCCGGGATTGGTAGTTCCCCAGCGTCTTCTAGCCGTTGGGGCAGAGGCTTTGGGAGGGGATAAGAAACCTCTGAACAGTGCTTTGGTCTTGAATTGTGTCCTCTTTCCGCCCCCATCGCTCCCCACCCCCTTTCACCTTCAGAGGCGTCCGGAGCCGTCGTGTCTGTCCTTCTTTGTGCCTAGCATGGTCTGGCGTCCCTTGGAACAGATGCTCGTAAAACCTTGAAATGGCAAGGAGGCCCGAGTTAGATGAGCGAGGGAGAATCTTGTACATAAGTTCTGTGAGTGGAAATCCAGTAAAAGGCGAGGAGTGGAGAGTAAAGAGGAAGGGCAGTTTTCCAGGCATTGTGAAGCTGAAGATGAGTCGAACTCCTCTGTATGTGGCTCTTGGGTGGCTGCTGTCCAGCTCAGGAAACAATCCTGTTGATGGCACTTTGAAGATGCGTGTTCAAATTCCTGCTCTACCTTGATAACCTTAATTCTGGAGATGGTTTTTGTTGCTGAGCCATGCCAGGGGTTTGACTCATGTTTGTTCTCAGCAAGATTTTCACATTCCCGTAGGCCAGTCCATCAACTCTTTCCAAAAGTATTTGTTAAGTGCCTACTGTCTGCCTGGCAACGTGCTACAAAGATATAATAAGTAAACTCCCTTTCAGGATAGAATGCCACCCCCAAATAGAAATACAGCTAAGAATTAGGGAATATGACATCTTAATAGCTAATGAAACTGGTTACATTATTAACATCCTTTGAGAGAAACATGGGCTTAGGAATTTGGTTGACTGTTCTTTCTGCCCATTGCAATTTGAAGATTAATCTGACATGCTTGCCCAAGGGACTAAAATATTAAAAGCTCGGAACACTAGTTTATTAAAGTTTTTATCTCAAAGGTTTCAAACAATTTGGTGTAAGGAGCTAGGAATTTAAAAACTCAAGCTCAATATGTTGGTATCAGTTTTTGCATTTGACATTATGGAAAAGCTTCATTTACTGGCAGCTACCCAGATTCTGGAATTCACCATCACTGAAGCATCTAATTCTACTTCATTTTTCCAAGAATGAAGCAAAATTTCATTATGGAATTTTTTTACTCTGCGCCTTTCATGGGTTTAATGGAAATTGGTTAGCATGAAAACTGGTTAGACTTGGAATGAAGGCATTAAACTTCCTCAGTATAGTTTAAGGACTTTTTACTTTTAAATATTTCTAATTATGTGTTATTTCAAATCCTTCCCCTCTATTTCAGTTTAAAATAAATTTTCAATTAATTATTACTTCCAGACTTTGTAACAACCAAGACTATTATTTCAGTGTGAAGGGAACTCTGCTACATTTTACCCCAAATTATGCTTTTGGGATTTTGACCTCTATGTATTAATTCCTGAAGGACCCCAAAGAGTTTGTTAGGCTAATTCCCAGCTTCCATTTCACCAAAAACTATATACACTTTGACCATCACACAGAAACATCTAATGTCCCTGGAATAGGTTTCAGCATTATTTTCTACCAATGCATCCAAAAGTCTTAGTGAATAGATGAAGGTTTTGGAGGAATTAGAGATTATGGAATCTAAAAGTAATGGGATTTTTGCTTAATGATGAAACAATGCTGCTGCTATAGATCCAGCATAGATTATAGCCATAAGATCTCACTTCTAAAGGGAATACCCAACATCTCTATACTCTGTGTTGTAGGAAAATTCCACCTTGGCTATTCTAACATATGGTTTCTATTGCATAGTCAAATGCTTTTCTTTGATTAGCAATGGGACATGAACATTTATTTCTTCCTGATTCACAAGTTATCAGACAATTCCCTTGCACTGGCTCACTTTATTTTAATTTTAGTGGTAGTATATATTTTTTTTGGTGGCACTTTTTATAGTCTTTCTTCTTTTTCTTTCTCACCCTTCCCTCCCCTTCCTGATATTCTCAATTAGTTTTCTTTTCCAGATGCTGAAGGAAAGAATAGTTGTGGTTTATGTAAGATGCCCTGCATAAAAAGCTATAGAGAAAAAATGGAAGAGTTGTTCAATAGCATCTTCCTCACATAGAACACTGAGTCTCTGTGATGGGAATGTCTGTGTATGGCATTCTACAGTCAATTAGGTTAGTTTGGATAATGGAGGATACATTTTCACAATACAAAATGGCAGATAATCTATTGCTACAAAATTGGAACAAAGTTCTTCAAATAGACTGACTCAAAGCAAAATCAAGAAGTAGATCATGTAGGTGATTTTAGTTCCTTAGTCTCTTTGCTTTTGGTACCCCCTACCTGGAGCTCCCCCGGCCCCCATTTCTCACAGGGATCAGTACTGTTGTGAGTCATTACATTACATTACATACTGACTCATGTAATGGCTCAGTGCAAGGATTCTGGAGTCTGATGGATATAGCTCTTTGCTTACTAGCTATAGAAACAGGAATAAGTTACTCATTTTGAACGTCAGGTTTTTTATCTTAAAAGCGTAAGTGATTATTAGTACTTCTCTCACAGAGGTGTTATGATAACTAAGTGAGAAAATGCATGCAAAGTGTATAATGTGCTGGTATAAAGTACTTAATATGCAGGTATGTAAGTATTATTATAAAGACATGGATTGTTAACTGTAATAAGAATATTTTCCCTAACAAGGTCTTCTTTCACAGAAAGATCTGAGATCAGTTCCATAGAGCCACTTAGTATAAATGGTTTACAGTAATTTATAGAGATATCATTTTATGATGTTTATATTGAGACAGAATTCTAAGTTTAAAACATCAGAAATAAATGAAAAATTAGGGACATTTGGGCATCAGGCAGACATTGCAGGGGACAGGATAGGAAACAAGGATTGGGGGGTATACAATGTAATTGGGAGTATCTTCTGTTGGTGACAAGAAACATTGTGTGGAATGACTGAGTGGAGATGAGAAGTGGGAAGCCAACTCTAAAAGCAGATGCATCATGGAGTTGAAGGAGCCATCATAGGGATTATAAGACCCAGGGAGGAGAAAGGCTTGGTGGCTGGTGAATTCAGCACAGAGGGCCTTTCTGACCACAGAAATTGGTTAGAATAGTATAAGAATCTGATGAGCTCTTTTATCATTCACTGATGATTGGTTCCCGTTATTTCTTTTGCTTTTTTTTCAGTTATGTATATATTTTTTCACTGTATGTTTTCTCCCTAAGCATACCTAGGTCTTTAGAAGACTGTTCTTTACCATTGTTGAGTATGGATAGAATAACATTTTATGGCTAAAAGAAGACTGAAGAGATAATCTAGTTCCATCATTTATATGGTGAATGGGTAATCTAATCTTAAGAGGGTGAAATCATATGCCTAAGTATTTCCCAGGGGACTCACATCTTCATTTTAGTAATCTACATTCAATGTTTTTCATACTGTTTGCTATGACAAGTATAGTGGAGGGTGTCTTATGTTACCTTCTACGTGCCAGACACTATGATAGTTCTAGGAATACAGTTTTGGACAAACAGTGTCAGCCCTATGAGCTTAGGCTCTTAAGAAAAATAGACCTTAATCTTCTTTGGTAAGTATTATTATTCTCATTCTTAAATAATGCTGGAAAAATATTTTATCCAAACTTTGTAGGGTGGAATGGCAATTTTTCTCTTTTGTGGCCTGTATTCTATTGGTCATGTTAGAATGGTTGGAAACATAAATATTGTATCATATAGGACCCTCTGTCCTGCAAATGCTACAAGCCTAACTCAAACTCAGTTCAGTCAGAGGGTAATTACTGGCTTAATAATCAGATCATAGGAAAGGTAGCGGTAGAGTTAGTTTCAAGAATGACTGGAATTGGAGATTTGGGGTCTTTCTCCTTATACTCTTTTGCATATTGACCTCATTCTGTCAAATTGGCTTATTCCATGTAATGAGTAGGTGGCTATCATATCTAATACCTCCATAAACGTAAAGGAAAGCAAGTCCTCTCTGAATTCCAGTTTGGAACTTTGGGGGAATGACTCTAGTTAGTCCAGGTTGGAACTTGTGACTATTCTTTCAGGTAATCAGTGTGGCCAAAGAGATGAGGTTCTCTGATCCACCTTGTGTCACAGATATACCCCATGACTGGTGTGTGTATGTGTGATTATAAGAAGGGCAGCTAACATAGACATGACTCTTGAGTGGATGGACCATTGGGTTCTAGACTTCTTAGACATTCTTTTCAGTTGTGTCAATTTTAGGTGTAAATAAATGAGAAATAAATGAACCTTCAGATCTGTTTTCTGCATTTTATTTAGGGAAAAGTTTAAGTCAAACTATAGCTCCAATTTGTTTGCAGCATCTGTGAACCATTCCATATGAGGAATAATTGAAGGAACTGATAATATTTAATAGGGGAGAGGGGAAAAATAAAGAGAGACATAAAAGTTGCCTTTAAATTCTCAATGGAGGAAGATGTGGAAGATGGAGGAGACTTGTTCTATATTTTTCCAAAGGACAGAACTAGGATAAGTCAGAAAGAAGTGATGGGATAAGGGTTTCAACTCAGAGTAAGAAGAACTTTATACAATTTGTAACTGTCTAAAATGAGAATGAACTCCTTTGTGGTGGCATGTTCCATAGCAATGAAAACTTTAGATTGACTACTGATGTAATAAAAGGAAATCCTTTCTGGGGAAGAGCCCAAGCTTGATGGCCTTTTATTTTAAGTTTTGCATTATAATCTAAGCTGAATTCAGGGTATTTTTCTCCTCCCCTTTTCTGCCTCATGCAGAGAAACCAAAGCCAAACAAATAAACAAACAAACAAAATAGATAAATAAAAAAGAGGAAAGAAAAGGAGTATAAATGAACGAGACAGTTCTCCATCATTTGTAAATATTTCTACCAAGAAAATTTTTAATCAAACACAGTCTGATGGTATAGACTGGTTTGTACATTCAGGGCCAAGAGCAACAAATCCATCTTGTGTACTAGAATGTCTGCTTCTTAGTAATAAGTAAGAAAAAGTAAGATGAGAAAATATAAAACAACTTGCCACAAAAAACCATAAGCACTTTGAGACATCATCTGGTTATTGTTTTTCCTGTAGACAGCAGACTAAAATATATAAGGAGCCTGCAGAGCTCTGTTTCAAAGGTAATCTAGAATATCATGGCCCATACTGCTTTGTAAAGCATAATCTTTTTGATGTCTCTTCTAATTAGAAATGTTAAACTGCAAGGGTTGGCTTGACCTATGGTGGCACAGTGGATAATGCGTTGACCTGGAACACTGAGGTTACCTCTTTAAAACCCTGGGCTTTCCTGGTCAAGGCACATATGGGAGTTGATGTAGCCTGCTTCTTCCCCACTTCTCTCTAAAATTAATAAATAAAAATCTTTAAAAACAAAACAAAAAAACTGCAAGAGTTAATTTTTACCAGGAAGTTTGTGTGCAGTATAAAATTCAGGAGATAGGAGATTGTTTTGTCTATATGCCATGTTAACTTATATGTTCATTTCAGGGTTTCTTCTTAATGTCTTGTTTCTGGTTCAAACCACCAATATTTGCTATAAATAGGAGGTTGAATTAAATTCATTCAGTTTTTTTGAGTTGTGGTTATAAGGCTGAAAGTGGTAAATGGTAATAGATGATTTATTTTTCTGCCTTTTTCTAGCTGGTTACCTTGGGATTTTTGAAAGGATTGATTTTAGGGAAATATAAATGTTTATGTAATAATTGGAAGCTAGGTTAATTTAGCCACTGACAATGTGAATTTGCTTAATCTTGAACTCATATATTATTATTCTCCTAGCTAATTATTATCATCTCATTTTGACTAAGGACAATCAGAGGCTTATAGCATTTGAAAGTTATTTATGTTTGATAATGAATTAAACAGGTTTAATTGAGACCTGCAAATCCTAATGTGATTTTAAGAGTCATGAAATAAATTCATTATTGGGCCAAGAAATAGGTTTAGTATGAAAACAATTAAATGGGGAACCCAAATTAGTATTTTGTAGTAATCATTTATCTTATTTTTTAGTTTGTTAAATTATAGATATCATGTATTTGTTCTCTGTTGGTTTTAATTGGCTGAAACAACTTTATTTTAATTATAGCTAAGAATTTAACTATATATTGGGAAGTGTACTAAACATTTTACTTAGACAATGTTATTTGTTTATATCTTTCTCTAGCAAATATAGTTGCACAGTAAAACACATGTAGAGTTTCCAGCACAGGGACTGACCTATAGAAGATGCTTAGTAAATGTCAGCTAAAAATATATCGTATGTTCTAGATTACCTGGTAAAAATATCAGCATAATTTGACAAGATGATGGTTTTTTTAAAGACAAAATTGTCAAACGTTTGGTATCCTGACTTTCTTATTTCAGGTGCAAATTCTTAAGTCTAATATAAATTGTTCATAGTTGTCTTCCATAATTAATAACATATCAACTCCCCTGATTCTCTCAAAGAGGAGTAGAAGTAAGTATAGAGGCCAGGGCTTATTGGAACATTTGAGGAGGTTTCTCTATTGTCACAAATCACAAATTCATGGGTTTGCCTCATGGGAAGGTTAATCTCATCATTCAGTTTTACTTTGGGAAAAATACCCTTAATGGAGAGGATAGCAACTTCGATGTAGAATGGGAAGATAAAAAAGTATAAATAATGTGGACTGTGGATTATTCTTGGTCAAAATTCGAGGGTCGAGGTGGTTGTGGCTAGTGATTGTGGTATTGGAGAGCAAAGGGAGGAGACCCTGAGTTAGGAGAAAAAGTCTTCAAGAGAAATTGGAAGACATCAATGACAAACTTATCACCCACTGAGAATTGTGCTGATGCTCAGTTTGTGAATGTAATTAGGATAATGTTTAAGAGTGTGCACTGTGAAGTCAAACTATCTAGAGTTTAATTTGGCTCAAACACTTACTGTCATTTAACGCTGAATAAGTCAGTTACCTCTACCTTCATACTTCAATTTTCTTTCTGGAAAATGGGAGGAATAGCACTCATGGTGAAAGCCACAGACCCTGACACATAGAAGAGTTAGCTGTTATTTTCTCACTGAACTCATATGTTTGTGCTATTTTGTGTAAAATCAAAAATGATAAACCTGTACTATTCTTTTGGAGTCTGGAACTTTTCATCCTGCATGATGCAAAAATGAATTTGCAAGCTTTTAAAGCCATGAATGATAAAAGTAAATGTTAATTCTTAAGATATCATGAATACTCAATGGGCGCTTAGTGAATATTGTTGAATGGAAACTTGTGGTTTTTTCTTTAGCATATCACTTTATTTTTTTAATGGGAAATTAATGAAACAGCAACAAAAAATGTTTAAGCACACACAACTAAATTAATAAATGAAGCAATCCTGCAGTGAAGTTGAATTAGTTGCCTGTGGGCACATAAATATTTGTAGTTCATTGCTCTTATTAATATCTTACTGTGCTTTTATTGCTAAGTATTGTGTTATTTGTTGTCAGAACCTTGTATTTAACACTGTATGTTCATGGTCGCTCCTGCCTTCCAGTTTCTTTATAAACATAAGGGGGAAGAAATGCTAACTACCTGGATGTCCTCCAAATTTATTTGTTAAATTTTACTGAGTATTTCTTTCAAAGAATTCAAGGTTATAGATGTATGACTGTAAACCTGGATGATAGCTTCTATATTTTGTGGACTTTAATTAGGAATTTATAGAATTTTATAGGTTTACTTCAAAAGTGAAAGCATAGAGCTAGAAAGAAGCATAAACATGACTTTAAAGATAGATATGCAGTAACTTAACCTGTGTGTGAAAATTTCAAGGTAAGATCAGTATAATACAGTAAAGAACAACGTGGCATGCCAAGGAAGAGAGAACAGACACTGAATGCGGAGTGTAAATTAGAAGGATGCTACAGAGGAGGGAGAGAAGAAGGACAAAAGTAGTCAAGGTGAAGAATGAAATCCTAAAAGAACTGAAACAAAAAGAAAGTAATAATGAAAGTAGAGGCTAGATATTTATTTTGTATGCAATGTTTGTCTCCTTAGTACATTTATGGGAAGTAATCAACTACTAGGAGGCTATCTGACTTGGAGCATTGGTTTACTTAAATGTTGCTGATGCTTTTTTATTTATTTATACATTCGTTTTCTATACCAATTTGCTATTTATCGGTAGCCGTCTTAGTTAGGGTCCTGGCAGTAAGCAGAGGCACACTCAGGTATTGCGAAGGACAAGTTACAGAAGTATGGGGAAGGGGTGGTCAGGCACCAGTGTTGAACCTGAGGTACCTTGCAACCAGGAGGAAGAAGGGGAAACTGTTAACTGTGTTTTGGTTAGATGCAGAGGGAGAGAACCATGTTGTCAACATCCATTGTCTGCTGGAGCCTGACAGCAGCTACAATCTCCAGGGTAGGAAGGGCTTCCCCATAGGAGCTGTTTGTAGAAAGCAGCAACTTCCATAAGTATGGGCTGAAGCACAGAGAAAGGCATAGGAGGGAGACTATCTGGACCACTTTCACCTCCTATCTGTCTATCTCCTTCCATTGTCTTACATCGGCTGAACCCACCTGGAAGGAAGCTAAAGTACTAGAGAGATAGTTGGTATGTTCCATGCCTTAAACAAGGCAGAAAAAGATGGAGAATTAATTTGGGGCTATGGGAGTGGGAGTGATGGAAATGCAGAATAACTAGCACAGTGCCTTAAAACAGTTTGAAATTTCTTCTAGTTAATTTTATGAATACCCTGTTCAGTTCTACAAAGGAGATCAAGAACAAATGCTCTTTCTTTTAGTACCTGTACAACCTGTTTTCTCTATGCACTGTTAGTCTCCACCTAAAGAATGGTGAATGCAGCAAGGGACACTCAGCTAGAGAGCAGTCACCGTAGACAAGTGACGTTTTGCTGAGTAATAGAAGTCATGCTAAATTTGGGTGTTTTGTCATATTAGTACCCCAGAGTTAGCTGGTAATAGTGACAGATTTGGGCAGTTAGAGCTGTATTATGATGCATAATATACAACACACACTTGATATTACATTTGTGTATAGTATTTTATGAACTTGAAGTTATATAACAACATTACTTAAGGTATGACAAAATAGTTTGCAAAACTGGCTGTAGTTTGCCAAAGCGTATTTATGAGATGAGATGATTTCTGTTGCTTGATTTTCTTCCAAGAACTTTAAGAGTAATATTTATGTGGCTTTAAATGTTTTAAGGTAAAAGGTGAGGAAGAGAAGGAATTGTGTTACGTTTGAAGCAATTCTTATGTTTCAGTTTTAAATGACTTTTAAAACACTATTTCCATATTTATTTTGGGGGAGAGATGAAATGCTTGAAAGTATGCATACGTGCAACTCTCCGTGGAAAGCATTATGAACTTGGAATTTCCTAATTTAAGATATTGAGAAAATAGTTATTAAATAAAGTCAATGTCTGAGAAAACTTGACACAGTACTATCAATTCAGGGCTTTATTTTCAAGAGTCAAAATGCCATGAGAAAGACAGAATTGGACATATGTATTTGTAGATGGCATAATAATAGTGCATCATCTGTACCTAGGACATCTACTGAGATTGGTGCATATGTGCTAAATTTATTTCTCCCAGCCACTGGAGAGGATTGAGTTGCTGGGAACAACATCACCCCTGAAGAACATACTAACTTCTGTCCTATTTTACACAACCCCCCGTTTGCACACAATCGTCTTTTGTTTTCTAGGACATGGTTTTGTGGCATGACTAGAGTCAACAATGGTATGTAAACTTGAGGGTCATCTTCGGGCCCTTGCCTCTATGAAAGTTAGTTGCCATGCTAAAACTGCCATAGGAATTGTTTTCTACTGGCTGTGGAAATTATTAGCTCTAAGGAACTTGTACTTCATTCAACTGAATTTGTTTAGTTCACCTACAGAATCTGGGAGAAGTGTCAGAGAAGGTTTTCTTTCTTTCCCACATAGCTTCATTGAGTTTGTCATTGTGCCTCTGTATATGCAATGAAAGACATGGATTAATACAGGTTTATTTCTAATAGTCCTCTTAACAAACATTTTTATCAATAGTTCTATTTTTATTTTTGTATTTTTCTGAAGTGAGAAGTGGGAGGCAGAGTAACAGACTCTCACATGTGCTTCACTGGGATCCACCTGGCATGACAACTAGGGGGCGATGCTCTGCCCGTCTGGGGTGTTGCTCCACTGCAACCAGCGCCATTCTAGTGCCTGAGGCGGGGCCATGTAGCCATCCTCAGCACCCGGACCAACTTTGCTCCAATGGAACCTTGGTTGCGGGAGGGGAAGAGAGAGAGAGAAAGGAAAGGGGGAAGGGTGGAGAAGCAGATGGGTACTTCTCCTGTGTGCCCTGACTGGGAATCAAACCCAGGACTTCCACATGCTGGGCCAATGCTCTACCACTGAGCCAACTGGCCAGGGCCTCAGTAGTTGTACTGATAAATATCAAACATATTGTGTATAAAAACATTGAACAACATGAAAAAATTTAGGAATATTGGAGGTGTCAAGTTTATTCTCTGATGCATTCTTACTCCAAAAATATTTTTCAACTCTCAGGGCCTCATTCTTTGTCTTTTAAATTCAGACTTAAGCCTGTAACACCACCAAAGATAAGTTTCTTTGCTTTGAAAGTTTTATTCTCCAAGTTCCTTATGTGTGCTATAAAGAATAATTAATGTAATGAAAAAATCAATATTGTGTATAAATTATTTAGGCTTTACTATCATTGTAATTTTCTTTTCAACACCTATTGATTTGGCAACAATTCATTTGTTAATTTCTTCCTAATAAGATATTCATTGTATTAGGTGTGTAGTAGTGCTGTCCCTGCACTTTCACAAATAAGTCATGAATTACTAATGATACATGGGACAAGTGAACTTACTAGCGAGTGCTGTGAGATGAAAACTAGGTGAAGGGGAATCATCTGAAATGCTGTCTTATAGATACACTGTGTAACCAGACAACTGCTGAGAACCAAATGAGTAGATTCTTGCAGAATATTAATTTATATTTTAAAATTTTATGTGTATGTACTTTTCCAAAAATGTATGTTTTCTTTTTTAAGTTAGTTTTTAATTCTAAAATTCTCTTTTAGTGGGGGAATTGGAGGTATTCATCTCTAACTACCTGGTAATAGTGCTCTGAATGTGTTGGTTATTAAATGCTGTTCTGACAATTGTCCACTGGATTACTTAAGAGGAGTGGGAAAATTCTGAGATCTTTTGGAAATCCAAAGATTAGAGTGCAAGAAATCAAACTGCCAAAATCATGGAAAAGAGAACTTTTGCATCAGTTAATTTGGACCAGAGAGGCAAAATGGTATCCTGAAAACAGCTCTAAATTTGTGATCAAGTAACCAGGATTTGAATCCAGGCTTCCTCATAGACTTCTTTACTTATTTATTGTGTGGCCTTCTTGCCAAAATTTAAGTTTCTGAAGATGGCAACTGTTTTGTTTCCTTCTGAATTATCAGTGCCTAGAAAGTGCCCAAGAAAGAAAGTAACCATAAATTAACTTACTAACTTATTGGACAATTTGGATAAGAATATTTTTCTTAGCTCCTTTTTTAGAGTTGCCGCATTAAGGAGATGACTGTGAGGGCACTTAGAGAGCATAAAGTACTATACAAATTTAAATTTACATTGCCAGTGAAAAGCATTTTGCTATAAAATGGAAAACAAAGAAAAGTTGGATTTTGGAAATGCAATGGATATATAATTTTTTTTTTTTAATAGGGACAGAGAGAGTGATAGATAGCGACAGACAAACAGGAATGGAGAGAAATGAGAAGCATCAATCATCAGTTTTTTGTTGCCGTTGCGACACCTTAGTTGTTCACTGATTGCTTTCTCATATATGCCTTGACTGCGGGCCTTCAGCAGACCCAGTAACCCCTTTCTGGAGCCAGCGACCTTGGGTCCAAGCTGGTGAGCTTTTGCTCAAACCAGATGAGCCCCTGTTCTTGAGCTGGTGACCTCGGGGTTTTTACCCTGGATCTTCTGCATCCCAGTCCGACGCTCTATCCACTGCGTCATCGTCTGGTCAGGCGGGTATATAATTTTTATAGAGAGTTTCAAATTAGGGAATGATCAAGATGCAATTGAAAAATATACAAAATACACATTCAGCTCAACAACTTGTTAGAGTAATGAGCAGCTCTTTTTAAAACAGGTTTTAATATATCATAAAAGGCTTATCAAAATGCATATATTTTTTTCTTAGACCATCAGAAAATCTCCTTTCCAGGAATCTGGCACAGATCCAGGTACAAAAGTATTTTTTCCATTGCTTTACCTTTTTGAGGAAGTTACTCTAAAATTAATATTTTTAGTTTTATATTCAAAATATTCATATGACAGCTGTAATTTATAGTTATCAGTTAATATGCCCTGAAAGTGAGCTGAGAATGTAACTCTTTTTCATTTAAGTTGATTTAGGATGTGATATTCCACTAAACTATTCACTATATACTTGGTTTTGCAGTTAATTACAAAAAAAGCAAAAAGTTACTTTAGAAAAAAATTCCCAGGGTCTAGGGTTTGCATTACAATAAAGATCTATCAGAGAATAGTTTTGTTGAATACTGAGCTGGTTTTCATATGTGAGGCATGCTGGATCCCTTCCAGGAGAATATACACATTTCTATAGGTGGAGGCCTAAAAGTCCTCGGCTGGGGTGGAGTGTTGTATGAAGTTCAGTAAGCTGGTGGAAAACTATGAAAGGTGTGATGACTGATGGTAGGAGGTGGTGCACAAAAGAGGGGGACATTTTCATTTGTTGAACTCTTTATCTTAACAGCAACTCTATGAGACAATGTAGAAATATCCCAATTTTACAAGTGAAGGATCCGAGTAGGGTGCCATCAGCTGCATTTAACAAAAACCCAAACTTAAATTGGCTGAATAATAAGATATTTTAGATCTGATAACAAGCCCAGAGAGGTCTGATTGATTCTGTGTCTGTAGCACTGTCCAGAAACAAAGTGGCAAAGAATAGAAGTTCTGAAGCCCAGCTGTGGGTTTAAATCCTGACTTTACCACTTATTACTATGTGACCTTGCACAAACTGCAAGAACTCTGCAGGGTTCAGTTTCACAATCTGCAAACAGTGATGAAACCATTTCTACCTAATAATAGTGATGAGGATCTTTATGAGTTAATGCACACAAATATTTAGAAGAATCCCTGAAGCATAGTAAACACTCATTAAATGTTAGCTATCATTATTTTACTTAAGACCCAGGTATTTTCCACATCTCCACTATGCCATTTTGAGCTTGCTGACTTGGGCAATAGGCAGCTTCTTTCATGGTTCCAAGAAGGCTTCAGTTGTTCAACTGGCTGCGAATTTCCTTGTTAAACAGAAGACTAGACCAGAAAGGGTCACATTTTCGTTCCTAAGCCAATCATTGGCAGTGGGAATGGGGCTTCCAGGATTTGTTCTTGAAGATGGGGATAGGATTATTCTTCCTTGAGTGCCATGTGGAAAGCAGAGCAAAATAAAATTTCTCCCAGCAAGAGAAAGGGAGATAGATGTATGTGGGAGAGGCTACTAATAGTTATCTCCATGCTGTTTCAGAGATGCATATCGGATTAAACTGTAAAGCTAACCAGACCTCAACTTCCAAGTTCTAGCCTGTCTATTATTTACATATGCTAAAAGTCTTGTATTTCTGTGATTGGTTAAAGAATTGGGACTATTTTTTAAATTCATTCTTTTGCTGGTTCATTCAACTTCAACATTCATTTCTTGAATGTCTACTATATATTAATCACATACAGTTTCAAGGAAATCAGAGGGAGAAGAAATAGTCATTATTGCTGATGTATTTTGATTGTTTAATCTGCTCTGGGTGAAGTGCCTTATGTATGTAAGTACTTGCATAAAGTAGGTACTGTTATGATCTCCATTATACAGAAGAGAGAATGAAGTTCAGGGATGTTAAGTGACTTACCCATGGTTGTAGAACTGTTTATTGATGTAGGAGTTATATATTTTCATCCAGGTGTATCTGATTTCAGAATTATATTTCTTAATCCCTAGGTTGTGCTGATGTTGTATGTATTTGAAAGCTGTTTGAGCTAGTAGTAAGAATATAGGCAGGAACAAGGCAAGACCAAGGTCAGACCTATGTGGGTTACTATAATAACCTGTTTACTAGTTTTTGTATTTTATGATTTGGTATCTGGGGCCTTGGTGACCCTGGAGGGATCACCTTTCCCAGGATTGGCTAATTTCTGGATAATAAATGAATATGCCTTTCATATGAAAACCAATCAATCCAGAATCCATACCTGTAGCCATGTTCTTTTTCATGCTCTTTTTCCAGGCCACTATTGTCTATGCCCTAATCACCCCTGGGTCAGGTTCCAGACAACTTGGGACAACCCAAACCCCATTGAAATTATTCAAACAAGCCAATCCTAAAACCATGACCCACTTGTTTCTTCTCTTGGCCACCACAGTAAAAAAAGGCTTTTTGCTCACATTTTTTCCTGGTTTCCTCTGTTCCCACATGACTGTCGTGCTTCCCTATCTCACACAGGCATGTGGTATGCTGTGCCTACTGTTTCTAGTTATCTGTGAATATAAAAATACTTCTTCTTTCATGACAGTCATTCACATGTCTACCATGTCTACTTGTCTTAACATACATGATTAAAACAAATCCTGGATATTTTTAAACAGTTATCAGGAATGGAACTGAAACATAGGACAAAGAATCAGAAATATAAAAGTGGGTTCTGAAACAGTTTAGAAACCAGTTTTTAGAATATAGGTGCAAGGTCAGGTTGAGATTAGGTCCAGGGTCAGTGCCCTCACATCCATTGTTAGGATTGTGGGTTGGTTCCAGAGACTGGATTGGGCTAAGTCTTCAAGTTAGATAGTTTCTAAGATATATGAGGACATGGACGTAGAAAGAGAGAGGGAAAGGTTGTAGAATTGTAACACCAAGCAAAACATGAACTAACCAATTCCTTATAATTTAACATTGTTGTAGAAGCACCAGTGGCCTAATGGATAAAGTATTGACCTCCTAAACAGTGTTGTAAAAACATTGACTGGTTGGCAAGAGGGCTATAAAAATACCTAATTTTATTTTGAAGTAATTTCTTTCTGTTGCTAGCTAGCTGGCTAGGTTGATTTATTCATGATTGTACGTAATCCTATACCAGGCATTGGGGAGGATCCAGATTGAGGAGAAGACTATTCCTGGCTCTGAAGGAGTGAAATCCTAGTTATATAAGTCATAGGTAAAATGACTTGAAAATATTTACATGACAATATTTAGGTCAATTCATGGTACTGTAATCAGAACTTTATATAAAAGTTCTGCAGAAGGTATGCTAAAGGAAAGGAAGCGTGTGACTATTGACAAGAATGAAGAAGGCGCATAATAGAGGATTCCAATAGAGATAGGGTGATCCTGGGATGGACTTAAGTCAGTTTCTAGAGGGCCTTGAGAATATGTTGGACTGAGCAAATTATTGACTCAGTATAAAATTTAGAATAACTTAAACAGTGATGGTTTTAGAAATGTGTTAATAAATTCTCTGATACTCTTCAAGAGGTGGAGCTTTATTCAGTGACTTGATTCTAATGAATAGAATACCATCAAAAGGATGAACTGCTACTTCTGAGGTTAGGTTATAAAAGAATTGTGGCTTCTGTGTTGATAATTCTCTCTTTTCTCTCTTCTGGATCCCTTGCTCTGGGTAAAGCTGTGTCTGAGCAGCTGTATGGAAAAGCCCACATAACAAGAAACTGAAGTGAACTTGGCAGGAGATCCTTCAGTTTCCATCTAGTCTTCAGAGACAGTAGCCTTGTGAAAGATTTTGGGTCATGTTTGAATACTAACAGGAGTGATAAAGCAGGGAGGAGTGATTGTAGGAGTGATATTTTTAAGAGGATGAGAGATGATATGGTTACTGAACACAGGATTTCCTGTGTCTCCTTCCTTTTTTGACAGAAATGAAGGTGGAGTATTTGAACACAGATACAATAAGGTTGGAGAATTGATAGTTGAAAGATGAGGTCATTCTAATTTGATTGCATCTTTATGAACTATGAAGCAGGGTCATTAGCTAAGAGTGGAGAGGAGAGGAAACAATGTTGGAAATTTGAAGAGAGCAGAGAAGGTGTGAATAATTATCTCAGAAGTTGGGAAAACAAACTTCCTAGGGAAGTAAGTCTTTTGGCAGTAGTGAGTGCTGTTTTTAGGCCTGTGATTTGAGGCCAGTTCAGTTAGCGTGGTTCTAATTTTCTACAGCAACATTAAGCTGCTCTGACAGAGGCATGGCATTGGTACACAGCTGTATTCAACCATAATTTGGGTTTTACCAAGAGAGGAGCAGAGGAGTTATGACTGTTGGCAGGAGAGCATTTATAGGGCCAGAACTTATAATTTAGACTGGTTAAGAGATAGGTGAGGAGACAAGGGTGGTAATAGATAAGAAAAATGGTAGGGTCAATAGTATGTGTTATGGTTGATTGTAGAGGTCTTGCTGAGGTTGGGGAATTGTAGGAGATGGTGTTTTAAGTATGTTGGGCTATAGGATATGATGGTCAGAGATCAGGATATTTGAAATTGAGGTGCTGGAGATGGTGCTGTAACTTACATGACTTATGTGAATGGGTGCCTAAACTGGGGGAAGAAGTGATAATTGGAGCTTAAAATATCAAAGAATGGTGGGGACAAGGTGTTGAATGGGTTATGTATGTGAATTTTAAAGACAAGAATGATGGTAAAAGTAGACTTGGAATGGAAAGTAAGGAGCCTGGTGCTGGAGGTCAACAGGTCTATGTGATATCCCCTTGGGTAAAAGGTTGCAAAGAATAACATTTATGCCAGAGACTGTGGGAATGTACTTCCTCAATTCAGACTTCTAAGCTGGTGAGTTTTTCGAAACTCACTGGCTTAGACCTTCTTATGATAAACCAAGAAGGAAAGGGACAAGGGGAGAGGAGAGAGCATAAAATAAGATATATAGAAAAGAAGTAGCAATAGGGAGTTGCAGATTGATGGAAGAACCAAATATCCCTCTGTGGAAAAGTACAGAAACCCTCTGTCAATGTCCCATTAGGGTGTAGAAGTCTTATGTAAGGAGGTTGGAGTGCAGCATTCCATGAAAAGTTGCTTAGGACTTCTACTACCTTTATATATTTGTCTCTCAATCACAGTTATCAAGAAATAGTTTTGTTCAGCATTCTTTCTTTTTTGAAAACAAAAATGTCGATAATATTCATAAAGTTTCTGTCTAAAGTTTCTTAAAAGCACTTTCTTTTAAGCCTTGATAACATAGAGACCAAGATTCTGTTTCCTGAAAACGTTGCTTGTGAGGGACAGCTCTGTCCATATGTTGACAGGAACACAAGGTTTTTCAGTAAATAGAGATCCTCACAGGAAATAAAATCTGACCGTTGGCTATGAGCTTGGCCCTATATTCTGGAAGCAAGCTCAGCAGATATTATGTCAATTTATTACTAGGTAGGTTTCTGAGAAAGATTTGTTGAGGAATCAACTCACATTCATAAAGAGGGTTAGACTCTTTCAGACCATTCATGGTTTTGATGAGACGGGCCGGGAGAAGGATGCATTAGAGAATAATTATTATGTTTTCCGAAAGAAGATGCATTGCTTATATGCAGAAGGGGCCTCATTCACTTGTAAATTGGCCCATGTTTTGTCTAAAGCAGTGGTTCTTAACCTTTTTTGAGGTACCGAACCCACCAGTTTCATACGCGCATTCACCGAATCCTTCTTTAGTGATAAATAAAATATGATATTTTTTCCAAATTCAAGACATAGGTATATATTTTTGTACTGGTGCACGAAATGAGCCATGCATGAACATCACCTTGCTCAAAGAACAAAACCAACAAAGTGCATGAACTCACAACAAATTACGGTATTACTTTATTCTGGCCTCCGCGGCAGAGGCTTCTCCGAACCCCTGAGACCGACTCATCGAACCTCTAGGGCTCAATAGAACCCAGGTTAAGAACCACTGGTCTAAAGCTTGATTCTTTCCATATTGGGAGAGGTTCTTCCATTTATTCACAATCTGCTATCCTCTTGTTCTGTTCCAGAAAGCATGGAAGGCAGTACATTAAGTTATACTGGTGATAGACACTGCGGTATCAGAGGGATTGAAGAAGAGCCTAGAAACGAAGGTCCAAAAATGTCCTCAGAAGGCTAGAATAGGCAAACACAAATACTGGTGGATGTGCACAGCAACCAGTATTTATTAATATAACAAGTTTGGGCACGCAGAGGTGGCTAAGACCCTGATGATATAAAAAAAAAAAGATTACAGTGAAGAGATACAACAGTCTTAGCAACTAAGATACAATGTGAGTAGATTAGAAGTGCTAGATACTGTGCCAGGCACTGGAGATCAGAAGGTGAATCAGAACTTGCAGTGAATAGACTAAAGAAGGGACAATTGCAGTGTAAGGAGGGATGTGCTGAAATGACCTGTGTAATAAGCGCAGCGGGAAGGGACAGGCATTGCCTGCATGGGCAGGAGGTCTTCCTTGGTGGGAATGGAGTAATTATAAAGGGTCAGGGGTCATCAGAACTCAGAATAAAAAGTGGCTAATTTTGCCTAAAGGGTCTTATAGAGACTTCAGAAGCTATGATTTAGGAACTGCTTATAATTTAAACTTGTCAAGGTACTTCTTTAAAATCATTCCTCACTCATTTATATCTTGAATGTGTCTTAATGACATACTATTTGCTGCACACTGACCAGTAATTAAGTTTCACCATGTGATTTATTATTAAAAATATTGGAAATACCAAAGTTTCTGAAAAATGATTCCACTTTTCTTCAGTTTAAAAGAGGATTCAAGATGACCTGAGGGATCACTCTTCGCATTCTGTAAATGTTGTCTTCAAAGGGATACAAAAGGGTAAATTTACAGTGTGTCCTGGAGAAAAAAGGTTGATTACACTGTTTTTAGCATATATAATTAGGTACAGATGAACAATACTATTCAATGATCATGCAGCTTAATTACTTGTGAATGTGCATATTAAAGTACATAACGTATGTAGGCTAACTGCCCACTTCCAAAGACAATTTAAGGTGGATTACAGAATTAAAATAGGTCAATTGAAAATATGAGTAAAACCAAAACAAATTAAAAGAAACAGAAAAACGTGTGTGATAAGCATCTAAGTTTAGTTCATTTGTGCAGCATTAAACATGAACTTAAGTTTTTAATACCTTGACTGCTAAGATAAAAATAAATAAAATATAGTACTTAAAGAGCTATAGTCATTGGGTTAAATTTGTCTCAGGAACAAAACAAAACACCTTTTTCTGACCTCTGGGAGGAATTTATTGCTTAAAGGGGGATGGGTTGACATCATGAATAATGTTTTCACAGTAGTTTTGCAGAAGATACAGAAAAATTCTTCAAAAGGCTGTTACTTATATCAACTCTATAGAACAAAGATATTGCTATATCAGCATTGTGTCTAAAGAGTGTAATGAAAAACATTTCATTCACTATAGTGACAGAATATAAACAATTTAGGAATTAGCTTCTTTAGGGATCACTTTGACCTGTGTAAAGGAAACTATAGAACTTCATTATTTGAAACATGAATAAATAGAGAAATGTTTCCTGAATGGAAGAATGAATATAGTAAAGATGGTAAACTTTTATCAAGTTAATTTTTAAATTCAAGAATAAAAAATATACTAGTTTTTCACTTGACTAAATCCTTCTGGAAAAAATATGTCACAGGATACTAGAAATATTGTGAAAGAAGACGAATGATGAGGTAGAGTTAGTTCCAGATATAAACCATGTTAGAAATAATAATTAAAAACATATCTATTGATGTACAGTTAGAAGTATACCATACCTAAATAGGATGGAACACCCCAGAAATTGGTACAATTATATTTATGAATTGAATGCACAATGCAGTAGTAGCTATCACAGAACAGGGAAGAGAATACATACTAATTTAATAATAAGTCTCCCAACACATTTAGAAACACAAGTAAAATAAGTAAAAATCAGAGAAGCTAAGAACTGTATGATTTCACACATAAGTGGGATATAAAAGTGAAACTCATGGACATAGATAAAAGTAAAGTGGTTACCAGGGGGAGGGGGATGTAGGGTAGAGGTACTGGTGGAGGGAGGGGAGTAAAGAGAGACAAATATACGGTGACAGAAAATGATTTGACTTTGGGTGATGGGCACACAACACAATCAACAATTCAAGTGCTATGGAAATATTTACCTTCAGGAATACTTAGGTATTCTTATTGATCAATGACACCCCATTAAATTTGATAGTCTAAAAACAAAACAAAACAAAACCACAGCAACCTCTTTTAGGTCAATGCCTCATATAACCAACTATGTTCCATATGAATTCAATATTTAAGCATAAAACGTATAAGCTTTGGGATAATATCAAACTGGGCATATTTGAGTTCCTTGAGAAGAGTGATCCTTTGCCAAATATGAAGGGATAAAAGAAAGCACAAGGGAAAGCTTGACAGTTTTATCTATATAAAAATCGTGAACCATGTACAATGAAAACAACATAATGGAAATAAAATGGGAAAGAGGAGGGCAAAGTTTTGGTGGGCCTGGGTTGGCAGGAATAGCACAGACACCGGCTGCTTTAATTCCTGATTTATTTAGCTGAGGAGACAGGGTTTGATGGGATGAGGAGATCACCTAGAGCAAGAGCAGGTACAGCTGACTCTAACAGCTCTCTTTTGTGTGTGGAGCCTCTAGTAAGGTGGGCGGGTTGAGGCTGCTCCTGGTGGCACTGTACCCACTGAGTGGGGTTCCTCCAGATCTGAAAAGCTCAGTCTTGCTGTTCCTCAACCCTTTTGTATTTGGAGCTTAAGACAACATTCCGGGATAAATTACAAAAAGTGAATTCCCTTCAAATTTAAGGAGACATTTACAGATATCAAATTCTTCTGGTACTTGAGTCAAACTTCTCAAGGTCATAGCTTCATCTAGAGAAAGAAAGCCAACTCTGAGCCCAGGTGTCACTGAACAGCATCTTTGCACCTTGCTTTCCAGGAAACAGATTGAAGAAAAACCTGTAAAGTATAACAGAAAAGAATTAATGACCTTCTTAAAGGCATTCAAAGTGATAGAAATACTGTTAAATTCTCAACAGATAGTTGGGCAAAGCTTAGTACAGACAATTTTTTCATTAAGAACCTCAGTTAATAAGTAAACGGTTAGGAAAATATTAACCTCATCAGTAAGCAATACAACTAAAATGTAAATTAAAAAATAACACATAACTTACACCTACTAAATTAGTAAACTTTAAAAATATAGGTATGATACCCAGTCCTCATGAAATTGTGGTGAAATCGGTTAATGTGTAAGTTTGCAACCTTTCATTGTTGATTTTTAGGATTTAGTCTGATTATATGTCAGGAATAAAATAACCACACTTGGGCATTTGTACTATGAATCTCATTCTTGGGAATTTATCCCAAAGAAATAATTCAAGGGAAGAAAATATACAGACTGAGATGTTCTACCACTAGTTTAATGGCAAAGAAGTAGAAAACCAGGAAATGCCTAGGAGTTTGGATGGTAGGAGAATGAATGGTTACACTATGGTATAATAAATTAATAAAGTACTGTTTCCCCTTTAGAACGGTGATTGTGTATATCGATCAGCATGTTATGAATTTTTGAGGCAATGTTAAATTAGACACAAAATAGTATCTATTCAATGATCAGCTTTGCGTCCCTATTGTCAAATTCTATAGGGAAATATAATAGAATGAAAGAAATGAAAGTGTGGGTAATTTTAATTTTGTTTTCTTTATTATTAAAAGCAGCATGAAGTAGTTAGTTAAAAATGTAGATTCTCAGATTATTGGGTACATATGTCAGTTCTTCTACTTAGTAAGTGTGGGGAGTTACCATATTTGTGCCTCATTTGTAAAATGGGCAAAATAATAGTGCCTACATTATAGAACTTGAGGATTACGTAAGTTAATATTTGTAAAATGCCTTGAAAAGTTTCCAGCATACATAAAGTATTATGTGAGTATTAGTTGTCAGTTGATTCTAATAAGATATGAAAGGATGTAAAACCCCTAGAATAAAACATTGTTCTTCTCACAAAACAACCTTGCCCAAGGCATAGTAAGCAGACATTGATTCTCGTAAGTCTTTGTATAGAGAGCAAAGCCATTGGCACTGGACTGTGACTACAGGGAATCTAATTTCACTCATTTCTGTAACATTCTGGTTCATGGTAGGCAATCAATAATTTTTATTGACTGAATTGCCCAGATATGTGGCTTTTTGCTGATCTGGCTTATTTTGGTAACTATAAGAATTGTTCCTCCTTTACCTTGTGACCGACCACATGGAGACTTACCGTACTTCCCTCTCCACTTCTGTGCCTTTGATCAGTTCACTAGTTTTTCAGTGTTGAAGTTGGGTTAGAAGCTGTTTCTTGGCAGAGACATGGAACACTGTTGATAAATGTTATAGCATTTATCATAATGTAATTACATTTTTGCATTAGTTGGAGCTCATCTACTTCTTCATGGCAGAAATCAATCTTAATTGGTTTACACATATGATGCTGAAGGACACAGTGACATCTCGGGGAAGCAGACACTAGAGCAATAAGTGTCATGAAGAGTCTTAAGAATCTGGTCAACTTCAGAAACTGGGCAGCAGGAATACAGGAACCCTGGATATATTGATATGACACTCTACTCTCTTCATTCATTGGCTTCTTTTATATGGCCACTTCCTGACTTGTTCTTTATAGGCCTAATTATAAACATTTGACTGAGAAATCTGATTGGCCCACCTCACCAACCCGAACTGGAGTGTGAGGGTATATAGTAGTAATGATATGCACATGGTTGTCTCCTAATCAGGAGAGATGTAGTCTGGGGCATATTCTTTGAGAAAGGAAACAACACATGGCAAACTCCCCAGAACATGTTTAATGTGTAGCAGTCTTTCCTCCCCACTTGATTCCTGTAAGTTTTTCAATGGCAGGTACATGTCTTATTTATCCATGTATTCTAAGCAAATGGAGTGGGTTTTGGTGTACAGAAAGTGCTCAATGTATACTATTGAACTGAACTTTCAAATACCTGCTAGTTGACTCATCATAGCAAATGCTAAATTGTAATTAATTTTCCAGTGAATTCTTGTACACTACTATTTTAAACTGTTGATTAAAAAAGAAGGCTAGAGCCACTTTCCCTATACTGATTTCCTGACTAAGAGAACCCCAAAGTAGGGGGTTGAACTAATGTTGTCATCCTGACCTTGGTTGCTTTAACCTGTGAAGCTTGCAATCCATAGAGGGGTCTGTGGGGTGAGGTCAGTCTGTGCCCACTCTACAGTCTTTTTTACAGAAGACTCTGTGGGAAGACCAGGCAGCTGAAAGAGGTGGTGAAGCAGTTGAAAAGTAGAGGCAAATCTTAAGGAACTTGGATTCTTTTATGGAGCTGCTATCAGCTATAAGCAGGAGAAAGCTGATCCTTATACACAGGTTGACCCTTCCCACACACACACCCAGGCACAGAAAACACAGACACAAACAGTGAACAGAGTGGTAGCTCCAGATAGGTAGCCCACAGTGGGTTATGAACAATGTCTGACATCAACTTGTACATGAAACCCACCCAAAGGAACCCAGAACCAATACAACCAGTGGTGGGTGGCAGACCACACCAACATTACACTCAACTGACTACAAAAGCGGCATGCCCAAAAGAGGAGTCCAGCAGGCATCCAACCATGCTGAGAATAACTATGCCCTATAGGACAGACATTACACAGAGTCTAATACATGTGATCAAAGTCAACCCTTAGAGCCAGCCAGCCTGAAATGTTAACTCCACCCACAAAAGGGCCAACAGCATTCAAGACTCAAATACAATAAGAGGATAAATATAACCCTCAAGAAACATTTCTATTCATGGGGGAAGGGTATAAAGAGGGACAAATATACTGTGACAGAAAATTATTTGACTTTGGGTGATAAGTATATAACATAATAGTTCAAATGCTATAGGAATATTCACCTGAAACCTAAGTACTCTTATTGATCAATGTAACCCTGTTAAAGTTAATTTTCTAAATAAAATTTAAAAGTAAAAAAAATGAATAAAAAAATGGGGACAGGGAAAGCATTCCTAAAGTAAGAAGCTGAGGTGGCCCAGAGGGTAATACCACTGAGCCTAATTTCCTCATAGAGATATTACAACAAATTTGGGAGTCAGAGCAGAGCTACCTAATACCAAGACAAAATGGAAATTCAAAGAAATATGAACCAAATGAATCAAGAAGGGAAATCCCCAGAAAAAGAGTGAAATGAAATTGAAGAAACCAAACTACCAGATGCAAAGTTTCAGATAATGGTTATTAGGATGCTCAAAGATCTTAGAGCAAGAATGAATGATTATAATGAGAACTTAGTAAGCATTAAAAAGGAGATTAAAACTATAAAAAAAAAACAGTCAGAAATGGCAAATACAATAGCTGACATGAAGACTCCACTAGAAGGAATCGACAGCAGGTTGCATAAAGCAGAAGTTCGAATCAGTAATTTAGAGGACAAGATAAACATAAGCATAGAAACAGAGCAGCAAAAAAGGTGGAGGAAACTCCAAAAGACCTTTGTGACAAAATGAAGAGAAAAAACATCTGCATCATAGGTGTTCCTGAAGGAGAAGAAAATGAACAAGGGGTAGAGAATTTGTTTGAAGAAATCGTAGCTGAAAAATTCCCTAAATTGATGAAGGAAAAAGTCACACAAGTTCAAGAAGCACAAATAGTTCTATTTAATATGACCCCAAGGAGGCCTACACCAAGACACATCGTAATTAAAATACCAATGTTATGAGACAAAGAATACCAAAGGTTGCAAGAGCAAAGCAGATAATTACCTATAGAGGAGCCCCAGTAGGATGACATCAGACTTTTCAACAGAAACACTTCAGGCCAGAAGAGATTGGTAAGAAATTTACAAGTGATGCAAAACATTAATCTACAACAAAGATCACTCTATCTGACAATGCTATCATTTAAAATTAAAGGAGAAATAAAGAGCTTCCCAGACAAAAATAGCTCAAGGAAGTCATTACCACCAAACCAGTACTGCAAGAAATGTTGAAGGGCCTACTATAAAAAAAGAGCAAAGGAAAAAAGATACTGAGAGAAAGAGGATTGTAGGTTTAAAGAATAAAATGGCAATAAATGAGTACATATCAACAATAATTTTCAATATAAATGGGTTAAATGCTCCAATCAAAAGACACAGGTTAACAGCATGAAAAAGAAAACAAGACCTGTATATATGTTGTCTACAAGAGACCCACCTCAGAACAAAAGATACATACAGACTGAAAGTGAAAGGGTGGAAAAATGTATCTCATGGAAATGAAAAGAAAAAGCTGGGGTAGCTATACTTATATCTGACAAAATTGCCTTTGAAACAAAGGCTATTGTAAGGGCCAAAGATGGTCACTACATAATGATAAAGGGAGCAATCCAACAAGAGGATATAACTAACCATTGTAAAAAGTTTTGCACCAAATATAGGAGCACCTAAATATATAAAGCAGATTTTGACAGAAATAAAGGGCAAGATTGATAGCAATACTATAATGTAGAGAATTTTTTTTTTTTTTATTAAGTAAGAGACAGGGAGACAATGACAGACTCTCGTATGTGCCTTGACTGGGACTTACCCAGCAAGCACCCTACTGTGCGATGCTCTGCCCATCTGGGGCAGCTGCTCTGTTGCTTAGCAACAGAGATACTTTAGCACCCCAGGTGAGGCTATGGAGCCATCCGCACAGCCCAGGGACAATTTGCTCAAACCATTTGATCCTTGGCTATGGGAGGGGAAGAGAGAGAGAGAGAGTGCAAGAGAGAGAGAAGGAGGAGAGTGAGGGATGGAGAAGCAGATGGTCACTTTTCCTGTGTGTTCTGACTGGTAATTGTACCTAAGACTTCCACATGCTAGGCCAACACACTACTACTGAGCCAACCAGCCAGAGAAATAGTAGGGGATTTTAACACCCCACTGTCATCAACGTATAGATCCTCCAGACAGAAAATCAACAGGAAAACAGAAGCCTTAAATGACACAATAGGTCAACTGGATTTAATTGGTATATTCAGAACATTTCACCCCAAAGCAGCAGAATATACCTTCTTTTAAAGTGCTCATGGTACATTTTCTAGAACAGACCACACGTTAGGACACAGAATAAATCTGAATAAATTTATTAAGATGGAAATCATATCAAGCACCTTCTGTCACCTCAAAGGCATGAAACTAGAAATAAACTACAACATAAAAACTGAAAAACATTCAAACACTTGGAGTCTAAATAGCATGTTATTAAGTAACGAATGGGTTAACAATGAGATCAAGGAAGAAACAAAAAATTTCCTTGAAACAAATGAAAGTGAACATGTAAAAACCCCAAGTCAATGGAACACAGTGAAAGCAGTCCTGAGAGGGAAGTTGATAGCATTACAATCATACCTTAAGAAGCAAGGAAAAGCTCAAATAAATAACTCTGCACCTAAAAGAACTAGAAAAAGAGCAATAAACACAGTCAAGAGGAAGTAAGAAAGAAGGAAATAATAAAGATCAGAGCAGAGATAAATGATGTAGAGCCTAAAAAATTACAAAAGGTCAATGAAAGCAAGAGCTGGTTCTTTGAAAATGTAAAGAAGATTGATGAAGCTTTGATCAGACTCATCAAGTAAAAAAGAGAGAGGAACCAAATAAATAAAATTAAAAATTAAAGAGGAGAAGTAACAACAGACATCACAGCAATATAAAGGATTGTAAGAAAATATATACTATGAAGAACTTTATGCCAAAAAATTGGACAATTTGGGCAAAGTGGATAAATTCCTAAAAACAGATAATCTTTCAAAACTGAAACTGGAAGAATCAGAAAACCTGAACAGACCGATTACAATAAATGAAATTGAAACATTTATCAAAAAACTCCTGTAAAGCCAGTAGCCAGAGCCACCATCAGAGCTGCCTGGCTCATGCAGGTTCACATTAAATTTGGACAGTCGGTAATGAAACAATGGAGCCAAGAACTGGTGAGCCATCAGCTTTAATTCTAGCTTGCACCCAGTGGGCAAGCAAAAACACACACTGGGCTCCAAAACCCACTTATTCAGTGCTCACATAGCTACTGACTTATCCGAGTTTCCTAGAATCAAAGGTTTCTAGCTCACCAGACTTATTCACCTCTGTTTCCCATCTCCTTCTCTCTGTACAAACTCTGCACAAACTGGCTTCTCCCTCAGCACTTCACCATCTTGGCTGCTTCTCCTGCCCTCCACGTGGCCTTAATCTGCTCTCCTCTCTAATACTAACCTCAGGAACCAAGAAAGAAAGCTCCCGGTCTGCCCCACTTTATTGTGTAGAAATCCAAACCTTTAATCCAATCTACAAACAAGGAAATCTCTGATACAAAGTCACTTATCTGAGGCATAATGGGAGGATTCCTCATGAGAGTGCACCACCCCACATCATCCAATCAGTCAAGGGTGTGGGGAAAAGCTTACTCTTAAAATTTGCACGTGGGCAGCGCCATCTTTAACAAAGTGAGCATAATATATTTCATCTGCCCAATAACTCCCAACAAACAAAAGTCCTGGATCAGATAGCTTCCAGGCGAATTTTATCAAATGTTGAGCGAAGAACTAACACATATCCTTTTCAAGCTATTTCAAAAAATTCAAGAGGAGGGAAGATTTCCAAGCTCATTTTATGAGGCAAGCAAGAAATAAGTGCTGGCTGATGAAAGGGTGAAGAAAAGGAAACCCACCTGCACTGCTGGTGGGAATGAAGACTTGTACAGCCACTGTGGAAAACAGTATGGAGATTCCTCAAAAAGTTAAAAATGTAACTGCCTAATAGCTTAGCTGTCCCACTTTTAGGAATATATCCCAGGAATCCCAAAATATTAATTCAAATAAGAAATATTCTCCCATGTTTATTGCAGCACTTTTTACAACAGCCCAAGCATCTGACAGTGGACTAGTGGATAAAAAATGCTGTGGTACATATACACAATGGAATACTATGCAGCTGTGAAAAACAAAGAAATCTAACCTTTTCCAATGGCGTGGATGGACCTGGAGATTATCATGCAAAGTAAAACAAGCCAAGCAAAAAAAGACAAATACCATATGTTCTCAGTTACATGTGTAATCAAAGAACACAATAAACTGAGGAACAAAATAGAAGCAGAGGCAGGGTAACAGGGAAAGATCGACAGCTGTCAGAAGGAAGGAGGAAGAGGAGATGAGATCAAAGAAGGTGAAGGGACTAGCTAAATTATATATACATAACACATAGATACAGACAACAGGGTAGTAATTCCCAGAGGAAAAGAGGGGATGGAAGTGGGGGGGGGGGCTAAGAGTTTGAAATGGGAGTGGAAACTCTGCATGGGGTATGAGGGGCACGATGAGGTGGGTAGAGGATGTTATATATCAGGGATCCCCAAACTATGGCCTACGGGCCGCATGCAGCCCCCTGAGGCCATTAATCCACCCCTAGCCGCACTTCCGGAAGGGACACCTCTTTCATTGATGGTCAGCGAGAGGAGCACAGGATGCATCCACACCCATAGTTCCCATAGAAATACTGGTCAGTTTGTTGATTTAAATTTACTTGTTCTTTATTTTAAATACTGTATTTGTTCCCGTTTTGTTTTTTTACTTTAAAATAAGATATGTGCCGTGTGCATAGGAATTTGTTCATAGTTTTTTTTTTTTTTATAGCCCGGCCCTCCAACAGTCTGAGGGACAGTGAACTGGCCCTCTGTGTAAAAAGTTTGGGGTCCCCTGTTATATCGAGTGGGACACTTAAAACCATGTCAACACAATAAATTAAAAGTTAAAATTAAGGAAAAGAAGGCTAGAGGTATAAGTGGCAGAACCATCATCCTATTGTGATTTTGTTCATATCTGCCTTGTGTTCTTATTATTTATTTCACTTATGCAGGAGGTTCAGGGGAACTGAAAGTAAGGTAAAAATGTCTTTAAGGATCAATGGGAGTTTATATGAACTTATGGGAAAGGCAAGATTTTGAAGTCTACAAATTATTTTAATAAATTATGTGAACTTGAGAAAGTCATTAAGTTCTATGAGCCTCAATTTACTCATTTGTAAAATGAGACAGGTAATTATTCAATTTTTAGGATGGAATATTAAATGAGATTGTGAAATGAAGTTACTAGGATGTAGTAGACATTAGTAGTTTAATTCCCTTTCCTTCTGTCTCCTTGTTTCTTACCTCCTTAAGTGCTTTGAGAGTTATTCTGAATGGAGTCTTAAGAGTCCTAGTTTCTGTTGCATGAAAGAGACTGCTTTGGCCTGAATATTTAATAAGACAAGACTTCCAGGAAAATACTGAAAGAATTAACATTTTAAGATCCCTCCCCCGTGATCTAAACATATCAGAATAATAGCAAAAGAATTATAAAAATTATAATAAGTATCACAAAGGGAAAATAACCTTTGAAAACAATAAATGAAAACTAAAAAAAAAAAAAATCCCACACATCTACTATGAAAGTATTTTAACACTGAAGTGGAAGAACACATTTGCAGGATCAGGCATTTATTTGCACTGGTAGAGATGGAAAACAAATGTCATGAATCACAAAGAGATAAGGTTGAATGATGATATCCACTTGAGGAGATAAAAAAGACATAATATCTATAACAATATGCAGTGATGATGAATGACTGCAGCACATGGAAATGCTGCAGAAATACCAAAAGACAAGACAGGCTACAGAGGATCGGCTTCGAGCCCTGGAGTAGCATTCACTTTAGGAAATAGATTGAGATAGATCTATGAAAAAGGAGACAGAGTTCTCGGCTGAATTATGTCTCCTCCAAATTCAGTGTTGAAGCTGGAACTTCAGCACCTCAGAATGTGATTGTTATTTGGAGATAGGGCCTTTAAAAGGTCATTAAATTTCAATGAGGTCATTGACATAAACCCTAATCCAATATGACTGGTGTTCTCATAAATAGAGTAGATTAGGACACAGGCACACAGAGGGAGACCATGTGAAGACAGAGGGAGAAAATGGCCATTAACAAGCTAAAGAGAAAGACCTCAGAATGAAACCAACCTTGTCAACACCTTGGTCCCAGACTTTTAACCTCCCAAATTGTGAAGAAATACGTTTCTGTTTTTTAATTTATCTAGTCTGTGGTACTTTGTTATGGAAGTCCTAGCAAACTAATACAGATACCAAAAGAACAAGAAAAAGTCATGATGAAAACAATAGGGAGGAAGCAGAGGATTCTAACCTGGAAAAGAAGAAATAAGGAAATCTTAGGAAAAATATCAAAATGTCTTCTGTCAGTGTTCCTCATTAATGATATTAGAGATGCTTGCTGTAAGACTATTCATGGAAAAATATGAAGGAATAGATGAATAATTTATGTTACTAAATGCATGCATGATTATGTACATAGAAAACTCAAAAAATCAATTAAAAATTATTATAGTAATAAGAGTTCAGTACAATTATAACATAAAATAAATTCATAGTCTCTAATGCTCTATACACCTATACGATATATAAAAATTAATCTATTTATAAGTAGTAAACTGGCATTAAATAACAGCTATTTTCAGATTCCTCGCCTCCAGAACTGTGAGAATAAATTTCTGTTTGTTTTAGCTATTCCAATTTTTGCTACTTTGTTATGGCAGCCCTAGGAAATGAACCCAAGGACTCTGTAGCTTTTGTAAATTTAAAGCATATTCTTGAATATTTTATTCTTGAATGTTTTAAGGATATGAAAAATACTCATATTAATTACTAAAAAAGAAGTTTTTAAAATATTTTGTGTGCTCTAATTCTGGTTAGCTAAAAAATATGTAAATGTGCATATATATCTTCCTCCAATTTGTTTTCTATACATCATATTGTTTAAAGTAGTTTTCTCTGATTGGGAGCATTTAGAACAATTTTTATTTTCTTCATTGAATTTTTCTGAATTTTTATAAGGAGACAAACATTTTTAAATCTTAATTTTTTTTTTTGAAGAAAAGTATATTTTACTTGGGATTGTCTTCCTGTGATTTAGGCAACTATGCTCCCTCATAAAAAATACAAGATGATAAGCATTTCCTTTTTCAGTTTAAATTTCTAAGCATAGAGCTTAGCAGAACCATTACCAACTCTGGCACACAAGAGGGCTGACCTGAACAAATTAGTTAGAATGTATAAAATATGGGACGCTGACTTATCTGAAGGACATATATTAACAAAAGCATTAGAAAGTTATACATTAAGACATAGCAGGTCAGCCTGACCAGGAGGTGGCGCAGTGGATAGAGCGTTGGACTGGGATGCGGAAGACCCAGGTTCGAGACACCGAGATCGCCAGCTTGAGCGTGGGCCCATCTGGCTTGAGCAAAAGCTCGCCAGCTTGGACCCAAGGTTGCTGGCTCCAGCAAGGGGTTGCTCGGTCTGCTGAAGACCCGCGGTCAAGGCACATGTGAGAAAGCAATCAATGAACAACTATGGTGTTACAACGGCAATGAAAAACTAATGATTGATGCTTCTCATCTCTCTTCGTTCCTGTCTCTCTGTCCCTATCTATCCCTCTCTCTGATTCTCTCTCTGTCCCTATTAAAAAAAAAAAAAGACATAGCAGGTCAGTCTCATCCAGGGACCTGGTAAGGTTTGGGATGAATATAGGAAGCTCTGATGCTAATGGAGATTCATTGGCTTATAATGAAATTACCTGCACTGGGCTGGATAACAAAACTGACTAATAAAATTTAGGCACCAAGAAATTCATTTTCTAAATCTCAGACCTCCTAAAATAGATACTGGTGAAACTGGTCACAGAGGGTTTAATTTCATTTGCACACCTATCCAAAGAATATTTTGTTGTTTGTAAGTATATTCCCAATCACCCTAAGGTTTTAAAAATGCCTTCCTTTCTCTTTGGGGTTTTAAAAGTAAGCCATTGGGAGTTACAGATTTACTAATACTTTGGACTAAGATATTTAACTGAATTGAGATATATCGGAGCAGGTAGGTTCTATGGCAGTGGTTCTTAACCTGGGTTCTATCGAACCCTAGGGGTTCGACGAGTTGGTCTCAGGGGTTCGGAGAAGCCTCTGCCGCAGAGGCCAGAATAAAGTAATACCATAATTTGTTGTGAGTTCATGCACTTTGTTGGTTTTGTTGTTTGAGTAAGGTGATGTTCATGCACGGCTCATTTTGTGCACCAGTAAAAAACATATACCTATGTCTTGAATTTGGAAAAAAAAAATCATATTTTATTTATTACTAAAGAAGGGTTCGGTGAATGCGCATATGAAACTGGTGGGTTCGGTACCTCAAAAAAGGTTAAGAACCACTGTTTTATGGGCTTTTTGGTACAGTTTATCAGAAGCTTATTAAGGAGCCAAGCAAATGTAGAGTGAGGCTAGGATTATGTGAGGTGTCACCCTGAGAGTTATGAAATGGAGATGTCTGTAGAAAAGGCATATTCTTATGGCTATTATTAAAATATAGTGTATGCTGACACCTCATGGCCGTCTTTCTTCTTGGAGAAAAAAAATGAGGCAGCAGATGGCCACAATTTCTAATAGCCCAGGCCAGTTCATAAAAGCCGCCTAAAGAGCTCAGCTAAACAAGGAATGAGAAGGGTCAAAACAAGGAAGCAGGTGGGGCCCCCATCTGACAAAGAAGCTTGACTGAATAATTTTGTCCACAGGGACCTTTAATGTGTGAAATCAGTTCTCCCATTCAAGTCCCCAGTGGTCCCCTTGTCCTAAAAGATGGCCCTCTTGAGATAGTTAATAACTGCACACCTAATATTGCTGCTTCTGGCAATTCAGTGGAACAATGGGCTAGAAACTGTCATCAAGAGAGCAATAAGCCTCACTTCTAAAAACTATTAAGGAAAGCTCCTGAATATTTTACATATATATTTCGGATGATTCAGCCCCTATATGACAAATATGAGACTTGGGTTTTCAGAAGCTTCCAGTCAAAAAGTAATCCTTGTGCCTGTTACATCATACATTTCATATCTTCTATCTTTAATATGCTAACAGGTTACTTACTAGCTTCCTATCTGTAGATGTGAAATAAATAAGATAAATAAAGGAAGAAAATAGATATTGTTACATTTCTTTCTGTAATGGAATGTGTAAGAAACTTTGACCTAAAAAGCCTTCAAGCATCTAATGTCAGTGACGATGGTTAATTCTTTGGGGTGGTGTTTAGGGTTCCCTTGTATTTTTACCCTTGAGCCAGAGGCCCATGGACTACATGCCAGGGGATGATTAATTTATTGCTGGTTGAAGCTATCTGTTCTCATGCTTTCCGGATTCTCTTTAACTCTCTGACTGTTCCCTTTTTTGTCTAAGTTCTCTTTTTCCTTCAGATGTCATTCAAATGTTGGTGTTATTTATGTATATGTCTTTCATTCTGCTCTTACTCTAAACACTCTCCCTGGAAGACCTCACACACCTTTGTGGTTTCACCAACCCCTTGTGTGTTCATCAACTGGTTGGGAAGCCACATGAGACCATCTGGACATGGAATATTCTGGTGACTTGGACTGCTTTACAATAAGAACATGGGGAAGCATGATGAAGTGACAGCTAGCATAGTCTCGGAGGTTTTGAAGTAAGATCCTACACCTACTGCAACAGAAACACAAATACATATATTTAACTAATTCTATCCCTGAACTTTTGAGTGGGTATATATGGAGTGGGGCCTGGCAATCTGTATCATTAACACATTCCTGAGTTGCTTCTGATGTCAGACTTACCAAGTGCTTCCTGTATGTCAGGTACTGTGCTATGTTAGAAAATCCAGCATTTTATTATGGAAATGTAAAAGCCTTATCTGTATTCTCTTGTTAACATGTAAGCTTTTGAGCTTTAGGAGGATCCACAGGCAGGGTAAGCACGGTAAGCACTTTCTTCTAAAAGCAGCTTTGACCTGACCTGTGGTGGCACAGTAGATAAAGCACCAACCTGGAACGCTGAGGTCGCCGGTTCAAAAGCCTGGGCTTACCGGGTCAAGGCACATATGAAAGTTGATGCTTCCTACTCCTCCCCCTTCTCTCTCTCTCTGTCTTCTCTCTAAAATGAATAAATAAAATCTTAAAATAAATAAATAAAAGCAGCTTTGAATGTGCTTATAATTAGTAGAGTTGATTGAGTATTAGGTTGTCTCATGTGATACCAGCAGTCTGGTGGCCCAGAATATTTCAAGGCAGGGTTTTTTTTGATGGTCTCATAGATGTCCTTTATCACACAGTTGCTGACCTTGTGCAGAACTGTATCATGGTGTACTCAGGGTGGGTTAGCCTTGGAGTATGTCCTGAGAGAACTAGATGGAAGAAGTTAATTCCTGTAACCCAGATGTCAGCTGAGCAGTTCCTTCTCACCTGATGCCTCCAGGAGAGTGCTGAATGGTTTTGCCCCCTATGGATTCAAAGCTCAGCTCCTTTCAAGTTCCTGGAGCCCTCATTCCCATTTGTTAGTTTATAGGCGATTTGGGGGTTCATGTGAGAATTGAGTCTTATACCATACAGACTCTATACATCTCCAAGTTTTCCCCTCTCCTTGCTTCTCTCCCTTCCTGGTCTTCCTTTCGTTCTCATTGCCTCTGTCTGTTAAGAGCTACCCACATTCTCCTCCTCATTTGATGCAGAGAACTTAACACCAGACATGCTGTTAATTTGAGTATGCTTAGGATTGATTTTTCCCTTCATCCTAAGAGATTTATCCAAGTATTTTTTTCTGTGCTCTTCCTAACATTAAATCTGGAAATAAAAATTTCTCTGTCTCACTTTCTGAAATGTTTCCTTCAAAGCTGTTTCTTAAAAATGACAATTTTGGTGGTGTTATAGGCAATATTGTGAATGGTTTATTCTGGCCATGCTTGGCTGAGTTTCTACAAAAAAGCTTATTTCTAACTTCTCAAGGAGGATGCAATGGCAAGCAGGAATGCTTCCAGGTAATCTAATAACTAAATTACAGAGGGCGGGAGCTGCAGCATAGTTGCTTTACATAGTTTGGAAGATTTCTTGAAACATTGTCTATTCTGATTCTTGTGGTGATATTACAATAAAGTCATTTTAAGTCCTTGGGATCTATATATTGTTTGGAAACAAGAATGACTGAGAACCAAGAATTAAAGTTAATTTGGAACACTTAGTCCTATCTTTAAGAAATTCATCTGAATGATTATCTTAAGTAGTAGTAATGGTCATATGTATGATACTATGTGTTAGGGGTTGAATTGTGTCCATTAATTGCAATCCTAATGTAACCCCTAGTTAGGAATTAGGATGTGACCTTATTTGGAGAGAGGCTCTTTTCTAAGTTAAAGTGAGGTTATTTTATGATGGGCCCTAATCCAATAGATCTGGTGTCTTTGTAAATGGAAATTTGGAGATAAACTCATATAAAGAGCACTACATGTGCATGAAGATGGCCAGTTACAAACCAAGGAGGAAGGCCTCAGAGGAAAGCAACCCAGCCAATACCTTCATCTCAGACTTCTGGCTTCTAGAACTGTGAGACAATAGATTTCTGTTGTGTACGCCACCTCGTGTGTGGTACTTTGTTATAACAGCCGTAACAAACATAATACAGTATGTCTTGAATTGCAGTTCCTGTTTAGAATGTTAGAATGACTAGCTGTGTAGTTTGAGGAAGGAAAATAATAGCTAAGAGTTTTAAACATATTTCTACCAAAATGGAGAGTATGTAATTTTGGGGAGAAGGATGGTAACTTTTGATAAATACAATAATATTTTGTAGGAGTTTCTAAACTTTCTTTGGCAGGGAATCCATTTTTCCTTTAAACATTTTAAAAGAGATAATTGCAGAACTGTTTTGCTTTGGTTGAAGGGCATGTGTATGTATAAAGAGGGAGCGGTTGTTATCTCTTTCTCCCCTCCACCCTTCACTTTAGAGGGCTTGGAACCTTGGGCCTTTCATAATATTTTTGTATATTGTTTAAAAATATTTTTTTAATTTTTAAATTACAGTTAATGTGTAATATTATATTCGGGTGCATAACCCCATAATTAGACTTTTATGTAATTTACAAAGTGATCACCTTGATAAATCTAATATTCATCTGACACCATATATTATTATTAAAAAAAAAGATTTTCATACTTAAAAAAAAATGAAAAATGTGTTCTCTGCTTCCCATGTCAGCCAGAACTATTTGTTTATTTGATACATCACCACATAGTTCTTGTACAGTTTGCCCAGTACTTGCAAGACCTGGAGGGCATATGGTTGAAATAAAAGCCTTAGCTGCTATACTGGGAAGACATGGGCAAAACTGGCAATTCATTGAGAAGCTGAGTGGTCATGAAGAAGTTCAGGAGAAGGAGCAATTCAAATGGGTTTGAGTAGTTAGACAAGGTGCTGTGGAGGACTGGATCTAATGTACTTCTCACAGGGGCAGGATGGGTAATTTGTGGATGGAGAGACATAATGAAAGGCAGTTCTTGAGGGTGGGATATATAAGAGACAGTGAGCAGACCTCTCCTTCCACACTTGTGATGAGGCTGACTTGGTACAGGATGAGGCCAGCTTAGCAAAAACTTTGAAAACTTGGTAGGGAGTTTGGAATTTTGTGATTAAAGACAGAAAGCCATTATAGATTTCTGAGCAGGGCAATATCATGTGTTAAGAAAACATTTTAAGAATCCTGTCTAGAAGACTTACTTACAGCAATGCAGGCTCAAGGGCAGAGGGCAATTTTTTAATTAAAAGCATAAATTGATATTTTAGGATTGCCTGGGTATTAGTATTTATCCCCAAAGCAGAGTTTGGTTCCATCTTCCCAGTCACATTTTCTTTTGTGTTATTCAGTCAAGTTTCTATGTTAGCAACAGTGAGCATGTCATTTCTCAGGCTGTGTTTTCTGTCTGGAATTCCTTCTGTCATCTTCTTTTCTTTATACACTTCTGTTCCCTTGTGATACGCTGGGCTACTACTTTGAATTTACCCAGAAGGAATCATGGCCGATGGTTAATTAGACTCTTTGCGTGGGTTATGCCTTGCTACCATTAAAAATAGTCATATTGTGCTATAGGCAAAATATCATTTCTGGGCAAGTGATTAATTATGTATGCTGTAATGGGGGAGGGTGACCCCAACTTGGGGAAGGTTTTAGGATCAGTGAAACATGGGGTGAATACTATGGGGAAAATAACTAACCAGTCATTGGGAACTTGTCTTTCCCTAATTCTTTTTACTTGTAGTAATGCCAAAGCAACTATATCCCCAAATCTGCATTCATTTCATTGTTGGCCCTATTGGTTAAGCCTTGGGTTTTTCAGTGAGCTCTGTTGTATTGCATTAAAAAACTGCTTATAAAAGGATTTACATTTAATGAATTTCTCTGCAGCTTTCTCTGAGCTCTTTATCCTATTCTATCTAGTCTGGTACTTCTTCTTTCAAATAGCACTGCTCTGTGAGTTTCACCTTCATCCTCTCTGATGCTTCATTCTCGGTAGTTATTCAAAATGTTCAAGTCTTATCCAATTTACCAAACCCCTAAACACCTACGTCCTTCAACCCATCTCAGCTGCCTGCATTTCTTAAAGTCATTTCCTCATTCCCCTCTTCCTACCCTTAAGGAAGGTATTTTTGGGCCAGTTGATATCAGAGCCTGGGTGAACATCTGCCCATGAGAAGTGTACTGTTTCTGTCTTTATAGGTTTTCATCAGCTCATTGTCCTCAGCTTTCCTTTAAAACCTTCTTGATATCCTTTGCCAGGAACTGGAAGTCTTGGAAGGTCAAATCTGCAGAAGATCCGCTACCTTTGCATTGAACTCAGAATGAGTTCTTAACAATATCTAAGAGAAGCGTATATCTTACTTTACCAGATAAAGAACCTCTGTTATTCATGTAAAATATTTCCATTTATTCTCCTTTAGATTGTTTGTCTTAGTTTTAGTTCACTTAATGCTTAGGATATTTTATCTTTAAAATGATCTTTATGCCATTGACTTTTATTATTTTTTATTTTTAATAATTTATTTTTATTATTTTATTGTAGAAAGAACACATGATATTTACCTTCATAAAAGTTTAAGTGTACAATATGTTATGGTTGACTACAGTTATAAGTTGTAAAGCAGAACTCCAGAGCTTATTCATTTTGTTTGACTGAAACTATGCCTGTTGATTAGTAACTCCCCATTTTCCTCTCCCCCAGTCCCTGAAAACACTTTTGCATTCTTTGATTTAATTAATTTGACTATTTTAGATAACTTATATAAGTGAAATCAGGTAATATTTGTCTTTCTATGAATATCGTATTTCAATTAGCATAATGTTTTTAAAGTTTATCCATATTGCTCAATATTACAGAATTTTTTAAGGCTAAATAGTATTTTGTTTTGTGAACACACACACACACACACACACACACACACACACACACACACACACACCAGTATCTTTATCCATTCATCTGTCTGTGGATGGTCATTTATGCTGTTTCCACATGTTGGCTACTGTGAATAGTGAATAGTGCTGCAATAAACATAGAAGGGGTAATATCTCTCTTTTCAATTTTTTTTTTTTTTTTAGTGTGTGTACAAGAGAGGGTGAGAGAGAACAAGAGAGAAGAGAGAGACAGACAGGAAGGAAGAGAGATGCAAAGAATCAACTCATAGTTGTAGCACTCTTGTTCATTGATTGCTTTTTCATAAGTGCCTTGACTAGGGGAGCTACAGCTGAGCCAGTGACCCCCGCTTCAAGCCAGTTACCTTGGGCTCAAGCCAGTGACCAATGGGGTCATGTCTATAATGCCATGCTCAAGCCAGCGATTCCATGCCCAGGCTCATGAGCCTACACTCAAACTGGTGACCTTGGGGTTTCAAACCTGGGTCCTCACCATCCCACATTGATGCTCTATCCACTGGGCCACTGTCTGGGCAGGCTGTTTTCAGTTCTTCAGGACAAATACCCAGAAGTTCTATTTTTAATTTTTTTTAAACCTTTGTATTCTTTTTTATAGCAAATGTGCCATGTTACATTTCCACCAACAGTTTGCAAGCTACTATGCTGACAACGGTGAAGTTATATCTAACTGTGGTTTTGATATGTATTTCCTGGATGATTAGTGACATTGAGCGTTTTTTCTTCATGTACCTGTTGTCCTTCTGTACCTGTATGTCATCTTTGGAGAAATGCCTATCAAGAACTTAGGCCATTTTAAAATTGAGTTGTTGTTGTTGTTATTGTTATTATTTTACTACTGAATTGTAGGCCTTCCTTAATATATATTTTGGATATTAACCCCTTATTATATATGTGGTTTACAAATACTTTCTCTCATTTCATTAGTTTCCCTTTTGTCCTGCTAGATTTTCTTTTGTTGTGCAGAAGCTTTTTAGTTTGATGGAGTCCCACATGTTTTTTTTTGTTGTATTGCCTGTACTTTTGGTGTCATATCCATGAAATCATTGCAAAATAATGTCAAGGAGCTTTCCTTCTATGTGCTCTTCCAGGAGTTTTACAGTTTTCTGTATTTTTAATGTTTGAATTTATTTTTTGAATTCTTTATGTCAGTGGATTTTAAACATTTTCTGGGGACTGGTGAAAATAGAAGTGTTTTGAGGACCACTAAGGCAGAAATCACCCTGAGCATAAGCAAATTTGGGTAAGGTCATTGGGTTGATAATCTTTATAGTCTTTATATATCAGGGTCGTTAACCTTTTATGGACTGGCACAAAATTTCTGGCTGGCCGGTCCAAGGACCAGTGGTTGTAAAATAGTGCTCTATATGGTAACTATTCTTTTTCACTTATTTTTAAGCTCCTCTATTTTCTTTTCTTTTGGTGCATAGTTTTATCTTTATTTAACTTTCTATCTTTGATATTTTTGCTTTTTATGATTATTTTTAATCATTTATACTATTTTAACAATGATATTTTTTTCCCTTTATATTTCTGAGGTTTTGGTTTTATCTATTATATAGGTTTTAATTTTACTAGTTCTTTGTATTGTGATCTTCAAAACCCTTTCATGTTGTTTATGTTATTTGTCTATTTCTTATTTTTCTTTTATATTTTATTCCCTTAATTTCTTTACTTTTCTTTTCTTTTTTGGTATTTTTCCGAAGTTAGAAATGGGGAGGCAGTCAGACAGACTCCTGCATGCGCCCGACGGGGATCCAACGGCATGTCCACTAGGGGGTGATGCTCTGCCTATCTGGGGCATTGTTCTGCTGCGGACGGAGCCATTATAGCACCTGAGGAGGAGGCTGTAGAGCCATCCTCAGCCTAGGCCAACTTTACTCCAGTGGAGCCTTGGCTGCGGGAGGGGAAGAGAGATAGAGAGAATGGAGATTCACATTATGGGATTTACATGGCATATGATTATCACCATTTGGCTTCCATATGGATGAATGAAAGTATGGATCAATAAAGTATAGTGTAAAATAGAAAGGTGAGTTAACTTAAAAATTATGCCATAGGATGAACAGTTGAGAGACTTGTTTAGTCTAATTATAACAGGAACTTAAATGAAATTTGTTTGCTATTGGCAGATATCCATAGGGTTGCCATGGTAGAGAGGTTGCTAATTAGGGTAGAACTAGTACAATGGGCAGAATTTACAGGAAGCTAGCTTTGGCTCTGTTTATAGAAGTAAAACAATTCACATATGAAAACTTTTTAACCCTATAACATCCTGCTTCAGAGTGGGCCAAGCTAATTTTAGAGGGAGATTAGAGTGTTCTGTGATTCTTTGTCTTATGTTTATTTTTCCCTCTGGCTTTATATTGGATTTTGAATGATCTGATTTACTAAATGGTAAAAAACTGAAAGCTTTTCCTCTAAAATCAGGAACAAGACAAGGATGCCCACTCTCTCTACTCTTATAAACATAGTACTGGAAGTCCTAGCCAGGGCAGCAAGGCAAGAGAAACAAATAAAAGGCATCCATATTGGGAAAGAAGAAATAAAGGTATCATTTTTTACAGATGACATCATCCTATATATAGAAAACCCCCAAAACTCCACCAAAAAACTTTAGAAACAATAAACAAATATAATAAAATTGCAGTATACAAAATCAATAGACAAAAATCTACTGCTCTCCTATATGCCAAAAATTAAACTCCAGAAAATGAATTGAGAAAAACAATTCCTTTTGCAATCACAACAATAACAACAAAAATTAAAATGCCTAATAATAAACTTAACAAAGGATGTGAAGGACCTATATACTGAAAATGACAAAGCATTATTAAAAGAAATTGAAAAAAGATATAATGAAATGGAAAAGTATTCCATGTTCATGGATTGGAATAATCAACATAATTAAAATGACCATATTACCCAAAGCAATATAAAAATTTAATGCATTCTCCATTAAAATCCCAATGTCATTTTAAAAATAAATAGAAGAAACAATCAGCAGATTTGTATGGAATCATAAAAGATCCCAAATAGCCAAAGCAATCTTGAGGAAAAAGAATGGAGTTGGAGGTATCACATGACCTGACTTCAAATTATACTACAAAGCCTCAATAATCAAAACAGCATATTTTTGGCAGAAAAGCAGACATACAGTCCCATGGAATGGAATCAATAGCCCAGAAATAAAACTACATATATTTGGACAAATCATCTTCAACAAAGGAGCCAAAAACACACAATGGAGTAAAGAAGACCTCTTCAATAAATGGTGCTTGCAGAATTGGAAAGCCACATGCAAAAGAATGAAACTTGACTACAATTTATCCCCATACACAAAATTAATTGAAAATGGATCAAAGACCTAAATATGAGAAATGAAACAATAAATTACATAGAAGAAAATATAAGTACTAAACTTATGGACCTTGACCATAGAGGATATTTTATGAATCTGACCCCAAAGACAAAGGAAATAAAGGCAACAATAAGTGAATGGGGCCTATATCAAACTAAAAAGCTTTGCATAGCAAAAGAAACTGACAACAAAATAAAAAAAGAGCAACTAAATGGGAGATGATATTCACAAAAACAGCTCTGATAAGGGGTTAATATTTAAAATATATAAAGAAATCACAAAGCTTAGCAACAAACAAGCAAACAATTTAATTAAAAAATAGGAGAGGACCTAAACCCGTGATGGTGAACCTATGACACGTGTGTCAGCACTGACATGCATAGCCATTTTCGATGACTTGCGGCTGCATACCAAAGAAGTATGGGGCCGCATGCTGAGAAGGACGTTTCATCCTTGGCTCCTGCATGGCCAGGTGCAGTAGCTGAGAATAAAACATTTGCTGTAGTGTAGACACTCTGTGCCGGAGGTCTGTAGGCCAAAATAACAGAACTCCGGCACAGAGCATCTAGTTCTGGGACTTCCGGCTAGGCCGTTTTTCTCGAAGTGACACACCACCTGAATTATGCTCGGGTTTTTGGCGAATTTTGACACACCAAGCTCAAAAGATTGCCCATCACTGACCTAAACAGATACTTCTCTTAAGAGGACATAAAAATGGACAACAGATATATGAAAAGATGCTCATCTTCACTAGCTTTTCAAGAATTCAAATCAAAACCACAATGAGATATCACCTCACACCTGTTAGGTCGGCTGTTATCACCAAGACAGGTAGTAACAGTGTTAGAGAGGCTGTGGAGAAAAAGGAACCCTCATTCACTGCTGGTGGGAATGTAAACTTGTACAGCCATTATGGTAGACAGTATAGTGGTACCTCAAAAAATTAAGAATAGAACTACCATGTGATCCAACAATCCCTTTACTGGGTATCTACCCAAACAACTCAAAAACACTGGTACACAAAGACACATGAACCCCCATGTTCATCACAGCATTATTCATAGTGGCCAAGACATGGAAACAATGAAAGTATCCCTTGATAGAGGATTGGGTAAAGAAGATGTGGTACATATATACAATGGAATCCTAAAAGTAGTTATTTCAGCCATAAGAAATGATATATTGCCATTTATGACAATATGGGCGGACCTTGAGGACATTATATGAAGTGAAATAAATAAATCTGAAAAAGATAAAAACCATATGATTTTTCACCTAGGTGGGATATAAAACTGAGACTCTTGGACACAGTAAAAGTGAAGTGGTTATTTTGGGGGGGGCAGATGAATAAAGAGGGACAAATATATGATGACAAAATGATTTGACTTTGGGTGATGGACACACAGCATAATAACAATTCAAATGCTATAGAGATGTTCACCTGAACCTATGTACTCTTATTGATCAATATCACCTCATTAAATTTAATTTCTTTTATAAAAAAAATCTCTTTCTTTTTATTCAAGTGAGAGGAGGGGAGGTAGACAGACTCCCGCATGTGGCCCAACAGGGATCCACCTGGCAACCCCTGTCTGAGGCTGATGCTCTACCCATCTTAGACCATGCTTGCAACTGAGCTATTTTTAGTGCCGGAGGCAGAGGCTCCACAGAGCTATATTCAGTGCCTGAGGCCAATGAGCTTTACCCAATAGTGTCAAGATGCAGGAGGGGAAGAGAAAGAGTGAGAGACAGAAGGGGGCGGGGAGGAGTGGAGAAGCAGATGATCACTGCTCTTGTGTGCCCTGACTGGGAATTCAACCTGGGACATCCACACACAGGGCTTACACTCTACCACTGAGCCAACTGGCCAGGGCCTAAATTTAATTTCTAAATTAAAAAAAAAAAAAACTCAACAAAAAGAAAAAGCAAACAAAAATGATTTGATTGATTTATTTTAAGATATGGTATTTGAATTTGAAATAAATTTCCTGATATAGTTTTAATTATTGTAATAGTAAAAAGGAAATCTTTTCTTCTTAAAATTATCATTAGTTATGTGTCATCCAGGTGATGGTTGTTGTCTTGGTATCCAATAGGATTCACTGAATATAAGTTAGGGTCACACTAGGTAAAAGATAAACATTGGATTAGAATAAGTTCAGAGCTAATTCTTAGCTTTTCAGAGATATATTTTATCCCAATTTTATTTAAAGATAAGTTAATGCATATTAAAATTCATGATTTTAAATGGTTAGTGTGATGAATTTTGACAAATGTATATACCTTTGTAGCCACTTTCTGAAAGTTTCCTTATACCCCTTTTAAACTGATTTCTTCCCCATTCTCACTGACATAGATAAATCACTTTCTGACTTCTGTAGCTATAGATTAGTTTTGCCTATTCCACAAATGGAATCATACATTTATCCATTTGTGTCTGGCTGCCTTCATTCACCCTAATGTTTTAGAGTCTATCATGTATCTTATTGCATTTTATTGTATGAATATAGTAGTTAACTATCTGTCCTTCTAGAGATTTTGTTTCTTGAAACCTAAAGAACAATGCTGACCATATCCAAAGGACTTTGAATTCTGTAGTAATGAAATCTCCAGATCTCATTACTTAGTATTGTTATATTTTTACTTCATTTTGCCTATTTTTTGAAAGAAACAAGTAGGATAATTGCTGTGTAATGTAAAATGCTAATACAGTGTCTAGCTTATAGGAAGTCTTCAATGACTGTGAGCATTAATGATAACAATTAACAGGTTACCAAATTTTGCCCCCAATATTTTTATGTCTAAACAAGTGCAGTATTAAATATTTTAGTAAAGTGAGTTTCAGGAAATTAAAAATAAACATTGTGAATTTTACAAGAATTATAATGTCTCTTCATCAAATCTACAAATAAGCTGTACATATAAGAACTTGTATTCTCTTTGAAATAAACTGGTGGATTATATTTTGTACCACCTTATTTATAATAGCTAAACATTGACACTAAACTATTGTACAACAATAAGAGAATTTTTCCGTTATTTTCATCAGCTTTATTGAGACATGGTTACATACAATAAATGCACATATGTAAAGTGTATAAAATTTGATACATTTTGACATGTTTGTACCATGAAACCATTACTACAACTAGGATAATGAACATACCTGTCATCTCCAAATATTCCTTGTGCTCTTTAAAAATGTTTCTTTTCTGCATTATTTCCCCCCACCCTCAGAAACCACTGATTAGCTTTTTGCCACTACATTTCATATTTTGTAGTTTTACGAAGGGGATGTTACTTTAAGTGATGGTATAATTATATTATGTTAAAATTAAAATAATACTTTTGAAGAATATTTAAACTAGGGAAGTGCTCATGATATAATGTGAGGTGAAAGAATTACATAAAATTCTTAATACAGAATAACAAATTTATACTCACAAAATACCTTTAACAGGAATAGAAATGAAATGAAGGAAACATTAAAGTGATATGGTTATTTCTGGATATGTGGAATTATGGGAGATTTTATTTAATTTATAAACTTATTTTCTAAATTTACTGTAATCAGAATACCTTATATTACAATCAGAAAAAATAAAAATAAATCTGTGAACTCTGTGATCTACATCTACAATGAACTCTTTATAATGCACTTTTACATTGCTGAGGATACTGTCCCTTGGGATTTTAACTGCAAATACTTAAGGATGTGTTCTGTATGCTAAAAGGAAAAATTCTGATAGAGAAATGTTTTTTTTTTCTGGATGTGGAGTGCCTTGGATATTAATATAATTTCTCTGAGTAATCATGTTAAAAACTATAATATATATAAAATAATTCCTATTGTATCTGACTGCTTATCCTTCTGGAACTGAACTGAAAACGTTAAGTGCTCTCTTATGGTAATGAAGATCACAAATCAAAAGAAAGAATATGTGAAAAAAGGATTAGAACAAAAAGAACTAAAGCCATAACTCTACATCCTTGTTATAATGAATCCTAAGCTGATAAAAATGGCACTTAATGAATTAAGGATGAGCTGGTATTCCCTATTGTTAACAGGAATAAAAAAATTTTCTTGAAATATTGAAAGACTCAGCAAAAAACCCCACAGATACATAACTTGTTAAATGTAAGCAAATTATCGTTTTAAAAAAAATAATGTTTATTTAAAGATAAATTTTTCTTCTTGAGTTTTGCATGAAGACGCCCAGCATGTATAAGGTAAACAAGAATTAAAATTTATATATTTATTTTTACTTCTCAACAAAATAGTAATTGTGTATTAAAACTGGTAAACTGGCAGTATTAGTAAAACTCTGCCCAGTGCTGTAAAAAACACAGACATGAGCAAGTGGTGTTCAAAAGGCACATAAGTTTTGTGCAATTTTGGGTGTGGTACTTGGGCGTTAAACCAAGCGTGTATTTTGAACCTGAAGGAATCAGTATTTTCACGCATTGGTATACTAGAAGGAAATGAAAGTGTAACATAGATCAATATAGTTACCCATTTCTATTAAAATTAGTGTTTAGATCATTTTTAAAAAGATTGTATTTTATGAAAAATGTATGAAAATTATTGCACAGTTTTTCCTCTTATTTTTAATAGTGTTATTTCCCACCTTGGATAGTTCATTCTGGAAAACATTTTTTCCAAAGCGGTGGTAACACATTATTTTACTTCCAAATTCCAGAATCAGTGCAGGTTTAATAAAACTAATTGAAAAGAATCTTGGATCAAGCCAGTAACTCTTAAAGCAGTTATTTCAGTACTCAAGCAAAAATGTAAACTGATGCTATTACATGCAGCATAATATTCGCAAATGCATGGAAGATACTTTGCACAATCAGAAGGGTATATATTATACTTTTTAAATATTGTAAATATATATTTACCTGTGACAAAGCTGTGTCAATTGTGGCTAGGGGCAATTCTTATACACCATAGTATTATTTAAATCTTACCATAGTATTATTCTGAAAGTTTATAAATGTGGTAAATATATGTCAGAAACAATGGCTTATCATAAAAGTACAATTGATGCGATTAAATATTTTATCCTTCCTTTGTGTTTATAGTCTGTTTTTCCTCATAAATCTTCCCACTTAATTGAAGTGAACTCATTTTCAGGGATGCATTAGACAATTTAGAAACAGTAATATATTTCAATAATGTATTTACAAAAAGATATTTCAAAGTTAAAGTGCTGATACTTTCTGAGAGCTTATTTGTATTTAAAAATAAATGAAATTCTGGTGACTTACATCTTTTACCTCCCCAAATCTTTCTCTAATGTAAATGCTATTTCATATAAAACTCTTTAAGGAGAACTTTACATCTTTTAAAATTATTCACTATCATAACATAATGTAGTCTGCAAATGTTTTTCACTTCATTTGAAATGTCACTATAGATGAACATGAATCCTATTGATAGCAGCAATTGAATGTCTCACTCTCATCGCATAACAATACTAATATGACTATGCAATAAGATAATGAGCTCTCAAAATTTACAAAGCATCCAAGAACTTTTCACAGATCAAAACAAAATCTTGGAGTAAAAAGAGTGATACATAAGTATTCCTTAACCACTTTGTATCTAGGCAAATGATCCCATATGTGTTTATTAACAGACAGTGTAGTCTCAAGAATAACCTTTAAGTACTTGTAAATTTTTTTTTTTAAATCAAGTGAGAGTTTGGGAGTCATGGAGGTGAGACAGCCTCTCACATGCACCCTGACTAGAATCCACTTGGCAAGCCCCCCACAGGGTGATGCTCTGCCCGTCTGGTGCCACTGCTCTGTTGCTTTGCAACTGAAGTATTTTAGTGCCTTTAGCAAGGCCATGGAGCCATCATCAGTGCCCAGGGCTAACTTGCTCAAATCATTTGAGCCATGACTGTGGGAGGGAAAGAGAGAGAGGGAGAAAAAGAAAGAGAAGGGGGAAGGATGGAGTAGTAGATGGTTGCTTCTCCTGTGTGCCCTGACTGGGAATTGAACCCAGGACTTCCACACACCAGTCCGACACTTTACTGCTGAGCCAACTGGCCTGGGCCACTTGTAACTGGTTTATTACAAGTCATTAGAATTGGATCTCTAGGACGTCAGAATAATAGCAGCATGAGAGATACTCCTGATCTCTCCCTTTCAAGAAATTGTAAAACTATAATACAGTGAATGAACCCCAACTGGGCTCACAGGTACACCTGAAAGATTCAAGCACTGAATGGACTAAAGGTGGGACATATTGAAAAGGGGAGCAGAAGATAAAACTCATTTAAAGTCAGCTCTGGAGAGAAGACAAACCCAGAGTGAGTGTTTTTTTTTTTTTTTTTTTTCTCTGCCAGAGTATGGGGAGAAGGGGAGCACAGGCTCTCTGGGTTTTGTCTGAGGAGCATTGAAAAGGAAACGTGGAATGACTGGGTCTCCTTCTGCCAGGAGGAGGGGTGAGGTAGAGGGGCAGAGAGGGAGATATTAAACCAAAGCAGTGACAGAGTGTGGGGTAATGACTTGTGTTCCCATGATCCCCCCATAGCCAGCACTCAGCAGAGACAGAGAAAACTAAAGTGCGGTCCTCCAACCTCCCAGGTCTCGCCTCCCTCACCTGGCAGGTATGGAGAGTGGCAAAGACAAACCCCACAGCTAGCTCTTCAGAGCCACTCTCTTCCCTGAAGACCAGAGGTATTCCGGGTCTGGTCCCCTGGTCTGTTGAAGCATGGGATGGAGTGCCAGGAGACCTGAGATCACCATCACTAAAACCATAAGCCATAAAGCTGAAGCTGTAAATCCATCATAGCACATCCACCCGCCAATAAGACTGGCCTCACCTACATCATTATGAGAACAATATTTCAGTGGAGGACAGCCAAAGAATTTCACAGAGCTAAAACTTATAATACAGTGACACATACTAGAAAAAAAATAAGAACCTCTAAAAACAGAAATTTATTTCTCCTTTATTTTTTTCTCTTGAATTTCATTTTGTTTAATTTTTATATTTTTAGGGGTGTTTTGTTTGTTTTTGATTTTTTTGGTTTTCCTTTTTATTTGTATTTTTTTAAATTTAGACAGTTAATTTTAATGGGGTGACATTGATCAATTAGAGTCCATAAATTCAGAGAGAACATCTCCAGATCATTTTGACATTTGATTATGTTGTATACCCATCACCCAAAGTCAATTTGTCCTCTGTCACCTTTTATTTGGTTTTCTTTATGCCCTCCCCTTTCCCCCAACCCTTCCTCTCTTCCCTTCCCCTCCCCTGGTAACCACTGCACTCTTGTCCATGTCCATGAGTCTCAATTTTGTGTCCCACTTATGTATGGAATCATACAGTTCTTAGTTTTTTCTGATTCACTTATTTCACTCAGTATAATCTTATCAAGGTCCATCCATGTTGTAAATGATCCCGTGTCATCATTTCTTATGGCTGAGTAGTATTCCATAGTATATATGTACCACATCTTCTTTATCCAATCTTCTATTGAAGAGCTTTTTGGTTGTTTCCATGTCTTGGCCACTGTGAACAATACTGCGATGAACATGGGGCTGCATGTGTCATTACATACCAATGTTTTTGAGTTTTGTGGGTAGATACCCAGTAGAGGGATTGCTGGGTCATATGGTAGTTCTATTCTTAATTTTTTGAAGAACCACCATACTTTCTTCCATAATGGTTGTACTACTTTACATTCCCACCAACAGTAAATGAGGGCTCCTTTTCCTCCACAGCTTCTCCAACACTTGTTATTGCCTGTCTTGTTGATAATAGCTAGCCTAACAGGTGTAAGGTGGTATCTCATTGTAGTTTTGATTTGCATTTCTCTAATAGCTGTGAAAATAAGCATCTTTTCATACATCTGTTGGCCATTTATTTTTCTCCCAGGGAGAAGTGTCTGTTCATGTCCTCTTCCCACTTTTTTTATTGGATTGTTTGCTTGTTTGTTGTTGAGTTTTGTGAGTTCTTTGTATATTTTGGATATTAGGCCCTTATCTGAGCTGTTGTTTGAAAATATCATCTCCCATTTAGTTGGCTCTTTTTTTAGTTGTCAGTTTCATTTGTTGTGCAAAAGCTTCTTAGTCTGATGTACTCTCATTCATTTATGTTTGCCTTTATTTTCCTTGCCTTTAGAATCAAATTCATAAAATGCTCTTTATGACCAAGGTCCATGAGTTTAGTACCTATATTTTCTTCTATGTAATTTATTGTTTCAGGTCTTATATTTAGGTCTTTGATCCATTTTGAATTAATTTTGTTACAAGGGGACAAACTGTAGTTGAGTTTCACTCTTTTGCACGTGGCTCTCCTGTTTTCCCAGAACCATTTATTGAAGAGGCTTTCATTTCTCCATTGTATGTTTTTGGCTCCTTTATCAAAGATGATTTGACTATATATATGTGGATTTATTTCTGAGCTCTCTATTTAGTTCCATTGGTCTGAGTAGTGTCTATATTTCTGCCAATACCATGCTGATTTGATTATTGTGGCTCTATAATATAATTTGAAGTCAGGTATTGTAATACCCTCAGCTTTATTCTTTTTCCTTAGGATTATTTTGGGTATTAGGTTTTTTTTTTTTTATAATTTCATATAAACCTGGTGATTTTTGTTCTATTTCTTTAAAAAATGACATTGGAATTTTGATGGGAATTGCATTAAATTTGTGTATTGCTTTGGGTAATATGGTCATTTTGACTTTATTTATTCTTCCTGTCCAAGAACAAGGAATATTTTTCCATTTTATTATATCTTTTTTGATTTCCCTTAACAATGCTTTGTAGTTTCCATTATATAAATCCTTTACATTCTTTTTTATTCCTTGGTATTTTATTCTTTTTGTTGCAATCGTAAAGGGGATTATTTTTTTGAGTTCATTTTCTGAGTTCAGTTCCATTGTTGGCATAAAGGAATGCAGTAGACTTCTGTATATTAATTTTGTATCCTGTGACCTAACTGTATTGGTTGATTGTTTCTAATCATCTTTTTGTGGAGTCTTTGGGGTTTTCAATGTACAGGATCATATCATCTACATAAAGTGAAACCTTTATTTCTGTTTTCCCAATATGAATGCCTTTTATTTTCTTTCTCTTGTCTGATTGCTCTGGCTAGAACTTCTAGCACTATGTTGAATAAGAGTGGAGAGAGTGGGTAGTCTTGTCTTGTTTCTGATTTTAGAGGAAAAGTCTTCAGTTTTTTGCCATTTAATATGATGTTAGCTGATGGTTTGTCATAAATGGCCTTTATTATGTTGAGCTATTTTCCTTCTATACCCATTTTGTTGTGTTTTAAACATAAAATGATGTTGTATTTTATCAAATGCCTTTTCTGTTTCTATTGATAGGATCATATGGTTTTTGTTTGTTTTGTTGGTGTGGTGTATTACGTTAACTGTTTTACGTTTGTTGAACCATCCTAGTGATTCCGGGATGAATTCCACTTGATCATGATGAATTACTTTTTAATGTATTGTTGTATTCGATTTGCTAGTATTTTGTTTAGTATTTTAGCATCTATATTTATTAGAGATATTGGTCTGTAGTTTTCTTTTTTTGTGTTGTCCTTCTCAGGTTTTGGTATGAGGGTTATGTTGTCCTCATAAAATGTGTTTGGGAGTATTGCTTCTTCTTTAATTTTTTGGAAGACTTTGAGTAGACTAGAAGCCAAATCTTTGAATGTTTGATAAAAATCACTAGTATAACTGTCTGGCCCTGGACTTATTTTTTGAGAGGTTTTTGATAGTTATTTCTACTTCCTTCCTGCTTATGGGTTTGTTTAGGTTATCTACTTTGTGACTCAGTCTAGGAAGATTGTATTGTTCTAGGAATTTATCCATTTCTTCTAGATTGTTAAATTTGGTGGTGTACAGTTTTTCATAGTATTCTACAATAATTCTTTGTATATCTATGATATCTGTGGTGATTTCTCCTCTTTCATTTTGGATTTTGTTTATATGAATCCTTTCTCTTTTTTCCTTGGTGAGTCTTGCCAAGGGTTTGTCAATTTTGTTGATTTTTTTATAGAACCAGTTCATTGTTTTATTGATTTTTTCTATAGTTTTTCTGTTCTCTATTTCATTTATTTTTGCTTTGATTTTTTTTATTTCCTTTCTTCTGCTGATTTTGTGTGCCTTTGTTCTTCTTTTTTTAGTTCCTTATGATGTGATGTTAAGGTGTTTACTTTGGCTCTCTCTTGTTTGTTCATAAAAACCTGTAGTGATATGAACTTCCCTCTTATTATTGCTTTTGAAGCATCCCTGAGATTCTGATATGTTGTATTGTTATTTTTGTTTGTGTGTATATAACTTTTGATCTCTGCTTTTATTTTGTCTTTGATCCACTCATTTTTTAGAAGTATGTTGTTTAATTTCCACATATTTGTGGGTTTGTTTACTTCTTTTTTGCAGTTAAAAAAGTTAAAACTTTATAATCAGAGAATATGCTTGGTATAATTTCAATCTTTCTGAATTTTCTGATGTTAGTTTTGTGGCCCAACATATGCTCAATTCTTGAGGATGTTCCATGTACACTGGAGAAAAATGTATACTCTGGCATTTTGGGATGAAATGTCGTGTGGATGTCTATCATATCTAATTCTTCTAGTGTTTTGCTTAAGGCCGATATTTCTTTATTGATTTTCTGTTTGAATGAACAATCTAGAGCCATCAGCAGTGTATTGAAGTCTCCAAATATGATTGTATTTTTGTCTGTTTTAATTTTTAAATCAGTTAGTACATGTCTTATATATGTACTTTGGTACTCCTTGGTTTGGTGCATATATATTAAGAAGTGTTATGTCTAGCGCCTGACCTGTGGTAGCGCAGTGGATAAAGCGTCGATCTGGGAACACTGAGGTCGCCAGTTCAAAACCCTGCACTGGTCTGGTCAAGGCACATATGGGAGTTGATGCTTCCAGCTCCTCCTCCCTTTCTCTCTCTCTCTCTCTTTCTCTCTCTCTCTCTCTCTCTCTCTCTCTCACTCTGTGTCTCCTCTCTAAAAAAAATGAATACAATAAAATAAAAATTAAAAAAAAAAAAGAAGTGTTATGTCTTCTTGAATCAATTTCCCCTTTATCATTATGAAATGACCATCTTTGTCTCTGATTACCTTTGCTGTCTTGTAGTCAGCATTGTTAGATATGGCTGCACCTGCTTTTCTTTGGATGTTATTTGCTTAGAGAATTGTTTTCCAACCTTTCATGTTGAATTTGTTTTTTCCTTGTAGCTTAAATTTGTTTTTTGAAGGCAGCATATGGTTGGATTTTGTTTTTTGAATCACTCTGTTAGTCTGTGTCTTTTTATTGGTGACTTCAGTCCATTTACATTTAATGTAATTATTGACACTTGAGATTTTCCTATTGCCATTTTATATTGCTTTCTGATAGCTCTGTATCTTGTTTGGTTCTTCTTTTTTCTTTTTCTGTCATTTGTTTTGGTTTGGTTGTATTCTATACTTCTTTCCTCTGTTTCTTTTTTAAGCCATGTGTTTCCGTAGTGGTTTTTTCAGGGCAGGTTACCATTAGGTAATAAAAAGGATATATATCATATTCATTGTAGTACATTAACTCATTAGTGCTTCTGCATTTCATCCTTTTTTGCTACTGTTAATCTTTGTCCTCTCTTTTTATTTTTGTTGTCACAGATTAATCTTGTTTTTATTGTGATCTTTTTGAAGCTTTTACTTGTAATTTTGTTTTGTTTTGTTGTCTGTATTTGGTGAGATAACTCCCTTTAGTATTTCCTGAAGTGGGGGTTTTCTGGTGATATATTTCCTCATCTTTTCTATATCTGTGAATGTTTTTATTTCCCTTTCATATTTGAAGGATAGCTTTAATGGATATAGTATTTTGGCTGGAAATTCCTCTCTTTAATTTAAATATTGGTGTTTACTCTCTTCTGGCTTGTAGAGTTTCTGCTGAGAAACTGATGATAGTCTAATGGCTCTTTCCTTATATGTTGTACTCTTCTTTTCCCTGAATGCCTTGAGGATTTTTCTTTGTCATTGGTTTGTGATAATTTCATTACGATGTGTCTTGGAGTAGCTCTGTTTGTGGTAAGGTAATTCAGTGATCTGTTTGCTTTGGGGATTCGAGGCTCTAATTCTTTCCTCAGGCTTAGGAAGTTCTCATTGCTTATTTGTTTGAATATGTTCTGTATTTCATTTTCTCTCTCTTCTCCTTCTGATGTACCCATTGTTCTTATGTTGCTCTTTCTGATGCAGTCAGACAATTTCTGTAGGGCTTTCTCATTTTTTTAAATTTGTGAGTCTCTCTCCTCTTGTCTTTGTAGTATCTCTAGTTGCCTGTCTTTTATGTCACTAATTCTCTCCTCTATCTGGCCTGTTCTATTAGCTAAGCTTGTTACCTCGTTTTTCTGTTCATATATTGAGTCTTTCATCTCTGTTTGGTTCCTTTATATAGTTTCAATTTTCTTGGTGAAGTATTCTTTTTGTTCATTGAATTGTTTTTTTGAGCCCTCTAAATTGCCTTTCTGTGCTTTCTTATATTTCCCTGAGTATTTTTGAACTTCAATTTTTAATTTTCTGTCATTTAACTCCAAGGTTTTCAAGCAATTTAAACTTTTTTCTAGAGATTTTTTATCTATCTGAGATATATCTCTGTCTTTTGTATGCATGATACTTGATATTTTTTTGTAATAGCATTTGAGAGTGGTATTGTTAATAACACTAATAAGAGATAATTAAAAAAAGTAAAAATTGAAAGATACAGTGAAAAAATAAAAATTCTGTAATGATAAGTGAAACAAATACTACAGGTAGCAGAAACTGAGGGAAAATAAGAAAGAGATAAAGAATGAATTAAAAAACATGCAAAGTGCTACAAAGAAAAATATGAATCCAAAATAAAATAATTTGTTGAGAAATGATTGAATGAGAGAAAAAGAAAATAAAAAAGAAAAAAATAAGTTAAGGTTTTTGAAATAAAACTGTCATAAAAAAGAATGAAAAATTTAACAACTATGGGTAATGAAGTTCAAAAGGAAAAGGAAAGAATAAAAAGGAAAGAAGATGAAATAACCAAAGCACAAAGAAAAAGTTATAAAAAGTTTAATTTTTTTCTGGTTATGAGAGGTAGCTTTTTTTTCTTTTGGCAGGTGGCGCTGTACTTCAGGTTTTGCCCCTGTGGGGCTCTTTAGCAGGTTTGCTGTTGTGTTGCTGTGGCAAAGACATAGGTTTGCTGTTGTGTTGCTGGGCCTCAGTCCCATTGGTAGGCAGGGTTCTTAGGACTTGAAGGCTCTGACAATGGGAGTCTCAGTTTGTTTTTGAGGTGCCTCTCCCCATATCTCTCCTACCTGAACTAGCAGCCTGAGGACAGCTGAGGTTTGCCCCAGCCACTGCTTTAAGAGCAAGAGGCTTTAATAGCAGCCAGGGTCATCCTTCAGCACTGCTCAAAGCACAGTTCTAGGTAGGGCTGTGCCAACCAGAGCCACCAGCGAGAGCAGGCAGTGCTGGGAGCTGGTTGCATATCTGGCACCTTTCTGAGGGCTGGTGGACATGTCTCAGCATACCACATGCTGGGAGCTGATTGCAGGTTAGGCACCTTTCAAGGGCTCCCAGTCATGGCTAGTATACCTCAGCGCTTTGCATGTCTAATCTCCACAGGCTTCTCCCTTGTGGACTATTTGATAGCCCGCAGCAAGCCACGTGCATGCCCAGCGTCCATGAGTTCTGCAGTGCACACGGAGGTCTGCTCCCACCCACTAAGGTGCACAGTGCCTGTGATCTTAGTCAGAGCCTGGAATGTAAGAATGTGCTTTGAAACCTGCATTTGGAAAGCAGAGGCGCCCCGCCCAGACAGGTCTAGGCCTAGGGATCCCGGCCCTTGCTCACTTCCTGTGCTGTTGGTCTGGGAACCTGGTATATACAAAGACACTGGCTATAGCCCACGCAGATGTCCACCGTTGATAATCTCGGGCTAAACCCTCCAACCCATGAGCATGCGGACCCACACCGGAGGTGCCAGGTGGAGCCACTCGCTCACTGCCGGTGATTGCTGACATGGGAGCGCACAAAGTTGGTGGCGCTGGCGCCAGGCCCTGCAGGAACCCTGCACCAGCAACCTCCATCAGAGCTTGCCCCGTATCCGTGATCTCAGACAGAGCCAGCATGCTCTCTCCTGTGTTTGATCATCCACCCTAACCTAGCTTCTTTCCTCTGCCCCAGACTCTCTGCTTCTCTTGGTTCCAGAGGAAAGTGGCCCTTCCTCAGTTCAGCAAGGAAAGCAAAATACTCCATTCTCCATCTTATTTCCTTAAGTGTGGATTAGATATTCAGCCACCTTTTTACCCAATCATACCTTTGTCTGGTGTGTATATATTTCAGATACTTCTGAGATTTTTTTCTCTGTGTTTAGTTGTCGAATTTGTTGAAATTGCAAGGGGAGATATTGGAAGCACCTCTCATGGCACCATTTCTCTCCTTTTTTTTTTTTTTCGATCTTTGATTTTGTGTTTTTTCTTTTGTCATTATATTTTAATTTATATATTTTTTAAATTAATATTTTTTATTTAGTTAGTTGTTTTTTAGTTAAGAGTTTTTTAACAATACCACTCTAAAATGTCATCAAAGAAGAAGAGATAGAATACCATAGCTACACAAGAAACATAGTTCAGAAAGAAAATGAAAAATCTTCAGCAAAAAATCTCAATCACATGGAAACCTTGGAGTTAAGTGATAGAGAATTCAAAATTGAAGTTCTGAAAATATTCAACTTGAATGCAAGAAAACACTAATAGGCAATTTTGTGAGCTCAACAAGATGATTGAAATTTTAAAGACAGAGATGAGGAACTCAATACATGAATTGAAGATCAAGGTAGCAAGTTTAGGCAATAGAACAAGCCAGATAGAGGAAAGAATCAGTGATATTGAAGACAGTTAACTAAAGATGCTACAGAGAGAAGAGGAGAGAGACTCACAAATTAAGGAAATGAGAGAGTTCTACAAGAATTGTCTGATGCCATCAAAAAGAGCATTATAAGAATAATGGGGCCTGACCAGGTGGTGGCGCAGTGGATCGAGCATTGGACTGGGATGTGGAAGACCCAGGTTTGAGACCCCAAGCTCACCAGCTTAAACGTGGGCCCATCTGGCTTGAGCAAAAGCTCATCAGCTTGGACCCAAGGTTGCTGGCTCCAGCAAGGGGTGGCTCAGTCTGCTGAAGGCCCGCGGTCAAGGCATATGTGAGAAAGCAATCAGTGAACAACTAAGGTGTTGCGACGGCAATGGAAAACTAATGATTGATGCTTCTCACCTCTCTTCATTCCTGTCTGTCTGTCCCTATTTATCCCTCTCTCTGATTCTCTCTGTCCCTGTAAAAAAAAAATAATAATAATGTGTAAATCAGAAGAAGAAGAGAAGGAGAAGGGAATGGAGAACTTATTCAAACATATAATTGATGAAAAAATTTCCAGCCTATGGAAATAGTTACAGCCTCGAATCCAAGAAGCAAACATAACGCCATGTTACCTCAACCCAAACAGACTTTCTCCAAGGCACATTGTTATAAAACTGTCAAAAGCCAATGACAAAGAAAGAAACATCAAGGTAACTAGGGAAAAGAAGAATATAACATATAAAGAAAAGCCCCTTGGGTTATCATTGGACTTCTCAGCAGAATTTCTAGATGCCAGAAAAAAAGGTAACCCAAACATTCAAAGTACCATAAGGGAGGTATTACCAGACAAGAATACTATATCTATAAAAGTTATTCTTCAAATATGAAGAAGTAAAAGTTTTAAAGACATACACAAGCTGAGAGAATTTATCACCAGAAAACCCTCACTTCAGGAAATACTCAAGGGAGTAATTCAATCAGACACAAAGAACAAAACAAATCAAAACTACAAGTAAAAGCTCCAAAAAGTTATAGTGAAAACAAGGGTAATCTGTAACAACAATAACATAAAGGGGAGAGGATAAAGATCTGCAGTAACAAAGGAAGATGGAGTACAGAAACACTCGTAAGACAAAGGACTCTTATATATGTGAACATTTTTCTCTTAATAACCTAATGATAACCACGCACAAAAAAAAGCCACTACCATCAAATGAGAACAACTGTCAGAAACACAAAAGAGAACAAAACAAGTCACATACCTCCCAAAAAACAAAACATAAAATGGCTATAAGAGATTCTCAAGTGTTAATAATCAACCAAATGTAACTGGACTGAACTCACCAATAAAGAGGCACAGAGTAGCAGATTGGAACAAAAAGTAAAACCCAAATATATTCTTCCTTCAAGAGACATATCTAAGCTGCAAGGACAGAAAAAGAGTCAAAGTGAAAAGTTGGAAAACGATTCTTCAAGCAAATAACATCCAAAGGAAAACAGATATAGCAATACTTCTATCTGAAAATGCTGACTCAAGACAACAAAGGTCACCAGAAACAAAGATGGACATTTCATAATGATAAAGAGGACACTACATCAAGAAGACATAATGCTTCTTAATATATATGCACTGCACCATGGAGCATCAAAATAGATAAAACATCTACTAACTGACTTAAAAAAAGGCCCAAAGCACAATTATACTTAGAGATCTCAATACACCATTGACGGTTAGATAGGTCATCCAAATGAAATATCAATAAAGAAATATTGACCTTAAAAGACACCCTAGACTATATGGACATAATCAACATTTACAGGACATTTCAACCCAGAACATCAGGTTATACATTCTTCTCCAGTGTGCATGGAACATTCTCAAGGATAGATCATATATTGGGCCACAAAACCCAACATCAAAAAATTCAGAAAGATTGAAATTGTACCAAGTATATTTTTTACCATAAGGCTTTGAAATTAGAATTCAACTGCATAAAGTACACAAAGAAACCCACAAAACTGTGAGTGTTAAACAACATACTTCTAAAAAATGACTGGATCAAAGAAGAAATAAAAGCAGAGGTCAAAAGATATGCAAGAAAGATGAAAATGACAATATGACATATCAAAATTTCTGGGATGCAGCAAAAGCAGAAATAAGAGGGAATTTTATATTATTACAGGCTTATTAAGAAACAGTAGAGATCCCAAGTAAACATCACATCTTAAGGAACTAGAAAAAGAAGAACAAAGGCAACCAAAAGTCAGCAGTAGAAAGGAAATAGTAAAAACTAGAGCAGAACTTAATGAAATAGAGAACAAAAGAACTATAGAGAAAATAAATACTATAAAGAGCTTGTTATACGAAAAGATCAATAAAATTTACAAACCTCTGGCTAGATTCACTAAGGAAATAAATAATTCATATAAACAAAATCTGAAATGAAAGAGGAGAAATTACCACAGAAATCATAGGTATACAAAGGATCATAGTAGAATATGATGAAAGATTATATGCTACCAAATTCAACAATCTGAGGAAATGGATAAGTTCCTAGAACTATACAATTTTCCTAGACTGAGTCATAAGTATGTGGAATGCCTAAAAAGACCCATAATCCAAAAGAAAATAGAAACAACTATCAAAAATGTCACCAAAATAAAAGTCCACGACCAGATGGCTATACTAGTAAGTTGTACCTATCAAAGATTTGGTACCTGTCCTCAAAGTCTTCTAAAAAATAGAAGAAGCAGTACTCTTAAATACATTTTATGAGGCCAAAATAACCCTGATACCAAAATCAGGCAAGGACAACACACAAAAAAGAAAACTACAGACCAATATTCCTAATGAATACAGATGCAAAAATCCTAAACAAAATACTAGCAAATCGAATACCATATAACACATTAGAAAATGTCAATTCATCACGATCAAGCAGGATTCATTCCTGGAGCACAAGGTTGGTTCAACATATATAAATCAATCAATGTTATACACCACATCAACAAAACAAATTACTAAAATTATATGATCCAAGCAATAGATGCAGAAAAGGCATTCAATAAGATAAAACATCCCTTTATGTTAAAAGACTCAATAACATGGGTACAGAAGGAAAGTAGTTCAACATAATAAAGGCCATATATGACAAGTCATTAGTTAATATCATACTAAATGGTGAAAAAATGAAGGCTTTTCTTCTAAAATCAGGAAAAGAGACAAGGCTGCTCACTCTCTCCATGCTTATTCAACATTGTTCTGTTAGTTTTAGTCAGAGTGATCAGGCAAGAGAAAGAAATAAAAGTCATCCATATTGGTATAGAAGAAGTAAAATATCACTTTTTGCAGATGACACGATCCTGCATATAGAAAACCCCAAAGTCTTCAACAAAAAAGTATTAGAAACAATAAACCAATAAAGTAAATTAAATTCACAGGATACAAACTCATTTTACTAAAGTTTAGTGTTTTTCTATACACCAATAATGAAAACCAGAAGGTGTGGTCTGCCCAGTTACTCTCTGGGGGGCTGGGCATATTTTTCGTATCAGAAAGTGGAGATGTAGCTCAGTTCTCCCCGGAAATCTGAGTCACTCCTTCTCCCTTTTACTTCCTTCCTTCTGAATGGCCTTTCACACTGATTGGAGCTGATGAGCTTTTTGGAGATGGGTCAATTAGCCTTATACTAGGCTTGTGCTGCATGGAGGAAGTGCCCCTTCCTCTGCCTATGGCCACCTCAGTATTGTAGAATGACTTTGCAGTTATTCTTTTCTCCATCACCATTTGTGTCCCTGTGCCTCGTTCTCCCCACTTTCCTCATGCGAGACCAGTCCTCTCAGCCTTCCTAGGCCCTGGAGCCCCAGGCAAGTGGCTGTGAGTGATATTTTCTATGCTGACCCCTTAAGGCTGCAACTTCTTTGAAAACAATTTCCCGCAGACAGAAATCCTGCTCTTCTCCCCACTCAATGCTGTCAGACCGTCTCCTCCAATCTCTGGGTCTCTAGGCTGGGGCTCCAATCCTGATACTGAGGATCCCTGTCTCTCAGGGTCTCTCTCCCTGCAATGAGAATCCCTTTGGACCCTCAGCCACCCCTCACTCCTGGGAGTGAGAGAGCCCCCACCATGTCCCTGTACTTCCTACCTGTCTTGGTGTGGTTTCTTCTATGCTCCTTGGTTTTCGAGTCCTGTTTTTTAAGTCCAAAGTTGGTTTTTCACGATGATTGTTTTTAAATTAATTTGTAATCCAGTTTGGTCTTGGGAGGTGGCAGTTTGTATGTTGGCCTACTCGGCTGCCATCTTGGAATCCAGAATGAATATAATTTTCAGAGCAATGAAAAACATCGACTTGTTTTTAATTGAAAATGAATTGTTTTCTCTTTCTAGACTCACTCTAAACAAAGCATTATTTGTTTACCTTTAATTGTTTGAGAGCTGGTAACCCAGTTTATAGATTTTTCAGACCCTCTATTTCTCAACCCTTTCTGTGTCTACTTTCTGTTCATATTGGGTCTTACTAGCATTGTAATAGCATTGAAAGATAGAGGGAAGTGCCTGAAGAAACAGAAGTTAGTTAAGTTGATATATATTTTAAATTTTTATTAATTTTAATTTATTGTGTTTACATGGATTCAAGTGTCCCATTGAATATAACACTCTCTCTCCCCACCTGCATGTCCCTATTTATACCCATTTTTCCCCTTCCCCTTAACTCCCTCCCCCTTCCCTTTGGGATTTGCTGTCTTGTTATCTGTATCTCTGTGTTATATACATATAATTTCACTAATCTCTTTACCTTCTCTGATTCTGTTCCCCTTTTCCCCTTCCCTCTGACAACTGTCCCTCTGCTCCCTGTGACCCTGCCTCTACCTCTATTCTGTTTCTCAGTTCACCTTGTTCATTAGATTCCACATATAACTAAGATAATATGTTATTTGTCTTTCTCTGCCTGGTTTATTTCAGTTAGCATTATAATCTCCAGGTCCATCCATGCCATTAAAAAAGGTAAGATTTCCTTCTTTTCATGGCCATCAAGTATTCCATTGTGCATATGTACCATATATTTTTTTATCCATTTGTCCACTGATGGACACTTGAGCTGTTTGTAGATCTTGACTATTGTAAATAATGCTGCAATAAACACGGGGTGCATATCTTTTTTTGAATCAGTGTTTTGGGTCCTAAGATATATTGCTAAAAGTGGGATAGCTGGGTCAAAAGGCAGTTCCATTTTTTAATTTTTTGAGGAAATGCCATATTATTTTTCACAGTGGCTGCACCAGTCTGCATTCCTACCAGCAGTCCAGGAGGGTTCTCTTTTCTGCACATCCTCACCAGCACTTGTTTGTTGATTTTTTTTTTTTAACAGGAACAGAGACAGAGAGAGGGATAGATAGGGACAGACAGACAGGAATGGAGAGAGGTGAGAAGCATCAATCATTAGTTTTTCGTTGCCGTTGCAACACCTTAGTTGTTCATTGATTGCTTTCTCACACGTGCCTTAACCGCGGGCCTTCAGCAGACAGAGCAACCCCTGCTGGAGCCAGCGACCTTGGGTCCAATCTGAGGAGCTTAAGCTCAAGCCAGATGGGCCGCGCTCAAGCTGGCGAGCTCAGGGTCTCGAACCTGGGTCTTCCGCATCTATCCACTGTGGCACCGCCTGGTCAGGCTGTTGATTTGTTAATGAGAACCATTCTGAAAGATGTGAGATAGTATCTCATGAGTACATTCTCTGATGATTAGTGACCTTGAACATTTCTTTTATATGCCTGTTGGCTATCTGTATGCCCTATTTGAAGAAGTGTCTGTTTAGTTCCTTTGCCCATTTTTTAATTGGATTGTTTACCTTCCTGGTGTTGAGTTTCAGAAGTTCTTTATAAATTTTGGTTATTAAACCCTTATCAGATGTATCAGTGACTATGTTCTCCCAGTGTGTGGGTTGTCTTTTTATTTTGCTAATAGTATCCTTTGTTGTTAAAAACTTTTTAGTTTGATATAGTCTCCTTTGTTTATTTTGTCTTTTATTTCACTTACCCATGGAGCTGTATTGGCCAAAATATTGCTATGAGAGATATCAGAAAATTTACTGCCAATGTTTTCTTCCAAGATTTTTATGTTTTTTTGACTTACATTTAAGTCTATTATCCATTTTGAGTGTCTTTTTTTGAGCGTGTGAATGGTGTAAGTTGGTGGTCTAGTTTCATTTTTATGCATATACTGGTCCAATGTTTACAACACCTTTTATTAAAGAGACTGTTTTTACTCCATTGTATATCTTGCCTTTGTCAAATATCAATTGACCTTAGAGACATGAGTTTATTTCTGGGTTCTCTGTTCTGTTTCATTGATCTGTATGATGTACTTATGACAATACCAAATTCTTTTGATACAATGGCCTTCTAGTACTGCTTGATATAAGGAAATGTGATTTCTCCCACTTTGTTCTTCATTTTCAAGATTGCTAAGACTATTTAGGATTTATCTTCCATATAAATTTTTGGAATATTTTTTCTAGATCTGTGAAGTATGCCATTGGTATTTTTATAGGAATTGCATTGAATCTATAGATTGCTTTTGGTAGTATAGACATTTTAATGATGTTAATTCTTTCTATTGATGAACATGGTATATGCTTCCACTTGTTTGTATCTTGATTCTTTTTTCAATGTATTATAATTTTCTGAGTACAAGTCTTTTACCTCTTTTGTTAAATTTACTCATAGGCACCATTTTATTGTTGTTGCAAAGTGAAGAGAATTGTTTCTTTAATTTCTCTTCCTGACAGTTTATTGTTGGTGTATAAAAATGCAACTGTTTTCAGAATATTGATTTTATATCCTGCTGCCTTGGCAAATTCATTTATCAGGTCCAGCAGTTTTTTTTTGTCTGAGACTTTAGGATTTTCTATGTACTGTACCATGTCATCAGCAAATACTGACAGTTTACTTCTTTTCGAATTTGGATGCCTTTTATTTCTTCTCCTTGTCTCACTGATGTGGCTAGGACTTCCAGAACTATGTTAAATAAGAGTGGTGAAAGGGGGCAGGTCTTGTTCCTGATTTAAGGGGATTGCTTTTAATTTTTTGCCCATTGAGTATGATGTTTGCAGTTGTTTGTCATAGATGGCTTTTATCATGTTGTGGTATGTTTCCTGTATTCCCACTTTGCTTTGAGTTTTGTAACATAAATGGGTACTGGATTTTATTGAATGCTTTTTCTGCATCTATTGATATGATCATGTGATTTTTATTCTTTCTTTTGTTTATCTGATGAGTCACATTTATTGATTTGTGAATATTGTACCAGCCTTGCTTCCCAGTTGATCATGATATATGATCTTTTTAATGTATTGCTGGATCTGGTTTGCTAATATTTTGTTGAGAATTTTAGCATCTATATTTATCAGGAATATTGGCCTATAGTTTTCTTTCTTTTTAGGTTTTTTTTTTTTTTTTTTTACCTAGTTTAGGAATGAGGATAATCCTTGAATCACAAAATGAGCTTGGTAGTTTTTCCTGCTCTTGAATATTTTGTTATATCTTAAGAAGGATAGGTATTAGTTCTTCTTTGAATGTATGGTAAAATTCACCTGTGAAGCTATCCAATCCAGGACTTTTGTTTGCAGGGAGTTTTTGATTACTGTTTCAATTTCATTTGTTGTAATCAGTGTGTTTAAATTTTCTGATTCTTCCAAACTGAGTTTTAGAAGATAGTATATTTTTAGAAATTTATCTATTTTGCCTAGGTTATCCAACTTTTTGACTTATAGATCTTCATAGCGTTTTGTACAATCCTTTGTATTTCTGTGCAGTCCATTGTTACTTTTCCACTTACATTTTTAATTTTATTTATTTAAGTCCTCTCTCTTTTTTTTCTTGATGAGTTGGTTAAAGGTTCCTCAATCTTATTTACCTTTTCAAAGAACCAGCTCTTGGTTTCATTAATCTTTTGTTTTGTTTTGTTTTAGCCTCTATGTTATTTATGTTCACTCTGATCTTCATTATTTTTTTTTATTTAACTTTCTTGGGCTTTAATTATTTACTTATTTACTTTTTTGCATTTTTCCAAAATTAGAAGCTGTGGGGGGGGAGGAAGCAGACAGACAGACTTTTGAATGCGCCTGACCGAGATCCACATGACATGCTCACCAGGGGGTGATGTTCAGCCCCTCTGGTGCGTTGCTCCGCTGAAATCAGAGCCATTCTAGAACCTGAGGCAGAAGCCATGAAACCATCCTCAGTGCCTGAGCCAACTTTGCTCCAATGGAGCCTTGGCTGTGGGAGGGGAAGAGAGAGATAGAGAGAAAAGTGAGGGGGATGGATGGAGAAGCAGATGGGCGCTTCTCCTGTGTCCTAGCCAGGAATCGAACCCGGGACTTCCACACACCAGGCTGATGCTTTACCACTGAGTCAACTAGCTAGGTGTGTGGGCTTTATTTATTTATTTTTTTCTAGATCTTTTAGGTGCAGTGTTAGGTGGTTTATTTGAACTTTTTCTTGCTTTTTAAGGTATACCTGTAATTCTATGAACTTTTCTTACAGGACTGCTTTTGCTGTGTCCCATAGATTTTGGGATGTTGTATGTTCACTTTCATTTGTTTCAAGGAGATATTTGATTTCTTTTTGATCTTATTGTTAGCCCATTCATTATTTAATAACATGCTATTTAGCCTCCAAGTGTTTAAATGTTTTTCAGTTTTTCTATTGTGGTTGATTTCTAGTTTCATGCCATTGTGATCAGAGAAGATGCTTGATATGTTTTCAATCTTCTTAGAGTTGTTTAGACTTTTCTTGTGTCCTAATGTGTGGTCTATCCTAGAAAACGTACCATGAGTACTTGAAAAGAATGTATATTCTGCTACTTTGGGGTGAAAGGTTCTGAAGATATCAATTAAATCCAGTTGATCTACTGTGTCATTTAATCTGCTATTCTTTGTTAATTTTTTGTCTAGAGGATCTATCCATTGATGTTAGTGGAGTATTAAAATCCCCTACTATTATAGTATTGCTGTCGATCTCACCTTTTATGTTAATCAAAATCTGCTTGGTATATTTAGATGCTTCTATGTTAGGCACACAAATATTTACAATGGTTAATTCATTTTTTGGATTGCTCCCTTTATCATTATGTAGTGAACTTGTTTATCCCTTTATAGCCTTTGTTTTAAAAGCTATTTTGTCAGATATAAGTATGGCTACCCCAGCTTTTTTTTTTTTCATTTTCATTTTCAAGAAATAATTTTCTATCTCTTCACTTTCAGTTTATGTGTATCTTTTGTTATGTGATGGTACTGTTGTAGACAGCATATATACAGGTCCTGTTTTCTTATCGATGCAGCTACCCTATGTCTTTTGATTGGATCTTTTAATCCATTTACATCTAAGGTTATTATTGATATAACTTATTTATTGTTGTTTTATTCTTTAATCCTACATTTTTTTCTCTCAATTTCCTTTCTGTTTTGCATTTTTTATAGCAGGCCCCTTAACATTTCTTTTAGTACTTGTTTGGTTGTAATGATTTTTTTTTTTTTTGTCTGGGAAGCTTTTTATTTCTCCTTTAATTTTAAATGATAGCCTTGCTGGATAAATTAGTTTTGGTTAGAGGTTTTTGTTTTGCATCACTTAAAATATTTCTTGCCAATTTCTTCTAGTTTGAAGAGTTTCTGTTGAGAAGTCTGATGTCATCATTATGCCAGCTCCTCTGTAGGTATTTAACTGTTTTTCTCTTGCAGGTTTTAGTATTCTTTCTTTTTCTCTTAACTTTGGCATTTTAATCATGATGTATCTTGGTATAGGTGTCATTGGGTTCATCTTTAATGGGACTCTCTGTGCTTCTTGAACTTGTGTGATTTTTTCCTTTGTTAATTTAGGGAAATATCCAGCTATGTTTTCTTCAAACAGGTTCTTTATCCCTTTTTCATTCTCTTCTCCTTTAGGAACCCCTATGATGTAGATGTTGTTTGTCTTCCTGTTTTTGCAGAGGTCTTTTCAAGTTTCCTTAGTCTTGTTAGCTTCTTTTATTTTCCCAGTTCTGATTCTGTGCTTATGTTTATCTTGTTCTCTACATTGTTGATTTGATCCTCTGCTTCCTCCAACCTGCTGTCTATTCCTTCTAGTGCTGTCTTCATTTCTGATATTGTAGTTGTCATTTTTTACTGGTTCTTTTTCATTATTTCAATGTCCTTTTTGATGCTTGCTATCTCTTTGTTTAACTTCTTATTGTAACCATCCATTGTTGCTCTAAGATTCTTGAGCATCTTAAAAATTATTATTTTAAACTCTGCATCTGGTAGTTTAATTACTTCCATTTTATTTAGTTCTTTTTCTGGAGATTTCTCTTATTGATTCATTTGGGTATGTTTCTTTGTCCATTTTGTCTGTGCATTAGGTAGCTCTGCTCTGGCTTTGAAATTTGTTGTCGCATATTTCTTAGAAAGGTAGGCTCAGTGGTTCTGACCTGCAGGCTACCTGCATTCCTTGCTCTAGGAATGCTTCTTGAGGGTAGTATTTACCCTCCTGTTGTATGTGAGTATTGAATGCAGTTTGTCCATTTGTGGGTGCAGTTATCCCTTTGGGCTGGCTGGGTCTAAGGGTCAACCTTGATCATGTGTATTAGACTCTGTGTAGTGTCTGTCCTGTTGGGTGTATTTATTCTCTGCAATGTCTGGTGCCTGCTGAACTCGTCTTTGAGCATGCTGCTTGTGTAGCTAGCTGAGTCTAGTATTGGTGCTTTTTTCCACCCACTACTGATTGTGTTGGTTCTGGGTCTTCTTTGGTTGGTGTCACCCATTGTTTGCAACCTCCCGTGGGTTACCTATCTGGAGTTACTGCTCTTTTTGCTGTTTGTGTCTGTATTTTCTGTGCCTGGGTAGTGTGGGTAGGGTCATTCTGTATATAAGGACCAGCCTCCTCCTGCTTAGAAATGACAGCAGCTTTGTAAAAGCCCTAAACTCTGTAATATTTGCCTCCACTTTTTAGCTGTTCTAATTTCTTTTGAAACTGTGTGGTCTTCCCACAGAGTCTTCTGTAGAAAGACTATAGTGTGGGCTCAGACTGGCCTCACCCCACCAATTTCTTTACAGGTTGCTAGCTTGATGGGTTAGGGTAAATGAGGTTGGGAATACAATGTTAGTGGGACCCCCTACTTCAGGGATCCCTTGGTCAGGAGCTTGGCATGGAGAAGGTGGCCCCTACTCCAGAGCCTAATCCCTCAGATACTATTAGAAACTCCAATTCTATTTCTGCCCAACAAGATGATCAGCAGGTTTAGATTGGGTGGGGCACAGAGTCCTCTCTGCAGATGTTCTTCCAGCTGGTGAGCTCCTTGTTTCAAGGAGAAAGACTGAGAGAGTCCTCCCCTATGAGTGGCTGTGACCCCAGCCCCCAGATAGTGGCTAAGGCCCTGGACTGGACCCAACAATAGGCTTGTGTGGATCCATAGGCTAAATGCCCATGTTCGAAGCCTCTCTCTCTTCTCCCTGTGGAACCTAGCGCAGCAGGGCAGGATATCCAGCACCCAGGCTGACTGATTGTGAAGCTCCATCCTGTCCAATACACTTGAGATGCTGTGGCAGTGTTGACCACAGAGAGCAGAACTTGCCTCAGCTGGGTCAGGTGTGAGGAGCCCTTTCTTAGGACATGCCTCCAGCAAGGGTCATTAGGTCCAGAACCAGTGTTCTCCACAGCTGAACACTGGATATACTGGCTCTGGGCCTCCCTAAAGGGAACCTGGCACAGACCAAAGGGGGACACTGCTCGTGACTGGCCCTCAGCAACCTTCTTGGAGCTACAAGCAATCCAGAGTTTGTGGCTGTCTTTGCTGGGCTCCAGTGCACATGGAAATACCAAGGTGTACTCCTAGGCTGGCTTTTACCCACCCTGGACCTGAGGAAGATCTGCAATAGGACTAGGTTCCCTGAGCTCCCTCTTCTGCAGCCTCTGTCTGCTGGCTGTTTGTTGGGTTCAGCCACTGAAAAACCTCTGGTAGAATTTAGAGCCTGAGGCAGTTTAGGGATTAGAAAGGATAGTGGGTGAGATTCTGCTTCCCAGCCCCAAGTGTCAGTTTATCCAGACTTGTTTTTACAGACTTCAATAAATTGTGGTCACCAGAACTTGGGTGGGTGTGGCCTCTGAGACCCAGAGATATAGTCTGCCTGAAGTCCGGACAGTTTCTACTGATTATCTGTGAGGCAGCAATCATAGACTCAGAAGCTTGTGGGGAAGTTTGGACTTCAATGCCAGAAACTGAGTCACTGACATGCTCCCTTCTTCCTGGCTTTTCAGAACGGCCCCGACTTCCTGGGGTGGGGCAGGAGAGATTCCCAAGGGTGGGTCATTTGCTTTCCCTAAGCTGATGCCACTCAGAGGGGACTGCTCCACGGAAAAAGATGGTGACTGCAATATTAGAGAATGACTCAGCATAGGGGTTCCAATGGCCATCCCCCACAGTGTCTCTCCCTGGGCCACCAACTTCACACTCTCTTTACACAGCTCTAGCCCTCTCAGCCCTCTCTCCACTGGAGCCCCAGGTATGCGGCTGTGAATGAGATTTTTGTGTGGCCTCTTTAAGATGGAGCCTGAGTCTCTGAGAGCTCCTGTCTCTTTTTTTGCAGCCAGTCACCTCCCCTCCTTTTACCACCACATGCTGTGTAGGTGCCTTTTCTAGGTTCTGGGTCTCTAGGCTATGGTACCGGGCCTGGGACTTAGGACCCATATCTTTCAGGGTGAAACTCCTCACAGTGAGAGTCCCTCTGTACCCTCAAGTCCCGCTGTTCCTGGGAGTGGGGCAGCCCTTTCTGTGTCTCTACCCTTCCTCCCAGTCTCAATGTGGCTATTTCTGTGATCCTTGGTTATAGACTCCTCTTCATTTAGTCCAAAGTTGGGTTTTCAACATGATTGTTCTTAAATTAAGTTGTAATCCAGTTTGGTCCAAGGAGGTGGCAGTTGGAATGTCTGCCTACATCGTCGCCATCTTGGAATCCTCCTTGGTGATTTTTAGATCACTGTGAACTGTTAGTGCCTGATTCATTATACTTTATGTCAAAGGACACAAAATGAAAGGTTTATGTTCATTATGAAAGTAGCTCATGATCATTTTAAAAAGTGCCTTCATTTTTATAGCTTTTCTCCCCCTTTACAACAACAATATTGTGACTCTAATGATACTTCCCATTTTTGTGCACCAGAATACTATGGGAAAAAGGGGATAAAAGCTCACCTCCTTTTAAAGTGCCTTGCAATCACAGTAAGAATGATCAGTGTGTCTCACACACAAAAATCCAATCTGTATGTCCCAAAGATTCCAGGGCATCAGAGAGAAGTAAAACAAAAGATAAACTCATGCCAGTACCCCAGTCTTATTTTTGAAAAGTAAACATCTTATTTGAATCAATTAAAGAAAATATAATACATGATATTTTAAAAATGATCTAATTATCTGAGGAGACAGCTTTTTATTATGTTTACAACAAAATACAGTGTATTACTTTATACTTTACAATTATGGGGATTTGAGGAACCTGGCAATCTTCCATGAAGAGCTGCAAAGATTATTTATCAGTAGCTGAATAAGGCTTATATATGTAATTAAATATATATTTTTACTTAAGATATTTGAGACAGACTGAATCGTGTGGAGGGTAAGATGTTATCTGAAGACAATTAGTTATCTAAAGTCAATTAATTTGACTAGAGCTGAAACTTAGTTGTAGAATTTCTTTTCTTTTTTCTTTTACACCTTATCATACTTTATTTTTTAAATTTTACTTATAAAATTAAATTTGACCGAGTGACATTTTGATTGAATATATTATTGTTTTTAATAAGTCAGTAAAACAGAAATAGATTTGTGATGAAGGCCTACACTTTCTCTAGAAGCTTAAAAGGAAGATTCCCTACCAACTAAAATAATAATTCTTATGTCATAAATGTAGTGCAGTAAGCAGTATTAGCATTAGAAATGTGACTGGGTTTCTGTCTGGGTGGCTTTCCTGTGACTTGGCAGGATGCTCTAACTTTCTATCTTCAAGTTTCCCTAGGCTAGATCCCAATGAAGCACCAGTCAGGCACTCTGATTCTTTTCTGAATTCTCTTTTTAAAAATTTATGATAGATTTTGGCTGGTTGGCTCTGGTGGGACATTGGCCTGGCGTGTGGATGTCCTGGGTTTGATTCCTGGTCAGTGCCCACAGGAGAAGAGCCCATCTGCTTCTCCATCCTTACCCCTCTTGCTTCTGTCTCTCTTTTTCCCTCCTGCAGACATGGCTTGATTGGAGCAAGTTGGCCCTATGCATTAAGAAGGGCTCAATGGCCTCTGCCTTGTAGGAAGAACTTGGTTGCTGAGCAATAGAACAACACCCCACATGGGCAGAGCATTGCCCCCTAGTGGGCTTGCTGGGTGGATCCCAGCCCTTGCACATGCAGGAGTATGTCTCTCTGCCTCTGCTCCTCTCATTGAATAAAAACAAACAAACAAACAAAAAAGAAAATTTATGATAAAGGATCTAAGTAAAAGATCTAAATGGACCAAACAGAATATATTTCTATATCATCTACCTATCTGTCTATCATCATCTATCTATCTCGTGTGTGTGTGTGTGTGTGTGTATCTTCATATTTTTAAGGGCAACTTGAGTGAGGAGGAAATGTGGAGATGTGAATAGCACATTTATTACCATTTTCTTGTGGCATGAAGTTTAATGGCTCAAACATATTTCTAAATAGATGCCTTGTAGACACTAAGGGTATCCATTAATAAGAAAAAAAATAAGTAAATATTATTGAAAAGAAACTTTACTGGTTTCCTAGGGCTGCTGTAACAATGTACCACAAAGTGGTTGGCTTAAAACTCAGATGTATATTTTCTCACAGTTCTGGATGTCCGTAGCCCAAAATCAAGGTGTCAGAAGAAACGTGCTTCCTTTGAAACTTGTAGTGAAGAATACTTTGCCTTGTCCACACCAGCTAGGCTGCCATTCTTGTACCCATTCTTTCCTCTATTATATGGCAGGTGGGTTGTACTTTCTCTGAAAATGGTTAGAAGATGAAGCAATTGATTCAATTTCCAGGGCATATAGTTTGTCTGGATCTACCTAATGCTCTGCATATAAAATATATAAAAAACAAGCATGTAATTAATTTGATAATTTAATATTTACATATACAATGTTATTTCTGCTATTAAAATTAATACTCTCTTTCAAATTTTAGTAAGTTACATAAGTTAAACTCTGAAAAAATGTAATCCTTGGTGCTACCTGTACTGTATTAATGGACGTATCATTTGAGAAGTTTCCAACAAGAATATATACACTAAATGCCCTTGTAAAATATCCTTTTTTAAGTTTCTTTTAATCAGTGTTAATTAGTACACAATATTGCCATGGCTAGCGCTGCGTGAAGATAAGGCCAGATGCTTAATTGTGAGGGGCACAAGCCTTGGATTAGCATTCCTCTCCATCACCTTAGCTGACTGGGCTTGGCCAGGTGGTTAGCCATTCTGAGCCCATGCTTTCTCAGTTGTAAATTGGACTGGCTAATACCACTTTGAAGCTTTGTTTTGAGAATAAAAGGAGAGAATTTATCTAAATCTCTTAGAATGCTATCTTGCACTTACTAATTTTTAGTGAATAGAGGTGATTAATAATAATGCCAATATTAAACAATGTCAGATAATTAGAGATTTGTGTAAGCATCAGTTTCAAAATGGTAAAATAATCAGTTTTATTTGCATTCATTGAATTGTTACAATAATGAATTTAAAGGTCAGGGGAGGGATAGGGAGTAAGACAATTTGGCTTTAATTGGTTGGCATGCCATGTTTGGCAAAAAAAACCTTTCTTTTTCATTTCAAAAGATAAGTATAGTTAAAACAGGTAAGTTTCAGTGAAACTAAAGACTTTTTAAAGCCTCCAAGTTGTCCCTTCAAATACTGTCAAAAGTTGGTGAAGTGTCCCCAAGATATTTTAATTTTCATTTATTAGTGACTGATTTCACTATTCATCTTAGTTTAACATCAGTAAAATGTCAAGGTCCTTCCAGTATTCTTACTTTTAGTACTAAATAATTTTATGAGTAAAGGAGATGGACTCATACAAGTCAATGAAAAAAACAAGGCTTCTAATAGATGAACAGATAAAGATAATGAATATATGATTCACAAAGGAAAAGTAAAACTGGAAAATAACCAAGACAAGAAAAAGGCTCTCTGTAACAAGGGAAGTAAAAATTAAGTAAAAATGTCTATTTTATTTCTTGCCTATTGTGATAGGAAAATGTTTTGCTGAGAGAATTAGGGACTAGTGACACTGAATACTCACCAACATTATTGACAGCAGTAAAATTGGTGCAGCCCTTTTAAAGGCACTTTGAGAATATGTGTGGAGTCATATAAATATTTATACTTGTCATATAAATATTTACTTGAAAATTAAACCTAAGAAGAGATGGAAAAAGGTAGATCCAGGAAAATGTTCATCATAAGGAAGACTAGATGCTACCATATAGGAAATGGTTAAATTAATCTTTCAGTTATCTATTATGCAGTCAATACACCATGTGTATATATACATACACATATATAAAAAACTTAAAATAATTATAGTAGTGTTGAGAAAAATAACATGAAATTTTTTATACAGGGGTTCTTTGGGTTATGGCACAGTTCCATTCCTATGACAGTGACATAACCCAAATTTTGGTGTAAGTTGAAACACACTTTAGCCTAAGTCACTTACTATCCTAACAGAGTTGTAAAGTAATAATCTAGAACAGGGGTAGTCAACCATTTTATACCTAATGCCCACTTTTGTATCTCTGTTAGTAGTAAAATTTTCTAACCACCCACCGGTTTCACAGTAATGGTGATTTATAAAGTAGGGAAGTAACTCTACTTTATAAAACTTTTAAGCAGAGTTGCAGCAAGTCAATGCATATAATAATAATTACTTATCAAGTACTTTATCTCGGATTTTTGCTAAATTTGGCAGAATAAATCTTTATAAAACAACTTACTATAGTTAAATCTATCTTTTTGTTTATACTTTGGTTGCTCTGCTACTACCCACCATGAAAGCTGGAACCCCCACTAGTGAAACCAGGTTGACTACCACTGATCTAGAACATAAAAACACAATAAGCCACAGAAAAAGAAAAAGGAAATAAATGTACTGTAGTAACAGAAAAAAATGACAGAAAATTAATGTAAAAAAAATTCTTTACCTTTATTCCTGTGGTTGGCTTGCACACTGGAAGGGGTGTTGCAAGGTGGGAGAGAGTAACCTATTAGGAGGAAGCTGGAGAGGCAGGAGAACCTGCAGAAAATGCAGGAGATACTGGGTCAGGTGAATCAGGATTGCCTAAGGAACATGCAGGAGATGCTGAAGATGATTCTACCTGTACTACAGGTGTTTCATTTTGAGAAGCAGCTGATGTAAAGAGTACAGGGTATGTTGCAGGCCTTCCTCCCTTCTTAATGAATTGTTCCAGGCTAGTTCAGAAGGTTGATGACTTCTTCTAACCAAACTAGTTTGCCCACAGTCTGTAAATTTTACCCTAATAGCATAAGCTGACACACGACTCAATTTTTTTTTTTTAAAGGGACAGAGAGAGAGTCAGAGAGACGGATAGATAGGGAAAACAGACAGGAACGGAGAGAGATGAGAAGCATCAATCATTAGTTTTTCGTTGCCGTTGCGACATCATAGTTGTTCATTGATTGCTTTCTCACATGTGCCTTGACCGTGGGCCTTCCGCAGACCGAGCAACCCCTTGCTGGAGCCAGCGACCTTGGGTCCAAGCTGGTGAGCTTTTGCTCAAGGCAAATGGGCCCGCGCTCAAGCTGGCGAGCTTGGGGTCTCAAACCTGGATCTTCCGCATCCCAGTCTGACGCTCTATCCACTGCTCCACTGCCTGGTCAGGCAACCACTCAATTTTTAAAAGTTTTAGTAGGAGTGGGCATCATAAGCTCAAAACATCATATGTTGAGACTGTTATAACCTGAGGACCCCTGTACACCATAATTAAAGTTTTATAAAAATATGCATGACAAAAACCTGAAGGAAACCCCAAATAATAGTAGTAATTACCTATGAGAAGAGGTATCATGAATTTTTTTCCTGTCTACATTCTTCACATTTTCTTTGCTGTAGTTATATTTTAGAAATGTTTTATAGAAATTTTCTATAATATAGAAAATTTTAAAAAAAGGGCATTCTCACCTCATTGAGATTTACTGTTAGGCAAATATATGCTTGTCTTGTGGACAAGTTTATTTTGGCCTCTAGGGCAAAAGCTGAATGCTTAAATAGGTATTAATTAGCCCTAGATTCAGCAGTAGAGGAAATGAAGATGTCAGAGGTTAATACATATTTGATTGGGATAATATATACAATGAAAATTCATTGCTCGCGTTATTCTGGCAAATTTTCCTTTAAAAGAGGTTAAGAATTTTTTTCAAGGCTAAGAATGGCAGCAATTTTTAAAATTTCTTTTTATTTTATTCATTTTAGAGAGGAGATACAGAGAGAGAGAGAGAGAGACTCCCATATGTGCCTTGACCAGACCAGTGCAGGGTTTTGAACTGGCGACCTCAGTGTTCCCAGGTCGACACTTTATCCATTGCGCCACCACAGGTCAGGCGGCAGCAATTTTTAATAGTGAGATATTGTTAACAGAAAAAGATTTCTGTATATACCAAGTACTTCTATTTTCGATGGCCAACAACATAAGTACAGTTAATTTATCTTACTCTATAACTTATTGTACTATTTTTCTGTCAAAATATATAAAAATTAGGATTATATTTAATCTTTCAAAAACATTTTCTTGAATAAATAGGAATTATAAACATTATTTGGTGAATAAATTATTGTGTCATAAAAAACTTTTTTCAAGTTCATCAAAGACCTCTTTTTGGACAACTCTAAAGGTAATTTTTTTTAGAGACTGTTTGTTATGAATTGAATGTTTGTGTTCCCCCTAAATTCACAAGTTGAAGCTCAACTTCTAGTGTGTTCGTGTGTTCATTATAGAGATAGGGCCTCTGAGGAAGTAATTAAGGTTTAATGAGGTTGTAAGTGTGGCACCCTACTCTGATAGGATTAGTGTCCTTATAAGGAGGGACAGGAGAGCTCCAGCTGTCTCTTGCTATGCTCACACACCTAGCAGTGGCCTTGGAAGCACACACAGAGAAAGGGCTGTCTGCAATTAAAGGGGAAAGCTCTCCTCAGACACTGAACTGGCACCCTCATCTTGAACTGTGAGAAAATACATTTCTGTTGTTTATGACACCTAGTCTGTGGTATTTTGCTATGGCAGCCCCAGGCAGACTAATATAGTGACCTTTGAAAGGATCAGGCACATTCTTTCTCCTTCCTTTAAAAATGCATTTTCCTCAGCTTCTATGAAACTATGTTCAAATGTTTTCCTTCTATGTTTCCTCTTCTCAGGATATGGAGTCATCTAACAATGTGTAAAATATCTAATAAATATTTATTGAACTTTATTATGTAGCAGTCACTGTTCTAAGCATTTCACAGGCATTAAGTCACTAGGCAATTACAGTAGCCCTTTGAAATAGGTAGGACTATCATCCTGTCTTACAGATGAGTAAATGGAGACACAGCAAGGCTAGGTGACTTGCTCAGGTCACATAGTGAATGGCAGGCCTGGGATTGGAACCCAACACCCTGAGTTTATAGCAGGGATGCTTCGCCATGGTACCCTACTATTTCTTACAGTGACCCTCAGTGCAAACTATGGCTGAGGTGGACCTCAGTGCATAGGTGGGTCAGAGAGGGCAGCTATTGCCACGAGAAATCCAGAAAGTGAAAAGTACACAGCTCTCTGGTTAGCTGGCATGATAGGAGGCTATGTTTCAGAAGACCTAGAAGACCCCAATAGAATGAAAAGTGACTGTAAAACCAAATTTCAAAATGGTATGCTAAGTTTCTGGTGATTTCTCAGGCAAGATCCTGCCAAGTTAGGGCAGTTTTGGTCATGTTTATAGTCAAAAGAGACAGCAGAGTTGGTTTTGAGAACACTGTTGATCAGCTGCACTAACTGGGAGACTTTGGGTTTGTTTCTGAACTTCAGGTGCTGAGCTTTGTTTCCTTATTGGTAAGGCAATAAATAATACTGTCCTATTCATAACTCATCGAGTGCTTACATGAAGAAAATGCATTAAGGCTCTTAGCACAGTGCACAGTGTAAATGCAGGCAGAATATAAGATTGACATCCTGTTATGGAATAATGGTACCTGAAAAAACCACATGTCAGTGAGCAGAGGCAGTGACCTTCAGGCAGGTCAGTTTTTTTCTGAGAAAATTAGTTCAGGTCACTCCAATATATGGCAGGGAGTTACCATTTATTATCTGGGTAACCTTGAGCAGTTACTGAACCCCTTTGAATCTTGATTTATTTATCTGTTAAGCAGTGATAATGACATTTACCTTGCAGGGTTTTGATGAGGATTAAAATTGGATAATAAGGTCTTTAACCACTAACCTACTCTCTTGTTTCTTAAGTATTTGATAACATTTACTAAATGTTATTGTTGGAAGAGTCTTTGGCTATGATTTTTCCATTGTTCGTTTTTATTGGCATCATACTTGGAACTTAGTTTCTTCTTTCTGCCATTCAATGGGATAATGAAATTATAGAGATGTTAATGCTCCAAGATTTAGAAATTAGAGGAATTTTATCCTGAAAAATAAGAGAGAAGAAAAAAGAATTTTATAAAATAAAATGTGATCTGGCAGGAAGAGATATTTTTGTTGGTTTGAAATGAGGCAAATTGAGTAGGACTAGGCATCAGCACTAATCTGAGCAAGGACCTGGAAGATAATTTGTCATTTTGGACTTTTAAAGTAGGAGTTAAGGAAGCAGTATAGTAGTGAGCAGTTGGCTGATATTGGAAACTGCTGTTATCAAGAGAGCTATGCTGTTTTTTCAGTGGAGGTAATTTTTATGGATAAGAGCAGTAAAGGTTCATATTTTGTGTTAACATTTATATTAATTACCTCTTGAATTTTTTTGATGTCTTATGTAATGAATTATTTGTGTTCAAAGGGACTCAAAAACCTCTTAATATAAACCATACTAGACAGATAGATCAGCTCAATGAAACACATCTCTGAAGACTTCCTATGAGCTAGGCACTTGTTTAATGTTACATGACATAGCAAAGGGAATACAACACAGCCCTTCTTTCAAGGAACAATGAAGACAGGAACACGAATGAAAAGAGAGAAGACTATCAAGGTTATCATGGTACCAGCATTGTAGATGCTATAAATTACTGGTATATACAGAGTGCTTTGGAAACACTGAGGAAGAAATGAATATTCTTAGGAAGAATAGAGCAAGCTTCACATGATATGTGACACTTGAGCAGAAATTTGAATGTTAAGGGCTATATCAAGTAGAGAAAACAATATGTACACAGGTATAAATGCTGTGGGCTGTCTAGGATGAGGACTCCAGTGTGCTTTGATGACTGTATGCCAGGAGTGGTAAGAGATGAGTCTGTGAGGAAGGTTGGGGAAGGACTTCAAAAATGATCGAGTGGTTTCCACTGGAAGAGGGAATGGATCTAAGGGCAGAAAGAAGGAGAGAATTTGAGGAGAGGAAAGCTAACATGGTATTTTAAAATGGAGGATCCTGTGGTATACTGGGGAGAAGGGACTGTGGGGCAAAAGGCAAATGAAGCAAGGTTTTAACTCCTAGAAGGAAGGGACCAAGTGAAAAAAACCTGTGAATGAGATGAAAAGAGAAGGAAGGCTTAGGGAGGAAGTGTCATAGTGGTAGGAAGACAACCAGAAAAGTTGAGTATTACTGAACCTCAGAGAGAGTGTTTGAGGAGGGAACATACAACTTTAACACCAGCTAGGGAGACATGAAGTAGGATAGGACCAGTAATTAGGAGTCACTTGTGACATTTCTGAGAAGGATTTCAGATATGTGATAGCAAAATCCAGATAGCTTTGGGATGATGAATGAGTGAGAGGTCAGGAAGTATAGGCAGAACATAGTACTTTGTTAAGCCTTTTGGCAGGGAGGAGAAGAGAAAGAAGGGAAAGAGAGTATTGAGGGAAGGGCTAATGTGTATGTAGATCCAGGGGACGTGAGCATATTTGTGTTTGATCCAAGAGCTAAAGAGCTACAGGCAGGATGTGGGAGGCTACAACTGAGGATACAGGCGAGGGGGATTTATTAAGGAATTGTCCAGAGGAAGTGACAGCGGCTGGGATAAGGAACATGAATGGGAGAAATAGTTTTTATTTATTTATTTATTTATTTATTTATTTATTTATTTATTTATTCATTTTAGAGAGGAGACACAGAGTGAGAGAGGGAGAGAGAGCGAGAAAGAGAGAAAGGAGGGAGGAGCTGGAAGCATCAACTCCCATATGTGCCTTTGACCAGACCAGTGCAGGGTTTTGAACTGGCGACCTCAGTGTTCCCAGGTCGACGCTTTATCCACTGCGCCATCACTGGTCAGGCGGGAGGAATAGTTTTTGAAGATGCAGGATTCTTTTCCCTTTAAGATCTGAAGGAGAGACAAGGATCAATGAAGGTAAAAAGGAGGAGAGTGGATTGCACAAATGCCCTAGTTTTTAAACTCTTACCAAAGGGAGCATTTGCTCCCAAATGTGAGCATTTCCTAGTATTTGTTTTATTTTATTCTCTTTTCTTAGAAATTATTTAGTCTTTTTTGTTTGCATTTTAAGGGAAATGGAGATACAATGTTGGTAAAACCATTGCAGGTTTCTAGACACCAGTTTTTGTCTATAGCTCTAGCATGTGCTGATTGAGAATTGTTTTTATTAGGGAGAGAATTCCTGGCCACATCTTTCCAGTGTGATTCTTATATTATCAATCTGTGATCAGCATTGGGGAATTACTTAAGGGACCGACTAGAATTTATGTTTTGTTGGTTATACTGTGATTTGTAATAGCAGTAATTTCAGGAGTCATTAGATATATTCACTGTACAAAATAAAAAGAAAATAATACATGGGCAAGGAACCAAAAGCCACAGATAGTAGTCTCTTATGTTAATTTTATTAGGTTGAATTATTTAACTATTTTTAGTCTACAAGAGCAGTTTCATATAGTTCATCATGATAATGTAAAAATCATGAGACCATTTAGCCAAATATATCCTTTTAGTTGACACTAATGCAAGGCAGTGTTCATAGAGAGTAGGAGCCAGGACTATGGCACTAGAAAGCATGAGAAACTATTCCTACCTCCATCTCTTATTACCTGCATGACCTTGGGTATTATTACTTCATATTTGAGGCTCAATTATTACTTTTAAAATTTAGTAATGATAGTACTCAATTCATACTATTTTTATGAGAAGTATTTTTATGAAATAATTTATGTAGCTCTTAGCAACATAGTTTGCACATAGTATACACTCAATATAGTTAGTAAAATAAGTAAGAAGAGCAATAATAACAATTTCTAAATAGTTATGTAAAGTTTTAGTAGAAGCATCTTGTTTGTAGTAGAGGTTGCTATATATGATGAAAATGCTAAATATGGTACAAATCTGGTAATGTTTATAGCTTTTAAAGTCCTTCAGAACAGGTTAAATTAATATGGTTGCCCTGGGAACCTAGAAATGATTATGCTGTGCTAATAAGTGTATGGATGACAACTTAGTTTATAGTATTAGTTCTATTCTAGAAGCTCTTAGAATTGAGTAAATGGATGACAGAATTCTGTGGGTTATTTAAGGGTCAGTTTTATTCACTGTGTTGTTGGGAAGGCTACTTCCTTTATGTAAAAAGATCCAAGTTGTTTCATTCTTCTATTTCTGTCCATGTAGGAATATCTAGAAAGGTGATGATTTCTTTTTTTCTTTTAATTGAGAGGAGAGATAGTAAGACAGACTCCCATATGTGCCCTGACTGATATCCACCTGGCAATCCCTGTCTGGAGCCCATGCTCAGCCCATGCTCCAATCAGGTGAGCCACTGGCTTTGGGAGGGGAAGGAGAGAAGGGTGAGCGTGAGGGGGAGAGAAGCAGATGGTAACTTGTCTTGTGTGCCCTGACCAGAAGTCAAACCCTGGTCGGGGTATATACGTGATGTTCACATGTGGGGTCAACGCTCTATCCGCTGAGCCAACTGTCCAGGGCTGTGATTAATTTCAAGAAGAGCAAATTCTGCAACTAAGTTTCTTTGACCAAAAATTTATTTAACTTCTATTTCCTTTGGTTTATCTATTGGAAAATGAGAACAATAATAAACAGGTTTCCTTATAGCTTAGGGCTATTCTGCGAAATAAGGGAAAAATGGTATTTAAGCATTTGTTTCGTCAACACATGCTTATTTAGTCTCTGTATCTGGCTTCTGCTCTCAGTGGGAATATAATCTATGCAAGCATGGACAGGTACACAGACAATTGTATTTTAGAGTGGTAAATGCAATAAAAGGCACACAGTAGAACTCAGAGGACAGGGCTATCACTTTGGGTTTTTCAGAAAGGGAGGTGGTACTTAAGACTGGTGCATTTTAGAATTTCAAAAAAAGGAAGTTTCTTTTTCCTACCATCTAAGGCTATGATACTGATTCCTAGTTTGAAAATCTTTACTTCTCTTAAGTTTAATTCCTTAACTCCTTGAATTTAATTTTATGAATGTATATTTGCCAAATAGCATTTCTGGTCATTGAAACAGGAGTCATCTTTCATTTAGAAAGAAGTTCTTTAGTGTCTGTTATATGCTGAGCATTGTACCAGGTGCTTCTTGAAATATGGAAAGAAATAATAAATAGCCTTTGTCCTCAAAATGTTAATGTCTAGTTGGGAATTCTAATGCATTAAGGAGAAATGAAATAAATACATTAATAAGGATATGGATCTTACAGAGGCCCAGATCATGAAATGTCCATAACATATGGAAGATTTCATAGAAGTGGTATTAGGATTTTCTCTGGATCTTGACAAGAAAATAGGACGTGGAAATGAAGTGACTTTCAGCAAAGTCAGGGAAGCATAAAGTTGCATAGATTCTCTGAATCATCGAGATGGCTAGAGAGTAGTGTTTGTGAAGAGATGCAGTGGAGAAGTAGGTTAGAAAAAAAGATAGGGCTCAAATATAAGGGTTTTTCCCTTTATAGTATCTGCTAAGATCATTACTATAAAGTTCTTTGTTTATTCTTTTTTTCTTGGGAGTCAAGGATTGAGGAGGGAGGTAAAGGAGAGGGGAGTAAAAGGAGTCAAATATATAGTGAGGAAAGTGGTTTGACATTAGGTGATGGGCAATAAATAGTTCACGTGCCATGGAGATGTACACCTGAAAATTATGTGTTCCTATGGATCAATGGTCCCCATTGAATTTAATTTCTAAATAAAAGAAATAGTTACACAGATGTAAATTACAGCGTAGGGAATATGGCTAATAATACGTAATAACTATGTATGGTATTAGATAGGTACTAGACTTTTCAAGGTGATCACTTCCTAAGGTATGTAAATATCTAATCACTATGTTCTACACTTGAAACTAATATAATATTATATGCCATCTATTCTTGAAAAATAAATTTTAAAAATTTAAAAAATAAAATAAAAACAAGTATTTACAAATGAAGAATAAACATTTATGGAAAATTTATTTGGAGATCTTCAAAATAAACATTAAGATTATTAACTGAAAGCATAGCTGATAGACCACATAATAGCCTGGAAATAGCTTAGTAAATCAAATAGTAATTTTTCAGGTCAACTTAAGGTATTTTCCTAGAATCCAAAAGAGATAAAAATATGGGAAAAATGATAGAAAATTTAACAGATCTGGAGGATGGATTCATAAATTTCAACATATATCTGATGAGAGGAAAGTACAGGAGATAAAAATACAAAAAAGGAGAAAAAGAGGGGTAATAGGAATATAAAAGAATAAATTGATTTTTTTTTTTTGAGAGGGAGAAGTAAAGACAAATGACAAGAAGGGAGAGGAGAAGCATCAACTTAGGGTTGTGTCACTTTAGTTGTTCATTGATTGCTTCTCATATGTGCCTTGACTTGGGGGCTCAGGCCAAGCCAGTGACCCCTAGCTCAAGGCAGTGACCTTGGGCTCAATCCAGCAGTGTTGGGCTTCAAGCCAGTGACCATTGTGCTTAAGCCAGTGGCCATGGGGTCATGTTGATGAACCCATGCTCAAGCCAGTGACATTGGGCTTCAAACCAGTGACCTTTAGGCTCAAGCCAGCGATCATGGAATCATGTCAGTGATCCCATGCTCAAGCCAACAACCCCATACTGAAGCTGATGAGCCTTATACTCAAGTCAGTGATCTCAGGGTTTTGAACTTGGAACCTCAGCATCTTAGGTTGATGCTCTATCCACTGTGCCACCATAGATCAGGCAAGAATGAATTGAATTGTTGAATTGAATAGTTAACTATGTGAAAGACTTGTAGCACTTAAATATCTCTATATAGAGTATACAAATGGGAGAGATGAAGAGGATCTTGAGGAGATAAATAGGTGATGGGGCTACTGACTAAAAGACAAAAGATAAAGTTGTGGGTAAAGCATTACAGTTTGGTTTTGGACCTTTTGGTTTGGAAATGTAGGAAAAAAGGCTATGTGAACATTCAGAGAAGAGGTAGTGAAGAGATCTCAAAGGCAGTAATTGAAGGAATTCAAGTGCATGATATAATAGAAAACGTGATAAAATGCGGTGTGAAGAATTCTGTTTGATTTTTATTGTTGAATTATGTGGCTTACCTTTATTAAATCAAAATTGGTTGTGGTGCAAACAGGTATGTGCCATTAAAATTTATTGCAGTTAAGACGAAAGGCAATGTATTTTATGTGATGTAGCTCTTCTTTTTTACATTTAGTATTTGGGTTATGTTTAGTTAATGTTTGATATGTTAATTAACCATTCTGTTTACTTATGTATGGTTTTTTATGTAAACTTTAATGTGGATTTTTATTTTCTGTTCCACACCCTTTTCAAAAGAAATGTATGCTTAAATCACCACAGTTACTAAATTACTTAAATAAAAGCTCCCCCAAAATTGGATATCAACTTAAAGCTTATTTTAGGATCTGACCCCAAACTTCTAACATGGCTAGAGTCATTATAATCACCAGTTCTTAAGAAAGAAAGAGGGTTATTGATGGAGGAGAGTTATTGATTTTATAAAATTGTTCTTTTGTGTTTGGAGTAACATACTTTCATGGGGCAGTGGCCATATAAATACAATATTTATTTCTGCTCCATTTCAATGAATGTTGGTCTGTAAGTTTTTCTGAGATAGGTTCTTTGTTTGTTTGTTTTGTTTTGTTTTTAAACCAAGCCAGTATACAGAGTTTTTCTTGGTGGCCTGTCCAGGCGGTATGTTGAATTATAGTGTTCTTTTCAGAAAATGTCATTGAACCTGACCATGAAGTGGCGCAGTGGATAGAGCATTGGACAGGGATGCAGAGGACCCAGATTCAAAACCCCAAAGTGCTGGCTTGAGCCTGGGCTCACCAGCTTGAGCGCAGGGTCACTAGCTTGAGCGTGGGGTCATAGACATGACCCATGGTTGCTGGCTAGAGCCCAAAGGTCGCTGATTTGAGCAAGGGTCACTGGCTTTGCTGTAGCCCCCAAGTCGAGGCAGTCAAGGCATATATGAGAAAGCAATTAACAGACAACTAAGGGTTTATGCTTCGATGCTGCAATGAAGGATTGATGCTTCTCATTTCTCTCCCTTCTTGTCTGTCTGTCCCTATCTGTTCCTCTCTCTTACTCTCTCTCTCTGTCTCTATCACAAAAAAAGGAAAGAAAATGCCATTGAAATAATACTATAATATTCACTTATAGTTATAATGATATTTGATATACCTATAGATTAATAAAAAACCTTTTCCCTTCTAGTCTGGGAATATATCATTATTAAACTACTACAGCATGACATGATGAACTTAGATCATTCTATTATGGTAAATTTTCAGCTGAAGTTCTGAATCTGCCCGTGGTGATAGTTCTTTGTTCAAAAGGGTAGTTACTAGCAGGTTTTTTTTTTTTTAAATAGAAGAGTTTAGATATGTTACATATGTGTTCTTAAATATGTATAAAATGGGAAAACATTCTATGGTCTTGCTGGTATTCCAAGATATATGATTTGAGTTCTGGGGAACACAATGTTCTGGTCTCCCAGGAATGGTTCCTGGTGTTTCACTGTAGCTGCTTTGGATACCACAACAGTGAGGCCTTGTCCCTGGTCTCAGGAAAGAGTCACTTCAAATAGGATTAGGCTTTCTGCTCAGACTTGTCTTGTGAATCTAGAAAGCAGCAGTGAGAACTTGTTCCGTGAATCTAAGAAAGCAACAATAAGAATTAGCCTGCCCGTCTGCTTCTGTGTCACAGACACACCAACTGTGCTTTATATGTATATAAAAACATATTTTTCAAACCAGGGCATGTACACATTCTAAGGTACGCATGCATGAATAGTTTTAAAAATTTGCGGTAACATGCTACTTAAAAAAATTTTAACTTCCACGTTTATTCTTTTCTAAAATTGCCTAAGAAAGTGCCTGCTTTTTTATAATTCTTCTCCCACTTTATAAAGCAAAGGCCTACTTTTCATCCATGTGAAATATTAATATAGTACATTTACTCCAGCATTAGTGACCTCCCATGCACCAAAGGAAGTGATGATGAGAAATATTAGTTTTGGAGGAGGGATTTTTAATGATTAATCAAGGAAGCATACCCTGTGGGTTTCTTGAATTTCTGCAGCTCACACACATTTCTGATAAGGATGAAGCTGGGCCTTGCAAAGTAGGTTAGTGATTCTGACTCTTTTAAAAATAACATCCGTGTTTTCCAAGACCAACAGTTTTTAAGATACATTGGATAAAATCATAGATATGTATTTCATGTAGTTTCTTTTAGATTCAGTGTAGTTTTCAATATGATAGTTAAAACCCATTTTACCTAAGGCTGTCATAAAACATTGATTTCAATTAAAGTCAATTCTCATGTTATTTTGTCATATCAAATATTTAATATCTACTATTTTTTATTAACAAAGTTAATTTTTAAACATTAAAAATTTTGGGTAATTAAAAATATGTAAAGAAAGCACATAAGTTTCTTCAAAATTATTTTAGGGGGGATTTTGAATTACAGAGCCTTTTGAATGACACTGAGAAAAGGCCTCCTTGAAACATAGTCTAGGATTGTTCACAGACCTTGGCTGGCCTCTTATTCATACAAGCTTACCTCTTTTGGTACAGTACACAGGCTGCTTTTAAAGGCCCACAGTTTACCTGGTATTTCCTCTATGGTGTCTTGTCTAACAGGACTTCTGAAGCTCACTACTAGTTTATCGAAGGCATTGTCAGGGGGCAGGCTTCCAGTAGACAGTTGTTTCATTTCAATACTTCCCTTTTGCAGTGCCAAATGTCAGAAAGGACGGGTGACTAGTTAAGACTGAAAGGACGGGTGACTAGTTAAGACTGCTGGTAGTAGCAAATGATAGCAGCAAATGATAGTAACATCTTAGTGGCTTAGAGCTGCTAAGATTTATCTCTTGCTTATGCTGCATGTGCACACAGGGTTCAGCTGTAATTATGCTCCTGTTGTCTGTAGAACTGTGGATTCAGGTGGACAGATCAGCCTGTCTGAGAAAAAGGAGACTGGGCAAAAATAGGGGAGGTCCTAGAGCTACTGCCTTTAAAGGGACATATCCCTTCAGCTCACTCTTTATTGGGTAGAGCAAGTTCACTGGCCAAACCTGGTGTCAGTGGGGGTTGAGGAACATGGTCTTCCCTTTAATAGGGGCAGTGAATATTGTCAAAACAAAGTTTACCCTGGACAAAGTTAAACAAGCAAGGAATGTTTTATTCAAGGCTATTGCACTCTGCCCCCATCTCCATAAAATAAAGAGTGGGAGGGTTTTAAGAGTTGGAGTAAGGGTCTAGGGATCATTGGCCATTTATGTTTGCTAACTGCTAATTGGCTTTACCAAAAGGAAAAATAAACTTTCATATCTTTATGACAGGAGGTAGTTTTACAGGTTGGAGTGAGGGATCTTGCCTAACTTAGGTTTCTATCTCTACCCTTTACTATAGTCCAGGAGATAGGAGCCCTATCTTCCTTGAGGATTACATTTGAAATTGCTGATTCCCAGGTCCTTGAGGAAACATTCCAGGGTTAAAAAAAATAGGTAGGAGGCTTTTAAAAAGGTTTTACTGCCCTTTTAAATATCTTAAAAAGGGCAGAAAAATAATTTATAGTTACAAGTTATTTTAAATAACTTCTAAGAAATGGGCCATGGTGGTGGTGGGGGATAGAGTAAAAAGGGACCAATATATGGTGACAGAAAATGATTTGACTTTGGATGAAGGGCACACAACACAGTCAGTAGTTCATGTGCTATAGGGATGCTTACCGGAAACCTATGAATTCTTATTGATGAATGTCACCCCATTAAATTTAATTTCTAAATAAAAAAGGAAGGAAGGAAGAAAAGGAAGGAGAGGAGAGGAAAGGAAAGGAAAGGAAAGGAAAGGAAAGGAAAGGAAAGGAGGTAGGGAAGGGGAGGGAGGGAGAGAGAGAAATAAATGGGCCATCAGGGGCCTAGAATGAGGAAGAAGCGTGTCTAAAGTTTAGTCAAGTTGAAGGGACTGTTAAGGCCATCGTGATCAATATTTAAGAACAATAATGCAGTCTATCATAGTGTAGAGGGTGTATGTGTATGTGTGTGACTTGCTTAATTGCAATGAACAGAAATCAATGCTGGCTGCTTTAATTGGGAAAATGCACAGAACTGATGGGAGCTGATGAATCAAAATTGAAAAACATACCTACCAGGTCTTGAGGAAGCAGCCCCCTTCTTTTGACAGGGACAGTACAGTCAAAACTTTGCTACTGCTAGTCAAAGGAGTGATCGCCACCAGACAGTTCAGTATTCCAGCCCAGACTTGGAGCAGTCTGGTTGGTTGTTGGCCATCAAAGACCCCACAGAAAAGATAGGAAAGACATGGGTAAATAATTGCTAGAGCTTTCTTCACAACTACTCCATCCTTCAGGTAGTGGATGGCCACTCCTTCAGTTTTGCTCCAGAGTCAAAGGCTGGCCTGGCATATCTGATTGACAGATTTAAGGCCAAATTCCCTGGGTAATGGAGAGATGTGAGCTCTCTTGCACATCTATACCTGGGCCTTGTATAGTGGATAGGGTGTGGGATTTAACTTTGGCTTTGGTAATGGAAGTAGGGTAATGAGTTCTACCAAAACTGAACATAACTGGAAATAACCTTTTAACCCACCCACCCAAAGGGAAAGTCGAATAGACAAAGCAAAACAAAACACAGAAGAAATGTGCAACCATTAATGTCCACCCACTACCTGAAGGATGGACCAGTTGTGAAGAAAGTTGTACCAATTATTTACCTACATCTTTCCTCTCTCTTCTGTGGGCTCTTTGATGACCAACAATTCATCAAAGACTGCTCTGACCACCCAATTTATACTCTAAACCCTGGCGTCACTGGGATAACCTCACAGGTTTCTGAGTGGTCAGCCAAGACCACATGGAGGAATCTCTTTCTCTTCCAAGTTCCTCGCACTAAGATGTGGTGAGTGCATGAGTGTAGCTCTCAAAACCTCTTGCTTGTGTCTACCAAGTAACAATATAGAAATCTTCATAACGTATTATAGATGTTCCCACTTAGTTCCTTTAAAGGAGATGCAAGGGGAGTGGTCTTTGAAGTTGCAAAACTTTGTAATTGCAAAAACTCCCTGCCCCTAATCTCTGAGCTGCAGGTTTGCCATCAGTTGAGTGGAGTGTTCATGCATATTTTGCAGGGAGTTTTGGAGAATGTATCAGATAAAGCCTGTAGCGCACACAGCACTGGCACATAGTATGCACAAATAAATGGTAGCAATTATTAGGAAAAAGACACCTTTAACTTCTTCTGTCCCTTCTGCTACAGTTATTTCTCCACAGAAATAATAATTTGAGTATTTGTTCAGGGGGAAGGACACAAGTCTGTTTCTGAATTGGCTTCTGGTGACTGCAGAGTACCACATGCTTTTGCTCTGCCTTTCCTCATAGTCCAAAGATCTCCCAAGAGACTTGCCTGACCTAAATCAAACTGGGATAACAGAAGCCAGATCTTGGGCAGAACAGAGCATTCCTGTCAGGCCACTGGGTCGTTTACTGAGCTGCAGTGCTTTAAAAATATGAAGCATGTTAAGGAAGGGTTTATTAGACAGTTTTTAATATGTCCTCACTCTAATGCTGCATTAATCATGCTGGATTGTGCAAGTACCCAAGTGTTTCCTGAATGAGTAATTAATTAAAATGTTATATGCCAGTGTCATGCAGTATGCGAGAAACTTTAATGGAAATTATCAACATTTCTATAAAAATTTTCTTAGAGCCTATTTATAAATGTATGCTGACCATGCGGCATTTCTGATATATAAATATACTGCGTGTGCATGTGCATGTGTGTGTGCATGTGTCAAATGTTTGATGCTGATGAAGATTTTATTGGTGTGAGATTAGTTACATTTTAAAGATGGAAATTAGTATTAAAGTATTTCCAAGTGTCATTAAAACGTAACAACATTTTTTTTCAGTTTTAGAAAATTTTGACTGTCTTAAAAAAATCGAACAAATCAGAAAGTTTTATTGGCAGTAATACTGTTTCTTAAACTCTGGTTACCTTGGTTACTCTTGGAATGTTAAAATAATCTGGGCCTTTAGACAGTAAGGACTAGTCTCCTATTTATTTTGGGCCCATGGTGATACTAATTAACCACTTGCTAGGGTGTGTGAGGAGGAAGTATATGTGCTGTTTAGAAGGAGAGATGGCTATTGCAGCCAGCAGTTTGGATAATTTCTGAGTCCCCAAAGAAAATAGCATCATTAATGTGGAGAATCACTATTCTCCAGACATACACGAGTTCTTTTCAGAATGTTTCTGATGCACAAAGGCGCATCTTTGACTAGTTTGCTTAAAGTTACTTTTTTAGAATAGAGAACAGGGAGCATTGTATGATCATAATCCACACCTTTTATTTTTTTCTTAAATTATTGTTTCCCATCCCAACCCCTTTCTTAGTGATAACTAGTGCTGAAAGTGGCAATGTCACTTCTGAAGAAGCAGTGGTTCTCCCATGTTTATTTATGGCCTGCTGTTGTACCTCGCCCAGTGATGGGCTGAAACCTTATCCTAGAATCAGAATTTCAAAGCTGAAATGAAACAGGATTTTGCTGAGCTCAGCCCACATTGTTCATTCAGATCAGGCGACGGATGATCAGAGCAGTGGGATTTCCATTCTGAGTTTTGATTTCCAGCGCAGTGTTTTTCTCTCATTCTGGTTTATAATGAGGACGATCCCAGTTTTTCTAAGTAAATCAAAGTTGCTTATTTAAGTAACACTGCTGTAGGAAAATTGGTTCCGTTGGAATTTTAGATGTTCCTTTGGTACAGTTATGGAATCACAAAGTGGAAAGGAATCTTGAGCAAGTGTATAATCCACACCAGCTCCAGGCTCCACCAGGAAGATTTTTACTTCCTCACATGATCTTTGCTGATCTTCTAACAACGAGCTCTGAAAATACGTGGGGACACAATGTGAGGAGGGCAGGGCTCAGAAGCTGGGCTTCTGTCTCAAAAAGCCTGTGTTTCTTCTTTAACATATTTTTATTAACCTGTCTAGTTAGACTGATAGACTAGAATCAGTGAAGGATGGAAGCATGGCTATGAGGAAGAATTAGAACTTGCTTATGATAAAAATAAAAGCACTGTTATTGTGTTTTAATCTGTTCACTTTTTTTGTTTTAGGACCATCAGATAATCCATACTGATAATCTGTGTTTGATTGATTAACAGATAATTCACAATATCAAGAATAAACAACACAAGAAGGGAAAAGAGAAAAATGACACTCTTTGCTGTGCTTCACCTGTCACTCACTTATATTCTGTCTGTACCATCAAATGAAGAAGGTATTATTGTAACCATCTTATAGATGAGAGCACAGGGAATCAGGAAACTGTATCCTTCTGAAAGTGATACAGTTAATAAATGGTGATGCTAGGAGTTGAAACTGGCCTGCTGCCTCCCAGCGAAGAAAACACTTTAAATGGAGAATAGCAACTTGATATGGGAGCACTTCAGCCTACTTTGCTTTCTTTCTGTTGCCTAAAAATAAGTCACTTATGTGATCTTGATAGTGGGCTGTTCCTGCTGGAGCAATGATAAAGCCAAGGAATTTTCTTAAGTTTGCAGATCTCCTGAAGTTTAAAAATGGTGGGAGAGTGTTGTTTATTTTTTGAAGCTAATGACTGGAGAAAAGCTGATGAGTAAGAGAAAACTTAAGACACAGATTGATGTAGGCCTCACTGGCACTGTCAGGGAATGCAGTGCTAGCGGGGAGGAAAGTGGGCATGAAAACACAGTGAACCCATTTGACTGCAACACTGATAGGTGTGGGAAGTGGTAGAAATGCTCCTGTATTCCAGAAACCTAAAAAAGAAGCCCCAAATGAATAATCAAGCAGTTGACAGCAAAGAATTCCTTGATGTAGGATAAAAACTTGGTGGAAGAAACTGGGTTGAATCACACACACACACACACGTAATGTCAAGCCATTCTGTAAGAGGGACTTTATAGACAAGATGAACATCTTTTAATGAAGAAATATAGAACTTAGATTTTTGGTTAAGACCACTGAATCACAGTTTATGATCAGGTATGACAGAAAATGCTCAGATGCTAAATTGAAAATCCAGTATTATTTTATTAATATGAAACCTTACAGAGGTGATTGAGGTCAAAGTACCAATGAGCATGCAGTCCTGAATTTTCACAAATTTATTATCAGCCTCCTCCTCCCCACTTCCATCATTTACCTCTGCTCATCTCTCACCTCTTGCATCTCTTTGGTGTGAGTGGTTTCACAGTTGAGAGTTGGCATGGTGTGTTCAAAGTGTTTTTTCATGCTTTCTTTGTTCAAAGGAAAGCATGTCCCAAGATGCAGGGGTTGTTCTTATGGGGTAGAATACCCTCCAAGAGTTTCATTTGTTCACTCTGATTCAGCATCCAAGAAGCTTGCTCAGGCCTTTCTGGTTACTTGAATATCTTTTCATCGACAATACTCTTCTCTAAGTGCACCACCAGCCAATCTCACTATGTATTAGAACTGCTTGGCAAATTATGAATTTTGTTTTCTGGCCTGCATGTGATAATGTGGTTTGTCTGCAACTTATACAGCAGAGGCATCCAAACTGTATTAGTTCATGGAGCCTTTAGTTTCTTGGTAATATTTTCATGTTGCCTCTAGGCAAAAAACAAACAAACTTAATGGTTCTGCTTATTAAGTAGTTAGGTTGAGACAACTCAATGAATATTTATGTCCTAACAGTGCTAAGCATTTACATACATTATCTTATTTTAATCATTCAGCAATACCCTTTATTTAGCCATTCATTCAAGAAACACTTATTGAGCAGCTGATATGTGCTAAGCATTGTTTTAAAGGCTGCAGATATAGATGTGAACAAAACAAGTGGAGTGCGGTCCTCAAGAAATTTATAGTCTGGTATGGGAGATAGGTAATAGACAAAGAAAAGAACAGATATGGAGAGTAATAGCAGATAGAAATAAATGTTATGATTAAGAAAAATAGTGCAGATAAAGGGGAAAGAGAAGGATGGAGATGTCATTTTAGATCGGATGGTCAAGGATTTAAATCTATGAAATTGGTATTATCTCCACTTTATAGAGGAAGAAACTGAGATTCACAGAGGTTGTGTCTTGTCCACCTTAGCAGTTTTAAAGATAGCTGGGATTCAGATCACTCTTATCAAGGAAGTGATGCAATGCAACCAAGAGTCCTAATTAGTTTATGTATAACATTATTAAAATATTTGTCTAAGTGTGTGAATTGATATATCATTGTGTCTGAATACCTGAAATTTTCTAACATGAACTCTCTACTATAAAGAACTTGAGAACTACAGAAAAATCAGTCTCATTTGTATACTTATTTGGGAGATAAAATCTATTAACATAAGGGTAGAATCATTGAATAGTAAAACATTTCCTAGTGTGGTAGAGCAAAATGATTTCTCTGAGATTAAACAAGACTTGACATTTTTGAAGAGATAAATACTCAGGTTGGAAAAAAAATGGGGTCTAGAGGACAGTAATATTTAGTTCAAGCAAAAAGATCATTTTCATTTTGCTATGAAATAAGAGAAAAATTAACTGGAAATATCATTTCAAATAAACAACTTAATTTCACTTTCTGTGAAAGAAAAGTAAAATGTTCCACTCAAATCTTAAGGCAAAAAAAGGATTATGTAATAAAGACAACATATAAAGGATAGTAATATATTTTAATTATTATTATTATAACCAGGTACATTAATTGGAAAGAAAAAGCAAGAAAGAGTGATGGACAAGGATGTTGAGCAAGCTGCAAGGGAATGTGTTTGTTACAGGTAAACAGTATCGGCCACATTGTGTTTCAGGAATCAGAATAAATTATGACTTGTTAACACTACTCTTTGAAGGTTTTCAGCAGATAAGAATAGTCTTCAGTTTCTCAGTGGTCTGGGAAGCATGTTGCAAATGAAAGCATATAAATGCCAGTTTACATTTATTTATTCATTCTCATATTTTATTGTTAAAATATTATGAAAAATTCTAAGCATGCAGTTTGGTATTAAATGAAAAGCACATGGTTTTCTGACTTCAGTATTCCTGCCCAGGGGCAATCATTTTCAGATTTGTTTGTTTATGTATTTATAATATTTTGTATATATAATGGGTTATATATTTATTCCCTAATATATCAGCTTTAAACAGTATTTATTGGGTTCCAATCATGAAAAAGGAACTTATCTAACACATTCTCACTTCTCCCCTCCAAAATTATATGTGTCATTTTATAATATTTTATGTTACATGTAATTGTTATTTTGAAATTGAGATGTACTTGACATGTAATAGTATATAGTTTCAGGTGTACAAAATAATGAATTGACATATATATATGTATATATATTCTGTGAAATGATCACCACAGTAAGGCTAGTTAGCATCCATCACCACATATAGTTACATATATTTTTCCTGTGATGCGAACATTTAAGATTTATTCTCTTAACACCTTTCAAACATACAATACTGTATTATTAACTATAGTTTCCATGATGTTCATTACATCCCCAGGACCAGTTTATCTTACAATTTGATGTTTGTACCTTTTGACCATCCTCACCCATATATATTCCTTTCAGATTTTCAGCTGAAGTTTCTAACTGTAACATAAAATTAAATACCACTAGATTACTTTCTTTCTTTCTACTTTTAGTTCAATTGCTTTTATATTTTCAGGATTTATATATTTAAATAGTTGAAAACTTAAAACAAACAACATTTACAAATTATAATCAAGTAAGTATTATTCACTATAGAATGAACTGTATGTTCTGACCTTCAGAGAAGAATGTAATGCTGTGGAACTGAACTCTTCTCAAAAGAGAACTTCTAAGAATTATAGTCAAAAGGATATTTCCTCTTTAAAAAACCTGTATCAGTTTCTCAGAATCAGGCTGAAGTTGCAGCTTCCTTGAAAGTTAGAACATGGCTTTAGGGCACAACTTTCTATTTATTATGAAGTTTCTAACAATTTTGCTTTATATTTGTTGACACAATGAATATATCTTCTTCACCATGCCATTAGATCATCAGTGTAAAAATTATGGGTTTTATTAAATGTAATCTATTCTCATCTTAAAGACATTATTTTTGGGCATGCACACCTTCCATCTTAGAATTATTTTATGACACAGCTAGATTACTTTGCTGCTATGTATTCTTTTTTCTTGAAGTCCTTTTTGTAATTTTCTCATAAAGGGTATAGGGGGATATATATCTGTGTCCTTCATTTCTTCAAATGTCTTTATTTTGCCTTTTTATTTAATATTTACTTTAAAATGTTATATAACTTTTATTGAGATAGGTGGAGATACAGAAAGTTTAACTAATGTTTTCTTGGAATTTAATAGGTAATAGTGCATTTTTTTTTCAATTATTCAATGCTGTTTATGAGCCGCAGTCTGATACCAATTTCATTCTTTTTCTTTTGTAATAGGTTTTGTACCTCCCACCCTTTTGAAAATTTAAAAGTATTCCTTTTGTGTTTGGTGTTTGCAGTTTCACAAGGTTGGGCAAGGTTGTGATTCTGTTTTGACACTTGGTGGGTTTTCAGTTCAGTTTAATCGGCTCTGGGAAGTTTTGCTTATTAAAAAAAATTCCTCCTCTTTCTTTCTTTGTTCTTTCCCCTAGAAATCTTATTAAGTAGTTACAATATCTGAATTAATTTTCCAAGCCTATTAACTTTTCTCTTATATTTATAACCTTTTTGATTCTTCTATACTTTGTGAGATTTTTAAACTTGATCTCTCAGCCCTTTTATTGAATTTGGCTAAAAAAATCTAATGTCTTTCTTGTTCTCTTATTTCTTACATCTTTGAAGTAGTTTATTCTTACTTTATGACTGCAGTATAATCTTGAAACTCCGAGGATACTAATTAAGTTTTAAAACTAATTATTATTTTCACTTTCTCTGGAGTCAGTTTTAAATTGTTCTACCCTACGGAATGCTTGTGTGTGTGTGTGTTTTGTTTTGTTTTTTGAAATCTTTTGGTGACACATTTCTCTGTTTACGTTTTAAAATGAAGGGACTACCCACTTGTAAGAAATGAAAAAGTGTGGAAATGTGCATGATTAATGATATTGTTTATAGTACTATTTGTAGAAGTAAAAGATTAGAAATAACTCATGTGCCCATTAATAGGGGACTGGTTGAATAAACTATGAACATCTTCAGAAATGAAGTGCAATACTATAAAAAATATATTATGTGGATCTATGAGATATATAGTTAGACTAAGAAAAAGGGCAAGGTAAAGAAAGTATATATAGTATGATACTATTTGCTGAGAAAGAGGAGATATAATATATATATATATTTATATGCTTATATTTTAAGAAAAAGATAAATCAGGCAATTACAAAAAAGCAAGCTTTTGGGGAGACGAAATAAGGTGATACTATTTTGTAAATTTGACTTTGGAACCACGTACATGTTTTACATACTTATAATACCAAATCAAAATTTAAAAGAGACCCTGATCCCCAAATCAGTAGTAAAATGAGATCAGTGAACCTGATTATATATTCACTTCATTATGTTACAGTAAATGTTGTAGAACTATACCAAATGCTTTAAAACACAGTGATTTGTAGTTTCTAAGAGGGGTGTGCCCCAAGGGAAAATAATTTATAAAATTTAAACTGTTTTCAGCAATTATATTGTTGATGGTGGTCTCAATATCAGTAATATTCTGAGACTATTGTTTGTATAATCTACAATAAAGAAAACTAGCAATTATGTTGGTGTTATTGAGGACTAGGATTTTTGGCATGGAAAATGAATAAGAGATACAAGATTAATAAAGTTAAGTTTAAATTTCTGTTGTCCCAATTTTGAATTTGAAGAATAATTATGAAATTGTGTGGTATTTTGTATATATGTATGTACATGTTTTTATATGTATTAATGCATTTATGTATAGATTATTAGTTCTCACTACTGAAAAACTGCAGAGACGGTGATCTACCTGAAGCAATTCGTAGCACCAAGGTGTTGTCTCAAAGTACCATCTTTCACTAACCTGAAAGAACTTGAAGAAATGGCTGATTCCTGGGCAGGGGTAAGAAATATACAAGATAAACCTATGATAATGTGTCTTTCTAGAAAGCAAGGAAGCTATCAAAGACTGCTGGGATCATGTCAGAAGGATTCAGGAGCCAATTTGTATAGGTTTCTGATGAACAAAACAAGGACAGTTTCAACATCAAAAAGAATAACTGCAGTGAACTTAAACATATCAAATATGTTTAAATCCATATATTGATAACACCCGGGACAAAATTTTTGTTGCATCCTCAAAAATGCTTGTTCTTACCTACATCAAGTGTACTGATCTCAAATCTGATCTTAGTTTTTCTCTGTAAGCTACAGTTTTTTTTGCAATTCAAGATTTTAGGTTTTTATCTTATAGCAAAATTTCCAACATTTACTGTAACATAATGAAGTAGAATGTCTTCTTGGGCATCATCTTTGTGAAAATATAATAATTTATATAATGCAGTAAATACACTAAAAGATATTGCATCAGAATATGTTTACAATTTCAAAATAGAACATATTAAAACATTTTAATCATAAAATTTACGCAAAACTTATTTAAATTCTAATCAGGCAAAAATTTGCGTTTGTAGCTCTTGTGTTTGTGTACTTGTTGAAGACAATCCCGTTTGATGCACCAGCAGTAGTCTGCTCATCACTAACAGCTCCAAAATTTTCGGGAAACCTATCAAGGTGACTGTTCAGGAAGTGAATCTTAACACTCATGATACATCCATTGTTGTGGAAAGCCAACAGCATCCTTTGAACCACAAGTTCATAGTTTTCTGCTTTTTGTTACCAGGAAAATTCTTTGTAACTGCCACAAAAGACTGTCATGCTGCTTTCTCCTCCTTACTTATCTTCCTGGCAAATTCTTCATCACGTATGAAGGTTCAAATTTGAGGTCCATCGAATACACCTGCTTTTATCTTCTCGAAAGACAAGGCAGGAAAAGCAGAAAGAATATGTTGAAAGCATTCACTTTCTCTATTCAAAGCCTGAAAAAACTGCTTCATTAAGCCAAGTTTGATGTGACGTGGGGGAAAAATGATCCTGTCTTGATTAACTACAGGTTCATTCACAATATTTTGCATCCCTACTTCCAGAGCTTCACATTTTGGCCACTTCTTCTGTGTCCAGTGTTTCTCCTGAGCTCAGCCATCCCACAAACACAGAAAGCAAGGATACTTCACGAAACCTCTCTGTTGTCCTAGCAGGAAATTGACCATTTTAAGATCCACACAAATGATCCAGTTATGCTCCTTATACTTCAGAAAGTCAAAGACAGTTTTTATGTCATTATAATCTTCTCGCAGGTGAGTTGAATAACCAATTGGAACCACTGCATAAACATTACCGTTGTGTAGGAGAACACATTTCAGACTTCGTTTAGAGCTGTCAAAAAATAGCTGCCATTCTGTTAGACTGTAAGTGGTAATACCTAGCTGGCTGAGAAGATTACTGATATCATGACAGTAAACAAAGTGTTTGTCTTCGGAAAAAAGTCCACAAAAATGTGTTCACGCTTCCTGAAATGGGATACTTTAGCTGACCAGTGAAGTACATTCTTTCTTTGAAGCCTGGAGGCTAATAACTCAGCTGCTTTGATAGGCCCAAATCTCTTACTAAGTTATTCAAGTCGGGTTGGCTAAACTGACTGCTGAAGGGTTAATTACTGCTTGGCATCAGAAGAAGACCCGTCAGATTCTACAACCATTTCCTCATGCATCTTATCAAAATAAATTTGATCACCATGTTCACTTTCTTTGTCCTTAGAAGAAATAAAACAATTGAAAACTGGAACCGGGAATGTCTCAGAGTGTGGGATAGGTCGTGTTGCTGAATGAATATTAGGATATGCGATCATATGCCGTTTTTTCTTGCCGATGCCCTTTGTATGGATCAGACAGAAATAACAATCACTGCTGTGGTACTTAGGTTTACGCCAAACCATGGGAATACCAAAAGGCATTCCTTTGTGTTTTCCTTTTGTCCAGTCACAAAGCATTTCCTCACAATTATGACACACAATATGAGGAGCCCAATTCTTGTCTTGATCACCAAGGGGAACTTGAAAATAGGCAATATATGCACGTGTCACAAATGATGAAATATTGTGCCTTTGACGTTGAAGTGTGTATCAGCAACAGAAGGTGTCAGGACTATTCTTACATTTATGCCTACTCAAGCCATGATTCAATCTTAAAACAAAATAAGAAGGTGTTTTTTATCTGATAATAATTTTTTACATTTAAAAACAACTACAATTATGTAAAAGTGATGTTTGTAAAACATTAATTGCCTTGTGGTTATGTTCAATCCGAGAGTCATTGCCCTTTAACTCCAATTTAAAAACAAATGCATGCCATTAACTGTAACAAAAAGAAATTAAAATTGCATAAAAACTAGAGCATGAACCAATAAAAAGATTTCAGATTTGGAATCAGCAATGCAGAGTTTTATAGGCACAGTTCTAAAACCTCATGCAACAGAAAATGAAAATAAAATTGTTCCCCAGTGTAATCAAACTACTCTTTTTGTCAACCTCTCCTTTCTCAAATTTGTGAATCATTTGTGGAAGATACAGAACTCAGTTTTTTTTTGAAACTGGTAATTAAAGGGAAAATTAGCTTTTATCTTGCTTTTTTATATAAACAGTACCCTAGTATAGTCAAATATTTGACGAGAGAAAGCTTATAATTATAGAATTATTCCAGATTAATGAAGAAGAAATGATAGACTGATAATATCATCTTTATGCAACCCTAATGAATGACATGATTTAGGCAGTGACTGTTAATAGCCACTAACTTTGCAAAATGATAGACTATCAGACATTATTTTCCTCATTATGGGAGTGCACACATCAAATCTAAAGTGATCTTGCCAAAAAGAAAAAAAAAATGAACCAGTATTAGATCAAGCTTCCAAAAAATCTATCAATGTACAAAAAATGTGGACAATGGAGAAATATATTAAGTGATTCCATGGAGAAGCAGTCAACAAAATTTAGAATTTGAGAAACTCTACTGATGAAATAATATGATTCTTTAAGAAATTTAACTTGTAAGAAATGAAAAGAGGCACAGAAAGGAAATCTATGACTATAAGAAGCCAAGAAACTTATCAACCGGTCATAATGACCATTCTTATTTGGGCACTGCTTCAAACAACTAAATTGCAGCTTTAAAAATATTTTTTGTATGTCAATCAAGTATATGAACATTGGGGGATAATATCATGAAATTATTGATTTTGGTAGGCCATACTTAGGAATTGTGGTTATGGTATGAAAGGGAAACCATTGTCTTGTAGAGATATATACCCAAGTGTTTATTGATAGAGTATTGTAATGTCTGGAAGTTTCTAAACAATTATGTAGATCAGGGTATATAGAGAAAATGATTGGCCATGAATTAATACTTTTGAAGCTGGATGTTGGGTACATGGGAGTGCATTATACTATACTCTCTACTTTTTTATATGTTTGGAATTTTTCATAATTAAAAGTATAAAAGAAAAACCAGTTTGGATTAAAAGAGGTAAAAAAGTGTGTGTATATATATATATATTCTATATATTCAATGGGTCTCTTTAGCTGTAGGACCTCTTTCTTGTCTTCCCTGTGGGGATGGCTGACCTTGAGCTCCGTGTAGGTGGGTGGTGATTCCATCTGGCAGGCTTCACCCAAGGGCATACGGGATATGCACTGCTTGTTCAAGTCTCCAAAGGATGGCTTCACTTTGGAGGTGCCCTCTCCTGCCCTAGAACTGTAATCTGCCTTGGTAAATTCTTTGCAGAGCAGATCTTAAGTTTTATTTTGAGACAAATGCTCTGGCTCTCAGTGTCTGTGAGGGTGGGGAGTATTCTGAAAATAAGTCTTTTAGTAAATTAGCCTGATTTTCATTATACAGCCCACTGGGGAGTGTGTTCTACCTGAGCTCTCTTAGTTTGGAGTAAATTTCTGTGTCCAAGCATTGTTCCCATCAGATGCCCTGGAAATGACTTTGTACTTGCTCTTATGCAGGCTAAGAATACTTCTTTACAGGTAGAAGTAGAGAAATGGAAGTTTAGAATTCTCCCCTGAGAAAAGACCCTCTTGTGTCATGAAGTACATGTCTAATGAAGTTAAAAGTACAGCTGGATCTTTCATTTATTTTTCTAAAAGTTATTGACCAGGTTTACATAGAGGAATATTTTAAAAGCTGAATTATATTGGCTTTGGGCCAAATATTAAGAAATAGAGAAACTGCTATCACAAAGGAAATACATGAATCTTTCAGCAGATGAAGTTAATGGATTAATATAATAAAATTAAAAATTGAAAAAAAAACTGGTTTGAACAGTGAAATTTTCAGATTGGAAAATGACAAGCTCAATTGAGAGGTAGGACGATTAGATGGATAGGCTAAATGGATGAAATCTCCAATAGAAAAGTGAGAGTTGAGCATGAGTGTGTCCTGGGCAAAGTAACTTAAAAAAAACCCAGAGTAAATTTTTAATTGTCTGAATCCCATTTAAACTTTCACCACTTTAATAGAACTTTTGAAGGTCCCTATTAACTCTGTCATCTGCAAAAACATCACTGCATCAGTAACCAGACTGTTATTCCTATTCTCCCTGCTGCAGATGACCCTGCTGCAGATGAGCATTGTCTTTGTATTTTCCATCGAAGTTCCTGGTAATGCTGTTTTTTCAGTCCTTGGGTTCATAATCTTGAACTCATTATTTATCCTGTCATTCATTCAATACATATTTATCAGTGCCTGCATCTGCCAGGTTCTGTATTAGGTTCTGGGGACACTGGTGAATGAGACAAAAGGAGGTCCCTGCATTCATGGAGTTAAGAGTCTTGCAGAGATAACCTGTGGCCCCTTGGGCCAATGCACAGGGAACTTACACTAATTCAGTCTTTCTCAATATTATCATCTTTTCCTGGGCATTGTTAAAGTAGTGTTTTCCATAACCTGTCTTAGATTATAGTTAGGTGCCTGTCTCTTCCATTAGGTTAGGAAGAGAATTCATTTATTATGTATTGTTCTTTCCCACCTTCCAAACCCTTATTTATATGGTTTATGTTCCCTGGTTTTAGAATGAAATTATGTGACTGTAGGCGCGTGCGCACACACACTCACACAAACCAGCCAGCCAACAAAGCCTGCTCCTGTGCTAGCTAGTAGGGGTTCCAAAGCAGGTGACTGGATGCCTCCTGCTACACTGTGGCTCTCAGCTGGAAGCTTGATGCCTTCCTTAGAGTTGTCAGCTTCCTACCAAGAGGAGAGTGAGAATTAGGTCTGCCTCCCTTCCCTGATATTGAGCTTATTGTTAGAACACTTTTACCTCAATTACAGTTGTTTTTGTTGCTTTTGAAAATGAAAGTATAGCTTTTATTTATAAAACTTTAGGGCTTCCTTCTAGAAAGACAGAAGTAAGCATGATATCTGATATATGATAGAATATGACACTAAAAAATAGAAAGTGTTAATAAATATTAATAAAAATTTCAACTCTTCTTAATGATATCAAGAGAATCTTGAAAACCATGAGATTAATTGCCTTATGGCAAGTATGTGACATGTAAACAATAAGAATGATTGAGCACTTATATATACCTGGTACTGAGCCAAGTCTTTTATATGTGGTAACTTTTATAGTCCTCACAACAATTCTGTGAAGAAGGTACTGGTTCTTCTCTCTATTTTACTGCAAATTAAGACCCTGAGGGTTAAAGACATTAAATAATTTGTTCTTATCTACCAAGTGATGAGTCTGATGTTTAAACTAATCATAACAATTTGTATCAAAATATCAAATATAATATTTCCTTCCTTCTTTCCTTCTTTTCCTCCTTTCCTTTCCCTCCCTCTCTTTCATCTCCCACTCTTCCTCTTTCTTTTTTTCTCCTTATGATGCTATGGAGATTTATTTATCATGACATACTTAAAAAATAGTTATGCTTAAGGTAATAATATTGATATTCTATTTTCATATGCCTTTATTATTAAGTGAACAGTAGTGGCTAATTGGATTTCAGTTGGTAAACTTTACCCTGCATGTAATAGACAAGTATGTTGTTATCTTATTATATAACTTACTCAACATAAATTAAATTTGGAGATTTTATTTTCTAACATAAAATTTGAAAAATATTTACTATTCAAAATTTGTGCTAGGCCCTGGCTGGTTGGCTCAGCAGTAGAGCATTGGCCTGGCATGTGGAAGTCCCGGGTTCGATTCCCAGCCAGGGCACACAGGAGAAGCACCCATCTGCTTCTCCACCCTTACCCCTCTCTTTTCTCTCCGTGTCTCTCTTTCCCTCCCATAGCCAAGGCTCCATGTGAACAAAGTTGGCCTGGGTGCTGAGGATGGCTCCATGGGCTCTGCCTCAGGTGCTAGAATGGCTCTAGTTGCAACAGAGGAACACCCAAATGAACAGAGCATCACTCCCTGGTGGGCATGCTGGGTGGATTCTGGTCCAGTACATGCAGGAGCCTGTCTCTCTGCCTCCCCTCTTCTCACTTCAGAAAATACAAACAAACAAAAAAGTTTGTGCTATATTTTAAAACTTTTTTTTTTTGAACTTGCAACTGTGAGAAACTTTGCAGGCACGTTTCCTCAGAAGAGGAGCAGTTGGTTTTTGAATGTATGCCCATTTATATTTCTTACTGCAAGTCATTTACATTTATGTTTTAGCTATTGAGTCATGCTCCTAAAATGTCAAATGTAATTATCATAGTGAGAAATAACTGGAAAAACTTTCCTCCAAATATTTTCCTCAGGAAAGGAAAGATTCTTTTTCTGCCTTGTTTGAACTCAGTCGCCAGAAGCTTCCAGGTTATCAAGCCGTCTTCTGGCACCTCACAGACTTTGGCTAGCAGAGTTGCGGACAATCTCCTTTGCAGAATCTCTTGGCTGGCAGTCCCTGTCTTGAAACTACACAGGAGGCATGGTATGCTGTGGAAAGCATGATATGATTCCTTTAATTAATTTGAGTTTCTGAGGCTTTGCTGTATAGTCAACCCTTAGCTTTTGCTAAAATGATGTTAAGCCTGGAAATTCATTATGACTTCTAGGGTACAGTGATTCTAGCAGTTGCTAAATGTATGCTGGGCCATAAAGACAATGTTGTAATGATTTAAGGCAAGGATCCTTTATTCCTAAAATAATTCTGCTCACTAATATGATCAGGGAACTCAATTTCAGTTTGACAGAGGTTTCAAAATAGAACTTCATGAGGAAAAACTGCAATTAGATATTCATGGGTAATATTCTTAAGTTTGTGGAGTAGAATGTTAATGATGAGAAGTATTTATATTATTTTGGTTTAATTATAATACATTTTCTGTTATATCTGCTGCAGATTGTAAAGAACTTGGTATCATTACTTTGCCTTTTCTTCTTGTTCAGGCATAGAATTCTTTGCAATCTGCTGCAGACATCAGCATCAAATGTAATATACCTGATGTGAGTAAGCAAATAAAATTTTTAACAAAATTCTTCCTACTATACTCATACTTAGTTGCAAAATAATGTCATAATCTTACTTTCTTATCTTTGGAGGCTCTCTTCTGAACTACAGGCCTTTGTGAGATTAGGAATCAAATGAAATAGAAGAGCAGTAAAATAGCCAGTGCAGTCATTCCAACCTAAATTATTAGCTTCCTTTTGAAGTCTTCTACAATGTTTTCTTTATCCAGTATTTGGAGATTAAAGATTTCTATTTTGTGGAAGAGAGCTGTTGTCAGTAGGCTCCTCCTGGGTGAATTAAGGCAGTGATAGAAATTGTTTGAGATCAGATTCTAGATGGCCATAGAGACTAATATGGGACATGACCCTATTGTTTTTCTGTTACCAAATGTTGTGGATAATCATTTTGATGACTGAATTGAAAATATAAGCTTGGAAATTACAGGGTGCTATGTTAGAGCCCTGTGTGTGTATGTATGTGGGACTTGCATAGAAATTGATTTTTCTTCACTTTTGCTATTGTCTAGGTACAGCTTCATGTTTGGTGAGAGAGACCAAAGTGAAATACATGGGGTCCTGAGGTTATGACATGGTTCCGTTCCTATGAGAGTGACCTAACTAGAATTTTGGTATAAGTGGAAACACACCCGAGCCTATGTCACTTACATATCCTAATGCAGTTGTCAAATCATAATCTAGAACATAAAAACACGACTAAGCCACAGAGAAAGGAAAATAACATAAATATACTGTGCTGTACACTGTACTGCACACTCTTCCACTGCATACAACCAAACTAGTTCATTCACGTAATCTGTAAGTATGATGCTAACGGCATAAGCCAAAGCACTAACATCTCAATTTTTTAAAATTTTTATGGGAGTGAGCATCGTGAGCTCAAAACATCGTATTTAAGACTGTTACAACCTGAGGACCCCCTGTATATTTATTTCTACAGGGTCCCACTTCAGTGCCAGTGACCTGGAGAAAATTAGATGCTTCAGGTGGAAAAATCTTTGGGTAATCTCCACTTTATTCAATGTGTCGTAGAAGAAATTGTTATGGATACTTGGAGGTATTTTTTCAATTCCCCTCTCCAGTCCTAAGGGTTGTATATAGCAGCCCCTATCCTCCTTCAATTATAATCCCACGAGCCCAGCTATTCTCTGCTCCTTTCAGTTTGAGGCCCAGATAGGCTATGCTTCAGAGTCAGTTACTCTTTCTACTGCCACATCATAAAAATATCTTCATCTGAAAGGAATCTGACACATGTGACAGCATGGATGAATCTTGAGGACATTATGCTGAGTGAAATAAGCCACTCATAAAAGAACAAATACTGTGTGATTCAACATCTGTGAGATATTTAGAGTACTAGTCAAATTTTTGGAGACAGGAAGTAGAATGGTGGAGACAGGAAGTAGAATGGTGCCTGTCAGGGTCTGGGCAGAGGTGGCAATGGGAAGTTATTTTTTAATGGATACAGGGGTTTGATTTTTGCAAGATGTAAAGAGTTCTGAAAATGGGTGGTAGTGATGGTTGCACAGTGATAATATTTATTGCCACTGAGCCATATGCTTAAAAATGGTTAAGATGGTAAAATTTTTTATGTGTATTTTACCACAATAAAAATAATTTTTAAAAACCTTCTATCATACCATTTGTTATATCCAGATACTCTTTCCTCAATTAAATCATCTCACTTTTTCTAATTATTACAAATATCACATAGGTAATAAAATGCAAAATTTGTATGTTCCCTTACTGTCATCTCATCCATCCCCAAATCTAGGTTATACACTCCTGAAATCTATCTCTGTTCCGTTCATTGCTTTTGATCTCGGCCACAATGACTCTAGACTCCACTACCACCCTCTCTTCCCTGAACTCCTACAGCAACTCCCAACTGGTCTCCAACTAAGACTTTTTCAAACTTTTGTTGGTGCTCCTTCTTCATGAAATGTCCTTCCTTCATTATTTTACTAGGCTGCCTTTCTGGTCTTTTAGGTCTTCCTGCAAAGGTCATATCTCACACACGGCCTCTCTTACTGTCTATTCTAACATGTCCTACCTTGTCTTCCACTCTAGCTTCAGATATTCTCTCTCTCACCCCTCTATTTTCTTCAGCACAGTTACCACAGTATGTTTTTTCCTTGTTCATTTGGGTGATCACTGACAGTCTTTTGTAGGAAAATACAAACTCCGTAAAGATCTCTTCTCTGCTAAACCCCCACATCCCCAGCACAGGGTAAAGATCATGGTAGACATTCAATGAATTTATTATTATTATTTTTTTAACTGTTTTTATTTAATTTCTTGGGGTAATATTGGTTAATAATTTATATAGATTTTAGATGTACAATTCTGTAATACATCATCTGTATATTGTATTGTGTGTTCACCATCCCAACTTAAATCTCCTTCATCACCATTTATTTCCTCTTTTCTCTCTTCTCCCCCACCCCTCATCCCCTCTTATAACCCCATATTGTTGAACTTATTAAATAAACAGAAATATGTATTTGTACAACTTTTCAAACTTTAACAGCTTAAAATAATTTCTTTACATGTTTTAGATATATTACATAGCTCATCATATTACAAAAAAATGGGTTTGAAAAAATTGTGTTTGTAGTTTGTTTAAAAGGTATTTAAAAATATATGATCTTAATAACTAATAATAAAACTAAGGAATTGTACTTTCAGGGAAGCAAGGTGGCATCAGCCAGTTACCAATTTGGATGTTGCAGAATGCTGTTTGTCATATGACCACACTGAGTTTCTTTACTGTGGAATAGGGATAATGATATCTGTCCCATCCATTTTAGAGTAGTTACAAAGATTATGTTTTTCTATTTCTTTTTTGTAGAGTGCTTTAACATTTATAAAAGTTTCCTTATTTATGCCTCATAGCAACCTGGTAAAATAGGTATGATTTTCTGCCTCTTATAGCAGAAGACCTTCATTTCCGATATTCTAGAGAGTAGTAAAGGTGGGATTCAAGAAAAAAGAGGCCCATTGGTTACATCTGTTATTCTGTCTTTGGTATGATTGCTGCCCACTCACTGTACCACAGCTGAAAGACAGAGGTCATTTGAATATTCTAAAATACTGAAACAAAAATGGTTATGATTTTTAATCATGGTGAGTTTTACCCATATAAATTTGCTGCATATTGTTCTAAATTGATTGATTAAGCACCTGGGCAATATACAGAAACACACAAATATATAATGCATGTAACAATTTTGGATTTAGATATGGAGGAAGTAGAGGTATTTGAAATTATTTAGCTTTCTAAAATTGACTTTATGTCTCTGCTTTTGCTGAATGTGTATTTTTGGTCATGTGAGTCTATTTACATGTGCTGTTTGCAATTGGAAACATTTAATCATAAATATAGAGACCATTCATTCCTCCCAAATTGGATAGAGATGCTCATAAAAGTGGAGTAGGTCAAAATGAACTCATATATTATATACATGTGTGTTATATGTATGTATGTATATATGTCTATGTATGTGTAAATGCATATATATGTATGTGTATATATTATATGTATGTAGTTACTCATAGCACGTATATTTATGCAATACACATATAAGTATATATACAAACACATGCATGTGTGCATCTGTGTATATATGGATACATGTGTACACATATGCATATACATACATATTCATACACATATCCCTGTGTGTATTTGTAATTTTTTTTCCTCCTGACAGTGAGCAAAGCAGTATGGATATTTTCTAGAGTCCTCACTTTTTTGTATGTGCAGTGAAGAGAGTGAAAAAGAAAAAAGGAAAGTTAGCTGGGTCAGAGAACAGAGAATACTTGCTTCATCATCTACATTTCAGAGTTCGAGGAGGGTGGAGCTGCCAACATTTCATTAGAATTTGCCTGATCAGGTCTCCTCAATGGGCAGCAGCAGTTCTGAAAGTGACTGCACATGTGATGGTAGACAAAGACGGAATGTTTCTTAAACCTGTCGCCAGTATTCTTTCTTCTGCTGAACCTTATGGTGCATGCACACAAGTTTAAACTTTGACTTCACCTTATTTTGTACCCTGTGGTTGTTACATGAATGGGTCTTGAAAGTGTGACGCAGTTTCAAGTAATGTCTGGATGCCTTTCTTTGTGTGTAGATATAAGACTCCCTAGGTCTTAAAGTCTTATCTAAAGATATTTTAAAATTCAAGTAAATTGTGTACATCAGAGTCACTATTTTTGTATTACTTTTGACTGTGTGGACAGATGTATAAAACACTTCTCTGAAAGAAGCTACATTTTCCCCCTGAATGTGCCTTCAAATATATTCTTTTAATCAGGCTCTGATATATGTCTCTTCCTTTTTTTGTGTGTGGGGTCTTTTTGTGAATACTTATAACTCTCAATGTATGTTCTTCACTTCATTCACAATGGACCAATGGGGCATTTTTAAAATTTTATTGCCCTTCAAGTTCAAAGGTGATACCAGTTGTTATGATGCTAGTCTGAGGGGTGGATGTGAGTGAGGATACCATGGTATTTAACAGTTTCTGCAATGTTATTTGCTATGAAAACAGTTTCTTGGTTTGTGGCACAGGGACTCTCTTAGCTATGATCAGATCTGATTTACTAGGGTCCAGGTTTTCTCCTCACAATTTATCTAATACTGTCACTACAAGGGAGGCATCCTCACATGTTCTCTAGCTTGGTGTCAGCAGCAGCTGCTGCTTATCAGCATTTTGCAGGGAAAAGCACACTCTTTGAGGTTGTGCTTCAGTGTGCTTTTAAGACACTTTTCTGCTGTCTTTCGTACTTGCCTGAATTTGGTCACCTTGCAGCAAGTTTTGTGATACCACATTTCTATACTGTATCTGGTTAAGAGTAAATATACTGGTGAGAGCCCCACTTCCAAGCTGATCAAATGATTAATTACATAAATAACTGTCATTTACTAAGCATCTGTCATGTGCTAGACATCTTATCTCTGCCATATCATTTACTCTGCCAGAAAAGTAAAGCATTTCCCTCATTTATCCCCGGGGTGTCACTTTCTCCAAGATTTCCCAGATAATAAGTGGCAGAAACAAGTTCAGGACCCAGGTCTATCTGACTTCAAAGCCCAAGTTTAATGTGATGTAACCATAGTGTCTTATGGCTTCACATTTTGGTCACATAATAGGTTCTGGTGCTTGATTGTTGATTATATGACTCTCCTTAATAAAGTATGAATCCATGATTCATATGGGTAGGTTTTAAGACTCTACTTATGGCAGATCTCTGCCACCTTGATGGATTGTGGATGTGACACCAAGAACTACACTTTGATTGATAGATCAATGCCATATTGGTGTTCTATTCTGTCTGCCAGCCCACTGAAGGACGTGTTGACTTTTCTGATTTGTCTGGCTACTTCTTTATCTGTCAAACTGCTGTCAAAGAGCTTGCTCCCTGGGTAACAGAATTTAGTAACATTTTTTTCTCTCAATTGATAATTAATACAGGTATTAGTTATCAATTGAATTTACATTCTTCTAAACAGAGGTTTGTGTCTACATTGATCAATGGCAACACTGATCTAGCAACTGCCAACTTTTAGTCATTCAGACTCTAATCATTTCATTTATAGAGTTTATACATGCTGTTTTATACATGCTGGTTATACACAGAATTACTTACAGTAAGTACAGGGGTAGTCAGGTTACGACAGTCTCGACATATAACATTTCGAGTTTATGATGCTCACTCCCATAAAAACTTAAAAAAATTGAGAGTGTTTGAGCTTATGCAATTAACATCATACTACGGACCACGTGGGCACTGCTTTTTGAGATGAAACACCTGTAGTACAGGTAGAATCATCGCCAGCATATCCTGTATGATCCTTAGGCAATCCTGATTCACCTGAGAATCTTTAGCACCTTCTGCAGGTTCTTCTGCTTCTCCAGTTTCCTCTCTCCCACCTTGCAATGACCCTTCCAGTGTGTAAGCCAACTATAGGATAAAGGTTAGGAGGCTTTTTTTACACTAATTTTTTGTCGTTTTTTCTGTTACTACAGTACAGTATATTAATGTCCTTTTCCTTTTTCTATGCCTTAGTTGTGTTTTTATGTTCTAGATTATGATTTTACAACTGTGTTAGGATGGACGAGTGATTTAGGCTAGGGTGTGTTTCAAAGTTCGGGTTATGTCACTGTTGTAGGGACAAAACTGTTGTAACCTGAGGACCCCCTGTATGTGATAAGAAACAGGTTCATGCCTATTTTCTGGTGTGTCTCTTTTCCTTTGGAGCGCTGGGTCATGGCTGTAGCCCTCATTCCTAGGATGATCACTTAAATCCTATTACAAGTAATGCTTACCATATATTCTGTTTCAATAAATAAACTTTAGACAATTTGACATAGAATGATATATAGGCCTATAGTGTGATTTTCGTAGTAATTTTTTAATAAGGTTGGATATTAGTCTTAGTTACAATTTATTAATGACACCATTTCAAAATCAGAGCAAAATTTCTAGAAAAATAAATAAAACATTGGTTGAGTTTTAAAATATCTTTTTACTTAGATATTATTAATGAAAGGGAGTATTTATAAAATGCTTTTGGTGGTTTCTGGCATATTATTCCTCAAAATGGTATAGCTTTCCTTCTATAAACTATAAATTATAGCAAAGTAATTCTTAACCCATTTCCTTGGTATATTTGCTTTGTCATTGCAGGAATCTATATGTAATGGTTATTTTTATCAGATGCCTGCATTTAGGATACTTATTGCCCATAATTGGAAGAGTTCATTAAAAGGTATAGATATGAGTCTAGATTATTTGTATGCTAATTTAAAAACTATCTCCCAATATACTATTTTGTATTTTATTTAACTTTTATAAAAATATTAAGATCCATATTGTCACACCATTAAAATTGTGTTGCTATAGTCAGCAACAATAAGCTTCTTAATATAGGTATTTGTATTGTTTTCAGGGAACCATTTTAATTAAGCAAAAATGAAAAATGTATTTTCATTCATTTTTCTTCATCTAGAATTTCCTATAAATAAAATTTTATGCATGACTAAATCTACAGATTATAGGACTATAAAGAAATAATTGATTATTTAATTATTATTATTTTAATTTTAATACTCCTTTATGTTTATAGTTTTATTGTTTTCTTTCAGAGGAGCTTAAGAATTGTAGGCTTGAAAATGAAAACATTCAAAACAGAGGTGGTGAGTGGGGGCTGAGCACAAGATGGGGAAATAGACCAGGGGGTCATAATTAGCAGATTCAAATAAAATCTTGTATAATAATGAATATAAATTCCCAGACTGTTTAACCATTAATTTTCAGTCTGACACATTCCACTAGGAAGGGTAAAATATATCACATCTTCTTGGCTTGAACTCCCCTGTAGGAAGGAATGTAGGGCTATTTCTCAAGAGGGTTATTTGATGAGTTTGTGAGATTCTTGTCATTCCCAGAGACATTCATTGTCTTCTGGGGGTACAAGAATTAGTCAAATTTTGCTGCAGCAATAATCCTCAAATCTTAGTGGCTGACACTGGCAAAAATTTGTTCTTGCTTGTATTACTTCTGGCTGTGGATTGGCTGTGTGGCTTTTGTTTAAGTTACTAGATGACTATGGGTCTATTCCATGTGTGTTACCATTTTGGAACACAGGATGAAAGGAACAGCTTCTATCTGGGATATCTCCTGGTACTGATTGTGAACCCCAGAGGCTGAATCAGCTACACATTTGGACTTAAAGCCATGCCATAATGTGGCATATATTATGTCTGCTTACAGGCCACTGGCAGAAGCAAATCATACGGACAATCCCATGGGACAGAGGTGGGTCAGTGGCAAGAGGAAAAAGTAGATATTTGTGAGCAATTATGCAGTTTACCCCATATTGACTCAGTTCATGCCTCTCAAGCCTACTCTCCCTGTGAGCACCCCATCCATACATTTATTTATTTATTCATTCATTCATTTGACAACTATTTGCTGAGTATTTACTATAGGGTGGGTGCTGCTTGGGGTGTTGGAGACTCAGCAATGAATGAAACCAGTTTCTTCCTTTATTCAGCATTCATTTAGAAGTGGGGAGATAGCAGTAAGCAGATAAGTAACAAATAAGTACAGATAGGGAGAATTAAAATAAAAATAAAATAACAAGATGGTCATGCAAGGTCTATTGAGGAGATGGCATTTCATTAGGGACCTGAATGACAAGAAGGAAGGAACCAGGGATGTGAAAACCTTGAGAAATTCTGCTCCAGGTACAGAGAATAGCTAGTGCAAAGACCCATAGGTGGGAACAAGCTTGAAATATGCAGGCGCATACAGAAGGCCAGTCTGGTGAGTGACACTATGCTAAGTGGGTTTGGAGAGGTTGCCAGGATCAGATATGATGGACTTTGGAAGTTGTAGTAAACGTGGTCCAAGTGTGATGAGAAATGATTCATGTGGTTCCACCATAAAGCCAGAATCCTGGGCACTGTTTTCGGTTCCTCTTTCTTTATTCCTATGTCCAGTCAATCTCTATGACCTTCTCTTTCTGTTTTACAAAACCTCCTCTGTTCACCCACCTGCCACCTCCCCAGTCCATGTTATCACCCTTGAAGGTGGCTTCTGGCTGGTCTTTCTGCTCCTAGACTTACCCACTTCCAGCCTGGTTTCTATCTCACTGCCAGAGTGATCTGTCCAAAATGTGGCTTTGGTCAAGTCAATCTCATTGTAAAAGATATTCGGTACTTCCTATTGCCTTATGCTCCACCTCCACCCCACCCTGCACATACTAACAGGAGCTGTTCTTTTAGTCTTACTGCGCTACATACTTGTCCTTCTCTGAAGGTATTACCTTCCTCTCACCTCCATGACTATGCATGCTTAGTCCCTCTATATTCTTTTCCTTCTCCATTTCTATACCTGAATGACTGCCATTTATCCTCCAACTCCTAGAATAATTTTCCGTGACAACTCTATCTGGGTTAACTATCAATGATATGCTTTTATTGCCACTTGTCTTGTCTCTTCTATTTTAACATTACTCCATATTTTACTCATCTATCTTCCACATCAGAGTGTAAACTCTGTCTTATTTACTTTCTTTAATAAATACATTTTTATTATTGATTGATTTTAGAGAGAGAGGAAGAAAAAGAAAGAGAGGGGGAAACATTGGTTTGTTGTTCCACTTACAGTATTTATGCATTTATTGGTTTATTCTTGTATGTACCCTGACTGGGGATAAAACCCACAATCTTGACATATGCTGGGACTATATTCTAACTAACTGAGCTACCTAGTCAGAGTCTATCTTACTCACTTCTGTATCTCAAAGGCTTAGCACAGTATCTAGAACTAGTAGATGTTTACAAATACTGTTGATTCAATGAATGAATATATAGGCTGGAGCAAAATTAGGCTTACAGTTATTTGTGTGGAACTAATACAATAATAAATAATAAGACAAGAATAAACTCTGTGTTTTGTGTACTCACAAATGTAAACCTACTTTAGCCCCACCCTGTATATGTATTATTAAAGTGGTCAAAAATGTGAGAAAAGAGGATCTTCTCTTCTATGAGTCAGCCAGTGGTTTGTAAATAGAAGATGCTCTACAAAAGCTAGCTGAGGTAAGTAAAGCAGAAAATATAAATTGTTTGTTGAAACAGAACTAAGGTTAGGCAAATAGAAAGAAAAAGGGAGTAGGCAAATAGAAAAACTGAGCATCCCTTCAAGATAGAGAGCAACCCTTCAAGATAGAGAGCAAAGGTGGCTCAGAGCAGCAGGGAGTATATTAACCCAACATTGGAGTTTGAATCTTATACTTGCTGTGTGTCTTTGCTCAAATAAATTACCTAGCATATGCTTAGGAGTCGGAGACCTGCATTCAAATTTTGCTGTGGCATTCTCTAATTGCTGCTAGGACTTAAACAATATTTCACCTTTATTGAGGTATGGTGATTTGATATCCATAGCCATTGTGAAAAGATTGCCTGATCTAGTTAATTAGCACATTCATCATTTCACATATTTATCTTTTTTTTTTTTTCTGGTGAGAACATTTAAGTTCCAATCTGTTAGCAAAGTTTGATTATATGTAGAATACAGTGTTATCGACTGTAGTCACCATGTTTTATTTTAGACCCTAAAACCTTATTCATTTTATAGCTGGAAGTTTGTACCCTTTTACCAGCCTCTGTCTATTTCTCCAATGCCCTCAGCCCCTGGCCACCACAGTTTTATTCCCTGTTTCTATGATTTTGGCTTTGTTTTTCCTTTTTAAGATTCCACATATAAATGATACCATGCAGTATTTTTCTTTTTCTGTTTGGCTTATTTCATTTAGCATTGCTGTGAAGATTAAATAAGATAATGAAATTGCTTAGAAAAATTCTTTACAAAAGTTACTATCGTCATCATTAGTACTGAAATAGAACTGTGAATATTTTCATCAAGGGTTATAATGTCGCCCAAATAGTATATGTAGTTAGCACAGTAAATTGCTATGGAAACATATTCAATTAGAATGAGTACAAGGTTGGTAAGAGGTGAAAAATGGGATAATGCGTGGCAAGGTTGAAGGCAAGAGTTTTTCTGAGCTCTCTTCAGAAGGTCTTATAGTGTCCTCTGCTTCCTCCATGCTGCTTTCTTCTCTCTCCAGCAGATTGCAGAAGTGCCAGGTCCATTACTTCTCCACTCTAGCCCTGTCTCTAGTGCTTCCTTTGGTCCCTCTGATGCCTTTCAGTCCAGGTTTTTGTTTAGAGCCAAATGAAAGAAATCAAGGTTGTCATGCCCCAGAAATCTCGTTAGCATTTAGGTGGGATCAGATGAGCCCAGTGGATTTTCCTACCTCTACCCTGTCACTAGCAAAGAGGCTTGTGTTCTTATTGCTAGAGTACAATCCTCTACTTGGAGCTTAAAAGACATCAGAAGAAGCATTGCTTAACAGTTCAATTCCCTTCCAGTATTTTCAAGCTCCCAGAGGGTACTAGATTCTGTATTTCTTGAAGGTGTTATTAAGGTATTGTAAATAACTAAAACACAGGGAATAAGTGGTTGAATAAAGGCAGGGGATATGAAATGTGAAAGGAGCTTTGGTGTGAGTTTTCTGGGAGAGCTGTGAAACAGGTGATGGGAAACTAAGGATAAACAAAAGTGCTGAACTCTCAGAACCACATTTGGTTATGTGCACATTCTTTGAAACTGGAAAAGATGTTATAGGTTTTAAAAAGAAATGACAGAAAGAGAAAGAGAAAGAGAGAGAGAGAGAGATGGAAACGAATAATGACTTGGCTTATGTCTTAGAGTTGGTAGCTGTTTCGTTAATGTTTGAATGTGCATTGTATAAGTGTACAGGGAATTTAGAAAGAGAGGCAGTGAAGTTTTTATGGGATTTTGTTAAGCGCCTTTCTAGCTATCTTATTATTTTGGAAATTGAATAAACACAGAGCTAATTAATACGCTTGGTAATCTGCTACTTCGTTAAGTGGAACTCCTTGAGGAACCAGTGAAGCTTACAAATGTGCATTCTAGGAATAATTTTGTTGCTTTTCAGTAATAATAACAATGTGCTGGGCACTGTGGGCAGGGTTTTATTTAATTCTCTCTTAATTGCACAATAACCCAATGAAGAGGGTTTCCCCCACCCATTCGTGAAGCCTTGGTCGTCCTTATTTGTTGCCATTTCTTTCGCATCTTGCAACTGTTTCCTTGGGACCCTCATCTCATTATCTATATGTTATTGTAAAGAGGACACAAAAATAGCTCACAGGAAATATATTATGTCTGCCTAAGCCTGATTTCCATGAAACTAAACCAAAAAGTGAGTGTAAACAAGACAGTACATTTGAAGATAAATAAGTTCTAGTCTCTGAATTTTTAAAAATTATTTCTTTGATGTGTTTTGTCAATATCAACTCAGGAAAATATGGAGGTCTCTATTTTCTAGACTTATATTTTTAATCAGAAAATTTATCTTATTCTATTCCTCCTTTTTATTCCCTTTACCCTTTCTTATAACAGTTATCTATCACTCCTATTAAATAACTTGATTTCATTTACACACTTTAATTAACACTTTGTTATTGATTAAATTTAGAGGTCATGTGCTACTCATGAAATTAATGTGAATATTATATGGAATAGTTACTTTAAAATGCATTTTTATTGATTTCAGATATAAAGCCATTACTTTCTTCAAGAGAGCAATATGCTCGGGGGCGGGGGTGATGCCTTCACTGTTATTGGTTCAAGATTCATCTGCAAGTTTCAAAGATTTGCTTTTTGAAATGTCAAAACTAAAAAGAGAAACAAAAATAACATTATCCGACCCATGTAGGAAATTGCATTATTTGAGGATGTCAAATTGGAAGATGGAACATTTGTTTTTTTGCAGTCTCCCCTGCTTCCTGAAAATACCAATGAATAACAGAAAATCTTTAATGTCATCTTTGAGCTTTTGCTTGATAAAGGGAACTACTGTATAGCTTCAAAGGTTTTTTTTAAAAAATACTCTTCACAGAAATACTTTATCCCTTCCTGAGCATCTTCTTGTCTCTGTGCATATGTGCACCCCCAGTGGCATGCTTAATCCATCTTCACAGCCCTACATGTCTTCAAGTGAGCACATAAATTCTGTCAGAGAGGAACTACGACCTCATTGTGAATAACTGCAAGCGGCCCTGGGTGTGTGGCTCTATTGCTTGATGTAAAACATGGCCCTGGATGATCACTCTGTACTTGTTTTTGAGGGTTATACGGTTGGATGCCAGCTCCTCACCATGGTGGTCAACATCACTGAGCAGTTGTAGAGCTAGTGCATGAAACGCATCACTTGTTCTATTGCCATATGTTGTTGTTCACCTCCACCTTCAGTCACTCCAGGTGTTCACAGATGCCCTAAATTTAACTCCTCTGTGCCTGGGTTGCCTTGTTTGCCAATAACGGATATTGTTTATTGTTATTCTCACATAAAGTTGTCATGAGATTAAATGAAATCACTCAGAACCTCTTGAACAGTGTGTGGCACATAGTAAAATATGTTTTTGATAAATGTTAGTGTAAAGCTATTTTTTTCCCTCTTAAAAATAGTCCTGAGTTCATCAATGTGAAGGAGCAAATGATTTCTTTCTATTTTAGATCTGCTTAGATCTGCTTTTACTTGTGTGCTTTTTCCTGAAATGTAAGGCATAATTTTGTACTGCTCCAGTATATTCCTGAGAGCATAGATGTGCGTGAAAGTGAAGAGTAATTTAGTACAAAGTGTCACGCGGGGTCAGCACATTAACTGCTTCCTCTCTGCACTCCCTGAAAAAGGCTGAGGCAGTCACTGTGGTAACCCACAGAACTGCTACAGCTGCCCTCTCAGAAGTGCCCGCTTTCTACCCTTCTATTCAGATCTCTCCTCTTATCTGGTCTCTGTGTCCTTGTCCATGTCATGTTGGTTTCTTGCCTGGTCTGTCCCTTTTGGCCTTGCCTTTTCCAGTTGTGACCCATGTATAGTGTCTGTTGGATTTTTGATTGGCATCTCCCTAAATCACTCCCCTCAGAATGTCCCCTCAGCTGTCTACTGTCAGGAAGGTAAATCAAACAGGAAGAGGAAGTGTGCTGTGTGGACTGAAATCCCCACAACAGCCTCTTTCTGTAGGCATTTAAAATCTCTTTGTACAGTTGATATAACCAGTGTGGAGAGAATGGATAACTTCCCAAGGATGTGGGACTGAATAATGATCTGCTGGTCTTGAGGACCTTGTTAATGGTGGTTGATGACTTGGTAATTGTGCAGTTTGACGCAGCAGGAAGATGATGCTTGGTAGTGCTAATGGGGAGAGAGTAGCGCGAGGTGGGCATCAGAGATCCCTGAGGGACCATTCTCAAGAGGATCACTAGTGAAACACAGCTCCACAGATGTGGCCAACACAGCTGGTTTCTACCAAGTAATCATTTCTTCTTCTTTCTTTGTTACAGGACCCCAGTATTGAGCTACCTGTATTACCATCTGAAACAGATGGCTTTTCTCAGCCTTGCTTGCCACTAGATGTGGCCATGTAACACATCTCTTTGGGGAGTTGTGAATAAATTGTCGTGTGAAGCTTTTGAGAATATTTAAAGGGACCTTACTCAGTAGGATGCCTTTCTCCATCTGACTTTGCTCCTCCTGGTCTGCAACTCAGAAATGATGATCTTGACGGTGGAAGCTATCTATTGGGCAACTGGGTCCTTGTGGACATGACGAATCTGTCATATTGGACCTGAACTGCCTCCCTGAGCTACATTTTGCAGGAAAGAAAGGAACTTTTGTCTTTTTTTGTCACCAGATACATATAGGAAACACAGTTAGGTCTATGTTAACTCTGTAGTTAATCAAAACAGCATCTAGAATAAAACTATAAAAGTATAAAATAGGAGAGAAAAGGCACAAGAACAGTACAAACAGGCAGGAAGGGCCAACAGAGGCATCTGGGGCACTCAGTAGTCCTAGCTTTAAAAGGAGTAGGCAGACATGCTTTCTATATCAGCCACCACTGGGTCCAGGATATAGGAATCATCTCTAGGCTAGTGGCTCATCCATTTATTGTTTGACCCCTGTCAATCATGAGGCTATTGAGAGTGACAGCCAATGTGCCCAGCTTTGGAAAATACCAACTAGATGTGCAAACCTACCTTTTGGGTAAAGGGCCATGTGGCTTATATTTGCTCAGTGGTACCAACCACCACTGCAATGGACATTGGGAAAATAAAAGCCCAGCTTCTGGACATCCAGTGTGGGCCACAGGGAAGTCCTTGCAAGCCTGCCTATCCATCACTCTCAAACACTCTGTGGCTGAATGTATTCATGCTTCGTATCCCAGTTTTCTTTTAATCAATGTTACAAACTCAAGCCCCTTTCATCTCTCACCACACCCAAACTACTGTCTTAGTGAATCAATTCTCCATTCATCTCTCTTTCTGTTCCTTTTATATCACCAAATATCTTCCCCATCTCTTTGTCTTGAACTGAAATCCGGCTTGTCTCCATGGATATGGCTTCTTCTGCAGCCTTCTCACGGTCCAATCCCCGATTAAGAAGCAATGAGAAGCAATCAATAAACACCTGAAGTGAAAACAACTACAAGTTGATGCTTCTTACTCTCTCTTCCTCTCTTTCTCCCATCTTGTCTCTCTTGCTCTAATACTTTAAGATAAAGTATTAGAACTGAAATGAGTAAAGATATTTCATCTCTGTTCCTCAGTGTCCCAAAAATGTCTTCTATATTTTGGGGTGGAGCCAACAAGTATACTTAACCATTGAAACTTTCTATAGAGTCAACTCTATAATGGTTATGCATTTTCCTCATAATAAAATCTAGCAACCCTACTGTGGTTCTCAAGTCCCACATGTTCTCACTTCGGTTACCTTTGGGATGATATTGCCTACCAGTCTCTCACTACTTGCTTGACTGCAGCCACCCAGGCCTCTTTCAACAGGCCTGGCATGCTCCTGCCCTAGGAGTTTGCACTGGTAGCTCCCTCTGTCTAAAATGCTCCCTTAAGTCCTCTTTAAGTCAATGTTCAAATACCATAGTCACACAGTGAGTCCTCCCTGGACTATCCTACCTAAAGTATCAACTTGACATCTTTCCCAAACCCTCTCCCCAAACCCTGGCACACCCAATCCTTCTTATTCTGCTATTTCATTTATCCATATTACTTGTTATTTATAACTATATTATTTTTCTATTTGTTATATCTCTTGCTTTTATATGTCTTCCCCAAGCTACATGATGATAAAGATCTTTGTTTTGCTCACTGATGTGTCTCAAGTCCCTAGAAAAGTGCCTGGCTGTATTTACTAAATAGCTGATTACAGAGCATACTGTACTTCCTAGCCAGGATGCCTCTTATTTGGTATTCTTCCCAATTTAACATTTGCTCAGAATATGATCCAACTTTGCATTGGACTGTAACTTTCATTCATCTCTGGCCCGTTCTCATCATTCCCTTCTCTCTGTGTTCTAGTGTTACCCATTGCCTGTCAGGACAAAGCTCTGGCCAAAAAACTTATGGCTGTGAATTCATGGCAGATGGCCCTAGTATCCTGCCTATCTCTGAGGTTAGAGACATAGTTAATAAATGACAGCCAGCCAAGCATCTATTACCACAGTCCAGCTGTGTGTGGGACTGGGTATTCATCCTTCAGATATCAGATGCACCTGTTTCACTCTGAGTCCTGGCATGTCTCAGAATTTCTGATGATGGTGGGTAAGTAGATGGAGCTACTTGGGATCTATGTAAGGAGCAAAATTCCTTGCCTAAAGGAAGCTTGGTTTGCTTAATGACATCACCCAAAATTTCAGATGAGAGAAGATCAGCTTTCCAATTAGTTTCCATTTCAAATTTTTAAATCTCTTTGGAAGAAGCTATCATAGATTAGGCTGGTTGAAATAGATATCTTCCTCCCTAGGTTTCTGTGACTAATATTGGTCTTTACTTATGAACTCTACAAGAAATTTAATAAAATAGAAACATTTAGAAATTGATATAGAAAGTGAAAATCCATCATTTTTATGGAGGTTGCATTTTGATGCCATTGCATGAATGGTGCTACATCAATTTTTTATTCCTGTTGCAAAGGATCCCTTGTAGTGCTTAAGGTGTATGGCTCTATGAACCATGTAATATGTTGGCATTAGCACTATTCTTAGAGTATAAGTTTCAGATATGAATGAAGAGATAGTAAATAATGAGCTGAAGACTCTGATTTACTTGCTTTTATGGCATTCAGCAAGCACCATGTGGAAACTATATGAATGCTTTTTTTATGAAATTGATGAGGGTAGATATTTAGTATTTGTTAGGTACTAAGAATAGCAGTTTCGTTTCAGGTTTCAATATAAAATAAATTTCCATCTACGTATTTGTTGAACTTTTTTAGTGTTCTAAATACATGAAAAATGCTTGTTTGTATATGTATGTGTGTGTATGTATATGTGTGTGTGTCTACACACATGCTGGATGCTGTCACAAAGAAATTGTGACCTGCCTAATGGTAGTAGTGCAGTGGATAGAGCATCAACCTGGCATGCTGATGTCCCAGGTTCGAAACCCCAAGGTCACTGGCTTGTGTGTTGGCTCTCTGACTTAAGCACAGGCTCACCAGCTTGAGTGTGGGATTATCGGTATGATTCCATGGTCGTTGATGTAAGCCCAAAGGTCGCTGGCTTGAAGCCCAAGGTTGCTGCTGGCTTGAAGCCCCAAGCTGCTGTCTTGAGCAAGGGGTCACTGACTCATCTGGAGCTCCCGGTCAAGGCAATCAATGAACAACTAAAGTGCTGCAACTATGAGTTGATGCTTCTTATTTCTCTCTCTTCCTATCTCTCTCCCTCTCGCTAAAAAAAAAAAAGAGAGAGAGAGAAATAAAGAAATTGTGACCTTAAAACGGAGAATGTTTTTATTGTGAAATAACATGAAGCATTTATTTAAAATTGAAATTGTGATGACTTTGAACAGCCAACCATCTCAATATAGATCTCTTTTGAAATAAGCACTCTTAACATGAACACCTGCCTATTGCTGAGTACCATGATACACTGCAGTGGATATCAAAGATGATTTCATCCCATCAATTTTCTGTTTAATGTCTTTTAAAAAATAAATTGATTTGGCACCAATGAAACTTGATATAATGAATCACACCAGAGAACTGTTTTAATGCTTTGATGCCCCCATGAAACGATTGGAGGGGGTAAAGGGAAAATGTGTTTTCCTTATTTAGGCACTCTTTACATTCATTTGAAATTCCTAATCAAAGGTTTGAATGCATTCTAGCTATTGTCCCCTCTACAATTCACCTTCTCTTTATTGCAACTGCACTGATTTCATCGAATGCCTCAGTCCTTACTCCCTGTTACCTCGGTTACCTACTGCCAGTGAGCACTGCTGTTTCATCTCTCAGTGGTATTGCATAGCATCTCAACCCCATGCTGCTGTAGCACTTTGCTCACTGCCCTCTGATACTTTGCTCTTCAGCATCCCTGCTACAACCCTAAGGTATTAAATTGGAAAAGCCACTTCCATCCAACTACAACTACTCCTTTCAAGATTCCCCTGGGACAACTCTGAGTTGTTAATGTCTTTTCATCATCTCTACCATCTCAAGAGCTCTCAGGAAGTTCTCATCTCTCACAAGTTTAGGAACTGATCTAGAAGGTTAGATGTACTAGTCTCTACTTGATTTGGTGGGGATTGAGGATTGACTTTGCCTGGGCCCTGTCTGGTTGGCTCAGTGGTAGAGCATCCACCTGGTGTGTGGATGTCCCAGGTTTGATTTCCAGTCAGGGTACACAGGAGAAGCGATCATTTGCTTCTCTACCCTTCTCCCTTCCCCTTCACTCTCCCCCTTCTCTCTCTGTCTCTCCTCCTCCTGCAGCGTGACTTGAATGAGCAAATTGGACCCAGGCACTGAAGATGGCTCCAAGGCCTCTCATCTCAGGAGCTCATTGTTTGGTTGCCTAACAATGAAGCAGCAGCCCCAGATGGGCAGAAAATTAGATCCAGATGGGGGGTGCTGGATGGATCCCAATGGGGGTGCATGTGGATTCTATCTCTCCACCTTCCTGTCTCTCACTTGATAAAAAAAAATGACTTGCCTGCTGTACAAATACTCAGGTCACCAGAACAAATAGCCTGCAACAGTTTCTGGTAAATCTTAGTTCTGCTCTTCATACTGTGTCTCTGACTCTGCAGAGATCTATTGTAGCATGTGAAAAGCTTCAAGATGAATTTAGGAAGAAGATTCATTGTAGGCCATGGAGAAGATTCAAGAGACTGACCAATGATAAAGTCCTCCTCATTCTTATCCATGTCATTCATCCAGTCATTCATTTATCATTTATTCATTTTACTGCCTGTCTCTTACTTGTGGTACCAGCCACGTTTCTCCGTATTCAGGCATTCTTGGCTTGATCCTCCCTTTTAATATAAACCCCATTCTGTTAAACTATCTTAGACTAGATTTAATCTGTTTTAACATTAATTTATTTCTACTGTCTGCTTAGTATATTTCCAAATTAGAGCATCACATCCCTTTTGGACTGGAACTACTTTCTTGTGAGCTAACTTGTTGACATGGGATGGATACTACAAGTGATATACTATGTGACAAATATTGTGGATGAAGCTTAGATGGAAACACAGGCAATGGATTTAGTCTTACATACTTCCCTATGTTCAAAGTAGGGTTCATAATTAAAGTATTGGAAAAATATGAGATGTCACTCAGAATTCCACCCTTTTATTGGTTCTATATGAAGATGTGAAATAAGCCAGAGCCTCTATACATCCCTCTAACCTCACATCTCTAAGATTACTATTTGTATAGTATTTATATTTATACCCATATCTAAAAATATTAGATATGATTTTAAAGAAAAAAAGATATCCATATCCATCAAAAGAAGAACAATTGAAGTTTGGGTTCATTCATACTGTAACCTGTCAAGTGATTATTAACAGAGGATGACTTAAAAGCAAATTTCAGAATAATATGTCATAAGATTTAATTTTGGTTTAAAATATGCACATATTGGCAAATCATTAAAAAGAAGGATGGATGAAACACACCAAATTGCTGCTATAATTTCATCTGTTGTTTATTTTTGAATACTTCAAAAATATGTATTACTTTAATAATTCTAAAGGAATAAATATTAAAATACTCCTGTCCACATATTCTTTATTTCCCTCCAATACTCAGTCATGCTAAATATATTGGTCTTCAACTTGCATTTTTCATTTGCTATATCCTAGATAGTCCCCATTTAATAAAATCATTCTTTTCTCAGCTACAGAGGATCTATTATATGTATATGTCACACTTTATTGAATCATTTTGCTGTTGATGGATTTCTAGGCTATGTCTAAATTTTTGCTATTACCAGCAGTGCTGCTCTGAACATCATTGTCTCAAGATATGCACACATATAAGCAATTATTTCTGTCAGGTGAATTATCAGAAATGGGATTGCAAAAGTTTTAACATTTTAATATCTTGCCTAATTTCCTAGTGTCCAACTGATTCTTCAGAGACTAAGTACTACCAAGTGTTTTAGAACAAAATATGTATTTTCTGTTTTTGATAACTACGCTGATTATTGTTGAGGCCTGTGGATTAATATTTATTTATTTATTTATTTTTAAATTTTTATTAATTTTAATGGGGTGACATTATATGCCAAAAAATTAGACAACCTAGGTGAAATGGATTAATATTTATTTTAATTTAATGTGCTTGAGTTTGGGAGGAACCACTGTATAATGATAGTATGCAATCTCCATTTGATGTTTTACTCAGATGCAACATTAGCCACTGTTAGATGATGGCAATCCTTTCATTTTCTATTATGTAGATAATGTACTTTGATTTCCTCAGCTGAAAGTGACTAGATGAACTTAGAATTATTATTGTTCTTTGTTTACTTCTGTTGTTTTGGGAATAGTTGTTAACACCATAGATAATAAGGCAGACTTTTTCTATGTACAAAGATCTAGTTGGAAGGATAGACCATATGGGAAAATTAGGGACTCTTATAAACCTATTTTTTAAATTACTGCTTTATTGAACCCCTCATTAGTCACATGAGTTTATGCATTCTCAAAAATTATATAACAGATCATTTTTGATATTTTAATTCACCATGGGATACAATACAGTTGACCCTTGAACAACAAAGGCTTGAACTCTGTGGGTACACTTATCCACGGATTTTTTTCAATAAATATGTAGAGTACTGTAAATGTATTTACTCTTCCTTATGGTTTCCTTAAAATATTTTTTCTCTACCTTACTTTTGCAAGAATTCAGTAAATATTACATAAATCATATTTCCCCATGTATAAGGCACACACCCTTTTTTGAAAAATTTGGGGTCTGAAAACCAGGATGCATCTTATACAGTGGTTGTGGCATTTCAAATCCAATAGATGGAACTGAGGACCAGGCAATATATGAAGACAGTGATTTGTCATCAGACACATATGAGGGCAAGCTAATGGATGAGAGTTTTGACATTGATAGGAGTTGTATGAATTTTTTTAACACTTTAATTTCTTTTTATTTTATCCATTTTAGAGAGGAGACACAGAGCGAGAGAGAGAGAGAGTGAGAGAAAGAGAGAAAAGGGGGAGGAGCTGGAAGCATCAACTCCCATATGTGCCTTGATCAGACCAGTGCAGGGTTTTGAACTGGCGACCTCAGTGTTCCCAGGTTGACGCTTTATCCACTGCACCACCACAGGTCAGGCCATGGAGTTGTATGAATTTTATGATGAATAAAACTTGAATTCAATAATTTCATGCATTTTTTTGAGCCACAATATTAAGGTGTGTCTTATACATGGGTGTGTCTTATAAATGGGGAAATATGTTAACATACAAATGTGCTTATATTATTGGTAAGTATTCCTATCAAGACTATGCTATTATATTAGTATTTAAGTTTTTAGGGAGTCAAAGTTATACATGGATTTTTGACTCCCTGGGTGGTTAGTGCCTCTAATCCTTAAGTTGCTTAAGGGTCAACTTGTACAACTAGGCTTTTCGTCTATAAAACAGTAAGTTTGGGGTATGGGTTTGACTATGGCAATAAAGATGTAATGTTAAAGTCAATAGAGTAATATAGATGGAAAGACTTTATCTGTACAACCTCTTGATTTTACAAGTGAGGGAATTGAGACATTGAGACTTTCAATAACTTATAGAAATCATGGGTTAGGGATGGTGGGGCTCACACTAGAACCATGTCTCTGACTCGTAGGCCAGTGTTCTTGCTACCTAACTATGCTGAACTTTGTAGGGAAGGCCTGAGCTCACCAAATAAATGCTATATAAGGGCTCCATTGTGTAATATGTAGTTGGTGCTTTTCAACTATTTGCTGGTTGCCTGTGAGAAAACCAGCAAATGTTTGGTTATTGTTTATCCCTAGACTGTTCCTCAAGTCTGTCATCTGTTATGCACAAGCAACAATGAGAATAGATAGATTTGGAGTAGTGGGTCTGACGTAGCAAAAGTAGCTGATTTATTTTTTGGAAGAATTTTTAGCAAATAAGTAACATCTATCTATAGTGCTGTCAGCACCCATGTGACCTCTTCTACCTCCTGACCTCTTCTCACGCCACCTGCCCACCCAGGCTTTTATATCCTCAAATACTACAATCTTGATCCAGCCTAGGAATATTGTATTTATTGTTTACTACTCCTGGTCATACTCTGCCCCCAGAGGCTGCTGTCCTCATTATTTAGGTCTTGGCTCTAACTGTGAGAGATATTTATGATCACCCTATATACAGTAACAGTGGCATTACCTCCTGACCACATTGTTCTTTTTAATTTTCTCTGTTAAATTATCACTGTCTAAAAATGTTAGGTCTATTATTTGTTTGTTAATTGTCTCTTCTTAGTAGATTGTATCTCTGTGAGAGAAGACTGTTGGTTTTGTTCAATGCTGTGGAATACAGTAGGTGTTCAATAAATTGCTGTTGAATGAATGAATGAAAGGTCTCATGGAATACTGCTTTGGTTAGAATACATCCTTTGCCCAACTTGTGATTATTAGGAAGAGAAATGTTCTCATAGCCTTCATGGGAAGTACACTTCATGGCTAACCATGGTGGAATCAATTTTGCTCCCTCTGGCATGTTCAGAGGTGTGATCTTGGGTTCCTGCATCATTCAGCAATCCCATGATAACATACCCATGGCCTTAGTTGTAAAAATCAAGGAAAATAAATACTGTCTATATATTTTTTTCTATGACCCCAACATAACTGCCTGTTTATGGCACCATCATCATCATTATTGTTGTTATTATTTCTATCTTTATTATTATTGTGGTTATTGTTTGATTGATAAGATAAAATTCTGACATTGGGCTTTCTGGCCATCTTAACACTATGAATCCTCAGCTGGTCCTGCCTATCTACTTTCCCTACTCCAAAAAAAAAGGTCCACAGTCCTGGAGTTGGGTCGCCAGTATCCACCCCTAGTGGTTGCACCATGACTATGATCCTCAGCTTGCTGTTTCATGTTTACATAAATATATGTACAACAGGATTGTTGAATCCCAATTCCTTACTTTGCAGGACTGAATTAGCGGCTCTGGTTTTCAGAGAACAGAGTTATGTGCTGTCTAAATGTCTTTTATATTGTGACAATGTCAAAACCCTTTAAATGTATTATTTTTTATAATTTTATTAGATACTTTCTTTTCTAAAAGTATTAATTTTTTTCCTCTAGAAAAAAATTAAGCTAATAAAGAGAATGCTGTTTTCTTGTGGAAGTATGGTACTGAAGGTGGTTGTTTTTATATTGTGGTTCTGAGATACTTAAAATTTTATATTCAGGTTGCATAGAACTCACCTAAAAGTCTATACATTGCAGTGATATACTACTGCTTTCCCTTCACTTACCCTCTTTTCATCAAGGAAACACAAAACCTTTTATAGATATTAACTCTCGACAATCCCAGAGGACAAGATAAAAGGCAACGAGGAAGAAAGTTACAGGATAGAGCAACAATTTCCTTGACATCATATAGCATACAGAAAGCAAGAAAGTTCTGCTGATTTCTCAGTCTAGACTGTTTCCTGATTAGAATGATTCTACCAATTTGGAAATACCCAGCTAACTTAAAAATTTACATCAAAAGGAGCTTTTATCTGACTGGTCAATTGCTGCCAGGCACATTAATAGGAAAATATCTCTAGGGTAAAACTTAAAAGAAAGCTTTTTGTAGAATTCTTAAAATACTAGGTAAGAGGAATATAATTGAAACAGTGGAGTTGGTTTTGATGCAGCACATATGAGAATATATAAAATCATTATGAATGCTGGGCATGTACTAGGTATCCAATATGCATTTCATTTTTTGAAATGTACACTGGAAACCTGTGTCCTTTATGCATTATTTGTGTATGTTTTAAATGTTGAAGTCATAGTTAACTTATTTTCTTCAAGCATTATGTAATGCCAGGGTATATGATGAATCCCAGTGTGTGTCTATCTCTTTGAATAACAATATTTTCCTATAAAATTTAAGATCATTAGAAAAATTATCTGAATGTGTTTATAGACCTAGTTCATATGTATTCAAGTTACATAACTGTAGTCAATGTTATATTTCCAGAGAAAAACAAAATACATTTAAGTTTGAAAATGGGTCCCAAATGCTGCTATTTTCTAAAATTTGTGTTATTTTATTTTCTTGATTGTCTGATATCCTCTTTGTGGGATAAAAGGGCAAGAAGTTGGAAAGCTGGAGCCCAGGTGTGAAGCGCACTGAATAGATGTAACATAGGTTTGCTCTTTCAGCGGTGAAGAATTCTAATACCAAACATGGCAAACTCACACGTTCAAATAATAGTATTTCATTTTTCATTGCTTTATATAATAAGTGACTAGATTAACTATTGAAAATATATTTTCTCTCTCCAGAATCCAAACAGAGAAGAAAATTTCACCAGCTAAATTTATTAACTTGCTCCGCTAAAGCAGATGGTATGATAGGAAAATATTGATTTTTCTATACTGACAGAGTGGCTGATAACTTATTTTTGGTTTGATTTAATGTATAAACTGTGAGTGAGGTCAAGGGATTTCTTATGCTATTTTGTACTGGCTTATCTTGGACTTTACAAATCCACATACTGAATTTTCAAAGGAAAAATCTAATTTAACCCATTGGGGTTTGTATAAGAGAACCAGAATTTTTCCTTAAAATTTAGGCCCCTTGTTCATGCACTCATCTTCTATCTCCCATTGTGTCACATGAAAAGGGCATGATACAGTATTGAGATTCACCACAGTGGTAGCCACACATATTACTTTTTTTATAATCCCTGTGTTTCTTTGCTCTGTCTTCTGAGACATATATGGTGGAGGTATATTCGTAATTCTTTATTCCACCCAGACCCAAAGATTCTGCACTGTGTTGCTGTGGTGGGCGTCTACCTTTTTCGTACCTGCAGTCTGACAGTTGAGATGAAGACCATGGTAAGTAAATTAATGTCACCTCCTCTGTGGCCAACTGACTCCTGCCTCAGTGCAGGAAATTTTGGTGTCAGTGAATAGTAAATCTTACTATATATCAGTCTCACTCAGAAAACAGTTTCTTTCTGCAAAAAAAAAAAAAAAAAGAAAAATTCCTGGAGTCACTTTTATAGGTAGATTTCATTAATATGTTTAAGTTATGGGAATGTCGTCATTTTCAGAGATAAGCAAAATACATTAACTTCTGCAAATGGGTTCCAAATGCTAAGCTGGGATATTCTGATAATGAAATAATGTTACAGAATATATTTATCATAGACCTCTATGTCCTTATTTCACCCATTACACCTACCTTAATTAGTGGGGTAGTTTTACTATTTGTCTTAAGAAATATTTCATACCTACAAAACAGTATAGAGAATAATGTAACAACAACCTTAAACTCCCAGTTTAAGGAATAAAACTAACAAAGTTGAAGATCCTTGTGGTTCTTCCCAGGCCTCATGACTTTTCTCCTAGATGCAATCACTGTCTTAAGTGTCTGTGATTATTTGTGTATATTTTAATATATTTTTTACTATGTGTACTTGCATATCTAAACAAAAATGGGATGATTGTTTTGGATATTTTAAAAACTTTATGAAAAATTTATCATGACACCTGCTAGCTTTCACAATCTGCTTTTTAGCTTATCATTGTGTTTTAGACATCGATCACCTTAATACATACAGATATATTTGTTTTTTATTGCACTATACTTTTGAATTGTATTAATTTACCAGAATTTATTTATCCCTCATCTTACTGATGGACATTTTAATATTTCCAATTGGGCAGTTGATACAGTATGCATGTCCATGTACACATGACTGAGATTTTCTCTAGGGTACCTACCAAGGAATGCTGGGTCATAGGGCATACATATCTTTAACTTTACTAGATATTACCAAATTGTTCTTCAATTTATGCTTAAATCAGAAATGTATGAGAGTTCTAGTTGCTCCATAATCTCACCAGCAGTGGTATTGTCAGACTTTTTAATTTCAATTTTTGTTGTCATAGTGAAATAACTAGTATCTCATTGTCTTTTTTTATTCACTCTTCCCTGATAATAAGGTTAATCATCTTTTTATATGATTATTGGTTATTTAAATTTTTACTTCAATGAATTATTTTTAAACAGCCTTTGCATTTTTTGGTGGTTATCTTGTTTAGGATGCTGTAACAGTCATACTAGACTCGGTAGCTTATAAACAATGGAAATTTATTTCTTACAGTTCTAGGGGTTGAAAGTCTAAGGTCAGGGTGCCAACAGAGTTAAGTTCTTTAATCATGATCCTCTTCTAGGTTGCAGATTGCCCATTTATTGTGTTCTCACACAGTAGAACGAGAATATGAGAATAAGTGTCCATTCTGGGGACCCATTTAAAGGGCACTAATTCCATTCATGAGGGCTCCACACTCTTGTCTTAAATACCTTCCAAAGGCTCCACTTCCTAATATCATCACAATGGGGATAGAATTTCAACATATGAATGTTGACAGGAGACACATAAACATTCAGTATATAATAATGGTGATCTTTATCTTTTTGATTTGTGAGCATTCTTTATATATTTTGGATTTTAATTGTTTGTGATATGTATGGCAAACATCTTTTTCCTCATCTTTGGCTTCTCTATTCACTTTTACAAAAATAGTGCCTTTGGTTGAACTGTAATTTTTACATTTGATTAATCTATTTTATCAGTATTTTTCTTTAGTTTCCAGTGTAAGATATTATTCCCTAACTCAAGGTCATTAAGAAACTCTCCCAAAGTTTTTACTCTCTGCTCTTTCATTTCTGTAGTTTGCATTTTGCATTATGTTCTACTTTCATAATCTTATAAACCATGTGTTATCAGTTTATAAATCTGCACCAGTCAAGTCAGGATTCTATCCACTGATATGTCTACAAGAAGTCTACTCACTCTCAACATGTTTGCGAGCTAGTAACTTTTTCACAATTTCATTGGGGGATGGGATGGGGATGGTCTCTGGTAAGGAGCAAATATATGGAGGTACAGTTCCTCATACCCCATCAAGCCCTCAGAAAGTATAATCTCACCTCATCTCTGACTACTTCTCTTTTGGGGAGTAGTCTTGCTATAGTGTCCTGTTTCCTAAAGACCCTTAAAATTCTGATAAATAAAATTTACAGTCTCATCACAATTAAAAAAAAAGTGGCATTGCTTATAAAGTCTGTATTAACTGGATTAATCTTTATGGTTAGGCCACCTATCCCCCCAAACCATTATTGTAATGTCTATGAAATACTATGGATGTAACATTATTGAGGGCCCAGAAGTGGTAGCAATGTAACTGAGCTCAGAGCTGTGAGTAGGTAACCTTGTTGTGACTTAAATATCTCTCTAGTTATCATACTTGGGAGATATACAAATAGCAGAAAAATCTATCTCTAAAATATTAAAAAAAATCAAACAAAGGTATATTATTTTAAAGAAAATGAAGATGACCTTTATAACTTTAAAAGCAAAAGTAAGAATTTGAGGTTTAGACCGTTGAAATACGACTGAATTCTGAGTTAAAGAGAGACAAACTGTTTAGAATGTGAGCCAAGCATAGGTGGATATTTGGTTCCAGCCTACCTGTAGTTTTTCTGATGAATTGTTTTTGATTGCCACCACTCCCCTTACTCTACCCCACTGCAAGCCCATTTTATTGGAGTGGGAAGGAGCAGGTGTTTAGACTTGTAACAAGGTTTCAGGATGGGGCCAGGATGGTGGTAAAGACAGGTTACTTTTCTGGCCCTTCACCTCTCTTTCTGAGTATCTGCATTACAATAATAACTTCAAAACATAGACTTGTTTTGTCCAATCCGTGATACTGCATACAAACAATATTCTCTAAGGAAGCGAGACTCTGTTTTTGTGGTGTGTCCTGTGCCTGTGTATGACTTTCAGCTCACCCAGTGATTAATAATTCTAGGTTTTTAATAGGTGACAAGACCCAAGCAGGATAGCTTGAGGGAAAAATAATTGATCATTCCATTATACTGAATCCTAGATGTGAACTGCTGATGACAGTGAGTTTTCTTCAACAATCGCCAATCACATCAAGAAGTGCCTTTTCTAAGTATTACCAGTCAGATTGTTTTCTTGGTGATATAAAATTGTATGTACTCTTGTATAATAATGTGGAAAATTAATATTCAAAAACACTTAAAGGAAAGCTATAAAATGAAAGCTTAAATTTTGTTTTATTCTCTAACATGTTATATTATTTTGTAGTTAAAATATTTTTGCTGTTAAAAGTAGCTTTTCTTTTGTGCTTTTTTCTTTCTCCCTTTTAGAAATCTAAGTAATATATTCTCATTGCAGAGAATTTAAAAAATAATGAAAAAAGGAATTAACGTGTAGTGTCACGATTAGGACGTGGGCTATGAAGTGAGATCAGATGGCTCAGTTTTTAGCTTTGTGTTTTTGGGTGAATTACCAGAGAGGTCACCTCTCTGCTGAGGTTTCCATCTTTTTAATAGGATTAATAATAGCTACACACAGGGTTGTTTTGAATATTAACCTAGATGATTATTGCCCTTAACAATTGGTAGCTATTGTTATTATTAGTCTATTGTGGGAGCATAATAGTTAAGCTCACGCTTCTGGAGCCAATTGACTGGGCTCAAATCCCATTGCTGTCACTTGCTAGCTGTATAATCTTTGACAAGTTTTTTAACTTCTCAGTTTCCTCATTTATAAAACAGGGTAACAATAGTATTTAATCCTACAGGTGTTCTGAGAATTATTTCAGTTAACATAAACACTATAAAATACCACCTATTATGTACATTAACTATTATTATATTATGTAGTTATCAATTAACCCTGACATTCTGGTATATTTTTTGTTTGTATTGGGTATAAATCTTTTGCTTTTCTTTTTCACATAACCTCTACTTACCCTGTTTCCCCGAAAATAAGACCTAGTGCAAAATTTTTTAAGCTTAGAAATAGAAGGCTTCCCCTGAAAATAAGACCTAGCGTGCTTTTAGGAGCAAAAATTAATATAAGATACTGTCTTATTTTCGGGAAACAGGGTAGATTGTTGTACATGGAAATAGAGTCACAAGAAATTCTTGATGGAATTCAGAGTTTGACTGGTTATGCTGATGTTTATGATGACATGGCTACAGTATATTAACAAATAGTGATCTTTTGTTCAACAATAAATGTGAATTCTTGTTCATGGAAAAATAAGACATCCCCTGAAAATAAGACGTAGCTCATCTTGAGGAGCAAAAATTAATATAAGACACTGTCTTATTTTCAGGGAAACACGGTATAAGCAGTCATTTTAAAGACTTCATAATATTTCACTGAATGAGTGCAGCATAATTCATTGTCTCAGTATTGGCAACTAAAGTTTTCTCTTCCTTTTCCTTGTTGATAAAAAGTAATTAGAGCCTGACCTGTGGTGGTGCAGTGGATAAAGCGTCGACCTGGGAATATTGAGATCGCCAGTTCAAAACCCTGCACTGGTTCGGTCAAGGCACATATGGGAGTTGATGCTTCCAGCTCCTCCCCCCTTTCTCTCTTTCTCTCTCTCTCTCTCTCTCTCTCTCTCTCTCTCTCTCTCTCTCTCACTCTGTGTCTTCTCTCTAAAAAAAAAATGAATAAAATAAAAATAAAATAAATTTTGGAAAAAAAAAGTAATTAGAGAAATATGATTGTGCTTTCCATTTGTTGAAAATTGTGATTCTTTCTCAAGGGCTGAGTTTTATTGTTTTTACAATATTTCATGTATACAAAGGAGTGTAAAAATTAACAAGACACTCATGACTCAACAGCCAGATTAACACAAACTAATGTGCCACAATATTTACTTAACAATTTTCCTTTGTAAAGAATGGTCATCGTTCGACGGGAGGGGTGAGAGAAATGGTGATTGGGGACACAATTTGTTAAATCACTCCTCTTAGAAAGGCTGAAAGGCCATTGCCATCCTAGTCTCCTTCCCATCATAGAGGTGACCTCTGATACCATATATTATCCTAGCCTAAGCATGAGAAGTCTGCCAATTTCTGCTTTTTCTTAGCATTCTAATAGAGGTTATAATTTTCAAAGAGAATTTTTGCTAAAAAATAAAGGGAAAACCACAGGGGAAGGAAAAGAAAACATAAGAAGCATAAATAGTCCGATTTTCTTTCACTGCTTGCCTTGCTTCCTTTGCCCGCCAGGCCACACTCCTGTGCCCAGGCCCTGACTCCCCTGGTCCTCTCTGCCTACAGAGTACCTTATGTATTTACCCCATCTTCCCACCTCCAGAATGTGTTTCTGGAATCATACCCATCTTTGTCTCTTATGATTACTGAGTAATGGGGTTCAGCCTGTTTGCACTGGTTCGGCAGAACCACAACCTAATGTTTTGTTGAGTTCAGCGAACCAGTTGCTAAAATGTCACTTGTAATCAGGGTTCTCTCTAAGGTGGGTGCCTGGGCAGCTGCCCAATGAGGAAATCACAAATTTACATTCCGCACTGTTTTTTTCTTATTTATTTATTTATTTATTTATTTATTATTAGATGAGAGGTGGGGATACAGAGAGACAGATTACGCATGCATCCCAACCAGGATCCACCTGGAAATACCACTAGGGGGCGATTCTCCTCCTATCTTGGACCATTGTTCCATTGTTCAGGAACTGAGCTATTTTAGTGCCTAAGGAGATGCTATGGTGCCATCCTCAGTTCCCATGGCCAACTTGCCTGAATGAGTCATGGCTGTGAGAGGAGGAGGAGGAGGAGAAGGAGGAGAGAGAGAGAGAGAGAGAGGGAGAGAGAGAGAGAGAGAGAGAGAAACAAGTGAGAGGAGGAGGGGTAGAGAAGCAGATGGTTGCTTCTCCTGTGCCATGACCTGGAATCAAACCCGGGACTTCACATGCCAGGTGACGCTCTACTTCTGAGCCAACAGGCCAGGACCATTCCTTACTCTTTTTTAGCATTCATCTGCTCAACAGAGTATTCTAAGTGCCCGTGGTAATGTTCATTCTGTCCCCGAATGGTAAAAGCAATAAAAAAGGAAAGAAAATTGTGAGAATGCCAATCAAGAAGCAATATGGAAATATCTTAAATAACAGTTTTATTGTGTTTTTTAGGTATTATTTAATATATTTTCATTAATATTTTAAAAATCTTCTTATAACATAATCTAGGTTTGTGTACTTCTTTTATTTTTTTTATTTAAATATTAAATGCATGAAATAATAAACTACCTTTTGATAAATCATTTTTTTTATACTTAAAACAATCAGTAGAGCAGAGAACCGGTTGTGAAACTATTTGAATCCCACCACTGGACTTATCCTCTCCTGCCTTGGTGCAGTTATAGGATGTCAGGGAGCAAGACTGAAGCCAACTGCCTGACCTGTAGTGGCACAGTGGATAAAGCATTGACCTGGAATGCTGAATTTGCCGGTTTGAATCCCTGGGCTTTCCTGGTTGAGGCACGTATGGGAAGCAACTACTATAAGTTGATGCTTCCACCTTCTCCCTCTCTCTCCTCTCTCTAGAAATCAAGAAGTAAAATCTTAAAAAAAATTATGAAGCCAGCAATTTTCCAAGGGTCATTATAGGAGAAACCATTTTGAAAAATACTCTAAGAAACAAGGGATCTGATTAAAGAATAAAAGCATAGAAGACAATGAGCATTATTTGAGTGACATACTATAATTAAAATACTACACTGAAGAATCATCATTGCCTTTTTATGGTTTAAACAAGTCCATTTGGCTTCATCTGTCCCCTTCCATAAGAATGGAAGCTCCAGGAGACAATAAAAACTGTTTGTGTTTATTCAAGTTTTATTATGTGCTTATCACTACGACTTCATTTGTATTATTTCACTCAGTCTTCTCAGTAACCTAAGGAAGTATATAGATCCTATGTTCTAGCTTCCTAATTTTTATTATATAAATGGTAAACTGAGGCATAAAGAGTTTAAGCACATTCTCACAGAATTTTACAGCTAGTTAAGAGTAGAGGTAGAACTTCCAGTACTGATGAATAAGAGTGGTGATAGTGAACATTCCTATCTTTTTCCTGATCTTAAGGGAACACTTGTAGTAGCTGCAGCAATTAGACAAGAAGACGTAAAAGGCATCCAAATTGGAAAGGAAAAAGTAAAATTATCAATATTCGCAGAGACTAAGAAAATAGTCCCATTCACAATTGGTTAAAAGGAATAAAATACCCAGGAAGAAATTTAAACAAGTATATATAGGGCCTGTACTCAAAAAATTATAAGACAATAAGGAAAAAAATTGAAGAAGATACGAATAATTGATAGCATAGACTGTGTTCATGGATAGAAAGAATTAACATAATTAAAATGATCATACTACCCAAAGCAATCTATAGATTTAATGCAATTCCTATCTAGACACCAATGGTGTATTTAGCAGAGTTAGAAAATATATTCCAAAAATGTATATGGGACCACAAGAGACCTCAGATAGCCACAGCAATCTTGAGAAAGAAGAAACAAATTAGAGGAATCAGGCCACCTGATATCAAAATATACTACAAGACCATAGTAACCAAAACAGCATGGCTGTGTCATAAAAACAGATATATAAATCAATGGAACAGAATAGAGATCCCAGTAATAAACCCACACTTTTATAGTCAATTAATATTTGACAAAGGAGGCAAAAACATACAATGGGGTAAAGATAGTTTATTTAATAAGCAGTATTGGGAAAATTGGACAGAAATGTGAAAAAAGTTAAACTAGACCACCTTCTTACACCATACACAAGAATAAACTCAAAATTGATTAAAGACTTAAATGTTAGACTTGAAACCATAAAAATCCTATAAGAAAACATAGACAATAAAATCTCATACATTTTTCAGAGCAATATTTTTTTTGATATATCAACTCAGGCAAGAGGAACAAAAGAAAAAATAAACAAATGGGACTACATCAAACTAAAAAGTTTTTGCACAGCAAAGGAAACCATCAACAAAATGAATGAAAAGGGAATATATGTATTTACCAATATATCTGATAAGGGCATGATATCCAAAAAGAGCTTAATAAACATAACACCAAAACAAAGAAACAAACAATCCAATTAAGAAATGGGAAAAGGACCTGAACAGACATTTCTTCAAAGAGGACACACAGATGGTCAGTAGTCATACAAAAAGTTGTTCAACTTCACTAATTATCAGAGAAATGCGAATTAAAACCACAATGAGATATCACTTTATACCTGTTAGATGCCTATCATCAGTAAATCTACAAATTACAAGTGGTGGCCAGGATGTGGAGAAAAGGGAATCCTTGTGCAATGTTGGTGGAAATGCAGACTGATGCAGCCACTGTGGAAACCAGTATGGAGCAACATCAAAAAACTAAAAATGTAACTGCCTTATGATCCAGCATTTCCTCTTCTGGAAATATATCCAAAGAAACTCGAAACACTAATTCAAAAGAATATATGCTTCCTTATGTTCATTGCAGTGTTATTTGCAATAGCAAGATATAGAAGCAGCCCCAAGTGCTCATTAACAGATGAGTGGATAAAAAAAAGCTGCAAAAATAAGGAAATCTTGCTTTTTGTGACAGCATGGATGGACCTAGAGATTATTATGCTAAGTGAAATAAGCCAGTCAGAGAAAGACAAGTGCCATATGATCTCACTTATAGGTAGAATTAAATGAAAAAAATAAAGTAACAGACATAGACAGAGATCAGACTGACAGCTACCAGAGGGGAAGGGGGTTGTGGACTAGGTGAAAAAAGTGAAAGGATTAAGCAAAGAAAAAAATAAACCTCATAGACACAGACAACAGTATGTTGACTACCAGAGGAAAGGGGGTGGGAGAAGTAGAAAAGTGTAAAGGCGGGTATTAATGGTGATGGAAGAAGAATTGATTTGGGGTGTTGAACAGACAATACAGTATACAGATGATGTATTTTAGAGTTGTATACCTGAAACCTAAATACTTTTATTAACCAATGTCCCCCCAATAAATTCAATTAAAAATAGAGTAGGGTAAGAATTTGAAATCAGATAGTTTAACTTTAGTCTACTGTTAATATGTTATATTGCAGAGAAGCAGTATGTATGCATGTTTGCAGGTGTGACTATATAAGTGTGTGTATGTATGTATATATATGTATGTATATATGTATATATATATCTACTGCTTATATATACTTTATTTACTACTGTATATCCAGTGCATATAACAATACTTGGTACACAGTAGGTGTTTAATAAATATTTGCTGAATGAATGAATAAATTGATATAAGTCAAGGTCCTGATATAAAAAATATGAAGGAGATGGTGCTCAAATTAAAATCATTCAAGGTGAATTTATTTATGAAATGACTCATTATAAAGATACAGGATAGAATATGCAAATAATTTAGGGATTCAGGACTAGCAGCAGCCATGCTCTTCACCATCTCTGTGTTCATGGAGATAAGGGGCCAGGACAGGGGCTGGAGAGGTTACTGAAACCAGAGTTGCTAGAGAAGTATAGAGCAAGCCACCTTGAGAGGACATTGACTGTCTGGTGAAGGAGAGCAGCTAGAGGGGACCCTGCAGGGAGGGAGGGAGCCAGGAGTTTAAATACTCAGACCTCCCTCTCCTCCCTCTCTCCAGTGTCTGGTTAGGGCTCCCCATCTGCCAGACCCAAGTGGAAGCCAAGGGGAAGGAGCCCCTTCCTGTAGTCCATACAGTGAACCTCCAGGGCAGAGAGCAGCATGGAGAAAAGTGGAAAGATGTCAGGGGCCATAGGATGAGATCAGGCAGAAAAGGACTGTGTACAATGCCTTTCTATTTCTACTAATCTGACTGTTTCTAGGATCTCACATTTTTGCCAGGAACATGCCAATTACCAAATGTCAAACACCCAAGTCATTTGTTGCCACATGGGGAAAAGATAAGCATTAAGGATACGCTCAAAAGCATTAAGTCAGCAACTGCCTGGGTATGGAGACTGCAAGGAAGAAATGCGGCATGGCATTTAATTAGAAAGGCATCTGCTAAATGGCTATGGTTTAAGGAGCTTCCGAGTAATTTTGTCCTGTGCTCTCTGTTATTATTTGCTGCTATCACTTGGCAGGTGGACTTTCCTGGGGCTGAAGAAAGCCTGAACAGGCACAAGTTTTTCTTCATCATGGCTTTGATTGTTCTTGGCAGGGACAGTCTTCCTCACCATTTTTGATTTTCCAACAAGTCCCCATTCCACAGTACTTCTCAGTGGACATTTTTTAGTCAAGAACCTAGAGGTGTTGATCATGGCTGAATCTGGTGTGCCATTTTCTTTTCCCACGGAGGCAGCAATGGCTCTCTATGCTGTCCCCGTACAGGGCTGCATCTTTTCACATGAAGGTTCCCTGGGGACCAGCTGTGACCTCTGGAAGGTTCCTGTACATCTTCCCTTTGAATAGTTTGCCTAAATTAAAGACCTTGCATGTAAGTATATATTTCTAGAATGACATGAACTCAAATAGATTGTGTGGTTCTCCAATGGTTTTGTTTTCTTTCACTTTCTGCCTAAAGTTTACATATTAGATAATTGCCCTGTTAAATTCTTGGCATTTCCCCTTGTATTTCTTGTCCATTTTGTCTTCTGATATAGTTTTTATTTCCAGTGGAGTTTTATCCACCTTGTGTAGGTATTGTAAACATGGAATACCATCTAAATAACATGAACAAATTGCTGTAGGTGATACAGATTGCATTTTCCAAGAACAATATTTGTGGTGATTGCTCCCTGTGACTGTATTTTGAATTCTGTTTTTTAACACGGTGTATTGATAAAAGCGTGGAAGATGGAAGCAGACAGACCTGAACTTATTATAGGTGGCATTCTTAAATTCTAGTCCAGGGGTCCCCAAACTACGGACCCACGGGCAACATGCGGCCCCCTGAGGCCATTTATCCGGCTCCCGCCGCACTTCCAGAAGGGGCACCTCTTTCATTGGTGGTCAGTGAGAGGAGCACAGGATGCATCTGCACCCATAGTTCCCATTGAAATATTGGTCAGTTTGTTGATTTAAATTGACTTGTTCTTTATTTTAAATATTGTATTTGTTCCTGTTTTGTTTTTTACTTTAAAATAAGATATGTGCAGTGTGCATAGGGATTTGTTCATATTTTTTTTTTTATTATAGTCCGGCCCTCCAATGGTCTGAGGGACAATGAATTGGCCCCGTGTGTAAAAAGTTTTGGGACCCCTGTTCTAGTTCCATCATCCATTTATTCATACATTCCAGGAAAATTTATTGAGAACCTGTTAAGTACCATGCACTTTTTTTTTTTTTTTAAAGATTCTGGTGAATTGGCAATAGACACAGGAGACAGCAGCTGCCTTTATAAGATGATAAAAACTAATGTCTAGCTTGAGTAGTCATTGATAAGATGAGATGATATATGTAAAAAAGCCAGCATAGAACTTGGCATACAGTAGCTGCTTAATAAATCTGATTTGTAATCCTTTCCTTGCAGATAATCAACACGATATTAGGTATATTTTAAAGATTTTTGCTAAAGATCTTCTGGAGGGAAAACATTTTTTAAAAATTTTATTAATTAATTAATTAATTTATTTATTTATTTTACAAGGACAGAGAGAGAGTCAGAGAGAGGGATAGATAGGGACAGACAGACAGGAACGAAGAGAGGTGAGAAGCATCATTAGTTTTTCGTTGCCATTGCGGCACCTTAGTTGTTCATTGATTGCTTTCTCACATGTGCCTTGACCACAGGCCTTCAGCAGACCGAGCAACCCCTTGCTGGAGCCAGCCACCTTGGGTCCAAGCTGGCGATTTTTTTTGCTCAAGCCAGATGGGCCCGCGCTCAAGCTGGCGACCTTGGAGTCTCGAACCTGGGTCTTCCTCATCGTAGTCCGATGCTCTATCCACTGCACCACCGCCTGGTCAGGCTGGAGGGAAAACATTTTTGAAAGACATTTTAAGTAGACAATTTAAAAACTTTATTAAAACTTTACATTTTCTGATTTTTTTCTTGGCTTTTAAGTTGTAAAGAAATACACATTTTTTTTTAAGGGAGTAACTTAGAGCAGTTACCTTACAGACATCTAAAGTTACCTTTTCTTCTGCCATTTAAAGAGCTTTAATTGGAAACTGTGGTGTTTCCTTTTTCTCTAAATTATCAGCTTCTTAATACTTGCTGGCTTGTTTGTGAGAATCTGCTTCATATGGACAGTTGACTTTTTTAAAATAAAAACTTTAAAGAAACTTAATTTTAATTTATTTTCCTGATAACGGTTTTAGGTACCCTAATAAATCTGTGACATTTTGTTTGCCCCAGGATTTCTATAAATTTACATATTAGGCAGCTAAGTCAAATGACGTAAAATTTTTAAGCTGTGTTACTGGCTTTATGAATTTAATCCTGTAATTGTTGAAATTAATGTGGTCAGACAATGTTATGAGTTTTCCATTTTTTTATACCTCAGGGTTGAAGTAGCCTGTTTGGGGTAAATGTATGGAAACTGAAACCATGGCAATCCACTACAAAATACTAATCTCATGAAATAATTAAATATCAAAAAATATTCTTAAAACCATTATAATAATGGAGCACAAAGGAATATTTGTTTTGCCAGCTTCTTTGAAAATTTTTACTTGGCTTATAATGGGTTCTCAGTGTATTTAGCACTATCATGTTTTCTGACTCTATTAATAATGGAAGTATCAACTGATTCATACTTTGAGCCATGCTATTAATACCTTTTAGTTTATAAAATACATCTGAGCATACTGAGTATTGTTTGCTTGCCTCTTTAGATTCCTTTCCTACCCCTTTCCACCTGCTTTGTTTTTTTTTTTTGTATTTGTCTGCTTGGCCTACCATTACAAAATAAAACAGACTGGGTGGCATCAAGAGCAGAGGTTTATTTCTTAGTTCAGGAGATGGTAAAGTTCAAGATCAGGGTCCAGCAGGGTTTGATGCCTAATGAGGACTCTTTTTCTGGTTTGCGGATGGCAGCCTGCTTGCTGTTTGCTCATGTGGCCTTTTCTTCTTGAGTGAGCCTGAAGAGAAAACAACTCTTTAGAGTTTCCTCTTATAAGAACACTAATCCTAGAGGGAGGGTATCACCTTCATGATCTTATTCAACCCTCTCAAAGACCCTATGTCAAATTACCTTCACATTGGGAGTTAGGGCTTCAACATGTGAACATTGGGCGGGCACAAACATTCAGCCCATAACCACTAGGAAGCTGATTTGTACAGACCACATCAAAGCATTCCTTGCTTCTGGCTTACTGTTGAGTTTGGCTATGGGGAGCGTCATTAGGAGGTGGAAGGAAGGAGCAAAGTGAAGGCTGTTGTAAACTGGCTATACCCCTTGACCCAAGTTCACAGTGCCTGTCAGGCAGCCCTTTCCACATATACTCTCTTGTTCCAGGTCCCTGAGACTGCTGCATCTCTTTCCATTCAGGCTTGGTGATGGTGACAGACTGCTGTAACTGGTCTTAGGGTACCACACTATCCCTGTACTTTCTGTATTTCCCCTTCATTCTGGTTCATCTTTGTAAGAAGTCCCTTTACTCATCCTCTCTGACATTAATCGATCTGCATGATCTGAGGCTTCCTTCTATTTCTTGCTACATCCTGACTGATATATTTAATTTAAAAAATTTTACCATTTGAACATCTTAAATATTATAATACATTAGGTGGAAATGAGCAGACAGAAATAGCTGGTAGAAAATGTGCTTTCCTTGTGTCTCAAATAGTCCTCCTACCCTTCCTTAACCATAATACAACACAACAAAACAAAACTTGTTTTTGGTGAAGGAAATAGGTGCTTTTTTGTTGATAGGACACTAGTTTATGGCTCTCTTTCCTTTCAATTGTTGGAAAGCAGTTAGAGTTGGGTCAAGTCTTTTGGAGAAATAATTGTCAAATTATCATCTATCTTTATGAGGAAAATATGACAATTACTCACATCCAGGTGGTCATTCCCTGAAATTGTCACATGGCTTGTTCTCATATGTAGAATTTAAGCTAGGGATTATGATTGTCTAAAATACAATAGTGTTCCAGGCATCGAGAACAATGCTCGTGGTAGCAAACAGATGTTTTATAAGTTTGCTCACTTGTATTGGAGAAGCACCATGTGTGTGTTGTCTGTGAAAGGCTGTGGGTGCTTGCCCTCAGGGCAGCGGATTGCAAATTGTGGATTTTCTTCCTGCTTGCGAGCAACAATTTTTTGCTATTGTTTGCTGGAGAAGGGTCTCTCTCCCCTCCCCCCCCCCCCCCCCCGCCTGTTTAGCTGGAGAATCCAAAGAGAGAGAAGAAATGTTGAGGGTCTTGGTAACCCTGAGATTTTGGCCAGGCCTGTTTGGCAGAGCCCTGCTGAGGCTGGTGGGGGCCTGTGAGTCTGAGTTAGTCTGGAATGCTGAGGGGCTTGGGAGCCTTGCCTGGTTGCTCGTCTGCTGTTACGAGACTTTAATAAATGGAATGGCCCATCATTTTCTGACTCCAAAGTTCCTTTACTGTCTGCCTGTATCCAGTGAGAACCTGCATGGCCACGTCGGTGGCCCCTGGCCTTATATCTGGCATAGTCGGCAGGATTTGGATCAGATGGGTATGGAGCCGCAGACACCCTTGAGGAGTAGGTTAGAGGACTGGTCGTTGCTCTCCAATGTATGGTTCCCCATGGCACTCCTTTTGGGACCGTGGGCTAGCTATTTTTTACAGCCCTGCAAGAAGCTGCTGGAGGTCGACAGCTCTAGAATGAGCTGCAAACCAAGTGGCAGCAACAGCTTGAACTGGAGAAGGAGGCCCACTAGGTTCGAGAGCTGCAGATGCTGGCTGAGCACCGATGGTGCCTAGAACTGGTACGAGCTCTGGAGAAGGAGGCTGAATGGGTTTTCAAGTTGCAATTTGCCCTGGAAGTTGAACGTTGTAAGTGGCAGTTGTTGGAGGAATAACTGGGTTCAACTTCAGGCAGAGAGCCGGCATCCGCAGAAGCCAAAGAAGGAGCTGTGCCAGCAGAGTGGCTCTGAGTTGGCGGGAGCTCCTCTTCTGAGGATGAGGAGGCTCAGGCTGAAGCTGCCACTCACACACTAAGAGCTTGGCCAGTGGTCATCCAGAAGGTTAAAACCCAGCAGCAAAGAGTACCTACTGAGCCCCTGGTAGGCTTGCTGCAATTGTGGGACACAGGGGTGGATGGCATCATGCTCTCTGGAACAGAGATGGAGAGGTTGTCCACCGTTGCTATGTGATTCTCCTTGGGACAGCTTCTTCAGAGCTGCCATGATGGCAGGGATGAGGAAGGAGGCCTGAGGCCCTATGTGAACCTTGTTGTCTGTAATGGACCTTTACCTTGTTGATTTGCCCAGACAGCTGGGCTGTTTATCATAGACTGCAACCAAAGGGGGACACTGGTTCCCTTGTTGAATGGACATGCTGCTTTTGGACGGTATGAGAGACCTTGATGGGTGGGCAGCTCTGGTGGTGGCCCTCCTGCACCAGAAAGCTGCTCTCATCCATTGGAGATAGCACCAAGGACACTTTAAAATTTCTACAGACACAGCCTTGAGGCCCTTCCACTACTGTGCAGTAGGGGACTAGAGATGGGCCTCCAATTTGTACCTTGGGCAGAGTGCTCAGAAAGATATTGTGAAGGGCATCTTTATAATTGTTGCAATTGTATAACTTGTGCTATACTATAGTTTATTTGTTTATATAATATACCTCATTCCTTCCACAAGGACCATCAAAGAAAATATCTGTGGTGTAGATTTTAAAGCGAGAAAAAGGAATGAAGTATTTGGTAAACAAATGCTTTTTAAGTTTGCTCGCTTATATTGGGGCAGCACCATGTGTGTATAATCCTTGGAAGACTGTGGGTGCTTGCCCTCAGGGCGGCAGATTGCACATTGCGGATTTTCTTTCTGCTTGGAAGCTGCAATTGTATACTATTGTTTGCTGGTGAAGGTTTTTTTTCCTCCAGCCTGTTTAGCTGGAGTATCCAGAGAGAGAGAAGGAATGTTGAGGGTCTTGGTAGTCCAGAGATTTTGACTGGGCCTCTTTGGCTGAACCCTGATGAGGCTGATGGGGCCTGTGAGTCTGCATGAGTCCAGAAAGCTGACGGAGTGGAAGCTCTGTCTGTTTACTCATCTGCCATTATTAGACTTTGATAAATGGAATGGCCCACCATTTTCTAACTCCACAGTTCCTTTGCTGTCTGCCTGAATCCAATGAGAACCTGCATGGCCATGACGATGGCCCCTGGCCCTACACATGGGTGTATGTTGGTGGCATCTGTATTCTAGCAAGGTAAGAAGTGGCTCCAAAAAAATCATGAATCAGAGGGAAAAAGGCCATAGACACTTGGCCCCCTAAAATTCCAGATGGGTGGAATGTCAATAGGTTGTAAAATGTAAGCAACTTGGCAGATTTCAGGTCCTGGGGTGCTGAAATACAGAGATGAATAAGACATAGTCTCTTACATTAGAGTTTTTGTCTCTTTGACATGGGTTACTATAAAAATGGTTGTTAAATTCTCCTCCTCAAAATGGAAAGAAAATCAATCAACTTTGGTTATAATATTACATTTTCTATTAAGAATGATGAATTATTTTAAATTTTATAATTGATTCTAGATGGTTGAACAACAAATTATAACATGTTGATTTAAAATTGCTCAAATTCTGAAATACAGGTGGTGAAATTGACAGTATGATTGGATAAAAATCAAGGTTATTTTTCTGTGGGCAACCATAAGACATCAATCTCAATTCTTTATTTGAAACTTCATAAAGCAATCCTAAGTTGCTGAAGTAAATATGACCCCCCCCCAGCCACTTTATGATGTAACAGGGAATAAATTGATTTCCTTTCTAACAAGGCACAAATCATATAAGACAAGGGAGTAAAGGACTTGAAATGGACTTCAAAAACTTCCAGGCATTAGAAGATGCTACAGATGTCTGCGTGGAAAGGTGCTCAGCAACATTTGTTAGGAAACATCAGCTTCGTTTTACGTAGGCTGAAGATTAAGAACACAGGAAATTAAAGGACACGGTAAAGCTCAGAGAAAAACCAGAGGCAAAATAGCTGGAACTAAGTTAATATCCAAGCAAGGAGTTAACAAGATCATGAAAGCTAACACCAATCTTTAACTTGCTTTAATGAAAATTGCCCACTGAACTCATACAAGGTAAATGGGCTTGGTTGTTTACCTCTTTCCTGGAGGATTTCACTCTTAAGGCACTATTGTTTAAACAGGAGCCTATTATTCAGACCTAACAACTAGTAATTGCGCTGATGGCTGAATCAGTAATGGAATAATTAAAATGCATTTATTTACAGAAAATTATTGTATGTGTTGAAAAATTTTACATGAATAATTAAGTACTTTAAAACTTGAGACCACTATACCATTAATTTCTTGATTTCTATCCCTTTCCTTTCAGAAATTAATTTTTCACTTATCTGGAAGCATGCTTTAGCTTACACAGTCTAATGTAGGAGTCTTTTTTTGAGGAGGGGATAACTGTAATTCTGGTTTGTGTCTATGTATTTCAGTGGAGTTTAGGGATGTGATTTCTGTCAAAAGTGTCTGTGTTATATCTTGAAATTGCAAAATTGAAGGTGTTACGTGTTTCAGTTCAGCAATAGCATATAATTATATAATATTTGTTAATGACTTGTAGGGTGCATTTGTATGTTAAGTAACCTCTTATTCTAAGCCATACTTATTTTATCCAATCAAAAAATAATTTATTATGGTTTGAATTTTCAGTATTAGTGTGTCAGTTGTGTAATCCAGTCAGGACAAGAGTGGGATAAAATGAAGTTGGAAGAGAAAAATAGAGATGGATGGGACAGTGAGTCTCACTTATTTTGCAACAGGAAATGCAGTAGTGGTTGGCTAGTCAATGCTCTTTTGCTGAGGTGACAATGCACAGGCATGCTTGTTGCACTGGACAGCATGGCCCCCAACTCTAGAACAAAACCACCCATTACAGTGCCCTTTGAATATAGTTATCCCAGAGTGGCTCAAATCTGCCATTGTCACCGTTCAGCTAATTTTCACATTGGTGTTGGCAGGGTGAGGTATGCACAGTGTATTTCTGATGCACTGGCCTGGGTCTGATCCCTAGAAACATCTCTAGTATTGATATTCATGGATGGGACCAGAGCAATTGCTTTCAGAACAAATAACCTATATTTATGGAGGCACAAAATAATCCCTTGGATGGTCATTCTGGAATAAAGGCCAGAAAAAAAATCTTTATTTTTTTTCATTTTTTAGATTATTTCTTTATTTGTATCTGACACGGGGGGGGGGGGGATAAGAAAAAGAAGAAAATTGCCTAGATGTTGCAATAACATATTCACTACAATTTTTGGCAATAACTATATAACTGACCCTAAAAGTTGCTTCCATCTAAAGGCAAAAATTGTTATCCTAGGATGTCTAGTTGAGGAACTCCAGTCTCTCTCTAAACCATGGCAGTCTCTTTCAGATGGAAGCTAGTTCTTTATATACTATCAAGCAAAATGTCCCAATCACTTTCGTTCTTTCTTCTCTCCTCTTCTCCTTTTTGTAGAGTATGAATTAACTAAATGTAAGAGCATCTCTCAGCCCAGTAGCAGCAAGCTATTCATCATAGTGGCACACAAAACTCCTTCCTCATGTTACCTGTAGGTTTTCAAAGTGTTCTAATTTCTATGTCAGGGTATTAGCCTCTCCGGTGCTTCCAGTTATCCTGTGGTTCTTAAGGCTAATGATTGCAAATGAGAATCTACAGCCCCATAACTGTGATCTCTGATCTCTTCTGGTTTGGACAGGGAAGAGTAAGATCTTAAAGCTCTCACCAAGTTCTAATGTGAGAAATTTGAGATCAGCTGTTTGGCACCTATTAGAAATTAACAACACCCTTGCATTTTCATGTATGTTTGCAGTTCTATGTTCTAGGCAGAATATAAATTATCATTTTTTAGGATAAAGAAATATAGGGTTAGAGATAGCCAATGCTTGGCTCAGAGTTACAGGGTCAGCTAATCGTTTCCTGATTCCCTAGACCAGTAACCTTTCTACAGGGTTCCTGATATAAGAATCTTGTATTCTCTAAAAATGAATCTTGTATTCTCTCTGTGATGCATTACTTAGATTTCTCTTAGGTTATTCTTAAATAACTTGGGCAGACTTTTATGTGTGTTTAAGTGGAGCATGTTTGCATTGTTGCTGGGAGTGAGTTTAATTTTTCCAAAGGGTAATTGAATTATTCTGAAGTTGAATGCATGGTTTATGCACAACAATATATCAGCTTGTAAACTGGCAGTTGAGGCTGTCACTAAGAATAAAACATTTCCTTCAAGCATCATAAGTATTTGGGGAGCTTAAAATGTGAATTTTGATCACAGACATCTTTTGTAGACAATAGACTTAATTGGTCACACCTGACAGATACACCCAAATGCAAGGCCATTTGAGAAGTAAATGTGCATCAAATGGAGTTTGGCCTAAATTATCTGGGGGACAGGAGGATGTAGAAATGCTGGTACCGTTACTACAAATTACCTGTAGCAGGAGATGTAAACAAGTTATTCTCAGAATATTCGTCTTGGAAACCTCTTCATGGATTAAAAAATAATTTCTGAAGTTCACAAATTAAGAACTAGCAGACTTCAGTACTCTAAAAGTCATGTTTTACCCACTTCTTCTAGGTTGTTGAATTTATTGGCATATAATTTACTATGATCCTTTGTGTATCTATGCTGTCTGTGGTAATTTCTCCTCTTTCATTTCGGATTTTGTTTATTTGAGTCCTTCCTATTTTTTCCTCAGTGAGTCTAACCAGGGGTTTGTCAATTTTATTGATCTTTTCAAAAGACCAACTCTTTGTTGTATTTATTATTTCTATAGTTCTTTTTGTTGTTGTCTATTTCACTTAGTTCTGCTCTAATTTTTACTATTTTCTTTCATCTGCTGGCTTTGGGTTGCCTTTATTCTTTTTTATCTAGTTCCTTAAGATGTGATGTTAGTATTTTTTTAATTTAAGATCTTTCTTATTTCTTAATATATAAACCTGTAAATATATAACTTCCTTCTTATTACTGCTTTTGCTGCATCATTTCATAAGGAATATAAATGTCTAATCACTATGTTGACATAATATTGTATGTCAACTATAATTTTAAAATAAATAGGTAAATGGATTTGTTGGACTAAAGAGTTGAGAGAATTTAAAAACAATTGACAACTGGATTTATGTATATATATATTCAAAGAAGAAATATCTTCAGCAATTTCCAGATTAAGATGAGGAAATTAAGACATTATGTTACCTTTTGTTTTGTTGTTGTTTATGTTTTTGTCAAATAATGTGAACACTCTTCTAAATACATATTATTTGAATGGGACAGCACTCTGTTGTTTCAAGTTCTGTTATATACATATTGTATTGTTTAAAGAGATATAATGGCACAGTTATGTCTTTGGAGACCATAATCTAAGTTACAAACCTTGGTGTAAATGCTCCTTTATGGAATATATATAGAGTAACAAAATATTAAACCAAGATAGCAAAATATATTTTTGTCAGGTACATTATAAGCAAAGCATTTAAAAATAGATATTACTTATTGGAGCCAGCTCATCTTGAGATCATTCACATTAATTATTAACCTTTAGAGAGTCAGTAGCTTTTTGGGACTTCATGATGACTTTATCTAGTTAGTATTCTGCATAAATATTTTTATTATATTTAAATATTTGGCCAGTTAAATCCATGGTTGTTGGGATTAATCACTTTATTTTGACATAAGCTAGACCTGTTTATAGCCAATGTTTTTGAAAGAGTAAGTACTAAAATATTGATTTTGCAGCATCTTGCATTTTGCAGGTTCCATGCAAAAGTAAAAATAAATTTATTTTTACTATTTAAGTGTGGATATTTTTCATGTATCAGATATATTTTCCTGTCAACATACTATATTTACTACAATCTTTGGGGAAAATATTTGCCCATCTTTTGCTCTAAAAATAGGTACTCACAGCATTTGTGGAGATCCAGCAGAATGACAGTAATCAGTTTGATCTGGCCTCTAAAGCAGGTGTCATTTTGATAAATGGTCCTAATTAAGCTGAGATTTCAGGTAAGAAGCTGATTGAGTTAATGCGTTAGCACCTATATGGCCGTGGCTGGACAAGTATAGATGTTACACTGGGGTAAAGGCAGCACTTGATTAACTTTAGTGAAGTCTCCAAGTTTTACATTTCTCATCATTTGACCCAAGTATCTCTGCGCAATGACAGCACTGGTTTTAACTTTCATTTATTCACAGTGTTGCAGGAGGCAAAGGCAGCTATGGAAGTTTCAGCTCTTTGGGTCATTTTTATTACTGATTCCTTATCTTTCCGTGAGAGACAAGTACATAAAAATGATTAATTAGACAGGAAGTGTCACTGTTCTCAATCCATGATTCATAATTCCTTCTGAACAACATGGGTTTAAACGGCTAGAAACAAAGCTCTTTTTGCATCTTCCTACACTAATTTTTGCATAGATCATCTCAATGTGCAGGATGCCTTCACTGCTTGCTGCCTTACATTCAGACAGACTTTTCATGCAAAATGGTCCAGGAACATGACCTTCCCTCCTGAATTCACATTGCTGAGTGATGTCATAGTATCAGAGTATGCCATGGACAGTTCTGCAATTGGGTAGTCCAAGAGCAGACTTATGATTTCACGTTTTTACTTACTTCAAGTGTTTTTTGTGGGGAGGTGCTTTTGGGGAATGTTTCAATAATTTCTATGAACTTAATTCAATAGCTTCAACTTTCTAACACAGAGATCAGCAAAGTTTACCTATAAAGGATCAAATATTAAATATTTCAAGCTTTGTGGGCCATGCTACTTAACTGCTGTTGTGACATGAAACAGTCATAGGTGACACATATATGCAGAAACATGGCTGTGTTCCAATACAACTTTATGGGTATTGAAATATGCATTTTATATAATTTTAACATGCCGTGGATATTATTTTTTTCTTTCTCTTTGCAATCAATTAAAAATGTAAAAAATATTCTTAGTTCACAGGCCATACAAAAACAAGTAGTGGACCGCTTTTGACTGTGGGTTTGCTGACCCCATGCTAATGTAGTTTATGAAACTCTGTGCTATGTACTTAGTGCTGTATTTAGTGCTGAAGCAGACACACAGAAAATACTGTGTTGCCTCTGCCTTCAAAGAACTTTTCATTCAGATGGAGAAAATGTCAACTGCATAAAAGCATATCAATATTGTAAAATGGAATGTAATTGAAAACCCAAACCATACTTGTTCTCTAGCCAGCCCAGGAAGAAGGAAGGGGGATCCAGGGCGAGGATGGGATGAGGTAAGGAGAAACTGTTGTGACAGAGGAGTGTCGGTGTGGGTGTGAGAGCAGCGGTGTGGGTTTGAGAGCAGCAGTGTGAGTCAGGTGGGAATCGCAAGAAGGAAGAGGTCCCGAGGTACATGGAACTCAGATAAGAACCAGCACATATGATTTTTGAATTTAGCCAGAGTTCCATGGGATGATTGTGAGAGAACCCATACTCAAGTGCTTCAAGGTTTGGTTTTGCTCTCTTCTATAGCTGCAAGTATATCCAAAGTCAAGATTAATGATAAGTTCACGTTATGTGCCATGTCTTATGCTAGGGAACCCAGGAGAGGTACTGATATTTTCTTCTGACTTTTTCAAGCTTGTCACTTGGTTGTTGAATGGCACAGGCCATATTTCATTGCTTCATATACATTTAGCCATTCAGCAATAACTTTTACACTATCTTCTTTGAGTTAAAAACAGTGCTTATGTATTAGTCAGCTTCAGTGGCTAAAAATGAAATTTCATAAACTGAAAGGAATAAGCAACAGACATTTATTTTTCACAAGCCTAGAGGCTGGGAAGTCCAAAATCATGGTACTGGAAGATTTGGTTCCTAGTGAGGACCTCTTTGTGACTTGCAGAAAGCCACCTTCTTAGTGTCCTCACATGCAGAGACAGTTTGAAAGAGAAAGAGAGAAAGAGTGAGAGAGAGTGAGAGTGAAAGAGATGGGACATCTCTATGTTAAAGGTCACTAATCCCATCATGAGGGCTTCACTCTCATGCCTTCTTCTAAATCTAATCCCCCAAAGTCCCATTAGAGTGTTAAGGGCTTCAGCATATTAATTTTGGTGGGGTCACAATTTGGTCCATAACAGTTGGATTCTAAATATAAAGAATAGAACAGAACATAATTACAGCCTTTTAGGGACTTGCCATCTCAAGGGGGGACCCCATTTAGGCTCTTAGCACCATAGCATGGTAAGTGCTAAGATAAAGGGAAATAGTATTTGCGAGGAGAACACACAGGAAGAAGTGCTTAACTCTACTTAGGGTGCTAGAAAAAATGATTCATAGAGGGGGAAACATTTGGGCTATATCTCAAATGATGTGAATTAACTAGGTGGGAAAGAATAGTCTCAATAGCAGGAAAGTAGGAGAAGCATGTGGTGTGTTCAAGAAATGCAAGTATCCTAGAATGGCTAGAGCATAGGAAGAACTTGTTGGATTGGCAGGCAAAGAATATAAGAAGGTTATCAGAGTTTAGGATTTTGTAAATTCTTTCATATCATATTTGAACACTATCCTGCGGGTAATGGTGAATTGTTGAAGGACCCTAAGCATTCAGTGATATGACCAGATTGGTCATCTCTTTGGGCACAGTGTAGAAGGTAAAATAGCAGGGAAACCAAGTTAAAAATTTACTGTTTCAACCTATGTGAAAAGTGATGTAAAGTTCACAGGCAGTAAGAATGGCAATGAAAAGGGTAGTAAATGCTCAAGGTACTGGATTAGAAACTGTATAGCTATGTATCATCAGCAAGATGGGGATCAATGGATTGATTAGGTAGGATAAAAAGTAACTTTAGTTTTTGGAGATGTTGAGTTCTAGTGAAACAAGAGTTTAGAGATACAGATTTGGGAGTCAATTAGTATGAAATTATAGTAGAAGACTTTAGAGCTGAGGGAACCTAGGCAGGAAGGGTGAGCCATGTGAGAAGTTGAGATACTGTGGAACTGTGGTGGAGGCCAATATCCAGGGATGAGCAGAGGAGCTGCCTGGAAGCCAGTGGAAGATAGGATGGGAACTGAGGAAGTGGAAGCCTGAGTGTAGGCAGCTTTGAAGAAAACTGGATGTGTCCTGGCCAGTTGGTTCAGTGGTAGAGCGTCCGCCTGGTGTGTGGCAGTCCAAGGTTTGATTCTTGGTCAGGGCACACAGGAGGAGCAACCATCTGTTTTTTCACTCCTTCCCCTCTTCCTTCTCTCTGTCTCTTCCCCTCCTGCAGCCATGGCTTGAATAATGAGCAAAATTGGCCCTGAGCACTGAGGATGGCTCCATGGCCTTACCTGAGGTGCTAAAATAGCTCAGCAACACAGCTGAGCCCCAGATGGGCAGAACATTCCCTGGTAGGGGGCTTGCCAGGTGGATCCTGGTTAGGGCACAGGCAGGAGTGCGTTTCTCTGCCTCCTCACCTCTCACTTAATAAAAATATAAATTAAAGAAAACTGACTTTAATAAAATGACAAGACGGTGCTTAAAGGAGGGCTCAAGGTCAAGTGTTGTGAAGCAGCATGACTCATAATTTTGCAGGTCTTGAGTGGGAACGGTGGAGGACTAGAAAATAAACACAGAAATAAAAAGAATGGGATCAGCAGGATTCATTGCCAAGCTGATGGCTTGCAAGAGTGAGCCTGCACCCCCAAAACACTTTATTTATACTGCAGAGAGCAAAGCTATTTACAAAACAAAGAGAGCACAGTTACAAAGTCACAATTCTGAGGCATACCAAGAATTCTCCCAAGTGCAGAAAACCCCTCACCATGCATAACATCTAAACTTCACAAAATAAAGGAGAAAAAGAAAACTGCCTCCAGTCTCTTCAAGGGACATGGGCGATGGGACCTGTAGAAACATCAGCATTATAGCTAATATGAAGGTGTGGGGAAAGGCATATAAATTGCCTTTACCAACTTAATCAAACAATCAGAGGTAGTGGGGGAGAGTTTAGCTCTTTGACTTAAGTCTTAAACTACAAGGACTTTTGTCAGCTTGCAGTCTCTCAAAGTCAAGAGAAGCTTTGTACAAGATGGGCAGTATCTGAGTGTGTTTTCACGCCGAGATGATGGAGCCAGTCAAGAGTAAAGACCAATGGGTTGTTGATAAAGCAGAGAAAGAAAGTAGTTCATCTGAAGGATTAAGCAGGGAGTGGAGGGATTACCTTGGATAGGAGGGGTATTCAAGATGAACAGAAAAAGATGAGGATACTTGCAGAGACTGACAATTTTAGAGCTTGGGGACTTAAAAGCCAAGGGAGATCCCATCTGATGACCTATTTCTTATCTGTAAAGGAGGTGGTAAGGCCAGTTACTCCAAATGAAGTTGAAAAAGAGGTGCAAAGAATAAAGTGGGAATAGCCATTTAGAAGAGTGGAGAGGGGACTTTCCCAGTGGAACCCTCACAGCCTCTATGTCGCACACGCACATGCATGCATAGGTGTGCATGTGTGTGTGTAGGTGGGAGGGAACTGAGAAAAGGACAGGTGGGGCCGGGACAGTGCTTCTCATAACCTTCAGTGAGTTTATAGATCATTTCGGGATCTTGTTAACATGTGGATTAGTATTAGGTCTGGGATGGGGCTTGAGATCCTGAATTGCTTACCAGCTACCAAGTCTCAAGTGATGCTGATGCTACAGGTTCATACAGTATAATTTGAATAGCAAAAAACCAGGGCATTTTCTAGAAGCTGCACTTGCATACTATTTTTACTTAGCTTATGTGTTTAAGTGGGGGAGGCTTTGCTGATGATAGAGACTTTGGAGGAATTAAGTTCCTCTGACACCTGCCTTGGCTCCTGGACTGAGCAGTCATAAAGGGCAAATAAAAGCTCTTTGCCCCCTTAAAGTTGGTAATTAATACATTGCTGACACCAAAGTGAATGATTGTGTGCTGTTTCTAGCAGTGTTTTTCTGCTAGTGTGTAAATGACGTAGATATAGATAGTTGGTCCAAAGGGGGTTGTGTTAGGACATTTGAAGAAATGTGCCATGTTGACTTACTCTTGGTTTGGAAAGAGATAGAGCTCATAAACTGGGGAAGGTTTAAGGTGTAAAAGTAAGAAAATGAGATGTCAGAAGATCATGTGTTCCAAACAGTGTGAAAGCTAACTGTAGTCGTCAAACAGCAAAGAACTGTTTGATACATGGCAACATTGAGGACCAGAGACAGACAGATGCCAAAGTCCTCATTGGTTGTGAGAGTGATCATGGAATCATAATAATGAAATAAAGAAGATTTGAAGATGATATAGGCAGATGTTGGGAACATTCTGAGGCTCATGATAGAGGGTGGAAAGGAATAGTTTGGAAATGGCCGAAAAATGCTACAAAAGAATACTGGTGTGTATATGGGGTGTGAGAGGATGAATAATTTTTTTTTGTGTGTGTGTGTTTGTGTGACAGAGACAGAGAGAGGGACAGATAGGGACAGACAGAAAGGGAGAGAGATAAGAAAGATGAGAAGCATCAATTCTTTGTTGCAGCACCTTGGTTGTTTATTCATTGCTTTTTCATATGTGCCTTGACTGGGGGGCTACAGCACACCAAGTGACTCCTTGCTAAAGCCAGTGACCATGGGCTCAAGCTGGCAAGCTTTGCTCAGACCAGATGAGCCCGTGCTCAAGCTGGCAACCTTGGGGTTTTGAACCTGGGTCCTCTGTATCCCAGTCCGATTCTCTGTCCACTGTGCCACCACATTGTCAGGTTGTGTAATCTTTTTTTGAGAGGGTTAAAAGGGGACAATAAATCCATAGAAAAGCAGGATTTACACAGGATAAGGGAAGAATCTGAGCATTCTGAGATTAGGTTGATAATGTGCAGTGGGAGGGTGTAGGTGAGAGTGGAGGTGGGCAGGAGTGTTTCCAGAGAATAGGATTGTGAAGGGGAGCTGGCTGTGGGAGGAACCAGGAGAAACCTGGAGAATGGGAAGAGCATTAAGAAGATGAGAATGGGAGAAAGAGGATTAGCCTTGGGGCAGTGCTGAAAGGTGTTAACAAAGAGAAGGGGTGGAGATGCTGTCCACTGGTCTAGGGATCCTGACTGAGAGTTGAGTGCAAAGTTTTTGGAAGAGAATCAGCAAACCTGATTCCAGAATGGATGTTTTGGGACATTTAGACCCTGTATCTTTTCTACTGTGTGTGGTCATATTTGGCCATAAGGAAGTCTGCATATTTTATGCATATTAAGCAAGATAACTTTAAAGAAGAATTAATTTCAGAATTTTGATAAGAATTTTATGCATTCTTTTTGACAGACAATGTGGAAGATTTGATTGATCTGTTTTCCCTTAGTAAAGCATTAGATTTTAGATGATGCTTTTTCCTCTAATTATGGCATGGAAATATTTTATTTCTGTACAAATAGGAAAACAGAAAATTACAATAGAATGAGGTTCTAACTCCCTGCTGTAATTGAGGTCACTATCAGGCTATCAAGAATAGAATTTTCATCCAGAAAAGGGCTCTTTTCTTTTGAAGCTATATAACAAACCACATGCAAAAATCTTGTCATGTTTACCAGAATGGGTATGATGTTAACAATATTGCAATATTGGTTCTTTGTTCTTTTTCTTCCCTTAGTTTTGTATAGTAACTATTACTGTTCTATTGAAAGCAATAGCCAGTGGAAATGTAATTTTGAACTTGACAAATACAAAGCATTCATTTTATTATGAAGGTTTTGAAATACTTAAGAAAGAAACTATAGTTTAAAGAGCTCCAGCAAAATAAATTTGAAGTGGAAAGAGAGACTTGAGATGAGGACTGGAAAAGATACCTAACAAATAAAAATGAAACCAGTTACGAGGAAAAGGGAAAGCAGAAGGAAATCATAAAAATACCAAAACTGGTAATGAAGCACAATAGAAAAGATGAAATGATAGCAATTTGTGTTTACCTGCAAGCTTTAATTTTGAAATTAAATTTGATAAAAGTGATGATTTGGAGAGTTTGGGAAGCAAGCTAATAATGACATGGTTCTGTGAAGTTAAGGATGAGGTCAAAAGAAATCTGTAATAGGAAATAAGAATTGTGAAGGAATTTAAATTTAATCCAGGGAGTTTTGGAGGATTTTTGAGCCGAGCATTGAAATGGTCACAATGACAGCAGGGTAGAAAATTAGCATTCAGGATGCAGGTATAGAAAGAAGCTAGAAAAGGTATTTCAGGACTCGTGTGTGCAAGGAATGTGATTACCTACTGTGTGTTGTAACAGTCAGGTCTTGGCACACCAGGACACCTAGGTCCTGGAATAGATGCTGGTTTATGAATATAGTAAGACCCTTCCTTTTGGGCCCTTGTTTTTTCATCTATTAAAAAGAAGGAAGGAAAGAAAAAAAAGAATTTATTCAAGCTTGGCAAGGTACAAGGCAAGTCTTAGACATTACTCATATAAACTTTGAAGATAATTGGATGGTATGTCTCAAAAAACTTAAAAACATCCATTTTCTATGACCATATACTTCTATTTCAAGAAATTGATTATCAGTAATAGTCATTAGAGATGTCCTCAAAGATTTATGCCTATGGGTATTTATTACAGCATTATTTATAATATCCAAAATTTGGTAACAACCTAGATATATAACAATAGCAGTTTTTTATTGCCTAAATAAATCTCAGCTGATTTATCCAGTGTAATACAGCGCACTTATTGAGATCATGTTATAGAATATTTGATGTTGAAAAATTTTTATGACACATTTTAAAGTGGAAAATAAGTTCCACAAATAGTTTGTACAATATGAGAAAAATGTGTATGTCTGAATGTTGCATGAATACTGGATATTTTGTCATTATTTGTGATTACTAATAGAAACATGCATATTAGAGAACTATCTGGAAATCTGGCTTTTAGGAAGTCTTATGGTTGAACTGTCAGGTAACAAGGATTTGTATTACAAAGAGCAGGAAGTCTATAGTCCGATCAAGCAGAAACTAATTTTACTTAAAGCTTGAGAACCTACAATACAGGCAGGCTGCTTTGGGGCTACACACATAATCAGCAAAGAGGAGGCCATGTGCTGTTCTAGCAGACTTATGATGGTGTTGGTCAAATAAGTTTGTAAATATGATGTACATGTTTGCTCACTTATATTTTGCATTGGATGTGGAGGACAGGCTGTAAACCTGCAAAGTCATTATAGCCTAAGGCTTAGTTTTAAGACTAAGCCTTTCCCACCCTAAGTGACTTTGTATCAGAGACTTCCTTGTTTGTATATTGGATTAAGGGTTGTGATTTCTACACTATAAAATGGGGCAGACCAGGAGTTTGCTCTCTCTCAGTTCCTGAGATTAGCATTAGAGAGTAGAGCAGAGAAAGGCCACATGGAGGAGAGGAGAAGCAGCCAAGATGGCGGAGTGCTGAAGGAGAAGCCAGTTTGTGCAGAGTTTGTGTAGAGAGGAGATGGGGTAAAGAGATGAATAATGCTGGTGAGATAGAAACCTTTGATTCTAGGAAACTCAGATAAGTCAGTGGCTTTGGGAGCCCTGAATGGAAAGGGAAGTGGTTCCCCACTGTGTGTATTTCTTGCCTGCCAGGTGCCAGCTAGGATTAAAGCTAATGGCCCACCAATTCTGAATTCGTTGTTTCATTACTGTCTGTCCGAATCAAATGCGAACCTGCATGGGCCAGGCAGCTGTGATGGTGGCCATGGCTGCTGGCTTTACAGATGGGATCATCCTTCATGGCAATTACATTTCTGTTTCTATTTGAAAGGTCAATAAACAAGTTTTCAATGAAATGTTCAAAAAATTTTAAGGAGAACTATTGGTTGATTTTTTCTTTGTTTCTTTCTGCTTTCAGACTGATCCTTCTCATTTCCTACATTAAAAAGTCCTGATCTTTTGATGTTTATATTAAATAGATATACCACCTTTACCCCCAAATTCATGATGTCATCTACTGATCTCCTGGTCATCCTTCTTCATTCATTGAAGATTTTAGCTCCTGATTCATAGTTTTATTCGCCTCCCTGAACTCTTGTCATTATTCTGTCTTCAGTGACTATAACACCCATCTAGTCATCAACTTGGTTCACTACCATTTTACACAATCATCTCTTTCAGTGCACTCTCCAATGCATTCACTGTTCATTCATCACCACCATACTTTCTTTATTTTTCTCTTTACCCGCTTTAGATTCCCTGGTTGTCTGCCATAATAACTCTCTTGAAAAAACACTTAAATTCTTTTACTCTTCTTCCTTTGTGATTTATTTCTCGAAAAACTCTGACACTATGAATCTGTCATTCACCACCTTCTTGCCAATACCCAAGCAGCTGGATGTTCCTTGATAAAAAACACACAAGAATGCTGTCTGGTTTAATTTTAAATGTATGATCACAAATGTCAAATAGCCAGTTAGCACTAAACTGCTACCCTACTCTATTTCTCTAGTAAACTAATTTTTCCATTTCCTGAAATGACTGTTTTATATCATTTGCTCTTCTCAAATCTCACACCTTTTCTATTGTTGGTGACCTCATTTCTTATGTCATTGAGAAGAGAGAAGCATCAGGAACACACTTATTTGTCTACTCATTACTAAATCCATAAACCCACTTTCATTATCCTTTCCTCTTAGTACAACAGGGGAAATAACTCTCCTTCTTCCTATCAAAGCCAATTCATTTACTTTCTACTTGATTCTATTCTTAATTTTCTGCTTTCTGCAAGACTTCCTTCTCTAACTTATCACTTCTTTTCTCATCACTGATCTTTTCTTCACCACCAAATCAGTATGCAATGGTCCTTTATCTATCGCAGGGGTCAGGTTCCAGACCCCCTATGATAGGCGAAAATTCTTGAAGTAGTGACCTTACATTTATTTTATTATTTATGTATATTTTAAGGTTTTATAAACCTTCCCTACACTCTTATAAACACTTTCTACACTCTTAAACCTGTGTAAACACAGTGCTCTGATTGGTCGCTTCCCATACATCAGCCAATAGTGTGCCGTGTATGATCTCACATGGGCAAACTAGCTTAAGCAGAAGTGGCTATAGCTTCATTTTTCATGCATGCGAGTCTTTGTCTGCTCATCTGTTGTATGCTATGTATTCTGTTTTGATTCAATATTTTTTAATATGTTTTAATGAATATTTTTCATATTGTTTTCAATTTTTTTAGGCTAGAAAATGCTTATTTAATGCTAAAATAATTAAAGTAATAAATATATAAAAATACCTATATACCACAAAATCCCATTATATAGTGAAAAATCCGTGATACAAAATTAGATACATACAATTTAAAAATCTGTGATACAGTGAGATGGTGAAAAGTGAACTGCAATATGGCGAGGGAACTGTAGAAAAACAAAGCTAATATCTTTAACCCTATATTTCTCTTAAACTTCTGATCCATTTTTGTTTTCTTAGTAATCACCCTGTATAAAAAAATTGTCTACACATACTGTCTCTAATGCATCACCTCCAATCTTGTTTTTAACTCAACACTCAGCTGAAAATGCTCTTGTCAAGGTCACACGTGACCTTCACATGGCCTAATTCAGTGACCACTTCTTTGTTCTTTTTGTACTCAGACTTCACTCAGCACAAGATTCAGTTGGCCAGTCCCTTCTTGAAACATGATTTCATTTTGGTTTCTTTTTTTTTTTTTTTTTTTACAGGGACTGAGAGAGAGAGTCAGAGAGGGATAGATAGGAACAGACAGGAACGGAGAGAGATGAGAAGCATCAATCATTAGTTTTTTGTTGCCGTTGCGACACCATAGTTGTTCATTGATTGCTTTCTCACGTGTGCCTTGACCACAGGCCTTCAGCAGAGCAAGCAACCCCTTGCTGGAGCCAGCGACCTTGGGTCCAAGCTGGCGAGCTTTTGCTCAAGCCAGATGGGCCCACGCTCAGGCTGGCGACCTCGGTGTCTCGAACCTGGGCCTTCCTCATCCCAGTCTGACACTCTATCCACTGCGCCACCGCCTGGTCAGGCCATTTTGGTTTCTTTAACATCAGACTCTTTTCTGGTTTCTTATTTTACTTGATGATTTTGCACTCATCTGCCTCAAAATTTTGGTGCTCCTGTCAGCTAAACCAGGGTCTTCCCCCACCCCTTCTTTCTATACTTTGTCTCTAATAGAGTTCACTCTCTATCGGTGAATTTAATATTTTATCCAACTGCTATCTTGACATCTCTAGTTGATTGTCCTATAGGCTTGTCAAGTTTAATACATTGCTCACAAAAATTAGAGAATCAGGAAATATGCAGATACTCCAGTGCTTTCAGTATAGTGCATTTTTAACAATGAAATAAAAGTTGATTTTGCATCTCATTTGCATAATTAAACAACTTTCTTTGACTTATTTGCTTTTCTGATGTTCTTTTTAATAAAAAAGAATCAAATACTTCCTTTTATTGCTTCGTATTCATTTTGAAATATCCCCTAATTTTTGTGAGCAGTATATATCCAAAATGGAAGCTTGGATTTCATTCTTCTCCAAGACTATTCCTCTTTTAGTGTTCCTTATCTCCATTAGAACTGCTGCCATCTGTCCAGTTGTTGGAGAAAGACACTGGGAGTCATCCCTAATTCATCCTTTTCTCCTCTCACATCCTTTCATGCATTCTTCAGCCAAAAGTACCTTTTTAAAGTTAAATCTGATTTTGCCTCGTAGATGAACTATTGACTACTTACTATGACCTACAAGGTTCTTTAGTCTATCATTCCAACCTCATTTTGTATGTCCTTTCCCTTTGCTACTGAGACCTCATTTTTTAGGTCTCAGATTAATGTAATTTATTTCAAAAGGCTTTATTCAGCATCCTGATAAAGTAGGTCTCTCCATCATTATTCTCTAGTATAGAACCATTGCAACACTTATGATCACAAATTATGTATGTTTAGATGTTTTTAGTGTGACCCCTCTGCTAAGCTGGAAACCCCCTGAGGTCAAAGTTGAAGCTCCTCTAATCACTGATTTACCCTATTACCTAATACAGTGCTTGTGCATAGTAGATAGAAAGTGTGCTTTCACTAGATACTTGTGAAATGAATGAATAGATGAGTATCTGCCAAGTGTTGCTTTTATTTGGTGTTGATGTGAAGAGAAAAGATAAAAATGATCCAGATTATAGAATGATTATCATGATGCCTGGGTGACATAGGCTATGAGGTAAGGATTGGCGGCACATTATGGGGATATGGGAAAAAATACAACAGCAAGGTTTAGAACATGAAAAATGATAGAATGCTTGTATCTTTACAGAGATGAGGAAATAGGGCAATAAGGTTCGAGCAAAGAAAACTGGGAGCTCGGTATTCTTTACCTTTTGTGAGAGATCTTATATTTAAAAAAATCTTGTCCGGCAACCTGAATCAAAAATAGAATTCATGCCTGACCTGTGGTGGCGCAGTGGATAAAGCGTCGACCTGGGAACACTGAGGTCGCCAGTTCAAAACCCTGCACTGGTCTGGTCAAGGCACATATGGGAGTTGATGCTTCCAACTCCTCCCCCCTTTCTCTCTTTCTCTCTCTGTGTCTCCTCTCTAAAAATGAATAAAATAAAAAAATTTAAAAAAAGAAAAAAAATAGAATTCATAAAACTACTCAGGATAGAATAAAGAACAGGAACAACAAATTTGTTAAACTTAGGAAAGTTTGTGCAGATACCTGGTCCTCAGTATATACATATATATCAGTAAGTACATGAAGGCATACCATGGAAATGGTTGTTTTTATAAATGATGCTTATTGATTAGCAAAGAATTCCTTGTTGATTGTTTTGTACCTTAGAGTGTTGATATGCAAGGTATTCCTTCATCTGACCACATAAATGAAATCGATCATTTAACAACAGTTGGCTTATCATATTGTACTACTTTATGTGAAAGATGCTATCCATGAAGGCAATTGTAATGGGTTGTTTAATAAGGCAAACACTGCTAGAGAATACAATTTAACTGTATTCTTAGCAAATACTTTATTTCTTGAAGTGCATTTATTTGTTTTATTATAGCCAATTATACATTTGTTTTTGCTAATTTTTACTGTACAAAAAATTTTGAAATGCTTAATAGTCAATTACTGGGACCATGCAGATACAAATAATGAATGTTATCACACAAAGTGTTTATATATAAGAGGCAAGGCAGACACTAATATAGTATATGGAAGTTTGTTAGGAATTAATAACTTCTATTTTAAGCTCTTTCAGAGCATTTGAGGAAGAAAAGCCTTTATCAGTGAAATTCCTACCTTGGTTCCTTAGTCTATGGAGGTGGCTAACATGATTCTATCTAAATGAAATACTGGTAAAAAGCTATAATCAGTGTCCTCTCAAAAGAGCTGGCTTTTTCCTTAACAGCACCATTAACACAATAGACAAGTAAACTGTTGGTTCTTAGATCTCTATATTTAGTCACTTAGACTATTTGATGCCTTAGGGTCCCCAAACTTTTTACACAAGGGGCCAGTTCACTGTCCCTCAGACTGTTGGAGGGCTGCCACATATAGTACTCCATACACTGACCACCAATGAAAGAGGTGCCCCTTCTGGAAGTGCGGCGGGGGCTGGATAAATGGTCTCAGGTGGCTGCAATTTGGCCCACAGGCCATAGTTTGGGGACCTCTGCTAATCAGTCATCAGAAAGGAACTCTAAACTTGTTTTTAAGTGATAATGGAGAATGACATATTTCGAACAAATTTTGGGTCAGGGGATGATGAATATATATATATATATATATATATATATATATATATATACTGGTAATACAATTATGGTAATGAATTAATTAGAAATTATTTTTTATTCATCAACTATTTATTTATGTAGCACTTACAATATTTTAGATTCAGTACTAAATGTAGAAAATACTTCAGATTCAGTGTTAGGTTTGTAAAATATATATGGCACTTGCAGTTGATGGTCTCATGGTGAAATGAAAGTGATTATTTTTTATTTTTTTGTTTTGTTTTAGAGAGAGACAGGGAGAGAAGGACAGGAGAGATAGGAACATCGAGCTATTCTTGTATGTGCCCGGATCAGGGATCAAACTGGCAATCTCTCCACTTCGGGATGACACTCCAACCAACAGAGCTGTCTGGCCAGGGCTGAAAGGAAGTGTTAAACAGGTTATTCCAGCAACATGTAAAATTGTGCTGTGATAGAGGAATTAATACTGCCACAGGTGTATTACCTAAAACAGAGATCAGAGAAGGCTTCCTAGAGGAAGTAACAGTTAAACTAAGCCTTTCATTTGAGTAAGAGTTAGGAAAGAGGGACAGAGGGAAAGGCTTGTGTTTAGGACCTGGAGCTTTTGAAAGACAGAAATAAGTCTAGACTGGCTGAAGCTTAGATTATTAAGAAAAATAGCAAAGATGAGTCCAGGAGAACAGATTTGGATTGCCTTGTGAGTCATAATACAGGAGTTTGTACTTTATCCTTAATGCTGGGATGCCACTGAAGACTTTAAGGAGGGTCAGGACATAATTCCATCTTATTTTATTTTTAACCATTCTAGCTGCAGTGTGTAGAATGTGTGAGAAGGAAATAAGATTGGATGCAGGGAGATGAGTGAATGAGGATGTTTATATGGCATGCCAGGCAAGAGACTATGGTGACTTTCTTGGGCAAGGTCAACTGGGGTAGATACTAGTGGGTAGACTGAGGAAATATTTATGAGTTAGAATGACCAGCATGCTGGTAGATAGTGGTTTTGAATCTCAGGAGAGTGGACTGGCCTGATATATGTTTGACACTTGTCAGCATTTAAACAACATTGTAACTGAAGTCATGGGAGATAGTAAAGGTCTACAGCAGTGGTCTTCAAACTGAGGTACATATACTTACAGGTATACATAAAAACTGCAAGGTTTATGTAGGCCCACAAATAATTTTAAGAGAACCCAGTTGCTAGGTCCTCAATTTCCATGTGTTGTCTTCTGAAGATCAATATCCCTGAGACTCCTGTGGTCAAGTAGGTTTTTCTTCCCCATAGCTCCTTTCACAAAGTTCTTTTAACATTGACAAAAGGAGGGCAGACCTGCAATTTATTCCTACTTGCCATAGTGCCTCTGTGGACCCCACGCAAAATCAATAGCATTTATCTGGAGAAAGTAAATGACCCAAATGGATGATAGATCCTTTTATAACTTAGGCTCGTTTTCTTTCTTATTATTTTCTTTCTTTTTTCCCTTTTCTCTCTCTTTCTTTCTTTCTTTCTTTCTTTCTTTCTTTCTTTCTTTCTTTCTTCTTTCTTTCTTTCTTATGAAATAAAATGAATGCCTAATAAAACTGTCAGCTGATAGATCATTGAAAATAATTTTTTGAGGCCTTGGCCTGTGGTTCAGTGGATAGAGCATCGGCGCAGAATATGGACATCCTGGGTTCGATTCCTGATCAAAGCTCACAAGAGAAGTGACCATCTGCTTCTCCTCTCCTCCCTTTTCTCTTCTTCTTCCCCTCCTGCAGCCAGTGGCTCGATTGGTTCAAGCATTAGATCAGATGCTGAGGATAGCTCAGTTGGTCAGAGCACATCAGCCTCAGGGGTTAAAAATAGCTCAATTGGTTTGAGCACTGGCCTCAGACAGGAGTGCCATGTTGATTCTAGTCAGGGTGCATGTGGGAGTCTGCCTCACTATCTCTCATCCCCTCACCTAAATAATAATAATAATAATAACTATTATTATTTTTGATGCTAGATCACTATTTGATTTTTGGCATATAACTCAGAAGGAGTTTAAATAATTGAGTGACATTGCTATAATACAACTCCTTCCATTTCTATCTGTTTGCTTATATAAAAAGTGTTCTAGGCACTCACATTAAAAGTGAAAAACAGCAATGAATTGATGCAGAACATTGTCTCATTCTAGCGATAAGTTATCCAGAAACCTATGAAATAATTGAAAAAAACCATTTTATTAATTAATAGTTCCATCTACATTCTGTTTTAGGTAATTAATAAATATATGTCAAAACATAAAATATGTTACATTGTGTTTATCAATTTTATATAAGGGTGGTTTAATGAGAGCTCAATCCAGAAGAAAAATGTGATTACTCAGAAATTTGTGGTTCCAGGAGATGAAAAAAAAATTATGTTTACCAACATATTTTCTTGCAAGATATATGATAAGGTGATTAATAAAATATTTTCAAGCATAAAATATATTACATTGGACTGAAATTTTGTTGAAGTAGAAAAGAATTATGAGTTCCAAGAGAAAAAGAAATGATATAACATTTTTTAATGTTAATGAAAAATTTACTTATGTATTTTTTTTAACTGGATGAAGGTGGGAATGAAATCACTATTCTGATTTTACACAGTATAAACATTGGACATGTTTAAAAGAATGAAGTCACTGTTGTGCTTTTAAATGTTCTCACACAATTTACAAAATGGAGGCAATTATAACCTCTGCCTATGATATCCTATATGAAATTATATAGTGGTATGTGAATGTAAACTTAAAAGTGTGAGAGAGGTTTTTCAAAATCACTTCCATGGGTATATGAGGACATTTGAGGACCACTGTTCTAGAGAGGGGAAGCAGGGTGAAAAGAGAAAAGGGCATAGGCTAGGTTCCCAGGAACATCTTTATTCAAGGATCCTTCTCCCTTTACCAGTGTAATAAGGAAAATAAGCAAGAACAGGCTGGCTAAAGGCAAGTGTAGGGCTCTCTTCATAGGATTAGAGATGAAGCCATTTATGAGACTTCAGGGAGGCGGTGGGGGAGAATGTTCAAAGAGTGTGTAATACTTGAATTAGCTGTTATGGAGAACAGGAAAATCAACTGATGATTGGGGAGCCAGTTTTGAGATTGGCTGACCATAATTCTAGAGTGAGATCAATCTGTTAGGTATTGATATTCTTCAAGCCTTAATGACAGAATATTCTTTTTTATTTTTAATGGCAGAATATTCTTAAAGTCCATAGATAACATAGCCATTGAGAAAAAAAAATAGAAATGACATAATATTAAGGGGCCATGGGGATAATTGGAGGCAGAGATGATAAACCATTTACCCAAGGTTACCTTTGGGAATGGCAACTTCTTGCTTCCCCCTTGAAGATTTTATGAATTTACCTTATACATCTCTATGATATATCTTACATTGAGTTTGCTTATAAAGTGCAATGGAAGTGACATAGAAAGTTAGGAAAAGGGTATGTGTGTGCCTCTCTGCCTGATCCAATACTTGGTCTCAAGCCAAATATTCAAACGTGCAAATGCACTTCCAGGCCAGTCTAATCTCTGTCCTGAAGTTTAACATTCCAACTCCTGCCTGGAACTTGTCTCCGTCCTAACTCCACCTATCAGAGTCATTCAGATCATTCAGGGACCAACCCTTCCATGAAATTTCCAAACTCCACATGTACTTATAATTTATACCAGCTCTCCGTAAAAGGAAAAAAAATACAAATCACAAGCGTGGAGTCATGTAGGTACTTTTTATTTATCTCGTAGCCACAGTACAAAAGTAAAAAAAATATTAAAATTCATTTTAATATGTTTTATTTAACCTAATATATCTAAGATATTGTCACTTTAGCATGTGATCGATACAAAAATTATTAATGAGATATTTTATATCTCTTTTTGGTACTAAGCCTTCAAAATTCAGGCTGTATTTAACACTTACTGCACATCTCAATTTGAGCATGGCATATTTTAAGTGTTAATAGCCATATGAGCTAGTTAGTACTATATTGGTTAGCAAAAAATCTGCATGACAAATATTAGTGCTAAAAATTCCATTTTTATTTGCTGATTGTGTCTTGAGTGTTCTTAATTTTCTTAGCAGACAATAAGATCCTTAAGGGCAAGAATCATGTTTTAAATTTCTTTGTTATTCTCACGGTGTTCAGCATAATGCTTAGCCATCATTAAGATATCTCAATCTACCATATTTGTCAAATTACTTTGAATAATGAAATTTCTTGTTAAACCACCTTAACGACAGCAGTCTGTTGACTAGCCCTTTGGAAATAGGATAGTACTTTCTGGAACAACATTGCTGTCAGTTTTAAGTAATTGACAAGGTTGCTAATAGCTGTTTCTTGTGTAATTAGACAATCATTTAAATTTGTGAGCATCCTGGGAATGGGACTGTAGTGTATTTTCAGTTATATCCACTCATGCAATGGATTGCTATTTTCAGTTTGAACATCTTTACATAAAATTAATAGTTCTTTGGAAGGTATTAGATACTCTTAAAAATTATGAATTTAAATTTTCTCTGGAGTGGTTGTCAAGTTGGTTAATATTATCACATTTGTATTTGACTTATAACCTAGGTTGAAAATAAGTTGACTTATCTGTATCAACTGGTCCCTTAGAAACTTTTCATTATTTTTTTTAGGGGGGTGGAAAGAAGGGTTTGCTTAGATTCTGGAAATGTCATTATCTCCTTCTACTAAGCCTTTATGTTGAGAGCTGTGGCCTTCAGGATAAACAAAGTGAAAAAGGGCCCCTTGAGAATCTTAATTTGTTCAGATTTAAATGAATGTAGGGAGATAATAAAACTGGTTTAAAAATTGGGGAAATTACATCATCACTACTGCAGGGAGTCAATGAAAATACAGTTAATTATTCCAAGTTGTAGGAATTTTATTTTAGCCTCCACCATTGTGAATGCAATGATATGAGTTCAGTAGTGCAAATTGTGGAGCTGCAGCTCTATGACATTAAGCAAACCTCTTACGTGTACTGAGTAGGGAGGAGGGTTGACAAAGTGATCACTTTATTCTAATGACTTTATGCTAAAATAAAGTTATGTCAAAATCAGTTTTGTAATACAAATCCTTGTAGCAATTGCAGAGTTTGCACGAAAAGGGAACATTATTTTTTTCTTGTAATTATGACCACAACGTTAAAGCAATCGAGAAGGTGCGCTAATTTATTTCTAACTGATGCCACTGATTTCCTAAAAGCTTTCTGGGCAATGGGAGATGTCGTTGTGGTGAATCAGAAATGCTTAATCTTATCAAAATATAAGCAAATTGAGTTGTTAGGTAGTCTATCTATTTTGGTATTTATCAAAGGGGGAAAAACCCAACTGTGTTCTTTATCTAGTTCTAGGTAACTCACAGATGGGAAGAAAATTATGCAGGCTAGTTTTAAACTTTTACCAGAAGAAACAGAATTGAAAATTGAAGCCTCTGGTACTAATTATTGATGTGCATTCTGCTACGGATTGAAGTCTCTGGGTGGCCTATCACAGAAGTCTGCCAAATATGATACATTTCGTGCATAGATAATGAACTGTTATTTTCCCTCGAGGGAAATCAGGATATATTGCATTTTCTCTCTGAGGTAGGTGTTACTATGTTTGAAAATAAAATTTTTGCTACTACTAATAATTATTAATTTTAAATGTTATTCACTTGTCTATGCTAGGAAGTCACAGCAGGTACTGAACATTAATTTTAATCTCTTTCAGCAGCAGTGATATTTTACTTCATAGCCTACTTAGATGAATGAGATTAACTACTGTGGTGCTAATCTTTTATGCTGTTGCTAAATCATCTCAGATAATCGAAATCAGGCTTCCAGTGCTGATTTGAAATCACCATGTAACATTGCACACAGTGAGGTAATTCTTGGATTCCTCTTAGAGCCAGCCCCTTGGTCAATAAGTCTGGTTTGGACCTTACTCCTTATTTAAGATTCAGAGAACTGAATCTCTCAGAGCAAGGTGCAAGATGTATGGCATTAGGACCACAACCATAGGGTCTCCAAAAGATGTAACATTATTTCTTTCCATTTCAAGTCTTTTGACAATTCATGGTAATAACTGTTAATTCAGAATGTCCTCAGTTCATGGTTTCTGATTTCTCATAGGTTCCAACTAATTTTGAGGGATCTTGCAGAACATGAAGGTTCTCTCTCTGGACCCTGTCTATTGGTTCCTACAGCTTGCTGCAAACCTTCCTTGTTCTGATTATAAGCTCTTCAGGTTTAGACCTCCCTCAGAGTCTCTTCCTCACCCATCTGGTGCTCCCCTGTTCTTATTTAGCATACCTACATATCCTGTGAAACTAGAGTAGTCTCCTGTTTGGGTTTGGAAATAGCGTAAGTCTCTCATTCATATGAAGTCCTTGACTTTTTAGATGAAAAAGTCAAGATTTTGCCTCTTTGGTTCTTCTCTAAAACAGAAATCTCCAAATATATACCTGCCTCCTAGATTACAATAATGGGGGAATGGAGGAGTGTCCTGAGCTAATAGGAAATATAGAGGGGAAAACCACATCAGTTACTATGTCAAAAATATTATTCTCTACAAGAACACACTGAATAGAGTTTTGAGAATGTGCAGACAGGTTATAATTGGTCAAAGTAAAAGAAGGCTATCTAAAATACTAATTATGGGCCCTGACTAGTTGGCTCAGCGGATAGAATGTTGGTCCAGTTATGGACATCTCAGGTCTGATCTCTGGTCAGGGCACACAGGAGAAATAACCATCTGCTTCTCTCTCCCACCCTCTTCCCCTTGTCTTCCTTTTCCACTTCCACAGCCAGTGGCTCGATTGGTTCGAGCATCAGCCTGGATGCTGAGGATAGCTAGGTTGGTCTGAGCAAGTCAGCCTCAGGTGCTAAAAATAGCTTGGTTGATTTGAGCATCAGTCCAAGACAGGGGTTGCTGGGTGGATCCCGGTTGGGGCATATGTGAACTCTGTCTCACTATCTCCCCTCCTCTCACTTAGAAAAAAAAAACCCCAAAAAACTAATTATGAGGGTCATACATACATTTGTGAAGTACTGTTTTATTTGGCTTATGCTAATCATTTAGTTTCTCTCTTTTAGAAGAGAACTGTATCTGTAAATACCATGTAGTGCAGTAATTTCTTTAAATAGTTAAGAAATGGACCCATATATAACTAGCAAGAAGTCACACAGCAAATACAAGATGTGAAACCAGGTCCTCTGACTCAGATTTCCTTGTTCATTTTTCCTCTCCTTGCCTGAGAATGATACTATTTTGCAAGTGAAGAAAATGAAGTTAGCTTTCAGTATGAACTTTTTGATGCTAATAGGTTGAAACACTGAAATACATTATCAGAGACATTTGCAGTGGTTATTTAAAAATAAAATGGTTACATAGCTACCTTTTTGCTCTGGCCTGAGGACAATCCTGTGAAATTAAGGACAATATAGCTTATTAAAGTTGATTACCCTGGTTTTCAGATTACATGATTTTAAGGCAAATCCTTCAGAAAAGATTTACAAATATAGATTTGATTGATATATTTACCACAGAAGCTGCTCCAGCAGCTTTTCTAAATTTACTGTTTATTTCGTGTGTGTGTGTGTGTATGTGTGTGTGTGTGTGTCTGTTTAGAGAAGATCAATCTGCCCTTTCAAGCAAATGGAAGGATTTTTCAAGATGTTTAAAAACAGTAATGTGAAATTTTCTTCAGATCTCCAGAGAAGATTAGACTGTATAAAACTTTAGCTTCTTCTTGCGATGGAATAGATTTCTGTTGGGAGAGGATTTATAACTTTATAGGGGTAGGTAGTATAAAAGATGTGACAGGCTTCACAAATAATTTTTTAGTGGGACTAGTTCTTGGGAATGATAATTGATTTTGCTTAGTGTTATCTAAAAACAAACCTGATGGACTGTGTTGCATTAAAAAAAGGAAGGAAGGAAGGGAGGGAGGGAGGGAGGAAGTGAGGGAGGGAGGGAGGAAGGGGAAAAAGAAAAAGAGAAAGAAAGAAACAAACAAAGGAAAAGAAAGAAAGAAAGAAAAAAGTCTAGAGCAAAGGATTCATGTACTCACATTTTTTTGTCTGTTTTTATGTGTGAGGATGTGTAGAGATTTAGAAAGATTTTAGAGAGATTATTTTGTATGTCATTACTTTCTTGCTAGGAGAGGTAAATTTTTGAAAGTCAATTAAATATTTTCCTTTCCAGTAGTAATATTTAAAATCTTAGCTTTCAAGAAAAATCTTTTAGAAGACCTTTTTTTTCTTGTATTGTGTGTCTCCAGTCCTTGGCTTCTTCCCTTTGGGTGGCAATATATTTATATAACAAGGTTTGGGTAGGGGAAACACCGATGTAAGAGTAGCCCCTCCCACTCTCCCTCCCTATTTTGTAGTGAACAATTTTGAACTGCCCAAATCAAATAACATGACAGTACAGTGAAGCCTATTTTAACCCAAGCTTTATTGAGATATAATTGACATAGAACATTGTGTAAGTTTAATGTGTACAATGTGATGATTTGATGTACAGATGTACTGTAAAATGATCGTTGGCAATAAGGTTAGTTAATACATCCATCACCTTATATAAATACCTTTGTGAGTCCATAGCAAGAACATTTAATATTTACTTTCTTAGAAACTTTAGAAACTTTCAAGTGCCTGACCAGGTGGTGGCACAGTGGATAGAGCATCGGACTGGGACACAGAGGACCCAGGTTCAAAACACCGAGGTTGCTGGCTTGAGTGCAGGCTAACCAGGTTGAGCATGGGGTAGCTGGCTTGAGAGTGGGTTTATAGACATGACCTTGTGTTTGCTTGCTTGAGCCCAAAGGTGGTTGGCTTGAAGCCCAGGGTTGCTGGCTTGAGCTCAAGGTTGCTGGCTTGAGCAAGAAGTTACTTGCTCTGCTGTAGCCCCCTAGTCAAGGCACATATGAGAAAGCAATCAATGTATAACTAAGGAGACTAAGGAGCCGCAACAAAGAATTGATGCTTCTCATCTCTCTCCCTTCCTGTCTGTTTGTCCCTATCTGTCCCTCTCTCTGACTCTGTCTCTGTTATAAAAAAAAAAGAAAAAGAAACTTTCAAGCGTTCAATACAGAACAGTTAACTATAGTTATCAAGTTGTGAATTAGATTCTTAGTATTTATTCCTTGTAGAACTGAAAGTTTAAATCCTCTGAATGGCATCTCCTCATTTTACCCATACCCCTGATCATGGCAATCACCATTCTACTCTCTGTTTCGATAAATTCAGCTTTTTTGTTGTTGTAGTGAAATCATACAATGTTTGTCTTTCGTTGTCTGACTTACCTTATTTAGTATAATGCCTTCAAGGGTCATTCATGTTGTTGAAAATGGCAGGACTTCCTTTTTATGGCTGAATAATATTCTACTCTGTGTGTGTATGTGTGCATTTAAAATTTTATTTATTCGTCTGTAACAGAGATTATTTTAAAAATTTATTGATTGATTTGAGAGAGAGAAAGAGAGATTTGTTGTTCCATTTATTTATGTGCCCTGACTGGGGATCAAACCCACAACCTTGGCATATCAAGATGATGCTCTAACTGAGTTATCTAGCCAAAGCCAACAGAAACTATTTTAAACATGGTTTTTTTGGTTGAATCTGGGAATCTAAAGTACATACTACATACTGCACCTTCATATTTCAGTATACTCAGCTAGATTAAAAGAACTTTAAATTTTATATAACTCTTAAGGTTATAATAATAGAGTTAGTTGTATTTCTAATAGATATTCCAGCTGGATTTTCACTCTATAAAATTAATTTCTTAGAGATAGACCATGAATTTGGATTTAATTCAGAATTAATATAATATGAGAGCATGCACCTGATTCTCTATAGTCTGTTTTCCTTTAGAAGTATTAGAAGTATACAGATGTGTAGGAAAACCTTTATTACTTAAATATTTGTTATAAGATTTATAGACACTTTGGCCCTAAACTCATTGCCTGAATCAGCATCTCACCATAGTCACTATGCATGTGTGTATAATAAAAACCTTTGTCATTGTTAAGATCAGGCAAGAAGATTTAGAGTGAGTAGGCTGCAATCTTAAATCCTTTGCTCAGGTTGTTTAGGTGTTTGCATTATTTCTAGTCATCTTCCTCAACCTTGTTCCTGAGCATTTGTCCTTTCCTGAGTCTTAGTTTCTATACAACAGGAGTTGGTACACACTTTCAACCTGGGTCTAATTTAGATAGTGTCTTTACTATCTTTAATATGTTATGTCATTGTTTATTTACCATACAGTATATATTCCTTGCTCGTGTAAAAGGAAAAAATATAATTGTATTTGATATTGCAAAAAAGAATTCTTTGGGATTCCAATTGGTTGCAAAGTGGGTAGGAGCTACACTCACTTGCTCCCTGCTCGAAACTTGATTTACAGCTAAATTATAGAACAATCAATCTGAATAATCACTGAAGCCTAGCTGAACTAAAATATTATAAGCAAGTAATTAAGGAAAAAGTAACATAAAGACTGGTAAGAAGGGCAGTGACGTGGAAAGACCTTGCCCCTACACCCATGTGAGGTGGCTGTGAAGCCAGAGGGATATATCCACTCAAACTTCCTTCCCCCGGGAGCATCAGGTCTCACAGGATCCCTAGCCCAGAGCGTCAGAGATGGGAAGAGGAGCCCGCATAGCATCTGATGGTGAAAATTAGTGTAGAGTCAGTCTGCCTGGGAGAGAAAGAGGTCTGCTAGAGACCCAGCTTCCAACTTCCCAGGGTCAAGCACTCCTATTGTTACAGCAATAGCATGAGGAATGCCCTGCCAGATCCTCCAGCTCTGATGACACCATTCTGCTGTGTTCAGGTCCTGCAGAGGGGTTTACATTCAGCAGGGACCTTTGGGTGCTCTTTCTCTGGAGAAGCCCTTGATGGAGACTCAGAGAGTGATTGAACTGTGCAGCTTTGAAAAGGGGACCATTCTACCCCACCTTGAGAGGGCACAGCTGGCGCCCCACCCCCAGCCTGTTGAATTACATGGCCTGCCCTGCTGAGTTAAGTGATGCAGGGGAATCAGAGTAATGTGTAGAGATGGGGCTTCTGGAATGTATTACTCAGGGAGGCTTTTGTCTGGTAAATCAGACAGATGGGTTCTGAGTTGTGTGGCTACATCGCAGAAAGGCCACTTCTATCTTCCCTATGAGCCCAGGCCACACTGTCTTGAGAAGAAGAAGAAGTGCCCACACTCCTCTTACAGGCTTGCTGGCACCACCCGTTATAGGAGACTGGCTCTGTCCTCCCAACTCGCAGTGGCCCTGCCCTGTTGAACTCATTTCTACAAGGGAATGGAAGTGCTGCTGAGAGCTGGAATAACTGGAGTATGTCTCCTTCCTAGGCTATTATCTAGGACAAAGTGCTAGACTCCCTTCTGCAGGCTTGGCCAGCACCACCTCCAAAGGGAGACATTTGATCTATCTTCATGAGGCCTGGTAGCTCTATCTGGTGAGCTAACTCCTGTAGAGGGGACATCTGACTTCCCCGAACCTGAACCTGTGGCATGCTCCTCCTAGGAGAGCTAGAGTTGGAGACTCTGGAAGAGATAGAGTGGTTTGGCTCTGGATTAGGGGCCACTTTCCCCTCATTGAGTGCCTGACCACACAGCTATAAGTAGGGGACCCATTCACCCTGTCCTCCTGACCCTAGTTGCCCCACTTTACTGAGCTCACAACCTGTGGGATATGAGTCATAGCTGGCCTAGACCCATTCTAAAGTCTTTTTTTTTCAGAAGGCTCTGGAGGAAGACCAGGCTACCTTAGAGGTGGCAGACTAGCTGACATGTGGTGGTGAACCTTAGGGAGCCTTGGACCTTTTATAGATCTGCCCCAGCTGTAATCTGGAGGAATCCGACCCTTGAACACATATTGGCCCCTCCTGAGGAAACCCTGGCACAGTAGATATAGCCACAAACAGTAAATAACACATTGGCTCCAGTGAGGTAGCCCAGGGCTTGTTACATACAACATCTGGCATCAACCTGTACCTGAATCCCACCCAAGAGGACGCAGAACAAGCAAAACCAGTAGGGGGCTTCAGACCACATCACCAGAACTTGTCCCAGCTAGCCACACAAGTGGAACACCCAAAGGGGTATTCTGGTAGGCTCCAGACCCTGCTAGGAATAACTCTGCCTCAAGGGATAGCCCCTGCACAGTAACTCCTATACAGTGATTGAGGTTTATCATTGTAGTTAGCCAGCTGGAAAGAGGGTTAACTCCACCCATGAAAGGGCCAACAACATGCAAGACTCAAGTGCAACAGGAGGGTGCACATATCCTACCAGAAATATTTTTTAAATAACTAGCTCAGGTGATATGGAAGATTGTAAAACCGCTAAATAAAAAAACACCTATATCATAAACCAATCATAACAAATTTGGGAGTCATAGCAGATCAACCTAATGCACAGAGACAAAATGAGGAAACAAAGAAACGTGCCTGAAATGAAAGAACAAGAGAAGTCCCCATCAAAAAAAGAATTAAATAAAATGGAAGCAACCCAGATACCAGATGCAGTTTAAAACAGTGGTTATAAAGATGCTCAAAGACTTTAGGTGAAGAATGGATGTTTTCAGTGAGAGCTTAAATAAAGAGATAGAAAGCATTTAAAAGGACATAGACACCATAAAAAAAAGTAACTGTAAGAAAGGAAGAATATAGTATTTGAGATACAGAATACACTAGAAGGAATCAACAGTAGGTTAGATGAAGCAGAGGATCAAATCAGTGACTTAAAGAAGATAACAGTAAGCATCTAAGCAGAGCAGCCAAAGGAAAAGAATTTTTAAAAGATGAGGAAAGTCTCAGGGACCTCTGGTACAACATCAAGCATAGTGGAATCCACATCGTAAAGGTACTGGAAGGAGAAGAGAGTGAGCAAGGGATCAAGAACCTGTTTGAAGAAGTAATGACTAAAAACTTCTCTAACCTGATGAAGGAAAAAGTCACACAAGTTCAGGAAGCACAGAGAGTTTCAATGAAGAAAAATCCAAGAAGGTCCACACCACGAGACATCATAATTAAAATGGCAAAAATTAAAGCCAGAGAGAGAATCTTGAAAGCAGCAAGAGACAGTTACCTACAGGGGAGTTCCCATTAGGCTGTCAGAAACAGAAACACTTTAGGCCAGGAGGGATATTGCCATGGAATATTCAAAGTGATAAAAGCAAGGACCTATATCCAAAACTACTCTGTCCAACAAAAATTATTATTTAAAATTGAAGGTGAAATAAAGAGCTTCCCAGAAAAAACAAACAAAAAAACTAAAGGGGCTTATTACCACCAAACCAGTATTGCAAGAAATGTTAAAGGGCCTGCAAGAAGAAGAAGGAGAAAGAAGAGGGGGAGAACAAGGAAGATGAGGAGAAAAAGAAGAAGAGGAGAAATAAGGAGAGAGAGGAACATAGGTATAAGGAATAAAATGGAAATAAAAAAGTACTTCTCAATAAACATTTTAAGTGTAAATGGATTAAATGCTGCAATAAAAAAACATAAGGTAGCTTATATTTGGGTAAAAAAACATGATCCACATTTATGCTGTCAACAAGAGACCTAAGAACAAAATATATATTAGGCCAGGACTGAAACTAAAGAGATGGAAAAAAAAATCCATGCAAATGGAAATAAAAAAAATAGTTGGGGTAGCAATACTTATATCTGACAAAATAGACTTCAAAACAAAGGCCATAACAAGGAACATAGTCACTGCATAATACTAAAAGGATAAATACAACAAGAGGATATAACCCTTGTAAATATATATGTATCCATCATAGGAGTACCTAAAAATATAAAGAAAATCTTGGTAGACTTTATGGGAAAGGTCAACAGCAAATACAGTCAAAGTAGGGATTTTAACACCCCACTGATACAATGGATAGATGTTCCAGATGAAAAAAATCAACAAGGCAAGAGCGACCTTAAATGACAGTCTGGGTTGAATAGATTTAATAGTTATTTACGTGACATTTCTTCCAAAGCAGCAGAATATACATTCTTCTTGAGTGCACATGGAAAATCCTCAAAAATAGACCACATGTTAGGACACAAAATAAGTCTTAATAAACTCAAGAAGATTTAAATAATAACAAGCATCTTCTTTGACCATAATGTTATGAAAAAAGAAATTAATTACAATAAAAAAACTGAAAAATATTCAAACATATGGAACTAAATGATATGTTAACTCAATGAATGAGTTAACAATGAGAGCAGGAAGAAATCAAACGCTACCTGGAAACAAATGGAAATGAATACACAACAACCCAAATCTATGGGGTGTGCCAAAAAGCAATCTATGGGGTGTGCGAAAGCAATCCTGAAATGGAAGTTTATAGTATTACAGGCCTACCTTAAAAAGCAAAATAAAAAAATTGATATAAAAAAATCTAATCCTACACCTAAAAGAACTAGAAAAAGAACAAAAAACAAAGCTAAGAGGAAGTAGAAGGAAGGAAAGATTAGAGTGAAAATAAAAGACAGAGAATAAAAAACCAAATAGCTTGTTCCTTGAAAAGATAAACAAGATAGACAGACCTTTAACCAGACTCATTGCAAGAAAAAAAGTGAGAGAACCCAAATAAATAAGAAATGAAAGAGACGAGGTAACAACTGACACCGTATGAATATAAAGGAACAGGGGAAATGGATAAATTTCTAAAAAACATACTGTCTTCCAAAACAGATTTAGGAAGAGTTGGAAAACCTGCATAGACCAATTACAACTAATGAAATCAGAGCAGTAATCAAGACATTCCAGCAAATAAAAGTCCTGGACCAGATGGCTTCACAGGCAAATTTTTCCAAATAGTCAAAGAAATAACACCTATCCTTCTCAAACTATTTCGAAAAAGAAAAGAGCAGAGAAGACTTCCAAGCTCTTTATATGAGGCCAGTATTATTTTAATTCTAAAACCAGATAAAGAGACTACAAAGAAAGAAAATTTTAAGCCAAAATATCTGATGAAAATAATGCTAAAATCTTGAACAAAATTATCGTGAACTGCATCCAGTAATACATTTAAAAGATCTTGTGTGATCAAGTGGGATTTATTCTGGGAAATTCAAGATTAGTATAATATTTGCAAATCAATAACCATGGTACATCATAGAAACAAAATGAAGGATGAAAATCACATGGTCATAACAACAAATGCAGAAAAAGCATTTGATAAAATTTAGCACCATTTATGATAAAAACTCTCAACAAAGTGGGAATAGAAGGAACATTCCTCAACATAGTAAGACTATACGTGATAAACCCATAGCCAACATCACACTCAATGGGAAAAAAAAACTACAAGCATTTTCCTTAATATCAGGAAAAAGACAGGGATGTCCCCTTTCACCACTCGTATTCAGCATAGTACTGGAAGTACTAGCCACAGCAATCAGACAGAAAGAAGAAATAAAGGGCATCTAAACTGGGAAGAAGGAAATAAAACTGCCATTATTCACAGATGGTATGTATACAGAAAGTTATGGTATGTATACAAAAACTCTAAACCACCAAGAAACTATTGGGTCTAATAAATGAATTTAGCAAAGTAACAGATTACAAAATTAATATTCAGAAATTGGTGGCTTTTTTATACACCAATAATGAACTATCAGGAAGAGAAATGAAGAAAACAATCTCCTTTGCTATTGCAACAACCAAAAAATTACCATATTTAGAAATAGATTTTACCAAAGAGATAAAAAACATATACTTGGAAAATTATAAGATAATGAAGAAAGAAATTGAGAAAGATACTAATAAGTGGAGCATATACCATGTTCATGGAAAGGAAAAATTAAAATGTTCATACTACCCAAACCAATTTACAAATTAAGTGCAATTTCTATTAAAATACCTCTGGCATATCTCACAGTTCTAGAACAAATATTTCAAACATTTATATGGACTCACAAAAGACCCTGAATAGCCTCAGCAATTTTGAGAAAGAAAAGCAAAGTTGGAGGTTTCACACTACCTGATATCAAACTATACTACAAGGCCACATTAATCAAAACAATGTGATATTGGCACAAAAACAGTCAGATAGATTAATGGAACAGAATAGAGAACACAGAAATAAACCCACACCTTTACAATCAATATCTGACAAAGAAGGCAAGAACATACAATGGGTTAAAGATAGTCACTCTGTCACTCTATCACATTGCCTGCCTTAATTTTCTCTGTTGAGCACTTATCATTATCTAGAAGCTTTCTCTTCTCCCTGGAAGCACGTGTGTGTTGATGACTGTCATGTGGCCAGCAACCTTCTGCTTCTCCAGGTTCTCTCTCCTCCAGGAAGCCCCTGCAGACTATACCCAACTTTACATATTCACTCCCAACTCACTAGAAACTCACAAAGCCTTGTGGGATTGCATTTTCTTTTGTACATAATAATAATAATCTTGCTGTTTATCGAGGGCTCTTTTCTGGGGAAAATGTTAAAGATTTTAATACAGTTCATCTCATTTAGTCCTTGTAATTACTCTTGCAAGTAGGTTTTATCCCCATTTTATAGATGAAAAAACTATTACCAGGCCACAGCAGTGAGTGTTGCTGCCAAGATTTATATCCAAGCCAATCAGTCTCCAAAGCCTAGACTTGTTACACTATCAGCATTATTTTATTTTCTCAAACTCTAAACTGTATGCCTTTATTTCCTTGACTTTAATAAATGGTGTTGGGAAAATTCAATGGGTACATGCAAAAAATTAAATTAGACCACCAAGTTATACCATACACAAGAATAAAATAAAAATGGATTAAAGACTTATATGTAAGTTATAAAACCATAAAAATTCTGGATGAAAACATACACAGTAAAATTTCAGACGTTTCTCATAGCAATATATATATATATTTTTGCTGATATATCTCTTTAGGCAAAGGAAACAAAGGGGAAATAAACACATAAGTCTATATCAAACTGAAAAGCTTCTGCATAGCAAAAGAAACAATCAAAAAAATAAAAAGGACCCTTACTGAATGGGAAAAATCTATTTGCCAGTGATACATCTTATAAAGGGTTAGTTTTTAAAATACATGAAGAACTTATAATGCTCAATACCAAGAAGACAAACGACCCAATTTAAAAATGGGCAAATACCTGAATAGACACTTTTTCACAGAGAACATACAGAAAGCCAGTAGACATGAAAAAAATCCTCAACACCACTAATCATCATAGAGATGCAAGTTAAAATCACAGTGGGATATCATCTTATAACTGTCAAAATGTCTATCATCAATTAATCAACAAACAACAAGGCCTGGCGAAGATGTGGTGAAAAGGTAATGCGTCTGCACTGCTGGTGGGAATGCAGACTGGTGCAGCCACTGTGGAAAACAGTATGGAGGTTCCTCAAAAAGTTTAAAAATGGAATTGCCTTTTGACCCAGGCATCCCACTTCTGGGAATATATTTGAAGAAATCTGAAACACTCATTTGAAAGACTATATGCAGTCTTATGTTCATTGTAGCATTGTTTACAATAGCCAATATCTGGAAATAGCCCAAGTGCCCATCAATAGGTGGGAGGATAAAAAAAGAAAGCTTAGGTACAGTTATACAGTGGTATACGACTCAGCCATTTGAAAAAAAGAAAGAAAATTTTTCATTTTGTGACAGCATGGATGGACCTGGAGAATATTATTCCAAGTGAAATAAACTAGTCAGAGATTAATGAAAGTAGACCGTATGATCTCACCTATATGTGGAGTCTAATGAACAAAATAAACTGAACAAAATGGAAACAGAAGCATGGTTATGTTGAACAGGCTGACAGCTGTCAGAGTGGAGGGGGCTAGGAGGCTGGTTGATGGTGGTGGGGTAGGTGAGGAAGGTAAAGTGGGAAAACAGGGATGGAGAGAGACTTTGGGGTGACGGGTGCATGATGCAGTGTGTGGATGATGTGTTGAATTGCACACTTGAACATTTTTATGTGTGAACCAATGTCACCCTAATAAATTAAAAAAAGAGAGAAAGGAGTTTTTGTGTATTGCATGCAAACATACCTTCCAGACACAAAATTATTTAATTTTGTGTTAAATAATTAGGTAAGTGTTGTTTTAAATGAATTAATTGATATTATTTAGAAATCCTGGGTGAGTTTGGATTGCTATAGTAATATTTATGAGTGTTTTATTGGTATCTGGGGAAACTGGAGGGGTATTTGGATGGGTTGCGAACATTTTAATTTCCCCAATTAAAATAGTAGAGTGAGAGGCTCTTATCACCTGAAAACTGCTGTGTAACATTTTTATAAAAGAATTGAATTTCAGTGAGGCATACCTATATTTCTGTTCTGAGCACAAGCACATATAAATTCTATAGTAGCCTATACTAGTAAAATTATCTTGAAATCATTAAAAAAATTTTTATTTGATTATTTTAGAGAGAGGAATGTGGAGGGGGAGAGGGAAAGAGGGGAAGAAAGAAACATCAATTTGTTGTTCCACCTATTAATGCTGTGATTGATTGACTCGTGTGTGCCCTGACTGGGGATCGAACTTGGAACCTCAGCATGTCGGGACAACACTCTAACCAACTGAACTACCTGCACAAGGCCTTTTGAAATCTTTAACATAACTAATCTTTACAATAGCCTTCTAATTTAATTGATGTGGCTACCTATATTCTATTAATCAATATGTTTATAATTTTTTTGTGTGTGAATTTCTTGACGGTTTTCTCAAATGCTGATTGCATTTTTTTTTTCTGTCTTCTAAATGGTCATTATTCTTGGGTCTTCTCTTTCCTCTCTCATCTGAAAACAACTTTTGTCCTCATTCCTCTTCTGAACTCTTCATCTCAAACCCTGTTCTCTTTTACACCCTCCTGTCTTCCATTTTTAAATAGCTGCTTTTCTAATGGTCACTGCCAGTTCAAATGTATCATAGCAGAGAAAAAAGATGTTATTACCAGTTGGCCCCATAAATCCTTCTTGGGAGACAGTGGACTTTGCCTAGGAAAATTCCCTTTAAGCTAACTGATGCTGCAAATTGAGACCCTGAGAAAAATGTTAGACAAGGTGAGAAAAGGTAGCTGAATCACCCTGGGCACATCATGAACAGAGATTTGAGGTTTGAAGGAAAGACAAGAAAAGGAGTGGGAGGTGAGGGGATAGAGGCGAAGAAAGTGGCTTGAGAACTTAGAGAGAAGTAGAAAGTTTTCAGAAAGGGTCAAAGGACTTTATAAGGACAGGTTTGTTTGATAGTCATATTTAGGTTTTTTATATTCTTTGCAATATAAACGTCTTCAACTCTGAAGTACAATCTGTGTTATATGCAACAGCCTTCTATGGGTGAATTTTACTAATTTACAGATAATTATATTATTCACACTAGCCAAAAGATGAAAATAATCTAAAGCTCAATGAACAGATAAACAAATGTGATATATCTATATAATATTATTCAGTCATATAAAGAAATGAAGTCTTTATATATACTAATACATGATAAATCTCAAAGACATTATTCTAAGTGAAAGAAACCAGACACAAAAGGACAAATATTGTATGGTTCCACTTACAAAGGTATGTAAAATAGTCAAATGCATAGAGACAGAAATTAGGTAGAGGTTACCAGGAGATAGGGGGAGGGTAAAGTGTGAAGCTATTGCTTAAGGGGTACAGATGTTAAAAGGGTTCAGTTTGGGATGATGGCGAAGTTCTGAGAATGGATGGTGGTGATGGTTGCACAACAATGTAAATATACACCCAAAATGTTCAAAATGATAAATGTCATGAATATTTTACTACAATAAATATTTTTAGATGTGGAGATGGTGCTGTATGTCACATCTGAGATCCTAGTGTTTGTGCAGGATTAAAGATGATCTAGAAACTGAAAAACTTCAGCAGAGGCTTGGACTGAGAGTAAAAGAAAACTATAAACTTGCTATAGTAGCTTGAGCGGTGACCTCCCAAAAGATATTTCTGGGTTCTAACCTCTGGGACCTGTGAGTGTGACCTGATTTGGAAAAACAGTTTTCTCAGATGTAATTCAATTAAGATGAGATCACCATGGATTTCCTGAGTGGACTCTAACTCTAATGGCAATGGGTTCTTATAAGAGACAGAAGAAAAGACTCAGAGGAGAAGGCCAAGTAAAGACAAAGGTTGAGATTTCAGTGGTGCCAAACCCTGCCTGGACCACTGGAAGCTGGAAGAGGCAAGCAATAATTCTCTTCTAAAATGATCGGAGGAATGGGGCCCTGCAAACACATTGATTTTGAACTTCTAGCCTCCAGAAAACAGCTGAATTTAGAACTTTTAGCCTCTAGAACTGTGGGAGAATAAATTTCTCTTGTTTTAAGTCACCAAGTTTATGGTAAATTGTTATAGCAGCTCTAGGAAACTAATACCATCTCCGGCTTGGCTTCTCCATGCCTTGCAGAAAATATGACTAGTCATTGGACAGCCACAAGAGCTCCCATGCAGAGGATCAGCTTCCAGCTGATTCCATTGGTATCTTGAAGGTATTTCCAGTGATGGGATTCAAATAGTTTAACAACCAGTTCTCTACCTTAATGACCATTTAAGTATAAAAAAAATGACATACCCAAAGGTAGTTTATTATTTCATGCATTTAACAAATAAGAACAATAAAAGAAGCACACAAAATTACATTATGTGATAAGAGTAATGGAAAAATATTAAATAGTACCTGAAAACAAAACCCCAATAAAACTTATTTAAGATATTTTCATATTGCTTCTTGATTGGTGTCCTCACTTGCAATTTTTTTTCACCTCTGCACAGAGTGAACATTAATACAGGCACTTAAGAATATGCTGTTGTTGCAGACCAATGTTAAAAAAGAGTAAGGAATGTAAACTTGTGATTTTCACATTGGGTGGCTGCCCAGGCGCCCACCTTAGAGAGAACCCTGATCACAAGTGCCATTTTAACAACCTGTTTACTGAACTCAACAAAAAGTTAGGTATAGGTTTTGCTGAACCAGTGTGAACTGGTTGAATCCCGGCACTGGGTATCTCTATTGACCTCTAGAACTTCTAGAAAGATAAAACCACATTTATTTGGTCTGATTCGTGTGCCACCAGAACCTAAAAAAGGTAGACAACATCTATATTTCAGATGGGTAAACTATGGCTCCCTGCCAATGTTTGTCAGAGAACCAGCAGTAGTGTTTATTGAAATGTCATTTCCTGGGCCCTGTCCAAGACCTAATGAATCAGAAACGATAGGGATATTCTCCAGGAATCTGTATTTTTAATAGTCATCTTTTTATAAAACGTATATTAGATTTTAACAATGACTGCTCTAAAGAGCAGGTTACTTGCTTGGTGTTTAGTGGTGGGCAAAACATGCAGTGAGGATTTGAATCCAACTTCTGTTCTCTAGAAAGCATGTGTACTTTCCACCGAAACCTAGCTGACTTTTCATCTTATTTAATTTTTACTAAATTTCTTTGCAGGATTTAGTTATACCAATAAAAAAATTTTTTTCCCAGTCACTAAATACCTAATATTTATCTCCTCATTGGTTCTAGGTCAATACGATGATAGTATTATTAATTATAAATATGTTCATTTTCCTGAGATCATGAGTTGTATGTACCATGGTGGGCCACATTTAATATATCTTTACATCTCTGTTATTTAAGGCAGGGCCTTTCATAAAGAAGTTTTCACATACTGAAAGCCTATATTTTCTTTTTCGTTTTAATTATAAAGAATATGGGCTTATTATTGAATTTCAAAGATTGCCTAAGTAGAGAAAATGAAAAGGACAATTTTTTTTGCCCTTAATTGCAGTGTTTGGAATGTGTCCTTCTATGTTCCTGGATGTATATAGTTGGTACATATAATTTTTCCACAACAGGGCATATTGCTCTGTAATATACTTTTTCCTTTTCACAAATTTACCAAGGGCAGCTCTCAAGATTAGTGCCTAGTGATCTAGCTTGTTTCCAAGGTGCCTGGCCCTTTAAAAAGTCAATTAGTAGTTAATCTTCACAGTTCCTGCCAAAAGCACTCAATTGGAATCAGCCAAAGAAAGTGATGTCATTGTAGGCCTTTAAGGCCTAAAGATGTGGGAAAGCTCAAAGGGATGGACAGACTCCCAAGAGAAACTCAAAAACTGTCTAGCTCAGAGGAACTAAAGATAGGAGACCTTTTGCCTCAAAGGGAAGAAATTTGCTTTAGAAGAAGGAACTTTAAGTTGTTCTAGAAAAAAGAAGGCTGTATGTTCTGAAAACCTGAAGAAAAAAGCTGACTAGATTGATTCCTGACCTTGTAGCTCTCTCCATAGCAGTGAATAGAAAGCCAGTATTCAGTGGAATTATAAGTGCATTTCAGCTATTTAATCATCAATTGTGAAAAGAGTGAGTCAAGATAAATGGTGAAAGTTAGGTTAGAAAAGACATTCTATTTTTTTACTTTTGGACATATTCTTAAGTTTTTGCATGCTTTAAAAAGTACTCAACAAGCAGTATCTTCTGCCTAGCTGGAACAAGGGAGGCACTGAAGACTCAGAGAGAAACCAGTCTCCATCCACAGGGGGATCATGGTCTAAATTAGGGTCATGGGACCTCCCCTACCACAGGTGTACTATGAGAGCAAACAGTTTTCATTTGGTTCTGTTTTATTATAGAATGTGTTCCTGAAAACCAGGATGGAAATCATTTACAAAGGCTGAGTAACTCAGACTGGCAGGTTAATAGCAAGGAGTCAAGGAGAGACCATCCACTAAAGTGAAAATGTAAAATCCCTAATTATGGCATCAAGTATGGCTTATGGACCCTTGGTTTTTCTTTTTGAATTTTACAGTGCATATATACTGCTCACAAAAATTAGGAGATCAGGGGACGTGCAGATACTCCACTACTTTCAGCCTTCTGCATTGTGCAATTTTATCAATGAAATAAAAGTTGGTTTTCCATCTCATTTGCATAATCTAATGACTTTCTTTGACTCGTCGTTTGCTTTTCTGATGTTTTTGTTTAATTTAAAAAAATCAAATGCTTTTCTTTTTATCACTTCATATTCATCTTGAAATATCCCGTAATTTTTGAGAGCAGCATGTATTTGTCTAATATCCTAAAAACCTATTTAAAAGGTAAGCACATGTGAATTTATTTAAAAAATAATTTCCTACCTAAGGTTTTCGGTATCTCAACTTACTCAGAATGTCTGTAGGAAATAGAAGAAACATTTTTACAGTGTGGAGAGCATTCTTGTTGTAATTTTTTAGGAGATTGAGCAGGCGATTTTGTTGCTAACTTTAACAGGGACTTACATAGAAAATTTCCTCTGAGAACATCGAAACTAGTCTTTGTGTTCTCTTGATAAGAAATTTGTAGAAAACTTGATCTATATCCACAGCTTTAGTAATTTCTGATTTTCTTTATGCACCTGAATCATTTCTCTTTTTTAAAATTTTTATTCATTTTAATTTATTGTGTTAGCATGGATTCAAGTGTCCCACTCAATATAACACCCTCACCCCCAACTCCTGTGTCCTCCATTACACCCCTGTTTTCCCCTTCCCCTAACTCTCTCCTCCCCTTTCCTCTGGGATTTCCTGCCCTGTTATCTGTATCTCTGTGTTATGTATATATAGTTTCACTAATCCTTTCACCTTTTCTGATCCCATCCTCTCATCCCCCTTCCCTCTGACAGCTGTCCCTTTGCTCCCTGTGACCCCGCCTCTGCCTCTATTCTGTTCCTCAGTTCACTTTGTTCATTACATTCCACATATAAGTGAGATCATACAATATTTGTCTTTCCCCGCCTGGCTTATTTCATTTAGCATAATGATCTCCAGGTCCATCCATGCCATGGCAAAAGGTAATATTTCCTTCTTTTTCACGGCTGTATAGTATACCATGGTATATATCTACCACAGCTTTTTAATCTACTCATCCACTGATGGACACTTGGGCTGTTTCCAGATCTTGGCTACTGTAAACAATGCTGCAATATACATGGGAGTGCATATGTTCTTTTGAATCAGTATTTTAGTATTCTTAGGATATATTCCTAAAAGTGGGATAGCTGGGTCAAAAGGCAGTTTTATTTTTAATTTTTTGAGGAAACACCACACCGTTTTCCACAGTAGCTGCACCAGTCTGCATTCCCACCAGCAGTGCAGGAGGGTTCCCTTTTCTCCACACCCTCATCAGCACTTAATGTGTGTTGATTTGTTAATGAGAACCATTTTGACAGGTGTGAGGTGGTATCTCATTGTGGTTTTAATTTGTACTTCTCTGATGATTAGTGACATTGAACATTTTTTTCATATGCCTATTGGCCATCTCTATGTCCTCTGTAGAAAAATATCTATTCAGTTCCTTTGCCTATTTTTGAATTGGATTGTTTACCTTCCTGGTGTTGAGTTTTAGAAGTTTTTTATAAATTTTGGTTATTAACTCCTTATCAGATGTATTTAGGGAATATGTTCTTCTATTGTGTGTGTTGTCTTTTTATTTTGTTCATAGTGTCTTTTGCTGTGCAAAAGCTTTTTAGTTTGATATAGTATCATTTATTTATTTTTTCCTTTATTTCACTTGCCTATGCAGATAAATTGGCAAAAATATTGCTACGAGAGATATCAGAGAATTTACTCTCTATGTTTTCTTTGAAGATGTTTATGGTTTCGTGACTTACATTTAAATCTTTTATCCATTTTGAGTCTATTTTTGTGAATGGTGTGAGTTGGTGGTCTAGTTTCAGTTTTTTGCATGTACCTGTTTGATTTTCCCAACACCATTTATTAAAGAGACTGTCTTTACTCCCTTGTATACCCTTACCTCCTTTGTCAAATATCAGTTGACCATGAAGGCGTGGTTTTATTTATGGGTTCTCTGTTCTATTCTATTGGTCTGTATGCCTGTTCTTATGCCAGTACCAAGCTGTTTTGATTATAATGGACTTGTAATGTAACTTGATATCAGGAAGTGTGATACCTCTGATATTTTCAAGATTGCAGAGGCTATTTGTGTTCTTTTTTGGTTCCATATAAATTTGTGGAATATTTGATCTATATCTTTGAAGTATGCTATTGGTATTTTAATAGGAATTGCATTGAATTTATAGATTGCACTGGGTAGCATAGACATTTTAATGATGTTTCTTTGTTCTATTCATGAACATGGTATATGCTTCCACTTGTTTGTATCTTCCTTGATTTCTTTTATCAATGTCTTAATATTTTCCGAGTACAAGACTTTTACCTCCTTGGTTAAATTTATTCCTAGTTACTTTGTCCTTTTTGTTGCAATAATGAAGGGGATTGTTTTTTTAATTTTTCTGTCAGAGAGTTTATTGTTGGTGTATAAAAATGCCACTGATTTCTCAATATCAATTTTATATCCTGACACCTTTTCAAATTTATTTATCAGGTCTAGTAGTTTATTGACTGGGAATTTAGGGTTTTCTATGTACAGTATCATGTTATCAGCAAATAATGATAGTTTTACTTCTTTTCAAATTTTGATGCATTTTATTTCTTCTTCTTGTCTGATTGCTGTGGCTAGGACTTCCAGAACTATGTTGAATAAGAGTGGTGAAAGGGGACACCCCTACTTTGTTACTGATCTCAAGAAGATTGCTTTTAATTTTTGCCCATTGATTATGATGTTGTCTGTGGGTTTTTCATAGATGGCCTCTATTATGTTGATGTATGTTTTCTGTATTCCCTCTTTGGTGAGAGTTTTGATCATAAATGGGTGCTGGATTTTATCATATGCTTTTTCTGCATCTATTGATATAATCTTGTGATTTTTATTTTTATTTTTGTTTATGTGATTAATCACATTTATTGATTTGCAAATGTTGTACCAGCCTTGCCTCCCCAGAATGAATTCCACTTGATTATGATGTATGATCTTTTTGATGTATTGCTGGATCCTGTTTGCTAATATTTTGTTGATAATTTTAGCATCTATGTTCATCAGGGATATTGGCCTATAGTTCTCCTTTTTCTTAGTGTCTTTTGGAATGAGGACAATGCTTGTCTCATAAAAAGAGTTTGGAAATCTTCCTTCCTCTTGAATTTTTTGAAATAGCTTGAGAAGGATAGGTTTTAGTTCTTTGAATATTTGATAAAATTTACTTGTGAAGCCATCTTGTCATATACTTTTGTTTGTTGGGAGAATTTTGATAACTATTTCAATTTCATTTTCTGTAATTGTTCTATTTTAAGTTTACTAATTCTGTCACATTGAGTTCTAGAAGAATGTATGTTTCTTTGAATTTATCTATTTCACTTAGTTTGTCCAATATTTTGGCATATAGATCTTCCTAGCATTTTTTAATAATCCTTGTGTTTCTGCAGTGTCAGTTGTTATTTTTTTCATTTTTATTTCTATTTTTATTTATTTGAGCCCTGTCTCTTTTTTTCTTTGATGAGTCTGGTGAAAGGTTCATCAATCTTGTTTACTTTTTCAAAGAATCAGCTCTTGGTTTTGTTGATCTTTTGTATTGTGTTTTTAGCCTCTATGTCATTTATTTCCACTCTGATCTTTATTATTTCATTCCTTCTACTTCCTCTGAGCTTTATTTGTTCTTTTTCTAGTTCTTTTAGATAAAGGGTTAAGTTGTTTATTTGAACTTTTTCATGCTTTTTAAAGTATGCCTGTAATGCTATGAATTTCCCTCTCAAATACTGCTTTTGCTATGTCCCAGAGATTTTGGGTTGTTGCATATTCATTTTCACTTGTTTCAAGGAAATATTTGATTTCTTTTTTGATCTCATTGTTAACCCATTTGTTATTTAATAGCATGCTATTTAACCTCCAAGTGTTTGAATTTTTTTCAGTTTTTCTATTGTAGTTGATTTCTAGTTTTATGCCTTTGTTATTGGGGAAGATACTTGATATAATTTCAATCTTTTTAAATTTATTGTGACTTGTTTTGTGTCCTAACATGTGGTCTATCCTAGAAAATGTACCATGAGCACTTGAATGTATATTCTGCTGCTTTGGAGTGAAAGGTTCTGAAGACATCAATTAAATCCAGTTGATCTAGTGTGTCATTTAAAGCCACTGTTACTTTGTTAATTTTCTGTCTGGAGGATCTGTCCAATAATGTTAGTAGGGTATTAAAATCACTTCTATTATAATATTGCTTTTAATCTTGCCCTTTATATCCATCAAAATCTGCTTTATATATTTTGGTGCTTCTATATTAGATGCATAAATATTTATAATGGTTATATCCTCCTGTTGGCTTGCTTTCTTTATCATTATATAGTGACCTTCTTTATCCCTCACTATAGCCTTTGTTTTAAAGTTTTTGTCAGATATAAGTATTGCTACCTCAGGGTTTTTTTATATTTACTTATTTTAGAGAGGGGAAAGACAGAGAGAGAGAGAAAGAGAGAAAGAGAAGGGGGGAGGAGCAGGAAGCATCATCTATCTCACATATGTGCCTTAAACAGGCAAGCCCAGGGTTTTGAACCAGCATCTTTAGCAATTTGGGTCGATGCTTTATTTGCTGCACCACCACAGGTCAGGCTACCCTAGGTTTTTTTTTGTTTTTTTTTTGCATGAAATACGTTTACCCATTCCTTCACTTTTAGTCTATGTGTATCTTTTGTTCTGTGGTGAGTCTATTGTAGACAGCATATGTACAGGTCCTGTTTCTTATCCATGCAGCTATCTGTCTTTTGATTGGGGCATTTAATTTATTTAAATTTAAGGTTATTATTGACATGTACTTATTTATTGCCATTTTATTCTTTAAATCTACAGTCCTATTTTTCTAGATTATTTTTGCTCTTTTTACTGCTATCCCCTTAACATTTCTTGCAGTACTAGTTTGCTTGTAATAAATTCCTTGAGGTTGTTTTTTTTTTTTTTTGTCTGAAAAGGTTTTTATTTCTCCTTCAATTTTAAATGATAGCCTTGCTGGATAAAGAAATCTTGATTGTAGATTCTTGTTTACATCGCTTTTAATATTTCTTTCCAATCCCCCTGGCCTCAAGTGTTTCTGCTGTGAAGTTGGATATTATCTTTATGGGTGCTCCTCTGTAGGTAATTAACTGCCTTTCTCTTACAGCTTTTAGTATTCATTCTTTGTCTCTTAACTTTGGCATTTTAATTATGATGTGTCTTGGTGTAGGCCTCCTTGGGTTCCTCTTTAATGGGACTCACTGTGCTTCTTGAACTTGTGTGACTTTTTTCTATATCAATTTAGGAAAATTTTCAGCTATGACTTATTCCAACAGGTTCTCTATTGCTTGTTTGTTTTCTTCTGCTTCAGGAACCCTTATAATGCAGATGTTGTTTCTCTTCATGTTGTCCCAGAGCTCTCTTAGAGTTTCTGCATTCTTTTTGTGCCTCTTTTCATTTTTCTGCTCTACTTCTGTGCTTTTGTTTATCTTGTCTTCTAAATTGGTGATTCGATCCTCTGCTTCATCCAGCTTGCTGTTGATTCCTTCTAGTGAAGTTTTCGTTTCTGATATTGTATTTGCTATTTCTAACTGTTTTTTTTATGATTACAATGCCCTTTTTGATGCTTCTTATCTCTTTATTTAGGTTCTCATTATGACCATCCATTGTTGCTCTAAGATCCTTTTTTATGTGTGTGTGTGACAGAGATAGAGAAACAGAGAAAGGGACAAATAGAGACAAACACACAGGAAAGGAGAGAGAAAAGCATCAATTCTTTGTTGTGGCACCTTAGTTGTTCAGTGATTGCTTTCTCATATTTGCCTTAATCAGGGGGCTACAGCATAGCAAGTGACCCCTTGCTGAAGCCATTGACCTTGGGCTCAAGCTGGTGAGCCTTGCTCAAACCAGATGATTCTGTGCTCAAGGCAGCAACTTCAGGGTTTCAAACCTGGGTCTTCCGTATCCCAGTCTGATGCTCTATCCACTATACCACCGCCTGGTCAGGTGCTCAAAGATCCGTGAGCACCCTAAAAATCAGTATTTTAAACTCTGTGTCTGGTACTTTGGTTACTTCCATTTTATTTAGTTCTTTTTCTGGGGATTTCTCTTGTTGATTCATTTCAATTGCATTTCTTTGTCTGTCTTTTATGTCTGTGTATTAAGTAGCTCTGTCTGACTTTGAAATTTTTGCTGTGTCTTTATGAGGGAGATCACCTCAGTGGTACTTACCTCCAGGCTACCTATTTTGTAGTGCTGGTCAACCTGGTCTCTACTGCCCACTAGTGGGCATTCCAGCTTTCATGGTGGGTCAATTATGGTACCATTTGGTTGCTCTGCTACTGCCCATCATGAAAGCTGGTATGCGCACTAGTGGGCGGTAGGGACCAGGTTGACTAGCACTGCAAAAGTGGGTGGTTTTTATAAAAAGGTTGCCCATCACTGGTATAGGTCCTGGGGCAATTCAGGGATTAGGAAAAGTGGTGGGTGTGGTTCTAGCCCTGGGTCCCAGGTGTCAGTCTGTCCAGACTTTTTTATAGACCTCAGTAGGATGTGGCCGCAGGAAGGTTCCAGTGGGTGCGGCTTCTGAGACCCAAAGATGTGGTCTGCCCACAGTCCAGATGGTTTCTACTATGTCTCTCATGGGGTGGAGGCACCAGTCATACACTTGGGAGCATGTGAGGGAAATCTCCAGCCTCAACACCAGAAAACTGAGTCACTGACATGCCCCCTGCTTCCTGGCTTTTCATCATGACCCAGTCTCCATGATTGAGGCAGGAGAGACTCCCAAGGGCAGAGCTGTTGCATTTCCCCAGGCTGATGCTGCTCAGAGGGGACTGTTCCACCCAATAAAGATGGCGACTGCATTACTGGAGAATGACTCAGCATAAGGGTTCTGGTGGCTGTCCCCCACAGTGTGACAACCTAGACCTCCAACTTTACACTCTCCTCATGTAACTCGAGTCTTCTCAGTTCTCCCCCGCTGGAGCCCTGGGTAAGTGGCTGTGAACGAGATTTTCTCACAAACAGAAACCCCAGCTCTTTTTACTGCCAAATGCTGTCTGGGCACCTCTTCTAGGCTCTGGGACTCCTCGTTTGGACCCTCCCTCTCAGGGTGACTCTCCCCTCAGTAAGTGTCCCTCTGTTCTCTTGGCCACCTCTTGATCCTGGGAGTAGGGCAGCCCTTTCCACATCTCCACCCTTCCTACCAGTCTTGGCGTGTCTTTTTCTGTGATCGTTGTTTATAGACTCCTCTTCATTTAGTCCAAAATTAGTTTTTCAAGATGATTGTTCTTAATTAAGTTGTAATCCAATTTGGTCCTGGGAGGTGGTAGTTGGAACATCCGCCTACTCTGTTGCCATCTTGGACTCCCCCACCTGAATCATTTCTGATATCAAATCTTAATTCACAAATTAAAAAATCTCTCCATTTTCTCTATTCCTGAACCTCAAATTATAGATACACTGTTTGACCTTAGTTCTATCATTTTCTGTATGTTGTTAGATGATTGTTATTTTTTTCATAAATAAACTCACAATTGGCCAGCTCATTTCTCATGAGCTTTTAATCTCTTGCTTTTGGCATGCTTAATGGTAACACACATTTCCTAAATTGCATTAGTACCAGTATTAACATTTTATTTTTTCTATCTTTCACTCTGTTACATAAAAACAGAAAAACAAATGAATATTCAAATACCTACACAAAGGTGGCTGTATATACGGTGCTAGTGCTATCGGCCTGAAGTTTCATCAAAAGATATACATATGCAGAATTGGTACTAGAGGGGAATTGAGTTTCACTGTATAATAAATGAAAATCAAAGTTGTATGAATCTTGAAGACTCTTGTCACATGTATATTAAAACATTCTGTCATCTGAAATGTTCAGTAGGAATGGGAGCTAGAACTTCCATGTTATTTCAGCAGTGTCCAAATTATTAATTTACTGTATCAGCTCTGACCTCCCAGCCTGTTTTTCTTTTACTAAAATGAAGGTACTGATTCTATCTCATAGTGTTCTTGTGAGGATTAAGTACTACTCTTACAGGGCTTAGCAGAGTGCTGACTACATGGTGGGAGCTAGCAATAGAGCATCAGCTCTTTATGAATCAATAGATGGTACACGCGTGGATAGCAGGGATCACGTCTTTCATGCCTTTATGAGGCTTTGTACTGATTGATATATAGTTATTTTTTATTTTTTAGTTTTCCCCTAGTTAAGATGTTTAAGGTGATTTAGTAATTGAATTGCATTTTAGATGAGGAGTTGTGAAAGAGAAATGGTAAAGTTTAAAGATTTTTAGATAAGCTATGCATGCTCATCTGCAGAGGCAATTTTCTCCTGGATATATTAAGAGTTAAAACCAACACTTGTTTATCCACAGTAAAAGTTGCTACATATGTTATCACCCAAACCAGGATGCTTTTGAGAGTAAAAGAGCATGTTATGACTAGTTACCACTGGGCTGCAGGTGAAAGCTGGAACTGTCTCAAGCAAAAGGAGATAAATGGTCACCCTATTGGTGGCTGATATTTTTCATTTGGGATAGGATTTAATGTAAGGCGAAGTATTTCTCAGAAGGGCTTTTTTGTTTTTGTTGAATTACTGTCATCACTGCATTTTAACTGAAGGGACTTATTCTTGAGGATGACCTTTCTCAGAAGCGTTAGAAATCCTTCTGGAGGCTGGTTTTTAGCGCCCCTTGACTGTTCTTAATTGAACAATGCTACTAGGACCTTGAGATTAATGGCTTTATCAGGAGATCAGAGGATTCCCCTCTCTTTCTGGGTGGGAGAGACAGAAAGGGAGAAGGAGAGGAGGAGGAGAGATCAACTTGTAGTTGCTTCACCTTAGTTTTTTTATTGATGGTTTCTCATACGCCTTGCGGGGGGTGGGGGGCGGTGCTCAAGCTGAGCGAGTGACCCCTTGCTCAAATCAGTGGCCTTGGGCTTCAAGCCAGGGATCTTTGGGCTCAAGCCAGTGGCCCTGCATTCAAGCTGGAAAGCCCATGCTCAAGCCCATGAAACCATACTCTAGATGATCTCAGTGTAGAACCAGGGATCTCAGCATCCCGGCTTGATATTCTATGCACTACACCACTCCCAGTTAGGCATGGATTCAGTGGTGGAATTCAAATAATTTAACAACCATTTCTCTGCCCTAATGACCATTTTAAGTATCAAAAAACTATATACTAAAAGGTTATTATTTTATGCATTTAATACTTAAATAAAAACAATAAAAGAGGTACATAAAACTAGATTATGTTATAAGAAAGAGTTTTAAAATATTAATGAAAAAATATTAAATAATATCTGACAAAAAACAATAAAATTGTTATTTAAGATATTTCCATATTACTTCTTGAATAGCATCCTCACTTGTAATTTTTTTCACCTTTGGACAGAATGAACATTACTACAGGAGCTTAGAATACTCTGTTGTACAGATGAATGTTAAAAAAGAGTAAATAATGTAAATTTGTGATTTCCACATTGGGTGGCTGTCCAGGCACCCACCCTAGAGAGAACCCTGATTACAAGTGCCATTTTAACAATCCGTTTGCTGAACTCAACAAAAAATTAGGCATCACTTCTGCCGAACTGGTGAGTACTGGCTGAATCCCACCACTGCATAGATTTTCCTCTTTTAATCATAATATACTGGCCCAGAAAAGCTTTCACCATATATATACTGTATAACCATAGGAGGGGTTTAATTAGTCCTGCATTTGAATCTGGAATATAAAGCTTGATAATTCAAAATCAAAGCTTATTGAAACATTATTCAGAGATTATCTAACATGCCATGCTGATATTTCTTTCCAGGATTTCTATGTGGATTATCAAATTTATCTAAGAAACAGCCTAGCTTTGATGGTTAGAACAAGGACTTTTGCTGCCAGATGGCCTCAGTTTGGGTCCTTGCTGTGCTCTGATTAAGTTTGTGACCTTGGCAATTTACTTAAAAATTTCTTCTCAATTTCTTTATTAATAATATGTGGATAATAATAGCACCTTACCTCATAGCAAGTTTGTGAGGATTAAATGAATTAATATTTATAAAATGCTTATAACACTGTATAATAGTTAGTGAGAACTATTTAAATGTTTGTTAGTAAAAAAATATAAATAAAGTTTATACATAATCAGGTGCAGGTGATAATTAAGCTTAAAATACTCACAGGCATAAATATGGAGTAAAGGAAAGAACAGAGAAAGTAAGGGCTATAAACAGCAATGGGCCTTTCGAGTGAATACAGTAGGAAATATATTCCTCAGAAGATTTAATGATGGAAATTTCTGGGTTATAAGAGCCAATATTTTATTGGATAATGAGCCCAAGAGACAAATGCAATTTTTTCTTTCCTTTATTTTTTGAGTGCCATTGAATTTTGCAGAGATGCCACTGCAATCATTTTTGTTATTGTTAATATTGTCTCTACTATCAACAGTATTGTAATTGTTGTCATAACATATTAAATTCCATTGGATTTTGACAATTCACTCTATCAGTTACATACAGTTGGTCCAGCCTTGAAACTTAGAGGTTTTGAAATGATAAGTCTTTATTGAAGTCTGGATGACACCATAGGAGATTTAGTATGTCTATTGTTGTATTCTCTGAATGAAAGAAGAAAATGAAAACATTCATAGAACTGACAGCACAGAATCTGGCAATAACTGTTTCTAGATCCTGGATAGAATGGGTTGAGAACCACTGCTACAGGGTGATCTGAGTAAGGTCATCTTATTTTCTAGTTTCCAGTTCTCATATCGGAAGTAAAAAAATAAAATATCAACAATAAAAAACCCACAAGTGTAAACAGAAAATTATGGCCATGGCTGGTAGGCCCGCATATGGACATCCTGGATTTGATCCCTGGTTGGGGCACACAGGAGAAATTACCATCTGATTCTCTCTTCCTTTCTCTCCCCTTTCTTTTCCTCTTTTCCTCCAACAGCCAGTGGCTCAATTGGTTCAAGCATCAGCCAAAGACGGGGTTGCTGTGTGGACCTTGGTTGAGGGCCATGTGGGAGTCTGTCTCACTATCTCCCCTCTTGTTACCTAAAAACAAAAAGCAAAAACATTAGAAAAATACAAAGATATAGAATGGCTATGGGCTTTGGAAGTAGGTGGAATTGTATTCAAATTTTGGCTCTGAGATTAATTTTATGTACTTCACTAAGCTTTCAGAGCCTGTCTGTGAAATGGGTTGGATATCCCGTAATACAGAGTAAGGATAGAATGGGAACATATATGTGAAAGCAGGGGTGCTTAAGTGGCATTTGATATAGGCAATTCCCCTTTGTCTACCATTCACTAGAGTGTTTTTTGATCATAGATACCATACCTTTTTATTAGACCCTGTATATCCTCGGTACACAACACAGTGCCTGACATATAGTAAATACTAGATGTTTATTCAATATTGAATCAATAATGGTTTAACTAAATTCATTCATTCATTATAAAGCAATTATATATCTATTATCAGTTACTATACTAAGAACTTGAGAAATAGAAGTGAATCTGGCATGGTCTACTCCCCATATTGACTTATTCCGTGATGGCGAACCTATGACACACGTGTCAGCACTGACATGCATAGCCATTTTTGATGACACGTGGCTGCATGCGGCCGCATACCAGATAAGTATGGGCCCCATGCCGAGAAGGACGTTTCATCCTCAGCTCCTGCAGGGCCAGGTGCAGTAGCCGAGGATAAAACATTTGCTGTAGTGTAGACACTCTGTGCGGGAGGTCTGTGGGCCAAAACAATAGAACTCCGGCACAGAGCGTCTAGGTCTGGGACTTCTGGTTAGGCCATTTTTGTGGAAGTGATACACCACCGGAGTTATGCTCGGTGTTTTGGCTAAGTTTGACACACCAAGCCCAGAAGATTGCCCATCACTGACTTATATAGATTTGATGGAGAGAATATACATTATAATGAGTACATTGCAGAGTCTGTATAAGGTAGTAGAAGCACAGAGATGAGGAAGTCCCTCACTCTATGTGGGAAGTCTGGGAATATATCACAGAAGAGATACTTGAGCTATGTCTACCAAGCAGATGCAGTAAAGGGAAGGATACTCTGTGCAGAGGAAATTGTACTTGCAAGAACTCAGAGGGTGGAGAGAGCATACTGTGTTGTGAACTGCAAGTTTTATGCTTATTTGGAAAGCAGAGAGTGTGTGTATGTTTCAGAGTCTGGAAAGAGTGAGAGCTTCATGGAATCTGGGGTGAAAAGCTAGGCAGGGGGGCAAATCAAGGCAGGCAACTGAACTTTATCCTAAAGGTGATAGAAACCCTACTGAGTATTTTACCTAAGGGCCAGATTTAGGAAGGGCCCTTTGCCACATGGAAGGTCAGCTAGGTGACTATTGTGGTATTCCAACTGAGACAGAGGAGGAACATGGGAACACATAGAGGCTCTGGGAAGAGCAATGGGATAATAAAATTGAAAGATCTTAGGATAAGAGATAATAGGACTTGGGAACTGATTGGATGTAAATTCTATAGAAATTCAATGGTGGTTTGACTTGTACAAGTAAAGATTCTTCTATCTTTTAAGAGCTGTGAAAAATACTTTGTATTCCCTTAAGATTTTCTAACTTAACTATAAAGATATTGTTTTAACATTAAAAGCTTATACTCTAACATATCCTTTTGATTTTTTAATTTTTGTTTTCTTCTAGCTTGGTCTTTATAAACATTTAACTTTGATCATTTAATTTTGGATTTTCTATCTATAGTCTCCCTTTTCTACCTGTAGCTGTTTAATCAGGGGAAAATGTAACCGTTGATTATTTTTTCTGTCAGAGAGCAGCTATAGACAGAAATTAAATTTTTGTTTCTTCTAAAATTTTTGTATTACAATATGAAGTTTAAACTGAGAGCTATATTAAAGCACGATTTGGATACATAGCAATATTTTTATAAAATATTGTTTTCTTGGTGGTGCCCTTACTTGAATGGTGACTATATTGTTTCTGAGTTCTGTAGATAAACAAACTGAGGCAAGAATCAGCCTTTCATTTATTGTATCTTTTATTACTACCACCAAAAACAAAAGCAAAGTGTTCAATAACAGCTGCTATATGATAATATTCTTTCATGTCCTTGCTTAAATCATTTGGTCTCTATTTTTCTAGGATCCTACCTTGAATGGATTTTAAAATATTTTCTCTTTGTTGGATGACTTAATCTGTTACCTTTTATTTTAATCCACTTTACAATGGGTGACTTCCTAAGCTTTATGCTAAAAACCAAATGGGATTTATTTATAGCGGGGGAGATATTTATATATTTGAGCACTTTTATATTAACATTGTTTGATTTTACAATTTCATTACTTTCAAATGTCTTTGAGTTGTAGCCTAAAAATGTTATATTTAGTTTCATAAAAATTCACCAGTAAATACAAATAAGTTTTGATGAATTGTAACAGGGCCTGATTCTTTGTTTAGTTGTTAGGAAGCTAATTTAAACGCTTCAGGGCTTTTCTTAGGTATATGTTAGTCATGTTAGGCTTCATGTTGTTAAGCTAAAATAAGATGTAGGAAAGTGTCAAATAAATAGATTGTACACTACTGTTTTTAAAATGTTAGCAAATATACCTGATAATATGTATTATTTCAGTATTAAATATCAATGAATACAAGAAAGCACAGTGGTTCTAAGGTGAGGGTGAGAAGATGCTGTGATGAAATGAAAAAAAAACCCCACAGGAAACATGTTTTTCTCAGTTCTAGCAACTGAATGATTTTGCATCAATCAGTCTGTTTGAGTCTAACTTTCTTTTTTAAAAAAGTATGTATTTTGTTTTTAATTGTTTTAGATCTATAGAAAAATTTCAAAGATAGTACAGAGAATTTCATACACCCCCAGTTTTTCTATTATGCACATCTTACATTAATATGGTACATTTGAAGAGCCACTCTTTCATCGAATAATCACTGATAAACTCACTTTAGATGAGTCACTGGGGTAGGTGTCCCTCTTGAGGTTGGAAGGAGCTAAGAGATGTGCTTGTAATCTCCATCAGTTGTCAGTTGCGTGAACTGGGGCAAATCATTTTATCTTTCTGATCTTCAGTTTTTTCTTTATTTGTAAAGTGGGAATAAATTCCTTGGCTTATTTCAAAGGCACCTACTGAGGATAAAATGAAATAATCCATCTTAAAGTCTTATTCAAGTGAGAACAGAGATCAAACTTTCTTACCTTCGAAGCCGAGAGTTTGAAACAGTTAAACTTTAGGGTCTTTAAAAATATTATTCTTCAAAGCTTGGTGAGTGGTTTGAAGATAGAAATACATAGAGTCTGTGGATCTATAGGGAAAATGGTCCCTGCTGTTTGTGTGTGTGTGTGTGTGTGTGTGTGTGTGATTTTTTACATTAAAATGTGAAAATTAAGGTAGAATTTAGTGGTCCTAGACTGTTTTACTTCAGTCAGGTCTGGTGAATGTGTTAGGGATTTACAGCAAATACACAGGTCACTGGAACCAAATTTTTCTTAGAAGAAACAGAAAAGGATCAATTGTGTTGAAAAGGTACATGGGACTCCTAGAATCATTTCAGAAAGTAAATGTACATTACCAGGACAGTGAGAAGAGTTCTCCCTTGTGGTGTTTATGTGGAAAGAACTAAGGTAATCAGAATGGTGAATCATAACTGTTATTCAGGACTGCTTTAAAAGTATGAAGTCAACAACATCACAACTGAATACTTCCATCCTCAGGACACTGAGAAGGGCCATTTAACTATATGGTTCTACTGAAATGAAGGTAGGACAAAAAAAGTGGCAGATGAATAAAATATTAAAAAGAATAGGATCAATAGAAGGAAAACATTTTGTGTGTGTGTGTTTAAAAAATACCTGTTAGAACTGAGTTTTAATGTCTATTTTCTGTCCTGGTCTGGACTTTTTGGCTAAACAGTCAGACAGAAGTGTTCAAGTGTCTAAGTAAGTCTGAAACCATAAAGAGTCTAAGTGGATATCTCTGTCTTTTCTGTCTTATGTATCTGAGGATAACATGTACTTTTTCTGGAAAAAGTCAAGGAATTTATGATCAAACCTATGTAATTGTTCCTTTACATAGTAAATGGTTTGGTTCTTAATCATACTTAATGAAATGAAAAATTAGGCAGCAAAAAAATAACAAGAGAAAGATTTTCTGCGAATAGTCTTCATAAGCAGCACGGTCAGTTGTGTACCCATCTACCCACCTACTCATCATGACTTTAGCATAGCAGTAATTAATCCTTACTCCACCCACCTGATTGTTCTGTACCACTGCATCTACCAGAGAGCTGAGAGGATTCCTTCTTTTCAACCTCTTAAAAGAACTAGAATTAATGAGAATTGAAATCCATAGTTAATTCAAAATAGGTACATGATATAAAATATTGTTTATTAAAGCAGTTGAGTATAGCAAGCTTTTTATTTTGTATCATCTTTCTGCATTTATTAATGTTATTAAATATAAGTAGTTAACAGCAATTTTTAACCTGTTCTGTACATTGAACTTCTTTGTTGGTCTGTAGAAGCCTATGGATGACTTCTCAGAATAATGTTTTTAAGTGCATATTATACATAGGATTATGAAAAACATAATTTATGTTAAAATACAGTTTTCAAAATTGAACAAAAACTGATGTATGGGGATAGATGTCTTAAGTACCATGATTTTGACATAATAAGAAATATAATTGATATTGCAAGGCAGATGTTATAATGTAATGTGATATGAAAATATGTGTTAATTCTCTTGGTAACCCAGTAACAGAATTGACTAATACTGGGATGTTATTTTGCCAACATTCAAAGTTGAAGGAAATGGTAAATTTCTACTGGTGGTAGAGAAAATAAAGATGCATTTCTTTTTCTATCAAATTAATGAACTCACTGAGTTCTATCCCTAGTCCCTTGAGAGTTCAAGGATACCAGGTTAGTGACCATTCACCTAGGTTTTCCTGGTCTGCACTCTACAGTTGACTTAACTTTCATAGAGGATGGAAAAATGGATACAAAAACCCACATTAATATAATAAATGGAAAATAAATTGATCCTGTAATATTTTTTACAATTAGAAAATACTAGATTCTGATAGAAAATACTGATCTACTTGAGTATACCTCTCAAGCTCTAACTTTCTCATTAAGATGTAAGACCATGAGTATATTTGAGGTGGAAAATTATTTAAAACTGTGAACAAACTTTCAGAAAATGAGAAATTTTTTAATGCCTGTGATGGACAGTTTTTAAGTATTTAATGAAACAAAGATTTGGGGCCCTGGCCAGTGACTTAGTGGATAGCACGTCTGCCTGGTTTATGGACATCTTGGGTTCGATTCCCAGCCAGGACACACAGCAGAAGCAACCATCTGTTTCTTCCTCCCTCACTCTCCCATTTCTCTTTCTCTCTCTCTCTTCCCCTTCTGCAGCCAGTAGCTTGATTGGTTCGAGCATGGCCCTGGTTGCTGAGGATAATGCAATTGGTCTGAATGCATCATCCTCAGGTCAGTGGTGGGATTCAAATAATTTAACAACTGATTCTCTGCCCCAGTGACTCTTTTAAGTATAAAAAAAAGATATACCGAAAGGTATACTGCTTCATACTTCATATAAAGTGATAAAATATCCCCTAATTTTTTGAGCAGTATAGTTTATTTCATGCACTTAATACCTAAATAACAAGAATAAAAGAGTTACACAGAACTAGACTATAAGAAAGAGTTTTAAAATATTAATGAAAAATATTAGATAATACCTGACAAAAAACAATAAAACTTTTACTTAAGATATTTCCATATTGCTTCTTGATTGGTGTTCTCATTTGCAATTTTCTTCACTTTTATCAGAGTATCAAATGCTGTATGATTTATCTTTAACTATCTTTTTACTATAGAAGTAGGATCCCATTACTTTAGAGGTAGGCTGATTAGATTAATAGTAATTGTGTTTGATATATAGAAACAGGAGACTTCTCTCCTCTGAACTTACTATGTTCATCTTTGAAAAACCACTTTCTGCTTCTGCCGAACTTACAGCAATTGCTCTGAAAATATTTTTAGTTCTTTGAACACTTTCAGGAATTGTATAGTTACAGGAATTTAAAAAAATATTTCCCACAAAAATCTCAACAATTATTAATATGAATTTAGTAATTAAAAATGTCATTAATATGAGCAATTATTCTTGAGCTGCTTTCCATGGAGCAATTACTTCTGCAATGTTCCAGTAATCTGGCTCCAAAAAAATTGAGAAACTGTAGTTTATTTCTATCTTAAAATTGGCTACAACTTGCTTTTAAATATTCACAATCTATTACTCTTTTTTTCAAATTCGTTATGATGTTTTCTGAAAATCTTTCCCGATGAAGCCTGACAAATTGATAATTTTCTACAAATTTTATATTTTTGAAGGTTTCTGAAGTAATTAATTCATCAACCAATTTTTTTTTCATATAGACTCTTTTTTCCCCATGCAGTTGAAATGCTTTAAATAGATCTTATCGTGTTTCAGCCTTTATTATGTCTGTATTTCTTGCTTGCAGTGCATTTGAAAGAAGAGAACTTTTGTTTAGAATTTAATCACCAATGTCAAATCAGTTATAAAATATATATTTTCAAGATGGGCAGCCATACCTAAGTACTTTTATTTGAATAAGAATAGTGACATAGTGCTGGATAACTGCACCACACAGCTAGAGTTGACCTTAAACTATAGGCAGTCCATCTTGGTCCCCAGACTCTACCAATCTTTATAATTTCAATTCCAAGTTGTTCAAAAATTTTGGTAAGTTCATTTTGGTTTTTATTGGACTGATGAAAAATATATCTAATCAATAAATATTTTAATTGATATACTTTATTTTCTTCATCTAATCTAAAACAAGATGGAGGCGATGGTTTAAACCAGTGGTTCTTAACCTGGGTTCTACCGAACCCTAGGGGTTCGATGAGTCGGTCTCAGGGGTTCGGAGAAGTTTCTGCCGTGGAGGCCAGAATAAAGTAATACCGTAATTTGTTGTGAGTTCATGCACTTTGTTGGTTTTGTTCTTTGAGCAAGGTGATGTTCATGCACGGCTCATTTTGTGTACCAGTAAAAAAACATATACCTATGTCTTGAATTTGGAAAAAAAATCGTATTTTATTTATCACTAAAGAAGGGTTCGGTGAATGCGCATATGAAACTGGTGGGTTCAGTACCTCAGAAAAGGTTAAGAACCACTGGTTTAAACAGTGTCATATTATTATACTTGGAAACCTTTTTCTTGTGACAGACACAGAAAGAGACAGAGAGAGGGACAGATAGGGACAGACAGACTGGAAGGGAAAGAGATAAGAATCATTAATTCTTCGTTTTGGCTCCTTAGTCTCCTTAGTTGTTCATTGCTTTCTCATATGTTCCTTGACCAGAGGGCTGCAGCAGTGCAAGTGACCCCTTGCTGAAGCCAGCAACCTTGGGCTCAAGCCAGCAACCTTGGGCTTCAAGCCAGCAACCTTTAGGCTCAAGCCAGTGACCTTGGGGTCATGTCTATGATCCCACGCTCAAGTCAGCAACCTCATGCTCAAGCTGGTGAGTTCATGCTTAACTCAGTGACCTCAAGGTCTTGAACCTGGGTCTTTTGCATCCTAGTCTGACACTCTATCCACTGTGCCACTGCCTGGTCAGGCTTGGAAACTCTTTTGTTATACTAGTGCTCACTTCAGACTTTCTCCCAAGCATAACACTGGCACCATCAGAGCAAAATTCTATTAAATTTTTTTTCTAGATAATTCTCAATAAGCCCAACATTATTTTAACTTTCCACAACTGAAGAACATAATGTCTCTATGTCTTGTTTTTTCAATTCAATTAGCTGTTTTTACTAGCTCAACAAAATGTTGATCATTAAACTGAATCCTCTACATTTAAGAAAAGTGCAATAACTGGTTTTCAAGATATTGTTGAAGCTTCATTAATAATCAAACATATTTTCAATAATTTTAGTAAATTTTCTTACATTTTCTTTACAATGAAATCAAGTACTTTCATAGCAGTTTTACATTAATATAATCTGATTCCCATATCTGATCCATTTTTAATTTGTACTTCTCTCTCATCTTTCATGTCTGAAAATGATTTATATCATTTTGCTATGCTGTAAACTATTAAATACTCTATAAGTAGTACTTAAATATTTTTCATTCATTTTATCTATTACTTTTGTTATTGATCCTGTCATATTTTTAAAGTTATCTTTACAAATGTTATCAGCTTTTGATGAAAAATATTCTTTCATTTTTTTCTTAGAGAAGCTTGTTTTACTTCTTTACTTTTTCCTGATGCCTCAATTTGAAAACATTTCCATTCTTTTGACACATGAACACTTTTCTCTTTTATGAAGTCATATTTTACACAATATTCACAAACTAACTTTTTGTTAAAAATTACCAATCCGTCATAGTTTTTTTTTTTAATTGTTATATTGTTTCATGGTCCAGCATTCAGGAAGACTATTTTTTATTTTGAGGTTGTTATCGTTTTTTTATTTCAATGATTGATGAGCTGCATTCTTCAAGTTCGAGGTGTTGTGCTTGTGGCTGTTTTGTACCATCCAAGGCCAATTCTGATATAACAAATTCCAATTTTGGTTTCTTTTTGAAAAAAATCTATCAAGCTCTGTTGCCTTCCATCCTTTTAAGGACTACTGCAAAAAAAATTTTAAATGGTTTATTTTAATATATTATAATAATAATATTTATTTATGGACATTAATACACTTTATTGAAGATTACAAGATATTGTACAAAAAACTTATTTAAAAGTGTATGCATCAATAACTAAGCAAGGACATGTAATAAAGAATGCAAAGTTTTATAACATTATTATAATCACCAGAGGAAATTATAGAATAAAATGTTGGCAATACTTAGAATTGAAAGAAAACAAAAACACTATAAAAGATAAGCCAATAGTTGGTATAAGACAAAAATATCACAAAAATAAATTGGTATTGCTCAATAGAAAAAATTCATGATTTAAATAATATGGATAAACTACATCAATATCAGTATCAGAAATAAGGTATTTCAAGAATAAAGGACAAATATATAAGGGAACAAAAGAATATATAATTACAGATCATGGAAAAAATATAGAAAAAATATTAAGTCACAACAATGGAAGTTACATGGCAACACATACATAGAATCACAATAGTAATTAAATTTAAATATAGGCAATAAAAGAGTACAAGTTATTAGGACATTACACAGACAATAGCAAAGTAATAAACAAGAAATATTATAAAAGCTGCATAATGATAAATTATTTATATTGATAACAAGAGGTACTTTGTTATATTCCCTCATCAATCTCTTTATGGCACTAAAATAAGCATAGTTACTTCTACAGAAACTCATGTTAAAAAACTTGCTTTCTCTTGTTATGACTTTAGGAACATTGAAACACAGGGTCTCAAGGAGAGCAAGACACTCAACAAGATAATTACAAAGCTTGTATATGAAATTTAAGTTAATGATTCTTCTCCTATGCAGTAATGTTGTTAGGTTTAGTACTTCCATAACACCATCATAGTAACATGGCCACATTTATAGGGTACTGATTTTAAGAACTGTGTTATACTCTTTCGATACTATTTTGATGATTTTTGTAATATGGGTTCCAGACTGTTGTGTTAAGTTCCAAGGTTGATTGAACCAGGGGAAAATATAGGATGCTTAGCACATTAATGTTAGAAACATCCTTTGTGAAGCAATAAAACCTAACATCCTTTGTGAAACAATAAAACCTAACATTTTGATACTTTTGTTAACAGTGCCTTGAATGTGCAGTGCATCTTTAGGACATTTCAGCTCAAACTTTATGGGAAGCGTTTTATTTGCAGCTGGTTTGCCCAATCCATGACCTGTAATCTCAGCTACATCAATGGAATCAATCTTAAAGAGTAAAGATTTTACTCATTCAGTGTCCTATATTTGATGTGGTGATTCCCCAAAATTAAAAATTATTACATTGTTTACTTTAAGACATCTGTCTTCAAACTCTTGGGAGAACTTTTTGTTCGTGTATAGTCATATTATAAACTTTTATAAATAAAGCACTGTGCTTATACTATTGCTAAACATCAGTCAGAACATACATTTTCTTTATTTTATCAATACTAAATGAAAATTTATAGGCTGAATTAATACATGGCATAGGCTATGCAGATTAAATATGATCGAATAATGTTTATGACAAAACTATTTGTCATGGGAAAGTTGTGAGCATTCTCCCATGGCTTCCAAAATGGGCGATAAGATAACCCTTGAAATCTATGATTCTATTGGTTCATTGTGTCCTAGCTTCCTATTGGTTTCACCATTTGGAGAATGTAGAGGCTCTGAATATAAACATAGAACAGGGACAAAGTTCTGTGCGCTGAGGGAAAAGCCACAGCTGGATCACTGATAGAAATTACTGAATGCAGTACCAAGCTGAATGCAGCTCAATAGGAATAGAAGTAGCCATTCTGATTAAACAGTAGGTGGAGACATTTGAGCTACTTCCCTTACTCTTTTGTCTGCTCTAAAGGAGTTCCCTTTCCTGACTTCCTCATTATTGTCCCTGCTTTTATCTGTGTATATCAATAAATACCCATAAGGACTGGGTATGAAAACTTTATAGGGGATTGTGAGGCAATCTCCCCTAGGTCCCTTGGTACATTCCATATGGTCTCCAAGTAGTTATTGTCTCTACAACAGGGGAACACCAGTACACTCATAATATCAGGGGAATTTTGAGTGTAACACAAAGCTGAAACAAATGACAGCTTGTCACCCCCTGGTTGTTTGGAACTTTTTACCTTTATATGTTTGTCTACTGAAGTAACAAACATGAGCAAATTAAAATTTAGTATTTCATCAAAGGTATAATGACTTTTATGAAATGAATAAATAAATATTATAAGCATAGTTCTGTCAAATTCTTTTTACCTATGGATGGAATGAACATTACTATGGGTGTTTAGAATATGCTGTTGCAGAGATGAACATTTAAAAAAAGTAAGGAATGTAAATTTGTGATTTCCACATTGGACGGCTACCCAAACACCCATCTTAGAGAGAACCATGATTACAAGTGCCATTTTAACTACTGGTTCACCAAACTCAACAAAAAATTAGATATTGGTTCTGTTGTAAATGGGCTGAATCCCACTGCTGCCTCTGGTCTTAAAAATAGCTTGGTACTAGATCATTGGCCCCAGATGGGAGTTGCTGGGTGGATCCCAGTTGGGGTGCATGTGGGAGTCTGCCTCACTATCTTCCTTCCTTTCACCTAAAAAAAAAAAGGTTTGGTATAGGTTATTGTAACACAGGGAGTCCAGACCCAGAAAATTGGTCTGGTGTTGCGGGTTCCTGAAGAAACCACAAGGAGGATCAGATGAAGTGAACATAGTCTTTTTAACTTAGGTACAGGGGAAGCACCAATAGTGGCAGGTCAGTGAAAGCTCTGTATCCCTTTGAGGGGAGCTGCAGTTTTTATAGCTAAGCCCTGGGCAATTGCTCAAGTGAAACTCTTTGTTTACAGGCAAGCAAGCAGGCAAGCAGGAGATAAGAGGGAAGCATATGTATGCACTCTTCTGTTCTCTTTGTTTTTGATAACATCTGGTGACTCAGTTCCATTATTCTTAGTAAAACCTTAGGACAGTTCTACTACTTTCTTTCTCATGGCTTGCAGTTAGGATCCTTGACCTCGGCACCAGGAACTAGGGAGGAGGGGAGAGCTATGGCCAGCATCGGCCCTAGAGTTATAGATGTTAGGAACCAAGATTTCAGGTGTTTAATACTTAGAATAGATTGTTGGCTTACAGAAAACAGATTTGGACAAGAACTGAGCAGCCACTGACCCAGGTTTAGGTCTGGATATTTCACCTGATTTACAATGTTGTCCTGATTAACATATTGTAAAGCCAGTAGTCGTGGTCAGGATCACAGCCGCCTGGCCAATGCAGGTTCACATTAGATTCGAACAGTCGGTAATGAAACACAGGAGCCATGAACTGGTGAGTCATCAGCTTTAATTCTAGCTTGCACCTGGCAGGCAAGCAAAAACACACACTGGGCTCCAAAACCCACACATTCAGTGCTCACTAAGCTACTGACTTATCCGAGTTTCCTAGCATCAAAGGCTTCTAGCTCACCTTATTTATAAGACTCCTTTCTGTACTTCTAAAGACTTATTCACCTCTGTTTCCCATCTCCTCCAGCACAAATTCTTAACAAACTGGCTTCTTCCTCAGCACTCCGTCATCTTGGCTGCCTCCTCTCCTCCACGTGGTCTTACTCTGCTCTCCTTTCTAATACTTCAGGAACCAAGAAAGAGATCAAGCTACTGGTCTCTCCCACTTTATATTGTAAAAATCCAAACCCTTAATCCAATTTACAAACAAGGAAGTCTCTGATACAAAGTCACCCATCTGAGGCATAATGGGATTCCTCAGGAGAGTGCACCACCCTACATCATCCAATCAGTCAAGGGTGTGGAGAAGAGCTTACTCTTAAAACTAAGCCTTAGGCTACAATGACCCGGCCTGCCCACAACCTGTCCCAGAACACACATTAATATCAACGAACTTCCATGTGGGCAGCGCCATCTTTAACAAAGTGAGCATAATATATTTTATCTGCCCAACACATATTCCCAGGGGGAACAGCAGCTTCTTTGGCAAAGAACTCTAGTGAGGAAATTCACTGTGGTGGCAGCCACATGTCAGGGCTCAGGATGGAGTGTGGTCTTCTGAGGAATGAGAGCCACTCCTGACACATGTCACAGGGACAGTAGCTAGGCCAGGGTGCTCCTCTGTGCTCCTCCCTACCCCTGGCTCCATGAGAATGTTGGGGTGTTACGGTTTTATCTGGATGGTAAGATGGGGTAAAGTTGGCTAGACATCATACCTGGAATGCAAATCTATGCCTATAATAATATATAATAATAGATCTTATATAATACAGTTTCTCCTACTACAGAATCTACCTTCCACATTCATACAGATACCACTATGGCTCACTGAACTGACTGTAAATATTGGCAGAAGTAAGGTAATAAGTGAGGTCTCTGGAATATAGATCATAGAAGGAAATATGCTCTTTGTTCACACAATTATTTTTAACTAACTTTCACTGAAAGGTGCTCCAAAGGCTGTACAACCAAGTGCCCACTTCTCTATAACTACAGAAAACCCTCAGATTTTTATGGAACTCGAAGCCAGAGTGGTCCTGGCTTGTCTACACTTGGGCAATTCACACAGTACATGGATTTCTTCTGTTTTTTGTACAGAACAATAATGGACAATCTAGTATCTCCTTAAAGATGCCCTATCTATAGAGGGGATCCTGATCATGGATGGCTGAAAACAGGAAGTAGGCTGTTTGAGCTCAAACCTATGTACCTAACTCCAATGCAAGCCCTTATTTCAGCTTTATTTTCCAGTCCAGTAAACTGAACTCTGGCAAGATGAGAAAGTTTGAAGTTCTCCGAGCAATCCAGTGTGGCCATGGGTTATTTCTAAAAGGTGAAAGTTTAAGGCTTAGTTTCACAGCTTTTAGAAAATTATTTGCAAGTGTTACAGTTGACATTTTAAAATGCTGAAATTTGAAAATATCTTTTAAAAAGTTCTAATTAAGCAATAATAAGTAGGAATTGACATTTTATACCATTTACTGAGAAGTTACCCAGCTAATATCACCCTCTTTTAAAATTTTCAACCTAAAGCCATTAAATAAATATAGAATGGCATTGTAGGAAATTAGGGTCTCAGAATCTGTAACCTACTTCCACTCCTCTCCGTCTGCCTGCAAAGTACCATTGATATCACCCTACACAGAAAAAAGGTTTAATGTTTCTTAAAATTTTTGAATAGAAGTGGACTTTCTTTAAGCAATCCTAATTTAATTCTACGGCACTATTGACTGATTCACTTAGAATCCCTTGAAACACTCCAGTTATTTTTATAGTATGCAAAAGTGAAAATTCCTACTTAGAATTTTAAGAAATGCAGATAGAACTACACATAGGCTGATCTAAAGAGCCGTAAAGTTTTATGATGGCATGATTTAGGATTATGGTGCACTTGCAGACATGCTCTGTTGGAGGGAGGGAACAAGGGACAAGACCAGGGTGACCTTTTTTCAGTTTTGCCCAGAACAGATCCAGTTTATGCTTGTTGTCATGGTTTTCCATTCTCAAAAACTATTCATATTTGGGTGATGAAATAGAAGTTTACCTTATTTAATTGTTCAATGAATTCCATGGTTTCTTAAGATAAAGTAAAAGGGAAACTGAAATAGAATAAAAATATCTGGCTTCCAATCTCTACTAACTGAGGAATATTAGGCAGTTTGCTTAACTTCTCTGTGGCTTTTTCTTTGTCTTTAAAATGGAAATAACATCCCTACCTCACAGAGTAGTCCAGATGTTTAAATAATAACCATGTATGTAAGATCACCACTGTAATTCTTGGCTGGTAGTGAACCCAAGGTGTTTTAATTTGGTTGGTTGGAGTTTACTGACAGTTACTGGGTCTCATATGTTGATTCACCTGATATTCTGGGGAAAATAAAAGTTGATAACGCTTCTTGCTTGAACAGAGTTCCATGGTTGTCTAATTGATAGCGTTTAGGACTGGGAGAATCAAGTTTTATGTCTGTTCCTATCTTTCTGTTCAACTGTGGGCACAGCACTTGAGATTTCTAAGATCTCTCTCATTTTTTTTCTCTCTCACTTTTAATAGTTTTTTAAATTTGGCTAAAATTAATACACTATAAGTAACATATTTGCCTTTAGATTTTGAATATGCATTCATTCATTCAAAAAATATTTATTGAATGTGTATTCAATAAATGCCTGTATGCATACATTGCAGATTCTGATAAATCAAAAGTGAAAAAATAAATATGGTATCTGCTTCAAAGAAATTGTCATTCTGGCCGTCCTGAATTATATTTTCTAACCATTCCTGATGGAGAGGAATCCCTCTTCTTACAGATTTCTTCACCTAATCCTATATGTAAAGCCAGTAGCCAAGGCCATTATCACAGCCGCCTGACCCACGCAGGTTCGAATTGGATTCGGACAGATGGCAATGAAACACAGGAGCCAAGAACTGGTGAGCCATCAGCTTTAATTCTAGCTTGCACCCAGCGAGCAAGCAAAAACACACACTGGGCTCCAAAACCCACACATTCAGTGCTCACAAAGCTACTGACTTATCCGAGTTTCTTAGAATCAAAGGTTTCTAGCTCACCAGACTTATTCACCTCTGTTCCCCATCTCATCCAGCACAAACTCTTAACAAACTGGCTTCTTCATCAGCACTCTGCCATCTTGGCTGCTTCTCCTGGTCTTCACGTGGCCTTACTCTGCTCTCCTCTCTATACTAATCTCAGGAACTCAGGAACCAAGAGAGAGATCTAGCTACCGGTCCGCCCACTTTATAGCATAGATAATTTAAACCTTTAATCCAATTATACATACAAGAAAGTCTCTGATACAAAGCCACCCATCTGAGGCATAATGGGATTCCTCCCTACATCACCACTCTACATCATCCAATCAGTCAAGGGTGTGGAGAAGAGCTTAGTCTTAAACTAAGCCTTAGGCTATAATGACCCAGCCTGCCCACAGCCTGTTCCAGAACACACATTCCAAGCATAAGGCCAAATAATATCACCTGGGTGACGGGCTTCCATGTGGGCAGCTCCATCTTTAACAAAGTGAGCATAATATATTTTATCTGCCCAACACTATATAACAATTTCTAAATCTTTAAATCTAAGTAAACCTTCCCTAATTTCACTTGTGTTTTTCTTTCTGCTTTTTCTCAGTGGGAAGTGAGAAAATCTGTTCTTCTGACTACATGAATACCTTTTATGTTATTAAAAATCTACCTGGCTTTGTCATGGCACTATAGAGTATAATATCACATGGTTGCCTTTCATACTATAATGAACCCAACTATTAGGTTTCATCTTTAATTTTCTTCATGTGAATATAAGCTTTTATAAAATATAAAGCCTGAGACTTATTTTTGTAAGTGTTATAACATTTGCATGGTGGTTCCTGTTAGGGTGAGAAATGTTGTTAGTCTGCAACATCAATAATTGCATGCGAGTGTGTATGGAGTGGGACACATTGTCCCTGCTGGAGATTGGTTACTTTTGCAATTAACATGTGAGAATCTTCTTGATAGGAAAAAATGGATGTGAAATGGATTCTTGGTATATGGACAATCAAGGAGCCCAAAGGAATGGACTTATCAAGGGATAAGTTATGAGTGGAGAAAAAATCAAGCTTTAAGATAGATAACCAGGTACAGCTGAGCTCCCACCCTTGACCCCAGGACATGGTCTAGTTTCTTTTGGCTACATTCTGACGAATATTGCTGGGAGGAAGGGATTGTGTGCAGGGAGCCAGATACCAAAAAGGCTTATCAGATAATTCTCTGAGTGGCTGAGGTAGCTGATTAGAGCAGAGGGGCTAGGCTCAAGGAAAAGATAAAATCAAACATAGCTGTGTTCTGAACTGCCAACAATTACCTACATTTATCAGACTGCAAAGGACATCGGATCATCTTGCTTATCCTCTTGCTTCCCAGTAAAATTGCACATTAATGATTCTGGATGGAGGTATGTCTCACATATCAAATGACTTTAGAAGGAGAGCTCAGCTAGAGCTAAAGACAACTTTCCTTCAGGTCTAGGATCCCTATATTATTTTCTCAATTCTATCCTGGTGCTACTTCAAGGAAATGGACACAATGTTTCTGTTATAGATTAATTAAGTAACCACAGAGATGTACTCCTCCTACCCTGTCTTTCGTGTAAAAAGATGTCCATATTTCTCAGTTGTACGGGTGAGGCAGTCACATTTTATGTGAAAAAGAAGTTAATAAAGTCCTTGCAATTTTCAAAACCCACATAATTCAACACTAATTTCTTATTGTAATAAATTGAAATGCAGGGAAATGTGTTCCCAGACTTCATAAATCTACTACAATTGTAGTGTAATTTTACTTTTAAATATACTTTTTATGTATATCAAATTACATAAAAATAACATATGAATAAATAGACTATAAAACCTTGACCTTTTCCATACCTTTTTATCACAGTTAATTTCTCTCCATGGATCTAGATTTGGGGGGGCACATCAACAGCATCACCATTCACTACATTCTGAGATATGGTTATGGAAGTTCAAAACAATTATGAATTATAATAGCACTGAACATTAGAATAATAGTACAATAGTCACAAAACCATTCAGAAATGTTATAAAGCTAAGTGTGGTTCATGGCATGGTTTTATTTCTCATATTTCTGTGAACTGGCAGAAGAGCTGCTGCCTTGCAAAGTGGCAGAGATGCTGACCCTGGTCAACCACTCAACTGCCAGCTTTGAAGGCATATGATTCTTGGCTGGTTTTAAAGTGTGTGTGCATGTACACACATGTGTGCATGTGTGTGTGTGTAGGATTGTGTTACTTTAAATTTTTCATGTTAAGTTATATATAATATACAAAATATAGAACATATAAAATAAATGGTATAACTTAATTATATCATTTCAAGTTTGCATATTTCAGTTTCATATATAGAGAATGTCTTATATCTAGATACAGTAACAACTACATGATTGTCAATATAATCTTGGGAAGGATTTCCTTGTATTCTCAAGTGAAATACCTGTTGTAAAGCTAGTAGCCGTGGCCACCATTACAGCCACCTGGCCTGTGTAGGTTCAGGTTTGATTTGGAAAGATGGTAATGAAATAATGGAGTCAAGAACTAGTGGGCCATTAGCTTTAATCCTAGCTTGTACCTGGTGGGCAAAAAATACACACAGTAGAAAACACTTCCATTTCCATTCAGGGCTCCCAAAGTCACTAACTTATCTGAGTTTCCTAGAATCAAAGGTTTCTACTTCACCAGCATTATTCACCTCTGTTCCCCATCTCCTTCTCTCTGCACAAACTGGCTTCTCCTTTAGCACTCCACCATCTTGGCTGCTTCTCTCCTCCTTCTGGCCTTTCTCTGCTCTCCTCTCTAATGCTAATCTCAGGAACCAAGAGAGAACAAGCTTTGGTCTGCCCCATTTATAGTGTAGAAATCAAAACCTTTAATCCAATATACAAACAAGGAAGTCTCTGATACAAAGTCACTTAGGGTGGGAAAAGCTTAGTCTTAAAACTGAGACTTAGGCTATAATGACCCTGCCTTCTTTTTTAAAATTTTTTTTTAAAGAATTTTATTTATTTATTTACAGGGACAGAGAGAGAGTCAGAGAGAGGGATAGATAGGGACAGACAGACAGGAACAGAGAGAGGTGAGAAGCATCAATCATTAGTTTCTCGTTGCCATTGCGACACAATAGTTGTTCATTGATTGCTTTCTCACATGTGCCTTGACCGCGGGCCTTTAGCAGACCGAGCCACCCCTTGCTGGAGCCAGCGACCTTGGGTCCAAGCTGGCGAGATTTTGCTCAAGCCAGATGGGTCCGCGCTCAAGCTGGCGAGCTCGGGGTCTCGAACCTGGGTCTTCTGCATCCCAGTCCGACACTCTATTCACTGCGCCACCACCTGATCAGGCGACCCTGCCTTCTTATAGTCTGTCCCCCACACCCAATGCAAATTATAAGTGAGAAAACATATATATCATATTTACAAATTTATTTGACCAACACCTGTTTTATGTTTTTATATTAAGACATATTGGTACAGGCTGAATTGTGAGTCCCCCATCCACCCTAGTACTCACATGCTGAAACCCTAGCTTTCTGTGTGACTATTGGAAAGAAGACTTTTAAGGAAGTAATTAAGGTTAAATGAAGTCATGAGGATAAGGTCCTGATCCAACAGGCAGGTCTGCTGTCCTTATAAAAGAAGAAGAGATGTCAGAGATCTCTCTCTCCTTATGCAAACAAAGAAGGGGTTATGTGAACACCCAGAGAAGAGGCAGCTGCCTAAAAGCCAAGGGAAGAAGTCTCAAAATGAAAATTTCCTTGCCAGTACCATCAACCTTATCCTTTGACTTTCTAGCTTCCAGAACTGTGAGAAATAAATTTGTTGTTTAATACCAGCCAACACCCTATCTAAGCTATTTTGTTATAGCACCTCTAGCGGACTAATAAACATATCTTCTAATATTGAATATGTTCAAGTTATTCCTTCAGTTTTGAATCTTCTAACTTAAAGTTAGTGCTTTTAGACATTAAATTGTCTCTTTTTACTTGAAACCCAGTATTCTTTTTTAGTTTAATTAAAAGGTTGAATTATGAATTTTATCCTCATTTCTGGAGATTTGACTATTGGTCTATACTGAGCTTATTGTTGTGAGGATTCATTTAATCACTCATTTAGAAATATGTTCAGGTTATGTAAAGAGCAGGGGTAGGCACCTGGCATGGGAAGATGTTGGGCAGATAAAATATTTTCTGCTCAATTTGTTAAAGATGGCACTATCCACATAGAAGCCCATCGCCCAGGTGATAATATTAGTTGCCCTTTTTGCTTGGGATGGGCGTGAATATGTTAATATGTGCTGGGGGAGGGCTTTTATACCAAAAGGTTTTTTTAAAAAAAGAGATCATGTTGTTCCAGGAGGAAGAGGGATTATGTTCTAGGAGGAGCCCATGCGGGAGGAGAGCAGAGAAAGACCACGTGGAGGAGAGGAGAAGCAGCCAAGATGGTGGAATGCTGAAGGAGAAGCCAGTTTGTGCAGAGTTTGTGCAGAGAGAAGGAGATGTGGAACAGAGGTGAATAACTCTGGTGAGCTAGAAACCTTTGATTCTAGAGAACTCAGATAAGTCAGTGGCTTTGGGAGCCCTGAATGGAGAGGGAAGTGTTTTCCCACTGTGTGTATTTCTTGCCCGCCAGGTGCAAGCTAGGATTAAAGCTAATGGTCCACCAGTTCTTGGCTTCATTGTTTCATTATTATCTGTCTGAATCAAATGCAAACCTGCATGGGCCGGGTGGCTGTGATGGTGGCCTTGGCTACTGGCTTTTCAGAAGATAAAGACAACATGGACAATCTCCAACAAATTTGTCTGTTGAGTGACAAAAGAGAAATGTGCAAATGACAATATGGTAACGTGGGCCACTGTGACTATCAAAAAAGGGACTTTGAACAGAATAGAGCTAAATGACACTCTCTCTTATTACACTCTGTCCCATTAGATTTTCAGTTCTTTACCAGGATCAAGATCTTCCTGTCCTCATTGAGCTCATTTGCTTTTCCTTTCCCTGGAATGCTCTTTTCTATTTCTATACCTAACTGACTATCAGAGCTCAACTCAGGTATCACTTTGGGACATTTCCTTGAAACCCCTGGTTATGGTGAAGTCACCCTGTTCTGTGCTAGTATTTACTATTTCTGGTAATTATCACAGCCAATATTAATGTTTTGGTTAATATTTAACTACCAGCTCTATTGAGTGGGGGATGCCCCGATTTGTAGTGTTTGCTGATTTCAGTGGTGCACATACTTCCAGCACAGTGAGAGCAAGCTACCATGATGATGTCATTGAACACAGTTACTTGAGAAGAGAAGCACAGTTACAAACCACTATATAGAATTTCCACCATAAAGATGCAAATATGTATTTAAGTAACTTCAAAAGCATAGAAAATAATAAATTTAAAAAATGAGCTTAAAATATTTATGTCTTTAGGTTTTCACATAATTAATTGAAAGTTTCTATAATTTAATTTTTAATATTGACTATATTTAATGACTGCCTTGCAAAATTCTAAAAACTTAGAAGACAGCACTGACAACTGGTAGGAGCTGGCTCCTGTATACTACTGACAATCACATAATTAGGTGTGTAAACAGTTATTTAATGTTTGTCTTCTCCATGAGAATGTAAGCATCTTAAGGCAGGGGTTGTGTTGGCTTTGATCTATCTGTCAGTTTTGGTTGGGACAACAGAAGCCACTTAGGAATTCCAAATAGGGAGCCTTTCATAAAAGAAACTAGAGGCTTACAACACCTTGGAAGGTCATGGAAGTCAATAATTGAGTATAGTTGCCTTGAGGGAACCCATGCAGAAGCTGTCATAGCAGATTTCTCAGTTTTTTGTTTTAGTGGGAACTGCTATTGAGACTCTTAGGGATTCACAAGAACTAGGCTTTTGTTCATGAGTTGGTCTGCAACTGCCAACGGAGATGTCTAAATCCCATGTGGGCACATGTCATTGATGACTCTAACCTGGTGCCATTCTGGGAAGGGCATTCTGAGAATATAGTTTCAGGGTTTTCTTCTACCATGCAGGGCATCTACATAAGGAATCAGAGATTCTACCAAGCTGATGATAAATAAATGATCTCTCTTTTTCGCTAACATATGATTAACACCTAAAATATTCTCTTCTACATAGGAGGTGCTCAGTGCATGTTGGTTGAATGATGGATGGTCAGGTATTGAAAGTATGTAACACAGCCATTATAAAGGGTAACTTAATTTAAAGCAAAGTATCTAGTTGGACTTTCACTCAATTTTTCTGACCTAGTACATACAGCATTCATATAAACAACCTTATGAAATAGTATTCTGAAAGTTAAAGTATAACTTAGTTGCTTGGAATTTAAAACATATTTCTGCTTACAAATGGTAGTGAGATCTCTAGACTAGTCCATACAATCTCATTTCACTCATAATGTTACGATATATAGCACTAATAACATAGCACCTTACCACCTTCTAGAATAGTCTGCAAGAAAATGCACTGCAAATTCCAGTTCTGGTGCTAGATTCATATTTTCTGTTTTTGTAGTTCTGGCAACAAGTATATGAATTCCTCCTCCCTGATTTCTGTTTAGATTTGGAATAACAGGAATAGGAACAGGGTGATGTAGTTTCTGCTTTAGTCATGTCAGGACAAGTTAAATTCTAAGTGTTCAGGTATTAATAGGTAAAAAAGTTATGGATTGGGAAGGGAGTTCCAGAAGCTATAATGGAAGAGTAAATTCTATTTAAGGGTTGTTGCAAGGGTTTTATTTTAGAATTTTCTGTATTATGCTTATTTAAGATCAGAATTTTCATTGCGAAAGAATATAAGCTAGACAGTTAAAATTAAGTTAGATGACTAAGTTACATTAAATTTGCATGAAGATTTTTGTTAATAGATCTTATCAGGTAAGTGAACAATATCTTAGGGTTATTAACTCTGGAAGATTTTAAAGGAATTGTTTTGTAAATTGCTGGTACAGTGAACTAAAAGATACTCTAAAGAATACTAAAAAGTGATTTAAGATTTGGAGGGCAGGTATCATGTCTTATTCATTGCGTATGCATTATGTTTAATAATCATATTTAATAACCAATGAATGTCAAGTGAAATAATGCAAGTTGTCAAAAAAACAAATTTAGAAAAGGAATAATAATCTAATTTAATCCAAGGTGCTCCTTACCGGGCCCCTTGTGATAAGGTGGGGCTGTGCCAACCTCTGGTCAGGGATTTGTTAAGGGACATGATTTGTTAAGGGACATGATTTGTAAAGGGTCAAGATGCTTCTAGTCTGGAGCACTTAATTGCCAGTTTAAGACACTAGAACTTTCTTTTTCCTGTACTGTGTTGGCTGGCTGTGTTCCAGATAGTGACCATTCTGTCAGCCTTAGCCTCATGTGATGGATACGTAGCATAAGTGAGAAATAAATAGTGTGACCATATAATTTTTCATTCAAACCAGATCACTTTTGAGGCTTAGTGAAGCTTTATTAAGAGTTTAGCTGAGACAGTAAGCATAAATCAGAACTATCCTGACCAAACGAGAACATATGGTGACATTGAACTACACCTTTGTCATTTAAACTACTGAGGTTGGGGTAGTTACTGCAGCATAATCTCCCATCCAGACCCATACGTGAATTCAATGTCAGAACTGAAAATTATATTTTCCGTTTTGATTTATTGAGTTTAAATAGGATGAATGTGTTATTTTGATTGCAAGTGACAGAAACTCAACTCAAAGTCATTGAGATAAACACAAAGGAATAGAGCAGCATTTGGAATGCATGAAAGGCCAAGGTTTCCCTGTAGAGGGGCAAACCACGGCCACCAGCAGCTTCTGAATTCTAAGCTTGTATTTATCATCAAGAAGGATGTATTTACAGCTAATCTCTGAATTCAAATCTCAGGCAAGAATTTCTGTTTGGTTCTGTTTTGGAATGGTGTCAATCTCTTAATCAAGCAGCTGAGACCAGGAGGCTAAAATAAATCATTTAGGACTAAGGCAGTATCCCTGGGGACTGCATTGGGATAAGGAGAAGAATAGGAGAATGGGTTGATAGGAAGACAAAACACATATTTACTTCATATGTGTTCATGGATGTGCATAGACACCACTAATTACGCACTTGCTTAGAACTTGTTCTGGAGTTACTGATGGAATTGGAACATTTATATCATTTTCCCCTATATTCTTTTTTGGATAAAATTCTCATGTTTGGAAATACCTGGGTAGAAAAATGATGAGTTGTGGGGCCATGAGACCTAGTAAAGTTAACTGACAAATCTGGTCACTGAACCAGAAATTATGTTCTCCATAGAATTATATTCTAATCAACTGAGCTGAGCTGTGGGAACATAAATGACATAGTGACATTCAAAGTGACTTTATAAAGCAGACCATAAACTTCCACTATCTGCAATTAGCTAACTTAATCCTTTTTTAAATACCCCCTCCCCCAACTGAAGAGTTAGATTATGTCATCTTAAACCTGCCTTCAAAAGTTAGATTGTGGGGTCTATGATCAGGTTGCATACTTCACCACTGGTTTCATGTCCTGTTGTCTTCCTCTTATGTCTCATATTTTCTATGTAAATTTGGGGGGGGGTATAGTAGAAAACCTACTCCCAACATATACTCCTATAACTCTGAAGGTACCTGTGATGAAGGGCTATGTTGTGATGAAAATAATTGCTTTAATTAGCCATTAAACAGGCTTCAGGGTCAACATGACAATAGTTTTCTTTCTGTGTTTGATTTAGTAGAAGCAGTTAATGATTTTGTTTTTATTATCTTTACCCCCTGCTTCAGAATTATTTACTTAGCACATAGAAGGCAACAGATATTTGTTATTATAAAATCAATTTCATGCCTGACTAGACCTTCTCTTCCACCTTTGTCATTACTCTTTGAGCTTTGGGTGTTATCTTAGGCTCATTTATGTATATACAACTAGCTGGCAATGGGCCCTACCAGTAATTTGGGGAATTTGAGTCAGACAGCAACAGGCAGTGCATTTTCATTCTCATTTTCAGAGAATTTCCATATACTCACTTCCTTCCATTTCTAGTGAAATTTCTAATCAGTAGAATAATGTATCTAAAGTAAAAGCAATGTATTATAGTTTTCCCAGTTATTCACATAATGTTAAGAATGGATTCTGTATCCAGAGTAAAAATTTAATCTTTTAAAGGGTTGAAACATACATCCATAAGTTATTGTTTCAGTTAAAAGTGTTCTTTGAAAGCTTTGTTTACTGAAGTTGGGTTCCTGTGTTTTCCCTAGCTTTTATGTAAGACTCAAGGTGACAATCATGGCTTTTCTGAAATGTCAGTAGCTGTGAAATTAATAATATAAATGCCACTAACATTCTCTCTCTTTTTTAGTGGTAGTAGTGGTTCTGAATTAATTCCTAAACATACATAAAATTAGGTCTGCAAGTCTCTTCATGCCTGTTAAATACATCCTTGATATAGCCTTGATAGTGTGGGGAAGAGTGAGTTTGCCTACTTCCTTTCTTGATCTGCTCACTGCTCTCATCCTGCCTTGATAGCATCTACCTGACCTTAGTGCTGGCAAGAGGAGCTTTGCTGCCTCTGTGCATTCACAGGTGTCAGAAATAAATTGCTACCCAGTTGTCTAAGCAGCCCACCATTTTCGCACTGAGGCAGAACTCCTGTCTTTTTCCTTCCTCCAGCCCTATCTTCTGCTCCATGGAGTTGGAGCCATAACACTACCCTGCCTAGTAACCAGCTCGTAATAGGCCATGAGATGCAACTGTCATGCCACTCTCTGATCCCATCGCCTAATATTTCCCACTGTTTAGCTTTGACCTTCAATACTCAACAAACATTTACTGAGCAGGTACCCAAACCTGGCTGGGAATTCTAGCTCAGTACGTTATTAACTGTGTCATGTCCAGCAGGTTGGAAATGTTTCTGAACCTTGATTTCTATATTTAGAAAATGGGACTAATATAAATATTCATCTTATCTACATCCCAGTTGTTGTGAGGACTTAATACTGGAAAGCATGTGAAAGTGTTTTGCATAAGTGGCTGTATAGCAGTTACTTCATTTCCTTGGACGAATAAATCTAGATTTCTGTCGAAAATTAATCTCTGTAATCTTGGTCAGCTCACTTCTCCTAGAAAGTTTTATACTGGTGTTAGAATTGAACATTTGACCTTAGTTATATAGAGGTTATTATGCCTTTAAGTGTATCAGAATCACCTGAGGTGCTTTGTAAAGGTGGATTGCTGGGTCCCATGCCCAGAGTTCTGGTTTTAGGTATGCCTTGGGGCTCAGGACATAGTTTTTCCAGGGTCAGATAACTAGTGCCATTTGGCCAGTGCTGTAGAAGAGGGCTGTTACAGTCGAGGAGAGATGACATATAGGCATTGGAAAATCACCCACGATATAATCATTGGAGAGATTTGGCCATAAATATATGAAAGAAACAATAGATTTGAAGCAATGCATTATGATATATATTCAAGGTTTTTCCACCCTGGAGGAGATTAAGGTCCTACAGAATGGGGAGAAGAGAGGAAAACTGCGGAAGAGTCAAGGTAGATGGGACAACTCTCCATGAAAAGAGGCCCTGTTGGGCAGATAAAATATAATATGCTCACTTTGTTAAAGATGGCACTGCCCACATGGAAGCCCATCACCCAGGTGATATTATTTGCCCTTATGCTTGGGATTGGTATGGGGGAAAGGCTGTAATGTAAGCAGGTCGGGTTGTTATAGCCTAAGGCTTAGTTTTAAGAGTGGGCTTTCCCCCACACCCCTGGCTAATTGGATGATGTGGGGTGGTGCACTCTCATAAGGAATCCCAGTATGTCTCAGATAAGTGACTTTGTATCAGAGACTTCCTTGTTTGTAGATTGGATTAAGGGTTTGGATTTCTACACTATAAAGTGGGACAGACCAGTAGCTTGCTCTCTCAGTTCCTGGGATTAGTATAGAGAGGAGAGCGGAGTAAGTCCACATTGAGGCCAGGAGAAGTAGCCAAGATAGTGGAATGTTGAGGAAGAAGCCAGTCTGTGCAGAGTTTGTGTAGAGAGAAGGAGATGGGAAACAAGAGGTGAATAAGTCTGGTGAGCTAGAAACCTTTGATTCTAGGAAACTCGGATAAGTCAGTAGCTTTGTGAGCACTGAATGTGTGGGTTTTGGAGCCCAGTGTGTGTTTTTGCTTGCCTGCCGGGTGCAAGCTAGAATTAAAGCTGATGGCTCACCAGTTTTTGGCTTCGTTGTTTCATTACCATCTGTTTGAATCTAATGCGAACCTGCATGGGCCAGGCTGCTGTGATGGTGGCCCTGGCTACTGGCTTCACAGGCCCTCTCCCTTTCTCACCTTTAGGTTAAGTCAAAATTCAAGACCCAAACATTTTATTTTTATATGTTTTATTTTTATGTCAATATTTATTTTTATATGATAGCAATTTATATGCAGATTTATATTTTGTGTTCTACTGAACAATATATGATAAGTATTTTCTATGTTGTGATATTCTTCATATTATAATGTCTAAAAAATAAACTGTCAAGTGATTGTGCTCTACTTATATTGCAAGCTGCACTATGTATTATATTGATTGTAGCAAAATTACACAATGAAGAGAAAGGGCTATGGGTTGTATTGGTAAGGGAGGAATTACCTATAAGTCTTTATCTCTCTTTCTACACTTGTTGGACAAACACTTCCAAGAGACCGGGTTTATTCACCTATCTAGTTCTCTGTCCCTGAATCCTATGAACCCTCACTACTGGAAAGGATGAAATGTCCATTTACAGATCCAGTCTTGCCTAGGACAGATTCCATCACGCTTGCCAAAGCCCCTATTTTGACATATTTACATGTCCTCTTTTCCTTTCTGAAATTCCCTTCGTACATCATCCTGCCTGACTGAACACTTCTCTTTGTATTTCCAGTCCCCACACAAGTTCAGCCTACCCAGTCTTCCTTGACTAGCTTAACAGATCTAGCTTTCCTCTGAAGTCTTGGCTGAATTTCTTCCTCTGTTCTTGTCTTATCTCTTGTTTTATAAATTGGCTGGGATCATGGATTGTGTGTTATTTTTCAGAGTTCTTTTTATCTTTCTGGATATTTCTTATCATTTCTGTTATAATGTGGAGCTTCTAATAGGTGCTCAGTAAATACTATCTTCTTGTTGCATAGCTAGCTACTTTAATGCCAAGTCAAAGATTAGAGCTCTTATACTACTAAGTAAGAACTTTTAAAAATGTGTCTTCAGAATGGTGACAGATTTTCAAAATGCCTTGTGATAGAGAGATGGTTAAGTATATTGTATTAATTAAGCACATGCATTCATTAAAATATACTGATGACAATTATATATTAACATGAACATGTTACAAATTCTGTTTTAATTTTTTTTTAAGTGAAAGGAGGGGGAGATAGAGAAACAGACCCCCGCATGTGCCCTGACCAGGATCCACCCAGCAACCCCATCTTGAGCTGAAGCTCTAATCAATTGAGCTATCCTCAGCACCAAGCACAATGTTCAAACCAATCAAGCCACTGGCTGCAGGAAAGGAAGTGGGAGAGAAGAGGGAGTGGGAGGGGGAGATAAGCCAATGGTCACTTCTTTTGTGTGCCCTGAATGGAAATTGAACCTGGGATGTCCATACTCTGGGTTGACACTACCACTGAGCCAACTGGCCAGGGCCAGCTTTAAATGAAGAAAAAATAACATAAAATTATTCTTTTACTACAATTGCAGCTGTGGAAAGACATGATAAAGGTTGGGAAAGAAAGCAAATATGAAAATAGTTATATTTGGGTAACATTAATGGGTGAGTTATTTTCTTTTATTACCAGAATACTACTTTTATGATAACTGAAAAACATACAGTGAGAGTTTGAGCTGTGGTCAGCTATGGAAAAAAGTACTGTTTCTGAGAATAGAAAATGAAATGAGTTATATGGAGAGTTTAAGAACCTTCATTGTGTTAATTAAGTCTGATAGCCTGTGCTTTTAATGTTTACCTTAAATAATAATGAATATTTACTTAATCTAGGAATTACTTTTTTTCTCTACAGGGACAGAGAGAGAGTCAGAGAGGGATAGACAGGGACAGACAGACAGGAACAGAGAGAAATGAGAAGCATCAATCATCAATTTTTCATTGCCTTTGTGACACCATAGTTGTTCATTGATTGCTTGCTCACACATGCCTTGACTGCGGGCCTTCAGCAGGCCAAGCCACACCTACTGGAGCCAGTGAACTTGGGTCCAAGCCAGCGAGCTTTTGCTTAAGCCAGATGGTCCCGCGCTCAAGCTGGCGACCTTGGAGTCTCGAACCCGGGTCTTCCGCATCCCAGTCCGACGCTCTATCCGCTGCACCACCACCTGGTCAGGCACTTAATCTAGGAGTTATTTTAAAGACATGGTTACCATGTCCTAGGAGAGCCATCTTGGAATCCTGGTACTTATATAATAAAATTGAAACCACATTTCAATTTCCCTCCCAAAGTAGAACTGCTAGTAGGATGTCTGGAATTCAAGGCCTATGATAATCTTGATGCCCTAAATTTCTTTTATTCAAAATTCACATATTTTCTGGGGCTCTCATATTTGTTTGTGTGACAAGAAACTGTTTCTGGTATTTGAATCATCATATCCTTTTCCCACATAACAGTGTCCTGTGGGGTTTTCACCAGGGAAGAAAGGGCAGCACACCAAGTGAGATTTTGCTGTGATTATCTCATCATCTCCTTTCATTTTCAGTGCCACTGGCAAAACTCTTTTTAAAAGAAGTTTCAGCAGAATGATTGGCACTTGGTGAGTGGTTGATATTGAATAGGAAAAGCCAAGAGCTAATTTGAAGTCTTTTTGTAATGTTCTTTGTTTAAAAAAAATGAAGAGAAAAATCCAAAATTAGAATACTAAGAACTAAGGCAGTCTTGCACCACACTGTTTTAATTGGCTGTTGCTCATGAGAAGAATCAATAATTTCTTTTGAAGTTTCACATCAACCGCTTAATTTGAATCAAGTCTTATAATTAATCAGTTGTGAATAAAAAAATCAGCTATAATTTTAATCTTTGGTTTTTTAAGTAGCTGCAATAATATAAGTAATAGTTTATCTAACCTTATTCAAAACCTTATAAATTATTTTAGCAGTATTGGGGAGGAACTACAACTTATCAATTTACTCAGGAGTTTCAATAATCACATGTTCAATACTTTCAGAACATGTTTATTGAAATGTTAATGTAATTTTGGGTTATTTGGGTAATTTGGCTGTTTCATTTTAACCATCAATTAGTAAACTCATAATACCTAGTAAATTTCTAACACCATGCCAGGTACCATGGAGGCAGAGAAGTGAGTCAAAAGCAGCATTGAGTATGGATTCTATGTTCAAAGATCTTGTAATAAAAATGTTTCATATATGTCAGGACTGGACATATATTAAACAGGATAACTGACTTTCAAAGTGACTTGTTGACTGATTGCAGGTAAGGTAATTTTGTAAAGTAGGACAGTTTGATTCATCTTGAACTCCTTGGAGGACATGGAACTTAAGTGGAGACTGAAGGCACGGTGTGGTTGAAACTACAATTCTTCACAGAATTGATGAATTTAGCTTCCATTTTGAAAAGAGAACCACCTTTTCTTTGTATTTTTTATGTGTTTTTGCTTCAATGTCTTTTTGGTGTTTTAGACGTTTTTAAAAAAGTTTTAAAGGATTCTTGACCTTTTGATCTTGTTATTGATGGTTTTGAGTATTTTCCATTCTGGCTTGATTTTGTGCACTTTTGGATGGAGTATCTCATATAGATTTCTTTACTGTAGCTTTTCCTTCAGCTTCCTCATCATTAAAATTAACTTTGTCATCCTCCATCTATATCTTCATCATCATGAAATTAATTACATTGTAATTTATAATAATCTAGTTTGGATTAATACCAGTTTAATTTCAGTATTATAAAATAATTTTAACCCTATATAGTTGCATTTTACACCCCTTTCTTGAGGCTGATATTATATATATATCTAAAACACAGGTTTATAATCATTGCATTATTCAGTTGTCTTTTAGATCAGGAGAAATGAAACATCACCAACACAAATACATTTGTGTTATCTTTTATGGTTATTTATGTAGTTTTTTTATAAGCATTTTTTATTTTTTAATGTGTATTTGAGTTACTTTCTAGTGTCCTTCATTGCATCCTGAAGAACTCACCTTAGTATTTCTTTTCTTTTCTTTTTTAGTTTTTTCTTTTCTCTTTTCCTTCTATTTTCTTTTCTTTTTTCCTTCCCTTCCTTTCTTCTCTGCCCTTCCCTTTCCTTTCTTGCCCTTCCCTTCCCCTCCCTTCCCTTCCCTTCCCTTCCTTCTTTTCCCTTCCTTACTTTTCCTTCCCTTTCTTTCTTCCCTTCCCTTCCCTTCCCTTCCCTTTTTTTAGTGAGAAGAGGGGAGATAGAGAGACAGACTCCCACATGCACCCCACCTGGGATCCACCCGACAGCCCCTGTCTGGGGCCGATGCTCAAATTAACCAGGCTATCCACAGTGCCTGCAGCTGACACCTGGACAAACCAAGCTATCCTCAGCACGTGGGGCTGATGCTTGAAGCAATTAAGCCAATGTCTGTGAGAGGGAAAGTGAGAGAGATGGGAGAGAAGGAGGGGAAAGGAAGCAGATGATAATTTCTCATGTGTGCCCTGACTGAACTGATGCTCTATTCACTGAGCCAACTAGCCAGAGCCAATATTCTTGAAGTCAAGATTGCTAATGATCAGTTCTCTTAGTTTTTGTTTATCTACAAATGTCTTTAATTTCTACTTCTTTCTTAAAGGGTAGTTTTACTGGACATAGAATTCTTGTTTCATAGCTGTTTTCCTTTCAATACATTGAATATGTCATCCTACTGCCTTTTGGCCTTCAAGATTTCTGATAAGAAATTGGCTGTTAATCTTATTGTTAATCCCTTGTTCATGATGCAGTGGTTCTCAATACTTTGAAGGGTTTCTTTTCTTTTTGTCTTTTGAATGTTTGGTTATGATGAGACTAGGTTTGACTCTCTTTGCATTTATTGTACTTGGAATTTGTTGAGTTACTTGCATGCATAAATTAATTATTTTTATTAAATTTGAAAAGTTAGGGGAAATTATTTCCTTAAATATTTTTCTGCCTTTGTGTTTCTCTTCTGTACTTTTGGGACATTTCATATGTTAGTATGTCCAGTGGTGTCCCATAGGGCTCTAAGGTCTGGTTCATTTTTTCTTTTCTTTCTTTTTTTTTTTTTTCTAGCTGTTATTCAGACTGGATAATTTCAAATGATCTATCTTCAATTTTGCTGATTTATTCTTTTTTCTACTCAAATGTGATGTTGAGCCCTTTTAATGAATTTTCCATTTAATTTATGGTAGCTTTTAATCTCTAGAATGTCTATTTGGTCTTTTTTATAACTTCTATCACTTTACTTGGTGAGATATTATTCTCATATGTTTCTTTAGTTCTTTATACTTGGTTTTCTTTAGTCTTATGAACATATTTAAAATAGCTGATTTAAAGTCCTTGTAAGTTTGTAGCCTGACCAGGCAGTGGTGCAGTGGATAGAACATTGAACTGGGACGGGGAAGACCCAGGTTTGAGACTCTGAGGTCGCCAGCTTGAGTGCAGGCTCAACTGGTTTGAGCAAGGCTCACCAGCTTGAGCCCAAGGTTGCCAGCTCAAGCAAGGGGTCACTTGATCTGCTGTAGACCCCCGGTAAAGGCACATGAGAAATCAATCAATGAACAACTTAAGGTGCCACAACGAAGAATTGATGCTTCTATCTGTCCCTCAGTCTGACACACACACACACACACACACAAAATAAATAAACAAACAAATAAATAAATAAAAAGTCCTTGTAAGTTTAACATCTGGCCTTCCTCAGGGACAGTTTCTGTTGATTGATTTTTTGGTTTTGTTTTGTATGTATCATATTTTCCTGTTTATTTGCATGTCTTGCAACTTTTTTGTTTTGAAAATTGAACATTTTAAATAATAAATGAGGCAAATTTTGTAACCAGATTCCCTATCCTTTCCCCCTGATTTTATTGTTGTTATTGTTTGTTGTAGTAGTTGTTTGTTTAGTGATTTTTCTGAATGAGTTCTGTAAAGGCTGTATTATTTTTTCATGTGTGACTTCTGAAGTTTCTGCTAAGTTAGTTTAGTTGTGAACAAATTATTAGACAGAGATATTCTTAAATGCTTGGAACCAGTAAGTCTCACAGATTTTACCTAGTTGGTCTGTGTACATGTTAGACATGCCTTCAATACTCAGCTAGGCACTTTACAACTCTGCCTCAGTCTTTGCTTCCTGCTTGCAAAGAGCCTCCAGATCAGCCAGGTGTGGGAGCTTCATGTGTTCTTCCTGAACACACATTTAGCTCTGGCATAAAGTAAAACTCTACACACATTCAACCTTCTAGTTTCCCAGGAATATGCCAGAACTTCTCAAAAGCCTTATGGATATTTCATTCTCCCGTTTTTCCTTTTAGGCTTTTTAGTTAATCTATTATATTTATTATTTTTCCCAGCTATTGTGCACCAACACAGACAGCCACAAAGTTAGACAATTTTCTGTAATTTCTGTTGACACTTTCAAGTGAAAGAGATTGGGGGGAATTTCTTTTTTCTCTACTGGCTAAGCTTTGAGGTATGTCAAATAAAAAAGCCAGACTTTTAAGTGGGGCTTTCCAGGCAGGCGCCACCCAGGTCAATAATGACAATTCTTTGGGATGTCAAAATGCTACATAGTTCTTAAAGAAATACTCCTCAGGTTCTTGCAGGCATTTGGTTAATTTTCAAAGTTATAAGTAAGTTTTGCGGGGTTTTATTTTGCCAGTTTTCTTATTGCTTTTATGGACAAGATAATTTTCAGAGGACCTTACTCTGCCATTTTTGCTGATGTCACTCTCTTATGTATTTTTATAGATTTTTCTAGGTATTGTTATTGTCTGGGAAATTTAAGATAAATTTTAACAAGTTATTTGAAATCTTGGTGGGGAAATTTTGCTTTTGTCCTTTAAAATTATATTGACTAAAACATCACACTGTTGGGAGTAGTAGTCTATTGTACTTTGAAATGTCAAATTTGGATTCACATTTAACATTTAAAAATTTAATTCTTATTGTTTACAAGCAAATATGTTTTATTAACATTCAAATAAAATAATTTAACTAATAATTATTTAGTGATTAATATGGCTATTTACTGTTCTAAGCACTTTACAAATATTGATGTCTTTAGTTCCCACATTACTGTAAGGAAAGCCCCATTATTAACGTTATTTTACAATGAGGAAAAAAACGTCACAGGTAGGTTAAAAATCTTGCCAGAGTTCATATAAATAGTGAATGGCAGAAACAGAACTCAGAGTTTTTGCCTTTGATCATTATGCTACGCTTCCTCTCCAAATAGTTACATTAATGATTATATTCAATTTATTTATTCTAATATTTATTGAGCATATAGCACATCCTAGGTACAGTAGATATTAGAGTAAGATAGATATGGCCTCTACTGTTATGAAGCTTATAATTGAGGGGCAGGGAAATATAAACATTAAAGAAATAACCACACAAATTATAAGTGATACAGCGGGTAAGTTTTAGGGTGTCATGAGAATACCCTGACAGTGTAACAAAGAAAATTTAATCTTCTGGAAGGGTCCGAAAACACTTGTTTCAGAAAATAAGTTGCCCTGTTGAGAACTAAAAGCTCAGGGGGGTATGTCCAGACCCCACCTTAGCCTTTCTGCCAGTGGTCCTGCTTCTTCTGGTTGGCTGCTGATCTGCTTTCTTCCCTTGCTATGCTGCCCATTCTTCTTTCCTGCATTCTTTATCTCATAACTGCTCGCTCTTTTGTCTTTTGAACATCACATGAAAATGTATTCAGTCAGTCTGTCTCATTCATTCTGTGTTGGGCATAATTTGGCAGTAGTTGGAAATTCCCAACAGTACCTGCAGTTGTTTGGTGCTTAGGGATTTCTTCTCAGTGTCCCCTCATAGAACTATATTTTCTGTGCTACTTTAATTTTATTTTGAAAAAATTATTAATATTTTACTTTTATTGGTGATAGAATACATTTAGGAAAATGGTCAAACTGTATAAAAATGGCAGGGAATCATAACTCCTTAAGAAGTGAATTTTTGCTCTTGTGGCTTTAGTTGTATGTGGTCATAGCTTCTGGATTTGTCAATTCTTTGCCCCAGTACCCTCAATCAGTAGCTTGGCAACATATTACCCTGGCAGGTTCTTATTGTCTGTCAACACAAAGCTTGTTTTGTGCACAGTATTATCCTGGATGGTTCTGCAAAAGTGATGTGTCAGTGAAATCTTCTTTTTTGACATGTTTCTTACCTGGTGGTTAATGGCTGTGATGAATTTTTTTTTTTTCTTCAAGAAATGAACCATTTTTTCTTCGCCCTATATTCCAGTCTTTGATGATATATTTGCCAAAAAAAGTCAATGAAACCTTTTCTTCTGTCCATTTAAAAATACCAACCATTTCTCCATTGTAAGTTTATTATTTTTATTGGTGAAGTAATGTATAACTGCAGTCTATCAGGATTTATACTGTAAACTGATTGATTGATTACTTTCAACACAAGAGACTTAGAATAGAGAAAGAAGAGATGACAAATTTAGGATGCGTTCCATTCAACAACAAATGAAATAGCAAAGTAAATTTTCACTAAATTGTTTGAACAATCAGAGTTGTGAGAGAGTATATGTTTTGTAATCAATATAAAATGGATTATGTTTTTGTCTGTCTTATATCACATAACACAAACACCTGCTGGTTGTATTTTTGTTGGAGAGTAATCTCCAGAGGATAGGTTTAATATAATCTGTCTTAAAAGAAGCTTTGTGGTTTAAGCAAAATTTATGCTGGTGTACTTCAATTCAGTAGTCATTTTCTACAACAGCAGTTAACACGGGTGGAAAAAAGTAGGTTTACAGTTGTGAATATACAACACAGTTTATTCTTGTATTATTATTTATAAATAATGGTATTATTTATTATCATTAACCTACTTTTGCCCACCCCTGTATTGAGGTAAAATAAGAGATCTACATGAGTAATATTCCAGAGAGACAAACCTCACATATTTAGAGACTATATTTTTATTAAAAAAATGATATTTGCAATATAACATTCAAATCAAAATTACCAGGAGACCTGCTCTGAATTGCACATGTTGGTTTCTGATAGTGCTGCCTCTCCTTAAGGACAGCTCTGTTTAGCATGCTCTAGTGTAGCAACAAGAATTTATGTCTTTAAGGATGGTTATTGCTTTCAGCTCTGTTAAGAAAATCAGCCAATTTGTCAAAAATCTGAGTATTGCAGTGGCGAGGAATAAAAACAAATGTGCATGCTTTTAGTCAGCATCAATAGAAAAAAAATAAGTAAAATCGGGGTAAGAGTAATTTAGAGAGTTCTGAGAAGAAAGACCAATAGCAATATCACTCGAGCCCTACCACTGAATCTGAGGGTCATTGGGAATTTTTTTGTCTTGATGGCTTTAAAAACAGCATCATATCACCAGTCTGAATTGTTTAAATTGCCTACACTGAGAAGAATTTACTAGATGTCATAAAATTACTGGAATTATTTTTGGACTGAGGCCTGCATTTATATCTGGTTCTGGTAGTAGTTTTATAATCATAGTAGTTATAAGCACATTTCCAAAAATAGAAAGCTAGAAAGTTATATTGGATTCTGTTAAAGGTTATTTATTTATTTATTTTGGTGGTTTAATAAATGAAATTTATTGTTTTATTTTTTATTTACTGAATTTATTAGAGTGGCCTTGGTTAATAAAATTAATAGGTTTCAAGTGTACATTCTATAATACATAATCTACATATCATGTTATACATTGTATTACTACGTATTATACATATGTGATGTACGTTTTATAATACATTACAATACAATATATTGTATTGTGTGTTCACCACTCAAAGTCAACGCTCTTTCCCTCACCATTTATTTCCCCCTTATCTTCTTCTACCTCCCTCAACTCCATTCCCTCTGGTAATCACCATTCTGTTGTCTGTGTCTATGAGTTGTGGTGGGTTTTTTTGCTTAATCCTTTCACCTTTTTCACCCAGCCCCCCCCCCAATCACCTTCCCCTTTGACAGTTGTCAATCTGTTCTTTGAATCTATGAGTTGTTTTGTTCTATTTTTTTGTTAGTTAATTTTGTTCATTACATGCCATATATAAGTGAAATCATATGGTACTTGTTTTTTTCTGACAGGTTTATTTCACTTAGCATAATAATCTATAGGTCTATCCATGCAGTTGTCAAGGGTAAGATGTCCTTCTTTTTTACAGCCAAGCAGTATTCCATTGTGTAAATGTAGTACAACTTTTTTATCCACTCATCTACTGATGGGCAACTGGACTGCTTCCAAATCTTGGCTATTGTAAACAATGCTGCAGTGTATATAGGGGTGCATATATGCTTTCAAATTAGTGGAATTTAATATGAACTGGTCACAAAATGTTAGACCAACACAGCACCCTGGGGACAGTGAGGCAATCTCAGGATTGGAAAATGAAGGAAACCATTAAACTAGAGGCAATGTTACCAGAACCTTGGAGCCGGAGCCCACCGTGATTAGGAACTTTGAAAGATGGCTATTTCTAAGGGTAGGTAGGTAGGACCTGGAATTATTATGGAGGCTGCCTGACAGGAGCTAAGATCATGGTTTGAAGTGCTGACTGTTGGTGGCTAGAGCCTGCAGAGACACAGCCATTGCCAGAGACTCTGCCAAAGCAAAGGGGGCAAGGTGAAAAATGATCTAACTTCTTTTCTTCCCTCTTCCACTCTGCCTGCATTGCTTCCAATGGGCTAAACATTGTCTTCTGACAAGAAAGACCTGGACATGTAGTTGGCAGGCTTACTGTGATAGAGAGTGGACCAGGAAAGGGTAAAAACGTATCTTGGAGCAAAGAGGAATAAAATGATTTGCTACACATAAAACATCTAGCGTTGTGCACTAAGGATGGACCTCTATCTCCTTGTGATACAATTACTGTACTCCAGGACACCTGATTAAGCATTAGAGGATCGTCCTTACCAAGCCGGTTCAGAAATGTTTCGGCCTGGATATGGTAACTGCCAACCCCAAGCTAAGGGCATGGAATGGGGTTGGCTTTGCATGTGTACCCTATTCATAGTAATCATCATCTCCATCATCATCTACCATCACCATCATCTACTATGCTTTATAAAGTGCCTGTATATCACATATTTAACCTTCAAAACAACTCAATCAATTATATGATGAAATGGATGATAAAATTGAGGCACAGAATGATTAAGTAAGTTGCCCAAAGTCAAACAGTTAATAGTTGGCTAACTCAAGTTTGAATTGCAGTCTGACTGTAAGTTTAGGCCTTTCATTTGATAACATTTGTCTGCTTTACCAGTGTACCCAGTAATTCTTGGGTTTAAAAATTTTCCCAGGATATTTCGTCTTTTTCTTCTAACAGTCAGTTGCTATTATTTTCCCTTATTTCTACACAAGAATACTGAGGTCTAGTGAGGTCAAATGACTGCCCATTATTTAGAGCTGTGAGTTATTTTGAAATTTTCTCCATAATGTAGTAATTCATTTATATTTTGTATATCTGTTTATTAACCTCATTATTCAATCAGTGCTACAGGTTTATTTAGAAGATTAAATAAGAAGATTTTAATAAGAATGTTCCAGTGGGTCTACTTGAGGGTAGAGCTGGACTTAGGATCTCTTGTTGTGATAATAGATATGTGAAGTTCTAAAATTCTGTGATCGTTGGAAAAATCATTCATTTTAAGAACATTTATGAATTTTTGAATGGTTAGCCTCTGCAGTACTTTAATCTCCTAATTCTTTTCAGTAACTATGTTAAACTTTTCAAAATGCCTCCTAAGTGTTTACTTTGGTGTGCAAAATGAGCCTGGGAATAAGACATGTCATGAGACTTCACCCTTGGTCAATCATGCATAGGTGTGGGAGAGTCTGAAGAGGGGTGGAAGTAGGAGGTGAGTCTTCTAGAGTCAGCATCCCACCAGAGACAGAGGTCAGTGGTCAGGAAGTACAGTCAAATTCAGGTGGCCAGAGGAAGTCCAGCTGGATGTGCTTTGGCAGACGCACAAACTAATGACTAATGATGGGTGAGGTCAATATCCAAGAGGCCGAGAGATAGTAAAGTAGGTGAAGATCAGAGATATTTCAGGAGCCACATCCATGCCTGCTGAACCACAGGGCAGAGAGGAAAGCTTGATGTACTCAGTTAACCACTGAGGAATGCGTGGGGTTAGTAGAATGAACCAGTTTACCCAAGGTTGTTCTGCCCTATGCAATGGGTGCCAGGAATTGAAACTACATTACAGTATTTGAGTATAATATAATGTTTAGTAACTTCTCTACTTCTTATTGCCAAAATTAGGGTGTTCTATGTGTGTTAAAGAATATTTGAATTTTCACGTGAATTTTTAATGAGAAACATGAGATCTTTTGTTTTGAAGATTCACTTTCTCATAACACATTTGATTTGAATACAAGTTTGTGAAACAGTGTTCTTGTTAGGATCATGAAAGTAAAGCTGCATATTTGCTCACTCAGGTTGCTTTCCTTGCAAGCGGAGTGTTAGAATTCAGGGTTTACACAGAAAGCTGTTGTGAGCATGAATTTTTAAAATGTGTTATTGTTTAACGCAAAATTGCAAGTAAGGAACACATTTCTGGTTACCTGAGAGCATCACTGTTGGCTGGAAAAATCCATTCACTCTACAGTCGTTCCTGGTTCTATAAATCAGTGATAGATAACCTGGCTCAGCATCTCTTGAATGTTCTTCTTCACTGTGCTCCAAGAATCTGCTGTCCTAGACTCACCATTTACTTCTTATGTTTCAAAAAGATGTTAGTGATGCAAGAGTGAGTTTATTTTTTCTTGACAAAAAAGGCAAACAAATGTTTGATCTATCAAACTACATATAAAGTTTATGTATTCATTATTTATCTTTCCACTTTTAAGTAATAAAGCATTCTTTATTACTCATCTGGATAAAATTATTATTCTTTTTGCATAGTAACACTGTAAAAGGCTGCTAAATAAGTCCTTTTTACTTCTTCATATACCTGGACAGGGCAGAGGCTGTTATTTTATGTCTCCACAAGCTTGTTTTTATTGTAGTTGAGGTTTTTCCCTCACTTTTGAAATTTTTTATGTAGTATTTTTATTTACAAATATGTGTAGCTTGATAATAACAGGGACACCTGTGAGCACACTCTTAATTATGAACTAGAATCTTGTTCTTTAAAACTCCATCTCTGAACCTTTTCTACCCTATGTCCTAAATTGCTTTTTAATTTATGCTTTTATCACAAAGTCTGTATCTCTAAACACTACATGATTCAGTTTCATTTTTTGTAATCTCAAAATGCGTATTGATGTATATAATTTTCTATGGTTTACAAAAGACAAGCTTATGTTTCTAAGAAATTTCTAAGATTTGCTTCTTATAGAGCCATGCTGTTTAAACTTCATTATGTACATGTCACCTTGGGAACTTGTTAAAATCTGGATTCTGATTCAGTGCATCCACAGTGGGACCTGTAGCTATGCATTTCTAATGGGCTCCTAGGTCTTGTTCATCTTGCTGTGTCATACTTTAACTTGCAGAGTTAGAAGGTACAGGTTATTTACTATAATAGATGTTGCCTTACTTACTTACTTCCTCACTTTATTTGTTTATTTTTTCTTTTTTAAGTGAGAAGAGGGGAGATATTGAGATAGACTCCTGCATGTGCCCCTACCAAAATCCACCCGGCAGTCCTATCCAGGGCTGATGCTTTGCCCATCTAGGGTCATGCTCACAACAGAGCTATTTTTAGCACCTGAGGCAGTGGTTCCACAGAACCATCCTCAGTGCCCAGGACCAATGAGCTCAAATCAATTGAGCCATGGCTACAGGAGGGGAAGAGAGAGAGAAAAAAAAAAACTTGAGGGGGAGGTGTGGAAAAGCAATCGTCACTTCTCCTGTGTGCCTGGGAATCGAACCTGGGACATCCACACACCAGGCCAGTGCTCTACCACTGAGCCAACCAGCCAAGGCAATAGTGCCTTACATTAAAATAAACAGTTTAAGTTCAGACATGCCTTCCTGAAAACAAGCGTTTTACATTTATTTCTTCTGTCAAAGCTTAGTGACAAGATGTTGTTTGTGAAAAGAATTATGAGGCTGGCTTCCTTTGCCCTAAGAGCAACGTCCTTGTCTATAAAACCACCTTGGTAATATTAAACCAAGTTTTCCCTGGTAGATGCTTGGTTGGGTATTTTCTATCACAATTCCTGTGGAGAGAAACTGTATTTTTTGTTGTTGTTGTTTTGAGACTGGGAATTTTAGACAATATTAATGTATCTTGACTATATCTTGACATCTTAGGTGGTAGGAGTTAATGTATATGTTTACTTGTTAGCCTTGAAGTTCATCACTTCATGAACCTTTGGCTTTGGTAAGGTTCTAATAGTATAATATACCTATGAGGAAAGACCAGGAAGCTGCATACCAGAAGTTTGAGCATGTCTTCATTGTGATTCAACTGAAAGATCTACAACTCTTATATGTGGATGACTTATCATCCTTGTAGTTTGCAGCACATACATTTCAAGTCACAGCTGACACTTCTGATCCTCCTAAAGATATAATATTTAGCAATAATTTTACTTTCAGAGAAAGTGGTATGTACTTGTTACTTAGTACTATTTTCCCTACTTCTGAATTCACAGTGTTCAACTATGAAACAACTATCAGCTTTCACTTTAAGAGGAGATATTTAGTCTTTGAGAAAATAAAAAATATGGCACATATTACCTGTTTTAAATAAAATGTCAGAGAATAGAAATTGGGCTTTTCAGTTCAAATAAGTGTCTTAGAGAAATTGATGTTCTGAGGAACATCATGAATTACTTAACACAATATTTACAAGTACTTTAAATTGTGATAGATGTGTTGTGGATGTGAGAGCCTAGATTGTTTGGAGATAGAAGAGTTGAAGTTTAATTAAAGGACAAGGTATCTTTGCCTTGTAAATTACAGAAACATCTCAAATCAATGCTAGAAGGGAAATTTCTGCCCTCATATGACTGTCAAATTCTTATGGTTCTCTAGCTTCAGGCAAGGATAGATCCAGGGTTTAATCAAGTTATTAACTCCTCTCTTTCTGCAGTTCAGTTCTGTTTTCCTTGGAGTTGGCTTCATTTTCCCCAGGAAGTGTCCAAGTTGGCCACTTATAGCTTGAGGATGACATTATCTGATAAGTGGCAATCTCAGAGAGCAGAATGAGCTGCCTTCTGGGTACCTTAACCAGTTGATTCTCTCCTTATCTATCCTTTATTTTAACCTCATTCTTCTTTAACTATTTAACTCTTAATTATTTAACCCGTAAATTGCTTCATTGAGAAATGATACATTTCTTTCTTTAATTATTGAAATTTCTAAGTCTGTTTGTGTGTGTGTGTGTACAGGTAGGTTTTGTTGATGTAGCCATTTAAAATAGTATTATATAATATTTAACATATAAAAATGTTCACAATGCATTAAGTCAAAAGGCAGATCTCCAAATAGCTATAGGCTATGATGTCTTTTAAAACACATATGGATAGAATATCTAGATCTATAGGCATTGTGATATATAGATTAGATAACAGCAGAGATATCCAGTAGGATATAATCTGAAGAGTTAACATTGATTATAGCAAAGTAAGTGTTAATTCCAAAAATTTAGCTTAGTATGCTTTGTCTCTTTTGTTGGGCAATTTGTACTCCTCAGAAAAGGCCTCTTCACTCTCCTGATGTAAGATATGCTCATATATGCTTGATTGGCTTTATTGCCTTGGGAATAAAGAGAGAGAGCAAAATAAGTGGAAAGCAAAATGTAGATTTTTTAAGACTGGCTTTATCAGCTTTCACTTAATACTCCTGATTTCAGGATGGAATAAATACCTGCCCTTAACTATGACTGAGGAGAGATGGTGTATAAGCGCGCGCGTACGTGTGTGTGTGTGTGTGTGTGTGTGTGTGTGTGTGTTTGAGAGAGTGGCGGGGGGGAGAGAGAAAGGGAGTGGAGGGGAGAAGTCACCAGGCTGAGCTGTGTAAAGCTGGAAAAGATATGATCTGAGACAGAAAGTGAATTTCCCAGCTCCCATGTCATCACCATCAGGGAAGAGCTTCTCTCTGAGGACTTCAGAATACAAAGAGATCTTGTTGCTAAGGCACAACATAGTAGAAACTGACTCTAACAGTCATAATTCCTAATCCCCAATGCTTTCTCATAAAAGTAAATCAGATGAGCTTCTATATAACACCCTACAAGTCCCTGTCCAATTCCTAATTAAAAATCTAAATGAATCTTTTTTATTAAGCTGTACTTCCCAATGTTTAATATCTATGAAATAAATCTGAGTTTCCTCATTTTAAGTAGTCTCAATCATAAAAGTATACAAGAAAAATCTTATGTAGTACCTTGAAATATTTTTACATTTGGCTATTTTAAGATTTTTAAGGATTATTATCTCTGCAGAGATAATTTAAGGTATTTAAAGAGCATTACTCACATAGAGCTGGATATGCCATTATTTGATATTGAACTGTACTGATATAGCAAGTAATTTAGCAAAAATTTCAAAATGGAATAATACCTAATGTGACATTTAAAGTAACATTGGGGATTTATTTTATTTTATATTTTAGAGAATTTAGGAATTAGGGCTGAAAGTTATAATAGTTTTTATCCTCATTTATAAAAGCATGAGTATTTTTATGCCCCTTTCTAATTTAATTCTACTTGCCAGTTATTGATAACATATAATGGCAATAGTCAACAGGTATTGGGTGTTGTATTAGTCTTACTTCTTATTAGCTCTTATTTCTTCCCTCCCCCTCTTCTTTATTCTTTAATTCTTTACTTTCTTAGTGAAAATACCGACTAATATTTATTTAATGTTTACTAGGTGCTAAGCTCCATTTAAATCCTTTGCATACACTATACTATTTAATTCTTATAGTAGTCCTATGAGGAATGATTGTTATCTTCATTTTTCAGATGTTGAGGTTGAACCTTCAAAGTGTAAGCAATTAGAAAGTTCCAAGCTTCCATTGCTATACTGCAGAGGTTCTCAAAATGTTGTCCCTGGACCAGCAGCAACAGCATCCCTTGTGAACTTGTTAAAATGCAAATTGGTAGGCATCACCCCAGATTTTAAAAAATGAGAAACTTTGGTGGTATGGGGCCTGCCAATGTATTTTAACAAGTTCTTCAAGTGATTTTGATATCATGTTTAAGTTTGAGAACTATTGATTACACTCTTCTCTAAACTTGATCTGAAAATTATATTTTATACTGTTGATTTTTTCCTTTGATATAAATATATACATATGAATTTGTTCTTATAGGAAGTTTTTATTTTTATTTTGCCTCTTAATAAATTGCTGAAAATTCTTGGGTTTAAATAGATTTCCTGTAATTTATTCTGGTGATTTTTTTTTTTTAATTTGCACTTTGGACTAAATTACTGAAAACATTGACAGTTGGAATCTAGCAATGCAGTAGTATAAGGACGATTGGATATCCAGAAAACTATTAATATACTGTGTTTACTGCATCAGCTAACTAAATGTGAAAAGTCATACTTTCACTGAAAAGGTTTTTGACAAACTTAGCAGTCATCTCTAATAGAAAAACAAAACAAAATTCAAAATGGGAATAAAAGGAAAATACTTGAGTATGATAAATACCATTCATTAAGATCAATAGCAAACATGATGCTACTAGTAAACACTAAAGCGACATCCACCAAAATCAGGAAAGAGAAAAGAATGTCTTCTATCACTGTTATTTTTAACATTGTTTTAAATGTTGAAGTAAATGTAAAAAGTTAAGAGAGTAAAACAAGAAATCTTAAAAAGTAAGATATTTTTCTTTCTGAATTTGCTTTTTCTACACCTAGCAACCCCAAAGTATGTTAGTAAAAATGACTGGAATTGATGAAGAAAATTTTTTTTAAGTGATAGGAGGAGAGATAGACTGCTGCATGCACACTGACTGTTATCCACCCGGCAACCACTGTCAATGGCCTGTGGTCGGACTGAGACCCACTGGCTGCGAGAGGGAAAGAAAGAGAGAAGGGGGAGAGGGTAGAAAAGAGAAGCAGAGGGTCATTTCTCATGTGTGCTTTGACCAGGGATTGAATCTGGGATGTCTGCACTCTGGGAGTGAGCCAGGGCCTGAAAAAGGAACTTTGTAAAAACCCTGGTTATAAGAAAAATATTTTTAAAAAATTTATAGTAATAATCACTTTAAAATGGAAATTAAAAATTTTTTCACTTTAACCTGGAAACCTGAGATTGCCATAGGAATAGCCTCAGTCATAGGAATGACAAAAATGTAAAATACTTAGGTATGATTTTTAACAAGAAAATCACAAAACCCATAGAATAAAAGTACAAAGTAGTATTGAAGGATATAAAATAAGACATAGTCAAAGAAAAGGACTAATAATCTATTCATAATATATAAATGATGCAATTTTATTTAAAATCTCAAGTTTTTTAAAAATTTAATAAAAATATTCAAGGTTAGCAAAAATGAATATCTGAGAAAAATTAAAATGTGAAAAATAATAATGAAGACATTATTTTTACCAAATACCAAAATACACTGTAAAACAACTACAATAACAACAATATCTCTACTGTATGTGGGCCCTATGAGGGCCCTATGTGTTTCATTCACTATTATATCCCCAGGACTTAGAATAGTCTCTGGCATATAGTAGATGCCTGATCAATATCTGTTAAATGAATATATGGTCATGACACAAGAATTAGAGCTAGCTGCTGTCAGCATTAGTCTTTAGTGTTGCTGACAAGGGTTGGTGGTTGGGTGAGTTCTAAAGAGACATACCTGACTTCTAGTATCCCTAGTGAATTCCATGTTTGAAATATGATAAGAAATGTTGTCTTTTTGAGCATGGGCTAGAGAATAAGGAAAATATGTGTTGGATGATGTCAGAGTAATGGCAGCATGAGAGATACTCCTGATCTCTCCCCTTGAAATTTCAACAAATGGAATAACTATAATGAAGTGAAGGAACCCCAGTTGAGCTCGCAGGCATGCCTGAAAGAATTATACACTGAATAGACTGAAAGTGGAACAGGGTGAAAAGGGGGATGGAAAATAAAATGCATTCACAATGGGCTTTGGAAAAGAGAGGAGACAAATGTGGAGTGAGTGGGTTTTTGTTTCTCTGCTGGACTATGGGGAGGAGGGAAGCTTGGGCTCTCTGTATTTTGTCTGAGGAGTACAGAGAGGGAAACTCAGAGTGACTGTGTCTCCTTCTGCTAGGAGAAGTGGTGAGATAGAGGAGTAGAGGGGAGATAAACTGAAGCAGCCATAGTGTGGGGTCATGGCCAGTGTTCCTGTGATCTACCTGCAGCTTGCGGAGACACAAAAAGCTAAAGTGCATTCTCCCAGCCACCCCAGATCCCACCTCCCTCACCTTGTGGTACTTATAGTGGCAGAGACAAACCCCACAGCTGGCTCTCCAGAGCCACTTTCTCCTGAAGGATAGAGGTACTCCACATCTGATCCCCTGATCTGTTGACATGAGGGAAGGAACACCTGGAAACCTGAGATGGCCATTACTAGAGCCGTAAAGCTGGAAACCTGAAGCTGTAAAGCTGAAGCTGTAAAGCCATCACAACATTCCCCACTCGGCAATGCAACTCCAGCTCTGCCTACATGATAGCAACAGCAACATCTCAGTAGAGGACAGCCCGGAAACTTCAAAAGCTAAAAGTTGTAATACATCAACACCTACTGGAAGAAACTGAAATTTATTTTTCTTTCTTTCCCTTCTTATTGTTTCTTTCTCCTTTGAATTTTATTTTTTCTAATTTATATATATATAACATATATTTTTATGGGTATTTTGTTTTTGAGTTTATTTGCTTTCAATCTTTTTTTCTATGATTTTTCTTCTTTACTTGTCACAACATTTTAAATTTTTATATTTTTATTGTATTTTTTAATTTTAATTTTTTATTTTTTAGTTGTTTTTCTTCGTTAGGGTTCTTTTCTTTTCTTTGTTAGGGTTCTTAACAATACCACTCTCAAATGCCATCAAGGAAGAAGAAATTGAATATCATGGCTACACAAGACAGAGATATAGTTCAGAAAGAAAATCTCCAGAAAAAAATCTCAACAACATGAAAACCTTGAAGTTAAATGATAGAGAATTCAAAATTAAAGTTCTGAAAATACTCAACGAGATTTGAGAAGACTCCAGTAGGCAACTTAATGAGCTCAGAATACAAATTAATAAACAAAACAAATACCATGCCAAGGAGATCGAAACTTTAAAAACAGAGATGAAGAACTCAATACATGAATTGATGACTGAGGTAGCAAGTTTAGCTATTAGAACAAGTCAGATAGAGGAAAGAGTCAGTGGCATTGAAGACAGGCAACTGGAGATGCTACGGAGAGAAGAGGAGAGAGAGACTCACAAATTACAAAAACTGAGAGAGGTCTGCAAGAATTGTCTGACTCCATCAGAAAAGCAATATAAGAATAATTAGTCTATCAGAAGGAGAAGAGAAAGAAAAGGGAATGAAGAGCCTATTCAAACAAATGATTAATATCAGTTTCCCAAGTCTATGAAAAAAGAGCCTTAAATCTAAGAAGCAAACAGAATGCTGAGTAACAGACCTACTCCAAGGCACATAGTAATAAAATTGTCAAAAATCAATGAAAAAGAAAGAATCCTCAAGGTAGCTAGGAAAAAGAAGGCCATAACATGAAGGAAAGCCCATTTGGTTATCATCAGACTGCTCAGCAAAAACACTACAAGCCAGAGGAGAGTGGACCCAAACATTCAAAGTATTGAAAGAGAAGAATTACCAGCCAAAAATACTATATCTATTAAAGTTATCTTTCAAATATGAAGGAGAAACAAAAACTTTTGGAGATATACATAAGCTGAGGTAATTCATCATTAGAAAAACCCCATGGCAGGAAATACTCAGGGGGGTTATTTGACCAGACACAAAGAACAAAACAAATCAAAACTAAAAGTAAATGCTCCAATAAAAATAAGGATAATCTCTGACAACAGTAACATAAAGGGGGGAAGATAAAGATCTGCAGTAGCAAAGGAGGATAGAGTGCACAAGCACTCATAAGACAAAGGACTCTTGTATGTATGAACATTTTTCTCTTAATAGTCTAATGGTAACCACCCACAAAAAAGCCACTAATGAAACACACAGCTTAACAAAGAAGAATAAGGGAAAAGAAGTATGGAATACTACCAAGCAATTTCAACAGACAAAAACAAAAAAGAGAGAACCAAACAGGACACAGAGTTACCAGAAAACAGAACATAAAATGGCTATAGGAAATCCTCCAAGTGTCAATAATTACCCTAAATGTAAATGGACTGAACTCACCAACAAAGGGGCATAGAGTAGCAGTGTGGATTGAAAAGCAAAACCCAACCATATGCTGACATCAAGAGACACGTCTAAGCTGCAAGGACAAAAATAGACTTAGAATGAAATGTTGGAAAATGAATCTCCAATCAAATAATATCCTAAAGAAAACAGGTGTAACCATACTCATATCTGACAATGCTGACTTCAGGACAACAAAGGTAACCAGAGACAAAGATGGACATTTCTTAATGATAAAGGGAACATTGTATCAAGAAAACATAACACTTCTTAATATATATGTACTGAACCAGGGAGCACCAAAACATATAAGACCTCTACTAACTGATCTAAAATAGAAGCAGACAAAAACACAATCTTAAAAAAAAACAAAAAAACACAATCTTAGTTGGAGTTTTCAACACACCATTGACAGCTTTAAATAGGTCATCTGAACAGAAATATATATATATGTGTGTGTGTGTGTGTGTGTGTGTGTGTGTGTGTGTGTGTGTGTGTGTGTGTTAAATAAATATAGGCCTTAAACAACATTCTGGACCAAATAGACATAATAGAGAATCATAGAACATTTATCTCCAAACATCAGATTACATGTTCTTCTCCAGTGCACATGGAACATTCTCAAGGCAAGGCTATACGTAGGGCCAGAAAACTAACATCAACAAATTCAGGAAGATTAAAATTATACTGAGCATATTTTTTATCATAAGCCTTTGAAATTAGAATCCAGCTGTAAAATGGAAGCAAAGAAACACACAAAAGTATGGAAATTAAACAACATACTCTTAAAAAATTACTGGGTCAAAGAAGAAATAAAAGCAGAGATCAAAAAATATATGCAGAAACACCAAAATGACAACATGACATGTCAAGATTTCTGGGATTCAGCAAAAGCAGTAATAAGAGAGAAATTTATATTATTACAGGCGTACATCAAGAAACAAGAGAGATACCCAAGTAAACAATCTAAGGAACTAGAAAAGGAAGAACAAAGGCAACCCAAAGTTAGCATACGGAAGGAAATAGTAAAAATTAGAGTAGAACTAAATGAAATAGACAACAAAAAACTAGGGAAAAAATTAATACAACAAAGAGCCGGTTCTTTGAAAAGATCAATAAAATCAACAAATCTCTGGCTAGACTCACTACGGAAAAAGGAGGAAGGGCTTATATAAACAAAATTCGAACCAAAAGAGGAAAAATCACCACAGACATCATAGATATAGAAAGAATCATAGTAGAATATTATGAAAGATTATATACCACCAATTCAACAACCTAGAGGAAATGGATAAATTCCTAGAACTATACACTCTTCCTTGACTGAGTCAAGAAGAAGTGAAAAACCTAAATAGAACTATACGCAGGGAGGAAATTGAAACAATTATCAAAAGCCACCCCAGAAACAAAAGTCCAGAACTAGCTGGCTACACTAGCAAATTCTACAAAACATTCAAAGATTTGGTACCTGTCCTTTCAAAGTCTTCTAAAAAGTAGAAGAAGAATCAATACTGCCCCAAAACATTTTATGAGGCCAACATAATCCTCATACCAAAACCTGGCAGGGACAACATCTCTAATGAATACAGATGCAAAAATCCTAAACAAAGTACTAGCAAATTGAATACAACAGCACATTAAAAGAGTAATACATCACAACCAAGTGAGATTCATTCCAGGAGCACAGAGATCATTCAACATATAGAAATTGATCAACATAATACACCACATCAACAAAACAAAGAAAGAAAATCATATGATTCTAGGAATAGATGCAGGAAAGGAATATGATAAGATACAACATCTCTTTATGTTTAAAACACTCCATAAAATTGGAATAGAAAGAAAGTACGTCAACATAATAAAAGCTATATATGACCAACTGTCAGCTAATATCATACTATAAATGGTGAAAAAATGAAGGCTTTTTCTCTTAAATCAGGAACAAGACAAGGCTTCACACTCTTTCCACTCTTATTCAACATAGTTTTGGAAGTTTTAGCCAAAGCAATCAGGCAAGAGGAAGAAATAAAAAGCATCCATATCAGGAAAAAAAATGTAATGGAATCACTTTTTGCAGATGACATTCTGCATATAGAAAACACCAAAGACTTCACCAAAAAACTATTAGAAACAATAAACCAATACAGTAAATTCTCAGGATACAAAATCAATATACAATAGTTCACTGCTTTCCTATACGCCAACAAAAAAAATAAATAAAAAATTCTTTTTACAATTGCAACAAGAAACATAAAGCATCTAGAAATAAACTTAACAAAGGATGTGAAGAACATACATACTGAAAACTACAAAGCATTATTGAAAGAAATTGAAAAAGACACAATGAATGGAAAAATAGTTCATGTTTATGGATTGGAAGAATCAACATAGTTAAATGGCAATATTACCCAAAACAATATACAAATTTAATGTAATCCCTATCAAATTCCCAATGTGAATTTTTAAAGTTATAGAACATAAAATTACCTGGTTTGTATGTAACCATAAAAATCTCTGAATATCCAAATCAATCCTGAGGAAAAAGAATGAAGCCAGAGTTATCACACTGCCTGACCTCAGATTATACTATAGAGCCACGGTAATCAAAACAGCATGGTATTGGCAGAAATACAGACATGCAGACCAATGGAACAGAATCGAGAGCACAGAAATAAAACCACATATATATGTACAAATCATCTTCTACAAAGGAGCTAAGAACACACAGTGGAGAAAAAAATGCCTCATCAATAAATGGTGCTGGGAAAGTTGGAAAGGCACATGCAAAAGAATGAAACTTGACTATGTTTGTCCCTCGGCACAAACAATTCAAAATGGATGAAAGATCTAAACATAAATCAGAAACAATCAATTTCATAGAATAAAACATAGGTACTAAGCTTATGGACCTTGTCTGTAGAGAACAATGTCTGAATTTGACACCAAAAGCAAGGGAAGTAAAGGCAAAAATAAATTAATGGGACTATATCAAACTAAAAAGCTTCTGCACATCAAAAAAACTGACAACAAAACAAACAGGCAGCCAACTAAATGGGAGATATTTGCAAGCGACATCTCTGATAGAGGTTAATATCCAAAATATATAAAGAACTCACAAAGCTCAGCAACAAACAAGCAAACAATCCAATTAAAAAATGGGGAGAGGACTTGAAAAGACACTTCTCCCAAGAGGACATACAGATGGCCAACAGGTATATTAAAAGATGCTCATCTTCACTAGCTATTCTAGAATTGCAAATAAAAACGACAATGAAATACCTCCTCATACCTGTTAGATTGGTAATTATCAACAAGACAGGTAATAACAAGTGTTGGAGAGGCTCTGGAGATAAAGGAACCCTCAGCTAGCAATGGAAATTAGTAAAACTATTATAGGAGAAATTATGGTTGTTCCTCAAAATATTAAGACTAGAACTATCATATGTCCCAGCAATCCCTCTACTGGGTATCTAACCCCAAAACTTGAAAACATTGGTACGTAAAGACACATGCACCTGATGTTCACCACAGCCCTATTCACAGTGGCCAAGACATTGGAACAACCAAAGTGTCCCTTTACAGAGGATTGGATAAGAAGCCATACATATATACAATGAAATACTACTCAGCCATAAGAAACAGTGACCTTTGCCACTTACGACAACATGGATACACCTTGAGAACATTATACTGAGTGAATTATGTAAGTCAGAAAAAGTTAAGAACTGTATGATCACACACTTAGGTGGGATATAAAACTGATACTCATGAACACAAATAAAGTGAAGTGGTTACCAGGGGGAAAGGGATGTGGGGGAATGAGACAGGGGAGAAGGTGGAGTGAAGGGTGTAAAGTAAGGTGACCAGATTTTAAAATTGGTAAAGCAGGACACCATTGACGGGGGTGGGGTGGGGGGTTCTTGATTAAAAATTTGGTCTATATGGAGCAAAAAAAGATTTCATAGAATGTAAAAATAGTATTGTAATATATTTTTTAAATTTCGACATAAGTACAATTTACAAATATAATACATTAAAAATTATGTATAGTATTATTTTATTCTTTGGTATATTTCTCATTTGAGAAATATGGACTCGTCCTTGCGGTGGCTGCGCTCCCTGCATCCATCCCTGCTGCCTGCTGGAGACCCAGCGGCTTGTGCCTTGTGGAGCGGAGCCTCAGGTGGTGTCCAGGACACGGGCCTAGGCAGCCAGCTTTTGCGGCAGTGCTGGCGCTTCCAGGTAGAGGCGGGGTCTCCCCACCAAAAAGCATATATTCCCTTCCTGTTCTCCCTCCATTCCCTAGCTTTATGTGCATTCTTTCCAAAAATGGGGACTTTTTAAAAAATGCTGCAGGATGCGGGACAAATTGTTAAAAATCAGGACTGTCCTGCCTAAAGCGGGATGTCTGGTCACCTTAGTGTAAAGAGGGACAAATATAAGGTGATGGGAAATGATTTGACTTTGTGTGATGGGTGTACAACATAACCAATAGTTCAAATGCTATGGAAATGTTTACCTGAAACCTGTGTACTCTTATTAATCAATGTTACCCTGTTAAAGATAATTTTCTAAATATAAATTAAAAAAAAAAATAAAAGAAAAACTAAAATAAAAGAAAATATGTACTAGGGTAAAGGTAGAGAAATCTTTCTAGGAAAATTAAGTGTTTGGGATTTAGTTTGAAAATAAACTTTTGTGTTTTTTTTTTAATTTTTATTATTAGGTGATGGGAGGTAGAAAGACAGACTACCGCATGTGCACCATCGAGATTTACCTGACATGCCCAGTAGTGGACTATGTTCAGACAATCTGGGCCTGTTGCTCTGTTGCTGGGCTACCAAGCTATTTTAGCGCCTGAGTCGAGGCCATGGTGCCAATCTCAAGTGCCCTGGGCCAACTTGTTTGAATGAGCCATGGTGTGGAAGGGGAAGAGAGAGAGAGCAAGAGAGAGAGAGAGAGAAGGGAGAGGAGGAGGGGTGGAGAAGCATATGGTTGCTTTTCCTGGGTGCCCTGACTGGGAATCAAACCTCGGATTTCTACATGCCTGGCGGATGCTCTACCTGTGTCAACTAGCCAGGGCCTCAATTTTTGTTTTTAATGAAAACTTTGAGAAGCCCTGAAAAGTGAGTAAGATAAATGCATATATTCAAAAATTATATTCTCAGAAGATAAAAACTTTCTTGACCTAATGACATGAAAAGTTATTGAAATATTGTTTTGTGTGATGACAGAGCTTTCTGTTAATGACTTCAAACTAGAAAAAGAAGTGCTGTTAGGAAAATCCCAAACAAAAATGTGATTGATTTTTGGAAAGCCCGTGTAGGCAGGATTCCATTAAAATGAAATTGATATCGAATAATGATCTGACTCACCTCCCAGGAAGATGGCAATACCTTGGGGTGGGGGGAGCAAAAAGCACATTTTTGTTCATACCATCGGGTATTTATTGAATGCATACTGTTTACCTCATTTGTCAAAGTGATGTTTATTGGAGAGCTGTATTGCAGGGTGGTAAGAGCTGTGCTGCAAACAAAACTTTCCGTGTTTAAATATGTTTAGAAAATCTTGACTTCTGCCATTATAAATATATAAGAAGGGTTTTAAAATATAATTCCCATGCCATGGTGTTGGGCAAATCAATGTGTTCCAACTGTGAAACAAGTGAGTTAGGTTTGCTCGCTTGTATTTTGCATTGGCGCAGGGCAGCGCCATGTGTGTATAGTCTGTGAAAGGCTGCGGGTGCTCGCCCTGGGGGTGGCAGATTGCATTTTGTGGATTGCCTTTCTGCTTGGGAGGGGAGATTGCTTGCTGGAGAAGATTTTTTTTTTTCTCCCAGCCTGTTTTGGTTGGAGTGCTGAGAGAGAGCTAGAGAACTTGGGAGCCCTGATTTTGGCCAGGTCTGGTGGGGTCCTGAGATGGGAGAAAGGGAAGCGCTCTTCCCTGCCTTTTTGCTCATCTGCCATTAAGAGACTTTAATAAATGGGATGGCCCACTATTTTCTGGCTCCACAGTTATTTTATTGTCAGCCTGAGTACAGTAGGAACCTGCATCTGCAAGGCCACAGTGGTGGCCAGTGATCTTACACAGGGAAACTTTTATTATAAAACACTTGTTAATTTACTTGAGAATGGTGTTTAATGCAAGCCAATTTAGGATCATTATCATGTTTTGCTAATGTAAAGTAATTAACATTTAGAGAAATACATATTTTTAATTTTAAGATGTTTAAAGTGACAGTTAATTTTTATGTTATTGATATTCATCTGGTTATTTTATTTTAACTGGGTAAGTTTTGGTAATTAAAAAAATTTTTTTTAATTTAATTTTATTATTATTAATTTTAATAGGGTGACACCAATAAATCAGGGTACATATGTACAATGAAAACATCTCCAGGTTGTCTTATCATTCAATTGTGTTGCATACCCGTCACCCAAAGTCAAATTGTCCTCTGTCACCTTCTATCTGGTTTTCCCTGTGTCCCTCCCCTCCTCCCTATCCCACCCTTCCCTCCCAACCCCCACCCCATAACCATCACTCTCTTGTCCATGTCTCATAGTCTCACTTTTATGTCCCACCTATGTACGAAATCATGCTGTTCTCAGTTTTTCTTTTTTTCTGATTTACTTATGAGCGGTAATTTAAAATTTTTAATCCTCTCTAAGCAATTGAATGATTCATCATGGATTTCAGGGACTATGTTTGTTCAAATGTTTATTATTTAAAATAACCATTTAATTTATAAGTGCTTTATTAAAGTCAAGTTGTTCTTCATCGTTCAGGACATTTAAAAAGCTATAGAAAAATGGGTGTATTTAAAAATTTTAATTTTAGTTAAATTTCTATTAAACATATAAAACTTTGTATGTATATAGTACTTCAGCTAAATAGCCAGTAGATTGACACATATTTATTGAGCTTGCCAATGTGCCGGCACAAAGTAGGACTGGAGCCAAGAGAGAGGAAATCTTTTTCTCCAAGGTGAATTCATTCTAATGCAGAGTTCAACTTCGTGAATAAAAGCAAGATTAATAAAATAACTTTAATCTGCTTTGTGATTATTAAGTATAAAAGAAAAACTATTTTTCTGTTTGGTTTTTAGAGTGAAAATTCTTAATAACAAAATGTTTCTTATTTAAATTAATTTGTACTAAACATGAAGTGATGCTCTTATTTGATTTTACTTAAAATTGTTTTTATTGATTGATTTTAGAGAGAGAAAGAGAAAAGAGGAGAGAGAAAGACATCGATTTGTTGTTCCACTTATTTATGCATTTAATGGCTGATTTTTATATGTGCCCTGACTGGCATCAAATCCACAACCTTGGCATATTGGGATGATGCTCTAACCAACTGAACTTAAACAGCCAGGGCCAGAATTGCTACTTTTATATTCTGTATATCACGCCCTAAATTTCAAGCCACAGATTTATTTTGTAACTGGTGGATGGTGGTGACCTTCAGTGATAATATATGGGTTCTATTGTTTCTCTTTTCAAAAATTGTAATGTAGAGCAAGTAAGGAGGTGTGACACTCTTCCCCCTAATTAAGATATATATTATTTAAAAAAAGTAAAATACATATTTATGAAACAATAATGTCTTGTAATAGGGCAAGAACATCTTACAATTGGTTCAGTTAGGAGCTTAACCATTCAATATATTTTGAGGATTTTATCTAAAAATTATTTGATCTTCCTTCAGAAAAATAATGGCAGCTCTAATAACAGTTTCTAAAGATTAGGGCTACTTGATGATGTTCTGCTCCTATATTGATACTTTCCGAGTTTTCTAGGATTTTATGCCTTATTTTTAAAGCGCAGAGCAAGGACAAGCAAAGGCATTGGTAGATTTTAGCACTTAAGAATTGGGTATATCCAACCTGACTTTGCAGGGACTCCTTTAGGTAGAGAGAGAGAGTATTGTATTTTCATATGGTGATCTTAAAGTTACCTCATTTCTAGGTGACTCTCATAAGAAATTTCTATACATGTACACATATAATGCACCGAAGCTCACACCAGATAATACTCATGCATACACATATACATATACACCTCTCACATGTTTGCTTATATAGAGGTATTTATTCAGATTTATACTATGTTGTCATCAATGCAATATTTAATAACTATGAAATGTTTTTTCTTTAACAATATTATGGGGACATGATTCTCAGATACTTCTGTCACAACTGTCTCTTAAGTAGGTTAGGATTAATTTTAGCATTGCCTCTGGAGAATATTGGTAAGAAAATAAACTGGAAATTGTTCAGAACCCACTGTCTCCATGATGATGAATGGGGGAGTGTGAGATGTAAGGTGTTCTCAGGAAACTGATGCCATGTCATCTCCACTATGAATCCCAGATTAAGGAAAGGGGCCATTGAGGATATTAGTTGTCCATGCATTTTTCTTAACTTGGCATATTAACGAGTCTTGAGGTTGCATGATGGTGACAGTATCTTTATAGTTCAAGATGTAAGATGTATTGTGGCTTGAAGAGCCAGTAATGGTACTATTTATGTTTACAGGAATGACATTACCTTTCTTGGGTTTTCAAGCTTAGAGTGATTTGGTACTGCTCTTTTGTCATTTTTTTCCCTCTCGTCTGTAGGCAAAAGTTTATCCAGTGAGAATTCTACATAGAAAATTACGTATATACATTCTTCTAATTTGAGTGGCTATGTAGGGAACTGATATTATGCCCATTATTTGTTACTAAGACATTTAGTTTAAGTTTTTGGAACAGTTTCTATATAGGTATCTTGAACCCCTTCTGTTGATGTTTTAGGCAATATGTCCTAATTATAGTCTTAATTTATGGTAGAAAGTAGTAATTCATTTGGCTGCAGTTATCATAGAATTATTTTTTGGTTCATGAACAGTACCTTAAGTTAAAAGACAAAAACCAAAAACGGTCATTTTCTCATCCTAGTGGAATTAACCTAAACAGAACAATAAAGATAGGTGAAGGAATTGGTGGATATTCAAATGAGAGTCTGTGAAAAAGTCTAATTATAAATTTATATGCTTCTCTAAAATAGTCTAACAAAGGTTATTTTATGCCATGACCATTTTTAGGGTACCTTTTCAGATTCTTTAAAAATACACTGATGTTATGGACTGTATGTGTTAGGGAATAAAAATGTGGGTATTGGTAATGAAAGTAGGCTTTTTGTTTCTCAATGAAAAACATATATTTATATAAATATATAGAATGAAGGCATGTGATAGAAACTGTGCCTGATCCTTAATAGGATTGCTGTAATCTCTGTAATTTAAAATTTTCTTTGTTAGTTGTGTGAATAGAATGAGAGTTATTTTAAAGGAGTCATAGCAAAAAATTAAACAACTGGATTTTTGTTTTGTGTGTTCACTACATTAAGCCATGTCTTTTGCCATTTACTTCCCCTTTACCTGCTTTTCCCTCTGGTGATCACCAGGGTTATCTGTGTCTGTGAGATTCTTTTTTATCTTAATCCCTTCACTTTATTCACCCAGTGCTCTAACCCTTTCTAATCTGTTCTCTGTGTCTATGAATTTGTTTCTTTTTTGTTTGTTAGTTTATTTTTATTTTGTTCATTAGATTCCACATGTAAATAAAGTAATATGGTACTTGTCTTTCTTTGACTGGCTTGTTTCACTTACCATAATATTCTCTAGGTTCATCCATGTTGTCTCAAAAGGCAAGTTTTCCTTCCTTTTATTTATTTATTTTTTTACAGTGAGTAGTATTCCATTGTATAAATGTAGCACAGCTTTTATATCCACTCATTTACTGAAGGACACTTGGGCTGCTTGCTTCCAACTCTTGCCTATTGTAAATAATGCTGCAATGAATACAGGCATGCATATATTCTTTCAAATTAGTGTTTTCAGTTTCTTTGAATATATTCTCAGAAGTGGAATCACTGAGTCATAAGCCAGTTCTACTTTTAATTGTCTGAGGTAACTCCATACTGCTTTTCACAGTGGTTTTGCCAATCAGCATTCCTACCAACAGTGTACGAGGGGTCCTTTTTCTCCCACCCTTGCCAACGCTTGTTTTTTTATTGATCTATTGACAATAGGAATTATGACAGGTGTGATATCTCATTGTGGTTTTAATTTGCATTTCTTTGGTGACTAGTAATGTTGAACATCTTTTCATAGGTCTATTGTCTATCTGTATGTCCTCTTTGGAGAAGTATTTATTCAGGCAGATGATGTGTTATAGAATTGTACACCTGAAACCTATATTAATTTTTTAACCAATTTCACCTCAATACATTAAAAAAATCATATTTTCATAATCAGTTGCTTTATAAATAAATAGTTCATGCTTAAAGCCAGGGTTGTGGTAGCAATGACAAAGGATGACCAATGGCCAGGCTTTGCGCTTCTGCTGTTTCACCGGGTGGCTATAACCTGGTATTTTGTACCTTTTAAGCAGGCCACATATAATAAATAGAATAAAAATATTTATATGTATATTGTATTAATTTGATGGCAGCTCCTATATTTTTCTTTTTAGCTTAACAGAGCTATATATTTATATATTTTTCATATTAAATAGTTTATGCTCACGGAAGTTTCTTTATTTTACAAAGAAACTGTCCAGTATCAGAATATAGAATATGCTCCAAATGAAAGAGCCACAGAAATCCTCAGAAAAAGAATTAAATCCTCCCCCCCCACCACCACCAAGTGTCAGTATGATTTAGACTTGGTTGCTGAAGAGAAGCCATGTTAACATAACAAAAGTTGCAGCTGCAAATCTTTCCATTTTAAGGCTCAGTGCTGTCCCATAGGAACAATTCTGGCTTATGTGCAGATGTTGATCTCTCTTTATAAAAATAGTGCTGAGCCTGATACAGATGTTCCCACATTGCCCAGCACTTTGATTAACCTTTTATGAAGTATCTTCTTACAAAAATCTGGATTAGTATTTTCCCATGTGTCTTATTAAAAGCCTGCTAGGCTTTATTGAACATTGTGTTTATACTTTTTGTTCTGTGGACAGCTTTGGTGTCTAGTAAGTATAAAATGGAAGCATTAGCATACAGTAACAAGGATGTCTGATGTTAGCTGCTGACTTGAGTTTGCAGTGGGAACCATCATGGTTTAATTAGCTGATTGTCATTAAAGAATGACTATAGTTATGTGAATAGAAACGGCTTTGATTTCCTATAAACAACTTGCTAAGGGAGGCTCTCCTTAGTTTTCTTTGGAAACATGTTGAGAGAATTTTCCGCTGTTATCAAATCTTTGGGATTGGGTTTCCAAATGTATGCCCATGCTCTAGTTTATCCCTGAGCCTCCAATACAGGAGCTACTAGCCAAATGTAGTTATTTTAACTTAAATAAAAATTAAATAAAATTCAAAATTTGGTTTCTTTGTCACAGTAGCCACATTTCAAGGCCTCAGTAACTATAGTGGTTAGTAGCTACTGTACTGAATAATGCAAACATAGAACATTTTATTTCCATCATGGTAGAAAATCCAATTGGATGAAACTGCTCTGAACTTTAAATACCTGACAGGCCCCTATGCTACAGAGTTTTTATTATACGCTACATTCTTAAAAGAATTCTTAAGTAGGCTTGTGACTCCTTTAAATTTCTAGTTTAAAATCAGAAGTATCAGCTTTCCCCTAGAAAAATGATCAGCCTGTTTTTTAAGGGAATGGCCATTCCTCCTATCTTAATATTTGAATCCTTTACTGAGAGTTGAAACTTAGAGATTTAAGAATGAAGTCTTGGAATAGCTAAGCTTTTTTCTTTTTTTTAGATGCCTGAATAACCCTTAAGAAGAGACTCCTGAGAAGTTGATGACAGTCTACATATCTTTGTCAACTGCAGAACTCTGGAGAGAAAAGCTGGGATAAAATTCCCAGTGTTTAGGAAATACCAGAATTTATATAGCTGTAAAAATGACTTTAAATGGATGAGCTCATTATTACTTTACCCTGAAATTCCTTCTTTTTTGCCTGCTTTGAGTGAACAGGTTCAAGTATTTTCCAGTTTACCAAGTGCATCTTCTATAATATTAAAAATCTTTTCAGGTTATATAATTTCAAATGTTTTACAAAGAACGCTTACACTAATTTTGCTGGATTTACCCTTCTCCATATTCTAAAATGATTATATTCTGGTTTTTTAACAAAATTAATTGAATATCCCCATCTCTCATCTAGTTTATGTAGTAGTTTACAAACTTATTTTTTTGTCTGCAGTTTATTCCTTCTCTTACCTATTTTCAGTGCTGCTCCTTGGATTATCTTCCTAAAATACATCTATTATCATGTTCTATTATCCTCCTGTGATTTGCTGTATTAAAGTCAGAGGCCTTAGCATTTTGTGCAATAGCTGATCATAGACTCTCTCCTATCTCTTCTAAACTATGTTTACAATCTATTTTTATACCTTTTTTCGTACTCTAACATATTCCCAATAAATCTACAAGTCTTTAAAATTAACAGTTCTCTTTCTGCATAGGTTCCTAATCTCATCTGTATCTATTGCTCTCAGCAATGACCATTTTAAAATTGGTTGTTTTCTGACTTTTTTCTTTATATTTCTCCTATTTTCTTTCTCTTCTACTCTTCTCAGAGGAGAAAATATCTTTCCTTCTATCAAAATAACTGATCTAATGCTGAACCCTGAATCCTTACTCAAACTTCCATTGTTTCCCCAGAGGGTGGACGTTCAAGATTTGACACAAACCATGTTTGCCAGTCATCGTCCTCATAGCATTCCTTCCTTCCGTGGTCTGTGCAAATGGAATTAAATTCTCTAAGTCTTGCTTTGTTTACTTTCTGCCTTGCCTGGTGCTCTTTCTTCTGAATGTCATGTTCCCCTTTCTCCTCTAACTTTTGAGCATCTAGGCCAGGGATAGTCAACCTTTTTATACCTACTGCCCACTTTCGTATCTCTGTTAGTAGTAAAATTTTCTATCCGCCCACCAGTTCCACAGTAATGGTGATTTATAAAGTAAGAAAGTAACTTTACTTTATAAAATTTATAAAGCAGAGTTACAGCAAGTTAAAGCATATAATAATAATAATTACTTACCAAGTACTTTATGACGGATTTTCGCTAAGTTTTGCAGAATAAATCTTTATAAAACAACTTACTATAGTTAAATCTATCTTTTTATTTATACTTTGGTTGCTATGATACCACCCACCATGAAAACTGGAATGCCCACTAGTGGGAGGAAGGGACCAGGTTGACTACCACTGGTCTAGGCAAAGGCTGTGTCCTAGATGAAGGTATTTCTGCTCCAGTCTATAGTGTTAATACCTCAGCAGCACTCCCAGAACACTTTATCTTCACTTTTACTGGCATTCATAATCTCCCCTGCTGGAGGACAAGCTCCTTGGTAACAGTTTATTGCTGATGAAGCTTTTTGTATTTACTACAATGCCTACCACATAATCTTGTGTTTGGTACAGGCTGAAAAAAATGTATTTTGAATGAATAAATGAATGGAATCACTTATTTTCAAACTTAAACATTTCATTAAACATTATTTACAAAGCTACACCTATTTTAAATGAAAATTTCTTAAAGACATCTGCTAAATTGGCTGTTCCGTCAATGGACTCTGGATTATGATGAGGCAGTGATTAAGTTCTTAATTTTAGCTGGTTAGATATTATGTGTATAGACAATTACTGAAATGCTCAAGTTTGTCAGATTTAAATATAGAAAGGTACCTTTTAAAATAGTGGTTATATATAGATTCTTCTTTGACATGCTTAAATACTAAGGTGTCAGGACTTTTTATTAGAAAGGAAATAGGAAGTTTCCAATGAAGTAAACAGAAGTGTGTTTGCACTCATGTGATCATGGCATTGTATATTTACATACAAAACACATAGTATAGGGTACAGGAAAGGAAATGGTGAAACAGAAAATAAGAAAGACCAAAAAACCCTACAGTTATCGGTTATTACAAAGCAGATGCCAAGATAAGTGTCATGAGCTACATTTTCTCTTTAGGTTCACTGACAAAAGGCAGTAGCTTTGAAATCAAACACATAGGTTTGTGTTTGTTCATTTCAGATGGTTCTATAAGGCTGAGTGCTTTGCATTGTTCTTATGCATATTCTGTGAATCCAGAGACATCTCTAATAGTCTGCTACCTAAATCAAGATAAAGCAGCACTCACATTGTTCTACAGCAATTGCAAATTTTTTTATTACTGAACTCCATTTCAACTTTATAGATATTAGTTGACCTGTCACAAGGAATGAGGTTATCCTGGTTGACCTGTGTCCTCTGCCTATTTTAGGGCAGGAACTAACAGCTCAGCAGAAGTAAAGCTGAGTATCTTTTTTTTTTTCTTTTCTTTTTTTTTTTTTTTTTGTGGTGGCAGCTTCTACTTCTACCAAACACCTGGAATTAAGTGGAAGAAATGTCATAGTGCAGGGGGAAAAAATGAAGATGAGTAATACCTACTGGAGATGAGGGAAAATCAATATACTTTTTCAATATATAAGTTCAATAGTGATAGAGAAAACTATTTTGAAATAATTTTTTAAAGGTAAGCTAGAAGTGTAAATGTATTTAATTCATCCAACTCTCTTGTTTAATAAATGGTTTCTGATTCTTTTCCCCTGAAGAAATTAGGTATCCAGATGCCATGTTTCTTTGGGCTTTTTCTCATGGTATGTTAGACTCCTACTAAAATTCCAAACCTTAATCCGGGACTTGGGAAATACAAAGACAAATGAGGCTGTCTTTGTTTGCATGGGATTTGCAATATCTTGGTTCAGGTAACCAAGAAAAGCAACAATGAAATATGGTAACATAATGTAAGTTTAGAATGTAAAGCTCCACATAGGCAGGATAATGCCATCTTACTGCTACATTCCTTGGCATTTAGCATAATGCTCTGTATATGCCAGAAGCTGAAGTGTTTATGTGTTGATGTTATTCAGAATTTTGTAGAGGAGGAACTTGAAGAAGTGGTACCTGATCCAGTTCATAGAGGGCTTCCAACAGATGGTGACACCTGAGCTAAGTCTAGAACAGTGGTTCTTAACCTGGGTTCTATCGAACCCAAGGGGTTCGATGAGTCGGTCTCAGGGGTTCGGAGAAGCCTCTGCCGCAGAGGCCAGAATAAAGTAATACCGTAATTTGTTGTGAGTTCATGCACTTTGTTGGTTTTGTTCTATGAGCAAGGTGATGTTCATGCACGGCTCATTTTTTGCACCAGTAAAAAAACATATACCTATGTCTTGAATTTGGAAAAATAATCATATTTTATTTATCACTAAAGAATGCGCATATGAAACTGGTGGGCTCGGTACCTCGAAAAAGGTTAAGAACCACTGGTCTAGAAGAATATGTAAAAGGAACTAACCATGCTTAGAGAAAATGTCCACCAGATAAGGACTGATTGGGAAGGGCATTCCAGGATGATGAAACAGAATAGGAAAAAGCACAAAAGCATAAAAAAGTATGCAGTGGTTGTGTTATATAGTTAGACTGTAAAGGCAGCAAGTCTATATTATGAAAGGATTTGGGGGATGAGCTAGAAATTATACTTCCAGTATGAAGACTACCAGGAGCCCATAAAGCATTCAGCAGAAACATACTCAGGTTTGCAATGAAGAAAAAAAATCACTGAAATATTGGTATTTTGAAGGAGGCTGGTATTGGCATACTCCATACAAGACAACTAAAATAGTCCAAACTGGGATTTGAAATTTCACTGGCAGATATGAACTTTCCAGAACTTTTCAATCAGTGGAAGAGAATTTTAGTCTCTTTTTAATAAAAAAAAAAAGTTTAGAGAAAATGAATATTTATGACAGATATTTCTATTAAGTTTTATATAAAAATACTTGTATACTTCAATATGTTCACAAAATAATTATGTTTGCTCTGTTAGGTTGCAAAACTAAAAATTAATGATAAAAATTAATGACTTAAATATTTTGAAATATTTTTGTTAATATTAAAACTATAATAACTTCATGAGAAAATATTTTAGAATGTTGATTAGACCACACTTTGCGTAGATGTTGAAAAATAGCAGAAGCAGCAGCGGAAAGAAGCCATTAAAGTCTAGTATTTTAGAAGAAAATAATACTTGCTTTTTCTGTGCAGTGGTTTTCAAGTACACCTATGATCAATGGGAAAATTTTTGAGAGTGAAAGAAGCTGCTGTTAATTATTATGCTGGATAAGAGGTATTAACTTAAGTAGTTTGTGGCCAAACCAAGATAAATGGTCACCTCTAGGAACAATCCATCCAGCACTGGAAATATATCTTTTTATTTCATATATTTTTTATTTATAATATTAGCTTTTAATTCTTCCCTAATACACAAACAAAATAAAAAACAACTCAGTATAAAATTTATAAAATTTGCCTTTACACTAACTAGATTTTGGTCTGAAACCCTTAGACTAGAGAAAACAACAAAGGGAAAATAAAGTTTATGGTTATCTTGCACTTAAACCTTAAGTATTAAGATGTACTAGAAACAATTTTAGAGCATTATTAAATTGATCCAAATGTACAAGTTATAAATAGTGAATAGTACTGTACAATGGGAAGAGTTTTTGTCTATCAGCTAAGACCTGAATTCTGGTTGGGAATCTGTCCTCTCTCTAACTTTGTAACCATGAGATAATACTTAATTTCTCAGAACCTCAATATCCTCCTTGTCTTTCAAATGAGAGCTGAAATTCACAAAATTAGAAATAATATTCCAAAATTAGGGAAAATGTTGTCTTTTCATTAATGGAAGAAATACATGTTTAATTATAATATAATAGCATTTTAAGTTAATCAAATTAGCCAGTATAAGAAAAAAAAGAGCATCTTAAGATTGTATACCAATGGGTATTGCAGTGTACTGATGATGGAGGTATATATAAATTGATAAATCTGGTCAAGAGGGCAATCTGGCAATATATATCCAAAACCATAAAGTTAAAAAAAAAATGGCCTGACCAGGCGGTGGCGCAGTGGATAGAGTGTTGGACTGGGATGCGGAAGACCCAGGTTCGAGACCCCGAGCTCGCCAGCTTGAGCGTGGGCCCATCTGGCTTGAGCAAAAAGCTCACCAGCTTGGACCCAAGGTCGCTGACTCCAGCAAGGGGTTGCTAGGTCCACCGAAGGCCCACGGTCAAGGCACATGTGAGAAAGCAGTCAATGAACAACTAAGGCATCGCAATGGCAACGAAAAACTGATGATTGATGCTTCTCACCTCTCTCCGTTCCTGTGTGTCTGTCCCTATCTATCCCTCTCTCTGACTCTCTCTCTGTCCCTGTTAAAAAAAAAAGAAAAGTTAAAAAAAAATATTTGTCATACTTCTTGACTTCACAATTCACACTCTAGGAATTTGCCAGAGGTAAGTAGTCAGATTTTGATACAGAGATTTATGCACAAAGAGATTCCATTTTCAAGTTATTTTTAATAGCATAGGAACTGGAAAGAAATGTCTAATATTAAAGGACTGATGAAATAACTTATGGCATATGCCACTGATGATAAAAATTATGTAGCTTTTAAAAATGATATTCCTGAAGATTACTTACAGACATGAGCAAAATGCTTATAAAAAGTTGTTAAATAGATAAATGGTTCATAAAATTGTGAAAAAGTATAATATAATATGAAAATAACCTAAAAATTTATACATGTGAGATTTATGTGTAATGATTAGAAAGATAAACACCAAAATGTTAACAGTAGCTATTTCAGTGTCATAAGATTAGAGTTGACTTTGGCTTTCTTCTTTATTTATTTTAGAAATTTTCTTCAATGAAATGTTGTTTATATAGTTACAAAGGACAATCATTGCTATAGAACAATTTAGATTGTAAAAATGTTGCTAAACTAGATAATTTATAGTGCTAGCTCTTGTTCCAAGGTACTGTAATCCTATAGTTTTGTTTTAAAACAGTGGTTTGCACACTGCAGCTCTCAGACCTAATCTGGCCTGCTACACAATTTGTAAGTAAAGTGTTGTTTAAATGCAGTCATGCTCATTTATATACATATCACTTATGTCTATTTTCTTTCTTTCTTTCTTTCTTTCTTTCTTTCTTTCTTTCTTTCTTTCTTTCTTTCTTTCTTCTTTCTTTCTTTTGTGGCATAGACAGAGAGAGGGACAGAGAAGGACAGACAGGAAGGAGAGAGATGAAAAACATCAATTCTTCCTTGTGGCTCCTTAGTCTCTTTAGTTGTTCATTGATTGCTTTCTCATATGTGCCTTGACTGAGGGACTGCAGCAGAGCGAGTGACCCCTTGCTCAAGCCAGTGACCTTGGGCTTCAAGCCAGCGACCTTTGGGCTCAAGCCAGTGACCCCACACAAGCTGAATGAGCCCATTCTCAAGCTGGATGACCTTGGGGTTTCAAACCTGGGTCCTCCACATCCCAGACTGATGCTCTATCCACTGTGCCACTGCCTGGTCAGGCAGTTATGGCTATTTTCTTGCTACAGTGGTAAAGTTGAGTAGTTGTAATAGAGACTACATGATCCAGGAAGTCTAAAATATTAATTATCTGGCTCTTTATAAAAACAAAAGAGGAAATAGACTCATAGGTACAGATAACTGTAGAAGCCTTGAATAGGAACATAGAACAGCCACAGAGTTCAGTGCCCTGAGGCAAAAGCCACAGTGGCTTCCCTGACAAAAGTACTGAATGCAGTACTGTGCTGAATGCAGCACAATAGGGATAGAATGAACAATTCTGATTAATCAACTGTTGGAGACATTTGAGTTATTCCCTTGCCCTTTAAGCTGCTCTAAAGATGTTCCCTTTCCTGACTTCCTCATTTCAGTGCCTGCTTCTATTTGTGTGCATCAGTAAATATCTGTAAGGACTTGGGGGTCTGTGCTATCTCATGAAACCTGTAAGGGGGATTGTGAGGTGGTCTCCCCTAGGTCCCTGGGTGCACACCATGTGGTTTCCCAATAGTCATGGTCTCTGTGACAACTGGTGCTTTTTGTGAGGAACCAGAAAGGCAGAGAACAATTTAATGGTTGCCAGGGGGAGTGGGAGTAAAGGGAATTAAGAGGTAAAACTTCTAGTTACAAAATAAATCACAAGGATGTAACATACAGCATAGGAAATATAGTCGGTAGTCTCTTAATAACTTTGTAAGGTAGCAGATGGTTACTAGACTTATTGTGGTGATTACTTGGACATAAATGTTGAATCACTATGTTGTACACCTGAAATTAATATAATAGTGTACATCAACTATAATGAAAATTTTTTTTCTGTCCTCTGTCCTAGAATGTTGAATTGGGAATTCCTGTTTAAAAATATAGTTTAATGTTACTTCAGATAAATTTCGATGCCTAAAACTTTATAAAGGTCTATATTTTATTTTAATAACTTTGTGAGTATTAAATTTACAGGGCCAGGAAAGAGCAAGATTCAACATGACACTTTTATTGAAGAATCAGAGTTTAGAGGTTTAGATCAAGAAGGGACCTTAAGAGATCTGGGCCTGCACTCATTCTCCTGTGTCCTGCATGCTGTTGTTCCCAATCCAGTTTTATAGGAAGGGAAAGGGGCTATTGCTGCTTTTTTCCCCCTTTTTGCAAAATAATTAACCCACTTTCCAACTGAAGGTGAAATTCTTCATTTCGATAACAAATATTTATATCCTGTGGCCGCTGTGTAGGATGAGTGAAGAGTCTGACCTTGAGAAACAGGATATAAGAAATGGAAAGAGAAACATGCAGGATAAGGGGAGTTTCAAAGCTGGTATACAGCACTGGAAAGATATTTGAGAAATGAAATAATGGAGGTGAAATATATGTTAGATCTCTGAAAGAATTGAGTTAGGGTTTTGCATGGATTTTAGCCGTGATTTTCTTCGCTTTGTTTTATAATATTTTATCAGATTCACCTGAGATTTTAATGAATAGGACTAGGAAGACATTTCTTCAAAATTTATTTTGCAGCTTTCAAATACGAAAAGTTGAATAACTTTGGCCCTTGTTTTCTACAAAATGCAGATTTCCTTTTGATTGATGTTCACATTACTATTTAGTCATTGAGGAATTACATTTCTTGGTGGATTATTTTGAGGGAAGAGTTGCTTCTTCAGAATAAAAAGTTAAGGGCCTTAGAGTTTCCCCTGCTTCTAGATATTTTCTAATTCTTCATTAGACATTTATTTGATTTAAAGTACCTTTCTTTGCACCAGAGACAGGCCTATACCTATGGAGCATTTAATTGCTATATATCAGTGCCAAGGTCCAATCAAGTGACCTTCTAATGGAGATCTGCCTTAGTTAATAGGGATGATGGTGGTGGGAATGTGTAAGGTTAATCTTTTGGAGCTGGGATGTCTTTTGAGGGCACTGTGAACTCATTGATTGCCTGGGGAAGAGGACAGGTCAGAGAATATACAGGTTGGAAGGCTTTAAAGTTCAACTACAGAGTTTTTTTTTAATGATTTTTCTGCTCTGAGTCTTCCATATTTCCTTTCTTCCACATTTGTTGGTTTATCAAAAGATTATGGCTGAAAAACCTAATGGGTTTTGTATTTTTAAATAAAATTATGAAAACAGTGTTGACAATGAAAAACTTAATTGTAAAATATTATTATTCATATTTATATGATATACTTATAAATATTTCTGAAAAATCCATATTTATCTCCTTAGAAAACAAATAGTTTTAAGGCACTTCATGAATTTTTATTTTTCTTATTTTCCAAGTGAGAGGAAAGGATATGGAGAGACAGATTCTGCATATGCCCCGGCCAGGACCCTCCATACAACCCCTGTCTGGGGCTGATGCTCTGCCCATCTGGGGCCATGCTTGCAGTGGAACTATTTTTAGCTCCTGAGATGGAGGCTCCACAGAGCCATTCTTGGTGCCTAGGGCCAATGCATTCAAATCAATCAAGCCATGATGCAGAAGAAGAGAGAGAGAGAAGGGAGAAGGCGAGGGAAGCAGATGGTTGCTTCTCTTGTGTTCCCTGATCAGAAATTGAACCTGGGACATCTACACGCCAGGCCAATGCTCTACCACTAATCCAACTGGCCAGGACTATGAATATTTTAATTTTTTGTATTTTATAGACATTATATTTTGATAGCAAATTTTTGTTGAAATACAAAGAACATATAAAATACATTATTTATAGAGTTTTCTAACTTGCATTAATCTTGTAAAACTTTAGACAACTCCATATTTCCAGAAATTATACAATTTATGCTTTAGGATCTGTATTTATATTTATTATGTAAATATATTTATCTTGCATATGAAATTTCTAATATATGAAAATAAAAATAATGTAAATTCTTTTACATCAATATCTTTACTTAAAATAGTATATAAGAAATTTTAGAATCTGATGCCAAGTCCCATGTAAATCATTAATATAGTAGTTTAATATCCTTAGCAATTGTTATACATAAAGATATTTCTGATTTGTACTGTAATTTGCATGCATCTGAAAGTATATACATAATATACCTTGGACATACCTAATTGATTCAAGATCAGTTTCTTGCTGGCTTTGCTATGAGTTGTTATTTAGCTCATTGTTTACTATTACCTCTCAGTGAAAATAAGTCCAAATTAACTTTGCTTCAAATGATCTGCATGAAAGTGAGTTAAACACTGTCTCTCTAACAGCAAAAGTAATAGTTAATAGTTATCCAGCCCAGGAACACCATAAGAATCCCACTGACTGCGGGTGAGGACTCCTATAATTAAATCAGTTTTCTCTATTCAGAAAGTCTGCATGCTTGCCCTGCACACGTGCCTTCTTGCTTCAGTGTGCAGGTCAATAGTTTTTCATGTGTGTGGGTTCCAGGAGTCCTGTCAGGAAGTTTTTAACCCAAATAAATAAGCTGTTCACATTTAAGGGAAAATATATTTACCTCTCTATAAAACTGAATTATAGAGGATAAGAAATCTTGACTTTTAACAAATAATTTTCATCATCATCATTTATACCAAACATCCTTTTTTTCTTAATTTTTTAAAGACTTTATTCATTTTAGAGATGAAAGAGAGAGAGAGAAAAGTAAGGAGCAGGAAGCATCAACTCCCATATGTGCCTTGACGAAGCAAACCCAGGGTTTTGAACTGGCAACCTTAGCATTCCAGGTCGATGCTCTATCCACTGTACCACCACAGGTCAGGATATATCAAGCATCTTTTGAAAGTGCCTTATCTTGAGCTGGTCCTGGGTAAGGTGCAAAGTAGACAGGAAGTGTTGACTCAAATAAACACAAGGAAGATGCATACATTTCTATCAATGTTAAAACAAAAAATGTGTACATCATATAGATGATTTAATAGTATTTTAACTCCTAGGAGAATAATTATTTAGGAAAGGGTGGTAGTAAGCCATGAAATTTGTTAGTCTTCTACATTCAATTATCCTAAAGAGGCTTTAAGAAAGAGAAGGAATTTTAAGATATGCTTCAATGAAAGAAAGTGCTCTTCCTAATATCATATATTGCGTAGCAAATTACTGTTTCAGTGTTTTGTCTGCATTCATAATCTTGGGCAATTATTTTAATACATAGAGATAGTAAATCTTCAAAACTGAGAGAGCAATAACCACATATTTTTGCAAACAATGGGAGTGATTATTAAATCTTATTTCCTAGAAAAATTGAAAAAAAGGCATATCTCACTAGAAATTGGTAATATCTTAATTGTGGATATTTTGGAACACTAGACCATTTTATTAAATGTTATGTTTTGTTCTTATGTGTGTTTGAGTCTGTTTATAAAATTGCCAAGGTATACTATTAATATAATACTTTAGACTTGTTTGAGATTATCCCTGAGGATGAGGTGTCCATTTATTTTGTTCTTTTGATTTATTTATTGTGACATAAGAAATATTTTAAATTTGGATTATTCAAAATTTCTAATAAGATAGCTCCTTCAATGGGCAGTATGTATAATATGAATATTAATTTGGTACAGAGTGGGATTTGATAAAATAGACTTTGTTATCCACCACAAACTCCTACTTTATATACATATTTTTAAAATTTACCTTATATGTGCTATGACAAGAATGCTGTAATTTGCTGTTTGAAATTATAGCTCTTCACAATGAGAGGGAAGCTTGATTTGATTAATTATGCTTACAAGCTGTTAGAGAGGGGGAAAAACGGTTTTGACTTCAGTTTTTGCATAATTGCTGCTTTTTGAATTTACATCACTTCCATCAGTTGTTGAGAAATGAAAAACTAATTTATTTTAAAGAGATAAGATGAAGAATTGAGGGTACTAATACTAAGAAGTAACGACATTGAACTACTACTTTAATATGGTGATCAGTAAGAGGAGAGAAAGCATTTATTAAACTGTTAGTCTCATACTTTATACTTTTCAATCTTTAAGAAAATAGTTATTTTTATATTTAGAGAACTTATTTCTTAGCTAATTTTTATTTTACTTAACTGACATTAGATGTTACATTAAAAGGAACACAATTGATCCTTCATATATTGCTTTGTTGAAAGCATTTGTGATGAGCCCTTTAAATTTGGTATTCATTATGCTACTAGAAGAGGCATTCAGATTCATTTCAGTTGTTCTTGGTCAAAAAATTATAATTAGACAGAAAATATTTATTGCTGGTACCAAGATAATGATACAGATGTGAGGCATTAGAAAAACAGAAATTATAGGCAACCCAATATCCAAAATAATGCATTTCATTTGCAGACCGTTTAAAAATTAGTGTAAAGTTCATTAAAATAACCAACATTGTTTCTTCTCTGTCAGTGATTAATTAGAAGGTATTGCATCAGGTTGAGACTTATGTAAGACTTATTAACTCTGGGAAGGTAATTTCTGAAGTGCCATTTTCATTTTTGTTTCCCCTTTCCATTCCAATCTTAGTCCTTTCTTTCTGTAAACTCTTACGTCTTGGATCCAGCAAGAATCCCTCTCAACAGCCATGTTTGGTTAAGATTAGCTTGTTCTTTTCAAGTTCACAGCTTCATAAATATGCATGCTATTCTGGGAAGCGAAGATTCTGTCCATGACAATTTGCTGCTCTGCAGCTTGCATGATGTAGTCCATTACAACAGAGAAATTGCATACACATGTTGGCTGAAGAAAGTTTCACTAGGAGGAAATCAAGGAATTTCCTGGGAAGATTAGGAAAATTGACCTTTGTTTAGAGAGCAAGAAAGAGAAATTTTATTCGGCATGTTTTTCTATATTTGCACAAAATATTTACACAGTCCTCAAACTGTGGAAAAACTAATTTAAAATATTTCTAAGTGAATTCTCTGTTCAAATATACACTTGGCACAGATTGCAAATATTTATTTGCCTCAAATTGTATTCTAATATTGTCCTAGGTTATGCATTGGGACGCCACAGGACTTGGATCTACTTTTAACTTAGAATTTATCACATTCTGTTTTTTATGATTTGTTTTTCTCACTTAGTCATATATTTTTGAGGAGTAGAGAATTTGTTTTAGCGTCTGCTTGGTTCCATGCGGAGCATGGCACATAGATAGTTCTCAACAAATAGTGTCTAATTGGGGGATGATAGTTAAGTTAACATTGATAATGATCAAAATGACTGGAGGCTTCATTTTTAACTGTAATAAAAATGTAAATGTAACATTTTAAGAGGTTGGTGCTAACCTGTTTATTAGTATTTCATTGAATTCTTGTCTGAGGAATATTGATTTGTTTAGCAGTAATATTTTTACATGTACTGGGGTACTTAAATTAGGTTCTATAGCCCACTGGGGCTCCAGAAATGGGTTTAATATAAATACAGACTTTTGAAATAGCTTGAAAAATATTGCATGCATGTACATTTTTCTGGAGAGAGGATCAAAGCTTTTATTGGATTCTCAAAAAGGTCTGTGATTTAAGGTTTAAAATGACTGAATTAAAGAGTAATTATTTTTGGACAAAGTCCAGATTTTGTCAGTTATCACATGTTCTCTCTGTGATTTATCATTTGAATTAGACTTTGATAAAAAATGAACTAAGAACATATGTTCCTATTTGACACAACATTCACTGTTTTAAAAACATTAATATCCTTATTTTAAACTGTAAGAGACTTTACATGAGAGAAATATTGTTAGAGAAAAATCAATAGTTAAAAATACTAAGTGGGAAAGTAGTTTACAAAACTTATGTATAGTAGGTTATTTTGTATATAATTAAATATGCTTCACATAAATAAAATGTTCTAAATTATAGAATAAAGACAGGAAAAATATCCTTGAATGATTATCTACAATGATTATTCCTGGAGGGGTGGCTCTTACAAGATTTTATTTTTTATTTTGGCTATTAAGTCTGTATTTTGGAGTCTGCTCTTGAAATCTGTATTAAAAAATGCATGCCTCTACCATGTGAGGACATAGAGAGTAAGCAGTCTACAACATGAAAGAGCTGTCATTAGAACTTGACCATGCTTGCACTCTGATCTTGGACTTCCAACCTCCAGCATTGTGAGAAAGAAATTTCTGTTATTTATAAGCCCCTTCTCATATACATACATGGTGGGGCAAAAGTAGGTTTTAAGTTCTTTGTATGGAAAATAATACAATAATTAATTAATAATAATAAACTCTTTCACATTCAACTGTAAACCTACTTTTGCCTCACCCTATATGTAGTACACACACACACACACACACACACACACACACACACACACACACACACACTGACTAGTAGTACTCAGAGTAGCTCTTTGAAGATCTTTACATTTTATCAACTTATACTTTCTTCAAACATTTAAATATAAACACTAACATATACATATACACATAAATATACATGTATCCAACAGAGAGATCAATCTTCTTTAAAGACTAGAATAATTTAAATATTATTGAAACAAAACCGTGTTCATCATTATGTTGTGAGGACCTTATGCTTCTGTTGTCAATGAATCTATCCTTTGCTTAACAGTTCTAGGTTGGCAGCAGTCTGAAGTGATTTCTCAACATTCTGGATACAGGTAAGAATTTAGAAGGACTCAGCATATAGATGAGCAGGAGAAAATAAGTAAACTCTGCCAGTCAGTGATGAAAGAAAATGGATGTGCCCATAATGTCTACACAGTTAACAAAGACAATGATGGGAGTTTTCTCTCCCTTTCTCTTCTACCCCAACACACATGCACACATGCACATATGTACTCACTGATTCAAAAAACACCCAAGAATGCATATTTCACGCAGTCTCTACATCTTTCAATGTTGCATGAGACACTTTTTTGAGTCTTCCTGTTGTTTCCCTTAGAGGCTTACCCTTGATATTATTTAGCTACAGTTTACTTATAAAAATGTTTTTGTTTTATTGAAGGATAGAAGCAATTATTTGTTTCTTTGTGCATACACATGGTATGAATTGAGTGGATCCCTGTAACTACCTTCCTCAAAAATAAAAAAAAAAGAAAAGAAAAGAAATAAAATACCCTCTCTAAATCATGTTAGTAAGATTTATAAATGGAAATTCAGAAATATTTTTATCTCAGGTCCAGAGAACTCTAATGAAGCCAAGAGAATAAATAAAAAATATCCTAATGAGTGAATCTGGTCACTAGTTTTTATTTTATTTTATTATTTTATTCTTCTTTTCCAAGTGAGAGGAGAGGAGATAGAGAGACAGACTCCCACACATTGACTGGGATGCACGTGGCATCCCCTTTCTGGGGCTGATGATCTGCCCACCTGTGGCCATACTTGTAACTGAGTTATTTTTAGCACCTGAAACAGAGGCTCCATGGAGTCATCCTCAGTGCCCTGGGCTGATGCATTCAAATTAGTTGAGCCATGGCTGTGGGAGGGGAAGAGAGAGAGAGAAAGAATAGGGGGAAGGTTGGAGAATTAGATGATTGCTTCTCCTGTGTTCCCTGACCAGGAATCAAACCTGGGTCATCCACATGCCAGGCAGATGCTCTACCACTAAGCCAACCAGCCAGGGCCGTGATCACTAGTTTCCTATTTGACATTAAATTGTAAAATGCCACCATATTATGTACCATATGTATAAAAGGAATCCAAGTATTTAACTCTTATTTGTTGTTAGAGAATTGCTGGGGAAGGTAGATTTGTGAGGCTTAATAAAGAGCCTGGGTAATGTTGATATCCTATGTGTTCTTTAATTTCTAGCCTCTTATTTCACCTGCCACAGCCTCTGTGACTGTGGAATGGCAACCTATACAACATATCTCTCAAGTTATCAAAAACACATGAAATTTAAATTCCAAATTTGGCATTTGGAAGAACACTTTCCAGAAGTCTTTGAAGGTAGGATTGAAGATGAAGTCATCAAAGCAAAGAGGCTACCACTCTACCCATTCTTTGATCCTACCACTAGAACTTTCACAAGAAGTGGGACAGAAAGCAGGTTGAAATAGTTATTCATTTTTGGCTGAAAGGTAGCCATCCCCTATTTTGTTAAAAGTAAACTGGCTCTTTTTTGAGAAACTACACTCTTCTGCACATATCATGTATTTGAGTTCCATGTATTTGAGGTGAACATGATACAAGTCTGTCCAAATAAGACATTGTATAATATCCTGTCCAGAGTAATTGATTCTGAGATGAAACATGAGATACAATGAGGTTTTTCTGGGGTTGGGTAAATCCAGGGAAGATGTGAGTCTGTAACTCCTGGCAACCATCTAGCCACAAAGAATTTGAGAATTAAAGCAGTATGCAGAAGGGTGGGCTTCAAGATTGAGAGAGAGAGTGGTTTCTGGGGACATTGCTTGAACACCTCAATAAATTTTTCATTTTCATCTGTCAGTAGGCTTATTCGTTTAATCTACTTTGAGTGTTTTGTTCGTTTGTTTGTTTTGGTTATCTACAAAGATTGCTAACTGATATAACACCTGCTCCCTGCTGAAAAGCACACAGACTCTATCTTAGCTGGAGAATAAAATAGGGTCCCTTAGTGCCCCGTAAGAGCACTGCACAGTCTGGCCCAGCATTGCTTTTCAGCTTCTTTGGATTGTTTTCTGTTAAGCTTCTAACTTCTTAAATTGTATACTTAGCCCAAAAATATTCAGCCTTATTTATTTATTTATTGAAACAAATATTTCAGGTTATAAATATTTTTATAAGTAATTATTTGGTGGTATTTCTCAGGTTTTGGTATGTAATATTTATTTTCCAATATCCATTGAAGTTAGGGTAAGGTAGGGTAAGCTGGATTGAGAACCTGTTTAACACCTTGGATTCTTGTTCTTGCTTTCTATTATTTTAAGATTTTCTTTGCTTTCTTATTGCTTTGCAAGCTCAGCCATGCACTAAAATGGTTTTCTTTTTAAAAACAAAGTTTTATCCAACATTAAGAAGGTTATTTTATCTTCTATCTTGTGAGAAACAGAATTCTCAATTGCCTACATTTAAATTCTTATTATTCTTAAAGGCTCTAAAGCTACCTCTTTAGAGAGCTCTTCTGTCAGACAAAATTAATCATCTCTCTTCTGGATTCCCATATTACTTATACCTCCACTGAGCACTGATTTCATTTGGTCATAGTCAATTCTTATTTATATATCTTATCTCACACCATTCTTATCCACTTTCCCCCAACAAAAATCTTACCTCTTTTTGCCCATCTTCCTAAGTGCCAAAGAGTCTTCCTAAGTTCGGTTAAAATTTTACACCTCATATGATGGTTTCACATATTCTTCTCCTCACTGATGTGTTCCATCTCTGACCTTCTATTACTTTCTTACTTTATGTCACAGAAATAGTACTTTATGATTCCAAATTTTGCCATGTTCTCTAATTTTATGATATTCTCAGATAGAAACCAGATGGGGATTAATATATTGTTGTTCTACCCCACCTAGATGTCAGTCGGAGTTTTCTTGTCTCTTTAATTGTAGATAAGATTGTTTTGAACCACCATTGCATACTGAGCACATATACAACCTCTTAGAGGCTGGAATAGAGATATAATTCTCAAGTTCAACTTCTGTCTCCAATCTCCTGTTTTTACAGGTTTAGCTGTTAATGGGTCATAGTTACAAGCCACGCTTGCTGCTTTGTTCTCTCTACATTAACCCATTTCTGAAGTTCATTCAATTTCTACAAGGAATAATTTACCTGAATACCTTTATCCCAAGTGTTGTTCCAGTCTTATAGCAACTTCCTGGCTTCTCTCTTTTTCCTAACTTTTCTCCTAACACCTATAATTCTTTATTATTTCTAATGCTAAGTATTAGAAAAATTTCCTGACCCTGGCCAGTTGGCTTAGTGGTAGAGCATCATCCCAATGTGTGTAAGTCTCAGGTTCAATTCTCAGTCAGGGCACTCAGGAAAAGCAACCATCTGCTTTTCTACCCCTCCTCATTCTCTCTCTCTCTCTCCTCTCCTCGCCCTCCTGCAGCCATGGCTTGATGGGTTCAAGTGAGTTGACCTCGGGTGCTGAGGATGGCTCTATGGACTCTGCCTCAGGCACTAAGAAGAGCTCAGTTACTGCACAACAGTGAAACACCCTAGAAAGGTAGAGCATTGCCCTTGTGTGTGTTTTCTGGGTGGATCCTGGTCTGGGCACATATGGGACTCTGTCTCTTTGCCTCTCCTCCCCTCACTAAAAATATAATTAAAAAAGAAGAGAGAAAAATCTGTCCATTTATTTCTGAAAATCCACATTTTTTAAAGTTTTCTTAAGGCCATCTCTCTGGGGCAGCTCTTAAGAGGATGGTATTTTCATTCAATTCTGCCCTAACTCAAACATATCTTTTTCTAGCAGCTCAAGGCTAGCTTCCTGCTTCCTTGAAGACCCTCCTTTAGCACTGTGGTCACTAGGAAGTAAGAACCCAGGTGGCAAGGTGCAGCTGTTGCTAGCTATTTCTGGCAGTGTGACTGAGCTAGAGAAAGACCTATAGAGAAATTTTTTTTAGTGTTTTTCAGTTCGCTCCACATTTATTCTGAATCCTTGTGCGGCATCTTTTTTGTTCTTAGCATTCCAAGACAAGAAAAACTGAAATAGCTCTATAAGGAATGGCTTTTTAAAATTTTACTATTTACTATTACTATTATTATTATTATTATTATTATTATTATTTTGGAGGAAAGGATAAAGGTGCAGAGAAAGAGAAAGAGAGAAATGGAGAACTATATAATTCACGCTTTTGAAGTCATGTAACTCAACGTTGCTGGGTTCAATAGACTGTGCTTATTTGTCTAATGCTTATTTTATTCCTAAGAATCAAGTAAGTATGTTTGTCTTTGGAGGAGGTGTTTTGTGTGGAAAATAAAGCAACATCATGAACAATTTCTGCACTTAATAATATGGATGAATTTCAAAACATGTGGAGTGAAAGAAACAAATCTCAGAATAAAATATAATTAGGTATTATTCTACTTAAGTAAAGTATAAAAATAGATAAAACCAAACTACTGGCTTGGCTGGTTGGCTCAGTAGTAGTATATCAGCGTGGCCTGTGGAAGTCCTGGGTTTGATTTCTGGTCAGGACACACAGGAGAAGCGACCATTTGCTTCTCCACCCCTCTCCCATCACTCTCTCTCTCTCTTTCTTCCTCTCCCACAGCCATGGCTTGAATGGTTCAATCAAAGTTAGCCCCTGATGCTGAGGATAGCTCCATGGCCTTGCCTCAGGTTATAAAATAGCTCATTTGCTAAGCAACAGAGCAGCGGCTCAGATGGGCAGAGCATCACCTCAGTAGAGGTCTTGCTGGATAGATTCCAGTTGGGGCGCATGTGGGAGTCTGTCTCTCTGCCTCCTCTTCTCTCACTTAAGAAATTAAAAAAAGCCTGACCAGGCGGTGGCGCAGTCGATAGAGCTTCGGACTGGGATGTGGAACACCCAGGTTCGAAACCCTGAGGTTGCCAGCTTGAGCACAGGCCCATCTGGCTTGAGCAAAAGCTAGCCAGCTTGGACCCAAGGTCGCTGGCTCCAGCAAGGGGTTGCTTGGTCTGCTGAAGGCCCGCGGTCAAGGTACATGTGAGAAAGCAATCAATGAACAACTAAGGTGTCACAACGGCAACGAAAAACTAATGATTGATGCTTCTCACCTTTCTCCATTCCTGTCTGTCTGTTCCTGTCTATTGCTCTCTGACTCTCTCTCTGTCCCTGTAAAAAAAAAAAAAAGGAAATGAAAAATAAATACTACTAACTGTTGAGCTACATGTTACAGTAGTAAAAACAATTTTGGGATATATGGGAATGTTCTATTTATTGGTATGAGGATCAGATGCAAGTATTTCATTTTACTTTTCCCTAAACTCTACAATTACATTTAAACATTTATATATACTCTTTTGTGTATATGTTATATTTCAAAGTATAATATTGATAAATACATAAATTAGACAAGAACAACAAAAAATACACCAATAATACACAAATATCAACAAAGCAAAATGTATCGAAAACTCTTAAATTTTCAAAGTCTGGCATTCTATCCTTGGATGAAAAAGTCTTATCTAAATGTATTAGAACTTGGGAAAAAATAAGGTACAATTGCTACTAAACAAAAAGTCTTTTTTCTTGCTGTATATATCAACTGTAAAGGAGAAAATCAGTGACTCATACCATACTACACTCAGTATCTGCACGAAGAATTTAGAATAATTATTCTTGGGAGGTTCAGGCATATTTCTTTAAGATTTTGACAACTGGTATTGGTTGGTTGAGACCCAAGCCATTACAAAGAAACAGACCCTCATCATTCTTGTGGAAATATAAAAGTTTAAATATAGTCAATTATTATTAATAGTTGCAGAATAAATAAGAATAAACATAACACATTATTTAACCTGATAGCTAGGGATTTATTGCTTGAGGTACATAAATATGCTTTTAAACACTTTATTTACATTCAGAACAAAGCTGCCACCTTTTGCACTTAGGTTTTTGAGATAAGTTACCCTTTCAGAGATAAAAAATGAAAAAAAATCAACCAATATTTCTATGTGGAATATGTCAAAGCACATGATGAAATTGATGCTTTCTGTTATATAGAGTGTAATTTTCTTATTTGCATGCATTCATTTCTTTTCCTTTTACTTGATTTTTCTGTCACCCAGTATAAGAGATGAAAATTCCATTTTGTTTATAGAGGACTGTTTGTGTTAATCATATAATCATATGTATTTTCACAGACTTAGTACCTTTCAGCTGAGGGTATTTGTATTCCTCTGCATTTTCAATCGCAAGCTTGCTAGGCCTTTGAATAGGTTGAATACATACCCAGGAGAGATGTGACTTTTTCCAAGTCGTGTATGAAGTCAGTGGGTTTCCTTTATAATAAGACCATGTTCCTTTTTTTCCTTTAAAAAGACAAACAAGATTTGACACTATCGTGGAGCAAGCCAGACATACTTTAGAACTTGGCTTTTTTCCAGAACCCTGGAGTGTTCACTTCTGGTTGTATTTTAAAATTTTTTGTTATTGTGTTAATATTTATAGTTTGTATTAAACATATATTAAGGGTTCATATTTGTCATAATTACTATTTCATTTTCTCAAATCCGTACTCATGAACCTCTATAGATATGATTATACACACATATACATATATACATATATACATACAACATAAAAATACACTCATGTGGGTGTGCGTAGTGTGTTTGGGTTTCTGATTATTAGTGCTGGCATGTGAAAGTCTCTCTTTAAGAAAGAATCTAGACTGACCAGGTGGTGGCACAGTGGATAGAGTGTCGGACTGGGATGTGGAAGACCCAGGTTTGAGACCCCGGGCTCGCCAGCTTGAGCACGGACCCATCTGGCTTGAGCAAAAGCTCGCCAACTTGGACCCAAGTTCGCTGGCTCCAGCAAGGAGTTGCTTGGTCTGCTGAAGGTCCGTGGTCAAGGCACATGTGAGAAGTCAATCAATGAACAACTATGGTGTCGCAACGGCAGTGAAAAACTAATGATTGATGCTTCTCTCTCTGTTCCTGTCTGTCTATCCCTCTCTCTGTCCCTGTAAAAAAAAAAAAAAAAAAAAAGAAATAAAGAAAGAATCTAGAAAGCGTAGTCAAATAAAGAAACAACTCTCTTCCTTTCTGTCTGTCCCTATCTATCCCTCTCTCTGACTCTCTCTCTGTCCCTGTAAAAAAGATTAAAAAAAAAAAGAAAGAAAGGAAGAAAGAAAGAAAGAAAGAAAGAAAGAATTTCTGAAAGTCCAAAACTATCCTAAGGTACTCATCTCCTTTGCTTCTCTGGATTTTCTCCAAATGCAACCATTTATCATGGATTTAGAGGATCTAAGAAAAAGTGTAGTTATATCAATGGCAAGTGTCTTTGTTCATCCAAAACCATAGGGCTACCTTTCAGGGAAGAAGCCCACTATTCCAAAGTAACCATTTGTTCTTTTCTCTCCTAAATGATGAGAAAATTGCAAGTCACATCCAGTTTGTTACTTTTGTTTCAATTATGATAATTTTAGCTGTAAGCTAAATTAGAGATTCATTTTAGTCACAGCCAACAGGAGCAGATGCTACTTTTCTGGTTTCTGGACATTTCTTCTCGTCATCGGAACAAATACGCCTACCCCCCTTCTTTTTTTTTTCTCCAACTTTCTATATTATATATAAAGCAACATGAAAAAACAGACAGGCATTCTTAAATCACAAAGAGTCACTCTTTAGATGTTGGTTTCCTGTTAAGTCCAAATTCTAACGGTGGCATTCAAAGAAAAAACAATTTTGTGCATATAGAGATTCATAAAGAAAAATATCAATTATGACTTAATATCTGTCCTTAACATTTTAAAAATAATAGCTTAATTGAGATATAATTCATACACCATACATTTCATTTCTTTAAAGTGTACAACTCATATGTTTTTAGTTTATTCATGGAGTTGTACAATCATCACAATTAATTTTAGAACATTTTCATCTGTCCAAAAAGAAATCTTGTGCCCCCAGTGGTCCCTACCCATTCCCCTCCAACCTCCCGGCACTGGGTAACCACCAACCTACTTTGTGTCTCTATGTATTTTTAAATTCTGAACATTTTATATAAAATGGAGTAAAAAATATGTAATCTTTTGTAACGGGCTTTTAAATTTATTAACGTTTTCAAGGTTCATCCCTTTTGTAGCATATATTGATACTTTATTTTAATATCAAATAATATTCTTCTGTGTGGCTATATCACACTTTAGCCATTCATCAACTGATGGACATGTGGGTTGTTTCTGTGTTTTGGCTTTTTGAATAATGTTGCCATGCACATTTATGTACAAGTTTTTGTATACGTGTATGTTTTATTACTCTTGGGTGTATACACAGGAATGCAATTGCTGAGTTATGTGGTAACTTGTGGTTTAACCTTTTGAGAAACTTCCGGACTGTTTCCCAAAGCTGTTGCACCATTTTCCATTCCCAACAGCTGTATATGAGGATTACAGTTGTCCTTAGCTTTTAATTGGATTTTTGTTGTTGAGACCCACTAGAACAGTGGTTCTTAACCTGGGTTCTATTGAACCCGAGGGGTTCAATGAGTCAGTCTCAGGGGTTCGGAGAAGCCTCTGCTGCAGAGGCCAGAATAAAGTAATACCGTAATTTGTTGTGAGTTCATACACTTTGTTGGTTTTGTTCTTTGAGCAAGGTGATGTCCACGCACGGCTCATTTTGTGTACCAGTAAAAAAACATATACCTATGTCTTGAATTTGGGAAAAAAATCATATTTTATTTATCACTAAAGAAGGGTTCGGTGAATGCGCATATGAAACTGGTGGGTTCGGTACCTCAAAAAAGGTTAAGAACCACTGCACTAGAATAAAAGTCTGTACTTAGGCCCAACATGACAGTGTCAACACCAGAACCAGTGATTATAAACTGGTTATGCCTTATGTAGGTGTATTTTAAGATTTAGTTGTATAATACTTGAGAACAGTTTCTCTGTAGCTCTTAGGTAGGATTGAGAAAATTTACCAATTACTATGGCTCTTTGAACACTGGAAGAATAAGCTTGCTGCCCCAGAGATTGCTTTCCTTTGTTCTCCCACAACACCTGATAGAGTTTGTGGTTTTGGCTTCTGATGAGGTTTGCTGTGAGTGCTTCAATGGCAGTGGCATTTTAGGTTACTCTTCAAATGACTCCTTTAAAAAAACCTATCAGCGAACTCTCTCACATAGTGTCTCGGTGTTGTTGTGTATTGGAGAATTAATATGCAGCTTCGTGTGGCATTCTCCTTTTGTCCTTAAAAGTCATTCTTATGTCTAGGTGAACACTTTGATCTTTTACTCACTGTTTTCTTAGCATGATGCTTGTCTTATATTTTTCTCCCTTTGGGTTCTGGAATTGTTTACTTTACATTTACAGCTCCAACTACATTTGAATGTGTTTCTTGACCCAGAATTGAACTGTTGGAGGAAGAGATTCCAAACCTTCACAGTGCCTTGTGTTATATTGTCCTCTGCCCTGAAGTGTTCATTGAGGTATGAGAACATTCAGTTCTGTTAAGTTTTACTCTGAACAATTGTGCATAGCAGAGTTATGGAAATAGACTGCACTGAGGCATAAATGTGTACAGAAAGCTGACAAAGAAATACAGAAGGTTTGAAAATTGGACCTGTTATCTTTGAGATTGGGTTGAAATTCACTACAAAGCTGATTCTCACATTAAGTTTTCACCAACATTAGAATCTGTCTTATTTATTTTTGTTCACGATGGCATTTTAGCTGATTTCAATGCTGTTGGTAGGTGCCAGTGCGGCCCAGCAGCTGGTTGGAGTATGTCAGGGAAACATCCAAGAGTCAGGGCAGAGCGATGTATCTGGGACTTCAATTTCCTGTAGCGAGTGGAATTTGGGGTCAATCCAAGACCCAAGGGTCTACAAAAGCCTTTGGTGCCTTGGTGAGCCTGTATCTTCGCAGAGACTGCTTCCTCTATTCTGGAGCCCATCATGGCAGGTCAGCTGGGTATTAATGCTGGTCCAGATCAGACAAACATTTACCTCATACTTTTAGATATTATAATATGGCTTTCTGATGCTTTCGAAGGGCTGAAGAATGCAGCATGAATAATTACCTTGGTCCAAACCCCCTTCTGTCCATGGTTCCTCCTTTTCATCCCTTCTTTGCTCTGATGAATAATCAGCAGATTTTTTTTTACTTTGTATAGTAAATTCAAGTTTAAAAAATATACGGGGTTGTCTTCTTTTGATTTTCTTATTTAATGAAATAGAATACTATGGGAAAATGTTCTTTAGTACCTATTTTGAATCTTCTAGTGGTCCCTTCACACTGTTCCAGCACACTGGCCTCCTGTATCTTCCTGGACTCAAACCTCCTCAGGGCCTTTGCTCTTCTTATTTGTCCTGTCAGGAGTGTGTACTGCTATACTGTCTTCCTGTCTTTATTCAGCATCATCTTCTCTGAAGAACCAATTTAAAGTTGCAATCTGCTAGCTTCTGGTACTTTCTATTTTGCGTTTTTGTTTTGTATAGCATTTATAGCCATCCAAAATGCTATGTATTTTGCATCTTACTTTGTTTTTTTATCTCCTCCCCTCAGTAGAAAATAAGCTTCATAAAGAGTATGGATTGTTGTCCATTTCATTTAAAGTCAAGAACCATGCCTGACGTAAAAAGAACTCAATAAATATTTGCCACATGAATACCATGTGCATTTAAATTGGGCCTTTTTAAAAATAACTTACCTCATTCCACAGATGATATGAGGTGATAAGTCTTCTTTAAGTGAACCACACTGAAAAACTGGAAGGATACTTTATCAGTCCTCTGTTCTTATATGCTAGTCACAGGACTTACAGCACAGAGGGAAACAAAGCCAGACTGCAAGTTGCAGAAACTCTTTCTCTGGACATCTTCAAAAGCTTTATTGTGTGGCTAACCACTTAACCAATAGGATTGTTGGCAGTGGTGGGATTCAAATAATTTAACAACCAGTTCTCTGTCCTAATGACCATTTTAAGTATAAAAAAAGATATACTGAAAGGTAGTTTATTATTTCATGCATTTAATACTTAAATAAACAGTAAAAGTGGTATACAAAACTAGATTGTTACGAGTTTTAAAATAGTAATAAAAATATTAAATAATACCTGACAAAAAACAATAAAACTGTTATTTAAGATATTTCCATATTGCTTCTTGATTGGTGTCCTCACTTGCAATTTTTTTTTTGCAATTTATTTCCACCTATAGATGGAATGAACATTATTAAGGGTGCTTAGAATATGCTGTTGCACAGATGAACATTATAAAAGAGTAAGGGGCTCTGACAGGTTGACTCAATGATAGAATGTCAGCCCGGCGTGTGGATGTCCCAAGTCCAATCCCTGCTCAGGGCACACAGGAGCAGCACCCATCTGCTTCTCCACCGCTCCACCGCTTGCTTTTCTCTTGCTCCCGCTCTCTCTCTCTCTCTCTCTCTCTCTCTCTCTCTCTCTTTCTCTTTCCTCCTGCAGCCATGGCTTGATTGGAGTGAGTTGGCCCCAAGCACTGAAGGTGGCTCCATGGCCTCCTCCTCAGGCGCTAAGAAGACCTCGGTTGCTGAACAACAGAGCAATCCCCAGATGGGTAAAACATCACCCCATAGTGGGCTTGTGGGTAGATCCGGTCCAGGCACATGCCAGAGTCTGCCTCTGCCTCCTCTCCTCTCACTGAGTGAATCAAAAAAAGAAAAAGAATAAGGAATGTAAACTTGTGATTTTCACATTGGGCATCTGCCCAGGTACCCACCTTAGAGAGAAACCTGATTACAAGTCCCATTTTAGCATCTGGTTTGCCAAACTCAACAAAAAATCAAGTATTGCTTCTGCTGAACCAGTGTGAACTATATGAATCCCATCACTGATTGAAGGCCTCATCAATATTTTTAAGATAGGGGCATAACGTACCCTATTTCTTAATTTTCTTAAAAAATTCTAAGGGAAGTGATTGACAGTGCTGTGGGAATATATGGTGTACAGTTATTAACTATTATGAGTTGAAATGTTGTCTCCCCCCAAAAAAAGAGATATTGGAGTCATACCTCAAGTATGTACCTGTAAATGTGACTTTATTTGGAAAGAATGTTTTTATAGACAATCCAGTTAGAAGGAAGTCATTAAAGTGTGCTCTAATCTAGTTGGACTCTGTGCGTACAGCAAGGGGAAATTTTGGCACAGAGGGAAAACAATGTGAAGACACAGGAAGAAAATCTATGAGTCAAAGAATAGCTGAAGCCATTTACATTCCTTTTCTAGACTCAAGAACTGTGAGACAATACATTTCTGTTGTTGAAGTGACCTAGTTCATGGTACTTTGTTATGGCAGCCCTAGGAAACTTACATTTTTTAAATGTTATTACTGTTTATAGTTTGGGCATGTTGTTTTGGGACTGATCATTTATTTAAATCTCGGGGCTTTAGATTTTAATTATCTGAAGAAAATTTCCATTTACCACTTACTCACAAGTAAAATAATGGTGGGAAGGTAATGTTCTCAGACATTTAATAAAAAGAAGAATACTTTTAGTGCTTTTTAAATTACGTTATTTAGAAGGCTGGCTTTACAAATAAAAGGACTGGTTATGTTAAACTCTTTGATGCTAGATTTTAAGAAGTATTTTTAATAAGTACTACTTTACAAATGCAGTTAATATAAATGATACTCCACAATTTTCTGAGGGAAATATTTTACATAATCTTAAACATTTAACATTAACTATTGGAACTATGAATGGAGTCTGGAAGTACTTTTTATTTTTTGAGGGGCTAAATTTGATTATTTAAATTGGTTGAGAAAGTTTTAAAGACATTGTGAAATTCAATTAAATTGACAGACTGTAATGTAAGTAAGAAGTGAGTTTGTATGTTAAAATCTTTTCCTTCCTATATTCATCACACATCTTAAGATATGGTAATATATACACAAGCTATATTTTTAAAATACTCAATTTAGTTTGACATTATTGTAAGAAAGAAAAGATCTTAGAAAAGATCAGTGGCTTAAAATTCCATAGTGATAATGAACTTGGAAGGAACCTTGTATAATAAGTGAATTACAGAAAAGACAGTGGGAAAACTATACTCAAGTAGTAATATTGAGTATCATCCAATTTACTCTATTTATGAATATCCATAACTTGAAACATATATGATATAATTGGTTACTTTCTTTCATGTTTCAGGTTCCTTTTCCCCAAATTTTATATCATAGTTTTAAATTTTGTTATACCGTCTCCGTGGTGGCCTGCACCAAATACCTAGCTGTTCTGCTCAGTGGTAGAGCATTGGCCTGGTGTGTGGATGTACTGGGTTCAATTCCTGGTCAGGGCACATAGGAGAAATAACCATCTGCTCCTTCATCCCTTCCTCTCCCCCTTCTCTCTCTCTCCCTTTCTCTCTTCTTTTCTCACAGCTGTGGCTCTATTGTTTCGAGTGCACTGAGGATTGCTCCAAGGAGTCTCTGCCCAAGGTGCTAAAAATAGCTCAGTTGCGAGCATGGCTCCAGATGAGCAGAGCAAAGCCCATATGGGGTTGCTGGGTGGATCTCAGTTGAAGTACATTCAGTAGTCTGTTACAGCTTCCAGCAAGAGCAGACTTCCAGGTGGAGCTGCATGAGGGGTTGTTCCCAGGGACAGGGTAACAGCAAGCTGGAGCTGCGGGGGACAGCTTATGTATGGCAAATGGGGTGGGATTAGTGAGGTTTCATGGTTCTCTATAAATTTGATAATTTGAATAATTCTACAGGCTCCAGGCTGTTGGGTTGGTCACTAGTTGTCTGGTACCTGACCCTGCGGTGATGAAGGCAGGTGTACTGTAGTCTGGGGTGGGTGAGCATGATAAGGGTAATGGTTGAGTTGTGGACCTAATTCATTGGGCAAGAAGGCCAGCTGACTGGCCTCTAGCCAGAGTCTCAAATCTAGATAAAGACAGCATGTAAAAATCAAAAACTATATTGCAGTAGGTATATAATCTTTATAGAGGTTCAGATACCTAACTCATGCTTTTCAGCTTTGTTGATAAGTGATATACCAGTTATTCAGCAGTTTTAACAGACATCAGTTATCAGCCTGAGGGGTATTTGGCCCCAGTGACATTTGACTGTTGGCTTAGCTGACTTAGCAGCACAACAGTTTGTTCCAATAGTACTGACTTACTTCCCTTGTCATTCCTTCTGTCTTTGGTTCTCTAGTACCAGTGTAAACAGGACCCTATTTACTGCCCACACCTGCTCTCTTTTAGCTGTAGCTGGGATGAATGTTTCCATGGTGATTCTAACTTCTGGAATAAGGCGTCTATGAAATGGAAGTTTGGGCTGGTACACATGGCCCCAGTTGACTAAATTGCTGCCTACGGAGCCTACTTTTATAAGTCATTGGGGATTTGTGTTATGTTCCTCTCCAGATTTATTTCCCTCAGCACCTTTGGTAGGGCCCTCTTTGATAGGATGTTAATGGATTGCATAATTCACCCCCCCCAAATACATACAAAACAAAGAAAAATACTATGTGTGTGTGAGAGAGAGAGATAAAGAGAGAGAGAGAGATTGGTAGAATAATCTCATCTCTTCAGGTTCATGGTATCTTACAGACTCAGCCTTTCACTAGATTATTGATGTTTGGGAAGTAATAAACCATTGTTTGACATTTTAAAATACTGTGAGTTATGGTTAGTTTATCACCATTTACTTAGTTATTTATGTTTTAAATGTCATAAATGATTGCATGTCATGGCAACAATGAACTACTCAGTGTAACAAACCTGTCATTTGGTTTCTGTTCCTCACATGGGGTACCACTTGTTGTGGTGACAACAAACTTCTGGAGACCAAATGGAATGCTCTGAGGGGCCAAGAGGAGGCAACATACCCAGTCAGCAAACTAAAGGACTAAAAGCCCCATCCCCAGCCTTACTCAGATATTTATTAGCCAGTACAAATAACTCAAGGAAGCAGAGAGCAGGGGGTGAGATAAAGGACAAGGAACATGCTGACTCCTATTCTCTGATTTGAGAGCCTAAACATATTTTGTTACTGAATCTTATCCTGCTGTTTTGCTGTTTTGCTGTTTCCAGTATGGGTCAGATAGGCCCCCGGACTCTTGTCCGCTCAGGGCTTTCACCCTAGGGCACCTTGCTGTTTCTGATTGTTATTCTAACTGCATATTTTCATAGCATATTCCTACAATTGCATCCCCAAGCATTTGGTAATAAGATGATAGCTTTGACTAACTGGTAATGATACATTTTTTGGTTAATATCCATATTATTTTGTTGACATACTTCAATTTGTTTATTCTTGCTGTATTAAATATGTACTTTTAAAAAGACAACTAGTGCCTGACCTGTGGTGGCGCAGTGGATAAAGCGTCGACCTGGGAATACTGAGGTCGCCAGTTCAAAACCCTGCACTGGTCTGGTCAAGGCACATATGGGAGTTGATGCTTCTAGCTCCTCCCCCCTTTCTCTCTCTCTCTCTCTCTCTCTCTCTCTCTCTCAATCTGTCTCCTTTCTAAAATGAATAAAATTAAAAAAAAAATTAAAAAAAAATATTAAAAAGACAACTAGTTATAAGACATAACAGAAAAGTAATTCTTTTCATCCTTTGCCCACCTGATTCCCATTCTTCAGAGACAGTTACTTTGAATTCTTTGAGATACTTTTAGTATTTGCCTCCATGTTTATAATATGATTTTGCAGTTTTAGATTATTATCTACTGATATACTGATTGTTATGGGCCAAGTTGTGTTCTCCCAAAATTCATATATTGAAGCCCTAGCCCCCATTACCTCAGAAGGTGACTATATAAAGAGACAGGGCCTTTAAAGAGCTGGGTCCTTACTCCATCTGACTGGTGTCTTTTTTTTTTTTTTTTAATTTATTGATTGATGAGAGAGAGAGAGAATGAGGGGGAAACATCAATCTGTTTCTGTCCTGACTAGGGAATGAACTGGCAACCTTTGCGCATCACGACGATGCTCTAACCAACTCAACTATCCAGCCAGGTCCTGACTGGTGTTTTTATGAGAAAGGATTAGGACATGGACATACATGGGGAAAGATCATGTAAAGATAGCTGAAGAAAGAGACCATTTACAAGCTAAGGAGAGATGCTATACAATGAAACCAACCCCGCTGACACCTTAATCTTGGACTTCTAGCCTCCAAAACTGTGAGGAAATACATTTCTGTTGTTTAAGGCCCCCAGTCTGTGGTGTTTGTATGGTAGCTTGAGCAGGAAATCAGACTCCTGTGTTTCTTCTTTATTCCGCCACCACTACCATACATACTACTTCTGACACTGCAGGGGTGGCTTTCTCCTTACCACCACCAAAACAGTTCTTAGTACACTATGTACTTCTTCATCTGGCTGTTCATCTGGATTTTTTTTTTATCATATTCTTAATTATATAATAAGCTGGTAAGTATAAGCTTCCCAGGAAACAGTTACATCCAAGGCAGGGGTCTCAAAGTCTCCATTAAAATCATAAAAGTATGCAGTTTAGAGAGCTTCTGGGCCGGTGAAGACATCCACATATATTGGGGTAAGGACACACCCCAACTCCATGTGGACAGAAGCTGGCAGGGTTCCTAGTGCAGGATCTTTATCACATAGCATGGTTCATTATTAACTAAATCTTCAATCTCTCTCTCCTTGCTGGAACAGGAAGGGTAATATAGAAAGTTCCAAGTTTCTTATTATAGCTAGTTTTTTTTTAGTGACCAGTCCTCTTCCTGAAGCTCATTAGAACAAGATAATCTTATCACCCAGAACATTCCATGGGATTTAGGAGCCTTGTGTCAGGAACTGAAACCAAAGACCAAATATTAGAACAAAAGATGCTTCTAGTATTCTTTTTTTTTTTTAAGATTTTAGTTATTGATTTTATGGAGAAGGTGGTGTAAGAAGTATCAAATCATACTTGCTTCACTTTAGTTGTTCATTGCTTGCTGGTTGCTTATCATATGTGCCTTAACTGGGCAAGCTCAGGGTTTTGTTCTGGTGACCTCAGCATTTAGGTCAGCCACTTAGGAAATGACAAGGGTTTTAGAAGCTCTGCTGGGAACCAAGAGCAGAGACACATAATATATTCTTATTTTACAAACTTCTAGCAAATTAATATACTAGTATATTTTTATTTTATTTATTTATTTATTTATTTATTTATTTATTTATTTATTTATTTATTTTGTATTTTTCTGAAGTGAGTAGCAGGGAGGTAGAGAGACAGGCTCCCACATGTGCTCGACCAGAATCCACCCAGCATGCCCACCAGGGGATGATGCTCTGCCCATCTGGGGTGTTGCCCTGTTGCAAACAGAGCCATTCTAGCATCTGAGGCAAAGGCCATGGAGGCATCCTCAGCCTCTGGGCCAACTTTGCTCCAATGGAGCTCTGGTAGTGGGAGAGGAAGAGAGAGACAGAGGAAGGAGAGGGGGAAAGATGAAGAAGCAGCTGGGCACTCTGTGTGCCCTAGCTTGGAATTGAACCTGAAACTTCCACATGCCAGGCCGACGCTTTACCACTGAGCCAACTGGGCAGGGCCAATAATATACTAGAATGGAAAAAAGATTATTCTTATCCTGAATTTACATATACAAATATATGAAGTTATTTTATTATTATAATATTAAGTCAGTCTTTGGGATTGTAATATTATAAAAACTATTACAAGTAAACCAAGAGTAGGAAAGCACAGTATAATTACATAACTTTTTGTTCTTCATGAAATAAATTGTCTCATTTTTCATTTAATCTGTTTTCTATGACCAATCACTACTTTGTTCTCAACTCTGACAGGACTATGAATCTCTTCTCAATATATTTACACATATGAAATAATTGAGCTGTTTTATTTTTCTCTTGAAATTTCATCTGGATTTTGCTGTTAGCTTTTCCCAGAGTCTTTGTTTTACATTATGCCAACAAACCACATGGCCTATTACATATCTTAAATTCCCAATTTCCTGGATTTTTTGAGGGTTATGTCTTCATTTTGGTAGAACATATTCTCTAGTTTCATCCCAAGAAATGGTTCATGAGACAGAATTTCCTTCTACTCTTACAATTGATTATGACTTGAAAAACATGTTTTCATTGTTTCTAATTTTCAGTGTTGATATTGAGATATCTGATCCTGTGTCATGACTTCACCGTACCTTCTTGCTTAGAGCATTATAGTTCCAGTGTTCTGATATTTCATGATGGCATGCATTAGACCAGGGTTTTTTAACCACCAGTTAGTGGACTGGTCCTCCAGAAATTTCATGCCGGTCTATGAAAGAGTTAACCAATTATGTTATATGCAAATTGTAGATCCAATGATCATGGTTGAATTTACTTATGCTCAGGGTGATTGTTGCTTTGGCAGTCCCTGAAATAATTCTATTTTCACTGGTCTCCAAGTGTAAAAAGGTTGAAAACCACTCATTAGATGATGCACTAGATGATATACATTATGTGATGTGCATTGGGATAGGTATTTTTCATCCTTCTAGCTGAGCTTTTATGAGTTCTCTCATTTTGAAATTGATCTTATAAAATTTGGAACAATGTTAATTCCATTCTCTCCTTGTCGTTCTTTCTGGAGAAACTTGTTTTTGGAAATAGAAATTCCTGGGTTGATTACATAATTTCCTTATAATTTCTCCCGTATTTTTTAACTTTTGACTGTTTTCTGAGAGATTTCCTCAACTTTATCTTTTAACCCTTAAAGTAATTTTTTTCATTTGTTCAATCAAATTTCAATTTTTAAGAATACCTTTTGGTTATGGGGATCACACCACTGGAGCATTTGTTTCATGGATATTTTTATAACCTACCTTTTCTATTTTATAGATGTGATATCTCTATCTCTCTAAGGATATTTATGTAGAATTTTAAAAATTTATCTTCCATCATCTTTGCTATTTCTAGCTTCCTGTTTTATTTTGATTACTTTGGGCCTCAATTTATCTAGAGGTATTTTTGACATGTTTGGTAGTCTTTGACTGGAAGTGTTATGTAAGGGTGAGACCTGAAAAGGCTAACTGAAATCTTTTAAAATGAATGATGAGTTGTTCGGCTGATAAAATATATTATGCTCACTTTGTTAAAGATGGCGCTGCCCACATGGAAGTTCATTGATATTAATGTGTGTTCTGGAACAGGCTGTGGGCAGACCGGGTCGTTATAGCCTAAGGCTTAGTTTAAGAGTAAGCTCTTCCCCACGCCCTTGGCTGACTGGATGATGTAGGGTGGTGATGTAGGGAGGAATCCCATTATGCCTCAGATGGGTGGCTTTGTATCAGAGACTTTCTTGTCTGCAGATTGGATTAAGGGTTTGGATTTTCTATGCTATAAACTGGGGCAGTCCAGGAGCTTGATCTCTCTCTTGGTTCCTGAGTTCCTGAGGTTGGTATTAGAGAGGAGAGCAGAGTAAGGCCACGTGAAGGCCAGGAGAAGCAGCCGAGATGGCAGAGTGCTGAGGAAGAGGCCAGTTTGTTAAGAGTTTGTGCAGGAGGAGATGGGAAACAGAGGTGAATAAGTCTGGTGAGCTAGAAACCTTTGATTTTAGGAAACTCGGATAAGTCAGTAGCTTTGTGAGCACTGAATGTGTGGGTTTTGGAGCCCAGTGTGTGTTTTTGCTTGCCTGCCGGGTGCAAGCTAGGATTAAAGTTGATGGCTCACCAGTTCGTGGCTCCGGTGTTTCATTGCCATCTGTCCGAATCCAATGCGAACCTGCACTGGCCAGGCGGCTGCGATGGCGGCCTTGACTACTGGCTTTACATGAGTCATGTTGTTGGGGAACTTCCAACTTTTGGGATGTTTAGGTCTTTTCCTCCTGCATTGTCAGTTCCGAGGGTAGGTGTACATATTTACAATGTTTGGGGAGCTAATGAGGGAAGAGGACTGTAGGGATCCTCAGAGTTCTCTGTAGATGTTTACGTATCTCTGGTTATCAGTGTACAATCCTTACCTGAGCTCAGTCCTTCTCTTTCACTACCTATGCTATAATCTACCAGTTTTCCACTGAATCATGAGAAGGGAAGTCACCTGGCTTGTTGGAGCTGGAGAGACGATCTGCGGACCTGAGTACTTCCTTTAGCCAATATTAACAATATCTGCCACTCTCCATATGGTTTCCTGTTTTCAGAGGTTCCTGGGGTTTTGGGGTATAAAATCTCTTTGGCTGTCTCTTGCCAGCTTCCTCAGGTGTTATTTACACTGGTGCTTTTCTGTTGGTCAAATAAGTTTGTAAATATGATATATAAGTTTGCTCGCTTATAGTTTGCATTGGATGTGGGGGGAAAGACTGTAAGCAGGTAGGATCCTTATAGCCTAAGGCATAGTTTTAAGATTAAGCCTTTCCCACCCTTTTTGATGTGGGGTGGTGCACTCTCATGAGGAATCCCATTATGCCTCAGATAAGTGACTTTGTATCAGAGACTTCCTTGTTTGTATATTGGATTAAATGTTTTGATTTCTGTACTATAAAGTGGGGCAGACCGGGAGCTTGCTCTCTCTCAGTTCCTGAAATTAGCATTAGAGAGGAGAGCAGAGAAAGGTCATGCGAAGGAGGCCAGGAGAAGCAGCCAAGATGGTGGAGTGCTGAGGGAAAAGCCAGTTTGAGCAGAGTTGTGCTGGAGAAAGAGATGGAGAACACAGGTGAATAAGGCTGGTGAGCTAGAAACCTTTGATTCTAGGAAACTCGGATAAGTCAGTGGCTTTGAGGGCCCTGAATGGAAACAGAAGTGTTTCCCATTGTGTGTATTTCTTGCCTGCCATGTGCAAACTAGGATTAAAGCTAATGGCTCACCAGTTCTTGGCTCCGTTGTTTCATTACTGTAAAGCCAGTAGTCAAGGCCACCATCACAGCCACCCGACCCATGCAGGTTCACATTAGATTCGAACAGTCGGTAATGAAACACAGGAGCCAAGAACTGGTGAGCCATCAGCTTTAATTCTAGCTTGCACCCGGTGGGCAAGCAAAAACACACACTGGGCTCCAAAACCCACACATTCAGTGCTCACAAAGCTACTGACTTATCCGAGTTTCCTAGAATCAAAGGTTTCTAGCTCACCAGACTTATTCACCTCTGTTTCCCATCTCCTCCTGCACAAACTCTTAACAAACTGGCTTCTTCCTCAGCATTCAGCCATCTCGGCTGCTTCTCCTGGCCTTCACGTGGCCTTACTCTGCTCTCCTCTCTAATACTAACTCCAGGAACCAAGAGAGAGAGATCAAGCTACTGGTCTCTCCCACTTTATACTGTAGAATCAAAACCTTTAATCCAATTATACAAACAAGGAAGTCTCTGTATAATGGGATTCCTCAAGAGAGTGTACCACCCTACATCATCCAATCAGTCAAGGGTGTGGGGAAGAGCTTACTCTTAAACTAAGCCTTAGGCTATAACAACCCGGCCTGCCCACAGCCTGTTCCAGAACACACATTAATATCAACGAACTTCCATGTGGGCAGCACCATCTTTAACAAAGTGAGCATAATATATTTTATCTGCCCAACAATTACCATCTGTCTGAATCTAATGAGAACCTGCATAGGCCAGGTGGCTGTGATGGTGGCCATGGCTACTGGTTTTACATTAATTCTTCAACTTTTTCAGTTGCAGAGCTATAACTTGCTACCCCTTTCTTGTCATTTAGTGGAATTCAGGAGGTAATAGGGGTACCCATATGTGGTCCATCTATCACATTTCCGAAGCAATGCCATTACATTGAAACTCTCTTTCAGAACAAGGCTTCTTGCTTGTGTTGTGTGACAGAATAGAACACAGAAAGCAAAATGACATTCAGAGAGTTCAAGAACCAGTTTATTATGCTGGTGGGCTCAGGGGAGTTGATTCTCTGAAGTCTGAGCCCCAACTGGTAGGGTCTTTGGGGTTTTAAGGTCATACAGTTGGAAAGGATTGCGAGGTATGTGGAATGCAGAAATGGGTTTGCAGAAGCTAAAAGGCGAAATTAGTAAAAGCAGAACAAAGAAGCAGTAACAGCCATATCAAGGTGAAACATTTTGCTTTGTGTTCATAATGACTATCCATTGTTGCTCTAATTTCTTTGAACATCCTAACTATCATTATTCTAAATTCTGCTTCTGGTAATTTGGTTATATCTGGTTCATTCAGGTCCTTCTCTGGGGATTTCTCTTGATTCATTTGGTTTGCATTCCTCTGCCTGCCCATTTTTTCTGTGTATAAGCAAGTTGTGGCCACTGGAGTCCAGTAGGTGTTGCCTTTGTGTTCTCTAGGTGTGGTCTATCTGCAGGCCCCCCACCCCCTCTGCCGGCGCCTAGGGTGGTTGGGTATGAGCGTTGCCAGCACCGGCCCACTGTGGCTTTTGCTGTGATTTCTGCCTCTCCTCCGTGGGAGGGGCTGTGACTGAAGCCACAAGATTAGCACCAAGGGTAGAGGCGAGCACCTTTCCTCAGCTGCGGACCCAGCCTATTTCCGGATTTCCGCCCAGAACCAGCAGTCGGAGCCTGCTCGCTACAGTTCCGCGGGTTAGGTGGGGTTTTTGACGTGCTCTCAGCTGTAAGCTTTTGCCCGTCAGGAGCTTTAGCCCCGCCCTCGAGGCCAGGGCCCTTTGCGCAGGGTCGGAAACCAAGGTTTATTGGGGCGGGTGTGTTTGCTGGCTTCCGCAGAGCTACGTACTTCCGCTCGTCCCGGACTCTACCCCGCCCCCGCGTTCGGAGCCCGCTCGTGCACGTATGAACGCTATCCGGGGTTTCTCCGGCCGGATGGGGATAGCAGCGTGGGCTCAGCTGCGAGCCTCCGCCTGTCTCGGGGTCCACCCCGTTCCCGCGCTCGGAGCCCGCTCACGCACGTATACTGGCCAACCGCGGTTTCTCCGGCCCGGGGGGTGGGGGGTGGGGGACTGGTAGCGTCAGCTCAGCCACAGCCCCTGCCCGTCCCTGGTCCTAGCCCGGTCCCCGCGGTCAGGGCCGGCTTGCGCAGGGCCTGCCCGTTCCTGGCCTCCCGCTTTGTCCCCGTAAGTGGGACCAAAGGCGGGCCCGCAGCTTCCGGACCGCTTTCGCGGTCCCCTCTGACCCTCTGGGCTAGACCGATCTCCCACCGGCTTGGCCTCTGCCCATGCCGACAGAACCGCCTTTCAGCGTCCTGCCGCCCCAAAACCTTAAGCAGCCCTCAGCAGAGTAGGGCTGCTTAAGGGACCTAATACTCCACACTGTAGGCCTGGGAGCTCCCTCACTTGTTTCACAGCTCAATACTGTCCAAACGCCTCTTTTAGGCTCTAGGACTGGAGGCTGGGGCTTGGTTCCTGGGACCCAGGTCCCTCCCTCTCCGCCAAACTCTCCTCCCGCCCAGCGGGTCTCTCCGGGCTGCCGTTTGCTCCGGGGAGCTGGGCAGCCCTCTTCGCGTTTTCGCTATTCCTACCAGTCTCAATGTGGCTTCTTCTGTGTTCCTTGGTTGAAGAGTCCACTTAGTTTTGTTCAAAGTTGGTTTATCCAGGTGATGGTTCTTAAAATTGAGTTGTAATCCACTTTGGTTCTGGGAGTTGGAAGTTGGTACGTCCGCCTACTCCGTCGCCATCTTGCTCCTCAACCTTTGCTGAGCTCCAGTATGTCGGTATGTGAGACAGCACTGCCGCAACTCGAAACATTTTGCTTTGTCATGATGGAGACTTAGCCATTTCAGTGGGGTCTTATATAGTCAAGGGTGGTGAGTGGCCCTCTGTTCTGGTTGGAAATTGGTGATTTTGGTTATGTGTTAGGAAAACAGTTGAACTGTTTTGGATTATTGATGTTGTGCCTACTGTTGGGCAGATAAAATATATTATGCTCACTTTGTTAAAGGTGGCGCTAAGCCCATCACCCATGTGATATTAGTTGCCCTTCTTGCTTGGGATGGGCGTGATTATATTAATGTGTATTGGGGGTGGGCTGTGGCAGGCAAGATCTTTGTAGCCTGGGGTTTGGTTTTAGAACTAAGCCTTTCCCACCCTTTTTTATGTGGGGTGGTGCACTCTCATGAGGAATCCCATTATGCCTCAGATAAATGACTTTGTATCAAAGACTTCCTTGTTTGTAGATTGGATTAAAGGTTTGGATTTCTACACTATAAAGTGGGGCAGACCAGGAGCTTGCTCGCTCTGAGTTCCTGAGATTAGCATTAGAGAGGAGAGCAGAGAAAGGCCACATAAAGGAGGCCTGGAGAAGCAGCCAAGATGGTGGAGTGCTGAGGGAGAAGCCAGTTTGTGCAGAGAGAAGGAGATGGGAAACAGAGGTGAATAATGCTGGTGAGCTAGAAACTTTTGATTCTAGGAAACTTGGATAAGTCAGTAGCTTTGTGAGCACTGAATGAGTGGATTTTGGAGCCAGTGTGTGTTTTTACTTGCCCGCCGGTGCAAGCTAGGATTAAAGGCAATGGCCCACCAGTTCTTGGCTCTGTTGTTTTATTACCATTTGTTTGAATCCAATGCGAACCTGCATGGGCCAGGCGGCTGTGATGGTGGCTGTGGCTACTGGCTTTACACCTACCGAGGGTAGAGTATTAAAAAAATAGTAGGAATAATTCAGGATCTGGAGTATGCTGGATATCCTGTAAAGCCTTTGGTGATAAACCTATGAGAAAATATTGAACTGAAGATGGTCTATTAAAGAAAAAGAAAGACACAAAAGTAATTCCTTTTATAAAAAGACACCATATTAGCCTAGAGTCTGAAATCTGTGCTACTTGATTAAAAAGTCAAATTCTCATTCTAAAACAAGCAAAGGTAGATGTTTAACAAGAGTTGAAAAGCGGGAAAATGAGCCTGACCTTTCCGAATCTACAAAATTTCTCTCCTTAAGCTTTTGGACCTGCAAGGTGATAAGGCCTAAGGGGAAAAAGTGCCCTATGGTGTTGCTACCTTGCCCAAGGCTATGGTTTCTAAAGGTCTCAAAGCAGAAGCCTTTGAACTGAAAGCCTGTTGCAGAGTGACAGCCATCCCCAGAAGCAAAGACAGTCTGGAATCAAATAGGCCAGGAGTTTATTAAATTATTGAAGAAGTGGATTGCCAAATAAACTCAAACCAGTGGATTGTATCCTATGAGTGTTCATCTCCTAAAACAATCCACAACCCTACCCTGGCCACTCCTCCCCAATTTGAATAATGGTTTACTATTGTTATTCAAATCTTGAGGAGTGGTTTCTGGAGAGTCCTCTCAGCTGTGGATTTAGAAAAGGATGATGCTCCTTGTGGATGGATATAATCACAGACAGAGGACCAGCAAAGTCTTTCCAGAGAGCGAAGCTGGGCTTGACTGGTGTGCTGATTGAGAACTAAAAATGTATTGCCTGACCAGGAGGTGGCACAATGGATAGGGCATCATGGATAGGGTGTTGAACTGGGATGCAGAGTACCCAGATTCAAAACCCCAAGGTTGCCAGCTTGAGCGCAGGCTGATCTGGCTTGAGCACAGGCTGACCAGCTTGAGCGTGGGATCATAGACATGACCTCAGGGTCACTGGCTTGAAGCCCACAGTTGCTGACTTGAGCAAGGGGTCAGTCAGTCAGTCTGCTGTAGTCACCCAGTCAAGGCACATATGAGAAAGCAATCAATGAGCAACTAAGGTACCGCAATAAAAAAATGACACTTCTTATCTCTCTCCCTTCTTGTCTGTCTGTCCCTATCTTTCTCTCCCCCCCACCCCCGTCACAAAAGAAAAAGAAAAGAACTAACAATGTGATGGACTGTGGGGAAAAGAAACAAAAACAAAAATCTAAAACTAACCTTCATATCCAGGACAGGAGTCCTGGCTCTATTGTCCATTGAAGAAATTAAAAAAAAAAGAAAATGCACATAGACATACAATAATGTGGTGATTAAGGGAGGAAAAGGGGAAGGTAGATGAATAGGGTACAAGCAGGGATAAATGGTGATGGAATGAGACTTAACCTGGGGTTGTGAATGTGCAATGCGGTACATAGGTGATATATTATAGAATTGTACACCTCAAACCTTTGTGATTTTATTAACCAATGTCACCCCAATAAATTCAATTTAAAAAAAAAAGAAGTGATTTTAAAATGGATTACAGAGTTCTGGACATTGTTTTTCAGTCGTTTCTGAATTAGTTTTTTTTTTAATTCTAAAAATTGCTTTTATTGGGTTCTTATTAACTACTGTTGTTAGGCATGTCGGTGTGGATAAAAAAGGGACCACGTGCTAAAACTGACAAGCTCAGGGAAAGCCTGCATGGTGCTTGCAAATTCAGAGACCTAAAGTAATCACACAAGATTGTCTGAGATTAAAACTTTCTAACTAAAGGCAATTCATGGTGGTTCATGTCCTAGGGAGGTATTTTCCTCTAACAAAGGTCAATGCTTACCTTAACCAAGCATGTCTGTTGTATTTTATCTACGATGACTACCTGATAACATACCTTTGAAAGTAAGGGTAATCTTTTCCTGGCTCCCTCAGGTCAGGTATTCCACCGGAGCAAAAATCCAACAACCCCCTTCACTGTTATTATTATCATATTAATTAACTATTAACTATCTTATCCCAAATTATGTAAAAGAAGTTTCAGTATTTAAATGTTTATTTCTTATCCAAAATTTCCGTGCCCTGCTTTCTCTTGCCTCCCTAATCTATTACTGAAAGATTGCCGGGTGCCGCCGATGAACGAATGAAGAGCCGAAACAGCCAAATGAGCAAAAGTCAGGCTTTACTGGGAGGACTCCGGGCGAGTTCACTGACCCTCGGATGTGAGTCTGTGCAGGCGCGCCCGGGGAGGGTTTTTGGGTTTTTTATATCTGCAGAGGGGAAGGATGGTAATGGTCAACTGGTTTGGTGGGGCGTGCAGTTCATGGAACAGCCTTGGGGACAGACAGTTTTGAGAATTTGGGTGTGTGTGGTTTGAGCAAGATTAACAATATCAGAAAGCTCAGGGCCAGGGAGGGTTTCACTACCCAACCCAGAGGCAACTACCGGACATTCCTGGCTCTTTGGTATAGGGAGTGGGGTGACGTGGTCTTTCTGGCTGCTTCCTGCTGTATGGGGGCGTCGTTAGGAGAGGGGTAGGAAAGAGCCAGAGCAGTCCATATCCGCTATGGTGGGCAGGGGTTGGTAATGTTGCAGCATCATCTGGTTGACCGCTATCCTGGTGATTTCCTGAAATTGGGTCTGCAGGAAGCAAAAAGACAAGGGGTAATCAGTAAGATTAGTTCAATTATGAAAATGGGTCCTATGAGTGGAGCTAGTAAAGAATACATGAAGGAGTTCCACCAAGATGAGGCTTCTGCTGAGAATTTTTGCTTCTGGAGATCAGAGCTGAGTTTGTGGAGGGCTTCTACCCTGGTCTCTACAAGGCCGGATTCGTTGATGTAGTAGCAACATTCTTCCCGCAGGAAGACACAGGTGCCCCTGTGCTTGGCCGTAAGCAGGTCCAGGGCTTGCCAGTTCTGTAATGAGACTTGGGCGAGAGAAGTTATTTGTCTCTGTAGGGAGGCTACAGTGGGGGTATCCGTATCCCAGACCTTAGGGTCGACTCCAGGTAGAAGCTGGACTCTGGGGTCCGAGTCAAGCCCGAGGTCGGGATCTGGCACTAATGCTAGTAAAAAGACCTGCTTGGGGGAAAAAGAAATACTTGCCCGGAGTTTGGACAAAATGTCTCTCCCCAGGAGGGGAACTGGGCAGAAGGGTATAACTAGGAAGGAGTGTGAGAATGGGTGACCCTCAAATGGTAGTTAAGGAGGGTTGTCCGCCGTGGGGTCGAGGGTGATCTGTTGATTCCCATGACCGAGACCTGGGGAGGAACTGTAAGGCCCGAATGAGAGGGAAGGACAGAGTAGGTAGCCCCCGTGTCTATTCAAAAGGAAACAGACTTACCTGCTACCTGGAGCGTAGCCCTGGGCTCGGTGAGGGTAACCGGAGTCAAAGAGCCAGGGCCCCCTCAGTCGTCCATCAAGCCCAGCAGTTCTGAGACTGGAAATGCCTGGTTCTCAGTTCCCCGGCATTGAGGTGCCGGAGGCTGAGCCAGGGTCGGGCAGTCCAACTTCCAGTGGCCCATTAGTTTGCACTGTGGGCAAGGCTTGGTGGGGGGCCTTGGTTGCGGACAAGCCTTGGCCCAGTGGCCCTCTTTGCCGCGTTTAAAGCAGGCACCCGGTGGTGTGCGCTGCCCTCCCTTGGAGGCTGGTTTTTTTTGTCGGTTTCCCTACCAGCCGGAGGGCTGCTACCAAGGCTTGGGTCCACTCCTGGCGGGCGGCTTCAGCCGTTTCCTCTCGGGCGTTAAACACTTTAAAAGCCATTTTTACCAGGTCTTGGATGGGAGTCTCAGGGCCCTCCTCAGCCTTTTTAAGTTTTTCTTTCTAATATCTGGGGCTGACTGAGAGATAAAGTGAGAGGCTAAGACTGTGGCCCCATTGCAGGACCGCGGGTCTAGGCGGGTATAATGAACAAGGGCCTCTTGAAGGCGGTTTAGGAAAAGGGCTGGGTTTTTTTCGGGGAGTTGGGTAATTTCCCTCAGTTTATCATAAGTTACAACCTTGTTAGAAACTGCATCCATACCTCTGATTAAGTATTGGAGCATAAGGTTTCAACGAGGGATGTTGGACCCTTGGCCAGGTTGGTAACTCCAATTGGGGTCCTCCCCGGGGACCGCCTCTGTGCCAAGGGGGATTTGGTCATCCACTAGATGGTCCCTGTCTGCCTGCTGTCTGGCGGCAGTGAGGATACGTTCATGTTCCTCAGGGGTGAGAGTGGAGGTACAAATTACTTTAATGTCATGCCAGGTCAGGTCATATGTCTGAGTCAAGTACTGAAATTCCTTAATGTAGGTTGAGGGGTCGGCCGAGAAAGATCCTAGCCGTTTCTCAATCTGTGAAAGGTCTTGGAGGGAAAAGGGGGACATGTACCCGAACTAGGCCCTCTGCCCCAGCTACTTCGCGGAGAGGGGTGAGGACAACGGATGATGATTGGGGGCTGTGCGACCTGGTATGAGCTGCAATGGGAGAGGGGAGAGGGTTGGCGGGAGGTGGGGCAGATGGAACCAGAGGGATGGAAGGAACCGGAGCCTGGCCCGGGTCTGGGGGGTTCTCCCAGGGGAGAGCCGGAGGAGGAGATAGGTGGTCGGGAAGGTCATTGGGTTGAGAGTAAGGAGGGGGTTCCTGGGGTGAAGCCTTGGGAGGAGAGGAGGTTTGGGCTAGAAGAATTTGGAGAGTGGAGCAGTAAGTAGGAACAGAGATGGGGTGGTGTTTGGCAGATAAAATATAATATGCTCACTTTGTTAAAGATGGCGCTGCCCACATGGAAGCCCGTCATCCAGGTGATATTATTTTCCCTTATGCTTGAGATGGCTGTGGGGGAAAAGCTGTAATGTAGGCAGGCCAGGTCATATAGCCTAAGGCTTAGTTTAAGAGTAAGCTCTTCCCCACACCCTTGACTGATTGGATGATGTAGGGTGGTGCACTTTCTTGAGGAATCCCATTATGTCTCAGATGGGTGGCTTTGTATCAGAGACTTTCTTGAATGTATAATTGGATTAAAGGTTTTGATTCTATGGTATAAAGTGGGCGGACCGGTAGCTAGATCTCTCTCTCTTGGTTCCTGAGGTATTAGAGAGTAGAGCAGATTAAGGCCACGTGAAGGCCAGGAGAAGTAGCCAAGATGGCAGAGTGCTAAGGAAGAAGCCAGTTTGTTAAGAGTTTGTGCAGGAGGAGATGGAAAACAGAGGTGAATAAGTCTGGTGAGCTAGAAATCTCTGATTCTAGGAAACTCGGATAAGTCAGTAGCTTTGTGAGCACTGAATGTGTGGGTTTTGGAGCCCAGTGTGTGTTTTTGCTTGCCCGCTGGGTGCAAGCTAGAATTAAAGCTGATGGCTCACCAGTTCTTGGCTCTATTGTTTCATTACCGACTGTTCGAATCCAATGCGAACCTGCGTGGGTTGGGCTGCTGTGATAGTGGCCTTGACTACTGGCTTTACAGGTGGGAACGGAGATCCCAGAAAGCCTGAATATATGGGGTCTCAGAGTCTTTTCCAGTGTGCCGGCAAAAAATTGTCTAGGTCCCGGAGGACGTTAAAGTCAAAAGTACCCATAGGCGGCCAGTGAGACCAGTTATCTAGGGTGTATTGAGGCCAGGCAACCTGTGACAGGAAGACGAGTTTCTTCCTGCGAAGTGTCTGAGTGTATCCCAATTTGGAAAAAATTTTAAGAAGACATCCTAGAGGAGTTTTGGGTCTATTTTGGATTTGGAGTTCCCCATAATTTGGCCCGCTTTTTGGTCCTAGGCGTCGGAGGAGAGAGAGAGTATAAGGGAGGCGTCCCTTCCAGATACCCGTCTCCCGACAGGAGACCTAAATGATAGGTCTCAGGACAGAGATAGGAGAGCAGCCGAAAGGCGTCCCTTCCGATTGAACCCCTATAAAGACTCCAGGAGTCGGCGGATGGAGGGTTCTCGGCTTGGCCGAGTCTAGGACGAGAAACCCCGGTGGAGACGCAGGACCAGAGAAAGCGGAAGAGAAACCAGGTTACTCACAATTGGCGATCGAGGTCATAGGGAACCCAGAGTCCAAAACGACGGGCGGCACGAGGCAAGGGGGAGAGAGGGGGGACTCCCGCCTCAGCCAGAAGGCCGCTCAGCCAGAAGGCCGAGGTGAGTCACAAAAAGCCCCTCTCCCGGGTTTCAGCACCAAATGAAAGATTGCTGGGTGCCGCCGATGAACGAATGAAGAGCCGAAACAGCCAAATGAGCAAAAGTCAGGCTTTACTGGGAGGACTCCGGGCGAGTTCACTGACCCTCGGATGTGAGTCTGTGAAGGCGCGCCCGGGGAGGGTTTTTGGGTTTTTTATATCTGCAGAGGGGAAGGATGGTAATGGTCAACTGGTTTGGTGGGGCGTGCAGTTCATGGAACAGCCTTGGGGACAGACAGTTTCGAGAATTTGGGTGTGTGTGGTTTGAGCAAGATTAACAATATCAGAAAGCTCAGGGCCAGGGAGGGTTTCACTACCCAACCCAGAGGCAACTACCGGACAATTACCAATTAATTTCATGTAATCACCTTATGTCTTTCCCTTTGATTCTTCTTCTTTTTTTTTTTTTTTTGGATAGACAGAGAGAGAGTCAGAAAGAGGGACAGACAGACAGAAAAGGAGAGAGATAGAAAGATGATGTAAAGCCAGTAGCCAGGGCCACCATCAGAGCCGCCTGGCCAGTGCAGGTTCACATTAGATTCAGACAATCGGTAATGAAACAACGGAGCCAAGAACTGGTGAGCCATCAGCTTTAATTCTAGCTTGCACCCAGTGGGCAAGTAAAAACACACACTGGGCTCCAAATCCCACTCATTCAGTGTTTACAAAGCTACTGACTTATCCAAGTTTTCTAGAATCAAAGGTTTCTAGCTCACCAGATTTATTCACCTCTGTTTCCCATCTCCTTCTCTCTGCACAAACTCTGCACAAACTGGCTTCTTCCTTAGCACTCCACCATCTTGGCTGCTTCTCCTCTCCTCCACGTGGCCTTAATCTGCTCTCCTCTCCAATACTAACCTTGGGAACCAAGAGAGAGCAAACTCCCAGTCTGCCCCACTTTATAGTGTAGAAAATCCAAACCTTTAATCCAATCTACAAACAAGGAAGTTCCTGATACCAAGTCACTTTTCTGAGGCATAATGGGAGGATTCCTTGTGAGAGTGCACCACCCAACATCATCCAATCAATCAAGGGTGTGGAGAAAAGTTTACTCTTGAAACTAAGCCTTAGGCTATAATGACCAGGCCTGCTTACAGCCTGTCTCTCACACCCAATAATATAATTACTCCCATCCCAAGTGTAAGGGCAACTAATATCACCTGGATGATGGGCTTCCATGTGGGCAGTGCCATCTTTAACAAAGTGAGCATAATATATTTTATCTGCCCAACAGATGAGAAGCATCAATTCTTTGTTGAGGCACCCTCATTGTTCATTTATTGCTTTCTCATATGTGCCTTGACTGGAGGGCTACAGCAGAGCAAGTGACCCCTTGCTCAAGAAAGCAACCTTGGGCTTAAGCCAGAGACTTTTAGGCTTAAGGCAGCAACCATGGGGTCATGCCTATGATCCCATGCTCAAGCCAGTGACACTGCACTCAAACTGGTGACCTTGTGCTCAAATCAGCGACCTTGGGATTTTAAACCTGGGTCCTTTGTATCTGTGAAGCCAGTAGTCAAGGCCACCATCACAGCCACCTGACCCGTGCAGGTTCACATTGGATTCGAACAGTTGGTAATGAAACACAGGAGCCAAGAACTGGTGAGCCATCAGCTTTAATTCTAGCTTGCACCTGGCGGGCAAGCAAAAACACACACTGGGCTCCAAAACCCACACATTCAGTGCTCACAAAGCTACTGACTTATCCGAGTTTCCTAGAATCAAAGCTTTCTAGCTCACCAGACTTATTCACCTCTGTTCCCCATCTCCTCCTGCACAAATTCTGCTCAAACTGCCTTCTTCTCAGCATTCTGCCATCTTGGCTGCTTCTGCAGTTGTCCAATGTGAAAGTCACAAATTTACATTCTTAATTCTTTTTTATTGTTCATCTGCACAACAGCATATTCTAAGCACTTGTAGTAAGGTTCATTTCATCCATAGGTGAAAAAAATTGCAAGTGAGGATGCCAATCAAGAAGCGATATGGAAATATCTTAAATAGCTGTTTTATTGGTTTTTTTTCAGGTATTTAATATTTTTCATTAATATTTTAAAACTCTTATAACATAATCTAGTTTTGTATACATCTTTTATTGTTTTTATTTGATTATTAAATGTATGAAATAAGAAACTACCTTTTGTTATATCTTTTTTTATACTTAAGATGGTCATTAGGGCAGAGAACCAGTTGTTAAATTATTTGAAGCCTACGATTGCAGGAATCAAAGGAGGGCAAAACCGCCCAGACAACTTGATGAAGGAAGTAGGAGTTATTAAAGCTGATGAAGCACATGAGGTTTTTAGCTCCAAAACACAGGTTCCCCAAATTAGATTTTTTTGACCGGTTATATACTTTTACAGTATCTAAGCTATGGGCATGTGATTGTTTTGTTTAAGGTTTCCCAGGACTCAGGGAGAGGGGAGGGAAAGTTTTGGTGTGATCTTCAAGGGGGAAGGAATTTCTAGATCACTGGCCATAGTTACATACAGATCCTGCTATTCTTGCTTTGTATTTTAATTATGGGATATATTTAATTCAGTGGTGGTTGACTTGGTTACCCCTGCTGGCTCCTTTCCCTTGTTTTCTTTTTGTTTCTTCCTTCTCAGGGAAGAGGGGACCTGTTCCTTCTTCCTCACTACCACTAGGTAAAACCACCATTTTCTGTAACATTTTTTTTAATCCCTTGAGACTTTGCTTTCTGGCAATTTTGCTTTGGTCAAATAAATTTATAAAAATTCTTACAGGTTTGGACGTTTCTTATATTGACATTGGAAATATATTATCTTTTAGCCACATGTTGCTGAATCATAGCTAACTCTTACAGGATCTAAGTGATAGGTAAAATGGCTACTCAGTTGCCATCCCAAGAACAATGCAGGCCCAAATGAGGAAAAAGGGCTCACTTACTTAGTAACCTGGCCTCGACCTTTGACCTGGACCAAGTAAGCTGGGGGTGCAAGCAATTTTGAGGAGCATGGCACCATTCAAATCCATATACAAAGGAAATTGTTTTACACCAACAGATGCAGCAAAATTAAGAAATAGAATATTCACATCTCCTACTGTAAGGTTATAGTTAATTGGCTTGTTATTCTCTCTTAAGGGCTTTCTGGCCTCTCCTTTGAAATGCAGCAAGATGTTTATCTTTACAGCAGGATCTGGGAAGTGCCCTTAGGAGCAAATAGGAGGAACCCAACCTTAAGGTTAGGAAATGAGACAGCCAGTCTTGAAGGAGATTAAATTACAAATCTTCAATCTTTATCTTGTATCCCAGAGAAAATGTTACATGGACCAGTAATGAACTTTGTAAGGACAGTAATCACGGCCGTCGTGGCTGGACACGTGCAGGTTTACGTTAGATTCAGACAGACGGTAGAGAAACAGTGCAGCCCAAAACTGGTGGGACATACCTTTATTCTAGCCTCGCACCTGGCCGGTGAGTAAACACAAACATACAGAGGGCTACAATACCCTCTCATTCAGGGCTCACAAAGCTATTGACACATCCAGGATTTTCTAGAATCAAAAGCCCCTACCAGCTCAGTCCCTTCTGGTTCCCCATTTCCTCCTATCTGCACAAACTGGCTTCTCCTTCAGCACCCTGCCATTTTGAATGCTTTCTCTCACTCTGCGAAAACATGGCCTCCTCCTTCCTCCTTTTTCTCTTCTTCCTAAAACTTTTTGGCATGAAAACCTCTCCTCCAGCACAAATTAGCATAACAAAACCCCTTCCCAAGGAGGAAGGTAATTAGCCATTTCACTTGGCAGTGGCCATTTTTAACGATAAAAGTGAGCAAAATTAAATAACACAAATTTTACAAACTTATTTGCCAAACAGGCTTACGCTAATTAGATCTGTGTTAACTTACTGAAGAGACTTTTCTATCAAATGAACCCCCTACCTCGTGCTCACCCTCAAGTCAGTGACAAAGACCATAAACCAGGATATGCTAATCTGCTCCTATACCCTATGTCTAAAGATCCCTCCCACAGCTCAGGGCTGACTCTTTGCTGGTCTCAGCCCACTTGCCCCAGGTGTTTTAAAATAAATTTTCCTTTTGGAACACACTAGCCTTGTGTTTTGCTTTGTCAGGCGGTTTCCTCCTTTTACTAAGAAGTGGACAGCATGTTACCAAAAAGGTCCTGGATTTGGAGCACGTTTGTAAAGCCAGTAGCCACGGCCACCATCACAGCTGCCTGGCTCATGCAGGTTCACATTTGATTCGGACAGTTGGTAATGAAACAATGGAGCCAAGAACTGGTGGGCCATTAGCTTTAATCCTAGCTTGTACCTGGCGGGCAAGTAAAAACACACACTGGGCTCCAAAACTCACTCATTCAGTGCTCACAAAGCTTATCCGAGTTTCTTAGACTCAAAGGTTTCTAGCTCACCAGATATATTCACCTCTGTTCCCCATCTCCTTCTCTCTGCACAAACTGGCTTCTCCCTCAGCACTCCGCCATATTGGCTGCTTCTCCTGGCCTCCTCCACATGGCCTTACTCTGCTCTCCTACAGCATGAACTCCTCCTAGAACGCAATCACTCTTCTCTAAAACAACATGATCTCTCTTTCTTTTAAAACCTTTTGGTGCAAAAGCCCTCCCCCAACACACATTAATACAATCACGCCCATCCCAAGCAGGAAGGGCAGGGCAACAGGCTTCCCCGTGGGCAGCGCCATCTTTAACAAAGTAAGCATAATATATTTTATCTGCCCAACAACGTTCCAGAATCTAATTCTGAGTATGTAAAGAAAACAGCATAATCCAAGAGACACTTGTTAGGAGCAGTTGGTGGTTGATTCAGTTCAGGGCAGAGGATCTGGAGATAAAAGGACCTGGAAGCAAGTATAAGCTCTGTCATTTATATTGCCTACCCTCAAGCAAGTTAACCTCTCTAAAGTGCATTTTCTTTTTCAAATATAAAGTGGGGATGATAATAATTCATACCTTTTAATGTTGACATGAAGATTACATGAGGTAGGATATATGAAGCATGTGGCAGAGTGCCTGGCATACAGGGAGCATGCAGTGTTAACTGTGTCAGTCCAGATTCTGATCACAGTCACACTGTTGTGTTGGGTACTGAGATGTGCAGAACGAGGTGGGCACACTTGGGGGCCTCGGAATCAGCCTGAGGTTTCCTGAGCATACCACCATTACTCTCCTGTGTTGTTTCCTTTATGGGTCTTTTTCTCAAATGAAACCCTGTACTCTGCCTCTACATCACAATGCATTTTATAGTCTCATGGTCTAACACAGTACTATATAAAAGACATTCAGTAACTATTTTTGAATAAGTATATACTTAACACTATTTTCATTTTTAAGGTTTTCTAAGCTTCTACATTATTTTTTAGAAATACGTTTAATGTTTCATTCTCAGTCATAATGACTGAATTAACAAATAAATAAAGTGTTTGAAATTCAGTCTTTTCTGGTTATGTGTGCAAAAATTAGCCTTTTATGTCCATTTAGATTTCTGTAGTATTGGGGGGAGATGGCATTCATATTCTATTCAATAAACAATCTATGAAATGTTCTTTTTATTTAGATCTGTATGCAGAAAGTGGCCAGTTTTCAAATGAAGAAAATAAAATCTGATGTGTTGCTTTCAAATATATTTACTAGGTTTAAAAAGAGGTTTAAAATATTAATGCTGGTTTTTTTCTTATTTTTTTTAAATTTTTTTTATTTTTTAATGTGTGCGCACTAGAGAGAGACAGACAGGAAGGGAGAAAGAGAAGATGCGTCAATTTTTTATTGCAGCACCTTAGTTGTTCATTGATTGCTTTCTCATATATACCTTGACCTGGGGACTCCTGCTGAGCCAGTGACCCCTTGCTCAAGCCAGTGACCACGGGGTTATGTCTATCATCCCATCCTCAAGCTGGTGTCCCCATGCTCAAGCTGGTGAACCCATGATCAAACCAGATGAGCCTGCGCTCAAACTGACAACCTTGGGGTTTTGAAACTGGGTCTTCAGAGTCCCAGGCTGATGTGCCACTGCGCCTCTGCCTGGTTAGGCATTGCTGTTAATTTTTAAATTAATACATTTTAATGTATAGATTAAAATTTAAAAAATAAATTTTATAATTTAATCTTATTAAAATTTACTTAATTTTATACTTGAGGTATGCTTTTGTGTGCTATTGGGAAGGGCTTTTATTTCATTTTGCAGGGCTAGTTTTTCTTCAATGTGTGCAAATCTGTACCATGTAAATCTTAAAGTGAAGCAATTTGTAAATATATATGCATTTATATATGTGTATAGTTTTTTTTAATATATCTGATGCAGTCCATATATAAATGTATTATATTTTATAAATTACATTATGTGCCAGTTCTTTATCATGAGAAGACTACTTCAATACTTTCTTTGTGATGTTTTTCAAACTGAAATACTCTTATCCTGGAGCTACATGGTAATGTAGCTCCAGGATACTGTGAAGCCCTGGAGTGAATATGACACTTGGCATATATATCTAGGATATATATTTTACAGGATATATATTTTACATAAATGGTAATTATTAAAAGATTTTTATAATAAAAAATATATTATGGAATTAGATAAAAATTTTTATGGACTTTTTAAAAGTAAATATTAGAATTTTGCTTGATAAGAGTAGGGTTCTCATACTTTATGGGATGTACTTTTATTCTCATCTTCCATGAGTGTAAAATTTTTATATGAGCTTTGCTAAAACTAATTATTTAGTATATTTATTTTTATTATCATATGTATACATGACTAATACTTTACATATCTTAGTTGATATAGGTTATTTTAAATCAGGAGTTCAGAAGAACACTCTGCAATTGAATGTACCCATTTGTATGTTTGTATTTATTTATTACACTTTCTCCCCCACTGAACTTTCCTTTTATCCAAAGGGAATTATGCACTAATAGCAGTATCTTATTTTATTCTTCAGAATCAGTGACCACCAGACTGTTTAGTCTTCCAGTGAAAAAAAGGTTCATGATTTTCATCAGATTCATGAAGGTATCTATAGTGAAAATAATATTAAGAACTTACTGATTTAAAATTTAAAATAATCTTAATTTAAATAGAACTGATATACAATATTATAGTAGTTTCAGATGTACAATATAGTGACTTGACATTTATATACCTTACAATGTGATCACCACACTAAGTAATCATCAGTAATCTATCTGTCACTATGCAAATTTATCACAATATTATTGACTATATCCTCCCTCACCTTTTTTTAAAAATTAATTTTAATGGGGTGACACCAATAAATCAGGGTACATATGTTCAAAGAAAACATCTCCATGTTATCTTATCATTCAATTATGTTGCATATCCATCACTCAAAGTCAAATTGTCTTCTGTCACCTTTTATCTGATTTTCCCTGTGCCCCTCCCCTCCTCCCTATCCCACCATCTCCTCCCTCCTTCCACCCCGTAACCACCACACTCTTGTCCATGTCTCATAGTCTCACTTTTATGTCCCACCTATGTATGAAATCATGCTGTTCTCAGTTTTTTTTCTGATTTACTTATTTCACTCTGTATAATGTTATCAAGGTCCATCCATTTTGTTGTAAATGATCCGATGTCATCATTTCTTATGGCTGAGTAGTAGTCCATAGTATATATGTGATTCACAAATTGGAGCATCTGTAGGCAAATATTTGTTTTTCATATTTTGACTCATTGAGACACAAATGCAGTTTTTACTTCTTGCATATTATTTGTTATATTTTAATTATTTAATTACCAACTCCTTCCTCTGGACTATAGATTCCATGGAGGCTAAGGACTGTGTCTTACTAGCTTTAAAGTCTGAGTTTCTAACATTAAGCCTGGTTCAACAGTAGGTGTTGAGTGGAGCTGAGTAACAGACACATTCATATAGTTCCCTTGAATCACTGCCCTTGTAACCAATAGAAAATTCTGTTGCACATTAGTTTGAACTTAAATGATTCAATTATCATGTTTACTTGCTAATGTCATCCTATGAATTGTGTTTTAGAGTCAGATGTTTTGAAGAACAGCCTCTCCTTAACAAGACAGAATCCAGACAAAGCAATAATCTGTCTTTACTCAACCCAGACCTAATATGTTAATTCTGATTTAATTTAATTTTCTTCTGCTCATGGCACTGAAATTTTCAAATGGTTCATTTAGTGCTTAATTATCAGCTAAAATTTTCACTCTGTCTAGAGAGAAGCCATGCTGTGTCAAGTGCAGATCATTTATCTGGGCACCTTTCTGTTCTTCTCACTGTTGTTGGGCTTCATGTATTTGAAGAAGAAATGCTTCCATCTGTAACTTTAATTTAGAGATAACTAATTTGGTTCAGAAAAGATTTCTAAGAAATTGAGGGCTAAATGTCATGTCTTCGGACTCCACATCTGTATTCAATATACTCAATATTGTACTACTTCTCTCTTCTCTTAAAGGGACTTGCCATAACTGCCAAATGAGCCAAAGTGTCATGGAAACTTTTCTGTCATCCGAAGGGAACTATATAGTAATAGAAGGGGTTTCTCACTCTTCAGCATCAGTGACAACCAGACTCATTATTCTGTTCCTTTTCTTCCTGAGAGATTTGCTATCTTGCTACTCCTCACCCTTCTTATATTAGTTTTCTGTTGCTGCTGTAACAAATTATTACAGACGTAATACAGGTCAGAAGTCTAACTTGTCTCACTGGGCTAAAATCAAGATGTTGGCAAAGCTGCATATTTTTTTCTTAAAGGTCAAGGGGAGAATCCATTTTCTTGCCTTTCCTAGATTCTGGAAATTGGCCTAATTTCTTGGCTTGTTTGCCCCTTCTATCTTTGAAGCCAATAATGGGAGGTTTAGATATCCTCTCTGGTTCTCCTCTTCAGCCTTTCTCTTTCATTGTTAAGGACCCTTGTGATTAAATTGGGCCCACCTGGATAATCAGGATAATTGTTTTAACCTTAGCTGTTAAGCAACCTTAAATCTTCTTTGCCATATCATGCAGCGCATCTATAGGTTCAGGTGGTGGGGCAAGGTTATTATTCTTATGACCATCCTCCCATGATCTTTTCCTTTTAACTCTTAAACTTGTAACTATCTTTCTACTTCCCTTATTTTCTCCGTATGACTCCATATGCATGATATCCCTTATTCATCCATTTATTATGTTTTATTTTTTTACTTTATTTAACATACATCTATAAGGTACATGTTATAATGGCATGTATAGACTGCCAGATGATGCTTTTTAAAAATATTAAAACTTTAATTTTTTTAAAAACTCTGTAAGGTTGTCCTAAGATAGGCACTATTTTTATCTTTATTTTACCAATGAGGAAATTGGGTCTCAGAGAAGATAATAATTTGTCTAGCTAATTCTTCAACAATTAACATAATCTTCTTTATTCATAAAACTTACTTATGATTAAAAGGAACTGAAAAAACTATAGAAATAATCAGGAGGAAAGAGATACTTATTTAAGTATCTTCTGCGAAGTAAGCATAATTGTCATCATTTATTAGATTGAGTCTTAAAATTCAGTAGACTTACCTAATGTTAAACAGTTGGCAATTGATAAAATAGTTGGGATGTCAAAACTTATGATATTTATGTCATATTAAACTATCCTGCCTCATTAATATTTATAGATTTGGTTATGTGTTGCCACTGCCTTTTCTCTTTGTTATTGCTTGGCTACTTTTAAACATAGTGAGTGAGCATATTGCATTCTGGTACATGTTTATTGAGTTTGTATTCTCTCCTGTGGTAGTTAGCACACACTGACCCTGATTTATTCTCTATCACAAAGAAGTGTTAGGCTTGTATATCAAGAGGCTTGTATATCCTCTTGATATTACTTTCACATGGGATGTGTCTACTTACTGAAGGTCATTCATTGCTTGTGAACAATCTGGAACACCATCCTAAGAATCAGTATGATGAGCCTGTTGATTGAAGTATTGTATGAATGCCTGTTTTGCCTATATGTAGATGAGGATTCTAATGACATGACCTTTCAGCTTTCTCCTTTTATTATTTGCTTGTCCACATTTAAATAATAAGGATGAAACAGGAAATTCTTTTTCAATTGCGTCAGGATTAGAGTTGAACAAAAGTTATAGAACACAGTCACATTTCCTAGTAAAATTATCTTCAGATTCCATGTTGAAGAAACCTTCAGATTAGTGTAATCTCACTCTACAGTCCAGATTACTGCAGTATTTAAGAAACATACTAGAATAAGGGGTGCTAAGAGACATTTTGCTCTTTGTTTTGTTTTAGAGATAGAGTTATGTTGAATGAGTCAGGCTTCAGAGAAATCTTTCTCAAAATGAGCTCATAATGCCTTGTTTTTCATAAGACTATCATCAATCCTTGAAAAATGCAATTACTTAGAAAACAAAATATAGCCTTTAGCAATTTACCTGAAATATTTCTATTTATATTGTTCTTTCAGAGCTTTGTTTTTATCAGGCTAGACAGTTTTTTTTTTTCTAAAGAATGTTTATCTTAGTGACTAGATTAATTTTCAAGTGTGTGTGTGTGTGTGTGTTTAGTGCCTAGTATTATTCATTAGAACATTGTGAGGATGTTATGTTGCTAACTGATTTCAAAATGGCTAGGTGTGCAAAAATTTTATTTGGCCAATAGAATCCATTTCTGCCATGCCCACTTTACCATTTATATTACCTTCTGTTTCCTTCGTGTGTACTAGAGAACAACATTTACCACATTGTATTGTATTGTTTATTTGTATCATATATGGAGACATTAAGGCATATTTGATTTCTTGTCTGTGATAAAATCCTCTATTACAGCCAGCTGTGTTTGTGACCATACTAAACATTACTTAAAAAAAATAAAGCCAAGAAAAACAGGTACTGTAATTCCATGTTTGTATAGCCTTCCTAGAGAATTGGAAACATGCTCAAAGTTGAACACATTTTACAGTGACCTGAACACACTCAGAGTAAACCTGAACCATCTATCAGTCTGCAAGGCACACAGCCCTATAATCCAAGCCTTCTGGTATTAATGTCATATATAACAACCCCCATCCCTGCCCCACCTTGAATTTGGTAACACATAGAATATGGTAACATTGAAGGAATATTATTTCCATGACTAGGTAATGAGAGATTGTGACTTTATCTTGATAACGGACTCTATTGGCTTCCCTGCTTCTCTGTTTTTATAAAGCAAGCTGTCATGTTGGAGAGTGTCCTTTGTCAAAAAACGAAGGGTTTCCCTAGCCAGTGGCACAGTGAATAAAGAAAGCATTGTCCTGGGTCACCAGGTCAATCCTGGGGTCCCCAATCTTGAGGGCACTGATTTAACCCCTGAAGTTGGTGGTTCAAGCCCTGGTCAGGGCACATATAAGAAGCAATCAATGGCATAACTAAGTGGAATGAGTTGATTCATCTCTCTGTCTCTCCCTCCTCCCCTCTTTCCCTTTCTCCCTTCCTTCCTTCCTCTCAAAAAAAATGGCTTTTTGCCCAAACCAGCAAGGAACATATGATCCTGCAAACAAGTACAAGCTTGAAATGAATTCTTCTTAAGTTAAGGCTACAAATGAGACCCCAACTTTGACACTTTCATTATAACCTGTGAGAGATCTGGAAGCAGAGCACCCATATAAGTTGTGCCTAGATTCCTAATCCACAGAGGCTATAAAATAATAAGTGTGAATTGATTTAAGCTGCTAACTTTTGTGGTAATTTGTTACACAGTAATAGATAACTGCTATTGCATGAGTTTATAACTGCTTCTATGGGTTTAAGTGCTCAAGATTCCATTCTGTCATGGACATATGATAACACTGCCAGCAAAAGCATGCAAAGGTTGGCCATTCATCCCAATCATATTCATGCCTAGTGTTTCCTTTCTTTCTTTCTTTTTTGTGGCAGGGACAGAAAAAGTCAGAGAGAGGGACAGATAGGGACAAACAGACAGAAAGGGAGAGAGATGAGAAACATCAATTTTTCATTGTGGCTTCTTAGTTGTTCATTGATTGGTTTCTCATATGTGCCTTGACCGGGGAGGCTACAGCAGAGCGAGTGACCCTTTGCTTGAGCAAGTGACCTTGAACTCAAGCTAGTGAGCCTTGCTCAAACCAGATGAGCCCGCGCTCAAGCTGGTGACCTTGGGATCTCGAACCTTGGTCCTCCACATCCCAGTCCGACGCTCTATCCAGTGTGCCACCACCTGGTCAGGCTTCATACCTAATGTTTCTTTGCTGCCTCTTTTTCACCTAAGATCCAGGCCTGATGACATTATCATTGTTTCATTAGTCATTGTTCAGAAAATTGAATTTTATAAATGAAACCGGTAGGCTGATGAAAGCATTCTTTTGTACAAGTTTCAACTTTGCAATTTGGGGAAATTTTAGAATTTTATACTATAGGCTCACTTACTATTTAGAATCTATAATATATTCCTTCCTTCTTACTGAGCTACAGTTAACATTAATAGAAACTAATAATATAATTAGAAAAGTTGTTGGGCTGTGATACCAGATTATTTTTGACCTTTTAGATCCCAATTAAATAACACTCTCTCCAGACATGTTATTTGATTCCCTATTTTTCCCTTTCTACCATGATGATGTTGGCTACTCCTATTACATGTTTTCCATTCCAGACTTCTTATACTGAAGAGCTAGTGTTTAATTATTGGCATCCCAATAGGCTAAATGCTGATTAAGGCAAGGAGCATCAATCTCTTATCCATTCTGTATCTCTAGCACCTAGAACATTCTTTGATCTAGAGTAAAGCACTCAGTTAATATTCATTGAAGAAATAAATAAATATAAATGTCAATAATATGCAATCAAAAAATTTTAATAATGAAATCAGCAAAGATTTAGGAAGAGCAGCTTGTTCCATAAAATCACCAGGTCATAGAAAACCACTGACACTTGCTTTCCTGCAGTATTATAAGAGCACTCTACTGGAAAAGATAAGAATTTTGTATATCGATTCTGCAAAAGGGAAAGCCATCTAGGGAGGTGTAACACATTCAAAATCCATTAGTTTTTGGTTGAAGACCTATTATTGAAGTTTCAGTTAATCAGCAGCAGGACATGCTGGCTATTCCCATAATACTGAAAGCCATGGGTTATCATATTTAGAGGGTCTGAGAGAATGTGGCTCACAGTATTACATATTTCAGCATTTGAAATATGTAATACTAATCAATGACTAACCATGAAAGATGAAACTTAACTCTGATAGAATTGGCAGATATACCCACCATAGCATTGTCCCCCCAAACACTATTTGTCAAGGTTACTGAAACCAAACTGTGTACTTGTGTATTTAATGAAAAGTCTCTGAATGTTGTCAGTGGTAAAAGGCTGTCTCCCCAAGGGTCTGTGACTTATCTTTGCAAGGATTATGGGTATGTATTTTGTCACCCCGAGAGCAAACATGCGGGACACGTAGAGCAGCCCAGTTTCAGAAGGGTCCCCACTGATTTCCCATGGCACTCTTCAGAGTGGTGGACACTTAAGAGAATAGCCATTCTCTTCATGTCTAGATCTCTTCAGGCTACACATGTTCTTTAAGTTTCAACTTTTTGCTTAAAGAGGAATAACAGTAAAGAAAAGCCTGCTAAATAATCAAAGTGGCTTTAGTGACACCTGGTAGATTTTTAGTGATTTTGTCACGAATAAAAGTGAGGGATGTTTGAATACACACCGCCAACAGGCAAAAAGATTCAACAAGTCTAAGGCTTACAGAATTAAAATTTCATGACAGTTTATGTCCTGGAACACTTTGTCCTTGACTGACTGCTGATACTCTCAATGTTATGCCTCCCACAAACAGAAATTTGTAAACTTGAATGCAAGCTTTGGTTTTAGGTTCAATCCAATATTTAACTTTAATGTTCTTCTGAATTTGCAATAATCTTAAAATATTAGTCCAGTTTTCAGTTAAGATTTTCTGAGTTTTTAATGGGGATTGGTGTGCTAAATTAAAGTAAGAAAGTAGAACAAACTTTTCTCAGATTTTTAGTTTATTCCATAATTTGAAATAAGCTAGTCAAAAGTAAGGTAGGCTTGTGGGTTCTAACTTTTAAGTATGTTGTGGTTTTATCTTTGTTTTGGAATCTTGCTTTTCTTTGCTTAAGTTTACTTCTCTCCCTTTCCAAACAACCTTCTCCAAAACTGTTTCATAACATTGTCAAAAACTTAAATAGAATGCCACAACACTTTTATTTATTTATTATTTTGTGGCAGAGACAGAGAGAGTCAGAGAGAGGGACAGATAGGGACAGACAGACAGGAAGGGAGAGAGATGAGAAACATCAATTCGTTGTGTACGGTTCCTTCGTTGTTCATTGATTGATTTCTCACATGTGCCTTGACCAAGGGGCTACAGCAGACAGAGTGACCCCTTGCTTGAGCCAGTGACTTTATGCTCAAGCTGGTGAGCCTTGCTCAAACCAGATGAGCCCGCACTCAAGCTGGCGACCTCGGGGTCTCTAACCTGGGTCCTCCACATCCCAGTCTGATGCTCTATCTATTGCGCCACCACCTGGTCAGGCCCACAACACTTTCTGAAAAAGGAAATAACCAGGGGTATTATCTTTCAGCACCATTGTGATTGAGATTCACTCCACTTCTGAAAGTATACTGATACTGTAGCTTTGTGCAAGTTTTAGCTTGCTAGTCGTCTTTCTTTAAAGCAGGTTTATATTTTCAAATATGTGTTGTTTAACTTTATTGCATGTAAGGAAAATAAATAAATAAATAAACAAACAAACAAACTACCTTGTTTATTTCACTTCAGCAGAACTAAAGGAGGAAGAGAAAATTTTACAAGGAGAATAGGGTTGAATTGTTAATGCCAAGACCTTGATGTTTGCTAAACAAAGACTAAGGATAATCATTCATATGGAAACCAAATAATGTTGGTATAAACATATTCTGGATAGTAAGTGTCAAGATAAAGCCCTCTCTCCTTAGTTGTTGATTAGGGTGCTTCAATGAATCTTACACTGTACTTTTGAAGGATATAGTTGGGTATTTGAAAAGAATATTCTGCTGTGTCCTAAACCTAGACTTTAAATCTGCAGTTTTAACAGTCAAAATTTTCTTGCTGGATTAAAGTCTTTCTTGTTCTTGCTATTATTCATATCAATCCTGTAGCTACATTAAGTCAGGCCACTGAAATTGATATTGAAATAAATCCAGTTTTCAAAGTCATTTTTTTACAGCATGCTCACAACAGATACTGAGTCTTTGAAAAGGTATAAGCTGATCACATCTATGGTTTCAAGTTAAGCACAGAAAAAGCCAGCTTACATGTTACTGTCACGGTCTATACTCTTGTATATCCTGCAGTGTTTGGTATGAGATGATTCTGCTCATGTTGATTAACCTGCTTATAAATCTGGCATTGTGATTAGTGCCTTTGGAAAGACTTGGAATAACATTTGTCTCTCTAAAGCACAGAAGAGGGTCTTCTCAAGCAGAATTATCATTTGTATGCAAGATAATGTTTCTCGAATTAGAATCTGTAAAATATGGGTCTCCAACTCTAAATTTATATGTTCACTTTGCCTTCTATATATAAAGTGCTAGATGTTCTTTTGTTAGACATAGATAAGGAAAAAATTGACACTCTAAGTAATAATGAATCTTTTACTTACCTAGATGTTATTGCGGCTTTCCTTTTATTCACACAGATATAATGAAATTGAAAATCTTTGGAGGGTGTTTTAATACCTGTTAGTATATTTTCTTAGTTCAACACATGACGAGAGGGGCTCTACAAGCTTCTAACATAATTAAAAATCAATATATCATTTACCCCTAGCATTCTCATTTTTATGGGTCTCAAAAATGTTCCTCATTGCTTTTTCCTATCCTGTATCATCCTGAAGTTTTCAACTTAAATATTTCTAAAGTTGCATTACTTTTGAAATTTATTAAAAGAAAAATTTATTTGGAAATATTTCATTTTTCTAAGCAATGTCAAGATGTTGCTTTCTTTCAATTTTAAACTTTTTCATTTAGAAGCATGTTTTTATTTATTTCTATTCTGATTTCTACTTTCCTTGGGTTAGAAGGATAATTCAGCCTTTTAATTAAAGGTCAAGTATGATTAAGAATAGCAAATGAAAGATAGTGAACTGTGACAATGATTGCCATCTCTTACATTTTTTTTATATTACTAAAAACTTGAATGCAATGTTTGAGTTAGTATAATTAAAAATGAAGCCTGAACAGGAGGTGGTGCAGTGGATAGAGTGTCGGACTAGGATGCGGAAGACCCAGGTTCGAGACTCTGAGCTTGCCAGCTTGAGCGCGGGCCCATCTGGCTTGAGCAAATGCTCGTCAGCTTGGACCCAAGGTCACTGGCTCCAGCAAGGGGTTGCTCGGTCTGCTGAAGGCCTGCGGTCAAGGCACATGTGAGAAAGCAATCAATGAACAACTGTGGTGTCGCAATGGCAACGAAAAACTAATGATTGATGCTTCTCACCTCTCTCCGTTCCTGTGTGTCTGTCCCTATCTATCCCTCTCTCTGACTCTCTCTCTGTCCCTATAAAATATATATATAATGATAATTTCTGTTTTTATTCAAACTAGATGTTATAAAAATGTTAACCATTTTAACCACATTGATTAAAGTGGTAGTCTTTAACATAATGTTTACAATAATGAAAGAATTAAAACTGATCAATAGTAATGGTTTATCATGTGTTCTGCCTTAAAACAGTTTTAGAACTGATACTTAATACTTCAGCCAATGCAATAAGTAAATAATAGCTATGAAATAATAACTATAAAAAAATAATTATGAGAAGGAAAATATGAGACACAATTATCATTATTTGTAGATGATATGATTTCACTCCTGAAAAATCCAGAATAATTAGTGTCTACATACTAGAAAAATGACAAAACTAAGTTATATAGGAGAATAGTGATCAATCTGAATACATATGGTGAGTATAAGCAATCAAAAGATAAACAACAAGCTAAGGAAGATAATATATCTTCACTGATGCAACTGACAGAGCTCTAATATCCTCATTTATAAAGAATTCTTACAAAATTATAAAGGAAAGATGTATAATTCAATAAAAAGCCATAGAGATGGTAATTGAAAAATATATAGGGAGTATATAAACATGGAAAATGCTCACTCTCAAATTGAAGAAGTTAAACTTAGTTTTCACCTATCACATTGGCATATGTCAGATGAAAAACTTGCTACTTTATAGTATTACTAAGAATATAAGGGACACAGTTAATTCTTATGCACTACTGACAATATCTCTTAGAATAAAATCTATCCTGACTTTTTGACCTAGTAGTTTTAGTACTAAGTATTTAATTTGAGTGCATACTTTCACCTGTGCCCAAAGATATGTGCACAGTTATGTTTGCTGCATCATTGCTTGAAATGGTAAAAAACAAGTAAATAAAGCATAAAAAAATGAAAATTGGAAATCAACATGAAACAGTTAAATACATTATGGTATAAATACACAGTGAAAAACTAGGTATATACTCATTAAAGAGATACCTGATAGGGGTGCTGATGTGAAACATTTTTTTAAATTTAGTTTGGGGATCCAGTCAAGTGCCAAACACTGGTTGTTGTAAATTCTCATTTGTGTAGCCACAACAACAACAAAGGTCTCACCTGCTTATATTTTTATTAATTTGAACTTTATGGAATTTCTTCTTCAAGAATATGTGAAAAGTAAACGATTTTGAGGAGGGAGAGACAGGGTCTCAAGTAGAAAGAAAATGTAATTTTATTATATTCCATCTTGTACTTGTTGACTTTCTATTTTTGGTCTGTGTTTGTATTACTTTTAAAATAAAATTTAAAAATTTTTAATAAGCATTTGGTCTGTGAAAAGTTTGACTTTATGGTATATGATGTGAAACCCCATATATCTTCAAGTGTATGTCTGTTTATTAGGTGAAAACAACAAAAAATAATGTATGTATTATTGCATCAATGTAAAATGCATGGAGGTGATGAAATTGAAAAGGAAATATAGGGGGTATAAGATGCTGGTTAATTTTTAATTTTTATACCACTTACTATTAGCATTAGTAGTTTATTTAAATAAATTATCCTTTATTTAAAGTTCATTTAAACAAACCCCACTAATATGGAATCAAATAACTACTTTCTATCAGATAAACAACCATATTGTAAGTCAGTATTTTCCAGTGTACTACCAGATTATTCTGATTTCTAGTTACCTTCAGATAACCAATAATTCACACACCTACTTACATTCTCATAGAAAATATCAAAATCCATTAAAAATGTGAGTCCATTGTTTAAACAACACAACTACAAAATAAAAAAAAAAACAAACACCTAACCAAAGTGAGAATGTATCCACCTCTAGGAATTGGCATGAAGTAGATATAACTGACCAAATTTGGTCCATTTGAACATCAATAAAAGGATAATTATAAATAATGGATTATAATACATAAAAAAGCATGAATCTATAGTGATATATATCTGGAGAGAGAGAGAGAGAGAGAGAGATCCTACTTTCTTCCTACAGAAGAATGCTAACTAGTAATTTTAGAAGAAAATACAGAATAAGAAAATCACAGTGTTGCAGCCTTCAGTTCAACAGTTGATCATTCAAGGATCATGTCAATGGATACTAAACCTTTTAGATAAGGATATTGGGAACAGGATATATACATGGTCTCAAAGTGTCTCCTCACAGATTATCTTTTAGAAAATGAAAAATGTGAAGGTCACTTTATCTTTATAATCTGACCTAGTATTACCAGTACTAGAACAATCTGATATTTTACATCTCCTGATTTGATGTGTTAATCATGAGGGAACAATCAGACACATCCAGAAAGTGGGATGTTGTGACAGCCAGCTGTGCTAGACTTAAAAAAAAAAAAAAAGTCATGAAACATACACAAAAAAGCGGAAGGAATAGTTAAATTAGAAAGATTTAGAGAAAACTAACAATGAAATGAAATGCATGAAATTGGGACACTGGATTAAATAAAAAAGGTGGAGAGAATACGGCAAATGTCATTTTAGAGTTTTGGGAGCAATTGGAACAATGTGAATATAGACTGTGTAATGGATCATAAATTGAATTATTGTTAGTTTCTGAGGTGAATTGGTGGTTTTTTATTTATGTAGGAACATATTTTCTTAGAAGATGCCATCAGGAGGAAAATATATACATGTGTGTAGAGAGAAAGCAAATGTGGCAAAATAATAATTGATGAGTCTAGGGGAAGGATACACTGGTGTTTAATATTCTTTAGGTTTGAAATTTTACAAAATGAAAAGAAAAATATTAAGTATGTATTAGTGGCTTGTACTATTTCTGATAGATGTTTTTAGTGGGTCTTTGGGGATGACTTTATTTCTACTAATGTGAATGAACGTACCTTTGAGGCAGCTTTACTCACGGTCACTTTTTTCCTCTTAAAACTGCATGTACATTGGGATTATTTGTGCTTTAGATAACTGTCAGAATATAGGACAGCTATCATAATTACATTTGCTTTTAATAGTTTTAGATTGATTTTGGTGTAAGAATGTGGAAAACTAGTCCCTGGTTAGTTGGCTCAGTGGTAGAGTATCGGCTTGGTGTGTGGAAGTCCCAGGTTTGATTCCTGGTCAGGGCACACAGAAGAAGCAACCATCTTTATCTTTCCCTTCCCCACATCTCTTGCTCTCTCTCTTCCTTTCCCACAGCCATGGCTTAAATGGTTCAAGCAAAGTTGATCCCAGGCACTGAGAATGGCTCCATGGCCTTGGCCTCAGGTGCTGAAATAGCTCAGTTGCTGAGCAATGGAGCTGTGGCCCTGCTTGGTAGAGCATCGCCTGGTAGGGGCTTGTCAGGTGGATCCTGGTCAGGGTGCATGCGGGAGTCTGTCTCTCTGCCTCCCTGCTTCTGAATAATAATAATAATAAAAAGAATGTGGAAAACTAATTATATAGGCAAATTAATCAATCAGTAGGTTTTTAGAAAACCTTGGTTCCTCATTAAAGTTTTTTTTTTTTTTAACCATTACTTTGTTCTCAAAATGTGGTTCTTAGATCAGCAGCTTCATAATGGGGTGGGGACTCTCCAGACACTCTGGGATTGGGGTCCTGCAATCTGTCTTTAACAAGCCTTCAATGAAGGAAACTGATAGGTCTGCTCATTGACACACAAATTCTCTAATTCTTCATGCCATTGGTCTGAACATACTGAAAGCACTGAAAAATTCCAGTTTTGCCTAAGAGGGTAAAGCATCAGAAAGTTGATTAATACCTCCAAAGATAACAAGTTGCAAAGCAATTCTATCCATTATTAGTCCCTGGCAGGCGTTGGTTATCTCCTCCAACCTGGGCCAAGAGAAGACTTAGCAGAAGAGAAGCTAGCTAAAAAGTTGGAATGGGCATGAACTGGAGGAACAGGGACGTTCTACAGTCACCACTGGGCAGGACTTCAGGTTCAAGGGAAAGTCTAGGAAGTGACTTAGTCAAGGTCATCAAGATAGAAAGTGAGGACATACTTTAGAGAAATGAGCTGGAGATGAAATAAGCAGTATGCCTGGCCAGCTCAGGGTTGTTCCTAAGCAGATTCTAGGAGAATAAGAGCTAGATTTGCTGTTGAAGAATGAGGTACTAGCATAATCTGAGATGAAAAGCAGTTAGTGACCTTCCTGGGGAGGTTAAGAGAGGTTTCATGGTTCAGGTTAAAAGAGACTCCACTTTGGAGGGAAGGAACCCAAAGACTCTGGATACCCATAGCATCTGGGCTAAAAGGGGTGTCCCTTTGGGTATATTATAGAGCTAATGAGAAAAATAGGGGAGAGGGGTAAGGTCTCATTTACTCCTTCTTTGTTGGGGTGCAGGAGACATGGGACTAATGTTACCTGCTTCTCAATAATAATAATAAAAAAAATGTGGAAAACTAATTATATAGGCCAATTAATCAATTAGTAGGTTTTTAGAAAACCCTGGTTCCTCATTAAAGTTTTTTTTTTTTTAACCATTACTTTGTTCTCAAAATGTGGTTCTTTGGGAGAGATCAGACCTTCAAACTGCTTTGGGAAAGGGGCAGAGAAGCAAGTGTGCTTTGGGAGAGATCAGACCTTCAAACTGCTGTGGGAAAGGGGCAGAGAAGCAAGGAAAACCTCTCATATTCATACAGTCAGGAAGGATTGGGGAAAGCACTGGAAACATTTCAGTCACTCACTATGAGAAAGAAAGTTGCTAATGTCCATTCAGTCTAGGTTTTTCTTGAAACCAAGATAGGCTGAAGTTTGGGGGGGCCATCATTATGAACAGCTGTGGAGAGGTTAAGCACGGTAGGGAACATCAGGATTATTTTGAAATTCTCAGGAGACAGACATGCCTGATTAATAATGTTTTTGTAGAATAAAAAAAAATGGAAGAAGCAGTAAAAGGGCATTTATATAACCGGTATTTATAAGTGCTTAACCAAGAGATTAAACTATTATTGGAAACACTAGATAAAAACCCTATGTTAGTTAAATAATGGTGCTAATATGAATAATTAGGCTATTAATAGCTAACGAGTTGATTATCCCAGTTTAGAGAGTACTTTGATATAATTATTTGATGTGGATCACCTGTTGGTAGTGAGGGGCACACTCTTATCTCCATATTGCAAATGAATTCCCAGCTAACAGTAATTAAATGACATGATTCATCAGTAGAAGACTGATTTCAGCCCAACCTCCTCATGGCTTCCTTAATCACAAGGCTATGCTGATTCTATCATAAAAAAATGTTTTTGTATCATTTTAAATGAGTTCAAATATTTCCTCTTATTCTGAGTAACGTAATAAAAAATGTAAACCATTTTTAAAAATTCTTTTTAAAATGTTGTTAGGGAAAACTAAGATGTTTTCATCCTTCCATGGTTGAGTTTGGATCCTAATTCGCATTATTAAAGTAACACCTAACTATCCTTTCCATTTCTGATAGTCTTAACTGAAAACAGTGGAATGGTGAGTTACCCATCTCTGAGAAGTCTGAAAACAGAGACTGGGTTGCTGGCTTGTTTGGGATGTAGAGGAGCTTCCTTTCTGCTTTGGGAAGGGTCTAAACTGATAACCATTAAGGTCTGACTACCAAGATTTCATGAATAACTAAATGCAAGTAAAAGACAAACAACAACAACAACAAAAACAAAACAAAACAAAAAAATTGCACGTGAGTGTTCATAGATGCTTTTTTATTCATAGTAGTAAAACTTAGAAACAACCCTCATGTTGTTCAAAGGGTTAATAATTAAACTGTGGTATATCCGTACTCTGGGATACTACTCAGCAATAAAAAGCAATAAGCCATTGCTATATGGAACAAATTTGATAAACCTCAAGGGCTTTATGCTGAGTGAAAAATGCTGGTTCAAAAAGATTACATACTGTATGATTCTATTTACAAGGCATTCTTGAAAGAACAAAACTGTCAGTGTGGAAACAGATTAGTGGTTGACAGGGATTGGGGATAAGAGAGGAAGGTTGTGACTATAAAGCTGTAGGTGACAGAAGTTCTGTGACTTGATTGGGGTGGTTCCACTAGCATTGCATGGAGCTATACATGTGATAAAATTGCATAGAACTACACACATACACATGGACTAGTAAATACAAATGAGTGCTTGTAAATATGAATACATTCTATGGATGGTAGAGATGTCTAAGTTTTAATATTAGAGTTATGAAGGATGTTATTATTTACCAGTGAGAAAGACTGGGTGAAAGAGGCAAGGATACAACCTGTACAGTTTTTGGAATTTTTTTTTAAACTCTAGTTATTTCAAAATTAAAAGTTTAAAGAGGAGAAACTGGACCCAGAAGTGGAATACATTATTCCCTTAGACTTAACTAACAAGGACTGATTGAATGGCTACATATAGTTGCAAAAACACTGGGAAATAAATATGGAAGGGAAGAACTGATTTTGGCAATAGCTGGTCTTATTTGTGACGACAAAAAATATTGGGAGTTATTGCTTAATAGGTACAGAGTTTCTGTCAGAAATGATGAATGCATTATCGAAATGGATAGGGTCACAGAACATGGTGAATATATTTAATGCCACCAACTTAAAAATGGTTTATCGCAATAAAAAAAAAGTAGGAGGAAAAATATTGGAAGAAAACTATCTTAAGACTTTAAGTCAATTGCTGTGCTCATCTTAGATATAACACAGTATTATGTCAAATCAAGGGGAAGGAGTAGGTGATCTCAATTTATTTTTAAATTTACTCATAATTTTCCTAGGTAATAAGCATTGCATAATACAGAATTTCCAAAGGCTGATAAATTTTTGGAATTATAAGTACTTATGTAAAGGACATGCTATAAATTCTTTGAAACGGATTCTTCCTTCTCATTTTGGTAGCCTCTGTTTTTTTGTTGTTGTTTTGTTTTTTATATATATGTTAAGTAGAACTGATCTGTCTCCCAGGATTGGTAGAGTGGCCTAATGTGTTAGGTGTCCTGTAGAGTTCAGAAGGACAGCCCCCTCAGTCACCCATTCTGGGCACTGGAGGTCCAGTTCCCACTCCCAGTGTGAGCTGTATATACCCTCCTCTTTTAGTTGAGCCTTGATTGCTGTTGGCACATCAGTGGGAAGAATTTACCCCCTACCAGCAGCAAGGACTTGTTGTGACCACTGACCACTGACCTTTAGCCACCATGGAGGATCAGCTGTTTAGGGACCCACCCCAGAGAGCAGAACTTACCTCAGTAGGGCTCTGGTGCTTGCTGACTCCACTCCTTGAGTGTGTTGCTTGTGGAGGTGGCTGGTTGGGGGTGGGTCTGAAGCTATCCACTGGGTGTTCTGGCTCTGGGGACCTCCTAGGAGTGTAGGCCAAGGTTAGCCACCATGTATGTTCTGCCTGGGGCCACTCTGCATGAGCTACAAAGCTCTCTGCTGATAGCTGCTACCTATGGAGGCTTGAAGGTCCCTAGGAAAGGCTAAACTGTGAACCATGTCGGCTGCTGCTAGTGCAGGGCTTTGGCCAGTTAGTGAGAGGTAGGGGGCTCACTGAGGCCAGATGCTGCTTGTTTAAGGGATTTTAGGAAAACCTTAATCATGAACCAAGACAGGTTTCATATGGAAAAGCCAGTGGAAACAGCTTGAATGGGTCTGAAAGTTGGGTGGGACAGTCTTAGAGACTCATCAGGATGCAGCAAACAGTGTGAGTGAAGTAGATGGAGTCTTAGAAATGGTACCTGCTTGCTAGCTCTGAGGGCGGAGGGCTCAGGATAGAAACAATGACCTCTGCCAGAACTTCTGTCTGTGACAAAGCTGATCCCCAGCTCTCATTCTGATGCCAGGCAATTCAGTTCTTCCCTGTATATCCCTGGTTCCTTTCAAGCTGCTGCCCCAGTGCTGGAACTCAGAGGGAGTGAATCTGAATAGACCCATGCATGCAAGCCCTTTAAGAAGAACTGCCTGGGACTCCAGCAGTTACTCTCAATTAGCCTCAATCCTACTGGTTTTCCCAGCCAGAATTATGAGACTTCTCTTCCCAGCAGTGGGCTCGGGGTGTGGGGGCTGGGGCCCCTTGCTCCTCAGGGGTACCTCCATAGCAGAGCTATCCCTCTGAATTATAATCTACCACATGTGAGTGTGGGACCAGCCCCTCTGCTTTTCTGCCCCTCCTACCAGTCTCAATGGGGCTTCTTCTTTAATTCTCTAGTAAGAATTCCATTCAGCTTGATTTCAGGAAATTCTGAACAATGGTTGTTGTGTTGTTTAGTTATATTTTGATCTGACTCTTACTTGTGAAAACAGTTTGTCAACTGTAAAATATAGCATGCAGTATGTAAATGTTATTGTTTCTAAAATCATGATTTGTAACTATCTAAAATATGAAGATTAGAGAGCGGTCATAAATATAAGGTGTATTTCCAAGTTTAGCACTTTTATCAGGCCAGGAATTATGATTTTCCTTTTAAAAATATGTCATCATACATATAGAGAAAAGAGCAGATATTTCAGGAAGAAATTGGGATTTTTGTGGTCCAATTTCACAAATTACTAGCTAATTCACTCTGGGTAAATTTAAGCCCTGAACCTAAATTTTCTACTACTTAAAAGTGATGATCATAGTAAGAGTACCTCACAAAGTTGTTTATCATATTAAAAAGGTAAATTATACAAAAAAATCCTTTGGACACACTAAGGCCCGTTAAGGAGTGTTGGCAAATACATTTGTAACATCTGTGTTATTTGGTTTTACTCACTTTTATTGTCAAAAATGGTGCTGCCCACATGAATGGCCTTCACCCAGGTGATATGGTTAATTACCTTCTGCTTGGGAAGGTGCTTGGTTATACTACTGTGTGCTGGAGGAGGGATTGTCCCCCTGAAAAGTTTTAAAAGGAGGAGCTAGGAGGCCATTTTGGAAGAGGCCACGTGGTGCCAGAGGAGGCAGGGATCCAAGATGGAGGCGTGCATATGAGGAAAAGGTGGTGAATAAGGCTAGTGGGGCCTTAAACCGAAAAGATTCTCCTGGTTGTGGAACAGGAGAACATGTGAGTGGGTTTTGGTGCCCCGTGTGTTTGTTTTTACTCGCTTGCTGGTACGAGCTAGAATAAAAGGATGTCCCACCATTTCTTGACTCAGTTGTTTCATTACCTTTGCCAGAATCTAATGTGAACCTGCACGAGACAGGCAGCTATGATGGTGGCCGTGGCTACCGGCCTTACAAGGAGATATTTTAAATGATCATATCTGCTACTGAATTAGTTCTGCTCCTTCTTTAGGAAGGGAATTAAAGGACTGGAGGAAAATGGATTTTGTTATACACTTGAATACCTTTGAATCCTTTTCAGGTATATGTCAATCAAAAACATTTTTTTCATGTTCTTATAATTTACGCCCAGAAATTCTTCTTTAATGAGTAGTAGTTCTCAATCGTGAGTGCATGTAAAAACCACTTCGGGAGATAAAAAAGGTCCCCATACCCAGGACATACCCCAGAGCCATCAAATCAGAATTCTGAGGGTGAAACCTAGGCATCAATCAGTACCCCAAATAATTCTGATGTCAATGGTCAAGGACCACCACTTAAAACACATGGCTTTAAAGAATAGGTTGCTACACTGTGAATAATTACAATTCACATTTTTCTGTTGCATAAAGAAAGATAGTACTTTATAACATAGATTAAGAGCAATATTTAAAAATATTTTTGTAAAAGAAAATGTAAAGTAAAAGAAATATCTTACTTCTGGTATGCTGAAACTTTATCTTGTTCTAAGGTTATACTCTTAGACAACTGTGATATTATAGAAATGATATTGAAAAATGAGTAATAAAAATTTGCTTTTTAAATTGTTTGATTACAGGATGATAAGGTTCAAATTTACTTTCACAAATGTGATGTCTGCATGTTTTTTTCCCTGTCCTTAATGTGTTTAATTAAATATTGATCCACACTTTACTCAAATCATAGTTCTTAACTGTGAGGGTGGTGGTACAATCTTATCATGCTTATATTCTGAGATAAATTCCTAATTTCCTGCTTCTCAGTTCTTACTGGCTTTTTCCTGCTCCTTGATACTGGTTGGCTACTTAGATGTTAACAATGATGAAAAAAAAAAGGCATGTAAATGGGATACATTAAAACGCGTTGAAAAGTCTAAGAACAAAAATACATTCCCTGTTATTACTGTTGATACAAACAGCTCAGAATGCGTTAGATCTCAGTTAATTGCTGTTACAAAGGAGTGGAGTAGCTGGTAATATCCAGCTTAATTGACTGGGCTTGTCTTAAGGTCCAGTCAGTGGTGGAATTCAACCAGTTTGCACCAGTTCAGCAGAACAGATACCTAATTTTTTGTTGAGTTCAGCGAACCGGTTATTAGAATGGCACTTGTAATGTGGGTTCTCTCTAAGGTGAAAATCACAAATCTATACAAGTGGAAATCATAAATTTACATTCCTTACTCTTTTTTAATTACTTTTTTTCTTTTTTAATTATTTTAATTTTGTTTTTTTACAAAGAGAGAGAGTCAGAGAGAGGGACAGATAGGGACAGACAGACAGGACGGGAGAGAGATGAGAAGCGTCAGTTCTTTGTTGCATCACCTTAGTTGTTCATTGATTGCTTTCTCGTATGTGCCTTCACCAGGGGGCTACAGCAATGTGAGTGACCCCTTGCTTAAGCCAGTGCCCTTTGGGCTGAAGCCAGTGACCATAGGGTCCTTTTTATAATCCCACACTCAAGCCATCGACCCTGCATTCAAGCTGGTGAGCCTGTTCTCAAGTCTAATGAGCCTGTGCTCAAACTGGCAACCTCGGGATTTTGAACCTGGGTCCTCTGCATCCCAATTCGATGCTCTATCCACTGCACCACTGCCTGGTCAGGCACAAATTTTTCAACTTAAGAATTATAGTATTACCATAACTATTGAACTTGCTTATGTGTTCCTCTAAAATCTCATGTGTCCTGACTCCCACAGGGAAATTACTGTTAAGGATTTTGTTTTCATTACTTCTATTCTAAAAATACTTATTTCTAATAATAATATTATATTCTGTGTTATCTTAAGCAATTTGATTTTTTCACCTGCAACTTTTAATGAGTCATTACTGCTGTGCGTAGCTGTGTTTTATTCATTTTCATTGCTGTATAGTGTTCCATTTGTGTGACTGTAGCACAATTTGATTTTCTCATCTTCCTAGTAATGGATATGGGGTTACATTGTACTGTCTCTACTCCATATCATGAACACATACTATTGTAAGCCTTTAGAATTTTTGTCAATCTAATGCAGAGGTCCCCAAACTATGGCTCGTGGGCCAAATTGCGGCCACCTGAAGCCATTTATCCAGCCCACGTCCCCCTTCCGGAAGGGGCATCTCTTTCATTGGTGGTCAGTGTATGGACTACTGCATGTGGCGGCTCTCCAACGGTCTGAGGGACAGTGAACTGGCCTCCTGTGTAAAAAGTTTGGGGACCCCTGATCTAATGTGTTTAATTTGGTATTTCAAGGTAGTTTTAATTGGCATTTCCCAGATTACTAAATATCTTTTAATGTGTTTATTTGCCATTGTAGGTTTTATTTGCAGGAAAGGCCAGTTTAAGTGTTGTACTCCTTTTTCTGATGGTTCTTTTTAAATTTTCTTATCAATATGAAGAATTTAATACATTTTTAATATTAATTTCTAGCAAGCTATAAATGTGGAAATATCAGCTTTGTGTGTTGTAAATATCATTCTACAGTGTCTTGATGAGAAATGATTGAGTTCAGCGTAGCCATAAATTTATAACTATGCTTTCTGTGCCTTCTTTAAGAAATTGTTTGGTCCCCTAATATCTTATATCCAGTCCTGTTACTAAATTCATTAATTTTAACAATTTGTAGATATTTGGAAGGGGTATTTTATATAGATAGTATTTTATTTTTTTGAGACTACTGTAGTTTTATATATCTCTCTTTTTAATCCTTGTCTTTTTGTGCTTTTAGGACTTCTGGCAGAAGTAGTGATACTGTCATCACTTTCTTATTACTGGTTTAAAGGGAATGCTTGTTGCTTAAATAACATTTCAGCAATGAAGCATGAGTTTTGCTGTAGGGTTTTGAGAGATGCTTTCTATCAAATTAGAGAAATCCCTTTATACATATTTCTAGTTTGCTAAGAGTTGTTTCTTCTTTGTTGATCAGTTTTATCAGCTTATTATGTTTATAATATATTTTTTCAGTTTATCTTTAGGCTGTTATATTAACCAAAAGTCCAAAACTTTCTTCATTTTTACTGCAGCATTTTTAAGACCTGGAATAGTGCCAAGTATTTAGTAGTAGCTCAAGAAATACTTGTTGGGTGATTCATTGATGATCTCTCTGCATGATTCAACACACACACACACACACACACACACACACATACACACACACACACGGGTGGGCAAAGTAGATTTATAGTTGAGTGTATGGGAAACGGGGTTTATTTTTATTTATTAATTATTGTATTATTTTCCATACAAACAGTAAACCTGCTTTTGCTTACATGTGTGTGTGTGTGTGTGTGTGTGTGTGTGTGTGTGTGTATGGCATAAAAAATATCTAAGACTTGTGTTGGACAATAATAGTTGAAAGTCTTTTATTAATAATATAAGAATCAGTCTGGATCTAAAAAATTTGCAAAATATTTAAGTAATATGTGGCATATCAATTCAATAGAATTTATGCAAAAATTTGAATGTATCTGAAGGCCATAGAGACACAATGAAAATGCTTATGATGTAAAGTATAGTGGAAAAAGGACAATAAAACATCATATGGATAGTTTGAATACAATAATGTGATTATATGAGGAAGGAGTCAACAGGACTATGCCAAAATGAAAATACCTTTTATATTAGATTGTTGAGCATATAGAAGGTTTGTCTTGATCTTCTAGTCAACCTTTCTTTAATGTTCCAATAGTGCTTTTATAGTCATTAAGAAAAAGAGCAGAAAGACGCTACTAGTGCTACTTTATTAGGCTTACTGTAATAAATTACTTCCAACCTGGTGGCTTAAAACAGACAAATTTATTCTCACAATTTTGGATGTCAGAAGTCCAAATTCAAAGTGTTGGCAGAGCTGTGCTTCCTCTGGTGGCTCTAGGGGAAATCCTCCCTTGCCTTTATTAGCCCAGGGGGCTCCAGGTGTTCTTTGGCTCTTGGCTACATCACTCCTGTCTTGGACTTCACTCAATGTGGCTGTCTCTAGTTCTCTACACATTTCTACTCCGTGTGCCTCTTTTAAGGATACTTGACATTGGACTTTAGACTCACTTGGATAATCCAAGATTATCTGATTTTCAGATTCTTACTTTTACTATCTGCAAAGACTTTTTTTTCCTGACAAAATCACATTCACAGGTGCCTGAAGTTTAGTAAGTGGACATATCATTTTAAGGAACACCATTAGGATACCTATCTTTCCAAAACTAAAGTACATGATCTTCAAATATTCCGGTTATTTGGAGACCGTGCATAGTATACACATCAGTTGACTAGCACTATATGTACATTTAAAAAAAGTTTTTAAAAACGATTTTGGCTTTGTATTATCTTTATTAAAAGAACAAATATAAATAATACTTGTTGTTTAAATAATATATAAATCCAACATTGCCATGTATATTTATGAAGAACAAGCTTTCTATTTTCTGTGTTTTATTAGAGTGCCATCCTGACCAATTTGAAAACAGGGCCATTTAAATTTCTGTTCATGTTTTTAAAAAATACATGATTTAAGGAGATATAAGTGAACTCTTTTATGTAAAGCTGTATTAAGCAAAATCTTCCTCAAGCATTCTCTGCATATTTCAATCATGTCTGTTCTCATCAATTTGATTGAAATAAGTGGCTGGGTTTTTTCCCAATGTGATCCCTGGGGTGTACAAAGCATGGGTTGCTTGGCACACTGATATTGATGTTAAAACACTGCTGTGTCTGACTACTAAAACTACTAAATTGCAGTTATTTTATTTTGTGATGGTGTTAGTTTAAATCTGTTTTCCTTCTCTCTTATAAAAACTTGACCCTGTTAATCATGCTGTGCATTTAGGGAGAACAAAATGAATAATTTATGTTAAAAGGGGCATTATTGCAAAGTTAGTTGGTCCAACACCTTGCCCCCCTAGCAGGTAAACATCTTGACCAGACCAATCTAAGTTCCTTCTCTCCAGAAGGTGAGGTCCTGGCTTAACCCTTATTAGTCTTTTCCTTCTGCAAGTGTGCTATCATGTGCCCTCATATGGTAATGTTACTTTCTTACTCTCTATGGTATTCTTGTTTGTTTATACTGATTAGTCCAAAATACTGAAAAAGGTTTTAAAGTTTGTTTATACTGATTAGTCCAAAATACTGAAAAAGGTTTTAAAATACATTAAGAAGAAACTCTGACTTAATTGACAACCAAGTATTGGAGTTCTTTTTAATACTGAAATTTTTAAGGTTATTTTCAATGTGCTTTTATATGTTTATTTTATATCTTTGGTAAACTTCATGTCTTGGACAACTTTAGCTATTGGTATCTGCTACTTAATGCTATTTCACTTGGTGAGATTTCACATTCTTTGTGATTTCATCAAATTTTTAGTTTGTGTGCCACTCGTGGAATCTTTGTTCCTGTCTCGTTCTATAGATCCTATTCAAAGCTGTCGATTTTCTAAGAAAGGTAAAATCTTATTAAAAAAAAGTGAAGGCCTTCAACACAGTTCTCTTTCAAGCAATCAGAAAACTCTCTTTTTCTTTTTAATTTCCATATTCTGTGAAGAGCTTGGGAAGCTTTCTTTAGCTACTGGGTATTTGCTATGGAACAAAGACTAGGCTAAAGCCATTAGAGCTTTGAGTGATAAAAACTGTAAGCCTGTGGGTATCATGAATGGTCACTAGAGAACCTGGAGTTCTTACTGTTTTCCTCACTGACACTTCTGTCCCTTTAGCACTGCCTCAGGGTCAATATCTATGAAACAAGGGGTGGAATAGATAATCCATAAATGTTCTTCCAATTCTAAAATTTTATTTTGTTTTTCTTCTAACTCACTTGGTGGCCCAGATAGACTGCATTAATTTTATACAGTGTGTCCGTAAAGTCATGGTGCACTTTTACCGGTCACAGGTCAAAAGAGCACCATGACTTTACGAACACACTGTATATCAACCAAGTTACAGGGAACTTCTACTTATCTTTAGCATTTCTAAGTCTTTTGTGTCACAGAAGGCAGAACTGCCCCTGCTCCTGCCCACTTCTTCTTCTTTTTCTCCTTCTTCTTTTTTTTTTTTTTTTTACAGGGACAGAAGAAGAGTCAGAGAGAGGGATAGATAGGGACAGACAGAGAGAAACAGAGAGAGGTGAGAAGCATCAATCATCAGTTTTTTATTGCAACACCTTAGTTGTTCATTGATTGCTTTCGCCTATGTGCCTTGACCACGGGCCTTCAGCAGACCGAGCAACCCCTTGCTGGAGCCACCGACCTTGGGTCCAAGCTGGCGAGCTTTTGCTCAAGCCAGATGGGCCCACGCTCAAGCTGGCTACCTCGGGGTCTCAAACCTGGGTCCTTCGCATCTCAGTCTGATGCTCTAGCCACTGCACCACTGCCTGGTCAGGCCTCACTTCTTTAACTTCATCGCATGCCACTTCCTCCTTGCTCAACATGCTCTGGCTACACTGGCAGCCTTTCCTTTCCTTTAACACAGAAAGCTCTTTCTTGCTTCATGGTCTTTGCGTTTGTCCTTTCCTCTGCATGGCACACCATTGTTCCGGCTCTTCCCTTGCCCTTTTTGCTCTCATTCTTTAAGACTTAGCAAAAATGCCCCCTTCTCAGGTGATATGACATGACCACTCTGTAAAGGCCTGCCCTTTCCTCCATTCACCTTTGATTCCTATTTGCTTCCCATCACTTTGCTCATTTTATTTATACCCTTTATCATGATTTCTGTCATCATAATTCCTTGTAATAATCTTAATTGTCCTTTCTTTTTTATTGTCTACTTGTACTCTGCATCCTAGCATGTAAGTACTCTGAGGTTAGGAATCTGCTTCGGGTTATTCCTGCTGTATCGCAGTGCCCAGTGGAGTATATAGATAGATGTTCAAAAACTAAAAAATAAAAATGAATTAATCTTTTTGAGTAGATCAAATTGTTTTTTAATAAAGCAGATTGAATAAATTATTATGAGCTCTCTAAGAACCTCTGTCTTCAAGCCTGTGACCTAAGCCAGTTGGTATAGAAGAATGTTTATTTTGGTTCTCAATTATTTGTCTTTATTGCTTATTAATATCTTTCAACATGAGATAAAAGCCAATTAACATTTGCCACCTAAAATCTAGAAAATTATAATATACTAACTATACTTGACCTTGAATTAAAATTGAATGCTGGAATTTACTTGATGTAGAAAATATATTTAATAGACTTAAACAACTTAGATGTTACTGGTGAAGATTTTCTTTTTGGATATTGCTATTTGTGACACTGGTATCAATTAGTGATGCAGAAGGCCCTGGGAAGATAAAAGTTCCCCTGTGTGTATGTTTATAAGACTATATTTCAATGATAATTTCAGCCAATATTTCTCTGTGCATTTATTTACGTATTTGTCTTCAATATTTTGAGTCTCTGGCATTTTTTAAAAAATAATCTGCTTTCTAAGCTTTGCAAGTCAGGCAATATGGTAACCATGCCCACAAAAGCATATGGAACCCTAAATGATTAATGTAATCTAGGCTTCTACCAATAGGTGGTGTGAATCGAGTCATAAGAGCAGATGGAGTTGAAAAGGTGCATATAATATACAAGGTACTAAATTAAAAAAAATAAACTAGCTCCCATGGCTTAAACAAGGTACTTGTGTATTTAATCTTTTATAGAAAGAATGTACAAATACATTATAAGTACCATTTGTGCTTTTTGTAGATTGATATCTAAAATTGCTTTTGGATAATTAGTGACAGATGCTAATTTTTACTGTAAACTCCTCTAGGAAGCTCTTGGTAAATAGACATATGCTTTGGAGCCATTGTGTTGTCCTACATTTCAAGTAGTAAAATTGCAAAATGATTCAATCTAGAGATAAATTTGTCCTTTAGTTTCACATGAAACAGGTATGGCTTGTTCTCAAAATGAACTTCAATGTTTTCTTAGGAAAAAATTACATTTCTTTAAAAGTGTCCAAGCCTGGTACCATAGCAAGATCCTGACATACCAGACATTGAATACTAGATCTTCCTTTTATCAGCATCTATGATGTTTACTGACTATACCATTATCTGTGATCTTAAGCAGACTCTAACTTTTATAAAACTCCTTATCTATGAAATGGGTAGAACAATACCAATGTCACAGAATTATTGTAAGGATGTCATGAGAAATATTGTAAATTCCTTGAAAGTACTATGTACTCAATAAATATTTATTCTCTATTCTCTGTGATCTTGTTCCTTAAAAACTTTGACTTCTGAAAGTTAAGGGGGGCCCTGACTGGGTAGCTCAGCTGTGCAGAACATTGTCCTAATACACCAAGGATGTGGATTCGATCCCTGGTCAGGGCACATACAAGAATCAGTGATTGGATGCATAAATAAGTGGAACAACAAGTTGATGTTTCAACCTTTCTTTCTCTCCCCTGCCCCCTCTAAACTCAATCAATTTCAAAAAGTTAGGAGGTTGTTCTTTTTAAGAAAAATGTATCTTAATTTTAAAATAAAAAGAACTACACATATATATAATTACTGATGGTGGTTTTCAAATGTTTTTGCTATATTAGTGAGATTTACTAGGCCCAGAGTTAGGAGCAGTAACCAATAGTAGGCATTCTTATAAAAATAAGGAGAGGAAGAAAGGAAGGAAAAGAAAATAGTAGTTCTTGAGATATTTTCTCTAAATAAAGAGGCAACATTTCCTATTATGGATGTAAAATCTGTAAAATAATGATTCAAGTAATGCACGAAGGCACAGACTTAGTATACAGGTGCTGACATCTGTGCCGTTTCTATCTGATGCACATCTTTAGTCAAAGCAATTTAAGCATTGTTATAAAAAGAACAAGGAAATTAAGTGACTGTGATAAAAAAAAAAGTGATACCATTGAAAAGGAAGAGAAAATCCAGAGCAAGTATACAAAGTAACATGTTACAGCGCCAGAGGCAGTCCAAATCAGACAAACGTTTTATTATATAATAACATACAACTTGGGGTAATAATAAAATGTGTGGTAGAATTTTTTTCTCTTTTACAATTGAGAAATCTTTAAAGGAAACCTTAATTTGCTGAGTTTTCATGGGAATAATAAACTGAATCACTTACAAAGTTACTCTTGTTCATGTCATTTTACAATATTAGAAAAAATTAGAACAAGAACAGAGAACCCCAAATCATGTTTCCACAGATGATGTGAAGTGTATTCTTTTTTTAAAAAATTTAATGGGGTGACATTAATAAATCAGGGTACATATGTTCAAAGAAAACATTTGCAGGTTATCTTATCATTCAATTATGTTGCATACCCATCACCCAAAGTCAAATTGTCCTCTGTCACCTTCTATCTGGTTTTCTTTGATGAATGGATTTCAGTCATCTCAGTACCATTTACCAGGTGCTGTCCAAGGTGCTGTGCATGTAGCTGTGAAACACACCATTCCTTTCTCTTCTATCTCGTAGTCTAAATTACCTGTGGCTACTGTTATGATTCCCACAGCAAAATCTGCACAAAAGGGATCCTCACATCAGTAATATCTGACCTAGCATCAGAGAGGTGGTGAGGGTTTCCATAAGGTTTTAGTAGTCCTTTCAGGGAAATAATCCTCAAGAATTCATAATGTGTGTAGTAGGCAAATCATCTAACAATTTACCTCATGATTTTTGGGAATTGTTCTATCATGTATCTTTACTTCCCTTCTGGTTGAACCATCTATTTTCAAGGCCACATCCTGAATCTTGTTATTGTCTCTCTGAACCAACTTCACATTATGCTTTACATGAGGGCCCTTAAGTTGTGGTGTGAGTGGGAGGCTTAAATCCAGCCTTTGTATGGTTCTCCATCTGTGGGCCCTGGCACAGGTCTATGTCTGCTCACAAACAGGAGCACCTTCTAATTTGCCTAAAGGAGTATTTCACTTATCAAGCTGTGCCAAGAAGTGTACATCTACTTATAAAGTGGTGATTTTTTTCTAAATTTTATAATCATACTGTATAAATCGGCAGTGTCCCTGCTGGTTCATATAGGTCCCGAATTTGACTGATAATCAAAACCTGTCTCATTTAATGACATCCAGCTAGTCTACTTCCAAGGCTTGAATTCTGGAAGGTAAGTTGTGTTTTGCTATTACTGGTTTCTCACTCCCACTCTCTTCAAGTCATTTTGCCTAACTATTGAATCACCAAATCTTGTTGATTTAGTTTGAGATGATTGAATCTCTTAAATATTTTATTACTATTCTCTTTCCATCCTATGCCCTTCTTCAACTCTGCATAAACTTCATCTGAATTACTGCAGCGGGTTTTCTTGACTACAGCCACTTTCCCCTGATAACATTCTCTGCATCACCACAAATGGCCTTGCAAAAATTTTATTTTTAAGTTTGCTGTCCAAACTGACTTCATATTTTCTGAAGCAATATTTTTCCAAGTGTAGTTGATCTATCCTCCAAGTCAGTGAGCACCCAATAAAAATACAGATTTCTTAGCCACATTCCAGATCTTCTGAATTACAATCTTTGGTGTGCGGTGTAGTTGGATTTAGGAGCTACATTTTAATAACCTCTGTAAGTGATTCTTACAAACTGAAAGTTTGGGAACTGGGTTGTATATTGCCTAGAATGAGTCTGTGCTTTATCAAAAAGTTTCCTGCAAGAAAAATTTCTCAAATTTTTCACACACCTCAGTAAATAAAAACAAAATAAAACAGTTCTTGTTTGTTTAGAGAAGAGAATGACGGGCAAAGAAGGAAAACATTCTAAAACAAGTGTATGTAAGAATAACAAGATATTTGTGGTTTCTATAAAACCATAGCCTTGTAATTAAAACTTCCTTGAGATAGATTGGATTTAATCTTTATTTAGGCAGGAATTTTTTTCCACATTTTTTTTGAGTGGCCATCAAATAGTCTATTTTCAGAGGAACTTGCTGCTTCATAGAAGATTCTGTTTCAGTGTTGGTCTTCAACGATTTTATTTGGTTGAACTTACATATGCATGTATGTTTGCATTTGCAGACAACACATGAATTGTGTAACAGATATTAGTTCAAAATTATACCTTTTGTTAAATAACAAGTTTGTTCAAATTATTTTTAGGTAACTACTTTATCTTTTTGTATGAAAAAAATTCTTTTTAAAACATCTGTTAAAATATTCAAGAAAAAATTAATCTAGCCTCTAATTGAAAAACTAGTTTTAGACTAAATAAAATAGCTACGAACACCTTGACTTTATTTACGTTTATATTCATTTATCTGTTCATTTTCAAAGAACAATGAGCGACTAAGCTAGAGATGGCGATATAAAAAGGAAATAAATTAGACCTGGGCATTACTCACAAGTAGATCATCAATAGCTGGAGAGAAAGAAATGGAGAGTGAAGTGTGCTAAGTTTGAATCTGAGATGTTCAGCTGGCAGGTGGAAACAGAGAAGCTAGATTCAAGAAATCTGGGCATAGGTAGCTTGAGCTAGACATATTGTGTATAATTATATCTGCTTGAAAATGAGTACAGTTTAGAAAAAAGAGGACCTAAAATATACTCAGCTGGTTTAAAAAATTTAATAAAAACTCTGACCATAGAAGAGAACAGTATCTGGATTGTGTGCTGTTCTTTATTAACTGTGCTTGAGGCAATCCTATCCTTCAATTTGTGTCTCAATAGAAACCACGTTTTACTTAGTGGTGGTTGGCAGAACTGAAAGCAGAGCTACCTCTGAAACCCCAACTTTGTAATCATAAAGTTATATTTTTCAACTCTTTTCATTTGGTGAGATTGTTTATGTAAAATCCATTCTAGAGGACTTATTTATTCCAACGTGCTTTTGGCAGTAGGGTTAAAGGCACAAGCTATGGGATCCAGTTCCATCACTCATTAGCTTTTTACTCAGTTTCTTTGTCCTTCAAACTCATTGCATGTAATGCAGGAAAAATAATAGTAGCTACTTCACAACCTAGTTGTGAAGCTTAAATGAGATAATCCATGTAAAGAGTTCACACAGAGCGTGGCACATAGAAATATCTCCCTAAATTCTGTGGTATGAATAGCTCTGGGGCATGGAATAGCAGTGATTGTGAAGTCAGAAAGCTTGGGTTGGAGTGTCCTCTCTTCCATGTGCTGGCGTTATGTTTTGATCACCTCTTACTCATCCTATTGGTGAATTGAGGGACCCCTTGCCTTAGGGTTATGCAGATGGCTGAACAAGGGACAACTGACACTGGAAAGGTGAAATTAAGATTAATTTCTTAGTTACATACACTCACCACCCAGGAAGGAGGACAGTGCACCATGCAGGGTCACATAGGGCTTGTACTCAGGAACAGAATAAACATCTGGGGGCTGTGGGAGGCAGGCTTTGTAGTGTTAAGAGGGTTGGGGTATCTCTCGACTCTGTGCGAAGATGTGATTGGCTTGTTTGAATACTTTTGGGGGATGGCAGGGAACAAACTCACTGTTCAGGGAGAAACAATAACTGGGCTTTGTCTCTGTGATAAGGAAGGTTGTTTGGCTAGACCTTTTCTTCAGATGCAGAGTGGGGAGGGGAACCTGCAGTGAGGCCATTCAAAGCCCTTCTGATTTTACCAATGTGACAAGTAATATTGAATCTTAATATTAGGTCTTATACCACCTGTGACAGAGAAATTTACTTTCATTTTATCACAGCTATGCTTCTTCCACTGTAAAAGAGATATGACTTTAAATGAATGTGTTTTATTAACTACATACTCCACAAATATGCAGTGTTATTAAGTAAACTATTACTGAGTATGATTTAGAAAGTATTGCCTGGGTTCTGACTATAATGTTCTGGAAAAATATTGCACAAGTCAAGATCTCTCTTAAATTCTTACTAAAATTTTCTTTCCTTTTAAGTCAAGGACTATGTGTTACTATAGAAAATTAATGAGTTTTAGTAAGATTTGTTATAACTGACAAACCTGTCAAACTTAGTCACATCACTTTAGTAATTAAACCCCAACAGTGACACCCTTCTAGTAAAGGGTGAATATAATCAAATTTACCTTATAAATCGCAGACACCAGTTAGTGTTTTTTTTTACTGATCATGACGGTTTACTTCTCAGATCAATGTTTGCATCTGACAAATAAGGTCAAAGTTATAAAGAACTATGTAATTAAGGACATTCCTTCTCTCCACTATCCACTTCCCTTAATCAAGAATTAATTTAGATTTTTTTCTGTTAATGGGAATAAATAGCCAGACCAAGGTGAGAAAATACATTCATATATTTAAAAAATTTTTGATGTGTGTATGACTATGCATATAATATCATATTCTTGCAGAATTTACAGACTATTGATTATAATCTACAGATTATTGATATAATCTTTCAGAGTGGTATATATTTGTATCAACTGATTTATATGGGGTTAAGGGGCCAAATCTAGAAGAAAAAGAAAAAAACCCCTGAGTGTCAGTGACAGAGATCCAAGAGAACCCAATTGGAAGGGGATTATAAGAATCCATCCTGCAGCCTGACCTGTGGTGGCGCAGTGGATAAAGCGTCAACCTGGGAACACTGAGGTCGCCAGTTCAAAACCCTGCATTGGCCTGGTCAAGGCACATATGGGAGTTGATGCTTCCAGCTTCTCCCCCCTTTCTCTCTTTCTCTATCTCTCTCTCTCACTCTGTGTCTCCTCTCTAAAATGAATAAATAAAAAAAGAATTAAAAAAAAAAGAATCCATCCTGGAAAATAAATTTCTGGAATAATGAGACACACTTGTCAAGACAGACTGAAGCTCAGGAAGGAGCCATATCTGGGACGGGTGTGTGGTTGCTGATTGATCTTGCTTTTTGCCAGGCCGTTAATAGTTTGTAACTAATGGGTGATCATCTGTTGGTGTAAAACCTAAAAGGACCAAATCATGGGAGCCAGACAGCTCTGTGGTGTGACCTCTGGGAGAACGTGGAGGAAGAGGCACAGTTTCCAACTGGCCAAGAGCTATGAACAGGACATGGTGGAGAGCCGTGAGTTGGCCTTGGGCTGAATGTTAATAGACTTACAGTGTCTGAGAAGGATCAGAGGATGAGACCCAAGCCTGGTGGAGCCTTAAGCCTCATAAGGCTCAATATAGCCCTAGAGCAGCCTGAGAAGAGATACTAGACAAGGAAGACTGCTCAAGGCAGACGGTGACTCATTTCAGTGTCATGTGGCACTGACAAAACTCCTAGGGGAGCTCAGAACACATAGGAGATAACTCTTAAGAACTAACTCCTTAAGATACCAGGACAAGTAAATGATGAAAGGTGGAGGCTGTTTGAAACTTGATGTTATATTTTCAAAAGGGGTCTCTGATTGAGTCATAGTTGGATCTATTAATATATCCTTATTTGATATTGCAATGAGGTATCTTTAGTCTTTCAGATTGTGTCTATGAATAATGTTATTTTTATTTCAACAGTGAGAGTTTTTGCTTTCACTAAATAGCCCTGTCTGGTGTGGCTGTGGCTGTGGCCATTGGTGGGAATGTTTCTTCCCTTACCTGGTGTTAAGCCTAACCAGAGGCATTCTCCTTTCTTATGTTGAATTTGATTTCAGGGGCTTCTTTAGTTTGGCCTTAGTCAGGGCCAACTTGGCAGGGTTTGGTAACATTGAACATCAGAGAGAAAACTTTGAGTTCTCAATACTTTGCATCCCAGAAGACCCCTAAGATGCAAATGTGTACTACTCCCAACACCCCCTAACCTTTGTAAACCAATGGTTTTCAAGGAGGGACAAATAATTCTATTTACTTCTGTAATTACTATCAAGTTCAGATTCCAGTTAAGTGTAAGTCCTGTCATATAACCCAAAGATAAATAATTGGGAACTTGCTTTGAATTCATTTAATTTAAAGGGCTTTTAAAGTGATTCTTTCTAGGTTAAAATAAGCATGACCTAAAAAGTAGTTTTAGCTCCAAAAAATAATATGTCAATTTTGTCAAAAGGCTTTTCATTGCCCTTAAAAATATAGTCTTTTTCTGCCCCAGCAACTATTTCATAAGACTGTAACTATATCATACCTCAACTAACATTCCTTTTTTCTAACTTTCTTATACTGCAGCATAGCATTGGTTGTAGGAACAAGTTAAAGTCACTGGTAGTCATTCCAGCTCTCCTACAGCCAAATAGGACTGTGAGAAAGGGGAAAAGCACTTGCTTGTGGAAGGCAGAAGACCCTGACAGATTAGATCTCTACCACTTATAAACTATGTGATTATAGAAAAGTTACTTAATCTCTATGGACAGTTATTGAATTAGGGGGTTAGACAATGGGCCTCATAATTTGTTCTTTGAAACTTTTTGTTCATTTCTTAATCTGTAAGTGTATAGTAATACTGCCATTGGTCACAAGATTATTATTTTATATATCATGGAGTATAATGGCAATGATAGCAAGAAAAATCATTTTTTCAATGCTTATTATTTTTCAGGTACTGTAATTTGAATAAATTATTTAATTAATATGGATATGAAATATGTATCAGTATATCTATTTTATTTTATTTTATTTATTTTTTCTTCTTTTCCAAGTGAGAAGAGGGGAGATAGTGAGACAGACTCCCACATGTGCCCTGACCAGGATACACCCAGCCACCCTCATCTGGGCCAGAAGGTCTGCCCATCTGGGGCCATGCTTGCAACTGAGCTATTTTCAGCATCTGAGGCGGAGGCTCCATGGAGCCATCCTCAGCTCCTAGGGCCCATGTGCTTGAAGCTGTTGAGTCATGGCTGCTAGAGGAGAAGAGAGAAAGAGAGAGAGAAGGGGAGGGATGGAGAAGCAGATGTTCACTTCTCCTGTGTGCCCCGACTGGACGTGGACCCCAGGACATCCACATGCCAGGCCAATGCTCTACCACTGAGCCAACCTGCCAGGGCTCAGTATACCCATTTTATAGAAGTTAAATAACTTGTTCAAGTTGTTTATTTAGTAGGTAACAGATTTGAGATTCAAACCCAGGCCCTTCTTGGCTCTTATTATGTACATATATTACATGCAGAAAATTATACAAACCAAAGTTGTGACATGATTTAGCTGTAAAGGAAGTGAAAGTTGAACAAAAATGAATTAGGTGACAGAAAAGACCAGGAGCCTGACCAGGCGGTGGCACAGTGGATAGAGCGTCGGACTGGGATGAGGAAGACCCAGGTTTGAGACCCAGAGGTCGCCAGCTTGAGCGTGGGCCCCTCTGGCTTGAGCAAAAGCTCGTCAGCTTGGACCCAAGGTCACTGGCTCCAGCAAGGGATTGCTCAACTTGCTGAAGGCCTGCAGTCAAGCACATGTGAGAAAGCAATCAATGAACAACTAAGGTGTTGCAACGGCAACGAAAAACTAATGATTGATGCCTCTCACCTCTCTCCACTCCTTCTGTCTATCCCTATCTATCCCTCTCTCTGACTCTCTCTGTCTGTTCCTGTAAAAAAACAACAGCAACAACAAAAAGAAAAAACAAAAAAAAAGAAAGGACCAGGAATAAATTATGTAGAAAAAGAAAAAAAAAATCCATTTGAGAAAAAACCTTGAAAAGCTGCTTTATAGTGACACAAATTGACCAAATGCCTTCAGGGAGAAAGCAATAAGATTGATTTGTGTGAATAAATATTGATTTGAGAGGAAATTGGACAAACTAATTATGTGAGTAAGTATAGCTACTGTATTTTAAACAAAGCTATACCAAAACCAATCTGGGAAGAAAACTTTTGTTGCAGATAGTTTCTGATATAACTTGGGACTTCTCCATTCTACTGACATACTCTCACCTCTGACATAACACGGAGAATGATGCCTTTATCCTAAGTGAGCTCTCCTTCCAGATGTCCTCATTTCTCTAAATCTCCATGTTGGCAATTCACAAGCATTTTTTATCCACTTCTTCTGTTTGTTACTTTCCTTTTGATTCTTGTGTGATGCTGGGCATTGATGTTGAAGCAGATGGCCACAGTCCTTGTTCTCCTGAAACTTGCTGTTTATTGGAGGTAACTTGTGGTTGAGGCTCTAATTACCTTGGGAAAGATTTTGGGGAGGTTAGTGAGGGAAACAGTTCTAGACGAATTTATCATCCATGTATGCAATCCATCCACACCTATGTTTTTCAAACTGATTCTTGGATACTTGCATTTTTATTTCTCTGCTTCTATGGAGCCTAAGTTTTCATTGTGTCCCTTTGGTTACTATGAGAAACTCCTAAAATTGGCCTTCAAATCATTCTTTTTTTCTAGTGCTTTCTGCCAAATGCTGTCATATTTATTTGCCTAACATGTAAAGTCATTGTTTTACTTAAAAAAATGTTTATTCACTCGTGAGAGAAGAGAGAGAAGGAGGGGGAGCAGGAAGCATCAACTCTTGTATATGCCTTGATTGGGCAAGCCTGAGTTTTCAAGTTGGTGACAAGGTTGTCACTATATACACTGCACTACCACAGGTCAGGCCATTGTTACTTTTAAGCCAAAGACTATTGTGTATTTTGTGTCCCTATCATTTTTTCAAGTCAAGGCCAAGTTCCTCATTTTATAATTCAAAGATTTCCATCAGTTGTTCATTCTTTCTCTATTCACAGATCTTAGCCTCAGTCTTATTATTTCTCAGCACCATCCATCCACTTAATCTAGTCCCATCTGACTCATTATTTCATTCTCCACAACTATTTATTTCACTGAGATTCACCAGAGCCACATTTGCTTTATCTCTGCCTTCATGGGTACATGTATATTTATAGATATATTTTCCCCCAAAACCATTTGAGACTATGTTGCCAACATGATGCATCACCCCTAAATAGTTCAGCTGCATCTCTTAAAATTCAGGATGCTCTATACAAACATTATCATATCCAAGAATTCATCACTGTTTTAATATTATTACCTAAAATTCCGTCGATAGTCACATTTCTCTATTTTTGGCAGGAGGGGAATCATGTGTAGCTATGTTTTCCCTCTCCAAGATCTAATCAAAGAATTACATTGCATTAGATAGTTATGTCTCCTTAGTATTTTTGCAACAGCATGGCTAGACCTGGAGATTATTATGCTAAGGAAAATAAGCCAGTCAGAGAAAGACAAGTGCCATATGATTTCACTCATATGTGGAATCTAATGAACAAACTGAACTTACAAGCAGACTATAAACAGACTATATTCTGCTATCTACTGGGGGCAGGAGTGGATGGGTAAGGGAGATGGAGGGATAGAGCAAAAAAGGACAAAAAAATTCATGGACATGGACAACCATGTGAAAATTGCTGGGGTGTGGGGAGTGAAGGAGGGTACAGTGGTTATGAAAGGTGATGAACAAAGACTTGACTTGGGGGGTGGTGAACACATAATACAGTGTACAGAGGTGTGTTGTAGAATTGGTCATCTGAAACTTCTATAATTATGTTAACTAGTGTCACCTCAATAAAATTCAATTAGAACACTCCTATGTGATATTTTGTCTTTTGTGACAGATATTTTTGAAGAGTATACAGCAAGCATTTTGTAGAATGTCCTTCTATTTGGGATTTGTCTGATGGTTTCCTTATAATTATGTTCTGGTTAAACATTTTAAGGAAATTACTATATAGATGATAGTGATTTATTACTTTTTCCTTCTCTTTCTTCATTTGGCATTCTTAATTTGAATGTTCTCTCACCTTCATTTCATTTCTGCAAACCTTACATACCCTTCAGTTAAATTCAGAAAATTGTTATATGACCCCTGCTCCAGGTGATCTGGGTACATGAAGGAAGTAGAATGCTCTTCTTCCGGGGCAGCCCCATGACCCAAAACCCCCGAGGAGTCTTTCTTTAAAAAAATATTTTCTTGAACAGTTATTCATGCCTGTAAAAGCAACAGTTCTATTATCTTTGCAAAAAGATGATTGGATATGATAAATTCATATATACTCTTCATTTGGATTCAAATTTCCTGCTCCATGTCATCCATCTCTGATTAACTATGCTTTTGGCAATCTGTTTATCTTGAATTTCTGTAGCACTAAAAAGTCTATAAACTGTAAGCCTGTTTTGATTACTAATGTTCAGCCTTGTAAGATGCTATAATTGTTTTAATGTATATGAGTCTTCTTGTCCAAAAAGACTATAAGTTCCCTTAAGGCAGATATATGTTGTTCACCATTTTGTCTTGTCTATTACAGCCCCAAACACTGTGGTATACTGAAATCAAGTGTTTAAGAAATGGTTAGTAGTTGAGTTTATTTTTGAAATGTCTTCTTTATTTTTTTAAAATACTTTTGACTCTTGTATTCAAATAAAGATAATTCTTAGCAGTATTCCTCATTGAAAAAAGCTGTGACGTAGATAATACATCTATGTATAGCTTTGGAATGAATTATATAACTTTTGAAAAGTCATTCTTTTATATTATTCTTATTGTGTTTGTCTAACTTCATGATCAGTTTGTGTTTCCTGAGTATAAACTTGGAACACTTTGGATACATGATTGAACACACAGGGGTATACTGAGAGTCAGATTTATAAATTAAGCATGAAGGACCTTCAAAGCAAATAAATACATATTTGCAAATTTAATCATTTAAATCCATTTTCTACATATAAGATTGGATGGTTAAACCATCATGCTTTTCCATACAGGAATCATTCATTTCATGAAGCTTTTTATCATTTGTCTGTGCATGTTGGTTAAAACATTTTCTCTTGGAAATCACAAAGATGGCTTGGAAGGCAGATAGTCATAATACAGCCAAAACCCATGTTGAACAGAATCCAGTAGGGAGGCTGGTGTTTTAGAAAGGTTTCTTAAATTTTGCATTATACTTTATTATCCTACATTGGAGGAAAAACATGTTTATAGTCATGGACCAACTGGATCACTCCAGTTACCCCAGGGCCCAAAATATCATCTGCCCCATGCAGAATCAGTCAATTACTAAAAGTTAAGCTTTCGTGCATCACTGTTTGTCTGCTTGTTTGTTTATTCATTCACTTATTTGTTTATTTGGGTCCAGCAGTGCACAGAAGCTTCACATGCTGCCCTAAGCAGGGAGTTCCATAAAACCTGTCTATTCTCTAACTTTGTGCATTAGGGGCCATTTTTAGGTGGTTGTGCCAGGTATAGTGATGGATGGCCATCTGGTGTAGGCTTGGCCTCTGAGTCTTAGAGTCATAGAGCCCCCAGCATTGGATTTACCAATAATTCAGTTATAAAACAACCATTTGGCCAACTTTGATGGTCTTTAAACTGTCAACTACCCTCTGGTCTGTTTTGACTGCCATAGTTTCATCTGTGATTTGTTTGCTGGAAAATAAACCTCAAGGTATTTAATCATGTACTTTTGGTCACATCTAAATTAGTGTATGTTACATTTGCATTTATGAAGCTTAATCCCAAAGCAAGTGTGAAATAATTCTATATGGATATCCAGAATGAATCGAAATAACCATGTTGAGTTAGTTGAGTAATAAGTTGGACATAGTTCTAGAAGTTGTGAATCCATAGATTGTGATAAGAGTTTAATATTCATGAGGATGCTGTATTGTGTAGTTTCTAAAGGATTGCCATCACATTTATGCCTAATAAATATATTCTTCATGCATATAAGGCAATATTAATTTACTAAACAAGATGGTGCTTATGAAGAATGATTAAAATGATTTCAAAAGTCTCTGTTAACAAAGCAGGTTGGGTAAACAAACTTTCAATTTAGAATGGGTCCATAGGCTTAGAGCTGATGAAAAATGTTCATCATAGCTAACATTTCTGAGAATAAGAAGGGAAAAAATGTCATTCATCTTGTACTTTTTGAAAAGTTCCTGAAACTTTTCATCATTGGCTATATCTTTAATCTAACCTAGCTGGGAAAGCTTTGTGGACACCTTATGGATTTGTTAAATATTAAATAAACTCATAGGTTAGACAAACATATATATAAAATTGATATACATTTTTTATTATTTTAAAAACCTGCCCCAGTGGACTTATATATCGGATTTTTTTTTCTCTTTGTAGAACATACTAATATGGAGGTCTACCATTTAAAAAAAAGACTCAGGCATTAACATAGTGAAGTAATTAATACATTCAAGTCCCTTAAATTCATAATTTTTCTACAAAAAATAATATGTATGACAATATGAGTACATAATATGAGTATATAATATTTAAGCTTTTAATTAGCACAGTGGAAAAAGAACTATTAGAAATGGAAGGGATCTTAAAAACCATCCAGCTGAAACCCTTTGTTTTATAAATGTGGAAGTTCAGGACTAGATAGCTGAAGGAACTTGGCCAAGGTTTTAACATTGACAGAATTAAGATTTGAATTCCGATTTTCTATCTTCTACACCATTATTCTTTCTTCATATCAGGAGAAAACAGGATGTTTTAAATAATTTTATCCTTACTGAGGACCAACTCAGCAAGGAGGCAAATAAGAGGTCAGTAAAGTCGAACTGTCACTTTTGAAGATGGCTTAAAATTTTTTGCTTTCTACTCTTTTTTTTATGGTGTCGATGACAAGATCTATTCAGAGCTGAAAAATTTATTTTCCTTTGCCATTTTAATTTCAGTGAGATTTGAAAGTGTCTTTAGTATTGATACAAAATAAGCATTTTTTAATTTATCTGTAGTTTTAGTATCACTCAGAATATTGTGTAGGATATTCAAGTCACAATCTGCATATAAGGGCTCATAGATATTAAAAATATTTGTAGATCATTAAAGGTACCATGCAATATGCTTATATCATTCTTCCTGTCTTCAACAGACTCTTTCATTTCTGTCTTCTACCACTCTTGATCTGTCACTAAGTCTCCTGATTTTCATTTCTTCTGTCACCAAGTCTCCTGGTTTTCATTTCATAAGTACCCACCAACATGTGCCCCTCTTTAGCCTTTTCCTGCAGCTGCTTTTACTCAGGCTGCATCACCTCTAGGCTGACTGTTACAGCAGCCTCTTAACTGACCACCAGTCTCTGTCCTCCTCCCTTAAATCTATTCTATTCAGCTTTCTTAATCTCACCAAGTTACTTTTCTAAATTTCCAATTACTGCATGGCTTAAAACCTATTTGTTCCCTGTCACTAAGAAGGTAAAGTTCTAGCTCCATTCCACCCACTCACAGCATTCTTTGCTTCTTTAACTCCATGTTCTACCATTACTCCTAACCTGATCCCCATAACTAATATGCCAGCCATACTACATCTCTGTTCATGGGATCTTTTTGATTTCCTCTTCAATTCCACCCCCACCAAGGAGTCCAGCCAATGCCTTCATCTTTAAGATGCACTTCTTCGTGTATGTTCACTTGAAGAATTGCACTCTTGTTACTTTTTGCTCTTAGCATGTATAAGTTCACAAACCTATTTATTTTCTTTTGGCTATGCAACCACATCACTTTGCACTTTTAGGAGCTCAAATGCAGTTGATCTTCACTATTCATGGATTTTGCATTTGAGAATTCTCCTACTTGCTAGAATTTATTTGAAAACTCCAAATAAATATTCTTTGTGCTTTCATAATCATTGACAGACGTCCACAGAGTGGCAAAAATTTAAGTCGCTTGTAATATAAGTTACCTTCTTGGTAAACAAGGCAACAATCCATTTGTTTGTTTGTTTGTTTTAGCTCTCAAACTGTAAATAAATGTCCTTTTAGGAATCTATTTAGTGCCATATTTTCACATGTATGTACATTTTATTGGTGATTTTCTTGTTTAAAATGGCTCCTTATTGCAAAGTGTGAGAAACAGTATGGGGGTTCCTCAAAAAAAACTAGAAATAGAACTGCCTTATGACCCAGCAATTCTACCTCTGGGCATATAGCCAAAGAAATTCAAAAATATATATGTACTCCTATGTTTATTGCAGTGTTATTTACAATAGCCAAGATATGGAAGAAACCGGACCAGGGTGGTGCAATAGATAGAGCATTGATCTGAGACACTAAGGATCTAGGTTCAAAACCACATGGTTGTCAACTTGAGTGTGATTTCACCAACTTGAGTGCAGGGTTGCTGGCTTGAGTGTGGGATTATAGACATGACCCCATGGTTAGTGGCTTGAACCCAAAGGTTACTGGTTTGAAGCCCAAGGTCACTGACTTGAGCCCAAGATTGCTGGATTGAATAAGGGGTCACTGGCTTGGCTGGAGCCTCCTCAGCAAGGCTCAAGTGAGAAAGCAATCAATGAACAACTGAAGTACCACAACTATGAGTTGATGCTTCTCATTTCTCTCATCTCTCTTCTTTCCTGTCTGTCTCTCACTAAAAAAAAAAAAGAAAGGATATGGAAGAAACCCAAATATACAAATGGATAAAGAAGATGTAGTACATATGCACAGTGAATATTATTTAGCCATAAAAAAGAAGAAAAAAATCTTACCATTTGCGAGTACAATATGAGACTGGTCCTAGAGGGTATTATGCTATGGGAAATATGTCAGTCAGACAAAGACAGATACTGTGTTATTTCCCTTATATTTGTAACCTAAAAACAATGTAAATGCACCAACAAAGAGAAGCAGATTTATTCAGAAGAAGCTGAGGGTTGCCAGATGAAAGGAGGTTTAGGGGCTGGATGAAAAAGGGGAAGGAATTAACAAGTACAAATTGGTAGTTCCAAAATAGTCAAGGGATGTAAAGTACAGCATAGGGAATATAGTCAATAGTATTGAAATAACTATGTCTGGTAACAGGTGGGTACGGGAAATATCAGGTGGAACACTTTGTAAAGTATATGAGTGTCTTACCCAATGCTGTACACCTGAAACTAATATGAAATAATATTGAATGTCAACTGTAATTGAAAAAGAAATAGTCATTAAACATCAGTCAGGAAGGCTTATAAAGAAAATAGATGTATTAAGTAAGCTTTGTTCAGGTTTGAGTTATTAGTGCTGTTGGATTAAATTTTTTTAAAAACTTTTTATTTATTGATCAATTTTAGTGAGAGAGGCAAAGAGAGAGAGAGAGAGAGAAAAAAAGAAAGACAAGAACATTAATCTGTTCCTGCATGTGCCCTGACCAGGGATTGAACAGTTAACCTTTGCGCTTCCAGATGACGCTCTTAACCAACCAAGCTCTCTGGCCAGGGTGGATTAAATATTAATGAATCAAGAACACACACACACACACACACACACACACACACACACACACACACAAATGCACGTGCGCATAAAGAAATTGTCTTTAGACAGAAACACACATAAAACAAATTATATATTGATTAGTTGATGAAAATATTGTGCCCGTAAGTACTGTGAATAATGAGAATTTACTCTAAAAATTAGGTGTAAGGCCAGATGAATAAATGCTTTGCATCCATATCATCCCTTCCCCCTCCAGTTTAATGACTCACAGAGGGACAGAATTTAATTCCCACAATCTCAGTGAGGAAATAGAGTGAAGCTCCATTTTGAAAATAAGAATAGTTTTACATTTTCTCAGATTAAGTAACAAGACATACTTGTGAGCATGGTGTATGTGAAGAGAAGGGAATTGGGCATTGAAGACTAGCTTCAAGCCTTGGCTTTTTCTCTCTTGGAGAAGTCATTTCTTAAGATCATTTAATTACTCACAAAATACACATTAATAATACCTTCTCTGCTAACCTCACCTGATTGTTGAGAGGAAAGAGGGAAGAAAGAATGAAACAACAGATGTGGGAAGTATCTAGTATTTGAATCATGTGGCACAAATATGAAGGTACATTACAATATATTTACAGCTCTACTTGATCGGACCTACTGTCTGTTGCAGCAACTGTTTTTCCAGCTTTATCCATTTCTCTCCCTCTATCATTCTTTTTCTGACATTTCATTCACACTCTCTACTTAAGAAGAAATACTCCCCACCCAGAAACAATACTTCATTAGCATTTTATATGTGGTATAAACAGTTTACTTCAATCCTTACTTATAGGTTGAATGCCTTACAAATTTGCAGTTGGGCTCTACTGTTACTTTATCCTTTGACCTGGGTCCAACCACAAAAGAAAGGATTGATGGATTAAATACATTCAATAAATAATTGTTGACTATCTCCTCTATGCTAGTCATGGTAGTTAGTGATGGAGATACAATGATGAGCAGGGAGAGGATGAAGCTCCTGTCCTAATCCATAACAGGGCTAGACTCAGCCATAATAATAAAATAAACAAGACATGAAAGAGAAGAACACAATTATGTGAAAGCCTGTAACAAAGATTCCTTACCTGGAGGGTGAGTTTGAAGGAAGTGATGGATGGTGAAGAAGTGACATGTGATCTGAGAACCGAAAAATAAGTTGAAGCTAAGTTAAAACATGAAGGTGGAATTAGGGTAGGAAAGACTTTTGAATGTATCAAATGGATGTATAGTCTGCACAGAGGTCCTGTGGCACATTTAAGGAACTTAAAGTAACTGCTATGGCCAAAGAGCAATAAATGTAGGGGAGATTGATTGGCTGGGAATACAGGAGGGAGAAAACCCTGCGAGACTGAAAGAAAATATTGATTGTTTTGATCATTACCCTACAAGCAGCAGAAGGCCATTCAGGGATTTTATGTATTTTTAAATTAAATTTATTGGGGTTACATTGTTTACTAATATATAAGTTTTAAGTACACAAGATTATACTTTGACAACTGTGTACTCTATTCTGTGCTTACCATCTGAAGTCTAGTTTCATTTCATTACTATATATTTGAACTCCTTTTCCCACTTTACTCTCCCTTATATCCAAGGGTTTTATATATCCAAGATATATAAAGAACTCATTCAGAGGATTTAAACATGGAAGTTGCATAAGCACATTTGAGTTCTGAAAGGGTCACTCAGCTTCTAGTATGGAGAGTGGATAGTAAAGGAGTGGGTGTAGCCAATGGGGTGACCCATGGAGATCCCAGATACAAAACTATTGTAATCATCCAGGAAACTACAAAGTGTATGAAGATTTACTATAAAATTTATAAACACATAAGAAGTGAATGGTTTGAATAAAGTTAAATTTCTTTTCTTTAATTTTCAAAGCTGAGTTTTTTCTTAATAATAACCTTCATACTGATGCTATACATTTTAAAATAATGTTCATAGTCAAATATATTTCTGGATAAAAATGGTTGATTGCTTGTCAGTAAATTCTTGATAATTCTACCTTTTAAAGAAGGAAAAGCTGAGTACTTAAGAATTTAATATTTGTGGCTACTTATGGTAGTGATGATAGTCAATATGCAAAGTTACTCTTTTGGAAAAAGAATACAGCCTGCAGAACCTGTGATAAAAAAGGAAGATGAACTTGTATATAGAGAGTAAGAATAAAATATCCTCTCATCCCTTATACAATATTAGTTATAAACTTCTGAGTTAAAATAAAATTTTAGTGGTGGCGTAAGGAAAATGCGCTAGCCAAAGCTTAAATAGACAAAATTTTCTCTTAGTGGATGAAGTCATTAGGTTGGTATCTCAGATGCTGGTAATCATTTTTAGGTTGTGATATCTACAAGAAAATTGTTCACTAATGAGAGTTATTCTAAGGAAGGTATGGTCTTAGTCATATGTCCTGTGAATTTTTTTTATAATGTATCAATTTTAAATGATTAGGCAAATATAGAGAAACTGAAATATATATTTCCCCCTCAATATTCTCAATCTCTCTTTGCATTGCAGGTTGTTACCTCTGTGCTCTCTTAGCTTCCTCTCTCTACTATCTGCATGGAAATAGTAGGGTTAAACCAGATGTCTGGTTGTAGCTGCGGCTCCTTACTGCTTGAACTTCTTTATGGCTCTTCTTGTAATCCTAATGTCTACAGAGAAGAGTGCTGTAGTTACATATAGACTAGACAATTTTCCTGCTTTGTTGTAGAACGGGATGGCCAAATTGGTAATCAGTTTAGTAGTATTTGGAGCTCTAATGCATCCTTGGATAAGAGGATGGGTTCACTTTTTCAGTCTCTAGCTAGGGATTAAGCCTCTCTTCCAGTCTTAACTCATGTACTGCTTTCATTTTGGCTCTCAACAGGTAGGGGATCTTTTACCTTTAGTAGTCTCAGTTTTTTTATTATTATTATTATTATTATTTTAAGTGATAGGAAGAAAGATAGTGGAATAGACTCCTGCATGTCTCCTGACCAGGATCCACCCAGCAACCCCAATCTGGGGCCAATGCTCGAACCAACCAAATTATCCTTATTGCCCAGGGCTGACACTCAGACCAACTGAGCTATCCTAAGTGCCTGGGATCATTGCTTAAAACAATGGAGACAACGGCTTTGGGAGGGGTAGAATGAGAGAAAGGGGAGCAGGAGGAGGAAAGAACCTGATGGTCGCTTTTCTTATGTGCCCTGACCGGGAATTGAAATCAGGAAGTCTATATGCTGGATCGATGCTCTACCCACTGAGCCAACTAGCCAGGGCCTGTAGTCTCAGTTTTAAATGAGCATGGTGTCATATTTGTAAAGCTGCACCTAAACTTTGATAAATTAACTTTAGTGGTGACATGTTGTGTATCTGGTAGAAAAATGCTTTGTATAAAATTGTAGAGATCCTATTGAGAAGAACATGAAGAAAGGCATGAATATAGTTATTTACCAATAATCTTTGTAATAAAGGGCTCAGAGCATGATTCTCTTACTTATGGTACATTTTCGAGTACTATGATATAGAATAGCATTAGAATATTGGTAATTCAAATTCATGGCTGTACAAAGCGAAGCTTAGATTTTTTAAAGAAAAAACTATACACAAAGGTGAGAGAATTATAATATTAAATGTAAAAAACATTCTGTTTCATATACTGTATAAAAACAAATGGTTGTATTTATTTTCTTTTATTTTATTAATTGTAGGACAAAATTCAATGATAAGGGTGGCTAAAATGTTTATTACTGTCTTTCCTTATTTATACTAAGATCTTTCTATTAAGTCTTTGTGTGTTCATTTTTTGCTTTGTGGTCTTCTCAAAAGGAAAGCTTTCAGCTAATAAAATTATATTATATGGCTTGCTCCAGAGGATGTTGAAGAGATTCTATTCCTTTTTTTAGCATATGAGTTAAAAGATAAATGATGTTTTTATAATAATACTAGTGTAAAAGTTTTTGTAGTACATACTTCAGGAGAACAAAAAAGAGGGATGTTTATTTGTGTTACCGCATCCCTTTGTAGTCTACTAAGTGTTTTTATAAAAAAGCGAACTAGTTAGGTCAGATTTATCTTTAACAGCAGATAAAACTCTAGTCCCAATCTTAAGTAGGTGGTCTAATGCTAAGTCAGCTGTTATAATATGAATATATTTTCTCTTTTGGGTCCCATGTGGTTCTTTCCCTAGCATGTCAAAGTACCATTAACGTGTTAACCAAAGGCATCCAGAGACCAGACTTTGAATATTAATTTGGGTAGTAACTACTACCTGATGTGTCCTACGCCAGTGTTTCTATTCACATTGCTGTCATTGTACTTATCTCATTAAAACTATATATTTTTTGGTTTGTCTTGACCCCTGCCCTCCCCAGTCTCAGTAGTGTTGACTCTTTGAAGACAAACATTTATAAATGTTTACTTATTTACTTTATATAGTTGGTTCTAGGCATGCTGTCTTGGGTACAGTAAACACTAGGTAAATATTTAGCAAAAGAGAGCTGTAAGGGGGGGCGGGAGAAAACAGAAAGAAAAGAAGAAAAATAGAGAAGCGATGAAATAATGGACAGATTTGCTACTTGCTAGCTATAAGAATGTTTGCCTGAGCCTCTGTTTTTTTTTTATTGATAAAATGGGAGGAATAATACCTACTTCTGTGGTTAATCAGGGATTACCTGAGAGAACATCTATAGAATATATGTACAATAAGAAGCTTAATTACAGTACATTGTTTTCATCCTTCCTTTTGAAAAATCTTATACATCCTCTGAAGTCTTCCCAAAGTAATTCTGCTCAACTCAGTTTGGAAATTCTGAGGCCTCTGCATATGGATATATAGGTTATATTCTATTAAACTAAATTTTGATGTTTTCTTGATGCCTTCCTTTTGACTTTTTCACTAGGACCATATGGTATGTCTGAGCCACTTTTTTTGCATTTCCCAATCAGTGACATCCTATTGGTAGCCTGAAAATTGGTCATGGAAATTGACAAATATTTTACCCCCAGCAAAAATGAAGTTGTTAAATATTTACAACAGCACTGCTTTTGTCCCCTCTGCCTCTTCCTACATGTGGCCCTTGGGCAAGGGCAATGAGTGACCTATTTTTGAGTATCCCTTTAGTAGGTCCATACTTATAAATGGTGACAACATTGATTTGACTAGGAACAATTAAAAATGAAAAACAAATTTATGGTTAAGGCAAAGCCAAGGAATTTTAGGAGAAATATACAGTCATGTTGGTCTTAGAAATATTTGTCCTTTTAGATTAGCCAAATTATAATATAGGTGTCTAATTTTAAATTGTGTTATAGACTTATTAAGGATGAATTACCTTTTGTAATTTTCTGTAATGTTATTACCACATTATTAAATATTTCTGAATTTCTTTTTTTTTTAATCCCCTCATTCTTTTAAATAATCCATTTTTTCTATCTTAATACTTTACATTTTAGCAAAGGCTACATCAAACATTCTTATCGAACATATAAGCAGTCCACTTTTTGACTCACCAATATGAATTGTTAAAAAATGTCTTTTACATTTCAATTTATATGTAGAAAAGAGAGTTTTATTGCTTCTCTTACAGAAAGATAGATGGAGTATTTATTCCTTTTTATTTCTCAAGGGTTTTTAATCATAGACAAATAGTGGGCTGACTACTAAAGAATCCTAAAAACAGCCTGCTAATAAAAACAAACAAATAAAACATGAAAAAAATATTAAACTCAGCATTTTGTGTGTACTTTCATATGGATAATATTTAAGAGTTTACAAAGAACTTAAAGAGAACAGCAATGATACTTTAAGCATTTGCCAGGTGCCAATTTTGTGGTAAAGTGCTTTTATTTTATCTTTACAATAACCTTAGGAGATTTCTAGACTAGGTATCATTTATTGTCCCTATTTTGTAGATGAGAAAACTGATGCTTAAGCCTATTATGATTTGTTGTGTAATTTAATTACTAGATTTACTGAACTATTAGACATTTCCTTAAGCAGGGTCTACTTCTTTCTACTTGTGTGACCTTGTGTAAACCATTTAACCTATCTTTGCCTCACTTTTCTAACTATAAGTTAAGGATAATCACACAACCTCATAGAGCTATTATGACTGTTAAGTATAATAACATGTGTACAGTGTTCACTAGTTAGAAATGCTGAACATGTGCTTTCTACTCTTGTTCTTGTCCTAGCTACTGTCATAAGAAAGTTTTCCAATAGCATCCTTCTATTCTTATTTTGGTTCTTAACTACCCATTAAATTCCTTTAAAAATTGAATGAAGGAAGTTTGGTTGGTATAGTAACACAATTGTTTTGCATTTCACATTTTGGAAACATTCCTTAAGGTGACCCCCAGTGAGTCATGTCCTTGCATAATCCACCACCCTGGAGCAGTGGATGGAAATTGTGACTTGCTTCCAGCAAATAAGACTTGGTGAAGGTGATAAGACGCCCCTTCTGTGGACTTTGTCTTAGAAGATGGGATGCCAGATTCCCTGCTAGCCCTGAAGAAGCAGCCGACATATTGTAAAAGGCCAATTGAGGTGGAGTGCAAATGGCCTTTGGGAGCTGAGAGTGGCTCTCAGGTGATATTCAGCAAGTATATATGGACCTTAGGAATAAAATGTTGGTAACCACCAAGTGAGCTTGGAAAAGGACTTTTAAGATCCAGAAATGAAAGCAGCCTGGTTGACACTATAAATACAGTTTTAGGAGGCCCAGAGTGGAGAACCCAGTATGCTGTGTTCAGTCTCCTGACCCCCATAAACTGATAGATAATAAATATATGGTGGTAAGCCACATTTACTACCACATTTGTGGTAATTTGTTACATAGCAATAGATAACTAACACATCTATACAAATTTCTGAATACTTATATAACTTTGACTCATTTCTGTCACATTACTATTAGATAATAAATTTGATTTGCAATTAGAGCCAAATAAAAGCTTGTTTTTAAAGGATTATTAATAATTTTAAATTATTAAGAAATTTAAAATATAAGTGTGATGGCAAACATTAAAAAGGATACTTTTAGATTCAAAGAGATTTTAGAGATAGTATAATTTTATTTTATAAATGAAAACTTGAATCACCTTTACACTATGTTCTTTTTCCTCTGTACATTATATTTTCATTGAGATTTTTATAAGATTGTGCTGAATTTGTATAAATATTCTTTATATTGTTTATTTGTGAAAAAGAAGATATGCCCAATGTTGCATTGTATCAATACAAAAAAACAAAACAAAACAAAAGAAAAACCTATCCAAAATAAAAAAACCAAAAAACAAACTTTTGTGTTTGGCCTGAATCAGACCCATTCCTATTATAGTACATCACCAGTTCTCAGAGTGGAGATGGGCCCAGAGGTAGCCAAGAGTCACTCATGTCCACTGGTGGGTTTCATCCGTATTGCCATCTCTCTTCTAAAGGGCTATTAATAAATTAACTCCTGGTTTAGGATTGAGAGACCCAAATTGAATAAATTTACTAGGTGTGTACTGTAGGAGGTGCAAGATTTAGTCAAATCATTGACTGATTATACCTATAGAATAAGTAAAAACTCTACACTTTGCTGTTTAAGGTCTTCCCTTAGTTATCTGGCCTAATTTATTGCTTCAGCCCTGTGAGTTTACACTCCAGATTCAAACTTTATTTGCAAGGGAAGCTGGCTTTATCATGTTCATTTCTGGGTTTTGATCACATAACTTACTACAAATTTGAATAATGCTTTTCCTTCAGACAGGGAGGGAAACTAAAGTACTTCATTTCTTCAATGGGGAGCATTTCTGCTCATCTCAACTGAATCGAAATACTCCCTTTGATTTGGTGGTGCTAAAATCTCTCTCTCTCTCTCTCTCTCTATCTTTTGCAGACACACTCAAACTCATACTATTGACTCCCTAATAGACTCACATTTCTTGAGTTTAGAGAAGAGTGTCTTATAACAGTTTTTATCCCCACAGTATCTAATAATGTACCTTGATAGCTATTAACTTGATGTTTTTAATGGATTAATTAATTAATTAGTGTGGATAAGGAAGTGGGTAATGGATATAATTAGAATGATAACAGGAACTTATTACAGTTGATGGGAACTGGGGTGTTGGTAATGGCTATAATTTGAGATCTAATAAGAGGAGCATATCAGGAAGGGGATGCTGATGGGAAGACAAGGCCACAAGGAATAAGTGACAGGAGAAAAGGAATAAGAACTGAAGGGCTGAAGAACACCCCTCCCCCACACCACCCCCACACCACCAAATTGGTGCAGGGCTTTGTGGTTTTGAAATTGGAAGAGTAGCATGATTCTCTGACAAACTCAGAAGCAAGAAAATATGTTGTGGTGTATTATTTGTTTCTCTCCTCACATGTGTGTGTGTGTGTGTGTGTGTGTGTGTGTGTGTGTGTGTGTGTGAAATGTCCTTGTGTTTATACTCCATCAAGATTTCAGGTCATTTTCTTTTCCTCCTCCTGTGTAATTAAGATGACCAATTGTTCTCCTTTAGGGAGGACAATCCTTCTCTTTAAGTTCTGTCCTCCTTCGAAAAGTGTCCTCCTACATGTCCTCCTTTTTGATATTGGAAGACTAATCTGTAAATGTTCATATTTGATTGATGCAAAGTCGATCCATTGCATGTGATGTGACATAATTGTATCGAAATGAGTACCTTTTTCTTACAATTATTTTTTTTAACTTTTTGAGTTTTGAGTGTTTTTATTTAATTTTAATGGGGTGACATTAATAAATCAGGGTACATATGTTCAAAGAAAACATCTCCAGGTTATCTTGTCATTCAATTATGTTGCATACCCATCACCCAAAGTCAAATTGTCCTCTGTCACCTTCTATCTGGTTTTCTATGTGCCCCTGCCCACCCCCATCTTCCTCCCTCTCCTCCCTCTCCCCACCCCATAACCACCACACTCTTATCCATCTCTCATAGTCTCACTTTTATGTCCCACCTATGTATGAAATCATGCGGTTCTCTTTTTTTTTTTAACTTATTTCACTCAGTATAATGTTATCAAGGTCCATCCATTTTGTTGTAAATGATTCGATGTCATCATTTCTCATGGCTGAGTAGTATTCCATAGTATATATGTACCAAAGCTTTTTAATCCACTTGTCTTCTGATGGACACGTGGGCTGCTTCCAGATCTTCGCTATTGTGAACAATGCTGCCACGAACATGGGGGCACATTTCTTCTTTTCGAACAGTGCTATGGTGTTTTTAGTGTATATTGCTAAAAGTGGGATAGCTGGGTCAAAAGGCAGTTCAATTTTTAATTTTTTGAGGAATCTCCATACTGTTTTCCACAGTGGCTGCACCAGTCTGCATTCCCACCAGCAGTGCAGGAGGGTTCCCTTTTCTCCACATCCTCGCCAGCACTTGTTCTGTGTTGTTTTGCTGATGAGCACCATTCTGACTGGTGTGAGGTGATATTTCATTGTGGTTTTAATTTGCATTTCTCTAATGATTAGTGATGTTGAGCATTTTTTCATATGCCTGTTGGCCATCTGTATGTCCTCTTTGGAGAAATTTCTATTCATTTCTTTTGCCCATTTTGTGATTGGATTGTTTGTCTTCTTGGTGTTGAGTTTTATAAGTTCTTTATAAATGTTGGTTATTAACCCCTTAACAGACGTATTGTCAAATATGTTCTCCTATTGTGTGGTTTGTCTTTTTATTCTGTTCCTATTGTCTTTAGCTGTGCAAAAACTTTTTAGTTTGATATAGTCCCATTTGTTTATCTTGCTTTTTATTTCATTTGCCCATGGAGATAATTCGGCAAATATATTGCTGCTACAGATGTCTGAGAGCTTGCTGCTTATGTTTTCTTCTAAGATGCTTATGGCTTCACGGCTTACATTTAAGTCTTTTATCCATTTTGAGTTTGTTTGTGTGAATGGTGTAAGTTGATGATCTAGTTTTATTTTTTTGCAGGTAGATGTTCAATTTTCCAAACACCATTTGTTAAAGAGGCTGTCTTTACTTCATTGTATGCTCTTTTCTCCTTTGTCAAATATCAGTTGTCCATAAAGGTGTGGGTTTATTTCTGGGTTCTCTATTCTGTTCCACTGATCTATGTGCTGTTCTTATGCCAGTACCAGGCTGTCTTGAGTACAGTAGCCTTGCAGTATACCTTGATATCTGGAAGAGTGATACCTCCTGCTTTATTTTTTCTTTTTAAGATTGCTGAGGCTATTGGTATTCTTTTTTGATTTCATATAAATTTTTGGAATATGTGTTCTATATCTTTGAAGTATGTCATTGATATTTTCATTGGTATTGCATTGAATTTATAAATTACTTTGGGTAATATAGACATTTTAATGATTTTTATTCGTTCTAACCACGAGCACGGTATATGCTTCCACTTGTTTGTATCTTCCTTGATTTCTTTTATCAATGTTTTATAATTTTCTGAGTGCAAGTCCTTAACCTCCTTTGTTAAATTTACTCCTAGGTACTTTATTTATTTGGTTGCAATAGTGAAGTGGATTGTTTCCTTAATTTCTTTTGCTGACAGTTCATTGTTGGTATATAAAAATGCCTCTGATTTCTGAGTATTAATTTCATATCCTGCCACCTTGCTGAATTCATTTATCAGGTCCAGTAGTTTTTTGACTGAGACCTTAGGGTTTTCTATTTACAATATCATATCATCTGCAAATAATGACAGTTTTACTTCTTCTTTTCCAATTTGGATGCCTTTTATTTCTTCTTGTCTGTAGCTAGGACTTCCAGAACTATGTTGAAGAAGAGTGGTGAAAGTGGGCAACCCTGCCTGGTTCCTGATCTTAAGGGGATTGATTTTAATTTTTGCCCATTGAGTATGATGTTGGCTGTGGGTTTGTCATAAATGGCCTTTATCATGTTAAGGAATGTTCCCTGTATTCCCACTTCACTGAGAGTTTTGATCATGAATGGGTGCTGGATTTTATCACATGCTTTTTCTGCATCTATTGAAATTATCATGTGATTTTTGTCCTTCCTTTTGTTTATGTGATGAATCACATTGATTGATTTGCGAATATTGAACCAGCCTTGCCTCTCCAGAATAAATCCCACTTGATCATGGTGTATGATTTTTTCAATATATTGCTGGATCCGGTTGGCTTATATATTGTTGAGAATTTTAGCATCTAAATTCATCAGGGATATAGGCCTATAATTTTCTTTCTTTGTGTTGTCTTTGCTTAGTTTTGGGATCAGAATTATGCTCACCTCATAAAAAGAGTTGGAAGTCTTCCTTCCTCTTGAATTTTTTGAAATAGCTTGAGGAGGATAGGAGGTGGTTCTTCTTTGAATTTGTGATAGAATTCACTTGTGAAGCCATCAGGCCCAGGACTTTTCTTTGTTTGAAGTTTTTTGATAACTGTTTCAATCTCCTTTGTTGTGATTGGTCTGTTTAGGTATTGATTCTTCCAGATTGATTTTTGGAAGGATATATGATTCAAGAAATTTGTCCATTTCACCTAGTTTGTCTAATTTTTTGGCATAGAGTTCTTCACAGTATATTCTTACAATACTTTGTATTTTTCTTGTGTCAGTTGTTATTTCTCTACTGTCCTTTCTAATTTTATTTATTTGAGTTCTCTCTCTTTTTTTCTTGGTGAGTCTAGTTAAAGGTTTATTGATCTTGTTTACCTTTTTAAAGAACCAGCTCCTGGTTTCATTGATCCTCTGTATTGTTTCCTTAGCCTCTATGTCATTTATTTCCGCTCTGATCATTATTATTTCCTTCCTTCTACTAGTCCTGGGTTTTATATGCTATTATTTTTATAGTTCTTTTAGATGCAGGGTCAAGTTGCTTATTTGAGCTTTCTCTAGCTTCTCATGGTATGCCTTTAGTGCTATGAACTTTCCTCTCAGTACTGCTTTTGCTGTGTCCCATAAATTTTGAGTTGATGTATGCTCATTATCTTTGGTTTCTAGAAACTTTTTTATTTTTTTTTCATCTCGTTAATCCATTCGTCATTTCATAACACGCTATTCAGTTTCCAAGTGTTTGAGTATTTTTCAGTTTTGCTTTTGGTGTTAATTTTTAGTTTCATGCCATTGTGATCAGAGAAAATGCTTGGTGTAATTTCTATCTTCTTAAATTTGTTGAGACCACTTTTGTGTCCTAACATGTGGTCTATCCTAGAGAATGTACCATGAGTGCTTGAAAGGAATGTATATTCTACTGCTTTAGGGTGAAAAGTTCTGAAGATATCTATTAAATCGAGTTTAGAGTTGATCTAGTGTATCCTTTAAGTCTGTTGTTTCTTTGTTAATTTTCTTTCTTGAGGATCTATCCAGATGTTAGTAGGGCATTGAAATCCCCTACTATTATAGTATTGCTGTTAATCTCGCCCTTTATATTTATCAAAGTCTCCTTTATATATGTCGGGGTTCCTATGTTTGGTGTGTAGATATTTATAATGGTTATATCTTCCTGTTGAATTGTTCTCTTTATCATTATGTAGTGTCCTTCTTTATCTCTTACTATAGCCTTTATTATAAAGTCCATTTTGTCAGATATAAGTATTGGTACCTCGGCTTTTTTTTCATTTCCATTTGCATGAAATATTTTTTTCAATCCTTTTACCTTCAGTCTATGTGCATCTTTTGTTTTAAGGTGTGTCTCTTGTAGACAGCATATGTATGGGTCCTGTCTATTATCCATGCAGCTACCCTATGTCTTTTTATTGGATCATTTAATCCATTTACATTTAATATTATTATTAATATGTAGTTGTTTATTGCCATTTTATTCTTTAAAGCTGTATTTTTCTTTTGCTATATTATTTTCCTCTTTGAACTGTTCACAACAGCTCCCTTAGCACCTCTTGCAGTATTGGTTTTGTTTTAATGAATTCCTTGAGGGTTTTTTTTTGTCAGGGAAGCTCTTTATTTCTCCTTCAATTTTAAACGTTAGCCTTGCTGGATAGAGAAGTCTTGATGGTAGATTCTTGTTCTGCATTACTTTGAATATATCTTGCCATTCCCTTCTGGACTCAAGTGTTTCCGTTGAGAAGTCGGATGTTATCCTTATGGTGGCTCCTTTGTAGGTGATAGCCTTTTTTTCTCTAGCAGCTTTTAAAATTTTCTCCTTATCACTTAGCTATGGTATTTTAACTATGATGTGTCTTGGTGTAGATTTTTTTGGGTTTCTCTTTAATGGAGTTCTCTGTGCTTCTTGAATGTGTGAAACATTTTCCAATCTTAATTTAGGGAAGTTTTCAGCTATGATTTGATTGAACAAAGTTTTTATCTCTTGTTCTTTCTCTTCTTCACGAACCCCTTTAATGTGGATGTTATTTCTTTTCATATTGTCACAGAGCTTTCTTAGAGTTTCCTCAGATTTTTTCATTCTCTTTTCTTTTTTCTGCTCTGCTTCTTTGCCTTTGTTTATTTTGTCCTCTAACTCGCTGATTCAATCCTTAGCTTCATCCATTCTGCTTTTAATTCCTTCCATTGTGGTTTTCAGTTCTGATACTGTATTTGTCATTTCTGTCTGATTCTTTTTTATTATTTCATTTTTTTTTATACTGCTATCTTTTAATTTAGGTGTTCATAATGACTATCCACTGTTGCTCTAAGCTCTTTGAACATCCTAACTATCATTATTTTAAACTCTGCATCAGGTAATTTGGTTATATCTGATTCATTCGGGTCCTTCTTTGGGTATTTCTCTTGATTTATTTGGGTTGCATTTCTCTGCCTGCCTATTTTGTCTGTGTGTAAAAAGGGTTTGGCTACTGGAGTCTAATGGGTTTTGCCTCTGTGTTCCCTAGGTGTGGTCTTTCTCGGGCTTCCACGCCCTCTGCTGCTGCCTAGGGCAGTTGGGTGTGGGTATTGCCGGTGCCAGCAGCTGAGGCTGCTGCTGCGGTCTCTGCCTCGCCTCCACAGGAGGGGCTGTGTTCTCGTGCTAGGCTCTATAAGCCTAAGCCGGTCTGGGCCTTTGTCCCTCTCCCACGGGTGGGACCTTGCACCACACTCGGTCCAGAATCCTGGGCACCATGGGCAAGGGTGCACACTTTTGCTTAGCTGAGGGTCCCTATCAGCCTGTTCCTCCAGCGGGGAGGGGCTTCTGGTGTGCACTTAGCTGCTAGCCAGGGCTTCCACCCCTTCACTACAAACCTCAGCTCCTCAGCTGGGTGGGGCTGCTGCTATGAGCTCAGCCATGTGCTGCACTTCTGCTCTGCCCCCACCAACCTTGTCTCCTCCTTCAGGTGGGGCAGCTGCTACTTGCTCAGCCGCTTGCTGGGCTTCTGCCCTGCCCCCGCCCCGCCAACCTCTGCTCCTTGGCCGGGCGGAGCTGCTGCTATGCTCTCAGTTGTGTGCTAATCTTTTACCCGCCCCCGCCAACTTCGGCTCCTCAGCCTGGCAGGGCTGCTGCTACGCGCTCAGCCAGGCACCAGGCTTCCGCCTCACCTCCACGGGCAAAGCCAGTTTATGCAGGGATTTAATTCTTGGAGGCCAGGTGCAGCTGTGCACCTGCTCGCTCGCTCGCCCCTGTCCAGCGGTGGATCTCTACCTGTTCCGGGCTCCCACTTTTTCCCCACAGGTGGGGTTTCAGGTGGGCCCACTGCTGCTGGACCACTTTTGCACATCCCCTTCACCCCCGCTGAGCTAGACCGAGCTCACGCCAGCTGGCTTTGCCTCTGCCCCAGCTGGAGGAACTGCACTTTTGCGTCCTGCATCCGCCCACCCTCCAGCAAGCCCTCAGCAGTGTGGGTGGGGGCACTGCAGCTCAGAGCCTAACACTCCATACTGTAGCCCTGAAAGCTCCTTCCTTCTTAGCGACTATGCTCTAATTGCCGCAGGAGAGCTTGTTTGTCTGGTGTCCTGCTTCCCCTTGCTGGTTCCACAGGAAATATTGTTTCAGATTTGTGGAGTGACTCAGCCCAGAGTTTAGGGTGGCTGTCTCTCAAAGCTTTTCTCCCTGTGCCTTCTAGACTGCACTCTCTTCCCGCTGTTCCGGTCCTCTCCTCTCTCCCTGTCTCTTGGAGTCTCGAGTGAGTGGTTGTGAGAAAAGTTTTCTGCACCATCTTCTTAAGAAGAATCCTGGGTCTGAGACAACTGTCTCTTTCTCACAAATAGTATCCTAACCTGTTCCCCAGCTAAATATTTTCCATACGCCTCTTCTAGGCTCTGGGGCTGGAGGCTGGGGCTTTGTTCCTGGGACCCAGATCCTTACCCTTCTGCTAAACTCTCTTCCCATCACACGAGTCTCTCTGGGCTGCTGTTTGCTTTTGGGAGCTGGGCAGCCCTTTCCACGTTTTCGCTTTTCCTACCAGTCTCAATGTTTTTTCTTCAGTGTTCCCCAGTTGAAGAGTCCTCTCAGTCCAGTTCAGCATTGGTTTATCCAGATGATGGTTCTTAAAATCAAGTTATAATCCACTTTGGTTCTGGGAGTTGGAAGTTGGTACGTACGCTTACTTTATTGCCATCTTGCCCCTCCTCTTACAATTAGTATTTAAAATTAATAGGCATGTAAGAATAATTACAATATAAAATATTACAAATGTTTTTATTACGCATTTATCATATTATAGCGTATTATTGTTGCAATGAATAAAATATTTCTTTCATTTACAATATTGTTTTCTTCAATTTACTTTTGTCCTCCTTTTCATTGTATAAAAGTTGGTCACCTAGTGTAATTGATCCCTTGGTTTTCAGACCCAGTGTGTTAATTTACAAGACAATGAAGATAGTGTAAAAGACAGTGTAAAGACAGTGTAAAGAGTTAAAATCAAAAAATAATTTTTTAAAAGCACATCTCTCCAGAATAAAATTATTTGAATATGAAACTGTATCTCTAATTAAAAATATGCTGATTGTTAAATGTTTAATTATTTTAAGCAAGTATAGGGAAGATGATAAAATAATTACTATGGTTTGGAAACTGGGAGAGTATGATACTCCAGCCTGCTGGGAACTACCAGTGTCACATGGAAGAAACCTACTCAAGACACAAACTTATGTCAAGAGGAAGAGGGGGAGGCCTGCCAATGGAGGCAAAGAAGGCCTCCTGAATTTCCTTCTTCCTTAGCTTTTATTGGTCAGAGCAGAACAAAGGTAACAGGAATAAAAGGGAAGGAGGCCAGGTGATAAAGAGAAAGAATGACTAATGACCATTTTGCTGACATGAAGAAAGGGCTAATTTGGGTCAGTATATTCTTTTTCTTTTGCTAATTAACAAGCACAGATGAAGGGGCAATCCAGAACCTTTAGGCTAATTTTCTAAAGCCCATTCATATGCATTTCTTTGTGTTTGCACAAAGGTCATTCACTCACAGTTTCTTGGTGTTTGTATCCAAGAGACATTCACTCAGGGCTTTTAACTAAAGTTCCCCAATCCAAATCATAGAGGGTTCAAGGTTCAATGGGTGATTCCGTACAGGATAGTAGAGAGGAGGCTGCACCGCCTCCTTTTACCAGGAATTTTTTAACAAAAGGCTTTTCATTTGTACCTTATGTTTTTCTGTTCTTTCCCTAATTGAAAAGACTTATTTTTGTTACTATTAAATATCATTCAATTTTTAATTCCAATGTGTAGGGGTCACTTGAAACTGTGTCCAACTGTCTAAGATCTCTACGTTAGGTGACAATACAGACTTAATAAGCATTCTTTTTTTTTCTCATCATCCAAGTCACCATTCAAAATGCCACCTGTATCATCAGGCCTCCAATTCCCCTTGTTAGATGTCTCTTAGTAAATTGATGATAACTCTCCCAGATCTATACATATCTGTCCTGCCTCTACAGACTGAAAGTGCCTGAGTACTCTCAATGAATCTTGGTCAAAACTATCTTTTCTCAGTTTTATATACCTTGTTGAGCAGATAAAATATAATATGCTCACTTTGTTAAAGATGGCGCTGCTCACATGGAAGTTTGTTATATTAATGTGTGTTCTGGAATAGGCTGTGGGCAGGCCAGGTCGTTATAGCCTAAGGCTTAGTTTAAGAGTAAGCTCTTCCCCACACCCTTGACTGATTGGATGATGTAGGGTGGTGCACTCTCCTGAGGAATCCCATTATACAGAGACTTCCTTGTTTGTATAATTGGATTAAAGGTTTTGATTTTACGGTATAAAGTGGGAGAGACCAGTAGCTTGATCTCTCTTTCTTGGTTCCTGAGTTCCTGAAGTATTAGAGAGGAGAGCAGGGTAAGGCCACATGGAGGCCAGGAGAAGCAGCCAAGATGGCAGAGTGCCGAGGGAGAAGCCAGAGTTTGTGCTGGAGGAGATGGGGAACAGAGGTGAATAAGTCTGGTGAGCTAGAAACCTTTGATTCTAGGAAACTCGGATAAGTCAGTAGCTTTGTGAGCACTGAATGTGTGGGTTTTGGAGCCCAGTGTGTGTTTTTGCTTGCCCGCCGGGTGCAAGCTAGAATTAAAGCTGATGGCTCACCAGTTCTTGGCTCCTGTGTTTCATTACCGACTGTTTGAATCTAATGCGAACCTGCATTGGTCAGGCGGCTGTGATCCTGACCTTGACTACAGGCTTTACATTTGGCGTAGTCTGTGGCAGGATTCGATACAGATTGGCATGGAGCCACCACCACCTTTGAGTGGTGGAGTAGAGGAGTGGTTGCTGTTTTGGTTTCCCATAGCTGTTTTTTGGAGGACTGTAGGCTGGCTGACTTTTTCAGCCATGTGTGAGAAAACTGAGAGCTCTATGAAAGAGGCTGCCCAGGACCTGCAAACCGAGCAGTGAAAGGTGCTGGAGGAAATGTGGGAGAAAGAGATGCCAACCCTGGAGTTGGAGGAAGCACCGGAGGAGGCTGACAAGGTTCGTGAGATTTGCCTGGAAATGGAGCAGATGCTGGAGAAGGAATCACAGTTTCGTGAGTTGGAGATTGCTCTGGATGTTGTGGAGAGCCACCAGTGTCATGAGGCCAGGGCCAGGGTTGAGGCCGGGGCTGGAGCTGCAAGACCTGCTGATCAGAAGGCGATTGCAGCCTGGGACTCGAGCCCAGCAGCAGGAGCTGATGTTTTCAGTTCCTCTTTGGAGGATGAGGAGAATTGGTCTGGAATTGTGATCCGCAGCCTCCAGAAGGTGAGAGCCCAGCAGCAAGCAGTAGCTAGGCTGCCGGTAGGTCTGCGATTTTGGGACATAGGGGTGGATGCCATCATGCTCCCCAGAGCAGAAATGGAAATGCTGACTGCCATTGCCACATGCTTTTCTTTAGGACAGTGTGAGACTTGCCATGATGGCAGGAATGAGGGGGGAGGCTAAAGTCCTATGTGTGTGGACTGATTTCCTGGACTATGACCGGATGGGCACAAGCTCCTTTGTTGAATGGATTTAGGGATTTTGGACAGTGTGAAATACCTTGATGGGGTGGGGATGGCTTTGCTGGAGGCCCTCCTGCCCCGGGAAGCTTTTCCCATGGCTCGAGAAAAGGCCGAGGACATTTTGCGCTTTCGGCAAAGTGCTCAGAGACTGGTGAAATGTATCTTTGTAATTGTTGAAATTGTATGATTTGTGCTACTGCTGTAATTTGTGTAATGTGCCTAATTTCCTTGTACAGGAATGCCAGTGGTGTAGATTGTGGGTAGTAAAGTGAGCATAGGGGTGGGTTGTTGGGCAGATAAAATATAATATGCTCACTTTGTTAAAGATGGCTCTGCCTACATGAAAGTTCGTTGATATTAATGTGTGTTCTGGAACAGGCTGTGGGCAGGCCGGGTTGTTATAGCCTAAGGCTTAGTTTAAGAGTAAGCTCTTCCCCACACCCTTAACTGATTGGATGATGTAGGGTGGTGCACTCTCCTGAGGAATCCCATTATACAGAGACTTCCTTGTTTGTATAATTGGATTAAGGGTTTTGATTCTACGGTATAAAGTGGGAGAGACCAGTAGCTTGATCTCTCTCTCTTGGTTCCTGAGTTCCTGAAGTATTAGAGAGGAGAGCAGATTAAGGCCACATGGAGGCCAGGAGAAGCAGCCAAGATGGCAGAGTGCAGAGCGAGAAGCCAGAGTTTGTGCTGGAGAAGGAGATGGGGAACAGAGGTGAATAAGTCTGGTGAGCTAGAAACCTTTGATTCTAGGAAACTCGGATAAGTCAGTAGCTTTGTGAGCACTGAATGTGTGGGTTTTGGAGCCCAGTGTGTGTTTTTGCTTGCCCGCCGGGTGCAAGCTAGAATTAAAGCTGATGGTTCACCAGTTTTTGGCTCTGCTGTTTCATTACCGACTGTTCAAATCTAATGCCAACCTGCACGGGTCAGGCGGCTCTGATGGCGGCCTCGACTACTGGCTTTACATACCTTTTCTTGGTTTAGTGTTTGTTGGGCAGATAAAATATATTATGCTCACTTTGTTAAAGATGGAGCTGCCCACATGGAAGACCGTCACCCAGGTGATATTATTTGCCCTTATGCTTGGGATGGGTGTGCGGGAAAGGCTGTAATGTAAATAGGCCAGGTCGTTATGGCCTAAGGCTTGGTTTTAAGAGTAAGTTCTTCTCCTCACCCTTGACTGATTGGATGATGTAGGGTGGTGCACTCTCCTGAGGAATCCCATTATACAGAGACTTCCTTGTTTGTATAATTGGATTAAAGGTTTTGATTCTACAGTATAAAGTGGGAGAGACCAGTAGCTTGATCTCTCTCTCTTGGTTCCTGAGTTCCTGAAGTATTAGAGAGGAGAGCAGGGTAAGGCCACATGGAGGCCAGGAGAAGCAGCCAAGATGGCAGAGTGCCGAGGGAGAAGCCAGAGTTTGTGCTGGAGGAGATGGGGAACAGAGGTGAATAAGTCTGGTGAGCTAGAAACCTTTGATTCTAGGAAACTCGGATAAGTCAGTAGCTTTGTGAGCACTGAATGTGTGGGTTTTGGAGCCCAGTGTGTGTTTTTGCTTGCCCGCCGGGTGCAAGCTAGAATTAAAGCTGATGGCTCACCAATTCTTGTTTCCTGTGTTTCATTACCGACTGTTCGAATCCAATGTGAACCTGCACTGGCCAGGCTGCTGTGATGGTGGCCTTGACTACTGGCTTTACAATGTTGTAATTATCACAACCATATACATTCATTCATCAGAAACACTTTTTTATTTTACTTTACTTTTTTAAGTGTGAGTGTAAAGCCAGTAGCCACGGCCACCATCACAGTCACCTGGCCTGTGCAGGTTTGCATTTGATTTGGACAGATGGTAATGAAACAATGGAGCCAAGAATTTGTGAGCCATAAGCTTTAATCCTAGCTTGCACCCGGTGGGCAAGAAAAACACAGAGTGGGAAAATACTTTTCTTTTCGTTCAGGACTCCCAAAGCCACTGACTTATCCAAGTTTCCTAGAATCAAAGCTATCTATCTCACCAGCGTTATTCACCTCTGTTCCCCATCTCCTGCTCTCTGTACAAACTCTGCACAAACTGGCTTTTCCTTCAGCACTCTACTATGTTGGCTGCTTCTCCTCTCCTCCATGTGGCCTTTCTCTGCTCTCCTCTCTAAAGTTAATATCAGGAAATGAGAGAGAGCAAACTCCTGGTCTGCCCCATTTTATAGTGTAGAAATCCAAACCTTTAATCTAATGTACAATTTATTTGACCAACAGTGGGGAGGGAAGATAGTGAGACAGACTCACACATGCAGCCTGACTGGGATTTACCCAGCAACTCCTGTTTGGGGCTGATGCTCAAATACTCAAATCAACCAAACTATCCTCAGTGCCTGGGGCTGATGCTTAGACCAATCTAGCAACTGACTGTGAGAAGGGGGAGCGGGAGGGGAAAGAACAAGATGGCCACTTTTCATATGTACCCTGACTGGGGACTGAACTCAGGACATCTGCATGCTGAGCCAATGCTCTATCAACTGAACCAACTGGCTCGGGCCAGAAATACTTTTTAATGACTATTTAATCATGTAATCTTGTGTAATGTTTGTATCAAACAGCTCATCAACCCAAACTCTATGAATTGCTTAGGACTCTTTAAAGTTGATATAAATATATACTTATACTTATTAACTCTCTCTATAAGATAAGGATGGATGTATAAGCTATAAGAACTTGAATCAGTTATTTAGTCTCTCAGATTCTTACCTAAGTAATGGGGATGATAGCATTTACCTTGTTAGATTGTTAGGTAGATTAAGTGAGATAATATATGTAAACTATTTAGAACAACTGGCATATATGTATACTGTATAAGGTTTAGTTATTACCATTTGGTGGTTTGAGTGGTCAGTGTTAATGTGACTGATCATTCTTAGGTCTGCATTTGTTTATTGAGATATAATTTACACACGATAAAATGCAGTTTTAAGTGTGCCGCAATGGATGCCTATGACAATTGTATGCACTCATGTTTTTTACATACCAATTAAGATATAGGACACATAGAAAGTTCATTGTTCTCCTTTGCAGTCAATCTCCTGTCTCCCAAAGGGAAACAAATATTCTTATTTCTATTACCAAAATTTAATTTTGCATGCTATAAAACTCCAGATGAATGGAATCATAAGATACGTATTTTTATGTGTCTTGCATCTTTTCTGCACATTTTTGACATTCAGCCGTGTTGCTGCATGTGTCAGTAGTTCAGTCCTTTTCATTGCTGAGGGATATTTCAGTATTGGGAGCTCTCATCAATGAAACTGCAATGTATATATTTTGTAGATACATGTTTCCTCTCTCTTTGGTAACATCTAGGAGTGAAATCACCAGATACAGGTTAGGTGCATGTTAACTTTTAAAGCAAGTAAGTTTCCAAGATGGTTTTACTATTTTTCTGTTCTCACTGGCAATGTATAAGATTTCTAGTTGCTTTAAGTCCTCATTGACGTCAGTTGGCCATTTCAGCCATGCTAGTGGGTATTATAGTTTTCATTTTAATTTACCTGTTGACTAATGATGAGGACCTTCTTTTCATGTGCTTGTTGGCCATTCATACATCTTCCTTTGTTAAATGTTGATTCAAGTATTTTCCCAAGTTTTAATTGGTTTGTTTTTATTATTGATTATTCTTATATGGTTTGAGTTAAATTATTTGTATAAATACAGCACACTTATTATATAATTATCCCATTTGTCAAAGGAAGAAAATCACTGCCAAAGTGGTTTACTTATCCTCAGATAGACTCAGTAAAGTATCAGTACTTTGTTTCAGAGTTTCACACCAAAACCAGAACCAAGGCAAGTTGTTGCTACCACATGAGAGTGATAATCATTTGCAGATGCTACATATGGTTTCTCTAATAACTCAGATTCTACATTATGTAGCTCTCTACATTTTTACAGTTTTGTGACTTAATCATTTCTTTCCTACACTTGTTTTAATTTGTCTCTTCAAGGAGGAAAAAAAAAACCTGTGAGACTATAAAAATAATTAGTTTCTATGAATTAGATATTTGCAACAATTATTTTTTTAAGGTGGGGAGGAGCAATGCCCTTTTGGAAGGCAATGCCTTCTAAATACAATAATATAGCTGTGAAATTTTAATGCTTTCATTAGCTTATATCAGGGTCATTACAGTAGTGACAGCTAAGAAATGTTAATACATACTTAAAAATGTGTTTGGCCCTGACCAGTTGACTCAGTGGTAGAGTGTCAGTCTGGGTGTAGATGTCCTATGTTCCATTCCCGGTCACGGCACACAGGAGAGGCAATCATCTGCTTCTCCATACCTTTCTCTTCTCTCTCTCTCTTCTCCTCCAGCAGCCATGGATCAATTGGTTTGAACACATCAACCTGGAGTGCTGAGAATGGCTTTATGGAGCCTCTGCCTCAGGCACTAAAAATAGCTCAGTTGTGAACATGGCCGCAGATGGGCAGAGCATCAGCTCCAGATGAGGGTTGTGGGTGGATACCAGTCAGGGCGCACACGGGAGTCCGTATATCTCCCATTCTCTCACTTAGAAAAAGAAGAAAAAGAAAAGAAAAGAAAATGTGTTTGTTAATGGCTCTCAGGCAAAGACTGTGACTGAGCTGCCCCTAATTCCATAAACATAAGGCATATTAATCCCTTTTGTTGACAGGTGCTTAAATGGGCAGATTGAATGAGTAATTGGGTTGTTTTCCTAATCCTTAGCTTTGAATATAAATGAGAAATATCTTGATGGTTTGTCTTCGGTAATGTCTTCTAATTGATTTATTTTAAAATGAACTGTTTTGGCCCTGGCTGGTTGGCTCAGTGGTAGAGCATTGGCCTGGCATGTGGAAATCCTGGGTTTGATTTCTGGTCAGGGCACACAGGAGAAGTGATCATCTGTCCACATCCCCCCCTCATCCCCTCCCACAGCCATACTCAAATAGTTCAAACAAAGTTTGCCCCAGGTGCTGAGGATTGCTTTATGGCCTCACCTCAGATGCTAGAGCTCACTTGCTGAGCAATGGAGCAGTGGTCAAGTAGGGCAGAGCATCGCAGGTAGGGGGGCTTGCCAGGTAGATCCCAGTCGAAGTACATGCAGGAGGCTGTCTCTGCCTCCCCGCCTCTCACTTAATTTTTTTTTAAAAAGGAACAGTTTCTATAGAATAGTGATTTCTTTCAGCATCTATTGTTCATAAGAGAGGGGTTGCAAGTATAATATTTCTAACCTTTTGCCACTCAACTCTTTTTCCAAATTCCATATAAAGAACTGGTGATGTCATCCTCCAATAATTTAACATTAAGTAACATTATTTTTGGAGAAAGAAACAACAATTATTCCCTCAGAATAAGATGAATTCCATTGGAAGCTGCTCTGTGCCTTATATATACCCCCAGGATACAATTTAGTGTTATACCGTGTGACCTAAAAAATGTTAAGGTATTTTCCAAAAGAGCCTTAATGTGCTCTCAGGAGGCAGCACCTGTCCCAGAAAGACCCAGCTCAATATTGCTCTTTACTTGACAGTGAGAGAACTTAGTTAACATTTTAAAGAGTGGGCTGATATATTTCTGAACCTTTTGTTGCAGACTCTCATTTGACAGTGTGATGAAGGATTGGGGAAAAAACTTAGAATAGGTGGGAACTGTGGCATGAGAGCAGCGGAAGACACTTTATGGAGCAATACAGGAAAAAAAGCTTGGAAAGAAAAGTTGGGAGTTAATTCTTCAGTGTCAAGATAATTGTGAAAGGTCAGCACCTTAAAAAAATAGCTACAGGCCAGCTGGCGTTAGTGCTGCATTAGACACATGTGACTTTCAAGACACTGGAGTGCTGGGGGAATGAAGCTTGGGTCATGAAATGTGGTACTACATTCAGAGACAGGTGAGGGAAGAAAATATCTGAGTAGCCAAATTTTGTTTATGTGCTTTTTTCTCCCAAGTTTAGGGCTCTTTCAGTTTTACTTCCATATACACCATCATTTGCACAAACACTTGAAAATTTAGTTCATACAGATAGCTCTGTAATTTTTTAATTAATTAGCATTTGTAATGTTAACAAATGTTAATGTCTTATTTGGGGGGACGGTGGATGATATGAAGGTATTGCTGTATGTGGAACTATGTGGTGACCATGTTTGGACATGGTGAATTGGAACTCATAGAGAGGATGACCGATCTCTCTTTATTTCTGTGCCTTCTAGACCTGACACTACGTCTTGCTTCTGTACACACAAGGAACATCAGCTGATGAATCAAATCGATTCAGGAGCTTGCTACCAGACTTGAGTACTTCTTAATAATGCCATTTTTTTTGACAAATGTTTCAAACCTCTTTTCTATAATATCAATAGTAAGTACATCCACAGGGGTGCTATATTTTCTACCTCCTTTGCTGGTGTCAATTCCCTTTCTTACACAAAAAGTTTCCTATAACATCGCAAGACAGGAATCTTTGTAAAGACAGTTCCCACTGTTGCTAAAGAGCCTACCAGTACAGAGAAGGACAAGTTTGGAAGAAAAGCAGGACTTCAGAAGATTGTTCACATTTTCTTGTGAGCACCTGTAAAGTCCCCTTTAGTTACTTTTTAGAGATTCCAATTCATAAGCGTCCAGGGCTAAGTTTTGAACTAATTTACTTTTCCAATAAGCAAGGGAATGTTTGAAATTTGGAAACTTAGAACACTAGAAAATACAATTTTCAAGTTTGTTCAATATGACTGGGAGCAATTTTTTCCAGTTCACTTTTCAACTCTGTGATTAATTCAGTCTCCTCAAAGTTTGTAATCCTTCTACACTAGGTTCCACAACTGTTTAAGGAGTGGAAATACTAATGTCATTAAACTATTTTGTTGATTTTGGATTACTGCAGTTTAATTATAATTTTAGCCTTTTCTAATTGGTTTTATATTTTTATTCAGACAACCTGGTATCACACATAGATAATTATGACCTATTTAATATGAAAAATGAAAAAAGACAGCATTCAACTAGTATTTTGAAGCATGTAAGACCTTGTACCATAATTCTTAGGCTTGGTGATACTCATTTTCTTTCTTCCCAAATAATAATGAATACAGCCAGTCAGTACCTATTCTTGTACATATTACTTAGCTTCATAAAATTACAATAGTTAGTTTTGTTGGAAGAGAAAATAGTATTCTTCCACAGTATCACAGGAAGAGCATTTCAGGGATACATGAATAGGCAGATTTAAGATATAGTGGCAAGATTCATTGGAATGAAAATAAAGAACTGCCCCCAGGCACACCATGCTGAATGTCCTATCCATAACCAGGCGACTCAGCTCCATCCCTTTTTGAAGTCCAGCCTCTGGCATTGTAGGCCCTCACTTGTCTATGCCAAGTCAGGAAGACGGCCAGGACCCAGGGCTGCTATACCATTAGCCAGGCATTCGAGGCTACAGAAGTTTAGCTTAGTCTCTGTTCTTCTCCAGCTTTAAATGCTCTGCTTGGGTCTGCTGCAGCTGCTAATGGGGAGAGATCACATGGGTGTCAACCAGCCAGACCTTAGTTAAGTTTTTCCTATATTTCCTTGGGTTTGGGAAAGAGGAGAATTTCTTTTAAATTATTCAATCTTTTTCTGGGTTCTTTCCAGGACTATGCTGGTGCCTCTTCTATTCAATCCCTTTACTGGCTCTTCTGGGGTTTCACGCCCTTATCTTATCTGGTCTTTTCCCAAGACTTTTCTAGGCTAGACTTCTTCCCTTATGGTCACCATTTTGGCTCCTACTGCAAATGCCTCATAGTTTTGCTTCACCATCTGGTTTCTACTGCTATGCATTTAGAAGGAGCTCCCTCTGTGCCATCTTAACTTCTGTTGCACATATGCCCAGCAAAGGAATTTCCCCCTTACTGTTTATCCTTTCATACCCCACCCCTTCCAAGTGGGTCATTTGTTCCCTGAGGAGATTAGAAGGGGAGATTAGGAAATTGGTCTTTCCTGCCTGCTCAGGGATGAATGTCCCTTTCACAGAGGATGTGGCTGTCCCCCTGGGTGTCTGTGAAGCTGGCCCTTCATAATTAATCAGGCGTAATGTCTGATTCCCTTTGCTCCCTTCCTTTGTTGAAAGCTAACTACCTAATGTAACAGTTTGTTTTCATGCCTGTGAATATACCAGTGCTATTCAATAGCTATAAGCCAGAGCACTAGAATGCTGTGTGAATTCATTTTGCATTGGAACTTTAAAATTAACAGAATGTTTTAGCTATCATTTACATTTCACAACCAGGGAACTGTTCAACATGGACAAATCTAACAATAAGAAAGGAACTGGATCTATATTTATTCTCATTTTTTTTTAGAATGGCTTGATTGTTAAGAAATGCTAGTGTTCTTTTTAGGTCAAAGGATTGTAAAATATAAAAGAGCAATACTGACAATATCTAAGCACAGCATTTCCTTCTGTCTTTGGGGTGAGGAGAATGCAGTTCTTTGAGTCAGATGAAGGTGCATAACAAGTATTTAGAATCTTTAGTTGTAAAAACTTACTCTTAAATAAGCTTTCAATTTGGCAAAGTCCATACTGTTTATTTAGAGTGTTGTGGAGAAAGTCTCCTGCATTCTCTTTTAAAATTGACTCATTAGGTCAACATTTATTAAACATTTCCTGTAGACTAGATACATATATAACTGTAGATTTGAAATACAGTTTTTAATGGAAGCTGCATCCTAATAATTATTCTCTATTTCAGCCTTTAGGTATTTGTATCAACAGTCTACAGAGTAGTAGTTGCAAAAGGTTACATTATTTATAGTATCTGACATTAAATCCATGGAATATTGAAATGGATATATTTGCTAATATTGAGACTTAAAATATTCTTTGTGAAAATTTAAACTTAAAAAGAGAGTGCTATTTATAAAGTTTGTATCAGTTTTATCTGATAAAAGATAAGCCATAATTTACCTTTTCAGTGGTAATTACTTAAATATGTCTACTTAAGATGTTAAGCTTGGCCGTGGATAAATTGGAGTCGTATCATTGCTCAGTTATTCACTACCTTTTAAAATTTAGGCAAGTTTCTTAAGCTTTGTTATTGTTTTTGTTTTTTAACTGATGAAATGGGAATCATGATAATATTTATCTTATGTAGTTGTTGTAATGCTTAAATAAGGAAGAACATATGATATGCCCAATATTGAGCGCATATTAGGAACTCAGTAAATGTTTATCTTTCATGTTCGATAGCTGTATCTTGCATGGGCTCAAAATTACTTATTGAATGAATAAGTTAGTGCTTTGTGGTTCTGAAAAGAATATTGATTCTCTAACACCTGGCTGGATGGGTTGTATTCACTTTGGTAATCGGTTAACCATATCTCTAAGTAAAGTATTGATTAATTAGATCAATAAAAAAGATTTTAATGACCCAGTGAGATCAAGACTGTGTTATCTGTTGTGGGACATGTAAAGCATAATAAGAAATTGTCCTTGTCTGTAAGGAAGTTACATTAAAATTACAGGCGAGGGAATAAGAGCTGAACATTTGAAAAATTCAATAGTAACATTCAATTTAAGTAACAAGTGAAATGATAAAGGAAAATAACAAAAATTCTACTAAGTGGAGATAAGAATTTTAGGAGTTAAATAAAATTTCAAGCCTTAGGGTTCAGGGAAAATTTATTAACTCAAAACTTTAATATTGAGCCTGACCAGACAATGGCACAGTGAATAGAGCATTGGATTGGGACGTAGAGGACTCAGGTTCGAGACCCTAAGGTCGCCAGCTTGAGGGCGGACTCATCTGGTTTGAGCAAGGCTTGCCAGCTTGAGCCCAAGGTTACTGGCTCAAGCCAGGGGTCACTCAGTCTACTGTAGCTTCCCTGTCAAGGCACATATGAGAAAGCAATCAATGAACAACTAAAGTGCCGCAACAAAGAATTGATGCTTCTCTGACCTGTGGTGGCGCAGTGGATAAAGTGACGACCTGGGAACACTGAGGTCGCCAGTTCAAATCCCTGCATTGGTCTGGTCAAGGCACATATGGGAGTTGATGCTTCCAGTTCCTCCCCCCTTTCTCTCTTTCTCTCTCTCTCTCTCTCTCTCTCTCTCTCTCTCTCTCACTCTGTGTCTCCTCTCTAAAATGAATAATAATAATAAAAAAGAATTGATGCTTCTCATCTCCCTTCCTGTCTGTCTGTCCCTATCTGTCTCTCTTTTGGACTCTCTCTGTCTCTGTCACAAAAAAAAAAAAAAAAAAAAAAGGAAGTCATAAAATCCATCCACCTGCCTCTTAGCAACACTGGTAGTTAGTAAACAGTGATTAAAAAAAAAAAAAACTTCAATATTGATACTATTTGAGATTTTTAGCATTGTTTTCAGTGCTGCGGTTGGTAAATATATTCCATTCTCCCCCTAGTATTCAGAGTTCAAAGTAAGTAATATATAAATAAAGTACAGGTTTTATGCTTTGCTACACAAAGATCAACATGGTCTAGTGAGAGGTATAAAAATGAATGAAAAATATTTTTCAACAAGGAACATACTGCACAAATACACAAAAAACTAAAATATGAGATGCAATATGGTAAGTTTATTATTCAACTACCACATCCTAAATGAGGAAAGAAACTGAGCATCATTTGTTGACTCATTATTGAATGGGTAGTGGTTTGCTAGGGATAAAAATGTGAAAAAGTTATTGCTCTGACCTTCAGGAGAGAGTCTAAAGGCAGGGGTACATGACAGATATGCATACAAATAAACCCATAATTGAGGCAAAAGTGCTCTAATCAAATTTTCTACAAATATTTTAGAAAGCCAGAGAGATATGCCATTTGAGCAATTATAAAAGAGAAATAAAGAGGAACAAAAGATAACTCTGAGTAAACAACAGTGATCTTTAAAGAAGAAATTGTGGAAGACTTTATGAAGGAAAAAGTATTTGATTGACTATTAAAGGGATATTATCTCAATGAATTCCTCAAATGGGAGATATATGTTCGTAACTGATATACACAAGGTCAGATTTGTATGGGGAATCTGGGACAGAATACTCCATTCTTACATTCATCTCCTAGCAGTATGTCTGATTATAGCAAGTGTTAATAAATATTTGGTTGAATAAATAAATTTACATTATGCATCACAGAAGTAAGCTGGGGTTAGAAAAATGCTGAGTAGCACTCCTATTTCTCGTTTATCTTTGTATTCTCTATAGTGCCTAATTCAATGTTTTACACATTGTAGGTGCTCCACTGCTTGTTAAATTTATGAATTTTGGGTGGAGCTTGTTGATAATTAGACTTATGTGGTAAGTAAATATGTCAGTTTTCCCATGGCTGATATGTCAGAGTATACAGTAAATTTAAGAATGTGCTTGTCATTGTGGTACTAGCATAAGATGAAACATAGATCAATAAAAAAAAATAGGAACTTCTATTTATTCAGTGCTTCTCACTTCCCATATACTATGATAAGCATTTCATATGAATAATCTCTAATCTTTAAAATGATCTGCAAGTAGGTCTAGCTCTGTTTGCAGGTAATGGAATTCAACATCAAGAAGTGAACTGACTTATTCAAGGACACAAAATCAGTAAGATTTTTTGAAATGAGTCCAGAAACAAAAAACTACAAGGATTCATTATACAGAAGAAAATAGTTTATGATAATGTGGTCTTAAAAACAGTCCAAAAATAAAGGTTTAATTAGTAAGTAGGAATGAGGTTAATTTTAGTGGTGAATAAGTCCCATTTCTGCCTCACACAGTATTTCAATGTAAATGGCAGATGTATTACCAGGTTAAATGTAAAAAAAGAAAATTAATAAAAGCACCATAAAGCTAATATTTTCTTTATATCCATATCTGGAAAGGCATTCTGTATTTAAAAGCAGTGAGATGAACTATGAAAATGATGATGGATTTTTCTATATAAATATTTATAGCTTCTATAAATCAAAAGAATAAAAAAATGTCATGCACCGAGGGAGCAAGATGGCGACGGAGTAGGCGGACGTACCAACTTCCAACTCCCAGAACCAAAGTGGATTACAACGCAATTTTAAGAACCATCACCTGGATAAACCAACTTTGAACAAAACTAAGTGGACTCTTCAACCAAGGAACACAGAAGAAGCCACATTGAGACTGGTAGGAATAGCGAAAACGCGAAAAGGGCTGCCCAGCTCCCCGGAGCAAACGGCAGCCCGGAGAGACCCGTGTGGCGGGAGGAAAGTTTGGCAGAGAGGGAGGGACCTGGGTCCCAGGAACCAAGCCCCAGCCTGCAGTCCCAGAGCCTAGAAGAGGCGTTTGGACAGATTTGAGATGTGAAACAAGTGAGGGAGCTCCCAGGCCTACAGTGTGGAGTATTGGGTCCCTTCCTACTCTGCTGAGGGCTGCTTAAGGTTTTGGGGCGGCAGGACACTGAAACGCGGTTCTGTCGGCGTGGTCGGAGGCCAAGCCGGTGGGAGATCGGTCTAGCCCAGAGGGTAGGAGGGGAAGCGCGAGAGCGGTCCGGAAGCTGCGGGCCCGCCTTTAATCCCACTTACGGGGACAAAGCGGGAGGCCAGGAACAGGCAGGCCCTGCGCAAGCCGACCCTGACCGTGGGGACCGGGCTAGGACCAGGGACGGGCAGGGGCTCGCGGCTGAGCTGACACTACCAGTCCCCTCGCCCCCGGCCGGAGAAACCGCGGTTGGCCAGTATACGTGCGCGAGCGGGCTCCGAGCACGAGAACGGGGTGGACCCCGAGACGGGTGGAGGCTCTCAGCTGAGCCCACGCTATTATCCCCATCCGGCCGGAGAAAACGCGAATAGCATTCATACGTGCACGAGCGGGCTCCGAACGCGGGGGCGGGGTAGAGTCCAGGACGAGCGGAAGTACGCAGCTCGGCGGAAGCCAGCAAACACGCCCGCCCCAATAAACCTTGGTTTCCGACCCTGCGCAAAGGGCCCTGGCCTCGAGGGCGGGGCTAAAGCTCCGGACGGGCAAAGGCTTACAGCTGAGAGCACGTCAAAAGCCCCTCCTAACCCGCGGAACTGTAGCGAGTCGGCTCCGACTGCTGGTTCTGGGCGGAAGTCCGGAAATAGGCTGGGTCCGCAGCTGAGGAAAGGTGCTCACCTCTACCCTTGGTGCTGATCTTGTGGCTTCAGTGACAGCCCCTCCCACGGAGGAGAGGCAGAAATCACAGCAAAAGCCACAGTGGGCCCGCGCTGGCAACGCTCATACCCAACCACCCTAGGCACCGGCAGAGGGGGTGGGGGGCCTGTAGACAGACCACACCTAGAGAACACAAAGGCAACACCTACTGGACTCCAGTGGCCACAACTTGCTTATACACAGAAAAAATGGGCAGGCAGAGGAATGCAAACCAAATGAATCAAGAGAAATCCCCAGAGAAGGACCTGAATGAACCAGATATAACCAAATTACCAGAAGCAGAATTTAGAATAATGATAGTTAGGATGTTCAAAGAAATTAGAGCAACAATGGATAGTCATTATGAACACCTAAATAAAGAGATAACAAGTATAAAAAATGAAATTGAAATAATAAAAAAGAATCAGACAGAAATGACAAATACAGTATCAGAACTGAAGACCACAATGGAAGGAATTAAAAGCAGAATGGATGACGCTGAGGATCGAATAAGCGAGTTAGAGGACACAATAAACAAAGGCACAGAAGCAGAGAAGAAAAAGGAAAAGAGACTTAAAAAATGTGAGGAAACTCTAAGGGAGCTTTGTGACAACATGAAGAGAAACAACATTCGCATCATAGGGGTGCCTGAAGAAGAGGAGAGAGGACAGGAAATGGAAACTTTGTTCAATCAAATCATAGCAGAAAACTTTCCTAAATTAAGGCTGGGAAACACTCCACACATTCAAGAAGCACACAGAACTCCATTAAAGAGAAACCCAAAAAGATCTACACCAAGACACATCATAGTTAAAATACCAAAGCTAATGGATAAAGAAAAAATTTTAAAAGCTGCTAGAGAAAAAAAGGCTATCACCTACAAAGGAGCCCCCATAAGGATGACATCAGACTTCTCAACAGAAACACTTGAGGCCAGAAGGGAATGGCAAGAAATAATCAAAGTAATGCAGAACAAGAACCTACAACCAAGACTACTTTATCCAGCAAGGCTAACGTTTAAAATTGAAGGAGAAATAAAGAGCTTCCCAGAAAAAGAAAGCCTGAAGGAATTCATAAAAACCAAACTAATTCTGCAAGAGATACTAAGGGGCCTCTTGTGAACAGTTTAAAGGGAGGAATGAATAGAGCAAAAGAAGAATACAGCTTTAAAGAATAAAATGGCAATAAACAACTACATATCAATAATAACGTTAAATGTAAATGGATTAAATGATCCAATCAAAAGACATAGGGTAGCTGCATGGATAAAGAAACAGGACCCATACATATGCTGTCTACAAGAGACACACCTTAAAACAAAAGATGCTCATAGACTGAAGGTAAGAGGATGGAAAAAAATATTTCATGCAAATGGAAATGAAAAAAAAGCAGGGGTAGCAATACTTATATCAGACAAAATGGACTTTAAAACAAAGGCTGTAGTAAGAGATAAAGGAGGACACTACATAATGATAAAGGGAACAATTCAACAGGAACATATAAATATTGTAAATATCTATGCACCAAATATAGGAGCCCCGACATACATAAAGCAAACTTTGATGGATATAAAGGGCGAGATTAACAGTAATACTATCATAGTAGGGGATTTCAATACCCCTCTAACAACACTGGATAGATCCTCAAGAAAGAAAATTAATAAAGACACAGCAGACTTAAAGGATACACTAGATCAACTTGATTTAATAGATATCTTCAGAACTTTTCACCCTAAAGCAGTAGAATATACATTCTTCTCAAGCGCTCATGGTACGTTTTCTAGGATAGACCACATGTTAGGACACAAAAATGGTCTCAATAAATTTAAGAAGATTGAAATCATATCAAGCATTTTCTCTGATCACAATGCCATGAAACTAGAAATTAACCACAAAAGAAAAACTGAAAAATATTCAAACACTTGGAAACTAAATAGCATGTTATTAAATAATGAATGGATTAACAATGAGATCAAAGAAGAAATAAAAAAGTTTCTAGAAACAAATGATAATGAGCATACATCAACTCAAAATTTATGGGACACAGCAAAAGCAGTTCTGAGAGGGAAGTTTATTGCACTACAGGCATATCATAAGAAGCTAGAAAAAGCTCAAATAAGCAACCTAACCCTGCATCTAAAAGAACTAGAAAAACAACAACAAATAAAACCCAAGACAAGTAGAAGGAAGGAAATAATAAAGGTCAGAGCAGAAATAAATGACATAGAGGCTAAGGAAACAATACAGAGGATCAATGAAACAAGAAGCTGGTTCTTTGAAAAGGTAAACAAGATTGATGAACCTTTAACTAGACTCACCAAGAAAAAAAGAGAGAGGACTCAAATAAATAAAATTAGAAAGGACAGTGGAGAAATAACAACTGACACAACAGAAATACAAAGCATTGTAAGAAAATACTATGAAGAACTATATGCCAAAAAATTAGACAATCTTGGTGAAATGGACAAATTTCTTGAATCATATAACCTTCCAAAAATCAATCTGGAAGAATCAGAACACCTAAACAGACCAATTACAACAAATGAGATAGAAACAGTTATCAAAAAACTCCCAAAAAAGAAAAGTCCTGGGCCTGATGGCTTCACAAGTGAATTCTATCAAAAATTCAAAGAAGAACTAATTCCTATTCTCCTCAAGCTATTTCAAAAAATTCAAGAGGAAGGAAGACTTCCAAACTCCTTTTATGAGGCGAGCATAATTCTGATCCCAAAACCGGGCAAAGACAACACAAAGAAAGAAAATTATAGGCCTATATCCCTGATGAATTTAGACGCTAAAATTCTCAACAAAATATTAGCCAACCGGATCCAGCAATATATGAAAAAAATCATACACCACGATCAAGTGGGATTTATTCTGGAGAGGCAAGGCTGGTTCAATATTCGCAAATCAATCAATGTGATTCACCATATAAACAAAAGGAAGGACAAAAATCACATGATAATTTCAATAGATGCAGAAAAGGCATTTGATAAAATCCAGCACCCATTCATGCTCAAAACTCTCAGTAAAGTGGGAATACAGGGATCATTCCTTAACATGATAAAGGCCATCTACGATAAACCGACAGCAAACATCATACTAAATGGACAAAGATTAAAAGCAATCCCCTTAAGATCAGGAACCAGGCAGGGTTGCCCACTTTCCCCACTCTTATTCAACATAGTTCTGGAAGTCCTAGCTACAGCAATCAGACAAGAAGAAGAAATAAAAGGCATACAAATTGGAAAAGAAGAAGTAAAACTGTCATTATTTGCAGATGATATGATATTGTATATTGAAAACCCTAAAGTCTCAGTCAAAAGACTACTGGACCTTATAAATGATTTCAGCAAGGTGGCAGGATATAAAATTAATACTCAGAAATCAGAGGCATTTCTATACACCAACAATGAAATATCAGCAAAAGAAATTAAGGAAACAATCCCCTTCACTATTGCAGCCAAAAAAATAAAATACCTAGGAGTAAATTTAACCAAGGAGGTTAAGGACTTGTACTCGGAAAATTATAGAACATTGATAAAAGAAATCAAGGAAGATACAAACAAGTGGAAGCATATACCGTGCTCATGGCTAGGAAGAATAAACATCATTAAAATGTCTATATTACCTAAAGCAATTTATAAATTCAATGCAATACCAATTAAAATACCAATGACATACTTCAAAGATATAGAACACATATTCCAAAAATTTATATGGAACCAAAAAAGAACACGAATAGCCTCAGCAATCTTAAAAAGAAAAAATAAAGCAGGAGGTATCACGCTTCCTGATATCAAGGTTTACTATAAGGCCATTATACTCAAGACAGTCTGGTACTGGCATAAGAACAGGCACATAGATCAATGGAACAGAACAGAGAACCCAGAAATAAACCCACAGCTTTATGGACAACTGATATTTGACAAAGGAGGAAAGAACATACAATGGAGTAAAGACAGCCTCTTTAACAAATGGTGCTGGGAAAATTGGACATCTACCTGCAAAAAAATGAAACTAGACCATCAACTTACACCATTCACAAAAACAAACTCAAAATGGATAAAAGACTTAAATGTAAGCCGTGAAACCATAAGCATCTTAGAAGAAAACATAGGCAGCAAGCTCTCCGACATCTGTAGCAGCGGTATATTTGCCGATTTATCTTCATGGGCAACTGAAATAAAAGGCAAGATAAACAAATGGGACTATATCAAACTAAAAAGTTTTTGCACAGCTAAAGACAATAGGAACAGAATAAAAAGACAAACCACACAATGGGAGAACATATTCGACAGCACATCTGATAAGGGGTTAATAACTAAAATTTATAAAGAACTTATAAAACGCAACACCAGGAAGACAAACAACCCAATCAAAAAATGGGCAAAAGAAATGAATAGAAATTTCTCCAAAGAGGACATACAGATGGCCAATAGGCATATGAAAAAATGCTCAACATCACTAATCATTAGAGAAATGCAAATTAAAACCACAATGAGATATCACCTCACACCAGTCAGAATGGCACTTATCAGCAAAACAACACAGAATAAGTGCTGGCGAGGATGTGGAGAAAAGGGAACCCTTCTGCACTGCTGGTGGGAATGCAGACTGGTGCAGCCACTGTGGAAAACAGTTTGGAGATTCCTCAGAAAATTAAAAATTGAACTGCCTTTTGACCCAGCTATCCCACTTTTAGGAATATACCCTAAGAACACCATAGCACTGTTCGAAAAGAAGAAATGCACCCCCATGTTCGTGGCAGCATTGTTCACAATAGCGAAGATTTGGAAACAGCCCAAGTGTCCGTCAGAAGACGAGTGGATTAAAAAGCTATGGTACATATATACTATGGAATACTACTCAGCCATAAGAAACGATGACATCGGATCATTTATAACAAAATGGATGTACCTTGATAACATTATACGGAGTGAAATAAGTAAATCAGAAAAAAAGAAAAACTGAGAACAGCACGATTACATACATAGGTGGGACATGAAAGTGAGGGTATGAGACATGGACAAGAGAGTGTTGGTTATGGGATGGGGGGAGGGAGGGAAAAGTGGGATAGGGAGGAGGGGAGGGACACAGAGAAAACCAGATTGAAGGTGACAGAGGACAATTTGACTTTTGGTGATGGGTATGCAACACAATTGAATAAGATAACCTGGAGATGTTTTCATTGTACATATGTACCCTGATTTATTGGTGTCACCTCATTAGAATTAATAATAATAAAATATATATTAAAATTAAAAAAAAAAAAAATGTCATGCACCAAGTTGCAAAACAAATGGCAAATTGTGGGAAACACTTATAAAATATCTATTAGTAAAATTCATGATATTAATATATAATATGAAAAATCCAAATTTCCCAATTAAAAATGGACAGAAGAAATTAAGTAGTTATTCAAAGAAATAAAAGTTAATATGTATGTAAAGCATATATGACCTTACAGGTAGTCAATAAAATAAAAATTAATATAAACAAAAAAGAATTAAAGCCAAAATGATATACCTCATGTTACATATTATCTATTAGATTGATAATGATTAAAAAACAAAGCAAAACAAAACTCTGTCTTAGACATTATGGAAAAAACTTTCTAGTATATTACTGGGATATTTGATACAGTATTACCACTAGCTGTGTTAAATTATAGTTTTTAATTATGATTATTGTTAGCTATATTACTCCAATTATATCCAATGGAATATTAGCAAGCCACATTTAGATATAATATTTAATGATACAAGAAGTGCCTCTTAATATTCTGTTCAAAAAATAACACATACATAGAGAATAATATTACCTTTTTAAAATAGATATAAAAATAAGTAGAAACTCTAAGAATAAACACATTTAAATGTTAATTATGGTGATCAAATGTTAGTTTTATTATGAAGGTCATGTTCTCCAAATTTATAGAATTAAATGATAGAATAAAACAATAATTATTCATTTAAAAGTAATGAGAAATGCTTTAGAACACAATTTAAATTTTTATGTGAACCTTGGCACTCATAGCTAAGAATGAGGATATTGAATTTTCAGATTAAAGTTCTTTAACCTCACTCTCAGAGTATACAAATCATTGCTGGGATCTAGGCAAAAAAGCAAACAAATGAGAGACAATTTGAGTTCAAAGGTAAAATTGAGATGCATAGTAATTGTTTTTTTTAGAAAGTTTTTATAAAAAATAGTTTATGACTTAAATAGGCTGAAGTAGGGAGAAGAGTATCCTAATTAAAGATACTTTCAAATGCCCAGATTGGGAAATAACATAGCAAATTCTGAAAATGCAAGATATTTGGTGGGGCTGGAGTCAAAAGAGATTGTGGGAGAATAGCAGGAGATGAGTAAACAATGTGAACCAAGTCTAATTCCTGTATTGAACGGAGATTTCATCTTTCAAGCTATGTGAACCAATTAAGGTTGTACAGAACAGGAGTGACACACTAAGATTTATGTTGTAGAAGGGCTTCTCTGATACCAACCTGGAAGGTGAATTGGTGGGAAATCTGATTACAGGCAGGCCAGTTATGTATTGCAGAAATTCAATTGATGTATAAAAATGGGAACAAAGAAAGTGGCAATAGGAGGGACTGAAGATGAATTTGAAATGTAAAATAAAGTGATAGGAACAATTAGACTAGATGAAAAATGAACAAGAGAGGGGCGAGTGATAAGAGAGATTATGATGACCTGAAGTTTCAGGGTTAGGTCACAGTGAATTGGTGGTGCTTTTTATACAGAAAGGAAATGTGGAAGGAGAAACAGAGAAAGGTGGTATACATAGAACAGGTATGCAGCATTTCTAAGAGAGGTCTAGCAGCAAACTGAAATGTCTTTGGGGTCAAATAAGATTGGAGATAAAAATTCCAAGAGTGGAAATGAGAGCACTCTAGGGAGACTTTTTGTAAAGAAGAGGGTGAGTGATGTTTTCACAGTTTTGTTCAAAATATTGACATTTGGAGAATAAGATGGATTAAGAAGTTTCTTGAATAGAAACAAATGGTCAAGTATAATATCCAGAGAGTTAAGAGGAGAATTAACAGAATGTATCATAGAAGTCATAAATAAGAAAATTTCTATAATTAAGAGAGTGTCAAGCACAGAGAAAATGAGTGAGAAAAGTATTGGATGGTTTCAGCTGGATCTCTTTCATTCAGTAATTTATAAGCATTCAAGAAGACATTTTCAGTAGTTTGAAATGGCCAGTTTTTATAAGGAAATAAATTCCATTAAAACCTAAAAATGTCCATTTTGGAATATGTCTTTGCATTTTTAATATATGTATATATAAAATGTAGATTTAAGCCTTAGACATAGTATTTAATCAATATTGAATGAACAATTGAGTAAAACAGAATGAAATATAGAGAGAACTCTCTCTTCCCTACTCCTCCCAAATTATTCTCTCCTCTGTTGTTTTCTTACTTCTCCAAAGAATGATAATGTTCTCCCTTTGGCTTGGGCCCAGAGAACACGTCCATCAATGTGCTGTAGACACATGGACACATCAGCGTATCATATGAGTCTTCTCTAATTTGAAGGGCCTTTTTGAAGTGGTGCTTTCTGTTCCATTATCAGCTGAAATTGTCTTGAATTGAAAAATCAGACTCTTGCCTTAGATTCAATATTGCTTCATCTCTTGATGAACATCATTCATTGATTAATCAAAGTGTTTTTTAAACTTATGAATCACACCACCTCAAACACTTTTTTGAGCATAAAGTAATCTGTAAATAAAGTGAAAAGGTATACACAGTGTAGAATTTTTTAAAAAATTATTAAAAAAATTAACAGAGTAGTATTCCATAGTATATATGTACCATAGCTTTTTAATCCACTCGTCTTCTGACGGACACTTGGGCTGGTTCCAGATCTTCGCTATTGTGAACAATGCTGCCACGAACATGGGGGCGCATTTCTTCTTTTCGAACAGTGCTATGGTGTTCTTAGGGTATATTCCTATAAGTGGAATAGCTGGGTCAAAAGGCATAAGAAACGATGACATCAGATCATTTATAACAAAATGGATGTACCTTGATAACATTATACGGAGTGAAATAAGTAAATCAGAAAAAAAGAAAAACTGAGAACAGCATGATTACATACATAGGTGGGACATAAAAGTGAGAATATGAGACATGGACAAGAGAGTGGTGATTATGGGATGGGGGGAGGGAGGGAAGAGTGGGATAGGGAGGAGGGGAGGGACACAGGGAAAACCAGATAGAAGGTGACAGAGGACAATTTGACTTTTGGTGATGGGTATGCAACACAATTGAATGATAAGATAACCTGGAGATGTTTTCATTGTACATATGTACCCTGATTTATTGGTGTCACCCCATTAGAATTAATAATAATAAAATATATATTAAAAAATAAAAATAAACAAAAATAAACAAAAAAAAATTAACAGAGTGATGTCGATCAAATAGAGTACATAGGTTTCAGGTAAACATTTCTGTAGCATTTGTACTGTTGATTATGTTGTATACCCATTACCTAAAGTCAAATCATTTTTCATCACCTTATATTTTTCCCTCTTTACATCCTTCCCCCCACCTCTTCCCCTCCACCTCCCCCATGTCTCCTACTAATACTTTACTTTTATCTATGTCCATGAGTCTCAGTTTTATATCCCACCTATATGTGAAATCATACAGTTCTTAGCTTTTTCTGATTTACTTATTTCACTCAGTATATTGTTTTCAAGGTCCATTCATGTTGTCATAAATGTCACTATGTCATCATTTCTTATAGCTGAGTAGTATTCCATTGTACATATGTATCATATCTTCTTTATCCAGTCCTCTATAGAGGGACATTTTGGTTATTTCCACTGTGAATATGGCTGTGATGAGCATGGGGGGTGCCTGTGTCTTTATATAGCAACATTTTTGAGTTTTGGGGGTATACAGTGCAGAATTTAATTGGTTAAAGCACCTCGTTTTATTTTTCGAAGGAGCATAAAATCAGCTAGTACCATTGTGTCAGGAAGAGTAATCTTAGTAAATGTGGTCAGAGAAGAAATGGGGTGAAAGAGATAAAAAACCAAAGTATTTAATACAGTATCACTTAGGAATTTTTAAACTACTCATTAACTTTTGTAGAATATTAAGTTTGAGAATTTACAGAGGATATTATAATGAAATTATTGTCAGAAGAAATCTTTACTAAAATTAAATAATTTTAACAGCATCCAGGTATTCGCTACATGTTTGATTTTGTTTTACTTATCAATCCTTCTTCAATTTGCTAAAAAATATTACAGTTGTGGAAATAATAAAACTTTTGGTGGATATAGAATGCTTGAATATATATTATGTGATAATTTTTATGACTTTTCTTTGGGATCTGAAACCATCTCCTAAAATTTTCAAACATTATCAGTCTAGACCCTTATCAGCTAATGATGCCTAATATAGTTAACCTGTGAATGATCTTTTTATTACTGTTGTCTGAGATCCAACTTGCCAAAATCCCTAGTAGAATTCTTTTATTCCTATTGCTAGTTTGGGGGATGAAAAGTAGACCATTATTAGAGCTTAGGTTTCAGTTATGAATGCATATCATGTTTGCAGTTATGTTAAACATAAGCAATACAGTGTTACATAAATTAAACTGGACTATAGCCAAATTCATTTTTTATTTAATTATTTTAAAATTTATTGTGTTGACATGGTTTCAAGTGTCCCACTTAATATAACACTCTCAACCCCCTGCATCATGCCCTCATTCCCCCTGCAAAGTCTCTTTCCACCCCCATTTCACTCCCTTTGCTGCCCCTCCCCTTATAGCCAACCCCCTTTTCTCTGTGTTTCTTTTGGAAGATGGCAAAGTCAAAACTAAGAAAGAGACTTTCAGTATCTCTTTAAACCTACATGGTAAGTCTTGCTGATTATATTACAATTCTAAAATTCTTGACTATAGGCTTTGTTTAGTCATACCTTAAGAAATAAGATATTTTGATAATATATTTTAGGAGATAAATTAAAAAATAAAATAACAGGTGGAATTTATTCCAAGGATGTAAGGATGATTCAATATTGGCAAATCAATCAGTGTGTTATACCACATTAAGAAAACAAAGGATAAAAGTCATATGACATATGATCATATCAATAGATACAGAAAAGTAGTTTGACAAAATTTACCATCCATTTATGATAAAAATTATGAAAAAATTGTGTATAGAAGGAACATACATTAATATAATAAAGTCTATATATTAAACATCATATTTAGTGGTTTAAATCTGTTAACATCATGCTCAGAGGTTGAAAGCTAAAAGCTTTTTCTCAAGATCAGAAAAAAGAAAGGATGCCCACTCTCACCACTTTTAGTCCACACAGTATTGGCAGTCCTAGCCCCAACTATCAGACAAGAAAAAAGAATAAAAAGCATTCAAATTGTAAAGGAAGAAGTACAACTGTCACTTTTTTGTAGGTGACACAATACTAAATATAGAAAACGCTAATGAGTCCACCAAAATCTATTAGAACTAATAAATGAATTTGGTCGATGCAGGATACAAAATTAATGTACAGAAATCTGTTGTGTTTCTGTACCCTAATAATGAAATACCAGAAAAAAAAATTAAGGAAACAATCCCATTTATCATTTCATCATAAAGGATAAAATGCCCAAGAATAAATTTAACCAAGGAGGTAAAAGGCGTGTACTCAGAAAATGTAAGACAGTGAAAAAGGCAACTGAAAAAGACATAAATAAATGAAAGGATAGACTGTGTTCATGGTTAGAAGAATTAATATTTTTAATATGTCTATATTATTCAAAGCAATCTGCAGATTCAATGTAATTTCTGTTAAAATACCAATCACATTTTTCACAGAACTAGAACCTGTGATCCTAAAATTTATATGGAACTACAAAAACCCCCAAATAGCCAAAGATATCTTGAGAAAGCAGAACAAAGTTGGAGGTATCATGCTCCCTGATTTCAAAACATACTATGAAGCTATAATAAAAGAAACTATGATACTGGCACAAAAACAGTAACACAAATCAATAAAACAGAATAGAGATTTCATAAACCCATGCTTATATGGTCAATTAATCTACCACACACACACACGCACACACGCACACACACACACACCAAGAATATAAAATGAGGAAAAGACAATTTCTTTAAAAAGTGGTACTGGGAAAATTGGACAGGTACATGCAAAAAATGAAATGGAACCACTTTCTTACACCTTATACAAAAATAAACTCAAAATGGATTAAAGACTTAAATGTAAGACCTGAAACTATAAAACTCCTAAAAGAGAACAGATAGTAAACTCTTTGACATTGGTCTCAGTAATATCTTTTTGGGTATGTCTCCTCAGGCAGGGACAACAAAAGAAGAAACAAATGGGATTACATCAAACTAAAAAGTATTTTGTACAGCAAGGAAACCATCAACAAAACAAAAAGGCAACCTACTGAATGGGAGAAAATATTTGCAAATGATATACCCGTAAGTAGTTAATATCCAAAATATATTTAAAAAACTCATACAGCTCAACAACAAAAATTAGATTAAAAAATGGGCAAAGAACTTGAATAAGTAATTATTCAAAGAAAACATACAGATGAAAAAAGATACATGAAACAATGCTTAATATCACTAACCATCAGGGAAAAGCAAATCAAAACTACAATAAAACACCATTTCACATTAGTTAGAATAGCTGTTATCAAAAAGACAACAGAGAACAAGTTCTGACAATATGTAGAGAAAAGGGAACCTTTATGCACTCTTGATAGGATTGTAAATTGGTGCAGCCACTGTGGAAAACAATATGGAAGACCCTCAAAAAATTAAAAATAGAACTACTATATGATTCAGTAGTTCTTCTTCCGAGTATTTATCCTAAGAAAACAAAAACAATAATTAAAATATATACACCCTATGTTTATTGCAGCATTATATTTTATATTATATTTTATAGGCAAGATATGGAAGCAATTTAGGTACTTATTGATAGATGAATAAAGAAGATGTGATATATATATATGTATCACACCATAAAAAAAGAATTAAATCTTGCCAGTTGTGACCACATAATGGCCCTAGAGAGTATAATGCTAAGGCTAAGTGAATATTCATACAGAGAAAAATAAATATCCTATGATTTTAATTATATGTGGATTTTACAAAACAAAACAAATGAATAAATAATTGAAAACATAAACAGACTCATAGATACAGAGAACAAACTTATGGTTGACAGAGAGGAGGGAGTTCGGAGGATGGGTGAAAAGGGTGAAGAGGATCAAGAGGCATATAAACTTACAATTATAAAAATAATAAGTTGGCCTTGGACAGTTGTGTCAGTGGACAGAGCTTTGGCCTGGTGTATGAACGACCCAGGTTTGATTCCTAGTTAAGGCACACAAGCGAAGAGACCATCTGCTTCCTTCCCCCATTCTCTCCCCCTTCTTTTCCTCTTCCCTTCCCACAGCCAGTGGCTCAGTTTGTCCAAGCAACCCCCTCAGATGCTGAGGATAGCTTGGTTGATTAGAGGATTGACCCCAGATGGCGGTTGCTGGCTGGATCTCAGTCGGGGTGCATGTGGGAGTCTGTTTCACTATCTCCTTTCCTCTCACTTAAAAAAATAAAAATAATATTAATATGTTAAAGGATATAAAGTACACCATAGTAATATAATCAACAATCTTGTAATTAATAACTTTGGTGTCGGATGGTTACTAGACTTATTGTAGCGATTATTTTGTAAGATATATAAATATCAAATCACTATGTTGTACATCTGAAACTAATATAATATTATATGTCAACTATATTTTAATAAAAATAAAATAAAAATTTATATAGATCTCTCCTGCAGAGAGAAAATGTTTTTTATTGTGGTTTACTAAGTGTTAAATAAAAATAAGAAATTATTTTTATTCATATTGATCTTTACATGATTAAAATAATGAAATTTTAGACTTTGAAGGCATCTTAGTATCATTTAATCTGACCTTATATTTTGTGTATGGAAAATATATGGTCCAAAGAGGTATGTTTATTCAAACCCAAATTTTTGCTAGTTTTGTGATTTCAGCTTTAATTCAAATTCTTTGATGCATGTTCTCATACTCTTTCTCAACATAGTGATACACTTCTTAATAAATATGGTCCAGTTTTCTTTTTTTAAAAAATTCTTTCTTTTTTTCCAAATGAAAGAACAAGAGATAGACACACTCCCACCCAGCAGCCACTGTCTGGGATGAATGCTCTGCTCATCTTGGGCCGTGCTCGCAACAGAGCTATTTTTTGCACCTGAAGCAGAGGCTCCAAGGAGCCATCTTCAGTGGCTGGGGACAATGTTCTTGAACCAATCGAGCCATGGCTGTGAGGGGAAAACAGGGTGAGTGAAGGGTGAGGGAGAAGAGTGTAGAGAAACAGATGGTCGCTTCTCCCATGTTCCCTGGCTGGGAATCAAACTCAGGACATCCATATGCCAGGCTGACACTCTACCACTGAGCCAGCCGGCCAGGGCCCAGTTTTCATTCTACACAAAAGTTACTCTTAGGTGTTCAGAAAATGGTGTATTTTACAAGAAATGATGGAGCCTTTCTTAGAATGCTGTGATATTTGAGTGAGAGATTAAACCCTCTGTCCCTTTAAAAAACAACAACATTTTTTGATAGTCAGCATATTTTATTTTTTTTTACGTTAGCCTTCATAGTTATAATAATTGCTCAGAAAAAGTAGATTTAAAAATAAGATATTTTACACATAACTGAAAAAATTCAGGCTGAGATATTGCTGCCTTGCAATTATGGTTCTTTAGGGAATGGGATGACCCGCTCAGCCATTTTGAATCTTCTCACAGCGTGTCATTAATCAGAATATTACAGTTCCTAAGGGAAGCTGTTTGGGAACATGATGTTCAGTACAGATGGAGTGGGAGCAGATAAGGAAGGGAAGGGAGGTAAAGTCATCTTACTCCTTTCCCAAAAAATCTCAGGACTCCATGAGGAGGCCCCAAGTTGTGTTGATGAAAAAGACACAGTATAATACAACTCCTAAGCCTCTCATAATTCATGATGCATTTCCACTCTCAGCAACTTACATTGCCTTTTGAAGGAAAGAAAAAAAAAGCACTCTGCTTTTATTTGGAATGAAGGGCACACCATTTCTGAACTCTGTCTTTGATGATTCTGCCTAATGAAGCAGCTTCAGCACCACGTGACTGGAATAGCCAGAGTTGGGGGAAATAAGGCCAGCTTCCATAGCTGTTGAGATGTGCATGTTGGCACAAAAGACCTTAGGTTGGCTTTAGAAAATAATGGTTGACGTTCTCTGTGGGTCTTGCAAGAGAATCTTACTGAAAGAAAAGACATGTTTCATTTATGCTGCTTCCTTCTGTTACTGGAAGCCCTGCAAATGATCTGGAACAGGTGAGCATACCAATAAGCGAAGAATGTGCTTTATGGCCTGTCATACTCCACTTATCCTATTTTGATGAAGATATATAAAGGAAATATCACATTTGTACTTGATCTTGTGTTAGGAAATCTGTAAAGTACTAACAAAATAAAAGGTACAATGTCTCTTTGGTAAGTTAGTTGACTATTAAAATTGAGAATAATTTTCTTACAATTTCACAGTACTGTTTTTCATCAAAGCCAGTCATCATTCGGGGCAGGAAAGGGAGAAGCAGTCTATCAAAAACAGATAAAGGAAAGCCATACCACAGCCTGCTGTTTCTGCTATTTTGGATGATCGAACTTGTGCGCAAATGAAATCATGACAGATTCATTTATATGAAATGGCCATTGCTGATCTCCTTGCCAGAAACTAGATTGCTTTTTTATTTAGGAGATTTGCAGAGCAGTCTTTAGCTTTTTTCGTTAGTGGCAAAATGGGACCTGGCCAAACTGCTGCTTCTCATCCTGTTGCTGTTGCCAATATCTTGGGATGCGTGCATTAAAATATATTGGCAGTTGATTGAAATAAATATTTTTCTGTTTAAATGTTTTAATCATTTGCATAGTTGGATTGTGGGATACCCCATTTAGCCCAATATTAAGATTAATAGCTGGAGTGATATAAATTTTGCAGTCAATAAGCATAGGTTATGAATTAAAAGAAAAATAAAAATATGGATGATTATTTTTCATTCATAGTATTGATCATTCTGAAGTACTTAAAGTATTTTTATTGCTATTTATACAGGAAAAATGGATTAACTCAACTCAATGAGATGATTGATGAATATAAAGGTATTATGTAGACACAAAGAAAAGTAAGCTAGCTGAGTGTTTTTTGGGGATGGATCAGTTACTGGTTTCTGCTCTTAGAGGGCCTGCCTGCTTGCTCATCTCCAGAGACATGGGTGACTTTTCTGCTGCCACACCTTTAGAAATTCTTAGCAAGGGCCCAGGAATTAGAATTGTTATCAGGTAAGTGTAATTGTTTTGTAGTTTTATTTTGCACTTTGCTTTGTTCCCGTTTCTTAGAGGTACCAACTGCCGGTGTGTTTAGCAGACCAATAAATTTATTCATTTATTGGGCGTTCACTATGTACAAGGTACCTGTGTTAGGAGTTGAGGTTCAGAGTAAAAGAAAAACAAACAAGCTCTCTGCTCCATTGAGCTACTATTCTACAGCACACTTCCCTTCCTCGCCCTAAGTCCGAGTCAGCTGAGAGAGAGAGAGAGAGAGAGAGAGAGAGAGAAATCAATCAGTGAAGATAAACACATTAAGTTTTATTACTGATGAAGCTGATTACAAGACTGTAGCTTTCAATTTAGCAGCCCAAAGGGGATTGCTAATGAATATTTTACTCTTTTACTAGACTTTAAGGTCCATGAGAAGTGGAGCCAAATCTGTTTTGTTGACTATTCAGAGCCTAACTTAGTGAAAACAAAAATATATCATGTAACATAACATGTGTATAACAATATAAATATATACATATAAATATGAAACTGACTATATATATATATATATACTTTTATATATGTATATATAGCCTATATATGTATATATATGTTTATATAGTTATTTTCACGGATACACTTATATAGAGGGTTGGGCAAAAGTAGGTTTATAGTTGTGAGTACATGAAACAGTTTATTCTTATATTATTACTTATTAATCATTGTATTATTTTCCATACAAATGACTGTTTTGTGTGCTCATACTATAAACCTACTTTTGTCACACCCTGTATACACACACCCACACCCACAAGTATATGTAGAGATAGGGAGCAAAAGAGACTCTATTCTTGTTATTTGTGGTATTTGTGTTCTATAAGTTGCTGCAAACACTCAGTTGATGAATACTAATTGCTTATAGGGGAAATGCAGGTTTAGATTCCTATAAGCCTCTTCAGTCACAGCATTTTCATCAATTGATCAATACACAAATGGCTTTTATGTGTGTTTTGGTTTAAAGACACCTTATTTAATATCTATTGTTGATTCATTAACGCTAACCTCCCACAAAACACTAAAACTCATGCTTGAAAGAAAGTTTATCTAATACGTATTTTCTCTCTAAGGCATATCACTGCATTCTTGTACTTAGGGACACCAGACAGCACTACAGCTCTGTTGGGGCTGTTTTCAGCAGCAAAATTACCAACAAAGAGCACAAAAATGTAAAAAAAAAAAGTCACTAAATTGAGCACTAGAAAGACACTTGTTTGCAGTATGACAGTAGGAAAAAGAAAGCAGAGTGTTGCCTTGTTCACCCTCAGCGGAAGACATACCTGTTGGGTGGCTCAAATTTTTTGCAGTGCGAATTATCATAAAAGCATCATGAGTGCTGATTTTGGCATTAAAAATAAATTCCAGTGAGTGGTTTGTTTTGCACATATAGAATCTGCAAAAATGACGGTTGACTATATATATAGATATATATATTAAAGTGTGTCTTCTGTCTTTCTAGTAGTTCTGAGCTGTGGAATAAGCTCTGGATGAGTTGTAATTCCAAGTGGGGACTGTGGTTTCAGGTTTAGAGCAGGGAGAGAAGACAAACCCTCTCTCCCCAAGTGATAGGCTCGGGAGTCTAGACTGGTACTTTCTGCCTGTATCCCAGCAGGCACTGTGAGAGATGCAAAGGGTCCAGTGATTCCATCCACTCACCTGCATGGCCTGACCATGTCCCAGGGGTTATAAATAATGAGCTGGAGAAGAAATGGCTGGAAGAGAGATGCAAGCAGCAATAGTGTGTGTCAACATGAGAAAAGCTGTCTGAACTCTACCAGGTGGCAACAGGGCCTCTGTTTTTGGGTCTGGATCCTGTTTCTCTGCCATGACTCTAGGACTCACTGAGTCACTGCACACTTCAGAAATCTGCTGGCTCCAGCCTGGTGAAGACCAAGCTCTTCCAAGCTGATTGGAAGTCCTTCCAATGCAGCAGGGACCTGACCCTTGTCTGCATCTTTAGAAGGCTGCAGCTCAGCACCAGGGCATAGAAGGCCCCCATCTATTCCTTCTTGAATGATTAAGTCTCTTGAGACTTTTTACAGATTTTAAGTCAGATAACTTCAAGTGTCAGTTAAATAGGCAGATGCCTGAAATTCCTTTCTTGAGGAAAAAAGCTTTTCATTCAGTAATTACAGAGGCAAGAAAAAGATTACCAAAATATTCAGTTGTAACAATCAAGTGCAAATGATTTTTAGTTAAAAGCTAATTAGTCAACAAATGTAAATTACTAATTGTGAATTCCTTTTTTATTTTGATGTGAAACCATCCTTCAAGTGTCTGTAGCAAGAGGAAACCTTAATACTAAAGCTGCATCAATGCATAGGGAGAAAATGGAACAACTAATTAAAAAAAGAAAAAGAAAATTTGACCAGTCTGCATTTCATTGCTCCTGGACAGAGAATAGTTGGGTAAGTACCAAGCAGAGGTGGTATTTAGAAAAGTACCAGCTCTGCTTGGTATTTAGATGATAATAGACAGATAAAGAAAGGGACAAGTAGATAGATGAATTTGCATAAGAGGGTGTTTTAGTTTTCTGGAGCTGCCCAAACAAAGGACCACAAACTAGGTGGCTTAAAACAACAGAATTTTATTGTCTCACAGATATAATGTCTAGAAGTCCAAAGTCAAGGTATGAGCAGATCCATTTTCCTCTGAAACCTTCCTTGCCTCTTTTAGCTTCTGGAGTTTGCCAACAATCATTGGCCTTCCCTTGTCTTTGCTTTATGTGTCTCTGTGTTCCCATGGCATTGATGTCTTCTTATGACACCAGTTATGTTGAACTTGGTCCCACTCAAATGGTCTCATCTTACCTTTGTTACACCTGCAATGACCCTAAGTCCAATAAAGTCACATACATTCACAGGTACCAGGGGTTAGGACTTCAACATATTTTACGGGGGGGACAATTCAATCGCATAAGAGAGGGCTTACTGTATCCTTCATGAAAATTTTGTATTTCACTTTGGGCCACCACCTTACAGTCACAGTTGTCTGTGGACTATTTCTCCATTCTCCTCTGCTGGGGTTTTTCCTCAAGCTCTCCAGCCAACAGCAGCAAACAACACACAGCTGACATCTGCCTGTCCTGCAACTCTGTCCTCTCACCAAGTTCATTTCAGCCAGGCTGGGGAAAAGGCCAGGGGATTACCTGACACATACCTGGATTTATGATACATCTTTGGGGTAATCCAATTTTTGTGTTTGGAAAAATTCCTGTGTTATGTCTATTATCTTGGGGATCTTTGTACATTTTTTGTTCCTTATTTACTGTAAGGTATTTTCCCCACCGAGAAAGAATAAAATCAGCGTAGTTATTAAGTCTTAATTATTGAGGCTCTATTTGATACAGAGCATTACTCGGTTGGGACTCACTGGCACGGGTGATGGACGCCATGAATCTCTCTCCAGCCCGCGGACCACATGGTGCCAGATTTTAAAGGGGCCCTTCCGGGTCGTGTAGCTAATATGATGTAGCAAAATCTCACTGGCTGATGGACAGTCGCTTTTTTCCCAAAGGTTTATGGGAAGTGTAGTTTCTGTGCGCCTGGCCATGTGGGCGATCCCAGACAAAGACTGGGGCTCTGATTTTCAACCTGACCATCCCATTGCTAAACACCCTACATTTACCATCCTTTATATTGTCCTGGTTTTTTTCTTTTTATTAAATTCATGACAGATTTGCTGAAAGCTCTGTATTATTACATTTAGTTGGATTCTAGTGGACAAAGAATTTTATTTAAAATTTTTATTTATTTTGCCAGTTGGTGAATATTTGGAGAAGAGCTATCATTAAACGAACAAATACACATTTTAAATATTTAAAAGTAGCTTATAATCGATGATCACATATGCATTAGTATTGGATTCATGACTGTCTTATGACAATGGTACCATGTTGCACTTTTTACTCCACTTTATTTTACGTGCACTGTAACATTGAGTGGGTCTTTGTAACTTAGACTAGGAATGACATACAGAGGGCTATTTTATGCATGTTTTTTATTTGGTTGGGGAAACAGTTCTGCGTAGTGAGAGAGTAGTATAATCATTTGTACTTTGCCTGAATGAAGTGAGATTGAGTGTGAACCACTTGCTGAGGTTTACACAATTAGTGAAGGAGAATGTGTTTTGAAACTCAGTTTTCACCACCTTTCATGCAATTAAACTTTTGTTTTTCTCCCACTTTAAGACAATGTATCCACATACAATTTATTCTTTATGGTGTTTTATGAGAGTTCCTGGCCAATACTAGACCCTGAAGGAGGTTGTTTATGGGTAGAAATCAGAGCTGTGTAAAAAAGCTAGTAATAACAAATGTTAATATTAATTACCATTGAATTATTAAAACACCGTGTTGTTGTTTTTTTGGCTGGTTGCCCAAAAACACCCTTTGCATTGGTTAGCTATAAAACTAGAATTGATTTATTACTACAGATAAAAGAGAAGAGAGATTTGTAAAATATTGTTGTCTATTTATTCACAACTTCCTCTCTCCTCTGTAGAGAAGTTTAGGGTATTGTCTACACTAGATTCTCAGGGAAGGGAAAAGGGCAATACCTGTACCGCTTTACCCTTTGCTGCAGTTGGATTGGAAATAGGATCATAGTATCCCCTCATTTAAAATATTTCAATAACTTTCCATTTTATTCAAGATGAAGACCAAGCTCCTCCTTAACATGGTATATAAAGCCTTTTATCATGTGACCTCTGCTATACTTAGTAACATGCAGTCACCTAAACATACCGTTTTGCTTCTTACTTGACCACCTGCTATTCCTTCAGCCTGGAAAGCCCTCTGTACCTGATTTACCTAGTCGCTTACATTCATCTTCTTAGGTTCTGTTGTAGTAATCATTAATAAAGGTGTTCCTGACCCACCAAGGAGAATGTGATGTCTTCTACCTTCCAGAGTATTTTGCAGATAAGTCTAGTAAAACAATATTTGTTTGTTTGTTTGCACATCTGTTCTTCATGCCAAACTGCAGGTTCTTCCTGATCAAATACAACGTCTTCTCATCTTTATAGGTTTAGTTTATAGATTCAAGTATTGGTTAAGTGCCCTCTCTGGCACACACATAAGTCAATGTTTAGTGAATGGATGCATATTTTCTTGCCTTAGCTCATTTTCTCCGCAATCCAGGTTTTCATAACTTTACATAATTTGTTTCCTCATTTGTGAAATAATTATTACCTTCTTCTGAATATATTGCACATTTCATGCTTCCTTGCATAGCACTGATTTATTTTAGCACTATTTATCTTTGAAGTATTTTTGTAATTAAAACACAATTACAACACACTGTTAATACTATATATGCTCTCTCCATGCCTCTCAGCCAGTGAGCACTATGGCAGACTGCGCCCACACTCCCTGCCCCACAGCCTAGCGCCTCACGCCGAAAACTCAGCTGAGCGCACTGCGCTATTCCGCTATTCCGTGATGAGTGGGTTCTGTAACATGTAATTTGATCTGCAGTGTGCTTTCTTTGTCACGTTTCTTATACTTCGGTGAACTTTTTTGCAAAGCAAGAGTATTTTGGCGGAGAGGTTGTTGAAATGTGGGTTGTATAGTAACTTAAGAGTCCTCTAAGTGATACTCTTGAAAATAGAAGATAATATTTATCAGGAAATTAGGGATTGATGTCAGTCCCTTGCATTTTGAAGGACACATACACATCACTGCAGGCTGGGCAGAATGTTTGAGAGTTATGAGTGGTTTCTGCGAGAAACCCTGGAGGAAAGTGTGTCAGGATTCCAGGAGATTTGGAGGAGGTTAAAGGACCAACTGCCACTGTTTGAAACATCTGCATGGGGACTTCATGTCATGTTACTTGCATTAGCCCTAATTGTCTAAGAGCTCCTATTTAGGCATACACACACCATCCCCCACTCCTGTTCTCTAAATGAGGTGTGCATGTACTCCTGGAATTAAATGCAAACTAGTGAAGCAAATAATAGGAGGGACTCAAAACAAACTAGCAAGAAGTAATAATAAAAAAAATAAATGCTCCCGTTTATCTTTTACTTTTAAGCATGTTTTCAACTTTTTTCTTGGTATTTTTAAGTGTCTAGCCCTACAGCCTCTTATGTAATACTATCATAACTTTGTAAGTAATATACCTCTAATGTGGATATTAAAGGAAGCATACATTTTTAACAGTAAATAAGAACACTAAAATGAACTAAATCTAGAATTGAGACAAAAATCCCCCATGGGTAATAGAAAAATATAAAAAGTCTTCTTGTATTATTTTTTTGAGGAGCCTATATATTTTCCCCAAGGTTTTATGGGTTTTTGGAAAGTGGTTATTACGATAGAACCCATGAATCTACAAACTGTTTTCTTTAAGGATGAATCTCTTTATTCTAATTCTGTTCTTTCACTGTAAGTCAAAAATGGGCTATTCATTCATAAACTTTACTCAGTTTTACTGATTCATTCATTCATCCATCCCAAAATTTTTAGAGAATGCCTATTATATACCTAGCACTGTCCTGGCTCCCCTGTAACCTTGTCCCTCAAAAGTGTCCTTACCTTCAGTGAATTTATTTTCTATTGGGAAGACAGGAACAAACAAACAAACAAATGGTATGTGCTGTGGGCACTGAAAAGGAAGTGAATTAAGATGGATCAATTGCCTGGAGAGTATGCTGGGGTTGGTGAGGGTGACTGCAATGTGGGGGACAGGCAAGGTCTCTGAGAAGGTGATGTTTGAGCACCCAGATGAAGTGAGAGTACCGGTCATTCGAAATTCTTTGGGAAGAACATTTCAGGCAGAAAGAATAGCAGTTCCAAAGCTTATGTGATAGGAATCCATGTGGCAAGAGTGAGGACTGACAATAAGACCAGTGTGGCTGGAGCAGAAAGGAGCCTCGGCCTCATTGACACTGGTGAGGATTTTATATCTTATTCTTCCTGTGATAGTATACTTTAGGAGAGTAACTAATCTAACTTATGTTTTACTGGCTGCTGTGCTCAGAACAGACTACAGGTGGGGAATAACATGAAATTAGAGAGACCAATTACGAGGCAACTGCAGCACTCCAGGTGACAGCATAATAATACAACCTGTGGGGTTCCAAACTTCCTTCCTCGAACATGTGATTGTATCTTGGCTGCAATAATCCAAATTATTCACATGCATTAAATATGCTAAACCTGTTATCCCAATTTTACACTTCATGAAGACTGGATTCAAAACTACCATGGGGACAATTCCTATTCATATTACTAGTGTATGTTTCATATAAAGCATAATTATTGTCTAACTAGTTCTGTATTAAGGAATCTAATTACAATGACCACACTTATTGGAGATAATATTTTTTCCACCATTGATATTACCCAACAATGAATTCCAGAGCAATGGAATAGTTCCAGTTTAAAAATAGACATTTTAATTCACACTTGCTCTTATTTTGATAAAGCCTCAGTTCATCCAATTCTTGTTTAATGATTATACCTGTAAATGATTTCAATTAATCAGTTTCCACACACAAAACACAATCATATAAATTAAAAGAATTATAAATTCTAATGCGATCTGCTAGTATTTCATTTAGAAAGAGAGTACATGTTTAATGAGCACATTCTTGTTTTTTTTATAAGCAGTTTGTACACAATGAATTTGCAATAAACTTAAAAGAAATGTATCATGTATGGAAGATTGATATCTCTTATTTTATTATTGAGCAACATTTGAGATCGGTGCTATTACCCTACTATCTGTAGCAAAATAGTGTACAACTGAGTTATATAATTCTAGAATATTACTGTGGATGAATAATGCTCACAAAAATTAGAGGATATTTCAAAATAAATATGAAGCTATGCAATATCCCCTAATTTTTGTGAGCAGTATATTATAGCAGGTTGGCTGGCATAAGCTACCACGTGAGGTAGTTGAGAGTCTGAGCACCTGCTCAGGGGAGAGAACACCTCGGACAGAGGCCATGCTCTCCCTTTGACAAAGTGTATGACTTTGGACAAATAACCTATTGATGCCTCTGATTTCTCCAGTAAATGGAATAATCACTGTACCAACCTTCTAAAATTGCTGTGAGGATTAAATAGCTAATATGTTCAAAGTACTAGAACAGCAAACATGGCAAGCACTAAGTAAATGTGAGTTTTTATTATGTACTGCAGTTTGCTGCCTGAAACCTTGAACAACTTTGGAATTCTTCTTTTGAATGCAAAAGAAATCTCTTTTTTTTTTATGTAGAGAAATCTCTCTTTTACATATATGAGAAAAATCTGCCAAGTGCATATTTGGCTTTTCAAAGATAAAGTGTTTGCATGACACAGGAGTTCATACACAAGTTTTCATTATTAATAAAATAAAAGATAACTAAAAATTACTCCAACCTTTTTGTGTATTGCTTGTTTTCCTAGATATTCATTCTTATATTTAAAAAACTGAAATACAATTATTTGCATTTGTAAGTCATGGATATGTAAAATAATAATTACAAGCCCTTTCTTTCCCTCCTTTCCTTCCCTCCTTTCTCCCTTCCTCTCTTCCTCCTTTTCTCCTTCCTTTCCTTCCTTTCCCCCTCCCTCCCATCCTTCCTTTTGTGTGCAAATACAGTCAGAGATCTTTATATCCCCCTTGCCCTGCCCCACTTTTCAAAGCTCTGTACAAACAAATCAAGAGAGAGGCAAAAAATCATTCTTTTTCAACTCCAGACAATCAGCTACAATATGGTATCTGGGTTAATTACCAGAGTGAAATTTTATTTTGAATATATATCACAAATTGTGGTTTCCAAGGCTTTTCAATTGGTTAGATATTAGAAAATGTAGCTTTTCTGTTTAGGTAGGTGAGTCTCATGTAGAGTATATGCCTTTACTAAGCATGCTCTCTCTTTCACAGCTCTGTGGATGGTGCTATGGATGTTTTAATGGCTCTTTGAAATAAGTCTGTGACACTGAGAAACCCAAGGGAGATGAAGGAGATAGATCTTCATATTGTAACTCAATATATGGGATTGCCATTTTTGTAGGCCAGAAATGGTCAGTTCCATATAATTCAACCTAAAATTTATTTTATAAAAGCTAAAATAACAAGGTGACACATTTGCTCTAACATCCAATAGTGTAAAAGAGGAGGGACTGTGCTTCAGGCAGGGGTCTCTTCAACCTGTCATAGCTGTATAGTTATGTGACACTAATAAGCTTCAGAACCTCATTTCAGAGTTACTGTGGTTCCCATTGCCTCTATTTGTGTTTTTGGAATCCAGATCATAAACCCTATAATTAGGGAGAAATATCAAAGCACCTACTTACACATTTTTTTTTAGGGTTGTAATTGTCTATAAGTGCTTGCATGGCTGACAGTTTAGCAAACAGAATGGTTTTTAAATACCCTCATTGCAGCTTTCTTGATGGTGCTTTGTGTTTCATTCCTTACCTTGAAGCTATTCATTTTTTTCCAGTCTTAATTCTACTCAAAAGTAGGAAAATGTTTATTTTCAATTAGAGTCATACATAGCTTGATAGTTTCTCTTTGCCATTTTCAAGGCACCAGAGGAAATTAAAATCAAAGGCAGTAAGGTATTTGACTTCTGGTAGTCAAAATATTACTACTTTCTTCTCTGTATTGGAAGAGTTTTGAGATTTATTTCCTAAATCATATGCCTCTAAATTTTTGGCACTATATGCAATTAGATGATGACAGCCATTCTAAAGCTGGTCCCTGTTCTCTCCATGTGTCTTTTAAAGAAGTTTCTTCTTCTCCTTTTTCTTTTTTTTTTTGTTCCAATGAAGAATATGTTGCACAAAGTGAATTGAATTGATTTTGATGATATATGCTTACTTCTGGGCAAATGATAAATATGATGGCCCTGTCTTTGGGAGCTTTTAGTTCTGTTCTGTGTGGAAAATGTTAGTAGCATTGTTGTTCTTTATATGTTGAATCATCTGGGGAGGTTTATAAAACTCATAAGATCAGGCTGAACCCCCAAAATAATTACATCAGAGTTTCCTGGGGTAGGATCTGAACCCCAGAACTTTTTATAACTCCCCAGGTCATTTCCACTGCACAGTCAAGAATGGGAGCCATGGAATTAGAACACACAGAAAGAGATGGATGTTCGGTTGGTGGGAATATATATTAGCCAGTGGAATAAGCATGGCTTACTGGATTAAATAGACTTGGTTCTGAAATTTAGGTCTCCCACTTGTTATGTGACCTGAATTAGTTACTTGAATATATTTGAGCTTCTATGTCATCAGTCGTAACATTTTACCAATGACAGTGTTGTTATTAGGAATAAGTGCATGAAACTATTTTCAATCTTGATGAATATTAGTTCTTTTTCTCCTCTTTCTTTAATAAAGAATTTATTTCAGAAGATACTGCAGATATTATACATGTACGTGTACTTTCCTGGTGGTTATTTATTGTTTTATTTATTCTATTTATATCATGTGTTATTTTAAAATATGTATTTACAATATATAATTTTAAAATATATTTTATTATGAATGTTATTATTATTTATATTATATAAAATATATTTATATTATGAATGTATTTATTATTATTTTACTTATTTTGCAACAATTTTAAGATTGCAGTATTGGAAAGATAGAACTGAGAGTTTCAACATACGCCTTGCCCAGATTTCCCTAGTGTTAACATCTGGCACAACAAAAATAAAAACTTTATCAAGTACAATCCTATTGATACAGTGCTATCAACTAAAACACAGACGTTCTTGCAATTTAACCAGTTTTCTAGTCTTTGTTCCAGGATCCAATCCAGAATCCCACATTGTAATTAGTTGTCATAGTTTCTCCATTCTGTGACAGTTGTCAGCCTTTCTTTCCTTTCATGAACTTGATGCTTTGAAGATTACTGGTTAGTTATTTTGTAGAATGCCTCACAATGAAGGTTTGACTTATGCCTGCTTATGGGTAGAGTTGAAGCAATTTTAGAGTGAGGTGCCCTTTTCATTATTAAGAGTACACGATACTGGTATGTATGGGGTTCTTTACATCATTAATAACATACTTAGTGAAATGAGACATGTTATAGGGAGCTGTATTAGTTTCCTAGATTTACCATAGTAAGTCCCACAGACTAAGTGTCTTAAAAAACAGAAATTTATTTTCTCACAATTCTGGAGGCTGAAATTATGAGATCAAGATGCTGGCAGCATGAGTATCCTTTTAGGTCCCTCCTCTTTTTTTCTTTTTTTTGTATTCTGCTTTGTTGCCTCAATAACATAAATACTTCAACTCTAGACATTGTATGTGATATTGAACAATACTCAAAAATAAAATGCATGTATATATGTTTGCTAGCCAGATTCTTTAACATTATTTAAGATAATGTAAGATAATAATTTTTAAAAAGTTATATCTTTTATATGGAAGTAAAAATATGAATTCCGGTATGTTATTAAATTGATATCTTATAAGACTGAATTTTGCAAACCAGAGCATCTGGTTTTCTGAAGCCAAATTTTAGCATTTTAATTATATAGAGTTAAAAAATTCATCTCTAATAGTTTGGTGCTCTAATGTGAATGTGAAAACATTGTGTTTAAGGATGATTTTAAATCTTTCATCATAGAAAGCATAATGCCCAGTTTTTAGAATTTTATATTTCCCTGAAGTATATTGCACATTACTGTGCACTACCTTTTTTTAAATTAATTTTAATGGGGTGACATTGATCAATCAGGGTACATAGGTACAGAGTAAACATCTCCAGGTTATTTTGACATTTGATTATGTTGCATACCCATCACCCAAAGTCATATAGTCTTTCATCACCTTCTATCTGATTTTCTTTGTGTCCCTTCCCTCCCCCTCCCCTTCCCTTACCCCCCCATAACTACCACACTCTTGTCCATGTCCCTGAGTCTCATTTTTATGCCCCACCTATGTATATATACCCCCATAACTCAAAAACACTGGTACGTAAAGACACATGCAGCCCCATGTTCATTGTTCACAGTGGCCAAGACATGGAAACAACAAAAAAGCCCTTCAATAGATGACTGTTAAAGAAGATGTGGTACATATATACCATGGAATACTCCTTAGCCATAAAAAAATGATGACATCGGAGCATTTACAACAACATAGATGGACCTTGATAACATTATACTGAGTGAAATAATAAATCAGAAAAACTAAGAACTATAGGTCCCTCCTCTTGATTTGCAGAGGCAATCTACACTGTGTTCCCATGGTCTTAACTTTGTGCATATCTGTGACCTAGTTTCCTCATCTTATAAGTAAGGCATTGGGTTAGAGCCTACTCCAAAGATTTTACTTAACCCTTCTTACCTTTAAACATTCTAATTTCAAATATAGTAACATTCTGAGGAACAGGGTGTTAGGACTTCAATATATGATTTTTCTTTTTTTGATGGAGGGACACAGAATTTAGTTTACAGCAGGTACATCTCAAATAGGGATATACACTAAAATAGAAGAGGCAAAGGATTACCAGGATGGTAAATGATCTGCAGTGCTCCTTAGAAATAGAAGCAGCTTGCCTGACTAGGCAGTGGCACAGTGGCTAGAGTTTGAGCCTGGGACGCTGTAAACTCTGAGGTCACTGGCTTGAACGCAAGGTCACTGGCTTGAGCATGGGATCATAGTCATGACCCTATGGTCACTGGCTTGAACCCAAAGGTCATCATTGGCTTGAAGCTCAAGGTCACTGGCTTGAACCTAAGGTTGCTGACTTGAGCTGGGGCCACTGGCTCAGCTGGAGTCCTCAGGTCCAGGCACATATGAGAAAGCAGTTAATAAACAACTTAAATACCACAACTATGAGTTGATGCTTCTCATCTGTTTCCCTTTCTGTCAGTCTATTCCTATCTGTCTGTATCTCACTAAAAAAAAAGAAAAAAGAAATAGAAGTAACTTCTTGGCAAATTGGAGAAAATGGTCACAAGCACAATGAAACTCAATGAGTTCAAAATGTTTAATGGGAGAACCAAACTGCTTAAGCATGAAATAGAAAGCTGTTGGTTAAAGAATGTGATGTGGATGAGGGAAGGGTTGGTCCTTGGAGTCTTAAGTGACTCTAAAAAAGTCAACATGATATGGGGATGCAGCAAGATATTTAAATATACAGAAATCTTTTTAAGGAATCATAGAAAAGGCTTACTCAGTCATAAGAAGAATTGCTGATGGGGGATTTAATTATCTCCAAATACTGTATGTGAGGGAGCTCTGAAACCAAGGATAGTGAGCAGCTGTTTGAAAACTCTGCAAGAACAGATTTCAAGTAAATATGCTTAAATGACAATGAGTAAGATTTAAATTAGAATAAGATAAAAAATTTTGCCATAAACAATGGTTAAATACTGGAAAGGTTACCTATGGAAGTAGCATGGTTATTATAAAAAGAACATTGGTCTTGAAGTTTTAAGTATTGCCCCTACCATTCAGCTAGATGATCTTGGACAAAGAACTTACCCCTGTTATAACACTGTTGGCCTCATTATTTTTAAGGACTAAATGAGCTACTATAATATTAACAGACTTACTAATGTAAATTTAGGAGATTGAGAAAAGAGCATGTCACTTAATAATCATTAGTTTGTTTGTTACTTCCTTACCTAAGAAATAAAATTGAAGTACAGGGGAACTATATTATTAGTCCCTTTAGCTCTGAGACTTTACACTTTTTATTACAAAGTGGTTTGGGAGCTTAAATTTCTAACTTTCTAAGAATCTGAGTGAAGCCAATATGCTGTAGATCCAATGGAAATTTACAGGAGCTAGCTACACTCCTTTTTTGCTGTCAGAATAATGCAGGGGCTTGTGTTTGGGGAAAAGCGTGAATTATTTGACAAATCATAGTTTATAAAATTCAGCTATGGTTAACCACTGTGTGTTACTGGATTTCACAGAAATATTTTTCTATTGTAGATGTAGACCTCTTAACAGATAATAAACCTTGACAGAAAGGCATGGAAAACCTAAGGGCTCATTCAGAAAATCCAAATTGATGTTGATCACTTTGCTTTCACAATTTTAATGTATTATGCCTGCTGTGTTTTCATTTCTTGAGACAACATTTTAGCTAGGGTTTTAGCATAGCCATTAATATTAGAAGATCTGGGCTTGAATTTTGGGTATTATCCTTTTTTGTTTGCAGAACTCAGTCTTTAAATTTTTTTTATCTGTGAAATTAGAATCACCCTAATTTCTGGCTTCATATGAGTTACTTATTTTAAATGTAATGCAGATGTCTCTGAGGTTTCACCAGCATGGGGATACAAATGATATAATATGTAATAGTTAAGTTCAAGCTACTCTCTTTGCCTGGAAAGATGTAGTATGTGAACATTCCCTTCTGGATTCTTTTTTTTTTTTTTATGTTCTTTTTTTTTAATTTTTTAAATTTTTTTATATATATATTTTATTATTATTAATTCTAATGGGGTGACACCAATAAATCAGGGTACATATGTACAATGAAAACATCTCCAGGTTATCTTATTCAATTGTGTTGCATACCCATCACCAAAAGTCAAATTGTCCTCTGTCACCTTCAATCTGGTTTTCCCTGTGTCCCTCCCCTCCTCCCTATCCCACTCTTCCCTCCCTCCCCCCCATCCCATAACCACCACTCTCATGTCCATGTCTCATATTCTCACTTTTATGTCCCACCTATGTATGGAATCATGCTGTTCTCAGTTTTTCTTTTTTTCTGATTTACTTATTTCACTCCGTATAATGTTATCAAGGTACATCCATTTTGTTATAAATGATCCGATGTCATCGTTTCTTATGGCTGAGTAGTATTCCATAGTATATATGTACCATAGCTTTTTAATCCACTCGTCTTCTGATGGACACTTGGGCTGGTTCCAGATCTTCGCTATTGTGAACAATGCTGCCACTAACATGGGGGCGCATTTCTTCTTTTCGAACAGTGCTATGGTGTTCTTAGGGTATATTCCTAAAAGTGGGATAGCTGGGTCAAAAGGCAGTTCGATTTTTAATTTTCTGAGGAATCTCCAAACTGTTTTCCACAGTGGCTGCACCAGTCTGCATTCCCACCAGCAGTGCAGGAGGGTTCCCTTTTCTCCACATCCTCGCCAGCACTTATTCTGTGTTGTTTTGCTGATAAGTGCCATTCTGACTGGTGTGAGGTGATATCTCATTGTGGTTTTAATTTGCATTTCTCTAATGATTAGTGATGTTGAGCATTTTTTTATATGCCTATTGGCCATCTGTATGTCCTCTTTGGAAAAATTTCTATTCATTTCTTTTGCCCATTTTTTGATTGGGTTGTTTGTCTTCCTGGTGTTGAGTTTTATAAGTTCTTTATAAATTTTAGTTATTAACCCCTTATCAGATGTGCTGTCGAATATGTTCTCCCATTGTGTGGTTTGTCTTTTTATTCTGTTCCTATTGTCTTTAGCTGTGCAAAAACTTTTTAGTTTGATATAGTCCCATTTGTTTATCTTGCCTTTTATTTCAGTTGCCCGTGGAGATAAATCGGCAAATATACTGCTGCTACAGATGTCGGAGAGCTTGCTGCCTATGTTTTCGTCTAAGATGCTTATGGTTTCACGGCTTACATTTAAGTCTTTTATGGACTTTGAGTTTGTTTTTGTGAATGGTGTAAGTTGATGGTCTAGTTTCATTTTTTTGCAGGTAGATGTCCAATTTTCCCAACACCATTTGTTAAAGAGGCTGTCCTTACTCCATTGTATGTTCTTTCCTCCTTTGTCAAATATCAGTTGTCCATAAAGCTGTGGGTTTATTTCTGGGTCCTCTGTTCTGTTCCATTGATCTATGTGCCTGTTCTTATGCCAGTACCAGGCTGTCTTGAGTATAATGGCCTTATAGTAAACCTTGATATCTGGAAGAGTGATACCTCCTGCTTCATTTTTTCTTTTTAAGATTGCTGAGGCTATTCGTGTTCTTTTTTGGTTCCATATAAATTTTTGGAGTATGTGTTGTATATCTTTGAAGCATGTCATTGGTATTTTAATTGGTATTGCATTGAATTTATAAATTGCTTTGGGTAATATAGACATTTTAATGATGTTTATTCTTCCTAGCCATGAGCACGGTATGTGCTTCCACTTGTTTGTATCTTCCTTGATTTCTTTTATCAATGTTCTATAATTTTCCGAGTACAAGTCCTTAACCTCCTTGGTTAAATTTACTCCTAGGTACTTTATTTTTTTGGCTGCAATAGTGAAGGGGATTGTTTCCTTAATTTCTTTTGCTGATATTTCATTGTTGGTGTATAGAAATGTCTCTGATTTCTGAGTATTGATTTTATATCCTGCCACCTTGCTGAATTCATTTATAAGGTCCAGTAGTTTTTTGACTGAGACTTTAGGATTTTCAATATACGATATCATATCATCTGCAAATAGTGACAGTTTTACTTCTTCTTTTCCAATTTGGATGCCTTTTATTTCTTCTTCTTTTCTGGTTGCTGTAGCTAGGACTTCCAGAACTATGTTGAATAAGAGTGGTGAAAGTGGGCAACCCTGCGTGGTTCCTGATCTTAGGGGGATTGCTTTTAATCTTTGTCCATTTAGTATGATGTTTGCTGTCGGTTTATCGTAGATGGCCTTTATCATGTTAAGGAATGATCCCTGTATTCCCACTTTACTGAGAGTTTTGAGCATGAATGGGTGCTGGATTTTATCAAATGCCTTTTCTGCATCTATTGAAATTATCATGTGATTTTTGTCCTTCCTTTTGTTTATGTGATGAATCACATTGATTGATTTGCGAATATTGAACCAGCCTTGCCTCTCCAGAATAAATCCCACTTGATCATGGTGTATGATTTTTTTCATATATTGCTGAATCCGGTTGGCTAATATTTTGTTGAGAATTTTAGCGTCTAAATTCATCAGGGATATAGGCTTATAATTTTCTTTCTTTGTGTTGTCTTTGCCCGGTTTTGGAATCAGAATTATGCTCACCTCATAAAAGGAGTTTGGAAGTCTTCCTTCCTCTTGAATTTTTTGAAATAGCTTGAGAAGAATAGGAGTTAGTTCTTCTTTGAATTTTTGATAAAATTCACTTGTGAAGCCATCAGGCCCAGGACTTTTCTTTTTTGGGAGTTTTCTGATAACTGTTTCTATCTCATTTGTTGTAATTGGTCTGTTTAGGTGTTCTGATTCTTCCAGATTGAGGTTTGGAAGATTATATGATTCAAGAAATTTGTCCATTTCACCAAGATTGTCTAATTTTTTGGCATATAGTTCTTCATAGTATTTTCTTACAATGCTTTGTATTTCTGTTGTGTCAGTTGTTATTTCTCCACTGTCTTTTCTAATTTTATTTATTTGAGTCCTCTCTCTTTTTTTCTTGGTGAGTCTAGTTAAAGTTTCATCAATCTTGTTTACCTTTTCAAAGAACCAGCTTCTGGTTTCATAGATCCTCTGTATTGTTTCCTTAACCTCTATGTCATTTATTTCTGCTCTGACCTTTATTATTTCCTTCCTTCTACTTGTCTTGGGTTTTATTTGTTGTTGTTTTTCTAGTTCTTTAGATGCAGGGTCAGGTTGCTTATTTGAGCTTTTTCTAGCTTCTTATGATATGCCTGTAGTGCAATAAACTTCCCTCTCAGAACTGCTTTTGCTGTGTCCCATAAATTTTGAGTTGATGTATGCTCATTATCATTTGTTTCTAGAAACTTTTTTATTTCTTCTTTGATCTCATTGTTAATCCATTCATTATTTAATAACATGCTATTTAGTTTCCAAGTGTTTGAGTATTTTTCAGGGGGTTTTTTGTGGTTAATTTCTAGTTTCATGGCATTGTGATCAGAGAAAATGCTTGATATGATTTCAATCTTCTTAAATTTATTGAGACCATTTTTGTGTCCTAACATGTGGTCTATCCTAGAAAACGTACCATGAGCGCTTGAGAAGAATGTATATTCTACTGCTTTAGGGTGAAAAGTTCTGAAGATATCTATTAAATCAAGTTGATCTAGTGTCTCCTTTAAGTCTACTGTTTCTTTATTAATTTTCTTTCTTGAGGATCTATCCAGTGTTGTTAGAGGGGTATTGAAATCCCCTACTATGATAGTATTGCTGTTAATCTCGCCCTTTATATCCATCAAAGTCTGCTTTATGTATGTTGGGGCTCCTATATTTGGTGCATAGATATTTATAATAGTTATATCTTCCTGTTGAATTGTTCCCTTTATCATTATGTAGTGTCCTCCTTTATCTCTTACTACAGCCTTTGTTTTAAAGTCCATTTTGTCTGATATAAGTATTGCTACCCCTGCTTTTTTTTCATTTCCATTTGCATGAAATATTTTCTTCTATCCTTTTACCTTCAGTCTATGAGCATCTTTTGTTTTAAGGTGTGTCTCTTGTAGACAGCATATGTATGGGTCCTGTTTCTTTATCCATGCAGCTACCCTATGTCTTTTGATTGGATCATTTAATCCATTTACATTTAAGGTTATTATTGATATGTAGTTGTTTATTGCCATTTTATTCTTTAAAGCTGTATTCTTCTTTTGCTCTATTCATTCCTCCCTTTAAACTGTTCACAAGAGGCCCCTTAGTATCTCTTGCAGAATTGGTTTGGTTTTTATGAATTCCTTCAGGCTTTCTTTTTCTGGGAAGCTCTTTATTTCTCCTTCAATTTTAAACATTAGCCTTGCTGGATAAAGTAGTCTTGGTTGTAGGTTCTTGTTCTGCATTACTTTGATTATATCTTGCCATTCCCTTCTGGCCTCAAGTGTTTCTGTTGAGAAGTCAGATGTCATCCTTATGGAGGCTCCTTTGTTGGTGATAGCCTTTTTTTCTCTAGCAGCTTTTAAAATTTTTTCTTTATCCATGAGCTTTGGTATTTTAACTATGATGTGTCTTGGTGTAGATCTTTTTGGGTTTCTCTTTACTGGAGTTCTGTGTGCTTCTTGAATGTGTGGAGTGTTTCCCAGCCTTAATTTAGGAAAGTTTTCTGCTATGATTTGATTGAACAAAGTTTCCATTTCCTGTCCTCTCTCCTCTTCTTCAGGCACCCCTATGATGCGAATGTTGTTTCTCTTCATGTTGTCACAAAGCTCCCTTAGAGTTTCCTCACATTTTTTAAGTCTCTTTTTCTTTTTCTTCTCTGCTTCTGTGCCTTTGTTTATTGTGTCCTCTAACTCGCTTTTTCGATCCTCAGCGTCATCCATCCTGCTTTTAATTCCTTCCATTGTGGTCTTCAGTTCTGATACTGTATTTGTCATTTCTGTCTGATTCTTTTTTATTATTTCAATTTCATTTTTTATACTTGTTATCTCTTTATTTAGGTGTTCATAGTGACTATCCATTGTTGCTCTAATTTCTTTGAACATCCTAACTATCATTATTCTAAATTCTGCTTCTGGTAATTTGGTTACATCTGGTTCATTCAGGTCCTTCTCTGGGGATTTCTCTTGATTCATTTGGTTTGCATTCCTCTGCCTGCCCATTTTTTCTGTGTATAAGCAAGTTGTGGCCACTGGAGTCCAGTAGGTGTTGCCTTTGTGTTCTCTAGGTGTGGTCTGTCTGCAGGCCCCCCACCCCCTCTGCCGGTGCCTAGGGTGGTTGGGTATGAGCATTGCCAGCGCCGGCCCACTGTGGCTTTTGCTGTGATTTCTGCCTCTCCTCTGTGGGAGGGGCTGTTACTGAAGCCACAATACTTAGCACCAAGGGTAGAGGTGAGCACCTTTGCTCAGCTGCGGACCCAGCCTATTTCCGGACTTCCGCCCAGAACCAGCAGTCGGAGCCTGCTCGCTACAGTTCCGCGGGTTAGGCGGGACTTTTGACGTGCTCTCAGCTGTAAGCTTTTGCCCATCCGGAGCTTTAGCCCCGCCCTTGAGGCCAGGGCCCTTTGCGCAGGGTCGGAAACCAAGGTTTATTGGGGCGGGCGTGTTTGCTGGCTTCCGCTCAGCTGCGTACTTCAGCTCGTCCCGGACTCTACCCCGCCCCCACGTACGGAGCCCACTGGCGCACGTATACTGGCCAACTGCGGCTTCTCCGGCCCGGGAGGTGGGGTGGGGGTGGGGGGCTGGTAGCGTCAGCTCAGCCGCGAGCCCCTCCCCGTCCCTGGTCCTAGCCCGGTCCCCGCGGTTAGCGCCGGCTTGCTCAGGGCCTGCCTGTTCCTGGCCTCCCGCTTTGTTCCCGTAAGTGGGATTAAAGGCGGGCCCGCAGCTTCCGGACCGCTTTCGTGCGTCCCCTCAGACCTTCTGGGCTAGACCTATCTCCCACCGGCTTGGCCTCCGCCCACGCCGACAGAACCGCCTTTCAGTGTTCTGTCGCCCCAACCCCTTAATCAGCCCTCAGCAGAGTAGGAAGGGACCTAATACTCCACACTGTAGGTCTGGGAGCTCCCTGACTTGTTTCACAGCTCAAAACTGTCCAAACGCCTCTTCTAGGCTCTGGGACTGCAGACTGGGGCTTGGTTCCTGGGACCCAGGTCCCTCCCTCTCTGCCAAACTTTCCTCCCGCCCCGCGGGTCTCTCTGGGCTGCCGTTTGCTCCGGGGAGCTGGGCAGCCCTCTTCGCGTTTTCGCTATTCCTTCCAGTCCCTTCTGGATTCTTCAGGATTACCTAATATTTTTCCAGGATAGTGTCTCCAAGAGCCTCTAGCTCTGCTCCACTGCATAGATCAGTGATGGGCAATCTTTTGAGCTTGGTGTGTCAAAATTTGCCAAAAAACCAAGCATAACTCGGGTGGTGTGTCACTTCGAGAAAAACAGCCTAACCGGAAGTCCCAGAACTAGACGCTCTGTGCCGGAGTTCTGTTGTTTTGGCCTACAGACCTCCGCCACAGAGTGTCTACACTACAGCAAATGTTTTATCCTAGGCTACTGCACCCGGCCATGCAGGAGCCGAGGATGAAACGTCCTTCTCTGCATGCGGCCCCATACTTCTCTGGTATGCGACTGCATGTGGCCACGTGTCATCAAAAATGGCTATGCGTGTCAATGCTGACACGTGTGTCATAGTTTTGCCATCACGGGCATATAGCTAACCTGAGCTCTCTAGAGGATACAGTTCTCTCCATTACCATGATTAGTTTCCATCCCAAGTATCAACTTGTGTTGGCAACAGGATTCCTACTGCTGTACCAGTACTCTCTAGGTTAGTTTAAGAGGGCCCTGCTCTTCTTTTTAACATCTTAGAATTCTACTCATTTTTTACAGCACAAGTTCAGTGGCATTCCTCCCAGGAGAACACCATCTAGACTGGCTTCTCATTGGCCACTAGTTATGGTTTTTCTCAAAGGCTATAGTCACATTCAGCCATTCCATATGAAGCTGCTTCCTGCTTAGCTATGTAATGCTGCCTTGCTTGATCACAGGGCACTTTTTTTTTTTGCCAGCCCCTGCCTGTCTCCATGTTTCAGAAGTATATAGTCTCCACAATTTAGGAAGACTCTTGAAGTAGATTCCTTGAGGTCCAGGTCTAAGAAAACAACTCTAAGAAAGAGGATTGAGTTTTCCTCTTTCCACTTTGGTCCTACTCTCTCCAAATCTCACTGTCTGTCTCTCCAGTGTGATTGACAGTGGGAATCATATTCCATCCTCTACTCACAGAGTTGTGATTTGAACCTTACTCTCCCAAAACATAGTCATACTCCAGAAAGCTGTAGTCCTACATTAATAAACTTCCTCCTTACATCTTCTCTCTCTAAATTACAAAAACAGGGTTTTTTAAATGTAGATATTTCTTAGCTTCTATGAATTTCATTTTTACATAATGCTGTGTGTTAAATTTCTAGGTTGAGCTTTGTCAAGACTAGTACAGTTTCTATTCAAAGCTCTTCTGCCATCTAAATGTTCTCAGGCTCTGCGTACCTATGAGCAAACAGTGTGAGGAAACATATACCAGAGCAAGAAAAGGTTGGCAAGCACTATTTCTTCAATTGAAAGATTGTGTTCAGAGATGCAATTCTTGCCTATTATATAATCATCTCTTTCAGGCCAGCGTAGTGCCTCAAAGCCCCAGCTTCTCAGACTTTCCATTGTACAGTGTGTTCTTTGTTTTTTATTTGTATAACTCAGTGGTCTACACTTGTGTCATTCTCTGAACAAAAGCATGATCAGCAATAAGGGTACATTCTGCTCATACCATTTCATTCCTACACTGTACAAGCTTTGAGCTTAGTGTTGTTTTCCACCTTGAAATTCTGGGGTTTTTTGTGTTTTTTTTTACAGGGACAGAGAAAGAGTTAGAGACAGGGATAGATAGGGACAGACAGACAGGAACAGAGAGAGATGAGAAGCATCAATCATCAGTTATTCGTTGCAACACCTTAGTTGTTCATTGATTGCTTTCTCATATGTGCCTTGACTGCAGGCCTTCAGCAGACCAAGCAACCCCTTGCTTGAGCCACCAACCTTGGGTCCAAGCTGGTAAGCTTTTTGCTCAAGCCAGATGAGCTCGCTGGCGACCTCAGGGTCTCCAACCTGGGTCCTCCGCATCCCAGTTTGACACTCTATCCACTGCTCCACTGCCTGGTCAGGCAAATTCTGGGTTTTAATACCTCTTTGTGCAGAAGGGATTATAGAAAATTAAATAGAAGGTCCTATTTTCAGGACATGTGCTGGAAATAAGACCTTCCATTGTCTTATTTTATTTTTCTCTCTTCTCCTTTACACTTAAAACTAAAATATTTGCCAAAACGAATACCTAATCTCCACTTTGGCCCAGCTAGTATTCTCTCATATAAGAATTAATAGATTCACAAAGTCCTTCAAAATTATGGCTAATGAGGCCTATAGGAATATGCAAATTGCCTTAGTGGGCATAGGGTACATTTACTACATATTTTAAATTACTGACCTAATACTGAGAAACTTTATTGTATCGTATTTAATGATGTATGTCATCACATCTTTAACAAATGATGAGAAATTTTATTTTTCCTAATTTCTTAGTTCTTTTCATTTAAATATCTTCTCTAGTATATTGTTAATAAAGGAAAAATTGTATTAAATTATGGTTCATTGGCTAAAAGGGGCTCCATATTATTTGCTTTATTTACTGTTGTATAGTGATTGCATTCTCCTCTGATTCAGAATTTTATTTGTAATTCAGTAGTATTATAATCAGATTTCCTCTGAGAAAGCTAATGGTGCTAGAAAATAAAAGTTTAACAGGCCTCAATGAGGAGAAATTCATCAGTTTCTTCATACTAAATGTTCTTTAGCAAAAGGTCAGCAAACTCATCTGAATTCTTATAAAAGAAGACTGGGTAAAAACAAGAAGAAAGTAAGAACAAAAATGAGAATCAAAATTACTCATAATTATATCTCTATACAGTAATAATAACTTTATTACTATGTTACATATGCGGCTTGACATTCTAAATGAGCTGGATGAAATTAATGCCAATAAAACTATAATGACAATTACTGGCAATTGTATAAAATAAAAGGTCTTCCAGCTTTTTTTTACAATATTGAAAATCATAAATGAATAGTACATTAGAGTACTATCACATGGCAATTTTTCCTTCCTTGTTTAACTTTAAATCCTAAGTAGGCCTATTTGGCTAATAAATAGCAAGAAAAATGAAGCCAGGAACTAGCCAAAGCCACAGATGATTTAAGTTTCTTCTTTTAAAAAACAAAAACATTTTTACTGATTCTGTGTTCTATGTTTTTATTTCAGGTCAAATAATTGAATGACAATAAAATTCTCAGTCCTGATTTAGAAAAAAGTTCAATAACGCAGTTGTATATAGTGTTTTAGTTCCTTGATTGAGCAAGGGTGGCATCTTTATGAAGTGTAGAATATCATCTAAATGTTGCTGTATTTTTCCAAAGCTAGACAAGTATGCCTATTACTAAATTTTGACTAGGAGATTGATTACTTGGTGCATTTTTACAAGAATCCTGTAATTCAGTCTGACTGGTGTCCTTCTAAGAAGAGGAAATTTGGACACACAGAGACACCAGGGTTGTGTGTACACAGAGAAAAGAGCATGTGAGGACACAGTGAGGAGGCAGCCATGTGAGAGCCCACGAGAGAGGTCTCAGGAGAAAGCAACCTACTGATACCTTAATTTTGGACTTCCAACCCCCAGAACTGTGACAAAATAAATATCTGTTGTTTAAGTCACATAGCCTGTGGTATTCTGTTATGGAAATCTGAACAAGCTAATACCACCCAGGAGCAAATTAAACACTCAGATATATTTATTAGTACATTTGCAAGTGGAGGATATTAAAGGAATGGAAAAAAAAGTCTTCCTTTTCTTTTCTGTTTTTCTCTTTTAACTCTTCCTGTTATCTTTGGAAATTCATTGTGAGAACAGACCTCAAATCAGTTGCCTGAAAGGCCAAACATGTCTTGCATAAAACAACATAAGCCATCCTGTGGCTTGTCCCCTCTTTGTCTTTAGAGTACTATCATCTCTTTCTCATCCCCTCTCATCCCCATCATCTCTGCCATGTCCTCCTCCCTGCAGAGATTGAATTTAATTCAGAGGATGTCACAACTCTGATTCCTCATGACTGTTTGGGGGTGGAAACAAGTGATCAGAAAAAGGGCTGCTGAAAACAACAGGTTTTTAGAAATGAAGAAAATGTTTGAATGCAGAGGTAGATTTATTATGCTTGATTGAACCTTTGCCTTTTCTTGCTATAGTCAGTTCATGATGTGCTAGGGAAAAGAGAACTGCTATTGATGGTTTAATGCATCTGATGAAAAGGTGCTTGCATTATTTAAGGAGGGTTTTTGTTTTCCCAGTAACTCTACTGGGGATATGTCTGATGTTAAAAAGTATGAGGATTGGTCACTTTTCTCATTTTTCTTTCTTGCTTGTGTAAATGCACAGTAAATTCCTTTGACAGTCAAAGGCACAGACAAATGTTATTGGAAATCTCTGACCTGTCTTAGGGAGGAGTAACACTTTTAACAGTGAACTCACTAGGGGACACTTTGTTATGATGTTACGACTCTTTACTCTTTACAAATGTCAGCAACATTCATCTTTTAAGAGTTTCACTGCTCTAAACCTTTATTTCTTGCCACTTGTTCATTCATTCAATATATACTCCACTGTGTCCAGGGACTGATGTTTATTTTTAGCTCAAGCTGGTTCTTGTGTTTTTAATAGACTGTATTCATTGTTGAATAATTTGATTTCTTCTTCACCTTAACATTTCTGTGGTTATGAGCAAGTTACTTACCCTGTCTGTGCCTCAGTTTCCTGAAAACTCTAAACTTGGATTAATAAGAGCTTTTACCTTGTAGAGCTGTGTGAGGATTGACTGAGTTAAGAAGTTAAATGCTTGGGATCCTGTCTGGCTAAGAGTAGGTGCCGTATAACTGTTAGCGCTAAATTAAATACATGGGTAAAAGTTATAGAGTTATGTGGTTATCTGGAGTGATAGCTGCCATCATAACAACCTAATTAGATGGGTCTGCAAGTAAGAGGATTCTAGTTATGTGTCCAATTCATGTCAGCCAGTCTGGGTCATTTTAGGTGGTCAATGGTTAATTTTCCTTTTTTTGCTTTAGATGAGTAGACAAAACTAGACAAAAACAGAATAGACAGAGCTCTCTTCTAGATATGTATATGGGGAATTGGGACAATTTTTAAAAAGAGTGTGGCTGATTTGCTGATATGCTGCATCACGTAACACCTGTGAGTATTCACTGGGCAGATATTGCCCGTCTTGAGTGTTCTCTTTTGTCTTTGAGGCTAACTGTAAAGTTAACTTTTTCTTATGTAGGAACAGTGAGGGCTCTTAGTTTATGACATCAGGCTGAGTACATGCTTTTATCCTTTCTTATTTTTAAGGATTTATTAATATAACATTGAAGGAGTGAGAATGGCATCATTACACACAAGTGAAGGGAAAGAATAGGAGGCTACTAGTAGACAATGGAATCCCCTAGATTTCTAGAAGATATAAAATGGAAGATGGTTAGCTAATCAGAGCAGTGGAGGCTATATAGGTTTGACCTTAAGAACCCCAGCAAGTCTGTAACCTGAGAATTTATAAGAAGAAGAGGTTAGGCATGAGAAATGCAGCTAAAAATAGGAACCATTAATAGTAAATTAGTCACTTGCTCTTCCTATAGTGGGATTTTCCGGTTGACAAGGCTCACCCATGAACATAGAGGCTCCATTATTATTATAAATGAAGAGCAAAGAAGCACAAGATAGCTAAGGGAAGTCTTTCAAATTAGAGAAAGACCTATATAAACATGGGAAACCTGACCCCTAAAGGAAGCAGGTGATTCAGAGTTCAGAACTCATGGAAAATAAAAAGTCATAATGGTATCCTCAGAGAGGTTTGAGATATTATATCTACAAAACTGGAACAAAATGTTGTACAAGTGAATAATCATAGAATAAGAAAGAGCCCCCAAAAATATATTATTGATATACAAAATATAATAAGAGTTAGAAATGCTATTTAAAAACATCAGCAGGAATGTAGAACAAATAGAGAAGAGCCCGGAAATGAGAGAAAGATAAGATACATAGAAGTCTATCTGGAAGGTCTCTCCAGTGTTAGGAATCTCAGGAATTAGTGAGTGAAATATTTTAGGAGAATAAACCTTACATACTATAATAAAATTTTCCAGAGTTAAAAATTGTCACAAATTTTCACATTGAAAAAAGTGCTGAGCAGAGTGACAATGTCATTTTAAAATTTTACGATATCAAGGTTAATAGAGAGAATTAAACTTCAACCTAAGAAAAAGAAATCCAATTTTTCTCCAACTGCTCTTCAGCACACCGGATCCCAGAAGTCAATGGAACATTACTTTCAAATCTGAAAGAAAAGATTTTCAGCCAAGAATTCTCTATCCTGAGAAATATCAACCAAGAGGCCAGGATTAAAGTCATTTTCAGACATGTACTCTGAGGAAGTTATTTGACAATGCACAGCAGCAAGAAGAGGGTGAGGATTCAAAATAAGTTATGGGTTTTAAAAAAAGAATACATCTAAAGGAGCAGTAAGGAAAAATTTTAAGATGACATTTCTATAGCACACCCCAGACTAGCTTGGAGAAGAGCAGAGAGGATGTCAGGAGGGAGGGTCCTGAGAAAATGATGGATTTAGTATAATAAAGAGTACAATTAACAAGAAGAGTAATATTTGACAATATGACAAAAAATAGAGCATAAAAATTAAATTTAAAATTATATAAAAAAAAAACGTTACAAGAAAGCTATGGTTTACATATGAAACTAGCCTACATTAGATTAGGAGATTATTGGGCTTCAAGAAAATGGAAAGGTTTCAACCAACAGAGAGAATGAATAAATTAATTAGTGCTAAGGATAAGGTGAGAAAAGTGTATTTTCAACGGGAACAGAGTAGGAAAAACATACAGAAAAGCATCAAATAAATATGAACTAAACTAAAATGTTGGCTAATTTTGAGTAACCGTGGGGACTGTAAAAACAAAAAAGTACTTTTTTGAATATTTTCCTTCAAAAGTCATAGGGCATGACAGAGGAACCATAACACCAATTTCTATTAAAATTGTATTATTTATTTGTTTACTTGTTTATTTTTCTGCCTTACTAGAATGGAAGCACTATGTTGGTCTAGTTTACCACTCTATTCCCAGCATTTAGAAGAGTATCTGGCCCATAGTGAATACTTGGTAAATATATGCTGCTTGAATAAAGAAGTCAACAGTTTCCCCAAAGTTATAACAAAGTGCTCTTTGTAAGTGGTCAGCTTCTGGAGTCGACTTGTAGGCAAAACTTAATTCTAGTTACAGGACAGAATATAACTTTTGTGGATCTTGATACTGTTGATCTGGACACTATAAAAGTGATCATCCTCACATATTGCACTTACATAGTGTGCACTATGATCCTGACACTACTCTAAGTGTTCACATATATAAATACATGTACCCCTCACTATGAGCTACCTGCACTATTATTATTCCCATATTACAGATTTCTGTTAATAGCTGGGAGAAACTGATGATAACAGTTATGGAAAATCTAAAGTGTAGGGCAGGGACCTCTTCTTTTCATTATAGATACTGTGGGCCACTTGCTTTTTAAATTATGGGCATGTGTACTTTGGTCAATATTTTAAAATAAATGACCTAATGCAGTGTATGAAGAGAAGTGCTTTATAATTTAACACAGTTAGACCTTATGGCTTCTAGGGACCTGAGAGATAGCCTATATATATAGCATGTAAATTTTAAAACACTGATCAGTTATTCTGGATACAGGAATAAGTGAAAAAGAAAGTTTTATTATAGTGAGGATTTTCCACTAATGAAGATAAGATTCTTAATTAAAATTTATTTAAATGGTGAAGTCTCAGTCTTGTTTCAGAAAGCTGAAAAAAACTTGAGTATCATAAACAGCCTAATAATGAATTAATCTTAATTTCTTAAGGTAAAATCATGACATTTTAATTTTTTAAAATGATTTTACTTATTGATTTTAGAGAGAGGTGAGAGAGAGAAGGGGGGAACAGGAAGCATCAACTCATAGTCGCTTCTTGTATCTGCCTTTGCGAGGCAAGCCCGAGGCTTTGAATCCGCAAGCTCAGCATTCCAGTTACCGACAGCACCACCACAGGTCAGGCAAGCATTTTAATTTTTTATTTATAGGAAACAAATGGGTTTGTACATAATGACATTTTATACACGCTTTCTGTGTTCAGTATGATACCTAAATGATAGTGTTTCTTATGTAGGAATATATATAGTAGAGTTCACCATTTTATGGACAATAAAAGGATTTGAACGGATCAGTGTATAATTATATGGTATATAGAACAGATATTGTTACTATGCTATTTCTGTTTGTGCCCTCTCTTGGGATAGAGATATGAGACCAAGTGTTTCATCTGGTAGTTTCTTGTAAATAGGCTAAATGAATGGCATTTGCTAAAAAAACATTTTTAAAGATTTTTTTCCCTCAGTCACAAATTGCACTTGAAGCTCATAAACATATTCTTTCAAGATCAGAAAATTTAAAGCATTCTATATTCTGTTTAAATAAAATGTAATCTAAATGTAAGTAGAAGTTATAAAAAAAGGGGGGGTGAACATCAGATCTAGTGATTGACCTCTGTATATTTAGGGGTCAGTTGTAGAGTCAGGAATAAATTACCCTGTATTAGAGATGCTGGATGCTGCAATAGATTGTGGAAATTGGAAAGAAATAGGTAAAAATAATAGGTCAAACCTATTACATTTCCTTTCTTTCGCATAATTTTATTCTGAAAAGCATTGAACCAGATATCACCCAGTATTTACTGAATAAGAAAACACAAAAGCTATTACGTTTTTTATGTCAGTTGGGCATAAAGTATGTCAGAGGGATGCTTGCCATCAGGGTTTGTAACCAGCATCTATGACAACCAACCAGTTTTGTTCATTTGTATTTAACACTTAGGTTTAAAAAAATAGTTTGAAATTTTATGGATTATATTTTGCTGAATCTAAAATGCCTTCTATAATAGCAACTAAATCCATTATTATCAAAACATTACTTAGTAAGGACTTAAACCCTGTGAGAGTGCACAGCATTATATATTTTTCTTTATAACATTTTAGTAGAAATAATAACTTAAAGAATTATAATATTAATTTTAAAAATGAAATTATTTTATTTGTGAAATTCATAAAAGTTGGCTATCAATCATAATATTTATACTTCTTATAAAAAATAATGAGTTACAATGTGAGCTAATTATTTTTTATGTCTAAGATTTCTTTTTAGACCAACAAAAGAGGGTTAAATTTAATCAGCAACATCTTACTATGAATATTGACAGTAATACCTTCAAATATATATATAATGAAAGAATTCTCTGTGTGAGAATAGTGATGCAGGATTAACAGTGGGAGCATTTTTCTCTTCTCATTATGATAAGGGAACATGATTGACAAGATCTGTGACCTCCATCTTAAAAAGCAAGACTTGGTACTCTGTGCACTAGGCTTTATCATTCTTATTCCAGAGTTTCTCTTTTCCTACATTCACACCCAGGTCTGGTAGTGGAAAAGAGTAAATATGCTGATGGGTCCAGGAGAGCTGTGTGGGTAAAATTCATTCCTTGACAGTTGAATGCTCTTGATGAATTCTTATATGTGGAGACAGCCAATGCTTGCAAGTACATTCAGCCCCACCAGAACATGCTACAGACATGGAAAGGAAACTGAGCTCTAGAAAGGCAAACACCTTGCCTTTCAATTGTGGTCCTTTGCCTGCATTCCTTAGTTAATAAGATTCACCTTGATCTTATTGTCTAGCCCGAAACCTGGAAGTCCTTTCATTTATGCACCTCTTTTTCTAGGTGTTCCCTAAGTAATCTTTTCTTCTACCTCTAAATCTCCAAGTTGTCCATCTTTTAACTATAGCCCTCAATATCCAGACTATGTAGTAAACCTTACCAGGTCTCCTTGCGATAATCTGGTAAACTTGCATTTCTTTCTTCACATTTCATACTCCATACTCCATTCTGGGCTTCCCTAGTTCCCAGCTAAGGACACTCAGGAAAGCATTAACTTCTACTTTAGTCCTATTCAACAAATTTACCAGCTGAAGGGTTTCTGGAGGCAAAGATCACTGACATAGCAGGGTCAGCAGCTTTCCTACATTCTCCCCATTTATGACTATCCCAAACCAGCTCTTCTTCCACCCCTTCTGCCTCCCAATTCTTTCCTTTTGTGTCTCAATTGCCAGCTACCAGAAGGCCTACCCTTGTATATTTCTATCTCCACAATGTTTTCTTATTTCCATCTTATTATAGCCTGAGGGGTTGGTGCTCTTCTTTGGGAATATGCAATTGAATTTTACCACTGTAGAGGCTCTTCATCTAATTGTCCATGGTACAGTTCCATTGGTTGAAGCAGAAACTATTACTCTTCTCACATCTTTTTCTCTTTAGCTCTGGCCTAAGAACTTGAGGATCATATCACTTATTTTCTCTTTTGACATAATGCTTCTGGTTACCTTTAAAAAATCAGTCCATTAAACTTACATCTATAGTCTTAAACTCTATGTTTTTTATGTAGACCCACTTAATCTATACTTTTAAGTAGTCAACCATTGTCAGCTTCCCCATATATGTCACCAAAATATTTGTTTTCAATGCAAATACAATTGTATTTTCTTCTTGCTAAAATTTCTTCTATAGTTTTTAAATCATCTACACTAAAGACCAAAGACCAAAATAGTTAGAATGGCATGCAATGCTTGACTCAGTTTTCTTTTGGCTTAACTTTCAGTCCTTATTTCTCACTATGCTCCTCAATACAGCTTTCTTCTGGATATTTCCAATGTTTACTGTAATGCATAGTACCTAAGAAATACAAAAAATAAATTCTTATTCATCCTAAACCACTTGTGCTTCTAATAAAGCATTTCCCTCCATCCTTTATTTATTTATTTTTTTGTGCCTATGTCTTTTTCCTCTATCTAATACTCTTGTGATTTCATATCCTCCCCAATACTTGACTTTCTAGACTCAATTCTAGAGGGCCTCCCTGGGGGAACCTTCCTACCAGCTCATAAACTTTCCCCAACAGAGTGTCCTTTCTTTTTATTTCTCTAACTTAATTACCTGGCTCCATAGACTATGAAAATATTAACTTTGTTCATCTTTATATGTCATGCCACTCACATTAACAGACATTAAATGAGCATAATTGTTGGACATAAATAATCTTATGTCTAGGCCCTGACCAGTTGACTCAGTAGTAGAGCATTGGCCCCATATGTGGATGTCCTGGATTCCATTCCCAGTCTGAGCACACAGAAAAAGTGACCATCTGCTTCTCTACCCCTCCTCTCCCTCTTTCTCTCTTTTGCTCTCTCTTTCCCTCCCACAACCATGGCTTGATTGGTTCAAGTTCATGGGCCTGGGTGCCAAGGATGGATCTATAGAGCCTCAGATTCAGGTGCTAATAATAGCTCAGTTGCAAGCATGGCCCAGATGGGCAGAGCATCTGCCCCAGATGGCAGTTGCCAGGTGGATTCTGGTTAGGGCACATGCAAGAGTCTGTCCCTCTATCTGCCCTCCTCTCACTTGGAAATGAAAGAAACAAATAATAATCTTATGTCTTTTTTTTCCCCTACACATTGGATGAATGGGTATAGTCAGGAAGTCTTTAGAATGGTCATACTGAGTATGAGCTATTGTTGATGGAAGATCCTCTCTTCCCTTTCACCACAGGAAGACACTGCTAATGCTCATTATGACATCTACCAGGTCAGGCTGGGAGAAATAAAAATTATGTCTCTGCTACTACTTTGTATGAATCTACTTCTTTTAGTATTTCTATAAGAAAAAATGCTTCTTGTGACTCAGTCTTTTGTCTCACTCAATTCCATTTTCTGGACAGTGGCTTCATTGTTACCAAATAATACTACTAAACAGAACTCTTCAAGATGGGCTCATGTTAAATCAGAAATAATAAATAAATAAATAAATAAATAAATATATTTGAGATCATATTCTCATATGTGTGTGTGTGTGTGTGTGTGTGTGTGTGTGTGTGTGTGTGTATTCATTTATCTATTCAGCTATATACCTATATTTAAATCTTCGGAAAAATGTACCAATCTAGATCTTCTTTATTAGAGAGAATGCAGTTTGTAGGCTTTCTGACTGTTTATCACAGAAGACCTACCTCTTAGAAACATGTCCAAAGATATTGGACAACATTGGGTGCTTCTGTTGCCCTTCTCTTATATAAAAGGAGTCCACAAAATTTGAAGTTAGAATTTCTATACATATAAAAGGTGTTATGCATTACTTTATATTGCTTATAAAACAATCTAACTGGACTTATGAAAACTATAGATCAAGTACAGATCTAGATTTCAAAAAACACATTACAGAGTAGGTAAGAGGGTAATTTTTATTCCTGTCCTTTCCCCATGTTTGTACTTTCTGCTCCCAAAGACCCTACTAGTGTTTCCACTTAGTGTGTGCCTTGTTCTGACCTCAAACAAATGTTTTGCTCAGAGGCAGTTCAGTGAATCTGGAAACTTGCTCTCTGAAAGGTAGTTCTAATAAATTTGAGTTGGCTTACAAAATCATTATTGGGTGCGGGGTATTTGATTGATTTTTTTTATCAGTTTTATGAGCCTTTTGATGAATTGTTACTTTCTTGTTTTCCCACTGGTATTTGCCACAGGAACTTCTACAATTTGTTTTGAGACTTATTTAAAAATTTCTTTGTTCATCTCAATAGAACATTGATGTTTGTGAAGTATCACAACATAGTTGACTTTTATAGAATCATTGTAAGATCTGCTTATTTTTAGATGAAGATGTCTTTAAACATTTTGTGTTGAATAGAGACACCTGCTTGCCTGCCTTTATGCTTTTTTTTTTTTTCTGACTGGATTGGAATGCTATTCAGTATTCTTTCCATACCCTGGAGACTGGCATCTCTCTTTCATTCTTCAGTACAAATATTTACCAGCCCCTAAGAAGTTGAGACAATTGTATTGAACATACAAATGGCCCAGGAGATTTCTGGCTAACTTGTCTTTAGAAACTGTGCCTATGATTAATAAGAAATTATGCTGTAGCAATATTTTCTCTGTGGACAGAAAGGCAGTGACTGTCCTTGCTCATTATGAAATAGCTGTGGCCAAAAGTACAGTTACAGCTGTCATAGAGGATTTGGCATTTTTGCTAAAGAGGTGAAATTATGTTATTGGCACAAGAGTCTGAGCGGGTATTAAGTATGTAGGTGGATAGACAAACACTCGGCTGGAAGCTCATCAAGTCATAAAGAGGGTGCCTTAAACCCCCCAGGTGAAGGTGCTAGTTGGAACCAGCAGCCAGTTTTTGCCATGTCAAAAGGCCAACCAATAAGATGGAAGCAGATTTAGTGTCCAATGACTGCAGCTATACTTATTTTATTTCTGGCTGGTTTTTTTTTTTTTTTTTTAGTTTTATAGAACATTATTTCCTCTAACATTAAAAATCACCTTGTGATAAGAGGAACAAGAGAAGGGATAGATGGTAGTCACATTACTCATTTTTTCCACAACTTAAAAGGAATAAATTTGATGATGTTGACATAGTAAAGATAATTTCTCCTTTAAAAAAGTGAAAAATGCTTTTATTTTGAATTTTCAATATAAGTAATGATGGTTTTGTACCTCTTTGTATTTTAGTTTTGCTTTAAAGGGCAACACATATAGTCATATTATCCAACCCCAATTGTTTGTATCAGATCTAGAAAATGTAAAAATGCCTTATCTTTGCTTTCTAAGTAATGCTATTGTTTTTTTCTTTCTTTCTTTTCTTTTTCTTTTTCTTTCTTTCTTTTTTTTTTTTTTTTTTGAGAGAGAGACAGACAGGAAAGGAGAGAGATGAGAAGCATTGATTCATTGTGGCACATTAGTTGTTTGTTTATTGCTTTCTTCTATGTGCCTTGACAAGGGGGCTCCACCTGAGCCAGTAACCCGTTGCTCAAGCCAGTGACCTTGGGCTCAAATCAGCAAGTTAATGCTTCAAGCCAGTGACCTTTGGGCTCAAGTCAGCGACCATAGGGTCATGTCTGTGATCCCATGACTCAAGCTGGCAACCTGGGGTTCAAGCTGGTGAGTCTATGCTTAAGTGGATGAGCCTGCACTTAAGCCAGCGACCTTGGGGTTTTAAATCTGGATCCTTAGCATCCCAGGCTGACACTCTATCCACTGTTCCACTGCCTGGTCAGGCAAGTAACACTATTGGTTTAATTCAGATGCTGCACTTGGAAATTTTAGTTAAAAATTAAAGTTTAACCTCTGTGCTCAGCTTTATTAGTAGTGATTAGCTAACACAGATGCATTGATAATTTCTGTATATCTACAAATGATTCTAAGAAGTTCATCTTGTGCTGAGTTGATTGTTTTTATACAGTTTTGTCCTTCTAGGACATTTTCAAACACTGATCAAGTAGCCACCTTTGGGACATGACACTGGCTGACTGCACTCTGCAAATTAACATTGTATATACAGTTCTGGAAGACTGTATAAGTTGAAAAGACTGAAATTTGTGTGATGATGACAAGTTAGGACTAAATTTAAAGAAAAGCAAATTTATACAAGGCTGGCTTTTATTTTTCTTTTAGATACTATAAATTTCTAAATGAATTTCTGACATTTTAAAATGTTTTGACAGCCTTTCATTTGTATAAAGCTTTATGTGTAGCAGCCTCATTGACTTGTTTTTGTTTAGCCTGGTTTTAGTGTGATTTTTTATTTAAACCTGTTAAATTGGTGAAAAATAATTTGACATTAAAAAAAACTCTAGCTGGCACAAGAAAACTCTGAATCTAGCCAGGGATTTTTCTATGGGCTAATTTGTGCATTGCAATGAGCATAAAATTTGCATCTAGTTTTATTTTTTTTGTCTCTTTACTGGTATTTGTGTAATGCAAAACTAAATGTTGCAGAGTGTTAATTAACCAAGGAGAACCATAATCATCAGCAGAATCTCTATAGTGAACCTATGAAATTCAAACAGGCTCAGAACTGGAGGGTAAATAGCCACCTTTTGGAACAATATCAAATGAGTTTGTGCTCCAACCAAATGATACAGCTAAGCAGTAGAAACACAAGTGTTGAGGGAGGCATTTTTGCATACTCCAGGGAATTATAAAGGTTTTCCTTTCTCATTTTAAAAGATTGCCATAAAAAGTGAATGACAGAAAAATCATTGAGATTTATATTAACGTTTTGTGGGCAGACTAGACATTAATATGGGATAATAACAAATCTGATTTTTAATGTCATTACAGTTTTCTTTTAAAAATTATTTTTTTGTGTGTGACAGAGACAGAAAGAAAGACAGCTAGGGCAAACAGACAGGAAGGGAGAGAGATGAGAAGCATCAGTTCTTCATTGCGGTACCTTAGTTGTTAATTGATTGCTTTCTCATATGTGCCTTGACCGGGGGTTAGGGGGAGGCTACAGCAGACCGAGTAACCTTGGGTTCAAGCTGGTGAGCCTGTGCTCAAGCCAGTGACATCAGGGTTTTGATCCTGGTCCTCTGCGTCACAGTCAGGCATTCTATCCACTGTACCACCACCTGGTCAGGCTTCAAAATGACTTTTAAGAAGATTATCTTAGTTTCTGAATATCTAAATTTTATTTGAATTACCAACTGTTCTAATCCTATCAGGAAAAAAGAAAGGAATCTTGTGTTTTAAAATAATATACATATTTCTAATGCATAATAGAAAAAATTGTTAGACTATTTGGGGCAATATGGATGTTCTTCAAATCTTGGAGAAATTCCTTTTTACCTGGCTATTTATTCTTCCTTTAGCACCAGACCTACCTATACCGGGATAAAACATACAGGGGATCCTCAGGTTATGACAGCCTCAATATACAATGTTTCAAGTTGACGACTCTCACTCCCATAAAAACTTTAAAAAATTGAGACATGAATGTTTGGCTTATACCGTTAGTGTCATACTTATGGACTAGGACTACGTTGGCAAACTAGTTTGGTTGTGCACAGCAGAATACATAGTAACGTAGCATATGAGTGAGGGAGTTGGCATCTATGCCATTTTGGACTGTTAAAAGCGCAAGTGTTTAGTTTGTGTTAAACAAGGGTGTGTTTTGACTTACACCAAATTTCAGGGTATGTCACTATCATAGGAACAGAACTGTGTTGTAACCCAAGAACCCCTTGTACAGAGGCAGATTAAGGTCAGTTGAAGCATCAGGCACAGAAGAAAATATTGGGTCCCTTAATAAAAAAGAGAGAGAAACGGAAAATAACAATACATGTTAACCATACTTTTAAATAAATAAAAAATATTATGTATTATTGTTAAAATTGCACATATGAAAACAAACTTGGTGTCATTAGAAAAAAGTGTAAAGTTGGGGTTTTGTGGGGCCCTTCAGAAGTCGGGGCCCATGGTGTGCCCAGTGCGCCCACCCTTGAATCTGCCTCTGCCCCTGTATTCCTATTTTTTCCACTAGGGCAGTTGGAAGATTCTTAACAACTTCCTATCCTGCTATCTTGGAGGACAATCTTATCATCCAGGGTTAAGACTAGTCTTCTAGGAGCAAGTTTTTTCTCAATTTATAAGCTAAAATGTAAGTCAGCTACAGTTTCAGGGATGCTGGCAAAAGATGTAAGAGCCTTGGGTCAGAGACAAAGGACTTCAGTACTCATAGCATAAGTGACACGACATTTATAGTCACTTTGGTTCCCTTTCTTCCCTATTCTCTTGCACCCTTTTCCAGTACCCACTTACCCTGCTCCAATTTTCATGGAGATAAGGAGGGTTGGCCCAGGTAGATGATGTGCACACAGTGAATTTGTAGCACAGCTGAGGACCCCTAAGTATACGAATATTTTTTGATGGACTACATGTAAGCCTGACCAACTTTTGCCCTGGAGAGAAACACCGACTTTATCTTCAGGGGCTGTTTACTATACAAACACGCTTGAAAAGGTAGGCTGGAACAGAAGCTGATACAAAATGTATAGGAACACCTCGGAGAATTATCTCTCAACAATGCCAACTGAAAATGCCTTAATCCTTTCTCCATAAATAGTGTCTCTTATTTTTTTTTAATTTCATTTATTGGGGTATAATTTTTAGGTGTGCAACTCTATAAAACATTCTGCACACTGCATTATGTACCCACCCTCCCAAGGAGTAGTCTGGACAACTTAAATATTTCTCGGACAACTTTTGTTGGCTATTGTTAAGAGTCAGCCTTGATCAAAACATTGATATAGGAAAAAGTGCTTTAAGGGTAACTATGCTTACCTTTTTGGGTCTCCTCCCCTTAATTTTATATTTCATATCTTTCCCTGGGTATTATTGGAAGGAATTATACATATAAAAATCTTTTAGAGAAAATTGGTAGAAAAGGGGAAGACTCTCTCCCTTATTCTCAATGCTACTTTTCACCCCCTTGCTAGCTCACCCTTAACATTTTGAGCATAGTTTTCACCACCTTATTAGTGTTGGCTCTTTGGGCAGTAGATGCTGTCAAGAGTTATGTGTTACACTAGGTGCTTTCATGAGACCTATGGATCAAGGGCCTAGAGATTAGGGTGTGTGTTGGAAACTAAATGTGCCTTAGCTCTGAGCTATTACAGAAATCATAGTGGGGTCTCTGGTGATGCAGAGTGGAAGTGTCCACTCACTGGCCACAAGGAACTAGGATTTGAGACATTTGCCTCTTCAACGAGTGTTTGAGAACTACTATATTTGAAAACAGACATTGATCTTTGGAATAATTTAATAAAAAGTGTAGTCCTACGAAAATTTGATTTTGCTGTGTAAACTTAACATTAATTTTAGTCATTTATGTGAATGACTTATCATTTATCTCTAATTACCATGCAGCACAATGATTATTCATAATACTAATGTGTCAGATCAATGTTTGCAAGTTGCATTGATTATAATACTAAAATGTGCTCGTGTATGATGCTCCCTCTTTATTTGGCTGGGCGTCTACTAAAGCTTCAGGGCTTTCTGATTACAACTGAAAATACTTAGGGCTTTTTTAAAATTAGATGAAACAACTGGTTTGCATCTGAAAAGATCTTTAACTGTAGCCAGTTTGACTGTGGGTCACAATGGACAGTAGAATCCTCATATCTTGAGTATAATGGTTGGGAACAACAGAAGTACTGGCATTTTAAGACTTTGAATCTAGTAGCTAATTATCTAGTTTGGCTCTAATTGGTTTTATTTCTGACACTTCTGTTATTACTGAGAAATGATATTATTGAACCCTAAAAAAGATGTCTGCCTTCATGCCAGCCAAGGAGAGGAGTATACAGTATCTTTGATATGCTGAAATAAATCGGAATGACTGTGTGGGGGAGGATGCATGATGTAATTTTCTCCTTTTTCTGCTTTTTGAGTCAGGACACTGCTTTGTTCTCTACATTTTTGTTTGTCAATTTGACCGCTGATTTTACCAAGACCGCTTTGCTTTAAAATTCATTTGGCGTGGAGTTAGAATGAAGTAAACTAACCAAGGAATCTTAACAGGGTAAGAGGATCCCCAATAAGTATTAGCTCCATAAAATCATGTTTTCAGCACACTCAGGAATGATCGAGCATCAGTCAGCCTATCATATCTTTATTGAGTATCTACTATGTAGGCAACACATTTACTTCTCCAGCACTTTACAATGAAATAAGTTTAAAAGAAATTAGGTGTTTAGGGCTTGAACTTGAATAATTGATTATTTTTAGTACTTTCAGTTGAGTTTTGAAATAAAATTTTAGTGGTTAGGCCACTTAGAATTGTCTTTATTATAAACCAACTTGAACATGGTTGGATTTTATGTTAGTTTAAAACTCTTTAATGCTGGTTTTTATAGTGGAAACAGATAGCCTGTATCCTATTAATAACCAGGCCAGTGGAATTACTATAGATAAATATCTTTTAAAACCTGATGGCTAAACCTAGGCCTCTTGAGTTAAATACAGTCTCTGAGTTGTTCCTGGCAGGGTGATGAAGCTGTGCTATCTTTTGAGGGAGAGTCAACTTCTCTGAGTACCTTTTTTATGTGTATGTTTAGTTGGAATTTGAGACTTCAATGGAATTATAAAAACTCAGCTCTTTTAGGTCAAGTTTTAGAAAGAATAAATTTACTTTGTTTTAGTGACTGTGTAATCAGTGTTTTGATCCTTTTTCATAATTACTGTTATATAAAACTGAAGAAGACTAGACTGATCTAATTGTACAATCAGCATTTTGACCCTTGCTATGAATCATTTCTGCTGTGTAAAAATGACGACGAGTAGATTAATCAGAATATGCATTATCCATTTGTAAACAGTTTTCAGATGAGGCAGTCACCCACTATATTAAGCTTTGAATGTCTAACAGCCCTCTACCCCAATCACATAAATTATTGACATGTAAATGAATTTGCCTAAGTGATAAGCAAGTGCATTTTTAGTGATGTTATACAATATTTAATCTTATATATTATGTAAATATCTTTTGTTGTATATTTATTATAAATGTCCTTTTTCAGCTCTAATAGTCTTAGATTTAATTTACTAGAGGACTGTTTTGTTTCTGTCAGATTTATTTTAGTCACCTGAGAAAGTGACGTATAATTAGGAACTTTCCAAGAGCTATCCCATTCCCCCAGAGATGGTGACATTTAAACTGTGGTTTTCTTGGTCCAATATGCTTTTGTCTATAATGTCAATTATATGAAATTGTAAAACTACTTATATTTACATCTGATTTTTGGCATAAGTCATGGATATTATGCATAGTTCTGATTTTAATATTTTTCCAATCTCTCATTAAGAACTTGGTTGTTGTCTAGAGTTTTTTTGTTTGTTTGTTTGTTTGAAAATGTAGCCATTGTACATATTTATAATGATTGCATGCATATGAAATAAATTAATCTTTATGAACTATTACCATAACTATCCATAGTATATGCAAATAATTTTAAATCTCTAGAACTTATATTTAAAATATTTTAATAAAATAGAAAAATAATAGGTAAAAATGCTGATATCTATCTCTCTATCTATCTATATAACTTAAATTTTATTGGTTACATGAAGATTGGTTACAATTAGCTTAATCACCCTGGTTAGAATCCCACCTTTTATTTTGTGCTTGCTCTAAAGCATATATTCAAGTGTCAAACACTTATTTGTCCTTATAATGGAAAATATCTGTCATTTGAATACAGCCAAATTGACATTTATCTTTAAAATACTTAGGGGGAAATTTTAGCTTAGATTGCAAAAATGTGTAACATCATAAGCTTCATAAAACCAGGAGGAGCCTCTTTAAAAGAATCTTAAACCTCTAACAATCTAAAGTGATTTTCCCTTAAACTTGCAACTTCTTGCAGCTTATGTGGTACAGAAAACTGTTATTGTTTAGTGACAATGTGACAGTTACATAAATGTGATGTACAAAGTGAACTCGTAAATAGGATTTCATAAACAGAGAGTCATCTGGATCCCAGTTGATTATAGTATAGGTGCTAAACATTTTAATGGAATTACTTCTTAATTACCGAACTCTTTTTGATAACCATGAAAAAAAATTGGATTGGACAGTATTGATTCCAAGCACTTCTGTTCCTTTTTAGGGATATTCTGAGCTGGCAAAACACATACGGATGGGCAGACAAGACTGCTTAGTTTGCCCTCTGCTGAATTTGATCAATAAGAACCTATTTCTGTATCAAGGAGAAGTGACTCTGTTCATTTAGGCCTAAAAATGTCATCATTAGATACTCTTGAGTAAGAAGATTTAAAGTATTTTAGTACAATATAAATTACATGAATACATTGACACATTTTAAAATTTGTTTTTCTTCATGTTCTTTTTTTTTAATGTCAAATGTTTCTTTAATTTTTAAAATTTTTGCTCAATAAGTCTGCTAATAGAACCTTAGCTAGTGAATAATATTCTTATTCCACACTTTCTATATTCTGATAAGTAACTTTTTCTTTTTCTGCAGTATTGTAGATAGTTTTAGATACTGGGAATATAGAATGATAAAAAGAATCGTTTTGTCTAAGAGTGTAATAGTGTTTTCTCTTTCATCATTAGCCAGGTTAACACAACCCTTATTTTATATTACATATTATCGTACTATGGTTTTACCTTTATTCATTCAAAAGCATTTACTGGGCCTTACTCTGCTTAAGGATAATTGGCTGATGACTTGGAATCAAGAATACATGGCATATTAGTAATGTAAAATTATATCTATTTTATGTATTTATTCATATAATCATGCGTGTAACAAAATTATATAAGGTATATAGATTGGTTGTGTGACATTATTAATGATACTTCCATCTTTTTTTTTTTTTTTTTTTTTACAGGGACAGAGAGAGAGAGAGTCAGAGAGAGGGATAGATAGCGATAGACAGGAACAGAGAGAGGTGAGAAGCATCAATCATTAGTTTTTCGTTGCCGTTGTGACACCATAGTTGTTCATTGATTGCTTTTTCACATGTGCCTTGACCATGGGCCTTCAGCAGACTGAGCAACCCCTTGCTGGAGCCAGCGACCTTGGGTCCAAGCTGACAAGCTTTCATTCAAGCCAGATGGGCCCGCAGTCAGGCTGGCGAGCTCCGGCTCTTGAACCTGAGTCTTCCACATCCCAGTCTGACGCTCTATCCACTGCACCACCGCCTGGTCAGGCTATACTTTTATCTTATAACAAAACATTCAAACAAGTTTTTTTTAATGTTTTTACTCAGTTTTTTTAATGAAGCCATTTCTCTGAGTGCTAAGATAAAATTCAGCTTGCTGGAAGAAGCAGGAAGTAACTGAGAGGGGAGAAAGCCTTGGCAAGCAGCTGCATTTCAGACTCAAGGTGCTGTGGCTCTGATCTGACTTTCTTTTATAACTTTTGGAACCAGTTTAAGAGACTGTCCTGCTCTACCTGTTACATTTGTCAGGTTGTCAAAAAGAAAAAAGAAATGATCTTTGAATTGCAGTTTGAGATTTGAAATTCCCAAATTATATATCCATTTTCTACTATACATATTCAGAGGAAGCTGGGACATTATAAAAACCATCAGGGAAGGGAAGACTGCAATAGACACTGATGAAAATGAAGGGGTTTATAAAAAAGAGGTGATGTGACAAGGGAGAAAACATCCAGTCTGTAATTAGAATTGACAGGAGAGACTGGGACATAGTTATAGGCGCTTTTCTGCGAATATAATTCATACTCATTTGATTTTTATTTTATCATCAATAAGGAAGAAAAAACAAATTTCTGTAGGAGTCATCAAGCAAAGGAAATATATATATATATATATATATATATATATACATTTTATCTTGTTCCAAACCAAAAAGACATGAATGACCTCAAAAAAGGGATGTCAAGGTCATCATTGAGTTGCTGATAATGAAGATCGTCTTGGTCACTGCATTGGAAAAGTCCAACAAACTGTTAAAGGCATACTAATTTCATGGTAGAGTATAAAACAATAAGGAAAAATGCTAAGTATATCTGAAAATACTGGTACAATTCTAAGTAGGTCAATTTATATCCCTGAAATCAGACCTAGGCATGCAGTTTTGGAATAAAGGCGAACTGTCAGATTTCTACTGTTGCTGTGTTGCAATATGTTCATCCCTACATATTCTCCAGGGTAAAAGGGTGATTTTAATTTTCCTCTTGTTTTGAACAATACTTAGTAATGTTGCCTAGTATGTCCCTTTCCTAGCTGTAAGCATACAAATGGCTGTACTCTTTACCTTCTGGAGAATAATGCCCTCCACGCTGACGGGATTGATCAGTGTTCACATTTGCTTTTGTAACTTAAAAATGATGAAGTGAATAATGGTGTAATTAAAATCTGCTTTAATTAACTGGTAACAGCATGTGCATATATTTGTAAACCACCCTTTAAAATTCGGTGTTTGAAAGTTGTAGGAATGATTTGAGGTTTGACCTGAGAAACATTTTGAAAGGTTATTTGCTTGATTCTCTTTGTAACTGAAATGATGATTAATGAGCAAGTTGGTTTACTTTAAATAGTTTTGAGTAGCTAAATGCACTACAGTGCAATTAATAAAGGCAGGAGTTTTATTAGATTCTTTCATTTGGAGCTCAAGATAGAGTCAAGATATTATACATGACACATAATAGCCAAAAAATAATTTCTGTGAAAGGGGGTTGTTTCCTCCAGGATAGAACCATTCTTCTGTGATTTTAACCCAGCCACTGTGACATGGGTATGTAGGAGCAGAAAGCAAACCAATAATGGACAGGAAGGTCTGACTTTAGACTTTCAGATATTTACCAAAAACTTGAACAAACTAAAGGAGTTTAATTGTGAAAGCAACTTACTTGTTTGAAATTCTTCTACTTGTTATTTATTTACATTGTTGATGGTTTTATACAGAGAAGAAAATATTTTAATTTTGTGATTAAGCTTTATCCTGGAACACTTTCTTCTCAGGGCTCTTATAACTTCTGTAAGGCTCCATGATAACTTGGAAATATATATTTTGTTGGCTTGTCTTCTCTGAGCGCTCATGGCTAGGACACATCTTGCTGTTTTCAGACTTTGAAGACAGCAGAGTCACCTAGTCATTGGCCCAGTCTGTCCGGACACACTCTGAAACTAGATGCTCTCAGTTATTGAAGGTGCATTAGTTTTTTTTCAGAGAATTAAGCGTGCATAGATATTGATTTTTTTATGTCTTTATACTTCAAAGCAAACTGTGTAAGGCTATTACTTCACATAACAGTAGCTTTAAGAATTAAAACAGCTCATGTGACTCTAAATCAGGGATCCCCAAACTATGGCCCACGGGCCACATGTGACCCCCTGAGGCCATTTATCCAGCCCCCACCGCACTTCCGGAAGGGGCACCTCTTTCATTGGTGGTCAGTGAGAGGAGCACAGGATGCATCTGCACCCATAGTTCCCATTGAAATACTGGTCAATTTGTTGATTTAAATTTACTTGTTCTTTATTTTAAATATTGTATTTGTTTCCATTTTGTTTTTGTACTTTAAAATAAGATATGTGCAGTGTGCATAGGGATTTGTTCATAGTTTTTTTTTATAGTCTGGCCCTCCAACAGTCTGAGGGACAGTGAACTGGCCCCCTGTGTAGAAAGTTTGGGGACCACAGCTCTAAATTCTACTTACAAGTAGTTTTTGGTTAAGTAAATAGGGTCTGGCAGGGTACCTGGTCAGTACAGGCCCGCTTGAATTCCTCTTTCTACTGTAGGTTCAGAGCATCTTGTCAAGAACATAACTTATGTTCAAATAATGCATGTGAGCTGGATGACTACTGCCAAAAACCAGCTGCCTGGGGCAGATATGAAAAAAGCATCATAAGTACTATTGAACTACTCACTGTAGGCTTTTAATTATCTGAGATTTACATAAGCAATTCTACAAAATGGGAAATGCACCTAATTAAATGACAGTAAATTTACTTTGCTTCAGAATTCAATAATTTACATCTTGGTTTCCTTGCATTGCATTAATTACCTATTTGGTAGCAGATTAAAAAGCATCTGGGTAAAATTTAACCTACATATATTCAAATTAACTACAGTGATTGATTTATCTGTATATTTATGTTCTAGACATTGGGGACACGAAGACATTAAAACAGACATAAACAGCTTCATATTCTTCAAAAGCTGTCAGTTCAGTTGCGGTGACAAATATGTCAGTAGAAATTATAATGAATTGTGATAAGGACGACAACAAAATATGTTGTACACAGTTGTAGTATTCATTTGCTCTTTTAATAAATACTACCTGAGCCTCTACTATATGCCAGAATAGACATGGTATATAGTAGATGGATTTGAATAGACAATCTCAGAAGTAAAGACAGATCAAATGTTAGAAGAGCATAGCCACTGGCATATCATTTCTGACAGTATGAAAGACCACTCAATTAAAATAAGCACAGGCTGGTAAAAAATATTTTAAAAATCCTTTAAAATGCATTGCTGAGAGAATGCAAAAGGAACAAACCTAAGGAGGCCAAAACTAAAGCTAAGGCTTGAATTTTGCAAGGTTAATGAGCTCTAAAGTTGGTTTTCACTATGAGAGTTTTTGCCAAATCTATAAGACCTTGAACTATTACATCAGGCCTACCAGATAGATGGGGAACAGGTAATGCAAATGTTAAATAAACTATTTCTTAGAAGAAAGAAGAAGGAACAATCTCAAACTTATTATATGAAGCCACGATAATCTTGCTATAGAACTAGGCAAGGAAGCAAGGACATTAGAAGAAAGAAAAATTGTAGGCTACTCTTCTCAGGAACAAAAATGCAAGTTTAGTATCTAATTATGATTTAGCACACATAATTTAAACACATCTAAAAAAAGATAGTGTATAATGTTAACTTAGGAATGTAAATTTTATTTAATATTAGCAAATTTATTAAAATAATTTAGCATAAAAACACCTTAAATAATTTTTTTTAACTCTAGGATCTTCTAAACAACAGGTTCAAGAAAATATTTGATAAACTTCAACATCTGGGGAAAGTAAGAGAATAATGAAACTTAATTCATCTGGTAAAAAGGAATCTATGGAAAACCTACATTAAACACCCAACTAATGGTGAAATATTGAAAGCATTCTTTTAAAGGTTAAGAACAGTAAGAATGCTTACTGTCACAAATTATTCAATATTGAATTGGAGGGTTTTTCTGTTTGTTTTGTATTGTATTGGAGGTTAGCCAATATAATAATAATAATAAAAAAGAATGGGAAGAAAGAGACAAAATTGTCATTGTTCAAAGCTTATTTATGTAAATGTCTCAACAAAGATATATTAAAAAATTACTAGAATGAATAAGACAGTTTTGCAAGTTGCTGGATAAAACACATCATATAAAAGTGAGTTGTATTTCATGCTAACACTAAGAAATTAGTATAACAACACATACAAAGTAATAAGAAATAAATCTACAAAAGTTTTGTAAACCTATATTCCCACTGAAGCAACGTGTGAGGTTAGAAAAAGAGAAGTAAGGAACAAATATAGATCATAAATTTTATTGCTAAAAATTAAAGAAAATCTAAACAAATGGAAAGTTTTATTGTAGTTCTAGATAGGAAGATAATAATTTTCCCCAAGTTTATTTATAGCTTCAATGACAATTGAATAAAAACTTCAACAGACTTGTGTGTATTTGTTTAACTAGATGAACTTTTGAAAGAATTTATTTGAAAAAGTAATGTGTAAGAAATACCCCAGACATCCATAAGGAAGAGCAGGTAATACAAACTCTTGCAAAGAATCAGGCTTATTTAAGTTTATATTTCAGTTTAGACAATGTACAGACTTGTTATATAGACCCACAGAGTATAATGAAGAGCACCCAAACAGACTTAGGCATAGATGAAAACTATTTATGGAGATATCATTGCAGAATGTCAGTAAATGTAACTGACAATAGGGCAAATGATTAATCATATGATAGGATTAAAATTGGGTTCCAGCTCCTTATAAAAAAGTAAATGAAAGTGAGTAAAAATTTTAGATATGAAAGAAAACTATAAAAAGTTTAGAAGAAAATAAAAAATTATGTTTTTATGATCACAAAGTAGAAAAAGATCTTTTTCAGCAAAGTTAAACATAATGCAAGACACCAAAGTTCAAGTAATCAAGTAAGGATTTAAATCGACAATATTAAAATTAAGATATTGTTTAGCAAAAGACACTATAACCCAAGGGTCGTGGCTCTTTTGATGGATGCATCTGGCTTGCAGACAAATCTTTAATAAAAATAATAATGTTAAAAATATAAAACATTCTCATGTATTACAATCCATTCATTTCCTACTTCTCATGTTCATAGTTGCGGGTGGTTGGAGCCAATCACAGCTAACCTCCAGGACAACACCAAATTTTTATTGGATAATGCGTAACGTACATGGGTCATTGTGAGGTCAGGAAGTAAACTTCCCACCTTTTAATCAAGTAGTCAGCTAGCTAATTGCAGAAATCCTTTTGACAAAGAAGATGGCTAAAAGAAAAAAAGATGAGGAGTATCATACTTTTCAGCAGGAATGGACAGAGCAATTCTGCTCTTTGGAGAGAGCAGGTTCTGCAGTGTGCCTAATATACAATGATAAAATTGCATCAATGAAATGGTCAAATATAAAATGGCACTTTGACACATGTCATACTACATTTGCATTGAAATATCTGGTGGGGAACAGCAGGAAGAAAGCATGTCAAGAGCTACTGTGCAGAATGCAAGCTAATCAGCAGGAACTCCGTGTTTGGGCCAAACAAGGTGACTGGAATTGGGCTAACTTTGCTGGTGCTTTAGCAATTGTGAGAAATGGAAAGCCATTCACAATGGGGAGTATGCCAAAACATTCATGCTTGAGCTTGCCAATGAACTTTTTGACGACTTTTTGGATAAAGACAAGATAACCAAACGAATAAAAGACATGCCTCTGTGGGCAAAAACTGTTCATAATTGTGCCATTATGATGGCAAATCAAATTGAGGCAACACAAGTGAAGGACATAAATGCAGCACCATTTTTTTCTCTCGCTTTGGATGAGTCAACAGACGTAAGCCATTTATCCCAGTTCAGTATGATTACAAGGTATGCTGTTGGTGACACACTACGTGAAGAGAGTCTTGCTGTTTTGCCTATGAAAGAGACAACATGTGGGAAGGATTTCAAGTCTTTCACTGAGTTGGCTAAAGAAAAAAATCTACTGATGGATAAACTTATTTCGGTGTGTACTGATGGTGCTCCGTGCATGGTGGGGAAAAACAGAGGACATAGTGCTTCTTCATGAACATGAAAAGAGACCCATCCTAAGTTTTCACTGCATCCTACATCAGGAGGCGCTTTGTGCTCAGATGTGTGGTGAGCAGCTTGGTGAGGTGATGTCGCTGGTCATTGTTGCCTGAGCTTTAAATGATCGCCAGTTTAAAACACTGCTGGATGAAGTTGGGAATAATTATCCTGGTCTGCTTCTGCACAGCAATTTGTGTTGGTTGTCAAGAAGGAAGGTGCTCAGCTGTTTTATGGCTTGTCTGAGCAAAATCCAGACTTTTCTTGAAATGAAAACCGTCGAGCATCCTGAGTTAGCTAACACTGAGTGGCTTCTGAAGTTCTATCTCATGGACAGGACCGAACATCTGAACCAGCTCAATGTGAAAATGCAAGCCGTTGGAAATTCAGTCTTATCCCTTCAACAAGCAATGTGTGCATTTGAAAACAAGCTGGAACTCTTCATTGCTGACATTGAAACAGTTTGTTTACTATACTTTGAAAAACTGGGAGAGTTTAAAGATGCATGCACAGCAAGTGACCCTGCTCAACATCCTGATCTCTAGCAGCAAGTGGGCTTCACATCTAATCTCCTGCAAGTGTTCCTGCTCAACATCCTGATCTCGAGCAGCTAGCGGGCTTCACATCTAATCTCCTGCAGTCTTTCCAAGTGCGCTTTGGAGAATTTCATGACTGCACTCATTTTTTTAAGTTCATCACCCATCCCCAGCAGTGTGCAGTGGACAGCGCCAACCTGACTTACATCCCCGGTGTCTCCGTCAGAGATTTTGAGCTACAGGCTGCTGACCTGAAGGCCACAGACATGTGGGTGAATAAGTTCAAGTCACTGAATGAAGATTTGGAAAGACTTGCATGACAGCAAGCAGAGCTGGCGAGCAAACACAAGTGGGGAGAAATGAAACATCTTCAACCTACAGACCAGCTGATTGTCAAAACTTGGAACACGCTTCCCGTCACATACCACACATTGCAGCCTGTCAGTATTGCTGTATTGACAATGTTTGGCTCTACGTATGCATGTGAGCAGTCTTTCTAACATCTAAAAAATGTTAAGACCAACCTATGATTACGTTTAACAAATGGAAGTCTCAATGCCTGCATGAAGCTTAACCTCACCACATATCAACTAGACTACAAAGCCATCAGCAAAACCATGCAGCACCAGAAGTCGCATTAATGGTAAGAAGTACTTTATTCATCATTGGTTAGCAACAGCATAACAACATTATTAAAAAGAATTCAGAGACTTATTGTACTTTAAAAGTGTTGGTCTTACATAAAATGCACACATTTACTTGTATTTAGTGTTAAACATATTGTATGGCTCGCATGGAATTACATTTTAAAACATGTGGCGTTCATGACACTCTCAGCTAAAAAGGTTCCCGACCCCTGCTTTAACCAGAGCAAAAAGGCAAAGATGAGCCACAAACTGCAACACATCCAACCGGCAAATAACTATATAGTATCCAAATAACGCAAAATAACCTCCTCAATTCAGTAAAAAAAAAAAAAAAAAAAAAGACAATGTATTAGAAAATAGAGAAAAAGAGAAAATTAAAAGACAACACAAACATATGATGGACTATGAAATGAAAATTAAAAATCTTTATCAACCCACTAAAACTACTGAACTATAGTGTTGTAATAGCAGCACAGATTCCCTTATTCACTTTTGGGATTTCTTAGTATCTTTAAATGCTCATGAATTCTTTTAATTGTAAATACTATTTTTAATATACATTCTAGAGAAATTCTTGCACTGTTGTACAGAAATGTTTGAATCATCATTGTTGGTAAAGCTAAAAAGTGGAAACAACCTAAATATCTTTCAAGAGAAGAACCTATAAATATGTAGTTATGTATATTACAGAAAAAAACCCCAGTTTTCTAGAACTAACAATGTAGCTAAGAAATATTCAGAGTAGAATTTGATCGCCTATTGGAAGGTAGAGTAATGGAAAGTGAGAGGAGTAGAATGATTCCTAGTTATAATTTGAGCAGTTATGTCAATAATGGTATCATTAATCATGATATTATATCTAATAATTGCATATTTAATTTAAAATTTAAAGGCATAGATGGTAGGAGAAACTTTCTATCTTCCTTGGTTAATTTGAAACAACACAAAGTTATATGTACGATCCATGATAAATATATGATGATATTGCTAAGACAGTTCACACTCACGTGCCTGCACACATGCACACCCAGAGAGAGAGAAACTTGAATGGCAAAGCTAATAGAAAAAGGTACTCCAATCAGTAGTTACCAGTATTATAACAACACATATCTACCAGATTAGAAAATATTAAGAAGCTGGGTAGCACTAAATGTTAGGTTGTATATAGGGGCTAACACACTTTGGTATTCCTTAGTAAGTCTGATACCTGTAACTCATGAGTCCAGTGGCTTCATTGCTGTGTGGAAACTCTTGTGAACATTGATTGCATACTTGTACCAGGAAATATACATAAAAATATTCTTAGCAAAATATGAAAGCATCCCAAATGGCCATCAACAATTGAGTCAAATACATGGGGGCTCACACATACAGTGGGAGTCTGCATAGCACTGAAGAGAACAGAAGCACAGCTATGCTTTAAATGTGGATGAATCTTAGACACAATGATGAATGAAAAGCAAGCCTCCAATAATACATAATGCATGATTTTATTTATGTGAAGTTAAAAAACAAAAATCTTTTAATATATTATTTAGGACTGCAACTCATCAGAGACAAGAACAAACACTAGGCTCAGGGAGAGAGGATGGAAGCATGATGAGGAAGAACATTTTAATTGGGAGTTGGAGCTCAAGGACCTTCGTATGCATGCTACAATTCTCTGCTTTCAAAAGTGGGTCATACTTACATAGGTGTTTGCTTTGTTATAATTCTTTAAAATGTTTATATGTTCTCTCTATATTATAGTCAGTTTTACAATAATAAAAATTTTAAAATGAAACAATCAACCAAGGTATTAACAATACTTTCTCTGAGGCATAGAAGTACAGATCATTTTGATTTTATATATATATATATATATATTTTTTTTTTTCTGAAGCGAGAAGCGAGGAGGCAGAGAGACAGACTCCCGCATGTGCCCAACCAGGATCCACCCAGCCTGCCTACTAGGGAGTGGTGCTCTGCCCATCTGGGTCGTTGCTCTTTTGCAACTGGAGCCATTCTAGCACCTGGGGTGGAGTCCACGGAGCCATCCTCAGTGCCCAGATCAACTTTGCTGCAGAAGGGGAAGAGAAAGAGAGAAAGGAGAGGGGTAATGGTGGAGAAGCAGTTGGGTGCTTTTCCTGTGTGCCCTGGCCGGGAATCCAACCTGGGATTTCCACACACTGGGCTGATGCTCTACCACTGAGCCAACTGGCCAGGGCCTTGATTTTATTTTTAATATTGCTGTTTCTGAAGTTTCTCAAATGAGAATGATAATCTAAGAGATATGGCACACATCCATTTTTTAAATTGGAAAAATATTATCTGATGGGAGAGGGCACATGTGTAACAAAGAAAGCTTCTTCATTGAAAAGGATGGTGTCCCAGGACTAGAATTTGATTATTCTATACTTCTAAGCAATAAATGTTAAAGGAAAAAGTTAAAAAAATATGCAGTGTTACTTGAAACTGATTTTCTTTTTAATAATAACCATCCTAACAGGTATGAGGTGATAAAACATCATCATGGTTTTGATTTGGAGTTCCCTGATAATTAGCAATGTTGAACAACTTTTTCACATACCTATTGGTTATTTGTATGTCTTCTTTGAAAAAAATGTTCATTCAGGTCCTTTGCATATTTTAAATTATGTTGTTTTCTTCTCTCAAGTAAAAAAAAAGTTCCTTATGTTTGGATGTGTATTTTATATTAACCTTTTATTATTAGATATATGGTTTGCAAATATTTTATCCCAATTGATAGGCTACATTTATACACTGCTCACAAAAATTAGGGGATACTTTATTGCTTCATATTCATTTTGAAATATCCCCTAATTTTTGTCAGCAATATATTTTGTTGATTGATTCTTTTGGTGTGCAGGAGCTCTTTAGTTTTATGTAGTCTGATTTGTTTATTTTTGTTTTGTTGCCTGAGTTTTTGGTGCCATTGCAACATTATTTACAACAGCCAAGATATGGAAACATTTAAGTGTGTATCAACAAATGATAAAGAAATTGTGGTATATTTATACAGTGGAATATTAGTCATCTTTAAAAAAATATCATGACATCTGTGACAACATGGACGAGTCTGGAGGACATTATGCTAAGTGAAATAAGCCAGTCACAGAGAGAAAAATATGACATGATCTCACTTATAAGTGAAATATAAAGAAGTCAAATACATGGAAGAGAGTACAGTGGTGGCTACCTGGGCTAGGAGGTGTTGGAAATGGAGAGATGTTTGTCAAAGTGTACAAAGTTGCTGTCATACAGGATGACTAAGTCTAGAGATATAATGTACAGCCTGATGACTATAGTTAATAATATGCATTTTTTACTGCAAATTAGGTAAGGGAGAACATTCCAGGTTCTCTTGCCATCACAATAAAAAAAGATCTTGCTGTACACCTTAAATGCATACAATATTTATTTTTAATAATAATTGTTATAATAAAATATAATTACAACCATAGAATTAATTGAGCATTACTTAGGTGATAAACAAACTGTCTTTATATATTAAGTTAGCTAGTCTGCATAACAAGTATACCACATAGGTATTATTTGGCACCATTCTGTAAATGAGGAAATCGAGATGATGTGTCCAAGGTCATACAACTACTAAAAGGTAGAGTCAGAGATTAAAAACCAGGTAACCCAATTTTCACCCCACTGTTTGTCCCAACTATAAAATGGAGTTCAAGTTCACTGAGAAGTAAAACACAGAGTTACACTGATGCAAGGGCTAGATCTGAGCTAAAAAACACTAGTCAGTGTCTCGATTCCAACGGAAACTCAGGGACCTGGAACTGACTTTATTCAAAACTAATTCCTGGGGTGATGGCATATTTGGTGTTTTTTATGTCTGTGTTTTTTTATGTTGACATCCAAGATGCTGTGCATTCCTAATGATTAAAATTTTCTGTTTTCTTTAAACATACCTTATTGACTTCCCAGAAACTGTTTGCATGTTAAATGCACACAATCTTAAATGAGAACATCTAGCCTTAAATTTAAGAACATGACAAAGCAGGCTTAAAAACAAAAGTACAAACAATTTATGTCATGAGGTGCTAGGCATCCTGAATGGGCAGTTATTCTCATAAATATAAGGAGGCTTGAAGAGTAAGAAATTGGATGTCTTTAAAATGAAATAAGTGCAAGTAAGAACACGGAAATTGAACTGGTGGAACATTTATTTGGTTATGTGGTCATTTAATTGAGTAATTTTATGTGGCCATTTGAATTTCACTTAACAGGTTACACACACACACACACACACACACACACACACCGTGTAATCAATCATTTCTGCAAGGTAAACAAGGAAACTGAAAGTTAAAGATACGCTAATACCAAGCTGAGTTGCAAAGATAGTTCCCACTTCAAGTTTAAGTCCATCTAGCACACACATGCCAGGGTAGGTATTATCATCATAAACTACAAGAAAAATCTGTACATGTACTACAGGGCCCTGCTTATAGAGGCTATGAAAGACGTAATTTAGAATTTTAGATGGTTTTAAGAAGTAAAATATTTATCTTGGATCTTTTGGCATTAAACATAAAATATAACAGTTCACAGGAAGATAAGCTTTTACTGAGCTCCTCTCTTTGACAAGACCTAAAAAAGCCATTTTCGATTACTTTTCCATATTGATCTCCTTCAAGGAAGCTAGTAAATAATTTCAGCACCGCTGTTTTTTTCTTGTTTATTCATGTCTTTTACTAGGAAAGAAAGGTTGGCTAATGGAAGAAACAAAATATTTACACCATGCTGTGCCTTTCTTTTGACAAGGGCAGATGTGGTAAGGGAGCTTTTTCTCCCTCATAGGATTGTTTACATGAAACAGTGGGGAAGAGCTAAAGTATAACAGCTTTTCTTTAGCAGCTGGAGGTTATCAGAATGGAGTCTTCAATTCCCATGCATGTTTTGTAATGCAGATTTCTTTGAAAATGGTCTTGCCAGTGCACCTTAAATACATTTTAGAATTATTTTACCATGAAATTAGTTTTCTCCATCATTGGCTTAGTTGACTTCTCCCACTCCACCCCCCCACCCCCCCTTATTTTTTATCAATGCTGGGACATTAAAAATAAAGCCCTGGCTGCACATACTATTTTTGTAAGTTCCTGTCAAAAATCTATCCTGCAGCAGGCCATGTACTTTGAGTCAGGGATCCTGCGCCTCTTCCTACTGCCCTGAGTATTAATTCTACATTTCTACCACTGCCACTGGATTACATTTGTATATTTATTATATTTATTTTACAGATAAAGAAAGAATGAGTTTCAGACGAAAAGGTAGCACAGAGCTTTGTTGTGACTGAATGAGCTATAGTTAAAATTTTTGGTTCGTAAAGCAACTTATGGTTCAGAATCATGCTAGGAAACTGGCTGGTGCTGATGATATTGGTGACGTAGCAGCGATAGTTGTGGTGATAATAGTAATGGCAATGGTGATGGTGATGGTGGTGGTGATGGTAGTGATGATGGTGGTAGCAAGGCCATGGCAGTGGCTTGAAAACATTGAAGATTCCAGGAAATATGGTTGACTCAATACTTTTATTTCTATGCTCTGCTCATTTCACAATAGGTAGTTCTCTTACTATGCTAACATTTTTCTGTGTCTAAAAACATTTTTAATAAGGGAATTCTTTATTAAGTATGCTACATTTATTTTAAATATTCTTCAAAGTCAACAAAATAAGTGTTTAATTATTTGGTACACATTCCGTATTCTTGGGAAATGAGAGTTGTAAAAAGGAGACCAAATCTGTAAGTTTAGTAGAGTTAAAGATCTCACCATATTCACTTTTTCAATTACTGTTCTACCTGAGTGGATAGTCTCTGTGCCATTGCTAGCTGGCACATTTTCTTTTTTCATTCTGTACTTTGAAATATGAATCTATTAAAGAAGAATCATGTTTGTGAGGCACTGGGGACGAGTAAGTTAGGAATAGTAATTAGTTTTCAGGCATTCCATTTGAGGATGACAATGCATTTTTTTTCCTAAAATAATTTTCTCCCAAGCAGTTGGTTTATTATTATTATTATTTATTTATTTATTCATTGTAGACAGCAGAAAGAGAGAGAGAAAGAGAAAGAAAAAAGGGGGGAGGAGCAGGAAGCATCAATTCTCATATGTACCTGACCAGGCAAGCCCAGGTTTTTGAACTGGTGACCTCAGAATTCTAGGTTGGTGCTTTATTTACTGCACCACCACAGGTCAGGCACAGTTGGTTTATAATAACAGTTTAGTTTGACTAAACTTGTACTGTACATTATGAGTAAACTCTCTTTATCATCTTGACACATTATTTTCCAATTACATTGTACTGTTCCTTCTGCTCATCATTTCCCACAAAAGATATTGTCTTCTAAATCTGTGAACCTGTGACATGTATTTCTCATGTCTGGAATATGAAGCCTTTCCCACTTAGACGACAACAGTAACAACTCATCCCATTCTTCATACCCCTCCTCCCCAAAGCCCTGCCTCTTCCAGTCATGGTTCTTAAAAGTGTTGTAAAAGTTATCTTCTTTTGTTTCTGCTTTCCCATTCTTCTCTTTAGCTCACTGCAATCCAGCTTCTGTCTTGATCAGTCCACAAAATATTTTTCAATATTAACCAGTCATCATTTTTGCTCAACTGAGAAGCCATCTGTTAGACTCTACCGGACACCTAGATGGTGTTTGACCTACTTAATCATACCCTCACTGATAAACTATTTTTCAAAAAATTTATTTAGAAAGTTAACTTTAACAGGGTGACATTGATCAACAAGGGTATATAGGCTTCAAGTGAACATCTCCATAGCATTTGAACTGTTGATTATGTTGCATACCCATCACCCAAAGTCAAATCATTTTCCATCACCTTATATTTGTCCTTCTTTACACCTTTCCTTTCACCATTTCTCCCTCCCCATTTATGTAAGACCCTTTTCCCCTACCTCACATTCCTTTCTCCCTGGTAACCACTTCAATTTTATCTATGTCAATAAGTCTCAGTTTTATATTCCAAATGTGTGAAATAATACAGTCCTTAGCTAATTCTGATTTACTTATTTCACTCAGTATAATATTCTCAAAATCCATCCATGTTGTCATAAATGGCACTATGTCATCGTTTCTTATGGCTGAGTAGTATTCCATTACACACACACACACACACACACACACACACACACACACACCACTTCTTCTTTATCCAATCCTCTATAGAGAGACATTTTGGTTGTTTCCATATCTTGGCCACTGTGAATAATGCTGCTGCAATGATCATGGGGTGCATGTGTCTTTACATACCAATTTTTTAGAGTTTTGGGAGTAGATACCCAGTAGAGAGATTACTCAGTCATACAGTAGTTCTATTCTTAATTTTTTGAGGAACCACCATTCTTTCTTCCATAATGGTTGTACTATTCTACATTCCCACCAACAGTGAATGAGGGTTCCTTTTTCTCCACAGCCTCTCCAACACTTGTTATTACCTGTCTCATTGATAATAGCCAATCCAACAGGTGTAAGGTAATAAATATCTCATAGTTTTGATTTGCATTTCTCTAATTGAAGGTGAACATCTATTAATATACCTGTTGGCCATTTGTATTTCTTCCTGGGAGAAGTGTCTGTTCAGGTCCTCTCCCCATTTTTTATTGGATTGTTTGCTTGTTTGTTGATGAGTTTTGTGAATTCTTTATATATTTTGGATATTAACCCCTTATCTGAGCTGTTCTTTGCAAATATCATCTCCCATTTAGTTGGCTGTTTTTTTTGTGTGGTCAGTTTCTTTTGTTGGGCAGAAGCTTCTTAGTGTGATATAGTCCTATTCTTTTACCTTTTGCCTTTACTTCCATTGCCTTTGGGGTCAAATTCATAAAATGTTTTCTATGACCAAGGTCCATGAGTTTAGTAACTATGTTTTCTTCTATGTAGTTTATTGTTTCAGATCTTATATTTAGGTCTTTGATACATTTTGAATTAATTTTTGTGCAGGGGTACCAACTGTAGTCAAGTTTCACTCCTTTGCATGTGGCTTTCCAATTTTCCCAGCAAAATTTATTGAAGAGGCTTTCTTTTCTCCATTGTGTGTTTTGGCTTCTTTGTCATAGATAATTATTTCTGGGCTCTCAGTTCTGTTCCATTGGTCTGTATGTCTGTTTTTCTACCAATACCATGCTGTTTTAATTATCATGGCTCTATAGTATAATTTGAAGTCAAGTAGTGTGATATCGCTAGCTTAATTATTTTTCTTCTGGATTACTTTTGCTATTCAGGGTTTTTTATAGTTCCATACACACTTGGCATTTTTTTGTTTCATTTTTTAAAAAAAGGACATGAGGATTTTGATGTGGATGGCATTAAATTTGTATATCGCTTTGGGTAACATGGCCATTTTAACTATGTTGATTCTTCTAATCCATGAACATAAAATATTTTTCCATTTCATTGTGTCTTTTTCAATTTCTTTCAATAATGTTTTGCAATTTTCAGTATACAGGTCCTTCACATCCTTTGTTAAGTTTATTCCTAAGTACTTTACTTTTTTGTTGTTGCAATTATAAAATGAATTGTTATTTTGAGTTCATTTTCCAAAGTTTAAATTGTTGACTTATAGAAAAGCAGTAGAATTTTGTATATTAAATTTGTATCCTGTGATTTTACTGTATTGGTTTATTGTTTCTAATACTGTTTTGGTGGAGTCTTTGAGGTTTTCTATATACAGGATCATGTTATCTGCAAAAAGCGATACCTTTACTTCTTTCCTGATATGAATGCCTTTTATTTCTTTCTCTTGCCTAATAGCTCTGGCTAATACTTCCAGACCTATGTTGAATAAGAGTGGAGAGACTGGGTAGCTGTGTCTCATTCTTGATTTTAGAGGAAAAGCCTTCATTATTTCACCATTGAGTATGATATTAGCTGATGGTTTGTCATTTATGGCCTTTATTATGTTGAGGTATTTTTCTTCCATTCTGATTTTATTGAGTGTTTTAAACATAAAGGGATGTTGTACGTCATCGAATGCCTTTTCTGCATCTATTGGTAGGATCATATGATTTTTGTTCTTTGTTTTGTTGATGTGGTGTGTTGTGTTGATTGATTTCCATATGTTGAACCATCCTTGTGCTCCTAGAATGAATCCCACTTGATCGTGATGTATTATTTTTATAATGTATTGTTGTATTTGATTTGCTAGTATTTTGTTTAGGATTTTTTGCATCTGTATTCATTAGAGATATTGGTCTGTAGTTTTATTTTTTGTGTGTTGTCCTTGCCAGGTTTGGTATGAGGGTTATGTTGGTCTTATAAAATGTGCTGAGGAGTATTGCTTCTTCTTTTATTTTTTGGAAGACTTTGAGAAGGATAGTTACCAAATCTTTGAATGTTTGATAGAATTCACTAGTGCCCCGGTGGGTGAGCTGCAGCTTGTGAGCAACATGCGGCTCTTTGACCCTTTGAGTGTGGCTCTTCCACAAAATACCACATGCGGGCAATACCTCGATAAGGAATGTCCCTACCTATATAGTTTAAGTTTAAAAAATTTGGCTCTTTAAAGAAATTTCAATCGTTACACTGTTGATATTTGGTTCTGTTGACTAATGAGTTTGCCAACCACTGCACTAGTGTAACCATCTGGTCCTGGACTTTTGTTTTGGGGGAGGTTTTTGATAGTTGTTTCTATCTTCTTTCTGCTTATAGTTCTATTTAGATTTTCTACTTCTTTGTGGCTCAATCTAAAAAGATTGTATAGTTCTAAAAATTTATCTCTTTTCTCTATGTTGAATTTGGTGGCATATGATCTTTCATAATATTCTACTATGATCTTTTGTATATCTATGATGTCTGTGGTAATATCTCATCTTTTATTTTGAATTTTGTTTATATGAGTCCTTCCTCTTTATTCATTTGTGAGTCTAGCCAGGGCTTTGTCAGATTTATTGATCTTTTCAAAGAAGCAGCTCTTGGTTATATTAATTTTTTCTACAGTGTTTTTATTCTCTATTTCATTTAACTCTGCTCTAATTTTTACTATTCCCTTTCTTCTGCCTACTTTGGTTTGCCTTGGTTCTCTCCTTTTTTTAGTTCCTTAAGGTGTGTCCTCCTGGTCAGGTTGTATATATCTTTTGACTCTGCTTTTATTTTATCTTTGACCCAGTCAATTTTTATAACTATGTTGTTTAATTTTCACTACTTTGTGGGTTTGTTTATTTTTTTTACAGTTGAATTCTAATTTCAAAGACTTATGATCAGAAAATATGCTTGGTGTAATATTTTAGTCTTCCTGAATCTACTGTAAGTTTTGTGGCCTAACATAGGTTTGTCCTTGAGAATGTTCCATGCACACTGGAGAAGAATGTATAATCTGATGTTTTAGGATAAAATGTCCTATAAATGTCTATTATGTCCATTTGGTACAGTGTCATTTAAGACCGATATTTCTTTATTGATTTTTTTGTTTGGCTGATCTATCTATAGCCATCAATGGTGGGGTTTATTTCTGTTGTTGTTGTTTTTTTGCTTCTATTTTAAGATCAGTTCATAGATGTCTTAATTATTTTGGTGCTCCCTGGTTCGGTGCATATATATTAAGTAGTATTATGTCTTCTTGATACAATGTCTTTTTTATCATTATGAAATGTCCATCTTTGTCTCTGGTTACCTTTGTTGTCTTGAAGTCAGAGTTGTCAGATATGAGTATGGCTACACTTGCTTTTCTTTAGATATTGTTTGCTTGGAGAATTGTTTTTCAACCTTTCAGTTTGTATCTACTTTTGTCCTTGCAGTTTAGATGTGTCTCTTGAAGGCAACATATGATTGGGTTTTGCTCTTTGATTCAATCTGCTACTTTGTGTCTCTTTCTTGGTGCTTCAGTCTCTTTATTGGTGGTTCAGTCTATTTACATATTTGATAATTATTTAAACTTGAGGATTTCCTACAGCCATTTTATGTTTTGTTTTCTGGTATCTCTGTGGCTTGTTTGGTTCTTCTCCTTTTTGTTTCTGTTAATTGTTTTTGATTGCTGGTATTCCATATTTGTTTCCCTGTTTCTTCTTTTTGAAGCTGTGTGTTTCAGTAGTGGTTTGTTTCATGAGTTGTAACCATTAGGTTGAGGAAAAAATGTTCATATGTAAAAGAGACCTTTATAATATGCATGCTTCTGTACTCCATTCTCCTTTGCTACTGCATATCTTTATTCTCCCCATTTTCATGTTATTGTCACATTATTCTTGTTAGAGCTTTTACTTGTAGTTTTGATTTGTTTTGTTCTTTATATCTGGTCAAAGAACCCATTTGAGCACTTCCTTCAATGGGGGTTTTCTGGTGATAAATTCCCTCAGCTTTTGTATGTCTGAAAAAGTTTTTATTTCTCCTACATATCTGAACGATAACTTTAATGGATATAATATTCTTGGCTGGTATTTCCTCTCTTTTAGTACTTTGAGTGTTTGGGTCCACTCTCTTTTGGCTTATAGAGTTTCTGCTGAGAAGTCTTTTGATAACCTAATGGGCTTTTCTTTATATGTTGGTCTTCTTTTCCCTAGCTGCCTTGAGGATTCTTTCTTTGTCATTGAGTTTTGACAATTTTATTATGATGTGCCTTGGAGTAGACCTATTGGGTTGCAGTAACTTGGTGTTCTGTTTGCTTTTTGGATTTGAGGCTCTATCTCTTTCCATAGATTTGTGAAATTATAATCAATTATTTGTTTGAATAGGCTCTCTATTCACATGCTGGGCCAATGCTCTACTGCTGAGCCAACTGGCCAGGGCAGCTTCCACATGTCTTTTGATTAGAGCATTTAATCCATTTATATTTAAAGTAATTGTTGACAGATATGTATTTATTGCCATTTTATTATTGAGATTTCTTATCTCTTCTTCTTTTCTTCTTTTTAACATTTCTTAGAATATTGATGTGGTGATGATGAACTCCTTTAACTTTTTCTTGTTTGGGAAGCTCTTTATATGTCCTTTGATTCTAAATGATAGTTAGCTGTGTAGAGGAATCTTGCTTGTAAGTGCTCACTTTTCATCACTTTGAATATTTCTTTACATTCCCTTCTGGCTTGCAAAGTTTCTGTTGAAAAATCAGCTGACAGTTGTATGGGAGCTGCCTTTAAATTTTTGCATTTTAATTATGATGTGTCTTGGTGTGAACCTCTTTGGGTTCATCTTGTTTGGAACTCTGTGCACTACCTGGACTTGTATGTCTATTTCCTTCAGCAGGTTAGAGAAGTTTTCTGTCTTAGGTTTTCAAATTATTGCTCTCTCTCCTCTCCTTCTGGCACCCCCGTGATGTGAATGTTGGTACACTTGAAGTTGTCCCAGAGGGTCCTTTATTTTTTAATTTTTTTTTGGTGTTTTTATTAGATGTTTTCTGCTTCTTTATACTCCAAATTGCTGATTTGATTCCCTGCTTCATCTACTCCACTATTGATTCCCTGTAAATTATTATTTATTTCTGTTAATATATGCTTCATTTCTGATTGGTTCTTTTCTATGTTTACTATCTTCGTTTTTCTGTTTGCATTTCTTTGTTGAAGTTCTAAGTTAATTTACTCTTCTCCTACATTCACTCAGCATCCTTATAAACAGTGTTTTGACCTCTAAATCTATTAGACTGCTTGTCTCCATTTTGTTTAATTCTTTTTCTGGAGTGTTGTTCTCTTCTTTCAGTGGGGACATGTTCTTTTGTCTTCTCATTCTGGATGCTTCCCTGTATTTTCTTTTTTCTATGTATTAGGTAGAGCTGCTGTGTCTCCTGGACTTGGAAGAGTGTCCTTACATGTTATGATTCCTATGAAGCCCAGTGGCACAACCTTCCCAATCACCAAGCTAGGAAGTTCAGGTTAGCCCTCCATTGTGGGCTGTGTACACACTCCTGTTGCAGTTGAGTCTTGTTTGCTGTTGATATCTCAATGGGAGAAATTACTCCTCAGGTTGATTAGCTGTAAGGACTGGCTGTGAAGGATCAGCTCTACAGGGGCTGACCCCATGAAGCAGGGCTTATGTCAGTAGGGCTCTGTTGCCTGCTGAGTCTAGTCCTTGAGTGTATTGCTTGTGGAAGTGGTTGGGTGGTACTTCAACATGATCTGAAGTCTTTCACTGTGTATAGTGTCTCTGGGGCCTCCTGGGAGCTGTAGGACAAGGTCAGCTTCCACCTGTGCCTGCCTGGGGCCATGTGGCATGAGCTACAAAGCAAAGTGCATATGTCTGCTAATTGTGCTAGGTTTGGAGGTACCCAGGAGAGACTGAGCAACAAAGTGAGACGAGCTGTCACTAGTGCCAGATCTGGACCACTTAGCCAGAGGTATGGGGCATGGCGAGGCCAGATGCTGCTTTATTTTGGGAGATTTTTATGAGAGTCCAAAACATGAGCCAAGAGAGACCATTTGTATGAAAAATCCACTGGAAATGGCTTAAGTGCACCCAACATTTGGGTGGGGTGGGGTGGGGGTTTCAGGGAATCACCAGGGTGGGACAAACAGTGTTAGCTAGGTTGATGGAGACTCAGATATGGAGCCCACCTATTGGCTCTGTTAGGGGTGGGCCCTGCAAAGGAAGAATGACCTCTGCCAACATTTCTGTATGGTATAAAGTTGCCCTTCCAGCCCTTGTTGTAATGCCAATTTAGTTCCGCCCTTGTGTTCCTGGTACCTTCTGAGCTGCTGCACCAGCCCTGGAGCTCAGAGTGATTGAATCTGAGTAAGTTCGTTCACTGGCTCTTTGAGAATAATGCCTGGGACTCCAGCATCTCTTTGCCTCACTCAGCCTCAATTTCCGCTGATTTTTATAGCCAGAATTATGGAGGCTTCTCTTTCCAGCGCTGGAATTCTGTGCTGGAAGACCTGGTGTGGGGATGGAACTACTCACTCCTCAGGGGTGACCTCTGCAGCTGAGATACTCCTCCCAATTTTTATCCCCCACATATGGGTGTAAGACTAGCCTATTTTGTGTTTCCACTCTTCCTTATTTTACCAGTCTTTTTTTATTATTATTTTTTTGTGACAGAGACACAGAGACAGAGAGGGACAGATGGGCAGGAAGGGAGAGAGATAAGAAGCATCAATTCTTTGTTGTGGCTTCTTAGTCTCCTTAGTTGTTCATTGATTGCTTCCTCATATGTGCTTTGACTGGGGGGGGGGGTACAGCAGAGCTAGTGATCCCTTGCTCCAGCCAGCAACCTTGGCCTTCAAGCCAGTGACCTTGGACTCAAGCCAGGAGCCTTGGGGTCATGTCTATGATCCCACACGCAGACCAGCTACCCTGAGCTCAAGTTGGTGAGTCCATGCTCAAGCCAGATGAGCCCAAGCTCAAGCCAGCGACCTCAGGGTTTCAAACCTGGGTCTTCTGCATCCCAGTCCAATGCTCTATCACTGTGCCACCACCTGGTCAGACCTTCCTACCAGTCTTGATGTGGATTCTTCTTTATATCTTTAGTTATAGTACTTTTGTTCAGTGAGATTTCAGGCAGTTCTGAATGATGGTTATTCTAAAGTTTAGTTATAATTTTGATGAGGTGGGAAGAGTTGAGTACTCCATTTACCAGCACCACCATCTTAACCAGAACCTCTTGATGTTACTATTATAAATTTGGGGGAGGCCAGTATGAACCACACTTATATAAGAGAACTTAATAAATGTTGGTGTTTTCTGACTGCTTCACTGACCAGCTATTCCACCCATCCTTTTCTCTCTTCTCAGACCCCCTCCAACAAAATAATATTAAAGTCGGGCCAATTAATAACCCTACAATGTCTTCTAAGTGTTTAAGAGAAAGAAAGAGTTACATGTCACTTCCAGATTAAAATCTGGAAGTGATTAAGCTTATTGAGAAAGGCATATCAAAAGCCAGGTAGGGGTAGTTGGCCTCTTGTGCCAAACAGTTAGCCAAGTTGTGAATGCAAAGGAAGAGTTATTAAAGGAAATTAAAAGTGCTACTTCAGTGGTTACACAAATTATAATAAAAAAGAACAACCTTATTGCTGATATGCAGAAAGTGATAATGGTCTGGATAGATCCAGAGCAGCATCCTAACTCTCTTCAATTCTATGAATGCTGAGTGAGGTGAGGAAGCTAGAAAAGTTTGAAGCTTACAGAGGTTGGTTCATGGGGTTTAAGGAAGTAAGCCGTCTATTCAACATAAAAGTATAAAGTGAAGCAGCAAGTGCTGATGAAGTAGCTGTAGCAAGTTATCCAGAAAATATAGCTAAGATAATCAATGAAGGTAGCCACACTAAAAAAAATAGTTATTTAATGTAGATACTGCAACCTTGTATTGGAAGAATTTGTCATCTAGGACTTTAATAGCTAGAGAGGAGAAGTCAATGCCTGGTTTCAAAGCTTCAAAGTCCATACTGACTCTCTTTTTAGGGTCTAAAGCATCTGGTGACTTTACATTGAAGCCAGTGCTCATTTACCATTCTGAATATCCTAGGGCCCTTAAGAACTATGCTAAATCAACTTTGCCTTTTCAGTAAATGGAACAAGAAAGCCTGGATGACAGTACATTTGTTTATAACATAGTTTATGGAATATTTTAAGCCCACTGTTGAGACTTACTACTCAGAAAAAGATTCTTTTCAAAATATTACTGCTTATTGACAATATACCTAGTCACCCAAGAGCTCTGATGGAGATGTACAATCAGATCAATGTTTGTTTTCATGCATGCCAATACAACACTCATTCTGCAGCACATGTGTTAGGAGTAATTTCAACTTTCAAGTCTTATATTGAAAAAATATATTTTGTAAAATTGTAGCTGTCATAGACACTGATTCCTCTAATGGATCTGGGCAAAGTAAATTAAAACCTTCTGGAAAAGACTAATTATTCTAGAATTCATTAAGAACATTTATGATTTTTGGGAAGAGGTCAAATTATCACCACTAATGGAAGTTTGGAAGAAGTTGATTCCAACCTTATGAAAGATGTTGAGGGATTTAAGACTTCAATGGAGGAAGTAACCGCAGATGTGGTGGAAATAATAAGAGGACTACTTTTCTGAAAGTGGACAGAGATGACCTCTGAAAATGGTTTACTATTCACTTGACCACAAAATCATGCAAATCAAGAAGCTCAGATCTTCATGTTCACTTTAAGAGAACTCATGAAACTGCCAGGACATCAAAGGTATACATATTTGAAAAGCAACCAAATATCTGAAGGACGTCATTTTACAGAAACGGTGTGTTCTATTTCATCATTACAATGGTGGAGTTAGTAGGTGTGATAGGCCAAACAGTAGGGTTAGACACAGGGTCAGTGGGTCAAAAAGAGTGCTGAACTTTTGCTGCACATGCTTATCCACTTTTGCTCAATTCCACAAGTCTACAAGAAATACTATAGAATATCTTTATTGTTAATTCTATATATAAAAAATAAAATCTAGTTTTGTGAGTCTTTCTGAAAGGAAGGAATTAAATAGGAATATGAGGATAAAATATTGTATTGTAGAACACTTGAATACTCAGTTAATAGGTATCTCCTATTTGCTGCACATGTTTAAAAATGCAGAGAGTAATGCTGACATAAGGGTGTAGTTGAAGGTTCTCTGGTCATCAAGTACATCCAGGTGAACAAAGCTCCCAAGATGCAGCGTAGAAATGATAGAGCTCACTAATGGATTGATCCATACATGAGTTCTCCCTGCCACACTGAGATGATTCTTCCTGGAGAAGAGCAGATTGTTGTTAAAGCAGAACAGGAAGTTGCTCATAAGAAAAAGGTACCCCAGAAGAAATTGAAGAAACAAAAACTTGTGGCCTGGAAGTTAATTCAGCATAAAGCCAATACTAATAAAAGTAAAAGAAGAAAAAAAAAGAGAATTAGAGTTAAAAATGGAGCCTGAAGATGGACTGAATTCCTGCGATCTCATGATACAACTTCAGTGCATAAGGAGTTGCTTCTTATGGATGAGTAAATAAAAAGTGGCTTCTTGAGATGGATTCTACTCCTGGTGAAGATGCTATGAAGATTGTTGAAATGAAAACAAAGGATTTAGGATATTATGTAAAGACAGCTGATAAAGCAGTGGCAGGCTTTGAGATGACTGACTCCAGTTTTGAAAGCTGTTATGTGGATAAAATGCTGTCAAACACTATTGCGTGCTACAGAGAAATCATGCGTGAAAGGAAGAGTCAATCAATGTGGCAATCTTTATTGTTGGATTATTCTGAGAAATAGCCACAGCCACCCCAGCCTTCAGCAACCACCACCCTACTCAGTCAGCAGCCGTCTACATCAAGACCAAACCTTGCACCAGCAAAATGATTGTTTGCTGAAGGCAGATGGTGGTTAGCATTTTTAGCAGGAATGTACATTAAGTTACAAATATTTTTTAGACATAATGCTACTGCACACCTAATAGACTACAATATAGTGTACACATAATATTTATATGCACTAGGAAACCCAGAAAATTCCTGTGACTCGCTTTATTGTAATATTTGCTTTATTAGGGTGGTTCAGAACCAAACTTGCAATGTCTCTGAGGTATGCCTGTATTGCTCTTATTGAAAGAGCTATTTCTTTTTAATCTGAAATGAATTTCTTATAAAGTCTTACTTGACCATCACCTTGTTCTTTTGATCTACTAATTTTATCAGTCAGTTATTGCTACAATAAGACAGTGTAAGAAACAGTGACCTAGGTCTCGGGCTTACAACAATTTGCATTGTTTTTCTTGCTTATGGGTGTGAAGGAGCTGAGATTGGGCTGATTTTGGCTGAGGTTGGTTGGGTTTGGTGCAACCAGGGTTGGCCTTTTCATTCTAGGATCTGAGCTGATGGGACAGAGACTGCCTGTGACTTCTTTCTCCTAAGCAACTGGCCTGGAATCAGAGTAGCAACTGTCCTATTCTATTGTTTAAAGCGGGAGACAGGGCAATTTCAATTACCACAGTCTTCAATTGCTAAAACAATTTCAATGAAATTTTAATTTTTAAGGTGAAGTTCAAATTTCTTATCTCGGTATATGAGATTGCTAGGTCTGTAATTGCCTCTAGGTAATGTTTTCAGACTCATTTCTCTTCATTTGTCCTCATAGGTGTACAGTGTGGCTTAAGCTAAATTTGGTCATCGTTGAACCTAGCATGCAATTTCACATCTTCTCTCGCCTTGTATTTCTATCATTGCTTTCTTTATCTAGCTATTATTTAACATTTAAAACTAAGTTCAAGAAAAGACCTCCTCTTAGAAGCTCTCTATGATTCCATAATGCCCCTTCTCTGTGCTTCTTGGCACTTTGTGTTCTATCATTGTAGAAACAATGTATCATCTTGAGGAAATGAATGTTCCTCAAGAGCTATAGGAACACCTTAGTCAACTTGTGTCTATAGGACTAGCATAGTAACTGCCAATTATAGGCATTCAATCAATGTTTGTGAGAGAAAAGATGTTTGTGAAAGTGCAAGAAAGTAAAAGGAAGGAAGAGAGAGAAAGAGGAAAGAAAGAAGGAAAGAAAAGTGGTTACTTATGTAACAACTTATTCCCTGGGTTCATCAAGCAAGCTTAAGTTAAGTATATTTTATTTTTACAATTAAGAGATGGTAGACCTTAACTAATATACCTTTGTTAGCTCAATTTTGTAGGCATTATTCTTTCATCGAAAGCATCCAGATTTTAAATACTGTAAGCACATGTGCAAACCCTAAGTCCCTCCCAAAACCAAGTTTATGCCACTCCCATTTCCCTAGTTTGCCACATGATATTTTCTGAGCAGGTTTAATTGTACAGAAACACTCTTTCTTGCTCTGTTATTGACTGATGTAGTTAAGTGCACAGATTTGAGTACCCCTGGTGGAATGCTAATAAGGAAATGGAGACTGTGTTATTATTAGGTCATTTTCTTATTGGAAAAAACAAAGAGCAATGAATGTAGCAGGGTAGAATTCTTTCTTATTCGAGGCATGTATCAAAAGGAGTTTATCTTTATCTGAGCCTCTCTGTGACTGCATGACACATCATGGTAGATAACATCTTAAAGTATATGCTGACTTGTTTTAGAATGCATGTGCTGTTTAAAAATAGTTAGGGTGTTTGACACACACCTGATTTCCTCGGAGATGGAATCCAAAGTGTCTGGCATCCTCTTCTCGGAAGGTTTCTCATCACCTCACCTCTTGTCTCCAGCTGCTCAGGCGGCAGCCAGGTTACAGAAGTAGCATCTAATTACTCAGAATATCTGCCCCTGCTCTTGGCAGGGACTTACACTTCCTGGCTTTTGCAGATGATGGATGGCACTTTTTGTAAAATGCAATTTCTCTAGAATACTGAAAGGCTGAGTCCGGAAGAGGGTTGGTCTTGGTTCCCCAGAACAGCCTAACTGAGAACGTGTCCAGATAAAGTCAGGAGGCCACCAGGTGGGGGCTGTGGTGTGATTTCATCAGAATCCAATGAGGACAGCCTTGCTCAAGAATGTGTTGGCTGCATTTAATGCTTAAGTGAGAAACTATAGTTGTTTCCTCAGTGTGAATTTCTTTAAGATGTTTTTATAACCCTGTGGATTGGGAAGCACCTGGCCAAGAGTTGGGAGCATTCCCATGTTGTCACAAGGCCTCCCTGGGAGCTACAAAAGGAGTGGATAGTTGCAGAAGTGGCTGTCAACATACAGTGAGCAGTGAAAATCAATGAAAGGAAAATGGTTCATTTTTGCTGGTCAATGCATCCTCTTCACTTTATGTACTTCCATCCTTCAAATTTTTCCCACCTGTGGGACACATTCTACTATTATTGCTATGCTGAGAGAGAGCCAGTTCCTTTGATAACAGGAGGTTGTTAGTGATATCACTGTGTCAGGTTTGGAGATGAGCATAGTAAATGGAAACTGAATCTTAGGAAAGAGGACACTTGCTCCTGATATAGAGAGTGTCTGAAACAAAGAATGTATGGGGGTGGTGTGGGGGGTGAGGAAGAGTGTTAGGACTGAATAGGTTAGATTGGAAATTGGAGTGATTGTGTTTAAGTGGACAAGAAGTGTTTAAAAACAACAACAAAAGGACCAGAGACAGGTCCCATAGACAAAGAGCAATCATGGGACCCTGGGAAAACAGTAGTGGAAAATCTGTGTGGGCCTACTTATAGGATTTAGAAGGTCTCTTTGACTTAATGCAAAGTTACTGCACCAATGTTTTTATGAGAATGTGAATATAAAAATAGCATTTTATTCTACTGTCACATAAGTTTAATGTAATAGGTTAATTATTTGGAGTCCTTTGCATGTTTTCAGTCACCACACTAAGTGGAAGAATTATTTGGCTGTAAAGAAGAGAATTCAGAAACCCAGAATCATGACCTCTCTGGAATGTTTGCCCCAGGGAGATGTGTTCAAATTAATGGGAAAGGGATGAAAAGAAAATTTTAGTAACCTACAATTATTGTCTCAAGCTACAAGTTGTTTTAGTTATTTCTTTCAAATAAGCATTGGATTGCTATTTTTAATTTCAGATGAGAAACTAAGGCACAAGATATTTTTGAAAATTATATGGCTCATAAAAATTAAAGGATATTTCAAAACGAATATGAAGCAATAAGATATCCCCTAATATTTGTGGGCAGTATATATAAGATTAAATAGAAACTAAATGCAATTCTTGGATGAGAACTCAAACTCTAAAAATTTTGCTTATTGACCGGCTCTTGAAATACCTTACCTTATATAGACATAATCAATAGTTAGAATTTCCCTAAGCAGAAAAAGCAGGGCTCAAGACTGAAATGTACTCTTTGTCCTCACCTTGGAGACTATTGTTTTGTTCCTAAATATGCCTTTTAATTTATATTTTGCATCTGGAAACTCGTGCTCCGGTATCCAATACAAAACTTTTCTGTTCTTGGGTTTAGGACATATTTAGGACTCTGACCGATTGTTACTATTCAGTCTTATACTTTTTTTTTACTTTTGGCATTGCCTTAAAAGCCTGCTTCCTAGTCTAAGCAATGTCTTTTAACAGGAGAGTATTGGCTTATATAGCTCTGAGCATAGGAAACAGGAATGAAAGAAGGTTGATAGCTGTTACTAAAATAGGTTCAATGAATGCACATTTGCTTTAAGGTCTTAGGCACTAATATAAACATAATAATTTAGTTTCTTGATAATAAATATGTAATGTGTCCTTCAAGCTAGGTTTTACAAATTTTCTCTTATTTCCTTGGGAACCTCTGTTTGTTCCTTGACCTTTAGTAGTCTGTTAAGTCATGTGTCAGCAGAAGCTATTTGGCTAGAATGTAGCCTTAGAAAATAGCAGCATTACCCATGAACCAGTATTATAAAGACAAAAACAAACAAACAAACAAAACCTTCTGCATTGGTCTGAATTTGTTTTGGTAGTGGTATATACTAGTTAATTATGGACTTGACTCATCCCACAATTGTTGCAGAAAAAATAAGTCAGATGAAATCATTGTAACTTTGTCCCATGGTAAACCTGGTAAGGCACAAAGACATCATAGTAATATTCCAAAATGAGGAATTTAGGAGTTGAAATGGAACATACAATAATTAGATTAATCTCAACCAAAAATTGCCATTGAAAAAATGGCTGAAAGAGAAAAGGGAGGAAGAACCACGGTATAAACAAATAGACAAATAAAGGAGCATCAATCTGGTCTTTCAGCCCTCATATTTAAAGTGCTTTCTAAGAACATAACCTCACTAGCTGAGATGCACAGCTGATAGAATTTTACTTGAAGAAAACAACCACCCTCTGAAAATAAGAGGTAACTATTCTTTTGTTGAAGGGGGTGAATGGTACTTCTTCATAGCTGGTAAAATCTTTTATATTTAAGGGAAAAATCTGACATGGACATGTAAGAAGAAGCTATCTTCATCTGTGCAGGAGACTTAATACTCCAAGAAAACAGATAATGAGCTTAATTTTACTTTGTAGCTACTCAGGGTCCCCCTAGACTACTCCTTTGGATGGGTTGTCCAAGGGAGCAGAGAACTAAGAGTTGAATCATTCCTTGAGACAATTTACTACCTGTGGTGATATTAGGTCTTCTTAATGTTGCTAACTGTGGCTCACTAGGATGGGAGTTATTTGTGGTATAAGATCTTGAATCATAAAAAGGAAATATATTCATGCCGTTAACAATGGGACACCAATCTCTGAGGAAGGATTCATATCAGAGGATGGTAGAATGGTGCTTACCATGACAACACCTTAATTTGATAATGTCCTTGGTTTCCTTGACATAATTCAGAGCATTTCACATATAACAAGGGTTGGAAAAAGTTGTAAGGAGGAGTTTGTGAAAGTGAGGGATGTTTAATATTGGACATCAGTTGTTGAGGAAGGTGAGTAACCTATTAACTTTCTGGGTTTTATTTTTCTTTTTAACTCCTTTTATTAAAGCTTTGGTTACATAGCATTTCTTTCCTTTTTTTTTTTTTTTTTTTTTCATGAGGACCCAGAGAGTAACAGAGGCCAATTTCTCCCATATATCACACTCTAAGGAGCACTCTTAGAAGGAAAGCTCTTGAACTTCCTGACCAGCTTACTCTGCACCATCTTATTACCTCATTTAGTCTATACAGAAGACAGTATAGGGGGATGGGATGGAGAAATAACAAAGCAATATAAACTGAGTTTTTATTTGGTTATCAGACTCCTTTAACAATAACAACCTCAACATACACAAAACAAAAAATTAAGAAATTACCATGTTCTTTAATATGTGACAATGTCCTATGCTTTATTGATGCCTGTAAGACTTTTAGGTTAAAGAGATAAATACACTTATGTGGACAGGTTATGGTTTTTAGAGTAGCAGAACTGACATCTGTGCATTTATGTCCTTAGGGCTCATTTAATTTTCATGACTAAAAAGCAAGTCTTGTGTATCCTGCAAATTAAGTACTATACTGCCAATTTGCTACATGGTTTATTAAAAACAACAACAGCAACAACTACAACAAAATAAAAACCCCACTCTATGCCTGGATACCCGGAAGGAGATTAGCTTTTCCTCCAAGAATTTTTATTCTAATTATATATGGGTAGTAGTTTATAACTAATTAATGTTTGTTTAAAGAAAAAAAATGGTGCCTAGCTCAGTGCCCAAGGCTAAAATCAGTGGGTACTCAATCAGTGTGTGTTGAATAAATGACAAATTGTGTACTTTTGAAAACCTGGAATGAAGACTTACTATTTTGAATAAGGATAAATTGCTCAGTCTTACTAGTGTTCATTAGCAGCCTTTTTTTTCTTTGCCAGGGATATTAAAAGGGATATGTGCAGAAAGGAGTTTTAAGAATGACAAAAGAAGCCTGACCTATGGTGGCGCAGTGGATAAAGTGTCGACCTGGGAACACTGAGGTCGCCAGTTCAAAACCCTGCACTGGTCTGGTCAAGGCACATATGGGAGTTGATGCTTCCAGCTCCTTCCCCCTTTCTCTCTCTCTCTCTCTCTCTCTCACTTTGTCTCCTCTCTAAAATGAATAAAATAAAAAGAAATTTAAAAACAAAAGAATGACAAAAGAAGGGAGAGTGGAGAAGCAGGGCGTAAGGGCAGGAGTTCTAAGAGCTGAGGGATAAAAAAAAAAGAACATTGGGAGTAGCTTTAAAATTAATGTATTTAGAAAAATATAAAGAATGAAGAGTACAGAGGAAGCTGAGGGGAGCTGAGTAGAAGTCCATTATCCCTGATATAGTTCTCTAGACTCATTTCCAGTCTAATTGTTTACGCTTTGTTCCTGCTTGAAATGAAAGCTGATCTCACTTCCAAGTAAGTGCATTACCATTGTCATTGCTGCCATCAGGCTAGTTTTTATATGATCAATAATAATAACAAGAATAATATCATAGCTACCATTTATATTTAGCATTTGCTTTGTGTTTCGCACTCTGTGGCTGTTTTATGTTCACAACTCCAATTTTTACTACTTCATAATGGAGATGTGATTACTACCATTTTACAAATGGAGATTTTGGGGCTAAGAAAGATTAGGCTATTTGCCTGGGGTCACACAGTTTCCAAGTGGTAGTGGGAGAATTTAAAGTCAGACTGATCAGACTTTAAGTTTTTTTTTTCTTATTCCTTTTGCTTTATGCCTGAGATTACTGAGAAGAGAAGCTGGAAGGGAGAGGTCTTGAATTTTAACATTTATTCATGCATTTATTTTTCATTTGACAAGTGTTTGTTACAGGTCTGTTGTATGCTAGGTCCTGAGGATGTAGTGATGACTAGAAAGCAGTCCCTGTGTCAAGGAGCTCTCACTCTAGTAGAGGAGTGTCTACGAGACAGGCAATCATACTTTCTAAAGAAGTGACTGTTAACACAGGTGAGCAGGGGAGGACCCTGGAACACTCAATTCAGCCTTGCAAAGTCAGCAAAGAAGATGTTGTATGAACAGGTTTCTAGGAAATTAGCTTAGAGAAAGTCAGACAGGGTGGATAACAGGGTTGTAGAGAGAAGGAACAATGAGTCTACACCTTGGTCATTCCAGAGAGATCAGATATCAATAGAACTGAAGCACAGAGAGTGGAATGTCAAGAGATGAGAATGGAGAGGTAAACAGAGGGCCAATTACGGAGGGCCTAGAGGGTCATGGGAACGAGTTTGCATTTTATCCTCAGAGCAATGGGGAACCGCTGAATGATTTTAGATAAAGGGACAAAATACTCCGGTTTGCACTTTAGAATGATGACTCTGGCTGTACAAGAAATGGATTAGAATGCATCAAGACCAGAGGCAGGAATCCCTGTTTCATTAAAGAGTAGGAGGGAATGATAACCTGACTCAAGGTAGTGACAATGGTTAGAATTAGATGGAATTGAGAAGTATTGATGAGAAGGAATGAAGAAAACTTGGTGATTAATAATATGGACAAGTGGGCTGAATTACTCAGGCCAATCTAAGTTACACTTCTATATAAACACAACACCCAGATCTCCGTAGTGTAATGGAGCTTATTTCTCTTTCACACAGAGTCCAGTGTAGCTCTGGGCAACTCTTTCAGGCAACAGTTCAACATGCTCAGTGATCTAGTTGCTCCAATGCTGTATTATCTCCATCTCTGCATGAGGACTCCTTTTTAGTCATCCTGATAGGGGGAGAGGGAGACTTGGAGTTGTGCTTGAACTTTTCACTACTTTAGCCCACAAGTGACCCTCTTTACTCTGCTTCTTTCTCATTAACTAGAACTAGATGTAGAGTGTGAACTGGAAAAATGTGTTTGTTGATTACAAAAACAAAAAACAACAGTTCGCCATGCTTCTTGCCTTTTCTTCTGCATAAAAGGAGAGACAAGTGGTATGTTTATAGGACCCAGGGTCCACTTTTCGCCAGAGTAGGCTCATAGTATGCTTGCAGTAAATGTTTGTAGAATAAGTTAAGTGTAGAAAAACAAAACTTAAAGGATTTCTCCTTTGCCAGAAACAGCAATACCAGCAATTACATAGGCTCATACTCTACCAACCTCAAAATGTGGCGTGTCTTTCTTGCCCTTCCCAGATGCATTCTGCTGTCAGAAACGCCTTGCAGATTCCTCCCGCGTCTCCGCTGGTTCTGGAACTTTGGGCAACTTGCCTCCTCTCTGAGCCCTGGGTGATGAAGTGGAAAAGAAGAACCAGGGTGGTGGTCCCTCTCTGGGGTGTCTCAAAATGGGCTGGGATAAAGCAGTGTACACGGAGGGCTTTGGAAACCGGAAATCACTATGTGACCAGCTCTAATGAGACACTGTTTTTTAAAATTCTCCTTCTCTGGCCATGCTCTCACCTCACTCACCTTTGTCTTTCTTCTTCTCTTTGTTCTCTCTGTGTCCTGCTCACCTGTGTCCTTTTTTCAACATGCTCTCTTCCTTGCTCTCAGATCTCCGCCATCTGTGTTCCATCAATTGCGAAAATAAGAGTACAAATGGGGGAAAGTCCTTTACGACTGCCGAGAGTTTCAGCAAAATGCTCTTTTCTCTTCCTACCTTCTTGTCCTCAGGTATATTTCACAGTACCTCTCATGCACAGTGGATGCTTTATAAATATTCCAATTAATAACAACCCAGAGAGTTATCTGTTTCTACACCAGTGATGGTATTTACTAGCTACCTATAACATTGATCGTCAGAGTCCTATCTCCTGGGGCAGATACAGGCCATTATTTTGGCCTGTAAATCTGCTTTTTTTGCCATCCTTCCCAGTGGAGACTGATTGAGAGTCTGGTTATGATACTGAGATAATTTAGCCTCCAAATCTGGCTCCTTGAAACCAAACAGGATGTTTGTTATGCTCATATGACAATATTTTTCAATATCTTAGGATCCACATTTTTACATTTTTATTTTCCATAAAGCTCAGCTTGGATATAGCATTGTCTGTACTAAGGGGACTAACTTTTTATTTGGCCTCCTTGGCAGTGCCATCAGAAGCCCATAACAATCAAATGACTTGATTAAGGTCATTTCTTGGGCTGAGGCAGCTTAATCTGTCTAGATCCTGAGCAACTTTCAAAATGACTTTCCTTCAGTCCCCAAAGTAATGATCTTTCTCCTCACATCAAGTTAAATAAATCATTAAATACAAAGAAGTAGTAAAATAGAAATCTATGGGAAAGTAGAACACTTAACAGGGAGATTAGTCCACATAGGTGTGTTCCTTTTGGTTTTAGATATAATTACATTCAAAGGAGACCATAGGAAAAATCCTTAAAGAGAAAAAATTTAAGTCATGCCCATGTCTTAAATGCTGATTACTTTTTTTCTAACTTCTTTGATGTCCCCCAACAAATGTTTATTTTTTCTGTACTATTAGTTTTAGCATGGCATGCATACACTATAAGAGGCTCTTAATCTATCAATAGATTTGATAATAAATAATGTTTAAGGAGCATTTAATGTATATACAAAATACTAGGCACTGAAAATAACATTAATAAGCAGAAGCAAATTTCATTAATGAGATAATCCTGCTAGTGAAAGTATAATAGCAAACTGAGATTGGAATTCTGAAGGAAATAAATATGGTTTTATAAATTTATTTCACCACAGAATTGACCAGATTTTGAGGGTATGGCAATCAGAGAAGTAATCCCAGAGATTTAAAGGGCAAATAGGAATTACAGATGAAAGGTGTGAAGCTTTAGGAGAACTGCAGGTGCAAATGCCCAGTGGTAGAAAGCTTCTGGCATCTTTGGGGAACTGAAAGGAGGGCAATGTATTTAAAGCTCAGAGAACAATGGTGCAGTGGTTTAGGATAAGGAGGGCAAGGTGGACATATCCAGAGTACCCCTGGAGGTCTATAGACCTTCCATGCCAGGTCATTTTGAACTGCCTAAAGCATTTTCAATAAGAAGTGTGACATAACCAGATTTTTATTTTAAAAGAGATGTTTACCTTCATAGTGAAAGAGGATAAAGTATACTCTCAGAATGAGGAAATATATTTAATTTGAGAAATTTGGAGTATGTAGTTCTTTAGCTCACTATTGTATCACTCATCATATTGTATTAGATATGAACATCCTTGAGAGATTTTTTTTCTCATTTTTTATATATTACTGCCTAGCACAGTGCTTGGAATATAGTGGCTGATTATTACTTCCATGCTGTACACTTGGAACCAATATAATATTGAAGGTCAACTGTAATTGAAAAATAAAAGTTTTTGAGTAAGCGAATGGATAAGAAGGAAATATATAAATGAAGAAAATAGCAATAGCATCAGTGTTATAAACATATATGGAGTTGTTCTGACCTAGTTTGTATTGTCTAAGATACCTTACAGCTCTCAAATTCTTTTTAAAAATGTATGTACTTTCCTGTTAATTCTCTGTACAATAGGAACCTTTGAATAGATAGAAGTAGAGAATGGTTACTATCAGTGGCTGGAGGCCTGGAATTAGAGTAATCTTCATCTGATCTATGACACCCTAAACTGTAAAGCCATTAAATTGGGATGGCTGGTGTTCAATAGCAAAAATGCCATTGGGTTAAACTTTACAAATAGGCAGAATTTTCAGATTAGGGGATGTAAAATCTGGTAAAAGTTGGATAGAGGAGCAGGGTGACTGAGAAAGGATCCATATAAGGTAAATAAGGATATGGTGGATAAGGTGGGATCCTCTTCAGTTATGGTTAGTTTTTTATGAAGTAACTCAAACCCACCAGAATTGCATTGTGTTTGCTCTTAAAGAGAAATATGACATCTTTTGTGTGGATTTTTTGTTCTCCTCCAAAATAAAATGAAATGGTTAAGAAGATGAAAAACAATAAGTAAACTCTAACAGAGCTATGCTATTTAAGAAGGTAAAATTGCATGGGGATATTTGAAGTTTCCCAGAGCACATGCTGAGTTGACATTGGCTTTGGGTTGGGAGCCATGGCCTTAGAGACTTTTTTGGTGACTGCTAAAACTACTGAACAATCTTAGAAAATACTCTGTGTTTAAATTTTATTTCTAAATGTGAGAAGTAAAAAAAGAAAAAGTGAATTTTAACACAGACTAGTGCTTGCTGGTAGGGTGGGTGTCTGGGGAGTCTTTCCATGATCTCAAATTCAGAACCCATGAGTGGTCTCCATTTCTACCCATTTATATTATATGAATATCACATTCATTTAGATATTAGATCTTAAAAGGCCAAGCACCGTGTTTGGTGTCTACACATCATGGCTTCTGGCATCAGCTTCCATCATATTTTAGAGGTAAAATTAATATTTTTAAAAATTGGGACAGATACGCCTGACCAGGCAGTGGCGCAGTGGATAGAGTGTCGAAATGGGATGCGGATAGACCCAGGTTCAAGACCCTGAGCTCGCCAGCTTGAGCACGGGCCCATCTGGCTTGAGCAAAAGCTCATCAGCTTGGACCCAAGGTCGCTGGCTCCAGCAAGGGGTTGCTGGGTCTGCTGAAGGCCCGCAGTCAAGGCACATGTGAGAAAGCAATCAATGAACAACTAAGGTGTTGCAACGGCAATGAAAAAGTAACGATTGATGCGTCTCACTTCTCTCTGCTCCTGTCTGTCTGTCCCTATCTATCCCTCTCTCTGACTATCTCTCTGTTCCTGTAAAAAAAAAAAATTGGAACAAATACTTAGATTCTGGATCACATTCAGACTATTCACATTTGGCTTAGAATCACTTCTCAGTGTGATTCTGAACATGACCATAGAATTGTTCCAGCTGAATGTGTGCTCATCGGTATTATAAGGCATGTATAATGTTTCTAAGGTTTTCTATGTTGCTGAATTATGTTCAAAATGTGAGACTGGTTTTGGATGTAATCATTGTAAATAGAAACAACTCCGTGCCACCCAAAAGTATGAGAGATCAACTACATTAGAGGCAAATTAAGTTTAGTTGGCAGAAAAGATTATATATATATTACAGGGACAAAGAGAGAATCAGAGAGCGGGATAGATAGGGACAGACAGATAGGAAAGGAGAGAGATGAGAAGCATCAATCATCAGTTTTTTTGTTGCGACACCTTAGTTGTTTATTGATTGCTTTCTCACATGTGCCTTGACCGCGGGCCTTCAGCAAATCAAGTAACCCCTTGCTCGAGCCAGCGACCTTGGGTCCAAAATGGTGAGCTTTTTGCTCAAACCAGATGAGCCCACACTCAAGCTGGCGACCTCGGGGTCTCGAACCTGGGTCCTCCGCATTCCAGTCCAATGCTTTATCCAATGTGCTACCACGTGGTCAGGCAAAACGTAATAATAATAATAATAATAATAATAATAATTTAACTGAACGAATTAGATGCTTTCTGTATAGGGAATGAATGGTTTTCTTTGTAAAAGGTTTTATTTTTATTGTTACCCATCCATAAGTTTTACCCAAAATGATCTTTTGTATTTTTTTTCCCTTTTGGCTTCCTTCCTTTGTTTGTGGATGGACCCTGTGAACCTGGCTTCCTCTCTTCTGTTCAGGTAAGAAAGGGCAGTTTTTGCTGCTTATATTTTTTGCTTCAGTTATAGTACATAGTCAGAAACAGTATTTATCTGTTTAACTGCTATACTTTAATATGCTGAGAATATTCTCCTAAACTTGAAAATAGATGCCTCTTAGGACGTCTCTAAGATGAAATCTTTACATTATTAATGTCATACACTATATGATGTTATTTAGATCACATGTTGGCATTTGTATGATGCTTTAGTAAGAGGGATGAGTTTCTGAACATTAGATTGTAAATTGATACATCATTTCCCATTGACTTCCATTGTAATTTCTGACTGAATGTTCACTGGCAATCCAGCCTCATGTTTTCAAAGCTGAGCTTTTTTTTCTCTAACTTCCTCTCCATCAAGTAGTTAGCAGTTCATAGAGATCAGGGAAATGTATTTGGTAAGTAAGAATATGGACCATGAAAACTTTGTTGATCAAATTGTCTTTTATGTTGTGAATAATCACCACCATCTGTATGGTAGTTTTTCTTTTTTAAAGTAAAACACACATATAATTAAAATAGTATTATTGGTCACTTTGTTTCCTCATCAATCTGACTTTTACAACACATGAATATATTTAATCTTTCACATAAAATTTTTAAATTAAAAAGCATTTTGTTGTTACTTTTAGGGAAAAATATATACAAAATAATTCAAGAATGTATGCATAATGGTACTCTGTCTAAGACATTCTGGGTGGTGTTTGGAGTATTTGTGCCTTATGTACTGAGGAGGTATATTAGCAAGGTATATGGTACTCAGAAATATTCATGAAAAATAATAAATGATATTGCAATGGACATGCTAGCCAAACCATTACTTCAGTTTCTCTAAAATGCAGCTTTATATCTTTAAAGTATGAGGAAATAGCATTTCTAGCTCCTATTTAGCTTTCGTCCCCAAAGCACTGCCTTTGAAGTTATGATTTAATGTTATATCTCAGCTTTTATTAAGGCTTTTTACAGCAAAATGAGTACTTAGAGAACAAAATACAGTTAGTAAATAGCTCTTCATGTTACTAGATGGTTCTTAATTCATCATGATATGCAATAAACTCATGAGATTTTTGTGCCAGGATTTTCTTTCCTGTGTATACAAACACATATTTTTCTCAAATTAGTAAAAAGCAAAAACAAAGACAATGTGTTTCTAGTTTCATTACCAACTATGAGACTTAGAATTAAATTCTGTTCTTAGATACAGTAGCTAGCACATTGTAGTTCCTGGTGAAATTTTTTTCAATATTTCCTCATGTTTTCTAAAAGAAACCTATCATTTTAATAGCACTGTTTCTTTGTGTTTTAATTTTGTGAGTCTCTATCTTTAGGTGACATTGTAAATGGTAAATGATATTAATGTTAACCATAAAAAGAACTAACATTCTTTAAGAGTTCCTAGTACCAGGCACTGGCGTTAACTTGTCTAACCGGCGCATACACACGTACTCCTATACTTCCTATATGTTTGGAGTAGAGTTTTTTGATTTAGGGAAAAGCATACATTTACATCACAGCATATCAGATGATAGTATTCTTAATATGTCTTTCTCCATATAACTCTGCCAATCATTTTTCTGTCTTCTCACTCCTGCTTCTTTCTTCCTATGTATAAGAAGAAATTGCACTCTATTTTCTTATGTAGAGCAAATTAATTCCACTTAGTCTTACCTCTCTCTCATACTTAGCTCTGAATCTTCCTTTGTGTACTAGAGCCACCCAGAGAGGTATTAAATAGCCTCATATAGAGAAAATACAGGGATGGGAAAAAAGCAGTTTTACAGTTGGGAGTATGCAAAACACAGAATTTATTCTTATATTATTATTTGTTAATTATTGTATTATTTGTATTACAATTGTCAACCTACTTTTGCCCAGCCCTGTATATTAAAAATTTCTGAAGATTTTAGATCTTTCAAGCTATCTAGGCCAATAATTATAATCAATGGTACCAGTTTATCAGTTTGATTCTTTCAAACATAGTTGAATTTAGCAGTAGTAGAGCAGCAGCTGAGCTTAATTCAATAGGAAAGCTACCATAATTAGTTTAGACCCAGCATCTTAATTCTAGAACTGTCACCTGTTTATGCAGTACAACAGAATAGGAGCATCTGACAAATGTTTTAATGGCGACTCCAAAAGAAGAGAGTGAAACGGGGACATCCTGATCTAAAGCTCAGAGAGTGGATGGAAGTCAGAATTGTTGCAAGGAGTTCAATCACTAACAAATATTTTCAATGTATTTTAAGGATTACAAATAAAAATAAATGTGCAGGGCAGAAATTGTAAGGACATTAAAAGGACTAAAATCTAAACAGTATTACAATGCTGAAAGACTTACGAGATAACTATTTTGCATTGACTGGAGTAAGAATGCATTTAAAATATTTATGCATGTATTACAGTGCTGAAATGCTGAGGATATTTAAATGACATGGTTACAGATTGTCTTTTTAAGTACCAAACAATTGCATTTCATGGCTACGATGTCACTTGAAAGGCATATTTTATTGGCTCATCTGTTTCCTCTGGTCTATAAATAGAACTCCCCAGAATATCTACAGAGTGGTAATCTATTAAATATAGGTCTTTTCACAGCATTTGCTGGGTCATAAACAGACTGGTAGATAACCCATTGCTCTGTTTCTATTATTATATTAACACACTAGGCTATGCTGCTCCAAATATTGGGACATACAGTGCTATTTGTTGTCCTAGCAATCAATATTGAATGACATCTGGACAGCCTGGAGAAGCCATCTATGATGAAATACACAGGACCTTTACTGCTATCGTATATTTAGGACGTGAGTGTGTGGTCTGTGACTGAGCATTCTGGATACTTAACCATAATGACATTCTTGACTTTCAGTCTGGGGGACTATAATAATATAATAATATAATATAAGGGGACTAAATTCTTAACATAATTTACTTTCTTGGACTAGTTCTGAAGAAGACCCATGTTACTCCAAATGTTAGTATATTTCATACCTGTTAAGTTCAAAGGAGAGTCCATTTATTTGAGGGAATTATCCTATTATATTTTGCTAACTAAACACATTTTGAAAAGCTAAAAGAATAATTGTGACTAATGCTGAAAGTTTTTCCCAAAGCTATATGCCTACTCTCTGGTATTTCTTCCCGTAGTTAATGTTTCAGGGTTCTGTGGCAGGCTGGAAGATCTCAAGGACAAACTCAGACTACTATTAATAAGAGAGTGGGAAAAGTAGAGAGAGACTTTACTTTCAAAGGGAGAAAGGGGATAGTCCTATTACAGGGTTATTAATAACTTATGATGATAGTATTAATGTGTATAAAATACCCAGAACACTCCAGGTATATGGTTGTGTGAGAGAGAAGCATGAAAATGAATGGGGCGTTTCCCAGTTGTATGCTCCTAACTATGACATTTGTTATTAATAAATTATCTGCCACCACCTGCTTATATTCCAGCTTCACACTAAAAGGCATGTGGGCCTCACTGGGGCAGTTCTGGTGATAACTTATACCTTAGCTGTGAGCAATATTTCCTTCTAGTCAACCCATGTACACATAAGCTTGTCCGGCCTCAGAGAGTTGCTGAATAAACCCTTCAGAGAGATTGTGGTCATGATGCCTGTGCTCATTTTGTGCTCATTTCCAGCTTGCTCAGCCCCAGACACTCTTTCTCATGTCTTTTTCTCCATTGAACTCATTCATAACATAACATGGATCATAGTTAATGTTTATTAATAAATCCTTCCCATGGTACCTCCCCTCTATTTTTCTTACCCATGTAATCAATATAAACAAATACGTATCTTGCATTTTCTTAGAGCTATCCCTCATTCTAACTTCTACTCAGTAATTGAATAAAGCATTCAGTATTCACCAAAGTTATATTCTTACCTTGTCTTTCTTCCTTGTCTGTGTCTTCTTTAGAAGTGCTTGGTACCTAGTAATTGTACCTGACACATAAAAATTAATTTATTTAAACTGAATTGAAAATCTCTTATACATGTTTCTGTCCAACACTGAAAATCTCACCCCTCTCTAATAACTGCAAATGGATATTCTGGTATAGCTCTTCTGCTTCCCATGTTGTTAGCATGTGCTCCATAGAGGCTTGACAGTTGTTTGTTAATAAATTAGTCACATTTAGCAAATATTTATCTGTGTCAGTCTGGCAATGTAGTATTGTGAGGGTATGGACTTGGAAATGAAGGCTACTGTATGTTGGGTCATTTATATTCATCTTCACTGTAGCTTAGTGGGCATCATTATCACCAGTGATTTTTTTTCAGGTATGACAGAAGCATTATTAAATTCTTATTTTCTAAGTTTATGTCAACAGAAAAATTGAAGTCTTGTTTAATAATGAAGTGGGTAGATCTAGTTTCAACCCAAATTTTATTATTGGGGTTCTAATTCTGTCTTCCTTAATTCTGTGGGGGCCCCTATGTTTATACTTCTCAAAGCTTTATTTATATTCTAGAGGATGAAACCTTCTGTTTTCTCTTCTCCTCTCTCACCTGTGGATTGTGGTAGGTCAGGTTGTTTTTGTTGTTGTTCTGCCTGGTACTGCCACTACATCTAACTCCTCTTTCACAGATGCCTCCATTCTGTCGGATTCTCTATGGACTTGGTTCATTCTGGCTGCTTTTGCTGCTAAATCCTCACATTCCCCAGACAGTAACATTCTCTCTATAGTGACTGGACAGAATCTAAGTTTCTTCAGCCAACCTTCGAGAACTTATTATCTCACTTTACTTTAAACTTGTTCCCTTAAAAAACAGTTGTTGAGAGGCTGGGCTTAGGGCTATTCTGTGATACTACTCTGTGTATCCATACATCTTCCTTTCTTTTCCTGACCTAATCCTATGTTAGGATTCAATTTCTCCTTAGTAAGCTGAGTATTTTGCCTTTTGGGACATTCTATATCTCTCTTTTTTCCTTGTAGAATTTTAGTCCTAATGTCTATAGACAGATAGTCAGTCCCAAGATATCTTTACCATTTCTAACAGGGAGATTTTATTTCTTTGAATAATGGCTTTTATTGAGACCCTACATACATAAATGTGTGCATATGTGAACTCCTCCATGACTTTAAAATACAAATTAAAATCTATTTGAGTCTCCTTATAGTACAGTACAGTACAGAAGTACAGTAGCTTCCCTTGGGGGGAATCCTGCCCCCTTTAAAAATTTCTGTGAAACCTGAGGGTTAATCCAGTTTGAATGGAAGCTGAAAGGTAATTCAATTTCCATTATAAGAGAGCAGAGATGGAATCTTCTTCAGTTTGCTAGTGCTATTACTTGTGGCTGCCAAGTTGGTGGCTGTTGACAAAATCTTGCTCCCTGCTATGACATATGCTGCTAATTCACATCTCCATGCCAGCCAAGGGCATTCTGCTAATGTTGACTTTTAAGTGAGGACAACTTTAATTTCCCAGAGCTGTGCTCACAGAACAATGACCTTCACTTGGTTTCCCAAGGTCATGGCTTTCCAAGATCCATTGTTTTCTTAAAGCCTCAAAGACCCGTATGTAGAGGTTGGGCAGCTTTTCTCTTTCTGCTCTTAAAACACAAAAGGTTGGACTATACCCATTTCGCAGAGAGTTCATCACTTTGAAATAGATTTCCTTAATGACTCTGGGTATTCCTCTATTCATCTTTTTTAATGTTTTTTTTTTTTTACTTTTAAATTTTAATTACAAAATTAACATTAACAGGGTGACATTGATCCATAAGAGTACATATGTTTCAGGTAACATTTCTATAGCATTTGAACTGTTGATTATGTTGTATACCCATCACCCAAAGTCAACTCAATTTCTGTCACCTTAATTTGTTCCTCCTTACAACCTTCCTTCTCCCCTTCTTCATCTCCCTTCTTCCCTACATCCTCTTTCCCCTGGTAAACACTTCACTTTTATCTATGTCCATGAGTTTCAGTTTTAAATCACACCTGTGTGTGAAATCATACAGTTCTTAGCTTTTTCTGATTTACTTATTTCATTCAATATAATGTTCTCAAGATCCATCCGTGTTGTTATAAATATCACTATGTCATCATTTCTTATGGTTGAGTAGTATTCCATTGTATATATGTACCGCTTCTTTATCCAATCCTCTATTGAGGGACACTTTGGTTGTATTCATGTCTTGGCCACTGTGAATAATGCTGTGATGAACATGTAGGTGTGTGGTTTTTTACGTACTAATGCTTTTGAGTTTTGGGGTGATATACCCAGTCGAGGGATTGCTGGGTCATAGGTAGTTCTGTTCTTAACTTTTTGATGAACCACCATACTTTCTGCCATAATAGTTGTACTAATTTGAATTCCCACTAGCAGTGAATGAGTATTTCTTTTTCTCCACAGCCTCTCCAACACTTGTTATTACCTGTCTTGTTGATAATAGCCAATCTAACATGTGTGAGGTAGTATCTCATTGTAGTTTTGATTTTCATTTCTTGACTTTCTAGTGAAGATAAGCATCTACTCATATACCTGTTGACCGTTTGTATGTCCTCTTGGGAGAAGTGTCTGTTCAGGTTCTCTCCCCATATTTTAATTGGATTGCTTGCTTGTTTGTTGCTAAGCTTTATGAATTCTTGTATATTTTGGTAATTAACCCCTTATTTGAGCTGTTGTTTGCAAATATCATCTCCCATTTAGTTGGCTGCCTATTTGTTTTGTTGTCAGTTTCTTTTGCTGTGCAAAAGCTTTTTAGTTTGATATAGTCCCATTCATTTATTTTTGCCTTCACTTTCCTTGCCTTTGAGGTCCTGGATTTCAAGGTAATCTTCTGACACCTCCCTCTCTCTATAAAAATAAACTCAATAAAGCAGTTTGCTTTATATATAGATACTTAATAATGATAATAATTTTTTAGGATGTTTTACAGTGTTTAAAGTTATTCATTATTGCGTTTATTCTTCACAATCATTCTCAAGATTGAAATCATCTTTCTGTCAGTGTGAGGCATAGGCACTGTGGGGTAAATTTTCTTCAGAGTGGTATTGACACTTACTAGTTTAAATAAATGAATGTCATTCTCTTGACCTTTATAATGCTGGGGAAAAAGTTAATATTCTAACTTATGAACTGAATTATGTTTCCTCAATACCAAAATATTAAATGTATTGTGGTTTTGTTTTGCCAAAAAGATATGAGAAAAGAGTAAATTTTCATTTTCTCTCTTATTTTTTTAATGTCCATGCCTCTTTAACTTTAAATGACATGCTGAAAATCAGATTGGTAGAATGATGAAAGGACAGAAGCAAGTATAGAAAGTTATGAGAAATATGATTTGTTAAGGTATGAATGTTAACATGTCACATTTTAAAGCAAATATACAGAGTAAATACTATTATAATTTTTCAGAATGGCTGTGTGACTTATCTAAGATCTCATGGTCATTGCTTAAAAACCTTTATTAGTTCAAAAACAGGATTCAAACATTCTATCCTTACTCTTTGTTTAAATCTTTCCACTGTGCCAGTGATTCTCATGATTTGTGATGAATCAGAATAAGTTGTGGAGCCTATTACAATTAGAAATGTCTGGAACTGCTATGTACTTACTATAACACACTCTCTAAAGGTAGGTAGGGTCTAGGAATTAGCATTTTTATTAAGTTCCAATGAATATTTTGCACCTTCAAGCTTCAGCTTTGGAATCACCAAAAACTCATATACACATCCAAAGGAAGGGGTAAAAAGAAGAGAGAAAATGCTTTGGGGCACATGCCCCAGCACACACACCAGGGAAACCCATTAGTATGAGGTATTAACATAGAGGTAATAGGATAACCTTTATATTGCTACTAATCCCAATAATAATCCATGCTTCAGTGTAACTAGTATTGTTGGGAGACTTTCTTTGAGACCTGTCTTTGATAAATACTTAAAGTGTATAGCACCATAAAGAATGATTGGGAATATTTTTGCTCTAAAGATAAAGAGAGTTTGACTGCATCCAGTGGTGTGTCTGGTTATTTTACTCTAACCTTCACTTCCCATTCCTCCTGTCCTTCCTCCTACGTCTCCCTTCCCCATGCTGCTCTGCTGCTTTCCTTCTAATTCTGTGTTTGTGTCTTTTTACCACTTCTGACTGATATGATACTGTCTTTATCCACAATCACTTTAAGGGAGATTTAATGTTTTTTTCTACATCTCATTTGTAACACCCAGTTCTTATTCAATAGATTCAAGAATTTATTAGTGCAGAATTTGTTAATGGGATGAGAATCGCCCCCCACCTTTTTTTAAATGCTGGCATTGAGATTGAGGATGCCCTGTCATGAAAATTTTTTTTAATAGAAATTAAATTTACCTTGGTCAGGGCACATATAGGAACAGATCATTGTTCCTGTCTCTTTCTCTCTCTCTCTCTCAAATCAATAAATATGATGTGAATTAAAAACAAAAAAGAAATTATATTTAATGAGAAAACATTGGTCCATAGAAACACAGGTTTCAGGTGTCATTTCCATAGCATGTGAACTATTCATTGCATTGTGTGCCCATCAACCAAAGTCAGACCACTTTCCATCACTGTATATTTGACCCTCTTACTCCCCTCCCGTTCACTCCCCTTACTCTAGTAACCAGTTCACTTTTGTCTATTTCTGTGAGTTTCAGTTTTATATTTCATAGATTAATGAAATCATATAGTGCTTAGCTTTTTCTGATTTACTTATTTTGCTTAGCACAATATTCTCAAGGTCTATTTATGTTGTCACAAATGATACTATGTCATCATTTCTTATGGCTGCTAGTATTTCATTATATATATATATATGTGTGTGTGTATATATATATATATATATATATATATATATATATATATATATATATAACACATCATTACATCATTTTTATCCTACCCTCTATTGAGGAACACTTTGGTTGTTTCCATGTCTTGGCCACTATGAATAATGCTGTGATGAACATGGGGTTGCATGTGTCTTTGCATACAAATGTTTTCCGTTTTTTTCTATAGAAATCCAGAAGAGAATTATTGTTTTGAGAGCTGTTGCACTTGTAAGAAATATTTCTCCTATTTAGTTTTTAATTAATTAATTTAGATTAGTTAGCAGTTTCCCTGTTGCCAATATTTTATAATAGACTTCATTAAAAGAAAACACCTTTACTTTACTATTCCTGCCTTAGAATTTTAACAGTACCTTGAACACTGAGAGCTTGTGGTTTTCCATCTTAGGCGGAAAGAGTTGATGAGGATGATGCCACAGCATAAGTGGAGAGATTGTTGTTGTTTTGTTGATAGCTTCTCTTAGTGATTTCTTTACTCCTGTTCAATCTGAAATTATTAAGAGTTTAATAAAAAGAGTATATTGCCTCTTTACTTAAAGTGTCACTTAATAAAGACGCTAATATCATTCCAGCCAGGGGAAGAGGAGGATAGCTGATATGACTTCATTGAGCCAGAAGTTGGTACCTTTGCAAATGTGTGGCCAACACATTAATTTTCACATTCTTGAATACATCCTTTGGCATACCTCTCATAATTGATTTGTGAAAATATAAATACATAACAAAGCATGTGTCTTTTTTAACTCATCAATATTTAAACTTATTCTCAAATACTGTCTACTCTTGGGAATAGGGAAATGGTTTCTCTCACTGCTTCAGCATGCTGCCTAGACACAAGGCTGGAGGGAACACCCTGCTCCAAGTAGAGATGTCCTTGGCTGAGCCTTCTTGGTTAACTGGGCCACCCAGGGGCAGTGTGCAGAGGTAGAAGAACTCAGAAGTAGAAGTTGATACCAGTATAGCTTTGCTGTTTGGGCCATGAAGAGGGTGAGAAGAAAGGGCAATGAGCCAACGAGAGCACTCACCATAGGAAAGAAAGTTCCAAGGACAGGGCTGTGCTCCAATCCAGTTACACCTAAAATCCTTTTTATTCTTTTCCTAAATGTTCTACCCCTGATTCCAGTAGACACATTTTATTCCTGTTTTTCATTTTGTATTTGATTTTGGGCAGACTTCATTCTGCCTGGGAATGAAGTGAGGACTGTGGAAAAAGCATGTCTGGTGTTCCTATAAATTACTCTGTAAAGCTCTGGAACCTTGTTTCCAAAGATGGCCAACATCAACTCCTTTCATTTATGTGCACACACTACTTTCCCTACCAAGAAGGGGTGTCTATATTTCCTCTCCTTGAATGGGCGGGCTGGCCTGAATGGCTTTGGTCAATTAACTCTAGCCAATGTGCCATTCTTGGTCTTCTTTCCTTTTGACTATCTGCCAAGTAAGAGATCTGACTACTCAAGACTACTTCTGATAGATGAGCCTCACAGAGAGGTTATGCAGAGAGACATGCCTGCTCCCACACCCCTCTGCAGTTTTTCTAACCATCCCAGGTGAGATGCCAGACAAAATGAAAATCTGGTCTGGGCTGAACTGGATTGAATATTTTCTGCTCCATGTTGTGTCTTTTGGTGTTGGGTATCTGTATAGATGGGCCTGTTCTGGCTGTGCCATGTGAATGGAATCATTCAACATGTGATCTTTTGTTACTGGTTCTTTTCATTTAGCATCCGTGTAGGTTTTTAAGGTTCATCTATGTTGCAACATATATTGATACTTCATTTTTTTTTATTGACAAATAATATTTCACTGTATGGAGATACCATAGTTTGCTTATACATTTATCAGTTGGTGGACATTTGGACTGTTTGGCCATTACAAATAATGCTGCGATGAACATTCATGTACAAGTTTTTATATCGATATATACTTTTAGTTTCCTTCGGTATATTTCTATGAGCAAAATAACCTGTGCTTTAAAAGTATCACTCTGCTGTGTTGAGAGTAGAATTGGAAGGGTGGTCAAAGGTAGAGGCTATTACAGTAATTCAGATGAGAGAGGATGCTGATTTCAGGATAAATTATTTTGACCAACCACAAGTCCTAGGTGACAACCACTGCTTAGGTTAAGTGCCATTACAACACACCAAGGAGTCTGCCTGCCATCCTGAAAATAGCATGAAAAGCCCCATATATAATGGATTAACACTCTGTGGTGTATGTTTTCTAAAGAGAGTTTCTATTCATAGATTTAATGATACTCTACCAGATCAATATAAAATCTATTAAAATACAACAGTCCAATAATATTAGAGCCACAAGACATAACTGTAGTTGGCATGCAATGAAGAGTTTTGTGGCCATATAATTTAAATGTTCTTACCAATTTTAGGCTTCCCCAGTTGTGAAATGCATTATAGCTTATGACATGTCAAGGCAATATCTATTTTTCTTTGGTAGAGTGAAAGTTTAAGTGGAAGGAATTGTGGGAGGGGATAGAGATAGAGAAAACATAAAGTCCACGTATCTTCTGACTACAGAATGTCTTCTGGGGATGATGAGAAAGGGAGAGGGATAGAGAAAGAGAGAGAGAGAGAAATGTGTCACAACCCGTATCTGTCGAGTTCTGATGCCCATGGTTTAAGAGGTCATTAGTATACTGTGCCTATGCTTCTGGTTAGAACCAAGTGGTCTGTTTGCTAAACAGAAGGTTGTCTATACTTTGAGTACACAGAGAACATAAAATTGGTTTTTGAATGAGCGAGCGTAGAGTAAAATATATTGAGTGTTTACTACTGTAGACACCTTTACTTGTGTGTGTGTGTGTGTGTGTGTGTGTTTGTGTGTGTGTTTCAATTTATTTAGAAAATTAACTTTAACATGATGACATTGATAAATAAGAGTACATAGGTTTCAGGTAAACATTTCTATAGCATTTGAACTGTTGATTATACCCACCACCCAAAGTCAAATCATTTTCTGTCACCTTATATTTATCCCTTTTTACAGTCTTTCCCCACCCCCATCTCCATGTTCCCCTCCCCCACACCCCCCTCCCCTGGTTATCATTTCACTTTTATCTATGTCTATGAGTCTCAGTTTTATATCCCACCTATGTGTGATATCATATAGTTCTTAGCTTTTTTTGATTTACTTATTTCACTCAGTATAATGTTTTTAAGGTCTTCCCATGTTGTTGTAAATGTCACTATGGCATCCTTTCTTTTATGACTGAGTAGTATTTCATTGTGTATATATACCACATCTTCTTTATTCAATTCTCTATTAAGAGACACATTGGTTGTGTCTGTTTCTTGGCCACTGTGAATAATGCTGCAATAAACATGGGGGTGCATGTATCTTTGTCTTTACATACCAATGTTTTCGATTTTGGGGGGTAGATACCCAGAAGAGGGATTGCTAGGTCATATCATAACTCTAGTCTTAATTTTTTGAGAAACTGCTATATTGTTTTCCATAGTGACTATACCAGTATACTTTCCCAACAGCAATAAATGAGGTTTTCTTTTTCTCCAAACCCTCTCCAACACTTGTTATTATTACTTGTCTTGTTAATAATAGCTATTCTCACAGGTCTTATGTGGTTTCTCATTATAGCTTTGAATTGTATTTACCTGATAGCTAATGTTTTCTCTAAATCAATGTACTCTGGTTGACCAATGTTACCCTGTTAAATTTAATTGTCTAAATAAAATAAATAGATAAAATAAAAATGCTAAACAACAATACCCCCCCCCCAAAAAAATAAAAAGGCAGCCAAGTGAATGGGAGGTAATATTTGCAAACAACAGCTCCAACAAAAGGTTAATATCCAAAATACATAAAGAACTCACACAATGCAATACCAAACAAGCCAATTAATAAATGGGCATAGGACCTGCACAGATATTTCTTCCAAGAAGACATAAAAATGGCCAACAAATATGTGAAAAGATGTAGACACCTTTTTATGTTAACCTTCATTACATATTCTGAGTGGATGCTGAAGACAATGGACTCTGGGGCGAAATTGTCTCTGGGTTCAAATTCCACATACTACCACTTATAGCTGCTATCCTTGGGCACATTATGTAACTGTCCTGTACTCTGTTTCCTGAGCCATGTACTCTGTACATGGGCTAATGCTAATGACCTACTCCATAAGGCCTTTGTGTATAAATGTACTTAAAGCATTTAGAACAAAGCCTGACCCATCTTGATTGCTCCATGAGCCCATATGAACTAAGTTCTGCCAGAAACCTTGTGTTCTTTCATTCACCTTACCTGCTGTGTTTTCCCAACACATACAAGAATAACACATTATACATTATTTATTCTTTTCTAATTTGTCAATTTTACTTTCAGTATGCTAAGAACCCCTGATGAATGTAGGAACCTAAAATCCTCTAAAGAATCAAATGAATTCAGTTGAACTCATTCAACTGACTAGAACTTTAACCAGTTTGTGAACTTGGCCTTTGACACATACATACCACAGAAGTTTTGTAATCTAGCATAAAATTGTAATGTTGGAAGAAGAAAAATTTCAAGGAAAATTAGACATGCCACGTTACTCCTTATACTCTTACTTAAATGTACTCTACATTTTTCTTCTTTCTTTAGAGCTATAACCAAATAGCTGGACCATAGATCATGATGGTTAAGGTTCTGTATGACAGATATCTAACTTTTCCCCCCTCAAGAAAAGCTGAAATAATAAATGGCAATGTTCTAGCGACCCTCAGGTACCCTAACCTCACTGTGTACACTGCAGTATTAGATAGTTTACTGTGCCTGACCAGATTGAAGATTTATTTCAGGTGATATCTGAAATGCCAATTTCTGGTATCTTGTAGTTTCACAATTTTGGGCACCTAGCAGGCACTAAGTAAATATTAGCTGATTGCCCCCCCACACAGCTTTCTGGTTAGTAAAGGGCCTGAATCTCTTTCTTTGTCCATGTGTGTGCATATGTATCACATTCTTTTCCTTCATTTGGCAGTTTTGGACACTCAAAAATGTCAACATATGAAGAGAAGTGGCTCAAAATACTGGGTCCCTCCTGACATTGTCTCAAAAATGAACATTTCTACAGTGATTATTTAAAGAAACTATTAGTAAGCAGGGACAAAGCAGAGATGCAGCTTGCACTGTGAATTTGAAGTCCCAGTTCTCCATTCCTTCAGGGGCTATAACTGTGACCCTGCCAGAAAGTCACTGGCATGAACTAGACAACATTCCAAAGTAAGGATTCTGTAGTCATTTTTGTAGGTGGCTTATTACAACTGAGGTTGTCTGGAAACAGGAAAAGACACTGGCCATCATGATGCAGGTTATAGGCCTCAGTAGTTCTTATATCTTGTTTATTCAAGGATGAGAATCTGGCTAAAATACAGTGTGTCCGTAAAGTCATGGTGCACTTTTAAGTGCACCATGACTTTACGGACACACTGTATTTTAGCCAAGCTATATATGTTGAACATCAATGAGAACCCAATTCTAATGGTCTTAGTGTGGATAGACAAACCACGAATTTCACCAGTGAAAAGCCTTTCTGACATTCATTATACTAATTAGCAAAGCCTCTGGTGTAGACTGAGGCATGGATAACAGAGTCTCCTCTGTAAGATGGTTGTACCAGTATAAGCTACCATCCCTAGGGTAGAATTCCTATTTAGGTCAGTTGGCTACAACTGGATTGTTAACTAAATCACTAAGGCACATAACTGTATAAATCTATCCACTATCTACATTTTTCATAAAAGAGGTTTTTATCTTTGTAATGCCAGTGGCCAAGGCCAGGCAGGTTTACAATGGATTTGAGAAGCTGGTAGAGAAACTGTGGAGTCAGAAAGTGTAGGCCCATTCCTGTTTAATAGCGACTCACAATGGCGGAGAAGCACACAGGCAGGGAAAACCTCTTCTCACAAAAGCAGGCAAACAAATAGCAAAACAGCCCTTCATAGTGGTGTGCAGGCAATCCACAATCTGCCCTGAGGGCAAGCACCCGTAGCCTTACATAGACTATAAACACGTGGTTCTGCCATGTGCTCACGCACTAATCATGCAAAGTGCAAGCAAGCAAGACTAACACAGCTTTTTTCCCAACAATCTTAAATGGGTTTTTAGTGAGCTTCACTTTGTGTATATTCTGTAGGATGATTAGAATCCTTCCTTGTAATCATTTTTCTAAATGCTAGGATTGAATGAAAGGAAAAGAAAGAAAATTTGGAAAACTTCATCATTTTTATTTTGTTAAATGTACAGACCCCCCGCCCCCCCTTAGGATGTTCCAAAAGAGTGAATCAAAATCTGTTCACAACTTCCCATTTATTAGCATCTGCCCCATGAGACCTACGTCCAGGCAGTGCCTGTTCTGGTGTTTAGCTATGAAGATAATATAAATACACAGAAAATAATTAGAGAATTGCATATTAGAGTATCTAATTAACAATAAAAGGCGATGAGAGTGTAAATGGTACAGGAGCAGTAAAGGGAGTCACTGTGACCTGGCATGTCCCCAAAAAAACTCATGGTGGAGGTGAGCCTAACAGGAAGTGTAAGATTTATAAGTGTAGGAATGTCGGGAGGACATTCCAACCTGGTAGGATTGGGATCATTTTCAGGGAGAGCATGTGTGTGAACATGGGAAGCTCTGGAACATCAAAGAAACCAGCTTGAATGGGGTATTAGAGCAGAGAGTTTTAGGACAAATAATAATAGTTCACATTTATTGAGCACATATGTGTCATGCCATGTGCTAAATACTTCATATCTAGAATACATTAGAAGATTCCAAAGACATTATTAAAGTAGTTGCTACTGTTATTTCCCCTTTCCAAAAAATGAACTAAGACATGGCAAACTTAAGTAATTTGCTATAATGCCGGTGACTGAGGTCATGCAGGCTCACATTGGATTTGGGCAGATGGTAGAGGAATTATGGAGACAGAAAGCATAGGGTCATTCCGGTTTATTTGAATCTCGCAATGGTAGATGAGCAAATGGGCAGGGAAAAACTGCTTCTCATGGTAGAAGGCAAATGGACAGCAAAATGGCCCCTCACAGTAGCGGGCAAGCATCCTCAATCCTCCAAACACCGCCCTGACTCAAAGCACCCATAGCCTTACATAGACTATACACACATGGCTCTGCCATGTGCTCATGCACTAATCATGCAAAGTACAAGCGAGCAAGCCTAACACAGCTGTGTTCCCTACACTTGCCCAATGGTCATATAGCTGATAAGTGACAGAGGTGAGATTTGAACCCAGCAGCATGAGTTTAAACACTGCGACTGTCACATTTGTCACTACTACAGTATTTTGCTTCTCTGGTGGCTGGTGACTGGGTTTGCTGATGGATTGCAGGGAGTCTAGGAAACTGCAGATATTTGAAGCAGATTCTGAACAGGTGTTAGCAATTGCTTAGTGATGAATGTTGCTAGCAGAGTTCAGCAAGTCTTCAGATGTAGACAGGAAAAGGAGACGTTGTGTGACAGAGAGAGACAGAGTCAGAAATAGGGAGGCACAGAAAGAAAATGTTAAGGAGAGAACAAAGAGGAAAAGTGGTTATGGTACAGAATGACGGGATGGTAGACACGTGAGTCAGTAACATTCAGAGCACATTCGCTCTCCATTGCTTCAACCTAGTCTCAATGTACCTAACATAATAAATATGACCTTTTTCCTTTAGTAAATGAAAGTTTATATATATATATATATAATTTTTCTTTCTTATGAGGATGTAATGTCAGAATGTCAGACCACCAGGTCAAAGAAGTTCAGTAGTGACAGAATAGCTTATAAAAATGTACAAAATGTATAAAATTCTGTTGTATAATTCTTCTGCAATAGTAATAATACAATGCTATAATTTCAAAGTGAAACTGCAGAATGTAAACATAAAATTCAAATTAAGAAATGACTGAAAGTCCAGTTTATCTGCCTGCCACTTTTGAAAATATTGCCCCAAATGAGTAAACCCTGACCAAAGTACTGTACTATATTATGCATTCAAGTGCCAAAGTTTGGAGCCATCCTTCCCATGAGGGTGTAAATAATGCTGATTCAACTTGATGGAAAAATGTCCCATATTTTCTAAATGGTCTTTCAAAGCAGCTAAAACCTCTTGACTGTGGAAAAGAATTTACTTCTTTGTAATTACCTCTGTCCATCCCATGTAATGATGTGAAAGAATTCCCAAAAGATTGGAAGGCTGCAGTTTAAATTCATCAAAAACATATGAGAAAGTATGAAGAGGCAGGATTCCATGAAAATGAAAAAGTACTAATAAAAACATCAAGTAGTTCACTGTAGGGAAAACAGCTGTGTTAGTCTTGCTTCCTTGCACTTTGCCTTATTGGTGCATGAGCACGTGGCAGAGACACGTGAGCATAGCCTCTGTAAGACTATGGATGCTTTCCCTTGGCACTGATCGCTTGCTCACCACTGCGAGGGACCATTTTGCTGTTTGCCTGCTGCCATGAGAAGTGGTTTTCCCCTGCCTGTTTGTCTGCCTGCCATTGCAATAATATAATAAATGGGGATGACCCACTGCTTGGGATGACCCACTGCTTTCCGGCTCCACAGTTCCTCTACTGTCTGCTTGAATCTTTTGTGAACCTGCCTGGCCTTGACCACTGGCATTACAGTTACAAAAGTGGGCCCCTTTGTCATACTGCTTTCCCCACAACCCTCCCAGTAATGAATCCTTTTGGGTCGACCTCACTCTGTTGGGAAGATAGTCCCTAGAATTCTCAAAGTATAACTCGGGTTGTAAGTTGGAATGCTCCACAGGCTAGAACTGAGTGTTTTCCAGTTTACCATGGGACTGTCCAGCTTAAACATGCTGTTAGGTCACACACACCCCTACAGCACTTTCTGTTACCCAGAGAACACAGACATACACAAAGGACTCTGAAAACATATAGATTCAAATGAATTGAGGGAAATACATTTGCAGGAAGATATTTACTTGCCTTTATCTCTTCCAAAAATACATTGCAAGTCAAGACAGATTCACATGGATAAACCTCTAGTTATTTAATAAATTTGGGGTGCTCTTTTAAAACCCATTTTATAAGCACAGAGCAAATATACACATAGAAGTACATCTCTCTTGTTCATGCTCAAAAACATATCACATGATATATAACTAAGGAAATAATAGAAAAAAATGGTTTATGCATGCTCTTTCTATAAAGGGCTTCTCTAAGATATTTACTGAACTAGTGCTTTTAATTGGCTATATTTTTTTTAATTTAAAAGCTGCTGGCTCAGTCTCTTTCTAATATTAATGGTTTGGAGTTTCATTTTGCTGCTGTGTCTGTGGGATGTTGCACACAGAATCAATATTTCTTTACCTGCTCTGCCATTGTGTGACCTTGAGAAAGTTTCTTATTCTTTTTAGGTCTCAGTTTACCCATCTCTAATAAGGAGCTAAATAATGCAGTCTTTTTAAAATAAGATTTGAATAATAGATGTCTGAAAAAAGCTTTTAGATTTAGGATTTGAAACCACTCTGTAGTTGGCAATGAGAATACTAGTCATTGTTTGAATTAACAGAGAACTTTTCTTCCAAAAGCTTTGAGCGCTTTTACATTAGTATTCTTCCACTACTCCTCAAAATACCCTTAAGAGGTAAGAACGAGAACGTATCAGCTTCCTCATTTTGCAGATGATAAAATGAAGCAGAGAGATGTTGGAATGAGTATTAATTCTCAAAAACAGTATATTTGATTCCAGGACCTAGTTCCCGATTTAAAAATGGCAAATGTGTTTCCACTGCATGTTATAGATGACTGGGAAAATTTCCCAGGAAGGCTGCTCCTCCAAGCTGTCTGCTATTAATGCATCTCTGAAATACGATAAGAAATCTTCCTCTGCAGTTATCACTTATTTTCCTATTGAATGCTCCCCTTCTATTTAGATGGTGATCATTATTTTAGTGCGCAGTGCAATCACAGAATGGTGAGTTCCATGTTATTTCTGTCCCTTCGGAAATGATTACATTGTCGCCATCCTGGGTAAGCACTTGTAAGATATGTACAAATATTATTATGCTCCCACACAGGTTACCCATATGTTGGCATTATGGTTTTCAGATGACTTCCAGCTGTAACAGTGTGTAACTGAAAACCAATCACTCCTCTCCTGAGAATATCACAGTTTCTGCTGCTGAAATGGAAATTGACAGGAGGAGTTAGATACAGCGGTTTCTGACTGTTGAAGGATAAATTATTTTGTATAATTGTTAGACTCTTGCTAAGACCTAATGGAATGAACATGTTGTTTTCCACACCTGTGGGTATGGATAGTCCTGGCGAATATTGTGTGCTTGGATTTAAAGATGTGGGCAACTGTCAGCCGGTTGACAATGAGAAAAGTTAATTTAAAATGCTGATAAGGAAGGAAAGCATACACAGTGAATTGAATTTAATAGTGTGAAAAAATATGTTTCTCCTTACTATTTCCATGTGGGAATATGTCAGACTTCATTTAACTCAAATAACTACGGACATTAAGAACTGCTACAGTGCAGCCTCTGTTGGAGAATTCTGCATGGCAATTTGGTGCATCAGTCAAGGGCACTATTTTGGTTAGCCTTACCTTTTAATGTAAAATGTAATGAGGTGTGTCCTGAGCAGAATTGAGAGTGGTTGGTTGTCGATGACAAATTTAACTTCATTTCTGTTCTCTCTGCCTTGTGGTTTTGCCTTTCCAGTAATGAACAGTGGAGTAAGGCCAGACCCTGGTTGGACTATGCCTTTCTGAAATCTCAAGAAGATAGATCTGATCTCTGAAAGAGGAGGTAGACTTTTACACTTAGGATCTCACTCAGAATAACGGAATTTGCTTTCAATGTCTTGTAATTAATGTATGGTACTGGGAAACCTTCACATACAGAGCATGACTTTCTTTCCCTAGCTCTCTACTTAAATTTCTAGCCTAACAGCTAATAAGCAGAGTTCTAGTCATTGTCACAACTTACTATTTTCCCCTCATTTTATTAGTAATAACCTTATTGTTTCTGTAAATTGTTACAAGCATCTTAAAAATTTAAACAATTAAAAAAGACTAAGAAAATAAACATCAACATTCAGATATAATTATTACTATCATTCTAGACGTTGCTCTAAGCAGATAGGTAGAGAAATGGATAAAAATGAAGTTGAGACCCTGGCCTGTTGACTCAGTGGTAGAGCATCGGCCCAGCATGTGGATGTCATGGGTTTGATTCCCAGTCAGGGCACACAGTAGAAGCACCCATCTGCTTCTCTATCCCTCCCCCTCTCATTTCTCTCTCTCTCTTTCTTCCCCTCCTGCAGCCATGGCTCAACTGGAGTGAGTTGGCACCAAGCACTGAGGATGGCTCCATGGCCTCCACCTCAGGTTCTAAGAAGAGCTTGGTTGCTGAGAAACAGAGAAAAACTCTGGATGGGGAGAATATCACCCCCGGTGGGCTTGCCGGGTGGATTTAAGTCAGAGCACATGCAGGAGTCTGTTCCTCTGCCTCCCTTCCTCTGAAAAAGAAAAAGAAATGGAAATAACTTTAGAATGTATTATACCATATATACTATTTTGATATGAACTATTCAGTTGAATTTTATGTAAAGTTAAAAGAAGCTGAATAACATAAATGAACTGAAATTCAGGCAAGTCCTTCACAAGGAATATTAGAACTTGAGAGAATCCAAAGTTAAGAATAAGAGTTAATTGCCTGACCAGCACTGGTACAGTGGATAGAGCATTGACCTGGGAGGATCTAGGTTCAAAACCTCAAGGTCACTGGCATGAGCCAAGGGTCCTGGCTTGAGCAAGGTGTCACTGGCTCTACCGCAGCTCCCAGGTCAAGGCACATACGAGAAAGCAATCAATTAACAAGAAAGGTGCCACATGAAGAATTGATGCTTCTAATCTCTCTCCCTTCCTGCCTGTCTGTCCTGCTCTCTGTCTCTGTCTCTCCTGAAAAAAAAAAAAAAAATAGGAGTTAAGAACTGTATTTTTTTAAATCTAGTTTTTTGTCAAAGTTGAAACTACAATGCTTATTATACCTATATGTTTAAAATTTAGACTTTATTCACTTCCTGCTATGAAAGATGAAAAAATTAGCCCACTTTTACTTTTTTATCCCCCCACCCACTATTTTTATTAGTTTTACGATTAGATTTTATATTATCAAGGTTTATAACATTTACCTTTGGCTGGGTAATATTAATCTCCATGGTTTTATAATTGTAACAGATATTTAAATTAAAAGAATGCTCAATTCAAACCTTTCTACTACCAGTTTTCCATTTTTATTATTTTGCTTTGATTCTTTTCATAATTGGCTGGATATATTAAGCATTAGAAATCCTCCCACATCTGTCATTTTGAACCTCAGTTTTATAGAATGGGTTACTTCTGTGTCTTAGTTAATGTGACACAATGTCTTGTTTAAAAAAATTATTATTGTTGTTGTGATTTTTATTTCTTTTTATTCTCTAATTTAATTCTCCTTACTCTATTCCATATATAATCATTCTAATGTGTTTGATGAATATCTTTGGTTCATATGAGTTTGCTTGCTTGTAAAACATATACTGTTGTATTATGCATGAGTAAATTGTACTGACCTAATTGAATTTGTAGCTTCTTTACGCAACATGATACTTTTAGGTTTTATTTATGTTTCTGTTCTCTGTGTGTGATCCAGTTAGATGCTTTTATCTCTGCATAGTAATATGTGTAATTTATTGTTCAAAATGAGACATTTCTAAGGTAAAATGGCCCTACTAATGATCATGCCAGAACAGTCAACATATATTGGGATTGCTGAGATGCATGGTTGCCTTTCTTTACTGTACCTTTTCCACATTTTATATTTTCAAGGCTGTATTCATAGAAATGTAGATTGTGTCCAAATTTGTGCCATTACTAACCATGCTAAATTGGATATGCTTGTATATGTCCATCATGTAACTATGTGAGAATTTCTCAGGAATTTATACTTAGGGGCTGCTGGGTTGGAGAGGTACACATGATTGGTCTAACCAGCCAGTTGGTGCTGTAAAATGACTTGATAAAGCTTATAACTGTGTAAACATCAGTAGTGCATAGGGATTCTCAGATTCCCATATCCCTCCAACAGCTGACATTAAGCAGCTTGCCAGTGTTTGTCAGTCTGATGGCTTTAAAGTACTGCCCAATGTAATTTGAATATGAATTTCTCTAAGTAATAATGAATTGGAACTTGCTAGCCTTAGAGGTTCTTCCTCCACTAAATTGCCTATACATGGATGTGTTGCTTTTTTTCTTTGATTTTGATTTGTGGGAATTCTTGATATAATTTTCTTATTGGTGTTGGATGGCAGATATCTCTCAGTCTGTCTTTTGTTGTTGTTAACTTTGTACATGGTGTCCTTGATTGAACAGAAATTTCAATTTTTATTTAATCAAATCCATCAATGTTGCTTTATATCAGTGCTTGGGGCTTATGTTTAATAAATCCTGCTTTCCTAGGTTATGACAGTCTTCTGCATTACTTACTTGAAAGTTATTTTTTAATTCTTACATTTTGGTTTGAAATCCACTTTTGTATATACTGTTAGGAATATATATATATATATATATATATATATATATATATATATATTTGTTTTTCAACGTATAGTGAATTAATTTTTTTAACATTACTCACTATGCAGGCTAATAATTATCAATTGACTTAAGATACCAACTTTATGATATAAAAATATATACAGTGTGTCCGTAAAGTCATGGTGCACTTTTGACCGGTCACAGGAAAGCAACAAAAGATGATAGAAATGTGAAATCTGCACCAAATAAAAGGAAAACTTCCCCAGTTTCATACCTATTCAGTGCAGTTCAATGTGGGTTACATTTGTTGCCCTACACACATCCAAACGATAGCGAAGTTCTTGCCACACATGGGTAAGGACGTCTCGTGTAACAGAGTGAATAACGTCTGTGATTCTCTGTTTTAAGTGATTAATGCCGTTGATATGTTCAATGTACATATGTTGCTTCACATAACCCCAAAAGTAAAAGTCTAAGGGCATAAGATCTGGGGATTGTGGTGGCCATGGCTTGACAGAACCCCTGCCTATCCACCACTGGGGGAATGTTCTATCCAGAAACTCACGAACAATGGTTGCGTAGTGTGGAGGAGCGTTGTCCTGTTGAAAGATGATACCTTCTGGAAATTGTGGCACTGCATACAATTCCAACATGTCAAGATAGGTGTTTGCCATCTCAGACTGCTCCGCGAAAATAAAATGGGCCTATCACCTTATCATGCATCAGGCTACACCACATGTTCACTTTAGGGGTGTTACGTTCGTACTCAACGTAGGCATGAGGATGTTCAGCAGCCCATATTTGGATGTTATGGCGATGAACATGTCCACAGATATGGAAGGTCGCCTCATCACTAAAAACAATCTTCTGCAAAAATCTTGCATCATTGTCGATCTCATGAAGCATATCTGTAGCAATCGCGTATCGTGTGGGTCTATCCGCCGGTTTGATAGTGTGCAATAGCCGCAATTTGTACCCCATAAAACAGAGACGTTTCTTTAACATCTTATGAATTGTAGTCTTGCTTAGGTGTAATTGTTGAGCACACGCACGCACAGATTTTTTTTTTGACTTCTTAGGTAATTATCCCGTATAGCCTCTACAGACTCCTCACTGACTGATGGCCTACCAGAACGGAGTTTCTCCACCAAACTGCCGGTTTCCTTCAACTGCTTATCCCACCGAGTAATGTTATTCCTATGTGGTGGCGCTTCGTTATAAGCGCGCCGATATTCATGTTGCACTTTGGTCATGGATTTGAATTTAGTGAGCCACAGAACACACTAAACTTTCCTCTGTATCGTCCACATCTCGACTGGCATGGCCATGGGCTGCTCCAACGTATACACGGTGTTACATCATCATCTGCGCATGCGCACATGCTGCCACATCATCCTACAGAAACTGGGAGGGTTTTCCTTTTATTTGGTGCAGATTTTACATTTCTATAATCTTTTGTTGCTTTCAAGTGACTGGTCAAAAGTGCACCATGACTTTACAAACACTGCATATGATTAATAGTCTCTTTTTCTTGTCCTAGTACCATATTGTGTTTATTAATGACTTTTTAAAAAAATATATCTCTTAGTGCCGTGGTTCTTAACCTGGGTTCTATCGAACCCTAGGGGTTCCATGAGTCGGTTTCAGGGGTTCTGAGAAGCCTCTGCCATGGAGGCCAGAATAAAGTAATACTGTAATTTGTTGTGAGTTCATGCACTTTGTTGGTTTTGTTCTTTGAGCAAGGTGATGTTCATGCACAGCTCATTTTGTGCACCAGTAATAAAAACATATACCTATGTCTTGAATTTGGAAAAAAAATGATATTTTATTTATCACTAAAGAAGGGTTCGGTGAATGCACATATGAAACTGGTGGGTTCGGTACTTCAAAAAAGGTTAAGAACCACTGTCTTAGTGCAAATCCTGAGTCTTTGCTTTTATTTTGTAGTGTTGAGTTTACCATTATTAAGCTTTCATTGAAATTTTAAAATAAGTTTAAGATTGAGTTTTATCAAAATCCACCAAAAATTCAACTGGAATTCTAATTTTATTTGCATTGAATTTTAAATTGTTTAAGGGAACATTATATTCTCAACCAATACTATAACTGTTCATCTATTATGTTTTCTTTTAGTCCTTCAATAAGTATAAAAATTTTCTATTTGAGGGATTTATGAATGCTTTTAAAATTTCTAAATACTTCACAAGTTTGTTATTGCAATCGCTATCTTAATTTTTAGTTATATTTTCTAGTTATTTATTGTTATTGTAAAAATATGCTATTGGTTTTATGTATTGATCTTGTGTCTGTCAACCTTATACAACCCTCTTATTAATTCTAATAGTTTGCTGATTGTATTGGTTATTCTTTGGGAATAATCACATCATCTATGGATAATGAGGATTATTTTTTTTCTTTCTCTTGTCTTTCTTTTCTTTCTTTTTTTATTTCTTTCTTTTTTCCCCTCCCTCCCTCCCTCTCTCTCTTCTTTCTTTCTCTTCTTTTTCTTTCTATCTTTCTCTCTCTCTTTCCTTCCTTCCTTTTTCCCTTTCTCCCTCCCTCCCTTCTTTCTTTCTCTCTCTCTCTCTTTCTTTCTTTCTTAATTTCTTCTTTTCCAAGTAGAGAAGGGGAGATAGAGAGACAGACTCTTGCATTTGTCCTGACTGGGATCCACCCAGCAACCCCCATCTAGGCCCGATGCTCTACCAGCTGTGGCTATGCTTGCAACTGAGCTATTTTCAGTGCCTGAGGTGGGAGCTCCACCGAGCCATCCTCAGTGCCCAGGACACTTGAATCAATATGCTTGAATCAGTGGAGCCATGTCTGTAGGAGGGGAAGAAAGAGAGACAGAGAGAGAAAAGAAGAGAGAGAAGGAACTGGGGGAGGCATGGAGAAGCAGATGGTTGCTTCTCCCGTGTGCTCTGACCAGGAATTGAATGCAGGACGTCCATACACTGGGCTGACACTCTACCACTGAGTGAACTGGCCAGGGCCTCTTTATCTTTAACCTTTCATTACTTTCTTTGTTTCTAATAGTGTGGTCAGATCTTCTACTACAGAAGCAGTTCTAGTATAGCTCAATGGTTTTAAGAAAAGTTTTGTGGTAATTGTTTTCTCTTTGTTCTTATAAACTTGAGAATATCTTTCTGTTTTTCCAATTGAATGATTCTAAAATTATTATAAAGCCTTTACCTATAATTCTGTGAGATACTGCATTATTACATGGTAGTTTGTATTGCTCTGGATAATCTGAGATCAAGCTGTATTTTTTCCTCTTTTAAATGCCTCTCTCTCCCTCCTCCCCCCTTTTATTGAAAATCTATATAATATCTCTTTTTATTCTTAAAGTTCAATGATTTTCTACAATACATTTTAGCCGTGATATTTCTGTGCATTTTTTTCTGGGAAAAGATCTAAAGATTCAAGTCCTTATCTTAGGCACATTTTTTTCTATTACATCATTGAACTTTTCCTTTTTCCATTTTTTCCTCTTGTTCTCTTCTTTCTGAATACCAATAATACTCACTTGGAGTTTTGTTTTTATGTCTATGCTCATTGCACAATCATTGACATTTCTTTGCTAACTTCTATTTTGTTAATATTATAATTTCACCACGATCCTGAGTTTTAAAAAATATGTATTAATTCCAATTTCTGTAACTTTTAACATTTCTTTCCTTTCCACTTTTTGTCTTAGATTTGCCAGATTCCTTTTTGAGTTCCTCACATTATTTTAACTGTTCTTTGAACTCTTGTATCTCTTTCTTTAGCTCCTTTTTTCAAAGTCATCATACTGTCAATAATATCTTTGAGGCAACAGAGAACTGTCTGATCTTTGCATCTTTCCTTGGATATTGCCTACTGTAATGTCTATTACCCAGGTGCCTTTGCTATGTTTCTTTGCTGCTCTGTCTCCCCGATTTTATGCATAATTGTGCGACTGGATTCTTTTAGACGATTACTCATTCAGTAATGGAGACAGCTGTTTGCTGAAGAAAAGCACGTGTAGATAGTGAAATCAGGGTGTTGGTTGAAGCTGAAACAGTCCGCGGTCTCTTCTCACTTGATCTCACCAGACATCATTTTCTCTGATTAGGGAGAGGTTGCCATAGCCCAGATCAAAACTCTTTTGATCATGATGTCTTACTGTTGCCATGTGGCTCTTGCATGTCTGTCCTCTTCATTCTTTTGCTTTATATGCTCTGGTCTTCCTGAAGAAAAGATGGACGATGAATGGTAGATATAGGTTTGCAGCCTAAGTACTCCTTCAGCAAACTCTCCATGATTTTCTATGGTACCTAGTTATGATTTAGAGGAGCATCACCCACCTTTCATGTATATAGTCATTGCTTTAGGTTTAATTACTCCAATCCAAGGATCTGTGAATATCCATTTCAAGATTTCTATATAAATTGAGGAACATCTGTGTCCTGTTTGAAGTCTGAAGAGGTATTCATATGCTCTTATGAAGTCTTTCTTCTTGATCTGGGCTTGAAATTATATAGATGTGTTCAGAAAGTATGTTACATACTTCACACAAAACTACATTTGTGTAAATAAGGATATATTTATATGAAACTATAAAGAATTATTCATCATTTTTGCTAAAACTTAAATCACTAACATGCAGCTCTAATAAAAAAAGATGGTTGAAGTTTCTTGTAATTGAAGGAGGCAATTGAAGAAAGCAATTATATTTATTGAGTCAGTATGCAGCTACTAGAAGGGCTCCTTTACTCCAGATTGTAGGAATCAGAGCATCATCTGAGTCATTGAATTTGTGAGGTCCTTGCTCATAGTAGGCCTAAGGGGATGGCATTGCTTACCATTAAGTAGAGTCACTTTTGCTTCATTTATTCTACACGTGCTGAGCACATTCATGTTCTGTGTCTTTGCATGTGCTAGCATGCCTTTTTCCTGCAGCTGTATTTGCAAACTCTTAAGCATCTTTCTACTTTTACCTTAAATGCTACCTCCTCTGAGAGACTGTTCAAATTCCCTAAAGCAGATAGAGGCTGTTTGTGCTATAAACTTCTATTTCAACTACAGAGTTCCATGTAGTTGTTATTCAATTGCACTGTTATTATAATGTACTCTATTATTCATCTAGATGATGATGAAGAGGAAGATAGCCATAGCATTAACATTTATCTCATACTTATGTGGATAATATTGCCCTAATTACTTAACCTATAATTTTAACCTTTGTATTCCCACAATTATTGAGCATTTAATAGATGCTCAATAAATACCTATTATACAGTAAAACATTTTTCCATCCCTGCTATGTTTTTATGAAATTTAAATATTCTTAAATTTGTATTACTTTGTGAATAAAGATTTACCTTATAATTTTAGTGTCTTTTTCTATGTATAGGAAAAAAATGAAAATCCTTATTGGTTCAGAGTAATCATTTGCATTAGAATCTAAGTGAACACACTGAGAAGAATTTGCATTTATTCTAGTCGGGGTAGATTAACAACCTAAATAGTTTTCAGAATTAATAAGTGTCAACTTTAGCTATTGCTACAATAATGCATTGTAACAAACCACTCCAAAATCTACGGGCATTCAAATATAAGCATTTTTTTTTACCCCCTCACAGATGGATCTGTGAGATTTCTGGGTTTCTATGTTCAGGTCTAGATGTGTAGGTCAATTTCATGTATTTATCATTCTTTGGTGACTAGTGGGCCACCAAGGATACACTGTCTTTATGACAGTGACTGGAAGCTACCAGAGGGCGAGAGACCTTGCTCAGAACTAGCATGTCATCAAGTCCCCCTATATTCCATTGTCCCAAGAAGATCTAATGCCCCACTCAATAGTGAGGCAGAGAAGTGTATGCCCCCTTGGTAGGTAGGCATACAGGTTGGAGACCATAAAGGAAGAACAATAATCAAATTTACCACATTGGGACTTTAAATTTTCCTTGACATAGAAGCTTGGATAATTATAGTGGCCCATACACCTTATTGAAGCCTTTTTCTTTCTCTGATCATTTTGAGTTTTCTTGAAATACTTTTCTTTCCATGATGAAGACACCATCTTCTAAATAGGTTTGTATTAAAAGAAAAGTAATGAGACCTAGAACATTCTGAATTTCTTTCTGACTGACTAAAATAATGCATATATTATTTAAATATGTTTTTCAGGAGGTAGGTGGTATGTCTGCAAATTAATTTATATTTTTTATGGGAAGCTGTTGGAATAGTCCTACTAATATAGTTGCTTAGAGCATGATATTAACAGAAGCAGTACTATTTATTTAACACATACTATATTAGGTATGCTATGCAGCAACTTTAATTCTATTTATAAAAGTATCAAAAAAAATTAATATTATTTATGTAAACCAGTACCACATCTTTTTCCTCCTCAGGTGGTAAAACTAAAATCTGCAAACATTTTTTTATATTTGTTGTTTGGTGTCTGTAGCTATTTGTCTTAAATGAGTAATTACCTAGATACTTAAATTATAAAAATCAGAATATCTGGATTAAGGTAACAATAATTAAATTATTAATTTATGTTGTGTTCTTATTAAAAACAACTGTCATGTGTAAAGGAAATGTGTAATAGCATTTTTGAACTTCTTATTTATTGGGGTACATTTTACAATGCATATTTTTCATTTAAAGTCACCTTATAGTTTTCAGATTGTTTTATGAAGCAGCATTTATGCTAAAACATTTTACTTATTTCTAGAAAGAACAGTATTCTATGTTCTGGAACATTTTTCTTATCCTGTGTACATGCCTTCAGGAAACATTTATCTTCACATTTTGGTTGAAAATGGCTTTAGAATAGATAGAGAGTTTATAATCTCAATATGCGCATTCTGTTTTATTTATTTTTTTATTGGTAAGTTGTCTAAAATGATAAAAAAGATACCTCGTTTAAAAGCTAGTTAGAACAGGTAATAGAGTGCATCTTCCGGACTTTCAGATGTGTTCATAATGAGCCTTGCAAAACTTATCTGGGAATCTTCTGGGTCTAACACATGGTTGATGCAGTATTTGAATCACTTTGTTAATGACTGGTGTTCTCTACTGTCATAGACTTCAACATATTTCTAGATGGTGGGTAGGAAACTGGTAGTGTTTGATTGTCTGCTAGATAAAACTTAATGGCTTCACCCAGTCACCTATAGACACTCCCTAAGTCATAAGATAGAGATTGGCTATTTTGAGATAGGTCTTGTCTCTATGCTTTGAATGACGATGTTTAAACTGAACTCTTACCTGGGCAGATTTCCCACTAGGGAACAGGGGAGCAAATCAATGAATATTTCTGGGCATGGTCTCACAAGTCATTGTGACAAGTCATACTTATCTGTCCAGTGGAAGAATATGTATAGATGAGTATCATATAGTTCTGCCCTTGGAAAATTTAAATATAATTGGGGTGATATTTATTTTTCCATTTACAGCTTAGGAGACAGTCCTGTATAATGAATAGAAAAGCACTAGCTTTGGATTCAGGCCAAATGAGTTTATATCCCAGCTATATGAGTTATTAGCTGTGAAACTTTAAGCAAATTACTTTCCCTTGCTGTGCCTCAATTTCCTCAAATACAAAGTAGGTAAAATAATAGCACTTACTCCACAGAGGTATTCTGAAAATAAAGTTCCTAGTTCTGCTGGTGATTATATTTATAATACTAAATTATAAGTATATACACTTAGATCTTTATTTGGAAAATTTAGATGTTGTTTTGACCCCTCAATATGAACATTTAGGATTCTTGGATTTCCCCCAGCCTTTCTCCTCTCTACGTCTCTATCCTGATTGTTTTATTATTATATTTAGTAATTTTATTGGCTACTTTTAGTAATCTATTTGAACCTTCATTCCTTGATGCACTAACTTCAGGCAATATTTCATGATTCCTCATGATGAAAGCTGAAGGGAATAACCTCTTTAGACTTTTTTCACCTCTTTCTCTTATTTCAGATTTTGTTAGTTTTACCATTATGTTCATATCATTGAGGTTTATAAAATTTACCCCTCTTTTGAAACCGTAACTTAAACATTTTGTTTTATCTATAAGTTACTTCTAAGATTATAAAAGGTTATCAACATCTATATTGTTATGATTATAAAAATGTGGTTCATTGAAGAATTAAATAGTGATTGATCCTCAGAAATATGAAAGCTGATATCTTTAGTCTTATACTACCTAGGAGAATATATTTTAAGCTTTAAGATCAAATGCATTCTTGTTTTGAAAATAACATTAAATGTTCAAAAAGCATGCCACATTTTATTTTCTTATGACTTTTTTGACTAACTTTATTTATTTTCATTGACTAACTTTTAATTATTATTTTGGGGGCATGTCTAATTACTTTTTCTCTTATGTACACTTTTATTATTAACATTTAGAGAAACACTAGTTTATCTATCTATCATCTATCATCTTTCTTTATATGTCAAGACATTTCCTTAAAGTCCCACCCACCTGCTGCCCCAATGTGGATGCTTTTACTTTTTTTGTTGTTTGTTTTACTGTATTCTTGTCTGTCTTGTCTGTATTCAACAAGTACTTTTGAGTATCTACTATATGCCAAAAACTGTTTCAGGACTTTTTGATACACTTATGTATAAAACAGAGGAAAATTTCTGTCTTTGTAGAACTTTCCTTCAAGCCAGAAATACAAAATAGACAGTAAAATATAGGCAAATTCTCTAGACATGTTAAAAGGTAATGAGTGTTGTAGGGAAACAAACAGACAATGTAGGCAAGAGTAAAGGGTATCAGTGAGGCTGGTGAGGGCATGGTTGCAGTTTGTTTTATAATTAATAGACTTCATACATTAAAGCAGTATTAGGGTTATTAGAAAGGACATAGAATTTCCGTGTACTATCTCCCCTCCACAGTCACATTTATTATTATTATCTTGTATAAGTATGTTACATTAGTTTCAATTCATGAGTGGATATTTATATATATTCAAGTTCACACTTCTTTTTGAACAGTTTTTAGATTTTGCTAAACATCTAAAACATGTTGTATCCTGTATCCATCATTACAGCATCATGCAGAACAGTTCCACAGCTCAAAAAAATTCCTGTGCTCAATAGTGGGGTTCAGCTGGTTCACACTGGTTTGGCAGAACCTATATCTAATTTTTTGTTGAATTCAGCGAACTGGTTAATAAATGGCACTTGTGATCAGGGTTCTCCCTAAGGTGGGTGCCTGGGCAGCCGCACAATGTGGAAATCACAAATGTACATTCCTTACTCTTTTTTAACATTCATCTGTGCAACAGTGTATTCTAAGTGCCCGTAGTAATGTTCATTTGTCCACAGGTGAAAAAGATTGCAAGTGAGGATTCCAATCAAGAGGTAGTATGGAAATTTCTTAAATAACAATTTTATTGTTTTGTTAAGTTTTATATAATATTTTTCATTAATATTTTATTATTATTATTATTATTATTTTACTGAGAGGCAGAAAGGGAGAGAGACAGACTCCCACATGCACCCCGACTGGGATCTACCCAGCAAGTCCCCTACTGACCGATGCTCTACCCATCTGGGGCCACTGCTCTTTTGCTTGGCAACCATGCTATTTTAGCGCCTGAGATGAGACCATGGAGCCATTCTCAATGCCTGGGTGTACCTTTGCTTGAACCATTCAAGCCATGGCTGTGGGAGGGGGAGAGATAAAGATACAGATAGAGATGGAGAGAGAGAGAGAGAGAGAAAGAGAAGGGAATGGGGTGGAGAAGCAGATAGTTGCTTCTCCTGTATGCCCTGACAGGAAATTGAACCCAGGACTTCCACATGCTGGACCGATGCTCTGCTACTGAGCCAGCCAGGTTAATATTTTAAAACTCCTTCTTATAACATAATCTGGTTTTTCTTTTGTTTTTTAAATTTTTTTTAATTCATTTTTAGAGAGGAGACACAGAGTGGGAGAGAGAGTGAGAGAGAGAGAGAGAGAGAGAGAGAAAGAGAAAGGGGGAGGAGCTGGAAGCATCAACTCCCATATGTGCCTTGACTGGACCAGTGCAGGGTTTTGAACTGGCGACCTCAGTGTTCCCAGGTTGACGCTTTATCCACTGCGCCACTACAGGTCAGGCAACATAATCTAGTTTTATGTACCTATTTTATTGTTCTTATTTAAGTATTAAATGCATGAAATATTAAACTACTTTTCAGTATATTGGTTTTTTATACTTTAATATTTAGGGAAGAGAACCAGTTGTTAAATTAATTTAACCCCACCGCTGCCTGTGCTCCTGTTTCTTCTTCCCTCCCTGTTTCTTCTTCCCTCCCTGTCCCCAACCCGTGGGGACTACTCATCTTTTTCACTCTGGAGTTTTACCTTATTCAGAAAGCCATATTGTTGGAATCGTACAGTATGTAGTTTTGTTTTTTTTTTAAGACTTACTTCTTTCAGTTAGAGATATGCATTTAAGGTTTCCACGTCTTATCATGGCTTGATAGCTCATTTCTTTTTATTGAGGACTGCAGTTTGTAATAAGGTGAGCAAATCAGGTCTTTTGTTGAGCACAGACTCATAACTTCCTACAAAAGGGTGCCTGGGAGGAAGATTTTCTGAATCTCTGAATGCCTGCGCATGTGAAGATTTTATCCTCACACTTAACCTGTGATTTAGTTTGGCACAGCACTCCACGATAATGGAATGTCCCCTTAGTACTTTGAATACATCATTCCATTGGATTTTAGTGTCTAGTGTTGATAGTGAAAAGTCTAACACTCATTACTTTGTAGATAATCTTCACGTTTATTTTCCTCTGAACACTCTTAGAATTTTCTGCTAATTTTGATTGCTATGAAATTTTACAAGGAGGTGCTGAGGTATGGAATCTTTTTATTTTCCTCTTGGTCTTAACTTTTTTTTTTCTGTTACTTTTGTGATCATTTCCTCCCTTCCATTTTCTATGTTCTCTTTTTTTTAGAATTCCTATTGGTTCAATGTTGACTTTCCTAGTTTGAATATCTTCATATCTTAAATTTTATCTCATGTTTTCTGTCTCCTTGCTAGAAAATTTCCTCAAAGTAACTTCTAATTCTTTATTTGAATTTTTATCTTGATATTTGCATACTTAAAATTATAAAAGATAATTATATTCTTTTGCTTTTCTCATATGATTTTCATAGCATTCCACCTTTATTCTCTGGTGGCAATATCTTCTTAAATATCTGTGATAATAATTCATTTTCTGAAAGATGTCTTTTGGTGCCTAAATTATATTTCTGTCAGCCAATTAAATTTACAGTGTTTGGGTGTGAAATAGGCTAGAAACTTGACCCTCAATTTCTCTCACTGGCCACATTAATTTTCCATAGGCAGATTATTTAATTTTTGCAAACAAACAAACAAACAAAAGGAGGTCTTTAGTTTGGTTTGTCTCAAGGTGAATTCTGAGCTGTTCACTGTTTGTGCCTGCCAGGTTGAAAATGGAAAATTAGTGACTAGTGTATTTTTTAAAATTACACATTATATTATCCAATTAACTCCCCATCCCTCCTGGCTATTAGCAGACTCAACTTTGTGGCCATTCTGGGGCTTAACTAGAGAAATTGGCTCTTACCTCTTCTGCCAACACCAGCTACTGAAAAGATATTGACACAAAAGCTTTGAACATATTCCTGATGTTTCAGTAACACACATACACACACACACACACACACACACACACACACACACACACACACACCAACTCAGTTTTGACCCTTTAACCATCTGTTTTGCTATCAATTATTTTAGATGAAATCTCTGACTTTGAAAGAACTTTAGTTGAAATTATTATTGTCTAGTTAGAATGTTTTTGTCTCATTATCAATTTTATTTTTAACGCACTTATTAGTAATAAGTGTGATGAGAACCAGTAAATGACAACAATCTAAGCATATTAATTTATTTGTTCTACAACTGTGTATTACATAGAGCATAAACCAGGCATTTTGTTAGGCTCTGCTGACAAAACAGTAAAAGATATTGCTCCTGAGCTCAATGATTTTGTGCTTTATTCAGCAAGATGTACAAGTAGAGCCACAATTATCATGCTGTGTATTCACCAAGCTAGAGGTTTCCAGGGCACTATGCAGAAATAGGGACACATCATTAGACAAACCGGGGGGGGGGGAATAATAAAGGGTTTTGGTAAGTTGAAGAGTTCACTTTGGAGGATTTTTGGAGTTAGCCGGGAAAAGGGAAGGTAGAATATATTCTGGGCAAAGGGCATGGTTCAGCCAAAGGTACAGAGGTTCCTGATTTAAAGATATGCAGCTTGTTTATTGTGGTGAAAGTGTAGGATGCAGAGGGGAAGAAGATGAAGGTGGATGATGACCAGGCAGGACACAAAAGCTCAACTGTAATGAGCCTGTGTGATGTGCTGATGAGCTCCACATTTCTCCTGAGGATTCAGGTGAACAAGTGAAGGATTAAAAGTAGGCGAGTGCCATGACCAGAATTGCATTTTAGAAAGGTCACTGGGATGCTATGTAGAGACTTAGAATTATTCCCTATCAGTATAACACTGTGGAGGATTTATTTTATTTCTCCTGAGACCAAGCAGTGATTGTTAAAGGCTAGGCTGCCTGCTTACCTCCTCCTTCTCATTCTCTCCCAAATTGGGAGGTATTAGTGAAAATTGTCAGCAAATTGGTACTTTCCCTAGTACATTCTAGGGGTTGCATGGGGATGGTTAAAAGTGGAACTATGACAGCAATTTCTGTCTTATTCCTGGCCACCATTTTACAAAACTTACAATATTAAGTTAAAGTCTCCCTTTATTTTGTAGCAGCTGGTTTTATTACTATTGTTTTTTACTACTACTATAATTTTTCTTTATTCCACTAGATTTGAAAGGAAGAAAATGCCTTGATCTAGGGTCTCCCCATCTTTCTTTAGATTCCACTCTCTGTTCCAGTGGCCACTAGTCACAAGAGGTGATTGAGCTCTTGAAATGTGGCTCATATGAATGGAAATGCTCTGCAAACATAAAATACATACCAATTTCAAAAATCTAGTGAGAAAAATAAGAAAATATCACAATAATTTTTATATCGATCACATGTTGAAATCATAATATTTCAGATATACTGGGTTAAATAAAATCAATTATTAAATTATTTTCACTTGTTTCTTTTTATGCTTTTTAGTGTAGCTACTAAAAAATCTAAAATTACCTCTGTGGTTCACACTATATTTTTACTGGACAGCACAGACTCAGAAGATTTTCTCTTATTCACTGAAAAAATTGCATACTAACAGCATTTAAGAGATTAAATTTAAAAAGTAAATTAATCTATTCAGAAAGAAAGTTTTTGTTGAGTATATGGGATGTCAAACACTTTTCTAGGCATTGCAGCTATAGTGGTGAATAAAACAGGGTCCTAGCTCTGGTTGAGCTTATCTTTTAGGGGAGGGAAGCAGACAACCACCAAGCAAGTGAACACATGGAATTTGAGTTAGTGATGAGTGAGATGACCAAGTAGAACAGGGTAAGGGTATAGAATATTTCCTGAGGCTCTGCTGGGGAAGATGGAGTCTAATGTGGACAGGGGATCAGGAGAAGCATCTTTGAGAAGATGTCACTCAAAAAGAAACTAGATGTGATGAGGAGCAGCCAGCCTGAGTAAACCTAGAAGGTGAGAGCATCAACAGCAAGAAAAACTGCAAATATAAAACCCCCAAGATAGGAATAAATTCAATGTGTTCAAGAAGTGGCAAGAAAGTCTTTGTGGCTGGAGAATCTTTGAAAAAGTAGGTAGGATTGTTCTCAAAGTGTGATTTCCAGACCCCTGGCTGTCCCAAGACATTTCAGGAGCATCAGCAAGGTCAAATCTATTTTACTGTGTTAATATTTGCACTCCTGATGGAAAGGCAATGATGGAGACCTAGTGCATATCAAGGCAGAAGCACTAAACTATTCTTCATTGCCATTCAGGACCTGTACACATAATGCCAGTTTCACTTAAGAACGACCTTGCTTAAGCAGTGTAATTATTAATTAAGTCTTGAGCTATGAGCACACATCTTTTAACATTCTTTGTAATGAAATGAGAAGTATGCTATATGTTAAGTAATTCTGCAACAGACTCCATTTGATGGTTGTCCCAAAGAAAAGCATTGGTGCAAATGGTAGTGAGCTAAACTGACAATGTTTTAATGCAACGTTATTTTTTACTTGAAATAATGTCTACCTTTCTAGGTATTTGGAAGACATTGTCTAAAAATTGAACCTATCACTTCAAAGTTGAGTCTATCATGTCAATTGAAACAAATGACATTATTATTGCTGATGATAAAATTTGAGCTCACAAGAAAAATTGGAATTTTTAAAAAATCAGCCTCCATGACAAGTACCCAATACTTACTTATGAGGTCGGTGGTAATATTAACAAATATGATTTTAAACAATATTATGTAATGAAATATGTCAATATTTGGAGGTTCTAGATAACTTCATAAATTGATGGTTTCCAATGACAAATGCATAATGTTAAAAATTATGTCTGATTAGAAGATTCATTCAAAACGCAGGGCAGGTCAATGTATTTTACCATAATACCTTATACAACATTCATTAATAGAGCTGCAAATTCCACATTGCAGCTAACCATGAAGACACTACCACTCATCAAGGTAGCATATATACCAAAGAAAAATGTCCACAATTATCAGAAAGTGACATTAAAATATTTTTCTTTCCAACTACATATTTGTAGGGAGCCAGATATTCTTATATCTTTCAGCCAAAGTAACATATCAAAGCAGATCAAATGCTACCTACCAATTTGTACTTCTCTATCGCTTCACCTTTTCACCCATTTCCTCAACTCCCCACCTCTCTGGCAACCATCAATCTGTTCTCTGTATCTATTAGTCTATAAACTGAAATTTTAAAAGTTAAAAAAATGTTTTAATTAAAACAAAACAGGTTAAATGCAGAAGTTATATGATAATCTAGCTGTCTTATTAACCCGAATATCTGTTGCTAATGATAATATTTGAGCTCCTGAGGCCAATTTGAGAACTGCTGATCCAGAGTTAGGATTTGGATTGTATTCTACATATAATGAGAAGCAGTAGATAGAATTTAGACATAGAATATGACGAGATCTCATTTCTATACAGAATATTACTGTACCCTAGCTGGAGCATGCAGTCATTTAACTCTCATGAAATGTACTCCTTCTCTGTGCCAGGTATGAATGCAAGGTGAAAAAACCATTCTTTGACAGACAACCCAAAATGAAAGTTCATCTTAAATCTTTCTTTACACAGATGTTCTTTATATAATCAGTCTCCAAAGCTATTTTTTCTATTTCTTTCTTTCTTTTTTTTTAAGTGTTTTTTGTTTTTTAGATTTTTATTTATTCATTTTAAAGAGGAGAGAGAGAGAGAAGCAAGGAGGAGCAGGAAGCATCAACTTCCATATGTGTTTTGACCAGGCAAGCCTGGGGTTTGGAACCAGTGACCTCAGAGTTCCAGGTCAACACTCTATCCACTATACCACCACAGGCCAAGCGGTAGTGGTCTTTCTTTATTGACAATATGTCTCCATACATTCTTGATTCCCACCCCCAAGCCCCACCAGGCCTGCTTGAAACACAGATGTGATACTGGCAATCTTTATTTTTAAAGCCATAACCAACCAGGACTTATCAAATCTTACTGTGTATTATAATTACCTGGAGTCTAGTTAAAATGCAGATTCTGATTTAGTAGATCTAAAGAGTTTGCATTTCTAACAAGGTCCCGTGAATCCAGTGTTTCTGGTTCACTGACCACAGTGATGAGCAAGGGTTCACATCAGTCCTCATGGCTCACCAGTGCCTCATCTTCAGAAGAGCATTCCGCCTGATCAGAAACTATCTCCAATTTGTTTCTAGCCACATCTCTCTGCCTTCATCATTGTTCTAGGCATTCTTCTAATAAACAATGAACTTATTTGCAACAAAGTAAACGTTTGCAAACTCCTTTCCCCAACCTTGTTCACACAGCCAGGCTCTGAGAGATTTGAATTCTCCTGGCTTGGTGTCAAACTGATATTTGAAAAAATAGGATTTCCCTTGGATAAAACCGTGTTTTACAGGCCTCCCTTCTTCCCTTTCAGACATTCTGTGGAAGATTTGATGCCTTTTCAAGTAGTCACTTATAAGATCATTACAAGCTCAGACTTTATTTTTATTTATTGATATTAGTAAAAAAGGAAACGAGAGAGAGAGAGAGAGAGAGAGAGAGAGAGAGAGAGAGAGATCTGTCCTTATATGTGTCTTGACCAGGGATCAAACTGGCAACCTCTGTACTTCGGAAGGACACTAACCAACTGAGCTATCTGGCCAGGATGCAAGCTCAGACTTTAGAAGCAGTGTTCTGGGAACATCTCTGTTATTGTCTAGGTATCAGTTACATAAATTTCAATTCCCCATAATTATGTTAAGCCTTGACCTGTTTTTTTCTTTATTTTCTTTATTTATTTTTTTTATAGAGACAGAGAGTCAGAGAAATGGATGAACAGATAGGTACAGACAGACAGGAAGGGATAGATAAGAAACATCAATTTCTCATTTTAGCCCCTCAGTTGTTCAATGATTGCTTTCTCATATGTGCCTTGACTGGAGAGCTCCAGCAGAGCAAGTGACCCCTTGCTCAAGCCAGTGGTCATGGGCTCAAGTCAACCACCTTGAGCTTCAAGCCAGAGGCCTTTGGGCTCAAGCCAGCAACCATGGAGTCATGTCTATGATCCCACACTCAAGCCAGCTACCCCATGCTCAAGCTGGATGAGCCCTCTCTCAAGCCAGCAACCTCAGAGTTTTAAACCTGAGTCCTCCATGTTCTAGTCCAACACTCTATCCTCAGCACCACTGCCTGGTCAAGAGACCTGTTTCTTATATTTGTTGCACTCCCAGTACAGGCCAACAGTCCAGCAGGGCAGAGGTGGACTATGATCTATTAGAGATGCTGCAGCTAGAACCATCCTTCTGGGTATGACAAGGTAATTGGCCAATTCATGGCCATCTTTACAGTAAGCATTATGGAAATGCTAGCATCTCTGAGGGAACAAGGTCTTAGCAACAAAATGCTTTTGAGTAAGGAAAGTAGCACAGTGGTCTGAAGTCTCCAAAGCTGAAAAGAAAATTTACACTGAGAAATCCAAAGGGCTTTCAGAACCCATAAGATTGCTGTAGGGATTCTGCTCCTCTCGGAAGGTGCACTTGAGTGAGCATCACAAAGCCTGTTGTTTTTTTTTTTGTGTATGTGTGTGTGTGTGTGTGTGTGTTTTGTTTTTTTGTCTTGGACCCCACTAGTTTTGTTAACTTGAGCAAATCAGCAAATACCTCTGAAATTCAGTTTCCTCATATGTGAAATGGAGATTTCATTTGCTCTACTTGCCTACCTGGGTTGTTGTGAAGGAGAAATGACATCAATGTAAGAATGTCCAAAATGGTAGAAAATTTTTATACATTTTTTTTTAAGCCAAACAGAAGATATACATGGAAGCAAGGTCTCAACAGCCTGAGCTAAATGCTTCAGAGAATAACAGTTTGAAGTTTCTTTTATGCACCTGAGATTAAGGAGAAACATAAGAAAAATTACACAAAGATGGGAGAAAGCAAGGAGAGGATCAGATTACAGGAGAGTTAAGATTACATGCTCTCTTTTATGTGTTAGAATGAGGGATCTGAGAAGGTGGTCAGATATTAGAAAGAGGCACCTGAAAGGGAGCATTCCAGAACTTAGATGCACAGAAACAATTGACAGAGCTTGCTTAATGAAAAGCTAAGAGTCTTAGTAAAGAAACTATATGCCTGGGGTGTGACTTCCCACCATGACCTGCCCAGTTAGAAATTTATGATCAGATCACCCTGTAAAGTCACTTTCCATAAAACCTGTAAAGCCAGTAGTCACGGCCGGGATCACAGCCACCGGACCTGTGCAGGTTCACATTAGATTCGAACAGTTGGTAATGAAACAAGGGAGCCACGAACTGGTGAGCCATCAGCTTTAATTCTAGCTTGCACCCGGCAGGCAAGCAAAAACACACACTGGGCTCCAAAACCCATACATTCAGTGCTCACAAAGCTACTGACTTATCCGAGTTTCCTAGCATCAAAGCTTTCCAGCTCACCAGACTTATTCACCTCTGTTCCTCATCTCCTCCAGCACAAACTCTTAACAAACTGGCTTCTCATTCAGCACTCCACCATCTTGGCTGCTTCCACTCCTCCATGTGGCCTTACTCTGCTCTCTTCTCTAATACCAATCTCAGGAACCCAGGAACCGAGAGAGAGAGAGACCAAGCTCCCAGACTGCCCCAGTTTATAACCTAGAAAATCCAAACCTTTAATCCAATTATACATAAAGAACGTCTCTGATACAAAGCCACCCATCTGAGGCATAATGGGATTCCTCAGGAGAGTGCACCACCCTACATCATCCAATCAGTCAAGGGTGTGGGGAAGAGCTTACTCTTAAACTAAGCCTTAGGCTATAATGACCTGGCCTGCCTACATTACAGCTTTTCCCCCACAGCCATCTCAAGCATAAGGGCAAATAATATCACCTGGATGACGGGCTTCCATGTGGGCAGCGCCATCTTTAACAAAGTGAGCATATTATATTTTATCTGCCGAACACATCCACAATGAAGTAGCTGCTGTGTGCCAGTCATCACTGTTGGGGCAATGTATGTAATAACGAATTTGTGCCATCCCTCTTCTGAGTCCTTTCCCCTTTGAGAAATAAACACAACTGTCAGATATCAGTTTTATTACAGGTAAAGCTGGGTGGAAGTATACAACTGTATTCTTCCAAATGAGATCCCTTCTTTTCTCCTGAATAAAACATTCTTACCTGCAAAAGCTGCTGACCAGACAAGTAACCACAGGTCATTTTAGACCCCCCAGCCCTACACTGTCCTCAGTGATGGTAAGGCCCACTCTAGTTGGATTCAAAGAACAGCCAGGTCACCCCATTTAGTCACCCCTTTTCTGTGAAAAGCAAGAATGACTTACAAGAATACTGATAGCTGGTACTCGAGTACTACTGAGATGGAATTCCTATTTGATGGGTGTTGGGCAAATGAGTTTATAAAATATATATTTATTGAGTTTGCTCACTTTTATTGTTAAAAAAAATGGCACTGGGCAGCCATGTGTGTGCTTGCCTTCAGAGCAGGGCAGTTGATTGTTAATTGTGGATTGCATTCCTGCTTAGGAGGGGCTATTGTTTTGCTAATATTTGCTGGAGGAGAGGTATTCATGCCAGAAAGTTTTGAAAAGAAAAAGCAGGAGAAGGAGAAGAAGCCATGTTGGCAGAGAGAAGGTGTGTAGATGGGGAACCATAGCTTAGGGGCTTTGCAAGCTCTACAGAAACTGGTGGGACCTTTGATTCCAGGAGGAACCAGGGAAGATTCTCTGAGCTGTGGAACGGGAGAATGCATCAGGGCCTTGGAAGCCCTGAATGAAAGGGAAGTGTTTTCCCTGCCTGTTTGCTCATTGGCTGGTGTGAGACTTTAATAAAGGAATGGCCCACCATTTTTTGGCTCCACTGTTTCTTTACTGTCTGCCCGAATCCAATCTGAACCTGCATCTGAATGGCCACAACAGTAGCGGCCACTGCCCATACAATGGGTCACGAAGGGTAACTCATGAGGGAAAGAAATGTTTTTTCCTACACATACATTATTCTACTGAATTTTTGTAGCTGCACTTTGATATACATATTGTTTTTCCAGTGAGAAGTAGGCTTAAAGAGCTTGAAAAATGTGCTCAAGTCCTTTCAGCTAGTGTGAATATGCAAGTGTGTTGAACACTCTGAACTTCTTAGTAATAATGAAAGTGATGAGGTCTGTGGGTTCCATTAGCAAATATATTTCGAGACTGTGGGGGTGGTTGACAAGGAATCTGTTCAAAAGAGAGTGTTGATACCCAGATGTTCTAAGAAAAGACTCACAGCGTGTGAGAAAATGCTTGGCCTGGACTCCAGAATGTGTGGAGCTGGGCTAATAGGGAAAAGTTGTGCTAGAATAACAAAGAAGACCTTCTCAATATTACAAGAGATCCATATTTTATACTTACACCACTGACGGGACAAAAGAGTAAGCATTAACAATCATACTCAGCCACTTTTGCTTGTCCATGAGACAGGTCCCCCCAGCGTTTCTCAAAAGAGGAAGCCTTTTTCAGGAGGGTGCCTGCACACTGCATTATTAGGGAGGCCTGTTAAAAGCTCTAACATAGGATGCATACTTAATGTGATTTTCTGCTTCATTCTCCTTTAAAGATAAACTGGGGAGTTAAAGTGTCAATGCTTGTAGCTTCATTCTCTGTTGTAATTGGATGATATTTGCATTTGAAATGGGAGCCAAGTGAAGTGAAACTAAAAACTTCTTAAATGGTACTTTGATTCTTCAGGGGAGTGGGGACCTGGAGACTGATGAATTATTTAGAACTTCCTTGGAAAATCCCCGGACATTTTCAAGCCTTCCACGTTTATTTACTTAAACATAAGTTTCCCATTCCTCAAAGTTTCAAAAATGATCCTGCGTGCTATTGACAAATAATAATTTAATGGACAGCCTGATTAGATGGGCACAATGAATTAGCTATTGGCTTGACAGTCTTATGAGCATTACATTCTGTATCTGTTTACTCAGCACTAGGTGAAATGCAGAAGTCTATAGAAAATCAGATTTCCATGCTGCTTTGTCAAAGCAAATTTAATCACAGCCAGAACATGTGGTATCCATCATTTCCACTTCAGAAGGCATCAGTGGGGACAGATCAGCAACAAGGAGCCTGGCTGCCATGGCTGTCCTCCACTCACAGGAAAATTAAATTTAACTACGGATCCTTGATAAATGAGGCCACGGAAGCCATGAAACATGATGACTAAGTGCTCAGTATTAAAGTATCCTCAAATGCCCCCTCACTGGAAAGAAGCACAGTCTCATCTGATCTGGTGTTGAGGTCTTCGCACACACTCCCACCTCTGCTGTGGACTTTAGCATATTGCCCTAAGAGTCCAGAGATTATTTTTCTAGAAATTTTTCTGGGTCTTTGCTTTTCCAGAAAGTTCTGTTAGAGCTCTCCCAGTCACTCACCCAATCTATCTTTTCCTTATATACCTTTTCCTTTTCTCATTGTTCTTTACCTCCATCAGGCATTGATCATCCAGGCCCTACAATGACTATGGGATCTTGATTGCTTTTAAAAGTTTCCTTCTCTTGAATCTTGGCTATTCTCTCCAAGGCTTCGTCTTAAGGGAAATAAGAGTATAGATGTAATTTTGTGAAATGCCAGGACTGTGAGCTTTTTGAGGGCAAAGACCATATTTTATTAATATTTTTTTATCCCCAGAATTTAGGAATTAGGATATGGCACATAGAATTGGCTTGATTAATGCATATTGAATAAATAAGTAAATGAATGTTCATGAAACTCAGTTGAATGCTTTGATCATAGGATTAAGAGCCATATATTTCTGAATGTAATCCATATGTACTGTATATGCTGACAATATTATTAAATATCTCAAAGACAATTACATATACCTATCTCTTTGAAATTCAGTTTTGACTAACAAACTAATCAAACTGACCTTTATGTTGCCTTCATTTTCTTATGTTTTAAATGATGCATTGAATCATAGCTATCCCATATGGTTGTTATAAGATTTAAATGCAATAATTTAACACTGGGTAGCACACGGCTTGCCACATAGGCAAGGAATCAGTATACATTAGTTACCATCATAGTTATACTTATCATCATCATGCTTATCATTGTTTACATGCTTTTTGCTCAACACTAGTCTTGTAGAGGAGGCAAGAAAAATAAAAAGTTTGCTTTTTTCCCAGAAGGAATTTCTGAGTGCCTGAGAAGACAAGAAAAAAGACACACATACAGGAATAATATGCCAGGGAAATGTAGAGTAGAACATAGACACATATAATTTCAAATGTGGGCCTACTTAGATTTGTATGGAGAAACCTGACTTAGTGAGAAAGTATCTAGGTCTTAGGGGATAAGGCATCACAGCAGAATTCCGAATGCTATGGACAATTGAGGTGTACCTAGCAGTGGGCCTAGGGGGGATATTTCGAAGAGTAGCTTAATTTGAGTTAAAGGTTTGATTGGAGAGGTTAGTAGAAAATTAAATTATATAGGTATGGGTGGAGCTAAATTTTGTAGAATCTTGTAGGCTAGGTAAGGTTTAAATTTGTGGCTTGATATGTATACACAGAGGTCCATTTTAGGTTCTTTACCAGGAAGTTACATATAAAAGTGAGTTTCTTGAGTCATTTATGTGGATTGAGCATGAGAGAGGTGAGAAATGAGGGAAGTAGAGTTTTGCAGCAATCAGGTATAAGATAAGGGAATGTGGATAAGGACCCAGTGAATATCTCTCTGTTTCTTGGTGGAAGAACCAGTGGGTTTAGGCGACTCATAAGTAGCAGATCACTGGAGAAGAGCAAATTCCCTTTCATAATGCCAGCAAAAGAAGAGGGCAAGATGAGTTCACTTGGCTGTAAACTGATTGACCTTCTGGAATAATTTTAAGTGTTAGTAATAGAAAATAACTCTACAGCACTCTGCATATTGAGGTATAACTGTTAACATCACCAAATTCCAATTTAAAAATGTACAGTCAATAATCAAGCACATTTTAACTCCCCTGAAAAAAAAATATCATGCAACTTAAGCATAACCCCACACTTAAATTTTCAACATGAAGCATTCAAAAGGTGTTTGTACCAAATAAGCATACTGTCTACCTCCTTAGCAGATTTATGAGAAATTCTCCAAAGTTGCTATAAAATTTTTGAAGCATTTTCCTGGTATCTTTTGAAAACACTTAGAACATTGGCAGAAATCATTGTCTTTGGTCTAATCACATGTTTCGAAAGGCTCTTTACTAATTATATTTATTTGATACACCAATCACTTAATAGCCTCTGGCTGCATTTACAAACAGTGTTGAGAAAGCTCCCACTGTTACACTTATAATTTATTATAGACGACATAAAAACGAGATGCTCCCTCTCCACACACATAATACACACAGGGATGCTTAGAGAAAAAGTCTACAGATCCTCAGTGATCAAATATAAAGGGTATTCTTAGCTAAAGGCATTCATTTCTTATTAGACAGCTGGAGACGGTGGCTCTTCTCAATTTGTGCTTGGGCAAAGGGGAGGTAAAGTGATGCCTGGAATGCTGACTTCTGTTGGCCAAGCACGGTAGAAAATTGTGGCAAGCACCAACACTGTGGTGCTTGCTATCTACCTGAGCCTGGTGCTCCTCCTTTTTAGCCTCTTCTCATTAAAAAAAAAATTATTCTTTAAACATTTAGCAGGCCCTTCACTCTGTTTATTATGTGAGAAGCCATTGAAAAGCTCATACTCTGATAGATTAAAGTGCTTTTCTCTTGCCTCAAAGACTTGAGGAATATTTTCCAGCATGAACTGTGATTGAAAAGAGATCCCTTAATTTTTTTTTTATTTAGAAAATTAATTTTAACAGGGTGACATTGATCAATAAGTATACTTAGATATCAGGCAAACATCACTCCATCATTTGAAAAGTCAACTATGTTGTATATCCTTCACCTAAAGCCAAATTATTTTAGAAACCACCATACTTTTTTCCATAATAATTGTACTAGTTTGTATTTATTAAGAATAGAACTACCATATGACCCAGTAATCCCTCTATTGGGTATCTCCCCAAAAAACTGAAAAACATTGGTATGTAAAGACACGTGCACCCTCATTTTTGTCACAGCATTAATCACAGTAGCCAAGACATGGAATAAACCGAAATGTCTTTCGCTAGAGGATTGGAAAAAAAAGATATGGTACCAATATACGATGGAATACTATTCAGCCATATTAAATGATAGCCTATTGCCATTTAAAATAACATGATGGACCTTGAGAACATTATACTGAATGAAATCAGTAAATCAGAAAAAGCTAAGAATTGCTTAATTTCACACATAAGAGGGATATAAAACTGAGACTCATGGACATAGATGAAAGTGAAGTGGTGGTTACCAAGGGGAGGGGTGAGGGGAAGGGATTAGAGAGGGACAAATATACAGTGATGAAAAATAATCTGATTTTGGGTGATGGGTATACAACATAATCAACCGTTCAAATGCTATAGAAATGTTTAGCTGAAACCTATGTACTCTTATTGATTGTCACTCTGTTAAATTTAATTTTCTAAACAAAATTAAAAGAAAAAAGAGGTCCCAATAATCAGTTACATCTACTTTCATGTTCATCTCATACGAGGCATATATTTTTTCCATGTTACTCTCTTATTGAAACCATTTATCCTATTATATGCATTTATTTGTTTCCCTATAGATTATACAATCAACTTCTCTCAGGGCAAGAGATATATTTCATATACCCTTGTATCATTAATTAATGACTAATAGGGTGCTATTTACATAATTAGAGGTTAATTATAATTCAATAGAAATAGTCATCTTAACCTGGATCAGTTAATTTTATTAATGTCTCCAAAAGCAAGGACACTATTAAATAGACCTTTTCTAGGACTGCTAAGTTTTTGATGGTAAGTTTGGGTGTCAGAAATTTGTCTTATAAATGAGAGTGAGAGGAGTCCGCCTCTGTTTACAAAGGTTAATAGTGACACACAGGTTCAGCTTGGTGCAATGTGTGGGTAGGTAGTGATACTTTCCAAGGGAGAACAAGGGACGCCGGAACACATTGAGGGAGTGAGATAAAGAGACTCTTTCCTTCAATTTCACAATTCTGCCAGAGACCTGGCATCCCTTAAATGTTACGCTCCACATGTAATAGGTACAGATGAAGCAGATGCTAATGCAAGCATGATGTTCACACTGTGTACTTCAAAATAGGATAAATCAGATGCTAATCATAGCTCAAGGTGCCTTGTCTTATGTGTTATCGAAACATTTTAAAGGAACTTTTACTACATGCTCCAAATAAGTAATGTGATTTATGGAGAAAGAGATGCTGTTTTATTATTCTAGCAGAACATGTGAATAATTTATGAAGTAATTCTAATCACACTTTGGAGAAAAAAATGACAATGGTCATGCCTCTCTCCTGCCTTGTGTATTAATTATAGAGATCTCTTGCATTATAAATGTATTAACAATTCAAGAGCGAAACAGTTTTTGTTTTAAAGTATTATGAGATATGGTACTGAAATATTTGAGTATGTGGAAATTGATTTTAGTAATATTTAAAGCATATAGAAAATTTAAGACTTAAATTAAGAAATATCTTACCAATTCTACTTTTTCAGTGGGTGTCATTTTATTTTACCTGTTCCCCTGTTTCATGGGGAGGGTAGGTACAAAGGTCTTGGGTCAGAGCAGATCCTGCATCTCCAATTGACCTGTGAGTTCTACTCATGTAGGTCCCTTTTTCTGTGTTTTTTGGCTGATCTCAACATTTTACCTGCTCTGGTGCTCTCTGAGTTATGATATTATCATAGGCATAAGAGTGACTTACTCCTCCAAGATTTCTTAGCAGAGTGTTTTTCAAGAGAGAATGATGCCCAAGCCATCTAAAAATAAAAAGAGAGTGATTGGCATAAAGTAGATGCTTTATATTTTTTGGTGGACTGATTTGGGAAAAAGGAAAATTATAAACTTAAAAAAAAGTTTATATCAGTCTATGTTCTATCCTAACATTAACTTTATACTAGTTTTTAAATTTTAATCTGAGTCAAATTTGTATTTATTTTATGATTACAAAATTCAACTCAATTGAAACATTTTCACAACCCAGTTTGGGTGCTCATTGTAAAATCTGTTTATCTTCGAGTGGTTCATCATCATTTTCCTTCTGCTTTTATTTATTACTAGAATTGTCTGATTCATAACAGATATTGAGTCCCCTCAGGCAACCACACCTAAGCTCAGAAAGCCACACTGGTTCCCTTTTGTATCTTGACATATCCACATGCTCTGCTGATTCCCTGGATAATATTCTTAACTCCCATTCTGATTTCTGATTTTATGCCTCCCACTTTTCATTCAATCAAGCCCTCTCAATATGACCTACACCCATCCATGTCTTGGTATTTTTCTACAGCCCAGGGCCTGCACCTTTTCTAGATGAGAGTTTATTTCTTTACTTTGAGGGTCATTCTGATGGATAGCAAGAATGGAGTGTTGGGTGTAGGTCATTGATAGGCTTGGCAAGTGAGCAGTGGCTGCCAGCTAAAACCAGTCTCCATGAGGAATTCCTTTGTGGTGACATAACATTGAAAACTAAATTTTAGAATGGTCCAGGTGAGTTCTGAAGTTTTCCAGCAGATTTGGTCTTGTTGTGTGGTGAGTGCTGCTCTAAATCTTTTAACATAAAACGGACTTTGAAAAGTTCAACCTGATTGCGTTTCTTTCCAGATATTTTTCAATATAGGTCTTGTATTTATTTCTTCTAAACCACTTTTTAAAACAAATTCTACCCACTCTAAGGTCTTTATAGCACTTTGGTATTATAGTTATTCAAGATTTTCCAAATATTTATCATGTGCCATCAGTTCATACATTTCTTTGTTTCTCAACTTGCCTCTTCCTTTATGTTTCATCCATTTTTTTTTTCCTGCTAAATTATAAGTACGTGAAGGGTAAGAAACATTTAAGGATGTTTTCTGAACCCCTCTATCTAGCCTAGTATCTTCAATTCCTCCAGCCAAGGGGACCCTGTCAGCATTGTTTAAATATGGTTAATGGAAGCCTTGCTAGGATAATCTCTTAAATTGACATTTTAAGCTATGCCATTAATTGCTAACTAACATGCTCTTGTAAGTCACTGCCATTTTTCTCCACTTCATTCTGCAAGCCATTTTTGTTCTAAAATAAATCTTATTAAGGAATTATTTCTCTTTGCTTAGCTTGGAACATCTAAATTAGCCCTAGGCATTCCTATTTATTTCTGGTTCTGAGGACCTTATGGAATTAGATTTGACATAGAGTTCTCCACGGGGAGCTGTCAGCTGGCAAGCACCAGGATGGATGATGCACTTAAAGAGTGTAGAGTAAGAGTGACCTCAGGAACAGATTAATCCATATCTATGTACAGATATATGTCAGACACATCTTCCTGAGAACTCTGATATAAAAAACTAGAAAATGTTACAGCTGAAGAGGATATTAGGGACCAGTTAGTCCAATCTGACATTCTATCCGTGAGAGAAGACCGAGGACCAGAAATAAGAAATGACTTCCTCTAGTCAAAGAGCCAATTAGTGGGAAAATTGGTGTGAGAACCCAGGTCTCCTCATTCCTGAGAATGTACACTGGTTTGAGTGTTTAAGAGTTTTAGTTTTTCCTGCTGATTTTAGGGCTTAACACATCAGGGGACCTGAGAGCTAACTAGCAAACTGAAGTGACTGCCATAAATTAACAATGTATAGACCTGGGAGCTATGATTACAGGTACTGTAAAAATGCAAAATGTAATGAGAATGATAACTTTACTGAGAAGCCTATGAAAATGGGATGATATGAGGTCTGCCCAGGGGCATTTGGGAAGTACCTCCTCAAATCAGCCAATACTTTGTGATCTCTTATAATCTATAGGCACATTTGTCCCTTATGGCATGGCTCGTAACTGTGATGCCCAAAATAGTTACCCAGGGGCCTAACAGTTAAAGTATCTTCATCAGTGCTAAATTATTTATGAAGTGACTTTTTTGATAAGATACAACTCGTATCATTTGATTTAGAGGCAGTTCCACAATTATTTTTAAAAGATTTTATTTATTCATTTTAGAGAGGGGAGAGACCCAGAGAGAGAGAGAGAGAGAGAGAGAGAGAAGAACGGGGAGGAGCAGGACGCATCAACTCCCACATGTGCTATGACCAGTAAAGCCCAGGGTTTCGAACCAGAGACTTCAGCATTCCAGGTCGACACTTTATCCACTGCGCCACCACAGGTCAGGGTGCAGTTCCACAATTTGCCAATTGGTTTTTGTGAAGGTCAATTAGAAGTTAAGACTATGGAGGTAAAGTGTGATATAGTGGACATTCCCTGATAGTTTTTCTTTTGTTTTTACTTTTTTTCTTAGTAATATTGGATCAAAATATGTTTTACTTCCTGTGGATTATAGATGCATTTCTGAAAACTTTTTGATTCAAGGATCCCAGGCACAAAAAATTCTCTGGAATAAATATTTAAGTTATGTTTGAACAATTACACAAGAAGAGATGCTTCCTGGCTCATTAAGAACACAATGTGATAAAGTTCCTTCTTTTTATTTGTGGGCAGGATTATTGAACTGAAAGATAAAGGGAGAAAGCATGAACCATAGGTACAATATATCTTGATTTCATTAAGATAACCAGCAGCTTTTCTACCATTATGGATATGCCTGTGGTGAGCAGTATGGCATGATAATGGAATCAGATAGATCTATAGGTAAAGTACTAAATTTATGTCACCATAGAAGTAATCTGTAGTGCCAGTGGTATTTTTACCCTTGATTTTTATAAATATGTAATTAAATGAAATAACAGCCTTCTACTTCTCTTCTGGCATATTTTAGTAAGCAGAGCTTGGCCCCATACTCTTGATGTAATCAAGGGCATTCACTTCATTCCTGGTCACTTTTCTGACAACTCCTGACCTCAGTAGATGGTATGCCATAACTTTTTTTTCAATAACTTCAGCAAAGTGGCAAATGAGAGAGTGACTACATTTCACCTCTACCACCCTGTTTCTTTACTGCTCACATGACTGCCCCTCAAAGCTGTTCAGGTGTTCAATGAGGGAAAAGGACTAATAAGTTTTAATCTTAAATATATGTTTTCTCTCAGGGACATAGTCTAGCAGTCTGTCTTTTTTCATGTCCTTGTAGACACATATAATGGTTGAGAGACTTTCTGTGCACTGTTCTAGGTGTTAGGACACATGAGAAAAATATATCATGACAGTCCCTGTTCAAATTGGGATTTGCATTTTCATGGTAAGAGAGGTCATTTAAAGAAAATCATATAAATGAGATTCTTTCAGATAGCTATGAAAAGAATACACTATAGTTTAAAAATTCCTCACATACTCATATCTTTTTTTAACCTTTTTTTTAAATTTCTTTTTATTTATTCATTTTAGAGAGGAGACACAGAGTGAGAGAGAGAGAGAGAGAGAGAGAGTGAGAGAGAGAGAGAGAGAAAGGGGGGAGGAGCTAGAAGCATCAACTCCCATATGTGCCTTGACCAGACCAGTGCAAGGTTTTGAACTGGTGACCTCAGTCCTCCCAGGTCGACGCTTTATCCACTGCGCCACCACAGGTCAGGCACATACTCATATCTTTACATATCCATCACTTGGCTCTCTTTAGGGAATGACACTCTCTCTTACAGGATATCTATCTCTCTTTCCATTTTTTTCTCCAAACAGTCTGCCTCCTCCAGCAATGCATTCCTCAATGCCTGATTTATTTAGTCTAGAATAATATTCTGGGAGATTTTAGGCACCTTACTCTCTCAGATCTGGTTGAGTTAAGGTCTTCTTACCAACCCATTTTGGTAATTTTCCATTGAGTAATCTCTGAATCCAAATAGGCACTCACCCCTAAGAACAATTCTCAGAGACAGTGTGGTCAAAGCACATGTTGAAAAAACGAAGCATTATGTCCTTGACAGGGACATTCTCCTATCATCTTTGTATGAAGGGAGGCAGTTTCAGGATCGGTTCTTCTTCTGTCCAACTAAGAAGTCTGTGTAAATTGTGTGTAGGTTACACATAGAAAATATACTTCTGAGTTTTGTGTAAGACACAAACTATGAAGAATGAAAAATACACTTTTTAAAAAGCTTTCATATGAGTTATTTAAAAAAAATGTTAAGTAGGACAAGGCTAAAAATAGATGACAGAATCAAAACTTTTTCTTAAGAGGATGGAATGATGTATTTCAACTACAGATATGAAATATGATAAGAATAAATATAAAGTCCTAAATATAAACCTTATCGGCACTAGTTCAGGATTGGAAAGACCCAACATAACTCAACAACAGTTGATGTGAAAGAAGACTCTGAGGGCTTTAGTAGACCATGAACTTACCCTGTGTCCACTTTGGCAGGGCAACATAAGATCAAGTGCTCTGAACAAGGGAAGATATATTCCCACAGATATCTGCACTGGTAAACTCAAATTTGGAATATTGTGTCTAATTTGGAGACAAACTCACTGACAGGAACAATTACAAACCAGAGAGCATTCAAAATAGGTTGAATCTAATCAAAGGGTATCTGAAACTATATAATACAATGAAGTGTTTCTGGCACTGAGGATTTGAACACAGAAAGAGACTGCTTGTAATAGATATTATAACTTTCTTTAAATATTTATATGGTTAGCATATGCAAGAATGAATAAATTAATAGAAACTATGTTCTACATGAAAAATTATGGTTGACAGGAGTTCTTTACTCGAACCATCTAACAGTAGAACAAGCCACCTAATACAGTGGGGAGCACATTGTCACTGAAAATGATAAAGTAGGGATTTGAAAAGATCTACAAAATGTAAATTACTGTTAATTATCTTTATGTTGTTTTAGATGTTATTATGATCTTCAAGACAAATCTCTATTAGTCTTCCTTCTTGACCCACAATATAGAAACCTCTCAAATATGAATGTTTTTCAGATTTGAGTGCTTCATCTATTTACTAGTGTTGGGATTCAAATAATTTAACAACTGATTCTCTGCCCTAATGACTGTTTGAAGTATAAAAAAAAGGATATATAGGAAGGTAGTTTATGATTTAATGCATTTAGTACTTAAATAAGAATAATAAAAGAGGTACACAAAACTAGATCATGTTATAAAAAAGTTTTAAAATAGTAATAAAAAAATTTTAAATATTTCCTGACAAAAAGAAATAATAAAACTGTTATTTAAGATATTTCTGGCCCTGGTCTGTTGGTTCAGCGGTAGAGAGTCGACCTGGCATGTAGAAGTCCTGGGTTCAATTTCCAGCCAGGGCACATGGGAGAAGCTTCACTCATCTGCTTCTCCACCCGTCTCCCTTTCATTTCTTTCTATCTTTCTCTTCCCTTCCTGCAGCCAAGGCTCCAATGGAGCAAAGTTGGCCTGGGTATTTAGAATGTCTCTATAGCCTCCACCTCAGGTGCTAGAATGGCTCTGATTGCAGCGGAGCAATGCCCCAGAGGGGCTGGCATGCAGGGTGGATGGATCCTGGTCCCACGCATGCAGGAGTCTGTTTGTCTGCCTCTCCACACTTCTCACTTTGAAAAAATAAAAAAAAATTTTTTTTAAATATTCCCACATTGCATTTTTGATTGGCATCCGCATCCTCACTGTGATAACTTATGATTTTCTTTACTTTTTTATTGATTTTACTGTTTGGGAATGGAATGAACATTACCACAGGCATTTAGATTACACTGTTGTGCAGATGAATGTTAAAAAAGAGTAATGAATGTAAAATTTTTATTTCTACCTTAGGTGGGCAGCCACTTACCTTAGGGAAAACCCTGATTACAAGTGCCATTTTAACAAATGGTTTGCCAAACTCATCAAAAAATTAGATATCGGTTCTCCCGAACTGGTGCGAACCTGCTGAATCCCACTATTTACTCTCTTGCATAATGCATAATGTTTGTTGATGCATAATGTTTGTGTCAACATCCTCAGTGCCATTTTCACTAGTGTATGTCTGATGGGTCATAACAAGTGGTCCCCTACTAGCCTGGAAGGTCCAGCAATCCACTCAGAGAAACTCAGGCTCTTGAGAAAATCTGACTCATTGTACTATTTAAAACTGAACCTTGTTAGATATTCATACATGTATTGTTTTTAAATGAAGCTTGTACTGGAAGAAACATTTGAAAATTATAACAATAAAAAAACTTCTTTCAAAATTGGTATTCTGGAGAGAATCAAACAGATCTGTGTTAATTAAAAAGCAGAAAATGTACTTCTTGCCTAGTGACTATGTAATAGAAATGTTTGAGAACATCTCTATACTACTAGTCTTGCTGGCATTATTTATGCAGCCTATGCCAACTGTGAGAAAGATGTGGTGGGCTCCATACCAGTCTAAAATATTTTTTCCGTTGAATCAATTCTTGCTCAAATTTCTGATAATTATTTGCATTGGATCTTGTTTACACTGCTCATTGTGCTCCTGTTCTCCCATGTAAGAATGGAACAATTATTTTGATTTATCTCATCAAACCATTATGAGCAGATTTCTCAGCTGACCACAGTCAAGAGAAGTTAAATGACATCCTGCAAATGATGCTGCATATTTACAATTCTGCACTCCCTCTCTAGCTAAAACGCTGCTTTGAAAAGCTTAGAAAATATTTTAGAGCTTATCTCAAATTATACTCAGACCCACATAAATAATCATGGGAAGGAGAAGAATGATATAATTCAATACTTCTGGTGGAGATTAGACTATTAGTATCCTTAGAGCAGTCAGTTTAGTTTGTTCTGAACTTTGAAGCCTGCAACCTCAGAATTTTGAACCTGGGACCTACATATCCCACATCTCAGTCCAACACTCTATCCACTGCACCATGGCCTGGTCAGGCTGTGCTGAACTTTTTATGTCTCTCATAAACTTCACAACAGAATTGTCACAAGCAGATAATGTATATATTAGGTGATTCTTTTAAATGCTAATTAATCTCAAAATCCATTTATTACCTGTGCAAGATATATGAGTTCAATAGTAGAAAAAAGCTGCCTACAAATATCTGCTGAACTCTACACTCTCTGAATAAAGGCTTATCTCCCTTACTTACTGTTGTGTCTCCAGGGCTTTCTATAATGCCTGACACATAGTAGGTGCTCAAGAAATATTTGTTGAACTTTCTATAAATCATAAATTTTAGGGTGAATTGGAAATATAACAATCTTTCAGCACAGCCACTGAGTTTACTCTTTAATTTATTTAACAAGTTGTGATTTAAATTTTATGTTGGCCTATCAATCTTAAAATACATTTAGTGTAGTATATCTCAGTCTGGACTGTACATTAGCCTTACCTGGGATCTTTAAAAAATGTCAGTGTTTCATATTGCTCCCCAAAACCAGTTAAAGCAAACCCTCTGAGGGGTAAAGCCCAGTTATTAGTGTTTTTTAAGCCTCTCCAGAAATTCTAGTGTGCAGCCAGTTCGAGAACTGTGTGTGTGTGTATGTGCTAAAGAATTTAAGCTCCACATTGTTAGTTTCACTGATAATGTTTGCTCTCCCTGCAAGGGCAGGGACTGGGGTCTGGAGGGGAAGAACTTGTACCAGATTACTGAAAATACATAAGTATTTATGGAGGAGTTGGTTTGTATAAATTATTTCATCATTAATTATGCTATATCTGTTTTTATGTTCACTCTTCTTTATAAGTGAAATGAAATAGCTTTACCATGTGCCTAACAACGTTTTAAAATGCCACATAAATTCACTCGTTTTTATGGGGTTGAAAAATTTTAACATAAAAATAATTTGCCCAGTTTGAAGAATTTGCATAAAACCATGGTACGGGTGTGTTAAAAATTATTCTTCTTCCCTTTAATGTAAAAGCACATGACAGGATGGAGGATAGATTTCATTCTTATGATGCCCCAGGTGAATCTCCCATTTGCATATTAAAGAATCAATTTAAAATAAACTCCCAAGTGACAATGGGCATTTACCCTAGAATACATTTTTCAGCATCAGCCTAGGATCATGAAAGGAAGATTCTTAGAAGGCCTGCAACATCCACAGTTGTTCCAGCTTTATGGCCCTTGTGTATTTTTCTACAAATAACAAGAGGAGGAGAGTTGAATTGGGGTAGCCAGCCCCTCATACCAGAGAGAAAACAGGATATTACAGAAGCTAAAAGGTTTAGCGGTGCTCTGGGTTTTACTTCTTAAAGTCTTGTGGTATCATTGTTCCTGGCAACAGTTGGGCTTTTTTTTAGGGGAGCAAGTTAAGTGAAAGCTTGCTGTTACTAACAAGGACCATGGGAGCAGAGTGGAAGTGAAAAGGTGTTGGGGAGAACCACTCTCAGTAAGGAACCATAAATACTGTCTAGAAGAAATTAAGAGCAGAAAGAACGGCTATCTGGTATAGGGAATGGGTGAAGGTTAAGGTAAGCTCAGGCAGCTTTTAACATCAAGACATCAACTTGGAACGAAAATCAGTTCATAACAAATCTATCAGTAATTCTGGCATTTCTGTTCTCCTTCTGGGTTTGCCCAGCCCCTACCTCTAGTATTTCTTTACCATTTGAAAGGTATTGGAGACAGAACTTAACTATTAATAGATCTTTATTGGAGTAAATTTAGAGATATTATTATATTAATATGATATGTATTACTTTCTTAGTATTGCTTTAGAAATTTAAACATGATAGAATAATTTTTCTTAAGATTAACCTATTAGTTCCCTTGTATGCCAAAATGAAAAGGCCTACCCTATATATAGAGAGAAAGAGATAGAGAATGAGAGAGAGAGAGAGAGAGAGAGAGAGAGAATTCAACTTAGGGTTATTAATTAATTCTGCCCATTATAGTCTCGATGCTTTATCTGCCACCTTGATTGTTTTTGCCTCATCATTATTAATTGTCTGAGTTGTTTGGGGTTTGGTCAGTTATCTATGAGTACTGTGTTTACCTGCAGCAATGGGGAAATTGTAAGGCTTAAAAACCTTAAAATACTGTGGTATTTTAAGGCCTGAGAATCCTTGGTTTTTATCCTAGAGGTTTGCTATAAAGATGAAGCTGTCACAGAGGTGCCCAAGGAAGTCCTGACAATTCTTTTCTACTGTAAGGTTTTATTTAGGAAAAATGCAGAAAAGTGCAAAAATTGCCAAATTATAATGTTGAGAGTACAACAAATTTAGTCTTCTTAGATTTTCTTTAATGATTTTGTTTTATGTGAAATGTGGCTTCCACTCTCCACCCTGGCCAACTTAACTTTTAACTCAAAATGTTTCCCAGTGCTGTTGATTCAAAATTGGGATCATACTACATTAGTGTGTGACTGGACCTGGTACCTTTAGACTCTTTCTTTTCCAAAAGGTTGCACAACTATCACCAGATACATCTTCCTACTACAACCAAGACTACTTTACCCAACAAGGCTATCCTTTAAAATTGAAAGAGAAATAAAAAGCTTCCCAAACAAGCAAAAGCTAAATGAGTTTGTTACCACCAAACCAGTATTTTTTTTTTTTTAATTTTAATATATATTTTATTATTATTAATTCTAATGAGGTGACACCAATAAATCAGGGTACATATGTACAATGAAAACATCTCCAGGTTATCTTATTCAATTGTGTTGCATACCCATCACCAAAAGTCAAATTGTCCTCTGTCACCTTCAATCTGGTTTTCTCTGTGTCCCTCCCCTCCTCCCTATCCCACTTTTCCCTCCCTCCCCCCATCCCATAACCACCACTCTCTTGTCCATGTCTCATACCCTCACTTTCATGTCCCACCTATGTATGTAATCGTGCTGTTCTCAGTTTTTCTTTTTTTCTGATTTACTTATTTCACTCCGTATAATGTTATCAAGGTACATCCATTTTGTTATAAATGATCCGATGTCATCGTTTCTTATGGCTGAGTAGTATTCCATAGTATATATGTACCATAGCTTTTTAATCCACTCGTCTTCTGACGGACACTTGGGCTGGTTCCAAATCTTCGCTATTGTGAACAATGCTGCCACGAACATGGGGGCGCATTTCTTCTTTTCGAACAGTGCTATGGTGTTCTTAGGGTATATTCCTAAAAGTGGGATAGCTGGGTCAAAAGGCAGTTCAATTTTTAATTTTCTGAGGAATCTCCAAACTGTTTTCCACAGTGGCTGCACCAGTCTGCATTCCCACCAGCAGTGCAGAAGGGTTCCCTTTTCTCCACATCCTCGCCAGCACTTATTCTGTGTTGTTTTGCTGATAAGTGCCATTCTGACTGGTGTGAGGTGATATCTCATTGTGGTTTTAATTTGCATTTCTCTAATGATTAGTGATGTTGAGCATTTTTTCATATGCCTATTGGCCATCTGTATGTCCTCTTTGGAGAAATTTCTATTCATTTCTTTTGCCCATTTTTTGATTGGGTTGTTTGTCTTCCTGGTGTTGCGTTTTATAAGTTCTTTATAAATTTTAGTTATTAACCCCTTATCAGATGTGCTGTCGAATATGTTCTCCCATTGTGTGGTTTGTCTTTTTATTCTGTTCCTATTGTCTTTAGCTGTGCAAAAACTTTTTAGTTTGATATAGTCCCATTTGTTTATCTTGCCTTTTATTTCAGTTGCCCATGAAGATAAATCGGCAAATATACCGCTGCTACAGATGTCGGAGAGCTTGCTGCCTATGTTTTCTTCTAAGATGCTTATGGTTTCACGGCTTACATTTAAGTCTTTTATCCATTTTGAGTTTGTTTTTGTGAATGGTGTAAGTTGATGGTCTAGTTTCATTTTTTTGCAGGTAGATGTCCAATTTTCCCAGCACCATTTGTTAAAGAGGCTGTCTTTACTCCATTGTATGTTCTTTCCTCCTTTGTCAAATATCAGTTGTCCATAAAGCTGTGGGTTTATTTCTGGGTTCTCTGTTCTGTTCCATTGATCTATGTGCCTGTTCTTATGCCAGTACCAGACTGTCTTGAGTATAATGGCCTTATAGTAAACCTTGATATCAGGAAGCGTGATACCTCCTGCTTTATTTTTTCTTTTTAAGATTGCTGAGGCTATTCGTGTTCTTTTTTGGTTCCATATAAATTTTTGGAATATGTGTTCTATATCTTTGAAGTATGTCATTGGTATTTTAATTGGTATTGCATTGAATTTATAAATTGCTTTAGGTAATATAGACATTTTAATGATGTTTATTCTTCCTAGCCATGAGCACGGTATATGCTTCCACTTGTTTGTATCTTCCTTGATTTCTTTTATCAATGTTCTATAATTTTCCGAGTACAAGTCCTTAACCTCCTTGGTTAAATTTACTCCTAGGTATTTTATTTTTTTGGCTGCAATAGTGAAGGGGATTGTTTCCTTAATTTCTTTTGCTGATATTTCATTGTTGGTGTATAGAAATGCCTCTGATTTCTGAGTATTAATTTTATATCCTGCCACCTTGCTGAAATCATTTATAAGGTCCAGTAGTCTTTTGACTGAGACTTTAGGGTTTTCAATATACAATATCATATCATCTGCAAATAATGACAGTTTTACTTCTTCTTTTCCAATTTGTATGCCTTTTATTTCTTCTTCTTGTCTGATTGCTGTAGCTAGGACTTCCAGAACTATGTTGAATAAGAGTGGTGAAAGTGGGCAACCCTGCCTGGTTCCTGATCTTAAGGGGATTGCTTTTAATCTTTGTCCATTTAGTATGATGTTTGCTGTCGGTTTATCGTAGATGGCCTTTATCATGTTAAGGAATGATCCCTGTATTCCCACTTTACTGAGAGTTTTGAGCATGAATGGGTGCTGGATTTTATCAAATGCCTTTTCTGCATCTATTGAAATTATCATGTGATTTTTGTCCTTCCTTTTGTTTATATGGTGAATCACATTGATTGATTTGCGAATATTGAACCAGCCTTGCCTCTCCAGAATAAATCCCACTTGATCGTGTTGTATGATTTTTTTCATATATTGCTGGATCCGGTTGGCTAATATTTTGTTGAGAATTTTAGCGTCTAAATTCATCAGGGATATAGGCCTATAATTTTCTTTCTTTGTGTTGTCTTTGCCCGGTTTTGGGATCAGAATTATGCTCGCCTCATAAAAGGAGTTTGGAAGTCTTCCTTCCTCTTGAATTTTTTGAAATAGCTTGAGGAGAATAGGAATTAGTTCTTCTTTGAATTTTTGATAGAATTCACTTGTGAAGCCATCAGGCCCAGGACTTTTCTTTTTTGGGAGTTTTTTGATAACTGTTTCTATCTCATTTGTTGTAATTGGTCTGTTTAGGTGTTCTGATTCTTCCAGATTGATTTTTGGAAGGTTATATGATTCAAGAAATTTGTCCATTTCACCAAGATTGTCTAATTTTTTGGCATATAGTTCTTCATAGTATTTTCTTACAATGCTTTGTATTTCTGTTGTGTCAGTTGTTATTTCTCCACTGTCTTTTCTAATTTTATTTATTTGAGTCCTCTCTCTTTTTTTCTTGGTGAGTCTAGTTAAAGGTTCATCAATCTTGTTTACCTTTTCAAAGAACCAGCTTCTTGTTTCATTGATCCTCTGTATTGTTTCCTTAGCCTCTATGTCATTTATTTCTGCTCTGACCTTTATTATTTCCTTCCTTCTACTTGTCTTGGGTTTTATTTGTTGTTGTTTTTCTAGTTCTTTTAGATGCAGGGTTAGGTTGCTTATTTGAGCTTTTTCTAGCTTCTTATGATATGCCTGTAGTGCAATAAACTTCCCTCTCAGAACTGCTTTTGCTGTGTCCCATAAATTTTGAGTTGATGTATGCTCATTATCATTTGTTTCTAGAAACTTTTTTATTTCTTCTTTGATCTCATTGTTAATCCATTCATTATTTAATAACATGCTATTTAGTTTCCAAGTGTTTGAGTATTTTTCATTTTTTCTTTTGTGGTTAATTTCTAGTTTCATGGCATTGTGATCCGAGAAAATGCTTGATATGATTTCAATCTTCTTAAATTTATTGAGACCATTTTTGTGTCCTAACATGTGGTCTATCCTAGAAAACGTACCATGAGCGCTTGAGAAGAATGTATATTCTACTGCTTTAGGGTGAAAAGTTCTGAAGATATCTATTAAATCAAGTTGATCTAGTGTATCCTTTAAGTCTGCTGTGTCTTTATTAATTTTCTTTCTTGAGGATCTATCCAGTGTTGTTAGAGGGGTATTGAAATCCCCTACTATGATAGTATTGCTGTTAATCTCGCCCTTTATATCCATCAAAGTTTGCTTTATGTATGTCGGGGCTCCTATATTTGGTGCATAGATATTTACAATAGTTATATCTTCCTGTTGAATTGTTCCCTTTATCATTATGTAGTGTCCTCCTTTATCTCTTACTACAGCCTTTGTTTTAAAGTCCATTTTGTCTGATATAAGTATTGCTACCCCTGCTTTTTTTTCATTTCCATTTGCATGAAATATTTTTTTCCATCCTTTTACCTTCAGTCTATGAGCATCTTTTGTTTTAAGGTGTGTCTCTTGTAGACAGCATATGTATGGGTCCTGTTTCTTTATCCATGCAGCTACCCTATGTCTTTTGATTGGATCATTTAATCCATTTACATTTAAGGTTATTATTGATATGTAGTTGTTTATTGCCATTTTATTCTTTAAAGCTGTATTCTTCTTTTGCTCTATTCATTCCTCCCTTTAAACTGTTCACAAGAGGCCCCTTAGTATCTCTTGCAGAATTGGTTTGGTTTTTATGAATTCCTTGAGGCTTTCTTTTTCTGGGAAGCTCTTTATTTCTCCTTCAATTTTAAACGTTAGCCTTGCTGGATAAAGTAGTCTTGGTTGTAGGTTCTTGTTCTGCATTACTTTGATTATTTCTTGCCATTCCCTTCTGGCCTCAAGTGTTTCTGTTGAGAAGTCTAATGTCATCCTTATGGGGGCTCCTTTGTAGGTGATAGCCTTTTTTTCTCTAGCAGCTTTTAAAATTTTTTCTTTATCCATTAGCTTTGGTATTTTAACTATGATGTGTCTTGGTGTAGATCTTTTTGGGTTTCTCTTTAATGGAGTTCTGTGTGCTTCTTGAATGTGTGGAGTGTTTCCCAGCCTTAATTTAGGAAAGTTTTCTGCTATGATTTGATTGAACAAAGTTTCCATTTCCTGTCCTCTCTCCTCTTCTTCAGGCACCCCTATGATGCGAATGTTGTTTCTCTTCATGTTGTCACAAAGCTCCCTTAGAGTTTCCTCACATTTTTTAAGTCTCTTTTCCTTTTTCTTCTCTGCTTCTGTGCCTTTGTTTATTGTGTCCTCTAACTCGCTTATTCGATCCTCAGCGTCATCCATCCTGCTTTTAATTCCTTCCATTGTGGTCTTCAGTTCTGATACTGTATTTGTCATTTCTGTCTGATTCTTTTTTATTATTTCAATTTCATTTTTTATACTTGTTATCTCTTTATTTAGGTGTTCATAATGACTATCCATTGTTGCTCTAATTTCTTTGAACATCCTAACTATCATTATTCTAAATTCTGCTTCCGGTAATTTGGTTATATCTGGTTCATTCAGGTCCTTCTCTGGGGATTTCTCTTGATTCATTTGGTTTGCATTCCTCTGCCTGCCCATTTTTTTCTGTGTATAAGCAAGTTGTGGCCACTGGAGTCCAGTAGGTGTTGCCTTTGTGTTCTCTAGGTGTGGTCTATCTGCAGGCCCCCCACCCCCTCTGCCGGTGCCTAGGGTGGTTGGGTATGAGCGTTGCCAGCGCGGGCCCACTGTGGCTTTTGCTGTGATTTCTGCCTCTCCTCCGTGGGAGGGGCTGTCACTGAAGCCACAAGATCAGCACCAAGGGTAGAGGTGAGCACCTTTCCTCAGCTGCGGACCCAGCATATTTCCGGACTTCCACCCAGAACCAGCAGTCGGAGCCGACTCGCTACAGTTCCGCGGGTTAGGCGGGGCTTTTGACGTGCTCTCAGCTGTAAGCCTTTGCCTGTCCGGAGCTTTAGCCCCGCCCTCGAGGCCAGGGCCCTTTGCGCAGGGTCGGAAACCAAGGTTTATTGGGGCGGGCGTGTTTGCTGGCTTCCGCCGAGCTGCGTACTTCCGCTCGTCCCGGACTCTACCCCGCCCCCGCGTTCGGAGCCTGCTCGTGCACGTATGAATGCTATTCGCGTTTTCTCCGGCCGGATGGGGATAATAGCGTGGGCTCAGCTGCGAGCCTCCACCCGTCTCGGGGTCCACCCCGTTCTCGTGCTCGGAGCCCGCTCGCGCACGTATACTGGCCAACCGCGGTTTCTCCGGCCGGGGGCGAGGGGACTGGTAGTGTCAGCTCAGCCGCGAGCCCCTGCCCGTCCCTGGTCCTAGCCTGGTCCCCACGGTCAGGGTCGGCTTGCGCAGGGCCTGCCTGTTCCTGGCCTCCCGCTTTGTCCCCGTAAGTGGGTTTAAAGGCGGGCCCGCAGCTTCCGGAACGCTCTCGCGCTTCCCCTCCTACCCTCTGGGCTAGACCGATCTCCCACCGGCTTGGCCTCCACCCACGCCGACAGAACCACGTTTCAGCGTCCTGCCGCCCCAAAACCTTAAGCAGCCCTCAGCAGAGTAGGAAGGGACCCAATACTCCACACTGTAGGCCTGGGAGCTCCCTCACTTGTTTCACATCTCAAATCTGTCCAAACGCCTCTTCTAGGCTCTGGGAGTGCAGGCTGGGGCTTGGTTCCTGGGACCCAGGTCCCTCCCTCTCTGCCAAACTTTCCTCCCGCCACACGGGTCTCTCCGGGCTGCCGTTTGCTCCGGGGAGCTGGGCAGCCCTTTTCGCGTTTTCGCTATTCCTACCAGTCTCAATGTGGCTTCTTCTGTGTTCCTTGGTTGAAGAGTCCAATTAGTTTTGTTCAAAGTTGGTTTATCCAGGTGATGGTTCTTAAAATTGCGTTGTAATCCACTTTGGTTCTGGGAGTTGGAAGTTGGTACGTCCGCCTACTCCGTCGCCATCTTGCTCCCCCCAAACCAGTATTTTAAGGAATATTAAAGGGCTGGCTTGAAGGAGAAGGAGAAGAAAAGTAAGAGGAGGAGAAGAAAGTGGAGGCCAAGGAAGAGAAGGAGGAGGAGGAGAAAGAGAAAAAAGAGAAGGAGGAGGAGGGAGGAATATAATTCAAAGGATAAAATGGCAATAAATATGTACCTATCAATAATCACTTCAAATGTAAATGGCTTAAATGCTCCAATCAAAACACACAGGGCAGGGGCCCTGGCCAGTTGACTCAGTGGTAGAATATCAGCCTGGTGTGTGGAAGTCCTGGGTTTGATTCCCAGCCAGCGTACAAAGGAGAAGTGTCCATCTGCTTCTCCACACTTCACCTTCTCCTTTCTCTTTGTCTCTCTCTCCCCCACCTGCAACCAAGGCTTCTTTGGAGCAAAGGTGGCCTGGGTGCTGAGGATGGCTCCATGGCCTCCACCTCAGGCACTAGAATGGCTCTGATTGCAGCAGATCAACGCCCCAGAGGAACCAAGCATCGCTCCCTGGTGGGCCTGCCAGGTGGATCTCAGTCAGGCACATGTGGGAGTCTGTCTGTCTACCTCCCCATGCTTCTCACTTTGAAATAATATAAACACACACACACACACGGTAGCTGAGTGAATAAGAAAGCAAGACCCATATATAGGATGTCTACAAGAGACTCACCTCAGAATGAGAGATACACACAGACTAAAATTAAAATGATGGAAAAGGATATTTCATGCAAATGAAAGTGAAAAAGATGGAGTAGGAATACTTATATCTGACAAAACAACTTTAAAGCAAAGGCTATAGTAGGAGACAAAGAAAGACACTACATAATGATAAAGGGAACAATCCAACAAGAGAATATAACCCTTGTAAACATGTATGCACCGAAAATAAGAACACCTAAATATATAAAACAAATCTTGGTGGACATTAAGGGAAAGATTGATAGCAAATTTAGTCATAATAAGGAATTTTAACATGTCATCTACATCAATGGATAGATTCTCCAGATAGAAATTTGACAAGGAAATAGTGACCTTCAATGACACATTAGATCTTCTAGATTGAGTTGATATCTTTAGAACATTTTACACTAAAGTAGTAGAATACCCATTCTTTTCAAGGGCACACAGAACATTTTCTAGGATGGACCACAGTGTTGGGATACAAAACAAGTCTCAATGAATTTAAGAAGATTAAAACCATATTAAGGGTTTTCTCTGACCATAATGCTATGAAGTTAGAAATCAATCACAAAGGAAAATAAAAGAAAAACATACAAAGACATGGCAGATAAATAACATGTTACTAAACAATGAAATGATTAACAATGCAGTCAAGGGAAAAAAATCAAAGATACCTTGAAATAAATGAAAATGAGAACACAACAACTGAATCTATAGGACACAATGAAAGCAGTTCTCAGAGGGAAATTCATAGCATTACCGACCTACCTCCATAAACAAGAAAAATCTCAAATAAGTAATCTAACTTTATACTTAAAGAAACTTCAAAAAGAACAACAAACAAAGCCCAAAGTGAGTAAAAGTAAGAAAATAATGAAGATCAGAGTAGAAATAAACAAAATAGAATCTAAAATAACAATGCAAAAGATTAATGAAAAAATAGTTGGTTCTATGAAATGATAAACAAGAGTGACAAACCTTTAACCAGACTCATCAAGAAAAGAAAAAGAGTACTTGAATAAGTAAAATCAGAAATGAAAGAAGTAACTCATTCCAAAGAAATTCCATGGGTTGTAAGTAAATATTATGAACAACTAACTATATGCCAAAAATTGGACAATCTGAAAAAAATAGATCAATTTCTAAAACATACATTCTTCCAAAACTGAATCAGGAAGACTCAGAGAATATGAATAGACAGATTACTGCTAGTGAAATTGAAACAGAAATAAAAAAATAAAAAAACTCGCAACAAACAGAAGTCCTAGACCAGATGGCTTCACAAGTGAATTCTACCAAATATTTAAAGAAGGACTAACCCCTGTTCTTCTCAAACCATTCCAAAAAATTCAAGAGGAGGGAAGACACCCCAGCTCATTTTATGAGGCAAGCATTTTCCCAATTCCAAAAAAGATAAAGACACTACAAGAAAAGAAAACTATAGGCCAATATCCCTGATGACCACAGATCTTAAAACCCTCAAAAAATTATTAGCAAACTAATCTAGCAATACATTTAAAAAGTCATACACCATGATCAAATAAGGTTTATTTCAGGGATGCAAGGTTGTACAATATTTGCAAATCAATTAATGTGATACACCACATAAATATGGATAAAACCACATGATCATATCAGTGGATGCAGAAAAAACATTTGATCAAGTCCAGCACTCATTTGTGATAAAAACTCTCAGCAAAGTGGGAATAGAGGGAATAAACCTTACCGTAATAAAGGCCATATATGACAAACCCATAGCGAACAACATACTCAATGGGCAAAAACTACAGGCATTTCCCTCAAGATCAGGAACAGGACAGGGATGTCTGCTTTTGCTACTACTATTCAATGTAGTACGGAATTCTTAGCCATGGCAATCTGACAAGAAGAAGAAACAAAAGGCATCCAAATTGGAAAGAAAGAAGTAAAACTCATTATTTGCAGATGACATAATACTATGTTTAGAGAACTTTATAGAGTCGACCGAAAAATTACTAGAACCAATTAATGAATTTAGTAAAGTAGCAGGATACAGAATAAATATCCAGAAATTGGTTGCATTGCATTTTTTGTGTGTCTGTGTGTGTGTGAGAAAGAGAGCAAGAAAGAGAGAGAGAAAGAGGAACAAACAGGGAAAGACAGGAAGGGAAAAATATGTGAGAGAAATGAGAAGCATCAACTTGTAGTTGCAGCACCTTAGTTGTTCATTGATTGATTTCTCATATGTGCCCTGACCAGGTGGCTTCAACCCAGGCAGTGACCCCTTGCTCAAGACAGCAACCTTGGGCTCAAACCAGCGACCTTGGGTTTCAAGCCTGTGACCCCTGGGCTCAAGCCAGGAACCATGGGGTCAAGTTATGATCCCACGCTCATGCTGTCAACCTTGAGGCTTTGGACCTGGGTCCTCAGTGTTGCGGGCAGACGCTTTATCTACTGCACCTCCTGCTCAGGCTCAGTTGCATGTTTATATACCAACAATGAACTATCAGAAAGAGAAACTAAGAAAACAATCCTATTCACAATTGCTTTAAAAAGAATAAAATACTTAGGAATAAATTTGACCCAGGATATAAAATACATGTAGTCAAAAAATTTTAAGACATTGAAGAAGATAGAAATAAGTGGAAGCATATACCGTGTTCATGGTTAGGAACAATTTGCATAATTAAAATCTCCATATTACCAAAAGCAATCTATAGATTCAACACAATTCCTATGAAAATGCCAATCATGTCTTTCACAGAATAAAAACATATATTGCAAACATTTATATGGAATCACAAAAGTCCCCAAATAACAACAGCAATCTTGAGAAATAAAAACAAAGTTGGAACAATTAAACTACCTCATATCAAACTACACAACAAAGCCATAGTAATCATTATCATGGTACTGGCATAAAAACAGATGGAACAGAATATAGAGTCCAGAAATAAACCCATGCTTTTATAGTCAATTAATATTTGACAAAGGAGGCAAGAACATACAATGGTAAATATTCAATAAATGGTGTTGGGAAAATTGGATAGATACGTACAAAAACATGAAACTGGACCACTTAATTACACCATACGCAATAATAGAATAAAAATGGATTCAAGATTTAAATGTTATACTTGAAACTATAAAAATTTTTGAAGAAGACATAAGCAGTATAAGCTTAGACATTTTTTTTCTTCTTTTCCAAGTGAAAGACTCCTGCATGTGCCCTGACTGGGATCCACCTGGCAACCCCCATCTGAGGCCAATACCCTGCCCATCTGGGACCACTTGCAACTGAGCTATTTTTAGCACCAAAGGCAGAAGCTCCATGGAGCCATCCTTAGCACCCATGCCATCAGGCTTGAACCAATCAAGCCATGGCTGCAGAAGGGGAAGAGAGAGACTGAGAGAGAGAGAGAGAGGAGGAGAAGCACATGGTTGCTCCTCTTGTTTGCCCTGACTGGGAGTCAAACCCAGGTCATCCATATGCCAGGCTAAGGCTCTACCACTGAGCCAACTGGTCAGGATGAGACATAGGTTGTATCAATATTGTTTCTGATATATCTCCTCAGGCAAGGAAAACAAAAGAAAAAATAAACAAATTGCACTGCATCAAGCTAAATGTTTTTGCACAGCAAAAATAAAAATGAAAAGACAACCCACTGAATAGGAGAACATATTCCCTGATACCTTTGATAAGGGCTTAATATCCAAATTTTATAAGAAACTTATAAAACTCAATACCAATTAAAACAGACAATCCAATTAATAAATGGGCAAAGGACCTGAATAGAAATTCTCCAAAAAAAAAAAAACAAATAACTAATAAACATTTGAAAAGATGCTTAACATCACTAATCATCAGAGAAATGAAAATTAAAAACACAATGAGTTATCACCTCTCACCTGTATGGCATCATTCTGACAAACAACTGTTAGTGAGTCAGGGAGTGGAGAAAAGGGAACCCTCAGGCACTTTTGGTGGGAATGCAGACTGGTGCAGCCACTGTGGAAAACAGTATGGAGTTCTTTTACCTCAAAAAGTTAAAAATTAAACTGCCTTATGACCCAGCAATTCTACTTCTGAAAATATATTCAAAGAAACCCAAAACACTAATTTGAAAGAATATGTGCACACCTGTGCTGCTTGCATTATTATTTACAATAGCCAAGATTTGGATGTAGCCCAAGTGTCCATCAGTAGTTGAGAAGATAAAAAAAAAAACCTGTGATATATTTGCACAATGGAATACGACTCAGCTATAAAAAGAAGAAAATCTTAACTTTTGTGACAGCACAAATGGACCTGGAGATTATTATGTTAAGTGAAATAAGCCAGTCAAAGAAAGAATGGTACTAGATGATTTTATTTTTGTGTGTAATTTAATGAAAATAAACTAAAAAAACAAGATAGGAATAGACTTATAGATATGGAAAACAGACTGACAGCTGCCAGAGGATATAAGTTTTGGGGTGTTGGGTAAAGGGTGACAGGATTAAGCACAGAAAAAAACTTCTAGATGCAGACAACAGTGGGGATTGGAAGAGGGAAAGGGCAATGAGGGGAAGTGGAGGAGAGTAGAGGGAATAGATAGATGATGATGGAGGGAGACTTGACTTGGAGTGATGAACACAGTGCAGTATACAGAAGATGTATTGTAGAATTTGCACGCGAAACCTGTATGACTTTATTAACCAGTGTCACCCCAATAAATTCAATAATTTTTTTAAAAATAAAAATGATAAATTTTAATAAATGTATACTTTAATAAAAATAAATTAAAATAAATACATACTTTAATAGTTATAAAAATAGTCCTCTATCTTTTGATTAAGTAAGTATAAAAATCAACTTTAGCCCAATAATTTTTCACTTTGATTAATTGCAGAAGCATTGTTTATGCCCAGGTACCAGTTTATTAGAACACCTGAGGAAAATTCTGATTCTGTCACAACACTCCAAGTTTCCTTGCCAGCTGTACCAAAATGTTTGTGAGTTTGTCATGTTCACTCATGCTCTCATTCTGTTCTGTCTTCCTGGAACACCCTCTTCTGCCAGGCATGATAGTGCTTTGGCCCGACAGTCACTCCATTGAGAGGCCTTCCCTGGTGTCTGCAGGCAGACTTACACATTCCTTCTCAGCAATAAAGCACAGTGTATATTTCTTTATTAGCTCACTTGTCACAATGTGCATTGTCTTTGTTCCCACGTTTGTCTTTCTACATCACTAGCACCAACATTGCACAGTAATACAGCATATTAATATTCCTGCCATTAGAGATTCAATGGTGAGCAGCTCAGACTAGCTTTTACTCTCATGGAGATTCTTAAGCCTAATGTGAACCCAAGACTTGTCATCTTTGTAAATATCAATGCTTATTAAATCAATAAGTAAAAATCGGACTCCCTCTTGGGCTCCTCAAGAATAGAGACAGCATATCATGGATGTTTTTGCATCCCCAGAACTTAGCATATAAACAACACACACTAGACATGTGATTATTGTGGTTGAGTGAGTGAAGGAATGATTAATTTAAGTAATTTTATTGTTGACTTTGAATTGTATGTGAGTATGTAGCTTCTTAGAAAAAGATAACAAACCTCATTTAAAGGTTTATGTTAATTTCTTTTCATAAGTTCTGTTTTGATGGTGATAATGTTAGAGGTAATGAAAATTCAAAAGTCAGGTCATCTCCCAGAAGAATGAGTCAGAATCATATGACAATTTTTGCTAGCACAAGATATTTAGACTATTCTAATCATAGCTTCAGTAATTATGAAATTATTAATATCAACTGTCACTTATGTTAAGACAAGTTAAAGTTTAACCTTTAGCACTGTCCAAATATGTCATTTAAACAAGTTAAATTAATTATTCTTTGAGATTAAGAATAAACATATTTTACAAAGATTTACTGAGAATGTGCTAATTTTTTGAAGCTTCCTGGAAACCAAATTCAAATTCAGGACAATTAAATGTTAATAAATTTCTAGTGACCAAAGAGACAAATATAAGGAAGATTAATATTCTTTCTTATGCTTTAGAGACAGGCTTCTAAAGTGATAAAATAAAGTGTTACCTTTGAAAGCGACACCTTATGGCTGAGTAGTAGTACTCCATTGTATATATGTACCACATCTTTTTTATTCAACCCTCTGTCCAGGGACACTTTGATTGTTTTCATGTCATTGCCACCATGAATAATGACGCAATGAACATGGATGTGCATGTGTTTTCTACATACCAGTGTTTTTGGAATACTACTCAACCATAAGAAATGATAACATAGTGTCTTTTATAACAACATGGATGGACCTTGAGAACATTATGAGTGAAATAAGTAAATCAGAAAAAGCTAAGAACTTTATGATTCACACATAGGTAAGATAAGAAACTGAGACTCATGGACATAGATAAAAGTGCAGTGGTTACCAGTGGGAGGGGGTTGTGGGGAGAGGAGGGGGAGATGGTAGGGGAAGGTTGTGAAGAGGGACAAATATAAAGTGACAGAAAATTATTTGACTTTGGGTGACAGGTGTACAACATAATCAACCATTCAAATGCTATAGAAATGTTTACCTGAAACCTGTGTACTCTTATTGATCAATGTCACCCTGTTAAATTTAATTTTGTAAATTAAAATAAAATCTCAAAGGAAATTCAACAACAACAAAAAAAGGTGACACCTTTAATTATAGTGCTTGGACATATTTATTGAACAAGCAAAAATTTTTTTTTCCTTGAACATGGCATAGGAGCTAAGGTTAGTGAGTTCCCTTGTGGGGGTCATATTCATTCATTTAACAAATCTTCATTGAAAACTTGTTGTATGCATTATCCTCAACACTGGGATTATGGCTGTAAACAAGGAAAGCAGAAATCATGTCCTGTGGAGTATTACCACTGGTAGATTAGGAAATGCAAATGCAGAAAAATACACATACAAAATAATTACAAAATAACAACACAATTATTTGCAAATGCTTAAGAAAACATTATATTTCTCAATTCATATTTTGATATATCTTTGGGAAGGGATTTATCAGAACCTTGAGCTGAGGATTTGCCTATAAATGTTTACTCAGGATGAGCTGTTTGCCCAGAGCTTCAGACCACAACCCACACTTGCCTACCACTCAGCTCACATCTCCACCCTCTAGATCACACTTTCTCACTGTAGGAAATAAAACTGATATCAGAAATATCTAACTTCAGGTCTCTGCCAGCTCTGTGTTTACCTTGTATGGTCAGCTCTGTAGTTTTAAGACTTCATAAATATAAGAAATACTTACCTTATTTTTCACTCCATAAGACGCACCAGACCATAAGAGACACCTAGGGGTTTTAGGAGGAAAATAAGAAAAAGAAATATTCAGAACCAAATGGTGTGTTAAATATTTAATAAAATATTGTATTTTTCACTCCATAGGACACATGGGCATTTTCCCCTCCACTTTTTTTGGGGGAAAAGTGTGTCTTATGGAGCAAAATATACAGTATATTTTATCTTCAGTTTGGCTTTAATTTCTTTCCTTTGTGAGAACTGTAAACCTGCCAACTTTGAAGTTAGTTGATCTATTTATTTTGAGCTATAGGAATACAGGAAAAGTCAGTTTTGTTTTGTTTTTTAAGATAGAGCAATGTTAACTGATATCCTAGGGAAGAATTTTATTGCTTGCATTAAAAAAGAAATTTGATTTATTTCAATGGTTTTGGAGCAATTCAAGTGCACGTATTTATTTCTTAGATGCATGCTATGCTCCTACTGTAGCAGTTTATAATCATATTTTCAAAATATTTGTTCTTAAAAATGTTTCATTTTACTGAAGTATGCTCCTTGTATTCTTCTGACCACAGCCTTATAAGATCTCTTGAAAGCAGATCCAGCAAGAAGCAGGAGCTGGTCCCAGCTGCTCTGAAGGGACATGGCATTTTGCTGTGTGTTTCTGGGTTCTCTACAGCTGGCCTCCCACCAACTTGTCACATCTGTGGTCATTCTCAAGTCAACTGGAGCAGAAAGGGTCTGAGGGCAAGGGTCCAAGGCCCTAGTCCAGACCTTCCCACCTGGGTGCTATTTGCACTATGGATGTAGCTCCAGCTGCCTGCTCTCAGGGGTAACCTAGGGAAGCTGCCTTAGTAGATAACCAAGCCAGCAAGAGCCAGAATAAGGGAGATTTTACAGTTGAGGACCACCAGCACATCAGGACAAGTGATTGGAGCTTGACAGTGGTTTCACAGGAGACAGGCACTTGGTATCAAAAGCTATTTCAATAGGTGAGGACACTGGGCTGAGGTTCAGGCATAGAAGTTTATGCTGGAGGAGGTGTGAGGACAGTACTGAGAACTAGAATCCAAAGCTGAGGGGACTGGGGATAGGGAAAATTAGTAAGGTATAGCAGAAGCATAAAACAAAGGGATCCAGTCACCAGAACTGGAATATCAGGTGGAAGAAGAGATACGTACAGTTGTAAAGACTGAAATAAAGATTTAGAACAGAACATATAGCACAGCTTTACCAGCTGTAAGGACAGAAGTGAGATAGGGGCTGGCAAAGTAGGACCCTGACAATGGGTCCTTTCTGGGGTGGGGACATTTGGGGTCACTGAAGATACTGGACTTCATTAAATTCAAAGTATATTTAAAGGGGTTCATGTACCTCTTACATGGACAGTTTATTTCTTTATCGTCTGTCAGTTCTAAATTGGGATCCCTCTATTTGATATAAAGCACTTCTTCCCTCTTTCTGGAAACTTAAATGTCTATTGTTCAAAATTTAACATGTGCTTATTGTGCACTTTATATAAGGTCATGTGGTGAATGCTCTGCGAGTTATCGTGGTCAGTAAAGGCACAGTTTCCATCTCAAGATGATGACATTATGGTGGTGAAGTATGACAGGGGTACAAATAAGGACAAGTAAAGACTGTGTATCAGAGATGTGGTATGAGCTATCTAGAGTGCCTCAGTAGCTTAGAGGCAGCAAGGGTTTTCCCAGGAAGTACAGAAGACTTCTCAGAGAAAATCTGGTTTGAGCTCTCACTTGTAGGACGGTAAAATTTCAGTAGGTATAGATAAAGAGGATAAGGCTGAGGAAATAGCAGGCAGACAGATAGGTACAGTATTTAAGAAACAAAAGGATAGAATGGAAAGGTAACCTTGCACAGATGTGACCACATTTGTTTCAGTCTGCAGTGTCATATTAATTCCACTAAATTACATTGAAGATTTGTGTTTCAGAATCTTATTGGATATTTTATGCATACAATTAATGCAATCAAGAGGTGCTTAGTTTTATGCCCAGTCAATTCAATGGATACTCACAGAAGAAGGCCATGTCAGAAATCACATGCAATTGTGATACCATCATGAAGCACCTGTGATGGTAACAATTTGATGATGAAAGAAAAGAATAAAACATAGCCATGGGTTCAAATCTGATTGACTAAGAGAATATTGGTACAATAAATATCATTAGGGAAATCAGAAGCAGGAGTTGGTATTGAGTGTATATGTGCATGTGTGTGTGCACTTGACTAGGCTGGGTAATGAATGCCAAAGACTGAAATACAAACAGGTTGATTAGACAAATAGCTAGAAACAGATGTGAACATGTTCACGTAATTAGAATGTAGTTCCATAGCTCAGGAGATATGTTAAGGCTTAAGATAGAAGAGAGGTCAGAACCTTGGAGTTCACACTCATTTAAGGGACAAAAGAAAAATGAGGAATAATTAAAAACAACAGAGAAACGACTATTCAGAATAGATGAAAACCAGTAAAGTGTAAGTTTTACCAAGCCAACAGATCAGAGTTTCACAGAGAAATTATCATATCTCATTCTCTGTTAAAAAAATACTTATGTTTTATAGGTATGACTTAAACATGTTTCTGTAAATTATAATGGGATATAGTTAGAACAATAAAAGCCAACAGGTAAGATGAATAAAAGCTTAATAGCCAAACAAGTACATATATCTATTAATATTCATTTTCAGAAAGTTAGTAGTTAAAAAATAAGAAAGAAAGTAGCTGACAAAAGTTCTCTGTCTCAGCTATAACAAAACCAGTGTTCAGTGCACATATATATCTTCTCATTTTTTTATTTGGATTCTCAGGGAAGGAGTCTAGGCAGAATCTCCTTATATGTGGTCCTTGGGTCAAGGAAGGAATCCTGTTAAAGGCAGCAAAGCCCATTTTCATCAGCTTCTAGGCAAAGGAGACTGTTCATTAGCTTCCCATGCCCTTGTACCATCATAAGTGAGGAAAAGGAACTGTGGGATTTCATGGAATGAGGTAGTTGAAAAGTAAGATATATTCTGCAAAATAAAGTGAGAGGCTGTGTAGATATTTGTAAATACATAGTATCACATTTCATTCTCCTTCTGTTCTTTTGAACTTCATTGGAAACAGAGCCAGTGGTCAAATACTTCATGATAAAGGAATAATAACGGGCCGAGTTAAAGCATATGCCTTAACATTCAAATCAAAAGTGATATTGTTGAAGAAGTAGTGAGATAAGATGGAGATGTATAATGAGAATAAAACTGCAGCCTTATTGTAGATTTCACTAGACCTAATGGAAATGGAAACGCTATAGTTGCATTGTATTCTGTGTTATCAGAGTTTGTGTACTAGTGATCTTGGTATTAGCAAGCATGGCTTCCGTTATGTATGAATTACTTGAGTACATATTGTAAATACCACTTTTATATTGAGAGTCTCATGTTAGGTTCTGCTTAGAGCTCTGTGAATAATTTATTATTAGAAAATTTATGATCTGTAATTTGTAAACAAGTCAAAAATACACCAAAAGGAATTAATAAAGTCATTTTAAACAGATGGTTCTTAAAATTTAGACAAAAGTCTTGAATGGAATACAGTGCAGTGAACTAGAGCAAGATGTGGAAGACAATACACTCTTTTCTGAAAATCTTCACAGATGGGTGTCAATGACAATAAATGCAAGACCGGCATAATAAAGTCTGGATATTTTAGCAAGAAAATTGCTTCAAAGAATTTATTTGCTCAGAATTTCAGCTACCTTAAATTAGCACCATAGATCATTATACCTTGGGAAATTTTCAGTCAGGGTGTAAAGGTTGAAGTGGCACTATGCTTTTGCCCCTTGAATGAGGTCTATTCTTAATACAATGACAATAAATATTTGATCAACCCACTACTGATCATACACCTTCCCTAGGCTATTCTTAAATGTAGAGAAATGTATATCTAGGCTTTTTCTGGTATTAGGGTAAGGTAAGAGAGACCTGGTTGTTCATAAAGTAATAAGGCTTCCATAAGTTTCCATGCATATATATATTCAGTGAGAGGAGGGGAGGCAGACACAGACTCCCTCATGTGCTCCGCCTGAGATCTACCTAGCAAGCACACTAAAGGGTGATACTTTGCCTATCTGGGGTGTTGCTCTGTTGCTCAGCAATGGAGCTCTTCTTAGCACCTGAGGCCAAGGCCATGGACCCATCCTCAGTGCCTGAGACCAACTCACTCCAATTGAGCCATGACTGCAGGAGGGGAAGAGAGAGAGAGACAAGTGAGAGGGGGTGGGATGGAGAAGCAGGTGCCATGCTTCTATATTTATAATGTTTTAGAAACAACAACAGCACTGGTCTTTGAGGAAAGAGACTTTGGTTTTAATGCAAGTTTTTGTACTAAATTGGTGCATTATAAGTCATTTGAATTATGGCCCCCACATTTTTTTAGCTTTAACCTGAAACTTTCATCTTTTCCAGCATTAGCAATATTTTATTTAGATTTTACCTCTATTGTTAGATATACAGTCCTAAATTTCCCTAATCACTCTCAGATTGGTCCTGAACTCGTTATCTCTAAATTTGTCAATTGCAATTACCCTTGGCCATTAAAAAAAATTCCAATTTGGATATACATTTGGGGTAATTGAGAAAATTATTTATTTTGAAAATATGAACTTATATTAACCCTGGTTAATGAGGCGTGGTTGGACTTTACAATACAGGTAAGGCAGTTTTTATTCTGAATCTGATACCAATGCTTTTGTGTATTCTGAACCATTCACTTCTATGAAAAAAGCGAACAACAGTAACCGTGCCAGGCACGGGTGAGTCATTAGTCATAAAAATGACAGAAAAGCAGTTTTCCAATGCTAAAAATGACATTAATGATATATAATAATGGTCAGGATATTTTGGCTGCATTTGTTTCTGTTGGCAGCAGCAGCTACAGCAAAGTACTATTGTTGGGTATGCGGAAAAGAGATGGTCCTATATCTGATGTCACATCCAATTTTTTGAACTACTTAATTCAGATGATTTATCGGTCATTTTTAAAGTTGAGATGGCTTCACCAGCAGCAAGGGTCTAGAATCAGTCAGTCTAACTGTTTATAAGTAATATTAGCTACTGACATCCTGCTTCAACATATGTATATAGATTACCAGATATCTTCATATGTGTAATCTCTTTGCACCTCTGCATCTTTCCTGGGAGGTAGATACTGTTCTACCAATTTTTATACATGGATGTATTCAAGAAAGTGAAATGTCAAGGAGGTTAAAGGTCACATAGCTTACTGTGGTACAACCCAATCTGAACTAGCTTGAACTGCAGAGCAGCACTGCAGGGCTTCACTGCAAGGGTCTGCATGGTAAGAACAAGTAGTAAGATACCTAAGCAACTGCTGAAATTGCAATGTTTATGAGTAAGGAGGTCCAAGAATAGCCTAACAAAACTCCAAATGATGCCATGATGCCACGCAGAGATGGAAGCCTGGTACTCTCTGAAGCCAGCTTTCCCAGACCTCTTTGTGCTTTCAGTGAAAGGACTAGTCTCACAAGCCCAACATTTAGAGTAGTTTTCTGGGAAAAGTTAGTCTTTCTGTTACAACCACTCAACCTAAGTGATCCCTTAATAATCTTGGCAAGGGCACAAAGAAGAGTGTCAACGTTATAGTCTCATGGTCTCAAGCTTTTAGTGACCTGCTGCACTGGGTTGGGTTATGTGCAAACCTTAGCACTCAGGTGGTTTTTGTCTTCAAGATAAACATCCCCTAGCTGAGCAATTGAGTATTTTGGTACCCACTCTACCTGTGTGCTGCCTTTGACTCCCAGCTCAGATCAGAAGCAGAACAGTGCAGGAATAAGACCATAGACTCTGGAGTCAGCCAAGGTTTTAATCTCAGTTCTCTCTTACTTATTGTGATTCAAATGCTGCTGTGTGACTTTGTGTAAGATATTTAACCTTTCTCTCAGTTTACTCTTTTATAAAACAGTAACAATACCAGCTATCTCATAAAATTATCAAGAGGATTAATAAGTATATAAATGCTCTATTTGTTTTGGGCCATTCAGTTGTTATCGATAGGCTGACACATACATATGTGTAAGTATCATTTTTCTTTGAATTTTTCTTTTAAAATTTCCCTCAGCCTTTACCTTTTTGTTCTTTTCCTATCTCCATCTCCTCCCAATGCCCTTTTATTTCTTATTTTTATAAATGAGCATACCATCAAGTCCACGCTCCACTTATTTTACCTCCAACAATCCCATCTTTGAAAAGAAAAAACTACATTCCCAATTTTAATTATCATGTAGGTTATGATAGTGCTCAAACTGAGATGCATATTAAATAGGTCATTTTTGAGAATTTACTACTTGCCAGATTTTTGAGAGTTTCTCTGACATGCTATTTCATTGATTTTTCCCAAAGGCAAATATGTTATTATTTTTGATATTAAGAAGAGAAAGTTAAGTTTCAAAGAAATTCACTAATTTGCCTTAAGTTTCACAGCAGGCAGGGAGATAACAGTTATCACTGCCTGTTGCCTGCTGAGAGTTAGAGTTTCATTTTTCACAAACCATTTACAGATTCATTTACAAAGCATGTAATAATGTTCAGAAGAATTTGGGCAGTATGGCCAATGCCAGGTAAGGAGAAACATTTAACTTACAGAAAATAACATAGTATAAGAAGCCCAGGGCCAGTATGAAGTTCTGGCTGGGAACCTCTTTTAGCCATTTAGGCTCTATGTTGTCTTAGGCAAGTCATGTAATCCTTTTTATCTTTTTATTTTTAAAATACATACACTGCTCACAAAAATTAGGGGATCAGGGGACATGCAGATCCTTAAGTACTTTCAGCCTTTTGTATAGTGCATTTTCACCAATGAAATAAAAGTTGGTTTTGTATATAATTTGCATAATTGAACAACTGTCTTTGACTTGTTTGCTTTTCTGATGTTCTTGTTTAATAAAAAAATCAAATGCTTCTTTTTTTTATCTCTTCATATTCATTTTGAAATATCTCCTAATTTTTGTAAGCAGTATATTTTAAAATTTTTCCATTGATTGGAGAGAGGGAGAGAGAGAGGCATCAACTTGTTGTTTCACTTAGCTGTTTCATTTAGTTGTATACTCTTTGGTTGCTTCTCATATGTGCCCTGACCAGGGATCAAACCTGCGACTTTGGTGTGGTATGCTGGGCCGATGTTCTATCCACTGAACCACCTGACCAGGGACAAGTCCTGTAATCTTTTTATTTCATTTTCTTCATCTGAACGATAAGTATCATAATATTGTTGATGTGAGGATTTTAAAATAGAAACAGATATGGAAGTTGTTTATAATTTTTATGTCATAAGAAGATGTAAGTTTTATTAATCTTATTATTCATATTTCAGACTTTTAGATTTTTCAGGTATTTTCGAATTTTCAGAGTCCCACCTATAATCATAGATGCAGATTGAGGAATATTATTTGACTATAGTATTGATCAGATTCATTCTCAATGCCTGTTGTAATTTTGACCAAGCAAAGATGAAGTTTAGTAGGCTTGTGCTTTTTAAAAATTACGTTTTAGCTTTAGAAGGCAGCTCTATTAGCGTTGAACAGAATTAGGGAGGCCATTTTAACCAATTTGTAAGTGAAAATATATATAGTCAATTACATTTTATTAGTCAATAAAACAATGTATCATTCCATTCTTCTTTTTCCCAACTTAGTTTATTGCACTGATATCTAACTGGCTTTTGAAGATTTCTACCATAATGGAAACTAGGCCACTGGTAGACTTGTGTAGATAATATCTTTGGTTCATTTAATGGGCCAGGAAAAGAGGGTGTAGTTGTTTCTTTAATCAGCAGACCACAGGCTGTTTCACTGAGAATAATCCAGGTGCTGATCACCTTAATGACAACACTATTTTAAAGAAGCATTTTAAACACGTTATGCTGTAGATTATTCTATTTTTTTTTCCTAATGGAGCTGTCCTTGAAGGACCATTATGCCATTTCTTTCAGTTGTTTAATAAAGCACGAGATTATAATGATCATGCTTGAGAATAGGTTTTGTGCAGCTGGGAATTGCAGTATAGCAATCTTCTATTAAATCATCAAGATGCTAAAATGTATCTTTAGTGGAGTGGTGATGGAGGTTTTATTAAATTGGTCTAATCAGTATTCCATACAATCATTCATACAATTTTATTTTTAATTATTGTCATTCTAATCAAAAAAGCATATATTCACGATTCCTTTGTGCATGTTCCTGAGTTGAGATCTATGAGAGTTTCAGCCAAGGCCCTCCACAGGGTTATAGTTAGAAACAACCTTAAGGCTTAGTTAATTGTGGGCTGCTGCGTATACTTGCTTGGGTTCAAAGACATGCACTGCACTTACTAGTGGCCCTATGTTGCACATGTTACTTATTCACCTCTGAGAATAATATTACCTTGTGAGAATTGAATGAAATGTTTTTTATTAAGTTAACCCTTAGCCCTGAGTCCTTAGCATAAGAAATGGTAGCATTTTTAAAATAAATGATGAACATTGGAGATAAAGTTTAATCAATAATTTTAGTCTTTTTCCCCAAACAATTTCTAAATAGTCTTTATTATTTCATTCCTGATAATTCAAATGCTTTAAGTGTAGAGGAAAATTTTTAAGTGACCAAGTAAGTTCAACCTCTGTCAGGATCCTAACAGAAATAAAAAAATCTATCTAGCCATTGAGTTTCAGTAAAATAATCAGTCGTGTTAGGTCTTGTCCGCATAGCAGCAGGATGGTGTGCCTGGAATCGGCATTTTCCACCCAGAAGCGGAGAGCTAGGAGCCCTCTCTGATGCAGGTGGTATTTGGGGTGGAAAACTTCAGGGATCTTAGAGCTCTGGGGGCTGCAAGAGGCACCTTGTATGTGGTTCATGGGGAAGCAGAGGGAGAAAGCAGCAAATGCTGAGATCTGGGATCTGATTTGAAGCTGTCAGGTCCAGTCTCTGAGGCCTGGGTAAGAAAGGATGCAGGAGCTGTCCCTGGAAGTAGGGCTGCACTGAGCAATGACTCCCACCAGAAGAAACAGGAAAAGAGCCTCAGTATGGAAATCTAGTTAGCAATTCCACCAATAAAATATCTTCTATTGATCCCCATTTAATTTTTCTAATAAATCACACTTATAGTCATCTTATATAGAGATTTTAATAAGAAGAATCCCTTGACATATGAATGGGGTGGCCTAGGCAAGGCTGGGTTTCTTTCTATAAAAAAAATTATTGAATTTATTGAGGTTACATTAAAGGCTGGATTTCTTTCTATTCCATTTTCTCAGACCCCATTCCTGATTAAACAGTGAACTTATCACACTTACGTGTATTATAAAGAGTAAGAAAAAGAAAACTTTAAAACCTTAAAAAGAAATAAGAACCCTGAGCAGGAGTATTTGTTCTGCTTGAAGGTTATTATTTTGATCCCTGTTCCTTTAGAATGACCACCCATTAGTCTTAAAAAAAAACTTTTTTAGAAAGCTACCACACCTTCAATTATTTTATATATATATATATATATATATATATATATATATATATATATAATTAATTTAAATGGGGTGACACCAATAAATCAGGGTACAATGAAAACATCTCCAGGTTATCTTATCATTCAATTATCTTGCATACCCATCACCCAAAGTCAAATTGTCCTCTGTCACCTTCTATCTGGTTTTCCCTGTGCCCCTCCCCTCCTCCCTATCCCACCCTCTCCTCCCTCCCCCCACCCTGTAACCACCACTCTCCTGTCCATGTCTCATAGTCTCACTTTTATGTCCCACCTATGTATGAAATCATGCTGTTCTCAGTTTTTTTCTGATTTACTTATTTCACTCCATATAATGTTAATATTTACTTTTATGCTTGAAGAACACATATAGCCATGGGAAAAAACACTCAAGTTACATTTATGTAAAAGAATCTGAAGTGTATTAAAAAGGAAAGGGAGGGCTGGTCATCCAGAGACTGCACTGACAGAAGCTCTAGTGAACATACAGGTATAGGGAGCCTGCTGAAGTACTGCAGAATCGTGTCACTCTAGATAGCTTCTCAGAGGTTTTAAAAGTGTGCCCCACTCTTCAGTGGGGCATCCTAGCATGGAAATGATACTTAATTAAAAGATTGGGATTCATTATGTGGCATGAAAAGAAGGATTTGAAGAAACTTCACTGTGTACCTATTAAAGTGCAACACATTTTGCTGCCCGTGTTCAAGGATTGTATCTCTTAACCTTCATGGGGTCCCTGTGGAGAATATATTATCATACCCTTTTAAAAATAAGATGAAGTGCCCTGCTAAGGGCCATGTTTTTGGGATGCTTGCCTGATGCTAAAATTCATCACCTTCTTTTATGATACTGCCTCCTTCAGATTGATACTTTTTCTAAGGAAACCTCAAGGAGCACCTTCTCCCTCTGCCCCCTGCCCATTGCTTGGTCCCAAGCCTAAGGTCAGTTCCATATCAGTATGGTCAGCCTGTGTGCAAACACCATCTTGACTTTTCTCTTGCATCTATTTGTTGCCCTGCAGATAACACAAGAAATAATATAATTGGCTGTAGCCTCTTCGGATATAAATGATAATGATACATATCTAGTGTATGACCTTGCTTGTTTTTCACTACCCAAAAATAGGAAAAAGAGACTACTCTGTTGTTCCTTGCAATTGAAAATGAACTAACAAATTCAGCAAGTGGTGTGAACTGCATTTTGAAAGTTTCTATAAAGCATGAGTAATTGTGCAATTTAGCACATTACTTCTGGCTGGTGTCTTTTGTAGAACTTTTCTTCTTTCTATTCAGGGACTCTGGGAAAAACTCAGACTGCATGCAGTTTATGTGTTTTTAAGTGAAGATTCTACATACTTGCTAGTCTTTTGTCTTATAAAATTACTTGAGACTATTTATTTCCTTTGTAGTGAACTGCTATAATCTGTCTTGGAAAGTACTTTTAAATACCAAAGATGAAGTTCTATTTCCTTCACAGATCATTGGGTGCTTTCCCTTAGCACGTTGTATAATGAATGCTTCATTTAGTCACAAAACCAGAAGAAATCCCCTATTTGACTTGGAATGACCCTTTGAAACCATAGCAATATACATACACATGAAAATAGAAGAAAAAGCACAAGGTCATTAGAATTAATGTGGGAATTCTATCTCAATGAATTGATTTGGGCAATCTAAAATGAAGAGCTCTTAATTAAATTTACAGAAATGACAGACTATCTCATTACACTAAATTTTCCCTCATCCTCATCCCTAGTTTTAAAACAAGTAAGCTGTTCCTCATGAACCTAAATAAGTACTCAATTGACCTCTGGAATAATACTCAAACTTAATAAGAATAAGACAAACAAACAAACAAAAACCCCAAATAATTTAAAGAACTCACAGTAACTAGATTTTCTACTAAATCCATGGGACAATATCGATTTTCTTGTGTATTTCCAGAATAAAAACTTTTTATTTGACTCTTTGATGAGAGATGAAGTTAGAAGTGCTATACTCTGTGATATATTAGAGGGACAGGTCAGAAGCCATGGTGACATTCTAGCTTCACCTGCAATACCTAAACCACTCTGTATAATGGTTGAAGAGAGTCTTAAGTATGGCGAGCTCAGGACTTCTAGCTGATAATAGCAAGTTGGCCACATGCATTTATTATCTCTCCCTTCCAAATGCTTGTAAAATGAGGATAAAAAAAATCAGGGAATGTGATAACCCCAACTTGTTCTTTCTCAAGATTGATTTGTTTTTTTAGGTCTTTTGAATTTTAGGATTATTTTTTTAAATGCTATTTCAATTTTGATAGAGATTGTATTGAATTTTTAGATTTTTTGGGGGAATATGGACATTTTAATAATATTTAATTTTCCAATTCATGATCATGAGATAGCTTTTGTTTAGTTTTTCTTTCATTTTTTTTTGTGACAGAGACAGAGTGAGGGACAGATAGAGACAGACAGACAGGAAGGGAGAAAGATGAGAAGCACCAATTCTTTATTGCAGCAACTTAGTTGTTCATTGAATGCTTTCTTATATGTGCCTTGACTGGGGGACTATAGCAGACCGAGTGATTCCTTGATTGAGTCAGTGACCTTGGGCTCAAGTAGGTGAACCTTGCTCAAACCAGATGAGCCCATGCTCAAGCTGGCAACCTTGGGATTTTGAACTTGGACCCTCCAGGTCCCAGTCCAGCACTCTATCCATGGTGCCACTTCCTGGTCGGGCATAGTTTTTCAATTTTTTTCATCAATGTTGCATACTATTTAATGTACAGATCTTTCACCTCTTTGGTTAAATTTCTTTTTAAATGTTTAATTATTTTTGTTGCTATTGGAATTGGAATTGTTTTCTTAATTTCTTGTTCAGATGGTTCATTGTTGGTATATAGAAACAATTGATTTTTGTATATTGATTTTTGTATATTGATTTTGTATCCTTCAACTTTACCAAATTTGTTTGTTAGGTCTAACAGGTTTTTTTAATTTTTAATTTTTTGTTTTTAGTGGAGTCTTTAGGGTATGATTGATCGTGTCAATTTAATACCTTCCTTTCTGATTTGGATAAATTTACTTCTTTGTTACCAAGCTATAGTAATCAAAATAATAAGATACTGGTATAAAACCAGACATATAAACCAATGGAACAGAATAGAGGGCCTAGAAATAAAATTAAATATGTATGGTCAATTGGTTTTTGTTAATGGTACCAAGATACACACACAATGGGGAATGAATAATTTCTTCAAAATGGTGTTGAAGAAACTGGATAGCCGAATGCAAAGGAATGAAATTTGACCCTTATCTTATACCATACACAAAAATTAACTCGGAATGGATTAAAGATTTAGATAAAGACTTAAACAATAAAACTCCTGGAAGAAAACATGGGAAAAGCTCTTGACATTGGCAATGATTGTTTGTTTACTTGTTTTGGATATAACAACAATAGCTCGGGAAAAAATAAATAAAAGGAACTTTATCAAACTAAAGACCTTCTGCACAGCAAAGTAAATGATCAACAGAATTAAAGGGTAATCAACAGGATGAGAGAAAATATTTACAAACCATATATCTGATAAGAGGTTAATACCCAAATCTAAGGAAACACTACAAATCAAGAACCAAAAAACGAGTAACCTGATTAAAAAATGGACAGATATTTTTCCAAAAGAGACATACAGATGGTCAACCAGTAAATGGAAAGGTGCTCAACATCACTAATCATCAATGGAACACAAAGCAAAACTGCAATATCACAAAAGATATCACTGCATACCTGTGAAGGTGGCTATTATCAAAAAGGCAAATGATAGCAAGTGATGAGGAGAAAAAGAACCTTTGTATACTGCTGTGGGAATGTAAATTGGTACAGATATTATGGAAAACAGTATGGAGGTTCCTCAAAATATTAAAAACTGAACTACCATATGATTTGGAAATCCCACTTTTAGGTATATATCCAAAGGAAATTAAAGCAGTATCTCAAAGATATATCTGCACTCCTGTGTGAGGTGATGTGAGGCTATGAATATGTGAATTAACTTAATTGTAAATATCATTTCACAATGTATAAGTACATTAAATGATCATGCTGTACTCCATTAAATTCATGTTGCACAACTTAGATATATATGCAAACATTATTTGTTAATTATACCTCAATAAAACTGAAAAAAATAAAATGAGAGTAAATGAATAAAAGAGGCATTAACCCACAAGAATCAATATGTGTATGAAAAACATACAAAGTCAATAGAATTTTGCAAATATCCCAATAGAAAAATGAGCAAACAGAACAAATAGGCATTTTTGCAGGAGAAAGGCTTATCATGGCTAATGAACATACAAGAAACTGTTTAAGCTTAATGTCATTGTGAATCTCGGAAGTACAAATGAAGACAAAAATGAGATGACATTTCTCACCTACCAGATTGGTAAAAATGAAAATATCTTATCATATGGTGTGATTGAGAGAATGTAGTGAAACAAATACTCTCATATACAGCTGGTGGGATGTAGTACAACCATTTTGGAAGGTAATTTGGCAGCATTTATGAAAATGAAAAATGTGCATACCCTATGACCCAGGAGGGGTTCCACTACCAGGTCTCCAACACAGAGAAACTGCCACTCATATGTTCCAGAAGGCATGAATATACGTGATTGTTACTACAACATTGCTGGAAATATAAGTAATGGACCTTGTTAGATATTCTGTGATGCATTCACACTACACTGCTTTTTTAAAACAAATACAATTTGCCTTTGTGAGTGTTTATATTCAAGTGGCTGGCTATTATGATTATTTCATTGCATGCTACATTTTTAGACTGTAATGTAATATTTACCATTTCAAAGACACATTATATCTGAGAACACTGGGTTTGGCAACGGGTTATAATACCATTTACCATATATTTTAATCTGTAGCAGCTATGATTATGTTCTAGTGTTATACTATTTTTATCTTGTTGAAAATTTTATTCTATATATCACAGTTATAGGTTGCAATTTAATAAATCTGCAATGCATCAGTCTGCATTGCTGTGCTTTAGTCACCTCAAGAATAAGGATAATGTAACCTATGATAAATTTGTTTTAAAAGTAATTCTTAAGTGTGAAATTTAAAAGTGTGGAATTTTCTCTGTTCTAGAATTAGGAATGAGGTAAGACAATGGAACCATACCTGGAGATTCAGCTAGGGCTGGGTTAACCTCATGAAAAGAGTATGTCTGTCTTACTTTAAGGCTCTAAAACAGATATACTGCATTTTCTGAATTAGTCATGATCTTGCAGTGAAAGACTGAATGAACTTTTTTCTTTATACGTCCTTTCATTGTATCACTAACAGTTCCTACAACATATTGGACTTCTACCAGGCATTCACTTGCTACTTGACCAACTACCTGTCATAATAATATGACAGAAAGGAGAAAATCTTTTGCTGAGCTATTGGCTGTCAGCTTGGAAGAGAATGATGGCATCTTCCCAGGAGATTTAATTTTATGAATCTGGTCTTTCTTTATATTCTCCACCGTACCCTTGACCTAGGGCAGCCATCTTGCAGTAAGTCAGAAGAGATTGACACCCATGATGGTAGAGCAGAGAGATGGAAAGAACCTGGGTCTTTGATGATACCTTTCATCCAGTCCTGAGCTCATCCACACTCTGGATATTCTAATAAAAGAAATAATGCTTTTACATGAAGTTACCTAGACTGGAAGTATCACAAAGGATAAAAATTTAAAGAAAATTTGAAGCTATCAAATATCCTAAAAGTCACAAATGTTTTCAATAGACCACCAACAGGTTTGTCTGAATTAGGAGTAAGAGCACAGAAAAAAAAATCAAATAAACCCTAGAAATAGAAATGGTTGAATATTCAAATTAAAAGGAAATAAGGATAAATTATTATAACCCTTTTATTCAAACAGGGAATTTTAAGCCCAGAAAAGTACAAACCTTACTCAGGGTCACTGAGCAAGCTTGTGGCATGACAAGATTAGATCTCAGGGATGAATTGACCACTTAATACTGTCTTTATATAATGTTATTGTCAAAAGAGAGAGTGTTTAAAGAGAGAGGAGACTGAGATATTAACACATATGATACCATTTCTGGATGGTCTTTAATGTCTGCCCCTCTAAAATTTCACAGAATTCTCTTTAACTTGAAGGGATTGTATAAGATTGAAGTATTATTTTATATTTTATTTTATATAAATACACAATGTCCAATGCTTCCAGTGTTTTTTAAAATAAACAATAATTGCAGATGGTTTAGGGAGCTGAAGATATATTTCAAGCAATAAATGTGTCTCCAGTTGGGTTTATGTCCTTTCTGATTAATACATGACTTCTGACACTTGTTTCATCCTCTTTTAACTGAAATGTTTTAGCCTTAATTTTGACCCTAAGTTTTTACACAATACAGTTTCTTTAGTCATACCTCTTTGCCTAGTTACTGTTTAATGCCATTTGTATTCATACACCTTTGAATTAAGCCACAGAAAGGTTTTTCCAGTGATATAAATTATAGCTTCCATCAAAAGTGTTGGTGGAATTAAGCTCCCAGATTAATGTAGGGATGAAATCTAAGCATATAACATATTAAAATGATGAACAAAGATTTATGCACTCAGCTTTGCAGTCTCAATGAGAGGTCAGGGAGTTGAGACTTTGTGTCAACACATTATGTTTAGGAGCCTTTTCAACACATACAAATCTAATTACCAATTAGATCCAATTACCCATTGGCGACTTCCACTTTGTTCAGTCAGTAAGCCTTTATACAACACCTACTCCATGTCCAACAGTATGCAAGACCCTGGGAAACATGTTAGTAAGAATAAAGTGTAAGGGGCAGTTAATCAAGGAATAGCAGAAATGTAATAAGGAATAACACAATGACCCGGGATGAGGAATGTACAATTTAACAGGTGAGGTAGCTGATCATGAAATTGCTGCAGATTATGGTCAGTGCTCTAGTAGTGGTTTCACCAGAGTACTATAAATTAAACCTCATTTTTAGAAAAAAGAGTTGTAGGAAAGAGAAACCAAAGATAGTTTAAGTATGTATGCTGACCTCATATCAACAAGTATTTAAGGTGTTGAACACAGGTACTTTCGAAAACATGGAACTTTTCGAGATCCTAGGACACATAAAGCCATAGAAATATAGACTCTGGGAGGAAAACATGACATTCGTGATTCTCTAGCCTAACCCAGAGACCAGTGCTCCATCATGTAGAGAATGTGGAAGAGCAAAAAGGTGCTTAGTAGGACCTAGGTTTCTAGTCTAGGCTGTAGAACTTAGTGCTGCTAGATCTTGGGCAGGTTTCTTCACATCTATGTACAGATGTACACCTCTGTGTAACAGAGCTCAGTGTGCAAAGCTCTGTTAGGGCACAATTAGAAAACAGGTATGGACTCCCTATGAGGAGCAGAAATGAAATGAATTATTATTATGATCATTATCACTTCTTAAAGTAGTAAGAGCATTATTACTATGAGACTTTTGATACTTTAGAACTAGATTAGATTTTACCCCTCTCTGCTGCTTTCTGTGAGAAGTTTGGAATAAAGAATATTCAACCACACATTTTTAATGTGCTAAAGTATTTTCAAATGATTACTGATGTTAACTTCATATAAACAATTTGTCTTCTAATTACAGATGAGTTATTTAGTTATTAAAATAAGTCCTACGGAAAAAAATAAATCCTACAGGACAAATTTGGTAATATTTAAGTGATTACTTTTACTTACTTTAAAATAATTGATTTGTAATTTTTCAAAAGTATTTAATTGCATAAATTTTTTTTTCTTAATCAATTCACTTGTCCCCACCTCATACACTATTTCTCACAAATGGTCTGATTCAATGAAGTTTTAGTGCAGTAGTTCAGCCAGGGCTTGACAAGACTTAATTTTGAAGTCTGTGAGTTGTTGGTGCTTCCTGCATCCCTGTTTGCCCGTGATGAATTAATAAATGAAAGATATGTAAGTAAGATATTAAGGTAAGGAATGTCAATCCATCCTAATTGCAAATAGCAATAATGGTCTCATTGTATGACTACACCAAATAATAAAAAAAGGATGGGATAAACCTGAAGGGAAGGGGAGAAAGGGAGATGTTGAGGGCAATACGGGGGAGAATCTATGTAAACACAATAAATTAAATTAAAAATATATATATATATCATATTGAGTCTTACGGTGTTTGCATTTGCATTCATTATAGTTATATAGTGAAAAATTCCATTTCAGTGCTTCATTAAAACCTCACTCTGAGCATGCAACTTGAGGACAAGGTGCAAAGGAAAGAACCCTAGACTAGACAGACAGGTATGCTGGGTTCCAGTTCCATTTTTGGCACCAGTTAGCTATGTAACTCAAGCAAGGTATCTCACCTCTTAGGATCTCACTTTGGGCATAGATATTTAAATAAGGTTGAAACTGAGAACATGTTAGCATCACTTTCTTAATCTTGTTCCCTGCTCAATATCTCCTAGTACACTCTTGATGGGAATAGTGTTTTGATATTTCTGACCAAAGAGAGTTTTAAGTTTCTCTCAAATGTTTTTAGAACAGAGAGAATATTTGGCTTAGCTTTTTATTTAAACAAAGAAGCCCACAAGCCAGAAAGCAAGATGTCATTGGGACAAATAATGATCTCTGCTAATTCAAGAAATATCAGTTTTTTATAAACCAAGAAGGCTACATTTCAGCCATTTCTCTTTCACTGACAAATTGAGTGAACTTGGGCAGGTCACCATACAGGGTTTCTCTGATGGTATTTCTAGAGTGACAGGTCTTAAATACTCATTATAATCCCTTTCAAGTGCTAATGTGATATGATATGATTCTATGCAAATGTTCAGTTAAGTCTTGTGCTAGGTAATGAACCATATAGTCTTCCTTGGATAATTAGGGGCTGCTAGCTTATATCTGTGGCTCATTAATTTTTTCTGTTTAGTGATTTTGCACATTTTCTTGGACTTTTATTCACTAAATGACATCTTATGATTTAATCTAATCAGAAACAAGTGTCTTTGTATTTATATAAATACTTTTCTCCAAAATTCTTCTATACTGCCTCCAATCATTCAATTTGACTGTTTTCTCTTATTTATTTGAATATGACTAAGTATTTTTAATCCATATTATGTATAAGTTTATACAGAACACAATCCAATATTTCATAGTTTATTAACATATAAGCCTTTCCTAAAAGATTTGTCTATAATGTTAATTATTTTAATCTTCACTGAATTTATAACGGAAACAGCCCATCTATGTATGTTTGTTGCTTTATTCACCACTTTGAAGTGTGTGTGTGTGTGTGTGTGTGTGTGTGTGTGTGTGTGTGTAAAATGGTTGTACCTTATGGATGAGTTCGGCAGTAAGCCCATTTAAAATTTGTCATGCTTCATGATCCTGACAACACATCAACCAGAGCAGATTTAGGAAAACACAGCTTGTTTGCTAATCCCTACTGTGAGTGGATATCTTACTAATTATTTTTTACTTTGAACATTTTTTAAAATGTCTATAGGTAATTATTGTATGGAAAGAATTTTTTGATTGAGAAAATATTGGTTTGGGGACCTCTCTCTTTAGTCTTTTTAAAGGTATATGACAAAAATTTAAAACTCACTTTCATTTACAAAACAGTTTAAATAGATTTTGATAACTGCTCACATAGAGATTTTTTTCTTAGAATTCAGTCTTCTCATCTATTCCCTTATGTTTATAAAGATACATATAAAGTCAGAGAATCCTTTATTTCTTCAGTTGAAGCTTTTAATTCTTAAATAATCAGCCTTCTTAAAATGATGGAAAATTAGATCTCTGAATTTTAATAATCTCATAAGAAGTAAGAGCAAAATGAGTAAAATTTTTAGTTTTTATTGGTCATGGAATCAACTATATCTGTGGAATAAAATAAAATAGTATAGTTTAATACAGAGGCTTTATTAGATTACTTAAAACAGAAACTTTAAAAGAGCAGGCTTACTCTTAACATTTTACTTTTTACTTTTATAAAAGACTTAATTATTCATTTTAGAGAGGGGAGAGAGAGAGAGGGAGAGAGAGAAAGGGAAAGAACCAAGAAGCATCAACACCCATATGTGCCTTGACCAGGCAAACCCAGGGTTTTGAACAATTGACCTTGTGTTCCAGGTCAACGCTTTATCCATTGTGCCATCACAGGTCAGGCATTACATTCTCCTTTTATTGTTTTTCTTTAATTTTATTTTGAAAATTAAATTTAACAGGGTGACATTGACCCATAAGAGTACATAGGTTTCAGGTAAACAATTCTATAGCATTTGAACTCTTGATTATGTTGTATACTCATCAGCCAAAGTCAAATCATTTTCTGTCACCTTATATTTGTCCCTCTTTACATTCTTCCCCAGTCCCCCTCCCCCGGTCCCCTTCCCCTAGGTAACCACTTTTTCCTATGTCCATGAGTCTCAGTTTATATCCCACCTATGTGTGAAATCATACAGTTCTTAGCTTTTTCTGATTAACTTATTTCACTCAGTATAATGTTCTCTAGGTCCAAACATGTTGTTGTAAATGACACTATGTCATCATTTCTCTTGGCAGAGTAGTATTCCATTGTATATATGTACCACTTCTTCTTTATCCAATCCTCTATGGAGGGACACTTTGTTTATTCCCGTGTCTTGGCCACTGTGAATAATGCTGCAATGAACATGGGGGGTGCATGTGTCTTTTCATACCAATGTTTTTATTTCTTCAGGTAGATTCCCAGTAGAGGGATTGCTGGTCAGCATGGTAATTATATTCTTAATTTTTTGAGGAACCACCATACTTTTTTCCATGATGATTGTACTAATTTTCATTCCCACCAACAGTGAATGAGGGTTTCTTTTTCTACACAGCCTCTCCAACACTTGTTATTATCTGTCTTGCTGCTAATAGACAATCTAACAGGTGTGAGGTGGTATCACAGTGTAGTTTTGATTTGCATTTCTCAAATAGTTAGTGAAGATGAGCATCTTTTCATATACCTGTTGGCCATTAGTATGTCCTCTTGGGAGAAGTGTCTGTTCAGGTCCTCTCCCCATTGTTTTTTTATTTTTTTAATTAATTTTAATGGGGTGACACCAATAAATCAGGGTACATATGTACAATGAAAACATCTCCAGATTATCTTATCATTCAATTTTGTTGCATACCCGTCACCCAAAGTCAAATTGTCCTCTGTCTCCTTCTATCTGGTTTTCCCTGTGTCCCTCCCCTCCTCCCTATCCCACCCTCGCCTCCCTCCCCTCACCCCGTAACCACCACTCTCTTGTCGATGTCTCATAGTCTCACTTTTATGTCCCACCTATGTATGAAATTATGCTATTCTCAGTTTTTTTTTCTGATTTACTTATTTTACTCCTTATAATGTTATCAAGGTCCATCCATTTTGTTGTAAATGATCTGATGTCATCATTTCTTATGGCTGAGTAGTATTCCATAGTATATATGTACCAAAGCTTTTTAATCCACTCGTCTTCTGATGGACACTTGGGCTGTTTCCAGATCTTCGCTATTGTGAACAATGCTGCCACGAACATGGGGGCGCATTTCTTCTTTCGAACAGTGCTATGGTGTTCTTAGGGTATATTCCTATAAGTGGGATAGCTGGGTCAAAAGGCAGTTCGATTTTCCTCTCCCCATTTTTTAATTGGATTGTTTGCTTGTTTGTTGCTGAGCTTTGTGAGGTCTTTATATATTTTCAATATTAACCTCTTATCTGAGGTGTTGTTTGCAAATATCATCTTTCATTTAGATGGCAGTCCATTTGTTTTGTTGTCAGTTTCTTTTGCTGTGCAAAAGCTTCTTAGTTTGATATAGTCCCATTCATTTATTTTTGCCTTTACTTCCCTTGCCTTTGGCATCAAATTCATAAATTGTTCCCTACAACCGAGGTCCATGAGCTTAGAACCTATATTTTCTTCTATGTAATCAATTGTTTCAGATCTTATATTTAGGTCTTTCATCCATTTTGAATTAACTTTTGTGCAGGGGGACAAACTGTAATCAAGTTTTATTCTTTTACATGTGGCTTTCCAATTTTCCCAGCACCATTTATTTAAGAGGCTTTCTTTTCTCCATTGTGTGTTTTTTGGCTCCTATGTTGAAAATGATTTGTCCATATATATATATGGTTTTATTTCCAGGTTCTCAATTTTATTCCATTGTTCTCTATGTCTGTTTTTCTGCCAATACCATGCTGTTTTGATTATGATAGCTTTATAGTGTAATTTGAGGTCAGGAAGTGTAAAACCTCTAGCTTCATTCTTTTCCCTCAAGATTGCTTTGGCTATTCAGGGTTTTTTACAGTTCCATTCAAACCTGGTAAATTTTTGTTCTATTGCTTTAAAAAAGTGACACTGGGATTTTGATGGAGATTGCATTAAATTTGTATATTGCTTTGGGTAATATGGCCATTTTAACTATGTTTATTCTTTCAATCCATTAACATGGAATATTTGTTTTCATTTCATTGTGTCATTTTCGATTTCTTTCAGTAATGTTTTGTAGTTTTTAGTATATATGTCCTTTATATCGTTTGTTAAGTTTATTCCTGGGTATTTCATTTTTAATTTTACAAATGTAAAAGAAACTGTTTTTATCTTTTTAGTTCATTTTTTGATGTTTCATTGTTGACAAATAGAAAAGAAGTAGACTTTTGTATATTTATTATGTATTCTGTGACTTTATTGTATTGGTTTATTGTTTCTAATAGTTTTTTGGTGGAGTCTTTGGGGTTTTCTATGTACGGGATCATGTCATCTGCAAATTATGATACCTTCACTTCTCCTTTTCTATTATGGATGCCTTGTATTTCTTTCTCTTGCCTGATCACTTTGCTTAAAACTTTTAGAATTATGTTGAATAAGAGTGGAGAGAGGGAGCAGACTTGTCTTGTTCCTGATTTTAGAGGAAAAGCCTTCATTTTTTTCATCACTTAGTATATGATATTAGCTGATGGTTTGTCACATATGGCCTTTATTATGTTGAGGTACTTTCCTCCTGTTTCAATTTTATTGATTGTTTTAAACACAAAGGGATGTGGTGTTTTTATCAAAAGCCTTTTCTGTATCTATTGATAAGGTAATATGATTTTTGTTCTTGTTTTGTTGATGTGCTGTATTACGTTGCTCAATTTCTGTATGTTAAACCATCCTTGTGCTCCTAGAATTAATTTCACTTAATTGTGATATATTATTATTATTTTTAATATGTTGTTATATTTGATTTGCTAATATTGTTTAGGATTTTTGCATCTGTATTCATTAGAGATATTGGTATATAGTTTTGTGTGTGTGTCTGTGTTGTCCTTGTCATGTTTTGGTATGAGGATTATGTTAGCCTTATAAAATATGTTGGGGATTATTGCTTCTTCTTTTATTTTTTGGGAGACTTTGAGAAGGAAAAGTACAAAATCTTTGAATATTTGGTAGTATTCACTAGTGTAGCCATCTGGTCTTGTACTTTTGTTTTGGGGGAGGTTTTTGATAGTTGTTTCTATTTCCTCCCTGCTTATGGGTCTTTTTAGGTTTTCCACTTCTTCATGACTCAGTCTATAAAGAATGTATAATTCTAGGAATTTATCCCTTTCCTCTTGGTTGTTGAATTTAGTGGAATATAATCTTTCATAATACTCCAATATGATCCTTTGTATATTTATGATGTCCATGGTAATTTCTCATCTTTCATTTTGGATTTTATTTATATGAGTCCTTTCTCTTTTGTCCTTAGTAAGTTTAGCCAGTGGTTTATTGATCTATTGATCTTTTCAAAGAAATGGCTCTTTGTTGTATTAACTTTTTATAATATGTTTTTCTCTTTTTCATTTAGTTCTGCTTTAATTTTTACTATTTCCTTTTTTATGCTGACTTTGGGTTGCCTTTATTCTACTTTTTTAGCTCCTTAAAGTGTGACATTAGGTTGGTTATTTACTTGGGTGTCTCTCTTGGTTTTTGATATAAACCTGTAATGCTATAAACTTCCCTCTTCTTACTGCTTTTCCTGAATCACAGAAATTTTGATATGTCGTGTTGTCATTTTCATTTGTCTGTGTATATGTTTGATCTCTTTTTTTGTTTTTTCCTTGACCCAGTCATTTTTTTAGAAGTATATTGTTTAATTTCCACATTTTTGTGGTTTTCTCTACTTTTTTTTTTGCAGTTGAATTCTAATTTCAAAGCCTTATGATCAGAAAATATGGTTGGTATAATTTCAATCTTCCTGAATTTGTTGATGTTAGTTTTGTGGTCCAATATATGCTCTAGTCTTGAGACTGTTTCATGCACACTGGTGAAGAATGTGTAATCTGTCATTTTGGGATAAAATATCCTATATATGTCTATTACGTCTATTTGGTCTAGTGTTGTTTAAGGCCGATATTTCTTTATTGATTTTCTGTTTGGATGATCTATCTAAAACAGTGGTTCTTAACCTTTTTTTTAGGTACCGAACCCACCAGTTTTATATGTGCATTCACCGAACCCTTCTTTAGTGATAAATAAAATATGATTTTTTTTTCTAAATTCAAGACATAGGTATATGTTTTTTTACTGGTGCACAAAATGAGCCTTGCTTAAACAACACCTTGCTCAAAGAACAAAAACAACAAAGTGCATGAACTCACCACAAATTACGGTATTACTTTATTCTGGCCTCCACAGCAGAGGCCTCTCCAAACCCCTGAAACTGACTCATCAAACCCCTAGGGTTTGATAGGACTCAGGTTAAGAACCACTGATCTAAAAGCATCAATGGTGTGTTGGGATATCAAAGGATGATTGTGTTTTCCTCTGCTTTTGTTTTTAGATCGTTTAGTAGATGTCTAATATATTTTGATGCTCCCTAGTTCAGGGCACTTTATTAAGAAGTGTTATGCCTTCTTGATACAATGTCACCTTTATCATTATGAAATGTACATCTTTGTCTCTGGTTACTTTTGTTGTCTTGAAGTCAGCATTGTCAGACACGAGTATGGCTATATCTGCCTTTCTTTGGGTATTACTTGCTTGGAGAATCATTTTCCAGTCTTTCACTTTGAGTCTACTTTTGTCCTTGCAGCTTAGATGTGTGTCTTGAAGGCAGCATATGCTTGGATTTTGCTTTTGATGCAATCTGCTACTTTGAGTCTCTTTATTGGTGATTTCAGTACATTTACATTTACTGTAGTATTGGCACTTGAAGATATCCTATGCCATTTTATGTTTTGTTTTCTGGTATCACTGTGTCTTGTTTGGTTCTTCTCTTTTTGTTTCTGTTTGTTGTTATTCTTGGGTGGTATTTCATAATTCTTTCCCTATTTTTTTAGCTGTGTTTTTCAGTAGTAGGTTTGTTGTGGGTGGTTACTATTAGGTTAGTAAGAGAAAAATGTTCATATGTACAATAGTTCTTTTTCTTATGAGTGTTTATGCACTCCATCCTCCTTTGCTACTGCAGATCTTTATTCTCTTCCCTTTTATGTTATTCTTGTCACAAATTATCCTTGTTTTTATGGTGATTTTGTTGTTTTTATTTATAATTTTGATTTGTTTTCTTCTATGTATCTGGTAAAATAACCTTCTCCATCTGTATTGCCTACAGTGGGCATTGTGTGGTGATAGATTCCCTCATTTTCTATATGTCTATAAACATTTTTATTTCTTCTTCATATCTGAAGGATAATTTTTTGGATATGTATTCTTGGCTGGTAATTCCTCTCTTTCAGTACTTTGAATGTTTGGGTCTACTCTCTTCTGGCTTATAGAGTTTCTGCTGAGAAGTCTGATGATAACTTAATGGGTTTTTCTTTATATGTTATGTTCTTCCTTTCCCCATCTGCCTGACAATTTTTTCTTTGTCATTGATTTTTGACAATTTTATTATGATGTGCCTTGGAGTAGGTTTGTTTGGGTTGTGACAACTCAGCATTCTGTTTGCTTCTTGGATTCGAGGCTCTAGCTCTATTTATAGGCTTAGCAAAGTTTCATCAATTATTTTTTTGAATACGCTCTCCATTCCCTTCTCTCTCTCTTCTTCTCCTACTATACACATTATTCTTATATTGCTTTCTTCCTGACGGAGTAAGACAATTCTTGTAGAGCTCTCTCAGTTTTTTTTAATTTGTGAGTGAGTCTCTCTCCTCTTCTCTTTAGTTGCCTGTCTTCAATGCCACTGATTCTTTCCTCTTTATGGCTTGTTCTATTAAACAAACTTCCTCTCTAAGTTTTCAATTCATATATTGAGTTCTCTATCTCTGTTTTTAAAATTTCAGTCTCCTTTGTGAGGTATTTGTGTTGTTCATTAATTTGTTTTCTGAGTTTATTAAGTTGCTTATTTGTGTCTTCTTGCATCTCATTGAGTATTTTCAGGACTTCAATTTTGAATTCTTTATCATTTAACTCCAAGGTTTCCATGTGGTTGAGATTTTTTTCTGGAAATTTTTCTTTTTTTTTCTGAAGTACTCTGTCTTGTATGATCATGGTATTTGATTTCTTCTTTCTTGGTGGCATTTGAGAGTGGTATTGTTAAGAACCCGAGAAAAAAAAAGAGACTAATAAATGATAAATTAAAATTTAAAAATACAATAAAAATATAGAAATTAAAAAGTATGACAAGAAGAACCCCCCCCCCAAAAAAAAAATCAAAAGGAATCTGGAAAAATCAAAAACAAAACACCCACAAGAAATAAGAATAAAAAGTATAAAAATTAAATAAAATGAAATTCAAAAGGGAATAACAAAAACAAAGAAGAATAAGAAAAAAATGAAAAAAAGGGGAAAGAAAAAGAAAAAATAAAATTTGATTTTCAGAGATTTCTTATAGTAGGTGTTGCTGTATTAGAACTTTTAATTCTGTGAAGTTCCTGGGCTGTCCTTTGCTGAGATGTTGCTGTCGTAATGATGTGGGTGGGGCCACAGTCAAGTTTGTGGATGGGGCATGTTGTGTGAGCTTTACAACTTCATCCTTATAGCTTTGGCTTTATTACTGCAGCTTTCCAGCTTTACAGCTCTAGCTATGGTGCTCTCAGGCTTCCAGGAGCTCCTTCCATGTCTCAGCAGACCTGGGGACTTGACGTGGAGTACCTATGTTCTTGAGGGGAGATAGTGGTTCTGAAGAGCTGGCTGTGGGGTCTGACTCTGCCACTCTCTGCACTGCAAGGTGAGGAGTTTAGCATCTTAGAGGCTAGGGGCTGCAGTTTGGCTTTCTCTGCCTCTGCTGAGTGTGAGCTGCAGGGAGATTGTGGGAACACTGGCTCTGTACCAGCACTCTGGCTGCTTTGGTTTATCTTCCCCTCTGCCCCTCTATCTCACCATTCCTCCCAGCAGAAGGAGACCCAATCACTCCAAGTTTTTCTCTCTGTACCCGAGACAAAATGCAGAGAGCCCAAGCTTTTATCCTGCCTATAATGCAGCAGAGAAAAAAAGAAAACCCAGTCACTCCAAGTTTGTCTCCTTTTCTCTCCAAAGCCCACTGTGAATGCATTTTATCTTCTGCCCCCCTTTTTACCCCATCCCACCATTAGTCCATTTGGTACATGGATCTTTCCGGTGCACCTATGAGCCCAGCTGGTGTTCCTTTGCTTCATTATAGCTGTTTAATTTGTTGAAATTTCAAGGGGAGAGATCAGGAATATCTCCCACACTTCCATTACTCTGATGACATAGCACATTCTACTTTTAAAAATAGTTGATTTCAGAAACAATTACCAGTTTTAAACCCGACTTTTATACCATTAAAAAACGGAATAAATTCAGGCCTACTTTTCTCTTTATACCCTGATTAGATTACAATATAGTCATTTTATGTAATAATTACTTCTTGATTCTTTCTGGGATGCCAGAACTGCTAGAGGAATTAACAGAGAAGACTCTTGTCCTTGGGGAGCTGTCACAGTAGTCTTGGTGAGCATGACTAATGCCTAAGAAATATCTAGACAATATATGTACATTAACTTTCAGAAAGAAAATCAAAGTAATGAACAATTGTGTTGAGATTAAGCAGAAACAATTTTAAAGAGCAAATAAAAATAAAGAAAAGCATTTGGATTGAAGAAGAAAATATGTAGATTTAGGCTCTCCTGGCTATCAGAGGTAAAGAACAGAGGACAACATCAGATTGTTGGGTTAGGGCATTTGACCTGAAAACTTGGGCTGAAGTGGAGAACAGGGAAAAGAGCATTTAGAAGTTGGCAATGCTTGCTATGGAGGTGTTTGGGGTAACCCAAGTCTAGTCACAATGTTAGATGCCAACCAATTCACCTAAGCAAGTGAAGACTAATATGTTCTCTAAAGAAAAAGTTTTTATTCAACTGTTGCAGCCATGAGTAAATGCAGAGCTGGTGTGGTCAAATTTTGAGATCTTTCAAATGCAGCCAGACATACAGATTTTAAAGAAACTGTTTTTTTATTTTAAATGTTGACTCAGATACATAATAAAACTATACTGTGTAATCCAAATTAAAGATATCTGCCTTTCTGATACAGCCTAAGAATGACCAGTCTCCTATCTTTACAAAATAAAGAGCATTATAAGTTTTAAACCTGAGAGGTACATAATGATAATAGTGAACAAGACTGTTCTTGTAACTATGCAAGAAATGACCAGGAATCAGATCTAGACAAAAATGGATGGAAACTGTAAAGATGGAGGTCTAATGTATGAGAAATTGCAAAAGATTGCCACAACTTAAAAATTTTATTAGTTCAATTATGAAAGTAAAAGTCATGTAAGAAGCCTACTTCAAAAAAAAAAGCCTACTCCAAAGTTTTAAACTTGGAGGTCTAGGATGATCTATTAGAAAACAACTTAGGGCACAATCAGAACCAATTTATTATATATTTTCTTACTTTCTCTGAGATACTGTAAAGGGACCACCTGAAGCTAGTTGGAGATTTTAAACTAATGAGCAGGAAATATAAATGTCAAAATTGATTAGATATTTAATTGATCTCCTGTATAAACAATATATCTGTTTGAACATACAGAAACCACTCATAGAGAACCTTTTATTTTTGAATCTGAGAAATAGAGCAGGTTGGCTCATTGTAAAACCAGTAGCCATGGCCACCATCACAGCCGACTGGCCCATGCAGGTTCAGGTTTGATTCGGACAGATGGTAATGAAACAATGGAGCCAAGAACTGGTGGGCCATTAGCTTTAATTCTAGCTTGCACCTGGTGGGCAAGAAATACAGACAGTAGGAAAACACTTCCCTTTCCACTCAGGACTCAGAAAGTCACTGACTTATCCGAGTTTCCTAGAATCAAAGGTTTCTAGCTCACCAGCCTCATTTACCTCTGTTTCTCATCTCCTTCTCTCTGCACAAACTCTGCACAAACTGGCTTCTTTTTCAGCACTCTGCCATCTTGGCTGCCTCTCCTCTCTTTCACGTGGCCTTTCTCTGCTCTCTTTTCTAATGCTAATCTCAGGAACCTAGAGAGAGCAAGCTCCCGGTCTGCTCCATTTTATAGTGTAGAAATCAAAACCTTTAATCCAATATACAAACAAGGAAGTCTCTGATACAGTCACTTATCTGAGGCATAATGGATTCCTCATAAGAGTGCACCACCCCACATCAAAAAGGGTGGGAAAGGCTTAATCTTAAAACTAAGCCTCAGGCTATAAGGATCCTGCCTGTTATAACCTGTCCCCCCAACATCCAATGCAAACTATAAGCGAGCAAACATATATATCATATTTACAAATTTATTTGACCAACACTCATTTTTCAATATATATTATTCTCTGTTTACCTATGCAGATATTCATCCGTTTATGCATGCCATAAGGTGGCCAGATTTTGCAAATAAAAATACAGGATGCCTAGTGAAATTTAAATTTCATACAAACAACAAATAGTTCTTTATATAAGTGTGCCTTAAATACTGCATGGGAATATAAAAAATATTCATTGTTTATCTAAAATTCAAATTTAGCTTGACATCCTGCATTTTTTTTTTGGCAACTGTATGCACAGGAGCATGCAGGCCATCATCTTATTTTGCTTGGAGCACTGTTATAGTCTTATTCACCCCCTTCTTTCCACTTTTTCCCTTTTACAAGCCATTATTCACATAGCAGTCAAAGTGATTTCTTAAAATCTCACTTTTTCATCTACTTGCTTAAAATTTTTAGGAGTTTCTCTTTGTCTTAGAATAAAATGCAAACTCCTTACCATGACTTGCAAGGATCTAAATACTCTAGTGTACACCTCTTGCTCAACCTTATCTTGATTGTACCATTAACTGCCCAAACTTGTCTTAAGTGTACTATTGTTCTCCCTGGCTGAATTCAGCTCCTCTAACTCTTCTTTGTTTTTTTCAAGCACCCAAACTGATTTGCACAATAAGGCTTTGGAATTTACTGTTTCATAGGCTTAGAATGCTTTACTCTCCTGGCTCTCTATCATCATTTAGGTCTTAGCCAATGGGGCATCCTCAGAGAGGCCTTTTCTGATCTCTTTCTCTAAAGTAGTTTTTCAAACTTGGCACAATTGACATTGAGTTTGGATAATGTCAATTATCCAAACTTTGTGGTGTTGTCTGTGCATTGTAAGATGTTTAACAGCATCTTTGGCCTCTACCTAGTAGGTGCCCTCAGTTGTGATGATTAAAACTGTCTCATCAAATGTCTCCAGGGACAAATTAGCCCTGACTGAGAACTACTGAAGCAACTAGTCCCCTCCTACTCTATTTATGCCACATTATTCTATTTTACTCACTTAACAGCACTTGCTACTATCTGCAGTATTTCTGTTTGCATTTATTTGTTGCTTGTTTATCATTTCTATTTTTTTCTCACAAGAAGAGAAGCGATGTGTGCAAGATTGGTCTGTTTTATTGACTGCTACATTCTTGTTGTCCAAAACTATGCCTTGCACATAAAGGTGCTCAATAATCATTTATTGAATACCTGCCATATAAAATCAAATGACCTAAACTGAAAATCTAACATTCCCCAGGCACTGTAGGCTTAAGTGGAATAACAACGAACAAGACATTCTGCCTGCTCTCTTGTCTCTGATCTCTTATAGAGAAACTTGCTCATGAACTCCCCACCATGTTGAATAAGAATTATAGGTCCTACAGGTTACAAGTCTATCTTTGTGTAAGGTCCAGAGAAACTAATTATGAGTCAGTCCCATACAGCAAAGAATTGTCCTGCCCCAATGAGAACATTGTTCCACAGAGAAAACTGGCTTGAACCATCCAGGACTCACCTTCAGAACTGGGGAGACCATCATTGGGCACGAACTACATGGAGGAAAATTAGGGAAAGGAGTTTTACAAATGAAAGTTAGGTTACTCAGGAGAAAGAGCAAGGTACAATGTTTGGGTGAAACACCACATGTTTTCTTAACAGGGTAAAGGTATCAGTGAGAAGTTATGGAAGACTTCCTTTGAATATGAAGGTTGGAGAATTTTATAAAATATATTTAGATACTATATAATATCATTTGTGATAACTGTGGTGAAATATAATTCTTGCTATTAATCATGCCATAAGTTCTTCACTATTCCTGGCACTTACATGTTTTTTGTTTTTTCTTTTATAGTGTTTATCTTCTCAAGTAAACTTTTTAAAAACATTAAAGTCTGTCATAGGTGTGTAACTCAATACATTTTTGCAATAAGGGTAGAACGTGGCCAGCATCCACACAGCCCTTTCCTGTTCAATCACTGTCCCTCATTTCTCCCAAAACAACCACTATTCTGATTTCTATCATTAAAGAGTGATTTTGTCAACCTCCAACATTTATGTAATGTAAATGGAATTATACAGTACATGCTCTTGTGTTTGCTTTCTTTTGCTCAATTTATGTTTATGACATTCACTTATGTTATTTCTGTAGCGATAAATTGTTCATTTATTTCATTGCCTATATTATACCATTGTATAAATATGTCACAACATATTTATTGATACTATCTGGGTTATTTCCTGGTTTGATCTATTACAAATAGTGCTTCTATGAATATTCATATCTGTATCTTTTTGTGGATATGTGTATGAATTTCCATTGGGTATATACTTTGGAGTAGAATTGTTGGAGCATAGAAATATGTATATGTTCAACTGTAATAGATATTGTCAGTTTTTTGTTGTGTTTGATTCATTTTACTTGTGTGAAAGTTCCATTTGCTCTACATGAAGATAGAATTTTTTAACTTATAGAATTAAGACATGATTAAAAAAATGTGTTGCCTTAAAAGAAACACACTGGCAGCCTGACCATAGGTGACACAATAGATAGAGTGTTGACCTGGGATGCTGAGGTCCCAGGTTTGAAATCCGAAGTTGCTGGCTTGAATGCGGGCTTGCCAGCTTAAGTGTGGGGTCATCAAAATGATCCTATGGTCACTGGCTTGAGCCCAAAAATTTATGGCTTGAAGCCCAGGCTTGGTGTTTGAGCAAGGGATCACTGGCTCGCCTGTCCCCCACTCCCCTGTCAAGGCACGTATAAGAAGCAGTCAATGAGCAACTAAAGTGACGCAACTATGTGTTGATGTTTCTTATCTCTATCTCTGTCGCTCAAAAAAACAGAAAAGAAACAATTGATAGATGTCAGAGGGATTCGGGTTGGAAGACTGGGTAATAAAAGGGGAAGGAAAAAGAAAAAACCTTTAGACACTGAAAACAATATGGAATTACAGGAGGAAAAGGGGGTGGGAGAAGGTGGAAGAGGGTAGAGGAAGGCCAATGGTGATGGATGGAGGGAGACTTGACTTGGGGTGCTGAACACAGAATGTAGTATACAGATGATGTATTGTAGAACTGTGCACTTGAAATCTGTATAATGTTATTCACCAATGTCACCCCAATGAATTCAATAAAAAATTTTATTTTATTTTTTTTATTTATTCATTTTTTAGAGAGGAGACACAGAGTGAGAGAGAGAGAGAGAGAGAGAGAGAGAGAGAGAGAGAGAGAAGTGGGGAGGAGCTAGAAGCATCAACTCCCATATGTGCCTTGACCATACCAGTGCAGGGTTTTGAACTGGCGACCTCAGTGTTCCCAGGTCGACGCTTTATCCACTGCGCCACCACAGGTCAGGCAATAATAAAAAAAATTTAATAGAAACATTGCCTACTTTGTAATAATTTTATATATGCTTGGCATATTTCAGCATTTATAACAAAGCTGATCACTTCTTTTGTGAAATTTTTACCCATGTGCCTACTTAAACCTACCTCAGACCAGATAATGATGACTAGAATCTACTGAATCTGGGAAATTCAAATTATCCCCAAAATATTGGGGATATGGGAATAACTTCTTCTGTAAATGTATAGTGTTTCTTTAACCAAATCATAGAAATAGTTGTGTTATATGAAAAGTTTAAGAGATCATATGAATGCTTGCTTACTGTGTATATGGTAAGAGCTGTGCATTTTAAGTAAAATATAGTAGTAGTTCTTGCTGTAAAGAAATAGTTTGAGAAATCAAGAGAACTATAAATGGCCATCTGCTCTCTTCTCCATTTTTATTTGCTGAATTAACTAAGTGCAATATATATATATATATATATATATATATATATATATATATATATATATATATATATGTATATATTTTAGAGGGACAGAGAGAGAGTCAGAGAGAGGGATAAATAGGGACAGATAGACAGGAGTGAAGAGAGGTGAGAAGCATTAATCATTAGTTTTTCATTGCCGTCACAACACCTTAGTTGTTCATTGATTGCTTTCTCATATGTGCCTTGACCGCGGGCCTTCAGCAGACCAAGCAACCCCTTGCTGGAGCCAGCGACCTTGGGTCCAAGCTGGCGAGATTTTGCTCAAGCCAGATGGGTCCACGTTCAAGCTGGCGAGCTCAGGGCCTCGAACCTGGGTCTTCCACATCCTAGTTCGACACTCTATCCACTGCGCCACCACCTGGTCAGGCAAAAATGGTTAATGGGTTAGTATTCCATCTGCTAATTAATTTTTTAAACTATAATAATCCATCATTTTAACTGAGTGGAAACAATTTGCTACTCTGTAAAAATATTTTTTTAAAAAATAGCAGTGGGACCTGACCTGTGGTGGTGCAGTGGATAAAGCGTCGACCTGGGAACACTGAGGTCGCCAGTTCAAAACCCTGCACTGGTATGGTCAAGGCACATATGGGAGTTGATGCTTCTAGCTCCTCCCCCCTTTCTCTCTCTCTCTATCTCTCTCTTTCTCTCACTCTGTGTCTTCTCTCTAAAATAAATAAATAAAAAGAAAAAAATAGCAGTGGGTGTCATTCAACATTCTATTAATTTCAACTGTATTTTAGAGTTGGAGATACTGAGGTCAGGGAGCTGGGGAAATAATCTCAGTTCTTCGGGATGACACTTGGATATTGGGTGATGTGTATATAAGATAAGTATGTTTGGTCTTATTTGAAAAGAACAAGAAAAGAAGTTTTCTCTGTATGACCAAAGGTTGCAGAGATATCATAACACTTTAACAAAAAGAGTGAAAGGATTAGTTCTTTAAAAATAATGCAAAACATATGTCATTATCAGAACGGAGCTTATGCTATTCCAATTCTGCCCTCAATGCTATGAGTCTAAAACAAATTGAGCATATTAATGTGTGTGTGCATGCATATGCACACATTTACATTAAATTTTATCTCAATATATTTTTGTTTCTGTTTTCTTGCTTCTGTCTATTTATTTTTTTTAAGTTGGCATGGCACATTATATGCTGCCAGGCCATTTAAGGTTCATGTGTCCCAGAGCAGATGTCAGTATAAGGGCATCTTTAATGCCTGCTGTGCCACTTCCACAAGTAAAGTCCCTGAAAGAGGATTTGGCCAGAGGGTTCAAGCTGACATTTGGAGAATTGATGGATGAGGTGAGAGGTAGAAAAGAAGAGGGAAGGGGCTTTAAAATATTCCAGTATTGATGATTTTAAGATTTTAAGAAAGGATTTCTACATAATTTATCAACTATTTTCTCTCCTGATGGTTTACTAACTCAGTCAGTTTTAAATAATTTATCAACAGATTTTTAAAAGCTTTCATTCCAGTTCTTATAGGTGCTGGAACCTGAGGGTATTCTTACCTATCAGTGGAGATATATTATTCCCTTTAAAGATAAGGGATGTGTTGCCTGAGGGGATAGAAAAAAACTAGTAACAATGTTCTTATGGATTATTGGAGCCTATCCTACATTAATATTATTTTGACATAATGACTAAATTCTGAAAAGTATGACAATGCACTAATCATCATGTCTGAAGTAAATTAACCGTTTTAGAGGTACACATTTTAATCCCATCAGATTTCACTGTATCTTTTTTCTACTGGATATGATAAAGCCATATCCTTGTTATTTAATCCTTAGAGTTTATCTATGAAATATTATATACTACACTTTCTGAAGGCTCTTGGGCCCTACACATTGTTCATATCATTTCCCAATTTTCCCTCATATTACTAACTGGAGTGTCTAGTATAATTGGCACTATTGCATCCCAATGCATGAAGTAAATGATATATTATAAATTTTTTCAAGAGAAACTTTCATTAAAATGTAAAAACTAAGCAAAAAAAAAATAAAGAAATTCAAAAACAATAAACAAGTCAATATTTTAAATGGCTCAATATAAGAAGTCAAGGATTTCTGTTTGGTTGAATATGAATGTAGAATGTCTGGTTGGATGGTACCCAATTCTAAAGAGAGGTTGTTTCCCTGTGGGTTATTTTTTGGAACATTTTTAATTTTTACATCTTTGTAAAATTAAGTTTCAAAACAGACTATGTGGCTGTCTTTGGGACCCGTGTTCAGAAGAACGATGCTGCAGAATGTTTCCATGAGCTACAAAGCATAGATTACAGATTAGTGTTTATAGATATCAATTTGTTATCAACTGAGGATGCACATGATGTACATCTTATAGTAGAGAACCAAGTCCATCGCGGTAACACTGGGATCAGAACTCAGCTAATGCTGCCTCCCCATAAGTGTGGTAGATTCTTCAGCAGGTCCTCTCAGATAGAGTTATGTATTTTCAAAATCATGGGAACACTTTAATTACAAAGCAAGAATGTAATGGGAAAAAACCATTATGTTCTATAAAAATTCATCTGTGAATTTAGTGGATATGATTCATTAAAACATACTTTAATTTGAAATATACAAAACTTTAATGTTTCTAATAAAATGAGAACATGGAAAATGACCTAAAAAGGGCAATATAGCTTTCTCCTTAAATGTTCAAGAAAACACACTTGATGGAGGTCATTTTCCTTTCTCTTTCATGGAGCTATTAGGCCAACTCTATGAGAGTAGTGACTGTGCTGATTTTGACCAAGTTATCCCTAGTGACAACACAGTGCAGGGCACAAAGACATATTGGCAGATCTCAGGAGATAGAGAGTACTGTATATTCACTGTTGAGAACCCAAATAGAATTTTATATGTTGTTAAAATTATGTAGGTTTAAAAGTGTATAAAGTGTTTAAGAGCATAGGAAGTGTTTATAAGAATGTGGGAAAGGTTTATAAAAGTGTGGTGAGGGTTTATAAAGTGTGTGTGTGTGTGTGTGTGTATATATATATATATATATATATATATATATAACTAAAAATAAGGTTGCTACTTCATGTATTTTCGCTTATAGATGAGGGACCACTGTAACATAAAGCAGTGACTAAAAGCATGGGTTCTAGCATTAGATGGCCGGTGTTCAAATCCCAGCTCCCAGTTAATAACTTCTGTAGCCTTGGGAAAATTACTTAATCTCTCTAAGCTTTAATTTATTTATTTTGAGGAAAAATTAGCTACCCTCTGGGTTATTGTTATAATTAAGATTTTATATGTAAAATGTTCAGTTCTATGCCTGGCAGAATTTGTGCTCAATAAATGATAACTATTTCATATAATGAAGTTGGCAGATCTTCCTGCCCCAGGTAGAATTAGTTATTTTTAATAATAAAAAAATTGAGATAAAGAGTGAGGCTTATGTATGAGTATCAAAAATGCTAGAGAATTTCTTAGTTCATTACTGATTTCCAGTGTCCCCAATATAATTTCTTCTAATCAGCACCCAAAGGAGTCAGGAACTGATGTTACTCCCATACATAATCAATCAATTGATAGATACTTTATAAGTTAATGTTGGGTTTTTCCTTTGTTCTTTCAGAAAAGAGTTGCACCAGAAATTTGAAATTCCTTAGAGAGTAAAATACATTGAACAAAATCCATATATAATAATTATGCAGTTTGCTCCCATGAAAAGGCCTTTGTTGATTAACATGTTAATTAGAATATCTTCTCCACTGAAATGTTCTATACAAGCAATGTTTTACTTGCTTGCATCTCAAAGCACATAATTTGTCGTTTTCTGAAAAGGAAGAGACAGAGAGTACCAAATCTTTGCATTATAGCTTGTTCTCCAGAGAAGCTTGTAGCATGTTGAATTTAAAAAAATAAAGAAAAAAAACTTAAGACTTGTTGCCTGAGCTATATACTGTGATTATCATCAAACAGTTTTTAACTTTATCATATAGAGCTCATGGGAATTACCTACAGAACAGGCTAAAGAGATGTTTCCAGGTTTAAAATCCAAAGAAAAAAACCATAGACCCATCAATTTTCCATTTTATTATTCTTTTCTTTTTTTCTTCTCCAACTTTCTTCACCACACTTTCATTTTACAAATGAAGAAAAATGAAAAAAATAGACATTTGATGAAATAAAAATAAAATTATGAAAACATAAAGAAAACTTTTGGTTGTTTCCATGTCAAAAAATGTTTTAAGAGATATTTGTTTTATTTCAGCAAAAATATGAATGCTTACTTGGTGTAAGCAGTATGTTAAGAATTGTGGATCTACTGACATAAATAAGATGTGATCTCTACCTTCATTGTACTTTTAGTGTATTTGTTGAAAAAGGAAAACAAACAGCTATGTAAAATAATCTAAAACGAAGTTAAATATATGTGATAAGAGCACAAAGCCCAAAGCCTTCTGCCAAGGAGTATTAAGGAAGGCTTCATCAGAGAGTTGGAATTCTGAGTCAGTCACTGAAGGATGTAACCTTTCCTTAGGTGCACAGTGGAAGAAGTGCTTCTAGGAAAGAGACTATCATGAAAAGTCATCAAATTGTCATGGTTTGGGGACCATCAAGGGATCAAGCTCTGCTGGAGCAGAAAGAGCCTGGAAAAAATGGACAGTGACGAGACTGGGGTGTCATCAGGCAGGACCTAGAGAAGAATGCCCAGGGGAACTGGGCTTAGCTCACAAAATAAGCAGGGGGCTGCTGAGGACTTCTGAGGGAGAAAATATCCTACTTGTGTCAAATAAAACTTGCTCTCAGTTTGCACAAATCAACTGATAGGAGCTCCATCATGGCAGAAACATGGACCAAAACCCTTGGAATCATCCTGGTCTCCTGTCTCACTCTACATCCTTCCGTCAGGAAATCCTAGGACGTACACCTAGAAAATAACCCAAGCCTGGCCACTTCTTATGTCCTTCCCTGCAATCATCTTCATTGAAGACATGTCAACTCCCACTATTATTTCCTCACTGATCTTCCTATTTTTAGTCTTGACCCCTTCCTTTAAGTCTCTTCTCTACACAGCAGCCGCAGTTGTCCTTTTACTACTGGAACCCAATAACATTACCCTTCCATTCTAAACCCTTCAATGGTTCCTCTTCTCACACCGGTTAAAAGTGCTGTCCTTCCTTTAACCTGCAGGGCGCTACTCCTTCCATCCTGCTGTGACCCCAGCCTCGGGCCATTGTTCTCCTCACTCTCCTTGGTCATCGGCTCTGGGTAGTCTCCTGCTGTTCTTTCAAGTCTCCTTCAGAAAGTTTTTTCACCTTTTTTTTTTTTTTTACAGGAACAGAGAGAGAGTCAGAGAGAGGGATAGATAGGAACAGACAGACAGGAACAGAGAGAGGTGAGAAGCATCAATCATTAGTTTTTTGTTGCCGTCGCAACACCTTAGTTGTTCATTGATTGCTTTTTCACATGTGCCTTGACCGCGAGCCTTCAGCAGACCGAGCAACCCCTTGCTGGAGCCAGCGACCTTGGGTCCAAGCTGGTGAGCTTTACCTCAAGCTAGATGGGCACGCACTCAAGCTGACGAGCTCGGAGTCCCGAACCTGGGTCTTCCGCATCACAGTCTGACGCTCTATCCACTGCTCCACCGCCTGGTCAGGCAGTCCTTTCACCTTCTGATCCCTTGTTTTGTAGTGCTCATCCCAAACTGCAGAGCTCCATCAGTCATTCAGATTTCTGCTCAAAGGTCACATTATCAGGAAGTCATGCCGATAATGCTTTGTATGAAATAGCAACGACCTCCTTCCTCTATTCTCTTGCTCCTCTTACTTTCTTTTCAGCAGTTATCACCATGTCACCTATTACATAACTGGCTTGTCTGTCACTTTTTGGTAGAATTTTAGTTTCTTGAAATTTTTTTCAAACATTTGTATTAAAAATGCTGGCACTCTTTACAGGCTCACTTTAAAGAACTTTACAAATATTAACTCATAACCATCCCATGACATAAGTAATATCATTTCTATCTTATAGACTAGGAACTCACAGCACAGAGGTCAAGTAACCTACATAAAGTCTCACAATTGATGTGTGGTAGAGCTTTGACTGACACCCAAGCCATCACCTCTCTTCACTGCCACTAAGTTTTGCTGTCTTTTTTTTTATTATTATTATTAATTTTAATGGGGTGACACCAATAAATCAGGGTACATATGTACAATGAAAACATCTCCAGGTTATCTTATCATTCAATTGTGTTGCATACCCGTCACCCAAAGTCAAATTGTCCTCTCTCACCTTCTATCTGGTTTTCCCTGTGTCCCTCCCCTCCTCCCTATCCCACCCTTCCCTCCCTCCCCCCCCATAACCACCACTCTCTTGTCCATGTCTCATAGTCTCACTTTTATGTCCCACCTATGTATGAAATTATGCTGTTCTCAGTTTTTCTTTTTTTCTGATTTACTTATTTCACTCCATATAATGTTATCAAGGACCATCCATTTTGTTATAAATGATCCAATGTCATCATTTCTTATGGCTGAGTAGTATTCCATAGTATATATGTACCATAGCTTTTTAATCCACTCGTCTTCTGACGGACATTTGGGCTGTTTCCAGATCTTTGCTATTGTGAACAATGCTGCCACAAACATGGGGGCGCATTTCTTTTAAAAACAGAAACTTAGTTTTGTTCATCATTATGCTGCTTCCCTGACACCTAGGGTGTGGTTCGGCTTGGTATTTAATGAATAAATAGTCTTTAGCTACATTAATTTGAGGTGGCAGTACAGCATCTCTTTCTGGTGTTCAGAAACCAGTGAAATATAGAAAAAAAATTACAAAGTTTATTTTTGTTAAACCACCATATATTATTTCTTTTAAGAATATCACTTAAGTTTCTTTTTATAAGCTCTCTGGATTTTTTCTTATTGGCCTGCATGATTCCATTTTCTATTAAAACAGTTATTGTGAACTCAGCAGTAAATACTAAATATTAAATCCTTGACTGCTTTTTATAGTCATGTGCTGAGTTAAGCAAATTAATCAAAAGATAGCTTGTCTCTAAAGTTTCTTCCTTTTAATTGCACTGTGGGAAATAGTAAAAAGATATTTGATGAGAAATGTTGGCTTCATTAAACTGAGCTTATATTGATCATGGCAAGTGCTATGAGTATAAAGACCTGTAATATATTCCTACATCTACAGAGTTCATAGTTCTGGAGGTAGACTACTAAATAAGTAAGTTCAAAAATTATCACTAGGATACAGAAGAATTGGGTGTTCAGAGAATTGGGTGAAGAGGAAGAGGTGACAAGAAACTTTTGGTAAAGGAGTGGGCGTTAGATGTCTTTTTTAAAGGTTAATGAGAATTTGCAAGGCTGACTCAGGGTAGAGGCAACTTAGGTATGGGCATATTGGTGGAAATGGTGGAGATGGTAAAGATCTTGGTTAAAAGGCTTTCCAAACAGAGGAAAACAGCATGAATAATTGAAACTTACTGCATTGTGAACCTTTGTTTAAGTTGGTCTTTCCCAGGGAAAAACTCTTACCAATTTTTGAGAATCCAAATTCTTTCTAACTCTAAGTTGCTGTAAGACTATTGAAGGCTCAGAATTACATATGTATAACATTTGTTATAGTAAATAAAATAATGTGTTGTTTTGTAAGTGGTTTAAATATATTTCCTTTTAATTAAGTAAAAATGTGAAATTATGGTTTTATTTAACTTCTTAGAATTGACATTTTGATACAGTTTTAGAAAGTAGCCATATTTCTTCAAATGCTAGTTAAAACTTTTGCTAAATTTCAGGTTTATTTCCATCTCAGATATATATTTTTAATAAGATCACTCTTACCAATATATATTCAATATATCTTTAAAATATATCTAATCAGCTTATGTGTGGGTAAAATTTGGAATTGATAGTTTGTGGTATTCCCTACATCTTTGGCAAAATATCTAAGTTTTTCTTCAAGAAACTTTCCAATAGTGATGTGTTAGGTCTTATGATTTTGGAAATCATAACATTTTTTATATTTGTATCATCTTGTGCAGTTTACAAAATCTGTTTTAATGGTTTGCCTACTTTATATCAGTTGATCCTTGCAATAATTCTATGACTTAGACAACGGATAGCTAGTTCAGGGTTCCATATACATATTCCTGCTTCTTTTTTAACTTATTCTTCAAATGTCCAGATGCAACACACTCAGATAGCTGTTGAAAGCGTGAGATTGCAAAGAAGTTTGCAGGGTACCATTCAAGATCATTGCTTAAGTGGCATAGTGAGAGCAACAGCGATGGACAGTGAGTCATGCTTGGGTTTCAATCAATCGTGACCCTTTCACCACCCAAATGGAAATACTGGACCTGTCACCAGACTTTCTGGGTCTCAATAAATCATATCTGAAAATGAGTGGGAAGGGAAGGGATAAAATGATCTCCAAAATTCCTTCTAGTTCAAATTTCTGAGACATCATGTGAACTTGAAAGTAAATGAAGAAGAATAAACATAATTATTACAGAAATCACTTAGAAGATATTGGTGAAACATGAAGGTTTTTAAAATCTTGTGACACTTGTTAACGGTATTTGGACATGTCATACTAAACCTTCTGCAAATGGGCAGCATCTCTTCATATGAAAAGTACTAAAAGCTAATTTCATATTGACATTGATATTGAATATATCACTTTTTTGATATATGTGACCTGAAGTTTACTTTGGTAAAAAAGCTGTATCATTTAAGTGATCTGCTTCTATTAGGAATTTTTGATTTTTCTTAATTATACTAAATAATGTTTTCTAGTAACAACTCTAAAATAGGAGTGTATATGGTCATGTTGTGGGAGGTTGTCTTGTGCTAAAATGTTTAGCAGCATCCCTGGCCTCTACCCACTGGATGACACTAGTACCCAAAGTAGTGACAACCAAAAATATCTCCAGTCATTCTTTAATATCCATTGGAAATTCACCGCTGGTTGAGCACCACTGATATATGGTAATTTCTATTATCTACTAGCTGATGAAATTCATCTTGGTGAGTGAGAAGAAACAGACATATTCAGTGGCTATGAAAATGGGTTTTAACTAATCAACATGTTGATTTACCAGTAAAAGCATATTGATGGTTCACTTATGCCTTTAGCTTACCAACAGAGGACTGGTTTGTCAGAGGGATTAGTGTCAAACCAGAGCAACATCCACTGGGATATATTACAGATAGCATATGGGGAATATTGTAGACACTAGGAAAAGGTACATTATAAGAAATCCATACCCATTGGCTTTAGACCATTCAATCTGATGCTTTTTACCACCTTAAGAGATATGTTAGATGTCTATGAAGAGTTATTATATCATGAAAAATGTCTTAAGAAGAAGATTATACCATAGGAATTTTTCTGTTTTTTAAACATATTTTTAAAAATTTATTTTATTCATTTTTAGAGAGGAGACACAGAGTGAGAGAGAGAGAGAAAGGGGGGAGGAGCTGGAAGCATCAACTCCCATATGTGCCTTGACCAGATCAGTGCAGGGTTTTGAACTGGTGACCTCAGTGTTCCCAGGTCGACGCTTTATCCACTGCGCCACCACAGGTCAGGCAGGAATTTTTCTGTTTTTAAAATTATGTACCTGGTGACAATTCCTTAAATAAGGAGTTGGCCAAATGAACAAACAAAATTCATCTGTGAGTAGAGTGTTAGGGATCTCATTCCATCACCCACCAGCTGGCTATACTCCTTTATCAGATTTATCTGATATCTTGGTGTCCCAAGATGATTGGCCTATATCAGACATCAGAAACCTTCTGTTTCTTCCTCACTAAGAACTGTTTAGCATCTTTACCATTCAGCTGTCCATCTCTCAGATCTGGATGGAATCTGTTGCCTACTCTTGGATTTGATTAATTGCAGGCTTTTACTTTCTATCCATCTCCCATCCCAGCATTGGGCTGGCCCAATAGTTGCCTTCTGCATAAACTTTTGAAGGAAATTTTCACAAGAGATTGATTCACACCACCTTGAACTAACCTCCAAACCTAAGCATTATAATCAGTATCCCAGAGCCTTTGGATGCTTTGTTTTTGAACTTGAATGTTTGCAGCTAGAGTGGAAAATGTGCCTCACTCCAGCTTACAAGTAGAAATGAAAAAAGAGAAATGGCATCAGTGTTCAGAGAGAACTCAATCTACCTATGAATTCATGAAGACTGAAAATTATGTGAGAGTCCACATTATATCAACATTGCTAGTGCCAAAATAGAAAAATCCCGAATGACTTTTACCACTTTCTTATGAGGAAAACTGCAAAAAGTGTCATTAGCTACCATTCTAGAAGAATAAAAATGAGTCGTCCCCTTTACTTATAAAAGTAAATCCATTTATTTTTCCTTAAAAGAGTATTCAAGTGCATCATGTTCATTTTTATAATGATGAAAGAAAGTGCCCTCTGTCAATTTTTTGTACTTTACAGAAGCTGGCATAAATGATTATTATTCTCCCTTTAAATGTCAAGTACAGAAGTTAAGTCCTCTTAGGCCCTTCTGCCCAGAGCCAAGTGCTTGGGGCCAGCAGTGGGAAGCTGGAGGTTGCCCTGGCCTCAGAGAGCCAGAGGTGTTTATTGAGTTCCCAGTGTGCAGGGGCACTGGCCTGGCACGTGCAAGACCCCATCCATGCCCAGAGGGTGCCCATATGCCAACACCCTACATGCTGTCTTTGTGCCTAAATGCCAACCACCTGCCTATCCTTACCTGCTTCAAAATTCCAACCAGTGGGAATGTCTTGGAACCTACTGACCCTGGACGACCCGACTCTGGCGCGCCAGGAGTATGCAGCTACCTGATCAGCTAACTGTACATGTATCCAGGTACAGAAGCACAGCCAACATCACACTGTAGCACCCCAACTGTGCCCATCCTTCGCCAGTGGGGAAGGGAACAGTACCAAGCCTCCTATATCCACCCAAACCTCTGGGTCCGGACCCAACCCCTGCCCGTCATACCCCCCCCCCCCCCCCGCCGGGACCGTGCTGGAGTCTAGAGGGAGATGATGCCCGAGGTTGGAGGCACTCTCCCAACCAGCCACTCGGTCAAACGCTCACCAGGCTGGATTTTTCTGGCAACCGCAAGAATATCATAAAGCAGTGTCCTTGGAATGCCCACCACCCAAGACGTATCCAGAACCCAGTATCCATCAAAATCGCTCCTCCTAAGCTCAGAGGGAGCTTCTACATGTGTCCTCCTACCCAAGATTGCCCTGACCCTGTGCCAAGGATATTGTACTGAAGGCTCTCAATCAATACAAGAAAGGAAAAAGGAAGTTCGATGGACCACTCTGGTTTGAGACCCCCGACACCAAAGGAAGGAGACAGAGCCCAGAGCACAGGGCATCCGCCTTCAAGTCCATATGGAGAAATGGAGTGAGCCCTACCCTTGTGCCCAGGCCTGGGCCTCTGCTCCCTGTGCAACAGCATGGAGGAAGATCCTGCCACCACCCTCCCTGAGTCTTCCCTGTCTGCCTCCCACCCTCCTGCAAGGACACCACAAGCCCAGTCCACACACACACACGGTCACAGCCTCAACTGGAAAACTGGAGCCTGAGTTCACCATTGTGTCCTGTTAGTCAAGTCCCTGCCACTTTCACCTCCTGAGACAAAACCACAGTTCTTTTACCTGGTGAGCCCAGTTTTTCCCCTGAATGAGTCACAGACACCATCAGGTCACCTCCTACCACTCCAGCTGACAGGTCTGCCAAGCCCGAGATGCCCTCTACTTAGCTTACAGCACCTACCTGCAGAATCACTGATCCATTAAACCTCTACCTTCCTCCCCACCCACCACTCTGGCCTTTTCACAGGAACACAGTATCAGGAAGGTGTATTTCTCCCATTTACCCAGTTTGTATAATAAAAAATTTGTTCTAATTTTAAATAATAATTATAGGGATCATTATTTTTTCTTAAATTTTTATTGATTTTAATTTGTTGTGTCTACATTGTTACAAGTATACCCCGGAATATATCTCCCTCCCATCCACCCCCTTGTTCTCCTTGATACCCCCTTTGGCCTCTCTCCCCACCGGGATCATTATTATCATAAAAAAAAAATTTTACATAAAGAGGATCAAAATAATTATTTCCAGATGTTGTGGACTAATAGAAACAGTTGACAGTGGCAAGAATTGTTATTATTATTTTATTAAACAGTATTTTTTAATAAATACTGTTTGACTATGGAATGTGTAGTAAAAAATAAATTTATAAAATCTATTTTAGGAATAAAGAATGATATTAAATATTGATATTATAGAGCATATAGTTATTTTCTTATGGAATTTCTTGTATGTAAAGGCACCTGTATCCCATGATAATTTGGGGGAATTCAGTTTTCTTGTATACTGATCTACAATCAGTATACAAGAAAGTGGAGGCTAGAGCTAAGATTTATTGACGCTAATGGTACATTTTCTAGAAAATATGCAGAACTTTTTAAAATCTTAAATCAAAGGTTGTATTTTATTACTAGTTCCTCAGAAAATCAGTGGTTCCTTTTCTGAAAATCTGTGTTTCTTTTCTGTTACCAGCCACCAATCCCTACCCTTTAAATGATTCCTAAGTAAATGCCAGTGCACACAATTGCTTAGGAATCTCTGCTTCTGAAAGCAAAAAACAGTCTAACCAGGGCCTAAATTGTAATATTTCTTAGAAATTAGTCTGTTCCCAATACAAAGATCACTACATGAGAAAAGTAGGGAACTTTGACCATCCATTTCTATACATTGGATCTTAGGCAAAAGGCAGAAAATGATGACCATCCATTTATATAGATTATACAGAACTATCAACAGAGAATCTCCATGAACCCAAAGCTCAAATAATTTTTTTTGTATCTCTGAGATGACTTATTGGATGGTCGTGCTAATTCTATTTCCTTTCTTCAAGTAAAGTATACAGAGAGAATAATGTAGTTGACTAATTCTTTGAAGGCTAGATCAGTATTGTAATTTGTATATCCTTGAAGCACCTAGTAGGTGTCAGTAATTACTTGTTGAATAAGCAAAGAACTTCATAGGCTTCCAACAAACAGACAAATACATAGGATGCTTACTAAGGAATAATTCATGAGATACTAGTGACAAAAGGTCATCTCTTCTTTCTGTAAACATGTTCAAGAAACGTGAGAGTTCAAAGTGAACTAAAGTCTTCTGAACCTTAATATACTCAGTGCTGGCATCTTAAACTAATTTATGGATGTGACTTTTGTAGTATGTCATAGTGATAATTTGTCTACAATCATTTCATAAGCATCATTGAATAGCTATCCTGTAATAAAAATTCATTATTTTTATATTGAATCACACTTAAATACAGAATATAAGTTGTACCTTGTTGTCAAATGCATTTAAATACCTTGATTAAGCCCTTAATTCAATTTCAGGTGACCTTAGTCTCTTATTTTCCCATCCCTCTCTACTTGATGATTCTCTTTTTTGGCTTCTAATCATAGTCATTGATTTATTTTCTATTCGTTTACAGAAAAATTAGAGTATTTGTATAAGTTCCCATTAACTACAGTTATTTAACCATTTTAATTTGTGCTATAGTGAGGCTAATTTAGACACACTGATTTATTATAGTTGAACTGCATTTTAAGAATCAGTCTGTGCTTCCAACAAAATCCTTCACTAATAATTTTTCTTTGCAGCATGTTTTGGATTCTAGTCACTGTTAATCCAGCTAAAGGCTTCCATGAAGGGTTAGGGTTTATCTTCATTTTAGTTGAGCTATTAAAATTAAACCTGAGCAGCAGTAATTATGATTTCACTTAAGGAAGAGAGTGGATGGACAGAATGCTAGAATTAGCTCAATTTCTATAAGTCAAAACTAGTGACTAAAAGTATGCATTTACACAGCCTGGGAAAGTCTCAGATTTTACCCAGACCTACTGAATGAAAAACGCTGGAGGTGGGCCCAGCAATCTGTGGGTTCATAAGGCTTCCAAATGATTCTAATTCAAGTTCAAGTCTCAGCACTACCACTTTAGGTCTTTATTTGATGTGGAGAGTTCTCTCAGGGCTAAAACAACTAAGAATACCATCCCATGTCAGGGAAGTCCAAGTAATGTAACACAAACCTCAGTTAAGTTAAACTCAATGGTATACATGGGTTTTATAGACAAACTTGAACTTGTTGCCCAATGAACAGATTTCTAACTCAGCCATTTAGGGTAACCCATCTGAATCTCAGGGTCCTTTGAGGAAAGATGCTGACCCTGGCAGACCGTTGTGAGGATTGGAAATGACATGAAATACAAGATCCTTTTCCCATATTATTAATGAAGCTTAATTTACGTGTCAGGCCTTCACTTGTACAATCCTTTCTAAATAGTATTAAGTTTTTAACCTCATTTTGTATTTGAAACTTATATATTTTTCTTAAGGAGGACCCTCAAATTGTAATCACTTCAGGCCCCCACAGAATCCCTATGCACTTTTGGTATAGAAGAATGATTGGCACATGCCAGAGGCTTAACAAGTATTAGTTCTGTTGGTATCTGGTTTGTTCACTATTCCTGCCACGTTTTGTCACTAATATTTGAATCCTGAATTGTACTCTGGAATGACATACCAGGATAGCACATGAACCAGATAATGAGTGCATGGTATGCATTCCTGGGTGACTATGAGTTTGAAATATCTTTAGGGAATGAAACTTCAGTGCCAAGGAGTGCAGTCTCTCACAAAGCAAGAGTCTACTTGCTTGTCAGGTCAGACAAAGATTCCAGCCTCTCCATTTACATTTATCTAATACATGGCAAGCAAAATGTATGAAGGGCTGAATTTTTTTTAAGACAAAAACCTTTTTAAGCCAACGTGAAGTTGCTTAAGATTCAAATGACAGTTCTCTGAAAGTCAGATTGTATTCTTTGCCCTCTTTTTGACAATGATTATAGTAATTGAACAGAATGTAGTCTTCTCCACTGAAGTATATGAATGTAGACACTTAAGGTTATCTTCCCAAAGCATGTATAGACTCGTGTCTCCTCTTAATACTGAAGATGTCATGCAAGGTACAAGGAAGTGCCTTTGCTCATTGGCTTGAAAATATACCATCCAGCACCATCGATTATCGCATTTCTCTGTGACTTCTTTTCAATTAATTTCATTCCAGAATGAAGAGTTAGTTATCTGAGCCGTGGTTTTTTCTCTTTCCTTTTTCTTTCTTCTGTTAAAAATAATAGAAGGTATAATAAAGAAGGTATAACAATCTAAAGATGAATTACTTTGGACTTGAACAATTTTCAAGCTATTAAAAATGCAGCTGTTTGGTTTATGCATACTTTTCCTCAGCGTTTACTTCCACTAAATACTCTAAATAGCTTACCCAGGACTTTCAGGTATTACTTTCATTGTTCATTTTCAGTATTTATCAATTTATTGGATCTTTTTGGTTGAAGAGTTGGTTAGTAAAATGACTCTCAAGCTCACTGTCCACCATAGTAACCAAATTTTAATCCCTTCTTTGGATATAGATATTTATGTAATCTAACTTCATGGCACTGAGGTATAGTGTATGTAGTGTATTTATGATTGAACAGAAAGTTTCAAACAGCAGCCTGTGAAATTGGATTTTAGATGTAATGTACCATAAGTGCTGTAAAGATTGCCTTTAATGCTATAAATCAGATTTTATTGGTTTCAGCTATCTCATTCTGGTTATTGTATTGCCCACAAAATCAGAGAAAATCAAAGAGCTGGAATATTTTTTATTTTAATATCCCATATTCTACAGTAATGGCACATGTACCCTTACAGCTTCCTTTTTTTGGTGGGTTGGACAATGTTGACAGGTGGCAGGCCCCAGCAACATATCAGTTGCAGGATCAGTGTAAACAACCAAACTTTCAGATTTGAAACCTTTTATATTTTCCTGTCTGGGAATATACAAAGTAGATGAATTGGCATATCTCTTTACTTTCTAAGAAGCTGGTTCTTATATTCTTCACGCAAGGCTGATACTTGTAGAAACTGGCAGGTCAGGTGCACTTTGCATCTTAGCAAAGTTGATGGAATTTTGTGATGAAAGGCTACCTACTGCAGATGACGGTGTGTCCATGCATGACCTAGTTCTGTCCTCAAATAATCTCTCTGTGTTTGATTTAGAAAAACTTCCCCCACTGCATATACACACACAACAAACACTTCAATATTTTTATTCAGTATGGTTTAGTCAAGAAAATCAACATATTTGACACTTAAAAAATGCATAGAAACACACGGACTAGTAGAGCCCAGGAAGGTATAATAATCTAAAGATGAATTACTTTGGACTAGAACAATTTTCATGCTATTAAGAATGCAGTTTTGTTTGGTTTATGCATACTTTTCCTCAGTGTTTACTTCCACTAGACACTAAATAGCCTACTCAAGTCTTGTAGGTATTACTTTCATTGTTCAAGATTGAGGCCGTAGGACCTAAAGAAGGCAAGAGGGGCCTGGCCTGTGGTGGCGCAGTGGATAAAGCGTCGACCTGGGAACACTGAGGTCGCCAGTTCAAAACCCTGCACTGGTCTGGTCAAGGCACATATGGGAGTTGATGCTTCCAGCTCCTCCCTCCTTTCTCTATTTCTCTCTCTCTCTCTCTCTCTCTCTCTGTCTCCTCTCTAAAATGAATAAAATAAAAAGAAATTAAAAAAAAACCGTTGGGGAAAAAAATATGAATAAATAAATAAATAATAATAAAAAAGAAGGCAAGAGGGAAAACAAGGGTTTCAGGAAACTCAAGAAATCAGAGGGCAACATCGTCATTATGCTTCCCTTTTTAATTTATTTTTGCTGCAGCATTATACCAGATATGTTCTTTGTAGTTCCCCTGCCTGAGAAAATAACCATAATTAGCAACGAGAGAAGGATCCAAAATGTTATGTTTTGTCTTGATTACAAAGAAATCTAATTTCCACAAATGCTTAAGTAATCTTGAACCTGGTGGAGATAAAAGCCACATAGAACGTTAATACTGCTAATATTATGTTAATCCTAGTTTAGCAATTATTTTTTTTTTCCAAAATAGGAAATCTTCTTGATGCCACCTTTACTGGCTGTGAAATAAGCTGGAAGAAGTAAGGGGATTATGCTGATCAGGGCTTGACATTTATAACTGTCAGTTTGCTGCCCAAAATACAGCCCAGGAGTTCAGCCCTAGATCTGGAAAGCATCTGGATCCCAGAGTGTGCTTTGGCACTTGTTTTAGGCCGCACTCAATTCTCTGGGAGCCCCATAGTCTGCCTACATTGAACAAGAACTGCTCTCATCTGGAAATGTACGTGCTTGCTGCAAAGGGAAGAGGAGGAGACTTTTTCTATAAGCACTTCTGCCACTAGTTCCATGTTCTTAATAGAGCATAAGGGAACCTTTTCTCAATCTCTTTAAGACCAGCCTTCTCCAAGAAATTATCATCCCTGAAAACTCCCCCTATTTAGTTTCAGACGAACCATTCTATTGTATCATTTACCTCTTTTTTAGTATTCTCTACATAACTCTTTATGAAAATGTTAAAAATATAATTCTATATTTAGGTTTATTTAGTTGAATTTACCTTTTCTCCTGTCCTAGTCCAATCAGCCTGAGATCACCAGAAACTAGCTTTTATTCAGCAAAATAAGGTTTGTTGCATCATTGCAATGAGGGAAACCATTCACCAAGGGAACTGGTGAGTCTCTCACCAAACAAATTAAAAAACAGAGGCTATTATAGGATTTGGGGGAGGAATGGAGTTTAGGTTAAATTTAAATAAAACATTGTGTGAATAGGCTTCAAGCAAAGCAGGGCTGTGTGCAAAGTGTTTAACATCAAGTCTGGACTGTGAAGTGGATCTGAGGTCTTATTTCTTTGACAGCTACAGTAGAGATAGATGTAGAATGTTGTGTCTAGAAAGTTCTGTACCTAGATTGAAAATTGAGGTTGCCTCTATGTCAAAATGACTTAGATTATCTATGCAAGAGTGGATGTTTTATTATTTCTGATATGATTTCTAAAAATAAAAAGTTGTGATAGTTAATAATTTTGTAGAACACAGCATCTCAGTGAGTAAAATAAATCATTAGTCACTCAAACCAAGGGTTGTTATGACACTTTACAGCTATAGTATGTACTTCAGAGAAATACTGTTGCCTGTTAGCTTCTAGCTGGCCTTATCTGAGTCTATTATTCTAGATGTTGAATGTTCAGGTACAATTTTTTTACCTTTTCAGTCTAACAAATTTTACTTTCTTTCTCCCCATATCATGTATTTGCTAATATCTCTGCTCAAGATCCTATTTTGCATATTAGACTTTCTATCTGAACTAATTGTCTTTCTTCTTGAAACATATTCTTTAGAGTCACAGTTAAGGACAGTCTGTATATGAGGAACACTTGCAGGTTTTACTTCTCTGAAAATGTCCTTATTTTGCCCTTGTTTTTAAAAGTTAGTTGTATGGGATATGAAATTCTAGGGTGGTGGTTGCTTTGTCTCTGTCTTCTGATGTTTATTCCTATGCTTAGAAGTCAGCCATCAGTATAATTGTTCCTTTATAAGTGATTTTCCCTTTTTCCTATGCTTCATTTCAATATCTCTTCTTTGTTTTCAGTATCATACTTACACATTTCAGCCAGTGACAGACTGCATATGTGACAGTGGTCTCATACAATTATAATGGACCTTACTTTCTTGTAAGAAATGAAAGAATATGTGGTTCAGGAGGAATGTCTTTTTTCTCTGATGGGATCAGTATCTGTGCGACTTGCTGGTAGATTCCCTTTCATCATAGCACCTCATTTTGAGTACACAGATTGCATACATCCCAGTAAGTCAACCACTGACCTGTTTCAGCATAGAGAAGCCTGTTTCCCCCAGTGTTACATATTCAGAGAGTGCTTTAGTCCACCCAGATCTAGTTTGTTTCAGCATAGAGAAGCCTGTTTCCCCCAGTTCTACATATTCAGAGAGTGCTTTAGTCCACCCAGATCTAGTCTCAGATTGCATTGCTGTTCATTCTTTGCTGAGGACCCAAAAGCCTGTATAAGGACATACAGCCACAGGAGCTACCTTAACAAATATTATGCACCACTATTACTTTAGAAAAAGCTTTCTGTGGTAGTGTGGAGCCAACCTGTTTCTATAGTTTGGAAATATTTTCAGTTTGCTATGATGTAAAATATAAATGACTTTTATTTGTTTCATCAGTTCAATGCCAGAGAAAGCCCTTTGTGCCAGATAAGGTCAATAGAACCAAAAACAAATTTTGAAAATCAAGATATTGCTTTCTCTATTCTATATCCTCTCCATATTAAGCACCCTCTTTTTTCTATGGATACCACAAAGTTCCTTAATTTGATCACTCTTCCAATACACAAGAGCCAAAAAAATCACATCACCATGAAAATCTTATGCTCTTTTATCTTTCCATCTTGATTCATTTTTTCTACTGATTATTTTTTCAGACTACCTTTACTCCCTCCTGTCAGTTACTATTATGGTGATCTTTGTCTCACCCCCTAGTGTTTCCTCAATATTTTTAATCAATCCATCCCACATCGTTGTTCATGGAGCAGCATCGATAGCTCCAGTATTCTATTTCTAACTCTGTTTTAAAGAAGCAAAGAGGGTATTTGGGCAGTGTTTATAAAGTCTACAGTACTGTACAGAATATCTTATGTCTTCACATTTACTCACCACTCATTCATTGACTCACCCAGAGCAACTTCTAGTCCTTTAAGCTCCACTCATGGTATGTGGCCTATACAAGTATACCATTCTTTATCTTTTATACTGCATTTTTCATATCTTTTCTATGTTTCAACATGTTTAGATATATAAACAACATTTGTATTAAGTTGCCTATAGTATCATGTACAGTAACATTTTATATTGGTTTGTAGCCTAGAACAATAGGTTATATCATATAGCTTACTTGCATAGTAGGCTATACCATTTAGGTTTGTATAAGTGCACTCTCTGATATTTGCACAACAATGAAATCACCTAACAGCACATCTCTCAGTATGTATCTTCATTGTTAAATGGTGCATAACTACATATACTTTTATTTGTGATATATGTAGTTGTGATTTTTTTTTATTTAGTCAGCTTTAAAATTATTGAGCTTTTGGTTATGAGTTTAGTTTCTTTCAAAAATTGTTAAAAATATTGATTATTTTTTCAATATTTTCTTCTTCCAACTTTATTCATTAATAGTCCCTCTGAAACTCCATTTAGAAATATGTGAAGATTTCTCAGCCTATTCTATTTATTACAACTTAAAAAAAATTAACATCTCTCTGGATTTATTACTTTAGATTTATCTTCAAGTTCATTAATTCTCTCCTTAGCTGTGATGAATTTGCTAATTCATCCTACTGAATTTTAAATATTATTTAAAAAATTACACTGGGAAACAATTCTTTTTCAATTTTTTGTTACATGAGGTTTTAGAACTTTTTCTATATATTTCTGCATAACTGATTCAAATCTGAAATCTCTTTTTTGGTGCATGCTCTAGTTTTTATGCAATTTTAATTTCTTTTTGTTACAGTTAATGAGATGTATTGGTTTTTAAATTGGAGTTAAAGGGCAACGACTCTTGAATTGAACATAACCACAAGGCAATTAATGTTTTACAAACATCACTTTGACATAATTGTAGCTGTTTTTAAATGTAAAAAAATATTATCTGATAAAAAGACCCTCTTATTTTGTTTTAAGATTGAATCATGGCTTCTTCGAGGAGGTGTAAATGTAAGAATAGTCCTGAAAGCTTCTGTTATATATGTGGCTGTTACAAACTTCAATGTCAAAGGCGCAATATTTTATCACTTGTGACACGTGCACATATTGCCTATTTTCAAGTTCCCCTTGGCGATCAAGACAAGAATTGGGCCTGACCAGGCGGTGGTGCAGTGGATAGAGCGTTGTACTGAGATGAAGAAGAACCAGGTTCGATATCTCGAGGTTGTCAGCTTCAGTGTGGGCTCATCTGGCTTGAGCAAAAAAAAGAGAAAGCTCACCAGCTTTGACCCAAGGTCGCTGGCTCAAGCAAGGGGTTACTTGGTCTGCTGAAGGCTTGCAATGAATGAACAACTAAGGTGTCACAACAAAAAACTGATGATTGATGCTTCTCATCTTTCTTTGTTCTTGTCTGTCTGTCCCTGTCTATTCCTCTCTCTGACTCTCTCTCTGTACCTGTAAAAAAAAAAAAAAAAAAGAAAAGAATTGGGCTTCTCATATTGTTTGTCATAATTGTGAGAAAATGCTTCTTCACTGGACAAAAGGAAAATGCAAAGGAATACCTTTTGGTATTCCCATGGCTTAGCGTGAACCTAAGGACCACAGCAGTGACTGTGGTCCTTACAAAGGGCAAGAAAAAACAGCCTATGATCGCATATCCTAATATTCCTTCAACAATACGACCTACCCCACACTCTGAGACACTCCCGGTTCCAGTTTTCAATGGTTTTATTTCTTCTAAAGACAAAGAAATTGAACATGGCGATCAAGTGTATTTTGATAAGATGCATGAGGTAATGGTTATAGAATCCGAAGGGTCTTCTTCTGATGCCAAGCAGTCATTAACCTCTCAGCAGTATAGCCAACCCAAATTGAATGACTTAGTAAGAGATTTGGGCTTATCAAAGGAAGCAGCTGAGTTATTAGCCTCCAGCCTTCAAGAAAAGAATGTACTTCAGCAGTCAGCTAAAGTATCCCATTTCAGGAAGCGTGAACAAATTTTTGTGGACTCTTTTTCCGAAGACAAACACTTTGTTTACTGTCATGATATCAGTAGTCTTCTCAGCCAGCTAGGTGTTACCACTTACAGTCCAACAGAACGGCAGCAGTTACTTGACTGCTCTAAAGAGAGTCTGAAATGTGTTCTATACAATGGTCATGTTTATGTAGCAGTTCTAATTGGTTAGTCAAGTCATCTGCGAAAAGATTATAATGACATAAAAATTGTCCTTGACTTTCTAAAGTATGAGGAGCATAACTGGATCATTAGTAAGGATCTTAAAATGGTAAATTTTCTGCTAGGACAACATAGAGATTTCATGAAGTATCCTTGCTTTCTGTGTTTGTGGGACAGCCGAGCTTGGAGAAACACTGAACACAGAAGGAGTGGCCAAAATGTGAATTCAGCTCTGGAAGTAGGGATGCAAAATATTGTGAATGAACCTGTAGTTAATTGAGACAGGATCATTTCCACCCTGCCTTCACATCAAACTTGGCTTAATGAAGCAGTTTTTTCAGGCTTTGAATAGAGAAACTCAATGCTTTTAACATATTCTTTCTGCTTTTTCTGCCTTGTCTTTCAAGAAGATAAAAACAGGTGTATTTGATGGACCTCAAATTTGAGCCCTCATATGTGATGAAGAATTTCCAGGAAGATGAATAAGGAGGAGAAAGCAGCATGGAAGTCTTTTGTGGCAGTTACAAAGAACTTCCTTGGCAACAAAAAAGCAGAAAACTATGAACTTCTGGTTCAAAGGATGTTGTTGTCTTTCCGCAACATTGGGTGTAACATGAGCGTTAAGATTCACTTTCTGAACAGTCATCTTGATAAGTTTCCCGAAAATCTTGGAGCTGTTAGCGATGAGTGGACTACTGCTGAATCATCAAACAAGATTGTTCTCAACATGTACACAAATTCAAGAGCTACCAACACAAATTTTTGCCTTAATAGAATTTAAATAAATTTTGCACAAATTTCATGATTAAAATAAGTGTTTTAATATGTTCTATTTTGAAATTGTAGACAAATTCTTATGCAATTGTATCTTTTAGTGTATTAGTGTATTTACTGCATTATATAAATTATTATATTTTTACAAAGATGATGCCCAAGAAGACATTCTGCTTTATTATGTTAAACTAAATGTTGAAAATTTTACAATAAGATGAAAACCTAAAATCTTGAATTGCAAAAATACTGTAGCTTACAGAGAAAAACTAATGTCAGATTTGAGATCAACACACTTGAATTAGGCAAGAACAAGTGTCTTGTGGATGCAACAAAAATGTTTTCCACTGTTATTTTCAAAATGAACTTGTGTTTTACAATATCATTTTATTTTTTTGTTTTTGAGTCTTAATACTTAGAGCATATTTTAATATTATTGTTTTATATTATGAATGTTACTATGTAGTCAATATCTGAGATCTCTGTAGTTGATTCTGCCATCTCTCATTCTTAGTATGCTATTTCTTTTGTGTCTTGTGTTTCTTTTCACTGTAGTTTCCTTGTTTTTCTTGGGATTATCTGTAAGAACTATTAGAGCTTCAGTTTAATGTTGAGTTCCTTTAGAGAGGATATACAAGATTATTTCCAATCTGGCTATACATTTTATTAATTTTTATACTTGCAGTTTTTCAATATATACAGAAAGCATAAATGTTAGTCATAAATCCCATTTCTGTAGGGATTGACTTGTAATTGCCAAATTTTCCATATACCTAGTATCAAATTATGACAAGCAAGTTTCTACTTTTGTTTTCTGTGGGTGAGGATTGTTTATTATTTACTCTTCACTTTGGAATCTCAGCTTTATCTAGAGTTCTCTTAAGCTCCTTCATCTCAGTAAACCCTGGCTCCTATCCATTACCTCTTATTCCATAATAAACCATCAAAATAGAGTCAGGGTCACAAGATTCAACCAATACGTCCAAGACAGCTGAGGCTTTGATGCTGATTTGCCTCTCTGGGGTCTGGATTTTCTTCATTTGGGGAATTCAATTCATCTGAGATTTTTTCTTTTTTTTTCTCATGAGTTCCAAGATGACTTTAAATGTTATATTTTAAAAAATATTTTATTGAATGGTTTTCGGAGTGTTCAAAGAGAAACAAAAATTTTAGCCTGCTATACTTTCAAAAATGGAAAGTTCTCTCTAAATGGGCTTTAAAAAGATAGATAGATAGATAGATGATAGATAGATAGATAGATAGATAGATAGATAGATAGATAGATGATAGATAAATAGTGCCTCTGAAAGAATACTATGAATTAAATTTATTTTATTGAATTTTACATTTTTTAGAATTGCAATTCACTGTTATAATTAAAAATCAATGGTTTTCAATACTCTTAAATGTAAAATTAAAGAAACATTCTAAATGTGAGAGTTCAAATGCTTATGTGAAAGAGTTGCTAATTTCCTATGAAGAAAGAAGGTTTTACAAAACTGGCTTGTAATCAAATGACCTGAAGAAGTAGTGGTAATATTTCAGGGAAGGCTCTTTAATTTCAAGTGCAGGCTCAGGCATATACAAAACAACTCATCTTTTCCCAAGCATTTCTCAAGATTTCAGAGTGGTTTTATTTCAGCATGAATTATGCATTTTTCTTCTTTTCCATGCCTTGCTATAATCTATCTAGTCTTTATTCTTTCCAAAAATATAAGTTTTAAGTTTTAGTAGCCCACAGTCATGTTTAGTTTAAGGGGCATAGTAATAATGTTTTCATTAAAATTTAGTGAGGTAAATAAGAAACTTCTTAAACAATGTTATTTGTTTAGAAAAAGACGTAGCTACTTATATCATTTTTTTTTCTTTGCACCAATCTTACTACCAGTAATTTTTGGGAAGATTCTGTTACTGTTAGGGACTGGTTCTCAGCCTCATTCTGTAACATCTTACTTATATACTTAAATTCCAGACATGCTGAAAATTTTCTAAAATGCAATTAACTTCAGTTAACTTTGGTTGTATGTCATATTTTTTAAACACTAACTCAAGGCTTTCTCCAGATAGCTCCAGATAATATTGAAAATTTCTTAAAAAGACAATTTTAGTTCAATTTCATGGAGATATCATATATTTCTTCAACATTTCCACCAATGGTAGATTTCAGAATCAGTTAATGGGGCTCATGAAAATCCTCTTGAAATAAAACCAAGGGACATGAATGCCAAAGCAGAGTAAGAAGGCAAACCCAGTGGAAATTATCTGGAAATACACATAAGTGGGAGCTCAGGTTGGTTCAGATAGGAATTAGTGGTCTGTTCTATGGGTTGGACCTAATGAAAAACTCTTTAAAATCAAAAATATCAATTGGGAGAGTGGCAAGATGGTGATGGAGTAGGTGGGCATTCTAACTTCCACCTCCCAGAACCAAAGTGGATTACAACTTAGTTTTAAGAACAATCATCCTGAAAAACCAACTTTGGACTCAACTAAAAGGATTCATAACCAAGGACCACTGAAGAAACCACACAGAGCCTGGTAGGAAGGACAGAGATGTGGAAAGGGCTGCCCCACTCCCAAGAGTGAATGGCAGCCCAGAGGGACTGTCATGGCAGGACGTGTTGCCTGGAGAGTTGGGGGTCCTCAACCCCAAGACTAGAGCCCCAGTGTAAAGCCCTAGAGCCTAGAAGACAGTATTTAGTTGAGAAAAGAGCCAGGGATACTGTTGGAGAGAAAGAGACAGAACTCTCAGACCCAGGTTCCATCTTAAAGGGACCACACAGAAAACCTCATTCATAGCCATTTACCCAGGGCTCCAAGAGTGGGGAGTGCTGAGAGGACTAGAGCTGCCCCAAAAGAGAGTAATCTCAGAGACACAGGGAGAAACACTTTGAGAGACAGCCACCCTAGCCCCTGGGCTGAGTCACTCTCCAAATTTAAAGTGACCATTTTTTCTGAAGGCAGCAACACCAGCAAAAGGAATAAATTACTCTGCCCACCAGAAGTTCTCCTGCTCTAATTAGAGCAAAGAGGCGCTTAGAAGCAGGGAGCATGTGAGGGACACAGGTAGTGATTGCTCAGGTCTGAGCTACACCATCCCCTCATGCTACTGAACACTTGCTGGAGGGCGGGCAGGCCAGTGGTGGCGGTGGACATGGCAGCAGGGGCCGGGCAGTCTGAGTGTGTTTCCACAAGCCCGCCCATGGTAGTGGAGGCCAGGGAAGCCATGGCTGTTTCCTGAGCATGTGCAAGCAAATCTGCCTGTGGCGGTAGAAACCAGGGCAGCTTCAGTGAAACCCCAAACATGCATCACATACAAGCCCACCCATGGCAACTGCAGCGGCAGACAACGCCAGCAAAGCCTGAGCCCGAATGCCTGAAGCGGTGTCAGCAGTGGTGGCGGGCTGGTGGACAGACCACATATCGGGAACACAGAGGCCACACCCACTGGACTCCTGTGGCCACACCCTTCTGAGAGCTGAAAAAGAAGAAAAAAAATAAGGTCTGGATAGAATGACACCTGAGGCTAAAGGGCAAGCCACAACCAATACCATACCTAATCTCTGAATTACAGTACTGAGCCTAACAAGCCAGCAATAAGAGGTGGCAGAAAGTGGATCTTAGGAGAACTTGAACTTTTAAACCAACTTCCCTCAGGCCTAGAGTAGATAAAAGCTAGCCTAGGAGGGCAGCTGATAACAGCTCCTGGGACCAGCAGACACAGCAACAAGATCTGAGTCACCTGTACCTCCAAAAAGATTGATAAGGGCCAGTCATAGACAGTGACCCCCACTGATCAGTGCCAGGATCTGGCCAGGGAGGTCCAGAGTTGGCACATCCAGCAGCCAGATATGGAGAACATCAGTTCTGGACCTAACAACCCTTGTTAGAGTGATATCTTAAGGAAGGGCTCCACACACATGACCCAGCTAAGATATAGAAAATGCTGACACAAATAGCAAAAAGAAAAAAACAAATTAAAAAAAGTGAAAGCAGATAAGTAGTCCACAGCGATTACAAAAAACAGCTGATGCCAACCCAAGAAGATCTAGAAACAATGCAACTGGAAATTGGAGGCAGACAATACTAACCCTAGACTCAGCTAGCTATGCAAACAACACACCCAAAGGAGAACTCTATATACAGACAAAATGGGAAGACAAAGAAATGCAATCCAAGTGAATCAACAAGATAAATTCCCAGAAAAAGAAGTGAATGAAAATGGAAATAACCAAATTACTAAATGCAGAGTTTAAAATAATGATTGTTAGGATGCTCAAAATCTTAGAGCAACAATGGATGGACATAATGAGCACCTAAATAAAGAGATAGCAAGCATCAAAAAGGACATTGAAATCATAAAAAAGAACCAGTCAGAAATGACAAATACAATATCAGAAATGAAGACTAAACTAGAAGGAATTAAAGTAGGCTGAATGAAGCAGAGGATCAAATCAGCAATTTAGAGGACAAGATAAATGAAAGCATGGAAGTGGAGCAAGAAAAAAAAAAAGAGGCTCAAAAAGTCTGAGGAAACTCTAAGAGAGCTCTGTGACAACATGAAGAGAAACAACATTCGTATTATAGGGGTTCCTGAAGGAGAAGAGAAAGAACCAGGTTGAAGAATCATAGCTGAAAACTTCCCTGAATTGATGAAGAAAAATGTCACACAAGTTCAAGAAGCTTAGAAAGTTCCATTAGAGAGGAACCCAAAGATGCCTACATCAAGACACATCATAATTAAAATCCCAAAATTGAGGGATGAAGAATGAATACTAAAAGCTGCAAGAGAAAAGCACTCAATTAACTACAGAGTAGCCCCCATAAGTATGACATCCAACTTCTCAATAGAAACACTAGAGGCTAGAAGGGAATGACAAAAAAATATTCAAAGTAATGAAAAACAAGAGCCTAGAACCAAGACTTCTTTATCCAGCAAGGCTATCACTTAAAATTGAAGGAGAAATAAAAAACTTCCCAGACAAAAAGAAAAAGCAAAACCTCAAGGAATTTATTACAACCAAACCAATGCTGCAAGAAATGTTAAGGGGCCTGTTGTAAACAGAACAAAGGGGGGAAAAAGGAGAATGTAGATTTAAAGAAAAAAATGGAAATAAAGAACTGTATATCAATAATAACCTTAAATGTAAATGGATTAAATGCTCCAATCAAAAGACATAAGGTAGTTGCACAGATAAGAAAACAGAACCCATGCATATGCTGTCTACAAGAGACCCAACTCAAAAGAGAAGAGGCACACAGACTGAAAGTGAAGGGTTGGAAAAAAATATTTCATGCAAATGAAAATTAAAAAATAGCTGGGGTAGCAACACTTGTATCTGACAAAATAGACTCTAAAACAAAGGTTATAGTAAAGGATAAAGAAGGTCACTACATAATAATAAAGAGAGCAATCCAACAGAAAGATATAACCATTATACATATCTATGCACCTAATATAGGAGCACCTATATTTATAAAGCAAATATTGATGGACATAAAGAGCAAGATCAAGAGCAATACTATAATAGTAGGGATTTAAATACCCCACGAACATCAATGGATAGATCCTCAGGAAATAAAATTAACAAAGAAACAGCAGCCTTAAATGAAACACTAGATCAACTGGATTTAATGGATATCTTCAGAACCTTTCACCCTAATGCAGCAGAATATACATTCTTTTCAAGTGCTCATGGTACATTCTCTAGGATAGACCACATGCTAGGGCAGAAAATGAGTCTCAATAAATTTAAGATTGAAATCATATCAAGCATCTTCTCTGATTACAATGCCATGAAACTAGAAATTAACCACAAAAGAAAAATTGAAAAACATTCAAACACTTGGAGGCTAAACAGCGTGTTATTACATAATGAATGGGTAACAATGAGATCAAAAGAAAAAAAAACTTGAAAGAAATTAAAATAAACATACAACAACTCAAAATGTATGGGAACAGCAAAATCAGTACTGAGAGGGAAGTTCATAGAATTACAGGCATACCTTAAGAAGCAAGAAACAGCCCAAATAAACAACCTTACATCTAAAAGAACTGGGAAAAAAAGCCCAGAGAAAGTAGAAGGGAGGAAAAATAATGATCAGAGTGAAATAAATGACATAGAGACTAAAAAAAAAAATACAGAAGATCAATGAAACCAAGAGCTGATTCTTTGAAAAGGTAAACAAGATTGATGAACCTTTAACCAGACTCACCAAAAAAAAAAAAAAAAAAAGAGGACTCACATAAATAAAATTAGAAATGAGAGTGGAGAAGTAACAACTGACACAGCAGAAATACAAAGGATTGTAAGAAAATACTATGAAGAACTGTATGCCAAATAATTAGACTACCTAGGTAAAATGGACAAATTCCTTAAAACATATAATCTTTCAAAAATCAATCTGGAAGAATCAGAAAACTTAAATAGACTAATTACATCAAAAGAGATTAAAATAGTTATCAAAAAACTTCCAACAAATAAAAGTCCTGGGCCTGATGGCTTTACAGCTGAATTTTATCAAATAATCAAAGAAGAACTAACTCTTATTCTTCTCAAGCTACTTCAAAAAATTCAAGAAAAAGGAAGACTTCCAAGCTCCTTTTATGAGGTGAGCATAATCCTCATTCCAAAATCAGATAAAGACACTACAAAGAGTGATAACTATAGGCCAATATACCTGATGAACTTAGATGCTATAATTCTCAACAAAATATTAGCAAACCAGATCCAGCAATACATGAAAAATATCATACATCATGATCAAGTGCAATTTATTCTGGGGAGGCAAGGCTGGTACAATATTCGCAAATCAATCAATGTGATTCATCACATAAACAAAAGGAAAGAGAAAAACCACATGATGATATCAATAGATGGAGAAAAATCATTTGATAATATCCAGCACTGATTTACAATAAAAACTCTCAGCAAAGTGGGAACACAGGGAACATACCTCAACATGATAAAGGCCATCTATGACAAACCCACGGCCAACATCATAATCAATGAGCTAAAATTAAAACGCAATCCCTTTAAGATTAGAAACAAGGCTGGGGTACCCCTTTTCACCACTCTTATTCAACATAGTTCTGGAAGTCCTAGCCACAGCTATCAGACAAGAAAAAGAAATAAAAGGCATCCAAATTGGAAAAGAAGAAGTAAAACTATCATTATTTGCTGATGACATGATGCTGTACTTAAAAAGACCCTAAACTATCAGTCAAAAAACTACTGGATCTGATAAATGAATTCAGCAAGGTGGCAGAATATAAAATTAATATTCAGAAATCAGTGGTATTTTTATACATCTACAATGAACTGTCTGAAAGAGAAATTAAGAAAACAATCCCCTTCACTATTGCAAGAATAAAAAAAATAAAGTACCTAGGAGTAAATTTAACCAAGGAAGTTAAAAACTTGTACTCGGAAAATTATAAAACATAGATAAAAGAATTCAAGGAAGATACAAACAATTGAAAGCATATACTGTGTTCATGGATAGGAAGAATAAACATTATTAAAATGTCTATATTACCCAAAGCAATCTATAAATTCAATGCAATTCCTATTAAAATACCAATGGTATACAGCTAGTGCTTGACTTACAATCACGATTGGTTCCAACAGACCGGTCGTAACACGATTTGGTCGTAAGTTGAGTAGGCTATAAGTACAGTACTGTGAAATGATGTTATAAAAATCTTTAAGTCATATTTTATCATAATTTTCTTTCATTATTGTTATATATCATAATTTTCTTTGTTCATTTTATGCCATTTGTATCATCTCTACACCATTTTGTTTCTTATTTTTACATTCGTCAAGTTTAAGTAAAACACTGCATTACCAGTACAACTGGTTTAATATTTGCAAAACATACAAAATTACAAAATACAAGTGCATACAAAAATTGCTCCAGACGTAGAGCAGTCGTGGTTAGCGATTGTGGTCATAAAGTCGAATGGTTGTAAGTTGCATAGGTCATAAGTTGATCAATACCTGTACTTCCAAGATATAGAACAAATATTTTAAGAATTTATATCGAACCAAAAAACCCACAAATAGCCTCAGTAATCTTAAAAAAAAGAATAAAATGGGTAGTATCACACTTCCTGATATCAAATTATACAACAAGGCCATTGTACTCAAAGCAGCTTGGTACTGGCATAAGAACAGGCATACTGATCAATGGAACAGAACAGAGAACCCAGAAATTAACCCACACCTATATGGACAATAGATATTTGACAAAGGAGGTAAAAACATACAATGGAATAAACAGTCTCTTTAACAAATGGTGTTGGAAAAATTGGACGGGTACTCCCAAGAAAATTAAACTAGACCACCAACTTGCACCATACACAAAAGATGAACTCAAAATGGATAAAAGGTTTAAATGTAAGTTGTGAAACCATAATCACCTTGGAAGAAAATATAAACAGTAAGTTCTCTGACATGTCCTGTAGCAATATATTTTCTGATTTATTTCCACGGGCAAGTGAAATAAAGGACAGGATGAATGAATGGGACTATATCAAGCTAAAAAGTTTTTGCACAGCTAAAGACAATATGAACAAAATAAAAAGACAAACCACACAATGGGAAAAAATATTTGACAATAAGTCTGATAAGCGGTTAATAACCAAAATCTATAAATATCTTGTAAAACTCAACACCAGGAGATTAAATAACCCAATCAAAAAATGAGCAAAAGAAATGAATAGACACTTCTCCAAAGAGGACATACAGATGGCCAATAGGTATATGAAAAAATTTTCAACATCACTAATCATTAGAGAAATGCAAATTAAAACCACAATGAGATACCACCTCACACCTTTCAGAATGGCGCTCATTAACAAAACAACACATAATAAGTGCTGGCGAGGATGTGGAGAAAAGGGAACCCTTCTGCACTGCTGGTGGGAATGCAGACTGGTGCAGCCACTGTGGAAAACAGTATGGAGATTCCTCAAAAAATTAAAAATGGAAATGCCTTTTGACCCAGCTATCCCACTTTTAGGAATATATCCTAAGAATACCAAATCAATGATTCAAAAGAAGAAATGCATCCCCATGATTACTGCAGCATTGTTTTCAATAGCCAAGATCTGAAACAGCCCAAGTGTCCGTCAGTGAACAAGTGGATTAAAAAGCCATGGTACATATACACAATGGAATACTATGTGACCATTTAAAAGAAGGATATCTTACCTTTTGCAACAACATGGATGAACCTAGAGACTATTATGCTAAGTGAAATAAACCAGGCAGAGAAAGAAAAATATCATATGACCTCACTCATTTGAGAAATTTAATGAACAATGTGAACTGAGGAACGGAATAGAGGTAGAGGTGGGATCAAAGGGACCAGAGGGAAAGCAGTCAGAGGAAAAAGGGAGGAGAGGATAAGATCAGAGAAGGGAAAGAGATTAGTGAAATTATATATATATATATATATATATATATATATATATATATATATATATACACACACACACACACACACACACACACATAACACAGGGTTATAGAGAGCAGGACAGCAAATTCTGAAGGGAAGGAGGGAGGGCGTTAGGGGGAGGGGTCAAAAGGGTATCAGGGAAAACACAGGGGTAGGGGGGAGGTATATTCAGTAGGACACTTGAATCCATGTAAGCACAATAAATTAAAATCAATAAAAAACTAATAAAAAAAAAAGAATATCAATTGTTGAGCAGTTGTTCCAGAGGCAGTCCTGGAATATCAGCTAATATAACTTTATTTCTGAGCAACAAAAATTATTGGCTTTCTGAAATATAATCTTTTAAAATATCTTTGCAAAACACTTCCAAAACACCAATCTTTGGAAATATGGGGAATTTAGGCAATTGTTAAGGGCTTACATGTTTGATATCAGTAAAGGGAGATGGGCTCTCTGGTTTTGCCATTTAGTCCCTGCCTGGTGAGCTCTGAGAAGAGTATATAGCATAAACAGGATCCCTGCCCCTGGCAGTTTCCATACTGAAAGCAAATCCGTTTTTCAGCAGCAATGCCATTTCTTTTTATCTTTAGTGTTGGTGATGGGACTCTGATACATCAGGCTGTACACTAACTACACTGAGGATTAAGAAAAACATTGCCTTTGTCCATATGGTGCATCATTTGAATACACCAGACAAGACTTTCGTAGCTGTAGAAATTTGGGAATATGTGAATGAGATGTGCATGTTTACAGTGAAATCAGCCAGGTCATTTGTTTGTGTTTCTCCCCTCACTGTGATGCAAACCACACTTATAATCAGAACCTCTTCTAATTCTTTTCTGATTCTTTCATCTAGATTTCCTATCACATTTTTAACAGTAGAAACTGCAAAATTGGTGATGTGCCTCTTCCCTGCCATGAGTCAAAATATGGAGGAGTGGATGTAGGTACCATTCTGTGGATTAGTCAGCATGGGTGTACACACTGGCAGGGAACAGTGTTTCTCAGACTACCAGAGAAAAAGGCAGGAATACAAAGTGCAGGCATGTATACCAACATGACAGGAAGTGGAGAAATGAAGAACAACTGCAGAAAGCAAAGTAAATCTCAGTTTGGTTCGAGAACAAACAGCATATATTCTCATTTGCTTAAGCATGAAACTTGAAGTCTCAAAGGATTGAATTAGTGACTGAGTTCTTTGTTGAGCATTACTGAGTGAAAGTAGTATGATCCAACGGCATTAGACACTGAAGACTCTAAAAAAACTTCATAGAGGAAACATTGAAGTTTAGTCATCTATTTCTGTAATTCAAGAATGAGAAAATGGAGGCCAAGGACATTTTAGTGGATGTAGCTCAACGCCCTGAGCTAGGCAATCAGAGCTGGTAATAAATCTCTGCCCTCTTGGTATCTGTTTCTTCATGTTTCCAAACCTACCTAGTCTGCTGTCTTGTGACCCCAAATATACATGTGAATGTGGAAATCGATCCTGTTTGTGACCACTAATGAAGGGAGCCTATCCCTGGCATCTGCATTTCCACATTAGCACTTGCCTCATCTGTCATTGCTAATATGTGTGGCAAGGTGGATGGAGATGAAAGGCCAGTAAGAAAAGGTTTAAGAGAGAATGACTAGTTTGCTGTCACCAAAGCTAAATAATGGCTTATAGGACTAAAGATTTGGGCTTTTTGAAATTCAACCTTCACCCAACAAATGATACCCCCCTCTTTACATCCTAAGGTAACAGAGTCTCTGAGGTCTTATTCATTCACATATTTGTTAAATAGAAAAAGGTCTTCAAAAACTTCCTCTTTGCCAAAGCTATTAGATATTACTTGATATTAACTTTACCACAATGTGACATTGATGTTTTTTACCTTTTCTATGAAAATCTTTACAGCTGAGCCTCCAGGACCCCTACTCTTTTTGTTTCACATGTAGGTCTCTGAAATATTTTCTCAACACCTTCAGTCACACCCTAAATCGTGCTCCCCCCACCAAAAGATTACCACCTGTTCCTTCTCTTTTCACAAGTTCTTCATGGGGAATCTTATCTTCTCTTAAGGATTATTTCTACTCCAATAAATTTAGAAATCACATAATTAATCTGAAAATTTGACTTCAAAGGTCATGTCTCAAGGCCCAATGGGTACCTCAAGATACTCAGTTCCTGCCTCTAACCCAGCACAATGATCTTCCTATTCTGCCTTGTCAATGTTTCTTGCATAATTTTACTCTCAACACTAATAACACTGCCCTAACATATGCTCCTGTAGTGTTTTCACTAAGATGATTAAAAATGCTTTCCAGTTGGGCTCCTGTTTTCAGTCTTGCCCAAATAAAATCCATGCCTTCATTAAATTGCCAATTTAAACTGTTTAAAACGTGGATATAAGCCTGTTTCTCTTAGGACTGAAATATTTCAAAGTCGACCTTTCTGAAAAATGATAAAGTTTTAAAAATCCTTGGTTACCTGAACAGTGCCCACCTCAACAATCTTATTGACTTGCTATTCCTAGCTGGGCTCTTGAAATTTGCAGGACTAACCACTCGTAAGTTTTTACCCACCCATGCTGTTTTATGCCCTCTGGTTCATGCTTCTGCCCAGCCTAGAACCCCTCCCCTCCTTGTTAATTCTTGACTCTATTCCTGTTTATTTTCAGGACCTAGCTCTGGCATAGACTACCATCAGTCTTCTTGATTATACCAGCAGGATTACACACCCATCAGCAGTGTTCCTTTTCGCACTTTGGTCATAGTCTACATATCCTCAGCTCACATTGTGCATAAGAGTTATGCTTATGCATCCGTGTCCCAAGTCGATTCTGAGTTCCTCAAGGGGATAAGTATGCAACCCCATACTATTCCTGGGAGGAGGTGAGGTGCCTAACACAGAATAGGTAGACAACGAGTGTTTCTTGACCTGATTGGCAAACCCTTTGCTGTAGGCCAGAAATACAGACATAAACACTATATCGGCCTTATTTCAGAGAACTCTCATTGGACAGTAGGAGATCAATGTACGTAGTAATTCCTGTTCCCACCCAGTGTGATATGAGGTGCACAGGGGATGGGGAAGACACCAACTCAGCCTGAGGGAGGAGAGCAGAGGGAAGCGTCGGGAAATACACTTCAAATGATGTGGCCCTTCCGCTCTTTTCTTCGCTTACCCTTTTCTGGACTTTTCCTTGTTCAATTCAGGAAACATAATTCCTTAAAACCATGAGTAGAGAGGCATAGGCCTACCTCATCCACAAGTTGAAAAATCCAAAGCTTTCCCTGGGGACCGTTTCTTTCATCTGGATTCCACACATGTTGGAGCCAAGATGAAAGTACACTTGTGCTTGCCAGGGACTTGCAAAATGAACTTCTGACTGGCAAAACACAAAAAGCTTTAAAAAGGGAGAAAATGGTACAGCTAGCACTGCCATCTGATAATAGCAAACAGGCTCACGTTTGTGCAGAAATTGGTAGAACAGCATTTACTGCAAGTAACGACATTTACTGTAAGTGTGGCCAATAAGAGGGCTAAATGGCTCTATTGCCAGATGCCATTTTTAGAAACATATTCCACACCTACTGACTTTGGATGAAGTTGCTTATCCTGAGCTGAGGGGGGAATTTGGATCCATTTGTGTGATTTGGCCATGGCTGCAAGAGAAAACATGCCACCAGAGGTAGGGTCTGGGCTCGTCAGCTGGATTTCTCATTTTACCTCTCAGGCCCCCTCGTGCCCAGAGTACAACGTGAGCCATCTTATTTACTTTCTATGCTTTGCATTGCCAGAGCCCAGCCCTAAAGGGGAGCCCAGCATATTTTTTGCAAGAGTTCCTATTGCTAGAAACTCAGAATAGAGTTGACACAAATCTAATGAAATGAAAGAGCTCTCTTACCCTCCCCTGAATTTCAGAAAGCATTGGCATTTGGAAAATTGTGTTCTAAATGAGTTGACAAGGTCAAGAGTTCAGTAGAAGCTAGCTATAAATTTATATACATTTGAGGAATTTTGCTCTTCTCCTTCTTGACTGTTTGAAGATAAATTGTAGGTGGCTCTAGAGAGTTTAGTTTAAATATGCATGTACACTTGAGGATTCTCTTAAGAAAAAGAAGAATAAAAAAGCAGGAGGAGGAGAGAGAGCTTTAGAAGCATGTTGGTTATAGACAAGACAATAAAATAAGAAATAATAAAAAGAATAAAAAAGGTTTTCTTAGTTGCTACCTAAAATTTAGAAGAAGAAAAACAATGTTGGCAAATTAAATGATTGTGGACTCAAAATTTGCTTGTGCTTCATGAATTCAGAGTTGATTATTACAACTACTATAGTTTGATGGAACTCTGTGTTAATTTGAATTTTTTTAACTGAAGAGTGACCCAGCTGAGACTGCCTTTATGCCACTGCGGTGGCACAATGGATAGAGCGTCGGACTGGGATGCAGAAGATCCAGATTCGAGACCCTGAGCTCGCAAGCTTGAGCGCAGGCCCATCTGGCTTGAGCAAAAGCTCACCAGTTTGGACCCAAGGTCGCTGGCTCCAGCAAGGGGTGGCTTGGTCTGCTGAAGGCCCGCGGTCAAGGCACATGTGAGAAAGCAATCAATGAACAACTATGGTGTCCAAACGGCAATGAAAAACTAATGATTGATACTTCTCACCTCTCTTCGTTCCTGTCTGTTTGTCCCTATCTATCCCTCTCTCTGACTCTCTCTGTCCCTGTAAAAAAATTTAAAAAAATTTAGTTTACCAAATTGGTATAATAAAGTATTTTGGAGGCCTTGGAGGAACATTTGTTAAGTATCTGATATTTTGTGCTTTATACTGTGGATACAGAAATATTTCTTGCTACAAGGATAATGGATTTGAGAAATTACAGTACACATTTGTGAAATAATTGAGATCACTTCTAAGGTCTTACACAAGTTATTTAATCTCTCTTTTCCTCAGTTTTCTCATCTGGAAATGGAGATAACTACCTGAAAAGCTTGTTCTGTTGATTAAGTTAGATGGCATTATATCTGGGATGTTGTGAGTAGTTTATACTATTAGTTTGTATTGATATTAAGGCAGGAGAACTGAGGTATTAAATCAAGTTCTTAATAGATGGTGATTAGGAGCAAGGCTTTAGAAGTTACATCGTCATTGATTCAAATATTTATTGAATACTCACCAGGTATTAGGCATTTGCTAGATAGTGCATATCCAAATGTGATCAATAACACAGAAATGTGAGGCCCCTGCCCTTATGCAGTAAATAGCATCTGGGAAGAAGCAAAATAAACAAGTAAACAAATAATGCATTCTCCCTTCTTCACCAAATGGTAGTGACTTCTCAAAGAGTCTATGCTTTTGTTCAAATCCTAGGATAAAAAAAACATCTTTGTTTAATTTCTATATGGTGTTTCTATGGTGACTGAGAAGCATGTCTTGTCATGGATAGACACAGACACTTTCTTCTGGTCTAGAAGCCATTTGAGGTAACTGGGGGAAACATTCTTATCTCCGGGATGATGGTTCTTTTCTTTTATGGAGGAAACACCTAGTTGTGTGGCATCAGTGAGGGAACATTTGTAGCTTGTTAATTCCATTGTATGGCACACTACCCTGATTTTACTAGTAATAAGATGATTCACAGTACTTGAGACTATCAGTGTTAACTCTGGAAGAGTCTCAGACAAACCAAATGAGGTGTTCATGCTACTTATCTTACCCACTTATTCATCTTCAGCCCCAAAAATATATACTTTTTTTATTGTGAAAACTTATATGATGAAAAAGAACAGATGCCATGAGAGTGAATTATAGTAAGGACCTTATATAAATTGGGTGGAAAGTATCTTCTTTATAGAATATTTGGTCCTATTAAAAATGTCTATAATAACATTTAGTTTATACCAAAAGGTACTTGAAATTTAGTCCTGTCCAAACATTCATGGAGACATTTGGTCCATAGTTAATATAAATCCCACTCTTCTGCAAGATTTGAACCCCAATCTATTTACCCAATTCCATGTGTCATTACTAGCTAGGCTACTGAGGCAAGAAGGGTTATTATTACCAATACAGCCACAACATATATATAGGACCAATAAATCATGATAGTATTTTTTATGTATTAATCCTATAAACCAAAAACTAAGAGAAATGTTATGGGCTATTTGAACCCTGAGACTTTTTCTAAGCATAGATATTTTGGACAGAACCAAATACTAAAGGGCCTTTTGATGCAAACAAAATATGCTCATAAATTGGTTACTGTTTGCATGATAAATATTTTTTTACTTTCAACCTATTTGTGTCTTTAAAAGTATATCTTTTGTAGACATATATAATTGGATAATATTTTTTTCTTCTATTCTGCCAATCTATTTTTCCAACTTGCAGTGTTTAATTAATGTATATTATATTAAATTACCAATAAGGTAGGATTTACACCTGCCATTTTGCTATTTATTTTCTATATGTCTTATGTCTAATAATTTTCTCATCACAGCCTTTTTTTGGTTTACATGGATATTTTCTAGAGTACTATTTTAATTTTCCTGTTAATTCTTCTATTATATTTTCTTTGAGTTATTATCTTAGTCATTGCCCAGGATGTTACAATTAACATCTTGATTTATTACAATCTTCTTTGGATTTATACCAATACAATTTCAGTAATATACAGATATTTGATCTTATATAGCTCAATTTGTTCCTCTCCCTTGTACTGTTATTGTCATAGAAATTTTATCTTTATCTACTTTGTGTCCAACAACATATATTTACACGTATTACTTTATGAACTTGTTATTTAAGTCAAAAAGAAAAAAAGGTTACAGAAATCATTTATACTGTCTTTTATATTTACCTATGTAGTTGCCTTTACGAGTGTTCTTTATGTCATTACATGGATTCAAATTAGCATCTACTTTTTATTTCAGTCTGAAGGGCTTCCTTTAGTATTCTTGTAGGGCAGAAAAACAAGCAAATAGTTTATCTTGGTTTTGATCTGTAAATATCTTAATTTCTACTTTATTTTTGAAGATAGCTTTACCAGAAGTAGAATTCTTGGTTGACAATCTTTTTCTTTCTGCACTTTGATTATGTCATCCCACTGCTTTCTAGCCTCCAGGTTTTCTAATGAGAAATCAGCTCATTTTTTCATTGATGAACTCTTGAGTATGCTAAGTAGCTTCTCCTTGAATACTTTCAAGATTTCCTTTGTCTTTGTCTTTTAACCATTTGATTATGATACTTCTTGCTGTGGAAATTTTTGAGTTTATCTTATTTAGGGTTTATTGAGCTTTTGGATATGTAGATTGATGATTTACTTTAAATTTGAAAGTTGTATCCATTAATTCCTCAGATATTACTTTACTCCCTTTCCTCCCCTTTTCTCCCTCTGAGACTACCATTATGTACATGTTGGTCTGCTTGATGCTCTTCAGCTGTGTTTATTATTTTTTATTTTTTCTTTCTGTTTTCTAGACTAGATAATCTCAATTGGTCTATTGTCAAGCTCACTTGTTTTTAATTCTGACTGTTCAAATCTGCAATTGTGTTCTTGTAGTGAAATTTTCCTTTTATTTATTGTACTTTTAATCTCCAGAATTTTTATTTGATTCCTTCTTTATAATATCTATCTTTTTATTGACAATCTCAAATTGGTGAAACATTATTCTCACCTTTTTCTTTGTTCTTTAAACATGCATGGTTTTATTTATTTATTTGATCATATTTAAAATAGCTTATTTAAAGTATTTGTCATAAATTCCAACATTTGGCCTTCCTGCAGGACAGTTTCTACTGTTTTCCCCACTCACACATACACTACTCCATGTGTGTATAGTCCATACCTTCTTGCTTCCTTGCCTGTTTTCTACTTGTGTTGAAAACTGAGTATTTCCATTGATATAATGTGTCGGCACTAGAAATCAGATACTCCCTCCTCATCAGGGTTTTCTTCAGTTGTTGTTTATTATTTTTAGTGACTTTTCTGAACATATTCTGCCTTCTTTTTTGCTTGTGGCCACTGAAATCTCTTTTCTGTTATCTTAATGGTCAGCTAATGATTATACAAAGATTTCCTTAAATGCCTGGATCTAATTAGTTCTCCAGTCATTGCCAGGGGCTCTTTGTGTGTACCAGGAAAAGCTTCAATACTTAGCTAGGCTGCTTTATATTAACCTTTATTTTCTGTTTGCACAGAACCTCAAATTTAGCAAGAGGTTAGATTTTCTTAGTTCTTCCTAAATATGCACACAGTCCTGGCCAGATGCACCATTCTCCAAAATAACATGGGCTTCTAGATTTCCAGGAATATGCTGGAGATTTTCAAAGACTCCTAGGAATACTCACTACCCATGTTTACTTTTTAAACTTTTGTTTAGCCTTTTTTCTCAATTATTATCAACAGCTTCAGGTAGTTGCAATGTTAAACAATTGCCTCTGATTTTTTCTTTTCTAACAAACACTCTTTGGAATAAAGCATTTTCACACTAGGTAATCTTCTAGTCATGTCATATAAAGACAGCCTTGGAAGTGGGGTCTTTCAGAGAACTACTAAACAGGCCAAATAATGACCTATTCTCTAGGAATGAAGAGTTGTAAAAGCTCCAACTCCATTGTGCCCCTTCCCATGACTGCCAAATTGCTAGTTTTAATGTGATTGTGGCTGTTGGTTGTCAAGAGTACTGCAAATGTGGGGGGGGGGGGGGTGAGAATGGGGCAAGTTAATCCTTTTAAGAAATGGTCTATAAGTTGCTACTACCCTTCAGCTAATACCTAATATTCAGAGTTATAAAAGTAAATTTTTCATGACCTGTGGTGGTGCAATGGATAAAGCGTCGACCTGGAGCACTGAGGCCATGGGTTTGAAACACTGGGCTTGTCTGGTCAAGGCACATATGGGAGTTGATGCTTCCTGGTCCTCCTCCTTCTTTATCTCTCTGGTATCTAAAATAAATAAAGTGCTTTTTAAAAAGTCAATTTTGCCTGACCAGGCGGTGACGCAGTGGATAGAACTTCGAACTGGGATGCAGAAGACCCAGGTTCGACCCCGAGGTTGCCAGCTTGAGCGCCAGCCCATCTGGCTTGAGCAAGAGCTCGTCAGCTTGGACCCAAGGTCGCTGGCTCCAGCAAAGGGTTGCTTGGTCTGCTGAAGGTCTGCAGTCAAGGCACATGTGAGAAAGCAATCAATGAACAACTAAGGTGTCCAAACGGCAATGAAAAACTAATAATTGATGCTTCTCACCTCTTGGTTCCTGTCTGTCTGTCCCTATCTATCCCTCTCTCTCTCTCTTTCTGTCCCTGTAAAAAAGAAAGAACAGTCAATTTTGATAATTTTTGCCAGTGTTATTTTATTTTTATAAAGGAAGGATGTTTGGTTTTTTATCAGGATTTTCATGGGCACTACCTCTCACTATTGAGCAACTCAGTAAATGGTGTTTGTTTATCTTTGTCAGTTAGCTCAATAATCTTATGAAATAAACTTTATTATCATATTTCAAATGATAATGAAGCAAAAAGGAAGCAAAGTATTTGTGTCCTTCTCCTTCTTTTATTGTATTTTCTCCATTTCACCTGTCACTGAACTCTTCCTCAACATTCATTCTCGGGAAGAGAGTTAATATCAATCAGTTATATAGATTTCAGGCCACGTGTTTATTCTCACAGGAAAATAAGTATGAGTCAAAACATGTCTTTATTCTCTTAAAGTCATTTGAAGGATCTCTGAGAAAAGTAAAATTTTTGTTTTTAAAGCAAGAAAACCCTCAAGATCCCTGAAATAACATCATATGGGCAGGAAACTTCAGTCTTGTTAGTGGGGCTTGTTTAGAAGCTACCATTGCTATGGGCATGGAGATTTTCCAGGGCTTGTGTAAGATGATTTGGACACTGCCTTCAGGTGTAAAGTGCAGGGAGTAGAGGCAGCACAGGAAACTGATTGACATTCCTGGTGCGCTATAGTAAGGACTGACTTCCTAACATGTGGTCAGCATACTCAAAATTAGATGTGAAAATCAATAGGAGAAACCTATGGCTGCACCTTAAGATCAGAAATGTCATAGGAGTATCTTCTCAAAAAAACCAAAATTGTCCTTTTGAAACCTTTTGTTCACTTCTTGGTATAACAAGTAAACAAACCATGCTTCAGAAAAGAAATCTCTAGAAATAGTTTCTTCTATGAATCTTTCTGCAAAGAGATGACATACTTCCACAAAAGGCAATTATTTGAAGGATCATCTCCAAGAAAACTCTGTTTTAGTTGGAGGAAATATTTTATCTTACAATCTGGATTACTACTGCACCAGAAACACTCACTATTCAAATTCTAATATGTGTGCTTTGGCCACTAAATATAAACCATAAGAGGTTCAGAAACTTTAAACTTTTTTAAAAAGTATATTTTTAATAGGGTTTAGAGCATCATGAGAGGATTCATTCAAGCATGGGTTAACACTGTAGTGGCTCTTGCTGAGCTTAATGTTTTCACAGTGCTTGAAGGAGTAGCACTGCAAAAATGGAAAATTCATTACCGTCTCACGTACAAACGAAAGCAAGTTGTCATTGTTGCCTTTTTCATTTTTCCCTTTGTTTTGTTTTGGAGAGAGGGTAGCAAAAGCCTGTTGTTAAACTGTGTTTACTTTCAGCAACATAATCTATACAATTATATGACTTCAGAAATAGTTTTAAGAAAGAGAGGTTGAAGCCCAGGGAGTTTGAGTAACTGTCTAATCAAATTCATGAGTCAAAGATCCTGTACCTTAACCCCACCTCCATTATTTTTTTCAGTGTTTGTTCCATGTTACTGCTCTACCTCACATATTTCATTTAGGTGAAATATAACACTGATGTGAGAGAACTTGAATATACTTTATTATATGTACTTGGGATTTATACTATCTGAAAAAACTAGCACATTTCATAGAGAAATCACTTAGTATGGACACTCTATTGACAACAATACAATATGTATTAATCTACCTTCTTTTAGTTCATAAATAAATATATTTAGGATTTGTGGGTTATCTTGATTGTTGGTTTCAACCTTAACTCCAATTTAGGCAAAAGAATTTGGACCCCACTTACCAGTTTAAAAAGGGTGAAATGCCATGCATACTGCTAAGAGTAGTTCACGGTTTGTTGTACCTGCAAATAGTTTATAAACTATTTGGTTGTTTCTTTTCACCTCTAGTTCAGTTTGTACAATGGTTTACTTGGAACTAAGTGACCTTTCAAATTTCTTCAAAATCTATGATGCTTGACTGAATGCCATGACAAAAAGGATTTGTTACTAAGGCCCAAGAAGAAACTCAAGAAATTCAGAAAGATGATCTCATACAAAATTTAGGATTTTCAATGATGAAAGGAAGACACAGAAGGAGCAGTAATAAAAGCCTCAGTTTAGAAGGTTAAAAAGTAAGTAATGTAGTCATGTTATGTATTGTGATTATAAACTGCTGAACTGTCGTTTACTGTGACAAGAGTCTCCAATTTATTAGATGCATGTCATTGGAATTTGCCCTTCCTTTTCTTTTTTTTTCTTTTTTAATTTGGTGAGAGGAGGGGAGGCAGAGACACACTCCTGCATGCACTCTGACCGGAATCCTCCTGGCAAGCCCACTAGAGGGCGATGCTCTGCCCATCTGAGTGAGGCATTGCTCTGTTGCTCAGCAACCAAGCTCTTCTTAGTGCCTGAGGCAGAGGCCATGGAGCCATCCTCAGTGCCTGGGGCCAGTTTGCTCCAATCGAACCATGGCTGTAGGAGGGGAAGAGAGAGAAGGAAGAGGGAAAAGGGTGGAGAAGCAGGTGGGCGCTTCTCCTGTGTGCCTTGACTGAGAATCAAACCTGGGATATATACATACCAGACTGACACTCTACCACTGATCCAACCGGTCAGGGCCTTGCCCTTTCTTTTTATGTGTCTTTCCATGATGAATGCTATGCTAGTGCTGGGAAATGAAGAGCTCTTACCCTTTTCATACTTTGCTGAATGCTGGTGAACTTGCCAATTGATGCTTCTATAATTTCTGCCTCAAGGTCAACTGAGAGAACAGAGTCATCTAAATAAGGTCACTGACCATGCTGAAAGTTAATAGTTGTTTCTTAAAAAGAAAAGTCACAGAAAAAATTAGAACACCACAGATATAATTGCTATAAGATAGAAAATTGATTAGGAGAATATTTTTATTTAATAATGCAATTCATTTAAAATAAAATGTGATAAATAGTGCTTTGACAACTAAGGTTATTTGGTTTGCTCTCAGTAATTCAATTAGGAGAAATCTGAAAGTGATGAGTGTGTGGTAGGTGGGAGCTGTAAAAGCACTGAACTGTTAATAATTTGAGACTTTCTCATCCCTTTATGAGGATGAAAATGGATCAATTATGTGAACATACAGATCTCCATATTGTACTCATTTCATGTATGGGCCCTGAGGGAGATTGCACAAGGATCCCAAATCATGTGGCAATGCTTTGCTTTTTGGAAGGGTTTCCCTGTCTTCAACTTGAATTTTAATTCGGGCACAATGCAGTAACTGACTTTATTTTTTCTTTTTAAGTCATAATTTCAATGTCCTAAGAACGTAGAGCTCTTTTGATTCAGATATGCTACTAAGAACTAGGTGAAGAACTAGGGCAACTTGAGAAAACATTTAATATTATAGCAATGTTGAACTGCTGAGCTTTTCAAACCCAATGAGCATGTAGGTTAGGTAGTTAATGCATTTTCCACAAAGAATTCTTTTTTTTTTTCTCCACAAGGAGTTCTTACATTCAGGTAGGCTCCTCTTCACCATCCATTAGACGATGAGGGTATAATCTAAATTGAATTCAGCACAAAGCAAATCTGCTGACAGTATTTATGTTTTTCAAATGAAAAAATTATAATGCAGGGTTAAACATAACATAAATGTTTATGAGGATATTGAGATTGAACTGAAAAATCTAGAATGTGGTTAGCACACATGCTATACATCTCAAAACTAAATACAGCTTAAAAGTGTTATATAGTTGATTGTTATAGCATATGTCTACTTATACACAAAACAGTTTGTATTTAAATAATTAAGAATTAGCCATACACCTTGATTCTATTCTTTTTCAATAAAATTAGGTAGTGCACATACAAGCAACAAATTGTCTAGTACCACCTTTTCCTAGTACCGGCTTTTCTTGGTACTGATCAATGTAACATGCTTTTTCACCAAGTGCAATGCCTTGTCCAAAATGTCAGCTGACTTAAAAAAATTTTTGTGAGCATGATTAGGAAACTAAATTGACCATTTGAAAAGTCCAAATGAATTTTCCATTTGGATATCTTGGAGTGCATAGATATCCTGATGACATTTTATTGTAAGGAAATCTGAAAGTAGGTTAAATTATTTTTGAGCAAGTTCAAACTGAAATCCTTATAGAGATATGGTGAACACCTGTGTCAATTCTCTGAACAGCTAGGAGCAAAATTCTTGTCTGAATCTGATATACTTTCACTTACCTGGAAAAAAGTAGAAAAAAAGGAAAGAGCATGTACTTTTCAACAGTAGCAAAATGATCCTAGTTCGTAAAATCATTCCGGAATTTAGCATCTTTTGTTTTCTTTACTTGGAAATCTGAGTTCCACCCACATATGAACATTCACCCACATCTTGTCTTTAGTTTTCTCCTGTTTACCACAATATATCCTCTGAAGACTTTATCCTTTCCTATGACTTAATTATCACCTCTCTTGAGATGATTCATCAAAATATATTTAACAAATTTTTGTCTGGGTCTTTAGTCCTTTATTTCCAGCTGCCATTAATTGCAATACCTTCAAGTTGGTAGCTCAAAATTGGCCACGATGAGAGTATTTACACCAGAACAATTGCTAAATGCTACAAATTATACTCCCTTTCCCTAGAGGAGGTTGTTAAATATTTACCAGCACACCAGTAGCAGTCACCTGAAATTTTAATAGTTATACCTCAAATACAACATGTACAAAATAGAACCATCTCCCACTGCACTCAGATTTTCTCTTATTCCTTTAGCTACAGCATCATTAACTGCACTCAATCCCTTAATAGTAAGGGCTTCTAGACCCAATCCTTGGCCCTCTTTTTTTCTCTACCACATCTATTCTAACTTTTTGATAATCTCATCCTGTCTCATTAACTTTACATACAGTTTATATGCTGAGTACACTCTAATTTATATTTCTATCTCAGACCTCTCTGCACTTTTATATTGAATTGCCTATTTATATCTCCACTTGAATATCTAATAGTCACCTTGAGATTGACATGATTTGAACTGCACTTCTAATTGTCTGCACAGATCTGCTCTACCCCCAGTCCTCTCTATCTCAGTTTATAGCAATTCCACCATTCTGGTGGTTCAGGGAAAAGAAACAAACAAACTTTTGATTGTTTTTTCTCTTTCACACTTCCTATCCAGTTTGTCCAGAGAAAATCCTGTTGGCCTCACCAGGAAATTAAATCTTGATTCTGCTGACTTCTCACCACCTCCATTGCCGTGTGCTGGCATGGTCATTGTCAGGTCTCACTTGGATTAGGGTAGAAGCCTTCTTATGGATCTCCCTGTTTCTATCCTTGCTCCTTTATTAATTTTCCTCAATGCAAGATTAAAGTAATCCCTAAAAATGTAATTCAGATCATGTTATTCCTTGACTCAAATGTCTCAGTGGCTCCTGTTTCACTCAGTAAGAGCCAAAGTTCTTACCATTCCTATAAGAGCCTATAAGGTTTGCTCCAGATTTACTGTGATCTCATTTCTTATTATACACCCCCCCGCCTCTTGATTACTCTGAAGTAGCGATCCTGGCTTTCTTGCTGTTTATTGAACTTGCTAGACATGTTCCTGATATTCCTTCAACCTAGAATGTTCTCCCCTTAGATACTCAATTGGCTAAGTCTCTCTGCCTCTTTTAGTATATGACCATACTCCTTCAGAGGTCTACTCTGACAGCCTCATTCAATGCTGCCCACTTTCTCCTCAATGCTGATTCTCTCATAACTTGCAAAAACATTTTGTATAGCACTTAACATTTTCAAGCATGCTATATCATTGATAGAGTTTCCATATTTATTGTTTATTATTTGTCTCTTCAACCTGAAATCCAAATACCAAGAGCAGGAATGTTGACTATTTTATTTCCTGATTTATATCAAGCATGAAGAACTATGACTGGCACATAATGGAAACTTTATAAATATCTATGAATGAATGATCTGCCTTAAAAGGTAATTCATTCTTGACTTTGATTTTTTTCCCACATCTAAATGGCACAAAAATCTTTCTTCTTCTAAGTTCTTTGGTGAGTTTACTTCTGAGGGGCTCAAGGAATATAGTACATGCTAAGCAAATGGCTCACCTTTAAGGTTTTCATCTAGAAACTGGGGCTGGGATAAGGGATATGTTATTTTGAAATAACCAGAAACAGGAAGAGTAAAGAGTGAGTATAATAAATGAATATCATGTCAGTGAAGTCAAATTTACTTTAAGTCGAATGGGCATGTAGAAACTTGCATGAAAACAGGCAATATAGTGTCAAAAGATGGAAATGAAAGAGTGGTGCAGAAGGGGAAGCAAAGTACGAAAACCCAAATAAGAGCCAAAATAACCCTGCATGTCTAAGGCATACACACATCTATACAGGGGGTCCTCTGGTTACAACTGTTTCTACGACAGTGATGTAACCCAAATTTTGGTGTAAATCGAAACACACCCTAGCATAAGTCACTAATCTATCCTAACACAGTTGTAAATCATAATATAGAACATAAAAACACAACTAAGCCACACAAAAAGAGGAAAAGGACATAAATATACTGTACTGTATACTATACTGTAGTAACAAAAAAAAGAGGACAAAATATGAGTGTAAAATAATTCCTTATCTTTACTCCTGTGGTTGGCTTGCACACTGGAAGGGGCACTGCAAGGTGGGAGAGAGTGACCTATTGGGAGGACAAAGCTGGAGAGGCAGGAGAATCTGCAGAAGGTGCTGGAGATACTGGGTTGGGTGAATCAGGTTGCCTAAGGAACCCATAGAAGATGATGGAGATGATTCTACCTGTACCACAGGTGTTTCATCTCAAGAAGCCACTGATGTAAAGGGTACAGGATCTGTTGAAGGCCTCTCTAGCTTCTTTAAGAATTGTTCCAGGCTAGTCTGGAAGGTTGATGACTTTTTCTCCTTTGAAACCTGCCTATAGCATTGCAAGGCATCCTTAACAGCTCCGTAGTCCTTTCTGAATCTGTCATTGCTTGGGTTCACAGCTTGAAATTTTGCCAACCCATCCTCTACCATAGAAAAATATGCCAAACCTGACCAGGTGGTGATGCAGTGGATAGAGGATCAGACTGAGACACGGAGGACCCAGGTTCAAAACCCCGAGGTCACCAGCTTGAGCAAGGGTTCATTCGGCTCAAGTGAGGGCTCACCAGTTTGAGCGTGAGGTGGCTGGCTTGAGTGTGGGGTCATAGACATGACCCCATGGTCACTGGCTTGAACCCAAGGTTTCTGGCTTGAAGCCCAAGGTTGCTGACTTGAGCCCAAGGTCACTGTCTTGAACAAGGGGTCACTCACTCCACTAGAGCACCCCGGTCAAGGCACATATGAGAAAGCAATCAATGAACAACTAAAGTACTGTAACAAAGAATTGATGCTTCTCATCTCTCTTCCTTCCTGCCTGTCTGTTCCTCTCTATATCTCTCTCTGTGTCTATGTCACAAAAAGAAAAAGAAAAACCTTCTGCCAAACCCTTGGTAGTAAATCTCTTGGGTTCTGGAGTTTCTATCTCTCCCTCTTCATCAGCTGCTTCTCCCACTGAATGAGGTCCACAAGAAACAGCTCCTTTCCATGTGATACCAGTAGCTCTGTGACATTCTCAGCCTCCACCTCCAAAATCGCTGTTTGCCCATGGCAACATCCTTCTCTGTTACAGCCTCCATTGACTCCTCAAAGCTATGGAAGTCATACACAAACTGGGGACACAATTTCTTCCACAGACTGTTTAAGTTTGTTTGCTTCACTTCATCCCAGGCAAAAACAATGTTTTGTACAGCATTGTAGATGTTATAAAACACCAAAAGTCTTTGAGTGTCAGGTTCTTGTTCTTCACCGTTGCATTAAGGGCCACAGCAAATGTCCTCTGGAGGTAGTACGCCTTGAAAGAGAAAATGACACTTTGGTCCATGGGCTGTAAAAGAGCAGTGACATTAGGTGGAAAGTAAACCACCTTGACATTAGCATTAAAGTCATTCAAGTGGATAGGATAACCAGGGGGCATTGTTCAGCACTAACAACACCTTAAAAAGCAGTCCTTTGCTAACACAGTAGTAGTCTTTCACTGCTGGCACAAAATGGCTCCTCAAAAATCTGAAGCATCGCCCATGCCTTCTTGTTAGATCTCCAGATACTAGGAAGTTGACCCTTCCAAATGCTCTTTAGTGCCCTTGGATTCTCTGCCTGGTACACCAACAGAGGCTTGAGTTTGAAGTCATCTGCAGCAACTCCCCAAGAAGCAAAATCAGTCTCTCCTTGCCAGCTTTATGGCCTAGTGCAGTCTTCACCTTCTTTACAACGTAGGTCCTGTTAGGCATATATATGCTTTCAAAGAAGGCCTATCTGGTCAACATTAAACACTTGTTCAGCACAGTAGCCCTTTTCTTTAAGTCAGCCAACCTCTTAGGGAATTTGCTTGCTGCTTTCTCATCCCTATTAGCATCTTCACCCTGCACCTTAAGGTTATGCAAGTTGGCACAAGCTTGGAAATGCATGAACTAACCCCTACTAGCTGCAAACTCTTCACTCCCTCCCCCCTTTTTACTTTTTATTGCCTCAAACAATCATTTAGCCTTCTTCTGAATCAACATTAGACTAACTGGTATATGCCACTGATATTCGTCTTCCAGCCACAAAATGAGCAATCTTTCCATCTCAGTAATTATGCCACTTCAGTGTTTAGTAATCAGAGTCAATTTCATAGGAGCTGATTCCTTTACATGCTCTAAGATACGGTCTTTACTCTTGATAATTGTTGCTACAGTAGAGCAGCTAAGGCCTAGCGCATGGCTGATGTTCCTTGCTGGTTCTCCTTTTCTTGATCTCTTTACAATGTCTAATTTCACTTCCATTGTGATGGCTTTCCTCTTCTTCAAAGCACTACCATCTGAAGACTCTGACTTTCATTTAGGAGCCATGATAAGTGCCAAAAAGTTACCAAACAAAGCAACATAAATGGAACACTTGCACTTTTAACAGTCTACAATGGCATAGGTAAGCATACTGGGGACACCAACTCCCTCACTCACATGCAGCATTACTGTGTATTCTTCTGCCATGTACAACCAATCTAGTTCTCTCCATGTAGTCTATAAGCACAATGCTAATGGTGTAAGCCAAAACATTCACCTCTCAATTTTTTAAACTTTTTATGGGAGTAAGCATTGTAAACTCAAAATGTCATATATTGAGACTGTTGTAACCCAAGGACACCATGTACCTATGCCTCTCTATCTCTATCTATCTCTATCTCTATCTATCTCTATCTATATTTATCTCTCTTTATCTCTACCTATCTCTATCATCTCTATCTCTCTATCTCTATCTCTATCTCTCTCTAATCTATATAAGCCTTAAAGCCCTGCCTTGTGGTAAAGTCTGGTAAAGCTATGTAATGATGATAGATCTGCCTATGTCAGTGGTTCTTAACCTTTTTTGAGGTACCGAACCCACCAGTTTCATATGCGCATTCACCGAACCCTTCTTTAGTGCTAAATAAAATATGATTTTTTTCCCAAATTCAAGACATAGGTATATGTTTTTTTACTGGTACACAAAATGAGCTGTGCATGAACATCACCTTGTTCAAAGAACAAAACCAAAAAAGTGCATGAACTCACAACAAATTACGGTATTACTTTATTCTGGCCTCCGCGGCAGAGGGCTTCTCTGAACCCCTGAGACGGACTCATCAAATCCCTAGGGTTCAATAGAACCCAGGTTAAGAACCACTGGCCTATGTGATGTTTCCTCTATTTGTTTTATACATTAAATTTCTACTATTACCTAAATCCCTGTTAACTTCAGTCTGTGATATAAAAATAGCCTGTTCTTTCTGGTACCTCCTCTCTAATACATCCTTTCTCTCAGTCCCAGATTCATCTTCCAGATCTCAGTATTGATTCTGTCACTTCTTTTTGAAACCCTTTAGTGCCTCTCCATTGACTACTGGACTAAGTTCTGACTTTTTTTCCAGAATTTAGGGTTTTATGCCAGGCTATATTTTGAAACTTCTTTCTCCCTTACATCCATGTGGTCTATATTTATTTATTCATTCTACATATTTATTGAGATTTTAGTATGTTAGGAATGGGCAAACATTTTTAATATTCTAATTGTACCATACACCATTCCTTATATGATCTTATCTTTACTCCTTTCTTAATGACATTCTTTTTTCACACTCTGACTATAGGAATAATAATTGCCTTTCAATACTTAGTTAAAATTCCCTGTTCACATGATCATCCCTGACCATATCAGTAATCACTCAATCTTCTGATCTAGGTTCAGCATGCTATCCACATAATAGACAACCTTGTTCCTCTTGTTATACCTGGCTTGGCGCTCTTGGTGCCCACTCCTCCCCAGGTAAGTAGATCTACATGTCATTTTTCAACATGTTTTACTCTCACTGTCTCACTCCATGGCTCACACTTCTTTGTTGGTTTGCAGAACTCTTACTCCACTTTCAGCTGTTAAAATGAACTCAAGAACATCTCCTTCAAGAAATATTTCTTTGTCCCCTACCATCATTGGACTACATCATAATTATCCTTTCTATATTTAGTTCTTCTCAGCTTCTGGCTTTATCTGTATCACAAAATTTGCTTCAAAATTTTTAATTTGGCCCTGGCTGGTTGGCTCAGTGGTAAAGTGTTGGCCCAGTGTGTGAATGTTCTGGGTTTGATTCCCAGTGAGGGCACACAAGAGGAGCATCCATCTGCTTCTCTACCCTTCCCCCTCTCACTTCTCTCTTCCACTCCTGCAGCCATGGCTCAATTGGAGCAGGTTGGCCCTGGGTGCTAAGGAATGGCTCCATGGCCTCCAACTCAGGTGCTAAGAAAAGCTCAGTTGCTGAGCAATGGAGCTATGTCCAGATGGGCAGAGCATCACTCCCTAGATGTCTTGATGGGTGGATCCCAGTTGAGGTGCATGTAGTAGTCTGTCTCTGCCTCTCCTCTTCTCATTGATTAAAAAAAAAAGAAAAACAAAAAACTTTTAATTCAGTGAATTATTTATATGTCTTTTCTCTCATGTGGCTTGAGGCTCATTTGGATTATAGAAGCCATATTCTCCTTGGTTCTCTATCCCTATGGTATGTGGTCCAATTCTTTGCATTTATTATTGGCTCCATATGTTATTGTCATGACACATATCAGATATGTAGACACTTAGTAACTGGTATATAGTTTGAGAAATATACACACACACCCTCATATACAGTAGCAAACTCTACTATTATATATAATATAATCATATAGTATAGGCTATTTGTATATATAAATATATATATAAACATCTGTATATTACTAGTGTGTGTGTATGTATATATATATATATATGGCTTTATCTGTATCACAAAATTTGTGATACAGATATATACATATATATGTTTATATATACAAACTATCATCATTTTGTATATATACATATAGATGTTTATATATATTTATATACTATCACTATATATATAATTTTGTATGCAGTTCCTGGGCATAATAGAAGCTTAATACTAATATATTGAGAAAGCTATCTAGTTAACTAATAGGAAGTATAGGCAGTACAGTGGTTTAGAAGAAATTTTTTATACGTTTCTTTGATATAAGGATTGAATTCAACCAAACAGGTGCTTGACATTCTGTGATGTAAACTATGTCTCCAGTCTTTGAGGACTTTTGTAGGGGCATGGGTTCTGAAAATATTGCTGCAGTCACTGATATGACTCATAATTCTAAAACTATATATTTTAAAAGGCCTTATTGGGCTATCTTCGACATCATATTTCATTGCTCTTAAAAAATGCCTTTAAAACAAGCATCTTTGATAGTGGTAGTGAGGAGGATTTTCTATACTATCACAAAATTCCAGTTCTACCATAATAGTCATCAGTTGATGACCAAACTGTGGTAATTGACTGCTTTCTCTGCAAGAAAACAGATAACTTATTTAAAATTGTCAAATTTTAAATGTTTGCCAAAATCTTCTCTGCGGTAAGTGTAAAGGCAGAGAAACTTTGTTATTCATTCTGGTCTTGAACCAAGAAGATTAGAAAACTCAATTGTCTGTTTACGGTGTGGGTTTCATTTGTAACTTCTACTCCCTCCCAAAAAAACAGGGACAAAATAGTAAGCAATATATAAAATCTTTTTAAATTTTTGTTTTTAAAATCACCACTAGCAAAAACAAATATTCTAATTGAGAGAAACAAACAAAAAAATAGAGAACCAGGCTCTCTTTTGGCTTATTTTTAATTATCAATGTAAGCATCCCATCTTTATCTTTTTTCACACATGCTAGATGTGCCTATTCCTAAAGCCATCCTTATTAGAAAAATGCCTGGAGTTAACATGTCTGAAGTGATTATTTAATTTGACAAGGGCAGTACCAATTTTTTGCCCCAAGAGCTTACACTATGAAATGTTAAAGAAGGGACTTCTTGGCTGTGTTGGCTGGCTCACTAGCAATTTCCGTAATTTTTAAGGTATTTATAAGTGGGGGTAAAGATCACCTGAGCCCTTAGGACATAGTTAAATTTATATTTTCTCTCTGCCAATATCTGTTAGTGGAGAGCAGAATGAGCATCTTAGTTTCTTACTTTATACTGTTCAGTTCGAGTGAATTTCTCAGTCTAACACACTCATGATGACAGGGACTGGAGAAACTGTGAACCCTTGACAGTGGTGAGTCATTAACTTTCCTTAAGGAGGCTAAATCAGGAGACATTTTAGATGTGTTAGAAAGTGTGCTTCAAAGTCTAGTGCGATGGAGAACAATACCAAAGTGTGTGTAATGCACAAGATAATTGCTTAACTCCAGGAAGGTGAATGCAATAGAAAACATTGTCATTATTTTAAATTCATACTCAAAACTTGCGAATGGGTTGTCAAAGGGAATACTGCTGATTTTTGCTCAGAAATTTTTTCTTTTTTATCCATTTGTATTTATCCCAAAATAGTTAGTCTTCATGGAAATAGGTATATAAGAACTACTACTTTCATTCACATGATTGTTTGAGGACTCTGATATATCTGTAATGAGCTTCTCCAAAAACATTCTAATTGTATTTCTAGGTGTTTGAAACTTTTGCTAGTTTTGAGAAAATCCAGGCATTTTGAATAAAAAGTAAAATGAGACTCTACCAAACAATCACCGATCTTTTCTCTTTTACACTAACTAGAAAAATACTTTTCATGGAAATTGTGTAGGAATGGCTGAGAAAGAAGAACAGACAGCCAGAGAATGCTGTGATGGAGAGTAGATATGTACCTCCTAACCTTGTTTCCTTGTCAACCTTCTATCAAGCTGCACAGGTCTCTCTACATCTCCTGAAAGTAGAGCCTACAGCTCAAGCAGAAAGGATTGGTCTGAGCATAGTTCATAGTAGTAAAAGATGTCACTCATTACTTTGTTATTATTATTACCATAATTATAATTCACAATATGTATTTACCAAGAAGAAATTAGATAATGTATAAAATAGAGCATTAGATAAAATCCTCTCGAGAGCTTCTAATTTAGACTAATATTTCTGTCTTTGTTCATAACCTAAAAAAATTATGAAGATTGTTTTTGATCTACTTTTGAAGAAAGCATTATTAAAATACCTCATCTGATATTTTAAAAATGCAAGAAAATAAATTACAATAATGGGCCTAGATGCCAGGTATAGTTTAAAGTTATATGCTGAGTTGAGCAGAGCAGACCACTAATGTAATTAGTAATTGATTCTCCAATAATGCTTTCCATCCATGGTTTCCCAGGATGTTTCACAGTACTCCAATTTTGTCACATACCCTTTCATTTTTTAAGGAATACTTCATTTTATTCTTACCACAGATCAAAAGTTCAAGTTCAGAAACTATTAGTTAGTGAACTCATCTTCAAAATGATGAACTAGAAATATATTGTTGTAACTAATTCTGACCGTATTTCAAACTTTTGCTCATTTTACAACTAAAATAAAGGCAAGGAACCTAAAGAGACAATGACACTAGAATATGCTTGTATGGGAGAGATGTGTTTAGGCCTTAAGTTTTGGGCTCAAAGACTACAAAACAATAAAGCTTTGTCCCTCTGTAGTGGAATGAGAGAGAGAGAAGGAGGGACAATAAAGATCCTGCTTTGATTGTAAACCAAACTAGCAGTTCTGAGAAACAAGGGCTGATTTTCCTGAGCTCTACACTTAAGAAGAGTCCTAAAGTTTAAATTTCAAACTGTCTGATTTTATGTATATTATGCATAAAACAGTCTCACAGTTGCTTTAAAGCCATATTTGAGATACCTCTCTACTGGATGCAGGGTATCAAAACCTAAATGTGTCATGGCCAAATGGATCATTCTGACTTCTTTTAATTGTGTGTGTGTACAAGTTTTTATGTGTGTGTGAGAGAGAGTGATAGAGAGAGTACATATGTGTGTGTGGCTGTGTTTCTGGGATATAATCTTAAATGGCAAAGCAAGAAAATAAAAAAAGGTAAGCCCCAGTCAGTTCTAATATTTATTCAGCATAAACAGGAAGAGACAAATTCATTTCTTATTTTTATTTATTAAAAACAAATTATGAAAGTAACAGGAATCATTTTAAAAGCAAAAACAAAAAGACCACACAACATTATCTGTAACTCTTTACTTTTAAGATGCTGAGCCTGAAACCACTGTGCCCAAGTGTATATCCTCTTATCATTGTTTCAAAACAAATTTCTTAGAAGTTTGAAGAGTGCTTTGCTGTGAGTGATGGTGATTTAAAGATAATTTGGTGACATTTTCAAAAAGAGTTTTTATAAAGAAGCTGCCCAGCTCTGGTTATGCTAACACCAGAAGCATTTGGTGACGTATTTCACCTGACAGAAGATGTACAAAAAGAGGTTAAGGGAGTGGATGGAACAGTGTCTGTTCTAAAACTTTGTTTTAATCAGTAAAAATTCAGTATTCAAAGTTACCATCCAGCAATTTGTGAAGAAAAAGTTAGTAGCTCAAGTCAGACTTTAACCTAATAAAACAATAAAAGGCACTGGCCATAAGGAAGCCCATTGAAACATAAGCAACACCTGACTTTGCAGTTAGATATCACTGTCATCCACATAAAGATCAAGAACATTCTTGGCATTCTAGATGTTCTGTCATAGCCCTTCACCTTAAAAGTAATTATTTTTTACCTCATTGATTAATTATATCTAGACTGATATCCTTGATGGAATTTTATTGTATCAACTTTTTTGTGTGTCTGGCTCCTCACCACTATATCTATGAGATTTATTTATTTATTCTTATTTCATCAATCATTAACTTGTTAAATTTTAATGATGTCTACTATTCTATTGTATGTCACAATTTATCTATTCTTCTACTGATAAATATTTGGGTTGTTCAGCCTCTGCCTATTATAAATAAGGCTTCTATTAACTTTCTTGTATATGTCTTTTCAAGGATATACAGTATGCACTTGTTTCTCTTGGATATAAGCTTAGGAGTGTGATTGCTGGATCATAGTGTTAGCATCTGTGTTGCTTGAGTAGATAGCAGCAGTTTTTCAAAGTTGATGTACCAGTTTAGTCTTCTTCCAGCAAGATGTAAGTGTTCCAGTTACTCCACATCCTTGCCATAAGTGGTCTTTCGGGTTTAGTTCACCCAAAGGGGAAGTAATGGCATTACATGGTTATTTTAATTTTTTATTTATCTGATGATTAATTACATTTATTTTTGATAATTTTTTACTTGGGTAGTCTCTTTTGTACATTGCTTTTTAAAATCTTTGTCCAGTTAAAAAATAAGTTTGTCTGTTTTTTTCTTATTATTTTCTAGGAATTTTTGAGAAATACTATATATAACCTTTTGTTGGATATATGTATTAAAAGTATCTTCTTTCCTCAGATTATTTTTTTCATTTTTTCCTGGTATCTTTTGACAAATTAGTTCTTAAATATAATGAACTATATAATCTATCATTTTTCTTTGATGTATAGTATTTTTGTGTACTAATTAAGAAATCGCTTTTTGCCTGACCAGTGGTGGTGCAGTGGATAGAGCGTCAACCTGGGGTGCTGAAGTACTAAGTTTGAAACACTGAGGTCTCCGCCTTGAGTGTGGGTTTATCAGCTTCAATATGAGGTCATTGGCTTGAGTGTGGGATCATGTACATGATCCTATGGTCACTAGCTTGAGTTCAAAGGCTGCTGGCTTGCTTGAAGCCCAAGGTCACTGCTTTGAGTCCAAAGGGCATTGGCTTGAGCAAGAAGTCACTGGCCCAGCCTGAGCCCCCCCAACCCCAGTCAAGGCACATATGCAAAGCAGTCAATGGACAACTAAAGTGATGTAACTACAAGTTGATGCTTCTCATCTCTCTCCATTCCTGTCTTTCTCTCTCTTTTTCACTAAAAAAAAAAAAAAAAAAAAAAAAGAGGAAGAAATTATTCCCCCCCCCATGGTATGAGAATATTCTGTTTTCTTCTAGAAATTTAATAGGTTCTTTAACTTTTAAATTCATGGTGCATTTCATGTTAATTTTAAAATATGGTTTGAAACAATGGGGTAAAGTTTATTTTTTTCTCATATACATATCTAATTCTTCCAAAACCATTTATTGAAAATAAATTATTTTTCTACTGAATATTGACATTTTGTTATAAATCAATTGACTATATATGTACACATCTGTTTCTGATGGTCTGTGCTGTTTACACATACTCTTCTGTAAATTTCTTTTCCACTTGGCATATTACGGTTATATTTTTATAACAATAAATATTTAACATAATTTTATTTTAATGGATAGACAAGATTTAATTTATAGATGCACTAAAATTTATTTAATTTCTTATGGCTTGCAAACTCAATTATTAAATTTATTTTCTCTCTTACATATGCTGAATTATTATGTACCCTTGTTCCACACAAATGCGGCAAAAATAGCAAGACAATTAAATATTTAATGAAGAGAAACTCTATTCTATAATGTGTGGTACATTAATACAGCATCAGAATAACTGAATTCCAATAAAAATCCTGCCACTTACTAACTGTACAGAATAAATCTCAGTTTTACGGTAATTTGGCCACAATAATACCTACCTTCCAGAATTATAATAAGAATAAAACATATTATGGAGTGCATTGAATATTATAAATTGTTATATAAACTTTCTTTGCTATTGATAAATAATAAAAGTTTGACAAGCATAACATCATTTTAGTTTATTTGACAAGCATGAAATTATTTTAGCTTGTTCATTAGAAAACAGACCTTATCTGAGACAAGCTTCTAATTCAAAGAGATCACCAGTCATCAGTAACTTTAAATTGTTGTAATGTTTTAAATATTAAGTACTAGCATTATCTCAAAAATTGGAGCCATCCTAAAACTGTAATTGTTGAGTTAACCACATGATTGCGAAGTTTCAAGAGGAACTTCTCTTCTCCTTGTCATCGCTTGATGAGACATGGCAGATAGACTTGCTAGCCTAGACTGCACAAATCAATAAAAGTGTATCAGACAGAAATTCAAAAACCTGGGAAAATAATGAGAATAAAATAGTCCATAAATTTACCAGAGATGGAGTCAGATAATTATGCATCGCTTAAACAGTAGCAATTTCAGCAATGACATTGCAGAAGGATGATCCTCTTAGATATTTTAAAATGGTCTGTAGGAGACATAATGACCTTGACATCCTTAGCCTGCCCAAGTTATAGATCAACAAAGATGTGTACGTCTTTGCTCATTCCAAAGTGTCACGCTCAGCTCCTTGAGTTGTTCTCAGTCTTACCTTTTTGAGATTCAAAGAAATATGGATTTATTCAAAACATCAGTCCCAGCCTTCTGACATTTTAGTCAACACATCGTCTTGCTTGTTGCATGTCAACAAGTGGATATAACCTAAGTGACATGAAAATAATGCATTTTTTAAAAGTTGCTTGATTGGAATTGGATGCATTGGATTCATAGAGATTATAATATTTTATTACAAGTGTTTTGAAAGTAGACTGTGGGAGAAAATTACATTATTGGTGAGCAAGGAGATGAAATGCTCACATGTGGTGGCTGAAAAGAAACAATTAGTCATAAAATTGTTAAGAGAAAAAAGTCTAATACCTACTCTCTTGATATATCAGTCACTGACCTGGTTGACAGTATTGTAAGCAATAAGAAAAAATTGCCTTCTTCAATTTCAGTGAAGGAATTATATAACATAAATAGTAAAATATTTTTGTTTAAATTGTTCTTGTATCCTAAAAACTAATAGCATATCTGAAGTTACCACAACTACAGTGAAAGATAGTGACTAAGAAACTCAAAATAATTTATCTATGTTTTTCTAGAGTGGTTAAACATTTAATTCCAAATTGCAGTTACCTAAAAGTAAAGAGATCTGAAATTTCTAAAGGATACAATGTTAAAACTTCTGTATCTTATTACCTAGTCTTACAACTAACTGTTTGGTTAGGGTAGATAGTGTCTTCATTAGCTTTGTAATTTAAATATTTAGGGTGCTGATTAAAGAGAAAACAACTTTTCTTTGGTGCTTTGTGATGTTTTAATGCTGTCTAGAAGAGACGCAACTTCAGTGCAGAAACACAAATAACTTGAGAGTAAAAACCTGGAAAAAAAAGAAATTATCATAATGGACCTGGAATAAATATAGTACTATGAAACAAAATAAACCTTAACACAATAAATATTATTATAAGCAAAGAGAGACATTTCATAAATTTAAAAGGGTTAATACATTAGAAATATATAGCAATTATAAATGTACATGCACCCCTAAACAAAGACCCCAAATACTTAAAGTAAAAGCTAACAGATTTCAAAAGAGAAATGGACAATTAAAAAAGAAAAAACTGGAGATTTCAACACTCCACTCTAATAACTGATATTCCAAGTAATGCAACAGAAATTACCAAGGGTATGAAAAACATTATCAACCAATGTTAATTAACTGACATTATAAAATGATTCACTCAGTGACTGCAGCATACATATTTTGGGAAAGGAATATTCTACAAGGCATATTATTAAATTATATTTTTGGAAAACTTTGAATTATGCAAAATATGTCTTTTCACTAAAACCAAATTAGAAGTCCACAGTAGAAAGAAATATGTTCTAAATATTTGAGTATTAATACACTTTTAAATAATCCATGAGTCAAAAAACGAAATAAAAAAGGAAATAAAAAATATACAGTGATGGAAAATGATTTGACTCTGGGTGGAGGACAAACAGCACAATCAACAGTTCAGAAAAATTATTTTGAGTGAAATGTAAACAAACAAAACAAATGAAAATTATGGAATGCAATTAAAGCAATACTTAGAGGAAAGTTTGTAATGCTAAATGCTTATAACAAACGCTGGCATGTTAAATCAGTTGGTTATAGCATCATCCCCATATGCTCAGGTTGTGAGTTCAATACTGGTCAGGGCGCATACTAGAATTAACCAGTGAATGCATAAATAAGTGGATCAACATATCAATGTCTCTCTCTCCCTTCTTCTCTCTCTAAAAGTGGATATAAATAAATAAATAAATAAATAAATGTTTATAACACAAAGTAAGAAAGTCTTTATTCTCTATAACAGAAGCTTCCACCTTAAAACACTGGAAGTATAAAAGTAAACTAAATCCAGAATAAGCAGAAGGAAAATAATAATAAATATCAGAGCAGAAAATTGCGTCTACAAATTACTAAAATGCACTCAAGAAGAAATAGAAAATCAGAAAAGAACAGAACAAGTAAAGAAATTTAATTAGTAATTTCAAATCTTTCCACCAACCTCTCATGTCTTAACTGGTGCAGTCTATCAAATATTTAAAGAAGCAATGCCAATTTTTACAAACTTATAAAATAGATAATAAGAAAACACTTTTTACCTTTTTTTTCCAGGCCAGAATTACCCTGACACCAAAGCCAAATGAAAACATCTCAAGTAAAGAAGATGATGGATCAATATCCCTCATAAAGAGAGATACAAAACTTCTTAACAAAATATTAGCAAAACAAATTCAGTAGCATAGAAAAAGGACTATATACCATTAGTATGTGGGATTTATCTTAGAAATACAAAGTTGGTTTTATATCTAAAAATCAACCAATGTAAATAACCATATGCATAGAATAAAAAATAGAAACCACATGACCATCTCGATAGAGAAAAGATATTTGAAAATACACATTTCTGGTGGAGATATTATAATCCTACATGTACTTTGAAAAATATTTTGGCAGTTTTCTAATGTCAAATATAATCTTACCACACAGCCTTGTAATTACAAATTTTATTTCTAAAAATTTACACTAGAGAAATAAAAATGTATGTTCACACAAATAATGGCACAGGAATGTTCACAGCAGCATTATTCAAAATAACCCCAAACTGGAGACAATCCAAATGCCTATGAATTTACAAATGTGGTATAGCCATATAATTAAAGCTATTTAGCAATAATGAACAAAATACTGATACATATTATAGCATGAACCACTAAAACATACTCAGTGAAAGAAGCCACACAAACACAAAAATCTCATTAGATTCCACTTATGCAAGATATCCACAAAAGGCAAATTTATTGAGATAGTAAATTGTGGTTGCCTGGTTTTGTGGGTTAAAGCAGGATTAAGTGCAAATAGGCTCAAGGGAATTTTTTTGAGCGATGCAATGGTCAAAAACTAACTTGTGGGGATGGTTGCTAACTCTATAATTATACAAATAATTGTATATGTGCAATGAGTGAATATTACGGCATGTAAATTATACCATAAGAAAGTTGTATAAAAAAGAAGTCTCAGTTTCTTATCTGTAAAAAGTGGATACATATCACATTATTGTGTGAGTGATAATTCATAGATACTGCTTTGCAGTGCTTCATAGCATAACAATGAGTCAGTGTTTTCATCAGTCGTCATCATCATCATTATCATCTTTATACTGAATGGAACCATCTGTCTTTCAGACCCTAGTTGCTGTACTGTGCTTCAGAAAATACTACCCAAGCCTGGGTCGATTGGCGACATTAAAAATTCATAGTCTGAATGAGTGATACTTCCTGGAATATCTGTATCTCTCACTCAGTACTTTCTCCCTTTCTCTTCACTAAACTCTTCAAAACTCCAAGTGTTTCCTTTCACTCACCTTACATGTGAATGCCACCTTCTACTTTAAAGAGAATAGCATTTTTATGAAGGGTTCTCCTTTGATAATATCTCTGCATCTACAATTAACTTTCAATCTTTTTTCTTACCATAATGTCAGTATTGTTCTTCCTTTTCTTGGGAAATTTTTGCTCCCAAGAATCAAGGCCTGGATCAAGTTCTTTGACATACTCAGGAATCCTACTTCAACTTTCATAATTTCTTTGCTATATCTTAAATTTCTTCAAAAGATCCTATGGTTTTGGCATATGACAGATACTTCTTTTTTTTATGTTCATTAATAAACCAAATAAAAAAAAAACATTGACCAATCCAAAGCTCCTCTTCACTGTTTATCCATTTATGCATTCATTGATGTATCCAACAAATTTTTATTGAATGCCTGCTTTGTTCCAGATCCCTTACTAAGGAATAGGGATATGATGATCAGCAGAAAGAAATGTTCTTTGCTCTTATGGAGCTTATCCTATAATAGAGAAATAGTAGTTAAATATAATAAATTATTAATAAGTACAACAAAGGAAAAATATCAGAGTACTGAAGAACATACATTAGGAGCTCCAGGGACAGTTCACTAAAAAAAGTTATATTTAAAAAGAAAGTGAAAGCCTGACCAGGCGGTGGCTCAGTGGATAGAGTGTCAGACTGGGATGCAGAGGACCCAGGTTCGAGACTGCGAGTTCGCCAGCTTGAGTGTGGGCCCATCTGGCTTGAGCAAAAGCTCGCCAGCTTGGACCCAAGATCACTGGCTTCAGCAAGGGGTGGCTCGGTCTGCTGAAGGCCCACGGTCAAGGCACATGTGAGAAAGCAATTAATGAACAACTATGGTTTCGCAACGGCAACAAAAAGCTAAATGATTGATGCTTCTCACCTCTTTCCCTTCCTGTCCCTATCTATCCCTCTCTTTGACTCTCTCTCTGTCCTTGTAAAAAGAAAGTGAAAGATGAATAGGGTTTAACAGGCAGTTGGAGATTTAGAGTAGGAAAGGGGGTGAAGAATCCCCAGCAGAGGAGAATTATATAGTATATAAATAAATATCTTAAGGTTAAAAATATAAGAATTGCTTGGGTTTTGGTCTACACAGGTCTAATTTGAATCTAAGCTCTGACACTGACTTTGTGCCATAGTATAGTCATGAACATTAAATAATAGAACTCACTGTAGATCTAAGAGGACAATATAGTCTTACTATACAGCTGAATAATTTAATACTTTATATAAACTCTCTTCTTTCAGTCCTCACAATAGCTCTGTGTATTGTTAACTTCAGTTTGAATTATGGAATCAGTGATTCACAGGGCTTGGTTCACCCAGTGACACTGACTATTAAGTGTTAAGACAAATTCTGAACTAAGGCCTTTTGAATAAATGATGTTATAGTTGATTTTGCCATATGGCAAGTGCCCATTATTATTTTTCTTCCTATTTCTTTCTTTTGTTCTTTCCTTTGATCTGACAGAACCATCATCGATTCAATGAAATACATCATATTCATGCAGATTTATTTTCTGGTGTATATTTCTTTTTAAGGTTTTTGCTAGGTTATATTTTATACTATTAAAAGAGGGTTATGATTCATTTTTAAATGTCTAAAAGTGTTTTAGTTTTCTCTTTACTATTGCTGTCATTTAATACCACAGCTAAAATGTGACAACAGTTTTAAGCTTTAGCTTCCTTATTTCTAATATAAGTGATTTGCTCTAGTTAATAACCATTGTTAATTCTATCTGCAATAGGCTGTGGGTGTATATTTCTAAATTTTCTGTGTAACTTAATTTTCAAAAAATTTTACTTCTTTAGTAAGTAGTAATTACATTTTATGCCTTCCTGAAAATAAGTAAATGATAGTCATTTATATAAATATTTCATCTTGCTTCAAATATGTAATTTGTAAATAGAAAAGTGTATCTAGTTTGGTTACTTTTTATGCAGAATAAATTTGTGAGTCAAAACATTAGAAATTCACACTATAAGGCATTTAAATTGTCTTAAAGGTTTTAATTAATAAGATTTAATTATATAACGTCATCTGTGATAAATTATACCTGTATATTTTTCAAGTTTCTGTTATACAGGATGTCATTTAATCATAGAGTCCCATAATAATGTAATCTTTCAAACTAAGATAAACACCAAATTCGCACATCTATTTGTTTTATTTATGATACTCATGAGATAGTATGACTATGGATTGTGCAAAGGGTAATTTATATGTTGCTAATGCCAAAATCTATAAAGCATTAGATATTAAAGTAAAAGTATATTATAAGGCAATATTTTAACAGAGAAATAGATAACAGAAATTACAGACAACTTCAGGTAGGTTTTTCTGTTTTCTTACTATCTAACTTTAACTTGTAACAGACTCTTCTGAAAGGGTCGGTGTCCAATTAAACTCTTGTACTAAATATTGAATACATTAGTAGTGGGGTTTTTTTATTCAGTGATAGGAGGGGAGGCAGAGAGACAGACTCCCACATGTGCCTCATTGAGGACCACCTGGAAAGCCCACTAGGGGGCGATGCTCTGCCCATCTAGGGTGTTGCTCTATTGCTCAGCAACTGTGCTCTTAGTACTTGAGGCGGAGGTCATGGAGCCATCCTCAGTGCTCAGTGCCAACTTGCTCCAATAGAGTCATGGCTACAGGAGGGGGAGAGAGAGAAAGAGAAGTGAGAACAGGACGGGTGGAGAAGCAGATGGGCACTTCTTCTATGTGCCCTGACCAGAAACTGAACCCAGGACATCCACATGCTGGGTCACAGGCCAATGCTGTACCACTGAGCCAATTGGCCAGAAGTAGTTGTTTCTTTACAGAAAATATGCCTTCTGGAAACTTCTATAATACATGTCATCTTCAGAGAATAAAAAGCACATTTGTTACCCTACTTCAGAGATAATTGCTTGCCATTATGTTGGTTGGAACGTAAATTTTCCTCATTTTTGTCAGCTAGTGTGTCAACTTCCTAAACTCAATCTCCATCTGCCCCTCCAGTGACAAGCTGAATATCATTTTGCCTTTCACCCAAATGATAATGACTCATAAATGTACATTTCATTGAAATCACACGTGTGGAAACATTTAATAGCTTTTCCCCCCCTAAGAATAGGGAAATCAAATGGGTTGATATTGGATCAGCAACATTATAAAAATATCCCATCCAAACTCATTTACTTTTCTTGTTAAAATCATATAAATATATTATTAACTATTTTTCCTTTTATTCTTTCTCTCTCGCACACTCTCTGCAAGAATTATGTATCTGGCTGTCAGGTATTTAGACATAATAGTGTCACAGAAAGGTTACTTACTATGCCTTCCTCTAGGATGGGGGAGAGGGGCAGTGAGAATAGCCACCTGCTTTTGCCCTTGTGCCAGGATTCATGTCTCTAAGCCCAGAAACCACATTTTAGCATCAAAGATGGTGACTTCAATTAAAGGAAAAAGCCTTGCCTGACCAGGCGGTGGCGCAGTGGATAGAGCATCAGACTGCGATGCAGAGGACCCAGGTTCGAGACCCTGCGGTCGCGAGCTTGAGTGCGGGCCCATCTGGCTTGAGCATAAACTTGGACCCAAGGTCTCTGGCTCGAGTAAGGGGTTACTCGGTCTGCTGAACACCCGCAGTCAAGGCACATATGAGAAAGCAATCAATGAACAACTAAGGTGTCGCAACAAAAAACTGATGATTGATGCTTCTCATTTCTCTCCGTTCCTGTCTGTCTGTTCCTATCTATCCCTCTCTCTGACTCTCTCACAGTCCCTGTAATAAAAAAAAAAAGAAAGAAAAAGGAAAAGCCTTAATAAAATAGCTGTTATTTCCAAAGTACCTACTGTTTGTTTTGCTAACATTCACCAAAACCCATGATTTGCCAAGCTCTGTTTTAAGCTTTTTAACATATTAACTCATTTTAATCTTCATAAGAACCCTTTGAGGCAGACAACAGTTATGATACTCATTTTGCACATGAGAAAACAGAGGGACATCAAAGTCTCATACTCACTCATACACAGCTGGTGAGGCACGAGGCCAGGATTTGAACCCAGGCAGTCTCGTTGGGTAGAATCTACCCTCTTATTCACAATATGCTTTTATCTTCTATCATGTTACCTTATTCAGTCTGAAGAAAAACCTAGTTAGGCAGGATGAGAAAACTGATGCTCAACAAGTTAGACAATGTGCTCAAGTGCACACAATTAATGCCACTAATAAGTAACAAAGCAGTGCCTGGCTGATGCCAAAGCAGATACTTAGAATGCTTTGTGACAGCCTGTGATTTGCCACCCACCATGCCCTGAAAGGTGTTGTTGCCCTATTTCAAGGGGAAAGGTAGGAAAACCTCATAGTGCTACTACCGCTGCATCCCATCCCTTTCCAACCCACACTCACTGCTGTGCCATGCCTGTTCTAGGCGAAAAGGAAGACAATAAAGGGAGCTGAGCACAAGAGTGCAGACCCTCTTCTTCTTGTGGGAGGTACATCTGGTATTATTCATATTCACCTTGTTCATCTACCTTTTGCAAAAAAGAAATAAAAAAGCCACACACACACACACACACACACACACACACACACACACACACACACACAGTTTTCTTGTAAAGATATGAGATCCTGGCACATTAGTCTTACATTTACCCTTGAGGATAAGAATTCTTGCTGATAAGAAGTACTCTATAAAATATGGATGCCATGTCTCAAATATTTAAGGATAAAGTGATTAACATGCAGATGGGGCCATTAATGAACATTAATTGCTTTAAATTAGGTTTTATTGTGCAGTGGGTAAATTGGAAAATACACATTTGCATTGGTAATAGAAAATTAATTTAACGCCTTCAGGAAGCAAAATATCACTCAGTGTGCAAAAACCCTGTTTTCTGGGTTTCTTTTGTTTTTGTGTTTTGGGTTTTTATTTTGTTTTAGCATAAACTGAAAAGGATATTTGAAGGGCACTGTGCATTAAGATAAAAATGTATAATACAATAAAGTTTGCTGGAGGCACACATATATGGGAACACTTCCTTAGCCATAAAACCTGTATGGTTACTGAATTTGCCTAAGCCAAAAAAAGGTTTCAGACGCTGATTGGTCTAATGTTACATGCGTAGCGCCCTGTGTTGTCAATGTGATGGTTATGTACGGATACACCGTAAATCAGATTACATGGGCCTTCAAGAGGTTATTATATCTTTCCCCCTCCCTCCAGGGAGGACATGTTGTCTCGAAATCTTCCAGAACTGATTGTTGCCTAACCAAGTCTCATAAATGCTTGGAGGGTTAATGTGGCTTTACCTTCCTCAGTGGCCCATTTCTAGCCAGGACCCATCTGGACTCACTTGGAAAAAGCCCTTCCCTGGCTCTCTCAGTCTCTCCAGCAAGGGTTTAAACCTATATCTTCTCATTTAGTTTCTGAGGAGTTGGTAATCAAAAGGTATGCAAGATTTCATTGTTCAACTTTATTATACCTGGATAAAGGTAACCATTTTTCTTCTTTATTTTTCTATTTAAGGTAAAATATTTTATTTTAGATTTTATTTATTCATTTTTAGAGAAAGAGGAGAGAGAGAGAGAGAGAGAGAGAGAGAGAGAGAGAGAGAGAAGAGAGATAGGAGCAAGAAGCACCAACTCCCATATGTGCCTTGACCAGGCAAGCCTAGAATTTTGAACTGGCGATCTCAGCACTCCAGGTCAATGCTCTATCCACTGCGCTACCACAAGTCAGCCCCATTTTTCTTCTTTTTAGCACTTATTTTTTTTCAATTTTTATATCATTATTTTGTTCTGGATTTTACTCTGAAAGGGATAGTATTTAAAAATTTTAAATTTCTCTAAGAAGAGAGGTACATAATAAAGACTTTATGGCCTAAAGTAAAAGTGGTAGGACATTGTCATCATAGCTGCTAGATTTCCTTAGAAATCTGCTGTTCCTTAAGACAGGAAAGAACGGGAAAGAAGTAGGGTTGGGAGGAGAAGCAGAAGATTGAGGCTTAAGTAGCATAGAATACACTGGTGCAGAGTTGAAGAGACAAATTGAGGCTAGAGATTTAAATTTGAGAGCCATAACTTTATAGATTACTTTCAAAGCCATGGAATTACATTAGATCAACTAAGGAGTAAATGTAGGAAGTGAAGTTAATATAGAATGAACTGAGACTCAGGCACTTTAGCATTTTCAGACCTGAAAAGAGAAGAATGAACTGGCAAAGAATACTCAAAAGAAGCAAGGTCAGAGATGAACTAGAAAAGTTAGGAGAATGTGGTATCCTGGAAACCAAATTTAAAAAAATTAAAAAAAAAATGCTTTAAGAAGATGGGAGCAGCCAGCTGTGTTTCATGCTGCCTTAGAGGTAAAGTATAGAAAAGGTCATTGTTGACCTCAGTAAAGTCATTTTTGGTGGTAGAGTAGGAACAGAGTCTATTTAAGTAGATTCAAGAGACAATGGCAAATGAAAAGCTGAGTTTGTGAATAGAGACATTCTTTTCAGGGAGTTAAATATAAAGAGCAACACATAACACAGTTATAGCAGAGGGGAATGTGAGATTAAAAGTAAAATGTTTTAAGGTTTGAGATTTTATAGCAAAATGTATACTAGTAGAAGTGATTCAGTAGAAGAAAGAAATGATGATACTAGAGAGAAGTGAAAAAGAAGTGCAAAGGAAGGAATATTATTTAGCACACAAATGGAGTGTTGATTCTAGATTGATCCAGGGAGAGTTCATCAGTGGTTGTTGGGTGGAAATTAGATAGATGAGTACAGATGGAAAAGGTTTAGAAGTTTAGTTCTTTAAATAAAATATTAAACTCTTCTCTTTATATATTTGAATCAAATTTTGTTTCAGGTAATCAAATATTTTATTAAGCCTTTGAACAACCCATTGGTTCCTGGAAGAGGGCACCCATGGTGCCAAATTGTTAATGAGCAGGTAACAAATAAAAACTGTTTTTTGTGTAGGCAAAGACTTTGTAAGTGCTTTCTGTCTCTTTGGGGGTTCACCACTGATGCTCCACTCTGGCTGTTCCTTGTCTGTGCTTTCTAATATCTCAGATCAGAGCCCCAGTGCAATAGGAACAGGCTGTGAACTTTAGGAGGAGTTTACTTAGGGGTAGTGAAAGTACCAGCAGAGTAGCTTATACCGATGAGTAGAAGGGACCCCCTTCATCCAAATATGATTTTAAGAGCATCTCTACTGGGCCAACTCTCTTCTTGCTTTTGCCTGGGCTGAAGGGATCTAGCTCAGCTCATTACTTGGAGTGCTCCAAGCATTTTCAGAGCTTCAAGTCCAGCCCTGAATACCATTATCCACTCTCAAATCAGAAGGAAGGCTTTTCTTGTTTATATATTCCGAGGACTGCTCATTTCCTGCACCAGGATTTACCATCTTCCCAAGATGATTGACAGTGACAGTTTCTTTCAACTGAGTCTATGCAGAACTTCAAGTATGTCTTGGATCCATATTCTTGACAGGACTATTGTACTGCAGACTGGATGGCTTAAACAAGAGAATTTTATTGCTGATGTGTTTTGGTATTAGTTTTGTAAATCTTTTGCTTTGTAGACATTATGTGGCAAATTTAATCTAGAAACTCATGTTCTTTATTTCAGGGGTATTTTCTATTGATTCTTTGAACTCCCCCCCCCCCTATATTCTACCTGTGTTTCTCAAGAATTCTTGTCTGTTATGGAGTCTCCTAAGGTTTTCTGGGTGAATCCTCTGGTTTACTTATATTTTCTCTTGTGTTTTTTGTTTCTTGAACTTTCTGTTTCAGTTCCCGAAAGATTTGTTCAATGGATCTGGTGTCTTCTAACGTTCCTATTAATATTTTACATTTCTGATATTAAAATTATAGTATCTAATATAGTATTATTCGTTTTAACAGCATCCAATTTTTGTTTTATGACCATAATGTTTCCTCATCTCTGAGAATTTTTTAATTAGTTGTCTTAAAACTTTCTGTATTATCGATTTTTCTCCTAAGTGCTTTTTTTCAAAGATAAATTCAGTTTGTTTTTACCTGTCTCTTTTATGTGGGAAGCTTTTTTCAAATTTCTGAATATTTATTTACAGATTAATAATGAGGTATTAAAAACTTATAAGGTGATCACTAATGAGTCAGCTTTTTTTTTATATATATAATATAGGTGGTCATTTTTCTCTGACATAAAACCCTCTAACTTTTTCCTGGAGTATCTGAGCCAGGCTGCTAGCATTGTGGGAGTTGAGTGGGGAAGAAATAACAGACTTTCACTTATTCATGACCCCCAAATGCTCTCGTTACTGAGTTTACATATCCTGATTTAGTCTCTGTAGAAATAAACATTCCTTCCTTGGGATGGAGAAGAGCACGTGGCACCTTCCATTTCTGACCCTTTTTGTGGTTCAGGAGTGCTCACCTGCTCACTCTTTCTTGACCTAGTCCCATCCCTAGTCCTCCCTCCCACATGTTACAGACTTGTGTTTTAGCTCTGCTTTCAAAAATTGTGGTGATGTGTCTTTAACTTTTGCTTTTTCTCCTATTCCCAAGAGAATTATTCTCTCTGAATCTTTACATTATCTTTCCTCTGTGTGTGTATGCATCCAAATTTCCTAGAACGGCACCATCATACTGGATTAGAGCCTATTTCACTTTAATTGAATTACCTCCTTCAAGACTCTGTCTCCAACTACAGTCATATTTTAAGCTACTGGGGATTAGGAATTAAAATTATGAATTTGGGGACAAAATTCAACCCATAACTGGCTCTATGGAGGCAAAGCTTTTTGAACCAAAAATCAACTCTCAAGGTTCAAACACTGATTTGCCCAGTACAATGTTCAACTCTATTACAGTTACATTATACAAATGCATACCTACTGAATTAAATGATGTTGAGTTGAATAATCCAAAATATGAATCCTTCATATTAATTCAAGGTAGTTCAAGGCTCAATAAATTTTACTGATTGATGACTTTACAATTCCCAGTCTACCCCCAAGAGATATAATTTTTTTTATATAAGGACAGAAAGAGAGAATCAGAGAGAGGAATAGATAGGGAAAGACAGACAGGAACGGAGAGAGATGAGAAGCATCAATCATTAATTTTTTATTGCATTGCGACACCATAGTTGCTCATTGATCGCTTTCTCACACGTGCCTTGACTGTGGGCCTTCAGCAGACTGAGCCACCCCTTGCTGGAGCCAGCGACCTTGGGTCCAAGCTGGCAAGATTTTGCTCAAGCCAGATGGGCTCGTGCTCAAGCTGGGGAGCTCAGGGTCTCGAACCTGGGTCTATCCACATTTCAGTCCGATGCTCTATCCACTGCGCCACCACCTGGTCAGGCTAGATATAATTTTTTTGAAGTCCCCATTCCCAGATTATGGTTGCCCACCTCAATGTTTTTGAGGTCTAAATCATAATTTAATAAATTATTTTTTATTGTGTTCTTCAGAAAAGAACAAGAAAAGTTGCTAAGTCTTGTGAGTCAAGATAAATGACACCTTCTGCTCCCTGTTATCTGTAAGATTCATTATTTTGTCAGAGGAATAATTTAAACGGCTGTGATTTGTTCCTCAAATTGTTATTTTGGTTCTTTCAGTATCCTCTTCTTCGGTTGGGTATGGCAATCAGCAGGTTTTCTTAGAAAATCTTTCCAAGTGAACTAGAAATGGGAGGGGCCTGACCAGGCGGTGGCGCAGTGGATAGAGCTTTGGACTGGGATGCAGAAGACCCAGGTACAAGACCCCGAGCTCGCCAGCTTGAGTGTGGGCCCATCTGGCTTGAGAAAAAGCTCTCCAGCTTGGACTCAAGGTCGCTGGCTCCAGCAAGGGGTGGCTCAGTCTGCTGAAGGCCCGCGGTCAGGGCACATGTGAGAAAGCAATCAATGAACAACTAAGGTGTCCCAACAGCAACGAAAAACTGATGATTGATGCTTCTCATCTCTCTCCGTTCCTGTCTGTCTGCCCCTATCTATCCTTCTCTCTGTTTCTCTGTTCCTGTAAAATAAAAGAGAGAGAGAGAGAGAGAGAAATGGGAGGGGACTCAAAATCATATTAAGTAAGGAAAAATTGGCTTTATATTTGCCAACTTTTGTCACATATCACATCATGGTGCATATAGCAAATCTCTGAGGTAGAGCAGATCTCTGAGGTCATCTCTGTGGGTGATTGGGGAAATTTTAAAATCAAAAGAAAAAGGTTGCTTACCACATAACTGGGTCTTAGATTTCATTGAATGAAGGTAAAGTACAAGAACATATGTGTTGTTGTCTTTTGAGAGTCAGAATTTTCTGTATTAAAATAGATTGTTTAGGTTGATTTGCATCTTGATAGAATATATAATCTCTATCAATAAAGATAAATTAAAATGCAAGACAAGAAATACCATTAAAAGGGAGAGTTAATGAGTCAGAATTCTGTTGATTACATTTTGGCTGACTTTGTGTTTCCCCCACTTTTGCCAGTGGATGTGCCATCTAGCTGGATTGAAAGCCTTTCTACTAAGCAGAATGTAATTGCCTGGTCTTTCTACAATGATCATAAGTGCTTCTCAACATTTTAAATTTCATTTAGGTGTGTGTGTGTGTGTATACATATATTGTACACAGCTACTTCATACTTTTTTATTCAAGGAAAATTAAAGAGAAGGTTATATATCATTTTCATCCTCTGTTCTGTATTCCGTATTAAAAGAGATTTATTTTCAGGATATTATTAGCAACTCGGTGCCACTTTGCACTCAATTTTCTTATATGTCTTATGACACTGTGTTGTAAATATTTGATTATGTCTCTTTTCACTCCTTGGGAACTTGAGTTACACTAGACTAACGAATATCATTTCAAATTTAAGTGAATGTAATTAATCAAAACATTTGGATGTTTGCAGTTGTTTGAATTCAGATTTTGATTTACCTTATAAACTGTATTTACTAATTACCACACTATCTATTTTATCATTTATTTATTTTTCTTATCAACCTAGTTATTTGTGCAACTGTCACAACATTTTTAAAGCATGACTTTATATTATTTCTTTTATATTCCCCATGCCCAGAAAAACTTTACCTACTGAAGTTGCTTTATTCCTATTCTGTGTTGAATCTATCCTTTGTTCCTGTGTAATTATGTTTAGAGATTTCTAGGAGCACAATGATTCTTTGATTCATGCTGTATTATCAGGGAATTCCAGCCATAAATTGGACAAATGGAATAAAATGAGTTTACTCCAGAAGCCATCAGTGACTCTTAGAGAACAGATTGCAGTGGATGGTGCCTAGATCCTAAACTTACAATACCTGGGTTTTAGATAAGATACAAAAGAGATTTTTCATAATAACAAATTTTATTCATTAGGCTAAAGTGCTTAAGGTAAATTCATGGTGAAAACCTCATTAAAGGCTAATAATGAAAGAGGCTCTTATATTACCATTTTAAAACAAGTGATAGATTTATTTCTTTTATCTTGATCATGATGGAACCTTAGTAGCATTGTTTAAAGAAATCCTTGACAAGCTTTCAGAAGCAACTTTGGGTATTTCTTTATTAAAATTTTTTATTTATTGTGTTAACATGACTTCAGGTGTCCCAGTCAATATAACACCCTCAAACCCCCAAGACATGTCCCCATTACATTCCCTTTGCCCCCCTCTTCCTACATACCCCCCCTTTCCTCTGGGACTTGCTGTTTTGTCATTTGTATTTGTCTGTTATATATATAATTTGGATAATACTTTCAACTTCTCTGATCCATCCCCTCATCCTTATGCCCTCTGACAGCTATTATTCTGCTCCCCATAACTTTGCCTTTGCCTCTTATTCAGTTCCTCAGTGCACCGTGTTCATTAAATTCCACATAAGTGAGAGCATATATTTGTCTTTCTCTGCCTAGCTTATTTGACTTAGAATAATAATCTCCAGATCCATCCATGCTGTTACAAAAGGTAAGATTTCCTTCTTTTTCATGGCCACATATTATTCCATTGTGTATCTGTACCACAGCTTTTTTATCTACTCTTCCACTATTGGACACTTAGGCTGTTTCCAGATCCTGACTATTGTATACAATGTTGCAATAAACATGGAGCTGCATATCTTCTTTTGAATCAGTGTTTGGGATTCTTAGGGTGTGTTTCTACAAGTGGAATAGCTGGGTCAAAAGGCAGTTCCATTTTTAATTTTTTGAGGAAATGCCATTCCACAGTGGTTGCACAAGTCTGCATTCTCATCAGCAGTTCAGAAGGGTTCCTTTTTCTCCACACCCTCACCAGCATTTGGTGTCTGTTGATTTGTTAATGAGCACCATTCTGAGAAGTGTGAGGTGGTATCTCATTGTGGTTTTAATTTACATTTCTCTGCTGATTAGTGACATTGATTTTTCCATATACCTATTGGCCATCAGTTTGTCTTTTTTGAAGAAGTGTCTATTCAGTTCCTTTACCCATTTTTTAATTGGATTGTTTACCTTTCTGGTGTTTGGTTTTAGATGTTCTTTATAAATTTTGATTATTAACCACTTATCAGATGCATGAGCAAATTTTTCTCCCATTGAGTGGAATGTCTTTTCATTTTGTTAATGGTGTCTTTTGCTGTGGAAAAGCTTTTTATTTTGATATAGTCTCCCATTTCTTTATTTTCTCCTTTATTTCACTTGGTCGTGGAAGTATATCAGCAAAAATTTTGCTTGAGAGATATCAGAGATTTTACTGCCTATGTTTTCTTCCATATGGTTTTGCGACTTACATTTAAGTCTTTCATCCATTTTTAGTTTGTTTTTGTGAATGGTATAAGTTGCTGATCTAGTTTTATTTATTTGCATGTACTTGTTCAATTTTCCCAACCCTATTTATTAAAGAGATTGTTTTTACTCCATTGTATACTCTTGTCTCTTTGTCAAATATCAATTGACTGTAAAGGTGTGGGTTTATTTCTGGGTTCTCTGTTCTGTTTCATTGATCTGTATGCCTGTTCTTATGCCAGAATGAAGCTGTTTTGATTACAATGGCCTTGTAGTATAACTTGATATCAAGAAGTATGATACCTCCCTCTTTGTTCTTCATTTCCAAGATTACTGAGACTATTTGTGTTCTTTTTGGTTCCATATAAATTATTGGAATATATGTTCTAGATCTGTGAAGTATGCCATTGATATTTTAATAGGAATTGCATTATAGCTATAGATTGCTGTGGGTCATATGGACATTTTAGTGATGTCAATTGCTCCTATCTATGAACATGTTATATGCATATCTCCCTTGATTATTTTTCCAATGTCTTATACTTTTTCGAGTACAAGTATTTTACCTCCTTGGTTAAATTTATTCTTAGGTACTTTAGGTTTTTGTTGTTGTAATAGTGATGGTCATTGTTTCCTTAATTTTTTTCTCTGACAGTTTATTGTTGGTGTTTAAAAATGCCACTTGTTTCTGAATATTAATTTTATATCCTGCCACCTTGCTGAATTTATTTGCCAGGTACAGTAGTTTTTTGCCTGAAACTTTAGGGTTTTTTATGTACTGTGTTGCATCATCAGCATATAATGAGAATTTTACTTCTTTTCCAATTTAGCAGCCTTTTATTTCTTCTTCTTGTCTGATTTCTGTGGCTAGGACTTCCAAAACTATGTTGAATGAAGTGGTAAAAGGGGGCAACCCTGTCTTGTTTCTGATATTAAGGAGATTGATTTTAATTTTTACCCATTAAGTATGATGTTGGCTCTTGGTTTGGTCATATATGGCCTTTATTATGTTGAGATATGTTCCTTGTATTCCCACTTTGCTAAGAGTTTTGATGGGTGCTAGATTTATCAAACACTTTTTCTTCATCTATTGAAATAATCATGTGATTTTTATCCTTCATTTTGTTTATGTGATGAATCACATTTATTGATTTGTGATTACCATACCAGCCTTGCCTCTCTGAAATAAATCCCACTTGATTATGATGTATGATCTTTTTAATGTATTCTTGGATCTGGTTTGTTAATATTTTGTTGAGAATTTTAAGCATCTATATTCATCAGGGACATTGGCCTATAGTTTTCTTTCTTTTTAGTGTCTTTACCTGGTTTTGGAATGAGGATAATGCTTGCCTCATAAAATGAGCTTGGAACTCTTCTCCCTCTTGAATTTTTTGGAACAGTTTAAGAAGGATAGTTCTTCTTCTTCGAATGTTTGGTAAAATTCACTAGTGAAGTCATCCAGTCCAGGACTTTTGTTTGCTGGGAGTTTTTGATAACTGTTTCAGTTTCCTTTGTTATAATTAGTTAGCATACGTTTTCTGGTTCTTCCAGATTCACATTTGGAAGATTGTATGTTCTAGAAATTTATTCATTTTGCCCAGGTTGTCTAATTTTTTGTAATAACATTCCTCATAGTATTTTCTTACAATCCTTTGTATTTCTGTGATGTTAATTGTTACTTCTCTTATTTAATTTCTAAGTTTATTTATTTGGGTCCTCTCTTCTTTTTCCTTGATGGATTAAAAGTTCAGCAATCTTCGTTTTCCTTCTCAAAGAACCAGTTCTTCTTTCACTGACCTTTACTATTGTATTTTTACCCTCTAGGTCATTTATTTTGCTCTGATCTTTATTATTTTCTTCTCTCTAATTCCTATTATCAGTGTTTGCTGTTCTTTTTCTAGTTCTTTTAGGTGCAGAGTTAGATTATTTATTTGAGTGATTTCTTACTTCTGATGGTATGACTGTATACTATGAACTTCCCTCTCAGGACTTCTTTTGCTGTGTCCCATAGATTTGGGGGTTTTGTCTGTACACTTTCACTTGTGTCAAGGAAATTTTTGATTTCTTCTTTAGTTTCATTGTTAACCCATTCATTATTTAATAACATACTATTTAGCTTCCAAGTGTTTGAATGTTTTTCAGTTTTTCTATTGTAGTTGATTTCTAGTTTCATGCCATTGTGGTCAGAGATAATATTTGATATGATTTCCAGTTGATCTAATGTGTTGTTTAAGGCTGCTGTTTCTTAGTTAATTTTCTGTCTAAAGGATCTATCCATTGATGTTAGTGGGGTATTACAATCTTCTACTTTTATAATATTGCTGTCAGTCTTGTCCTTTACGTCCATCAAAACCTGATTTATATATTTAGGTGCTCCTATATTGGGTGTCTAAATATTTACAATGGTTATATCTTCTTCTTGGGTTGCTCCTTTAATCATTATGTAGTGACCTTCTTTACCCCTTAATATAGTATTAGTTTTAAAGGCTATTTTGTCATATAAAAGTATTGCTACCCCAGCTTTTTAATCATTTTCATCCCTTCACTTTCAGTCTAAGTGTCTTTCCTTTCAATTTTATATATATATATATTTTATTATTATTAATTCTAATGGGGTGACACCAATAAATCAGGGAACATATGTACAATGAAAACATCTCCAGGTTATCTTATCATTCAATTATGTTGCATACCCATCACGAAAAGTCAAATTGTCCTCTGTCACGTTCTATCTGGTCTTCCCTGTGTCCCTCCCCTACTCCCTATCCCACTCTTCCCTCCCTCCCCCCATCCCATAACCACCACTCCCTTGTCCATGTCTCATATTCTCACTTTTATGTCCCATCTATGTATGAAATCATGCTGTTCTCCGTTTTTCTTTTTTTTCTAATTTACTTATTTCACTCCATATAATGTTATCAAGGTACATCCATTTTGTTATAAATGATCCGATGTCATCGTTTCTTATGGCTGAGTAGTATTCCATAGTATATATGTACCATAGCTTTTTAATCCACTCGTCTTCTGATGGACACTTGGGCTGGTTCCAGATATTCGCTATTGTGAACAATGCTGCCACGAACATGGGGGCGCATTTCTTCTTTTCGAACAGTGCTATGGTGTTCTTAGGGTATATTCCTATAAGTGGGATAGCTGGGTCAAAAGGCAGTTTGATTTTTAATTTTCTGAGGAATCTCCAAACTGTTTTCAACAGTGGCTGCACCAGTCTGCATTCCCACCAGCAGTGCAGAAGGGTTCCCTTTTTTCCACATCCTCGCCAGCACTTATTCTGTGTTGTTTTGCTGATGAGCGCCATTCTGACTGGTGTGAGGTGATATCTCATTGTGGTTTTAATTTGCATTTCTCTAATGATTAGTGATGTTGAGCATTTTTTCATATGCCTATTGGCCATCTGTATGTCCTCTTTGGAGAAATTTCTATTCATTTCTTTTGCCCATTTTTTGTAAATGGTGTAAGTTGATGGTCTAGTTTCATTTTTTTGCAGGTAGATGTCCAATTTTCCCAACACCATTTGTTAAAGAGGCTGTCTTTACTCCATTGTATGTTCTTTCCTCCTTTGTCAAATATCAGTTGTCCATAAAGCTGTGGGTTTATTTCTGGGTTCTCTATTCAGTTCCATTGATCTATGTGCCTGTTCTTATGCCAGTACCGGGCTATCTTGAGTATAATGGCCTTATAGTAAACCTTGATATCTGGAAGAGTGATACCTCCTGCTTTATTTTTTCTTTTTAAGATTGCTGAGGCTATTCGTGTTCTTTTTTGGTTCCATATAAATTTTTGGAATATGTGTTCTATATCTTTGAAGTATGTCATTGATATTTTAATTTGTATTGCATTGAATTTATAAATTGCTTTGGGTAATATAGACATTTTAATGATGTTTATTCTTCCTAGCCATGAGCACGGTATATGCTTCCACTTGTTTGTATCTTCCTTGATTTCTTTTATCAATGTTCTACAATTTTCTGAGTACAAGTCCTTAACCTCCTTGGTTAAATTTACTCCTAGGTACTTTATTTTTGGCTGCAATAGTGAAGGGGATTGTTTCTTTAATTTCTTTTGCTGACAGTTCATTGTTGGTATATAGATGTGCCTCTGATTTCTGAGTATTAATTTTATATCCTGCCACCTTGCTGAATTCATTTATAAGGTCCAGTAGTTTTTTGACTGAGACTTTAGGGTTTTCAATATACAATATCATATCATCTGCAAATAGTGACAGTTTTACTTCTTCTTTTCCAATTTGGACGCCTTTTATTTCTTCTTCTTGCCTGATTGCTGTAGCTAGGACTTCCAGAACTATGTTGAATAACAGTGGTGAAAGGGGGCATCCCTGCCTGGTTCCTGATCTTAAGGGGATTGCTTTTAATTTTTGTACATTTAGTATGATGTTTGCTGTGAGTTTGTCGTAGATGGCCTTTATCATGTTAAGGAATGATCCCTGTATTCCCACTTTACTGAGAGTTTTGAGCATGAATGGGTGCTGGATTTTATCAAATGCCTTTTCTGCATCTATTGAAATTATCATGTGGTTTTTATCCTTCCTTTTGTTAATGTGATGAATCACATTGATTGATTGCGAATAGTGAACCAGCCTTGCCTCTCCAGAATAAATCCCACTTGATCATGGTGTATGATTTTTTTCATATATTGCTGGATCCGGTTGGCTAATATTTTGTTGAGAATTTTAACGTCTAAATTCATCAGGGATATAGGCCTATAATTTTCTTTCTTTGTGTTGTCTTTGCCCGGTTTTGGGATCAGAATTATGCTTGCCTCATAAAAGGAGTTTGGAAGTCTTCCTTCCTCTTGAATTTTTTGAAATAGCTTGAGGAGGATAGGAGTTAGTTCTTCTTTGAATTTTTGATAGAATTCACTTGTGAAGTCATCAGGCCCAGGACTTTTCTTTTTTGGGAGTTTTTTGAAAACTGTTTCAATCTCATTTGTTGTAATTGGTCTGTTTAGGTGTTCTGATTCTTCCAGATTGATTTTTGGAAGGTTATATGATTTAAGAAATTTGTCCATTTCACCAAGATTGTCTAATTTTTTGGCATATAGTTCTTCATAGTATTTTCTTACAATGCTTTGTATTTCTGTTGTGTCAGTTGTTATTTCTCCACTGTCCTTTCTAATTTTATTTATTTGAGTCCTCTCTCTTTTTTTCTTGGTGAGTCTAGTTAAAGGTTCATCAATCTTGTTTACCTTTTCAAAGAACCAGCTTCTGGTTTCGTTGATCCTCTGTATTGTTTCCTTAGCCTCTATGTCATTTATTTCTGCTCTGACCTTTATTATTTCCTTTCTTCTACTTGTCTTGGATTTTATTTGTTGTTGTTTTTCTAGTTCTTTTAGATGCCGGGTCAGGTTGCTTATTTGAGCTTTTTCTAGCTTCTTATAATATGCCTGTAGTGCAATGAACTTCTCTCTCAGAACTGCTTTTGCTGTGTCCCACAAATTTTGTGTTGATGTATGCTCATTATCATTTGTTTCTAGAAACTTTTTTATTTCTTCTTTGATCTCATTGTTAATCCATTCATTATTTAATATCATGCTATTTAGTTTCCAAGTGTTTGAGTATTTTTCAGTTTTTCTTTTGTGGTTAATTTCTAGTTTCATGGCATTGTGATCAGAGAAAATGCTTGATATGATTTCAATCTTCTTAAATTTATTGAGACTATTTTTGTGTCCTAACATGTGGTCTATCCTAGAAACGTACCTTGAGTGCTTGAGAAGAATGTATATTCTACTGCATTAGGGTGAAAAGTTCTGAAGATATCTATTCAATCAAGTTGATCTAGTGTCTCCTTTAAGTCTGCTGTTTCTTTATTAATTTTCTTTCTTGAGGATCTATCCAGTGTTGTTAGAGGGGTATTGAAATCCCCTACTATAATAGTATTGCTGTTAATCTCGCCCTTTATATCCATGAAAGTCTGCTTTATGTATGTCTGGGCTCCTATATTTGGTGCATAGATGTTTATAATAGTTATATCTTCCTGTTGAATTGTTTCCTTTATCATTATGTAGTGTCCTTTTTTATCTCTTACTACAGCCTTTGTTTTAAAGTCCATTTTGTCAGATATAAGTATTGCTACCCCTGCTTTTTTTACATTTCCATTTGCATGAAGTATTTTTTTCCATCCTTTTACCTTCAGTCTATGTGCATCTTTTGCTTTAAGGTGTGTCTCTTGTGACAGCATATGCATGGGTCCTGTTTCTTTTTCCATGCAGCTACCCTATGTCTTTTGATTGGATCATTTAATCCATTTACATTTAAGGATATTATTGATATGTAGTTGTTTATTGCAATTTTCTTCTTTAAAGCTGTATTCATCTTTTCCTCTATTCTTTCCTCCCTTTAAACTGTTCACAAGAGGTCCCTTAGTATCTCTTGCAGAATTGGTTTGGTTTTTATGAATTCCTTCAGGCTTTCTTTTTCTGTGAAGCTCTTTATTTCTCCTTCAATTTTAAATGTTAGCCTTGCTGGATAAAGTAGTCTTGGTTGTAGGTTCTTGTTCTGCATTACTTTGATTATATCTTGCCATTCCCTTCTGGCCTCAAGTGTTTCTGTTGAGAAGTCCGATGTCATCCTTATGGGGGCTCCTTTGTAGGTGATAGTCTTTTTTTCCCTAGCAGCTTTTAAAATTTTTTCTTTATCAATTAGCTTTGGTATTTTAACTATGATGTGTCTTGGTGTAGATCTTTTTGGGTTTCTCTTTACTGGAGTTCTATGTGCTTCTTGAACGTGTGGAATGTTTCCCAACCTTAATTTAGGAAAGTTTTCTGCTATGATTTGATTGAACAAAGTTTCCATTTCCTGTCCTCTCTCCTCTTCTTCAGGCACCCCTATGATGTGAATGTTGTTTCTCTTCATGTTGTCACAAATTTTGAGTCTCTTTTCCTTTTTCTTCTCTGTTTCTGTGCCTTTGTTTATTGTGTCCTCTAACTCGCTGATTCGATCCTCAGCGTGATTCATCCTGCTTTTAATTCCTTCCATTGTGGTCTTCAGTTCTGATACTGTATTTGTCATTTCTGTCTGATTCTTTTTTATTATTTCAATTTCGTTTTTTATACTTGTTATCTTATTATTTAGGTATTCATAATGACTATCCATTGTTGCTCTAATTACTTTGAACATCCTAAATATCATTATTCTAAATTCTGCTTCTGGTAATTTGGTTATATCTGGTTCATTCAGGTCCTTCTCTGGGGATTTCTCTTGATTCATTTGGTTTGCATTCTTCTGCCTACCCATTTTGTCTGTGTATAAGCAAGTTGTGGCCACTGGAGTCCAATAGGTGTTGCCTTTGTGTTCTCTAGGTGTGGTCTGTCTGCAGGCCCCCCACCCCCTCTGCCGCTGCCTAGGGTGGTTGGGTATGAGCGTTGCCAGCGCCGGCCCACTGTGGCTTTTGCTGTGATTTCTGCCTCTCCTCCGCGGGAGGGGCTGTCACTCAAGCCACAAGCCTTAGCACCAAGGGTAGACGTGAGCACCTTAGCTCAGCTGCTGACCCAGCCTATTTCCGGACTTTCGCCCAGAACCCGCAGTCAGAGCCTGCTCACCGCAGTTTCGTGGGTTGGGCGGGGCTTTTGACGTGCTCTCAGCTGTGAGCCTTTGCCCGTCCGGAGCTTTAGCCCCGCCCTAGAGACCAGGGCCCTTCTGCGCAGGGTCGCAAACCCAGTTTTATTGGGCCGGGTGTGTTTGCTGGCTTCCGCTCAGCTGCGTACTTCCGCTCGTCCTGGACTCTACCCTTCCCCCACGTTCGGAGTCCGCTCGTGCACGTATAATTGCAAATCGCAGTTTCTCTGGCCTGGCGGGGCTGGAAGCGTGAGTTCAGCCAAGAGCCCCTGCCCGTCCCTGGTCCTAGCCCGGTCCCCGCGGTCAGGGCCGGCTTCTGCAGTGTTGCAGAGCAGATTTCTGCCTGTTCCTGGCCTCCTGCTTTGTCCCCGTAAGTGGGATTAAAGGCGGGCCCGCAGCTTCTGGACTGCTTTCACGCGTCCCCTCCGACCCTGCTGGGCTAGACCGGGCTCCCACCGGCTTGGTCTCCACCCACGCCGACAGAACCGCCTTTCAGCGTCCTGCTGCCCACCATACCCTTCAGCAACCGTCAGCAGAGTAGGAAGGGACCTAATACTCCACACTGTAAGCCTGGGAGCTCCCTCACTTCTTTCACAGCTCAAAACTGTCCAAACGCCTCTTCTAGGCTCTGGGACTGCAGGCTGGGGCTTGGTTCCTGGGACCCAGGTCCCTCCCTCTCCGCCAAACTCTCCTCCCGCCACGCGGGTCTCTCCGGGCTGCCGTTTGCTCCGGGGAGCTGGGCAGCCCTCTTCGCGTTTTCACTATTCCTACCAGTCTCAATGTGGCTTCTTCTGTTTTCCTTGGTTGAAGAGTCCACTTAGTTCAGTTCATAGTTGGTTTATCCAGATGATGGTTCTTAAAATTGAGTTGTAATCCACTTTGGTTCTGGGAGTTGGAAGTTGGTACATCTGCCTATTCCATCACCATCTTGCTTCCCCTTTCCTTTCAATTTTAAATGATAGCTTTGCCAAATAGAGTAGTCTTGGTTTAGATTCTTGTTTTGTATCACTTTGAATATTTCTTGCCAATCCCTTCTAGCCTGAAGTGTTTCTGTTGATAAGTCATATTTCAACCTTCTGGGGCCTCATCTGTAGGTAATTAACTTTTTTCCTGTAGCCTTAAGTGTTCTTTCTTCATCTCTTAATTTTAGGTATTCTAATTATAATGTGTCTTGGTGTAGGCCACCTTGGGTATCTTCAATGAAATTGTCTGTGCTTCTTGAACTTGTGTGAGTTTTTCCTTCATCAATTTAGGGAAATCTTCAGCTATAAATTCTTCAAACAAGTTTTCTGTCCCTTGTTTATTCTTGTCTCCTTCAGGAGTCCCTATGATGCAGATGTGTTTCTCTTCATGTTACACAGAGGTTTCTTAGAGTTTCCTCAGTCTTTTTGAGCCTCTTTTGTTTTGCTGATCTGTTTCTGTGCTTATGTTTTTCTTGTCTTCTAAATCACTGATTCAAACTGGTTCTTCTAGCTTGCTGTTGACTTCATATAGTACACCCTTCACTTCTGATATTGTATTTTTCATTTTTCACTGGTTCTTTTATATGATTTCAGTATCTTTTTTGATGCTTGCAGTCATTTTGTTTAAGTTCTCATTGTGATCATCCATTGTTTCTTTAAGATCCTTGAGCATCCTAATAACCATTATTTTAGACTCCATGTATGGTAGTTTGGTTACCCCCATTTCATTTATTTATTTTTTTTTCTGGGCTTTCTCTTCTTGATTTATTTGAGTCATATTTCTTTGTGTGCCCATTTTGACTATGTATTAGGTAGCTCTGCTGTGACTTTGAAATTTGTTGTGGCATCTTTCTGAGGAAAATGGGCACAGTGGTCATGACCTCCAGGCCACCTGAATTTCTTGCTCTAGAAATGCTTCTTGAGGGTAGTATTTACTCCCCTATTGTATGTGAGTATTGAATGAAGTTGGCCCTTTTGTGGGTGGGATTTTCCTTCAGGCTGTCTGACTCTAAGGACCACTGTACAGGGTCTATCCTGATGGGTATATTAATTGTCTGCCATGTCTGGTGCCTGTTGGACTCTGCTTTTGGCATGCTGCTTGTGTAGCTAGCTGAGTCTTGTGTTGATGCAGTTTTCCACTTACTACAGGTTGTGTTGGTCCTGGGTCCTCCTGGGTTGGCATCAGCAGTTGCTCGTAACCTACCATGGGCTTCCTGTCTGGAGCTACTACTTTGTCCACTGTTTATGTCTGTGTTTTCTGTGCCTGGGTAGTGTGGGAGGGGTCAAGCTGTGCATAAGGACCAGCTTCCTCCTGATTAGAGCTGACAGCAGCTCCATAAAATTTGCCTCCACTTTTCTGCTGCTCCATCTCCTCTCTTTTCTGTGGAGAGACTGTAGTGTGGGTTCGGACTGGCCTCTGCAGTTGCAAACTTGGTGGGTTAAGGAAGCTAAATTTGGGAATACAACATTAATAGTACTTCCTACTTCAGGACCTCACTATGGGGAAAGTGGTCCCTACTCCAGAGCTTAATCCCTCAGACACTGCTTGATACTCTACTTTTATTTTTCCTTAACGAAGCGAGCAGTAGGTTCAGATTGGGTAGTGCCAACAATTGCCTCTGCAGAAGTTTTTCCAGCTAAGGAGCCTCTGGTCTGAGGGAGGAAAACTGAGAGAGTCCTCCTCTCGAGTTGACTCTGCCCCCACAGAAAGTGGCTAAGCTCTCAACTGGACCCAACAATGGTTCCATGGGACCTGCACCTTGAATGTCTGTGCTCCAACTCTCTCTTCCTTCTCCCTGTGGAACCTAGTCCTGCAGGACAGGATTCCAGGACCTGAGCTGGCCGACTATGGAGCTTCACCATGTCCAATACATGCAAACCACTGTGCAGGTGCTGACCACAGAAAGCAGAACTCACTTCAGCTGGGTCCAGTGTCCGATGAGCTCTCCCTTATGACATGCTACCAGCAATGTTGGTTAGGTCCTAAACCAATGATCTCCGCAGCTAGTCACTGGATGTGCTGGCCCTCACCCTCCCTGGAGGAAAGATGGCACAGACCAATGGAGGACAATGCCCATGACCGGCTCTAAGCATCCTTCTTGAATCTACAAGCAATCCAGAGTCTGTGGCTGCCTCTTCCTCATCCAGGTGCACATGGGAATACTAAGCCACACACCCTGGTTGGCTTTTGCCCACACTAGGTCTGCAGGCAAGTCAGAAAAAGGCCCTAGTCTGCCTGAAGTTCATCTCCTACTGCCTCTGTCTGCTGGATGCTTTTTGGGCTCAACCAGTGGGGGGGAAAAAAAAATCCTCTACTAGAGTCTAGAACCTGGCGCAATTCAGGGATTAGGAAGGGTGGTGGTTGTGGCTCACACCCCTCAGCCTCAGGTGTCAGTCTGTCCTGACTTTTTTCACAGACCTCAGTAGGGTGTGGCCACCAGGAGACCAGTGGGTATGGCCTCTAAAACCCAGAGATGTGGTCTGCCCCTAGTCAGGACAGTTTCTATTGAATTTTCTTTGAGGCAGAAACACCAGTCATAGTCTTAGGAGCATGCGAGGGAAATCTCTGGCCTGAACAACAGAAAAATGAGTCACTGATGCACCCCTTGCTTCCTGGATTACTTTTCAGAATGCCGAGGCCTCCATAGGGTGGGGCAGGACATATTTCTGAAGTCAAAGCAGAGGTTTTCCCCCAGGATGATGCCACAAGGAGGGGACTGCTCCACCCAAAAAAGAATGGTGACTGCAGCCACCAACCTTGCACTTTTCTCATGCAACTTTAGTCCTCTTAGCTCTCCCCATGCCAGAGCCCCAGGTAACTGGCTGTGAATGAGATTTTCTGTGTGGACCCTTTAAGACAGAGTCTGCATCTCAGAATGCTCAGTCTCTTTCTCACAGACAGAAACCCGGCTCTTTTCACCACCAAATGCTGTCTGGGCATCTGTTCTAGGCTCTGGGGCTCCAGGCTTGGGGCTGAGTACCCAGACCTCTCAGGGCGACCCTACCCTCAGTGAGAGTCCCTCCGGACCCTCAGCCATTGCTTGCTCCTGGGAGTTGGGCAGCTCTTTTTGTGTCTCTGCCCTTCCTACCAGTCTTGATGTGGCTTCTGTAACTTCTTGGTTATGTACCCCTCTTCATATAGTCCCAAGTTGGTTTTTCAAGATGATTGTTCTTAAACTAATTGTAATTCAATTTGGTCCTGGGAGATGGCAGTTGAAATGTCCGCCTACTATGGCACCATCTTGGAATCCCCTCTTGTTACTTTTTATTTTTAGATTTTATTTATTCATTTTAGAAAGAGGAGACAGAGAAAGAGAGAGAGAGGAAGAGAGAGAGAGAGAAGAGGGAGGAGCAGAAAGCATCAACTTCTATATGTGCCTTGACCAGGCAAAGGCCGGGGTTTCAAACCAGCAACCTCAGCTTTCCAGGTTGATGCTTTTACATACTGCACCACTGCAGGTCAGGCCCATTACTTTTTAGAAACAAAAAAATTAATTACCTTTAAGGTGTCTCTTTGAGGCTTTTTCTTTGTTATATAAGACCCTAGATGCATTGAATGGGAATGATTTTGTGAAGGTTTGTTTGATGCAACAGTGAAGTCATAAGGTTTATTTGTACTACTCATGCTATTATCTGTGCCTTGTATATATTAAAGTATCTGCTTATTCTTTTTAACATTGACAGTGCATTAGTGAAGGAACAAATAATATACCATTTATGATATTTAAATGTCAAATACTTGTTCATCCAGCTAGAGTCCAGCTGTATTTAACCACATCCTGTAAATCTGTCATATCTCTGCCTCAGTTGGAAATGTCAATTAAAGAAGGACTGTAGCCTGACCACGCGGTAACACATTGGATGGAGCGTTGGACGGGGATGCAGAAGACCCAGGTTCGAGACCCCGAGATTGCCAGCTTGGGCGTGGGCTCATCTGGTTTGAGCAAAAGCTCACCAGCTTGGATCCAAGGTCACTGGCTCCAGCAAGGGGTTATTCAGTCTGCTGAAGGCCCATGGTCAACGCACATATGAGAAAGCAATCAATGAACAACGAACGTGTCACAACGAAAAACTGATGATTAATGCTTCTCATCTTTATCCATTCCTGTCTGTCTGTCCCTATCTATCCCTCTCTCTGACTCTTTGTCTCTGAAAACAAAACAAAACAAAACAAAAACCTTTACTTTAAAAAGGACTGTAATCTCATTAGAAAACCTCAGTGATAGTGCCATGATATTCACATTTATTTGTCAAATTGTGTTTCTCTGACATAATTTGATGTTTTAATTAAACATTGATGTTTCTTGGCAGAATTCTTACTGATGAAGACAATCCTCTAAAGCAGTCTCTTTGCTATTGCATGTTCATTACGACATTGTAAGACCATGAATGGTAGATGGTATGATTTCATCATTGGTTTAATTCATTCATAATTAACTTATTATTGTCACTTTGTTCCAAGAAAGTGCTAGCCAAAGCACTGTGGAAACAAAATTGGTAGCCATTCATACTAATAGATTTTTTGTTTGTTTGTTTTTTGGCTAAGTCATTGTACTGTTGGGGAAAATCTTCAGTCCTAGGGATATGTTAAACTTCTATTCTTCTATTGGTGTTACTGGACTAACACTGGCATATGAAAGAATCATATATATATATATAAAATTTGTAGGGAAGAAAACCTTCAGAAATGATAACAGCAACACAACCTAAATAATTTGTTTACCATAAAAGATCACAATTACTATTGGATTTAGTTTATAAACACTGCCATACAAGAGTTACCATCCACAGAGACTCTGAAAACAACTGAAATGTGGATGGATAGATATGAAGGCTACTGTTTGTTTTTAATAGAAGTAGACATTTCTGTGCCAAATTACTCTGCCTACCTCTCTAATTGAAATGATCTTTGTATACTGGGAACTCTGAAATGTTGCACTGAGAGCTAAGTCATTTTCTACAAGAACATTAATATTTACTTATCTAGAAATAATTAAACCATTATAATTTTGGAGAAAGTAGGTTTGGATACAACAAGTTAAACACTAATATCACATATACTAAACTATTGTCCCAATAACTAAACTATTTTGCCTAAAGTAAAAAGTTCTATATTTTCTGTTATGTAGAATTTTTAAGAACCAGGGTAAAACAAGTATCTTTTCTCATCTCACTTTTATATTTTCATATTTTTTTCTAATGTTCCTTTTGACTGGTTTCTAATAGATGCTTTAAAAGGTGGCATGTTTTAAACTGCATTTTGTGTAGCTAGAGATACCATGTGCAGGGGCAATAGGAGATGCCTAATGTTTTAAGTAGCTGAATTAAATGCTGTCATTAGTATTTGATGCCATCTAATACTTTTGAAATGAAGTCTTCACTTTTAGTCAGCAATGTAAGAGGAGTCAGAACTTGGAGACTTGTGTGTATAATTTTAGAGACTTCTCCAAAACTCAAGCTTAAAAACAAATTTCTCAGTATGCATATGTCAGCTAGTGGCATGCCAGATGAGGCTAGAAACAGATTTTCCTGCAAAGGTAGCCTATTGCTTGATAGAAGCTGAAACTTTGAATGACTCCTGGATTTGAAATATACCCATTGTGTTGTCATCCTTGCACTTAATATCCTTTCATACTCTTGACACCTGGACTGACAGCCCTAACCTGTTATCACTTGATAGTGCTGCCCGTGACATGAAATGTAGAGCTAGTTACACTGTGCTTCACAGTAACGTATGACAGACAGCTGGGTGCTGGCAGGGGACCCAACCAAGCAAGAAGGCACTAGATGCATTGAGCTCCTTGCCAGGACAGCCACTGTAGAAAAATGCATGCATGTGTGTGTGTGTGTGTGTGTGTGTGTATAATATTTAGTGTGAGGCAGAAGTAGGTTTACAGTTGTGAGTACACAAAACAGTTATATTATTATTTGTTAATTATTGTATTGTTGTCCATATGAACAAATATAATTCGACTTTTGCCAACCCTGTACATATAACACATACATATGTACATGTAAACACACAACACAAACATTTGCACAACAGCCTGACCAGGTGGTGGCACAGTGGATAGAGCGTCGGACTGGGATGTGGAAGACCCAAGTTCGAGACCCCGAGCTCACCAGCTTGAGCGCGCGGTCCATCTGACTTGAGCAGAAAAGCTCGTCAGCTTGGACCCAAGGTCGCTGGCTCCAGCAAGGGGTTGCTTGGTCTGTTGAAGGCCCGCGGTCAAGGCATATGTGAGAAAGCAATCAGTGAACAACTAAAGTGTTGCGATGGCAATGAAAAACTAATGATTGATGCTTCTCACCTCTCTCCGTTCCTGTCTGTCTGTCCCTATCTATCCCTCTCTCTGATTCTCTCTCTGTCCCTGTAAAACAAACAAACAAAAAACATTTGCACAACATTTTTTTATTGCCTTTTTTAGCTTGCAGCAAAAACATATGGGTGAAAAATGTGATCTATATGTAAAGTGAAAATTCAGTACACAGCCCATGGAAGTGATCTATTTGGCAAGAGCTGGCTCTTAATTTAACAGTCTTCTATTTTTAATAGATAAGTATCATTTAACTATTATTTTCTCTGCCACAGTTCTAAAACAAGCCAATGAAAAGTGATAATGCATATCAAACCAATCATTTTGGCACTAAGTAGACCAGAAATGAATTATTTTACTTAAGTCAAAAGGAGTTATATGTGACTAGTTTATTTCTCTTATTACCTCATTCTTGCTTTTTTATCATAAAAATAAAGGATGGAAAGTGAATGACTAATTATGGTTGTGGAAGGAGTGATAATTCTTAAATCTTTGCCATAGGCATATGGAAGCACAAAGTCCATATTGTATTTGTGGCTTGACTCAAGTTTACATCATTAGCACAAATTATGTTTCTAATTTATTTATGTAGTGAGTTTCCTATCACCAGCATGCCATATATGTGTTAGAGAAAACATAGATAATAAACATGATATTAATTTGCTAATGCAATTAACATGTGCTGAGCATTAATAATAGTTGAGGCATCGTGGAGTGGGGATCTCCCACTGTCTAGGAGTGTGACATGTAACAATTATGCCCACCTATCTGGCAGTGGATCTCTTCCATGATAGGGCTAAAAGAAAAAAGAAGCAGGATTATAACTCCAGTAGATAAAACATCATTTCTTAAACACAGTCACACTGTGGCAGAGATGACAAATACTATGTTTTATTCCTGTTTTCCCTCATTTACCAAGAATAGTTTCCCAGAACTCCCAATGAGCTGAGAAACAGGATCCACACCCATTTTGTGTGGTCTAACTCCATGCCAAATTGTAAGGGTCATACAGTAGTTCAGAGAATGAGATGTTCAATTAATGAGAGTGGCAGACAAAATTGCAGGTATATAATATTGGGGTTACATTTTAAAACTGAAAATAATTTCATTTTTGGAGAGTACAACTTCACTCACCTAAGTTATTACTTTCCGATTGGAAAAGTAACCCATCATTAAATTTTCATGCAAGGAGGAAGGCGTTTGCCCGCAGTTACACACAACTCATCATCACACTTTCTCATTATCGTACCCCTCTCTTCCAGTTTGAGGTCTCATTTTCTTCACACACACATCTTGAAAAGCTTCCTCTTTGCCAGTTCATTCAGTTAAAGTAACTGTCACAAGTAAAAAGATATTTTTATTGATGTACAGCTCAGATTGCAGTTTCACCCACAGCAATTCATGTACTTCCCTTTAATAATTACAGCTTATTACCCGTGTAAATAGTGCTGAAATAGCTTTTCGTCCATACTGCTTAGAGGCCAAAGCCATCTAAAAGATGTCTTGAGTTATTGTAGTTTTTATTGAAGGCAAGGTAACTGAACCTATTCAGGCTTAATGTTCCATTTTGTCTTGCCTAGGCACGTCTGAGAAGGATTGACAGTCATATTTTTTATTGCTGTTGTTGTTTTAATTTAGTACATTTAATAATTTCCATTCTGAAGACACTGAATGCACAAGACAGCCTCTTCCATCAAGAATCTCATGATCTGTGTAACTAAATAGTAAAATAGGAAAGGCTTCTTGATAAAGCAAGCACGCTTACAGTCAAGAAAAGTTAAAACACCATATGTTTGTTCCAGTTCTCTAATCATTGTCCATATGTAAAATTATAGCTCTGGAGCTTAATTTTTTTTTTATTGTGGAAACAGGCTTAGAAGATAACTCTGTATAAAACTTGTGTTGAAAAATGAAATTCACAGCCATATGTTGTAGATATATTTTGCATGGCATCTATTGTGTATAGTTCCTATTTGTGCCACTTCTCATTGTAGAGTCCAATGCATGTGATGATCAGATATATTAAAATGTGGATGTTGATATTTAATTTTTACGAGAGATAAAAGTACAACTTAACTTATGCATGCTTTCCTCCAGGCTTTTTATTTTTTCTTTTTTGCTTTTTGTTAAAAAAAAAAAAAGAAAACATTGATCACATACCAAATATATTCTGAAGCAGCCAGAAGAAACTTAATTTATTTTTTTATAAATATGATGGTAAAATGTTCATTTTGTGAGTATTTGCAGTATAACAAATAGACAAAATAATTCTGTTAAAAAATAATCTCTTGCAGTGAGACAAATTTATACCCACCACCACAGTGAATATATTATTTTTATATACAGTGGAATATGTGTGTGGTTTCAAAACAGGCTATTAAAAGTTTTCTTGGGGTGGAAACTTCTGAATGTGGCATGGGTTTTCATGGCATGTTCTTTTTTTGTGATTTGGTCACAGTTGGCTGAAAGTCAATTACTTTGAATTTAGGAAGCTTATGTTTGTAACACATCTAGACAGGGTGCGTTTGAAGAATGATTACAATATGCAGAATGTCTCTTAACAGGCTCACAGTTGAGCTCACTTTGGTATTTTGATTTGTAGGAAATGAAGGGCAGACATGATTATATATTTCCAACTCACATATCAGCCAATCTCTGAAAAATCTAAAAGCATTTTTCATCTCTCAAATAATCTGGTAGTGTGCATGTCAATCCAAGAGGTAGTTTACACGATGGGCTGGACATATCTAAATATTATTCTAGATGAAGGCAAGCGTGCTGGTTGGTGGCATTGGGACTAGAGTAGTAAAAGGTTAAGGGGGATGTCAAAGATTAAGATACCCCTTAGGAGTTTGGGTAATAAATGAAGAAGCAAAAGCCAGTGAGTTATGATGACTAACACAGTGCGGTTTATCACTAAAAGTTGACTAAAATAATGAATGAGATAGTGAAACTCTGGTTTAGTCTTTATTTGTATAATTTGCCTAATAGATCTATAAAAGTAATTGACTCTCTGGCTCCAATTTTGACTCTCTGGCATCCAAAACCTTTCAAACTTCTGCCTGGTGGTACTAAGCAAGGCTGAATGTGATGTTTTTATTATGTAAATAGTTTTTTTAATTTAGAAATTAAATTTAATGGGGTGACATTGGTTACTAAAAATACATAAGTTTCAGGTAAACATTTCTATATCATTTGAACTGTTGATTGCATTATTTGCCCATCATCCAAAGTCAAGTTATTTTTTTGTTACCATATATTTTCTCTTCTTTAATTCTCCTCCCCCTCTGGTAACCACTTCACCTTTGTCTATGTTTTTATTTTATTATTATTATTATTATTATTAGTGACAGAGAGAGAGAGAGAAAGGGAAGGACATACATGACAGACAGACAGAAGGGAGAAAGATGAGACAAATCAACTCATAGTTGTGGCACCTTAGCTGTTCATTGATTGTTTTCTCATATGTGCCTTGACTGGGAGGCTCCAGCCAAATCAGCGACCCCTTGCTCAAGCTAGCATCTTGGGCTTCAAGCCAGTCACCTTTGGGATCAAACCAGCACCATGGTGTCATATCTATGATCCCACACTCAAGCTGGTGACCCCGCATGCAAGCTACTTAGTCTATGCTCAAGCCAGATGTGACCATGCTCAAGCCAGTGACCTTGGGGTTTCAAACCTGGGTACTCAGCATCCCAAGATGATGCTTTTTCAACTGCACCACTGCCTAGTTGGGATTTTTTGTGTTTTTATTTTTTAATGAGGTTTGTTATTTGTAATTTATGTGGCTTCATCCAGGTGGAATGATTTTAGTTCAGATCCAAATGCTAGTAGATCGAAGGTACTTCTGTTTTTACTTGCTGTCCCCACCTTTTCAGATCTTGAAAGATACTACTGACATAATAATCAAAAAGAGATGCGCACTTGATAGGTTTATTCTCTAAAGCTATCCGCTGTCATATTTACAATCTCTGAATTTAAGTGTCTGTGTTAGGGCCTTGTATTTGCTGTGGGAAAGCTGGTGATGAGACAGTGCAGAGCCATGGATATTGATTCATGCTTTTGAGCCTGCATTCTGCCACTTAGAAGTTGTGTGACCTGGGCAGGTTATTTACCTTCTCTGAGTGCTAGTTTCATCATATGTGAAATGAGGATAATCAAGGTATAACCTTCGCGTGTGTTTTTTTATTTTAGTTTTAAATGAGATGGCATTTATAAAGGTTAGCTTGGAATGCATAGTAAGCACCAAGCAAATGATTATCAACCCTACCCCCATCCTCAATGAGGACCTGGCGGGTAGGCATCACTAATTTCTTTAGCAGCTTTAAATAGAGAACCTGGCATTTAGATTTCAATTTTTTGAGGAAAACGTCCAATCTCTCCTTTATTTTTCATATATTTTCCTTATTTAAATTCTTAATCTTAGCAAATTAACTTTATAAAATATGTTCTGGTATAATTTATGTATATGCCCTATATCCCTTAAGCATTAACCCCTGGAAGATTATATCTGGGCTTTAGCTGTATTTCAGCTCCAGGCCCAGAGAAGCAGCAAAATCAGAGGAAGGGAGTGGCACTATGGCAACACTGAGACCAACTGCACTGACTAATGACTCCCTGGTGCCAACCAATCAGTGGAAACCATGACCCTAGGAGGGCACACCTGGAAAGCTGATGCATATTCTGTTGGAATCTGCCCCTTGAGACTTCCAAATAAATACCTTTAAGAGGGAGGACCCTGCATGGCTTTCTCACTGGAGCACACACTTATTTTACCCCACTCCCTTCTTTTCCCAAAGCATTCTCTCTCTCTCTCTCTCTCTCTTTTCCATAGCATGCCCTACCTCCCTACCTTCCCTCTTTCATTTCTAAAGGCGTGCCTGTATCTCTCTCTCCCTCTTTCCCTTAAGCTTCAAGGGCCCCTCCCTCCTTTGCTGTAATTTGTTTCTTGAGTTCATTTCTTCTCTGGTTCACTTCTACCTCTGTGATTTCCTAAATAGACTTTATCTTATAGTTTGAGTCTTACCTCTAAATTCTTTCTTAGCCAGAACTCAGGTACCGAGGTGGCCAAACCAAGGTCCTGTCACTAACACCTGGTGCCATTTTTTTTTATTTTTTTTGCTGCTGCTACCTCTTTTTTCAGTTGCATCAATAAATTAATTTATTTAAAAGAGTGTGTTATGTTACAATTAATTACACTAAGTGACATTACCAAACAAATTTAAAGTGGTTAGCTCTAGAACAAGGAATGAAGAGTAATGTTAACTATTATTTGCTCTTCACATTTCTTAAATCACAAATAAAAAATACAAGTTACTGCAGTGAAAATACAATTAGAGTTTCTCTCAGATAAATGAAAAGCATGAATGGCCTGGGAGAAATGGAAACCCAGATTACTGGCTTAAAGGCAGGGGTGTGATATAAAATGGGCATCCAACTTTAACCATTTCCCACACACATGAGATTATTGCTGAGGAGAACACTGATGTTGTCCTGGAGTGAGTGAGGCTTGACATGATGTGCTCAGGTCTAAGAGAAGAGAAACACAGGAGGTGGAACTGGAAGATGGAGTGCTAAAGCACACCCATCACTTCTATTCTCTCTCTCTCATTATTCCCTTCAAAAGGAAGATAATGTGACACAACAAATCTGGTGAAGGTACCTAGCAGGATGTTGGGAGTCCAGCAGACTGAGTGGTTTCTACTGCTGCATCAGTCCAGCCAGAGCAGGAAAAAGAGAAGGGAAGGCACAGAAGTCCTCCTAGGTCTAGAAATTTCTGATCCCTTTTATGAAAACTGTCCCTTTTATGAAAACTGCCTCCTAGGAGCCAGACTCATAAATTGGAAGATTCTGAGATGAGAATGAGGCATTGCTTCCTGCCAATGCCCTATATTGCTGCTCCAAGCATTGGATTAGGAGCTGCAACAGGGAATAACCCAAAGCTACTAGCCTGGGTAACTGAAAGATAAAACCAGATGAGCCAAGCATGGGGATGTTGAACATTTCTCTAATTCCTCCCTGAGAGCTCTGTCCATGCCTTAGAATTTCCCTGAGCACTCACCTGGGCTGAGCTCAGGCCTAGTACAAGGGTAAGGAAGAAATATGAATAGCAGAATAAAAATATAAGGAACAGAGTCCAAAGCATGGCCCAAGGGACCCTTTCTGCAAGGACAGGTTTCTCAAGGTCTGCATTTTCTCTTGATTCATAACAAAGATGGAGCTTGGTGTAGCTCATGAGCCTGCTGCCCAAGTCGAGCCTGAGTGCAACCTAGAACACCTGCCCTGTTTTCTGCTCTAGTGACCTGGGCTCCCACTGCCCAGAGCAACCCCCACCATCCCCACCTGCTGAGGAGTGGACCAGCATCGAGAGCCCTGAGATCATGGTCAACAAATTCCTTAGCTCTTCTTCAGAGTAGCACATTCCTGGGCCGGACCTGGAGACTGACAGGGAGCCTCGCTTTCCTCCCAGCCCGGCCCCTGCCCTTGCCCTGGACCCTCGTAGCAGCAGCCATGCAAAGGCAGCAGTGGCAGGGCCACCAGGGACACCCCCCATGCACAGAGTGAAGGGGCAGCCCCTGGCCTAGAAGCAGACCTTTGACTCTGTGGACAAGTTTCTGTCAAAAGTATACTTGCAAGGGTGAGAATGGGTGTGGCTTCTCCAGCCAAAACAACTGGGAACATGGTCCCTAAAGACGCTGCTTCCCAGAGGTCCAGGAAAGGGTGGAAAGCCAAGGCCACTGCTGCTCCAAAGACAGTGTGTCCAAGACAGTACCTGTGCCACTGGCCAAGAAGACAGAGGTCCCCAAGGACCCAAGAAGGCCAATTATGCACCAAGGTCATGTCATTCAAAAGGACCAGTAACCAGTAAGAAGACAGAAACAAAGTGCTAGAGGGACGGTGAAGAGAGACTAAGTTTCTGTTGGAGTTTTTATTTTCTAATAACCCTCACTCTATTTCACTGTAACTTATTTATCAATAAAGAAATTCTCCCCTCAAAAAGAAAAGTACAGGTACCATTTTCTAGCTTATACTTGGGAAGAGATTTGCCCTCAAAAAAGGGGGAGTTACTTGGTTGCTTCATCATCAGGATTACCAATTGTGTTTGTGGATATTTGTTTTTGTAATTGTTTGTGGTTGGTTGACATATAGACGTGTACCCCTACTTGATAAGTATAAAGAAAACAGAATATGCCTGACCAGGCGGTGGTGCAGTGGATAGAGCGTTGGACTGGGATGCGGAAGACCCAGATTCGAGACCCCGAAGTCGCCAGCTTGAGCGTGGGCTCATCTGGTTTGAGCAAAAGCTCACTAGCTTGGACCCAAAGTCGCTGGCTCCAGCAAGAGGTTACTCGGTCTGCTGAAGGCCCGCAGTCAAGGCACATATGAGAAAGCAATCAATGAACAACTTAGGTGTTGCAACGAAAAACTGATGATTGATGCTTCTCATCTCTCTCCATTCCTGTCTGTTTGTCCCTATCTCTGACTCTCTCTCTCTCTCTGTCTCTGTAAAAAAATAATAAAATAAAAAAAATAAAGATGTTTTAAGAGAACAGAGTATAAGTTTGGGACCATCCTCTTAGAAAGAGAAGGGCTGCTTCCTTGATTATTCTTTCTTTCTTTTTTATTTATTAATTTTAAAAAGAGAAGAACATGGATTTGTTGTTCCACTAGTTTATGCATACATTGGTTCATTCTTGAAATGCCCTGACCAGGGATTGAACCTACAACCTTGGCATATAGAGGTGATACTTTTGCCAACTGAGCTACCTGACCAGAGCTGATTATTCTTTCTTTATTCAGCACCCTGAAGTTTGTCAGTAAAAATTGTTGAGGAATATGATACTAACTTCAGATAATGCTGGCCACAGGCACTTCTTTATTATTATAATATGGAGCATACAATTTTTATTTTCTATCAATGTTGATAATTTAGCTATTTTATGGACCAGCTATTAGGTTGAAGATTCACAGGGGTTACAAACAGGGAAAATTGGCTCATTTTGAAAAAAAAAAAAAGCCCTAGGTATCTCAGTTGCTTGTGTTTTGAATCATGGTGAAGAAAACTGATGAACGCTATGGACAGAAATTACCTCTTTTAGCACTGAACACTGCAAATGTCATAGTTTTCAGATATTTGACTCATACTATCTCATCTTACATATTAGATTTAAAAACATGAATTAATCTCTGAATTAAATAAAATAAAAGTGTAAATAAAAATTATCCTTAAAAAACTGGAAACGAAGAACTGATGGACTCTAAACATTAGACAAAAGTACAAGAATGATAGAGGATTTGGTTTCATTACTCAGGTTATAATTTATATGCAGACATAGTACACTGTGTATGATTTACTATTCAGAATGCAATCAAGTCATCTTTGTTTGATAGATTGGTATTTTGAGTTTTCATAACAAAAACTTTCCAAGACCCTATTGCATAAATCCCTTCCGACTTGGTATTTGAAACCAGATAATAATGGACTATATTAGTAATACAGCACACACATCTTCAGTGTGCTCCAGGTCCTTCATGGATCATCTGAAACGAAAGTCATCTTCCAGGCCAGAAGGGAATACTGAGGTAGTCCTATTGGCTCTGGCATCTTGCAATGTTTACCTCCATTTACCTGAACAGAGATTACCCTTCAAGCACTGTCAAGGACTTCTGAAATTGTTGAAATGTATTTTTGTATCAGTTTTCAAAATGCCTCTGTGCAGAGATCATTACTCTGCATGAAAACTACCCAGGGAGAGTGAAATAAGAACACCTATTCCAAACACATGGGAAAGTCTTGTCCTTTGTGGATGACTGTCCTCAAGAGATGTAAGGAGAGAATCTGAATATGGCTTTTATTCTTATTGTCACTGCTTAGCTACAATATGTTTCACATATTTCAATTCCTAAATTGAAAATAAATCCCTACCTAATAGATTGTCACAGGAAAATATAAAAAGTAAAGTGTTTAACACACTCCTTGGTACATAGCAGGCCTTCTATAATTTCCAGTTCCCTTCCTATCCCCGGGGAGAATTCATCACCTTGGTCAACTATTAACTGTGACAGCACAACAGCAAATCCTACATCAGAAAGTAATAAATCAAAACACATGTTTAGTAGCCTTTAATGGATCTGCTTCATTTCACATCAGCAAAATGTTTATTTCAAATTAATGTGTCCTGACATAAGGAGGGGGTGTTTTCAGCCAAAATATTTAATTTGCAGCCACCTTGTGATTGATAAATTGTCAGAGGGACATGTTTAAATGATTGTTCTGGTGAAAGGCTACTGAAGATAAGGGATTTCAAATGGTTTGCTAAATGTAAGGCTGGTCACAGGCTTCCATATGTTCCTATACTTGCTCATTTGAATTCCATAGTCTTTCCAATTGTTGGGCAATGAGGGAACCCTATTGTATCTTTTCTTACTCCTGGTAGGCATATATAGAGAACAGAAGGAAGGGATAATTGGTTGGAATTGAAATAAACATATTATAATTGAAGTTTTCAAATTTGTAAGATGGCAGGATCAACCTAACATGTTTTGAGTTTGCTAACTAGCATAGGCAAATCTGCTGAGTTTTTCTTTTTCTCTCCTTTTCTCTCTTTTTCTTTCATTATTTTATTTTACTTTCTCTTCTTTTCCTTTTCTTATCCTATATCATTGGAACAACTGAACAATAACTCAGCAGGTAGAAGATTTTAAAGAAAAATAGCAAGTTTGGTGGATCTGTGATCTAAAGAAATTAACTCTTATTTGAGTATCTGCCATTAACTCTTAATCAAAAAACTGGTTCACCTCATTTAAATTTTATTTTAATTAATCACTATTAATATGTTGACTCTATAGAAGAAAAAACAATGGCAGAAATAAAACACTGCGTACTCAAAGTCACACAACTTGCATATGAGAGAAATAGCATTTGAACTTGAGTCTAAACCTAAATACAGTGTACTTTTACTCCAACTACCCTAACTAAACTAAACCATGTTTAGTGTGACTTAGCACAAGACTAATACTTAGCTAAACATGGATCATACAGTTATCAGCTCTGATTGAAATATTTAGACTCATTCAAACAACAAATGTTTCTAGGAAAGTAATATTTTCTTTTATTCCTCCAGAATTATGTAGCCTTGCAGCCTTGCCAATGTCAAAGTATATTTAAGGGTACTTGCCATTGTTAGGATGGCTGCAGATTCCTGAATCTGTTGGGAACTTTCATCACAGATGGTTTTCAAAGATCTTGTGCAAATCCTGACGATGAAAATAATTAAACTACATTAAGGTTCCATACTGAATGATTCAGCAGCAACTATTTCTATATGAGTATTAATAATGCTTCACAGAATAAATGATGTTCATTTTTCATTTCTTTTTCTGACAGCTTTTATTGGTAAAATTAGTAAACAAAAATGTATATTTTTTTATTCACTTATTCACTAATTTAGGTCTCTTATCAATTCTTTTGTGTTTTATTTATCTGATGCCTTGTATTCAGAATTATGTAAATCTAATTATTATTCTCAAACACCACTGTGTAAGAGGAAAGATGTTGATGTTAGAATGGTACTTTGTCAAATGTGCTATCTGAGGGCTGGTCTTTATTTACCAAGCTCAGGCTGAAATTTTTTCTTGCAAAGACCATTTGTGGCCAAATGATAATCCCCATTTGAAAAATTAAGTTTTAAGCTCAAGTACAATGATTTCCAAGAGTTGATGTCCATCTATAATCCCAATTCATAATTTCATTTTAATTTTCTAAGATGAAATTCACCCTTCATCTATTACTTCACTTTTATGTAGGTAAGGCTGCTTTAAAGCTTATTGTTCTGTTTCTTCTGTTTTGAATAAAAGTATGAAAACAAATTTCACCCTCACCATTGAATATAGAACAACCTTCTCTAATGTCAGGTATATGTGATTTCACTACGTCATTTAAAAAATTAACTAGGTTCTTTAAGGTTTTGTTGAAGTTCCTGCATAATCCAAATTGTTTCCATTATTTATTTCTGAGGTAAAAAGATGTTTGGCTATACCTACAATTTGGGGGAGATTAGGCAGAACTAGTGTGACCATTGCAGTTAAAGCCAGGAGGGACTTCTTTCATATTCACATTCTCAATCTCTGAAAACCTTTCATTTGGAAGTTGGCTCCAGTCCTGTCACAGAGAATCATCTTTAAATTAAAGTTACACAGGCTGAGATTTGACCCTTAATATACATTCACTGCTGTCCTCAGCAATCATTTATAACCTACAGACCTAAGACTCTACAAGAAACTGAGCTGAAGCAGTAATATCCTTTTCATATCTGCAGGCACTCATATCTTCTTTCCCTGCCCATAGTTTTAAGTCTTAGGAGAAAAACAACTTTATCAAAATAAGACACACATACACACACACACACACACACACACACACACACACACACACACACTGGTCTGAATGGAAACACAGACACTTAGAAGCTCTGGGTTGGAAATATCCTTAAATTTTTTTTGGTTCAAAATCTCAGCTGTTTGATGCTTGATAGTTTACCAGCTATGTGCTTAACAGGTCTACTGATGAGAAAACCCATTTCATCTAAGGGTACTATTGTCATTTTTAAAAAATTAATCTTTTAGCTATTATCTTCAATTTGTTTAAATTTTAACATTTCTTTTCTTCTGTTGGCCGGGGGGGGGAGGGGAGGGAATCTCTCTTAGATTATGCTCATTGGTCCTCCTTTACTCCATTGAGGTCAAGTATTGAGACTGTTCTCATGCACCACCTGCATCTTCTCTAGGTCACCGTTCCTAGTTCTTCTGAGAATAGGACTTATTCTGATTCTATCCTTTGTACGAAACAGTCTCATTTGTAATTGTTCAAGATTAATGGCTCTTCAGGAAGTTCGATAGCAACTTTTACACATTGCAGGCAGGAATTAGAAATAGGCATAAAATTCCTGGAGGACAATCTAGCAATGTATAACAAAAGGTTTTAAAATGTGTTTACTCTTTGACCCAGCAATTTCTCTTATTGAAACATAGCATAAAGTAATATTGAGCCTGACCAGGCAGTGAAACAGTGGATAGAGTGTTGGACTGGAACATGGGAGACTGAGTTTCAAAACCCTGAGGTTGCCAGCTTGAGCACAGGTTCATCCAGCTTGAGCATGGGGTTGCTGGCTCGAGTGTGGGATCAGAGACATGACCCCATGGTCGCTGGCTTGAGCCCAAAGGTTGCTGGCTTGAAATCTAAGGTCACTGGCTTGAGCAAGAGGTCACTTGCTCTGCTGTAGCCCCTTAGTCAAGGCACATATGATAAAACAATCAACTCAGGTGGACAACTAAGGTGCCACAATAAAGAATTGATGCTTCCCATATCTCTCTGTCTGTCCCTATCTGTCCCTTTCTCTGTCTCTCTCTCTGTCTCTGTCATAAAAAAGGTAATATTGAGATGTTCAATATTTATATAGTGATGTGCAAATAATAATAATTTTTAATGAAAAATTGGGAAAGCCAAATTATCCAAAAGTAATAAGGGAATTAAATAATCAGGGGTTTCTGTCACCAAGTGTTAGACTGAGAATATATGTTCATATCTTCTTTTTACACTATAATTTATTAAAATATAGTTGTACAAATCCATAATAGTGCAGAAAATTATACAGGAGAGAGTTTAACAAATTTCTGGATGTATTAGTCAAGGTCTAATCAGAAACATAGTAGGAGATAAACATATTGAGAGATTTATGGCAAAGAATTGGTTGACACAACTTTAGCGGCTCCATAGGCAGGTCTCAAATCCACAAGCCAGGTGGCCAGGAAGGGCAGCAGACTGAGGCTCATGCAATCCATGGGCTGAAGCAGCTGTCAACAGGTGCAATAGCATCTTTCTCAAGGAAGCCTCAATTCTGCCTTAAGGCCTTTCAGCTAATTGAATTAGTTCTGCTCAGATTATCTAAAATAATCTCCTTTATTTTGTCAACTGATTGGGATGTGTAATCTCATTTACAACTACAGGGGGTCCTTGGGTTATGACAATCTCGACAGACGACATTTCAAATTTACAACACTCACTCCCATAAAAGCTTTAAAATATTGAGATTTGAGTGTTTGGGCTTATGCTGTTAGCATCATACATATGGAATACGTGGGCAAATCAGTTTGGTTGCATGTGGTGGAAGTATACACAGTATTCTTTTTCTGTGGCTTAGTTGTGTTTTTATGTTCTAGATTATGACTTTACATCTGTATTAGGATAAGTAAGTGATTAAGGCTAGAATGTGTCTCGACTTACACCAAAATTTGGGTTATGTCTCTGTTGTAGGAATGGAACTGTGTTGTAACCTGAGGACCCCCTGTATCTTCACAGCAACTGCTTGATTACTGTTTGATTGACTAACTGGAACATGTAGCCCAGCCAAATGGACACATAAAACTATCCACTAGAAGATAGCAAATAGATGGGAAAAAGTATTTTGATAAATTAGGAAGAAGTCCCAGCACATATAATACACTGAGGGGTGTGGGCAGAGGGGGGAGATGATCAGCCTGGCAGACCCCCACAGTGGTTTTTAGCTCAGACTAGGGGTGAGGCAGAAAAGTGGATACTCACTAATGATCTACTGGTCTCTCTTCATATCTTTCTTTCTTACTTGGGCTCTTATACAATAGCATACAGTTAATCTTTAAATCTGAGCAAAAAAATTGGAGTTTTTCTTCTAAGGAAGCAGAAATAACATGTGGGAAAAAACAGTATAGCCAACATAGGTGTTGGCAGATGAGAGTAAGGCCTGCCTCATTTGGCATTTAGAAGAGGTCTCTACCCTGACAAAGAGCTTAAAATCTGCACCCACTGAACCAAAACATATGGAACAAGTGAAGTCCATATACACAAACACACTGTTCCTTTGCCTTTTATAGGTTATCCAAAATCTTCAGACACTTGAGGAAGAATAAAACGTTTTTTAAAAAGAACACTGGCTGGATAGCTTGGTTGTTTAGAGCATCATTCAGAAGCACCAAGGTTGCTGGTTTGATCCCCGATCAGGGCACATAAAGAAACAGATCAATGTTCCTGTTTCTCTCTCTCTCTCTCTCTCTCTTCTTCTCTCTCTAAAGTTAATAAAGTAAACATTAAAAAAAGAGCACAGTGGAAAAACTGTATCAGAAAAAAACATAAAATTTAAGAAACAGAAGATAACTTACAATAACTATAATTATTACAGTATATTCATGGAGATTTGAGAAGATAATACATTTATAAAACAAGAACAAGATGCCATGAGGCTCTGGCTGGTTGGCTCAGTTGGGGAGAGTATCAGCCTGGGTGCAAAAGTCCGTGGTTCAATTCCCAGTTGGGGCACACATACATGAGAAACGACCATCTGCTTCTCTTCCACTCCATCTCCCTCTTTTCTCCCTCTTCTCTTCTCGCAGTCAGAGGCTTCATTGTTTCAAGCATTGGCCGAGGGCACTGAGGATAGCTCAGTTGATTTGTTGGCCCCAAGCGGGGGTTGCCAGGTGAATCCCAGTCGGGACCCATGCCTGGAGTCGGGCTCTTATCTCCCTTTCTCTCACTTAAAAAATAATGATGGCATAAATTAGAAATAAAGACTCCAAAACAAGTACCCTCAGAAATTAATATGTGTTTGGGGCTGTGAATATAAAGAAAATATATTATAAAAGTAGTAAAAGTCTAACAGTTGGAAAATACAAAGTAAAATATTAGCTACATTAAAATGAATCTTTGGAAAACAGTATGGAGTTTCCTCAAAAAATTTAAAAAATGGAACTCTCTTATGACCAAGTGATTCCACTTCTGGGAATATATCTTAAGAAACCTGAAACACTAGTTCAAAAGAATAAATACACCTCTTTGTTCTTTGCTGCATTATTTACAAAAGCGAAGATTTAGAAGCAGCCCAAGTGCTCATCAGTAGATGAGTGAATAAAAAAAGTTGTGGTACATACACACAAGGAATATTGCGCAGCTGTATAAAAGAAGAAAATCTTACCTTGTGCCAACAGCATGGATGGACCTAGAAAGTATTATACTAAGTGAAATAAGAGCCAGTCAGAGAAAGACAAATACCATATGATTTCATTTATATGTAGAATCCAATGAACAAAACAAATTAAAGTAGAAACAGACTCATAGATACACAGAACAAACTAATAACTTCAAAGAGAAGGTGGTTATGGGGATGGGTGAAGGGATTAAACACAAACAAAACAAAACGAAAAACAGACACAGACAACAGCATGGTGATTGCCAAAGGGAAAGGGGAATGGAGGAGGTGGAAGTGGGAGGTGTAAATGGTGGCAGAAAGATAGATACCTGACTTAAGGTGGTGAGCACATGATGCAGTATGCAGATGATGTGTCATAGAATTGTACATTTGAAACCTGTATGATTTTATTAACCAATATCACCCAGTAAATTTAATATGACAATTAAAAGTTCTACCAAAAGAGAAGACATAGCAGGAGAAACTAAAGAAAAGATAATATAAGAAAATTTTAGAGCTATCGGGAGACATGCTTATTCTAATTAAACTTTATTCAGTGTTGAATGAGATAACATCCACAGTTAGACATATCAGTGTGAAATTTTAGAAAACCAAAATTAAATATCCTGAAAGTTTCCAGATAGAGAGAAAATTTAAATAAAATACAGTTAATCTCTGAAAGAGGTCTCATCAGCAACAATGCATGCTTGAAGACAATAATACAGTGCATTTAAACTAAAACTATGAGGTCAAGTGGTTTTGATAACAGAATTCTAATAGCTAATGGTTATCTCTGGATGGTGAAATGATGGGTTAGTTTACTTGTCTTCGGAGTGTTTCTATATTATACTCTGATATTCTCTAGAGTCTGGCATATGTTTTTATGTTTTTTAAATGTGATACAGGGATGCAAACACAAAATACCATATGTAGCATAATCAGTGCTGAATCATGCTGGTTTAATACATAATTCCTTTTAACTATTTTATTTCTACTGAGTAGTATAATAAGACTGCATTAACCTTTTGAAGACAAGTAATTTTTGCTGAATTTTATTGAACTTATCGGCAGTCTAGACTCCTCAACTATTTTTCATTTGCAGAACCCTACATCATAGCTCCCTTGTTTAAGACCTCAGCATTTATTTCTTATTTGTTTGTAATCATGTCTACAGCTTTACATTAACCCTTTTCAATTTGTTTTATGTGAATAGCCCATCTTGTACATTGTCAACATTTTTGTGAGAACTGATCTTTATCTTAATATATGAAAACTAAACTAATAACTCTGTTAATCCTAAAAAAAAAAAAAAAAAAAAAAAAAATTTAAAATAACTTGAATCCCTTGCTGTCATCTTACCATATCTGGGTCTGTGTAAGAGAGAAAAGAAAATTATCCACTGTAAGAAAAAAATGTCTTAATTCCTCCTGGCTCCAAAGGGACTGCTTGTAGCACTGGAAAAGGTCATTTGTAAAATTGTTTCCTTTTGGCCTAAAATAAATGACACATTTTTCCCTAGAGCAAATGATTCATTCTTATTTTGCTGGATTTAGCTAGATAATGACTTAATGAGTGTAAATCCCTTACTTCTGTAAGACAAGGGCATTAGAACATCGGGGTCTTATTTAGTTTACCAGAAGAAACAGGAGAGGTAGTGGAAATTCACCTCCTGGAATGACATAGTCATAATTTAGGGCTGATGGTTTACTTGCAGAGTTAGTTTGATCATCATAATTAGCAGAATAATTTTATTTTAGCTAAATTTGGGAGAAAAAACATGTAGAGTAACAATCAGCTATTTTAAATAGTTGCGTTAATCTATCAATCAAAATTACCATCTAACAAAAGAAGTACTATACTTATCAATGTCACAACATTTCTATCCTGACAGCTGGCATGGTGTATTATTAAAACCAGTCTTTTACTTTGTTTTTATTTCATTTAAGACACTATGTGCAATTTGAGACAAGTGAAATGTTAATTACTGGTCTGAAGATGTAGGGAATGACTAATTGAATAATGTGGTATCTCATTGAGATTCTACATTTCGTATAGACAAATCCTAATTATGGTATCTAAGAATAAAGTCAGAAGAGGCTAGATTTTAAATAACTCTTGGAGGTGGTTAAATACACATTTAACTCTCCTTAGATATTTTCTTTTTGATAGGCATAAAAAATTAAATCTGATATTAGAAAACTCACAGACCTGAGAAAAAATATCAATCAAAATTTAATACTCAGAGCACTTAACTGAATACTGGGCATTTGGAAATAAAGAGTCTCATGACTAAATTATGTATAATTTAGCAAGAAAGATATGAAAGATGCAAAAATTACCTATAAGCAAAGGGAGATGAAGAAAACAATATATAGTATAGGCAATGGATGTAAAGGTGGATGAGGGCTGGATGAAGGTGACCATTGGATTTCATAGGTAGATGAATGAAAAAAGGATGTGAAGCAGAAAATGATGAGAGGAACAGTTAAGTATGGCTGTGTTCTATCTACAGAATTATATATCTAGGTGAAGTCAGTTAGAGGCAATATTGGTTTTTTTTTTCATTTTAGTTGTAGAAAAGAATCACAAATGTAGAAGAGACCATTAAATATATGTAGTCAGTTCATCTTATGTCCAAAGCTTTCTTAGTCATCCCAGCAAGATAGTGCAAAAGGAATCTGGTTTATTTCAAAGGATGTTCCTGCCTGATATTCATAGTCTTTAAGGCCTTTGAGACAAAGTATTCTGGTGGTTTTATGTTCAGAATGGCCCTTGGAGACATTTCCAGGCAATTCAATTGGTACTTTTTTAAAGGAAATACTGTCAATGACTATGCAAATGAACCACATTAATAATACTAACCGGGCCTGGCCAGTGGCTCAGTGGATAGAACACTGGCCCAGGGTATGAACGTCCCTGGTTTGATTTCCAGTCAGAGCAAACAGGGGAAGCAACCATCTGCTTCTCCTCCCTCTGTTTCCCCTTTCTCTCCCTCTTCCCTTCCTACAACCAGTGGCTCCATCGATTCAAGTGTGGCCCCAGGTTATGAGGATGGCTCAGTTGGTCTGAGAGCAGAATATTTAGGCATAAAAAGAGCTGAGTACTCCAACATCAGCCCCAGAAGGGTTGCCAGGTGGATCCTGGTTGGGGTGCATGTGGGAATCTGCTCACTATCTCCCCTCCTCTCATCAAGTAGTAATAATAATAATAATAATAATAACAACAACAACCAATAAGACATATTCCTACCTTATTACTAAAATCTAATATTGAAACTACAAGGTAAAATGAGGATAATCCACTTCTTTCCTGCTGATACCTGCTTGGGCATCATCACAGGTGTAGCAAATCTGTTGTTTATGTCTCTCCTGAATATCTACAAAACAAATCATTTGCTTGTACATACAAAAAAAAAAAAAAAGAGAGAGAGAAATTTGGAGGATTCAATCTTTTAATTTCACAAAGTGTTCAAGAGAAATAAAACAAAGATCATGGATTTAAATCTCTTTAAAGGGTTTTTAAATATCTCTGTACCATGAGTATTCAAGTTCACAAGACATGGTAGCTAGACACGGAGCAAAGGGCATAAGAGATGAAGTGTGTAAACAGTCTGGAAAAGTCAGTTAAAACCTGTGAGTCTCAGTTTCCATAGCAGGAATGATATACTGGAAGTACTTTTTAACTATAGAAGTTAATAAAACAAGGTATTATAGTTATTTTCTGATTTGTGACTTTGCTCTGTGCTTTGAACTAGCCCATTTAATTAGTTTAAGACCCCTTTCTTTGTCTAACAAAATGATTCAACTACAGGATCTTCAAGGTCCAGTCTCTTCCAATTTTAAAATATATTCTCTCTGTACTGTTTACATTAACATTAAAATCAAATTCTAATACTGGGCATAAGCTCTGTTACTAGGATGAGTTCTGCTTCCCAATAAAAAAATTATGTATATTTATGAGATATTTTCCACTAAAGACTAACTTTTTTAAATGATCTATTGACATTGGCATTGCCCATCATTGATGCTTTTACTCCTCTTGCTTAAGAACTGTATTTAACAAACGACACCGAGAACTTTTAGTGTTAACCTGAAAAGGAGCTCTGCTCATCTGCATCTGTAAAGGTTGTGAGAAGAGTAACCAACCTGTAATTTTCTGGTGCATCCTAATTAAAAACGGGGAATGAAAATAATATGCTCACCTCAGAGGCACTTAGATTGATTGAGTGCTTGCTTTATGTTCAGCATAAAATTACTGCAAATATTTTCACATATCTAAAATGGAGATAATGAAGAAAATGCAGCAAATTCATATATATCAATCACTGTTACCATTACTCATTGATAATCGTTCTATTATGTTCTGTTTGTTGAACTTGTTGGGATTATTTACTTCACTATAGAGGCACTTAAAAGATGCTAGATACCTTCTGTTATGAAAATACTTGGCTTAAACATGTTGGTATTAGGCCCAAATATTTCAAGCAAACTCTACAGCCTGCCCCAAACCAAACAGAGTTCAGTGAGTTATAACATCAGTATACAGTAAGTCTTGCCTCTGATCAAGATCAAGTGGCATTCTGTTCCTGCATTCCTACAGTATCCACCATCATCTCCAGAATAAATCCCAGCATGGAAGTCCTTTGGTTCTTCATACAAGATCTGGATCCAATTTGGATAGTTTATATAGGACTCATTCCCAAACGAGTCTGCCCTCAACACCTTGCCAAGGGCAAATATCAGTAGTTAGACCAGTCAAATTGATATGGATGCCTCCAGTGGCAAGATAATTATAGATTAATAAATTATAACTTGATCAGGAGCAAACACCAGAAATTGAGATTGTTGAATCTATGTAGAAGCAATATATCTAAAATCCTACATTGAAATTAAGATGTTACTCTTGAGTTGGGTCCTCGGAGGCCTGGGCTAAAAAGCAGGCTAAGCAACCAGGTCCAGGCCACCTGAAGAGTCAGTTTCATGGGGCTTAGCAGAGAAGGAGCTATGTGTGAGAAAGCAGAATGGAAACTATGAAAACTACGACATCAGTTTACAGGGAGATTTGAGTCAGGAGACTAGAAAAGCAAGAAATTTTCCCAAGACCCTTAGTGTTAAATTTGCATCTAAACTAAATAGGTAACCTGAGGTCTCTGTCAGAGATGGGAAGGGAGCTGTTCAGGATCTAAGTTGCCTGGGATCCTATAGGGTGCCGTTGAGCCTCTTGTCAGAAACTGTTGAAGCAAATAATTTTGTTTAAAAACTTCTATTCAGCATTTAAAAAATAGACTTTATTTTTCAGAGTTATGTTAGGGTTAGAGCGATATTGAAGAGAGAGTACAGAGATTTCCCATATACTCCCCAGCTCCACATATATACAGCCTCCCCCCCTGGGGAGTACGTTCATTGCTATTGATGAACCTACACTGACTCTTCATTATCACCCAAAGTCCCTAGTTTACATCAGGATTCAGTTTTGGTGTCACATATTCAATGAGTTTGGACAAAAGGCATGTATCCCTCATTATTATATCATACAGAAATATTTCACTGCCCTGAAAAACCTCTGTGCTTCACCAATTTATCCCTTCTTTCCCCCCTAACTTCTTAGGACTTCTAAAATTGCATATGAACCAGCATAAAAATAACTTCTAGAAGGATAAAACTAGTCAAAATGATCCACATGAACTCTTCCTTCAATGTGATTTTTACTCACATTCTTCCAGGCAATATCTTTTATGTAATACTGTACATGTTAGCATATTTTTCTTCCTGAGAGTGTCTTAAATCAGAAATTCTGTAAGTGTTCTGCAAAAAGGTACTGTCACTTGGCCATCCCAGCCTCTTAATGTTTCTCCCTTGCTTCCAGAGACTGATGGGCTTTCCATGGGCCCATGTCTAAAATTGGAAAGTGTGTGGCTTTCAGCTTAAGCCCCATCATCTTCTCCATGACTTAGATCCTCAGAGTGGCTTTGTGCAATTTTCCTTCATAACAAGCTCTTACCTGCAGTGCACGGGAAACGTTAGGAGCAGGCAAAAAAGCAGCCTGCTTGGGGTCTGCCAATTCACTTAAGCATTTACTTATCCGCTCTCCTGGTGCTCTGCACACCTGCACAGGTGATGGTGGTCTCATCAAATCTTCAGCTATAGGTCTCCGCATTAAACTCTTGCATATTACACCCAAAGAAACATGATGGTGACAGACACTTCTCACTGGTCTTCACCTTCTTTTCTTCCCAGACACCTGGCTACTTCTCTACTTTTAGTATGAGAATTTGCTAGGTCCAGGCTGATCTAGGAATCTTTTCTTTTGAAATAATCCATTAGGTTACCTGCCTCACGCCCCTTCCCACCAAATAGAATCTTGAGTTGTCCTTTTCTACTCTTTATAAATAAGAAAACTCACTTTGTAAAATATCTTTGCCCCAAAGAGGAGAAGGGAAATAAACATGCTTCTCTCTACCCAGGACCACACCCCCAGAAAATGAGTGGGCAGTCCCTGACTGCTGTGTTTGGGGTGATGTGTTACATCTGGAAATAGACTGAAGAGCAGGCAGAGTTGTTCACAGCCTGGGTCTCCAAACAAAAGGCATGAAAAAAATCTCTGAAAACTAAAACATCACTGGAAGTGTAACAGCAAGGAAAATCTTAAAAGTACCATGTAGGTTAAGTGTAGCAGGTGAGTTATAGAGGGCAGTATTGGGGTTCCCAAGAAGCATACTTTGGCTATGAGTTTGGGGACTAGGACTTAATGTCTCAGAACTAGGAAGTTGTAAGGCTGACCACTGTTCCCAATAACCCATCTCCCCTCCCACATATACATTAAAAAAAAGAACAATATTTAATGACTGTTAGTTTAGAGGAGTGACAAATGATTAGCTCACTTACATGGCTGAGTGGTGCTGGCTGCACTGACATAATTTTCCTACGCATTCCAACTCTTGCCACTTTGGAGCAGTGGAGGGATGTTGAAAGCTTTCCAAAACAGCAGTTTGCAAACTTGAATTTGCGTTAGAGTCACCTGAGAAGCTTTCAAAAAAATAAAGTTCTGTGCTCCACTTCAGACCTTCACTGTCAGTATCTCTAGAGATGGAGCCCATGGCTCTGCATTTTCAAGCCTCCCCAAGACATTGTGATGCATTTAGCCAGGCCTGAGCCCAGGGACTGACACTGGAGAGCGGAGCCCCAAGTAGCTTCAAACTGGCTGTGCTTCATGTTGGCCAAGCTTCCTGCCTTTTTACTCATGTGCCCTGGAAGCCAGAGAGACTGAATATTTTCTCCTTTTTTCTGTGTTCACGTCATATAGAGATGCACTAACTATCCCAGGGCTCCTCACACCCATGTAGGAAGAATGTGGGAAGGATCCAAAATTTGTTTATTTTACTCTTCACTTTTCCCATGGAGACCCAAGCTCAGCATGCAGTGAAAAACAAAGGAAACATATTGAATGTAAGTCCACTGAATGAAAAGAAATTAATAGTGAACCATCTCAGGTCCTCTGTTGACCATTAACAACCTAAATGAAGAGCTGGAATTAGCAAGGTTTGCTGATGGCATAATCAGTGTCAGCCAATAAAAATTGCAAAGGAGTTAGAGCATTCCAGATGGGCTTTAAAGTTAGAGAATCTAATGAACTGACTCCTAGGGATATTGGATTTATGAATCTTTCAGTCATCCTGCAGAAAACACTAAATGCTGGTGTCGTGAGTGCAAGAAACAGTAGCCAGAAATCATTCCAGAACTCTTGTTTACATGTTTGCTACCCCACAGTATCTTGGTGGGAAATGAATAAACATTGTATTTAGATGTCAATGGAAGAAAGGAAAAAAGAAAAAAGACTCTCTTTTCCAATCCCCCTCAGTTTCCCTTTTACTTTTTCTCACTTTCATATGCATAAGCACACTGCATGTGACAAGTTTCTTTCAGTGTAGAAATGTGTCTTATTCATCTTTGTATCCATGGATTCTCTTTCAGTGATAAATGCTGTGGACTAAATATTTATGTTCCCCCAATTTTATATGACAAAGCCCTAATTTTCAGGGTAATGGTATTAGGAAGTAGGGTCTTTGGGAGGTAATTAGCTCATGAAGTAGAGTCCTCATGAATGGAATTATTGTCCTTATAAGAAGAGACAGGAGAGAGATAATTTTGTTTAAACATTCTGCAAGTAGGTGGCTGTCTGTATAATAGGAAAGAGCCCACATTAAGAACCTGGCCATGCCTGAACAGGAAGTGGCACAGTGGATAAAGCATTGGACTGTGATGCAGAGGACCCAGGTTCAAAATCCCGAGGTCCCCGGCTTGAGCATGTGCTCATCCAGCTTGAGTGCAGGGTGGCTGGCTTCAGTGTGGGATCATAGACATGATCCCTATGATTGCTGGCTTGAAGCCCAAGGTCACTGGCTGAGTCCAAGGTTGTTGGCTTGAGCAAGGGGCCACTCACTCTTCTGGAGTCCCTAGCCAAGGCATATATGAGAAAGCAATCAATGAGCAATTAAGGTGCTACAATAAAGAATTGAGGCTTCTCATCTCTCTCCCTTCTTGTCTGTCTGTCTCTATCTGTCCCCCTCTCTGTCCCTCTCTCTGTCTCTGTTGCAAAGAAACCAAAACCAAAACAAAACAAAACAAAAAAAACCTGTCCATGCTGGCACCTGATATCAGACTTCCAGCCTCCAGAACTGTAAGAAATATATGTTTATTGTTTAAGCCACCCAGTCTATGGTAATTAATGCAGCCTGAGCTAAGACAGTAAATAACCAACAAATGTCAGATTACTGAAGGTAAAGCATTTTCAGTTACTCTTTAATTTAGTATCTATGTGAAGTGGTAAACTAAAATAGAAAGCTTTATTTTCCTAATTATGATTACCATTTTGTAACTTGGAGAAGATGTACATAAAATAATTTATAATTCAAAAGGCTATAAGTGGCAAAGCTGTATTTAAATCTGAGTCTACAGTCCTTGTACTTAACTGCAACTCGATGCCACTTCTCAATCATTTGGAGAGATAAGGTATCTATGGTAGCTGAAACAATTCTAGTGCATAGTAAATAATCTTTGGTGGTATTAATGTCTATTGTAATAACTGTTATTCTAATTTTTACACTATGTCAAATTAACCAACTAAATAGCCAAAGGCAAACAAAATATTACGTGGTGTTATCTAACAGTAAATGTAGATATTAAAACATAGTGCAGGTCTTGGCCTAAAGTGGTCACACTCAGTTGGGGACCTGACTCAGCAAGGTGCATGCAGCCTGAATGGTCACCCCTGCAAGCCGTACTCACCAGCAAGGCTTCTTGAGCACAGCCCACCCAGAGCTGAATGATCAGGCCCCAGAGATTAAAGGGATAAAATTAGGCCTTATTAGACCCTGGCCTTTCTTGGATAAATGCAAATACCAATGGGGATTTTATCTGTAAGTAAAAACATAGATTAGGCAGAGAGCTCACTTTTCCAATTGCTGTTCCACCAATCTTTATTAAATTCCTACTAAGCACCAGGCACCATCTCCACTCCCTGCCCCTCTTGCAGTGAAGAGAAGTAGGCTGACCCCACTGCAGAGAGACACAGGTCACACGCCACCTCCTGTCAGGTGCTGCCTCCCAGGCAACAGCCCTTCCCAAATCCAGTCTAAGAGACCCGTGGTGAGGCACAGGAAATTCTCTGTGTGCAGAGAAATGATTTTCTACTGGTGGTGAGGGTATCATGAAGAATTCTGAATGGAAGCTAAATAAAGCTACCTCTGCCCTGAGAAACCATACCTAAATAAAGAGTCCCTGCTCTTGCGGGTGAAAGAGGAGTGGACTTAGCCTGTTGGACCTAGGAGAAACCCCACTGGTATCAGAGTAACACACTTCTCTCAGACCTCTCAATAATCTCATACCTTGACTGGTCTTTTGCTGGTCTCATCAACAAGCATTCATTCATTCACCTTTTGTCATAAATCTGTCCTACACCTGGACATATTTTGTGTGCAACCTTCCCAGTTCAGAGGGAGGTAAGCAACCTGTGTTCCATACTTTCTTTTTTTTAACATTAAAAAATTTTTGTATTGATTTTTAGAGAGAGAGAGAGAGAGAGGAAGGGAGAAAGAAATAAGGAGAGAGAGGGGGAAAGAAAGAGAGACAAATTGAATTTTGTTGTTCCATTCATTCATGCCATCGTTTGTTGATTCTTGTATGTGCCCTGAGTGGGGACCGAACCCATAACCTCGACATGTTGGGACAGTGCTCCAACCAATGGTGCTACCTAGCCAGGGCCCATACTTTCTTAGCCCTTTCTTAGACTTTTACCTGCACTGGCCAGTAACCTTAGCCTGACCTGACTAGTCCTGTTGACTACCCTTCAGCCTATATCTCCTAACAACAAAGCGTGAATGACCCACTCCCCCAACTTCTCAGAGCCTGGCCAGCCAGAACACCAGCAGTCTGATAGTCATGTGCTGAAAATAAAGTAATCAGGCACTCTAATGATGCTTAATGCATCAATTCCTAACCATATCTATTTATTAATAAAGTAAAATGGGGTAATAAAATAATAAGAAAGAAAAGCATTTTACTTCTGATGTGAATCATTTTATATGTGGGAAATATATAAATTTATGAAGTTAAGTCTCTTTATGAAAATAGAATATGAGAAATTATGATAATACGGTCCTCATCTTTGCCCACCTTGATTCTCTTTGGCTTTTGTCAGTTCATGTCCTTCCATGAGCCTTTTGATTTCTACTTTGCATACATAAACTTTTTCCCTGGTTTCTAAAGATGGCTCCTTATTAAGCCTCCATCCAAAGCATCAATTAAGCACCTGCATATCTATAGGACTTTTTCAGTGGCTGCCTTCCCCCATATTTTCTATTTATGTTTCTTTGAATGTCTCATTCCAGACTTTTCTTGTTTGTTCCAATATATTTTACATCACACTTCCTCTATGGGTTATTCTTTATGGCTCCATGATTGTTTATATCCCTACCCTGTAATTTTATAATTAATATACAGTGTGTCTGTAAAGTCATGGTGCACTTTTGACCGGTCAAAAGTCAAAAGTGCACCATGACTTTATGGACACACTGTAGATAGTGATCAATTGGAATTGTTTCATAAATTCTTGTATGTTCTATATAAAGAATGACATTGAATATAATTGCAAGAATTGAGTAGATCGCTTAGTATGCTATGAGTGAAGTTAGGATTTTTTTATGATTCTCTGCTACAGTAGACTATTTGTGTAGAACTCCAGTTTTCTGAGATAAGAGGGGTTTTATTCTAATATAGAATATTTTTCTAGAGATACGTAAGCCAGGGGTGGTCTGATTTCATTTCTTATGTATTAAATGAATGAGTCCTGATTTTTCTTCACTCAATGACCCGTATATCAGGAATTCTGTAAGGGGTACCTAGATTCATGAAAAATGGCTAAATTGAACTGATTCAAAATGAGGTGAATGAGAAAGAGAATTATACAATTTTATGGCATGAACACTAAGGAGATATAGATTCATCTTTCTTGACACCACTATCTCTGTAGATACTTCCTGATGTAATAGGCTTGTAAAAACTTGGTATATCAGTAAAGTAACGAACAGATGGATTGGCAGCCTTGGGTGATTTGGAGTTATGGAATTTTGAGTTTCAGTGTGATAGATTCTGTTGGGTTGGAATTTGATATGCTGAATTCAATGAAATACCATGCTCACCCAAACAAGAGCATATGGACCCTATTGTTCCAGAGTGAGAATTGAGTTGTGTGGTGTGGCCAGAGAGTGAAAGAAGGAACTAGCTACCAAGACAGCATCTTAATACTGTGTAAATGGCAAATAGTCATACATATTTCCGGAGTAAAAAGTGTTGGTTTACCATCCTAATCAATCAAAGTGATTATATTATATGTTGATAGGACATTGTTGGATAGATACAAAATGTTCCCCACTGTTTCCTGACACACTTATCCAATAAAGGCTTTCCAAATATCTGATATAAATTATATGGCTATCTTCTCCCTCCCCACACATTTAAAGGATTCAGCAGGTATGTTTCTATTCTTTCATTTAAACGATACAGTGGAAATGTATGTGATTTGAAAGGGAGAAAAATAAACCCAAGGCTGGTACAAACTAAATCAAATGAGATTTTTAAAAATAGTGAAGCTTCAAAGCTTATTATTCAGAAGAAATTGTCTTCAAAATGACTCCTCCAAATCCATTTGAGGATATAAAGAAGACATACCAGTTTTCCTTGTTTGGTACCACAACTTTACTGTTGTGAAATGTCATCTTTTTCTGTGCTAAATTCTTTTGTACTGTCTTTGATGTGATGTTAATGGGATATTTTCAAAATTCCACATTTGTCATAAGCTACAAAGAAGCGTTTATAACCATCAACTTGTAGGACTTCTTGTTATAGGAGTTTTAAATATAGACTCTAAATATTCTACATCTTTCAAAACCATTGATCGCCATTGATCAAATAGGACTAAACTGCTTTTGAGTCTCTTTGGATCTCTTGCATAAATACATATTGAGGTGCTGTTTATATGTCCATTAGATCTTACCATTTCTCTTTGGAGCCATTACCATTTATCATATGACTGTAAATATAGATTCAGGGATGTTTAAAACACACACTATTTACCCAGCAAGGCTTAGTGGCTCCAAAAGATGCATTAGAACTCGTTTATAACTTCTTTCCAAGAATAGACCTTGAACACCTCCCAATATGAATTTTATTTTATACCAAGGGAGGAAAACTATGCTACTGAGTAATTTATCCCATGTTTTAAATAAAATATGTTTTTCAAAGCATGTGCATTTAACAATTTTGTGACTTTTTTAAAAAGTAATTTGTTTTGAGTGGTGCTTGTGTTGAAATAGCCAGCCATGGTTTTAGTGAAAGCACTTCTAAAACAAAAAGAAAAGGAAATAAAAATTAGATTTTCTATTTTTATTAATATTTATCATTTTGAAGTTAATATACATAGTGGTTAAAATAAATATTTCATAAGACTTAGTAATGAAACATAATGGTTATTGGAAGAGAACAATTAGCCTAGACACCTCCTTCACATGTAAGAAACTTGACATGGCAGAGGTTGCATATAAACCAGTGAAGGAAGAAATGGTCTAGTCAGTAAGTGATGCCAAAGTAAGTGTTTATCCACAAGGACATTATACCCTTACCTTACACTGGGCCCCGTAGAGCTTCCAGATGGATTAAAGAATTAAGTGTAAAAATAAAAAAATGTTAAGTTTTTTAGAAAAAAAAAACAGAATATTTTATGTCTTTTAGGTAGGGAGAGATTTCTTAAGCTACAAAACCTCATCAACTTTAAGGGAAGAGATAGATAAATTAGTCTATATTAAAAATGTATAATAATTATGTAAAAATACATCACTAACCAAGTGGAAAGATAATATAGAAAAAGATATTTGTAATGGATATTACAATAAAGGATTAGTATCCCGAGTATATAAATAAGTTCTACCTGTTAACAAGTTAAAACAAACAACAGACTTGAAAAGTGAGTAAAGGATACACGAGGAATAATCATAATGGAGGAAACCCAAATGTCTGACAAACATATGAAAAGATGCTCTCCTTCCCTGATGATGACGAGATCAAAGCAGAATGAAACAAAGCCATCCCACTTTACCTCATCAAGTATGAAAAATTAAAATGTTGAGGAATGACAACAGTTAGAAAGATTGTGAAGCAACAGGTACACTCATGTGCTGGTAGGAATTTTAATTGGCATTGCTACTTTAGGTATAATATTTTGGCAAGATGTAATAATGTTGAAGGTGTGCATGCCCTCCTCTCTAGCAATGCACACAGCCTAGAACAGGCGTGGCCAACAGTTTTTGCCCCCGGACCAGATTAGAAAGAAAACTTTTTTCACGGGCCGGACAAAATATTAAAATTAAAAAATGTTAAATACAAAAACGATTCGTTTAAGTAAACAAAATTTTATTATATAATTTGTTTATGAATAAATGTAAGTAATTTAGTACAACAAATTAACAAAAAAACTAATGTGGCATGGTGAGGCGCTTTGCATCACCTATTATTTTTTTAATATCTGGCTCTATATTTGTAGTAACTATTCTTAACACAGCCTCCAAATGTAAATTATTCAATCTTGATCTTCTTGTACTTTTATTTAGATTCATTAAAGAAAACATTTGTTCACAAATATAAGTTGAGCTGAAGATTACTGAAGACATCGTAGTTTATGTATAACGATTTAAAAGTACCACTTATTTCATTTCCACAGTGCGTCATGCGGAGAATTTTAAAAATTTCATTGCGGGCCGCATAAAGTCATTACGCAGGTCGCACCCGCCCACAGGCTGTATGTTGGCCATGCCTGGCCTAGAACAACACTTACACATGTGTATCAATACACAAATAGATTTATAAGGATATTCGTAATTGTTTTTAATAACGACTTGGAAACAGCCACTGTCCATTAATGGGAGGATTAATAAATAAATTGTGATATAGTCATAAAATGCAAACAGAGATTTGCTAACTATACTAAGTAACAAAACAAATATTCTGAATAAAATAGAGCTACATACGTATATCAAATAAATAATGGTGAAGGAAAAATTGGCAGACTGGTAATTTAAATTTTGGAAACATGGAAAATAATACCAGGTATGCTATGGATTTATACACGTGAAGGGAAAACAAATCATTCAAGGGAATGAAACACCCAACTCAAGCTCAGTTCGTGGAAGGAGGGTAGATGATGGATGAAAGAGATACATTGGGTTCTTCAATGGAATTGCACTATTTTTTTATTTAAAAAGTTAACATTTTTTAATTTAGAAAAAATCTGGACCAAATATGGAATAATACAGAATTTGATAAAGTTAGTGTACTTGGAGGTTTATTATATTATTATCTATTTTTTAAATTCTTAAAATAGTCCTATTTTAAAACTTTGAAAAAGCACAGAACAGTTTCCTTTGTGACTCCTTTTCACTCCTTATATAACTCCCCAGAGGCAGCATTATTAAGCACCTTCAGCTGTTTCTTCTAGCAGTTACTGCTCTATCTCTAGTTAAGGTGAAAATCCTGCTAATTGAAACATTATCTCTTTCCCATGATAAAAGTCAGTGGTTGCACTCACTTATAACACTTCCTACCTTTCCTTCACAGTTTTGAAACATAATTATGTGACGATATTCAATTCCTACATCAGTTTGTATTGAGCTTTAAGAAACATATTACACTTAAAACTTATTTTCTTGTCCCGTCAATTATAAATAGCTTCTTGCTTCTCCTCTTCCTAAGATGGATTCCTCTTACTACTTTCCCCCCTTCCTGAGATATTTTCTTTTGTGCTTTTACATTATTCAGATCGATAACATCTACATTTTGTTCCATAATCATAATTAAATCTTCTGTGCTCTAATTCTAAAATATCAAAATCAATATGGAATATTTATATTATTGTGATTGTTTAATGAGGTTTAAACTAGATCCAAGCAGTGAATCATGGTTTTATTTCTTTCCTCATATTGCTTTTTGCTTCTCCTGGAAATTTTAATTGCCTTTATTTCTTGAATTAGCCACCATTATTATTTCTTTGAATTGTTCAAATGTCCATAAGCTCAAGCATTCCATTTGAAGGGTTGATGTGATTAGAAAAGATTTTGTATTAAAGTAGTAATGAATCTGGACAGATAACTAAATTACCTCACAAAAGTCAAAAGCCTGGGAGAAAGAAACTATTTGAAAGCATAACCTATCATCATTAAATGACATGTTAAAATGATTTTTTAAAAATCTTTGGCATTCTTTTAAACTGAGGTTGAAATGTTTTTGGCAGAAATAACAACCAAATGTGCAACATAAACTCTGCCTCTAACAATAACCAAGAGGGTATACCAGATATAGACTCAACACCAAATAATCTTCCTATGACATGCCACTGAGTAATTTTAACTAATATTTAATTCAAAATGATTGCAGTCATATCTTTCTATCTATGTGTATTAGTTTTATGTTACTGCATTACAAATTATCAAAATTTAGATCATTGCTCTATAGATTAGAAGTCTTGGTGGACTTGGGGCCTATACTTAGGGTCTCCCAAGACCAAAACCAAGGTTATTAGCTGGGCTGAGTTGTTGTCTAGGGACTCTGAGAAAAAATCTACTTCAAAGTTTACTCAGGTTATTAACAGAATTCTGTTCCTAGTGGTTTTAGGAATGAGGCCCCATTGCTGGTTGTCAGCTAGGGGTTGCTTTCTGTTCCTTGTGGCCTCCTGCATCTCTGCTTCTGTGACCCATTTTTTCATCAACCTTCAAATTGATGACTTTTATGTTATCAGCTGAGGAAAGCTCTCTGCTTTGAAGAGTTTCTGTGATTAGAGCAAGCCCACCTGGGACTTTAATTACATCTGAAAAATCCCTTAAAGCAGCACCTAGATTAGTACCTAATTGAATAACCAGGATAGGAAAATCTTGGGGGTTGTGGGCATCTTTCAAATATTGTCCACAACTTTCCCTTCCTTTTTTCCTTCCTTCCTTCCTTCCTTCCTTCCTTCCTTCCTTCCTTCCTTCCTTCCTTCCTTCCTTCCATCCATCAACCTACATAATCTGTCTAGCATCTATCTAGCCATCCATCCAAATATATACTATCTCTATGCCATTTTATTTATGTTTTTGTTCCAAAAGCAATACAGGTGGTTCAGACTTTTCAAAGACACCATACAGTAAAAGTAAGAAGGAAAAGAAAAACATGGGTAAAGATAGCAAGTGCTCTTGACCACTACATGAGTGTGGGTAAAGCGGGCAACTAGAAGAGCAAATAAATGTTAGCCACAAAAACAGTGAACTAACACCAGACTGTAATGAAAGAATGCCTGGTGTCACTTTCCTTTGTCTGACTGAGCCTGACTTTGGGGTTCAACAGAAAATCCAAAGTCTAAAGTGTGGAGCATGAGTGGGAAATTATACAAAAGTGGGGCAGAATGAGAATATCTTGTTCTTTGTATTTGGGACATCATTAAATATCCAGGAAAATTTGTTATCAGTGTACATCCTTCAATTTCTGAATCCATAAATTTGAAAAACATGTAATCATGAAAAAGAGAGTACAATTTAATAAAGTGGGGATACTCAACAGACATTTGGTCCTGTCCAAAATGTCCACAGAGGCATTTGGTCTATGCCAAATGTTCTTTGATATTTGGTACTGTCCAAAATATCCATGAGCATATTTGGTCCATGCAAATGGCCCTTGATATTTGGGCCTGTCAAAAACATCTACCCTTAGGCCCTGGCCGGTTGGCTCAGTGGCTCAGTGGATAGAGAATTGGCCCAGCATGCGGACATTCCAGGTTTGATCCCCAGTCAGAGCACACATGAGAAGCGCCCACCTGCTTCTCTTCCCCTCTCACTTCCCCTTTTCTCTCTCTTTCTCTCGCAGCCAGTGGTTCTATTGGTTTGAATGTTGGCCTCGAGTGTTTGCTTGATTTGAGTATTGGCCTAAAATGGGAGTTGCCACAAAGTGCATGCGGGAGTCTATCTGTCTCCCCTCCTTTCACTCAAAAAAAAAAAAATCACCCTTAGAAAATGTTGCAGGGCTCAAATAGCCCATAAAGTTTATTTATACTTTTGATTTATTGGACAAAGACATCAAAAATACTGTCATGGTTTATTGGTTTAATAATTTTGTTGTGGCTGCATTGCCAATAATAACTCTTATTGCCTTGGTATCCTACTGGTAATAGCACATGATCAAATTCATTTTGGCATAGACCAAATGTCCTGCAAGGGGGACATACATATGGCGGATCTTAAGATTCTGCTGTCCATGTGCATGAAGCAAATTTTCAACAGTGCGTACCAAGAACTACTGTTTAGGTAGGCAAAAGGGGAGTAGATTGGCCCTTCTATAAGTGATAGGTTATGCTTTCAGAGGGAGCTGGTACTGGAAAGAATAAAGTGTCTTGTCCTAAGTAAATGTGAAGTGCCATATTTCTCATGCTTTCTTTCAGGTTTCTTCCTACTACTTTTTGAGAGTCTACCACATTTTACATGTTTTCGAATAGAGAAAGACAATTCTCACACCAGCCCTGAAAAGCATGTATCCTTATTTCTGTTTTGCAGAGGAATAAAAAAAAGGAGATAAAGAAATGGTTATGTAACATATTATATGGCTATCAGTTACTAAGTACTAGACTTCTACATTATATTTTATTTATTCCTCAATCTTCTATGAAGTAGGACTTACTGCTTTCCTTTCACAGGTGGGAAAATGAACACTCAAACAAGATAGTACTTGCTGGCATTAAGCTATAGTTGTGAACTTGGACTTAACCCTGACTTGTGTCCCCAAGAATTTCTCTGATAGGAAGTTGGCAAGAGGAGTATCCCAGAGAAGCACTCTAGAGATTCTACATATGTGGCGCAAATTCCATGATTTAGTACATCATTTAGCTGTACATTAAAAATATGATAGCCTGGCCTGTGGTGGCACAGTGGAAAAAGTGTCGATCTGGAACACTAAGGTCACTGGATTGAAACCCTAGGCTTGCCTGGTCAAGGCACATAAGGCTGTTGATACTTTCTGCTCCTCCCCATTTCTCTCTCTCTCTCTCTCTCTCTCTCTCTCTCCTCTTAAAAATAACTAAATATAAAAAAAATAACTAAATAAAGTCTTTTAAAAATAGAAGGAAAATTAGGAGGAAAATTGAGAAATCTAACTTAAAATATATATGATAAAATACACTCAGAGGTGTGATATCCAAATGTTAGCACATCAAAATGACTTACCTGCTCTGCAAGATAAAGGGATAGTAGCATACCTACTCCCTGATTCAGGCTCCATTTAAGAGTCGTTGGCCAAATCTCCCTCTTCCAAGCCTTCCACACCCAACCAGTCATCCAATGCTAAGGTTTCCTCAATCCCTAGTCTTGGTTAGCATCCTAGCTACATACTCAATAATCACATAACACTTATTACAATGATTATTAAATAATAATTTGTGTAATTAATTTTGTTTAATGTCTAGCTCCCTTGCCAGATTTAAATTCCACAAGGGTAACAAAGATAGTATCTCACCATTATGTCTCTAGCAGTGACCCTTTGAATCTACAAATGAATGGCCAGTTAAATCATTTTTTGTAGACCTCAAATCAAAGCTTTGCTTCTGCCTCTATTTAATTGAAAAGAACCCTGAGAATACAAGACATGCTGTCATGCTGTTAAGGAACTGTTACCCACTGTGAATCCTCTTTCACATGAATCAAAATTATTTTTTTATACAACCAAAAAAGGAATGGGGCAAAAGTAACTTGGATGCTGACTTCTATAATTACCAATTTCAAGTTTGGTGGTTTATAAAAATAGCTGTGCAGCTTGGTGATTTACTGTACAAAATAAAGATTGTAAATTGAATTTATGACATATACCTAGCTTTATAAAATACCTCTTTAATCTTTCTTACATAGGAAGATATAATAAGAGATTTAATGTGAAAAAGAATTGAGTAACTACTGATATAACTTCCAAAAAATGATGCTGGGCACGGAAGAGGCCCTAATTAAAATTTGAAAAGTGACAGAATGATTGAATGAATGCTATATTTGGTGATATGGACTGAAAATGCTCCCTCCAGAATTTAAATAATGAAATTCTACTTCCCAATGTGATGGTATTAGGAAGTGGGGTCGTTGATAGTTAGTTAGGGTTGGATGAAATCATGAGCCCTCATGGGTGGGTTTTGTGCCCTTACAAGAGTCAAAAGAGAGCTAGCTTGCTTCCTCTCTGCTTTCCACCATATGAGAATATTTACCATGAGAAGTCAGTAGTCCACAACCCAGAAGAGAACATTCACCAGATCTGACCACGCTGAATCATGATTCAAACTTTCAACATCCACATCTGTGAGAAATAAAGGTCCATTGTTGATAAGCCACACAGTACTGTATTTGGTTAGAGCAGCCCAAATAGACGAAGACACTTGGGAAATACCAGTGTTAGTTGCTGTAGCTACTATTTCCACACTTTTCTTATCAGCCATCTCTGTCCTTCCTTTCTCTTTCATTTTTATCCCTTTCCCTCCTTTCAGCTAAAACTTCGTTGTTTAAATAATGAAGCTTTTTAGTAAAAAGCTTTAGTAAAGGTACACCTTTATAAAGAAACTAGTTCCTTTAGAAATAACCCAGACCTATTCATCCAAATTTCTCTATAAACATTTTTCTTTGAAGTGGCAAATAAGAAGCTCCTATTTGAAGAGGCCAGAAAATGTGAGGGCAATGTTTAGTCTTGGTTTAAAGACAATAGAAAAATCAACGGAGTGACTGTTTCATTTTATGAGGTTTTTTTTTTTAATGTTTGCATTTTGACTTTTAAAATTATTAGGACTTGCATAAATATTTGAACTCTGTGGAAATAATCTCATCAACATTTTATTTCTAGGTCTATAAAGCAATTACAAGCCTAAAAGTGCTATTTTATTGTAATAAAAAGGAGAGTATTGGTGATATGTGGTTTGTGGTTTATTAAAGCCAGCTTGCTTAGACTTTAAAATGAATAATTGCCAGCATAATTACTGTTTTATGTTATGGGATCTACACTCGGCTTTTTGCATGAATTAGTCTTTTTACAGATTTATGCTGATCTTGCTTGCAGAACTAAAGGAAAAGTAGTTGAATAATTTAGCATCTATGGTGTTACCTATAACTGTGAATCTGCCTTCCACAAAGTGGTCCTAGAAACTTTTTTGAGTTAAGCCCAAAACAGGAATACCCACACATTCTCCTCCTCCTCCTCCTCCTCCTCCTCCTCCTCTTCTTCTTCTTCTTCTTCTGAACTGGGAAGCAGAGAGGCCGAGACACAGACTCTCACATGCGCCCTACCAGGATCCACCCAGCATGCCCACCAGGGGACGATGCTCTGCCCATCCAGGGCATTGTTCCATCGCAACCAGAGCCATTCTAGTGCCTGAGGCAGAGGCAATTGAGCCATCCTCAGCGCCCGGGCCAACTTTGCTCCAATGGAGCCTTGGCTGCGGAGGGAAAGAGAGAGACAGAGGGAAAGTAGAGGGGGAAATGTGGAGAAGCAAATGGGTGCTTCTCCTGTGTGCCCTGCCCAGGAATTGAACCCAGGACTTCCACATGCCGGGCTGACGCTCTACCACTGAGCTAGCTAGCCAAGGCCCCACACATTCTTGAAAGTCTTGAGGTCTAAGTCTCTGATACTCTCTGTCTCTTCCTTCTTTCCTATCTGCTGAAGATCTCACACCTTCCTAATGAGCCACATTTCTCCCTGGACTCAAAGAAGCACTCTCACACCCTTGCTGACAAGGTGCTGACAAATTGCAGGTGTGTGTTTTTTGGGCCCCAGATTGCCAAGGATCAGTTCTGACTCACCTGTTTTTTCCCACTCCTCCTCCTTCCTACCTTCCTCTTTAGGTCACCTGGGCACTTAAGACAGTGATAAAAAGAAGTCACTGAGCTTCTGAAGGAGTCCTAAGTGATCTCCTAGAATGTATATTGCTGCTAAGACCCGGTGGTCACTCATGTGTACTGCCTTTTATAGAATCTGTTCTACTTTTATCTCAGACAATATGTTTAGCTTTGGTAATCTTCACAGAAGAAGCCACTGATACTCTCTTTTGTTGCTATTTCTCCATGCATTGCAGTTATCCTCATTCTGAAATAGTAAAAAGGCAATATGAACGGTGAAATGAAATGTCTTTTATTGATGAAAAGCAATATAGAGGCCCTGGCCAGTTAGCTCAGTGGTAGAATGTTGGCCAGGAATGTGGATGTACTGAGTTCAATTCCAAGTCAGGGCACACAGGAGAAGTGACCATCTGCTTCTCCACTCCTTCCCCTTTCCCTTCTCTCTCTCTCTCTCTCTCTCTCTCTCTCTCTCTCTCTTCCCCAACAGCCATAGCTCAGTTGGACCAAGTCAGGCAGCTCTGAGGATGGCTCCACGGCCTTGCCTCAGGTGTACAATTAGCTTGGTTGCCGAGTAACAGAAGCAGTGGCCCCACATGGGCAAAGCACTTCCCTACCTCCATCCCAGTAGGGGGCTTGCCAGGTGGATCCTGGTGGGGTACATGCGTGAGTCTGTCACTCTGCCTCCCTGCTTCTCACTTAAGAAAAATTTTTTTTAAAAAGGAACACAGAAACAAGGTGTTCTTTTGTTTATAATCCTGTCTTGACAGGCCTTTGGCTGCTAAGATGATGACATAGATGTGCCTTGTAATATCTTGAAGTCTGCTGCTCACTTAGAAAATAGTGCATTGTGTCATTCATATCGCATGTTAAAGGGTGGCATTAAAGGAACATTCACGTTAGTGCATCTTTATGTTCCCTCTTCATTGCATATCTTTATAAGAGCTCAGTGCAAGACTATGTAATGGTAACCCCTGCAGGAACTGAAGAAACACCATACAGTTTCTAAAATGACACATAGTAAGCAGATAGTGGAGACCTGGACACTATGAATTAACAAGCAGACTCCACAGCATAGTTTAAATTCGTCAAAACCTCTCATGCTGATTGCCTCTATACTGAGGCTAACGATAATTCTTTTTGTTGAAGAACAAGGTGTTTCTGTGTTTTTATGGTGCATATCATCTGAGTGCCAGGTGCTTAGATATATTATTATAGAACAAGACACAGCATTTTTATATCTTTATCTACTTAATGACCTCGTATTTGCCTCTGCTGGTGATTTGTGTTCCAGTCAGGAGTCTTTGGGGATTAACCACAGATGAAGTGTCGTCTCTGAGGAAGATTTTTCTACAATTAAATTGAATCAAGCTAATTAGAATATTAGCATAAATCACAATATTTATCTAATAATAATGCCTAAGAAATTTATATTCAGGGTAAATTTGCAGACACATTCTTTTTATGAAAGAAGCACCTCTCAGATACTGATTTACTGAGCTAAAGGCAAATGAACCAATATGGCCATAGACTTAATATTGTATCATACAATTATGAATTTTTGAGTCATCCCTATGTATTTTCACAGATATTACCTTATTTTATTTTCAATAATAAAATAACTTTTTTATAGTCTACATTATCTTGTCTGAACTCTTAGGGATAGATTTATTTCTTAAGTAAAATGTTTCAGATTTATAAAGGTAATTTTGTACATATATATAATTTATTATTCAGGATTTGTACAGTTATCTCTGTAGTCAAGCTCATTAATATTTCTGCAGGGAATTTTGTGAATAGTCACTCAAAATAAGCTAAATAATAAAAAATAGAGAATCTCACATCAGTTTAAATTAGGTTTTGCCAATAAATGATTTGGGGAGAAAAATTGGTTTTCAGAAATTGGAGATTTTGGCATCTCTGTAAGGGATTGTGATCTTATACACAATATATGTTAAAAACCCAGGTTTTTACTAACAAAAGCTAAAAATATTTCATGGACATTGCTTATCACTTTCTTATTAAAAAAACAAACACAAAATTATTAATACACTGTCCTGTTTTTTAATACAATTTTACTCATTCTCCTTGGGTTTCCTGCCTCCTTTTCACATTCACATTTATGCTCTTCCCTGGATTCTTCTCTCCAGGTCACAACTCCTAAATTTCCTATTTCTAACTGTGAACCAATATGTGCTTTGGAGCCAGACACATCTAGGCTTTCTGTAATTTGCTTGAACCTTTGATGCCTCATTTTATTCACTTCTACAGTAAAAATAATCATATTTATGTTGTAGGGTTTATCTGAGAACATATGCATATAAACATATATTTTATATTTTTATCTATAAAGTGCTTTACCTAATGGAATTTGTGGCAAAGTCTGCTAATTGTTTTTCCCAATTTTCCTGTTCCCCTTTCCTTGCTTAATGGCATAACATTATTTTTTAGCTGGTGCATGGCCACTGTAAATGATGATTATGTTTGCCAAAGTCCTTAAAGCCTTGAATGGCTATGACACAAAGTTGTGACCAATGAAATGAAAACAGAAGTGCTGGTGACATTTTCTTCATGAGAGAGAGTAGCTAGAGTCCATCTGGTAAGCCACTATTATTTCTGATGCTTACAGCTGAACTTGTTTCTGATAAAATTATTAGTAAATACTGGTTTTCTTGAGCTGTCCTCACAGTTCATTTTTCATTGTCACCCATAAACTCTCTTTGCAGTTCTGAATCTTTGAGTTTGGATTTCTGGTTAAATCATATGATGATTCATAATGTGGCTGTGGATAACTTCTCCTCATGCCCTTGCCTGGCAGTGCTTTCTTTCTCTAGACCCTTCAACGTGCTCTTAGTTTAACCAGCAGTTTGTTGTGTAAGTCATTTTCCATGACATTTCTGTTTCATCCTACATTCATTTTCTGCAGCCTCATAAAGATCTTTTAAATTGTCTCATCTTAAATTTCTTCAACTCCTCTTTTATAATTCTAGACCTCTTTTGATGTTTCCTTGTGAGAAACTTTACTAGACTTACCTTATATCTCCTCATTCTCAATTTCTTCATCACATCTTTCTTTTTTCTTTCTTTCTAAGTCTTATTTTTTCTATTTTAGAGAAAGTTTTCTCTTCATTGCTTCATTCTCCTTTTGGGATTATATTGGCATCTTCCCAGAAGGCAGCACTGCTTCAGAAATGAGGCCCATAGATCCTTCACAACACTCTAGAGAGATTAAAGCCAATAAAAAGTAATGCGCCCATTATGTTAACATTTATGTACACTTTAAATACGCAAAACAGAGGTATATATTGTATGGGTGAAGAAAAATGTAGAAAAAGTAAAAACAAAATCAGAGTAGATACATATCAACTTTAATAGTGATTACATATATGGAAACAACAAGGAAAATGGGGTAAAGGAGGTATCTTTGGTTATATCTATAATTGTTTAAGCAACTTTATTGAGCTATAACTGACATACAATAAACTATACATATTTAAAATGTACAAGTTAATAAACACTGACATATATATGCACCACAAAACCATGACCATAATCAAGATAGTGAACATATCTGTCACCCCCTAAAATCTCCTTTTGTAATTCCTTTCATTACCCCCTCCCACCATCATCCAGGCGAACACTGATCTTCTTTCTGTCACTATAAATTGGTTTTTATTTTGGAAACTGTTATACAAATGAAATTATAAAATATATACTCTTTTTTGTGCGTGTGTGTGTGTGTCTGACTTTTTTGCTGTGTTGTTATTTTGAGACTCATCCATAGTTTATGTGCATCAATCATTTATTCATTTTTATCGTGAGTAGTAGTTCATTGTATAGATAAACCATAACTGTTTATCTGTTTACCTGTTGGTAAACAGTTTGGTTGTTGCTGGTTTAGGAACATTATAAATAAAGCTGCTAGAACATTTTGTGCAATCTCTAAATGAACATTTGTTATTATTTCTCTTGAGTAAATGCCTGGGAATGGCATGCCTGGCTCACAAAGCAGGCATAGGTTTGATCTTTTTCATAAACTGTCAAACTATTTTCCAAAACAGCTGTATTACTTTGTGTCCCAATGAGCAGTGTTATGAGAGTTCTGCTTACTCCACACTGACCCCAGTTTTTGATACTGGGATGTATAGCTTCTAATAAATGTGCAATGGTATCTGTGATTTTAATTTGTATTTCTGTAATGACTAATGACGTTGAGTATTTTTTCATGTGCTTATTTGCTATTTATATAGCTCCCTCAGTAAACAATCTTTTTAAATATTGACTCTATTTTCTTTCTGTCACTTGTTTCCTTATTATTGAGTTTTACTAGTTCTTTACATACATTGACACAAATCCTATCAGATACTGAATTTGTTAAGACTTTCTCCAGTTTTTTAGCTTGTCTTTTAATTCTCTTAGCAGTATCATGAAGAACATATTTTTTAAAATTCCAGCAAAATTTTTTCAATTTCTCTTTTTTGTATTGTGATTTTGGTGTCACATTTGTGAAATCATTACTAACTTATGGCCACAAAGATTTTCTCTTATGCTCTTTTCTAGTTTTTTATCTTTAGGCTTTACATTAGGATTATGATTTATTTCAAATTAACTTTTCTATAGGTACAAGATATGGCATAATATAGATAAGATTTATTTTTATTTTTTGGCAGAGGTATTATCCAATTGTTCTAGAATCATTTATTGTCAGACAATTTTTTTCTCCACTGAATTTCGTGTGTGTGTGTGTGTGTGTGTGTGTGTGTGTGTGTGTGTGTGTGTGTGATGAGAGAAATTAAGAGAAATTTCTGGACTTTTTCTTCTGTTCTATTTATATATTTTTCTATTTTTATGTCAATATCTGTCTTGATTATTATGGCTTTATATTAAGTTTCACTTTAGGTAATACTACTCTTTCAAATTTTTTTTAATTCAAAGTTGTTTTGGCTATTCTAGGTTCATTGAATTTCCATATGAATTTTAGAATAAGTTTAAAATTTCTACAAAAGTGCCTGCGCTGGCTGGGAGCTTTTTTATTGAGAGAGTGAGAGGAATAGACAGGGACAGACAGACAGGAAGGGATAGAGATAAAAAGCATCAATTCTTTGTTACAGTACCTTGGTTGTTCATTGATTGCTTTTTCATATGGGCCTTCACTTGGGGGGGGGGGTTCAGCTGAGCCAGTGATCCCTTACTCAAGCCAGCGACCTTAGGGTCATGTCTATGTTCACATGCTAAAGCTGGTGACGCTGCTCTCAAGCTGGTGAACCCATGCTTAAGCCGGCAACCTCAAGGTTTTGAACCTGGGTCTTCAGTGTCCCAGGCCAATGCTCTATCCACTGTGCCAGTGTCTGGTCAGACTGCTGGGATTTTTATTGGAATTATTTTCAAACATAAATCAATTGGGAGAGAATTGAAATATTAATATTGATTCATCTTATCCATAAACATTGTATAATTCTCCATTTAATTTTTTTCATAAGTGTTTGGTTGGCACTTCTGTACTGGTCTTGCACATGGTCAGATTTATGCCCAAGTGTTCTATATTTTTTATGTTACTATAAATGGTACTGTTTTAAAATTTCAAATCTTTAGTGTTTGTTGCTAATATATGGGTAGTAATAAGTTTTTGGATATTATCTTTTATTATGTAACCTTGCCAGACTCAATTATTCTTGTAATGTTTCTTATAGATTCTATTGGGAAATTCATTGGATTTTCTGCATAGACAATAACGTCATCTAGAAATAAAGATAACTTTACTTGTAATTCTTGCATGTGAACCTTTGTTGCCCTTTAGTATCATTTTCCTTTTTTAACATATCTTAGAGTGAAGATCTGGTTGTGAAGAATTATATTTTACCTTTAGTAGGACTTAAGGAATTTACTTTTATTTTTGAAAGATATTTTCACTTTAGTCAAATTTTTTTTCTTTTAGTACTTTAAGGATGTTGTTCCATTATAGTCGCATTTGCATTATTTCAAGAGAGATATCTATAGTCATTGTTTTTTTCCCTTCTGTAATTTTATCTGTTCTTTTCTCTGACTACTTTTAAGATTTCCTCTTTATCATTTGTTTTAAGAAATTTAATTATGTTGTGCTTTGGTGTAGTTTTTTTCATTTTTATTTTGTTTTATTTTGCTTGGTATTTATTGACCTTCTTGGATCTGTGTGTTTAAAGTTTCAGATAATATTTATTTAAATGTGTTTTCTGTTTTATCTTCTCTATGTTCTTCCTGAGGTTCCACAAAAATACATACATGTGAGACCTCTTGAAGTTGCTCCATAACTCATTATACTCTTTCCATTAAAAAATAATAATAAAGGCTGTCTCTGTTTCTTTTGGATAGTTTCTGTTGCTATATCTTCTAATTTACTAATCCTTTCTTCTGTACTCTCCAATCTGTGGTTAATATCATCCAGTATATTTTTTCATTGGTGGTTAATCCCACCCAGTAAATTGTTGTTTCACATCTAAAGTTTTGGGTTATTTACATATTTTCACTGTTTCAGCTAAAGTTTTTGAATGTGTTAAATATAGTTATAATAATTGTTTAGTATATTTGTCTGCTGATTCTAATATCTTGGTCATATTGGATTTTTTAAATTGGTTTTTCTCCTCATTATGAGTGGTAATTTCTCACTTCTTTGCATGTCTAATAATTTAGGGATTGCTTCCAAGAGTTGTAATTTTTAATTTGTTGGTGCTGGATGTTTTTGTATTCCTATAAGTATTCTTAAACTTTATACTTGGATGTAGTTAAGTTACTTAAAAATGGATTCTTTGGGTCTTGGATTGAAAATTTAGTTTAAGTGGGACCAGAAAATAGCATTTTACTTAATAGCCCATTATTTTGATATTATCTGCCCTGGCTGGCTGGCTCAGTGGATAAAGCATCTGCCCAGCATGCAGATGTCCTGGGTTTGATTTTGGTCAGGGCACACATGAGAAGTGACCTTCTGCTTCTCTCCTCTTTTTCTTCCGCTCTCGCAACCAGTGGCTCAATCGTTCCAGTGTCAACCCTGGTCACTGAGGATAGCTGGGATGCTCTGAGCATCAGTCTCAGACACTGAGGATAGCTCAGAGGGGGGATTGCTGGGTGGATCCTGGTCCAGGTGCATGCAGGATGCAGAAATCTGTCTATCTCTCCTCCTCTCACTTAAAAAAGAAAAAGGTAAAAGAAGAGGAGATTATCTGGTTTGACTGATGAGAACAGGAACAATTCCCGGCCTCCAATGAGAAGCCAAGTAATGTTCCCTCTGATCTTTTAAGGTGGTTTCTTCCTTGGTCTTGAATAGTTTCCTTACATTTATTGTCCTCTCCATATCTCCAGTTACACTGATTTGAATTGTCTATTTTCTTGTCTGTCTCCTCCACTAATTGTAAAGTTGTAAAACTTCTTAATGGCAAGGAGAGTGCCCAGCTAGGACACAGCCTGGAAAGATGTTTCCACTCAATAAATACTTGTTGAATAAATGAATAAAATAAAATAAGAAGGACAAAATAAATAAGCAAAGTATACTTCCACTATTACATAAGTTCAGAAGGGAGATTACTTTCAGTTGGTGCTCAATAAGTATCATTAAAAAAATTAAAGAAACCCAATATTATATTTATTTACCCAAATTGTATTAGACCTATGTCTGCAATTCAGGACTCAGGTCTTCTACTTTAGGGCACTTTCCATGGCATCATTCTGTGTTCCTAAAATATAGATAAAACAGAGAGACACTCTAGAACTGAGATTAAACAGGAAATGTCCTAAATGTTTATAAAGAAAATATTTTTTCCTAATATTTAACATTGTCTTCTTCTGGAATTCTTGAGTCCTTTTCTAGATGCTGCACTATGCTAAATATGAATGAACATAATAGTTCTTTTCAGTGTTGTAGGGTCAGTGACCTCTCCTTTTTTGTCACCATTCTCACAGTTTGATGGCTCAAATATTAAAAAACTTTACCTAGCCTTGGCCAATTAGCTTAGTGCTAAAGTGTTGGCCCAGCATATGGATGTCCTAGATTTGATTTCTTCTTGGTCAGGGCACACAGGAGAAGTGACCCTCTGATTTTCTAGCCCTACTCTCTCCTTTCTCTCTTTCTATCTCTCTCTTCCCCTCCTGCAGCCATGGCTTGGTTGGAGCAAATTGGCCCTGGGCACTGAGGATGGCTCCATGGCCTGCCTCAGTCATTAAAATAGTTCGGTTGTCAAGTAATGGAGCAATGCCCCCAGATGGGCAGAGAACCAACCCCAGTAGGGAGCTAGCCAGGTGGATCACAGTTGGGGTACATGCAAGAGTCTGTAACTCTACCTCTCCGCTTCTCACTTAAGAAAAATTGATAGATAGATAGATAGATAGATAGATAAAGCTTTACCTGGGAACCCAATGAACATACCATCTTCCCACAGCCATAACTTTAACCAACCATTTCTGGTCCAATACATGAAAAATAATCACATTCAAAGAAAAGCCACAATTTTTTTCTATGGAATCTTTTTAAATGTAATACTTTATAAAAATGGAGTTGGTGATCTTTATATCATAGGATTATTATGCAGTTTACGAGAAATAATATGTGCAAAAGGCCTGGCTTATAGTTGTTGCCAAATAAAAGCCATTTCTGCTTAAAGAAAAAAAATGTACTTTTTACAATTTAGATTACAACCAAACTATAAAACAGAGTGGTAGCGGTAATGGGAATTATTTCCTCCATTTGATGTAGAATGGAAAGAGTTAGCAAAGGAGGCAGACATTTGCTTAATATCAGATTGTGAGTTTTCCTTTTTTAGTGAATAATACATGCCTTACCTAGAATCATGAATCATGTATTGTGAGCATGCTCAGAGAGTGATGGGGTTGCAAGTTCTGAAGCCTCCTTTTATTGTCCAGTCCAAGAACAAACTTAGATAATATAGATAGTACATCTGAGAATGAGACAGAAAGAAAAAATAAGAGGTTTCTAGATTTAGGAAGAAATGATTGTGCCCATGGTGTGAGTGAAGGTGTGAAGACCTCTCTCCTCTAGGATAATAAGTAGAATGCCATCCTGGGCTGGAATCTCAAACTTCAGAGGTGCTAAAAGGACAGAGCCTTTACTGACTTAAGAAGTAGTCTAATTCTTGCATCATCTCACCTGATGTGGATGTATTCAAAGGAGTAGAGAGGAGTCATGGGCATTCTGTACCTAAACTACAAATAAAAAGATGGAGTTGAATCTGTATGGTATAAGATTTTTAAAACAAAATTTATTGGTATGACACTGATTCAAAAAACCAAACAGCTTTTAAGAGTACAACTCAGTATAACACCACCTACACACTCTATCATGTTCCCTCTGCCCCAAACAAAGTCTCTTTTTGTTTCCACTTTTCTCCCCTTGGCTATCTTTCTCCAACCCCAATCCCCCTTTCCCTCTGGCTATTGCCACCCTGTCGTCTATATCTACATGTTATGTAAATGTGTTTTGGCTAATCCTTGCACCTTCTTTCATCCAGTCCCCTTGCCCCATGCCCTTCTGACAACTGTTCGTGTGTTTCATATGTCCATGCCTCTGTTAGTATTTTGATTTTGTTCATCAGTTTATTGTGTTCATCAGATTCCACATATAAGTGAGATAATATGGTATTTGTCTTTCTCTGACTGGCTTATTTTACTTAGAATAGTAATCTCCAGGCATAGCCATGCTTTCTCAAAAAATGAGATTTCTTTATCATTTTATGGCTGAGTCATGTTCCATTGTGTAAATGTGCCACAGCTTTTTTATCCACATATCCACTGATGGGCATTGGACTACTTCCAAATCTTGGCTAAATAACACTGCAGTAAATGTTAGGTGCGTGTATTCTTTCAAATGAGTGTTTGGGGATTCCTAGAATATATTCCCAGAAGTGAAATCTCTGGGTCAAAGGAAGATCCATTTTAAGTTTTTGAGAAAACTTCATACTATTTTTCACAGTGGCTGTACTGGTCTATGTTCCCATCAACAGTGCATGAGGGTTCCCTTTTCTCCATATTCTTGCCAGTACTTATTTGTTGATTTATTGATGATAACCATTCTGGCAGGTGAAGTGGTATCTTACTGTGGTTTTAATTTGCATCTCCCTGATGATTAGTGACAGAACCTAGAAATAAATCCATGCTTTTATGGTTAATTAATATTTGACAAAGAAGACAAGAGCATATGATGGAATAAAGGCAGTCTCTTTAATAAATGGTATTAGGGAAATTGGACAGCTACATGCAAAAATAATGAAACTAGGCCATCAACTTACATCATATACAACAATAAACTTCAAATGGTTAAAAGACTTCATTGTAAGTCATGAACCATAAAAATTCTAGAAGAAAAGAATAGGCAGTAAAATACCAGAAATCTCACCTAGCAATATTTTTGCCAATATATCTTCTATGGCAAGGGAAACAAAGGAAAATAATAAACGAATGAGACTATATCAAACTAAGAAGCTTTTGCACAGTAAAATAAACTGTCAACAGTCTGACCAGGTGGTAGCACAGTGGATAGAGCGTCAAACTGGGATGCAGAGGACCCAGGTTCAAAACCCTGAGGTTGCCAGCTTGGTCGCAGGCTCGTCTGGTTTGAGCAAGGCTTACCAGCTTGAGCACAAGGTTGCCGGCTTAAGCAAGGGGTCACTTGGTTTGCTGTAGCTCTCAGTCAAACCACATATGAGAAAGCAATCAATGAACAACTAAGGTGCCTCAATGAATAATTGATGCTTCTCATCTCTCTCCCTTCCTGTCACTCTGTTCCTATCTCTGTATCTCTGTCTCTGTATCTCTCTGTCTGTCTCTGTCACAAAACAAAATAAAAACCATCAACAAAATGAAAAGACAACCCACTGAGTGGGAAAACATATTCACTGATACATCTGATAAAGCGTTAATATCCAAACATTATAAAGAACCTGATAAAACAATACCAGGAAGATAGACAACCCAATTTAAAAAAATAGGCAAAGGACCAAAATAGGCACTTCTCCAAAGAGGACTATACATATGGTGAACAGGCATATGAAAATGGTATAATATTCTTAATTCAGTAAACTGTTTCATTCTTAACTTCTGGTTCACTATTTGTCTGAAGCTTTAAAAAATGGTTTATAATTTACACTCACAGCCTCACAAAATATTTTAGACTATTTGGTTTGCAAGTGGTTTTCCAACCTCCTTGTCATTTTCTCTTTATACATAACACCTTGGTCTCTTTGGCTTTTATTATTTCACTGGCTTCCCTCACCTCTGTTACATGCTCAATTCAGTTAGTTTTATTTTATTTTTTGAATCTTTATTCTTTAAGTAGAATATGGGGATTTTAATGAGGAAAAAAATTGTGTAGTTAAATCTTTTTCACATGCTTGACCTTTATTTCTCGCTATTATTAGTCTTTGCAGGTAATATTATCTCTTTCACTGGTCTGCTTGACAATTCTTTATTTAGTATCATCTGGAAATTTCATTAATGTACATCTTCACCAGATTGTTAGTAAAGTTGTAGCTCAAACTGAACCTGACATTCATTTCTATTACTCTTTTCTGGTCATCTACTTACAACTCAACATGTTACCCTTTATCATAGTTTTATTTCTTTTTTAAGGATTTGCCAGCTATTTTATAATCCTCCAGCTATTGCTCATATCCAGTCATTTTAAATTAGTTTTGTAATTAATGTTAATCTAGTAGACTGCCTTGCACATAATAAGCACTAGTAGATAAACATTAGTAGAACTAAATTAAGTTACCAGGTCAGCCATGTGTTTTATTCAGTGTGTTTGGCTCTCCCCAACCATACCAAAATACAAAACAAAACAAAACAAAAAACAACGGATTTTTTAAAACAGCATTTAGCAACATTTTCTAGTCCTTTTTAACTATTTAAGGATGCTACATTTCTTTTGGTAGTTTAAACACTACCTTAATCCAGGTGTTGATATTGACAATAAGCAAGAAAGGAATCCAAATACTACATATATATTCTATAGCCACTTCAATATTAATATGTTTTAAAAATGTCCTTACAACCCAACTAAATTCTTAATAGAATTTGCAATATTATTTCTTCTTCTTCTTCTTCTTCTTCTTCTTCTTCTTCTTCTTCTTCTTCTTCTTCTTCTTCTTCCTCTTCTTTTCTTCTTCTTCTTCTTCTTCTTCTTCTTCTTCTTCTTCTTCTTCTTCTCCTTCTTCTTTTTCTTTTTAGGTAAGAGGAGGGGAGGTAGTAAGGAAGACTCGTGCATGTACCCCAACCAGGATCCACCTGTCAATCCCATGTGGGGCTAATGCTCAGAGTACCAAGCTATTTTTAGCACCTGAGAATGGCTGCACTCAGACCAACCAAGCTATCCTCAGTGTCTGGGGCCATGCTCAAGCCAATCGAGCCATGGCTGCAGGAGGAAAAGAGAGAGGGGGAGGAGAAGCAGATGGTCAATTCTCCTGTGTGCCTTGACCAGGATTTGAACCCAAGATGTCCATACACCATGCCAATGCTCTATCCACTGAGCCACTGGCCAAGGCTGCAATATCTTTTAACAAATTCATATTTACAGAAAGACAAATGCCAATTATCAAAGGATATAAGAGAAAGACATAATTGAAAGAAAGAAAATAAATGAAAAGTCCTAAACTATATCAAGAACGGCGGAAGAGGAAAAACCTCTGAGTTTAGAAGCCAGAATAAGGTTGAATTCTGACTTTATTATTACCATTAGATAACTGGCCTCAAGCAAGTTATATAACTGCTTTCAGCCTCATTTTTTTATCAGTGATATGGGGATAATATTTGACATATGAGGTTATGTGGATGTTATAGATGCTTTACCCCCCCTTTAAGTAACACCCTTTATACTCTTGGCATCTAAAGTACTCTGGACACAGTCTTGGCCCTCTTTTCCTACTCACAGTAATTAGTTCCCTTTGCCCCCATTGCTCAAGCCAGAAATTTAGAAGAGATCTGTGATTGGTTTACTTTTTCAACTCCATGTCCCATTGCCACTTTTCAAGAATATCCCCGATCTACCCACTGCCACCTCCGTGCCTTGCACCTGAGTCACTGCCATAGAATTTATGTCTCTGGAGCTGTTTCAGCTTAGCCCACTTCCAATTCACTCCCACAGAACAGCCAGAGTTTACCTTTTCAAAGTGCAAATCAGATTCGGCCACTTCATTGTTTACACCTTGCAGGGCCTTCTCACTGATTTGAAATAAAATTCAACTCCCTTATTTACTTATGAGCTGGCTGCTTCTCTTAGATCACAAACTCCACTAAGACAGGGACTGATCTGTCATTTCAGCTATACTGAGCGGTCTCTAGCACATTGCCTAATACACAGTAGGCACTCACAGATATTTGCTGGATGAATATTTGCACTCTGTGCTATTTGCTGCAAAGGAAGAAGACAGACTGCTATCTCCCAGCTTGGTCATAGACTCTCTCCTAGGTCAGTGTTCTAAAATAGATTGCTCAAGGATGTCTACCAGTGAGAAATGGTAAAACTATAATTGTGCCTACATGGGCCTCACCTTCATTATCCAGACGCTGACATTTAGTAATCATTGAGTACTCAAGAATGCAGTTCTTATAGATTAAAGTAACTATTTGTTAAATAGGAGGGGACTGAAATTAAAACGAAGAACCCTTTGATGAGCATTACATTCTAATCATTAGAAATTCATATAGATGTAATTGCTCCCTCAGAAATAGATTAAATATACAGAGCAATTTAAATGACATTTTTACTTTGTTAAAGTGCAGTTGACTAAAAATTATGAATATTTTAAACCAGGCATATTTTCTCTCCATCAATCAGTGTTATCATGCCATCTTTTTAATAAGATTATTTGCTAATGCAAAACTAAAATGAGCAATGCCCGAAGCAGCATCAACGCAGAGAATGATCAAGTGACAGCACACCCACCATTTGAATCTGTTGTTAGGACATGGTATCTGGAGAAATTTGTTTTTCTTCATTCACACATACCCGTGTAGCTTCTGCTAATGGATATTTTTTTCAGATGAGGAGACATGAGTGCCTCCAAGCTTTGAGGTGCTAATCATTTGCAGTTGAGAAGCATCTTAGAAAATAAACTCTGGCATTCTCTCCTAAAGCTGAGGGTTGAGATGCTGCAGGGCTATTTTGGATGCTGGATTTTTAACATTTATACTCATTCAATTAAGAATGTAACATATTAAGTTGACAAAATAAGTAAAGTCATCAGTCTTTCAATTGAGCAGTCGACTGCTCAGCTGGGTACATTAACTAAAAAATTTTAATGTGCTATTTACTGGCATTTTTCCCCCAGAGTCTAGGTAGATATATGATTTGTATGATGAAATTCCCTATGGCAAAAAAGAAAAAAAAAAGGAACACAGAGAATCTTTAAAAAGAAAGTCACTTTTATTTTAAAAATCTGAAAAGAGCTGATATGTTCTGTGTGTTGGGGATGGGATGGAGACACAGGATGGAAACCATGCAAGTTCAGAAATGCTGAGAATCATATTGGAAAGTTATCAGAAAAAAAACACGTCAATAACTCTTATCATAGAAGTTACTTAGATCTATTGCCAAGTAAAAAAATCTTAGTCATTTTAACACTCACTGTAAAAGAGGCACCAAGATGTATGAGGATGGATATTAAACACAAAATGTGGAAAATTGTTAAAAACATAAAAAGTATATTGGGTCAGAACACAGTGTGCTGTATTCTGAAGAATAAACAGTATAGAGAGCCAAGATCTTCACTCTTGGCACTTAATACTTCTTTTTTTTAGGCACTCAAGATACATTTGCAAAAATTAATCTACTGCTCCTAAATAAAACTTCAGAAAATTTATTGAAGCTGAAATAATACCAAAACCATTTGATCAAATGACTCTCAGCTACATGACACAAAACCTCCCTACATTATGTATTAAAGGAAGGCTCTTAAAATCAAATGACCACCAAAGGGATGGAGTCATAGAGCAGGCAAAGACATCCCAGGCAGATGCAAACAAAAATAAAACATGGAGCATAATGCTGCTACTGATGAATTTGAATCCAGGGTCAATCTAGACAAAGAGTGACACTTTATAATGATCTAATGTACAACTGTCAATGAAACACTAACAGTGTTAATATATAATCATTAAATAGAACAACTTCAAGACTAAATATAAAAATCACCAAGAATATAAGGCAAAATTGAAAACTTTAAGTTATTTATTGTAGTCACTACTAAACCAAATGGACAAAATAAAATTAAGGGTATAGAAAACTTAAAAGCAATTTAAAAGATCATATGTAGTTCCAAAAACATTATTTGATCAAATGCAATAAAAGAAGAAATTTCAAAATATGACAGTACTTGAATAAACAAAACATAGTCATATGGAAATTTTAAAAATAATTTTTCTTAGCTAATTCTTAAGAAAAGTAAGGAAATAAAAATTCAAATTGTAATACATCCAGAAGAGATTGATGAAAACATGATATGTGAGCACCTATACCATACACCTAAAGTTCATGTTTAAGAAACTCATAGCCCTAAATAATTTACTAATAAACAAAAATTAATTTCAACTTCTAAGAAAAGAAAAGCAATAGTTAAAAAAAGATAAGAACATATTTTAATGAATGGAAAAATGGAAAAAGTATAGAATTAATAAGTAAATCTAAAAGGTGATTTAGTAGAAGAGATGAATTGTTGGCTGACTTATTCAAAGAAACAAAAAGCAAAATACAAAAAGTAATTGACAATGGCTGCAAGTACAGTTGAAATTAAAAGAATTATAAGAGACTATTTTGTTTAACTCCATACAAACATAATAAAGAATACGGATGAGGAGAAGATTTGTAATGAATCAGAATGTATGGAAATCTATACAGAACAAATAAGAGATTATTTCAAAGCATAATTCTACTGAAATATTAAATAATAAATAACTCCAATGCTGGTTAGACTGTTTCAGGTTATATTAAAATGGAGGAAAGTTTCTATGTTATTTAATAAAGCTGTTATCTCTAGGGGAGAATCCGTTTCTTTGCCTTTTTTAGTTTCTAGAGAAATTCATTTTTGTCTGCTGACTGACCCCCTGCTACCTTCAAAGTGAGCAGTCACATACTCTGACCCCAGCTGCTTCTGATTTTTCTTTATATCTCCTTCTCTGATTCTCCTGCCTCCCTTCTTCACTTATAAGCACTCCTCTGATTACATAGGTACTACCTGAATTATCCAAGATAAATTCCTCATTTTAAGATCCTTAAATTAATCACAAAGTCCCTTTGCCATGTAAAGCAATGTAGTCACAGGTTTTGTGGATTAGGATGTGGGTATTCCTGGGAGGCCATTATTCTGCCTCTCATACCATATTTCAAAGATTAATAGATATGAGGGCATCATATGTTGGATAGAGATAGATCACTCAGACATGGCTGAGGGTTGGCAAAACCTTCATGCACAGCCATTTGGATTATCCGTAAGGTTACAATTGCACTTGCAGGAATTTCTCTTACAGAGTCACCTAGTCAGGATAAAAATGATTGTGTATACAAGGATACTCACTGCAGAATTTTTATACTATAACATCAAAGAATACAAAATAAGTAAGTCGTGGCCAATAAAGAACTGGTTAAATCAGCTATAGTACACTGACAAAATGGAATAGGCTGCAGCCTTCTAAGAAAGATATTTTTCTTTGGAATGAAATGAAAAATATCTTCAAGATGCAGATCATATGTCATTGTTTATAAGAGGAACTTTTTGAAAACATTTGAACATCTCTGAAATCAGGAAATCTCCTTCAACTAATGGCCTGTCATAGTTTAAATGGCAGAATATTTTTTTTCTTTCATATCAGTAAAATAGTATCAGTGTGTCTTCTGGTCAGTGAGAACTTATATTTGATGCAACACTTTGGTTAAGTGGGGGGAAAAGTTCAGATTAGTGTGTAACTGTGTCATATGCACAACAAAATGAATATGTGTGAACACACATATTTTCCCTGTTTATTAGATCATTACCACAGCATTCAAATAAGCTTTTCTATTCCTTCATTAAAAAGACTAATCTTTTGGATCATATTTTCTCTCCATAGTTATTACTCCTTTTCTTGGCTCTCTTTTACAGCAAAACTCTTTAAGAGACAATATATATTATTTTCTCCACTTTCTCTTCTGCTTCTTACTTCCAAATCCATTCTAATTTGTTTTTGTCCCACTACAACTCTTCTCATCAATATTACCATTGAGCTTGGTCTTGATAAATTGTTTAGCAGCAACAGACAAAACTGTCATGCCTTCTTAAAATATTGTTTTTCCCTTCACTTTCAAGACACTTCACACTGGTTTCCCCCCTCCCCATCTCTGCTCCTTCTCAGTCTCCCTGCTTTTCCTTTCTTAACTCTTTCATGACTCACTAACTGTTTGTTGGAAGAACTCAGGTCTCCATCTTGTTCTCTTCTCTATGTACATTTACTTATTATGTAGGGTCTTGTCCAAACTTAAAGCTTTGAATTACATCTATTTGCCTCTGACTCTCAAATTTTTATCTCCAGCTCAACTCTATTCCTTGATTTTATACTGGTATATCCTACTGTTTCCATAGCATCTCCAATTTAATGTTTAATAAACATTTAAAGCCTTGGATCTTTAAGACAGAACTTTTTCTCTTCCCCCAGAAACCTATTCTTCCTTCAGGCTTCCTATTTCATTTATTCTGGCTAAAATTCTTAAGACTCACTCTTCATTTCCAACTTCCTCTCCTAGCCTATATGCAAGTCTTAGTCTAGTCTTGTTGGTGCTGCCTTCAAAGTATATCTAGAATCTGGCCCTTTCTCACCACTTCCATGGCTGCTATCCCAGTCCAAGCCAACAGTCGTCATATATTGTTGCAATGTGCTTCTTTCTTGCTTTCCCAACTCTTCGGGCTATTCTCAAGAAAGTATCCAGGATATACTGCCAAAAGGTATGTCAGATCTTGTCACTCCTCTTTCAAACCTTCCAATGGCTCCCTATTTCCTTCAGAATTGAAGCCAAATTTGTTATAATGTCAAATCTCAGCCTAATTTGGTACACTGTGGACCTTCTCTTCATTTCTCACTCTTTGCTCCCAAGCTTATTCTTCCTGGATGCTTTTCTCTGATAGACACAGAATTCACCATCTCTCCTCCTTCTAGTCTGCTCAAATGTTACATTGTCCATAAGGCTTTTTCTGACCATCCTTAAATATTGTCACCCATTTCTATACCTTCTCAAGACTCCCTACCCACATCCCCTGTTTGAATTGTCCCCATAGTAATTATCATATTCCAGTAGACTATTATGTTAGCATATCTAATTCATTGCCTGCCTCTCCACACTAGAATGTAGACTTTTTGAAGGCAAGGAATATTGACTCTTGATATATGAACTATATTTAATGCCTAACATATTGAGTACTAAATGAATATTTGTTAAAAGGTTATTAATTTTTTATATAGGCATAGCAAAGTTCTGGAATGATATATATGCGAATGGTGACAAAGGCTTCTCTGTGGAGGGGCATCTGGATTTCTTGGGGCAGATGGGGAAGGGAAAATGCTTTTTATTCTACACATTTTGATCTCTGAATTTTATGCTGTTATGTAGTTAAAACAATCAAGTGAAATTATTTACAAATAGTTTTCAGATATTAGGTAGAGACTTTAATCTCGGCTGTGAGTTGTGGTAGAGTAACAGACTTTGAAACAAGAGTGTGAAATATTCCATACCTTTCAAGGTCACCCAACAGTGTTTTGCTCTTGGGCATGTGTTCACTAATCATGTGGTATGTTAATATGTCAGTAGGAGAAACACTGGTGATATTCTCCATCACTCTTTCATTCTTCCTCATGCCATCACCCTGCTTTTCAAGAGAATTTACAGAAAAAGTCGTGTCCAGACAGACAGGGCTTTTGAGATCAAGGTCAAATTAACTCTTTTTTTAAAATTAATTTTAATGGGGTGACATTAATAAATCAGGGTACATATGTTCAAAGAAAACATCTCCAGGTTATCTTATCATTCAATTACATTGCATACCCATCACCCAAAGTTAAATTGTCCTCTGTCACCTTCTATCTGGTTTTCTTTGTGTCCCTCCCCTCCCCCCTCTACCCCCCTCTCTTCCCTGCCCCCACCCCATAACCACCACACTCTTGTCCATGTCTCATAGTCTCACTTTTATGTCCCAATCTTAAAAGACAACAACAAGATCTCATCTTCTCTACTAAGAGGGAGACAGGCCTGCCTCAGGTCAGCAGACAGCTGCTCAAAAAACGGACCAATTCAGTATATCTGTCAACAAGACAAGGGAAGAAATAATAATACTAGATTAAACAAGTGACAGCACCCAACACATAATTGTGGAAAGTTAGAAGTAGCAGTTATAATATTGCTAACCAAAGGTACTTTATTTGCATTAAACATTGTCCTCTTCAACTCAGATAAAAATCCACAAAGGAAAACAATCTGTCTGGAAAACAATTTGCCACCAGAAACACGTCTTCTTTTAGAAACATGTATAATTGGCTGCCATTTGACATTATGTAGCATTATTAAAATCTTGAAATTCTCTAATGTGCATGTTTTTCTTGCCACTGAACAACATTTCCCCCATCACAGAGATTTCCTTGCTGTCTTACCTGCTCTAATCTATTTTGAGACCTTCTCAGTCAGAGATGATTTTGAAAGAATCAGGTTGTTGGTACAAGATTAAATGGGTCAGATTTATAAAAAAAAATCAAATAAAATCATGGTTATTATTACTTTTGAGTAGGTTTCATTCTGCTTACCATACTTTCAAGGCCTTGTCAACTAGGAGCTTAGCTAGTGGTTTATAGAAATATAGACTTCTGTCTCCCTCATTCCCAGATGCCCAACTAGTTCACTGTGGTAAATTTTATGGACCACCCCTATCTGCATAACTGACCAGACAGACCAAGCCTATGTAACTGTGCTTCACCTTCATTTAAGAGAGCACTTGTTAGAAATGTAAATTGCTAGGCTTCCCCCATGACTGTCAAACTTACCCTGTGATTCTAATGCTCACTAAGATTTGAGAACTGCTGAGTGAGAGGATAAAAATTAATAGAAAGTAACATCTTTGTTCTTTTGAGATAAACAATATAGTTGGTGAAGACAAACTCTTTACATAAAAAGCAATTTGGTTGTATTATCAAGAAATGTATTGCCCTGGCTGGTTGGCTCAGTTGTAGAGCATCAGCCAAGCATGTGGAAGTCTCAGGTTTGATTCCTGGTCAAGGCACACAGGAGAAGTGCCCATCTGTTTCTCCATCCCTCTGCTTCTCGCTTCTCTCCCTCTTCTCCCCTCCTGTAGCCATGGCTCAATTAGAGTGATTTGGCCCTGGGTGCTGAGGATGTTCTCATGACCTCCATCTTAGGCACTAAGAAATGGCTCCAGTTGCAACAGAGCAAGGGCCCCAGATGGGCAGAGCATCGTCTCCTAGTGGGCATGCCAAGTGGATCCCGGTTGGGGCACATGCAGAGTTTGTCTCTGCCTCCCCTCCTCTCACTAATAAATGAATGAATGAATGAACGAACAAACACATGAAAGGAATTCAACAGAGACCTGCTCATTGAAAATAGGGGGGGGGGGGCTGGATGAATTAATGCAGCACAGACTCAGTAAAAGAACATGATGGATATACTTACATCTCTTCTATGCTGCTCTGCCTTCTTTGTGATTCTTTGGCTTCACAACATTAACAAAATATCCCATGTCTCTGTAAGCAAGACTGGGTTTTGTCACCTTTGAAGTTATACCAGCAGCCCATAGAAAAAGGATTATGAGGCCAGTACAGATAGTCCCTGACTTATGATGGTTTGACTTCTGATTTCTCAACTTTATGATGGTGCAAAAGCAGTACTCAATCAGTAGAAAGAGTACTTTAAATTTTGATTTTTTCCCTGGCTGGTGATATATACTATAGTACTCTCTTGTGATACTGAGCAATGGCAGTGAGATGATTTTTCCCAACTGTAGGCTAATGTAAGTGTTCTGGGTATGTTTGAGGTAGACTAAGGTAAGCTCTGATGTTTGGTAGATTGTTGTATTAAATATATTTTTCAATTTATGGTAATTTCAGCTTATGATGGTTTTATTGAGATATAACCCCATCTTAACTTGAGGAACATCTGTAATTATAATAATGTATAAAAGGCAAATGATTTGACTTTGGGTGATGGGTGAACAACAAAATCAATAGTTCAAATGCTATTGAGATATTTACCTGAAACCTATGTACTCTTTTTGATCAATGTCACCCCATTAAATTTAATTTCTAAATAAATTTAAAAGTATATTTTAAATTTAAAAAGTACAAAGGGCTTCTCTTACTCTGAACAAATCCTAGTTACTATACGTGACTACTGAAGAATAGACATAGAGTATGTCATGTCCTAAATAGACATAGAGTGTGTCATATCCTAACTAGCAGTGGGCGGGGAAGTGGTTTAAAAATTTGAATCCAAATATGGCAGAAAAGGAGAAAAATAAGCATAGCTAAAATCAAAACTAATGGGAACAGTAAAAATGACAATTAGAAATAATTCCAAATATATTGATAATCTCAATAGGTATAACAGGAACAAATTCTGTAGTTTAAAATACAGAGATATGAGTTGGAATAAAAGGAAATAAAATTTAGCATATTCTGTTTGCAAGTGACACACATAAAATGACACAGTGAGAACATGAGGATAGAGAAAGATTGATGTAAAGGAAGAAGGAAAGATACATCAGAAATATGTAACAATAAATGCACTTGAGACCATGGCAGTCACATTATTTCCCACAGCTGTAAGATTTCCAGCATCTGTACATTTTAAAGGAACACATAATTGAATACCACAAATCTAGGTGCATGATATTTCAGTTGAATATTCAGGCTTGTTTTAAATTCTGAAGCCATTTTTCTTCCCCTAGAAAATGCCACTTTTTAAGTTAATTTTCAAAAAATAGTTACATAACTATGACTGAGATATTAATTTCACTTCTTATTAAAATGCTATAGATTAACACACGTTCTATATGAATCATGTTTCAGCAGGAAATTGCGTCCTGTTTTCTCTATAGCTCATGAATTTGAGTGTCATGAAGCTGCAATCTTAAATCCAATATAATGTTAACTGAGGAAATGCTGAGGACTGGCAACTTTCTTGATAAAAAACCAGTTCAGATTGCCAAGCTTGGGTGGCGAAAGAATCTTTCAGGAAATATGTAGAGTGCCTTCTAACTTTTTTCTTATCCTCCATGCTTTATAAAGCAGGGTGACTGATTTTTTTAAAGTGGTAATACGTTTCCTCATATGGCCACAGTAATGATATGTGATCTCCAGAGAAACCTCTAATACTGTTCATATTTCATTATTAACCTTGCACCTCAGGTCTGACTTTATTAAACCTGGGGAAGGTGGTAGGTTTCTGTATAGTCAAACCAGTGGTTAACGTTATGCTGTCTCAAGCCTTTTTTCTGAGTCATTCTTCAGGAATGTCTCAAAAGAAAGTCATTACAAAGTAGAAAAGGAGGAAAAAAGACTACTATTGCTTACAGTGTTTTAAGTGAATTCATGTGATACAAGTAGATAACATAATTTCTTTTTTAAGGGACCAAAACCAAAAATTTAAAAATAAGCCAATATAAATATAATCAGCAAAAATAATATTTCTATTATTTCTATCATCCTCTCCCCTGCCACATACTTTTTGAAAATGAGCCACTCATTGGTCAGTTGACTCATTTGCAGTTAGATATTAGGACAAAGAACTTCATAGTTAGAAAAACTATGATTTGAACCTGGACCTGACAATTATCAACTATGCAAGTAGCCCGGCCTGAGCACTGGCTTTTTCATTCATAAAAATTCATCAGATAATTTTTAATTCACTAGTTTGTTATGAAAATTAAATAAAATGGCACATGCACTCCCCAAAGAAAAAGTGGAAAAGGTAAATTTGAAAACAAATTGAGAAATTCAAAATGTGTGCTTTAAAAATATTAAGAATGTTGAACAGTTGCTTGGTGATCCTGATCTTGACTTTCTTTGGCCTCTTTGGCAGTCTTTGGACCCAGCATATGTATTCGGGGAAAAGACTCAGGAATGAGCCAGCTCTCCCTAGAAAACATGGCCATTAAACAGCCCCTATTCTCTTGCTGGAGTGCTGTATACTGTGTGTAAAATCCCATAATGACAGCGGAGATCCTGCTTAGTGAATAACTGATCTTTTTTTTTTTTGAAAGCGTGTTTCTTTATAGTTTTCCTAGAGCTCTTAGTCCTTGTGCTGTGTGAAATAAAACCCAAACACAGCTTGTGGTGTTGTCTTTGTTAGTTTGACAATGAGGATGTTGTGAATCAGGAGACTTCAAGACAGCTTTCTGCTGCAATATACCTTGGGGGACAGGGACCTAATTTTTGAAGATTTATCAATCTGGTGCTTGAAGAGGCATATCCCAGAAACTGCTTTATACCTTACAATTCCTTTTCCTGGCCATGATTTATTGGACCATTGTACTATAAATCACGCTTTCTGATTCCTTCTGCTCTTTCTGAATTAAGCTACTCATTCTGTAAGTCAAAGCTTGCTCCTTTTTCTTTTTTAATTTTCACTGAAAACCTTGTTTTGATTTGCCCCAAACATGTACATGCCATTTTTCCTGTTGATTCTCTCATTATCTGAGAATTCTCATATAAAGAATATTTCTGTAAGTCATATATCATCTAGAAAATGAAAAAAGTAAAACATTTAAAACAATTGAGTCCTTAAGAAAATGTATAGATTTCAACATATTCATTGTAAAAAATACAAATAAAATTTTATATATTTTTTATTATTTTCTTTTCTTTAGTGAATTTATTGGGGTGAAATTGGTCAACAAAATTGTACAGGTTTCAGGTGCACAATTCCACAATACATAATCTGTACAGTGCGTTGTGTACATTTCTTTATCTTTTGGTAAAGAGTACAATTTTCACTAGACTTAGAAAATATGAATTCAAGTTACAAATCAGGTTGTAAGCAGGGTTTTTTTTAATTTTTTTATTTTTCTTCTTTTCCAAGTGAGAGGAGGAGAGATAGAGAGACAAACTCCCACATGTACCCCGACCAGGATCCACCTGGCAAATCACATTTGGGGCTGATGCTTTGCCTAACTGGAGCCATGGTCACAACTGAGCTATTTTTAGCACCTGAGGTAGAGGCTACATGGAACTATCCTCAGAGCCTGAGACTGATGAACTCAAACCAATTGAGCCATGGCTATGGGAGGAGAAGAGGGGTGGGGAGGGGAAAGGATAGAGAAGCAGATTGCTGCTTCTCCTGTGTGCCCTGACTGGGAATTGAATCTAGGACATCCACACATTGGGCTGATGCTCTACCATTGAGCCAACCAGCCAGGGCTACAAAGGTTATTGTTTTAAAGCCAAACTTGTAGGCAAACCTAAAGAAAATAATCATTTAAACACTACAGGTGAGCAACTGAGATATTTGGAAACTAGAAGATTTTAAAGTGAATGGGGAAGTAAAAATTCAATAACTCCCACAAAGAGAGAAGAAATTATTTTCTATTTAGAGATCAAACAAAACTAACTGCTATCAATGGCTTCATGAGCAGGCTTCCTGTTTGCACTGGCATGAGGGTTAAGTTAAGTATTGGCAGTTTCTCATATAAATCAAGTCTGGTAAGAACCGTATGAATGTGTTTGACATTTTCAGTGGGAAAGGAGCAGCTTGTCTTTAGTTCTGAGAACACTTCTTTTGATGAACCAGATTTTTAATATGAACTTTGCATAAACAAATGCACTATAATCCAGAGGACAGAACTTCTGAAGTGTCAAAGTAGCGAAGATAAAAGGAGAAAATGTGACCATATTTGTCCATCAAAACCAAATCTGTTGCCTGTATGTTTGCCAGCATATTTTACGTAAGCTCTTTCCACTCACTTGTGCTTGTTTCACAGTTCTCAGATCTAAAGAAACAGGGAGAAAATGGTGACATATAAATCAGATCATTTTCTATGTTACATCAGCTTCACAGAAGAATCTAGTTTCTTGCTAATCAAATGTCTTACGTGGCAATTACTTGTGGAATGATTACTAACCCAACACAGTATTGGAAACCTAGTAAGTACCCAGAAAATGATCTGATTCATATCTAAGAGGATAGGGTGCCTTGAAAGTACAAAAGATCACTCATACCATCTGAGTTCGCCTTCTATCTCTACAGCTAGTCCTAGAGGCTTTGCAAGACACCTGACTTGCTGGCCTTTGTAAAAATGAGAAAATTTAAATAAATATTTTTATGTACCTTCCAGCTCAAATATTATAGCCTCAATTAACTTGAGATCAAAAGGCAAAAAAGAGAACAAAGTTCAGAACAGTGGTCATGACAAAATGTTCTAAGACTTAAGACTGTGCCCAACCAAGTCATTAAAGCAATGACCTCTCATCTTGCTAGACATACATGACCCTATGTCCATTTGAAAGAGATGAATCAAATTTCTCAGGGACCTATGTGTCAGAGCTGAGCTGGAGGCACTTACATTTCGGAAATGCACCACAGTCATGAAAGTAACCTTTAATAGTGAACTAGCATCAGCTTGACAAAAGAGGGCAAGGCCAGACTTCTTTGTGGAGGGCAAAGAGTTTCCAGTGTGAGCCAATTACACAGTTCATGTATATTCAGTATCTCAGAATTCATTTGAATGCATTAAGTTAGATCTCTAGCTTGCCCCACACTTGAGGTAGTTTAGATATGCACCCCTGAAACTTTCCATTTTGACTCCAGTATTGCTCTCATTGCTGTCTGGCTGCTGGCCATGATGCAGAAACAAACTTCCCGTGGAATCTTGCTTCTACTTGCTTGGCCTTGTTCCTGCTACTTCGCTTTCATCTTCAGGCTTTTTCCATTGCTGCATAAAGACAAAGCATAAGCAATGTGATGGAAGCAGCAGTTTCTGGTTGAATTGGCCTTCTCGCAGGCATAAATAGCCAGCTGTAGTGAAAAAAAAAAAAAAAAAGCAGTCAATTTCCCAGTATAGACCCAAGAAATGCATTAGACTCACTGAAGATGCAAAAACTCCACTTAAAAATTATTCAGCCCCACTTTCACTTTAAAGAGAGTGTATTTATTTTCCAAGACTAAGGGTAACAGGACTAATCCAGGAACTTTTATATAATTATGTATCTAATCTTCTTAATAATTTTTAACATTAGTTGACAGTTTCAATTTTGAATTGAGGAACTGAAGGCTTGAAAACATTAAATAACCTGTCTAAGTTCAAAGACCTAAAACATGATAGAATTGAATTAAAACCTTTGACCTCAAAGTTCTATGTTTTCTTCATCTGGCTATATCTCTTTCTGAAATTACATAGGGTAGCAATTACCTTAGTGCCTATCAAAATCAAAAGATAAAAAAAAAAAAGTGAGTAAAAGATACACACAAGGAAGGTAGAGTGTAGTAACTATCTAGAATTAACTAGTTTAAATTAGTAATTTCTGATGCTTTGGATAGAATAATTTAAATACTTCCTCTGTCATCCAATGTTATTTTGAAAATTTTATTTTCAGGTAAAGATTTTCCCTAAAACTCTAATCTAATTAGCGGTATTATGTCATTTGATTTATAAAGTAATTTCAAGAATCCACCTATAAAGAATTCATAATAATAGTCCTGCAAGATCTAACCTCATCAATAAAAAATACACAAGGTTTTATGCCCTGGTTCTTGCCATGGTATTAATAAATATTTTTGGTTTGATGTCAGTTGTTTGTTAAGGAATTATAATATTATTTTTCAAAAAGCTTTGCTTTGACTTCCATTACACCGCAAGACTAAATTTTCTCCCAACATCCCTACCATCTGTCTTGAATCTACATTGGAAAATCTTCCTGATATTCCATCCAGAAGGGCTAAGTGAAATCAATACAGCAACAGCTGATTGCTGATGCATTCTAGCTTTTAAGTGGGATGTTGTTATGATTAACAATGGCCCAGCTCTTTACCTCTCTTTTATCCCAAAGCTATCTCAGAACATTTCAATTGCTCATTACACTTAATTAATTCCTTATGCTTACTAAAATTTCAGCATAAGACTAAAATAAATATGAAGAGAAAAGTTTAATTATATTTAGTTTTTAGCAGGATTGTAATGACATGGTTTTCTCTTTTTGTTTACTTTGGATAAAGACTGATCAATATATAAAAATATCATGTGTTTTAAAATAGGGGCAATAAAATCATTAACAAGATCTATATGCATAGCTAGATATTATATAGAATACTTCAGCTTTTTTCAATATTACTACCCCAAATATGAATCTTTTAAAATTCTTAAAACACTTAATTATACTATCTGTCACTGTTGATTTTTCATAATTCAGCTAGTAATGAATATGTGAATCTCCATAATTATTAGAAGATAGCATTTCAGAGTGTGGCAGTTCTGAGTTATGACAAGGGTCCAATTGAAGTAGATGGAGATTCAGGACCACAGGGAGCAGTGTGCTAAAAAGAAAATGGTGAAGCTCTCAGGAGCAGGGGAGATAGCAGGAAGGTATATTCAGGAGGCACTTAATTGCAAATATCAGAAATTCTAAATAAGGCAAAAAACAAATTGGTTGCCTCATATAAATGGAAAGGTTGGAGGTGAATCCCACTTCACACATGATGAAGGGCATCTTTCTTGGTCCATCTCTCATTTTAGCTTATCTCACTCACTCTTGTGTTTCCTTCATCCTCTGCTGTTGCAAACAAGCTCCCTCCATATCTCCATATGGCATGAGAGATGTCCCTGGGCATCCCCAGATTTCCAACTTCCTTGTTTCACAGTGTAAAAAGAGAACTTGTGTTTCAAAAAGCTCACATACAACTCCCAAGACCGGATTCTCTGTAGCTCTGCTTGGATTCTGTCTCCTTTTCTGGACCAATCACTATGGACAAAAAATAAGAATCCAGTGCTTCCTTGACCAGGAGTGGGTCAGGATTGTGCACCCTTGTGACTCAAGGGTGTGGGATATAATAAAGAGGGGAATAACTGGAGCAAAACCTTCTAATGCATTTGGAGAGGAAGATCACAAGCCAAAAACAAAAGTTTTCAATTAATATGGAGGAAAAGCTTTTGATCCTGGCTAATTAATTATGCTTTAATAGTGGCTAGTCTATGCAAAACCAATCAATCTAAGTCAAGCAGTGTTATTTAACCACTGGGAGCTAAGTGAGTTTGCAAATGTCTCACACACTATCCAATAACTACGTGTTGTCCTCGTATGTCTACTTTTACATAGAGGTTTTGCCTGATCTCATCCAGTACAGGGTAAATTTTCAAGCTTTATCAGGTGACTGTGTCTTGTATATTTTTCTGCCTGGCATATAATAGAATCTCAATAAATGTCTGTGAAGGATAATAATGATCATGCTTTTTCTTCCTTTTATAAAGCAATTGGTAGAGACTGGTTGCTACTAGCTGCTCTGTAACAGTATAAGTTCTTGCCATTTTAATTGTCTCCTTTTGTGTTGGCAGTTGGAATCCTCCCTCAAATTCCTGGTCTCTTCTCTTCTATTCTCATTTAGTAAGGAAATAAATAGCCTAGATATCTAAACACTTTGCCTCACCATATCTTTAGAATTACCTCTCACTGCCCACCCTCTCTCTCTGCCATGTTAGTCTCTGACTGAAATAGAAAGTTAACAGTTGATTCCTCAGTTACTAGGGGAATTATGAAACTAGTGTAAAATGAATACTTGTCAGGTGTTTGCCGTTTTCCCCTAATATAACTTAAAATATGATCTGTGTTCAAAACAAGGAAATTATTTCTTTATTTGCCATAAAGTTGTGATTTCCTGGTACACTATGACACTAAAAAATACTATTGTTGATGATAAAATGTCAATATATTTTTCATATTTTAATTGAAAAGAAGCACAATATATATAGTCTAATAATTTCGGTATTTATATATACATATATAACCACACATATATGTATATATAACTATAAATGCAAATGTAATATTAATTTTTTAGTACACTGCTAGATTTACTTTGTCAAAATTTTTTAAGATTCTTGCATAAATAAGGTTAATTTTTGGATAGTGTGTGTGTGTGTGTGCATGCACATGTACATAGAGTGTGCTCCTTGTTTGCTTTTGTAGGTCTGTATTATATGAACATTGTAGAATGAGTTGAAACTCCATTTTGTTCTAAGCTCTGAAACAGTTTAAGTATGATGCACATTTTTCATTGCCTTTTTAAAATCTGGCTTGATAGTCTGAATTCAAGATAGAGATTTGTCTAAATTATTATTTTACTTATAGTCATTTGTCTACTGAAGTACTTTTAAATCTTTTTAAGCCAGTTTTGGTCCTTTATATTTTCATTAAAAACTTTACCTTTCATGTATATTTTAAAATGTACTTTTATAAGGTTGTACATAGTACTCTCTTACAATTTTTAAAATCATCTGCTTATCTGTAGTAATGCTACTTGTCTAATATTTGTATTTTCCTCTTTCTATCAGATTGGCCAACACTATATTTCACAGTTTTTATTTACTTAGTTCTATTATCTTTTAGTTTTCTAGTTAATTTCTACTTTTATCTGTTACACTATTATTTCTCTGCTCTCTTTGGCTTTATTTTGCTACAATTAATTTATTATCTCATTTATAATATCCCTATATATCATAATTCATATTTAATAAGTAAATTGATTTATCAATTATCCTAATCCATAGGCATGAGTATAAATCAAGCTTAAAATTCTTGACTCTCAGTATACTATTCTATAAATCAAAGGAGATATTATTTTATGTACAGAATTTTCAGTAACTGCAGAAGTCTCTCACAAGTGTTTTGCCCATAATAAATCTCATCACTTTTAACAAAAAGTTGAAATAACCAGGCATTCTAAATGTCCTTATTTACATATTTAAATTACCTAGATACCACTGAGAAGACCTTTTAGCAGTTACCATTCATTGCAAGGCTTGTAGTTGTTTAAAAAATCACAAAGTGAAGCCTGACCTGTGGTGGTGCAGTGGATAAAGTGTCACTCTGGAATGCTGAGTTTCCCAGTTTGAATCCCTTGGCTTGCCCAGTCAAGGCACATACAGGAAACAACTACTACAAGAAGATGTTTTCTGCTTCTCCCCCTTCTCTCTCTCTTTCTCTCTCCCTTCTCTCCAAAAATTAATAAATTAAATCAACAAAGAAAAAGTCACAAAATTATTGTTACATGGCCCAACTAAAACTAACATTTTTTGGAAAGTGCTCTTATGCATGGTTCCTAGTTTCATACAAGCCCTGGGGACAAATAGGGGTTATTTAAAATACAATATTCCTGGTGTCCAGTCCCAGACTTCCCCTTCCTCACTGAGTGGACTTGAAAAGTCACACCCAATCTTCAACACTCCTGTTTGCCTTTGACAGTGAAATGAAGATAAAGGTGCCTGCCACATACCTCCTCTCTATAAGCCTTCTATTATATCAACAGGACTGTTATTGTTAATGAGATGATGCTTTTTAAATGCTTTATATGTCTTTGGCCAAACAAACAAACAGATTTTTTAAAAGCAGAATTGTTCCATTGGCATAGCACTCAGCTCTAAATCTGACTCCTATGCCTTCTGCTCAGAGGGAGTGATTAACTATGAAAGCATTCAATAAAGACTAGAAACTTTACCCAACGGGCAGACCAGCCATGACATAGCACACTGTGAAATATCATTAGCTTCCTTTTGAAATCTACCAACCTAAGTTGAAATATAGGTAAAACTTTTAAATATAAAAAGAAACATAACAATAGCATTTTAGTTTCTAGTGAGAAGAGCTGAAATTCTTGTTTATAAAAAAATTGTAGGTTCATTGAAGTGCCGTTAAAAAATAAAGTATAAAATTAAAATTGCTTATTTTCCCCCACACAAAGAAAATCAGAATCAGGCCTATATCTTTTTCAGACATCTTTGTATATTTCACCTACATTTGCATTAAGTCAATTGCATAACTGTTTCTTTCCTCATCATATATTTTCAATATTATTTCATATTTTTACTTAATTTTTTTGTGACAGAAACGGAGAGAGACACAGATAGGGACAGACAGACAAGAAGGGAGAAAGACGAAAAGCATCAATTCTTTGTTGCGGTACCTTAGTTGTTCATTGATTGCTTTCTCATATGTGCCTTGACTGAGGGGCTACAGCAGACCTAGTGACCCCTTGCTGAAGCTAGCAACCTTGGGCTCATGCTGGTGAACCTTGCTTAAACCAGATGAGCCTGTGCTCAAACTGGCAACCTCGGGGTTTTGAACGTGGGTCCTCTGCATCCCAGTCCAACACTCTATCCACTGTGCCACCTCCTGGTCAGGTTATTTCATATTTTTAAATAATATTTGGGCCTGACCAGGCGGTGGCGCAGTGGATAGAGCATTGGAAAGGAACGCGGAGGACCCAGTTTCGAGACCCCAAGATTGCCAGCTTGAACGCGGGCCCATCTGGCTTGAGCAAAAGCTCATCAGCTTGGACCCAAGGTCACTGGCTCCAGCAAGGGGTTGCTCGGTCTGCTGAAGGCCCGCGGTCAAGGCACATGTGAGAAAGCAATCAATGAACAACTAAGATGTCACAACGGCAACAAAAAACTAATGATTGATGCTTCTCATCTCTCTCCGTTCCTGTCTGTCTGTCCCTGTCTATCCCTCTTTCTGACTCTCTCTCTGTCCTTGTAAAAAAAAAATAATAATAATATTTGAAATAAAATGTATGTGGATTACCTACTTTTGTGGGTTGAAAGCTGTGTTTTCTCCCAACATATGTCCACTTGGATTCCATCACTATGACTTTATTTGGAAATAGGTATTTGCATATGTAATTAAATTAAAGATGTTGAGATGAGGTTATCTTGGACAGTGAGCCTTCCTACCCCTGAACATGTTAATATCTCCTCATTTAACTATGCTTTTTTAATGTCTTCTAATAAAAATTATAAAATTCTATTCATAATGTTCTATAATTTATGTTAGATTTTTAGATACCATATATTATGTTGCTATTTTAAATGCTATCTTTTTTAAAAACAACACAGCTACACTTTAAAAAACATACAATTACATTTTCTTGATTGTTATTGATGGTATATAGATTAAATGTATTGATCTTATTTCTAACAAGATTGCTAATCCTCTTATTAATTTAATATCTGAATTATTTTGGATTTTCTGTGTAATTATATCATATTTAAAAATGATAATTTTGTTTTTTCCATTTTATTTCTTATATTTTACATTTTAGTTTCCCAATCTAATATTACATCTAAAAGAACTAGGAAAAGAAAACAAAGCCCAGAGGAAGGAAAGAAGAAAATAATAAAGACTTGAGTGGAAATAGGTGACACAGAGACTGAAAAAAACAACATAAAAGGTCAATGAAACCAACAGCTGGTTCTTTGAAAAGATAAACAAGATTGACAGACCTTTAACCAGATTCATCACGAAAAAAAGAAATAGGGCCTGTTGGGCAGATAAAATATAATATGCTCACTTTGTTAAAGATGGCGCTGCCCACATGGAGGCCCATCACCCAGGTGATATTATTTGCCCTTATGCTTGGGATGGGTGTGGGGGAAAGGCTGTAATGTAAGCAGGCCCAGTCGTTATAGCCTAATGTTTAGTTTTAAGAGTAAGCTTTCCCCCACACCCTTGACTGATTGGATGATGTAGGGTGGTGCACTCTTCTGAGGAATCCCATTATACAGAGACTTCCTTGTTTGTATAATTGGATTAAAGGTTTTGATTCTACGTATAAAGTGGGAAAGACCAGTAGTTTGATCTCTCTCTCGGTTCCTGCTATCGCCATTGCAGGGGCCTCCCTGATCCCTTGCCCTCCATGGGAAAAGCTGCTTTTCTGCTTCTCCCTTGTCTTCTCTTGTGGCTTGCCTATCTTGGTGAGACACCAATAAACAGAATGGCCTACCATCCTCCGACTCTGCCATTTCTTCACCGTCAGCCCGAATCCAATGGGAACCTGCATGTGAATGGCCATGATGGCGGCTCCTGGCTTTACAGGGCCCAAATAAATAAAATTAGAAATGAAAAAGAATAAGTAATAATTGATACCACAGAAATACAAAGAATTATAAGGAAATATTACGAATAGCTAGCTATATGCCAGAAAATTGGACAACCTGGGCAAAATGGATAAATTTTAGCAACATACAATCATCCAAAACTGAATCAGGAAGAATCAGAAAACCTGAATTGACCAATTACAACTAATTAAATTAAAGCAGTAATTAAAACACTTCACAGGCAAATTTTAGCAAATATCCAAGGAAGAACTAACACCTACCTACCATCCTCCAACTACTCCAAAACATTCAAGAAGAGGCAACACTTCCAAGCTCTTCTGATGAGATCATTATCTTAATTCTAAAACCAGATAAGAACACTAGAAAGAAAGAAAATTATGGGCCAGTATCTTTGATAAATATAGATGTTAAAATCCTCAACACAATATTAGCAAACCGAATTCAGCAAAACATTAAAAAGATCATACACCATCATCAACTGGGATTTATTCTGGAGATACAAAGTTAATACGATATTTTCAAATCAATAAATGTGATACATCACATCAACAAAATGAAAGAGAAAAATCACATGAGCATATCATTAGATATAGAAAAAATATTTGATAAAATCCAGCACCCATTTATCATATGGAAATAGAGGGATCATACCTCAATATAATAATGGCCATATATGCAAAACCCACAGCCAACATCATACTCAGTGAAAAAAAACTAGAATTTTTTCCCTTAAGACCAGAAACAAGACATAGATGTTTACTTTCACCACTCATATTCAACATAGTACTAGAAGTACTAGCCACAAGAATCAGACAAGAAGAAATAATAGGCATCTAGATTGGGAAGCAGGAAGTAAAACTTTCATTATTTACAGATGACATGATATTGTATATAGAAAACCCTAAAGACTCCACCAAAAACTTTTAAAGATCTAATAAATAAAATTGGCAAAGTAGCAGGATAAAAAATTAATATTTAGAAATCAGTGGCATTTTTATATTCCAATAATGAATTGTCAAAAAGAGACATTAACAAAGCAATTTTATTTACCATCGAAACAACAACAAAAAGGTACCTCAGAATAAATTTAACCAAGGAAGTAAAAGACTAGGAAAATTATAAGATAGAAAAGAAAAAATTGAAGATATAAATAAGTGGAAACATATACTATGTTTATGGGTAGGAAAAACTAACATCACTGAAATGTCCACACTACTCAAAGCAATGTACAGATTAATGCAATTTTTATTAAAATACCCATAGCATACCTCACAGTTCTAGAACAAATATTCCAAAAATTTAAATAAAACTACAAAAGACCTCAAATAGTCTCAGCAATCTTGAGAAAGAAAAAAAAGTTGAAGGTATCACACTACATGATATCAAACTCTACTACAAGGCCATAATAATCAAAATAGCACATATTGGCACAAGAACAGGCATATAGATCAATGGAAAAGAGTAGAGAGCACAGAAATGAGCCCATGCCTTTATGGCCAATTAATATTTGACAAAGGAGGCAATATTCTACAGTGGGGTAAAGGCAGTCTCTTCAATAAATGGTGTTGAGCCTGACCTGTGGTGGCACAGTGGATAAAGCGTCGACCTGGGAACACTGAGGTCGCCAGTTCAAAACCCTGCACTGGTCTGGTCAAGGCACATATGGGAGTTGATGCTTCCAGCACCTCCCCCCTTTCTCTCTCTCTCTCTCTCTCTCTCTCTCTCTCTCTGTCTTCTTTCTAAACTAAATAATAAAAAAAAGAAATAATTAAAAAAATAAAAATAAAAATAAATGGTGTTGAGAAAATTGGACATGCAAAAAAATAAAAAAGGAAACCAGACCACCAACTTACATCATACACAAATGAATTGAAGACTTAAATATAAGTTGTGAAACAATAAGAATCCTAGATGAAAACATAGGCAGTAAAATTTCAGACATTTCTCATAGCAATATTTTTGCCAAGGTATCTCATCAGGAAAGTGAAACAAGCAAAAATAAACAAATGTGACTACATCAAACTAAAAAGCTTTTGCACAGCAAAATAAGCTATCAACAAAATAACAATTCTCCAAAGAGAACATACAGATAGCCAGCAGACATAAAAAAAATGTTCAAGGTCAGAATCATTATAGAGATGCAAATTAAATCTCAATGAGATATCACCTCATGCCTATCAGAATGGCTATCATCAATTAATCAACAAACAGCAAATGCTGTCTAAAATGTAAAGAAAACCTTTATGCACTGTTGGTAAGAATGCAGACTGGTGCAACCACTGTGGAAAACAGTATGGAGTTACCTCAAAAAGTTAAAAATAAAATTGCCCATTGACCCAGCAATCCCACTTCTGGCAATATACATGAGGAAAACCAAAACACTAATTCAAAAGAATATATGTACTCCTATGTTTATTGCAGTGTTATTTACAAAAGCCAACATCTGGAAACAGCCTAAGTACTCATTAGTAGATGAGTAAATAAAAAAATATCTGTGGTACATTTACACAATGGAATGCTACTCAACTTTAAAAAAAAAAAAAAGAAAACAAAATCGTACCTTTTGCAACTGGATGGACCTGAAGATTATTATGCTAAGTAAATTAAGCCTGTCAGAGAAAGACAAATACCATAAGATCTCACTTATATGTGGAATCTAAAGAACACAATAAACTGAGAAACAAAATAGAAAAATAAGCATGAATACATGGAACAGAATGACAGCTCTCAGAAAGGAGCAGTATTGAGTATATATAAAACACATAGACACAGACAACAGTCTGGTGATAGCCGGAGGAAAGGGGAGTGAAGGGTGGGTGGAGCTGGGCAAAGAGGGGGAAATGGGGACAGAAAGAGACTTAAAGGCTTGGGTCAGTAGGTAATACTGCAGTGTGCAGATGATATTTTGCTGAATTGTACCCTTGAAACTTGTATGACTTTGTGAAATAATGTCACTCTGGTAAATTTGATTTAAAAATTTTTAGTTTCCAGAGTATTACTACATAAGCAAGGACCTCATACACCTTGCATAGCAGCACTTAGCAGACATATTTTTCTTGCTCTTGATTTTAAAGTGATTACTTCTAACATTTTACTGTTAAGAATATTTTTGATCTAGTTTTTTGTAACTACTCTTTATTAGGTTATGGAAGTTCCTTTTTATTTCTAGCTTGCTAATAATAATATGTCAATTTTATCAAGGATTTTCTTCTTTATTAAGATTTTTTTTTCTTCTTTTACCTATGAATGTGGTAAATTATATTTATTTAAAGTCTTCTGCCTGACCTGTGGTGGCGCAGTGGATAAAGCGCCGACCTGGGAACACTGAGGTTGCCAGTTCAAAACCCTGCACTGGTCCAGTTAAGGCACATATGGGAGTTGATGCTTCCAGCTCCTCCCCCCTTTCTCTCTTTCTCTCTCTTTCTCTCTCACTCTGTGTTTCCTCTCTAAAATGAATAAAAAAAAATTTAAAGTCTTCTATTGTCAAACCATCTTTGTAATTCTAGAAAGTTTTTAAATGATAAATATTATTAAATATTTCAGTTTTATTTCTTTTTTTAAATTTTTTATTGATTGATTTTTAGATAGAGGAGGGTGGGGGAAGAAGTAGGAAGCATCAACTTGTAGTTGCTTCCCATATATGTGCCTTGACCGGGTAAACCCAGAATTTCAAACCAATGACTAAAGAATTCCAGTTTGACACTTTATGCACTGCACTACCACAGGTCAAGCCTCAGTTTTCTTTCTTTATCTACTAAGATTATTATATATGTTTTCTCTTTTACTTAATAATTATTGTGAATTATATTGGTTTGTTTTAAATGGTAAACAAAGTTTCAATTGTCTGCCAAACTGTATGACAATTTAAAAATATATTTATAGATGTACTATCACTTATACATTGAATCTTAAAAAAGAAAGAAACAAACTAACAAGAACTAAACAAACAAACATTTCATAGAAAAAAGATCAGACTTGTGGTTACCAGAAAAAGAGGTCAGGGTAAGGAACCTGGAGGGAGACAGTCAAAAGGTACACATTTCCACTTATAAGGTAAATAAGTCCTAGTAATGCAATGTACGTAATAACAGCAGTTAAAAACTTCTATATGATATATTTACAGTTGTTGCGATTCTAAGATGGCAATGGAATAGGCAGACATTCTATGTTTCAATTGCTATCTCTCAAAACCAAACTGGATTAAAGAACAAACATATTGAAAAATCAACTTTTAACTAAATAAAGAGGAATCTATAATCAAGAATCACAGAAGAAGCCAGCCACATGGAGAAAGGGTGGAGACACTAAAAGGGCTGCCTCTTTCAAGCAAGTGAAGTGGAGGGTCTGGAGTGACTCTCACTACAGGAAGGTTCACCTTGAAACTTGTGGGTCCTCAGCCCCAGGCTCGAAACCCAGCCTAGAGCCCCAGAGCCTAGAAGACGCGCCCACACAGCATTTGGCAGTGAAAAAAAGTGAGGGTTCTGTCTGTGAGAAAGAGACAGAGCTCTTCAAGAGACAGGCTCTGTCTTAAAAGGCCAGTGCAGAAAATCTTGTTCACAACCACTTACCCAGGGGTCCAACAGAAGGAGTGCTGAGAGGACTAGAGTTGTGTGAGGAGAGTGTGAAGTCGGTGGCCAAAAGAGAGACAATGTGGAGGATGGCTATTGCTACCACTCTGCTGAGTCATTCTTCTGTACCTCAGTCAAAATTTTCTTTGGTGGAGCAGTCCCCTCTGTGTGGCATCAACCTCTGGAAAAGCAACTGACCCACCTTTGGAAATCTCTCTTGCCCCATCCTATGAAAATTTTACCATTCTGAGAAGTACGTCAGGAAGCAGGGAGTGTTCCAGTGACTCAGTTTTCTGGGGTTGAGGCCAGAGCTTTTCCCTGCACTCTGTTGATAACACTGGGAAAGAAATTTTTTGTTGCATCCACAAAAACACTTGTTCTTACCTAATTCGAGTATGCTGATCTCAAATCTGACATTAGTTTTTCTCTGTAAGCTACATCTTTTTCTGCAATTTAAGATTTTAGGTTTTCATTTTATTGTAAAATTTTCAACATTTAGTTTAACATAATGAAGCAGAATGTCTCCTTAGGTACCATCTTTGTAAAAATATAATAATTTATATAATGCAGTAAATACACTAATACACTAAAAGATATGATTGCATCAGAATTTGTCTGTAATTTCAAAATAGCACATATTAAAACGCTTATTTTAATCATAAAATTTGCACAAAACTTACTTAAATTCTATTCAGGCAAAAATTTGCATTTGTAGCTCTTGTGTTTCTGTACTTGTTGAGGACAATCTTGTTTGATGCTCCAGTAGAAGTCTGCTCATCACTAACAGCTCCAAGATTTTCGGGAAACTTATCAAGGTGTCTATTCAGGAAGTGTATCCTAATGCTCATTTTACATCCAATGTCACGGAAAGCCAACAGCATCTTTTGAATCAGAAGTTCATAGTTTTCTGCTTTTTTGTTTCCAAGGAAGTTCTTTATAACTGCCACAAAAGACTGCCATGCTACTTTCTCCTCCTTATTCATCTTCCTGGCAAATTCTTCATCACATATGAGGGTTCTAATTTGAGGTCCATCGAATACACCTGCTTTAATCTTCTCAAAAGACAAGGCAGGAAAAGCAGATATAATATATTGAAAGCATTTACTTTCTCTATTCAGATCCTGAACAAACTGCTTCATTAAGCCGAGTTTGATGTGAAGTGGGGGAAAAATGATCCTGTCTCGATTAACTACAGGTTCATTCACAATATTTTGCATCCCTACTTCCAGAACTGAATTCACGTTTCAGCCAGTCCTTCTGTGTACAGTGTTTCTCCTGAGCTCGGCTGTCCCACAAACACAGAAAGCAAGGATACTTCATGAAACCTCTCTGTTGTCCTAGCAGGAAATTTACAATTTTAAGATCCACACAAATGATCCCTTAATGCTCCTCAAACTTCAGAAAGTTGAGGACAATTTTTATGTCATTATAATTTTCTCACAGATGAATTGAATAACCAGTTGGAACTGCTGCATAAACATTACCATTGTGTAAAAGAACACATTTCAGACTTCGTTTAGAGCTGTCAAGAAATAGCCACCATTCTGTTGGACTGTAAGTGGTAACACCTAGCTGGCTGAGAAGACTACTGATATCATGACAGTAAAAAAAGTGTTTGTTTTTAGGAAAAAAAGTCCACAAAAATTTATTCACGCTTCCTGAAATGGGTTACTTTAGCTGACCGGTGAAGTACATTCTTTTCTTGAAGCCTGGAGGCTAATAAGTCAGCTGCTTCCTTTGATAGGCCCAAATCTGTTCCTAAATTATTCAATTCGGGTTGGCTAAACTGCTGAGGGGTTAATGACTGCTTGGCATCAGAAGAAGACCCTTCAGATTCTACAACCATTTCCTCATGCATCTTATCAAAATACACTTGATCACCCTGTTCACTTTCTTTGTTCTTAGAAGAAATAAAACCATTGAAAACTGGAACTGGGAGTGTCTCAGAGCGTGGGATAGGTCGTATTGCTGAAGGAATATTAGGATATGCGATCATATGCCATTTTTCCTTGCTGATGCCCTTTGTATGGATCAGACAGAAATACCAGACACTGCTGTGGTTCTTAGGTTCATGACAAACCATGGGAATACCAAAAGGCATTTTTTTTGCATTTTCCTTTTGTCCAGTCACGAAGCATTTCTCACAATTATGACAATATGAGGAGCCCAATTCTTGTCTTGATCGCCAAGGGGAACTTGAAAATAGGCAATATATGCACATGTCAGAAATGATGAAATAGTGTGCCTTTGACATTGAAGTGTGTTAACAGCCACATATATAACAAAAGGTGTCAGGACTATTCTTACATTTATGCCTACTCAAAGAAGCCATGATTCAATCTTAAAACAAAATAAGAGGGTGTTTTTATCACATAATAATTTTTTACATTTAAAAACAACTACAATTATGTAAAAGTGATGTTTGTAAAACATTAATTGCCTTGTGGTTATATTTAATCCAGTGGTTCTTAACCTTTTTTGAGGAACTGAACCCATCAGTTTCATATGCACATTCACCGAACCCTTCTTTAGTGATAAATAAAATATGATTTTTTTTTCCAAATTCAAGACATAGGAATGTGTTTTTTTACTGGTGCACAAAATGAGCCGTGCATGAACATCACCTTGCTCAAAGAACAAAACCAACAAAGTGCATGAACTCACAACAAATTACGGTATTACTTTATTCTGGCCTCTGCAGCAGAGGCTTTTCCGAACCCCTGAGACCAACTCATCGAAACCCTGGGGTTTGATAGAACCCAGGTTAAGAACCACTGGTTTAATCTAAGAGTCGTTGCCCTTTAACTCCAATTTAAAAACCAATGCATGTCATTAATTGTAACAAAAAGAAATTAAAATTGCATAAAAACTAGAGAATGCACCAAAATACGGATTTCAGATTTGGAATCCACAATGCAGAAATATATAGAAACAGTTCTAAACCTCATGCAACAGAAAATGAAAAAAAAAATTGTTCCTCAGTGTAATATGACTGGTGCATCTGCCTCATGGGAGAGTCAGTAGAAACTGTCCAGACTTTAAGAAGACCAAATCTCTAAGTTTCAGAGGTCACTAAATTCCTGGTAGCCATACCCAACTGAGTGACTGAGCTCAACAAATAGTCAGCAGATAGAGGCTGCAGGAGGCAATCTTCAGGGAACCTTGGCCCTTTCACTGACCTTCCCCCAGAGCCAGTGTGGGTAAAAGCTAGCTTAGGTGTATGGCTTGGTATTTCCATGTGTACCTGGGCCTAGCAGAAGCAGCCACAAACTCTGGATGCCTTATAGCTCCAAGAAGGTTGCTGAAGGCCAATCATGGGCAGTCTTCTCCACTGGTCTGTACCAGGTTTCCTCTAGGGAGACCTAGAGCTGGCATATCAAATGGCCAGCTGCAGAGAGCAGTGGTTCCAGACCTAACAACCCTTCCTGGCAGTGTGTCGGAAAGGAAGGCTCATTGGACATTCGGCCCAGCTGAGGCAAGCACCATTTTTGGTGTTCAACACCTGCGCAATGGTTCATGCCCTTGGACAGGATAGAGCTTCACAGTTGGCCATCCTGGGACCTGGATATCCTTCCCTGCTGGGCTAGGTTCCACAAAGGGAAATGAGAGAGGCCTGGAGCACAGACATTCAAGGTGGTGGTCCCCTGGAGCCTATTGTTGAGACTTGTTAAAGAGCTTAGCAACTTTCTGGGGGGCATAGTCAGCCCAAAAGCAAGACTTTCTTGGCCTTTCTTTTTCATACCAGGGGCTCCCCTGATGGAGAAACTTCTTCAGAGCAGACTGTTGGCCCCACCCAATATGAACCTGATGTTCACCTTGCTGGGGAGAAATAGAAGTGAAATATCTAGCAGTGCCTGAGGGATTAGGCTCTGGAGTAGGGGCCACTTTCTCCATACTGAGGTCCTGACAAAGAGACCCTTGAAGTAGAGGGTCCCAATATTGTATTCCCAACCTCAGCTGCCCTAAAACAATAAGGTTGCAACCTGTAGAGGCTAATCTGAGCCCACACAACAGTCTCTCACAGAAGATTTTGTAGGATGACCAGACAGCTGCAAGAGGAGATGGAGCAGCTGAAAAGTGGAGACAAATTTTATGGAGCTTGAGGCTTTTATGGAACTGTTGTCAGCTCTAAACAGGAGGAAGCTGGTCCTCATATACAGGTTGACCCCTTGCACATTACCCAGGCACAGAAAACACAGACACGAACAGTGGACAGAGTAGTAGCTCCAGACAGGAAGTTCATGGCTGGTTACAAACAACTGCTGATGTCAACCCATGAGAACCCAGAACCAACACAACTGTTAGTGGGTATCAGACTGCACTAACACCAGAATCAGCTAGCTATACAAGCAGCATGGCCAAAGGAGGACTCCAACTGGCACCAGCATTACAGTCATACCTTAACAAGCAAGATAAAGATCAAATAAATAATCTAACTGTGCACCTAAAATAACTACAAAAAAACACAACAAACTTCCAAGAGGAAGTAGAAGGAAGAAAAAAAAATAAAGATCAGAGCAAAGAAATGGCATAGAGGTTAAAAAAAATACCAAAGATCAATAAAACCAGTAACTGGATCTTTCAAAAGATAAACAAGATTAATGAACCTTTAATCAGACTCATGAAGAAAAAAGAAAGAAGACCCAAATAAATAAACTTAGAAATTAAAGAGGAGAAGTAACAACTCACATCACAGAATAACAAGGGATTGTAAGAAAATAATATTAAGAACTTTGTGCTAATAAATTGGACAACCTGGGAGAAATGGAAAAATTCCTAGAAATATACAATCTTCCAAAACTCAGTCTGGAAGAATCAAAAAACCTAAGCAGATTAATTATAACAAAAGAAATTGAAACATTAGTCAAAAACTCCCAGCAAACAAAAGTTCGGGACCAGATAGCTTCATAGGCAAATTTTACCAAACATTCAAAGAATAATTAACACCTATCCTTCTCAAGCTATTCCAAAAATTCAAGAGGAAGGAAGACTGCCAAGCTCATTTATTAAGGCAAGCATTATCCTCATTCCAAAACCTGGTAGAAACACTTCAAAGAAAGAAAACTATGGGTCAATATCTCTGATGAACATAGATGTTAAAATTCTCATTAAAATATTAGCAAACCAGATCCAACAATACATTAAAAAGACCATACATCATTACCAAGTAGGATTTATTCCTGAGAGGCAAAGTTGGTAATATATGCACAAATTAATAAAAAGGATGCGTCACATAAACAAAATGAAAAATAAAAATCACATGATCATTTTAATGAATGAAAAAAAGTGTTTTATGAAATCCAGCACTCACTTATGATCAAAACTCTGAGCATAATGGGAATATAAGGAACATACCTCAACATAATAAAGGCCATATATTAGAAACTGACAATCAACATCATACTCAATGGGCAAAAATTAAAAGCAATCTTCATAAGATTAGGAACAAGACAAGGGTGCCCTCTTTTACTACTCTTATTCAACAGGGTTCTAGAAGTCCTAGCCACAGCAATCAAACAAGAAGAAGAAATAAAAGGCATCCAAATTGGAAAAGATAAGGTAAAACTCTCATATACTGATGACATGACACAGTACATAGAAAACCTTAAAGTTTCAGCCAAAAAACTACAAGACCTGATAAATGAATTTGGCAAGGTGGCATGATACAAAATTAATATTGAGAAAACAGTGGCATTTTTATACACCAAGAAAATAATGTCCTTCACTATTACACCAACAAAAAATTAAAGTATCTAGGAATAAATTTAACCAAGGATGTGAAAGACTTGTATGTGGAAAATTATAAGACATTGACAATAAAAATTCAAGTAAGATACAAACCAGTGGAAACATATACTGTATTCATGGATAGGAAGAATTAACATAATTAAAATGTCCATATGACCCAAAGCAATCTATAGCTTCAATGCAATTCCTATTAAAATACCAATGGCATACTTCACAGATCTAGAAAAAATATTCCAAAAATTTATATTGAACCAAAAAAGAAACCTATTGGCCTCAGCAATCTTGACAATGAAGAACAAAGTGGTATCACACTTTTTGATAAAAAGTTATGCTACAAGTTCACTGTAATCAAAACAGCTTGGTACTGGCATAAGAACAGGCATACAGATCAATGGAACAGATGAGAACCCAGAAATAAACCCACATTTATGACCAATTGATATTTAACAAAGAAGGCAAGAGTATACAACGGAGTAAAGACAGTCTGTTTAATAATTGATGTTGGGAAAATTGGACAAGTACATGCAAAATAACAAAACTAGACCACCAACTTACACCATTCACACAAATACACTCAAAATGGATAAAAGACTTAAATGTAAGTCACAAAACCATAAAAATCTTGAAAGAAAACATAGGCAGTAAACTCTGTATTTTTGCCAATATATCTCCGTGGGCAAGAGAAATAAAGGAAAAAAAAAATGGTACTATACCAAACTGAAAAGCTTTTGCACAGAAAAAGACACCATTAACAAAATAAAAAGACAACACACACAATGGGAGAACATATTCACTGATGCTTATAAGGGGTTAATAACCAAAATTTATGAAGAACTTCTAAAACTCAACACCAAGAACTTAAACAATTTAATTTTAAAATGGGCAAAGGAGCTGAATAGACATTTCTCCAGAGAGGACATGCCAATATAAGCATTCATGCCAATAGGCATATGAAAAAATGTTCAACATCACTAATCAGCAGAAAAATGAAAATTAAAACCACAATGAGATATCACCTCACACCTGTCAGAATGACTCTCATCAACAAATCAAGAAACAACAAATGCTCGCGAAGATGTGGAGAAAAGGTAACACTCCTGCACAGCTGATGGGAATACAGACTTGTGCAGTCACTGTAGAAAACAATATGGCATTTCCTCAAAAAATTAAAAATGGAACTGTGTTTTGATCCAGCTATCCCACTTCTAGGAATATATCCTAAGAATCTTAGAACACTAATTCAAAAGAAGATATGCACCACCAGGTTTATTGCAGCATTGTTTATAATAGCTAATATCTAAAAACAGCCCAAGTGTCCAACAGTGGACTAGTGGATATAAAAAAGCTGTGATACACACACACACACACACACACACACACACACACCCCACACACAAACACACAATGAAATATTATGCGGCTGTGAAAAAGAAGGAAATTTTACCTTTTGTGAATAAGCTAGGCATAGAAAGACAAATAAGATATGACCTCACTTATATGTGGAATCTGATGAGCATGGTGAACTATAGAATGGAGTAGAGGCAGAGGCAGGGTCACAGGGAGCAGAGGGACAGCAGCAGAGGGAAGGGGAATGACAGGACAGGATCAGAGAAGGTGAAAGGATTAACCAAATTATATATACATAACACATAGATACAGATAAGAGGACAGCAAGTCCCAGAGGGAAGGGGAGGGAGGGAAGTAGAAGAAAGGGGAGCCAAAGGGGATTAAGGTTGTTTTATTGAGTGGGACACTTGAATCCATGTTGATACAATAAATTTAAAAAAAAAATTAAGTTGTTAAGAGACTAAATCCTAGTTTTTTTTACAAGGAAAGATGTTTTAAATTTTGTATTTTGCTTTTTCTTTTTTAACACATATATTATTTCACCATATATGTAAGTCAAATGTTATGTAATACAACTAATTTATATGGTGATGTTTGTCAATTATCTCTCAATAAAACTGGAAAAAATAAAGTATGTATATAAAGAAAGTACACATATATGTAATCCAATGAGATTAAAGTCATAGATGTTGGAGTTAAAATACATAGATATTTAGATATACACTGTAAAGCCAGTAGCCATGGCCACCATCACAGCCGCCTGGCCTGTGCAGGTTTGCATTTGATTCAGACAGACGGTAATGAAACAACAGAGCCAAGAACTGGTGGGCCATTACCTCTAATCCTAGCTCGCACCTGGCAGGCAAGAAATACACACAGTGGGAAAACACTTCCCTTTCCAGTCAGGGCTCCCAAAGCCACTGACTCATCCTAGTATTCCTAGAATGAAAGGCCCCACCAGCCTTATTCACCTCTGTTTCCCATCTCCTTCTTTCTGCAAACTCTGCACAAACTGGCTTCTTTTTCAGCACTCCACCATCTTGGCTGTCTCTCTTCTGCACTGCTAATTTCAGGAACCGAGAGAGAAAGAGTCCCTGGTCTCCCTTACTTTATAGTGTAGAAATCAAAACCTTTAAGCCAGTATACTAATAAGGAAGACTCTGATACAAAGTCACTTATCTGAGGCATAAATGGGATTCCTCCTAAGAGTGCACCACCTCATCGTGCAACAGTCAAGGGTGTGGGGAAAAGCTTAGTGTTGAGAAGATCTTAGTAATAAAAGGGTGGGAAAGGCTAAGTTTTAAAACTAAGCCTTAGGTATAAGGACCCTGCCTGTTTACAGCCTGACCCCCACACCCAATGCAAACTATAAGCGAGTAAACATATACATCATCTTTGCAAACTTATTTTACCCACATACACTATCAAATCAGAATGGACCAGTTATTTTAAAATGTTCTGAGTATTGAGAGTTGTTTGAACACAAATTCAAAACGTTTCTTTCACATTGCACATACTTAGTAAATGAGAAGTTACATATGTATTTTTGCTGGTCTTGATTGTAGGCTGGTTCTGTATAGACTCCAGCAGGAGTTTTATTCTCTGTTCTTCAGGTTATCCTTGCTCCTGTGAATAAAATTAACAAAAAAATTTTCATTATCTCAGTGGCCTTATTCAAGACTGCTTCTTTTGGCAGAAAAAGGTATATTTATTTGAAGTCCAGCCTGTTCTTTAACCACTCAAATCATTAACTCTAAATAATTAGCACTTACTAAATTTATCTGAACATTTTACAAAGCTTTGCAAAGCTGACAGGTATTGCATCTTTCCTCCATTTCCTTATTTCTTCCCCTGTCCTCTCTCCTCCTGATTTGTCCCCTCTGCCTTTTTCTTTTCTTTTAGTGTGCCATCCCTCCATTTCTGTCCATTATTCAGAACCAATATACTCATCAAATACAGCCATTGTTGAAGTGCTGGTTTAGCTCTTTTGAGACAAATGACTTGTATATGTGAGATGATAGCATGTTGTCCGTTTAGATTACTTGGAAATCAAGTGTGAGTGGAGATGGAGGGCATGGGGAAACAGCGCTGAGAGAAAAGCATAGCCTACTAAAAAGTTTTCAAGCCAGTCAATTTTATAAAGATTATTTTTCAATTGCACATAAGTGTATATCTAAAATCAAAACAGCCTAATGGTGATGAGACCCAGACTGGCTGGATTCACATATCAGCTCTACAATTAGAAGTCCCATGGTTTGGACAATATTCTAAGCCTCCTTTTGTATCAGTTTCCTCCTTTGTAAATTGGAGGTAATAATGGTACAAACCTCCTAATATTGTTGATGAAATGACTTAATGTGTGTAGATCAGTATTGGATATATAGCAAGCACTCTCTAGTTTCCTAAATAGATAAAACAAAAAAAAATAAATAAATGGGGAAAACATTGAACAAGAAAGTAAGATACAAACCATATTGCAACAATATGCTTTTCAAAGATCATTTTTCTTGGGTTACCTTGAAGTTAAAAGATAAACAGATTTTCAAAGGAAAACATGGTGTGCAAATAAATAAGTAGTAGAAATGAAGGAAATTACAATGACATGCAATTATACCTACAGAATCACAATCATTTGTACTTTAATTAAGAACAGTTCATAGTATTCTTAATTCAAAGTTTACTCACTTCTTTACATTCTATGGACTCTCAGAGTCATTTTGCTTTTTTCAATATTTCAAAGCCTTTTTTTATTGAGTACATGAACAACATTAATTTTAGCTCCAATTGTTACATTTTCAAAGAAGCTAAATAAAAAGTGTTAAGCCTGACTGTTTTCAAAGAATGATTCTATAACAAGAAACTAGACTGTGGTTTCAAAGTGATTGGTCTTATTAACTGGAGAGAGAAGTATGGCCTGATGGAAACAAGGAACAAGTGATGATTATATCTTACACTTTCCTCTTAGATTTCCCAAAGCACCTGAAACCAAGTTTTATTATCATTTCTTTAAATAAAGGAAGCAAGTGAGATAGCCAGTTAAGTGTGCTTCCCAAGGTCATACTCCAGCTTGCTAACATAGCAATAAAAATCCAATATCCTTGATTAGTGTCTGCCGTTCACTTATCCTCTCATATCGATTTCGTGCATGATGAGGAAAGAAGATGGGCAGGATGATGTTGGTCTTTCCAGCCCCACCATCTTGCTCAGCGGCTCCCCTTTTATTAATAACCATTGATTGCATCTGGATAAACTTTCCTTCACACTTTTTAGGTTCAGGCAGAATTCTTGCTAGTTCAGAGGGAGGTCAGAATGGCAAGTGTTTGTTCCCCTGCTGTTCTCCCTTGCCATTTCTACTCTTTCTCATCCTTTCAGCTCCTGAGGAAGAAGTTAAGTCCTCACAAATTGTTGGTCTTTGTGGGTCTTTTTTTTTATTTATTATTGATCATTTTCCCCTGGAATGTTTGTCCTGTTGGTGGTTGATTTCAGAAAGCTTTGGGGATTTCATTAATTGTGAATGACTTTCATCTTTTTAAGTATTTTAAGTTTTAACCCATTATCCGTATCTTTAAACCTCGTCAGAGAAGTTATAGCAGTGGTTCTTAACCTTTTTTGAGGTACCGAACCTACCAGTTTCATATGCGCATTCACCGAACCCTTCTTTAGTGATAAATAAACTATGATATTTTTTTTCCAGATTCAAGACATAGGTATATGTCTTTTTACTGGTGCACAAAATGAGCCGTGCATGAACATCACCTTGCTCAAAGAACAAAACCAACAAAGTGCATGAACTCACAACAAATTACGGTATTACTTTATTTATTTATGCTTCTCCGAACCCCTGAGACCGACTCATCGAACCCTAGGGTTCAACAGAACCCAGGTTAAGAACCACTGAGTTATATAGGAAGAACTTCAGTGCTATCCAGGAAGACAGCCACTAGCCATATGAGCCTACTGAGATTTAAGTTGGGACTTTAACCAAAATTTACAATTCAGCCCCTCACAGATACTAGCCATATTTTAAGCACTCAGTACCACACATTATCTCCCTTGGCTCAGTCTACTCGTCTTGATAGCTGAGAGATCCCTTTGGGACTGGCATTCTGTGATTTTTCCAGGAACTTTTCTTGGGTTTGGCAGTACAATCTCAAATTCTGTGAGCAGAGGCTGGCTCTCTCTCAATCTCTCTCTCCATCTAGCAAAACGTAGCTCTCTTACATTCACCTTCTATGTTGGAACGAAGTGCCAGCCAAGAATATGGTAATGTATTTAACAAAAGCTTTGTGTACTAAATATAGCCTCAGAGCTTTAAAGAGCTTTTTTTTTTCTTTTATGAGTGTTGGCAGCTATTTTACTATGAAACAGGTCTCAGAAAGAAATGAGGATACATCTATTTTGAGATAAAAGTTTCATCTGAGATGTAGAAATGACACTGTAATAAATGCTATTACAGTTAATGAAATCACGGTAGCAGCTTATTTTTATTTGAGTGTGTGAGGCAGATTCTTCCAAATTTTCACGTACACATTCTGAACATAAATTGGAAACTATTGTCAGTCAATCAGAACTATAAGTTGGACTCCGCTCCATTTTTTTTTGTAACCTAGAGGGAATAAGAAAAATAAAAAAGGAAGTTAAAATCATAGATATTAAAATGTCCCTTTCTTTTCCTACTACTTATATGAAAAGGCAGCAATTAATTATCTAATAAGAGGCATTTATGAACTTCAGTTTACAAACTAAAACACATGATTTTAGAGTTATATAATACAGAATTTCTGTTTATATCCCTTTGAAAGAAAATGTGACAGTACCGTGTTAATCATCTTAAAAAAAGAAATTTTAAAACCTTCAACTTGGCAACTTTTCAGAGTGCTGATTATATGTGCTAATTGTCTCTTGCTTGTTATTTCAGTCTCTTGACTAGGAAGAATCTTAGCGTATGCCTATGTCTATTCCCCACCCCCTCCTATTTTCTTCAGGCAGAAATGCCTTTGAGGGGAGTTGCCTGACAAAAATCATTAAGTAGCAGTTTTATGCGCCGTGGTGGGATAACATTTGGAGATGACTGATTACATGATTGCAGCTAATTGTTTGTGGGACTTGGAAAGTCTCTAACATCTTTAAGGAGAATCCTTTCACTTGTAATCCATCAAAAGAATTGCTGTTTTCTCTAAGGATAAACTTCCTTTGGGGTGTCATAGAGAAATATTTCTGAGGCAACCTTGCACCAGCTTCCATATTTTTATTTTCTGATGGAAATAATCCCTCCTTTGTCACCAAAACACAATTTATAGCTTCAAGGCCATCCCCAGCTAGGATGTTTGCCCTTCAACAAGATTATTTGAGACATCTTCTGGTTGCATGCAAGAAATTATATACTTTGTCCCATTAGAACCCCACTAATCTGAAAGAATTAATATACTTACCAAACTGGTGTAACTCACTCCAGTTCAGATATAACTTGCTTTTTCTATTTTTATGAATAGCATACATTTATTAATGTATTTATTTATTTTTATTTATTTTCATAGAAATACTTAACATGAGATCTACCCTCTTAAGATTTTAAGTGTAAAATACAATATTGCTAATTATAGGCACAATGTTGCACAGCAGATCTCTTGCTATTGAACTGAGCTACTATATGGGCGCAGTACCTGAAGCATTTGCAACATTAGTGTATTTTGATGCAGAGCGTAATTATTACTTTATTTTTGGTATCTCTTTGTCAAGGGCTTTGAGCTACACTATCAAGTTCTAATTAATAAATAACCATTAACCATTAACTAGTTAATAAAATAACCATTAACTAGTTAATAAATAAAATAACCATTAACTAGTTAATAAACAACCATTAATGAGACTACAGAGATGTCATTATGCCTGAAATCCTCAATCCCATGTCAAAATCTCACCCATGGATTTTTTGTTTCACATCTACTACAAGACAAAACTAGTTACATAGCAAGTATTCAACAAACATTTTCAATAATCCATTTAACAAACTTATACCAAACATTGTACCTCCTGAATGCAACGCACCGTGCCTCACACACATACACATACATGAATATGTATGCACACACATACATACATAGATGCACCCCAAGTTTAGAGTTTAAGATAAGGATGATCATCTTTGTCTCAGTCTATTTGACAAAAGCTCTGTCCGCCTTGTTCTCCTTACCACTGGGTTGGGAAACTGTGATATTTAGAAATTATGAAACTGTGGTTTTGTTGGGGCATAGGGATGGAAATGGCAAAATCATTAAAAATCTTGCCCTTTTGTAACCTGATATCATCTTGTACACTGCTTCCCTGTTGGTCTGATAAACCCTTGAATTGTGTTTGGCAGATAAAATATGCTCACTTTGTTAAAGATGGTGCTGCCCACGTGCAAGTTTTAAGAGTAAGCTTTTCCCCACATCCTTGACTGATTGGATGATGTGGGTGGTGCACTCTTATGAGAAATCCTCCCATTACGCCTCAGATGGGTGGCTTTGTGTCAGAGACTTTCTTGTTTATATAATTGGATTAAGGGTTTTGATTCCACACTATAAAGTGAGGCAGACCAGGAGCTTGCTCTTTTGGTTCCTGAGGTTAGTATTAGAGAGGAGAGCAGATTAAGGCCACATGGAGACCAGGAGAAGCAGCCAAGATGGCGGAGTGCTGAAGGAGAAGCCAGTTTGTGCAGAGTTTGTGCAGAGAGAGGGAGATGGGGAACAGAGGTGAATAAGTCTGGTGAGCTAGAAATCTTTGATTCTAGGAAACTCGGATAAGTCAGTAGCTTTGTGAGCACTGAATGAGTGGGTTTTGGAGCCCAGTGTGTGTTTTTACTTGCCCGCCAGGTGCAAGCTAGAATTAAAGCTGATGGCTCACCAGTTCTTGGCTCCATTGTTTCATTACCGACTGTGCGAATCAAATGAGAACCTGCACTGGCCAGGCAGCTTTGATAATGGCATTGGCCACTGGCCTTACAAATTGCAACCCTGAAATAAAGTTGAGTGTACGTATGTTGTGGCAAAAAAGGTTTTTGACAAAAATTCTGTACATTGGAGGTCTGTATAGTGTTTGATGATAAATGGTGCCTGCAGCCATGTGGAATAGATCAGGATGAAGAAATTCCATTGCAAACTGAGGACTACAAGCTGAGACACAAAGCCAGCTGCATTCATTTATTGCTCAAATCTCAATGGGCTTAGAAATTAATTATTAAGTAGCAAAAAACTGTATAACTTTTTCTGTACCTTGAACTAAAAGGTAAAAAAAGAAAGTTATCTATACAATTTTATTAAATAGATACATACCACCTGAGCCTGGCTTAGAACCAGAAATGTCTTGAGTCTTTGTGGTTGGATTAAAGGGGTCCACTTGTTTGCATGCCTGTAAAGACAGTATTCGCGGCCACCAACAGGGCCGCCTGGCTAATGCAGGTTCCCATCAGACCCGGACAGTCAGTAATGAAACAATGGAGCCAAGAACTGGTGAGCCATCAGCTTTAATTCTAGCTTGCACCTGGTGGGCAAGCAAAAACACACACTGGGCCCAAAACCCACACATTCAGTGCTCACAAAGCTACTGACTTATCCGAGTTTCCTAAAATCAAAGGTTTCTAGCTCACCAGACTTATTCACCTCTGTTCCCTATCTCCTTTCTTCTCCCTGCATAAACTCTGCACAAACTGGCTTCTCCTTCAGCACTCCACCACCTTGGCTGCTTCTCCTGGCTTCCGCCACGTGGCCTTTATCTGTTCTCCTCTCTAATGCTAACCTCAGGAACTGAGAGAGAGAGAGAGAGAGAGCAAGCTCCCGGTCTGTCCCACTTTATAGTGTAGAAATCCAAACCTTAATCCAATCTACAAACAAGGAAGTCTCTGATACAAAGTCACTTAATTGAGGCATAATGGGTGAGAGGATTCCTCATGAGAGTTTACCACCCCACATCACCCAATCAGTCAAGGGTGTGGGGAAAAGCTTACTCTTAAAACTAAGCCTTAGGCTATAACGACTGGGCCTGCTTACAGCCTGTTCCCCACACCCATCCCAAGCATAGGGCAAATATTACCTGGGTGATGGGCTTCCATGTGCACAGCACCATCTTTAACAAATTGAGCATAATATATTTTATGTGCCCAACATTGCCTCAAAACCCAATAACACACAAAGTTTTCAGCAAAGAAAGTAAGGGTTTATATTCAGAAAGTGGACCACAGCGGGAGACACAGGTGAGCCAATGCTCAAAGATCTGGGTTCCAGATGGTTTCTAGCCTTGATGGTCAACCTTTTTATAAAAACTGCCCTCTTTTTCAGTGCTGGTCAACCTGGTCCCTACCGCCCACTAATGGGAGTTCCAGCTTTCATGGTGGACCAATCATGATGCCATTTGGTTGCTCTGCTACCACCCAACATGAAAGCTGGAATGCCCACTAGTGGATGATAGGGACCAGGTTGACCAGCATTGAAAAAGTGGGTGGTTTTTATAAAAAGGTTGACCATCAAGGTTAAATCTAGGGGATGGTGTAAAGCCAGTAGTCAAGGCCACCATCACAGCTGCCCGACCCATGCAGGTTCGCATTGGATTCGAACAGTCGGCAATGAAACACAGGAGCCAAGAACTGGTGAGCCATCAGCTTTAATTCTAGCTTGCACCCGGCGGGCAAGCAAAAACACACACTGGGCTCCTGTTGGGCAGATAAAATATATTATGCTCACTTTGTTAAAGATGGCGCTGCCCACATGGAAGTTCGTTGATATTAATGTGTGTTCTGGAACAGGCTGTGGGCAGGCTGGGTCGTCATAGCCTAAGGCTTAGTTTAAGAGTAAGCACTTCCCCACACCCTTGACTGATTGGATAATGTAGGGTGGTGCACTCTCCTTAGGAATCCCATTATACAGAGGCTTCCTTGTTTGTATAATTGGATTAAAGGTTTGGATTTTCTAGGCTATAAACTGGGGCAGTCTGGGAGCTTGATCTCTCTCTCTCTTGGTTCCTGAGTTCCTGAGGTTAGTATTAGAGAGGAGAGCAGATTAAGGCCACGTGGAGGAGAGAAGCAGCCAAGATGGCAGAGTGCTGATGAAGAAGCCAGTTTGTTAAGAGTTTGTGCTGGAGGAGATGGGAAACAGGTGAATAAGTCTGGTGAGCTAGAAACCTTTGATTCTAGGAAACTCGGATAAGTCAGTAGCTTTGTGAGCACTGAATGAGTGGGTTTTGGAGCCCAGTGTGTGTTTTTGCTTGCCTGCCGGGTGCAAGCTAGAATTAAAGCTGATGGCTCACCAGTTCTTGGCTCTTGTGTTTCATTGCCATCTGTTCGAATCCAATGTGAACCTGCGTGGGTCTGGCTGCTGTGATAGTGGCCTCAACTACTGGCTTTACAGCTCCAAAACCCACACATTCAGTGCTCACAAAGCTACTGACTTATCCGAGTTTCCTAGAATCAAAGGTTTCTAACTCACCAGACTTATTCACCTCTGTTTCCCATCTCCTCCTGCACAAACTCTTAACAAACTGGCTTCTTCCTCAGCACTCTGCCATCTCGGCTGCTTCTCCTGGCCTTCACGTGGCCTTACTCTGCTCTCCTCTCTAATACTAACCTCAGGAACCCAGGAACTAAGAGAGAGATCTAGCTACTGGTCCGCCCACTTTATAGCATAGATAATCCAAACCCTTAATCCAATTTACAAACAATGAAGTCTCTGATACAAAGTCACCCATCTGAGGCATAATGGGATTCCTCCCTACATCACCACCCTACATCATCCAATCAGTCAAGGGCGTGGAGAAGATCTTACTCTTAAAACAAAGCCTTAAGCTATAACTACCCGGCCTGCTTACATTACAACTTTTCCCCCACAGCCAATACAAGCATAAGGGCAAATAATATCACCTGGGTGATGGGCTTCCATGTGGGCAGCACCATCTTTAACAAAGTGAGCATATTATATTTTATCTGCCAAACAGATGGGTTACACAGGGGAAAAATCATTAATCACGGTGACTGAAGTAGTTACAGTCAAGGTCAGGGTCTCTACTGATTGGTTGGTGATAGGGTAGGGGGCAGTTGATCAGTGCATCTGGTCCTGACGACAACCATGGTGTTACTTTGTCTGGTTTTGCTGCTTTTCTTGGCTTGGAGATGAAACACAATTGATGCCTAGATAATATCTCTAGTTTGACTGAAACTGTCTCTGTGGTCACGAGACCCAAGGCTTTGTTCCTAGGATTATTTGATTTAGGACAGAACCTCATTGTGAGGATTTAACGATTAAGGGACTGGTCCTGCAAGGGAGAAGGAGGAAGATGAGTCAGGCTGCTGGGTGAGGCCAATTTAAATCAAAAGGAATGAAAAGAGAAAACGTCATATTAAAGAAATAAAGTATCTAGGAAGTTACATCCCTGGAAGGAGATAACATTTAAATCAGGTAACTTTTTTGTTCTTCTGTCCCTGAGAGAAGCCACAATATGTTTATTGTTCCGTTTTTACTAAGGATGAAGGAGGACCAGAATAGAAACCAACCCTGAGGTCACAGAGTACTACATTGTTTTTGTTTCTCTCTTCTTATTATTCAGGTGGACACAGCCAAGTCTTAGAGACTCATTCTCTTTTTCGAGGGCCTAGAAGAAGAATGATGTCATTATTTTTCTAATCACTCGCTCCAACTTCCCCCTTGCCTGTTTATCTTACTGATGCTTGGAAGGTAGTTGCCCTTACTCAGCAGGCAGACACTGCTTCTAACTGCCTTTGCGGCAACGGATTAAGAGAAAGGGGAATGAACACTATCCAATCAGAGAATGTGTCTCTCCCATAGCTAGTTGACCTTGTAGAAAAGTAATTGCCAACCGTGATTTGCAGCCTGCATTTTGCAGGCAATACATTTAAATACATACATAAGCCTTTCTTAGCAAATGATCACAAGCTCCGACTATGTCACTTTCGTATTCTTATCTATTTCTTCAATTCTACTCCGACACAGTTGTTTGACAGTATAGAATTTTAACATGAATGCTCAAACTCCATTTCTTGTGCTCTGAAGTGTGATTAAACTCAGAATAAAATGAATCTTTTCCTGCCACATGAGCCACAGTGCAGGAGGGGGAAAAAAAAGATGCTTTACTTTTTTGGATCCCATAAGTACGCCCTTCATAAAAAAACAGTATCAAACTCTTTAGTCAGTGTATGGCAATGCCACTGATCCTATGAGCCACTTATATAAAATTTAAAATGTCAGCCATCACATTATTTAGTCTCTGACAGCTGTTTACTTACATACTTTATTCACAACACATTATTGAGTCAAAAAACAAAAAACTCTGGACCAACAACAACGAAGCCAAGAACTGATGAGCCATCAGCTTTAAGCCTAGCTTGCACCTGGCAGGCAAGTAAAAACACACACTGGGCTCCAAAACCCACTCATTCAGTACTCAGAAAGCTACTGGCTTATCCAAGTTTCCTAGAATCAAAGGTTTCTAGCTCACCAGACTTATTCACCTCTGTTTCTTTCTTCCTCAGCACTACGCCATCTTGGCTGCTTCTCCTGGCCTCCATGTGGCCTTAATCTGCTCTCCTTTCTAATGCTAACCTCAGGAACTGAAAGAGCAAGCTCCTGGTCTGCCCCACTTTATAGTGTAGATTCAAAACCTTTAATCCAAATACAAACAAGGAAGTCTCTGATACAAAGTCACTTATCTGAGGCATAATGGGAGGATTCCTCATGAGAGTGCACCACTCCACATCATCCAATCAGTCAAGGGTGTGGGGAAAAGCTTGCTCTTAAAACTTGCATGTGGGCCGCACCATCTTTAACAAAGTGAGCATAATATATTTTATCTGCCCAACACCGACACTTCAGAACTTTAGTGAGCAGACACATCACTTGCCAAGTTTGTAAACCCAGGTTCCTGAGGTCTATTCAGAAATTCAGTAGATGGGCCGTGGGAGGACCTGAGCATTTTTAGCTCTGACAAACTGAGGTGGTGCTGATGCTACTGGTTCACAAACCACTTGCAGGAGCAGTGCTCCCAGCTGTCAGCCACATCCAGAGCCAGGCACTGTCGGGTGCCCAAAAACAACATGCACACACACACAATCTCCTTTTATTTAAGGCAGGAGATTTGGTAGATTTATTTCAGCGTCAAGTGGTAACACATCTTCCTTTACAAGACATTTCAGATGCCTTCAAGGAAATAGCACTGAGAGTTAGAGGGCCATTAGGATGGACCATTGAGAACATCCCTGACTTTAAAACCCCAAACACAGGAGAAGCTGTTAATGCAGACATTCATTTGTGCTTACCAGGAGCACAGTACTGCTGACGCATTGCTTTAAAAGGATCGTTTAAAACCTCTAGTTAGTTAGTAATTACTAATATTTATTATGACTCTGATAAAACCCCCAGCATATATTTACTTTCTAAAGATTTGTAATAAAAACTGATAAATTGATTTAAAAATTAGTCATTTGGGAAACTTTCCCCCTGTTTAATTTGCTTCTCACTCTTATCACCCTGTTGTGTGTGTGTGTGTCTGTGTGTGTGTGTACATTTTATATATACATGCATAGTTTGGAAGAGAATGCATAGAACAGAATATATCATAAATATTTTATATAGTTTTAATATAGTATATACTAAAATATTTTTGTATATTCTAGTTTTGCTGGCTGAGTTATAAGGAAAAAATAAATTACTATCCTTACTCTTCCCCTTTCTTATTTGGAGCTGCACAATTATATCATTAAATTAATTATGTCAGCAATTCAAAACGATCTAGTTATTTGGGAACAGTTTTTCAGGATGAATTGCTCGTAATGCCTGCACATGTGGATTGCTTTGATGGGTGAGCAGGAGTCTGTAGGTCAATGCAGTATTTCTTATTGCGTTTTGCTGTCAGTGGCTTTCACTCCTGCCCTTGAAAGGCGAAGAGGTACTGGATAAACCACATTACACCAGTCCTTATCTTTCTTATGGGTATTAGGGACAGATATTCTCATTAACTCTCAGTTTGTGAATTATGGGGCAGCCACTTACTGTACAGAATAATAAATTGTCCAGAACCATGTGTGCACACAGCTATTGGTGTTAAATATTGGCTTCTCTATCCAATGCCGTTCACTTACTTGTAAAAGCCAGACTGGAACTCCAGTGGAAGATCTTATTACTTGAAAATGGATCCTGATTGTGCTTTTTTGCCATTAAGCAATTCTCAAACAATTTCTCTTGAGTATAATTTTAATGTTGGCATGTTCTCATTTTTTAAATGATCAGAAACATATAAATATAAGTAAGATCTAACATTTTCATGTTTTACTTACATGTCTGCCTTATAGAACCAAATGATTTTTATTTGGATATTACATTTATTTCAAATGAACAATGTTTTTATGTGGCAAAAATTTGCTTTCCACAATATATAGAAAACTACAATAAAAACCAAAGAGCAGTTAATTTCCTTTGTTGGGATAAAATATGAGATATTAGAAAAAAACTAGTAATCCTATGGTGCAGTGAGTACTCAATATATTGGAATTGAATTCTGGGTTGATTAATTATTGTATAGTAACTCTCAGAAGTCAATAGAAGAGTTAGAAACAGTAATCACTACTATCAAGCTTGAGTTAGGATCTAAAATCTTAGGTCATCTTTTAGGGGGCTTCTCTGTGGATGCTCTGGTCACCCTATCAAAAATAATTTTGATGAGATGACACATGTTTAATCAGTTACTGTTTCTGAAAGAAGGGTAGCACAGTAATAGGTAGATAATCCAATGGCCCTTGTTGAGTGAGGATATTTGATGATATATCAGATGCAAGAGTCCTCTTTTCAAAAATTCAGGAAACTTAGGTAAGCATTATGATGTAACTATTCACTTATTCATAGATGTATAAAATAAATAGACCAAAAATGGATGAGAGGTTAGGGGAAGAGACACCTTAGGATTCCAGCCCCAAATTGAAAGAGCAGATGAAGATTTTAGGAATTTGCAATAAACATTCATTGTTTCCTCTATCAATGTGCCAGACCCTCCAAGATTTTGGCAGCTTTGTTTTGTTACACAGCAGGCATTTCATTCTCTCCAAGGTAGTTCAAGAAGATCCTGAAATGACTGCTTTTGTTATTCAGAACCATAAACTGACTGAAAAATACCCTCAATAGATTGGCATTGACCTAAAACAAGACTACCAAAGTATATCAGAGTATGTGTATATATAGACAGATATAGATATAGATATATATAGAGAGAAATATAGATATATAGAGATACACACACATATATATAGATATAGATATATATAGATACACACACACACACATATATATATATACATATACATATACAGTATATACACACATAGTGTTTTGCAAGGAAGCATCTTCCCCTTAACTTCTAGTTCTACCATAAATAATGAACAGTGACTGTGAACTACTAGCTATGAAATATCACAAATCTATAAGGCATAACCATGACTGAGTTTATGCTTCTTGTACTATTTTTATTATAATTTTCTTTTTTTATATTTGATGAATTATTTATTTTTTTAATTCCATGTTCTTTTTAGCCTTGCCAAGAGATAGCAAGAGAAGATATTTGGATTCATGCACAGGGCAGTTTTATATGGACAGTAGCACACATCATGCAGGAAAGTTGGTATAGGCCATACTAACCAAAATGGGAGAGACCTAAAGGGGAAGTGAAACTTGACAGGGCTATCAGGATGGATGCTATTAGACTAGCTGCCTCTGCCTCCCTGCCCATCCCCAATCTGAGGATTCACCTTCCAGAAGTAAAGGGTTTGCCTTATTTTAATAGGATTTGTGATATGCTCAATTCCAGTGTGTTTCAGAAACATAGATGGTAGATGCCAGTGCCGTTCTGTACTCTCAGCAAACCCAGCTGAAAATAACAAAGAGAGTAATGTTGTGTAGGACAGAGGCAACAAATGGACTCCAGAACAAAGAAACAACAACAAAAAAATCCATGCAGTTATCGGGCTATGGTCATCAAATAATCAAAATATTGTACTATAAATTTATTTATTTATTTATCTATCTATCTATTTATTTATTTATTTATTTATTGTGACAGAGACAAAGACAGAGAGAGGAACTGACAGGGACAAATAGACAGGAAAGGAGAGATGAGAAGCATCAGTTCTTCATTGCTGCACCTTACCTTCGTTGTTTAGTCATTGCTTTCTCATATGTGCCTTGACTGAGGGGCTACAGCACAGCGAGTGACCCCTTGCTCAATCCAGGAACCTTGGGTTCAAGCCAGCGACCATGGGGTAATGTTTATGATCCCACGCTCAAGCCAGCGACCCTACATTCAAGCTGGTGAGCCCACGCTCAAACTAGCAACCTCGGGTTTCAAACCTGGGTCCTCTGTGTACAACTTTGATATTTTATCCACTGCACCACCACCTGGTCAGGCTATAAATATATTTATAATAAGTATAAATGGGGAAAAATTGAAGAGTTTGTGTTGAAATTAAATAATGAAAAATTATGTTAATGGCACAGGTATGAGAAAATAAAATGATATTTATTAAGCATCTTCTATAAACCAAGCATGTTTTTAGAAGCATTTTATGAATAATAGCTAAGGGATATTAAGAAATTTGCCCAAGTTTATACAGGTACCTCAATGTTTATAAATGGGCACGTAATAAGCATTCAATAAGGACATCCCTGCAAACCGTTATGTTGGCTACAGTATGGTCTTTACCTCTCAAGTAGATTATAGTCTTGAATGCCATCTTGAGAAGTTTAGAATTTATTTTCTATGAATGAAAGAAGTTTGCAATTTGTTCTGTGAGAATTCCTTTTATGGGAATGGAAATAGTATTCACTCTATGGGAATTTGTCCTATGGTAATGGGATGTTTATTAGAGCTTTTGGAGGTAGCCAATAACTATATCAGAGCTGTACATTTGAAAGATTACTCTGATTACAGTTTGAAAAATGTATGAGTTTGGAGATCATTTGGGGGAGAAATAGTGAATTGAGGGTTTGGACATTTTGAATATGAGGAATTAGCAGAACATCCATGAGAATATGGATATGATAGTTATTGAAAATCCACTGTGTAAAGAGATTAGAGATAAAAATATAGATATAAGGTGTTCCACACATGGTGCAATTGTGAACATAAGGTCGGTTCTATCAACACAGTTGAAATGAGATAACTCATGGCTCTTTGACTTTTGGGCTTGTGTAAGATCAAGCATGTATATTTGCTTTATTAAAACCTCCAATCTCATGTACACTGTTTTCTGTTTTGTTTTGTTTTACAAGAGCATTTGAATCCTTATGGTCTAGCTCACCAAGATTGTGATTCAAGTTGAGGAACTGGGAAGAAGCACATAGAATCATAATCTGCAAGTCTCAGTGACCTACTATTCAATCCCAGAGGGGAAATGCAGTTATTTAAATGTATTGCTAAATAACATGTTAATTTTGGAAGTCTGCACTTGATCCTATCAGTATGAGTAAAGCAGGAGACAAGGACAAAGAACTGGGAGCCGGAGATCAGAAAGCAGATTGCGCAGAGAGCCAACACAGAATACAGTTCCTAAGGCAGGGCTCAGATCTGAACCTGTCTAGTTAGAGCAGGAGGAAGATGGACATACCAGAAGCACAAAGTAAGTATTACAAAAGGCTAAGAATCTTGGAAGGGAAATGAAATTAAGAATTAAGGATCCAGATTGGATCCTTAATCTGTCAGCAGAGAGACTGACAGCACATGTAGAAAGCAATAGTAAATTATCTTGATTCTATGCCAAGTATTTGCTTCAGTTTAAGTGATGAGCATTTGTCCTGCGTTAGTAAGAACCAGCAACCTTAGTTGGACAGCCCAAGTCTTACAGAAAGATTTGAAAGGAGGCAAAAGCTGGACAAGGCAGTTCCTGACACATTCATTCCAGATAAGAACTCCATTTCCTCAAGTAAGGGAGAAATAATCATTCCTAGTTCTTGTCCTCTTTCCTTCCTTAGTCCAGAGTTGCAGTTCTTAATCTTTGGATGGGAGGCATTTTCAGAATTGAGTGAATGCTTGAGACTCTCTCACTAGAGAATTTTAAAAGACTCATGAGCTCTCAAATATTTTCTATAATTATAGGAGTTCATAGAATTCTCTCAGCCCTTTGGTTGGAAACACTAGTTTAGATGAGAGTAAGTCAGCTCTTCTGCAGCACACCCTAGCTTCTCTTGGGAATCTTGGCAAAAGTTAAGGCTCTGCCTCATACATATATAATAGACAAAAGACAGAGTGGAGTTTAGATAGTATCCTCACCTCTTGAGTATTCCAACTGCACATGTATGTATGGATGTGCTGATTCTGGCAGAGTGATAGTCTTACTAGGGAGTAAGGCCAAGGAAAATATATCAGTCATAGCACAATAATACAGTAGCAAAGCAACAATATCAACTACCACCAAGCACTGCAGGCCTGTTAAGTACCAGCTACTATATGATATACTTTACCTTGCTACATAAATAGTATTACACCTAATTTACTGGTGAAGAAACTGGGTCTAGACTGACCTGTGGTGGTGCAATGGATAAAGCGTCAACCTGGATCACTGAGGTCACTGTTTCAAAACCCTGGGCTTATCTGGTCGAGGCACATATGGGAGTTGATGCTTCCCGCTCCTCCCTGCTTCTTTCTCTCTCTCTCTCTCTCTCTCTCTCTCTCTCCTCTCTATTCTCTCTCTCTCTCTAAAATTAATAAATAAAATCTAAAACAATAAGCTAATATAAAAAGGAACTGAGTTTAAAGGAGTTAATTTTGATTTATCTAGAGGCAGATAGTTTTTTCCCGTTTCACAATAAGGAATTCTCCCTTCCATGTTTCCAATTTCTGTATCTTGCTTATAGAGACACTCTCTTCTTTCTGTCCTTATAGAGCAAAAAATTAATCTTAACATTTCAGAGTTTTCCTATTCAATGGTAGCTGTCAGGTTCAATAAGGGCCACCACTAGTGCATAAATGCCTCTGTGAGAATGAGTAAAAGGCACTCCTTCCAGGTGGATGCAGCCCAATGCCGGCTTACACAGCTGAGCAAGCAAAGTGTGAGCCAAATTTTAGCCCCCTCACCCCTTGGCCACATGCCCTTGTGCAGTGACTGTGTAGTAGCCTTGATCCAAATTCCCCAAAATGCTACCAGGGGTAAAGAGCCAAGGACAAAGCTTTGCTCCCAGGAAAAGCTGCAGTGTATTCATGACAGTTTCTCAGTGATCTTGTTATTCAGTAGCTGTATCTTCTTAAACAAATTGCTCTGAAAGTGTACTCTTTTGAGAAAGCATGTACTATAAAAATGGAAAGATAAAACTCTCAACAGGAAACCAGGGCAGATCATAACTCTGTCTCAGTTCAACAAATAAAAATATATCAATAATGAGATGAAACCCAATTCAAAACAACTTTTGTTGTCTCTGGGCCTCAGAAATAATCTCTGTCCCATTATTGGAGGAAATGTGAACCTTTTCTTCATTTCTCACAAATGTAAATCTTATTTTCGAAAGATGATCATGTTTAGCTGAAATTGCTTCCACTTACCTATTATAGTGGAATGACAAATATGTCATTGCTGGTGTTTATTGGCATTATTATTAGTCGGTTGTCAAACCTTGAAAGAAAAAATCAAGGACTAAAACCCTGAAAAAGTAATCTTATTTTCATAAACATGTTCCCAAATAATTATCCCATATCCAATATCCATTTAGCCTCAATATAAACTTCTCATATGAAAGAGGAATGGTTGTAGATAACCTAGGACAATAAGTAGGAATGATAAGGAACATTCTGTGATATACAGTGTCCGTAAAGTCATGGTGCACTTTTGACTGGTTGACTGGTCAAAAGCGCACCATGACTTTACGGACACACTGTATTAGCATCCGTATTGATCTCAGCTGTCTCAGCTACAATGTTTCCTGTCTCAGCCACACTGTTTCCACCCCCCACCCCACCTCCCAGGGTCTGAGGCTTTTCCTTAGAGAACATGATCAATTTACCAATATGGCCTGGATGCTGCCCCAGTTCCCTCTGGTTCTATATGTTAATGTTTAAGCAAAGAAGGCCATGGAATTATGTAAGAAACAGAAGGCAGTAAAATAATCTCAAAGTTAAGGATTGCCGGTTTTATCCATATTCTCCAAAATGGTTACCGTGAACACATCGCACCATTGCAGATAAAATGAATTTTCTTTGTTTCTTTTCAGCTTCAGTGTCTTTTCTTACACATGGATGTGTGGCAGTGACTTGCTAAGTGGCCATTAGCCAGCTCTGAAGTGAGCATACATACAAAGGGGGGGTTGAAATCCAGGAGGCTGTTTTGAACAGGCTCCTTTGATAGTCACTTAAAATCACTCACTTTAAGCAGAGAGGAAAAACCCTCCAGATACCTCAAGCTGGAATTTCTGGGTTCTTTTATGAAGGGAGAGAAAGAAGATAAGGAAACACTATATATGGCAGGAAAGATAAACTCTGAGAGGCCAGAAATCCTCATTTGTTAAAACAGGGAGAGGCACCAGACCCCAAATAACTTACATATAAATAGAGTAAATTATTTCAAAACCTGTGACCAAATAAGGGAAAACTAGAGAACATTCCTTCTTTTTTTATTTCAAATTTAAAATAGTTACATGAAACTAGTTCCTATAAAATAAACTTGTCCCCTAAATGTGTCCAAAACAAAATCTTGGACCAAGGTAACTTTCCTTTTCCTCTTTTCCAAAAGATCCCATTAAATAGATATTTATTTACCTTTTTTAAATTAAGTTTTTAAATGTATTGTGTTAACATGGAATCAAGTGTTCCCGTCAACTTAACACCCACAACCCCCAAAAATGTGTCCCCCATTACACCCCCATTGTCCCCTCCCTTTGACTCCTTTCCCCCTTTCCTTCCGGGATTAGCTGGCACCTGTATCTATGTTATGTGTATATAATTTCACTAATCCCTTCACCTTTTCTGATCCCGTCCCTTCATCTACCTTCCCTATGACAGCTGTCCCTCTGGTCCCTGTGACCCTACCTCTGCCTCTAGTCTGTTTCTCAGTTCACCATGTTCACTAGATTCTAAATAATAGTGAGATCATATGATATTTATCTTTCTTTGCCTCACTTATTTTACGTAGCATAATAATCTCAAGGTTCATCCATGCTCTCACAAATGGTAAGATTTCTTTGTTTTTCAAAGCTGCATACTATTCCATTGTGTAAATGTACCACAGCTTTTTTAACCAGTAGTCCACTGATGGACACTTGGGCTGTTTCCAGATCTTGGCTATTATAAACAATTCTGCAATAAACATGGAGGTGCCTATCTTCTTTTGAATTAGTATTTTAGAATTCTTAGGATATATTCCTAGAAGTGGGATAGCTGAGTCAAAAGGCAGTTTCATTTTTAATTTTTTTAGGAAACACCATACTGATTTCCACAGTGGCTACACAAATCTGCATTCCCACCAGCAGTGCAGGAGGGTTTCCTCTTCTCCAAACCCTTGCCAGGACTTATTGTGTGTTTATTGGTTAATGAGCATCATTCTGAGAGGTGTGAGGTGGTATCCATTTGTGGTTTTAATTTGCATTTCTCTAATGATTAGTGATGTTGAACTTTTTTTCATCTGTCTAGTGGCCATCTGTATATCCTCTTTGGAAAAGTATCTATTTAGTTCATTTGCTCATTTTTATTTTTTCTTTTTTTAGTGGAGGAATAACTGCTATTTAGACACACAGGCAAATGGAACAGAATCGAGAGGCCAGAAATAAAACCACATATATATGGGTAAATCATCTTTGATAAAGGAGCCAAAAATACACAATGAAGAAAAGAAAGCCTCTTCAGTAAATGGTGCTTGGAAAATTGGAAAACCACATGCAATAGAATAAAACATTACTACAGTTTTTCTCCTTGCACAAAAATTAATTCAAAATGGATCAAAAACCTAAATATAAGACATGAAACAGCCTGACCTGTGGTGGCGCAGTGGATAAATCGTTGACCTTGGAATACTGAGGTCGCCAGTTCAAAACCCTGCACTGGTCTGGTCAAGGCACATATGGGAGTTGATGCTTCCAGCTCCTCCCCTCTTTCTCTCTTTCTCTTTCTCTCTCTCTCACTCTGTGTCTCCTCTCTAAAATGAATAAAATAAAAAAATAAAAAAAGACATGAAACAATAAATTACACAGAAGAAAACATAGGTACTAAACTCATGGACCTTGGCAGTAGAAAACATTTTATGAGTTTGACATGAAAGGCAAGGGAAGTAAAGGCAAAGGTAAATGAACAGGACTATATCAAACTAAGAAGATTCTATACAGCAAAAGAAACTGACAACAAAACAGACAGCCAAGTAAACGGGAGATATTTGCAAACAACAGCTCAGATAAAAGGTTAATATCCAAAATATATAAAGAATTCACAAAACTCAGCAACAAATAAGCAAACAATCCAATAAAAAAAAAGAAAGAGGGCATGAACAAACACTTCTCCCAAGAAGAAATAGAAATAGCCCATTTTTCAATTGGATTGTTTACCTTCCTGATGCTTGGTTTTAGAGTTCATTATAAATTTTGTTTATTAACTCCTTATCAGACGTATTGGCGAATATGTTCTTCCATTGTGTGGGCTGTCTTTTTATTTAGTTAATGGTGTCTTTTGCTGTGCAAAAACTTTTTGATGTAGTCCTATTTGTTTATCTTTGTCCTTTATTTCCCTTGTCCTAAGAAATAATATCAGCAAAAATATTGCTATAAAGGTATCAGAGAGTTTTACTGCCTATGTTTTCTAAGATTTATATGGTTTGGCGACTTATAGTTAAGTCTTTTACCCATTTTGAGTTTAATTTTTTAAATTTATTTATAAGTTTGATTTTGTAAATGATGTAGCTTGGTGGTCTAGTTTCATTTTTATGCATGTACCTGTCCAATTTCCCAACATCATTTATTAAAGACACTGTCTTTACTTCATTGTATACTCTTGCATCCTTTGTCAAATATCAATTGACCTTAAAGGTGTGGGTTCATTTCTGATCTCCCTGTTCTGTTCCATTGAACTGTATCCCTGTTCTTATGCAAATACTAAGCTGTTTTGATTATAATGGCCTTGTAGTATAACTTGATATCAGGAAGTGTGTTACCTCCCACTTTGTTCTTCATTTTCAAGATTGCTAAGACTGCCTGACCAGGCGGTGGCACAGTGGATAGAGCATTGGACTGGGATGCGGGGGACCCCAGTTCGAGACCCCCAAGGTTGCCAGCTTGAGCACAGGCTCATCTGGCTTGACCAAAAAGCTCACCAGCTTGGACCCAAGGTTGCTGCTGGCTCAAGCAAGGGGTTACTCAGTCTGCTGAAGGCCCACGGTCAAGGCACATATGAGAAAGCAATCAATGAACAACTAAGGTGTCGCAACAAAAAACTGATGATTGATGCTTCTCATCTCTCTTCGTTCCTGTCTATTTCTATCTATTGCTCTATCTGACTCTCTCTGTGTCCATATTTAAAAAAAAAAAAAAAGATTGCTAAGACTATTTGTGTTCTTTTTTGGTTCTATATAAATTTTTAGAATATTTGTTCTACATTTGTGAAGTCTGCCATTGGTTTTTTAATAGAAATTGCATTGAATCTATAGATTGGTTTGGATAGTATAGACATTTTAATGATGTTAATTCTTCCCTATCCATGACAATGGTATATGCTTCCACTTGCTTGTATTTTCCTTTATAATTTTTTTAACTTATTGATTTTAGTGAGAGAGGAAGGAAGAGCACAGGAGAGAGAAAAAGGTAAGAACATCAAGCTGTTTTGATATGTGCCCTCTCTGGGGATCAAACTGGCAACCTCTGTGCTTTGGGATGATGCTCTAACGAACCAAGCCAGGGCCCTTAATATTTTTTTTCAATATCTTATAATTTTTTGAGAACAAGTCTTTTACCTCCTTGGTTAAATTTATTCCTAAGTAGTTTATTTTTTTGTTGTTGCAACAGTGAAGGAATAGTTTCCTTATTTTCTCTTTCTGACAGTTTGTTGTTGGTGTATAAAAATGCCACTGCTCTGACCAGGCAGTGGCGCAGTGGATAGAGTGTCAGACTGGGATGCGAAGGACCCAGGATCAAAACCCAGAGGTTGCCAGCTTAAGCACAGGCTCATCTGGTTTGAATAAGGCTCACCAGCTTAAACCCAAGGTCACTGGCTTGAACAAGGGGTCACTCAGTCTGCTGTAGCCCCCAGGTCAAGGCACACGTGAGAAAGCAATCAATGAACAACTAAAGTGCCGCAACAAATAATTGATGCTTCTCATCTCTCTCCCTTCCTATCTGTTCTTAACTGTCCCTCTCTCTATCTCTCTTTGTCTCTCTCTCACACACAAAGAAATGCCACTGATTCCTCAATATTAACTTTATATTCTCCCACCTTGCTGAATTCATTTATCAGGTCTAGTAGTTTTGACTGAGAATTTAGGGTTTTCTATGTACAGCATCATGTCATTGGCAAATAATGAAATGTTTACTTCATATTTTCCAATCTGGATGCCTTTTATTTCTTCTTCTTGTCTGATTGTTGTGGCTAAGACTTCCAGAACTATGTTGAATAAGGTTGGATTGGCATCAGCCATGTTTGTAACTGGTTGTGTGTAACCCACTATGGGATATCTGTCTGGAGCTACTGCTCTGTTTACTGTTTGTATCTGCATTTTCTGTTCCTGAGTAGTTTTTTGGGGGGCAACTTTTGTATAAAGAAAACCTTCTTTCTGCTTAGAGCTGACAGAAGCTCCTTACAAGCCCCATGTTCTGTAAGATTTGCTTCTACTTTTTAGCTGCTCCATCCACCTCCTCTTGCAACTGTATGGTCTTCCTACAGAGTCTTCTGTAGAAATACAGTACTCAGACTGGCCTCACCCCACCAACACCTCTACATGTTGCAAGTTTTGTGTGTTAGGGTTGCTGAGGTTGGAATACAACATTAGTGAGACCCCCTACTTCAAGGGGTCTTGGTCAGGAGCTCAGTATGGGAAATAACCCAGAGTCTAATCCTTTAGACACTGGTGAATACTCCAATTCTATTTCTCCCCAGCGAGTTTAGCAGCAGGTTCAGATTGGCTGAGGCCAACAGTGCCCTTTGCAGAAATTCTTCCAGCTGGAGAGCACCTGGTCTCAGGGAGGTAGACAGAGAAAGTCTTCCTCTGGGGCTGACTGTGCCCCCCAGAAAGAGGCTAAACTCCTCAGACAGACAAAACAATAACCTCGTGGGGGACCACTCATTGAATTTTTGTGCTCCAAGCCTCTCTCCCTTCACCCTTTGAGACCTAGCACAGTGGGGCAGGGTATCCAGACCTCATGCTGGCTGACTGTGAAGCTTCACCTTGTCCAGTGTGTGCTAACCACTGTGCCAATGCTGATCACAGAAAAGGGAGTTTGCCCCACCTGGCCCCACTGTCCAATGAGTCCTTCCTTAGGACATGCCATCAGCAAGGGTCATTAGGTCCTGAACTGATGCTTTCTGCAGCTGGCCTCTGGGTTTGTCTGCCCTGGGTCTCCCTGGAAGGAACCCAGCACAGGCTAGTAGAGGACACTGCCTGTGACTGGTCCTCAACAACTTTCTTAGAGCTACTCTAAAGCCAGTAGGCAAAGCCACCATCACAGCCACCTGGCCTATGCAGGTTCCCATTAGATTCAGACAGATGGTAATGAAACAACAGAGCCAATAACTGGTGGGCCGTCATCTTTAATCCTAGCTTTCACCTGGCAGGCAAGTAAAAACACACACTAGGCTCCAAAACCCACTCACAAAGCTACTGACTTATCTGAGTTTCCTAGAATCAAAGGTTTCTAGCTCACCAGACTTATTCACATCTGTTTCCCATCTCCTTCTCCAGCACAAACTCTGCACAAACTGGTTTCTCCCTCAGCACTCCACCATCTTGGCTGCTTCTTCTGGCCTCCTCCATGTGGCCTTTCTCTGCTCTCCTCTCTAATGCTAATCTCAGGAACCCAGACAGAGCAAGCTCCTGGTCTGCCCCACTTCATAGTGTAGATTCAAAACCTTTAATTCAATATACAAACAAGGAAGTCTCTGATACAAAGTCACTAATCTGAGGCATAATGGGATTTCTCATGAGAGTGCACCACCCTACATCAAAAAGGGTGGGAAAGGCTTAGTCTTAAAACTAAACCTTGGGCTCTAATGACTCTGCCTGCTTATAGCCTGTCCCCTACACACATTAATATAATCATGCCTATCTGAAGCAAGAAGGGAAACTAATATCATAACCTAGGAGATGGGCTTCCATGTGGGCAGTGCCATTTTTAACAAAGTGAGCATAATATATTTTATCTTCCCAAAAATCCATCCCATGCTCACTTTACTACCCACAATCTACAACACTGGCATCACTGTGCAAGGAAATTAGGCACATCACATAAATTACAACAACATGACAAATTATACAGTTTCAACAATTACAAAGGTACATATATTTCACCAGTCTCTGAGCACTTTTTCAAAAGTGCAAAATGCCCTCAGCCTTCTTTCTAGCCATTTGAAAAGCTTCCTGAGGCAGGGGAATGCTTCCAGCAAAGATGCACCCCACCCCCATCAGGGTATTTCACATTGTCCAAAATCAGTAAGTTCATCCAACTAAGGAGCCAGTGCCCATTCTGGTCGTAGTCCAAGAAATCAGTCCACACACATGGGGCCTCAGTCTCCCCTCTCATTCCTGCCATCCTGGTGGGTTTCACAATGTTCCAAGAAGAAGCACTGGCAATGGCAGTCAGCATTTCCATCTCTCCTCCAGTGAGCATAATGGCATCCACCCCTATGTCCCAAAATTGCAGACCTACTAGGGGCCTATTAGGTGCTCCTTGATGCTGGGCTCTCACCTTCTGGAGACTGCGAATCACACCTCCCGACTGATTATCCTCATCCTCCAAAAAGGAACTGAAAACATCAGCTTGTGCCACTGGGCTTGAGCTAAGGGCCACTGACGCCTTCTGCTCTGCAGGCCTTGCAGCTCCAGCGCCAGCCTTAGCCTTGGCCTCTTGCCGCTGTTGGCTGTCCACAACATCCAGGGGAATCTGCAACTCAGGAACCTGTGGTTCCTCCTCCAGCAGCTGCTCTATTTTCAAGTGAATCTCACGAACCTGGTTGGCCTGCTCCAGTGTTTGCTCCAGCCCCAGGGTCGGCATCCCTTTCTTCCACGTTTGCTCCAGCTCCTTCTACTGCTTGGTTTGCAGGTCCTGGACAGCCTCTTCCACAGAGCTCTTGGTTTCCTTACGCATGGCTGTAAAAGTCAGCCAGCCTACAGCCCCTAAAAGGACAGCCATGGGGAACCATAACAGCAGCCTGTTCTCTATCATGCACCTCAAGGATGGCAGCTCCATACCGATCTCCTAATCCTGCCACAGACTACACCAAATGTAAAGCCAGTAGGCACAGCCACCATCACAGCTGCCTGGCCTGTGCAGTTCACATTAGATTTGAACAGACAGTAATGAAACAACAGAGCCATCATCTTTAGTTCTAGTTTGCACCTGGCGGTCAAGCAAAAACACACACTGGGCTCCAAAACCCACTCATTCAGTGCTCACAAAGCTACTGACTTATCCGAGTTTCCTAGAATCAAAGGTTTCTAGCTCACCAGACTTATTCACCGCTGTTTCCCATCTCCTTCTCTCTACACAAACTCTGCACAAACTGGCTTCTTCCTCAGCATTCCACCATCTTGGCTGCTTCTCCTGGCCTCCATGTGGCCTTACTCTGCTCTCCTCTCTATACTAACCTCAGCAACCAAGAGAGCAAGCTCCCAATCTGCCTCACTTTATAGTGTAGAATCAAAACCTCTAATCCAATCTACAAACAAGGAAGTCTCTGATACAAAGCCACTTTTCTGAAGCCTAATGGGAGGATTCCTCATGAGAGTGCACCACCCACATCATCCAATCAGTCAAGGGTGTGGGGAAAAGATTACTCTTAAAACTAAGCCTTAGGCTATAATGACCCGGCCTGCTTATATTACAGACTTTCCCCCACACCCATCCCAAGCATAAGGGCAAATAATATCACCTGGGTGATGGACTTCCATGTGGGCAGTGCCATCTTTAACAAAGTGAGCATATTATATTTTATCTGCCCAACAATCCACCCCTATGCTCACTTTACTACCACAATCTACACCACCGGCATTCCTGTACAAGGAAATTAGGTACATTACACAAATTACAAATACATGAAAAATCATACAATTTCAACAATTACAAAGGTATGTTTCACCAGTCTCTGAGCACTTTACCAAAAGCACAAAATGTCCTCGGCCTTCTTTCTTGCTGTTTGAAAGGTTTCCTGGGGCAGGGGAAGGGCCTCCAGCAAAGTCACCCCACACCCCCATCAGGGTATTTCACACTGTCCAAAATCCATAAGTCCATTCAACAAAGGAGCCAGTGCTCACTCTGGTCATAGTCCAGGAAATCAGTCCACACACATGAGGTGTTGGCCTCTCCCCTCATTCCTGCCATCATGGCAGGTCTCACAATGTCCTAAAAAGAAGCATGTGCCAATGGTAGTCGGCATTTTCATCTCTGCTCTGGGGAGCAAGATGGCATCCACCCCTATGTCCCAAAATCACAGACCTACCAGAAGTGTAGCTACTCCTTCCTACTGGGCTCTCACGTTCTGGAGGCTGCAGATCGCAATTTGTAAAGCCAGTAGTCAAGGCCGCCATCGCAGCAGCCTGACCCACACAGGTTCGCAATAGATTCGAACAGTCGGTAATGAAACACAGGAGCCACAAACTGGTGAGCCATCAGCTTTAATTCTAGCTTGCACCCGGCGGGCAAGCAAAAACACACACTGGGCTCCAAAACCCACACATTCAGTGCTCACAAAGCTACTGACTTATCCGAGTTTCCTAGCATCAAAGCTTTCCAGCTCACCAGACTTATTTACCTCTATTTCCCATCTCCTCCTGCACAAACTCTTAACAAACTGGCTTCTTCCTCAGCACTCTGCCATTTCGGCTACTTCTCTTCCACATGGCCTTAATCTGCTCTCCTCTCTAATACCAACCTAAGGAACTCAGGAACCAAGAGAGAGAGCAAGCTTCCGGATTGCCCCAGTTTATAGCATAGAAAATCCAAACCTTTAATCCAATTATACATAAAGAAAGTCTCTGATACAAAGCCACCCATCTGAGGTATAATGGGATTCCTCAGGAGAGTGCACCACCCTACATCATCCAATCAGTCAAGGGTGTGGGGAAGAGCTTACTCTTAAACTAAGCCTTAGGCTATAATGACCTGGCCTGCCTACATTACAGCTTTAACCCCACAGCCATCTCAAGCATAAGGGCAAATAATATCACCTGGATGACGGGCTTCCATGTGGGTAGCACCATCTTTAACAACGTGAGCATATTATATTTTATCTGCTGAGCACAATTCCATACCAATTCTCCTCATCCTCCAAAGAGGAACTGAAAACATCAGCTCCTGCTGCTGGGCTTGAGCCCGGGGCTGCCGTTGCCTTCTGCTCAGCAGGTCTTGCAGCTCCAGCCCTGGCCGCAGCTCCGGCCCAGGCCTCAGCTTCGGCCCCTGCCTCAGCCCCGGCCTCATGCCGCTGCTGGCTCTCCACAACATCCAGGGCAATCTCCAACTCACTAACCTGTGATTCCTTCTCCAGCGTCTGCTCCATTTCCAGGCAAATCTCGCAAACCTGGTCGGCCTCTGCCTCCAGCGCTTCCTCCAGCTCCAGGGTCGGCATCTCTTTCTCCCACGTTTCCTCCAGCTCCTTCCACTGCTCGGTTTGCAGGTCCCGGGCCGCCTCTTCCATAGAGCTCTCAGTTTCCTCACACATGGCTGTAAAAGTCAGCAATCCTACAGTCCCCAGAACGACAGCCATAGGGAACCATAACAGCAGCCAGTTCTCTACTCCACCGTTCAAAAGTGGTGGCAGCTCCATACCAATCTGTATCGAATCCTGCCACAGACTAGGCCAAATGTAAAGCCAGTAGTCGCGGCCAACATCACAGCCGCCTGGCCAGTGCAGGTTTGCATTAGATTCGGACAGTCGGTACTGTAACAACGAAGCCAAAAGCTGGTGGGTCATCATCTTTAATTCTAGCTTGCACCCAGCGGGCAAGCAAAACTACACACTGGGCTCCAAAACCCACTCATTCAGTGTTCACAAAGCTACTGACTTATCCGAGTTTCCTAGAATCAAAGATTTTTAGCTCACCGGACTTATTCACCTCTGTTTCCCATTTCCTCCTGCACAAACTGGCTTCTTCCTCAGCACTCCGCCATCTTGGCTGCTTCTCCTGGCCTCCATGTGGCCTTACTCTGCTCTCCTCTCTATACTAATCTCAGCAACCAAGAGAGCAAGCTCCCAATCTGCCTCACTTTATAGTGTAGAATCAAAACCTTTAATCCAATATACAAACAAGGAAGTCTCTGATACAAAGTCACTTATCTGAGGCATAATGGGATTCCTCATGAGAGTGCACCACCCTACATCAAAAAGGGTAGGAAAGGCTTAGTCTTAAAACTAAGCCTTGGGCTCTAATGACTCTGCCTGCTTACAGCTTGTCCCCAACACACATTAATATAATCACACCCATCCCAAGCAAGAAGGGCTACTAATATCATAACCTAGGAGATGGGCTTCCACGTGGGCAGCACCATTTTTAACAAAGTGAGCATATTTTATTTGCCCAACAGCTACAAGCAATTCAGAGTTTTTGTTTGCTTCTGCTGGCCCCAGATGCACATGGAAATACTAAGCCCACACCTAAGCTGACTTTTACCCACACTGGACCTGGAAGGAGTTCAACAAAAGACCATTGTTCCCAGAGACATTTTCCCTTCAACCTCTGTCTGCTGGCTGTTTGTTGGGCTCAGTTACTGACATAAAACCTTTGGTAGAGTCTAGTGCCTGGGGCTATTCAGAGATGAGGAAAGGTCATGGGTGTGGCTCCCACCCCTCAGCCTCATGTGTCAGTAGGGTGTGGCCACTAGGAATCCAGTGAGTGTGACCTCTGAGACCCAGAGATATGGTCTGCCCACAGTCCAGATAGAGTCTATGGAATCTCTCATGGGGCAGAAATACTAGTCATAGACCCGGGAGCCTGTGTTGGGGTGGAGAAGAGCTCTAGCTTCAATAAAAGAAAACTGGGTCACTGATACATCCCTGCTTCCTGGCTTACTTATCAGAATGGCCCAATTTTCATAAGGTGGGGCAGTTGCTTTTCCAGAGGCTGATGCCACACAGAGGGGACTACTCCACCAAAGAAAATTTTGACTGCAGCACGGAAGAATGACTTAGCATAGTGGTACCGATGACCGCCCTCCACAGTGTCTTTCTCTGGGCCACCGACTTCACACTCTCCTCACACAACTCTAGTCCTCTTAGCACTCCCTCTGCTGGAACGCTGGGTAAGTGGTTGTGAACAAGATTTTCTGCACTGGTCCTTTAAGACAGAGCCTGCATCTCGAAGAGCTCTGTCTCTTTCTCACAGACAAAACCCTCACTTTTTTCACCCCGAAATGCTGTGTGGGTGCCTCTTCTAGGCTCTGGGGCTGAGGTCCTGGGACTGAGGACCCATTACCTTTCAGGGAGAACCTGCCTGCAGTGAGAGTTACTCCAGATCCTCCACCCTACTTGCTCTTGGGAGAGGCAGCCCTTTGTATGTCTCCACCCTTCCTACCAGTCTCGGTGTGACTTCTTCTGTGATTCTTGATTATAGATTCCTCTTCTTTTAGTCCAAATTTGGTTTTTCAAGATAATTGTTCTTGAATTTAGTTGTAATCCAATTTGGTCCTAGGAGGTGGCAGTAGGAATGTCTTCATACTCTGTCACCATCTTGGAAAACCACATTATTTGTTAAAGGAACAAAGTCTTAGGGGGATACATGAATATGACACAAAAATAAAAAACAAAGTATATGCACTGAATGAGCCATTACTCTCAGTGCACCAAGACTGTGTATTAGTGCCATTTCTTTCTAAGAAATCAGCAGCTCTAGTTAGCCTTCAGGGCCCTGGTACTATGCTGATTTGTTCCCATATTGGGTCATGACTCTGTTTTCTTACCTCTTATTCCAGGGCATTGACAGCCTACTAGATAACACCATCAAGAAGGCTGGCTGAATTCTTCAGTTTTTATTCAGTGTTTTTGTTTGTATACAGGCTGTAGCAATTTCTGACATTTTCCACCTTGTCTTCATTTCTGTCTTCGAGTTTAAAATTTAAAACAGTTTATATTTTTCTATTAAAAAATTGTGAGTCCCACAACTGACCTTCACACACACATACCAATATATGGAGTACTGGAAAAATTAAGGTATTTCTTCTCTCTTATGAAAGAAAGAGTCTTTCAGGGGCTTAAGCACGGATGCCTTAGTTTATGAATAGGTTGGAGCCAATGAATCTTTGTCAGGCAATTTGAGACAACAGAAAGCAATTTCTTTACTGGGGGATGAGCAGTGCAGGTTTCAGCAATGAGAGCACTTGAATGGGAAGACAAGATGTGATTAAACAGAGCCTGGAAGCAATGTGTGTAAGAACTTGCATCACAAGATCACATTAAAGCTGTTATTGATTGAGCTGAGAAGAAGGTGCCTTAAAACCATCATATTTGGTGTGTCATTGATCTTCAGAAACTTTTACCACGCTGTACCCTAGCACTTACCAATGAGCTTAATGACCATACCCTGAAAAAAAACTCAGTAGAAAGAGCAGAGGACAGCCAGGCCCTCAGGGCCTTCTAAATCTTAATATTTTCTAGATTTTTCAGTAGTGGCTTGATCCATCACTATTGGGAGATGAGAGACTGAGGCTGAAATTCACTTCCTACTGAGAAGAAAAGAGCTTTGATATGAATAAATAAATTGCATGTTTATTTGTATCAATATCTGCTTTATCCCCTCATGACGGTCTAGGGAAAGATTAATGGTGGTAATGAAAACCCTTCTGAAATGATTATGACCAGCTTAACTGACCCATTAGGTCAAAGTTGGTGTTTCAAGAGGTAGAGTTAACAAAGAAAGGGATAAAAAGGGAAGAAATTACAACCTGTTCTTTAGGAAATGAGCTTTTGAGATTTGTAACTTTTTAAGTTTAACCTGTTTATTTTTGCCAAGTGAGAGGTACAGAGCTGGATAGCATAGCATATGCTAAAATATAGTCTTGTATATACACACAACATTGCAGGACAGAGTTTAGCTAAAGCACAATAATGTTATTCTTGCTTGTAAACAGATAAAACAACTTGGCTTTGCTTAAAAATCAGACAACTGACTAGTAGGCTAAAAAGTATTGTTCGAAATACATTTGAGAGATGTTGTATATTATCCTCAAGGAACTAACTATAAATAAGCTGACTCAAATTGAACACAAAAACTAGAACTTTGCCAAATGATTGGATTAATTAGACTTCTCTAATTTCATTATACCATCCCCAAGAAAGTGATAGAAATAGTATTTCATGCAATGAAACCATAAAATTTGCCTAATAAAAGGATAGGAAGGAGCCTGACCTGTGGTGGTACAGAGAATAAAGCATCGACCTGGAACACTGAGGTCTCCGGTTTGAAACCCTGGGCTTGCCTGGTCAAGGCACGTATGGAGTTGGTGCTTTCTGCTTCTTTCTTTCTTCTCTCTCCCTCTCTCTGTCTCTCTCTGTCTTTCTCTCTCTCTTTCTTTCTCTCTTCACTCTAAAATGAACTTTTAAAACTTTTAAAAATAAAAGATAGCAAGGATTGAATGTCATTTTATATCAGTATCTATAAGAGCCCTTTTGCATATTGGTGCTTTGACTCTGGAAAGACCCTTACAGAAATTTGCTGGTGACCAAAACAGTGTTCAAGAGAGATGGATACTCACTTATACCAGTGAGGGTGTGCCTTTTATGAACATGAGCTTGATTAGAATTGAGAACCAAAACAGGTCTCCAAAATAATATAATCTCTAGATCACAAAACAAAAGGGATCAGTGCTGATTTATGTCTTAGTGTGCTGCAAAGCTGAAACACATGAAATTGGTTCAACTTTATTCAGTCAGTGTGATCTACCATAGCCATTTCATGTGGTTCAACCAAACTGGATATGCGCTGCCTGTCTCCCAGTCGTCTTACAAGTGAACAAAGAACCCAGAGGCTTTGACCATGTTTGCTTGAGGACTTGCTTAGATTCTCTTTCCAAGGTCAGACAGTAAGCAAAAGGTGGACTGGCAAAAAAGAGAGAGAGAGAGAGAGACAACTGAAGAACTCACACAAACAGAAAAGCAATCAATAAAGGGACAAACACCACAGAGACAAAGAGACACATGGAAGAAGAGAAGACATCTCTATTGAGCATCTGCTATAACCCATAAAATTCTAGACACACACACACACACACACACACACACACACACAATTCTCACAAATATTGTCAGAAGGTATTATCCCCACATAACATATGCAGAAACAAATTCAGAGTTAAAAGAACTTTCCAAAGATCACATTGATAATGTAACCAGATCATGGCAAAAAACATAAACAACAATAAAGAAACACTGGCTTCCCATTCCTCTTTAAATCAACCAGAATTTAAGCCATCACCTAGGAGGTTCTATGATGTGGCTACTTCATCTCTCTCCTTTCTGCTCCTCACAAATACTTCAGCAGATGGGCATCTTTATTGTTCTCAGAACACACTGGACACTTTCTTACCTCTGCTCCCTTCTACTCACTATATCCTGCATCTAAAATTCTTATTTTCTTTTCCTAGAGCTTTGTGTGGATAGTTCATTGTCATCCTTCAGATCTCAAAGGCCTCCTCAGTCCTGCCTTTATTCTGCTCTAGCTCATCACCCTGTTTATTTTCTGAATACCACTTACCAGTCTATAATCATTTTATTTATCTATCATGTTTACTTGTTTGCTGTTTGTTTTCCTCACAAGATTATAAGTTCCTTGATGTCAAAATATCTGTTTTATTTAGAACCTAGAATATACCTGGCATAGAGTAGGTGCTCAGTAAGTGTGGGCTACTTATTAGATAAATTCCTGAGGAATATAAATTCAGGTTTGGCCCTGGCTAGGTGGCTCAGTAGATTAAGCATTATCTAGGTGCACTGAGGTCGTGGATTCGATCCCCAGTCAGGACACGTACAAGAAGCAATCAATGAGTGCATAACTAAATGAAACAAAGTGGAACAATAAATTGTTGCTTCTCCCTTTCTTCTTTGCCCCCCTCTTCTTTCTCCTCTCTCTCTTTCTTTCTCTCTCTCAAATAAATGGAAAATTTTTTCTAAAATTCAGGTTTGTCGCTAAAGCATGTATTTCTTCCATTAGACCAGCGATTCTTAACCTTTTTTGAGGTACCGAACCCACCAGTTTCATATGCGCATTCACCGAACCCTTCATTTAGTGATAAATAAAATATAATTTTTTTTCCAAATTTAAGACATAGGTATATGTTTTTTTACTGGCGCACAAAATGAGCTGTGCATGGAAATCACCTTGCTCAAAGAACAAAACCAACAAAGTGCATGAACTCACAACAAATTACGGTATTACTTTATTCTGGCCTCCGCAGCAGAGGCTTCTCCAAACCCCTGAGACCAACTCATCGAACCCCTAGGGTTTCATAGAACCCAGGTTAAGAACCAATCTCCAATTGGTGGTTGCACAGATGAAAAGTTACACACAAAGGCAAAAAATGCACATGCAAATAAAACATACACAGTGCATGGGAAAATATTACAAATTTAGGAAAATTTGACATGTCAAAAATACATTTTTTTTTTTGTTTGGTTGGTCCAAAAGGCATGGTCAAAGAGACTGGGCAGCATTTTCTTGTTTCTAATTTTAGAGGAAAAGCCTTAATTTTTTCACCATTTAGTATGATATTAGCTGATGGTTTGTCATGTATGGATTTTATTATGTTGAGGTACTTTCTTTCTATATCCATTTTATTAAGTGTTTTAAACATAAAGTGATGTTGTATCATATTGAATGCCTTTTGTGCATCTCTTGATAGGATCATATAATTTTTGTTCTTTGTTTTGTTGATGTTGTGTATTATTTTGATTAATTTTCATATGTTGAAACATCCTTGTGCTCCTGAAATGAATCCCACTTGATTGTGATGTATTATTTTTTAACATGTTGTATTTGATTTGCTAATATTTGGTTTAGGATTTTTGCATTTGTATTCATTAAGGATATTGGTCTGTAGTTTTCTTTTTTTGTGTTGTCCTTGCCAGGTTTTGGAATTAGGATTATATTGGACTCAAAAAATGTGTTATGGTATATTGCTACTTATTCTGTTTTTTGGGAGAATCTTTGAGTGTTTGGTAGAATTCACTAGTATAGCCATTTCATCCTGTACTTTTATTTTGGGGGAGATTTTTGATGGTTGTTTCTATTTCCTCCATGCTAATGGAGGAAATCTTTGAGTGTTTGGTAGAATTCACGAGTATAGCCATTTCGTCCTGTACTTTTATTTTGGGGGAGATATTTGATGGTTGTTTCTATTTCCTCCATGCTAATGAGTCTATTTAGATTTTCCACTTCTTTGTGACTCAGTTTAGGAAGATTGTATAGTTCTAGAAATTTACCCATTTCTTCTAGGTTGTTGAATTTTGTGGTATATAATCTTTCATAGTATTCTACTATGATCTTTTCTGTATCTGTGATATATGTGGTAATTTGTCCTTTTTCATTTCAGATTTTGTTTATATGTGTCCTTTCTCTTTCTCCTTTAGTGAGTCTAGTCAGGGGTTTGACAATTCTACTGATCTTTCCAAAGAGCCAGCTCTTTGTTGTATTAATTTTTCTATAATTTTTTGCTCTCTATTTCATTTAGTTCTGCTCTAATTTTTAATATTTCCTTTCTTCTGCCTTTGTTCTTTAAGATATGATGTTATATTGTTTACTTGGGATCTCTCTTGTTTCTTGATATAAGCCTGTGATGATATAAACTTTCCCTCTTCTTACTGCTTTTGCGTCATCCCAGAAGTTTGATATATCGTTTTGTCATTTTTGTTTGTCTGTATATATCTTTTGATTTCTGCTTTTATTTCTTATTTGACCAGGTCATTTTTAAAAGTATGTTATTTAATTTCCACTTTGTTGTGAGTTTCTTCATTTCCTTATTGCAGTTGAATTATAATTTCAAACCCTGATGGTCAGAAAATATACTTGGTATAATTTCAATCTTCCCATATTTGTTGATGTTGGTTTTGTGGTCCAACATATGGTTTATTCCTCAGAGTGTTCCACGCACACTAGAAGATAATGTATAATCTGATGTTTGGGGATGAAATATCCCATAATTGTCTATTACGTGCATTTGGTCTAGTGTGCTGTTTAAGGCCAATATTTCTTTATTGATTTTTTTGTTTGAATAATCTATCTAAAGCCATGAATTGTGTGTTGGGATCTCCAAGTATGATTGTGTCCCTGTTCACTTCTATTTTTAGATCAGTTAGTAGACGTCTTATATATTTTGGGGCTCTCTGGTTCGGTGCATATGCAGTGCGTCTGTAAAGTTATGATGCACTTTTGACTTTTGACCAGTCAAAAGTGCACCCTGACTTTATGGACACACTGTATATTGAGAAGTGTTATGTCTTCTTGATACAATGTACCCTTTATCATTATGCAATGTCCATCTTTGTCTCTGGTTACCTTTGTTGTCTTGAAGTCAGCATTGTCAGACATGAGTATGGCTACACCTGCTTTTCTTTGGGTATTATTTGCTTGGAGAATTGTTTTCCAACCTTTCACTTTGAATCTACTTTTGTCCTTGCAGCTTAGATGTGTCTCTTGAAGGCAGCATATGGTTGGGTTTTGCTTTTTGATCCAATCTGCTACTCTGTGCCATCTTATTGGTGAGTTGAATCCATTAACATTCAGGGTAGTTATTGACACTTGAGGATTTCCTATAGCCATTTTATGTTTTGTTTTCTAGTAGCTTTGTATCTCTTTTGGTTCTTTTTTTTCTGTCAGTTGTTTTTGTTTGGTGGTATTTCATACATCTTTCCTCTGTTTCTTTTTTTTAAGCTGTGTGTTTCAGTAGTCGCTTTTTTGTGGGTGTTTACCATTAGGTTATTAAGAGAAAAATTGTCATATATGCGAAGCCCTTTGTTTTATGAATGTTTCTGCATTCCCATCCTCTTTTAGTACTGCAGATCTTTATCCTCTCCTTTTTTATTATTGTTGTCAGACATTATGCCTGTTTTTATTGTGACCTTTTTCGAGCTTTTGCTGTAGTTTTGATTTGTTTTATTCTTTGTATCTGGTCAAATAACCTTCTTGAGTATTTTCTGCAGTGGTAGTTTTCTGGTGATAAATTTCCTCAGCTTCTATATGTCTTCAAAAGTTTTTATTTCTCTTTCTTATTTAAAGAATAACTTTGATGGATAGAGTATTCTTGACTGGTAATTTCTTTCTTTCAGTACTTTAAATGTTTGGGTCCACTTTCTTCTGGCTTGTGGAGTTTCTGCTGAAAAATCTTATTATAACTTAATGGACCTTCCTTTATATGTTATGTTCTTCTTTTCCCTATCTGCTTTAAGGATTCTTTCTTTGTCATTGATTTTTGACAATTTTATTATGATGTTCCTTGGAGAAAGTCTGTTTGGGTTGAGGTAACTTAGCATTCTGTTTGCTTTTTGGATTCAAGAATGTAACTCTTTCTATAGGCTTGGGAAGTTCTCATCAATTATTTGTTTCAATAGGCTCTCCATTCTCTTCTCTCTCTTCTTCTTCTGATATACCCATTTTTCTTTCTGATGGAGTCAGACAATGTGTGTAGAGCTCTCTCATTTTTTTTAAAAATGTGTCAGTCTCTCTCCTCTTCTCTCCATAGCATCTCTAGTTGCTTGTTTTAATGTCACAGATCCTCTCCTCTATCTGGCTTGTTCCATTAGCTAAACTTGCTACCACAGTTTTCAATTCATGTATCGAGTTCTCCCTCTCTGTTTTTTAAAGTTTTAATCTCCTTGATAAAGTTCTCATTTTGTTCATTAATTTCTTTTTTGAGCTCATTATATTGCCTAACAGTATTTTCTTGCATCTCACTGAATATTTTCAAAACTTTAATTTTGAATTCTCTATGATTTAACTCCAAGGATTTCGTGTGATTGAGATTGCTTCCTTGAGATTTTTTATTTTCTTTCTGGATTATTTGTCTGTCTTTAGTAGCCATGGTATTCAATTTCTTCTTTCTTGATGGCATTTGAGAATGATATTTTTAAGAACTCTAACAAAAAAGAACTATAAAATGAAAAATTCAAATGAAAACTATAAAAATTTTAAAAATAATGACAAGTATAAAAGTAAAACCACAGAAAACAAAAAGCAAAATCCCCCCAAAATTAAAAACGGACAAAACACCCACAAAATATAAGAATAAAAATATGAAAATTCAATTTAAAAGAAAAAGAAAAAAGAACAAAAAACTTTCAGTTTAGAGAGGTTACTGTTTTCTTCTAGTAGGTGCTAATGTATTACAAATTTTGACTCTATGTAGTTCCTGGCCTGACTCCTGCTGAAATATTGCTGTCATATGATGTAGACAAGGCCACAGTCACATTGGTGGGTGGGATTTGTTGTGAGGGCTATTTGGTTTTATGGCTTTATAAATGGTGATCTCAGGCCTCTGGGTGCTCCTCTTTATCTTTTGCCTTCATTTCCATCTTTCCTGCCTTTAGTCCATTAAGTGTGCAGATCTTTCAGGCATACCAGAGAGCCCAGCTAGGATTTCTTTGCTGCATTATAGTTGTTCAATTTGTTGAAATTTCAATGGGAGAGATCAGGAGTATCTTTCATACTACCATTACTCTGATGTTTGAATTTCTTTGAGTTTCTCTTTTTTGGGATTTGATCTTCTTAAATCTGTAACTTTGTTTTTTACCATATTTGTGGTGCTGACAGTCTTTATTCAAGTATTTCTGTACCACAGTTTATTCTCTGATTTGAGATTCTAAATAACACAAAAACTCATGGTATTGTCCCATTGGTCATTTAAACACTTTAAATTTTTTAATAATTTTATTTCTGTTTTTCAGATTGTATACTTTCTGTTACTCTATCTTTAATTCATTGTCACCAGCATTCTGCTACTGAGTTCACCCAGTGAGTTTTATTTTATTAGGCTATTATAGTTATTAATTCTAATCTTCTAGTTTGGTAATTCCTTATATTTTTTATATCTCTGCTGAGATTTTCTATCTTTCTTTGCATTTCAATAATGTTCACCCTTATTTCTTGGAGCATGATTATAACAGTTGTTTTAAAGTCTTTGTTGAAAATTCTAACATCTATATATCCTCAGGGTTGTCACTTCTTGATTTTCATATTATTTGAGAGATGTTGAGATTTTCCTGAATATTTATATATTGAGTAATTTGTGATTGTATCCTACACATTTTGAATATTATCTTATGGAACTCTATGGAGAAAACAGTTTGGGGCAAAAGTAAGTTTATAGTGGGAGTATGTGAAACACAGTTTATTTTTATCATTTATTAATTATTGTGTTATTTTCCATATAACAAACTGTAATCCTACTTTGCCCCACCCTATATATGTAGAAAAATGATTTTTGTTGTTTAGCAGGCAGTTGACCTGATTATCTTCAAGTCAAAGGTTTCTACTCACCTACAGTGGACTCTGGTTCTGATATTAATTCATTTTCCAAAATATTCACCATGTTCTCAGCTCTGTCACCTACCTCACCCTCCTCTTGGCCAGTCTGGGACCTGAGCAGTTGACTATCCCATATTTTAGTCCTTAAAGCTTGGATTGCTTTCTAGATTTAGATCCACTTATGCTTAGCTGTGTGGTGAGCAGAGGAGTTTATGCACAATTTTATGGGCTCATTTTCATTGTTTCCTTCCTCTCAAGGATTTCCCTAATCTCTTCTTGCTCCCAAGCACCCCTTCTTGGAACTCTGGGGAGAAACCTAAGACTGAATTTTATTTCTCTTCCATATACTTCTTATAACTGCATCTTCCTCTGGGATCAAATGACAAAATGAAAGCAATAGGGATTAGGACCACAGTTCTTCTGGTACAAAAGAAAGGCTCCCCATTTCAGAGGTTTTTGTCTCTTGTGTAAGCCATAGGATTGCCTGGGAGTTTAACTGGGATCAATAACAACAAAACAAAAATTTCCACTCACTTTTCTTGATCCATAAGAGCTCTCTTTCCCAATTCTCAGAGAATAAGAGGACTCCTGTTGTATATTTTTCTGTTTGTACCCAGTGTGCACTTGTGGATGTTCCAGACTGTTTTGAGTACAGCTGGGAGAAAGCAGAGGCAAAAAGCATTGGGAAGGTCCCCACTGATTTGATGATATGTTGAGATTTGTTTTTCTTCCTCAATCTGCCTGCTAGCATTTATTTTTCAGAATCTTCAAGTAGTTGCTTCGGGTATTCTGTCAAAGATTTCATTGTATTGAATAGGAGGGACAGAGAAGGCTTCACCTAATTTATCTTAACCAGTGCTGGAACTTCAAGAAAGACTTTTATGGTTGTGTTATGTTTTTTCAACTATAATTAATACAATAACCAACTTGTCAGAATGAGTTAAAATGAGCTCTGAAACCAGTAAGAAAGGAGATTGATTCTAGTCCTAAGCAAAAGAATGCACACAAACAATAAGTTGTGTTAGAATTTTCAGTTACAAATTTTCTTAGATCATCTCATTTTTTTTAGAAAGTTGATAATGTGAGCAGCGGAAACAGTATATATCCCTCTTCAGTGATAAACACTGTGGAAGACTGAACACTCAATGCACAAGTACATTGGTCTTTTAAAATTTTGGTTTGGTATAGCTTTGTTACCTGGCAACTAACTCTGTAACAGGATTATAAAGCACACACAAACACAGATGCACAGACACACACGTGCACATCTTCTTTACTATATTGCAACACGTATAATCATTATTAAAAATGGGGTGAAATCTTTTTTTTAATCTTTTTTTTTATTTTCTTCATTTTAGAGAGGAGACACAGAGTAAGAGAGAGAGAGAGAGAGAGAGAGAGAGAGGATAAAGGGGGGAGGAGCTGGAAGCATCAACTCCCATATGTGCCTTGACCAGACCAGTGCAGGGTTTTGAACTGGCGACCTCAGTGTTCCCAGGTCGACGCTTTATCCACTGCGCCACCACCGGTCAGGCCTAAAAATGGGGTGAAATCTTAAAATTAGAAAGTCCCAAGAACTAACTCAATGTGGCTAATACTTAAAATGAAGAAATCTTGAAAACTAACTGAAGACTCAAATTCAACCAGTATTTACTGAGTCCTGACTAACATGCTATATGCAGAACTTGCAATTATTTTTGGAAATGAGAGGAAAGGTGAAAATAAGGAAATTCAAGGAATTCTGACTGAATATTCAGATTCAACCTATATTTATCTAGTTTCTACTGCATGCTAAGCACTGTGCCACATATTCACTCAGACATAGGATTTATTTATTTCAAAATCTTTTCTGTCCAAATTAAACTTCAGAAGACATTCTGTAAAATATTGTTTGTTTTCAATCTATGTGTCAGAATCTCTTGAGTATATAATCAAATAGTTCTGTGCATTGTGATTTTTGGAATATGGCTTGATAACTATTTTCACAGGTGATTTTGGTATCCTACCTTAATTCAGAGTGACTTTGGCTATCTCATGAATTAATACCCTCACAAAAATCTGATAACTAACTTTTCCTTGAATCTACCATTCCTTCCCTTTAAAACATTTATTTTGTATTATAAAAGAACATACATACTTTGATTCCCTTAATTGTTATTTTTATTCATGAAATAGTATTTTTAGAGGTATTTTCCTCCCTGATGATTCCGCTGATATTAGGTGCAGTTCTGAGGAAGTTTCCTCTTCTAGCTCTTAGTAGCTATTTCTGGTGCCAGGTTCTTAAGTTTTTGCAATGTAATTTGCAATTCTCTTAGGTTGAGAGGTGACTTCCTCATGCAGCAGCCAATTTCTTCAAACTATTGAACCTCGTTGAATTTGAATTTATTTTTATTTTAAAACTTTTATATTTCAATCTGTTTACATTTAATATTCTATACCAGCTTCAGATGTGTAGCTAAGTGGCCATAAAATAATGCACCTTACAGGGTGGTTCCCCCCATAGCTCCCAAGTCCACCAGGCTTCATACATAGTTATCACAATATTAGGAAGCTTCTTTTTGCTGGTCTGATTTTTTGACATCCTCTAAGTTCTGACTTCTGGTCTTTTGGCATCTTGTACGCTAATATTCCACTTTATGCTACCAATAAGAAACATTTAAGAAGTACCTATTAGGCTGATAGCAACATGGTGATGGAGCAAGCGGACGTACCAACTTCCAACTGCCAGAACCAAAGTGGATTATAACTTGATTTTAAGAACCATCATCTGGATAAACCGATGTTGAACTGGACTGAGAGGACTCTTCATCCAGTAACACTGAAGAAGCCACATTGAGACTGGTAGGAAACGTGAAAACACGGAAAGGACTGCCCAGCTCCCCGGAGTGAATGGCAGCCCGGAGAGACCCGTATGGCGGGAGGAGAGTTTGGCGGAGAGGGAGGGACCTGGGTCCCTGGAACAAAGCCCCAGCCTGCAGCCCCAGAGCCTAGAAGAGGCATATGGATAGTATTTAGCTGGGAAACAGGTTAGTGTACTGTTTGTGAGAAAGAGACAGTTGTCTCACATCCAGGATTCTTCTTAAAGGGACGGCGAAGAAAACCTCTCTCACAACCACTCACCTGGGACTCTGGGAGACAGGGAGAGAGGACAGGACTGGAGCAGTGGGTAGAGAGTGCGGTCTGTAAGGCACAGGGAGGAAAACTTTGAGGGACAGCCACCCTAAACCCTGGGCTGAGTCACTACATAAATCTGAAACAATATTTCCCCTGGAACCAGCAAAGGGAAGCAGAACACCAGCCAAACAGGCTCCCCTGTGGCAATTAGAGCACAGTTGCTTAGAAGGAGGGAGCTTTCAGGACTACAATATGGAGTGTTAAGGTCTGAGCTGCAGTGCCCACACCCACACTGCTGAGGGCTTGCTGGTGGGCGGGAGGCTGCTGGACGCAGAAGCATGGTTCGCTGGTGGGGGCAGAGGCCGAGCTGGCTGGCATGAGCTAGGTCTAGCCCAGCCAGGGCAAAGGGGATGCACAAAAGTGGTCTGGCAGCTGCGGGCCAGCCTGCAACCCCACGTGTGGGGGAAAAACCAGAGCCTGAAATGGGCGGAGATCCACCACTGGGCAGGGGCAAGTAGGTGCATAGCCATACCCGGCTTTCGATGCTTGAAGCCCTGCGCCAACTGGCTTTGCCCACAGAGGTGGATCAGAAGCCCAGAGCATGGCTGAGCATATAGCAACAGGTTGGCCCAGCCGAGAAGCCAAGGTGGTTAGGGCCAGGACTTCTGGCCAGGGCTAGCAGCTGAGCTCGCACCAAAAGCTCCTCCTGGCTGGAGGAACAGGCTGACAGGGACCCGCAGCTAAGCAAAAGTGCTCACCCTTGCCCTTGACGTCCAGACTTGTGGCCCGAGTGTGGTGCATGGTTCCACCCATGGGAGAGGGGCGAAGGACGAGACCAGCTGAGGCTTGTAGAGCCAGGCAGGAGAACACAGCCCTTCCTGCGGAGGCGACGCGGAAACCTCAGCCGCCAAGGCCGTGGCTGTCAGCAACACCCACACCCATCCACCCTAGGCAGCGGCAGGGGGGCGGTGGGACTTCAGACAGACCACACCTAGGGAACACAGAGGCAACACCCATTGGACTCCACTTCCAAACACTTCTTACATGCAGACAAAACGGGCAGACAGAGAAATGCAACCCAAATGAATCAAGAGAAATCCCCAGAGAAGGACCTGAAGGAATCAGATATAACCAAACTACCTGATGCAGAGTTTAAAATAGTGATAGTTAGGATGTTCAAAGAGCTTAGAGCAACAATGGAACATTACAACATTACAAACACCTAAATAAAGAGATAGCAAGTACAAAAAACAAAATTGAAATAATAAAAAAGAATCAGACAGAAATGACAAATATAGTATCAGAACTGAAGGCCACAATGGAAGGAATTAAAAGCAGGATGGATGAAGCTGAGGATCAAATCAGCGAGTTAGAGGACAAAATAAACAAAGGCATAGAAGCAGAGCAGAAAAAAGAAAAGAGATTAAAAAATCTGAGGAAACTCTAAGGGAGCTCTGTGAAAACATAAAGAGAAATAACATCCACATCATAAGGGTTCCTGAAGAAGAGGAGAAATATCAAGGGATAGAAACTTTGTTTAATCAAATCATAGCTGAAAACTTCCCTAAATTAATACTGGAAAATGTTTCACACTTGCAAGAAGCACAGAGACTCCATTAAAGAGAAACCTAAAGAAATCTACACCAAGACACATCATAGTTAAAATACCAAAGCTAAGTGATAAAGAGAAAATTTTAAAAGCTGCTAGGGAAAAAAGACTATCACCTACAAAGGAGCCCCCATAAGGATGACATCCGACTTCTCAACAGAAACACTTGAGGCCAGAAGGGAATGGCAAGATATATTCAAAGTATTGCAGATCAAGAACCTGCAACCAAGACTACTCTATTCAGCAAGGCTAACATTTAAAATTGAAGGAGAAGTAAAGAGCTTCCCAGACAAAGAAAACCTCAGGGAATTCATTAAAACCAAGCCAATTCTGCTGGAGATGCTAAGGGGCCTGTTGTGAACAGTTGAAAGGGGGAAAAGAAGATAGCAAAAAAAGAATACAGCTTTAAAATATAAAATAGCAATAAACAACTACATATCAATAATAACCTTAAGTGTAAATTAATTCAATGATCCAATCAAAAGACATAGGGTAGCTGCATGGATAAAGAAACAGGACCTACACATATGCTGTCTACAAGAGACACACCTTAAAACAAAAGATGCACATAGACTAACAGTAAAAGGATGGAAAAAAGTATTTCATGCACATGGAAATGAAAAAAAAGCAGGGGTAGCAATACTTATATCTGACAAAATGGACTTTAAAACAAAGACTGTAGTAAGAGATAAAGAAGGACACTACATAATGATAAAGAGAACAATTCAACAGGAAGATATAACCATTATAAGTATCTACGTACCAAACATAGGAGCCCCAACATACATAAAGCAGACTTTGATGGATATAAAGGGTGAGATTAACAGCAATACTATAATAGTAGGATTTCAATACCCCACTAACTTCACTGGATAGATCCTCAAGAAAGAAAATTAACAAAGAAACAGCAGACTTAAAGGATACACTAGATCAGGGGTGCCCACACTTTTTCACCTTGCGAGCTACTTATAAGATGATCAAGTCAAAATGATCTACCTAAAATAAAATGCAAAACATAAATTTATTTCTTCTATATTATCATTATTTAAGTTAATATTATTACTATTTAATATTGTGAATTCTTCTTTCACCTTTCTCCTTCTCAGCTCTCTTTTCAGAGGAAAGTCTAGTTTTTATGAACAGTCCGAAAAAACTGTTCCACATTTCCCTTCTTTGGATAAGCAATGGCACACAGACAGATAAGGCAAATGCATTTAGAATATGACATAGTGAAAAAAATCCCCTCCCATTCTGTATGAAAGTGGTAGGTCTTATGATTCTTACTCAGACCAGCTACGGCACTCATTTTTATACCCTTTGTTGTATTTAGTTTAGATAAATTGAAGGCTAACTATGCAGCAATGTAACTGAACAAGTTAGTGCGGTTTAACGCGCATGCATAGGGTGTCAAAAGTTCAGACGTCAGATTGGCTACCCTGTATGCCAATCAAAAGACAAATGTCTTTTTAATGTCATTCAATCTACCCACACTTCCTTCGCGATCGACCGGTAGATAGCAATCAACGTATTGAGCACCCCTGCACTAGATCAACTTGATTTAATAGATATCTTCAGAACTTTTCATCCTAAAGCAGTAGAGTATACATTCTTTTCAAGTGCTCATGGTACATTCTCTAGGATAGACCACATGTTAGGACACAAAAGTGGTCTCAACAAATTTAAAAGGATTGAAATCATATCAAACATTTTCTCTGATCACAATGGCATGAAACTAGAAATTAACAACAAAAGAAAAACTGAAAAATACTCAAACACTTGGAAACTAAATAGCATGTTATTAAACAACAAATGGATTAACAATGAGATCAAAGAAGAAATAAAAAAATTTCTAGAAACCAATGATAATGAGCATACATCAACTCAAAATTTATGGGACACAGCAAAAGCACTACTGAGAGGGAAGTTTATAGCACTACAGGCATACCATGAGAAACTAGAAAAAGCTCAAATGTCAACTTGATCTTGCATCTAAAAGAACTAGAAAAACAACAGCAAATAAAGCCCAAGACTAGTAGAAGGAAGGAAATAATAAAGATCAGAGCAGAAATAAATGACCTAGAGGCTTAGAACACAATACATAAGATCAATGAAACCCGGAGCTGGTTCTTTGAAAAAGTAAACAAGATCGATGAACCTTTAACTAGACTCACCAAAAAAAAAAAAAAGAGAGAGAGAGAGAGGACTCAAATATATAAAACTAGAAATGAGAGTGGAGAAATAACAACTGACATAACAGAAATACAAAGTATTGTAAGAAAACACTATGAAGAACTCTATGCCAAAAAATTAGGCAACCTGGGTGAAATGGACAAATTTCTTGAATCATATAATCTTCCAAAAATCAATCTGGAAGAATCAGAACACATAGACAGACCAATTACAACAAATGAGATTGAAACAGTTATCAAAAAACTCCCAACAAGAAAAGTCCTGGGACAGATGACTACCAAAAATTCAAAGAAGAACTAACTCCTATCCTCCTCAAGCTATTTCAAAAAATTCAAGAGGAAGGAAGACTTCCAAACTCCTTTTATGAGGTGAGCATAATTCTGATTCTGATACCAGGCAAAGACAATACAAAGAAAGAAAATTATAGGCCAATATCCCTGATGAATTTAGATGCTAAAATTCTCAACAAAATGTTAGCCAATTGGATCCAGCAATATATGAAAAAAATCATACACCACGATCAAGTGGGATTTATTCTGGAGAGGAAAGGCTGGTTCAATATTCGCAAATCAATCAATGTGATTCATCACATAAACAAAAGGAAGGACAAAAATTACATGATAATTTCAATAGATGCAGAAAAGGCATTGGATAAAATCTGGCACCCATTCATGCTTAAAACTCTCAGTAAAGTGGGAATACAAGGAACATTCCTTAACATGATAAAGGCCATCTACGACAAACCCACAGCAAACATCATACTAAATGGGCAAAAATTAAAAGCAATCCCCTTAAGATCAGGAACCAGGCAGGGATGCCCCCTTTCACCACTCTTATTCAACATAGTTCTGGAAGTCCTAGCTACAGCAATCAGACAACAAGAAGAAATAAAAGGCATCCAAATTGGAAAAGAAGAAGTAAAACTGTCACTATTTGCAGATGATATGATATTGTATATTGAAAACCCTAAAGTCTCAGTCAAAAAACTACTGGACCTGATAAATGAATTCAGCAAGGTGGCAGGATATAAAATTAATACTCAGAAATCAGAGGCATTTTTTAAAATTTCTTTTTATTTTATTCATTTTAGAGAGGAGACACACAGAGAGAGAGAGAGAGAGAGAGAGAGAGAGAAAGAGAGAAAGGGTGGAGGAGCTGGAAGCATCAACTCCCATATGTGCCTTGACCAGACCAGTGCAGGGTTTTGAACTGGCGACCTCAGTGTTTCCAGGTCGACGCTTTATCCACTGCGCCACCACAGGTCAGGCCAGAGGCATTTTTATATACCAACAATGAACTGTCAGCAAAAGAAATTAAGGAAACAATCCCCTTCACTATTGCAACCAAAAAAATAAAGTACCTAGGAGTAAATTTAACCAAGGAGGTCAAGGACTTGTACTCGGAAAATTATAAAACATTGATAAAAGAAATCTAGGAAGGTACTAACAAGTGGAAGCATATACCATGCTCATCGTGAGGAAGAATAAATATCATTAAAATGTCTATATTACCCAAAGCAATTTATAAATTCAATGCAGTACCAATTAAAATACCAATGACATCCTTCAAAGATATAGAACACATATTCCAAAAATTTATATGGAACCAAAAAAAGAACATGAATAGCCTCAGCAATCTTAAAAAGAAAAAAATAAAGCAGAAGGTATCACGCTTCCAGGTATCAAGGTATATACTACAAAGCCATTGAACTCAGGACAGCCTGGTACTGGCATAAGAACAGGCACATAGATCAATGGAACAGAACAGAGAATGCAGAAATAATCCCACACCTTTATGGACAACTGATATTTGACAAAGAAGGAAAGAGCATACAATGAAGTAAAGACAACCTCTTTAACAAATGGTGTTGGGAAAATTGGACATCTACCTGCAAAAAAAATGAAACTATATCATCAACTTATACCATTCACAAAAACAAACTCAAAATGGATAAAAAACTTAAATGTAAGCCGTGAAACCATAAGCATCTTAGAAGAAAACATAGACAGTAAGCTCTCCGACATCTGTCGCTGCAATATATTTGCCCATTTATCTCCACGGGCAAATAAAATAAAAGGCAGGATAAACAAATGGGACTATATCAAACTAAAAAGTTTTTGCACAGCTAAAGACAATAAGAACAGAATAAAAAGACAAACCACACAATGGGAGAACATATTCGACAACATGTCTGATAAGGAGTTAATAACCAAAATTTATTAAAGAACAATCCAATCAAAACATCGGCAAAACAAATGAATAGAAATTTCTCCAAAGAGGACATACAGATGGCCAATAGGCATATGAAAAAATGCTCAACATCATTAATCATTAGAGAAATGCAAATTAAAACCACAATGAGATATCACCTCACACCAGTCAGAATGGCGCTCAGCAGCAAAACAACACAGAATAAGTGCTGGCGAGGATGTGGAGAAAAGGGAACCCTCCTGCACTGCTGGTGGGAATGCAGACTGGTACAGCCACTGTGGAAAACAGTATGGAGATTCCTCAAAAAATTAAAAATTGAACTGCCTTATGACCCAGCTATCCCACTTTTAGGAATATACCCTAAGAATACCATAGCATTGTTCGAAAAGAAGAAATGCGCCCCCATGTTTGTGGCAGCATTGTTCACAATAGCGAAGATCTGGAAACAGCCCAAGTGTCCGTCAGAGGATGAGTGGATTAAAAAGCTTTGGTACATATATACTATGGAATACTACTCAGCCATAAGAAATGATGACATCAGATCATTTATAACAAATGGATGGACCTTGATAACATTATACGGAGTGAAATAAGTAAAACGGAAAAAAACTGAGAACTTCATGATTTCATACATAGATGGGACAGAGAAACAGGTTTTGAGACATGGACAAGAGTGTGGTGGTTACGGGGTGGGGGGAGGGAAGAGAGGGAGGGAGAGGAGGAGGGAGAGGGGGAGGGGAGGCCCACAAAGAAAACCAGATAGAAGGTGACAGAGGACAATTTGACTTTGGGTGATGGGTATGCAACATAATTGAATGACAAGATAACCTGGAGATGTTTTCTTTGAACATATGTACCCTGATTTATTAATGTCACCTCATTAAAATTAATAAAGAAAAAAATGAGAAGTACCTATTAGGTACAAATTGAATCATGGCAAGTATATGTTGTGTAATCACCATCGGCCTATCTTATAGGCACAGAAGGTATTATTTGCTGATAATCCCTGATTGTTTCAAACCTAGATGCAGTGATCATGTGCGTTACCCTCTGCTGTTTCAGAAAACACTTCCTATATTTGTCACCATAGCCTTCAACTTCCATGTAGTTGCCCTATGATATTGTTGATCTTTCCACCCCTTGGCCACCAATATCTGATGAAAACCTCTGAAATACTTGGCTTCAGGAGTTAATTTAGAGGTCAGAATGTTGCTTTGGTCCGTATGCCACAGGTTGCCAACTGAGAAGAAATTTTATAACCTGTGTTTTTGCCTTGACAAAGGGACCTCTGGTCCATGTTCTTGTTTCCAGAAAGAAAGAGTACTAATGATATTTACCTTGTGCATAAAATAATTCAGGTGCAGTAAGGGCAGCTTTTCCTACCCGAGTGGCCCAGCTTTCCAACATGGAGAGATTTTGCTCTGCAATAGCCTGGTAGCTTGACTTGAATTTTTGATTTTCCATTAATATGTATCTTGTAATGAGACACTTGTGGCAACATATGTTTATTAATCTTAGTTAAAAGACACCTGCCCAGATGGTTTATACTTGAAAAACATTTGTACTCATCAATCCTTCTCTAATCAGCAAGTTTTCCTTCCCTCCAGGCACTATCCCGATTTTTTGAGATGACCAGGATTTGCTTCCTTTGGGTAATGTGTGGTCCATGCCTTGTACATTAGAAGAATAGAGAATGAAGCAAATGACTTCACTTTGAGAAACGAGTGAGTTGGTATCTCACCAGCAAATTTAATATGTCCAAGCTATAATTGAAAGGATTCATCTCACTGTTTTGACCATATAATCTGCAAGTCATGGAACTGAGGTGTCATTTCTGTGCCCTCCCACTTCAACAGGCTGTCTAGAGAAGTTCAGCTGCACACAGCAGGCTTCTAATCATCACTTACCCGTGGATGGAAGACTGATGAGACATGGAAGGAGGGATTGGTTTTGATTGGAGAGGCTTACCTCTTCATTCTAGCATCCGTTATCACTGCTTCCCTGGAAACTCCTGGGTGTTTGTTGCTTGCCACAGAAGCTAGACTTCTATAAACAGAAACATTATTCTGTTATTCTGGGGTGAATTAGCCAAGTTATTAAATTGATCAATGTGATGGTGAACAGACATGGTAGTTGGGAGACAAAGTATAAGCAGCAATCATCTGTGAAATACAAAACAGCCCAGACATTAGGGAAGAAGTTTGTGAGTTGTGAGCTTGCCAATGGTAACATGATATTTCCCTGCATCCCATTATGTAAAAAAAAAAAAAAATTATGGGATTTTTAACTCATGCTTCCTTCCAGGGTACAGGCTAGAGAATTGCATTGTGCGTCTTGATAATTTAAACAACCATCATTAAGCAGTGCACATTCGATGTCTAATTAAATCTCTCGTACCACAGGATCACAACCACACTTCATCATCTGGGGATCTTTACAGTCTGCTCCATACCACAGCAAGCAAAGATATATAAATCTACAATCAATTCTCAGAAGGCCTGAGAGCTAGGAATTTATTTCCACTACAATACTCTGGAAATTCTATGCTAGTTTTAAATAATCCCTTGAGAAGGAATAAGGATATTATTATGGTTCTAAAAATTACCTTCTTCATAAAATATTATTTAAAGATAATAATGTATTCTGTTTGTCGTCACTCATATATTTTCTTATTGATTGAACCAAGTGACACACTAAGTATTTGAGGACAATTTAGGCACGCATTTCCCTGACTGCTTATGCTTCTACTGATTTAGCACTTATGACACTGTCTCTTCTCTCAGACAAATGGCAGTGGGCCACTGATATTTTTCTGAAAAGACCAGCCACTTCAGTGTCATCCTTCACATGTCAGTTCTTCTATTTCAATCCCTGATGACAGATTAAACAGTAAAAGTTTAGACATTCACCTATGTGAAAATGTAGAACCCTGAGCTTATAATTAGGCAAATGAGTTCTGTGCATGTGAAACTGTCTGATAACTACTTCTTTGTGCAGACTACCATTCCATGGAACTGTATAAGGAAAGATTGAATCTGACTCCAACTATTTATAATCTACAAAAAATAGCCATATTTTAATAATATTCTTTCCAACATTTATATTCCTTTAATATTTTCAGCTATTTCCAAAAACTGTATTTTAAGATATTGCCACATAACTTCAATGTTCTGAAAACCAAATTGAATTTTCCGTTTGACAAATGACTGCCTGCAAGTAAGATATTTGACTAAGTATTATTTTCCATTTCTTATTTTTTGAGCTAAGAAGTGGACTTCTTTTTTAAAAAATTATTATTTTTTCTTCTTTTCCAATTAAGATGAGGTGAGATAGAGACAGACTTCCACATTGCACCAATCAGGATCCACCTGGCAACATCTGGAGCCATACTCGCAACCAAGCTATTTTTAGCACCCGAAGCAGAGGCTACAAGGAGCTATCCTCAGTGCCCATGGCCCATGTGCTCAAACTAATCGAGCCATGGCTGCAGGAGGGAGAGAGAGAGAGAGAGAAAGAGAGAGAAAAGAGGGAGGATATAAAAGCAGATGGTCACTTCTGCTGTGTGCCCTGACCGAGAATCAAACCTGGGACATCCACATCCCAGGCTGACGTTCTGCCACTGAGCCAACTGGCCAGGACAGAAGTGGACTTCTGTTCTTAAATTCTGGTGTTGATTTGATAAGAATTTGAAAGGTGGAGACAGGAAACAGGCTACATAGTGGCAGACTTTGGTCACAGTACCATCCTCTTAAAAAAATAAACTAGTATGAAAAGTGTTGTTTCAGCCTACAATTCTTGATTTGATGTATAATGTCATCAGATGAAACATGAAGTGGAGATGGCTTTCTAACCAGCTGTGTATTTTGGTTCCAGCTGACTGACAGTAGAAAGAAAATGTGTCAGTCATGAATATTAAGTTTCTTTCTAGCATTTTTCTTCCAGATGGAAAGCAACATGCACATTGTAGCAATGCTTCTTCCAGCTGATGAATTTTGTTATTTATATTTTTAGCAAAGCATATTGATTTTCATCTGTGACTTTCACCTTAATACCCTACTGCATGGTTTTAAAAAATATTCAGCTTAGTTCTTTTAAAACATCCCGCCCTCCAAAAAAAAAAAAATCTATTTATATCAAAGTCATTCCAGCACCAACCTTTTCATTATCTCTCAAATCCTTTATCCTTTTCTGTCCTACTTATTATTCCAACCTTACCTTTTTAGCTGAGTGGCAACATATTTCCCAGTCTTGTTATTGCAATATTATAATATTAATAATCAATTTTAATATTAAACTCTACTAATTTTAACGTCCTTGTGCCAGGTACTTGAAAATATTTGACATTATCTATGGCTCTTAATACTTCCAAAAAGCTCTATAAGTTAAATGCTATTATTTTCACTGTACTATTGAGGAGATTAAAGACAAAAAGAGGCCACACAGCTAATAAGTGGCAGAAGCAGGATTTTAAAGTAGTCTCTTTGAATCCTAATCTCATTCTCTTCACTGCTAAACTGTCAGAATTTTATGAACTTGATAATTCTGTTATTAATATCTACCTTATATTTTCAAACAAAAATGCAATTAAGGGTGTAACTATAAAACTTTTTTAAAGGTTGTGCTCTTACTTATTTAAATTTCTGACTTTTTCTAATTATTTTCAGCATGGCCCTCAGAGAACCCAAAGAGATTCATATCTAAAGAGAAAGATTTTATGTTGGGAGACCAGTTTTCATTGAACAGCTCTTATCCTGACTCTTATCCCCATGGCAACAAGCACCTGAATGAATTCTCCTTTGCAATCTCCACCAAGTGGCAAAGAGCTGCACTTTCTAGAAGGGCTGCTGCTTGTTGGAGAAGAGGCATAGTGGTCCAACACAGTGGAACTCACTATTCATGTCTAGTCTTTGTTTCCTGCTAATCTATTGATGGCTTTATAAAGGTGGGAAGGAAGAGGCAACACTATTCCAAACTACCATCATCATAATCCTTGATGTTACCATTAGTCTTGATAAAAGAACTGTTTCTGATCTGTCTGTTACCTTTCAGAAACATTAAGATACACATATTTTAAACAGCAGTCACCACATCTAATTTATCTGGCATTTATTCAGCCTTTAGTTTGTCCAAGTCAATCACTGAAAATGAAATCTTGCCTTTTGATTTGTTGCTGGCCCTTATTTGAATAGAAAAAGGAAAATTTTGCATTTGAACATTTCAAGCCTCATCATATTTTTCTTTTCCACATGACAGCAATAAACAGATCTTGGCAAAACCTCAGAAGCAAAAGAAAATTTTAAAATGAACCATACTGTCATTTCTTTTGAATGATATGGCAATAAACCAACAATTCAAAGGATCTTTGTATATCTAGACTTCTAAAAGCAGGGGAACAACTCAGATTGTTGGTATAAGAAAGCTCCATTCAACTGAGCAAAGTTTCAAAGGGTAACTTTTTAAAGAAAGCTCGTATTTTTGGAATGTCAGTGATGATGGGCTGAGAGAAAATTTAATAAAGTGAAAAGACATGAGACTTGGAGATGAAGAGATGATCTGAGATCTTGGATACATTACCTAAATTTACCAAGCTTTGGTTTCCTTAATAATGAAAGGGAAGTAATAATTGGCAGCTTACCGGGTTATTGCAAGAAGTAGGATTCAGGTATGTAAGAATATAAAGAAATGCCCTGTTATAAAATAGTTGCTCAAGAAGCTAGCTACCATTATTTTTCTTCATTGTTATTTCTGATGGGTCATGGCATTATTACCTGCCTAGGAGGAGAGCTGAGTGGATGACCATTTTTTTGTAAGGGACCATTGGATTGGACAGGTGAATAATGAATGCAGTAAACATTATCAGTCAACTCTTTGAATGTGAGGGTGTGTTCTTATGAGTCTGCAGACCTTGAGTACAACTTGCCAGACACTAAACTATGCAAATCAATAGGCTGAAGACATCTGCAACCTTTCAAAGCCCTCATGTTTTAAAAAATCTATTTTTCAGATGGAGAGGGTTGGTCCTCCAAGGGAAGACGCTTAGAGAATGAGATCCAGTTGGATGAGCCATTTAATTATATTTATTGACCCTTCAGTTGGAAGTCACCCAGTGCCCAGGCATGGATGCACAAGGGAGATTTGAGGCTCCACTTTTAATGGAAGTGAAGTGCTGCAGGGGAAAGCAGAGAGCACAGATGTTTGCAAAGCCACGAGGTTCCATGCTACACTGACATAGGCACCATCTGATTGAAATGCTTTTCCAGTAACAGGGTCCTGCTCAGAGTTCTGATTTTAGCACCTCATTGCAGAGCTGGCAAGCTGCAACCCCCTGGAGTGATGCCGGCTGACATGGGAACAAAGGCCAAAAGAATAAGCAATCTGGTTAATTGAGTTTGAATGATGGAATTGCAACAAGGGACTAATAAAAGGTGCAATAAAAAAGATGTTTAAAAATTCTAATAAACTTTGAAAAGATAGCGGTGTCGGCACTTTGGAAATAATAACAGCAAAAAGCTATAGAATCATAACATGTAAGCTAGGAATCTAAGAGTACATTTATGGGAAACAGACAAATCAAAGTTTTTTAAAATTTCTGTTTCTATAATTTCATATTTTACAATTACTTTTAATAGTGATCCTATAATTAACATGCATTTTATAATAATTTACCTGTTATATATGACCTAGAGGAAATCACTTAATCTAAGTCTCAGTGTCCTCATCTATAACATGAGGATAATAATGCCCACAATATAAATCCAAGAAATTACATACATATATGAATACAAATATATGTAGATGTATTAGTTTCCTAGGGTTGCTATAACAAAATAGCACAAACTGGTGGCTTAAGCAACAAATATTTACTCCTCACATTCCTGGAGGTTGGAACTCCAATGTCAAGGTGTTGACAGGTTTAGTTTCTTCTGAGACCTCTCTCCTTAGCTTGCAGATGGTAACCTTCTCTCTGTTTTCATATGACCTTCACTGTGTGTGTGCACTCCTTGTGTCTATGTACAAATTTCCTCTTCTTTTTTAAAAAATTATTTTTATTTATTCATTTTTAGAGAAGTGAGAGAGAGAGAGAGAGAGAAAGAAGGGGGAGGAGCAGGAAGCATCAACTCCGATATGTGCCTTGACTGGGCAAGCCCAGGGTTTTGAACAGGCGACCTCAGCATTCCAGGTCGATACTTGATCCACTGTACCAGGCCAACTTTCCTCTTCTTACAAAGACATCAGTCATATTGGATAAGTCATTCTAATGACCTCATTTTAACTTAATCACCTCCATAAAGGCCCTATCTCCACATATAACCACATTTAAGATACTGAGCATTAGCTTTTTTCGAAATATGAATTGGGGAAAGGGGTAAAATTCAGCCTATAACAGTGTATATAGTGAGTTTAGAATTACTGTTCCATAATAGGCCCCCAATAGCTAATAGTCTTTATTACTATCATGGGTATTTTTATTAATTATTACATAATTTGATTATTCATATCAAATATTTTAGATGCACACTATTATCACAAAAACTTTATATGTAGGTAAGGAAACCAAAGTTCAGAGAAGGTGAAGTACTTCTTTTAATTGCGTGGTGTGTATTAGTTTTAAAGCTGGGAGTGTACCTCATTTTGGGGGGACCCTAAATTGTTTCCTTTCCACCAGACTGTACTGCCACCAACTAGTTGGACAATGGTTAGAGACTGCTTTTTCTGTTGAATCCATGACTATACTGACCCAAAGCATTTATTCCACATCTATTCCAAAGAAGCTACCGGTATTTCATCCAAAAAAAGCCAGTGTCCAAGCAACTAAAGTGCTCCCTAACTAGAGGCAAATTTTGTTCTTTCTTAGAATTCTGGGCTTTTATCCCAAGCTCAAATTTTTGAGACCTAGAACTAGGCAACTCTGTAAGACTTTTCCATTTCTGGGAAATTCTGTTGTTTTGTTTGTTTGTTTTGTTTTGTTTTGTTTTTATTCAGTGAGAAGAGGGGAGACAGCAAGACACACTCCCACATGTGCCTGAGTAGAATCCACCCGGAAAGGTGGATGCTAGGGGGCGATGCTCTACCTATTTTGGGCATTGCTCCATTGCTCAGCAACCAAGCTCTTCTTAGTGCCTGAGGCATAGGCCATGGAGCCATCCTCAGTGCCTGGGGCCAACTTGCTCCAACTGAACCATGGCTGCAAGAGAGGAAGAGAAAGAGAGAGAGAAAGGAAAGGGGGAGGGGTGGAGAAGCAGATGGGTGGATCTCCTGTGTGCTTTAACTGGGAATCAAACCCAGGACATCCATATGTCAGGCCAATGCTCTACCACTGAGCCAACCAGCCAGAGAGAACATTTTTTGTCTTTTGATTTTTATACAGTGTTGTCTGTTGTCCAAGAAGGAAGCCAACAGATAGATATCCACTCATTTTCCTATCACCAAATTCACCAAAGTATCTGTACATGTCCACACGCTCCATACTTCTATAGCATTCTAATGAATAAGGTTACCCAGCTTCTACCTAAGGCCAGATATCTCATCAGTATCTCTCCTCAAGAATTTTACTTTTGTGACCATCTCTCTTCTCTCTGCTCCATCAATTTCTCCCTCTTTAGAACATCATTCCATCAGCATATAGACATGCTCTTACATCTTGTATCTTAAAAGAATAAAAAAGAAACATCTTTGGTGGTCCTCTATTTACTGCTGTATTTCTTTTTATCCTGCTCTAGTAAAATATAAAAGGTACATATAGTCATTGTTTCCAGTTTCTCAACCTTCATTTACTTCCCAACCCAGTTCAATTATGTTGTCATCATCTTTCTCCACAGAATTCCATATGTTCACACCTGTGTTCTTGTAGAACTTGGTTTCTTAGAAGCATTCAACACTGTTGTTCACTGTATTCTTTATGAACACTTTCCTCTCTTGGCTTTTGCTTCAGCATCTTTAACTTATTCCTGCCCTGCTTATAGCACCCACTATTTCATCTCAGTTTCGTTGTTTGATCCTTGCCTGACAATCTCAAGGACCCTACAACTGAGTATCTCCACGATCCTAGGTTTCTAAGGGACATTCCTCTCAGATTCTAGGTTCCTAAAATAACTAAGCAAAATACCAATACTTTTGCACTTAATCCTTGATTAGATGTAAACAAAATAAGCTTTAAGTCTCACACTCTGATGCTGTCCAATATACCATATGTCTTTCTAGTTTTATTTATCCTGTTGCTTGAATAGGGTTTATTTTCTCACTTGATTTGTTTCCTATTTGAAAACATCTGTCAGAATTGCTTTTAGAAGGTATGTGTGTTTGTGTTTTACATATTATTTATTGAGTACAATTTGCATGTATTCTCTTATATAGTCTTTACAAGTGCCTTCTGAGTGAGTGGTTATTGTTTATAGATAGAAATTTGAGGCTTAGAGAGTTTCAGTGACTTATCAAAATTCACACAGTCAATGGCAAAAGCAGAATCCTGCCCGATGTCTGACTCTATTGCAGGTACACTTACTAAACGGACAAATGTTATATTTAGCCTTTCTAGAACAAACTGAAATTTTGGGTCAGGATATGGCCATTTTAGGGGGAGAGAGATCTGTACTGTCCTTTTGCTGCAAGCAACGCAGAATGCAATTCAACTAAGATAAATAATGGGATTTATTATCTTAACTAAAGAAACTCCAGAGTTAAGTCACTATAAGATCAATAGCCCAAGACAGTCATCAAGGATTCAAGCTCCTTCCAGCTCTCTGCTTTGCTGTCCTCTGTATTGGCTTCATCTAAAGCTGTTTCTCCTCATATCTGCAAGATGGCTGAAGTAGTTATAGAAGCACTAAAGTGCAACACCATCTGGCATTACTAAAGACGACATTTCTGACTTAGGAAATTTATCAGGAAGGAAAACTTTCAGAAGCCCTCCAATAGACATCCTCTCAAATCTCATTAACAGAATTGGCTACTTACCTGTAAATTACCCACCTTGGCAGCAAAAGAACCATCAATAACTTAAATTTACCAAAATCTGTCTACCTGATTCATGGGGAAAGAGACAGTATTAGAAACCAGAAAAAAATCAAGGCATAGACATCATGAAAAAAAAGATTGATATTGCATAGACAACCAAGAAAGTTTACTTTATCTCTCAAGGAATGAATTAAGCACAATATCTGTGACTGCACATTTGTGTTTGTGTGTGTTCCATTTTGAAGTCATTTTCTCTTTTAACAAAACCTCATTTTATTAAGAACTTTTCAATTGTTCTTCATACATCCTTTTTTCCCAAAAAAGTCTAATTAGCTACTTTGTTGGCAAGAGCTTTAAATAAAACATGCTTTCTGTGGTACCAGGAGTGCTATTATTTGGTCTTTGACTCTTCTGTGTAGGATTTCCAATTTTTCAAAATGTACTGGCATGCTAAGGGATTGAATACATTCCCAAATCATCCTGAGGCTCATGCAGTTTTAAAGTTTTCTCCTTGGAAACAAGCTGCCTGAGCTGTATAATCTCTGATCATAACTAACAATTTGAAGCTCTTTCCATGACTATCCCCTTGTTAATATTATCTGTGACTCAGATGCCCTGCGCTGATCTCACCTCATTCCTATGTAGAGAATATTCATATTTGCAAGTACCTTCCCCATCCTCTTTTCTTTGGCTCTAAAGTAAATCATATTTGCAAGTGGCATCATAAAACTTCACTATAAAGTACCTCTCCATTCTATATATCCAGTTTTACAGCAGATCGATTCACTACATAATCTCTCTCTCACTCAATAACATGGAAACTGACTTCTTCTATCCTCACTCTGTATTTTACTTTAGGAAAGGCACATTCACATGGAAAGCACTTTTACATGATGGATTCCAATCCCTTTTCAGCTACTCTGATTGCCAGAGGTGCCCATGGGATAGAACTAATGGCATCATAACCTAACTCCTCTAGTGGTGTTTTGGACAAGAGTTTGAGGAAAAGAGCCACATTGTGTGTCACAGTCATCCAACCTCTTTCAAATCCTCTTAGTATCTCCTCCCTGTAGTTCTTAATCCTCCAATATTTAATAAAGTGCAAAATTACAAGCCCTCATATTTACAGAGTTGCCAATTAACTAATTAGCCCATTAACTCATTGGGCCAGATTTGCCCCTGTAAGTTAAGGGGTTTGGGAAGTGTATTGATCCTGTAAGGTCACTGGAGCCACATATGCAGCAAATGGACTCACATTCATAGCTTTCTATTTGGGAGGGACGGGGGTATCATTAGGAACCAGAAGCCATTAATCCTCAATGTACCAAGAGGAGCACGTGAGAATGACTTAGTGCAAACTCTTGGCAAATGTCTTTTGTTTTGCTTTTCTCTTTTAGGACCAAAAAGAGACTCTGAATTAAAGCCAAAATTGGAACTCAATATATTCTGGCAAATAGCCTATAATCAAATTTGAAATCTTGCCAGAATTTGTTTACTTGTTTATAGTTTTACATTCAATACCAAGAGTGGGTCAGCAAGAAGTTTTGTACTGGGGCAAGGGTAATTCTATCCACTGCAGTCTTTTTGACACCAAGAAAGGAATATTGTGAATCTGTTTTTATTCTGTAATCTGTTAAAAATAGGTACATCACATGAAACATCCCTCTAGATGGTGAGTGTGTGTGCTTGAGTGGGGGAGAACTCACATAAAAGGATGTTATCTAACATGATTGCAGTCCTGCAGAACCACACACACTGTGGCAGTGGAGTGGGTCCTCCCCTTAGTAAGCAGTAGCTTATCTGAAGGAAACTTATTGAGGGCCCATCTCTACCTCTGACTTTAGCAGGAAGCTAAGTGTCACTATTGGGATATTCTAGGTACCTGGGCAGGGTTCAAGGTGTAGCACTTAAAATGTGGGCATGTACACCTGAAGGCTCAGCAGTTGCTTGTATAAGCATTTCACATGGGGCTTTCAGTTTTCTTGTGCAGAGGCATATATTTGGAGTCAAGTTAGCACATCCAAATGAAGAAAATGTGGATGTAAAGCCAGAGGTGGGGATGGTAGTGGTGGAGAAGGAAAGATATGCAGAGAACAGCCAATCTCTGTAGAGAAATATAAGACAGGTGGCTATTGAGGTCACGTGGTATAAAGAAAGAGATGGGCCTGACCTGTGGTGGCGCAGTGGATAAATCGTTGAACTAAAATCACTGAGGTCACCAGTTCAAAACCCTGGGCCTGCCTGCTCAAGGCACATATGGGAGTTGTGCTTCCTGCTCCTCCCCTCATTCTCTCTCTCTCTCTCTTCCCCCCCTCCTCTCTAAAAATGAATAAATAAAAAAATGTTTAAAAAATATCTTATTTAAAAAAAAGAAGGAAGTGAGAGGTCTCTTGAGTGTTTAAAGATACAGCCTGGGGCTTACAAATGTATTTATAACCTCGTGTTTATTACACACACAAAGCCATCCATCCTCAAGGCCTCTGCGTCAGGCTGCTCCCTCTTCGTAACCCCACAGATTAATCATAGCTCCTTTGTGGAATAAAGAGAAATTGTCTTTTACTTTCTTTAAAAATAATATGAAAATCCATGCTTATATCAGCTCACTCTGCGACATTTAGGTTACCTAGGTAGCACATACCACTCCAGGAATGCTTTCTTCCCTTCCAGCCACTGTGATTTGTTCTACTCAGGTCCTTCCTCTCCCCAATGCAGTCTTTGTGCTAAATAAGAATAAAAGCTTTCATTTCAACAATAAGTAGCATGGAATGTGGTAAAAACCATATTAGACTCTTCAATGGAGAGTGTGGAAATTCGGAGAAAGAGGCTTCAGTGGCCTTCTAGAGGAAAAAAGCATTAGAGCTAAGACTTAGACCATAGAGATTTTCCCTGCTTTGCTTCTTTGAGTGTAAGTCATTTCACCTCTCTGTGATTCATCTTTGCCCTTTGAAAACTAATGTATGTATGGGCAAATGTATTAATAACTCACTTTGTTCCACAAAGGTTGCAAGCCAGTGTGTTCTCAAAGTAGAAACAAAAATGTACTTAGAAATATGTAAATGAGAATATTGGTTTAAGGGAAATACAAAAATGTGAAAAATTAAGATGCAGTTAAGGTTATTTTGTCCATAAAGTAATTTTAGTTAATAGAGGAAGTCAGGGACATGCCTTGCCGTTTTCCAATCTTAAATCAAAGAAGGTAATATGATATGAGTGTGATGACAATGACAGTGATGATGAGGACAAATGGTCAATACTTATTCATTGTTCACTATACACCAAGCATCACACTAAGTAAGCAGTTTGTTGGTATTATTTCATTTTATCTTCTCAATTGCTATGATGTAGATGCCATTACTGTTCTCATTTTACAGCTAAGGAAACTGATATTTGATATGATAAAAATAAACATTTCCAAAAAAAAAAAAAAAAAATCAACATTTCCCAGAAGAAGCAGAATATGAAATTTGATATTAGTCCATGAGTCACCAGTAAGAAGTCATGATGCAATGTAGGGACCAATATCCTCAAAAACATTCTGATGATGAATCTAATTGAGTTAGAAACAATCAGAAAATACTATAAAGTTGTTACAATCCAAGTGGAAGTCATTAAAACTCCTCTATAGGAAGCTATACAGTGTTGTTCCAAGCATGCAAGATTCTAATTCTTTGGCTTAACCCAATGACATATTTGAGTTTATCTAGAGGTATGCGTAGTTTTAGCCTTAAAGCAATGATCCACAGATTCTATTTCAGAGATTTTATTAAGTATTTAAGCTCCCTGACAAATTCCTGGAGTTGCAGATGTCTATATCACTTGTTAAATCCTGCTTGATTCCACTTTACAAACACAGTGGAGACTAATAAGGACACATAAGCAAACAGGTCACTGTAAATTCTTCCATAGAAAGTGTATACATAGAACCAAACTTTCCTTCATAAAACAATTTTAAAATCTTTCCAAGCCCCAGAATAATGAATAATCAAAATCCAATTAACTGATATAGCCATGAGGTCATAGAAATTTCATTGAGATGTTCCAGCTAGCCAGTATTAGAGGCATAATAGAAACAAATTAGAGCCAACCCCTCTCATCACTGAGCATATAATCTACTAATAGATATTGATAATTAAGTAAGCAGTTAAAATAAAGCATAGTAGAACACTCAGAGACACACACAGGGAAAATGCTGTGTGAACTAAAGGCAGATATTGAAGTGATATGTCCACAAATCAGGAAATATCAAAGATTGCCAGTAAACTACCAGAAGTTGGGAGGGAAACCTGGAACAGATCATTTTCTAGCACCTTCAACGGGAACATGGCTCTGCTGAAACCTTGCTCTTCGACTTCTGACGTCCAGAATTGTTATACAATCCATTTCCATTCTTCAAGACTGTCTGTGGTATCTTATTATGGCAACCAAGGGAAACATACACACACTCTCCCTTACCTGCAACCTCAATCCAGAAACCTGGGAGTCATTCTATTCCACCTCTCTCTTCTCTCCACTTCCACGTGCAGTCACCACACTCTGCATTTCTAGCTCTCTCTTTTCATACCTTTGCATATAGCCTTCTCCTCTTTCCAAGTGCATTTGGTGAAGGCCAACCTAGCTCAGTCCTAGTTCAGCTTACATATGTGGATCAGTCAAAATCTAATCAGGAAGACAAAACCACTATGCATATTAAGGAATTTACTGTATGCATAAGGACTTTCTCAATTGTGGAAAGAGCTTGGAAAGTAAAGATCTGAAAAGGAGAATTTTAAAATCAGAGAAAAATCACTGATCAGATCTGGTACATATGAATGAATTGAAACTTGAATGATCTCTAAGGTAGGCACAAGCAGCTGGCACAGTGGGGCCATAAGGTGGTTGGTATAGAAGCCTATGCAAGATTCTTGACTCCTCATGATTTATAGGCTCTGTGAGTTTCCATTACAAGATCTAACATGGGTCTAGAGGCACAGCAGGTCAGCAAGACCAGCAGTCAGGACTGAGCTATGGATGCAGAGAGAGTAAGAGGGAGCTCAGAGGAGACTCCACCTACACCTCCGCATGTATCCTAGCTTCTAACTAATGAAGACCTTTACAGTGCAATGGCTACTGCCACACTTCTACCACCTAATCTCACGTAACTTCACTTTGGGAAGGGGAGTTCTAACCTGGGGTCATACAGAGAAAGGGATTCTGAACAACACTCCCAAATAGACAATAAAATGCTATCAATAAAGCTGCAACAAATGACCATATATTTGGCAGCTTAAAACTACAGAAATGTATTCTCTCGCACATTTGGAAGCCAGAACTCTGAAATCAGGATCACTGGACTTTAATCAGGGTGTTAGCAGGGCTGTGCTCCTTCCAGAGGCTCTAGGAAAGTCTGTTCTATGCTTCCTTCAGCTTCTGGTGGCTGCCATTATTCCTTGACTTGTGGCCACATCACATTGCACAGTAATTTTCTGTTTACTTTTTTGTATCATCTATAAAAGTCTGAACTCTTCAAACATGTGGACCTGTCTTTCTCTGCCCTGATGACTCACTTTGGTCCATAGCAGATGTGAAATTAGTGTTGGGGCGTTTTTCCCTGATCATGGGCTGTAGCAGTTGATAGTATACTCCCAGATAGACTGGTTATAAAATACTTTTTTTCATTGTTTCCATCTAACTATTTTTTTATTTAATCAGAGTTTCCCACATAGGATAATCTAAAATATTGATGTTCTCAGCTTTCTGTGGAGCCTGATAGGATTTGGATTTAATTGGAGTTGGATTTACATGAGCAGCCTCATTCATTTACCACAGAAGGCTGTATGTACAACAATGATTATTTTTTTACATGTGCAATTAGATGAAAGAAATTGTGAAGTAGCGTTCTAAGTAAAGAAAACTTGTTTCCATCTTTTATAAATAAATGTTCTATCTTTCTTGAATTCTAATATAGATTGAAGTGTATTATGTGGTAAAATAAACACACAAATGTAAGCTCTGCCTCCACTGACACTCTGTGTTGTTGTTCCGGTCAAAAACCTACCTAAGACTTGTTTTGTTTCTTCTTTTCCAAGTGAGTGGAGTGAAGATAGAGAGACAGACTCCTGCATGCATCCTGACTGGGATCTACTTGGCAACCCCCATCTGGGGCTGATGTTCTGCCTATCTGGGGCCATGCTTGCAACTGATCTATTTTTAATGCTTGAAGTAAAAGCTCCACAGAGCCATCCTCAGCACCCAGGGCCCATGTGCTTGAACTAATCCTAGCCATGGCTGCAGGAGGGGAAGAGAGAGAACTAGAGAGAGAAAGGGAGGAATGGGATGGAGAAGCAGATGGTCATTTCTCCTATGTGCCCTGACCAGGAATCAAACCTGGGACCTCCACATGCTGGGCAAATGCTCTACCAATAAGTCAACAGGCCAGAGCCTTGGTTTTCTTACTATGAAATGAAAATGGCAATTATTCTTACCCTAATGGATCATTTATGTGAAAGCACTTTCTGCATTTTCATGTCTAATACAAGTGTTAATTGTAGTTCAAGGTCAGAAGTGCCAGTCCAGCTCATGGGGTCTGATTAGTCTTCCATAACTGTATTGGAAATTTGCCACTTTGTTCATTTACTACTTTTCTTATTTTGGGGTTACCAAGATGGGATAAAGGCAGAACCTCATCTTACACAATTGGGCATGTATGATACAGCCTGCATGAGAAGGCTCTATGAGGCTAGTACTAGCCTGTCAGTTTTTAAGGAAGTGGCTCATAGTTCCTAGAAGAGTTAAAGATGGTCAGAGGTACAGCAGGGTGTAGATTCCCACAGCCATGGAGACAGAAGCCAGTGGCAAAGGCACCAGGACTGGCTTCCTCAGCACACTTCCTGCCCTGGGATTACAGCTGGGCCTTGCCTCCCTTAGATCTTGCTGGAGGTGGGATTCAGCCAGTTCGCACCAGTTCAGCGGAACCAATACCTATTTGTTGAGTTTGGCAAACCAGTTGTTAAAATGGCACTCGTAATCAGGCTTCTCCTAAAGGTGGGTGCCTGCGCAGTCGCCCAATATGGAAATCACAAATTTACATTCCTTACTCTTTTTAATGTTCATCTGCACAACAGCATATTCTAAGCACCCATAGTGATGTTCATTCCGTCCTCAGGTGAAAAAAATTTTGACAGAACTATACTTGTAATATTTATTTATTCATCTCATAAAACTTATTATACCATTGATGAAATTCTACATTTTAATTCCCTTGTGTTTGTTACTTCAGCAAGCAAACATGTAACGTAAAGAGAAAAAAGTGCCAAATGACCAGGGGGTGACAAGCTGTCATTGGAAGTATCTATTTAAGATACTTAAACAACAGTTTTATTCTTTTTTGTTAGGTATTATTTAATATTTTTAATTAATATTTTAAAACTCTTTCTTATAACATAATCTAGTTTTGTATACTCTTTTATTGTTCTTATTTAAATATTAAATGCATAAAATAATAAACTACCGTTCAGTATATTGGTTTTTTATACTTAAAACAGTCATTAGGGCAGAAAACCGATTGTTAAATTATTTAAATCCTATCACTGGATCTTGCTTTTCCTTTCTGAATCTATTCTTTATCCAGTTTATCATTTCTACAAACTCGCCTTTACCTCCTTCCCTGCAAAATTCTTTTCTGCCTAAGTTAGCTGGAGTTGGCTTCTCTCAATTGCCATCAAGTAGGATAATAAGAGTTATCCTACTTCAAACTTTTAAAAATATCAATTCTACCTTAAATCAAAACAATATATTTTAATAGTTTTAATAAAAGAAGTTATATTTTGTATATGAATATTATATTACATTGTTTTCCAGATGTCCCTCAGCTTCTATCAATTTCTTCATCTCCAAAATATGGAGACTTTCTCTTAGCTTCATCTTGGATGTAGAATGAATTATTCAACAGATATTTATTGGATGCTTATTATTTGTCAGGTACTGTCCTATGTGTTTGGAATATATATAAAACATTAAAAATATATCCAATGAGTGTTTGATAAAATATAAATGTTGAATAAATATAACAAATAAGGAAACAGTGTATGAAATGATTGTCGTAAGAATTAAACTGAAAAAAAAAATTAAACCGGATAACCAAGGAATTCAAAGCTCTAATGTAGAGTAGTACAAAATGAGAATATAGTGTGACAGAAACCATATTTTACATGTAAGTTAGAAAGGTAATCAATGCTTAATATGCTGTAAAACACCTACTATGTGCTCTTAATTGTGGCAGATCAAGTGAATGATTTTGAACCACACAGTTTCTGGTCACAGGGGCAATAAACCATATATACATAAAATAATAACTTAAAATATGTTGAGATATGACAGTGCCATATAAATAGAACAACAACATAAAGGTTCTTAGAGTGAATGGAAAAGATACCACTGTCATCAAGCTAGGCTTTCTGCAAAAAGCAACAGAGGAGATATTTGAACTCAGCCTTTAATAATGATAGGATTTAAAACAGTACTTTGCAATAAAATAAAATAAATAAAAAATAAAACAATATTTTGCTAGTCATGGACACAGTTACTTATATTTTTCCCTATTTGAGCCACCGGTGGGATAGAACATCCTGACTCCACTGTGTTTGGGTGGAACTATGTGACAAGTTCTAATGAATGAGGAGAGAGCCAGTGACATGTGTCATGTCCAGGTCAAAACATTTAATTGCCAATTCGAGTCTTGTCCAGCTCTCTTTTTCTACTGGTATGACAAACAGCAATGTTCAAAATGGCTAATTCATCCCCTGACTCTGTAGTATATAAGATGAGGCCAGCCCCTTGTTAACTCACCATAGACACATGACTAACTCCAAAAGTGAGCCTTTGTTATTTGAGGCTACTGAGAATTCAGGGTTGTTTTATTACTGCAGATGACCAGTCTATTCTGACTGAATCAGCAGTTGTAAGAGAAAAGGTAAAGGAGGAAGCATAGATATGGGAATGTAGACTCTTAAGTAAATAAACTCTTTGAAAAAACTTAATTTTGAAAAGAAGTCAGGCCCTGGCCAGTTGGATCAGTAGCAGAGCATTGGCCCAGTGGGTGGATGTCCCAGGTTCAAATCCTGGTCCAGTTACCATCTACTTCTTTACCTTTACCTTTCCCCCTTCTCTCTCTGTCTCTCTCTTCCTCTCCTGCAGCCATGGCTTGATTGGTTCAAGCACATCAGACTGGGCACTGAGGATGGCTCTGTGGAGCCTCAACCTCAGGCTCTAAAAATTGCTTGGTGCCAGCATGGCCACAAATGGGTAGAATATTGGCCCTAGACAGGGGTCGCTGGGTGGATCCCAGTGGGGAACATGCAGGAGACTGTCTATTTCCCCTCCTCTCACTTAAAAAATAAAAATAAAAAAGATGAGCAGGCGTATACTGCAAAGAATTTTACATGTCAGAGTAAGAAGGAGGGACTTATTTCAGGAACTTATTACAAGTTTTGAGTAGACACAAGATGTGAGAAGTTAATCTGATGATTCATCTGAAAGCAATGGTCCATGGGAATGAGGGATGGGAGATAAGTTAGACTACAGCAAGATGCACACAGGTTGTGAAAAGATAAAAAATTTACTTTAACTGGCGGCATTACTCTCCTTTTAAAAAAGAGCAACAACAACAACAACAAAAAAAAAATCCCCAAACAAATTACATGCTAATCTGGGAGGATTTATAGATTCACCCTCTAACCATTTGAGCTATTGGCTTAATATCCTAGACTCAAATAAAAGCACTTGGACCTCTGATTTCACATTCATCATGTTTGAGTAATGGCTCTTGTTAGCCCTGTAATAATGTCCTCTTTTTTTTAAAAGTGAAGCATAGTAATAAAATTTTTATTGTAATCCAATGCTAACATGATTCTTCCTAAGAATTATGTTTGGTGGATTTAAACAATCTCAGAAAATATTCAGGCTAAGAATTTGGAAAGTTATATTTGAGGAAAAGAACACCCTTATGAATTAATCTTTTAGTGAGATTTCTTAAGAATATGCTCCTTCTTAAAGTTTTGTCTTTTATTTTTAAATTTAAAACTAGTAGTTTTTAACTTTTAATTACTTTAAGAATCACCTGGTGTTCGGCAGATAAAATATAATATGCTCACTTTGTTAAAGATGGCGCTGCCCACATGGAAGCCCGTCATCCAAGTGATATTATTTGCCCTTATGCTTGAGATGGCTGTGGGGGAAAAGCTGTAATGTAGGCAGGCCAGGCCATTATAGCCTAAGGCTTAGTTTAAGAGTAAGCTCTTCCCCACACCCTTGACTGATTGGATAATGTAGGGTGGTGCGCTCTCCTGAGGAATCCCATTATGCCTCAGATGGGTGGCTTTGTATCAGAGACTTTCTTTATGTATAATTGGATTAGAAGTTTGGATTATCTATGCTATAAAGTAGGCGGACCGGTAGCTAGATCACTCTCTCTCTCTTGGTTCCTGAGTTCCTGAGGTTAGTATTAGAGAGGAGAGCAGATTAAGGCCATGTGGAGAAGTAGCCAAGATGGCAGAGTGCTGAGGAAGAAGCCAGTTTGTTAAGAGTTTGTGCAGGAGGAAATGGGAAACAGAGGTGAGTTAGTCTAGTGAGCTAGAAACCTTTGATTCTAGGAAACTCGGATAAGTCAGTAGCTTTGTGAGCACTGAATGTGTGTGTTTTGGAGCCCAGTGTGTGTTTTTGCTTGCCTGCCGGGTGCAAGCTAGAATTAAAGCTGATGGGTCACCAGTTTGTGGCTCCCGTGTTTCATTACCGATTGTTCGAATCTAATGCGAACCTGCATAGGTCGGGCTGCTGTGATGGTGGCCTTGGCTACTGGCTTTACACCGGCAACATATTTTAAAGTGTAGAATCCTCAGGTCCATGTCATAGGGATTCTTATTAAGCATGTGTAGGGACTGGAAAAGAAATAAATGTCTATATCTTTCCCCAAAATTCATAGGTTAATATTCTATCCTTCACAGTAATGGTATAAGGCGTGGGCCTTAAGGAAGTGACTAGGTCATCAGGGTGGAGTCCTGATTAATAGGATTAGTACCCTTATAAAGAGAGCCCAAGAGCTCTCTCACTCCTTCTGCCCTGTGAGGACACAGACAGCAAGGAGACAGTTGTCTATGAACCCGAAAGTGCTTCTCACCAGACATCAAATCTGCCTTTACCTTGATCCTGTACATTGCAGATCCCAGAACTGTAAGAAATAAATACTTTTTTTTAAGCCATCAAGTCTATGGTATTTTTGTCACAGCAGCCCAAATGGACTAAGACAAACGAACTAGAAACACATGTTAAGAAGTAGCTCAGGTCATGTGTGAAGGGAGTCTGAAGCTCACACTTAGAAGGACCTTGTATCAACTCAGACCCCAGACTCAACCATGAGCTCTGTGAAAGCAAGACTATGTTTTAATTATCTTGGTATCCTTAGTACTTATTATAATTCCAAACACTTATGAGGCAGGGAAGTATAAGACTTACAGACACTGGCTTCATAGTTGGACAGACCTGGATTTACATGCTAGCTGTAAGACTTATTAGCTTTGAGACAGAGGATGTAACCTCTCTAGACCCCACTTGGTCCTCTGAAAGTTGAAGATAATGACATCTTCCTCCATGAGGATTATGAGGTTCATATGAAGTTATGTTTCCATAGAGCATGACACAGTTCCTAGGGCCAGGGATTTAGAATGAAGTCTTGGTTCTACTGTATTAAGATGGTATTATAGCTAGCACACAAGAAAGCTATGACTAGAGTTCCTTACCAAGGAAGAAATGCCAAATACAAATTAAAGTTCCTCTTAATTATGGGCTGTGAATGCATCCAATAGCCTGCAATACTGAAAGCAGGTGAAGCTGACTTGGAAAAAGTGTCAACCGAGGTGAGATGTCCTAGTTCCCCAACATGAAAGAATGAAGTCCAGGATGATCTCACATGTGACTTACTTTGAGAGTTTGGTAGTCCTTCATATCAGGAAAATGTGGCTCCATCATGTTCCAGACTCCAACCAACATTATTAGAAATCCTTTCTACTTCCTTCAGTGAGGGAAGGGGGACAAAGAGGTGGAAGAGAGAAATACTAGAAAAGCAGACCTATTTCCTCCCCTGCTGGGTCCCTCAGAAGTGCTCAAGAAAAAGTATTTGTTTGAGTTGTTATTTATTATAAAACTTGTGAATGAAGAGACTAGCTGGCCTTTATTTAATGCTTTCTTTGTGGTAAACTCTGTGCTAAGACTTTTCCTTGTGTCTCACTGAATCCTTACAAAGAAACTCTTTGAAGTTGCTACTATTTTTATCACCATTTAGACACAAGGAAAGTAAAGCTTAGAAAGGTTAAATAATGTGTTCAAGTAAGTGGTGTCAAAGCTTGGATTCTGTCTAATGAGCAAATCTTAAGACAATGTTAAAACTCGATTTGTTGTTAAAGTGAAACAGATAGAAAATATGAGTTGCACTGAGTTTGGGGAATTAGCTTCCAACTTAGAGCCTGGGTGTGTGTGTTGAGGTGAGGGTACCTGCTTAGCCTTTACCTGTCCATGAAACCCAAAATAAAACAACAACAAAAATGTAGTTGAAGAGTTTAGGCAACTTTTTAATTACCTGTGCTAGTCAAAATAAGCAATCCAGCTTATCTGCAGCTTAATCATTGGCCTCTGTGGTGCAAACAGTACACTAAGTACTAATAATAGGGGCCATCCAAAAACAAATTATCTAGAGACATCTCAATTCCATTGGGTCTGTTTAGGACAAGTGATAAGGAAACAATATTCTATATAAAGGAGCAGTAGGGTCCCTAGACTGTGCGAATCTTTTTCTTGTTAATGAAGTAAAATGAATGTTGTTACTGGTATAAAACCAACAGCAGAAATGAAAAGCCATTCTTGTTAGTTACCTTGGAGCAGCAAAGGAAATATCCATTCAGCATATTAGCTGGGAAGCAATAAGGTACTATCAGTAGCCAGTCTGGCCTGGCAAAGAAGACCAGGAAGAAATGGTCCTATTTTTAAAGGGTTCTATTTGGGCCCAGTTCCTAAATCATCTTTGAATCAGAATAGCAATTCTTTGTTACTTACTTGGCTGGAGTGTTATAGAATCTTTGAAAAATGTTCAATAAATGTCTTAAGCTCTATATAAGTATGAAAAGCACAGTTATTTGTGAAAAGAATATCAAAGAAAAGCTTAATATTATTCAACCTTTTCTATAATGGAAAGCAAACACATTTATTTCAATATACATAAAGATGGTATTACTTCACAGAATAGGCCAGGGTATCCAGTGGCTGCAACATAGTTGGTAGGTAAGTATGTGTTGAATGAATTAATGAGTAAGAAACATGAATATAAGACCTCATTAAAAACAAATTAGAAAGCTGAACATAAATAGCCATTAGTTCCTATCAGTATAATTTAGTCTTTTGCTACCAAAAGAAAACCTTGGCTTGACATTGAAGAAGGAAACATGAAAGAAGCAGTAATATCTGGGTCTCAAGACCAAGTTACAGCCAAACTAGCAAACTCAGTTTCTATCAGATCAGAAAGAATATGCTCAAAGCAGATTTAGGTAATGAGAGAGTCTTGCTCTGAAAGTACATGTCATTGGATGGTGAAACTGAGGTCTCATGGGTGGGCTAAAATGATACAGTTAGAGTCAGGACCTGGAGGATAGGAACATATATCATCCCAGATATTCTAGGAATTGTGGGGAATTTATGTTATTGATGGTTTGGGGTTGCAAAGAGGGCATACATCATAAAAACTCACAGATATTAATTTAAAAGTTAGTATTAGTCATCTCTGTTCTTTAAATCTTTCAGTCCTTTTGCCACCAGAAACTTCTTGTTGGCCAATATTTGCCCACATGCCTCCACCATGATGCTTGACCCATCACTCCTTTTCTCTTTCTTTCTTTTCTTTTTTCTTTTTTTTTTTTTACAGGGACAGAGAGAGAGTCAGATAGAGGGATAGATAGGGACAGATAGGAACAGAAAGAGACGAGAAGCATCAATTATCAGTTTTTCACTGTGACAGCTTAGTTCATTGATTGCTTTCTCATATGTACCTTGACTGCGGGCCTTCAGCAGACCGAGTAACCCCTTGCTGGAGCCAGCGACCTTGGGTCCAAGCTGGTGAGCTTTTTGCTCAAGCCAGATGGGCCCGCGCTCAAGCTGGCGACATCGGGATCTGAAACCTGGGTCCTGCGCATCTCAGTCTGACGCTCTATCCACTGTACCACCACCTGGTCAGGCCCTTTTCTCTTTCTTGAAAGCTCTCTTTTTATTCTTTTTTCTTTTGTCCCCAATTCAAGTTAGCTTCTTCTAGAAAGTATCTGAGTTTTTGCTTTACCTGGCCTCAGCCTCTCCATGTTAAGCATACAACTTCTTCTATATAAAAACACATACTGATGTAGATGTCACTAAGTACAAACAGGACTCCTGAGAACAATTCTAAGGTTGACTCTTAGAATACCTTTCAACATTTTTTTCCTCCTCACTAGTGCATAAAGACAGTCAAGGTGTGTTGGGCAAATGAGTTTGTAAAATTTGTATTTTTGAGTTTGCTCACTTTTATCGTTAAAAATGGAGCTGGGCAGCACCAGGTATGTGATCTGTGAAATTGCAAATTACCTTCCTGCTTGAGGTCATTGTTATGCTAATGTTTGCTGGAGAAGAGGTTGTCAGGCCAGAAAAGTTTAAAATAAAGAGAAGGAGAAAAAGAAGGAGAGAGGAGCCAAGATGACAGGGAAAGAAAGAAGTCATTTTTTGCAGAGTAAGAAGACATGATGGTAGATGGGGAACAGAGGTGAGGGCTTTTGCAAGCTCCGCTGAGACTGATGGGCCTTTGATTATAGAAAAAACTGGAGAAGATTCTTCTAGTTGTTGAACTGGAGGATGTGTCAGTAGCTTTGTGAGCTCTGAGTGAAAGAGAAGTGCTTTTCCCTGTGTGTTTGCTTGTCAGCCTGTAGGAAACTTGAATAAAGGAATAACCTACCATTTTTTGGCTCCACTGTTTCTTTACCTTCTGCCGAAATCTAATGAGAAACTGCATGTGCATGGCTACAATGGCGGCGGCCCTTGGTTCTACAAGGTGTCTCCACAGAAGGGCCATTTACCTGTTAACAATTGTTAGTCTGACTAACCATTACTTTTTATTCTTCAAACTTTGAGATATTGGTTATTCCAACCATTGGGTGAAGCTCTGCTTGTTTGTTACGAAAGTGACAACCAGTCACAGTATAATCCTAATTCCAATCGCAGTGGGTAGCGGGTTTTCTGACGCCACCAAACGGTTCCCTGCCACCAGTTGGGTGTCTTACAATTCAGCTCAATCCTGCAACTATCTACCTGGAAATAGCATCAGATCCTATAGATTAAGAACTCAGTCCCACGAGACTGCTTTCCCCCACCCCACTTCAAATGTCAATTGCAAATTCACCTTGTCACCTGGGCTTCTGATGTGTAGATTTCCACAACCCCCTCCTTGGATTTGATTTCTTTGCTGGAATGGCTCACAAAATTCAGAGAAACATATTACTTATTAGATTACTGGTTTATTATGAGAGAAGATAACTCAGGATCAGTCAGAGGGAGGAGATGTATAGGACAACAATTCTGGCTGGTGAACATATGGAGATATGGACAGAATAGCACACTCCACTCAGAAAGGATCTGGAAGCCCCATGTCCTTTCTCCATACCTTGTCCTTTCCAAGTTCCCTCATTTGGATTTCTATGGAGATTTCATTTCATAAGTATGATTGATTAAATCATAGGCTATTGGCGATTGAGGAGGGCCCTCTACCCTCCCCAGAGGTCTGGGATTATGGGGACAGAGGGACTGAAAATTTCAATTGTCTAATCCCTGATTGGGTTTACTGGCAACCAGCCTCCATCTTTCAATTACCTAGGGCTTCCCAAAATTCAACTCATTAGCATAACAAAAGACACCTTCAAACTCTTACCACTTAGGACATTCCAAGGGTTTTAAAAGTTGTGCCAGAAACTGGATGACAACCCGATATATATTTCTTTTTATAAATCACAGTTATCATACTTGGTATCTTTCCTCCTTCTGAATGAAAGGAATTATTTTTCTACTTAAAAGTGAACATTCATACACACCTGTTAGGTAATGCTGTTGGACAGTGGTGACATATATCTTTTATACCTGATTTAGGATTTAATGGAAGGTTTCATGTTTTTGCTGACTACTGTGGATTTGAACTTGAAAGAATCTGGTATATGCAGTGTATCCATAAAGTCGTGGTGCATTTTTGTCCTGTGCCCAGTCAAAAGTGCACCATGACTTTACGGACACACTGTAGTTATCACCTTCCTATCATGAGTTTCTTAGAACTCAAGACAATCACAGGATTTGCTTCTTTCTGTGCCTCTTCTCTGATTACAGTGTTTGTGAGTTCAACTCCACCCTCCTTATAATCTTATTTCTGGCCTGGCAGAGGAACTATACGTTAAGCCCTTGCTAGTTGAATATCAAGATGAATTTTGCAATTTACTTCCTGGAAGTAGCATAAGTACAGGTTTACCTAACCATCAGCTATACTAGGATATGACAACATGGAATAAAGAAAAAAAAATAGGAAAGAACATGTTGAAAACATAGGAAAAGTATATGGTGTGAGTCTACCTCCAACTTTCAGGGAAAATGTCCCCTGTAATGGAACTAGGGCTGAATGGAGGAATAGTAAAAGGCATCAACATGCACCTGTCCTTCTAGAGAAGGATCTACCACTTCCACAGGCTCTGTTGTTGATACTTTTACTGTCTATTAAGGAATAATACCACCAAACCACAACCTCTTTACTGGTGTGCTGCTTTCACATCTGCTATGTAGGGGCCCAATAAATGTTTATAAAGCTTTGTTTCTTTCTCTGTCTCCTAGCGGTGTCTTGATTCTTCATTGTGGACAATGAGAAAGTTAATGCACATTTAGTTCTTTCTGTATCCCCATCATTTCACTCCACCCCCCAACAACTATTGATCCTCCCTTCATTCTGTAAGGCTTTTGTGAACATTTGCTTTCTGGCTATCCATGTGACACAGGCTTCTGAACTTGTTCTACAAGATGATTCTAAAAATGCAAAAGTAGAAAGCCAATAAACAACATGCAAAATGTAACCAGGTAAAATCTTCACAAAGGGTGTGATTAGACTCACACACACACAAAAAGGATATGTCCATTGGTTATTCCAACTCACACCAAAGTCAAATGGAGTCTCCTTCCAAAAAACCTCATTAATCCATAAAATATTACCATCTTTTAGTTTGCTTCACATCTGCTTGTGACTTTCATTTTTCAGCTTTGTGTTTTTCCTGGGATTGCTAATTGTCTTTTCTCTTATAAAGAAAAGAATTATATGCCTCTTTTATCATAATTACCTAAAATATTCTATCTGTGAATCTGGTATTTGTTGAAGGTGAACCACATTCTTTCACATTCTTGGAGATATCTGAGTTTTCATCATTATCTTTCCCTTGCAAAGTGTTAATACTAGAACCTTAGATCTCATCCTTTTTTTCATGGGTTCCTTTTGACGTATGATGGGATGTTTTCTCAAATACAATTCTTTTCCACAGAGTGTAGAGGATATAAATTTTCCAAACATATTAATATTTTTTATTTTACCCATACTTTTGATTGGCAATTTGACTAGGTAGAAAATTTCATTTTTATAATTATTTTCCCTTGGAAGTTTTGAATTTTGATCCAATGTTTCTAGTGTTCAGAATTCTGATAAGAAAATAATTGGCATTTTGATTTTTATTTCAAGTGTCCAAGCTATTTTTAGGTATTTTCTTTCCTGAAGTTTTTTAGATCTTCTCTTTATCTTTAGAATTCTAAAATTTCATTCTCACCTCTTGAAACCCACAGACCTATTCAATTTGAACATTCATGTTTTTGACCTTTGGGAATATTTTCTTTTTCTTTTTATTATTTATTTCCCAGTGGTTGCTTCTATTCCTTTACTCTCCATCATGAATATTTTTCAAGGTGGCTATTAGACCTATAAACTACATCTCCTTGTCTCTTAATTAAATTTTTTTCTCTCTCTCATATATATCTTCCTCCTCCCCATTATATCTGGAAAGTTTTCTGGACCCTATCATTTGTCTTATCTATTGATTTTTTTCTGGCCCAACATATAAACAAGTGTCAATTAATTTAAAAAAACTTCTTTTTCTTATTATCCCGTTCTTGTTTAATAGATACAATAACTTCTCAGGACAGTTATAATATTTTAAAGCTGTCCTTGGTTTCTTAAATTACTTATTTCTTTCAGGCAGTTACTTTTTTTATTCAGTCTTTCTCAAATGTTTAGTAATCCTTAGTGGTCCATTCATATTTATAGGTAAGAATGAGGTTTACAAATGTTGGTAGCTAGTGTGAGTTTTCTCTGCCATTATGTTTATCTGTTTCTTCAAAAAGAATATCTCCCTTGTAGTAGTTTCCCAGAGCTGCTGCAGTAAAAGTTCCACAAACTGGATGGCTTGGACAAGAGAAATTTATTCTGTCACAGTCCTGAAGTCTATAAGTCCAAAACAAGGTTGTTGATAGAGTTGGTTCCTTCTTAGGGTTGTTCAGGGGAATCTGTTCCATGCCTCTGTTTCATTCTGGTAGCCTCATATTTCCTTGACTTGTAGAAGGCCATCATCTCCTTGTGTCCTCACACTGTCTTCCCTTTTTACTTTGTCTCTGTGTCAAAATTTCTCTTTAGAAGGACACTAATCATATTGGGATTAGGGAGTGACCTAAACTTAAATTGATTCTCTACAAAGACCTTAATTCCAAAATAATTACATTCATAGGTACTGGGGGATTAGGATATCAACATCTTTTGGAAGAACATAAATTCCATCTATAATACCTTTCAGTGGGAGGTCAATAATGGTTTTTTTATTGGCTAATAAAAACTAGAATTTGGACTAATGTATTCTAAATTGAAAAGAATAGTTCTGTAAAGCCTTACCCTCAATCCCACCCCCTTACTTCAGGTCAGTTAATGATGTGATTTTTTTATCTTCAAATTTTTATTATATATATATTTTATTATTATTAATTCTAATGGGGTGACACCAGTAAATCAGGGTACATATGTACAATGAAAACATCTCCAGGTTATCTTATCATTCAATTGTGTTGCATACCCATCACCAAAAGTCAAATTGTCCTCTGTCACCTTCAATCTGGTTTTCCCTGTGTCCCTCCCCTCCTCCCTATGTCCCTTTGTCCTTCCCCTTCCTCCTCCCACCCATTGACCACCACTCTCTTGTCCATGTCTCATATAAGACAATGATGTGATTTTTTTAGAGGGCAGGTTTTATCATGGCCAAATTCCACTATAACAATATGCTCTACAAGAGGGAAGGGATGGTGGAGAAAGGGTTCCCTTATTTTTCTAAAACACCAACCTAGAGGCTGAGAAGTTCAAGATCAGGGTGCTAAGAGATTTGGTGTCTGGTGAGCACCTCCTTCATTCCTGGTTTACAGTCTTGTATTCTCACATGGCAGAGAGAGTGAGGTCTGGTGACTTTCTTCTTAGGAGAACACTAAGGCATAACCCATTTTATTGCATTTTATCACACCTCAGAGATGTTGCATTTTTACATAGTGAAGGCAAGACCTCCCACCAGCAAAAAGATTATGACTCACTTTATTTCAGTGGTCTGGAACTGAAGCTGAAGTATGTCTGAGGTATGCCTGTAATCCTAACATGAGGGCTTGACCCTTATGACCTCTGCTAAATCTAATTACCTCCCAAAGGGCTTACCTCCTAATACCATCCAACTGAGGCTTAGGATTTCAACATACTCTTTTGGGGAGGCACAGTGGTGGGATTCAAATAATTTAACAACTGGTTCTGCTCTAATGACAATTTTAAGTATAAAAAAACTGATATACTGTGTTGGGCAGATAATATATATTATGCTCACTTTGTTAAAGATGGCGCTGCCCACATGAAAGCCCATCACCCAGGTGATATTATTTGCCCTTATGCTTGGGATGGGTGTGGGGGAGAGGCAGTAATGTAAGCAGGCCAGGTCACTATGGCCTAAGGCTTAGTTTTACCAGTAAGCTCTTCTCCATCCAAACCCTTGACTGATTGGATGATGTAGGGTGGTGCACTCTCCTGAGGAATCCCATTATGCCTCAGATGGGTGGCTTTGTATCAGAGACTTTCTTGTATGTATAATTGGATTAAAGGTTTTGAGTCTATGCTATAAAGTGGGAGAGAGCAGTAGCTTGATCTCTCTCTCTTGGTTCCAGAGTTCCTGAGGTTAGTATTAGAGAGGAGAGCAGATTAAGGCCATGCGGAGGAGAAGTAGCCAAGATGGCAGAGTGCTGACGAAGAAGCCAGTTTGTTAAGAGTTTGTGCAGGAGGAGATGGGAAACAGAGGCGAATAAGTCTGGTGAGCTAGAAACCTTTGATTCTAGGAAACTCGGATAAGTCAGTAGCTTTGTGAGCACTGAATGCGTGGGTTTTGGAGCCCAGTGTGTGTTTTTGCTTGCCCGCCGGGTGCAAGAATTAAAGCTGATGGCTCACCAGTTTGTGGCTCCTGTGTTTCATTACCGACTGTTCGAATCTAATGCGAACCTGCATGGATCGGTCGGCTGTGATCCTGGCCGCGACTACTGGCTTTACATACTGTAAGGTAGTTTATTGTTTCATACATTTAATACTTCAATAAGAACAATAAAAGGAGTACACAAAACTATATTATAAGAAAGAATTTTAAAATATTAATGAAAAAAATATTACATAATACCTAGCAAAAAACAATAAAACTGTTAATTAAGATATTTCTATATTGCTTCTTGATTGGCATCCTCACTTGCAATTTTTCACCTATGGACGGAATGAACATTACCATGGGAGCTTAGAATATGCTGTTGCGCAGATGGATGTTAAGAAAGAGTAAGGAATGTAAGTTTGTGATTCCCACATTGGGTGGCTGCCCAGGCTCCCACCTTAGAGAGAACGCTGACTACAAGTGCCATTTTAACAACCAGTTTACCTAACTCAACAAAAAGTAGGTATTGCTTCTGCCGAATGAATGGGTGCGAACTGGCTGAATCCCACCACTGGGGAGGGGGAGCATGCAGTCTATAACTTCTGCTTTCTCCTTAGAGGTGAGAAATTTCTTCTCTTTATCATCTTGAGTTATTTCAAGCACACGGATCAAAATGTATTTTAAAACTATATGCTTAAACTTGGCTAAATGTGCTTTGTCCAAAAACAAAATGTCCTGTAATTTAAGGATGTGGATGTTTTCACCTGCTTGGTGCTTGATCTCTATTTTCCACAGCATCTATACCATTCCCAGCTGCCCTCCTGGAGGGGCAGGGCTCTGAGGCAGGTCTCAACTGCAGGCCCTCATCTGGGCATGGAGATTGAACTTCAGTCCCAGCTCATGGCTGGAATGGTTTAACAATGGATGTTCCACTAGAAGGTCAACATTTGGAGGGTGCCTGAATGAGAGAAATTACTTTAGGATAGATGTGGGAAAGCACAGAAGTAACTTGTAAAGTGATGCATAGGAAGGATTTAAATGGAAGTCTGGGTTAGAAAAAAAAAAAAAAGATACCTCCTAGCAGATACCTTTTAAAATTCTAAAAATAAATAAGTAAGGCAAATTAAGAGGAACTACTGGTATTTAAACTTGGAATTAGACTTGGGGAAGCACAAACTCTAAAAAGTGTTGTACTACATAGACATTTCATTACTTATTTTTTTAATATAGTTTTTATTCATTTTAATTTATTGTGTTTACATGGATTCTAGTGTCCCACCAAATATAACTCCTTCACCCCCCACCCCATGTCCCTTTTATACCCCCTTCCCCCCCCCTCTCGCCTACGCCCTGCCCCTTCCTTCTGGGATTTGCTGTTCTGCTATCTATATCTCTGTGTTATGTATTTATAATTTCACTAATCCCTTCACCTTCTCTGATCCCATCCCCTCATCCCCCTTCCCTCTGACAGCTGTCCCTCTGCTCCCTGTGACCCTACCTCTGCTTCTATTCCGTTCCTCAGTTCACTTTGTTCATTAGATTCCACAAAGAAGTGAGATGATATGATATTTTCCTTTCTCTTCCTGGCATATTTCACTTAGCATAATAGTCTCCAGGTCCAACCATTCCTGTTGCAAAAGGTAATATCTCTTTCTTTTTCATGGCCGTGTAGTATTCCACTGAGTATCTGTGCCACAGCTTTTTAATCCATTCATCCACTGATGGACACTTGGGCTGTTTCCAGATCTTGGCTATTGTAAACAAACAATGCTGCAATAAACATGGGGGTGCATATCTTCTTTTGATTCAGTGATTTGGCATTTTTAGGATATATTCTTAAAAGTGGAATAGCTGGGTCAAATAGCAGTTCCATTTTTAATGTTTTGAGGAAACCCCATATACTTCTCTTCAGTGGCTGTACAAGTCTGCATTCTCACCAGCTGTGCAGAAGGGTTCCCTTTTCTCCACACCCTCACCAGCACTTACTGTGTATTGTTTTGTTAATGAGCACCATTCTGGCAGGTGTGAGGTGGTATCTCACTGTGGTTTTAATTTGCATTTCTCTAATGATTAATTACGTTAAACATTTTTTCATATGCCTATTGGCCATCTCTATGTCTTCTTTGAAGTAGTGTCTGTTCAGTTGTTTTTCCCATTTTTTAATTGGATTGTTTACCTTCCTGGTGTTGAGTTCCAGAAGTTCTTTATAAATTTTGATTATTAACATCTTATCAGACATATTGGTGAATATGTTCTCCCATTGTGTGGGTTTTCTTTTTATTTTGTTCATAGTGTCTTTTGCTGTGCAAAAGACTTTTAGTTTCATATAGTCTCATTTGTTCATCCTGTCCTTTATTTCACTTGCCCATGAAGATAAATCAGCAAAGATATTGCTACTAGCAATGTCAGAGAGTTTACTGCCTATGTTTTCTTCCAAGATGTTTATGGTTTCACAACTTACATTTAAGTCCTTTATCCACTTAGAGTTTATTTTTGTGAATGGTGTTAGTTGGTGGTCTAGTTTCATTTTTTTGCATGTACCTGTCTAATTTTCTCAACACCATTTGTTAAAGAGACTGTCTTTACTCCATTGTATGCTCTTACCTCCTTTGTCAAATATCAATTGACCATAAAGGCATTGGTTTACTTCTGGGTTCTCTGTTCTGTTCCATTGATCTATATGCCTATTCTTCTGCCAGTACCAGGCTGTTTTGAGTACAATGGCCGTGTAGTATAACTTGATATCAGGAAGTGTGATACCCCCCACTTTATTCTTCATTTTCAAGGTTGCTGAGGCTATTCATGTTCTTTTTTGGTTCCATATAAATTTTTAGAATATATGTTCTATATCTTTGAACTATTTCATTGGTATTTTAATAAGAATTGTATTGAGTTTATAGATTGCTTTGGGTAATATAGACATTTTAATGATGTTTATTCTTTCTACCCATGAACACAGTATATGCTTCCACTTGTTTGTATCTTCCTTGATTTCTTTAATCAATGTTTTATAATTTTCTGAGTACAAGTCTTTTACCTCCTAGGTTAAATTTATTCCTAGGTGCTTTATTTTTTTGTTGTTGTTGCAATAGTGAAGGGAATTGTTTTCTTAATTTTTCTTTCAGACAGTTTATTGTTGGTGTATAAAAATACCACTGATTTCTGGATATTAATTTTATACCCTGCCACTTTGTCGAATTCATTTATCAGGTCTAGAAGTTTTTTGACTGAGACTTTAGGGTTTTCTATGTGCAGTATCATGTCATCAGCAAATAATGATAGTTTTACGTTTTCGTTTCCAATTTGGATGCCTTTTATTTCTTCTTCTTGTCTGATTGCTGTGGTTAGGACTTCTGAAACTATGTTGAATAAGAGTGGTGAAAGGGGGTACCCCTGCCTTGTTCCTGATCTTAAAGGGATTGCCTTTAATTTTTGCCCATTGAGTATGATGTTGGCCATGGGTTTGTCATAAAAGGCCTTTATCATGTTGAGGTATGTTCCCTGTATTCCCACTTTGCAGAGAGTTTTTATCATAAATGGGTGCTGAATTTTATCAAATTCTTTTTCTGTGTCTCTTGATATTATCATATGATTTTTATCCTTTCTTTTGTTTATGTGATGAATCACATTTATTGATTTGCAAATATTGTACCAGCCTTGCCTCCCCAGAATAAATTCCACTTAATCATGATGTATGATTTTTTTCATATATTGCTTGATTTGGTTTGCTAATATTTTGTTGAAAATTTTAGCATCTATGTTCATCAGAGACATTGGCCTATAGTTTTGTTTTTTTGTAGTGTCTTTACCAGGTTTTGGAATGAGTATTATGCTTGCCTCATAAAAGAAGCTTGGAAGTTGTAAAGCCAGTAGTCGGGGTCTGGATCACAGCCACCCGACCCACGCAGGTTCACATTAGATTTGAACAGATCATAATGAAACACAGGAGCCACAAACTGGTGAGCCATCAGCTTTAATTTTAGCTTGCACCCGGTGGGCAAGCAAAAACACACACTGGGCTCCAAAACCCACACATTCAGTGCTCACAAAGCTACTGACTTATCCGAGTTTCCTAGCATCAAAGCTTTCCAGCTCACCAGACTTATTTACCTGTTTCCCATCTCCTCCTGCACAAACTCTTAACAAACTGGCTTCTTCCTCAGCACTCTGCCATCTTGGCTACTTCTCCTCCACCTGGCCTTAATCTGCTCTCCTCTCTAATACCAACCTCAGGAACTCAGGAACCAAGAGAGAGAGAGAGAGAGAGAGAGCAAGCTCCCAGACTGCCCCAGTTTATAGCCTAGAAAATCCAAACCTTTAATCCAATTATACATACAAGGAAGTCTCTGATACAAAGCCACCCATCTGAGGCATAATGGGATTCCTCAGGAGAGTGCACCACCCTACATTATCCAATAAGTCAAGGGTGTGGAGAAGAGCTTACTCTTAAACTAAGCCTTAGGCTATAACGACCCAGCCTGCCCACAGCCTGTTCCAGAACACACATTAATATCAATGAACTTCCATGTGGGCAGTGCCATCTTTAACAAAGTGAGCATAATATATTTTATCTGCCCAACAGAAGTCTTCCCTCCTCTTGAATTTTTAACTTTAGAAGGATAAGTGTTAGTTCTTTGAATATTTGGTAAAATTTGCCTGTGAAGCCATCTGGCCCAGGGCTTTTGTTTGTTGGGAGTTTTTTGATAACTCTTTCAATTTTATTTGTTGTAATTGGTCTGTTTAGGTTTTCTGATTCTTCCAGATTGATTCTTGAAAGATTATATGTTTCTCGGAATTTATCTACTTCATCAAGATTGTCCAATTTTTTGGCATACAGATCTTCATAATATTTTTTTACAATCCTTTGTATTTCTGCATTGTCTGTTGTTACTTTTCCACTTTCATTTCTAACTTTTTTAATTTGAGTCCTGTAAAGCTAGTAGTCCAGGCCACCATCACAGCAGCCTGGCCAATGCAGGTTCACATTAGATTCGGACAGTCAATAATGAAACAACAGAGCCAAGAACTGGTGAGCCATCAGCTTTAATTCTAGCTTGCACCCAGCAGACAAGCAAAAACACATACTGGGCTCCAAAACCCACTCATTCAGTGCTCACAAAGCTACTGACTTATCCGAGTTTCCTAGAATCAAAGGTTTCTAGCTCACCAGCCTTATTCACCTCTGTTTCCCATCTCCTTCTATCTGTACAAACTAGCTTCTCCCTCAGCACTCCACCATCTTGGCTGCTTCTCCTGGCCTCCTTCAAGTGGCCTTTCTCTGCTCTCCTCTCTAATACTAATCTCAGGAACTGAGAGTGAACAAGCTCCTGACCCGCCCCACTTTATAGTGTAGAATCAAAACCTTTAATCCAATTATACAAACAAGAAAGTCTCTGATACAAAGTCACCCATCTGAGGCATAATGGGATTCCTCAGGAGAGTGCACCACCCTACATCATCCGATCAGTCAAGGGTGTGGGGGAAAGCTTACTCTTAAAACTAAGCCTTAGGCTATAATGACCCTGCCTGCTTACATTACAGCCTTTTCCCCACACCCATCCCAAGCATAAAGGCAAATAATATCACCTGGATGACGGGCTTCCATGTGGGCAGCGCCATCTCCAACAAAGTGAGCATAATATATTCTGTCTGCCCAACAAGTCCTCTCTCTCTTTTTTTGTTCTTTTTCTGGTGAGTCTGGTTAAATATTTGTCAATCTTGTTTACCTTTTCAAAAAACCAGTTCTTGGTTTCATTGGTCTTCTGTACTGTGTTTTTAGCCTAGAAACTTCATTTCTTTAATGTCTTTTCTCCTTTCTTTCCTTTGGATTCAAACAAGCCTCCATCAGCAGCCTGACTCACCTGCCTTCTTCTCCTTGCAGGACCACTCCCTTAATCATTGAGCCCTGAGGACAATGAGGTTCTGATCATCATCAAATAACTAGAGATAACAACTAGGCCTCAATTGTGTTTCATCTACAGGCCCAGAAAACAGGGAAACCAGAGAAAGGGAAACAATGGCTGACATCAAAAATAGGCACATCAATCAGCTACCCCATCTCCTAGTGTCAACCAATCAGCAGAGACCATGACCCCGACCTTGACCTTAACTCCCTCAGTCACTATGATTAATGATTTTCTCCCTATATAACCCATCCCCTGAAAGCCATCAGGGAGCCAGATCTTTGAGCATTGGCTCACCTGTGACTCAGCATGGGCCTCTTCCTGAAAATAAACCCTTTCTTTCCTGCAAACTCCTGTTTATCTCTTATTGGGCTTTGTTGCACACAGGCAAATGTACCCCTTTAGTCCGGTAACACTATTAGCTAAAAATTTACAGGGAACATTAAGGCTTAGTTCAATTTGTATTTAGGGCATATGCCAAGCAATATAGAATTTCATGAGGAGGAACTTTGTTTTTCAAGAACACATCTCTTGGGTGCCTGAGTCACAGGCAGAACACTATGCTTCCAGAGGCAGGGAGTTAGTCTATGATTGTTCTTAATTTCAAGAAATGAATAAAAGTGAAGCATGATGTGGGGGAAATTCTGATCATGTGGTACAATTGTGCTGCTTGAGTTGGTATGTCCGTCCTCCCTTACCACTTCTTATGGTTCCATGTTCTAGGACAGCAAGCTCTACAGAGGGAGAAGGACCACACTCCAAGATTCGACACCCTATGACAGAACTGTTACCAATCCTTAGCTGTCTTTGGGAACATTTCCCACAATAGAAAAGGTAGTCATGCAAAAGCCATTTCATATCAAAGCTCAGAGGTGCTTTCTGCGTGTGTACAAAGGTGATTATGATATATTAACTAATCTGACAGAATTTTTTGGATCATTTCTGTTCCCATATTTTCCCCATGGTAGAGGTGATACGTATTCTCTCTTCTGCCAAAGCTCTGGAGAATGCTGCATTTTCAGTCTGGCTTTATTTGCTGAAACCTCCCATTCTGCCCAAGTATTGCAGTGGATTCTGCTCCTGCCTTCTGGCTTGAACAGAAAATTAAAATAGCCTTTTTCCTTCCAAGTGTCTTTTGTGGTGCAGGTTGTAAACACTATAACACCATCAAGCTCTCAGCATGAGTTGAAAACCCCAGAACTAATGGCTCTAGCAACTTCCCACTGCCCCAAGAGAGGGTCAATGCATTTTAACTTTTGTGTTGGCCTCAATGGCGGTTTTGGGGTGCGTGTTGTGACAGAAGAAGGTGGCTAGCCTTTGAAATCCATCGAAGGTCAATGTATTCCATTATATACACAGTGCTTCAAATTTGGTTTTAACCTTTGATGAAATTTGCAGTGTTAGGATTTTTTATGCTAGAGCAGACACAGGAAATCACAGGTGCAACTCATTTTAGTTTTGACTTACAATCACCGTGGGTCCCTTGAATTTTTAAAATAAATTCTCTCTTTAACTTGAGTATAAAGTGTCAGAAGTCTGTAGCTTGTCTCTGTAATGTGCATTAATAGGTAATATTGATTTGTGAAAATTAATTACTAGAAAAACAGCTCTCAGCATTTACCTAGTGTTTGGAAAGATTTGAGAGCCCCCTTGTGGCTATAATGAATCCCAATTGAGAAGTGTTGAAAAGCTTTTAACTGTTTTCCCTCGCTCTCTGGTTCTATTTGCTTGCTAGCTCTGTGATTTTGAATTGTTTTTCACTCTATATTAGCATCAGCAAATTTCATAAATTTTAAAGGAGGACTCAGAGATGGTAGCCAGTGTCAGTTTTAAAAACTACTTGGTATTTTTTAAGACTACTTGGTATTTTTTCTGATTACTAAACTCAGATTCTTATCATCAAGAGAAATAATAAATGTGGAGGGGGACATTTAGGGATATTCACAAAGCAAGGGAATGACAGTTGCATTATTCTGTTTCTTAAGGGAGGTCTCCTCTTCTTTTTAATCTATGTATTGATTGCAAAAAGGCAAAAACCATGTTTAGCAGCCCAATGCAACATTTATTTATTTTTATTTTTTATTTTTTGCAACATTTATTTTGATTATTCTCAGATTTACAAAGAGCAGAGGAAAAGTGGGAAACCAAGTGTCCTCATTTGAGTGTTTTTATAATCTCTAAGAAGTGAATGTTGAAAGTTATTGCCTCTGACGCTTCAATCATGCCTGAAGAAAAATATTTGCAACTTAAGGTCACCATGCTATACACTTGAATTGATGAAGAGAGCAACCAAGACAAAGTTCAGACATAATAAATGGTTTGTTTCGTTTTTTCCAGAGAGATTTAAATTATCATGCACATATTTTGCTACATTTCTGTCACTGCTTTATTAATTAGGCAGAATTACAGCAGGGCTTCGGAGCCTACTGCAGCTGAAAGATCCCACTGAGTGTCCACGTGGTGAGCTGGGTTTCTGGACACAACTCAGGCTGTTACCATGAATAAGTGGATTTTGCAGAGAACCTGATTAGGCCTCCATTATTCCAGGACAATTTGCATCCTCTTAGAACAGTTTGTGGTAGGACATTGGAATATAGTCCCAATGAATCAGTAGCCCTCCTATCATTCCCAGCACAAAGGAAAATGAGTGTGTATGTGAGCTTAAGAAGAAATAGAATGGAAAAAATGAAAGGGAAAACCCCTGATGTTGAGGCTTAGATAGAACATATGAAAGGGAAAGATGGCGTCTGGTGTATTTCCCCTTCAGTGCACAGGTGTAATTAGCACAAACAGCAGTTTCAGAGCTTGGGAGGGAGTGAGAGAGGAGGCGTGGCGCACAGCTAATGCTGGCCAGGATTGTATGCTGAGCAGCAACCACTTTGCTCTTTAGGGACTGTAGGTGATATTAAGTTCTAATGCTTTTTTTTTTTTGGTCTTTTTAAATGGGACTTCTGCAACGTGCAAGATCCTTTAAGAATACACATAAACAGCTACAAAGGTTGTATCAAAAGGATTCAGTGTCTACCAGAATAAGCTCCGATTGGTCCCAAATTAGATAATTTGAGCACCAATAAGGGTAATTAATGACTGCAATGAACTAAAACTTGTTAAATATGTTTAGAGTCATGAGCTCATAAGGATATATAAATGAACAGCATCAACAAAAAGCCCCTTTGGAGGATTCTTGGAAAGCAACCTATTGGTTTGAAAACTCGGTAAACAGAATGAGTCAAGCATTCATCTACCTTTCCTATGTGAACTATACCTTGGAGTATTAAATACATAGTTGATAAAAGGAAGTTTCTTGTGATAGTATCATGGCAGCTAAAATGAAGAAGAATGACTGAATCATAATACCACCATTTGCAACCCTCTAATGTATGATTGTCAGTGGCTATGACATTCACTAAAAGGAGATCACCAGACACTATGTACCTCCAGATTAAAGTTCACAACACTGCCTATAAAGATATGTTTATTATTTTAGAATGATTTTCCCCCAACTTTAAAAGTTACCTGAAGATATCTTCATATCTTGGCATTTCTGGCTAGTTCTTTAGCGTCCCCCTTTATAGCTGAGTTTTAAGGAAAAAATGAGCTAATATACAAATCAGTGGCATTTCCAAACTTAGAATTATATACTAATAGCATGTTTTCTTTCTAACTCTTAACTGCATTAGAACAAAATAAGACAGTGTAGGGTCATCAAAAGATTACTGTATAGTCAACTCCTTGAGATCAAACTGTATCTTATATATTATTCTAGCTCAAGAATCCATAATAGTGTTTAGCACCAAATACATAATCAGCAAATATTTTTGAATAAATAAAATAGTCTAATAGCTGAGGAAGAAAAACTCCCAGCTCTGCTAGTCTTTAGTTATTTGACCTTAGGAAAATCCTATTATGTCTTTGAGCACCGATTTCCTCATCTGTAAAATCCTACCCCTGATACAGTCTTGTACTGAGAATAAAGTGAAATAATAGATGAAAGAAGTGTTTTTAAAACTGTATGTATGTTATACAAGTAGAAAAGCACTATCATATCATTTTGTAATTATTAACAAAGCTTCTTTAATATTTAAAATTGCACTGTCTCTGGATAGTTTCTGAGGCTCTGATATTCATGAAGGAAGGAAAGCTGTTGAAATGGGGAGTGCACACTGATGTTGGGGATCTGCCATGCACAAGCTACTGCTGAGCCCTTTATCGTCATTATTTTCTTAACTGATTCCCAGGGCCCTGTAAAGTAAGTGTTTATAACTTGCTATTTAGATGAGGAAACAAAGGCTTCCAGAGGTTATATCAGACAACCAGGTCACACCAAACATGCAATGGACCTGAATTTGAAATCCAGATCTTTCAGACTTCAAAACCTATTTTCTTTCCACTGCATCTTAAAGTGAAGTTTCCAACATGTTTGAAACTATGCGTTTATGTCAGTCCAAATGAGTAGAGTTTGACCTATATTTTCCTTGATCTCCTCTTCCTGAATAAAGGCATTAGAATAGCTAACTTCAGGATCCAGCGACCTCCTTTGAATACATTTCTAAGTCTTTGTAGCATTGTATTTTAAAAAAGATCTATTTTAAAGTCAAAAAAGAGAATTTTGACACTCATGAGCTTTGGCTCTATCTGAATTCTCTTGCATCACTATTTCTAACCATCTTTTATTGTCTTGAGATTACTACAGCTTTGGCTTCTGGATTCCTTGGGAGTGTTAAAAAAGAATGGAACTGCAGTAACCCCCCTTGCCTCTAATACCCTTTTCTTAAGTGTCAATTTATTATGTAGTTTTGTGGGTGTGCTGAGCTCAGGAAAAATGTTTCCAGAACTTCTTCCACTCTGTAAATATCTAGTGGACCTTCTATACCAATACACTGCTGAGGTTGAGAAGAGCCAGATGCCCTGTGTCCCCTGACCCTACAAAATGATGCCTCACTCTCATCTCCTGCTGTCTACCCACAGGGAAACACAAATCCTTTTCCCTTAGATGCTAATTTTACTTTTGGATGTTTGAGTTCAAGAAATCCTGGACCACTGCAGCATTAAGGCACAAATTATATCTCTAGAGCCTGACACTTACAAGATGATGGAAGAGACTGTCAAAACTGTCATCACTTTGTGAAATTACAGACATCACCTAAAAGCCTACGTAATTCAAAGGCTTTTTTTGATGTTTAAACTGGTCAATGCAATACAGCACTTAGAATTGTACTTGAACATAGAATGCAGGCTATAAATGTTAGCCATTATTATTATTATTATTGCTATAAATTTTTGCTTCACATGGAACTTTCCATACTTTAAGTTAGCTTGTTCCTTAATCATTGCTTGGCATGGCCGGGGGCTGGGAGGGGTGGCCTCCAAGGCACTTCTTTCTTTGAGAACTGACAAGGGGTGTAATCAAGTGGGGATCTCTTAGATATTTTATTAAATATGCCATAATGATTGCCCAATGCTGATAGCAGAATATCAGGAAGATCCTCACACAGAAGAATCCTGTATGGAAAAAAGTGGAAAAATCTGAACAGATTTATTTTTCCCCCAGTTCTTCTGATGTTTTAGGAAAAACTGTATCAAAACTGTTAGATATAAACCTAATTATGGAAACATTTTAAATATCCTGATTAATTAATTAATTTATTTATTTATTTATTTATTTATGTGCTTTCCCAGCTGGCTAGTACAAAACAATTGCAATGGAGACTCCTAGCTGCTTCTACCTTGTGTGATTCTTACATTCTCTGAAAGGAGCATCTGAGAAATTAGCTAAAGAGAGAGCACGACTGAACACAAATGGCCTGATAGCACAATCTGAGTGTACTATCTGGTGTTCTGCTTTGCCCGGCTGGGATTAGAGCTGCGAGGAGGACTGAATTGGGCCTTATCTCTTTCTCAGGCAGCTTCAGGCTCCAGCTGGATGCCCACATGCATAAAACACAGCTTTGCAGAGCAGAGCGCCTCATACCCCAATCCCAGAGAGGCCACGCAAAGCAGGGTGCCTCTGAACCAAATAATCACAGAAGTCTCTGAATAATGCATGAGAGCAGGACCCTCCCTGGCACATTTGAAACTGTTCGGGGAGATACTGTATTCAGCAAGATAGTAGAAACAAGTTCTTGGAACACACATTCCCTGAAATTTATTTCTGCAACAGCCACTTGGGGGGAAGTGAAAGCAAATGTGACAACCACCCGAAAATCATGGCATTTTAGTGAGTTTGAGGCTCATGGGTTTCACATCAATATAAAGCCGCAGCATGACAGGATTTAAAATTTCATCTTATTGATAAATACTAACTCTTCCTCTGGGGAATTAGAGGTGAACTGATCATCACTGAGAAATGACCTGGATCATCCAGAAGCTTCTTATTTCATGCTTTTGTTTATTTGGTTTCACATCATGTGTGGCTTCCCTTAATTAGAGAGAACTGACACTCAGATATTGTAGAAAAGCTGATGTTCAAGCAGCTCTTTCTTGTAATACTGGTGCTGAATATAATCGGGCGAGGGACCTTTGTCTTTCTGATCCAGATGTTGGCTTTATTATAACTGCAGAGCTGATGAGTGGGACTTGATTCCACAAATATTTAGTCTCTAATTTGATGTTCCAGTTGATCATTAAATGCAAAATAAACAAATATTTTTAGAAGAATATTTCCTCATTACCAGGTCACAACCCCCACTCTGGCTTTCCTGGACCAACCATATAGGCTTATGTTCTGGGCAAGGCACCTTCCTGGCCCAGGCAGGAAGGAGCAGATCCAGGAGACTGTTTTATAGCCCTCCCTTGACTCCCAGGTGGCCTTGTCCCCTGGTGCTTGATGACGTGAGACCTCATACAATGGCCCTGTCTTCTCTTATGTTGATTCTGGTCACTTATGTTTGGGTATTTTGAAAATGAAATGGGGACAATTCTCTTGACTCAGATATTCTACTCCTAACAATTTGTTCTCTGCACAAATATTTCTGGCTTAGATTGTTCATCAGATTATTGTTTCTAGTATTTCCTTCCAAATTGAATCAGCCTCATTGTCCAAATCTGGGAGATTGGTCATATAAGTTATGGTACATCCATAATTGAAATATTATGCTTTTATGGAAGAATATGAAATAAAATGGAAAAATATGTTCACCTGTATTCTTGAGTTTAAAATAAAGGTTAAAATATCATGCACATCATGGTCTTAAATCTGTAAAAGAAATTATATATATTTGACTATGGTTATATCTAAGTCAAGTGATTATAGGTGATTTTTATTTTCCTCTTTTTCATCTGTCTGCACTGCTCATATTTTTCATAATGACAACGTATGCATCTCTGACTAGGGGAAGGGAGGGAAATTGACAATTAAAAAAAATCAAAATGCCAGAACAACTATATCCAAAGTATTCTTCCTTTAAAGTTACCAGGTACACAGGTAAGAAAAGGGACACTAAGCCTCTCTCCCGAGGGAATCGCTGTGGGCATTACTCTCTTCTCTTTCTTACAAATTGAAAAGAGACTAGATCTCTGGGTCCCTAAGTAAAATAAAAATGCCTTAGCTTAAAGGGTCTGGCTGCTTTATGAGTCACTGTAAGAAGGTGGTAATGGCAGCTTGGTGAGGGGGAATGCATGGCTTCTGTGTGAGGTAAGATAACAACCAGCTCATGTCTCTATTTTCTCATCACAATGCCGGACATCCTTGGAACCGATGGTTCTGACACACACCATTGTCAGCCTCTTAAAAATCTTTATTATGATACTTAACAATCACAGCTCCCAATTTCCCATTTGCTTAGAACATCATTTATAAATTCCTTAATTTGTTTTCAAGGTTTTAATAAAAGGCCTTTTCATCACTGTGTCAAAGGGCAGTGGATTGCTAAACTCTAACTGCTGCAATTCTCCCTATTAGATACAGTATAGTGCGGATAATACCCTATTGAGATAATGAAGAATGGCCAGCCTGTAATGAGTATATGGCTCTAAAGGGAGTCAAGAAATTAATTCCATTCCGAGCATTTGGAAAATGATGCCAGCACACAGTATAGCAGGTTGAGGAGGAACTAAGATTCACTCTATAAAAATGCACACATCAGCTTATGTTAAAGATGTACCAGTTGGCTATACATATCCTAGGGTGAAGACCAAAGATCTCTTTTAGATGTCCCCCAAGTCTCACTGAATTTTTAGACACGGGGCTTTGGCAAAACTTGATTATGTAAGAAAAATTATTTCAAAATTTGAAGGGCAAGAAGAAGGAGGAAAAATTGATTCTTTCCCACACATTTCACAAGGTGTAAGCTAAGAGAAACCCTTAGCCTGAGCCACTTCTGTTGAATTTCCTGGGCAAATCATCATCATACTTCCTAAAAAGTGGTTAAAAAAATTTATATATTTATTCATTCCACAGCCATTAGCACCTTATCCACCATGGTGTATAAGGTCATGTATCATATGGACTGGGGAAGAAAGATTAGTAAGGCATAAAGCCTATTGAAGGGATAAGAAGATACTCACTGGTCACTGGAATGCTGAGTAATATTCCATACCACTTATACTCAGCCATAAAAAGGAATGAAATTTTACCACTTGAGACAACATAGATGGACTAGAGGGTATTATGATAAGTGAAATCAGTCAGAGAAAGACAAATGACATATGATTTTACTTATATGTGGAATCTAAAGACCAAAATAAACAAAGAAGCAAACCCGAAACAAACTTATAAATACAGAGAACAAAATGATGGCTGCCAGATGGAAAGAAGTTTGGGATGATAAGTGGAAAAGATGAAGGGATTAAGAAGTAAAATTTATCAGTTAAAACTGTCAAGAGGATGTAAAGTACAATTTGGGGAATATAGTCAATAATATTGTAATAACTATGTATAGTGACAAATAGTTACTAGACTTATCATGGTGATCACACCATAAAACATAAAATTTCTAGCCACTATGGAAAATAGTATGCAAGTTTCTCAAAAAATTAAAAGATATGACCCAGCAATTTCACTTCTGGGTATTTACCTACAGAAAATGAAAATACCAAAAGATATATGCAGCCCCATGTTCATTGCAGCATTGTTTACAATAAACAAGATATTGAAGTAACCTAGGTGTCCATCGATAGATGTATGAAGAAGATACAAGATGCATAATGGAATATTATTTAACAGTTAAAAACAAAAAGTGAATTTTTAAAATCATCACAGGCAGAGTCATTCCAGAAATTTGTACGCCTTGTTCCACCATTTTGATGAGCACACTAGCTCCGCCTCTCTTCCACTGCAGAATTGAAAGGGAAGGATTAGATTGAGGGGAAGAAAAAAATACCAAAGAGGGAAAGTAGTTTAGAGGAAGTTGACAGTGAGAAAAGGGGAGGTAACAATGACAAATGAGTTTATGGTAGTTCTTGAATCTGCCAGAAAGCCTTTCTTACCCACTTCCATGTTTCTGGGTTCTTCTCTTCGGGTCTTATCATGTTGCTAAATGAATCTTCCAACACAAACATGTTTTCTCTTTTAGAAATTCACAGTTATTTTCAGAACCCATGACAATTTGACCTCAGCATCCTGTTCTAGTTTATGCCCTCTTTCCATTCACTCATTTATTAAACAAACATTTAATGAAAAATGCACAACCTGAACTTTCTGGTCTAAATAGGCCACTCTGCTCTGAACATTCTTAAATATTTTGTGTCTACTCTTTACCTCCCTAACTTGTTATTCAATCTGCCTAATCCACCACTCTTGTACCTACAATACTTGAAGGCATTTTATTTTATTTTTCATGTTCTTCACATTTCCTAGAGGGGTTCCTCACACATCACCAACCTCCGAAAAGCGTGTGTTAATTAAATGACTTGATAATTAAAGAGCTGAGCAATTAAACGATAAACTGCTTAGTGAAATACAGGTTCTTGAAGCAGTAGGGAAAAAAAAACAAGGAAGTTTAACATTAAAGAAAAAAACAACCTCATTGCTACTAATTACATGTTGTATGTAATATTTAACATTTTACCCAAAATCTAGATTTACTGTCTCTTTCTGAATATCAACCATCACAATCAAATTATGAATGCAGTAGAAGAATATGTATTTTTTCATTCTTTCCACACATTTTAAACATTGAAAAATACGATCAGATTAGTTTTTAACAGAGAAAGAAAAAAAGTCATATTTATTGCAGGCAATATTAACCTTTGTCGTTAAAATACATTTATCACATATGATTATTTCTTTTATATAGCTTTACTTATCAAACAATTTCTGAGGCACTGTGGGACACAAGACCTAACGTCCAGTTACTAAAAAGGAATTTAATGGGTAGATGTAACCAAGACTTTCACATGTAAGTGAAACAGTACAGCCTAGAGGTGAGTTAAAAGTCAGGGAAGATGGATAAAAGGCTGGAGCTGGGCCAGGAAACATAAATGAGATGCAAATGAACAAAGGAAAAAGCAAAGATTGAGGGAAGGCAATAAAGCTCTTGTGCAGTATTTAGAGGTTTGTTTATTTATTTATTTATTTATTTATTTATTTATTTATTTATTTATGTTTTAACATGATTACTTTCAGCATTAGTAAGCTATGGTGGTCCTTATGATAATTATCAGTTAAAATTATAATTGAAGTAACCAAAGAACCAGTGCCCTAATCTTTTTGGGTACAAGGGTATTTGCCATCATTACCTTGGGTCCACAAAAATGACAATGTTAAAGAGCTGCAATTGTTTTCCAGACATTCTTTCAAGAATTAACCTAAATTCTCAACCAAATAGGTGATGGATGGGAAACCTGTTGACAGGATGCTGTCATCGACTCAAAATTGACCTGCCCTAGGGATTATTCTGGTCCAGGGAGATTGGCAGAATATCTCCTTAAATTTGTAGCTAGAATTTCTTTGACTTTACCAAAATCATTAGTTGCCTTAGATCTCTTTGAAGATGGTTTCTTGGTCATCTCTGCATCCCCAGTGCCTAACCCCTGTTCTAGGCAAATACAGGGAGAGAGTACACACTTAATGTTTGGAGAGCTGACAAATGAATGGGAGGATAGATAAATGGGAGAACATAATAGTTTGCTTATTTGTAATTTCAAAACCGGGGAGAGTTTTGGTTAACTGCAATGAAAAATATAGGAACAGATGACAGATGATGCTCTCTCTAGGTTTAGGAGATTGACTTAAAGGGAACAGGAGCCCATGAAGAAGGAGCCCATGTTCTGCATTGTGGCCATAACAGGCTCTTCTTGGGAACTGCTTGTCCTTCCTTCCTTTTCTTTGTTTTGCACCGTTGTGCCATTGAACAAGTAAGGACTGAAAAAGAAAGTTGCAGATTTCAGTATTCCTGAACACTTAAGTGTTTTCTTTAGAGACTGAATGAAGTTATGGGAGCAGAAGAAAGTGAGTTTTCATTGTTTTGGGGTGGGGAGGAGATTCGTAGCACTGGGGCAGAGCTTGTGCACAGTGAAGGCTGGGTGGGTGACCTGGAGATAGACATTACTTCATCGATGATGAAGTTTTCTGTCAGAAAGTAGAGAAACAAATGAAAGTAGAAAAAAACTGAAATGAGAAACCTGATTTAATTAATCAAATTTTGTGGGATGTTTTTCTCCAATAGCTTATTGTTCTTCAACCCTATTGTTTTATTTTTATGATTGTTCTACCTTTCCATTTTGACTGTTTTACAGAACTGAAACAAACAAACAAAACCTACATGAGAATATGTCTGATAAAACAAAACCCAAATGCTATTATAGCCATTCCATTCCAGATCCATGAGATAGAACAACTTTGAATCTCATCAATATAGTGAATGTTTCACTTATACATTTTTATGTTCTGATGTCAGAGTCAATTTTAGTAACAAATGGGTATCTTACTTATTTGGCTAATAGAACATGTAGACATTTGGGACTTAACTTTACTCATGTAAATATGGCCCTACCCTCTGGTTAGTCATTGTTTAATACAATGTTAAACTGTATAAAGTTAAATTTGAAACCAAGATGATTTTCAGCTTGTGTCAGTTTCAGTTAGTTTTGAAACTGTGTTGATTTCCAATGAAATAAAGAATTGAAGGTATCAGGAACTCTATGGCCAATTTTCCAAGTGAGATAAAAGCCTCTAAGATTTCAGGATAAGGTTCCAGTTAAACCTTTATGTCTTGTTAAACAAATATATTATCCTTTGTTTAAAAAATAAAAGGAACTTTATATCACAAACTATTGTAATTCCCAGCCCTAAAATCTTCCTATTCATATAATTACTTTAAAAATCTGGATTGGGTCCAAATTTGAGATACATATTATAAATGAGGTGGAGACATATCATATGATAGCCATCACCTTTTTTATTTAAATAATTCTTTGTATGTTTCCCATTCTGCCCAGTTACCAGCATAATAATAAATTTTCTGTGTGTGACCTTATTTTACTCAATGCAAAGGTCTCTCTGATTTAAATTCTTCTGTTTGGCATCCTTAACTTGAGTTACCCTATCATCATTATTATGTTTTTATATTTACTATGAAATTGGTTTACAAATTAAAAGTTTCTGCTTGTTGAATTAGAAAGTGAACAAGTTCCAACATAGGACCAAAGCAGGATTAATAATGACATGTCATAATATTCAACCATAGTAATATCTCTGAGCAATAACATTATTGTCAATGTTTTTCTGTGGAGCCTAGAAACTGTGTCAGTCATTTTCTGATTCCCTACTGACCTTTGGGCATTTTCTTCCACTGATGAAATTGTCATTCTGTCATAGGAAAAGACAACAGAGTAATGTAAAATAGTGACTGGCAAAAAAGCAAGGGCACAGGCTGGCCCATCTGGGGCAACTTCAATAAATTCCTCCTCCTGATTTAAAAGAAAATGAGTGTTATTTAAGATTTTGAAGTTTCTTTAGCATATTTCAAAAGTGTTTGGCTAGACATTCAAAATAACCGAATACAGTACAGGTATAAAATGTCTAGTTTTTAAATATTATAACTCATCAATTATTTTTTAAAAAGCATTAAAAACATTGTATTCTAAATTCTTTATTTATGTCATTGTTTTTACTAGGTATGCATTAAAAAAAAAGGCAAAATAGTTTAGGTTGGCCAAGGGAAGTTTGGTGTTTTTTTCAGAATGTTTCAGGACATTTTGTCTGCCCAGGAAATCTCTGAGCGTTACTCCTAGTGACAAAGTGGTGTGATGGTGAGTGCATTCCATTGGTAGCTGCTCAACAGATGAGAGATATTTTCCTCATTTTAAATGCATGTTTGTTATCCTTTAGTGCCTACTGTTGTGTTTTTATCTGTTGACTTTTCCAATTCTCTTCTCATCCTTTGAAGCCAGGGGTATCCTGATCTTTAGCTGATGATCCTGGAGCTAATCATTTATAAAATGAATTTCTTTCCAAAATTCCATTAGATAAGACAAGACCTATAGTTATAATAACCATAGCACCTGACAATTAATAGCATTTTTGTTTTTAAAGTATCTGTCTTGTTTACAAGAAAGCACAGGGGCTTTGAAATCAAATAGACCTAGATTCTATTGCAGTTCAAGAATTAACTTACTCTAGGATCTTGGGCTTTTCACCTTTTTCAGTCCTGTATTCTCAGTATTATTTTTAAAAATAAATCTCATTTTACAAAGCTGTGTTGAGGATTCTCTGTGCCAACATCCATAAAGCACCTAAAACAGTTCCTAGCATGTAATAGTTGTTCAGTAATATTAGTCTCTACACACCATTCTTCCCCAACCCCACCTCCCTTGTTATCCAGAATAGCAGCGTAAACAGAGAAAATAGAAGACCTGGCTTCCAGCATTTCCCTTTCTAGTCCCACGACCTTGGACAAATCACTTTACTTCCATACATGTTTCCCTATCAGAAAGTCTCGTATTTATTACAAACATTTGTTATAAGAATCAAATAAAATATTGGATTGGTAATCACTTTCAAGTATTGTGATGTGTCCTCTTAATGTAAGGTATTATAATTACCAGTAATAATTAATCAGTGAATATTGCTGAATGAATGAATGACCTAGTCTCCCACTCATACTTCCCCATACTAGAGCAGGGAGGAAAAACCCAGCAAACTTAATATTGAAAACTGATCCACACATGTTTGTAGCAATATGCACATATGGGAACATTTAATTTGACTGATCAGTGCAAATCAAGGCAAACACTCTTACATGAACATTTGGCAGAAAAGTCATTGACCCAGTGCTGATAAAAGCACTACAATGGTTCAGGATCCCAGAGTTATAACTGTCAATGACTGACACTCTTCCTTTAATTTCTTCCAGGAATTTCTATTACATCACAATGTTGCGTGATCCAGTGTCCCGTTACCTCAGCGAGTGGAAACATGTCCAGAGAGGGGCCACATGGAAAACCTCCCTCCACATGTGTGATGGGAGAAGCCCCACCCCCGATGAGTTGCCTACCTGCTACCCTGGGGATGACTGGTCTGGGGTTAGCTTGCAGGAGTTCATGGACTGCACCTACAACCTGGCTAACAACCGCCAGGTGCGCATGCTGGCTGACCTCAGCCTGGTAGGCTGCTACAACTTGACTTTTATGAATGAGAGTGAAAGAAACACCATTCTGTTGCAGAGTGCAAAAAACAACTTGAAGAACATGGCCTTCTTTGGGCTTACAGAGTTCCAAAGGAAGACACAGTTTCTCTTTGAGAGGACATTCAACCTCAAGTTCATCTCTCCTTTCACACAGTTCAACATCACGCGGGCTTCCAATGTGGAGATCAATGAGGGTTCTCGCCAACGCATCGAGGAGCTAAACTTCCTGGACATGCAGCTTTATGAGTATGCAAAAGATCTCTTCCAACAGCGCTACCACCGCACCAAGCAGCTGGAGCACCAGAGGGACCGGCAAAAAAGGAGGGAGGAACGAAGGCAGCAGCGGGGGTACAGGGGCCATGGATGGCCCAGAGAGGATGGGAACACAGAGGGGGCAGTCACTGAGGACTACAACAGCCAGGTGGTGAGATGGTGACCCCATGCCCTCTCCTCCCTCAGGAGCGGGAGGATGAAAAGGCATACTGACCTTGTGGCATTATCTTGGAAACTGGTGGGCCATTCTGAGGACATCTGGCAGTATGTGGCTTGGACACCAGCTTCCTTTTTGTTTTCATCTTTATCCAGCTGGAAATGATCGGTCTTGTTCTTTTCTTCCAGACATTTTCCAATCTGTGACATTAATTAGGGTAGAAATGCATCCAGTATATACCACTTTAGAAAGTCAAGGACAGAAGCACCAAAAAGGAAACAGTCCTTGCGATCTCCTTCACCGCAGTATAGGTTATAGTTTGGGTGATTGGAACCCACAGAGGTGGACATGAAAAGCCAATTTATGGCTTGGATGTTCTGCCGAAACTGGTCTGTTTCATTTTCTCTCTGTAATGGAAATATTGGTTTGATGAAAGACAGAGAAAAAGAAGTCTCTTTCTGTCCTTTGATGAGGTTTTAGTCCAACCTTCACTTTGCTGTTGGCTGTCATCTTTGAACTCTATTTGAATATGGTTTAAATCAGAAGACTAGTGTGTTCTGTTGCAGTCTTTTAACACAAGATTATCCTACTTGTGACCACCACTAGAGACTCGCATTCTACAAAGCGCTACATTCTAGAACTGAGCCATATTTTCTTCCCCACTTTTAGGGAACTGCAAGTGGATTGAGGATGGGGTTCCTGCAGCCCTTGAGAAATGAATGTTGGTAGGGGCATTAAGAGAAAATGAGCTTATTAACTAATGCCCAAGGAGATCACATTTTACCAAGTTTTATTTTCAATGTAAGGAATGAAGGATAAGGGGGAAAAACAGGAGGATAAATATATGTCTACCATTTCTAAACTGGCTACAGAACTTAATTTTTTTAAGAATATCTCAGAGGTTTATTTATTTAGGACAGACATCTTCTTTGATATGGGAGAGCCAGGTTTGAAATTCCACCATCACACAGGGAAAGACATTTTAAAAGAATCTGGCCTGAAGAACAGAAGCTTAGCTGGCAGGTATACAAAATATATAGGTCCCTAAATAAATAATAATTTTGATTTAGGCCAGCAGACATGGAACACAATGGGACAGTTATCCCAGTAGTTTAAAAAGACTCTACCTCCCAAAACCTTAGCTATGTCCAGCCTGATGACCTTTTCCTCCCCACTTGCTCTTTACCTGATGTTAGGCAGTGGCTACAGCTGGTGCATCCCGCTAGAGTATATAAAACTGAACTAAAAAAATGTACTTCATTGCCAAGTGTTTCTTATTTTCACCTTTTCCCAGTCACAACTATGGTAGCACGATGTTTTTTAATAATAAGGGGAGATGTGTCGGAGAGGAAACAGAGAGCCCTTGCCCAGCATTCAGTAAGAGGATCACAGTGAGTAAAAAGTTTTACAACAGATTGATCTGATCAATTCCCTTAAGGAGCTAAAGGCAAAATGAAGTGAAACTCCTAAATCAGAATGGAAAGCCTATTTCATTGATATCCAACATGTTTGATGTTTAAGCCAGCTTTGTATAAGCCACATCTAGACCTCCAGAATACTCTCTCTGGGGTTGAGAGTCAATCAACCCACAGGCATTCATGGAGCACTTGCCTGCACAGAGGGGAGCCTGGAGCCTCCATCAAAGAGAGATCTAGAGAAATTGCTTAGATAATTTACTCTCTTCCCTTGGCTTCATCTGTCATGTGAGGGAAGGCATTATTGGGGACATCCTTTTTGCCAGGAACTGTGGGAGGCCCTTTTTATACTTTAAGTCTATTCACAACCAGGTATATACTGTTAGTCCCAACGTCATTGATGAGTGAAGTGAAACCCATTGACAATAAGTAGCTTTCTCATGATCTGTCTGCTAGGTGTGGCTGACTGTAAATTGTAAGCTCTTTTTACTCCACCGTGTTTTCCATATGGGATAAAACCTTCCTGCCAATCATGCAAGAATCCAGCTGTTATTGCCTAGAAGCATATGTCTCTATCCCATATGAGTGGCACTGTGACAGTACCAAGTTGGCAGTGACCCAGAGCCATTCAGCCTTGGATGAGTCCAGCCTCTCCACATCACCGGCCCATCAATGAGCTGAAAGATTAGTGACTTTTTAAATAACTGTACTTTTTGAGTCATACGTGAAGGTGAGTTAAAGGAGCCAAGTAAATATTGCTTGTTACTTGGTGGAGATAAGGCTCACAGAATATTAATGTTATTCTTCTCCAATGATTTGTTCTTAACGGTAGGGAGGGAGGGAAAGATTGCAGCTGGGATTAATGAGAAGCTCTCTTTGTCTATCTTCGCTTTTCCATGTTAGTATCTAAGGCAGTGGTGGGATTCAGCCGGTTTGCACTAGTTTGGCAGAACTGATACATATATTTTTGTTGAGTTTTGCAAACCGGTTCTTAAAATGGCACTTGTAATCAGGGTTCTCTCTAAGGTGGGAGCATGGGCAGCCGCCTAATGTGGAAATCACAAATTTACATTCTTTTCTCTTTTTTAACATTCATCTGAGCAACAGCACATTCTAAGCGCCCATAGTGATGGTCATTCCGTCCATAGGTGAAAATAATTGCAAGTGAGGACACCAATCAAGAAGCAATATGGAAATATCTTAAATAACTGTTTTATTGTTTTATGTCAGTCATTATTTAATATTTTTTCATTAATATTTTAAAACTTATAATCTAGTTTTGTATGCCTCTTTTATTGTTTTTATTTAAGTATTAAATGCATGAAATAATAAACTGCCTTTCGGTATATTGTTTTAATATTTAAAATGGTTGTTAGGGCAGAGAACTGATTAAATTATTTGAATTCCACCACTGATCTAGCGTTATGCCTAGGATGGCAGGGCTGCAAATGACCCTTCTGCCTGCCATTGTGCACATTGTGCCACACATACACGTGCACCACAATAATAATCCAGTATTTTGTCATTTGGAAAATCCAAACAAATTAGAAAACATTCAAATTGTTTCTTTTAAACTCACTTTAAATTTTTGGTAGAGAATGTGTTCATAACTGAGAGTTGGAGGCAGCCTCTGCTAGCTTCACAGTATTCCTGAGACACCCGGGGTTTATATCAAAAGACATTTTTGGCCTCACTGCTGAAGGCATGATGTGTGGTGCTCAACTGGAGACCAGATATCAGAATGTTCAGAGGAGAACTCATCTCTTTGTGTTGGCCCGAGGCCGGTGCTGAGCAAATTAAAAAGACTGACAAGGGCTTTCTCTCTCATATCATTTCATTCTAAAGCAGCACACTTGTTACATCCCTGAGGTCCTATGTTGATATAAATAAAGAGGTGGGAACGTAGTTTGTTTGCTGAAAATTGACTGCACACCTACATGGTGAGTGAAGCTCTGGGAAGTGATGCCAACAGAAGGCATTTGGGCCTAAGGATCCATGGGAAGTCATCAGCCTTAAGATCCCAAACGAATTCTAGATACATTTTGTTAAAAGCTCAGAGAGAGGGAGAGAGAGAGAGAGAAAAAGAGAGAGAGAGAGAGAGAGTTCTCCAGGGAGTTCCACATCCAATTGACTTCCATAGCTCCCAGGTAGACATTCCTCTCCTTCTTTTGGCAATGGCAGCCCCAGGAATCACATTAGGATGAGGTGTCTGTGTGTGTATGTTTAAATTATTATTATTATTACTACTACTGCAACTACTATTATTATTATTATTATTGACTAAGATGTATACTCTCTATTCTGCCTCCTTCTCATTTATTGGCAACCTCCTCTTGGTAACTGGAGAAGCCTGCCATGAGAATTATTTGGATTCCCTTTTAAATAATTAATAACATTAGCAGTTAGTTTTAGAAAACAGTTAAGGGTATCATTGTGCTATTAAAAATTATAAAAATGTGTTTTATCATCTAAAAGAGATAATTGTTATAAGTAGTTCAATCAAAGTTTGAAATATGATGATTTGTTCAAAAGTCTGTCAAGAGATAGTATGAATATGGTAAAGAAGGTCTACCAGACAGACCTAGTGAAGAGGTGAGCATAAAATAATAAATGAAAGTCTATTGGATAGAATTCCCATTTGGCTTATTTAACAAAGAAACTCAAAATGACAGTGACTTCAGTAAGATGGAAGAGTTGCTCTTTCACTTCAAAGACAAGCCAGTTGGATAACTCTGGTGTGTGACATTGCCAGAAGCTCAGACCCTCTCTTGCTGCTCTTTCTTCCTGTCAGCTTTTCTTTCATGTCCCAAGATGATTGATGCAGCTCCTGCCATCTCATTTACATCTAAGACAGCAGAGAAAAATGGAGGGAAGTTGCACATACCACTTTTAGTCACATCTTATGGGCTAGCACTCAGCCATTAGCTACACTTAGCAGCAAAGAAAGTCAGGAAATGTCTTCATTATTGGTAGCCATGTGCCTTGATAAATATGAAGGTCCTTTTATTAAAGAAACAATGTAAATATTAATACTGATGAAAACTATTAGTCTCTGACACAAAAGGGAATTAAAAAATATTTCAAGTGCTTTTCAATGTCATCTCCATTGTCCTGTGTTTTACAATGGATAAAATTAAAATTCATAACTTTGTATAGTATTTAATGCTTTAAGAACATTTTTACATTTAGTATTTCATTGGTCTTCACTACATTTTTATATGTCAATTAAGGCCTCTCTATTCATTATCTATTGGACAGTGTGGCATGAAAATTTACAGATGTTGAAAAATTTCCCAAAGATTCTAGTTCACTAATGAGGAAGTTGCTTACACAACCTGTCTTTTGACTTCATAGTCTTTCCTGTTTCTTTATGCTGCCTCACATCAGTATTGAGGATCAGAATTGAAAAATATGAATCTAAATATTAATTTATATCTTTTTCTTACCTTTTCATGGAACTTTAGTGACTTGGGAAATGCCAAGGAGACCAGTAGAGTTGGCTTTTAAGCCCCTGCTTTCAGGGAGGCAGCCTGTTATCAGGAGTGAAATGGCCAAAAGATCGGCAGTGTTGCAGTGGTGATCCAGAAGCACAGGCACTCAAGTTATTTCCTACTGGATACTCACTCCATCCAATCCAAAGGAAAGGCTGAAGGGACGTGCTCATATTTCTTTAATGAAGCTCGGTGTTAACATAGTCAGTGGTAGCCTGAATAGTGAAGCTTAAGGGGTGATCAATGGAAACCCTGCTCTAAAATTTTCCTTCCTCTCCACCACTTTCCTAGGTCCCTAAAATTTCATCAGCAACTTATTTCTTTGGTTTTTAAAGGGTTTTGAGGGGATTTTTTTTTTTTTTTGCTTTATTTTGGTGTTAAACCATTTCCTTTGCACACTTGCTAGAGAGAGGAAATGCTTTACGCTGTCATAAGGTAACACCTTCACACCTTTGTTTATCTGATTCCTTTCCAACCTCTAGCTGAGAAATCCTACAAAATAGGATCATACAGAGGTGAGGGTTAGAGAGAGAGGGAATAATTATAGAAAACGAAAAAAAAAAGTAGAAGTCACATAAAGAAACAGATCTTGCAAAAGTGGAAAGATGAAGAATTAAATATGTGCCAGAAAATAGAAAATGACTTATATACAGCCCTCCTCAAGAACAGGGGCAAGCTGGAGAGTGTAATTCTTTTGGTCATTTAAAAGCAGAAAAAGGCATGAGACAGGATAAGAGCATGAAGATAGTTTTAGAAACTGAAATAAAGGCTGAATGAGTAGGGAAGTTGGCTCAAAAGAAAGCTGGGTTAAACTTAAGCAAAAATACCCTGACCTGATCACAGCTGTGTCTCCAAGGTTTTCCTTTCCTTTCCTGGGGAGTATGCAAAGTTCTTTCTCCAAGGCACTTTGAGCTTTTCTTCTTATTCCCTCTCTTCACCTCTACTGGATATAAGCCTGCTCTTCTCTCACCACATCCACCTGGACACATATGAACTGATTCCCGGCAACTTTGAATCAGCCCTTTTAGGCAAGTGATGGTTCTGAAACCAGCGTGTTTTATAGCCTATTGGATGAAATGCACATGGACCCATCTTCACGGCACATTGATAGAGCCAATGGACCTTGCAGGGGTGCTGAGATTTCCAGAGGACTGGCCTTGCTATGAATACCAGCAACATCTGCAAAACCAAACATCCCTGGACTTTTAGGCAAGGACTTGAGGCAACCTAACTGAACTCCAGATCTGAGAACGCAAATGCACAGATGTTTTTTGAGCTTGTGTTCTAAGTTGTCTATGGAAAAGATGACAGCTGTCATCCTTTGACATTTTAGTGGAATCTTCGTGAGTTCCATGTTCTGCTGCACTGTGGTAACTTATCAAAGGGCCAGATGTCATTGCTGAAAAATCTCAGTTCTCACCAGGGAAAACCATGTTCTGAAAAAGTACAGTTTGTGTGATTTACTCATTGTCACATTTGTCTCCCACCAACTTGTTGTTATTTTTCTAAATCATGTGATTAACTTTTCTTTTCTTTCAGTGTTTGTTATTTCCTCCGGAAGTACTTTCTGGATTTGCTTGCATTATTTTTTATTTAATGTATCAAAGATAAAAAATGTTGGAAAGAAAAATCTGGACTTTTATCTGGTGCCACATTTTAGATGAAAGATAGTTATACAATAGATAGTAAATTATTTCTTCTAAGGGATATTTCCTTTTGTTTCTGTGCAACAATATGTATGAACTCGGGTACTAGGAGATTGTGTTGTGGCATTACCAATCCTTATTGCTATTTAAAAATGATAGTTTATAGAACTGAGGATTTCCATTGATGTGAAGCACAATTTACTGAATAAGTTAACATATTAAACTGTTGTGATGTTGAAGAACAATTGTTTTTCCCCTCTGATTTTGTTAGACGTTTTTGAAAAATGAGAAAATTTGGTTAAACACTTTAAGGGATTTATGAAAACTGAATCCACAGGATCAGCTTTGTAAAACTAAAAAAAAAGTCATGCTTTGGATACTAATGTGGTTATTGGATGAAACTTTAAAATCATAAAAGACAAAGCAAATATAGATTGAAATTATTTAAAATCTCTGAGGCCAGGGAGGATTTCACAGGCTCTCAAGCACATAAACTTCTAAAGCCATGGTTCTCAGGAAGCCTCCCCGTTCATAGCATACTCTGGCACATTGAAGTTTACAGTGAAATGTTGGAAAGCAACCTGGAGATCGGGGAAGGAGGAAAAGATGTGAGAAAGAATGAGGGGAAAGGAAAACATGAATTAGAGAAAAAGAATTGGGAACTCAGCCTAAAAGGAAGGAAAAGGAGGAGGGAAGAAAGGAGAGAGAAAAAGAAAAGGCAAGAAGAAAAACACAACAATAATGAAAAGTACTATGGGCCTGTTTGCAAATTCAAAGTGTATGGCTTGTCAGATTTTTAAAAATTTATGGTTTGTTCCCATAACACAAGTGAAGAAAGCAAAAGTGAATATTGCCTGACCTGTGGTGGCGCAGAGGATAAAGCATCGACTTGAAATGCTGAGGTCATCCATTTGAAACCCTGGGCTTTCCTGGTCAAGGCTCATATGGGAGTTGATGCTTCCTGCTCCTCCTCCTTCTCCCTCTCTCTCTCTCTCTCTCTCTCTCCCTCTCCCCCCCTCACTAAAAGAGAGAGAGAGAGAGAGAGAATGTTAACATATTAAACTGTTGTGATGTCAAGAATAATAGTTTTCCCTTATGATTTTGTTAAACATTTGCAAAATGAGACAAGTTGGTTAACACTTTAAGGGGTTTATGGAAATTGAATCCACAGGATCAGTTTTGTCAAACTAAAATGCCTAGTTCAGAAAAGTTCTTTCAGTTAAAAATTCATTGAATGATGCAATTTCTTGTCTTCCTTTTATTCTGTAATAGTAGAATTTGTAGACTCCTCTCTTGCTTTTGGGTTAGTGAGATTTTGGAGCATTAGAAAAATGTCATTTGACCATGTCCCTAGTACTAGTGGAAATCATATGCATTGGGTACTTGACTTTAGAACAACTGAAGTAAGCATAGGAAAGGTTCCAAAAAACAATAGAAGTTAAATACAAACGCAGGTACATGCGTGCATTCATCCCCACATACATAGATACAATATTGGGAGCTTTTTCCTCCAAAATAAATCAAGCAAAGGACAAAGGAATAGTCATATTTACTTTTCACTCCATTCACCTTAAAAGTAGTGTTGGAAATAAGATTGAAAAAAATGTCAAAATCTGCTCTCAATAAAGCGATGTTTCACTATCACTATCTCTTTTTATATCAAATATAAATTTAAAAATTAAATCTAATTCAGTATTATTATTTTTGTATTTTACAAAGAACTTCAATTGTTTTTTATAAGTACAAAATAGTACATGATCTTAGATAATTTAGAATATACAAGGTACTAAAAAACCTGTACATTTTAGGGTCAAATCCTGTCATCATTTTGATCTATTTTGTTTTATATTTTTATGCATTAGGAATTAGAAAAAAAATTTAAATAAAAAATGTTTTAGTAAATTAGAATAATCAATCTATGCAATGTAAGTACATATATAAACATCTTTATGCCCATTCTTTGAAAACATATAATTTTATCATTTTTATATTTTGGGTCATTCTGGTCATTGTCAATTTTTCCAATAATATAAATGTCACTAAAATGAATATATTTGTACCTAAGTAGCATCTATGTAAATGTCTTTGTATACCTGTGAGAAAGAGGGCAGTGAACCCCTTGATTGTATCTTCCTAACAACTCCAAAAGAAAAAATATTCCAGAGTGTCAGAATTACATAGATGCAGCTAAATGCAATGTAAAAATAAGTTCAAATGAAAGTTATCCATATAATCAAAGAAAACTGCATGTAACTCTCCAGAGAATCATCTTTTTTGCCTTGGACTGAACATCTCATTCCTGCAAGATGCTGGGAGGATTTGCTGCTGGCTAACTGCTCTCAGCTGTTTCTCTCAGGGACGTGGCCTCCCCTCAAGGTCACACCATATTTGGGGGCCAGAACAATATGCATGACTGCTGTGGAGGTAAAGGTCAAGTCTTTTGATTAGTGATACCTCAGCTCCAAAGTGCTCTTCAGGACAGCTGAGGACTACATTGAAAGTATCCCGGTTATTTTCCATCTTTGCTCCCTCTGTGGTCCTCACTCCCCAACAGCTTGTTCCCAGTCAGATTTCTTCACACACATCCCCACCACAGATTATGCCCATCAGGGAAGGGGCCCAGACTAGACTTGCCCAAGTTCTAGCCTCCACAGTCTTCTGTTGAGTTTCTTCTTTGTTGTAGCACCAGCAGATTTCCTTTCCTGTCTTCTGAGCTCAACTATGAAAAGTTATTTTGGTGTATTATGTCCAAGATTTCTACTTGTGTATTACTGAAAGAGGAATCTGTGTTAGCTCTGTCTGTCAAGTTCCTAGAACAAGTCTGCTCTCAGCTTTTCAAATCTCTTTTGATTCTGTGTTTTGGTTGCTTTTTCATTATTCAGCACTTCATCACATTCTTTCTATTTTGAGACTCCAGATTTCACAATTAACTTTCACTCCTTTTCTACTTTGGGAGACTGTTCTCTCTGTTTGCTTATCTCTGTCATAAACTCTCTTTGTATACTTATGATTATATTTTAAATATTTTGCTTTACCTTTTCACTTCTTAATTTTTTTTCCAAGTTTTAATCTTAGGTCTATGCTTGGAATTTTCCTCTTAATTTTCTTTTTCTACCTTATAGTTTTCAAACTTTTGTTTCATTGGTCTTACTTATTTTTCTTTTATTTTAAAACTTACCAATTTAATCTCTTTCAATTCTTTCTGTTTATATTTAATTTTCTATTGAAGTTTAGTTTAGTTTTTCACTGTCCCTTTTTTGTTTCTTTTGAAGCATATATATTTTATTCCTGATATTTTTAATCAACATATTGCGCTCAGGTAAGTCTGCTTGCACAATTTCTACTTTTAAAATATAGCTGGGTTTTTTGGAGGCATTTCTTTAAAAATGTCATAGATACCTAAAAATAATAAATGTGTTCTATTATTAAGTGATATACTTCACTGGGCGAAAGTAACTTTATTGTTCTGACTATGGAAAGTTTATTTATTTATTAATTATTGTATTACTTGTATTACAGCTGTAAAACTACTTTTGCCTACTGTATATGAGATATCTCTCTAATATAAATACATAAAATAAATATATAACTATATATTATAGCTATGTTTTATATAATCTTTTAAATTATAATAAATATAAGCCTGTATATGCATTTACATAAAATATTTAGTTTAGCAAAGACAGTGCATGCTAAAATCTTCCACTATAAGTATTCTTGTATTATTTCATACCATTTTTTAGTTTACATATTTTGGTGATTTGTTCTTTAGTGTTTATGACTTCCATATTTATTACTGATGAAGCTACTACCATTTTCAATATGATGACTCTTTTTGTATCAATCAGTACTTTTTGCTTTAAGTTCATCTTTCATTTTAATATTACCAACTTTGTAATTTGCAATTAACATGCAGTTTAATTTTCCTTCACACGATCTCTCTTTGTCTTTTAGTTTGAGAATTGTGATGACTTACAGATTACTATCCTTTGTTGTTTTTTTGTTTTATGATTTACATTACTTAATGCTTCTTCTCTGTTATATTTTCTGTTTTGATAGGCTATTTTCATGGAACCAATGTTAAGAATGCAGTTCTATGTGTCTGACTTTCCTTTGTGTGATTGGAAGATATTTACATTTACATGCTTTCCTCATACTACTTCCCATTGCTTGCTTCAATTACCTGAAATATGAACCCAGGATTAGAAAGAACCTCAGACTTTAGATTCTTATTGTTACTGCTGTTGTTATACTGTGATTATAGTCAGCATTATAACTATATCAAAAGAAGACAGGAGAATAAAAATTTAAAAAACTATTATTCTCACTCTAATCTGGAAGTACTGACTTTTAAAGTCTAAGTCCTCATACTTCTGAGTGCTGTTTGCATATCTGATCATTAAAATTATTCAAAGAGTTGTTGCATGTGAAATAAGAAGACCTGAAGATAAAAAGATAATTAAGATCTCTCAAATTGGCATTTGAAAACCATGAGAACACCTAGTTTTGGGGATTCATTAGTTCCTATATAATATGTTCATTTAGTGAGAAAAAAATAACTAAAGAAGTGAAAATTGTATCAGAACTTTAGAAATTCAATTGCTTTCAAGTTAATTTATGACTAACTAAGCCCATCATATGTGCAACTGAAAGGAGGTGTATTGAATGGCTCTCTTGTACAGCCAGCAGGAGTGTTTTAAAATTTAAGAATATAATTTTAAAATATTTCTAAATTAGAACACTTACAATCTTAATGTCAAGGTAACAGTTTTGTTTTTTAAAAATAAATATAAAGAATTCTTTTCTGAAGGGAAAGATAGAGCCTTCACAAATTCATGGTGCTTACTTTATCTGGGGCACAGCCAGGTGCTAATCCTCTTCTATCTTGTCTCTATGCCTACAGGTGTTAGACAACAAGTCATTAAGTTCTTGCAAATTGGGTCATCACTGCCAGGAGCTTTGCCAGAAAGCCTGCCAGAAAGTTTTAAGCAGAAACATATATATTACTCTTCTTCAGAGAAGCCACTGCTGATGGCTAGCATTCACATGTGCAGTTGCAAATCACAGCCAATAATCCCCGCCATCCCCACTACTTCTCAAGTGGAGGTAGAAGCAGAATACCATGTATTAGCTCAGTCACCTCTGAAGAGCCATGATCCTCTGCTAATGTCGTTATTTTCTTTGCTCTCTAGGAGACACAGCCAACTTTAGGCAAGATTATGCAAGTTACAAAAGGTACAAAATGCATTTAGCATCATACTAGAATGTTGGACATGCTGGTGTTATTAATACCCAATTTTACTCAAAATCATTGGAGCATACTTTCATTAATTTTTTTTATTTATTCATTTTAGAGAGGAGACACAGAGTGAGTCAGAGAGAGAGAGAGAAAGAGAGAAAGGGGGGAGGAGCTGGAAGCATCAACTCCCATATGTGCCTTGACCAGACCAGTGCAGGGTTTTGAACTGGCGACCTCAGTATTCCCAGGTCGACGCTTTATCCACTGCACCACCACAGGTCAGGCTACTTTCATTAATTTTTAACATTCCCAAAACTCAGATTAACAAGCTTTTTTGTCCCCCATAATAATTTCTGTGACTGGTGTGAAAAGGCGCCAGTCTTGCCCCAGCTATACCTAAGGGAATCTTTCCACACTCAATCATCTTAACCTGCACACTCTACCTTTTTCATTCTGTGTTGTATACAATTTATATCAGATCAGCATTTTTCTCTCTTCTCAGACACTCTCAGCCTGGACAGTCATCCTCCTTCTTCTTTGTGTCATGACCTGCAACCACAGATCAGCTCTATCCAACTTCATGCCCAGCTCAGCATCCTGGCATAGAACCCACACACAAGCCTGGGCTATTGGCTGCCTAAGATTGAAGGGTAGGGGTTTCCATGGCCCTCTTTGACCCTATACCATAAATGTAAGATCCTGAAGGTCAGGGACAACTTCTGCCTCTTTACCATTGTTTAACAGCACTCAGCCTATCACATATTAGATACTATATATTGAAGGAATAAAATCAGTGAGGGAATGATTCCAACTTGTCCTCTTGGGCTAGTTTGCAAATCCCAGTGTCTACAATGACCTATATTCTGATGAATCCCCAATGGACAGGGCTCTCTAGATACCTCTATTTTTAGTAAACTAATGAGCATCTACATGTCTTTCACTCACTCCTTCAATTTAAGTTATCCAAAATGAAACTCATTATTTGAATCTTTTCATCTAAAAAAAAATCTGTGCTTTCCTTTGTACTGCTTTAACCTCCATTCAATCATGAGCAGTATAATTTACTGAGCCACTGAAGGTAGAATACTTGATCATCCACAATTCCTCTTATTCATCCTGCTGATGCTGTCACCAAGTTTCATCCTTTACTCTCCACCCTAGTTTATACCTTCTTCCTGTTATATCTGTTTGCCAATAGGAGCTTTTATGCATATTTTAATCTTCAAAGTAACACCATGAGCCATTTTAATGTTTTTCTGATTAGAAAGTTGAGTACCAGAAAAAGCAAATGGATACATAATTGATAAATGTTGGAACTAGGATGTGAAGTCAGTTTGTTCTATTATGAAATAACTGTTCTCCCAACTTCTAAAACCTTTCCTTTTGGCCTGATTCTGTATTTTCAAAGATGTGGTCATATCACATCTCTGCTTAACCATTTTAATGATGAGTCATTGACTTTAGGACTGAGTAAGCATGCTGTAAAATGGCACTCAGAGCCTATCAACACACGCTCAGTTGTCATCTTGCTTTTTAGTAATCTGTCCTCTATTCTACTCACACTAAATTCCTGCAAAATTCTCCCAAATAGTTTTGGGAGAAATGCTTAAGTGAATCATCAGGTGGGTAAGGATAGAGTTGATTAAAAAGATGAGAGAAATTAAAGGACAGCAGGGACCTGGAAATTCTTTAGGTGGAGTGCTATGAATAGAAGCAATCATTTTGCTGAGTCAGCAACTATTGTTCTCCCCAGCCTCACCCCAAACAGAAAAGAGAGGAGAGAAGACTGAAATTCTCTGTTGAAGGAGATTCTTTGGTGAGCTCTACACTCTAGAATGACAATAGTTGAGAAGAGTCCAACCTGCTATTGAGGTACTTTCACAACAATGAAGCCATGAGTTATGTGCAAGAGGCCATAACAATAGAGTTATTTCTGACTTTCCTTAACATAAGTTTTTCTGTGCCTGTTTTTGTTATAACAAGGGGGGAACCACTGGGACATCTAGTCCTACTTTTACATAAAACCTTAGTATGTATTGTCAATTTAAAAAACTCATAAAGGCAATTTGCCAAAATCACTGAGGTCGGTGACAAAGAAAAACAATAAATTACATTTAGTATAATTTTAATATTTCCCTATTTAATTCTGCAAGTACAAATAATCCTAACATTCAGTTAACTAGAATGTGTATATTTCCCACAGTACTGCTATCCTTGTATTCTTTTGCCCGAGTAAGTGGGAGTTTGTCATGAAGCAATAGCTTTTAGTTTGAATTTGGCTTTATAGTTTATTTTTCTACTTTAGGGTTCACTATCTTGTTAGCATGTGGTTCCTGGACTGTCTACAAATTTCTTTGATGAAAGCCTCAAGGTAAATTGGTTTGCTTTACCTCCTGAGATGGTAATTTAGATAGACGAGAAAAATCAGACTCTTGAACACTTTCATTGGCTTTTCATGATCAAATCTTGTAAACAATCCGAAGTACAGTAATGGTGGATTAACCCATTGCTGGCAAAAAGAAACCTGTTTTAGAGTTGAAATTTATTTATCTTTAATTTCAGCTTTACCTCCACTTCCTAGAGTGCCCAAATTACAAGGCCATCAGCACATTTTCAGTACCAGGGGCAATAATTCCAATAGAAGCTGGGCCTGCTGATCACCCTGCCCCACCTCCCACCCCTGTTCCATCTCATATTTTGACAGGTGGTCTTAAGTCTGTGAACACCTCAGGCCAAAAGTCCAAGCTGTAGCCAACTCTGCTCTCAACACTCCCCCCCTTGAATGGACTTCCAGCAGGCCAGCTTGGATCTCAGGAAGAAGCTTCTGCAGGCTCAAGATGCTGTTGTGGGTTTCATGGGCAGGGTATTCTGTGGTGCTAAGTACCTGGGACATGAACTAGATGGAGGGAGAGTCACAGGCTTCAGTTAGACACATCCTCTCTGACCCTGCAGAATTCTTCCTCATAGGGAGGGGCTTGATAGAGGAATATAAGAGTGGGCCCACTAATCATGGGAGCCTGGATGCCAGGGTCTAAGGCTGGTTCTACCAATTAGTGTTCATGCTCAGACTCTCTTCATCTCTTCATTTCCAGACTTTCAATATATAGTTCATAAAGAATTGTTAGATAAATGTAATATTTTAAGGTCTACTCAGCTAACATCTGAACAAAAAGATGGATCAGACTCATAGTCTCTCTGAAAGAGTTAACAAGGAAGTTAGGCGGGGTCAGAATGGGAAGAAGGTGGTGTACATCACTGAGAGATAGTCTGAAGCCACAGATTCTATTGCACACCTACCCTGATAATAAACCAGACTCTCCTAAGCTGTCAGATAGGTGTAGGTAGGCCCAGCAAAGCAGGAGAGTACAGTCCTCAAAGTGGTATTTCACCTGCATAATCACCTCACTGTCAGATGCATGACACTCCCAAGGAGACCAGCATGGTCTCTTTGTGACTGAGCTCCCAGAAACTATGGGGGAAAAAAAGCATTCAACACATTGTTAGTATTATAAGGGGATGTGGAAACATCCACCTGCTCTACTCCAACATGCTGGTTTTGGCGTTAGCTGTCTTGTTTCACATTGAGATGAAAGCAGACCCTGCCTCAAGTTCCCCTGGAAGTAAGTTAAGTCTGAAGTTTACATCGGTAAGTCAATATATCTAAGGTACTAAAAAGAGAAAGCTTTGGGTTTTTATGGGTTTTATTTTTTTTCTTTTGGAGGGGGTTGTTTGTTTTTTAAATAAGACAGTCTTATAGGATGAAAAAGAAGCAACATGAATTGCAAATACAAATAAGGAAGCCATGTGGCCTGTCCTCAGATGGGTCTAGTCCTAGAAAGAACTCAGGCACTGGGTTCTTCACTTGAGTTCCCTGGCCATCTACTGTTGTATCAGTACTGAATACCCTGGAAATGCTACTTCTGCTGTTCATAAGGGGACACCTGTGGAAGTAACTAGCAAGTTATTTAGTACTCTCTTTTATTAAAAACAAAAAAAATGGGACATTTTAATGCCTCTCTCCTGAAGACCAAAAGCTTGATTTTGAAATACTCTCATACTCGGACCAGTGGTTTACTATCTGTGATAATAAGCCAGCCCATATAGCTTCTTTTAGAATGGCTAATACCATATTTTTCCATGTATGAGACACTCCCATGTATAAGATGCACCTTAATTTGGGGACCTGAAATTTGAAAAAAAAAATGTATTACATAAAGTTATTGAACTCAAGTTTTATTCATCACAAAATTCATACAACTGCTCATCACTGTCAAAACTTCCACCTATTAGCTTGTCTTCCTCTGTGTCTGATGACAAATTATTATCTTTATATATTGCCTCATCCTCAGTTCCATCTATGGTATTTGAAATGTCACAACCACTGTATAGGACACACCCAGTTTTTAGACCCCAAATTTTTTTAAAAATGGTGTATCTTATACATGGGGAAATATGGTATGTTAACTTTTAGTCCACAATTTAAACATGCAATTGATGATCAAGTTCAAACATCATATTCTAAATTGTCTCTTCTAAAGTAAGCACTATTTCCTGACCAGAGCATGGCACAGTGGATAGATCATCAGCCTGGGACACAGAGAACCAAGGTGCAAAACCCCAAGGTCACTGGGTTGAGCACAAGCTCACCAGCTTGAGTGTGGAGATGCTGGCTTGAGCAAGGTGTCACTGGCTCAGCTGTAGCCCTCAAGTCAAGGTACATATGAGAAAGCAGTCAATGGACAACTAAGGTGTCACAGTGAAGAATTGATTCTTCTTATTTCTCTCCCTTCCTGTCTGTCTCTCTCTCTGTCTCTCTCTGTCTCTCTGTCTCTGTCTCTCTTGTTAAAAAAAAAGGCAAGCACTATTGTGGATATCTTTCCCTTGTTTCTGCTTCTAACAAAGGGCAAGAAATTCTCCATCTATATCTACAATCATTATCCAGGGTGAACAGACAGATAGATCACTACCAGAATCCACTCATTTCTACAGCACTAAGGATTGAGATAAAGAGTTATAGGGTTGGTGGTAGACTCTGTAACTGTTCAACAATGTCCTCGCCCTTCCTTCTGTAAGGGTATTACTCCTCTGCCCTGTTGAACTTAGGCATGGCCAATGAAATGTAAGTGGAATGTAATGTGTCACTTCCAGGCCAGTGCTTTAGGAGCAAGCACGTGCTTAAGCATGTTTGACTTTCCCTCGCCACAGCACCAGCATCGCTCCAAGGAGCAGCCACTCCGTCATCCTGGGTCTCAGAGTGCAGATGATTACAGGGGTGACTTAGTAGTGAGAGTCCCAACTGGCCTGTGATAGACATGTAGCATGAGGGCAAAATAACTTTTGTTGCTTTAAGCCATGAGGTTTTCATAACCTCTCTTGGGTGATACAGAGTCCAACGTTAGTTATTTCAAGAAAAATGGAAATAATATTCAGCGTTTCCTTGGAATACCTGGATTTTGGTTTTGCCTCCCTCTAATAGTGGTATTTCAGCCAAGTTAATTAAACTTTGGAAGTTTCTGCCCATCTTATTGATCGTACAGGGTCCTTGGAAAGAACAAAATAGAGATAGCAAGGTGCTTCCACTTTACGAAGACAGGTGTTAACACAGAGAAGCATTCCCCCCATGTAAAAAGGCAAAAATTAAGGTTCTTTAGCCCCCTGACCCTTTCTCAGGATGCTCCCTTGCTAGAGGTATTGGGGATAGGGTGATATATAACTCACATAGGACAACTGTAAGTCTGATGAGAATTGACATGACAAAGAAAGAGGAGTGAGTCCTTTTATTTTTTTTTATAGGGACAGAGAGAGAGTCAGAGAGAGGGATAGATAGGGACAGACAGACAGAAATGGAGATAAATGAGAAGCATCAATCATCAGTTTTTCGTTGTGACACCTTAGTTGTTCATTGATTACTTTCTCATATGTGCCTTGACCACGGTGGGCCTTCAGCAGATCGAGTAACCCCTTGCTCAAGCCATCGACCCTGGGCCCGCGCTCAAGCTGGCGATCTCGGGGTCTCGAACCTAAGTCCTCCGCATCCCAGTCCAACGACGCTCTATCCACTCCACCGCTGCCTACTTAGGCATGGAGGAGTGAGTCCTTTTCTTAAGAGACTGGCCCTGAGAAGAAATAACACAAAATGCTCAAGAAAGGTCTTTCGGACACATTCAATGTAACATTGAGCTAGGCAAAATACGGATCAGTATAAACAGGTGCTATCAACCATAGGGACAGGTTATAAAAAAGGATGGCAGAGAGGGATGAGGTCCTGAGCAAGCATGTTGGGACATGAGGGGGTGGAAAGGAAAGGTGTCAGTTTTTGCCTGTGTGATTTGTGCTGTGTGCCGTCACTCTCCTCCCACCTATATGTACACATGTGATCTCAGACAGGCTCAAGTCATTGTCATTATGATTTTTAATGAGGAAACAGGCTCTGAGTGATGGAATAACATTGTTAGAATCAAGATTGCTACACAGGTAGCTGTGACTGCAAAGCTCGTGTCTCTCCCTCACCCCAAACTCCTGTCTTTTTAAGAACTGTTTCAAGTGGGGCACCCCATCAGTCGTGGATCTGGAAGTGCCAGTGGCATATTCCATTAAAGTCCGTGGCCTCTCTCCTTCCCTCCCAAATTAGGTGGTTAAATTTTCTCTCCACAGGGCCTTTGGCAGCTTCCACTGCCTACGGGGCTTAATTTGAACAGGAGTCTCCTGGGGGCTCCACTCTGCTATTTCCTGATGAGCAAGGGGAGAAGGGAACAGAAAATGTGACCAATTCCCATTAATGAGGGACCCCCATTTGTCATTCCTCTTATTGGCATTATCACTATTTTAATTAACTATCTTTGCCATTGGGCCTGCAAATAATTTTTCTCTGCATTGTTTGAACCACTAGGATAGATACCTTTAAAGGTGCAGGCTTCTCTCTTCATCAGCCACTGCTAATTAGAGCAGGAGAAGCACTAACTCTCTCTGCAGAAGGCCTACAAGTCAGGTAGGATATGACCCTCATTAGCACGGGGAAGATTACAAGCCCTGCTGTTATTATCCAGGCTGCAGTTCCTCTTCTGAAAGTCACTGCTGGTTAAGAGGGTGTGTTTCTCTGATGTAGATTTTTTCCCAACAGAGACAAGTTACAAGACAATTTTTTATTCTAGCTACAGGATGAATAACGTTTACCTTCCTATGTGCAGGGTAATTTTCTAGTTAAGCAGCAGGTAAAAAGGCAAAGAAAGAGAAAGAGAAGCCTCTCCACAGCCTGGCTGTGAAAAAAAAAGACTGTATTAAAAGGGGTCCAGTAAAGAAAGCTATGCCTCAACTCAGGATCATGGAGGTAAAGACTCTCCTGGGATTGACTGGTTCTAGAAAAAAAGCTGTAGTTTAACAGTTCACTTAAATGTTGGCTCTATGGAGAGAAACATGACACATAACAGAGCAAACAATGTGAGAGAGTCTATGAAGCACGTTGTACAATGGAGACTATGAACTGGGCTCTGCACAACTCCCTTCAGATTCAGGCAACAAAAGAAAAAATAGGTGTGGCTAAAGCATGGTCCCAAGCAGTGTGAATTGGACCAGTGACTCATTGTGGATCCAGATCTCGGAAGTACGGTATGGCTGAACTTTCCTCTATGGTGTTCATTGTGGACTTACCTTTGAGTCTGTTAGAAAAGCAGCAAGATGTCCTGATCCTTCCTCCTTCTGTGACTAGGGATGTCCTAGCTTCATTTGTGGAAGTCTTCTTGATTCTGTTCAGATACCCCATTTCTTCATAGCTACTCTTCTTTCGGAGAGAACAAATATACAGATGGACAAGGGCCAGACCATATGTAAACCTAGAACTCTGATCCATGGTCTGCAGCAAGCAACCAGCCCAAGAAGCTGCCCTATTATCTATGTTAAGCCACACAGGAGGCTTAATGTAGATAAGTCAGAACACTATCTCTAACAACAATCTAGGAAGCCAAATAATAATCACTACAACCTTTGGCCACAATGACCAGGAATTGATAAATAACTGACAACGTTCCTAATTTTTGTCTTCACTTCCAACATAGAACCAATCAGAGAAAGCCAAACCAATGGCATAAAACATCCCACTCCTAGGTAGCTGACCCAGCTCCCCCAGGCCAACAGCCTGTGATCAGAGCACATTGGGAGCCTTTCCTCTTTCAACTCTGAAGCTCTCTCTCTCCTCTGCCTGTTTTTGAGTCTCTACCAAGTGTGAGTAGAAGACTTTATTTTTACATTTTATACTTTATTTTCTCCCCAGTTCTTAAAATTTATTTCCCCAGTATTTCTTGGAATTTATTCTTTTTTTCATGTCAGGGTCAGATGTTCAATAACTCCCTGTGTTTGTTATGTAAAACGCCTAGTTTCTTTTCCTCCAGAACCATCCCAGGTTATCCTAGGTTAATTGGTATAGTAGCTATCTATTGTGTAAGAAATTATCCCAAATCTTGGCATCTTGATACAGCATCCACTTATTATTTTATAGTTCTGTGGGTCAAAAATCCAGGCCTGGCTAAGCTGGTGCTTCTATGCACACTTTCTCTCAAGGCTGCAATCAAGGTCTTGCCTGGGGCTGTCATTATCTTGAGGCTCTACTGAGCAGAATCTACTTCCAAGCGCACTCAAAAGTAAAAGGTGGGCTTCAGTGTCCTGTAGCTTTTGGACTCCAGCCCTGAGCTTCTCCTGGGCTATTAGCCTGTGGCCACACCTGGTTCCTTAGAATATGAGCCTCTGTGTAAAAGGGCAGCTCACAAGTGGAGCTGGCTTCATCAAAGTGAGCAAGCTGGAAGTCACAGTTTTTTTAACCTAATCTGAGAAATAACCTCCAATCATTTTGGCCATGTTCCGTGGATTAGAAGCAAGTCACTATCCAGTCAACAATCAAGGGAAGGAAATTACTACACAAGGCATGAAGACCAGGAGATAGGAACCACTGGATGCTATTTTAGAAGAATAAGAAGAATACCTACCCTAATTAGCCAGGACTGCTCTCTTTAGTCTTGGGCAGGTTCCTCTCTCCCTCATTTCCCAAATGTTACCACCAAAATCTTATCCTTTTTGAGAAAACATCAAAGAACTCTATTCCTTTCCAAATTATTTTATATGTATTTTCTCACTTCCTCTTACCATATCCTGGGAGTGAAATACTGGTTCTTATTGCGTGTAGATTCCAGGGACATTCTTTTGCTTGAGGTGACAAAGCCAGAACTGGAGCTGAGGTTTCTATTTTTGTCTTCAGAGTCCTCAGATCATTAGAACACATGGCAATTCTTCCCACATGTCCTGCGTTAGGCTACCATGGAGATCCCACGGGTGAATAGATGTGACAGCTCCCCACAAGGTAATGATGATTGTTTTAAAGCAGCCAAAATTGAGGGTACCTCCTTTTTCTAAGCTAGATTGGCTTTGATTTTAATTTTTCATTACATTACAATGGAAATTTCAATATTTAAATATAATGTACAAATTTAAGCTCTCTAACAAAGGTAAAATTTTTGGATATTCTGAACTGATATGAACTCCAAAAACGGTGTAGCTAAATAAAGAGGTGGACACAAAGGAATTTGTGTTGATGAAATGACTTTTTGAATTACTTTAAATAACCTAAAGATGGGAGCTTTTTGATTATGCATCAGGCTGGTCAGATAAAATAACTCAGCTAGAAAGAAAATAAATTTAAGTTCTCTGCCATCCAGACAATAACCAGCAGTAACTGCTGATTCACTGGGCTGATAGCACTTTACTTTCTGACTGTCTGGATGTTAATGATGGTGATGATGATGATGATGATATTACTTATTAAGTTTTTACTCTGTGTTGCACATACACTAACTTATTAAAATTTCAAGCAAAGAGTTTTACAAATGAGGAAACTGACACCTGTAGTCACTCCCTAGGCAAGACACAATTCAGACTCTGGCCTGACTGATCCACTCTTCTAAGATTCAAAAACCACTGCTGAATATGTGGTTCCCTTAGCACCTACACTAAATTGATTTAAAAATCTCTGTGTACAAATTGTACATGTTTATCCATTAGGAAAATTAAGGTTGATTTACCTAATTTTGAATTTACCACATTAAAATTTTGTTTCACACAAACTTTGATTTCAAACTTGAAGGATTTTTTTTTAAGCTAGAGTGTGACTTCATTATTAATGTAGGTGAAGTATGCTTCATTAGATACAGAAAATACCCAAGAGAAGGAAGGGAAGCCAGAATTTCACAGAAATTTATGTGAAATTTTGTTCCCTGATTGAATATAGAGGATGCTAAAGTTGGGAAACCCAAGCAAATACATAATGAAGTAGAAATAACAACCAGAAGGCAAGTATTAGTTATTCTAGGTAAAGTACTTTCCCCTTAGTTGAGATCTTATTTTCCAGTTTTAGTTACCTATGGTCAACCATGGTCCAAAAATATTAAGTGGAAAATTGCAGAAATATACAATTTATAAATGTTTAATTGTGTGCCAATCTGAGTAATGTGGTGAATTCCTATACTCTCCTGCTCCATCCCACCTGGAACGTGAATTATTCCTGTGTTCAGTATATCCAGGCTGTATACACCAGTCACCTATTAGTAGCTCTCTTGATCAACTGTCATGGTTTTATAGTGCTAATGTTCAAGTAACCCTTATACTTAATTGCCTCAAAGCCATTCACTTAAGTTTTATTATAGTATACTATTATAATTGTTCCATTTTATTTTTGGTTTTTGTGGTTATCTCTTACTATGCCTATTTTATGAGTTAAAGTTTATCATAGGTGTGTATGTATAGGAAGAAACACAATATGCATAGCCACTTGCTAATATCTGTAGTTTTAGTTATCCTATGGGTGTCCCCGTGGATAAGAGAGGACTGTTGTACTCTAATGTCCAGTATGTTATGAAATTGACCATCATCTTGTACCTTACCTTACAGAAATATATTTTAACTTTCATTTACTGTAGTACTTTTCCCTATGAAGATACCCATTCAACTTCTTTTGAGAGTTCCCATAGGAAAATAGATTTCCTTTTACCAAAGAAATTGCTTTCGAGTGCTGTTTACTGGAATATGTGCGTTCCGTTATGTGATAGATACTGAGATATCTTGGTGGGCCCAGAAATTAATTTTCTTTATGTTTCATGGCCTTGTGCACTGGTTCTTACCGTTGACTGTTACTCATACATCACTCTCTCCAATTATGAACACTGTTTGAGGAAAAACTTGCTAGAGGAAACAAAAATAGATCAATCATAATATTTATACCTTCTGGGAAGAAGTTCATTCCATTTTCTTGGCCCACATATACAATATTAACTTTCTTTTAATTTATCAAATGCAAGGCATTTATTCATCTATGCATTCAACAAATACTTACTGTCTATTACATATCAGACACTTTGAAGTGGCCAGTTAGAGGAACAGCAAATTATATAGTCAAATATCCCTATCTTCATGAAGCATACATTCAGCAACACACACACACAGTTGTGCATTCTTTCAGTTCAATCAGGGTTGAAGTGCAACATATTTATAAAGAAGTACACAAATCATACAGCTCAATTAATTTTCATAAGAACACACTGTTATGACTATTAACCAAATCAATAAACATTATTAACCTCCCAGAAACTTTTTTTGTCCCCTATGGTAGCTAACCTTTTTCCCTAAATATAAACACCACCCTAGTTTCTAACACCATAGATCAGTTTGTTTATTTTTGAAGTTTATATAAATTGAATCATAAAGTAAATACAACTTATGTGTGTGTCTTTTTTTATTCAATTTTGTTTTTTTGAAATTTCTCTTTACTGCTGTGCAAAACAGTAATGTGTTCACTTTCATTGCTGTGTAGTATTTCATTATAGGATTATGTCATGATTTAGTATAATTCATTCATTCAACTGAATTTGTATTGTTTCTGGTTTGGGGACATTAATGACACTAATATGAACTTTCTTATACATACATTTTGGGGTAAATACCTGTTAAATACAATCTGAAGTGAAATTGCTGTGTCATAGGGTACGTGCAGATTCAGATCTAGTAGATACGACTTGAACAGTTTTTCGAAACAGTTGTTTACATGTACTCTCCAGTGTAGAAGACTTCCAATTGCTCTACATCTTTACCAACATTTTCTGTGCATCGTTTTATTTTTAACCTCTCTGGTTGGGTATGCAAGGGATTTTCATGTGGTTAACATTAACATTTCTCTAGTGACTAGTGAGGTTGAACATCTTTTTATATTGGGCATTTGGATATCATCTTTCTTTCATAAAGTATTTCTAGTCCTTTGTCCAATTTTCTATTGTGTTGTTCCATATCTTCTTGATGAGTTGTAAAAATTATCTTTATATTCTGGCTATGAGTCTTTGTACTGCTGCAACTCTCTCTTCTTACTCTGCAGCTTATGATTTTCTCTCCCAATATGGTTTTCGCTCAACATAAATTGTTCTTTTTAAAGTAGTCTAATTTTTTATTGTTTCTTATGGTTAGTAGTTTTCTATGTCCTGCTTAAATTTTCTTTTTGCCGTGCCACCATCCTGAAGATATGCTTTCATTTTTCTCTAGAAGATTTATTGTGAAACATTTAATATTTATATATATAATTTCCCTGGAATTGTTTTGTATATAACATATCAAAATTTTTTTTCCACATGGATATTTTGTGTCAATAATTTTCACGAAAAATTAAGTAGACAAATAGGAGAAACAGCTGAAAATATTATTAATATATAATAACAAAAATAATAAGCATTTTATATACCATTTATTATATACAATTACTGCCCTGCACATTCATAGATCATTTGTGTACTATAAATTAGATACTATGTCTGCCTCTTTACAGATTAAGAAACTGAGCTTTAAAGAGATCAAGAAGTATGTCTAGAGTTACTTAGCTAGTGATTTTCTTTTATTTAAATCTTGGCTTCCATCCATATTGGGAAGAGAAATGGTCTTACACCTTTGAATGCTGATACCATCAGCAGGATGTAAAGATATTATAGCCCAGCACCATGACGTGCGACTCACACAAAGCTCATCTAGAGTCACTGATCGGCCCTAGGTTGTGTGGGGCAGCCGCTGTCACCTACTTTAATTACAACACATATCTCATCCGTTAAGCAAAGAGAAATGGCCAAAGAGAAATGTGTGATTTGGGGTTTTTAGAGCAAATGCATTCTGAGATAGAATCAACAAACAAACCTGGTGAGGAAAGTGCCACTGACCCTTCACAAGCAATTAATTAGACTGCCTCATATGAAAACCATGCAGATCTTTGAGGCAACCATACGTAATCCATGATTCTAATTAGATTCCAAATCCAGTGGCCCGTATGACTAAACGGTTTATAAATAGAACTTTAGATGTAGAAAACAAAAGCACAAAGCATAAGTCATGACTGACTGAGTTCAATTTAATTAAAAGTCATTTGAGGTGGTGTTGGGGGAGTTGCCTCAGCTCAGGCACCTGGGGAGACACCTTTTGGTACTAACTTTGAAGCATAAACTTCAAAATGCAAGTGTGCTACTAGAAAAAAATAATCCTATACTGAGTGACAGAGGATGGGAAAAGCCATTGCAAAGTTTTAGGAATTATCAGTTATACTTAGGGGGAAAGCAAAACTTAAAACAAGTTTTTCATAAAAAATACCAGGAATGTTAACGTTTCGTTTTTGGTCAGAGGTTGGAAGGTGCCACAAGGCCCTGGCATTTCTGTAGTTCATGGGCTCTAGCTTCTGTAAACCACTTAAAAAAGGAAGGTCATTTGAAAATATCACAGATCCCGCTTTGATTCAGTCTGTCAGCTTTCGTGTGACCTTGAGGAAATCATTAACCACTCTTTCTCTAATTTACAAGCCTCTCAAGGGCAGGGCCATGTCTTTCTTAGTAAAGGTGATCTCTAGCCATGGCCACTCAAGTTTGTGTTTAATGAAAGAGATGAAAAGATATCTAAGTAGCCTTTTGGTCCTAATATTTTATGTTTCTACATTCAAAACTATTTTACGGTGAATGATTCAGGATATGCCAAATTAACATGCTCATATATTAGAGCCAGTGGTTTGATTTGCCCTAGCAGGAAGGAGTCTTTTGTAACACTGACATGGTTGAGAATTTCAAATACATGGTGATAATAAAATGACTAACTTTCTGTTGATTTTACTATTGTTTCAAAATTGTGTAGTTACAATTCCCTTTCCTGGCAGCTCATGCAGCACTGTGTCTCCCACCACCAGGGACTCTGCTCCTTCTTACCTTTCCTTGTCAATATCACAAACTTGATTAAGGTTCTTCATGGTGGCTTTCCTACAAGGAGTCAACTAGGTGATGACTTTATTCTTTGAAGGGCAGAAATCCTATAGCAGAAAGACAGGTAACCCCATAGGCATTGACAGGAGGTGGTCTGGTTAGATAATGTGACTCATGCATAAGTCTGTTGTCACTGTGAAATCCCAAGTAAAAGGCACGCAGGAAAGGTAAGATTTACCTGAGAAATGAAATTGAGAGTTCAGGGTAGTAGCTCGAGGCCCTTCCGGGGATTGGGGTGAATATAGAGCAAGTGAGCTTGAGGTGAAAGAGACTTTTTCCTAAACCGCTAATAGCCTCTGTGGGATGGAAGGAGAAAGGAAAATTTCAAAAGATGTTTCGCAGATTTCCTTAGGATAAGCTCTATTTAAAAATAATTAGGTGAAATTCACATGAAACGAACTTAACTATTTTAAAGTAAAGAAATCCGTAGCATTTAGTATACATGAAATATATTATAACCACCACCTCTATCTGGTTCCAAAATATTTTCAGCAGCCAAAGGCAAACCTTAAACCATTAAACAGTTACTGCCCAATCCCCACTACCCAAAACCCTAGAAAGCTTTCAAGCCTCTGTCTCTATGGACTCACCTTTTCTATTTCATATAAATGAAATCATACAATATGTCATCTTTTGTGCCGGATTCTTTTCATTTAGCATAATGTTTTTGAGCTTGTAGCAGTATTTCATTATATGGAAATGCCAATATATATCTATTTGTTTACAAACACTTTGGTTGTTTCCACCTTTTGGCTATTATGAATAGTCCTACTATGAGTGTGCATGGACATATATTTGTTTGAGTACCTGATTTCAGTTCTTTTATATATATATAGGAGTGAATCCAGTGAGCCATATGAGGACCCACTAAACTGCTTTTTACAGCAGTGCACCATTTTACATGCCCATCAATAATGTAAAGGGGTATCAATCCTCAGCAACTTTTGTTATTTGCAGTTGTTATTTATCATTATTATTATTATTATTAATAGCATACTAGTTAATGGAAAGGGCTTTCTCATTGTGATCTTGATTTGCATTTTCTTAATGATTACTGATGTTGAGCATCTTTCCATGTGCTTGTTGGTCATCTGGATAACTTCTTTGGGGAAATGTTTACTTAAGTCCTTTGCCCATTTTATCTTTTTAAAAATCAGGATGTTTTACTGTCAAGTTAGAAGGCTTTTTAAAAAATATATTTTGCATGTTACTCCATTATCAAATATATTATTTGGAAATCTTTTCTCCCTATGTGTAGGTTGTCTTTTTACTATCTTGATGTCCTTTGATATGCAAAAGTTTTTGTGCTCTTGGTGCCATATCTGAGAATCCATTGCCAAGTCCAAGGTCATAAAGATTTATATATGTTTTATGCTAAAACCTTTACAGTTTGTGCTCTTTTGTTTAGGTCATTGATCCATTTTGAGTTACCTTTGTTTATAATATGAGGTAAGGGTCCCACATCATTTTTTCCCGCAGGGATATTCAGCTGTCCACCCTTGTCAGAAACCAACTGGCCATAAATATTTGTGTTTATTTTGTACACCTACTTTTATAGAATTTTCACAATAAAGATTACAACATAAATTCCATTTTGCTCTTTTCTCTTGGCTACTAGATATTTTAAGAGTTTTCAGACTTTTGAGGGATTTTTTTAATTTTTACTTTGTCATTTACTAAACTATCTCTTGGCCTCTTGACTTCTTTTCTACTGATGCTACAAACAGCCTCAATGATGGGGAAAAACTTTTGAGTTGTGTTCAGATCATAAATCTGGCCAAGAGATGATATAGCATTTAAAATACAAAGTCTAGGATAAATGAAGGCCCTCACACTCTTTCTCATTTGTTTTCTTGAGTTCCCTTGTGAACAGCCGTTTATTGAAATTTAGATTATTCTAGTTCAAAGTTTTTCTTCTGCCAAAGTCTTATGAGACCTTTTAAATTTACTGTACCTTTGACCTCCTTTGTATCTTGTTCCATACTGGTAGCTTTTCTCCCAAACTCTCTGATTTTTTACCTGTTGAATATTTACATTAACTCCTTGAGGCCACAGCTGCTCCTGGCAGAATTACCTTTTCTCCTGTCATGATAAACTATTTAGTCTGTTATAATTAAGTCATAGCTGGGTTCATTAGGTAGTTCACAATGTAAAATGAAAATAATTGGGAGTTAATTGAATAGGCAAAGACACTCATAGTAAGATAAATAACATAGACTTTAATTCACTTGTGGTTAAGATGAGTGGCCAGCTGAGTCTAGGTCCCCGCTTTGGTGGAGCCCCGAATGATCTTGCATGAGAGGTACAGTACTTCGCGCCAGTTGCCAGATGGTCATGGTGAGCAATGGGAGTCCACGCTGGAGTCTCAGGAGACTGACCTGATCTTCACTCCAACTACTTATATCTGGTTTGGCCACTCATCACATCATAGTTACACTATCACACTTCAAACATAAGTCATATATGGGCTTGCTAAGGTTGACAGATGGAGTTATCAGAAAAGAGAGTAAACTTGTTACATCTTGGTAATCAGATTTTCATAGTGGGCTTTTATGTAAAATATAGTTAACCACATTACTTCACACATGGTATTGGTACACAGTTAAAATATATGGAGTTATCTCAAATGGGTATAAACTGGTTACACCTAAATCACTCTTAGTTTCCTTTTAACATTTTTGTATTAATTTGATTTAATGTTTACTATAACACTGACCCTATGGGCCAGTCCCTGAAAATTTGCATTGAAAAAGTGATGGCAGTTATAGGTACTGCTAATTTTTAATTTTGTAACCTCTGTGGAAAGGTGAAGGGGTCAGACGTAAACTAATACATTAGTGTGAGCTGGCCACAAAACTGCCATGGAGAAAAAGAAGAGACAATTTAATTTTAATCAACAAAGAGGAGCACTGGGTATTCTTACGACAACATCGAGCGGTGTCATCATGTGAACTGAAGGAACTTTCAGCTATTAATCCCTTAAACCTCTTGCAGGTCTCTTCCAGTTCAGTGCTCAGCTGAGATTTACTCAGTTTATTCGGATCCAAAGATTACTGACTGATTTCTGATGACTCAGAAGCACAGGTCCAAGGGGACCCTGTGTTTTGCATGATGTTTAAGGGCCTTGCAGTCAAAAAGTTTCTAGATGTCTTGACCACAAAAATGCCTTCACTGGAATTATATACAACACAATTTTTCTCAGTTTAACTATATTGAAGTGTACAGTTTAGTGGCACTAATTATTATATTCACTACAATTTCCACAAATTTTTCATCTTCCAAACAAAAACTCTGCACACAATAAAATATAACTCTGCATTCTCCTCTCTCCCCAGCCCATGTTGATCTCTATTCTACTTTTTTAATTTTCTTATGAGAAAATAAGGGAGATGCTTAACTTTTTGAGAAACTAAACTATTTCCATAACAACTGTACCATTTTATATTCCCACCAGTAATGACAGGGTTTTCAATTTCTCATTCATCAGTTATTTATAGGCCTTTGATTTTCAATTTAATTCTACTGTGGTCAGATAACATTATATATAATTTGGATCTTTTACATTTCTTATGCACCAGTACTATAAACTTAACTTGGTAAATGTTTCATGTGCACTTGCAAAAAGAAAAAAATTATTCTGTTTCTGCTAGGCGTAGTATATCAGGTCAAGTTGGTCAATTGTCTTCTTTGGTCTTATGTACTTAAAGATTTTCAGTGGAGACTAATGTAACTGAAGTGCAGAGAGTGAAGGACCAGCAGCAGGAGCATCAGAGTGGTTGTAGGTGCAGGGGGAGGAGGCTGACCAAGATCCTGAAACTCATTTGTAAGCATTTTGGCTTTTATTCTGAATTATACAAAGGAATAAAATGTTCCCATTTCCATATTAGCAGAATCCCCTTAGCTATTGTATTAAGAATACAAAGTGAAAATGCAAGGACAAATGTTAGGAAACTTTTTAGGCAATCCTGGAGAGATACGTTGGTGATTAGACCCAAAGAAGTAGCAGAAGAGGTCATGAAAAGTAACTAGATTGAGGGCATATTCTAATAGTAGAGTCAACAAAATTTGTTGTTATTAAGTTATAGACTTAAGTAATCTTTCCTCCACCCTTTAATTAGGGCATAACACTATCTTGTAATATTACAAATAAAAGTTAGAAGGTCATATTCTTTTTTGTGTGTGTGGGAGAGACAGAGAGAGTCAGACAGAGGAATAGATAGGGACAGACAGGAAGAGAGACAGATGAGAAACATCAATTCTTCATTGTGGTTCCTTAGTTGTTCATTGATTGATTTCTCATATGTGTCTTGGCTGGTGGGCTACAGTAGAGCAAGCGACCCCTTGCTCGAGCCAGCAACCTTGGGCTCAAGCTGGTGAGTCTTACTCAAACCAGATGAGCTCGCGCTCAAGCTGGCAACCTTGGGGTCTTGAACCTGGGTCCTCCACATCCCAATCCGATGCTCTATCAACTGCACCATTGCCTGGTCAGGCTAGAAGTTCATATTTTTTGTACTATTTTTTTATGCCAGGTTACAACCTTCTGCCAGGGTCTAGAGACTGCCTTTGGAAATAGTGACAAGAAGCCTTTAATGTGCTTCCCCCATCAATATAAATCTGTCCATCTCATTTTCATTACACAAAGATTACAAGAAATCTTCAATAGTGCTTTTGAATACCTGGATCTGTAGGATTACTTTTTAATCTTTGTACAAATGAATACTTTATATTTTCTTCCAAGTTTGACTTTGAGTGTTCATTACAAACACCTTGGTGATATTTTTAAAATGTCCAAAAATAATGTCCTCATGTACTTAAGTTTTTGGGAAATATTCTTATTCTTTTCTTAAACTCACCTGTATTTGAGAATTTTGGTTTCATAATGATGAGTATACTGCTTCTGGTTTGCAATCTAAGTTGAATATGGTTGTTTTGACAATATGCTCTGAAGGCTTGATTAATTCTTTTCATTTAACAAATATTTATCTAACATCAATCTGTTCCTGTTGTTGTAAAGTGACCAGCTTTACAATAGTTCCAAAGAGACACCAGAGTTATAGAAGAATTTTGAGGAGTTTATTACTAAAAGCCTGTGTTAGCATCATAGACTCAAATCATGCCACCCAAAACAAGCTTAGGGTTTGCTTTTAAAGGCAAAAACTACACTTTTGGGTGAGGGGAGAAGAATGGGATACAGGCACCTAACTGAGTGGGATTACAGAAGTAAAACAGGCTCATTAAGCTAAGGTTGTCTTTAGAACAATCTGGGCTGTGTGATCCAAATTTCTTAGCAGTCAGTTGCAGGTCCTCTAACGTCTGCATTTTTGCAAACTGTTGAGCTTGCATAATAACTTCCCTAAAATGGACAAAAATGGTAAAATGCTGAAGCTAAGGAGTCTTGTTTTATTATAGATCAGACGTCATACAAGCTAGTCCTGGGTAGCTTACAATGCAAAGGGGTTTACAAGTTGAGTCCCTTATAACACTGTATGTGCCCTGATCAAGGATAGAACACTCAACCTTTGTGCTTTGTGACGATGCTTTAACCAACTCAACCATCCACCCAGGACAAGAAGTGAACTTATTTAAATACTGATTATAAAGAGTTGGTATAAAAGAATCAATTGTAACCACTATTGAAGAGGTGGTGTGTAAATGAGCAGTGTTTCTGAAGGGGCAGGAATGGCTGGACTCCTTCATATACTCCTTCATATCTGTGGAAGGAGTAGCCACACAGAAGAAGAAAAGTATTTCTTAGAAAGTCAGTCATGGGGTAGAGATGCATACCTGTATGGGATGAATTGGGTCTTCCCACAATTCATATGTTAAAGTTCTAATCTGCAGTATATCAGAATGTGACATTATTTGAAAATAGATCATTGCAGATACAATTAGTTAAAATGGGTTCATACTGGGGCAGGGTAGGCTCCTGATCCAATATGTCTGGTGTCCTTACCAAAGGGGAAGTTTGAACACTGACATACATGTACAGGGAGATCACCATGTGAAGATAAAGGAAGAGCTTCAAGTTACACTGCAGAAGCCATCAAAGATTGCAAGCAAACCACTAGGAGTTCAGAGAGAAACCTGTAATAGATCCTTCACTAGCACCTTCAGAAAAGAACCAACCCTCAGTTTTGGGCTTCTGGCCTCCAGCACTGTAAGACAGTAAGTTTCTATAATGTAAGCCATCTAGTTTGTGGTATTATTTTTACAGCAGCCCTAGCTGACAAACGGAATATCAATGAAAGTAAATTTGTCTGTGATAGGCAAAATGTCAATGGAGATCTGACCTGATGGTTGTTACTTTTACTATAGACCTGGACCCTAACTCATCTTTGGGGATTCTGTGGGGAAATCAGCATGGGATGCTGAAAAATAAGTAGAAAAGACTTGATTTAACCAGTCTAGACAATGAAACACAGCAGTCTAAAAAGGAATATAAGTTTGCCAAGTGGTACTGAGACCTTAATTGTGTTTGGCGTTCAGTAATATACTGTTCTTTATAGTCTTTTCAGTGACTCACCACAGCCCAATGTAATAATTTTGAGATTACATATTCCACCACTGAAGTCAAAACTATCTTTTTCTGCCCTGCCTGCCTTTTCCTAAGCCCTACTCATCAGCACATGTATAAAGTAATAAAACTATTTCATTTAAAGGAAAGGTCATTAAAATTATTCAGCAAGCTCTTGGCCAATGTGCCATTCACAGTCTTCCACCTCCAGGAAACAATTCCCAGAGTTTAGCTTATAAAATCCATGACAAAAAAGCTTTTGCACAGCAAAAGAAACCATCAACAAAATGAAAATGAAATCCTCTGAATGGGAAAACATATTTGCCAATGATATACCTGATAAGGGGGTAGTAACCAAAATATAAAAAGAGTTTACAGCCTGACCTGTGGTGGTACACTGGATAAAGCATTGACCTGGAAAGCTGAGGCTGCCGGTTCAAAACCCTGGGCTTGCCTGGTCAAGGCACATATGGAAGTTGATGCTTTCTGCTACTCCCCCCTTGTGTCTCCCTTCTCTCTCTCTCTCTCTTTCTCTCTATTTCTCTCTCTACTGTCTCAAATGAATAAATACATCTTTTAAAAAAAAAAGAGCTTACACAATTCAACACCAAAAAGACAAACAACCCAATTAAGAAATGGGCAAAGGACCTGAATAAATACTTCTACAAAAAGGATATGAAAATGCTTAACATCACTAATCATCAGAGAGACACAATTTAAAAACATAATGAGATATTGTCTCCTACTTGTCAGAATGGCTATCAACAATATATAAACAACAATTGTTAGCAAGGATGTGAAGAAAATAAAACCCTCATGTGCTACTGGTTGGAATAGAGACTGTTGCAGCCACTCTGGAAAGCAGTATGACCTTTAAAAATTAAAAATGAAACTGCCTTATGACCCTGCAATTTCAGTTCAGGGAATATATACTAATAAACCCAAAATATTAATTTGAAAGACTATATGTAGCCCTATATTCACGGAAGCATTACTTACAATAGCCAATATTTGGAAATATCCCAAGTGCCTATCAGAGGATGAATGGATAAAAAAGCTGTGGTACATTTACAAAATGAAATACTACTTGGCTGTATAAAAAGAAAAGAAAAGCAAATCTTACCTTTTGTGACAATGTGGATGGAATTGGAGAGTATTATGCTAAGTGAACAAGCCAAAAAGACAAATACCATATAATCTCACTTATATGTGGAATCTAATGAACAAAAGAAACTGGAGAACAAAGTTGAAACAGAGACATAGACACATGGAACAGACAGCTGTCAGGGAGAAGGCTGGATGAAATAAAGTGAAAGGATTAAGCAAAAATAAACATATCCATAGAACACACAGACACAAAAAGGGAAAGGGGGTGGGGGTAGGTGGATGTCGGCATAATGGAGACAGAAACAGACTTTTTCTGGTTGGGGCGATGGGTGCATGATGCAGTGTGCAGATGATGCTTTGTTGAGTTGTACACTTGAAACCTGTATGATTTTATTAACAAGTGTCATCCTAAAAAAATCATTTAAAAAGACATTTCTGTGTTTTATTCTCACACTTCTCACTGATGCGGTTGCCCTCAGCTGTACTCCAGAGCTGAAATGATTCCTTGAGACATTTTTGGTCACTCTTCAATTCAAGAATGCCTTAAGAGGTTTGTTTTCTCTTTCTATGAATATGAATTAAGCCTCAGCGGGGTCTGTGACTAACTAACCAGTCCTGAGAAAGTGCAGTAACAAAGTTCATGGAGGAAAAGTTGCCATTGGAAACCTTGTGATATACGTATTTTTTTCTTATAAAATATCAATTTCTTAAGGTAAAACATGCCAACTCATGTGAATCACATGAAACACTTGTGAAATGCAATGTAAAAAAATGGGACTTTGATTTTTATGAAATTTGTATTATTCCCTTTGCTAAGTAAGCCTGTTTTATTTTAGGCTCCATCCTCTGAGTAAGCTGCTAAGTTTAAAGCCTGAAAAAAACGGACGAATAAATTTCTCAAAGATCTTGTAGGAAAATCGTGAATTCTGGGTAATGTTCATTAGGGAAAGGAATATTGAAGCCAAACAAAATATTGGAGTTACATCAGGGGCAATCAATTGCCAGTGACCATCTCTATGAGTACCCTCCACCCAGTTAGGACTCAAAAGCACAAGCCCTGACAGGTGAGCCTGGCTGCCCAAGCTTCAATGATTCCTGGGGAAGATACCATCTGATTAAAACGTACTTAGTGATGGATTTGGAGTCTAACTCCAAATGCAGTGGAAGTAGGTCTAAACCTGGGACAGAATTCTTACTAACTGTCACCTGTAAAAAACTTCGTTTTAGAAGCAGCAGGGGAGATGGTATTTTTGATTCTCATTCATTATCAGTGAACCTGTATGCTTATACATTTGCCTCCGACTCTGAGCACCTCATTTATTTACCACTGTCCCTAAACTCTAGTTGGCTCATAAAAATATTAAGACCAGATGTCATGAAAACAGCTCTGATCTACATGTCAAGAGAGCTAAGAGCAATAATTTATAATGGTTTTTCTTAATCTACTCAATTCTTTTTTTTTTTAATTCAGTGAGAGGAGGGAAGGCAGAGACAGACTCCTGTATGTACCCAGACCAGGATCCACCCAGCAAGCCCACTAGGGGGTGATGCTCTGCCCATCTGGGGCATTGTTTCATTGCTCAGCAACCAAGCTCTTTTAGCATCTGAGATGGAGGCCATGTAGCCATTCAGCAACCGGGGCCAGTTTGTTCCAATCAAGCCATAGCTGCAGGAGGGGAAGGGAGAGAAATAGAACGAGAGAGAGAGAGAGAAAAACAAGAGGGGGTAGAGGTGGAGAAGCAGATGGGTGCTTCTCCTGTGTGCCCTGACTGGAAATTGAACCAGGGACATCCACACACCAGGCTGACGCTATACCACTGAGACAACCAGCCAGGGACAATCTATTCAATTTCTGCTACCAAATATTTAATAAGGTACATTTTATTTTCTCCATACTTCATAATTTATTTCAAAGTCCTTTCTTACACTAAATTTTATTTACTTAAAAAATAATTATGAGAAAGAGAAATTTGATATTGTTGCCTCCATTTTAGATATGAGGAAAATATCTAAAATGAATTTGGTCATATAATAATTATAAAAAGTGAGATTGGATCTCAACTTTCTACTATTTTCTAACCAAATATATTCCCACTATTCAACAAATTATTAAATTCACACTATATAGCAGAACCCTTACCAAAACCTGGAACATTTGAGATCTAATTAGAAAAGTTCTGATTTTAAGGACATGGGTGCTTGGTAGGAAATTAGTTAAGTAATTAAGTAAATTATATTCAATAAAAAGAAAATCATTAACTTCTTTTCACCAAAGAAGTCATACAACAATTCTGAGCCTCTGTTTCCTCATCTGTAATACTAATTCCTTTTATAGAGTTATGTGGAATATGTGTAATAGTACTTTTTTTTTGTATTTTTATGAAGTGAGAAGCAAGGAGGCATATGCCCAACTGAGATCCACCCAGCATTCCCACCAAGGGGCGATGCGGGGCCTATCTGGGCCATTTCTCTGTTACAACGGGAGCCATTCTAGCACCTGGGCCATCTTTGCTCCTATGGAGCCTTGGCTGTGGGAGGGGAAGAGAGATAGAGTGAAAGGAGAGGGGGGAGGAGGGAGAAGCAGATGGTCACTTCTCCTGTGTCCCCTGGTTGAAAATCAAACCTGGGACTTCCATAGGCCAGGCCAACACTCTACTGCTGAGCCAACCAGCCAGGGTCTGTAATAGTATTTTTAAAGTTTATTTTATCATACACAATATTATAAAGAAGTTCAAAGACTAGGCATAGAATTTTATTTGGGGGCAGTGAGTGAGAGTTCTGTGCTGAATTTCTCTGACAAAGAGAAATTTGTTTCAAGGAACTTAGAAGAACCAACTTCCCACTGATTAATACAGTGTACTCACTCCAGCCCCTGTAACTTTTGTGGTGTAAGGCTGCAGGATACCTGCTCAGTATAATAGAACTTGAAAAGAGCTACTGTAATTTGAAATTTGCTCACATGCTGAATGAATAAGAATAAATTGCTTACTTCTCTGATTCTGTGTTCCTGATGGGTAGAAAAGCATAATTATCCCAATAAATAACATGGCATTATAAGTCAATAATGAGATGGCATCTTCCTGGCAGGTAGACTGTAATCGCATGAATCCTGACCTTGAATTTGCCAAGGTGCTCGTTACTGCAGGATTACAATGGACTTATTACAATCTTCTGGTCTTGAAAGTGGCCGTCTCTCCAACTGAGTTCATTAGGTAAACAGTTGGGGTAATTGATAGTGTGAATACCATTTCATTTCCTGCTGCTCTTAAAGAATTTGCTCTGAGGGGGAGAAAATGACCAGTTCTGCCACTGTGAGTGCTGGCCAGCGTTCCTTAAGGAGCATGCTTTATTTAGGCTGAGGGTCTGCAAACTGTCTTTTTTTCCATAAGAGCGAAGACCATGGGAGGGACCCATTAGTTACTCTATCTTTCTCATGGCAGTGCTGGAGTTTCAAGGTCAGATCTCATTTGGCTGTGGAGTTTTGTAGAGAGCTCTCAGTCCTCTCTGGAAAGCCTTGGCATGCCAGAGGGGTCACTGGGTCCAGGAAGAAGAAATGAGCCTTTTCACTGACATCAGCCCCAACTCTGAGGTTCGCAAATGTCAGAGGAAGGGTTTTCCTGGTTCCATGGAGCTAAAAATAAATTTACTTTGGGAGATGAGTCTCTGAGAAATGAAAAAGAGATATAAAATTCTACTGCATGTAACAAAACATTTTCCCCAGATGAATTAATAAATTTAAAGCAATCCTATAAAAATCTCATAAGAATTGTTTACCTTGACAAAATTTTCCTACAGTATATCCAAAAATAGTAAAATATGATATTTTACATAATCAAAATAAGATGTGACCTGCACTTGCAAAAAATAAATATATTACCAAGCAGCAGTCATTAAACAATGTATTTCTGGGATCTGAACAGACACACTTCTCACTGGAAATGAATGATTCAAGTGGAAATAAACCCAATTTCATATGAGAAACAATGTAAAATAAGGTTATTTTCTGTCAGAAATAGCTATCAACAACTTTCACCTTCTTGGTAAAGAATTGGGAAGGATAGCAGTTTGATTGGTATAATTTATATCAGCAGACAGATAAATATCCATTTAATAACAAAGAATGCCTGAAAGAGACTTCAAAACTTCCATTGTTTTCTTGTTTTTATTTTCCCTTTTTTGGAATAAAGAAGACAGTTTTAAGAATGGTATTAAAAGCAAGTTATTTAAGTGAAAAAAGTGATTCATTAAAAAAATGCAAACATGTGGAGTACCCTTATAAAAATGAAAAAGTACATGCTAAATTGGGAAAATATCTCTAACATATATTATAAAGGAGGAGAAGGAAGAAGAAGAAGAAGAAGAAGAAGAAGAAGAAGAAGAAGAAGAAGAAGAAGAAGAAGAAGAAGAAGAAGAAAAATTAGAAGAATTCAACACTCCAATTTTAAAACACGCAAAAGACCTGTAGAGGCAGTTCACAAAGAAGATATAAAACACATTCATGAAACAAATAATCATTGTAGAGGAAGCAGAAAAATGCACATCTGATAGAAACATAAATTGACACACCATTTATGGATAATGAAATGTTGTAAATTTGCAAAATGTTCATTTCTTTAGCCCACTAAGTTCTTTGCTTAGTATTTATCTTGTGGAAATCATCACAGATATTAACAAAGATTTATGAATAACAATTTTATACACAGTGTTCATAATTTAGAAATGATAAAAAGTCCTGTCAATATAGGACTGGTTGTATAATCAAACATACAGCAGAAAACTAAACAACTGTTGGAAAGCACGGTATAGAAGAGTATTTATATCAAAAATACTTTTACTGAATTACTTGGAAAAAAATATACAACTAAATAATTACAATGATTTGGTTTTTGGTGGTGAAATTAATGTGATTTTTTCCCCTCTCTTCAAAGCTTTTCTGCAATTTCTAAAATGTCCACAAAGAACACAATGAATTTAGAAAACATGACATCTTATTACACTTGTTTTCTAGAAATCTAGTATGAAAAAACCTAAACTCATTTACAGAAAGAGCCTGAGTGGCCATCTATTGGTTCACCATGGTGGCAATGATTTGCATCACCTACAGCTACCCCTGTTCTTCTTTATACTCCTGCTCAGTCTAAAGGACTGCAGGTACTTTAGCTGTAGCTGCTATGGTGGCCCTCGGCCCATAAACAAGACCTGGACTATGAGAGCATTCCTTCTCCTAACCGAGTGGCTAGGTCATAGATGATGATGTGACACAGCCCTTCCATCAGGTCCCATCACACTAATTCCAGCCATTTTGACTTGGTTACCAGAAAGATGTTTCTTGCACCATTGTCTTAGAGCTGTGAACTATCTCCAGCAACAACTGGAAGAAATCTTGAGACCACAGAGGAGGACACAGAGCAGAGGAATGGAAAGAAACTCAATCCTCAGGACATCATCTAAGTGCCTGGGTCAAATAAAGCCAAAGCCCCCCAAAGTTGTGTTTTAGTTAAGTAAGAAAACAACCCCAGTACTTTTAACTACCTTAGACTGGTTTTGAGTTGGTCTCTATTGCTTGCAGAAAAAAAAAAAAAGAATTATAAAATAGAGACCTAGTCAACAGGAAACAAAATACAGCTAACCACTCAAAAATGTACCAAGAAAACTTTTAAGTATGGGGACTTCAGTAGGTTTCCCAGGCTATGCTGTCCTTATTTAATTTGTGCTAATAATATAAAAATGGGGCACTCACCAAAAATTATGAGACATCCAAAACTACTTGTACCACTTCTTGAAAAGTACATACTTGGCCCTGGCCGGTTGGCTCAGTGGTAGAGTGTTGGCCTGATGTGTGGATGTCCCAGGTTTGATTCCCAGTTAGGGAACACAAGAGAAGTAACATGAATAATATGGAATAAGGGTCTTATTATAGGAATTGGAAAAGCTATATTTGTAGGATAAACTGAGAAGTAAAGTCTGGTAAATGGAATTGGAGAATCAGAAAAGTCACTAAAGAAACTTCCTGAAGTGTTGGCGTGTGTGGACAAGTTGGAGCTTTCAAGGAAATCTCAGGAATGAGCAGGAAGGAAAAGCGATGCTGGTGATTTCTATGGAAGGTTGTTACCTTCATGTCTGGAGATGGAATCGCAGTTCCTATGATTAGCAGAGCTGACAGTCTGAATGAACAGTTGGCATGGCGTGAGAGGGAGGGAGAAAGAGCTGGAACTTAGCAGCATGCAACTACTTCTCACTGGAGCAAGGAAGACCCTCAGAGAGCAAGTGAGGTTGCTGCACTTCTGCCATGTTAGCTTCCTGCAAATTTCTCTTGTCATTAACCCTCATTTGTGATCCTGCAGGAGAAATGCAGTTCCAGTTTATCCTAACTGACACTTATATAATGACCACAGATGTGTATGCCATCCACCTTGGGGAATTGGTTACGATGTAGATTCTGATTCAGTAGCTCTAGGTGGGGCCTGGGATACTGCATTTCTAACACATTCTGGAAGATGCAAGTGCTGAGGGTCCACAGGCTGCACTTTGGGTAGCAGACCTTGGTTCCTTTGATGAAAGTGAAGAAAATGCAGCTTCATACCATCTAAGCAGCTCTCAGAAGAAAGTAGAAAGTTAGCTCACTTGTGAGGAACAAAGGAAGAATGTTTTAAATGTTTTAATTTTTTGCTTAATACTACATCAGACACTATGGGGACAACTGGTCTTTACTTGAAAGTGGATATGTGGGCTTATCTTCGCTCCAAATGGCCCTGTACCACCTGGCACACTTCCCTGGGCTGATCTTCATCTTTCCTCCTTGATCAGGAGAAACAATGCCAATGCATAGACCACCGGCTAGCAGTGAAAAGAGATTTTCATTGTGCGTTTCATCAACATGCTTTTTGTGAAAAGCTGTCTTAGATTTTGATTTGTGGAACCCATGACCAAGCGGCAAATTAGGGCACAGAGATTGTATTATATAAGAGATGAGTTATTGGAATAATAAGCATGTATGTATAGCATTTACATGTTTAATGATCATTTTATTTTGTGGCAGTTTTGCATTAAATATTCTGAAATTATGTCCTCTTTACGCCTTTTGTCAAGTGCATTATTATTCTGGGAAAAGAAACTCAACTATGCCATTATGTGGCACGTGATGGCATCTAAGCTCTCATTTTTGTGTCAGTCACCTGGAAGTCCTCACCTCAGTCAGCCTTATGGGGTAACCCTTTACTGTCATAGTGAAATGAGATGGCCAGAGCTTTTCTTTCACATGAGGGAAGAACCTCATTACCAAAGTCTCAATACTCCACCTTTCTTAAGCCACGGAGTTTCAAAGGCTTTTGTATCTTTTCTTTCCCTTTTGCTTCCGTTTTTTTCATTTTAGTTTCATTCTCAGTTTCCCCTAAAGGTAACATTTGGTGACTATTCATTTTAGTTCACTTTAACCCCACTATCAAGTACAGAACAATAACCCTTCTTTTTAGCATTCAAGAAATATTTATTTCAGGTGCACTCCAGGGGACACAAAGATAACTCAGATTAGGGCCTGCCCATGAGGAGCTTACTGTCTAGTGGGAGAGTCTGAGTATTTGGTCATGTCTTTCTAACTGTGTCCAGTTTATCCTAGGCAGTTTGTTCCTATGCATAAGAATTTTATATTCTAATGTTCATTTCTTTTCACAAACCTACTCCATTATTTTTTGGGGTCAAGTCATCACCCGTGCCTCCAGTCTGTTATCTGGAGTGCGGGCGATATTATAGATAACAGCAAAGCAAAGTGCAGCAGATGACTTTAAACAGAGCACTGGACAGCCTGATTTCAGACACAGTTTCTGCCTGACAGATTTTTCTCCCCAAATCCCAAAGGTACTCCCCCTGTTCTCAACCTTCCCTACAGCAATCTCTTTTTTATCTCCATTCTCCAGCAGGGCACGCCATCCGTCATAGTGACTTCATGAAACTCACGTCATCTCCTACTTTGTAACGCAGAACAAAGTAAGTTTCTCTGGTTTTCCCTGACCATCTAGTCCATGCCTGGGTGTTCACCTGACCACCTGACCCAGGAGGAAGGAATTCTGCCACCAGCTGATATACCAATAATCATTTTTTTGTTTTGTTTTCTGTTACATTCTATTCTCAGAAAAAATCTTTGCTGCTCCTGCAAGGGCATCTACCTTTCAAATGTTTACCCTCAAGAGATACGTGCGGATAGAGGAAATAACACATTATTTATTTGAGGAACCTGAATGATTGTTGACATTAATCTTTAAGAGAAAATGATTTATTCACATCAAACAACCATATTTTGTAGACTATGTGCATTTAAGCATAACTATGAAGTGACTTTCTCACATTCTCCAAACAAAATCTCCTTTATTGTAGCTCTTATTCTTTCATTTTTAAAGGCCGTAAGAATTCATATTAAATGGGACTTTCTAGCAGGTGTTGGGGCTCAGAGCCAAGAACACTCTTCACATAAAGCTTGGCTGGCTCCATCTCATTGAGGGCAGGACAATTCCCTTTGTACTCTGAGGGCTCTGGATGGCCATAATTCCCTAGTCAAAACTAGCCATTCTTTCTTCACCTTCCACCCCAGAGCCCTAACCAGCCACAGCTAGCTCTGGGATCATGCTGAGTCCCTAAGCCCTTGGTAGCCCTGACCCCATTCCTGTACCTTACTCTACTCTATAAAGACTCGAGTGAATGACAACTATCTTGTTTATTGTCTAAAAATCTCCAGCAGAGAGTAAACAGGAGGTCAAGATTGGCATCACATTTCCTCCCCCAGAGTTAGAAACATAACCTCTTCTTGTTGAATTTTTCCCTACAGCACCTCCCACTTCTGGTGTCTGCTTTGGGCTTTCAGTGCTGACTCCGTTGTTTTAAACTTTTCCTAAAAGCAGCCAAATCTGCCTCCCAAACTAACTCATTCTAATGTAACTTCACTGGCAAAAATACTTCAGTAGTTTCTGTAAATCTCCTTTTCCACCCCAGTTATTTTATTACAGAGTTTCACAATAAAATAATCTCAGAAATTCTTTGTTCGCCTTCTAGATTTGACAGCCCCTCTGTACTCATCTTTGTAATAATCTATCTGATATGATTTACATCAGTGGTTTTCCATTTTACTTTTGGTCCTCTAGTCAAAATTCACACCAACAAATCCTTGTTATATTTCATTCTAAACAAAACATCTGTAGATGTAGGAATATGCTGTGAAAATATGCAGAGTTAGAATGACAATCAGAGACAGAAAGGCACCCTAGGGTGAAAGCCTTGAGTGGATGAGAGTGCAAGGGCCTCTCTGACCCATACTGGAAACACTGTGCATGGGAAAAAGCAAAACAGCAAGGTAAAATTTAGTAACAGAAAATGTTTAGGCTCTCAGAACAGAGATTAGAAGTCAGCATGTTTCTTGTCCCTTACTTCACCCTCCAAAAACTTCTGCTGGCTGCATTTATTTATTTATTTAGTGACAGAAACAGAGATATTCAGAGAGAAGGACAGATAGGAACAAACAGACAGGAAGGGAGAGAGATAAGAAGCATCAATTTCTTGTTGCGGCACCTTAGCTGTTCATTGACTGCTTTCTCATATGTGCCTTGACCGGGGGCTACAGCAGAGTAAGTGACCCCTTGCTTAAGCCAGCAACCTTGGGCTCAAGCTGGTAAGCCTTGCTCAAGCCAGATGAGCCTGCGTTCAAGCTGGCAACCTCAGGGATTTGAACCTGGGTCCTCCACATCCCAGTCCAACACTCTATCCATTGCACCACCACCTGGTCAAGCTGTTGTGTGCTTTCTTGACTTACTTGTACTGCTAATAAATATATGAAAGGGACAAGAACAGGGATTTAGTCTTTCTGTCTGCTGACTAGGGCTGTTGCCTCCCCTCAGCTCTTTTTAAAATTTCATCTGGTGTCCAAGTAGTTCATTATTGCCACAACACGTAGGCTATGGAGATGTCTCTTTGCATGGAGGCATTGAAGTTCTGTGCCCAAAACATTGATTCCAGTATAGGAGCTCCCTGCTTTAGTGCCTCAGCGGTATACCAATGTGTAGCAGATCTTTGGTGTGTTCTTGTCATGCTGCAGTATCTTCTTTCCCAATCTTTGCCACTCTCAAAACAATCCCTAGATTGGGGTCACATGCAGTCTGTTTCTGTAAAGAAATTTTGTGTCTATAGGTGGTGGCCTATGCTATAATACCAGAAGAATTCGCTGGTTAGCTTCTTTCCCTGAAATTTAACTGGTCATTATGTTCTGGAGCACAGCACCCTCTGCAAATTGTAAGCCCAGTTTCAGAGAAGATTCCAAGTGTTCATTTTAGGTTGGGATTAGGGTGAAGCAAGTGAGGTACTACTTCAGGCACTGAATTGGAGGGTATACCAAGCACTTCTGTAGTCAAAATAAATCATGTTTTTGATAAACACTATTTAGTGCAATATATTTTACAAGCAAAATTAATGCAAAAATCTATAATGAACATAATACCAAATTTTTAAATAAGAACAGTCTTGGTATTACTGATTTTTTCCTTCTGTCTCAGGCTCTAGTATGGTTAGACATACCACTGTGACTGACCCTGTGTTTATTTAAAGCAATATCTTGTTGATCATATATTTTATTTTTTATTTACATTTTTTAAAACATCATATTACAATATTATTTATCTTGATTACTGAGGTATTTTGGTGCCAAATGAGAGTAACATACCCACCTCCCTCTATCTACCCTGTGGTCTACCATCTTGTGAGCAATAACTTGAGGCCTAGCCCAGCCAAGGCCCTAACCAGTTGAACTTCAAAAAATTATGCTGTAGTGCCCATTCATCTCTGTAGATCTGAGTTATTATCCTGATGGAAATATTTGGTCCTGATGAATTAATAAGTTTGTATCTCTCAAGTAGAAGTAAGAAATGAATAAAAAATGGTGGTCACATGATCTAAATGCTACAATCAGGTTTCTCAGTGTGGAGACAGATAATAAAGAAAGGATCCTCATCCTCAGAGTAGAACCTTTCCAACATTTTTCTTTTTGCTATTACATCTATGGACACAGAATGGTATATATATGAATCTCCGTAATTCTCAGACAACACACCAACTTCTCGCCTTGCTTTCATCTGGTCTCCTTGACCCCAGGAGTCCTTTATATTCTAGAACCGAGGCACATAACCTGTTGCTTCCCACACCCTAACTCTGCAACTGGAGAGAAATGTCAATTTGGAATATACCTTTAAAATAGGAAATGGCCGATAGCTGAAAAAGCTTTAGTACTGTCAGCTCTGTAGTTATTAAATTTTAGCTCTTAAACCCAAAGGAAGACAGAAACCAGAAAAACATTATATTTCCTTGTGAAAATCAATCTCAGCAGAGTATATAGGTACAGGGACATGGGTATAATTAAACTTCAAATTTGAGTTCCAGTGAGAAAGTTTGCAATTGCAATGATGATTCAAGTGGCCTTTCTGATTCTCTGGAGTTGATGAAAGTGAAGCATTCTAGTTTATAATTCCAGAACTGAGCAGGAGAATCATAACTTTACACTTTCCCCACTCTGAAATGCTGGTTTACTATAGTCTGAATAAATCTTTTGAAGAAACTACTGGTTTATGTTTTGGCCACTACTTTGACTGCAATAATTGCATGCTACTTATATTTAAGGATTTAGTGACAACTCTTTTTCTCCTAACTTCTGGTTAATCAGAGTTTTAGCAATAAAATAAAACCTTGAACATGGACCACAGGAACTACAAGAATATCTCAACCCATGTGCCCACAAAAGGGATATTGAAATAGAATAGTATGACAATTATTTCAGGAATTTTAAGAAACTTTTGTAGACTGACCAACTGGTAGCACAGTGGCTAGTGCATCAGCTTGGGATGCAGAGGACACAAGTTTGAAGCCCTGAGGTCACCAGCTTGAGCGCAGGGTTGCTGGTTTGAGTGTGGTATCATAGACATGACCCCATTGTCACTGGCTTGAGCCCAAGGTCACTGGCTTAAGCAAGAAGTCGCTGGCTCAGCTAGATCCCACTCGTCAAGGCACACAGGAGAAAGCAATCAATGAACAACTAAGGTGCCTCAACAAAGAATTGATGCTTCTCATTTCTCTTCCTTTCTGTCTGTCTGTTTCTATCTGTTTCTCTGTCTCTGTGGCTTATAAAAAAAGAAAGAAAGAAAGAAAAGAAAAGAAAAGAAAATTAACTTTTGTAGTCTTGAGAGTTTTTTCTGCTTGGTTTGTTTTTTTAATCCTTCTGGAGAATATTTTGACTAAAATCATGCAGGTAACAGTTTTCCCCCAGAGTCTCTGAGCACCGTGACTGCCTAATGAGCTGCAGTTGGACGGCCCAAAGGCGCCACTCAAATGCTGTTCCTGAGGAAATGCTATATGAATTGGGTTTCTTGAGTTCAAGAAAGAGAAGATTAAAAGGTCCTTTAATTTAAAGTCTTCTAGGATTTGAAAGTGTATTTTTTCCCTCTTGAAGAGTAATATCTTTGAATGCCTACAATAAAACACAAAGTAGTAAACTTTAAGCAGGAATTTGTTCCACTGGGCCAAAGATAGTATCTCTTCATCATTACTCTTTGTGGAAACCCTCAGAGGTACTACTGAGCAAGTTTTCATGCCTCTGTCTCTGGATTAGGTTTATTGAACAGCTACTATGCACTCAGGTGTTCAATAAATGAGAAAACTAAGATGGAGAGGCATGAAGAAACCACTGGCTAGTCTGACTACAAACCACATCAGCCATGCTGCACCACATTTCTGAAGACTTTAAAATTTGCAAGTCTTTAGCTTTTCAGACTCTCTCTTCCTGCCTGATTTGTTCCAGTTTGATGGTAGCTTTATTTAGTGATAATAGAAGAACCCTGATGTTTTATGAGGAGATAATCCAAGCCCTGTGTGGATAATTATTCTTTTCAGTGGAGTGGTTTATCCAGCTGATAAAAAGCTGTAGATTATTGTTCAGAAAAATCTAAAGTATTCTTTTCATTCTTGCACTAGATAAAGACTGGCATATTTACTTTTAGCAGATGCCTCAGAGGAAATCCTTAATTGAGATGAGCAGGTGGGACTGCCAAACTGAGCCGGACACAGGGTCTAGTCTTCCTTCACGGGGGCTAAAATTGGAGGAGGTCACTTGCAACTGTTAAGATTGGTTGGTGCTCTTTATTTTTATTTGAACGTTTAAAGGAGTCACAGGGTGACCAAGTGTCCTGTTTTTCTAAGAAATGTTCTGGTTTTAGCATTGAGAGTATGCTACTCTACAAAACCCCTCAGTTCTTAACCAAAATGATTAGTAACCGAAATTGAAACCTCAGCTGGAAGCAATGTTATAAAGGCAAAAAAGGACTGGGAAGCCAAAACTAATACAGAAGTTTATTAAAAATAATTAACTGTTCCTAGGCATTTAAAACCAATTTTATATTTTTCATAAGTGGCAGGAATGGGACCTTTTGAAAGTCCAGGAAAACAAACACAAGGTCCATTAAGTGGGGACTAGTCTGGTTAAATAAAATTTTGAGCCTCAGTCAGTGAAATACACAACAGCCTTAATTAACAGAGTAATGGGATATATAAGCATGTTGAATAATCTCCCAAATTAGACAAAAAAATATAAATTTTATGCATATTATACCGTTTATGAAAGGGTACTGTATTAATGTTCTATGGCTGTGTAACAATGTTATCACAAACTCGGTGATTAGATCAATGTATATGTACTGTCTCGCAGTATCTGTGGGTCAGGAGTCAAGGCATGGCTGAATTTTGTTCTCTACAACGTGACAATCAGGTGGGGTGGCGAGCAGCAATGAGTTCTCATATCAAGGTTTGACTGCAGAATGATCTGCTTTGGAGTTCACATGGTTATTGGCAGAATTCACTTCCATGTGATTGCAGGATTAAGGGCATTCCTTCCTCACTGACTACTCTTAGCTCCTAGACCTGCCTGTAGGTTTGTGTTGTGTGGTTATCCTTAGCATGGCTATTTGCTTCCCCAAAGCCAGCAAGAAACTCAAACAAACTCAAAGCTACAATCTTATATACCTCAATCAAGTAATTGAGTGGAGATTGATTTTCTTTTTCACAGATTCAATTTCTTCCGAGGGCATGGTTACTTTTATTCACTAAAATAAAACGCACATAAAACAACAAATTTCACTCATCAGATAAGAGAATAGAATGTAAGACAAGGGACAAAACATTTTGTTCTCTTGATAATCATCATAACCTCTTACCCAACACCATGTGAGATCAGTATGGCTCATCACCAGTGCCTGGTCATTACTTATGTTTGATTTCACCTATACACGGATGTGCTTCTTCTGGCAACTTTAAGACTTTGTAAAGAAACTCTACTGTATCTCTTAAAAACATTGTTATGCTATATATACTCAGCTGATTGGAGAGGGTATTCTGTGATAAGTGATCCATTCAGTACTAAAGAGCAGAGCAGGACAATTCCATGGATGAAGTGTATATGAGGAGACCACATGCTTGCTTATGGATGGGTGCCAGGCTAAACTCATAAGCTGCTGTGGGAAGCAAACAGCTATTAATATCTCATAAATCCCTCAGTGGTCCGTTGGACCATTAATATTCATGTCACCTGAGAACTTGTCAAAAATAAATGCAGAGTTTCTATCCTCATCCCAGATCTCTGGAATCAGAATCTGCATTTTAAAAGGATTCAAATACATAATAAAGTTTGAGAAGTCTGGGCTGAACAACTCCACTCTAGAGTACAGCCCACACACACAAAAAGTCCCCCACATCTTTACAAAAAAATCTATACAGAAATACTTATTGTTTCTTATACTAGAAAAAAAGAAGACCCCTTGAATAAATAAAACTGAATATCTGTAGAAAATCACAAAATAAGTTGCAGTGTGTTTATCAGAGGAACACTATAAGAAGTTAAAATGCACTCTATAGCTCCATATATCATGGACATATAGAGATAAGGGGATTTGTGAATAAATCCTAAAAGATATTGATGAGTCCAAACAAAATAAAAATAACCACATTGTAGGAAGAAATATACAATGTAATATCATTTATGTGCAGCTTAAAGACTTGGTGTAGAAACACATCCATAGGTAGTGAAATAAACAGAATGAAAAACTCCAAATTCAAGACAACTGCTTCATCTGGGAAGAGGAGAAACACAATGAAAAAGGATAAATAAGGCATTTTTAGTGTGCATTCTGTATACAAACTGGGTCACTTTTTAAAACCAATCATATCTTATGGTGTCCCCACATTGATGTCACTCTTCTTGCAGTTAAAAATTCAGTGAAAGCAATTAATTAACCAACTAATCCCATAGGACTAGAAACTGTTTCTCTGTTGTAATGTGTTTCACCCTGCAAAGCTTCACAATTTTATTTATTTTTGCTTCCATTTTGATTTTTTGGAGGGGTAACATAATGACATAAATTATACTTGAGATTTCCCCAGTCAACTAAAATTCATATTAGTTTTTTTTTTAATTAGCCTTTAAGAAAATAACCATCTTTGGAGATTACTTAATAGAAGAAATTCCTTTTTGGGTCTGATATAGTGCTTCTGTAGCTGTCTTAAAAGAACAACACATTTTCTTATTTAAACTGAGGAGAATGAATTTCTTTAGAATGCTGGGAAATTCATACATTTAAACGATTAGAAAAATCTCATTTATGTGATGGATGTTCTTTAGAAAAATTTTGGTAACAACCCAAAGAAATCTGTAGTTCCATTTATAATGGGGAAAGTTGTATCGCCTTTGTGACTGAGACCTATTTAAGTAATAACAGGCTTTCTCTCACCCCCATATTGGAAATGGGATTTTTAAGCATTGCAAAAGAGAAAACCAATGTATGTGTGCTACACTGCTAAAATCTGGGGTCCAACTATGTATCCAGGGACTGGCTGTATTGCTCTAAGATTTTAGCTATGCCTACAGCCTTTAAGGACCCTTGGCCATTATATCATATATTCCCATCCTCTAGTATTAATTCATGAAGGTTGTATTGTTTTTTTATTGGTTTGTTTTTGCATTATTATAAACCTATAAGTTTAAATGTATTTATTATGTATTCAATTTGTTGAAATCCTTCTTCTCGAGGTGATAATATTAAGAGGTGGGGTCTTTGAGAGATAATTAGGGTTAGATGAGGTCATGAAGGCGGAGTCCTCAAAAATAGGATTAGTGCCCTTATAAAAATCACCAGGGAGCCTGCTTGCTATCTTTGTTGTCTGCCATATGAGAATACACAGAGAATGACCTCACTACACCTGACCACGCCAGCACTCTGATTCAGAATTCCAGCCTCTAGAATTAGGAGAAATTTTTGTGGTTCATAAGCCACCCAATCTATGCTATTTCTGATATAACAGTCTAAATGAACGAAGATAAGGCAATGTGTTTTAGTCTATTATACTTATTAATGATCCAATTTTCTCATGTTTGGTCAGTAGGAGCTAATTCCGTGAGGTTCTTTTGATGTGAAAATATATTCCAGGCTCATTCTGTGCATATCCTCCCTTAGACCTAGAATAATTTATTTCTCACAAGATTCCTGATTTCGTTTAGTATATATGGACCATATTCTAGGCACTAGTGGCATCATGGTAAATAGGTAAATTCATTTTTTTAGTCTTTTCTGTGAATAAAATAAGAATAATGTATTTTTCTTAAATAAAAAATGCAGCATAGATTTATACCATCTACAATTCAAATTCAGGCTTATAAAGTTTCCATTTAACCTCATAGGTCATATATTTGTATCTCCTTTCAACTCTGCTGAATAAAACTCACATTATTACTTATTTTGTATTGTGCACAAAAGATATAGAAAAATCTCAGAATAATTATACTTATTTTTCCTCCAACAAAATGCTGAAAACAAGGCATATCCCACTAGGGTCAGACAATTAATTTATTGTTTTTTAAAGTCACTTGGAATAACATTTCTTTGCCCAGTTTAGTCACCATATAGCTACATAGTTAACCATTCATTTTATTTTACTTTTAATTCTAACTAAGTACATTTTAATTTATGTAATGTTACTAAAATCAATTATTTAAATGGTTCCAAAGTAAAAAGTACAATGTAGGATATATTCAAAGAAGTCTCTCTTGTATCCTCCTTCTCATCTCATTTCTCTTAAATCAGGCTGAACCTTACACACATTATATAGTCTTTTCAAAATGCAGATTCCATCAACCCTGCTTTCTTCTTAAAAGCATTTCCTCACTGCTTCAACTGCTTTACAATGCTCGGTAAGGCTCTGCTAGAGTGAATCCTTGCCTACTTCTTGAGCCTCATTCTCCATCCTTACCTTTGATGCTTCAACTAAAACAAAAATTCATTCAGAGCCTTGAAAGGACTAAGCTCAGCAGCACTTTTCAGTTTTTGCCAATCTCATTCCCTCTGTATGAAACATCCCATCGCCCGCATTCTGCCTGTGAGTTTGTCTAAACCCTCATCTCCCTCTGTTATCAGCCTGATAGCTGTCCTCCCCAGAAGCCTCCATCTGTATCCTCTTTTGTGTGTTCAGGACATTCCACAGACGTAACATCCAACACACTGTTATATAATTGCTGCTAATGTTCCTGTATCCTCTACTGACATGTAAGCTCTGTTAGAATGGAGAATCTGTCTATTTGGTTCACCATTTTATCCCCAGAGCTGAAAAACCTTTCTGACTTTAGGATCTCTTCTTTTCCATATGATTTCTTTTTTGTTTGTTTGTTTGTTTTGTTATATATATATATATTTTTATTAATTTTAATGGGGTGACACCAATAAATCAGGGTACATATGTTCAAAGAAAACATCTCCAGGTTATCTTATCATTCAATTATGTTGTCTACGGCCATACCACCCTGAACGCACCCGATCTCGTCTGATCTCCATATGGTTTCTTTGTGGGTAGTCTGGTGATTTTGTGCAGTCTGCATACTGCACAATTGCACATGGCAGCCCTGCTTAGCATAAAGCGTGTACTCATTAAATATTTGTTTAATTAATTTAGTGATCCCTGGTTTTGACATTTACGTGCTAATAGCTTTATACTGATCCTTCTTTCCTTGTTAAATACCTCTTAGAGTTTAGAACATCATTTAACAATTTCTCTGAAGAGGGAATTTTGCAGCATAACACCACTCCTCCTTACAAAGGTGCCGCTTTAATCTACCAATAAAAGGACACGTGCTTTTCATTTGAAATCCCATTCCTTCTATTCTCAGTTCTTTGAAGGACGGAGTGGTACAGGAGAGCACACAACTGGAACCATTAACATTGGCTTTGTGGACAGAAGGTCCTGAATTCCATCTGTTCCAAAATGTGAGAGGCTTTAGAAACATAAAGTTCACTATTGCAACTATGCAGTTTGACCCCCATTGATCCTTTTTTAAAGCATCTTGTTATAGCTAATGTGCATTGTGGAACTCAGCATTGCCTCCCTTCCCCTGAATTCCCAAATGCTGTTCCTTACTCTGGGAGGAGACCCTTTCCACACAGAGTATTTCAGAATAATCAAGGAAATAAGTTCTTTGAACACAGAGGTTTTTTTCTTCCTCATTGTTGAAAGAATTGCCAAAATACAACTCTTTTCATAATTGCATTGCTTCAAAATACCAAGATACTCAGTTTAAATACTTCTTCCTACATTCTATTACAACATAGCCCTGCAGTGTAAGGAGAGAGAGATGCCCCCATAAGTATCCCATTCTAAAGATAGGGCAGCTCTTCTCTCAGCCCTATTTTAGGCCCTTTCTAGAAGACACTTCAAAACTGCACTGACAAAGTAATTTTGAAACTGTGTTTAAAGAATAAAGAAAAGGTTTAAGTGTAATAAGGAGAGTATTTGGACACAAATCTATCTTGTCTATGAGAATTCTTTCCAAGGCTCCATGTGTTGGTTTCTGAACATAGGGCATTCTATAAGCAAATATCTTGACGTATCATAAGGAAAGTCTGAGATGACATCATTGAACAAACTCATCTCTAAAAGAAGATAAAAACTCCCATAAATACTGAGGTGGCCAGCTGCCGTTCAACATTTAGATGTGTTAAAGCTGGTAAGTAAATAGTAGGAAAAATAATTTTTTATTGACCTCAAGAATTAGGCAAATACACGACCATGAAAATAATTTTCTAAATTGCAGATTTTTTTTTTTTTTTACAGGGACAGAGAGAAAGTTAGAGAGAGGGATAGATAGGGACAGACAGAGAGGATCAGAGAGAGATGAGAAGCATCGATCATTAGTTTTTCGTCGCCATCGCAACACCTTAGTTGTTCATTGATTGCTTTCTCACATGTGCCTTGACCACGGGCCTTCAGCAGACCGAGCAACCCCTTGCTGGAGCCAGTGACCTTGGGTCCAAGCTGGCGAGCTTTTGCTCAAGCTAGATGGGCCCGCGTTCAAGCTGGCGAGCTCAGGGTCTTGAACCTGGATCTTCCGCATCCCAGTCCGATTCTCTATCCTCTGTGCCACCGCCTGGTCAGGCTAAATTGCAGATTTTAACAAAATATATTAATGGTCAAAAAACAATAATAATTTTTCCTTTTGCTTATTAAAATCATGTTGTATAGTTTTAACTTGCAGCTATAAAATGAGGACTACTTGTATTCAAAGGAATTTCAAAAACTCATAATAGTAAATGTCCCTCTACTCTGAAACCCAAACTTAAGAACATTCAAAGTGTGGGACATCTCTTTTCAACATATGTCAAGCAAAAGGCTTTAAGGCTATTTAACTAGCTTAAAGTCCGACAGGGAAAAGCAGATGGCATGACCACAAAAAGGTGCAAGAAAATAGTTACCTTTGGGGAACCAAGAACCTGAACTAAATATTAGCTCTTTCACTAATTTATTCTACAGTCTTGAGTATTCATTCTATATCTTAGGCTTTTGTCCCTCTGTAGAATGGGGATGGTAAAACCTATATTGGAGGGATAGCTATGTGTACGAGGAAAAATGCATGTATGTATGTTTATGTGTGAAAAATACTGTACAAAGTATCTGGCAGATACAAGGACCCCACAACTGTTGCTGTATTTTATATAACCACAATGAGAATCAAAACACAACTTTTAAAAACAAAAATGCAAGGGAGATTGTAGATCCCTTGCCACACCAATCAGGGACAGGATGCTACTATATACAATGTGTCCATAAAGTCATGGTGCACTTTTGACCTGTAACTTATCAAAAGTGCACCATGACTTTACGGACACACTGGTATTTCAGGCTTATAAACCTCATTAAAACTTTGATGAACAGGATCTCACACAATCAGTACAACAGCATAGCAAGGCATGGCAGAGAGCACTTCCAAAGGCAGCCTGCTTACGTAAATGACTGTGGACTTGTCCTGTAGGACATAACCTGCTCTGGGTGATTAACCTTACTCCATAAATTAATCTGGATTTAATCTTAATTTAGTCCATAAATTAACTTGGATTTTGTGATAAAAAATTTCAGGTAGCCTGAAAGTATTTTTCAAAGTCTAATTTCTTTGTGCATTTAATTATTACTCTGATTTCACATACATGATATAAGGACCTTAGTTTCTCCACTTCTCATTTTGTTTGAGTACACTACAAAGAAAATCAAATTTTATTAACAACTACTAGTATGTGTTTACATATAATGAGGCTATTTTCATGTTCTCACTAATGGTCTGCAATAACTAAACATTATTACAACCAGTTCTTATGAATGTGGAGTGTCTCTACTACTTTCTTTGATCTCTATCAGTAAAATATTATTATTTTGATATTCACTTTTGTAATAAACTTTATGCAACAGTGGAAATTTGCTAGAATTATAAATTGCTAATTTTTTTTCACCAAAGGGGAGAAAGATTTTGACAATGAAAATGCTCCTGCCTAGAGGTTGAATAAATAGATTCGGATAGCTCATTAGTGAGATGAGATCAAAAGAGAGTTAAGTAGATGCAAAGCCGACATTGGAAAGAGTCTTGGTCTTTCCACACATTTTTACTCCTTCTTGAATTAAGATTTCATAATTTTAAAATACTACAGTTTTACTTGAGTCTGTGACCCAAAACAATGTAATAGTTAAATAAAAAGATACGACAGTCAGTGATTAGGAGAGAGGTTAAAGGACAGAGGACCAAATCCTGGTACCGAGTGTCCCCCATCTAAATACTTTACCAAGATATAAAAGAGCCTTCACTCTCTGCTCCCACAGTCATCTGCTTATCATCTTCTGCCACTGCCACAAGAACCATACATTTCGGGCACCCTCCATTTCTTCCAAATTGCCACTTATTGTATTTTCACCTCAGGATGCTTTATTTGCCTGATATGCTTTTCTCCCCAGTATAGCTTCCTTCATTTCCCAGAGAAAATGTTACCTTACCCGCCCTTCCTCAGTAGAATTAAATACTTTTGCCTTGTTTTTCAAAATGCCCTTTATAAAATAACTGGGCAAAAAAAAATTTTTGTTGTTGTTGTCACTAGAATTCCTATCAGTAAAAGAACTGTTTTTATTTAGGAAAAGCTGTAGCTAACAGAAAATAAAGCCTTAGGAGGATGGGCTAAGAGGAACAACACACAGATTCAAGAACTGTGACCCTAAAAGACAGTATGGAGCTGGGAGAGGACAGAGAAGAGAGCCCTTGGGGGATGGGCTGATGAGATCAGAGCACATGGTGTGAGAAGAAAATGAAAATGTAAGTTGCCAGAACCGGCAGAGACTTTTATGAAAAAAGGAATCTAATATTCAATTTAAATACATCTACCATATGCTTGTGAGACACAATCCCCCCATGTCATCCCTTCCACTGATTCCCAGGAAGTGTACTCCTTGCGGTGACATCCTGTGAGTGAAACATTTAGAATATAAAGGAGACAGGTCTGTGACCCATATTTTAGTTTACACCAAGACTGAGAGAAAGGGACAGAGATCAAAGAATGAAGAACAAAGAAAAGAATTCAAAAAAAACTGGGTCATCAGAGTTGGCAAGGAAATTTAGAGAAAGAAATAGAAATATCATCTTCCTGCCATGCGGAACCCCTACCTCTGCTCCCCACTGTGAACCATAAACCACTAATTTCCCCACCTGTAAAATTAGACAGATAAATGAGATGGTCCCTCGGGGTCCTTCCAGCTTTAATATTCTATGAATCTAGGCTTTTCACTGAATTTGGAAACTAATAAAAGTTATATCCTAGTGTAGAATAAATATTTGGTGCTTTGAATTAACTTGATTAGGCACTGGAGATGACACAAATAATGTTAGTATTCATTTAACACTTAGGTGAGAGAAAAGGTGAAAAGACATATTCATTCTCACAGCCATTGTCTTATTTAGATTCCTCCAGCAGTTTTGTAACATCTGTTCTAAAATTCACAATGTTTGAAATTACTATGTGTCAGATATTTATGTAATTATGTTATTTAAAAAATGATTTCTGTATCTGTGGATAAAAAACATGCTGGCATAAGTGAAAATATTAATGCCCCATTCTCGCCAAACTTGGCATTTTAAAGATGGTCAACATAGGTTGATGAGAAGCAACAAAAGCTAAAGGTTTAGTCCAACCAATTAATTTAAAATGTAATTATTTGGCAGGAAAAAATTATATATTTTTTGTTTATCTTTCGGAGGCAATTATCTGACCAAGTTTAAATAACTTTAGTCAAAAAAGAATTATCATTTGGAAAAACAAGTGTGGGTAGATGGAAGGTCTGCTTTGCAAGGAGAGAGAAGACGCTGTTCTAATTTCTAAAACGAATAGCTATTAATGTAATTAAGTCAATTTGCCATTAGTCATGTATTAACTAGATGTACACAGAACCAGTGGAGTCCTGTACAAAGTTCCTTAGGGACCATTATAGAATCTCTGGCACCAGGAGTAAAAGTTAAGCCCATAAAGTCTGGAAACAGCCTGAGTCCAAGTCTGACCCCAGTATGTATTGGTTGTGTGGTCTTAGTTGCTATCTGTGCTTCAGTTTATTATCATGTAAAAACTTAGACTTAGGTAGACTACACCCTATGGTCTCTGTGCTGCAGCCCAGCTCTGTTTTAGGATGAAAGATATGAAGGTCATGGCTGTTAAGGTCAGCTGACTGAAACAGATGTTTAAACTCTTTGGTCCCAGGAACACTTTATACTCATAAAAAAGCACTGTGGACTTTAAAATGAGCTTTAGTTACTGTGGATGATATCCATTAATATGTAATATATTAGAAATTAACACTTAAAATGTAAAGTTAGTAATTTAAAAATGGTATAATAAACCCACCATATGTTAACCCAAATAATGTATATTTCTGAAAAATAATATTTACTAAAGTAAAAAATGGCCTGACCCGGTGGTAGCTCAGTGGATAGAGCATCAGAGTGGGACACGGAGGACCCAGGTTTGAGACCCCAAGGTTGCCAGTTTGAGCATGGGTTCATTTAGTTTGAGCAAAGTTCATCAGTTTGGGTCCAAGGTCATTGGCTTGAGCAAGGGGTCATTCGCTCTGCTATAGCCCCCACAGTCAAGGCACATATGAGAAAGCAATCAATGAACACCTAAGGTGCCGCAACAAAAAATTGCTGCTTCTCATCTCTCTCCCTTCCTGTCTGTCTGTCCTTACCTATTTCTCTGTCTGATTCTCTGTCTCTGTCAAAAAAATAAAAATGCCTATGAAAAGAGAGATACCCTATGGTTTTTTTAAACAAAACGTTCTTCTTGTCTAAGAAGTAATAGTTAGAAAACTTCAGGTCGATGTTCAGGTAAACTTGGTAAGAAAAAGTCCTGAATTTATATGATTTGACAAAATATAAAATCTGTATTTAAAAGTGTCTTATTTATTTCTGGTTGAGAAGTTTCTGTAGGTTCAGTAAAGGTCATAAAATTTTTAATTAAGCTCTACTTAAAGTAATTAATGGGAAGAAAAGTCTCTTTTAGGGAAAGACCCAACACTATGACATTAGTCCTATTAAATTACCTGATCTGCTGGGTGAGAACAAATTCTATACAAACATAAGTATGAGGAAAAGCCTAGAAAAGGAAGACAAACATGCAGAAATGACATAAAAGTGGGGATGAGATAGGAGTTAGCAACACCAGCTGCTGAGCTTGTCTTTCTTATTTCTCCAAAGAAGTCTTTCTCTAACAGACAGAGAATCTGAAAAATTATGGAATTTTTCTATGAAACATGGACAATTTGAGATCTGTTTTCTTAAAATTATTTGAAGTGATACTGTGTATTCTAAGATACACAATCTCCATGAAAATGTGTATGGATAACATTTATTTGTGTTCACTCTTATGAGGCTTTCTTCTTAACTTGTGCATGATCTAAGTCAGCTGGTATGGGGCACCTAAACTAGGTTTATGGATTACTACATTTTATTAACACAACATCAAGTGTGTTATAATATAATATAAAGTTACATTATATTATATTATATTATGTCATAATAATGGACAATAAAAATACTAGCAAAACATATTTATTGGCTAGAGAAGCAGCTCTATCAATGATTAAAATTGTAACCCCTGGGACAAGTTGCTTCAGTTCCACAGCATTGGCACTTCTTGTGTAACCTTGAGCAAGTCCCTTGTTATCTGTGCTCCAATTGTAATCAGTAGATTAAGTGTTGGGCAAATAAGTATGTTAGGCTCACTCTCTTGTACTTTGCCTGATTGGTGCATGAGTCATGGGGCAGCGTCATATGTGTATAGTCTCTGTAAGGCTGCAGGTGCTTGTCCTTGGGGCAGCAGATTGTAGATTGTGGCTTGCCTGCCACCATTGGAAGGGGCCATTTTTGCTATTATTTTCTGGAAAAGCCCCCCCCCCCACCTCACTCCTGGCCTGTTTGCTTGTCAGCTCTGAGAGGAAGAAGTGATTTTCCCTGCCTGTTTATTCATCCACCATCATGAGACTAATAAATGGAATGACCCACCATTTTTTGGCTTCACAGTCCCTTTATTGTCTGCCTGAATTGAAGGAGAACCTGCATGGCCACAGCTATCAGCCTTACAGTAAGGATAATAATAATAATTTCTAATTTATACAGTTGTAAGAATTCTACATGACTTAATATAGACAAAGTGCTTACAACTGAGCATTATAAAGACTTTGCTGTCATCCTGACTATCATCACAATCATTAAACCCTCACAATTCTTGCTCCACTGGGAACCCAAGAAAATTTTAGGTACAATTTCACTGAATTTTTTGGTCTGGGAACTACCTGTCACTAGAGGTTAGAGTCTGTGCAAAAGCTTCCCTGTACTTTGTCTACATTTCTATCCTCAAGATAACAGTGGTCTCCATGTTGAAATGTTATCACCATATACTCTATTATAATGGGCTATTCTTTTCTTCCTTTAGTTCATTTTGCATTCTCTCTTTTCTTTCTAATCTGTCATAAATTCTATTTAACCAAATAACTCACAAGATAATAGTTTACTCTTTGTTGTCAATTTCTCCCTTGTCTTTCATTCTTCCTGCAGGTTTAAAACTAATGATTACCTGTTGAAATAAGCAAAACTTCCCTCAGTATCTCCTCTGCAGCCCCCATACTCTGCCCCATCTTTTCTCCAGCAGGTGCAACCTCAGGGTAGGTTCTTGTCCTCTTTATGCATCAATGCTTAGTAAGAGTTACTTTGTAGCTCACAGTGGTTTTGGTAATACAGAACTATTTTGTACCTCAGCAGGCACAGAAAAAAATGTGGTTAGCAAGTGAAGTTGTAGCATGATTTAATGATTGGTTTTTATCAGGAAACAGGAATCCAAAGGTGATGTGCATTTCTTATATTCTGGAGAGAGACGCAAGATGAATACCACCACCACCATTGACCACCACTGCATCAATGCAAACAATGGTCATAAAGTAACTAGTCAAAAAACTAGCTAGCCACATGATGGTTACCTCACCTCCCAATGAGCCCAGGGCACAATCAGATCCCCGAATTAGAGGATCCCAATTTTTTAAAAATAAAATCACTACACACTAGATAGACCCCTTTTCTTCTGGTTCAGGCCTCCCTTAGAGTCTTGTCTAAGCAGAATAAGTTGGGGAAGTGTTGGTTTTGTAAACCAGCAGTGCCACGGATTCCATTGATTTTTATAAAGAACACTTATTGCTGGAATGTCTTTTTAAGGTATCAAAACACTGATATCTGTGACCTAATTAAGTTGTAAGAGAGGTTAGATATTGCATTACATCAATGGAAAAATATAAATATTTACCAATTTTGCCAATTTCATTCATATTCCAAAAGGAGAATCATAATTTATAAAGAGATTTTATTTTAAAAACAAACCTCTACTTTTTCTTTCCCAGCTGCATTTGGCTAAGATAGCATTTCAGCTTTTCATTTCTTTAGGTACTAACTGTATCCTCTGAAGCACTTTTATTTCTAATAAGGTTTTTTATGCCCTCTAGTGGTTATTTTGTTTCTGCCATTTGAAGTACACTAATGGACTATTAAGGAGCAAATTTCCACCTGAGGGGGATAGAAAGAGAGGTTGCTATGTGTTTATTATAATATGTGAAGTGGTTTATGGAATGGCTGCACAGAGAGGTGAATTCTACCATGATTTCCTCTCCTGTTCCACAAAAGACAGGTTCAAATTTCCCCTTTAATTTTCCTACATCTTTCCCTGTGCTCCCAACACAGGACTATTGGAAATCCTACTTCATTTAGGCTTTTTATAGTTTATTAAAAGAATGGGTTAATTGAACTGGAAAATTACTATATTTCCCCATGTGTAAGATGCTCCCATGTATAAGACACACCTTAATTTTGGGGCCCGAAATTTGAAAAAGAAAAAGCATTACATAAAGTTAATGGAGTCAAGTGTTATTCATCATAAAATTTATACAACTCCTCATCACTGTCAAAATCCCCATCCATTATTAATTAGCTTGTCCTCATCTGTATCTGATGATGAGTCACTTTCTTCAACCATGAGCACAGAAACAAGCTCGAAAAAGCAGAAAATGCAAGTAAAAAATATCTACAACCACTGTGTAAGACTCACCCAGTTATTAGACCCCAAATGTTTCTAAAAGCGGTACGTCTTATACATGGAGAAATACAGTAATGGAGAAGAGCCTATTTCTGTCCTTAAATCTTGGCTCTTGGAGAGAAACTTGAAATTTACTTCCCTGAGAAATGGAAAATGGGTTGTGGCACTTTGAAAAGCCGTTGAGTAGAGCCATAGGGCATTGTGTGGGTTTCTTCCTGCTCTCAAGGCCAGTAACCTTGGGAGAAATCAGGCTCTTCTCATTCTTTGGCTTTTAGAAAACCAAGGTGATTTGAAAAAATATGTTCTGAGTTGGAACAGCTGCGGCTGCATGGTCAGAGGCAGATTTACTTCGGTACAGCTGCCAGGCCCTCGATGTGCCTTCTGTGAATTTTGATCCCCAGTAATTATTGGAAATGACACTAACTTTTCTTAATTAACCTGACATAAACAGAAGGTACGCTTCCTCCATGGGTTTTTTCCAGAGGATTGTGTTTGGGATGAAAACATTCCAGTGCTCTGCACTCTCATTCCCTCATTTACCAGATCTCAAAAGGTTAAAATAATGAGATGGATTTATTCAGATTAACATTTCATTAACATAAGAGGTAATGTTTACCCATTGCTTAGATGGTGACAGATAAAAGAAGTTTAAAATAAGTAGACAAGATGACGAAGCAGTATAATGTATTCAAAATGTGCCGAAATGCAGAAATACTGTGACCACCAAGGCCATCTTTTACACAATTCTTACATCATATTTTCAAAAGATTGTTGTTTTAAAATGTTTATATTATTAAATAGATCACACACACATATATCTATATACTTAGCTATTAAATAATAAGAAAACAAATACCCTTGTACCCACTTCCTTTATGAGGTAATGCCAAAATGTTTTACTAATGAGTGTGTAAGTCCTCTCCTAAAAGTATTGTAGACAATTCACGTTGTTTCATCTTCTTACCGATTCTTCTTATTATCCAACTTTTCAACACCAAGCGAGGCAGAAATACGGAGACCTTTACTATATCGTGGTGTAAACTGTGCTTGTTGTATTTGTGAAAGCAGATCCAGTTCCCCTAGTAGATGTGCAGCTCTGTGAAGGTAGTTAGAAGGAGCTAGGAATGTGCTTGTACAGTGGTTTTGCCACACTGCTTATGACAAGGTGTGAAAAGAAAAAGATGAGGCCAAAGGGTTGGCTTGAGAGACGAGATGGAAAGAAATGGAGAGAGGCCAGACATTTAGAATTTCAATGATATGCAACACTTTTTCTGCATTCTAAGCCAGGATTTTAAAATTAGAATGAAAAGGATATTGAACAACAAAGGATCCTTAGGAATCATCAGTTTCGTGAAGGGACTAAACCCTGTGGCAAAGACCAGATTAAAGTTAATTCTTTTCTATTCAAGGTTATTTTATGAGATGACTTCAAGGTACCCGGCACTGTACAATTACCGTGGCAGAAGTAATGGTGTGAGGTGGGGAGCAGAAAGCAAAGGTATATATCAGAGTGAGAATTATGTCTATGGAAGAACTTGTGTGGTTATTTATACATGGAATTTAATAGAAGCAAATAGTGGAGGAGCCTACAAAGTATCTGTAGGAATTGTCTTGCTAAATAAACTGCAATCTAGCTTTTAAATGTTTGTGACTATAAAATAGCCTTCATGCCACCAAACTTGCACCAGCAGCAAGTTGGCAGTGAAAATTGAGCCCGCTAGTGAAGGGCAGACACCTTATCTTTCATATGGGGCGTTAGGGCAACGGTGCTCCTTTAGCGTGGTCCCAAAACCTGAAGCTTAGCTATCACCTAGGAATGTAGAAATGCAAAAATTTCAGATTCAGTGAATCAGAAAGTCTAGGGATGTTTAAGAAGAATGTAGTTCAAAGGAAGACTCTGAGGTTTGAAAGAGTAAAGGAATCTTGAATGAAAAGGCTGTAGGGTCCCTGAATCACTGTTAGGACAAGGACTTTGCTGATTTTCTTTTTTTTTTTAAGACGAGTATTTTTTTAACATTTTTTAAAATTTTATTTATTCATTTTAGAGAGGCAGAGGGGAGAGAGAAAGAGAGAGTGTGAGAGAGATAAAGAAGGGCAGGGGAAGAGCAGAAAACATCAACTCCCATATGTGCCTTGACCAAACAAGTCAAGGGTTTCAAACCGGTGACCTCAGCATTCCAGGTCGACACTTTATCCACTGCGCCACCACAGGTCAGGCCTGATTGTCTTTTCATATGAGTAATAAGCCTCCATTGTGTTGAGATAATTCCAGTTCTACTTTTTTCAAGGTCACTTTACATTGTTATTATTCTTACGTTAGCCATTGTTCTTTAAGAAACCACTATAGTAGGTTGCATAATAGTCTTCCAAAAATATTCTCTTTCTAATCCTTAGAACATGTGAATATGTTACATTACCTAGTACAAAGGACTTTACAGATGTGATTAAATTACAGATTTTGAGATGAGAAAATTATCCTGGATTATCTAGGTAGGCCCAATGTAATTGCAAGTTTCAATAAAAGGAAGACAAGAAAATGAGTCAGAAAGAAGAGGTATTTAGACAGAAGCACAAGTCAGAGGGTTTTAAAAATGCTATGCCAGTGGCTTTGAAAATGGAAGGCGGTTGATGGAAGCTGGACTATGCAAGGCAATGACTTCTCCTCTAGAGTCTCCTGAAGGAAGGAGGACTGCCAACCCCTTGATTTTAGTCCTGGGAAACTGATTTCAGACTTCTGACATCTGAGACAAAATAAGTTTGTGGCGTTTTAAACCACTAAATTTGTGGTAACTTGCCTGACCAGGTGATGGCACTGGGGACCCAGATTGAAACCCCAACATCACTGGCTTGAGCACGGGCTCACAAACTAGAGCCCAAGATCGCCAGCTTGAGCGCAGGATCATAGATATGACCCCATGGTCGCTGGCTTGAGCCCAAGGTTCATTGGTTTGAACAAGGGGTCACAGGCTCAGTTGGAACCCCCAGCCCCCCCATCTAGGCACATATAAGAAAGCAATCAATGAACAACTAAAGTGATGCAACTAAATTGATGTTTCTCATCTCTGTCCCTTCCTGTCTATCTGTCCTTCTCTGTCTCTCTTGCAAAATTAAAAGAACAATTGTGGTAATCTGTTTTAGCAGCCAAAGGAAAGTGATACAAACAAGATGCTGGCTTTAATAGACAAAGATGTTAAAATAGAAATTTAACTTTGTCTAAAAAATTTTAAATATATATTTATTTATGAATAAGACAGAATTTTAGAACAATAGTACAATTAAATGGAAATTTCACAATCAAAACTAAAATAACTGAAATAAAAACCCCTCAGGGAAGTGTTAATGATTCTTTCTTTTTTCCTCTTCTTCTTCTTTTCAAAGTGGGAGGAGGGAAGATAGAGAGACAGATTCCCACATGTACCCTGACTGGAATCCACCCAGTAACCCCTGACTGAGGTCAATGCTCTGCCCATTTGGGGCCATGCTTGCAACTGAGCTATTTTTAGCACCTGAGGCTGGGGGCTCCACAGAGCCATCCTCAGTTCCCAGGGCTGATGTCTTAGAACAAATTCAGCCATGGCTGTGGGAGAAGAAGAGAGAGAGAGAGAGAAAAGGAAGTGATGGAGAAGCAGATGGTCACTTCTCCTGTGTGCCTTGACCAGGAATTAATCCCAGGATATCCGCACACTGGGCCAATGCTCTACCACTGAGCAAACCAGCCAGGGCCTATTGATTCTTCCATACACAGTTTGGTCATTTAATTAAAAATTAGTAGACATGCAAGGAGACAAAATCATGTGACCACAAATATGAAGAATACTGCAAACAATAGAAGCAGACCCAAAATTAATCCAGAGCCTGACCAGGTGGTGGCACAGTGGATAGAGTGTTGGACTGGGATGCGAAAGACCCAGGTTCGAGACCTTGAGTTCGCCAGCTTGAGCACAGGCCCATCTGGCTTGAGCAAAAGTTCGTCAGCTTGGACCCAAGGTCGCTGGCTCCAGCAAGGGATTGCTTGGTCTGCTGAAGACCCGTGGTCAAGGCACATGTGAGAAAGCAATCAATGAACAATTAAGGTGTTGCAATGGCAACGAAAAACTAATGATTGATGCTTCTCACCTTTCTCCATTCCTGACTGTCTGTTCCTATCTATCCCTCTCTCTGACTCTCTCTCTGTCCTTGAAAAAAAAAAAAATCTCTCTAGATTTAAAAAAAACGTAATCCAGATATTGAAGTGGAGAGATAAGGACTTTAAAATAACTATAATCATTCAATTCTAGAAAATATGTGAAAAGACAAAAAAAATAGATTAAAAGGCTAAGAAATTTGCTGAAATAATAGAATTAATGATGAGAACCCAATGTACATTCTCTAAATGATTAAAAATATATCAAATATTAGGAATTCAATAGATAGGTTTAATAGCAAATTGCATATATAAATAAGGCAGAATTAACAAAAGATAGATCAATAGAGAATATTTCAACGAAAGTGCTGTGTAAAGCCAATAGTCAGGGCCACCATCACAGCCGCCTGGCCCATGCAGGTTCACATTTGATTCGAACAGTCAGTAATGAGACAATGGAGCCAAGAACTGGTGAGCCATCAGCTTCAATTCTAGCTTGCACCCGGTGGGCAAGTAAAAACACACACTGGGCTCCAAAACCCACTCATTCAATGCTCACAAAGCTACTGACTTATCCGAGTTTCCTAGAATCAAAGGTTTCTAGCTCACCAGACTTATTCACCACTGTTTCCCATCTCCTTCTCTCTACACAAACTCTGCACAAACTGGCTTCTCCCTCAGCACTCCACCATCTTGGCTGCTTCTCCTGGCCTCCATGTGGCCTTAATCTGCTCTCCTCTCTATACTAACCTCAGAAAACCCAAAGAGAGAGCAAGCTACTGGTCTGTCCCACTTTATAGTGTAGAATCAAAACCTCCAATCCAATTACACAAACAAGGAAGTCTCCAATACAAGACCACCCATTTGAGGCACAATGGCATTCCTCAGGAGAGTGCACCACCCCACATCATCTAATCAGTCAAGGGTGTGGGGAAAAGCTTACTCTTAAAACCAAGCCTTAGGCTATAATGACCTGGCCTGTCCACAGCCTGTTTCCCATTACACATTTATATCAATGAACTTCCATGTGGGCAGCGCCATCCCCAACAAAGTGAGCATAATACACTTCATCTGCCCAACATGCCGAAAAGAAAATAATTTTTTTTTTAATTTTTATTTTATTCATTTTAGAGAGAAGACACAGAGTGAGAGAGAGAGAGAGAGAAAGAGAGAAAGGGGGGAGGAGCTGGAAGCATCAACTCCCATATGTGCCTTGACCAGACCAGTGCAGGGCTTTGAACTGGCGACCTCAGTGTTCCCAGGGCGACGCTTTATCCACTGCGCCACCACAGGTCAGGCAAGAAAATAATTTTTTTTAAAAAAAGATCTGTGCATGTTATAAATTAAATTCTTCCTGTAACTCAACAAAAAAGGGGCTCTCAATTGGCAGGCATTTTTACATGGCTGGCCTTGTATCATCTGATATCATTTGTACACTGTCACGTATATTATATTGAATGGTGTTCCTGGGTATAATTTATGAATAAAATTAGAACAGAAAGTGATGCTTAGCCTCAAGTGTGTGCATGGGGGTGAGGGGGCAGCAGAATGGTCTACATTGGCTCAGTAGGACACACTCAGGCAGTAAGGTAGGTTTGGAGAGGTGTGACAGCAACAGGGCTGTTTCCCCGAAGGGTGCGGCTCCAGCCCTGTGAATTACCAGTTTTGCTGTTAATCCCCAAGAGTTAAAGAACAAACATTTGGCTCATGCTGAAAGGAAGTTCTGTCAATACTTACACACTCATTGAGGAAGTAATGGAGAGTCAACTTCCAGGTCTTTTTAATCCTTTACTTTTGTCTTCCCAAAGGAGGAGCTAAATCAGATTAATGGGAGATATATTTAGAGTGGAAGGGGTAAAGATAGCACTGGGGAACAATTTATTTTTCATTTTCTGGTGCATAAGGTTTTAGAACTGTTTCTATAAATTTCTGCATCTCTGATTACAAATATGTGATCTGTTTTTTGGAGTATGCTCTAGTTATAATGCAATTTTAATTTCTTTTTGTTACAGTTAATGGGATGCATTGGTTTTTAAATTGCAGTTAAAGGGCAATGACTCTTGGATTGAACATAACCACAAGGCAATTAATGTTTTACAAACATCACTTTGACATAACTGTAGTTGTTTTTAAGTGTAAAAACTTATTATCTGATAAAAAACCTTCTTATTTTGTTTTAAGATTGATCATGGCTTCTTTGAGTATGCATAAATGTAAGAATAGTCCTGACACCTTCTGTTATATATGTGGCTGTTACACACTTCAACGTCAAAGACACAATATTTCATCATTTGTGACACATGCATATATTGCCTATTTTCAAGTTTCCCTTGTTGATCAAGACAAGAATTGGGCTCCTAATATTGTGTGTCGTAATTATGAGAAAATGCTTTGTGACTGGACAAAAGGAAAATGCAAAGGAATGACTTTAGGTATTCCCATGGTTTGGCGTGAACCTAAGGACCACAGCAGTGACTGTTATTTCTGTCTGATCCATATAAAGGGCATAGGCAAGAAAAAATGGCATATGATTGCATATCCTAATATTTCTTCAGCAATACAACCTATCCCACACTCTTAGACACTCCCAGTTTCAGTTTTTAATGGTTTTATTTTTTCTAAGGATGAAGAAAGTGAACATGGTGATCAAGTATATTTTGATAAGATGCATGAGGAAATGGTTGTAGAATCTGAAGGGTCTTCTTCTGATGCCAAGTAGACATTAACCCCTCAGCAGTTTAGCCAACCCAAATTAAATGACTTAGTAAGAGATTTGGGCCTATCAAAGAAAGCAGCTGAGTTATTAGCCTCCAGGTTTCAAGAAAAAAATGTACTTCACCAGTCAGCTAAAGTATCCTATTTCAAGAAGCATGAACAAATTTTTGTGGACTTGTTTTCCTGAAAACAAACACTTTGTTTACTATCATGATATCAGTAATTTTCTCAGCTAGGTGTTACCACTTACGGTCCAACAGAATGGTGGTTATTTTTTGACAGATCTAAACAGAGTCTGAAATGTGTTCTCCTACACAATGATAATGTTTATGCAGCGGTTCCAGTTGGTTATTCAACTCATCTGCAAGAAGATTATAATGACATAAAAAGTGACCTCAACTTTCTGAAGTATGAAGAACATAACTGGATCATTTTGTGAATCTTAAAATGGTAAATTTCCTTCCAGGACAACAGAGAGGTTTCACGAACTATCTTTGCTTTCTGTGTTTGTGGGACAGCCTAGCTCAGAAAAAACACTGGACACAGAAGAAGTGGCTGAAATGTGAAGTTCTGGAAGTAGGGATGCAAAATATTGTTAATGAACCTATAGTTAATTGTGAGAGGATCATTTTTCCCCCACTTCACATCAAACTTGGCTTAATGAAGCAGTTTGTTCAGGCTTTGAATAGAGAAAGTGAATGCTTTCAATATATTCTTTCTGCTTTTCCTGCCTTGTCTTTCAAGAAGATGAAAGCAGGTGTATTCGATGGACCTCAAATTTGAACCCTTATACGTGACGAAGAATTTTCCAGGAAGATGAATAAGGTGGAGAAAGCATGTCAGTCTTTTGTGGTAGTTACAAAGAATGTTCTTGGCAACAAAAAAGCAGAAAGTTATGAACTTCTGGTTCAAAGGATGCTGTTGGCTTTCCATGACATTGGATGTAACATGGGCGTTAAAATTCACTTCCTGAACAGTCACCTTGATAAATCTTGGAGTTTTCTGAAAATCTTGGACCTGTTAGTGATGAGCAGACTATTGCTGGAGCATTAAACCAGATTGTCCTCAACAGGTACACAAATGCAAGAGCTACAAATGCAAATTTTTGCCTGAATAGAATTTAAATAAGTTTTGTGCAAATTTTATGATTAAAATAAGTGTTTATTTTTATTTTTATTAATTTTAATGGGGTGACATTAATAAATCAGGGTACATATGTTCAAAGAAAACATCTCCAGGTTATCTTATCATTCAATTATGTTGCATACCCATCACCCAAAGTCAAATTGTCCTCTGTCACCTTCTATCTGATTTTCTTTGTGCCCCTACCCTCTAAAATAAGTGTTTTAATATGTTCTATTTTGAAATTGTAGACAAATTCTGATGCAATCATATCTTTTTGTGTATTAGTGTATTTACTGCATTATATAAATTATTATATTTTCACAAAGATGATGCCCAAGAAGACATTCTACTTTATTATGTTAAACTAAATGTTGAGAATTTTTCAATAAGATGAAAACCTACAATCTTGAGTTGCAAAAAAACTGTAGTTTACAGAGAAAAACTAATGTCAGATTTGAGATCAGCACACTCGAATTAGGTAAGAACAAGTGTTTTTGTGGATGTAACCAAAATTTTGTTCTCCAGTGATGAGTCAAATATCTGTACAGAAAAACCATAACTAACAAAAACTAAAGAGTGTTAGAATTTTCAAGTAACAGTTTTGTGAAAGCCCTAGCAGACTCAGACAACAAACTGAGAAGGCAAATGAAATCAACGGACTTCCCGATAGAAGGACCAAGGTGATTCATCCTGAAACTTCTGCTCAACCACTGAATGCAGGCAGTCAGACACTACACACTTCTTCAATGCTTCAGTGTTCTTGAGAAAGAAAAAAGAAAAGAAATGTAAGTAGGAGGGAGGGAATGAGAGAGGGAGAAAGAAAGGGAAGGAAGAAAGGGAAAGAATCAGCATCTAATCTAGTCTCTAGCTCTACCTTTCAATTTATAGCAAATAGGGCATGAAGGATCATGATAAACAACAAAATGGAGTCCTAACCTGTAAGTCCAGTATTTGTGGTGGTTGCAGCCACCAGGCACATGCAGGTTCCCATTTGATTCGGACAGACGGTAATGAAACGGTGAAGCCAAGATATGGTGAGCCATTACCTTTATTCCAGCTCACACTGCTGGGCAGGTAAATAAACACAGTGGAAAAACACTTCCCTTTCCATCCAGGGCTCCCAAAGCCACTGACTTTCTCCCGGTTTTCCTAGAACCAAAGGCCCCCACCTCTGTTCCCCTTCAGCACCTGGCCATGTTGCTTCTTTCTCTCTAATCACCACATGGCCCTGCCAAAATGGCCTTCTAGTTCCTCTTTTAAAATTTTCTTTTGCACGAAAACCCCTCCTCCAGCACACATTAGCATAACCAAGCCCCTTCCCAGGCATAAAGGCAATTAACAGTATCACCTGGGCAATGCAATCACGTGGTCAAAGGCCATTTTTAACAATAAAAGTGAGCAAAACCAAATAACACAAATTTTATAAACTTATTTGCCAAACATTCCATCCCTTTTTCTCACTTTGCAATTCACAATCCACACCACAGGCATTCCTGTGCAGGAAATTAGGCACATCACACAAATTACAGCAACATCACAAGCCATACAATTTCAACAATTACAAAGATGCCCTCCACCATGTCTCTCCGCACTTTGCCCAAAGTGCAAAATGGCCTTGAAGCTTCTCTCCAACCGTATGAAAAGCTTCCCAGTGCAGGGGCCTCCACCAGATCTGCCCCCCCCCCCAATCAGGGTCTTTCACACTGTCCAAAATCTGTAAGTCCATTCAACAAGGGAGCCAGTGCCCTGGCTGGTAGTAGTCCAGGAACCAGTCCACTCACATGGGGTCTCAGACCTCCTCCCTCCTCCCTGCTGTTTTGGCAGGTCTTACAATCCTGTCCCAAGGAGGAGCACATGGCAACAGCTGTCAACATTTCCACCTCTACTCCAGGGAGCACGCTGCCATCCACCCTTTTGTCCCCAAATCTCAGCAAACCTACTAGGGGCATAGTAGGAATTTCTTGCTGCTGGGCTATTACTTTCTGAAGTCTGTGGATTGCAGCTTCATCCCGAGCCTCCTCATCCTCTAAAGAGGAGCTGGAAATGCCAGCTTCTACCAGCTCAGAGCCACTCCACCAGCATGCCTGAAGCCCAGACTCCTGTGGTTGCCGGCTCTCAGCAACTTCCAGGGCAATCTGCAACTCACGCACCTATAACTCCTTCTCCAGAGACTGTTCCATTTCTAGGTGCAACTTGTGAACCTGGTCAGCCTTCTCCAGCACTTGCTTCAGTTCCAGGGACTGCATCTCTTTCTCCCATGGCCATTCCACTCCTTCCGCTCCTCGGTTTGCAGGTCCTGGGCAGCCTCTTCCATAGCACTCTCGATTTTTTCTCGAGTAAAGAACACCCACCCGATGTCCCCTAAAAAGACAGCCATGGGGAACCATAACAACAGCCAGTTCTCTACCCCACTGCTCAAGGGTGGTGGAAGCTCCATACCAATCTGATCTAAATCCTGCCACAAACTATGCCAAATATAGGCCCAGTAGTTGCGGCCATCACAGCCACCTAGCACAGGCAGGTTCCAATAGATGGCAGTGAAAATGGGGAGCTGAAAACTGGTGAGCCATCTTTACTCTAGCCTTGCACTGGCAAGCAAGTAAATACACACAGTGGGGAAACACTTTCCTTTTTATTCAGGGCTTCCAAAGCCACTGATTTTCTCCTGATTTTCCAAGAATCAATGGCCTCCACCAGCCTTATTCACCTCTGCTCCCCATCTCCTTCTCTCTGCACAAACTGTACAAATAGGCTTCTCCTTCGGCACCCCGCCCTCTTGGCTACCTATCTCCTCTGCAACAATGTGGCCTCCTTCTCTTAAAACTTTTTGGCACAAAAACTCTTCCTCCAGCCACATTAGCATAACCAAGCCCCTTCCCAAGCAGGAAGGTAATTAACAGTGTCACCTGTGCAACACAATCACGTGGTCATCAGCCATTTTTAACAATAAAAGTGATTAAAACTAAACAACAGAAATTTTACAAACTTATCTGCTCAACAAAACCCCAAACCAACAATGTGGAAAATTCAAGGAGACATGAAACTTGGTTTCTCCAGTAAATAAATAACAATAACTAAAGGAAGGGGTAACTCTAATAAACTACAAACAATTGAATAGACATAGCAACTAAATGTAATGCATAGTCCATATTTGGATCCTGATTTGAAATGAAAACTGTTAGAAGACCGTTTTAAGGTAACAAGGGGAATAAAAATATAGTTATTAAACAATATTTAGAATTTATTTTGTTTTGATTTTGTGTGTTTTGAAAGATATCGATGTTGAGGCACTTATGGATGAAACTACTATGTTTTATAATATATTTTTTAATTTTTTAAAATATTTTAATGGGGGGAACAATATAAAAAGGGATAGATAAAACCAGAACACCAGGGTGTTGATTACTGATGAAATTGAGACATAGGTACTATCAGAGACCATTTTGCTACTTTCTTTAATTTTGTGACTATTTGAAATTTTTCATGATATTAAATTGAAAACAAAGTGAAGAGTTTACTGGGTCTCCAAAGTGAAGAACAGGTTTATCTGGATTTTCTGAACTCAGATGCAGTAAGCTTGACTTGAGCTTCCAGTCCTTATGCAGAGAGCAGACCAAGCAGACAGAGCTCTGTTTTTTGTTCTGATGCTTTCTCTGCCTACAGCTGAATATACCAGTCAAGGTCATTTAGGTTCCATTCTAGCCTTGAAAAAAGTATCATCAATCTCTTTTTTGGCCTCAATTCCAAACTACATCCTCCAGCACAATTATCCCTGAACTCTTCACTTTGGAAAAGAAAACCTACCCTTTGAAATCAATTCAGCTTGGATCTGTGTGATTATATTCTATCAGCAGAACCATGGAGGGCAAACTGTCATCTAAACCTGACCCATAACTGCAGAGAATAAGCCAGATAAGAAAATTACAGAACAGATGAATTGAAAGAAGGTAATTTGAGGATAAAGGAAAATTATACATGTTCCCAAGCTAAAGTCAATTACCCAGAGTAATAGAAGTGTTAAAAAGTTGGGAAAGTAGGATTGAATGTCAGAGGAAGTCCCCAAGAAAACAGAATAAGGACCAAAGACCATGTGGAAGAATTAACATCAGAAAGAAAAATGATTTCTTATTCTGTGACTTGGTAGAAAGAAGGAAAATGACAAAAGAATTTACAGGAACAAGTTGAGCTAGGTATGAAGGAGATTGAAGTGATTTTTATCAGATGGGTGAAATCTTTGGAATAAGAAGGAATAGAGAGAGAGAAAAAGGAAAAGGGGTTTTGCCAGAAGAACCACAGCAGTGGTGTAAAGGATTACCTGGCTCCACTTTGGTGATGGCCCAGGAACTGAGCTGGATATTAGGAAGAGGAGAGAAGACAGCTACCCAGTCTCCAGGTTCTAAACAGACCCTTGAATGCTACTTCATGCTGGGCAGCCACATGGCTGGACATACCTGGCTCTCCAGTGCAATACTCATTCTGTATGCTATGGAAAGGCCTAGGAGAAGGGAAGCTGGCTCAGAAGGCGATGGGCAGAGAGAACACCATCATCCAGAAAATTTCACATATAGATCCCTTGGCTTTCCTCTTTCCTCCCAGCATGCCTGCAGAGGTTCCTGAGGAACACCCTTAACTGCGGCTAAGTCAGATGTAACATCTGAGAAGACCTTGAAAATCACAGACAGTTCCTATGGTAACCTGTCTTCTGCTGAAATGATCTATACCAGCCTTATTCTTTAACTGTTTCTTAAAATTATTTTTTTCTCTAAACATAGAGAACATATGCTTCATGTAAATGTAATTGTGGCAAAGCTGCATTTTTACAGAAAAGTGTTACCAGCCTATTCAATGATTTTAAAGTTAGTTTATTAATTATGTCAACACATTTGCTGGGATTTTACCTGTCCAGTCTAGGTATTTTCTCAGATAGTTGTACTTAGAGATAAGCATTCACTATTCAAAAATAGCTTTAGGCCCTGGCCAGTTGGCTCAGTGGTAGAGCGTCGGCCGGTGTGTGGAAGTCCTGGGTTTGATTCTTGGTCAAGGCATACAGGAGAGGCAACCATTTGTTTCTCCCCCTTCCCTCCTCTCTCTCTCTCTTCCCTTCTTGTCATGGTTCAGTTGATTCAAGCATGTCACCTCAGGTGCTGAGGATGGCTCCACCTTGTGCTCTAAAAAGGAGCTCAGTTGCAAGCATGGTCCCAGATGGGCAGAGCATCAGCCCCAGATGGGGGTTGCTGGGTGAATCCCAGTCAGGGGGCATGCAGGAGTCTGTCTCTCTATCTCCCTTCCTTTCACTTAAAATAATAGCTTTAGTTATTGTAATAGAAGTTATATTTTATGATAGTCACAAAAGAGAAAGCTATATAAAGAGAATTAGTGGTTTCCTGAAATAATTTCCCACATAAAGCAATAAAAAATATGTTAGATTTTATTTAATACCCAATATATACATGGCTATTTAGAATGTGGAGGAAAGGAGTCTACCTGCTGAACCTGACAATCTCAAGGAAAACCTTCATGGTGGCCTTACAGACACAGGGACCTAAAGTAACCACACAGGATGGTCTGAAATTGAAACTTGTTTTAATATATAAAACTGACTAAAGCCTAATGAAAAATATAGTTAAATAATCTCAAAGGAAAGTTTGGGGAAATAAAGGTTTAAAAATACAAAATGTTAAAAAAAAGGAATATTGTAAAAGTTACAAATAATGTCTTGAATAGCCTAGGGGTTCAATACAAATAGTTCTAGGATGAAGAAGTATAAAACTATGAATTAAAAATTGGCTTTCTCCTATCTTAGCATTAATTTACTGAGAGCCCAAAGACAAGTATCTTCCAACATGGCCCTGAGTTCCAATAGTTTCAATTTTATATTTGAATCTTCTATTGATATGAATGTATCCCATTCTTGCATCTACCCCAAGGGAGGATCTCAATAAATGGGTTGCAAAGAATTCCTGGCAGTTTTGTGCTGGCTTTGAACCATAATTATCTGAATACATAATATTTACAAAGCATTCCATTAAAGGAGATTATCTGGACTTCTTAGAAATTATAGGGAAAGTATGAGCAGGCTTTCCACTCGGGTTGATTGAGTGAAGCATGTCAAGGGCTGTTCGAGTAAATGATTTTCCTTGCTTGCTCCAGGTCCCCACTTGCTTTGCATCTCACCACTGAGCAGACAGCCTCCTGAAAGTTGTTGTTGACCACCACATACAGGAATAGGTTAGTTACCAAAGGTCTTTAGGGTGATTAACGGTATAGAAACGATGTGTGCTTCACGAATCTGACTCTTAACAGAGCAGCTGATGGAAAGCAGGCAAGATTCAATCTGAATGATCCTTAAGATATGGAAGGGTAAAAAACATACATGAAACACAAGAAGTAGCAGATGGTTAGCTTCCAAGCTGTGAGTCCGAGGTCCTCAAGTTAGAGTGTAGATAATCGTTGTATAGCACAGTGTCACTATCACCAGAGGAAAGCAGAAAGTAGTTGTGTCAACATTAGATTACACCATTTGATAGTAGTGAGGTCATTGAACACCATAGTGAGGTTCAGACAGGCAGTGCTGTTGGTCCTGGTGGTTGATGTGATCAACGAAGAAATGGGAATGACAGTTGGCAGGAAAATGAGCCACACCACAGCATTGGCCTCCACGGCTGATCGAGTTTTGTGAATGGGAAAGCAGTTCATCAGGTGATTGACCGCAGAATAATGGAAGATGTTGACGCAGGTGAGGAAGAGGATGCTGTTTTACAGGTTGAAATGGAAACCAAAGCAGATGAACTGGCACACAAAATCCCCAAAGATCCAGCTTTTGCAACAGGCATAGTTAGGAATCAGAAAAGGGAGGCTGATTAGACACAGCGGTTCTGTGCCGGCTAGAATCAGCATGATGTTGGAGCTGCTCTTCCAGAGCCACATTTTAGAGCTGTACATGGAAATTGCCACTGAGTTCTCTGGAAAGCCCGCCAGAAAGATGAAGCTGTAAATAACAGGAAGATATATTTTCATCAGTGCAATTTCCAAGAGTAGTTCCATAATTGGGGAAATCAGAGCATTTGCAAAATTGTCTGGTGGCTCATTCATGGTTGTCTCCTTTCCTCTTGCAAGAAAACAAGAACGTTCAGTTTGGTGATGTGAGTTGTCTGATAAAAGAAAATAGACAATATATATGATAAGATGAGGAAAACAATGATCCACTTTGAAATGAAAATTGCTCTAACATTTTAAATTTGCACGTTTCCTCCCTTTCATCGCCAAAGAGAATGTGTAGAGAAGAGATTGAATTTCTAAGAAAATGGCTGTGAGGCAAGTTACTAAAGACATCTAATAATAATAGAAAAGTTAAATTATCATGAGAATTAAAATGAAAAAACATGTGTAGTTGTGGAAAACAATTTAGCAAACTTGATGTCGGGGCAAACCATAGAGTGTCACCATTCAAGATTTAATAAGACCCACCATTAACAAAGTGTGGGGCACTTAGCTTCTTTACTTGATAAAATGCTGAGAAGTCTTTATTATGTCCTTTTACCAAAGAAACTAAGGCTGAAGGAGGTTCTGCGACCTGTTTGTGGTCACAGCTGTAGAAGCATGGCTGGCATTTCAGCCCACACCTGTCTGAGTTAGAAGTTATGCTCTTTCAACCTGACCTCACTGTGCTGCCTCTTAAACTGGATTAGCCTAGAAAAACTGATGGAACAGAGAGTGCAAAGGCATGAAAAGACTGAATATTAGGAATTTTTAAAATATAGATTGCAGGCATTATATGTATGATAGATTTCATCTCGAAGTTTATCTCTTCTGGCCCATGTTAATAACTAACATAATTTGTTGATGTTAGTCTGGGAGTGAGGGTGGGGTAGGAGAAAGAGCAGCAGTATCATGCAGCCTTAAGAACTTGGGTTCTATCACCAGACAGCCTGACCTTGATTCTCAATTTGGCCAAGTAGCTGTGTGTCCCTAAGCAAATTATTTAGACTCTCCAGGGCTATGAAGAGTGGGATTTGAGCTTTCTTCTTCACGCTTATAAGTGTTTTCTAAAATTTTAAGAATAATCTTTTGCAATGAGAAATTCATAAAGATCATATATATATATGAAGAATTACTTACAACTGGCTTATTATTTGACTGTAAATAGCTGTTGGTATAAATATATCCACTTACACATTTATGGAGTGCTCACTGTGTATTAATTAGGCACTCTGCCAGGTTCTAGAGATATAAAATGAATAACACACACAAATGCATGAGCCACTATCACCGTCCACTGGGGGAAATAGACATGGAAGTAATTTTAAGGAAATACCTGTATCACCCTACTTTATGGAACTGTCAGTATGTAAAAAGAAAAACAAAAAACATACTTGGGACACTACTGGGCACATGATAAGTCCTCAATAAATCTTAGGTAGTTCTTAATCACTAAGTCTTTCAATAGATGATAGATGAGTGATACAAGGCTACTAAGATCACAAAGAAGGGAGGGAATAGCTACTGGAGAATAACAGAGGGTTTTAAAGGAAGGTCATGTAGGAGGGAACATGTAAGCTGACATTAGCAAGCGGATGAGAAAGTGAATTCTAGGCAAGAAAATAGCATGTGCAAAGACACTGAAATATGACAGAACTGAGGAGGTCCGGGGGAGCTCTAAGTGGCACTGGAAGATGAAGCTGGAAAGGGAAAAAATAGCTAATAATAAAAAAAATAGGGCCTCTTGTGTACAAAGCACTCCATCAAGTGTCTTACTTATGTAAATTTATTTAATCTCCACAGCAAAATAGTAATGTAGTTCCCTGATCATCCCCATTTTACAGATGAGGAAACTAAAGCACAGAAAAGGCACTAACTTTCTAAGTTCACACTGCTTCTTAGTAGTGAATCAAGATAGAGAACTGGGCAGTCAGTCTGTCTACAGAACTGGGCTGTATCTAAAAATGAGTAGGCAAGAGGAAAACAAGTACTCTGTAATAATAAAGATGAGTTAGACTTTATCCCAGAAGAGCTCAGTAAATCAGGCATCTAACTTGTGTGATCCAGGGCTAAAATGTCAATAATAATAATAATAATATCTACCTCTTTCGGTGGAAAGAACACTAAATGAGTTAATATACGTAAAGGCTTTTGAAGGGTGTCTGGCATACGGTAAGTGCTGTCATAGCACCTGCCATAGTTACTATTATTACCTGGCACTAAAATCCACACTTTCAAACTTTTCCTCAGCATATTACAGACATATATTTTAGACTGGCCCAACTTAACAAATCTGAAATTAGTAGAGTCCCTCCCTGATGTATGTATGGTATTGAACATTCTCTTCCAGATCCCACTTAGGGTGCAGATCAGAAAGCTTTTAAACATTTATTACTTTTATTCTGAATGATTTGGGGAATTAGCCTAGAGATGTGTAATGCCACTGAGCAGCTGTTAGGATCCTCACAGGAGAGGAAAGTGCTTTCTGAGACTGTATTATCTACCAAAAGTGAGTGTTTCTCTCCTGTCAAGTTACCTGACTTTTACTGGTGATGCTATTCATAGAACCAGCACCTACACAATGGTGGAGATGATGGGAAGCAGGTTGCTGACCAGCAAGGTGCTGTGAGGCCAGGAAACCACAAGGAATAACTTTTCCCTTGGTCAACACCAAGGGGAATGGGTTCATGAATGTATAAGAGGTAGTAACTTAAACCCAACAAAACAGTCAGGGAGTCCCTGACGCAGGCCTTCCCAGAGTCAGCTCTTGGTAAATCAAGATTTGCATCCACAGTACTTATCTGTCAGTGCCTTGAAAACAGAAGCATGAAGTCACGTCATACCCTAGAGGCCCAACACATAAGAAGTGCTCAATAAAATATCTGCTGGATACATAACAGAACAGTGAGTAATATCAACAAAATTTATCTTGTGCTGAAGGGCTAGTGAAGCAGCAACTATTATTCAAAAACACAAATTTCATTTTTTAATGACTTTTAAAGTAAGGAGAAAAATTAATTCCTGCCATTGCCAAATAATTCCTTACTATTTTATGGGAACATTTGAAACAATAATATTATCAGAAAAAGACAGGTCGTAGGCAGTAACACCACTTTATTATTTGATAAACAATAGTTCAGTTTGGGATTTAATGAAGCTGACTAACCAATTGTAAAGGAGGAGGGGCTAAGAAATTTAAGCTCTCTCCCATAAATCTCACCCAAAGAATGGTTTGACTTTACAAAATATGTATGAAGTTAAGAATAGCAGACAAAAACTGTTCTGGGCTTCCAGCCAAGTAGAATGAGGGAGTTTCTTTCCTCGACAGTCTCAGGTCTTGTGTAGTTCCCTGTCACCACCCAGAGCACCAGATGTCCACAAAGGGCTCATTTGCATTCAAAGAACATTAAAGAATAATGTGGTGTGTCCCCTACTCTTTGCTGCAACAGTGGGTCTCAGACCACCTGAACTGATTCACTTTTTATAAACCAGAAATAATAATCTATTATGTGTCAACAAGATACATAATTCTGTACTAAACAAACAAATGCTAGTGATCCGGGGTAATTTTTTGAAGGAAAATATTTTATAATCTTACCCTCTATTTATTTTCTCTCAAATTGGGAAGAGATTGGGATTATTTGAGGCTACCTGCAGGAGATCAATGTTTTGGGAACACACAGCGCTCCTAATGCCAGTTTACTCATGAGTCTCACAATGGGATTCCCACCAGACTTAAACAGTGGTAGCATTTACTACCTTACGACTATGAAGCATTGCTACCCATTTCATAGAAACAAGCGGGATTACTAATGAAATGTGATTTTTCAAGGGTATAAGAGACTGCAACTTGGGCACCCTGAAGTCCCTTAGGACTTGCCACATGTAGGGGCCCAAAGCTATGCTTTTAGCTATCTGATCTTTGGGAGACTCAAATAAAATCAATGGAAGTTCTCAAAAATGCACACATAGACAAAAATTTTATGTACAATTTGGAGGTTTAGAGATTATTTTAACCTAATTCACTTAATCTATAGCAATGAAACAAGATACGACTAAAGGAAGGCATTTCAGAGAAAAAAATTTTGTCAGTTTGCTTGTTGGGATTGAGGGTGGGAGAGAGGATTGCAGGCCAGCATCTCTGGGCTCTGTTCACCATAAAGCCCAGCACCATACATGCAGTGTGAGCTAAGAACACATCAATCCAGATCAGAGATGAACTCTGTTTGTTCCCAAAGTCCCCTAAAGACCCCACTCTTGGTCATGAAAACACGAGATGACATGACATTCCAGAATTTCTTCAGGTTTCTCTGAGACAAATCTCTCTCCATTCTAGGCCTTTATTTTCCCCAAATATGCCCCTGCCCCCAGCCAGAATATGGAGTGTCCTTGCTGTCTCCAAGAGAAGTTGGGGGCCCCTGCTTTGGCGGCAGGGACGTGCCAGGAGCTCTGTTCCCCCTAGGCTACGGGGACCCAGATCCACGCAGGTCCCTGCAGCACCGGTTCCTTCCTTCCAGCTGGGTCCCACTCCCCTATCTTGCCTCACCTGGTGGCCTGGTTAGGGTTTGATCCTGGTAAGTAAGCGTGCTGTAAGTTAATACAGCCCAAGTTTAAGAGAAAGAAAGGTCGGAAAAGGCCTTCTGGGGTGACAGACATTTGAGCATTTCCCTTGGTAACCAAGATTTCCAGACAATCTGGATAGGTATCCACGTGACACTGAGGACAGGATGTAAAACAGGACAGTAATGCAAAAACAAAAGAAGCCTGGAAAATCCAGGGAAAGGGAAGAAGTTAAAGTGAGGAACTGGTCAGGAGTTGGTGGCTCAGTACTTGGGCCAGTGAAATCTTTTGGGATGTACCTTTTGGGCAGCAGTCTGTGCTTCTTAAAGCTGATTACTCTGGCCTGACTAGGCAGTGGTGCAGTGAACAGAGTGTGGGATTGGGACATGGAGGACCCAGGTTTGAAACCTGAGGTCGTCAGCTTGAGCGCGGGCTCAGTAGCTTGAGCGCGAGGTGGCTGGCTTGAGTATGGGATCATAGACATGACCCCATGGTCGCTGGCTTGAGCCCAAAGGTTGCTAGTTTGAAGCCCAAAGTTACAGGCATGAGCCCAAGGTCACTGGCTTGAGCAAGTGGTCACTCGCTCTGCTGTAGCCCTCCAGTCAAGGCATATATGAGAAAACAATCAATGACCAACTAAGGAGACTAAGAAGCTGCAACAAAGAATTTATGCTTCTCATCTCTCTATCTCTCTCCCTTCCTGGCTATCTGTCCCTCTCTCTGTCTCTCTCTCTGTCACACACACACACACACACACACACACACACACACACACACACACACAAGCTCATTACTCTGAACTTAAACAAAAAGTGATGACAGTATTGATGATTGTCCTGGGCAATATCAGCAAATTATTACATTTTGAAAAAGAAATACAGCACAGATTTGAGATGGACCTTGGGTAGGATTTAGAGAAAGTTCAGTGCTTTTAAGAAGAAAATTCAGGAAAAGGCATAAATTTATAGAAAAAATATGAAGGCTGAGAATTGACAAAAGTGTTCATGTAATAGCGTGAGATCCAGTTTTCTTGGAATATATTTTTAAGTACATCTAAAAGAGTAGTGGGGATGAGTAAGTCGTATAAAGTAGCATGAGAATATATTGTGAGCCTGAATTCCCTCTCTGCGGTCCTGGCTGGGAGAAAGCAAGCTGCCATGAATCATGAATCCTGTAGCCTGCAAGAAAACTATTTCTGCCAACACCCTAAGGAGATTAAAGCCAATCCTTTCACACCGAGTTTTTGATGGGAACCCAACCATGGCCAACAGCTTGACTGCAGCCTGGGCAAAAGGACCAGAAGAGTCGTGCTTGGACTCCTAACCCTGGACTCACAGAAACTGTGAGGTTAAATGTGTTTTGTTTTAGGCCACTAAATTTGTGGTAATTTGTTCGCAGCAATAGGTAACTAATACAGATTTTGGTGAGAATTCTATATCTAATTACACAAGTAATGGGGAGCCATTACAAGTGTTTGAGCAGGAAAGTGTAATAAAAGCTAACTGAAATGTGGTTAGCACTTTATTGTCCACTACTTTTGCTGGTGGGCAGGCATTTCATTTAAATATTTTATCAGTAAATTTCTACCAAGAAAAAGGGCATCCCAGAAAGCTACTTGAAGAAAGGAACCAAGTTGTTGTTACCTTAAACATTTAGTCTTCCGCATTTCTGATATAAGTTATATATCAAGTTACATCTATTATATTATATTTTGGTTATTTGTTCAGGTTTTCATCTTCTCATGTTTACTTTTGTGGTTAAGGTTTTATTTCCTCATTTTCTTTTTTGGACCTTTGAAATTTTAGAAAGAATGATGGACTAGAATCACATGGTTTCTTAAGCTATTTCTTGTTTTATAGAAAAGAAATAGATTCAGGGGTGAATGCCAAACTCTTGCCAGTTTATGGGAAAATTTCCTATACCAACATTTACACAAACATTATCTTTGTTTTACCTCTATGACCATGAAGGACAGTGCCACACGCCATGCACAGACTTAGATACTCACCATGTAAAACTACATCCACACTCTTTTGCTGAGGTACATATAATGCAATTGTGACTTTTATGAGCTCCAATGGCATTACTAATGACCAGCACAGGATGGTTACATTTGAAGAAAACAAAAGAAAATTGCTCCAGCATTAATCTCAACTTCTGTATCCCTATTCTGTTCTACTCACTATGTGAATAGAATGTTAATCTCTCTTACACTCTGACAGAAGTGCAAAGACTCAAATTCTTTGGGGCTGGAGAAACAATCGTTTGCATTTTTTTAGAGCAGTCAATGTTGATAAAATTACATTTATCTAATAGTAAAAAATAATCTGTTATCAGATATTCCTTTTCCTTTTCACCTCTGTTAGAATTTCTCTTCTTTCATTAGACTCTTTAGAGAACATTAGGCCATCATGAGCTGTTGAAATTTGTTTGCCTACCCTGCTAGTTTCTTATATCACTCTTCCCTTTCAGCGACCACATTGAGCAATGTCATTTTGTTTTCTATGTCATGCTTCTAAGTTTGAATTAAAATGCCTCAGAAAAAAACATGACAAGCTCTGTAATTTCTTTATTATAGCATTTTTAATGTCTTCCTTTTGACCTTTTGGATTGCTTTCATGATTAATTTTTTTCCTAGGGCCCTGTTGAGACTACAGATGACTGTATACAACTATTAACCTCTGAAAAATCAAAGTTAAAAATCTGATTTGAATATGAAATCTTATATAGTTTTCAACTAGCCTAGGCTTTATGAATAATAATCCAGACAAGTTCACCCCATGATGGACAGGCTCTGTGTGTGGAGGAGTTGGTGTGAATAAGATATTGAAATGGAATATGATGCATTTAAGATGTGAAAATAACATCATATTTAATCTTAGAGTGGCTTAGTGCTCACATTTAAGAAAAATAATAAAAACACAACTAATTCAGTGATAGCTGCTCTATTTTTGACTTTTTATAGACACTCCTCAAGTCTGTCCTTTTCTGTTTTATGCCTGATATATGAATGTTAATTAAAATTATTAAACTATCTACTGTCCCTTTCTTCCTAATTATACAAGATTGGTATTTCTTCAAATGAAAAATATTAAATAATCTTTCATTTTAAGTCCTGCTTCAATTTCAGTTGTGAGTTTGACTGTATCCAGACTTTTGTGAAATTCTTACAACTGTACAGTGATAGTTAAAGAGACACCAAGTCCTGTCTTTGATTAACTTATTCCGTCTTCAAACATGGTTATTCTTGCTTTTACAAACCTCCTTACCTCTCCTTTCTGTGTTAAAACATACTGATCACTGGTCCTGTGGTTTTAGACATCTTTTGAGTCATATCTGAGCTTTCTGTTTTATTTTATTTTTAACTAGGGGCAAATAGGTTGCCAAATCCCAAAGTAATATTCTTTGAAGACACATATCCATATTTGGTTATTTTATTATATATTTATTTGAAAGAGAAAAATTGGCACTCCTTTCCTTTAGAACTGCTTTCAAAACCTGATTTCCTTTAGTTTCTGTGATCACATCACGGTGCTGCCCTTGGGGGCAAAGAGCAGGGCTGTGAGGATGTAAAGATGAAAGCAGGTGCTAGGGAACTTGCCTCCTGAAAAAGCAACTCTGCAGCCCAATTATGGTAAAAGAACAATTCTAGGGAAGCCTTGCATGTATCATAGATGCACCCAGCGGTTTTAGTCTCTTGCTCTCTGCATGCTGAGCCCTGGGACAGTATTCTCCCTGGCGTTACCTCCTGGAGAGAACAGGTATTGTAGTCTCATTGGAACCTTGGGCCTGTGCACTCATTCCAGGTATGTAATCCTTAGGGCCCATACAAAATAAAAAAATGAGGCTTCTTGCTTAAAAAACAGGAGAAAGTGCCTTTAAAGGTACTAAATACAAACTTATTTCTTTCTTCCTTAGTGTCTCTCTTGATTTGTCGTGGTGTTTTCCTTTTCTATTTAATGTCATTCTAAATTTTTAAAAATTAACATATTAAATTATTCACATAGAGTTTATCATTCATCTTTATAGGGTGCAATGTCAGTTTTAAATGTAAACATAAGAGCATTCAAATCATATGAAGCATCCTCAAAATTATACAAGCTATATTCCAAAGCTCATACATATTATATGAATTTTGGCTTTGCCTCAACAATGGAAACACTGCACAAAACCAACTCACCTGTTTTTATTTTACCTTTTCACACATACACATTCTATTAACTCTGTCCTGAACTATGCGTTGCCCTATCGTTCCCTTCCTTTCTGTGTCATCACTTTCAATATAAGTCCCTGGCTTATTCAAGAAAGAAACACAACTGAGAAACACTACAATGGGGCCCCTTGCTCATTAGTGTTTATTAGAGCATCCCTGACTTCTTTGTGGGTCTGAAGCAAGTTCTGGTTCAAACAGAAAGCATTGCCTATAGGGGTTGTCAATGCCTCTCTTATCTGGTCATAAACCTGGCACTTACCTTCCACTTGTTTTTTCTTAAAAAATTAATTGATATTTAGAGAAAGAGGAATGGAGCAAGAGAGACAGGAACATCTATCTGTTCCTGTATGTGCCCTGACAGGGGATCAAACCAGCAACTTCTGCACAATGCTCTAACTAACTGAGCAATCCAGCCATAGCTCCACTTGCTTTGAATCACTGAATTCCCACACCTCATAGGTCTACAGCATTTTTTCGCTTATTGAGTGTCATGAATGGTATTTGCATCAGAGCTGCAAAGAATAGAAGTGGGCATGCATATTGCATGCAACTACCTTTGCTCACACCTGTGAACATTGTCCCATCATATTTTACTAACAAAACATAAGTTCAAAGATAACGTTAAGCCTAACCTGTGGTGGCGCAGTGGATAAAGCGTCGACCTGGGAACACTGAGGTCGCCAGTTCAAAACCCTGCACTGGTCTGGTCAAGGCACATATGGGAGTTGATGCTTCTAGCTCCTCCCCCCTTTCTCTCTCTCTCTCTCTCTCTCTCTCTCTCTCTCTCTCTGTCTCCTCTCTAAAATAAATAAATAAAAAGAAATAAAAAAATAGACAAGATTTAAAAAAAAAAAAAAGATAACGTTAAGATTTTCAAGATAGCAACAGTAGCACATTAAACCAAATGAGGGACTCTTTCAAGCATGGGCCTTGGGCTACTACACAGACTGCATGCCCATGAAGTCAGTGTTGGCCTTAAATAAGAAAATGACTCATTTGACTGACTCAAGAATAGTTATTAAAGTCAAGAACATTTCAGCCTGACCAGGCAGTAGCGCAGTGGGTAGAGCGTCAGACTGGAATGCGGAGGACCCAGTTCGAGACCCCGAGCTCGCCAGCTTGAGCGCAGGCCCATCTGGCTTGAGCAAAAGCTCGCCAGCTTGGACCCAAGGTCACTGGCTCCAGTAAGGGGTTACTTGGTCTGCTGAAGGCCCGTGGTCAAGGAACATATGAGAAAGCAATCAATGAACAACTGAGGTGTCGTAATGAAAAACTGATGATTGATGCTTCTCATCTCTCTCCATTCCTGTCTGTCTGTCCCTATCTATCCCTCTCTCTGACTCTCTCTCTGTCCCTGTAAAAAAAAAAAAAAAAAAAGAACATTTCAAAAGTGTCAACTGGGGTCTTGGGGGCTGACCCAGTAGGTGGTGTGGCAGTGGATAGAGTGTCGGACTGGAACGCAGAGGACCCAGGTAGGATACCTTGAGGTCTCCAGCTTGAGTGTGGGCTCATCTGGTTTGAGCAAGGCTCACCAGCTTGAGTCCAAGGTCACTGGCTTGAGTAAGGGGTACTCACTCTGCTGTAGCCCCCCGATCAAGGCACATATGAGAAAACAATCAATGAACAACTAAGGTGCTGCAATGTAGAATTGATGCTTCTCATATCTGTCCCTGTCTGTCTGTCCCTCTCTCTCTATCTCTGTCACACACACACACACACACACACACACACACACACGAATGTCAATTGAAAAGAAACATTTCTTTTGATTTCTTGTGTTTGCAGACAAGAGACATCAAAAAACATTTCTTTTTAGTTCAAAGGCATGGTTTTTATTCCTGTTTTTTGTCACAAAATAATTTTATAAAATAGAAATGAATTGGATTATCTCTGGCTTCTGGTAAGTTTTATGTCTGGATGACAGCATGCAAGATAAGCTTCTCAACTCACTGAGTCTCAGGTGCAGAGCCACCATCTTTTATTCGTTCTAGGTCATTCTAGCTCAGAGACTTGAGCATTTGTTCATGTCATTTACTAGTGGTTTTCAGTGGATAGCCCTCTATCTATAAGGGGACAATGTGTAGATAATTATGCCTTTAGAGACAATGGGGGGAACTAAGAACAAAGACCTTAATAAATTTTCCCAAAAGGATCTATGAGTCATTCCACAGCATTGTATACAGGTACATACACACACACACACACACACACACAGAGCACAGGAGGGTGGGAGCAGTGGGAGTAGGGAGAGGGTGAAGAAAGCAACATTGTTTCCCTCCTCAAGAACTGAGATAGCAAGTTATCTGTTTCTAAGTGTCATTTTTAAAGCTGTCTCAGTGCACAATTCAAGCTTTTGTCTTATTAAATTAGTGGAAATAAGGAGAATATGAAGACTTTGCAAATAATCTGTTCTCCTTAGACATGACAGGACATTGCCAAGCACTCTTAGACAGACATTCACCATTAGACATTTCAGTGATCTCTTAGCTATCTTTGTCTGGGCAGAGTGTGCCCTCAGAATCAAGCATCACAGAGAGGTTATGCCCTGGCTTATCTCTTTTGATATTATTTGTGGCCCCAAGTTCCTTTGACCAATTTCAGAGCACTTTCTTACGTGAATTTCTAAGAGATATAGAGCAAGTAGACATTTGACATTCAACCAGGGATGTGACCAAAGTGCCCCTGGCAGTCTGCAGTGAACAGCCATAGGATGCATCCTGCATTTTAGATGTTTGTACTCCATAAGAACAAGCTTAGACTAAGACAAGGCTTTAATGATCTAACAAGGAACCATAGGCAGTCCCAGGATAACCTGAGTGCTAATGTTTTTGGAAGTTCCAAACAGTGAGATGCAGAAAGACCATCATACATGCAACTATTGGCCTGGGTTGATCTTTCCTACTAGTCCATCAGTCTGTGTCTTGTTTACCACTGTTTTTTTTCTAAGCCTAGTAGAAGGTCTGTGCATGCTAGCCTTTCAACAAGCTGGAGATGTTATTTTAGGGGTGTGCATCTTTAAAGACCAGCCTACAGGATCTGATGTGGTTAGGTATCATTAGGCCCCGCCATTGCCTTGTAATATATACAATATATTCACAGACTCCACATTTTTATGCTGCCGCTCTCCTTGTGGTCAACTCTTATGAATTTTGGGCATGAACATGCTTAAGGAAAACAAAGATAAATCTGTATTTCTGTGGACTTTTTAAAGCTGTTCTTTAGGCAAACTTACTCTTATTGTCTTCTAGAATGAGTCCTAATTTATTTTTACTTCTTTTATTTTTGAACCTTAGCTCATTGAAATAAATAGAAGAGGATGAAACAGATTTATCAATGATCCTTAATTTTGTGGGAAATGTGCTGTGTGTTTAAGGAGCAATATAAATTTCCAACCCAGACAAGTTTGAGGTAGCAGAAGACATTCTCTGGCAGAACTAAGTAGCCCAGTGGTTTTGATGTTTGCATTCTTTTTTTTCTTTCCCAAGTGAGAGGAGGGGAGATACAGAAACAGATTCCCACATTCACCCCAGCCAGGATCCACCTGTCAACCCCCACCTGGGGCAAATGCTCTTCTCATCTGGGGCCATGCTGGCATTCGAGCTATTTTTAGTGCTTGAGGTGGAGGCTCCATGGAACCATCCTTAGCACCTGGCTGATAATTGAGCCATGGCTTAGGGGAAGAGAGAGAGAAAAAGAGAGGGAGAGAAGGGGGAGGGAGAAGGATAGCGAAGCAGATGGTTGCTTCTCCTGTGCAACCTGACCAGAAATCAAACCTGGAACTTTCACATGCTGAGCTGATGCTCTATCACTGAGGGCTGTGTTGGCATTCTTGATGTTTGTTATATAACAGTTCTTTTAAAAAAAATGTTCTGCTTATCTTCTTCTTAAATTCAGTTTGTTAGTAAAAATGTAGAAAGGATTAAGAATTTATGTTACTTTACATATTTTGGGTAGCTTTTTCAAATGTGCCATTTTTTGGCTAGATGAATTTTCAGGAGTTACAAAATGTTCACCCCAACCCCATCACCAGATGCAGGGGCTTTAAATTGCCATGAGAGTTGAGATTTTATCATGCTGTTATTTCCCCCCAAAAGAAGGTGAGAATACCATAAATTCCCTCAGGAAATTAGGAAACTTTTCTTTTGTTTCAATTCATGCTAAAAATATTAAGTGCATGAAGAGGAGTTTTATTAAGGGTCTTCTTTTTGCAGACACTAAAACTAAGCCAACTGTGTGCATTTTCACATTTATTCCCATAACACCCTTCAGAGGCACCACAGTATTACTCTTCCTGTTTTGCATGTAGGGAAACTGAACATCATAGAATTTTTGGACTTGTCTGTGATCTCCCAGCTTGTACCAGGTATTATTTTAGTGACTCCACTTCATTTTGTCCTGATTTCTGAACTGGGGGCCCCACAAACCTCATTTCTTCTTTGCCTGCAAACAGGTAGTCCTGGGGTGACTTGTATTCATTTTCTCGGACAATCACAACAAAGCTTCATAAACTGGGAGGCTTCATACAACAAAACCATAATCTCCCTCAATCCTGGGGCCTGGAAGTCTGAAATCCAGGTGCCAGCAATATTGGTTCTTTCTGTGAGTTCTGAGGAAGAACCTGTTTCACGCCTTTCTTTAGCTTCTGGTGTTTTTGTCAACCCTTGGCTTTTTTTTCTGTTTTGGCTTGTAGAACCATCACCCAACCTCACACATTGTCACCTAGCCATTTTTCCTGTGTATCTTCTGTGTTTTCACCTGGTGTTCTTATTTTTAAAAAAATTTAAAATATTTATTGATTCTAGAAAGAGAAAAAGAAACATCGATTTATTGTTCCACTTATTTATACATTCATTGTTTGATTTCTGTGTGCACACTGAGCAGGGATAGAACCTGCAACCTTGGCTTATTGGTTGATACTCTAATCAACTGAGCTACCTGGCCAGGGCCTGGTGTTGTTTTCTTTTGTGTGCCTTTGTGTCTCTCCTACCCTTCTCACAAGGATGCCAGCCATATTAGATTAAGGACCATATTTCAATACAACCTCGTCTAATCTTACATTTAAATTATACCTGCAAAAATCCTCTTCCTGAATAAGTTCATAGTCACAGATAAAAAGGAGTTAGGACTTCAATAAATATTCTTGCAAGATACAATTCAACTGACAACAGAACTATTCTTTTCCTTTGCTTTTGTTTTTCTCATAAGATCCACTCACAAGGCAAGCCGTGGTCCCAGCAGACTTCAGGACAGTGGCTGTGGTTCTCAGGGTTCAAAAGTAGGCTACATTTTCTCACAGGGTTGGCAGTGTGTTCTGCCACCAACTATCCTTCCAGCCCAGGACTCTGACTCTCAGAGCCCTACAAGTTACTCCTCAAAGTTTCCAAATGCCTTCCTTGGTCATTTTTCTGATATTTATAATTGTTGCTCCTGTTAAACCTTAAAATTATCTTTTTCTACAGTTCATCACTTTTTACTTAGCCAACAATGATTTTTCTTAAATTCTTTCTGTTAAAGTATTGATCTTCTGACAGGTCCTTGACACGTGGGTAGTGGTCTGGGAACCCATATCTAAGGCAGTGCGGTGTTATGCTTAAGTATCTGAGCTGTGTCTTAGGAGAAAACACTGGAACTTTAACCAATCCTAATTTTTTTACTGTCATTATGAAATGATATGAATGAAAGTCACCCACCTATCCTAGCTTGTTTTGAAGCCAGGAAATAGGTAAATAAATCTTAGAACTTTCTTTAAAATCTGTTCTTGTCTCTAAATATCTACAATTAGTAAAGAGCACTTCTGCTATCCCACTGCTTTCCACTTGTTACCAGCAGCCCACTGTATGCTGGTACTTCATTTTCATCTCCTGGCGACATCGTGACATTGTCCTGGGTTACCTCTTTTGATATTAGTTGTGATCCTGAGCTTCTTTGGCCAATAAAATGTGAAAGTAGCCTGCATCATTTTCCAGCATAGTTTTTAGAGTCGATGCATGACCTCAATGTAGCTTTTTCCCTTGCCCTGTCAGTCACAGAAGCATAAATCAAAACAAAATATCCACCAACCCCTGTGCCGGAATGACTCCAATGAACAAAGCGCCCAGCCAACCTGAGCTGCACATGGGGCACGAGTGAGAAATGAATGTTCACAGGACCATTTGTTCCTACAACTCCCGGAACCTGTCCTGTAGTGCACACAGAGTTGCATGTCCAGGGGTAATCTCACAAGCTTATGCATTTTTTATACTTTTCCCCTGGGATGGTGTGCATGCCTGTTATTCCTTCTCTCTTGCTGGCTTCTCTTTTTTCACAACTTTGCTGGATCCATCTGCCATTCTTTCCTGTAAATGCTGAAATGATGTAGGGCTCCCTCTTCAGTCCTTTCTTTTCCATCTACTCTCTCTACCTAGGCAATCTCATTCAGGCTTTTGGAATAAACTTTATCTGCCCAGAAGTCTGCCCTAATTACCAAACACATATAGTGAACATTTTATTAATCATTTCCGTGTTGCTGTCTCATCTGCAGCTTTAAACTTTAGATATCTAACAGAAATTCTGATTCTGCTACACACCTGCAAAATCTTCTCTATCTCATATAATCATACCAGCATTCATCAAACAGCTCAAACCCCAAACCTAGAAGTCATTCATGATTCCACTCTTTCTACCACTTCTCACAGGTCCCCATCCAATCTACCGGGTAGTGCTATTGAGTCCAATCCCAAAATGTTTACCAAATCAGATCACTTATCACCACTCCTTATCTCCCCCATCTTCCTAGACAGACTCATCTATCTGACACTAAGTAAAGTGCCATAACCTCTTAATCCATCCTCTTGTTTTCTCTTAGACCACTAATGTTCATTTTACAGACAGCAGCTCTAGTGTTCTTTTAAAAATAAAAATTATATCATACAGCTATCTACTTCAAAAGTGTCCAATGGCTTTCTGTTAGCTTAAAATAAAATCTAATCTCTGTATAAAGAGCAATTATAAACCCCATGCTTGAAACCCCATGATTTCAGAAAATATAACTGAAGTTAGAAGCCACAGGTTTTCCCTCAGAATTTTTTAATAAAACACTTGAACAACTAAGTGAAATAATGATGAATTGATGTTTCTCCATCTCTCTTTCTCTCTCTGCCTCCTTCTTTTTCTCCCTCAAATCAATGAAAAAAAATTTTTTAAATAAATCTTAGAAGAATAAAAGACTCCTGATGTAGGTGTTTGAGAAGACAAATGTCCACCTAACATAACATTACCTGTTGTTAGATAAATAAAAGAACAATGTAGTATGTATGTATATAAATCCACAAATTTAAGTAAAATCTCTGTTCATTCTATTGTCCTCCTGGGTAAGTTTTCATCTGTCTATTTGCTAAGAAGGTATAAAAGGTTTTCTGTAAACTTGAAGAGGTTCTCCAAATGTTTAGTTCTGTTGACATGTGTCCTTGAAACTAAAAATATCTATTATAAGATATTACATATGTAAGATTGTTTTGCTGTGAAAACAAACAAGCAAAAAAACACGTTTGTTCACCTAAAGTTACAAACTAAGTTTGTCATGGAAAATTGAATTTTAACCTTGTGGTAATTATTTTTCTCTGACCTTTCTCATCTAGCTTTAATGAAACTAACCAATATAAAAGTTCTATAAAAGTTCTCTTAAACCTAGGAATAAATTTAAGAAGCATTTTTTTATAATAATTTGTAAGTAATAATAAATTGCTTTGAAATAAATTAGTATGAAAACACAAATTAGACTCAATCATTCACAATACTCCTTACCTTGGTTCACAAGACCTTATATGATTGGATTTTTATCTACACTTTTATATTCTTTTCCTATCATTCTTTTCTTCATTTATTTTGCCCTGGCATTCTGACCTTGATGTTTCCAGAACACAAGTTCATTTCAAACTTAGGGCATTTAGGCTTGTTGATTAGTCTGCCTAGAATGCATTTTGCCTCATCTTTCTATGACTCACAATTATTTAATATTCAGTTTTAGTTCAAATGCCACCTCATCCATGAAGCCTTTCCATATCACTCTATCAAATCTTCCTCTAGGGCCTATTAAATCCCTTTCTCATCTTTCTGTTTTATTTAATTTTATTTTATTTATTATGTAAAGCTTATTTTTTATTTGTCTTCTTCCATTAGAGTGCAAATTCTATAACAGCAAAGATTTTGTCTGTCTAACTTCAAATGCATTTTAAAGGATAGTAATAGCACAGCATTATTTTATACATCTAGATGAATTAGGGGCAATGATAATTATATTAAAAAGTTGCCTGGTTCAGATAATATTTTAACATACATCTTTTGTGGGCCATAACTGTAAGTAGGTTTAGCTGATGTGTTTTGTATTAAAATCCACTTGAAAATTGTCTGTATTGATTCACCTATGAATTAGCAAGAACTGTCAGGCCACAGCTCCCAGGCTGGCAGGTGATTCTTGCTGCTGTACATTGTGGAAGTTAGGCTGAGCTGGTCCAGTACATCAGTGTTTTTTATTGAAATAATTAGGATTCCATAAAATACTCTTGCTAAGATTCTTCTTAATATGTCTGTATGCAGATCAAGAACTGTGCCTGAATAAAATCTAATAGACATAGAAAATTGTGGTCTCTTCTCTTGGCTTTAATGGTGTTGATCAGCAGCTCTAACTCAAGGTGTGGCCATGGACCCCCTCCTTCAAATGGACCAGGTCTGAGTTAAGAAGACATAAGTCCCAGCTGCTGTGAGGACATGGGTGTATCAGTCAGACTTTAAGAGACTAGTTGTAAAGAAAATGGGGATTATCATTCAATATGAGTCAAAAGTTTTCTTCTTTATTATTAATAATAAAGATTGAAAGATGAATGTAGACCAATAAAAAAAAGAACACTTCTATTTATAGAAAACCACGGGACTGTCTGTTCTTTGAAAGCTTGCTAGGATGCACCTACACAAGCTTTTCAGCTTTGTGTTTTTGTTATTACAAATTCGATGTTTAAAATAGTTTTCTATTTTTTCTTATGCTAATTTTTTTAAAAATGATTTTTGCTAGAAATTTATTTTTAATCTAGGTTTTCAAGATTTTGGGGATTTAGTTGTAATATACAGGTATCTATACTTACATACACAAACACATATTACATACTCTAAATACTGGGGTGAGGAAAAGTAAGTTAATACAGTAATTAATAAATAACAATACAAAAATAAACTCTGTGTTTTAGGTACTCACAAATATAAACTTACTCTTTCTCACCTTTGCGTGTGTTGGGTATCATGTATGTGCTGTATATTATATATAATATTTAATACATGTAACTTTTAGTATTTTTAGTTATTTCTCTTTGGAGTCGCATTTTGTATCATTGCATCATCTATCAATCCCTGTCACTCTTCTGGAGTCTCCCCAGCTGGCCTGAATATGTAAAGGAATGACAGCCTGTGCTTAGTTGAGCATCTCATCCAAGGATATTTTGGCTTGCTTTTTACAATTTTACAAATTGCTCTATTTTTAGTAGCAATTGAGTATACTGAAAATATCTCAAGAGATATCTTGAATGAAGCAGTGAGTTGCTGGAGTGTTGGGTGCACATTTCTTCTTCTTTTTTTTTACAGGGACAGAGAGAGAGATTCAGAGAGAGGAATAGACAGCGACAGACAGACAGGAACGGGGAGAGATGAGAAGCATCAATCATCGGTTTTTCGTTGCGACACCATAGTTGTTCATTGATTGCTTTCTCATATGTGCCTCGACTGCGGGTCTTCAGCAGACCAAGCAACCCCTTGCTCGAGTCAGCGACCTTGGGTCCAAGCTTTGCTCAAGCCAAATGGGCCCGCGCTCAAGCTGGCGACCTCAGGGTCTTGAACCTGGGTCCTCCGCAACCCAGTCCGACGCTTTATCCACTGCGCCACCGCCTAGTCAGGCTGGGTGCAAGTTTTGCTGTCATAGATAGGCACTCCTTGTAGATATCTCTTTTCCTATATGAAAATGAGTTTACTTTGAAAAAGACAACAAGCCCACACATTTCTCTGTTTAACCATGAATTTGCCTACAAATGGATCAAATGGTTTCATATTTAAAGCAAAATACAGCAAAGCACTCAGTGCTTCATTTCCATACTTTCATCCAAATATTGTAAAAATTAGATAAACCTCAGTTTATCAGTTAATTGTTCAACTATGTCCTTGAAGCTAATTAAAATTTATTGTTTGAGCTTTTTGATGCAACAAGAATTTTTTTATAAGCTGCCTCTTTTGGGAAGAAATTTAAAGGCATTTTATTTAGTAAAACCTTTCATGAGATTTTGCCCTTTTTGTATTAGTTTGGTTTTCAATGTAATCCTAAAACTGACCTGAATTACTCTATTAGACACATGGAGATGTGTCTGCTCATTTTACTTGTGTATATGTTGGATAAAAACTTAAAACAAAACAAAATCCTCTTGGTGTTGATTTAAAAAAAGATGTTAACAGGGTGCTGCTCTATTTTCCTATGTGTCTGTGTACATTCAACATAATTCTAGCCCTAAGGATATATAAACTTTTGTTTTAAAACAACAAAGACATCTAGACCCATGATGGCGAACCTATGGCATGCGTGTCAGCACTGACATGCGGAGCCATTTTTGATGACACGTGACCGCATATGGCCACATACCAGAGAAGTATGAGGCCACATGCCGAAAAGGACATTTCATCCTCTGCTCCTGCACGGCCAGTAGCCGAGGATAAAACATTTGCTGTAGTGTATACACTCTGTGCCGGAGGTCTGTAGGCCAAAACAACAGAACTCCGGCACAGAGCGTCTAGTTCTGGGACTTCCGGTTAGGCTGTTTTTCTTGAAGTGACACACCACCCGAGTTATGTTCAGTTTTTTGGCGAATTTTGACACACCAAGCTCAAAAGATTGCCCATCACTGATCTAGGTCAAATCTGTACTAACTGTAGAGCAGCTCTCTTTCTGTTGATGTGGTTATTGGTGTCATTGTTTTTTGGTGGGTGGGGTGTAAAAAGTGTTGCCTCTTAATATAAGAGAGAAAATATTCTATTGTTTTAATGAAGAAACACTCTTCTAGTGGTCATTCGTATTAGTTAAATTTTTAATTAATGTGATTCAAACGATGCCATTTAATATGCTGATCTCGGGGACCTGCTTATATTTAATTTAAGATATTATATTTAGTTTAGAATTTAATATTTCTTAATACTTAAAATATAAAGTTATTTTAAAAACTATAAAATAAAACCATTCATTTGGAATTCTTAAAGGAAAATAACTCTATCTTAACACAAAAAATTACTTTCTAATTTTCCTCTTGATTTTTATTCAGTATATTCAAAGGCTTGAGAAAATAAAACAGTTTATAAAACCTTTTAAAAAGCAAAAAAATTTTAGTTTTAAATTTGCAAGTTTTGTAAATTTTAGGATTACCTGGCAGATTCATTTTGTTTTCATGTTGATTATGATGAAATAGCTGACATTTCTGAAGTTCTGTGTTTTATTCATTTCACTACCAACTTTTCCCCAGATAATCATTCAGGATTAACATGAAAGATTTAATAACACTACTTAAATAAAATAATAATACTTAAAATTTATAGAGTGATTACCATATTCTAAGAACCATGCTAAGCATTTGAACATATTAGCTCATTTAATACTCATGACAGTCCTATGAGATAGGTATTATTATCTTTATTCCTACTTCAGAGAATTAAGTCACACAGAGAGAAATTCAGTTACTGACCCATGGATCTAGCTGTTAAGTGGCAGAGTTGGAATTCAAACCCAGATTCGTTAGGTCCAAGTATACATGTCTAATTACAATTCTATGTGACCATGGTTTAGTGTAATATAGGTTTGTGTGTTTGTTTTGTGCCTTCAAGAACTGGAGTTTGAAACTTGTTTTACACAACTCCAAAACAACTGGTTAATTAATATCTTTCAGTTTTTAAAAATCCTAGAATTGTAAGGTCCTCTGGGAAGTTAGTTCCTTAACCTGCTCACCCAGTTTGGTTAAAATATGCTATAATGATTCAAACAGTAAATATTATATACTTGGCAGTGAAAATACAGAGAAAAATACTTTAAAATAAAATAATTTTGGTCATTCATGAATTAGATCTGTTCTTATTTCTCAGTGTTGTCTTGACCTGACTATAAAGAGTTTCATAAACAAAAGAAAGAAAGAAAGAAAGAAAGAAAGAAAGAAAGAAAGAAAGAAAGAAAGAAAGAAAGAAAGAAAGAAAGAAAGAAAGATTAAAAAAAGAAATTAGCTCTTGATGAAAATGTTTCCCTTTACCAGCAGATGTCACTGTTGCCTCTTAGTCTTGATCATTCAGTATCTAGTGGAGATGAAGATGTTGATGAGCAAGACAGTTATTTTACTAAAATCTCAGTAAATTATTAGGTACAAACAATATTGCTTCGGCATGAAGAAAGATAATTATTCCAAAAAATGGGTTGTATCTGTCTCTTTACTTCTACAGAGAACAGTGAATTTCAGACAACTTCCTGCCCCTCTGATACCTCAGAGGCAGCAGCAGCACCTAGAGGGAGGCTGAAGAATATGGTGGAAGGAGCTTCCTCTGTGACCAGCACAGAGTTATTCTCACTCCTGGATGCCAACAGGACTCAAGGAGAACACAAAAGCTAGAAAACAGAGAGCCAGAGCAACAGAGCTTATCTAAGAGCACATGCAAGGCATTCACTAGTAATTCCAAGAAATGATTCAAAGAGACTTTGCAGAAACTGAAGATCTTGTACCAACAGGTGGGATAAAAATCAGTAAACTGGGACTCACACAAAGGCACTCCGAGTACTTAGCTGGCTCTGGGAACAAAGAAGTGACCAGTCATGCTCACTCTGAAGGCAGAAGGAGGACATAAACAACTCTGACAAATCAGAAAAAAATGGTTGTGACCTTTGTACAATTTTCCCCCCCAAAATTATATCTTACTATGAAAAATTGCTACAATTCTGCCTTCAGTAACATTAGGATAAAATCATTAAACATTATTTTTTATCTTTATTTTTATTAAAATTTTAAATTTATTGTGTTAATATGGATTCAAGTGCCCCCACTCAATATAACACCCTCAACCCTCAACAACATGCCTCCCATAATACTTCCTTTATCCCCCTCCCCCTATCTCTCTCGCCCTCTTCCCTCTGGGATTTGCTGTCCTGTTATATGTGTTACATATACATAACTTGTCTAATCCCTTCACCTTCTCTGATCCCATCTCCTCATTCCCCTTCCCTCTGACAGCTGTCCCTCTGCTCCCCATGACCCTACCTCTACCTCTCTTCAGCTCCTCAGTTCACTTTGTTCATTAGATTCCACATATAAGTGAGATCATATGATATTTGTCTTTCTCTGCCTGGCTTATTTCATCAAGCATAATAATCTCCAGGTTCATCCATGCCATCGCAAAAAGGTAAGACTTCCATCATTTTCACAGCTGCATAGTATTCCATTGTGTATATGAACCACAGCTTTTTAATCCACTCGTCCACTGATGGACACTTGGGCTGTTTCAAAATCTTGGTTATTATAAACAATGCTGCAATAAACATCAGGGTGCATAGCTTCTTTTGAATTAGTGTTATGGGATGCTTAGGATATATTCTTAAAAGTGGGATATCTGACTCAAAAGGCAGTTTCATGTTTAATTTTTGAGGAGACGTCATTCTGTTTTCCACAGTGGCTGCACAAGTCTGCATTCCCACCACCAATGTAGGAGGGCTTCCTTTTCTCCACATCCTTGCCAGCACTTATTGTGTGTTGATTTGTTAATAAGAGTCATTTAAACAGGTGTGAGGTGGTATCTCGTTGTGGTTTTAATTTGCATTTCTCTGCTGATTAGTGACATTGAACATTTTTTTATATGCCTATTGGCCATCTGTATGTCCTCTTTGGAGAAGTGTCTATTCTGTTCCTTTGCCCACTATTTTAAATCAAAGTAGAGGCAGGGAGACAGAGAGACAGACTTCAGCATGTGCCCCACTGGGATTCACCTGGCAACCCCTGTCTGGGTCTTATGTTCTGCCCATCTGGGGCCACTGCTCTAATGCTCAGCAACTGACTATTTTAGCTTCTGAGGTGAGACCATGGAGCCATCCTCAGCACCCAAGACCAATTTGTTCATTCAAGCCATTGCTGCAGAAGGGGATGAGGGAAAAGAAAGGGTGGAGAAGCAGATGGTGGCTTATCCTGTGTGCCCTGACCAGGAATTGAACCCGGAACTTTCACACACTGGGAAGATGCTCTACCACTGAACAAATCAGCCAAGGCCCTTTTGCCCATTTTAAGTGTATTGTTTACCTTCCTGATGTTTGATTTTAGAAGTTCTTTATAAATTTTGGTTATTTATTTCTAAGATTTTTATGGTTTCATGGCTTAAACTGAAGTCTTTTATCCATTGTGAGTTGGGTTTTGTTTGTTTGTTTGTTTGTTTGTTTGTTTTTGTGAGTTGGTTTTTGTGACTGGTGTAAGTTGGTGGTCTAGTTTCATTTTTTTCTTTTTTGCATGTACCTGTCCAATATTCCCAACACCATTTATTAAAGAGACTGTCTTTACTCTATTGTATGCTTTTACCTCCTTTGTCAAATACCAATTGACCATAAAAGTGTGGGTGTGTTTCTGGGTTTTCTGTTCTGTTCCATTGATCTGTATGCCTGTTCTTATGCCAGTACCAAGCTGTTTTGAGTACAATGGTCTTGTACTATAATTTTATATCAGGAAATGTAATACCTCCCACTTTGTTCTTCATTTTCAAGATTGCTGAGGCCATTTGTTTTCTTTTTGGTTCCCTATAAATTTTTGAAATATTTGTTCTAGATCTGTGAAGTATGCCAATGGTATTTTAATAGGAATCGCATTGAAGCTATAGATTGCTTTGGGTTGCATAGACATTTTAATGATGTTAATTCTTCATATCTACAAACACGCTATATGTTTCCACTTGTTTGTACCTGCCTCAATTTCTTTTTTCAATGCCTTATAATTTTCCAAGTACAAGCCTTTTACTTCCTTAATTAAATTTATTTCTTGGCACTTTATTTCTTTTGTTGCAACAGTGAAGGGCATGGTTTGCTTAATTTCTCTTTCTGACAGTTTATTGTTGGTGTATAAAAATATCACTGATTTCTTAATATTACTTTTATGTCTTGCCACCATGCTAAATTCATTTATCAGGTCTAGTTCTTTGAAACCTTAGTGTTTTCTCTTTACACTATTATGTCATCAGCAAATAATGACAGTTTTACTTCTTCTTTTTCAACTTAGATGTCTTTTATTTTTTCTTATCTGGTTGCTGTGGCTAGGAATTTTTGCCCATTGAGTATGATGTTGGCTGTTGGTTTGTCATAGATGGTCTTCATTACGTTGAGGTATGTTCCCTGTATTCCCACTTTGCGGAGAGTTTTGATCATAAATTGGTGCTGAATTTTATCAAATGCTTTTTCTGCATGTATTGATATAATCATGAAATTTTTATCCTTCTTTTTGTTTATATGATGAATCATGTTCATTGATTTGCAAATATTGTACCAGCCTTGCCTCTCTGGAATAAATCTCACTTGATCATGATGTATGATATTTTTAATGTAATGCTGGATCCAATTTGCTGATATTTTGAGAATTTTAGCACCTATGTTTATTAGGGATATTGGCCTAAAGTTTTCTCTTTGTTGTGTCTTTACCTGGTTTTGAAATGAGGATAATGCTTGCCTCGTAAAATGAGCCAGGACATCTTTCTTTCTCTTGAATTTTTTTGAATAGCTTGAGAAGGATAGGTATTAGTTCCTTGAATGTTTGGTAAAATTTACCTGTAAAGCCATCTGGTCCAGGACTTGTTTTCTGGGAGTTCTTTGTATGTATTTCAATTTCATTTGTTGTATTCAGTCTGCTTAAGGTTTCTGATTCTTTCAGATTAAGTTTTGCAAGATTGTATGTTTCTAGGAATTTATCCATTTAGCCTAGGTTATCCAAGTTTTTGGCATCCAGATCTTCGTAGTATTTTCTTACAATCTTTTGTATTTCTGTGATGTCAGTGGTTACTTCTCCACTTTCATTTCTAACTTTATTTATTTGGATCCTGTCTCTTTTTTTTTTCTTGAGGAATCTGTTTAAAGGTTTGTCTGTCTTATTTACCTTTTTAAAGAGCCAACTCTTGGTTTCATGGATCTTTTGTATTTTTTTAAGCCTTTATGTAATTTATTTCTTCTCTGATCTTTATTATTTCCTTCCTTCTGCTTTCTCTGGTATTTATTTCTTGTTCTTCTTCTACTTCTTTTAGGTGCACGGTTAAATTTTTTTATTTGGGTATTTTATTGCTTTTTAATTTATGCTTTTTAATAATGCTATGAACTTCCCTCCCAGGACTGCTTTTGCTGTGTCCCATAGATTTTGAGATGTTGCATGTTCACTTTCATTTGTTTCAAGAAATTTTATTTTTATTTTTTCTTGGTCTCATTGTTAAACCATTTGTTCTTTAATAACATGCTATTTAACCTCCAAGTGTTTGAATAGATTTCAGTTTTTCTATGGAAATTGATTTCTAGTTTCATGCCACTGTGGTAAGAGAAGAAACCTGATATAATTTTTATCTTCTTAAATTTATTGAGATTTGTTTTGTGTCCTAGTATGTAGTCTATCCTAGAGAATGTACCATGAGCACTTGAAAAGAATGTATATTTTTCTTCTTTGGGGTGAAAGGTTCTGAAGATTTCAATTAAATCCAATTGATCTAGTGTGTCATTTAAAACCACTATTTTTTTGTTAATTTCTGTCTGGAATCTATCCATTGATGTTACTGGGGTATTAAAATCTCCTACTATTATATGTTGCTGTCAGTATCACCCTTTATGTCCATCAAAATCTGGTTTATATATTTACCATATTTCTCCATATATGAGACACGCCCTTTTTCAAAAAATTTTGGGGTCTAAAAACTGGGTGCATCTTATAGTGGTTGTAGTTTTTTTTTACTTGCATTTCTTGCTTTTTTGTATTTGTTGTCTTTGCACTAATTGTTTCTCACTTTTTACTGGTATATTATGGTAGGTTATGTTTTGCTGTGTTCTGCCCAGAAATGGCTCAGAAAAGATTTTCATACAATGCTGAATTCAAGTTAAAAGTGATCCAGTTTGCAAAAGTATTTTTTCTTTGTCTCTTAACTTTGGCATTTTACATATGATGTGTCTTGGTGTAGGCCTCCTTGGATTCATCTTTAAATGGAACTATCTGTGCTTCTTGAACTTATGTGACTTTTTCCTTCATTAATTTAGGGAAGTTTTGAGCTATGATTTCTTCCAACAAGTTCTTTATTCAATGTTAATTCTCTTCTCTTCCAGTAACCCCTATTAGGCAGATGTTGTTTCTTCTCATGTTGTCACAGAGGTCTCTTAGAGTTTCCTCAGTTTCTTTGATTCTCCTTACTTTTTGCTGCTCTGCTCTTAAATTTATTTTATCTTGTCCTCTACATCACTGATTCAAATCTTTGCTTCATCCAGCCTGCTGTTGACAATGTCTAACTAATGCAGTCATTATTTCTGATATTGTATCTGTCATTTCTGACTGATACTTTTTTATGATTTTAATGTCTTTTTTGATGCTTGCTATCTATGTTAAAGTTATCATTGTGATCATCCATTGTTGCTCTAAAATACTTGAGTATCCTAATAACCATTATTTTAAACTCTGCCTCTGGTACTTTGTTTACTTCCATTTCATTTAGTTCTTTTCCTGGGAATTTTTCTTATTGATTTACTTAGGACATATTTTTTTTTATCTATTTTGTCTGTGCATTATATAATGTAGCCTGCATCTCTAAGGTCAGGTAGCTCTGCTCTGACTTTGAAATTTGGTGTGGCATTTTTCTTAGGAAGGTGGGCTTAGTGCTACTGACCTCCAGGCCACCTGAGTTCCTTGCTCTAGGAATGTTTCTTGAGGGTAGTATTTACCCTCCTGTTGTGAATATTAGATGCAGTTGGCCCTTTTTTGAGGTTGGATTACCGTTTCAGAATGGCTGGTTCTAAGGATCAATGTTGATCATGTGTATTGCACATTGTTCAGTGTCTGTCCTGTTGGGCATATTTATTCTCCCCAGTGTCTGGTGTCTGTTAGAATGCTCCTTTGGGTGTGATGCTTTTATAGCTAGGTGAGTTTAGCATTGGTGTGGTCTGCCACACAGTACTGGTTGTATTGGTTCTGAATCTTCTTGGGTTGGCATCAGCAGTCGTTTGTAACCTGCCATGGGCTACCTGTCTGGAACTACTTCTCTTTTTCATATTTGTGTCTATGTTTTCTCTGTGTGGATAGTGTAGGAAGAACCAACCTGTGTATAAGGATCTGTTTCCTCCTGCTTTAGAGCTGAAAGCAGCTCCATAAAAGCCCCAAGGTCTGTAAGATTTGTCTTCACTTTTCAGCTACTCTTCCTCCTCTTGTAGCTATCTGGTCTTCCAACAGAGTCTTTCATAGAAAGACTGCAGTGTGGGCTCAGACTGGCCTCACCCTTCCAATCTCTCTATAGGTTGCAAGCTTGATGGATTAGGGTCGCTGAAGTTGAGAATACAATGTTAGTGGGAACCCTTATTTCAGGGATCTCTTGGTAAGGAGCTTAATATGGGAAAAGTTGACCCTACTTCAGAGCTTAATCCCTCACACACTGCTGGATACTCTAATTTTATTTCTCCCCAATGAGATGAGCAACAGTTTCAGACTGGATGAGACCAACAGTCTCCTCTGCAGAATTTTTCCATCTGGGGAGACCCTGGACTCAGGGAGTATGAATTAAAGTCCTCCACTGGAGCAGAATGTACTTCTCCAGAAAGTGGCTAAGGCCCTTGACTAGACAAAACAATGGGCACAAGGGGACCCACACCTTGAATGTCCATGCTCCAAGAGTCTCTTCCTTCCCCCTGTGGAACTTAGCCCAGCAGGGAAGAATATCCAGGAGCTAGGCCAGATTACTGAGAAGCTCCACCTTGTCTAATGCACACATAAACCTCTGTGCCTGTGCTGACCACAAAAAGCAGAACTCACCTCAGCTGGACCCAGTGTCCAACAAGCCCTCCCTTAGGACATGCCACCAGTGAAAGTCATTAGGTCCAGGACCATTGCTCTCCAAAGCTAGTCTCTAGATGTGCCAGCCCTGGGCTTCCCTGAAGAGAACCCAGCACAGTCCAATGGAGGACAATGCTCGTGACTGGCCCTCAGCAATATTCTTGGAGCTACAAGCAAACCAGAGTTTTTGACTGCCTCTGCTGGACCTGGATGCATATGAAAACATCAAGTCATCTACCTATGCTGTCTTTTTTCACACTGGGCCTAGGAGAAGGTCAGCAAAAGGCTAAGTAAGGGTTCCTGAGAGCTGCCTTCTGCAGCCTCTGTCTGCTGGCTGTTTGTTGGGCTCAGCCATTGAAATAAAACCTCTTGTAGAGTCTAGAGCCTGGGGCAGTTCAGGGATTAGGAATGGTGGTGGATATAACTCTCACCTCTTAGCCCCAAGTGTCAGTGTGGCCAGAGTTTTTTTATAGAGCTTAGTAGAGTGTGGCTCCAGGAGGTGGTGGGTATGGCCTTTGAGGTCCAGAGATGTGATCTTTTCACAGTCTGAACAGTTTCTACCAAATCTCCAATGAAGTGAAAGCACCAGTCATAGTCTCTGGAGTGTGTGTGAGGGGGGAAAGCTCAGGTCTCAATGCCAGGAAACTGGGTCACTGATGCATCCCTTGATTCCTGGCTGGCTTCTCAGCAGGGCCTGAGCTCCATAAGATGGAGCAGGAGAGATTCCCAAAGGTAGCACAGTGGCTTTCCACCAGGCAGATGCCACACCAAGGGGACTGCTCCACCCAAGAAAGATGGTGACTGCAATATTGGAGAATGACTCAGTACAAGAATTCTGGGGGTCATCCTTCATATGGTCTTTCTCTGAGCCACCAACTTCACACTTTCCTCCTGCAACTCTAGGCCTCTCAGCCCTCCCCCTGCAGAAGCCCTGGGTAAGTGGCTATGAACAAGATTTTCTGCTCTGGTCCTTTAAAATGTAGCCTGCATCTCTAAGAGCTCTGTTCTCTTTCTGTCAGACAGAAACCTCAGCTCTTTTCACCGCCAAATGCTGTGTGGGTGCCTCTTCTAGGCTCTGGGGCTCTAGGCTGAGGTGCCGAGCCTAGGGCTTAGGACCCTCCCCTCCCAGGGTAAAACTCCCTGCAGTGATAGTCCCTCCAGACCCTCTTCTGCCACTAGTTCCTGGGCATGGGGCAGCCCTTTCTGCATCTCTGCCCTTCCTACCTGTCTCGGTGTGGCTTCTTCACTGTGATCCTTGCTTATGTACTCCTCTTCATTTAGTCCGAAGTTGACTTTTCAAGATGATTGTTCTTCAATTAAGTTGTAATCCAATTTTGTCCTTGGAAGTGGCTGTTGCAATGTCTTCCTACTCTGTAACAATCTTGGAATCTAGGATAAGATCATTAATTATTTGAAAAATTACATAATCAAGTAATAAGATACTGATTAAATTATAATTGCCAATTCATGTTATCAATTATTTAGGGTTTTAAAACTATCTATCTGTTCCTCAGAAATTTTTATTTCTATTCTAGTAAATTCTCTTGTCTAGAGTAGTCAAGAAATATATTCTACTTAAATTTTAAAGATGTTGTTTTAAGGTTAAAGATAAAATATTTTCTAAGATTAATCAAAACACTTTTCTAATTTAGTCCTGTAATTTCAGAACCACTCGTGTAATTGACATAAATAATAAGCTGTCAGCTTTTGCTTCTGGATGTGTGCAAAGTTTTGATGAAATGTGTTGGTAAGTAGAAGATAGCTGGAGGGAGACCCTCGGTGCTGTGAAGGGAGCACAGGGGTCCCTGTTGACTTAAATTGATATTTAAAATTATAACTCCCAAGAAACACTAATTCCTAGGTCATGAATAATTTGACTCTCCTAGGTGATGTCTACTTTTAGGAATAATTCTCTAGCAAAGTAAAAAATATACTGTTACTTCCCTGCCTTGGTTTTTACACTAGATCTTTCTCCTGAGCGTCCAACCCATATATTCTAACAGCCTAGGAACATTACCATTAGGGTGTCTCCAGGCATTCCAAATCACAGGTTTACCAGATGCATAAAGTAAAAATAAAAAATGCCAGTTAAAATTGAATTTTAGATAAAAAATATAATTTCTGTTTTATATTGTTTAATTCAATTTGTTTATATTATGGTAAAGATTTTAACTTACATATTCTTGAGAAAACTGGCTTGTAATTTTTCTTTTCATGTAAAAAATAATATATATATATATATATACATATATATATATATATATATATATAAATATATATATGTTGGTGATAATGGCCTCATAAAATGAGTTTAAAAGTTTCCCTTCCTTTTGTATTTTCTGAGTTTGTGTAAGATTGGCATTATTTCATCTTTAAATGTGTAACACTGGAAAACAAAATTTTTGTTGCATCCACAAAAAAACACATGTTCTTACCTAAATCGAGTGTGCTGATCTCACATCTGACATTAGTTTTTTTCTGCAAGCTACAATTCTTTTGCAATTCAAGATTTAAACTTTCATCTTGTAAAATTTTCAACATTTAGTTTAACATAATGAAGTAGAATGTCTTCTTGGGCATCATCTTTGTGAAAATATAATAATTTATATAATGCAGTAAATACACTAATATACTAAAAGATATGATTGCATCAGAATTTGTCCAGAATTTCAAAATAGAACATATTAAAACACTTATTTTAATCATAAAATTTGCACAAAACTTATTTAAATTCTATTCAGGTAAAAATTTGTATTTGTAGCTCTTGTGTTTGTGTACCTATTGAGGACAATCTCGTTTGATGCTCCAGCAGAAGTTGTCTCATTACTAACAGCTCCAAGATTTTTGGGAAACTTATCAAGGTGACTGTTCAGGAAGTGTATCTTAATGCTCATGTTACATCCAATGTCACGGAAAGCCAACAGCATCCTTTGAACCAGAAGTTCATAGCTTTCTGCTTTTCTGTTGCCAAGGAAGTTCTTTGTAACAGCACAAAAGACTGCCATGCTGCTCTTTCCTCCTTATTCATCTTCCTGGAAAATTCTTCATCATGTATGAGGGTTCAAATTTAAGGTCCATCGAATACCCCTGCTTTCATCTTCTCAAAAGACAAGGCAGGAAAAACAGAAAGAATATGTTGAAAGCATTCACTTTCTCTATTCAAAGCCTAAACAAACTGCTTCATTAAGCCAAGTTTGATGTGAAATGAGAGAAGAAGATCCTGTATCGATTAACTACAGGTTTATTCACAATATTTTGCATCCCTATTTCCAGAGCTTCACATTTCGGCCACTCCTTCTGTGCCCAGTGTTTTCTCCTGAGCTCAGCTGTCCCACAAACACAGAAAGCAAGGATACTTCGTGAAACCTCTCTGTTGTCTTAGCAGAAAATTTAGCATTTTAAGATCCACACAAATGATCCAGTTATGCTCCTCATACTTCAGAAATCCAGGACAATTTTTATGTCATATTCATCTTCTCACATATGAGTTGAATAATCAATTGGAACCACTGCGTAAACATTGCCGCTGTTTAGGAGAACACATTTCAGACTTCGTTTAGAGCTGTCAAGAAATAGCCGCCATTCTGTTGGACTGTAAGTGGTAACACCTAGCTGGCTGAGACGACTACTGATATCACAACAGTAAACAAAGTGTTTGTCTTTGGAAAAAAAAATCCACAAAAATTTGTTCATGCTTCCTGAAACGGGATACTTTAGTTGACCAAAAAAGTACATTCTTTTCTTGAAGCCTGGAGGCTAATAACTCAGCTGCTTTTTTTGATAAGCCAAAATCTCTTACTAAGTCATTCAATTTGGGTTGGCTAAACTGCTGAGGGGTTAATGACTGCTTGGCATCAGAAGAAGACCCTTCAGATTCTACAACCATTTCCTCATGCATCTTATCAAAATACATTTGATCACCATGTTCACTTTCTTTGTCCTTAGAAAAAATAAGACCATTGAAAACTGGATATGTCGTATTGCTGAAGGAATATTAGGATATGCAATGATATGCTGTTTTTTCTTGCCGATGCCCTTTGTATGGATCAGAGAGAAATAACAGTCACTGCTGTGGTTTTTAGGTTCACGCCAAACCATGGAATTACTAAAAGGCATTCCTTTGCATTTTCCTTTTGTCCAGTCATGAAGCATTTCCTGACAATTATGACACACAATATGAGGAGCCCAATTCTTTTCTCGATCAACAAGGGGAACTTTAAAATAGGCAATATATGCACATGTCACAAGTGATGAAATATTGCATCTTTGATATTGAAGTGTGTAACAGCCACATATATAACAGAAGGTTTCAGGACTATTTTTACATTTACGCCTCCTCGAAGAAACCATGATTCAATCTTAAAACAAAATAAGAGGGTCTTTTTATCAGATAATAATATTTTACATTTTAAAATGACTACAATTATGTCAAAGTGCTGTTTGTAAAATATTAATTGTCTTGTGGTTATGTTCAATCCTAGAGTCGTTGTCCTTTAATCTCCAATTTAAAAACCAATGCATGTCATTAACTGTAACAAATATATTAAAATTGCATAAAAAGTAGAGCATGCAGCAATAAATGGATATCAGATTTGGAATCAGCAAGGCAGAAATATATACAAAAAGTTCTACAAACTCGTGCAACAGAAAAATGAAAAGAAAAATTGTTCTCCAGTGTAAAAAATGAATGAGATAAAATTATCTGGACTTAAAGTTTCTCTTTGTGAGAAAGTTTTTTGATAGCAAATTCAAATTTTTAAAAATGTTCTATATCTTTTGTATCAACAGTGGAAGGTTTCATTTTTTCTCTGAGTTTTAAAATTTATTGGCATAAATTTATTCATACTATTATTTTTTTCCTTTTTTGTTACAGAGACAGAGAGAGAAAGAGAAAGAGACAGATAGGGACAAATAAACAGCAAGGGAGAGAGATGAGAATGAGAAGTATCAGTTCTTTGTTGCGGCACCTTAGTTGTTCATTGATTGCTTTCTCATATGTGCTTTGACGGGGTGTGGTGACTACAGCAGACTGAGTGACCCCATGCTCAAACCAGTGACCTTGGGTTCAAGCTTGTGAGCCTTTCTCAAATCAGATGAGCCCCCACTCAAGCTGGATACCTCAGGGTTTTAAACCTGGGTACTCTGCCTCTCAGTCTGATGCTCTATCCACTGCACCACCCCCTGATCAGTCTATTTTCTTTCTTGAAAGATTTTACTTATTGATTTTTAGAGAGAGAAAGAGAAAATGGGAGGAGCAGGAAGCATCAATTTGTGGTAGTTGCTTCTTGTACGTTCCTTGACCGGACAAACCTTGAAATTTTGAAACAGTGACCTCACGCTTCCAGATCAACGCTTCATCCTCTGTGCCACCACAAGTCAGGCCATACTATTCTTTTTCCCTTACTTTACTTTTTTTCTAAATAAATATTTACTTTTATTGTAAAATATGTAGTGTTATGCTTTTTCACTCTTGATGTTTGTAATTTTTTTTCTTTGATTAGCAGTATTTCTTAACTTTACTTATCTTTACAAAGAACCATCTTCTGGCTTTAATTTTCTCTATTGCTGCCTTTTATTCTTTTTAATGATTTCTGTTTTATCTTTATTATTTTATTTCTTATACTTTAAGATGTTATTTTGTTTCTAGCTTTGTAAGGTTCATTGAACCCCTTGACTTAAATTTACGTTCTTTTCTAATATCAGCATTTCTCACTTATCACTCCTTTAGCTACATCCCTCAGTTTTTTATGTATTGCATTTTTATCATTATTCAATTTGAAATATGTTCCAATTTTTCTTGTGATTTCTTCTTTGCCCAATGAATTCTAAATATTTGGTGCTTTTTATATATATTATTGTCACTTATTGTTAATTTATCTGCATTGGGATCAGAGAACATTCTCTGTAATATTTTGAAATTTACTTGATGGAATAGCATATGGTCTATTTTGGTGAACATTTTATGTTCTCTTGAAAAGATTAACTATTCTTCCACAAGGAAGTGTAAGACAAGGTTGGTAAAGTTAAAATCTTCAATATCTTTTCTGATTTTTTTTTTGTCTGGGTCTTTTAATTTCAGAGCATGTAAGTCTTGAATTTTGATCACATGTTCTCTAGTCTTCATTTAGTTCTGTTGATTTTTTTGCTTCATGTATATTGAAGCTCTGTTATTGAAGCATATATATACATTTATGACTGCTGTATCCTTCTGGTGAAATGAGTATTTTATTATCATGACATGTCCCAGTGGACCTCAGGCAAAACTCTCTAGAAATCTACTGTCTGTCATTAACATTGGCACACCAGCTTTCTTTTTTTTAATTAATTTTAATGGGGTGACATTAATAAATCAGAGTACATATGTTCAAAGAAAACATCTCCAGGTTATCTTATCATTCATTTATGTTGCATACCCATCACCCAAAGTCAAATTGTCCTCTGTCACCTTCTATCTGGTTTTCTTTGTGCCCCTTCCCTCCCCCCTCTCCCACCCTCTCCTCCCTCCCCCCACCCCATAACCACCACACTCTTGTCCATGTCTCATAGTCCCACTTTTATGTCCCACTTATGTATGAAATCATGCTGTTCTCAGTTTTTTTTCTGTTTTACTTATTTCACTCCATATAATGTTATCAAGGCCCATCCATTTTGTTGTAAATGATCTGATGTCATCATTTCTTATGGCTGAGTAGTATTCCATAGTATATATGTACCAAAGCTTTTTAATCCACTCGTCCTCTGACGGACACTTGGGCTGTTTCCAGATCTTCGCTATTGTGCACAATGCTGCCACGAACATGGGGGCGCATTTCTTCTTTTCGAACAGTGCTATGGTGTTCTTAGGGTATATTCCTATACGTGGGATAGCTGGGTCAAAAGGCAGTTCGATTTTTAATTTTTTGAGGAATCTTATTCTTATATTTTGCAAGGTATACTTTATCATATAATCTTTCTGTAAGCCTCCCTGTATCCACTCTTATCATGCATTTGAGGGCTAAGTTATTATATTTTTTGTTCCATAAGATGCACTTTTTCCCCCCAAAGTGAAGGGGAAAATGTGCATCTTATGGAGCAAAAAAATGTGGTATTTTATTAAGTGTTTTAACATGCCATTTGGTTCAGAATATTTTTTTTTTACTTTCCTCCTTAAAACCCTAGGTGTATCTTATAATCAGGTGCATCTTGTGGAACAACAAATATGGTAATTACCACTGTGAGATGCATAGACTGGCCCTGGAATATGACTCCATTTATTAAGCTATTGCATATGCTCTCACTTCGACAGGGGCCATGATGATGCTACCTATCTCTATCAATATTACCCTGGACTTTTCTCAAATGAGCTTACTGACTTTACTAAGGTATCCATACAGCAGAATAGGAGAATACTGTACCTGCCTGTGTAGAGGACTAGTACTTATGCTGGACTACATAGACATGACCTTGCTTACCTCTCCAATCCCATGTGGCCACTCTTCCTTGAGACACCAACCTCCAGCCACACTGGCTTCAGACAGAAGATTTCTGTGCATGGTGTAGTACCCTGCAGCTTGACTCTTTTATGTCACTCATCTTACCTTGGGGCCTTCAGCATTAGGCACTATTTCACTAGAGTGTTTTGCTCATATGCATATACATAAAAATATATAGCTGTCAGTGTTTTTAATTGAATTGAGAAAAACTACATGTCCTAGTTTTCCTTTTTTTTAAAAAAAAAATATTTAATTTTAATAAATTGCCAAGGGTGGTTGTTGCTTTATTTCCTTGTCAGCTCTGCAAAAAAAAACATTTAAAGCCTCAATCTCACTCGCAGGAGCTTAGATCGCAAAACTAGACTTGTCTGCCCCTTAGTGGTAGGCTTGGTGATGCCCACAGAAGCCAAGTATTTGGGAACAAGCTTTTTCGCAGGTGTTGCCACAAAGTGACCCTGGCAGATGTAAAGTCCTGACCGTTTTCGTCACCAAGCCATGACCCTCAACCCATGTATAATCTTCAATCTACATAAAGAGGATATTCACTTATTCTTTAACATGTACATGACTTTCCATACAGAAATTTCATATAAGTCAAAAGTTCAGTGCATAAGGTAAAATTTTCAAATACTCAAAACCTTGACTGGTGAAATATTAAGTTTTCAACACAGGAAGATAAATTTTGGATGGTTGAGGAAGGAAAATAGAAAAAACTTCTTGAGGAGACTTTTAGATGTTATATTTCAAATTGCAATCTGGTTAAAGCATGAATTGTAGCCCATTGAAAACTGTAAAAGACATAGATAAGTGAGGTCATCAGCAATTATTAAGGCTGTTAGAATGTGGTGTGTGGGGGTAGTGTACCAGCTGAGGGTTCCAGTATAAGGTGAATGATTTGGAGAACAAATTTTAGGTTAAGTCAGTGAAAAAATATATGTATATTTCCAATGTGAGGTTTTGCTCTTCATGTCTAATGTTACATATTAGAGCCACAAGGTGGGGATACAACATAATTTTCCTTGTGCTGCTGACAGTAGAAAACTCGAAAAAGAGCAGGTTTTAAAGCAAGCCAACTCTGTTTCTAAGCTAATAAGTTTTCCTCCATTTTCCCTTAGAACTTAATGGCAACTTTTTCCCTATATCTGGTACAGAAAATGTACTTTTAAAAGAAAGCATAATACTTTTTAAAAATCACTTGCTTTTTAAAATAATTTGCACAATATAGCAACCAAAACTTGATTTCTAGTTTTACTCCAGGTCAAAGTTATAGAATCTTGGAGTCTTGTGTCCTGATATATTGGCTTAAAAGTTTAGTCCTGTCAGCATTCTCTTGTAATCCAACTTGGTCATTGTTATCAATTAAGTTGTCCTTCCTTCTTTCCTTGACTATTATTGCACAAACTTCTCATTCTTTATATTTGCATTTAAACTAAGAGTTTTTTAGACAATTGAATTTAAACATTTCATAATATGATGTAAATTTTTTTCTTCTTTTCCAAGTAAAAGGAGAGTAAATAGACTCCCACAGGCACCCTGACTGAGATCCAACTGGCAACCCCACTCTGGAGTTGATGCTCTGCCCACTGGGGCCATCCTTGCAACCAAGCTATTTTTAGCACCTGTGGCAGAGGCTCCACAGAGCCAACCTTAGCATCTAGGGTAAATGCACTTGAACCAATCGAGTGATGGCTGTAGAAGGGGAAGAGAAAGAGAGTGATAAAATGGGAGTGGAAAGGGTGGAGAAGCAGATGGTTGCCTCTCCTGTGAGCCCTGCCCAGGAATCGAACCCAGGACATCCACACGCTGGACCAATGTCCTACCACTGAGCCAACTGGCCAGGGTCTAAATTATTTTAATTCTAGAATATCAATATGTATGTTATATCTATGAAATATCTACATACAAATAAAGCTTCAGATATACAGTTATTTCTATTTTATATGTATGAATTTGATATTTAAACATGGACTCAGTTTTTATATAAAGTTATGTAAATGATTCTTATTGATAAATTTACCTATAAATATATACTTACATGTAGTTATGGATAAGAGTTTGTGTGTGTGTGTGTTTGTACATACATATGTGGCAATTTTTATCCACATGTTTATAAATAAATTTCTACAGCAAACTTCACATTTATCTGTATGCTCAGTATCTCCTCCTGAATATCATGTTTAAAAGTTATCTCATTATCACACCATTACTCCCAATCTTTTCTTATTCCTTGTCTCAGTGAGTGGTCCTAAAAGCCATCTCATTACCCAAAGATCTTGAAACCTTCCTATCCTTCACCCTGACCCTAAAATCAATCACTAAGTTTTGTAGATTGTTTTCCAAATATTTCTCAGACCCAAACTTTCTCTTATCCTTGAGGAAATTTCCATACAATGGGCCATCCACTGGTCCTCTGGTTTTTTTAAAACCTTTCTGGTCATGTCTCTGATCTAGTTAAACCTTTCAGCGTATCTCCACCCCTTTTCCAGAATATAAATTATAAGTTCTTATGAGACTCCAAACTGCAGAGCTGATCAGATAGTTTTATTCCTTAGTTTTTGTTTGTTCTTTTTTTCTACTAAAAAAAAAAAAAATTATAAACATCAAAGTAATGATGGTGTAATCTAGAAAGAAGCCTAGAGTGACTGGGTTTTTTTAATCTGCTGGGACTAGAGAGGAAGGAAGCTTGGGCTGTCTTGGTTTTGTGTGCTGGGGCTACAGATAAGGAAGCCCAGAGTGTCTGAGTTTCCTGCTGGGAAGAGTGGTAAGATTAAGGGGCAAAAAGGGTTAGAATAAACCAAATTGGTGGCAAACGGGGGGTCAGAGCCAGTGTTCCTACAGTCTACCCACAGCCTGCACTTGGCAAAGAGACAAAGAAAAAAAAAGTGCAGCTCCCCTTACCATCCCAGATCCCTTCTCTCACCTCACAGGGTACAAAAAGTTACAGAGATAGACCCCACAGCTAACTCTCCAGAGCCACTCTCTCCCCTGAAAAACAGAGGTGTTCTGTATCTGAACCTCTGGCCTGTTGAGATGTGGGTAGGAGCACCAAAGGCCTGATCTCACTATTGCTAATGCCATAAAGCCCTCAACACACTCCACCCACCAATATGACTGTATCTCCCCACCCCACATTATTGACACAGTAACATCTCAGTGCAGGTCAAACCAAGAATTTTAGAGCTTAAACTTGTAATAGAGCAAAACATACTGAAAGAAAACAGTAACCTCTTAAAACTGAAAATTTTTTCTTTTTGATTTTTCTCTTTTAAATTTTATTTTACTTTTATATGTTTTATTATTATTGTTTTGTTTGTTTTTATTTTTTTCACTCATTTTTGTTTTTATTTTTTACTTGTCATGACTATACTGCTATTCTTTGGGTATTATATTTTTAAAGAATCATTTTCCAACCTTTCCTTTGAGTCTATTTTTCACCTTGCAGCTTAGATATATTTCTTGAAGGCAGCATATAGTTGTGTTTTGCTTTTTGATCCAATCTGCTTCTCTGTGCCTCTTTATCGGTGAGTTCAATCCATTTACATTTTGGGTAATTATTGACTTCAACAACAAAGGTAACAAGAGACAAAGATGAACATTTTATAATGATAAAGGTGACATTGTATCAAGAAGACATAACACTTCTTAATATATATGCACCAAATCAGGGAGCACCAAAATATATAAGACATATAATTGATCAAAAATAGAAACAGACAAAACACAATCATACTTGGGTAATGCAACACACAAATAATGACTTTAGTAGATAATCCAAACAAAATATCAATCAAGAAATATCAGCCTTAAACACCATACTAGACCAAATGGACATAATAGACATTTACAAGACATTTTATCCAAGAACATGAGATTATACATTCTTTTTAAGTGTGCATGAAACATTCTCAAAGATAGATCAAATATTGAACCACAAAACTAACATCAACAAATTCAGGACATTTGAAATTATACCAAGCATATTTTCTGACCATAAAGCTTTGAAATTGAATTCAACTATAGAAAGGAAGTAAAGAAACCCACAAAAATATGGAAATTAAACAACATATTTCTAAAAACTAACTGGGTCAAAGAAGAAATAAAAGCAGAGATCAAAAGGGACATGCAAAAAATGAAAATGAAAATTTCTGGGATACAGCAAAAGCAGTAATAAGAGGAAAGTTTATATCATTACAGGCTTATATCAAGAAACAAGAGAGATTCTAAGTAAAAACTTAACATCACATCTTAAAGAACTAGAAACAGAAGAACAAAGGTGCCTAACCTGTGGTGCTGCATTGGATAAACCTTTTTAACTGGAAGGCTGAGGTTGCCAGTTTGAAACCCTGGTTTTGCCTGATCAAGGCACACATGGGAGTTGAGGCTTCCTGCTCCTCCTCTTGTTCTCTCTTTCTCACTCTCCTCTCTAAAATAAGTTAATTAATTAAAGAAAGAAGAAGAACAAAGGCAACCCAAAGTCAGCAGAATAAAGAAAACAGTAAAAATTAGAGCAAAAATAAATGAAATAGAGAACAAAAAAAAACTATAAAAATAACTAATACAACAAAGAGCTAGTTCTTTAAAAAAATCAATAAAATTGACAAACCCCTGGCTAGACTCACTAAGGAAAAAGAAAAAGGACTCATAAACAAAATCTGAAATGAAAAAGGAGAAATTACCACAGATATTATACATATAAAATGTATCATAGTAGAATACTATGAAAAGTTATCTTCCAAAATATAGAAGAAACAATGCAACCTAACATATTATGAGTCCAATATAACCCTGATATCAAAACCTGGCAAGGAAAACACAAAAAAATAAAACTACAAACCAATATTTTTAATGAATACAGGTGCAAAAATCCTAAGCAAAATATTATCAAATCAAATACAGCAACACAGTAAAATAATAATACATCACAATCAAGTGGAATTCATTCCATTAACACAAGGGTGAATCAACATACATAAATGGAGCAATGTAATATACCACGTCAGCAAAACAAAGAGCATAAATGACCCTATGAATAGATGCAGAAAAGACATTAAATAAGATACAACATTCCTTTAAGTTTAAAGCACTCAATATAATGGATAGAGAAGGAAAGTACCTCAACACAATAAAGGCCAGTATATGTAAAACCATCAGCTAATATCATAATAAATGGTGAAAAAGTGAAAGCTTTTTCTTTAAAATCAAAAATAAGACAAGGCTGCCCACTTTCTTCATTCTTAGTCAACATAATTCTGGAAGTTTTAGCCAGAGCAATCAGACAAGAGAAAGACATAAAAGGCATTCATATCTGGAAAGAGGAAATAAAAGTATCACTTTATACAGATGGCATAATCCTGTATATTAAAAAACCCCAAAGACTCCACTGAAAAACTATTAGAAACAATTAAACTATACAGTAAAGTCACAGAATACAAAAGCATATACAAAAGTCCACTGTTTTCCTATATGCCAATGATGAAACTTTGGAAAATGAACTAAAAAAAATAACAATTTATTTTACAATTGCAACAACAACAAAAATACCTAGGAATAAACTTAACAAAAGATGTGAAGGACTTATATACTGAAAACTACAAAGTATTATGAAAGAAGTTGAAACAGACACAATGAAATGGAAAAATATTCCATGTTCATGGATTGAAAGAATCAACATAGTTAAAATGGCCATGTCATCCAAAGCAATATATGCCTTTTATGTCTTTCTCTTGTCTGATTGCTCTGGCTAAAACTTCCAGAATTATGTTGACTAAGAATGAAGAAAGTGGGCGGCCTTGTCTTATTTTTGATTTTAAAGGAAAAGCTTTCATTTTTTCACCATTTATTATGATATTAGCTGATGGTTTTTCAGATTTAATGCAATTCCCATCAAAATCCCAATATCGCTTTTTAAAGAAGTAGAACAAAAAATCACCAGGTTTGTATATAACCATAAAAAAAAAAAAAATCCAAATAGCCAAAGCAATCCTGAAGAAAAAGAATAAAGCCAAAAGTATCACATTACCTGACTTTAAATTATACTATAGAACCACAATAATCAAAACAGCATGGTATTGGCAGAAAAACAGACATATAGACCAATTGAACAGAATCAAAAACCCAGAAATAAAATAATATATAAATGGACAAATTGTCTTTGACAAAGGAGGCAAAAACACACACTAGAATAAAGAAAGTCTCTTCAAAAAATGGTGCTGGGAAAATTGGAAAGCCACATGCAAAAGAATGAACCTTAACTACAGTTTGTCTCCATGCACACAAATTAATTCAATTTGGATCAAATACCTAAATGTAAGATCTGAAACAATAAATTACATATAAAAACATAGGTACTAAACTCAATGACCTTGGTCATAGAGAACGATTTATGAATTTGACCTAAAGGCAAGGGAAGTAAAGGCAAAAATAAACAAATGGGACTATATCAAATTAGAAAGCTTCTGCACAGCAAAAGAAACTGACAGCAAAACGAATAGGCTGCCAACCAAATGGGAGATAATACTTGCAAACAACAGCTCTGGTAAGGGGTTATTATCCAAAATATATAAAGAACTCACAAAGCTCAACCACAAACAAGAAAACAATATAATTAAAAAATGGGGAGACACTTCTCCCAAGAGGTCATACAGATGGCCAACGGATATATGAAAAGATGTTTGTCTTCACTAGCTATTTGAGAAATTTAAATTAAAACTGCAATGAGATACCACTTCACACCTGTGAGTTTGGCTATTATCAACAAGACCAGTACTAATAACAAGTGTTGGAGAGGCTGTGGAGAAAAAGGAACCTTTATTCACTGCTGGTGGGAATGCAAACTAGTACAACCATTATAGGAGAAAGTATGGTGGTCCTCAAAAAATTATGAACAGAACTATCATATAACCCAGCAATCCCTCTAATGCAGGGGTCCCCAAACTTTTTACACAGGGGGCCAATTCACTGTCCCTCAGACCGTTGGAGGGCTGGACTATAAAAAAAAAAAACTATAAACAAATTCCTATGCACACTGCACATATCTTATTTAAAGTAAAAAAACAAAACGGGAACAAATACAATATTTAAAATGAAGAACAAGTAAATTTAAATCAACAAACTGACCAGTATTTCAATGGAAACTATGGGTGCGGATGCATCCTGTGCTCCTCTCACTGACCACCAATGAAAGAGGTGCCCCTTCCGGAAGTGCGGCGGGGCCAGATAAATGGCCTCAGGGGGCCGCATGCGGCCTGCCGGCTGTAGTTTGGGGACCCTTGCTCTAATGGGTATCTACCCCCAGAACTCAAAAACATTGGTATGTAAAGAAACATGGACGCTCATATTTAATGCAGTATTATTATTCACGGTGGCCAAGACATGGAAACAACCAAAGTGTCCCTCGATAGAGGATTGAATAAAAAAAGATGTGATACATATATACAATGGAATACCACTCAACCATAAGAAATGATAACGAAATGACATTTACAGCAACATGGATGGCCCTTGAGAACATTATACTGAGTGAAATAAGTAAATCAGAGAAAGCTAAGAACTATAGACTTTCACACATAGGTGGGTTATAAAACTGAGACTCATGAACATATATAAAAGTGAAGTAGTTATCAGGGGGAAATGAATGTGGGAAAGGGAGTGGGGGGAAAGGGAGTAAAGATAGACAAATATAAAGTGACGAAAAATAATTTGACCTTGGGTGGTGGGTATACAATATAATTAATAGTTCAAATGCTATAGAAATGTTTACCTGAAATCTTTGTACTCTTATTGAGCAATGTGATGCCATTAAATTTAATTTTCTAAATAAATTTTAAAAAATACTCCCTATGGTAAATTTCACCTAAAAATTATATTTATATTTACAATATATATCAAAATAACTAAAATTAGGGATATAGTATAGGTGTATATGCATTCATTATATATGCATCTATATAAGCTTAGAGATATAATAACTAAATCTATATTAATATAATACTACAGCAAAATTTTCACTTGACCCTAGCAATCATTCAGCACAATAAATATGTTCACTCATTTGTTTAAGCAGTCACTGAGTTCTCACTTCATGGGAGATGTTTGGGACACGTTGTTAAATAAAATGGATGAAAATTCTTGCCTTGGTAAATCTTAAATTTTGGAAAATCGAACATTTATTTTTCAAAAAATATCTATTTTTAAATCCTTTAATAATCAATAAATCTTGATACATTTTATTATTTCATAAAAGTGAAGCCTTCAGTATTTATTTAAATCTGGAATTGTATTGCTAAACAAATGATTTGGTACCAAGGTAAATATTTTGTCTATCATATTTTCAAACCATTTTAATTAATTAGCTTTTATCTATGCAAATATATATGTTCAGTATTCACCAGCTAAGCAGTTCTTTTATTTACGTGTTGTATCAAATAGGATGAGATGAAGTCTTATATGATGAAAAACAAAAATGTGAACTAAAATGATAGTTTTTCTCACGTGGGAAAGAGTCTGGAGCTGGCTCTCCAGGGCTGATAGGACAGCGCTTCCCCCTTCCCAAAGTGTATCTGTAATGGACAGCCCTTGAGCCCAGCCAGTTGTATGAGGTAGTTCTCTTATGGGATAAAAAGGGGAATGGTGAGGGGGGATAAAACGATCGCTTCAACACTTGGAATTAAACCTTACAGGTTTCAGTTAAATTACAAGCAGTAGGAATTGGCTTGAACACTCACATGTCATTATCCCAGAGCTAGGGATCATAGAAGCATCCTTAATCACCTTCAGTGGGTATTTGGCTATAGTGGCTGTATTTTGGTGGCTATCAAGTCTGAGAACATTTCCAAGAGAAATAAGCCATTCAGTTAAGAATATACACTCTAGTTTGTTTAGCACTGCACTTTATCAAGATTCTTTAAAATTATATTCTTCCAGCTAGACTGTTACCTTCCTTAGGACAAGGATTATGTACATTTTTGCATTCCCATTGTCTCCCAGCATGACCTTGCTCTTGCTTACATCTTCATTTTCATCCTGTCATATTCTTTCCTTCCATCACCTTTCTCTTGAGATTCCTGGAGTAGGCTTATATCATCAGTATTAGAAAAACAGGTGTTAATTGCTGGAGTCTTGAAACAAAAACAACTGGGTTTTCACACTACAGTGGAGTTCAGCATTTACAAGCCCCAACCATATACACAAATTTCTATTCAACCTTCAGAAGAAGAGTTATAGTTGGTTTTCATCAACAATGATAACACTGGGAAACAAAATTTTTGTTGCATCCACGAAAACACTTGTTCTTACCTAATTCAAGTATGCTGGTCTCAAATCTGACATTAGTTTTTCTCTGTAAGCTACAGTTTTTCTCCAATTCAAGATTATAGGTTTTCATCTTATTGTAAAATTTTCAACATTTAGTTTAACATAATGAAGTAGAATGTCTTCTTGGGCATCATCTTTGTAAAAATATAATAATTTATATAGTGCAATAAATACACTAATACACTAAAAGATATGATTGCATCAGAATTTGTCTACAATTTCAAAATAGAACATATTAAAACACTTATTTTAATCATAAAATTTGTACAAAACTTATTTAAATTCTATTTAGGCAAAAATTTGCATTTGTAGCTCTTGCATTTGTGTACTTGTGAGGACAATCTTGTTTGATGCTTCAGCAGTAGTCTGCAATTGTTTAGAACTGTCAAGAAATAGCCATCATTCTGTTGGACTATAAGTGGTAACACCTAGCTGGCTGAGAAGACTACTGATATCATGACACTAAACAAAGTGTTTGTTTTTGGGAAAAAAGTCCACAAAAATTTGTTCACGCTTCCTGAAATGGGATACTTTAGTTGACCGGTGAAGTACATTCTTTTCTTGAAGCCTGTATGCTAATAACTCAGCTGCTTTCTTTGATAGGCCAAAATCTCTTACTAAGTCATGCAATTTGGGTTGGCTAAACTGCTGAGGGGTTAATGACTGCTTGGCATCATAAGAAGACGCTTCAGATTCTACAATCATTTCCTCATGCATCTTATAAAAATACACTTGATCTCCATGTTCACTTTCTTCATCCTTAGAAGAAATAAAACCATTGAAAACTGGAACCTGGAGTGTCTCAGAATGTGGGATACCTTGTATTGCTGAGGGAATATTAGGATATGCAATCATATGCCTTTTTTTTCTTGCCTATGCCCTTCATATGGATCAGACAGAAATAACAGTCACTGCTGTGGTACTTAGGTTCACGCCAAACCATGGGAATACCAAAAGGCATTCTTTTGCATTTTTCCTTTGTCCAGACACGAAGCATTTCCTCACAATTTTGACACACAATATTAGGAGCCCAATTTTTGTCTTGATCGCCAAAGGGAACTTGAAAATAAGCAATATATGCATGTGTCACAAATGATGAAATATTGCATCTTTGAAGTTGAAGTGTGTAACAGCCACATATATAACAGAAGGTTTCAGGACTATTCTTACACTTATGCCTCCTTGAAGAAGGCATGATTCAATCTTAAAAGAAAATAAGAGGGTCTTTTTATCAGATAATAATTTTTTACATTTAAAAACAACTACAATTATGTCAAAGTGATGTTTGTAAAACATTAATTGCCTGTGGTTATGTTCAATCCAAGAGTCGTTGCCCTTTAACTCCAATTTAAAAACCAATGCATGTCGTTAACTGTAACAAAAAGAAATTAAAATTGCATAAAAACTAGAGCATGCACCAAACACTGGATTTCAGATTTGTAATCAGTGATGCAGAAATATAAAGAAAAAGTTTTAAAACCTCATGTAACAGAAAACGAAAAAAAAAAAAATTGTTCCCCAGTGTAATCTTATGACTTTAGTCAGTGAATGAGCTAGTGGTGGCCCTATGGCATGATTATGGAAGTTTACCATGTGCAGTCATCTATACAATATTTGACTTTCCAGATTTAACAGAACAAATTTGCCAGCATGGCTCATCATCCATTTCCCTTTTCTCTTTTTTATCATGGTCATTTTGAGCCTATAACCACCTCTCTTGTTATGAGAGAAAAATCCTGAGTTTTGTATTCTTATATAACTGGGTAGTCTGGATGCTTTCTTAAGTGACAATTCAATATATACCTATCAAGAATTATAGAGGGGAAAGAGAAAATATAGGGGAAGGAACTAAAAAGAAATTCCAGAATTGAAGGACAGAGGTTTATAGATTGAAAGAGGTCATTAAGTACCCAAATAAAAACTAAACATGAAGAAAATTCAAGCCATACTAACAAAAATTTCAGAACACTGGGTGTATTTTTTAAAAATTCAAAGACTACCAGACAAAAACTAAAAAAGTCATATACAAAACAGGAGTCATTATCATATTGGACTTGTCACAACACTGACAGCTAGAGCACAGTGAAACCATGCATTCAAACTCTGGAGGAAATCATTTCTACTGTAGTATTCCATACTCAGCCAACCTGGAGAAAATGTGTAAAGGAAAATAAAAGTAGTTTCCTATGTTCACAATCTCACAGTTTTTGCTTCTTGTGTCCCCTTCTTAGGAAACTCCAGAAAGAGAGGGAACGTCCTGCAAGAAAGCCAGGGAGTGCATGGAGAGAAAGATATGGGAGCCAGGGAGAGAGTTTCCGAGGGGAGAGAAGCACAGCAGTTCACCAGCATGGTAATGAGAAGTCCTTGGAAGAGACATCTCAGCAGATCTAAGAACAGCTCTTCCACACTGCAGCAGAAACACCAAAGACAGCAAGAGAGACGATCCCCCAAAGGAAAAGCAATGGTGTTTAGCCAGAGGAGTTTACTGTTCTTGTGGTGAATTTAAAGAAAAAATTGCAGTACAGAGTCAGCTCAGCAAATAAAAACTAAAATAAAACAACGTTTTATAAATCACAGGAAAACAAAAGTGTGTGCAAGAAATTAAAATAATTGCAGAATGTGGCTCCCTTGTGAATAATAATTATAATTCATAATAATAGAAATCATGAATATTAACTTAATAAAGAATAGTGATATAGGTACTTTATGGAAATCAAAAAAGATGTGGTAGGGAAGTAAATTCTCATTGATCATAATAAAAATCATAGATATCTAAATTTTTAAAAGAAAAAGTAACATTATGACACTTATTTAAAAATATCATTATGAGGTAAATTCCTAAAAATAGTTATAAGATTTTTGTGTTTTTTTTACAGGGACAGAGAGAGAGTCAGAGAGAAGGATAGATAGGGACAGACAGGAATGGAGAAAGGTGAGAAGCATCAATCATTAGTTTTTTGTTGCCGTCGCAACACCTTAATTGTTCATTGATTGCTTTCTCACATGTGCCTTGACTGCGGGCCTTCAGCAGACCAAGTAACCCGTTGCTGGAGCCAGTGACCTTGGGTCCAAGCTGGTGAGCTTTTGCTCAAGCCAGATGGGCCCGCGCTCAAGCTGGCAAGCTCCGGGTCTGGAATCTGGGTCTTCCGCATCCCAGTGCGACGCTCTATCCACTGCGCCACCGCCTGGTCAGGCTAGTTGTAAGATTTTTAAACAAAGAATAATAAAAATTTTACTTTTAAGAACATGTGCATGCTTTATTTTGATGCAAATTAAACTAAAATACTTATACAAAAAAATGAGAAAAGCATAAATCTCCTTTAGTTGCATTAAAGAAACTATAAAAGCAAAAATGACTGTTTAATGAAGATTTGTTTCCATGATCTGGTTTTTTATTTATTTGTTTCCATGGTTTTTAAGTAAATATTTCTAAAACCCACTATAAAAACTAGGTGTTTTAAAACATGAGAAGGGTTTCTGACAGGAGAATTTAAGCATCATAAGAGAAGAATTTGCTGGAAAACCCTAAAAAGCTAGCAATCTGAGCAATAACCTCTTATTCAGCTCATGTATATCTCTGGAATACAAAATTATAGCCTTTCAATTAAAGAAAAACTTTCAATTAAGGGACAATCTTCACTCATATAACTTTAACTTTCTTTTATAATATGAATTGTTTTTATTAATTTTAATGGGGTGACATTGATAAATCAGGGTACAAATGTTCAGAGAAAACATCTCCAGGTTATTTGGACATTTAATTATGTTGCATACCCATCACCCAAAGTCTAATTGTCTTCCGTCACCTTCTATCTGGTTTTCTTTGTGCCCCTCCTCTCTCCCACCCACTCCCTCTCCTTCCTTCTCTCCCCTCCCCCGTAACCAGCACACTCTTGTCCACGTCTGAGCCTCATTTTTATGTCCCATCTATGTATGGAATAATATAGTTCTTAGTTTTCTCTGATTTACTTATTTCACTCAGTATAAAATTCACTCTTATAACTTTTTAATAATTTGAAAGTAATTCTGTACTGTTTTTCTGGGGAAAGCTCTTCATGGAAATTTAGGTACGTGAACTATAACAATCATTTGTATTTTTTCAATAAAATATTAATACTGAAATTCTGAGTTTATGCTAGATCTTATGGTCATGTTTTAAAATAAAATTATATTTTTGAAAAGGGATTGAACATATAGTGTTCATGTTCATGGGTGGGTGGAGTGAATATATATATGAACAAGCAAAGTAATTTCTGTAGTTACTGTTTCAATTTTAATAAAAACAAAAGACCTCTAGATCAGGGCTCCCCAAACTTTTTACACAGGTGGCCAGTTCACTGTCCCTCAAACTGTTGGAGGGCTGGACTATAAAAAAAAACTATGAACAAATCCCTATGCACACTGCACATATCTTATTTAAAGTAAAAAAATAAAATGGGAACAAATACAATATTTAAAATAAAGAACAAGTAAATTTAAATCAACAAACTGATCAGTATTTCAATGGGAACTATGGGTGTGGATGCATCCTGTGCTCCTCTCACTGACCACCAATGAAAGAGGTGCCCCTTCCGGAAGTGCGGCAGGGCAGATAAATGGCCCCAGGGGGCCGCATGCAGCCTGCGGGCCATAGTTTGGGGATTCCTTCTCTAGATAAATGTAAATGTCAGAATTTATCTTTCTAAAAATTATTTTTCTATTAATTGGGGGGGGTAGGAGAGGGAGAGAAAGGAAAGCATCAACTCTGTTGTTCCATTTAGTTGTGCCTTGACTGATTACTTTTCATACGTGTCTTAACCAGGGTTTGAACATGCAAATGACGCTTTATCCACTGAGCAACCTGGTCAGGGCTATAACTTGTAGAATGTTCTTACTTTGAATTTATTTATGCTTCCCTCCTCCCTTTCTCTTTTTTTCCTTGTATCTTCATACAAAGTTAAACATTAACTCTGTAAAAAAAAAAAAAAAAAGGTATGCCAATAATAAATTCATGAAGATAACTATATTAATTATCTTAGTTCATCACCTTAATAAAAACTGGGTTGATAATGTTGGTTATATCTCTCCAGGTAAAATCAACTCCTTGTTCAAAGAACCCTTATAAGGCCTGACCTGTGGTGGCACAGTGAATAACAGTATCAACATGGAATGCTGAGGTTGCTGGTTTGAAACCCTGGCCTTGCCCAGTCAAGATACACAAGGCACATACAGGAGTAGATGCTTCCTGTTCCTTCCTCTTCTTTCTCTCTGTCTCTCTCTCCACTCTCTCTTAAAAGAAAATGAATAAATAAAATCTAAAAAAAAAAAAGAACCCTTATAAGAATTCATCCCAATAATCCAGATTTCCCCTAATCAGTTAATTTATGAGCTTTGCAAGAGTTGCCCTCTCATCTGGGAGTTTTGTTCCGAGTCTACCTGGAACATCTTAGTAATCTTTTAAACATGCTTGGCATCAACTAACTTGACTTCAGATGGCCTCTGTTAACAATTTCCACTCCCCAACTCTCCATATGAACAGCATGCCCCTCACTCTGTAAAATGCCCACCACACAGCCAGGGTTCTATAAAGAACTCTGGGGTGTTCTTTAAGTGCTTCAGCTGACTTCTCCCCTCTCAGTGTGTGCTCACCAAGAGTCTTTTCAAAACACTTGCATCAGGTTCTAGCTGGGTAGCTCAGGTGGTTAGAGCATTGCCCTGATACACCAAAGCTGTGGGTTTTATTTCCAGGCCGGGCACATATAAGAATCAACCAATAAATGTACGGATAAGTGGAACAACAAACCAATGATTCTCTCTATCTCTTCCTTTATCATTCCCTAAAAAGCAACTAAAAAAATTTGAACCAAGATGTGTTATTATTCTTACTACTATCAAAGCAAGAAAATAGCAGAAACGTATTTCCCTTAAAACTAATTTGAATGTTCTTTTGAGAAGACTTGATAAAGGCAAGTCTTCAAAAGAGCCAAAAAATAAAAATATGTGAAAACTAAACAGGCAAAATAAGTGTGAAATTTTGGGAAAACAATGAAATATGTAGAGAAATAGGGAGCTAAGGTGCTTCATAAGAGGCTTTTTGGATTCTCTGCTCAGTAAATACATTGAAACTGAAAATCATCAGAGATTCATTACAAATGTGTTTTATACAAGAAGGAGCCCTCAGTTTTCCAATCTGTTGACTTAGACACACAAAAAATCTTGGACTTTTTCAGAGGGTTGACAGAAAAACAACAACAAAAATACTTGTTTTTTTGAATAAGATGCTGAAGTTTGTGTGTATTCTCTTAACTACCCATAATGACTAAACTCTGATTAACCAGAGTTTAGTCTTTGTTAACATATTAAAAGGAAAAGGGGCTTCGATTATAAGTATTTTCTAATCTGTATCACCATTGCTCATTAATAAACTATTTATTCAGTATATTCAATGTTTTAAACACTAAGCTAAGTTCTGAAATATAACTGTGAAAAAGAAAAATGTGGCTCAGCCCTCTGCCCTTGTGGGGTTTAAAATTGTGCAAGGTAGGCCTGACCTGTGGTGGCGCAGTGGATAAAGTGTCGACCTGGGAACACTGAGGTCGCCAGTTCAAAACCCTGCACTGGTCTGGTCAAGGCACATATGGGAGTTGATGCTTCTAGCTCCTCCCCCCTTTCTCTCTCTCTCTCTCTCTCTCTCTCTCCCTCTCTCTCTCTCTCTCTCACTCACTCTGTCTCCTCTCTAAAATGAATAAATAAAAAGAAAAAAAAAATTGTGCAAGGTCTTATTATCTTTTAGCATCTTATTTAACTATAAATATGCATTTACATATCTATCTTCTTAGCTGTTTGAAAGCCACCTAAAAAGATTTAAAATATAACTTTCATTTTTGTATTTTCAGTGCCTTACAAAATATCTGGGATTTAGTAAAAGCTAAATAAGTTGGTTGGACAGAATTCATGAACAAACCACAAAACTTTATTTTATGTAAAAATTTTAATAGCTACAAGCTCCTAGAGACCCATTTTTGTGACTTAAAGTTCATAGATTTACCTGCTAGACAAACCAATGGCTGGTATTGGAGCACAAGTGCAGCAATGATTTTTTAATGAAAAAAAAATGACTGCACTATTGCACAATTACTTATTAATTGGGGCATTATTTACCTAGGGAAGTACTTACACAGCAAGCACCTGCTTTCAGAAATTTTCACTATAGTCAGTCCTCAGCAGGTCTCCAGCACAGAAGTTCAGCAAGGAAATAACCTCACAGTCAGGCAGGTGCCTTTTAATGAATTTCTCTGTACAGAGGATGAAAAGATGAGGCAGAGTAGCAATTCATTTCTTATTGAAAGGGACGCAGCTTAAGCTGCAATTCTTCAAATGTTGCTGTGCACCCCCCCCCCCAGATTTAACACTTTAATCCGATAGTACAGACTAGAATATATATAAGGATTCCTCAGAATAGCTTGCACTTTTAACAATTCTTCCAGCTAAAAATCTCTTTATTCCCACCAGCAGGAAAGTTAGTAAAAAGTCATATATGAAGTCTTAATCAAATCATTGATAAATTCATCTAAAAATCTACACGTTCCTCTTCAACTCTGTGATGGAGTCTGATTTTTATTTCCAGGATTTATTGCCTGAATGATTACAGTCATCAAATGTCCTCAGGTATATGTACTCTGTCGTCTGGTTTAAACATCAGTCTTTGAAGTTTCTGTGCTATCCATGGATGTCAAGATTTCTTTGCAAATGGCGGAGGTTCACACTTCCAGTTTCCAATATAACTAGAGCAGTTTTCTGGATAACATGCAGTCATAATTTACTAAAAGTACAGTCACTCCATTGTGGTTTTTCTCTTCTTGAGAAATTTTAAAATACAGAAAAATACAAATAACATATTACAACCCTAGCTGGGTAGCTCAGTTGGTTGAAGCATTGTCCCGATGGACCATGGTTGAGGGTTTGATCCTTGGTCAGGGTACATGCAAGAATCAACCAATGAATGCATAAATAAGTGAAATGACAAAAGGATGTTTCTCTCTCTCTCACTCAAAATCAATAAAGAAAAATTTTTAAAAAACAATGTATTACAAATAACGTAAGTCAAGTATACATGAAACTATCACCCAGTTTTAAGGTTTGGTAATATTCTTGACACATTTGATTTTTTAAAAAAAGGAAATATTTAAAGTGTTATAGATAATACTGAAGTTCCTGCTCTCTATTTCCTGTCTGAATTCTCTCCTTCCCAACAGTATCCTCTCTAAAGGTAGTCCTTTTCATGAATTTAGTATATACTTTCTAGTCTATAAAAGAAATTCATGCACATATTTGCTTTCAGGAGCATAAAAGAAGATTTTATGTTTTTTAAATTAATGTAAATACAATGGGATCATTACCTTTTTTTATATTCAAAATTACACACACACTTTGAGATTATCCACATGTATTTGTATATATATACATTAAATTCCTTTTAGTGATTATATGATATTCTGTTAAATCAATTTTGCACAATTTATTTACTCATTTAGTCTTGATTTACTAATTTTTACCATCATAACATGTTGTAAATGTTTATATTTTTTTGTGCATATGGGCAAGTTTCTTTAGACTGATGCTACTTAAGGTGTGGTCCTCAAACTGGCTTTTTATCTACAAATTATTTCAGTCTGTTCAAGATAAGGAATCTGTGACAGAACAGGTCAACTATGTCACAAACACATTTTTTAGACCACTTGATATTTCACAAGACTTTCTCTAGGAAGGAAGTGATACAGTGATTTACATTCTGGTGCAAGCTCTATATCTAATTGTGACTGAGTAAATACTGTTCCAGATCAGACACACAGAAGATGAATTTCAGGGTCAGACTGTAAGACTCCCCATTTTACTATATACTACTACTGAACTGCTTTTCACAGAGATTGAACCAATTTACTCATCTATATAGTACCTGAAACTTATATTTTCCACATTCTTACCCGCTCCTTTAAAAAATATATTTGTTTGCTGCAGCTTTATTGAGATATAATTTACATATCATACAACTCACTCATTTAAACTATCCAAGTCCATTGTTCTTAGTACATTCATAGAGTTGTACCTCTGTAACCACAGTCAATTTTAGAACAGTTTCATCACCACCCCCTGAAAAGCCCATACCCTTTAGTTATCACCCTATTCCAACCTTCTCACCTCACCCCCATGCCTAGGCAGCTACTATAATCTACTTTCTATTTTTATAGATTTCTTCATTCTGGACATTTCATGTACATAAGATCATACAATACGTAATCTTTTGTGACTACCTTTTTTCACTTAGCATAATATTTTCAAAATTCATCCATGTTGTATCATTATTTTGCTCCTTTTTGTAGTGAAATACTATTCCACTGGGAGCCAAACAGCCCTCCCGGGGCCTGCCAGTGGGGCCTGTGGCACGGGGGAGGGTGGGGGTGGGGGTGGGGGAGTGGCTAGCTAGCACCCACAGCCTGGCTCTGCCTTCCGGCTGCATCCTAGGACACACTGCAGGGCTGCCAGCCAGACACAGTACAGCTGGATCCCCGGGGCGTACCCTCCCCCCACCCCTGGAGTTGTCTAGTCCTATAACACAATGCCAACGTGAGCAATGAGTGCTGCCACGGCTGGGCAGTCTGCAGGCGTAGTCAGCCCTTGGGGACTCTGACATGAGGCAACCGGTCCTCCCATATCCAGACCACTAGAGGGCCACGCAGGGGCTGGTGGGGACTTCAGATGTGCTCACTCTGCCAGGCCCGATTGGATTCTATGTGTAAACGAAGTGGGAGTTCACCTACTGGGTGTCCCACCTGTCAAAGAGTCACCTGATGGCCGTGGACCACACGTGAGAGTGGGGTGGGGCCTGCGGCAGACAGCAGTCTCCTGGGTTTGGGGCACCTGACTTGGCAGCGTGGTCAGAGGATCTTCATCTTCAAGGCCTAGGAGGCAGGGGCCTCAATGACAGCAGGGGACCCCAACAGACAGCTGGGCTGACTTCCCTGTGACACCGTGAGGAGCATGTGGCCAGTCCCACACCTCTCTTAATGTCCCCACCCACCTGGAAACAATGACAGCATGGTCTTTGAGAGGTCAGTTGGGGCCCTACTACACCGTGGGTGGTGCCCTTGAAGCCGCTGGTTCAGGGTTCTAGGAGGCTGCCCAAGTGGTAAAGAGGGTCCCTGCAAGCCGAGGGTGTCACCCAGACCACCTGCCAGTGATTTGGCTCCTGGCCTTGGAGACCTGACATTCTTGTCCATGGGGCAGCTATCTGCCTGGGTGTGGGCTTGGACAGGTTACCCCCAGTGTCTTGACTTCTGACTCACATGTTTCTCATAAAAACAAGGATTAGGCTGGGGTTTAGGGCAGCTGTCTGCACCAATACTGGCTTTTCAGGAGTAAGCCTATGACTGCATCACACAGCTTAGGAGCCCAAGTGCTTTTTCTCTGACAACACATATTCCAGTTCTAATAACAGATTTCAGAAAGATTCAAAAAACCCAGCTTTATTAAGATGTAATTTCATATACCATACAGGTCACCAATTTAAAGAGTGTAATATGATTTTTAGTATATTCACAAATACGCAGTTTTAGAATATTTTTATCAGCTCAAAAATAAGCCCCCTACCCTTTATCTATCACCCCCAGTCCTAAGCAACTACTAATCTACTTTCTGTATCTATAGATGTCTCTATTCTGAACTTTTATATGAACTAAACCAAACAATATGTGGTATTTTGTGACTGTTTTCTTTGACTTGGCATCATGTTTTCAGAGTTCATCCAAGTTGTAATACATAACTATTTTATTCCTTTTCAAGGCCAAATCTATTGAATATACCGTACCACATTTTGTTATTTATTCATTCATTGACAGACATTTGGATTATTTCTACCTTTGGACTATTATGAATAATGCTGCTGCAAACTTTAGTATACCAAAAAAATATGTCATTTTATAGGTATACCACATTTTTTAAAGATTCTTTTTATTTTATTTTATTTTATTTTTACAGGGACAGAGAGAGAGTCAGAGAGATAGATAGGGTCAGACACACAGTAACGGAGAGAGGTGAGAAGCATCAATCATTAGGTTTTCGTTGCCGTCGTTGTTCATTGATTGCTTTCTCACATGTGCCTTGACCACGGACCTTCAGCAGACCGACCCACCCCTTGCTGAAGCCAGCGACCTTGGATCCAAGCTGACGAGCTTTAGCTCAAGCCAGATGGGTCCGTGCTCAAGCTGGGGAGCTGGGGGTCTCTAACCTGGGGCTTCCACATCCCAGTCCGACGCTCTATCCACTGCGCCACCGCCTGGTCAGGCCTCACATTTTGTTTATTCATAAGTTGATGGACATTTGGATTGTTTACTTTCTTGACTATAATGAATAATGCTAGTATAAATTTTCATGTCAGATTTTGTGTGAATATATTTGCTTATTTCTCTTGAATATATATATATATATATATATATATATATATATATATATATATATATATCTGGGTCAAATGATAAGGTTACGTTTAATGTTTTGGGGAACTGCCAGACAGTTTTTCAAAGTGTCGACACCGTTTTACATTCCCATAAGTAATATATAAGGTATATATGTGTAAGTTTCATTCTGATAGTTCCACAGCTTCGCTGACACTGTCATTTAAAATTTTTATTATATTCATCCTAAAAGATGTGAATTGGTATCTCAATGTGGTTCTGATTTGCATTTTCCTAATGATTAGTAAAGCTGAGCATTTTCATGTGCTTATCAGCCATTTGTATACATCCTCTTTGGAGAAATGACTATCTAAATACTTCATCCATTATTTAGTTGGGTTATTTGTCTTTTTTTTAATTGAGTCACATGAGTTCTTTAAATAATCTAAATATAAGTCCCCTGTCCAATAAAGAATTTTCAAATTTTTTCAGTTAATTAGTTCTATTTATTTTTTAGTTGTAAATAAGCTATACATCAGTATAGCTCAATTAATACATACACAAACTTAATATATAAAAATTGATGTGATGTATATGTATATGTGTATAAGCAGTGGTGGGATTCAAATAATTTAACAACCAGTTCTCTGCCCTAATAACCACTTTTAGTATAAAAAAATGATGTACCAAGAGGTAGTTCATTATTTCATGCATTTAATACTTAAATAAAAACAATAAAAGCCTGACCTGTGGTGGTGCAGTGGATAGAGCTTTTACCTGGAACACTGAGGTCACTGGTTTGAAACCCTGGGCCTGCCCGGTCAAGACGTATGATAAACAATCAAGGGACAACTAAAGTGAAGCAACTATGAGTTGATGTTTATCACCCTCCCTCCCTAAAAATTATAAATAAAATCTTTAAAAAAAATAGGAACAACAAAGAAGCACACAAAATTAGATTATAAGAAAGAGTTTTAAGATATTACTGAAAAAATATTAAATAATACCTGAGAAAAAGCAATAAAACTGTTCAGATATTTCCATATTGCTTCTTGATTAATGTCCTCACTTGCAATTTTTTTCACCTATGGATGGCATGAACATCACTAAGGGGGCTTAGAACATGCTGTTGTGCAAATGAACGTTAAAAAAGAGTAAGGAATGTAAATTTGTGATTTCCACATTGGGCTGCCCAGATGCCGACCTTAGAGAGAACCCTGATTCCAAGTGGCATTTGAACAATCAGATCACCGTACCCAACAGAAAATTAGGTGTTGGTTCTGCTACACTGGTACAAACCAGCTGAGTCCCACCACTGTTATGTATACATATGTATAAATCACATATGTTAATGTAATGTGTTGATGCTAATATAATATATTGCTGGATTTGATTTTCTAATATTTTCTTAAAGCTTTGTGACTATTTTCATGAGAAATAGTGGTCTGATGTTTTCTTTTAATCTCTTTGGTCTGTGCCAATGTGCCAGCCTCATGAAGTAGTTTTTAGTTTTGTTTTATTTTTCTGAAGAGTCTGTGAAGAATTTATACTATTTCTCTCTTAAATAACAAATAGAATTTGCCTGACCTGTGGTGGTGCAGTGGATAAAGCGTCGACCTGGGAACACTGAGGTCGCCAGTTCAAAACCCTGCACTGGTCTGGTCAAGGCACATATGAGAGTTGATGCTTCCAGCTCCTCCCCCCTTTCTCTCTTTCTCTCTCTCTCTCTCCCACTCTGTGTTTCCTCTCTAAAAATGAATAAATAAATAAATTAATTTTAAAAAAATAATAACGAATAGAATTTAACAGCAAAGGCATCAGGACCTTATATTTTCTTATGGGAAGAAATTAGTTATAAGGTATTTTTGTATTGGATGCTGGGCATAACGGGTTTTATATTGTTAAGTTCTAGTTTTTATCTTCCCAGGAAGAATGTTGGACTCTGTTTAAGAATGTACTTAAGTTAGTCATGAACAAACCAATGATTTCATGGCTGACTTCTGCCTTTTGTTAGAATGAGTTTGAAACAGTCTTTACTTCTAGCTTGGTCCCACTACTAAAGCTAGATTCCTCTGGCTGGTTGGAACTAAAGTTCTCCTACTCTGTAAGCTCTGAGGCTTGTTCAGTTTAGAGCTCCCTGGTAGTTCTCTGGTCAATTCAGTGTTTCCTATACATGAAAAACAATATGCAGCTTCAGACTTCAGAGGAAAAGTGTGCATAATTCTAGAGCCTTTTTTTTTTTTTTAACAGGGACAGAGAGAGAGTCACAGAGAGGGATAGATAGGGACAGACAGACAGGAACGGAGAGAGGTGAGAAGCATCAATCATTAGTTTTTCGTGGCCGTTGCGACACCATAGTTGTTCTTGATGGCTTTCTCACATGTGCCTTGACCGCGGGCCTTCAGCAGACCGAGCCACCCTTTGCTGGAGCCAGCGACCTTGGATCCAAGCTGGCGAGCTTTTGCTCAAGCCAGATGGGCCCATGCTCAAGCTGGCAAGCTCGGGGTCTGGAACCTGGGTCTTCCACATCCCAGTCCGATGCTCTATCTACCGCGCCACCGCCTGGTCAGGCTAGAGCTTTTATTTCACGTAGCACTCTCAACTTCATTGCTCTGCCTCCAAATACTCTTTCCTAGATGACAGTCTCTGTTGCCTCACCTCAGGGAGCCCACTCTTCTGGTCTTTGCACTGTCCTCCCTGCACTGTTATCCAGAAAGTCTCTCTAGAGAACAAAACTGAGGCTCACCTCATTTGTGTCCCTCATTTCAGGTATTGCAGTCCTACACTGTCTGTTGCCCAAAATCTGAACACAGCTACTTTATTCAATTTTGTCTGGTTTTCTACTTGGTTATAGTGAGAAGGTAAAGATGAAAATAAGATACTCGGATCCTATCACCCACAATAATCATTAACAGTTGGGTTTGCATAAAACAGTCATTTATTTTATAAAAAAGTTAAAACTTTTAAGATGTAATTTATGTGAATATTACAGAAGAAAAATAAACCTAAGTAAAATGAGTGAGATCCCTTAATTTTCACATAAATTTTTCTTTATTCCATGAGAGATTTCCTGACAAAATATCTCTCTAAAATTAAAGAAAGATACTAAGTAAAACATTGAGAGTGTGAAGTCATTATGTCTCATTAAATATGTAATGTAATTTTAGGCAGTATCAGCTAATTACCTTCAGGGTTAGATCATTTTATTCTTTCTTTTCTTGTCAAATATTCATGTTCTGTAACAATAATTCCCCAACTGTTTAGTATTTGTTTTAATTAGAGAGAAATTCTATATAAAATGGAATTTAGATAAATGCTCACCGCCCCTGCAGTGTCATTTCAAAGTTCTTTGTTTTATTTCATCCCTGGGTTTTTGTCATCCAATAATTTGCTGAAGAGGATTCACACTGTATTCTGTACATGAGCCTGAGTGTTTCCTTTATACTGAAAAGCAGGGCTGGCTTCGTTAGTGCGCAGCCTGTGCTGCGCTCAGGGTTCCGCATGCTTGGTTTAATGTCCTGCTGTCACAGGCTTGAAATTCTTAATATTCTGTTAGGTAAGGGCCCCACATTTTTATTTTGTTTTGGGCTTCCAAATTGTATAGCTGGTTGTGCTTAAAAGACAAGGTGTTTGGGGATACAAAGTTTCCAGTCACTCTTTCCTTCAGAACATAGCTAGCCCTAACATTTTCTGGCATTCCATATCACTATAGAGAGTTGGAGGCCAGCCTGACAGTTCTCTCTTTTTACATGATACAATATTGCTGCCTGGATTCCTAAAGAAATCCTGCATCTTTGAAGTTCAGCCATTTCACCAGGATATGGCTGTCTGTAAAGTTTTCTATATTACAGTTTTTTGGAAAATAGTATGCTCCTGCTTCAATCTGCAGATTTGTTTCAGAGAATGATACTTATGTATTTGTTTTTTGTTTGATTGTTTGTTTCCAAAAGTAAAGAGGCAGATCTGGACCTCCATATGCTCTTTATTAAATTGCTTTCCCATTGGACCTCAAACTTCCAGTAACAGCCATGAAGAGGAGACTCAGAACCTCTTTCTCCAGGAATAAGGAGAGAAATCCCTTAAAAAAGCAAAACCAAACCAAACCCTGACCCCAAATTCCTTGGCAACTAATTATGGTAAAACTGGATGAAAAAGCTGTCCATTATTCCTGATCCCAGCTCTGGAGAGGTGGTGGCATCCTGCTGCTGCTAATCTTGGCTCAAGAACACCCATCTGTCATTGCAACTCTTCCATCACATGTGTAACCAATTTCTTGCACTAAATCCCCTCACCCCCGTTTTAAAGACTTAATGTAGTTTCTGTTTCCTTGGTTGGCTCCTGACAGTAGCTATGTGGGTGAATATTTAGTAATATTCATTAGATTGCTCCTATTAGTTGTGTAGTTTAAATTCTATACAGGGCATCCTCGAGTTAAGACAGTGTTGACATGACATTTCGAGTTCACGATACTCATGCCTATAAAGACTTAAAAAAAGTGAGATGTGAGTGTTTTGGTTTCACCGTTAGCATCGTACTTACAGACTGCGTGGGCGAACTAGTTTGGTTGCTGGCAGTGGAAGAATACGCAGTAACGTGGTATATGAATGAGGAAACTGGTGTCCCCCAGTACACTTAACTACGCCATTTTGGACTATTAAAAAGCTGAAGTGTTTCATTTATGTTAGGCTAGTTTGTGTTTTGACTTACAACAAAACTCTGGTTACATCACTACCATAGGAACGGAATTGTGTCGTAACCTGAGGACCCCACTATATGTTTTCTAGGTTTATTTTTTTGTCTGCCTGGTCCATCAATTACCTGACTTGAAAAGTGTCCCATTGCATTGGCAGCTTTGTCAATTTCTACTTATAGTTCTATCATTTTTATAATTATATGTTATTCAATGCATACAAGATTAAAATTGTTTTTTTTTTTCAAATTGTAACTCAAAGTCAACTTCTGTTCTATGAATTAGATGAGCCCTTCCTAGTTTAAGTGGCCCAAGGGTTTCAATAGAGGAAAGAGTGGTTTTAGTCTGCACATTTGTTTTCTGTGGGGAATAGTTTTTTTCTCCTTTGGTTTCTATGCCCTTCTGATCCAGTCTGCTTTTTCTCCCAAACATTGTTCCAAGTTTCTGGTTCTTTAGTTTCATACTTTTATCCCAGCAAGTTGATAGATATATTTTTTTCCTGTGTGTGTATATTGTGTGTTTGACACACATATATATTTCCATTTTAATGAAATAAATAAAGGAGCATTAAAGGTTTTTGCTTCCTTCGGCTGTTTTTGGTAGTAAAATTATCTTTTTAAAAGCATTGGCTGCTAAAATCACCAATGGTAAGTCTCCTTGGAAGTAATTCTTTGGTAATTTTTTCATTTTTTAAATAGTTATTATTTTACCAGGTTTTCTGTTTTTTTCTCAAGTCATTTTGATAATTTGTATTTTCTATAAAATTGATCTTTTATCAATATTTTAAAAAATCTACCAGCATTCTTTTATTCCAATTCTGATTTAATTTGAGTAACTTAAAACTTCTCTTTAATAGTTACACATACGAACTCTTCCTCAGTTCAATTTCTTTATGGGCCCTGTCCACTTTGCTCAGTGGTAGAGCATCAACCCAGACTGTGGATGTCCTGGGTTTGATTCCCAGTCAGGACACACAGGAGAAACGCCCATTTGTTTCTCCACACCTCCCCTTCTAGCTTCTCCCCCCTCCCCTTCCTCGCAGCCATGGCTCTATTGGATGTGTTGGCCTGTGGTAGTGAGAATGGCCCCATGGCCTCTGCCAGAGACGCTAAGAAGAGCTCAGTTGCTGAGCAGTGGAGTAACATCCCAGATGGACAGAGCATTGCCCCCTAGTGGTCTTACCAGGTGGATCCAGGTCCAGGTGCATACTGCAGTCTGTCTCTCTGCTTCCCCTCTTCTCACTGAATGAATTTTTAAAAAAAATTTTCTTTATGTTCTTCTGCCCAGCTAAAAAGAGCCAGTGGTTTATTACCTTTATTGGAAGCTATATTTTTCATATAAATAAGTAAATAATTTAAAAGTAAAATTTTATAATATTTTTATTTACTTTAAACACATTCTAAAACATGGATGGGCCTATTGGAGGCACATTTTACTTGAAGCTGTGAAGACAGTCGTCTTAGAATTTGGAAGTTGTTAAAGATGTCTTTTAAACTTTCTTTGCTTTCTGTTAGTAGCCATCCAAAATAGATCTGCTTTATAAATCTTTTTTTTCCATTTTAGAAAGTAAAGGACAACTAATCTAAAAGAATATTTGAGATCTATTTTTTATTGGACAGGTAATACATTAGATAGAGATAGATAGATAGATAGATGATAGATAGATAGATAGATAGATAGATAGATAGATAGATAGATAGATAGGGCAAATAATCCAGCTAGCTAACAAAGAACTAAAACAATCACCTTCGGAGTAGAAAGAGGAGTGTTATCGATGGTGTCATGACATTGCAGTAATAGTCATTATTAAGAACCTGAACCCAGCTATTCAAAGTTCTATGCTTTCTTTTGAATGTACAGGGGTTGGCAAAAGTAGGTTTACAGTTGTGATTTCATAAAATAGAGTTTATTCTTGTATTATTAATTATTGTATTGTATATTTTTCCATATGAACACTTGTAACCTTACTTCTGCCAATCCTTGTATATTCCTTCAATTCCTTTAGGAGGCATTTAATGATGCATGGCAGGAAGTGGAGATGAGAGTGTTTCATTATTTCTTCAAAAAGTAAATATAACAGCCACTGTGTATTAACTCTGAAATGTCCTCAGGCCATTCTAAAATGTGGGTGCTCTAATCTAAATAATTCTGGTGGTAACTTAAAAGATGTGAGAGATAACTTAAAACTATAAACACAGTTTTGGTTTGTTTTTATACTTAGACTTTTTCTCTCTGCTCCTATAAGAATGAAATTCTCAGTTTATTTATTTTAATTTTTCTCAATCGCAGTTTACATTCAGTATTATTTAGTACTCGTTTCAGGTATACATCATGGTGATTATATAATTATTTACTTTACAAAGTGTTCCTCCCCAGTATTTCCAGTAGCCACCTGGCAACATCCATAGTTAATGCCATATTATTGACTATATTCTCTGTTATACTTTAGATCCTTTTGATTGTTTTTTAACTAATAATCTGCATCTTTCAATACCTTTCCCTTTTTGATGCAGTCTCCTAATCCCTTCCCTTCTTTTGCTTTTTTGAAAAATAATTTTCTTAAAGAAGTATATATACATTTAGCTACATAATATAAATAAATCATTTCTTAAAATATAATAAAACTACTACAAGAAAACTTCAGTCACTGAATTTTAAAATTGCAAAGATAAAATAGACAACTTCTTTCAAAATATACATTCATATTTTTTCTTTTGGAATTTATTTTTTGTATTTTTCTAAAGTTAGCAACGAGGAGGCAGTCAGATGGAATCCCGCATGCACCCGACTGGGATCCAACCGGCAAGCCCACCAGGGTGTGATGCTCTGCCCATCTGGAGTGTTGCTCTGCTGTGACCAGAGCCATTCTAGTGCCTGAGACAGAGGCCATGGAGCCGTCCTGTCCTCAGCACCCACCCAGGCCAACTTTGCTCCAATGGAGGCTTGGCTGCAGGAGAGGAAGAGATATGGAGAGGAAGGAGAGGGGGAAGGGTGGAGAAGCAGATGGGCGCTTCTCCTGTGTGCTCTGGCCGGGAATTGAACCCAGGACTTCCACATGCTGGGCCAATGCTCTACCACTGAGCCAACTGGCTAGGGCCTCATATTTTATTTGAATGAGTTCTGACAGATTATATATATTTAAAAAAATATTAAAACTACAAATAAAATTAAACAACATATTTTTTAAGAAATTCTCATTGAGATAGATCAGATTGTAAAAGTTAAGAATTAAGCTCACATTTATGGTCCTCCATAATACAGGCCCAGTCTTGGCACGTTAGCACTCTCCTCATCTCTTCCAGGTGCTTTCACCTCCAATCCCCTCTATCTCTGCCTCCCACCACCAATCACCTCCCAGGTATTCTCTGAGCTTCCACTTGCTATCTTACTTGGAATATCATCCTTTATACACTGTCCTTCTAAATTCTGTCTATTTCCTAAAGCTGTCTAAGAACCAAATGAAAATGTGGTTTTCCTTCCCTGACTACCATACTGCACCCATGATTTGTCCTATATATACATTTTATTTTTGAAAAAACATTTTACTTTAATTGCATATGTATGTTTAACATACTTCTATACTTTCACTTATGTAAGGCCTGCCTGCCCAGTAAGATTTTTTGAGAACAGGTTTCTTGTCATATATTTGTCATATATATTTGTTTGTTTTCCTGAGCATTAAAGCACATAAGTTTTCAACTATCTCTGTGAGTTTTATTTCTTAACAAATATAACTACACATTAAGTATGGGAGGATTAGATAAAGGTGAAGGGAGATTTTACAGGAGAAAATTGAGAATGAGATAAGGGATTAAAGACAAAGAAGAATTTTACTTAAATTATTTAAAAATAATAATGATGTGTTTGCTTTTATAATCACCTCTCTGAAATTTCTTATTTACTTCTTACACTACAGGCAAATTCTCTGTTGCCCCAAATACTGTTACCTCCTTCTATGCTTTTTCCAAGGTCTTGGGCCTATGCATGCTCACACTGTGCTGAGTTCAAATTCCTATTGCACTACTTAAGAGCTGCAGGACCAAAGACATGGTACTTAACCTCTCCAAGTCTCAGTTTCCATCTCTGAAAAACAGGAATGATAATGATACCTGCAGCATAGAATTTCTGAAAATTACAAGTGAGATTAATCATGCGAAGTACCCCCACCCACCATTCTTTTTTTTTCAGATTATCTTATTTTATTTTATTTTTTTCCAAGAACAGAGAGAGAGAGAGTCAGAGAGAGGGATAGGTAGGGACAGACAGACAGGAACGGAGAGAGGTGAGAAGCATCAATCATTAGTTTCTCGTTGCCGTTGTGACACCATAGTTGTTCATTGATTGCTTTCTCACATGTGCCTTGACCGCGGGCCTTCAGCAGACTGAGCCACCCCTTGCTGGAGCCAGCGACCTTGGGTCCAAGCTGGCCAGCTTTTGCTCAAGCCAGATGGGCCCGCGCTCCAGCTGGTGAGCTCACCCACCCCACCATTCTTTAAGGCAGTGTTTATCAAATTATAGACAACAACCCACTGGTTGTGAAATACACCTCATGGGTCCCAATCATGATTTTCGGTAAGTAAAAACAAGTGGGACATGTTAGACTAGAACAGAATAGGACACAAGAGAGTATATTGGCACAAAATAAGGGAAAATATAGCTTTGTGAAATTTTTATTTAACATATATTTAAATATGTGTACTACACTGTGACTTGAAATGTATTTTTCACTGAAGTTTCAGGAAGAAACAGTTAACCTTCTTAACATTGATTTAAATTATATGTCATTCAGAAAACCTTCCCAAGTATGTCACCTAGACATTAACATTCCCACTTTGATCTTCTTGGATTCCTGTTTTGCAGCCACCTTCTATGTAGTATTAGAATTGCTTCTGTAAGCATCTCTTTTGTAACAGCAGGTTTGTTCATCTTTGCATACTCAGCATATTTACTTATACATTATAAATGCTAAACATATATTTTGTTAATTGATGACTAAGTTTTACCTACATTAAATTCTGAAGGCAACAAATAGGCAAGGAAGGCCTAGAAGAGACTCTAGAGACAAAAATTCAGGAATTTAAGTTTAATACTTTTAGAAAATCTACTTATTTGTTTTGATGAGGAATACCTATCCCCACCCCACACTGAATAGAAACTTCTAGAAAGGGGAATTTGTTATAAGATAAAATATTTCTCTATTAGTATATGTAGGGCAGGACTTCTTAAACTGGGTTTAGTGGGTTAGCTTCAAGAATGCATAAATTCTCAAAAATTGTATGTAAATTTGTCATGTGTATGAACACACACACACACACACACACACACACTGGAGTATAAGAGTGTCCAAAACTTTATACTTTCCAAGGAGGTGTTTCATGATCCAAGAATCCACAAGTAAAAATTTATGCATCCCTATCAGTGAAAAAAGAATTTCCCAGCCATCTGCCGTTCTCCTTACCTTAAACCCTCTTCCTTCTTACCTTAAAAATAATCTAGCAAGGACTGATGATGCAGATTCTCTCCCTGGTCCACAGGGCACCCTCTGCTATTATGACATTAGGTGCAGAGGGAAGTATGGTGAATCTTTCAGGCCATTAGAAATTCATTTAGCCTGACATGTGGTGGCGCAGTGCATAAAGTGTTGACCTGGAAACACTGAGGTTGCCGGTTCGAAACCTGGTCTAACCTGGTCGAGGCACATATGGGAGTTGATGCTTCCTGCTCCTCCCCCCTTCTCTCTCTTTATTCCTCTCTCTCTCTTCTCTAAAATGAATGAATTAATAAATAAATAAAAGAAAATCATTTAATCACTGATCTTCTGGGTTCTGCTCCCTTTAGTCATCTCTTATTGGCTTTCCACAGCAATAAATCACCAGTTTGCTCAGCATCTCAGCAGTTCTTGGAATATGTGATCATCCTGCCTAATCACCCTCCTCTGGCATTATGGAAGCCTGATGGGTGTTGTGCAGTTTCATTAATATTCAGTTTACTTTTGGTCTTTCAGCTTGACAAGTGATGAGCACAAGGAAAGCCACTACAATGGATGGCTGGGTGGGACCTCCCACAGAATAGGCTCCATTGACAGGGGAGAAAGGGGAGCTGTGCCCAGAGCAATTTGAAGACTAATGCATCCAGTGTTTCAGTGTAATTTAACGTCCACACTTTTGTTTGCAGCAGTGTGTTCTGACTTCCCCCACCAATGCGACTTCTTCCAGCACATCCCCCCAAATAAGCAAAAATGTCAGAGAAATGTGAACTACTTCCCTTCACCTTGAAGCTTATCCTCTCTCCTTCATACTAACCGTCACTATTAAAACTGACCTTGCTGTCAAGAGATGAGATGCCAGGGCCCTGGGGAATCTGACCTAAGGTTTATAAAACCAAGTTAAGATTTCCAGCCAACCAAGAAGTATGACTGACAAATTACCCTCTAATTTTTCTGAGGCAAAATGTTCCCTCTCTGGAAGCCAACACTGTGATTCCATTTCAGTAGTTCTCCGAAGTTGCCCTTTCTGGGCCACCAACTGTGGGTCCAGGTGGGATGCTAATTTGGGAAGACTGGCCTCTCCCAGGAGCAATTATAGGGAGAATGGGAAGTATCACTCAGGCAGGTTAAAGAAACTGTTGATTCCTAATTTTCTTTTCTCCTGCATGGAATTTAAAAGCTTGAAACATTAATCTCTTCAGTGCAACTCCCACCTCTGCCTTAATTGAGCACTTATTTTATGGGCGAACAGTTTAGCAGTGAAATCAAATCACTTAAAAGGTGACTCTTTTTGGAGTAGAGCGTCTTAGGACAGTAGTGATTTCCACTATCCATTATCCACTTAAAATGTGGTTTTCTATTTTTGGCTGAGTATCCATCCCCTCCCCTTCCCATGATACTTCATATTTTTTTACTTTCTGCCCTAGCAGCCTCAGGCTCATCTGAATTTGACCACCCCTCCTTTTTGCCATTCATGAGAACTCCCTTGCTTCTCAATAAGCAGGATATTAACTCTTCACATAGTTTCTGGTGAATCAGAAACACAGCTCATGGTATCCATTTGCCAATGGACCATTCTTGACCAACACTCAGTTTGCCACATTGGGTTTTCCAGGACCCTGACTTCTCATACAAACAGGTTAGAAGGGTTTAAATTTTCATCCTTATTTTCAGCCCTCAGTAGAAAGGAGTCTTCCCTCTCTCACTGTCCAATGGCCATTCTAACGAGTGACCACGTGTGCATGGTGTGCTGTGAGCTTATTAAACTTCCACCCTACCTGGAAATACTAGTCACAGTGGTACAATGATGAAGGAAGGTTTGGGGAAGATACCTGTGCTTCCTGTTTCCTAGCTCTTAGCACTCAGTTCAAAACTTAGTAGGACTACTTTGGCTTCTTAATAGAGGTAGTAATAATCAGTGCTTGACTTTGTGAGGTGTACACTCTCTAACACCACTGCTCCAGGAGCCCCCATGCTTGCCTTGGGCAGAGTGAAGAGAAGTTCCTCCCCCTCCACCCCCTGCCGCCCTTCCCCAGTTTACAGCATCACCAAAGAGCAAGGAGAGAATCAGGGCTCAATCCATGTGTCCACTGCTGCTGTTTACTTAGTGTGCCACAAGGAGACCAAATATGGGCATGTCTTCAAGATCTGGACCCCGATTCTAATGAGGCCCCCTAACCTGACCCTCCCAAAGACCCTTGACCTCCACTATGCCATCTGAAGAGGCCACTCAGTAGCAAAAACCACTGTGTCCTCAACCACTTGCTCTAAGGACATGCAATGTGGTCTCCCCTGAGGATAACATTTCCTGGCAGACCCCTATGGTGGTATCCTCCTTCCACCCTCACAGTCCTATGCCTAGACTTCTCCCTGCTCCTTTCTGACCATCCCCTCTTTTTACCTTTAAAGCCTATGCATCCAACTCCTCCAAGTCCTCCACCTGATTAAAGTTTCCTTATACAATGACCTTGCCCTCATCTCTCATAGAAAATTATAGCTTTTAGCCCATCAGTTGAGTCTTGCAGTAGTTTTTGATGAATCAGTATAATGACTTTTCCAGCCTTCTGCCTCTTCAGCTCTCCAGCTTCCTCTTCTCCAGCAACCATGCCCACTACCCTTTCTTAGCCCTCCATTCCCATCATATACTCTAGACCAGTGGTTCTTCACCTGGGTTCTATTGAACTCTAGGGATTCGATGAGTCGGTCTCAGGGGTTCGGAGAAGCCTCTGCCGCGGAGGCCAGAATAAAAGTAATACTGTAATTTGTTGTGAGTTCATGCACTTTGTTGGTTTTGTTCTTTGAGCAAGGTGATGTTCATGCACGGCTCATTTTGTGCACCAGTAAAAAAACATATACCTATGTCTTGAATTTGGAAAAAAAATCATATTTTATTTATCACTAAAGAAGGATTCAGTGAATGCACATATGAAACTGGTGGGTTTGGTACCTCAAAAAAGGTTAAGAACCACTGCTCTAGACTTTTGCATTAGTACGTTTGGTGCCCTTTCCTGATTTCAGTTTCACCAACTCATCTTAAGATCACCACCTCTTATGATTTTCCAGCTCACACCCTCACACAATTTAACTCAAAAATTTATTTCACCCACCAGGATGTGCAATCCATTGGGCCTCTCACTTTTTCACTCCCCTCCAATCCCTCACAACATGACTGTCCTCCTTTTCCAACCTAGCTTCCATAGTCCCTCATACATGCTTTGTATATACCCTTAACTTCCTTCTCTCTCTCTCTCTCTCTCTCTCTCTCTCTGTCTGTCTTTGCCATAGTCATTTGAAAAAGTCCAATGCTTGGGTGAATCAAGCTCCCTGACTTCTTCTCACTTGCCCCAAACATCTGGTCATGACAGGACAACACGGTTCTATTCTCAATGCTAACCTTCAGCATACCTTAGGACCACCGTCTCATCTTCATTCCTAATGGATAACCCTTCTTCTTATTTTATTGAAAATTAAAAGCAAGAGGAAAAGCTCGATCAACATGCTGGCAGCTGTGCTAACACTCTGCCTTTCTTGCTGCCCCTGTTCCAGGACCTGTGCTCCCTAGGTTCTACTGCTACCTTCTTTTGTTTGTTTTCTTTACTTTGTTTCTCCTCATCTTCCAGCTCTCTAAACTTTGGAGTGCTCCAAAGGTTCTGTTCTCAGTCCTTCTTTCTGTCCATATGTACCTGCTTGGTAATCTGATCCTTTCTTGTGGCTCTAAAAACTGCCTGTGTCTATATCTTCAATCTGGACCTCTTTCTGAATTTGAGGCTCATGTCTGTACCTGTTGTTCGACATTGCCATGATGACTGTCTAATATGCATTTTCAACCTAACAAGTCCAAATTGAAGCTTCTAATTTTTTTTCACCCTGCAAATATGACCTTTTCACATTATTTATCATCTTGGTAAAACACCATCCTTTTCATTTACCTATTTTGAATTTATTAGAAAATCTTCCTTTACTATCAATATATATATAGAATGTATCAACTCGCTTCTTACATGTTGACTCTTGCCGTCCAGCATTTGGAACCGTACTGCCATGTTGAAAGGGTTCTATGACTGTTTGTTGGATACTGAATGCCTTGAGATCATAGAGGAGTTATAACTTCCAATTTATAAATTTAAAAAAACTAAGTGACATGGCATCATCAAACCTTGCATGAAGATTACTGTGGATGTAGAGAACTGAGAGAACTTTGTGGGAGGGGTTAGTTACATCAGCCACTTTCCACAGCCATCTCACAACCTGCTTATTTCATGTTTATTGCTCAGAAAAAAAAGAAAGTTCACATTCTTTCTGAACCCTTTATCAAGTAACATTTATTTTTTAAACTGCTATATCATTAATTCCAAAACACTGGCAAATGGCGTTGTAAGGACTGTAGAAAAAAATTTCGAATGTGAAATGATGTTCACAAAATTTCAGCTTCATTTTTGACTACCTCCAGTAGTTGCAATATTTAAATATTTATCATTCAATTTTACAACCCACTTTGTTCCACATACTCAGTCCTTCAAGATGATCAATCAAATGTTTAGTTGCATTGATACCCACAAAAGATAACTCTGTGTGCTTCTATGTCAGACTGGAGCATATTGCAGTCTGAGAGAACTGATAATTACAAAAGTTAGTTGTATTGCCCTCATGGACACTAAATAATTTTGTCTCTAACTCAGATTTACCAATTTGTTTTACTACTCTTGGACATTTGAGTTATTTCCAGTTTGGGATTCTTATGAATATTGTTGTTATAAAGATTTTTGTAAATGTATTTTGTTATGTGTGTAATCATATACAGGAGTAGAATTGCTGGGTTATAGGGTGTGCCTATATTCAGCTCTAGTAGGTACTACTAAAAAGCACTGCATGAATTTATTATACCCCTATGCACAAGTGTACATGAATTCCTATTGGCCCACTTTCTTACCAACACTTGATAATGTGGAGTAATTCAGTTGTTATAGTCCATCTGCTAGATGTATAGTGGCATCTTGTTTTAGTTTGAACTTGCGTTTTCCTGATGATTAATGTTGAATAACTTTTTATATGATTATTTGCTTTTTGGATATTCATTTTTGGTGAAGTGCCTGTTCAAACCTTTTGTTCATGTTTTGTTTTAATTATATGTGCATTTCTTATTAAGGTAGTTTAAATATTTGGCATATAAATTCTTTGTCATTGACAATATCTTCTCCTTGTTGTGGTTTGCCTTTTCATGTCTTAGCTTATTCTTGGATAATACTTTAAAGTGTAGGACACCTGAAGGTGAAATTCTGAAGTATCACATGTAGAAAAACTATGTCAAGAGATACCAGAATATCTGTTCAATTTGGTGGGGGGTGTAGTTTATTAATTTGATGGTTTGGTATCGTGTTGACCAACTAAATGATTGATATTTTGACACTTTGACTAAAATGGATGACTTGCCAGTTTGGTTTCGGCTTTTAAAAACAGCAAAAAGATTGAACATGCAGCCGTATTTAGAAGAAGAGAGTGATCTTGACATTGGCTTCTAGCCCAGAAATAATTACTCCCAAAATATACCTATTAACAAAATTGTGCTTGATTTCCTTAGTCACCTCCTATTATAATTATAAATTCATCATTTACCTGGCAGGGACCTGAATTGGGTTCATTATGTTTCCTCTGGCTTTAATATCCAATGACTACCTGCTTCTCTATAATTCTAGGTGAAACAGCTGATTAATATAAAAATTAAAATATAAATAGGTTTAAAATGATCACAGACCATAACAAATAATTTTAGATTTTGTAAAGTAGGCAAGACTATTTTGTAAGGTCCTTTAGATTCAAGAGTTGATACATATATGTGTATACATATATAAAAATATATATTTCTATGTACATAGATATACTTATAGTCATAAACATACATGCACTTGCACACATATAATGTCTTTGTATTTGTATGCATATATAAGTATAATCTTAAAAAATTATTAACTATTATAAGATTTCTGTGAATCAAGTTGCTTTCTTATTCAATCTTACCATTACTAAGGTAATTAACATTTCATAAATCTGAAGAGTAGCCATTTATCAAATTCTATCATTCAGATATTAACAATTTTATCAAATTAGGGTTATTTTTTTTTAGTCTTTTCAAAATGTTTAGTGGAGAAATAAGTTTAACGGGAAAAATATTGTAAGGCCAGTAGCTGTGGCCATCATCACAGCTGCCTGGCCAATGCAGGTTTGCATTTGATTTGTATAGACGGTAATGAAGCAACAGAACCAAGAACTGGTGGGCCATTTCCCTTTATTCTAGACTGGTATCGGCTAACAAATAAAAACAACACAAGAGCACCAAAACCCATTCTTGCCAGTTTTTTCCTAGAATCAAAGGCTTCATCGTCCTCATTCACCTCTGTTCCCCAACAACCTTCTCCTGCACAAACTGGCTTCTCCTTCAACATTCCACCATTTTGGCTGCTTCTGCTCCTCTATATGGCCTCTGTTCCCTCCTACAACATAAGCTTCTCCTCTCTACAAAAATGTGTTCATTCTCCCAAAATGGCCTCCTAGCTCCACCTTTTAAAACTTTTTGGCACGATAGCTCCTCCACCAGCACACATTAGCATAACCAAGCCCCTTCTCAAGCAAGAAAGCAATCAGCCACCCAACATCGGCAGCGACCATCTTTAATGAAGTGAGCATAAAATAACTTATCTGCCCAACAAATGTCTATAAATACATGTTTTCTACCTGTTACCAAATTTTGGGAAAGTGGGAGATATAGTGAGATGATTTAACTTAAAATATTTGTCATGAAATATATTCAAAATGTACTTTGTTACACTTTGGAGGTAGGGTGAAGCACCACAGAGAAAGAGTTGTTCTCCAGAACAATTGATACTGAGGCCAAAAACAAGTAATATGACTGCGGATCAGGCGAGTCAGGCCAGCATAGGTAGAGATGCGATGGACCGAACAAACAATAGTCTTTAGGCATGGGTCCCAAATCATAGTCATGGATAAAGGTGACAACGCTTGGAACTGAGCAAGGTTGGGCAGCTCATGCAACAGTTTAGAATTAGTGGGGATTTATTTAGTCAAAAGCTATAGAGGCTTCTGAGAATCTCTGGGTTGCATGGGGGACTACTAATTTGCAAAATCTTGGGATTAATTAAAAATATTACCAACAGTCCATAATTTAATTCTTATTAGTTCAATCTCATGACTAAATTGCCCTAATGACACTCAATACCAGTTATTTATAAAATAAAGAGTCCTAAATATTTGGAGATAGACTTGGCATCTGTCTCTCAATACCCTGCTTCCCACTTTCTATTTTTGGTCTGAATGTAGTCAATTTAGACAATGAGGGACATTTGTTCCTAGGATGAAAGTTAGATGGGCTGTGTCTGACTTATTTTACAAGTCTGCATTTTTACTAGCACTGAAGGAGGATTATCCTTTCTCCACACCCTCAACAGCATTTCTTGTTTGTTGATTTGTTAATGAGAGCCATTATCAGAAGCATGAGGAGGTATCTCATTGTGGTTTTAATTAGCATTTCTCTGCTGATTAGTGACATTGAACATTTTTTTATTTGCTTATTGGCTACCTGTATGTCTTCTTTGGAGAAGTGTCTATTCAGTTCCTTTGCCCATTTTTAAACTGGATTGTTTACCATGCTAGTGTTGAGTTTTAATTTTTAGAGTGATACCTCCCACTTTGTTCTTCATTTTTAAGATTGCTGAGGCCATTCATGTTCTTGTGAGATTCTATATAAATTTTTGGAACATTTGTTCTAGATCTGTGAAGTATGCCAATGGTATTTTAAAAGGAATTGCATTGACGCTATAGATTGCTTTGGGTTATATGGACATTTTAATGATGTTAATTCTTCCTATTCATGAACAGGATATATGCATCTTTCTTGATTTCTTTTTTCAATTTTGTATAATTTCTTGAATACAAGTCTTTTACCTCTTGTTTAAATTTATTCCTAGGTACTTTATTTTTTTTGTTGCAAAAGTGATAGAGTTGTTTTCTTCATTTCTCTTTATGATAGTTTATTGTTGGTGTATAAAAATGCCATTGATTTCTGAATATTAACTCTATATCCTGCCATCTTGTTGAATTTATTTATCAGGTCTAGTAGTTTTTTGACAGAGACTTTAGGGTTTTCTATGCACAATAATATGGTTCAGAAAATAATAACAGTTTTACTTCTTCTTTTCCAATTTGAGTGTCCTTAATTTCTTTTTATTGTCTGATGGCTATGACTAAGACTTCCAGAACTATGTTGAATAAGAGTGGTGATAAGGGGCACCCCTGTCTTAGTCCTGATCTTAAGAGGATGCTTTTAATTGTTGCCCATTAGGTGTGATATTGGCTGTCAGTTTGTCCTGTATGATCTTTATTATGTATCTTGAGGTATGTTCCCTGTATTCTCATTTTGCTCAGAGTTTTGATCATTAATGAGTGCTTGATTTTATCAAGTGCCTTTTCTGTGCCTACTGATATAATCATGTGATTTTTATTCTTCATTTTGTTTATGTGATGAATTACGTTTTCTGATTTGTGAATTTGTACCAGCCTTACCTCCTGAGAATAAATCCCACTTGATCCTGATGTATGATCTATTTAATGTGGTACTGGATCCAGTTTGCTAATATTTTGTTGAGAATTTTAGCATCTATGTGCATCAGGAATATCAGCCTATAGTTTTCTTTCTCTGTAGTATCTTTGCTTGGTTTTAGAATGAGGGTAATGCTTTCCTGAGTAAATGAGTTTGGAAGTCTTTCTTCCTCTTGAATTTTTTGAAATATTAAAATCCCTGGCCTGACCTGTGGTGGCGCAGTGGATAAAGCGTCGACCTGGGAACACTGAGGTCGCCAGTTCAAAACCCTGCACTGGTCTGGTCAAGGCACATATGGGAGTTGAGCTTCCAGCTCCTCCCCCCTTTCTCTCTCTCTCTCTCACTCTGTGTCTCCTCTCTAAAATGAATAAAATAAAATAAAAATATTTTTAATCCCCTAAAATTGTAGTATTGCTGTCAATCTCACCCTTTATGTCTGTCAAAATCTCCTTTATATATTTAGTTGCTCTTATATTGGGTGCATAAATATTTACAATGGTTATATTCTCTTGTTGGATTGCTTCCGCAATCATTATATAGTGCTCTTCTTTGGCCCTTACTATAGCCTTTGTTTTAAAGGCTATTTTATCGACATAGATATTGCTACCCCAGTTCTTTTTACCATTTCCATTTGCATGAAATATTTTTCCTAACCCTTTACTTTCAGTCTATGTATATCTTCTGTTCTGAGGTGGGTCTCTTATAGAAATCATCTATATGGGTCTAGTTTTCATATCCACACTGTTATCCTATGTCTTTTGATCAAAACATTTAATCCATTTACATTTAAGGTTATTCTTGATATGTACTTATTTATTGTCATTATATACTTTAAACCTATAATCTTCTTTATCTTGATTTCTGTTTTCCTTTGCCTTTTTTATAGCAGGCCATTTAACACTTCTTGCAGTGCTGGTTTGGTTGTAATGAACTCCTGGAACCTTTCTTTTTTGTCTGAGAAGCTCTTTATTTCTCCTTCAATTTTAAATGATAGTTTTGCTGGATAAAGTAGCATTGGTTGTGGGTCCTTATTTTGCATCACTTTGAATATATCTTGCCAATCCCTTTTGGCCTCAAGTGTTTCTGTTGAGAAGTCAGATCTCATCCTTCTGAGGCCTCCTCTGTAGATAATTAATTTGGTTTTGTCTTGGTGTAGGCCTCCTTTGGTTCAACTTTTACGGAACTTTCTGTGCCTCTGAACTTGTGTGACTTTTATCTTCATCAATTTAGGGAAGTTTTCAGCTATTACTTCTTCAGACAAGTTCTCTATACCTTGTTCATTCTCTTCTCCTTCAGAAACCCATATGATGCAGATGTTTCTTTTCATGTTGTTGAAGAGGTCTCTTAGAGATTCCTCAGTCTTTTTGAGCCTCTTTTCTTCTTCTTTTTTTTTAGCTGCTCTTCTTCTGTGCTTATGTTTATCTTGACTTCTAAATTGCTGATTCAATTCTCCACTTCTTCCAGCCCACTTTTCATTCTTTTGGTGCAGTCTTTTTTTTTCTGATATTGTATTTGTCATTTATAATTGGTTCCTTTTTATGATTTCAATGTCTCTTTTGATGCTTACTTTCTCTTTGTTTAAGTTTTCATTATGATCTTTCATTGTTGCTCTAAGATCCTTGAACATCCTTATAACCATTATTTTAAACTCTGTGTCTGGTAGTTTGGTTACTTTCATTTCATTTAGTTTAGTTTTTTTCAGGGGATTTTTTAATGATTTATTTGGGTTATATTTCTTTGTCTGCCCATTTTGTCTGTATATTAGGTAGCTCTTCTGTGACTTTGAATTTTTTTGTGGTGTCTTTCTGAGGTAGAGGGGCTCAGTGGTGCTGACCTCCAGGCCACCTGAGTTTCTTGCTCTAGGAATGCTTCCTGAGGGTTATATTTACCTTCCCGTTGTATGTGAGTATTAAAAGTCATTGGTCCTTTTGCAGGTGGGGTTATCCTTTCAGGCTGGCTGTCTCTAAGGGTCAACCTTTATTTCGTGTATTAAAGATTATACAGTGTCTGTTCTGTTAGGCATATTTATTTCTACCATATTGTGTACCTGCTAGACTGCTCTTTTGGGCATGCTGCTTGTATAGATAGCTGAGTCTAGCATTGGTGCAGTCTGCCATCCACTGTTGATTATGTTGGTTCTGAATCATCTTGTGTTAGCATCATCAGCTGAATGTAACCTGCCATTGGTTACCTGTCTAGAGCTACTGCTCTGTTCGATGTTTGTGTCTGTGTTTTCTGTGTGTGGGTAGTGTAGGAGGAACCAACCTATGTATAAGGATGAGCTTCCTCTGGTTTATAGCTGAAAGCAGCTCTGTAAAAGCCACAAGCTCTGTAAGATTTGCCTCTACTTTTCAGCTGTTTCCTCTCCTCTTGTAGCTGCCTGGTCTTCCCACAGAGTCTTCTATAGAAAGACTGTAGTGTATGCTCAGACTGGCTTCACCCCTTCAACGCCTCTATAGGTTGCAAGCTTGGTGAGTTAAGGCTGCTAAGGTTGTAAATACAACATTAGTGGTGCCCCTTATTTCATGGGTCTTTTGGTCAGAAGCTCAGTACAGAGAAAGCAGCCCCTACTTCAGTGCTCAGTTCCTCATACACTGCTGGATACTCCAATTCTATTTCTTCCCAACAAGGTAAGCAGTAGATTTAAACTGGGTGGGCTTTACAGTCCCTTCTGTAGAAGTTCTTTTAGTGGGAAGCTCCTGGTTTCAGGAGAGAACACTGTGAGAGTCATCCCCTGGGACTTACGGTGCCCTGTATAAAGTGCCTAAGTACCTCGATTGGTCCCAACAACATTTTTCAGGGGATCTACACCTTGAATGTCCATGCTCCTAGCCTCTCTTTCTTCCATCTATGGATTCTGCCTCAGTGCAGCAGAATATCTGGGACCCAGGCCAGTCGACTGTGAAGCTCCAGTTAGTGCAATGCACGTGAACCTCTATACAAGTGCTGACCAAAGAAAGCAAGACTTGACTCAGCTGGGCCCACTGTCTGACAGGCCCTCCCTTAGGGTTCATCACCAACAAGGATCATTAGGTCCTGAACTGATGCTTTCCACAGGTGATCACTGGATAAGATGAGCCTGTGTCTCCATGGAGGGAACCCAGTGTAGACCGGTGGATGATACTGCCTGTGACTGGACCTCCGTAATCTTCTTGGAACTGCAAGCAAACCAGTGTCTGTGGCTGTCTTTGCTGGGCCTGAGTGCACAGGAAAGTACCAAGTCACACACCTAGGCTGGCTTTTACCCACACTGGGCCTAGGGGAAGGTCAGCTAAATACTCAACATTTTCTGAGGCCTGTCTCCTGCTGCTTCTGTCTGCTGCTTTGTTTATTGGGCTCGACCACTGAAAAGAAACCTATGGTAGTGTCTAGAGTCTGGGGCCATTCAAAGATTAGGAAGGGTGGTGAGTGTCTCCTGCCCCTTGGTTGCAGTGGTCCATTTGTCCTGAATTTTTTTCACAGACCCCAGTAGGGTGTGACCACCAGGAGTTTGGTGAGTGTGACCTCTGAGACCCAGAGATGTGGCATGCCCAAGTCCATACAGTGTCTATTGGATCTCCTGTGAGGCAGAAGCACCTGTCATAGTCTCAGGAGAGTGCAGGGGAAAGCTCTGGCCTCAATGCCAGAAAACTGGGCCACTGATGCACCCCTTGCTTCCTGGCTTACTTCTCAGAATAGCCCAATTTCCAGTGGGTGAGACAGTTGCTTTCCCCAGGCTGATGCTGCACGGAGAGGACTGCTCCACCCAAGAACGATGGTGACTGCAGTGTTAGAGAATGACTCAGCACAGGGGTCCCATTGGCTGTCTCCTGCAGTGTCCCTCCCTGGGCCACCAACTTTACACTCTCCTCATGCAAGAAGAAACAGAGATCTGTGCAAAAGGATGCTCAAGATCAAAAGCTCCAGGATGAGTTACAGACTGGACACCAACAACCACATGAGCTGGAATGATCACTGGAGAAAGAGTTGCAAATTTGAGAACTGTCATTCAGGCTACAGACTGGGAACCAGTGAACCTGTGACTGCTTGAACTGGAATGAGTGCTAGAGAAGGAGGTCAACCCCTCTCAAGAGCTGCAGTGTGAGATGCAGATTAAACACTAACAGTGGCTGGAACTGAAATCGTTTCTGGAGAAGCAATTACAGACTCACAAGCTGAAATTTTCCCTAGAAGCTGAACATTGGCAGTGACAGTTGTTAGAGAAACAACTGTGGATTCAAGAGCTCAAGCTTCAGCTTTAAGCTGAGAGCCAGCAGCCTCAAGAGCCGAAGCAGGTGCTAAAGAAGAAGCAGCATCTGTGCTGGTAGAGTGGCTCTGAGTCTGTGGTAACAGATGTTTCCAACTCCTCTTTTGAGGAGGAGGTTCAAGCTGAAACTGCCATCTGCAGACTCAGATCCTGGTTGGTGGTCACCCAGAAGGTAAAAACCCAGTAGCCAAGAGCACTTCAGGGGCTGGCATAACCCTCTCCACAGGTAGTTGAACACTCTGTGCTTTGGCCTCACACCCAGGTAGAGATGATGGATTTGGGGGCAAAATTTGGGCAGAAACCCACCAAATCCCTGTCAGTTTGGTTGCTCTGGTTGTGGGACATAGGGGTGGATGGCATCATGCTCTCCAGAGCAGAGATGAAGAAATTGGCTGCCATTACCACACACTCCTCCTTGAGGCAGCATCTTCAGAACTGCCATGACAACCCAGGACACCATATCCTATTAGAATGGGTGGTGGCTGCCATTAGTACAGTCTGGCAGAATGCTGGAGACTTGCTGGGGGCAGTGAGTTGGTGGCAGTCATACAGCTGCAGAAAGTCCTCCAGGAACTGGATATGAAAAATGCTGCTTTCAACCTGAGGCCCCATGTGCTAGATGAGGCAGTGTTTATGGCAGGGATAAGAGACCTATTCTCTGTAGTGCCCATCAGCCCTTTTTCTTTCACTAGCGGCTATCTTGAGCCCCTATGTGGGGCAGTCCATATACGTGGTTACACAGATGGTATCAGATTTGAGTGAGGTGGAGGCAGCACAAAATGATAAAGCTGTGGGGACTGCTGCTCTTGCTGCCCACCTCCACCCCTCTGTGACTAACAAGAGAAATGAACCTGTAAGGGTTACCTAAACACAGGTGTGGGTAGATTTCATTGTGGTCAGGGCAGATAGGAAAAAATTAGATGGCAAGTGTAATAAAGTGGGTTTTTTTGGCCTGATCTGTGGTGGCACCATGGGTAAAGCATCAACCTGGAATGCTAGGGTCACTGGTTCAAAACCCCAGGCTTTGCCTAGTCAAGGCACATATGGGAGCCGATGCTCCTTGCTTCTCCCTCTTCTCTCTCTCTCTCTCCTCTCTAAGATGAATAAATAAAAATCCTAAAAAAAAGAACTCTAAAGACAAAGAACTCTAAAAAAAAAAAAAAAACCCAAAACATTTTTTAAGGTTTTATGGGTTTTTTTTTTTTTTGAGCTTTGTGAGCAGCTTAAACCAAGACAGAGGTTCTAGCCACTTAGATGAATGGCCTCAGCAGCTACCAATCAAACAGTTGGTGCATCAGTGACACAGTTACAAGATTATATGATGGAGACAGCTGAAGTAGAGGAGGATCCCCAAATCCTATTGTTCTAGTTTGAATAGGGGGAAGGCTGAGGCATCCATCTAACAGGGATGGGTGGGGATCGGAGGCCCCACATAGAATTGGCAATCCACTGGTCCCCTTCTAATGTGCAATGGATGTTGGCCTTGGTGGATATAGGTGCAGAATTTTCCTTTCACCATGGAAACCCAGAGTGGTTCACTGGGACCCGGGTAGCCATTGACAGTTATGGGGGCCAATTTGTTTAAGTGAAGCCAATAACTCTTCCACTGGGGATAGGAAGACTGCCTCCTAAGCCATATAAGGTGTATGTATCTCCTATTCCTGAATATATGTTGGGGGTAGATGTCTTATGAGGACTGTAGTTGGAAAACACAGGTGGGGAGTTCCATCTGTGGTTCTGGGTCATGAAGGCAATATTGTGGAGACACACAGCATATTCCCCCTTGCAATTACCCATTCCCAGCATGTGACTAGCACAAAGCAGTACCCCTTACCAGGAAATTATAAAAAAATCACTGGAACAATCCTTGAACTAGAAAAGATAGGAATCATCTGGCCAGCACATAGCCCTTACAACTCCCTGGTATGCCCTGTGCCTAAACCAGATGGAACTGAGAGAGTGACAGTAGATTACAGAGAATTTAATAAAGTTGTTCCCCCTTTGCTGCTGTACCCTCAATAGCTAACTTGATGGATCAGTTAAGTTATGAGTTGGGGACATATCACTTTGTGGCAGATTTGGCTAACACCTTTTTCTCTATTAATATAGCTACAGAGAGTAAAGAACAATTTGCCTTCACTTGGGAAGGGTGGCAATAAACCTTTATAGTATTACCACAAGTTTATTTGCATAGCCCCACCTGGTGTCATGGGCTGGTGACTGCTGACCTGACTGAATGAAAACAATCAGAGGCAGTTTATATATATATATATATATATATATATATATATATATATATATATATATATATATATATATGTATCATTATATCAATGATATCATGCTAACCCATGACTCTCTTCCAGAATTGGAGCAAGCAGTCCCTACCTGGTATCCCACTTGAAAGTGTGTGACTGGGTGGTCAAGAAGGGCAGATTACAGAGACCTGGATTATCTGTTAAATTTTGAGGGTTGTCTGGTCGGGTAAGACAAAAGTTATCCCTGATGCAGTTATAGATAAGATCCTGGTGTTCCTTGTGCCCATTACAGAGAAACAGTAATAGGGATTCCTAGGTCTATTGGGGAATTGGTGAGCATTCATACCCCATTTTGCTCAGTTACGTAGCCCCTTATATAAACTTATTTGAAAGGGGGTTCACTTTGATTAAACTGAGCAGGTACCAGGTGTGTTTGCAGCAGTTAAGAGAGCTGTCAAGTTGTCACAGGCCTTGAATGTGTTTGATCCCATCAGGCCCTGTGAGCTGGATGTCCGTGTAACCTCTGAGGGCTTTGGATGGTGCTTATGGCAACAGACAGAGAGCACTTACATCAACTTATTGGGTTTTGGTCTCAACTGTGAAAAGGGACTAAGGTCCACTACTCATTAGTGGAGCAACAGTTGGCAGCTATGTATGCTGCCCTCCTAGCCACTGAGAGTATTTCATCCACAACTCAAGTTAAGTCAAGATAACATACCTTGTTGTAGAATGGGGGAGAGACTGGGCAACCCAACTATGTAATGTTATGGCCCAAACCTTCACCCTGGCCATGAGGGGTGCATGCTTGCAACAACACTGTGCTCTTAGCACCAGCCCTTTAAGGGCAAAACTGCATAAAGTCTTAGGTCCAGTCACCTATGCAACCTTAGAGTCAGGTGCAGCTGGGGCCCAGGAGGCAGAACCTGAAGTCAGTCCTTATCAGGAGGAGCAGACACCCATCCCCAAGGATGCCTGGTCTACTGATGGTTCCAGCAGGGGCCAATCTGCCAACTGGATGGCTGTAGCCTTTCATCCAGCCACTGAGATTATTGGGGTGGACACAGGTGGGGGGAAAAGCAGCCAATGGGTAGAATTAAGATCTTCCCAGAATAAACCTTCACCTCTGGTAATTTGCACCCACAGTTGGGCTATCTATTGTGGACTGACCCTTTGGATTGCTACTTGGCACATTACCCAGTGATGGTAATGCACAATTCGCTATGGGGCCAGGCCATGTGGCAAAACTAATGGGAAATAAGATACCAGAAGCAGGTGACAGTATATCATGTCACAGGACATGCCCCTCTTGCCCACAGGACATGCCCCTCTCACCCATAGGAATGATGAGGCAGACACCTTGACCAGGGTGTAACGGTTGGAGACTGTGCTCACAGGTGATGTGGTACAGTGGCTCCCCCAGTGTCTGCTCCATGCAGGGCATCAAACTATGTGGGCTACAGTTAAGGTGTGGAACTTGCTTGTGTCCTATGCTTGCAGCTTGTGATCAATGTGCTGTGTGTTCCAGGGAGCACTCTCAGAGACAACTGGTGTCATTTGGACAGATCCAGAAAGGTTGTGTTCCACTGACACACTGGCACATAGACATCACTGGACCATTACCAAGTTGGACAGGTACCAGGACACAGTCAACTTGTGTAGATACTGTCACTGGTCTGCTTGTGCTTACCTTGCCCATAATCCAGAACAGAGGGCAGTCATACAAACTCTGGACTGCCTGAGTGCTGCCAACGGGCAACTGCTGGTTTTTGAAAGTGACAATGGTACCCATTTCACTGGTTCTATGGTAAATAAATGGGCTTAAGACCTGGGGATGAACTGGAATTACCATGTTCCCTACCACCCACAGCCTGCTGGTGTCACTGAACAGTATAATAGACTCTTAAAGCAAAGACTACAACAAGGGGGCGGGGCACTAGCTCTCTTACAGGGTGGACACACCGCTGTGGACAAGTTCTCTGGAGAACTCGAGAGGGGGACCCAGCTCCAGTGGAGGCCCTCCTGCACTGGCAGCTGCTCCCACATGGTTGCAGATATGAACCAAGGACACTTTGCTCAAGCTAGGTTTTGGATAGCAGGGCAATGTGCTCCTGCCTGCCCCAACAACATTCCTTAAAGCCAACGGCTTTGATGGCCTTGGACCGTACAGGCCCCGCACCTACCACTCCCTGGGCAACCAGCACCTGGCCACCTAAGGTAGACGTGTATTATCCTTGGGTGCTCAGGGGGACAGCATAATGAAGGGCACTTTTGTAATTTCCTTATGGCCTGTAATGAGTTCTACCATTGTGATACACATAGAACCAACAGATTCTGGTGTATAAACCAATAAGGTTTGGTTCGCTTGCTTGGGGCAGCTTCTGGTACATGCTGTCTGCAGACAAAACTCTGGCCTGTATTCTGCCAGAAGAGAAATATTTGCCTCTCTTGGTGCCACTAACCACTCTCTCATTCACCCATAGCTTATGCTTTAATAATTCTGTTGCTGTAGATCATACTGTTTCTGTTTATGTAATGTACCTCACTGCTCACACAGGGACCATTGCAGAAGATACCTGTCACATAGATTGTGAAGTAAGCAACCCTGAGGGGGTGGAATGTGGGAAAAATAGCTGTGTTGGGCTTGCTCACTGGTTTCCTGATTGCTTGCTCTCCTACCACTGCGAGATGCAGTTTCCTGATTCCCTCAGCTACCACCATGAGGGACGGTTTTCCTGATTCCTTTCCCCCACTGTGAAAAGTGGTTTTCCTTTGCTTATTTACTCACCTGTCTCTGTGAGCCTTCAATAAACAGGTTTGGCCTGATGCTTTCAGATCCATAGTTTCTCTGCTGTCTACCCGAATTTAATGCGAACCTGCCTGGTCTCAACCACCAGAATTACAGCTCTAGAGCTCCAGGCCTGGGGCTGAGCATCCACACCTCTCAGGGTAACCCTCCCCACAGTGAGAGTTCCTCCAGACCCTCAGCCACCCCTCGCTCCTGGGAGAGGGCAGCCCTTTTCATGTCTCCGTCCTTCCTACAAGTCTCAGTGTGCCTTCTTCTGTGATCCTTGGTTATAGACTTCATTTAATGCAAAGTTGGTTTTAAAAGATGTTTGTTCTTAAATTAAGTTTTAATCCAATTTGATCCTGGGAGGTGGCAGTTGGAATGTCTGTCTACTCCATCGCCATCTTGGAAGCCTTATATCTAGTTTAAAAGTATAAGGAACATTGATTGTAGTTCTTCCCCCTTCCTGGAATCTTGATAGTAAAATACCTCTAGGCTAGTGAGGGAAGATGAACCCTAAAAGATTTGTAAACATCTTTCATTGTGTTACCTTGAAAGTCTTCATGTTTCTGTGTATCTCCTAAACAAATGTTGTCAGCTTGTGCCATGATGTCTTGCTCTCCCCCACCCATGTGTGATCAAGGGTATATAAACAGCCCCTGAAGTATTTTTGGGACACACACAATTTGGGACTGCTGCCCCGTGTAAAAAATACACGGCCGTCATATTTAATAAATCTCCTTCTTTAATAAAACTCTTCAAAATTCAAAAAAAAAAGAAAAAGCATAACGAGCTTTGTTTACCACATGGTCAATTGGTAAGTGCCAATTTAATTTTGTAGTTCTGAAAAATTTTGATTATTCAGCACAAGTGTTTCTACCCAATGCATAATGAAGAGGCTATATATACCTACATAGTGGAACAAAAATAGGTTTGCAGTTGTAAGTTGGCAAAACACAGTTTATTCTTGTATTATTATTTATTAATTGTTGTATTATTTTTCATACAAACAACTGTAAACCTACTTTTGCCCAACCCTGTGTATATATGACATATGCGACCCCCAATCCAAATATTGAACTCTTAAATGTAGGAATAACCATTTGCATTTTTTTTTATTAAGTGTGAGGCAGGGAAGCAGACAGACAGGCTTTTGCATGCACCCCAACAGGGATCCACCCAGCAAGCCCCCTACCCAGTGATGCTCTGCCCATCTGGCACTGCTGCTCCGCTGCTGGGCAACCAAACTATTTTTAGCACCTGAGGCAAGGCCATGGAGCCATCCTCAGTGCTCCAGGTCAACTTGCTCAAACCATTTGAGTCATGACTGCGAAGAAAAAGAGAGAGAGAGAAAGACAGTGGTGAAGCAGATGGTCGCTTCTCCTGTGTGTCCTGCCGGGAATTGAACCAAAGACTTCTACACACCTGGCCAACGCTCTACCACTGAGCTAACCGGCCAGGGCAACCATTGGCATTTAAATAACTATTTTAATTATTGATGTTATGATCAGAAAACAATGAGATAATAAGAAAATTTCAGTGAATAACACCTGCCATTTACTGAATGCTTTTTAAGAACTGAACATTGTGGTACATCACATATTTTTCCAACATTTAAACTTCATAATCATCTCTTGATTCATTTTACAAAGTGGTAGAGTGCAGCTTAAAAAGGTTAGAATATTTACCTTACATTATATAGTGTAAGCATGTCTCAAAGAAGGTATTTGAACCCACATTTTTCTAATTCTAAAGTTGGTGTCCTTTTCAATTAAATTGCATTGCCTCATACATAGACATTTATTGTAAGGGTCTCTTTCACTTTAGAATCTTTACATTTGAGCTTTTTACTTCCTCATCTTGAGGTGGATATTTATAATAGGTGAAAGACTATGCATAGAATGTTTACATAATATCATAATTTATCATATTTATCCTTAAGTAAAGATAACTTAAAGTCAGACTCATGTTTTTGGTTTAAAGTGTACAATGTATCTGTAATAATCTTGAATGTGTGAGTAAGATCTGATGAGTGCTTTGAGTTTTACGTGTTGACAGTTATCTTTTGAGAAAGATAACTGATTTAATAATATTTACCTTCCAACAACTCTGTGCCTCAGGAAATAATAAATCAATGAGAGATAGGCTGCTACTCTGATACAACCACCATGGAGAAAAAAAACTGTGCAGGCTAAGTGATGTGTTAGACACATTGCATATTATCTTGTGAGAACTGATTTATAAAAATTTCGGGAATTTTGAGAGCAAGTTGTTAAGTGCAGCCATTATTAAAAATTAAATTATATAGTCTTGCAATTAAATTACATTAAAAACAAAGATTTGACTTCTGAATTATGTATTGCACTTGAAGGTTAGCAACAGTCTGCAGTTACTTCTATTGTATCTCTGTGAGAGAAGTATCCCATAATGCTCTGCTATTGCACATCTCCTCCCAACTCTGCATTCAGTGATATCACATAAGTAGTCTGAAATTAACCATGGTGGGAGTAGTTTCACCAAAAATATTAGCAAATTCTACATATCAAGGCTTGATTTGTTGTTTTGTTAATTACCTAGACAGGGCGGCCAAACTACAGACAGTGGGCCAAATTCAGCCAATGGTATGTTTTTGTAAGCTTTTATTGGAAAACTGTCATGCTCATTTGTTTATGTGTTGTATATAGATGCTTTTGTACAAAGGCTGAGTTGAGTTATGAGGAAATGGCCATCTGACTCACAATTCCTAAAATATTTGCTATCTGGGCCTTTATGGAAAATGTTTGCCAATCCCTGAGCTAGACTTAAGAAACTTATGGAGAAATATGAATAATACAGCTTCAACATAAAAAAGAAATTGTGTATAATAGCCATTACATTGTGACTAGCATGAAAACTTGTAAAAATATTCTTTCATGATTCAAAAACTATTATTTAGTTCATCAAAATAGTTGCTTGTGTAATTGACACATGAGTAATGTTCCCATATATGTAGTGCTGAAGTTGAAAGAACTTTCATTTTGATGAATACGATTTGTTTGAGGCTGAGAAATAGTTTAACAGTAGACTGTATATCAGATTTAGTGACAATAAACATGTTAGGAAAAGAACTAACAGATTGAGATGCAACTTTGTCAAATCATGATTGAATTGCAATAGGTTGCTATGGATATAAGAGTTTGGCAAAAATATATTAAAGCATTCTGTGAGAATCAATTGGCTATCATACATTTTATCATTTGTAAATTATGTGCTGCATATTCTTAACATTAGTAAAATTAATATTAGACTTACACACTTATCTATCTATCTCTCTCTATATATATATCATTATAATAAAATGTTAAACATTTACTAGCTCACCACAAATCAGGCTCTAACAAGCTGTTTCTTGAGACCCAACTAGTTGCTAATGACTGCCCCTGTAGACCCAACCAGGCAAATGAAGATTGGATAGTAGACAGTGGTAAATTGAACAGTAGTAAAATTGGACATGGTCTTAGACAATCCCTGGTCCCCAAAGAGTCATAAGCATCATATCATTCACAACTGCATCCAATTGAAAGAGCACCTGGTATAATTAACCTAACTTGAGACCAGAGGTGAGAAAAGTTGGGAGTCGGGTGGTTGGCACTTGTGCTGATTAAGAAATGAAAAATGCTGTTACAAACAACTCTAGGAGCTCTGTGACTCACAGAGTTTTATTTCTTACTCACTTCTCAGCCCAATGCAGGTGAGGATTAGAGATACAGGCTCTACTTAAGCAGAGGGCCGACTCCTTCCACTGACTGGCTTCACAATCTCATGGGATGTCTTGTAGTTGGTTGCTCACAAGGAAAGTATGTATGGTGGTTTCAGTCAGTGGTACAGACCTGGAAGAAGCAGTAACACTTTCAGCCCTCATCTCACTAGCCAGAATTCAGTTGGCTGGGAGGACTGGGAAAGCTTGCCGTCCCACATACCTAAGAGATTATAAAATGAAAATTGGGAACACACAGTATTGCCTATGCCACTGCCCCCTCTTTATTTCCTTTGCCTAAAGTTACAATGTTCACGGGACATTTCGCCTTTTGAAGTCATGATGATGAGGATACTTGCTTTTGTTAAACTACAGTCATCCCTCACCATAACGCGGTTCACTTTTTGCAGTCTCACTATGTTGCAGATTTTTAAATTGTATATATCTAATTTTGTATCATAGATTTTTTGCTATATCACGGGATTTTGCAGTATATAGATATTTTTGTATATTATTTTAATTATTTTTGTGGTAAAATAAGCACTTTCTAGCCTAACAGTGTGAGAAAGGTTTATAAGAGTGTGGTGAAGATTTATAAAGCCTTAAAATATATAGAAATAATAAAATACATATAAGGTCACTACTTTGTGGATTTTTGCCTATCGCAGGGGTTCTAGAACCTAACCCCCATGATAGACGAGGGACCACTGTACATGGTAAAGTTGAAATGACTTGGATAAGCTAGTTGATAGCCATCCATTGCAGACAGGCAGCCTTTAAATGGTCCCCGGGTTTTTCAGTAAAAGTGTATTGCTGAGAGACTGTGGGAGAAATGAATATGAAGTCAAAATAAGAGCTTACAAGGATTTTCTGGTTCTGACAGAATTGCTTTTTGACTTTAATTTTACAACATAATTTTACTGAAAATACTTAGCCACTCAGTGCATTTAGATCAATGCCTTCCCTTATGTTAGTGCAATCTCTTGATTTGTTTTCAAAACTTTATATTTATATGAGGGAGAACAAAGGATAAAAAGAAATATATAAAGAATGGAGAATATTAAGGACATGCCCAAGAATACATAGCTTAAAGACCCGAATTGCTTTGTTACAATGCAAATTGCAAAGACAAATGTCCAATAATGTGAACTGAGGATAATATGCTTGCCTGTGAGTATTATGTGTCTGTGTGTGTGTCTGTGGGTGTGCAAATAACTTGCAGAATTCTATTTTTGGAGCATGGTTTTAAGGACAGCACAGTAGAAATGTGTTCCTGGAACAATGTCAAGCACACAGGCAACCTTTCCCTTCGCTACCTGGGTTCTAATAGTGACATATATGTGAGGGAGGTGCTTCCACATGCCTCTTCCCATCTGCTTCCTAGGCTTTGAACAGAATGGAAGTGCTGAGAGGAACAGCAGAGCCAGGGCCACTGCTGTCAGTTGGCTGAGGGACACCTGCCCTCATGGTGTCTGGCACAACCAGATCATCTAAACTTTAACAAGAGTAGCAGTCTAAGCCTGTTCACTTGAGGAGAGATACCTGCAGTACGGGGCTACTTTCTTCCTGTTTCTCTCCTTTGTAAAGCAAAGAGGCCATGAAAAGATAGGTACAGTTGAGAATCTAGAAACTGGAGTGTAAGAAATAACTAGAATGCATTGGATCCCCTTGTTTAGTCCCCTGTTTCTTAGCCATGGGAAGGGTCCCACCTGTGGAGTGCTTGCCTGCATTCCTCTCTGGGTCTATCCTGGTTCAATTCTGCCATCTGTCATACGGAGTATTCTGAGAGAGGCCTTCCTATTCCTGTAACCTGCAAAGGAATGACAGATGAATGTGGGGGAAGGGAAAACACATGGCCCTTCTCTGAGTGGGCTTGTGTGACTACAAGTAAAGCAGAGCTTATTGCACATTAGCTTTGGAAAAGAATATACTCCCAATGTCAAGGTTTGTTGCTTCTCTACTGTGTTTCTGTTTCTTATAGATCTTTCTTTCCTTATATTAATATTTTTGTTAAAAGAAAAGAGCCCTGATAAAAAAGAAAGGAAGAATTAAAGAAAGAAAGAAAAAAAAGAAAGAGGAAGGAAGGAAGGAAGGAAGGAAGGAAGGAAGGAAGGAAGGAAGGAAACGATAAAAAAAATTGGAAGTAGGAGTGGAAGAGAATTTGACTACAAAGATCAGCATAAAAAATTTTTAGCCTGACCAGGCAGTGGCGCAGTGGATAGAGCATTGGACTGGGATGCAGAAGACACAGGTTCGAGACCCCGAGCTCACCAGCTTGAGCGCGGGCCCATCTGGATTGAGCAAAAGCTCACCAGCTTGGACCCAAGGTCGCTGGCTCCAGCAAGGGGTTGCTCAGTCTGCTGAAGGCCCGCGGTCAGGGCACATGTGAGAAAGCAATCAATGAACAACTATGGTGTCACAACGGCAACGAAAAACTAATGACTGGTGCTTCTCATCTTTCTCCGTTCCTGTCTGTCTATCCCTCTCTCTCTGACTCTCTCTCTGTCCTTGTAAAAAAGAAAAAACAAAATTTTAAGAGAGAATTGTTCTGTATCCTGACTGTGGTGGTTACATGACACTATGCATTTATCAGAATTCACAGGACTCTGTCAAAAAAGTGACACCTGCTGTTTAAAAGTAAATTTTTAAAGCTTTTCAAACATGTCACTAGCCCTCTAGCTCCCTTTATAAAAAAAAAATGTAAATTAAAGAGACAAGAAAATGTTTATTTAAATTGACTGAATTATCCTATTCCATCCAATATGGTAGCCTCAGTTACATGTGGTTATAGACACCTGAAATGGATAGTCAAAATGAAACATGCTTTAAGTATAAAATGTACATCAAATCTTAAAGATTTCATACAAAAAATGTAAAATAGCCTATGGATAATTTTTATATATTGATTACATATTGAGATGTTAATATTTGGGGTATATATAATTAAATAAAATATACTATTAAAATTAATTTCATTAGTTTATTTTAACTGTTTTCCATAGGACTACTAGAAAATTTTAAATTACATTGATGCCTTACATATTTATGTTGGAGAATACTAGCTGACACTGTGTACAAGAGCTAAGTAGAGGTAGAATAGAATTAGCAATTTATTTAAAAATTCTGTTGCTGGCTCCCCCACCGTACCCTAATTTCATACTCATTACCCAGAGCTTTGTTCTTAGCCACCAGCTATGTCTTCACCAGGTTCCATCTCTTATTAAGACTTAAGTATATTCTTTAATCAGATGGATCCTGAATTGATATCTCCAATCTAGTATCTATCTAACCCTTGGGCTCTCCAAATAGGACCAATATTTTTCCCCAAGGGACAACATTTGGCACTGTCTGGATACACCTTAGTTGTTACAACTTAGGGAGTGAGGATATTACTGACATCCAGTCCATAGAGATGAGATGATGCTCAGCATCCTACAATGCCCCATACAGCCCCCACAACAAAGATTTATCCCATACAAAATGTTGATACCTTAGAGGTTGAGAAACCCCGATTAACATTTGTCAGTCTTCGCAATGATGTAGCAAAGTGTTTCTTGATAAGCTTCCTGTTCAATATTCAGTGCTAAAGTGTGTGGTGGAAAATAAAATAGTACTTTATTTACACAGATATAGTAGATATTGTTGCATTCACCGGGTGCAAAACAAATATAGGAGACTTTCAGGAGTTCAAAGAATTTTTATGGCCAAAATGCAAACCTGCGCAGGGGTGAGCTCCTACAGCACTCAAAAAGGCTGTCAATGGAGTCACCCCGAGTGCTTACAGACTATGGCTTATATAGCTGAGCAAGCAAGCATCAGATCCAGAAGCAAACTTGGCAGTTAGCTATAGGTGGGCAGAAGATTACACACAGTCACATGGTGTAGTAACAAGCGGTCAGTGGACAATTTTTAAAAACAGTTCATGCAATTATTGCTTAAACCTTCTATAACGGTTTTGCTATCTTAGCTAAACATAACGTGATGTGGGTGCGGTTAACTGTGCCTAACTCCTATGGTCTATGCCTTTTATCTTCCTTGTTCCTTCTCTAGGTCATGCTGTCCTAGACATGAATTCTTAACGCCCCCGCGATCCCAACAATATGGATCCTGCATTCACCATATTTACAAAGATAAAACATTAGTTTGAACAGAATAGGTAATTACTAGATAATGCCATAAGATGAGAGGCAATGGTAAGTACAAGTATGAATGATTTCTCAACTATGTTCTTTGCTTCCAAAAACTAACGTGATATTTCTACATGGATATCTACACAGCTAAAACTTATCAACATTTCCTACAGCAAATTAATTTTTCTAAGCATGCCATTTTTATTTAACCTCTTTGGTTAGAAAGTTGAGAGACATAACTTTGCCCATCTACTCTAGCTTTTCCATCACTTTTTAAGACTTTTAAAAATTCTACTAATTTAGGCCACATATATAATTTTGCTTACTTTTCTTCTTTTCCAACTGTGGGTAAAAAAATTTTAGGGGCATATCAGAGCATTACAAAGTATAAATATTTAATGTGATCCTAACATGCAATCTGGTTGAGGAGGTATGTAACCTCTTGAAATGGCAGAAAAGATGACTTATACACATGTACATATGTGGCAAATATAATAAAGATAAATGTTATAAAAAGTCTGAGGAAACCATGTCTAATCTAAGCTTCTCATTACTCGACTATTAAAATAATTTCCTCTACTTCCTAAAACTAATGTGATTTTTTACTTTAATTTTCCTAAAACATTTATTTTATTGTGATAGAGTTCCTGCTCCAAAGTCTTTAATAACTTCTTCCTTCACATGTGAAATACTCCTCTCCCCACCTTTAAAGGCTTTTTACAATTTGACCTAACTCTACCTTCATTTTTCAGTCTCCCCAATATGCAAATACCACACCAGCCAGATGCGCCTATTTACGAGCCACACCCCCACTATTTTTGGAGCTGTCTTCCTCCATTTCTTTTGCTGAGATCAACTCAAGCCATCTTTCCAGGTCCATCTCAACCTCCTTCTTGTAGCTTGTCTTGCCCCTATAGGGCCCACTCTTTTCCTTCTTCTAATTCCTTTGCACTCATAATACATATCATCCAACATGGAACATTCTTATTTCTCAGAAGTTGAATTCATAATCAATACTATTCAACACTAAATGTTCCTTTCAACACCTGAATTTAACTAAAGCAGTCCCTAGAAGATATTCAGCACCCATGTTCTGCTCAAAAACAGAACTGTTGATGTTGTACCTTTGGAGAAGTATTACTATAATTCTTCTGTGAAAAAAAAAAGGGTACATACTGTAACTGATTCTTTTATACAAGTAGACCAAATATACCTTCCACGCAAATGTTGCATTTCAAAGCAATTAACTTAAAGACTACACTCATATTCTAATTTTCAAACTTTTCTAGTACTCCCTTTTAAAAGTTTCTTTGAGAGCCTGAGGCATATTCCTTTAATATGTTCAAAGATTATATCTTAAATTATGTGCAGGCGAACTTAGCTTTTTAAGTGGCACTTAGAGCCATGTCCAAAAATTACGTCGAGTGAAGCTGGATAATATCATAAACAGTTTTAAAAAGAAGTGTGAGTGAAAACCAGATACTCACTTTTCCTATTGATTTTAAACTATGTCTGAAGGTAGTTACAAATAAAGATGCTAGAGTTCTGATTCCCATTGGGATTCGCCCTGTTCTGCACCATGGGACTCACAGATACAACTGGCAAGAACAAGATTTCTGTGAGTATCTCTGTGCACCCTGGTTGCTTCTTTGTGCTGCTCTTCACTGCATGCCAGCTTTCCTTCACTGATAAAGCACACACTTAGGCAGAATAAATGTGACTTACAACACTCATGAAAGCCCTGCTAATTCCCAGGCAGCTCCCATTACTGACTGAATGGGCAGGAGTTGACAGCTGAGGCAGTCCTGTTCAGGTTTTTATTGACAAGTTTTAGGATGCAGTGACCTCTCAGTGAAGATGAAAGCTGGTAAAATACGGTAATCAAGACTTCAGCGGTAGAATGGATACTGCTGTAAAAGGGAAGCTACCTTTGCTGGAGAAATGTAACTGAATCAATCTCTCTCTCTCTCTCTCTCTCTCTCTCTCTTTCTCTCTCTCTCTCTGTTTCTCTCTCTCTCTCTCTCTCTCTCTCTCTCTGTGTGTGTGTGTGTGTGTGTGTGTGTGTGTGTGTGTGTGTGTGTGTTGAAGGGTAGTGCAGAAAGACTCACAGAGATGGGCCAGATAAATTGAATACAGTAAGTACCAACACGAAGACTTTTTTTGCTACATATATTCAGTACCCATTTGTCCCACTCCCATCACAGTTGACTGCTTTGGTGTATAATAACAAATTGAATTTTAGGTCCTACTTGGCATCCCAATCTATTTTGAGCACTGCCCAATCATATGATCTGGGGCATAGTCTCAAGCAGAGGGAAGGAAGTGCTTTATGATGTAGATGTTTCTTATCACACATTATTTCTTTTCATCCTCACAGCCAGGATCTGAGGTAAATACAATCGTCTTCATTTCCACGAAAGTGGGAACTAATCTTGGTGACTTTATGGATCTTGATCAAGGTTGGGCAAATATAGTAAGTTTTTGAATAGTACATGGCCAGGCCAGGGTCCCAAGCCTTCTAGAAGATTCTAAATCAATGATTTGTTTGAGTCTTCCCAGACAGTCTGCTGATGTGCTCTTAGCAGAGTTATATATTTCTGTTGAGCCATGATCTGCTTTGATCAACTGTGAGGGTTCAGAATTTCTTTGAATTGGGGGCTCCTTTCATCCTGTTTAACGTTATCAGTGTGTCTAGTGATCCTTCTTTGTTTTCTAAGCTCTATATGAGAGAGAACAATAGTCACATTTTGATATTCTGTAGCTTTTCTCTGCTTTGTCATGCCACTAAGCACCTTTTTGTGTGAGAGGCAACATTTGCTGAGTGCATAAAAATAGGCTTATTTTTCTCTTTACAATATATAAAGCATTTTCACATGTGACATCTAATTTTATTATGCCTTGGCTAAAGAGACCTCGCTGAGGCCCAACATTTCCTCAGCAGTGGTTAATCAAGGTTACTTCTTTCAAATCAATCTTTATCTTTGCTCAAGGACAGGCATGAAAGAGAAATGCCTTTAATAACTTACTGATAGGGCAAGGACGGAAGTGTAATCATGCTGTCCTAAACCAGGGTTTTTCAATCTGCTTCAGATGGCCTAGGGGTGCATGTTAGACAGACCATGCTCCCATTTTGGGTTTACTAATCTGAGTCTCTAAAGGCAAAGTCTGGAAATCTGCATTGTTTTAAAAAGCTATCCTGTGAACCTTTTATATAATATTTTTGTTATGATTGCCTAGCCAGAGTCTTAAGGTAAAGGCCACTGAGCAAAACAATGCCTCGATGTCTCTCTGGTGACATTTTCCATTATCCACAGGATTCAACTCACAGGGAATCAGGTGAATATCCTGCCAGGCGCCCTGAAAGAGTTCTTTAAAAGAAAAGAATTGAGCTTTAGGCTACTTAGAGTGCAATTGTCTTTCTGAAACCACTGTGATCTTTGATTAGTTCACTTATAATCTGAGAACTGACATTAACATGGATTTGGGGTTATTTTTAATTAGAACTTTTTTCATTCATTATCCAAAATGAATGAAACTAGATTCTTCAGAAAGTGGAAGCATTCAAATTTTGAAGGAAAAGTGAAATCCTAATCACTGGGACATTGATACACACTACATCTTTGCATAATATGTCCTCAGTGATATAAAATGAAACACATTTAGCCCCGTGACTCTGGGAGCTAATGCAGCTAAATATGGTTACTAAACTAAGTAAGCCAACAGGTGAAGTAGTGTAGGGAAAATACCATATTTCTCCATGTATAAGACTCACCTTAATTTGGGGCCCAAAATTTGAAAAAGAAATGTAATACTCCGTATAATGTTATCAAGGTCCATCCATTTTGTTGTAAATGATCCGATGTCATCATTTCTTATGGCTGAGTAGTATTCCATAGTATATATGTACCAAAGCTTTTTAATCCACTCATCCTCTGACGGACACTGGGCTGTTTTCAGATCTTCGCTATTGTGAACAATGCTGCCACAAACATGGGGGCGCATTTCTTCTTTTCGAACAGTGCTATGGTGTTCTTAGGGTATATTCCTATAAGTGGGATAGTAAATCAGAAAAAAACTGAGAACAGCATGATTTCATACATAGGTGAGACATAAAAGTGAGACTATGAGACATGGACAAGAGAGTGGTGGTTATGGGGTGGGGGGAGGGAGGAGAGGGTAGGATAGGGAGGAGGGGAGGGGTACAGGGAAAACCAGATAGAAGGTGACAGAGGACAATTTGACTTTGGGTGACGGGTATGCAACATAATTGAATGATAAGATAACCTGGAGATGTTTTTGTTGTACATATGTACCCTGATTTATTGGTGTCACCCCATTAAAATTAATTTAAAAAAATAAAAATAAATTAAAAAATGTATTACATAAAGTTATTGAACTCAAGTTTTATTCATCATAAAATTCATACAACTCTTCAAAACTGACAAAACTCGCATCTATTAGCTTGTCCTCATCTGTGTCTGATGACAAATCACTGTCTTCAACAATGAGCGCAAAAACAAGCGGGATAAAGCAAGAAATGCAAATTAAAAAATCTACAACTACTATATAAGACACAGTTTTTAGACCCCAAATTTTTCCAAAAAGCAGGCATGTTATACATGGGGAAATACAGTATCCTGAACTAGGGTATTAGGTAAATAAAGAGCTGTTTTGACTGCTGAGAAACATAAATAGCCTTGACCCATTTGGCTAACTACAACAACAAACAAAATGGCTGTTGCCTAGGAAAGAGCCCTGAGACGAGTGTGCATTGTCCAAGTCAAAGACTTCAATATTCAGAACAAAGAAAAAGACATGCATACCCATTATCAGCTTCATCTTCACTTTATCTACACTGGAGATTCTCAACATCAGCATCTTGGGCTGGAATAGTCTCTGTCCGAGAAGCTGTTTTGTGCTCTGTAAGATGTTTAGCAGCATCCCAGGCCTCCACCTGCTAAATGCCAGTGGCACCCCATCCCTAGCTGGGGCCCACATGTTGTCTCCAGACATTGCCAAATATCCTTTCGGGAGCAAAATCAATCCCAGTTTAGAACCATTGATCTCCATATACTAATTCCTTTAATTCTAACTTCTGTAATAATACAAAAAAATTTAATTGAAGGATTTCTGTAAGATATGCTTAAAATTACTAAAAATAAAGTTATTTAAATATTTTAAAAACACACAAAACTGTATCAAGATTAAAGATGTAAGAGAAGGGTGAAGCATTCCAGTCTTACATATAATGAAACAACTTTCATTATGTGGTGATGCAGGTTCATATCAGTGTTTACGTGAAGGTTCAAACTGTTAAGATTCAAAGCAAGATTAGTTCAAACGGCCCAAAGTTCCTGCCTCCAAAGCAATAAGACAGGCTTTTGATATGCAAAATAGACTCTGATATAATCAGAAGAATGGAGCTGGACTGTTGCAAGAATGTGTAGTCTCTCCATTTTAAATGCATTTGCTTGTTTGTAATTCAAATGTATGGATCTCAGAAAGCATTTGTGGTCATCCTGAACTTAACCTCTGAGTATATCAACATTTTTGTGTCAGGAATTATCTTCTTTCCTATTCCCGCTCCATTGGACAAGTCAGTGCAACAAGTGACTTCACTGCGTGCCACTTCTCACTCCCTCTCAGTTAAGTAGAACAGAACTCCCTAGGCTCCCAAACCTCAGGTGATGACCAAAAAAATTAAACTTTAAGAAGAGTTAAGAGGTCTTGGTATGAATTCCAGGGTGAGCGACAGAAATGGAGACCCTCATGAATGGAACTGTGCAAGTACCAAAGCCTCTTACTAATGAAACCTCTTGAGGAATAGCTAAGAAATTTCTTTCTTTCTTTCTTTTTTCTTTTTTTACAGGGACAGAGAGAGAGGAATAGATAGGGACAGACAGGCAGGAACAGAGAGAGATGAAAAGCATCAATCATCAGTTTTTCCATTGCCGTTGCGACACCTTAGTTGTTCATTGATTGCTTTCTCACATGTGCCTTGACCACGGGCCTTCAGCAGACCGAGCAACCCCTTGCTGAAGCCAGTGACCTTGGGTCCAAGCTGGTGAGCTTTTTGCTCAAGCCAGATGGGCCCACGCTCAAACTGGCGAGCTTGGGGTCTCGAACCTGGGTCCTCCGCATCCCAGTCCAATGCTCTATCCACTGCACCACCACCTGGTCAGGCAAGAAATTTCTTTCTTACTGTTAATAAATGCCCATTTAAGACATCCAGTGATTAAAAACAAGTTAAAAAGAAGATCCAATTACAGTCACCCCTTGACATATCGCGGTTCACTTTTCACAGTCTCCCTGTATCAGGGATTTTTAAATTGTATATCTAATTTTGTATCATGGATTTTTTTGCTATAAAGCAGGACTTTGCGGTATATAGGTATTTTTATATATTTATTATTTTAATTATTTTTGAGGTAAAATAAGCATTTTCTAGCCTAAAAATTTGAAAACAACATTAAAAATTAATTAAAACATACTTAAAGAATACTAAATCAAAATAAAATATATAATGTACAGCAGATGAGTAGACAAAGACTCACACGTATAGAAAATGCAGCTATGTCAGCTTCTGTTTGAGCTAGTTTGCGGGTCTGGTCACTCGTGCTCGGGTGGGAAAGGTTAGCTACAGTGTGGGAAAGGTAAGAGAGTGGGAAGGTTTATAAAGCCTTTATATATATATAATAAAATAAATATAAGGTCGCCACTTTGCGGATTTTCGCCTATCACGGGGGGTTCTGGAACCTAACACCCACAATAGATGAGGGACCATTGTATTTTGCTTTTTCTGTATAGTATTATCATCTAAGTGGTATAAATTCTTTAGGTTTGTTTCTTTTTGACCTTTATATAAATGGAATCAAATTATACATATATTTTTTATAATTTGGTATGTTCAATCAACATTAAGTTTTAAGATTCATCTCTGTTGATGCTTGTAAGTATGATTCATTTTACTGATGTTTAATACTCTAAGAATTTATTGCATTTATTTATTCATTCTACTGTTGATTTAGGTTTTACCCAGTATTACCTATTATAGATAAGACATCTATGACTGTTTTTATGTGTTCTTTGATGTATGTGTTCAAGAGAATTTTTTACCTCTCGTGTGTTAGATGAGAATCCTGGATTTTAGGAGATATATGTCTCCAAATATCTAGATAATGCCAAAATCTTTTTTTGTTTGTACCATTAAACTCTTACCAGTTCACTATACTCACCAACATTTTAATATTTGTCAATTTTATCTAAAAAATAGTTCATTGTGGCCTGACCAGGTGGTGACACAGTAGATAGAGTTTTGGCTTGGGATGCAGAGGACCCACGTTCAAAATGCCAAGGTCACTGGCTTGAGCATGGGGTCACTGTCTAGAGTGTGGGATCATGGACATGACTCCATGGTCTCTGGCTTAAGCCCAGAGGTCACTGGCTTTAAGCCCAACATTGTTGACTTGAGCAAGGAGTCACTCACTCTGCTGTAGGCCCCAGTCAAGGCACATATGAGAAAGCAATCAATGAACAATTAAGGTGCCTCAACGAAGAATCAATGCTTCTCATCTCTCTCCCTTCCTGTCCGTCTGTTCCTATCTGTCCCTTTCTCTGTCGCTCTCTCTGTCTCTCTCTCACACAAAAAAAAAGTTCATTGTGTAATTTACATTTCCATGATTATTAAAAAGTTTGAAATATTTTTATATTTCAATTAGAAATTTATGGTTCTCCTTTGGTCGAAATTTTTTGTCTATTTTATGGTTCATGAATATTTGTCTTTCTTATTGATTCATATGTGTTTTTTGTATATTCTGTTTACAAAGTCTTTCACCACTTATACATATGTTTCTGTGTACATGTGTGAATGTATACTACTTAGTGATTTAACTTTTTACTGTGTAGAATTTTTTGATAAACAATATTTCTTAATTTTAATGTAGTCAATTTTACTCATGTTTCTTTTATGTTTTGTACTTGTTTTGCTTATTTTAAGAAATAGGACTTTCTTCTAAAGTGCTAAGTATCCTATATTTTCTTCTTCTAGAAGCTTTGAAGTTTTATATTTTACTTAAAAGTCATTAAGCCACCGTAAAGTGATTTCTGTGAATGGTATGTGATGTGAAAACCAATTCTATTTTATTTCCACATAGACGGCAATTGCCCAGTGCCATTTATTGAAATGTCCACTCTTTGTTCACAGATCAATCTTCAAATGGACAGCTTTGTTCAAATTGGAAAAGCATGTCCTCCCTTAGACAGATCACAAAAGCCATCTTATTTAGATGAGCCAATTACAAAAAACTTAATTCATCAAAGCATGTGTCTATTGAAAAAAGAAGCCCCTTCTTCCCAAAAGATGATGCCTTAACCTGGCCTATTCTATTTGGGCTAGTTTGATTTGCGCTAAAAAGCCCTTATGGTAGGTGCCCTGCTCTACGTGGTCAATGTGTCTATCTCCATGCCAATACTGTATTATTTTATATAGTAATAGCTTTGTAATAAACCCTGTATTTGAGAGGGCAAATCTCCCCTTTTTTTCTTTTTCAGTTTTCTTGGCTTTTCTTGACTTTTTATTTTCACATAAAATTTTTAATCAGATAACAAATTCAATAAAAAAATACTGTTTGTGATTTGGTTGGAATGACATCGAATTCAGAGACCAAAATGGAAAGAATTGAAAGCTTTCAATATTTAATTTTCTTACCCATGAATACAGATGTGTCTCCATTCCTTTAATTAAATTTCATAATTTTTATGTAATGATCTTTATTTTATCAGATTTTCATCTAAGATTTTTAGTAGTTTTGCTGTCTTAATGTGTTCATTTTCTAACACTGTGTTGTTAGTGCATAGCAATCTTCTTGCATATTGATTTGATATTTGGTAAATTAGATAACCTCTTATTCTAATTATTTGTCTATAATTTGGGGGAGGGTTGTGAACAATCTTACCACCTTTAAATTATAATAAATTTGCTCCTTCCTTCCCACTTTTTATAATTCATTTTATTTTGTTTGTTTGTTGTTTCTGTTTATTTTTGGTGTACTAACTAGTTATTGCAGAAACTGTCTAACTTTTCACCAAACATGTTTTCTCCCATTTTTCTGAAAACCACAGTTGAACTACATTTCCCAGTTTCTTTTGGGATTAAGTAGGTCCATATGACTAAATTCTAGCCAATGGAATGTGAGCAGAAGGAAGGTATGCATGCCCATTATAAAATTGTCCATTATTACCTCTCATGCATGATCTTGCTGTTCTTTTCCTTTCTATTAGCTTGATGCACATAAATCTGTCAACTATGGAAGCTGTATATTAAAGATAGCAAAAAACAGAAAGGAACCTTGATCCCAAAATTACCACACACAAACAAGAACACTCATATTGGGCTTATATTGGGCTTTATTTAAACAAGAGAGAAGCTTCCATTATATTTTATTAATCACATATTTGAGGGTTTTTTTTTAATGCTAGTTTTACCTTCAGTAATATGCTGGTGATTCTATGCAGAATAGCATAGAAGTAGTGATAATGAGCATTCTTATAGTCTTTGATTTTAAGGAAAAAATTTTTAAAGTTTTACCACAAAATATAATATTTACTGTAGGATTTTGTTTTCTTAATTTGCTAAGTGTTTTTACATGAATTGTTGACTTTTGTCAATGATTTTTCTGAATATATTCATACACCTCGTTTCTTTCCTACATTTAACTCTTTAACACATTTGGAATTTGTTTCAGCTAATGTTTTTATGTAAAGACTCAACTGGCCTTTCTCTTACCAGCTACCTGTACAAGTGAGGATTAGGTTTAGTTGCATACAATAGAAAACCCAAAATAACTGTGACTTATGGTGAAATTTTAATCTTCATCATTTAAAAAGTGTTCAGAGGTGGGCAGTCCAGTGCTAGATGGCAGATCCATCATCACTGGGAATGCTAGTTTCTTGTATCATTGTGTTTTACTATTGTAGGACATGACTTCCAACTCAGTGATCCCCTTATGGCTTGTATTGGAACCCAGCCATCATTTCCATATTCCTGTGAAAGAAAGAGGAAAGCAGGGTAGAACAAAAGTGTTCACTTCTGGTTCAGGCAGCTCCCTTTAATAGTCTTCCTCAAAGTTCCACACAGCATTTCCATTTAAATCTCACTGGACCAAAGAATAGCTGGGAAACATAACATGATAACAAGGCACATTATCACTCCTAAATAATTGGAGTCTCAGCTGGTAAGGAAGAAGGGAAGACTAAATATTGGGTAGCAACTAGTGATCTCCTGGCACACTAATTAGAACTTCTTAATTTTAGCTAGTTTTAACAGCTAATGAGTAAGATTTTCTTTCTTTCCCTAATGTTTTGTGATACCCTCTTAATGATTTATTTCCATTTTATATAGAATGAAACTTTATGGTACTCTTCTGCTTCTTCAGTTGATCCATTTTTTTTTCAATAGTGGCCTGCTGGCATTTATTATCATTTATACTATGCTTTTCCTTTGGAGTAGGTGGTTAATAATTACTTTCTTTTTTCAATATTTTTCTTTGCTATTTTCATTTGAGTGTTTTTCTGTGTACTCTAGGATCATTTCAATAAATTGCAAATCCTTAGATTTTTAGAATTGGATTTTGGTAAATGTCTTCAAATCTTTACAAAGTAAGTCTTCCCATCCAGAAATATAGTAGATTTATTCGTTGTCTTAGTGTTATATATTCATATAGACCTTGTATATTTCTAATGTAACATTATTTCCACATATTTTATGCCTTTGATATTATGAATAAAATGTTATTCCTTATATTTTAGGAAACTAGTGATATTTGTAAAAAATAAATGCATTTTTATACAATTGTTTAATATCCATTTATTTTACTCTCTGTCCATTATTTATTTTGGATGACTTGCATATCATGCAAATAATTATAACCTTTCCTTTCAATTTTATGAATTAATGCATTGGTCATATCTTCCAAATTATTGTTAATTAGTTATGATGATAGTATGTTCATTACTCTTGGAGCTGATTTTAGTAGTAATGTGTCTAGTTTACACTGTAACATACATGTATTGTTTTTGACGTGAACACTCTTAATATTTTTGAGAGATATCCTTCCATTCTTGTATTTTTTAAGAAGTAATCATTGTTGGTCTTTATTGATATCTTTTCATTATCTACTATTTTTATACGACTTATTAATATGTGTTCTACTATTTGATTTTGTTATAGTAACCAATTATGGTGTTTTCAGTTGTAGTAAATGATTATTTTTACTACCTTTTAAATTTTAACTTAGTATTTTTGGTGGGACTTTTGTAGAAACTTTTGATCATTTAATTTAGGTCAATAGTTATATTTGTGTGAGAGACAGAAGGAAGAATAAACAAAGGAATGGAAGGATAGAGAATTTGAAAGAGAGGAATTTTTAGAAGATTATTCTGTCTTCATAAAATGAATTGGGTAGTATTTTATTTTTCTCCAAGAGAAGTTTATGAAAAACAGTAATTGCATCATAAAGTATTTGAAAGAATTTACCTAATAATATGTAAGGCTAAAAGCATTTAGAAAGTTATCAAATGTTTTGGTAACATTTTCAAGAGCTTCTGGATAATTGAATTGTTTTTGGTTTTCTGCTTCTACACATTGTGATAAAAGGTTCTGAGATTACAAAGACATAGAAATGCATTTCAGATACCAAAAAGGGAGTAACATAACCCTGTCCATGACTTTGGTTTTTCTGACCTTAGAAAATGCATACTCCCATCTCCCTGGTCTAGTCTGGATAAGGACCTAGTGGCCAAGGCTTTGTTTGTACATATTTGTTGAGAGGAAAGTGACCAACATTAATCCGGCTACCAGCAGCCTTATGTTTATTTACACAAAGTCTCCTTCCCCAGCAACTGAGAATATATCTGGAGAATAATCCCAAACTAAATTAAGTAACATTGGAGAGGTGGCGTGATGTAATGAACCAAAAACAAGAAGGAAGATGGATCCTGATGTTGAACTAGCCCAGCTTCTCTGGGCTGGGATGTCACCAATAATGCACATTTTAGTTCCAGCACTTGCCAGAACTCCAGTCTTTCTGTCCTTCTGCATCTTTCTAATCTTTCACCCTATGGCGTCACCTAGTGGTCTCCAGTGACTGCTTCCCTATTCTGCAACCTTCTCTCCACCACCCTCATCTAACTTGTCTAATTCCATCAGCTCTTAGCTTAGACACTGCACTTTCTGGAAGCATTTTTGTATTCCCAAGGTCAGGCCTGTAATCCGCTTTCCTGTGTCATCTATCACTCCATTTCTTCTGTCACACTGCTTGTATATCCATGTCGCTATCTAGATGGGAAGTCCTATGGTTGGGAAAATGTGCCTGTGGTTGTTTATCGTTATATGCACACTGCTTAGCAGAGTGCACAGAACGTGGTAGGAACTTGGCCATATTTGTTGCATGAATGAATGAGTGACTTTCTTTTCTAGTTAAGAGCAGACCAAACCTCAAGCATTTTGGCAACACCAGCAAGTGGCATCTCAGAACCCAAAGGAGAAAACAACAGACTTCCTTCCATGTGATCACTGGCTCGCAATAAAAACTCCTTCACATCTGTGATTAATCAGCTGAAAAAGAAGTCTTCTGTTTTCATAACAGAAAAACTGTTAGAAATGTTCTTGCCATGAGTAGGGTAACTTCCATCTCGTTATGGTGTGTCACAGATGGGTTACAGGTGTGGCATCGGTCCCTTCAGTTCAGAGTGAGAGGCATGGGCTAGCAGGAGCCCCGACACAAGGCTGCTGGCCACAACCATTCCCATCCATTTATCCCAGTGTGTCACTTAACCATTAGCCTGGGATGTACTGGTGGCCGCTGTATTGGCAGATTGGCCTGTATTATTAATGATCTTCAGCCATTATTAGTTGTTACCTAGATGTGTTTTGAGACCATATTGTTAGGCTCTGCAGAACTTAGCAACAGTCCTATCTCCCTGGAGTCCTGGGATTTCTCTAATAAAAAAAAAGAGAGAGAGAGAAAGAGAGGAGTGCATGTTATTAATATTATTATTAGTAGTAGAAGTAGTAGTAATGTAGTAAATAGTTAATAATTGTAGCAAGAAATAGGAATAATAGTGGCAGCAGCAATAGTAACCATATTTCTAGGGCAAAAATTTTAGATGGAATGAAATGTCTAATTTTATATTTTTCATATGTGGACCCTCACAGGGGTCAATAAGCTGGAAGCAATTAGCTGCAAACAAAAAATTTCCTTCAAATCTTGGGCTTTAACTTAAAAGCCCATGCAAATTTACTTACTACTCTATTATATGTCAGTATCATCTCTTCCTCCTCACCTCCAAAATGAAAACTATGAGTTATACATATGTTCTGGAATATGGACTGAGTTCATCGTAGTACTTCACTTTCAAACACCCTGAGATGCTGAGAATTCCTATGTAGTTTCTTTACTGCTCAGGGCTGAATGAGATAAAAGACAAGACACACAAATTCTGTTTTAATAGAGAAAATAGTTGTGGGATGGATGAAAAAATACCCAACAAACAAAACTAGAATAGAATGATGAGTTTTTGTTTTTTTAAGGGAATAAGTTTTCTTCAAGCTGGGATGACAGCATTCAGGGCATGCAGCTGGACCTCCCAGTAGCTCCCTGTCATTCTAGAACAGCTGGGAACCTTGTCCTGACAGCCTTGCAGTCTGTCAGGGGTCCATCTTGTTTATTGGACTCATATTAACTTATGCTTGGCATGTGCTTTCAGTCTAGAAACTCTGCCAGATACCGTCTCTGACTGCAACTTGGCTGCCTCTGACAAATGAGGTTTGATCAGTGTTTGGTCCATTTTTTATTATCAGTTCAGGCATGAACATCATTGGGACCTTCTTAGATAATGTTAGGTATAGGGTTTTCATGAGACCCAGGTAGCCCTTCAGGGTCCATGTTTAGTGGGAGAGCTCTGGAAAAGACCCTCACATATTTTTGGCTCTGACCCTGACTGTTTTAGCTGGTGAGTATCGTAATGAGGCTGAATCTTAACTTTCTGGTGGCTGTCCTGATCCCGTGTCGACTCGGCTTTCCTAAGGCCTTCTTGCAAATGTATGAAAGATACATTTGCAAATACCATCCAAAGTCTGAGAAAAGATACAAAGTCCATCTCTTTTTATTGTGTCTACAGAACTATCCTTATTTGCACAAATAGCTCAAAGCGTCATTTATAAAATAAAATAATGGGATCATATAATCTTTAAGATGTCTTCCAGTTTGTGTATTTTTGGATTTTTAAAACTTCCAATAAACTGTCTGAGAGGCAGAGATGCTTCATAAACCCATGTGGGAAAAGGGATCTTATAAACTAGTTTATGAGAGGAAGATTCCAATGAACTAGAAGAATGTCAGAAGTCAGTAACTAGACAGAACTGAAACGTCCATCCTCTCCATTCCCGCAAAGAACCAGACTACAATTCAAGGATTGATTCAAACAGACAACAAGGGTGCCTGAAGTAAGTGACAAAAGAAAACATACAATGGAACAGGACAAGAAGAAACATTTGGAGGTGATGAATAAGTTTATGGCATTGATTGTGATGATGATTTCACGGGTGTATGCTTATTTCCAAAAATATAATTATATTTATAAATCTATACAGCTTTTTGCATCTTGATCATACATCAGTAAATCACTTCAAAAGTAAAGAGATAAATGATCCCACCAACTCATTATGTTTCTCTAGGTAGAGAAAGGTACCTAAGGCCTAAGGGACTCCCTGCAGCGCACTCTTTTCAAAGGAATCACTTTTCCTGTCTCATTTTGGTGGGATCTCGGGAACTCTCCTTGGAGAATATAAAAATGTTCATCTCTTTTGGGCTTTTATGGGCTTGGGATATACTTGTTCGGTTTGTAATATCCCTTTGTCTGCAACATCACTGCATACCATGGGTGGGCAAGGCTGGTTCTTTGGGTACATTTCCTCAATAGTCAGATTTTAAAAGCTTGAAGACTGGCTGAGAGAGCACAGCTATACATCCCTGACATAACTTGGAGCAGGATGGAAGCCAGGTAGCCTCTGTAGAACATGACAGGGACCTGGAACATTTGGGTCTGTAGGGTGAGGTTGCGAGTTTTCTCCCAGTAGCTTTGCTTGATGAGAAATGCATGGTCCTCCTATGGGAGATGACCCCATAGTCCATTTCTTTGCAACAAAAGCAAATAGTAACAAAGGCTTGTACTCAGAATGTTGAGAGCTGGAAGGGAACTCGAAGTTCACCTCAGTCAACCCCTCATTCTGAAAGTGAAGAGCACCAAGACCCAACACAACTATTATATTTGGTCCAGCCCCCAAGCTCGTTATTGGCAGAGCCAAGGTGAAAACCTGGTATCCTGACGTTAGAAAAGCCTGAATTCAAAACTTGACTGGGTTTCTCTCTAGTTATGTTCCCTTCTGTAATAGGCCCAGTCCCCCCGCCCCAGCTTCAGATTCCTCCTCTACAAAACAGGAACGATCCCCTTTGCTTTGGGGGGTTCCTGTGCATACTAAATTCATGTCCTTTGCTTGGTGCCTTCTACATTAGGAAGGCATTTTTACTATTTTTTGTCCTAATCACAGGTTTAATCGAAGCGGCACGAAATCAGTGATTTCCTTTTCTCAAACGTGCTGGGGTGGCAGTCTGCTGTTGCATAACCTGCTGGATGAGGACACGGGTCCCCTGAGAGCTGTAGCAGGGTGTGGCCAGACATTCTGGCGCGGGTTGGGCGTTCCTCCCAGCAGGGGGCAGCAGAGCACGAGCTCCTCCGCAGCCGGGTTGCTAACAGTGAGCCATTATGTTTCCCTGTGGGAAGGGCCTAAGGAGTTCCTTGTGGCCTGTTCTTTTTAATGGAAGCATTTTTCCTGTTTCATTTCAGTCAGTACACAGTGTGCCCAGATTTTTTTTTTCCTTTCTCTGGCTCGGTTTTGCTGGAGGGGGTAATCATTACATTTATTAGTCATCTACCTCCCAAGTACCAGGGTCCGTGCTAGGCACCAAATATTTAGTATCACAGTTATTCTTGATTTAGAGATGTTGACTGTTATTCATATAAGTTTAGTTATTTATGTGTAAGAAGCAAAGCTCTTTATAAACCACAGACTGGGATGAAGTCCCTTTGTCTCAATATATTTATTAAATGTTCAGTTAGGCATTTTGTAAATACAGGGTATCGGGAAACAAAAAAATAATGTGTCTTTTTTATTTTTGAAAATAATATAGAATTTTATTTTCTCCTCTGAGCAACTCATTTGGGATGAGGTGCAGCTTGTTAGGAATGGGACTCCCAGACCCCCACCCGGTGCTGCTGAATGGGAACCTGCAGCTTCACTAACTCTCCAGGTGAGTTCTGTTCACTTTCAAGTGTGAGAAGCAAAGCCCTGGAGGGCAGCCAGTGGTTGCCTTCAAATATTCGGAGGGCCAATATTTGAAAGAGAACATGTATTTGTTTTGCTTTGCTCTAAAAGGCAGATTTAGGTTTAATTATTGTAAGCCACAAGAGAAGGATGTTTCCAAATCCTTAAAGAGCGGGGGATTTGGAGTTGGACATTATCCCAAACCTTACTAGCTCCCTATTAGTCACTGGCTGAGCGAAAGCTGGAGGATTCTAATTAAATACTTCTCCCTGATTCTCATGATTTATAAAATGGTGACATTGCTATAGAAACAAGTAAAACTTATTCAATAAGATCATTGAAAATGATGTGTACATTTGAAAACACCGTACAAATGTAGTCACAGCCATCACTAGGGATGGTCCAAGATGGAACGAGTTGCCCTGTAAGGTGAGCACCTCCTCCTGAATTGTGGGACAGTGGGAAAGGATTTGAAGAAGTTTGGGCAGTGGTGAGATTCAAATACTTTAACAAATGGTTCTCTGCCCTATTGACCATTTAAGTATTAAAAAACGATACACCAACAGGTAGTTTGCTATTTTATGCATTTAATACTTAAATAAGAACAATAAAAGAAGTAAACAAAACTAGATTGTTAAAAGAAAGAATTTTAAAATATTAATGAAAAAAATAATACCTGACAAAAAAACAATAAAACTTATTTAAGATAATTCTATGTTGCTTCTTGATTGACATTCTCGCCTGCAATTTTTTCACCTGTTGACAGAATGAACGTCACTACAGGCACTTAGAATACGCTGTTGCACAGATGAACATTAAAAAAGAATAAGGAATGTAAATTTGTGATTTCCACATTGGGCAGCTACCCAGATGCCCACCTTAGAGAGAACCCTGATTACAAGTGCCATTTTAACAACCTTTTCACCGAACTCAACAAAAAATTAGGTACTGGCTCCTCTGAGCTTGTGCAAACTGGCTGAATCCCACCACTGTGTCTGGGGCTCTTAAGAAATTCATCATGGCTGGAGCATGTGGCATAAGCAGGGATGGGCTTGCTGAAAAGCTGGATGGAGGAGTCGATGACAAAATGAGAACCAGAACCCAAAGGTCATTCATTTCGTATTTATTGTGTCATGAGCAAGACCAGAGTCCCCGCCTGATTCCGTACCCTTCAAACTCTTGGCTCTTCCGAACTAATGCTAGGTGCCATCAGATTTGTTAGGAGCCTTACAAACAACCTAGACCTTTCCAGTTAACTATGGGTACAGGAGGAAAAAGCAGTCTGCTTACTGTTGCCCACTGCCTCTGCATCCTGGCAGTTAAAAGCAAGTGCAAACACCGTGGGTAAGAGTGAGTGCATAACTTGATTGTGACCACTAGAATCCAAAGCTGCCCGTGTCTTGTCAACATTGTGTTATTAAGCAGGAAGGAAACGATAGCCTCTTCTGGGAGGCAAGCCAGTGTAGGAAGCCTGAGGCATTCGGCACTGTGGGTTCCCCCTCGCAGGGCAGTACAGGGCACAAGAGTGAGGACAACCAGCACAGGGGCTTCATGGACGTCCTTGCACACAGTAGGTGCTCCATAAATGCTGGTGGAGTAGAGTGAAGGAATGGCTGAAGATCAGAAAACAGCCAACAGCTTGTTTTCATCCATGCACACACCCCTCCACACGCTCTACAGAGCAAACAAACAAAGACAAAACTTCTATTAACTTCCAGTTATGAAGGACTAGGGTAGCAAGAAGTTGGGGGATGTAATATTTGCTAATGAGCAAAGGGTAGAAGCTTGAGCCATCTTTGGTTATGTGTTCTGATCAAAACAACATAATCATCTATTTTGAAGTCTGTTTTTCCTGTTCAGGCAGTTTTTTCCTGAGTCAGAGCAAGTCTTCCCACCTCCTCCCTCCCCTCCTTTCCTTCACCTTTTTCCTCCTTCCCTTTTGTCCCCCTTCCCTTTACTCCCTCCCTTCCTCCTCTTTATTCCCCTCCACCCCCAGCCCCAATGTTCTGATTACTTTGTTTTAAGCATGGTGCCATAAAGAATGTGGAATTTGGAACCAGTCCCTCTTCCAGCTTTGCCCTTAACTAGCTGGCTGACCTTGAGGATGCCACTGGCCCCCTGTGAGCCTCAGTTTCCCCATCAGTAAACAGAGACCCTGCCAACCTCCCATAAATACTGTGAGGATACACATGAAAGTGCTTTGAAAAGGTGTCATGCAGATGTTTCTCTCTCTCTCTCTTGTTTAATTCCTCTACTGTGGCATTTCATTTGCTTTCTCTAATGTTCTTCTCCTTTTTCTCCTGAAAACTGACATTTTTAAAACTATTGCTGTTAAAATGAGTACTTGCCTTTTAAACATCTTCAAGTTGCTAAGCAGCATCTAGCTCCCCCCCCCCCCTTTTCCTTTTATGCAGTCTGGTTGCCATAGTATCATCTGAGCATGGTAACAAGAAGTAAAGAGCAATCATTTTTCGCTAAATGGGGTTGGGCAGACGGATAAATACACTGAAATGTTTCCTTACAAACCATTTCAAAGAAGAGGGAAAGTGCTCTAGAGTACACAACTTTGTTTCTTTAATCAGCTACTACCTGAATTTCTTGCTCACTTAGAGCGGTTCTACCCTAGCACCACACTTCCGCAAAGGTTTTTGAAGGGCTGCTGCTGCTACTCCCTTATTTCTAGTTATTTAGGGCTAATGCAGACTTAGAACCTTCTCAGATTGTTACCAAATATAGAACATTGATTGTGAATCAGTATTGTGACTAAAGGTACTTCTGTTGTAACAAGTTTGGAGAAGATAATAAATGTCATCAAAGTGACATCAGGGTGCTCTTTAAAAAAGGAAAAGATTAAGCCTGACCTGTGGTGGTGCAGTGGATAAAGCATCGACCTGGGAACACTGAGGTTGCCAGTTCAAAACCCTGCACTGGTCTGGTCAAGGCACATATGGGAGTTGATGCTTCTAGCTCCTCCCCCCTTTCTCCCTCTCTCTCTCTCGCTCTCTCACTCTCTCTTTCTCTCTCTCTCTCTCTCTCACTCTGTGTCTCCTCTCTAAAATAAATAAATAAAAATAAATAAAAATAAAAATAAAAATAAAAAAAGGAAAAGATTAAGACAGATACAGTGGTGGGATTCAGCCAGTTTGCATTGGTTCGGCCGAACCAATACCTAATTTTTTGTTGAGTTCGGCAAACTGGTTGTTAAAATGGCACTTGTAATCAGGGTTCTCTCTAAGGTAGGTGCCTGGGCAGCTGCCCAATGTGGAAATCACAAATTTACATTCCTTACTCTTCTTTTTAAAATTTTTATTAATTTTAATTTATTGTGTTAACATGGATTCAAGTGTTCCACTCAATATAAGATGCTCAGCCCCCACCCTCATGTCCCCCATTACACTCCCTTTCTCTCTATCCCCTTAACTCCCTTCCCCCTTCCCTTTGGGATTTGCTGCCCTATTATTTGTATCTCTGTGTTATGTATATATAATTCCATTAATCCCTTCACCTTCTCTGATCCCATCCCCTCATCCCCCTTCCCTCTGACAGCTGACCCTCTGCTCCCTGTGACCCTGCCTCTGCCTCTATTTTGTTCCTTAGTTCACTTTGTTCATTAGATTCTGCATATAAGTGAGATCATATGATTTTTTTCTTTCTCTGCCTGGCTTATTTCACTTAGCATAATAATCCCGAGGTCCATCCATGCCATCACAAAAGCTAAGATTTCCTTCTTCTTAACAGCTGCATAGCATTCCATTGTGTATATGTACCGCAGCTTTTTAATCCACTCATCCACTGATGGACACTTGGGCTGTTTCCAAACCTTGCTATTATAAACAATACTGCTATAAGCATGGGGGTGCATATCTTCTTTTGAATCAATGATTTGGTATTCTACTGGTCAACATCACTAATCATCAAAGAAATGCAAATTAAAGCCACAATGAGATACCATCTCACACCTGTCAGATTGGCTCTTGTTAACAAATCAACACACATGTGCTGGTGAGGGTGTGGAGAAAAGGGAACCCTCCTGCACTGCTGGTGGGAATTCAAACTTTTGCAGCCACTGTGGAAAACAGTATGGTGTTTTCTCAAAAAATTAAAAATGGAACTGCCTTTTGATCCAGCTATCTCATTCTTTACTCTTTTTTAACTCTGATCTGTGCAACAGCAGATTCTAAGCTCCTGTCGTAACGTTCATTCCACCCATAGGTGAAAAAAATTGCAAATGAGGATACCAATCGAGACGCAACATGGAAAGAAAAAGAAAAGATTCTGATTTGTAGTATTTGCCAATTTCTCTGGTGCAGATACTCCTACCACAGCCGATTTCAAGCCACCAACATTTAATCACTGAATGTAGACTTGGGAAGAGATGTTCACAACTGCTTCTGGTGAGCTGGTTTGTATGAACTGTCTCTGGCACATTATTGTTTGTTTTTTTCTTTAATTTAATTTAATTTTTTTTTTAGTTTTTTGAAGTGAGAAGCAGGGAGGCAGAAAGACATACTTCTACATGCGCCCGACCGGGATCAACCCAGCAAGCCCACTAGGGGGCAATGCTCTGCCTATCTGGGCATTACTCCATTGCAACTGGAGTCATTTTAGCATCTGAGGTGGAAGCCATGGAACCTTCCTCAGCGCCTGGGTCAACTTTGCTCCAGTGGAGCTTTGACTGCAGGAGGGGGGAGAAAGAGAGAGAGAAAAAGGAGAAGAGGAAGGGGAAGAAGCAGATGGATGCTTCTCCTGTGTGCCCTGGCCAGGAACCGAACCTGAAACTTCCACATGTCAGGCCAATGTTCTACCACTGAGCCAACTGGCCAGGCCTTCTTTAATTATATTTAGAAAATTAAATTTAATAGGGTGACATTGATCAATAAGAGTACATTGGTTTCAGGTGAACATTTCTATAGCATTTGAACTATTGATTATGTTGTATAACCATCACCCAAAGTCAAATAATTTTATGTCCCCCTTATATTTGTCCCTTTTTACACCCTTCCCCATTCCTCCCCCAAGTCTCCACATCCCCACTTCTCCCTCCCCTTGGTAACCACTTCAATTTTATCTATGTTCATGACTCTCAGTTTTATATCCTACCTATTTCTGAAATCATATAGTTAATAGCTTTCTCTGACTTACTTATTTCACTCACTATAATGTTCTCAAGGTCCAACCATGTTGTTGTAAAAGGCAGTATGTCACCATTTCTTATGGCTGAGTAGTATTCCATCGTATATATGTACCACTTCTTTATCCAATCCTCTGTCAAAGGACACTTTGGCTATTTCTATGTCTTGGCCACTGTGAATAATGTTGTGATGAACATGGGGGTGCATGTGTTTTTATGTACTGATGTTTATGAGCTTTGGGGGTGAATATCCAATAGAGCAGGGGTCGTGAACTATTTTGACTGAGAGAGCCATGAACGCCACATATTTTGAAATGTAACTCCGTGAGAGCCATACAATATGTTTAACACTAAATACAAGTAAATGTGTGCATTTTATGTAAGACCAACACTTTTAAACTACAATTAGTCTCTGAATTCTTTTTAATAACATTGTTATGCTGTTGTTAACCAATGATGAATAAACTGCTTCTTACCATTAATGCAACTTCTGGTGCTGCATGGTTTTGCTGATGGCTTTGTAGTCTGGTTGATATGTGGTGAGGTTACGCTTCATGCAGGCATTGAGACTTCCGTCCCTTAAATGTAATCGTAGGTTAATCTTAACATTCTTTAGATGTGAGAAAGACTGTTCACTCGCAAACATAGAGCCAAACATTGTCAGTACAGCAATACTCACATGCTGCAGTGTGTGGTATGTCATGGGAAGTGTGTTCCAAGTTTTGACAATCAGCTGGCCCGCGAGTTGAAATTTTTTCATTTCTCCCCACTTGTGTTTGCCCACCAATTCTGCTTGCTGTTTTGTAAGTCTTTCCAAATCTTCATTCAGTGACTTGAACTTATTCACCCACATGTCTGAGGCCTTCAGGTCAACATAAGGTGACCAGACATCCTGCTTTTGGCAGGACAGTCCCGTGTCCTGTGGCGTTTTTAAAACATCCCGATTTAAAAAATATATATTACAATACTATTTTTGCATTCTATGAAATTTTTTTTTGCTCCATATAAACAAAATTTTTAATCAAGAACCCCCATCAGCCTGACCAGGCAGTGGCGCACTGGATAGAGTGTCGGACTGGGATGTGGAAGACCCAGGTTTGAGACCCCAAGCTTGCCAGCTTGAGTGTGGACCCATCTGGCTTGAGCAAAAGTTCGTCAGCTTGGACCCAAGATCACTGGCTCCAGCAAGGTGTTGCTCGATCTGCTGTAGGTCCGCGGTCAAGGCACATGTGAGAAAGCAATCAATGAACAACTAAGGTGTCGCAACAACAACGAAAAACTAATGATTGGTGCTTCTCACCTCTCTTCGTTCCTGTCTGTCTCTATCTATCCCTCTTTCTGACTCTCTGTCCCTGTAAAAAAAAATAAGAAGAAGAACCCCTGTCAGTGTTGTCCCGCTTTACCAATTTTAAAATCTGGTCACCTTAGGTCAGTAGCTTGTAGCTCAAAATCTCTGATGGAGACACCGGGGATGTAACTCTGGTCGGCGCTGTCCACTGCAGACTCATGTGGATGGGTGATAAACTTAAAAAGATGGGTGCACTCATGAAATTCTCCAAAGTGCACTTTGAATGACTGCAGGAGATTAGATGTGAAGCCCACTAGCTGCTGGAGATCAAAATGTTGAGCAGGGTCACTTGCTGTGCATGCATCTTTAAACTCTTTCAGTTTTTCAAATTGTAGTAAACGACCTGTTTCAATGTCAGTGGTGAAGAGTTTCAGCTTGTTTTCAAATGTAAACACTGCTTGTTGAAGGGATAAGACTATATTTTCAATGCCTTGCACTTTCACATTGAGCTAGTTCAGATGTTCAGTCATGTCCATGAGATAGTAGAACTTCAGGAGCCACTCATGTTAGCTAACTCAGGATGCTCAACATTTTTCATTTCAAGAAAAGTTCAGATTTTGCTCAGACAAGCCATGAAATGGCTGAGCACCTTCCCTCTTGACAACCAACACACATTGCTGTGCAGAAGCAGACCAGGATAATTACTCCCAACTTCATCCAGCAGTGTTTTCAACTGGTGGTCATTTTAAGCTCAGGCAACAATAAAGCTGACCACCCAAATGACCAGCGACATCACCTCACAAAGCTGTTCGCCACACATCTGAGCACAAAGCGCCTCCTGATGTAGGATGCAGTGAAAACTTAGGATGGGTTCATGAAGAAGTGCTATGAATCCTCTGTTTTTCCCCACAATGCAAGGAGCACCATCAGTACACACCGAAATAAGTATATCCATCAGTAGATATTTTTTTTAGTGAACTCAATGAAAGACTAAAATAAATCCTTCCCTCTTATTGTCTCTTTCATAGGCAAAACAGCAAGACTTCCCTCACGCAGTGTGTCACCAACAGCATACCTTGCAATCACGCTGAATTGGGGTAAATAGCTTATGTCTGTTGACTCATTCAAAGCGAGAGAAAAGAATGGTGCTGCATTTATGTCCTTCACTTGTGTTGCCTCAATTTGATTTGCCATCATGATAGTACAATCGTGAACAATTCTTGCCGACAAAGGCATGTCTTTTATTTGCTTGATTATCTTGTCTTTATCCAAAAAGTCGTCAAAAGTTCATTGTCAACATCAAGCATGAATGTTTTGGCATACTCCCCATCTGTGAATGGCTTTCCATTTCTCACAATCGCTAAAGCACCAGCAAAGCTAGCCGAATTCCAGTCACCTTGTTGGGTCCAAATAGTGAGTTGCTGCTAACTAGCTTGCACTCTGCACAGTAGCTCTTGACATGCTTTCTTTCTGCTCTCCCCTACTGAATATTTCCATGCAAATGTAGTATGGCATGTGTTGAAGTGCCGCTTTATATTTGATGGTTTCATCGATCCAATTTTATCATTGCATATTAGACACACTGCAGAACCTGCTCTTTCCACAAAGGCAAATTCCTCTGTCCATTCCTGCTGAAAAGTACGATACTCCTCATCTTTTTTCTTTTAGCCATCTTCTTCGTCAAAAGAGTTTCTGCAGTTAGGTAGCTGACTACTTGATTAAAAAGAGGGAAGTTTAGTTCCTGACCTCACAATGACCCATGTACGTTATGCATTATCCAACAAAAATGTGGTGTTGTCCCAGAGGACAGCTGTGATTGGCTCCAGCCACCCGCAACCATGAACATGAGTGGTAGGAAATGAATGGATTGTAATACATGAGAATGTTTTATATTTTTAACGTTATTATTATTTTTATTAAAGATTTGTCTGCAAGCCAGACGCAGCCATCAAAAGAGCCACATCTGGCTTGCTAGCCATACGTTCAAGACCCCTGAAATGGAGCAATTGCTGGGTCATATGGTAATTTTATTCTTAGTTTTCTGAGGAACCACCATACTTTCTTCCATAATGGTTATACTAATTTGCATTTCCACCAACAGTGAATGAGGGTTCCTTTCTCTCCATAGCCTCTCCAACACTAGTTATTATCTGTCTTGTTGATAATAGCCAATCTAGCAGGTATGAGGTGGTATCTCATTGTAGTTTTGATTTACATTTCTAGAATGGCTAGTAAAGATGAGCATCTTTTCATAATATGTTGGCCATCTGTATGTCTTCTTAGGAGATGTGTCTGTTCAGGTCTTTGCCCCAATTTTAATTGGATTGTTTGCTTGTTTGTTACTGAGCTTTGTGAATTATTTATGTATTTTGAATATTAACCCCTTATTAGAACTATTGTTTGCAAATATCATTTCCCACATGGTTGGTGGCCTATTTCTTTTCTTGTCAGCTTCTTTTGCTGTGCAGAAGCTTTTTAGTTTGATATAGTCCCATTCATATATTTTTGCCTTTACTTCCCTTGCCTTTGGTGTCAAATTTATAAATTGTTCTCTATGGCCAAGGTCCATGAGTTTATTAGCTGTGTTTTCTTCAGTGTAATTTATCATAAGCCCTTATACTTAGGTCTTTGATCCCTTTTGAATTAATTTTTGTCCAGGGGGAAAACTGCACTCAAATTTTATTCTCCTGCAAGTGGCTTTCCAATTTTCGCAGCATCATTTATTGAAGAGGCTTTTTTTTCTCCATTGTGTGTTTTTGGCTCCTTTGTCGAAGATGACTTGAATATATATATATATATATATATATATATATATATATATATATATATATATATATGGTTTTATTTCTGGGCTCTTGATCTTTTTCCATTTGTCTGTATGTTTGTTTTTTTGCCAATACCATGCTGTTTTGATTATTGTGGTTCTATAGTATAATTTAAAGTCAGGTAGTGTGATACCTCTGGCTTTATTCTTTTTCTTTGGGATTGCTTTGGCTATTAGGGTTTTTTTATGGTTCCATTTAAGTCTGGAAATGTTTTGTTCTATTACTTTAAAAATCGATAATGGAATTTTGATGGGGATTGCATTAAATTTGTATATTGTTTTAGGTAATATGGTCATTTTAACTATGTTGTTTTTTCCAATCCATGAACGTGTAATATTTTTCCATTTCATTGTGTCTTTTTCAATTTGTTTCAATAATGTTTTGTAGTTTTCAGTACATAGGTCCTTCACATCCTTTGTTAAATTTATTCCTAGGTATTTTTTGTTGTTGTTGCAATTGTTAAAAGAATTCTTTTTTTTTATTTTTTTAGTTCATTATCTGAAGTTTTGTCATTGGTATATAGGAAAACAATAAGCTTTTCTATATTGATTTTTGTATCCTGCAACTTTACTGTATTAGTTTGTTTCTAATATACTGCTCACAAAAATTAAGAGGAATTTTATAGCTTCATATTTATTTTGAAATATCCCCTAATTTTTGTGAGCGGTATAGTTTATTGGTGGAGTCTTTGGGGTTTTCTCTATACTCGATCATGTCATCTGCTAAAAGTAGTACCTTTACTTCTTTTTTTCCAATATATATGCCTTTTATTTCTTTCTCTTGCCTCATCACTCTGGCTAAAACTTCCAGAACTATGTTGAATAAGAATGAAAAGAGTGGACAGCCTTGTCTTGTTCCTGATTTTAGGGGAAAAACCTTTGTTTTTTTCACCATTTATTATGATATTAGCTGATAGTTTGTCATATATGGCTTTTATTCTATTGAGGTAATTTCCTTTTATTCTGATTTTATTGAGTGTTTTAAACATAAAGAGATGTTGCACCTTATCAAGTGTCTTTTCTGCATCTATTGATTAGATCACATGGTTCTTTGTTTTGTTGATGTGGTATGTTACATTGATTGATTTCCATAAGTTAAACCATCCCTGTGATCCTGGAATGAATCCCACTTGATCGTGATGTATTATTTTGTCAGTGTGTTGTTTTATTCAATTTAATAGTATTTTGTTTAGGATTTTGCATCTGTATTCATTAAAGATATTGGTCTGTAGTTTTATTTTTGATATCAGGGTTATATTGGCCTCATAAAATGTATTGGGGAGTATTACTTCTTTTTTTATTTTTTGGAAGATTTTGAGAGGGATAGGTACTAAATCGTCTGAATGTTTGGTATAATTGACTAGTGTAGCCATATGGCCCTAGACTTCTGGTTTTTCGGTGGTGTTTGATATCCCAACTTTGGGGGAGTACAAACATTGATCTTTTTTTCATGTTTCTTTCTGTATTTTGTTTCCATACATCTAATTCTACCAAGAATATCAATCCTTTAAGCCAGTGATTTCCAAACTCTTTCATGACTGGTCTTTATGTTTATTAAATAAATGAACTACATAAAAGCCAGCCTGTCTGAGAGAGTAGAAAAGGTTTTAGTTACCACACTATCATATAACTATGGAAAACACTAAAAACCAATCCTTTCAGTTTTTCCCACTTTTTGATGATTTTAAACATATAAAATTATATGGAAACTTTTCTTGAACTTTCTGGAATAGATTAGAATGAGCAATATTTTGGTCTACTTGGAACCATTTGTAAAATCCATTGCTTTCAGCTAGAAGGGGCTCTCAAGAGCTCTATTAATCAACTCCCCTACAATGACCTCATATGAACTGTGTGACAGGTCAGTGCAATGGGAGCCCTTGCTCTACCTTGTCTACAGCTCTGAAGGTTCTCTGGCTTTAGCTACCTACCAAAAACTGAGGGCTATGAGTCACACCACTTACCTGGCTTGCTAGTTTTTAGTCCTACTTTTTTTCTCAGTCAATACCTTTCTTTGTCTCTTGTGTTTTTCCTCTCTGGGTTTTCTCACAATATTAGCTCATGTGATTTTGATAGCTCTAAAAGGTTCTTTTATATATTTCTTTTTCAACAGAATGCTTCCATTTTTATTAATCCATTTTATGATGTAAATCATAGTTTAATGAAGATATAACATTCAATCTTAATGGATTCATGATTCCATCTGATGAGTTCCTTTCATTTTAATTGAAAAAATAAGCTTGGAATTTCCTGAGAATTCAGTAATCAAGTTATTAATGAAGAAATAAAAATTCTAAAGCAAGAAAAGAGCCTGAAGACAGAAGAGAAATTGTAGAAATGTTTTCTTTACAAGCTCTACAAATCTATCACTACATTGTATATGATTAAAAGGTTATTCTATTTTTAATTCTTCCTGTCTATACTCTCAGATATGACAGCAACACTAATAGACCTATCTTCAGGCTAATGATGATGGAATCATCTCAATTTCTTATGGTGCAGCCATCTCAATTTCTTATGCTGCAATAGACACATAAGTAAGAAAGCTCACTGGACATTAACTTTAAGCCAATGGTATGAATTGCTAATATTTGCATTTCAAATACCAAACTGAGTTTGGGACTAACAACTAGGAAACCACCTAAATCACACATGTAGGTTATTGATACCTACATCTGCATGTATGACCTACCTTTTTGGTCCACTAGGTATCGGGGAGACCAACCTGTCCTCTATCCCGATCTTTAGTAAGTTGCTGAACCTCTCCACTGAACAGACCCATAAAAGAACTACTCAAGTTTAATTTTTAGTCTGTGCTTTGTATCTCAATTAGTAGAACCATTCACACATCTGCCCAGACACAAACCAGATAGTTATTTTGGCATCTTTCCTCTCCCTGCTTTACACTGACTTGTCATGTCTTATCAACTTATTTTCTAAAGTCTCACATTTCTACCTCTTTCTTTCCAGTTTCAACACCATTGTCCTAATTCAAGTTATTTTAATTTTGCCTAATCTGGAATAATATTTTATTATAAAACACTTTAAATAACTGTACATTGGATAACTGGGTTACTACAGAATCTTCCTCCAGACTTGTCTACTCCCAGACAGTCGTACTCTCTCTCCCATTTATACTCCATAGTCCAGTGAAAGTTCTAAAACATAATGTGAATTTTGTCTCTCCTGGAGGTTATAGCATTGTCCCTACTATGTTCCTCCTCCTTGGCTTATCTCTCCCCACATGGTCCCACACTTTCTTTAATTTTTCATAGCACTTGACTGCCTCTGCAGAGTGTACTGGGTTTTGCTTCCTGAGTATTAATCCCACCCAGACACAGCTGCCCCAAGAGCTTGGTTTAATTTGACCCTTTACAGGGAATCACTTTAGGATCACATTTCCAAAACAAGCAAGACATGACTGGTATTTCTCATCTAGGCCTGGGCTAGATCATCTCTTTTCTTTCTGTGTTATTCCTGAATCACATGGACTGCAGCAAAATCTGGAAACTACATTTCCCAGAAGGCCTGCCAAAGATTTCCCACTTATAGACCTTGGCTAGATAGCTTGGTGGATAGAGCATCATCCTGATATCCTGAGGTCACAGGTTTGGTCCCTAGTCAGGGCACAAACAAGAAGCAATCAATGAGTGCACAACTAAATGGAACAACTAAATGGAACAGTAAATTGATGCTTCTCTCTCTATCTCTTCCTCTTTCCCTCCCTCTTCCCCCTCCTCTATCTCTCTCTCAAAACAACAGGAAAGTTAAAAAGTAAAGTCTCCCACTTACATTGTGACAAAGAGAAAACCTCAAGCAAAATGAAAAGGTAGAAGGGAACTTGCCCTCAACTCAATTCCTGTGGCAGCAATAAGCAGGTCTGAGGCTTTCACAGAGAACCTGGGTGAGGTTCTGACCTCCTTCCAGGCCTTCTGTGGAATATCTCTAGTGCTGTGGCAGGCCCCCAAGATTGTTGATTAAAGTTTCTTGCAATTCTTGTACTTCCTGATTTCCTAAATTCCAAAAGTACTTTTCACTAACTTTAACTTCCCAAAGGTTTTTGTTAAGCTTTTAACTCCCTGCATTAAATCTTTTCTTCTGGAAATATCTGGAGTAGTTTCTATTTTTCTGATTAAACCCTGACTAACATAGATCAGGTAACCAGTAATTTGGAAATGAGTTTAAGCCAATCCTCAACTTTGAGCACACCCAAATACCACTTTTTCTGTCCCACCTGTGGTCGCATGAATCTATAGGATTCCACTGCTGCTTCAGCTTCTGGGGTACAGTCTGAACCCTCTGCAAGAATTATACCTTTGTGATGGAATAACCCCACTTGGCTAAGACCCTGGTACTTTGCTCAATTTTACTAGCTGATCACATAAGGGAAACCTGTGCCCTTACCTGCTCCACCTCTTGAACTAGTGCTCCACATTAGACGCTCTTTCTGGAACCAAAAAGCTGTCATCACCAAACTTTGATATTCATTATAGCCTGGAAATTTCTGCTCTCATTCTTATTCATTTTTTGGATCAAATCCGCTTTTTGGCTCCAATTAATGTTGGCTAGTCATTGAATTCTTGCCCCATTTCTCCAGGTGACAAATCATACAGCCAAGTCGACTTTATGGCCTGGGTTCTACCTCATCCCTATTTTGTCCTAGATTTTTTCCTTCTATATTGCTAATTTCCTCTTTAAGTCCCAACATGTCTCTTAGTTGAACCTGTCATGGTTATAGTATTAAGCTAATCACATATCAATTGCTTAAAAGTATAGCATTTTTCTATTCCTATCATTCTACTTCAAGTCCTGTTGTACCCAACTTTAAGTTAGCGTATAACTCACAAAGATAATGGAAGTCACTAGTGTCCTAATGAATAGAGGTTATATTATTTAATATAGAAGCACAGACAAGATAGTCTGGTCAAAACTACTCATAGTAGATCTTCAAATTTCTGAAGTCACCCACTCTTTTTTTCATACATGTGACATCATGGCAACTTGTTTTACTTTTTCCTCACATACTACTTGCTGTCCTGAATAATTTCTTATTCCAGATGCAGGTATCAGAACATACACACATACCCTGCTTCTGAATCAGCCTTCTGTAGTTTCTACTTGTTGCTGAAAGAGTCCTTTTTTTCTCTCTGGCGTGCTCTCTGCTTTTCCTCTCTGGAAAATTTTTGTAACCACATGTGTACATTTAGTACTATAGCCTCTTCTTTAAGAGGTAATTTATGGAAAACCAATCCATGTGCATTACGAGTGCCAATGATATAAGTCTATGTAATCATATAATTTCAGAATTTGCTTCTGCTAAAAAACAGAAAAATTGATCTTTGGTATGCCTGCAAAATCTTTACATCCATATTCTAAAGGGAATACTTAGTATAACAAATCATGGAAGCAATTGTTTTACCTGATTTTACCCTTAATATTTGAGTTCAGAATTAATTTCTTCTTAATATTAGATATGGACACACTACCTATTATTCTTGAGAATCTTTTAAAAGAGATTCCACCCACCTATCACATTGTTCTGCAGGATGAGTCATGAGTACTTCAGTGCCATGAAAGGAAGAGTCTAACACATTTGCGGATAGACGTTCTGGCTGGCCAGGCTGGCCTTTCAGATTTGTCATGCTCTAGTCTTGTTTCAATGATGTGTACTTTCTTAGACACAATGGTGGAATGATGACTCTATTCTTCTTCAGTGTCTGATTTCATTCTGGGGCTTCAGCCTTTTCCCTTTCTCTTGCCATCAAGTCCTGCTTTATCCAGTTTCCAAAATCCAACTGCCTGCCTTTTAACAGGGTTTCCATGACAACTTCTGTGTGTGGTGGTGTTGACTCCAGCACTCCATTTCTTCTCTCCTTTGTGACACTTAGCTTTTCCTTTCTAAACATCCGTAGTTCCTTTTTGTTCTTATGTTGTGCTTGACTTTGACACCAGCATCTCTGAGTTCAATGTACATAATGATATTTTGTTATCAGATAAACCAGAGAATCAGAATCAGAGTCATAGTTTTAAACCTATGCCATCACAGAGATCATGATCAGATCAAGAGTCTCTCCTGCCTTGTAGAAGTGGAAGCCATTAATTTTCTACCTTGGAAAGCAATGATTAGATGAGAAAGAATCTAGGAAACTTCATTCTTCTCACCTCCCCTCCCCCCCCCACAAAAACCCCACAAACCACTTTTCAAAATAATTCTACATGTTTAATCAATTGAAAACTCATTTAAGATCGTGTATCTTTTATTTATTTATTTATTTGGTACATTCCTCTAATAGGGAATGTCTATCAGTCATTTACTGTTTAGTATAAAATTACTTTATCACTTAATGACAAATTGGCAGTCTTGTACAGTGGTGAGAGATCGAGGACAGTGGAAGTAATTTTTAAATGTAGGCTGCTGAGCCTGACCAGGAGGTGGCGCAGTGGATAGAGCATCCAACTGGGATGCAGAAGACCCAGGTTCGAGACCCCAAGCTCTCCAGCTTGAGCGCGGGCCCATCTGGCTTGAGCAAAAGCTTGCCAGCTTGGACCCAAGGTCACTGGCCCCAGCAAGGGGTGGTTTGGTCTGCTGAAGGCCCGTGGTCAAGGCACATGTGAGAAAGCAATCAATGAACAACTATAGTGTCCCAACGGCAAAGAAAAACAAATGATTGATGCTTCTCATCTCTCTCCGTTCCCGTCTGTCTGTCCCTATCTATCCCTCTCTCTGACTCTCTCTCTCTCTGTCCCTTTAACAAAAACAAAAACAACAACAACAACAACAAAAATGTAGGCTGCTGAGAGGTAAGAAGGGAGACAATTCTGTAGGGAAATGTTCCAAAGCAAAGATTCTGGAGCCTGAGGAAATGTGATAGCACTTTGTATAATCTAGGGGTGCTGTTGATAATGAAACATAAAAGGACAAAATCATATATTTTGCACATTTCTTCAGCACATTAATGACAACACCTGAAACTGACCACTGTGAAGCATTCTACCCTTTGCCCTTAACATATGGTGGTAGGTTTACTGATGCTTATGTGGACATCTGGTTTCCATTGGATGCAATTGAAATCCTCTTCTGTAGTACCCTTAGAGCACTAGCAGACACGCAAATGCAGCTGTATGACACTCAAAACACCAGCTCTGCTCATTCCTTATCCTCATCTTCCTTATTTCTCTCCACTTCAATCTCTTAAAATAAAAAGGGCTCATTAGGAATCAATCCCTTGAAATTCTGTTGGTTGCCTTACTGTGAAGAGGTATATGGTTAATGACAAACATAAAAAGGAGAAATAGACCAACCACACAGTCTACATAGTCATATAGCAGTGGTAGTCAACCTGGCCCCTATCGCCCACTAGTGGGCATTCCAGTTTTCATGGTGGGCAGGAGCAGAGCAACTAAATGGCACCACGATTACATACTAATCAATAACTATTGACCAGTCAAGATCAGGACAGCTGTCAGACTCTGTTACAGGGCATTTGTATTGGGACCGCACCCGACCTCTTTTGCAACCACCTCGCCCTTATCTGTGAGCAGCCAGGTACCTGACTCTGGCTCCACACCCACCACCTGATCCGGAACACAGTTTATGATCGCTATTGTCACCCAAAAACTAGCAGTTCGTCAGTTTTATTACCCCATAGATAAAGAACTCCATGGTTCGATGCTTCTTTCTATGAAAGAACTATGGACAATAGAGACACCAATTAACTCATATTTTCATCTCAATTCCTGGATTTTAGGGTAATCAGGTGACATTCTAGGAACTCCCACTTGGACTGCCAAAACTAGCCAATGTCTCGCTACTTTGCCCCGATCACAAAGAAGTGATGCCATTGGCCAACACCCACTACATAAAATTTTATAAAATGCACAACCACAGATACTCCCTAACTTAGTCTCGTCTCGACAAACTCTCGCTCAACCACGGCACTTGTAACATCACAACCACGCAACAGACTTCAAGTGCATAAGTTTCGTTCATGTTATGTAAGTGAAGCTAAATCGTTACGTAATCGAAACTAAAGTCAGTACATAGATTTCTGAGAGCAAATACGTGCTTACAGCTTCAAACAAAATATTGTGAAATATCATGAGCCCATGTCTCAAGAAAAAAAATACCCACACAGCTATTCGCCAGAGTATCTGAGGATGGGTTTCATAGAATCTGTTGCAAATAAACAACATCCAATGTGTTTATTGTGCCATAAAACATTATCCAATGAGGCAATGAAGCCAAATTGATTGCGAGAACAACTTTCTACAAAGCATCCAAATGACGAGGACAAGCCCAATGAATATGTTCAGGAAATATATAAAAAATTTCAAAATCGTTCAACTATCGTTGCATCATTTAAGAAACAACATACAACGAATGAAGATGGATTAATTGCCACTTATCACATCTCACAAATAATTGCAAAAATTGGAAAAAGCTATAATATTGGAGAAGCTGTAATAATATCTTCTATAAAAGAATTTATCTCATCAGTAATGCATCAGGATATACCTCAAATTTTAAAAACGTTGCCCCTAAGCAATAGCACAGTAAAGTGATGAATTGATGAAACGGCAGTTACTGTTGAAAAAAAACTTATAAGTATTCTCCAAAACTCTTCATTTTCCATGAAATTGGATGAATCTACCATTGCAGATAATGATGCTTTATTGATGGCACATGTACGCTATTTTGATTAAAACAATATATTACGAGAAGAAATGCTATCGCAATAAATCTCATCACAGATACAAAAGAATTATCTATATTTAATACTGTGAGAACACACTTTACAAAAAATAATATTCCTTTGAATAATATTGCTGCATGCACTACTGATGGAGCACCATCAATGGTAGGTCGCTATCATGGATTTGTTGGTTATTTGAAGCAGGAAGTGCCAGATGTTTTATGTATTCATTGTGTAGTGCACAGACATCTTGTAGGAAAACATCTAAGTACAAGTCTCCATTCATCATTAACTATAATGTTTCAAGCAGTAAACAAGATCAAATCCAATGCAAAGAATGATAGAATGTTTCGGCAGCTTTACCAGGACAATAATGAAGATTTTACTAAATTACTTTTGCACACAGAAGTTCCATGACTGTCAAAGGATACAACTTTGGCTAAATTTGTAGCATTATATGATAGTGTCATACAATTTTTGAAAGTAATAATGAGACTAATCTGTGTCAACAGTTAAAAACAGTAAAAAATAATGCCTTTTACTTGGCAGATATTTTCAAGAGATTTAACTATGTTAATTTGCAGCTTCAAGGAGCTAATAAAACTCTTATAGGTTGCCAAAGTCTTGTGCTATTATTTATTGACAAACTTGAACTACTTTGTCATAATCAGTTGAAGAGAGAATTTCATCAGTTTCCTCAATTATCATCTATAAAAGATGATGTAACATCAGAGGATACTGACAGATTCAGTAGCCACCTCAACAAACTTAAATTGGACGTGAAAAAACGATTTGAAGATATTTTGAAATTGAAGGTATATGACTGGATGAAAAATCCTTTTACCGCAAATATTGAAGAGGCTGATACAACTTGCCAAGAAGAACTGTTAGAAATTAGATATGATGAAGAAAGTAAACATAAATTCGACAGTGGTGTATATGAAAACCAATGACAAAATAAAAAAAATGCCAGTCTTATATCCAAATATGTGGAAAATGGTATTCAGTTTATTGATACCTTTCCCTACCTCATATCTTGTGGAATCAGGATTTAGTGCTGTTAATTATATTATGATGAAAGAAAGAAACCGCCTGAATATTTCCGAAAGCGGAGACCTTCATTTGTTCCTCACAAAAATTGAACCAGATATTCAATATTTAGTTTCCCAGCATCAGCCTCAGGGATCCCACTAAGAATTCAATTAACTAATGTAATTTCTATGTATGTAAAGTATAAATAAAAAGATAGATTTAATTATAGTAAGTTTTATAAAGATTTATTCTGCCAAACTTAGTGAAAATTCGACATGAAGTACTTGGTAAATAACTATTATTATATGCTTTAACTTGCTGTAACTCTGCTTTATAAATTTTATAAAGTAAAGTTACTTCCCTACTTTACAAATCACCATTACTGTGGAACCAGTGGGCAGTTAGAAAATTTTACTACTAACAGAGATAGAAATGTGGGTGGTAGGTATAAAAAGGTTGACTACCCCTGGTCATATAGGATGAATACACCTTTTGAAATCTTTGAAATGTCAAGCGTCTTTATCTTCTGGAGAGAAAAATAGTTCTGGGCTTAGTTAGGTCTGAGTGTGGTCCTTATTCTGCCTCTTATCTAGCCAGATGCCCTTGAATAAGTTATCTCACCTCTTAGAGCCCGAGTTTATCCAGAGTAGGGAGAATAAAAATATCTTTCTTCATGTTGTGAAAATTATGAGATAAAGTTTGTAATGTGTCTGGCAGATTGTTAAGCCAAATTAAATTTTAATAAAAAGTATCTTTAATGTCAACAGTGTAGGGGTAGAAATGAACATGTTTTGCATTTTCTAGAGCTTTTGTCTGAAAAATTTCTATCAACATTCATCCAAACATTCATCCAATAAAATACTTATTGAGTGATATGGGCCAACTTGTGTAAAATTTAATATAATTTCTTTTTATGGATTTCATTGAGGATGGGACTTAGAGTTACTCTGAAACCAAGTCTTTGGAACAGGATCAGCTTTATTATTAGACTCATTACATCTGTGCTCTTGTCAGCTGCTTTGGCATTCTATGCTTGCCTACTGTATTTGAGAAACCAGTCATGATTCATCTTATAGTCAAAATTCTCTCTAGCGCCCTCAGACCCATTTGTTTCAATGCAATCAGGGTTTATGTGCTCCTTTCATTTTTCTTTTTTACTTTAAAATTTAAATTTTTATTTAGAAAATTAACTTGAACATAGTGACATTAATTAAAAAGAGTACATAGGTTTCAGTAAACATTTCTATAGTATTTGAACTGTTGACTATGTTGTATACCCATCATCCAAAGTCAAAACATTTTCTGTCACCTTATATTTGTCCCTCTCCACCATGTCCCCTTTCCCCTGGTAAGCACTTCACTTTTAACTGTGTCCATGAGTATCAGTTTTATATACTACCTCTGTGTGAAATCATACAGTTCTTAACTTTTCCTAATTTACTTATTTCACTATGTATAATGTTCTCAGGGTCCATTCATGTTGTTGTAAATGACACTATGTCATCATTTCTCATGGATGAGTAGTATTCCATTATATATATGTACCACTTCTTTATCCAACCCTCTATTGAGGGACACTTTGGCTGTTTCCATGTCTTGGCCACTGTGAATAATGCTTCAATGAGCATGGGTGTCCATGTATCTTCAGGTACCAATGTTTTTTAGCTTTTGGGGTATATACTCAGTAGAGGGATTGCTTGGTCATATGGCAATTCTATTCTTAATTTTTTTGAGGAACCACCATACTTCCTTCCATAATGGTAATACTAATTTGCATTCCCACCAACAGTGAATGAGGGTTCCTTTTTCTCTATAGCCTCTCCAACACTTGTTATTCCCTGTCTTGTAGATAATAGCCAATCTAACATGTGTAAGGTGGTATCTCATTGTAATTTTGATTTGCATTTCTAGAATTAGCTAGTGAATATGAGCATCTTTTTATATATCTGTTGGCCATTTGTATGTCCTCTTGGGAGAAGAGAAGTGTCTGTTCAGGTGTTTGCCTCATTTTTAATTGAATTGTTTGCTTGTTTGTTACTGAGCTTTGTGAGTTATTTATATATTTTGAATATTAACCCCTTATCAGAGCTGTTGTTTGCAAATCTCATCTCTCATTTGGTTGGCAACCTACTCGTTTTATTGTCAGTTTCTGTGTAGAAGTGTTTTAGTTTGATATAGTCCTGTTCATTTATTGTTGCCTTTACTTCCTTTGTCTTTGGAGTCAAATTCATAACATAAATTGTTCTCTATGGATAAGTTTTATAGCTCAGTACTTATGTTTTTCTATGTAATTTATTGTCTCAGAGCTTATATTTATGTCTTTAATCCATTTTGAATTAATTTTTGTGCAAGGTGACAAACTGTAGTCAAGTTTTATTCTTTTGCATGTGGCTTTTCAATTTTCCCAGCACCATTTATTGAAGTTTTCTTTTCTCCATTATGTGTTTTTGGCTCCTTTGTCAAAGATGATTTATCCATATATATGTGATTATATTTCTAGGCTCTTGATTCTGTTCTATTGGTCTATATGTCTGTTTTTCTGCCAATGCCATGCTGTTTTGCTTGTCATGGCTCTCTAGTATAATTTGAGGTCAATTATTGAGGAAGAAGATTTCTGGCTTCATTCTTTTTCTTCAGGATTGCTTTGACTGTTAGGGGTTATTTATGGTTCCATACAAACCTGGTAATTTTTTGTTCTATTTCTTTAAAAACTAACATTGGGATTTTGATGAGTATTGCATATAAATTTGTATATTACTTTGGGTAATATAGCCATTTTAACTGTGTTGCTTCTTCCAATCCATGAACATATAATATTTTACCATTTCTTTGTGTCTTTTTACATTTCTTTCAATAATATTTTGTAGTTTTCAGTATATAGTTCTTCACATCTTTTTTGTTTATTCTAGCTATTATATTTTCTTGTTGCAATTGTAACAGGAATTGTCTTTTTAGTTTATTTTCTGATGTTTTTTCATAAGTACATAGGAAGGCAATGGACTTTTGCATACTGATTTTGTATCCTGTGACTTTACTGTATTGGTTTATTGTTTCTAATAGTTTTTTGGTGGAGTCTTTGGGGTTTTCTATATACAGGATTATGTCATCTACAAAAATTGATACATTTACTTCTTCTTTTGTGATATGGATGCCTTTTATTTCTTTCTCTTGTCTGATAACTCTGGCTAAAATTTCCAGAACTATGTTGAATCAGAGTGAAAAGAGTAGACATCCTTGTCTTATTCCTGATTTTAGAGGAAAAACCTTCATTTATTCACCATTTAGTATGATATTAGCTGATAGTTTGTTATATATGGCCTTTATTATATTGAGGTACTTTCTATTCCAATTTTATTGAGTGTTTTAAACATAAAAGGAAGTTGTATCTTATTGAATGCCTTTTCTGTATCTATTGATAGGATTATATGATTTTTATTCTTTGTTTTGTTGATGTGGTGTATTACATTGATTGATTTCCATATATTGAACTATCTTTGTGCTCCTGGAATAAATTCCACTTAATTGTGGTGGATTATTTTTTAATGTGTTGTTTTATTCGATTTGTTAGTATTTTGTTTAGGATTTTTGCATCTGAATTCATTAGAGATATTGGCTGCGGTTTTTTGTGTTATCCTTGCCAGGTTTTGGTATGAGGGTTATTATGTTGACCTCATAAAATGTGTTGGAGAATACTGCTTCTTTTTCTATATTTTAGAAGACTTGAAGTATAGGTATCAAATTTTCTTTGAATGGTTGGTAGAATTCACCAGTGTAACCATCTGGGCCTGGAATTTTGTTTTGGAGGAGGTTTTTATAGTTGTTTCTATTTCTTCCCTGCTTATATGTCTAGTTTTGTTTTCCAGTCTAGCAAAGATTGTATAGTTCTAGGAATTTATCTATTTCCTCTAGGTTATCAAATTTGGAGGTATATAATCTTTCATAGTATTCTACTATGATCCTTTGTATTTCTATGATGTCTGTGGTAATTTCTCTTTTTGCATTTTAGATTTTAAACATATGACTACTTCCTCTTTTTTTTTTAGTGAGTGTAGCCAGTGGTTTGTCGATTTTATTGATCTTTTCAAGGAACCAGCTCTTTGTTTATTATTTTGTTCTATAGTTTTTTGTTCTCTATTTCATTTAGTTCTGCTCTAATTTTTACTAATTCCTTTCTTCTGCTGACTTTGGGTTGCCTTTGTTCTTTTTCTAGTTCCTTATGGTGTGGTGTTAGGTTGTTTATTTGGAAATTCTCTTGTTTTTTTGACATAAGCCTGTAATGATATAAACTTCCTCCTATTACTGCTTTCACTACATCCCAGAAATTTTTATATGTTGTGTTGTCATTTTCTTTATTTATATATTTCTTTAATTTTATTTTTTTTGTATGTGTGACAGAGATAGAGAGAGTCAGAGAACGGGACAGATAGGGACAGACAGACAGGAAGGGAGAGAGATGAGAAGCATCAATTCTTCATTGCAACACCTTAAGTATTCATTGATTGCTTTCTCATATGTGTCTTGATTGGGGGGCTACAGTGGCTGAGTGACCCCTTTCTCAAGTCAGCAACCGTGGGCTACAGCTGGTGAGTCTTACTCAAGCCAGATGAGCTCACACTCAAGCTGGCAACCTCAAGGTCTTGAACCTGGGTCACAGTCGATACTCTATCCACTTCACCACTGCCTGGTCAAGCTTTATTTTCTTTTTGTGACAGAGACAGAGAGAGACAGAGAGAAGGACAGATAGGGACAAACAGACAAAAAGGGAGAGAGATAAGAATCATCAATTCTTTGTTGTGGCACCTTAGTTGTTCATGTTGTCATTTTCATTTGTCTGTATATAACTTTTGATCTCTGCTTTATTTCTTCTTTGACTCAGTCATTTTTTAGAAGTATTTTGTTTAATTTTTATGTTTTTTGTGTTTCTTTACTTCCATTTACAGTTTAATTCTAATTTCAAAGCCTTATGATCAGAAAATATGATTGTTATAATATCAATCTTCCTGTATTTGTTGATGTTAGCTTTGTGGCCCAACATATGGTCTATCCTTGAGAATGTTCCATGCACACTGCAGAAGAATGTGAAATCTGACATTTTGGGATAAATTGTTTTATAAATGTCTATTATGTCCCCTTGGGCCAGAGTGTCATTTAAGACCAATATTTCTTTATTGATTTTCTGTTTGGATGATCTATCTAAAGCTGTCAATGGTGTGTTAAAATCTCCAGGTATGATTATATTTTTGTCTGGTCCTGTTTTTAGATCAGTTAGTAGATCCCTTATATATTTTGGTGCTCCATGGTTTGCTGCATATATATTAAGAAGTGTTATATCTTCTTGATACAATATCCTCTTTATTATTATAAAATGTTCATCTTTGTCTCTGGTTACCTTTGTTGTCTTGGTGTCAGCATTGTCAGATATGAATATGACTACACCTGCTTTTCTTTGGATATTTGCTTGGCGAATGATTTTCCAACCTTTCACTTAGAATCTACTTTTGTGCTTATAGCTTAGATGTGTCTCTTGAAGGCAGCATATGGTTGGGCTTTGCTTTTTGGTCCAGTTTGCTACTCTGTGCCTCTTTACTGTTCAGTCCATTTACATTTAGGGTAATTATTGACACTAGAGGATTTTCTATAGCCATTTTACGATTTGTTTTCTGGTAGCCCTGTGTCTTGTTTGGTTTTCTTTCTTGTTTCTGTTTGATAGTATTCCATACCTCTTTCCTCTATTTCTTCTTTTTTTAAGCTCTGTGTTTCAGTGGTGGCTTTTTCATGGGTGGTTACCGTAAGGTTATTAAAAGAAAATGTTCATATGTATGAGTCCTTTGTCATATGAGTGATTCTGCATTCCATCCTTCTTTGCTACTGCAGATTTTTTTTTTTTTTACAGGGACAGAGAGAGTCAGAGAGAGGGATAGATAGGGACAGACAGAAACAGAGAGAGATGAGAAGCATCAATCATTAGTTTTTCATTGCCGTCGCGACACCTTAGTTGCTCATTGATTACTTTCTCACATGTGCCTTGACCGTGGGCCTTCAGCAGACAGAGCAACCCCTTGCTGGAGCCAGCAACCTTGGGTCCAAGCTGACAAGCTTTTGCTCAAGCCAGATGGGCCCGCGCTCAAGCTGGCGACCTCAGGGTCTCAAACCTGGGTTCTCTGCATCCCAGTTCAACGCTCTATCCACTGCGCCACCACCTGATCAGGCCACTACTGCAGATTTTTATCCCCTTTTTATATGTTATTGTTGTCACAGATTATCCTTGTTTTTAATTTGAACTTTTTAAAGCTTTTACCTATAGGTTTGGGGGGTTTTTTGTTCTTTGGATCTGGTTAAATAACCCCCCTGAGTATTTCCTAAAGGGGAAACTCTCTGGTGATAAATTCCCTTAGCTTCTGTATGTCTGTAAAAGTTTTTATTTCTCCTTCATATTTGAAGGATAATGTTGATGAATATAGTATTCTTGACTGGTAATTCTTTTCAGTACTTTGAATGTTTGGGTTCACTTTCTGCTGGCTGTAGAGTTTCTGCTGAGAAGTCTGATGATAACCTAATGAGCTTTCCTTTATATGTTCTGTTCTTCTTTTCTCTGGCTGCCTTGAGGATTCTTTCTTTGTCATTGATTTTTGACAATTTTATTACAATGTGCCTTGGAATAGGTCTGTTTGAGTTGCAATAACTAAGTGTTCTGTTTGCTTCTTGAATTTGAGGCTTTAACTTTTTCCATAGGTTTGGGAAAGTCTCATCAATTATTTTTTTGAAAAGGTTCTCCATGCACTTCTCCCTCTCTTCTTCATCTGATATACTCATTATTCTTATATTGCTCTCTCTGATGGAATCAGACAATTCTTGTAGAGCTCTCTCAGGTCTTTAAGTCATGAGTCTCTCTCCTATTTTCTTTGTAACATCTCTAGTTACCTACTTTAATGTCAATGATTCATTTCTCTGTCAGGCTTGTTGTATTAGCTAAACTTTCTACCTCAGTCTTCAATGTATGAATTGAGTTCTTCATCTATTTTTTAAAGTTTTAATCTTTTTGGTGTGGTATTCATTTTATTCATTAATTTGTTTTCTGATCTCATTAAATTGTCTATTGGTGTCTACTTGCATCTTATTGTCTATTTTCAGAACTTCAATTTTGATTTCTCTATTATTTAACTCTAAGGTTCCCATGTGGTTGAGATATTTTTCCTGGAGTTTTTTTTTTCTTTCTGAACTATGTATCTATCTTTTTTAGCCATGGTATTAAATTTCTTCTTCCTTGATGGCATTCGAGAGTGGTATTTTTAAGAACCCTAACAGTAAAAAAAAGCTAAAAAATAATAATACAATAAAGAATATAAAAATTTAAAATATTATGACAAGAAGAAAAACCACAGAAAAAAGATCAAAAGCAAACAAAAAATTTTTAAAAAACCACCACAAATAATAAGAATAAAAAATATAACATTTAAAGAAGATAAAATTCAAAAGAGAAGAAAAGAATCAGAAGAAAAAAGGGGAAAAAAGAAAAAATAAATTTCAGTTTTGTATGCTTTCTTTCAGTAGGTGTTGCTGTATGACAACTTTTAGCTCTGTGAAGTTCCTGGGTTGTCCACCACTGAGATATCACAATGATGTAGGTGGGGCCACAGTTGTGTTGGTGAGTGGGGTGTGTTGTGAAGGCTTTACAGGTTCGGCTTTACAGCTTCGGCCCAATGGCTTTGGCTTTAGGGCTTCAACTTTCTGGCTTTGTGGCTCTAACAATGGTGATCTCAGCCTTCCAGGTGCTCTTTCTTATGTCTCAACAGACCCAGGGACTGGACATATAGCACCTGTTTTTCAGGGGAGAAAGTGGCTCTGGAGAGCAAGCTGTAGAGTTTGTCTCTGCCACTCTCCATACTGCAAGGTGAGGGAGGAAAGATTTAGGAGGCTGGGGGTGGGGGGTACACTTTAGCTTTCTCTGTCTGTGCTGAGCACAGGCTGCAGGCAGACCGTGGAAACACTGGCTGTGACCCAGCTGGCCATGACCCCGCACTCTGGCCACTTTGGTTTATCTCTCCCTCTGCCCCTCTATCTCACTGCTCCTCCCAAGAGAAGAAGAACCAGTCACTTTGAGTTTCCCTGTCTGTACCTCTCAGACAAAATCCAGAACACCCAAGCTTCCCTCCTCCCATAGTCAAGCAGAAAAAAAAAGAAACCCCCAGTCATTCCAGGTTTGTCTCCTCTCCTCTTGAAAACCCACCATAAATACATTTTATCTTTTGCCTACCTTTTTACCCTATCTCACCATTAGTTCATCTGGTGTGCAGATCTTTCAGGCATGCCTGCGAGTCCAGCTGGGGTTCTTTCACAGTGTAATAGTTGTTCAATTTGTTGAAATTTCAAGGGGAGAGATCAGGAGTATCCCTCATTCCACCATTACTCTGATATCATCCCTATGTGCTCGTTTCCATGTGCAGAAGGCAATGCTAAAAGCTGGGAAGAGTTAAAGAAGAATAAAATTACTGTTCTGTTCCAAGGAACATTAAATATGGCTGATAGCCAAAGCATCAGGCAAATGACTAATAGAAAACAATTAAGTGAATGCAATGAGCAAGTGATATGAGAAATGTGGAGAGAGAGGTCCATCCTGGCAGAGGAACCCAATTAGTGGAGGAGGTAGCATTTATACATAACCTTAAAATGAGCAGGATCTCACTTAGCAAGATGGGAAGAAAGAACTATGTAGACAAAAGTGGTTGAGCATATAATACACTGTCTTTAAGGAGACAATAAACCTGGCTAAAGTTATTGCTTTGGAAGGATTAAATCACTAAATTTTATAGACAGAAAAGACTCTAGAATCCAATCCATTTATTTTAGCAACATGTGTTAAAAGGAATTACAGGAGATATGTTTAGGAAAGCATGTTGGATTAATTTCTGAGTACCTGTCATTTGAAAAGCCTGGACTTCCTACCATAGGTAACAGATATTTCTGGAGGTTTTAAGTAGTAGAATTGAGTGTGTTTGAAGCTGTTATTCCAATTTTGGGTCCTTCTATAGCAGTCCTTCTGGATAAATACTTGGAGAGCTTATTTAAACATTGATGACTGGACCTCATGCTTCAAGTTTCTGATTTGGTCGGTCTGGGTGAAACCCAAGTATCTGCATTTCTAACAGGGTCCCAATGATACCAGGCACCACACTTAGAGAACCATTGTTGTTATTGCATACTATTGGTTTTCAACTCTGGGTGCCCATTCAAGTCATCTAAGAGTTTTTAAAAATATATTGAGGCTTGTGCTTTAGTCCAGACCAGCTGAGTCAGAAGCACTAAGGATGGCAATAGCTGTTGGTAATTATTGAAAGCTCCCAAGTCCTATCCTAGGTCAGCACTTCTCAAATATTCTTATACATATGAATCACTAAGAATCTTATTAAGATTCAGATTTTTGTTCAGTGGGTCTGGGTGGAGGCTTGAGAAAAGGCATTTCTAATAAGCTCCCAGCAGGTAGACATGCTTTCTGGTCATTGGATCACATTTTGAGAAGTAAGTTTCCAGAAAGATTAATACATATTTTTTCTTCTCACATTTCTCACCAAACTTCTATTCAGTGGTTGGTTTAATCTCTCTTCCCTGCCCCACGCAATATAATAATATTCCATGGCCCAAACCTTATTTGATTATGCCCAAGAAAAAAACACTGAGGGTCTCGGGGAAGAACTTTGGGTTTAGGTTTGGTCAGCAGACTAGTCAACCTGGGGAATGGACTCAGGATGAACCCCTGCTTGGCAGGACAAAGCCAGATGCAGGCCAGGTGGATATGTTTAGGCAGTCCAGAACTGGGTGTGTCCATCTGAAGCTGTCTGTCCCTACCAACTGCAATGTGTAGCAGGCCACCCACAAGCCTCGTCCTCTGCCTTGCAGCTCTTTCACACATGCTCCCCAGCTTTGCTTGCCCACCCTCACTCAGCAACTTGCTTTTATGCAGAAATTACTCTTTGTTATATGCATAATTCCCAAAGAGAGAATAAGAAGCTTTCTGGCATATCTATTAATCATGAAGGAGGTTGAAAGCTGGGAATAAGGAAAGGGAGAGAGATGTATAAACTAAATGGAAAATGTCCATTTGAAATGAAGACCCTCTGACAGCCCCCCAGGGTAGAACTTGCATTCCTGTCCATTACTTTAAATGCCTCCCCCTTTTCTTTGTGTGTGTGTATGGGGGCAGGGGTGAAGACAGAAGGGTGGGAGGATTTTTTCCCCCTTTTATTTTCAGTGAATTCTGACGACAATTTGAAGTGATTGTAGTCAAAAAACTATACTCAGAGGAATACAAACAGTGGTGGGATTCAGCCAGTTTGTACTGGTTCAGCAGAACTGATACCTAATTTTTTGTTGAGTTCAATGAACCGGTTATTAAAATGGCACTTGTAATCAGGATTCTCTCTAAGGTGGGCACCTGGACAGCCGCCTATGTGGAAATCACAAATTTACATTTTTTTACTCTCTTTTGATGTTCATCTGCACAACAGCACATTCTAAAGACCTGTAGTAATCATTTCATCCATAGGTGAAAAAATTGCAGGTGAGGATGCCAATCAAGAAGCAACATGGAAAGATCTTAAATAACAGTTTTATTGTTTTTTGTCAGGTATTATTTAATATTTTGCATTAATATTTTAAAATTCTTTCTTATAATCCACATAGCTTTGTGTACCTCTTTTATTGTTCTTATTTAAATACTAAAGGCATGAAATAATAAACTACCTTTTGGTATATCGTTTTTTCTATACTTAAAACAGTCATTAAGGCAGAGAACCAGTTGTTAATTATTTGAATCCCACCACTGAGTACAAATGAAAACATTCCAAGGTTGTAAGGCAAATCTCCTGCTCTACTCTTACAACCTTGAGTAAATCGATGCTTGGACACCCACATTATTTCAATTAAAGGAGGATATTTGAGCACAAGCTGCACTTTGCCATTACCGAACAAAAAGAAAACAGTAATTGTTTTTGCTAAGCTGTGTTTATATTAACAAAAGCCTCAGAAAGAGTTTAGCCCTGGAAATTCTTTTTGCATGGGATCTTGGGAGATTACCACTTAGGAGCAGGAACTGATCATTTATTTACTGATTATATATGGTTGAGGAAATTTTTGCGAGGGTTCCAAAAGCGACTTCCAAACTGACATGAATGTAGGTATGGGCAGAGAGTGCAGGAATTCAGGCCAATCATGATACCCTGTGATAGTCACACATTTGGATCACTCTCTCAATTAGTTTAGCTCCTCACCAATGTGAGTGTAGAAACAAAAGCTACTTGGAGCCTTTGCGGGTTGGCAGAGCATCTTACAATACCGTCCTAAAGAGGCAGTGCTGTAAATTCAAACCAGACTTCCAAAATAAACTCGGCAGTGCAACATTCTGGGACTCAGCACACCAGGCTCCACTCACTATCCTAGGTGTTTGAAAATGCAGTGCGGTTGACTCTTACAATCTCCATTTCTGAGCCTGCTTCTCCCGGGAGGGATCGATCATTTTGAAATACAGTCAAGATTTCTGCCACTACAGATGCAAGCCTTTTTTTTTTTTTTTTTTTTTTTTTTTTACAAATGCTACCCACACCCCCTCCGGCATTAGTCATAATCAATCTTTTATTTGTGGCGGAGGGAATGAGGTGAACTTTGCGTGCTGGAGAACTTGTGCTCACAGGAAGCCAAGTGTTGAATGTAGGAAGTTGGATTGGGACTTGAATCTTGGAAGTTGCCTGGGACGTAGCGTGATGTTCAAGAACAATTCTGTCAGAATCCTGTCCAAATTCAGTCCTGTTTGTCTCAGCCATTTCTGCGAGCGGAGCAAACTTTTATGTTTTAGAGCAGAAGTACAGATCATCTGCTGTGCTTTAAAGTGGGTGGGTTTTTTTTAAGAGCTAATTTGGTTGTGCAATACCATCAAGAGGAGCCACTTGTAAATTATATTTAGGTCTGTGTATGTTCTTCCACTTGCAGCGATGCTGAATCATATCCATCTCTTCTTTATTATATAACCCTAGCTTCCCGTGAGGGCTCCCAGAGTGCCATGTAGGAGTGGTCCCTATCCTACCCACCTCTTCTCCACCCCGCAGAAGGATCTCTGCTACTCTTTCCACCTGGCCTGGTTTTACAGAGGGGAAAAGAGGAGGGTGACCAATTTGTCTGCGTTTGCCTGGGAGTATCCTGGTTTTAACTGAAGTCCTGTGTTCCAGGAACTATATCCCTCCCCTACGCCATCCCCACTTAGACTCGGGCAAACTTGAGACAGCTGGTCACCCTAACAGGTCTGGCTGTTTGTGGGTTTCTGGCCTCAGGTGATGAGCATGTGGACATTAGCACTGGGACCTGATGGCTCTGGGTTCCATGGAGAGGTCTGCTGTGGTCATGGAGAGGAGAACAATTCCCCCCTCCACATGTAGCCATGGGCTAGTATTAAAAAGAAGTTCCCCTGTGCCAAGGGAGGTGATGGCCCCACAGGCAAAACGCTTCTACTTTTATTACATTGCAGTAAGATTGAAGCCAGGATTTGCTGTGGAGGAAAGGGAGGATGAAAGGTAAAGGGATGTGGGGGTGACTGCAGGCTTTGGATTCTAACTGGGTTTTCAAATATTACTCATGCTACTTATTCATTTAGTTTCTGGGGCAAATTACTGAGCTTCATTCAGACTCACATGACCCCCTGACACACATGACTCTTAACCAGTGGTGGGATTCAAATCATTTAACAACTGGTTTTCTGCCCTAATGACCCATTTTAAGTTAAAAAAAAAAACTGATATAACAAAAGGTAGTTTATTATTTTATGCATTTAATACCTAAATAAGAACAATACAAGAGGTACACAAAACTAGATTATGTTATAAGAAAGTTTTTACAATATTAATGAACAAATATTAAATAATACCTAACCAATAAAACTGTTATTTAAGATATTTCCATGTTGCTTCTTGATTGGCGTTCTCACTTGCATTTTTTTCACCTATGGACAGAATGAACATCACTACAGGCGCTTAGAATGTGCTGTTGCTCAGACAAACATTAAAAAAGAGTAAGGAATATAAATTTGTGATTTCCACATTGAGCAGCCACTCAGGCCCCCACCTTAAAGAAAACGCTAATTACGAGTGCCATTTTAACAACGGGTTCGCTGAACTCAACAAAATATTAGGTATTGGTTCTGCGGAACCAGTGCAAACCAGCTGAATCCCACCACTGTTCTCAACTCTCAAACTTCTGGACAATATTTTTCTTATGAAAAGGCAATCAAATTTCATTTTACTTCTCCTAGACTTCAGAATAAGGCAGTAACATCAACTCTTTGACTATGTTTGTGTTATTTCTAAAAGGATTTGCATAGATTTGTGGGCATATAATTTATGCACTGTAATTAGGATGTGTAGAAATGTAAATTAATTTTTCTATAACTAAATTAAACTTCCTGATGCACCTCATTTCCACTGAGGGAGGGGAAATCTTGCCTCTTAGGGATTGTTCAGTTTAAGACTAGACTTTTCCAGGTGGAACCCTTCATTAGAATTTGCTCTATTGAAGACCACGCTCCAGTCCTCTCCGTTTTCTTCCCTCTGGGAAATCAGGACATATATGTGCCACTGGCCTCTGGAAAAGATGTCCCATCAAAGCCCTCCTGTCCAGTTCATTCTGGAGTGGCCCATATAGCTGGGGCTTTGTGTGAAGGCAACAGCACCTGCCCCATGTGGCTGGTCCCTGGTGCCCTGCACTTGTATTTGTTGTTGATGTTCATAGATCTGCTGTAGCCCAAATCTTGGAGTCCACATATTCATCCTTAGCCTGACCCTACACTTCTGCAGTCTACTGGCTCTCTTAGTATCTTAGCTGTCTTTCCTTACACTTAATGTGGAAGCATTAATGAGTATTTCTCAGGCCCTCCTCACCCAAACATGCAGGCTACCATGTTGGCTCAGGACATAATGCAAGGTGTTCCAACTCTTCTAGGTCTCCAGTCAGAAAGTGGCATAAACTGTGAGGGATATGGATTCCGACTTAGACTATTTAATGTTTCTAATCTCTCATCTTCCCCTCTCTCCAACACAATTTCGATTGTGGAGTTGAGCTGGATCAAAGCTGCTCAGGGACATGGACCCATTTCTAATGTTCTTCTATGCAACATTGCTTTTGGTTCAAAACCCAGACATTTTTATGCAGAGGAAACTGCTTATAAAATGTCCTGAGTACTTCTTTGTTCTTATTGTAAAACTTCTATGGTCTGAGTCATACAACCTTGACCTTTCAATCTTCCAGACAAAAAATTTTTCAGAACAAAAGTAGCTTCTCCTTTCTCTTTCTTCTCTTTGCTTTCCTCCTCCCTCCCTCAGCCTATCTCTTGCACATCTAATGTGCTTGGCATTTGAACAGTTATTACTCTCTATGTATTTATTAAAGTAAATATGACTGTCATAACAAATCAACTCCTAAACATCAATGGAATATAATAAAAGTTTGTTTCTCAGTTTTGGAACAATTTGATTCAAGCTAGTAATGGAATGTTCTGTTCCATGTAGACATTCAGGGACTCATTAACTCTGTCATCTTCAGTACAAAGTTTCTAAGAGAAGGTAGAGAAGGTACATCCACATGTCTTGGGAAGGATGCATATCACTAGAGTTCATATTCAGTTGGAAAAAAAAACAGTCATATGGCCCCACCTGCATGAAAGAGAGGCTAGGAAATGTAGTCCTTGCCTGTGCAGCCACTTCCAAGCCACAATTCTAACAACGAATGGTCCTTGTATGTGCTGATTTTTGCAGACTTCTGGAATATATGAGGCACTGTACTGGACATTTTGAATAAAAATATGATTGGTCCTTATCCTCAAGAAGCTTTCTTTAAATATTAGTAAGCTAGTTTTTGCTGGCCTGGACCAATAAGATTTAGCCTTTAGATTTGCCTTTATCGATGTGAGGATAATGAATAGAGTATGCAGGGGAATGAAAATCAGCTAACAACTGAATTAAAAGCTGAGTAGGGTCTTGAAAGTCATCTGTGAAAAAGCTTTTGTCCATGGATGAGAAAACCTGAGACCCAGAGAAAAAAATGATTTGCTCAATTTCCCCTAGTTAATTACTGCCAGAAGCAACATAAAGTCCTGCACTTTTCCATATATATTGGAATCTAATGACTGTACAAAATATAAGAGTTCATAAGTTCAGCTCTTTTAGAATATGTTTTTTAGGCAAATGAGGCTAATGGTGAGTGGAACTTCCCAATATGGTATTCATTGATGACGCAGTCAGCATTCACCATTATGAAACAGATGGGCATCATTGCTTCATTGGGAAATTATGGTGCCTCTTTGAAGTACTGTCTTTATATCTACCTTATATTCTCTTTGCATTCAACATCTCAGTTCATATGTGCCAAAATTGTCAATGTCACCTTAGATAATAATATTTATCAGGTTTAATTTGTCCAAATAGCAGCCTGATGGGTCTCATAAGTTGGAACAATGTTTGCTTCAACATACAGTGTTCTCTACTATGTTCCCAAACCCACGGGCCATACCTGTAAATTAGTTTAGCTTATACTTCATTGCATAATTATTGTTATCTCTCCCAGAAGACCCAAATACATGAGCTTAAATGGCAATCTCACTATGATTTTTCAATTGTGTTTGGGTTGGCATTGTCAGCTTTTATATAGCTATAAGGGGGCTTGGAGATTTCTGAGACTTTATTCCAACCTGTTGAATCCCTTGGAAGGGGGCGTGCCCTGTATATAATGTAATATTTTCCCTAATGAAGATTTCCTTTAATGGAGATGCTTCTGATCTATGAACTCTTAAGTCCAGAAACTCTCATTCTAATGTGTACTTCTCAGATAGACCTGACCTGTTAGTCTGGAACTCTTCTATTATGCCTTGTCTCTAAAGATTCCAGTTCTCCATCCTGGAGAAGTGGGAGTAGTAGAGATATGTTAGAATAAAGCGGGTAAAACAGTTTACCAATATTTAAGCTAAGCTCTTTGAAAATAAAGCTATGTCTTAACTATCTTTTTATTCTTGATATCCCAGAGTTGAATTGTTCAGTGAATTCTGTTTCTGTTTGGCCATTGAGACCTTGGAGAAGTTTAGTTTTGTATTCTTAAACTATGGAGAAGTTGTATATATTGTGCAATTATAATGCTCTTTCCAGAGAGTAGGACAACTTTGAATCAGAACACATGGCAATAGAATTTCTAGTTCCTTGGACATTCTAATGTCTCAGACTCTATTGCAACCTAAAACTATGCACTCAGCTTTTTAGCTGGGAGAAAGAGTGCAATGGGAACCCTAATTTCTTAATATATAAATAAAATGAAGTTTTCCTATAGTCCTAGACTTGGATATTTTAGCTACAACTTAGTATTTAGCTATGTTTCCCTAGAAAGCTACAAAGACAGAAATTTACTTTTCACAGTACATTTTAAAGTGTGTTTTATATATGTATTGAAATGACCCAGTTTTTCCTAAGTTGAGAAAAAAGAATCCATTTTATGTGGTTGGAATCAGGCCCATTGAGATTTTTCACCAAGAACAAAATTACCTTGTGTATATGTTAAAAACAGTTAAAAAAGAACTTGTTCTATTTTTTTTTTCACCAGAATTATAAGACTAATGGTATCCCAGTCAATTAGCTGGGATTGTCCTTTTGGTGTGAAGACCAGAAGGGCCCATCTTAAGCTATCCCAAGAAACCTGTCCTTTCTTCTGAATTCTTTTATTTTTAAGGCTTTATTTATTCATTTTTTTTAGAGAGAGAGGGAGGAGAGAAAGAGAGAGAGAGAGAGAAATGGGGAGGATCAGGAAGCATCAGCTTTCATATGTGCCATGACCAGGTAAACCCAAGGTTTCAAACTGGCAACCTCAGCATTCTAAGTTGACGATTTATTCACTGTGCCACCACAGGTCAGGCCTCTTCTGGATTCTAAATTTGATTGTATAGTGTAGGTTCTCCTGAGCTGACATTGGAAAATTTCATTTGACTGACTATTCATTCAGTCAATCATTCAGCAAACGTTTACTAAAAGTTTACTATAGGTGGGGCACCGTGTTGGGCATTAGGAATTTAAAGATAAGTAAGGAATGACCCTTATATTTAAAGAGCTGACCTTGTTTGGAGGAGGAAACAAATGGTACAAGACTGTATCCACAGTAGAAGAGTGATCAAGTTCACATAGGATAGCATGTGGTTCTACTCTATTGCGCACTTCCCAGGATCATGTATGAGATTTTCTATGTGAATGGTAGCCCTTAGAGTACAATAGAAATAATACCCTGAATATGTATGACATGGCTGCTCTGGGAAGAGTCACAAAAAGGCATCATAGAGACTGAGACACTTGAGTTGAGCCTTGAAATGGTGACTAGGTAGACAAAACATAGAAGAACATTGCAGAGAATGAGCCAGATAGAAAGGCAAAATCTGGATATTGTAAGACTAGAGTTAAATGGACAAAGGAAGGTGTAGTAGAAAGTGAGGTTGTAAAGAAGGCAGAAACCAAAAAGGAAGTGTGTCTTACATGCCATATAAGGAGTTTGAAATCCATTCAGTTAGTGCGGGAGAGTCTTTAAAAGGCTTAAAATATGGCACTGATTTGCATTTTTGAAAGTCCATTTGAAGGTAACATGGAATATGGACTTGTGTAGGGAAAGGGTGGAGATGAGGCTTGGAGAACACAGTAATAATTTAGAAAGCTATTGAAATAGCTCAGCAAAAAAGTGATGGAAAGTTGAGTTGGGTGGTAAGGTGAACAATGATTCAAGACATTTAAGAGGTAGAATCAATAGGTCTGGATGACTATCAAAAAGTAAAGGATTATAGTCAATTAATATTTGACAAAGGAGACAAAAACATACAATGAAGTAAAGATAGTTTATTCAACAAATGGCGTCCGGAAAATTGGACAGATACGTGCAAAAAAATTAATCTAGACCATCTTCTTACACCATGCACAATAATAAGATCAAAATGGACTAAAAACTTAAATGTTAGATTAAAATCCTAGAAGAAAACACAGGCAGTAAAATCTCAGACATTTTTTGTAGAAATATTTTTCTGATATATCTCTTCGGGCAAGGGAAACAAAAGAAAAAATAACAAATTGGACTGTATCAAACTAAAACGTTTTTGCACACAAAGAAAACCATCAAAAAAATTAAAAGACAACCCACTGAATGGGAGAACATATTTGCAATACATCTAATAAAAGATTAAATCCAAAATTTATAAGGAACTTATAAAACTCAACACCAAAAAACATGAACAATCCAATTTTTAAATGGGCAAAGGATTTGAAAGACACTTCTCCAAAGAGGACATATAGATGGTCAGCAGACATATGGAAAGATGCTCAGCATCACTAATCATCAGAGAAATGCAAATTAAAAACACAATTAGCTATCAAGTTACACTTGTTGGAAAGAATGCCAATTAAAATAACCACTGTAGAAACCAGTGTGGAGTTACCGCAAAAGAATTAAAAATGAAACTGCATTATAACACAGTGATTCCACTTCTGGACGTATATCCCAGGAAACCTGAAACACTAATTTGAAAGAATATATACACCCCTGTGTTCACTGCAGCAGAGGCAGATTAAGGTCGGTTGAGGCCCCAGGCACAGAAAATATTGGGCCCCTAAAAAAAGGAAGAGACAGGGAAAATAAAAATATATGTTAACCATATTTTTAAATAAATAAAAAATATTATGTACTATTAATGGTAAAATTGCACATAGGAAACCAAACTCGGTGTCATTAGAAAAATGTGTAAAGTTGGGGTTTTGCGGGGTCCTTCAGAAGTCGATGCCCAGGGCGTGCACCCGGTGCACCCACCATTAAATCTGCCTCTGCACAGCAGTATTATTTATAATAGCCAATACCTGGAAGCAACCCAAGTGTCCATCAGCAGATGAGTGAATAAGAAAGCTGGGGTACATATACACAATGGAATACTACTAAGCTTTAAAAAAAGATGGAAATCTTACCCTTTGCAACAGCATGGATGGACCTGGAGAGCATTATGATAAGTGAAATAAGTCAGTCAGAGGAAGACAAGTACCATGTGATTTCACTTATATGTGAAATCTAATGAACAAAATAAACTAACAAAAAAAATAGAGACAGACTCATAGATAGAGAACTGACTGACAGCTGTCAGAGTGGAGGGAGATTGGGAAGCTGAGTGAAAAAAATACAAAAATTTATAGACACAGGTAACACTATGGTGGTTACCAGAGAGAAAGGGGAGTGGAGCGAGGTAAAAGAGGACAAAGAGGGGAAAAATGGTGATAGAAGGAGACTTGACTTGGGGTGGTGAACACATAGTGCAATGTACAAATGATGTATTATAGAATTGTACACCTGAAACCTATATAATTTAATTAACCAATGTCACTGCAATAAATTCAATGAAAAAGAAAAAAAGCAAGTAATAATAAAGGGAGTTGCTGGGAATGAAAGCCATATTGGTCAATCACAGATTATTGAACCAGGGTAGAGCAGCCAGAATGAAGGTGACTTTAGGTACAATATGACTGGTTTAGGACATATTGAGTTGGAAATTAGGACCACCAGAAGGGCCTACAGAGATAAGACGGGCTGAGGAGAGATGGGTAGGCCACATAAAGCAATTTAGAGATATCAGTGATTAGAGTATACTAAAAGATATTCCTCTAAATTCCTAATTTCTTCCTTCTCTCCACCCTAAAATAAACTCTAATAAACTTTGCTGATGTTTTAAGTTTTTCAAAGCCATCTCTTGGAATCTAATCAGTCTTAGCTGTCAGACTGAATTATCACTTATATGGTTCTCTACTTGATTATTACAACTCCAAGTTTCTTCCTAAGGTTTCTCTGCTCTTCTGTTTCTCTGATTGCTTCTAGATAAATAGTTGAATAGACTTTCTCCTGAGCCCAGGTCTAGAATTATTCAGTGAAAAGATCGTAAGTCTGATTGCCTGCTCTACCACTTTCAAGCCATGTCGTATTACGCAAATTATTCAACTTCTCTGAACCTTGGTTTACTAATCTTTGCACGTGACTATAACAATAACTTGAGCACATTCTTTTTTGAAATTTAAATGAGAAGAGTGCTTCGCCTGCCACATCAATAGCTGTGCAACAAATTATAAATTTGTCATTTCATCACTTTTGTAAATTAGAACCTATCAAAGTTGGAGGAAAACCTTGAGACTCTCTGATCTACTTCTATCGAATAAAGATGAGAGAACTGGCAAATGAAAATGGCTTGCCCAAGTCATTTTACATAGTCAGTTAGTGACCATCTTTGGACTTTGTGTTCTCACATTTAACTTTATGACATGCTCCTTCCTAACAGCTTGTTTTTGAAGAGTCTCTGGCTCCACATTTAGTACCACCACCGCTCTATTGGGCTTCCTGTGGGAGATGGATAATGAAGGCTGGGCTGACTATTGCCACATAACAGATTACCTCAAATTTAGCAGCCCAAGCCATGTACATCTAGTAGCTCACTATTTCTGTAAGTCAGAGGCCCTGGTGCAGCTTAGCTGAGACCTCTGCTCAGGGTCTCACAAGGCTACAATAATGGCTGTGTTCTGGAGGCTCAAATAAGGAAGAATTTGCTGGTAAGTTCACTTGGGTTGCTGGAAGAATTCACCTCCTTGTTGTTGTAAGTCTGATGTGTCCATTTTCACACTGGCTGTCAGCTAGGGGCCACTCTCAGAAACCAGAGGCCACCCAAGATTGATGTCATCTGGCCCTCTCAGAGATGCTCTCTCAATGTAACACCTTAACTTCTTCAAAGGCAACAGTAGGAAGTGTCTGCTGTGTATATATAGTCATGGGATATAATTACTAAAGTGATGTCTCTTTACTTTGCTATATATTCCATTGGCTAAAACAAGTCAAGGTCCCTCCAACTCCCACCTTAGAGGAAGGGATTACATGATACCAGGGGTATAGATCGTGTGCCATCTTAGAACTCTGCTTACTGCAGACACCATGGTAAGTTTCACTGTGAGAGTATCACAGAGCACAGAGTGGCTGGCCCTCAATTTCCTCTCATCACCACCCAGCACACTGTACTGCTTTCAGGGGAGCTGGATCTGCAATGGCTCTGAAATGACTGCTGGAGACCCCATCATAACTAATAGTGGCATGGCACCAAAGAGCAGAATGCTGCTGGTGGGAGGAGAAAACATGCACATGTACACATTTGCATGTGTATGTGTATGTGTTATGCATGTGTGTGCGTGACAGAGAGATACTGCCTGCCATTATGGTATTTTTTGAAGTGACCTTTTCCAGACTTGCTGGTACACTCTGTGACATGTAGTCATGCTGCTTCGTTATTAAAAATCCATCTTCTCCAGCTGAGGCAAAACAAATATTTACCCACGTCTAACTCTGGTCTCAGCCATGGCAAAGGTCTGTGCTTTCTTCGTGGACCTGCCCAAACCCGGTGAGTCTGGCTACAAAATAAACATGTTCTGTTTCTTTTAGATCTTTCTGGGGACTGAGAAACCAGAAGGTGTTTTCTGTTTCCAGGCCCCTTTCTGGAGTGAATCCTGCCCACCAGCACCTGACGGCTCTTCTTGAAACTGCTTTCATCATGCTACTTTCTTGCTCTTCCTGCCTAAATTCACATCCCTCATCTCACCCTTTAAGATCTACCAAGCTTTGTAAGCTCCCCTTCACCCCAACTCACCGCCTTTTCCCCTTACATACTGTAGGTTCCTACTGCCACTCAACACCCAGGGCATATTACACTGTCCCCCTTCCATCCCACCAAAATCCCCTCCTTCTATTACCAACTGTCAAATGCATTGCAGGTTTCTAAATATCACCTTAAATCTCACTGCCTTCCTGACCAACCCGCAAGCAATAATCTACGACTTCACTTCTTGTACCTTTTACTAACTGAACAAAGGTCTATTTTAGGCCATTTATTGTTTCTGTGTTTTATTATTCTTTAATTATTTCATGGGACTGTGTCTTTTTTCTCTAGGGAGATTTTAAATCTCTTGAAGGCAAAATGGATTTTTCCCACTTTTTTTTTCTTTCTCTCTTCGTCTCTCCTTTTCTTTTCACCGTGTTTAAAATTTGGGTCAGGAGGATAGATGGACCTGGATCTAAATCTCAGTTTTACCACTTTCTGCTTATCTGAAATCCCTGTGATATTCATTTTTCTCATGTTTAAATGAGGATCATGACTACCTCATATGGTTGAGGGGAGAATCAGTGAAATAACATGTGGGGAGAAATTAATGTACATATATGTGCCTGTCACATAGTAAGTATTCAACTAACAAAGGATATTATAGAATCTCTAATTATACATGTTCATTTCTGTTTGATCCAGCAAGAAATAGAGTGCCTTCCAGAAGCCTGATACTATGCTTATGGAGAGATGTCCAAAAGCCAAATAGCCATGCTTTTATGCCCTGTAAAGGCTCTTAAGGTTTCCAGGAATCTGTAGACTATGACCCAAAGCTCTTAAAGAGACCAAAATAGATAGTAATTGTTCTAAAAAATTGACAAGGTTCCTTTCACAATGATTTCATTATAAAAAGGCCTTTCAGTATATACCCATTAGGATTCATAAGAAGAGCAGCATAGGGTTCCCTAATATGGATGTTATTTTATGTTGTCCTACAATGGAAATAGGGGTTGCCTATGAAGAACAGGTGGTTAGATGGCACTGGATTGATGAGTTCTTAGTGAAATGAGAAGATGTATGCCTTCCCATTCTGCTACAGGTAGAGAGGGGAAAGCAGAGAGCAGTTGATCACCTGAAGTGTCTTCTCCCCTTTATGTTCATCCTTCTCGCCTCATATGCTTCTCATGCTTGTGCAAGAGACGGGGAAATGTCTCATGAGCCAATTGCCCTCTAAAGCTCTTGGGAGACTCTCATGTAAGCACGGTCACTGGCCCTGGCTAAGTGACTTAGTGGATAAAGTGTTTACCTGGAATGCCAGAGGTCACAGGTTCATCCCCGGTCAGGGCATGTAGAAGAAGCAATCAATGACTACACAAATAAATGGAACAACCAAGTGAAATAATGACTTGATGCTCACCCCTCTTCTGCCTCTCTGCCTCTCTTTCTCTCTCTCTCAAATCAATGGAAAAAATACTTTAAATAAAAATGTAAAAGAATGGTCACTAATTCAGTAATGGACTAAGTGCCTAAAAAATGTCTGCTGAGTTGAGTGTCTCCTCTGTCTGGTAGCTGATGCCTAAGCCCTATAACACATGGTCCAATTAAAGGTGATCAGCCATCCTGACACAATTTTGCTGCATTACAAGTTAAAAATGGAACTTGAGAAAATTCTCTCAGAGCCAAAGAATAAAAGTTTCTCTGGGTTATTTTGCCTGAACCTGAACTTTTAGAAAACGTTAAGATTTTCTCTGGTCCCTTTTGTGAATGGCTCAATAAATGGGAACCCTTCTACATTAATTCCTGCCACAGTAAATTGCAAGTGGTAGAATTCATTGGTTGTCCTTTTTATGGAATGCAGAGTGCCTTGATTCTTGAACTGAAATTTCAATATAAAAGTGCCAAAGGAACGTGGGACTTCTTGTTGGAGAGGTGCTCATGGAACCCGTAGTAGCAGAGGAGCAAGCAAATGCTGCAAAGAAAAGGGGAGCACTCCAGCGTGTGGCTGAGCCACTGAGCATCCCACAGTGGATGTGTTAGTATTTCTCCTTGGTATTTGGTGATGCTGTGTTTCACTGGCCTTGTCCTGGCTGATTACTAGGTCCATGTCAGTTTATGTCATAAGCTACCCATTAAACCGTATTGCACTTAGTCCTGCCCTTTGGAACTTGGAGGTAAACAGAGACCTTTGTGCCCCTTGAATCTCATCAACTCTGTGGCCACACGGTAAAGAAGATCTGGGAAAATTCTACATCTGAGACACTCCCGGCCCTACGGCATTGAGGGGAGAGACAGTTTTCATTCTAGCTGCTCTCATCTCCTGTCCTGCCCTATCCTTGGGTCAGGCTGGGCTTGGGGAATTTCAGACCATTGTTCCTGACCACCATACAATTACTGCTTCTGATGGCTTTCCCTCACCCTGGCTTTCTCAAGAAATCTCCTGTGAGAGTTTAATAGAAAAATAAAGGACAGGCAAATGGCTCCTAAACTTACTGCAGGATTTAGCATTAATTTGATCTCTTACTGTGTGCCTGGCCCTCTGCCAAGCATTCTTCACACATTAATTTGCCCAGAAATCTACCCTTATTATCTGTAGTTACTCATGGGGAAACGGGGCCCAGTGATTTTGAATTGGGCACCTAAGAACACAAAGCCAGACAGCAAGAGAGCTGGAGAGTGAATCCAAGACTCCTGTTTTTAGAGACAAAACTCTCAGGTCACTTGCTATATCTCTCTATGAGTTTAAAGAAAAAGTCACTGAAAATTCTTATTTTTACTTTGTCTCTTCATCTCTTCATGTCATACAGAATCTCCACATACTCTTTCCTGTTCTCTTTGTTGCTTACTGCTTTACATCCTTCAATCAAACCAAAGTTTAGCTGATAATAGTTCATTTATTCTTAAATATGACCATGTCTTGGCACAGAAGGTGCTGGAAGTGTGTGAATACTTATAGCTGTCACTTATTCCTGGCAACCACGTGGTCATACAGGAAATAAAGAGTCTTATAATCTGGCTCAGCAATTTTTATTTTTATTTTTATTTTATTTTATTTTTTCTTAAGTAAGAAGTGGGGAGGCAGAGAAACAAACTCCCACATGTTCCCCGACCAGGACCTATCCTACAAGCCTCCTATGGGGTCATTACTCCATTGCTAAGCAACCAAGCTATTTTAACACCTGAGCAACCTCATTACCCAGGGGCCATCTTGCTCTAACTGAGCCATGGCTGCAGGAGGGGAAGAGATAGATAGGGAAAAGGGAAAGAGGGAGGGGTAGAGAAGCAGATGGTAACTTCTCCTGTGTGCCCTGACTGTGAATTGAACCTGGGATATCCACATGCCAGACTGATACTCTACCACTGAGCCAACTGGCCAGGGCCAGCCCAATGATTTTCAAACCTTTTTTATTTCATGGCACACATAAAGTAATTACTAAAATTTTGTGGCATGCCAATATATATATATATATTTACCAATCTAACAAAAAAATAAGCATAATTTCAATTTATTCACACTGGATGACTGTTGTGTTGGCTGCTGTCATTTTTGTTACTTGACAATCAAAGACAGTGAATTTCAACCAGTCTGCCACAAGGATGTTTAAAACATGCAATACCTATTAGTCAGGGGCTGACCTTTTTCCCTTCAATTACCCACATTCCAGTTAAAAATTGCTTGTCTATTTGAATGGGTCAGGTCCACAAAAGGGAAGGGTGGTAAGCTAAGGGAGACTTCAGCCTTGGCTTATGTCTGGTGTGAGTACAGAAATCCTTGCTGGTGGGCAGCTCATTCAGCAAGTTTGAATGTTGAGGAGTAAGGTTTTGCCAGAGCTAAGCAACTCAGATTACCACACCTTAACCTAATGCATCTTCATATCAGGACACATGAGGCAACATGTGGATCCTGCAGCAATTTTCTCTGAAGCATGTGGCATCATCAATGAAGTTGTTTGCCAAAAATGTTTGAGCTGGGTTTTATTTCACTTTCAGCTTACAGGAAATTTAGGGGTTAGGAACCAAGGTAAATGACTCAAGGAACAAGTAATCAGATAATTCCAGAAGGTAGGGCATTCCCCAGGACTTTTGTTGGTCTCTGGCTAGTCAACAAGGTGAAAATAAAGATACAGAGGTAGGAAGTATGAAGGGACTCTGAAAGACTCAAAGAAAATAAAGAAGTGTAACCACCAAACGTGATTTGTGGACCTTGGTTGGATCCTACTTTGAATCATGGTCATAAAACACATTTGGGGGAGAATGGGAAAGGTTTGAATATGGAACAAGAACTATATAATAGGCATGTTATTGTTATTATGGTAGGTTTAGTAAAGGGATGGTAATTATATAGGATAATGTTCTCAGTGTTTAGAGATCCTTCAGGAGTAAAATGTCATGGTGTCTAAAATTTACTTCAAATATTACATTGCAAAATAGCAAAGCACATGTGGCAAATGCTAATAATTATTTACTCTTGGTGATAGATATATGGTGTTCATTGTACTATACCATCGTGACTATGATAAATCTAATGAAATGGAAAATCACCACCTTGGTTTGGCAGTGTAAAAGCAATGTAGTGATTTATAAGGCCAGTTTAGGAGATAATTGCCACAAGTACAATAGCTATGAGGCATAGTGTGAATATGTCAGATCCATTTTGGTGAGTCTTTCTGATTTCCAAACCACTACGCTGAAGTGCACTTGGACAGCTGTTATACATGGAGAGGAAAGAACCTTCTTATGTGGTGTGGTCTAGCCTAAGGAGCACATGGAGGGAAGCTTGTCTGAGGCTCAGAGGACACCTATAGCCAGAGGGCTGCATGGCCCCCCACCAAGCAAATTTGGGAGGCTGCCCAGGGCATCAGATAGCCACAGTCAGCTTCAGGAGTAGCAGCTCCTACAGTTGGGAGGGAAGATGCTTTCCCGTTCAGCTCTTTTGTTGTCTGCTTGTCTGGCCCTCTTGCCTCTGCTGTTTTCACTTGTGGCTGTTACATTCATCTGCTTTCCCGTGGAGGCTGGACCCATTCTCCTGCTGCTCTTAAGTTATAAGGAATCTGTTGCTTATCACTTCTCTCAGTTAACTTTTTGTCCAGTGAGCCCCACTTCCAGTGCCTTCCACCATTTCACCTGTCCTTCTTCAAGTTTTCCTCACCCTGTTTTTACTCTGCTTAATGATTCTATTATGATTTATACTGCAGTTCTCTGTTTGACAAGGTGTTTTTTTTTCCCCCTAGTACCATCTGCCTCTTTGTTGAGAAATGGTGAAACACATACAGAGTCACACACCGGCACACACACATACACCTTTGGTGAATGTCACATTTGAAATTGTTTATGTGCTAAGTGACATTTAGGAAAATGCTTTGCAAAAGGTGACTTGTTCATCAAAATCGACCATATCACCATATGTTTAGCATCTGGATCATGTGGGTAAGTTTCATTTTTGTTTACTGTCGCAGTATTTTCTTCTCCGTGGTGTGAACTCACCTTCCCTTACTGCCTGACTCTCCATTCATTCCCTTCATGTCACATCCCAGTTTGTTTGGGGTAATTTAGCTTTTGAGCATTCTTCTCTTGTTAGAGTCTGTAATGCAGTTTCTAAATTGAAATTCTTCCTTTGGGGAGCTAAGAGCTTCTAAATTTACATCTGGGTAACAGATTTGCTACAAAGTCAGAATACTGAGGTACACGTTTATTCATTCGATGTTTCAGAAACTTTACAAAGAATTACATTTCTAAAGGTCTCATCAAGGGAGCCCCTTCATCAAGGACAGATGGTCTACTTTAAGGATGATCAGGATTCAGTAACATGACATAATGTTTATCTCTATTATGATTTATTAAGATTTTTCTTTTTAGTTTGGCTTCTGAGAAATAGTCCTATGCCCATCTCATTCTCTCTCTCTCTTTTTTTTTTTTTTAGAGAGAGAGAGAGAGACACAAACAGACAGACAGGGACCAACAGACAGGAAGGGGAGGTAGAGATAAGAAGCATAGCTGTGGCACCTTAGTTGTTCATTGATTGCTTTTCATATGTGCCTTGATGGAGGGTGAGGAGGTATGGTGTGTGACTCCACCCTCCAGTCAAGCCAGTCACCAATTACTCAAGCCAGTGATCATGTTCTCAAGCCTACAACCTTGGGCTTCAAGCCAGCAACCATTGGACTCAAGCCAGTGACCATAGGGTCATATCTATGATCCCACGCTCAAGTCAGTGACCTCAGGTTTCAAACCTGGGTCCTTATCATTCCAGGCTGTTGCTCTATTCACTGTGCCACTACTTGTTCAGGCTGTCTTTAGCAAATTCTGATAAAAATGTCTAGAAAGGTATTTGTATTATCTTTTATAAAGAGAAGCTATTTGCTTCTAATATATATTGGTTATACTTTACCATCTTTAGATCATAAAAACTCAGTTTTTTTTTCTTTTATGAAAAATAATATGGTTTACTTAAAGCAAGTGAATACACCATAACCTCTCTAGAAGAGACTATTATAGGAAAAGAACCCAAAGGTTGTCTTTTGACTGAGTTGTGATCAAAATTGTCCTGTATCTGACATTTAGACACAAGCTCCAGCTTTAGAGTCTCACGAGCTCGCTCCTAGAATGGCATTTAATATGATGGATCTGATAATATGATGTATGTTCCATGATTTTAAAAATCTGAAATGAAAATAAATTTTAAACCATCTTCATAAAAGTAGGAAAATGCTTCCAAACCCAATTGTATCAGTTTCTTTGAAGCAATAGTATTTATTTAGAGGCAATAATACATGTTAGAATTTTTTCAATTGCTTTCTATGCTGAATATTCTTTATTTTAAAGCAGCACACATATTTTTTCTCATGTCTTGAAATGTAAATATATTATGCCTATAATTTTTTGAAACATCTGTTCCTGCTACAATTTACACACACCATGTCACTCCTCCCTTATATTTTATAGATCACTGAATATAGTTCAAAGTCCTCAAAGCTTTCGGGGAGCTGGGGGGAGATAAGGAAAGCAATGATTATGCTAAGCCGTTAGTGTAAACTCCAGAGGAGTAATGAGTGACTCACCGTCTCTATGACATGAGTCATGCCCATGCAAAACTGGGGTTGTTAGCTACTACATGGCTGGAGGCTGTTTGTTCTAGATAGCAGATGGAAAGTTTGAACTTCTGCAGAGACTGGAGAGCTGTAACCTAAGAGTCATGGTCATTCCCCCAACAGAAACAAGCCCAGTGTTTTGACCCATTTTTCTCCTTAGGTTTTATATCTCAGAATATTTAGTTCCCTAAAATAAGGCACAGCCAATATTTTTCACCCAAAGAACTGAGCCAGAGACAGAATTAATTTACTAAACGCACACAAAAAAATTAAGTAACAACTCTAGGTAGAACATTGATTGATGTGGGGGTGGGAAGAAAAAAGCAAAAGAAAAAAGGTAAAAGCTGAAGGGAATATTAGCTTATTAAATTTCTTACTTAATAAGAATTAATGCATTTTATCACTGTACTATTTATTGTTAATTGTATACAAAACATTAGAAAGCAGTTGATGTAATGGGAGTTTGTTAAAAATAAGGTATTAATTCTGTGAAGTTTTTGGTAATCAGTAGTATTTATGACATTTCCTACAAAGAATGTAGCTTTTCTTGTCCTATTAATATATTCACCTGTGGTTTTCAACTGTGCCTCGTCTCTAGCCCATTAATAATATTTTCTCACCCCAGTTGTAAATTTAAAAGTGTTTGGAACTGCCATGAAAACTCAGTAATTTTCAGATCTCAGTTCCCCAAAACCTGGAGTTGACAAAGCCAGACACAATTCCCTCCATATCCCCCATGGACTTCAAAGAGTCAGTGGAAGGCTCAGCACAAGTCATGCATGAACTTGCTTCTGCATTACTCAGTGTGCCCCCAGACTTCCTGTGAGCCTGACCTCCACATCAGCTCCCTGCTTTTCATCTTGGAATCAACAATTTGAAGGATCATTCCCCAACAAATTGTAACATGTTGATTTACCCCGAGGGGAAATCTAGGATATGTCCAATGGCCCAAGGAATAAAACTAACATGCAGCTTAGTTTTGTTTGTATAACATAGAAAATTTTCTGTTTGTCTTCAGAAAAATGAGAAGGTGGACTGTGTTGTCTTTGGTCCTTCTGGTTTCCCCCAAAGCACCAAATACCTCCCAGTCAGACTAAGGACTCATAATTTTCCACATAGCAATTTGGTCCAGATTTATGTTGTCAATTAACTCTACAATATGGTGTTAGTCAATAATGGTTTAAAAATTAATGTTTCACCTCCCTATTAATTGTCTTCTCATTGGTTCTTCTGAAAACTAAAAAAAAAACAAAAACAAAAACAACAAAATCTTTGTTCCCAAATACATAATTTTTAGTTGTAAAATTGCATTGACATAGTGAGCATTGAGGGAGACATTTGAGAAGCTTTCTTTGTGTCCTTTATCATCTCAAGAAAGCATCCAATTGCATGCACTCCCAATGTTAGACCAACTTATGTGTGATCATACCACATAGCTTTTAGCTGATTTGAGTCAGGGCACCCCAGGTAACACTATAGAATTTGTTGAAGGATTTTCTTACTATCAACACCTTACAAATTCCACACTGGCCCTACATCATTCAGTGCTACTCAGGAAGGAAGCCTAAGGCACAAAATTTCACATGAATCTTCAGCAGCCTGGGGAATAGGAGGCAGGTATAAGTAGGCATATCAATTTCTAGTTTACTGGTCCCAAGTGCTATCTGACTAAGCAGATGAAATGAATAACATTTATACTCAAATAAAATGTACTTATTTTTCTTCAATTTCTAGGTAATGTTTTCTTTATAGCTAAGCTTTGACTTTACCCTCAATATTTTCTTGTAATTTTACCACGCAGCTATTTTGTAGGATTCATTCTTACTCTAATTGATACTAAGTAACTCCTCCCCCCCTTATATTTTTACTTTATTTCTTTACTAATATACATTTATAAAGTATAGTGTGAATGATTTTACTCTGACTTATTTTGAGGTAGCTAAACTATGGTTATGGAGAAAGGGAGTTTAAATGATTATTAATATGAAGCCATGTGTAGTGGAGAAGGGAGAGTGTGCCCCCAGTGAGCCTTAATTCAGCAGCACAGCTTTAATACCACCGGTAGGAAAGACCAGTGTTTCCAGGACTGCATCTCTCAGCACAGCAGGGGCCTGAACCAACTATATGGTCCAGACACAGCCTTCTTTCCTCTTTAAAGGACTATCACATTACACCGGAAATTATGCATTAAAAAACAAGACACTACTCTCTCTCTCTAAGTGATAACCCTCTGACTATCCATGATGGGCTGAATATGAGGAAGAAATTAGGAAGGATCTCAAACAAAGACAAATATGGAGAAAAACAGAGACAGCTGGAGGAAATGAAAATTAGAAACAAAGGATTGGGAGGACTCTCAAACAAAACTTTAGAGTTTACCTAATGAGTGTGGTACTCACCAAGGGCATTTTCATGTCTTGGACTGCCTAACCTCACAGGCACGTAACAGAAGTCCACTTTTTCCACCAACTTAAAGTATGTCTGTGTAACTTGCTTTAACAGTGAAATGTGAAGGAGGTGATCTGTATTTCATGTCCAGGTGGAAGTTTCCAGACACAATGTATGCTGCCCCACATTCACTTGTTGCTCTAACAACATGGAAGAAAATTGCTGCTCCATCAACCTGGATACCTGAGTGACTACAAGGAACAGAACCCTCTGCCAAACTATGATGGACATGTTGCTGTAAGATCTGGGATTTGGGAAATGCTGGTCCGTGCAATATAACCTGGCTGGTCTAATGGATACTGAAGAAGCAGATGGAGGCTGAGAAAATGCCAAACACAATATATGAAAAAAGAAAGTGAAGAATTAAAGATGAAGAAAAAAAGAGATCAAAGGATATATGGAGAAAAGGAGGAAGCAAACAGGACTACAAGAAAGAACAGAGAATGATGAGAAGAAAGAGGGGGAAAAAATGACAAAGCAAAAAGACCAAAGTAACCAAGGCTATGGTTGCCCAGAATATCTGGAGTGATAACTTGCCATATAAAGTAAAAGGTTGGGCCTTGATATTAACTGTTTATTTTCTTTTATTTCATAAGTAGTTATTAACTGATATCTTCTTAGTTATGCCTCAACCTGTACATTGAAACCAGCATTATTTTTACATGGAAACAAACTAAAACATATGGTCACTGGAGGGTGTTTGAAGCTGGAAAGTTCAGCTTTATTATGAAATAATATTTTCTTGCATAAGACAGCCTGACAAAACATCAAGTTCCAAGTTTTTCAGACCATGCTTAGAGGTGCTCTAGGGCTTCCCCATGGCACTTTGAGGGGCTGCCCCCCAAAATAAGGCAAGATGGACTATGCAATTGATCTATCCTGGTTTCTACCAGAGCAATTGTCCTTTTATGTGATATGTATAGCAAGTTTCCACATAAGATTTTATTTGAAGAAAGTGTTCTTTTTTAAAAGAGAAAAGTCTTCTAACAACAGACCCAGTGCATCATGGACAAGATATCACATACCTCTCTAATACTGCATCGAAGCATTATGCATGAAATTAACTCATTTAGAATGAAATGAGGCTTGCAGCTTAAAAATATGACTTATTAATGGAAGACTGCTTTTGACCAAGGATATCAGTTGATTAGGGGTCCTTTAGAATGAACAATGGGAGGTGAAAGACTTACAGAGAGGGTCTTATGGAGGGAAGACCCTTTATGTTTGGAGACAACCATAACAGGAAGCTGCCCGAAGCTCTGACTTTGCAGAAAGTCTATTCCCTGTTCAGAATCCAAAGCCACATTCTAGCATTTTCATTAGAATGCATGGTGATTCTTCTTTCCAACCCAAAGTCAGGAACAGCTGCCAAGGATACTCAGGACATATTTTTTTCCCAGGGGACTGTAGCCAGTCACCCAACAATCACAGTGGTTATTGACATCTGGATCTGAGGTGGGTGAGACCAAAATAAGAAGTCTTACAAGCTACTTCTGGTTTGTGTATCTAGTTCTCTAGGAAAGCTTCACTAGCCATTATTCTGCTGAAAAGGCAAACTGCTGGGTTTTCAGCAGAACCAGGGGGTTTTGTGCTGTGGACCACAGCAGACTCCTGTTCATTTTGGATCATTTGGTAGGAATGAGGTAGAAGGAAGCAACATTGTAAGGAATGGATCATGGCATTGAAAAGGAACACAATGGCAGTTATACAAACAGGAGCAGACACAAGAATAGCATCTGGAAATGAGAAGGGTGAAATGAACTGCTAGGGTTGATTCTCCTGCTCCTCTGGCTGCTTGTGAAGTAGGCGAGTTCCACAAAGAGTGAGCAATGCATAACAGTACTTCTCATGCTGAAGTACTGTTTACTTATATTATCCCAGACTTAGATACTTGCAGGAATGTTTTTCATCTGTGGATTGATGAGATTTCTAAATTCAAAATGTATGAAGGTAATTTGAGCTGTGTTTATATAATACATGTTCATGTTGGCAGTTGTCCCTAACTTTATTTCCATAATCATACCTCTCCGCCCAGCACTGTAACTTGGCTGTGTGTAAAGCAATAGCCCACCAGTGGCAAGGAATGGTCTCACATGGACAATCTAGAATGATATTTTTTCCTTACTAACTAAAAAAAGAAATGCTCATATGTACCTGGTTCTTTGCCTTGCAAATGAAATTGTCCATTTCTCACGTAAATTATATATTTGGGGAGTTTGGCACCGTAAAAATATAATGGGGCCAGTGAAAATTAGAGTTTTCTCTGCCCTTAATATCTAAAGAGGAAAGAAATAACATTAAAATAAGCATCCATTCTGGTACCTAAGGGGAGACAGCGGAGATTGCTTCATCTGACATCCAAGACGTGTTTTTCATGAGAAAGAAAAAGAAATTAATGGTTTGAAGATAAGAGAGGTGCCTGAGAGTGAATAAGTAGGTGACTGAACAGGCTCCAGAGCTGAGGGGCAGTAATCAAAGACACATATTAAAGGGAGGAGTAGGGAAAGGGACAGGAACGCCAAGGACCCCATGGCCCTGGCAGTGACACGACAGAACTCCGAAAAAGGAATAAATGACTGCAAGGAGGCATGGGTCAAGGCTCCATTCAGCCTACATTGCCAGTGTGGGATTCTGACCTTGAAAAGAATAGGAGTCGGCATGGTTGAGAAAAGGGGATACTGAACAGCTGGGTACAAGAATAATACAGGCTCAGTCCCTGAAAACATATTCATTTATTGATAATGTTCTTCTGAGACTTCTGTGAAGAAATTTTTTAAGTTGGAGTTTTATTATATTATTAGAAAATATACTGAGTAGAGAGGTAACTCTGTGTTTCATAGCTACAATGCTGCCTGTAGAACCTGAAAAGGAAAATCTCTGTATTGTTATCTTATTATTTCAATTCAGTAAGGTCCAAAGAACTATTAAAATAATCCATGGACACATATTATACATTTGTCAAAACCTATAGAATGCACAACATCATGAGTGAACACTAAGGTAAGCTATAGAGTTTGGATGATAATCATATGTCATTGTAGGTTCATCAGTTATAACAAATGTGCCACTGTGATCATGGATGCTGACAATGGAGGAGGTTATGCAGGTGTGGAGGCAGGGGTAAAGGGAAATCTCTGTACCTCTGGTTCAATTTTGCTATGAAACTAAAATAGCTCTATAGTACAGTTTATTTTTTAAAAAAGAATAGAAAAGTAATCTATGATCTCACAAAGAAGCTGCATCATATAAGATATGAATCAATGTTACTTTACTGCATACTATCATCCATGGAAAATTTCAAGATTTTTTAATGCAAAGATACATTCCTTACACCTGACATTTCCATAGGATGTGATGGAATGCAAAAATGATTTTTGTAGTAGTAATGACTATTATTAAAAGTAAAAGTGAGCTAATTAGGTCCATTTTTAGTGCAAATCCATATGCAGTCATGTGTACATTTGCACACATGTGCTTGTGCACATATACACAAGAAGTTTCACCATTCAAAACAAAAATGCCTGGAGAGGAGCAAGGGCTCAGACCCAGCTTTGAACTTGGGAGCTTTCCACACGATGTATTTGCTGTGTGTATGGATTTGATGAAACATACCTGTGCTCAAGCCAAGAAACACTGTCACTGTGGCTGTTCATATTGAGATTCAGGACTTTGCCAGCAAACTGTGTGGGAGTAAAACAGAGGGGAGAGAAAGTCTTAGGGCAAGATCCATCCCTGGAAGGCATTACAAGAATGTAATATTATGTTTCCTAAGGTGCCTTCTCATTGGTGATTAAATTAGGGCATGTTCATGCTTCAGATGGATGTTCAATGCCTGGGTTAAGCGAAATGATCCTGGAGATAAATCCATCTGCTTTTGTGTATGCTCTGGATGCTTAGTAAATATTTAATGTCAACTCTACATCTTCCTCAGGTTCCCTAAGTCATTCTTTCCTTTCTCAGGGACCAACCCTGGCATGTCCCAAGAGAGCAGACACTGCTCCTTGATCCATACTTTCGAAAGGAGTCACCTTGGTATGACTTTGAGCTGACTGGGAGCAGACATGCTACCCACCATAACAGTTATAATAATACTTAGGGTCTAATGGGCCTTGGCCAGTTGGCTCAGTGGTAGAGCATTGACCTGATGTGTGGAAGTCCTAGGTTTAATTTCTAGTCAGGGCACACAGGAGAAGCGACCATCTACTTCCTTCCCCTTCACCTCCTTATTATATCTCTCTTTCTCTCTATCTTCTCTTCCTGCAGCCATGGCTCAATTGGCTTGAGTGCACTGGCCCTAGGCACTGAGAATGGCTCCATGGAGCCTCCATCTCAGGTGCTAAAAATAGCTCAGGAGCGAGCATGACCCCAGATTGGGGTTGCTGGGTGAATCCCAGTCTGGGCACAAGTGGGAGTCTGTGTCTCTATCTCCTCTCCTTTCCCTTAAATAAAATTAAAAAAAAGATATTAAAAAAATAACACTTAGGGTCTTACGAGTTAGTTTGTGGACTATCTGCTTTTTCACCTACTCCTTTCAGTAGCTTCCCCAGGTAGTTCCTATTACTTCATTTTACAGAAGAAGTTTAGAGAAGGTCAGTTGCCCAAATACAAATGGCTAGAAACTAGTGTGCTTATACAGTGGACAGCTTACTCTTTTATACCTATATGGCATCACTTTTTCCAGATGGAATTGTCAGCTGATGATTGTTGGTGCCAATTCAGTGTTAACAGAAATCTCTAATTTGGGGTGTGGTGAAGAAGGAACCTTTATTCTGTGCAAAACAGCTCAATTGTGATACAGCATAGCTGTGGAAAGAGCATGGTTCTAGAACAAGTCTGAGTCCAGGTGGCCCTGGGATCAGATAGTCCTGGGCCAGGGCCCTCTATAGCTAGACAGTGCTGCTCTGCTCTGCTCTGCTCTGTACCAGTCTGCTTTGGACTGCACTGGTTTATTCTGCTTTGCTCTGGCAAGGCATCTGCAATGTTTCAGCTCAGCCAGGGAGATAGTCTTTATTCTTTGAGGAAATGAAAGGTGAGCTCTCTAAACCAAAGGGAGCTGGCTTATATGGACAGGAGTACTGCAACCGGTCCCTGGTTGGTTTGTCTTCATGTAAATGAGGACTCCAAATCCTCAAAATCTGAGTGGTCCAAAAGACCCTGTCTTGATTGGTCAGAATAGAGCTGTTCTGATTGGCCAGAGCTGCACAGCTCCAATTGGATGGAGGCTTATTTTAACCAATAAGCCTCCAATCAGGCTTATTGGTTAAAATAGAATTCCAGGGACTCCTTTATAAGGACCAGCTCAGATGGCAGAAACAGAGAGTGGGCAGGCAGTTCAGTTCAGGCTTCTTTGTGAAGTACAGTTTGTGTGAGAGGCCCCTGTGCAGAAATGGCTGCTAGGCTCTGTTTTTAAAATTTGAGCCCAGTTAGCCACCTGGAGCCCTTAGTAGACGTGTTCCCCCAGCCCCAGAGTTCACAGAATCATTGACCATGAAGGAGATGGATGAGACTTTCCCTTTTGATTCAGCAGAATAGTTGTTCTCCCAAGCCTGAACTCAGGAAGTGCATTGAAACAACGGGCCTAAAGTGCCCGGCCATATCACACACCAGTTCACTGTGAATAGTCTCTTGAGAATCTGAGCCAAGAGCTTGTTTCGCAATTGTACTTTGGCACTTTATGGTTGCCTGTAGTGACAGGAGTGGTTTTTGTCTTGGAAACTGTTGCCAATTTTGTAACCAAAAGTGGAAAAGTTTTCCAATCCACAATAATCAGCCATGCTACACTCACCACTGGTAGGTTCTACTGGGCACAGGATGAAAGGAAACAGCAAAGCATTCTCCTTGTCCAGCAGACGTTGCTGTTAAGTGATCTGCCCAGAAATGCCATTTATGTTTCAGAGCTGTTCATGCTGAGATGCCTCCCCACCTCTTGGAACTGAAAAACTAAATTTAACAAGATGAATGGTATAAATCTTGAGGCTGTGTGAATAGGGGAAAGATTAGTTATTTCTCAATTGCCAACTAAATTTTAACCAATTTATAGATAGACAGGTAATGGCTCAGATCCACAGGATCTCTTCAGGTTGCTCTGGTACTTGGAAACTTTTCCAAGAACAATTACATATGTGCTTTACAAAGGCCAGTAAGAGGGAGTTTTCAGGAAGTCAGAGTTCCTAAGTTTGTATCAGTTGGCCAAGCCCTGAGTAGCATCAAGCACTTAACAAATACTGGTAACTCTATTCTGGATGTGATTCTGACCTGGCCCCTGGGGGCAATACTCACCTGTGTATTATTAACTGTAGCCCAAAAAAGTCAACCTTAGCTGTAAGGCTGCTCAGACTTGGAGAGGTAATTCTGGGTGGGCCCAGAGTAAGAGGAGTGTTTCTGAACCACTCGGACTCATGGGCCTGCCCCTGACAAACCATAAACTCTTCAGTTGAACTGTGAGGCTAAAATAAATAAATAAACGAAAAGGCAAATTGAGCTCATATTTTGTGGCTCCTCCCTCAAACCTCTAAAAGGTTAAAAGGACTGTAAAGAGAAAAACAAACAAACAAAAAACAAATATAAGCCCTCAACAAAGACAAAATAACAGAAACCTAATTTTGCACGTGGGAAAAACAGAAGGATGAGTTGACTACTGACTTGGCAGGTCCCAGAAAGCGGAAACCTAAGCCAGCAGCAGGTAAAGACAAGAAGCAACCTGATTGTGCTTCAGAAAACTAAGAGTGATGGTGCCAGGTGTTTTTCAAAATGGGGGTGGAGAGGGCTAGAAACAGGGAGTAGTTTCGTTTCCCTCTCCTTCTCCCACTCTGTACAACTGCATAAGCATGTGCCCTTCCCCAGATCTTGTCAGGAAACTAAAAGTGTATTTTTGGAGGGGTAAACCAAGAGGAGTTCTGGCATGAGGAAAGACCAGACACAACTGGAGGCAGTTTTAGGTGCTCCAGGAAGCACTGGTTAATAATGAGCTTGGCCTGGGGATGGGGGAGACAATTTGTAGTCATTGCCAATTTCAGAGGTATAAATACTCCCACCTAAGCTAATTTCAACAGAACTCTGATTATGGAACTGGGAAGAGAGGCACATGATCTGCTTTTTGTGAACTGGAGTAAGCTGGCTTCTAGCACCACCAAAAATGCTAAAGATAGAGAAATTAAGTAAAATAGTACACACAAAACTATAGGATAACCTCCTGTAATGCCAGTGGCCGCGTCATGGCCAGGCAGGTCCACATTGGATTCGGGCAGACGGTGGAAAAACTGTGGAGCCAGAAAGAGTTCAACCATTCCATTTAATGAAGTCTCACAATGGCGGACAAGCACACAGGCAGGGGAAACCACCTCACAGGCAAACAAACAACGAAACGACCCCTTCCAGTGGCAGGCAGGCAAATGCCATCTACAGTTCCAATCTCTCTGAGTGCAAGCACCCATAGCTTTGTATAGTTCATACACACGTAGCATAGTCACACATTCATATACCAATTAAGCAAAGTACTTGCAGCTGGTAAGCCAGGGAGCAAGCCTAACACAGCTGCCCCACACCTACACTTTCATTTCTTTCTCTATTTGCTGCCCATATTCAGGAAGCCAGGTTAATACTTTATAAGCAGTAGGTGGGTAGATTTTTTTTTCCCTTAGAGAATCTGACTGGTTGGTAAGAGTTAAGAGGTAACTGGAATTTCTTCTATTAACCAAGATCCCATGAAATTACCAACCAGATTGCTGTATAATGAATTTCATCTGACAATAAATCCTCCTACAAAGACCTTCCAATGGCACTTTATAGACCCACTCTTATGTAAGCAGATAGCCAAAGAGGACCAGTTATTTTAGGAAATATGCTTACTTGAAAGTCAGAGGCAAAAAAAAAAAGGAAAAGTATTTGGAATTTAGAAAAAGACAATGTGGAAAGAAGAACAATTCAAAATATTTAAGTGAACTAGTACATCCATGAACTAAGAAAGGAAAGAAACATTCAGAAAGTAGAAAGAAATCTTAAAAATGAAAAAAAAAGTATGGTAGAAAAGCAGAAAAATCCCAGTAGATAATTTGAAATATAAAGGCAGAAAACCTAGAAAGGAGAAAAGGCAAATGAATACACAATGAATAAAAATATTTCAAAATAGATTATTAATTCAAGAGATCCACAATCAAATAATAGGAGTTTCATAAAGAAAGAGAGAAAATAGACTGGAGAAAATTATCCAAGAAATGCTGCAAATGAATTTCCAGAATAAAATCCTACATGAGTTTCCAAGTTAAAAATATTACCAAGAGTGAACAAAATGGATAGAAAAGGCCCAAGGACTGTGCACATCATTGTTAAATTTCAGAACACTGGAGACAAAGAAAAAATTTCACAAAGCTTTCACGAAGTAAAAACCAATGATCAAGATTCAGAATAGCATTGAACTTCTCTATACCACAGTAGAAAGTAAGGATAAATGAGCAATGCATGCCTTCAAAATTCTGAGGAGGATATAATTTCCAATCTAATATTCTATATCCAGCAACGCCATCAATTGAGAGTATAAAATAAGGACATTGTCAGACATTTAAGGTCCAAAAATCTTCCTTTCTTGCACCTTTTTTCAGGAAGCTAATAGAGGATGAAATCCTTTAAAAACCAAGAAGTATATCAATAAAGAAGACATTGGATCTAGGAAACAAGTAAATAAACACAAAGAATAGCCAAGAGAATCCCAAAGGATGATGGTGAAGAGAGATCCCAGGAGGACATTTCCTCAGTAAATCTACAAAACATTAACTCCAGATTGGAGCAGGAAGGCAGAGAGTTCTGGAAGGATGTCTCAAAAAAAGAAGAATCAATAGTGTACCAAATGTATGTGGCTGTTAAGAGGAGATTTACATTTATGGTAAAGAGTTTGGAGTTTAATTAATAGGTACATAGAAAACTAATCAACCTTGTTCACCAATGGGAGAAAAGAAGGAAACTATTACTAATGCTGAAGACACTAGTACAGGGAAGGAAATTTATTAATAGTTTTTTACATTTCTCAGATGCGAACAGTGTTCTCCAACCTCATAGTAATGCAAAAGACCATATATTGATCCAAACCAGCTTTGTAATGCAATTGTATAGAAAGAATAGGAAGGGAATGTGTGTGTGTGTGTGTGTGTGTGTGTGTGTGTGTGTGTGTGCGCGCGCGCATGCATGCGTGTGCATGCTCATGCTGTGAGGGAAAAGACTGAAAAAAAAAAGCTTCCAATTCTAATCTTTTATTGAAGTACAAGCAAAAGAAATCAGTAGAACTAGTTGAAAATTAAAGTAGTTGGGAAGCAGGTGAGAAGAGGCTATGGAGATTTCTTTTTTATGACTCACATAGAAAATAATTTTTAATGCGTGAAACGTAATTTAGATTAAAAAGTAAATGTAAAACAAGAAATAAAATGATTCTCTTTAAAGCAAACAGAAAACCTTTAATAAAACCGGAACTATTTGTGAATACCTGAATATCCTTTGATTGGAATAATAGTATATGTTCCTGGCAGAAGCAAACCATACAGTATATGCCCCACGCCAAAAGTCTGGTGCCTGTATGTAAAGGGGTAGCAACAAAGTGACCAACAAGTGAACCATAACCACCTTAACATGCGATGTCTTAATATTTAGAAAACTTGCCAATATGCTTACTTCCAGATAAATTTTGCCTATAAATTTCTCCTATGTGCTACCTATATACTTCTGTGTAGAAGGGAATTAACAAAACTCTAATGATCAATTTCTTTGTCTGCCTCATTCACTAGATGTTGACTCTGTGAATTCAGTTTCACAGAGTAAATACTCCTGTGAATGAAAAATACTGTGCGCCAGACTGTGCAGTGTGCTCAGGAGTCAAAGGAATTCCTTCCTCCTTTCATTCAATATTTGTGTATAATACATCTAGAAAATGGGGAAATTTAGTAGTGAAAGGGGCACAGTTTCTTCCTCCTGGAACCCAGAGTTATAAAAGGGAATTGAAAGTGTAAAACAATGAAAAGGACTTTCTAATTCTCATAAGAATCTTGGATAAGGCTTTTAGTTTTCATAAAAGGATATTAACCCTATTTTTCACCTAGTTTAGTTTTTAAGCGCATGGATTAGCATTAGCAGTTATGAAGATGGAGTGATGAAATCTGTCTGAGGGTTTCAAGGAAGGCAACATAGAAGAGAAGTGTGTGTTGTTCTGCTTTTGTCCCAAATTTCTAACATGGTACTTGACACATGATCGGTACTATGTAAATGTTTTCTGAATGAATAAGTGGTGGAATATTGGAAGGGTGGAAAGATGATGGATGGTTGGATGCTTGGATGCTTGAATGGATGGATGGATAGATGGATGAGCTGATTCTTCTGAAATTTACCTTGGCTTATTAAAAAGGTGATTCTAAGAACAGAGGGACCATTCATTGAAGACTATGTAATTAGGTTGTGTTGATTCCATAAAAGAAATCTTTGGACACATCTATTTCTACAGCTTCTATATAGTCATGGTTATTTAAGGCCCTTCAGCTTCCATAAATACAATTTTGAGATGAGCCTAGACTCTTATGGGGCACACTTTTTAAAAGGGCTCATTTCTAGACCTCGTTCTTTTCTTGATTTAGATTTCAGGGAACCATAGGACTAATTACACACATGAACTTCAGGATAAAGTTTAGCTATATTTTGTGAATTAGAAGCAAACTTTTGTGCTCTCATTCCAGGTAGTTCTCTTTAACAATAACATTATATATAATTTAAATATTTTTTCTGTCTGAAATCAAGTTCTGTTTCACTCATTCCCACCCTTGTCTAAATCTAAAGTCATTACACGGGGGAACAAAATTTTTGTTACATCCACAAAAACACTGTTCTTACCTAATTCGAGTGTGCTGATCTCACATCTGACATTAGTTTTTCCCTGTAATATACAGTTTTTTTGCAATTCAAAAGTTTAGGTTTTCATCTTATTGTAAAATTTTCAACATTTAGTTTAACATAATGAAGTAGAATGTCTTCTTGGGCATCATCTTTGTGAAAATATAATAATTTATATAATGCAGTAAATACACTAATACACTGAAAGATATGATTGCATCAGAATTTGTCTACAATTTCAAAATAGAACATATTAAAACACTTCTTTTAATCATAAAATTTGCGCAAAACTTATTTAAATTCTATTCAGGCAAAAATTTGCGTTTGTAGCTCTGGCGTTTGTGTACTTGTTGAGGACAATCTCGTTTGATGCTCCAGGAGTAGTCTGGAGCTTATCACTAACAGCACGAAGATTTTCGGGAAACTTATCAAGGTGACTGTTCAGGAAGTGGATCTTAACGCTCATGTTACATCCAATGTCGCAGAAAGCCAACAGCATCCTTTGAACCAGAAGTTCATAGTTTTCTGCTTTTTTGTTGCCAAGGAAATTTTTTGTAACTGCCACAAAAGACTACCATACTACTTTCTCCTCCTTATTCATTTTCCTGGCAAATTCTTCATCATGTATGAGGGTTCGAATTTCAGGCCCATCGAATTTACCTGCTTTTACCTTCTCGAAAGACAAGGCAGGAAAAGCAGAAATAATATGTTGAAAGCATTCACTTTCTCTATTCAAAGCCAGAACAAACTGCTTCATTAAGCCAAGTTTGATGTGAAGTGGGGGGAAAATGATTCTGTTTGATTAACTACAGATTCATTCACAATATTTTGCATCCCTACTTCCAGAGCTGAATTCACATTTCAGCCACTCCTGTGTCCAGTGTTTCTCCCGAGCTCGGCTGTCCCAGAAACACAGAAAGCAAATATACTTCGTGAAACCTCTCTATTGTCCTAGCAGAAAATTTACCATTTTAAGATCCACACAAATGATCCAGTTATGCTCCTTATACTTCAGAAAGTCGAGGACACTTTTTATGTCATTATAATCTCCTCGCAGATGAGTTGAATAACTAATTGGAACCGGTGTATAAAGATTACCGTTGTGTAGGAGAACACATTTTAGACTCTATTTTGAGCTGTTAAGAAATAGCTGCCATTCTGTTGGACTGTAAGTGATAACACCTAGCTGGCTGAGAAGACTACTGATATCATGACAGTAAACAAAGTGTTTGTCTTCAGGAAAAAAAGTCCACAAAAATTTGTTCACGCTTCCTGAAATGGAATACTTTAGCTGACTGGTGAAGTACATTCTTTTCTTGAAGCCTGGAGGCTAATAACTCAGCTGTTTTCTTTGATAGGCCCAAATCTCTTCCTAAATCATTCAATTTGGGTTGGCTAAACTGCTGGGGGTTAATGACTGCTTGGCATTAGAAGAAAGACCCTTCAGATTCTACAACCATTTCCTCATGCATCTTATCAAAATGCACTTAATCACCATGTTCACTTTCTTCGTCATTAGAAGAAATAAAACCATGGAAAACTGGAACCGGGAGTGTCTCAGAGTGTGGGATAGGTCGTATTACTGAAAAAATATTAGGATATGTGATCATATGCTGGTGTTTCTTGCCGATGCCCTTTGCATGGATGGATCAGACAGAAATAACAGTCACTGCTGTGGTCCTTAGGTTCATGCCAAACCATGGGAATACCAAAAGGCATTCCTTTGTGTTTTCCTTTTGTCCAGTCATGAAGCATTTCCTCACAATTATGACACACAATATTAGGAGCCCAATTCTTGTCTTGATCACCAAGGGGGACTTGAAAATAGGCAATATATGCACGTGTCACAAATGATGAAATATTGCACCTTTGATGTTGAAGTGAGTAGCAGCCACATATATAACAGAAGGTTTCAGGACTATTCTTACATTTATACCTGCTCGAAGAAGCCATGATTCAATCTTAAAACAAAATAAGAGGGTGTTTATATCGGATAATAATTTTTTACATTTAAAAACAACTACAATTATGTAAAAGTGATGTTTGTAAAACATTAACTGCCTTTTGGTTATGTTTAATCCAAGAGTTATTGCCCTTTAACTCCAATTTAAAAACCAATGCATGCCATTTAACTGTAACAAAAAGAAATTAAAATTGCATAAGAACTAGAACATGCACCAAAAAGTGGATTTCATATTTGAAATCAGCAATGAAGAAATATATATAAACAGTTCTAAACCCTCATGCAACAAAAAATGAAAAAAAAAATTGTTCCCCAGTGTTATATTTGCTGGGAAGGAAATTTTGGGTGTTTCTTTTATGTTTAAAAGACATATGGTTGTTATGGGATCGATCTAAGTTATATTAACTCTGCAATTAAACAGTTGTCTCCAAAGTCAATCATGTGATTTAAGCCAACTTGTAAGGAAATTCTAAACTGCATTTAGTTCACCTTGCTGAGCTGGCTGCTTCCACACTCACTCCAGAAGGCAAGAGGAAACCCCACTCCCAATAAATCTCTTATTGCTTTCAATGAAAGAAAAGAATAAATATAGGCCTCCAAGATATGAATAAATGCAGGTCCTCAAAATATGATGTATTCTGAGAAGGAAAGTGCTGGGAAATTTTCAATATGATGACGAAGTAGGCAGAGGTGCCTACTGACACCTCCCGGGACTAAATTAGATTACAACTAATTTTAAGAACAATCATTTTGAAAAACCAATTTTGGACTAAATGAAGAGAAGTCTATAATCAAGGATCGCAGAATAAACCACATTGAGACTAGTAGAAAGGGTGGAGACACAGAAAGGAACTGCCCAGGTCCCAAGAGCATGCAGCGGCGGAGGGTCCAAAGGGAGTCTCACTGTAGGGAGGCTTGCCTTGAGAAGAAAGAGTCCTAAGAACCAAGCCAGGAGCCCTAGCTAGAGCCCCAGATCCCCACAGAGATGCTCATATATCATTTGGTGGTGAAAAGAGCCAAAGCTTCTGTCTGTGAGAAAGAGATGGGAGGTCTTAGAGACAGAGCCTCTGTCTTAAAGGGCCAGCACAGAAAATCTCATTCACAGCCACTTAGGACTCTGGCGGAGAGAGGGCTGAGAAGACTAAAGTTGCATGAGGAGAGTATGAATTTGGTGGTCCAGAAAGAAACACTATGGGGACAGCCACCGGAACCCTTGTGCTAAGTTATTCTCCAATTCTGCAATTGCCATCTTTCTTAGGTGGAGCAGTACTCTCCCTGTGGCATCAGCCTGGGGAAAAGCACTGTCCCATCCTGTGGAATCTCTCCTTCCCCACCTTATAGAGACTGGGCTGTTCTGAAAATCCGGGAAATAGGATGTGTGTCAATGACTCAATTTTCTGGCATTGAGGCCAGAACTTTCTTCAACCCCCATACTCTCCCAAGAACATGACTGATGCTTCTGCCTCATTGGAGGTTCTGTAGAAACTGTCTGGTCTGTGGGCAGACCACATCTCTAGGTTTCAGAGGCCACACCCACCAGACTCTTGGTGGTATTTCTTAAGGTCTCTTAAAAAGTCAGAATAGACTGACACCTGGGGAAGAGGGGCAGGAGCCACACCCACATCCCTTCCTAATCCTTGAATTGCCCCAAATTCTAGACCCTACCAGAGATTTTATTCAAAGGCTGAATCTAATAAGCAGCCAGCAGACAGAGGCTGCAGAAGACGGCCATCAGGAAACTTTGGGCCTTTTGCTGACTTGTCCCCAGACCATGTATGAGTAAAAGCCAGCCTAGGTCTGTGGCTTAATATTTCCATGTGGACCTGGGCCCGGCAGAGGCAGCCAAAGACTCTGGTTTGTTTGAAGCTCCAAGAAGGTTACTGAGGGCCAGTTATGGGCAGTGTCCTGCACTGGTCTGCATCTGGTTCCCTGCAGGAAAGCCTGGGGCCAAAACATCCACTGGCCAGCTATAGAGAGCATTGGTTGAGGACCTAATTACCCTTGCTGGTGGCAAGTTCTAAGACATGGCTCATCTGACAACTGGCCCAGCTGAGGTGAGTTCTGCTCTCTGTGATCAACACCTGCACAGTACCTTGAGTGCATTAGACAGGGCGGAGTTCACAGTTGACTAGCCCAGGTCCCTGATATTCTGCCCTACTGGGCTAGGTTCAACAAAGATAAGGGAGAGAGGCTTGGAGCACAAAAATTCAAGGTGTGAGTCCCCTGGATCTTATTGTTGGGACTGGTTGAGGGGCTTAGCCACTCTTTGAGGGGGCACAAAAAGCCCCAGGGCAAGATTCTCTCAGTCTTCTTCCCTGAAACGAAAGCTTCCTCAGCTAGAAGAACTGCAGAAATTAGATCAGCCCCACCTAATCTGAATGTGCTCCTCACCTTGCTGGGGAGAATTAAAATTGGAGAATCAAGCAGTGTCTGAGGGATTAGGCTCTTGAGTAGAGACCAGTTTCCCCATACTGAGCTCCTGACCAAAAGACCACTAAAGTAGGGGGTTCCACTAACATTGTATTTCCAATGTCAGCTGACCTAACCCACCAAGTTTGCAATGTAAAGGCGTTGGTAGGGTGAGGCTAGTCTGAACCCACCCTACACAGTCTTTCTACAGAAGACTCTGTGGTAAGATCACGCAACTACAAGAGGAGGAGGAGCAGCTGAAAAGTGGAGGGAAATTTTATGGAGCTCGGACCATTTATGGATCTGCTTTCAGCTCTAAACTGGGAGAAACTGATCTTTATACATGGGTTGGCTCCTCCCACACTACCCAGGCACAGAAAACACAGACAAAAACAGTAAAAAGAACAGTAGCTCCAGACAGGTAGCCCATGGTGGGTTACAAACAACTGCTGATGCCAACACAAGAGGACCCAAAACCAGTACCAGGTGGCAGACTACACCAACACTAGACTCAGCTAGCTATACAAGCAGCACACCCAAAGAAGGAGTCCAACAGCCACCAGACACGGTGGAGAATAAATACAGTGGTATCTTGAGATACGAATTTAATTTGTTCTGTAAACAAGCTCTTAAGTCAGTCAACTCGTATATCAAACTGTCAATACTGGACCCATGCGCCAACTAGCGGCAGCTTCCCGAATCACGACTCGTATCTTGGAATTTTCCTCGGATCTCAAACAAAAATATGGACTGAGTCGCAGCTCATATCTTAAAAAATTCATATGTTGGTCTGTTTGTATCTCAAGGTACCACTGTATACCCAGCAGGACAGGCACTGTATAGCATCTGATACACATGATCATGGTTGACCCTTAGAGACAGCCAGCCAAAAAAGATAAACCCGCCCATAAAAGGGCCAACTGCATTCAATACTCACATACATCCAGAAGGTAAATATAACCCTTAAGAAGCTTTCATAAAGTAAGGAACTCAAGTGGCCTAGAGGTCAGTACCATTGAGTCCATCCTACTCATAAAGATACCATAATAAATTTCAAAGTCAGAGCAGAGCTACCTAATACACAGACAAAAATGGGTACAGACTATAACCCAAATGAATCAACACAGAAATCCCCAGAAAAAGAAGTAAGTGAAATGGAAATAACCAAACTACTAGATACAGAGTTTCAAATAGTGATTATTAGGATGCTCAAGGATCTTAGGGAAACAATGAATGACCACAATGAGAGCTTAAGCAAAGAGATAGAAAACATCAAAATGGACATTGAAATTATAAAGAAAAAATAGTTGTAAATGACAAATACAATATTAGAAATGAAGACCGAGCTAGAAGAAATCAACTTCAGGCTGGATGAAGCAAGTGGAGGATTGAGTCAGCAATTTAGAGGACAAAATAAATTTAAATACAGAAGCAGAAGAGCAAAAAGAAAAGAGGCTCAAAAAAACCTGAGGCAATTCTAAGAGACCTCTGTGACAACATGAAAAGAAACAATATCAGTATAACAGGAGTTCCTAAAGGAGAAGAGAATCAACAAGAGTTAGAGAACTTGTGTAAAGAAATCACAGCCAAAAACTTTCCTAAACTGATGAAGAAAAAGTCACACAAGTTCAAGATGCGCTGAGAGTCCCATTAAAGTCGAACCTAAGAAGGTCTACATCAAGACACATCAAAATTAAAGTCCTAAATTAAGAGACAAAGAAACAATACAAAAATACTACAAGAAAAGAAGCAGTTAATTACCTATGGAGGAAGTGCCAGAAGGATGACATCTGACTTCTCAACAGAAACACTTCAGGCCAGAAGGGATTGGCAAGAAATATACAAAGTGATACAAAATGAGAACTACAACCAAGAATATTCTATACAGCAAAGCTATCATTTTAAATTGAAGGAGAAACAAAGAGATTGCCAGCCTAAAAAAGGCTCCAGGTGTTCATTACAACCAACCCTATACTGCAAGAAATGTTAAAGGGCCTAATATAAAAAGAGCAAAGTAAAAAGAAATTAAGAGAAAGAGGATTGTAAATTTGAAGAATAAAATGGCAATAAATAAGTACATATAAATAATTACCTCAAATGTAAATGAATTTAATGCTACAATCAAAAGACATAAGGTAGGCCCTGGCCAGTTGGCTCAGCAGTAGAATGTCATCCCCGCATATGGAAGTCCTGGATTTGATTCTGGCCAGGGCACATAAGAAAAGTGCCCGTCTGCTTCTCCACCCTTCTCCTTTCTCTCTATCTCATTCTTCCCCTCCCGCAGCTGAGGTTCCATTGGAGCAAAAGTTGGCCCAGGCACTGAGGATGGATGGCTCCATGGTCTTTGCCTTAGGTGCTAGAATGGCTCCGATTACAGCAGGGCAACACCCCACATGGGCCAAGTATCAACCCCTGGTGGGCATGCAGGGTGGATCCCGTTTGGGCAGGAACATGTGGAAGTCTGTCTGCCCCTCCTCCCTGCTTCTCACTTCAGAAAAATACAAAAAAAAAAAATAAAAAAGACATAGGTATCTCGATAGATAAGAAAACAAAAACCTAGCCTGACCAGACAGTGGCACAGTGAATAGAGCATCAGACTGGGATGCAAAGGACCCAGGTTCAAGACCCCGAGTTCGCCAACTTGAGCATGGGCTTATCTGGTTTGACCAAGGCTCACCAGCTTGAGACTAAGGTCACTGGCTCAAACAAGGGATCACTCAGTCTGCTGTAGCCCCCCAGTCAAGGCACATATGAGAAAGCAATCAATGAACAACTAAAGGTGCTGCAACAAAAAACTAATACTTCTCATCTCTCTCCATTACTGTCTGTCTGTCCCTATCTGTTCTTCTCTCTGATTCTCTGTCTCTATCACAAATTTTAAAAAAACAAAAACTGTAAAAATGCTGTCTACAAGACATTCACCTCAGAACACAAAATAAACAGAGACTGAAAGTGAAGGGTTGGAAAAAAATATTTCATGCAAATTAAAATGAAAAAAATGCTGGCATAGCAATACTTATATCTGAAAAAAATAGCCTTTAAAACAAAGGCTATATAGTAAGATACAAGGAAGGGCACTATATAAAGATTAAAGGAGCAATCCAACAAGAGTATACAATCATTGAAATATTTATGCACCCAGCATAGGAGCACCTTAATATATAAAGCAGATTTGATGGACACAAAGGGTAAGATAAACAGCAATAATACAATAGTAAGGAATTATAGTACCCCACTAACATCAACGGATAGATCCTCTAACCAGAAAATTAACAAAGAAACAGCAGCCTTAAATGACACATTAGCTCAACTGGATTTAGTTGACATCTTAAAAACATTTCAACCCAAAGCAGAATATACATTCTTTTCAAGTGCTCCTGGTACGTTTTCTGGGATGGACCACATGTTAGAACACAAAATTAGTCTCAATCAATTTAAGAAGATGAAAATTATATCAGGCATCTTCTCTGACCACAATGGCATGAAACTAGAAAACAACTACAATAGAAAAACAGAAAAATATTCAAACGTTTGGAAACTAAATAGCATTTTATGAAATAACAAATCAGTTAACAATGAGATCAAGGGAAAAATAAAATATTTCCTTGAAACAAATAAAAACGAACATACAACAACCAAAATCTATGAGACACAGTGAAAGCAATCTTGTGAGGAAAGTTCATAATATTACAGGCATACTTTAAGAAGCAAGAAAAAGTTCAAATAAACAACTTAACCCCATAACTAAAAGAACTAGAAGAACAACAAATAAAGCCCAAAAGAGGTAGAAGGAAGAAAATAATAAAAATCAGAGGGGAAAGAAATGATATAAAGGCTGAAAAAAAATAAAAATACAAAAGATCAGTGAAATCAAGAGCTGGTTCTTTGAAACGCTAAATAAGATTGACAAACCATAGTCATAAAGAACAAAAGAGAAAGGACTCAAGTAAATAATATTAAAAATGAAAGTGAAGAAGTAACAACTGACACCACAGAAATACAAAGGATTGTCAGAAAATACTATGAAGATCCATATGCTAAAAAGTTGGACTACCTATGTAAAATGGATAAATTCTCCATTTACATAGGCTGCAAATGGTCTGGTTAGGGTTTCTGATTCTTCCAAAACTAAGTTTTGGAAGATTGTATTCCTCCTAGAAACATACAATCTTCCAAAACTGAATCTGGAAGAATCAGAAACCCTAACCAGATCAATTACAACAAATGAAATTGAAAAAGTTATCAAAAACCTTTCAGCAAACAAAAGTCCTGGATTGGATGATGTCACAGGTGAATTTTACCAAACATTCAAAGAAGAATTAATACCTATCCTCATGCTATTCAAAAAACGTCAAGAGAAGGGAAAACTTCCAAGCTCATTTTATGAGGCAAGCATTATCCTCATTGTAAAACCAGGTAAAGAAACTACAAAGAAAGAAAACTATAGGCCAATATTCTTGATGAATATAGATGCTAAAATTTTCAAGAAAATATTAGAAAACCAGATCCAACAACATATTAAAAAGATCATACATCATGATCAGGTGGGATTTATTCCAGAGAAGCAAGGCTGGTTAAATACTCACAAATAAATAAATGTGATTCATCACATAAACAAAGTGAAGGATAAAAATAACATGATCATATCAATAGATGCAGAGAAAGCATTTGATAAAATCCAGCACTTATTTATAATCAAAACTCTCAGCAAAGTGGGAATACAGGGAACATACCTCAACATAATAAGGGCCATCTGTGACAAAACAACAACCAAAATCATACTCAATAGGCAAAAATTAAAAGCAATCCCCTTAAGATCAGGAAAAAGACAGGGGTGCCTCCTTTCACCACTCTTGTTCAACATTGTATTTGAAGTACTAACCACAGAAATCAGACAAGAAGAAAAAAGAAAAAACATCAAAAATAGAAAAGAAGAAGTAAAAATGTCATTACTTGTTGATGACACAATAATGTACATAGAAACCACAAAGGTCTTTTTTTACTGGCTTTAATTTTTTTATTTATTGTGTTTACATAGATTGTAGTGTAACCCCAAATGCATTCCCCCATCCCCTGTATTCCCCCCAAATATTTCCCTTGCCTAACCCAACATCTCCCTCCACCTTCCTTTTAGGTTTATCCCATCCTATCATCCCCTTTTCCTCTATCCTCTTTTCCTCTGCTCCATTTAATCCTGCCTCTATCTCAATTTTGTTCCTCAGTTAACACTGTTTCTTGGATTACTCAAATGAGTGATGTCATGTAATATTTTACTTTATCTGCCTGGCTTATTTCACTTAACATAACAGTTTCCAGGTCCATCCATGATGTTGCAAAAGGTAAGATTTCCTTCTTTTTCATAGCCATGTAGTATTCCATTATATATATGTAGAACTGCTTTCTAATCCACTCATCTGCTGACGGACACTTGGGCTGTTTCTAGATCTTTGCTATTGTGAAAAAGAAATGGGATGCATTTCTTCTTTTGCGTCAGTGATATAGTGTTCTTGGGATATATTTCTAAAAGTGAAATGGTTGGGTCAAAAGGCAGTTCGATTTTTAATTTTTTGAGGAATCTCCATACTGTGTTTCCACAGTTGCTGCACCAGTCTGCATTCCCACCAGCAGTGCAGGAGGGTTCCCTTTTCTCCACATCCTCTCCAGCACCTATCATGTGTTGTTTTGATAATGAGCACCATTCTGACTGGTGTGAGAAGGTATCTCATTGTGGATTTAATTTGCATTTCTCTAATGATTAGTGATGTTGAACATTTTTTCATCTGTCTATTAGCCATCTGTATGTCCTCTTTGGAGAAGTGTCTATTCATTTCTTTTGCCCATTTTTGATTGGATTGTTTGTCTTCTTGGTGTTGAGTTTTACAAGTTCTTTATTAATTTTGGTTATTAGGCCTTATCAAATGTTTTGTCAAATATGTTCTCCCATTGTGTGGTTTGTCTTTTTATTCTGTTCATCTTGTCTTTAGCTGTACAAAAGCTTTTTAGTTTGATATAGTCCCATTTGTTTATCCTATCTTTTATTTCACTAGCCCGTGAAGATAAATCAACAAATATATTGCTGCAAGAGACGTCGGTGAACTTACTTCCTATGTTTTCTTCTAAGATGTTTATGATTTCACAACTTACATTTAATTCTTTTATCCATTTTGAGTTTATCTTTGGGAATGGTGTAAGTTGGTGGTCTAGTTTCATTTCTTTGCAGGTAGATGTCCAATTATCCCAACACCATTTGTTAAAGAGATTGTCTTTACTCCATTGTATGCTCTTACCTCCTTTGTCAAATATCAATTGTCCATAAAGGTGTGGGTTTATTTCTGGGTTCTCTGTTCTGTTCCACTGATCTATACAACTGTTCTTATGCCAGTACCAAGCTGTTTTGAGTACAATGACTTTGTAATATAACTTGATATCAGGAAGTCTGATACCTTCCACTTTATTCTTCTTTATCAAGATTGTTGAGGCTATTCAAGTTCTTTCTTGGTTACATATAAATTTTTGGAATATGTGTGCTATATCTTTGAAGTATGTCATTGGTATTTTAATTGCTTTTGCATTAAATTTATAAATTGCTTTGGGTAATATAGACATTTTAATGATGTTTATTCTTTCTATCCATGAACACGGTATATGTATCCACTTGTTTATATCTTCCTTGCTTTCTTTTATCAATGTTTTATAATTTTCCAGGTCTAAGTCTTTAATCTCCTTGGTTAAATTTACTCCTAGGTACTTTATTATTTTTGTTGCATTAGTGAAGGGGATTGTTTTCTTAATTTCTCTTTCTGACAGTTCATTGTTGGTGTATAAAAATGCCTCTGATTTCTGTGTATTAATTTTATATCCTGACACTTTTCTGAATTCATTTATCAGGTCCAGTAGCTTTATGACTGAGACTTTAGGGTTTTCTATATACAGTATCATATCATCTGCAAATAATGATAGTTTTACCTCTTCTTTTCCAATTTGGATGCCTTTTATTTCTTCTTCTTCTCTGATTGCTGTGGTTAGGACTTTCAGTACTATGTTAAATAAGAGTGGTGAAAGAGGGCACCCCTGCCTTGTTCCTGATCTCAAGAGGATTGCTTTTAATTTTTGCCCATTGATTATGATGTTGGCTGTGGGACTGTCATGTCCTTTATCATGTTGAGGTATGTTCCCTTAATTCCCACTTTGCTGAGAGTTTTGATCATAAATGGGTGCCGGATTTTATCAAATGCTTTTTCTGCATCTATTGAAATTATCATGTGGTTTTCCTCCTTTTTGTTTACGTGATAAATCACATTGATTGATTTAAGAATATTGTACCATCCTTGCCACCCCAGATAAAATCCCTCTTGATCATGACTTATGATTTTTTTTATATATTGCTGGATCCGGTTTGCTAATATTTTGTTGAGGATTTTAGCATCTAAATCAGTGGTTCTTAACCTGGGTTCTATTGAACGCTAGGGGTTTGATGGATCAGTCTCAGGGCTTCGGAGAAGCCTCTGCCACGGAGGCCCGAATAAAATAATACCGTAATTTGTTGTGAGTTCATGCACTTTGTTGGTTTCATTCTTTGAGCAAGGTGATGTTCATGCACGGCTCATTTTGTGCACCAGTAAAAAAAACATATACCTATGTCTTGAATTTGGAAAAAAAAACATATTTTATTTATCATTAAAAAGGGTTCGGTGAATGCGCATATGAAACTGGTGGGTTCAGTACCTCAAAAAAAGGTTAAGAACCATTGATCTAAATTCATCAGGGATATTAGCCTATAATTTTCTTTCTTTGTGTTGCCTTTGCTTGGTTTTGGAATGCAAACCCAAAGGTCTTAGTCAAAAAAAAACTAGACCTGATAAATGATTTCAGCAAGGTGGCAGGACATAAAATTAAAATCAGAAATCAGTGGCTTTTTTATACATCAATAAACTGTCAGAAAAAGAAATTAAGAAAATAATCCCTTCATTATTGCAACAAAAAAAGTAAAGTACCTAGGAATAAGTTTAACTGAGAAGGTAAAAAATTTGTACTTGGAAAATTATAAGACATTGAAAAAAAATTTAGGAAGATACAAACAAGTGTAAGTATATACCATGTTCCTGAATAGGAAAAATTAACATCATTAAAATGTTCATATGACCCAAAGCAATCTATAGCTTCAATGGCATACTTCACATATCTAGAACAAATATACCAAAATGTATGTGGAACCAAAACAGAACCCAAATAGTCTTAGCAATCTTAAAAATGAAGAACAAAGTGGGAAGTATCACACTTCCTGATATCAAGTTATACTAGAACACCTTTACAGTCAATTGATATTTGACAAAGGAGGCAAGAGTATACAATGGAGTAAAGGCAATCTCTTTAATAAATAGTGTTGGGGAAATTGGACAGGTACATGCAAAAAAATGAAACTAAACCACAAACTTGCACGTTCAATAAAACAAACTCAGAATGGATAAAAGACAAGTGTAAGTCACAAAACCATTAAAAATCTTGGAAGAAAACAGGCAGTAAAATCTTTGATATCTCTAGAAGCAATATTTTTGCCAATATATCTCCATGGAAGATTGAAATGAAGGCCTAAATAAAGAGATGGGAGTATATCAAACTAAAAACCTTTTGCACAGCAAAAGACACCATTAACAAAATAAAATGACAGCCCACTCAAAGGGAGAACATATTCGCCAATACATCTGATAAAAGGTTAATAACCAAAATTTATAAAGAACATCTAAAACTCAACACCAGGATGATAAACAATCCAATTAAAAAATGAGGAAAATAAATGAATAGACACTTCTCCAAAGAGGATATACAGATGGCCAATAGGCATATGAAAAAAATGCTCAATGTCACTAATCATCAGAGAAATGCAAATTTGAACCACAATGAGATACCACCTCACACCTGTCAGAATGGCTTCTTTTAGCAAATCAGTACACAACGAGTGTGGATGAGGATGTGGAGAAAAGGGAACCCTCCTGCACTGCTGGTAAAAATGCAGTCTTGTGAAACCACTGTGGAAAACAGTATTGCACTTTCTCAAAAAATTAAAAATGTTAATCAGCCATAAGAAATGATGACATCGGATCATTTACAACAAAATGGATGGACCTTGATAACATTATACAAAGTGAAATAAGTAAATCAGAAAAAAAACTGAGAACAGCATGATTTCATACATAGATGGGACATAAAAGTGAGACTATGAGACATGGACAAGAGAGTGGTGGTTACAGGGTAGGGGGAGGGAGAGGAGGGTGAGATAGGAAAGAGGGGAAGGGCACAGGGAAAACCAGATAGAAGGTGACAGAGGACAATTTGACTTTGGGTGATGGGTATGCAACATAATTGAATGATAAGATAACCTGGAGAGGTTTTCATTGTACATATGTACCCTGACTTATTGGTGTCACCCCATTAAAATTAATTTAAAAAAATTTTTTTAATGGAACTACCCTTTGACACAGTTATCCCACTTTTAGGAATATATCCTAAGAATCCCAAAACACTAATTCAAAAGAAGTTATACACTCCCATGTTTATTGCAGCATTGTTTACAATAGCCAAGATTTTGGAACAGCCCAAGTGTCTTACAATGGACCTGTGGGTAAAAAAGCTGTGGTACAGGTGCACAATGGAATACTATGCAGCCATGAAAACCTCCTTTTTTTGTCATCTTACCTTTTGCAATGGCGTGGATGGACCTTGAGATTATTATGCTAAGTAAAATAAGCTAGGCATAGAAAGACAAATAGCATATTATCTCATCTCACTTATATGTGTAATCTAATGAAAACAGTGAACTGTAGAATGGAATAGAGGCAGAGGCGGGGTCCCAGGAAGCAGAGGGACAGCTGTCAGAGGGAAGGGGGATGAGAAACAGGATCAGAGGTGAAGGGCTTAGCCAATTTTTATCTACATAACACATAGATACAGATAATAGAACAGTAGTAAGTCTCAGAGGGAAGGAGAAAAGGGAGGTGGGGGAGGGGGCAAAGAGATTGTAATAAGGATTGTAATAGGGAGCTTGTTGTTCAGGGGGGTGAGGGTGTTACATTGAGTGAGACACTTCAATCCATGTTAATACAATAAATTTAAAATTAGTAAAATATGGAAAAAGTAAAACACACACAAAAATAAGATAACTTCTGCTTACAAAAAATAAAGAGCAGACATTTTTTTGTTTCTCATTGCATTTAGTTTGCACTTAATAACTCTCCAAAATCAGCATGAAAAATGAGGGAGCATTGACTTCAGTAGCTAGAGAGTGAAGCATCTAAACACACATAAAAAATTAGTCACGCGAGCCCATAAATATGCTTCAAAGGGATTTGGCCAATATCAAGGCATCTTCTGTTTTCTTTTTCTTTCTTTTTTTCTTTCTTTTTTTTTATAATCAAGACTCCCACTTGCACCTGGACAGGGCTCCACCCAGCAAACTTCCCCCTACCCTACCATCTACCCATCTGGGCTGCTGCTCCATTGTTCAGCAACAGAGCTATTGGCCTGAGGCAAGACCATGAAGACATTCCTCAGTGCCCAGGGCCAGCTTGCTCATTTGAGCCTTGGCTGGGAAAGAGGATGAGAAAGAGAGAGAGAGAGAAGGGGGGTGGGGTGGAGAAACAGATAGTCCCTTCTCCTGTGTTCCTTCACTGGGACTCGAATTCGGGATTTCCACATGCCAGGCTGACACTCTATAGCTAAGCCAACTGGCCAGGGCCTCAAGGCATTTTTTAAAAATAAAAAATATTGGATCCATCAATTCTGTTTTGGATTCTTGCACTTAACTTTCTTGGCTTCGTAGGTGAGTAACTCAAAGCAGTGTTTGGACCATTGTACTTACAGAATATAATTTATGAGGCAATGAAAATCCATTTAAGCTGGTTCTCAGTCCCCATTTATTCTCTGAGCATGGATGTGCTTTCCCACTTGCCCTGAGGGCACCTATCAAGTGGGTTTTGGTAAGATGTGCAGCCCCTGCTGGCCAATGTCTATCGGCCTGCAGCACTCATGCGCTCTCCACAACCTGGGTGGCTGCCGCTCTGCTTCGTTAGAGCTGTGCTCACCATATTTATTGGCGCTGGCTTTTAATAACATTGAAATGAGATTCAGGAATCTCAGCTTTCCAAACTTGCTCTTATTAGCATGGGAGCATGGGAGCAGCCAGCAATTGGCCTGTCAGCTTGTAAGAAACAACTTATTTGATTTTGCTCACAATTGTTTATTTCTTTAAAACATTCTTTTCTGACAAAATAGTTTAGGCAAAAATAAAAAGAGGTGATTTACACCCAATTTTGCAATAGAGATGGAGAATGTCATGCTGTTTTGTCTGTGATTGAAGAAGGGATTTTCTGGGGTTTGTTGGAAAATGTTTTTGGTCTTTACTACTCAAAGTGTGGTCTATGGACAACAGCCTCAGCCTCACATGGGAGTTTTTAGAAATGGAAATCTCAAGCACTCCCCTGTTTCTTTTAAACAAAATCCCCAGGTGATTCATATGCCTAGTAAAGTTTGAGAAGCCCTGGTTAGGATGTTGTCTTTCACTGAAGCCAGTGCAACTTAATTGCAATGGCATTGGCATTGAAAAGAAAATCCAGTTGGGTTTCATATTCTTTGGTTTTTAAGAACTCAACATCTTTTATCCCCATCCACCTCTATAAAGAATTTTAGATACTTGGCTGGACTCTCAATGCTTGTTCATTATAATCATCATCTCAGCATTTCTTGCAGCTAAATTGTACCTCACCATAGAGGGTGAAGATAATTCTTGGGTGGGTTCCATGAGAGTGTTGCATTTTAAGTTCTGAAATTCGTAGAGCATGTTTGAACTTCCAGCTATTGCAGTGATTTAAACTACTTTTACTTAAGTAACATCCTGGATTCCAAGAGTTTAGGGCAAAACTTGTACAAATAATTATGAGTTTTCATTACAATTAACATTACAAATGTAATATTTTAATAAATGAACAAGTAAGCTTAAGTATCACTTGAAAGTGTCTAAATATGCATTTATAATAGAAGAGGACACTCTAGATGTTCATGAATACAATCATTACACTCATTACATTGAGAATATAAACATCCTTAGTAGAACTGGGAACTTAATAGTTAACAGATGAGTGCTTTCCATGTCTTCAGTTGCCCCAAGCTGTGAAAATTAGTTGGAATTGTTAGATAATTTACATGCTCTTTGGGACCAATTTTTTAATACAATGAGTAATTTTATTTTTAAATATAAAAGCCCTCACAACTTAGCTCAGTCAGTAAATAGCATCCTCCCAAAACAGCAAGGTTACGGGGTTTGATCCGAGTCAGGGCACACACAGGAAGCAACCAAAAAATGCATGACTGAGTGGAACAAAATGAATGTTTCCCTCACACTCCCTTCTCTATCCCTTCCTCTCTCTGTCTTTCTAAAAAACATTAAAAATTAAGCCTTTGCCAGATAGTTCAGTTGATTGGAGTGTCATTCTGGAGCATAAAGGTTGCCGGTTTGATTCCCCAGTCAGGGCACAAGTCAGTGTTCTCCTCTCTCTCTCCCTTCCTCTCTCTCTCTCTCTCAAAAAAAAAAAAAAGATAAAATACCTATGCTTTAACACATACATTAGGTTTTAGGTGTACATATAGCTGAGATCTACATCAAACCAAATCTCAGAATAAAAAGTAGGGTGAGAGAACAGGTAACAGGCTGTTTACCAGGCTCCAAACGTGGGTAAGTAGAAATGTTCAGTACATAAGCAGTGGCTCCTATGTGAATTTTTGCAAAGACAATGCTCCTTTGTGGAAGATGAGTGTATTTTCTATTTAACACCTGTTATTATTAATATATGCACACATAGGCATAGGTTTTTTCGTCTTATGACTTTGTTTCTGCTGTTTGTGGCTTCAGGGAATTATGAAATTGTCAAGGGCCGGTCATAAAACCCTGCAAAAGATGAATATATTGTGCTCCTCATTCATTTTTTACTATCCTCAGGAAAAAATAAGGACAAATATTAAGGAAGGAAAAGGATTCTGTGTAGCCCAGCCTCTCCTTACTGGCTCAGACTGGGTGGAGTGAATATACTCATCCTTGCATGTTGTTCGCAGGAGTGTAAACCTGTGCAAATTAGTAATTTATTTTTAAGATCTAAAATAAAAAAAGGCTTACTCTTAATACTTAACTGAGATCTGGGTGGCCAGAGAGGACTTCAGATTAAATGGGGGAGGGGAGAATAGGAGAGTCAGTGCATTTAGTGAAAGATGACAAAAAACAAGGTCTTAAGAAGCATGGGAGCATGGCGTCTTTGGTGGAGACTTTGCATGTTCAGGGAAGAGGAAAGGACACCACAGAATGTCATTACTATTGCTTCCCTGAGCATGCACTCACCTTCAACTGCAGACTGATCAGATTTGTTGACTGCCAACCCCAACTACCGCAATGACAACAGGGCCACAACAAAAAATGCTCTCTGTTCTTAAATGTTTCAGGAGGAACAAAGCAATGAGCAGAAAACACATTATACCAGGGCAAATGCCAATCCACATCTTTCAAGACCCAGGCCCACCTTCCCTTTTTCACTCTAGGCCTTAACATTTGTGAGCTGGGACAACAGAAAAAACAGAAGGCCAAATACCAGGCATTTCAATGTGTACATCATAAAATGCAGCCCTGGTTGCTAAGGGAGTCATGTCTTCCCCAAGACAGCCTTGCCATGTGGGAGCCTGAGAGAGATACAGAACACTTCTGCTGAGGTGGGACAAGGTAGGGGCTGGTTCAGGCATAAGACTCCTCATTGATGGAAAACTCATCCAATCTGGGAAGGAGACTTTTGACCTGCAAAATTGTGGGATGACAGACCAGGCAGGTGCCCCCTCTTCACACCTCATGTTTCCAGCTCAGGATTCCAAACCAAGAGGTTCTAAATTCCCCTCAGAACTTTACTGCTTGGGCAAGAGTCAGGGGGTAAGAATTGCTGTTGTAAGAGGAACCCACTTTGTAAAAACTCGCCTGGGTGGTTTGTGTGGCCAATTTTAAACAAAAGAACCTACTCTTCTTCTGGTTCCCATAGACAGTAGCTGTGATTGTCTCCTCCCCCTGTACACACACAATCTCAGCAACCACCTCAATTCTCTAACCTGGGCACCTAGTTTGCTCCCTGAATTCTCTTCAAGTAATTCATATTTGCTCAACTGGTCAACAATTTGCAAAAAAATTAAAAAAAAAGAACAGAGAAAAAAATACCCTGCTTTTAGATTGAGGTGGATTTGTGTTGCATTGTTTCAGATATGTAAGGACCCTGCAGTGTGGGACCCAATGCTACATCATTCTCCCCCAGGTTTAAGGTGGCACTCTGGACTAATCTGATGCCATTGTCAACACTTTATTTCTGCTAACGATGCTGCTTTTGCCTGGAATGCCTATCATTAGTAACACACACACACACACACACACACACACACACACACACACACACACACCATACACCATTTCTTCATTCTTAGCAATTTCTACTCATCCATCAGGACCCAGATCAGTTTTTTGTTTTCTCCATAAAGGAATTAGCTAACTATTGAAGCCCTAACCCCCAAGATCTCAGAATGTGACCTTATTTGGAAACAGGGTCACTGCAGATGTAATTAATTAAGATGAAGTCATACTGGAGAAAAATGGGGGAACTAATCCAATATGACTGGCCTCCATATGAGAAGAGGAGACACAAACAGACACAAAAAGAAGAGAATCCTTGTGAAGATACCGATACACAAAGAGAAGAAGGCCATATGACGGTAGAATGCTACAATCCACAGAATGCCAAGGACTACTGATAACACCAGAGGTTAAGAGAAAAGCATGGAACAGATTCTTCCCTAGAGCTTTCAGAAAGAGTATGGTTCTGCTGATGCCTTGATCTTCAACTTGCAGCTTACAGAATGGTGAGAGAATAAATTGCATTGTTTTAAACCACCCGGTTTGTGGTAGCTATTATGACAACCTTAGGAAATGCATATAGTGACTATTCTCAACATGTCCAAGCACAGTTTATTGGTGCTCCCTCAATTTGGAGATATACTTTACTAAAGCCCTAATCACAGTATGGTAGTTAAGCTTTACTTGTTTGTCTGTACAACTAACTAACTTGTGATTACTCAAGTGCTCTACCCTGCAATATTAATTAGTACTCCTAGTCCAATGCCAGACACACAGAGGTACTTAATAAATACAGAGTGAGCAGATGAGTGAGCAACTGAGAAGGTTCATAAAAGAAGAAAAATAAATTTAAATAATTAAAAGTTTGGATGAGGCAGCAGTCACAGTACTAAGGAAGAAATAAAAATAGCACTACAAATATTCCTATTGTGCTGCAGCCTAACCTGAAATTTTTACATTGTTGTACTAACTTTTAGATTATCCCCCTGTTAGAGAGAGCCAAATTTAGATAACTTTTTACAACCTAAAAGCAGGTCACCAGACCAGTGCAGTGGATTGAACATCTGCCAGTATACTGAGGACCCTGGGTTGAAACCCCAAGGTTATTATTGGCTCAAACACAAGCTTATTCACTTTGAGTGTGGAGTTGTCAACTTGAGTGCAGGGTCACCAGCTTGAACATGGAATCATCAACATGATTCCAAGATTGCTGGTTTGAGTTCAAAGGTGAGCAATCTAAAAGCCCTATGGTCACTGGTTTGAGCCCAAAGTCACTGACTTGAGCAAGGGGTCACTGGTTTGGCTTGAGCCCCCTGGTCATATGAGAAGCAATCAATAGAAAAATAAAATAAAGCAACTACAAGTTGATCCTTCTTCTGTCTCTTCTCTACTCTCCTCCTTCCTGTCTCACTATCTCTAAAAAAAAAAAAAAAAAAAAAAAAAAAAAAAGTATGTCGTCAATCTTCTTAGTTTCTAAATAATGCCAAGGGGAAGAATGCTTCTTAGTTCCAGGGAACCCCAATTTCAATTTCACCTGTGATGGTTTGCCTTCAATGACCAGGTCTCCCTGGTCTGATGTGGGCCTCCTCAGAACAGAATCTGGCAGTTCTCATTACTTTCCATATTTAGAAAAAATAAAACAAGCTCCATTTCCAAAACATACTCTAAGGGGCTATGCAAAAGCATAGTGTGAGGAAATGAGAAATGAATGATTTTAGTATAATTCCTTAAAAAGGAGAAATGTCACCCTAATTTAATTGGGGCTTTGCTACTGCATTTCTTCTCTATCTGTGACACAGTTAAACTCTATTATCTAAAGCATTAACCCAAGATGAGCTAATTTTTTTCAAAAAATAAAATCTTCTTGACACCTTTTTTCCAATGTCTTTTGTGAGTCCTTTGGATCTAAATTAATTATTCAGAGAAAGAGAATGAATCAGAATTTTATTTGAAAGATTTGGGGCTATGAGTAATTTGAAAAGCATACTTAACTAGAAAAAAGTTTGAAATACAAAGTTGTACTAATGCAAACTTTAGAAAGCAAAGAGTGACAACTCCTCACCAATAGGGACACATAAAAAATAGTTATCTGAGCCTGATCAGGCAGTGGTGCAGTGGATAGAGCATCAGACTGGGACACAGTGGACTCAGCTTCAAAACCCCAAGGTCGCCAGCTTGAGAGTGGGCTCATCTGGCGTGAGCATGGGCTCACCAGCTTGAGCATGGGGTCACTGGCTTGAGCATAGGATCATAGACATGACCCCATGGTTGCTGGCTTGAGCCCAAAGGTTGCTAGCTTGAAACCCAAGGTTGTTGGCTTAAACCCAAGGTCACTGGCTTGAGCAAGGGATTACTCACTCTACTGTAGCACCCTGGTCAAGGCACATATGAAAAAGCAATCAATGAACAACTAAGAAGCTTCAATGAAGAATTGATGTTTCTTATCTCTCTCCCTTCCTGTCTGTCCCTATCTGTCCCTCTCTCTGACTCTGTCTCTGCCCCAAAAATAAAAAGCAGAGAATTCCATTAAAAGGAAACCCAAAGAAATCTATACCAAGACACATCACAATTAAAATACCAAAGCTGCCTGACCTGTGGTGGCACGGTGGATAAAGCATCGACCTGGGAACACTGAGGTCGCCAGTTCAAAACCCTGCACTGGTCTGGTCAAGGCACATATGGGAGTTGATGCTTCTAGCTCCTCCCCCCTTTCTCTCTTTCTCTCTCTCTCTCTCACACTCTGTGTCTCCTCTCTAAAATGAATAAAATAAAAATAAAATAAATTATAAAATACCAAAGCTAAGAGATAAAGAGAAAATATTAAAAGCTGTTAGAGAAAAAAGGCTATCACCTACAAAGAAACCCCCATTAGGATGACACCCAACTTCTCAACAGAAACACTTGAGGCCAGAAGGGAATGGCAAGATATATTCAAAGTAATGCAGAACAAGAGCCTACAACCAAGACTACTTTATCCAGCAAGGCTAACATTTAAAATTGAAGGAGAAATAAAAAGCTTCCCAGACAAAAAAAAAAAAAAAAAAAAAAAAAACTCAAGGAATTCATTACAACCAAACCAATGCTGGTTAAGGGGCCTGTTGTAAACAGATCAAAGTGGGGAAAGAATATAGCAAAAATGAACTTCTCATAATTTTAACAGTAGCTGTTCTGGTCATTCTGACCCTTTTCATTTGGGATACTAATCTGTGATGAAGATGTCAATTTCCTTACTTGCCTGAGCTCATGCTGAATTCGAAGTGCTTGAAGACAGTTAAAAGTTACAAACAAGTTGTGATAATATTGAAAGCAAGTGTGCAAATAATACTAGCAATGATCACTCCCATTTATTCAGTACCAACTACGAACCAACCATTATGTTAGGTGCTTTACACATGCTATCTCATTTAACACTCCCAGTAATGATTATGGGACATCATTATTCCCAGAATGAGTAAGTACCTACTCAAGGTTTTGCAATAGAGGTGCTGGAAGGATTTTCTCCAGAGTTCAATTTTGCCCCCACTTAATTATAACAATAGTTTATACATAACACTTAGCACTCATCATGAGCCAGCCATTATTAATGATTATATATTAACTCATTTAATATCACAAAAAAGGTAGATGTCATTATTATAGTTGAGAAAACTGAAGCACAGTCATTAAAGATTTTGCAAATGTTACACAGCTTTTAAGTTATAAAGTTGGAATTCAATATCAGACAGCTTAATGACAGAAGCCTTGCTGAGAACCACTATGTTATTTGCCTTCTCACCTTAAGCAATAATACCTTTAAAGATAATTTTGCAAAATCATTAGAACTGTAAAATTTTTCTTTGAAACTACATAAATGTATTCATGTGTACAGTACCTTACACTACACACATTAGACACAAACACACATAATTTGCACACTTCACATACCTTCCTTTAGAGTTTTAGAATCATTTAGAATCTGAAACTTACCAAGCCAAATATATCCCACCTGTCTACAGAGAACACACCAGGAATTGCCTCCCATTTCCCTCCAGACATGTCTACACACATTTCTGCGGACACCAAACCAAAGAGAATAGAAAAGAGAAGCAATCTGTCTGCAATTCATTTTTAACCTGCCAGTTCGTTTTCACTGGTCCATTCCAGGAACAAAAGCTTATTTTTGCGGCATCCAGGATCACAGACAGCGATCCCAGGTTTAGAGCACTCAGGGCACTGCCAGACACATAGTCAACTGTGTGCACTCTAAATAGTCCTGCTCTTGTTTCAGTGTCCTCTTCCACTTAGCCCTGGGGACATTCCTCTCCTCTGTTTTGTTCCACACGAAAAGTGCTAGCAATCTATTTAGGGCAGCGCTCTGATTTGGATGTCAAATAAAACTGATTGATTTTATGATTCTGTAAAGGTTACCTCAAAAGGTGAAACAATTTCTGCTTCAGAAGAGCACCTATAAATTCAAGCTATTTGTGACAAGTCCTGTCCCACTGGAGGAAGATGAATTCTTGGATCTGTATCTAATCCTAAAAAAGAGAACAAATTTTCCATTACACTTGGCTCAAGAGCTCACGCCCTTTAGGTATCAAGGAAGTGTACATGTAGAAAGGCAGCATGGTTACATGAGAATTTGTTGTCAATTGTTCCTAGACTAGTACTATGAGAGGTCATCATGTTATTTCATTGGCAAACTAAAACAACATATCTTACACCTGTTAGTTACCTCATTGCCATCTGTTAAGAGCTGTAGATGTTGCCTCCAAATCACTGAAAAAGGTCAATGTGTAACTAGAGGCCTTCCAATTCTTCCAACTTTTTCAAAGCTCCAGGAGCGCAAGAGGTTTTCTCTTTTGATGTCATAGAGTAGGTGCTCAAAAAATTAAGTTGAAAGAATACAGAAATGTCATAAAATCTTTGATACATCTTGAATTTCTGCATATCCTCAAAATTCTTTGGGATTTTTGGCTCAACAAATGAAAGATGAAAGCAACGGGAGATGGAAATTATGGTAGAAAAGTGAAAGAGAAAAAGTATGTATGTTGAGTGCATGTCGTGTTTTGTGTGTGTTTGTGTGTGTGTGTGTGTATGTATGAACACTAGTCTATAAAAATAATGTGACAATGAGCGGACGGGCTGTGGTACATACTAATCTAAACAAGAAGATCCAGTGAGCATGGTTACCTATCATTTCAGTTGTCCTAAAATAACTAGCAAAAGCAAGGCATTAGGATGAACTGGAAATTACTTAAAGACATGGAGTGAGGAAAGGGAATAAAACTACCGCTTCTGTAGCGAGCACTGTGTTAGGCTCTTTGGTTGGCTGTCTCTTCTAATACACAGAATGACCACAGAGCAGTGTGGCTCCACTCTGCAAGAATGAAGTTGAATGCTATCATGCACAAATGAGTGCTGGAGGGATGATTTCAACCTAGTCTTTGGGTGCAGTTGCTGCCCTTCATTCTTCTCAATTCCTGCTTTCACCCACCTGGTTCAATCCTCTCTGCCACCTGCCAATGTGCCAGTCTGCCTTGCCCTCTCTTTAGTCCGTGTGGCTAATTGATGTTTTTAACATTCAAATCTGACCGTGTGGATCTTCTTTCATTCCTTGAAGCAGCACCAAACAACTCTATGACCTTGACCTTGCACTTGGCAGCCACCTTTAAGACCACGCCCCAAGATCTTACCTGTGTCATCAGCCTTATAGTTTATCACATGCAGCTGGAAGTTTCTCACCAGAACACTCTAGCTATTCTGTCACCTATTTCTGAAATGGCTGTCCCTCCTACCTTTGCATGGCTAATTTGGAATCATCCAGCACTGAGCTGAGACCCCCATTCTTCCAACTACCGTGCATGTTCCCCAGGTTGACTGGGGGTCCTCCTCTGTATTTCCATGGCACTCTCTAAATTTTTCTGCCATAAAAATTTACCATATTATGTTAAAATATTCTTTTTTATATTATCTATCTCACTAGCTTTACATACTTTAAAGGTGAAAAAAAACATGAAGGCCAAATGCTACATGTTTTTGTTCACATATGTTTGTGTGTAGTACTTGTAGTACATTAATGTTTTTAAATTTTTTTTCCTCTATTTTGTATAAAACACATACAAAAGGGAGATACCTCTCCGAGTAGAATTGTCATCATTAATATACAGTACTTCTGGAATGATATTGGTGGATGGACGGGAGTGTGAAAGTATATATGCTTACAAAAGCAAAAAAATAGGAGGACAGTCAAAAAGAAATAGCTTCAAATCCCAACTCTATAGCCACATGCTTATCACTCTGTGTACGCAATTTGCTCTGTCTTTCTTCCAGTCACACGGCAGAGTTCATCCTCTTGACTAACATTTATCACTTCATCTTTGGATCCTAGTCTCTTTCTTCCAAAGGGGTCTCATTTCTCCACAATTTAAATGTGCTCAAATCTTGGAGCTTCTAGTTTAAAAAGGCAGGTGGTATATATTCTTTCTCTTCACTTCCTTCTCCAGACCCATAAGAATAAAGGAACACAAATGGTACAGACCCACTAGGGCAAAGAAAAACAGAGTAGAAGTCTACAGTGAAGAGGAAATGTCAACCTAGTTTGGAAGATATAAATAGGATGGATAAATAGCCACTGACTTAGCAAAGGAAAAATACGTGAAGGCTATGTGTCTGCATAGGGAAATGCTAACAAGAAGCATATTGATTTGTGCTGCAAACCTTAGCAAAAATTGAAGGATTGGAAGCATAAAGTACCATACAAGGCAGGTTTATAAAATATGGTTTAAAACAGGACTGGTTATATAAGAGGCAGACTCCTAAATTTCACCCTCATGCTTTGCAGCCAATTAACCAAGCCTCCCTTTGTTCAATGTTAGGTTTGTTTTCTGTACAAATTGAAGCAAAGAACCGTCTGACTCAGGAACACTACTACCAGTGGAAAGATGTGGTGAGTCATTCCCTTGAAAACAAAGGGTGATTCAGTGAAAATCCACAAACGGATGGTGATATCCTGAGTCTCTCTTTGACTCCACTCACAAGTTACTGGCAACCAGCCTTGGATCCCTAGAAAGGAAACTATAGAATTTTCCTGTTGAGAAAATGACTACCTGTGGCAGCAATAGAAATGTGCCTTAGATTTCCTTCAAGAGAATGTCCTGCAGGTCACATAGTGACACTGAGGCTACCTATCCCTGGGTTATATCCAACTGATGACTGAGAATTTCATGAGTATAAGCCCAAGAGGAGACATGTCCAGTGGGCAGCCTTTGATCAGAGACTTCAGACAGCCTGCCGAAAACATCCATTCTCCAACTGCCTTACAATCTTGGGCTCTCCTTAACCACTCTTTCCTTTCCTTTATCCTTTCACAGGTGCCAGACCTGCATTGTAGTTTGAAGGCTCTTCTTACTTACTCTTCTCTCCTCCTTCTTTCTTTCTCATAGGCATCTCCCCCCCACCCCCAGTAAATCTCTTACACATCTCATCCAGTGGGGGGATTTAGCCAGTTTGTATCAGTTCAGCAGAACTAATACCTAGTTTTTTGTTGAGTTCGGCAAACCAGTTGTTAAAATGACACTTGTAATCAGGGTTCTCTCTAAGATGGGCGCCTGGGAAGCCCAATGTGGAAATCACAATTTACATTCCTTACTCTTTTTTAATGTTCATCTGCACAACAGCATATTCTAAGCACCCGTAGTAATGTTCATTCTGTCCATAGGTGAAAAAAATTGCAAGAGAGAACACCAATCCAAAAGATATATGGAAATATCTTAAATAACAATTTTATTGTTATTGTTCAGTATTATTTAATATTTGTTCATTAATATTTTAAAACTCTTTCTTATAACATAATCTAGTTGTGTGTACCTCTTTTATTGTTCTTATTTAAGAATTAAATGCATGAAATAATAAACTACCTTTTGGTATATACATTTTAATATATATACTGCTCACAAATATTAGGGGATATTTCAAAGTGAACATATAATGCTTAAAAAATTATTTGATTATTTTTAGGTTTATTTTGTTTTTATTTTATTCATTTTAGAGAAGAGACACAGAGTGTGAGAGAGAGAGAGAAAGGGGGGAGGAGCTGGAAGCATCAACTCCCATGTGTGCCTTGACCAGAACAGTGCAGGGTTTTGAACTGGCGATCTCAGTGTTCCCAGGTCGACGCTTTATCCACTGCGCCACCACAGGTCAGGCCAAAAAACATTTGATTTTTTAAAAATCAAACAAGAACATCAAAAAAGCAAACGACAAGTCAAAGAAAGTTGTTCAATTATGCAAATAAGATGCAAAATCAACTTTTATTTCATTGCTGAAAATGTACTATTCAAAAGGCTGAAAGTACTGGAGTATCTGCATGTTCCCTGATCTCCTAATTAAAAGGGTCATTAGGGCAGAGAAATGTTTGTTAAATTATTTAAATCCCACCACTGAATGCATCAAAATGTGGGACTTCACCAAACACCCTCTACCTGAAGCAGAGACCTTCTGGTAGTTGAAGGGAGTCTGGATCCAGAGTTCAGAGAAGACACTCAAACTAAGAGCTGTCTGGGACCAGCAGCGGGGGAGCTGCATGGTGCAGGCTACAGAGTGCTCCAGGCTGGGAATGACCCCATATAAAACAAAGCTCAGGGGCTCTTGGGTAAAGCGGTACCAATGAGTCAACTTCCTCTCCAGGTTCAGGAATTTGGAGTCATCTTCAGATCCTTTGCTGGGGAAGTAAGGTAGTAATTGGAAGGTCTTCAGCCCCTCAGGAAACAAGAAAGCATCCATGGTGGGCAGCGAAATGAAAATCATACTTCCATAACACTGCCTACTGTCGCTTGGGCCAAAAATGCAGGCCAAGTCTTCACTGATGGCCCCTGTACAGTTATGGCTGCTGTTTAGGAAATGTTGCAGCTCCTTGGGGAAGTAGGGAAATGGGTACTGTAAAGCCAGTTGCCAAGGCCAGTATTACAGCTGCCTGGCCCGTGCAGGTTCACATTAGATTTGGACAGTTGGTAATGAAACAATGGAGCCAAGAACTGGTGAGCCATCAGGTTTAATCCCAGCGTGCATCTGGCGGGCAAGCAAAACACACACTGGGCTCCAAAACCCACTCATTCAGTGCTCACAAAGCTACTGACTTATCTGAGTTTCCTAGAATCAAAGGTGTTGGGCAGATAAAATATATTATGCTCATTTTGTTAAAGATGGCGCTGCCCACATGCAAGTTTTAAGACTAAGCTATTCCCCACACCCTTGACTGATTGAAAGATGTGGGGTGGTGCACTCTCATGAGGAATCCTCCCATTATGCCTCAGATAAGTGGCTTTCTATCAGAGACTTCCTTGTTTGTAGATTGGATTAAGGGTTTGCATTTCTATACTATAAAGTAGGGCAGACCGGGAGCTTGCTCTCTCTTGGTTCCTGATGTTAGTATTAGAAAGGTGAGCTAGAAACTTTTGATTCTAGGAAACTCGGATAAGTCAGTATCTTTGTGAGCACTGAATGAGTGGGTTTTGGAGTCCCGTGTGTGATTTTACTTGCCTGCCGGGTGTAAGCTAGAATTAAAGCTGATGGCTCACCAGTTTTTGGCTCCATTGTTTCATTACCGACTGTCTGAATCTAATGTGAACCTGCACTGGCCAGGCAGCCCTGTTGGTGGCCCTAACCACTGGCCTTACATTTGGCGTAGTCGGCAGGATTTGATACAGATTGGTAAGGAGCCACCACCACCTTTGAGCGGTGGAGTAGAGGACTGGCTTCTGTTATAGTTCCCTATGGCTGTCATTCTGGGGACTGTAGGATGGCTGACTTTTACAGCCATGTGTGAGGAAACCGAGAGATCTATGAAAGAGACTGCCTGGAACCTGCAAACCGAGTAGTGGAAGGAACTGGAGGAAACATGGGAGAAAGAGATGCCGACCCTGGAGCTGGAGGAAGCGCTGGAGGCGGAGGCCAACCAGGTTTGTGAGATTTGCCTGGAAATGGAGCAGACGCTGAAAAGAAATCATAGGTTCATGAGTTGGAGATTGCTCTGGATTTTGTGTAGAGCCAGCAGAGGCATGAGGCCGGGGCTGAGGCAGGGGCTGGAGCTGCAGCCGGGGCTGGAGCTGCAAGACCTGCTGAGCAGAAGGCGACGGCAGCCCGGGGCTCAGGCCCAGCAGCAGGAGCTGATGTTTTCAGTTCCTCTTTGGAGGATGAGGAGAATCGAGCTGGAGTTGCAATCTGCAGTATCCAGAAGGTGAGAGCCCAGCAGCAAGGAGTAGCTATGCTCCTGGTAGGTCTGCGATTTTGGGACATAAGGGTGGATGCCATCATGCTCCCCAGAGCACAGATGGAAATGCTGATTGCCATTGCCACATGCTTCTTTTTAGGACAGTGTGAGACCTTCCATGATGGCAGAAATGAGGGGGGGAGGCTAACACTCCATGTGCGTGAACTGATTTCCTGGACTACGAACAGAGTGAGCACTGGCTCTTTTGTTGACTGGACTTATGGATTTTGGACAATGTGAAATACCCTGATGGGGGTGAGGGGCGGCTTTGATGGAGGCCCTCCCCCCGCCCCAGGAAGCCTTTCAAATGGCAAGAGAAAAGGCCAAGGACATTTTGCACTTTTGGCAAAGTGCTCACAGACTGGTGAAATGTACCTTTGTAATTGTTGAAATTGTATGACTTGTCATGTTGTTGTAATTTATGTAATGTGCCTAATTTCCTTGTACAGGAATGCCGATGGTGTAGATTGTGGGTAGTAAAGTGAGCATAGGGGTGGATTGTGGGCAGATAAAATATATTATGCTCACTTTGTTTAAGATGGAGTCGCCCACGTGCAAGTTTTAAGAGTAGGCTTTTCCCCACACCCTTGACTGATTGGATGATGTGGGGTAGTGCACTCTCATGAGGAATCCTCCCATTATGCCTCAGATAAGTGGCTTTGTATCAGAGACTTTCTTGTTTGTAAGTTGGATTGAGGGTTTGGATTTCTACTCTATAAAGTACGGCAGACCGGGAGCTTGCTCTCTCTTGGTTCCTGAGGTTAGTATTAGAAAGGTGAGCTAGAAACCTTTGATTCTAGGAAACTTGGATAAGTCAGTATCTTTGTGAGCACTGAATGAGTGGGTTTTGGAGCCCAGTGTGTGTTTTTACTTCCCCGCCAAGTGCAAGCTAGAATTAAAGCTAATGGCTCACCAGTTCTTTGCTCCATTGTTTCATTACCAACTGTCCGAATCTAATGTGAACCTGCACTGGCCAGGCAGCTCTGTTGGTGACCCTGACCACTGGCCTTACAAAAGGTTTCTAGCTCAACAGTCTCATTCACCTCTGTTCACCATCTCCTTCTCTCTGCACAAACTCTGCACAAACTGGCTTCTCCTTCAGCACTCTGCCATCTTGACTGCTTTTTCTGGCCTCCTCCACGTGGCCTTTCTCTGCTCTGCTCTCCAATGCTAACCTCAGGAACCTAGAGAGAGCAAGCTCAGTCCAGGGTGTGGGGAAAAGCTTACTCTTAAAACTTGCACGTGGGCAGCACCATCTTTAACAAAGTGAGCATAATATATTTTATCTGCCCAACAATCCACCCCTATGCTCACTTTACTACCCACAATCTACACCACCAGCATCCCTGTACAAGGAAATTAGGCACATTACACAAAATACAACAACATGATAAATCATACAATTTCAACAATTACAAAGGTACATTTCACCAGTCTGTGAGCACTTTGCCAAAAGTGCAAAATGTCCTTGGCCTTTTCCCTTGCCATTTGAAAGGCTTCCTGGGACAGGGGGAGGTCCTCCAGCAAAGCTGCCCACCCATCAGGGTATTTCACATTGTCCAAAATCCATAAGTCCAGTCAACAAAAGAGCCAGTGCTCACTCTGTTCGTAGTCCAGGAAATCAGTTCACGCACATGGGGTGTTAGCCTCCCCCCTCATTCCTGCCGTCATGGCAGGTCTCACGCTGTCCTAAAGAGAAGCATGTGGCAATGGCAGTCAGCATTTCCATCTCTGCTCCAAAATCGCAGACCTACCAGGAGCATAGCTACTCCTTGCTGCTGGGCTCTCACCTTCTGGAGGCTGTGGATTGCAACTCCAGACCAATTCTCCTCATCCTCCAAAGAGGAACTGAAAACACCAGCTTCTGCTGCTGGGCTTGAGCCCCGGGCCACTGCTGCCGTCTGTTCCATGGGCCTTACAGCCCCCGCCTCAGCCTCAGTCTCATCCCCGGCCTTGCTTCAGCCCCAGCTTCCCGCCACTGCTGGCTCTCCACAACATCCAGGGCAATCTGCAACTCACAAACCTGTGATTCCTTCTCCAGCTGCTCCTCCATTTCCAGGCGAATCTCACAAACCTGGTCGGCCACATCCTTCAGCACTTCCTCCAGCTCCAGGGTTAGCATCTCTTTCTCCCATGTTTCCTCCAGCTCCTTCCGCTGCTCATTTTGCAGGTCCCGGGAAGCCTCTTCAGTAGAGCTCTCGGTTTCCTCACACATGGCTGTAAAAGTCAGCCATCCTACAGTCCCCAGAATGACAGCCATAGGGAGCCATAACAGCAGCCAGTCCTCTACTCCACTGCTCAAAGGTGGTGGTGGCTCCATACCAATCTGTATGAAATCCTGTCACAGACTATGCCAAATGTAAAGCCAGTAGTCGCGGCCACCATCACAGCCATCTGGCCCGTGCAAGTTCACATTAGATTCGGATAGTTGGTAATGAAACAATGGAGCCAAGAACTGGTGAGCCACCAGGTTTAATCCCAGCTTGCAGCCGTCGGGCAAGCAAAACACACACTGGGCTCCAAAACCCACTCATTCAGTGCTCACAAAATTACTGACTTATATGAGTTTCCTAGAATTAAAGGTTTCTAGCTCAACAGTCTTATTCACCTCTGTCCCCCATTTCCTTCTCTCTGCACAAACTCTGTACAAACTGGCTTCTCCTCCAGCACTCCACCATCTTGGCTGCTTCTCTTGGCCTCCTCCAAGTGGCCTTTCTCTTTTCTGCTCTCCAATGCTAACTTCAGGAACCTAGAGAGTGCAAGCTCCCGGCCTGCCCCACTTTATAGTGTAGAATCCAAACCTTTAATCCAATCTACAAACAAGGAAGTCTCTGATACAAAGTCACTTCTCTGAGGCATAATGGGAGGATTCCTCATGAGAGTGCACCACCTCACATCATCCACTCAGTCAAGGGTGTGGGGAAAAGCTTACTCTTAAAACTTGCACGTGGGCAGTGCTATCTTTAACAAAGTTAGCATAATATATTTTATCTGCCCAACAGGTACCATGGTGGCAGCTTGCCGGGCCAGGGCAGATCAAAGAGGGGCTCCTTCCTTAGGGCCAGTCTCAGGCTCAGCGATGGAGGCAGTCCGGAATGCGAAGCAGACCATGGCCCAGGATGCAGACATGGTAGGGACAGAGAGAGGCTGGAAATTCTCTTACGCAGAGGTCAGGTTGTTTCAATAGGGTCAATAGGGTGGCAAAGGCGTGTAGTAGGGGACCAGGAATTGGTGGCTGCTCTGGAGCCTCTTGGGCAGGTAGCACATCTGTTTCTGAGGTCCAGCATCACCTGGCTGAGACAAACTTAACCCAGCCACCTCTGGCCGATGGTCTGTGGACAAGGGCTTGGACAGTGCTGCCAACTGACCTGAGCCTCCAAACCTGAGAGACAGGACAGGCACTGGCCCAGAAGGCTTCGGGTGAGCTGGATGGGTCACCTGCCATTTTTACTGACCTCTTTGTTGTTCAATCCTATGAATTTTTTCCTTATTTGACAATGTTAGCAGACTTACCTTTCAATTTACCTTCTCTTTGTGCCCCTCTGGTCATTTCTTATTTCAGTAATTCTCAAACTTTTTGAAGTAGGGGCGCATTTAAAATCCTACAAATAATTGTAGCTGCACTATATACAAATGTCAGAGAAATATGTTATAATAAATAAGTCAAACATTAAAGAAAAAAGACATAAAGTCCAAGCATGCCTTTATGGTAATTAAATGAAATAAATACAACCAAATTAAATTTATTCTGACATTAAAAAACATTTTTATGTTACATTTTTAGAGTTATGCTTTTTAGAATTCATAAAAAAGAGGGGTTAAAAAATTTTTAAAAGACAAAAAGTTATCTTTTTATATATAAAGATATATTCTTAGTAAGATTTAGTAAATTCAGTAAGTCCCAGCGCAAATATGTTATTTTTTTTATTCTTGTGTTTATGAGAAACATGAGCTTGATGTGTCCTAGTGATTTCTTCAATGTTTGGGTATATATTTGAAAGGCAAACTCTCATTTCCTTGTCAATACATTGAAGAACTCCTCTCTTTTTACTCTTAATTGTGTTGAGTGCAGAAAACCCCCACCATACATATCATTTTAACTTTACACCAAATAAAGGATAGAAGAAACTTGCCTCCAGTCTTTCCAGGGAACATGGGGGGGGGGGTAGTGTAAACAATCCAGCACCACAGCTTAACAGCCTTTTGCAACCTATACAGGCAAGTGAAATGGGGGTAGGACAGACTATCAGCTTATAGCCAATTCCCCATACCTTTCTCTCCCAAAAATCTAAACTCCAAAACCCCTGTTGGTTTTTTGGTCCCTAACAGGCACATATTTCTCTCAAATACCATAGGGCACACCTGGAAATCTTCTGGGGTGCACCAGTGCACCCTGGTGCACACTTTGAGAACCACTGCCTTATTTCCTCATCCCTTCAAAGTCTTTGCCTTTTTCTATTTGACATACAAATGAGCTCAGAAAAGCTCTCTCAGCCCATGTATCTGAGTTGCCAGGTCATTTCTTTGGTTCTTCTTAGGAGAGAGGTCTGGGGCTGACCCTTCTGCAGAGTGTTTCTTCTTTCTACTTCCTTAGACTTAAATTTGACTTTCTTCCTTTCTACTTGCTCTCATCTAAGGGAAGGTCATCCGGTTCCCTTGAACTATGCCTTAAATCTCTGGTCTTTTTGCATACTCTTCTACCCACTCCATTTCCCAAGACTGCTATCTGGGCCACAGCATCCACTTCCTGCTTATCTGGGTGAAAAGCATGTGCGTCAGCCTTAGAAGGAAGGAACATGGCATATCAGAGGGACAGAAAATTACCATATTTCCTCATGTATAAGACGCATTTTTTTTTTCCAAAATATTTTGGGTCTAAAAACTGGGTGCATCTTATACAGTAGTTGTAAATTTTTTTACTTGCATTTTCTGCTTTTTTGCACTTGTTTTTGCACTCATTGTTAAAGACAGTGATTCATCAACAGACACAGATGAGGACAAGCTAATGGATGGGAGTTTTGACAGTGACGAGGAGTTGTATGAATTTTATGATGAATAAAACTTGACTTTAATAATTTTATGTAATACATTATTTTTTAAATTTCGGATCCCCAAATTAAGATGTGTCTTATACATGGGGAAATATGGTAAATCCAGAGTAGCTAGAGAACAGAGATCAAGGGAGACAGTGACTATAGATGAGACTGGAAAGGTGTGTGAGGGCTACATGCTACAAGGGTTTTTGTTCAACTTGAGAATTTTTGTGTTTAAGATCAGTAGAAAACAACGAAATTGTTTGGAGCACAGAATATATGTGGTCAGATTTCCATAAAAGATGAGTTTGAATGAAGTACAGAGGATGTATAGGATGTGGATGAGAGAAAGTCAGTAAAGAATAATGCAGGTAAAAGATAATGTAACTGGATTAGGGTGATGATGGTGGAGATAAAGAGATGTAACTGAAACAGAGAGATTTAAGAGGTAAAATTAACAGGACTCCATAATGACTTGGTTAGGGGTGATGAGGGAAAGACCAAAGATGATCCTCAGCTTTCTGGCTTGAAAAGTTGAGTAGCTGATGTTAGTAATCAAAGATCAAAAAGATTAGAGGATGTCCAGGTTTGGGAATATATAAATTTTTGAGCTTGAGATGTTTTTGTGACAGCTATGTGAAAATTTTAAGAAGTCAGCTGAATATATAGTTCTGGACCACAGAACAGTTGTCTGAGTTGGTAGAGAAAAATGATGTAGTCTCAAGTGTACTAGTATCCCATGACTACAATGAATTGTCACAATCTATTAGTGGTTTAAAGTAAAAAAGATCTATTACAGTATAGTTCTATAGGTCAGCAGTCCAAAATGGAGGTCAGAAGCCCAAAATGGGTTTCACTTGGCAAAATCAAGGTGTTGACTAAAATCAAGATGTTGGCTCTTGAGGAGAATCTGTTCTTTTACCTTCCCAACTTTCAGAGGTCACCCACATTCTGCATTTCTTAGCTTGTGGCTCCTCCCTCAATCTTGAAAACCAGCAGTGCAGCACCTTCAAATTTCTGTCTCTGTGGTATGTGTCTGTCTGTCTCTGTCTCTGACTCTGTCTGTTTTTCTCTTCAGTCTCCTTCTGACTTCTGTTTCTATTGCAATTTCTCCTTCTATTATTCTTACCCTCTGGGCTCCCACTTATAAGGACCCTTGTGGTTATATTAAACCCATCTGGATAATCCAGAATAATTACCACAAATCAAAATTCTTAACTTAATCATACCTGCAAAATCCCTTTTGTCATATTAAGTAACATATTCTCAGTTTCCTGGACTAGGATGTGAACATCTCTGGGGGACCATTATGCTATCTAACACAGGTATAGATGTTGCCGGTGGAAATGGAGTTCTTCCACAGAACTGCAAGAAAAACACTTTGGGGACTCATGCATGGGAGCATAAGGTATAGTGGTAAGGTTTATTGAAGTTGGAGCAAACAAAGAAGACTGTCTCCAGGTGCCCATCAATGACCGGGTGGTTTAACCCCATTTTGCTGTGGAAGGACTCCAGCCTTGTCTTCATCAAGCCCAGAAGAATGGCTGAGGTCCTCAGATTCTGTGCCATTGGCCTAAGATCAGCAGGTCATCTGAAACGGCCATAGTTCAGTTTAGTCCATGCCAAAGCTTAGCACAACTCAGTTTCAGTTCCCATCCAGCTAGCTTAGTTCTGTTCCAGGCTTAGTTTCGGCCAAGTGCTGAGCTGCTGCACCCAGGCCCATGCGGCAGCGACAGAGAGAGAACAGACACAAATGGGTGAATGCATGCTACCCACTTGGGCCTTTGTTAGCTTTTGATCATATTACCTAGGGCTTGAGAGAGAGGCTTTTCTTTTAACCTAATCTCTTCCCTGGCTCTTCACATTCTTGTGCTGAGTCCTTCCCCTATCCAATATTTTTTCTAGATCTTCCAGGGTTTTGTGTTTTTTATCCAATTCAGTCCTTTCCCAGGCTAGGCACCGCCCTTTAGGGTCACCATCTTGGCTACTACTGCACATGTAGAGACACAACTCTGTAAATGTTCACTGAAAAGATGATTTTTTAAAAATGAATGAGGTATTTTAAAGGAGATGCTTTCTTCTAATTTGAGAGAATCAAACTCAGAAATATTGGAAAGTATAATGGATGAATCAAAGGAAATAATGAAATTTATAATACTGTTAAAACCCAAGTTTTTTTCACCTCTAAAAATTATAGGTTTTCCCCTGAAGAAATTGTCCTTTTTGAGGATTTATAGGAAAGAGAAATTATACCTGCAACGTAGCATTTTGAGAATTTGTTCAGTATTTTTTATGGAGGTGTTCTACTCATGAGCTTTGTTATAATGTATGGCACATCGAGTTCTGTTAAGACATAATTACATAAGGGACTGCTTTTCCTTGTCTTCTCACTCTAGGCACTAGTATCTTGACTCTCTTTGACATGGTCTCAACACACAGAGAGTACAGAGCCATCATGAAGGTGACATATCTATGGTTATATCCAATGAGATACTGACAAAAGTTTTGTTTCCAGTTTCTTTAACTCTGAGATGAGTTGGTTGAGAAGTTTTAATACCAAGGGAGTTACACCTCCACCAAGAGACACCGCTTGGTTCCAAGCAGTAGGAACTTCTTTGTAACGTGGTTATTTAATCATGTCTTTAAACAAACAAACAAAAGAAGGGTTAACATTTAGCCTCGTGTATTTCACCCTGACTATCCAGAAACAATAGGATGCTGCCACACAAAGTTGGAAGATGTATAAATGCAACCAGGGAATCCCATAGATGCTGCCTTGTAATACCCCTTATAATATATCCTTTGGTTGACTCATCATCCTAAACAGAGAGATCCACTTAGGACTCAGAAATATATGCATGGCAAGGGACTCCCATCAAAGCAAAATTGAAATAGAGGGTTTGAAAAAGAAGTCATGTATAATCAATGACCACCTCATGACAAGTTATTGAAATAATAATTACAATTATTACTCATTTTTTTCTCCTTCACTATGCTGTGCATATATTGAATGTTTTACCTAAGTTCTCTTCTCTTTCTTCTCCCTGTCCCCACTACCTTAGACAATATTTGTTAGTGACATATGTCATTTAGCCAATAGCTGGAGGACTGTTGGTGGAAACAGTGGAACACAATTGAACAAGAGGAGGAGTAAGTACCATTCAGATAATTTAGGCCTGAAAATGGATGGAGTAACTGGCAAGACTTTGCATTATCTTCCTTTTGAGAGAAGAGCTTAGTGCATTTTTGATGTGTCAGGATAGTTAACTTATGTTACCCAGCTTGGGGCATTTTTTGAACTTCTACCTAGTTGACTACATTAAGCATACAGTATATCTTCTTCTTTCTTTATTATTATTATTATTTTGTTATTGTTACATAGCACCATCACCCATGAATTTGTTCTGTGGAATTATTCCCTTCCATGGTGTATTTCATCTTGACAAGGAACCTGGGTTGATCTTAGGAAAGGGAATGTATGCTGGCAGCCAAACACAAAACAAAAAATGAACAAACATCCATTGCAAGTTCCACCATATATAGCTATGTCCTTTTGCATATTCAGAGAATAATTAAACTCAAGACTTTTTTTTTCATTTTTTATTGATTTTAATTTATTGTGTTTATATACATTCTAGTGTTGCCCCAAATGCATCCCCCCTCCCCTGTATTCCCCCTCAACATCTCCTTTGCCCCCTTCCTATAGCACCCTCCCCCTTCCCTTCAGGTTTGTCCCCTCCTATCATCCCCTTTCCCTCTGTCCTCTTTCCCTCTGGTCCCTTTTATCTCTCCTCTGTCTCAATTCCGTTCCTCAGTTCACATTGTTCATTGGATTCCTCAAATGACGGAGGTCATATGATATTTTTCTTTCTCTGCCTGACTTATTTCACTTAACATAATAGTTTCCATGTCCATCCATGTTGTCGCAAAAGGTAAGATTTCCTTCTTTTTCATGGCCCCATAGTATTCCATTATATATGTGTGTGTGTGTGTGTGTGTGTGTGTGTGTGTGTGTGTGTGTGCATTTAATCCACTCATCCACTGATGGATACTTGGGCTGTTTCCATATCTTCACTATTTATGAACAATGCTGCCATAAACATTGGGGTTCATTTCTCCTTTTGAAACAGTGCTATGGTGTCCTTGGGGTATATTCCTAAAAGTGAGATAGCTGGGTTCAAAGGCAGTTCGATTTTTAATTTTTTGAGGAATCTCCATACTATTTTCCACAGTGACTGCACCAGTCTGCATTCCCACCAGCAGTGCAAGAGGGTTCCCTTTTCTCCACATCCTCGCCAGCACTTGTTCTGTGTTGTTTTGCAGATGAGCGCCATTCTGACTGGTGTGAGGTGATATCTCATTGTGGTTTTAATTTGCATTTCTCTAATGATTAGTGATGTTGAGCATTTTTTCATAGTCTTATTGGCCATCTGTATATCCTGTTTGGAGAAATGTCTATTCATTTCTTTTGCCCATTTTTGGATTGGATTTAAACTCAAAACTTTTATAATGCTAATATAAGTTATGTTTTTCAACAGTATAGAATGAAAGTATATACCGTTTACTGTAGAGTTATTATATAGTTAAATATGAATGTAGGCATATCAAAATCAAATGTTACTAAGTAAGCTCTCTTATCAAGTCTAATCTCTTTTTTAAAAAAACTTAAGAGCTACTGTTACTTTTTAAATGTTTTTATTTTATCAATTTTAGATAAAGGAAGGGAGGGAGTGAGAGGAGATAGAAACATTGATCTGTTCCTGTATGTGCCCTGGCTGGGAATTGAACCAGCAACCTCTACACTTCTAGACCATGCTCTAACCAACCAAGCTATCAGGCCAGAGCAACTAATATTTTTTCAAGAGAAATTGAAAATAATTTAATGTAGATGTGGTTAAAGAATACATCTCCAATTTGATTTTTCCTTCTGCTTTGACATTTTAGGACCAGTGATTTCCCAGTGTCTGTTTGTCCCAACTATCCCTCTTTCTATTATAATATTTAATAAAAATTGCAGAAAATTCTCTCTCTCAGAGTATTACTCAAAATTCAGCAACTAGATTTCCTGAACTCTAGTTATCTCGGTTCTGGATTACACAGAGATTCCTTCTATTTCCAGTACACCCATAAAATTTCTTTCCTTTAATTATTGTGTGAGACTAGACTTTTTCTGTTTGGAAAATGCATTTTGGTAAATACCTTCTCGTCACCACACCAATCTCTCCTTCTATCTTTTTCTGACCCCTCCCCAATCTGCCAAATGCCCAATGGGATCCCTCCTCTGCCCATGTACTCTAGTATTTCTCCTGAATACATGGTAGCAAACACCTGCTGTTTGACAATGTCACTCCCTCAGGTGGGTTCACCTCAGAAAGCACCTTGGCTTGCTTTGACTGGAAGATAAACTGTGCATCCTTCAGTGCATGCCTTCATGTTTCCCCTTCAATTCTTCTCTTAATGCTTGTTGGGCAAATAAGTTTGTAAAATTTGTGTTATTTGATTTTGCTCACTTTTATTGTTAAAAATGGCCGCTATTCAGGTTATTACCTTTCTGCTTGGGCAGGGGCTGGTTTGCTGGAGGAGGGGTTTCACACCAAAGGGTTTTAAGAAGAAAGAGACCACGTGGTTGGAGGGAGGCAGCCAAGAGGGTGGGGTGCTGAAGAAGAAGCCAGTTTGTGCAGAGGAGAGAAGGAAATGGCGAACAGAAGTGAATAAGCCTGGTGGGGCCTTTGATTCAAGGAAAACCGGGAGAAAGTCAGTGGCTTTGGGAGCCCTGAATGGAAAGGGAAGTGTTTTCCCACTGTGTGTATTTACTTGCCAGCCAGATGCAAGGCTAGAATAAAAAAAAAAGATGGTTCACCAGTTTTCAGCTCCGCAGTTCCATTACCATCTATCCCAGTGATGGGCAATCTTTTGAGCTTGGTGTGTCAAAATTTGCCTAAAAACCAAGCATAACTTGGGTGGTGTGTCACTTCATAAAAACCCCATAATTTTGTGATATTTATAGTTTAAATAACAAAAATGTTTTGGCCTCCAGACCTCCGGCACAGAGTGTCTACACTACAGCAAATGTTTTAACCATGGCTACTGCACCTGGCCATGCAGGAGCCAAGGATGAAATGTCCTTCTCAGCATGCAGCCCCATACTTCTCTGGTATGTGGCTGCATGCAGCCACGTGTCATCGAAAATGGCTACGCGTGTCAGTGCTGACACACGTGTCATAGGTTCGCCATCATGGATCCGAATTCAATGCAAACCGGTAATTGTTTGGCCGCGATGTAGGCTGCAACTACTGGGCCTACAATGTTGATTTCTTTCTTTCTTTTTTTTTTTTAGGGCATAGAAAAATCGATTGAAATCTTAATGGTAATTTCGGACTTTTGCCTAGGTGGATGGTGTTTACTTACTTTCTGATGTCAATACAAGGGGGAATCTATTGTCCTACCTCTTCTGGCATTACCAATTCTTTTCAGTTGTTGAATTGCTTGCATTAAAGTGTTTCTAGGTGAGTGAGATAATTATTTGGCCTGCACAGGAATCAGACAATTTGATATTAAATTAAATCCCCAGTCTCTTTTCTTCACCACTTTATTTGGCTAATCATTCTGATGAGAGGATGAAACTAGGACTTTTTACGTGGAGCTAGAGATTTAGAGATAGATATAAAACATTGCATCTTTAAATGATCACTGGAGACCATCTGATCCAAGCACGGATGTAAAAAATGAGGCAGCTCAGGCTCCCCAAATGGAAATATCTTTCCCACGGTTAAGGAGAGAAAAGACTGTTCTCACATTCATACCACTGTCAGGCACTGCTTCTCTTCCCTACAAGATGTAAAGAGTATCATCCTGGGAAAATTTAAAGTGCATATTCAAAATAGCCTCACTCGTGTTAATCAGTTCTGCCTGATGCTTTAATAAGAATTGAGAACCATCTCCCTTAGCTTAGAACAAACAAAACAAGTAAACCCAAAAAACAAACAAACAAAAAAACCCCAACCGTTTGTTCTCCTGTTCTCTGGCTTCTATGCTGTTTTGCTCTGACGTTCCCTCCCTGACCAGGGATCACCACCTGCTGTCCCCGTGGTTTTCAACATAATTCCTTCCGGTCTTGCCCGCATTCCCACCTTGCCCCTGAAACTGCTCCTCCACCACCCATCATCAGTGACCATTTTACTCCTAAATTCTTTAACTCCCCCATACCCATCATTTCACCTCCTTTCTGTGCTGGGCATTAATGATTTATTTCCTTTTATCTTCCCTGAGTCAGACACTTAAGAATTTTTTAAAAATAATTTTAAGTTATTTTTTAAATTTATAGAATGCTTGAGATTTAAGGAACGAGGCTAAAGTATAATTTATATTCCCATGTTTCTAATAAAGCAATTACTCATTTGATATATTTCCTTTTGGTCTATTTTCATATTTCACATGTTATTTCAATTGTTTTTGTGTTCCTGAATATTTTTCTTGCTTTTAATTGTTGCATAGTATTTAATTGAATTCATAACTTAGTATATGATATTTGGTATCAATAATAAAGAACAAAATTTCATATCCATGATCTCCTGAATTACTCTAAGAAAATTTCCAATAAGAGAACTAAGTATAAAGTGTGTGACCTGCTGTTAGCATTGCAATATTGTTCATTGAACTAGTAATAACTTAATTTTATAAAACAAAGATTTCCTGAATCTGAAATGCCTCTGAATGGGAATCAAGCCTGTTCAGACTCCCTCTACATTGCTACAGTAGACTGAAGAATTATCTCTCCAAAGATGTTCAGGTCCTAATCCCTGTAACCTGTGTATATGTTACCTTACATGACAAAGGGATTGGTAGATATACTACGTAGACAATCTTGAGATCAAGATGTCCACAATGGGCTCTATGTCATCACAAGGGTTGTGTTAAGAAGGAGGTAAGAAATAAGAGGAGGTATTCTGGCTATGAAATAGAGGTTGGGGTGATGCACTTTGAAGATAAAAGGAACCATAAACCAAGAATGTGGGCAGCCTGTAGCAGCTGGAAAGGCAAGAAGATTCTGTCCTAGACCTCCAAAAAGATTGCAGGTCTCTCAACACCCTGACGTTAGTATATAAAACCCATTTCAGACTTCTGATCACCAGAACTGTAAGATAATAAATTTATGTTGTTTTAAGCCATTGCGTTTATGGTGACTGGTGATAGCAATCACAGGAAACTAGTACAACCCCTTTTCCACATGCAAGGTCAGAACTCTAGGAGTTCCCTGCAAAACATCTATGGCTTTGCTCTAGTTACTCAGGATCTCTTTCCAAACTTTGCCTTCTGACTGTCATTTTACTGATTCTTTCCTTTTTGCTACTTTTGCCCAATGTCTTGTTTTTATTATTCTGTCCCCAGACACTTTGGATTTGAATTAGTAAACCATGTTTTTACTTAGATATCCTCTCCTGACAAATTAGCTTTTTCTTGTCAATGTCTGGCCTTAGTACTTGGAATCCAAGGCCAGGAGCAACACTCTGAGCCCAGCATTCATCCAAAAGAGGAAATTAGACAAGAATTTCCAGATCCAAAGATATGAGCCATTTATCATTACTTTAGAACTTTTCTGAATTCTATACCTATTGTATAACTTATTGGTCAAATCTACCTGTTTGGGCCCATAGATACATAAACTCATGGTGTCTAAAATTGAGTTCACAATTTCTCCAAATCCTGTCCCTTCTCTTATGTTCTCAATCCTGGTTATTGGCAACACCCAGTTACCTCCTTGTCAAACTTAAGAGTTATTTTAGATCCCCCCATCTTACTAGAGAGTATATGCTATTCCCATGCCCCCACATGGAAAACTGCTCAGTTGTTTATTTTGGAATATTTACGATTTATCCATTTATCAAGGACTACGATTACAGTAGATTTTAGATATTATATTAGTATAATTTCACTATGCTTAATTATTAATAAAAATTATCTATAATATTAATATGTAAATAAATATAATATTAAAATTGGTTTATTAATTAATAAAACAGGCCAGTGTGAATTTCTAACCATATTCAAGGAATGAGCTCTTAGACACACAATGCTGTTTCTCTAACTAACTAAAAACCTGCACCAGGCCTCTACCAGTCTAATAACAAGCTCTTTCCTCTTCAACTGTGGGTACTTTCAAATTCTTCAGAAGGTCGCAACAAACCATCAATAAAATGAAAAGACAACTCCCTGAGTTAAAGAACATATTTGCCAATACATCTGATAAAGGATTAATATCCAAAATTTAGAAGGAACTTATAAAACTTAACAACAAAAAAACTAATAATTCAATAAATATTGGGCAAAGGACCTGAATAAACACTTTTCCAAAGAGGACATACAGATGGTCATTAGACATGAAAAAATGTTTAACGTCACTAATTATCAGAGAGATGCAAATCAAAACCACATGAGATATCACACCTGTCAGAAAGGCTATCATCAATAAATCAACAAACAAGTGTTGACGAGGATGTGGAGAAAAGGGAACCTTTGTGCCCTATTGGTAGGAATGCAGATTGGTGCAGCCACTGTGGAAAGCAGTAAAAGTCACCTCCAAAAATTAAAATTGAAACCGCATATGACCCAGCGATTCCACATCTAGAAATTTATCTGAAGAAACCTGAAACACTAATCCAAAAGAATATATACATTCCTACGTTCCATGCAGTGTTATTTACAATAGCCAAGATTTGGAAGTAGCTTAAGTGCCCATCAGTAGATGAGTGGATAAAATATCTGTGGTACAGTTACACTGTGGAATACTACATGGTAATAAAAAAAAATAGATGAAAGGAAATCTTACCCTTTGTGACAGCATAGATGGACCTGGAGAGCATTATGTTAAGTGAAATAAGCCAGTTAGAAAAAGACAAATACCATATGACTTTACTCATATGTAAAATCTAACAAACAAAATGAACTAACAAACAAAGACAGACTCATAGAGAGAAGACTTACAGTTGTCAGAGGGTAGGGGAAGCTGGGTCAGAGGCCTGAAGAGATTGAACACAAAAGGACAAAAATGAGAAAAAATTTATGGGCATGGACAACAGTGTGGTGGACAGCCAATGCTGAATTGAGGGTGAAGTGGAGGAGAGTATGGAGAACTGACTTGGGGTGGTGAACACACAATCTGGTATGGATGTATATAAAGTTGTTCACTTGAAAGTTGTATAATTCCATTAACAAATGTCACCCCAATAAATTCAATTAAAATTACTTTATTATTTAGTATTATAGAAAGAGGTTATTCCTGTTTTCAAGTCACTCTGATGATAACATTAAAAATGATTGTTGTAAATCATGATATAGTCATTGACATTTTGGTCATACACAGAAAAGGAAGAGGTGGCATTGCACACTTGTCACCTCCAGTGCTTAGAAAACCTTACTGGGTTAGGATGATATAGCTATATTGAAATTGGGTCCCAGGGAATCCCAAGCAATCACTCAATGATTTAGTTTTGCAGGGACTCACTGACTTCCACTGCCTTATTGTCAGCCTCTATTAGGATAGTAAGAAGCCTGTCTTTAAAGGGTTCCCTGTCCTGTGAGTTTTGTCCTACTGAGGATGAAATTAGTAAAGATCCTATTTAATTTTTACTAACATATGCCTGCTTAGAATTTAGATAGTACAGGTTCTATGGAGATATACAAATCATCTGCTTTTTTGGAGTATAGATTAGAGAGTATATTTATACAATTTTTAGTTTTCAAACGGGATCCAGCCCTATTGGTTTTTTCTGTTTATAACATATATATATTCTCATTACAAATAAATGAAGGTAAGTATAAACTGAGATATAAAATAAATACCATCCTAAATCCACCTCTAAGATTTAATCATTATTTATGTTTGATTCACATTCTTCTAGGATTTTGTCTAAGTAACAAGTAACTCAAAGGCTTTTGTCTGTGCCAGAGGGAAAAAAGTGAAACACAGAAACTAAAAGGTTCAAAATAAGGGAAGCAATATCCTGTTTGTGCTGTGGCAGCAAACCCAAAGAATCAGAGTCCAGTGCCACACATAATACTCCCTAATGTAATTAGGAAGCCAAACCTATCTTTCCATCTGCCACTGGGAACCCTCAAACTATGCAGAATGCAGCTAACAAAAAGAAAGAAAAAAGAAACTCATACAATATCTTTCTTTAAATGAACTGTGAACTGAAATATTAGTCCCTAACCTATGGAGAATTGATGCAGTTCTTGATTTACTAGAAAAATCTGCTGGGGGAAAATTTAGTTTCTCATCACCACCACTGACAGATTCATGATTAGAGCAAGGCTGCTTTAGGTTGCAGAGGGAATATTCTCCCTAAATTCACCCACAGAGTAATTGTCCTTAAAGCTACAAAAGGTGACAGAATCCTTAGGAAGCACTTGCATTGACAAACGACTCTACTTGCAGTCATTACAGACAAACAGGGTAATTCCACTACCTCTCCAGACCCCGACTCTCACCTCTGCATAGTGGAGCTAGAAGTCCATGTTCAACGGGGAGGGAGGCAGGGGTTTGAGGGAAGAGATGAAGGGATTGAGGGAAAAAAGAGAAAAAACTCAAAAAATTAATAAATTTTTAGAAATGGAATGAGAAATCCCTGTTGAAGATACCTCATAGGGCTTCTCCAAATAACATCTTGTTAGTGCCTGTAAGGGCACTCTGAGATGACTACAGTTGTTTGTGCACAAGTATCAGGAATTATAATCGTTCCTGGGGCCATAATCACACCCATCGTTTCAGAGTGCTGAATACTACTAGGAGACACATACTTGCCTATCCTCCTGCATTTCTGTTTACATCACAGATCCAACCACAACTGTCACACACATATTGAAATATACAATGTTTTCTCCTTAAAATGATCTACTGGTTCTTAGAGCTTTCTGAATCAATTGGCTGAGAGAACCAGGATCTGTACGCAGCTGGTGCATGTATAATTTCCTGAGAATGCTGATACATGTGAAAACCAAGCCAAAAGCAAAAGAAAAGAGAGCCAGAGATAAGACATATTTTTGAAGCTTTATTTTTTAATTAATTAATTTTTTTAAGTTATTGGGATTACATAGGTCACCAAACCATACGGGTTTCAAATGTGCTACTAAATATAACACCATCTACACACTATATCGTGCAAACTTTGCCCCAAGCAAAGTCTTTTTCTCTCCTATTGCTCTCCTTTGCCTTCCTCCCCCTTGTTGTTGTATCTATGACATATATATATATATTTGGCTTTACCTTCTTTAATCTTGTCCCCTCCCACCCCCTCCCCCCTGACAGGTGTCCATCTGTTCCACGTGTCCATATTTCTGTTTCTATTTTGTTCATCAGTTTATTGTGTTCATTGGATTCTACATATAAGTGAGATCATTTGGTATTTGTCTTTCTCTGACTATCTTATTTCACTTAGCAATATATTCTCCAGGTTTATCCATGTTGTTGCAAAAGGTAAGATTTCCATATGACTGTGTAGTACTCCAATGTATACATGTACCACAGTTGCTTTTTTATCCACTTATCCATTGATGGACACTAAACTCACCCTGATTCGGTTTTTTTGTTTGTTTGGTTGGTTTTGTTTTGCTTTTGTTACAGAGACAGAGAGAAGCAGAGGGGGACAGATAGGGACAGACAGACAGGAAGGGAGAGAGATGAGAAGCATCAATTCTTCATTGTGGCACCTTAGTTGTTCATTGATTGCTTTCTCATATGTGTCTTGACCAGGGGGCTACAGCAGACTGAGTGACCTCTTGCTCAAGTCAGTGACCTTGGGCTCAAGCTGGTGAGCCTTGCTCAAACCAGATGAGCCCGCGCTCAAGCCAACAACCTCGGGGTTTTGAACCTGGGTCCTCCACATCCCAGTTTGACGCTCTATCCACTTCACCACTGCCTGGTCAGCTCAATTCGTTTTGGGTTATGGACCAGGGTTTCCTTAAGCATGCATTCATATCATAATATCTTTATTGATTCTTGTAGATGTCTTCTGGCTTATTTTTCACTGTTCAACCCTCATCCCATTTGCCCCAACCCAGACTTCACTAACTTTTATACTCTCAGCCAACATTACCTGAAATTTCTGAAATAGCCAATAACTTCTCAGGCTTCTACACCATTGCCCCCACACGTTTATTTCTCCCTCTGCGGCTCTTATATCTCTGTTTGTAATCCATCTTACCCTCTACATAGTTTGTGCACTCCTTGACCTAGGAATCCATACCTATTACCCCAATATGAGCGATGTGCTCCATGTTCCTTGTACTTACCTTATCAAAACACCATCCATTGCATTCTAGGGGTCACTTTAGTTGCCTGAGTCTCTCACTGGTAAGAATAGGGGACTTTCTTTCTATCTTCGTTGTACAAATACTTGGTACATGGTGGAACTCAGCACATACCTATATCAGAGAAGAAGAAATGAAGGAAGGAAAGAAGAAGGGAAGTTAGTTCAAGATGGAAACTGCATTTTAACTTTGTTAAGATAAAATTTAATATTTTGGTAGAAGATCCAAAATAGTTCATTGTTTCTGTTAAAAAAGCAACACAGACATGCACACACATGTATAGTTGTGCATACATATATGTGTATGAATATGTATGTATGCATGCATAGGCACATATGTGTATATATATGCATAAATATATTTACATATCGTGTCTCTATCTGTATGCATGTTTCTATACATATACATGCATGCATGTATGTATGCAAGAGTACATACACATTTACTCTAGTGTTTACTGGATCATCCAGCAGGATATGTATACAACCCACAGTATCTACAAATAAAATTAATATGATCACAATTTAAAGGAACAGATAAGAATTTTTAACCAATTTTCATCAAGTGGTTATTGATGTTTACATCTGAAACCACATGCACAGCATGTGCAGCCGGTGATGCTGTGTGAGCCACCTGCTACCTGGTGCTTCTTCAACCATGTTTGATTACAAAGATGAGGGAGAGAAATACCAGACAGCCCAACCTGTTACGTATTTTATCGCCTGGTCTGTGTTGGGGCAAAGGAGTTCAAACCAAGCGTGTCAGCAGTGTATGAGATAGCATGGGGCTCTAGCCACCTGCCGCAGCAGACTCCTTGCTTGGCTTCCATGTGCTCTGATAGCATGACAGAAAGCAAATCCAACTGTCCACAGTAGGTGACAGGAGCTAAAGCTCATCCCTTCCTGAAACCTACCCACGATCTCATTGATGCTGACAGTATTCTGAATAAATTTTCCAGTTCCCTTGTCCTGCATAAATAAATGTTAGAAAATAAATAATTATCAGCAGTGATATAAACACGGTCTATAAAAACCAGCATAATTATACCACTTTTCTTTGGATGGCACTTAATATATCGTTTTATTTGCTCTCTATAATAGAGGAGGGCATACAGAATGTGTTTTTCAGAAAAAAAAGAAACCAAAATGAGAATAGAGAGGTAAAGTTAATTTCCCAAAATTACTCAAAATAAGCCTTGAAAAGTCATGTTTATTTTTGATCAGATATTTATTCCAAAACAAAACTACAATATAGTAAATAAAACAATGGGCTTAAAGGTAAAAGATCTTTAAGGTTGTCCACATACACCTACAAGACTTGGACATGTCATTTGCTTTCTCTGGGACTGCTCTTCTCAGCACTAAAAAGGAAACCTCTGCCTTTTGCCTGTCCAAAGAGATAGCGTATATGAAAGAATGTTGTGAGTTATTAATTGCTAACTCTTATAAAGTCTGGCTACCATGACTGTGAGTAGTTTTCATCTGCTCCGACTGTTGTTCTTCAGAGGCCAATCTGACAGAGTTTGAAGCCTAAAACTGAATTATGGTGCCACGGGAACACATCCACTCCTAATGCCTCTATGCAAAAGAAAACAGGTTACACCTTTGTAAGTCCCAGATTGGTTTAATTTTTAATTGCTACTTATCTGTTAGCTAAAATAGCTCCTGTTGCTTTGATTATGTTCCCATAACATTTAAAGCTTTAATGAGAGATGGGCACCTTCATTAAAAATAAGTCAAATGAGGCCCTGGCTGGGCAGTTCAGTTGGTTAGAGTGTCATCTCAATACACCAAGGTTGTGGGTTCAATCTCCTGTCAGGGCACATACAAGAACCAACAAGGAATGCATAAATAAGTAGAACAACAAACCAATGCTTCTCTCTCTCTCTCCTTTCCGCTCTAAAATAAATAAATAAATAAATAAATAAATAAATAAATTTTTAATTAAAAACATAAGTCAAACAAAATTGACAGAAATTTTGTTTACTTAAAAATCAGTGCCTATAATGAATTCAAATTAATGTATAAAAGAAACAATGGAATGAGTAACTGATAAAGGAACTGTCACCTGAGCCCTCCATTTTCAGTTTATATGGGTTGTGTTCCAAAAGTTCACTTATTACTTGGTTCTTTGAAATTTATTATTCAAGTCACATAGAAAAACATGTTATCTATATCGGGCTATCCCACCATTGCCTATTTAATCACAGAGTTGGCAGAATATAAGAGTATTCATTCTGCTGTGTCTGGGACTAAAAGAAATTTTGTGGACTAGCATAATTCTCTATTCACTGTTCTTAGGAGGAAATGTACTCAAGAAAGATGACTCCGGAGGCTTCTAGTATGCATTCCCATTTTCAACATAGATGAGGAGAACACACAGTCCCACCCTGTCGGTGAGGAAACTCCCTTGGGGGAGAGCATTCCCTCTGCAGCGCACTGGGGACTTGGCACAGGATGAGAAGGGATCTTCTATGCTCAACCTGCCATGGTCTCTCAGGAAAGGAAGAAAATGTCCCACCCACACTTTGGGGCTCAGTATAAGACGTTCCTATATACAAGACACTCATAATTTAGCTGTTTATAGGTCAAGGAGTGACTCTGATGTATTTCTTACTTTTTATTCCTTGCCATAGACATGCAGACAGGCGGTCTTTAAAAGATTTAAAAACAAAAATAACCTGGCTCCAGGGTGGTCAACCTTGTTACTATGGCAGCTTGTTTGGCCTTTTGAAGCTGAACATTCAAATCCTTGAATAAAAGTAAACAGTATGAGAGACAGACATCTTCAGAAATTGAGGCAGACGTGACATTAAAGGATATTTATTCAGGAAAAAAAAAGGTCTTTATTGTTCATGCCTCCACAAAAATGTACCAGTTATTTAATTCAGCTTCGATCTGACATCACTCTTGTCTTTCCAAGTGTTATTTTTGCTCTTAGCATGGATATGACCCTGGGCTGGACCTGAACTATCACTAGAGAAGATAAGATCAGACATGGTCCACCAGGCAGGTGTGAAGTACAAGCAATCAAAATCAGAAGGAAGACTAAATAATTTGGAATTAAAGGTTGGACTAATAATTCAAAGGTTCAATAAAATTATTAATACTCCAAGAGTTAGTCCAGTTGGAAAGCAAAGGGAATTGAGCTCCTCATTGTAAACAAGGGTGCCCAAGGGTTGTTGAACCTGAACAGGTTCATAGATGCCCCAGTGAGCTGCCGTATTTACCGTCCAATCAGGTAACCAGGATCCTGAGAAGATGTGAGGGAGATCTTTTATATACAGAGGTAGGAATTGCCCAGAGGTGAGAATTACTCCACTTGCAGAGATTCAGATTCCATCAATTTATGGCGATCCCAGGAATCTGCTGGCCACGCTTTGAAAAGCTCTGTACTAAGGAATAGTATTAAATTTCACTCCCAAACAAGTAGGTTAGCTGTGATGCCAGTAAGGAAGTAAGTTAAAATAAAGAGGAGGTAAAGTCTAAGTGAATGTGGATGTTCAGTATCAATCAGCAGCGTCACATCAGGGTTGAAACAAGCCAATGAAGCCAGTAAATGAAGAACAAAAACTAGAACTATTCTGAGCTTTGGTCCCAAGACAATTTAATCAAGAGGCTCTTGATGGATATTTTGATGTGAGAACTCTGCCCCAAGCTGTTGCCCATCTCCCACTGAAGTACAAAGACCCCTGACATGTTTTTACCTGGGTAGTTACATAGAGGACAGAAGCAACTTCAAGAGAAGGTTGCAGGCAGAAACGTGGTATGGAGAACTGGACCAGATGTAGACTGTTAGGAAGAGGTCAGAAAGGAAAGGAAGCCCATCGGGTGAGAAGGTAATAGCAGCAACACTGTCCAGAGGATGGATGTGTTCTCCTAACCACTTTCTTTCCTAGGCAAATCAGCCCTGGGGCAAGATGCACTAAATTAGCTGGATTTGGTTCTGCAAGTCGGTGGTCACTTCCTGAGGGCCCTTCGGATGACTGAGGGCAAAATGTGGCAAGGCAGGACACTGACAGGTATGTTTCATGGTGGGGACACATGGACTTGCTGGTTTCTACTGGGATAAAAGCTGCCAGAGCGGGAAGGAAGGATAGCATCAGGGTTAAGAGCAGGTTCTGCAGCTGAACTGAGTTTGCATCCTTGGTATTACTGCTTTTTAGCTTGAGAAACTTGGGCAAAATACTTAAATCACAACAATTTTATCAGTAAAATATAGATAATTATAGTTTTTACCTCTTGAGTTCTTGCAGGAATTAAATGTGATAATCAAGGTAAAGTGACTGGAAATTACTAGGTAGACAGTATCTATGATGGATGTTGCTACATTAAGTTCTTTGTTTTCTCAGGCCTTTCTCTATCAATCAACCCTCCTTCTTTTCATGTGCACCCTGACCACTGGCTCAACCCAAGCTTGCTCTAAAATGAAGGTGCTTGAAAGATTCATCTCTATGTTGTCATTTCCTCACTAAGTATTCATTCTGCTCATCTCCCTTCAGCTGCTCTGACTAGGGTCTCTGGTAGCATAATTGCCAAATCTATAGGCAGCTCTCAGAAGGTGCACCAAGGGCTCTTTTCCACCACTGGCACTCGTCTAGTCTGCTTAATTCTCTTGGGCATCTCTCCCTCCCTGCTGGCCATTCTATCACACTCACATGTTCATTTCATAAGCAAGTCGTACCTTTTCAATGTCCTGAAGCTATACCTCCTCTGCACCATCCTTACATTGCTTTTGCTGGTGTTTCTCATTTCTCACCAGTGTCTTTCTGTATTGTAGCCACTTTCCCAATGAATTCTGGCAGCCTTCTGAACCTTAGAATGTAAAACCTTCCAGTCTTTGGACGTATCCTTGTTTGTCCCCACTTCCCACATGTCTCGCAAAACTTAGTAAATTCACCATATCACAAGTAAAATTTTATCTCCAAAGCATAAATATACTGTTTCCTGTCCCACTGCACCCACAGTTGCCCACATTTCAATAAATGGCCTCATCACTGACATGGTTGTCCAATCCATAAAGCTAGAGTTCATCTGTGATTAAATGCTTTTCCCTGTATTCGAGAGCAATCTTGGAAGAAGACAGAACAGTGCTACCTCCAGAGGATACCCACTTTTTACCATCTCTCTTACAACCATACAAAGTCCCAACCACCATGACTTCCTTTCAGGCTACCTGCCACATTCTTCATCCTACTGCTTCTATTGTTGCTACCTGCAATCTCTTCTCTACCTAGTAATCAAGGTCATGTTATATCACCTTGCCTCTCAGTGAATTTAAATTCCTCTGAGAGCATCTTCAATAAACTTCAAAATATTTTCCCTGGAAGTCACAGTCTCCCATGATCAGACTCTTGATGACCCCTCCAAAGTCATCTTGGTTCACACTCTTCTCTCTTGCTATTCTCCAGCCTCGCTCGGCTGTTAATTTCTACAGTAGGTCTAGCTCCCCGCCAAACTTCGGTCATAACATTACCTAAAACATTCTTCTGCCTGGAACATTCCTCACCCTGACCTGAATATGACTGAGTCTTTGTCAGCTTTCATGCCTTTTCTTCAATGGCTACTCCTTACAGAGACCTTCTCTGAATATCCCACCCAAAGTCCATTTCCTCGATCCACAATTCTCAATAACAGCACTTTATTTCTTTTGTGCCTTTAATAATAAATTGGAGTTATTCTGCTTTATAAAATTGCTTGTCTTTAAATATCTATACCACCACAGCTCCTTTAGAATGTAAGTTCCATAAATATAGGACCCTTTACCTTATATCATCAATGTTTAGCACAGTACCCTGTACATAGGTAGGCTCCTTAAATACTTAGTAAAAGACCAAATGAATTAAATTGATTATAAACTTCAGTAGTCTCTATAAATGACACAGCACACAAGGGCCCTGCCCACCCATCCAGACTCTTCTCCTAACCTCTCTCTCTATTATCTCAGTACTGCAGCCATGTCAATCCTTAGAGAACATCTAAATGAAACATCCTCTCTCAGGATAGTACTTCCACCTGTACTATTTTGCCTGTGCCTGTGTCCTCCTAGAGAATTCAGGCATTATCTCTCCTATGATTACAACTATCCCCCAAAGATTCAGCTTAACCCCTTTACCACCTCACACTTACTCCACTACTCATGGCCCTTATTTGGAACAATTTTTCTCTCCCCAGTCCTGCTCTCCTTCAAACTGTTTGTGCCTCAGGGACATATTATTTGTTGCTGGATCATCAGAATCTAACACCTTACACTGCACATAATTAATGCTCAGAAAAATTTGTTAAATAAATAAATAAATAAATATTTCTCTCTGGATGGTTCTTAGAATACTGTAATCAACGACTCCTTTATTAGTCTTGCTGAAGTCAATACGTTGATAATTTTAGACTAGAAGTTCAATACAGCATATAGAGTAAATTAACATGATGTAAGCCGTATTACTAAAATTACATATAATAGCATAATTATACCTGGTATCAGATAATTAGATTGCTAAGTGACTTTAAAAGGTTTTAGGTGCATTTTCACTAATGGCTGATTCTTGGTAATCTTGAGCATTTTTAATATTGCCAATTGACATGTAAGTTAGTGATGATCCATTTTAGTTGTGAGAGCCTCATACTTGGCAGCATGCTTTTTCCTCTAACAGCACAGTGAATGTTACTTTATACATTTATTACACTAGACAGCATCAGTCAAAGGTAAATGGAGGATAATCTCCACGGACTTCCACAGTCCAACCAAGACAAATGTGTACAAGTGGCTGCATTTGTTTCAACCTAGAGAACGTTAGTTTTCAAATAATTCTTTTTCTTTCTTAAAATTTTATTTGGAAAATTAAATTTAACAGGGTGACATTGATCAATAAGAGTACATAGGTTTCAGGTAAACATTTCTATCACAGCATTATTCACAGTGGCCAGGACATGGAAACAAAAGTTTCCAAATAATTTTGACCTTAATCTTTCCCTTGCTGTGTTCTATGTCAATTTTATAAAACAATAACAAATATAAACCAACTTTTTGTGCCTTACAAGGTTGAAGCTTTGTCTCTCCAGTATCCTCTGGGCATGATAGAAAATCTCAAAGACAGAAATGACTATGTTTAGGGGGAGGTGGATCCAATTGATATATAGAACAAACAGCATAGAGCCTATAATTTACCAATTTCTGTACAGAAATATTAAAATTGCACTGCATTAGAAGTACCATAGAAAGTGTTCTGGGAAGTATAAGAGTATACAGTTCTTACCCTTCAATTTTTCTGTTGCCACTCAAGAATTATTTAGCACTCTTGTGTCATTCAGGGAAGTAGAATCCAATTTAAATGGTTCGGAAAACCAAACCAGGATCTACAAAGGTGAAAGGAGGGTGAAAGCAGCCTATAGAGATGTTGAGGCACCCAGAGATTAGCAACAGTGAAAAGCCATTATCACCTTTACCGTCTGAAAGGGAAAAGCGAGGAAAAGTGTTGCTGGGGTCATGGGGGAGGGGCCCATGACAGTAGCTGGAGATACGTAAGGTTGCAGTTTCTTCCAGAAATGCCACTCAAAACAAGGAAGAAAAATTCCTTCTCCTGGGTGTCCAGGTGATTCAGTCCATAGAGAATCAACCCCAGGGTACAGAAAGGTGAAGATGAAGTACAGACAAAGTAGAATAGCCTGACCTGTGGTGGCGCAGTAGATAAAGCTGTCGACCTGGGAACACTGAGGTCGCCAGTTCAAAACCCTGCACTGGTTTGGTCAAGGCACATATGGGAGTTGATGCTTCCAGCTCCTCCCCCCTTTCTCCCTTTCTCTCTCTCTCTCTTTCTCTCTCTCTCTCTCTCTCTCTCTCACTCTGTGTCTCCTCTCTAAAATGAATAAAATAAAATTTAAAAAAACTTTAAAAAAAAAAAAGGAGAATAACCAGCTAAATTTCACAATTCTAATTACCATGACCCCTCACCACACACACACTCTTTCTTCTGAACCATCCCCATTTCCAAGATATTCTTTGCTGCCATATGTTTCTGAAATTGGTCATTGAGAACCAGCAACCTAGAAACATGCCATTTAAATTGAATGTTCCTCTAATGTCCCTTTTGTGATCTTTGCTATTCAGATTGTATACATAGAACAAGGGTCACCAATTGCTTTGCCCCTTGAGCTAGATTGTGGAATGCCAGGAAACTGCTTTTAGTGACACTGCAAATTAAAAAGCAGAGTCACAGAACCTCAAAGAAATTGATTATCCAGCCTGCTTCTCTCCTGTCTATAAACGTAGCCAAAGGTTTTTCTCTAGCTTGAGTAACAAATACACTTTCTTACACAAATAAATTGTCTTGATATCGTGCTTCTACTTTTATTTAAGTTACTGTTCTTAAAAAAAAAAGTTACTCTTCTTTGAATGGACAGTCATTCTGCTTTATTTATTACACGTGTACCAAATCAGAAGAAACTGAACAATGAATTTGTAATCTATGCAATAGATTCATATTTTTATAAGTGAAATTATCTATTACCCATCCTTGGTTAAGATGATTATTTTTTTGTATTCCTAATTATTGGGTTTTTATGTTTATCCCATTAATATGTCAAACTCATCTTTATGTTTATTCATTTTTCTGGAATAACATTGATAATCTCACTAATATTTTCGCTACAATCATTTTTCTTTTCATTTGTCCTAAAGATAGTGTTTCATTTGTTTGGGCATTTTTTTTATTAGCCATATTTTGTAACCATTTCTGCTTATTATCTATGCTTTATTTCCCATAATAAACTGTTGGGAAAAATCACATGAACAATATATTTGTGTTCTTTTATCTATAAATGCACCATTACTTTATTTGAAATATTTATAATTTCCCTAATTTTAATTTCAATAATGTAATGTTTCTCTAGAGAATAATACTAATGAGTATTTGGATTATATTGGGGTCAAATTAAACTAGTTAAGATTGTTAACTCCTTAAACATTTGCCTGATTTTTATCCTTTTTTGTTGTTGTTGTTGTTTTGTTTTGTTTTTGAGAGAGAGAGAAAGATGAGAAGCATCAACTCACAGTGTGAGACTTTTGTTGTTTATTGATTGCTTCTCTTACATGCCTTGATCAGGGGGCTCCAGCCAAGCCAGTAACCTCTTGCTCAAGCCAGTAACCTTGGACTCAAGCCAGTGACCTTGGGCTTCAAACAAGTGACTTTTGGGCTCAAGCCAGTAACCATGAGGACATATCTATGATCCCACACTCAAGCTGGTAACACTGCGCTCAAACCAGCAACCTTGGGCTTTGAACCTGGGACCTCAGCACCACCACCGGTCAGGCCTTAATTGTTTTTTTTCCCCACTGTGGTTAGGTATCAAACCCTATTTCTATGCTGGATAGAAATGTTAAACAAGCACAGATCCTGCTGTCAGGAAAATTTTTGTATAAATAAATCTTCCAAAATTATATCTCCTGCCTGACCCTCTACACTGAATCTTAGACTCACATTCAGCTGCCTTCTCTTGAGTGTCTAATATGCATCTTAGACTGAGCAGATGTCTAGCCAAACCTTCGACTTACATCCACTAATCTGCTTCTGCCAGAGTCTTCCCTTTCTTAGTAAATCACAACTCAGACCAAAATCTTTGGAGCCATCCCAAGTTTCCCTTTTTCTGTCACATTTCACAACAATCATTCAGAAAAACCCATTGGTTCTATCATCAAAATATATGCAGACCCTCCATTCTGAAACAAGCCCCCATTGTCTCTTGTTCACTACAATAATCAGTAGCTTCCTAATTGGCTTTGCTGCTCCCACCTTTTGCCTCCATTATCTATCCTAAATGTGTGTCAGATCGTGTCACTCCTCTCAAAACTCACCAGTGGTTTCCCATATGGCTCAGAATAAAAGCAAAAGAATTTACAGATTGCTTGCAGAAGGTCCAACATGATTTTCTCTTGCTACTTCTCAGTCTTAACCACTTTCTTCCTCCACCTTACTCACAAATGCTAGTTGTACTGGTTTCCTTGCTATTCCTAGGACATGCTAAGCCCCTTTCCCCTCAGGCCTTTGCATGTGCTGTTATCTCTTCCTACCATACTCCTCCTCCAGAGCTCTAATAACTGGCTCCCTCTTTCACATCTCTACTCAAATATCACCTTATAGGAAAACCCTTCCCTTTCCATTCTTTTGACAGAGCAATGCCTCCCTCTTGACAACCAGCATCAATCTTATTTTCCTCCGTAACAACTATCATCACCTCACATATTATATATGCACTCTTTAATTTGATATCTCCGCACTAAAATGTAAGCTCTACGGGGACAAGGAATCTGCCTATTATGCTCCCTGCTCTATCTCTAGCATGAGACACCAAATAGGTTCTTAATAAATATGTGTTGAGTGAATGAATAGGCAAGTGCATAAATGACCACTGTTGAATGTCAACTGTATAATTGCTATGCAGACGTATGAGACAAGTACTGTGTATGTGGAGATGAACAATTACTTCTGGCTAGAGGACCAAAAGCAGTTCGTGCCCAGAAACCACTGTTTGATAGCATAGACGGCTGACAGCACAGTGGTTGAAAGCTCAGGCTTCCTGTCAGACATACTTGGATTAAAATCCGGACCTTGCTACTGAAAATTTAGGTGACCTTTGGCACTTCACCTTTCTGATCCTCCATTTTCTTAACTGTAAATGGGTGTAATGCCTATTTCCTAGAATTAATGTGAGGCTGAAAGGGTTAATATATATCATGTTTAGCTGGGGTCTAGTACCAGAAGCATGCCTTAATGCATGGTCACCTTTTTAGACAAAGAAAAACTAGAAGAGGTGTCCTGGATGTGGAGACCGGGTAAAGCAGACATAAGAGTCAGGAAAGCACAAGATGTAGCTTATTAAAAGTAGAGTGGTCTGATCTTCCTGAACATGAAAAGCACACATGGAACAAGATGTAGAAGAAGAGGAGATGGTTGTAGTCAGATCATTGGATGGCAGCCTCAAGGGTGAACTTTATCCAAAGGCACCAGGGAGTCACTGAAGGCTTTGCATTGGGGCACGGCTGGAACAACATGGTTGAAATGATTCCAGTTAGTGTAAAGGAAAGATTGAAATATCTACTGGATACTGGATATCTATTACTACTGGAGCATGGAATTTAAGAATGAGGTAAACTTGGCTTCCGGCTCTGCAATATTCTAAGAAGTTACTTAATCTTTCTAAGATTTTAGTTTCCTCGTCAGCTTCCTGAAGGCAGTAATGGTGCCTACAAAAACAGAATTGATATGAAGATTAAATGAGTTAATACATATAAAAGGTGAGACTGTTCTGATAGATGGAAAGCACCCTGTTAGCTACTTTCATACCCTTATTTTGTAGTAAGATTAGCAAAGAACCAAAAGGACAAATTCTAAAAACATTTTGCAGGTAAATGCAAAAGGACTCACATCTTGAACCTGCTTAGAATTGAAGAAGATTCTCATGTTTTGCTCTGATGTTTCTGCATCATCAGCCTGGGTTCTTAATTGCAAGTACATAAGAGAATCTGTCCTAATTGGATTGAGCATTTAATCTTGCCTGCCAAATTCATGAAATCTTCAGAATGTCCAAAGAATCAGGCTTGAAGACTATTGAACAAGAACAGTACACAAAGTATAGTGCAAAGATTCTACTGTTGTCTTGGGGAGCAGAAGCCACAATTTACATTTCTGAACTGGGCAAGGAAGCCAGAAGTTGTATGCTGCTCACCTGAAAAGCCAAAAGCACACAACTGCCACCATTGCCAGAAAGTGAACTGGAAGTCGTGCTGACTCTATCTATCCCATTAGTCTCACTGATGTGGATGTCATACTAGGTTACTACTAATGTGGGTAGTCCATGTCAAACACCTTTGCCAGAGTTTCAAGTAAGGCCAGGAAAAAAATACATTTAAAAGGTGCTTGAAGCCCACAAACTATGAAAAATATCAGTTTCTACTGTTAAAAGAAATTAAAAGTTAGAAGCAAGCAAATATTTGCCCTTGGGTAAGAAAATGCTGAAAAGTTGAATTTTGGGTTGAGATTCCAATGGAATACTTCTAACAGAATGCATCTAAAAGACATTTGGACGCAGATTTAGGATTCAGAGTGGCATTATGGAGATAGTCATACAAAAGTAGAGTTGCTGAAACAATACAAAAGGATGAAATCATTGGCTAAACGCTTAATGTGTGGTTTTTGGATATTTCACCTTTATTTATTTATTTTTAATTTTGAGAATTTAGCTATAGTGGGTAAATTAAAAATTCACAATGTTCAAAAGTCTATGATGTTTGATTCTGTTAAGTGACAGCTTTATCTTCCTGTAAACTCTCTAATAACCAAATAGTTATTTAATTAAAAATTAGCCAGACCAGTGGTGGCACAGTGAATTGAGCATCGCCCTGGGATGCTGAGGTCCCAAGTTTGAAGCCTAGAGGTTGCTGGCTAAAGCATGGGATTGTCAGTTTGTGGGCTTGAGTGCAGGCCGACTTGAGCCTGGGGTTGCCAGCTTGAGTGCAGGATCATCAGCATGATCTCAGAGTTGCTGGCTAGAGCTCAAAGGTTGCTGGGTTGATCCCAAGGTTGCTGGCATGAAGCCGAAGGTCGCTGGTTTGCACAAAGGGGTCACTGGCTTGGCTTTAGCCCCCAAATCAAAGCACATATGAGATGCAATCAATTAAAAAAAAAACTAAAGTGAAGCAACTACAAGTTGATGCTTCTCATCTCTCTCTTCCCCTTCTTTCTCTAAAAAGAATTACTTACTGGTCAAATAATGATTTGATTATTATTTAATTAATTATTTAATTTTAGAATAAGTTAATGTTTGATTAAATTATTTTATTTAATTCAGAATTTTATTTAATTTTTAAGATTAATATATTTTTATTAAATTAATTATTTAACTATTATTAAATAATAATTAATAAGATTATTTATTTGGAATTATTTTATATTTTTCTCTTTTAGTCCTATAAACAGAATACTAATCAATAACTTTTTTTAACTTGTCTCTTTTTTCTTATATTTTATTTATTCATTTTTATTGGAGACAGACAGACAGAGAGAGGAAAGAGATAGAACAGAGGGAGTAGCAGGATGTATCAACTCCCATATATGTGCCTTGACCAGGCAAGCTTGAGGTTTCGAACCAGCAACCTCAGCATTCCACTTTATCCACTGCACCACCACAGGTCAGGCTGATCAATAAATATCTTAATGCATCATAAAAGATCAGATACACTTTTATACTTAATATTCAAATTGTTTGCCAATTTGGGGGCCATTACATAAATTTTGGAAGATAATTTTTCCTTCAAACAGTGAATGAATTTTAGTTTCCAAATAGTTTTACTTTATAGGATTGTTGTATTGGTCAAGGTTTGATCAAGAAGCAGAATTGCTGTGCACAATAAAGCATGACGGATTCGTTATAAGGGTGAGACCTGTACGTAAGTGTAGGAGCTGGTGGTGCAGTCTCTGCAGGCTATCAGCTCTGAACCGAATGTTGAGCCTGAAGTGTAGAGCTTTGGGATCAGCCAGACTGCCAAATGGAAAGGGCAGCTGGGTGAGCTTGAAAAGAAGGGCAAATGGGAGCCTACATTGATGAAATAGCACTACAAAGAGTCAACTGGAACCTGCAAGACAAATTGGAGTTTGCATCTGTCTCTCAACTCCTCCAACTCTAATACCACGAATGGGGGGCAAAGGACTATGGAAAAGCTGGTGTCTTTCAGCCCAAAGGTGCATATGGTCTGGCTTTATGCCCTGGAAAAGCTGAAGGGACAGATCTAAAGGGAGCTGAATGTAGGATGAGTTGGGTACTGTGTCACACCCATCAGGCCAACTATAGATCAGCCACGATGTGCACAATCTGCAACAGTGCGTACAGCCTTGCACTGACCTTCAACTATGAAAGGAGATAAGGCTGTTGTTTCACTTCCACATCTCACATCAAACTCCCCCTGTGACCAGCACTAACCCAGAACCGTATAAGGAAAGGAATCTGAGGAAACACATTTCCAGCTTAGCTAAGTTGATACACCACAGTTGTAAGAATTTCTACTCATAATATTTGCATTTTATGAGTTATCTCTGTACAGAGTATTAATAGACACTGGACAACAGAAACTTCTTTTGGATTACAGTTTTCGTGATTTTGATTGCAAAATTTTTAAAATAAATTTTGGCCATATCTCTTTAGAATTTGCAATTTAGTTAACCCCTCAAATATTACCTGTATTTGATTATTTTATTTAATATTATAGTGCCTACATACTGCAATGAGATGAATGAAGCAATTGTGGAGGATTTTACACTAAGTGGTCTTACTGAATTGTGTGTGCTAAGGAAGCACTCTGCTCTGCCCTCTATTTCTGGAGACAGGTTACATATGCTTTAGGTAGGTAGGCTGAATGGTTCCTTGGAAAAGCTAGGCCACCTGACCTTCTGCCCAAGGTCCTATGCTAGTACTACGCTCTCACTTATTTCCTTTTAAATTCTACTTTTGTTCATTATTCATCATCCATCCTTGTTCTTTTTGTCCATTTTGACCTCAGACTGTCCTCTCTCTCTGAGATTATCACCACTCTCTTGCTCATTAAGCTAACAGTTTAGAAAAAGAAAAAACACAAAAGTTCTTCGAAAGTCACTTCTTCCTTGAAGCCTTTGAGTAATGAGCTTTTAATGATCTGTCACCTTCTTGTTGGTAAAATGAGGTTGGGGTTCAGAGTCATCTGCCCATAAGAAGGAAAGTCGATTTCAAAGACCATCTTATCTTTAGAAGCACATATCCCCTCCTGTCTGATTCTCATCTGAGTTCACAATATTTTCTTTTTTTTCATATTGCATAACAAAGCAATTATACTTACAATATTATAGTTCACTTGACTATGTTTTGTGTCTTGTGAAAAATAATAGTTTCTTTTCAAGTATTATATAAAAAACTACTTTTAGAATATATATTACTTAATTATATAAGTAAGCACATAGATTGATGGGTGGATAAATGGACTTGGTGGACAGGTGGATGGATAGGTAGATAAATAGGACAGATAGATAAATATACTGAGTGTCAGAAAGAAAGAAGCTATTTGAAGTCATTTACTTACTATTTCTCTTTAACATCAATGATTACACTTTTAAAGTTTAGAAAGGTTTGTTCACTGAGAAAATCTTATTTATAAAACAAAACCGGCCTGACCAGGCAATGGCGCAGTGGATAGAGCGTCAGACTGGGATGCGGAGGACCCAGGTTCGAGACCCTGAGGTCGTCAGCTTGAATGCAGGCCCATCTTGCTTGAGCAAAAGCTCGCCAGCTTGGACCCAAGGTCGCTGGCTCCAGCAAGGAGTGGCTCAGTCTGCTGAGGGCCCGCGGTCAAGGCACATGTGAGAAAGCAATCAATGAACAACTATGGTGTCACAACGGCAATGAAAAACTAATGATTGATGCTTCTCACCTCTCTCTGTTCCTGTCTGTCTGTTCCTATCAATCCCTCTCTCTGACTCTCTCTCTGTCCCTGTAAAAAAAACAAAAACAAAAAACCGTTTGGGGTTTTATCCATATATATATTGAAATGATAACTGTCAGAATATTCTAGAATTTGAGAATTCTGACTTATAACTCATTGATAGTGCAAGCCCACATTTTACATGTAAGAAACAGAGGATCTAAGAATATAAGTGATAAACTTAAGCATAGAAACCAAAACCTGAACCTAGATTTTCTAAATCCTATTGCTTTCTACTACGCCACTGGGAGAACTATAACTGCTCACAAAAATCAGGGAATATTTTATTGCTTCATATTCATTTTGAACTATCCTTTAATTTTTGTGAGCAGTATATATGGCCTAAACAACTCACATATAAAATATTCTCATTAGATTAAACCCCATTTAAGTGTTAATGCTGGGATACAAATGATACAATTAGTGGGTTGATAGATTTATTACTTTATATGTCCCCAATCATATTACACCTGTAAGATTATGGCCTTATACTTAACTTACAACTTGATACTAGGTATTTGATGTTTTTGATGAATTATTGTTAATATTTTTAGATGTGAAAAATGGTATTGCGGTTGTATTTTTAAACTTCTCTTTTTGAAATACAAACTGAGAGTTCATAGATAAAATGATCTAATACATTGGATTGCTTCAAAATAAAATAGTGTGTGGGGGAAAGATAAAATAAGACTAGTCTTATTTGGTAATTACTGAAACTGGCTGATGCATATATAGGTGATTATTATGTTATTCCCTCTACTTTTGTTAATGTTTGAATTTTTCATAACAAAACGTTAACTTAAAAATTACCACCACTGGAGCATTAAGGCGATGAGTTTAAACTCTTGAGTCAAAAATGAAGATTTCAATTGCAAATCTGCCATATACTAGCTCCTCAGCAATAGAATGGGTGTGAATTAGCTTCCTCATAAGATTGTAAATTAAATGAGATAATACATTTAAAACAGGCACTCCTAACACATTTGTAATTACTCAAATTTTACCTGATGTGTTATTACTATTACCATCATTATTTGAAAAGATTCCTTCTCTACATGGTTTTCTATTTCCCTCCACACTTACAGTAATGATTTTTTAAATGTTAAATTAAAGGCATGAATACCATTATCCTAAGTTTTGAGATATAAAGAATGCTCACTGAAGTTTTCAGATAACACCTTTCGGCTCTCTGAGCAGCACCACAGCGGTCAATAGCAAGAACAGGTTCCTTACAAAAGATAGCAAAAAGGGAGCCAAGAAGAAAGTTTGATCCATTTTTTAAGAAAGATTGGTACAATGTGAAAGCAGCAGTTATTTTCAATATAAGAAATGTTGGGGCAGTTATTTTCAATTAAGAAATGTTAGGGAAACACTAGTCATAAGAACTCAAGAAACCAAAATCGCATATAATGGTCTCAAGGGGTTGTGTTTTTGAAGTGAGGTTAGTTAATCTGCACAGTGATGGGTTGCATTTAGAAAGTTCAAGCAGTTATTAAGGATGTTCATGGCAAAAACTGTCTGACTAATTTCTATAGCATGTATTTTAACTGTGAAAAAATGTGCTCCATGGTCAAAACATGGCAGACCATGATTGGAGCTCATGTTGATGTCAAGAGTATCAATGGTTATTTGCTTTATTTATTCTGTGTTGGTTTTACTACAAAGCACTCCAGTCAGATTCAAAAGACCTCCGATGTTCAGCATCAACAAGTCCACCAAATCCAAAAGAAGATAATGGAAATCATGACTTGAGTGGTGGATACAAATGACTTGAAACGAGTGGGCAATAAATTGATTCCACATAGCAGTGGATAAGACATAAGAAAGGCTTGCCAATCGATTTATTCCCTCCATTATGTTTTTATTAGAAAAGTCAAAATGCTGAAGAATCCCAAGTTTGAATTGGGAAAAATCATGAAGATATAAAAACAGTGAAGGTAGTGGTTTTGGAAAAGCTTCTGGGGGTGAGACAGGTGCTGAACGTGAACGAGCTCATATCCATGAGCCTCCAGTCCCAGAATCTGTTTAAAATTCAGACTTTAAATAGTGAACAATAGAAAATCCTATTTTTAAAAATAAATTTAAGAAATAAAGTTTTTAGATGACAAGCAGCAAGGAAATTGAAAAGTTTGACTGCAAAATGCAGAAAATAAAAGGAAAGAGGCCCTGGGCAGTGGCCCTGTAAATAAAGCATTAGCCCGGCATGTGGATGTTTTGGGTTCAATCCTTTGTCAGGGCACACATGAGAGGTGACCATTTGCTTCTCTTCTTTTTCCTCTCCCACTTCTCTCCCTCTTCCCTTTCTGCAGTTAGTGGCTCAGTTGGTTTGAGCATGGCCCCAGGCACTGAGGATAACTTGGATGGTCCAAGCATATCAGCCTCAGGTGCTAAAAGTAGCTCAGTACTTGAGCATTGGCCCCAGAGGGGGTTGTCAGGTGGATCCTGGTCAGGGTGCATGCAGGAGTCTGCCTCACTATCTCTCCTTTTATTTTTAAAATAAAAATAAAATCAAAGAAATGTCTTGATTATAGAGATGAACCTTTACCAAATTAAAGCAATCTGATATCTTCCACTCAGCTGAGAGGCAGGCACCACAGGTGTCTTTGGCCTGGGGCTGGACATTGTTCTGGCTGTCACAGCCAGTAGATTTTATTCCTTGCCAAAGGAATTGTTCAATGTTGACTTCCTTTAGTTATTCTTTTTCCTCTATGCTTATTTTTCTTCTTCAGTTTTCCTTCCACTACTGATTTTTTTGTCTTTTCTTTATGGAGAAGTGACATGGTTAGAATGATGAGTAGACCAGAAGGATTTGCCTGCAAGGTCTGTACTGAAAGTTATAGGAAAGAATGGATGCCTTTAACTAGAATTAAGGAGCCAGCACATAATTCATAGTATAGACCACTTTCAATAAAAAGGGTCAAGAACAATTGTTTTGCAGAAGATTTTGGGGGGGTCACCTGTATTTTGCCAGTGTCCATTTTAAACTGTTAAGTGTATAAATGTAGAAACAAGAACCTGGCATAGTTAATTCACATATACATTGATAAATGCAAACCAGATCAGTAACCCTGTGAACTCATGTATACTGTAGAATATATGAGTTTATACACTTCTGGAGCACCATCAGCTATCACCCCCACATTGTAGCTAGCCTAACATGTTCTGCTACCACTTCCACTGCCACCCCAGTGTGTCCCAGGTAAGCACACCCTTATTTCAAGGTCTTGTGCTTGTTGTTTTCCCTCCAACTCAAAAATGGATCTCTCAGGTTTCTCTGTGGCTTGCTTCCTTAGTGTGTGAACAAATAAATCCTTCTTGTGTCGTCTCCCCTGACAACCGATGAATAATGTAAACCATTGCCTGAACCTTCATTCATTCTCCCATTCCTCTGCTTCGCTATTCTACATATAGCATCTATCATCTTTTAATACACTATGTAAAATTTTAAATTATGAATCTTCCCCACCTCATGAAAACATGTATTTATATTTATTTTCTTCTTTAATAGATCCCTAATGCCTAGAGCACTAACTAGCACAGTCAGTAATAAATAAATATCTTTTAATTTAAAAAAATGATAATGAATAAAAGAACAAGGAAAATATGTACTGAAAAAAATATAGAACTTGTCATTACAAAGTGTTGTACATTCATTATTTTACTGGCAAAGGCCAGTTCCTTCCTGCCTACCTATAGGATCTGTCTTCTGAGTCCCAGCTATCTGTCTCAGTATCTGATTTGCCCCAGATATTCACAGCAGTGGCAAATGTCGCCTTTCTGGGATAACTGCCATGTGACCTTCCTCTACAGCCCACAACATGAGATCATCTTCTCAATTCAGTAAGCCCTACTTTCACATGAAAAACACATAAATGGGATGAGGGCTACAGTTTGTTAGAGGATCCCAGAGCTTGTCTGTAGAGAGTATTAAGGTCTGTGCTTGAATTTAGGGTCTTCATTAATTATTAAATGTCTTAGGAAAAGGCTTATCTGAAGTAATAAAGTGTCCATTATACATATATTACAAAATATATTCAAGAGAAGACAATTTTGTTAATCTTACTACACAGAAACAACTCAAGCTATTAAAATATTATCGATATAAGAAAATCATAACTTCGTTTCCATGAACACATACAGTTCATTTATTGTTAAAGCATTTATTTACATAAACTGCTAAATTTGCTGTTTAAGAAAGCAAAAAATCCCTGGCCAGAGGGCTCAGCGGAAGAGCATCGGCCCAGTGTGTGGAAGTTCTGGGTTCGATTGCTGGTCAGGGCACATAGGAGAAGCACCCATCTGCTCCTCCACCCTTCCCCCCTCCTTTCTCTCTCTCTCTTTCCTTCCACAGCCAAGGCTCCATTGGAGCAAAGTCGGCCTGGGTGCAGAGGATGGCTCCATGGCCTCCGCCTCAGGCACTGAGGATGGATCTGGTAGGTCGCAATGGAGAGACGCCCCAGATGGGCAGAGCATTGCCTCCTGGTGGGCATGCCAGGTAGATCCTGGTCAGGCACATGCAGGACTTTGTCTGTCTTCCCACTTCTCACTTCAGAAAAAATACACACAAAAAAAGGAAGCAAAAAATACATACTTTATTATTAAAAATTATGTAATAGTTGAATGATTAATCAACTTATTTAGGAAATCTTTTCTTCTGAAGGAATAGGAAGGGGAAGTGTTGGGATTCAAATAATTTAACAACTGCTTCTCTGCCCTAATAACTGTCTTAAGTATAAAAGAATGATATACTTAAGACAGTTATTATCATGCATTTAATACTTAAATAAGAACAATAAAAGAAGTACACACAACTAGATTATGTTATAAGAAAGAGTTTTAAAATATTAATGAACAAATATTAAATATACTGGACAAAAACAATAAAATTGTTATTTAAGGTATTTCCATATTGCTTCTTAATTGGCATCCTCACTTGCAATATTTTTCACCTGTGGATGAAATGAACATTACTACAGATACTTAGAATATGCTGTTATGTAGATGAACATTTAAAAAGAGTAAAGAATGTAAATTTGTGATTTCCATGTTGGGCGGCTGCCCAGGTGTTTACCTTAGAGAGAACCCTGGTTACAAGTGCCATTTTAACAACCAGTTCACCTATCTCAACAAAAAATTAGGTATCAGTTCTGCCAAACCAGTGCGAATCAGCTGAATCCCACCACTGGGAAAGGGGTTGGAGCTCAACCCACTTCAACCTGTTTCCCGAAAACTTCTAGATGTTGGGTCCCCAAGTCAATGCAGTTGTCTATAAAACAATTCAGTGGTTTCCACAGAGTAATGTTCTGCATATAAAGTAAATAACAGAAGCACTGTGTTCCCCCTTAAACTCTTCCCTTCACCAGTGCTCCTTTTCAAAAATAAGTTAAGATCTATAAGCCTTGCCTTTTATAACAGCATATCCTTTTATAAGACTCTAAATATGACATTTCTGTTGGATTACAACATATCAATTTCCCTCTTATAAGCAGAAGACTATCACTCAGAATGAGATTTGTCAGGAGGTGACAGCTGTTTTTTGTTGGATGTGGATTTAAGTAAATAGTTAAGACAGTGGAGCTTTTCTAAGATGATTTAATAAAGCTCATTAATATGGTTGATTTACATAGCTGACCCGAATAGAATACAAAATTTATCTGTCTGATGCAGGAACAAGTTATCAAAATATATTGATGTATAAATGCACCACAGTGTTAAATTTTAATTCTAAATTTAATCAAACTTGTTAAGACAAAAGATGACACAAAGAGAGACATATTGAAAATACTGGAAAATAGTATCCATTTATTTCTCTTTGTTTCTAACCCACGTGATGTGCTTGGTCTACCTCACCAGGAAAGTATTAATAAGCTTTTCACTGTTATGAAAAAACAAACAATGAGTTATTTTTGAAATTATAGATCAAGGCTATTAGATCAATCTGAAAGCCAATAAGTGGTTAGAGCAGGGTTTTAGCTCTCGGAAAACATCTCCTGTCCCTATTAGCTATCTTCACAGTAATGAGTCGGCAAGAAAGGATTTGACCCAGCAAAATGTACCCCTTTGCCTGCATTGTGATTCACACAATTCTGAGCCTTGGAGTACTTCTATGCTCAATTCTTTCACTATTCATTCACCACACAGTGACTAAGGGTATCACACAGTCTACTTGATAATTATGTGATTTTTCACATTTTAAAACCTCTTAGTCCTCCTTCAGCTTTATAGGAGAGGAAGGGAAGAAGGGTACATTTTACATTTAATTCCGTTAGTTACTGACAGTTGATAAATAGGCCTTGGCTGTGATATATGTAAAGTATGAGAATTACCTATGAAAAGTAATAATAAAAACAATTGCCAACATCTATTGAGTATTTATTTGAATGTTGACAGGAAGTATTCAAAGTATTTTCTAAACATCAGTTCCTTTAATCCTCTCACCAATTTTATGAAGATTACTAGTCCCCATTGCAGAGATGAGAAATGTTAGGCACAGGGGATCTCAGGCAAAATTATCTACATGCTGCTAGTTGGGAGATATAAGACTTGAACTTGAGAACTGGCTAGATCTCGCACTCAGCCACTACACCGTGATGCCTCTGGATAGCTACTATATAAATAATAGTGTGTATTATACCAGAAGTAATAAAATGAGTGCATGGGATTTAAAGTCAGCAATATGGCTTCAGGTTAAATCTGTACACCAAACCAATAGTGTGAACTAATACAAGTTATTTAACTTATTTAAGTCTCAGCTTCCCCAAAACTGAGACATATTGGAAATACTGAAAAATAGTATCCATTTATTTCCCTTTGTTTCTAACCCACATGATGTGCTTGGTCTACCTCACCAGGAAAATATTAGTAAACTTTTCATTGTTATGAAAAAACAAACAATGAGTTACTTTTGAAATTATAGATCAAGGTTATTAGATCAATAAATCTGAAAGCCAATAAGTGGTTAGAGCAGGGCTTTAGCTCTCAGTAAACATCTCCTGTCCCTATTAGCTATCTTCACAGTAATGAGTCGCAAGAAAGGATTTGACCCAGCAAAACGTACCCTAAGGGTCAGGGTTAGGGTAAGAGGTTAGGGTTAGGGTTCGGGTTATGTAGATTTAATAAAACAAGGCTTATCTTCCTGAGTTCTCTTTGACATCCTGCTCTCCTCTGTCTCCCTAGCCCTTGGATCCCTTCTTTTGTTGCCTGCAAGTAGGCCACTGAGAAGCTCAACTCATCACACAGTGAAAACCTGTGAAATTCTCAAGAAAACCTGTAAATGGTCAAGGTCCTGTTTGATATTCTGAATGTTAAATACTAGCTAAGCTTTGAGGGTGAGATCAAGGAAGAGCCTTAAATTAAGTAGAAAAGCATTATTTGTAGAACTTGTTTGTCTGTGGATTTGCATTTCCTCAAGTGTGTTATGGCTCTTAATAGGAGTTACCAAAAATAAATAAATAAGCTTGGGGACAAAATTAAACAGATTTACTTTTTGTAGAACTTTTATAATATACAGATTCTCCAAGTGAACAATGTAGTATGCAGAATGTCCAAAACACATCTAAAAGGGACCTCTTTTTTATTTTTCCAGCTCATCTGACAGGACAAGTAATTTAGTAGAAAAAAATTGGGGAATGTTTCGTATCCCAGTGGCAACGGCAGGACTCAATGCTTGAGACGGTTTCTGAGGCAGAGGGAGTAGGCTGGTGAGACTAGCCCCATCCCTCTGATCCCTTTGTAGAGCTGGAACTTAAGCCTTCTGAGGAAGCTGCAGCCTGGCCCAGATTGTACAACAGAACTAGATTGTTCCTAGAACTCTAGAAGGAAAAGCTGATACATGGGTTTATCTCATCAATCTCCTGGGATATAGAAACCCTGGGTACTAGTCCGGAGGCTATTAGAGGCAGTGTAGAGAAGTCTCAGTTGTAGATGTATACGGGTCAGGGACTTGAGAAGGTTTTAAGGAAATAATGTCAAGATTTACAGAAAACTAGAAAAATACAGAGGAGAGACACAAAGATTATCAAAACATGGCAAAACTGTGACCAGCCCGTCTGTATACACCCAGCCCTATCTTACCCTGAAGATGTTCACTAGAAGGCATGTTGGGTGGAGCAGGTTGTGGTAAGCATAACTCCAGGGGTGCACATATTTCAAGAGTGATGACTGTAGAACGTGACTATGACCTGAATAATGCCCTGGATGGAGATTTGCCACACATAACCTCCCTAGTCATACACAGTGGCCCTGAACATTGACCTCAGTCACTAAGTAAACTCACTGAAAATGTGTTCTTACAAAGTAGTATTTTGGTCTATCGGGCTGTAACTGGTTTGTCTCTTAAGCAGAGTTCTTAAATATAGAGGGGGAAAAAAATCAAACAGGCCACCTAAGCAGCTAAAAACACACAGGAAATTAATTTAAAAATACCCCGAAGATACAATTTAAGTAATTATGAATTTTTAAATTAACCTTCTATATATCCTTTAGAATATTCCAGGTTTCCAAAATAATCTCTTTCCTTGTTATTTTCTTCTATGTGAGCAAGAAATCCCACCCACCCAAACTTCACTTGCCAACTCCCTGCTAAAACATGTCAAGAGTATTAATTTTTGCTCAGGTTTCAGGATTAAACTGTGTCTGAATACTTGTGCCACTGAGGAGCCTAAATTTTACACAGAATCTAGATTCATTATTCACCTCCTCTACTAGGTTCTTTAGAGACTCAGAATGAAGTCTTCAAATTTCTGTGCCTCAGTTTCTCTACTTATAAAATGAAAAGATAATGACTTCCCAGATTGAATATGAGGTGTTAAATTACTGTAATGTGCTTTTCAAAAGAGAGTGTGCAATGAATGCTCAATAATCTTTCCAATTTTGAAGACATAAAGATAAATTAGGCAACCCTATTGTCTCCTCTGAAAACAATGATAGAATTTGTATTTGGGTGTCAGTATAATTAGGGCAATAAGTTAATTCAGTAAGAAAAATGTGTTCTGAATGCCCACTTGGTAATATTTACATTTTTCTAGAAGTCTGGGCATCTTTTCTTTTGCTATTTTCAATATTTCAAAAATCCTTTAAAAGAAGATATTGATTTCTAGCCAAAAGGCGATTTTCTCATTATAGTCGAATATGAAATCCTGAGAATAGAGCACTTTTAAAAGTGTGGGCCGAATTATTAGTTCAGTGATGTTATATAACTCAAAGAATATATAAGGCAGAGTTATAAATGCTTAATTATGTTAAAAATAACTTTAAGATTAAAATAGATTTAAAATATCATCTGTGCTTCTTAGTCAGGGATCCAGAAAATTGAGAACTTTTAAAATTTTTCTTGGGACATGGCAGTTCATGTGTGATAAAACGTATGAAGGAAGTCTTTGTCTTTGAAGCATAACTTGTGGTTGGAAAAGCTGAGATCCTGATTTTGCCAAAGTGTCATACGTATGTTGATAGTTTTCTATTCATTGATAGCAAATTTTTTCTGTCAATATATACAAATGTTCATTACTTTAAATAAATATAAAATTTAAATGATTCTACATAATTGTGAATTTTTAAATGTTATTTGAGACCAAAGCCAGTATTTAAACTTTTAAGTGGAGGAGTCTCAGTCCAATTTCTGGTGCAGAAAGGATTTCTGGCTACTGTGTTTCAGTGATTTGGTGTATGGAATTTTGTGTATGGAAGAGACAATGGGGAGGGGTGCCAGGAGGAGGACAAGGATTGAGAGGGAATCTAACAGCCTAAATACACAGTCCTCACTGTGTGAAAATCCTCGCTGAAATTTTGAGGGATCACAATCTTCCAGAGGGTTAAAGTCTTTTCTGTCTTTAATAAAAGCCAACCATTGTGCTTCTGTTTTGTTGCCTTCAAATAAGGGACTAGAATCTAGATGAATAGTAAAGATTTCTCCCAGCCCTAGGATCCACGATTGTAATCTTGCCATAATCACCCCAGGGCTGGACTGTTTTTCAAAAGAAAATAATTACATGTGTAAGTGATTGGGCTTGTTGGGAAGTCTGGTGATCTGATGAGTTCAGGGTACAGAGAGGGAGCTTGTGGGCATCAATCAGTCTGGGAGATACAAGGGTCCAGGCAAAGCTCAAGCTAAAGCTAGAGTGCGTGGAAAAAGAACAATTCCCATTTTGTCTTGCTGTAGAAGAGAGACCTGTTAACAAAGTTCAAGATTATAATGACTCAGTGAATATTTAAATATAGTTCTTTCTTTTTTTATAAGCCTTTTAAATGCAGAGATCTATAAAGCTTTGAGATTTTAAAGGTTTGAGATTTTAGAGAAAGAACACAGTGACATGAGATCAAAATGATGTAAGGTGATGACATCAGCATTAGAATGCTGTTGCTAAGGTGAACCTGTTTTTCTCTCTAATCCGGATAGAAGGCTAAATAATTGCCCATTTCTGGTAAGGAATATATCCATAACATGATCCCTTTTTGTAGCACATAAAACAAAGCCAGATGCTTTCTCTTTGCACAAATCATTTTTAAAATAAAAATTTTATTATAAAACATAACACATGTTCTTGGAAGAGAATTCAGAATGTTTTATATAAGTTTGAAATTTTAATTTATCAAGAATATATACTGAGATCTAATTGGCCATCAGAATAAGATAGTTTGCTGAGTCAACTTGAAAAGAAGAGTGTTTTGAATTTAGTGAAAAGGAAGATAGGGAAACATCTAGAAGTAAAAAAAAAAAATCTGCCACCTTATGATTGCTGACGGAGGGAAGGCAGTGAGGAGAATCCTGGGTTTGAAGACAGAAACAGTCGTTTTATGGTTGTTGACTAAAACATGGATTGTGCCATTAGTAAAGAGAGAACAGGGCATAGTTGAGAAATACTACACTGCTCACAAAAATTAGGGGATATTTTATTGCTTCATATTTATTTTGAAATATCCCCTAATTTTTGTGAGCAGTACATTAAAGGAACAAGGGCTGGAACTTAGAGACAAATTGGAGGCCAGTGCAGTTGGACACAGAAGTCCATCTCACATAAACACCTTCCAAGGTTCTTTCTGGGATTTGCATCTTTAGCTTGGAACATGCTTCTCCAGAAATCCTAGGACAAACTTCCCCACCTCTGGAAATCTCTGCTTGAAGCCTTGTTTCTCAAGGAGTCCTCTCCCACACACACAGTGTAAGCCACAAGTATCTCCTCCCAACTCCACTTCAGGTTGTCTGGTCCCCCTTACTGTGACCTTTTCTTTTTCTTTTTTCCTTAACACTTAACCCCCTTCAAATTTATTGTATGATTTTTCTGTTATATTTAGAGCCAACTTGGTAAAGCAGTAAAAAAATGGACTCTGAAGCCAGCCTGCCAGGGCACATGGGCTCCATCATGGCTGGTAGGAGGCCCCAGAAAGGTTACTTAATCGTTCAGGTAACTTTTCTCATGTGTGAGATTGGGATGATAACAGCATGTGTTTTGCAGTGTTATACTTGACACACAAATAATTGCTATGTCTATGTTTAATAAATAAGTTCAACCCCAGGGTTATGGGGACTCCTGAGAAGCAACTGTCATGAGTGACATGTGGTACAAGAAAGAGATGAGTAGCATATGTTTTTAGAAATTGGTATTTTCATTGGAATATAGAATTTAGATTTGGAAGGGTAGTCATGCCCATAAGTCAATGCACTGTGACTGGGGGACCTCTGATGTCCAGGAAAACCTGGGCAAATGGTCTCCCAGATTTGACTGAGAAGGAAGGCAGTCAAGATTGGGTCCAGCCAAGATAACCTGGAGCCACTAAAACTTCCAGGTAACTGAGGTTCCTATAAATAAATAGAAAATAGAATTGAACCATGGTAGATGACTCAAATGTTTTTGGCAAAGTTGAGGACTTTGATAAAGAAGGAAGATATGGCATCAGAAGAAAAGTTGAATGAGGTAAGCAGATATGGACATGGCCAGCCCAAAGAACAGCCAATAAAGAAAAACCAGGTTTATCTGGGCCAACGTTTCCCAAAATGCATTCCCCAGAACACCATACTCATTAGATGTTTTTCAAATATAGAGGTCTCAGGTAACATACATCCTCAAACATGGCCAACTATAAACCTCTTTTTGGAGATTCACAAAGCATACTTCCAGAATAAAGCTCTAAGTACTTTGATGAAAGCACATGTTTAATCAGTCATTCCAACATTTTCTGAACTTACTTTTCTGTGGCTCCTTTCTCTCGGGAACATTTTGTGATTTGTGTCCATAGATCTTGTGTTTGGGATCACTGTAATTCCTCCAGCTCTGCAGGATCTGGACTGTGTCTCACTCATCTTTATGCCTCTGTGTCTAAGTTGGTACCAATGTATAGCAAGCATTTGATAAATCCTAATCAGATGAGTGATAAAGTGGATCTTGGTAAGGTGGCAATCTGGGAGAAACAAAAAGAGATGGGGATGGGAATGAGTGCACTGGAAAGAGTTCATCTGAGACCTTCTGTTGTAGTAAATCAAAACCAGTTGAATTTACTGTTTAAATGCAAGCTTATAAGCAAAGCTGCACTTAACATATGCATATGCCATACCTTAGTTCCCACATCTAGTTTATACTTTCCTTTGGAGATAACAGTGTCTTTTCTAGTCAATGAGCACACCCACATCCTACTACTATCACAGAGGCTAACTGATGATCTCACTAAATTCACCTTTTCTCTCAAATCCACTCACTTCAGAACCTTTTGGAAAAAAGAAGTTTCCCATTCCATTAAAGACCCTTCCTAAGGATCTGGACTGCTCATTGGCATACTGTCAGGTGGCACCAAAGTTGCCATCTCGATTGGTGTTTTGACTCTTTCCTGGTTTCACCCATGTGGCTCTAGAAAACCTTGGAAGGCCCGTAGGAAACACTGCTCCAGCTTTGATGTTTGCCCTTATGTCTCAAACACAATTTTCTATTCATCCTGTACCATATTTCAGTCTTCCCACATTTTACTCATTTATTTAACAAATATCTATCATTAGTCTCATGTGTCACTTGGAATAGACGTTGGAATATGCCAATAAACAAAACAGAAAAATGCCCCCTGGCCATGGGCTGCTACGTGCTAGAGGAGGAAACAGACAACAAGCAGTAATCATCAGGTAGGTTATATATTAGGCGGTAGGTGTTATGAAAAGTAGAGCAAAATGAGTGAATCTCCTTTCATTCAGCTGCTACTTGACCCCTGTCCAGCTTGGCTCCTTAGGCAGAAGTTGACCAATACATAATAGGTGGAAAAGTCTTTCAAGCAATACAACAGGAAGCAGAGCATGCTAGCTACCCATAGTGTTTTAGGTTTGGAGGACTCACTTCTCTGTCAGAAACAGTACTTTAATATACGGAGATGGAGATAGGGTCTAAGGATACTGATTCTTATTAAAGGTAAAGGGCACATACATTATAGTGAACACAATAGTAAATATATGGAAAGCATGGTCATCTCCCAACTAGCCTATGAGAACGGTGGGGATGGTCTGCAAAAGATATGTGTGGTCTGAATGAGAAGATTAATAGAAAAAAGACTCCTTCCTTCCTCTTTGCACTTATTTTCAGAATTTACCATTTTGAAAGGCAAATAGTCACTGTCAAGTTCCCCACCCATGAACACTGGGCAGCATAAGAATCCTCCTTGTCTCTTTGTGTTCTTCTCTCTTTGGCCCACAAACATTTCAAAAATTTAAGGACCATAAACTTCCCCCATATCTCAGAATCTCCTTTTCAAATGGCCTCAGTTTCAGTAACATCTGACCTGCAATTTCAAATGCCCTTGGGCCGCAGGACAGGAGGCCAGATGGCAACTATTACATCAGAAAGAACAGTGCAACAATTGAAGTCAACCAACCTGTTAGAACCCTTGCCTTAAGGTCATGATTTCCAAGCTGTACTTTGAATTACTCTGGGAAACAGCAGTGAACATTAAACATTTTTTATTTCCAGGGGAAATACAGCAATGTTCAACATTTGTCAGACACTGTGAAAACTACTAATTGAGGTAATTCAGTTTCAAAATTAGAATCACACTACGTTCCTTTTGATAATAGCATATATCTTTACAAAGCTGGACTTTCAACAGTTGCTAAGATGAAAAGCAACTACTACACAAAAATCAATATGAAGCAGAAAATGAGAATAGTGGTTACAATCTGATTTCAAGCTTTGAGAATTGTATGCAATGCCCAATAGGCATTCACAATCCATTAATAACTAACTAGCATTATTGAGGATGAAATAAAAATATTATTTTTCTTTCAAATATTTTATATTAAAATTTCAAACACCACTAAGTTGTTAAAAATTAAACACTAAGTTGTTAGAACCTAATTATTTAATAAATAAGAGAATTATTTCTTTTAGACTATGAGCATAATAAAAAATAAATACTGAACATCAAAAGCACCACAAACTAAGAAAGAATAAAAATCTCTACATTTGTCCATTATCACTGCTTTGACATAGCAGTAATTATTCTTCAGTGAAATTTCACTAGAATTCTAAGATCCAAGAATGATGGTGAGGTTGATGATGACAATAACACTAGTAGTCATAGTAGAAGCCAACATATACTGTGCATTTATGTGCCATGTTCTTTCTACATGTTCTTTCTCAGACATTATTTTATTTACATGCTTTTTTCAATTTATTTTATTTCATTTTCCTTAACCTAGAAATGTTGGTCCTAAGTTTTTCCAGAGTCTTCTGCCCCTGGACCTATGGAGAAAATTTATAAGCTAATTGACCTTTCTTGCAATAAATCAATTGAAAATATTATAGCTTTTTCTGATAATTATGAAACCAGTTTACTATTTCCTGCTGCATTTCCAATAACCACACATTTAAAAAAAAATTACTAGCCTCTTACAGGATGGAAATTTTCTCCAGATTCTAAAAAAAAAAAAAAAAAAAAAAATCCATCAACTAAAAGTAATTTCAGCACTGTTCCATTCTAGGCACCATGGAGGATATAGAACGACTTTAGTGCATAGTCTCTATCTTCAAGGGACTTCAAATAAGGCTTATACATAAAATAAAACTAGGGGAAAATAATAAAACAGTATATATTAAAGGACTAAGTGGGTAAGGTGAAGCTAGAAATATTATATTGAGAAATTCTATCTAAAATTGAATTGTCACAGGCCAAGGCCACCTACTACTTGCCTTTCTGTCTCATTTCTGTCTTGCTATAAACAACTTTCTCTTACTTCCTAGCCATCTCTTCTGGAAAGTCAACACTTCCATCTATTCTAGGACACCTGTTGCTTCCCACTTGAAGGAAAACTGTTTCTATGTAAATCACCTCCATTTTAAACATCATCAGAGATTAATTATCCTCTTGCTTATAAGCTTGCCAACTTTGGAATAGCCAATAAAAGAGATGATCTTATAACAGCATTGTGCCTTTCAGCTTTTATATTATTTCTCCTTTCCCTTTCATAGTCTAATGTATATGTGTATATGTGTGTATATAAAATCCATTGTCTATGATTTAACTATCAATTGCTTTTTGTCTGAGCTCTGCATTTGTCTTTGCCACTTTATTACTAGTGCTGTTTTCAAGATTATCTATACAACCATTCAACAACTATTTTAAAAAATCTTCTATTTTAGCACTGTTCTAGGTAATGAGGATAAGCTGATGAACAAGAAAGACATGGTCACATCTATCACAGAGACTACTGAGGCACACAATAAAATAAAAAGAACAAGTAAGACATATTTACAGGAACTGTGATAAATGCTATGATTAAAATGTCAAGATACCAGGGAAGTCATGGTGATCAAGGAAGGCTTCCTGCCAGAGGTGTTGTGTGCATTAAGTTCTGCTTGGTAAAAAGATGTTAAGTAAGTATAAAAAAAATAAAAGATGTTCCATGCCGAAGGTATCCAACCTCTAAATTATAAATGGCATAACACATTCTAGGAATCAAAATTAGTTTTAATACTTGATGTGAAGTAGGATGAAAGCGTGTTCAAGAAGAGTTGCGAGTAAATATACTTGAGAATTAGTCAAAGAATTTATCCTAAAGATAATGGAGAGTCATTCTATGCACATACTGGCATTATAAAATTTGTATTTTTAAAACATTGGTTTGGCTAAGGGTTAGGAAATAGAGTGAAAAATTAGGAACAAGATTGAAGGCAGGAAAGTAAAAAAGAGACAAAAAGTGGTGGGGACTTGAATTTTGGTCACAGCAATGAAAATGGAGAGAATTGGGTGGGTTTGAGATATAGAAATTTATAAAACTTGGAATATTTTGACATTAGTGTAAGAGAGAGACAGGCACCAAAGATGACTTCCATTCATGGAAATGGGAAATGTAAGGAAAATGTAATTCAATAGTACAAAAAAATGATTTTAGTTTGGGGCAAGGTGAAAATAAGTTACCTCTATTACATTTGAGTGAAGAATTGGGCCTGGAGGTCAAGAGAAAGGGATGAAGTTATATATCATGAATCCTTCAACCTGTAGAAGATAGTTGACAATTTCCATTGGACAAAATCAAAGTTGTTGTTTGTCACCTCCTTTACTTTGACATAGTTCATCACCTTCTTGACACTTGTTCTATTTCTCAACCATTTGAGAAATAGATGTTTCTCAATCATTCTCCTTCCTATTTAGTATACCATGACTTCAATAAAAAGTAACTTTCTTTCCAGAGTTTCAAAAATTTCAACATTGAGATACAGAAAGAAGGAGAAAACAAAGAAGAAAGGAGAACAGGGGGAGGAAGAAAAAGAGATAAAATAAAACCCAAAAGTAAAGCTTGGATCTACAATATGCTGTATTGATTAATTTATTAATTTAACACACATTATTGATCATCTCCTCTCATGTGCCAGGCACATACCAAACTGAATGCTGGAGAGACCATGGTGACTTTTAATGCCAACAATTGGTTGAGAAGATAGATCTTAAGCAATTACAAATAAATGTATTGGCATACCCTGTAGAAAGTTCTATAAAGTGAACAACATTTAAAAATTCTCACTACTCAAAGAGTAGTCCACAGAGCAGCCGAATTGGCATCACCTGGGAGCTTGTTAACAAAGCAGAATCCCAGTATCCACCCAGTTACTACTGAGATAGAATGTGCATTTTAACAAGATCCTTGGGGGATTAGTATGAACATTAAATTTGAAAAACATTGCCCTAGAGTGCAAAGGGCTATGAAAGAAAACAACAGGTTTTCTCTTGAACTTGTCTTGAGGGGTCAGGAAAGCATTTCCTAAAGAAATGGTCTCTGATTAAGCTATTCAGGTAGGCAAGGTTGAATGGCACAGGACTTTGTAGGTCATGTTGAGAATGTTTTCTCTCTTTATTAAAAGATCAACCCAAAGATATTTAAAGGTTAGTTTAGGCACCTCAAGCTGCCATAATATAATGCCAGTGGAATTCCAAGATGGTGACAAAGTAGGTAGACTTTCCAACTGCCACCTCCCAAGACCAACACAACAAGTAGTGGGTGGCAGACAGCACTAATTTTAGACTCAGCTAGCTACACAAGCAGCAAGCCCAAAGGAGGAGTTTAGCAGGCAACAGACACTGTGGAGAATAAATAAGCCCAATAAGACAAACACCACACAGAGTCTAATACAGGTGATCAAGTTTGAGCTTTAGAACCAACCTGACAAAAGTGATAATGCCACCCATAAAAGGGTTAACTGCATTCAATACTCACATACAACAGAAGAGTAAATACACCCTCAAGAAGCATTGCTAGAGCAACGAACTCAGGTGACCTAGAGGTCAGTACCACTGAGCCCATTTTCCTCAGAAAGATGCCACAATAAATTTCAAAGTCAGATAAGTGATACCTAATATACAGACAAATGAGCAAAGAAATATGACCCAAATGACTCAACAAGAGAAATCCCCATAAAAAGAACTAAGTGAAATGGAGGTAACTAAACTACCAGACACAGAGTTTAAAATGATTTTTAGGTTGCTCAAGGATCTTAGAGCAACAACGGATGGTCACAATAAGAACCACACAAAGAGATAGCAAGTATCAAAAAAAAACATTGAAATAATAAAAAAGAACCAGTCAGAAATGATAGATACAATATAAGAAATGAAGACTGCACTAGAAAGAATCAACAGCAGGCTAGATGAAGCTAAGGATTGAATCAGCAATTGAGAGGACAAGATAAAAGCACAGAAACAGAGAAGCAAAAAGAAAAGAGGCTCAAAAAGACAGAGAAAACTCTAATAGGCCTCTGTGATAACATAAAGAGAACCAACATCTGCATCATAGGAGTTCCTGAAGGAGAATAGAATGAAGAAGAAATAGAGAACTTGTTTGAAGAAATTATAGCAAAAAAAATCCCTAAACTGATGAAGAAAAAAGTCAAACAAGTGCAAGAAGCACACAGAGTCTCATTAAAGATAAAACCAAGGAGGCCTACACCAAGACACATAATAATTAAATTACCAAAGTTAAGAGACAAAGAAAGAACACTAAAAGCTGCAAGAGAAAAAGCAGTTAATTACCTACAAAGAAGCCCTCATAAGACTGATGTCTGACTTCTCACCAGAAACACTTGAGGCAGAAAAGATTGGCAGAAATTTTCAAAGTGGTGCAAAACAAGAACCTACAACCAGACTACTTTATCCAGCGAGGCTATCGTTTAAAATTAAAGGGGAAATAAAAATCTTCCCAGACAAAAAAAAGACTTAAGGAGTTCATTACAATGAAACCAGTACTGCAAGAAATGTTAAGGGGTCTGTTATAAAAAGAGCAAAGGAAAAAAGAAATTGAGAGAAAGAAGATTGTAGGTTTAAAGAATAAAATGGCAATAAATAAGTCCATGTCAATAATAACCTTAAAAGTAAATGGATTAAATTCTGCAATCAATATTCATAAGGTAGCTGCATGGATAAGAACACAGGACCCATATATACCCATATACTGTCTACCAGAGACCCAACTCAGAACAAAAAATACACATAAAGAACACAGGACACACACACACACACACACAGACACACACACACAGACACACACACACACATATATATGCCATCTACCAGAGACCCAACTCAGAACAAAAGATACACATAGACTGAAAGTGAAGAATTGGAAAAAAGTTTTTCAAATAAATGAAAATGAAAAAGAAGCTGGAGTTGCAATACTTATATCTGACAAAATAACCTTTATAACAAAGTGATAAATAAGGGATAAAGAAGATCCCTACATAATGATAAAGGGAGCAATCCAACAGGAGGACATAACCATTGTAATATTTATGCACTAAATATAAGAGCAACTAAATATATAAAGCAGATTTTGATGGACATAAAGGGCAGGATTGACAGCAATACTATAATAGGAAGGTATTTTAATACCCCACTAACATCAATAGATAGATTGTCCACACAGAAAATTAACCAAAAAATAGCAGCCTTAAATGACACACTAGATCAACTGGATTTAGTTGATAACTTCAGGACTTTTCACCCCAAAGCAGCAGAATACATTCTTTTCAAGTGCTCATGGTACATTTTCTAGGATAGACCACCTGTTAGGACACCAAACCAGTCTTAATAAATTTAAGAAGATGGAAATTATATCAAGCATCTTCTCTTATCACAATGGCATGAAACTAGATATCAACTATCATAGAAAAACTGAAAAACATTCAAACACTTGGAGGCTAAATAGCATGTTATTAAATAACGAATGGGTTAACAATAAGATCAAGGAAGAAATCAAAAGTTTCCTTGAAACAAATAAAAATGGACATATAACAACCCAAAAATTTATGGGACACAGCAAAAGCAGTCTCAAGAGGAAAGTTCATAGCAGTATAGGCATATCTTAGGAAGCAAGAAAATGCTCAATAAACAACCTAACCATGCACCTAAATGAACTAAAGGAAGAACAGCAAATAAAGCCCAGAGAAAGTAGAAAGAAGAAAATAATAAACATCAAAGGGGAAAGAAATGACATAGAGGCTAAAAAATAAATACAAAAGATCAATGAAGCCAAGAGCTGGTTCTTTGAAAAGGTAAACAAGATTAACAAACCTTTAACTAGATTCATCAAGAAAAAAAAGAGAGAGGACCCAAATAAATAGTATTAGAAATGAAAGTGAAGAAGTAACAACTGACACCACAGAAATACAAAGGATTATTAAAAAAAAAAACCCATGAAGATCTATGTGCAAAAAAAGTTGGACAACCTAGGCAAAATGGATAAATTCCTGGAAACATAAAATCTTCAAAACTCAATCTGGAAGAATCAGAAAACTTAAACAGACTGATTACAACAACAAAAAAATGGAAACAGTTAACAAAAAACTCCCAACAAACAAAAGTCCTGAACTGAATAGCTTCCAGGAAAATTTTACCAAACATTCAAAGAAGAACTAACACTTATCCTTCTCAAGCTATTTCAAAATATTCAAGAGGAGGAAAGACCTCCAAGCTTATTTTATGAAACAAGCATTATCCTCACTCCAAAACCAGGTTAAGACACTACAAAGAAAAAATAACTATAGGCCAAGATCCCTGATGAACATAGATGCTAAAATTCTCAACAAAATATTTGCAAACTGTATCCAGCAATACATTAAAAGATCATACATCATGATCAAGTGGGATTTATTCCAGGGAGGAAAAACTGTCACAATATTCATAAATCAATATATGTGATTCATCACATAAACAAAAGAAAGGATAAAAATCACATGATAATATCAATAGAGGCAGGAAAAGCATTTGATAAAATCCAGCACCCATTTATGATCAAAACTCTCAGCATAGTGGGAATACAGGGTATATACTTCAACATAATAAAGGTCACCTATGACAAAATGACAGCCAACATCGTACTCAAAGGGCAAAAATTAAAAGCAATTCTTTTTTTTTTTTATGGTGTTTTTCTGAAGTTAGAAGTGGGGAGGCAGTCAGACAGACTCCCACATGTGCCTGAGCAGGATTCACCAGGCATGCCCACCAGGGGGTGATGCTCTGCCCCTCTGGGGCGTTGCTCTGTTGTGGATGGAGCCATTCTAGCTTCTGAGGTGAAGGCCATAGAACCATCCTCAGTGCCTGGGGCCAACCTTGCTCTAATGGAGCTTTGGCTGCTGGAGGGGAAGAGAGAGACAGAGAGGAAGGAGAGAGGAAAGGGTGGAGAAGCAGATGGGTACTTCTCCTGTGTGTCCTGATTGGGAATCAAACCTAGGACTTCCACACACCAAGCTGACATCTACTGCTGAGCCAACCGGCCAGGACCAAGCAATTTTTTTAAGATCAGTAAAAAGACAGGGGTGCCCCCTTTTACCACTCTAACTCAACACTGTTCTGGAAGTCTTAGCTACAGCAATCAGACAAGAAGAAAAAATAAAAGGCATCCAAATTGGAAAGGAAGTAAAACTTTCATTATTTGCTAATGACATGATACTGTATATAGAAAACCCTAAAGTCTCAGTCAGAAAACTACTAAACCAGATAAATGAATTCAGCAAGGTGGCAGGATATAAAATTAATATTCAGAAATCAGTGGCATTTTTATACACCAAAAATAAACTGTCAGAAAAATAAATTAAGGAAACAACCCTTTCATTATTGAAACAAAAAGAGTAAAGTACCTAGGAATAAATTTATTCCAGGAGGTAAAAGACTTGTACTTGGAAAATTATAAGACATTAAAAAAAAATTTGAGGAAGATACAAACAAGTGGAAGTATTTACCATGTTCCTGAGCAGAAAGAATTAACATCATTAAAATGTCTATACTACCCAAAGCAATCTGTAGATTCAATGCAATTTCTATTAAAATACCAATGGCATACTTCACTGATCTAAAACAAATATTTTGAAAATTAAATGGAACAAACAAACAAAAATAAAAAACCTGAATAGCTTAGCAATCTTGAAAATGAAGAACAAAGTAGCAGGTGTCACACTTTCTGATATCAAGTTATACTACCAGGCCATTGTAATCAAAACAGCTTGGTATTGGCATAAAACCAAGCATACAGATCAATGGAAAAGAATAGAGAACCCAGAATAAATCCATGCCTTTATGGTCAATTTATATTTGACAAAGGAGGCTAAAGTATACAACGGAGTAAAGATAGTCTATTTAATAAATTGTGTTAGGAAAATTTGCAGATACATGCAAAAATATGAAACTAGACTACCAACTTACACCATTCATAAAAAGAAAATCAAAACAAATAAAAGACTTAATTGTAAGTAGCAACACTATAAAAGTTGTAGAAGAAAACAAAGGCAGTAAACTCTCCTCTCTGATATCTCTCGTAACAATATTTTTGCCAATATATATGTCTACCCACAAGTGAATTAAAAGACAAAATAAACAAATGGCACTATTTTAAAAAGCTTTTGCACAGCAAAAGACACAATTAAGAAAATAAAAGGACAACCCACACAATGGAAGAACATATTCCCCTATACATCTGATAAAGGGTTAATAACCAAAATTTATAAAAAACTTCTAAAACTCAACACCAGAAAAGTAAACAATCCAATTAAAAAATGGGCAAAGGAAATGAATAAACACTTTTCTAAAGAGGACATACAGATGCCCAACATGATCGTGAAAAAATGTTCAACATCAGTAATCATCAGAAAATGCAAATTAAAACCACAGTGAGATACCACCTAACACCTGTCAGAATGGCCCTCCTTAACAAATCAACACACAACAAGTGCTGGCGAGGGTGTGGAGAAAAAGGAACCCTCCTGCACTGCTGGTGGGAATGCAGACTTGTGAAACCACTGTGGAAAACGGTATGGTGTTTCCTCAAAAAATTAAAAGTGGAACTTCCTTTTGACTCAGCTATCCCACTTTTAGGAATATATCCTAAAAATCCCACAACACTGATTCAAAAAAAGATTTGCTCTCCCATGTTTATTTCAGTATTATTTACAATAGGCAAGATCTGGAAATAGCCTAAGTGTCCATCAGCAGACGAGTGGATAAAAAAGCAGTGGTACATATAGTACATATACACAATGTAATACTACACGGCTGTGAAAAAGAAGGAAACCTTACCTTTTGCGATGGCATAGATGGATGTGGAGATTATTATGCTAAGTGGAATAAGTCAGGCAGAGACAGATAAATATCAGATGACTTCATTATATGTGGAATCTAATGAACACGATGAACTGAGAAATGGAATAGAAGCAGAGGCTCAGAGGCGGGGTCACAGGGACCGGAGGGAATGCTGTCAGTCAGAGGGAAGGGCAATGATGGGATGGAATCAGAGAAGGTGAAAGGATTTATGAAATTATATATACATAACACATAGATACAGATAACAGGACAGCAAATCCCAGAGGGAAGGGAGGAGGGTATTAGGGGAGGGGGGAAAAGGTGGTATAATGGGGCTATGTTGTTTGGGTGTGAGGGTGTTAAAAAGGACACTTGAGTCCATATTAACACAATAAATTAAGAAATTTAATTTAAAAAATTTTAAAAATAGATATGTGTTCAAATAAGCTTTTGTGAATTTAAAAATAAATAAATAAAATAAAATGCCAATGACTTGAACAAGCAGAAATGTATTTGCTCATAGTTCTGGAATGTAGAATTCTGAAATCAGCAGGTCAGCCAGCCTGGTTGGGTTCTGGTGAAGACTCCCTTTCTGGTTTGTAGATGAATTCTACTGCAATTCTACTGTATCCTCAGCTGACTGAGAGAGAGGAGAAATGATCTCTCTGCTTTATGTCTTTTCTCATAAGGGCACTAATCCCATCATGAAGGCCCCACCCTCATGACCTATTACTTCCCAAAGAGCTCACCTTGAAACACCACCATATTGGGACTTAAGGGTTTTGATGTATGAATTTTCAGGGACAGAATTCAGTATATAGCAAAGGCTTTAAGCAAAGGAATGTGGAACAATCAGAATTCTATTTTTGAATATTTATTCTGGCTGACATATAGAAAAGGGATTAAAGGAGTCAAGGATACACACACACACACACACACACACACACACACACACACACACCAGCAAAGAGGCTTTTTGGTGAAATACCCTGATACTAAGACAAAGCTGCATTGATAGAAATGGAGCAAACTAAAATATAAAAATTCAGGTGCTAATTTTGGCAGGCTTTAGTAATGGATTTTCTATGATGGTTTCAGTAGGAGGGTCAAGAACGACTGCCAACTTTGTTTGTGTAGTTATATGGGTGTGAAACCAATTCTTGAGATAGAAATCATGAAATCAATAACTTTGTGCATAACATTTTGCTAAATACAATGAACAGTAGCCATCATTTAGTAAGCATATAATAACCAGCCACTGTTTTACATACATTATCTTAATATACACAAACCTAGCCTTCTGACATGGAAAGGTTAACTCATTGTTAAGGATATAATGGTCTGGTAAAGTGAACAGTTCAGAATGCTTTCAAAGGAGGACATCAGTGAAGACAATGTGAACAAGAAAGCCACAACAAAAGAAAGAGGGTGCATACTGAGATGTAAAGGTGGGTAAGATTTTGTTAAGTGAAGCTCTTGAGAGTCAGGTCTGGGGATGGAATATAAGAGGTCTTGTAGAAATATGCATGACTCCATCCATAAACTCACTTAAGAAAACATTGTAGCAGGAGTTGAGTAGAAAGGGAGGGGCCAGATTATGAAGGATCTTGAAAGTCTGTAATTTAGATTTTATGGAGAAAAGAATTTGAATACGGAAGGAACATGACTTTACACGACAGGAAAACCTGTCTGGCAACAAGGGAGCTTGAACGTGGGGAGGCTTGTGTCCCAGAAACCAATTTATCAGCATTTGTATCATCCAGCAGGAAAACTCAACAAAACTTCCTTTCATTGGTTGAAAATAGGAGAATAAGTCAAAGATGAATGAAAACCCAAGAATGAAATGAAGAGCACGCTAGTTTCAAAGTCAGAATCAAGGAGATCAGGAAGAAGAGATTCATAAACCTGCGATCATTCACTTGCATGCAGTATGTTTGACCACAGAAATCATTTAAATTTTCAGAAAAATTATAGTAGGCAAAAGCCTGAAAGTTATATATAATGGCTTTACATTGGGATAAAAAAGATTGTAAGATTCGAGTGGAATATGGCATGGTATTCTATTGAAGAAATAGCCTAAAATTGTATGAAACATTGTGATTTTTAAATAAAATTGGCAAAATCAAAAGCAACTATTACATTCCACCCCAACTATAACTTCATTACAGACCATGAGGCTTTGCTTCTGTCTTGGTCTAGTCATGTAATCATGACACAATTTTGTTTTTTATTTAAATGTTGTATTTAGTGGAAGAAGAATATATGCTTTTTATGTTTTCCAAATACCATATGCTGTTGTTGTTGTTTTTTCAAAGCATAAGGAGTACTGTTGACTAGAAAAAAATTAATAACCCTTACTAATTTTTCCATTTTTTCTTTTCCTGCTTTATCTCAGGGAATTTCAGCACTTCTAGAATATCATTTGTGGAGTTGTTGGGCAGATAAAATATATTATGCTCACTTTGTTAAAGCTGGCGCTGCCCACATGGAAGCCCGTCACCCAGGTGATATTATTTGCCCTTATGCTTGGGATGGGTGTGGGGGAAAGGGTGTAATGTAAGCAGGCCCAGTCATTATAGCCTAAGGCTTAGTTTTAAGAGTAAGCTTTCCCCCACACCCTTGACTGATTGGATGATGTAGGGTGGTGCACTCCTGAGGAATCCCATTATGCCTCAGATGGGTTACTTTGTATCAGAGACTTCCTTGTTTGTACAATTGGATTAAAGGTTTTGATTCTATACTATAAAGTGGGGCAGGCTGGGAGCTTGCTCTCTTGGTTCCTGAGGTATTAAAGAGGAGAGCAGATGAAGGCCACATGGAGGCCTGGAGAAGCAGCCAAGATGGCGGAATGTTGAGGAACAAGGCAGTTTGTGTAGAGTTTGTGTAGAGAGAAGGAGATGGGAAACAGAGGTGAATAAGGCTGGTGAGCTAGAAACCTTTTGATTCTAGGAAACTCGGATAAGTCAGTAGCTTTGTGAGCACTGAATGAGTGGGTTTTGAAGCCCAGTGTGTGTTTTTGCTTGCCCACCGGGTGCAAGCTAGAATTAAAGCTGATGGCTCAAGAGTTTTTGGCTTCGCTGTTCCATTACCGTCTGTTCGAATCTAATGTGAACCTGCATGGGTCAGGCGGCTGTGATCCTGACCCTGGCTACTGGCTTTACAGTAGTGGTACCTAATAGTGCCCCTTGGATCATGTGTTGTGTATGTTTATAGCAGTAAACACCTTTCTGTAATCATTATTTCATTAAATACAGTATGGGCCAATGCACAGTATTTATCAAATGATACCTAAGGTGCCTCAGGATTGGGTTAAGGCACACCTAATCATCTCATGGGTGCCTGTCAAAACACAAAAGGGTAGTGTATAGATATCAGTTTCATTGTTCAGAATTTCCTATTTAAAGTCCCCAGTGGTCTGAAAACTTAGACGAAAGATATATGGGAAACAGTAATTAAGTACTGCAATAACAGATGTTATACAGGAAAACTGTGTGTGAGGGTATAAGCATGTTTTGACTTTGAATATACACTTGGGCTAACACATTCTTGCTCACTAATGGAAATCATATGTAAATATTTTGTAAGGTATTAATTTCCATGGCAGACATTGAATTGTTTTTTCCTTTTAAAAACATATGCTTTGTCAAATGGGATAATGACTTCAGTTTCATGTCCAACCTGGTTTTCCTTGGGGTCTGCAGAGTTTGGTCTGTTCAAAAGTATTCACAGTGCAGCCACAAGCTTTGGGCTGGCTGTGTTCACGGGTGTTTTCTCGAGCTACCCCTCTCTCTCCTCTGCCAATTATGTGCTATGCTATGATTGCTTTCTTCTGAGAGGGAAATTCCTCTTTCATCAGTATGGATGCACTGTTTTCACACACTGCAAGTGCTGTGTTGCTGTGTCAGTCATCCTATTAGGGCCAGTTTCAGACGAGTAGGGCTGACGAACTGGCTGGGGATTGGCTGCTCGCGGCTGGGAGGGATTTGTCGGAAGGGAGAGCTGCAGATTACAGCAACAGAGTTTAGACTGTCTTTGCTTCATCATCTGAAGGCAAAATTTTCCAGCTAAGGCAGACGGCTCTCAGAGTACAATAAACAGGGAACGAGAATATTTACATGGAAATTTCTTCCTCACGATGCAGGGGAGAAGCCTGGGCTGCTTGATTCTACCAGATGTTCCCGGGATTACTGTAAAAAGGAAGGAGAAGCAAAGCTAAAGAAGGTAGGAGAATAATCACCCCCCACCCACACACACACACCTCTTCTTCCTCTTTCTTTCTTTCCTTCTTTGTTTCTTTATTTTTTTTGGAATGTTTAAAGTGTTTGCTGCAGTATGCTGCATTCCATGTGTGTTGCTTCGGGAAGCTAGGGAAACCGGATTCCACTAATTCAAATGTAATACTTACAGGGGACCCGGGAGTTTTACGTAACATTTTGATTAGAGAAAAAGAAATGGCAAAGCTTGACTCTATGCCGCCTATTTGGGAGTGCGGCATAAAACGAGTTTTTATTCAAGCACAAGATCCATTTATGATGTGACAAAAAATTTTTTTTGAATTCTTAGGAGCATTCTTATATTTTCTTTTTGTTATATGTAATTTTCGTACTACTGTAGTTAGCTCCTGAATAAATAAAGTTTACATGGATCCTGTTATGTGAAAACAGACCTGTATTTAAGGGGGAAAAAAACTTCATGGTAAATAATCATCGACTGAATGTTTAGTTCCCAAATATATTTATTTATTAGAAATTAAAGGCCTACCTAGCTCTATAATGCCATGGCTGTAATTGAGTTTCAAAAGCACATTTTTAACAAGCTAGTAAGAGGTAGCTTTCTGACAAGTTTTCGATACTGTAGTTCAATGTTTACATTTCTTTTCCTGGCGTGTCTGAGTCTTTGTTTCCAGCTTAAAAGTGGAACCATTATATTCAAAACTAAAGCTGGGTTAATAATGCTTACTGCAATTATCTGATCTTTATGCATTTTTAATGAGAACACACAGCCAGCAGAATAATTTAATGAGGGCAGGCTAGCTTTTAAAGCTGTGTTTTCACTATGTCGAACCATATCAACTTTCTTGCTGAGAAGCAGCTCTGAGAAATGATGGAGAAGATTTATTTATAACACCCTTGGCCCAAGACAAGGGAAGGATCTATTTGTTAAAGAATTCTTTCTGCCTTTTCCCATTTTAAATTTCTGCCAGGCATGAGGAAACTGTGCCTTTTTGTTAGGCCTCGGAAGCATGTGTTTACAATAAATGTGTAACATTTTTAGAATAGTTAGCAAGCATTGAAGCGAAGGGGAAAAAATCTCACTTGCCTACCCACCACCACTGGTGAGTGCTCTTGGAGAAACATTATTATCCTTTTAAAAGACAGTGGTTAAGTGGAAAGATAAGATATTTGTTAATTGAGTAGTAATATTGCATTTAGGGAGATAATAAAGTAACAAAAAAAGGTGGACAGACTTATAATCTTTAAATAAGATAAAGTTATTTCAGTTATCCTGCCTGCTTTGTGAGAACAGTGGAAGTACTCATTTATATAAGGGCAATGCCACGTAGATTCTTCTAGACCCACTGTTTTTACTTTCAAGGAGAAGTGCAGGACACTAGCCCAGAACTTCTGACGTCATCTCCCAACTATTTCTGCTGTGTGTTCTTTTATGCAGGCTCGTGGAGAGGAGTGTTTCTCTATGTTCTGGCCAGGAACATTCTAACTCTCACTTGGCAGGTCTTGAGTTATGTCTTCATATTTTAACCTGTCTTTTCTAGACCCTAAACCGACCTCCCACATAAAAGGGACATCTCCTCCTACCTGCCTTGTATTGGGTGGGTCAGAGCAGATTCTCTGCAGGGTTCTGGCAGCATTGGCCAAAAGCAGTGGGGAGTGGAGCACAGCCCAACTTCCATTTGGTGCAGCCCAGCACTGCCACCTGGGTGGACAGTCTCTGTGTCCCCATACCCACTTCCCCTAGCGCCACTATTTTGAACTCAGGTTATGTCCCCACACTCACGGCTGGTTGTGATGGTGGGAACAGATGCTTTTACATAAAGAGCACCATTTTCTAGTGCAGAAAGGGCCAAAGGGAGGGCAGTGCAGTACTGCAGGCTGTTAAACCCATGTCACAGGTGGCAACTTGGTCGTAGACATAGGAGAAGGTTAGTTTTTAATAAGGAGCTTTCTAATATGATGTCTTGTTGAGTTGTACACTTGAAACCTGGATAGTTTTGTGAACCAACGTTGCCCCAATAAATTCAATTTAAAAAAATCCTTACCACAGGAAGTACCTTTAAAAACAGGAAAAAAAAAAAAAGACTTTCCATTAGAGCAAATTGGAGTTCTTGGGAGTTCCTGGTTCTAGTTTGCATCCTCTTCAAACTGTTTACGTAGCCTTGAGCAAGTGCCCACCTCAATTTTTCTATCTTATAATAGAATTGGATAACACTTGCTACATTTTGCCTTATAATTCTAGCAGTATGAGAGGCCTTGACTTTGTACCAAAAAAAAAGTTGTTTGTCTCTTGGCACAATGAGCTATTTAAAATACAAAGGGATAAAACCTAATATTAATGAAACTGTTGGCAAATGTCTTAGGGTATTAAAATATATAGTCACATATACAAAATCCTTCCCTCTACTCCGTGCTCATGTAAATTTTCTAGGGCTATTTATCCTTAGACCAACAGATAAAATTTCCAAGGAAATCGGACCTTTGCTGTTTGCATTTTCTCTATCGATCTAATGTAATATACTAGAAGCTGTGCAAACCAGACTGTTTCAGACATAGGCCTTGTTGTGCCCCAAAGCATTTAGTGCTATTTTTTGCTTTGACTTTACATTAAATGTGTGAAAATAGAGTAAAGAAGAGAGACAATAAGAGGAAAGAAGAAAAATACGCTTGCAAAATATACTGGTTATGCAGCTTTACTGGTTAACAGCCTGCCTTCTCTCTGCTAGTTGTTGTAATTTACTGTTGCTATGGTGAAAACAAATCAATATCACATGGCTTCCAGCCAGTCTCCCACTCAGGGAGCACCACAGAAATTCAAGATCAGGTACTCAAGATTCCAAGCAAGAATTGGGAGAAGAGGATTCGGACATTGAGCTTAAGAGAATTCCTTATGGTAGACTGACTAGCCTCAATCTTGCATGCATTTTCTCTCCGTCTTGCCTTTTCCTACTTACTGATAACGAGAGAAGATGGGAAGGATAGCATATTGATTTGTTTACGTTTTCCAAAATGATAAAGCATATATATTATGAATATAGAAATGGGTTGGCAACATTGAAAGGAGTAAAAGATTCTGATTGATGAAAAGTAGGTTCAACTGCTGGGCATGATGGTTGTTGAAAACATAGTTTGGGGGCCTTTAAGATTTTCAGGTACAACTAACTGCACTTGGGTGCTCACAGGGTCAAAAACAGTTACGACTCTTCTGTCAGGCAGAGAAACCTGGCAATTCTAAAACGTAGGTGGGCAGTAGAGACGAAGGGCATTAAGAAAGTAAGGAAGTATGAGCCATCAAGTTCAGCAAATAGTAAAGTCAAAGGAAAGCTGTAGATTCAAAGTCAGACCAGGTGAGCACAGAACCTCAGGGGCAGAGCAGAACAGAGTCAAGGTCGCATAGCTCATTTCACAAAATCTGCATGAGCACCAAGCTGAAAGCCCAGCAAGGAAAGTGAGGAAGAGGCCGCAAAGAAAAGTAAAGGTGTCTTGTGCGCAGGTATTCTTTCTGGAATGGTTGAGTGAACCCAACGGGCATAATTGTTCACTGCTGTATGGGGCAAAAAACTTGGTATTTTGTGCTTTAGTTTCTCTCTAAAGAATGAGAGAAGACTTAGGGGGTGGGCTTTGTAGATTGGTTACCACACGGTTTTTCTGCTTTTTACTCGGCTCAGATGTTTGGTTTGTTGATAGGTACAAAGTGTTAGTTGCAGCTGTGGTAATATTCATAGTAAGAGTCCTAGGTGGCGTCATGGGTGGTATCATGGCTGGGTCTGCATCAGGCCTGTGCCTCCAACTGCTCAGCATTGTTTAGCTGAGGATCGTACCACCTTTGCTACTGAGAGTGAAAATATGTGTGAAAGGTAAGGCCCCAGGGTTTCTTTTGTGAACCTGAGTGACAGAGTGGATTGACAAGTTTTCAGCTTCCCTGCTCTCCTCAATGCGGCAGAAACGCTTGGTAATAAAAGTGGATCCTCTGATGTACCTTAGTGCTCTGACAAAGGACGTATTGTTTAGGAGATCCTAGGTCGGTATATTTCATCAATCAGTCAACAACTGTATATTAAACACCTCCGGGGTTGTCTGGCTTTTGCTGTTTGCTTAGAACAAGTCAATTGCCCAATGCTCAACTTTTTTTTTTTTTTAATATTTTAAAAAAATTATTTATTTTAGAGAGGGGAGAAAGGGTGGTGGTGGGGTGGGGGGAAGAAACAGGAAGCATCAACTTCCATATGTATCTTGACCAGACAAGCCCAGGATTTCATGTATGGCATGAAATTCCTCAGCATTCCAGGTCTACGCTTTATCCACTACGCCACCACAGGTCAGGCCACCCAACACCCAACTTTGAGTATGTGTAAAATAAAGGACAGAAAGAAATAATGAAAAAATGATAAGTCTCAAAGACTTTAATAATGACTTTACTGACTACTGTTAATTTAATATTGAGAGCTATCAGGCACTAACTGTAAACTTGAGAGTTTTGGTGTTTGGGGGAGTATAAGAGAAGAAATTTTGAGTTTTTAATATCTATATGTACATTTTTCACCTCTGTTAGATAAGCCATATATATATATATATATATATATATATATATATATATATATATATATATATATATGATATACCCCCCCCCAAAAAAATTCAAAATATAAGGCTACTAAGAGCAATTACCCAGTCTCAACAAGCTGAGATTTAGCCCCCGAGTGACTAGGGAACATGGGCATATCATCTACAAAGCCTTAGCCACGAGGCAACAGAAAGAATTCCTAGACCTTCTCCCACACTTTTGAGCCTCGGGGTGCCTGGGAAGCCCCTGATGGAATCATCTCACCTCCTCATCCCAATAAGGAACCTGACTTTCTGGAAGATTATACCCCCCTTTTTTTTCTTAAAGTAGAGTTACTTTTAAAAATCTATTTCCTCTTCAGGTCCAATATTTTTTGTTATCCTAACATCAAAATTAGTATATATTCTCTGGGTAAGGGCCCAGTTTGGGGAGAGTTGGGAGAGGAGACTGAGGATGTAACTAACCAAACAAAGATTTCTTTTCAGCTCTGGGTCTTGGCAGAGAAATGGGCAGTTTCTAAGGTTTATAAGCATTTACAGCAGGGGTGCCCACACTTTTTCAGCTTGCGAGCTACTTATAAGATGACCAAGTCAAAATGATCTACCTACAATAAAAATGCAAAACATAAATTTATTTCTTCTGTATTATCATTATTTAAGTTACTATTACTACTATTTAATATTGTGTATTCTTCTTTCACCTTTCTCCTTCTCAACTCTCTTTTCAGAGGAAAGTCAATGTTATAGTTTTTATGAACAGTCCGAAAAAGCCGCTCCACATTTCCCTTCTTTGGAATAGCAATGGCACACAGACAGATGAGGCAAACACACTTAGAATATGACATAGTGAAAAAAATCCCCTCCCATTCTGTATGAAAGTGGTAGGTTTTAGGCTTCTTACTTGGACCAGCTAAGGCACTCATTTTTATACCCTTTGTTGTATTTAGTTTAAATAAATTGAAGGCTAACTACACAGCAATGTAACTGAAGAAGTTAGCGCAGTTTAACGCGCATGCGTAGGGTGTCAAAAGTTCAGACGTCAGATTGCCTACCCTGTATGCCAATCCAAAGACAAATTCTTTTTAATGTCATGCGATCTACCCACACTTCCTTCGTAATCATGATCGACCAGTAGATAGCAATCCACGTATTGAGCACCCCTGATTTACAGGAAGCTAGTTGCTGTAGGAGAGCCTTGTGGGTAGTAAGCCATCTTAGAGGGACAAGGGGAGGAGGCAGGAAACAAGGAAAATGCCCCAGGTCTCTGGTCCTAAGTAGTTTGCAATCCACAATCGCTGGGGAACAAGATACTTACAAACGAGATAAGAATAGGTTAGCACACAAATGTCTTCAGAAGGATAATTAACATATATATAGTTCCCTACTCTTTACTAAGGGCTTTTACAGACATTATCTCAATTAACAGTCCAAACAGGAAAGGAAACAAAAACAAACAAAAAACCAGGGGCTTCAATTTAGAGCACTCATACCAGGGTGTGCTAGGTAAAGCATCTGGAGACAAGGAGTTATAAATTGAATTTGAAAACCTTTATTCATTTATTTTTTTTTCAGTGGTGAAGTAACTTTACACTTGAACATGAAACACAAATGTCCCTGATATTTGTATGTGTGACACTGTCTCCTGTCGCCACATGCTTTCTTAGGCAGCAAGTCCATTTATAAGTAGTGCATGCAGTAGACAACCTAGATGCCGAGGCAGAGCAAGAACAGAGGTTGATGTCTCAGCTCTGACTGCTGAGAAGGCATTAGAGGGCAAAATCTATGCTGGCTTCACACCTCAACCCGACCACACAGGAGTGGCAATGTGAGATTGGCTGTGGATAGCATGGGGTGTGCTTCTAGACTATAAAATTCTTTAATAGTTGTATATGGCCTGCAGCTTGGGAAAAGTCAGTCAACAATGGAACCAAAATTCAAAGTAGTATTCCATTTGCTCAATGAGAGCTCTCATTTACTTGTCTTAAGCCTGCTAAAGGCATCAGAGTACAGAGAGAAATTGATATTTTAAGGCATGTGTTATAAACTAGGTGCTTTGTACTCATAGCTCATGTAGTTTGAACTTTAGAAGAACCCCATGAAGTTAATCCTATTCCCACAAGGTTAATGTTGGCCAATAGGAGAAGAGAATTTAGAGAGTTTCTATGACACACCCATGATTCCACAGCTAATACTTGGCAGAACCAGGATTTAAACCTGGTTCTTAGACCCCATCATACCTCTGAGTTCTACAGGTAGGGGACACTATGTTATTATAAGCTGAGCAAATAAAATTGAAAAAATAAAAATAATCCATTTGCAGGAAAAAATAAAGCTGAAGGTAGAGGTAGGGGGTTAATTATTTTAGAAATCTCATATGCCCTTTATATAGTTTACATTATAATACATAAATACTAGGTGTAATAATAGTATAACTGTCATATCATATACCATTTTGTTTTTATGTTTGTCATTTCTTTTAATGGTCACAAAATCTTTTTCCCCCATTTTATAAATTAAATGAAAACTGAGTTTTAGTGAAGTTAAATAAACAGTGTGCTAAAAAATCTCACTAACCAAAAAATGGAAATGCTAGTGATCAAAACTGCCTAGAAGTAAAATTACACTGCAGTCTGACTTGGGAGTTTTCTCATAATGGATGGGCAGAGTGGAGTAGAGCCCTCAACCAAAGCAATTTTGGGAAGACAGTAATGTTTTTTAATTAAGATATTGTATTCTTTTAAAAATCTATACGTTTCTGGCATCCTAGATGCAAGCTTCAATTAATCAACTACAAAGTACTGGTGAAGCAGCATATATTATATCAATGGTTTACTACTTATAATTTTAAATGCTCTGGAAGTTCAGGAAAGTAGAACTCTGTTTGGCCTGGATGGAGTAGCATATAAGGCTTCATGGAGGAAGAGCTAGTTCCTCTACCTCTCAATGAATCTATTTTGTCTAGAGATCAGTGTTTCTAAAATGGGATGTCTACACCCCAAGCCTAGGGCAAGATCGTCCTCTAGGTAAGGAAAAGAAATAGTTGAACTCATATCTTATACATTGTTTAGCTCATCATTTTAAAATGTCAATTTTTTGTATGTTTAATGATATATGTAACATATTAGGACTGTTATGCAAGATAACATTTATACATAAGTAACTAGCTGGACAGTGGTTGTTCCTGCTCAAAAGTAATTTTTCTTACAACATTATATGATCAAAAAAGTTTGGATGGAAGAGTAGTCAAAATTAGAGAAATGAAGGTCAGCTTAAAAAGGAGGAACAGCAGATGTGATGTAGGAGCCAGTGTGGAACTTGACTTTGAAGAAAGAGATTAAATGTTGATCAGCAATAGGAAAGAAGGCTGGGCAGAGTGGGGTGTGGAATCAGAATATGGAAACTTGGAGAGCCATGTGAAGGAGTTTAAATTCATTACCTACAACATCACATCTATACCTTATAAGGAGTAAGAGAAGACTTGTAAGAAAAGGTTAGAGGTTAGAATATTTGTAACTAGAGATGCCACTAGCCAGAAAACTTGTAAAATATTCCAGGCACGATGTGGGACAGAGTTGCTTTAGAATGGCAGTGTCAGGATGGAGAAGAAAGGGAATAATCCATCTTAAAGGAAAAATAATAGAAGCTAGTAAGTAAGAGCTTAGAAGAGTCAAAACTACTTGAAATTTCTAGCAAGAAAAATACTAAAAGGACCCTAGGAAATAAATAAATAAATAATAAATTAAAAAAAAAATGGGGGTAGATAGAAAAGGAGACCAATTTATGGAAATGGGATCAGGGAAGGGAGGAAGAAGATGAGTTTTGGGTTCTGGTAATGGCATTTTTATCCAGTGATGGGATCATCCAAGTGTCATATCCCATAGACATTTGACAATGTGGGAATGGAGAATAGCTTGGACACAAGACTGCAAAGGTAAACTGAGACACCTGTGTTGAAGCCATTGATGCTCACTACCTGCCATTAGAAGGGAGCATAAATGGAGAGGCAGATGACCAAGGATGAGCCTTGGGAAGCCTGCTGGGGCCAAGAAAAGACTAAGAGGTAGCATAGATTCAGGAAAACAAATACACCCACAGGAGCAAAACTGTTAACCAAAAAGGGAGCAACCAAGACCATTAAGCACCATATATTGGCAAGAGACACAGAATGTTAGATGGATAAAGAGAACTTTGTAGCTGTATCTTTCTTATACATAATTGACTTTTTAAAATAGCAATTCTTCACTAACAACCAAAAGGAAGTGTTTTAAAACAATGGTTATCAAGACTTCTCCAATAGTATTTCAAAATATACATTTTGGGGATGTTTTTAGTGAGGGCAGTGATTTCAGAGTGACTGGAGATATAACTGGGCACTGGTCATCCTATTCTCAAAGACCCAAGGATTCATTTTGTCCTGGACCTAACAAGTCTCCATTGAACCCAGGCGTAAGGACTACTCTGAAGAAAACATGAAAGCACTCAAAATGTGCAAATGGTCAATGCCCTCAGACCAGAGACCTGCAGTGACTAAACCAGTGCAACACTTCTCAGACTTTCATGTCATAGCAAATCACCTAGGGGTCTTTTTAAAAATGTAAATTCTGACTCAGTAGATCCATTGTGGGGCTGAGACTCTGCATTTTGAACAAGCTCCCAGATGATAATGGCGCTGCTCATCCATGAGCCTCTTGAACAACTCAGTGGTGGCTTTCTTTTGCTAGTATAAATGTAGATGGTGGCAGGCTACTGGGCTTGAGATGGATTTAAAGGAGTGCTCTATAATGCTCAGGGCTAGGACCTGAGCCTTTTCAAGCTTCCCAGGCTCGAAGTGGAGCTTCATTCAGTTCACGTATCCCATGAATTTTGCACCAAAGCTGTTGCTGTACAGGGTGTAAAGGGTGCGACTTCAGCAGTTTCAAGCAGTCTATGGCTGCCGACAGCCAGTCTATGGATGTTTTCCTGTGCCTGTGATGGCTGGCTTCTCCATCAACATATAGTCTCACCAATTTCTTAAGAGATTTGCTCACCGCCTCCAGAGACAACCAGTGCGTTTATTTGTTTACATATCTCTTCCAGAGAATATATATATATATATATTTTCCTACTAAATACATGTGTTCAAAATCAGCTTTAGGTTTTTATTTTTTCTGGACAGTGGCCATAACTGGACCTTGGAAGTCTGACGTGCCTACTTCAGTCCATACCCTCAGTGCACTAGTACAGGGAACTCTTGACAAACTCATGTTTTCCATAAGATTCTGATAATGACATTGTACCCTCATTTTCTCCAAGGAGTGTGAAGAGTATAGAGAAAGTGTTATATGCCATTAGAATTGCATTTGTATAAAAATGGTAGTTTAAAAGTCTTGTGTTGTCAATGAAGATGCTATTACCTTACATCTTGTTTTGTGTCCATCTGCCTTCCCTCCCCTTGAATGCATCACTTTTCTCTATGTCCCACATGCAGCCCCCCTCTCTTTCCTAGAGCCAGGAGTCTGGCTAAACTGATTTAGAGGAAGTCTTTCTTGCCCAGATGCCCATTTAGTCTACACACAGATGGCTGGTATTTTTTATACATTTTTAATTTACCAATAACCTTTTAGAAATGAAAGGGAACAAGTGTTTATTGGGTTTATTGAGTGCCTACTAGATGCCAAGCCCTCTGCTGAGAGCTTTATATACATCGACTGAATTAAACCTTCTTACAAAGAAAATAAAGTCCACGGAGGCTGAGTTACTTGCCAAGGTCACATATGAACAAATGACAGAGCAAGACATGAAACCCCAGTCAGTGGTCTCTAAACTTCCAGACTTTTCCCAATACTTGGGAGTTCCAACAAATAAAAGGAAGGATTTGCTTTTAATAAAACAACAACAACAAACCTCCTGTTAACAGAATTGTACTCGCTGTTAACAGAATTCACTGAATAGGACACAAATAAGCAATTACTGGCATACAGTGCAGGCGTGAGTTCAGTTTTAGCCCAGAGTTTCTCCTCACAAAGGGACTTGGTAAATGGCCAGGAATGGCTAGCACCTCATCACCATTATGATTGGTTGGCCTTTTCCTTACTCTTGAATCCCCTCTGTGTGTGCATGCGCTCACGTGCTTGAAGAAGCTTGAAGACCTTGGTATCGAAAGTATTTTATGGATACCTTAAATAGATAACATATGCAAAAGCTCATTGCCAACTGCGAGTCTTGTTCAACAGTGAGATAATTTGTGTGGTTGTGACTTTGCTACCTTCTATGAGAATTCTTAGAGATCCCTTGTCTAGTCCATCAACTTCCTTCTTCCAGAGCAGTGCTGCTTTCTTTTACAGGGTCACACATCCTCCACCAATGGCATGTGGTTGCTCTCAGGCCTGTATCTACTGGCATCCTCTCCCTGCAGCGCCTTTCTCTCCCCCCACTCTCTCTCTCTCTCTCTCTCTCTCACCCTGCCAGCTCCTGAACTAACCCAGGGGCTCTTTTCTTAGGTTCTGTTTTCTCTGCCAAGGCTGTACTTGGCATTCCTACCAAATGGCACACATAGATACCAGTTGTTTCGGGGGTTCTATTCACACCTGCCTCTTAGCTGATAGAAAGGATTACTTATTTGCCCCCTTAGGAAACCCATCGTTTGAACCCTAAAGTATCAACTTCCTGGCAGCCACCACAAAGACCATCCCCTCAGGAAACAAAACAAACCCTATCTCTAGAGTTTCCCTGTTTCTTTTCTTTAAAGTTCCCTGTTGCAACTAGGCTGCAATTAAGAGGCAGGATCAAAGGCCCTAACTGCCTCTGCTAAGACCTGCAGAGTATAGGTCTTTTTAACTCTTTCCTTCCCATGACTGCTACTCTGATTGCTTCTTTGTTCCTTTGGGTGCTCAGGTATCAGAACGGTGGTGAGCTCTGGGGCCCCGCAGAGCCAGCAGGGGAACTTCTAACCATACACAAGATTCTGATAGCCCCTCCTTTTGAGATGCACTAACTGACAAAAAGCGCAAACACAAGATGAAAATCAGAAGGGAATCCCAGGTTGGAAGGACTCTGAGGGCTTACTCAACAAAATTCATGTTCATCCTCTACTGTAGCCTTGACAAGCAGTTTCTAATTGCCATCTGACCGCCTCTATTGTCTGGACAGTCATTACCTAGAACACGTATAACCATAATGTTTTGTTATAAAATTCTTCCTTGTATTGAAATGAGAGGTGGCTCCCCATGACCTTCACTCCTCATCCCTTGTTCAGGCCTTTGGAGTGACTCCAAGCAAGTCAAATCCTTCTTGAGGAGGTGAACCTGTTGCCTGTGTACAGATAGCAAGCAAGCCAACTCTGTGGGGAGCAGGGGCACCTTCCTTATTCAGGATATAATATTTTTATTATGCAAACTATGGCACTTTAAGTTTTTCTGGGAGATTTGTCACATTTTTGACCCATACACTATTATACTTGAACCTTGAACTAGCTGTATTAGAGAAAGGGATGGGGCACCTCATTTTCCCCCAGCTCTATTTAGACATGAGCATGGTGTGGGGGATGAGTTGGGGGCAGGGAGAAGCTGATTGATTGAGGGGAGATGAAGAGACAGACGTCTTTCCCAACTGTATGGAATGCTTTAAAATATTCTTCACTCCCGAAATAGGTAAAACAGAAAAAAACTGAGAACTGCATGATTTCATACATAGGTGGGACATAAAAACGAGATTATGAGACATGGACAAGTGTGTGGTGGTTACGGGGTGGGGGGAGGGAGGGGAGAGTGGGATAGGGAGGAGGAGAGGGGCACAAAGAAAACCAGATAGAAGGTGACAGAGGACAATTTGACTTTGGGTGATGGGTATGCAACATAATTAAATGATAAGATAACCTGGCGATGTTTTCTTTGAACATATGTACCCTGATTTATTAATGTCACCCCATTAAAATAAAAAAAAAGTCAAAAAAAATTATTCTTCACTCCCAGCAATAAACTCTAGGCACCTCTAGACATCTTTGGCAAGATGCTGGGCATTGACTTGAAAAATACCCATAGTATGATTGATAGATATATTCAGACATACACATATAGATAACTATAGATATGAATTAATATATACAAATGTAGATAGATGGTATAGATAAATATTTATATAGAGAGAGATTTAGATTTAGATTTATATATATGCAGATAAATAGCTATAGATATAGATTTATATATATGCAGATATTTAGATTTATATATATGCAGATAAATAGCTATAGATATAGATTAGCATAATATACAGATATAAATAGATAGGTAAATAGATAAATGATAGATAAATAGGTAATATTTACACAATTTAAATACCCCATTAAGGTAGTTTTCAGGGGTAGATCGCATGTTTTTTATTTTCTTCTGTTTTGTTTTTGGGTTTTGGCTTAACAAAATGGTGATATTGTAGTGGTAGCTCTGAGTCCTCCTGGGTTTCACTGTGGCTCTCAGCACAGTCCCAATGGTTTAAGGAGACACTCTGCCATCAGTAGATGCCAACGTCACCAAAGGAACTAATTAATTTCAGCTCCAGTTGACAGCAGGCTGCACTGTCCTGCCTTCCTTCCACAGAGGGGGGAAACGAGGAAGGGTTTTCTTCCTTCCTCAGTTCCTCCAGGCCTACTCAGGGACACCCTGAGCAAACAAAAGGAGGGCCGGAAGGGCTGGCGAGCCACTTCCCAACCAGCTGGCTATATTTCCATCTCAAAAAAAGCCAGAGAAAGCCTGTTCTAACACGTTCTAAGGTGAACTTGAGCTGAGAGGAGCCCTCCAGTTTTTCTTAGGAAAATTCCCAGATTGATACTTAACCTAAAGATCCCCAAACCCCGACTCTATCACAAACTCTTTTTTCCCCTTTACTACTACATTTACTAACATCTTATAAACATCAGCCAGCATTCCTTGACAGGCTGAAAATTTGTCTTTCTAATTAAAACTGCAAATTTTCTAGCTGACCACTAAGAAGCATGAATGTTTTTCATGCTTGGGGTAAAATTTATGTTGTACAATCCAGACCACACTAAATAACTGATCAGAAAAAGGAATTGAGAGGAGTGATTATTTTTTGGAAGCAATGATGGCCAATAACCCAAGATGTGGAGTTGGGGAACATTGCCGTCTAAAACATCGCGGGTACCTGAGTTAATGTGAGGGCCCTTATTCAGATACAAGTTGTGTCTTGAGTTAATTATTCTGCATCTGTGACTCTTTATTTCATGTCCTGATCTCTTCCTTCCAGCTTGAAAGTCATGGGGACGCACCGACCAGCCTGTGTGCTCTGTTAGATCAGCAGTACAGAGTCCCTCTCTCCCAGAGCTCTCAATACAGTTGCATTTCAGTCCATGGCCCTCTGCGGTTCCCTCTGGGCCCCCTGAAGCTGCTAAAGCAGCAGGGGCAGCGGCATGGGAGTTAGTCTCCAGTTACAGTTTGGCAGAACCCAGCAAATCCTGGAGTTAGGATTGTGACACTCTCCATCTTGCTCACTGCTTAAAAACAGAAGAAAATAAAATCAAAACCATATGTTCACTATAATATCAGGCTTCTAGTGAACACTGCGCTATTAAATAATAACCATCAACCTGTCCACATGTTTGAGGGCTGTGGGACTGGGAGTTGACCTGTTCTGCTGAGGCTGAGGCAGGTAGAGAAGGCGGTTCTGTTCGCTTCCTTTCTTAAAATGGCACGTTGCTGGACCCCTTCCAGCTCCTGATGGGGGAGCAGAATGAGACTGCATTTACTGACTTATTTCCTCCTTCACATCTTCCTTCTTCCCTGCTCATTATCAGGATTGGAAATAAGAAACACTTTTCTCCTACACACAAAATTACTGCCTCACACACACTTTTTCCCCCCTCAGCTTTGAAATGGCAATTGCTGCCAGAAAGGGCTTCTTGGAGAACACATGCTTCCCTGGGCCAGAACAGTCAAATGGTTCATTTAAAAGGTAGCCAGGTAGTTAGCCATGGTATCTAGTTAGCTGTAGTAGCTAGGTAGGGGAAAGGAGGGTATGACTGAAACAAACCCTTGGGGGGTTCCAGCGTCCTGTTAATAGGTTACCTGTGTGGGTGTGGTTAACATAGATGAGCTTACTTTGTAAAAATCCAGTGAGCTGGACACTTTAGGATATGTTTGCTTTTCTGTCTTTAGTGAAGTTTTTAAAGTGTATTTGGCTAATTAGCACTGTTTATTATAAGCTAAAGAGAAAACAAGTTAAAAGTTTCTCCTATATCCTCCTTCTATTCTTATTTATGCCTCACCACCCCTTATCTGTTTCCATCCTAACTTCTGGGCTCCAACAATGGGATTCTAGTCCTACTAATAAGAGCAATAAAAACACCATGACAAAAAAAAAAAAAACCCACCAAAAAACCAAAAATAAAAAAAATTAAATACAAAACAAAACAAAACACCATGACATCCTACTCCTGGGCCAATGAGAAGTTAATGTTTTAAATTCAAACTTGAGAACAAGTCATCGCTGTTGAATAATAATGATAATAATAACGATGCTACTTTGTTATGGTGTATAAAACATCACCTTTACTCTACATATTTTTATGTTTTACAAGCACATGCAAGTTTTGCTTAAAGTGTTTGGGTTATTTTTTGTTCTTCTTCTTGTAATCCTATTTGACAATCCAGACTAATGGACGGAAGGAACAGTCTGGGAACCACAGATGACAATGCTGTCTGCTCTTTTGTGCTGTGTAACTCTAGATTCATGGTCATTTGCTTAAGTCAGGGGAGTGCAAGTCTCAAAAAATAAATAAGGGTGGTTAAGAATGATGAGAATCCAAAGCTTACAGGTCATCAACACGGATTTGAATCTTGGATGCCCCTTCTTAGGACAAACAAAGGTGACTAAATCACCTGGAATTTTGATCTTCTGGTTGTCACAAATGTAGATGATATGTCTTAGAATTTTTGTGGTGATTTGGTGAAAGAATGTACCGGAAGTGCCCCACATACCATGAAAACCCCCATGTCCATGGGAAGGGGCTAATTATTGGTAATTTAATTTTTCCCTGCTTTGCCAGGTCAAAGGAGTTCTCCTTAGTGAAGTTTTCTTGGTGACAGAAAATTTTGCAGAAAAAAAAAATGAATACTCTGTGAAAGTTGAGAAAGTATGACTTAAATTTTTCTAATTTCCTTTCTTATGGAATGTATGCTCTAGTACAGTAGTTCTAGAAGTGTGCACCAGGACTCACTGGTGTGCCCTAGAACACTGGTGCATCCTAGAAGATTTCCAGGCGCACCTATGGTATTCCAGAGAAATACCTGTTGGGGACCAAAAAGCCAACAGGGTTTTTGGAGTTTAGATTTTTGGGAGACAGAGGTGTGGGGAATTGGCTGTAAGCTGACAATCTGCCCAACCCCCTACCTCACTTGCCTGATTAGGTTGCAAAAGGCTGTTAAGCTGTGGTGCTGGATTGTTTACACAACCCCCCCCCATGTTCCGCAGAAAGACTGGGGGCAAGTTTCTTCTATCCTTTGTTTGGTGTAAAGTTAAGATGATATGTATGGTGGGGGTTTTCTGCACTCAACACAATTAAGAGTAAAAAGAGAGGAATTCTTCAATGTATTGATGAGGAAATGAGAGTTTGCCTTTCAAATATATGCCCAAACATTGAAGAAATCGCTAGGACACATCAGGGTCATGTTTCTCATAAATGCAAGAATTATATACATATATATATATATATATATATATAGAGAGAGAGAGAGAGAGAGAGAGAGAGAGAGAACGAACTTCTTTGTTGATTTTTTATTTTTAACCCCTATTTTTTATGAATTCTAAAAGCATAACAAAAAATGAAACATAAAAATGTTTTTTAATGTCAGAATAAATTTAATTTTGTCATATTTATTTTGTTTAATTACCATAAAAGCATGCTTGGACTTTATATTTTTTTCTTAACTTTTGACTTAATTATTATAATATATTTCTCAGAAATTTGTATATAGTGCGCCCACAATTATTTGTAGGACTTTAAATGTGCCCCAACTTCAAAAAGTTTGAGAACCACTGCTCTAGTATAACAAATAGATGTATAACTAAATCACCATGATAAAGGTAATTCATGCCACAAGAAAGTTGTAAGGTACCCTGACAGTAGGCTACTGATATCCAGGTGAGGCAAGGAAGTCTTCCTGGAGGAGATAGCCTCTGAGATCACCTGTGAAGGAAGGAGGTGACACTGCAATGCATGCATTTTGGAAGTAACCATGCAGTTTTCCCTGGAACATGGGACAGAGTCTAGGGAGTACTCATGGGGGTACAGCTAAAATGCTTGGTGTGAGCTCAATGGTGGAAAACCGTGAATGCCAAACTGGATTTCCAACTTTATTCCAGTGCAGCACAAAGCCACCAGATGTTTGTGAGCAGGTGATTGATGGGCTGAGACACTGCTTTTGGGGGATGATTCTGTCAGCACAGTTTAGAGCTGAGAATTGCAGGCATCCAGGAAGTCACAGACATGTTGAGCTGGAATAGTGGCAATGAGAATCTGGCAAAAAGCAATGTGCTGAAGCACCTTCCTAAGAGTGTGGACAGGACTAATGAAGCCAGAGGAAAGGGAGGGAGTCTAAAACGGCCTGGAGAACATGAACCTAGGTCACAGAAACACATAAGAGGATGGGGAAAGATAATGAGATTGATTGGTTGTGGTCATGAGAAGTTTGAAGTGAAGTTGGAATGACTTCATGAAACTTTAAGTTTAGACTTTATTTTAGTGTAGAGCTAAATAGAAGTGTATTTGGGATTCATCCATAGCAGAGTGGTATCTGAAATCTTAAAGAAGCTGAGATAGCTAAGGAAGCAAGTGATCTATAAAATGGTTGATGGCATAGCCTTGGGGAATGTTTACATAGAGAGGTTTCTTAGACAAACTCCCAATGGCATAACAAACTGAAGTGAAGAGCATTTTAGAGAAGACAAATGTTCATGGGGACAGGTGTGTGAGCATCAGTATGTCTCTATAAAGCCAGTAATTACCACCACCATCACAACTGCCTGGCCCATGCAGGTTCACATTTGATTTGGACAGACTGTAATGAAACAATGGAACCAATAACTGGTGGGCTATTACATTTAATCCTAGTTTGCACCCCGCAGCAAGAAAATACACAGTGGGAAAACACTTTCCTTTCCATTCAGGGCTCCCAAAGCCACGGACTCATCCGAGTATTCCTTGAATCAAAGGCCCCACCAGCCTTATTCACCTCGGTTCCCCATCTCCTTCTCTCTGCACAAACTAGCTTCTCCTTCAGCACTCTGCCATCTTGGCTGCTTCTCCTCTGCAATGATGATGGCAGTATCTGAGTGAGAGAGCCCCCGGTCTGCCTTATTTTATAATGTAGAATGTAAAATCTTTAAGCCAATATACAAACAAGGAAGTCTCTGATACAAAATCACTTATCTAAGGCATAAATAGGATTTCTCATAAGAGTGCACGACCCCACATTATGCAACAGTGAAGGGTGTGGGGAAAAGCTTAGTTTTGAAAAGATTTTAGTATTAAAAGGGTGGGCAAGGCTTAGTCTTAAAACTAAGCCTTAGGCTATAAGAACCTCACCAGTTTACAGCTTGTCCCCCACATCCATTGCAAACTCTAAGTGAGCAAACATAAACATCATATTTGCAAACTTATTTGACCTACAGTCTCTCAATGCCTTTGGATCTGTGAGAAGAGATCATACTATTCATTCACTATATCCTAGAAATAATACTGATCAGTCTTATAATATGTGCACATATTAGGGTTTACTAAAACCAGGTGATAGTGGGGAATAAAGCCAGATTCTAAAGAAGTTCAGTAAAATGAAGACTGAGCCTGATACCATGATGTATGCAAGGTAAGACAGCAATCTTGACCTTTGAGAGCACTTTTGGAGAGCAGTGCCCGGAAAGCTGAATGGCAAGGCACCAGGAGAGTGGAACGTGAAAACATTTAGGAAATGTGGACTACTTAGAACAATCAAAGGAGAGATGGAGGTGAGTGGAGAGGAAGCAGGATTGAGCAGCTTTGAGGGAAGGTGGGCTGGGCTGGCAGATGGACCTGGGGAGCTTTAATCCTGGGGAGGATACAAGGGATGGATGGGCTGACAGCACCAGAGAGAAATGGTTTATTAAAATTTGTAGAAATAGCTCTTTTTCTGCTCTAATAGGAAAGGTGTAAGTTAAGGTTTAAATGCTGCTTCACTGGACTCCCGAAGGCCTTTGTCTGGAACTGAATGTTGTTTTATTCAAAATAACTGTAGAGGGAGGAGGCCAGTGTACTGCATCAATTCCCAATTATTAATGAAAGATGAGCGTTGCATCATTTCGTGCTTTACTAAAATACAAGGACTGCTGCTTCTTTCTACTGTGCTTTACCAATGTTATTTGTTGTTCTTTTGTTACTTTATCATTTCCCTTATTCCCACTGGGCCTAGCACCTTCTCCTAACTAACAAAATCTGCCAATATAGATGTCACATGTGGAATATTGTTAGTCTCTTTATTGTGCTAATCCTCATGCATTTTAAACTTGACCCAATCTCTGGTCAGTAGTAAGTGCTCAGTAATTGTTTGTGGAATGCAGAGTATTGAAATGTCTTAACTATGAGTCATAGTTACAAAAATCCGTAGTCCCGAAAGTTTCTGTCACAGATGGAGAGAGAACGCATCCCTTTCCCCAGAGATTATACACATAGCTGTGAAAGTGTACGTCAGTACTGAAGAAATTTCAGCTAAGCTCCAACCCCTCCAGCCAGGGCTCTTTTTTGCATGTAAACTTCAGAGGAATTTGGTTGATAAAGGCAGTGAGCAGAGTGAGACTAACGACAAAATGCTTAAGCCGGAGAGGCATCTGGAATGTCCTAACTTTTAAAAAAAGTTTTCGTTGCTGAATTGCTGTAGGACAGATACTTCTGGTCATGTTTGGCTGCACAAAATGTACAGACCTTCTCACAAAATGGATTGACCTATTTATTTGCCCTTGAGGGCCACTTTAAAACTAAGTAAAAATGCAAGCCTGCCCACACTCAAGGCCAGAACGAGATCGTATGGACATTGGAGACAAGGTCATATTTCTGTATTACATTTGCTTCCCCTCCCAACTCCAACCCTAGGAGAAGAAAAAGTTGTGTTTTCTTCCCAAACCCATTTCAAAAGCCTTTACTAGTCACTTCGAACACAGGTTTTGTTGGCTGCACAAAGTCTTGGGAAGCTTGTTAAAAAGACAGATGACACATTCCTAGGCCTCGGCTGGCCGCTGAGATTCTGACTTGGGATGTTTGGGGCGGGTCCTAGGAATTTACATTTATTGCAAAACACACAGTGATTTGAGCACAAATGATTAACAGACCTCCTGGAACAGGGGATAAGAACATTTGAGTCCTGCGTTCAAATTCTGTCTCTGCCACAGAGTAGATACATGACTTCAGGCAAATTTAAAAATGTCTGTGAGGCTCAGTGGTAGAGAGTCAGCCCAGTGTGTAGATGTCCTGGGTTTGATTCCTGGTCAGGGCACACAGTAGAAACACCTACCTGCTTCTCCGTCCCACCCCTCTCTTCCCTTCCTGTAACCATGGCTCAACTGGAGCAAGTTGGACCCTGGTGCTGACGATGGTTCCATGATCTCCACCTCAGGTGCTAAGAGCTCGGTTGCTCAGTAATGAATGGAGCAAGGGCTCCAGATGGGCAGAGCGTCACCCCCTACTGGGCTTGCCTGATGGAGCTCAGTAGGGATGCATGCATGAGTCTGTCTCTGCCTCTCCTCCTCTTACTGAATAATAAAAAACAAGGATGTGAATCTCAGTTTTCTCATCTCTAAAATGGGGGTAAATAATACCCACTTCTCTGAGTGATGACTAGGATTAATTGAGACTACCTATGTAAAAAACCTTTTGTACTGCACAGAATAAACACACAATACATAATATTTGGATATATTTTCTCTAAGTGAACATGACGTCTGGGGGAGTAATCCTAAATTAATGCTACAACCCTTTATACAATTCTAGAAAGAATATGAAGTTCGACATGGCTATTTCTGCAATTTCTTAAAGTTTTGTTGTCACTCACAAAAAACATTACTGTTTTTACAACACAGTACAAGAGGGCTTTATATTCTACAAAATAATTTCATGCAAGACTCTTGGGAATACTTATGTGTGGTAAGGATTATAAAACACTGGAGCATGTTACTCCAGACTAAAAGAATGCAGTTGCTTTTGAAAACAGGAGGACTGGGCCACATTTGAAAAGTTTCATACAATGCATGCATGAAAACAGAGCATTTGACCTAACTCCACCGTGGTTTGAGATTTTTTGGCACAGACAAAATTGATTCTGTCCCCACACAGGCCATTTTTAGGTCATTCAGCTTATGGTTACTGGCTCCAGAGCTTAAACTTGGGTAACGAATGAATGAACGAGTGAATGAATGAGTTTCCTCTGGGGCCCAAAACACTCGTGACATCTGCCAGTCCATCCTGGCCCTCCGGTCCCTGAAGAAAGGTTGGCCCTTTTTTGCTTAGAGAATAAATAAGCAAGGATTGCTCCAAGGTGTTTCCTGCAACCATGTGCTCCTTCCTTCCTGGATGTAGTGACCTAGTTGCTTGTGTTGGAAGACTCAGCATTGCATGTCCTTTCGTCCTTTCTTCCCCCACTGAGAACCCATCAACAGCAGATATTTTCATCAGTTAGGTGCTTGCCGGTGCCCTGGCTCATAAGATTTGGGTCACACACAAACAAGAGGAAAGGAGTGTGGTATGAAGCCCGTTTGATCAACACACAGGGAGAAATAAAAACAGAAAAGTGGAAAATATAGAGTGAAAAGAGAACTTTATAATACTCCGGGAGAGAGAAGTCTTAGTGTCAACTTTCAATTGAGACAGATTTACAAATGTTTCCGAATCAACATATATTTGTAAGTCTTCAAATCCATAGTGAACCATTTTCAAAAGCCTCATTCCCTCTGTTCAGAGTTTGATTAAAATCCAATTGTGGGCCTGACCAGGCGGTGGCACAGTGGATAGAGCATCAGACTGGGATGCGGAGGACCCAGGTTCAAAACCCAGAGGTTGCCAGCTTAAGCGCGGGCTCATCTGGTTTGAGCAAGGCTCACCAGGTTGAGCCCAAGGTCACTGGCTTGAGCAAGAGGTAACTCAGTCTGCTGTAGCCACCCTCCCCCCCAGTAAGGCATATATGAGAAAGCAATCAATGAACAACAACCGCAACAAGAGAATGGATGCTGCTTGTCTCTCTTTTCCTGTCTGTCTGGCCCTATCTGTCCCTCTCTCTGTCTCTGTCACACAAAAAAAGAAAGAAAGAAAAAAGAAACATCCAATTGTGGGTCTAGTACATTGATTCTATTTAAAGCAAGTAAAACAGACGTGTTTGGTAGCCAGCAATTTCACTGAGGCGTGAAGATACACATCTCTCTCTGTGTCCCTCTCTCTGTCTTTCTCTCTCTCTCTCACATACACACACACACACACACACACACACACACACACACACGTGCACACTGCAAAAAGCTGATGAAGAACCCTAACACTAACCCTCTTTGGATTGAAAGCTGTAGGCACTTACTGCTCAGTATAAGGCAGGAGGGAGGGAGAGACCAGCAGAACCAGGCCAGTTGGGCCTCACTCCAGTAGAGTGAAGTTTGAGTTGAGAAGGATGCCTGGATTTAGATTACTGCAAATGAGAGCGGAAGACAGCCCATATCAAGGGAAACCATTTAAACAAAAGCCAATAGGAGGAAATGAACCCTTATTGTGTACACACATGGGGTTCACAGAAAGGAAATTGCCTGATTCAGGACACTTCCAGAGTCGCCTGAAGTTACAAGAAAAGACTGGGTCTCTGTTCCCATAATCTGGAGAAGGCGTCTTCCTCAACCAAGGCTTGGCTGCAGTGAAACTGGTGAGATTTGAGCAAATCCACCCACATTCCCAGACTTCCAGAAACTTCACTTGGAACATGTGTTCTTGTGAACCCAAAAGCCAACTCCTTATGTTCTACCGTGAACTGTAGAGTGCTTAGAACTAGAAAAAAGTGGGGAGCAGGCAGTTGGTCAAATAATTTGGTTCTTTTTTGGATAAAACTCATTTATTCCTCAGGTCCATCAGGCACCTGAAATAGACTACCCAGCAGGACCACCTCTCTACAGGGCCCTTGCCAGCTCCCTGGGCTGGTTTCCTGGGAGTTCAGCACAGAGGGATTTTACATCCAGGCCCACAGCTAGACAATAGTAGCATCGTTAGCAGTCTTGCTACTGGCCACCTTCTATATAAAATATAATACCGAACACAAGCTTTTGATTTTTAAGGGTACAGCCTGGTGCCTACCTGGTGTTTGCCCTAGGCCCCATGGGAAACAAAGAAATATGCATGAAAACACTAGTCCTCAAAGATTTTAGGGTCTAGAAGAGAATCATTCATTCCAGTAAGCATAACAAATAGGAATTTCCCTGGCCCTTGGAGCCCCTGGAGTGGAGATGAAGGTACCTGAAGGTGGTTTAAGGAGCATGGAATGAACAGAACATGTTATTTTTTCCCCTTTTTGTTGCTTGATTGACAGTTTGAGTACAGTTAAGCTTGGATCTGTGGGGATGCTACTTACTATAAGTGGCATGTATTATGTGGAGTCATTTTTCCACTGATGTCATCCTCTGAAAGTGGTGCTGGTAGAAGGAAAAATGCAAGAAGACCAAGTAAGGCCGCATGCTCACTGCACAGGGTAGGCCCTTCCTCTGGCTGAATGGATGTGCACCTGTGGAGGAGGCACCATCTTGCTCTTGGCCTCTGCCTGGACCCCAGAGGTTTGGCACAAGTTTAGACTGTTACTGCCCCAGCCTCCCCTCCTCCATCCACGCTCTGCAGTGGCCAGTGGCAGTCACAGACAATAGATGGAAAAGACAAAGTTAATCACAAGAAAACACACCTTAACAAATCAAGTTCCACTGCAGTGTAAGTAAATGGATTTTCAGTTTACTCTGGAGGATGGAAAATTAAGGTTTAATTAATTTTCTTAAGGACTGCTCTTGGACCGCCAACAGACCCTAGGTGAGCACCCAGATGCTATTCTGGGTGCTGAGCTAGAAACATGCGTTATCCTGACACCTGGGCTCAGTAGGCTCATATTCTAGACAGACAAAGCAGCAACAAGGTCAACTTCAAGGACACAAGACTAAAGTACAGGAGGGCACAGTGGTCAGGAGAGTGGCAGCGGCTCTCTGGGGCAATGGGGGTGGAGGACAGGGTTGGCAGTGAATTTCCAAGAAGGGACATTTGAACTGGGCCTTGGAGGATGCACCAAATGACAACAAGCAATGAAAGGGGAGAAGGGTGTCACAATCTCCTTCTAATTAGCATGCTCCTTCTAATTAGTGGCTTTTGAGGCTTATCATCTCATCTATAAACTAAAACTAATAAGCAGTTACATAGATATTTTTTTCTTCTTTCTTTCCTGCCCTTCAAGGAAGGAAACATATGAGTTAAGAGTTAATTTGCCAGCAAATAACATAATGTGGATGCAAGGAAATGTGACCATTTTATTCAGCATGGCTCAGACTGAATATTTAGGGAGATTTTTATCCTCTAGCATAGACCTTGTTTTGTTACCAGTCATCAGCAGCGGGAGGAAAAAAGGGTAGGGTAAACCTTCTGTGAAAATTTCTGCTTGCTCTCCCTACCCCTCTGTTTCCCACAGCATCAAAGAGACAAAAACAAGACAAACAAAAAAACAAGAGAAAGAACTGCACCTTTCTTCTCAGGCCACAGTATGGACAGTATTCAGCCCTTCCCGCTGGCTAAAAATGATGAAATACAAAAACAATTCATGCTCACATGACTCTGGCTAATGGTGGTTTCAAAATTCCTCACAGTTTAAAAAGCTAATTTACAGTATTAGGTCATAGAAATTCTTGTAAAACTCCAAAGTGATTTTTTAGTCATGTTTAGTTTACTTCAAATATTACCACTTGCCCCAAGGAAAATCCTACTCGTGAAGATATTTGCAATGAATTTAAGTTTGCTTGTATTTCAAACATCATGAGTTTTTATTTTTTTAAAAAAGCTGTCCTGAGTAAACACAGTCTAATTTTGAAAGCAACCAACTGAGGGACACAGAGAAAAAGAGGCCAGTGCCCACTAATACTGCTAAATAGCTCATGATGGGACTGCTCAGGGAAACATGACATCTGCTAAGAAAAGGAGGGAAACCAACAGAGACAAGTCAACTTATATGCAGGATGATTCCACAAACCACTGAAGTTCATGGAGGACCATGAAACTTTGGCTTTTTCATGTATTAACAGCTCTTTTGTGTCTTTGTTTTACAATGCCGACCAGCTGATAATGTGCCTTGTTCCTCATTGACTTTGCAATCTCATTCTTTGCCACAAATATAATGGTCTGTTTGTTTTTCCACTGATGCACACTGACGAAAGAATCAGACGTTTGTTTTACAGCGCTTGTTTTGAAGAAATCAGTTCTGGGTACATCTTTATACTGCCCATAAAAACAGAGGCTTATCTGGGTGAAAGATACCCCTGGTTTGTGCTGGGGTAGACTTACATTTTATCCACTACTCTAGAAAATGAAATTCAAATATAATAAAACTTTATTTCAATCTAATAACTGGAGATCCTGAATTATAGACTATTCATAAAGATGTACACTTTTATTAATTATAACGACATACAGCAATTTGAACTAGCCAAGAGTATTTTATCTCATAATGGCTCCTAAGAAGTTCTTATTAATGAAGAGAGAAGAATGATTTATGAGTAGTATTATAGGTATTTAGGTCTAAATGACTGATAATGAAATGCCTGAGAAGTTTGGTCTTATAAGTAGGGTAAATAGTCCCTTTAGAATTATGTTAAAACTGTTAATTTATTCAGCAAGCACGCCCTCTCTGCCCCTTTTTTCAAAAGTAGTTCAAAGGTAACCTTTGACCTAGACTGGGGGTGGTTTTTATTCATAAGGGAACTCTGATCAGTTTGGTGGCTGCCTGCCTGGAAAGTTGTTTTGAGAAATTTTTGAGTGCCAAGTCTAGATTCACAGGGAAAAAGTACTGGGGTCAGTCATTATGCCTGTCATGGACAGCCAAGGTGAGGAGGAGCTGAGTGACATTCATTTGCTATCCTTAGCATAGGACTTTTCAGAGTGTCACAGAGCTGGAATTCTCACAGAAGTCTCTAGAATAGACTGAAAAATGATAGTAACTTCTATGATACTAATAATACAGTTTTAGGTGTCTCCAAAATCCAGCAGTAGAAGGTACTCTCTGTAAGGAGATAATCACTGAACTATATTGATTCACTTAAAGTCCTCCCTAAGTAGGAAAATTAAGTTAAATTTGCTAAATGCAACTCTGGAAAACACATTTTGATTTCTATTGAGTTTGAGGAACAAAATTGTTTTACAATTCTTCTTTCTCCTGAATGTGATATAATATTAGGGGTTTGAATGGGGGGCTGTTACACTGGAAGGAACCTTTTGAGATGCTATTTTGATCTTTGGTTTTAATTTGATGTGTAGTCATTATTATGGCAGTTTTTGAAAGAAAGTGAACAAGTACTTATTTTTCTCCACTAAAAAAAAAAAAAGAAAAAGAAGTCTGAAATTTAGGGCAAGGTCCGCATAGCAGCACAATTGTCTTTCATTTCTAAGTTAAATAACTAATAAGGAGTAGGTAGCACAGAGCAAAGGAACTCTTTTAAAGCACCCACTATGTTCTAGGGACCTTGACAATTACTTCCAAAATGTTAAAAAGAATTACTTTTCAAATTTACTATTCCCAACTGCCCTGAAAGATATATATTGTTGTCCCATTTTATATATAAGAAAAGTGAGGTTTTGAAAGTTCAGACTGTTAGTTTGATATGAAGTCTCTAAAGCTGGCTTAAATTTCTTTTTGGATTTCAGAATTTAAATTTCAGATATACCACTCATCCTAACTTTTGAACAGGGCTTTTTCAGGGATGTTTTATATATTGACTAATAAGAATTCAGAACTTGAACATTTTGAGTGCCCTCAATATACATTGGTTCCTATTATTTCTCCCTCTTCTTCCCCTCCCCTCCCTTCTTCTCTCCCTCAGTCATATATATAAATGTTTATTGAACTTCAAATGTTTATTACAAACCACTTTGCCTCTTTATTTTAAAAAGAAATGTGAGTGCCTATTCTTTATGTTAGAGAATTATCTAAACCTAGAAAGGGGAAATTTTATGGGTGGATAAAGACTACAAAACATACAATAAAATCAGCATTGTGTATAAGAAACCAGAACATTGTCCTGACATTTTATACAGTATGTAAATTGCAGTTCTAATGCAGAGGAAGTCTGCTTTTAGTTAAGCACTATGAATAAAGTCCTGTTCTAGAATGCTCCATCTCTGTCTTTTGGTGGGAGGGGATGGGGGTTTGGCAGTAGAGAGGGGGCATTTTTCTTCTTTTTCTTCTGAGAAGGCTTTTTTTTTATTAATTTCTTCTGCTGAATTTTTGACCCTGTAAAGAAAAAGAGAGCTATTGTACCAAACCATAGAACAGGACAGGCTCCCCCAGACGGGATGTTTCCTTCCTGCTGAAGGACACAGATATCAGCTTTATGAGCTGGTTACAGTCAGCTTTATCGCAAAGCCAATAGATTTTCTTAATATACTTATTGCTGTTCTGTAAATAGCATGGTGCATTCATGAATCTGAATCACTCATGGGGTCAAAATGAGACTGGTATTGGCAATCTTGGGAAGAAAATGTTGAGTAGTCTAAATAATGAAATTAGTAATTGAATCCTTCCTTAGTGCGCAGGCTGACACTCTCCAAGCCAATCCTTTGAGAACCTGTTGTTACCTCTGACATTTAATGAGACAGTGCATGCTGGAGGCACTTTATTTACTGTATAAAACTCTTTGCAAATACAGCTGATAAAATATTAATAATAATTGTATTAAAATTTTTAATTAAGACGTAAAGAGAGTTCTAAGATTATCTGCTATGTTTCTTTAAAAAGAAGATCCCTTAAAAACTGCAGTATGCTTTATTTGTTTCTTTATGAGCAAGAATACTTGGAGGGACAGGCACCTGAATCCTGGCTGTGTGTTAATAATATAAAAGCCCTCAGGGAACAGGCAGATATATTTTTAAATGCCATGCTACTCTGATTTTTAAAATTTTCTGAATTGTCTTTTGATTCCCTTTGAAGGAGGAGTGGGAGTGGAGTTATATTCTAAGTTTGGGACAGGAAACTGCTAGCTTTGAATTCTAGAAGAACATTACTCTGGTTCTTCCAGAGCTCTTAGGGAAGGTGCCATTTCTCTCATCTCTGTTTCTCTTGTTTAATGGATGAAGTGAATGATCTATGTGGAACACAGCTATGCGGATTCAAATGTAAAGTATCGTGATTATTGCAGTGGTGTTGCTTATATAAAAGCTGTTTAGGAACCTATATATTTTCTTTAGCTCATTCATTAATCAGACAGCTAAAAAACCCAAAACAACAACAAAGAAAACAAAACACAAGTAGAACGGTTGGTTAATTAACAGTGGCACCTGCTCTATATTTTTACCACATTTTGTTTCAGTGGTATTGTTTTCTATGCAACAATTCATATTATAAGCAGTTCATATTTGATTCTGCAGACCAAATGCTCTGCCTGTAAGTTTTACACCAAAATGTAGGTGGACTCAAATCTAGCAAACATGTAGTCTGAATCAAAGCACATATGGCAAATCCTTCATCACACTTTCTTATACTTAAAATAATTTATCATCAGATAATCTCTTTCTAGTTTAGTGTTTTTATGTTGCACTAGAAACTGTTTCCTGGCAGATATTCTTTCCCATATTTATTATTCTTGGATTTAACATGTAATTATTTATTCTTTGCATAATAATTTACTTTCCATAATATTTCATAATTATGGTTGAGGCTGTTGTATGTAGTTAACTAGCTTGGTTAATTGAGCACGAAACAGTGATTATGGGTCTCTGATACCACAGACTCCCGCTTCATCCTAAACCTCAGCTGACCTTTCTAAAAATATGTGCTATGAGTCCCCAAAAGGACAAGATCATAGCATAATATTTTTAACCATTTAAAATAAAAAAAGAAAAAGAAAAAAAATGGTCAGCTGACTTAGTGGTAGAGTGTTGGCCCAGCGTGTGGAAGTCCCGGGTTCGATTCCTGTCCAGGGCACACAGGAGAAGCACCTATCTGCTTCTCCACCCTTCCCCTCTCCTTTCTCTCTATCGTTCTCTTCCCCTCCTGAAGCCAAGGCTCCATTGGAGCAAAGTTGGCCCAGGTGCTGAGGATGGCTCCATGGTCTCTGCCTCAGGTGCTAGAATGGCTTCAATTGTGATGGAGCAACACCCCAGATGGGCAGAGCATTGCCCCCTGGTCGGCATGCTGGGTAGATCCTGGTCGAGTGTATGTGGGAGTCTGTCTCTCTGCTTCCCTGCTTCTCACTTCAAAAAAATACGAAATAATAAATAAATAAATAAAATAAAAATAATGTTTATTATTGCTGTTAAGAACGAGGAAATCTTGGTACCTTTTTTATTTGTCTTAGAATTTCCCCATTTTATTCTAAAATCCTATAAAATCAAATGAGGTAAAGAGAAGATGGAGCCATATCCTAACATATAATGTCTCATGTGGTAGGTACCTTAGTGGTTAATTTTATATTACTCATATTTTATTAATAGAAGTAATAATAGTCCCTGGTTGGTTGACTCAGTGGTAGAGCCTGGAATGTGAATGTCCTTGTTCGATTCTTGGTCAGGACACACAGGAGAAGTGACCATCTGCTTTTCCACCCCTCCCCCCTTTTTTCTCTCTTTCTCCCTCTTCACTTCCTGCAGCTATGGCTCAGTTGATTCAAGCACACAGGCCCTGTGCACTGAAGATGGCTCTGTGGAGCCTCTGCCCTAGGCACTAAAAATAGCTGGGTTGAGAGCATGGCCCAGGTGGGCAGAGCACCAGACCCAGACAGCGGTTGCCAGGTGGATCCCAATCAGGGCGCATGCGGGAGTCTGTCTCTCTATCTCCACTCATCTCACTTAGAAAAAGAAGGAAAAAAAAGAAGTAATAATAAGCAGTTATAATTTAAGATTCTTTGCTCTTCTATGATGTGTGATGCAAATTTTACTATTATTAGAAAGCTACTATTTGCAACCCACTGTCACTCTGTTCATTATTTTATTTAATCCCTTTTAAAAACAGTTTCCAGCCCTCCACCACTGTGAGTTTTAATTATTCAAATTAATATCAAGTTGTTTAAATAATAAACTATATTTTACTTTGTGATTTTTCAGTAACACTTTATTATTAAAATTTCTGTTGAGCAACATGGACAACAGGCTATGATATGTAATATGCTTATTTCGTCATCTAACTAGGCAAAGTTTACAGCAAAAATGTTTACAGACTTAGCAAAATAATGTGATTTTTCTGTCTTGCTTCTTTCTTGCACTTCAGGATGTTCAGTCTGGAAAATGAATCTACATTTTAAAAACGATTGTCCCTAGATCTTCATAACATTTGACCTATTGTTCAATTTTAAATGAGGAAATAACATGGTTTGCAAGCATAAAATCCCAGGGGAAATTTTTTGAATTTTGTCTCAGAAAGTTTTTGTTTTATTTTACTTTCTGGTGATATTTGCTTCCTGTAGTAGAAAAATAAAAGAATATTTAAATACCAAGTAATAAACATTTGGATCTGACATACTACACTATTAGAAAATATGGTTTTAAAGAGCTACTTCATATCCAGTATGTACTATAAAATAACCATATTTTATTTTAGCATTTTCTGTTACAATGGTTCTAATTATTTATCTTAATAAATTATGCTATGATTAAATCCTGATACATAAATATTTAATTCCAAGTCTGTTTTACTCCTTTAGTGTATTCCTCAAAGTAAGGATTCTGGGAATCATTATATTTTTAGATCCCTTGCATACTTGAGAATATTTTTCATTTTCATGTAGAAACTATATATTATTATAAAGTATAATATTTGGAGTAATAATTTTTTCCCTCAAAATTCTAGAGGCATTCTGTTATCATTGAGTGTTTGTAGTGCAAAAGAAAAGTCAGAAGTCAATTAATTCACTTGTAGTTAAACTTTTTTTGGGGGCAGAGGAGCATAATAATTTCAGGAATCTTCCTTTGTTTTGACAATTGCTAAGATGTTGGTTCTCAGAGCTTTTCACTTGCCTAGGCCACGAAAGTCTCTTTGGATCTTTTTTCTCAGCTGCTTTTTGAACCTCCAAAAATTTCCTTACCTCTATCTTTTAATTACTGTTTCAATTTAATTTGTGCTTTTATTTATTTATTCTCTCCAAGGGCATTAATAATCTTTAGGTTGGATCTTTGTTTTCTGACCTTTGTATCTGTCAATAGCTCTCTGATTATTTTTATCTCTTTTTCTCTATGTTGTATAAATATATCTCAAGTATATTCCCCACCTTGTTGATTCCATTTGATACATTGAGAGTGTTTTAACTGCATAAAATTCTGATTTTAATTCTAGTGAAATGTTGGTTTCCTCAGATTCCTTTCTTATGTCAACTAACTCCCACTTTTATTTCTGTCTATCCCTTAGTTTCTTTTCAGTTCAGTCTATGGTCTTTTCTTCTCATCCTTCCTATTTCATAAGTTCATGGAGAAAGGATGAGCTTTTCTGAACTTTATTGAAAACACAAAGCAAGATCTGATCTTAGTATTTCTTCATTTTTTAATGATAAACCTTGAGCTCTCCATCTTCACCCTTTTTAAATTTGCAAATCTTTCCATTGCTCTCATATTGGATCTTTGTTTTATATCTAGCTTTTTATTTGTCGTTAGGTTTTTTTATTCATTCATTCATTGTGAGTGCAAAGAGGTCTGTTCGGGCTTGAATTTTCTTATCCAAGACAGGGTAGAGAAATCTTTTTATAGGTCCTCACTTGCTGCCTATTGATAGAATTGTCTCCTCAAATATGTATTAAGTATAAGATTCTTTGGTGTAAATTTGATTGAGTTCAGTGTTGCAGCAACTTCAAGGTGGTGTTGAGTGAGTTCTGGCCATGGGGTACCCAGCAGGGTTATGTCATCTCTGCTCCATTTCTTGTTATAGAGATTACTTCTCTCTACCCAACTTTTCCTTTGCTAGCCCGATGTTAAGTATATAACTCAACTTGTCTAAGCCTCTTTGCTGTTACCACTTCCAGTACACAAGGGAGACAAACATTGAACTGCTGGTTTTCAGTTTAATGTGGCCACTGGACAAAATTTAGGGTTTTTCACAGAGACTTCAAAATGTGTGACTTATACATTTCCCTTGTTTCTAACATTTTAAAACATTTTTTTAAAATCAATCCTTAGTTATATCACTGGAGATTTTTGTGGGGTAAGTTAGATAGCTACTGTGCTCAAGTTGGCATTGTACCAAGAAGTCAGAAGCTTGTAGTGAACACATATTGAAGCCGTTAAAAATAATTGGCCTTTTTGTTCTCTGTTTGCATTGTTTTTTATTCTTAATAAGACTTGCATGCCTACTATCATAAAAGATACATCTATATATGTTTTGCCCTTTGTGGATTATCTTTTTAATCAAATCAATATGGAATTTGGGGGGGTGGAATTGTGAAAGTTGAGTTTATAAATTAATTTATTCTCTATTTTTCTTATTATTCTAACCAATATATCTTGAACAAGGCATTCTTTCTCCATTGTAGTACTTAGTATCTTGGATCCTAAGTTCTTAGGTATTTTGGGATCTCCTTCAAAATTCTTTTAGTCAATTCCATTGATTTATCAGTCTATTACTTCAGCAGAAAAAAACTCTTTGTTTTAAATTAATAGTATATGTAGCCATATACTAAGGCCAATTCCATATATTGCAGTTCATTTTTTTCCAGAAATTTATATTCTGTCCTCATCTATTTCTTCTTCCAGATAAATTTCAAAATTATTTTTAAGTTCTTTCCCAAACTCACAACTTCAACCTGTAGCAACAAAAAATCTTTATTAAAAAAAAATTGTGTTGAATCTACAAATTAGTTTAGTAAGAACTAATATAGTAAGAAATACTATTTTTAAATAATAAGAATGCTAGTCTAGAAATATCTCTCAATTTCATTTAAATATAACTTGCTATCTCTGGGTGAAGTTTGTTAATGTTTATGTCTGTCTGAATACATTTTCAGTCAGCTTTAATCCCAATTTTATTATGTAGCTATTATGAATGATATATTTTTCTATTGTATGTTCTTCCTGATTATTGCTAGAGAACAAGAAAACTTTTGGTTCCCTTTAACTTCATTTAGTTATCTTATTTTTGCCAGCTTAACAGAAGTCACTTTTTTCTTGTGAGAAATGAATTTAATTCTCTTGAATTTTCTGGGAAAATAATCTTATCATCTGATGCTAATGATAACATTTTCTCCTCTTTTCCAATAGTTATGCCACATATTTGTGTTACATATTAATGTATTGGCTACACCATTTCTTGAGTTTCTTGAACATTTTGAACAGCTGATATTCTGAAAATTCTCAAAAATAAATGATTAGTGACAGAGGTTTCTTTATATTTTATATCCTGCTTTGACTGTGTTTGTGTTTTCCCGTGGAATTTTAAAGTAATTATAGCAAGAAGCAGTAGATTTTTCATCTTGCTAATTGACATCTAAGACATTTAAGCATCTTCTAAATATTAGTTTTGTGATATTAAAAACAAAATCTAGACTGATTTTACATGTCCTGCATCATAGAAAGTATAACTTTGATATATAAATTTAATGTAAAAATAACCATCTATTTTTTTGCTGTGTCTCATCCACCCAGTCATCCATCTATCCATTTATATACTCAAGAAATATTATTGAACCCTGTACTTAAAACAAAGAAATGAAAAAGTCTAGTCCCAACCCTATTGACTCTTAGCCTAGACTTTAAGTAGAGATGCATAGTTCTGTTCACATAATTGTCCCCCAAATGTTCATAATTTGATTAAGTGATACCAAATGAAAAATTATATACTTATTAATTTTTATTATATTCTAATTATGTGCTTATGAGTTAAAACTTGATCTTCTGAAATAGAAACATCTGTAACACACGAGTAAAAATAAATACCACTTGTGGATACTGTTCATTCATTAACAAAGGCCTTCCTTCTCCCACTCTCCAGTTTCTTGTATGCATAACAAAGTTCCTCAGTTGAAGAAAGTTTGGAACTAGACAGATAAATGCAGACAAATTAAACATTTCAAGTTTACTAGTTTTCACATCATTAAAAAATTCATTAGCTAATTCTCCCTTAATAAAATAGTGATGCACAAAAATTGTCTTTTTGTTATAACACCATACTTACTACAATACTTAGTATAAAAATTATCATGCAGTGTTCTTCGGAAGTTCACATTGTGGAAATGGTCTAAGTTTCTCTTAGAAGTTTTCAAATTAAAATTTTTTAAGCATATTGAGTTTTGTCTGATAAAAGTCACTAAGAATCATTTAGTTATTGAAATTAAAATATAACACTGAATAATTTTCAACTTTGTTAATATTTATGATTTCTCTTTGAAAAATAAATTATAATTTACACCTAAAAATATATATTAATTTCAGATTTTCGAAGCATAATGAAGGATTTTATTACATTATGATGAAAAGGAAGGCATTTAGAAATATTCTAGGAGTAGCACATAAAAATTTTTATTGTAAAAGTTTAAATTAAAACAAAAACTAATCTTACTAAATCTTAGTCTACCATTTTTATTTTAACTTACTTCTAAAGTGCCCTCTGAAAAACATTTGCCTCTTTCAAAAATATTTTTTAAAGATTTATTTTTTTAAAGATTTTATTTACTCATTTTAGAGAGAAGAGAGAGAGAGTGAGAGGGAGAGGGAGAAGGAGGAGGAACAGGAAACATTAACTCCCATATGTACCTTGATCAGGCAAGCCCAGGGTTTTGAACCGGCAACCTCAGCATTGTAGGTCGATGCTTTATGCACTGCGCTGCCACAGGTCAAGCTCAAGAATATACATATTTTTTTAGTATCAACATTTGACTTGAACTTGCATTTTGACTTCTTTGGATCTTAAACCCAGTTTCCCATTCTTTTACATTTGAATCTTATAGTTGTAGGGACATAGGATGATCTACCATTCCAAATCTGCTTTTTAATTACTTTATTACATCGTATAAATTCCTAAGAAAAATAGTTACTTTGATGCATTTCATACAGCAAGTTTGACTTTTGTCAGTTGTTAGCCCCCCACAGCGAAACTCTGCAGGACGCTCCTTCTCAGCAGCGTGAACAGGCCAGGTGCTCTGGGCTATCCCTGATATTGCAGTAAATAAATTGGTATATTAGATTCTTCAGTCCCAAAGGTGACACTTATCCAGAATACACCCCCATGGTCATTTTAGGAATCTGGATGGTCTGGAGAAACACCATTTTCTTCTCCGAGGAAATCTTTAGCTGTTATGAATGTTGTGTCTTTGCTGCAGGGTAACAAACCAAATCCCAGTGGATCACAGGTATCTCCCTAAAGATTCTTCTCACTAGTCAGCAAAAGCATGATTCCTCACATGTCCAAGGTACAAGTGACCCTGAAGACCCTGGGGCTCAGTATTCCTCAAGCTTTTCTTTCCACTGAGGTGTCCCTTTGGCAGAAGAGAGGAGTGGTCCCTGGGGCTTACAAGAACTGACAGAAGTCTATTTATCTTACATCTTCTGAATCCTGCCTTCTACTCCATTATATGTTTTCTTTAATAAAAATAAATAATAAATAAAATTACTCGCCCTCTGAATAATTTAACTTTCTCTTTTACCCCAACAACTTTTTAAAGTAAAATGTATGCTTCTCTGAGCTCCACTCTGTTTACCTTTGGCCATGTATCTACTCATACCTGTGTTTGACAACCACTGCTTGGTCCAGCATGTTCATTTTATGGGTGGGTAAACTGAGGCCTAGAGAAGGATTGGGACTCACTCCAAATCTCCTCATGAACATGTGACTCTGCAATAATTAACACTCAGCTCTTCTGACTCCCAGCCCTCTCCATTTTCTGACAGTGAAGCAGTTAGACTGCTTCCAAAGAACAGTCAAGTATATTTCAGAGGGCCTTTACTTTTTATGCTTTTACACTTTGAAAAAGGAATGTTAGTTGCCCTTTCCTTCCAGAAACTGCCTGTGCTCTAATGAGCTAAATGTGTTTTTGATGGAGGATGAGAAGAGCTGAGCCAATCACCTGTGAAGTGTCCATAATGTATCCCTGGATTTATATGTGCAAGCAACCCATTTTCTGACTATTGAAACCAAAGCACTTCTCTTTCTGAAGGAAATCATTGGGGAAGCCTAAAACATTACTTAAGGCAGATAAGAGGGAACCTTTAAATCTACAGTCTTGGGGTCATGGATCTTTATTATCAGTTTTCTTTGAAAATATTGTAACTACTATTTGAGAAGCTAGATGAATCCTCAGAATGTCTGTCAGCAGAGTTGACTGGAAGGTTGTTATAGCAGCCTGAACAGTGAAGAACTTACAGCCAGGCTTAATAAATATTTGCTGCTGCTGAGTCATTCTTACCGGGAAAAGTGATGCAGACAAGATAATCTCTGCCAAGTGCTGCAGAGGTTATCAGAGTGGACTTAACCAAAATTTCCACCATCGATGTTGCAATCTTCTACCATGGTGTGTTAAGGACCCCAGGAATGAAATACCTTACACTAGTGTTCTTTCTCAAGTCTTCCAAATTCTTTCATAAACAGTCTGTCAGTAGTCTTGGCAACAACCCAGTATAGGTGAACAATGGAAGTTTCCAATTATATGGCTTGGTCACGGGCATGTGGTTATATAAGCTGCATCTCTTGGCTTAGCCGTGTGGGTTCAAGTAAGCCATCCACTTCTCATTTACATGCACACTTTTGTCGAAATCCTAAGGGAGTTGTTTTGATTATTACCAAGAAGATACATTTCAATAAGCAAAACATCATTTACATCTATACACAGAGTTTTACTGTAATCACAGAAATTATTTTGCAATCCATCTCTAGTTAAAAAGAGACTGCATCAGCAAAATAATGTTGTAGATGTAAAAGCACTACCACGTGGTCAAATGGCTTTTTCATTCATAGGGCTGATGACAAAACATTGTTTTTTGGTTACTGGAATATGCTAAGAGGATAAGCAGGTGGCCTTGTGATGATCTGCATACCAGAAAAGGTATTATTCAAACTCTACCTTTTTCCTCTCTCATTTTGTCACGTCAGATTTGGTTTGATTCAAAGCTATTGGTTCTCTTGGAGAAGGAGGTCAGACCAGTTTGAGGAATAAGCAGCATTAGAAGAGCAATTGGTATGCACATTGGAATGCAGGTGATAAAATCATTTTGGAAAATAATGAACAAGAAACTTGAGAGTGTGTTGTGAGGGTGGTATCACAGGTTATGCCAGGTTATTAATTTTTTGACTCAGCAGTATGCCTCTTAAAAAACACTTAAAGGAAAACGGATATGTTTTTGAAAGAAATGCCATTGGTAAGGGAGAATTAAGGAACTGAGTGAAGTTCATAGGTCAATTGACCTGGGAAAACAAAACTACTGACACTTAAGAATTGTATTGCTGAAAAGAATATGCAAAATGTATGGTCAAGAGAGCAGTTTTTGGTACATTAAAGTAGATGTTTAAAGATTTCTTGGTTCCCCTACATAATACCAAAGCCCCACATCCACCCCGATTGTTTGTCTGTTTCCCTCACACTGGATGCTTGTTGAAATGGCTCAGTCCACCTCCTATCACCAAGGGAGGACAGCCCCATGTGTCAGGTTTAGCATTTTGCTCTTCCATTCACAGGAATTAGAGAGAGCATTGGCTCTTTCCTCAGTTTCCCCTTCCATAAAATGGGAAGAAGCACACCTGCCACCTCAGAAGTTGCTCATGACCAGAAGCAGTTCAGCCTGTGACTGTTCCTTTTCCTTTCCTCCAGTTTCCCTGTTGCACTCCTCGAAGTGGTGGCCCACTGTTGCTATGGTGACACAGCACAGGGTAATGTTGCTTAGAAATAATGACAACTGGTGGCAGCAGGAAAGCAGAGCCCGAGTGGTGATTAGCCTCTGAGGAGTTCCCTGTCTGGGCAGAGAGGCAACAAAAGAAACTGTTCTGGGCTTGAGGGAAGGGATGGAAGAGTAAGCTTAATTTTAGGAGTCAGGCAAGGATTCAAGGAAGCTACAAGGATGCTACCTGCCTCCAGCAGTTAGCAATCATGTTACCTAATAACCCTGATATCAGTGCCCTACATTGTTATAGCATATATACTTTGTTGCCAAGTGTATCCTTTTTTATTACTCAGCTCTAGTTTTAAAGTGCAATAAATATTTGTTGTTGATTTCCATTTTAGCAGTTAGCTCAATTTCCTGAAAGATAAGAGGAACTGTTGACTCACACTCATTTCTGTAACCTGCTTTATACTTGGGGCTTGAGTCCTTCCTTGTCAATGGCGATTTAAAAACATGGCAGGAAATTGATTTTCTTTTTAACTTCTAGAGTGACTGAAATGACAACAAAATAAAAATCCTTTTTAATAGACTGACCTCTCCCTGATTCCGAATTCCTGGGTTCTACTTTTTTGATGAAGTCTAATTACACTTTGTAAGGAATTTTTTATTTTGTTAAGTATTAATGAAATAACATCACCTGCACATCTGACCTTTTTCCCACAGTGTTCAAACAAAAAAGTAGCATTTTGAATCCTTCTGGGGTCTTCTGAATCCTTACAACATCCAATCCACACACCCCACATCTGGTACCATGCTAGCGTAATTGGGTTCTGCAAAGTTAGTGGGATGAGGTTCTTCGCAGGAGAACCCCTCAGCACGTATTCAACGGCTGGATTGCAAATCTTAAGACGAAGAGGACCTAGCTATAGCCACTGCCTCAGGGTACTAGGAAAGATGACCCTTCTCATCTGCCTTCAGAGATATGTCAACCTCACAGGGTAAGAAGCTGTGTGAAAGGTCCATGTGGCTCAAAAATTGGGTCTTTCCTTGCTGGAGAACACCAGAGTCCCGGACGGGACCTGTTGGACCCCAGGCTTATCAAGGAAGTTATTCACATCCACTCTCAGCAAGCTTTTCTGCTGTCATATTTCAGGAGCAAGTATAGCTGGTATTCAGAAGGTTGGAGACCCTGTTCTACAGAAAGCACAGCTGCTCCCACCGCCACACTACAAAGACGAGGCATAAGAGATGTACGTGAGCTCTTGGTGCACAGTAGCATTCTAGGTGTTATGTTAGTGGCAGAGAAAATGTAAGGAAGCAGAATTAAATCTGTGGGGTACCAAGACCCTAGAGCTGTGTCCTTTTTACAGCCTGGGACTTAATTATCCAATACCTGCTCTTTCCTGGATGCCATGTGCAGAACCCCGCCACCTCTCCACTCCACCTAGATGCTCCTTTGGTTCTAGATTCTGCACTGGGGACACAACAGACTCCCCAATTCCCCACTCCCCATCCCCACATAGATGCTCCTGTTAGATCCCACAGCTCGAATGGCCTGCTAACAAATCTAGGCCAAACCCAGCCGAGCTGATAAGATTTCCAGAAGAGTTTCTAAAAATACATTTCCTTTTTAAACCAGCCTTGCCAATCACTGTGCAATCACAAATTTAAGGGCAAAAGTGGTCTTAGAAACTGTTGCACCCCCTCTATTCTAAAACTAAGAAATCAAAGCCCCCGAGTACTAAAATAATAGCAAGAATAACAATACTTGAGAAAGATTTTAATGACATCATGAAGATGGAACCAAGTAAACCATGAAGGCAGGCGGAAACTATATGAGCTGATGTTTATGTGGAGTGGGGAGGAAAGGTCTAGAACACAGAAGCCAGCAGGGTGATGCTTCAAAATAAACTATATTTATTCATTTATTTGTTCTTTCGTCCGTTCACTCACTGAGCAAATATTTAGTGAGTACAAAACTGTGTCCTGAAGTTTTGATGTACTGGATGTCAGGGATTCAGACCCTGCTATCACAGATCTCACATTATGGATTGGAGGAGAAAATGATACAATGATACGTAAGATAAGTAAGCAGTTATGTGAGTGTCAAATAATGATAAGGACTTTGTAGGAAAATAAAGCATGGTGAGCCAGAGTGAGGAGGTAAGACTGATGCAATATTGCATCAGGAAAGGTCTCCTGACAGGCTGTCATCTGAGACTGTGACTATCTGGGAGAAGCATGTTTTTAGCAGAGGGGACAATGAGGTCAAAGCCCTGAGGCAGGCACTGTTTGGCTTCTCAAGAACTGGCCAAAGTCAGAGATTGCTAAAGAGGAGTGAACAGGAGAAAAGAGGTCAGTGGAAGTATGCGGCTGACCATGGAGGTCAGAATGGGCTCCCATAAGGCTCTTGGCTTTCACACTCAGGAATTGGCAGCCATTTGAAATACCTGGGCAAAAAGGTTGATATGATTGATTATGTCTCCAAAGGATCTCTCAGTGTAATGTATTGAGACGAGACTGTGGGGGCAAGGCAGGAGAGATGGGTTTAGGGGGTAATTGAATTAACCCAGGTGAAATCATTGTGGTTTAGATGCAGGTGGCAGCAGCCTAAGTGGTGAGAAGGAACTTGATTCTGGATCTATGAGAAAGGTAGAGCCAGTGGAATTTCCCAGTGGATCAAGTGTAGCTATCAAAGAAAGGGAAGGAGGGATAGAGAGAGGAAGTGACAGAGACAGAGAAAGGATTCCAACTTAAGAGTCATTACTATCTAGTGAGTTTACAGCCATAAAACTGGAGGAAAGAATGGTGAAGCATCACCCTTCTGGCTTCTATGTTCTAGACCTTTCCTCCCCACTCCACATTCACCACTCACAGAGGGGCTGGCTGCCTCCTCCTCTAATTAACACTGGCCACTGGGCCCAATCACCGATCTTCCTCACCTTTCCTACTTTTCATCTGAAAAACACTGTATCAATAGTTCTCAATAAATGTTTGCTCTAAGCTGTACTTGGGGCTTATCTCGCCACTAAAGATGCTAACCCCAGGTTCTCACTGTCATGCCAGAAGTCTAATGGTGCTCTGTGGGGAATTTTTAATTTTGTTAAGTATCTATGAAATACCACAAGGTATTGTCTACACATCCACTTCCTCCAGCACCTGCCTCTTTCCTCTCACCGAGGCGTGCCCCCTTCTTATGGCCCCTTAGAGGCAGCTGCTCATTCTAATCGAAGGGAAGCCCACTGACTCTTCACTCATTTGCAGAGCACACATGATTATTACATGCATGCTGAGCTCATGACTGAGCCAGTCAGTCCCTCTTGGTCAAGGATAGTAGCCATGCCCACTGCGGAGATCACGCATACCCGTCACCTATACATTACAGTATTTTATGATACACTTAGAAACAATTATGTGATAACATACCATTTCCACAAGGAGAAGAGAATAGCGCTTTCCCCCACCTCCTCACCTCCAATCACCTTCACTTGTACTCTTGTTTTAATTAAGAACTATTTGTTACTTTTACATGTCCCATCTCCAAGGCCTTGACTTTTGAAACTGGCAGCATCCTTTCTCTGACCCCGTTCTGAGTTTGCAAGGGTGTAGGTGGAGAAAAAATGGAAACCATACTTGCTCGTTTCAGACAGAATAAGATCATGAAATCTCACTGAGGTTGTGCCCCCTGGGCCATCTGACATTCCCTGGCTTTATTATTCTCTTCTTTGACTGCCAAGAGGGACTGCCCTCTATCTTGGGAGTTCTCTGTGAGCTCTACCCATCTGTCTCAGCAGGTAGAACATCTCCCTGACTGAGAGAGGAGGGGCCACAAGTCCAAAGCTACCCGTTTCTTTTTTCTGCTATGACTGAGAGTCAGGCTGTCTCCCTCACTTTCCGTCTTCTATTAGCCCATGTCTGAGAAATGAGCATTTTATTTCTCGCCAAGGCCAAGTGAACAAGGAGAAAGGAGGTCAGTGGTCTTGCCCCTCCCTAACCTTTGGGTGCCTCCTCTGGTCAGTTTTAGCTCTCCAGCCCATCCTGCCATCTTGCCATTTTCCCAAGCTTCTGTTGTATTTCTCTCCTTCCATTCAGAAGAGAAAGGAAAGGCAGAAAGTGTGATGGAAGAAGCAAGTACTCTTTTACTCTCCTGGATGTTTCACAGGGTATATACATCCTTCCAATTCTGTGAGAAAACCTCAAGTTCGAAACAGGACTTCTCTAAGAATGCATAATAATCAGTGCCCGTCCGTCTGCAAAGCACACAGAGTTCAAAACTTTGCTGCTACGTGGTGTTCTTGCAGCACCAAGTAGCCCAAGAGCTCCAGGCACTGAGTGCCTCCTTTCCTCCCTCCCTGCCCCTGCCACCTGGAAGGTCAGCAGTGCTGTGCTGGTTGTGACATCTAGCCACCACTAAATGTCCACGTGCCATTGGTCTCCCAATGGTTGCTCCCTCCATATTGGAACTCGAAACTTCTCTCCTGGCACCTTAATGTTGCAACTTTCAGAGACTCTTTTTGTCTCTCATTCTTTTCCTGTGGCTTCACTTGCTCCTCTTTTCTCTTTCACTTCTAAATACCCGAGTGAACTGTCCTTGACCCTGTTCAAATCTTTGTCTTTTTTCTCCTGGATATATACACAGATGTAGATACAGATATAAATTTTAATACGTCTCTGACCCTCACTCTAGCCAGTCTGTGGTTTTAACTGTGTGTCCATGATCACAACCTCTGTGCCCCCATTTCCAACCGGCTTCCACTTCCTGACGTCCTTCCTCCTGGGCACGACATCAGTATCCTTCTGCCCACACAGGATCCAGATTTTGAAGTCTTCTTTGATTACTCTCTTCCCTGCTCTCCACAATCCCAATCTCTAAAGATTATTCATTTTTAATCAATTTATCCCAGCCCTGCTCTGGAATTGCCTTCTCTTTCCCACCACTGCAATATAATTTTCAGCACAGATTATTTCACTTCACCTGGATCATTGCTATAAATTTAACCAATTTCACCAGCCGCAAGCTCTTCTAATTCTAGTGTATCCTTGGTGATGCTACCGAAGATTGCTTTTTCCAGTTGGGGTCTTGTCTATATTTTTTTTCGGTGCTCCCCAACATCTACTATACTAGTGATTCTTTTATTTTATTCATCTCCTTAAGTCAGACTGATGTCGCCTATTACCCTATAGTACTATATTATCAATGGGGACAATGTTACCCCCCTAAAGAGAACTTTGGAAATTTAAAGGAGCTCCCCCCCCATTGTCCAGATGGCTAGGGAGCATCCCTGGAATGTGATGGGCAGTAGGAAAGGATGTTGATATCTTGCAATGGAGATGACTTCCTCAGAGTTAAAAATCAGCTTTTAGCTCATGACTTCTGAATGCCCTGCTGGACGTTCACAGAGAGGAAAATCCTGGTCACAGTGATCTGGATCAAGATCTTAACTCTGTTTGACATATTTGCACAAAGTGTTTATTTATTTATTTAACAGCCTCAGTATAATTCAGTTTATCAAGAATTCCACAACTGTATAAATGAAGGCAAAATATGCCGTAATTTGTTAGGACCCCTAACAGAAATTGTTTGGCATTTTGAAAAGTGCCATCACTTGTCATACTTATGTCACTCTGCATTTGTGTCTGTCATAATCCAGATAAGCCATGTGCACACAGGTATATCTAACCAACTCATTCTTTCTTCTAATATAATTGTGCCTGAATATTGGAATTTTAAAATGCACATTATTTATTTTAGAAAAAAAATCACTTCCTTTGGTATCTTAGTTATATTTCAATTATGGCAATATATCAAAAAATTTAAAACTATGTGCATGTTGTCTAGATTATTTGTTATTTTCCTTTAGTGGTCTTTAAAGTTATGTTACACACATCCTGTCCCCAAATGGAGGTGTTAGTTAGCATTTGTCATTGTACAGGCAGATGAAATAGCTATTGGGCTGGTGATAATGGAAGAGAGAGAAAAGGTAAAAGGTCAGCTGAAAAGGAGCCCTGTCCACCAGAGGCTGTGACAGGGAAAGAAATGGAAGTTCCGACAAAGACTTCTCTGGGAATTCAGGGCTAAACTGCAGCCTGCAGCTCGATAATCATTCTTCCTGCCTGCAGCCGCTGGGTCCTGGACATCCAGGAAACCGGTAAATGCCGTCCGTCTTAAATGGTCTCTAACACAATTGCTTTTATTCTAATAAGAGTGGCTCCTAACTGAATTATACATGTTTAGATAGAAAACACAGATGCAGAGAAAACATAATTTGAATACAAATATGTGTTGACTATATTATATCTGGCTGTAGTTTTAGGAGTATATTTAGATATTTCTCTTCTTCTAATTGATGATGAGATTTCTTTCCCTGCCCATTCCTGGAAATGGCATTCAAAACAGATGGGAAAATTTCATGTGTTAACGTGAGCTCTGATGTTTATGAATTTTTCACTTATACTTTGAGATACAAGAAACAAAATTGGCGGCTGGGAGTTCCTCCTTTTACTACTGCTGTGATAAACATTTGCTTATCTGACTTACCCTGTGAACTTCGGTATCCAGGTATTTTATTTCTCCTATGAAAATGTATTTGAAAGTATGGTTAAAAACAAACAAACAAACAAAACACCACAAAGTGCCGTGCAAAATGAAGACATTATTGTTAGCCATGGTTCTTTCTTGGCTTAGAATGAATATGGGTTGGGAATTAGTCTTAAAAGGGCAAATATCAAAGGTGTGTCTAACTAACTAAGAAATACTCTAGAAAGGACTTCATAGCATGTCCTTTACAGAAAGGACCCGTCTACTTTCTTTTACTTACATTTGATTTACTTTACAGAAATTTATAAATTTCAGTGAATAGAAATTATTTCCACCTATTGTGTGTGTGTGTGTATGCACATAGATGTAAGGATGCCTTCTCTAAGGTTGATAAGAGTTAAATACCACACAGCAAGTACTTTTAATATATTACTAAATATATTTTGGTTGCAGTACATATATTTATGGTTTAGGTATGTTTAATCGACTTGATGCCAAACAAGGAAACAGCTTAGGTGACATTAGACAGCTAGTTAGGGGAGAGACGTGAATAGAATTGGGACAGAAAAATTGGTTCTTACCCCTAAACCCTGCTGAGGTTTCAAAGCACCATTTCATTTATATGTTCAATGAATTTTAAAAAGAAACCCATTTTAAAGATGTTTAGGAAAAGAATGTCTTCTTAAAGACAATGACTTTTGCCGCTCCCTTCACTCTTTTTCTTCGAAAAGTCAATTAATTTATTGATTTCGCCGTGGGACCATTTTCATCTCTGTATTTTTATTGGTCTACTGGGCTTCCCGGGGGTAAGACACAGTGAGGAAGCATTTCTCAGAGGCTGTTATTACAGGACTGGATTACACCCACTCCTGGAGGTCAAGTGGCTCTCAGCCCAGTACTCCAGCCGCGGCTCCTCGAGGCTCTCTCCAACCCCAGGCGTCTGCATCTGATAGGCGCAGGATGTAGCCGAGTCATTCATTGATCAAGGGAAAGAGCACATTGAGAGCTATTTTAATATAAGCTCTAGAAATAGAGGCGGGGTGCTCAAACATGAAACCACTCACAGGAAGAAAAAGAAATCATTTTTTTAAAAAAACATATTTTAAGAATTTTCAAGTCAAAGAGAAGAAACACAATAATTCTCAAAATTAGAAGTAGGAAACCCAAGGAGACATAGCTTCTTTATTGTAATTAGATTTATGCAAAATAAAATTAAAGGCATCCCATAAATTACTTAATGGATAATGAGTTCTTGACTGTCTGACTCAGAAATCAGTTTGTTTTGCAAGGATCCTTTAATCAGCTCCCTAGGAGGCCGATGTCTGGCAGACAGAAAATACCATAGATGTGAACCGGAGGAGTGGCATGCTGCAGAATGATTTTCCTTAAGGCGATCTTAAATTTTGAACAATCTCAGACTCAAGATCGGACATGATTGATGTATTTCCCTTCAAAAATGTACAAACTAGCTACGAAGCGTTGGCAAGGCAAGGACACCTGGGGTCCACAGCCTGGGCTTGTCTGAGGGGTGTAGCACAAAGGCGGGGGCCTCTGAAAGCCCATGCTTTCCAAACCCACCGCGCTGCATCACTGAGCAGCTGTAACAGGATGTAAGCAGCAAATCCTTTTACACAGTCAAAAGTCACAGATTTCTGAAAATCTAACACCTAGACAAGTTTTGAATATATTTTGAAAAATGAAGTGTCATGTAAGTAAAGACCTTAAAAATAGCTTGGGATTGATTATTTTGTAAAGTTGGATGGCAAGTCCTTCAGCATTTCAGAAAATACAAAAAAGAGCCTTTGTTTTTTTATTCTTGGACTTCAATCTTGCCTTTTCTTTGAAGATGAGTCACTCAGTGAACCTCGCTATTTGTTATATCTGGTGTTGCCTGTACAGGGCGGGTGCTACAAAGCAGCCCCTCTGTAAAGACTTCTAGCAGTAAGGGACTGAGCACTGAGCTGCTTGGTCACCAAGGACCACCAGGCCCCTAAAATAGTCCTCCCTCAGATGAAAGTCCTATAAACAAAACCCTATCCACCCCCACCAAAGGCCTGAACAAAGTCTACAGGCTATGAGTTAGCCTATTTTTAATTCTCACAGAATGAGGTTTTATCTGGGACAAATATCTCAGGTGTTTTCTGTTTAGTCTAGTTTTGCTTTATTTTTATTGATCAGAAACACAGTCATGGGGGAAAGCCCCCAGCCAGCCTTCCTGTAATTGTTTCTGTGAGCGTCAGTGTACCCAAGACCCTGTGATTAACTCAGGACAGACGTCTTTGTTCCCTCAGCAGCCAGCAGGATGCCTGGCACCCAGGAGGGTGGCAAGAAATGCTTACTACAGTGGTTCTCAAACTTGAGCTGGCTTCAGAGTCACACCCTAAGAGTTTGTTAAAACAGATTGCTAGACCCATCCCCAGGGTGCCCGATTCAGTACCTCTGGGCTGGAACCTGAGAATCTGCACTTCTAACAAGTTTCCAGGGGCTGTTGCTGATGATCCAGGTACTACACTTTGGTAACTGCTGGGCTAAGGATTCTGGGTTTTGAAGCTCAAATACTTTATCCCTGGGAAACCTCCTTCCTTTACTTCCAACCTACTTGACCGTAACACGGTAAGCCAGTAGTACCTGCTGGAATTTTCCTAAAGAATAATTCTGACATCCCCTATTTGAAGCCTTGTTCCTTTAGATTAGACTTTGGTCCATATTAAAATGCAAATACTCATTGGAAGACGATCAGAAGTTCATATGCCAAACACTTGTCGAGCATATGCTGTATACCAGACACTAAACTGAACTCTGGAGGTCTGAAAATCAATATTTATAGTTCTTGTGAATTAGGGAATAATGATATATACTTAAAAGTAATTGCCAGACAATGTTAGAAGATGACCCATAGGCCCTTACCAGTTGACTCACTGGTAAAGCATCAGCCTGGTGTGTGGATGTCCCAGGTTTGATTCCCTCTCAGAGCACACAGGAGAAGTGACCATCTGCTTCTCCACCCCTCCTGCTTCTCTCTCTCTCTTTGCCTCCCCCAGCCATGGTTTTGATTGGTTTTAGCACATTGGCCCTGGGTGCTGAGGATGGCTCTGTGGAACCTCCCCCTCAAACACTAAAAATAGCTCAGTTATGAGCATGACCCCAGATGGGCAGAGCATCAGCCCCAGAGGGGGGTCACTAGGTAGATCCCAGTCAGGGTGCATGCGGGAGTCAGCCTCTCTATCTTCCCTCTTCTCATGTAGAAAAGAAGGAAAATTAAAAAAAGATGGCCCCACAGAGTGGTCATCAAAAGGGGAATTAAGGAACACCACTTTAGGGTGCAGTGGTTGGTAAGGCCTTGGTAGCCTGGTGACTCAGCTGAACCTTCAAAGAAAAGATCATCTCCTCTGTGAGGGGCTAGAAAGGCAGGAGGGGAGGCAACATGAAGTTGCTGAATGCCTGAGGAGGACAAGGAAAAGGAGTACCAACAAAGAAAACAGGGCCAGAGAAACAACTGGGAACAACCACTTTAAAATTCTGCCTAGGTTCTGCCCTGGAAAGAGCTAATTAGAGTGGAATTGACTGGGATGCTCTCAATAAAACTGAAGCACAAGTCAACAAGAAATGAAAAAACGAAAGCCAAGTGTTGTGAGAAGCAAACAGAAAAAAACTCAAAAATAACATAAGCAGAAGTCCCTGTTTCCCAGTGCCTTCCGGAAACTTCTAGGAAAGGTAGCTGGTGCCTTACACCTAATCAGGGCCAATGCTGGCATATATAGGACCTTTTTGAGAATTTGAAACAAGTTCTTGTGAATTAGGGAATAATGTGTCCTCTCCATAAAGATACATCTGAACAGGAGCCCCTTGGGCAGGTGAACTAAGAAATGCTGCCAGTTCTTCCCCACTGACACAGGGCACCAGGGAGTGGAATCTGTGGCTGCGTTTCTACCATCCCCTCAAACCAAGAAGTCTCTCCGTCAATGCTACCAGTGTATCTGGGATACACATCACACCCAGGGTGACTGTTTAGGACCAAAAAGTATTTTATTCATTACTGGGTTAGTAGAGGCTGGAGTAAGAAAGCAGGCTTCAGGCCTTTGTAGTAGTGCGGTGAGTTTTGTACTTGGAGAAACTTCTCTGTGGGTTCCTTTCAGCTGCAAAATAAGACAGTCTGAGAAATGAGGAATGCTCCAGATAAGAGGCCCCAAGTGGTCGGTGCAGTCATCTCTTTGATCTCTGAGGCACTGTCCTGCTTTCCCGAATCTGAGGCTGGAGCAGATCCACCTCCAGAGCAGATCTTGGTCATTGTTGTGGAACTATTGCAGAGAAGGGGGAAAGCCTGAAAGTGGATTTACTCAATAAATATTTATAGAGCCACTCCTCCTTCATCGCCTTGCATTTGGATAGCACTCTTCTGTTCACAAAATATTATTGTGTTTCCTCTATAATCTGTCCTTGTGGCAGCAACCATGTGGGTAAGAGCTATTATCAACATTTTACAGAAGAACACGGATCTCAGAGAAATTGACTTACCCAAGGTCAGATGAAGGATCCTTGGCAAAATGTGAGCTAGAAATACTGGCTCTTAGGACAGGGTACTTTCCACCATTCCAGAGAATGCTTGTTGGCTGAGAGAAGAAATGCAAAAGCTCCTAAGAGAGTGCCATCAACAGAAATAAAATGTGAGCTACATAGATCATTCTGAATTTTGAGGTGGTAAAAAGAAGCAAGTTTAATTTTAATAATATTCCAATATTTTAAAAATACTTTCAATTCACTATGTAGTAATTGTAAAATAATATTAAAGAGATGTTGCCAGGTCCTTCTTTTTATACTAAGTCTTTGAAATTATAGTTTACACCTCTCTGCTAGGTTGGAAATATTTGATGTGTATTTAGAGTTCATAAATTTTACAACTGAAAAGTAGATTCATGTACTCAAGTTGATCTATGAACACTGAAGTTTTCCAATAACTGAATTGAGGATCAGTTTTAAGTTTAATTTACATTAATTAAGAATATATAAATTTAGTTCCTCTCTGGCACTGGCCACATTTTAAATGCTCAATGACCACATGAGACTAGTGGCTTCTGTTTTTGGAGAATAAAACCCTAACATATAACCCTTCCTCCCAGAAACTTGCAGTCTAGTAGACCCAACGTGTATTTAGGTTTATGTGTTAGCACAGTTTAATCTTATTCCCTGGTAAGTTGTCTTCTTCATCCATACTCATCTTTGCCTATCTCCTTTGGTGGCCTCCCCTAACCTAATTCAAACCTGCTCTCTCTCCCTTTTTCCCACAGCTGCCTGCTTATACCCACTCCAGAAGATAGAGCTTGTGATGAACCGGGGGAGGTGGTGTCTTTTTTAACAGTAGCTCTATTACACTTTTACAATGGAAACAGAGAACAATCTGGGAGAAAAAGTAGATTTCTGGGAGGTTAGGGTAGCAGTCTAGGTGCAATCTGATCTACCTCCCTTTCCTTCTGAAACATCTTTGACATACACAGGAACTCTGGCCTTCAGAAAGCTTGACTGTTCTGCATTTATTTATTTAATTAATTTATTTGTTTAGTTAGTTATTTTACAGGGACAGAGAGAGGTATAGACAAGGACAGACAGACAGGAACAGAGAGAGATGAGAAGCATCAATCATCAGTTTTTCATTGCGACACCTTAGTTGTTCATTGATTGCTTTCTCACATGTGCCTTGACCGTGGGCCTTCAGCAGACCGAGCAACCCCTTGCTGGAGCCAGCAACCTTGGGTCCAAGCTGGCGAGCTTTTGCTCAAGCCAGATGGGCCCGCGCTCAAGCTGGCAACCTCGGGGTCTTGAACCTGGGTCCTCTGAATCCCAGTCTGATGCTCTATCCACTGCGCCTGGTCAGGCTTGACTGTTCTGCTTTTAAAAGCAAGTTCATCATGATGGAGTTTGACCATCTAAATTCAGGTTGGATTGTTACAGTAACTAGTCACGGTCATCTGTTTTTCCAGAAAAAAATTGTCTTGTTATCAATAGTATAAGCAAAAGTGTACTGGACATATGTATCTATGCATAAAAACACGTTTGCTTGTTTCTTTTCCTACCTGTGAGGACTTGGCAAAGACCAGTGGTTCTTAACCTTTTTTGAGGTACCGAACCTACCAGTTTCATATGCGCATTCACCGAACCCTTCTTTAGTGATAAATAAAATATTATTTCTTTTTCCAAATTCAAGACATAGGTATATGTTTTTTTACTGGCACAAAATGAGCCGTGCATGAACATCACCTTGCTCAAAGAACAAAACCAACGAAGTGCATGAACTCACAACAAATTACGGTATTACTTTATTCTGGCCTCCGCGGCAGAGGCTTCTCCAAACCCGAGACCGACTCATCAAACCCCTAGGGTTCGATAGAACCCAGGTTAAGAACCACTGCTTGGCAAAGACTATTCTGCTGCCTTTGAGAATGAGCGTCTCCTGTTGTCCTATAACTCCATTGGATCTTGGTCCATAGTATTCAGGGACTCTATAATAAATATTTTGCAATTATAAATTAGATGTGTCCAAGCCATCATTTTAAATCTCCTTGTTATTAGTGCTTCAGCTCCACTGCATACACAGGCAGGAATGTGTCCTTGCCCCCGTTTCCCTCATCTTTTGTTCTCCATGGGGGTTAGAAGCGGGGCTTGAGGTAATGAAGGTGCAGGTCCAGGCTGGTCTGTGAAACCTGACCCAGAGTAAATTTGGTTATTAAACTCATTTTCTTAAACGCCCCAAGTTAAGCTAGTTCATGTTAGCTTCTGGGAACACAATGCTGCCAAACAGACAAGCAGGAGCCTGCCTGTTCCCTCAAATATTTTACAAATGAAGTTAGGTATGTGTCATAGCTTTCAAGGTTGCCAATTCCTTTAAATGCACATCCAATTAAAACTCATTCAAACATTTTTACTAATAAGTAAAAAAAAAATACTGCGATGAAGTAGCACTTCCCATTCATCCCAAGAGATGTCCTGCGAAATAAACGTTCCATGATCAGATAAGCTTGAGAGACACCATTGCTTCTCTTCCCATATTAGAGGCTCATTCAAGGCAAAAAAACAAAAAAAAACAAAAAAAAACAAAAAAAAAACAAAAAAAAACCCCTATTGCATGGAGCCTGTTTAAGTTGGCTGACTTGGAGTTAACTAAACTTGATTGTGGGACTTACTTTTTCAGGGAGCACTTACTAACCACTTAAGATTATTGTTCTTTAAACTTATTTGGAACACACCGATTTTAAGTAATCTACTTCCAGTCTCCATTAAGTTCTCAGTTATAATTGTTTTTAGAAGTATTTAAGGTTGTTTGTGGCATATACAATTTATGAAAATGATCAACTTTTGGTATCCATGCGTGACCCAATAATAAATCGTTAATTTTTTCTTCCTTCCTTCCTTCCTGCCTTCCTTCCTGCCTTCCTTCCTTCCTTCCTCCCTCCCTTCCTTCCTTCCTCCCTTCCTTCTCTCTCTCTCTCTTTCTTTCTTTCTTTCTTTCTTTCTTTCTTTCTTTCTTTCTTTCTTTCTTTCTTTCTTTCTTCCCTCCTTCCCTCCCTCCCTCCCTCCCTTTCTTCCTTCCTTCCTTCCTTCCTTCCTTCCTTCCTTCCTTCCTTCCTCCTTCTTTCCTTCCTTCCTTTTTTCCTTCTTTCCTTCCTTCTTTCCTTTCTTCCTTCCTTCTTTCCTTCTCCCTCCTCCCCCCTTTTTCTTTCTTTCTTTAGGTGAAAGGAAGGGAGATAATTAGACAAACTCCTGCAGGTGCAGGGTCCCCAACCGGGATCCATCAGGCAAACCCTGTCTGGGGCAAATGCTCAAAATCAACTGAGCTCTTTTTTAGTGCGTAAGGCCAATGCTCAAACCAATGAACTATCCTCAGCACCTGGGGCCTACACTTGAACCAGTTGAGCCACTGGTTGTGGGAGGGAAGAGAGAGGGGGCGGGGAGGAAGGGAGAGAGAAGCAGATGGTTGCTTTTCCTGTGTGCCCTCACAAGGAATTGAACCTAGGACATCCATACCCTGGGTGACTCTCTATCCTCTGAACTGGTTGTCCAGGGCCTCATTAATGTTTTAATAATTTTATAATTCTTGAAAATAGTAAAAGAAGTGAAATATGCTGATTTTAGAAATCGGAATTTACTAATTCATTTAGTCAGTGAGTCAATCATCAGTTAAATTGGTCAATAAGTATATTTTGAGGACCTAATAGCCATGAACTAAGGCTCTAACACTACAGAATTGAAATATACAAATAGTCCTTATTCTCTGAGTGCTTACAGCATAGAGGGGGATACTAATATTCAGGAAGCTCCTACCTATTCATTTCTAACTTTGAATATCTAAACTACAAAGGATGTAAAGAGTAAGGAACCCGTGCCTGACCAGGCGGTGGCGCAGTGGATAGAACCTTGGACTGGGATGCGGAAGACCCAGGTTCGAGATCCTGAGCTCGCCAGCTTGAGTGTGGGCCCATCTGGCTTGAGCAAAAGCTCGCCAGCTTGGACCCAAGGTCGATGGCTCCAGCAAGGGGTGGCTCAGTCTGCTGAAGGCCCGCGGTCAAGGCACATGTGAGAAAGCAATCAATGAACAACTATGGTGTCGCAACGGCAACGAGAAACTAATGATTGAAGCTTCTCACCTCTCTCCCTTCCTGTCTGTCTGTCCCTATCTATCCCTCTCTCTGATTCTCTCTCTGTCCCTGTAAAAAAAAAAGAAGAAGAAGAAGAAGGAGCCCGCACTTCATCCAAAATAACAATGTCCTTATTATATAGGAAAGATAATTGTTTATAGCATTTTCAACAATAAAATCAATGGCCCAAGTGTGAAATTAATTGGATGCCACAGTTCCAATACACTGTTTTGGCGATTAAACATATTAGATTGAATTGTTTCAGAATGCCTAATTATTGTGTCTACCACACTCATCTCTTTGAGTCATTCCTAAATTTTGGACTGCTGCCTAGATAATTTCTGCAATATGGTTGTAGTTGCATATATTTTCTCTTTCTCTCTTTTTAAAAGGCATAGCTTTCCTTCTTACTATACTATATAATTGAGTTTTTGCAAATTTCAAATAAGAGCTAAAGAGTTTGTTAAAGTTTGGGTGTAAGCTGATATTTTATTGATGTTTTTCAGGTTCATGATTTAAAAGTGCCTGTGTGAAGTCACTTTTGCTGGAAACTGCAGCCCAGGAGCTCTTGTTGTGTTTTCAAGTGTTGTTTTTCTGTCAAATATACGTTACCCTGACCTTACAAGTGGATGAAGATACCTCAGTTGTCTGACTTTACCAATTGCTTGATTTCAGAGTTTAAAAAGGTGAAAGGAAAGAGAAATCCTGCTAAGATCTGAACATCTAAGTGGCTTATTTTCCAGCATCGTCAATAGCTGTGAGCTTCAGAACTATATATATTCTCCTGAGGAGTGCCATGATATTGAAGTCACTTTATTAAAAGCAGTTGTGTCTGCAAAACGGTCAGGAGGCTTGGACATTTACAGCCAGAGATGACACTGAGCATGCTTTTATTTCGGCCCACAGTCTTCAAGTGGGGCATATTGATTGATGAGTGACTGCCTGCCAATAAATTCTCTTCTAACTCTGTTTCGTGGATTGGACTTCATTAAGCAATTTATCACTTACCTTCAGACTTAAATGTGGGGTTTTTCACAACAATAGTTTTTGATCATTGGAACTTGGATTGATTTCATCGATTAACAGAAACTAACAGAACCAAATTACTTTATCATCATGGCTTTGAATGTTGCCCCAGTGAGAGATACAAAATGGCTGACATTAGAAGTCTGCAGACAGTTCCAAAGAGGAACATGCTCACGCTCTGATGAGGAATGCAAATTTGCTCACCCCCCAAAAAGCTGCCAGGTTGAGAATGGAAGAGTAATTGCCTGCTTTGATTCCTTAAAGGTAAGATAATGCATTTTATGTGTCATATCAATGTCACATTAGACTTTCAAATGAAATGTTTTTCAGTGTACATTTTACAGAAATTTAACCATTGATTTTTAGATTCTGTTTTCTTGTTTGTAGTGACTGGTGGGAGATTTTTTACTCATTTTTTTTTTCATATCAGGCATATATACATTTTTTACAGATCAATGTTTAAATTAAAAATACATGATGCTGCCTGACCAGGCAGTAGCACAGTGGATAGAGAGTTGGACGGGGACACAGAGGACTCAGGTTCAAAACCCCAAGGTTGCCAGCTTGAGCGTGGGCTCATCCAGCTTGAGTGTGTGCTCACCAGCTTGAGCACAGGGTTGCTGGCTTGAGCGTGGGATCATAGACATGACCCCATGGTCCCTGGCTTGAGCCCAGGTCACTGGCTTGAGCAAGGGGTCACTAACTCTGCTGTAGCCCCCTGGTCAAGGCACATATGAGAAAGCAATCAATAAACAACTGAGGAGATAGAGGAGCCGCAATGAAGAATTGATGCTTTTCATCTCTCTCCCTTTCTATTTGTCTGTTCCTATCTGTCCCTGTCTCTATCTCTCCATCTCTGTCACACATACACAAATACACACACACACTCACACACACTCTGCTGTATTTTTGGTTTGGCATGACATTCATGTACCTAAGAGTTTTAAATCAAAGTTTGGCTTGAGACGACTAAGATAAATATTTTATTCACATTTGATCTTCTAGAACAGGGTTCCCCAAACTTTATACACAGGGGGCCAGTTCACTGTCCCTCAGACCGTTGGAGGGCCGGACTATAAAAAAAAATATGAACAAATCCCTATGCACACGCACATATCTTATTTTAAAGTAAAAAAAACAAAACGGGAACAAATACAATATTTAAAATAAAGAACAAATAAATTTAAATCAACAAACTAACCGATATTTCAATGGGAACTATGGGTGCAGATGCATCCTGTGCTCCTTTCACTGACCACCAATGAAAGAGGTGCGCCTTCCAGAAGTGCGTGAGGGGGCGGATAAATGGCCTCAGGGGGCGCATGCAGCCCACGGGTGGGCTGTAGTTTGGGAACCCCTGTTCTAGAGGTTATAGAAAGGTGAAGAAATTAAATGTGTCACTTTTGTGTGCCAGTTATCTGATTCACCTCTGAAAAATTTTCAACTCTTGTGGCTTTCTTTCTTGACCAAGGGCTTTTTGTTCAAGAAAACTGAGTATGTTTTTCATTCTCTGTGACAATTTGATATGGCTAGCAAATTGTTGAGTATACCCTCAATACTCCTTTAGAAACTATTATGTGAAAGTTAAAACATAGGACATCATGGAAGAGATGAATGGGACTTAAGATGGTGTCATTAATGAGCTCACTACTGTCTTGTAGGGAAAATGTAGCAAGCACATCAGCAAATAATGCGAGAGAGAAAGGGGGTCATGCCTTAATGGAAGTATAGAAACACAGCTTCTATGGGCATCTTCAGAAGAGAGAGCTGGCTTTCAGTTGACTGCTTAAGAAATGTTTTAGAGGCTGTGACACCTGAATTATATACTGAATTGGGTGGAGTTTGGTCTTAAAGAAATAGAATAATAATAATAATAAATCTAATTCAGTGGTTCTTAACCTGTGTTCTATCGAACCCTAGGGGTTCAATGAGTTGGTCTCAGGGGTTTGGAGAAGCCTCTGCCGCGGAGGTAAAGACACACTTGTGTAAAGTCGTGATGACACGCCCCGCTTGGCCATCACTTGCTGCAGAGGATCACATTACATTGCTTGGCCAACCAGTGCTGCTGGGAATTTAGTGCGTGTAGTAGTCAATGGCTGTCGTAGTTGTACATCGTGTGGTTTCTTTCTTAATATTTTAATCCATACTAAATATGTCAAGCAAAAAAAGAAAGTGGTCAGACGAATATGTACAAAATGAATTCACATGTATCACGGAGCAGGATGGGAGTCAGCGTCCTATCTGCATGATATGCAATGCCAAGTTGAGCAACTCTATTCTCGCACTGGCTAAACTAAATTTGGAAAAGAAATCATATTTTATCACTAAAGAAGGGTTCGGTGAATATGCATATGAAACTGGTGGGTTTGGTACCCAAAAAAGGTTAAGATCCACTGATCTAACTGAAGGAAATGGGGAAATGGGGAGACTTATCCCATAATTCTTTGAGGTTTATTTTGCCCTAAAACTTTGGATTCTATGAATCCCAGATTGTCTAGGACAGTCCATGTTATCATGATATTGTTTGCAGTGGAGATAAGGAAGATATACTGCTATAAAAGTTTATATCTCTGCAAAACTTTATTGAAATAAATTTACCAAACAGTAAAATAATGTTGATTCATGTTCTTAATATATGATTTGGGCAGTTACTATGCTATGAGTTTACAAAATAATGACCTTAGCCTATTCTTGGATATAAAAGGGTGTGGGTAAGCTTTTGGGGGGAAATTTCATCTTAAAGTAAAAAAAAAAAAAAAAGAAAAAAAATTGTCTTATAAGACATGTAAGTCAAAATTGAAATATAAGACTTCAAATCTTATGTTTAAGTATTCTTTCAAGGGAAAATTGTCTATATACTAGAAAAAGAAGAATACATTGATAGTCCAACAGAAGTCTTTAAGGGTTAAATAAAAAAAATAGATATACTATTTACCTCACTACTTACTCCTATTTTTTCTTTTTTATCATTTAAAATATTAAATTAGACTTTAAAATTGTTATTCATTTAGTTTACACAGAAATAAATAGATGGATAAATTGCAATTCTTATAAATTATAACAGTATATTAGTTTTTATATTCATTTTTATTTTGCTTTTATAATCAAGGAAGTAAACTAAGCATGCATTTGTTTCTGTGATTATCACCAATAGAAGCATTCACTATAAAACAAGACAGTGTAGATTAAAAACTGGATCATAAGAATGTCCAGATACCGAAACAGGTCAGCAATGAGAAATTCATCTTCCAGGTTACCTCCAATTCTTTCATTTCATTAGTCCAGGCCTTATCCAGTTGGATAGTTACTATTAAAGTAACATTTTTGCTAGTGTTTTTAAAACTTTTAATTTTTTAATCTACTTAGGGACACATGCCTGACCTATTAAGGCTAAGTGTTTCTTTAATATCAACAGGATAACAGATCTTTATTATTCATTACCTCACTGTGGATTCACCAGGACCACAATAGTTTGAGGATTCCAACCTATGGTGAAAGGTACAAAAACAGCTATGTTTACTATATAAACATAGACCAAGCCATGCGGATGTCAAGCACTATTCAAATGAAAAACAGCTTTGAAAATCATTTTGAGAAATGTCTACTAGAATCATTTCCAAGTGTTGAAACATAGTTATATATTACCTCAAGTCATCAGTATCCTTTTAGAATTATAAATTTTCAGCTCATTTAATTTGTGTGTGTATGTGTGTTGTGTATTTTTTAAGTTGTCAAACTGTAAAGAATGTGAAAAGAGCCCATAGGCACAAGAGTAAGACAGACCAGAATCTAACTACCTGCTCAACCACTTCCCAGCCTTGAGTGGGTCATTTATCACTTCTTATCTTTGTTGTCTCATCAGTAAAATGAAGATAATCACTTGTGAAACTGAGTAAATATTCACCTTGCAAGGTAGTTGTAAGGATTATGAGTCCTTAGGACAGGGACTGGTAAATAAATAAACTAATTCAAAAATAGCTTTAAAAAATGATGATGATGATGACAATTAAACCATTTAATTTTATTTAATTTAACATAAAAAACAAAACAGTATTGCCCAGTGGATGCAACCCACAATAGAAAGAAGGGCAGGGGCTTTGAAGTCAGACAGGCCAGGGTTTGAACAAACTCAGGTTGGTACATATTATTTTACCTCCTTAACTTCAGTTTCCTCTTATCTAAAATTGATATAATAATTCCTACTTCATATGATTACTTCAAAGACTAACTCGCCTAAGATATGCCAGATGCCCAGCACAGAGCCGGACATGGAGGGACTGGCAATGTTAGTTTCTTTTTCCTTTATTATAAAGTATCACAGTATAGGCATTGATTTTGATAACTGGTTTTACAGGCAAAATGTGTCCAACTCTTAAAGCATCCAACTCTTAATGTGCTCAAACTCATCCACTCTTAATATGTCCAAACTCAGGAATCTACTGAATGAGTGATAGTACCTTAGTGATACAATTAGTCATGACATTAAAAGCAGTCATGTTTGAGGCAGATATAATTGTTGTTGTTATTTATACAAGATATTTTCTTCAAACACTGTGAGGTATTTTTATTCATAAAAATAGGTAAAGAATCTGTGTTGGCTTGTCAGTATAGAGACAAGTCAGTGGTGAGGCTGAGATACTCCTTTCTTTTATTTTTTGTTGAGTCATTTGCATACAGAAGTAAACTTCCATAAATACATAGTAAACAAACTTCTGAGTGTTTGGAAAACAGATTTGCTGAGGTCTTTGAAAAGGAAGTTATACATCTATAAATACTTTTATAAAAGATGTTTTAGAAAATATAGCAGAGTTCTTACAGTGACATTTGTACTTTACTCACAGCTCTTAACCTTGTTGCATTTTATGAGAAAGTACTGGGAATGCAAGAATTTGTGATTTTTATTTTAAGTTACAGTATTATTATGAAGAATGGAATTGCTTAAATTGTTTCTGGAAGGCCAGAACATTTGAGTACATTGTGTTCCCTGGTTATGTTAACTTAGCAAAATACAAATTGCTTCACGAGCAACAAACATCTCTAGCAAAGGCCTTGACCCCATCTTTACACATTTATGTCTATAAAACTGTTTTCCTCATAATTTGAGATTGTTTTTTTCATATTCTTCCTATAAGTGATAGAAATTAATGTGGATTTGTTTCTTGCAAATTGAGACATTCAGATAAGAATAAAGAAATTAGCTTTAACACATATTCAGACTTAAGGTTTTGGCATTTGTTACTTTCATCAGTATTTAAAATATTTGCTTCAACGTCTGAATTTGAACTCAGCTTAAAATTTTCTATTAAAAAAAGTATGTTGCTAATTTTTGCAAAAAAACAAAAACAAAAAACACTCCTGGAGTATCTGGAGAAATTGTTTAGACCATACATAACTTTTCACAATAAAAACTAGTTCAAAGTTAGTGTGATTCTTTTAATGTCTAAATCAGATAATGTCACTTCCTTATTCAAGACCCTCTAGTGGTATCCCATCTCTTCCAGAGTAAAAATCCCTACAAAAAATGCTTTAGAGTTTTCTTACAGTCCCTACAGCAACTCTTTAGAGCCTAAATCGGCTTCCCACCCTCAATCACCTGACTTCAGATCTAACACTGTACATTTATCCAATCTACTCCAAGCACACCACTCTTTGCTGTCCCCTGGATGTACCAAGTAGACTTCTGCCTTAGGATGTTTGCACTTGCTCTTTGCTCTGTCTATAATGTTCTTGTCTCAATTATATGAAAGTTTATACTCTCATTCCCTTCAAAAATCCCAGCAATGAAGGCTTTTTGCCAACTTTATTTCAAATAGCAATTCTCTCATTGGTGAGATCCCCTTTTCTCATGGTCTTGCTTTACTCTTCTTAGCACTTATCACCATCTGATAAAGTACATACTCATTTAGGTTTTGTTCATTGTCTGTCCCCTTCTCCACTCTGCCAGAATGTAAATTCCATGTAGATGGAGACCTTGTCTTTTTGATCACTGTTATAGTCCCACAGCCTAGAAGAGTGTCTTGCACATAGTAGACGCTTAGTCAATTTTTGTTGAATGGTAGAACATGTTCATCAGGAAAGTATTCAAGCCTCTCAAACAGGGCTGTTGCATATGATTTTACAGAGGTACACTGCATGTTAGAAATGCATTTCTCATCGTAGTCTATGTGATTGACGCCCCCTGGAGTTGTACAGTTCAAAACCTCTGCATCAATATCCCAATAGATTTTAAAATGAGAGAGCTCTGTACAGGAATTGGAGACACAGGTAACTCAGGAAACATAAGGCAACATTGGAAAGTTCACAAGTAAATTTTCTTTTGTGTGTGAAGCTTCATGTGATACAGAAACTACTTTTTATTACTCTCCAATTCTTTCTAAATTTCAAAAATGTGAAAAAAACAAATCCTGTCTCTTTGCCTATGGGATGCTGACTACAAGTTGGCTGCTGCTGGAAAATAGAATCTTAGGCTTCATATTTATGGGTGAAAATTGCAAAATTAAAAATGGTATGTATGTGACCATTTCAGAGAATTCTTAGAAACATATCAGGAAAAGTATCAATATGTCTTTGACTTTAATTTTGTGTTCTTGAATTGCCACTGGGCTCTTAAATAGAGGTTGATTCTTTGTATTATTTGAGTATTTTCTAAATTATATGCCTAATTTTGGCCTGATTTGAAAATATAATCTCAGCCCTGGCTGGTTAGCTCAGTAGTAGAGCATCAGCCCGGTATGTGGATGTCCCAGGCTCGATTCCTCATCAGGGCACACAGGAGAAGTGACCATCTACTTTTCCATCCCTCCCCACTCGACCTCCTTTCTCTCCCCCCAACCCCTCCCCTTTCATAGCCATGGCTCAATTGGTTTGAGAGACTTGGCTCCCGGTACTGAAGATGGCTCCATGGCCTCTGCCTCAGGCACTAAAACTAGGTCCGTTGCCAAGTGGAGCAACACCTCAGATGTGTAGAGGCTTGCCGGTGGATCCCAGTCTGGACCATGCTGGAGCCTGTCCCTATGCCTCCCCTGCTCTCACTTAAATAAAAAAAGAAGAAGTAAAGAAAAAATATATAATCTCAGATAATTATTTTATTATTAATAGAAATCACTAATCATATAGCGCCTACTATCTGCCAGGCGTTTTTCATGCATTATCTATTTTTTCCAATAATTCTGTAAGGTAACTATTATTCATTGAACCATTCTAGATAAGAATAGAGGTTCAACAGTATATATAACTCACATGTAACTTATAAATGATAGAGAAGGGACCTGATCCAAGGAAGTTGATTCCAAACCTGGCACCATCATTTCCTGCCTCCTAACTCCTCTTACAGAATAAATAATTGATGTATTAATTCTAAAACTTCTAATAGCTTAATAATATTTATGCTTAACAAGATTAGTATATTGAAGGATAAAAAACATTGTAAAATAGAAGTCTCTAAAAATAAACCCGTTCAGAAAATTAAATATTTAGAGAAGAGAGGAACTGCAAGAGAAAGCAAGGCACATGTATTTATTTTTGTTTCTATCTGTATATAAATATTATACCATCACTTACTAGGTCTCAGTAACATAAATGGTTTTGGTCCAAAGTGTGTGTGTGTGAAATCATATATGATTTCAGATGTTATGATGAAATTAAATGCAAGACCAGTTCATACTTTAAGGATTCTTGGACCCACTGTTTACACTTCCTGCATAAGAGGTTCATTCCCCTGTCATCTGATTTCTACCTTACCAGGTCAATTAACCACATCCCCTTCATCCCCTCCCTCAACACTTGCAGATCTCCATATAAAATTTTACTCCTCTAAGTAAGTGTCCCAGTCCAACCCTGTAAGCTTCACAAAGACAGGATTGTGTTATATTCATCCTAGTGGACCAGCACCTAGCATGGCATCTGGCACATAGCAGAAATGCAATAGTAATCATCCAAAGAACACATAAATTAACAAAGAAATTCCCACAACTTTTCATAGTAGACCCAGAACTTTTCTGTAAGACTGTTCACCATTTTCTTTAATATTTCTGTCTTGTTTTGCAAGCCAAGTTAGCCTCTCCTTAGAATTCTCTTCTGTTCCCCTCCCCCCCGTGATATATTTCTGGTTCTTTTGCCATTCTAACCTTGTTTCCTATTTTATTTCTAATGCTTCCTCTTCCTTCCCTTGCTCCCTATGGTACAGTCTCTCCAAGACTCATTGTTGTATTTTCTTAGATCAGGTTAAGTGATCAATTCTAAAAGTGTATCTGCACTCATGTATTCAATTCCCACATCTGTACCAATCAACCTCAATTCTGGTGTGAGCCCTTTCCTTGACAACTCTGTGGCTCCAGTTGTCTACTGAACACTCCGTATGAATGGTCTTTTGTCACTTGCAGTTCAATATGTCTAAATCCAATCTCTTTATCCTGTTCCTACCCCAACCCATCACCCCATTTTAACCCTGTGCCTTGTTCCCCAGGCATCAAACCTTAATTTGAACCTGATCACCATGTCAGGTACTCTTAGTTTAATGGGTTTTATTGTTTTGTTTTGTTTTCTCAATCTAATTATAGAGAAGTATAACATCTTTAAGAATTAGTCACAACTGTAGAAGGTTTGGCCCTGGCTGGTTAGCCCATTTGATTTGAGCATCATCCAGATACACCACTTGTGGGTCAGATCCCGCGTCAAGACACATATGGGACGTGACCAATGAACGCACAACTAAGTGAAACAACAAATGAATACTTCCTCTCTCTGTCTTTCTAAAATCAATCAAAACAAAACAAACAAAAGACCTATGAATATTTACCCAGAAAAATGGCCATACTTATAGACTATTACAAACAATCTCAAGATCTCAAAGGTTTCATGTTAGTCTCGAAAAGTTATCCATGAATTTCAAGTAAAGAAACCCTCATCTACAGAGAAATTTGGCACAGTGAAGTGGGCACAAGAAGACCAGAGGGTCATTAAAGATACTTCTTGGTTATTTCTCAAATTTGCCTGGAGCCAAAACTAGCACCACATCTTTCCTAATCAAGTTGCATTCTGAGTGTCAGGGGGTTAAGACCAGTGGTGGGATTCAAATAATTTAACATCCAGTTCTCTGCACTAATGACCATTTTAAGTATAAAAAAATATATACCAAAAGGTAGTTTATTATTTCATGCAATTAATGCTTAAATAAGAACAATAAAAAGATACAAAAATACTAGATGATGTTATAAGAAAGTTTTAAAATATTAATAAAAAATATTAAATAAAACTTGACAATAAACAATAAAATTGTTATTTAATATATTTCCATATTGCTTCTTGATTGGCATCCTTATTTGCAATTTTTTTCACGTATGGATAGAATAAATATTGCTATGCAGATGAATGTTAAAAAAGAGTAAAGAATATAAGTTTGTGATTTCCACATCGGGCAGCTGCCCAGGTGCCATTTTAACAAGGGTTCACTGAACTCAACAAAATATTAGGTATTGGTTCTGCCAAACCAGTGCAAATTGGCTGAATCCCATCACTGGTTAAGCCTTTATTATATATTTTGTGTGGGTGTAGGTAGGGGCCCAATTTAACCCATAACAATCAGATGTAAACCTAGAAAACACCAGAAATCAAACACTGTAGTCTAATTGAATGAGTCTAAATTGGGTTTCAGAATCCATCTCTGCACACTGCCCTGAATAGCCACTAGCCATCAGTGGAGCTGGCAAGAGAGAGGAGACTTAAAAAACTCCAGTGTATGGTACTGAGGAGAAGATGAATGATGATAATCTGGCATTCTATGATTATAATATTCAGTGGTTAAAATATGTAAGAAAAAAATAATCCACAGGAAAAGAATAGCAAAAATTATTCAAAATAACTATGACATGTAATATCAATTTTAACCTTAATTATATTCTTTAATAGTTACATTTTTTTACTATTCATTTTGCTTCCAGCAACGACTGCAACTTTTGTTACTCTGTGTAGTTCTTAAGAAACCATTTCTCACCAAAGCTTAGGAAGAAACATTTATCATCTTAAAAAATTTATTTATGTTCTTTTTCTTTTCTGAAAATGAAAATAACGTTTTATTAGTATCCTTCTTTGTTTATTCAAACTTGAGAGTTTAAAAATATATTTTTAGGATTTCTTAATACAATGACAAACTAAGAAGCAAAGATTTAAAGTAAAAGCTCTGGCCTGAGAATCTCTGTCTGATCTCTGGCCTTCCTGCAAATAATGTTATACCTTTTCATTTCTTTGGCTCCACGTGCCTCATCAGTATATATTTATTCATTTGTTCATTCATTTATTCATTCATTCCCTCTCTAACAAACAAGTGGTACAAACTGAATCTGCAGGAATCAGCAAGTAATGTGAATGATTGACTCAGCACTTATTGTTAGCAAGACACAGGGATTCCTGGAGACTGCAAAAACTTCACTGAAGAGCACATAAACCTTCTAAAGATGGCACCTGCCACCCAGCCACAAACAGCTGTTATCCTGCTTTGTGAGACTCTTGGGGATTTTTTAGAAAGAACCAGAGATACAAATTTTGATGTGAAGTCTCTCCATCATTTTTTATTTTTAATTTATTTTACATGTTCAATTAATTAATTAATTTTATTGAGGTAACTTTGGGTAAATAACCGTATATAAATATCAGGTGCACAACATTGTAATTTGATATTTATAAACACTATAGCATACTCACCACCAATCCTTTAGCTTCCTCTATCCATAACCATATATTTGACCTCTACCGACTTCGCCCTCCCTTCACTCCCCTTCCTCTCAGATAACCACAGTTGTCTCTATGAGTTTCTTTTGTTTTATCTTATTTATCTGTTTGTTATTTTATATTCCTTTAACACATGAATGATATCATACAGTTTTTGTCCTTTTCTCTCTTATTTCACTTGGCATAATACCCTCAAGGCCATCCATGTTGTTGCAAATGGCAATATTTTATCTCTTTTATGGCTGAGTAGTATTCCATTGTATATATGCACACATTTTCTTTATTCATCTGTTGATAGACACTTAGATTGTTTCTATATCTTGGCTATTGTAAATAATGCTACAATGAAATAGGAGTGCAGATATCTTTTCTAATTAGTGTTTTTTCATATTCTTCAGAAAACACTAGAAAGTAGAATAGCTTGATCATTTGATAGTTCTACTTTTAACTTTTTGAGGAAACTTCATACTGTTTTCCATCACAGCCATATCAATTTAGAATCCCACCAACAGTGTATGACAGTTCCCTTTTCTCTACATCATTTCTAACATATGTTATTTCTTGTCTTTTTTATAATAGCCATTCTAAAAGGTGGGAGGTGATATCTCATTGTGGTTTGGAAGTTTTCCAATTTCTAAATCTTGGCAACAAGTTAAAATATTTTCAGACCTTGAAGTTCAAATAAAACATATCTACAGGATGCATCAGCCTATGCACTGTCACATTTAACCTCTGAAATAAACATATACTGATCATGCAACAGGCCTTGCTATACACTGGGCATAGAACGACATATACAGCATTTTTTGTCAGTAGAGATAATTGAGAGCAGAGTGAATTTACTTGAAAGACTTTCTTTATATTGTTTTGGTGATTCGCTTTTCAGTTTTTCCCTTACCTCACTGACAACTGCTTCTCTCTCTCCCTCCTGAATCTCCCTTCTCCTCTTGACCTCTAAATTCTGGCTTCTCTCCAGGCTTGGTCCTTGAACATCCTCTCTCTGTTTCCTGACACTCACAGTGGGCATCTTACTCCCCTTATAACTCATCAAGCATGTTCTTACCTCAGAGACTTTGCACTTTATGGTTTATCTGCCAGAAATCTGGACTCCCTAATTGAATGACCTCATCTAATCCAATGGCTGCAAACATTTTCTATGTGCTGAATATTTTTTAATATCTATGTCTGTCCCTGATTTTCCCCTGAACTCTAGACTCATGTATTCAATTGCCTATCTGATACCTTTACCTGGATATTTAAGTGATGTTTCAAATTTAATATTTCACTAATAAGTTCTTAATTCCTCCTTCAACCTATTACTCCCATTGTACCTATTCCCAATAGGTGGTACTATGCTTTTAGTTGGTTAAATATTTTGGAATCCAATTTACCTCTCTCAGCAAGTCCCATTCTCTCTGTCTTTAAAAGATATCTTAAGTTCAAGCACTTTTCAGCACTACTTTCAAGACTGCCCTGCCCCAAACCACTGTCATGACTCATATGGACTATTATAATAGTCTACAGTAAACTCTGACTTTTGCCACTCCCTACCCCGAAGGTGGAGTAACTCTTAAATGTCATTCCTTCTCTTGCTCAGTTTTCCAGTAGATGTTCATTTCATTTAAGGCTCCATATGATCTGCTGCGTTTCTGGCCCCAAATGCTGACCATGCTTCCCCTCATCATGGTCTCCCGTAACATTGGCCTTTTTGCTAGTCAGGTCCTTTGCAAGGCTTGTTCCTTCTACCTGGAATGCTCTTCCCTCAGATAACTGGAAGACTCATTTCTTTACCTTAGTCAAGATTTTGCTTAAATGTCACACATCTAGCCACAAAAGCACCCTCAGAACTTATCCTTAAGAAATGTTATATATCCACATGTGTCTTCTTTGCCTTTCTCTGCAGCTAGAAGGTAAGGCTATGAGGTAGGGATCTCAATAGGTCTATCCATGTATTGGCAGCTGCTGCATGCTTAGTCATATTTTAAGTGTATAAATATATCCTTAAATACTACACTTTTTAAATATCACTGCTCCAACAAAATTCAAATCATTTTTCTGGTTACCTATTGCTCAATTTTTTCCATTAATCTACAAGCAGAAAACAACAACGATAAATGTTTTATACAAAAAAGCTCTTTGGTTTCCAACCCCAAAGGTGTTTCTGGGTCATTTCATGTTTTTGCATGCCCTGATAGGCAGGGCACATGGAGACTCACCCACAAGTGTGAGCTAAGAGCTATTAAAATTCATGGAGGGGCTTGTTGGGCCACCGCAGGCAACTCAGCTATTTCCAAAATCCTGACTATAGACCAGTGGTTCTTAACGTGGGTTCTATCGAACCCTAGGGGTTTGATGAGTCAGTCTCAGGGGTTCGGAGAAGCCTCTGCCGCGGAGGCCAGAATAAAGTAATACCGTAATTTGTTGTGAGTTCATGCACTTTGTTGGTTTTGTTCTTTGAGCAAGGTGATGTCCATGCATGGCTCATTTTGTGCACCAGTATAAAAACATATACCTATGTCTTGAATTTGGGAAAAAAATCATATTTTATTTATCACTAAAGAAGGGTTCGGTGAATGCACATATGAAACTGGTGGGTTTGGTACCTCAAAAAAAGGTTAAGAACCACTGCTATAGACTGATGCTGGCTCTGGACCACATTTTCACTAATCTGCTGTAAAATAAGGACACTGAAATGCCTTTGCATTTCTGTTTTGTTTTTCATTGTGGTATAAATCCTTAACTGGAGATCTACCCTCTTAACAAATCTCCACGTGCCCAATACACTATTGTTAACTATAGATTGTATGTTGTAGAGCAAATCTCTAGAACTTATTCATCTTGCATAACTGAAACTGTATGAAATAATTTTTTTCATGAAGCTCAATTCTTCAAATTTCAAAGTTGTTTTTTACTCCAAGATTGATTTCTTCTTATTTTCTTTTCTATCAAACCATTCCTTTCTTTTCTAAAATGATTGTCTTAATAGATTAATTTTGTTGTTATTCTTTCCTTAATGTTCTTACTCAACAAAAGAAGAACTAGGCAACTGTATGTGAGTTTCCCATTCCTCTTAGAAATATCACTGCTCCATAAAACTCAGAGGTAGGTCCCTACTTCTCCATACTATTTGACCTGAAATCCCCACCATCAGACTTATTCCTTTGAGTTACACACACAGGAAAGGCTTTGTCATTAGAAAGTCACTCTTGAGTTCACATGTTACCTAAGAGGATCCTAGAAGTTTTTAAAGCTTTTTCCTTTTCTTGAATGACTTGATCCATTGACTAAACCAGCGATTTTCAACCGGTGTGCAGTGGCAGACATGGAATACTTGACTACTTAGTCAGGGGCTCTGGCTTCTTTTCCCTTAGATTGTCCAAAAATAAAAAATAAAAATAAATAAATAACAACAACCAATACAATAGTCATATGGTGCAAATGAAACAAAATTATTTTTCTATCAAATCAGCAAAAATATATTTTTGTTGTGACCACAGAATTTTAGTAGTTTATGTGTGCCATGAAAGGAAACAAGTTGATAATTGCTGGACCAAGCTAATTTTTTATTTTTGGTGGATGGCGGAGGAAGAGCCTCACCAGAGACTTTGAGACCTAGCACATTAGGTCCAATGTACAGGAGCAAGTCCCTAAACCATGACAGGTGGCTGGGAAGACCTGGGTTGTTGTGGGAGAGCTTAACCAATGACAAACTTCACCTGTTTTATAATTTCCCATGCACTGACCTGCTAATACTAAATAGCATATTCTTTCCACTTGGCTTGGTTCAATTTCCTCAGGCTCAAAGATTATAGTCTAGTGTGTATTACTTTCTCAGCACTGTCATGGCCAAGAAGAATAAAACTGATAGTTGGAGAATAAATCAGCCCCCTAAGCACCCACCTTTGGATTTCAGGGAGTGAGTGAATGTTGACATACTTATTTGAGATCAACCTTACCTCGCCATCTTGCCTAACCAGCCAGCATTTTGGAAATATGACTGATGAGACTATTTTCTCATGAGTGAGGTCTTACCCATAATGAATATTAAGCCTTGTAGAAGGTACGATATTGCCAGGGGAGTGGAAAGGAAAATTACTCTGATGCTTTAACCTAGTTAAAACCAAACAAAATTAGTAGATTCAACCTCAGGCATGTTTATATTTCATTTATATTTCACCTTACTGGAGCATTTTATAGTCTTAAAAAATTATTGCTTATAATTTTTGACTGAATAATTGATATGGATACTAAGGTACATTAGTAATCAATATTAACATAAAAACTTGTTTGCTGGAAAGTAGAGTATAAGTCCATATAAGCTTTTTAAAATACCCATCTGTTCTACATCTCAAATCTCATTTGAAGGAATATTTCAAGTGCTCTCAGCCCTTAGGAAAATCATAAATAATGACACTAAAGATATCATTTCCACACCTGTCATGAAACTAAGCACTGACCCAGATGCTGAGGATCTAAAATTAATCAGCAGCAGCCTCATTTGAGAAATTTAATTCATATCACTTCTCTTGCATCCGTGTTGGGCACTTTTTAACAGCAATTGTTATAACTGGAAAATATTGAGATAGCAGGATTTTTAATAAAGAATTCTAGTAGATCCAGATGTTCTGAGTGGTATATAAAACTGAGAAGAAATTTCATTTCCTGGATGACTTCAATATCTTTATTCATTTATTTATTCTACAAATAGTCATTGATCCACCATTAAGTGCCTTAACAAGACATAGGAACCTTATTCTCGTGGAACTCAGAGGGAAGGAAACAACAACAACAAAAAAGCAAACTAATCAAATAATCTCAAATTATCAGGACTGGTTTCATTCACGAAATACAGAGTGCCCACAAAATGGTGGGCATTGGGCCAAGCATTGGCAGTACAGCATGTTAGGAAAGCAGACAGTTTTCTTGATCTCATGGGATTTTCATTTTAATGAGAGTGACAGAAAATAAATGGGTAGAAACAGCACCCCACACACTAGAAAAATTAGTTCTTTCCAAGCTGTGAGAAGTGCTAAGAGGAAAATAAACAAGGTACTTGGTTAGGTAGAAAACAATGCAATTGGGAAAAAATTTAAACAGTACAGGTAGCCTTGGGATGCTTTCTGAGCAGTCATCTGAAGTATGAGAAGGAGGCGGCCATGTGAACAGAGAACTTCCCCGGGGAAAAGAGAGTGCTCAAGCCTTGAGTTAAAAGTACTTGGCCAATTTCTGGAAATAAGAAGCCCAGGTGACTACAGCAGGTCAGTTGGTCAGGGAGATAAGAGCCTGAGACAACGAATCAGAAGGAACTGTAGGAGTTTAAATTCTGTGCTCAGTACTAAGACTTAAGCCAGAGGATAACATACTCCAGTGTGCCTTGTGAGAAAGCCACTCTGCCTGGAGGAGGAGGCTGAGACAGGAAAACAGTTCAGGAGTCTTTGCATAGTCCAAATTACTGTCAGTGCTGCCTGGCTGAGGTGGTGGTTGCAGAAATAGAAAGGAGTGTGTAGATGTAAATTATATTTTAGAGGTAGAATCAATGATGGGATTCAGCTGGGTCGCACCAGCTCAGCAGAACTAATATCTACTTTTTTGTTGAGTTTGGTGAACCAGTTGTTAAAATGGCACTTGTAATCAGGATTCTCTCTAAGGTGGATGCCTGGGCAGCCGCCCAATTTTTTAACGTTCATCTGCACATTAGCATATTCTAGGCGGCTGTTGTAATGTTTATTCCATCCATAGGTGAAAAAAATTGCAAGTGAGGATACCAATCAACAAGTAATATGGAAATATCTTAAATAACAGTTTTATTGTTTTTTTCCAGGTGTTATTTAATATTTTTCATTAATATTTTAAAACTCTTATAACATCATCCAGTTTTATGTATCTCTTTTATTGTTCTTAATTAAGTATAAAATGTATGAAATAATAAACTACCTTTCGTTTTATCTTTTTTTATACTTAAAATGGTCATTAGGGCAGAGAACCAGTTGTTAAATTATTTGAATCCCACTATTGGGTAGAATTTTGGGGAAAGGTACATCATGACAGGTTAGTAAAAAAATCAATTGATATGGTCATAGCGCCATTTGTTCCTTATTTTTATAGTACATAGAATTGATTGTTTAAAGGGGAAATTTCTTTCCTCTTAAGAGTGGTTCCCCTGACCCTATTTGCCCTGCTGGTTATATTATTCTTAATGTTCTCTAAGGTTATTCTATTCTCTCTGTGGTCACCCAGAAACAGCGCAAAATAGAGCCCAAGGGAAAGTTTGGCTTATTATCTGAGCAGATGTACAGCTATATAAAATCAGACTGCTAATATAGAAAATTCTTCCAAATGTATCTTTTTAAAATTAATTAAATTTTCACTTATTGAGATAACATTACTTTTGGTTGCTTCTTGGTCAAGTCTTGAGCAATCTCATGAACTTTTTCTTAGATATTTTAAACATAAAATTCTTTAGGATAATTTGTTTCTCAGAATTACTTTTTATTTCCAGTTTTAATCCTAAATTCAAAATCCTAGATTATTCTTAACTATACTTCTTTAATTACAATGTAGAAAATGTTGCCAAGATCCAAATTCATCCCTCAGAGAGTTGTATGCACCCCAAATTTCTAAAATCTCTAATTGAAGTAAAAATAACTTCTTCATAAGCAGTTTAATTTCTTCATTTTTTTATAGGGTTTCCTCTGACGAACTTCATATTGACTTAAGTTTTTCTCAGATAATTATTTATTTCATCAATCTTTTCAATTTAATTGCTCAAAATAATTTCTTTCATTGTTATGTGCCTCCATCTTTTTTCTAATTTTATCAAATGTTTTTTAAAAGAGAGAATTATTGCCTGCAATACAAGAGAGTTTTCTAGGCTAGGAAGAATTCAGCTCAAAGGAATGACTGATATCCATGTTGTGTATTTTATCTCTGTCGCTCCCAAATGAAATGCTTTTCCCTTGGGAACTTTTGCAGACACCTGTTTAGTAAGTCTGAGTATGGATCTCAGGAATCTGTATTTTGAGAAGCTCTTTAGTGATTCATACGTGTGGCCAAATTTAGAAAATATTACTTTAAATGATCTCATCACGCTCTGAAACTGTTTGTTCTTATGCTGCATAAAATTTATTGAGCATCTCTGAAGGTCTTACTTGAAGTTTCCATTTGTTTTCCAGCATTCTAATGAGGTACAAATACTATTTCACAGGTAGCATTTTCTGAGTTAGGGTAAAAAAGATCAGACTACCTATCCCACACCCTTTGACTTTTTACTCCTGTGCCAATTTTAATTGTAATATCCAACAACCCTACTGCATAGAAGACATTAACCTTAACTGTAAATTATAAAACAATAACAACCAATCCTAGTGATTGCCAGTTTTAAATATTATAGTGCTTTTGGGAGTGGAGAGCAACCAGGCTTTGAAATAATGGGAATAAATAAGTGAATGTACTGTATATGTTTATTCTGAAAAAAGAGTGGACGTGATAGCCCTCTCTGAATATTCAGAATTAGCATGTTAAAGAGGACGTACACTTGCCCTGTGTAAAGAATGGAGCCAGTGTATGAAGTATTTGTTCAATATGAGGAAGAAATAAATAAACATGCTTGGAGTGCTAAGATTTCCCATCTTGGAAACTGCTCAAATAATGCAAGCCTGGGATTTGTATTAAGTCTCCTTTAAAAGGGTCTTTCTATGCCAAAGGTACTAAGTGACAGTCCCATGAAGAACTAATTACTAAAATGGCAATCTTAGTTTAACAAGAGAAATTTACCCTGGTGTCAGTGTTGGAATATTTCATTGCCTAGCAACCAGTAAATATCTAAAACACACTGGAAAATGATTAGTTTGTTGTCCGAGTTGATTCCTAACACTATACTTGGTTCATTTCATTAACGGTAAGTATTCCTATTATAGTTTGTTACAAATCAAGACAGTGTTGAGCTGCAACTTGCACAGTTCTAATCTTTATCAAACACTAGCCAGCTGCACGACTTAGCCGTAATGCACACAATAGAAATAGATATCTGGTCCATGCTGGAGGTGACACGGTAAGACAGTGAGAACAGAATAATGTGAGGATCTGTAAAATTTTAAATGTTTTTAATTTTTTTTTATTTACTGATTTTTGGAGAGATGGAGGGAGCAGTGGGGAGAGCAAGAAAGGGAAGATGCGGGGTGCATCTACTCATAGCAGTTGCTTCCTGTGTGTGTCTTGACCAGGCAAGCCCGGAGACTCAAACCGGTGACTTCAGTGCTCCAGGTCAATGCTTTATCCACTGCACCATCACATGTCAGACTGTAAAATTTAAATAAAATTAAATCTAGTAGAGTTCTTAGAGTAAAGATGCAAGTTTAGTCACAAACTCTTTAACTTTAGAATTTTGTGGATTTTTCTAAATGACTAACAACAGCATTTAAAGTACAGAACAGGGTTTAAAGATATAACACATTGTAATCATAATTTTCTATTCACAGTCTCCAGGAAACTGACAAAATATATCCGGGTAGTTTAAAAGTTTGGTCTCATCTATAAAGAGCTGCTTTACATGATAAGAACCAAAGAACTGTTATTTGTCAAACTTCCACATTAAACATCTGCCAAGATATCTTATTAGTTTTTCCTAATAATAATGACTCAGTACATAAAATAAGTCATGGAACCGTCAGATTCTATCCTTGCTAAATAGCTGAGATACTCATTTCCCCTCCTTTGTTTGATCTTTCAAACCCAAATTATAATTTTAAAAAGTGATTGATTTTGATTAATTTATCTTTTCCCTGAAAGATTTAGAATTGCTCTAGGTAACTTTTTATTAGTCAGTCCAGGACATTTGTACAACCATATAATTAATAGCATTTTTAATGAAAATGATGGAACATTAATTGGTAATTTTTTGATGAGTGTTCTTCCTAATTACTTATTAACCTTTAAATCAGTTATACACAAGGGAATGGGGAAGGATTCATATCTTTGAATATCTGAAAGCTTTTTCGAGGTGCTTTTTATAAAAAGAATCCAGAAGCACTGTTTCTCTCTATACCCCCACAGAGGAAACTCAAAATTACATCAGGAACTAAGTGTGGCATGATGCTTAACACATTAATATACTATAAAAGCTTCAGTGTATCTATTTTTGATGCTTCAGTGAATCATCATTAATAGAAGTATGGTTTAATAAGATAGTAAAAATAATGCCATCAGTTTTTCATTATCATTTAAATCTGTAGTTAGTTGCAAAAGTTGTTGAAAATAAAACTATTAGTTAAGAAAACTATTATTATATATTCAAAAATTCTGTATGAATATTTCAATATATATGCTAAAAAATAAGGAAGGCTAGGCCTATGAAGATTTCAAAATCTTTGGTTTCAAACATCAAGTCTGACTTCATAGACCTAAAAAAAGCTTCATAAATAGGCATGGTGAACCTGACTCATTGGCAGATTAAATAATAGGTCCATTTTAATGATTAAACATAAACTATTAATAGATAAAGAGACAAATAAGTGGTTTTCAGAAAGCAAGAGTCCAATTTCATTTTCTGTGATAGAAAAGGACATCCACTCCAAGGTCTTCTCTGTGGCCCTGACTTTCTCTGAGTTTGTGTTTCTGTCTGTCTAACGCTGTTGAATGAAAGTTACTATTTGAGGGTCAAAATTGCTTTATACTCCTTCTGGAGATTCATATTGTACCTGTCTCTCACATCTGGACCTTCATCTTTTTTACTTTCTTCTGTCCCTGCCTTAGTTCATCCATCAAATGTGTTTATTAAGACCCAATATACTCCAAGATCTCTCTTTGGCATAGAGGGTATAGCAGTGAAGACATTGTACCTGCCTTTACATTGCTAATAGTTTGGTCTTGGAGGGGAGTCAGAGATAAGTATCAAGCCACTTTCTTAGAGTATGATAAGTTCCAGGAGGAGTATCTGTGTGCCCTAGAGCATGGTGGTAAAGTTTATACTCTGGAAGTACTTTGTGGGTTAGCCAACTCAGACTGGGAGAATGGAGGTGGTGGTGACGGTGGATAGGAAGACAGAACATGCAATCTCTGAATCTTCCTTCTCTAACTCCACGAGGCCACCAACTTTCTGTTACCCCATCTTTGTCTTTTTCCCAGTTTCCTAAGTCTCTCTATCTTCCATGTCTCCCTATCGGACCAACATCTACTTAAAGAATAGAACCCGTGAGACCCATACATTAAACCATTACACAAAAATAAAAAATAAAACTGTTTAAAGGTCCTGCTGCAGATGGGAGAAGGCTGCAAGTTGAAAAAGGAGTCTGAACAGTCATCTTCCTACAGTGCTTTGCCTCCCAGTTCCAAGAGGCCTGCGTATAGTCACAGATGAGGTTATAGGTTATAGCTGTGGCTGTGCTCACTGTTCCAAAGAGAAGATAACTGCCAAGAGCAACATGCAGAGAAAAATGCAAAACCATAGAAAGAGCAGCAATACATACATACATACATACATACATACATACACACACACATACATACATACATACATACATAAACAGTCAATTAACACATAGTTTGTATATCATCTGTATTATATACTGTATTCTTACAATAAAGCAAGGTACAGAAAAGAAAATGTTATTAAGGACATCAGAAGAAAAATACATTTACATATTTATCGGAAAAAAAATATGCATGTATAAGAGGACCTGTGCAGTTCAAACTCATGTTGTTCAAGGGTCAACTGTTTTCAGCACATACCTGTTAGAGTAGTGATGATCAGATTTCTCAAATAAGAATTCAGGGGGAAGAGGGAAGGAGAGGGATGGAACATTTCATTTGTCCTGCTTGTGTGGCAAAAGCACTGGAGGAACACAGAGGCAGAATGGATTGCCTGACCCCTGTGGCAGCAGTGGGGCTTCAGCTATTGAGACAATGTATTTGAGTCTCCTCATCGGAATTTGTTTACATTATTAAAAGGTAACAACAAACTCACTGATGCATTATGGCTCAGCCTCATAATTAACGAAAGTCATGATAAACTAGCATGTGAGGCAGTCTGTAATCTCATAGCATGAGGACGAGGATGTAGTGAACCTGGCTGATCCGGGAGAAAAGCATAAGGAAAGCAGTGGGATGTTAGGAATTACAGGAGTGGGACTGACAATTGTTATGATCATCGAAATAGTCCAAGGGACTCAGAATTTCACAAAGTATAATTATTGATGGTTTTGGTAGCTTCTCATACTAGCTTCCAGCTACTTTCATTTTTCTGGTTCTCTGTTTTTCTGATTCTTCCTGTAGTAATCTCTTTTGCCTATTTTTCCCATTAGCTGAGTGAAATTAAAAATTGCTTATATCGACAGTGTGGTAGGGAGTTATGCACACTCATATGCTATGGATGTGCAAATTGGCTTAGACTTTTTAGAGGACAACTTAGAAATATAAACTATATTCTTAAATGCTCATGGTATTTATCTCAGCAATTCTAATTTTAGATATTTATACTACAGAAATACTGAATGTGAGCAAAGCAGCATGTCCAAGGGTGTTCATGTCAGTAATATTAATAATAGTTGAAAATAAAAACAATCACAAAACTAATCAATAAGGTAATCCAGGGACTGTAGAGTTGGTTAAATAAACTATGGATCATTGATACTATTAAATACATGTGACATCTCAAAAATAAGTTAGAATTTATCTATCTGTCTATTATATTATCAAATGCATATGCATCTGACTTGGAAAAAACTCCAAAACATACAGGGATGGGTGAAAGTAGGTTTACAGTTGTAATACAAATAAATATGATCATTAATAAATAATAAAACAAAAATAAACTGTTTCATTTACTCACAACTGTAAACTTACTTTTGCCCATCTCGTATTATTAGTAGGAAAAAAATTAGTTGAAATACTTTATGCACTATTATTGGTTTGTATTTAAAATATATTCAAAGAAATATATTTCTATGTGTGTATGTGTATATATGTATGTGTGTATGTATATATATGTATGTATATATAATATATCTATTATATATGTACTACACATTGTAGCATATCATGTTATAATATATCATATAATATATACATATTGTATATTATAACATTTGTATATAATATGTATCATAATTTGCCCTGGCTGGATAGCTTCGTTGGTTAGAGCATAGTCTGGAAGCACAGAGGTTGCTGGTTCGATTCCCAGTAAGGGCATATACAGGAGAACATTGATGTTACTGTCTTTCTCTTTCCTTTAAATCAATAAATTTAAAAATGAAAAAATATGTATCATAATATATATTATTTATATATATAGATAGATATAAAACACTGCAAATAGAAGCTGGGTTCTTTCCATATCATGGCTCTGCAATTCTTTAAGCTTTAGAGTCTTAAAATCTGTATGGTCAAAGCTGGATCACTATTATATCCAAGTCTAAACCAGCCTTAAGGGAAAGGAAATAATATAGAAGATGCTCACTTGCTACCCCAACTGAGATATAATACACATCACTTCTACTCACATTTTATTGGTGAAAGCTTGGCCAAACATCTACGTAGGAGGACTGGAAATGCAGCCCTTGGCTTGGTCACCACATACCCAAACCACAGATTAGTATGGTGAAAGTAAAAGGGAATAAATTTTGATGGACAGCTAGCTGTCTCTTCCACCATAGAGAGAACATAAACACAAATAGAAACAGATGAGAACATGAAATTTTGGTCTGAAGTGAAGATGGTGCAGCATATCAAAGGAAATATTTACTCTATCAGTGTTTTCAAGTTATTTAGTGTGAGTAGGAGAGATCATGACTGCTTCAGAGTTGCCTAATCTCTTGTGTAATTCCGAGTGGGTGGTAGGTTCATGCAACCAATTTGACTTCTCAAATGACCTCCCAAAACCCTTACAATTCTGCCTTCTTTTCATGTTACTCTTCACCTTTACTATTTTTATTCCACTATCCCTCCATGCTAACTTCCATTGAAATACAGTGTGTCCGTAAAGTCATAGTGCACTTTTGACTATTCACATGGTCAAAAGTGCACCATGACTTTACCACACTGTACTTTAAAAATTTGGATGCCCAGCACCTAGTGGATCATAATTTTATTAAAAAGAGAGGATGCCACCACTCTTTATCCTGGCACTGGAATTTTCTCATCCACTCTCTAACTCACAGATATATGGAGAATTTATCAGAATGCTAGCTACAGTTGGAGTGATGAGACAATATTTTCATTAACATTACCCTTTCCCTTCAGAAAGGCCACTCTAACTGGCCAAACAAGACATCAGTGTCTGAATAAATGACTAACAGTGGCAGTCAAAGTGCTCAAGTTAGTGGCAAAGCCATTAAAATAAGAACTTCAGAATGGTAAATACTACTTGGAGAGGTGGTTTAAGTGAGACTGGAATTGGGCTCTCAGGCATGCATGATATCTATGTAGACATACAACCTTTAACATGTATTGGGAGGATGGAATGAACTCTTATCTATTGCCTGCTGGATGCTGTGTACTTTGTCAGGCATTTTGCATTCATTATTCCATTTATCCTTACAACATACTATTATTTTGCAGATAAGGAGACTGAGAGAAAGAATGCTTATATTAATGATTCCAGATCCCAGAGCTAGTAAGTAGAAGAGATGGGATTTGTATCCAGACCTGCTTATTTTCTGGAGAGATCTAGAAATAGTTACCACACTGTCTCAGAGCATTTCAGGCAGGAGAAGAAGCAGGGGCAATGGAATAGAGTAGAGATGAGTTTGCTCTGTTTTGAGCAGGTTGAGCGGCAGGATGTCATTACGTATGCTTTGGGGTTGAGGTCACCCTGGTGTCTGAGTGCTCCGGTACAAGAGAGGATTGAGTTACTTGTAGGAAGTGCTGTGTCATGCTTCACTTGGCATTGAATTCTCCCCCAGCCTTGGGGGAAAAAAGCTCCATGAGTCAGTCCAGCTCCACTGGCCTAATTTAACAAGTTAACCAATTTAGAAAAGAGGTTTATTAGCAGAAAACACCCCTAGCCTATAATAGTTTCATCAATAGCAAATGTTGATGAGTTGTGTATGGCTCCAAATTATTTGTAGTCACTAGAAACAAGAGCAGGTACGTCTTCCTGCCCAAGACCTGTGGGCTTCTACCTACTTCTCTCAGATTTCTTCTGGTTGGACCCTTGCTCAGTTCTTCATGAGTTGAATATATTGCAATGTTTTCTTAGAGACTGTGTGTGCCCTTTAAAACTTCGCCAGATTTCTGTAGCAATTCTTCAGCACCTTCTTAGCCTTGGAGATTGCTCAACTCTTTCACCTGATACCAGAGCCATCGTCCTTGCTCCTTCCTTATGAAGCCCCCTTCATCTTAAAAGACAAGGCGAAGTTCTCTTCCGAGGTGATTTCCCCTTTTTGCATTCTCTGGCCCAAGGCAAAGATGATTTCCAAGTGCTCTTTAAAGAACTTTCCTCTAGAAGTGCCCCATTCTGATCAAATGGGAGGGAAGAATCCAATCAATTAGAAAGATAGGGCAAGGGTGTCCTGAGTTCAGGAGAACCTGATACCGAATGGAGTAGTTCATACTTTTTCCTGATCCATGTGATCAGGTTGGGAAAACCTTGGAGTTCCTTAAGCAATGCGTCACCTGGTTATATCATGTAGACTAATTTCAAATAAAATAGACTGTCCCACTACTATTATAGAGTATTAATATGTGCCCAGTGCTATGCCAAGCTCTATAAAAGCATTATTTCACTCCCGACTAGGCAGCGACAGTGGATAGAGCATCAGCTTGGGACACAGAGGACCCAGGTTCAAAACCCGAGGTCACCATCCTGAGCATAGGCTCATCCAGCTTGAGCACAGGGTTGCTGGCTTGAGCGTGGGATCATAGACATGACCCCGTGGTTGCTGGCTTGAGCCCAGAGGTTGCTGGCTTGAAGCCCAAGGTTGCTGGCTTGAGCAAGGGGTCACTGGCGTGGCTGGAGACCCCCAGTCAAGGCACATATGAGAAAGCAATTAATAACTAAGGTGCTGCAGTGAAGAATTGATGCTTCTCATCTCTCTCCCTTCCTGTATTTCTGTCCCTATCTGTCCCTGTCTCTATCTCTCTGGCTAAAATAAAATAAAATAAAAGCATTATTTCACTTAATCTTCACACCCCTATGAGATTGGGCCCATTTTGTAGATGTGATAATTGATATCTAAGTGTTTTTTCCTACGGCTGGTATGTGACAGAGCTGAGTCTGATCATTTCAATCCAAATACAGCTGGCACAAATATGTCACTAGGATGAAGACAGAGGAACTCTCAGATGCTGGTGTGGAGTCTACTTTATAAGGGTCTGGACTCGATTGGCTCCAAGAATAGAAGGGAGGAGCAGAGAGATGGCATTCACAGGCAGGGCTGGCAGACGGAATAAAGAGGGAAATAAAGAGCAGTAGAGGACACTTGGTGAGTGCCCTGCACCCCATGCGTTCGTCAGTGGTTATGTCATCAACCTCCACAATCACTCTGTGAAAACATCTTCTTTTGCCCATTTCTTGGCTGTGGATACAGATTCAGAGGTTTGAGATAAATCTACAGTTCCGAAGTGGCATGTAAAGCAAGTGTTCAAACAGGGCCTGTGTGACTCCCAATCTGGTGTCTTCTGCACCTCATTGCCCTGCTTTAAACAGGACTTCAGGCTTGAGCCTGGGGCATGCGGAGGCATCGCAATGCCTTTCCCAGAAATAGGAAAGTTGTCGGGAAAAAAAAACACATGGGGACAATAGGTTTGTTGGGGGTGAGGTGTCAGAAGTCTATTCTGGTAGTAGTTTCTTGAGACTGGAGTTTGCAGTGCCAGTACGGGCAGCAGAAGTTATGAGGCTGCAGTCCCTCGAGAGAAAACAAGTAGAGTCAGAAGAAGAGGGCACTGGGGGTCAGGCAGAGGCATTGCCCACAAAAGAAATGGAAAAGAACTAGAGGGGAAAACAAGAGGGTGCCATGATCACTCTCAACATGGAGTACATAGAAAGTTTGGAATCCCAAGCGTATTTCAGCCAGCTGGCTGTCAATTCTCTCTAACCTGTCCAGGCTGCTACAGTGATACTTTGAATCTTGTCAAATTTATTAACACCGTATTTTTTATTAAATTCTGTAACCGTGAAAGACAGTGAAGTATTGACTCTCTTGGAATCATGACTTTGGGTGGCAGAATGCCCTGTTTTCATAGCAGCTCCCTCAAACTGGTTATAGTTTCCCAGTGAAGTATTTGCTGAACATTTGCCTTACATAAACAAATAAATAATAGTGTATACTCCCTCTGAACATTATAGGGAAGTGTAGGCTTTCATTTAATGATGTTTGGAAACAACATAGCAATTTTGATGTCCTGTCAAGCTTGTTAAATTGCGATTCTACCAGAATTTTACATTGTGCCAGAACCAGCGTGTCCCAGGGTATAAATTGGGCAGAATTGGATATGCACCAGTTCTTTTAGGTCACTGGGATATAATTAAATTCTATAATTAAATAAATGATACTGTTGTGACCTGAAAAGTTCTCTCCCAAAACTTCTAGCCCACTCTCCGGAAGTAACTGAGGGGTTGAGTCCATCGTATGATTTATATCTGCTTTACAAACCTAGCAGCACGTCTGAGGAATGGCTCCAGTCCAGATCTATATATAGGTTTATAGTTTCATTTAAAGGGGCATAAATTTGAATTTTTATAAAGTTCTCTGATTAGTTTTGTTTATTTAGAAAACTCACGTTATTCAGCGAGGAAAGCTTTGTCACATATTTTATTCACCTTAACTCTGTTGAGATTGACTTAGTGGAGTTAAGTCAAGAGGTGTTTGTTTGATCATTGCCTATACCAACTAAGAGCTAAAAGCTTATGTTAAGAAATTTCTGTACTTTTTTACATAGGTCACAAATATTAAAAACAGACACATTTTACTTTATAACTTTTCATTTAATGATATTAGCTAATGTCCTTTTGCTATGTTATCCAGATTCTCTTATATACTTAGCCTGGGCCAGGGCTGTAATGATCTGAACAGTGCAGGATTTTATAGTAAATCAAAAGATAAGATCTCTAAAAACCTGGTTTTGCATTCCAGATCTATCATACTGATAAGCTAGCTGACTTTAAGCTAGTTATTTTCAAAATAGCAGTAATAATACCAACATTAGACTAACTCAGAATTTTCATAAACATTCAATGATGTGATGAACATGACAGAGCTTTGCAAACTATTAAATGCTTACAAATAAGTGCATTGCTATAGAGAATTAAAATAATAAACTCTGTGTTCTGACCTCCAGGACAGTCCCCAAGAAGAGGAAAAGTGGGAAAGATTCCAGCTCTGCTCAGAGAATCTCTGTTTGACTTTTCTTCCTTATCTGATTTATACATTGGTTTTCTACATAAAGTTTCATTAGAAGTCTGCTGCTTTAAAAAAGGAGGGAGGGGTAAAAATCACTCTTCTGTATTCTCTTGGGCTTTCTGCCTAAATTCTTTTTTCTTTAATTGCTAGCCCACCCTTAAGCAAGTAACCTGCTCATTATTACCTTCACAGAAATTTTTTTAAAGTTAAATTCCAGTTTGCTTCCTTCCTTGACTTCTTCTCAAGAGTTCTGGTTAAATTCTTGTCAAGTTTAAAACTAATGCTGAAAGTTTGTTTCTAGATGAATTACTATTATTCTCTAATTTTATTTCTACTATTCCTATTCATAATTAAGAAATTATTAGCCTGACCTGTGGTGGTGCAGTGGATAAAGCGTCGACTGGGAACACTGAGGTCGCCAGTTCAAAACCCTGCACTGGTCTGGTCAAGGCACATATGGGAGTTGATGCTTCCAGCTCCTCCCCCCTTTCTCTCTTTCTTTCTCTCTCACTCTGTGTCTCCTCTCTAAAATGAATAAATAAAAAGAATTTTTTTTAAAAAAATTATTATAATATCTGCCTTAACTAATTTCAATTTACTGTTTGGAAGTAACAGTGAAATCCGGCAAGATAAGCAATTCAGAAAACTGTTCCGTCCCTAATGCTCAGGTAATATTGAGTCAATGTAATTTTAGATTAACAGCTTAAAAACCTAAATCATTACTTCAAAATATCAAATCATCTATCTGCAGGCTTTCTACATTTTTTGTTGGGTTCTTATGATACGTTTCTCATGAAAGACATTTGCCAGAAAGTTACCCAACCAATCATTAACATGTCTACAAGGAACTGAACAGGAGAGAAAACAGAAGAAGTGATATGTTATAGGAAGGAATAGAACAAATGCATTTGCCCACATGTACATGCACACACGCGTGTGCGCGCGCGCGCACACACACTCACACATTAAAGAAAACAAAACAATTCCTGTGTGGCTTTCCCTACACTGAGCATGGAGGCAGCTGGCATTGCTAGTGTGCTGCCTGAGCAACTCTTACCACTGGTCTGCACATACTTCTTTTGCTACACAGAGGAAGAAGTAAAGAAGTAAGTTTTCTATAACCATTTCCCAGCCCTTGTTCACTGCATTGCAATCTGATTTTTGCTCCCAACAATCCACCAAAATTGTCCTTAGGAGATCACCCATAACTACTGAAATGCCATACTCAGTGATCATTTTTGCAGTTCTTAATTTTACTTGACCTCTCTCTCAGCAGTGTGACAATGTTGAGCACGCTCACTTTCTCATCAAGTAAATCCACTTTCTCCAAGTCTTACCTTCTATATATTTTAAGAAGACTGAAACATATTTTCCCGAGAGTCAACCAAAACCAGATAGTTTTTCTAGAAGTGTACAAAGGAACAACAAAATGGTTACTTTGGAAACTGACATGCTATTATACTAGATTTCAGAGAAGTCAAGTAACCCCATATTTCACATGATTCCAGGTGAAAGAAAAAAATAGCAACAGGGAAGGGGAAAATCTAAAAGCTCTCTTATGCAGATTTGTGTTACAAAACCCGAAAATTTAATGTAGAAGCAATATGGCAAATTATATTAGTCAGGGAATATGAATCACTTTTTAGACAAAATAATATTCATGACATTTTTGATGAAAGATAAAATAGTTCTCCTTCTTAATCATGGAATCACAAAATCTTGGATCTGGAAAGACGTTAGAGAATTGAATTATTTTCCACTGAATGCCAAGACAGTGACTGCTTGAGGGCAAGGATCATATTTTCTGCTTCCTCTTCTAAATGTCCACAGAGCTGAGTCAAGAGCTGTGTGCTCCCATGAGATTCCCTTAAATAGCAGTCAGTGATGTGGGTGCTGCTCCTTCACAAGGTGTGTGTGTGGGGGGGGGGGTGGAGGTAAAAAGAAAATCTCAACTTCACTGTCTGGAATTGTCTTTCTCTTTGTTGACGACCCATTTTGTGCCATAGAACTTTTATAATAATAGGGACTTCATTGTTGGGATTTTCCCTCTGTCACTCTTTAAAATGTCATGCAAAGAGCTACACTGGTGCTTTTGTTGCCTGACAAGCATTGGCCAGCTGCCATAAAGCCTGCCGGCCCTAGTTTATACAAAACCCGCACATGGCCTGCCCATTCAAATATTGTTTCAAAGGCCTTACCTTTCTGTCACCACAGTACACTCACTAACAATGATTAGATCAATACTCCTCTCAGAGTGGTCTAAGAAGTCCTACCAGCTGTCACTTAAAGGTAATTAACACATCTTTCTCAATTATGCATGCTGGTGGAGAAATTTCAAACATTTGGCTAGATAACAAATTCATCTCCTCTGTTAGAAAAAAGGTCATTCCTTTGGCCATCTGGATGTTTACTTTTCTTTAGAAATGAACTTCATGGAATTTTTTGCTGGGAAGGGGAAATAGCAAGGACAAAGGGAATTTCCTATTGAAAATAATTATCTCCCATTCAACACTGACCATGCCCACACACCAACAATCGTAAATGTTACATCCAACCTTTATTTTATTTAATTTACTCCACTATTAATATACATCATGCTTAGTCTGCATGATGTTATGACAAGAGCTATCTTAGATGACCCTGATGTGTTGTTATTGATTCCTATAGCAGCATAGCTCTTTTAGCTTCTATGTACTCATAAAAGGCACCAGCAACCCCTTTGAAGGAAGTTGGGAAGGAGAAGGTGCTGAGAGATGTGCAAGGATGCCTAAGTCCTGACTCGTAAGGAGGATGCAGGATAGCAGGAGGGAACACAAAGTGATTATAATACAATGATCATAACCCTTAACTGTCAGCAAGGTACCAAGACAAAGCCTTGTGGAGGAGACCTGTCTGAGTGGGACTAGGGAGGCATACTGGGGGAGAGGCTCTCCAGGATGCACTGTTGAGATGAAGGAAGAGAGTATTCTAGGCAGAAAGCTGTGTGAGCATGGGCTCAGAGGCAGGAAAGTGTGGGCTGTGTGGAATCTGAGAGTAATGCAGTTGGATTGCAGTGTAGAGGAATATGAGGCATGTAGGGTGATGAAAGAACAATAATACGTTCAAACAGGGTTGTGGGAGATTGTGAACACCAAAGCGAGGAATTTGGACTTAATTTAGTAACTCAAGACAATGAAAGGTTTTGAGCAGAGAGATGAAAACTTGGAAAAATGACCTTTGCAACAGAGGTTGAATTGCATCCCTTCCCCCAAATCCATATGTTAAATTCCAAAGTGTGGCTTTATTTGGAGATAGGGTCCTCACAGGGGTGATCAAGTTAAAGCAAGGTCCTTAGGGTAGGCCTTAATCTATGTGACAGGTATTCTTATTAAAAGGAAAAATTTGGACACAAAGATACACATGGAGGGAAGACAACGTAAAGAGAAGATGGCCATGTTCAAATGAAGAAAAGAGGCGTGGAATAGATTCTTCCCCAGAGCCTTCAGAAAGAGTGTGGCCCTGCCAATACCTTGATCTCAGATTTTTCTCCTCCAGAACTGTGAGACAATACATTTCTGTTGTTTAAGTCTTCCCCTCTGTGGTACTTTGTTAAGGCAGCCCTAGCAAACTAACAGGGCGATAGTGTGTGCGATTCAATAGAGTGGACAGGATCTGTGCTCTGGGAACGAAATAACACATGCCTTGCAGAGAATGGTGGCAATGTGAAATCAAAGAGGAGAAAGAGAAATGCTTCATGATTGAGCCCCTAGCAGAAATGTCAAGATGTGACGTAAAACAAATAATTGGCTCCTTGTGCTTTGTTTGGGGTTCAGATTGGTTGTAAAAAGGCCTGGGCTCTAGTTAGTCTTGGCTCTAACTCCAAATAGTTCTGTCATCACAGACAGGGGTGGGGGAGGGGGACTGCACTAGATCATCTTATGGATTCCAGATCTAAGAATGTTGACTTTATGATGCTAATTAGAATGAAGAAGTTTTATTCTAGATACCATAAATAACACATTTGTATATGAGCTTATAAGTGCATGAGAGTGAACTCTATTTTATAATTTACCTGTTTCTACAAGGAATTTGAGAGAACTTCAGCATCATGTTTTTTTAAAAAAGAACAACACAGTGGGAAATCAATTCAAAGGAAACAAAACACATATTACAGGTCACCTGAGATGAACTCATTATTGGATTTGAACTTCAATTCTTAAGTTTCCTGGCATTTAAGGCAAAAAGAAATACATGTGCTCGTTGTCTGATAAAAATCAGTGTAATATGATTAGTTCTTGAGAAAAACATCCAGATATGCTGAGTGCTCAGATAAGATTACTCTTAAGAAATGCTGATTCAAGATGCCTTAAGAGCCATACAAAAATCCATACCCTTTAATCCAATAATTCCACTTAAACTGAGGAAATAAAAATGGGAGGGAGGCTATGCTGTGAAATGCTTGTCACAAAATTATTTATGAAAGTACAAAACTTTAAAGAACCAAAATGGGAAAGAGTTACTTAATTGTGGTGCATTAATTCAGGGGAGTATAATGCAAACATTGGAAATAAGGCTCCCAGCTGCCAAGGAGAACAAAGTTGATAACAGGATCAATGAAAATACTCAGGAGATAAAATTATTTGTTCACCAAGCTTTTAACTGTATAAAATATAGAAAATGTCAAAAGGAGTCGTCAAACATAGTAATAATTATAATAGAGGGGTGCTTATAAGCGTGACCCCCCACATACACATACTCCCAAATTGTTAAATTGTTTACAATTAAATTTTAAGAAAACAAGCCAGCTCACATACTTAAGTTTTACTTTATAGCTATGTTTTATAAGGTTATATTTTTTAGCTAAAAGAAAACTAAATAATTTTAGAACTGCTAAGACAGGAAACTGAAATTGTATTACTTGGGGGAAAAGCTGTTAATTCCTTGAAATAGATTTTGTTTTACAGACTTTTTTATAATGTGTGGACGTTGGTTGGTCATGCAGAAGCCCTCCTCGTTTGCTTCTAGGTTACTGAAGCTGGCTAATTGATATGTGTACTGAAATGCTGTTCAGGGGCTAGTAATGGGTTAGGGTCCATAAGTCTTCTGCCCCCAGCATTCAGGCACCAATAGTCTTCTTTTTGCATAACCTGCCCCATTGTAACAGATAATTATTCTCTGTGCCATTCTCAATCTTGTTATTTCTTTGAAGGCAAAGAGCTTCTCTCTCCCTGGCATGAATTGGAATGAAACTAATTATGACCAACAACTAACTCCTAGTGTTGAGTTGAAACACTGAAAAAAAATTTGATTTTTAAATAACCTCGAGGCATATGCGAACAATCTAGAAATGAGCCAGAATAGGCAATATTTTTTTAAATTAGTTCATAGAATAAAAATATCGGTACACATGTCACAAGCTGGTCCAGCCTTTGGCAAAGCACTTCCAAACATGAAAATCAAACCATGTAATATACCGCATTGATAGAATGTGGAGTGGGGGGGGGGAGGGAGAAGCACTTCACGTGGTGGAGAAAGAGAACTTGATAAAACCCAGCCACTTCACACGGTAAATGAAGTGAGTTTCTCTCCTGCTTGTAGCACTTCCCCCATGTGACTTTTTCTTCTTAGTTTTCTCCTAATTTCACATTTTTTTGTTTAAAGTCTACTATTTCTTTCTACTATGGTATTTTGTTTTACCTAAGCAAAGTGATTAACAGATTACTTTGCACTGAAGGTTTAATGAATTCTGGGTTATTTTCACTGTAGACAGCCTAGACCAGAAAGAGTAGGAAATATCTCCAAGAAACAGTCTAAAATGGTGGGTCTCAGAAACCAGGCAACTCTGGTCCTACTAGTCTGTTCTAATAGTAGCCATTGAGTTTAAAACTAGACAGACAACCAGGTAGCAACAGCTAGAGGAAGAGGGGGATGGAGGGGGGGGGGTCAAAGGCAGGGAAATGAGGGTGAAAAACAAGTTTGTATGGCACACTGGGAGGAACGATACAGTGTGTAGAGGGTGTTATATTGAGTGGGACACTTGAAATCATGTCAACAGAATAAATTTAATTTTTTTAAAAAACTGCCAAATAAATAAATAAAATAAGATAAAAGGTCAAGTAACCCATGACTTAAACATTCATGTATCATTTATCATTTACTACTTATGGGGTTTTTTAAAAAATAAAAAACTTTTCTTTAACAATGAAAATTTTTCTCTTTTCCCTTGTGCTACTACTGATCATGTTTTTATTACCGTTTGAGAATACACCTTACAGAAGTTACTGTGATTTCAATTAACTATTTATTGTTTGCTTAGATCTACATTTTTATTCCTGACAACAGTATTTTATGACTTTGGAGACTGTAATACATATATATGCAAGGTCCTATGTATTCGGAAAATCAGCAGTGCGTGGTGGAAGGCACATCCACATTGCCCTGGCAAAAACTCTTCTCCACTGGACCAGCCATGCTCTACAGAGGAAAACAGTGATAATTTCAGAGTAAAACAAGTTCCTGAAAATTCTTAGAAGAATTTATTGTACATATGCCAAAAAGGACTATAATGTACCAGTACCTTAGGATCATGAACTTAAAACTGGAGACTTGAGTTGCACACCCTAAATTCTAAAGGCCCAAATGGCTGTTAGCATCCTCACATTTGCCAGGCTAGAGCTAGGTCCAATGTGTTCACTTTTAAATCCTGAAAACAGAAGCTGAGATGTCAGCTTGGTTAGTTTGCGACCCATTTTTAGTGCTTTTCCTTGCTTTCCTTCTTGTCCACACACCTGGCAGCACGCCAGCCCCCTTGCCACACATTATTCGGTCCTGCTGCTTCATGGAGGAGAAAGCAGGAGAAACTCACATTCTCACCAGCCAGTATTCTCTTGGTGAGATATTAATCAAATATTGGAAAATTTTATTGAACAGAAGGGTAAAACTAGGAGAAATGAGATTTGAGGATTACTTGATATTCTAAGGTGTAAATTGGGCTGGCAGGAGTTAGACCAGGACTTTTTTGTCATAAAGACCTTTCCTTCTTCTCTTGCCAGTCCTTGAGGAATCTGCAGCTTGTTGCTTAAATGGCCTTTGATGGATGGCTTTATCCCCACAATGAAGCTCCAAGAGGTAGTAACAGAGACAGCCTGATCCCTTCCCCACTGTTTGGGTTTTAAGGCTGCGCTGGAGAATGTGGAGATAGCCACCCATCTTCTTTCAAGAAGGAAACTGAGAAAGGTCTGGGGGCTGGTGTGCTAAAGATATGGTAGTCCCCCCTCCCATCTGGGCCTCTTGAATTTAAGTCCCTCTTGCTCTCCCAGCCTCTGGCCTGCTCCCTGACCACAAGGGCACTGCTAAATGGAGATGTGTGTGAGATCAGCAATATTTAGTGATTGGTAGTCTGGCATAATGCACTTTCTCATAATTTATTAAAGTTGCTAATACATTTCAAAAATATGTGAGGAACATGGAAACCTCTGGCTAAAATCTTTCAGTGCATTAACCTTCCATTGATTTTGCATCTCAATCAGTGTAAAAGCCCAAGTCCTTTTGATGACCTGGAAGATTCTCCACCCTCTGATCACCTCGCTATCCTCACCCCTCTCCTCTTAGTTATACTCTCACCCTCGCTCACTTGGTTTCAGATACAATGCCTGGTGCTGTTCTAGAGTACAGTAGGCACACTCCTGCCTCAGGGCAATCACACTTCTTGTCTTCTCTCACCTGGCTTGTTTCCCTGCCTCTTTCAGGTCCCAACTGCCATCTTCTTAGTGAGACCTTCTTTGATTGCCATAACAAAAATTGCACAGTTCCCCACCCATACTCTTCCTATCTCCCTTAGATTGAGTTTCCTCTGTATCACTTAACACAGTCATACGTACTATATATTTTACTTATTGATCTTGTTTAGACTCTGTCTTCCGCCATTAAAATGTAAGCTCCCCGAGGGAAGGGACATGTTTTTGTTCATTAGTCTATCTCCATGCTGATAGCAGTGCCTGCCACAGAGATGTTCATGAAATATGCATTGAGTGAATAAATTAGTAAAAATGGTTAGAGAATTTTGTCCAAGGACATGACTGTTGGAAGCATCTTGTCATGATTATCTTTCATCTACTGAGATAATTGGCAACTTGGACGCTAAGATCAACAACCTTAGGTCTGAGGGCTTCCAAGTAGAGAAGCAGAGGACAGATCAAGGAATTTTGCCCTTGGCTTTCCAGAGAGCTAACTTAGAATCCTGATTCTACCACCTACTAGCTCTGTGACCACTGACAAGCTACTCAACATAGGTGAGTTACTGCTCTCAATTTACTCAATATATGAAAGAAAGACAATGGTACAAAATTCCAGGGTTGCTGTAAGAATCAGGGTCAATGTATGTAAAACGACTGACGTGTAGCAAGACTTCATAAAAATAAAAATTATTTTCATATATGTAGATAATTTGTACTAATTTGTAGTTTGCCTTATTCATAGAGGTACGAATTCACATAGTTGTTGGCATTTTTATTTTAGGGAACACATTGAGACTATTTCAAAATTCCTTGCAGTTTCCTTGTATTTTTGTCTTTATAAAAAATTGTATTTTATACTTATAGAGAAAAAAAATAAGCTTAATTACTACATACACTTTTATTAGATTCTGGTATGTATTTATAAAAATGGGAAGAAATAGCCTCTAAAGCAATAAAAATCACCAAGTTATATTTGTTCATTCCCTAGATCTCATCCTGCAAGTTTTATAGAGTTTTACCTTGCAAAATCTGTGTCTTCTGAAGATTCATTTGCTAAGTGAACATTTACAGTATACTCTGCCAGGCACTGTGCTTTACATTATTTCGCTATTCTGAGGCAAATGAGAGAGCTTCTACTCAGAAGCAATTTACAGGAAAGCCCTGAGATTGTGTCCCGATAGCGGTGATGATAAGAGCCGGCATTAGGTTTTATGCATCACCCAAGAGGTACAGATTGATAGAAAAGTGCAGGAATGGCAAAAATGATTTTTCAGGGGTGTATGGAAGGAGGTTGGAGAATTATTCATGTGGAGGAATGTCTGCCAAACTGGTCCTTGGGAGGGAAGTGGAATTTGGACAATTTGAGTTAGGGAAGAAGACAGAATGGAAATGGCTTGAACAAAGAGGAGGCTGGAAGGCATCAGGCTTTGGGTTTCCCATCTCCTACTGGACTTGAATCTAAGTTGCATGAAAAGAAAACAGTGGGGTGAGACTAGAAAGGAAGGAAGCTCACTGTCTCACACCCTGGGAGACCTTGCTCATGGAAAGAACATCTGGACATGATTTAGGAAGGAATGGTTATTCTCTGAGGTTCTGACGGAGAGTGATACACCCAGGGCCATAACTGAAGAAGCTACTTAATGGCTATCAATACCTTTTACAGGTCCAGGCCTTCCAGATGTATATCTCCAGACAACATCTCTTTCCTGAACTTGAGATTTCCATATCTAATTGCCTACTCGGGACATCACTACTTTGAAATACTATAAGCATCTCAAACTCAGTATGTTCAAAACACAACTCTTGCTATTTTCCCCGAAACTACTTGAACCATACCTTCTGCATCTCAGTTGATGTCAATTCCACCTTTCCAGTGGCCAGGGCCCAAAATTCCACTGTCCTCCTTGACTCATATCTTTCACACTCTACTTCCTGTGTGTCAGAAACCTATTGGGGCTATCTTCATAATATCCCCAGAGCCTACTTCTTCTTACCACCTCCACTGCCACCAGGCTGGTGTAAATCATAGACCCTCCCTAATTTCTGCCACAACATAACTAGTTTCCCCTTGCCCAGCCCCTACTCTCTATTCTCAACATAGCAGCCAGGACAACCCTCCTAAAATGTCAGTCAGATTATATCACTACTCCTCTGCTCAAAATCCCCATTTCCTTCCAAGTAAAAAAGTACTTAACAATGACCCACAAGGCCCTACATGATCAAGCCTCTGTTACTTCTCTGACCTCCTTTATTAAAAAAAAAAAAAAAAAAAAAATCAGTGAGTGGAGGACAGGCAGAGACAGATTCCTGCATATGTCCCAATTAGCTTCCACCCGGCAAACCCACTAGGGGGTGATTCTCTGCCCATCTGGAGAGATGCTCCATTGCTCAGCAACTGAGCTCTTTTTAACAGTGAGGCAGAGGCCACAGAGCCATCCTCAGTGCCCAGGGCCAACTTGCTCCAATTGAGCCATGGTTGCAGGAGAGAAAGAGAGAGAGAGAGAGAGAGAGAGAGAGAGAGAGAGAGAGAGAGAGAGAAGCGAGAAGAGGAGGGGTGAAGAAGCAGATGGGCACTTTTTCTGTGTGCCCTGACCGGGAATTGAACCTGGGACATCCACTGAGCCAACCAGCCATGGCTCTGACCTCCTTTTCAACTCTTTCTTGGCTCTGTGTGCCCAAGTTCACTGGCCTCCTGGTACACCTTCTGGTTCACTGGCCTTAGATATGCCCGGAATGCTTCCTCATGGGGTATTTGTACTGGTGGTTCTCTCCACCTGGAACATGCTTCTTCTGGGTACAGACTATGCCTAACTCTCTACCTACTTCAAATCTCTGCTCCAAAATTACCTTCTCAGTAAGGGGGACCCTGCCTACCAAATAAATGGGCCAGCCAACCCCTACCACACTCCCCATTCTACTTACCTCACTTCTTTTTTCCCATAGAACTTGGCACATTCTACTCTTTAACTGATTTATAATATATTGCTCACAAAAATTGGGGGATATTTCAAAATGAATACGAAGCATTAAAAACAAGAAGCATTTAATTATTTTTATTAAGCAAGAACATCAGAAAAATAAGTCAAAACAAAGAAAGTTGTTCAATTATGTGAATGAGATACAAAATCAACTTTTATTTCATTGGCGAAAATACACTATACAAAAGGCTGAAAGTACTGGAGTATCTGCACATTCCCTAATCTCCTAATTTTTGTGAGCAGTTTATTGCCTGTCTGTCCTAACCGGGAGCTAAGTTCTATGAGGACAGGGTATTTGTGAAATTTGTTACTGATATAGCCCACGTCCCTAGAACACTTCTTGGCACATAGTAGATATGCAACAGATATTTGTTGAGCTAATGAGGGGCAGAATGCTGCTGGAGGGGAGACAGATGAGGGGCCTATCGTCAGCCTCAGGCCCATCAATGGCTCACATGGGCCTAATGGGAGCAGTGGGAATGAAAAGTGAAGGATGATGCCAGAAGCAGAGTGTTACATAACCAGGACTGGATACCTCCAAGAGGGAGGAGGCTTTGTGAGACATAACCACCAGTCACAGGACAATCCTGCTCGGAAATGTAATATATACTCTGCTCCTGAGGCAGGGACTGTACATTTTACCCTGCCCCACTGCTCTTATTGATCACTGAAGCAAACAGATAAAATTGAGCAGATAAGAATGAACAAAATGTTGGTCCTGCAAAAATAGCTCAAAATTGAATGCTACCCCCACCCTCAGCAAGTCCCACAAAGTGTCAGACTCTGATGTGCTCAGGACAGGCATGTCACGCTGGGGTCATCTAAAAGAAGAGGGTGCTCTTCCCTCCACCTCACTCTACCTGGGTAAACTGCCCTCATCTAAAGCTTTAGGCCTCTTTAATAAGTAAATCAAAGCAAAGCATCCATGCATGTTTAAAATCTGCAGGCATATTCCTTAAAATATAGTTTGATATCAATACAATTCGTTTGTCTCCCTGAAGTCCAGGTGCCTCACAGGTTCTGAAAGCTTGTGATCTCCTCGTGTCAGAGTGGTCCCTAGGGCTGTTAGTGGTGCCCCTTCTGCTCTAATACCGAGTGATGTGCTGGGAGGGGCTTACTATGGTTGTTTCCATCAATTATTAGTTTGATATATTAAAATTTAACCAAATTTATAAAATATACTCAATCACTTTAATTGGATTTGCAAGAATGGATGATTTATGAAACGTTGCATGGATCCGCTGGCTAATGTTATACTCAAATATTACTTACTACTATAGTTTCTTCCCTTTCATCTATTCATCTGTATATTTACCGCTAATCTATGTATCTAGAGTTTCTCAAAGATAAGAACAATTTCTTTTTCATCTTTGTATCCATTTGAGGCTAGCATAGCACCAGATACATGCTAGCAGTCAGTAATTTATATTCTCAGAGTGTGGCAGTTTGGGCTAAGCCAGACTGAGTAAGTTTAAATCTTGGATCTTCCCCTTCAAAAGCTGTGTGACAGACAATGAGCAAGTTACTTAACCTGTCCGAACCTTGGTTTCCATATTGGCAAAATGGAGATGAAAATAAGACCTACTCCAGAGGCTTATAATGAACATAAACACGATCATTCTTGGAAAGTATTTAACACCATGCTTGGCACATCACAAGCATTTAATAAACAACATTTTTGTAATCACAAAACATGTGAAAGATACACAGTGATTAAAAGCAGTGACTCAGGGGTCATACTGCCTGGGTTGAAATCCTGGCTCTGCCTCTTACTACTTGTTAATCTTCTCAAGTATTAGTTCTCCCATCTATTTAATGGAGATGTTAGTAGTGCCTCTCTTTCTCATAGGTTTTTCTGAGACAATGAATGTGAAATACTGAGCATAGTGCCTAATATATAATAAGTATTCAATAAAAGTAATATTGGTATTTATTTGTACTCAATAAATATTACTAAGTATTATTATCATGTGTGTAATTTTTTTTTGAAAACCCATTGGACTATCTAATAATGAATTGATTCAGTTTACCAATAAATATGACCAGCAGTTTCTGGACTATAAGGAACTTAAGTATCCAACCAGTGGCAACAACTGGGAAACATTTGGGGTTTTCTGGGGGAAAAGACGACTTCTACATTTTATGGGGAGGTTCTAAGATGTAGAAGGAATAATATCATATCTCAGTGTTTGGCCAAATCTGATAGGAAGGGACCCCAGAGTCCGGAGTTAATTCTGCAAACTGAACCGAAGAGATGTTGACTGTGAGCCCATCTCAGAGTCTCTCTCCCTGCTAGGTTCTTTTTTGGATAAATGTTCAGCCACAAGAAGTCTGAGAAAAATTAGTAGAGCATCCACTGAGAGTGGGTGACCGTGAAGGCAAATCCAGGAAGAGGATCCTTGGTGGGTCTGTGTGTGGGCAGCAGCTGTCCCCAGTGGGCCACAGGGCACAGTAGGAAGCTTTTCCAGATGTGGAGGCCAAGCAGAGCCCTAGTCTGGGAAGGAGCCTGGAGGGAGGCAGGTTCTCAGGCCTTGAACTTGGAGGTGAAGCAACAAACGTTGTGGTATACTAGAACATAAGAACTGGGACACCCAGTGTGAACAAGGTCAAGAGGAAGGCAGACATTAGGAAATTTGGAGCTTGAGTCAGAGCAGCCACCTAGCCATCAAAACCAGAGATACTGAGTTGGTATCAGACAGGGGCAAAGACCCAGCCTCAGTTCAAGACTTTTCCTGAAAACCTGGGAAAGAATGAACAGGTGAGGTGGTTGGGAGGGTGGGGTCACAGGAAACCCGCACTGCAGGCCTCTTCCCTGTACCCTCTTCTCTACCATTTTCCTTGATGTGTCAAACGCCTGTGAAAGTGGCCTCAGGAGTGAGACCACAGAAATGCACAGTCAGCCTTTGTAAAGGCAACTTCAAATGCTGGCCAAATTTACACATTTTCTTTAACTTCCCTCTTGTTTGACTGAATGATTCTCTCTCCCCACCCCCATGCAAGTTTAATATCAAGGACAATTTTTATCAAGTCTTTTTCTGTAATCAGGATATAATTTTTTTTTCAACATTTCTCTTTGTAAATGGATCTTCAGAGACTCAGTAGGCCTTTATGTATTACTAATGAGCTCTTTAGTGAAACATTTGGTCTTTTACTAAAATAAATCTCTTCTATTAAATCTTCCATATGAAAAATCTGATAGCATTTAAGCTGACTGGTTTGTAGAAAATCATTGTACTTATTAAGGATTTGAGAGTTGTTACAGTTTATTTTTGATCAGAGGGATCTTATTAGCTGAGTTTATGAAAAAGAATATTAGAACCCCCATTCACAGAACCAAAACTTTGTGTTAGAAGATAGCATAGTGTTTTGCTGGTGTAGCTTCCTATCTCATGAAAAAAATACATTATCCAGCATTTCTTGTAAGTGACCTCTCTAATACCAACAACGACAAATAGACCAGGTAACTTAGAACAACAAAAATTTATTCTCTTACAGTTTTGGAGTCTAGAAGCCTGAAATCAAGGTATCAGCAGGACCCTGTTCCCTTGGAAGGTCTAAGGGAGATGTCTGTTCCAGACTTCTTGCAGCTTCAGATGCTCCTTGGCTTAGACATGGCCATATTCTCTCTGTGTCTCTTCATATCGTTATTTCTCCTTTTCACTGTTCATGACTCTCCCTGTGTCTGAATTTCTCCTTTTCACTGTTCATGACTCTCCCTGTGTCTGAATTTCTCCTTTTCATAAGGACTCCAGTCATATTGGGCTAGCACCCACCCCAATGACCTAATTTTAACCTAATTACCTCTGTAAAAACTCACCTCCAAATAACATCACATTCTAAGGAACTGGGGCTTAAAACATCAACACATCTTCCCAGGAAGACACAATTTAACTCATAAAACTGACCGTCCAGTGTCACCTCCCTATAATATTCATTATTCCACAAGGCTACCCATCCATTCTAAACAAATCTTTCTTGTGAGGAGCCAAAGATCTGTTCCCCTTAGCTTTTACCATGAACTGCAAGGGGACCATGGACAAAGCCCATTTTTCAGTAATGGAGGCCATAATTTAGCCCTGGTTGACTTGAATAACATAACTTTAGAAAGTACCTTTAAATCCCTCTGAGCTTCATTTTTCTTACCTTTAAATTGGGGTAACATAATTTCATGAATGTTGTGAGACTATAATAGGATACTGTGTGTAAAGAATTATTTTTGCCTGACCAGGCGGTGGCGCAGTGGATAATAGAACGTCGGACTGGGATGTGGAGGACCCAGGATTGAGACCCCGAGGTCGCCAGCTTGAGCGTGGGCTCAGCTGGTTTGAGCAAAGGTCACCAGCTTGGACCCAAGGTCGCTGGCTCGAGCAAGGGGTTACTCAGTCTACTGAAGGCCCGCGGTCAAGGCACATATGAGAAAGCAATCAATGAACAACTAAGGTGTCGTAATGAAAAATTGATGATTAATGCTTCTCATCTCTCTCCGTTTCTGTCTGTCCCTATCTATCCCTCTCTCTGATTCTCTCTCTGTCCCTGTAAAAAAAAAAAAAAAAAAGAAATTATTTTCAAGGTGTGATATAAATGTTCCATTGGAGTTCAAGTTTTTTAATAATGGCTCTGTAAGGGAACCACAGCCTAGACTCTGCAGCCATTCTGCCTGGGTGGGATGCCCACCCTGCCCCTTACTACCTGTACAACTCTGGGAAATTACTTTTCCTTTCTATGTCTCTCTGTTGATCACATGAAACGAGGATATTTACAGCACCTCTGTTAAGACCTTGTATTGAAGATTAGTGTATGAACTACAAAAAGCACTTAGAACCCACGTATTACATGATAAATGGACTGTTATATATCTTAGCTGTTTTCATTGAGGGTAGGGCCACATCTTAGTATTGTGTGCAGTTCCAATTTCTAATATAGAGCAGCAGCTGCAAAAATGTTTGTTGAGTAAAGAAATGGAGGCATGCAGCTCTGCCCCCAGGAGATAGATGTGGTGAGCCCACACCTCCTCTGTGCAATGTTGCTCAGCTTACCCTCCCCCAAGCAGTGCATAAACACCCAGTTAGTGATACAAGCTGCGACGCCCTTCACCTCCTTCTTCACAGGCTCCAATCCATACATTACCAATCCTTTCTCTCACTTCCTCCTGAAAGCCTTCCCAACTTGATAGCAACAACCAGGGTATGCTGGATTTGTCACAAGCATATTTATAATCAACTGTGATATGCAAAATATTTTAATATAAATACCTCCCAGGTGGGCAGCAACCAATCAGAATGTACCTGAGCTGGGCCAGGGAGGCCCCCTGCTGTGCAAGATTTAACTCTGATTCCTGGGATCTAGGCAGGGCGGTGGTTGGATTTAGGGGAAGGGATTACAGTGACCAGAGAAGTAGGGAAAACACATAAGACTTGACAGGCTTGGGACAGTGGCTATTTTATAACTGGGACAGAAGTTGTTCATTATTTTTGATAAATAGCACAGCTGTATAGGAGCATACCCACTAAATGTTAGACTTTAAGATTGATTGTCTACTTGTGTCCGAATTCCAGGAAGACCTCTGTGAGGGTGGGTGGTTTACCACATGGTTTTCAAATCAGACTGAAAATGCTATGCAGTAATAGTAGATGTATAATAAAGTCTTGTGCTTTTGGATAGACTTCACTTATTTAGAAAATGACCAGCTTCTGGAATTTCTAAGAACTGATGATAATAAAAATAGCAGCCAATATTTACTCAGTAGATGTTCCAGAACATTGTTCCAGGTACTGTGTATAAAGACCTGTAAGGTTTCATGAATTTAACCTCCCCAGAGTGGTTGTGAATTAGTCTGGCTTGTCTTTATTTTCCAGATTGCTAGCTCACTCCCCATTTCCCTCCCTCCACATATATGCAACTAGATAATCTAATAAAGATTTTTGTTTAGCCTGACCAGACGGTGGCACAGAGGATAGAGCGTCGGACTGGGATGTGGAAGACCCAGGTTCGAGACCCTGAGCTTGCCAGCTTGAACCCAAGGTTGCTGGCTCCAGCAAGGGATTGCTCTGTCTGCTGAAGGCCCGTGGTCAAGGCACATGTGAGAAAGCAATCAATGAACGACTATGGTGTCGCAATGGCAACGAAAAACTAATGATTGATGCTTCTCACCTCTCTCCATTCCTGTCTGTCTGTCCCTGTCTATCCCTCCCTCTGACTCTCTCTCTGTCCCTGGGAAAAATAATTTTTTTTTGTTTAAATGTGAAATGTCCTGTCCTCTGGACTCACCCTGGGCCCCTAAATGGCAGCCTGAATCTTTGTTGTCATGGTATTGATCACTCTGTGCTTGGATTGTGATTCGTTATCACAGGGCTTAGAATGTATAAGGGCCTCAATAAGATTTGCTGAAGGAAAGAAAGGAGGACAAACATTTTCTAACATGCATCGAGTGCCTACTGTGAAAGGATCCCTGTAAAGGCCTGCCCTCCGCCAGAGGAAAATTCCTACTGCTGTGATATTAATATTTCATAGAGCTTCTGTTTCACCCATGGCTATGGCAATGATCACATTTATGAATATGATGTTAAGAAATCTAGATACTGTGAAGTCGAATAGCCACTAGACAGGTTTTGTGTTATGTTGATACATCATCAGGATGCACACTAGCCAATGTACCTCTGTGACTCAGAAGGCACTTATATTCTAGTTAAATAAAATAATTTTCAAATGAAGCATCAGATGCCCAGAAATTATTTTCTTTAAATCTCTGGAAGATTGAGGGACTATTTTTGTTCTCACTGATTTCTCTTAACTGACACATTTTCATTCACATATAAAGCTAACAGGATAGATTATCCTTACCAGTACAGACAGGGCTAAGCCCCTTAAACTGACGAACAGCTCCTTCCAAACATAAAACACAAATATTATGGGAAACTATAACTGCCCAAGCAACCAGAACCTATTTAAGAAAAAAGACTCAAACATGCTCTGAATGACAAACTACAAACAATTGACCCCTTGTTTCTCCTCCCCATTTATTAATTTTATGTCTTACCTGTTGGAAATAGTCAGAAAGTTAGGTCTTAACAGCATAGGCCAATAGTGCTTGAAGGAATAGGGCAGTTTCACTGGCATGGTAATGAATGAGTCACAGAGCTATTCACACAGCACTGGTGATGGCCCCAAGGTTTTCCCAGCCTCACTGATGATAATAGGTTGCCCTAAATTCAAATCTAGAGATGCAAAGACTCAGAAGCATCTGCAGCTCCTTCTAAGGATGTTAAAAGCACTAGCATTAGGGGACAACTCTGGGCCTCACCCCACCATCAGGTGTAGCAGTGGAATGAAATATTATGCCTGTTCATACAGTTTTCTGGGAAAGAAGTGCAAACAAAACAACAGTTTCCATTACGATTTAAGCCATCCATCTGCAGAACTTGATTCATGCAATTTCTTACTCTCCTCTAAATTCATAGCTGTGCGAAGATTGGCAATGGGTAAAATTAGAGGTATTGGTAACTGCCCATCAGCCTTTGTGATTTTTCCTAGTTTAACCATCCAGCAACTTCTTTAATCTTTCTTATATTTTCCTACACGTTTCCTCTGTAGTACCATGGAAGCAGCAGAGAAAGAGGAACATACCCCAGAAAAGATAATATTATAAATATTCCCCTTCTATATCTTCAATAAATACATTTTATGCTTTTAACAAAAGAGACTTGGATATATAAACTATAAAAGATGAATTGTAATATACATTGAACAAAATTACCAATAAACAGAAAGGGCTTACCATAAATTCATACATATTATTGATGATATGGGCAGTTGTTCATTTTGTGTAAATTCTCCTTACCATTTGCTTGTAGTGATTCTCTGAATCCACAGTTTCCTCTGATTTTGATGCCTTTAAAGGGTTGAATTTTATTTGCTGTACTATATACTCAGAATAATACAAAGGGTCCATGTGGTTCAATTAGTTTATTTAAATTCAGAAGAAGTCTGAATGCCTGACCAGGTGGTGGCGCAGTGGATAGAGCGTCGGACTGAGATGCGGAAGACCCAGGTTTGAGACCCCGAGCTTGCCAGCTTGAGCGCGGGCCCATCTGGCTTGAGCAAAAAGCTCACCTGCTTGGACCCAAGGTCGCTGGTTCCAGCAAGGGGTGGCTCGGTCTGCTGAAGGCCCATGGTTGAGGCACATGTGAGAAAGCAATCAATGAACAACTAAGGTGTCACAAGGGCAATGAAAAACTAATGATTGATGCTTCTCACCTTTCTCCATTTCTGTCTGTCTGTCCCTATCTATCCCTCTCTCTGTCCCTGTAAAAAAAAAAAAAAAAAAAAAGTCTGAAAGCCTAATCTGCCCATTTTAGTTCCATAGCTAATGTTATAAACTAAGCCTTAATATAAATAACCATTCCATTTTTCTATACTTTTACTTCCCATATCCTTCCAGAAATGTGCTAGAGAAGAAAGAGAAGGCGCAGGCCAAATGTTAAACTCAGATTTTGCCACCTAACTTTGACCCATAAAAATGATGAACCAAGCCTGACCTGTGGTGGCGCAGTGGATAAAGCGTCGACCTGGAATGCTGAGGTCGCCAGTTCAAAACCCTGCACTGGTCTGGTCAAGGCACATATGGGAGTTGATGCTTCCTGCTCCTCCCCCCTTTCTCTCTCTCTCTCTCTCTCTCTCTCTCTCTCTCTCTCTCTCTCTCTCCTCTCTAAAATGAATAAATAAATAAATAAATTTTAAAAAATGATGAACCAATAAAAATCTGCTCACCTACTCAAATCAAGGCCTTACTTTTCCCCCCCACATTTACAAACACCTTGAGAGATTATGATACTGTAGAGAGACTGAGATGGTGAGCATGTGGTTCACCAGCCAGTATAGTCACTCAGTGTCACAAGCACCAAAACAGTGGTCTGGTTGATTGAATTGGTTACTTCCAAACTGTGTACATTGTCAGTACTTAATAAATCCTCCTAGACCTAGTCAGTTTTGATTTTATTTGCCACTTCAGCTGATATGCCTCATCATGCAGTCTCTCAAAATTCTCAGAATGTATTGGGACTGTTGGCAACAAGTGTCCCTGGTGTCACTTTGTACTGTAACTGTTGGTTTACATGGCAACCCTTTTACTAGATTAGGAACATTCAAGGAGAAAACAGATGTGGAATAGACAATGAATAGCAAATTACAATTTTTTTTCAGAGCAACTTTTGCTGTATCTTGAGCTCTTACAACCCTCAGAAGGAGCTGAGATGTGGAAATATAGTCACCCCATTTGGTAGATGAGAATATTGAAGCACAGACTTTTATAAATTATTTGTAGAAGTTCGTATGACCATTTTGGAATGACGCCACAACCAGAATTCCAGGGTTTTCCCACTATAATCCAAAGCTGCTTTGAACTCTAGATTAGTCACAACCATGTGAATCAGCCCTGGCAAGTTTCAGCAGGAAAGATATCAAAGAAAAACCGATCTGGGGATCCTCTGAGGACAGAAATGCCAGTGTTGGCATTGATTGTCAGAACAAGAACAATAAAGGGTTAAAGAGTTTGGAGGATAGGCCAGAGAGAAGCACAATGACAAAGAAACTGAATTAGTATTAGGAAGGTTTTTTTGTTTTGTTTGTTTTTAAAATTTTTCCATTGATTGGAGACAGAGAGAGAAGCATCCACTAGTTGTTTCATTTAGTTGTTCCATTTAGTTGTACACTCATTGGTTGCTTTTTGTATGTGTCCTGGCCAGGGATCAAACCCTTGACCTCAGTGTGCCTACCCATTGAGCCACTTGACCAGGGCCAAGAAGGTTGTTTTTTATACTGTGTATTTTTATCTACTATGCAGAAAAAGTTGTTAGAGTAATAGTAATAATGAGAATAATTGATGATAATGATGATGATGATGATACATATAGAAGGCTTATTATGTGCCAGGAACTGTGTAAAGACTTTATGCATGTTAACTCTTATTACTTACCAAAAGTTTATGAGGTAGAAACTACACTTATCTTTATTTTACAAATGTGGCAGCTGGAAGCCACAAGTGCCCACAGCAGAGTGAATTTTGAGCCCAAGTAGTTAGTTCAGTACCAAGACTGGTCCCTTTACCATTAGTTTAAACCACTTCTCCAGGAGAGGTTCCGAGACAGATGGGTTGCAGGAGTGTAGCTCTAGGACATGAGCATCTGTCATGATAACAGTATTTCAGTAAATTGGTTTTGCACATGTGGAATACAAGGGAATTTGAGAGGTTCTTCCATGGCCTTTCCATGGCCAGCTTTGGGGTCCAAAGCAGGCTCCTGGACTCAAAGTGTTCCTGCTGACTGCTTTCAGAGCATGGACTATGCGGTCTTGATCGTTAGTCAGCATTCTCCAGTTCACAGCCTGGAAACACCATTGTGTGCTTAAAAACACCATCACGTGCTGAAAGCAGTCAGTGGCCAATACCCAATTGAAAGAGGCAGAATTCAGTAGGTCAGGCTGTGACCCTGACCCTCAACTGGAATTGTTCTCTCAAAAGAGCCTTTTCAGAGTCTGCTGATCAATGACGTGGCCCACACCAAGACACAATTCAAATTATTCCCAAGTAATACACACAGCAGAGGCCTATTAACTGTTTGAATTACAGATCATATAAAATTCATTTTCTCCCCATGAAAAACGAATGGGATATAGTTGTCTGTGAGCTGTTCCTATGGGCAAAAACTCCTATTGCCAATTCCTCTATCTCCTAATTAATGTTTTCTCTTTTCCTTCCATATTTTAATTGACTTTTTCAATTAGGAGCATACTAAGAAAAGATTCTAAAAATTACGTGTTTTAAAATAAGCAATTAGAAAATCTCATGTTCCAATTATGCTTTCTCTGTCTCACACCGACCTGATTCTGAGATCTTCCCTTAGCCAAAGCTGCATTTATTCTGTCCCACACCATGTAATGGCCGTGTAATTCTAATAGTTCCAATCTATTGTTCTGCCAAGTACATATTACAGTTATTCAGCATCTTTCTTCATCGTGTTGAGAGTCAACATGAGTATTCTGTGTTAGAATTTTCCATGGTTGCTTATTTTAATAAACTTAATCCAGCTTTAAATTGTTACTTGCTTCTAACCATCTTCCTTAATCTAAATATTCCTGGAGTAGAGATTATTGTTGGAAGTAGAACAAATTGCACAAACCCTATGTAAACTCAGAATTATGTTATTTTGTAATTATTGCTCTCCCAATAATGTAGATGATAATAAAAATAAAGATACAAAAGTTAATAATCAGAGTAAAATTTTACATGTGGTGTAAAACATAAATCTGACCTTGATAGTCTCCTGCTTCAAAACTTTCAATGGCAATGAAATTCATACCTTTTAACTTCACTCTCAAAGTCATATGTTATCTAGCTCCAGCCTGCTACTTTCTGTTTCACCTTTTATCATCCCCCGACACCAACTCACACCCCCGCTGTACTCCTTCCTTGAGAAACTTTGTGGAAGTCCCCAGATGGTATATTCTCTTCCTCTTGTTCTCATTTTGTTTTCTCCCCCTTGGTGTGTGTGTGCAAGCGCACGCGCGCGTGCATGCACACACACACACACACACACACCTACTGCTACTTACTACCTTGCCAAATTTATTGTCAACCTTCATGTCTCAGTTTAAATAACACTTCTTCAGAGCCTTTCCTTGACCCACTAGCCTCACTTCTCACCCTCTCCCACCATTCTTTCTCATCATTCTTCTCCAGAACAGGTATCTCAATTTGTAATTATACATTTACCTGTGTCATTATTTGGCTAACACCTGTCTTCACCACTAGACTGAAGGTTCCAGGAAGGGAGCAATATATCTTGTGTTTTGCTCACCTTCAGTTAACTAGCACTTAACACAATGCCTGGCACATAGTAGGACTTTAATAATTATTTGTTGAATGAATGAATGAATGAATAAGACCCTAGCCTGGAAGGATACCAAGAACAATGGTGAGTGTAAACCAAACCACTTGGTAGTTTCATACCTGGCGTGGTCTACCTGGGGTGAGCTAAAACCCTGAGAGGGCTTATGTTACTCAGGAGCTGCAATCTGTACATCAGTCCCCAATGTGAGCCCATCTGCCTGGCCTTCTTTCGGGCTCTTGTTTGCCATTTCCACAAAACTCTTCACAAGGACTCTGGAATGGCACCCTCCTGTTACCATCCCCTGTGCCAGTCCCATTCTCTAAGGGCTGGACCCCACCTCTCTTATCTTTCCAGAAAGAGTGCTAAAACAAAAACTAAGAGGGATGAAGAGTTAAAATAAAACAAAAAACAATACTAACAGCCACAGGAAGACATTTTTATCTTTACATCTTGGACTAAAATTGGGAGGCACTATTTTTGACACATCTGTCCTGTTTTACAGTGACATACAAAGATACTTTACATTTCTGTACTCTGCCCTTTCCCATTGGGTTATGACAACTTGCTTTGATAATCAACAGTTTTTGTGCGATGATGTTATTACGCCTTAACAAAATCGTCCTTGTGGCGGTTTCCATAGTGTAGTGGTTATCACGTTCGCCTCACACAAAAACGTCCTTACAAATTGTTTACTATGTCAAATAACTTGTTATATATTGACAGTAGCTTTTCCTTTAGGATTTTAAAATCCTACAAGACCCCTTAGTAAAATTCTGCTGCCTAGAGTTTCCCAGTGCTTGAATTAGTGTGCCTCAGACATCTCTGGTGCAACACACTTCAAAATATCACTACTAAATTGAACTGTGTGGTTCAGGACTCTCTTTAAATATGGGTATCTATAGAAATACTCTGTAAAATTTAAAATACTGTTAAATAGAAGATACTCAAATAAGTATAATTAAATAGTGTCTATCATGATTTGAAATGAAAGTTTATTCTATAAAAAAATCAAAAAGCCAATAAAAATGCAAGTAAATCTGTTATCTGGCTGCACATTCTGTAAACAAAATGTCATATACAAATATTTTTCTTTCTTTGGTAATATTAACACTTACTTTGGCCTACTATGTGCCAAACATTTTTCTAATCCTTCTGCATGTATTAACTCATGCAATCCCTCAACAGAACTTCAGAGGAAAACACAGTAGTTATTTTCTTTGTGCAGATGAAAGAAAATTGATACACAAGAAATTCAAGTAATTTGCTCAAAGTTACAGAAGTAGAAATGGGCAGAGCCAAAGTTATGTTTCCAGGCATCTGCGTCCAGATCCTATGGGTTTAACTACTCCTCTAGCCCCCTACCAATGGATAGACCCAGGCAAATAATCTTTTTCCATTCCCAAAGCCTCATATATATTTTAAATTTATATTCCATTATATTGTGAAAGATAATGCTAGATTTTTATCCTCTCTCGATTATAATTATTGCTAATAACAGCTTGATATAATGAAGTGAGTCAAGTAGACCTGGATTTAGAATCCAGCTGTACCACTTACCAATTATATGACCCTAGGAAAGTTCCTTAATCTTTCTGAGCCCATTTGCTATTTTGCAAAATAAGGATCATTATAGCTGTTTTCAGGAGAAAATAAGACAACCACATATAAACTGTCTAGTATGTGGGTGATCAATAATATACCTTACCCCAAGTGTGAAAGAACACAAAGAAATTACATTAATTTCATGAAAAAGAAGGTTGCATCAATAAATTACTAATTTGATATTGCAAATTACGTTCTATTGATTGAAAATACTTTATACAGTTTCTTAATCCCAGTTGTATCAAGAGATAAACAGAATTTATAAGAAACCCATATATTTTCTAGCCTAATTAAAATTTTAATATGCAGAAACAAAGTACTAGACTAGTAATCAAATTGACAGTTATCTGAGTGAGCAAAACTGAATAGTCAAATTGGTAAAGGTGTGGATGTTTCACAAATTCCATCTCCGTTCTATGTAAATCTGCTTTCCTAAATCCTCCCATTCGGCCCATGTCTTCCTTTGTTTAGATAGGTCTACAAATGGGCCTTCTATACATGAGCCTTTTTGATGCCAGCTTCCAAGGGAAGTGATTATGAATAAAGAGTGTTTGGATTGTGGTTGTCAGAGAGAAGTCTGGTGTGGCTTAGCCTCTGTAGAAGAAATGTCATCTCGTTTAATCCTCTCCTACCCTTGCTGATGGGAAATAGCTATGTCATGGCCATGTCCCATCATATGTATGTACTGGGTACTTGACATAAAGGCAGCCAATCTAAAGACTGGTCACACACTTATGTTGTGGGAGCAGCCTCATCTGAATACTTTCTTGGAGATTTGATTTTAGCAAACTGAGAGACTAAAGCAATTATTTAGGGGGGAGCAGAAATGGAGGTAAAATAGATATCTGAAGCAAGTTGGTAGGGCTAGAGGGACCCTGGTATGTCACAAAACAATGAGCAAAGTAAAGTTAGGATAAAAACTTTATCCCAAAACTTGCAGAGCAAAGTAGATGGAAAGTGAGATTCCTAGACTACTTTGATTTAGACTCTTTTTGATTATGGTTCCACTTTATTTGGATCTTTACACTAGACCTTCCAACTTTAGACCGTAGAAAACTAAATGAAACATTCCAATATAAACTTGAGACGAAGGAGACATATTGACATTGCTCATTGTTAAATAATTTTATTAGCAGAAACAGAAGCGGCTCTTTTTGATGGGCCCAGTACTCATCTCTGTGTCCTCCTGCAGAGGATGACACAGTTTCTAATGATGCCAACAGTGTGGTCTCAGGGCAAGATTGGCTGATGAGCACAAACCCCCAGGACGGAGCCTGGGTTGATGTCTGAGTCTTTAGGAAGACTCACACTCCGAGGGAGCCTGTGCTGGCAACCATGCAGCTGAAATTAGTGGGAGGCAGAGTGAGAACTCCAGATGTTTAGAATTAGGATGACTATAAACAAATTTGTATCCTCAGATCCACCAAGATTGCTTTTTAAAATTATTTTTGTATCTGGTAAACAAACCCATATTCTTTTTTATTGGTTGCAAATAAACTAATTCTTTAGGGAATGGTAATACACTGGTTAACATAGCGTGCTATTCTTTCTCCAGAAATTGCATAATTCACACATCAATATGATTCTCTCAATTGGTAGTTTTGAAAACTTGGTACTTTATTAAAAACATCACCACTTGCAGTTATTCTTCAAGACTGGTTTTACATACATCACATAATTTTTTTCGATTTTCCTACCTTAATGTCCAAATATTACTTTAACCATAAACATTCTTCATTATGCCATATCATTATATTAAATTTGACACAACTGCATGGGGGTGGGGCATGGTAGCAGCTTCTGCATAGCAAATAAATTCATTACAAGGGTTTGTTGGAGTCCATACCTAGAAATTATACCTACACATCTATGACTAAGGAAAGTCCACTCCTATACCTCCATTACCTCTTCTTCAATGATGTGAATTTGGGGTGCCTTCAGCCAATCTGAGACACACATTTCAAGAGCTTATTATTATTTGTCATCACTCCAGCATGTACAAACCAATGTATCACAGGGCCAAAGTCTCCTTTTGATAAGCCACAATAAATAGGCTCCTCTGATTGCCTTCCACACTGCCTAGGAGAAAGGTCTGTCTTTATTTTCAGCAGTTACATTTTTTTAGAGTGCACTGCCAGGGATAGATTCCATTAAAAACAACAACAACCAATTTCAGGAAACTCCTCTACTCAACAGGTTTGAGCAAGGTTGATAATCACCTAATGCCTGATTTGCTCCTTGAATGTTCCAACTGTGTTCTGTGTTCTAGCACATGCATGTAAACACACACACACACACCTGGGATCCTTGCTTTTGTGTATATGGAGTGAAATGGTTCACAATGGAGTAGCAAGCTACTTAGAACAGTCCTAAACCGAAATGTTCATTTTACAGGGCCGTTGTTCAAGAGAGAACTGCAAGTATCTTCACCCTCCAACGCATTTAAAAACTCAACTAGAAATTAATGGGAGGAACAATTTGATCCAGCAAAAAACTGCAGCAGCAATGCTTGCCCAGCAAATGCAATTTATGTTTCCAGGAACCCCACTTCATCCAGTGGTGAGTACATCACATCTAATGATGGGCCTGATGATTAAAGTGTTGGTCCAGGCAATGCCACATTGACCTAAGATGGCCTCTCTCTACTTTGTCTCTGGCTACAATGAAAGCAAATAGCTTTGAAGCAGAAGGGATGCTGAAAAGAGAGTTTTTAAATTATTTTAATAGAAAAATGTGAGTGGAAACAGTAGGCAAAGACAATTTTTAATCAATAGTCGGGAAACCTATGTCATCCAGCTCTTTCTCACCAGTAAGCTCTGTATTTGTACCACCCTAGAATGGCAATAGCTCTACATTTTCATATAGAGTATGAATTGATGATCTATATGAAAAAGAGGTTTTGATACCTAAAATAATTTTTTTAGCAAGGTAGCAGACAGATTATTTAGTTCAACGGCACCATTTTAATAGAGAGGACAATGAGAAGAGACGTTAAAAGATCTGACCAGTGTCATGCAGCTAGTAAGTTGTGAAGCTGGGCCTGGGACTCTGACATTTTGTTTAGTCTGCTCTACCTGGAGCCTCACACGAACCCAAAGAAAGATGCCTTTGCCATCTGCACCTCCTGTCTCTCAGAGGCCTGCTAAGGGTGTGGCAGCTGCTGCAAGGACCACAAGGTTAAATGTGTTGTATTGTGTAATGTTTCCTCCCCGATTTAACAGTATTTCCAAGTTCCTCTTTAAAGGTCTGGAAATTGTTTTAGAAATGAGGCCCTGGAGAAAAGGAGTGTATTTGGCTTTAGCAGATTTCATTTATATTTGTGAATAATTTGTCACAAACAAGCTAATTTAAAAAAAATAAAAGCCAGTGAATTGAATGAAATTTGCTTTTTAAAAAAAGTACATACACAAAAGACATTTTTTGTTTAAAAATCAGCCTTTATTATTTAAAAAGTCTATGTATTGAAAGCTGCTAAATTAAAAGGGATCTCTACCAATGAGTCACATTTTTAACTGTGTGTCTGTGAGACGAGATGGGGAGGGTGGGTATGGCTCAAGACAAGGGGAGAGGATCTGGGGAAACTGTTAGCAACGTGCTTATCTCCAGTCAAGAATGGTGGCATAGAGTAGCCAGGAACCAGCTCTGCCCATAGTAAAAAAAGTGCCAGGTGCAGGTGGCTCCAAGATAAATAAGATCTAGTTTTTGGGAGATGGACAAATTCATGGAAAGGGCAAAGTAAGATTTAGGCACAGAGAATTACGATTTTGGATGAGGCAGGAAAAGCTGCTTGGAGGTCCCAAATAAGTGTGTCCTGAAGGATGAATAGAAGTTAGCCTAGATGTAAGGACAACCCAAACAAAATTCTAAATACAGTTGACACCAAAAATAGGCATTTAAGTAGATCTATTTAAAACTCCACACATGTATAATTTATGGTTCTCTCTACTGATGCATAGATATGTTATTTTATTAACTTACCTAAGTGCTAGAATAATTTAGTTATTAAATAATGTCTGTGGGAATAAATTCAGGCCTATGAAGTTTAGCATAGTAACACTGCATTATACATCTCACTCATTTTAATGATCCACTTCTTATTTGTTTAGAATTTATAAGGATTGACCCTGGTACTCAATAATGGTAATGTGAATAAGAAAATTTCATTCCTGTTAACTATTAGTTGAACTTCTTTTGAAGTTTATGTTTATGTATTATCTCAAATATTAATTAGAAGTGAATAATCATGATTATGAAAAAGGAATATTACATTTAAGTATTTTAATAGAGATTTTTAAATTTTAAGAATAAAAGTGTGATAAACTTAATCATCAACTCTACAAACAACTTCAGAGTCTCAAAAATTAATTAGAGACCCAATACAGTGTAGCAGGCCAAATAGTGGCCCTCAAAAGTACCTGGCACCTATAAAGTCATTTTAAAAGGAAACAGGGTCTTTGCAGATGTGATTAAGTTAGATATCGCTAGATGGGGAAATCCTTCTAGATTAAATGCAATCATAACTATCCTTATAAAAGAGAGACAAAAGGGCCCTGACCAGTTGACTCAGCAGTAGAGCATCTGCCCAGTGTGTGGAAGTCCCAGGATCAATTCCTGGCCAGGGTACACAGGAGAAGCACTGATCTGCTTCTCCACCATTACCCCTCTCCTTCCTCTCTTTCTCTCTCTTTCCCTCCCACAGCCAAGGCTCCACTGGAGCAAATTTGGCCCAGGGACTAAGGATGACTTCATGGCCTCCGCCTCAGGCACTAGAATGGCTCTGGCTGCAACAGAGCAATGCCCCAGATGGGCAGAGCATCGCCCCCTGATGGGCATGCCGGGTGGATCCTGATTAGGTGCATGCAGGAGTCTGTCCGACTGCCTTCCCGCTTCTAACTTTGGAAAAATACAAAAAATAAAGTAAAATAAAAATTATAAGAGAGACAATAGAAGAGGAGGAAGGTAATGTGCCCATAGAGACTGAAACTGAACTGATGTGGCCGCAAACCAAGGAGTGCCAGCAACCACCAGAAGATGAAAGAGACAAAGAATGGATTCCTGCCTAGAGCCTCCAGAGTGAGTGTGGTCTTGCCAACACTTCGATTTTGACCCAGTAAAACTGACTTCAGACTTATGGCCTCCAGAAGTATGAAAGGATAAATGTGTACTGCTTTAAGCCACCAAGTTTTTGGGAATTTGTTAGACCAGCCACAAGAAACATACAGAAATTGCTTAAGACAACTTGATAAACACACAGTAACAAGTACCACTTCAGTTTTAGGTTTCCTTCTAAGTTAACCTTCCCTATATTTTTCCATCCCCTCTATTTCCCATCCACCCTGAAATTTCTCATCAATAACCTTCATATTTCTAAACTGATGGTCATTTTTGACATCATTGTTCTCATTCAACCTCTTAGCAACATTCAACATGTGGAATCAATCTCTAATTTGTGGATCATTCCTTTCTTTCTGATCATTCCTTCCTCTGTCTCTGTTATGTTTCTCTACTATATGTTGAAGCTGCTAGACATTGAGGTTCCCAGCACTAGACACCTCTCTTATCAACCTTCTCCTTTCCGGTCTCATTCGTTCTTCTGGCTTTAAATCATCTACAGGTTAAGGACTCCCAAATGTATATTTCCAGTACAAACTTCTCTGGGCCCCAGACTCCTATATTCAACTTTCTACTGGAGTCACCTTTAAATTTCTCACAGGAACTTGACATGTTAAAGACCAAATTATTTATTCCACTATGTTCCCATCTAAGTAAATGAACCAGAAGTTTCAAACCAAAACCAAGCAGTCTCTCATGCATACCTTCTCATATCCAGTTCATTAGTAAGTCCTGACATATCTGCCTTCAAGTCCATCTACTGCTCTAAGCATTTCCTTTCCAATCTCTCAGTTTCCACTCTTGCTTTATTCCAATGTATCCTGCACACAGCAACCAGAGAAGATTCCTTTCAATACACAAATGGCATCCTATCACTCCTTTACTTAAAATATTTCAATGCTTTTTTATTTCACTGGAGACAAAGTCTAAACATGTAACCTTGACTATGATGTATAGTATAACATGGTCTGTAATCTGGTCCTCACCCACTCTTCCTGTCGTCAAAGAGACCAAACCAAACTTTCAGTTCTGTGAACACACAAAGCTCTTGCTTGGTTCATGGCTTTTGCTCTTGCTGGAAATATCCTTTTACCCTTCACATGTCAACTTCATCCCACTCATGACTACAAATCTATTCTCTTGATTTACCACCAATCTCTATCACTACCCATGAGGCCTCTTCATTTCTAATTATCCATAATAATGAATGGTAATTTTGCTTGTTCTTTCCCATTGGAGTTCAAGTTCAATAAATGTACACACAGTGTTTGGCACCATATCTATACCAATAAATATTTTTTGAATGAATGAAAATATAAATTGTTCTTTTTCTCATAACTTGGTCTCAGATTCACTATATTTAAAAATTCCACTTCACTTTGTTCCTTCTCTCAGTTTCTCTCTCCCCATTCCTGATAGGATATGGGAGTAATTCTTTTCTTTTCTTTACCATACTGCCCACCACGCACTACACACAACCTTTATATGTTCACTCAAGATAAAAACACAGGTTGGTAGCCTTTAGTAGGATAAAGATTTAAGAGCTTATACAATACAGTCTTTGGGGGCAAAGTCTTGCATTGAGTATTCTGCCCTTCAGAAATGCTACTGGGAGCAAAGGGAGGAGCCTTAAGGAAAGCCATGTTTTATGTATTTTAGTTTGAGTGCCAAATACCTACCCTTTGAAGCCAAAGCTTTTTTTTTTTTTTAATTCAGTGAGAGGAGAGGAGGCAGAGAGACTTCAGCATGTACCCTGACCAGGAACTACCCAGCAAGCCCACTAGGGGCCGATGCTGTGGCCATCCAGGGCGCTGCTCTATTGCTCAGCAACCGAGCTCTTCTTAGCATTTGAGGCAGAGGCCATGGAGCCATCCTCAGCTCCCAGGGCCAATAGAGCCATGGCTGCAGAAAGGAAAGAAAGAGAGAGAGAGAAAGAAAGAGAGAAGCAAGAGGGAGAGGGGTAGACAAGCCAATGGGCGCTTTTGTGTGCCCTGACTGGGAATTGAACCCAGGACATTCACACACTTGGCCGGTGCTCTACCAATAAGCAAACTGGCCAGGGCCGAAGTCAAAGCTTTGTAAATGTATGCACTCTCACAGTTTTGTTTTAAAAAATCAATTGATGAAATTTTAGAGCCATAAATATCCCAGACCACTTAGTTATTTCTCCTCAGTACCAGCCCTTCCTTGCTACTACAAAATATCAAAGAACATGTGGTTGTGTGTTTGTGTTTCAAATTTTTGAACCTGGATCTACTGATAATGGACTGAGAAAGAAGAGTGGAGAGTTCCGGGGGACAGAAACCTAAAAACGCAGACTGAAGTACAAAGGGAAAAAATAGCAAGACCAGCATTTCAGCAGCTATTTTCTTCCAGAAGACTTTCTGTGGCTCTTGTCCTCTGGCCTCTCCAGCTGCAGTTAGTCCTGAGAGGTGACAAGGACCAAATGGATCCTGTCTCAGACAGCCTGGCAACAGCCCTTCTGCAGAATCTATGGGGCCAGTTCTCCCCAGCTCTAGTTGGTATACTTCCAGGAACAGAATCATGTGGAGGTGCTGCCTTTCTCTTTTCTCAGCTGCCAGCTAAGGACTGAATTCAGACACCAGGATATGTTGCCAGCCTAGACTCCACCTCTGGAAGTTTAATTTGAATCCAGGATCTAAGAACCCATTTCCTGAGGCAGCGGCACCCTGCACAGCTGTTCAGAGCAGCTCTACATCTCTTATCTGTAGAAGGCCCTGGATAAATGTGGAACATACCAGCCTGCCAACACTCTCTCTTTACACTCCAAAAACGTAAAGGCAGTTGGTGATTTTTTTCTTCTTCCATTTCAAGAAATTACCAACAAAATCCAGTGAGTACAGAAGAATAGAAATAACCAGGCCAGGAGCCAGGAGTCCTGGTTATTTTGCCCTGACTCTGACTCAGTTGCAGTGACCTTCCTTGGGTAATCCTTTCAGTCTCCATGCTAAAGTGCTTTCACCTGTAAGACTGTGCAGTTCTCACTGCCACACTTGCTTCTCATGCATATTGATGAGATTAAAGAAGACAATGTATATTGTCTTTGAGAACAGCCGAACCCTTCACAGATGAAGGGAATTACTGTCGATAATAATAATAAATAATAATAATGTAGTGCCCATTCTGAAAATTACCATAACTGCATTCTTCCTAATCAACTCCAACAAAAAATACTCTATATAAATAATAGAGAAAATATCTAATTGAATCTATCTTTATATAGCCTATAAACTTTTAACTTTCAGTTACATGTGAAAGAAAAAATATATTTTCCCAGCCCATAGTATAAAAAAGAGAAGATATTTTCTATATTTAATAATATTTTATACTTCCATTATTATTTTGCTATGCTGATTACATTCCTGTTCTAGAATCAGTGGACACTTTTGGGGAAAAAAACTTTATTAATACTAATTTCTACACTACTAATGGTAGCTGCTATTTACTGAGTTTTGACCATGGAAAGGGGAATAGAAATAACATCTTGTTCAGAATGATTCTTCAAGCTAAGTACTTTTACATCTCTTCTGCAGATGAGAAACTACTCAGAGGGCTTAATTTCCTACCCAGGGTAATAATTAGTAACTGGGAGAGCTCTGGATTTAAATTCAGGCCTCTCTTAGACCAAAATTTGTGTTTTTACTTTTAAGTAATATTCTCTATGCTATAGTTGTCATCAATAAACAAACTAAAACATTCATTTTAGATCGTTAAGTTATATTCATTTTAGATCGTTAACATTTTAGAATGTAAAATTTAGCTAATTACAATAGATTTATTGATATCCAAAAAGATTTTGGGAAATGAGTTTTGAGGCTCTGGTATCCTTCTGACAGTCAGTATGTGTTGCCATATTGACCCTTGCCTCAAATGATCCACAGGTAGGTTGGGAATTTGCTTTCATAGAAAGTCAAAAGTAGAGGTGTGGGGTAGGACTCTTTTCTCTAAATGTTTACTTAGATAATCTCTGAGTTAAATTACACATTTAGTACAATTTTTTTAATACCTATTTCCCTCCTCATTTATGACAGTGGTCCACGAACTGGGCCACACATCCGATTATGTAGTAAAAAATTTTTTTTGTACTCTTCCGAAGCTAGAAGTGGGGAGGCAACAAGACAGACTCTTGCATGCACCTTACTGGGATCCACCCCGCATGCCCACCAGGGGGCGACACTCTGCCCATCTGGGGCATAGTTCTGTTGTGGCTGGCGCCATTCTAGCGCCTGAGGTGGAGGCCATGCAGCCATCCTCTGCGCCCGAGCCAACTTGGCTCCAGTGGAGCCTTGACTGTGGGAGGGGAAGAGAGAGACAGAGAGACAGAGAGGAAGGTGAGGGGGAAAGGTAGAGAAGCAGATGGGCGCTTCTCCTGGGTGCCCTGACCGGGAATCAAACCCGTGACTTCCACACGCCAGGCCGATGCTCTACTGCTGAGCTAACTGGCCAGGGCAGTAAATCTTTTTAATGCAAATTTCAAGGCCCCTGCCTAGGCATGTTGAGTCAGAATTTGGGATAACTCCATTTATAAAACTTCCCCAGGCATTTATGATATAGCTGGTTCCATGAATCACTAATCTGTTGTGATTTATGACCTTTCAGGATTGACATTTTTAACCCTAACATTATAAAGTCCTTATACCATTTAAATCACTTGGCTTTGTTTCAATAGTACTAAATTATATAAGCTATAGTTACTGAAAACCACAACTTTCTATAATTATGACTCAAATGGGTAAAAAATAGAAAACATACACATATAAAATTTTGTAGAAAGTCAAGAAGAAAAAATCCTAACTGCCAGCTATTTCCCCATGTTGAGACCTCATGTTGCAACTTCCAAAGTGAATTTTATGTCTGAACCATAAAAGTCTAAGAGCCTCTCATGGGAGTGCTGTAGCAGCAGCCCTCTAAGACCATTAGAACCACTTCTTTCAGCCCCCAGCCACTTCAGTAAAGACTTTCCGCCTCTCCAACAACTCCCTGCACAAACTATCAATAATTCCGTTTTCTCACATGATCATTTGTAAAAGATATTTTTCAGTTATTGCTATCAACAAAAAAATTTGTTTAATAAACATAGATTGTTATTTTCCCCATATGTTCAACCACTCATTCATAGCCATAAATAGACAACAAGAATGTTACCCACAATGTATAAATAGAGAAGTAGCACAGCATGGCAAATAGCATAGTTTCCCATTAGAAAATTGTATTAACATGTCATTGCAAATATCTGAAAACTGGTCCTAAAAGTAAGTAGGATAAAAGCCATCCAATAACTAAAAAACAAGCAAACAAACAAAAACCATTCAGATCCAATTCCATGTCAAGTTTAGTCAAGCAAAATCTTTATCTTATATCCTAAATTTTTAACATTGGTTCTTTACAAAGTGAAACAAAGTTTATTGTTTTCTTAAATGCACGTTTTTTTTTCTTTCTGAAGGGCATATTTTTAGGAAGAGCTTAAAAAAATAATCATCCCATCAACACCCGGCATGTTTCTTTTTCTTATCCCTGGACAAGGAGTACAGTGATAGAAGGGAGGTTTAATAAGCTACTGGATGCCTTTATCATTTCTGCATTGATTTTGTGACCGAGGAAACCCAACCAACTTTTAACAGCCAATTGGAATATTGGCCAGTTGAAAACTATAAGCTTTTCCATACAACCTTTCAAGAAGGGAAGGGTAGACCTACACATTCTTGTGCTAGGGAGGAATTAGCAGGTCTATATTAAAACTGAAGATGAATTTTTGGAAATATACATGATAGTGAATATGGAAATACTGTTAAAATCCCAATACCAACTTTTTGAGAATATATAAACTTGGTCAGGTTGTAATCAGGTTTTTCTTTATTCCTCTCCCTTTGAGAAACATGTAGGAGGAATCAAAAATTATGTATCAGTATTCCATAGGTTTTACTACTTTAGTGTTATAACATTTAATAGTTTGGAAAGATGAGCAATTAGACTGAATATTATTTTCTTGAGGACATGTTCATAGAAATAAAAGTTTAACCTATTCCCTGTAATTAGGTTTCTATGATGTTCTCCCTGTTTTTGTATGGTTTTGGGAAGAGAGGATCTATATGGGTTTAATTTTTATTAAGCAAAACAAAACAGGGAAGTTTAATGAACTTTTATAATTTAAAATTGGTTTATGCAACACAAAGAGTCTTGTATATGATGAATAAATTTTGCTCAAATGACACTGGTGATATTTTAAAAAGTTTTATTCTAAAGATATCTTTATCCTGTGTTATCTTTTTTTAACAGCCCACTTTTCCTGTAGGTCCCACAATAGGGACAAATACGGCGATTAGCTTTGCTCCTTACTTAGCACCTGTAACCCCTGGAGTTGGGTTAGTCCCAACTGAAATTCTACCCACCACACCTGTTATTGTTCCCGGAAGTCCACCTGTTACTGTCCCGGGGTCAACTACAACTCAGAAACTTCTCAGGACTGACAAACTGGAGGTACTTCAATTTTATTTGTGGTTGGAAATGCATTTGTGGTAGAAGTGTACTTCTATATAAGTGAATACTTGTAAGATGTTACACAATTTATATAAAAGCCATGCATTTGTAATTCTGTGGTTTGAATTTAAGGTATAGTATAAAGGAAATTAGTTGTGAAAGAATAAGTTTAACACACACACAAAAATCAGCTGTTCAGCCAATGAAACACTGAGTCAATCACAATGTGAGCCACAGTACTGGCTCTTGAAGGCCTCCATCTGTGCCAGGGACTAATTTTTGCTGGATTCTGGCGAGGTGTGGGAAGGGGCAAGCCAGAAGCCCAGAAGAAGCCAAGGCTATGGGGGACACTCAGGGACAAGGGTGGGAGTAAGTATGATTATGACTATTGGCCAATTGGTATGATCATATTTCAATATTTTAAGAACCAGTATGGCTATGCTACAATGTTTCAGAATATCAGCGCTAGTCCAGTTGTTGATAAATGGGGAGTTGGAGGTTGAGCAGATTTATTGATTGAAGTAGTTTATTTAACTTAAAGGTAAGTATTCTATAAAAGTCAAGAAAACAAGTACGTATATTTATAAAACCTGATTCTTGAGTTGTGAGTCAAGCCAATCCATCTGTATTTTACTGGGTAAAATTTCTCTTTAATCAGAGTTAGAGGTGTCATTCATTTATCTTAACTACTATATCCTGTGATATTTAATAGAGTATTTTATATAAAGATTTTGTATAAAGATTTTTAATAAACTTTTCAAAGAGCTCCTTTAATTTCACTACCAATTCAAGTTGTTATGTGATATATGTATGGTTAGGATATACACTGAGCTTTATGTTGGATCCTTTGAGAATGTTCTTTTAAATGTTCATTTGTTTAAATATTTACCTTGAGGTAAATATAATTAAATATAATCTTGAGGACAATAAATGTTGCTACCCAATATCAGTTTCAACCCAGATTATATGGATCTAAAAATGAAGAGACTATAAACTCTAATCGCTATTGTTTTGATCTAGCCTATCCCTGGGAATGTTGAACAGACAGACCTTTCATGGGACTAGAAAAGTGAATTGGGCTCCCCTTGCTGGACCCATGGAACTTTAGCGTTCATTAAGTGACTGGGTTAGAAAACAAATTAAATCAGCCAAGTTGGAAACAAATTGTTCTTCCCAACAGGACTGGTGGACAAAGATATATATATATATGATTCACAATGACTTAAGCAGAGCAGCTTTCAGTTCATTTCAAACCAGGAATCAAGTCGGCTACACACAAAGAACCTTGGAAAATGCTTAATGGCTGGTCTATGTGTCTGATGCAGTCTCAGACTGAAGTCATTCCATTTATAGAGGAAGGCTTACTCAGAATATACGGGAACATCTTAGTAATCTTTATTGTGTACATTTCATGAACTGAAAGTGGAATGTTGGCTAATATTTAGGGTAGAAAGAAACAGTTAACAATTTTATGATTTATCTGTTTACTCTTCAAACTTGTTTGGCCACTGGTTAGTGAAATTGTATTTCCCAAGTACATTTGACTTTCACAAGGCTTAAATGTCATGTCAGTGATATGAACCACCACTTAAATATATCCACTTTGGAATTGAAGCCTAACAAGCAAATAAAATTTTACCAGTAATTCTTCCCTGCTAATATGATTGCTATAAATATAAGTATAATGTATATATGTTATTCATGTTATTTTAAGTTGTCAACGTTCAGGGCAGAATTAAGAATACCCTTTAAATTCTAAAGAAGACTTTCTTTATATGGTAAATCTTGATCCACTCATATTTTCAGAGCGTGAAGCATCCTAGTTACTTGTAATTTCAGGAAAACTATGGATTAAGGAATAAAAAAGAAACCATCACTCCAATACTTCAAACTGTATTCTACTTCCCTTCATTTATTTCTTTCCCTTTATCTCTTCCCATATTAATCTCCTTTTTATCTTTTTAAAATATGTTTATCTTTTTACTGTACTATCAAAAATAAAGATATGGTAAATTTAAATGAAAGTTTTGATGTTTTAGCTACTGTAGTTCTTCTGATTTATGATTATAAGTGTTAGTTGTCTTTGTAGAGCACGGGAGATCTAGGGGAAGACAGGAATATTCAGATTCATGCCATCCCCATGTCCCCATCCTTAGGGAGGAGAACAAGTTTGTCATTTCCCCCTATTCTTTTTGGAGTTGTACAGCTATGACCTGGTAGCTTAAACTATGGTGAAATTATTCCTCCATGCAGAAAACCTATAGCATCCCAGAGTTGTCAGTGTAGGAAAAGATTGGCATACACACACACACACACACACACATACATATATATACACATATATATGTATATATGTGTATATATATGTATGTATATATAACTTTCAAATTATTATGCAGTGTGTCTGTAAAGTCATGGTGCACTTTTGACCGGTCACAGGTCAAAAGTGCACCATGACTTTAAGGACACCCTGTATATAATATGCGTGTACATCCCACAGACAATGGAGGCCTTTTTGATTTTTCTTTGTTCTTTTATTTAGCTAAAGTGCAGATTTTGACTTATTTTCTCAATAATGAGTCTCCACCCAGAAAAGAGGGTGAAGCAAAACTCAGAAGACTGTTTATTAGGGATTCTGGTTATTTGAGTTCTGGATAATCAATTTTTATTGTAAAGGGCACAAAAGCCACCATTAAAAGAAAGAAAAATTATCCAATTAAAAAACATGAATGGCTGCACTCGCAGAGGTAGAGTTTACAGAAGGCCACCATCAGGCTTTCTTCTGCATTGTCTGCTCTTGCTCCCCCTGTGTCGTAGGTATGCAGGGAGTTCCAGCGAGGAAACTGTGCCCGGGGAGAGACCGACTGCCGCTTTGCACACCCCGCAGACAGCACCATGATTGACACAAATGACAACACCGTAACCGTTTGTATGGATTACATAAAGGGGCGTTGCATGAGGGAGAAATGCAAATATTTTCACCCTCCTGCACACTTGCAGGCCAAAATCAAAGCTGCGCAGCACCAAGCCAACCAAGCCGCAGTGGCCGCCCAAGCAGCCGCGGCCGCGGCCACAGTCATGGTAAGTGGGGTGCTCCCGCCGCGCACCTTCCTACTCCGCAAGCCCGGGACACTTCCACCGCTGGGATTAGGCGTGCTCCAAAAACAGTTGGGAAATAGGGAAGGCTGCTATTCCTGCTGCTCCGCTGCCTAAATTCTGTTGTTTTCCCCTTTTTGTTTTGTTTCACCCTGCCTTCCTTCTTCAGCACAATAAGTAAATCCCTCAGGAGCAGGTACCAAAGGCAATGTACCAGCGACCTCTGCCAGGTCCAGTTCAACCATAACAGGCTGGGGTTTTTCCTCAGAGCGGGGCTCAGGGGCCTACTCATGAATGGGACAGTGGACACCAGAGCTTAAGAATGAAAAATAAAGCTGGGGTGCTGGGATCTAGCAATAGACAGCAGCCCTTTAGAGAGCAGACCTTGGAGCAGAGAGAAGCAGGCAACAGGTGACCACTGACTGACTCGTCCTATTCCTGTTCTCTTTTTCCTCTCTTCTTTTAGATATCACAGGGGCAATGCTTTAAACTTTCTTTCCCTAAATTAAATTTTATGCAGAATATCGATCAAGTCATGAGACAGAGGAAAATAGAGCTGTACTAGCTGGTGCTTAAAAAAAAAGGCCTGTAACTGAGCCTGTACAGCCCCAGTCACTGTACTGTCCCTTAGAGACCAGCAATGGTCTCATCATGATCACTGTCATCAGTTGAGGTCCTATTACAGCTCCAGACTCTCAGGCCCCACCCCAAATCTTTGGGATCAGAATTCAAAATTTAAAATATCCCCAGGTGTTTTGTATGCACATGAACAGTTGAAAAGTACCTGCCTGGAACACTGCTGTTCACACTTGGCTATATTTTGAAATTATCTGAGGGGTCTTGAAAGGTTCGAACATCAGTCCCTTCCCTCAGAGTTGTTTATTTAACTGGTCTGGATGTGACCTGGTTGGTGGCCTTTTTTTGAAGCTGATTCCAATGTGCAGCAAAAGTCTGAGAACCACTGGACTAGGATGTCGAAGTTCCTAATAAGTTTGTTCTGATGTGAGATCTCTGGCTTATCAGAAGTCTATCTGAATATATGCTAGGCACTGTGCATTCAACATATAATGACAGCTGCCATGCTGCTGGGTAGAATAAATGAATTAAGCAGGTCTCCTTATCCTTGAGGAGCATCAAGTTTAGTATGTGGGAGCGCGAATGCTCCTCAATGACATGATGAAAATGCATAATTTGGTCCAGTGAGGCATGAAAGAATCAATGGTCACTCCTCCCTTGGAAAAGATAGGTATGGCTATCAAGATGAAAAGTAAAATTTAAAACACAATGTTCTGTCTAGTAGCCGCCACCTCGAACATTAACTGATCCAAAGGCATGGGTTATCGTTATACATACAAGTTCATGTTATTCAGCATTCTTTCCACAAATGTTTGTAAGGCCTGGCCCTGTGATAAGCAAGAGGAATACCGAAACGAAGGCACAGAGCCTGCCTATGTGATCGCCCCCTAGCGTGGCATGGGAGGTATATGTGGTTGCTGAGACCTTTCACATCTAAGGCTTGTTTCCAAGCATCTTGAGCAGTGGGTCATTCATCTGTCACTATTTTTTTCTCAGAATCCCTGTCCATTTAATGCTCTTTCCTTATGTCCTTTTCATTCTTAAGTTACTAAATAAAACTTATTTTTCTAAATGTGTGCATTTATATCTGGGGATGTGTGCATCCAAATTAAAGGAGTTGGTACAACATAGAGAAATTCTCCCCTAGTAAAAGTGTGGTTTTTAAAACTGGTTATAATTGGGGATGGAGGGGGAGTGGAGAGGAGATGAAAGTAAATTGGTTACTTAGTGCTGGTGAGAAAGGAATTCTTTTAGAGAGCAAGTTATTTAGTGTGGACTCCATCTTACCATCTACTTAGTAAAAATCTCATCCTATGAAAAGTAAATTTTTTAATGATTCTTTAAGCTAGCCCCAATTTGTCCTAACTTGTATGTTGATTTTTAGCACATAAAACACCGTTTTCCATTGATATTATAAATCATCATTAGATATCACAGATATCTCCACAGTTAGTCAGGACTCTGGTTCCAAGAGACCAAAACCTAACTGAAGTTGCTTAAATGAAAAAGTTGGAATTTACTAGACCATATAATGTCCTCCAAAGAGAGTGCAGGTAAAATAGGGCTCAGGAGTGCCTGGATCTCTCTCTCTCTCTCTCCCCCCTCCCTTTTCTGTTTCTCTTTGTAAATAAGCTAGCTCCATTCTCTAAGACCAGTTTCTCCATACAACGCTGACCATGGCTTTGCATGCCTTATATCTTTGAAGAAACAATGTACCTACTATATGTAAATGGTAGATGACCTGGGTTGCTAGGGATAATAGCCATTTACACAAACAGGTCATTCTTCAGGCTGTTGTCTTTAAATCAAGACTGTACTTTTCTATGCACCTTTCCACACATTATCACATCATACTCATCAAGATGCACAAAGGTTACTGCAGTGGATGTCATTATATTTAGTTACCGTAGTTTCCTGGGTTGTTACACTGTGCCCAAATTTGGAGTTCTAATATTTCAGGAAATCTTGCAGCATCATCAAAGACAACCCAAACGAATGTAGCTTTAGAACAAAAGCCAACTTCTTTCTGACAATTACATGAAAATTACTGAATCTATTATGTCTTTTTAGTGCGATGAGAGGCACATTTGAAACCAGCCGAGGTGCACTTGGGTAAAGTCAAAGTAGTCTTACTCTAGAAGAAAGATTACTCAGTACCTGAAGAAAAAACTATTATTTTCTTTCCTTATTTGAAAGAACAAATGGATTGCAGTAAGAAGATATTAATATTCTATTCACCTGGGTTTCATATCTGAACACAAAGAATTTTTGTAGTGCAGTTTTTATTACTGTCCATGTATTATTTACTTTTCTTTTGATTAATAGGACCCTGGAAATTAATTTAAAGTTTTGATTCCAAGAAGAGACATTTATTTCTGTTAGAGCCCTTTTTCTTTACATTACCTCTTAAAATACGAGCATCATCTTCACTAGAATTTTTAAAATGTGAAAATAAGCCAGACAGAGTTTCTCTCTGGTAATTGTAACACAAAGAGTATCTGATCTTCAACTAGCAGTCTTTCTTCACACACATACAAATGGAGCTACACAAGGAGATACGAATTTTGTAAAACATGTGCAGGAACTTAGAATTCCATCCTGCTTGTTCGCATCCTTTAATTCTGTGTTAAAGTGGCTGCTCTGATTATTGTTGTGGGGGTTCCTGATGCCTCAGATTTGACCTTTGCCTGTAACGCCTGGCATAGACCCTTAGTTTGTTTGCCTAAATCCACAGTTGGATGGTTCCTTGATCCAGAAAAAAAGCTGGCTACATGTACACAAGCTGGAGGAGGCCCAGAGGGTGCAGGGGATAAAAATATTGGTAAGGCCAGCCAGAATGAATGCCAAGTGTCAGGCACACAGTAGGAGTTCAATTAAAGAAAACCTCTTTAGTTCCTTGGTGCCCAAGGAAGCCCCCAACACGCACTGGGTTAGGTGATCTCTAAAGTCTGTTTTAAGCCTGAAGATCTTTCTATAGAAGTAAATAATATCAATCAAGTAATATCCTCTAAATCAGAACATCTGCATACTACAATGTTATATTATAACCTGATTATCCATACAGATTTCTTAATACAGTCTAGTCATGTGCCTCAAAGTATGAGGTGTGTATGATATTAATATGTATGCTCGGTCCTCCAAGACCTTAGTAGTTCTTTCAAAAGACAAGATGTTTGTGTCTAATAAAGGTAACCGACAATATGGAGAAAAGGAGATGCTGTCAATGTCTAGCTCGGTTTAGAGCTCTGAGTTCTTTGCATTCCTTGGTTATTATAATTTCTATGAAAATTAAGTTTCAGAAAACTGAAATCAGAAAAAAGAAATCATTAATCATCCAGGTCATAATCCTAGGAAGAAATATTTAATATTTGCTTTTCTACTTGGAGACTTCATTAAATGATCCTCTGTTAAATCAAAATTTTGTTCATAGATACCACCCTTTGTAGACATATTCACTCTTTTAGTTAGCATATCAAAAAAGATCAACTTACTAGTAGATGTGTTCTATAACTCAAAATGATTCTGAGTCTAACCATCCAGTTAAGGTTCTCAGTGCACTCTATGAGAACAGGCTACAACCTTATATAGTTAGCACAGACGAATTTAAGCAAAAGAAAATGCATTATTTAGCAATATATAACTATACAGGAATGAAAGATTTTAAATAAAAGTGATGTCATGGAAGTTACATAAGGGAGAACTTACATTTGAGGAAAGAATACTCAGAATAAAGAAGTTTTCTTATTGTGGAGCTTGTTGGTTTATAAAACTGTTCACAATTCTACTTTCTGAACAATAATTTCACAATACTTGATGGCCTCTATCAAGACTGCCATCCAAAACGTTTTCTCCATTGACTGTTCTAAATATCTTCTCAACCTATAGTCCTTTCCACTTTATTTCTAGTCCTCTCCCCATAGCTCTTCTATGAATTGATTTCCTATTATTTCTATACTTCTAATCCTGATCATCAAATGATGATAAACAGCCCTTTATTTTCCAAGAACAATATAATTTACTGTTTTCCATTTTGAGGGGTTAGTGCTATTTCATTTTATTTCAAATGCCATAGTTCTAATTCAGAGCTTTAGAGTATAACATTTTTATTTATTATACAAACTTGAGGGATTTACCTATTGTGCTAAAAACAAAAAAGGGGTATTTCATTTTTTATTTGCATTGGAGCTATTCTTTCAGATTTTTTGTCACAGAATTCCATTATAGAATTTTTAGATTTTTACAACAATTATCAAGGAATAGGAAAATTTTTTCATTCTGATCTAAATCAATCTCAATATTTGTTATTATATCAGTTGTTTAAATGAAACTACCCAAAGTATAGTTATAAGTTAAAGATATTATTTTGCTTCTATTATTTCAAGCAGTACTTTGCTATTTTTTAGCTGTTTGTTATTTTTAGCTATTGTACTTGTTTTAGCCATGAGTTCCACATCTCATTAACTGGGTTGTTCACTGACTGTAGCTAAAAGTACAAATAGAATTATTAAATATAAATTATTTTGATAACTGAGGAAACTAAATACCTTTTTAAAGGGTATTTTATTAAGGTAATCCGGTAAGTTGTTTAAGATAAATTGAATTTAAACTTTAAATGTAATGGAAAACTTAGAATGGATGATAAGTTAGTCATTAGAAACAGTACAATGGAATAGAAGTGGGTAATTTGAGAAATTTACTATTCAAATTCAAGACTTGTTAACTTTGGAACCTTATTCCACATTGCCAATTCATAGCAGAGTGAAGAGAAGAACTGAGACAATTATCCACATGATTCAGACAAAAAATTAAGATCCAAACCCAAATAGTTTTGCCTAAATAATCTTGTGTTTGAATATTTTTTTGCCTGAATTTTTTTTTGTCTCAGTTTGCCACTTCATTTTGTTAGGCTAGATCTTCATTAAAAATTATTTTTATATAATTTAAGATATTTTTTAATTTGGATCTTATGTACTTAGTGCATTGATTATTTTATATTTGAAAATTAACTTATCAGAAGTTCTTCAATCCTGTGGCCCTTAAAAGTTGCATTTTTTTTTCTGAAGCAATATAAAAAATGCTTATGGTGTGTATGCAAGCTGCTGTTTTGATTAACTTTCCTGAATTTCAAACATCTATATTTTACTCTCTTATATGCTTTTAACTAAGGTATAGTAGATGCATTTTTGCTTCAATACTAATTTAAGGTGTAATATTCATTTCTTTAGAGAACATTTTTGTTGTTGTGCATGCCTAGTGTTTTGTACGTTGTATATTGCATTCAGAATATTTTTTTCCTTCTCACCTATCCACAATGCAATGCCGTTCCCATGATGCACCTCTGCTTGCTGTTTACCTGTATGTTAATTCGCTTGAATCCCATTGGCCCACTGCCATCATGTGCTCGCTGCCTGTTATTAAAAGACTCAGTCGACTGCCAAAGCAATGAAGCGACCTCTCGAAGCATCTGTAGACCTGGTACTTTGACCTTTCACCTTTCGCTTTGCATGTAGCTTTTCAGAGAACCATCTGAGATTTGTATTATTTGTAAGATATTGGTTGCAAAAATAATTATTAATTAATGAAACAATTCAATAAGGTGTTTAGCCATCTCTTTTTCATATGTAATATGTAAAATAAATTAATCTTAACAAATTTTAATACCTTGTCTAAAAGAGTGAAGCAAATTTAAATTACTTGGCTTAGAAAATGCTCATTATAATTCTTATTAATATTTAAATTCAATAAATTGTCATTTAGTTAAAGAAAAGAATAGGTAATAATAACACAAATGCTTCTTTCCCTCCTTAGAATAGTTTAACTTTTTAAAACCTGAAGCCATTTTGTTGTGTTGCTTGATAGTTTTTCTTTTCCTTAGTTAAGATGCTATTGTTTTGGGTTCAGAAACCATGCTTTCGCTCTCAATAACAAATTCTCACTCATTCGACATTGCCGCTGTTTAAAATAAGGTGCATGGCAGAGGCAACTCCTTAGCTGTCATTTTTGAAAAGAATGTTGCAATTGATGATCTCTGTGGACACCGAAGGTGTATTTACTTTGAGTTATACATATCTTATCCAATTCTTCACTTATAGGCCTTTCCACCTGGTGCTCTTCATCCTTTACCAAAGAGACAAGCACTTGAAAAAAGCAACGGTGCCAGCACGGTCTTTAACCCCAGCGTCTTGCACTACCAGCAGGCTCTCACCAGTGCACAGCTGCAGCAACACACAGCGTTTATTCCAACAGGTATGTGCCCTGACAATTCCAAGTCCTGTGTCCGTGTGCCCTTCCGGTCATGTGCTTTCTTCTCATTTCTTTAAGCTGTTTGGAGGCATATAGTTGGCTTTTAAAGATCCAATAAATATAGCCTGAAATTCATCACTGTCCTAGCTAGCTAGATATATTTATTTACCTTGCTTGGATTGATAGCTAATGACTCTTAGGATTCTAAAGCCAAATATTTTAAACAGTGAAGGGATAGATTAAACCCATGAGAAGTAAATAGCAGTTAGGCCTTTTGGTCTCTTGTATTTATATATGCTGTGTAAAATTGTTTATGTAAATAAGATCTTTTATGTGTGACAATTGAAATTTGTCATTAACCCTGAATGACCTAAAAAAGCAATTCCTGTAAATACTAACCTTTTCTTTTCTATTCCTATTCAGAGCACTAAAATATGAGGCTATTCAAATTAAAGCAATCTTCTACTCATATTTGTACATCCATTCTCTCTCACCATTCTTCTCAACTTCCATCAAGTTTACAAATACAGAGAGCTTTTATCTTTGGTTTCTAAGCCAGTACCTGATAATCTTAGATGCTAAGGTGCATCAACTCTATTATTCCACTAAAAGATAAATTATATTAAATCATAGAGTCTTGAAGTTTAAAGGATTATTAGTGATTTCCTCATCCAGTTGATGGTTTTACAGATGAGAAAACTGAGGCTCCCCCAAAATGTGAAGTGACTTCCCAAGGTGGCACAACCAATGAGAAAAAGACCTAGAACCTAGCTTTCCTGTGGCCAGTCCAGCGTACATGACATGACACTCCCTGGGCCTCCATATGTAGGGGCCACAGAGTTCTCCTTTGAAGCTTGGTGTAAAACATCAAATAAAAGTGAAGAAACAAAAGTACAATGCATGTCAACCCTTCTCCATTTACTGCCCACCTCCCTGACCACAGACTTACATACACCACATACAAACACAAGGAGTCACCATAAATTGACTGTGGTTTTGACCTGTTAGTCTGTGTTAGAAGCAGGGATAATATTCTCACAATATTTTCTAGAGTGTCAAGAAAAAGAAAGGGAAAGAACCAGAGAGTCACTACTTAGGCCTTAGTGAGAAGACCGTCCATTGTATTACTAGTTTCGAAGTCAAAATTGTCATCCCATGATAGTAACTTAAAGGTAAATATAAATGAATAACAATTTTATCAAAAACTTGTTGATCCTCATCTATCTACATGGTTAGACTTTCAGGTTTATTACCCATTCCCTTAAATCTCATAGCATATCAAGAGTTAATATAGGAAGAAATTGAGTAAATATTTCTATGGTATTTTTTATATAAATCTACAGTTTAAAATTAATTGTTAACCTGTTAACAGTATATATTATAGTAAAAAATATAAATCACAAGTAAAATGGTTCTTAGTATTTAGTTTTCTTATTTTAGTTCTGTTCAACTCTTTAAAAAATGCTCATAGAGCCATAGAGTCAGTCTTTTTGTCCTATTACATCCTTATCTAGTGACTTATCAATGCAGTTATAGCACAGCAGTACTTGTACATGTAATGCATTTGACATAACATGTTTGTAAAATAATTACTAGAAGGTAAACTTACTTCGAGGTCCTGTGTGATTTCTACAAGTGTCTTATTTTATAGACCTCATCACAAGATATTTTAAGAGCAAAAAATTAAGAAAGAATATATTCAGAAGGAAGAAAACATAAAAGGACAAGTGTGTTTCTGAAAAGTGGGTGATAATGCCACTGCCATTTCTTGGGAATGTCTATGACATCCCAGAGCTAAACCGTGTAAAAGACGGAAGGCCTCTAACTCATGTTTAAGACTTCGATCTGATAACTATTGATTTGCTAAATCGCTGAAAGAATTCTCATTTTAAAATAGATTACCTGGAAACCATTTAAAGACTTCCAAAGCAAGAACGAACATCATCCCTTATGCAATGACTTGATAATTGTTGATGAAATGCGTTGTACTGAAAAGCAATAGGCTGAACTGGCTGCTATGGTTGTGCACTTCCACCCTCTGCTGGATTCTTTAAGAACTGTTCAAGTGTGTCTGGCAACCCTCAATTGAGTGGGCTTTAGGGGCCAAAAAAAAGGGGCCCTAGCCCACTTAATTCTGTGAATTACAAGTGTTTCCATCTATAACATGATATAAATATTATAGTGAACAAATATGTGGCCCTCATGCTCTGAAATGGTATTTCAATTTTTAAGAAATTTTTACATGATTCTCTTAAATGATGAAAGAGAAAATAATTTTATTTAAAGGAATTTGCATAATCTTTCCCCCACTTAAATCTATAACATAAATGTCAGTGTTTATTTTGGCTTTAGTTTTACCTCAGGCTTTCTTTCTCACAAGCACATTTTCAACATAATTTTAAAATGATAATAATCATCATTGTTAATCATTGTTGTTTTTAAACCTCTGCAAATTAAGTGATATGTTCAAATATATTTTTATAACTTAATAGATGGTTAACTCATTATTTTTAAACTGAAAGATTTTGATTTTTCTATAAATACTTTAATAGTTGTCGTAAATACGAAACAAAAACATTTTATGTTCTCCCAGAGGTTGCCCTTTATTGACAGGTCGTTCATAGTGATGTTTTGATGTGCTACTGAAATTCTCCCATTGACACATGTGAATTTGGATTTTAGAAATTCTGCCTTCAGGCTAAGGAGATATTAATATAAAATATTATGCAAAATATGGGATTATTCTCCCAAACCATGCTAATATAATTATCACCCTGGTTGATGCCCTAGCACATTTGCAGTGGGTGGGAGTTTTCCCTTTTTTTCCTTTTTTGATAGAGGTTCTTTTAACCTAGTAGTTATACTTTTACTTTGCTATGTTAGGAAAGTGACAAAAATCACACACACTTGCAAAAATAGCAGCATTACAGTTCTTGGCATATCTCTGACAGGTTTATTCTGAGTTACTGTAAGTGTTCTTATAGACATTCTCACATTGTTCTTCACTGGAGAGCCAATGTTAAACATAATTATTTGCATTTTGCAGATGGAAAAACTGAGGCTGTGTCTACACTGCAAAGTGAAATACATAATTAATGGAATTATTCAAATAATTCTGATTCACAGATTCTAGAGTTGAAACATTTGTGCAGCTGATGTAGGAAACATTTGAGAAGGCTTTGTTGATAAGATTTAGTGCCTTAGTTTCAGCTGGTAACAACAAAGACAACCTACTGACTCCCTCCTTGATTTATTTCATTACATTGAAAATATAGAATAAGTAGAATAGGGAAAAGTGCTAGCATAAATATTGCCTAGGGACCAGAAACCATAATGTTACATAAGGTTACCACACACTTTCATGAATGATTTGTGAGTGTTTAGTGGAAACTGTATCTGTATGAAACCACAGTAAAATTCATGTATCCCATTCAATTCAGCAAACAGCTGTTGAACACATAGTATACTCTCAGTTCCATAACCAGTAATGGAAATGCAAAGCAGTTCAGAACTAGGCAAAAACCAAATAAAAGGCAAAGCATTAAGGGCTACATTAAGATATGAGCAAAGCTATTTGAGAGTGAAGGAGAAAGAGGCAATGTATTCAACCATCAGCATCTGTACTGACTAGTTGACAATGGATACGGAGAAAGAAAGACTTTTCATGGAAGAACTTTGCTTGGCTTTTGTAAGGAAGATTTTGCTAATGAGGAAAGAGCATCTCTGGCAGTGGGGGACAGCAAGTGTTGGGAAGAGTATATTGAGGAATAGCAAGTTGTCCATTGTAGCTATAGTGTAAAGTACTTAGGAGGCTGGGAGGTGGGTGAGGAGATTGGAGTGAGATGAAAAGGGAAAGATGGGACTTGAAAACAAGATCAGTACCAGAATCTGACATTAAGTAACACAACCTTACATACCTAAAGCTATGTGTTTCCAACATATCACTTTTATACCACATAGAGACTGAGGCTCTTAATATTAATTTGGCTGAGCATTTCAGCCATATCCTGAGCTGAAGACAATGTGATGTGTCCAATTCTAGCTCACAGTGACTGCAAGAGTTGCTGTTGATGGATTATAACCCAGTGACATTCACATGCATGACACAGGAAGGCCCTCCAAGAAAGCCCCTCCATATTGGAATACAAGAGAAAAACATGTAAGTTTTACACGGATAACTTTGAATCCAGTCATGGTTGACTTTAAAATGAAGTCATTCACAAACTGGGTACTTTAACAAATCTTAGGAACAAATTGCTCCCAACACACTGTCACTAATGGCTGAGAACATTCATCTAGTTGCCCACCTACTATATGCTCCATAGACCTAAACATATATAAATAAACCCTGCTCTCCCAGAAGGTACAATAGAGAAGATGGATGGCTATTCAATAAATACCCATATAAATATACAACTAAAAATTTTTATAATACTTTGAATGAAAAAAAGTAAAGAGTTCAATAAAACTTTAAAATAGAAAACTGATTTCAATGGCATGTGGAGGTAGGTAAAAGAAAATTGAACAGTTTTCTAAAGAAACGACTATACCTTTAGACCTGGAAGATAAGAGGAGTGGGGTAAAGATTATTCTAGTTAGAGGGGAGAGCTTGTGAGAATTCCAAAAGTAAAACAAAAGTATGATATGTTTAGTTCAAAGAAAGAAAAGGCTAACCTGTCTGGATCATGGCTCCAGGGTAAAGGGGTTTAGGATGACCTGAGGGCTAGTGAGAAACTGGACCATGGGTGGCCTTTATCCTAAAAGCAGCGAGAAGGCAATAAATCATTTCCAGGAGAGAAGTGAACTGGCCTGTATGTGGAAAGGTTTACTGTGGCAGCAGAGTGGAGAATGGACTAAGTGGAAGACAAGAATAGAAGCAAGGCCTGGCCTGTGGTGGTGGTGCAGTAGCTAAAGCATCAACCTGAGGTCACCAGTTCAAAACCCTGGGCTTGCCTGATCAAGGCACATATAAGAGTTGATGCTTCCTGCTCCTCCCCCCTTTTTCTCTCCCTTCTCTCCCCCTCTCTCTTCTCTAAAATGAATAAATAAAATCTTAAACAATTTCTTCATTAAGAAAAGCAGGAAGACCAGTTAGGCTGTTATGTTATTAAATAGCTGAGCCTAGAGATAATGGTGATCAAAACTTGAGAAATGGCAGTAGAGATAGACAGACAAATACAAGATACATCAGGCCTTGGTTGGTTTGCTCAATGGTAGAGCATTGGCCTGGTGTGTGGATGTCCTGGGTTCAGTTCCACACACAGAGGAGAGGTGACCATCTGCTTCTCTGCCCCTCCCTCTTCCCTGTCTCTCTTTCTCTCTCTCTCTTTCCTTCCCACAGCCATGGCTTGATTAGTTTGTGCACATCAGCCCTGGGCACTGAGGATGGCTCCACAGTGCCTACCCTTAGGCGCTAAAAATAGCTCGGTTGGAGCGTGGCCCTAGATGGGCAGAGCATTGGCCCCAGATGGGGTTGACAGGTGGATCCCAGTTTGGGCATATGTTGGAGTCTGTCTCTCTATCTCCCCTTCTATTACTTAGAAAAGAAGAAGAAAAAAAGAGGATACATTTAATTTTTAAATTTTATTGATTGATTGATTGGGGAGAGACAGAGAGAGAAAGAAACCTTGATTTTTTGTTCCACGTACTTATGCATTCATTGGTTGATTATTGTATGTGCCCTGACCAGGGATCGAACTCTCAACCTTGGCATGTCAGGACGATGCTTTAACCAACTGAGCTACCTGGCCAGGACACAAGATACATTTTTGAAGCAAGATTGCTTTGACTTATTAGTGAATTGGACCAGGGACTTTCACAAGGCATAGTGGTGTCAGGCATAATTTTCAATTTAAGCTAGAATTACTACATAGATAGTAATGTCATTCTAGCATTTCCTGAGGTGGAGAAACATTCTGTGGGAAAGATCAGTTGGGCTTGTTAAATTTGAGACACTTGTCAGATACCTAAGTTGAAAGTCCTAGTGAGCAGTTAGATGAAAATAACCTGGTACTCAAAGGAAAGAACTGGGCAGGATACCTAAGTCTGGTAGCCTTAAGCTCATAGATAGTATTTAGATCCTGGATTGAATGTTATCATGAATTGAACGACATACAGGGGAAAAAAACAGAATAGGTGAAAAAGAACGAAAAACTTTATTTATATATATATATATATATATATATATATATACACATATACGCACATTTATATAAGTATATATACATACATACATATAGATGCGTGTATATAGTGTGTGTGTTTATCAGAAATACAAGAAGAAAAGAGTGGTTTACTATGTAAGGAATGGCTAAGTGCTAAATGTGACTGAGACTCAGGAAGTTAAGTGAAGATAGAAGAACTCCCGCTGATTGCCACAATATGGAATTCCTTGTTGCAGTGGCAGTTTGAGTGGAGAGGTAAAACTAGAAACCAAATTGGTGAGACTAGAAGAAGAAATAGGGAAATAAATTTATGTGCAGGTAACTTTCAGGAAGTTTAATTGTGAAGATTAGAAAAATAGGGCTGGAGAAAAATAGGATGTCATGAACAGGATTTTGAGGTGTTAGTGTGTGTGTGTTTTAAGCTGGATATGTTAGCATGTTTTCTAAAGAATCCAGTAGTAGCCCAGTTAAATTGCCTCTTTTCCTGAATAGTTAATGTTACCTGATCAATATGTAGATCAGGCAAAAAAGTCACCCGTAGGTGTGAACACTTCAGCAGAGAGACTAAATAAATAAAGACCTACATATGTTAGATTCTTCATCTGGTATCCCAGAAGGCAGTTATAAACCCTAAATGGGTACACCTATATTCATTAAAAACTAATTCTTTTGTATCACATGACACCAAATCTTCAGTTATCTAAATCTTTATATTACTCTGATTTTCATCTAAGGAACTAAACTAGAAGTAGATAATTATTTTCAGTACAGTTATTTTTTCAGTCCTCCACAATAATTATGGTCAGAATTTTCAAATTCTAGTACATTAAAAAGACCATCCACAGGCAAGGCAACTATTCCCAAGGAAAGACTAAAATCTTCCCTCTCCACCTCCCACCTACCCACTTAGACATCAACTTGAAATTTCCTAAGAACTTTACCAAAGGTCCCCCTCAGGGAATACCTACTAGCAAGCTATAACATAAATCCCTAACTCTGGTCCTAACTCAGCCCCAATTCTGCACTACTTTACCTCTACAGTGTTTAGATTTTATTGCTAGATATCATTCCTTTATCATAATAAATTTGATAATGAGAAAATAGATCACATACTGCAAATAGCAACCTCAATTGTCCTTCTTATATTGGAGGGCTTTCAAGCAGTAATCTAAAATTCGCCTGACCTACAAGCCTTTGATTTGGAGGATCCAGAATCTTAATTACTGACTGTTTTTATTATCAAATTGTTAGTGACACAAAACATTTTACAACCAAACTATAAAGTAATAAGGTCAGTGTAATTCCGTGAATACAAAACCTGACCTGGATTTAGGAATAGAATTCTATTTCTAGACTTACCCTTGACTCACACTCACACTACACATGAGCTTGGAGTAGTTACTATGCCTCAGATTTTTCATCTGTAAAATATCCAGTTTCTACCATGGAGGATTAACTTGATAATATCTGTAAATACTTTGAAGTCTTTGAGCAAAGACACTGCAACATTATCACATGTCATTCTTATTAGAATCATGTTGATGTATATGAATAGAAAGTGTGAAAAGCAGTCTAAGGAGTGAGCTTTGAATAATATTGGCTTAAAACAAATCAGATATATTTGTGTCAGTACTGAAATGTGAATGGCTCTAAAAGATTTGTTAACTAACCCTACTTATTTCTGGTTGTGCTTCAATCTCACTTTGAATGTTAACTCTAAACCGCTAACCTGTTTCTTTCCCTTTATTCACTTTTTCCACCTACCATTGCATGACATGCAGGGTCAGTTTTGTGCATGACACCCGCTACCAGTATTGGTAGGTTTCAACCTTTTTTTATTTGTCTTTTATATTATGTACAATACCTTCACTTGCTTGAAATTAATTTGAGAGATGGTAGAAATGCTTTAGGAAATGGTAGATCTGAAGGCTTATTTGGCTTTAGAGTTAACATATAGGATTGTTAAATATACTTGTATATTTCATAAAATGACTGTTTTAATTTGACTAGAACAACCACTGAGCTAGAACAACCACTACAAATCATAAAAACCACCAGTATGAGTCTGCTTTTAAATGATCTGTATTTTGTTTCTCTTAAAGTTTATATGGTTTAGCAAAAGGAAAAAGAAAATGCTTACTTTATCAGAAAGGGAGGCTAATTTCATCAATGTTTTAAAGTTTCATAGTGGTGTGCCTTTATCTCCTCTTTGCTGTGTGTTAGAATTATCAGAGTTTCCCAGAATTATTTATTCTTTAAAAATTATAAATGGATGTATTTTGAAAACAAATATCTGAGCTGCCTTATTTTTTAAAATTTTAAATGTTTATTTGTTTGCAATGATTATTTATACCTTAGCATTCCCTTAAATATTAACCTTTCATAATATATCGTTACCCTACATATCCCAATGTCTTGCTACAAAAGTCTGTCTTTAGGACACATGAAATTTAGTTCCATTTAGGGTAAAGAAAAGTAAGCATTGGCAGAATTTATCTGGCTACTTCATAGTAACTGTATTAGAATTTACATCAAAGCCATGATTTTAACTCTACAGTTTATTGACCCAAATATACCACAATCCCCAGTAATTTTATTTCAAAAGAGCAGTCCCAAATTGACAAAAAACATTAAAATTAACCACAATAAATGCTAAAAAAATATCTTATCCTAAATTAGTTTCAAATATATTGAAATTTTGATATTTTAGAATTGTGATTATCAATGAATATTATATACTCTTATTTAACTGGATATTACATTTCAAGTTTTTAGAAGCAATCATTATTACAAACACTATAGACTCTGAATTGGGAATTATCTATTGTTAGAAGTAAAATGTTTGTAAATACATCAACCAAAGTAATCTGCTTTGGCCTTTCTGGGAATCACTGATTATGTTTTTAAACTTCCTTTAATTGTACTTGTAATAAGCTATTTTCCCTTTTTTATTTCTCTCCCATGCTTCCTTGCTTTGCATTGTGATTGCATGCCATCTGCTGGTTTAACCCATGATGGCTTGCTGCTCTGATATTCACCATGCCAAAATACCACTTCTATTACCATAATGCTACACCCTCCTGTTCATTGCTCCCATGGTTCCCCTCCTGAAAGTACCCATGATGCACAGCGCTACGTCAGCCACTGTCTCTGCAGCAACAACTCCTGCAACAAGTGTCCCCTTCGCAGCAACAGCCACAGCCAATCAGGTTTGCTCCTTTTAAAGCTTTCTTTCACAAATCCCAAACTCTAAATGAGTGCTGATATTTAAAAAAAAAATTCTCTATGAGAATTTTTTTTTCATGTTTATCCATCAAATTTTATTTTTTTAATTAGTTTATAGCAAGCATTTATGGACAGGTTGCACTTATTTAGAGTTAACATTTACTGCAAATAATGATGTAGCTATGTTTTGTGTTGCACTGTTTGTTTTCGTACCTAATATTGTGTAATTAACCTGACAGGCTTAAATTCCTTTTAGTACAGCATTATGTATCCAGTGGTTTGTGAATTGCCACAGAGAAATTACAAAAGCTCTCCTGCAGGTGCTTAAAAACTGGCTAATTTTGATTCAGTTCATTCAGACCCTATCCATCTGTTACAGAGGGAAAAAATTCTCTTAGAAAAGTCTCCCCTTTTTCCTTAGTATCAAATTTGAGGTCTGAATGATTCTTGTTAACATTTCACCTTGGTTGTACATGCTCCCAGACTCACTTGATTCCTACGTTACAATCTGTTCAGAGGCTGGCATAAGAGCCAAACCATACTGGAAGAAGAGTACTTAGGCACTGAGTTCACAAAGGCTGGATATAACTGTTTAGGGATGTTTAACTCTGTTGGTTTAATGCATGTGCCATTAAGACCATGGATGTACTATTTCTCAGTGAGTACCAGTTGGCTATTTCCCACTCTGTAGTCACGGGCTGAATGCAATCCTAACCTCAGCCAACCAATTTGCAAAATATATGCTCCTGGTTTGGAGATGTGCATGAGGATGAGTCAGCATAAACTCTTACCTGGCCTAGAAAAACACTTTATTGCGCATACCCGCCCTTCATAGAAGAGCAGTTTTGATTTTGTTTTCAGCTTAGTTTTGTTTTTAAGATAAAATCAGCATACTGACAAAACATGAAAAGAGATACAGGAGTAGGCTAGAGGGGAGGTCCAACCTAATGAGAAACACTGGAAAACTTGTGTCAGGGAGTAAATGGCAGATTCCAAAATGCATTCTGCAGGTGGGAAAGGCTGCTTCACATTTCTTTTCATGTTAAAATGAATATGTGATTCCAGCGTTAAGATTTCATCACTAAACAGAGAGGTGTGAATGCACTTGAATGAAGGTATAACAATAAAATCCCATAGCAGCTTTTACTCCAAATTGTGACAAAGCAAGAAAGAACAAGGGCAGGAGTAGAGGCCATGTAGACACTCAGGCACACAAAAACTATTTATTGACCATTCTTCATCTCTTTACTCACCACCCTCAAAATGCCAGCTTACCGCTAAAGAAAGCCAACTCAGCTTCAAAACAGGTAGAACAAAGAATAGCAAATCAGTTTCTTAGCTGGGAAGATTTTTATATTTTGTAATGATAGGATGGGAGAAGGGAAAGACAGTGTGCATCCTTTCGTTATTAGGTTCAAAACACATCTTTTCCCCTGATCATTCTTTTTATAATTTTATTTATTTATTTTTAGACAGAGAGAGAAAGAGGGGGGAAAGGTAGGAAGCATCAACTCGTATTAGTTGGTTCCTGTATGTGCCTTGACCAGGCAAGCGCAGGGTTTCTAAAAGGCACCCTCTATGTTCCAGGTTGAAGCTTTATTCACTACAGGTGTTGCACCACCACAGGTCTGGCGCCCCTGCTTATTCTTTTTCTATTTAATTCAGTGAGAGGAGGGGAGGTAGAGACAGACTCCCACATTCACCCCAACCAGGATCCACCTGGCAAACTCACTAGGGGGTGAGCCCACTGAGGAGCTCTGCCAATCTGGGGCATTGCTCCATTGCTCAGCAACCGAGCTCTTCTTATTGCCTGAGATGGAGGCCATGGAGCCATCCTCAGTGCCCAGGGCCAGTTTGCTGCAGGAGGGGAAAAGAGAGAGAGAAGCATGGGGGGAGGGTGAAGCAGATGGGTGCTTCTCCTTTATACCCTGACTGGGAATCGAACCCAGGACATCCACACTCCAGGCCTACCACTGAGCAAACTGGCCAGGACCTCTGCTCATTCTTAATAGGAAAGTTAGAGATCTGTTACTTTTATGTGTAAGTACTGCCTTCTTAAACCATGATTTTGTGATTCTTTTTACAGAATTTTTGTTACACAGTCTTTTCATAAAAAAACAAGTTTGAGGTATAGTAAAGTAGTACTGGTTACAATGGAATTTTACCTATATTTTATGACAAGTTAAGCACTTTTTTTTTTTAATTTTAATTTTTTATTTTTTGTTTTATTCATTTTAGAGAGGAGACACAGAGTGAGAGAGAGAGAGAGAAAGAGAGAGAGAGAGAAAGGGGGGAGGAGCTGGAAGCATCAACTCCCATATGTGCCTTGACCAGACCAGTGCAGGGTTTTGAACTGGCGACCTCAGTGTTCCCAGGTCGACGCTTTATCCACTGCGCCACCACAGGTCAGGCGACAAGTTAAGCACTTTTAATGGAGATCTCTCCTAGGAATGGAAAAGAAGTCAAGATAAAGACGTAATTTGGAATTTTAGGGAAAATTACTTTATTGTGGTAAATAATCATGTATCACATATATTTTGTCAGCCAAGTGATTTTTTTGGCTCCTTTAGTAGAAAAATTTCAAGAGATTCTGTACATATATGTAGTCTTATATGTATATAATACATATATGTATAAGGAGGCAGGGGTAGAAAGTATGAAATATTCAAAAGCTAAATCATATCATTTTATAGCAGTATAATTGATAGTTTAACTTCAATGAAATCCAAATAAATAAAATTAAAAGAGTACCTAACAGTAGCTTTAGGAATCCTAGACTCTGTGTTTTGCAGTATTGAATGTGATAGTTGCCAGACTGCATATCAGTGATGAAGTGGAATCCTTTGGCAGCTTTTGATGTATGTCCGCTTGCACATGAAAATGAAATAGTAGTAAATATAAACTTTTAGATATAATATTCTATGTATTTTCAACAAGTTGCAAAGAGCCAAGCAGCTACCAAAGAACTCAGAAATTTATTTTTAGTGCCCAAGAATTCAGAATTCAGCGATGGTTGATAACTGTGAAATGAAAAGTTTATTATCCTTAGATTTCACCTTTTAAACTCTAATTGAATCATAGTCATGTGACTTATATGTCATTTAAATGTAATGTATCTCAGTTTTCTCATTTGTAAGAGGAAGACTAGAGCTAGACCTCCTCAAACCCCTTCCTAGCTTGAAGAGTCAACAAACCTATGGTTCCTTTGCTGTTATGGTAGACTCAAAGTATGGGGTTATACAGGTAAACACAAGCAGAATACAAAGGGGTACTAATGATTTCAGAGTTTAGTGAATGATAAGCATTCTGCCTTCTCTTCCTTCATTGAGCTATCCATCTTTAACACAAAATGTGGTCGGGTTTTGACAGTTTTTAAGTTCACTGATCAATTTAGACTGTCAGTTCAGATAGTTCAAATCCCATATGTATTTGTAATTAGATATAAATCATTCATGGAAGTGAGGAGATAGACCAAAATATCCCATGACAGGTCCTCTAGTTCAGCATTTCTTTACATCTATCCGTGGTGAGTCAAGATGAACAAGCAACAAATTTATAAATTCTATTCCCAGGGTTTAATCAAAGGGCCAACAATGAAAGTTTTAACTGAACTTAGACCTGTAGTCTGAAATTATATAAAGACAAAATCCAAATACTTTTAGGAAATGTAAAATAATTTTTTAGTTGTTTAGCTCTGGGAGTAGATATATAACCAAAAATATAATAAAACAAATTTACTCACAACTATTTTCTGTTTCAGTTAAGATCTTTGAGCTCTCATATACAAATTATACCTAACAATCGTATTAGTCTTTACAAACTAATTATTATATACAAGATACTATTCAAAATGGTTTCTCTCTCATATAATATATTATGTATTATGTCATATCATATACATATATTATATAAAAGAGGATACGTATGTATTGATACATTCAATTTTGATAATAGTCTTATAAGTATGGTTATCAATATCCTTATTTTTTTTTTACTTTAGAGAGTCTATAGGTGGTAAAACGAACAAAGTTTGATTACCTTAGGCTAAAATAAACAGCTAATAAATGGTCTCGTTGGAATTTAATCTCAGGCAGTTGATTACACAGGCCTTGCTGTTAACCACCATGCTACACTGCCTCTCTCTATAATTATAAATACATAAAAGTCACTTCATCTACAAATAAAACTATCTGTTGAATGGGACCCTAAGCAGCCAACTCTGTTGCTATAGAAGAAAATGAAGGAGTCTTGCTGATGCAGCTTAAAGAGGGATTTTAAACTGGGAGATTAACTGAATTTGAGCATAGTTTCAAGCTAATTGTGTAATAGCCAGGTTATGTTTAGAAACTATATAGCAGATATATATTAATTATACTATATAACCATATAGTAATATTCTTGTCATACTATAACCAGTGAGTAGGCTGGAAATTATGAATAATTTTTATACAAATAAGATAAGTAAAAAGTAAAATACAAAGTAAAAAAAGAGTTAGTCGTTTGTCTTAATGAAGCCAAGTTCCTAAGCATATTTGTGGATCACTATCTTGGACTTTACTCCTAGCCTCTTCCAATCATATCACAAATAGTTTGGTAACAAAGGAAATCAGAATTAAAAGTGAGAATACCATATAAATCAGCCAATTTAAACCTAACAAATCTATGGATGACTAATTTGAAACAAGTTTAATCTCAGAGTATACACTAAAAGAGGTAGAAGTAAACAGTTTAGTATCCAGATTCCCTAGTTTTTTCATATTATAAGAATTTATTTTTTTTATTCATTCAGTGAGAGGAGGGGAAGCAGAGAGACAGATTCCTGCATGCTCCCCAACCAGGATCCACCAGGCAAGTCCACTAGGGGGCGATGCTCTGCCAATCTGGGGTGTTCCTCCATTGGTCAGCAACTGAGCACTTATTAGCGCCTGAAGCAGAGGCCATGGAGCCATCCTCAGCACCCAATACCAACTCTCCCCAATCGGGCCATGGCTGCAGGAGGGGGAGAGAGAGAGAAAGAGAGAAGCAAGAGGGGAATTGGTAGAGAAGCAGATGGGCGTTTCTTCTATGTGCCCTGACCTGAAATTGAACCCTGGACTTCCACACATCAAGCCAAAGCTCTAACACTGAGTCAACTGGCCAAGGTTTCATATTATAAGAAATTATACTTAATAAAATGAGAGTACAGATTTGAATTCCTATAATTTAAATTGTAGTAACTTATGTTGTCATTGCTTTATTATTTTTTTATTTCAAAACTACATTCTATTTCAAAAGGGGAAAAAATAATTCCCAAATAAATATATTTTAAGTCTTAGTCTCTTCATTCATACACAGAGGTTATTCAGTTTACCTATTCACATCCTTGAAGGACCAATTAAAATACAATTAGACTCTGGGTCTTTCCTTGAACCCCTGCAGCTAGATGTACTCTTTCTCTCTTCTGAATTCTTGAAGGACTTTGTCCGCATGTTTTTTAAAGCATCATCATCAGATAGAATGACAAGCACCAGTGTACAAAGGTGGTAAAGTATCAAGTTTAGCAGAGAAGTACTAACAAGATATTGGTCAGAGCTTCGGTTTGCAGGAGCCACTACAACATAGGTTTGATTCAGATTGTGCAGGATCTTAAATGGCAAGTTAAAGGGCTTGACCCTGATTTGGCCACTAAAGAGTTTTCTAACAGGATAAAACTCTAGAAAGAGTGAGCAGATGGATTCTAGGTGGGAGAGTCTGTGGAGACCATTGAGAGGTTTTAACAGGAGCCTAAACTGAGACAGTGGCAGCTGGCAGCTGGCCTACTTTGTCTTGTCTTTGTCCATGACATAGGTAGAGTTACTTTACTGAAAGAGAAACAGAAAAGTTACTTCATACCGTGGCAAAACCTGTCCAAACAAATGTTACACGGCAGAAAAAAAATTTGGGCTGGCATGAAAGGTTAGCCACTAAGTTACCTCTGTAGGACCTGAACTGAATCCTTTTGAGAACAGCAGTTGGGTATTCTCAGTGGTCGGATACCTTCAGTATGCTTACCCCAAACATTCAGCTTCCTACTTGCTACCTAATTGAGACTTCAGAGTCACCAAATCTTAAAGACCTCCAGACCTTTGTGCAAAAGAAAGAGTCCCTTCAGATTTGGTCTAAATACATTTTGCTTAAGTTTCCACAATTACAGCTATGTGGACAGTGGAGGAAATTATCTAATTCATTCTCTGTCATGAGTCCCTGCTACAAAAACAAATTCTTAAGCATTAGATATTAGGATTTTTATTTTTAAATTTAGCACTCTATCACTACCTTTAAAGCTGGTGAGCTCAAATTATATTTTTGGCAATATGTTAATCAGCAGTCACATCTTCAAAAAGTGGTCATTCATCTTTAAAATTAAAAATCCTTTAATTTTAAAGATTCATGCTCACATCTTCTGAATGCTCCCCCAAAGATGAAATCTATTTAACAGAAAGTTGGCCTCAGAAAAGCTTATTGAAAATTTGGTAATAATATATCACACACACACAACCCTTTATGTACGGGAATGTTTGAGAAGTCATAAAATCCTATTTTCCAGACATGCTTGATCTGTTTACTATAGATAATCAGTTTCAACAATATCATATCAGAAATAGTCAGAAATATAAAATAATGACAGGCAACCAGACTCATAAATTAAGCTTTGTATAGCCTGCTACAAACTACTAGAGAGGGAGGATAAAAGCAAATCCTGATATCTCCTTATTTCTCACATAAAAATGTGAATACAACTTCAAAGCTATTTGTATACAGATTCTTGGGTATGTAAGTCAGCCATTCCTAATAAAGAAATCTAGAAAGGTAAGGTCATGTTTTAAACTCTTATTTCAAAGAGTTGTATAAATCTACCATTCAAAGCCATCTGTCAGGACTATATTCAGAAAAACGTAGGAGGCATTAAATGTTCCCCACTATCCACCACTTGACCAATTTAGAACCTGTTTCTTCACAAGAAAATCTTGGTTCTGCAAAGCCCCTGTGTAGGAGGAGTAGATTGCTGTCAGATACCTCTCCTGAGGCTGGCCTCTATGTTAGGATGATCAAACTGTGAAAAGACTCTTTTCTCATGGTTTGCTGGTTCCTGGGAACAGATTATAGAAAGCAGCTGGGCCTCAAGTATGTTATGCTCCAAAAAGGCCAAGACAGCAAGTGTCAGAATCCAACCCTTGTGCATTGTGCTCAGGCTGAGACATCTATCTCAGCGTTACACTGCTACAGTTGTTTCTCCACCTGTAACTTTTTGTTATTCTAACTATAGAGGGGCTACATTTCAGTAATGGATCTGGTTGCTTCAAATGAGGCAGAATTGCCATATCAAATATTTTGTGCAGAGAGGTAGAAGTCAGTAAGTGTGTGTGTGTGTGTGTGTGTGTGAGAGAGAGAGAGAGAGAGAAAGAGAGAGAGAGAGAGAGATTGGAGCCTGTTGTATCTATTCAACTAAAAAACAAAACTATAAAAATTACAGTATTTGTATTCAGTTAATACTGTTAGTTAAGGCTTCTTGGCAGTTTGAGACTAAATTCCAGTGCAGTGTGGCTAGGGTTTTGGAATCTAGACTTGCTAGTGTGGTCAAAATTTTTTTAGAGGAGAGCAGGGAGGGGAACTCTGTCTGAGGTGAGAGCCACATAAAGGCAGATTATTATTTTCCCTTCAAGAAAGCAGAAAATAAGAAGACAACAGACCTCTTCTTTTCCTGCCTCAGAAGCAGCTACCATGACGTTAAATTAATAAACATATTTGCAGATTCTGTAAGGAGAAGCTAAGTTATATAAGTGTTGTAATTCGAGTACATTTTCATCTTCCATGAATAATTTAAAGCTCATGGTGAGAAACTTGGGTGGAATTCTTTTGTACCTGGCACCTAAAGACATAATTTCAGTTCCAATTTTGTGCAGCTGAAGAGAAAACGTCAAGGGTTCTTATGTGGAACTTCACTGCCTGGTGGATTGTCCTACTTAGTATACTTTGAATCCTATCCTCTTTTGCATTTTGACGGCATTTAGGGGAATCTTTTTAGATTGAAAAGTCATGTTCCCCATAGTATTTTGACTTTTGTTGATGGGAATAAAATCATGCCCAGTTTTTCTAATTTGAGGTTTCCTCTTTTGATCAGAAGAAATAAATAGTTCATTCTCTATGTGTGTTTATTTCGAGCTCTCGATCTGTAAGGAGAGAAAAGACTGGCTGCAATGCAAGGAATTCAGGTCCCTTGCCAAGAGCTGAAAGATAAAAAGGGTCTGGTTTCGATAAAAGTGGCTTGAACAGAGTAAAATTTTGATTCATTATGCATTTATCTCCTCAAATTCTGCCACTCCTGTCTGCCCTCTCGCACCTGTACCTGCGCGTTTGGGAAAGTTGCCAGTCTTTCTGGGTGGGTGAGTGGACAGGAGAGATCTTTACTGCTTCCCTGTATGAACAGCAAGCTAACCTCAGTGTCACTCCACTTAACCAGATATAACATCACCATATGTCAAAGACAAGCTGGCTTTAGGTCTGGCTTCTCAGCCCCTTCTCGCATTCCCTCTAAGCCGTGGCTTCCAAAGTCTGAGTCTGCTGATCATTCTAGAAGCCACCAATGTGGGAAGGTGCTGAAGATAACTAGGAGTTGACTGCCTAGTCAAAGAGATGTGAAGTAATCAGACAATGTCACAAAACAAAATGGTAATATCCTCAAACCTTACTATATGGGGGAAGTAAGCTTCATGGTAGGGCCTTATCCCTAAATTGGGGAGATAGGTCTTGAGGGATGTGAAGGAATTAGACATAAAATGAACAGGTGAGGTTGTTCCTGAGTAGTGTGATAGTGAAGGGGTGAAGGCGGGGATGGCATGAGGGGAAAAGGGAACTGGCATTATAATGTACCAGCTTTACACATGTTCACATTTAACCCAACCATATGGATCTTATTCTCTGTCTTATGCATGTGACAAAATCAAGGCTCAGATTTGGCCACAGCTGTAATTCGTAGTAGAGCCTGCGTTTGTCCTCAAGTCTCTCTGATCCTGAAGTCAATGCTTCCTCCTTTGCCCACATTGTTCCCCAGTAGCCTGTGAGGTTCAAACAGGAGTTTCAGATTCATTCTCAGACTTTATCTCACAATATAGGCAGATGGAGCAGCCAGCTATTACATCTGATCTAACAAAAGGGGGACACTGTGGCTCACAATGGCTAAATGTCGTGTTCTAAGCCCCGGTTCAGTGAGTGGGAGAGGGAGGCGGAGAATGCGGTTGGGCAGTACTGGAAACTCAGTCCTGCCTAGGAGAGGCTGAGTTCCTGAGGTCCTTGAGTGGCAGGTTGAGAGCAGGACGAAAATGTTAAATCGGAGACTTGGAAACACTAATCTACTAGAAGTGAGTGGGTAGATATAAGCTGGGACAAGCTACAGGCAGGTTAACTGATAAGGAAGCTACTTCATTGCTGAATGTTGAAACTGGGAGAGAAGATAGAAAATATGGGACAGATAAATACTCAGGAATTAAGACACTCAGGGAGGCATTCTGATCCTTTGCTCTGCACGTGACTTTTTTCCAGGGTCTTTAGTGTCTGTGGGTTTCACTGACTTCTCCTCTCCACCATGTCAGCCTTACCCGAGACATCTCTCCCAGCGACTTACATAAAAAGAATGGTTCTTACTGACACATTTTCACTTTCATTTGTACTGTAAAAGGACAAATTTTTTTACTGGTATTTTCTGACACTGGTTTATGAAAAAAAACTGCAGCTATTCTAGAATTTAGAATCCATACCCCTCACCATTAGGTATAATAGACTAGAGCTTTTGATCTATCTGTTTTACTTTAGGTGATCAAGTTATATTATTCTTATCATTACTCCTCTTACTCTGGAGTTTTGAGAGATCTCAGGGATTATGTTGATGAACTTCCTATAATCAGATACAGACACTCTTCTCTATTTATCACAATGCATTTCTGGGAGAAGCATCATTAGGCTGGCCATCGTAAAATGTCACCCATTTTCCCATAGTCATAGTTATATCAGGCCTTGCAGATGTAACCCAAGACCTGCATCAACTACAACAAAGTTAGGAAAGGCAGTAAGTCATAAGGACATATTTACCACAATTATGCCATATTTCTGCAACACACAAAAAGGAAAATGATGATGCAAGTTACATTATAAATTGGAACAGGAGCCCAGATCAGCAGGGTGGCCCACCCAAATTACATAAATGTAAGAGAACCAGGACTAGAACCCAGTTGTCTGTCCTGCCTGGAGTGGCACTTTTCCCAACACATGACTTTCCTGAGAGAGTGCTTTAAATGATCATTTAAGGGGCCCCAAAGTACTCTATAGATGCTTATAGAGACAGCACAAAGATAACTGAAGAGCTCTCCTTTGTTAAGCACTTACCAGATACCAGGCATTGTGCTAAGCTTTTATATGAATTACCTTATTAAAACCTGAAACGGCTCTGTACGGAACTATTCCTATCTCCAATATATAGATGAGGAAACTGAAGCTTCAAGGTGCTGAGAAACTTGCCCAAGATCATCTATTAAATGGCAAAACCAGATTTAGAACTTTCCCCAAACTCCTAACCTTCCATTTTACAATGATAAGAAGGATCTAGAATGGTTAAATGATTCATTCAAGGTCACTCAGTATTAAAATTCATCTCCTGATACCATGTTTAGTCCTCTTTCCCACTGTCAAACCACAATACATAATGAAGATGCAGCTATACATTTTTTTGAACAATCAATAGCTTTGCTTCCTCCTAAGAATTTAGGAAGGTTTCTGGGGAATCAAAAATATACCCAGGGATATTCAACTTGATTCCTTCTTGTTCTTCAAATACTTTTTCTAGTAACAATTTCATAGCTCTTCCATTAGTCATTCTTTCAATATCTGTCCTTGTTATAATGAAATATTTGAAAGGGCCAGAGAACCACTTTAGTTATGAGGATTTAGAAGAAAAGGAATTGCTTACGTCAATTCCAATTGTTCATCTTCTTTTTTTCTCTCTCTCTTGTCTGACTCCTGCAACATTAGGGATGGCCTTGAACAAGGAAAGAAGTCAAAAGAGGGAAATCTAAGGAGTGTATAAAGAATTAGAAGAAAACCTCCTTGTATTCCTTTGCCTTGAAAATGGGTGTTTAAGAGTTACTTTTTTTCAAAAAAAAAAAATCAAGTCATGTTCCCTCATTCTTTCTGCTGTCTGTGTGGGACCTACGTGAGAAGAAGTGATGGCTTGAAGATTAAACTATAGGTGGTTACTAGACAAATCTAAGTACGCAGTATGTTCATAAACACTGGTTTGCTCTAAGCACAGTGACTTAAGATTTATTAGTGATCACTATACCTTGTCAAACTATTCATGTTTTGTGGGTTAGCCTTGGAAATGAAAATAGGTGAAATATTGCCAAATGATAACAGTAGCATTATGTGCTTACTCCCACCAGGCACTAGTTAAATACATTAGGCAAGCCTTGCAACAGCTCTTGTGAGTTAAGGGAACTGTTTATTCCTATTATAGAGATAATGAATACTGAGAAATAAAAGATGTTTACTCATTTATCCATGATAACACATCTATTAGGCCTACAAGCTGGGTTGGAACTGGGTCAAACTTTAAAGAATAGGGGATCCTGCCTCTCACTGGATGTTAACATTCTATTCCTTGATACTGATCATCATACACTGCTGGCTGTTAATGGTTTTACAATAAAAGATTTTAGTTTGTAAAAATGAGTATGAATGACAGTTGGGGCTTTCCTAAATAAATAAATTCAGCCTTATATTAAGTTGTGAGCGACCAGTCAGGATGTACATACTCAGAAAGGGAAATAAATATATTAAATTATTTTTAAATTTTTTGTCTCACCAAAAACCAAGTTTATTGACAACACATATGGAGTGTCATATAGATCATATAATATTTAAACACAATATTATTATTTGAATGCTTATTTAAATAGAAGTTGAAACCAATTTTTTTTAGGATTATGACTCTTAAATAGACTAAGTAAAGGAAACCAACATTCATCAAAAACCACTATTACATATCAGATACATTATATATTTACTACTCAGAAGAACTCTGTAAAGTGTCATTTATTTTCCAAAAGAGAGCAAGTCTTAAAAAATAATTTCCTTAAGAGTAAAGAGGTAGGAAGTTGGACCATCTTAGAAGTAATATTTGCCTGCCTCCAAATTCTGTTATCTTAACGTGTATTTGCATTATATTAGAGCAGTGGTTCTTAACCTTTCTTAAGGTACCAAACCCACCAGTTTCATATGCGCATTCACCAAACCCTTCTTTAGTGATAAATAAAATATGGATTTTTTTTTCCAAATTCAAGACATAGGTATATGTTTTTTGACTGGGGCACACAATGAGCCGTGCATGAACATCACCTTGCTCAAAGAACAAAACCAACAAAGTGCATGAACTCACAACAAATTATGGTATTACTTTATTCTGGCCTCCGCGGCAGAGGCTTCTCCGAACCCCTGAGACCGACTCATTGAACACTTAGGGTTCGATAGAACCCAGGTTAAGAGCCACTGTATTAGAAATTATTATGACCAGTGTATATTGGAATTAACTTCTTCCTATGGTTCCCTTAATAACTTCTGAGTTTTAACTATTGATCTTAAAAGTTTTAACAATTTAAGAAGACAGTTCTAGTAGAACCTTATAACATCCAAGTGTAATATCAGAAATGGTCTGAAAATATTGTTGGTTGATGAGACAAAGGAAATTTAAATTTCAGTCCAGTAGAGAAGCAGATGGGTAGGGCATCATTTCACCCTTCCCTGGCTGGTAAGCTGGCAAGTCACAAAAGGAGTCCTCTCATCTAGGATTTTCATTTCTTAAACAACAATAATTTAAAAGTAGAGATACTATTTTTTCCCCACAATTTCCACAGAGCCTTACTTATCAATCTCAGGCTAACTATCACGCGTTGTAAATGAATGTTTTGGACAGCCTGGAGGAAGCAACTGTGAAAAGAGTGACTAGAAAGTTCATTGAATTGTGAGTCAAATCATAGAATAAAATTAGAGAGCAAGCCAAGGAAGTCAGTGGTGATTCAGGTGAGCATACAGGAAGAGCCAGGGATCACATTTTGAAGCCAGAAATGGAAAGTATATAAAGAATGGCCAGAAAGGAGGAAAAAAAGAAAAAGGAATTAAGTATTGTCAAGAAAGGGGAATAGAAAGTTATCGTTTAATGGTTACAGTTACAGCTCAGAAGGAGGACAAGTTCTGAAGGTGGGTAGTGGTGATGGTTGCACAACAATGTGAATGTACTTAATGCCATGGTCATGAACAATACACTTAAAAATGGTTCAGATGGCAAATTTTATGCTATGCCTATTTTACCACAATTTTTTACATTGGGCAAAATAACTAGATGTTTCTCGAAAAAACAAGGGATTAGGATTGAAAAGAAAGATGTCCCGGCCTGACCTGTGGTGGCACAGTCAGTGGATAAAGAGTCGACCTGAAACACTGAGCTCACTGATTCAAAACCCTGGGCTTACCTGGTCAAGGCACATATAGGAGTTGATTTGCTTCCTGTTCCTCCCCCCTTCTCTCTCTCTCTCTCTCTCTTTCTCTCCTCTCTCTCTCTGAAAAGTGAATAAATAAAATCTAAAAAAAAATTATAAAATATATTTATAAATAAAAAAAGAAAGATGTCCCACTGTACTTAAGTTTTTGTTTTATTAAACCCATGGTATAAAATTATTCTTTTTACATTAAAAAATTCTTTATTGCTGCCATGTTTTCCTTGAAGAGCTCTGTTTTCATGAAGCAGATAACTGAGTGCAAAGGCAGATTCTTCCTCAGTGAACAATGTCTGTTAGAAGCTGGGGCTGTACTGAGATGCCATGCCATACAAATACTAATGTCTACTCAGGGGTAACACATCTTCATACCTTTTCCAAATAAACGTTTATTAAGACCCCACTATGTATCTTGTAAAATTCACAATTCTGGAAATATAGTATTGAACAGAACCATCTCTCTTCTCATGGGTTTTACACAGTCAGGGGGACAGGCAATAAGCCAAGATGAACATAATTAGTGTCAAAGTAATTATCATATAATAAGGATCAACTCAAAAAGTAGAGATGCTAAAAGAATAAGCCTAACCTTGAGCTCTGAGGGAAAACAGTTACTAGTAGAGAAATAAAAGAGAATTTCATTCTTTATATATTTTCTTCCTTTGGTTTCCATTTTGCTATCTATTATACCAGGACATTTTGGCACTTCCTGGGGAGTTATTAGGAAGGACGGGTGCTAACCTGGTTTAATCACCCACCACACCGCAGAGGAGCCATTATGGTACAAGCAGGAAGAAAAATTAAGGCTCAGTGGGGTCACAAAGCTGGTCGGTGGCACAGAGAAACCTCTTGATATTTCTCTCCAGGATTCCTTTGGGTTTTTCCTTTGCACCATGATTCTCCACACAGTTGAGTGGTTTTGTTAATATCTCTCTCTCTCTCTCTCTCTCTCTCTCTCTCTCACACACACACACACACACACACACACACACACACACACACACAGAGGCAAAGAACTAAAAACAAATTCCACTGGAAATTTTGTTAGATGACTCTGCTATCCCACCAGTTCGAGAACTGTGCAAGATGATTAAGACATACTTCATGTCCTATACATACACGAATCTTACCATTCCTTTTACTGAATCTTAGCAGTTGGTTACTTTTCTACCTTTCTATCTGAAAAGCCAATTCTTAGCAGGCTGAATTATACATTCTGCTCCACTGTTAAAATGAATAGTACAGTCAAAATGTGCCCAGGATTCTAAGTCTAATATAATGGTACTGGATACAAAGGCAGAGCATTGAGCTGGATTGGGAACTTTATGTTGAATACAACAAGATTTTCTTTCTGTGATTTTTTTTCTTTTTTTTTTTGCCTGAATCATCAATTTATTACTGGGAGCAAAACCTCATATTGAAAAGAGCAGGTATAAATGAATGCTTTTAAATTTTATTTTCAGTTGCTGCCTAAACTGTTTTTTGAAGTATAAAAAAAGTTTTCATAGACTCTACCTTCATGTCCAGAGGTTACCTTCAGTGAAATAGCCTCAGCTGTGAGCAGCTTATTTAATCCCAGATAGCTTTACTTGCTATTAATCTTGTCATAAATCATCTCACTGTAACTATTCTAAATACAATATTTTTTAGAAAATATTTTATACTTTCTATAATGTTTTAGAATATTTTATTAAATAGTGGGCACCAATATTATATATTGTTTCTTGCTTTAGTAGAGGAATATAGCCTTCTTTAATATACAGACCATAATTTAAAAATGTTTGTTTGTTCAAAATTTCCTTTGTCACTTGATTTGGAACTCAAATAATTTTCTTATACAGACAGTGATGGACTTGATGGTTAGGTGTCTAGATTGGTCTACATTAGTTTTATTCTTGACATTGCTCAAGGATATTACCTTGCTAACAGCATGGAGCTGGCCAACTACCATGTTCACAGGTGTTTCTCTTATCTTTTAGATTCAAGAAAGATCTCAAAAGCATATTCATAACTCAGACCCCCAGGGAGCTGTATGTCAGGAAAGACCTTCACCTTCTCTACCTGCTGGTGGTATGAGAGCCAGTATAACATGGTGAATTCCATGACTGGAATGTTCATTGGGGAAGGCTTATGGAGTAGGAATGTGATGTACAGTTAAGTCAAAAATATCAGGTGATAAATAGGAAGATAAAAGCTGGGACCTGTTCCTGGGTGATGACCAAATGCATTCATCCCATACTCTCTTATTTTCTTTGGATGCTATGGCTTGATCTGCTTACTTCTTTTTCCCCAGCTGCCATGTGGCCCTACCAATCTAGGGTTTTGTTTTGTTTTGACCTCTGGCCCTTGCAATCCAAACATGATTTCAATAGCTCCTTTCCTCCTGGACAATCACACAACACTCCTGAATGTGTTTTTGTTTTAAACACTTCTATAGCATCAGGGGAAAGCACACGAGATAATTCTCCTCTCATATGCCTTTACTTTCTTCCTCACTTATATCCTATAGGTGAAAAAGCCACCCTTGGATAACATATGGATGTTTAGATGATCTGAGGATTAGATTTCCATTTCACCATGAAAGCAATAGAAATGGTCCTCAGAAATCTCTCAGGAGAGTTGGGATTGAGAGAGGCTTGGGTGGTGTTGGAGAAGAGGATCATGATCAAAGCCTCATTAAACCATTTACAAGAGTCTAGCTGTTTCCACATGTGACCTGGGTTCATGCAAGGAACAAGATCTTATTTAAATCAAGAATTTCTACATATGTATTTTATCCAGATAATATCAATGTGGGCTCTGGTCAGTAATCTTTAGTGAGGCCAATGTTATTGCCTTTCATGTAATAACTCAATTATTAATGTTTTAAATGATTTTTCATATATTAGAGAGTATATCTGAAAAGTCTTTCTGTTCAAATATCACAGAGTGGAAAACATTAGACAGAAATGAGTCATTAACAAAATGATATGTTATTTAAAACAGAGGAATTAGAGCTTTGAATGTAAACCTATTAATGACAGAGGGCAAAACAATAATCCTGACTAAATACTCTTTAAGGTCTGCTAAATATTGTGGACATTCTAACCAGCCTTAGGTTGCTCTCTCAAGAGTGAAACCAATTGTGATTTTAAGAATTTTTTCCCACAACCTCAGTTTATTCCTTACCTACATAAACAAAAATCCCTTTTGAAAATGAGTCAAATATGGCAGAAGACACTACCATCCCTCAGAAAAATATTCCCTCCAAATAATAAATATGAGTGTTTTTCAAACTTTTTATATACCACCAAATTACCTCTGGACTTTTTATATAATTAAATTTTATGAGTAGTCTTGAAATTGGCCAAATTTCCTGAAATTGTTCATTTAATAACATATCATTAAAATTGCTCTGATGACTATCTCCATCAAGAAACCAAAGACATTTGATTAAGTACAGAGTTACTTTGTAGCCAAACATGTACAGATGTCCCTCTCTCTACCTTTGTACAATTTGCTTCAATCAAAATATTTCACAAATTTTGCATCTCAGACAAAATCAGGAAATTTCACACAGTAATGGCTGCCGTGGAGAAGACATGTGGAGTACTAGAGAAGAGAGGGAGAGAGTCTCAAACAGTGCAGAGACTGAAGGGGGTGGGGGATACCAATGGAGAGAGTGAAGAAGAACATATGTGACAGAATAAGAAAACTGAAGAAATAAAAAGATATTTGGATGGTGAGCATAAGGCAAGACTCGTTAGCTTGTCCATATTTTTAGGAATTCCATTCAGTTTTCTATTTCTAAGTCAATAAGTTTTGTTTAAAAAGCCAGTGAAACATCCTTTCTTTAATTACTTCCTGAGGGAACAGGGCCTTGTAACCATAGAAAAAGATGTCTAAGAAATTGACCAAGTCTGGCAGTTTTCTTTTGTTTATCTGCCATGGTTCCATCCTCTGTGAGTGATTCTGCCCCTAGACCAGAATGATTTTTATTTTACCTACTGTATATATAATAGGGGTGGAGGAATGGGGAGGAATGTTTATAAATATGTTGTCTAAAGGGCTCTTTTCCTTCCTCAATCGCTTCATCTGACTTACGAGTGGTCTATCAGTTTTCTGTTAGTGCCAACATTGTGGCATTGTGTCCTCAGTAAATCCTTATTTGTTCAGCCCTTTGTGCAACCAGCAGTTACTAAGTACCTCTTATGTGCCCAGCCCTATCTCAGACTCTCAGATATAAAGATGAATGAAACATTGCCCCGTGCTTACAAAATTCATTTTTGTTGTGGACCTAATTAATGCAGAAGCCCTGCTTGAAAATATCTATTTGAGTAGCCATGCTAGTGATTCCTTCAGATATCAGCAAGGTCACCCAAACATTGTATAAGGTATATATTATTTACCTCTTCAAACTCAACATTACAGAGAAATTATTGGATGGCTTTTCATAGGAGAATTTAACTAAAACATCCATGCTAACACTTTTCTAATTGTTCTGTAGTTTGGATCCATAGGAAGTGTGTCTTTTCACTGAAAAGTTTTTCCTCTCAATTAAGCCAAACAGTAAGAGTTCTTAGTGAATTTGATACTTAGCTAACATTTTAAAAGATAACTCATTTGACATCCCTGAGTCTTTGCAATGACATAGTATTTGTAAAAGAAGTGTGAACATTTCTAGAAGTCATCTAGAGGCTCCCAATTTTCAGAATTATTCATATGTTCAGTTCCTGGAGATCAGTCACAAGGTAGAATACTCAGAAGGCATTAATGTTGATACCTCTGATGAACTGAGGAAATTCTTCATTGATTTTTCTTCATTTGTTGCATGAGAGCTGGTTAGTTCAACTGTTGAGTTTATGATGCTGATGTGATCAAGTTCAGTGTTCCAGCCTCTGCAGACTATTCTGATCTCAACCAAGAGCATTTCTCACTCTGGCCAGCATTTCTCAAGTGCCCACCAAGGGTAAGGGCACTTGGATGGCTCTGCCTAAATTCATCATCACCTTGGAAGAGATAAGGCAACATGCATATACACTGCTCACAAAAATTAGGTGATCAGGGAACGTCCAGATACTCTAGTACATTCAGCCTTTTGTTTAGTGCATTTTCACCAATGAAATAAAAGTTGGTTTTGCATTTCATTTGCAAAATAGAACAACTTTTCTTTGACTTGTTTGCTCTTCTGATGTTCCTGTTTAATAAAAAACAAAATCAAATGCTTTTTTTAATCACTTCATATTCATTTTGAAATATCCTCTAATTTTTGTAAGCAGTATATTTCATATCTGGTGAATCAGTCAAGGGAAGAACAGTATATTCTTCTTAGGTAGAGGGTGTCTGTTGGTCAAGTACTCTGTTCCTCTGGGTGAAAGCCAAATGTCTGAAAGCTGCAGGATTGACTTCCATTATGCCTGTTCTCCTGTTTCTGCCCAGCAGTGGTGACTGCTGCTGCCCTGTCTGTTGCCTATAGCCTTGGCTGCTGCCTGGCTCAGGAAGCTAGTAATCCAGGCTTAGTGGATATCTCCTCCAAGAAAGTAAGGCTCAGAAAGGACACAAACCAGCAGCTCATAGCTGCATTCAGCTCAAGGATGCATTTAATCCACACAGTTTTGTTTTGTTTTTTGTATAATGTGAATTAGTTGCTGAATTTCCAACTTCTTTGGAAAGTGGAAAGGTCAAGCAACGTAGGCCTCAGGTTTCTGAAGGCAGCAATTGGTAAGAGCTGAGTAGCTGCTGCTCCACTGTTTCTAGACATAGGCCCTTTTGACGGCAACACTCCCTACCCAAGCCACTCACTAGGCACCTCTCCTGCCTGGCCCCAGAGGCTTAGTATTTAGACGTTATCCAACCCAGTTCTTTATAAATAAGCTTGATTACCATTGCACTATGAAACAATGGTAAGTTCTTCACTGAGGATGCAGGGATAGTAAATGGCTGCTCATAACACATTTGATAGGGGAACAACTCATGTAATGTTCTTTGAGGCCATTCATGCTTTGTCTTCAGTAAAGAAATATGAGATAAAGTGTGCATTGGTTCATATGGGAGTAATTTAAGGATGTGAATTAAGCAGAATCATCAGATTCTTAGATCCAACCACCTGGAAGAGTTGCTCAATGATAAAGAGACTCTTGCAGCCAAATGATATTTTAGCATCACAGATATTCTTGTTAAAACTAGAGGGTCCACTAAAAATTTATTAAATTACTCATAATTTAAATCAGGTGTGCCTTTAAAAAAAAACAGAGAGAATCACCAATCTTGTGGGTTCTTCTTTCAGTGGGAAAGAAATTGAAAATAATACTTTCAGTTCAAGATTTTAATGTACTACATTAAATTGGCTAGTCCTATTTAATACTTTAACTCCCTTCTTTGTCTTGATTTTGTTATACAAAATAATACTTATTTGAGGGATTAGTCTATCAAGGAGATAAGCAGAAATCAATACAAGCAGTGGACCTATGTGTGGGTGGGAACTTCCATTGCAGCATCCATCTGAAGGAGACCTGCAGTAGGATGTGGTGGGCCACACAGTAGAGTGGCCTAGCAGCCCCAGCAAGTGCCTCAGCTATTTCTATCCATCTGGCTCCTCTGACAATCCCATCGAGTGCTCCAGGCTCCCTTTGCTCTAGGCCCAACCCCATTGCCTACCTTTTCCTCAATTCCCAAGCTCCCAGGGAAGGTCTGAGCACCACTCTCCACTGGCATCATAAGAGGCACGGACATGTTCTTTGGAATCTCTGTTTCCCCTAGTCCCATCACAGACTTGCCACTAACCCCTAGAAGGAACTCCCATGCCAGTGAGCAGAGTAAACTAACGCCTCTAAGCTCATGCTGGCTTGTACAAGCACTTGGAACATCATGGAAGCTGATTAAAACTGTTTGTGCTGCTTTTTCCATGTCTGCAAAATATAACCAGTAATAATGACCTAGCTGTTAAGGCTCTGGTAAAAATTTCTGAGCACTTCCTGGAAAATCAATTTATTAAAGTTAAAACAGTCATTAAGGATGTTGCAGAGCACACTCTTAGTGGACCCAGTGTGGTGGTTGTTTCTCTGACTTGTACATACTCTGACAGACCCCAAGAGTTTTCAATTGCCCCTTACAAGAAAACATGGGCTGCAGTGCCAGGAGGTTGAGGAAGGAACTTTGAATATCAGCCTCAGCTTGGATGAGTTGAGGGCAGGAAGGATGCCATTGACAGCCAGACTATCAAAGTCACTTTGGTGAACTGTGGTTTAATAAACAATTTTTTTAAATAGACAAGCTCAGGATTAGGTCTTGTCAGTGTCAGACTTGAGACTCATGTTATTGGGCCATTTATAAACATGTTCTTTTAGGAATTATCTTTTGCATCTTTGTTGAAATATTCAGGTACCTTCTAAACTTTTGACCCTCCTGACCCATTATAATTGCAATGGAAATCAAAGAAGTTTTTATGTAAAGAATATTCTTTATGTTTCCCCAGAGAACTAGTATGGGAGAAAATCTCTGGAGAGAAGAAACAGGAAACATAAAATATATCTACACATCTTATTTTAAATTATTTTTCTTTGGTGCGAATTAAAAATATAATCTGACTAAAGAAAAGCCATATTAAAAACTAGACAGAAGATCCCTCTTTGTCCATACCCTCCCCTGAAGACACATACTGGCCCTCCTCTTCCTCCTGAGGTATTCGTCCAGTTGGGATCTGGCCCGCCCTCCCCTTGGCCCTCAGTGCCTGTGATGCCATATGTCTTCTCACATCAGAAGCAGGAAGCAGATAGGCAAGAGTTAAATCAGAGGCACTTAGTTGATAACTGTTCTTCATCTGGATTCCTATTCTGTCTAAATTTCCAGAATGTATTTCACCCCAGAGTATAGTTAATTCAGACTGCCCTGGCAAGCTATATTTCTCAGACAGAAAGAAAATTAATAATCAAATTATATTTTCAAGAAAAATGCTACCACCAAAAAGAATTAAACACTGAAACCTTCCCTGCCTTCTAAGATCAAATCTCTTGAACTTCTTGAATCTCACAGCTGTGAGGAGCATAATTCATTTTTTTATACCACATAAATAGCCCACAAGATAAACAAAGACATAGACCAGGGTATGGTCAGAGTTTTCTGGACAAGATGTGAGGCAGTTAAAAGAGCTGAGAGTTCCATAGTACCAGCAGTCATTTTTATTTATGTCTTTATCCATATAATGGATTGTGTGTAGGCTGGGGCAGAGAAGAAAAGCAGTCTGGGTTGAGTCCAGTTAATGCTTTTAGTTAACTTCAAGGCTGATTTACAGTGCAATTAAAAGTGGGCTACTATACATGTCTCTTTGTCAAATACAATCCAAAGCATTGTTGTCACCAATATCCATAATATAAGTTTGCTCATTGCTGGGCTCTCTGTAGAATATTTTTTTCCCCAAATGGTTAGAAATCTCATTGTATATGGAATGTTAGTTTCAGTTAGTAAGTAAGAGTATGAATATATTCTAAAATACATATTACTATATATTCATTTAAGAAACTACAAAATATTTTCCTATAAATATTTTAGAGAGACTCTTGCTAAAGTAAAAGGAAAGAAGAAAAAAAACAGGACATGATTTGATATCCTGGGACACATTCTTATTTGGAAACCTTACAGGCATCAGTGAAGCTAAGGGATGAAATAGAATAATTCTTATTTAATAATCAGGCACCTAAGTCTAATACTGAAGTTATGATATAAACATCTGAAGAATTTGAATATTATCTATTTGTAATAACTATTCAAAAATATTTTGATATTTGTATATAAAATCATCTTATTATTTTTATTTGTCAGTAAATGAGACAAGGAATATGTTTCCCAATTAATTTTAAATTTCTAGAATTTTTTTAAAAACAAAGAATGATGTTTTATGAAGTTCTGAGTTTCTGTTTAGCATAAATATTTAATATAAATAAGTTCTATTTTTATCAATTTCATGTACATCTGTATGTTCCAACAAAATAAGGATACTCATATTTATTTTATGGGAGAAACTGTTTGAGTGTTTATACTAAAACTTTTATATAAACTACAGGAACACCCACCCACTTAAAGAAAAATATCCACATATATGAATTCTAACATGATGGAACATAAAATAATACTTATAGAAATGAGGCCTTTATTAAGAAATAGATTCCACTGTGCAGGAATATTAGCTGATCTTGACCAGAAAAAAATTTTACTGGTTATTTCCTAAACAAAGATTCATTGCACAAAGTTCGTTCAAAGCATTTCACAAAGAATAAATATTTTTGTTAGAATATGTTAAAAGTTTGGCTGTTAAGCTTGACATTTAGTGGACTGGGTCCCACAGGGCAAACTCCCTGTCCCTCTGCAAAGGTATGGAGTTGGAATCAACTTAGGGATCAAACACCAGAGACTACTGTGTACATTTGATAGGTTAGCTGTTCCTGGTGCTTTTGGAATATTAAGAATGCTTGAACAGCTTTATTAGAATAGTATCCCTTTTTCTCTTTAATATGAGACATTAAAACATCCCCTGAATTTGAAATTTGTTGTTATATCTTGGGAATAAAATTACTTTTCATGGGAACACATCTTTGAATTATAAATGCAAGTTAATAAAGAATACTTAATTTCTTATACATTTTAAAATATTTACCTTTAAATTTATAAACAGCTTTTCACATACAAACTAATTCTCTCATTAGACTTCCTCAACCACCTTAGGAAATATTAATTGAAGGATAATGTGAACATATCATAAAGAGATATAAAGAAAAAACTAAAAAAAAAGAAATTAAGATCTAAACACCCTGCATGTCCACATATATGCTGTCACAGGTGTACAGAAAATACTGTACATTTGAAGCATCATTCTTTATAGTGGCCACATAACAGAAGTGTTTAAGTATATAATTTTTCAGTATGAAGGGTGGGGATTGTGCCAAATTATAATTGCATCAAAATTATGAAAAGTTGAAGAAAATTCCTATTTTCAAATGTTATTTTCAAAGAGTAGAACTTAAAGTCATTATTTTCCCTCACAGAGGAAAGTCTAAATCACACTTATCTTTTTTTTCAACAGATAATTCTGAAATAATCAGCAGAAATGGAATGGAATGCCAAGAATCTGCATTGAGAATAACAAAACATTGTTACTGTACATACTATCCTGTTTCCTCCTCAATAGAATTGCCACAAACTGCATGCTAAATAAAGATTTAGTTCTTCTGGACAGACCACAACTCTAAGAAGCTAGTGCTGCTATATCATATCTGAGTATTAAATATGGTATGCTTAGTATATTCCAACCTAAGATAGTTAACTACCTGAGACCAGCTGTGATGTTTAAAGACATAAAGGATAAAGTTTACTTTTAAAGGGTTTCTAAACATAGTTTCTGTCCTAGGAATATTGTCTTATCTCCATAACTATAGCTGATGCAGAAAGTCCAACCAATTTACTCATTTCAACTCAGAATATATCAAAGTTAGCAATAAACAATTAGCATTAGTTTAAAAATCTATTCCAAGGGCAGGTTCAATTCCAACTCCGATTATGAAACTGTCATTTCATTTTCCACTGGATCAAAGGGTATGTTTCACTTCTTGACATGAATGCTGCAGCAAAGATGAGAAGTGAAGTAAAAAACTGATACCTGTCCTGCAGGTCTAAAATTTGAATGGAAATTCAAGCACAAGTACTGGGGACACATCAAAGTGTGGTATTTGGTTTGCCTGGAGATGCCGTATTGAATCATGTGATTCTAGAATAACATTAACTAGATTGAAAAAAGAAACTTTGCACGGTATGAGCTTCATACCCCACCAAACAAAGTCTTGAAGGTATTATTTTACAAGTATATTTTTAAAGTTGTTTTATAAGAGAGACTTTGTAGAAGTGCCTAGATTTTGCCAGACTTCATCCAGCTTGACAAGAATAAGAGGCCCATGCCAATAGTCTAATCTGAGGGATTAGTCTTTCAAACTCACCATCCGTTTGCCTGTTACCGAATAACTCTTCGAAACTAAAAACCTAGTCAAACAAGGAAGCTGTAGGTGAGGAGATCTGTATAATATTCTAACTTAAGTATGTTTGAGTTTAGTCACTGAAAATTTGACTGTGACTTTAATCTAAATTACTGTATAAACAAAAAGTAGATAGTTTCACTTTATAAAAAATCCATTACTGTTTCGCATTTCAAAAATTTGGATTAAAGGGTTGTAACTGACTACAGCATGGAAAAATTAGTCCTTTTAATTCTTTCACCTTAAAACATATTTTATGTCTCAAAAGTATAAAAAACTTTAATACAAGTACATACATATTATATATACACATACATATATATATACTATATATGGATGAAACATATTTTAATGTTGTTTACTTTTTTAAATACTTGGTTATCTTCAAGGTAATAGTGATACAATTAAATTTTGTTCAGAAAGTTTGTTTTAAAATTTTAAGCACTATCGTACCAAATATTTCATATTTTACATTTTATATGTTGCACATAGCCTATACAGTAAACTACATAGTTTTTAAATTATTGTTTAAAAAACACAACAGCTGTTATAAATGAATATTATTTGTAATTGTTTAAAACATCCATTTTCTTTGTGAACATATTAGTGATTGAAGTATTTTGACTTTTGAGATTGAATGTAAAACATTTTAAATTTTGACATCATCGCCTGTTCTGAAAACTATATGCACCAACCATATCATTTTTTTTGAGAAAAAAGAAACTCACCATTTTAATTCATGTTAGTCAAAGTCTAATGACTATCTTCTATCATAGATTTGATAACCCTATCAAAAAAATCATATTCAAAGTGTAATCTTACATAGTGCTTGTATTGTTAATGTTTGTTTTAATTTGTGGGAAAGTATCGTATCTAACTTGTATTTCTTTGTTAGCTTCATCTTTATGTATTATTGATATTTGTAGTTTTCTCAACTATAACAACGTAGTTATGCTACAACTTGCCTAAGACATTCAAATTTATGTTCTTTATTCTTTTTTTGTTAATTCACTTAAACTCATTGAATACATAGTATACATTACTAAAAGGTAAATTATGTGAATCACTGAAATATTTTTGTAGACTAATTGTTGTAATGTTTTTCTTTTTTTCTTTTTTTCATGATTTTGATGTTAAAAATTATTAGCACACAACTATTTCAACCCTTTAATAATGGAGCATCAAAAACATCACCTGTATCCCCAAACAGATATAGAGGACTGTATTTTTACTATGATATCCATTTTCCAGAATTGTGATTATAATATGCAAAGAGTCATAAATATGCCATTTACGATAAGGAGGAGGCAAGGCAAATGCATAGATGTACAAATATATGTACAACAGATTTTGCTTTTTATTTATTTATAATGTAATTTTATAGAATAATTCTGGGATTTGAGAGGATCTAAAACTATTTTTCTGTATAAATATTATTTGCCAAAAGTTTGTTTATATTCAGAAGTCTGACTATGATGAATAAATCTTAAATGCTTTGTTTAATTACAAAAACAAAATCACCAATATCCAAGACATAAAGATAGCAATTCAACAAATACTGTAGTTAAGAGATGAACTCGCCACTTGTATGGGAACTACATTTCACTCTTGGTTTTCAGGATATAATAGCACTTCACCAAAATATTCTTTCAGCCATACCACTGGTAACATTTCTACTAAATCTTTCTGTAACACTTAATTCCCTCATTCATTATCTTACAGTGTAAACAGGAGTCTAATTTGTATCAATTCTATGTTTTGGTTGTAATATTCAGTTCACTCACCCAATGTACAACCAATGAAATAAAAGAAGCATTTAAAAGGATTTCTCATCTTCCTCCTTTTTGTGTAGAGATAAATTGCTAATTATCCCAATAAAATGGTTTTTATGTTCACAAAATTAACATTTGTTAACTTCAAAAGAGAGAAAGATCTGGCCTTCAAATGGGAATTGACAGTTTTTGCTTTTGATTTTGGCTTTTTAAAAGTAAGGAAATAATTTAAAAGAATCATTTTAGTGGTCCAGCTGCTGCCCTGAGAATGGGTCTCCATGTGTTCCATGTTCTGGCAGGCTCATACCATTCTCAAACTCAGGGAAAACTCCTATTCACTATTCCACCATTCTAAAGATAGCAATTCAACCATTCTGCCTCTGTTAGTCCCAACTTCTTTTAAATGGTTTATCAACTGCCCCATTCCGTCTTTGCCTGAGCTTTTTTAAATCTAAGATGTTAAGATAGAGATTCCAAGATGGCGACAGAGTAGGTGGATGTTCCAACTACCATCTCCCAGGACCAAATTGGATTACAACTTAAGTTAAGAATAATCATCTTGAAAAAACAACTTTGGACTAAAGGAAGAAGGGTCTATAACCAAGGATCACAGAAGAAGCCACACCGAGACTGGTAGGAAGGGCAGAGGTGCAGAAAAGGCTGCCCCGCTCCCAGGAACTAGCTGCGGTGGAGGGTCCTGAGGGACTCTCACTGCAGGGAGGGTCACCCTGAGAGGGGAGGGTCCTCAGCCCCAGGCCCAGAGCCCCAGCCTAGAGCTCCAGAGGCTAGAAGAGGCACCCAGACAGCATTTGGTGGTGAAAAGAACAAGGTTTCTGTCTGCGAGAAAGAGACTGAACTCTCGGAGATGCCGGCTCCGTCTTAAAGGGCCCACTCAGAAAATATTGTTCACAGCCACTTACCCAGGGTTCCAGAGGAGGGAGAGCTGAGAGGACTGGATTTGTGTGAGGGGAATGTAAAGTTGGAGGTCCAGGGAGAGACACTATGGGGAATGGCCACTATGCTGAGTTATTCTCCAATATGCAGTCACCATATTTCTTGGACAGAGTGTCCCCTTTGTGCAGCACCAGCCTGGGGAAAAGCAACGGCTCTGCCCTTGGGAGTCTCTCCTACCCAATTCATGGTGACAGGATCATTCTGAGAGGTCAGGAAGGAGGGGGCACGTCAGTGGCTCAGTTTTCTAGTGTTGAGACCAGAGGTTCTCCCACATGCTCCTAATTCTAGGACTGGTGCTTCCACTTTATAGGAGACTCAGTAGAAACTATCTGGAGAGAGGACTAGAGTGGCGTGAAGAGAGTGTAAAGTTGGAGGCCCAAGAAGAGAAACAGTGGGGGATGGCCAACAGAACCCCTGTGCTGAGTCATCCTCCAATACTGTAGTTGCCATCTTTCTTGGGTGGAGCAATCCCCTCTGAGTGGCATCCGCCTGGGGAAAAGCAACTGCTCTGCCCTTGGGAGTCTCTGCTGCTCCAGTCAGGGTAAAGGGTTGTTCTGAGAGAACAGGAAGCAGGAGGTGCATCAGTAACTCAGTTTTCTGGTGTTGAGGCTGGAACTACCCTCTCCCCCCACCTTACTCTCCCAAGTCTAAGACTGGTGCTTCCACGTCACGGGAGATTTAGTTGAAACTGTCTGGAGGACAGGCATACCACACCTCTGGATCTCAGGGGCCACACAGGCTGGACACCTGGGGCCACACCCTACTAAGGTCTGTGAAAAAAGTCTGGACAGACTGACACCTGGGGCAAGGAGTGGAGCCATACCCACTACCCTTCTTAATCCCTAAATTGCTGCAGGTGCTAGATTCCAGCAGAGGTTAATTCAGCGGCTGAACAAAAAAAGCAGCCAGCAGACAGAGGCTACAGAAGAACAGACTCAGGAAACCTTGGCCTTTTAAGGGACTCCCCCAGGCCCAGAGGGGGTAAAAGCCAGCCTGGGTGTACAGCTGGTATTTCCATGTGCACCTGGGCCCAGCAGAGGCAGCTACAAACTCTGGATTGCTTGTAACTCCAAGAAGATTGCTGAGGGCAAGTCATGGGTACTGTCTCCCTCTGGTCTGTGCCAGGTTTCTACCAGGGAAGTCCAGGACTGGCATATCTAGTGGCTAGCTGTGGAGAGCATCAGTTCAGGGCCTAAAACCTTTGCTAGAGTGGTATCATAAGGAAGGGCTCCTCACACCTGGCCCAGCTAAGGTGAGTCCTTCTCTCTGATCAGCACCAGCACAGAAGCTCATATGCATTGGATAGGGAGGAGCTTCACAGCTGGCCTGGGTGCTGGATATCCTACCCTGCTGGGCTAGATTCGAAAGGCGGAAGGGAGAGAGGTTTAGAGCATGGACATTCAAAGTGTGGGTCCCTGTGAGCCTATTGTTGAATCTGGTTGAGGGGCTTAGCCACTTTCTGAGGGGTACAGTCAGCTCCAGGAGAGAACTCTCTCAGTCTTCTTCCCTGAGATCAGGGTCTCATCAGCTGTAAAAACTTCTACAGAGGGGACTATAGTCTTCACTTGATCTGAACCTGCTGTTCACCTTGTTGGAGAGAAATAAAATTTGAGTATCAAGCAGTGGCTGGAAGATTAGGCTTTAGAGTGGGGCCACAATCCCTGTACTGAGCTAATACCCAAGAGACCTCTAAAGTAGGGGGTTCCACCAACATTGTATTCCTAATCTCAGCTGCCCTAACCCAATAAGCTTGCAACTTGTAGAGGGGTGAGTTGGGTAAGGACAATCTTGGCCCACACTACAGTCTTTCTACAGAAGACTCTGGGAAGACCAGGCAGCTATAAGGGGAGGTGAAGCAGCTGAAAAGTGGAGGCAAGTCTTACAAAGCTTGGGGCTTTTATGGAGCTGCTGTCAGCTCTAAGCAGGAAGAAGCTGATTGTTATACACAGGCTGACCCCTCCCACAGTGCGCAGGCACAAAAAACACAGGCATAAATAGAAAAATGAGTAGTAGCTGCAGACAAGTAACCCACAGCGTGTTACAAAGAACAGCTGACCCCAACCCAAGAAAATCTAGAACCAACACAACTGGTAGCTAGTGGCAGACAGCACCAACCCTAGACTCAGCTAGCTACACAAGCCGCACACCCAAAGGAGGAGTCTATACACAGACAAAAAGGGTAGACAAAGAAATACGACACAAATGAATCAAAAAGAGAAATTCCTAGAAAAAGAAATAAATGAAATGAAAGTAATCAAACTATCAGATGCAGAGTTTAAAATGATTATTAAGATTCTCAAGGATCTTAGGGAAACAATGGATGGATATAATAAGCACCTAAATAAAGAGATAGCAAGCATCAGAAAGGACATTGAATTCATTAAAAAGAACCAGTCAGAAATGACAAATACAATATTAGAAATGAAGACTGCACTAGAAGGAATCAACAGCAGGCTGAATGAAGCAGAGGGTTGAATCAGCGATATAAAAGACAAGATAAACATAAGAACAGAAGTAGAGCAGCAAAATAAAAAGAGGCTCAGAAAGACTGATGAAACTCTAAGAGACCTCTGGACAACATGAAGAGAAACAACATCCACCTTATAGGAGTTTCAAAAGGAGAAGAGAGTGAACAATGGATAAAGAACCTATTTGAAGAAATCATACCTGAAAATTAACCTAAATTGATGAAGGAAAAAATCGCACAAGTGCAAGAAGCACAGAGAGTCCCATTAAAGATGAACTTATGGAAGCCTACACCAAGACACATGATAATTAAAATTCCAAAGTTAAGAGACAAAGAAAGAATACTAAACGCTGTAAGAGAAAAGCAGTTAATTACCTATAGAGGAGGCCCTATAGGATGATATCCAAATTCTCAACAGAAACATTTGAGGCCAGAAGGTATTGACAAGAAATATTCAAAGTGATGCAAAACAAGAATCTACAACTAAGACTATTTTAACCAGCAAGGCTACTATCATTTAAAATTAAAGAAGAAATAAAAAGTTTCCCAGACAACATAGTACTCAAGGAATTCATTACAACCAAATAAGTACGTTAATAATAACCTTAAATGTAAATGGCTTAAATGCTCCAAAAAAGGACATAAGGTAGCTGCATGGAAAAGAAAACAGGACCTATATATGCTGTCAGCAAGAGACCCACCTCAGAAAAAAAGAAAATATACACATAGAAAGTGAAGGGATGGAAAAAAGTACTTCACACAAATGGAAATTAAAAAAAAGAAAGCTGAGGTAGCAATACTTATATCTGACAAAATAGCCTTTAAAACAAAAAATAGAGTAAGGGATAAAGAAGGTCACTACATAATGATAATGGGAACAATCCAACAAGAGAATATAACCGTTGTAAATATTTATGCACTTAATATAGAAGCACCTAAATATATAAAGCCAACTTTGATGGACATAAAGGGCAAGTTCAACAGCAATACAAAAATAGCAGGGGATTTTAATACCCCACTAACATCAATGGATAGATTCTCCAGATAGAAAATTAACAAAGAACCAGCAGCCTTCAATGACACACTAGATCAACTGGATTTAACTGACATCTTCAGAATCTTTCACCCCAAAGCAGCAGAATATACATTCTTTCCAAATGCTCATGGTGCATTCTCTAGGACAGACCACATGTAAGGACACAAAACAAAAGTCTCAATAAATTTAAGAAGATTGAAATTGTATCAAGCATCTTCTCTGATCACAATGGCATGATACTAGAAATCAACTACAATAAAAAAACTGAAAAACATTCAAACACTTGGTGGCTAAATAGCATGTTATTAAATAACAAGTGGGTTAACAATGAGATCAAGGAAGAAATCAAAAATTTCCTTGAAACCAATGAAAATGAACACACAGCAACTCAAAATCTATGGGACACAGCAGAAGCAGTCCTGAGAGGGAAGTTTATAGCAGTACAGGCATACCATAAGAAGCAAGAAAAAGCTCAAATAAACAACTTAACACGACATATAAAAGAACTAGAGAAAGAACAACAAATAAAGCCAAGAGGAAGTACAACGAAAAAAATAATAAAGATAAGAGCAGAAATAAATAATATAGAGGCCAAAAAAAAAAACCAAACACACAATTCAAAAGATCAATGAAACTACAAGCTGGTTCTTTGAAAAGGTAAACAACAGTGGTACACTTTTAACCAGACTTGTCAAGAAAAAAAGAGATAGACCTCAAATAAATAAAATTAGAAATAAAAGTGAAGAAGTAAAAACTGACACCGCAGAAATACAAAGGATTGTAAGAAAATACTATGAAGATCTATATGCCAATAAATTGGACAACCGAGGCAAAATGGATAAATTCCTAGAAACATAATATCTTCCAAAACTCAATCTGGAAGAATCAGAAAACCTAAACAGACTGATTACAACAAATAAAATTGAAACAGTTATCAAAAAACTTCCAGCAAACAAAAGTCCTGGACCAGATGGTTTCACAGGCAAATTTTACCAAACATTCAAAGAACTACCATCTATCCTTCTCAAACTATTTCACAAAATTCAAGAGGAAGGAAGACTTCCAAGCTCTTTTTAATGAGGCAAGCATTACCTTCATTTTAAAACTAAGTAAAGACACTACAAAGAAAGAAAACTATAGGCCAATATCCCTGATGAAACTAGATGCTAAAATTCTCAAGAAAATATTAGCAAATCAGATCCAGCAAAACATTTAAAAAATCATACATCATGGTCAAGTAGGATTTATTCTGGGGAGGCAAGGCTGGTACAATATTCGCAAATCAATCAATGTGATTCATCACATAAATAAAAGGAAGGACAAAAACCACTTGATAATTTCAATAGATGTAGAAAAAGCATTTGATAAAATTCAGCACCCATTTATGATCAGAACTCTTAGCAAAGTGGGAATACAGGGAACATATCTTAACATAATAAAGGCCATATATGACAAACCACAGCCAACATCGTACTCAATGGGCAAGAATTAAAAGCAATCCCCTTAAGATCAGGAACAAGGCAGGGATGCCCCCTTTCACCACTCTTATTCAACATATTTCTGGAATTCCTAGCCACAGCAATCAGACAAGAAGAAATAAAAGGCATCCAAATTGGAAAATAAAAAGTAAAACTGTCATTATTTGCTGATGACATGATACTGTACATAGCAAACCCTAAAGTCTCAGTCAGAAAACTACTAGACCTGATAAATGCATTCAGCATGGTGGCAGGATATAAAATCAATATTCAAAAATCAGTGGCATTTTTATACACCAACAATAAATAGTCTGAAAGAAATTTTTTTTTTTCTGAAAGAGAAATTAAGGGAAGAATCCCCTTCACTATAGCAACAAAGAAATAAAGTACCTAGGAGTAAATTTAACCAAAGAGGTTAAAGACTTGTACTAGAAAAAATTATAAAACATTGATAAAAGAAATCAAGGAAAATACATACAAGTGGAAGCATATACCGTGTTCATGGACAGAAAGAATAAACATAATTAAAATGTCTATATTACCGCCTGACCTGTGGTGGCGCAGTGGATAAAGCGTCGACCTGGGAACACTGAGGTCGCCAGTTCAAAACCCTGCACTGGTCTGGTCAAGGCACATATGGGAGTTGATGCTTCTAGCTCCTCCCCCTTTCTCTCTCTCTCCTTCTCTCTCTCTCTCTCACTCTGTGTCTCCTCTCTAAAATAAATTTAAAAAAAAGAAATTAAAATGTCTATATTACCTAAAGCAATCTATAAATTCAATGCAATTCCTATCAGAATACCAATGGCATACTTCAAAGATATAGAACACATATTCTAAAAATTTCAATGGAACCATAAAAAGAACACAAATAGCCTCAGCAATCTTGAAAATGAAGAATAAAGTGGGAGGTATCACACTTCCCGATATCAAGCTATACTACAAGGCCATTGTAATCAAAACAGCTTGGTACGGGCATAAGAACAGGCATACAGATCAATAGAACAGAACAGAGAACCCAGAAATAAACCCACGCCTTTATGGTCAATTGATATTTGACAAAGAAGGTAAGACAGTACAATGGAGTAAAGACAGTCTCTTTAATAAGTGCTGTTGGGAAAATTGGACAGGTATATGCAAAAAAATGAAACTAGACCACCAAATTACACCATTCACAAAATTAAACTCAAAGTGGATAAAAGACTTAAATATAAGTCATGAAACCATGAACATCTTGGAAGAAAACATAGGCAGTAAACTCTCCGATATCTCTTACAGCAATATTTTTGCTGATCTCCACAGGCAAGTGAAATAAAGGACAGGATGAACAAATGAGACAATATCAAACTAAAAAGCTTTCGCACAACAAAAGTCACCATAAACAAAATAAAAAGACAATCCACATAATAGGGAGAGAATATATTTGCCAATACGTCTGATAAGGAGTTAATAACCAAAATTTATAAAGAACTTCTAAAACTCAACACCAGGAAGGTAAACAATCCAATTAAAAAATGGGCAAAAGAATTGAATAGACACTTCTTCAAAGAGGACATACAAATGGCCAATAGGCATATGAAAAAAATGTTCAACATCACTAATTATCAGAGAAATGCAAATTAAAACCACAATGAGATACCACCTCCCACCTGTCAGAATAGTGCTCATTAACAAAACAACACACAATAAGTGCTGGTGAGGATGTGGAGAAAAGGGAACCCTCCTGAACTTGCTTGTCAGAATGCAGACTTGTGCAGCCACTGTAAAGAACTGTATGGGGTTTCCTCAAAAAAATAAAAATGGAACTGCCTTTGACCCACCTATCCCAGTTCCAGAAATATATCCTAAAAATACCAAATCATTGATTCAAAACAAGATATGCACCCACATATTTATTGCAGCATTGTTTGCAATAGCCAAGTTCTGGAAACAGCCCAAGTGTCCGTCAGTGGATGAGTTGATTAAAAAGCTGTGATACATATACACAATGAAATACTACGCGGCCATGAGAAAGAAGGAAATCTTACCTTTTGTGATGGCATGGATGGACCTGGAGATTATTATGCTAAGTGAAATAAGCCAGACAGAGAATGACAAATATCATATGGTCTCACTTATATGTGGAATCTAATGAACAGAGTGATCTGAGGAACGAAACAGAGGCATAGGCCGGGTCACAGGGATCAGAGGGACAGCAGTCAGAGAAGAGGGGGTTGAGGGGATGGGATCAGAGAAGGTGATGAGATTAGTGAAATTATATATACATAACACAGAGATATAGATAACAGTACAGTAAATCCTAGAGGGAAGGAGGGAGGAAGTTAGGGGGAGGGGGCGAAGGGGGTATAAAAAGGGACACAGGGGTGGGAGGTGAGGGAGTTATATTCAGTGAGACATTTGAATCCATGTAAACTCAATAAATTAAAATTAATTAAAAATTTTTTAAAAAAGAAGACATACAGATGGCCAATAGGCATATGAAAAAATGTTCAACATCACTAATCATCAGAGAAATGCAAATTAAAACCATAATGAGATACCACCTCAAACCTGTCAGAATGGCGCTCATTAACAAATCAACAAACCATAAGTGCTGGCTAGGGTGTGGAGAAAAGGGAACCCTCCTGCACTGCTGGTGGGAATGCAGACTTGAGCAGTCATTGTGGAAAACAGTATGGCGGTTTTTCAAAAAATTTAAAATGGAACTGCCTTTTGACCCAGCTATCCCACTATTAGGAATATATCCTAAGAATCCCAAATCACTGATTCAAAAGAAAATATGTACCCTCATTGTTTATTGCAGCATTGTTTACAATAGCCAAGATCTGAAAACAGCCCAACGATGGGAATGTTTCTTCTCATGCAAGGTTGGCAGGAATTGCCTCCTCTGTGAGGGCAAAGTTTTCTACATGGCAGGTTCAAAACTTCAGGTCTTTTGAGTGGTTATGATATCCCTAATGAGGGTAGAAAACACAAATATTCAACAGATTAGGTATATACAAATAAAGAAATAAAGGCACTTGTATTTTTAAACTATGTCATCAGGATTTCCAAAGACAGAAAATATTTAAATATAAAATATCAATTATACTATAATTATCTTCCAATAGTAAAGTGTTATTTCAATTTTGGGAGGCCCAAACTAAAAATTACGTTTCAAACCCAGAAATATACCTGTTACTGTTAACCAAAGTTCTTTTTCAACATTTAAAAGAAATTAGAAGCAGCCAGGAAAAAAGAAAATTTAGTTCAATGTTCTGATGTTTGTGAGAGGAAAATATAAGTCCAGTGAAGAATAATTTCTTCACCTAAAATATCTTACTATCTCTGAAACATTAGGTCAGCATTGTTGTTGGATTAGTCCAGCTCCACAGAAATAACTGAGTCATTATGAATAAGTACAATTCATACAAAATAAAGCATAAAAATGACTTCTCTACATGCTCTTAGTAGAGGTGATGGATGGCAGGAATGAAGATGGGGTAGAAATGAGAATGTTCACCATGGATCTACTTATGTGCCACACTGAATGCTAAATAGCCTAAATAGGTTTCTAATAAATCTCTCTTGACTTTGAAAAGAATTACTAATAACTGATAAGCAATTCTAACTGCCACAGAGATTCTTACTCAAGGTACATAAGAGATTCTGCTGTAAGAAATAGCTTGATTCCAGATCAACAATATCTTTGGGAGGGCCAGATCCACAGCTCAGCTGAAAACCTTGGGGCGAGATCAATTGCATGACCAATGGTCATGTGGCCTCACTTTCTCCCCCTGATTCAGCTACTTTGAAAAATGACAGCCCAACAATTTGAAGTATCTCTTTAGACTCCCCCCCCAATGTAAATATCTTATGTGCTACTGAGCCTATATTTTAATCATACTATTTCAGACATCCCCCCAAGTTTGGTGAAACCTATATAGCTATTTTCATTAAATAGGGTATAACCAGAGAGTAGCTTTGTTTTATTCATATATACTTTACATATCCTAAACATTATGAGAGAGCTGTTATTACCCATAGTGTAAATGAGAAATCAAGATTCATAAAAATCAAGTAACTTTCAAGGTCAGACAGTGCTGCATAACTCTCAAGGCCTGGCTTATCTTAACTCATGGTCATATTGACATGAGCTTTATTTGTCGCACCCTTCAGGTCAAAATTTTATATAAGGATTCTGAGTGAAGAATTTATCTAGGTTTAAGATGAAGCTATAAGAATCATTTACTAGGTCACATGAACAGGTTTTCTTCTGTACCATAGAACATGATTTACGAACTATTTTGAAGATATGGGCTACAAAGTTCTTTTCTAGATTTAGTACAGAGGCAAACTCTTTACTTAGAGCAGGGGAGACTGGAAGGAACATTGCACCTTCTCTTCAGTGTTAGCAAGGTGGTTTGTTTTTTTTTTAAATCAAACTTCTATATTGTTCTATTGAAATAAAAAAGGAAAGAAAGAAAGAAAGAAAGAAAGAAAGAAAGAAAGAAAGAAAGAAAGAAAGAAAGAAAGAAAGAAAGAAAGAAAAAGAAAGGAAGGGAAAGGAAAGGAAAGAAAGGGAAAGGAAGGAAAGGAAAGGAAAGGAAAGGAAAGGAAAGGAGGAAGGAAGGAAGGGAGGGAGGGAGGGAGGGAGGGAGGGAGGGAGGGAGGAAGGAAGGAAGAAGGAAGGAAGAAAGCCACTGCCTGACCAGGCAGTGGTTCAGTGGATAGAGCGTCAGACTGGGATGCAGAAGACCCAGGTTCGAGACCCCAAGCTCACCAGCTTGAGTGCGGGCCCATCTGGCTTGAGCATAAGCTCGCCAGCTTGGACCCAAGGTCGCTGGCTCCAGCAAGGGGTTGCTGGGTCTGCTGAAGGCCCGTGGTCAAGGCACATGTGAGAAAGCAATCAATGAACAACTAAGGTGTTGTAATGGCAATGAAAAACTAATGATTGATGCTTCTCACCTTTCTCGGTTCCCATCTGTCTGTCCCTATCTATCCCCCTCTCTGACTCTCTCTCTGTCCCTGTAAAAAAAAAAAAAAAAAGAGCCACTGATTTTTTTACATTAAGGTTATGTCAAGTCATGATGAAGCAGTCCCTGAAAGGTTGTAACATATCATATATAGACAGAGAGAATGAATTTCTGGATAAGGTCACACCTGAGTCATATATCCTTAAAATCCAATTATGTCCAGAAAGAGTCTGAGGAGTTAGGTTTATTTTGACTTTTTCTAATAGCTTTACTGTGGGTCTTTCTGAGACTTTGGCTTATATAAACAAAGGAAGAAGTTTATCAGTTCTAAAGTATAAACTCAATTCAGGAAATCTATTCTTTTTCTATAGAACCCTCCTTCAAACAAAAGGTCACCTCAGAAAAGTACACAAGCAAAACAGTAGCAAAATACTCTAGTTGCAGAGGCAAGATTGAGATGCAGTCTCTAATAAGCTCTGCAGCCCAGAGTTGGAAACCCATTCACTGAAATATAAAACCTGAGGCTTTGCCCCAGCCAGGAGCACAGACAAGGATCAACCAATGAACACATAAATAAGTGGAACAACAAAATGATGTCTCTCTCTCTCTCTCTCTCTTAAAAATCAATAGATAATAATAATAACAGTCCTGGCCATGTGGCTCAGTGGGTAAAGCATCATACTGGCACGCCAGAGTTACAGGTTCAATCTCCTGCCAAGACATATAGGGGAAACAACAAATGAAGGCACAACTAAATGAAACAGCTAAGTGGAACAAGTTGTCTCTCTCCCTCACTGTCTGTCTGTCTGTCTGTCTCTCTCTCTCTCTCTCTGTCTCCATAAAAAAAAAAAAAAGTTACTTAGGAAAACTTGGCTCATAAGCTCTAAATATGTCTCAGAAAATTGGATATATATAAAAGTAACAAATATACTACAAAATAATTATATATTCAATACTCTCATACATATTTACATGGAGAGCAAGCTAAACACATTATCATCCATAAACAGAAAGTTAAGAATTTTTCAGTTCTGCAGAAAGGGAAGACCAGTGTTTGCATTTCACAATAGTCCAGTGATTAAGAGCTAATTTTCCAATCATACTGCCCAAATTTGAATCTCAGCTCTGCTTTTCACAGCTTCTAAACCCCAGTTTTTGTTCATCAGTTAAGCTGGGTCTAAAAATAGGGTCTACCTCACCAGGACATTATGAGGATTAAGTGAAAGAATATATACTGGTCATGTACAACAGTCTGACATTGAGTGAGCTGTCAGTGAATATTAGTTACTGCTCTATAAATAATATTAAGAGAAGCTCTTGTGTTTCTTTAGTAATTATTTCCACATTCTGACCAAACATCTCTGGACAACTAAGAGGCACCTCTTCTATTTCCTCAGTGACAATTAATATCAAAAGCTAACAAGCAAATTATAGGGAATTTATGATAAGAAATAATGAGCTGCATTATTTCTGTGGAAACCTGCAATTACTTCAATTCAACAAATGTTCACTGAGTCCTGACTAAGCACTGCTAAGCTCTTCAAGGGACAGAAACATGAGAAAAATCCAAGCCCTACCCTCAAGAAACTTTCTATGTGGTAGAAGAGAAAAAATGGAGAAAGATGGAAAAGTATTGTATTAGTTTCTGAGGGCTACCATTAAAAAAGCACCACAAGGAAGGTGGTTTACAACATCAGAAACTTGTTATTTCATAGTTCTGGAGGCTAGAAGTATGAACCAAGGTGCCGGCAGAGACATGCTACCTTTAAAACTCTGGATAGAATCCTTCCCTGACTCTTCCTGGCTTCCTAGGGGCCATCAATTCTTGGTGTCTGTTGGCTCACAACTGTATCACTCTACTTTCTGCCTCCACCATCTCTTGGCCTTCTCCCTTTGTGTCAGCCTTCACACAAGGTCACTAGTCATATGATATTGGGGCCTACCCTAATGACCTGATCTTCACATTCACAAAGGGACACAGTTTGACCCACAACAAGTAATAGCAGCCTAAATAAAGATTGGTTTTTATAGGTAAAGAATTAAATGAAAGGATTTTTGTTGCCTTTTCACAACCCCTCAGGCTTCTCTCATGTGTTTGTTTGGTTGCTGTCTGTAAACGAAGAAGCTGGACTACAAGATCTCTAACTCTTCTATTCTAAATGCAACATCCTGTGATTTAATTAGCAACTTAGCACATTCTTAATGAGTCTCAATATTTATTTTACTTGATAATTTTGATTTTTAAATATATTTCATTGTTTATAAGTTTTCATTGGTTGGATTAATTTTACTTATGCCCTAAGCAGGGATAGTCTTTTCTTTTTTCTAGATGCACAAGAAATTTCGATAATCATTCACAATTATTAAATGATGGCTGAAGCCATCGCGGGAAGCAGTGTTGTCCAGAGGTCACCCAACACAAATCCTAGGGTGAGCTGCACTGCACCTCGGCAGGTCGCAGTCAGTCTGCTGCTCTGAGTCAGACGCCTTCCTTCATCATCTTGGAATTACTGCTGCTCAGAGCTAGGGACTCAGGGTTGGGGTGGGGAAGAGGTTCATCATGATGGGCATATGCAGAAGCAAATGGGGAGCTAGAGGAGGAATTTGGATAACACCAATGGAGTGATGGCAGAGACGGGGTGCCTTGCTCTGGAACTACAGGCAGACAAGGGCTAACCTGGTAAGGTCAAAATTCAATGCTGCCAACCTAACCTGTGCAGCCTCCTCAGAATTCACTGTACCCTCAGACCTTGCATCTTCCTCAGGTTCCACCCTATACTGATGCTCTAATTGCCTACTCGGAGCTCTATCATAGGAGCTTTGTGCACCCAGGGACTGCCACAGTCCCCACCAGGTCAGCCGCATTTCCTGGCACCTCGCTGTATCTTCCCATGGCCCAATCTGTGGCTGTTGTACCTTTAGGTTCCACAGTCCCCAGAGCTTATCACCCAGTTGGCCCCACCCTTTCGCCTGGTTCAACAGTGCTGGGAAGGAGGATAGGGTGCAGGTGTCAGATTTGGAACTGGGGCTACTGCTGGCAACATTCGTCCTCAGGAATGAATGAATGAATGAATGAATGAATGAATGAATGAATGAAAAAGAATCCAAAAAGTAAATACAGAATTAAATATGAAAATAGATATACAGAAAAATAACATGCATTTTTATGAATTAACCATTTGACATACTTCTATAATATGTTTTGTTAACTAATTTTTACTCTATCCCCTTTGATTACAACCTCAAAAGATTTTTGTAATATCATTTTCTATATAGGGAACAGAAAGGTAATTTAATCTTCTAGCATAGCTGGCTAAAAAAAAAATTTAGTATTAATGTTTTTGTACTGATAATTTAACATGCAACATATACCTACCTACCTACACACACACACACTGTTTATTGTACTCTTACAGATTTGTGCCCTTCAAACAGAACTTTAATAAGTTCTATTTTTCATAATTCTAATATAAAAAGAAGAAATATTATTGAGCATTTACAATTATCTTGACAGATAAGCATTAATAAAGACCAGATCCTCTGCCTAGAATTTTATGCATCTGATAAAACAGAAATTTCCACAGACTAGCTTTTACCACATATACGTCAAATCTTTTTTTCTGTTCTACTGCCAGCTTACTTCCACGATTAGGTGTTGTAGGATATACTCACAATGCAAAGCAAACCACTTGTCCTTCACCTTCATGTCATTATACTATGCGAGCTGGTACCTGTACTGAGATGGCTACCAATAACATGACCATGCACAGAAATGGCTATGGGCCATATGATTATCTTTCACGAAGCCCAAGCTGAAAGTATTCCCACTCAACTTTTTCAGACCATATCCCAAAAATAACCATAGCCACTCTAAAGCCACCCCACAGAAGGGAATGTGATGGAAGGGAAGTTAGTATGGATAATAGTCGTCTTCAACAATTGAAAATTTTATAAAACCATCACCATATGAACACATTGCTAGGATTCCACCCAGGTCCTTGAAAGAAAGTATATAAGTAAGAAATCCTAAAGTGTAAACTTCATTAGCTTCTACTTCTACCCCCTATTTTTAAAAGCTAAACAAAACAAACTCCAACATTTATTGGTTTTCCACTGTGCTAACTGTGTCCAACGCCTTGGCCCTCTTTTTTGTTTCTCAGATATGGACTCTATGCTGCCTCCTGAATTTCTATTCCTTTTGCCTAAATTGCTTGTCTTCTTCCTCTGAGCATGACAGAATCATTATCTGAAGAAAATATCACCTCATCCCAGCTGATTCCATCTCACCACTATGTTTATTGCATTCATAACACCTGTCACACTGTGTAATTACTTTGCTCATCTATATTTTGTTTGCATTATCTGTTCTCTTGTTAGAATTTAAGCTCAGGGAGGGCCCCTTGTCTTGTTCACCACCAATACCCCTCTACTTAGAAAAGTGTCTAAAAACATAGTAAGTGTTCAATAAGTATTTGCTGTGTGAATGATTGGTAAAACTGGTGTCAGAGGAACAGGTATAAATGAAAATGTAAAACTGTGACATTCGATAGTTTCCCAAATCTTTCTTGGCTAAGAAATGAAACAAACTAGAAACCCACTCATTTCACAAAAATTTTTGTATTTCAAAATGCTAGAAAACATGAAGAGCACAGAGCATATATTTTTACTAGATTGCAAATAATCTGAAATTACCACAACCTAGTTATAATTTAGCTAGAGAAATAAAAGAACTATGGACGAAAATAAAATATATGTATTGAAGCATTTCATGATGAATACCAAATTATTAAGCCGTCAGTAAGTGCCACTGGAGACTGGTGAGAGCTGGAGAAAGCTTGCCAGAGCAGTTTCTTGAGATGGACTCTGAGGAGTAGTAAATATAGTATTTAGCAAAGCAAGAAACATGAGAAGCAACAGGAATGAAAATAAAGTGGGTTTTGATGAAAATGGATGGGGATTGTACACTCGAGAGAATGAGAGGCACACAAAAACAGAAGGGACATGGCCTTTTATAAGACAGCCACACTCAGAAAAGGATAACATAACATAGTGGTAGCTACAGCATGCTGTCCTTCAGAATGAAACACTCACTTCCACTCCCCAGTGTCTAAGAGTGCTACAGCTGTTGGTCCTCTGTTGTCAGCTTTGTTCTGGACAAGGAGCATTGACCAAGAAGAGCGGCCTTGTCCAAAGTTGCACCTTTTCACCCTTTTCTAGTTGATTGACCCTTTTCTAGTTGATTGACAGGAAAGTATTAAGGCCCACAGTTTTGCCCAACCCAAGGCAGCTTTGAAGGGCCATACCCAGCTCCCTGTGGGTAGGCTGAGGCCTTTATTGGCATTACATCAACAGCTCAACCTCTCTTTCGGCCCAATCACTTCCACATGGGTTGGAATATCCAGAAGTTGAATTCAAACTGTGATAGAGGCAAGTCAACCACTTACTAATTCATTATCAAAGCATTTGACTTTCTTTCAAACTGATGCAAGAAATATATTTAAAGTCACAAGTTGATTCTTTCTGACAAAATTATTTGCATGAGTACTAAATTAATCATAGAAGAAAAACAGAATGGTAAGAAGAAGAAAAAATGAAGTTTTTTTAAATTAGGGATTCCAAAATGGCAAATTTTCACATACTTTAAAAGGAAATAATAACTTTTATTTTCAAAAGGCACGAGTAAGTCATGTTCCTCATGTTTCTCTTTGTTCAAAACTTAGTTTTTTATATTCCTAAGCCTTATGTCAATACTTTTTTCAAAAGAAACTAGGAAAATGATCGTATTTGCTCTCATGTAGGCAAAGTATCTTCATATAGGGTTAAAACAAAGTGTGTTAAGTTTGAATTTTGTAAATACAATCCTGGGACCAGATTTGGCTGCAGAACACCAGGAATCTAAAACTCCAGAATATAGCCTTATCAATATATCAAAGCCATTTTGAAGCTAACTGAAGTGGTTCTTCTATAATGGCATTCATAGTATTTACAAGCTGAAGTGAGCCACTTGGGAATTAATGCAGTTCATATGCACTATTGATAAAAGCCTCCATTAAGATAGCAAGGAGTAATTAAGAAAATATACAAGTAATCAATGTTGACATTATTCCAACTCCTCCAAGAGTCATTATTATGTTTTGAATAAAAACCACATATTGGGTCATTTTGCTCTGGTAAAAAATCTTTACAGAGATCAAGTAACATATTTAGTTCATGAACTGATGACAAACTGAGGACTCAGAGACTATTACTTTCATATATTCTACCCACAGGAGCCACCACAGAAGATGGAAAACTGTCAATATGGGTGCCCGTTGCTGATCATTAGTCTGGGCTAACACTAAGCATCTAAGCATACTTTATTCTGCAACATGACAAAGCAGTATTGCATAGTGATTAAGAATATGATATTGGTAGCCAAGTTCGCTGTGTTCAAAAACTGGCTCTCTACTTTCCATGTGGCCATCAGTAGTGGGTGAACTTCTATAGCCAGTTTCCTTTTCTGTAAAAAGGAGCTGCTAATGATAGTATCTATCACATAAGGTTGTGAGAACTAAGTGAGTTAACATTCACAAAACTGTTAGGACTATGCATAGAATATAAAAGAATTGGCTATCTTTGAAAAACAAACCAAGCTTTGGAATGTTTCCAACTGAAGGGAGTTTCTTCTGTGTATCATTTCTCTAGCAACATACCTCTCAGTACTGCTCCTGGCAAGGTTGATTGGGATAGTTGGGGTGCCTCACAGTGGAATTAGGTAAATCCCTGGCCAGTCAGCAGGCACTGGCTGAGCTCAGCAGACAACTCATCTTTTTATATTTTATGGTAATGAACCTTCCAGACTTCCATTTCTGGGGGCACAATAGAATAAATACAATAAATAAGTCTCCGGAGGAAAATAACAGAGACAGCTAAATAAAATATTAAAAACATCTCTTTAAATGCACTGTGGAGCTATCAAGAAAGCAATACACAAAGGCTGAAAAAAAGAGGAGATTGCTTTAACATGAGTTAGCACCAAATCTACCTTTTGCCTGGTGGCATGTGCTCAACTGTAGTAAATTGGAGTCTTCATATGGTACAAAGGACCAAAGTATGACCAGACCTGTCCCAGGCAGAGAGTGGGTAACACTGGAGTCCCAGAGGCCTACACTGTCAGTGAGGCCAGATTAGTGTTCACTCGCTGGCCTCAGAAACCAAAAAACTCAGTAATCAAGATAAAGAATATTGTTAATGTAATATTTTAAAAATCAAAACTAATAGGAAAAAGGCCATGATATCAAAACTATGAACAATGACAAGTTGTTGCTGTGTGTTTGACTTGCCATTCTATGCAACAGGAACTGTCCTTTCCAACTGTCATGCACATCCCTTGAAGGGGGGGTTATAAGGGTAGACATTGACCAGACATGAGGTTGGGCTTTATATATAGTTACAATTTTTAATTGTTAAACTCTTATTAACGTTTTTTTTACTTGGTCACAATATATGAGAATATTTTGAAAAGTATATATATTTTGTATATGAGAGGTTACTTTGAATAATGCACACATTTTTTTTCCTTTTGCTTCAGGTTCCAGTATGGCTCTATGGGGGCAGCTAACTGGTTATACTTGAATGATTGAAATTAAACCAGTGGGCTAAAAGAGGCACTAAGAATAAGTCCTGTTCTAAGCAACAAATATGTGTCATGAAAACAATATTTTCCCTAATTAGACATTTACTGTTCTATTTATTATTCCCTTCTATATAATTTTTCAAAGTCCTGGTCAATACCTATAGAACTGATTTTACAAACCCCAGAATGAAAGATGCTGCTCTGAATTCACGACTAAGAGTCACCATGGCAAGTGAAACTTCCACTTGGAAATAAAAATCAAAACAATTCAAAAGCAGATGAGAAAAGGGAAATAAAATAACTGAAAAAAATTAACAGAAATTATAAAAATAAGACAGTAGAAAGGCAAATATCATTAATGACAATAAATATAAATAGACTGAACTCTCTTATATTATTTAGACTTGAATTTTAAAAAAATCTAAATATATGTTTATCATAAGCATATCTAAAATATAAATATACAGAAAGCTAAAAATTCAAAGCATGACAGAGGAGAAATTAGGAAAAACTAAACAAAAGAAAGCTGATTCTATGACTAAATAGCCATTAAGCAGGAAAATCAATTCTGTACTGATAAGCACATAATAACATAAATGCAATAGATATGAGCAAAAATTGAATATAAACAAAAATTGATAGAACTATAAGAGATTCTCATCATAGTAGGAAATTTAATATGTCTGCTTAGTAATCGACTTATCCAGCAAGATCAAGTACATGAGGACATACCTGAAATATTTAAAGAACAAAATCAACATACTTGACCTAATAAACAAATTTAAAAAATGAATATGCATTATTTTCTTGCACATAGAAAACACTAACAAAATTCACTCTGTGCCAGGCCATTGATGCAGGTCTCAATAATAAATTGCAAACATTGAATACCCAATCACATTTTTCTGATAAAAAATGCAATTGTTATAAATTAATGATAAAATAACTAGAAACTTCATCTGTGTAGTAATTTTAAAAGTCTTCTAAATGAAAGCATAACGGAAATTAGAAAATATTGAACTGAACTTCAAAATATATACATATATTTTAAAAGATGCAAATAAAATGATAAGGGAAAATGTATAGCCCTAAATGTTAACAATAAGAAAGAAAGGCTCAAAATTAAAATTAATAAATCAACATCCAAATTAAGAAATTTAAAAAAGCAATGTAAATCCCAATGAAAGCACATAAAGAAGAGAGAAATAAATGTACAGAAACTTTTCTATAAATTAGAAAATATATAATGTAAAGAATCAAGAAAGTAAAATGTGGTTACTGGACAAGAATAATCAAGCAAACAAAGAAAGAAGGTATAAAGAATCTAATAAATGTAAAATGATATAATTAAAGATCCAGTGAAGATTAAAAGATAGGAAAATAGTATTATGCACAATATATGCCAAAAATAATACAGTGGTACCTTGAGATATGAATTTAATTCGTTCTGTAACTGAGCTCATAAGTCAGTCAACTTGTATATCAAACTGCCGATACTGGATCTGTGTGTCAATGCACCAACTACCAACAGCTTCCCGAATCACGACTTGTATCTCGGAATTTCGCTCGGATCTCGAACAAAAATACAGACCGAGTCGCAGCTTGTATCTTAAAAAAAAAAAAAAAAAAAATTATATGTTGGTCTGTTCGTATCTCAAGGTACCACTGTATTATGCACAATATATGCCAAAAACAATCTCAAGAAAACACAAGTTACCAAAACTACTCCAAATATAGAAAATCATTATGGGAATAAAGAGGCAGCTTAGGGCACATAACTGTATATGGTGTCAGATGGGTACAAGACTTATTGAGGATAAGTTTGTAAGTTGTATAAATGTCTAACCACTATGCTATATAGCTAATACTAATGCAATATTAAATGTCAACTGTAATTGAAAAAGTTTAATTTTTTTTTTTGTATATTTCTGAAGTAAGAAGCAGGGAGGCAGAGAGACAGACTCCCACATGCGCCCAACCGGGATCCACCCTGCAAGCCCACTAGGGGGCGATGCTTTGCCCATTTGGGTCATTTCTCAGTAGCAACCAAAGCCATTCTAGCCTGAAGCAGAGGCTATGGAGCCATCCTCAGAACCTGGGCAAACTTTGCTCCAATGGAGCTTTGGCTGTGGGAGGGGAAGAGAAAGATAGAGAGAAAGGAGAGGGGGAAGGGTGGAGAAGCAGATGGGCACTTCTCCTGTGTACCCTGGTTGAGAATTAAACCTGGGACTTCCACAAGCTGGGTCAACGCTCTACCACTGAGCCAAAAGGCCAGGGTCAAAAAAGTTTAATTAAAAAAAAATGGACATAATGGATATTTACAGGACACTTTACCCCAAAACATCAGATTATACATTCTTCTCCAGTATGCATGGAACATTCTCAAGAATAGACCATATGTTGAGCCACAAAACAAACATCAACAAATTCAGGAAAACTGAAATTATACCAAGCATATTTTCTAACCATAAGGCTTTGAAATTAGAATTCAACTGCAAAAAGAAAGTAAAGAAACCCACAAAAATATGGAAATTAAACAACACACTTTAAAAAAATAACTGGGTCAAAGAAGAAATTAAAGTAGTGGTCAAAAGATATAACCACACAAATAAAAATGACAACATGACATTATTAAAATTTCTGGGATGCAGCAAAAGCAGTAATAAGAGGAAAATTTTATATCATTACAGGCATATATCAAGAAACAAAAGAGATCTCAAGTAAACAACCTAACATCACATCTTAAGGAACTAAAGAAAGAGTAAATGTTAACACTTATTCTAAAGTCAGCAGAAGAAAGGAAATAGTAAAAATTAGAGCAGAACTAAATGAAATAGAGAACAAAAAAGCTATAGAAAAAATTAATACAACAAAGAGCTGGTTCTTTGAAAAGATCAGAAAAAACAACAAACCACTGCTAAACTCACTAAGAAAAAAAGAGGAAGGACTCATATAAACAAAATCTGAAATGAAAGGGGAGAAATTACCACAGACATTATAATGTCTGTGGTAATTTCTCCCCTTTCATTTCAGATTTTGTTTAGTAGAATACTCTGAAAGATTATATGCCACCAAATTCAACACCGTAGAGAAAATAGGTAAATTTCTAGAACTATAAAATATTCCTAGACTGAGTCACAAAGAAGTGAAAAACTTAAATAGACCCATAAGCAGGGAGTAAATAGAAACAACTATCAAAAACCTCCCATAAAATAAAAGGACCAGATGGCTAGTAAATTCTACCAAATATTCATAAAAGATATGGTTCCTATCCTTCTCAAAGTCTTCCAAACAATAGAAAAAGAAGAAGCAATACTTCTGAACACATTTTATGAGGCCAACATAACCCTCATACCAAAACCTGGCAAGGACAGTACAAAAAAAGAAAACTACAGACCAATATCTTTAATGAATACAGATGCAAAAATTCTAAAGAAAATACTGGTAAATCAAATACAACAACATATTAAAAAAATAACACATCACGATCAAATGAGATTCATCCCAGGAACACAAAGATGGTTCAACATACATAAAACAATTAACAAAATACACCATATCAACAAAAGAGAACAAAAATCATGATTCTATGAATAAATTCCGAGAAGGCATTCAATAAGATAGAACATCACTTTATGTTTAAAACATTCAATAAAATGGGTATAGAAGGAAAATACCTCAACATAATAAAGGCCATATATGACAAACCATCAACTAATATCATACTAAATGGTGAAAAACTGAAAGCTCTTCCTCTAAAATCAGGAACAAGACAAGGCTGCCCACTCTCTCTACTCCTATTCAGAATAGTGCTAAAAGTTTTAGCCAGAGTAGTCAGAGAAGAGAAAGAAATAAAAGGCATTCATATCAGAAAAGTATAAGGAAGGTTTTACTTTTTGCAGATGACATGATCTGTATATAGAAAACCCCAAAGAGTCCACCAAAAAACTATTAGAAGCAATAAAGCAATACAGTAAAGTTGTAGGATACAAAATCAATATACAAAAGTCTACTGCTTTCCTATATGCCAACAAAACTTCAGAAAATGAACTAAAAAAAATTCCTTTTACAATTGCAACAAAAAAGAATAAAATAAAATACCTAGGAATAAACTTACCATATATGTGAAGGACCTATATACTGAAAACTATCAAAGCATTATTAAAAGAAATTAAAAAAGACACAATGAAATGGAAAAACATTCTATGTTCATGGACTGGAAGAATCAACATAGTTGAAATGGTCATATTACCCAAAGCAATATACAAATTTAATGCAGTCCCCATCAAACTCCCAATGTCAGTTTTTAAAGAAATAGAAAAAAAAATCACTTGGTCTGTATGGAATCATAAAAACACCCAAATAGCCAAAGCAATCTTGGGGAAAATGAAGGAAACCTGAGGGATCACACTACCTGACTTCAAGTTATACTATGGAGCCATGATAATCAAAATAATATGGTATTGGCAGAAAAACAGACATGTAAACCAATGGAACAGAATCAAGAGTCCAGAAACAAAACCACATATATATGGACAAATAATCTTTGACAAAAGAGCCAAAAAACACACAATGGAGAAAGGAAAACCTCTTCAATAAATAGTACTGGGAAAATTAAAAAGCCACATTGAAAAGAATGAAACTTGACTATAGTCTGTCCCCTTGCACAAAAATTAATTCAAAATGGATTAAAGACCTAAATATAAGGGCTGAAATAATAAACTACATAGAAGGAAACATATGTACTAAACTCAGGGTTCTTGCTGTAGAGAATAATTTATGAATTTAACCCCAAAGGCAAGGGAAGTAAAGGCAAAAATAAATGAATGAGACTATATTAAACTTAAAGGTTTCTTTCTTCAAAAGAACTGAGAACAAAATAGGCAGCCAACTAAATGGGAGATGATATTTGCAATAAATATATGGTAACAGAAAATGATTTGACTTTGGGTGATGGGTATACAACATAATCAACAGTTCAAATGCTATAGAAAATTTCACCTAAAATTTATGTACTCTTATTAATCAATGTCATCCTGTTAAATTTAATTTTCTAAATAAAAATTTAAAAATAAATAAATGTATCAGGAGGATCAATGAGAAGATAGAAACTAAGAGAAGATATTGACTACAAATATGAAGGTAATAGATCAGTATCTGGAATATGTAAAGGACTCCTATAAATTTATACAAAACAGACAAACAGGCTATGGCCAGTTGGCTCAGCAGTAGAGCATCAGCCTAGTATGTGGAAGTCCCGGGTTCAATATCCAGTCAGAGAACACAGAAGAAGCAATCATCTGCTTCTCCACCTCTCCCATTTCTCTCTCTCTCTCTTCTCCTCCTGTAGCCATGGCTCAAACAGTTTGAGCAAGTTGGCCCCAGCAGCTGAGAATGGCTCCATGGCCTCACCTCACGCGCTATAATAGCTCAGTTGTCCCAAGGACAGAGCATTGTCCCATAGGCAGAGCATCGTCCCATAGGGGTCTTGCTGGGTGGATCTGATCGGGGAACATGTGGGAGTCTATCACTGCCTACCCACCTCTCACTTAATAATAATAAATAAATGGAAAAAGACAAAAAAACCCAATATAAACATGGGCATAAAACAGGAATAGACATTTTATAGAAAAGATGCATGGCCTCAAAACATGTAAAAAGTTGAGCATGCATTAATAATCGGAGAAATGTAATTTGAAACCACAATGAGGTATCATTTTATACCTATCACATCAACAAAATAATTAAACATAGAATGAGAGGTATTCTCATACAGTGTTACTGAACATTAAATTGGTATTATTTCTGAAAACTATTTGGCATTACCTAATTGAATATGGGCAGGGAGTAAAGATCTAAGCCCTGACTTACTAGTGATAACAGCACCCAGTGGGGGGTAACAGAAACTGTGATAAAATCTGCCTGTCAATACTCACACTAATGTTCTGGTTTAATGTCTTCAAATATGGCAAGTAGTGTAGAATTGCTATTAAGCTAGTTGCTTTGAGGTAAGATTGCTTGAGTTTAAATCTTGACTCCGGTCACTTATTAATTGTGGGACTTTGCAAAACCCTTAACCTCTCTGTGCCTCGATATTTCCATCTCTAAATGGGGACAGTAAGATTGAGTGAGTGCTATTATGATTACCAATTATTTTAAAATTTCACTGAAGATGAGAGTGAAAGTTTAAGGGAGTAGGAATGGTCCAGATTGGGACAGCACCTGCTGAGAATACTTTAGAGTTTACTTTTCTTTTGGGTTTACTGTCTCCTCAAAACACTTCTATTGGTGCTGTCTTAAATGATGTTTGGGATATCTTTATGTTTCTTAGCTAGAACATGGCCTGTTCTAACAATTTCATGCATGTTAGAAAAACATTTTCAAATTTCATGCTCAGCCTGACCAGGCGGTGGCACAGTGGATAGAGCATCGGACTGGGATGCAGAGGACCCAGGTTCGAGACCCCGACGTTGCCAGCTTGAGTGCAGGCTCATCTGGTTCGAGCAAGGTTCATCAACTTGAGACCAAGGTAGCTGACTCGAGCAAGGGGTCACTTGGTCTGCTGTAGCCCCCATTCCAGGCACATATAAGACATCAATGAACAACTAAGGAACCGTAGTGAAGAACTGATGTTTCTCATCTCTCTCCCTTCCTGTCTGTCTGTCCCTATCTGTCCCTCTCTCTGATTCCTTCTGTCTCTAGCACACACACACACAAAAAATTATGCACAGCTTCCAAGCATAAAAAAAGAAAATTAAGTCGGTGCTATTTTAAAAGCTAGTTTAAAATTACTAGTAAAATACTTTCAGATTCATATTTTCTGTGAAATGAAATTCTGCCTTTGAAATAAAGGTCTCTGGCAGAGCTATTTAGCAAAACCTTTGTTGCAAGCAGGGGTTTTCCTCTAGTACAGAACACACTGTACCCAACTCAGAAAATGACTAATTTAGTTTTAAAGGAGAGACAAAGCATCTCATTTTAAACACACATTTAAAAATATCTACCTGTGTCACTAAAGAGGTATGAACGTTGTTGATGAGTGCCTTCATTTTCAAAAGTTCTATGGTAAATAAATAAGATAAAGTATGTAAAGATACCTAGTCTATTGTCTGGATTTGAAAATAAAAAGTAAAGACATTTTATCGCAAACAATCTACATGTGGACCACAGGTTTTAAGAGACCTTCATATCATCAAACTTCAGCTTCTTGGGAGGAATATTCTTTCTAAATATTTTCAATAATTAAATATTTTCAATTTTGATCATTTTTATACATATATACTACTGGTTCTTCTCAAAAAGCTATTATTAAAGAATAAGGAAGAATATAAAGAAAAAAATATTTAGAGCTTTTTGCTTCCTAATGACTTAATTCGAGATAATTCTAAATTGTGTACATCATGGTTCAGACCCTGTACCTGGTACCATTCAAATTATAAAAATTATTTCCCAAAGTTGAATAAATTGAGTTTGAGTTCACAGTCCTGCAGTTTCACATGTCAGTTTACTTACAAAATTGCATGAACTTTTGAATTCCTCCCCATCGTTTGGTATCAAGCAATAGAACACATTCTCTTTTCTTTCTCCCTTCCCAGAAAGAAAGGGTAAAAAGAGTAATCTTCACTTGCTATTTCCAGTCCCTTATCTCTGATTTATCTTTTCATTTTAAAAAAGCATTATGAAATATTTAAAGCATAAGAAAAGTACACAGAATAAAAAACAATAAAACAAAAAAACATGTATCTACCTCCCAGCCTAAAAAATAGCATGTTCACAATACAGGTCAAAGCCCTGTGAATGCTCCTAGGTCACGATTCTCCCTTCTAAATTGGAAATATATACCATTCCCATGCATCTCCACAATTTTATCATATACATGTCTTTAAAGCACCTGTAATGTTATTTTGAATATTAATATTATGCTAATGTGTCATAGAGTATGTATTCTTCTGCAACTTGTTTTACTCATTCATTATGTGTGATAATTGTTCATGTACATATACATAGTTTATGCTAATTTTCACTGCTATACAGCATCCCACTGTATAAATAGACAATAATTTGTGTCCCAATTTAGTGAATACTATAAATATTCATCCACTGCTGCAAATAAACATTAGTTGTCTCCAGTTTTGTATGGCAAATCATCTACAACTTTTGATATTGTCACTTTACATTTTTTGCCAGTCCACTATCCAATTGTGTTTCAATTTGCATTTCGCCAATTACTTACACAGTTAAGCCCCCTTCTTACAGTTAACCCCCTTTCTGGCTAATCTCAATTGTTCTACATACTAATAATCTCTGTTTTGGGGGTGGGGAGTTTTTTCATTTTTAATATAGTCAAATTTATCAAGCTTTTTCTTTATGGCTTAATAAATTCTTCCTTACCCTGAGGTCATAAAGATACCTTCTTATATTTCCTTCTATAATAATTTTTCCTTTGAAATTATTCCATTGGGAATTGATTTTTTTCTATACACAGTATATAGTAGAGACCCAATATCATTCTGTTTTTCTCTTGAGAAGAATGGAATGCCCCGGCACCGTTTATTGAGTTGTATATCTTTTACCCATTGTTCTGCAATGCCTACTCAGACATAAATCCATTTTCTATATATGTGTGAGCTCCTTCCTTCTGGGTTTACATTTTTTTAAGTTGAACTGAACCCCTTAACAGTTCCTGCTAGAAGAGTTGGTGGGTAGTAATCTTCCTTAGAAATGTATAAAAATATTTGCCTTTTCTTGAATCACATTTAAGTGAAAAAACAATGTAATTGCCATTAAGCATTTTGAAGATATTTCATTGTCTTCTGTGATCACATAGATCATACAGAAGAAGTGAACAGTCTATTTCATTTGTTCCTTCTGTCTTACCTCTTGTAGCTTCAGATTTTTTTCTTCTTTATATTTGATGGACTATAATTTTAAGATAATGTTTTTAGATGCAGATTTGTTGCATTTATCTTGTTTGGTGTCTGTATACATTTAAAACTTAGGATTCTTTTTTGTTTAACTCTAAAACATTTTAAATAATTCTATTTAATATTGCTCACCATGCTCTTTACTTCCTCCTTCTGAAAATGCTATTAGCTGTGTATTGAAGCTTCTCATTTTATCCTTCATGCTTCTTTATTTCTTTTCTCGTATTTCCCACCTCTTCGTTTCTCTGTTCTGCATCCTGTGTGGTTTCATCAAGTATATTTGACAATTTACTCATTTTTCCCTTTATCTGCATCCACTTTACTATTTAATCTAGGCACTTATCTTTATTTTAATAACATCGTTCATTGATTAAAATATCTGTATGCTTCTTTCTTCAAATCTGCATGCTCTTTCGTCCCTTATAATGTCCAGTTCTTGAAGTAGGAAGCCTGTTCCTTCTTTTATCCCTTTGAACAGTTTACATATTTATTTGAAATTACATTATTTTGTTTTAAAGTATTGTTCCCCTGCCCATGAGTCTCCTCAATGTTTCGCATCTTTTCCCCTTAAGCCTGTTCTCATCTTCTAGGGTAATCTCTGCATTGTTCTGCATTCAGGAGATTCTTTTCCCTCCCAGAATCTAAACAAACTTTCTAATGATGCCAATGGGTAGAGTTGTTCAGGGCCTCTGATATAACAGTCCCTTTACTGGGTCCTAGTTCCTTCTAGACAAGGGGATTGCAGGCTAGATTCTAGCACCAAGTAGGCTTTATAACACTGAATACTCAGGTATGTTTCCTTTTTCTGGAAGCTGAATAAATGATTGTGGTATCCTTGACCTTCTCATACTCATATTCTACATGCTTAACCTTGGGAAATTCATTCACTTCCTTGATATAAATAGCATTGGTAATGTATCATCTTCTGTTTGATACTTTAGCAGGGTTTCTTCCAGGCAAGCAGAAAGATATCTGGAAGGTATTTAGTAAAATTTATATTTTAGCCACCATTTCCTGTGTCTAGACAAAGGGTAGGTATTTCTCAATTCAGTTCATTCAACCATTCCTAAGTAGGAACTCTTCTACCCCTCTTCCTGGCTTTACCAATCTCCAGGTTTCCCTCTGTCTTGACACACAGCCTTTCCTTCTCAGTTTTTGGTTCTCTCTTCTTTTATTCATACCACAAATTATGGTCTTAAAGCTTCTAATTTCAAAATAATTAAAAAAAAAATAAAGCTTCTGACTTTGGCCCTCTTATCTTCATATTCTACATGATTACCTTTGGGAAATTATGCTCAATTTTTTGGCAAAAAAAGTCAGTATATTAATCTCCATCAGTCTAGACCACATATATCTTATGACCTCTAATCCCCTGTGTTTTCCTTCAAATGCTTTTATAAGCACCGAGAAACTTCACAGGCACTTAAATCTCAACATATCCAAAGAAAATTCATGACTGGTCTTATAAAAATCTTTATTTGTTCTCAATTCCCCATTTATTTAAGTTGCACTTTCACATATCTGCTCAGTCACTGAAGCCAGAAACTTAGGTAGTATTTAAATTTACCTTTTCTCTTAGCTCATACAGCCAATCAACAGTAACCTCAACATACTCTACCCCTTTGACCAATCTCATGTTTATACTCTCTTCTCCATCTCTACCATGATGACCTGAGTTCTGACCCTGAGTCCTTCCTCTCTAGAATGGTATAATAGTGGTCTAGAAGACCTTACAACTCCCCTTTTGTCTTGCCAGATTTTTGTGAATCATTACAGACAAGAAATATCTCACAAGATTTTCATATTATTTCTCTTATTTTTGAACCACAAAATCACTAAGAGGAAATATGTGCTCATTTTTAGTCTAAGGTGAATTCTGAATAGCAGCCTAAGATTCAGCCTTTCTCAACTTCACACTAAAATATATATGACACTCAGGGGGGAAAAAGAGGAATGAAAACAAAGACTGTCGGGCATCCTGTTGCCAAACTATGGGAGGAAATTCCAATAACAAAATCTACAAAGCTAAAATGAATATCAAAATCCACTGAGTCATACTTAGAGTCTTGAAAAAGAGTACATGCAAGCCTGCAAGGCAGCAGAGAGAGGCATTGTTCCTCCTCTACCACACTCCTTGGGGCTCAAGGATCCTGTTATTTTTAATCAGGACACCAGGCAGCCAGCCTCTTTGGCAGATAATACATTTTGATGCAACCTGAATATTATTTACTCTCTCTTTCACCCATCAAAGCCCATGTACACCCACCAAGAATATTAAAGCAAAAAACACCTAGAGAGTAGCAGGACAAGACAAAAACGAACTATAGACTGGGTTAGCTCCCCTGCAAATCTCCCACCACCTCATGGGAATAGAATACCAGCTATCTTACTAAACCATATTAAACTAAACTTACTAAAACTTTTCCTGAGCCCTGGCCAGGTAGCTTAATTGGTTAGCATGTTATCCCTGTACGCCAAGATTGTGCATTCTATCCCAGGTCAGGGTACCTAGAAGAATCAACCAATGAATGCATAAATAAGTGGAACAATAAATTGGTATTTCTCTCTCTCATGACCTTTCTCTCTAAAATCAGCTAAAACCAAAACAAAACAAAACTACTTTACCTGTACAGACCCTATCTACAAAATGAGTTCCAACTGTCTTGTATAACATTCAAGGCTTATTCTATAGATTCAGTTTTTATTTATAATCTTATTTCTCATATCACCAAACATTCAGAACCCCAACTTCACAAAATTATTTTATATATTTTTAAAACATTCACTGTGCTCTTCTACTTTCTTGTCTAAGTTTCCATTGTCTTTTCTGCTTAGAAGACCTTTTTTTTGAGAGAGAAAGAGAGAAGCATCAACTCATAGTTGCTTCACTTTAGCTGTGCATTGATTGCTTCTCCTATGTGCCTTGATAAGGATGGAACCCGGGGCTCAAGTCCAGTCAGCAACCCTTTGCTCAAGCCAGAGAAGTTGGCATCATGTGGATGATCCCACGCTCTAGCCAGCAATCCCATGCTCAAGCTGGTGAGCCTGTGCTCAAGCCAACAACCTCGGGGTTTCAAACCAGAGACCTCAGCATTCCAGGTTAATGCTATCCACTGAGCCACCACAGGTCAGGTTAGAAAACCTTCTTCTTAATCTTAAAGCTCACATTAGTCTTCATTCATCATTATTAAAGATTCATTTTTAAAGTCCAAATCTTTCACAAAGTCTTGCAAAATCCATAAATCAGAATTAATCTGTCCCTCCCATGTTCCCATAGCATTTTCTTTGTATTCCCATTTTAATACTCACTGCTGTCTGCATTAAATTGCTAGCTACAACTTTTCTTCTCCCATTGGACTGTTAATCTTGTTTATACTAGCTAACATATCATAGTGTCTTCTATATCAAAGAGATGCAAAATTATGTATTGAATTAATTTTAGATGAGATGAAAAGGAACCACAGAAAGCTTCTCACTCCTATCTCATTTTTACTACTCAACTTTATATTTATCTTTAAAACAATAGCTAGGAATTGTCACTAAGCCAAGGAGCAAACTGAAAAGGAACTAAATCTTGAATTTCCTTTACAGTTTGGAAGTGGATATCCATAGGTGACACCTTCCCTAACAAAGGAAAGAGGAAATAAAGACAACAAAGGGGTAGCAGAGGGGGAGGTTGGGGTCATGCAACAAACGGAAGTCCCATTTTCTAATCTCCACAAAAAGGCCAAATTGCTAATCTCTCCTGTTACATTAGAGAAATAAAATGTCTTGGGAGGTCGGGAAATGTTACAATGATAAAAAAGAGCAGGAGCGATAACTTTATAACTAGCCAAGGCACTCAGTGAGTCTATCTCAATTTTCTCTTCTTTCTTTCTTCTAATCAAATGATAGGAAATTATTGTTAATTTTAATGCCAGTTATGTGTTTGTTGTACAATAATGAATAAAACTATGAAAATATTTTTCATTATTATTTCCAAATTACCCAGGTAGTCTGGTTGTAAAGTTACTGCTTCTTTCATTTACACAGTCATCCTTGAGCTAAAATACTGTGAAGAACTTGTCCCTTCATATTGGTCACAAGAATACTGATCCAATAATGGTGTTGAAGGCACAGGAATTATGTTTTTCATTCCTTTTCTCACTAACTCAAAAATAAAACTGCTCTTGCTTTTCAGTCATTTATTCAATGAATATTAATTGAGTTCCTTTTTTTACATATATAAAATTGAGTTCTTGCTGTTCTCCAAGCACTATGCTAAGAACTAAAGTCAAATTGATGAGAAGTATCATACAGTTAACTTTCCCTTAGTGCAAACAGACCAATAAAATAACTTCATAATAAATGTAAATTTTACTGCTAGGAAAAGAAGGTCTTGTGAAACATATATGAGACTCTATAACAAAGGACTTCTGGTTAGTCTGGAGAAGTAACAAAGTTTCCCTAGAAAAGGACTGTACATTTGCAGGTTGGGTAAGAGTTAAATAAGAAGCAGCAGGAAGGATGAGGAAAGACGGTATCCCAGGTAGAGTAAAGTAACATACACAAAGGCCTTGCTGCCTGAAGAAAGAGGTATATGTATCAACACTGAGGAAAAAACAGCCTTAAAAGCCGATCATTGTGCCTACAACATACCATCCTCTACCACCATCCTCTATCTGCAGTACTATTTAGTGGCCAAGTTCCTCGGATTCTACATAATTTTTTTTTGAGTGTGTGTGTGTGTGTGTGAGAGAGAGAGAGAGAGAGACAGAGACAGACAGATGAGAAGCATCACTCATAGTTGTTCATTGATTGCTTTCTCATGTGTCTTGACTGGATGGCTCCAACTGAGCCAGTGACACCTTGCTCAAGCCAGTGACCTTGGACTCAAACCAGTGACCTTGGGCTTCAAGCCAGTGACCTTTGGGCTCAAGCCAATGATCATGGATGGGGTCATGTCTGTGATCCCATGCTTAAACTGGCAACTTTTGAACCAGTGTCCTCAGCATCAGAGGCCCATGCTCTACACATTGCAGCACCACCTGGTTAGGCTACATAATTTCTATTTCATAAAAGTTAGCAGTTTGGAAAGCTTAAAATTGCTGTTTTAAAAAGTTGGGTGATAAATGTAAGTCATAATAAGGAAACAGGATGAACAAGATACGAATACCTGAGTGTGTCCTGAAATTTTGAATTCTTTTTTTTAGGGGGGGGGTGTCATCCTCCTTTCTCCTCCCCATCCCTAAACTCCGATACATAGTCACAGGATCTAAGTCTTCCCTCTTATTCTACACTTTTCCTTTCAAATAAAAGGCAGGCATAGAAAAACCAACTCAGAATTTTTCTGGTCAGTCTGTCATGGGATTGCTGACCAAACTAATATAACATTCTGATACATTTTGTTTGAAGATCCCTAGAAAGACACTAATATTATTTTTTTAAATTATCAGATAAGAGGAAGAGGATGGGTTATGCACTTCTGAGAGTTCACTTCTTAAAATTTCCAGAGTTTGTTACACTGATTCAGAATGACATTTGGAGCCATTATTTCATTCAATGTTTTTACCTACTGGTCAGCATGTTCCGATTTCTGCCTTGGCAGGGTCCATGCATTAATCTCCTCCCACAATCCCAACATGCACAATTGGCACAGCATTTGTTAATTCACCTTTCACTTATATTGGTTATCTTTTCACTTTAACTTCTTCCAACATCTTGGTCTAACTGTATCTATGTTTTTAGCCTAATGTAAAATGGGGTCAAACTTCTACTTCTTAAGCTGGGTTTAATAAATAAAACTAATAGCTGCAATTGATTACCCATTTAGACAGCAAATTATAAAACCTAAGATGGATTGTGTAATTTGCAGCTCTATGACATGTATTAAATTTCCAGACATAAAATAAATAATTCACTTAAATAACCAAGAGAAGATACCCAGGAATGAAGTTGTGTGGTTATCCTTTTATAGCAGTGAAATAAATGATAAATTTCATTAACACTTGATTTAGTATGGTCTATAAATGCATTTTAACTAACCATGGCCTAATTAAAACTGGCGTATACATCAAGGAAATTCTTTATCTGTCGTTGTCCAAAGGCTTTCTTAATTAAATATCTACACTCCTCAAAAAGTGAATTCTATGCCTACAGTTTTCTTCACTTTTTTAAAGTCTACCTACCACCTTATGATTTAGGAAATTAAAGTCCCTCAGATAACTAAAGGTGGGGGGGGGGATGAGCATAAAGGATATGAGTGTTAAATTCTCCTTCTTTGGTGCCAGGAGAGTAGAACCCAGTGGGTAAAATATAGGTAGTAAGTGTTGAATTTCGTTTATACTTCCCTTGCTTGAATTGGTAAGCTTAATACACTGTCACAAAAATTAGGGGATATTTCAAAATGAATATGAAGCTATAAAATCTCCCCTAATTTTTGTGAGCAGTATATAATCACTTAACCCTTCAGGTTTCATAACTTGTAAGATAGGAATAAAATGTCCATTTCATAGAATGGTTTCATGGTTTTATTCAGTTTGAGGAAGCCAAGATAATTCTGATATCATCCAAGAGAAATACAGGGAGCCCTCCGGTTACAGGAGTTTTGACATACAATGTTTCAAGTTTATCAGGCTTACTCCTATAAAACCTTTAAAAAATTGAGACATGAGTGTTTCAGTTTACTCCGTTAGCATTGTACTTATGGACTACAATATTTTTCACTCCATAAGACATACTTTTATTTCCCCAAAAGCAGAGGGGGAAATGGCCATGCGTCTTATGGAGCAAAAAATACGATACGTGGGCGAACTAGATTGGTTACATGTAGTTGGAGAACACTCAGTACAGTGTATAGTACGGTATATTCATGTCCTTTTCCTTTTTCTGTGGCTTAGTTGTGTTTTTATGTTCTAGATTATAATTTTAAAACTATGTGAGGATAGGTAAGTGACTTAGGCTAGGGTGTGTTTCGACTTACACCAAAACTTGGGTTATGTCACTGTCGTAGAAACAGAACTATGTCATAACTCAAGAACCCCCTGTATATAAATAAGAGATGATATTATTGTTTTTCAGAGCTTTTAATGAAGAACTATGCCCATTGGCCCTTCCATTAGGACAATCAAGCCAGGGAATAGAATGGTTTAGATTTCTAAACCATCAAGAACAGGATCTGTGACTGGGCAGTGTGCATTTCTGGGGGAAGGACGGAAGGACGGAAGGAAGGAAGGAAGGAAGGAAGGAAGGAAGGAAGGAAGGAAGGAAAGAGGGAGGGAGGGAGGGAAGGGGGGGAGGGAGGGAAGGAAGGAAGGAAGGAAGGAAGGAAGGAAGGAAGGAAGGAAGGAAGGAAGGAAGGAAGGAAGGGATATGCTAGTCTGTGCACATCCCTGATGCTTTAGGCCTCATCAGTCCTGTCAGAGCACACCCCTACTCTGCCCAGTGCTGTCACTAAGCCCTAGAGAACCAGTCAACCAAACAGGCAGGGAAACAGAAATGGGAAAACCCTGCAGGAGAGAGTTGGTGTTTAAAGAAACAGGATGTTTTTACATCAATTTACATTTTGTTGTTAAGGTACCAACTACTATAATTAAGGTAACCAAATGAAATACTTTAGGAACCTGAGAAATCTAGAACAATGTGATTTCCTGGCAGAAACACTGACACTACAAAGTAAGTATATAACTCTATCTTAACTGAATTCCATGTTCTGAGATGGTTGCATTGATGTTATAACTTCTTGGGGTGATCACCACATTCCTATTCAAAAGGGAATACTCTGTAATCACTGCCATGAACATTCCACAAATGCTACCTGACCTTGTGTGCCTATTCCTAATAAAACAAATAATCCCAGTTACTCCTCAAAGGTTAAAAATTGCAGTCTCAGTACCATCAGAGTGTGTGGCTTTTATTGCAGATATTAAATATTTAAAGGTAGGAGACTATTTTGTTTTCCCAAACAACCTTTCATAGTGTGATGGGTTCTGAGATCTTAGATCCTGGCTCTAGTTTCCTCTTGCCAATTCAGTTAATGACAAACATTAGACATGGTATTCTTTAAGATTTAAAGATCAGGAGGAATTAAATGCTCATTTATACTGAAATCTGGAGACTAACCTGATGGGCCCCTGGTCCCATTCCAAACATTTTTATCCAAAAATGTTGGATAAAACATATAAATATGATTGTATCAAAACCAAAATTGAAAAATGGGAGTGAGAAATCACTGGATACATAAAGAAGAAATTCAAAGCTGGAGTGGAAAATAGTAATTGGTCCACAGAGTCATTGGACCTTGATATAAGTCCAGGTCCTGGAAAAGGGGAGCAGGTTGGGGTTTTAACATCCAAACAGTTCCCATAGTTTCCACCTCAGAGTTAGGATAAAGCCATAGACCTTAAGAAACTGCCAAATACATGAATTGGGAACTAAAAGTTGGTCAAAAATCTACTAAATTTACAACCTGCTCCTCAAAAAAAATGTAGACCCAGTTGAAAAGGGCCCAAAGAAAAGATCCCTTGGCACCAGCCAGAAAATTCAGAATCTTTACTAAGTAATGATATTTTTGACCTTTGGCTAAGTCATAAATTTTTTAAAGTTAGAATTAATAGAGACAATGCAGGTAAAATGAAGTTTTAATTCTGTTTTTGATACACATTAGATGAATCAACATCCATGTTGTCTGTCCTCATTAATATCAGTTATGACTGTATAAATGTCATCATTGATACTCCATTCTAGATTTCTTATCAACAAATAGTACGAGTGGGTTTCCCCAAAATAATGTTTACAAAGAGGAGCAAGTAGGGCTCAGGCAAAATTGGTTTATTACTAATCAAATTGTTCTGCTTCATTAATAAAATGATTAAGAGCAAACTTAACACTATTTTCAGAGTTCATTAATCCAAGCTATGATTTCACTGTCAGAAGTCCTATATAGGAAAACAGACCTGCAACCCTACTGTAAATCTGAAGCTGTTAGGATTCTTACGAGTTCTAACATTGTGGCCAGTCCATATAGATGGCTCAGTAATGACCATGAATGAGATTCTTCTCAGTGGAAATAACACAGTGCTAATGAAGTATCCATATGTATGTTGTCTAAACCACAGTTCTTCACTTATAGACACTTCTGTAGTCTACATGTACTATATATAGGATGTAGTTATATAAAGTTTTTATGGAAACACATCTGTTCCCCACTTTGAATAAAGACTTTTTTTTTTTTTACAGGGATAGAGAGAGAGTCAGAGAGAGGGATAGATAGGGACAGACAGACAGGAACGGAAAGAGATGACAAGCATCAATCATTAGTTTTCATTGCTGTTGAGACACCATAGTTATTCATTGATTGCTTTCTCACATGCGCCTTGACCACGGGCCTTCAGCAGACCTAGCCATCCCTTGCTGGAGCCAGCGACCTTGGGTCCAAGCTGACGAGCTTTTGCTCAAGCCAGATGGGCCCGCACTCAGAGCTCAGGGTCTCGAACCTGGGTCTTCTGCATCCCAGTCTGATGCTCTAGCCATTGCACCACCGCCTGATCAGGCTGAATAAAGACTTTGACTTCTGTTCTCTAATATTATCTTAACTAAAAAAATACTAAGGATAGTGCATGTTATTGACTATAAACTAGGACTTGTGCCATATGAGTTATATGCATAATTTATTCATTATTTGCAGATGAGTAAACAGAGACTCTGTGAGCGTAAGTGACCTGTCAAAGGTCATATATTGAGAAGGTTAGAGAAGGTATTGAGCCCAGATAAGTTTGACTCAGACAATGCATATAATTATGGATGTGCTTTTAGCTCATGTAATTATTGTCTCTAACAGTAAAAGTCAATAGTGTGAATAGAGGAATCAATTGGCAGTCCACATTTATAATATAAATATTCAATAATGACACTAACCATCTAATAAGAAAAGGATTGCATTTATTGATTGTGTACACCTATTAATCTGGTATGTACTGCATACTTTAACATACTACATGTCATTTAATATTCACAATATGACCAAAAATTAGCTTATTATTCTCATTTTACAATTCTTATTCCCATTTTCTAGTTGAAGGCATTGAGGCTCAGAATAATGAAGTCATTTTTATAAATTCACAGAGGAAGTTAAGTGGCTGAATATTTTGATGAGAATTTAGCATCTATGCTCATCAGAAATATTGGCCTATAGTTTTCTTTCGTTGTAGTGTCTTTACCTGGTTTTGGAATGAGGATAATGTTTGCCACATAAAGTGAGCTTACAAGTCTTCCTTCCTTCTGAAGTTTTGGAAATAGGTTGAGATGAATAGATGTTAGTTCTCTGAATGTTTGGTAAAATTCACCTTTGAAGTCATCTTGTCTATGATTTTTGTTTTCTAAAAGTTTTTTGATAAGTGTTTCAATTTTATTTGTTATAATTGGTCTGCTCAGGTTTTCTGATTCTTCCAGAGTAAGTTTTGGAAGATTGTGTTTTTAGAAATTTATCCATTTTGCTTAGGTTGTCCAGTTTTTTGGCATATACATCTTCATAGTATTTTTTTACAATCCTTTGTATTTCTATAGTGTCAGTTATTACTTCTCCATTTTCATTTCTAATTTTATTTATTTGGATCCTCTCTCTTTATTTTCTCAATGAATCTGGTTAAACGTTCATCAATCTTGTATACCTTTTCAAAAAACCAGCTCTTGATTTCATGAATCTTTTGCTGTTGTTTTTTTAGCATCTATATAATTCTTCCCCTCTGATCTTTATTATTTTTTTCCTTCTACTTCCTCTGTGTTGTTCTTTTTCTAGTTCTTTTAGATGCAGCGTTAGGTTGTTTGTTTGAACTTTTTCTTGCTTTGTAAGGTATGTCTGTAATATTATAAACTTACCTCCCAAGGAAGGCTTTTGCTATGTCCCATAGAGTTCAGGTTGTTGTATGTTCATTTTCATTAGTTAAAAAAATTTTTTTTTAATTTCTTGAGCCTTCTTATACACAGACAAAATGGAAAGGCAGAGAAACGTAACCCAAATAAATCAAGAGAAATCCACAGAAAAGGACTTGAACAAGTAAGATATAACCAAATTACCAGATACAGAGATTAAAATAATAATTGTTAGGATGCTCAAAGATCTGGGAACAACAACACATGGACATAATGAACACCTAAATAAAGAGGTAGCGAGTACAAAAAAGGACATTGAAATAATAAAAAAGAATCAGTCAGAAATGAAAAATACAATATCAGAAATGAAGACCACAATGGAAGGAATTAAAAGCAGGATAGATGAAGCTGAGGATCAAATCAGTGAGTTAGAAGACAAGATAAACAAAGGCATAGAAGCAGAGCAGAAAAAAGAAAAGAGACTCAAAAAGTCTGAGGAAACTCTAAGAGAGCTCTGTGACAACATGAAGAGAAATAACATCCGCATCATAAGGGTTCCTGAAGAAGAAGAGAAAGAACAAGGGATAGAGACATTGTTCAATCAAATCATAGCTGAAAACTTTTCTAAATTGATGCAGAAAAAAGTCACACAAGTTCAAGAAGCACAGAGAATTCCATTAAAGAGAAACCCAAAGAAATCAACACCAAGATACATCATAATTAAAATACCAAAGCTAAGAGATAAAAATAAAATATTAAAAGCTGCTAGAGAAAACAGGCTATCACCTACAAAGGAGCCCCCATCAGGATGACATCCAACTTCTCAACAGAAACATTTGAGGACAGAAGGAAATGGCAAGAAATATTCAAAGTAATGCAGAACAAAAACCTACAACCAAGACTACTTTCTCCAGCAAAGCTATCACTTAAAATTGAAGGAGAAATAAAAAGCTTCCCAGACAAAAGAAAAACTCAAGGAATTCATTACAACCAAACCAATGCTGCAGGAAATGTTAAGGGGCCTGTTGTAAACAGATCAAAGAGGGTAAAGAATATAACAAAAGAAGAATACAGCTTTAAATAATAAAATAGCAATAAAGAACTACATATCAATAATAACCTTAAATGAAAATGGATTAAATGATCCAATCAAAAGACATACGGTAGCTGTGTGGATAAGAAAACAGGACCAATACATATGCTGTCTACAAGAGACACATCTTAAAACAAAAGATGCACATAGACTGAAGGTAAAAGGATGGAAAAAATATTTCATGCAAATGGAAATGAAAAAAGAGCTGGGGTAGCAATACTTATATCAGAAAAAATGGACTTTAAAACAAAGGCTCTAGTAAGAGATAAAGGTCACTACATAATGATAAAGAGAGCAATCCAACAGGACAATATAACCATTATAAATATCTACATACCTAATATAGGAGCACCTAAATAAGTAAAGCAGACTTTGATGGGTATAAAGGGTGAAATCAACAGCAATACTATAATACAGGGGTCCCCAAACTACGACCCATGGGCCGCATGCGGCCCCCTGAGGCCATTTACCTGGGCCCCGGCACATTTCCGGAAGGGGCACCTCTTTCATTGGTGGTCAGTGAGAGGAGCACAGGATGCATTCGCACCCATAGTTCCCATTGAAATACTGGTCAGTTTGTTGATTTAAATTTACTTGTTCTTTATTTTAAATATTGTATTTGTTCCCTTTTTTTTTTAACTTTAAAATAAGATATGTGCAGTGTGCATAGGGATTTGTTCAAAGCTTTTTTGATAGTCTGGCCCTCCAACAGTCTGAGGGACAGTGAACTGGTCCTCTGTGTAAAAAGTTTGGGGACCCCTGCTATAATAGTAGGGGATTTCAATACCCCACTAACATCAGTATAGATCCACAAGAAAGAATATTAACAAAGAAACAGCAGAATTTAGAGACACATTAGATCAACTCTATTTAATAGATATCTTCAGAACCTTTTACCCTAAAGCAGCAGAATGTACATTCTTTTCAAGTGCTCATGGTACATTCTCTAGAATAGACCACATGTTAGGGCACAAAAGTGGTATCAACAAATTTAAGAAGATTGAAATCATATCAAGCATTTTCTCTGATCACAATGGCATGAAACTAGAAATCAACCACAACAGAAAAACTAAACAATACTCAAACACTTGGAAACTAAATAGCATGTTAGTAAATAATAAATGGGTTAACAATGAGATCAAATAAGAAGTAAAAAAATTCCTAGAAACCAATGATAATGAGCATACAAGAACTCAAAATTTATGGGACACAGCAAAAGCAGTACTGAGAGGGAAGTTCATAGCATTATATGCATACCTTAAGAAGCTAGAAAAAGCTCAAATAAACAACTTAACCCTGCATCTAAAAGAACTACAAAAAGAACAGCAAGTAAAGCCCAGAGGTAGTAGAAGGAAGGAAATAATAAATATCACAGCGGAAATAAATGACATAGAGGCTAAAGAAACAATACAGAGGATCAATAAACCAGGAGCTGGTTCTTTGAAGAGGTAAACAAGATAGATGAACTAGATGAACTTTTAACCAGACTCACCAAGAAAAAAAGAGAAAGGACTCAAATAAATAAAATTAGAAATGAGAGTGGAGAAATAACAACTGACACAGATCCACAAGAAAGAAATACAAAGGATTGTAAGAAAATATTATAAAGAACTGTATGCCAAAAAATTAGACAACCTAGATGAAAGGGACAAATTCCTTGAAACATATAATCTTTTAAAAATCAATCTGGAAAAATCAGAAGACCTAAACAGACCAATTACAACAAATGAGATCAAAGCAGTTATCAAAAAACTCCCAACAACCAGAGGAAAAGAGGACAGAGGGAAAGGGAATGATAGGATGGGATAAATCTGAAGGGAAGGGGAGAAGGCGCTATAGGAAGGGGGGCAAGGGAGATATTGAGGAAAATATGGGGGAGGGGAGGATGCATTTGGGGTGACCCTAGAATTTATGTAAACACAATTTATTAAAGAAAAAATTATTTTTAAACTCCCAACAAACAAAAGTCCTGGACCTGATGGCTTCACAAGTGAGTTCTACCATATATTCAAAGAAGAACTAACTCCTAAACTTCTCAAGCTATTTCAAAATATTCAAGAAGAAGGAAGACTTCCAAGCTCCTTTTATGAGGCGAGCATAATTCTGATTCCAAAACCAGGCAAAGACAACACAAAGAATGAAAATTGTAGGCCAATATCCCTGATGAATTTAGATGCTAATATCCTCAACAAAATATTAGCAAACCTAATCCAGCAATATATAAAAAAAATCATACACCATGACCAAGTGGGATTTATTCAGGAGAGGCAAGGCTGGTATAATATTTGCAAATCAATCAATGTGATTCATCACATAAACAAAAGAAAGGAGAAAAACCACATGATAATTTCAATAAATACAGAAAAAGCATTTGATAAAATCCAGCACCCATTTATAATCAAAACTCTCAACAAAGTGGGATACAGGGAACATACCTCAACATAATAAAGGCCACCTATGAAAAACCCAAGCCAATATCATACTCAATGGGCAAAAATGAAAAAAAATAAGGCAGGGGTGGCCCCTTTCACCACTATTATTCAACATAGTTCTGGAAGTCTTAGCCACAGCAATCAGACAAGAAGAAGAAATAAAAGGCATTCAAATTGGAAAACAAGAAGTAAAACTGTCATTATTTGCAGATGATATGATATTGTATAAATAAAACCCTAAAGTGTCAGTCAAAAACACTACTGGACTTGATAAATGAATTCAGCAAGGTGGCAGGATATAAAATTAATACTCAGAAATCAGAGGCATTTTTATACACTAACAATGAACTGTCAGAAAAAGAAATTAAGGAAACAATACACTTCACTATTGGAACCAAAAACATGAAGTACCTAGGAGTAAATTTAACCAAGGAGATTAAAGACTTGTACTCAGAAAATTATAAAACATTGATAAAAGAAATCAAGGAAGATACAAATAAGTAGAAGCATATACTGTGCTCATGGTTAGGAAGAATAAACATCATTACAATGTCTATATTACCCAAAGCAATTTATAAATTCAATGCAATACCAATTAAAATACCAATGACATACATACTTCAAAGATATAGAACACATTCCAAAAATTTATATGGAACCAAAAAAGAACACAAATAGCCTCAGCAATCTTGAAAAGGAAGAATAAAGTGGAAGGTATCTCACTTCCTGAAATCAAGTTATACTACAAGGCCATTGTGCTCAAAACAGCTTGGTACTGGCAAAGGAACAGGCATATAGATCAATGGAACAGAATAGAGAACCAGAAATAAACCCACACCTTTATAGACAACTGATATTTGACAAAGGAGGTAAGAGTATACAATGGAGTAAAGACAGCCTCTTCAACAAATGGTGTTGGGAAAATTGGACAGCTACCTGCAAAAAAATAAAATTAGACCACCAACTTACAACATTCACAAAAACAAACTCAAAATGGATAAAACACTTAAATGTAAGCCGTGAAATCATAAGCATCTTAGAAGAAAACATAGGCAGTAAGATCTCTCCGACATCTTTTACAATATATTTGCTGATTTATGTCCACGGGCAAGTGAAATAAAAAGAAGGATAAACAAATGGAACTATATCAGACTAAAAAGCTTTTGCACAGCTAAAGACAATAAGAGCAGAATAAAAAGACAAACTACACAATGGGAGAACATATTTGACAATACGTCTGATAAGGGGTTAATAACCATAATTTATAAAGAACTTTTAAAACTCAACAACAGGAAGATAAACAATCCAATCAAAAAACAGGCAAAAGAAATGAATAGACACTTTTCCAAAGAGGACATACACATGGCCAATAGACAGATAAAAAAATGCTCAACATCACTAATTATTAGAGAAATGCAAATTAAAACCACAATGAGATATTACCTCACACTAGTCAGAATGGTGCTCATCAGCAAAACAACACAGAATAAGTGCTGGCGAGGATGTGGAGAAAGGGGAACCCTCCTGCACTGCTGGTGGGAATGCAGACTGATGCAGCCACTGTGGAAAACAGTATGGAGATTCCTCAAAAAATTAAAAATCAAACTGCCTTTTGACCCGGCTATCCCACTTTTAAGAATATACCCTAAGAACACCATAACACTGTTTCAAAAGGAGAAATGCACCCCATGTTTATGGCAGCATTGTTCACAATAGCGAAGATCTGGAAACAGCCCAAGGGTCAGTCAGCAGAGGAGTGGATTAAAAAGCAGTAGTACAGGCCTGACCTGTGGTGGCGCAGTGGATAAAGCGACGACCTGAACACTGAGGTCGCCAGTTCAAAACCCTGCACTGGTCTGGTCAAGGCACATATGGGAGTTGATGCTTCCAGCTCCTCCCCCTTTCTCTCTTTCTCTCTCTCTCTCTCTCACTCTCTGTCTCCTCTCTAAAATGAATAAAATAAAAAGAAATTCATAAAAAAAAATTAAAAAAAAAAAAGCAGTAGTACATATATACAATGGAATACTATGGGGCCATGAAAAGGAAGGAAATCTTATCTTTTGTGACAACACGGATGGACCTGGAAACTATTATGTTAAGTGAAATAAGCCAGGCAGAAAAAAATTATGTCATATGACCTCACTCATTTGAGGAATCCAATGAACAATGTGAATTGAGGAACAGCATTGAGAAAGAGGAGGGATCAAAGGAACCAGAAGAAAAGTGGACAGAGGGAAGGGGGATGATAGGATGGGATAAACCTGAAGGGAAGGGGGGAGGGCGCTATAAGTAGGGGGACAAGGGAGATGCTGAAGGGAATACGAGGGAGGGTGATGCATTCGGGGCAACACTAGAATCTATGTAAACACAAAAAATTAAAATCAATAATAATAATAAAAAAGACCTGAAAAAGTAAAACTACTGAGACAACATAGGGAAAAACTTCTTGAAATTGACCTGAGCAATTTTTTTGGATATGTTCCCCTCCCCCACAAAAGATTTAAATTTCTTTGTTCATCTTATTGTTAAACAATTAATTATTTAATAACCTGCTATTTAGCCTCCAAGTGTTTGAATGTTTTCCAGTTTTCCTATTGTAGTTGATTTCTAGTTTCATGGAAGACGCTTGATATGATTTCAGTTTTCTCAAACTTGCTGAGACTTGTTATGTGTTCTAATGTGGTCTATCCTAGAAAATGTACCATGAACACTTGAAAAGAATGTATTCTGCTTTTGGGGGTGAAAGTTCCTGAAGATATGAACTAAATCCAGTTGATCTAGTGTATTAGTTAAGGCTGCTGTTTCTTTGTTAATTTTCTGTCTGGAGGATCTATCCATTGATGTTAGTGGGGTATTTAATCAGCTACTATTATAGTATTGCTGTAGATCTACCCCTTTATGTCCATCAAAATCTGCTTTATATATTTAGGTGTTTCTATATTAGGTACATAAATATTTACAATGGTTCTATTCTCCTGTTGGATTGCTCCTATTATCTTTATGTAGTGACCTTCTTTGTCCCTTACTATAGCCTTTGTTCTAAAGGCTATTTTGTCAGATATAAGTATTGCTACCCCAGCATTTTTTCTTTTTCTTTTTTTCTTTTTTTTTTTTTTTTGGCAGAGACAAAGAGAGAGTCAAAGAGAGAGACAGATAGGGAAAGACAGACAGGAAGGGAGAGAAATGAGGAGCATCTTTTTCGCAGCACTTCAGTTGTTCCCTGATTGCTTTCTCATATATTCCTTGCCCGGGGAGCTCCAGCAGAGCGAGTAACCCTTTGCTCAAGCCAAAGACCATGTGCTCAAGCCAGCAATCTTGGGCTTCAAACCAGTGAAATTTGGGCTCAAGCCAGCAACCATGGTGGTTTATACTCAAGCCAGTGATCCCACACTCACACTAGTGAACCCATACTAAGGCTGGATGAGCCCGCGCTCAAGCCAGTAACTTTGGGGTTTTGAACTTGGATACTTCATGTCCCAGTCCAACACTCTATCCAATGAGCCACCGCCTGGTCAGGCCCAGCTTTCTTTTTTCATTTCCATTTGTATGAAATACTTTTATCCATCCCTTCACTTTCCATTTATATGCATCTTTATTCTGAGGTGGGTCTCTGGTAGACAGTATATATACGGATCCTTTTTTCTTATCCATGTAGCTACTCTATATCTTTTGATTGGAACATTTACTCCACTTACATTATTATTGAGGTTATTATTGATATATACTTATTTATTGTCATTTTATTCTTTTTCTTTTCTGAAGTGAGAAGCGGGGAGACAGTCAGACAGACTCCCGCATGTGCTTGACTGGGATCCACCTAGCATGCTCACTAGGGGATGATGCTCTGCCCATCTGAGGCATTGCTCCATTGCTACCAGAGCCTTTCTAGCACCTGAGGCAGAGGCCATGGAGCCGTCCTCAGTGCCTGGGCTAACTATGCTCCAATGGAGCCTTCGCTGCAGGAGGGGAAGAGAGAGATAGAAAGGAGAGGGGGAAGGGTGGAGAAGCAGATGGGCACTTCTTCTGTGTGCCCCGGTTGGGATTGAACATGGGATATCCACATGCTGGGCTGATGCTGTACCATTGAGCCAACTGGACAGGGACCCATTTTATTCTTTAAACCTATACAATCTTCTTTCTCTCAATTTCCTTTTTTATTTCTCTTTCTGTAGCAGGCCCCTTAATATTTCTTGCAGTACTAGTTTAGTTAAAGTAAATTCCTTGAACCTTTTTTTTTTGTCTGGAAAGACTTTTACTTCTCCTTCAATTATTAATGATAGCCTTGCTAGATAGGGTAGTCTTGGTTGTAGGTTCTTGTTTTGCATCACTTTGAATATTTCTTGCCAATCTTCTCTGGTCTGAAGTGTTTCTGTTGAAAAATCAGATGTCATCCTTATGGGGGCTGCTCTGTAGGTAATTAACTGCTTTTCTCTTGCAGCTTTTAGTATTCTTTCTCAGTATCTTAACTTTGGCACTTTAATTATGATGTGACTTGGCATAGGCTTCCTTGGGTTCATCTTTAATGGGACTCTCTGTGCTTCTTGTGCTTGTGTGACTTTTTTCTTTATCAATTTAGGGAAATTTATAGCTATGATTTCTTTGAACAAGTTCTCTATCCCTTGTTCATGCTCTTCTGCTTCTGGAACCCATATGATGTTGATGTTGTTTCTCAAAGAGCTCTCTTTGATTTTCCCAAATCTTTTTGAGCCTCTTTTCCTTTTGTTGCTCTGTTTCTGTGCTTATATTTAGCTTGTCTTCTAATTCGCTGATTTGGTCCTCTGCTTTATCCAGCCTGCTGTTGAGTCGTTCTAGTGAAATCTTCATTTCTGATACTGTATCTGTCACTTATGACTGGTTCTTTTTTATGATTTCAATGTCCTTTTTGATGCTTGCTATCTCTTTGTTTAAATTCTCATTTGACCCTCTGTTGTTACTCTAAGATCCTTGAGCATCCTAATAATCATTACTTTAAACTTACACCTGGTAGTTTGGTTACTTCCATTTCATTTAGTTATATTTCTGGGGATTTCTCTTTTTGGTTCATTTGGGTCATATTTCTTGGTCTGCCCGTTTTGTCTGTGTATTAGGTAGATCTGCTCTGACTTTAAAATTTGTTATGGTGTGTTTATGAGGAAGATGGGCTCAGTGGTACTGACCTCCAGGCCACTTGAGTTCATTGCTCTAGGGATGCTTCTTGAGGGTGGTATTTATTCTCCTGTTGTATGTGAGTATTGAATGCTATTGGTCCTTTCATGGGTGCAGTTATCTCTTCAGGCTGGCTGGTTCTAAAGGTCAGCCTTAATGATATGTATTAGACACTGTTTAGTATCTGTCATATTGGACGTATTTACTCTCCACAGTGTCTGGTGCCTGCTAGACTCCTCCTTTTGGTTTGCTGCTTTAGTTGCTGGCTGGGTCTGGTGTTGATGCTGTCTGCCACCCACTACTGGTTGTGTTGTTTCTAGCTCTTCTTGAGTTGGTGTAAGCCATTATTTGTAACCTGCTGTGGGCTATCTGTCTGGAGCTATTGCTCTGTTTGCTTTCTGTGTCTGACTTCCTGTGCCTGGGTAATATGGGAGGGGACTAACCTGTGTGTAAGGACCAGCCTCCTTCTGCTTAGAGATAACAGCAGCTCCATAAAGGCCCAAAGCTCTATAAGATTTGCCTCCACTCTTCAGCTGCTCCACCTCCTCTTGTAGCTACGTGGTCTTCCCATAGAGTCTTCTGTAGAAAGACTATAATATGAGCTCCGGCTGGCCTCACCCCTCCAAACCCTCTATAGGTTGCAAGCTTGGTGGTTTAGAGCCACTGATGTTGGGAGTACAATGTTAGTGAGACCCCCTACTTCAGGGGTCTCTTGGTCAGGATCTCAATACAGAGAAAGTGGCCTCTACTCCAGAGTCTAATCCCTCAGACACTGCTGAATATTCCAACTCTATTTATCCCTAGTGAGGTGAGCAGCAAGTTCATATTGGGTGGGGTTGGCAGTACCATGTTCAGTTGTTTTTCCAGCTGCTCTCATGGAGGTAGACTGAGGGAGTCCTCCCATGGGGATGATGGTTCCCCCCCCAGAACATGTCTAAGCCCCTCAATCAGACTTAACAATAAGCTTGTGGGGACCCACACTTTGAATGTCCCTACTACAAGCCTCTCTCTCTTCCCTATGTGGATCCTAGCCCAGCAGGGCAGGATATCCAGGACCCTGAATCGCTATGTGTGAGGCTATACCCTGTCCAATGTGCACAAGTTTTTGTACTGGTGCTAATCAAGAAAGTGGAACTCACCACAGCTGAGCTTGGTGTCTGATGAGTCCTCTCTCTGCTGACTGCTTGTTAGGCTCGACCACTGAAATAAAACCCCTGATAGAGTGTAGAGCAGGGGTCCCAAAATTTTTACACAGGGGGCCAGTTCATTGTCCCTCAGACCGTTGGAGGGTCGGGCTATCAAAAAATCTATGAACAAATCCCTATGCACACTGTACATATTTTATTTTAAAGTAAAAAAACAAAACGGGAACAAATACAATATTTAAAATAAAGAACAAGTAAATTTAAATCAACAAACTAACTAGTATTTCAATGGGAACTATGGGTGCGGATGCATCCTGTGCTCCTCTCACTGACCACCAATGAAAGAGGTGCTCCTTCCAGAAGTGTGGTGGGGGCCGGATAAATGGCCTCAGGGGGCCGCATGCAGCCTGCGGGCCGTAGTTTGGGGACCCCTGGTCTAGAGCCTGGGACAGTTCAAAGGTTAGGAATGGTGGTTGGTGTGACTCTGCCCATTAGCCCCAGCTGTCAGTCTTTTCCAGACCTTTATCACAGATTGCAGTATGGTTTAAACCCCAGTAATCTGGTGGATGTGACCTCTGAGACCCAACAAGCAGCCAGCAGACAGAGATTGTAGGAATTGGTGTCTCAGGGAGCAGTGGCCTCTTTCTGACCTTCCCCCAGGTCCAGTGTGGGTAAAAGCCAGCCTAGGTGTGCATCTTGGTATTTCTAGGTTCGCCTGGGTCCAGCAGAGGCATCCACAAACTCTGAATTGTTTGTAGCTCCAAGAAGGTTGCTGAGAACCAGTCGCAGGCAGTATCCCCCACTGGTCTGCACTGGGTTCCTTCCAGGGAGGCCCAGGGCTGGCGCATCCAGAGGCCAGCTGCAGAGAGTATTGGTTAAGGACTTAATGACCCTTACTGGAGGTGTACCCTAAGGGAGGGCTCATCGGACACCAGACCCAGTTGAGCCAAGTTCAATTTTCTGTGATTAGCACTGGTAAAACAGCTTGTGTGCATTGGACAGGGTAGAGTCTCAACTCAGTCATACCGGGTTCTGGATATCCTTCCTCACTGAGCTAAGACCCACAGGGGGAAGTGAGAGAGGCTTGGAGCACAAACATTCAAAGTGTGGGTCCCTTTGAGCCTATTGTTGGATCTGGTCGAGGGGCTTAGCCATTTTCTGGGGAAGGTGGGGGCACAGTCAGCCCCAAGGGAGGACTCTCAGTCTTCCTCCTGAGACCAGCTGGAAAAACTTCGATAGAGGGGACTGTCATTACCCCCCCCAATCTGAACCTAGGGAGAAATAAAATTGGAGTATTTTATTTTTGTTGAACTGTCTGAGGGATTAGGCTCTGGAGTAGGGGCCACTTTACCCATACTGAGCTCCTGACCAAGAGGCCCCTCAAGTAGGGGGTCCTACTAATGGTGTACTCCCAACCTCAGCGGCTCTATCCCACCAAGCTTGCAACCTGTAGAGGGGCTGGAGGGGTGAGGCCAGTCTGAGTCCACACTACAGTCGTTCTACAGATGACCAAAGGAAATCTGGTATAGTGATATATCAGATTAAACTAATTTTTAATCAAAAGTACTCTTAAGTATGGAAATAATTACTATAAAATAATAATATAATTCAACACAAGAATTTTTATTATGTATTTATGCACTTAATAAAATAGCCTCAATTTATATAAAGCAAAAGCCAATACAGTTACAGAGAAAAATGGATAAAACTACCCTTATAAGGCATATTCTTCTCTCAATTATTGATAACTTAAGTAGACAAAAGCTACAGGGATACTGAGGATTTCAATAGTCAGTAAACAAAATTGTACTAATGGACATATATAAAATCCTGCAGTAAATGATAATAGCACACAGTTTTTTTCCCCAAGTACATACAAAACATTGGCAAAAATTCATCATATACTAGATCATAAAGAAAATCTTAATACATTTCAATGAATAGATACCATTCAAACTCTGAATTCATAATTATATTAAACTTATAAAATAACAATAAGACAAATAGAGAGCCCATATATTTGGAAATTTGAAAATTCATAAGCCAATAACTCATGGGTTAAAGGATAAATTTGCAAGCACTTTGAACCAAGCAATAATAAAATTACTGTATATCAAAACCTGTGGTTCTTTGATGGAAATTTATAACTTTAATGCTTATATTGGGAAAGAAGACTCAAAGTAATTAGCTGAGTGCACTTCTTTGGAAATTAGACAATAACAAGAAAAATAGAAATATAAAAATAAGAGAGAAAATTAATAAAAGGTAAAGATACAATAGAAAGACTCAACAAAACCAAGAAAATGGCATTTAAAAAATAATAAACAAGTCATTGGCAATAGTATAAAGAGAAAAATAACACAAACTCAATGTTGTGAGGAGACAAGGATATAACTATAGTTAAATTAGAGATTAAAATGATAAGAGAATATAATCAAAAACTATACCAAAGATTTTGAAAACTTATACAAAATGGACAAATACATGCTGACTAAAAAGAACAAAGCTTGAATATCTCCTATATAAATATAAAAAATTGAAGTTTTACTTTATTACTTTAAAGTCTTTCTTCAGTAAATTATTGAATATATAATCTGATTTCTTCAATAAATAAGTCATAAGGAAAAAAGATGAAGGCAGAATTTACAGATTAAAAGAGACTTCAGGGCCTGACCAACCAGAGGCATAGTGGATAGAGCATCAGCCTCAGATGCAGAGGACCCAAATTAGATACCCCAAGGTCACTAGCTTGAGCGTAGGCTCACCAGCTTGAGCACCGATTCACCAGTTTGAGTGTAGAATCATAGACATGACCCCATGGTTGCTGGCTTAAGCCCAAAGGTTGCTAGCCTTGAAGTTCAAGGTCACTGGCTTGAGTCTAAGTTCACTGCCTTGAGTAAGGTGTCACTGTTTGGCTGGAGTCCCCTATCAAGGTGCATATGAGAAAGCAATCAATGAACAACTAAGGTGCTGCAACAAAGAATTGATGTTTCTCATCTCTCTCCCTTCCTGTCTGTCCCTATCTGTTCCTCTGTCTCTCTCTGTGCCTCTATCACTAAAAAATATTAAATAAATAAATACTTCAGGTACATATCAGCCAATTGCAATATATGGGGTTTATTTAATCCTGACTTCAGCAAACTGTAAAAAAAAATTGAATGTTGACTGGCTATTTAATGATACATTGTTAATTATTTTAGATGCTGTAATGATATTGTTTATGGCTTTTAAAAAGAACTCATATTTTAGAGATATATACTGAAATAATACAAACCCATTAATAGAAGATATCAATATTTAACAGAAGATATATATTATATCAGTAGGGAAACAGAAATGTTCAATAAGTGGAGCTATAAAAATGATTTTGGGAAAAAAATGAAACTGAATTCCTACCTTATACCATATAAAAAGTCAATTAAAAATAGATGTCAACAAAACTTGAAAACTGTTAGTTGAAAATATAGTAGATGAATATTTTTTAGATTTTGCTGTAGAATATAATTCCTTTTAAAAGACAAAAATCTTAATTTTAAAAATATTAATATATGTACTTATATAAAAATTCAGATTCGCCTGACCTGTGGTGGCGCAGTGGATAAAGTGTCGACCTGGGAACACTGGGGTCGCCAGTTCAAAACCCTGCACTGGTCTGGTCAAGGCACATATGGGAGTTGAGCTTCCAGCTCCTCCCCCCTTTCTCTCTTTCTCTCTCTCTCTCTCTCTCTCACTCTGTGTCTCCTCTCTAAAAATGAATAAAATAAAAATTTTAAAAAAATTCAGATTTATTGTTCATTAAAAGGTAAAGGAAGTAAACATACAAGTACAAACTGGAAGAAGATATTCACAATAAGTACACAAAACCTTATGAAGAATGAGTATCAAGAGCAGGGAATGAGCTTCTCCAAATCAAGAAGAAAAGTAGAAACAACTCAACAGGAAGTGGGCAAAAAAACATGAATAGACATTTCTAGTCAAAAACTGGAACACTTGTGGCCAATTAACATATGAAGAAATGTTTGATAACATTAGTGCAAAGTCAATTAGATGCCATTTAACACCAGGTTGATTGGCAAAATTAAAGCAAATGTTCAATACATATCTCTTGAATGACTAAGAGGAATTAGATAAATAAATTATAACCCTTAACACAAGTTTATAAAGATCAAAAGAGAATGTCAAAGAGTCCAAAAGTCGAAAGAGAATAAAGATAATTGTGTTTTGTAATTTTTTTAAAAGCAAATTCTTACCATTTACATCATGCTGTTTGGTCTCTAATGTCAACATTCAAGGACTAATTCTATTAGTCCTTATTATATGCAAGGCATCATGCTAAGAAAATGTGACTTGTTCCTCATTATATATAAATATAAGCCACCCATAATGTTAAAGATGAGATTCTGCTTTGAAAAAGTGGCTAACAAAGTATAGGTATAGGATTGTTTAAGATACATTGTGTTCTCTAGGTCTATTATTCTCTAATATTCTTTCTCTCCGGTTTATGTTTGGGTTGTACATTTCACAATTCTTGTCACACTTCTGTGGTTAACCTGGTGACTTTGAGTTAGAATATAATTTTCCAAAATAAGATTTTCCCATTTGAAGAAATGGCAACTGCTAGTTTTTTTGCTGGGGGTTAAATAGTCTATCTTTTTATGCAGTGTGGAAAATATTCTTCTGTCAGAGATTAATCAATTCACATACAGTGTGTCCGTAAAGTCATGGTACACTGCTTTCCTGTGACTGGTCAAAGTGTACCATGACTTTACGGACACACTGTAGATTATGGTACTGGAGACAGACTTTATTTCTCACTGCTCGTGACCCTCAGTGTACTCCTGAGAGGCCTCTTTGTTAACATCAATAGCACATAATTGTACTGTCTTCTATACTGAGTGAGGACAGGGCCAGTTTATTGATCATTTGGATTTTAGTAGCATTCAGCACATTGCATAAAACATTTTGGGAATTCATAAAATGTTTGCAAGTATATGACCAATTGAATGGGCTATAACTTTGCTTCTAAAAATCCTGCTTTTAACGCACAGAGAAGAAAACAAGGGAAAAGAAGAGGGAGATTATAAATGTTTCTTTAAAGCTGTCCTTATCCCCAAAGAAACTTCCAGCTCATAAAGAGCATGTCTACATAGGCAAGGTAGGTTTCAATCTATGGGCTTGGACTTTACAAGTGGCATGAAGGATCTGAAAAATCAGCTCTTTTATCAACTGCTGCCTAAATTCTACACTTACACATTTAATCTTATTTTTATATTACAATGTAGGTGGGAAAAATATGCAGTTAATTGCACTATCATCCTACCAACTTTGGGGTATTCAGCTATGCTTACCTGGCATAAAAATAAAATAGAAGAAAATAAGTTAAATCAGGGAAAAAGTCATGGCCTGAGTGTGTGAGAAGAGTGGACATGGGCAATCCATGGGAATACATCCATTTTGTGTCATACACCTTTTTTTAGCAAGAGAGACGGACAGAAGTGGAGAGAGATGAAAAGCATCAACTCGTAGTTGTGGCACTTCTTAGTTGTTCATTGATTACTTCTCATATGTGCCTTGAACAGGGAGTCCCCAGCTGAGCCAATGACCCCTTGGTCAAGCCAGATGAGCCTGTGCCCGTGCCAGTGACACTGGGGTTTTGAACGTGGATCCTCAGCATCCCAGGCAGACACTCTACTCCCTGCGCCACTACCAGTCAGACATACACTAATATTTTAATGATAAGGCTAATCACTTCACATAGTGTAACATGAATAATACCAGCCTTCACAATTACTGGATTCTTAAATTTACTTCAAATACTATCTTATTTTCAAGCAATTATAATTTTACAAACTTTGGTGCTGTTTCTTATCTGAGTCCATCAATTTCTCCATGCTTCTTACACTACTGTGTTTATACCACATTGGGGAAGCCAGCAGATTCATAGTGGAAGGCCCAGCCAGTTGTTCTCAGCAGACAGCCAGTATTTTTTCAAGGAAAATTATTCATTCTATTCTACAAGGTTAGCTCCTCAAAACTCAGCTTTCTGTCTTTACAGAACAGTATGGTATATTCTCTTGTAAGGCCTGTGGCCGTGGCCATACAGGTTCACATTGGATTTGGGAAGATAGTAAAGGAACTGTGGAGCTGGAAAATGGTGGGCCATTCCATTTATTAGAGTCTTGCAGTGGTAGACAAGCAAACAGGCAGGGACAACCGCTTCTCTCTCAGGGCTGACGAGCAAAACAGGCTGGAAGGGGGGACCTTTCTCTGGCAAACAATAGCAAATATGACCACTCCCAATGGTGTCAGGCATTCCTCAATCTATATATATACATGGACTATACATACCTGGTGCTGCCCCGTGCTCAGCACCAATGAGGAAAAGTACAAGCAAGTAAGCCTAACACAGCTTGTTTGCCCAACAGCTCTTTTATTATTACCTTAATTGATATTTTTTCACAGTTTCACAAAATATTAGTGCTTAATAATTAACCACATTCATACATTTACAAAATGAAATACTACTCAGCCTTAAACAAGAAAGAAATTTTATCCTCTGTGACTGCATGAATGAACCTGCAAAGAATTATTGTAATGCTGGTGGCCAAAGCCAGGCAGGTCCACATTGGATTCGAGCAGATGGTGGAGGAACTGTGGAGACAGAAACTATTGGGCCATTCTTGTTTAATATATTTTCACAGTGGTGGATGAGCAAATAGGCAGGGGAAAACTGCTTCTCTGACAAAGAGTAAAAATTTCCCCTCACAGTGACGAGCAGGCAATCCAAAACCCGCCATCCACAATCCCTCCCAATCGCAAGCACTTACATAGGCTGTGCACATGTGCCTCTGCCAAGGCTCACACACTAATCAAGCAAAGTGTCTGCAGCCAGTAAGTACAACCAGCGAGCAAGCCTAACACAGCTATTTTCCCAACATTCTACCCCTTTAGGGTTGCTCGCTTCAAAATGTGACACGTGTTCCCTGTGATGGTCCCTGTGCAAGGAGTGAGGTACATTACATTACAGCAACAGCACAAGTTATACAATAATTACAAAGATGCCCTTCACAATGTCTCCCTGAGCAGTCTGCCAGAGAGTTAACTGGAGGCCCACCTGTAGCCCCCTACTCCATGGTAGGTGGGAGGACCTGTAGAGTCCAGGGCTGTTTCCATTGAAGAAAGTGTCCTTGATGTGTCCCAGAAAATGAATGGGAGCAGCTTTCCAGTGCAAGAGAGCCTCCACCGGTGTCATGCCCTCCCCATCAAGGTCGCTCATAGTACTGTCCACAAGTGGCAAGTCCATCCAGCAAGGGAGCCAGTGCCCTGCTCTGGTCACAGTCCAAGAATCCATTACACCGCTCAATCAATCCACGATAGACAGTCCAGCTGTCTGTGCAAATCACCAAGGTAGAAAGTCCAGTACAGGCAACTAGCCCTACAGCTCTTTATTAACGGACCTCAGCACCTTTCCATAAATGCACTGTCCATTGCCACAAGGCCCATCCAAACCGCTCAGAGTTCCAAGCTCGCAGGGCCTGGTGGAGTCAAACACATTCAAGGTCTGTTCCACATTGACAGTTCTCTAAGATATTGCTGCTGCTGCTACAAAAAAGCACCTATTATCTTCTAATTCCAACACCTGCTGCACATTAGAAGTGGACCAGTGGATTGCCAATTTTACATGGGCTCTCTAGCCCCACACCCATCCTTGTTGGATTTCCCTTATTCAAACTGGGATAACAGGTCTTGGGGATTCTCCTCTTCCACAGCTGTCTCCAACAAGTAATCTTGCAACTGTTCAACCTGAACACCAGCCATTTTCCTGACACATGCAAGGACCACCTGTTTTCTGGCTTTTTTAGTGGCTGGAACCTCTGTTCTGGCTCAAGCTGCCACCAAAGCTCCACCAGAACTTTATTATATTAAGCTTGCCATCCAATTTCTCCCTAATCTGCTCAGCCACAATCAAATCTACCCACATCTGTGTTGGGGTAACCTTTACAGGGCCATTTCTCTTGTTAGTTGTGGGGGATACAGGCAGCAGCCCTCACAGCCTTACGGTCCACCTCTGTTCTGGAGAGCATGGTGCCATCCACCCCTATGTTCCACAACCACAGCAACCAGGCTGCCAGAGGTTCAGTGGGTTTCTGTCTGAATTTCATCCCTAACTCCATCAGCTCTGCCTGGGTGTAGGGCTAGACCACAGAGTGCTCAACTACCTGCAGAGGGGATTGTGTCTGCCCCTGAGGGACTCTTTGCTACTGGGTTTTTACCTTGGTGACCACTAGCTGGGCTCTGTGCCTGTGGATGGCAGTTGCAGTTCGAACTTCCTCCTCCTCAGAAGAGGAGGAATTGGAAACACCTGCCGACTCATAGCCACTCCTCGGACATGAACTCAGTTCCATCTTTCATGCTCACTTCAGCTCCTGTGGCTCCGGCTCTCAGCCTGAATCTGAGACTTGAGCCCTGAACCGGCAGTTGTTTCTCCAACAGCTGTTGTTGCCAACGTTCAGTTTCCAGGGCAAATTGCAACTCACAAACCTGTAACTCCTTCTGTAGCACTCATTCCAGTTCCAAGTGCCATCACTGACACTCAGTCTCTTTTCACGGGGCTGTAAAAACCACCCAGACTATAGCCCCCAAAAGGACAGTCATGTGGAATCATACACTGGAAAAAAACCACTCCTCTACCCCACCCTTCAAGGGTGTAGGTGGCTCCATACCAATCTGCTCCAAATCCTGCCCATTACGCCAGATGTAATGATAGTGCCCAAGGCTAGGCAGGTCCACATTGGATTTGGGAAGACAGTAGAGGAACTGTGGAGCCAGAAAGAGTTGGGCCATTTCCGTTTAATAATTTTCGTAATGGTGGACAAGCAAACAGGCAGGGGAAAACCTCTTCTCTGGAAGACAAACAGAAAAAATGGTCCCTCACAGTGGTGGGCAGGTCATCCACAATTCACCATCCACGATCCCTCCCAAGGGCAAGCACCCATAGCCTTACACGGGCTATTCACACGTGCCTCTGCCACATACTCATGCACTAATCAAGCAAAGTGCTTGCACCCAGTACACCAACAAGCAAGCCTAATACAGCAGTTTTCCCAACAATTATGCTAAGTAAAATAAACTAGTCAGAGAAAGACAAGTGCCATATGATTTCACTTATACATGGAATCTAATGAACAAAATAAACAAATAAAATAGAAACAGACTAATAGAGAATAGACTGACAGCTGTCAGAGGGGTGGGGTGTTGCAGAGCTGGTTGAAAAGGATGAAGGGATTAAGCAAAAACAAAATAAAACCCCTTGTTGACACAGACAATAGTATGGTTGTTGTAGTAATATAAGTTTATAGTAATTAAATATATAGAAATATAAAAATATGAAAGATATATAAAAGTAATTCAAAGGATATTAAAAATAATTATTAAAGTTTATGCCGTTTGGATAGGAATTAGTATAGTGGCTTAGTGCCATAACTCTGTAATGTGATAAACAGACTCTGACTTAGAAGCAGGGCCCACTTAGTATGTGTGTGAAGTTATACATAGATAAGAAGTAGCTTGGTGTTAATTATGTAAACTTTGTAAACTGACGTAAATAAGAACATATTAAAAAGTGGTTTGATGTAAGCATTTCAGTAGATTGACATAAAGAAGATTCTCCCAAAAAGGTGGTTTGAAGTGATAATCCTGTAGATTGACACCTATTAAAAGGCGTTGGCCAGAGAAGGTACTAAAGCTGAGGGGCCCCCTGCTGCAGTAGTCACCCAGACTCCAACATTGATGTGGACTGTCTCCACACTGCTCTGAGCTCTGACCAAAGTCAGCCGGGAGAAGCATGCCAACGGGGCCCCCTTAAGCTGTACCCAGGCATGCCAAAAGGATTTGTGAGTAATAAATTACCTGTGTGATTATTGAAACTAATTTGTGTGTCGGTCGTGTCTTTCCTCTGGTGGCACTTAATGGTAGTATCCTCATAGCCGCCTCAAGAGTAGTCTCGAAGAGGTTGCCAGCCTTGCTGATAAGCAGGAGTGTCCCACTGCATGGGGAAGTCGAGTTGGACGCCTGATTGAAGTAGAGCTTGGGCTCTACTGGGACAGTGGTGATTGCCTTGAGGAGATGAGGGGTAGGAGGAGGTAGAAAAAGGTAGAGGGGTGAAAAATAGTGATGGAAGGAAATTGACTTCGATGGTGAACACACAATACAATATACAGATGATGAATTATAAAATTGTACATCTGAAACCCATATAATTTTACTAACAAACCAATGCCACCCCAATAAAGTCAATAAAAAAATAACCACATTCAAATAGTATACTACTTGAAAAAGAAATCTTGTTTTCCTAGTCAAAGTGCTACCTCTGTGCAATGGCACCGCTGGTAGAATTGGTTCCAGTCCACATTTGAATGAGAAAAGCTGAGAGAAACATGTTAAGGGTAATAAGCTTTTTCATTTTCCTTGGAGTCCTAAGGAGTTGCACAAAGTTAAACTATTCCGTAATACAAATTATTTTGATTCCATGCTGTTGGGGACTGGTCTCTAGTATTGATAGGTATTTTTAAAATAAAGATTTTGGCTGTTTCCCATGCAAACTTTCATTGTTTCCAATGAAAATATTCTACAGCACATGTAAAGTAAAAAATACTAACCTGTTAAAATAATTAGATCATGTGGACAACAATTAACTCCCAAACTGAAATCGAATGTCAGTTCTCCACTACTCACTGACAAACTGATAGGAGATAAAAATAAACAATTTATGATGTTTTGAGGTTATGATTATGGTGTTCAAATTAAACAATCCAAGTAAAATAATTGTCAAGGGATACTAATCAATAGCATGTGTTACTAAAATTTTTATACTGATATTGCAGTTTTAAGGGGTTCAATGCTATTTGTACATTAGGATATAGATTCTCTTAAGCCTGAAAATGATTCTTTTTTTTTTCTTTTTCTTTTGGTATTTAAGTGAGGAGGATAGACAGAGAGACAGACTGCTCCATGCACTCTGATCCGAATCTACCTGGCAGCCCCCAGTCTGGGGCTGATGCTCTGCCCATCTGGGGCCATTTTTGCAACTGAGCTACTTTTAGAACCTGAGGAGGAGGCTTCACAGAGCCATCCTCAGCACCTGGGGCCAATGCACTAAAATCAATCAAGCCATGACTGTGGGGGAGGGGGAGACAAAGCAGATGGTCACTTTCCCCATGTGCCCTGACTGGGAATTGATTCTGGAACTTGCACATGTGGGGTCAATGCTCTACCACTGAACCAACTGGCCAGAGCTGGAATTTTTCTATCTGGATCTTTAACTGATGGATAGGAGTGAGGCTGAGGCTCAGTAAGACAGTGACCTATGGCTTTAGTGAACCACCTGTGCATGGAAATGGACCTGCATACAGCACTCCTCAAATCCTGGCTCTCCAAAAGTAGAAATGGAAAGCATTACGTCATTCATGTCAGTAGCTATCCATCTAGATATCTATCATCTACCTGCATTATTTTTTTACTCCGCCATAAATACATATAAGAGAACTAAAAATAAAAATAACTGTAATGGTAAATATTCTAATTTCAAGAGTCGTATGAGATCTTTCTAAAAACTTCGTACCATTATCTGTTTTAAAAAATTCTATTTCACATTGCAGTACATCCATGTAAAAGCTTTCATTATAGTATTCACACTTTCTCTTGCTTTCTGTGTATGTGTGTGTGTGTGTGTGTGTCGGTATGTGTGTGTGTGTGTGTGTGTGTGCAGAGGTCCCCAAACTACAGCCCGTGGGCCAAATTGCGGCCACCTGAGGCCATTTATCCGGTCCCTGCCGCACTTCCGGTAGGGGCACCTCTTTCATTGGTGATCAGTGTATGGAGTACTGTATGTGGCGGCCCTCCAATGGTCTGAGGGACAGTGAACTGGCCCCCTGTGTAAAAAGTTTGGGGACCCCTGGGTAGGGAATGGTGGATGAAGGGTTGTGCATATGTTTATTGGGATATAGATAGATAGATAGATAGATATTTGAAATATTATATATAGAGAACAAAATCCTCTAAATAATTCTGACATACACCCATGTTGAAAAATCAATGTAATAATATAATTCTTAACTTTCTAAAGTAAAAATTATATTTTAATTGGTGATCCAGAAAGTTGCTACTGAGGATCTTGAATAATTAGATTACCTATTTCAAATTCTGAAACTAGTTTAAATTTCACCTCCTCGTGTGACCTTAAACTAGAATTAATCTCTTCCCAAATTCCCCAAGCACTTTTCTTCTTATATGTACTATTATTTTTCCTGTGTTATATTTCTTTTATTTCCATCTGTCCTTTCAGCTAGTATATGGATTCATGGGTATTTGGGACAGGGGAGAGAATGGTGAAGAAGGTATATTTCCCCCATATTTCTAATGCCTACAATGCTTTGGCTAGTCTATAGTACATATTCAATAAATATTGATTAAATTAGATTAAATATGAAATATTAAATGGTATTAAAATGATCAAGTTCTAAATTATCAAATTATTACATTATCCTTTCTTAAAATGTTATTTCTACTTTCATAGTACTTAATATCAATGGTGTTTTTAAACTTTGAATGTAAACTCTAAACTAGCTAAAATCATAGCAGTAGGAATTTTAAAACAATATAACTCTTCAAAGAGAAATAATATAGGCTTAATTCACAAAAACCACAATTGGGTCACATCCTTTAGATAATCATTTGTTAATCTAACAAATCTAAACACAAAAACAACTCTGAATCTTACAAAATAGTGGAAAACACAGAAAAGCTTGCATTTTTCATCTTGTTGCATGTAAACTCATTCTAAAAAGGAATCGCATCAAATTCTGTTGTAATCAAAAATAGTAAGACTATTCTAATTAGGCAAAACATAAACAATTATAAAACAAATCACCAAGGCAAATGAGTCTTGAAAGATATGTGTAATCAAGGTTAAAAAAATTAAGATAATTTATAGAACTTAAGCCTTTGATACAATTTTGTTTGTACTCCTTAAAATTTCAGGAGCTTTCCTGGTTGCTTACAAATCAAGGACATCTGAATGACAGTACTTAGTCTAACTGCCCAAGAAAATATTTATTATATTTTTAATTTCTTTATTAAAGATCTTCTTTTTCTTTCCAGCCTAAGGTTTGATGTAGACAAGATAGGAAAGTTTAAAGATGGTGAGGGGCACAAAAACCCCATAGAGACTCAGGCAAGGATAGCCAGACAGTAGACAGTGTAGAACTGTGATGGCGAACCTATGACACACGTTTCAGCACTGACACGTATAGCCATTTTCAATGACACGCAGCTGCATGCGGCCACATACCAGAGAAGTATGGGGTCCCATGCCAAGAAGGACGTTTCATCCTCGGCTCCTGCATGACCAGGTGCAGTAGCCGAGGATAAAACATTTGCTGTAGTGTAGACACTCTGTGCCGGAGGTCTGTAGGCCAAAACAACAGAACTCCGACACAGAGTGTCTAGTTCTGGGACTTCTGGTTAGGCCGTTTTTCTCAAAGTGACACACCACCCAAGTTATGTTCAGTTTTTTGGCGAATTTTGACACACCAAGCTCAGAAGATTGCCCATCACTGGTGTAGAGAATAATGAATGCTGTTTCCTCATTGTGAGTCCCCAGTGGGTGCCTTGGTTGGGGGTCCTTGGCATGACTCTCATGAATTACACAATCTAATCTTCCATACAGTAGTTTTCAGAGGCACAACTGAGTGTGTTAAAATAGCATTACTACCTACTCAGAACACAATGTTTCTGTGTGCTTGTATGCCCAACTTATTTCCAAATGTATTTGGAAAAATAGAAAATAGGGTTGCTTGGTAATAGAGAGGTATCACAAAAATGCACATGACCATTTTATATCCATTTTTAAGTTCCTCTGGGAATGCTTTCTCAAGTCAGGCTCCTGAGGACCCATATTTATAGCATATGAGTTCTGGTATTAGCTCATTGGCATGTCATGTCTAGCTCGTGGGCCAGTCAGATTTGCTTCCTCCTAGGAATTTAGACTTGAAATTCTGAAAGCTGGACACTAAATTAGGAAGCGATGGAAAACTATATGGGGGAGAACTTTTCTGGGCTCTGGGTAGAAATCAATCAGCAGAGAATGTCAATCTACAGAGAAAAGTCAAAGGTAAAGCAGACTCATAGAGATGTAGAGCAAAGCAAGCAATGATGGCCCATTTAGTTTCTGAGAGCTTTCCTGCTCATGAGGAGATCTAATAGCATTTTCTACCATTGTCCTGTGAGATGTCTCTTCCATTACAACCTTATACTAAATTTTCCTTGACTCTAAGTTAATATCAGTGGGTTTCTATTACTTACAAACAGAATATTTCTGACAAAGACAAGTTTACTCCATTAGGACTGTTCCCATAAGTCTCTGTTAGGATTACATTGGAAATGAACAACATTCTTCTCATGAGGAAAAGCATTGTTCAGAATCTAATAACATATAGCTTGTGACAGTGACTTTTGGAGTTGCTTCATGATGGTTAGACGATCCTGCTATATTCCCTGGAGAATATAGCATAACCTTTCCGTAATAATAGTAATATTGTTTCTCATGCATATTACTGTTTGCATTAATAACAAAATGCAATATAAAAGCTCCAGGCAATAGCTTGGTAATGTAATGTAAGGCCTGGGGTACAGCTTACCTAACAGACCCAGACATAGGGCCAGGTGTCAGCCCTCCATGAGTGGATAGTCCAAGAGGATTTGAGTATTTCCTGAAGGTATTATATTTTCACTTTGTTGTTAGGTAGGTAATGTACTTGTCTTCTGGAGAAACTAAAAAACTAATATTTAATCAGCTATTTCCCCTTTAAGACAGCACCTGGTTTACCCAGAAAACAGTATAATTTCTCCTATTTATATAGGGAATTCCTTATTGTCTTACCTATAGTAAAGGGACATACAGGCTTTCCAGATTATAGCTTAGGACACATTTGTAAACTTGCTATTATCTCTAAAATAGCTTTATATTAAACCTTTAAATCAATTTTGAAATGAAACTTAGACTACACAATTCATCATCTAAATTTGTACACTTTTGAGAGTAAAATAGATGCTATAAGTAATAAAGCTAGGACACCAAGCACAAATCAGGGCTGCCACAGGCAAATTGGTAGATTATCACCTTACTCTTGGGCTTTATATTCAGTTTCTGAATGACTTATGTATTGAGAAGCCAAAAGGTTCTTGGCATGGTACTTTTTAAATACATAAAACATTCTGGACCTGGCCAGGTAGCTCAGTCAGTTAAGAGCTTTGTCCTAAGATTCCAAGATGGTGATGGAGTAGGTGGACGTTCCACCTGCCAACTCCCAGGACCAAATTGGATTACAATGTCATCTAAGAACAGTTATCTTGAAAAACCAACTTTGGACTAAATTAAGAGGAGTCTATAACCAAGGATCACAGAAGCTACACCAAAACTGGTAGGAAGAATGGAGACACGGAAAGGCCTGCATGCTCCCAGGAGTGAATGGCAGTGGAAGGTCCAAAGGGACTCTCACTGCAGGGAGGGTTGCCCTAAGAGGGGAGGGTCCTAAGCCCTAGTCCCAACACCCCAGCCTAGAGCCCCAGAGCCTAAAAGAAGTGCCCACATGGCATTTGGCAGTGAAAAGTTCCAACATTTCTGTCTGCTGGGAAGAGATGGGAGCTCTTGGAAATGCAGGTTCCATCTTAAAGGGCCAGTGCAGAAAATTTCATTCACAGACACTTACCCTGGGCTCTGGCAAAGGGAGGGCTAAGAGGACTAGAGTTGTATGAATAGAGTGTAAAGTTGGTGGCCTGGGTAGAGACACTATGGGGGACAGGCACTGAAACCCCAGTGCTGGGTCATACTCCATTATCGCAGTAGCCATCTTTCTTGGGTGAAGCAGTCTCCTCTTGTGGCATTAGCCTGGGGAAAAACAACTGCCCCACCACTGGGAATCTTTCTTGCCCCACTCTTTGGAGACTAGACTGTTCTGAGAAGTGAGCCAAAAAGCAGGAGTGTATCAGTGACTCAGTTTTCCATCCTTCAAGCCAGAACTTTCTCCTGCACACTGCTGATTTTCTAGGACTGGTATTTACACCCCACAGGAGAGTCAGTAGTAACTGTCCAGACTATGGAAATACCACATCTCTGGGTCTCAGAGACCACACCCCCAGGACTTTTGGTGTCCACACCCTACTGAGGTCTATGACAAAAGTCTGGACAGACTAATGCCTGGAGCCAAAGGGTGAACCAACACCCACTACCCTTCCTAATCCCTGAATTTCCCAAGCTCTAGACCCCACCAGGGGTTTATTTCAGTGGCTGAACCCAACAAGTAGCCAGCAAACAGAGGCTGCAGGACATGGGGTCTCAGAAAACCTTGGCATTTTGCTGAATTTCCCCCAGGTCAAGTGTGGATAAAACTCAGCCTAGGTGTGCAGCATGGTATTTCCAGGTACACCTGGGCCCAGCAAACACAGCCACAAACTCTGGATTGCTTGTAGGTTCAAGAAGATTGCTGAGGGCCAGTCACAGTGTCCCCCACTGGTATACATCAGGTTCCCTCTAGGTAGGCTGAGGGCTGAAGCATCCAGAGGCCAGCTATTGAGAGCATTGGTTTAGAACCTAATGACCCTTGCAGGAGGCGAATCCTAAGAGAGGGCTCATCAGACACCAGGCCCAGTTCAGGCAAGTTCCACATTCTGTGATTAGCACCAGCAAAACACTTTGCATGAATTGAACAGGGTAGAACTTCAGACTCAGCCATCCTGGGTTCTGGATATCTAGCCCTGTTGGACTAGAATCCATACAAGGAAAGGAGAGAGGCTTGGAGGATAAACATTCAAAGTGTGGGTGACTTTCCCACAAGCCTATTGTTTCCTTACACACCTACTGTTGGGTCTGATCAAGGGGTTTATCCACATTCTGGAGTATGTGGGGGGAACATCATCCCCAGGGAAAGACTCTCAGTCTTCTTCCCTGATATCAGCTGAAAGAACTTCTGAACAGGGGACTGTTGGCCCCACCCAATCTGAACCTGCTGCTCACCTCACTGGGGAGAAATAAAATTAAAGTATTCAGCAGTGTCTGAGGGATTAGGCTCTGAAATAGAGGCCACTTTACCCATACTGAGCTCCTGACCAAGAATCTCTTAAGTAGGGGGTTTCACTAACATTGTACTCCCAACCTCAGCTGCTCTAACACACCAAGTTTACAACTGTAAAGGGGTTGGAGTGGTGAGGCCAGTCTGAGCCCACACTACAGTTTCTCTATAGAAGACTCTGTAGGAAAACCATGCAGCTGAAAGAGGAGGTGGAACAGCTGAAAAGTGGAGGCAAATCTTACAGAGCTTTGGGCTTTTATGGAGCTTCTGTCATCTCTAAGTAGAAGGAGGCTGGTAATTACACACAGATTAACCCCATCCCACACTACCCAGGCACAGAAAATCAGACAAAAAAACAGCAAACAGAGCAATAGCTCCAAACAGATAGCCCACAGCAAGTTACAAATAATGGCTGACACCAACTCAAGAAGAGCCAGAAACAACACAATCAGTAGTGGGTGGAAGATAGCATCACGCTAGACCCAGCCAGCAACAGAAACAGCATATCGAAAGGAGGAGTCTAGCAGGCACCAGACACTGTGGAGAATAAATATGCCCAGCAGGACAGATACTACACAGTGTCTAATACACATCATTAAGGTTGACCTTTAGAACCAGCAAGCCTGAAGAGATAACTGCACCCATGAAAGGACCAATAGCATTCAATACTCACATACAACAGGAGAATAAATACCACCCTCAAGAAGCATTTCTAGAGCAAGGAACTCAAGTGACCTGGAGATCAGTACCACTGAGCCCATCTTCCTCATAAACACACCATAACAAATTTTAAAGTCAGAGCAGATCTACCTAATACATAGACAAAACAGGCAGACCAAGAAATATGACCCAAATGAACCAAAAAGAGAAATCCCCAGAAATATAACTAAATGAAATGGAAGTAACCAAACTACCAGGTGTAAGTTTAAAGTAATGATTATTAGGATGCTCAAGGATCTTAGAGTAACAACAGAGGGTCAAATGAGAATTTAAACAAAGAGATAGCAAGCATCAAAAAGGACATTGAAATCATAAAAAAAAAAAACAGTCATAAGTGACAGATATAGTATCAGAAATGAAGATTTCACTAGAACGACTCAACAGCAGGCTGGATAAAACAGAGGACCAAATCAGCGAATTAGAAGACAAGCTAAATGTAAGCACAGAAACAGCAGCAAAAGGAAAAGAGGCTCAAAAAGACTGAGAAAACTCCAAGAGACCTCTGTGACAACATAAAAAGAAACAACATCTGCATCATAGGGGTTCTGAAGGAGAAGAGCACAAACAAGGGATAGAGAACTTGTTCAAGGAAATCATAGCTGAAATGTTTCCTAAATTGATAAAGGAAAAAAGTCACACAAGCACAAGAAGCAGAGTGTCCCGTTAAAGATGAACCCAAGGAGGTCTATGCCAAGTCACATCATAATTAAGGTGCCAAAGTTAAGAGACTGAGAAAGAACACTAAAAGCTGTAAGAGAAAAGCAGTTAATTACCTACAGAGGAGCCTCCATAAGGATGACATCTGACTTTTCAACAGAAACACTTCAGGCCAGAGAAGACTGGCAAGAAATATTCAAAGTGATGCAAAGCAAGAACCTACAAACAAGTCTACTTTATCAAGCAAGGCTATCATTTAAAATTGAAGGAGAAATAAAAAATCTTCCCAGACACACACAAAGAAAAGACTCAAAGAATTCACTACAAACCAGTACAGCAAGAAATATTAAGGGACCTGATATAAAAAGAGAAAATAAAAAAGGAAATTGAGAGAAAGAGGATTGTAAGTTTAAAGAACAAAATGGCAATAAATCAGTATATATCAATAATAACCTTGAACATAATGGAGTAAATGCTCAATCAAAAGACATAAGGTTGCTGCATAGATAAGAAAACATGACCTGTATAAATACTGTCTACCAGAGACATACCTCAGAACAAAGATGAACATAGACTGAGTGAAGGGATGGAAAAAAGTATTTCATGCAAATGAAAATGAAAAAAATAGAGCTGGGGTAGCAATATTTATATCTGACAAAATAGCTTTTCAAACAAAGGCTATAGTAAGAGACAAAGAATGTCACTACATAATGATAACAGGAGCAATCCAGCAGGAGGATATAACCATTGTAAACATTTATGCACCTAATATAGAAGCGCCTAAATATATAAAGCAGATTTTGATAGACATAGAGGGCAAGATCAACAGCAATACTATAATAGTAGGAGATTTTAATAATACTGCACTAACATCAATGAATAGATCCTTCAGACAGAAAATTAACAAAGAAACAGCAGCCTTAAATGACACACTAGATCAACTAGATTTAGTTGAAATCTTCAGGACCTTTCACCTGAAAGCAGTTGAATACAATCTTTTCAAGTGCACATGGTACATTTTCAAGGATAGACCACATGTTAGGACACAAAACAAGTCTCAACAAATTTAAGAAGACTGAAATCATTTCAAGCATCTTCCCTGATCACAATGGCATGAAACTAGAAATCAACTACAATAGAAAAACTGAAAAACATTAAAACAATTGGAGGCTAAATAGCAGGTTATTAAATAATTAATCAGTTAATAAGATTAAGAAAAAAATTAAGTGTCCTTAAAACAAATGAAAATGAAAATAAAATAACCCAAAATCTATGGGACACAGCAAAAGCAGTCCTTGAGAGGGAAATTCATAGCACTATAGGCATATTTTATGAAGCAAGAAAATGCTCAAATAAACAACCTAACCCTGCAACTAAAAAAACTAGAAAAAGAACTACAAATCAAATCCAGAAAAAGTAGAAGGAAGGAAATAATAAAGTTCAAAGTGGAAAAAATATGTAGAGGACAAAAAAATATATACAAAAGATCAATGAAACCAAGAGTTAGTTCTTTGAGAAAATAAACAAGATTGATGAACCTTTAACCAGATTCATCAAGAAAAAAAGAGAGAGGACCCAAATAAATAAAATTAAATATGAAAGTGGTGATGTAACAACTGACATCATAGAAATACAAAGGATTGCAAGAAAATACTATGAAGATCTATATGGCAAAAAATTGGACAACCTAGGCAAAATATATAAATTCCTGTAAACATACAATCTTCCAAAACTCAATCAGGAAGAGTCAGAAAACCCAAGCAAACCAATTATAACAAGTAAAATTAAAACAGTTATCAAAAGAACTCTCAGGAAACAAAGTCCTGTACTAGATGATTTCATGGGCTAATTTTACCAAACATTCAATGAAGAGCTAACTATCCTTCTCAAGCTATTTTAAAAAATCCAAGAGGAGGGAAGATTTCCAAGCTCATTTTTATGAGGTAAATATTATTCTCATTCCAAAACCAGGTAAAAACACTACAAAGAAAGAAAACTATAGGCTACTATTTTTGAGGATTGTAGATGCTAAAATTCTCAACAAAATATTAGCAAACCAGATCCAGCAATACATTAAAAAGATCATACATCATGATCAAATGAGATTTTTTTCAGGGAGGCAAGGCTGTTACAACATTCACAATTCAATAAATGAGTGATAAAAAACACATGAATACACCCTGGCCATTAAGTACAGTGGTAGAGCATTGGCCCAGCATGTAGAAGACCTGGGTTTGATTCTTGTCAGGCCACATAGTAGGAGTGACCATCTGCTTCTCCACCCTTCTCTCCCCCCTTTTTTTTCTCTTCTCCCAGAGCTATAACTCAAATGATTTGGGCAAGTTGGCCCAGGGCGCCAAGGATGGCACCATGGCCTCACCTCAGGTGCTAAGATAGCTTGTTTGGTGAGTAAAAGAGCAGTGGTCAAAGATGGGCAGAACATCGCACATTAGGGGGCTTGCTGGGTGGGTCTGAGTTGGGGTGCATGCAGAAGTTTGCCTCTCTGCCGCCATGCTTCTCAATAATAATAAAAAATCAATCACATAATTATATCAATAGATGCAGGAAAAATATTTCATAAAATTCAGCACCCATTTATGATCAAAACTCTCAGAAAGATGGGAATACAGGGAACATACTTCAACATAATAATGGCCATCAATGACAAACTGACAGCCAACATCATACTCAGTGGGAAAATATAAAAGCAATCCCCTAAAGATCAGGAACAATAAAAAGGTGCCCACTTTCATCACTCTTATTCAACATAGTTCTGATGGTCCTAGGAACAACAATCAGACAAGAAGAAATAAAAGGAATCCAAATTGAAAAAGAAGAAGTAAAACTCTCATTATTTGCTGATGACATGATAGTGTATATAGAACACCCTAAGTCTCAATCAAAAAAAACTACGAGACTTGGTAAATGTATTCAGCAAGGTGACAGGATATAAGACTAACATTCAGAAATCAGTGATATTTTTATACACCAGCAATAAACTGTCAAAAAGAGAAATTAAAGAAACAATGCCCTTCACTATTGCAACAACAAAAATAAAATAAAGGTAACTAGGAATAAATGTAACCAAGGACATAGAAGACTTGTACTCAGAAAATTATAAGACATTGAAAAAAGAAATCAAGGATGATACAAACAAGAAGAAGCATATACTGTGTTCTTGGATAGTTAGAATTAACATTATTAAAATGTCTATACTGGAGACGACATGATGGCGATGGAGTAGGTGGACATACCAACTTCCAACTCCCAGAACCAAAGTGGATTATAACTTAATTTTAACAACCATCATCTGGATAAAACAACTTTGAACTAAACTAAGTGGACTCTTTAACCAAGGAACACTGAAGAAGCCACATCGAGACTGGTAGGAAAAGCGAAAACGCAGAGAGGGTTGCCCAGCTCCCTGGAGAGAATGGCAGCCCGGAGAGACTCACGTGGCGGGAGGAGAGTTTGCCGGAGAGGCAGGGACCTGGGTCCCAGGAACAAAGCCCCATCCTGCAGCCTCATAGCCTAGAAGAGGCATTTGGACAGTACTGAGCTGTGAAACAAGTGAGGATACCATTTGTGAGAGACAATTTTCTCAGACCCAGATTCTTCTTAAAGGGACAGTGCAGAAAACCTCTCTCACAACCACTCACCCGGGGATCCAGGGAACGGGAACAGAGGAGAGGACCAGAGCAGCGGGAAGAAAGTGTGGACTGGAAGGCACAGGGAGAAACATTCTGAGGAACAGCGACCCTAACCCATGGGTTGAGTCACTTCCCTAATTGAAAACGAATATTTCCCCTGGAACTAGAAATACCAGCAAAGGGAGAAAGAACACCAGCCAAACAAGCTCTCCTGTGGCACTTAGAGCAGAGCTGCTTAGATGGAGGAAGCTTCCAGGACTACAGTGTAGAGTGTTAGGGTGTGAGCTACAGTGCCCCTACCCACACTGCTGAGGGCTTGCTGGAGGGACAGTGGTGGCGGGACACTGAAATGCGGTTCTGTGGTGGGGATGAAGGCCCAGCCTGTGTGACTCAGTCTAGCCCAGCAGGGGTGGAGGGGACACGGAAAAGCAGTCCTGCAGCCGCGGACCCGCCTGCAGCCCCACCTATGGGGGGGGGGAAGCGAGAGGCCAGGAACAGGCAGAGATCTGCTCTACGACCCTACGCGAGCCAGCCCTGAATGCGGGGGCGGGGCTAAAGCCCAGGACAGGCGGAGGCTCACAGCTGAGTGCATGCCAGAAGCCCTGTCCGACCCAAGAAACTGCTGCAAATGGGATCTGACCACGGGGTCTGGGCAGAAGCCCGGAACTGGCTGGGTCCGCAGCTGAGAAAAAGGTGCTCACCACTACCCTTGGTGCTGAGGCTTCTGGCTTCATTGCAGTGCGCAACCCCACCTCTGGGGGCAAGGCAAAGGCCCAGACAGGCTGAGGCTTGTAGAGCCGGGCACCAGAACACAGCCTCTCTCAAGGAGGAGAGGTTGAAATCACAGCAACAGCAGCAGTGGGCCAGCGCTGGCAACGCCCATATCCAACTGCCCGAGGCAGCGGCAAAGGGGGTGGTGGACCTGCAGACAGACCACACCTAGGAAACACAAAGACAACACCCATTGGCCTCCAGTGGCCACACCCTTCTTATACACAAACAAATGGGCAGGCAGAGAAATGCAACCCAAATGAATTAAGAGAAATCCCCAGAGAAGGACCTGAATGAACCAGATATAAACAAATTACAAGATGCAAATTTAAAATAATGATATTTAGGATGTTCAAAGAGATTAGAACAACAATGGATAGTCATTACAAACACCTAAATAAACAGATAACAAGTATAAAAAAGGAAATTGAAATAATAAAAAAGAATCAGACAGAAATGACAAATATGTATCAGAACTGAAGACCACAATAGAAGGAATTAAAAGCAGGATGGATGAAACTGAGGATCAAATCAGCAAGTTGGAGGACACAATAAACAAAGGCACAGAAGCAGAGCAGAAAAAAGAAAAGAGACTCAAAATATCTGAGGAAACTCTAAGGGAGCTCTATGACAATATGAAGGGAAATAACATCTGCATCATAGGGGTTTCTGAAGACGAGGAGAAAGAACAAGAAATAGAAACTTTGTTCAATCAAATCCTAGCTGAAAACTTCTCTAAATTAAGGTTAGAAAACGTGTCACACGTTCAAGAAGCACAGAGAACTCCATTAAAGAGAAACCCAAAGAAATCTACACCAAGACACATCATAGTTAAAATACCAAAGCTAAGGGATAAAGAGAAAATTTTAACAGCTGCTAGAGAAAAAAAGGCTATCACCTACAAAGTAGCCCCCATAAAGATGGCATCCGAATTCTCAACAAACACTTGAGGTCAGAAGGGAATGGCAAAATATATTCAAAGTAATGCAGAACAAGAACCTACAACAACCAAGACTACTCTATCCAGCAAGGCTAACATTTAAAATTGAAGGAGAAATAAAGAGATTCCCAGACAAAAAAAAGCCTCAAGAAATTCATTAAAACCAAACCAACTCTGCTGGAGATGCTAAGGGGCCTGTTGTGAACAGTTCAAAGGGGGGAAAGAATATAGCAAAAGAAGAATACAGCTTTAAAGAATAAAATGGCAATAAACAACTACATATCGATAATAACCTTAAATGTAAATGGATTAAAAGATCCAATCAAAAGACATAGGATAGCTGCGTGGATAAAGAAACAGGACCCATACATATGCTGTCTACAAGAGACACACCTTAAAACAAAAGATGCACATAGACTGAAGGTAAAAGGATGGAAAAAATTATTTCACGCAAATGAATATGAAAAAAAAGCTGGGGTAACAATACTTATATCTGACATAATGGACTTCAAGACAAAGGCTGTAGTAAGAAATAAAGGACACTACATAATGATAAAGGGAACAATTCAACAGGAAGATATAAACATTATAAATATCTACGCACCAAACATAGGAGCCCCGACATACATAAAGCAGATTTTGATGGATATAAAGGGCGAGATTAACAGCAATATTATCATAGTAGGGGATTTCAATACCCCACTAACATCACTGGATAGATCCTCAAGAAAGAAAATTAATAAAGAAACAGCAGACTTAAAGGAGACACTAGATCAACTCAATTTAATAGATATCTTCAGAACTTTTCACCCAAAGCAGTAGAATATACATTCTTTTCAAGCACTCATGGTACATTCTCTAGGATAGGCCACATGTTAGGACACAAAAATGGTCTCAACAAATTTAAGAAGATTGATATCATAGCAAGCATTTTCTCTGATCACAATGGAATAAAACTAAAAATTAACCACAAAAGAAAAACTGAAAAATACTCAAACACTTGGAAACTAAATAGCATGATATTAAATAATGAATGGATTAACAATGAGATCAAAGAAGAAATAAAAAAGTTTCTAGAAACCAATGATAATGAGCATACATCAACTCAAAATTTATCAGACACAGCTAAAGCAGTACTGAGAGGGAAGTTCATAGCACTACAGGCATACTATAAGAAGCTAGATAAAGCTCAAATAAAAAACCTGACCCTGCATCTAAAAGAACTAGAAAAACAACAGCAAATAAAACCCAGGACCAGTACAAAGAAGAAAAAAATAAAGATCAGAGCAGAAATAAATGACATAGAGGCTAAGGAAACAATACAGAGGATCAATGAAACCAGGAGCTGGTTCTTTGAAAAGGTAAACAAGATTGATGAACCTTTATCTAGACTCACCAAGAAAAAAAGAGAGAGGACTCAAATAAATAAAATTAGAAATGAGAGTGGAGAAATAACAACTGACACAACAGAAATACAAAGCATTGTAAGAAAATACTATGAAGAACTCTGTGCCAAAAATTTAGACAACCTAGGTGAAATGGACAAATTTCTTGAATCATATAATCTTCCAAAAATCAATCTGGACGAATCAGAACATCTAAACAGACCAATTACAACAAGTGAGATCGAAACAGTTATCAAAAAATTCCCAAAAAAGCCATCAATTCTGGGCCTGATGTCTTCACAAGTGAATTCTACCAAAAATTCAGAGAACTAACTCATATCCTCCTTAAGCTTTTTCAAAAAATTCAAGAGGAAGGAAGACTTCCAAACTCCTTTTATGAGGCGAGCATAATTCTGATCCCGCAACCGGGCAAAGACAACACAAAGAAAGAAAATTATAGGCCAATATCCCTGATGAATTTAGATGCTAAAATTCTCAACAAAATATTAGCCAACCGGATCCAGCAATATATGAATAAAATCAACAGCATGATCAAGTGGGTTTTATTCTGGAGAGGCAAGGCTGGTTCAATATACGCAAATCAATCAATGAGATTCATCACATAAATAAAAGGAAGGACAAAAATCACATGATAATTTCAAGAGATGCAGAAAAGGCATTTGATAAAATCCAGCACCCATTCATGCTCAAAATTCTCAGTAAAGTGAGAATACAGGGAACATTCCTTAACATGATAAAGGCCATCTATGACAAACCCACAACAAACATCATACTAAATGGACAAAAATTAAAAGCAATCCCCTTAAGATCAGGAACCAGGCAGGGGTGCCCCCTTTCACCACTCTTATTCAATATAGTTCTGGAAGTCGTTGCTACAGCAATCAGACAAGAAGAAGAAATAAAAGGCATCCAAATTGGAAAAGAAGAAGTAAAACTGTCATTATTCGCAGATGATATGATATTTTATATAGAAAACCGTAAAGTCTCAGTCAAAAAGCTACTGAACCTGATAAATGAATTCAGCAAGGTGGCAGGATATAAAATTAATACTCAGAAATCGGAGACATTTTTATATACCAACAATTAACTGTCAGCAAAAGAAATTAAAGAAACAATCCCCATCACTATTGCAACCAAAAAAATAAAGTACCTAGGAGTAAATTTAACCAAGGAGGTTAAGGACTTGTACTTGGAAAATTCTAAAACAGTGGTTCTTAACCTGGGTTCTATCGAACCCTATGGGTTCGATGAGTTGGTCTCAGGGGTTTGGAGAAGCCTCTGCTGTGGAGGCCAGAATAAAGTAATACCATAATTTATTGTGAGTTCATGCACTTTGTTGGTTTTGTTCTTTGAGCAAGGTGATATTCATGCACGGTTCTATTTGTACATCAGTAAAAAAACATATACCTATATCTTGAATTTTGAAAAAAAATCATATTTTATTTATCACTAAAGAAGGGTTCAGTGAATGCACATAGAAAACTGGTGGGTTCGGAACCTCAAAAAAGGTTAAGAACCACTGTTATAAAACATTGATAAAAGAAATCAAGGAAGATACAAACAAGTGGAAGCATATACCGTGCTCATGGCTAGGAAGAATAAACATAATTAAAATGTCTATATAACCCAATGCAATTTATAAATTCAATGCAATACCAATTAAAATACCAATGACATACTTCAAAGATAGAGAACACATATTCCAAAAATTTATATGGAACCAAAAAAGAACACGAATAGCCTCAGCAATCTTAAAAAGAAAAAATAAGGCAGGAGGTATCACTCTTCCGGATATCAAGGTATACTACAAGGCCATTGTACTCAAGACAGCCTGGTACTGGCATAAGAACAGGCACATAGATCAATGGAATAGAACAGAGAACCCAGAAATAAACCCACACTTTTATGAACAACTGATATTTGACAAAGGAGGAAAGAACATACAATGGAGTAAAGACAGCCTCTTTAACAAATGGTGTTGGGAAAATTGGACATCTATCTGCAAAAAACTAAACTAGACCATCAACTTACACCATTCACAAAAACAAACTCAAAATGGATAAAAGACTTAAATGTAAGTAGGAAACCGTAAGCATCTTAGAAGAAAACATTGACAGCAAGCTCTCTGACATCGGTAGCAGCAATATATTTGCCGATTTATCTCCATGGGTAAATGAAATAAAAGGCAAGATAAACAAATGGGACTGCATCAAACTAAAAAGTTTTTGCACAGCTAAAGACAATAAGAACAGAATAAAAAGACAAACCACACAATGGGAGAACATATTCGACAGCACATCTGATAAGGGGTTAATAACCAAAATTTATAAAAAACTTATAAAACTCAACACCAGGAAGACAAACAATCCAATCAAAAAATGGGCAAACTAAAGGAATAGAAATTTCTCCAAAGAGGACATACAGATGGCCAATAGGCATATAAAAAAATGCTCAACATCACTAATCATTGGAGAAATGCAAATTAAAACTACAATGAGATATCACCTCACACCAGTCAGAATGGTGCTCATCAGCAAAACAACACAGAACAAGTGCTGGCGAGGATGTGGAGAAAAGGGAACCCTCCTGCACTGCTGGTGGGAATGCAGACTGGTGCGGCCACTGTGGAAAACAGTATAAAGATTCCTCAAAAAATTAAAAATCAAACTACCTTTTGATCCAGCTACCCCACTTTTAGGAATATACCCTAAGAACAACATAGCACTGTTTGAAAAGAAGAAATGTGCCCTCATGTTTGTAGCAGCATTGTTCACAATAGTGAAGATCTGGAAACAGCCCAAGTGTCCGTCAGAGGACGAGTGGATTAAAAAGCTTTGGTACATATATACTATAGAATACTATTCAGCCATAAGAAATGATGACATCGGATCATTTACAACAAAATGGATGGACCTTGATAACATTATACAAAGTGAAATAAGTAAAACAGAAAAAAACTGAGAACAGCATAATTTCATACATAGGTGGGTTATAAAAGTGAGACTATGAGACATGGACAAGAGTGTGGTGGCTACGGGGTGGGGGAAGGGAGGAGAGGATGGGAGAGAGGGGAGGGGAGGAGCATAAAGAAAACCAGATAGAAGGTGACAGAGGATAATTTGACTTTGGGTGATGGGTATGCAACATAATTGAATGATAAGATAACCTGGAGATGTTTTCTTTGAACATATGTACCCTGATTTATTAATGTCACCCCATTGAAATTAATAAAAATTTAAAAAAAAATGTCTATATTACCCAAAGCAATCTATAAATTGAATAAAGTTTCTATTAAAATACCAAAGGCATACTTCAGAGATCTAAAACAAATATTCCAAAAACTTATATGGAACCAAAAAAGAACCCAAATTGCCTCAGCTATCTTGAAAATAAAGAACAAAGTGGGAGGATTCACACTCCCTAATTTCAAGTTATACTAAAAGGTCATTGTAATCAAAAGAGCTTCATATTGGTATAACAACAGGCAAACAGAACAATGAAACAAAACAGAGAACCCAGAAATAAATCCACATCTTTGTGGTCAATTTATATTTGACAAAGAAGGCAAGAGTATGCAATGGAGCAAAGACAGTCTCTTCAATAAATGGTATTGGGAAAACTGGACTGGTACATGCAAAACTAGAACACCAACTCACACCATTCACAAAAACAAACTCAAAGGATAAAAGACTTAAATGTAAGTCGCAAATCCATAAATATTTTGGAAGAAAACATAAACAGTCAAGTCTTGAATATCTCTCAGAGCAATGTTTTTGCTGATATATCTCCACAGACAATATAGAACAAAATAAACAAATGAGACTATATTAAACTAAAAAGCTTTGGCACAGCAAAAGACACCATTAATAAAATAAAAAGCACAACACAATGGAAGAACATATTCACCAACACGTCTGATAAGAGGTTAGTAAGCAAAATTTACAAAGAATTTCTAAAATTCAACACCTGGATGGTAAACAGTCCAATTAAAAAATGGGCTAAAAAAGCTGAATATACACTTTTCCAAAGAGGACAATCAGATGGCCAATAGGCATATATATATATATATATATATATATATATATATATATATATATATATATATATATATATATATATATATGTTCATCACTACTTAGCAGAGAAATCCAAATGAAATCACAGTGAGATACCACCTCACATCTGTCAGAATGGCTCTCATTAATAAATTAACACAGAGTAAGTGCTGGTGAGGATGTGGAGAAAAGGGAGCCCTCCTGCACTGCTGGTGGAAATGCAGACTTGCACAGCCACTGTGGAAAACAGTATGAAAGTTCCTCAAAAAATTAAAATAGAACTCCCTTTTACCCAGCTACCCCACTCTTAGGAATATATCCTAAGAATCCCAAGCCACTAATTCAAAAGAAGATATACCCTCCTATGTTTATTGCAGCATTTTTTTTACAATAGCCAAGATCTGGAAACAGCCCAAGTGTCTATCAGTGGACAGTGGATAAAAAAGCTATGGTACATAAACACAATGGAATACTATATGGCCATGAAAAAAGGAAATCTTACCCTTTGCGATGGCATGGAGAGAACTGGAGATTATTATGCTAAATGAAATAAGCCAGGCAGAGAAAGACAAATATCATATAATCTCACTTATATGTAGAATCTAATAAACACGGTGAACTAAGAAATGGAATAGAGGCAGAGATGGGGTCATGAGGAACAGAGCCACAGCTGTCAGAGGGAAGAGCAATGAGAAGATGGGATCAGAGATGGTGAAGGAATTTGTGAAATTATATATACAAAACACATAGGTAAAGATAACAGAAAATCCCAGAGAAAAGGGAAGAAGGGAGTCAGGGGGAAGGGGCAAAAGAGGGTATAAAGGGGGGCACATTGTTGTGAGTGAGGGTGTTACATTGAGTGGGACACTTGAATCTATGTTAACACAATAAATTTAAAATTTCATAAAATATATAAAATAAATGAAAAATAAGAAAATTAAAAATATTTGAGCATAATATAAAAGAAAAAAAATACTACATTTCACCAGAAACCACATAATGCCTGGCATACTTCTGATTTTTATTACAAATGTTTATTATTGTTGCTATACTATTATATTTACCACATCTATTTTATTTCTGAAATGCATCATTAATCTGTAACATTATTCCTTATAGCTTTTTTAAATTTTCTTTTTATTTTTATTTTATTCATTTTAGAGAGGAGACTCAGAGTGAGAGAGAGAGAGAGAGAGAGAAAGAGAGAAAGGGGGGAGGATCTGGAAGCATCAACTCCCATATGTGTCTTGACCAGACCAGTGCAGGGTTTTGAACTGGCGACCTCAGTGTTCCCAGGTTGATGCTTTATCCACTGCACCACCACAGGTCAGGCTATTCCTTATAGCTTTTTTACTAAAAATATTTTTATTAATCCAAAGAGGCTTTTATTTTTAATAACAAAAAGCGTGTTTAAAAAAACTAACTACATGTTTAACAGAAAAACTGTTAAATGTGGAAGTTAAAAATATTTAATCAGAAGGATGTCAGAATAATGACAGCGTGAGAGATAGCCCTGATCTCTCCCCTTGAAATTTCAACAAATTGAACAACTATAACACAGTAAAGAAACCCCAGCTAGACTTGCAAGTATGCCTGAAATATTCACTAACTGAATGGACTACAGGTGGGACAGGTTGAAAAGGGGGCATGAGATAAAATACATTTGCAGTGGGCTCTGGAGAGGAGACAAACCCAGAGTGACTGGGTTTTTTTCCTCTGCTGGACTATGGGAAGAAAGAAAGCTCTGGCTGCCTGAATTTTGTCTGAGGGTTACAGAAACCCAGAGTGACTGGGTCTCCTTCTGCTGGAAGGAGTGGTAAGATAGAGGAGTAGAGGGGGAGAAACTAGGCCAAAGTAGTCAAAGTACAGGGTCATGGCCAGTGTTCCTGTGGTCTGCCTGCAGCCTACACTCAGCAGAGACACAAAAAACTAAAATGCAGACCCCAGCCTCCCAGATTCCACATCCCTCACCTTGCAGGTACAGAGAGTGGCAGAGACAAACCCCACAGCTAGATCTCCAGAGCCACTCTCTTCCTTAAAGAATAGAGGTGCTCTGAATCTGGTCCCCTGGCCTATTGAGATGTGAGGGGGAGTGTCCAGAAGCCTGAGATCACCATTGCTAGAGCCATAAAGCTGTAAAGCTGAAACAATAAAGCCAAAGGTGATAAAGCCTTCATAACACACCCCACTCACCAACATGACTGTGGCCCTGCCTACATCATTGCAACAGCAACATCTCAGTGGAGGATAGCCAAGGAATTTCACAAAGTTAAAACTTGTAATACAGTGACATCTACTAAAAGAAACCTCTCAAAACCAAAATTTAGTTTTCTTTTTTTCTCAAATTATCTTTTTTCTTTTTATTCTTTTTCTCTTTTGAATTTCATTATCTTTAATTTTTATATATTTCATTCTTTTTTGTTGGTGTTTTGTTTCTTTTTACATTTTTTGGGTTCTGTCCTTTGTTTTCTGTGTTTTTTCTTTTTTACTTGTCATTACTTATTAAATACTTATATTTCTCAGTGTATTTTTTCAATTTATCTAGTTGTTTTCTGATAGATTTCTTAACACTGCCACTCTAAAATTCTATCAATAAAGAAGAAATTGAATAAATGGCTATACAAGACAGACATGTAGTTCAGAAAAAAAAAAAAAAGAATCTCCAGAAAGCAGTCTCAATCACATGGAAACCATGGAGTTAAATGATAGAGAATTCAAAATTAAAATTCTGAAAATACTTAATGAGATGTGAGAAAAAACTGATAGGCAATATAATGAGTTCCAAAAACAAATTAATGAACAAAATGAGAACTTCACCAAGGAGACTGAAAATTTAAACACAGAGATGAAGAACTTTACATGAATTGAAAATTGAGGTAGCAAGTTCAGCTAACAGAAGAAACCAGATAGAGGAAAGAATCAGTGACATCAAAGACAGGCAACTAGAAATGGTATAGAGAAAAGAGGAAAGATACAAATTTTAAAAAATGAGATAGCTCTGTAAGAATCATCTGGCTCCATCAGAAAGAACAATATAAAAATAATGGGTACATCAGAAGAAGAAGGGAGGGAGAAGGGAATGGAGAGCCTATTCAAAGAAATGATTGGTGAAAATTTCCCAAGCCTGTGGAAAGAGTTACAGCCTTGAATCCAAAAAGCAAACAGAATCCTGAATTACCTCAATGAAAACATATCTACTCCAAGGCATATCATAATAAATTGTCAAAAATCAATGACAAAAAAATCCTCAAGGCAGCTAGGGAAAAGAAGAACATAACATACTGCTCAGAAAAATTAGGGGATCAGGGAATGTGCTGATACTCCAGTACTTTCAGCCTTTTGTATAGTGCATTTTCACCAATGAAATAAAAGTTGGTTTTGCATCTCATTTGCATAGTTGAAAAACTTTCTTTGTCATTTGCTTTTCTGATGTTCTTGTTTAATAAAAAAATCAAAAGCTTCTTTTTTTTATTGCTTCATATTCATTTTGAATTATCTCCTAAGTTTTGTGAACAGTATATAAAGGAAAGCCCATTCATGAAGTTATCATCAGACTTCTCAGCAGAAACTCTACAAGCCAGAAGAGAGTGGACCCAAACATTCAAAGTACTGAAAGAGAGGTATTAACAGTCAAGAATACTATATCCATCAATGTTATCCTTCAAATATGAAGAAATAAAAACTTTTGCAGACATACAGAAGCTGAGGGTATTTATCTCCAGAAAACCAAACCCCCCTGCAGGAAACACTCAAGAGGGTTATTTGACCAGATACAAAGAAGAAAACAAATCAAAATTACAGGTAAAAGCTCCAACAAGGTCACAATGAAAACAAGGATAATCTGTGACAATAATAACATAAAAAGAGAGAGGATAAAGATCTGCAGTACCAAAGGTGGACAGAGTACAGAAGCACTCATAAGACAAAGGAGTCTTATACATTTGAACATTTTTTCTTAATAACCTAGTGGTAATCACAAACAAAAAAGCCACTACTGTAGTACACAGCTTAAAATAAGAAGAAACCGGGGAAGAAAGTATGGAATACCAAACAATAAAAATAACTGACAGAAACATAAAAGAGAATAATCTAATGAGACACAGAGCTACCAGAAAACAAAACATAATATGGCTATAGGAAATCCTCAAGTGTCAATAATTACCCTAAATGTAAATGGACTAAATAAATTCACCAATAAAGAGGCACAGAGTAGCAGATTGGATCGAAAGCAAAACCCAACCATATGGTACCTTCAAGAGACATATCTAAGCTGCAAGGACAAAAGTAGACTCAGAGTGAAAGGTTGGAAAACGATTCTCCAAGCAAAAAATACCCAAAGAAATGCAGGTGTAGCCACACTCATGTCTAACAATGCTGACTTCAAGACAACAATGGTAACCAGAGACAAAGATGGACATTTCATAATGATGAAGGGAACATTGTATCATAAAGACGTAACACTTCTTAATATACATGCACTGAACTAGGGAGCACCAAAATATATAAAACATCTACTAACTGGTCTAAAATAGAAGCAGACAAAAACACAATCATACTTGTTGAGACACATCACTGATGGCTTTAGATAGATCATCCAAAAAGAAAATCAATAAAGATCTATCGGCCTTAATCGACATACTAAATCAAATGGACATAATAGATATTTATAGAATATTTCATCCCAAAACATCAGATTATTCATTCTTCTTCAGTGTACATGGAACATTCTTAAGGATAGACCTAATTCTGGGCCACAAAACAACATCAACAAATTCAGGAAGATTGAAATTATACCAAGCATATTTTCTGACAATAGGCTTTGATATTAGAATTCGATTGCAGAAAGGAAGTAAAGAAACCCACAAAAATTTGGAAATTAAATAACATACTTTAAAAAAAAATGACTGGGTCAAAGCAGAAATAAAAGCAGTGATCAAAAGATATATGCAGACAAATGAAAATGACAATACAACATATTAAAATTTCTGGGATGCAGCAAAAGCAGTAATAAGAAAGAAGTTTCTATCGTTACAGGCTTATATTAAGAAATAAGAGAGATCCCAAGTAAACAACTGAATATGATATCTGAAGGAACTAGAAAAAAGAAGAGCAAAGGGTACCCAAAGTCAGCAAAAGAAAGGAAATAGTAAAAATTAGAGCAGAACTAAATGAAATAGAGAACAAAAAAGCTATAGAAAGAGTTAATACAACAAAGAGCTGGTTCTTTGAAAAGATCAATAAAATCGACAAACCACTAGCTAGACTCACAAAGGATAAAAGAGGAAGGAGTCATATAAACAAAATCCAAAATGAAAGAGGAGATATCATAGATACACAAAGGATCATAGAAAGAATATGTAAGATTATATGCTACCAAATTCAACAACCTAGAGGAAATCAACAAATTCGTAGAACTATACAATCTTCCTAGACTGATTTATGAGGAAGTGGAACACCTAGATAGACCCATAAGCAGGGAGGAAACAGAAACAACTATCAAGAGACTCCCCCAAAATAAAAGTCTAGGACTAGAAGGCTACACTACTGAATTCTACCAAATATTTAAGAAGATTTGGTACCTATCCTTCTCAAAGTCTTCCAAAAAATAGAAGAAGCAATACTCCCTAACACATTTTATGAGGCCAACATAACCCTGATACCGAAACTTGGCAAAGACAACACAAAAAAAGAAAACTACAAACTAATATCATTAATAAATACAGATACAAAAGTTCTAAACAGAATACTAGCAAAGGGAATACAACAACATATTTAAAAATAATACATCGTGATCAAGTGGGATTTATTCCAAGAGCACAAGGATGGTTCAACATACATAAAACAATTAACATAAAATAACACATCAACAAAACAAGAACAAAAATCATATGATCCTATCAATAGATGCTAAAAAGGCATTCACCAAGATACAACATCCCTTTGTTTAAAGCACTCAATAAGCCTGACCTGTGGTGGCGCAGTGGATAAAGCGTCGACCTGGGAACACTGAGGTCGCCAGTTCAAAACCCTGCACTGGTCTGGTCAAGGCACATATGGGAGTTGATGCTTCCAGCTCCTCCCCCCTTTCTCTCTTTCTCTCTCTCTCTCTCACTCTGTGTCTCCTCTCTAAAATAAATAAAAAAAAAAAAAAAAGAAACTTAAAGCACTCAATAAAACTGGAATAGAAGGAATGTACCTCAACATAATAAAGGCCATATATGACAAACCATCAGGTAATATCATACTAAATGGTGAAATTAATGAAGGCTTTTCCTCTAAAATCAGGAACAAGACAAAGCTGCCCACTCTCTTCACTCTTATTCAACATAATTCTGGAACTTTTAGCCAGAGCAATCAGGCAAGAGAAAAAAATAACAGGTATCTATATTGGGAAAGAAGTAATAAAGGTATTAGTTTTTTCAGATGACATGCTCTTGTATATAGAAAACCCCAGAGTCCACTAAAAAACTATTAGAAACAATAAACCAATACAGTAAAGTCACAGGATACAAAATCAAGATAAAAAGTCTATTGCTTTCCTATATGCCAATGATGAAACATTGGGAAATGAACTAAAAACAAAACAAAACAAAACAACAATTTCTTTTACAATTGTAACTAAAAAGAATAAAATAAAATACCTGGGAACAAACTTATCAAAGGATGTGAAGAACCTATATACTGAAAATTATAAAACATTATCGAAAGGAATTGAAAAAGACACAATAAAATAAAAAAATATTCCATGTTCATGGATTGGAAGAATCGACATAGTTAAACTAGCCATATTATCCAAGGCAATATACAAATTTAATACAATCCCCATCAAAGTCCCAATGTCAGTTTTTAATGAAATAGAACAAAAAATCACTAGGTTTGTATGGAACCATAAAAACTCCCGAAGAGCCAAAGAAATCCTGGGAAAAATGAATAAAGCTGGAGGTATCACACTACCTGACTTCAAATTATACTATAGAGCCATGATAATCAAAACAGCATGATATTGGCAGAAAAACAGACATACAAACCAATGGAACAGAACCAAGAACCTGGAAATAAAACCGCATATATATGGACAAATAATCTTTGACAAAGGAGCCAAAAAACACACGATGGAGAAAACTTCTTTAATAAATAGTGCTGGGAAGCCTGACCAGGTGATAGCACAGTGGATAAAGGGTCGGACTGGAATGCGGAGGACCCAGGCTCGAAATCCTGAGGTCGCCAGCTTGAGCGTGGGCTCATCTGGCTTGAGTGCGGGTTCGCTGGCTTGATCGTGGGATCAAAGACGTGACCCCATGGTCGCTGGCTTGAGCAAAGGGTCACTTGCTCTGCTGCAGCCCCCAGGTCAAGGTATATAAGAGGCAGCAATCAACGAACAACTAAGGAGACTAAGGAGCCGCAATGAAGAATTAATGCTTCTCAACTCTCTCCTTCCTGTCTATCTGTCCCTCTCTCTGTCTGTCTGTGTGTGTGTGTCTCTCTCTCTCTCTCTCTGTCACAAGAAAAATAAAATCTGGGAAAATTAGAAAACCACATTGAAAAGAATGAAACTTGAGTACAGGCTGTCCCCTGCACAAAAATTAATTCAAAATGGATGAAAGACCTAAATATAAAATCTGAAACAATAAACTACATAGAAGAAACATTAGGTACTACACTCATGGGCCTTGCCGTAGAGAATAATTTATGAATTTGACCCCAAATGTCAGGAAAGTATAGGCAAAAATAAATGAATGGGACTATATCAAATTAAGAAGCTTCTGCATGGCCTGACCTGTGGTGGTGCACTGGATAAAGCATCAACCTGGAATGCTGAGATCGCCGGTTCAAAACCCTGGGTTTGCCGGTCAAGGCACCTTTGAGAGTTGATGCTTTCTGCTCCTCCCCCTCCTCTCTCTCTCTCTCTCCTCTCTCTCTAAAAATGAATAAATTAAAAAAAAAATTTTAACGATTAAAAAAAAAGAAGCTTCTGCACAGCAAAAGAAAATGACAACAAAATAGGCAATCACCTAAATGGGAGATGATATTAGCAAACAACAGCTCTGATAAGGGTTAATATCCAAAATATACAAAGAACTCACAAAGTTCAGCAACAAACAAGCAAACAATCCAATTAAAAAATGGGAAGAGGACATGAACAGACACTTCTCCCAGGAAGAAATACAAATGGCCAACAGATATATGAAAAGATGCTCATCTTTACTAGCTATTAGAGAAATGCAAATCAAACCTACAATGAGATATCACTTCACGCCTGTTAGATTGGCTATTATCAACAAGACAGGTAATAACAAGTGTTGGAGAGGCTGTGGAGAAAAAGGAACACTCATTCACTGCTGGTGGGAATGCAAATTAGTAAAATCATTATGAAAGAAAATATGGTGGTTCCCCAAAATATTAAGAATAGAACTACCATATGACCCAGCAATCCGTCTACTGGATATCTACCCTCAAAACTCAAAAACCTTGGTACATAAAGACACATGCACTCCCATGTTCATTGCAGCATTGTTCACAGTGGTCAACACAGAAATAACCAAAGTATCCCTTGATAGCAGATTGGATAAGGAAGATGTGGTACCTATATACAATGGAATACTACTCAGCCATAAAAAATGATGATATATTGCTATTAACAACATGGGTGGATCTTGAGAACTTTATACTGAGTGAAAAAAGTAAGTCAGAAAAAGCTAACTGTACGATTTCACACACAGGTGAGATATAAAAACTGAGACTCATGGACATACATAAAAGTAAAATGATCGCCATAGGGAAGGGGATGTGGGGGAGAGAAGAATGGGGGGAGGGTATAAAGAGGGACAAATACGAGGTGACAGATAATGATTTGACTTTGGGAGATGAGTATACAACATAATCAACAGTTCAAATGCTATAGAAATGTTTACCTGCAAAACTCTTATTGATCAATGTCACCCTGTTAAATTTCATTTCCTAAATAAAAGTTAAAATATATAAATAAATAGAAGTTAAAGGCACATTGATAGAAAGTCCTTTTCTAAAATCCAATAAAAAGATGTCTATTTTATATATCAATAAACAAAATTCAAGAAATTTTGAAGTTTTTCATTACTGACAATTTCTAGAAAACATGAAGTTGACTGTATTTTCTCATTGAGGAACAATGTTAAAATATGTGGTTATATACCTTTACTAGGATTCAGTATTCAAATAAGTCACTGGTCTAACTATCAACATGTTGTAAAGGCAAAAAAACTTTAAAAAATAACAGTCTACTAATTTAAATACTATTCCAAGTTCTATTAAATAGGCATAAATACATAGCGTTTATTAATTACTAAAGGCATTTCATGTACTATTAAATGCACCCATAGTAAGAATATGTAACAGGGGACCTAAAACTAAAGTCCTTATTATATTTAACATTAAGTAATCTTGTCAGATTATAGGGTGTTGCTAGGGATTTATCTGGCACAACAGACTTTAAAAGGAATCTAGATATTTAAAAAGTTTTCATACATTTTCCTAAAACAAGCAGAAATGTCCAGCCACCCCACTAATTCTGGAGATATTTCCTCACAGAAAACATTTTCGAAAGAGTTGACATAATATATCTCCCATCTTTCCTTCTCAATTTACTGAAAGCTAAAATTGTAAGGATTGCATCAGGCAAAAGGTCATTCTACCTAGCATTTATTGATCTTGTTTCTATTAGAGCACCTTGCCACTCATGAGAAAACTATAGAAGTCAGCTACCTCGTCACTGGTGTGAACTTTTTAAAAAGCTTAAAAATACTTTGCCTTTGTGTTCTGAGTTTGCCAAAAGGAATAAAGATAAACTGAAGTTGTTTACAGAGCAGAAAGCACTATGTAAAGTCAATCTGAGATGCTATCCTTGAAGGTGCTTTTTTTAAAATCAAGAAATCTGACTAAGCTAGATGAAATAAATCATACAACTGTTTTCCTTTCACTTCCTCAAGGTGGTTTTCTCTACGTGGTCTCATGTATGAGTGACAAATGATGTTAGGTTATCTGGAGGGTTGAGGAGCATCCTGTTTATTAACAAGAGCTAATCAAAGGAAAATCTAATTAAAGGGAAGCTGATCACAACAACACCTAGTCGTACAGCTGGAAAAGCAGCACCTAATCCTGCCCACTAACACTTCATGATGGATATTTTACAGCAGTAATGAGATTCAAAAGTCTTCCTAACTAGGTGTATGCAGCATCTAGAATGCTGGCTCTGGTTGAAGCAGTGAGTTTTAGGAATTACTGTAAATTAATCTTTGATCTGGGTTCTTGTGGTCTTTGGGGCACTCTGTTGCAGTCGTTGTCTCCCTCGGATTAAGCACTCGGTATACCACTGTTTCTGCTGCAGTTCCTGCTTCTGATTTTGTAAGCGACTTAGGGTGGCATGAACCTTCCAGTACTGCTGACACTCCTGTGCTAACTCCTTGTTTAACTTCTGGTTCTCTGTGCTCAGGTCACAGCAATACTCCAAAGCACACCTCTCTGCTTCCAACTCCAAGGCCTGGGCCTTCCTTTTGCGTTCCTTTCCTTCTTTCTCTCCCAATAGGCCTGCATATGGCTCACTCAGTTGCTTCTCCAATGAGGCTTCTTCCTGGAGGTACTGGGCATAGACCTTTGCATTTGTCTCAGCTCGGGCTACCGTTAGCTCCTCCTGTAATGTCTGCAATTCTCTGTCCTGTTTCTCCTTTATTAACGAAATGTCCCTCAATGCCTTTAACTGCTGCTTCAAGTCAAATTCCTTCTTTGCTTTCTCTAAGAGTTGTTTTTGAATCTCTGAAGTTTGTTTCGCATATTTGGAGGCTAATTCTTGTCTCCTTCGTTGGATTTCCCCGCTTTCTTGTGCATAGTTGTCCCACAGCCTATTAATTTCCCTTCTATATTCTTTCGTTTTATTGGTCAAGTGATCCAGCATGAATTTGGTATCAGCCTGGACATTGAACTTCTCATCGAGTAGCAGCCTCGTTTCCTCCAATACAGCTTTTTGCTGAATTTGAGCTTCTTTTATTTGCTTGTCCAGCTTCAACATTTCCAATGTTCTTTCCTTAAGCCGCATCGCCGCTTTTGTTGGCTTCTCCGGCTTCAGAAAATGACTTACTAAACGAACACACGATGTAAAGGGAATAATTAAGTCCTCAACAAACTTGCTTCCCCCATTCAAGCCTTCGTCCCATATGTCACTGAGAGCGACAGACACGGGGGTGATTTCAAAGGACCGCCGTTCCTGCGGAAGGTGGCTCCGTGCAGAAAATACTCGCGATTTCTGGGGTCTGGTCTCAGAGAGAGTCCGCATGGTCCAGCATGCCCGCGTGTTGCAGCGCAGCCCAGTCTTGGCCTGGGTGGACTTAAGTGGCACTGTCACTGTCATTGTAGATGGCGCTTTCATCCTCCGTGGCACTGAGGTCTTAGGCTGTGCAGTCCTAGCACTCCTGTCCCCAGAGGTCCTGGTCCCAGACCCCTGGGTGCCCAAAGTGAAACACACGCCCTTGTTCTTGCAGGGGAAGTAATACCCCAGGGTGCTTTTGTACTCCGGTAGTCCCAAGGAACCGGGCCCTTGCATCTGCAGGGCTGTCCCCACCAAGCTAAGCTCTCTTGGACAGCTGCAGCCCTGCACCCAGTGCCGCCAGCTCCCCGCCATCGTGCTGGGTCGGCTTCCAGGAGAGGTTGGCACAACAAGATGGTCCGGCATCCCTTTACTCTCCCCTCTCCAGCGGGATAAAGCCGGTTGGAGCCTGTTCCACTATCACAGCCTGGAATGTGGAACTAGAATGTTGGCAGCTCCCTAGCCACGTTTCCATGGTGACCAGGCAGAATGGGCAGAGCCAGCGGAGTGCACAGAAAAGGGATTGGGAGGATTCAACCCCAATGTGTCTGTTGGAGTTAGGAACATTTCTCTTAGAGAAAAAAAAAATCTGAAGTTCCCATATGGTGGTGAGCTGGTAGGACCCCGCTGCTTCTCAGTGTTTTCTGTTTCTTGATAGCTTTTCTGTCCACGGTGAGAGGGGCCCTTTGTCTGAAATCTTCCTCTTTTACTTGTAATAGTCTGTCAATTATCACTAGGTATCAGGGAGTCTTATTTCTGTTGCCACAGCTTTTCATGTCACAACAGCAGCTGCACATGATTTCGTGTATGAGCAAGATTTGGCACACGTCTTGGTTGTTGTCCTGGCCTTCACAGACTATGGCCTCTTGGCTTCACAGCACCAACTGGGGACGTGGCTGTCTTTGTCCTACGGTCCCTCAGGGCTCTCTTTTTTGCTCCGTGTAGCGATCTACAACCTGGGTGGCCCAATTCTTCAGATGGGCAGGAGAAAAGACCAAGGCCGGGGCTGAAGGAAGACACTGCATTAGGAATGGGACCCTCACCCTAAGAGGCCAGAGGAGCAAGGGGTCAGCAGGCAGAGCCTGCACTTAGCCTCCAGGAAGAGACAGGTGGCCTAGATAACTGTGCCTCCATAGGCCTTGGGCCTTCACAGGACACTCTCCTCTGAGGCATCAGAGGTCTCAGGGCTAAAGCAACAAGAACTCCAACAGTATCTTTATGTGAATGAGCAGGTGCAAGTTCTTCTGAAAAGATTGTTCTATGGCAAGGTGTAAAAAGGCATTATCGGGAAAATATTTTACGTTCCAAAATGACTATCTTCATATATTACTGGTCTACTGAAATCTTTCTTTTCAGTCAAATTCCATTCATTTTTATATAATGCATGTCAATAACAGCTACCACGCAAAAATTACCATAAGCAAAAATGGTTTTCCTGCTTGTTTTCATTTTCACTACTCCTCATATCTCTTCCTACTTATATTTGTGAAAGTTTGAATCCCTCCCCCTTGATGCCTTCAAGTCCATAATTATAATTGCTTCATGACACCTACATTATAAATCATTTATTATTTTCAATAATGCCTTAATTTTTAAAATTGATTGCTTTTAGAGAAACAGAGAGAGGAAGGGAGAGATAGAGACAGGAAAGCATTCATTTGTTTTCCCACTTCACTGTGCATTCATCAGTTGCTTCCTGTATGTGCCCTGACCTGGGATGGAACTCACAACCTTGGCATCTGAGGAGGATGCTCCAACTGACTGAGCTAACTGGCCAGGGCTTGCTTTAATTTCAAATATACCTTGTACGCTTTCTACTTTTTCTTCTGTATTATTTTTCCCTATATTATTATATCTTTCATCATCTTGTTTTAAGAATTCTGGCTTCGCCTGACCTGTGGTGGCGCAGTGGGTAAAGCGTCGAGCTGGGAACACTGAGGTCGCCAGTTCAAAACCCTGCACTGGCCTGGTCAAGGCACATATGGGAGTTGATGCTTCCAGCTCCTCCCCCCTTTCTCTCTCTCTCTCTCTCTCTCTCTCTGTGTCTCCTCTCTAAAAGAATAAATAAATAAAAAAATTAAAAAAAAAAGAATTCTGGCTTCTGATTTTTTTCCCCTGATAGTTGTCCCCAGAATGGCATAGCTACGGGGAATTAAAGAATCAAGTGATTCTGCATTTCCCTTTTTGCATTCTTACTTCAGTTCTGCTTTCTTCCTTTGCTCTTTCGATTCCCTTCATCCAGAGTTCTCCCTTCTGTCCCATCTACTCTATTTTTTGGCCACTTTCTTCAAAACAAAGCTCCATATTAATTTCCTTCAGACCGCTTTGATTAAGCCCACTCCTATTTACTCCCTGCATCTATCTGCTGACCTCTAGCAATTCATGTATAAATGGCACATGAGGTTATCATATACATGTGTTTGTTTTGTAATTTTTATTTAGTTACATATTTTATTACATTTTATTTATATTACATTTTATTATATACCCTTGTAATCTGATTTCTCCTTATTAGCATTAATTATAGCTGCTATCATAGAATGTAAATATGTCATCAGTTGCTTCATGTCTGTCTCTCCTGTTTATAAATATCTCTGTTTCCTCTTAGAATGCAGGCACTTTTGGCTAATTGCATTTGGTTGTGTTCTCAGAGCCTAGAATAATTTTCATTGTAAGTGTTGAATAAATAGTATAAGATCTTTGAAATGCCATTCATATTAGCGCTCACAAATAAATAAAAAGTGCTCACAAATTCTTGATTTTTTTAAACACCATTTTATTTCAAATCTCTCACACTTTCTGTAATAGTTGGGAAGTATTTAACTGTAAGACGCAGAAAACCTAATAATGGACTTAAACTAACTGACTTAAACCAAAAGGCTAAAATAAAATAGCTATTTACTTAGTCAGAGTCCAAAGGTGGGCATGTATAGTATTGTTTTGACAGTTCAATGTTGTCACCCAGGACCTATGTTCTTCCCACCCTTCTCCTTAACCATACAGAGCTTCTTGGTTTCCAGCCATAAAGCATAACAGCCCAAAGATGGTGACCATATTCTCATACTTGAAAGTACATGAAGAAAAGGGCAGTTAAGTTGAAAAATGGGGATATCTATTCACTCTTATTAGAATCCTAGATATCCCCAGTCCCAGCAACCTTCTTCTGGTTCCAATGGCAAAAATTGAGTTGTACGCCTACTTCTGGTCTAACCCTGGGCAGATGGGAAAGCACTGCCATTAACAGTCCATCTGATTCAGCTCCCCCCTTTCTTTCTGGAAAAGAAAAAGAAAAAACAGGTGGGGGGATTGCGGGGTATGCAATCAACATTGTGCCCACTCTTTGGCTATATTACATAAACCACAGAGAAGTTCTATTTTCTTCAGAACCTTCAAGCTGTTAAATTTCTTTGAGTATTTTCTTTTTTTCTCCCAATAGTTTTTAAAATTTACTTATTGATTTGAGAGAGAGAGAGAGAGAGAGAGAGAGACAGCGATTTGTTGTTCCACTTATTTATGCATTCATTGATTGATTCTTGTATGTGCCCTGACTGGGAATTGAACCCACAACCTTGGAGCATGGGGTTGATACTCTAAACAACTGAGCTTCCCAACCAGAGCTTCTCCCGATATTTTAATCATCAAGCCTTTTCCTTTAGAAACTGTTTTCTGTTTAAAATTGCCTATTGAATCATTTATTTTCTCAACTAAAAGGTTTCTTTCAATGACTTTTTACATACTCACTTAATTTCTGCATTCCAATTATTTTTTTTTGCAAGTGTACTGAGACATATCACATTTTCAAAAGGGCAACATTTATATTGTCCCTTCCTTTCCACTCTTCATATATACACCTGTTTCTGAACTGTATTAGTAACATCAGAGGCCAAGACAATGTCTTCTGCTCTCTTTATAATTGCCAGCAGCATTTCACAGGTGCTAAATGTACTTGACTTATCCCTTCCCTTTATGGTTAATCAGATATGTAGGATTTAATAAGAAGCAATAGGAATCAGAATTTTATAGCTAAGAAACACTAGCCAGATTACAAACACCCTCTACTAACTTATATTAAATTCTTTGCATACTTGCTTCTTGCTGTCATCAGAACTCAAAATGCAGTGTTTTTCATTCCACCTTTTCCAACATCTTTCACAGAGACAAAGAAAGAAGCTGGGTTTCCATGGTAACACAAGTATGACAGTTGAGGGTATCTGGGCATAAGTGAGATAACTCTTGGATTCAGTGAGAAGAGGAGAATTTTTTTTTTTCTCCCAGCAATGCACTTCAGAAGCTAAAGAGATCCTAAAGTGTCACTATTCCATGTTAAGTCTTCACTATCATACAGATTTATAGTTCTCAGGGAAAGATCAATTTCATTTTACATCATTTTAACTTTGTCTTTTTCATAAACAAATGAATGGAGATAAAAGTTTTTATTTCCAAAGTCACTCTCAGAATAGATAGGTCATGTGGAGAATGATCAAGAAAACAGACACCCAACTCCCACCCAAACCTTCAAAATTCTCTACACATCCTGGCATCCTTTCTTATAGCAACTAATACTTCAACCAGCATTTCACATACAGCCTCAAATCAAGTAAATACCACCATCCAAGACAGGGGAGAAAATATGTCCCAACTTTTGTTTCTTTTGCCTCTTAGTGATTACAAATCTACTTTTACGGCAACATTGTGAATAAAAATTGAGGTCAATCAATATGAGATATATCAATAAGGTGCAACTATCCTAAGAACTCTAGTCTCTGCACTTCTCTTTATCATAATAATCAGCATTGCTCTGGCCAGATATCTCAGTTGCTTAGAACATCATACTAATATGCGAAGGTTGCTGGTTCAATCCCCAGTCAGGGCACATACAGAAACAAATTGATGTTTCTGTCTCTCCCTTCCTCGCTCTCTAAAATTAATAAATAAACTTAAAAAAAGGTCAGCATTGCCTGACCAGGCAGTGGTGCAGTGGATGGAGCGTCAGACTGGGATGCGGAAGACCCAGGTTCGAGACCCCGAGCTCGCCAGCTTGAGCGTGGGCCCATCTGGCTTGAGCAAAAGCTCGTCAGCTTGGACCCAAGGTTGCTGGCTCCAGCAAGGGGTTGCTCGGTCTGCTGAAGGCCCGTGGTCAAGGCACATGTGAGAAAGCAATCAATGAACAACTGAAGTGTTGCGACGGCAACAAAAAACTGATGATTGATGCTTCTCACCTCTCTCCGTCCCAGTCTGTCTGTCCATATATATTCCTCTCTCTGACTCTCTCTCTGTCCCTGTAAAAAAAAAAAAAAAAAAAAAAAAGATAAAGAAAAGTCAGCACTGATGAAAGTCCAAAGACCAAAGCCTGAGAAATATTATGCTAAGCGGAGTGACTAAGTAGCCAACTCACTGTTTTGTGTGAGTGCATCTAACAACTTCTATCACATGCACTACAGTACAGAGCTTCTCAACTTCCAGGGACCTAGGAAAGAAAACCAGTTGTTTAAGGTTACACTCTGGACCCAGAATCCCAATGCAAACTTCATAAAAAAAAAGTCACTAGACCTTTACTCCTTGCAAAGTGAATTTTCAGCTCCACTGTTATGCAAGGTACTACACAGGTACTAAACAAGGAGAAATTTTTATGCTTCTTAGCTCTTTTTAACCCTCCAACAAGCCTGGGAAGTCCTTACCATTACAATAAACAATTTGAATCTTAAAAGAGACTGTCTTTTTTTTGAAAGAAGTATAGCTGTTACTAAAGTAACCACAAATAAGTATAAAAGTTTTACACAACATGTGAGACTTCTAAAAACTTAGGTGAGCCTGTTCTTTTACATTCTCTTGAAACATCCATGCCAAAAAAGTTCAAGAACGAAGCTTAATTCAATATATATGCAAGCTCTCTTAACTTTAATTTACTTATTCACATTATTAGTTGAGAATAAGGTATCAGATCCTCTTTGGTTTCAATGAACTTAAAACATTCCTGATTCTTAGTTCTTCTCGCAAATTACCTTTTCTGCTAATTCTGGCAGCTTGGATAGAACCTCTCCTATCTTGATGATATGTAATCAAGAAATAATGTCTGAGATATATTTTACTATGTATTTTGACAGGATACTTGCCTTCCATTGTTTTAAACAAAAACTTGGTGTGTGTTTATAGTACAGCAAGTTTATCCATTCTAATAAAATGGAGCAGCAGGGCCATAGGGCAAGGCCAAATCTGAGTACATCTTTGTAGTTGTTTGATAACTGACAGGAAAGACAATAAAAGAAACCTAGTTTTTGAGGAACTCAGACCAAAATCTCCTCTACATGATGACCTTGTGAGGAAGAGGAAGACTGAAGAGGTATGCCATGATCAAACATTAGAACTAGCTGACCTGTGGTGGCACAGTAGATAAAGTGTACACCTGGAATGCTGAAACAGCTGGTTTGAAACCTGGGCCTTTCCACGTCAAGGCACATACCAGAAGCAACTACTACAAGTTGATGCTTCTCACTCCTCCTCCCTTATCTCTCTCTAAAATCAATAAAGTCTTTAAAAAATTAGACCCATAGAAACTTATTATTCCCAAGAAATGTGAGATAGCAATGAATGAATGTAGACTAGTTTAAGGAGGACATAATTTAAGGAAGGTAAATTCAATAACCAGTTATTACAAAATATAATACAGAAATATTTGGTGATATAACCTTCTAAATTTGACATTATGGGTGGGAGAGAGTGTGTAACTAATGCATGTGTAACTAACTAGTGTGTAAAGAACGGTTAAGTTTTGAAGCTGAGTTGTTAATACTGTTTTAGGAGGAACCGGTGCAACTGTTGCAGCCTGTCTCCTTAAGCACCAGAAAATGCCTTACCCTAGAGACAAAGTCCCTATTTTCTCTATTCATCCCAGGATTCAGTCCACATCCCTCAGAACTATTTTCAAGCCTATAATTTAGGCAGAATGCCACGGAAATGAAGTTAAAAGCGAAATTCATCACTCTTGCCTGAAACAAATCGTGTCCCTTTGACAGAACAGAGCGCAGATACCGACCCCACAATCTCTGACCCCTCCCAATCCCCACCAGCACTGGCGGTGCCTCTCTATACTACCTGCCCCTGGTGGCAAGAAAATCGTGAACTCTGGTTGGCTCAGCTCAAACCTTCGTCATTCATTAGCTCACCTACGATTGGCTGGGCGGAGAAGGACACACCCAACCTGGCCAGTCAGTGGAGAAGGGCTGGTCGATCCTGTGACTACCTTTCTCCCATTGGCTGTTGGCTGGGTGGCACGTGGTATTAAGAGACCCTCTATTGGCCGAAAATGTGACCAACGGTTCAGAGACGTGGTCTGGTTGGCTAGAATGAATTCCAGCTTCCTACTAGGTATCCCAGCTGGCTGTTGCTATGAGGTGTCCCTAAGCCCTCAACTTCGGGTCGGTACGCCGCTCTCCAGGTTTTCCAAGCACCCCTAGTTTACTCAGGATAGGCAGTGCTCCGTTTCAGTCCAGCGCTGAAGGAGGGCCGGGGGAAAGTGGCCCCGTATTCCCGCCTTCCACGGCCTCTGGCCTTCACCTGGGGCAGTGGGCTGCAATGATCTGTCACTTCTCAGTGACCTGACGCTTACAGCAAACCGTTATTTTATGTTCAGGCTCCTGAACAAAGCTTCTCGTTCTTTTTACCAAGATAAAACCAAGGCCTTCTTTTAGACCTTGTCTGCCTCTTCGCTTCCCGCCTCAGATATTGCTGCAGATTGCTCTGCATTTTGTCTCCGCCAAATTCTGAGTGTACGATTCTCAAATTGAAGCGGTTCCCGACTCAGGCGGATGAACTGCGCAAGCTCAGTACGCAGACCCTGAGGTTCGACGCGGAGCGCGGGCTGGAGTGATTTTGGGTGGCTAAGGTGGTTGTTTAAGCGCGGGCCGAAGCTTCCGCCCCGCGCAGAGCCTACCGGGAGCGAGCGCGGCTGGTCGCCTAGGCGACGGGAAAGCAGGGGTAGGGCTGCGCCGCCCGGGCCCCACCCCCGGTAGCTCTGCAGCTAGAGCTCGGGCTTGGGCGCGCGCTAAGGAGTGGGGGAAAGCGGCGGCGGCGGCGGCGGCGGCAGCTGGCGGGGAGCTGGGCGTGGAGGCCCAAGGGGAGGGGAGAAGAGGGAAGGAGAGGGGAGGGGCCGGGAGTGGAGGGGAGGGGCCGGAGAGGAGGGGAGGGGCGGGGAAGGGCGGGGAGGAGTGGGAGGGCAGCACTGCGGGCCAGTGGCTCGCGCTGCTCCCGCAGCTCCCACTCGCAGCTCGCCCTCCGTGCTTGCCGGCGCCCGTCGGTTCGCTTCGCAACCCGGCTCGGCCCATGCCCGGGGGGCCGCAGCGGCTGTAAGGTGGGAGCGGCCGCGTAAGGCGGCGAGGTGGGCCGCCAGGGCAGGGTCTGGAGACGCAGCGCCGCGGGTGTAGGTCTATGTCGCGGGCGACGGTGGCGGCGACGGCCGCGGAGGGACGATGCGCGAGTACAAAGTGGTGGTGCTGGGCTCGGGCGGGGTCGGCAAATCCGCCCTGACCGTGCAGTTTGTGACCGGCACCTTCATCGAGAAATACGACCCCACCATCGAAGACTTCTACCGCAAGGAGATCGAGGTGGACTCCTCGCCGTCGGTGCTGGAGATCCTGGACACGGCGGGCACTGAGCAGTTCGCGTCCATGCGGGACCTGTACATCAAGAACGGCCAGGGCTTCATCCTTGTCTACAGTCTCGTCAACCAGCAGAGCTTCCAGGACATCAAACCCATGCGGGACCAGATTATCCGGGTGAAGCGGTGAGAGGGCCGGGGCGCGGACAGGGGGCTTCGCTGTGCAGCCGGGCAGCCACCGTCCCGGGGCCAGGTCTCCTTCCCCCGTGCTCTGGGGTGGCCGTGGGCAGAGGGAGCTGTCTGTGGAGATGCCTCAGGGATCTTATGCTTTATAATATTTTTTTCTTTTTGCCATCATCACCGCCATCATCATCTTAAATCTCAAATTTGAGTGCTTTGTTTGTTTCACAACTCAAATTTGGCATCCTCTGAACCCACAGCACAGCTCTTTGTCTTTTGGATATTATTAGTAGCGCTTGTGCAGAACCCCAAAGGAAACAAAGTTTAAAACTTGCTGGGGGGTTGAGGGGGTTGTTTTGTGATTGTAAAACAGCAGCAGCTGTGCAAGAATAGTGGAGACGTTTCAGACTGAACAACAAAAATCTACCTTTGCAATATTTGACAGCAAAAATTACAATTTTTACAGTGTACATACTGTAAAAATGTCAAGTCGAGAGGAAAGAGACCTTGCTCATCTTATAAAAGATTGAATGGTGCCAAGGCGGTTTAAAAAATGAACTCTTCAATTAAGAACAAAACTTTCAAGACAGATTATCAAATTATTTGAAGACATCATAACAGCTCAGTGGGACCGAGAGAGTGTTTAGCATGTAGGAGATCAAATATGCAATTCACTCTGAAGAATATAGCTTAACTTTTAAAAAAATCTAACTGCCTTATCCCCCTCAAAAACGGAGGAGGGGATGCATTCCTGGAAACAAAACAAGTTTCTTTAGAGCTATAACTTAATTATATTATCTAATGTAAAGTTAATGCAGCTAAGCTCTTCCTTAATATAAACTCTTTTCTAAAATATGTATTTTGGAAATACGGCTGGTAGTTTAAATGGCTTAAAATGTTTGTTTTCTCTTACATTGACTTAGTGTATTTTCCTTATTTCAGGCATTAGAAGTGTAATTATCTTAGTTCAAAGATTTAGCAAGTTTTTCTAATTACTGTTTAATTGTATTTTGTTTTGCCTGGTTGTTATAGTTAGTTAATAATGGCTAATAAGTTTGATTTATTGTCATTTCTTTTTCTCACATAATTCTATCTATAGCTCCAAACTGGAGGACATTTACGAAAAGATAGTTGTAGGAGTACAGTAGATACAATCACATTATGAGTCAGTCTGAGTCTACTAACTGAGAAATAGCAAGGATGAAGTCAGTGTACTCAGGGAGTGCCCAAAAACTCATTACCAGGTGTGGATTTTTAGTGCAACATACGAGCTCAAAGGGGAGATCCTCTGCCCAAGATCACCCCCCCCCCCAATCAACTCTAAGACTATATACACTGTGAAAGCTAAACTAAAACTTTTTGTATTATGTTAATTTTCAAACTAGAATAAAGTGGATATTTTCATGGCCTCGACTGCTGTTCTAAGATACGAATCTGGTAGACCTTAGCCAAGTAACTAAGTTGGTTAGAGAATTGTCCCCATCCACCAAGGTTGTGGGTTTGATTCCACTCAGGGCACATACAAGAATCAATCAGTGAATGCATAAGTAAATGGAACAACAAATTGTGATTTCTCTCTCTCTGAGATGTTTCTCTCTCTTTCTCTCCCCTTCCCTCTCCCACTAAAATCAAATAAAATAAGAGTCTGGTAGCCTTTTACTTCTCCATTCTTATTTACTAAAGCATTTAATTTACCCCACTGTATCTAAATATTATTCAACCTGAAAAGATAAAAAATAAAATACGATTCAACATGTAATCAATACTAAAAATGTATTGATGTATTCTACTTTCTTTTTCATGCTACGTTTTCAAAATTCATTGTGTAACTTACAGAACATTCCAATTTTAATTAGCCATATTTTAAGTGTTCAGTCACTAGCCACATGTGGCTACTGGTCACCATATTGTTGAGCACAGGTCTAAGATACACATATTTTGGGAAAATGCTTGCATCTCTAAGCTTCAGTTTCCCTATCTATGAAATAGAGTATAGCATGCACCCTTAGAGTCTTTCTTAAATGAGATATTTAAACCTGAACAAAGAAATTGCTACAAAATTCCATTTTATTTTATCAAGTGATAAAAGAAAGGAGGCAGAGAGACACTCCCGCATGCATGCCAAGGAGAGTCCATCTGGGGCTGATGTTTTGCCCATCTATGATCACTGCTCCATTGCTTGACCACTGAGCTATTTTAGCACCTGAGCTGAGAGGCATGGAGCCATCTTCAGCGCCAGGGCCAACTTGCTCATTCAAGCCATGGCTGTGGGAGGGAAAGGGGGGGTTAGAGAAGCAGATGGCCACTCGTGTGTGCCCTTGACCAGGAGTTGAACTCATGACCCACATGCCAGATCAACACTCTACCACTGACCCAACAGGCTAGGGCCAGTTCTTTTATAATAACTTTGTCACCCCACCTTCTTTAAATTTTATCCTTAATATAAATGTGATATTATAGGAAATAAGTCTGTGATTGCATTTTGAAATTAATGACCTAGTGTAGACAAGATGAGGCTAAAAAGAAATTAGGATTAAAACAATTTTAAAAAAGATTTTGTTGGTGTTTTTTTAAAATACTTTTCCTTATTAAGGGCAGAGGAAGGGACATTTAACCTTAGATCCAACACTAGTGCATGGCCAAACAGTGAAGTGGAGCTTTTTATTGAATTGTTATTTATGGAATGTTTTGCTTTAAAAAACATAAAACAGGTCAGTACTCTTTTAAATATTTAGAGGTGCACAGATGTATGCATATGTATACAGCCTTTTGTCAAAGGACCAACTGAAAATGACTATTCATAAGATTTCTTTTACTTTGGATGAGATCACACAAGAAAGAGTGATAGGGATACAGGAAAATGTTTCAAGTGAAATAAAACTAGAATTCTTTCTGATTTCATAACTGCTTTTCTCATTCTACTCAAAGTAAGCCCTGGTCCTGACTTGAAGTATCTTGGAACAGGCATGTTGTTCTTAGGATAAAGCCCAGGAATCTTCAACATGATCTTCCAAGGCACACTCTTGGCTCCCCTGCATTTGTAACCTCAGTTCTTGCAACACTTTTCATCCCTTAGATTGCAACATCCAGACCTTCTTTTAGTCTTTTCAAAGTTTCTATCTTTGGGCTTTTCTTCTATTGTGGAAATCTACCTTTTGCAGAATTAATTCCTCTTCTTTTGCCCCTGCTCAAAGGACTTCCCCCCTCAGGAAAGCTTTCCTCCTCCCCTACTGAATTAACTCCTTCCTATCTTCTCATTCTAGATTAACTTCTTGCTTCACCTTCCTCAACCAGTGACAACCTGTGTGCTTCCTTCTTGCAGCACTAATGAAAGCTTTATTTGTGTGATGATTTATATACACTTGGTCACTAAACTCTAATGCCATGTGGCTAGCACAACTGCTGGTACATAGCAAATAAGAAAATACGTGCAAAAAACTAGTGTTTAGAAAGAAAACTACTTTCACTGTCTTTTGACATCAGTTTCCCCAAACATTTTTATTTTATAGATGGTAGAAATACTTCTTTAAAGCTCATTTTGGCCTGACCAGGTGGTAGCGCAGTGGGTAGAGCATTGACCTGGAATACAGAGGTCGCTGGTTTGAATCCCAGGTCAAGGCACATACGAGAAGCAACTATGAGTTGATGCTTCCTGCTCTTGCCTTTCTCTCTCTTAAAATAAATAAATAAACCTTTTTTAAAAAGCTCATTTTGTAAATGAAGTAGATGATCTTCCTTCAGCTCTAACATTCAAGTTCTTCTATCCAGTTAGGGCAACAGGGGAAAAGACACAGTTTAATATGAATCTTAAAAAAATCAGGATCACAAATGGCATGGGAAATGCATTGACTATGCTTGTTAGCTGTTAAATAGACCAAGTTGGCTAAACCAGAAATTTATATAGAAGTGTGAGATGAGGTAAGGCTTAAAAATGTTAAGTTAAATGATAGGAGGTTGAAGACTTTGAACTTGATCTTAGTAGCCAAAGACCATGATTGATCAAAATTGTCATAGGAATAGTAATATGGTAGTGATATGATATATGGCTTAGTGGCAATAGACCAGAGTCAAAGGGAATAGTTGTGAAATAGTGTGATAATCCAGTTTCCAAATGAAGTATAAAGATTCTAGGCCCTGGCTGGTTGGCTTAGTGGTAGAGCATTGGTCTGGTGTGTGGATGTCCTGGGTGCAATTCCCAGGCAGGGCACACAGGAGAGGTGACAGTCTGCTTCTCCACAGCTCCCCCTCCCTTTTCTCTCTCTCTCTCTCTCTCTCTTCTTCCCCCTCCTGCAGCCATGGCTCATATGGTTCAAGCTAGTTGGCCTCAGGTACTGAAGATGGCTTCCTGGCTTTCACCTCAGGTGCTAAAGGAATGGCTTGGTTGCTGAACAACTGATCAACCGCCCTGGATGAGCATAGCATAGCCCCCTGCTGGCTTGTTGGGTGGTTCCCGGTCGGGGTGCATGCGGAGTCTCTCTGCCCCCCTCCTCTCACAAATAATAATAATAGTAATAAAAAAAGATTCTGAATTAGCATGGTGTTTGTAGAAACAGGAAAGAATGGATGCAAATAATGTTGTAGAGAATGAATTAATCAAACTGAATTGGAGAGGAAGAGGAAAAGGTCAAAAGTAACCTTGACATTTTGAAAATAAGTGAATAGAATTATGGAGGAATAGTTGGAGGAGATTATTTCAAGCTTTGGAGATGGTAATCTTCTAGATAGCTGCATCTAATAAGTAAATAGAATATTTGAGGAAAACCTGAAAATTGATGTATGAATATAAAGACTCAGGATGAGCTGTGTAGTTCTTATGTGCAGAGGGGATAAAATCTGTTCGGTAAAGTGTAGAGACATAGAAATGAATGGATATGGCCCAAAATAGAAATGAAAATAGCCAAGCATATGGCCCTGGCCAGTTGGCTCAGTAGCAAAGCATCGACCCAGCTTGTGGATGTCCTGGGTTCGATTCCTGGTCAGAGCACACAGAAGAAGCGCCCATCTGCTTCTCCACCCTCTCCTCTGTCTCTCTCTTCCCCTCCCGCAGCCAAGGCTCCATTGGAGCGAAGTTGGCCCGAGCACTGAGGATGGCTCCATGGCCTCCTCCTCAGGTGCTGGAATAGCTCCAGTTGCAACAGAGCAACACCCCAAAGGGCATTACATTGCTCCCTAGTGGGCTAGCCAGGTGAATCCCAGATGGGTGCATGCAGGAGTCTGTCTCTCTGCCTCCCCCGTTCTCACTTCAGAAAAATACAAAAAAACACAAAAAACAAAAAAACACAAAAAAACCAGCCAAGGATAGAACTTGAGAGTTTTAAGGTATATAGAGACTGAATACTTCACAATGGCTAGAAATACTCATGGGGCATTTTAAGACTGCGGAAAAGGTGGTGGAAATACACTACCAAAAGTGAGTAAGTTACTATTTTTTTATTATTATTAATGTTTCTATATTATTTAAGTGATCACTTTCAAATGGCCCAAATAATTGTTTATACTTTTTTCTCTTCACAATAATTAGCCAGATTGCCAATTGCTACATGTAAATCTTGATCCATAACAAATTGGTGCTGTGAGCCAAAACCAGAGAATACAAAGTAAGTGAACTTTTATAGTCTGCCACAGTTCCTTCCTCCGCAAACACCTCCTTCCCCAACTTGATACCTCCAGCAACCAAAATTATAATCAAAATCTGGGCCTCCAAGGTACAGAGCCTAATTGCCATGAGTCACTTTTATAACCCAAAGGTTTTTCTGAAAGGAAAACTTATTTATAAAATATTTATATTGATTTTTACAGAGAGAAGAGAAAAGAAGAAACATTGATTGGTTGTTCCACTTATTGATGCATTAATTGGTTGATTCTTATATATTCCCTGCCCGGGATCGAACCTGCAACCTTGGTATATAGGGATAACTTGAACCAACTGAGCTACCCAGCCAGGGCAAGGGAAACTTGTTTTTACTGCATTATAAAATTAGAATGTTACAATATAGTTTTCTTACCATCTCAGGATTGGAATTTCTTTTTTTCCGTTGATTTGAGAGAAAGAAGCATCTATTCACTTTTCCACTTAGTTGTTCCATTTAGTTACATACACATCGATTGCTTCTGCTATGTGCCTTGACTGGGGATCAGTCCACAGCCTCTCAGCACACTGGGCTGATGCTTATCCACTGAGCCACCCAGCCATGGCCTGGAATTCTTTTAAGTTCACTTTGCTGTTGGCATAGATAATCATCCTTCAGCTCTAACATTCCAAGTACTTCTGTCTAGTTGGTTTCATGACGAAAGAAGTAAAATTTAATATCAATCTACAGAACCAGCAGCCTGTTATCTGCAATCTTAAGATTTATCTGTCTAGTTAAGATTTAGTGATAATTGTATCAAAATCTATAATCAGAGGAATCATTATGATTTTTTTTTTTTTTTACGGGAGAGGGGACAAAAATAATTTAAATAGCCAGCTAACATTTCTACTACACTCAGACAAAACATATCAACTGTCCCTGCGTATTGATAAGTCCTGACAAGAATAAATGAGTGATTTGAAAGGTGACGTGACTGACCACTGAATGAGAAATATTCAGGCCACCAGGCAAGAGGATAATTGTTGACTTTCTAGCTCTCCTTTAGGAAGAGGTTGGATAATTAACAGGTAAACACTAAGGAAGAGATGGAGGAACTGAAAATGGTACAACCAGAGGAAGTGCCAACAAAGTTGGCAGTAATTTAATTTCTGTATACTATCTACTGCAAAATTATATATGATACATTAAAATGATTATACATTTATACACATTTTTAAGCTGTGATCTTTACATAAAGCCACATATTTCATATTTAATTTAAGGATTTTTTTTCTAAGACAGTTTTTATTTTACTAAGTTTTTCTCTAAGCCATTGTCTTCAGACCCTAAGTCTCTGGGGAAGGATGTGTAATTCTGCTCTAGGATTTCCTTCCCTTCTGTTTCAGCTTTGCCTTGTTACCTGTTTCTCCATCTGTTCTTACCTACTGTTTTCTTATGTACTTATATTTTTCTGGCCTATGGTATAAAAAAGGTTGTAAGTTCTTTAAATTGTTTTTGAAAAAATATTTGAGTGTGTAGAGTAGACTTTCAAATGAGATCAAACTAGAGAACACAAAATAGTTACAAAAGTAAAAATTAGAGATAATATATCTGTAGGAAATGTTTCATGAAGTTTTAATAGCATGCAGAAATATGATATAAATACTTGCCTTTTTATTTATTTGTTGATTTGACAGTTGTGATAAGAAATATGATATAAATACTTGCCTTTTTATTTATTTGTTGATTTGACAGTTGTGATAGTTCATTATATTAAAAATTATTCTCAGCCCGACAGAGAAAAGTTTCTTAAACATACCTTTATGCTTTACCAGATCAAACTGAGTCTTAGTAGTATAATATCAATGATAGTAATGCTATGATTTTAGACACCTGCATTTTAGTAAGATGTATAAGTAAAATATAAATATATTGCTAAAGCTTATGGTTATAAAATGTTTAAAATAGCTTATTTTCATTTGCTAAGAGTTTAATATATATTTTTAGAGAGGGACAGAGACAGAGAGGGACAAATGGGGATAGACAGGCTGGAAGGGAGAGAGATGAGAAGCATCAATTCTTCATTGCAGCATCTTAGTTGTTCATTGATTGCTTTCTCCTGTGTGCCTTGACCAAAGGGCTCCAGCAGAGTGAGTGACCCCTTGCTCAAGCCAGCGACCATGGGGTCATGTCTGTGATCCCACGCTCAAGCTGGCAACTTTGTGCTCAAGCCAGATGAGCTCGCGCTCAAGCTGGCAACCTTGGAGTTCAAACCTGGGTGCTCAGCATCCCAGGCTGATGCTGTGCCACTGCCTGGTCATTCTAACATGGTATGTATTAATCATAATATTTGAATAGATTTATCTTTAGACTTCTAAAAGATTAAAACCTTTGAAAATATCAGACTTAATATAATAGTCCAACTACAGTATTTTGCTTTTATTCTTGTGGAAGAACTCTAATACACCTATATTACCCTGATTTTTAATAAATTTCAGTTTAAATTTAGGGTCACTGCTGTGGAATAAGATTTTTTTTTTAAGCCTCTGGGTCAGAATAAAGTTATCGGGTGTCTGAATTACATATCAACAGCACATTAAAAGTCATGATTTGGAAAGTCTAGAAACAAACCAACAACAGCTAGAATTCTTTGGAAGTTTGATGAGTGTAATTATGTACTTAATGTTAGAAATGTACTTACCACACGTGGCTGAAAACTATCTGAATATGCTACTTAGAATAGATTAGAACATATAAATTAAATACACTTGTAAATTTTATATTCTTTTTTAATCAAAATGCTAAAATGTAATCAATGGCACAATAGGATGGGTGGTGGTTTTTTGTTTTGTTTTTTGTTTTCTCTAATGTTCTTAAATATATTTTTTGTTTTGCTATGCTTAACATGTTAAGATTTGAAAACATACCAAAGTTGATATTGTAGGTAGAAATACGGTGATTTATCATTTTTATAGGTTTTAAATTTTTATTTTTTGGTACTGAGATTAGTTGACATATAACATTGAGTTAGTTTTAGGTTTTTTCAATTTTTTTCAAGAGTAACATTTTAAAAATTTACTTAAAACATTTAGAAGTGTTATTTCTCATAAAACATAATGATTTTATGTATGTATTACCAAATGATTAGCAAAATAACTTTAGTTAGCATCCATCATCCCACATAGTTACAATTTGTTTTTGTGGGATGAGAACTTTTATGATCTACTGCCTTAGCAACTTTCAGATATGCATTTCAATATGGTTAACTATAGTCACCGTGGTATATATTACATTCTTAGTACTTATTTCTCTTATAACTGGAAGTTTCTAGTTTTGACCACTTCAACCATTTCTTCTTCCTCACTCTCCCTCCGCCAGCTACCCTCCCCCATCCCTAGGCCTGCCCTCTAGCAACCATCAATCTATTCTCTTTATAAGTTCAGTTTGGTTTTTTTTTTTTTCAGGTTACACACATAAGTGGTATCTATAGTATTTGTCTTTTTCTTTCTGACTTATTTCATATAGCATATTACCCTCAAGGTCCATCTATGTTGTCATATATGGCAGGATTTCCTTCTTTTTATGGCTGAATAATATTCGTGTGTGTGTGTGTCCCTGCATTCATCAGTAGACACTTAGGTTGTTTCCATGTCTTGGCTATTATATATGTATAATGCTGCAGTGAACCTGGGGTGCAAATATCTTTTTTGAGACAGTGCTTTTGTTTTCTTTGGATAAATACCCAGAAGGGAAATTGCTAGGTCATATGGTAGCTCTATTTTTAATTTTTCGGGGAACCTCTATACTGTTTTCCATGGTGGCTGCAGCAATTACATTCCCACCAGGGATTCTACCCACCCTCCTTTTTTTCACATTCTTGCCAGCACTTACTATTTCTTGTCTTTTTGAAAACAGCCATTTTTAATAGGTGTGAGGTGATACCTCATTGATATTTTGATTGAATTTATATCCTTGATGATTAGGGATGTTGAGTGACTTTTTGTGTACCTGTTGACCATTTATCTTCTTTGGAAAAAGGGTTCTTTATATAATTTAAATATTAACCCCTTATCAGATACATGGTTTGTAAATACTCTCTCTCATACCATAGGTTGTCTTTTAATTTTGTTGAAAGTTTTCTTTGCTTTACAGAAACCTTTTGATGTAGTTCTACTTATTTAATTTTGCCACTTTTCCCTTTGCTTTTGGTGTCAGATCCAAAAAAGTCATCGCCAAGACTGATATCATGGAGCTTAGTCCTTATATGTTCTTCTAGGAGTTTTATGGTTTTAGGTGTTTTTTATTTTTTTTTAATTTCGCGAGAGGAGGGGAGGCAGAGACAGACTCATACATGTGCCCTGACCAGGATCTCTCCCCATCTGGGACGTTGCTCTGTTGCTCAACAAACAAGCTCTTCTTAGTGCCTGAGGTGGAGGCCATGGAGCCATCCTCAGCACCCGGAGCCAACTTGCTCCAATTGAGCCATGGCTGCAGGAGGGGGAAAAATGAGAGAGAGAGAGAGAGAGAAGTGAGAGGATGAGGGGTGGACAAGCAGATGGGTGCTTTTCCTGTGTGCCCTGACCAGAAGTCGAACCTGGGATATCCATATGCTGGACCGATGCTCTACCACTGAGCCAACTGGCCAAAGTGGTTTCAGGTCTTCCATTTAAGACTTTAACCCACTTTGAGTTGATTACTATGCATGGTGTAAGGAAGTGATCCAGTTTCATTGTTTTGCATGTGGCTGTCTAGTCCCATCATCATTCTGAAGAGATGGTACTTTCCCCATTGTGTAGGCTTAGCTACTTTGTCATAAATAACGATATGTTTATGGGCTTATTTCCATGTTCTCTATCTTATTTTATTGATATATGTATCTGATTCTATGTGAATACCGTACTGTTTTGATTACTATAGCTTTGTAATACCGTACTGCTTTGATTTTTATAGCTTTGTAATATAGTTTGAAATCAGGGAATAGGAAGTCTCCAGCTTTGTTCTCCTTTTTCAAGATTGCTTTGGCTGTTCATTGTCTTTTATAGTTTTATACAAATTTTAGGATTGATTGTTCTATTTCTGTGAAAAATAGTGTTGGAATTTTGATAGGGACTGCATTGAATATGTACATTGGTTTGTGTAGTATGGACCTTTTGACAATATTGATTCTTCCAATCCATGAGCACAAAATACCTTTCCATTTATTTCAGTCTTAAGTTTCTTTCAGAAATGTTTTATAATTTTTCTTTTTTAATTGTTATCTGTAAAACAATATTGATAAAATAGCTCACCTCTTTGTCTGTTTCTATGCATTCACTTAGCAGTGGCTATCACATTTTCTTAATCATGATCCTCAGTAAGAAGCACATTTTACATTGTGACACAGTGGATACACAGGCATATATATATATACATAATAGCTACACTTGCTATGTTCTTGTATTAGGCTTTCTATTTTATTGTTTTTAAATGCTCTTCTTGATTCACTAAATTGATATCGTCCTACACAATTTGAAAACTGTTATTGTAAAACATTTTTAACTCTAAAGAAAATAAATGGAACTTTCTCTATAGTATTTTGAAATAACTTTGTCTTCATGCTTTTTGAGTTTTCAGCAAGATTATATAAATACTTTGAAAATGAAATACTTCTCAACATGAGTTAATAAATACTACTTCTGTTACAGAGGAAGATAACATTTAGTCACCAAAAATAAAAGATACATAAAATGTATCTTTTTTAAAAAAATTTTATTTTTATTTATTCATTTTAGAGGAAAGGGAGAGAGAGAGAGAGAAGGAAGGAGGAGCAGGAAGCTTCAACTCCCATATGTGCCTTGACAGGGCAAGCCCAGGGTTTTGAACCCGCGACCTCAGCATTCCAGGTCGATACTTTATCTACTGCGCCACCACAGGACAGGCTAAAATGTATCTTTTGAGGAAGCAATTTTTACTGTTTGTTGTGCATATTTTATTTTGTTCATTCTGATAAGGTAGGATAGCTCCTGCCTTGTGAAATTTAGGAGAAAGGACTATTATAGTAGGATTCAAACCAGTGTGTGATTGCAAGGATTCTCCATTACTGCGACAGGTTGCTGAGAAGGTTTTGGAAACTAATATTTTTGAGAGGTTTGTTGCATCTGTCCAGGAAAATAGTGATTCAAATCTCCCTAGTACAGTGGTTCTTAACCTGGGTTCTATCGAACCCTAGGGGTTCGATGAGTCGGTCTCAGGGTTTCGGAGAAGCCTCTGCCGCGGAGGCTAGAATAAAGTAGTACCGTAATTTGTTGTGAATTCATGCACTTTGTTGGTTTTGTTCTTTGAGCAAGGTGATGTTCAAGCACGGCTCATTTTGTGCACTAGTAAAAAAACATATACCTATGTCTTGAATTTGGAAAAAAAATCATTTTATTTATCACTAAAGAAGGGTTTGGTGAATGCGCATATGAAACTGGTGGGTTCGGAACCTCAAAAAAGGTTAAGAAACACTGCCCTAGTAAGACAGTAAATAGAGATGAAGATAACTATACTCATGGATATCTTAAAACCAATTAGTAAAATTACCCCAGAAAAACACTGTAAACCTTTATTTAAAACATGTAGGAGTGTTACTTCTCATGCTTTCCTAGAAGTAGCTCCCTTAAATATTAATAATTCCTATGTGAAAATCCTACATCATACTAATAATTTAGTACATATTAGTATTTTGTCTTTATACGGCTCCACAAATGAAATCTAAGAGTATTTTTTCTCTTGTCAGTTGGAGAATTCTGTCTAAATTCATCCATTCTTAGGTTTCCAATGATCATAACAAGTACTATATATATTATAATTGCTATAATTCAGTATTTTATTTAATTGTGCATATTGATCTTATCTCATCTCTGAAGACAGTTAAGTGTTACTCTTATTAAAGCTGAGCCTCCAGTACATATTAGTATGTAATCAGGATCAAGTTAACATTATCTGCATCTTAATTTTCTCATCTGCGATATGGCTGTAATATAATAAATAATAAGATAATGAATGCCCTGGCTGGATGGTTCAGTGGCAGAGCATCCAGCCAGGTTCAATTCTGTTTTAGGTCACACAGAAGTGACCATCTTCTCCATCCCTTCTTCACCTCTCTGCCTTCCTCTTCCCTGCTGCCATGGCTTGATTGATTGGAATGCATTGGCCCCAGGTACTTCATGGAGCCCCCGCCTCAGGCACTAAAAATAGCTCCATTGCGAGCATGGCCTCAGATGGGCAGAGGATTGGCCCCTGACTGGGGTTGCAGGTTGGATCCCAGTTGGAGTACATGCGAGAGTCTATCTTCCTTTCTCTCACTTGAAAAAGAAGAAGAAAAGATAATGTTAAATATTTCTTTACATAGTAACTCTAAAATATCAATAATGATGTTTCACAAAATTTGTTGAAATAGGCATGACACCCAGGCATTTATCTGACTTTATAAAACAGTGTACTACTTCATAATTTCTTAGGAATTAGACTCAGTTGCCTTACCTTATCAAGATAAATTATACAGTTAATCTGGTATTTCACTTCCATTTTCTCCTTTGCTTTCTCCTGTGAATCTGAAATGCTAGTACAGTATGTTATAGAACTTAGAGCATAGATTTGGAGTGCTTAAAGTCTTTCTCTTCTTCTGGAGATTGTTGGCTTTACATGGGGACAATATGTCTTCGTGACTCACAGAAAATTGTGATGACTATTTTATACATATATTTTAAATATAAAAACTACTTTATAAAAAGCAATCAGGTATATAATATTAAATATTTTCTAAGTAATACTTTTATTTTAAAATAGTTGATAATAGCCCTGGGTGGTTGGCTCAGTGGATAGAGCATCAGCCTGGCATATGGACATCTGGGGTTCGATTCCAATCGGGACACACAAGAGAAGCGACAATCTGCTTTTCCCACCTCCATCTCCACCTTCTCTTCCTCTTCCCATCTGGCAGCCAGTGGCTTGATTGGTTCAAGTGTCTGCCAGGCGCTGAGGATGGCTTGGCTGGTCCAAGTGCATTGGCCTCTGGCACTAAAAATAGATTGATTGATTCGAGCATTGGCCCCAGGCTGGGATTTCCAGGTGGATCCTAGTCGGGTGCATGCAGGAGTCTATCTCCCCTCCTCTCACTTAACAAAAAGAAAAAAAAAAAAGTCAATAATAGACCATTTTATAAATACTGAAAACTGCATGATATAAAGGTAATTTTAATAGTCTTTATGGATGTATACATGTAGTAATGTGTTGACAGATTTTAAATAAATTGATTACAAAAGCTTTATCTGTCTTTGTATAAAAGTCATCACTGTCAACATCAAATACTGTGGTTTAAGCCACTTCATTGACATAACATTGCCCAGGGCATTATGCAAAATAAGTGCAAGATAATATTTCATCCTTCTGATATGTCTAAAATCTATTATAAATAAATACATATTTGACAGTGTTAATTATATATAAATAAAAATATATATTTAAAAACAATTTGATTTCTTTAGTTTCAAAATATTTTCCACTAAGAACATTGTCTTTATCAGGCTATCTTTTCTAAGGACTTTTTTTGTGCATTCTGAATCATTATAGAAAGTCAAAAACTTGTCTAGAAGACAAATGCTAACACTTATGTACAGACAATCCCTGACTTAAGCTTTCTGACTTGCCTTGGTCAGGTAGCTCAGTTGGTTAGAACGTTGTCCTGATATGCCAGGGTTGTGGGTTAGATCCCCAGTCAGAGCACATACAAGAATCAACTAATGAATGCATTTTAAAAAAGATTTTTTGACTAGATGATGGTCCAAAAGCAATTTGCATTCCATGGAAACCATACATTAAATTTTGAATTTTGATCTTTTCCATGCTAGAAATACATGGTATATACTCTCTCATGGGCTGGGCAACAGCAGTGAACTGCAACTTCCAGTCAGCCATGCGCTCATGAAGATAAACATCAATTTTTAAACTTTTTTTATCTCATGGCACACATAAATTACTAAAATTCTGCAGCATACCAAAAAATACATTTTTTGCCGATCTGACAAAAAAAATAGGTATAATTTTGATTCATTCACACCAGATGGCTTTTGTGTTGGCTGTTGTCATTTTTTATTTGTCAATCTATGGGATAAGAGGTCAGTGCCCTAAGTATTCAGTTATTGCATGTTTTAAAAATTCTCACAGTGCAGCCTGACCAGGCGGGTGGCACAGTGGATAGAGCATCGGACTGGGATGTGGAAGACCCAGGTTTGAGACCCCCGAGCTCGCCAGCTTGAGCGCGGGCCCATCTGGCTTGAGCAAAAAGCTCGCCAGCTTGGACCCCAGGTCGCTGGCTCCAGCAAGGGGTTGCTCTGTCTCCTGAAGGCCCGCCGTCAAGGCCCGTGTGAGAAAGCAATCAATAAACAACTAAGGTGTCACAACGGCAATGAAAAACTAATGATTGATGCTTTTCATCTCTCTCTGTTCCTGTCTGTCTGTCCCTATCTCTCCCTCTCTCTGACTCTCTCTTTCTGTCCCTGTAAAAAAAAACCAAAACAAATTCTCACAGTGCAGTGCACTGGTTCAAATGCTGATCTATAGTATGTGCATTGTGTTTGATGATTTTGCCCAACTAAAGGCTAATGTGAGAGTTGTGAACATGTTTAAAGTCAGCTAGGCTAAGCTATGATGTTCAGTAGGAAAGGTGTATTAAATGAATTTTTAACTCACAATTTTTTCAACTCAGTAGATTTATCAGAAGAAAGTAAAGGAGTAGCTGTATTTATTTTGTTATATTTAGTAGTAATTTTGATCCTCCTTGGAAATAAAATCTTATTTTTTATTTGTATTTAGTTATAGAATGGTTTGAGCAGAACTATTATTTTAGAAAACAGTAGAAAAGTAAACCAATTTATGGAAATTGAGAGAAAATAATAGATTAGCCTGGTGCCCAGGGAAGATAGTTAAGGTAGTTTTTTTATGTAGTAAGAGTTATCTGTAAAAATGAAATATTTTTTTAAATTATTGAAATAAATGATAAAAGAATGACTATATCTTAACTCTTAAAAGGTGGCAAGTTGATGCAAGCACCTCCCATCTGCTCTCATAATTTATCTGTCCTGTGTCATTTTACTGTTCTTGCCCAAATGTGGCTAGCAGCCCTTGTTAATTTAGATAGCAAATACTCATAAAATGAAAATTTTGGTCACTTTTAAAAGAAGACATTCAGACATGAATGTGCTGGATTAAAGACAGCTGCAGATTCTTTGACACAGTTCCCATTGAAAAATAGGATCTGTTTTTCCACCACTTGAATCTGGGATGGCTCATCACTTCTTTGACTAATAAAGTATGGCAGAAGCAATGTTAAGCTGGTTTTAAGCCTAGTCTCTAAGAGGACTAAGCACCTTTCACTGTGGTCTCTTGGAGCCCTGAGCTGCCATGTAAGAAGTCCAACTACCCTGCAAGAGAATACATGAAGAGGCCCTGAGACTACATGGAGAGGGGAGGGAGCTACCGTTCTAGCAATTCCCACCAGGCCTGTGGTGAAGCCTTCTTTGACCCTCCACCCAGCCCAGCCCTAGTGGAACAGCACTGAGTGAGTACCACCTGGAGCAGAATTGCTGAACTGAGCTCTTCCCAAATTTCTGACCCACAGCATCACAAAATAGAGTAAAATGGTTATGTTAAGCCATTAAGTTTTGGGACAGCTTTTATGCAACAGTAGTTATCTGGAAAAATAAAATATTTTTAGGTAAATGTTGATATTTTAGAAATTATTTTGGTAAATGAGTACTATTGCTCTTCTGGATTTCTCTGTGAAGCGCTTTAAAAAAGATGGATGATGAGTGAATGTATCTTGACTCTTAAAAGGTAGCATATTAATATAAGCACCCACCATCTGCCCTTTGAGTATAACTGTCCTGTGTGTCATTTTACTGTTCCTGCCCACGCATGACTAACTGCACTTTGAAGGTTACCTTTAATTTTATTAAGAATATAAAGTAAAGTTTCATTTCAGGAGAAAGTCTGAGTATATGAATATACCCTTTGCAAATGCTTATGATAATAGGCTGCATTGCCTCCTCCCGCTTTACGTATCTCCCTCTTTATACTATCTAATTTATGTTAACAAAAAAAGATTCTTCCATGTATTTGGTGGTAATCTGCTTCATTTTTGATGTCCAGCACCTGGTACATAGAAAGCACCCAGTAAATGTTTGTTGAATTTATGGGTAAAGGTCCCTTCAGGTCATTACATACTGTATTTTGGCCATTTCCTCCCAAATCTCTGAGACCCCTTATACTGCTAGGTAGTTTAAGCCAGTGGTTCTTAACCTGGGTTCTATTGAACCCTAGGGGTTCGATGAGTTGGTCTCAGGGGTTCGGAGAAGCCTCTGCCGCGGAGGCCAAAATAAAGTAATACCGTAATTTGTTGTGAATTCATGCACTTTGTTGGTTTTGTTCTTTGAGCAAGGTGATGTTCATGCATGGCTCATTTTGTGCACCAGTAAAAGAACATATACCTATGTCTTGAATTTGGGGAAAAAATCATATTTTATTTATCACTAAAGAAGGGTTTGGTGAATGCGCATATGAAACTGGTGGGTTTGGTACCTCAAAAAAGGTTAAGAACCACTGGTTTAAGCATTTCAGCATCTAATGCAAAGCATGAATAAAAAGTAAAACATTGTAAATAGGGTACATCCAAAAATGCTTTTTCAGCCTAGTGACCATGGATATGTTTGCGTTATTTCTGTGACATTTTTACTATGGACTGCATGCAAACATTGTTATATTTGAAGATCATCACTTCATTAACTCATTTTGTTTGGTAAACCTGTAAGTGTTGATAATTGATTCCAGTGCTGGAGATACAGATACATAGAAAACTCACATGGCCCTTCCCTTTCCTGAGGTCCCAGGTGTAACTTCAGAGACAGCACAGCTGGCTCAGGGCAGAAACAGGACTATTTCAGGACTCCTAGTTCTTACTGAGTTTTGTTTTCTTCTTTTTGTTGTTGTTGTTTAATTACCCCACATTGTCTTATATGGAGCAAGAAGATGAATAGGATAAAGAAAGATACTTTTGTTTAAATAAGATGGTAAGTTATCAGCCTCATTACAGGGAATACTATCTAGTTTTTCTCAAATTTTTTCTACAAGGGTTAATGGTCTTCAAACTAAATAATTAGATTTGGCTCTCCTTGCCAGAGGAATGGAAACCAGAGATAGGAGATAAGATACTAAGTAAAAATTTTTGTTTTCTTACAAGTATATCACCACAATAAAGATTCTAGAACTGAGCTCTGGCTGGTTGACTCAGTGATAGAGTGTTTGCCTGGCATGTGGAAGTCCCGGGTTTGATTCCCAGTCAGGGCACACAGGCGAAGTGACCATCTGCTTCTCCACCCTTCCCCTCCCCCTTTCTCTTTCTCTCTTTATCTCTCTCCCCTGCTCCCTTTCTCTTTCCCTCTTTCTCTTTCCTCCCTTCTGCCGCTGCCATGGCTCGATTGGTTCAAGCAGAATTGGCTGCGGGCATGGAGGATGTCTCCATGGCTTCACCTCAGACGCTAAAATACCTTGGTTGCCAAGCAGCAAAGCAATGGCCCTAGATGGGCAGAGCATCTCCCTGTAGGGGGCTTGCAGGGTGGATTACAACAGGGGCACATATGGGAGTCTGCCTCTCTGCCTCCCTGCGTCTCACTTAATAATAAAAAAAAAAATTCTAGAACTGACACTAACAGATGGTTTGAGAGAACTTAAGAAAGAGTAATTAGCCTGACCAGGCGATGGTGCAGTGGATAGATTGTTGGACTGGGATGCGGGAGACCCAGGTCCAAAACCCTGAGGTCACCAGCTTGAGCGCAGGCTCATCCGGCTTAAATGGGGGCTCACCAGCTTGAGTGCAGGGTTGCTAGCTTGAGTGTGGGATCATAGACTTGACCCCATGGTCTCTTGCTTGAGCCCAAGTTCGCTGCTTGAGCAAGGAGTCACTTGCTCTGCTGTACCCCCCCCCACCCCCATCAAGGCACATATGAGAAAGCAATCAATGAACAACTAAGACTAAGGAGCTGCAACTACGATTGATACTTCTCATCTCTCTCCCTTCCTGCCTGTCTGTTCCTATCTGTCCCTCTGTCTCTCCCTGTCTCTATCACACACACACACACACACACACACACACCAAAGAAGGAATAATTAGCATTCCTGTAGTATTTTACAATATCCATAATACTTTAAATTGCTTAGTGTAGTATCTGGCAATGACTAAACCCTCTGTTATTACCAGTAGTCATCACTATCATCTTAATGTTAATATATCTTTCACAAATAAGGAACCTAAGGCTCAGAAAGGTCACATGACATATTTAAGGGATCAGAGTTGGGTCTTATTTCTAGGTCCTCTAAATCCAATTCTCTCTCCCTTCTGGTACATTTCATCTTGATTTTAGCCAGTGACTCAATTGCGATTGCCCTTGACTGTTAATGTAAAGATAGACATTAATCTATTCATTGTAGAGCTACCACATAGTTTTCTGAGGTAGTGGAATGGGGAGATTGGGAGGGGGCTGTGTAAAAGCAATTTTTTAAGATAATTATTGTGAAGTGGCCAACAGAGTAGAATAGAAGGGTTGAGAAATTGGAGGTGGGGCCAGTTAGGAATCTGTTACATAGTTTAGGTATGAGTTCTTTTAGAAATGAAAGGGGGTTTGTAGTGGGAATGAAAATAAAGTTATAATTCTTATTCTGCCCATCTCCTGTAATCACTACTATACTAGACCTGTTGTTACAGCTTCACATCCCCACCTAATTACTGCTAGAGACTACTGAAGACTTTTTGCTTTCCACTCATTCTCCCTTACTCCCACCATGATCTCCTGTGACTGTTTCTAACTTCTTTTACTTCGCTGTTGACTTGAATCCTGTGAAAGTATCTGTAGCTTATCATTCTCCATTGGCTGCTGCTGGGCACCACAATCTGCCAATCATGGGAGTTACCAGCTTCTTATTGTGCATTTGTTTTGTTTTGCCTTATCCATCTGTCACCTGTTACATCTCCTGTTTCTACTGAAAAAAACCTTTTAAATAGACATCATCAATCAGTCTTTTGCCACTTGAACCAACCAGTTACATGTATATGTAATTGATGTCTTTTTCCCCTGAGCTGTTTATTATTAGAAGAAATGATAGTTCTGTTGGTCTGATAACCTGAGCTTTCTAGAAAACTGGTAGATTTTTCTCTCGTGAGTTTTTTTATTATTTTTAACTTTTATTTGGTGCTGTTAGTGATTTGGAAATAAGTGCTATTTTAAGGTCTTACTATTAAGAGTAGAAAACTCTCCCAGGACAAATGCTCTTCTATTAATAATTTTAAGAATTCCTAAAAAGCTTTAGCTCTTCAGAGCTAGGATGTATCCTTAAATCTTCTTCATCAAAAGTAACTTTTAAGAAGTATTTGTATTTGAACTTTGTGTACCAGATACCTTTGAGTTTTCATTCATAAATATTTTTGTCAAGAATTCTGAAAAGAAGGTGTGTTGAGAAGATACAGTATATCCTTTAATCCAGCTACAAACTTGATAACAGTTCAAATAACTTGCATATCCCTGATCAATTGATTCAATTTTGTCTTCTTAAGTATAATAGGTGAACCTATTTCTTAATGCATAGGTTTCAGGTTTTAACACTCACTAAAGATATGTCTGAACACCTTTGTCCCTTTGATAGATGAAAGCTGTGTATTCTTTTGTGTGTGTATGTGACAGAGAGAGGGACAGATAGGGACAAACAGGCAGGAAAGGAGAGAGATGAGAAGCATCAGTTCTTTGTTGTGGCACCTTAGTTGTTTATTGACTGCTTTCTCATATATGCCTTGACTTAGGGGCTATAGCAGAGCGAGTGACCCTTTGCTCAAGCCAGCAATTTTGGGCTCAAGCCAGCGACCTTGGGCTTCAAGCCAGCGACATTTGGGCTCAAGCCAGCGACCATGGGGTCATGTCTATGATGCCACACTCAAGCCAGAGACCCCACACTCAAGCTGGTGAGCCCGCACTTAAACCAGTAATCTTGGGGTTTCAAACCTGGGTCATCTGTGTCCAGTCCAATGCTCTATCCACTACTCTACCGCCTGGTCAGGCAGAAGCTGTGTATTCTTCACATGTGTGTCTAAGCTTGAATATTCCCTGCTATTTAAATTATGTTAGAATCATACTTTGTTGACAAATATAAAAATGACAGTTTTGATTTCATGTCCGAACATACATTAAAATGCAGGTTGAAATTTAGTTGTACATTAAAATATCAAATATAGACCAACAACTGCTTTCCTTGTACCTTATTCTGGTGTCTTGGATATTTTGCTTTTAAAAAAATAAGAGAATCCACTAAACAGTTTTTGTATGTGGTTTTTATATTTGGTTCCTAAGTGGTTTTAGACTTCTAGTTGAGAACACTTCCTTACAAATAATACATTACTTGGGTGGATCATCTCCATTTCTAATAAATAAAAAGCCAGATTAAATATAGTCATTATATTTCTTCTTTTTACATTGATATTTGAAGTACTGTGGTATATTGATATTCGTGAAACAAATTGTGTTCTGATGGATACAATTTATAAGTTTGATAATGAAGAAAATGCTCAAAATTATTGTTTTATTTCTAATAACATACACTTTAAAATTAGTATTTATTACACTTTTAGTCATTAGCCTATTTTGAGTCTAAATTAGACAGTCTAAGTCCTAGACTTAGATAGCAATTTAAAATTGGTTAGCATTATTGAGCTGAGTAATAAACTAACTGATCACCTTAATTATGCTCTTTATATGACTTAAACCCCATAACCAATATGCATGTTCACTCAGTTTTTCTTGAAGACTATTTTACTATTCCTATTTCAGTGAGGAAATCTTTTAGATAATAATCTCATTTATTGATTTCTTTTAAGTTTATTATTATTATTATTATTATTATTATTATTATTTATTGAGGTACTGTCACATAACCAAATCCCAGATGAGACATTTCAAACAATACTATGGGCTTCCTCATGTTCCAGCCTTGACATTCTGTGCTCAAAGACCAACACAGTTAAATTTTGTCTATTATTGAGCTACTGGCTTCTGTCCTTCAACAGCTCTTTGTGACGTCCATCTATGTTTCTTGTGGCAGTTGTTAGTTCTTCACTGAGGTGAAGTCCCTTGTATGAATATACAGTGTGTCCGTAAAGTCATGGTGCACCTTTGACCAGTCACAGGAAAGCAACAAAAGACGATAGAAATGTGAAATTTGCACCAAATAAAAGGAAAACTCTTCCAGTTTCATACCTATTCAGTGCAGTTCGATGTAGGCTCCATTTGTTGCCCTACACACATCCAAAAGATAGTGAAGTTCTTGCCACACATGGGTAAGGACATCTGGTGTAACAAAGTGAATAACGTCTGTGATTCTGTTTTAAGTGGTTAATGTTGTAGACACATTCAATGTACACATGTTGCTTCACATAACCTCAAAAGGAAAAGTCTAAGGGCATCATATCCAGGGATCACGGTGGCCATGGCTTCACAGAACCCCTGCCTATCCACCGCCTGGGGAATGTTCTATCCAGAAACTCACGAACAATGGTGGCATAGTGTGGAGGAGCGTCGTCCTGTTGAAAGATGACAGCTTCTGGAAGTTGTGGCACTGCATACAATTCTAACATGTCAAGATAGGTGTTTGCCGTCACAGACTGCTCCGTGAAAAAAAATGGGCCTATCACCTTATCAAGCATCAGGCCACACCACACATTCACTTTAGGGGTGTTACATTCGTACTCAATGTAGGCATGAGGATGTTCAGCAGCCCATATTCTGATGTTATGGCAATGAACGTGTCCACAGATATGGAAGGTCGCCTCATCGCTAAACAACAATCTTCTGCAAAAATTTCGCATCATTGTTGATCTCATGAAGCATATCTGTAGCAAACATGCATTGTGTGGGTCTATCTGCTGGTTTGATAGCGTGCAACAGCCGCAATTTGTACCCCGTAAAACAGAGACATTTCTTTAACACCTAATGAACTGTAGTCTTGCTTAGGTGTCATTGTCGAGCACACACACGCACAGACTTTTTAGGGCTCCTTAGGTAGCTATCCCGTATATCCTCTACAGACTCATCACTGACCTATGGCCTACCAGAACGGGGTTTCTCCACCAAACTGTTGGTTTCCTTCAACTGTTTATCCCACCGAGTAATGTTGTTCCTATGTGGTGGTGCTTCGTTATAAACGTGCTGATATTCACGTTACACTTTGGTCACAGATTCGAATTTAGTGAGCACAGAACACACTGAATTTTACTCTGTACCGTCCACATCTCGACTGGCATGGCCGTGGGCTGCTCCACTGTATACACAGTGTTACGTCATCATCTGCGCATGCGCACATGCTGCCATCCTAGAGAAATGGAGGGTTTTCCTTTTATTTGGTGCAGATTTCACATTTCTGTCATCTTTTGTTGCTTTCCTGTGACTGGTCAAAAGTGCACCATGACTTTACGGACACATTGTATGTGGTTTCATTATTCTGTTGATGGCCATAAGGATAGTTTCTGGAGGGGGGTTGTTGTATATAACTATGACCTTTCTAGTACGTATCTTTTGGTATACACACACAATTTCTCTTGGTGTATACCTAGGAGTAGAATTTTTGGGTCATAAATGCATAAGTTCAACATCAGTAAATACTGCCAAATGATTTGCCCAAGTAGTTGTACCAGTGGTTACTCTTTAACTAGAGTTTCCATTGTTTCACATCCTGGCCAACATTTGACATTGTTGGGCTTTTTCATGTTAGCTAACCTGATAACTTTGTGGTGTGTGATGATGTGGAGCACTTTTTTATATGTTTAGTGACTATTTGAGGATCTTCTTTTAAGAAGATACCTAGTCAAGTATTTTGTCCATTAATAAATAGTATTGTCTTTTTCTTTCATTTGTACAAATTCTTCTTATATTCTAACTAGAAGTCCTTTGTCAGATGCATATATTGCAGTTACCTTTTCCCAGTCTACAGCTTACCTTTTCACTTGCTTTAGTGTTTCTTTTAATGTGCGTAAATTCTTAATTTTAATGAAGAACAGTTCATTAATTTTTTCTTTTATAGTTATTTCTTTGCACTTCCAAAATCCATACACACAAAATTACGCAAAAAACGGCAGCTGTTCTTACTGGGATTGCATGGAATCCATAATCTTAAATCAGTTTTTAAAGAATTAATGTGTTAATAATATTGACTCTTTCAATCAGTGAATGTAGTACATACATCCTTTTGTTAATTTAGGTCTTCTTTAATTTCTCTAAGCACTATTTTAAATTTTTATTGTAAAGAAAGGTCTTTACCATTTTATTTTTTATTAGATTTATGTCTGGCATTCCGTATTATGTGGTACTGCTCTAAATGCTTTTAATGGATTTTCTAATTGTTTCTAATTCTAATACAATTGATTTTTGTATATAGATTATACCTTATATTTACAGCTACTTTGCTTTTTAAAAGTTTGTAAATTATGACTTGCGTTTGTTTGTGTTATCCTTATTTTATTTGGTTATTTATTTATTTTGGCCTTTTTGCACTGGCTGGGAACCTAATTGAACTTAAAGGTTCTTTTTAACTCAGAGATTTCTTATAGTATTTCTGTTTTGAAGCATAACTATATAAATAATTACCTTTTTTGAGTTAAACTTTTTTTATTTTAAATCATTGTAGATTCACACTAATTGTAAGAAATAATCCAGTTTTCTCCACTGGTAACACACTGCAAAAATATAGTACAGCATCACCAAAAGAATATTGACACTGATTGCCAAAATACAGAACATTTTCTTCCCCACAGGAGCCCTCATGTTGCTCTCATAGCCACAGCTACTTGTTGTCACCTCTACATTTCTTCCCCTTTCTTAACCCTTATTAATCATTTATCTGTTTCCTTTTTCTATAATTTTATAATTTCAAGAAGGCTATATAAGCAAATCATACAAAAAGTAATCTTTTGGGATTGTCTCTTTTCTCTCTACTTAATTCCCTGGAAATTAATCCAAGGTGTTGTGTGTATCAACAGTTCATTACGTTTTATTGCTGAATAGTGTTCCTGTTATGGATCACCATGGTTTAACTGTTCACTCATTGGAGGACATCTTGGTTGGTTCCAATTTTTGTCTATCATAAGTAAAGCTGCCCTAAATGTTTGTGTACAGGTTTTTGTGTGACTGACTGTAAGTCAGTCTTTATTTCGCCAAGTTAAATGATCAGGGGTATAATACCTCTAGCAAATGGTAATTACATATTTAAATTTTTATAAAACTGCTAAACACTTTTTCTCAAGTGACTGTTTTTCCTTTTACATTCTACCATCAATGTATATGTGATTCTCAGCATCCTTAGTAGCATTTTGGTGTTGTCACTTTTTCATTTCAGACATTCTAATACTTATGATGTGATATCTCATTGTGGCTTTATTTTATACTTCCCTAATAGCTAATGATGTTGAACATCTTTCATGTACTTATTTGCCATCTATATAAACTCTTCAGTGAAACTCCTGTTCATGGCTTTTACCCATTTTCTATTTGGACTGTTTGCTATTACTATTGAGTTTTGAGGGATTTAAAAATATATATATCTTAGATACTAGTTCTTTGTTGGATATATGGTTTGAACTGAGTAGTAAGAATGATAAGGGAGGAGATCCTTGCCATGCTTCTGGACTTAAAGGGAATATATTCATGTTCTCACCATTAAGTATAATGGTAGCTGTAGAGTTGTAGATATGCTTTGTCAAGTTAAGGCAGTTCCCCCTATTCCTATTTTTCTGAAAGTTTTTGTTATAAATAGATATTGAGTTTTATCAAATGCTTTTTCTGTATTGGTTGATAAGAGCATTTGAGTTTCCCTCTTTAGGTTGGTAATGTGGTAGATTACATAGTTTATTTTTCAAATATTGAACCAGCCTTGCATTCCTGCAATAAAGCCCACCAGGTCATGGTGTATAATTATTTTTATATATTGCTGAAGTGTATTTGCTAAAAGTTTTCATGAGGGATATTGGTTTACAGTTTCCTTTTTTGTACTCTGGTTTTGGTGTCAGGGCAATACTGTCTTTTAAATGAATTCAGATGTGTTCTGTCTGCTATTTTCTGGAAAATACTGAGTAAGATTGGTGTTAATTATTTAAATGTTTAGTAGAATTATCTAGTGAAATCATCCGAGCATGGAGATTTCTGTTTCAAAAGATTTTTTCATTTTGGGCCTGGAGATTTCAGTTTTTAAAGGGCTATATCAATGATCTATGTCATTTGAGGTGATTTATGATAGCTTGTACTTTTCAAGGAATTGGTTGATTAACCTTCAATTGCCCTTAGGTATATTGGGTAACATTTACCTTTTCCCTAGCTGAAGCCAAGACTATGAGTTCTTTTACCAGTTTATTCTCCCCTTCCCTTCTGGCCTGCCCCCTGAAACACTATCTTTATTTTTCTTTAATTGGAAAGCTTGGTCTGAGGAGAACATAATGCTCATATAGAGAAATATAACACAGTAGTTACTTTTTTCTTCTTAGGAGGGCCCTAAAACTGGGGGATGGTGTGTGGAAGTTTTTATTTATTTATATTGTCCCTCCTATCAAAAATTATTTGAGACTTCTTAGAGATTGATATATTTTTCTAAGACTTAAAGACTTGATTAAAGTAACAATTTAGAAAGATCTTTCTAAAAGTATATTTTCAGTATTGAGTATTCACAAACTTTTAGAAATGTCCAAGGTTTTGGTAAAAGTTAAAGGCTAAAATCTCATTCTCTTTCTATTAGGACTAATTTGAGAATATGTGGAAAGACTTTCAACAAGGTAAAATTAGACTGGCAAATGATTTTTATCTTACATAGTAAAAGAACAGTTTGTATCTGGAAACAACATACATCTTTAAAAAGACTCCCAGATAATCAGTAAAGGATAAGTGGAAATCCAGAAATAATACTAAGGTAAACATGAATTAACTTGAGAAGGTATTTGAAAATTTAAACTTTTATAGGAAAAATTACCTCAACTTCTACCGGAAAAAAAATCATTTTGTAAGTTTTAACCTAAGAGATCATTTTTAATGTTTACTAAGAATTCCATGATATACTAAAGGTTTCCTTAGAGTAAATAGTTATTTAGATAACCAAGATAATTTTAACAAGATCACAGTGCAATGTATTAGAATCAGGGTAATAATAGGAGGCATATGGTAGTTCTCCTTGGGGTTTTATGTTCTTAGTCTTGCAATAAAATTATACTTGTAAAAGTAATAAAGTAGTTTATGAATGGATCATTACTTATTTTGTCAAAGCCACTACCCATTCTGTCTCTTTCAACCAGTCCATTATTATGTCTTTTTGGTGCTTCCTCCAAAATGTATTTTAAATCTTATTTATCTCTACTATCATTGCCTTCATCCCACTACAAGCCATCTTTGCCTGTTGCCTAGAATACTGCCGTAGTCTCTTTACTCTTTTCCTGCTTCTGTTGTTCCCCTAAATACATTTTCTGTATGTTAGCCACACTGGTATAACACAGATGCCATGTAACTTTACTGTTGAAAGACCTTCAGTGGCTTTCTTCTGTTCTTAGAACAGCAGCCATAGATTCTTCTTCTGTCATCCCTCATGCTTTTCTTCCTCCTTGCTCTTTATGTTCTAGCCATGATGGTCTTATTTTTGTTCCTTGAATAAACCTAGCACTTTCCTAATGGCTATCTTTCACATTTTCTTTTCCTTACATCTGTAATGTTTCATTCCTAGTTTTTTCTCATGGCTGACTCAATTCTCAACCTTTAAGATTATTTGGATTTCATTTCCCTAGGTGCCTTTTTTGATCACCTCATATAATATTGGCCTGCCCAAGTTGTCGTTTATTCATAATATTTACTTTCTTTGTAACAGCTATCACAATCTTTAGTGATACACAATTGTTTGTGTATCGTGTTTCCCCAAATATGAATATAGTCTCTAACACCTTATTTGTCTTATGTCCCCATTTTCTAACATAATGCCCACTACTCAAAAATAAATTAATAAAAAACCTATGAACTCCTAATTTTTAATGGTATAAAATGTGAATAAGAATTTAGACAAATGAGCTTTCTATGAAAGCAAGGGAAGACTTTAAAAGAGATGAAATTAGAATTAAGCTTTGAATATTAGTCAGAATTTGATTAGTGGGGACCACTACAGTTAGAAGGCCACCATGAACAAGTAGACCATTTATAAGAGAAGATTTTCTTTGGAAAGTTGTAGAAGATAATGTTGAATTAGATATGAGTAACAAGAGCTCGGATAGCTGAAGAGGCTAATCAGAAGGGTTTAGATATGATCTGGTCAGGAGTAGAGAGTTATTGTTAGCCTCTGAGTAGGGGAGCATAGGTGACATCATATAAGGAAATTGTTTTAATGAATCAGGGCATATCATCTAAGTTTCTATTTCAGGAGCATATTCTTTTAATGTCTGTAGGGTCTGTAGTGATTTCCCTATTTCATTATGATAGTTACTTTGTGTCATTTTTTTTCTTGGTCAATCTGGCTAGAGGGCTCTGGCCAGGTAAATCAGTAGGTTAGAAATCATTCTGATAAACCAAGGTTTCAGGTTTGATCCCTGACCATGGCATATACAAGAATCAACCAATGAATGCATAGATAAGTAGAACAACAAGTGAATGTTCTCTTTCTCTCCCTCCCTTCTCTTTCCCTAAAAATCAATAAATTTAAAAAACCTTTGGCTAGAGATTTATCAATTTTATTGATCTTTTCAGGCAACAACTTTTTAGTTATATTGATTTTCTTTATTTTTCTGTTTTCAATTTATTTGATTTTTGTTCTTTATTATTTCCTCATTTTTTGCACTTTTTCTAGTTTGTTAATGAAGACTATTGATTCGAGACTTTTCTTCTCAAATATAAAGCTTTAATGCTATAACTTTTCTCAGTACACTGCTTTAACTGCATTCTATAAATTTTGATGTTTTATTTTCATTTTCATTCAAGTAAATGTTTTTAATTTTCCTTGTAATATCTTCTTTGACCCATGGATTAAATAGAAGTGTGTAGTTTAATTCCCAAAGATTTGGAGATTTTCCAAATATCTTTTTGTTACTAACTACTAGCTTAATTTCATTATGATCTGGAAGTATATTTTATATCATTTCAGTTCTTATACATTTATTACAGTTTTTATTTTTAGCCAATATTGTTGTCTATTTTACTGAATATTCCAGGTGCACTTGAAGAATATATATTCTGCTTTTGTAGGGCGGAATATTCTATAGTTGTTAATTACATAAAGTTGGTTGGTAGCCTTTTATACTGCCACATGGTTCTTACAATTGGGGTCACCTTTCTGGCCAAGTGAGCAGAGGAAAAAATACAAGGAGTAAAAATGGGGATTTGTCCCATCCTCTTTGGACTTTAAGGGACCCTTTCCCTAGCTTCTCTAGCAAGAAAGATTTCTAATGAAGTTTTAGCTGCTGGCACTGTCCACCCCATTGGCTGTAGTAGGAACCTACTCTAGCTGTGATAATGAAAACAAAAGAAAAGAAAAGGATTCTTTCCTTCTCTCCCTGTCCTCTCTCTCCTTTCCTTCCCCCTCACTTCTTCTCTCTCTCCAGCACACAGGGACCACTTATAAAAAATAGAATGTCTTCCTGAGTTTTGGCTGTATATACACCAGAGGTTACCCACCCTCAGCTCAATGCCACAAGAAAAAAGGGAAAAGCCAGGAAACACACTGTTCTATACATCTTTTCTGCAGCTGTTGACTCTCTTCCCCAATCTACCTGCTTTTCTTTACTTTTCAGAGTTCTTCCAGAGTTGTTTTTTTGTTTGTTTGTTTGTATTTTGTTTTGAGTTTTCATTTGTAATCAGTGAGAGATAAAGGCTTTAGTGAATTTAACCATCTTGGCTATGCTACAGGTTCTCAAGTGTCTTTTTTTAAAAAAAAAAAAAAAAAAAGACTTTTTTTTAGAGTAATTTTAGGTTCACAGCAAAATTGAGAGAAAGACTTTTTCAAATAGGTTTTCAATTTCTTGCTTTTTCTCCTTCCATCACCCCCATTATGTGAATATTGGTACCCTTGAAGTTGTTCCTGAGGCTCCTTACACTCCTTATTTGGTGGAATTGTTTTTTCTTTTAGCTATTCTGATTGGATGGTTTTTGTTTCCTTATATTCCAAATCACTGATTTGATTCTTGGCTTCATCTACTCTACTGTTGATTCCCTGTAAGTTATTCTTCATTTCAGTTACTGTATTCTTAATTCCTTACTGGTTCTTTTTTATGCTGTTGAGGTTCTAAGTTCATTGAGCACCATTATAACCAGTGTTTTGAGCTCTGCATCTCATAGATTGCTTGTCTCCATTTTGTTGAGTTCTTTTTCTGAAGTGTTGTTCTGTTTTTTCATTTTGGATATGTTCCTTTGTTTCCTCATTTTGGCAGCTTCCCTGCGTTTTCTTCTATGAATTAGGTAGAGCTGCTATGTCTCCCAGGCTTGGTAGAGTGGCCTGATGTAGGAAGTATTCTGTAGGGTCCAGAGGCAGAGCCACTGTATTCTGAAACCAAGAGAAAGTCAAAGCAAAAGATTGTGGTTTCCTTTTATTATGCAAGCTAAATTACCAAAAATGTCCTTTAAGATGAAATATTTAGTGACTTTGAAACAAGTAATGTAGAGGAAGACGCCAGCCTTATTTAGTTCATGTTTTACTTGCCAGAAGTATTGATGTTTCGTGATAGCATGCTGTGGTAGAAACCTTCAATTCCTGGTCAGAAATAGTTCTTTCTGCAGAACTTTCATAATACTTTATCGAAAGGTTAGAAATATCAATCTCAAGGGTGGGGAAACAGGAACTCTTAACCACAGTAGGCTTTAGTATGATTTTTGGGATGTCTATTGAGACTGTCTGTGTGTGCGTGCACGCATTCATGTACACAGCAATCTGATGAGCTAGCCTAGAAGTGAGATTTTTCTGGTTCAAAGGGTATGCCAGACAGATTATTATTGTTAGTGAAAAAATGAGGGGATAGGAACCCTTTGTATGCATTAATGGGGGAGGAATAGGTAAATTATGATACAGTTACAGCATAGATTCCATAAAATGGAATACTACTTAGCCATTAATATGATGTGTATCATATATTGAAATGGGAAGCTCCATGATAGTAAATGAAAATTGAAGTTACTAAATAAATTCAGTATATTTTTAATTGATTATTTTTTGAGAGAGAGAAAAATCAATTTGTTGTTCCACTTATTTATGCATTTATTGGTTGATTCTCCTATGTGTCCTGACCAGAAATCAAGCCCACAACCTTGACATATCAGAACAGTGCCCTAACCAATTGAGCTACCCAGTCGGGGCAGTATACTTTTTATAAAAGTTTATATTTATGTTTATATAGATATGTATAATAAAATATTCTGGAGGGATATATACCATAATAGTTATAGTGATTATTCTCAGGAAGGTGAGAGTAAGAATGTTTTTTCATTTCCCTCTCTACCTATTTATTTCCAGAGACTTTTAAAAAATTATTAAGTATTACTTATTTAATTTGAGCAAGGAGAAGAAGAAGGTCTATTTTAATTTTGAAGAAAAGAAGGATTTCTATATTCTGAAGGGTAAAAGCACTAGAACCTATGAGAAGAAAGGGCAAGATGGTACAGATTGTACCTCATTCATTACGTAAGAGTAAACTTTCTAACACTAACATTTAGCAGAACTGACAAAGGACAAATGGGCTGCCTGAGAGAGGAGTATTACATCACTAAAGATGTTCAAATATAACCATTTGGTAAGGTTGTCACAGAAGTGATTGAAGCCTCAACTGGTTTGACATTTTGCCTTGTGATTCTCTTGGTGCATGAGTTTCTTAACAATGGGGGGAAGGTTGAACAAGAGGACCTGTAAGAATCTTTTTGGTTCTCATTTCTGAATTCAAAGAGAATTGTATTTTGGCCCTGGCTGGGTGGTTCAGTGGATAAAGCATTGTCCTGGCATGACGAGGCTGTGGGTTCAATCCCTGGTTAAAGAACGTATGCAAAGCAATGAGTGAGTACATAACTAAATGAAACAAGTAAATGCTAATTTCTCTCTCTCAAATTAATGGAAATTTTTTTTAAAAGAATTGTATTTCAGGTTACTTATGAAAAAATAACAGATAAACAGGGTGATAAAATTTATGTGAAGGATGGCCTTTCAATGTTACAATACAACACACTCAAATGGAAGTTAAAAGTAGTGGTGTCTGTCTACAACTTATCAATGGTGAATAAATGAAAAGAAGGAATTGATTCTGGACTTGCCACACTATAAAACCATGAGCTATATACATGCAATATTGTTTGGGGTCACAATGTAATAGATGAGGCTAGTGATTCCTAAACTCTGCTGAATTTCACAATTAGTCTTTAGAGCTTACAGATACAGAGATATATTTTTCACAGGCTCTTGGGTTCTGATCCCACAAGTTCAGCTTCAGTAGCTCTGGAGTGGGGCCTGGATATCAGTATTTTTTAATTCTCAAATTATTTTGATAATTAGCCAAGTTTAGATACACCTAAAATAAAGTATAAATGCACTCATAGATGACATACATACACATATCAGGACAGTTAGAAAAAAAGGAGAAAATATAAGGTCTGTTGATAAACACATCAAATGCTTTTAACTATTCATATTTACAAAGCTGCCTCCATTAGAAGTCCATCGACATTCTACAGCTAAGTGATTCTCAAGCCAGCATTACTGATGTTTCATTCACTGCATTACGCAAAGCTGCTTAAAAGAACTGGTTTTATTTGTTTATACATTATGTAATTATGCTCATGAATACAAAAAACAACATGAAAATTCATGTTAATAAAACAACTGTTTGTCCACAGACTATAAACAGCAGTCACTGTATGGCCCTGGTCATGCTCTTGAAGGAAATAAGAAAGATTGCACTAAAGTTGATGAGAAAGAAACTAGCTGATGTTTAAGATGTGGACAGGGTGGTATCTTGCTTAGGGTCAGGTTAACAATAATACATAAATTGAATATTTTTAGAATTTTGCATCTTCCACTTTATTCCCAAATGATATTTAGAAAAGGGAAAAAATGAAGACAACTCATAAAACTATTCTTAAATACAGACCATGAAATGAAAGTAAGTGCCATCACCACTAACCACACATCTTGTCTTCTTAAACACTATAGTTGGCCCTGTCATCATCTGTCTTCCGAGGCTACCACTGCTACCCAGCTTTCTAAGTTCTAGTTAGCCTCAAATGAGCAAGTTTCCCACACTGCAGGATTTCTGGCTACAGAGGTTGCAGGAGGTTATCGGGTGGACAGGCTATTTGCTGTTTCTTAAACCACCATGCCCACTGCCACTGCTTTCACATTGTCTAACAGGGGTGCTCAATATGTCAATCGCGATCTACTGGTCGATCGCGAAGGAAGTGTGGGTAGATAGTATAACATTAAAAAGACATTTGTCTTTTGATTGGCATACAGGGTAGCCAATCTGACGTCTGAACTTTTGACCCCCTACGCATGCGCGTTAAACCGCGCTAACTTGTTCAGTTACATTGCTGCGTAGTTAGCCTTCAATTTAATTAAACTAAATACAACAAGGGTATAAAAATGAGTGCCATAGCTGGTCCGAGTAAGAAGCCTAAAACCTACCACTTTCATACAGAATGAGAGGGGATTTTTTTCACTATGTCATATTCTAAGTGCGTTTGCCTCATCTGTCCGTGTGCCATTGCTATTCCAAAGAAGGGAAATGTGGAGAGGCTTTATCGGACTGTTCATAAAAACTATGACATTGACTTCCCTCTGAAAAGAGAGCTGAGAAGGAGAAAGGTGAAAGAAGAATACACAATATTAAATAGTAATAATAGTAATTTAAATAATGATAATACAGAAGAAATAAATTTATGTTTTGCATTTTTATTGTAGGTAGATCATTTTGACTTGGTTATCTTATAAGTAGCTCGCAAGCTGAAAAAGTGTGGGCACCCCTGGTCTAGTACATCTGGCCTGAAATACTCTTCCCACAGGTTCTTGCTTGGCAGACTCTCTTACTCTTTTCACATCTTTGCTCACATGCCACCTTCCCAGCCTACCCTGGTCAGATTAATTTAAATTGAACCTGTGCCCATAGGCCCCTTGCTAATCTCTGTTTTCTTTTTCCCATTGCATTTAACACTTTGCAGTAAACCTATAATTTACTGTTTATGGTCAAACTGTCTGCTCTACTAGACTATCATTACTGGGAGGGCAGATATCTTTGTTTCATTTATTGAAATATTGTCGGTGCCTAGAATAGTATCTAGCACATAGTAGGCTCTTACCAAATAAATATGTGTTAAGTGGATTAATAAATATATGGTAATGATTGTTTATTACTATTTAGGCAGCAATAGGCAGTTTTCAATAGTGCCTTCAGTATTCACATAGTTAAAAACCACCCGACATTTTTGTGTTTGAACAGTGTTGTCAGTGAAATGGAACTGCCTAAGTCCTGAATGCTTTCTGCCTGTGAGTCAGCATGTTGGCAGTAACTGCTCTGCTTGTAGAGTTGAGAAGCTCTGCTGCCTGGTATCCTGGCCCCACGGAATCTGATGAGGTTTTCGCCTACTTTTTCGCTTTCCTCCTGCTGTGCACTTCCATCTCTCCTGTAAGGACCAGCCTGTTGGATGTTCTTAGAGCAATGCTGAGCTCTGAGCATTTACCCGGTGAAGGGTATGTGTTGATTACAGGAGTGACCCACTATGTCTGTTCTGATGTTTAACTTCAGAGTTTAAGAACATATTAGAAATTCTGTAGTTCAATTCATTTTACAGTTTAAGAAACCAAGAGATTAAGTTAATTTTCTAAAGTCACAGAACTAGCTGGAGGCAGTTCTGCAACTAGAGTACTTGGGCTGGTTGTTTTGTGTTTTTCTTTCTTCTGTCCCTTTTATTTTTATTATTTTAAATTGTTTTCCTTTTCTAATTGAATTTATTGAGGTGACATTGGTTAATAAAATCATACAGGTTTCAAGTGTACAACTTTGTAACACGTCATCTGCACGCTGCATCATTCGCTCCCCCCACCAAAGTCAAGTCTCTGTCTACTAGCGTTTCATCCCCCTTTGCCCTCTTCCACCTCCCCCACCCTTCCCCTCTGGCAGTCACCATACTGTTGTCTATCTGGTTTTTGGCTTATATATTTGTGTTTACTTAATCTCTTTTCCTTTTTCACCTGGCTCCTCAACCCCTCTCCCCTCTGATACCTGTCAGTCTCTTCTCTGTGTCTATGAGTTTGTTTCTATTTTGTTGGTTAAATTCCACACATGAGTGAAATCATATGGTACCTGTTTTTCTCTGACTGGTTTATTTCACTTAGCATAATAATCTCCAGGTCCTTCCATGCTATAACAAAAAATACAATTTTCTCTTTTTCTTTTTTTTTTTTTTTTTTGTGACAGAGACAGAGATATAGGGACAGACAGATGGGAAGGGAGAGAGATGAGAAGCATTAATTCTTGGTTGCAGCTCACTGACTGCTTTCTCATATGTGCCTTGATGGGGGGGGGGGAGGGCTACAGCAGAGTGAGTGACCCCTTGCTCAAGCCTGCAACCGTGGGCTCAAGCCAGTGACCTTTGGCTCAAGACAGTGACCATCATGTCATGTCTATGATCCCACACTCAAGCTGCTGAGCCGGCACTCAGGCCAGATGAGCCTGCGCTCAAGCCAGCTACCTCAGGGTTTCAAACCTGGGTTCTCCGTGTCCCAGTCTGACATTCAATCCACTGCGCCACCCCCTGGTCAGGCCCATTTTCTTATTTTTATAGCTCCATTGTGTAGATGTACCACAGCTTTTTTATCCGCTCATTTATTGATGGTCACTTGGACTGCTTACAAAATTTGAGTATTGTAAAATAATGCAATGAACATACTCTTTCAAATTAGCGTGTTGTTTGTTGTTGTTGTTGTTTAATACACTATCTGCTACAGCAGAGAGCAAGATCACTTTCCTCAGGACACTTTTGTCAACGCAACACTTCGCATCTTCCCGTCTCCTCACTCATCTTCCTTAAGGAGCATCCAGGTTTCTCCAAATCTTACCTCCACATATAGAACCTATTCCATCATCCCACCCCAAAGCCTTCTTAGATTCCCTTCCCCACAGGTATCCCTATTTGGAGAAGAAAATTCTCAACAATGTGATACTCAGCTCGGGACTAGAGAAGGGACAGGCTGACGACAGGTGGCTGCTTTATTCCTTTTGATTCCCATCTCTTTTGCCTGTTTGTGCCTATACTACACCACACCCTTGTCCCTCCTTAGAAGCTCCTCACCTCCCTTGATTAGTTTCTCCTGCTTCTTATCTTCCTGAAGCTGTGGTCTCTACAGAAGAGGAAGGAACACCATCCTACATTTATCTAATACTTCACATTTTCCTACGTCATCTCCTTTAACCTTTTCAGCAATCTTTTGTGTTAAGGGGAAACCGATATTCTTATTCCCTTTTTTACTGACAAGGAAGTGAAATAGAGGTCTTGCTTCTTCATCTTGTAGCCTCTCAGTGGCCGGACTGGAAACTGAGCTTTCATATCCTAGTTTATCTTTTCTACTGTTTCCCATTTTAGTGTTAACAGAGACAAAAATGTATCGCTGACTGGTATTCTAAAAAACTACATAATATCATTTCTTCCTGAAGATATTATTCAGTCTTTTAAAGTTTTCTGAAGATATGAATCTGAATTTCTCTAGCATCTTGGTTTTAGAAAAGACCACTGAGTTTGGTTAGTATATAATGGACGGGTTCTCTGATTTTGACTAAATTGCCATCTTTGTTTAACAATTATTAAATGCGAACCTATGTTTGCAGTGTTTTCTTGCCCTTTTGATCATCTTAGTAAAATTTATTTAGATTCTTGGTTCAAACACAAGTTTGAAATTCATTTTTAACTTAAATTCAACCAATACATTTTACTAAATTATCTTATTTTAAAATTTTTCAAATTTATTTCTTGATATTAGAGTGTGATTTGTTATTCCACTTATTTATACATTCATTGGTTGATTATTGTATATGCCCTAACCAGGGATTGAACCTGTAACCTTGGTGTATTGGGATGAGGCTCTAACCAACTGAGCTTTCTAGCAAGAGTCTGAATTGTATTAATGTTTATTTTACTTTACTGCCAAACAAAATATATTTTTCTCATAAGAGAAATGAAATGGAGTTGTATATCTTTGCAAATAAAACAGATTAGGACTGAATCATCCTGACACGACTGGCAGCGTTAGCGCCCTGCAAAGCTGCTCTGTTAGCAGGTCAAGAGGGCTTGTATGCAAAGCAGCTGATGTATATAGGGTTTGTAATGCAGCTTCATTCTCATTGCCATTTGTCCACCCCAAGTCCAAGGAGTACACACAACTGATTGTGTGGAAGAGTCCTAGAAAATGTGTAAAGCCCTTGTGTCGCATGTTCAGAACCGTCAGTGTGAGCCGAGGCCAGAAAGCATAGGTCCAGTTGTTGATTCACGGTAAATGTAAATGATGTTCTTTGATTCGAGTTGTCCAAATCCATTTTCTGCAAAAGGATGATATCCAAATTTTAGGTTTTACTTTGGATGTTGTTTTCCCCACTTATGTTTAAGTTATTTTTATATTCAGAGTGCTACATAGCACACTGCCTCGACTATACCCTCAGGTTGAAACCACTCTCGATTTGATCTATAGCCAAAGAAAGAAATAGACTCTCTTGGGAACACAGTTTGCTTTACATGGTAGGGCATGTGGAGAGAACCATCTTGAAAGTATGATGAAATTGTAAGGTAGTATTGCTAACATTAACTACTTGCCAATTTTTCCTGAATGATAAGAATTCTGCACGACTCCTGCCTCAGTAAAGTCTTGACTATGTAGTAGTTTTTTCTTCTTACAGATTAGCTATGCCTAGTCACATTTATCACTTATGTGTAATTTTACAGTTTATTTTTTTTTTGTATTTTTTTGAAGTTAGAAGTGAGGAAGTAATCAGACAGACTCCTGTATGCGCCCATCCGGGATCCACCCAGCATGCCCACCTCTGGGGCTTTGATCCTTTGTGGCTGGAGACATTCTAGCACCGGAGGCAAAGGCCATGGAGTCATCCTCAGTGCCTGGGCCAACTTTGCTCCAATGGAGCCTTGGTTGTGGGAGGGGAAGAGAGACACACAGAAGAAGGGGAGGGGGAAGGGTGGAGAAGCAGATGGGTGCTTCTCCTGTGTGCCCTGACCGGGAATCAAACCCAGGACTTCCACACTCTGGGCCAATGCTCTACCGCTGAGCCAACTGGCCAGGACCTACTTTTCTTATTAATTGGAGATGCATTCTGTACACATGCATACACACATACACAATTGATTTATACTAAAAACCACAAAATGCTTTAAAAATGATGTTTAAAGTAAAATTGATACCCTTATGAAAATATATTATCAACATTTCTTAGGACCAACATAAGTAAGAATAGTAAATAAATCTGTAGAGTAGCACCATGTATTTTTAAAACATGAGTAACCACTGTGGAATCATCTTTAGATTCCAAAAATATTTTTAATTTTTTTGCTTTGTTCTTTTCATATCATTTGTTATCTTTATTAGTTTAGCTTTTACCAAACATTTTCATTCAGAGACACCTTATCTTAGTCCAGTTTGGCTTCTGTAACAAAAATATCATAGACTAGGTGACTTAAACAGCAGAAATTTATTTCTCACGGTTCTGGAGACTGAAAGTCCAAGACCAAAGCTCTGGTAGATTCAATGTGTGGCAAGGGCCTATTTCCCTAGATGATAGACTGTTACCTTTTCCCTGTGTCCTCACCTGGCTATGAGGGCAAGGGTGTTTTGTACAAAGGCACTAATACCATTCATGAGGGATCTACCCTCATGACCTAATCACCTCCCAAAGGCCTGACCTAAATATGACTATCCAAGAACTGAAGTTTCACCATTTGAATATGTGGGGGACACAAACATTTAATCTATAGCATATATTCTAGTTAGGATGGAAAAGAAGAGATAACATCAGATAAAGCTAATGATCAAAATGCTTAATCCTTGTCAGAGATGCTTAATCCTTGAAAAGAACCATGATTATCTTTAAACTGGCTAATGTCTAGCAGTTTTAAGGGATACAGTGTGGCTTCATTTGATGGTTTCCATCCTAATGATTTCTATCAGCTTTTTTTTCTTATTTAGGAACTATTAGAACATGATCAATTTTGCATATTACAGATCATAGTAAAATGCTGACAATTATAAATGGTTAGCTCAATAGGGCTGTTACTGCATCAACTGAAATTTTGAGTAAGCATCTCTTATAATGAAAAAAGTTTAAATTAATCTAAGAGGATTTATTCTGAGAATAATTATTCAAGTATATCTGGAAAGGTAAATTGATTTTTTTTGAGAGTTCATTTATTAAAACTGGGAACAATGAAACACGGTAAGACCAAAGATAGAAGAGGCGACAGGAGAGAGCCTAGGCAGGGCTGCTTTGGCTGTCTAGAAACATTAGAGTTAAGTAAGCCACGATGGGGCTGCTTTGAGTCACTAGAAAATCAGAAAAGAGGGGTCTTGGAGACAGGTTCAGGGGAGGGAGTTAGCCCAGGATGAGCTGCCCATTGCTTGCCTGGTTGCACGTCTCCTGGGGACTCTGGAGTTTAGGAGATGCACGTTGTAGAGGGAAGCAAGGTGTGGGCATACTCCCAGGAGGGACAGCATTCCTTAAAGGATGTATAATTGATTAATTAAAAACATCATTTTTGATCCACTATAGGAACAACTTCTAAATGCCCGCAGGTAGATGTGAAGCCAATGAAGCAAATAGTTTTTCATGCAGCTAAAGAGAATATTTGTAGTAGAATATAGTGAAAAAAGAAAAAATACATTTTACCTGTTGAACTTTGTGCTACCTTTTACAATATGTGTGTTTTGTTTATTCTCTCACAGGTATGAGAAAGTGCCAGTCATCTTGGTTGGGAACAAAGTGGACCTGGAAAGTGAAAGAGAAGTGTCATCCATTGAAGGCAGAGCCCTTGCTGAAGAGTGGGGCTGCCCCTTCATGGAGACTTCTGCTAAAAGTAAAACGATGGTGGACGAACTCTTTGCAGAAATTGTGAGGCAAATGAACTATGCGGCACAGCCTGACAAAGATGACCCATGCTGTTCTGCATGTAACATACAATAGCATTGGAAAATGGTTTTCACGGACAGGATTTGCCCAACATCATAGAGGATACAAACCTCATCTGCTCAACTGCAGAGTTTGCAGGATGTCTGGTGTGAATCTACAGTGAAATAGCAGCCCTTATTCAGAATTCAGCAGTGATTGTCCATTCATATCTCTGAATAACATTTGGGTTCAGCAACTATGGTTTTCACCATTGTCCACAGTCTCTTATACGCTCCTGCAACTTTGAGGCATAGCCAGTCTATCTACACGGTGATCTTTGAAAGCTATGTGGCACTGTCGCTGAGTGGACCAAAGCAACTGTTGTATAATTTAAAATAATCATGAGAGAGAAATCAGAAGAATTCCTATGACCACTACAGTTAAAATATTTTATCTTCTTTAAAATAATAAGTAAAGGAGAAATATTTTCCTATGAGAGTGCTGAATTGCAGGAATTGAGATAGTACTTCTAACCAGTGTATTCCACCAAGGAAGGTAACAGCTGCCCTGCCAACAGCATTACAGGGGTTCTTTTGCTCAGCTGACACATTTCTGTTTTTTAAAATTGATGCTTAATTGTAGATGTTATCCTAATTTGTAACAGAACTAACTCCTGCATCAATCCTTGATAGAGCAAAAGTCAAAACAGGTTGTATAAAAATACAATCTGGTTTAAGAATGTATGAAATCACCTGCTTTGTGACAAGGGTTTGATCTGAATTAAAACCCGAACCCACCCTCTGTTAACCAAGCAGGTATGGTCTATTGTATTACTGAACTAGAAGGAAGCAACTGCGATGCAAAGAGATTGCCCAGCCTTACTAACAAGAAATGTCTAGAAGTAGATTAACTACTACCATCATGTAAGGAAAATGAAGCCATGTTGCATCCACATGTTCCCATTTGCAGAAACCTCACAGGACAGTACAAATATCTTGCATTTTTACGTTTGGTGAAACAGCAAATTCCTTCTTGCCTTTAAGGGCTATGGTTGTGGTATGATTCATGGTTAACCTGCTTTCAAAATCAAGTTTGCTGTAGCAGAGCTTTATCGCAGGCATTTAAAAAGGTTGAATAATTATGGGAAACAATTTGGGCTTAAAAGTAGAACAAATTATAGAGTGGAAGGGAAGGGACAAAAAAACCTTTTATCTTTAATTTTCCTGGACAATTATATAAAGATTTTCATGTAACAATTTTTCCCTGATTACTGAAGTGGCAGATAAAACTAGAGAATATTTTGTTTTGAAAAGGTGCTCACGCTCTGACTTTTCTGGGTTTCATAGTTGTGAATTACTTATCATTTGCATGACGGATGGCCCAGGAAAAACCTATGCGTAAGTTTTACAATCTGGTGTAGAAGGGTTTGTAACTAACTTCAGAGTTATAAATGCTGGAGAGAGTACCTTGAGCTGATTCTCTGGAAATAAATTTGACCTTCAGAAGTACAATATCCCTGCGCCTGTGATCTGCATACTGCCCCACATTTCATTGATTTCACACTCTTGTGCAAGTAACCTCTGGTCTTATGTGTGTAAATGGGAGAATAGTGTATGTTTGTGTATGCATGTATGTTTATTGTTCCTAAGGATTTGGCACAAGTCAGAGATAATTGCCTATACTGAGAATCCATGCTGCAGAATATAGTGTATCAAAAATACCTTTTTTAAAATATCATTTGTATTTGTTATATATCATTGAAATCATTGGTAGCCCCCAAGTGTTTAATAAACTGGCGTTAAGCTTAAAGAATAGGAAAAAAGGTGGATCGTAACTTCTCATAGATGAGGAAACAGATAGATGGGTAAAACCAGGCCATGGTTGTCAAAAATCTTTGAATTGTGAACATTTGCATTCTTCAGTATAGGTCTTTTATAAACCCCGGTGATGAAGCACCTTGTTTATAGGACAAAACGTTTTAACTGGTTTTATTGAAACAAATTTCACTGTGTAAAAGTTGATTTGACTCAGCATGTAGAGAAATCAAAGATTAAGGATTATGATTTATATACTGAAATAGAAATATTTGTTAGAAAACTGGCTGAGTTTTGAAGCCTCTAACTTCTCAGAATGATTCTGGTTTTTTGAATTCCACATTTAATAGTAATTTATGACAACTAAGTACATTCTAGAAATATCTATAAAGATTTTACAGTTTTACATAATGGACTGCTATGCAGACAAGAAAAAAAAACTTTAATAATAATATGATGGGTGTGGCAAAATATAACGTGGAAAAAATATCTAAAAATTGAGGTTTTAGTTAGAAGTGTTTGTGTCAGACAGTAAGGTGGGCTTTTACTGTAGAGATGATAATAATAACTGACTTGGCTACATGATCACAGTGTTTCCTACATATTTAGTGACAAAGCATCAAAGATATCCAGAAACGGGGAAACCCTTGTGTGCTTTTACTGTTGGTATTTCATCTGGTATTACTATAACTCAGCTTGGATGAATGTGTTTGTTGAGATGTTAATAAAAAGCTTCAGAACAGGAAGGTTAAATTTGTTGGCACATGAAATAATAGTGGCTACAGAAAAGAGGGGGTGAACTTGTGTCACTATTATTTTATACCCTGATCAGACTAGCAACTAGGTAAGTGGAAGTTTTTCTAACATGCCTTAAAAATATTATGGTTTGATCCAAAGACCCACTTTTTTTTTTTTTTTTAGCAATTACGATAAGGTTTTTTGTTTTTGTTTTGTCTCATTTTTATGTAGGTGGCATTTGTTAAAGCTTTTTCTTTTTATGTTGCAACTCTTTTTGGTTCTTGTAAGCTGTGGTAGCGATGGTAACTGATGCTTTTCATTTTGTTCCACTTACACAAAACAAGCCAGCATCTGGTCAAAAGTATTACATAAAATCTTTCTTGAACTATTGAAAGGTGCTTTGATGATTTTCTCCTTTGCTTTGAGAATTAGGACTGCACTTCACTCTAATCGCTGCAGTTGCCATCGCTTTTCTGTGGTAAAACTACTGATACTGTATTTGCTTTTCTATATAAAAAATGTCGCCTAAGAATGTCTGCTATTTGTTTTCAAGAGTTGTCCAGTGGGAATGTTGTCTTTTTATATGTGAATATAAAAGTGCTTATTTTGTTTGTTGCTGTTGGTTTTTGTTTTTGTTTTTTAGTTTTTTGTTCTTCTCAGTAGTCTTGTATTAGCACTGGGTAAGCTTTAATTGTCTCCTTAGCCAATCAAATGGTAAAGACTAGGGTTTTTTTGTTTTTTGGGTTTTTTTTTATTAACATGTCATTGTGCATCTATTAAACCTTGATCAGGGTTTCAAGAATGACTGCAGTGGGTTTTGAAAACAGACTTTTCATTATTGATTTGGGGTTTCCCAGAGATAAATATAGTTCACAGTTAATTGCTGAGCTCTAATACAACTGACCATTTAAAATTGAAAAAGTTTATTGTTTTGTAACAATGTCAGTTGTTAAACCTTGGCATTTCAATTAAAACATGAATTGTAGTTATAACAATGTAAATTCAGCAGTTGTATTTGGAGTTAAATTATTTTAACAAATAAATTTATTTAATGAAATTTCCTCTGGATTTTATTTGGTATTGTACATGTTTGTGATTGAAATATAGTTAATATAATACAAAAACAAGTAGGAATTACCACCAAATGAATTTAATACTTTATACGGAAATATTCAAGCTGAATAAAATTGAGAATTTATCTTATAAAAAGGGAGGGTAGACTGACCTGTGGTGGTGCATTGGATAAAGTGTTGACATGGAATGCTGAAGTAGCTGGTTCGAAACCCTGGGCTAGCCTGGTCAAGGCACATATGGGAGTTGATGCTTCCTGCTCCTCCCCCTTCTCTCTCTTTTTCTCTCTCCTCTCTAAAATGAATAAATAAAGCCTGACCTGTGGTGGCGCAGTGGATAAAGCATCGACCTGGGAACACTGAGGTCGCCAGTTCAAAAACCTGCACTGGTCTGGTCAAGGCACATATGGGAGTTGATGCTTCCAGCTCCTCCCCCCTTTCTCTCTTTCTCTCTCTCTCTCTCTCACTCTGTGTCTCCTCTCTAAAATGAATAAAATAAAAATAAAATAAATTTAAAATGAATAAAGTCTTTAAAAAAATAATAATAATAAAGGGAAGTTAGTAGATCATTTTCGTACCCTTTATAAAGAAAAATAACACAAGAAAGTTTTAAAAATTAGTAATCACAAATATAAATTTATTTCATAAAGTGTTTTACATTTTTAATGCTAGCTGGTTAACTTGAAATCTCAATGCTAATGGTAACAGCATTGTTCTAGGTAACATTAATTAACAATTGCTTTATGGTCCTGCCAGCATCACTAAAATGCATCAGTGTCCTTCTAGTGATGGCTTGGAGCTGCCTTTGTGTTTAGGTCTTGTGGAGTTACGTGCCAGAAGCTGGTGTGATGGTTGCTACTCTGTAGGACTCGCCTATTCTATATGGGGCTCTGTGAATGTTGACAGATGCTGTTAATTATATACAGCTTCAGCTGCTCTGATAAGGAGCCCATTCATTCCCTAAGCCAATTTAAACTATGCTTGTTAGTTATGTAGCCTTCAAATTCTGTTGAAATCCCCTTTCAACATTACACCAGTTTAGAAGCTCTGTTGTTTTTAGAATATAATAATTAGTTGACTGAATATAACAGAAGCAGTGTAGACAGAATCTCAAATATTTAAGGAAAATGTGCCTATATTTTAGTATAATAAATAAATATCTATGGTTAGCTTTATCTTCTCATTTGAAGCATTTGTAAAGTACTTAAATTGATCAAATTCTAGCTTCAATTGGGAGAATATCTTTGGGACTAAAAAATAGTATTTTGAAACTCTCCCAAGTTATGTAGTTTATGGCTTTTTAGAGGTCAATGAATGGACATATAAATGACTGAAGGAATAAAGTGCCACCAATTTGGAATCCATCCGAGCTCTGGTAACTATGAAGCAGAGAAAATTGTTAAATACTCTCTAAAAAGCTTGTTGGACAGATAAAATATATTATGCTCACTTAGTTAAAGATGGCGCTGCCCACAGGGAAGCCCATCGCCCAGGTGATATTGGTTGCCCTTATGCTTGGGAATGGGTGTAATTATATTATTGTGGGGGGGGGGGCAGGCTGTAAGCAGGCAGGGTCGTTATAGCCCAAGGCTTAGTTTTAAGAGTAAGCTTTTCCCAACACCCTTGACTGATTGGATGATGTGGGGTGGTGCACTCTCATGAGGAATCCTCCCGTTATGCCTCAGATAAGTGACTTTGTATCAGAGACTTCCTTGTTTGTAGATTGGATTAAAGGTTTGGATTTCTACACTATAAAGTAGGGTAGACTGGGAGCTTGCTCTCTTGGTTCCTGAGGTTAGCATTAGAGAGGAGGGAAGATTAAGACCACCTGGAGGAGAGGAGAACCAGCCAAGAAGGCGGAGTGCTGAGGAAGAAGCCAGTTTATGCAGAGAGAAGGAGATGGGAAACAGAGGTGAATAAGTCTGGTGAGCTAGAAACCTTTGATGCTAGGAAACTCGGATAAGTCAGTAGTAGCTTTGTGAGCACTGAGTGGGTGGGTTTTGGAGCCCAGTGTGTGTTTTTACTTGCCCGCCGGGTACAAGCTAGATTAAAGCTGATGGCTCACCAGTTCTTGGCTCTGTTGTTTCATTACTGACTGTCCGAATCTAATGCCAACCTGCGTGGGCCAGGCGGCTCTGATAGTAACCGTGGCTCCTGGCTTTACAAAGCTACTGACCTTTTATTAGTTTCTTAATTTCAAATATCCATGTTTTCATATAAATACAAATAAAAATGTGGCACTTCATTTGTTAAATGAGTAATTTAAACTGGTTTTACATTTTTTAATATTAACTAAATGGGCTTTATTTTCAGGGTTTCCCCCCCCCCCCCATTGAAGTATTAGGCTTTTTAAAGATCTTTTGCTCTTCCAGAAAGGTGATGTGATATTTGTTTTGATATTTTCTTAGAGCAACTCTCTTTATGTTACTGTATGAGGATTCCTCCAAGACTTAATAGTGGATAAGAAGCTAGAAGACTATTTGTTTGAAAGATTAAGACAAATTAGGAAAAAAGAAATAAGCGATGATAGTTGGTTTGTGGGAATTTTATAAGATTCTATTTAAAACCTCAAAAGCATCAAATATTTTATTCTATCATATGATTACAATGTACAATGGAAATATTTGGGATAACTTATATTTGACCCTAAAAAATTAGCTATTAGTGAAAAATACAAAGTATGAAAGGAAAAGCCACCTAATTCCCAAATCCCAAAACAACCATGCTTAACATTTGTGAATCATTCAAAATATTTTTCTATGCACATACACACATGCAGATACACATAGAGATAAATAGAAGGATGAATAACTCCGTGTTACTCATGAGAAACTGGTTCTAAGTACTAAAAACTAATTACTGAAGGTCATTCAACTAATGAAATGGCAGAGCTAAGGTGCAGACCCCAGCTTCTTACTACTTGAAATCACCTTTTCCTCACTGTTAATTCTTTTAGTGAAACGGGGCCCCCTAATCACAGGCTCCTATATTTGACACAGACAGGCACATATACATAATCCGTGATGTGAGAGACCTCTTCATTGTCTTCGTCTATTCAGCTTGCTGTAACAAAATACTATATAGCCTGGGTGGCTATTCAACAAACACTTATTACTCATTCTTCTGGAAGCTGGGAAGTCCATAATTAAGACTGGGGCAGATTTGGTGTTTGGTCAGGGCCCATCTCCAGGTGGCAGATTGCTGATTTCTCACTGTAACCTCACTTGGTAGAAGGGAGAAGGTCTCTCTGAGGTCTCTTTCATGAGGACACTAATCCCATCATGGGGGCTCCACCTTCATGATCAAATCAGTGTCCAGAAGCCACACTTCCTAGTACCATCACACTGTGGATTAGGTTTCAACATATGAATGTTGAAGGGATTCAAACATGTCCGTCAATAGCACTAGTCTTATCTCCTTGCTTTTCCCCTTATCTCAAGTAGATATGAATTAACCTACTGGCCAGGAATAATCCATTTGTACCTTTTCAACTTTTGCATGCCAGTATTCCAGTAACACAGGCCAAGCCAAATTCTTAGGCACAGCCCACAGAGGCTGCTGCTGGCTCAGTGTTTTGCAAAGCCAGCATCACCAGCCTGAGCTCTTCCATTCTGGGAATTCGAGTCATCTGTATAATGGGTGGAGGTGGATGGCATTACAACAGAGCTCCAGGGTTCTGCTATTAAAGAGCGTGTCTGCTTCCTAAGGGAGTGTCAGGCTAACAACAGAATCTGCAAGGGGCTAGCTCCTGGAGGGTGGACACTGGGGCACTGAGCTAGTTTGGGGACAGTGACAAAACTGAGGAGGTCAGAGGAATCTATCAGATACTACACTGAAGAATAAATCCTGGTCCTTGCCTGTAGTTAAAGATTAGACATTTGTAAAGCCAGTAACCATGGCCACCATCACAGCCGCCTGGCCCATGCAAGTTCGCATTTGATTCAGACAAATGGTAATAAACAATGGAGTCAAGAACTGGTGGGCCATTAGCTTTAATCCTAGCTTGCACCTGGTGGGCAAGAAATACACACAGTGGGAAAACACTTTCCTCTCTATTCAGGGCACCCAAAGCCACTGACTTATCCAAGTTTTCCTATGATCAAAGGTTTGTACCTCACCAGCCTTATTCACCTCTGTTCCCCATCTCCTTCTCTCTGTACAAACTGGCTTCCCCTTCAGCACTCCGCCATCTTGCCTGCTTCTCCTCTGCTCCACATGGCCTTTCTCTGCTCTCCTCCAGCATGGGCTCCTCTGCCCCATTTTGTAGTGTAGATATCAAAACCTTTAATCCAATATACAAACAAGGAAGTGTCTGAATCAAAGTCACATATCTGAGGCATAATGGGAGGATTCCTCTTGAGAGTGCACCACCCCACATCGTCCAATCAGTCAAGGGTGTGGGAAAAAGCTTACTCTTAAAACTAAACCTCAGGCTATAACAACCCAGCCTGCCCACAGCCTATCCCCCAACACACATTAATATCAACAGACTTCCATGTGGGCAGCGCCATCTTTAACAAAGTGAGCATAATATATTGTGAGCATAATATATTGCCCAACAATCCGCCCCTATGCTCACATTACTACCCACTATCTACAACAATGGCATGCATCCCTTTACAAGGAAATTAGGCACATGACACAAATTACAAATACATGACAAATCATACAATTTCAACAATTACAAAGGTACACACATTTCACCAGTCTCTGAGCACTTTGCCAAAAGTGTAAAATGTCTTTGGCCTTCTCTCTTGCCACTTGTAAGGCTACCTGGGGCAGGGGGAGGGCCTCCATCAAAGCCGTCCCACACCCCCATCAGGGTATTTCACGTCCAAAATCCATAAGTCCATTCAACAAAGGAGCCAGTGCTTACTCCAGTTGTAGTCCAGGAAATCAGTCCATGCACATGGGGTGTTAGCCTCTGTAAAGCCAGTAGTCGAGTTCAGGATCACAGCTGCCTTCCCAGTGCAGGTTCCCATTAGATTCAGACAGTTGATAATGAAACAGTGGAGCCAAGAACTGGTGAGCCATCAGCTTTAATTCGACCTGGCACCTGGCAGGCAAGCAGAAACACACACTGGGCTCCAAAACTCACTCTTTAAGTGCTCACAAAGCTACTGACTTACCCGAGTTTTCTAGCATCAAAGGCTTCTAACTCACCAGACTTATACACCTCTGTTCCCCATCTCCTTCTCCTGCACAAACTCTGCACAAACTGGCTTCTCCCTCAGCACTCCACCATCTTGGATGTGTCTCTCCTCCACGTGGCCTTAATCTGCTCTCCTTTCTAATGCTAACCTCAGGAAGCGAGAGAGAGCAAGCTCACGGTTTGCCCCACTTTATAGTGTAGAATCCAAACCTTTAATCCAATCTACAAACAAGGAAGTCTCTGGTACAAAGTCACTTATCTGAGGCATCATGGTAGGATTCCTCATGAGAGTGCACCACCCCACATCATCCAATCAGTCAAGGGTGTGGGGGAAAGCTTACTCTTAAAACTTGCACGTGGGCAGTGCCATCTTTAACAAAGTAAGCATAATATATTTTATCTGCCTAATAGCCTCCCCCCTCATTTCTGCCATCATGGCAATCTCACACTGTCCTAAAGAGAAGCATGTGGCAACGGCAGTCAGCATTTCCATCTCTGCTACATGATGGCATCCACCCCTATGTCCCAAAATCGCAGACCTACCAGCAGTGTAGTAGGAGCTCCTTGCTGCTGGGCTCTCACCTTCTGGAGACTGCAGATTGCAACTCCAGCTTGATTTTCCTCATCCTCCAAAGAGGAACTGAAAACATCAGCTCCTGCTGCTGGGCTCGAGCTCCAGGCCACCGCTGCCTTCTGCTCAGCAGGCCTTGCAGCTCCAACCCCGGCCTCAGCCTCAGCCTCCTGCTGCAGCTGGCTCTCGGAAATCTCCACAACGTCCAGGGCAATCAGCAACTCACGAACGTGTGATTCCTTCTCCAGGAGCTGCTTCACTTCCAAGCGAATCTCACGAACCTGGTTGGCCTCCTTCTCCGGTGCTTGCTCCAGCTCCAGGGTCAGCATCTCTTTCTCCCACGTTTGCTCCAGCTCCTTCTGCTGCTTGACCTGCAGATCCTGAGCAGCCTCTTTTACAGAGCTCTTGGCTTCCTCATGCAAGGCTGTAAAAGTTAGCCAGCCTATGGCCTCCAGAAGGACAGTCGTGGGGAACCATAACAGCAGCCAGTCCTCTACCCCACTGCTCAAATTTGGTGGCGGCTCCATATGGATCTGTATCGAATCCTGCTGACTACTGTAAAGCCAGTGGCCAAGGCCATTATCACAGCCACCTGGCCAGTGCAGGTTCGCATTAGATTCAGACAGTTGGTAATGAAACAATGGAGCCAAGAACTGGTGAGCCATCAGCTTTAATTCTAGCTTGCACCTGGCAGGCAAGTAAAAACACACACTGAGCTCCAAAACCCACTCATTCAGTGCTCACAAAGCTACTGACTTATCCGAGTTTCCTAGCATCAAAGGTTTCTAGCTTGCCAGACTTATTCACCTGTTTCTCATCTCCTTCTCTCTGCACAAACTTTATACAAACTGGCTTGTTCCTTAGCATTCCATCATCTTGGCTGCTTCTCCTCTCCTCCACGCGGCCTTAATCTGCTATCCTCTCTAATGCTAACCTCAGGAACCGAAAGAGAGCAAGTTTCCAGTCTGCCCAATTTATAGTGTAGAAATCCAAACCTTTGATCCAATCTACAAACAAGGAAGTCTCTGATACAAAGTCACTTATCTAAGGCATAACGGGAGGATTCCTCATGAGAGTGCACCATCCCACATCATCCAGTCAGTCAAGGATGTGGGGAAAAGCTTACTCTAAAAACTAAGCCTTGGGCTATAATGACCCGGCCTGCCCACAGCCTGTCCCCAACACACATTAATATCATCAGACTTCCATGTGGGTAGCACCATCTCTAACAAAGTGAGCATAATATATTTTATCTGCCCAACAAACCCTTATGCCCCCAAATTGCAGTCCTATCAGGGGCGTAGCAAGTACTCCTTGCTGCTGGGCTCTCACCTTCTGGAGACTGGATCACAACTCCAGCCTGATTTTCCTAATCCTCCAAAAGAGGAACTGAAAACATTAGCTCCTGCTGCTGGGCTTGAGCCACGAGCTGCCGCCTTCTGCTCCACTGGCCTTGCAGCCCCAACCCTGGCCTCAGCCCCAGCCTCCCACTGCTTCTGGCTCTCCACAATGTCCAGTTCAATCTCTAACTCACGAACCTGTGCTTCTTTCTTCAGCGGCTGCTCCATTTCCAAGCAAATCTCATGAACCTGATTGGCTTCCTCCAGTGTTTGCTTCAGCTCCAGGCTCAGCATCTCTTTCTCCCACATTTGCTCCAGCTCCTTCCACTGCTCAGCCTGCAGGGCCTGGGCAGCCTCTTCCACAGAGTTCTTGGCTTCCCCACAAATGGTTGTAAAAGTCAGCCAGCCTACGGCCCCCAAAAGGACAGCCTTGGGGAACCATAACAGCAGCCAGTCCTCTACCCCACCACTCAAAGGTGGTGGTGGCTCCATATCAATCTGTATTGAATCCTACCACAGACTATGCCAAATGTAAAGCCACTAGCCATGGCCACCATTACAGCTGCCTAGCCCATGCAGGTTCTCATTTGATTCGGACAGATGGTAATGAAACAACAAAGCCAAGAACTGGTGGGTCATTACCTTTAATCCTAGCTTGCACCCGGCAGGCAAGAAATACACACAGTAGGAAAACACTTTTCATTCAGGGCTCCCAAAGCCACTGTCTTATCTGAGCTTCCTAGGATCAAATGTTTGTACCTTACCAGTCTTATTCACCTCTGTTCCTCATCTCCTTCTCTCTGCACAAACTGTCTTCTCACTCAGCACTCCACCATCTTGGCTGCTTCTCCTCTCCTCCACGTGGCCTTTCTCTACTCTCCTCTAGCATGGGCTCCTCTGCCCCATTTTATAGTGTAGAAATCAAAACCTTTAATCAAATATACAAACAAGGAAGTCTGTAATACAAAGTCATTTATCTAAGGCATAATGGGATTTCTCATGAGAGTGCACAACCCCACATCATGCAATAGTCAAGGGTGTGGGGAAAAACTTAGTGTTGAGAACATCTTAGTATTAAAAGGGTGGAAAAGGCTTAGTTTTAAAACTAAGCCTTAGGCTATAACAACCCTGCCTGCTTACAGCCTGTCCCCTACACCCAATGCAAACTATAAGCGAGCAAACATATATATCATATTTACAAACTTATTTGACCAACAGGGTCATTTCTTAGCAGACAGCACCCTAGACCTTACCTCCCCAAACTATAGTACCCACCCATTGCATTATGGATCACCAGTGTCTTTGACCTCGGTCATGCCAGGAAATGATGAGTTGGGGTACCATTAAGAAAACATTGGCTGACATATCCAGGAATCCCTGAATCTTATCTTATTCTTGATCCCTGCCTCCTGTCATCACTGAAGGAGGTGTACCCACCCTCACACAATGACCCGATCTATGACACCAGGGGAAGGAGATAGCAATTACTTGCTATAGCTTTCATTTTAAAGCTGCAGTGAAGAGAGCTAATACACTGACTGGACCCTTCCACATCAGGTTGCCAAGGAGCCCAGAATAAGAAGCAGACCCAAAGGCCTCTGTCTACTTCTATCTTGGATCCTGAATCCAAATACGTATTGAATCTTGCCCCAGCTATGCAAAGAAAGGCCAGCGAACCTCTGCCAGTAAAAAGAACCAGTAGGGGTAAGAAAGAGTTTGATCCAGTCTCTAGTGAGGGGCTCTAGGCCAGTGGCTCTTAACCTTTTTTGAGGTACCGAACCCACCAGTTTCATATGCGCATTCACCGAACCCTTCTTTAGTGATAAATAAACTATGATTTTTTTTCCAAATTCAAGACATAGGTATATTTTTTTTACTGGTGCACAAAATGAGCCGTGCATGAACATCACCTTGCTCAAAGAACAAAACCAACAAAGTGCATGAACTCACAACAAATTATGGTATTACTTTATTCTGGCCTCCGTGGCAGAGGCTTCTCCGAACCTGAGACCGACTTATCGAACCCCTAGGGTTCGATAGAACCCAGGTTAAGAACCACTGCTCTAGGCCATCTTCCCAGTCCTGCTGGGAGAATGGGAGGAGGGCACACAGGCACAGGGTGCTCCTGGGGGAGGGGCCTCCAGACACCTCACTTCACAGGGGAGAAGAGAGATGAGCAGAGAAACCCTGGCCTTTATTCTGGAGGGGGCCCGTCTATGCAGCCTGCTACTCTGGCAAAGGGGTCTTAATCCCCTCATCCTCCAACAGCTGATCTCCTCTTGAGAGTGAAATAAAGAAAGTAAAGACAAATAATTCAGATAGGAAGACAGCATTTCTTCCACCAGGGCCTGACAACATCTTTCTTATAAGTAGATTTTAAATTTCTTTTTCCCTCGATTTATGTTGTTTGCATCCTTACTACCTTTCAGTTTATTTACACACTCTGAAAATTATCTATTGCTATGTAACAAATGACCCCAAAACTCTGCTGCTTAAAGCAGCAAACATTTATTATCTCAGTTTCTGTGGGTCAGAAATCCAACAACACTAATCACTCACAAGGCTGCAATCAAGCTGTGGGCTGGGCGGTCAGTCACCTTATGCCCGAACTCAAGGTGAATCCATTTCCAACCTCCCTCAGTGGTCACTGGCAGGATTCACTTTCTCTAGGGCTGTTAGACAGAGTACCTCACTTCCTTGCTGGCTGTTGGCCTGAGGCTGCCTACGTGGGGCTCACCATTGAGCCGCTCACAGTGTGGCCACTGGCTTTATCCTAGTGAGCAAGTGAGAGAGCAAGAAAGGAGTGTGAATGAGATGGAAGTCAGTCTTATATTTTAATCTTAGGAATACTTCATCATTTTTGCCATCGCCTCATTGTTAAAAGCAAGTCACTAGCTTTGGCCCACACCCAAAAGGAGATTACACTACAGCAGGGGTCCCCAAACTATGGCCCCACGGGCCACATGCGGCCCCCTGAGGCCATTTATCCGCCCGCTGCACTTCCGGGAGGGGCACCTCTTTCATTGGTGGTCAGTGAGAGGAGCACAGGATGCATCCGCACATATAGTCCCCATTGAAATACTGGTCAGTTTGTTGATTTAAATTTACTTATTCTTTATTTTAAATATTGTATTTGTTCCCATTTTGTTTTTTTACTTTAAAATAAGATATGTGCACTGTGCATAGGGATTTGTTCATAGTTTTTTTTTATAGTCTGGCCCTCCAACGGTCTGAGGGACAGTGAACTGGCCCCCTGTGTAAAAAGTTTGGGGACTCCTGCACTAGAGTCTCATGGTGTTTAATTTTACATGTCACCTTGACTGGGCCACGGGATACCCAGATATTTGGTCAAACATTATTCTGGGTGTTTCTGTGAGTGTTTTTGGATGAGATTAACATTTAAATCAATAGACTGAGTAAAACTAGATTCACTTTCCTGATGTGGGTGGGTCTCCTCCACCCCCTTGAAGTTCTGAATAGTACAAAAGGATTGACCTCCTCCGAGGAAGAGTGAATTCTTCCTGCCTAATAGCCTTCAGACTAGGACATTGGATTTTTCCTACATTCAGACTCAAGCAGAAACATTGGCTCTTCCTAGACCTCAAGTTTGCCATCCTTGAACTGGAACTATGCTATTGGCTCTTCACACTCATACCGGCAGGATAGCATTGGCTCTTCTTGGCTTCCTGCTTGCTGACTCACCCTGCAGGGCTTGGGACTTGCCAGTCTCCATAATGCCATGAGCCAATTCCTTATAATAAATCTTTTTTATATTTAGTATAGGTAAATGAAAAGTAGAAAAGGAAGAAAGAAAGAAAGAAAGAAAGAAAGAAAGAAAGAAAGAAAGAAAGAAAGAAAGAAAGAAGTCAGGAAAAAAGGAGGGAGGGAGGGAAGAAAAATAAGCACATCTTATTGGTATTTTTCTCTAGAGAACCCTGACTGACACAGGAGTGAATACCAGAAGGCAGGGATCACGGGGTGCCCTCTTTAAAGGTCACCTACCTTATACACTGCTATAAATTTTATACCATACTGTCTCTCTACTTAGAGCAGTGGTTCTCAAACTTTTTGAAGTTGGGGCGCATTTAAAATCCTACAAATAATTGGAGGCACACTATATACAAATTTCTGAGAAATATGTTATAATAATAAAGTCAAATATTAAAGAAAAATATAAAGTCCAAGCGTGCTTTGATGGTAATTAAGCAAAATAAATACAACAAAATTAAATTTATTCTGACATTACAAAACATTTTTATGTTACATTTTTTTGAGTTATGCTTTTTAGAATTTGTAAAAATGAGGTATTAAAAAGTAAAAAAATAAATGACAAAAAAGTTATCTTTTTATATATATAGATACATTCTTAGTAAGATTTAGTAAATTCGGCACGTCCCGGCGCAAATGTGTTTTTTCATTCTTGTGTTTATGAGAAACATGAGCCTGATGTGTCCTAGCGATTTCTTCAATGTTTGGGCATATATTTGAAAGGCAAACTCTCTTTTTCTCATCAATACATTGAAGAATTTCTCTCATTTTACTCTTAATTGTGTTAAGGGTAGAAAATCCTAATTCACATAAATGTTGAAAATTGTAGTAAAATGTTCAAAGCTTTTTCAGATATTGCCACATATTCTTTTTTTATAGAAATCCAAAAGGCTTCAAAAGACAATTCCTTATGTTTAATCATCAATCCATGATTAGTGGATACAGCTGCCAGTCCTTCTTCTGTTAATGTTAAACCAAAATCACTTGAAGGTTTCACAGAACAATCGTATTGTTCAGTGTTAAGTGATGGAAAATGCTATAAATTAAATTCTGTCCATCAGCTTCCAAGTCCTATTTTATTTACACTTAACTTTTGCTCACTTCCAGAATCAGATTCTTCAATACCATGCTTCTTTTTGAGAAATCTATCCATTTTATTTGGGTGTGTTTATCTAAAAATAATATAATGATTTGTTAATAATAAATATAATAATGATGTGTTAACAAAAAGAGCAGTCTTTCCATAATGAAATGGTATAATAGAGTAACTCTATTTATTTTTATATATGGGCACATGTCGCAAACTGGCACAGCTAGTAATTCCAGGTCCCAAGTGGGAATGGTGTGGAATTAAGAAAATATGGGGTCAGGAGGGCCCTGTAATTGCTGCTGACAGAACAAAGCATGCCCCAAAACCGCATCTTACTTTATTTATAGGGCAGAGTGAGCCATTAGCAAATCAATGAGATCTTTGATCATATTTTAAAGGCAACCCAAGAATTTTACCAAATTCAGAAAACCCCCACCATACATATCATCTTAACTTTACACTAAACAAAGGATAGAAGAAATTTGCCTTTAGTCTTTCCAGGGAACATGGTGGGTAGTGTAAACAATCCAGCACCACAGCTTAACAGCCTTTTGCAACCTACTTATGCAAGTGAGGTGGAGGGTTAGGCAGACTGTCAGCTTACAGCCAATTCCCCACACCTCTGTCCCCCAAAAACCTAAACTCCAAAAAACCTGTTGGTTTTTTGGTTCCCAATAGGCACATATTTCTCTGGAATACCGTAGGGCACACCAGTGTGCCCTGGTGCACACTTTGAGAACCACTGACTTAGAGAATTAGAATTTAGAGTCTAAGATTTCACTGCTTACTTTTTTTTCATTTACCTTGATTTCAGTTTCTCCTCTATCATCATTGGACCACTATATAGTATTCCTGTGTATAAACATACTTAAATTTATTTATACAAGCTACAATTCATGGGTATTTGGGTTGTTTCCAGTTTGGGTCTATTTCGAATAAAACTGCTACGAATATTCTTGTAGTCAATTTTTTGTGGACAGACACATGCTCATTTCTCCTAGGTAAATATCTAAGATTTGAATTATTAAGTCACAATAGACAATTGCCTCAAGTGGTTGAACAATAACAAGCAATGTGTGCAAACTCGGTTGTACTATGTCACAGGATGGACTCCCTGGGAAGCAGGCTCTGCAACAGAGCTTAGTGTGCAGGATGCTATGACCCAGTGCCGTCAGGATCCATCAGGATCAACTCCTGTGGAAGGGAGTGTTAGGAAGTAAAATTAGAAAGATGAAGAAGTGAAGCTGCAATGCAAGCCAACAACCTGGGATTGGGGGGTGGGGGTGGTGGTAAAATGGCCCTTTAGAATTGCTCCACATTGGGCTGATCTGACTAATCCTTTGTGCCTTCCACTCATCCATCACTGTGACCTTGAATAAGATGCAGCCCAGGCAATTCCTGGGTTGGAGATGGAGGCTGTCAGCACTCTCAGCAGTTAGTTGGGGCAACAATCACTTCATTGAAAAGACCTCTAGGCGGTGCCTCACAGTATCTACCAACTCCATACACCCACATGCATACCTAGTGCTGTCAGTGTTTTTCATTTTAGTCATTCTGGTGGGTCTGTAGAGGTATGTTGTTGTGAATTTCACTTTGTATTTCTCTAAGGTCAGTAATATTTATATGCTTACTGACCATTGGTTATCCTCTTTTGTGAAGTACTCGTCTTCTGCCCATTGTTTAAATGGACTGTTTTTCCTTACATATCGGTAGGAATTTTATTTTCTTGATCACAGTTTGCATTTAACACTTTTTTTGTATTAGTTTCAGTTGTACAGCACAGCAGATAGACATTCAGATAGTTTACAAAGTGTTCTGTCTGATAATTCAAGTGCCCACCTGGCACCATAATTCAAGTGCCCACCTGGCACCATAGAGAGTTATTAAGGTATTATAACTATACTCTTTGTCTTTACCTTACATCCATTTCGTAACTACCAATTAGTGCTTCTCAATTTCCTCACCTTTTGTTGTTACCCAGTCCTCCAACATCCCTCCCCTCTGGTCTCCATCAATTTGGTCACTGACACAGGAGTGAATACCAGAAGGCAGGGATCACTGGGTGCCCTCTTAGAAGGCCACCTACCATACATACACTGTTATAAAATTTATACCATACTGTCTCTCTACTTAGAGAATTAGGATTTAGAGTCTAAGGATTTCACTGCATACTTTTTTAATCATTTATCTTGATTTCAGAGAAATATCTATAAGTCTGTTTTTATTTTGTTCCCATCTATTTAGATATCCATATAAGTAATAATATATGATATTTGTCTTTCTCTCTGGCTTATTTCACTTAACATAAATTATCTCCACATCCATCCATGCTGTCACAAATGGTGAGATTTCATCCTTTTTAATGGCCACTGGTAGAATTTCTTTATGTTTTCTAGATGTGTATTTGTAAATATACTATCCCAGTCTGAAGTTTGCCTTTTCCCACCCTTATTGAAGTCTTTTTATAAACAGGAGACCTTAATTTTAATGAAATCAGGTACCAATCTTTTCTCTTATGATTAGTTATTTTTGTATTTTTATTTTAATTTTTTTACAGGGACAGAGAGAGAGTCAGAGAGAGGGATAGATAGGGACAGACAGACAGAAACAAAGAGAGGTGAGAAGCATCAATCATTAGTTTTTGTTGCCGTTGAGACACCTTAGTTGTTCACTGATTGCTTTCTCACATGTGCCTTGACCGCGGGCCTTCAGCAGACTGCGCAACCCCTTGCTGGAGCCAGTGACCTTGGGTCCAAGCTGGTGAGCTTTTGCTCAAGCCAGATGGGCCCGCGCTCAAGCTGGCGAGCTCGGAGACTCGAACCTGGGTCTTCCGCATCTATCAGTCTGACGCTCTATTCCCTGTGCCACCGCCTGGTCAGGTTATTTTTGTATTTTTAAAATAATTTTTATTTATTAATTTTAGAGAGAGAGGGAAGGAGAGAGAAACATTGACTTGCTGTTCCACCTATTTATGCATATGGAAGGAAATATGACTTTGTATATCATATTTTCTTTTCTTTTTAATTAAGTGAGAAGCAGGGGTGCAGAGACAAATTCCCACATGCACCTTGACAGGGATCCACCTGGCAAGCCCCCTACTAACTGATGCTATGCCCATCTGGAGCCATTGCTCTATCGCTCAGCAACCAAACTATTTTAGTGCCTGAGGCATAGCCAACTTGCTTAGACTGAGCCACGGCTACAAGAGGGAAAGAAAGAGAGAGAGAGAAGGGGGAGGAAGAGGGGTGCAGAAGTAAATGGTCGCTTCTCATGTGTGCCCCGCCAATGAATCAAACCTGTGACATCTATACACTGAACCAACCTGCCAGGGCCCATATTTTTTTTTTTTACTACAGGATTGTTCTTCATTTCCAATGCCTCAATGGTATGCTGAGTTGACCTTATGTGTAGAATAATTTTAGAATAATTAATCATACAAGTTTCTTGAACAAATAGAGATACAGCTACTATCATGAATTAGTCTTTATTTCATATTATTGGTGAAATATTGAAACATTTAATTGACAAGTTCGGCTCTCAATCATGTTTCCCTAAATGTATTTCACCAAATACTAAGCCTCTGTTGAATAGGAAAAAAAATTTCATGATCATATAAGTTTAAGACAGCACTGGTTAAACAAAATTAAGCAGGTTCTTTACTATAGAACTCCTTGGAGTCTCTAATATCCTAATGTGCATTATGTAACCTAAAGAAAGGTGGTAGATGCGTTCTGTCTCCAAATTATTTGACTACAGAATGCTTTACTTCTCAGAGCTTTTCACCGGATTAGTGTTTCACAGGTCACTAGTTTAGTAAATATATCTCGACAAAGGTGTGATGTCCAACAAAATGGAAGTTAAAAAACAGAATCTAAGAATTTATAGTTATATTTTAAAATATCACTAAAAATAAGGGGATAGCCCATTTTTTATATTCATTTGTATACCTTTTTATAGACAGATTCTTGTGGATAAGAAGGGGCCAATGCTGAACCTGACAAGCTCAGGGAAAGCCTGCATGGTGGCCTTACAGACTCAGGGACCTAAAGCAACCACATCAGAAGGTCTGAAATTAAAACTTTCTAACTAAAAGCAGTTCATGGTGGGTAGTAATGTCCTAAGGAGGTATTTTTCTCTAACAAAGGTCAATGCTTACCTTAATCCAGCCCGTCTGTGTCTTTTGCACCTACAAAATTGTACCTGACAACATGCAAGTAATCTTTTCATGACCCCCACCCTGCCCCTAATCAGGGCAAATGTCCCACTGGGGCAGAAACCCACAGATCCCCTCATTGTTATTGCTATCATGTTAATTAACTCTGAGCTATCTCATTCCTGTCTGTGTAAGAAAAGTTTCAGTACTTTTTATCCAATCCCAGAGATTTCCCCACCTTGCTTTCTCCCATCTCCCTAATCCAGTGGTTCTTAACCTTTCTTGAGGTACCAAACCCACGTTTCATATGCGCATTCACCAAACCCTTCTTTAGTGATAAATAAAATACGATTTTCTTTTCCAAATTCAAGACATAGGTATATGTTTTTTTACTGGTGCACAAAATGAGCCGTGCATGAACATCACCTTGCTCAAAGAACAAAACCAACAAAGTGCATGAACTCACAACAAATTACGGTATTACTTTATTCAGTCCTCCGCAGCAGAGGCTTCTTTGAACCCCTGAGACCGACTCATTGAATCCCTAGGGTTCCATAGAACCCAGGTTAAGAACCACTGCCCTAATCTATCACCAATCCAATCAGTTTCATGTAATCCCCTTATGTCTCTTTTATAAAATAAGTGGTAAAAATCACCATTTTTGGGAGCACTTTCTCAATCCATTGAGACTTTGTTTCCTGGTGTGGACAAAAAAAAAAGACAGGGTCACAAACTAAATCTGACAAGCTTAGATGAGCCCTGCCCAATGACCTTGCAAACTCAGAGACCTAAAGTAAACACTCAAAATGGTCTAAATCAGTGGCTCTTAACCTTTTTTGAGATACCGAACCCACCAGTTTCATATGCGCATTCACCGAACCCTTCTTTAGTGATAAATAAAATATGTTTTTTTCCCCCAAATTCAAGACATAGGTATATGTTTTTTACTGGTGCACAAAATGAGCCGTGCATGAACATCACCTTGCTCAAAGAACAAAACCAACAAAGTGCATGAACTCATAACAAATTACGGTATTACTTTATTCTGGCCTCCGCGGCAGAGGCTTCTTCGAACCCCTGAGACCAACTCATCGAACCCCTAGGGTTCAATAGAACCCAGGTTAAGAACCACTGGTCTAAATTAAACTTTTCTAGCTAAATGCAGTTTATGGTGGGTAGTCATGTCCTATAGAGGTGTTTGTTCTCCTTCAACAAAGATCAATGCTTACTTTTACTCAAGCCTGACTGTTGTCTTTTGCATTTACAATAATATATCTGGCAACTTGTTTTTGGAATATAAGGGTCATATTTATTTTTCATCAGGCCACATGTCCCATCAGAGCAGGAGCCAACATACCACCTCATTGTTACTGTTTTGTAAACCACTCATTGTTAACTCTTGTTCCTGCTTGTATAAAAGAAGTTTAGCATACACACTTTTACTTTTTACCCAATCCTAGATATTTCCTCACTTTGCCTTCTTCTGCCCCCTTAATCTATCACCAATCAGTTTCATAAAACCCCCCTTTTGTCTTCCCCTTTGATTCTAATTTATATAATAAGTGGTGAAATCACCATTTTATGGAGCACTATCTCAATCCATTGAGACTTTGCTTCCCGGCAATTGTCAACAGTTTGGCTCACATAAACTCATAAAATATTCTTACAGGTTTGAAAGTTGTTTTACATTGACATACCAATTAATAAATATAGAAAGACTGATAAAATCAGGAATCACTATTTTGCAATTTTCCACGTAGAAGTAAATGCAAGGTTGCTACAATTATTGATTGGGTAGAAAGGTTATGAAGAAACAGGACTTTCATATCGTCCAACTGCATCATTTCACAAATTATTTTATAATAGTTAAGGGAAAGAGTTATCTTTTCAGTGGAAAAATATAGCTGATATCAACGGAACCAACTTAACACCAGCAGCAGTGGGATAAAAATCCAACATAGTCCTCTGTTGTGACACAAGGTCAAGCACTTCATGGCACCTAAGTGGTATTCCTGCCCAGAATATCTCACCTGAATCTAGTCACTGGGAAGTGTGGGGATTCACAACAAACTACCCCAAGACATGCCTCAGTGGTGTGCAGATCACTTTGAGCTAAAGGCAATTTTAGCTTTAGGTTCAAAAGAAATATCTGTCCCTCACTTTACCTGTATTTAAACTAGGGGCCTTGCCTGTAATAAGCAATTGTCAGAGGTAACTTCTTTGACCATCTACAGGACAAGGTAAACTTCTATTTACTGAATGTCTGGTCTTCTTTTCATCTTGCAAGAACCCTTTAAAGCCCTCAAGGCACCTTATCTCATCCCTAGTTCAGGATATTTTCTCTACCTCAGTCCTCCTCTCTCTGACTCTTATGTGGGGTTCCCATACACATGTACCGTATTTCCCAATTATAAGACACACTTTTTTCTGAAAATTTTGGGGTCTAAAAACTAGGTGCATCTTAGACAGTAGTTGTAGATTTTTTTTACTTTCATTTCCCACTTTCTTGTGCTTATTTTTACACTCATTGTTGAAGACAGTGATTGCTCAGCAGACACGATGAGGACAAGCTAATGGATGAGAGTTTTGACAGTGATGAGGAGTTGTATGAATTTTATGGTGAATAAAACTTGAGTTCAATAACTTTATGTCATATATTTTTTTTCAAAATTTGGACCCCCAAAATTAAAGTGTGTCTTATATATAGGAGCGTCTTATACATGGGGAAATACAGTATGTATTACATTTGGTTATTTTTCCTAGCTCATCTGTCTCATGTCTACTTGACTGTTAGACCAGCCCGAAGAGCCTTGAGGGGAAGGGACAGTCCATTCCTCCTCCAGAGGAGCTATCAAGCAACTCCACAGCATGTGACATTCTACAGGAATATGTCTGGATGCTACAAAAATGTTTGTGTTGAAAGACAAAATTAATGGGGTGGGGTGCTGTTCTACAATTATAGAGATAAAAGAGACATTTTTAAGAAAAAAAAAGGAAATAATACTCAACATTTTTTCTGCCTTATCTTTCACATGTACAATGTGGTTCCATAGGCAAATATCTATTACATATAGAATATCTCAAAAGAAGAAAAATGAATCCTGCCTTATGGGAGTGCATCAAAATCTCTGTGTTGATCTCTGTTAAAAATATCTAGTCTTTGCACTGATTTGGAACCTCATTCCACTACAGACAATACAACAGTCTTTTCCTGGTGAAAATCACAAAATTAAGTTAGGGCATTTTCATGAACAGACATAATATTTGTATTACTCACTACTCAAAGAGCTGGACTTCTGATTTTTGGCTACCTTTACAGCTGACAAAAGCAAATTTAATGAGAGCCCAGGTTCTGCTGCTTTATAGCCCAAGTGAGAGCAAATATTTAATTTAGTAGATTACCCTGTGAGACCTGAATAAAAAATTTAAGATAGACACCAACTCTTCCCTTAAACCAATTCAGTTTCATGACACTCTTCCTCCCTCTCTCCTTTTCTCCCGCTCTCCCTCCCTCCCTTTTTTTATTCCTTGACCTCTTGTAACAGAATTTTGTCCACATCCTAATTACAGATAATTACTATTTAAATCATTAAACTTATTTTCTTTTGAGAATGATTTTCATTTCATATGTGAATGAAAAGGGGTTTCTATGAAAAGTAACTTCACAGGCTGATCTGACCATAAATGTCTCATTGAGCAGGTCATGGTGGATAGAGATGCCCCAGACATATAATTTCTTAGTAAAAGGCTTATCTTTGCCTTTAGCAAGCCCAATCCACTGTGCACTGAGGTTAGCACACCTCTGAAAAACCTCTTTTCAGATCCTTCCTTCTAAAGTAGTGGTTCTTAACCTTTTTTGAGGTACTGAACCCACCAGTTTCATATGCGCATTCACCGAACCCTTTAGTGATAAATAAAATATGATTTTTTCCCCAAATTCTAGACATAGGTATATGTTTTTATACTGATGCACAAAATGAGCCATGCATGAACATCACCTTGCTCAAAGAACAAAACCAACAAAGTGCATGAACTCACAACAAATTACGGTGTTACTTTATTATGGCCTCCGCAGCAGAGGCTTCTCCGAACCCCTGAGACCGACTCATCGAACCCCTAGGGTTCAATAGAACCCAGGTTAAGAACCACTGTTCTAAAGTGACCATAGTTGTCCTCCTTGATAAACAAAGGTTGCCAGTTCAATATCCAGTCAGGGCACATACAGAAACAGATCGATGTTTCTGTTTCTCTCTTTCCCTCCCTTCCTCTCTCTAAAATCAATCAATTTTTTTAAAAAAAAAGTAAAGTAACCACCCTCAACAGAGCACAACATCTTGATAACTACCCTGTAATTCAGTGGTAGTCAACCTGGGCCATACCGCCCACTAGTGGGCATTCTAGCTTTCATGGTGGGCGATAGCGGAGCAACCAAATGGCGCCATGATTACATAGATTTAACTATAGTAAGTTGTTTTATAAAGATTTATTCTGCCAAACTTAGCAAAAATCCGACATAAAGTACTTGGTAAGTAATTATTATTATTATATAAAGTTCACTTTTGTATCTCTGTTAATAGTAAAATTTTCTAACCGCCCACCAGTTCCACAGTAATGGTGATTTATAAAGTAGGGAAATAACTTTACTTTATAAAATTTATAAAGCAGAGTTACAGCAAGTGAAAGCATATAATAATAATTACTTACCAAGTACTTTATGTCAGATTTTCGCTAAGTTTGGCAGAATAAATCAGTTTTTATGACAATAAACTCATAAAAAGTTTCTACTGGTTTGGACTATATAAAACAAATTACTATAGTTAAATCTATATAATCGCAGCACCATTTGGTTGCTCCGCTACCGCCCACCATGAAAGCTGGAACACCCACTAGTGGGCGGTACAGACCAGGTTGACTACCACCACATCAGATCCCTGACTTGATTTCTTCCCTACCTTTCTGTAATCTTCCTTACCTTGCCTCCTTGATTTAAAATGCATTAAAATGCAAAATTGTCATTCTCTGGAACATATGAGACTTGCTTCACGGCAATTGTCAGTTTTTATGACAATAAACTCATTCAAAGTTTCTACTGGTTTGGACATTTCTTACTGAACAGGTAGCTGCTCTGGTTATTTTTTCTAGAGATAATTCATCTCACTTCAGTAATGCCTTGCGTTTACATGCACCATTCAGGGACATGCGACTTGAAACTAAAACAAAACAAAATTCTTATTTACTTGTACCACTAGTGTTCACTATATAATTATTTTTTATTGAATTTATTGAGACAAGAATGATTAATAAAATTATATAGGTTTCAGGTGTACAGTTCTGTAATACATCCTCTGTATATTGTATTGTGTGTTCATCACCCCAATGTGTGTGTGTGTGTGTGTGTGTATTGGTGCACTTTTGACTGGTCACACAGTCAAAAGTACAGCATGACTTTACAGACACTGTATTTTAAATAACACACTTTTTCCCACAAATATCACAAACAACAAAACTGATTCCTGAACTTTGATTTTAAACCAGGATGACAGTGATTGTTAATGTTTGTCACAGTGTCTGTCAGAACTCCTCTGTTGGAACCTCCTAAAGCTGCCAGGGCCATAACCTTGGGAGGGGTGGGAAGGGCCCAAAGAAGCCCAGGACACTTGGGCAGACCCAGATAGGGAGCTAGGCAGATGCTTTTTGAGACCCAGGGGAGAGTCTTTAAAGGTTGAGAACTGGCAGGAGTCCTCAGTGAGGAAACGGGATCCTAAAAAGTGGAAATCCTAACATAGCAGCTGGTCTTTTCAGCACACCTTGATGGAATTACAAAAAGTAACAAAAGAATACATATTTTCTTCTGGTTTTATTCTGTCGGTACAGTTCCAAATGTTGCTTCAAGATGACCATATCCTTTTTTTTTCTCCTTACAATGACTTCTCAGCCTCAGTCCTGGAAAAATATTGTTTGACATATTAGCACTTCAGTGGCATAGAAAAACATAATTAAAGGGAAAATGTACTAGAACTAAACAATGTAAGATACCCTAGTCCAGGGGTCGGGAACCTATGGCTTGCGAGCCAGATGTGGCTCTTCTGATGGCTGCATCTGGCTCACAGACAAATCTTTAATAAAAAAAACAATAACGTTAAAAATATAAAACATTCTCATGTATTACAATCCATTCATTTCCTACTGCTCATGTTCATGGTTGCGGGTGGCTGGAGCCAATCACAGCTGTCCTCCAGGACAACATCAAATTTTTATTGGATAATGGCTAATGTACATGGGTCGTTGTATGGCTCTCATGAAATTACATTTTAAAAAATGCAGCGTTCATGGCTCTCTCAGCCAAAACGCTTCCGACCCCTGCCCTAGTCACTCACTTTTATTTACATTTGGATGGATTCTTCATTGCCATAGAAACTCTCCATCCGTAGTAAGTTTTGAAAGCAAGAATTTTCTCCAAGTTTTATATTCTGTATCTTGAAGGAATTTCTTGTTCTATTTATGAGTTTAGAAGATACGCTGCAACTTTCCATTGGGATAACATGCAAACTTAGTTCAAAACAGTTAATATAAAAGGCATTGTTTGCTTTTCATTGTTACAAAATGTTACCAATTTTATTGTTATAAAATCATTACCAATTCTTCTTATATGGGACTATTTATTGTCTGTAGGTTGGTTGTTTCATTTAACCTCTATGTTCAATATGGCAGTCATATCCACATGTTGCTATTTAAATTTATGCTAACTAAAATTAAAATACAATTCTTCAGTAACACTTCTCAAATTTCAGGTCACACTACCCACATTTTAAGTGCTCAGTAGCTGTAGGTAGGTTGTGGCTATGTATTGACAGTGTATACAAACCATCATCACAGAAAGTTCTATTGAATGGCACCACATGAAAGTATAAGTTGCTTGTATCAGACCTATCCCATTTTCTTTGCTCAAACAAGAGATATGCAACAGATATGCGAGGCTAGTTTTATGGGTGCGCAACCTGTATAGTCATAAATAGTCTTGCACTTAAGGAGGACCCCATGCTTGTTTTAATGCTCTGTTGTCACAAACTTAAAATTCTTAATAAAATAATTTCTGCCTTTGAGCACTGAGCTTCCCAAATTATGTAACCAGTCCTGCACACATGAGATAGAACTTGGATGCTGAGTTCTTTGTTTTCCTTCCCTTATAACTGTTTTTATTTTCTACCTCCTTTCTTATGATATTTAGAGAATAAGAAAGGAGAGTTGGCACATGGGATAAAATTCAAGTGCCTGGAATCCTTTAGAGTTCATCTCATCAGAGATCCTCATTAGGGAGTTAGCTTTTAATAATGTCTATTCCAGTGGTGGGATTCAAATAAGTTAACAACCGGTTCTCTGCCCTAAGGACAGTTTTAAGTATAAAGAAATGATATACCAAAAGGTAGTTTACTATGTCATGCATTTAATACTTAAATAAGAACCATAACAGGTACACAAAACTAATTATGTTATATAAAATATTAGTGGAAAAAATATTAAATACCTGAAAAAAATACAAGTGGTCACACCCTCGTTATTTTATACTTTTTCTCTTTACATTATGTTTGTTTACTGAAGTAACAAATGCAAGGGAATTAAAATGCAGTATTTTATCAAAGGTATAATGAGTTTTACAAAATAAATAAAAAATATTACAAACAGTTTTATCAAATTATTTTCACCCATGGACAGAATGAACATTACTACAGGCACTTAGAATACGCTGCTGTGCAGACAAATGTTAAAAAAGTAAGGAATGTAAATTTGTGATTTCCACATTGCGTGGCTTCCCAAGTGCCCACTATAGAGGGAACCCTGATTACAAGTGCCATTTTAACAACTGGTTCACCAAACTCAACAAAAGTTAGGTATTGGTTCTGCTGAACTGGTGCAAACCGGTTGAATCCCAGCACTGGTCTAGTCCCAGGAATTCTAGACGCCTAAAGCTGTGTACTGACACCTCTAACATTAAGAGAAAATTGAGTTCTCTTCTGTACAGATGTTTTCTTACCTGTATTCTGAGTTGCCCACAGTGGAATTCCTTTCCTTTAAACAGCCTTGTTGAAGTTCATGTTTAGGTTTCAGCCTGATTAGTTTTATTCATTATTCATTCATTCCTTTATTCTCACAATTATTCATTCAACAAATATGACACATCTGTTATATATGAGAGACTGTTAAAGGTCTGAATAAATAAATTATATGGCACATACTTTGCATTGCCATCTGGTAAATTACATGCTTTAATTAACCCAAAATTAACAACAGATACAGGAGAAAAAAGTCAAAGGCAGCCTGAGTATCACTGAAAATTTATGATGTTTCCCATCTCTCTCCCTTCCTGTCTGTCTGTTTCTGTCTGTCCCTCTCTCTGTCACTCTCACTAAAAAAATAATAAAAATATGTACCTGCCAGAAAAAGAAAAAACAGCACAAGTAATATTAGTGTTAATAATAATACAGTAAATACTAAAGTTGTTTTCCTTACATTGGAAATTCATTGCAGGAGGTACTTTTCTGATAAAGTTGATTCAAAATTATGTATGTTTGAGTTAAACTAATATTTGCTTTGGCATTGCATTCCATGAGCTTGTATGATCTAGGTATGTACTTAATGACAGAGGAAATGGGATTAAATTAGCCAATATGCTAAAAATTGAAATGTCATTTTTAAAAAGTATTTATTTCTCTTTTCAATATTTTGGGAGCTTGTAAAAAAGCATACCACATAAATTGACTAGGAAATAGTACAAAAGAAATATAAATAAGAAAAATCAGACTTGACTTGGGATGGTGAACACACAGTACAGTGTACAGATGATTTGTTGTAGAATTGTGCTCCTAAAACCTGTATAATTTTGATAACCAGTGTCATCCCAATAAGTTTAATAAAAACACAAAAAATATGCTCTTTCTTCAAAAAGGATTAGAAAAAATAAACAAACAAGAAACCAGGGGTAAAAGTATTATTCACAATGCATGACAAATGTCCTATATTTTTGAAAGCTGAGCTCTTTACACTTGATTCTGAGTTTTCTGGCAGCCAAAGTCAAGAGGAAAACAAAACTATATGATTTCAAATGTCCTAAAGATAAAGATAACTCTGGAGATTTGTCCCAGATGTTCCCAAGATCCCCATAAAGGGAACACAGTATGATGTAGCAAATAATACTGTCTACTACACAGTGGGGACTATTTCATTGTTAGTCTTGTGATCCCCATCACTCATTTAGTCTTTTTTTTTTATTGTTGATTAATTTTAGAGAGAGAGAATGGGAGAAAGAGAAAGAGAAACATCAACTTGTCCCACTTAGTTAGGAATTCATTGGCTGACTCTTTTTTTTTTTTTTCCGAAGTGAGAGGCAGGGAAGCTGAGAGACAGACTTCCACATGCACCCGACCAGGATCCACCTGTCAAGCCCCTACAAGGTGATAATTTGCCTCTCTGGGGCTACTGCTTCATCGCTCAGCAACTGAGCTATTTCAGCAGCTGAGGCGAGACCATGGAGCCATCCTCAGTGCCCTGGGCCTAATTGTTTGAACCATTGAAGCCATGGGTACAAGAGGGGAGGTGGGGAAGGGAGGAGTGGAAAAGCAGATTGTCACTTCTCCTGTGTGCCCTGACCAGGAATCAAACCTGGGACTTCCACATGCCACTGGGCCAACCACTGGCAGTTGGCTCTACTGCTGAGCCAACTGCCCAGGGCTTGGCCGACTCTTGTATATTCTGTGCTGGGATCAAACCCTGGAGTGTCTGCACAACGCTCCAAGCTACCCGGCAGGGCTTATTTATTCTTTTTCAATGCTTAATGTTTGTGGAATAATTTTGTGGGTTTTCAGCAAAGGTGTAGGTTTTGAAATATTCTAATTACAGCATCACAGAAAGATGAGGGTTTTTGTTACCTTAATATTTCAGGTACTGTGACACTACCAACTGATGGTAAGTGAACTTTTTAAAGTGAGGTGAGTTAGAAAAGGACTTTGGCAAGTTGTCTGAGTTTAGGGGTCGAGGTTATTTTACAGAAGGAACCTCCTCAGATGCCTCGTAAAAGAATGGTTCAGGCTGAAAGTGCAGGAATAAAAGAAGAAACAAAAGGAGAGAGGGGCAGAAAAACAGGTTAAGGAACAAAAAGCAGTCTTGAGATATTAGCCCAGTTGAATTTAGAATCCTACATGATAGCATTGAGGATATATTGTGGGAATATGTTAGACATTCAACAGAAGCAGAGATGGGTGGAGTTTATGGGCTCTCTGGACATAACATCAAGATAATATTTAGGGACCTTTAAGTCTATATGTATCTGTGTGTATGTGTTTCTTCTTTTCTTTTCCTATTGTTTAGATATAATGACATATAACATTATATAAAGTTATATATTATTTAATAGACAATTTTTAGAGCAGTTATAGGTTCACAGAAAAAATAAAGCAAACATAGAGTTCCCATATACCTCCTGCTGCCACACATACACAACCTCCCCCACTACCAACATTCCACAGCAGAGTCGGATATATGTTATAATCAGTGTTCTTACATTGACAAGTCATTATCACCCATAGTCCACAGTTCACATTTGGGTTTACTCTTGGTATTGTACATTTAATGGGTTTTAACAAATGTAAAATTACATTTTACATATCCTTCACTATAAGTCCATATATCTTTTAATTGAGCTATAATTAACATATAATATTATATTAGTTTTAGGTAATGATTCTATATTTGTATATATTGCAACATTCATCACCACACATAGTTACTAAATTATTTTCTTGGGATGAGAACTTTTTAAGATCTTAGCAACTTTGAAATACACAATAAAGTATTATTAACATAGTTACCATTCTGTACATTGCATTCTTATGACTTATTTTAGAGCTGGAAGTTTTAACTGCCTTCACCCATTTCATCCACCCCACCCCCATCTCTGGCAACACCAACTTCTTTTCTATATCTATGAGCTTGTATTCTTTTTGTTTTTAGATTACACATGTAAGTGAGAGCATACAGAGTCTTTCTATGACTTATTTCACTTAGCATAATCCCTTTAAGATCAGGCTATGCTGTCACAAATAGCAAAATTTCATCTTTTATGGCTGAATAGTATTCCATTATATATATGTGTGTATGTATGAATATCACATTTTTAATCTACTTATCCATGCATGGACAAGTTTTTATATTTTTATCTTAAGGAAATTCCAGTTCTCTGTGGTTAGCCCATGAGGTTATAAAGAGCTCAGACTATGAGAATGGCCAGAATCAAGTTTTCCATTCTACACCAAAAATCAGTGCGTTGGTTGTAGGGTACTGGAGTGGAGTGGATGGTAGACTTTCAGCTCAAGAGCTTTTCTGTTATTAACTTCAAATTTGACTTTCTCTAATCCTGGTCTGGAAAACTACACATTTTAGTGGGAGGTAGAAATAGCATGTATAATGGAAAATAAGAGTGTGAGATAAATCTAATTAGGAAAAGTCAATTATAATCTTACCTCAGAGGACTGAGATGCTTAGGGAAATGAATTTTAGAGTTAATTAGGCAATAAAATATTATACCATTTGTTGAAAATCTTTTCTAAAATGTATGTGTTCATTTCAGAGTTATAATAGCAGCAAACTTTGGGCTTTGTATAAATGTTTCTATTAAATTGCCCATGAAAATACTGAAAACTAAAAACTGACAAATTTTCAAAGTCAAGATGACATTTCTACTAACTGTATTCTTATATTCTATCACAGTTTTAACACACACTCACACATTAACTTAAAGGTGAGATATAATAAATAATCTCAGTATGGTAAAGGACAAAAAGAAATGTTCCTTTATAATTACTGTATCACCAATATTTAACACTGACTTAGAAGTTTTCCACAATTCAATAAAATAAGAAAAAGATAGAGATAAAAAAATTAAGAAAAAAATTGCATACACAATTGTATGTATATTTATAAATTTTAGGAAATCAATAATATATATACATATATATGTGTGTGTGTGTGTGTGTATATATATATATATGTATATATATATATCGAGAGAGAGACAGAAAGGGAGAGAGATGAGAAGCATCAACTCATAGTCTCAGTTGTGGTGCCTTAATTATTTATTGATTGCTTTCTCATATGTACCTTGACTCTGGAGCTCCAGCTGAGCTACTGATTTCTTGCTCAAGCCAGAGACCTTGGACTCAAGCCAGCAACCTTTAGGCTTAAGCCAGTGACCATGGAGTCATGTCTATGATCCCATGCTCAAGCTGGCAACCCCACACTCAAGTTGAATGAGCCCATGCTGTAGCCAGCGAACTTGAAATTTTGAACCTGGCTCTTCAGCATCTCAGGCCAATGCTCTATCTACTGTGCCCCTACCTGATTAGTTTAAACTATTCTTTCAACATTATTATTTCTTAGAGAGAAACAGAAATTTGTTGTTTCACTTATTTATGCATTCATTGGTTGATTCTTGTATGTGGCCTGACTGGGGATTGAACCCACAACTTTGTTGTAACAGGACAAGGCTCAGATTAACTGAGGTACCCTGTCAGATTGAATAATAAGCTATTATAACTAAAATGTAACACAAATAAATGTACAAGAATCTAATGTGCTAACTGCTTTGGTCAATTAAAACATAATAAAGAAAAGAGCCCATTCATTATTATAAAAAAAGAAAAAAAAACAAATTTAAAAAATACCTTAATTAGATTGGTGAAGAAGCTATGTTGAAAGAAACTACAAAACACTAAATAAGGTACCTAAGAAACATTTTAATATAGTGTTACTGGAAGGTCCAATACTATTAAAATGTTAGTTTTCTTGAATTTAATGTATATCTTTAAAGCAACAATAGTCAAAATGCCAGTTTTAAGGGAACTGATAAAATGATTATGTAGTTCACTTGGAAATGAAGAGAACAGACATTTTAATAATGTAGAGAAATCTTGGGGAGATGGATCTTGGGTGCCTGATCTTAAAGTGTCAGATGAAAAATAAATAAAGAAAATTTGTATCTGTTTCAGATTTGGACCTGAACTCTGGCTGAAACTGTCCCAACTCAACTGTGTAATCTTGGGCAATCTCTTTATTTAGAAAATTATTATAATCACACATATAATTATATATAGTTATATATACTATATATAATAAAGTATGGTTAGAATTAAGAGTTTATTTTATCTCTTAACACAAGACCTGTCACATTCTTATAGTTATTATATTATATGACAGAAACCTTTCAGGAAACATTTTCAGTAAACCTAAAGAAGGTCATTATCCAAAACTGGTAAAGCAAATAATTTATAATAAAACTATATTATAAAATTTTACAGGCTACCATAATACCCATTGCTAATAATGATATGGTGAGGTAGACCCTAGAGCAGTGGTTCTTAACCTGGGTTCTATCTCTTGAGTCTCAGGGGTTCAGAGAAGCCTCTGCTGTGGAGGCCAGAATAAAGTAATACCGTAATTTGTTGTGAGTTCATACACTTTGTTGGTTTTGTTCTTTGAGCAAAGTGATGTCCATGCACGGCTCATTTTGTGCACCAGTAAAAGAACATATACCTATGTCTTGAATTTGGGGAAAAAAAATTTTATTTATCACTAAAGAAGGGACTATGAGAGCAAACTAGCTTGGTTGCATGCAGCAGAATATGCAGTAACATGGCATATGAGTGAGGGAGTTGGCACCCTCCAGTTCACTTACCTATGCCATTTTGGACTGTTAAAAGCTCAAGTGTTTCATTTGCGTTGCTTTGTTCAGCATTTTTTTTTGCCTTTTTATGGCTCCTAAATGAAAGTTAGAGTCTTCAGATGGAAGTGGTTCAAAGAAGAGGAAAGCCATCATGATGGATGTCACAGAGCTACTGGCATCACACAGAGAGGAGCAGTCTGGTGAGGAGCTCATTAAGGTGGCGAAGGAGCCAATTGAAGAGGAAGAGATAGGAACTAAAGAACCCAGGAGATTTACTACTGAGGGTTTGGCAGAAGGGTTTTCTATGATAGAGGATGGATTGGCAAAATTTTAGACTAAAGACCCCAGTGATGACAGATTCAGTAAGGTCTACAGAGCTGTTATGGATGCTGTAATACTGGTGGCTGAGGCCAGACAGGTTCCCATTGAATTCGGGCAGACGGTAAAGAAACTGCAGAGCCAGAAAGTGTTAGCGCCATTCCATTTAATAAAGTCTCACGATGGGAGACAAGCACACAGGCAGGGGAACACCTTTTCTCCAGTACACAAACAGCAAGAATGACCCCTCACAGTGTAGGGCAGGCAATCTGCTATCCACAATACCCCATCTCTCTTGAGCACAAGGACCCAAAGCCTTATATAGGCCAAGCACACATGGCGTTGCTATGCACCCATGCACCAATCACACAAGTGCTTACAGATGGTACCAGTGAGCAAGTCTAACACAGCTGCCTCACATTCTGCTTCTTTAAGGTTGCTCACTTCACAATCCACAGAACATCAAATAGAGACTACAGCAACAGCAGAAGTTAAACAATAATTACAATTACAAAGTTCTCCTTCACAATGTCTCCCTGAGCACTTTGCCCAAGGTGCAAACTGGAGGCTCTTCTCTAGCCCACTACTCCACAGTAGATGAGAGGGCCTGTATATTCCAGGGCTGTATCCATGAAGACCTTAAAGTGTCCTTGATGTATCTCTCCAACTGAACAAAAGCAGCTTCCTGGTGCAGGAGTGCATCCACTGGAGCTGCCCCCCCCCCCCATCAGGGTCTTTTATACTGCCCAAAGGTGGCATGTTCATCCAACAAGGGAGCTGATGCCCCACTCTGGTTGCAGTCCAAGAGTCAGTCCATGATAGACAACCTAGCTGTCTGTGCAAATCACCAAGGTAAAGGTCCATTACAGGCAACTAGGTTCACATAGGGCCTCAGGCCTCCCTCCTCATCCCTGTAGTCATGGCAGCTCTAAAGACACTGCCCCAAGGAGGAGCACATGACAACAGTGGCCAACTTCTCCATCTCTGCTTCAGAAAGCATAATGTACCCCTATGCAACACAGTTGCGGCAAGCCTACCAGGGGCTCAATAGGTACTCTTTGTTGCTGGGTTTTTACCTTCTGGATGACCATTCACCGGGCTCTGAGTGTGCGAATGGCAGCTTCAGCCTGAAACTCCTCACCCTCAGAAGAGGAGCTGGAAACGCCTGCTCCCACTGACTCAGAGCCACTCCACCAGCAAAGCTCCATCTTTGGCTCCTGTGGCTGCTGGTTCTCAGGCTGAAACTGAAGCCAGAGTTGCTCCTCCTACAACTGCTGCTGCCAACGTTCAGCTTTCAGGAAAAATGACAACTCACAAACCCGTTCAGCCTCCTTCTCCAGCGCTTGCTCCAGTTCAAGCTATTGCTGCCACTAGATTTGCAGCTCCTTCTGGAGCTCTCAACTTCAGGCGGCCTCTCTCAGGGCTGTAAAAAGTAGCCAACCCACAATCTCCAAAAGGACAGCCATGGGGATCCATAACAACAACAGTTCTCTACCTTACCTCTCAATCCTGCTAACTACGCCAGAATCCTGCTCTGAATTCTGCTAACTACACCAGATGTAATGCCAGTGGCTGAGGCCAGGGAGGTTCCCATTGAATTTAAGCAGATGGTAAAGAAACTGTGGAGCCATAAAGCATTAGGGCCATTCCATTTAATAAAGTCTCACAACAAGGGACAAGCACACAGGCAGGGGAAAACCTTTTCTCTGGCACACAAACGGCAAGAATGACCCTTTACAGTGGTGGGCAGAAAATCTGCCATCCACAATCCCCATCTCTCTTGAGCGCAAGCACCCATAGCCTTATATAGGCCATACACATGTGGTGCTGCTACGCACCCACGCACCAATCAGGCAAAGTGCTTACAGTCCATACCAGTGAGCAAGTCTAACACAGATGCCCCACAGATGCTTTGCAATGAATGCTATAGGCAGATTTCAGAAAAGAAGATGTCATCAATCTTCCAGACTAGCCTGAAACAATTCTTTAAGAAGGTAGAGAGGCCTGCAACAGATCCTGAGCCTTCTCCATCAGCTGCTTCTTGACATGAAACACCTGTAGTACAGCTACAATCATGTCCAGCATCTCCTGCATGTTCCTTAGGCAATTCTGATTCACCTGACCCAGTATCTCCAGCACCTTCTGCAGATTCTTCTACCTGTCCAGCTTCTTCCTCCCAACAGGTCAGTCTCTCCCTCCTTACAATGCCCCTTCTAGTGTGCAAGCCAACCACAGTTATAAAGGTAATAAATTTATTTTTATGCTCATTTTCTGTCATTTTTTCTGTTACTACAGTACAGTATACAGTACAGTATATTTATGTCCTATTACTTTTTCTGTGGCTTAGTTGTGTTTTTATGTTCTAGATTATGATTTTACAACAATGTTAGGGTAGGTAAGTGACTTAGGCTAAGGTGTGTTTCGACTTACACCCAAATTTGGGTTATGTCACTGTCATAGGAACAGAGCTGTGTCATAACCCAAGGGTACCCTGTACTGGGAATCTAACCTAGGAAAATACTAAATAAGGTTAAATATTTTTGGATGTTATATATAATAGTTCAAATATGCAACAGGAAAACTACTAAGTAAAAGATGATATACCTTCATGAGAATATTTTAGGCTATGTATGTTTATACTATAAAACTATAAATGAATGGTAAATGCTAATAGTAGAATAAAGACGCATGTACTGTATAATCTCAATTTTGTAAATTAAAATCATGTAGATATCTGTATCTGCACATGACAAAAAAATGTAATATGTTATCTTTGGGTTGTTGAGTTTTTCTGTTTTTCCTAAATGTTCTACAATAAGCAATTAGTTGTTTTATAAGAGAAAATATGTTACTTAAAATAACATATTTCTGAGAACAGTTATGCCACTGTAAATCAAGAAATTAAAGAAAAAGTTTAAGATCTAAACATTTTTTAAATAAAATAAAATATATAAATCTACTTTCCAATCTTAGTGCTCTTAAGCTAGTTTAGTATTTTTGTGTTAATTTGAGTTTTTAAGAAGCCCTGAGGTTATCTCTAAAAATATTAATTGTTCTATACTATTTACAATATTTTTTAAGTGAGAGGAGAGGAGATAGAGATATAGACTCCCACATGTGCTGTGACTGGAATCCACCCAGCAATCTTTGTCTAGGGTCTGATGCTCAAATCAACCAAGCTATCTTTAGTGCCTGGGTCTGACACTCAAGCCACTGGTTGCTAGAGGGGAAGAGAAAGGGAAAGGAGAGAGGGAGAGGAAGATAAACAGATGGTTGCTTCTCATGTGTGCCCTGATTGGGGATTGAACCCAAGACATCTGCATGCTAGGCCGATGCTCTATCCACTGAGCCAACTGGCCAGAACTAATATTTTCATAAAGAATATTACAAGTTATGTGTTTCAGGATAATGACAGGATAGTTTCTGGAATTGTATACATATATTTATATATATGTTTATGTTTTAATTACTATTAATAGTTATCATTCTTATGATTTATTTCTCTCTTAAAAAAGAAATTTACCTTTAAAAATAATTGAGGGTCACAGATATTTGGATTCTTGTTAACAGAGATTCTTCTAATTAACAAAAATTAGTGAGTACCTATAATTTTCTGTAATATTGAAGAAAATGAGCATGAACCTTGCGACATGTGGAAATTGGTGAAAATACAATTTACTCATTTGGTAAATTCTATGACTTAGTCCAAATTATTTTGCCTCTATAAACCACAGTTATCTCAACTAAGCAATGGGGACAATTCTTAATTTCTTTTTTATTTTGTTTTTGGAGTTTTAGAGAGAAAGAAGAAGGAAGGGAGAGAAAAAGAAGCATTGATTTGTTGTCCCACTCATTCATCGCATTCATTGGTTGATTTTATTCTTGTTTTCTTCTTTTTAAAAAGGGAGGGGAGATAGGACAGACTTTTGCATGTGCTCCAACTGGGATCTACCTGGCAACCCCCCCATTCAGGACCAATGCTTGAATCATCTGAGCTATCCTCAGCACCTGAGGCCGATGCCTTGGCCAGCCTAACTATGTTGGTTGATTCTTGTATGTGTCTTGATGGGAAATTGAACTTGCAACCTTGGCATGTTGGAGCAATGCTAACCAATTAGCTACCTGGCAAAATTTAGCAATGGGGACAAGTTTAGAAGTTGTTTGAGGTAATTCTTGACACACTTCTGGTTAAGATTGGGAAAGCCAGGTTTTGCCCCAGAAAATTAAATTTAGGGGTCAAAATTTTAAATAGAAAGTAAGGTGCGATTTGGAAGTGTTGTATTTCTAAGATAAGAGCATGCTCTTATAGCAGCATGTAAAAAACTAAGTTTAGAACAGAGATTGCAAAATAAATGGCTAAAATTAGAATAAGAGACCAAAGGGTAGGTTTGAAGCTATATCTGCTGGTTTGGCTTCTTTAAAACTTCCCACCCCATCCTTCACCAAGTCTACTCTTACTCTCTATCTGGGATAGTCAGAAATTAGTTTTCTGGTAAATTGAATATTCTGACTCCTCCATATTACCTTAAATACAAAGGCAGCTTTTCACTTTCCCAAATAACTAAAATCTTTTAACAAAAGGAACTATATCTGAAAATTCTCCAAACATAATCATAGATTGTGAATCGTAGATTGTATCTTAATACCTGTAGATTCATATAGTTACTCAAGATCTTACAGTGCCCTGGTTTGTAATACGGTAAATAAAAGCCTGCTTATTTTCACTTTATGTCTTTCTGTCTGCTTCTGAATAGTCATTTGTGACATCAATATAAGTATAGTTATTGAGAAAAGATAAATGACAATACATTAGGAATCTCTTGTATTGGATCAAGAACAAATTGAGGCAAATTTTGCTAAGCCCAGTGATTGTGCGGATCTACACAGATATTTAAAATGACTCTGCTTTGGAGAGTTGCCTTGAAAAGTGAGTAAAAATAAACTAATGTGGCTTTCTTATTTTGTTTATTTGTGTTGTAAAAGTATACATTGACTTTTTGAAAGTCAGATATCTCCCGGGACCAGGCAAATAAATAGAACATAGCAGAACAGATTTTACATGTACACCCATTGTCTTTCAAAAATTTGAAAAAATACAGAATAGTACACTTGAAACATTCATAATTTTATTATCCAGACCAAAAAAATACAATAAAATAAAGCATTTGAAGAGATAAAATGTCACTTGAGTGAGAACTCAACAGAAAAATAAAGAAAATACTTAACTTGGAGCAGCAAGATGGCGATGGAGTAGGCAGATGTACCAACTTCCAACTCCCAGAACCAAAGTGGATTACAACTTAATTTTAAGAACCATCAGCTGGAAAACCAACTTTGAACTAAAAACTAAGAGGAGTCTTCAACCAAGGAACACTGAAGAAGCCACATTGAAACTGATAGGAAAAGCGGAAACGCAAAGAGGGCTGCCCAGATCCCCAGAGCTAAGGGCAGCCCGGAGAGACCCACGTGGTGGGAAGAGAGTTTAGCAGAGAGGGGGGGACCTGGGTCCCAGGAACAAAGCTCCAGCCTGCATCTCCAGAGCCTAAAAGAGACGTATGGACAGTATTTACCTGCAAAACAAGTCAGGATACTGTTTGTGAGAAAGAGACAGTTTTCTCAGACCCAGGATTCTTCTTAAAGGAACGGCACAGAAAACCTCTTTCACAACCACCCACTGGGAGCTCCGGGGGACAGGAAGAGAGGACAGAACCGGAGCAGTGAGAAGAGAGTGTAATCTTGGATGCATAGGGAGAACCACTAACCCCTAACCCCTAACCCCAGGGCTGAGTCACTCCCCAAATCTGAAGTAAATATTTCCCCTGGAACCAGCAATACCAGCAAAGGGAAGCAGGACATTGTCCAAACAAGCTCTCCCACGGCACTCAGAGCACAGCTGCTTAGGAGGGAGCTTTCAGGACTAGAGTATGGAGTGTTAGGGTATGACCTGCAGCACCCCCACCCACACTGCTGAGGGCTTGCTGGAGGGCGGGCAACGGAAGGATGCAGAAGTGCAGTTCTGTCTGCAGGGGCAGAAGTCCGGCTGGCCTGGTATAAGCTCAGTCTAGCCCGGCGGGGGTAGAGAGGACGCAAAAAAGCAATTGGGCACGGCTGTGGGCCCGTCTGCAACCCCGCCTACGGGGGAAGTGCAGAGCCCAAGAACAGGTGGAGATCCACCCTTGAGCAAGGAAGCAAGGGTGCATGGGTGCACAGTCTCGCCCAGCCTCTGAGACTTGCAGCCCTACGAGCAAGCCAGCTCTGCCCATGGGGTTGGGGCAAAAGCCCAGGAAAAGGTGGAGGTCCGCAGCTGAGCATGCACCAGCAGCCCCACCTGGCCCACGGAGCCAACTTGCAGCCTGACACGCGAGCTGGCTCTGCCTGTGGGGGTGGGGCAAAAACCCAGGAACAGGCAAAGACCCGCAGCTGAGCAAAGGTGCTCAACCCTGCCCTTGATGCCGAGGCTTGTGGCCTGTGCACGGTGCGCAACTCCACCCGTGGGGTTGGAGCGAAGGCTGAGACTGACTGAGGCTTGTAGAGCTGGCACGAGAACACAGCCCATCCTGAGGAGGAGAGGTGGAAACTGCAGCGATAGCTGCAGCGAACTGGTGGTGGCAACACCCGTACACAAATGCCCTAGGCAGCAACACAGGGGGTAGTGGGACTGCAGACAGACCACCCCTAGGGAACACAAAGGCAATACCTATTGGACTCCAGTGGCCAAACCCTTTCTATACACAGACAAAATGGGCAGGCAGAGAAATGCAACCCAAATGAATCAAGAGAAATCCCCAAAGACGGACCTGAATGAATCAGATATAACCAAATTACCAGATGCAGAGTTTAAAACAATGATTGTTAGGATGTTCAAAGAGCTTAGGACAATAGTCATTATGAACACCTAAATAAAGAGAGAGCAAATATAAAAAAGGAAATTGAAATAATAAAAAAGAATCAGTCAGAAATGACAAATACAATATCAGAATTGAAGACCACAATGGAAGGAATTAAAAGCATAATGAATGAAGCTGAAGATCGAATCAGTGAGTTAGAGGACAAGATAAATGAAGGCACAGAAGCAGAGCAGAAAAAGGAAAAGAGACTCAAAAAGTCTGAGAAAACTCTAAGAGAGCTCTGTGACAACATAAAGAGAAATAACATCCGCATTATAGGGGTTCCTGAAGAAGAAGAGAAAAAACAATGGATAGAGACTTTGTTCAATCAAACCATAGCTGAAAACTTTCCTAAATTGAGGCAGAAAAATGTCTCACATGTTCAAGAAGCACAGAGAACTCCATTAAAGAGAAACCAAAAGAAATCGACACCAAGACACATTATAATCAAAATACCAAAGCTAAGTGATAAAGAGAAAATATTAAAAGCTGATAGAGTAAAAAGGCTATCAGCTACAAAGGAGAATCAGTTCCCATAAGGATGATATCTGACTTCTCAACAGAAACAATTGAGGCCAGAAGGGAATGGCAAAAATATTCAAACTAATGCAGAATAAGAACCTACAACCAAGACTACTTTATCCAACAAGGCTTACGTTTAAAATTGAAGAAGAAATAAAAAGCTTTTCAGACAAAAAATAAAAACTCAGAAAATTCACTACGACCAAACCAATGCTGCAAGAAATGCTAAGGGGCCTGCTGTAAACAGATAAAAGGGGGAAAAGAATACAGCAAAAGAGGAATACAGCTTTAAAAAATAAAATAGTAATAAACAACTACATATCAATAATAGCCTTAAGTGTAAATGAATTAAGTGATCCAATCAAAAAACATAGGGTAGCTGTGTGAATGAGAAAATAGGACCTATACATATACTGTCTACAAGAGACATACTTTAAAACAAAAGATGCACATAGACTGAAGGTAAAAGGATGGAGAAAAATATTTCATGCAAATGGAAGTGAAAAAAAAAACTGGGGTAGCAATACTTATTTCAAGCAAAATGGACTTTAAAACAAAGGCTATAGTAAGAGATAAAGAAGGACACTACATAATGATAAAGTGAGCAATCCAACAGGAAGATATAACCATTATAAATACCTACGCACCTAATATAGGAACACCTAAATATATAAAGCAGACTTTGATGGATATAAAGGGCGAGATTAACAGCAATACTATACTAGTAGGGGATTTCAATACCCCACTAACATCACTAGATAGATCTTCAAGAAAGAAATTAACAAAGAAACAGCAGACTTAAAGGATATACTAGATCAACTCGATTTAATAGAAATCTTCAGAACCTTTCACCCTAAAGCAGCAGAATATACATTTATTTCAAGTGCTCATGGTACATCCTCTAGGATAGACCACATGTTAGGACACAAAAGCAGTCTCAACAAATTTTAGAAGATTGAAATTATAACAAGCATTTTCTCTGATCACAACAGCATGAAACTAGAAATCAACCACAAGAGAAAAACTGAAAAATACTCAAACACTTGGAAACTAAATAGCATGTTATTAAGAACGAATGGGTTAACAATGAGATCAAAGAAGAAATAAAAAAAATTTTTAGAAATGATAATGAGCATACATCAACTCAAAATTTATGGGACAAAGCAAAAGCAGTACTGAGAGGGAAGTTTATAACATTACATGCATACCTTAAGAAGCTAGAAAAAGCTCAAATAAACAACTTGACCCTGCATCTAAAAGAACTAGAAAAACAACAGTAAGTAAAGCCCAGGAGTAGTAGAAGGAAGGAAATAATAAAGATTAGAGTGGAAATAAATGACTTAGAGGCTAAAGAAACAATACAGAGGATCAACGAAACCAGAAGCTGGTTCTTTGAAAGGGTAAACAAGATTGATGAACCTTTAACTAGACTCACCAAGAATAAAAGAGAGAGGACTCAAATAAATAAAATTAAAAATGAGAGTGAAGAAATAACAACTGACACAACAGAAATACAAAATATTGTAAGAAAATACTATAAAGAACTGTATGCCAAAATACTAGACAACCTAGATGAAATGGACAAATTCCCTAAAACATACAATCTTCCAAAAATCAATCTGGAAGAATAAGAAAACCTAAATAGACCGATTATAACAAATGAGATTGAAAAAGTTATCAAAAAACTCCCAACAAAGGAAAGTCCTGGGCCTGATGGCTTCACAAGTGAATTCTACCAAATATTCAAAGAACTAACTCCTATCCTTCTTAAGCTATTTCAAAAAATTCAAGAGGAAGGAAGACTTCCAAGCTTCTTTTATGAGGTGAGCATAGTTCTGATTCCAAAATCAGGGAAAGACAACACAAAGAAAGAAAATTATAGGCCAAAATCCCTGATGAACTTAAATGCTAAAATCCTCAACAAAATATTAGCCAACCAGATTCAGCAATATATAAAAAAATTATACACCATGATCAAGTGGGATTTATTCCGGGGAGGCAAGGCTGGTACAATATTCACAAATCAATCAATGTGATTCATCACATAAATAAAAGGAAGGACAAAAACCACATGATAATTTCAATAGATGTAGAAAAAGCATTTGATAAAATCCAGCACCCATTTATGATCAGAACTCTCAGTAAAGTGGGAATACAGGGAACATACCTTAACATGATAAAGGCCATCTATGACAAACCCACAGCCAACATTATACTCAATGGGCAAGAATTAAAAGCAATCCCCTTAAGATCAGGAACAAGGCAGGGGTGCCCCCTTTTACCACTCTTATTCAACATAGTTCTGGAAGTCCTAGCCACAGCAATCAGACAAGAAGAAGAAATAAGATGCATCCAAATTGGAAAAGAAGTAAAACTATCATTATTTGCTGATGATAAGATACTGTACCTAAAAAACCCTAAAGTCTCAGTCAAAAAACTACTGGACATGATAAATAAATTCAGCAAGGTGGCAGGATATAAAATTAATACTCAGAAATCACAGGCATTTTTATACACCAACAGTGAAATGTCAGAAAAAGAAATTAAGAAAACAACCCCCTTCACTACTGCAACCAAAAAATATAGTACCTAGGAGTAAATTTAACCAAGGAGATTAAAGACTTGTACTCGGAAAATTATAAAACATTGATAAAAGAAATCAAGGAAGATACAAACAAGTGGAAGCATATACCGTGCTCATGGTTAGGAAGAATAAACATCATTACAATGTCTATATTACTCAAAGCAATTTATAAATTCAATGCAATACCAATTAAAATACCAATGACATACTTCAAAGATATAGAACACATATTCCAAAAATTTATATGGAACCAAACCAAAGAACACAAATAGCCTTAGCAATCTTGAAAAGGAAGAATAAAAGGTAAAGGAGGTGACATCAGAGAAATGGCACCATGAGGAGCGCTCCCGATACCTCTCCCCAAAATTTCAACAAGTTCTACAACCAGAGACAAAAAAGTCGACTTCTGGAGAGTCTGTAAGTCCCACACACTGAACAAAAAGGTATGATTGGGCAAAAAACTGGCTAAATATATAAGCAACCCTGAAGGAAATAAGACGGAGAACAGAACACTCCTCCTTTCTCACTAACCTGAGCAAGGGCTGCTTTCACTTGGAACTGAGAGAGAGTGAGAGCTGGGTGTGTAGAAGGAGCCGGGCTGGGGCACAGATGTGCTAGCTGCGAAAATAGTGTGCCCGTGGCGACTCAGCCTGTGTGAGCTAATGCCGGCGCCAGACCCCAGCAAAGGCGGGTGAGTGACGGCCTCCATTACCCCCGATATTCTGGTTGGCGAGCGTGGACAGTGTGTGAGAGGTTCCTCCTAGGGCCATGGGCATGGTCACTCATGTTCCTAGACAGAGGGGCAGGGTCAGAGACTTCTGCGTGGTCTGTGACCAGAGTCTTGGTATAATCCTTGCTCCCCCAACAACAGCACGTGGGGAGTGCACAAAAACGAACTTCCCTACGCCTGGACTCCTCTGAACGGGTATGGCGCCCCAACCAGCCATTCAGGCTAGCATACCGGGGAAGAAAAATATGGAAGTGCTGGGGGGGAAGGGCACACAGGCAGCTTGCAGACAGTCTCTGGAGAAGATCTAAAGATTCAATCGCTGAAATTAGCTTAACCCACAGTCTGCTCACCACCCATCTAGCTTATGTGGCTCTGGATGACAAGGTCTCTCTCAGCTCAGCAATCTAAGACAAGAGACGTGATATTTCTTAGTGCCTCTTGCTCTGCACGTATGGGCAGGCAACTTCCAGTCACCTGATACAGAGTGAAAATTCTGCTTAAGCTGGTGGCTCTGATTAGCAGAGCTTTTGTACTCAGGGCTGTGTGCTAAAAAGAGGGACTTGGCAGCTTTTAAGACCTCCTGTTCTGCAGGCAGCGACTAGGGCATCTCCTTCCCAGCCAAGACAGGTTACAAAGTGCAAAAAGCCTGGAAAGAGTGGTCCCACAGAGTGCTGAGACATACTGGACACACCTGGAGGCTGGTAGAAAGACACCTTGAGAGCAATTGGCTCCCAGCCCTGCCTGATTATGCTGGTGACTCTGACTGACAGAGCCTTACCCATATCCCTGCACTGAGTGGGAATTTGCCAGCTCTTTGAGCCTCTTACTCTTCAGGCAGTGGTAGCGGCAGCAGCAACCTCATATCTGGATCACCAGGCTGCTAATTCAGGAAGGAGAAACTAGGAGAGAGGCTCTGAGGAAACAAACTCTCCCATTGTTGGAGCTTGCAAATGCTAACAAGACCTCTCTACCAACGAGACTGGGGCCTAGTATATGACATCACCATAGCGTCACATCAACTGCAAATCCCTACCTAAGTGTGCCACAGGGGCAGAGCCTGGGGTACAGTGCCACTGACCAGGAAGAGGGAGAGGAAAGAAAAAGGAAAAAGATAATCTCTCAATATCAAGAAAAATCCACAAACTTTATAACTTTTTCCACTTTTTTTTGTTTCTTTTATCTTCTTATCTTTATTTATTCTTTTTTCTTCCACCTTGGTCCTTTTATCCTCTGCTCATCTTATTCTTTTCTCTTCATCTTGAACTACATTACCCATAAGTGTTACATTTCCCATATTTTTCTTTTCTTTTTTCTTTCTCTCTATGAGGGTTATACTCCAAAACCCTTAACTCTTTCTCTTTTTTTCCTTTTTCTTTTTCTTTTTCTCATTTTTCTTTTCTCTCCCTCTCTCTTAGTTTCTTCTTTTCTCTTTTACTTTTCCTCTCATTCAATCCTCACTCACAAACAAATTATTTTATTTTTGATTCAAATATTTTCTTTGTGGCATTTTGTGTGTTTACTTCACTTTTTAACTCATTAGCATCCCCGTAACCCCGGCTCTCCATTTTATGTAGTTTTTGTTCCACTTAATACAATAGTATTTTTCTTTTTCTTCTTATCCCTTTCACTATATCTCTCATTAGACCATCATTTACAAGCACATTATTTTATTCTTAATCCAAATTTTTTCCTTTTTTGCATTTTGTGGGTCCCTACCTCCTTTTTTGCCCCTTTATCACTTCTCCCCAACTCAGGCCCTCCATTATAGGTAGTTTTGGCTCCATTTAGCACAATATAATTCTCAGTTTTTCACAGTATTTTCTCAGAGAAGGAAGGAAAATAAAAAGAAATAATAATCTTTGTTTAATTTTCTTTTATTGTCTATTTTTTTACTTTTTATTATTTATTAATTCACATTAGTGTTATTAACAAAATCACCCTCAGGTGCCATTAAGGAAAAGGAAATTGAATATTATGGCTACAAAAAAACAGAGATGTAGCAGAGATAGATGAGAAAAATCTATAGAAAAAAAATTTAATAGATTGGAAATATTGGAGTTAAATGACAGAGAATTTAAAATAGAAATCCTAAAAATACTCAGAGATATATAAGACAACACAGAAAGGCAATTTAGGGAGCTCAGAAAACAACTCAATGAACACAAAGAATATATTACCAAGGAAATTGAAACTATGAAAACAAATCAAACAGAGATGAAAAACTTAATTCATGAACTGAAAAACGAGGTAACAAGCTTAGCTAATAGAACAAGCCAGATAGAAGAGAGAATTAGTGACATAGAAGACAGGCAACTTGAGGCACAACAGAGAGAAGAAGAGAGAGAATTAAAAAAAATGAGAAATCCCTATAGGAATTGTCTGCTCCACCAAAAAAGAGTAACATAAGAATAATAGGTATATCAGAAGGAGAAGAGAGAGAAAATGGAATGGAGAACATATTCAAACAAATAATAGACGAGAACTTCCCAAGCCTGTGAAAAGAACTAAAACCTCGAATTCAAGAAGCAAATAGAACACCGAGTTATCTTAACCCCAACAAACCTACTCCAAGGCACATCATAATGAAATTCGCACAAACTAATGACAAAGAAAAAATTCTCAAGGCAGCCAGGGAAAATAAGAATACAACATATAAAGGAAGGCCTATTAGATTATCATCGGGTTTCTCAGCAGAAACTCTACAAGCTAGAAGAGAGTGGATCCCAATATTTAAAGTTCTGAAAGAGAGGAACTTCCAACCAAGGATACTATAATCATCAAAGCTATCCTTCAAATATGAAGGAGAAATAAAAACATTCACTGATACAGAAAAGATGAGGGAGTTTATCATCAGAAAACCCCCACTTCAGGATATACTAAAGGGGGCTTTTCAACCAGATACAAAGAACAAAACAAAACAAAACCACAAGTAAAAGCTCCACCAAGAACACAATAAAACCAAATTTAAAATGTGACAACAAAAATAATAAATGGGAGAGGATGAAGATTAACAGTAGCAAAGGACAATGGAGTGCAGAAGCACTCATAAGATACTGTACTACAATGAACATGGTAGGTATCCTTTTCATTACTTAATGGTAATCACCCCTGAAAATGCCACCACAGAAGCACATGACTTGAAAAGGGAAGTAACAGAGGAAAGAAATATGGATTACAACCAAACAAAAACAAATTATAGAAAAACAAAAGAGAAGAATCAAACAAGATGCAAAACTAACAGAAAGCAATATATAAAATAACAATAGGAAACCCTCAAGTGTCAATAATTACACTAAATGTAAATGGAACTCACCAATAAAAATACACAGATTAGCAGAATGGATTAAAAAAGAAAATCCAACTGTATGCTGCCTACAAAAAACACATCTAAGCAACAAGGATAAAAACAAATTCAAAGTGAAAGGCTGGAAAACAATATTCCAAGCAAATACCATCCAAAAAAAAGCAGGTGTAGCAATACTCATATCCAACAATGCTGACTATAGGACAGCAAAAGTAATCAGAGTCAAAAATGGTCATTTCATAATGATTAAGGGGACACTGAATCAAGAAGACATAACACTTCTTAATATATATGCACCAAACCAAGGAGCACCAAAATATATAAGATAGCTACTGACTGACCTAAAAACAAAAACTGACAAAAATACAATCATACTTGGAGACCTTAATACACCACTGATGGCTCTAGATTGTTCATCCAAACAGAAAATCAATAAAGAAATATTGGCCTTAAACGAAACACTAGAGCAATTGGATATAATAGACATCGACAGGACATTTCATCCCAAAGCAACAGAGTACACATTTTTCTCTAGTGTACATGGAACATTGTCAAGAATTGACCACATGTTGGGCCACAAAAATAATATCAGCAAATTCAGAAAAATTGAAATTGTACCAAGCATATTTTCTGATCATAAAGCCTTGAAACTAGAATTCAACTGCAAAAAAGAGGTTTAAAAAAACCCCACAAAAATGTGGAAACTAAACAACATACTTTTAAAAAATGAATGGGTGAAAGAAGAAATAAGCGCAGAGATCAAAATATACAGACAGACAAAAGAAAATGACAATACGACATTTCAGAATCTCTGGAATGCAGCAAAAGCAGTAATAAGAGGGAAGTTCATATCACTTCAGGCCTATATAAACAAACAAGAGAGAGCCCAAGTAAACCACTTAACTTCACACCTTAAGGAACTAGAAAAAGAAGAACAAAGACAACCCAAAACCAGCCAAAGAAAGGAAATAATAAAAATCAGAGCAGAAATAAATAAAATAGAGAACAGAAAAACTATAGAAAAAATTTATAAAACAAGGAGCTGGTTCTTTGAAAAGATCAACAAAATTGACAAACCCTTGGCAAGACTCACCAAGGAAAAAAGAGAAAGGACTCATATAAACAAAATCCAAAATGAAAGAGGAGAAATCACTGCAGATATCATAGATATACAAAGAATTATTGTAGAATACTATGAAAAACTATATGCCACCAAATTCAACAATCTAGAAGAACTGGATAAATTTCTAGAATAATACAACTCTGCTTCTTCTAGAGTCATGAAGAAGCAGAAAGCCTAAACAGACCAATAAGCAGGGAGGAAATAGAAAAAACTATTAAAAACCTCCCCCAAAAGAAAAGTCCAGGCCCAGACGGCTATACTAGTGAATTCTACCAAACATTTGAAGATTTGGTTCCTATTCTAATCAAAGTTTTCCAAAAAATTGAAGAAGAAGCAATACTTCCAAACACATTTTATGAGGCCAACATAACCCTCATACCGAAACCTGGCAAGGACAGGACAAAAAAAGAAAACTATGGTCCAATATCTCTAATGAATACAGATGCTAAAATACTAAACAAAATACTAGCAAGTCGAATACAACAACATATTTAAAAAATAATACATCATGATCAAGTGGGATTCATCCCAGAATCTCAAGGATGGTTCAACATACATAAACTGGTCAACATAATACACCACCATATCAACAAAACAAAGAACAAAAACCACATGATCTTATCAATAGATGCAGAAAAGGCATTCAATAAAATACAACACAATTTTATGTTTAAAACACTCAACAAAATGGGTATTGAAGGAAAATATCTCAACATGATTAGGTCATGTATGATAAACAATCAGCTAACATCATATTAAATGGCATAAAACTGAGGACTTACCCCCTTAAATCAGGAACAAGACAGGGTTGTCCACTCTTTCCATTCTTATTTAACGTGGTTCTAGAAGTTTTAGCCAGAGCAATCAGACAAGATAAAGAAATAAAAGGCATTTATATTGGAAAAGAAGTAAAGGTTTCACTTTTTGTAGATGATATGATCCTATACATTGAAAACCCCAAAGACTCCACAAAAAGATTACTAGAAACAATAAACTAACACAGTAAGGTTGCAGGATACAAAATTAATATACAAAAGTTCATAGCCTTTCTATATGCCAACAACAAAACATTAGAAAATGAACTAAAAAAAATAATCCCCTTCACGATTGCAACAACAAAAATAAAATACCTAGGAATAAACATAACAAAGAATGTAAAGGACTTATATAAAAAACTACAAAGCATTGTTAAGGGAAATCAGAAAAGATACAATGAAATGGAAAAATATTCCTTGTTCTTGGATAGGAAGAATGAATATAATAAAAATGACCATATTACCCAAAGCAATATACAAGTTTAATGCAATTTCCATCAAAATTCCAATGACATTTTTTAAAGAAATGGAACAAAAAATCATTAGATTTATATGGAACTATAAAAAAAACCCAAATAGTCAAAGCAATTCTAAGGGAAAAAAATGAAGCTGGGGGCATTACAATACCTGACTTGAAATTATATTATAGAGCCACGACAATCAAAACAGCATGGTATTGGCAGAAAAATAGACACTCAGACCAATGGAACAGAATAGAAATTCCAGAAATAAACCCACATATATATGGTCAAATAATTTTTGATAAAGGAGCCAACAACACACAATAGAGAAAAGAAAGCCTCTTCAACAAATGGTGCTGCAAAAACTGGAAAGCCACATGCAAAAGAATGAAACTTGACTACAGTTTGTCTCCTTGTAGTAAAATTAATTCAAAATGGATCAAAGACCCAAATATAAGACCTGAAACAATAAATTACATAGAAGAAAACACAGGTACTAAACTCATGGGCCTTGGTTTTAAAGAGCTTTTTATGAATTTGACTCCAAAGGCAAGTGAAGTGAAGGCAAAGATAAATGAATGGGACCACACCAGACTAAGAAGTTTGTGCACAGCAAGAGAAATTGACAACAAAATAAACAGACAGCCAACTAAATGGGAGATGGTATTTTCAAACAACAACTCAGATAAGGGGCTAATATACAAAATATATAAAGAACTCAGAAAACTCAACAACAAACAATCAAAAAAATAAAAATAAAAAGAGGACATGAACAGACACTTCTCCCAGGAAGAAATACAAATGACCAACAGATATATGAAAAGATGCTTATCTTCATTAGCTATTAGAGAAATGCAAATCAAAACTACAATGAGATACCACCTCATGCCTGTTAGATTAGCTATTATCAACAAGACAGGTAATAACAAGTGTTGGAGAGGCTGTGGAGAAAAAGGAACCCTCATCTACTGTTGGTGGGAATGTAAAGTAGTACAACCATTATGGAAGAAAGTATGGTGGCTGGTTCCTCAAAAAACTAAAAACAGAACTACCATATGACCCAGCAATCCCTCTACTGGGTATATACCCCCAAAACTCAAAAACATTGGTACGTAAAGACACATGCAGCCCCATGTTCATTGCAGCTTTGTTTACAGTGGCCAAGACATGGAAACAACCAAAAGCCCTTCAATAGATGACTGGATAAAGAAGATGTGGTACATATATACTGTGGAATACTATTCAGCAATAAGAAATGATGACATTGGATCATTTACAACCAAATGGATGGATCTTGATAACATTATATGGAGCAAAATAAGTAAATCAGAAAAAAACTAAGAACTGCATGATTCCATACATAGGTGGGACATAAAAAAGAGACTAAGAGACATGGATATGAGTGTGGTGGTTACCAGGGGGAGGGCCAGGGGGGAAGAGTGGGAGAAAGAGGGGGGAGGAGAGGAGTGCAAAGAAAACCAGATAGAAGGTGACGAAGGACAATTTGACTTTGGGTGATGGGTATGCAGCATAATTGAATGACAAGATGACCTGGAGATGTTTTCTTTGAACACATGTACCCTGATTTATTAATGTCACCCCATTAAAATTAATAATAAAAAAATAAAAAATAAAAAATAAAAGGAAGAATAAAGCAGGAGGTATCACACTTTCTGATATCAAGTTATACTACTAGGCAATTGCACTCAAAACAGCCTGGTACTGGTGTAAGAACAGGCATATAGATCAACGAAACAGAACAGAGAACCCAGAAATAAACCCATACCTTTATGGACGACTGATATTTAACAAAGGAGGTAAGAGCATACAATGAAGTAAAGACAACCTCTTTAACCAATGGTGTCAGGAAAATTGGACATCTACCTGCAAAAAAATGAAACTAGACCATCAACTTACACCATTCACAAAAATAAACTCAAAATGAATAAAAGACTAGAATGTAAGCTGTGAAACCATAAGCATCTTAGGAGAAAACATAGGCAGTAAGCTTTCCAACATCTCTTGCAGCAATACATTTGCCGATTTACCTCCATGGGCAAGTGAAATAAAAGACAGGATAAACAAATGGGACTATATCAAACTAAAAAGCTTTTGCACAGCTAAAGACAATAAGGAAAACAGAATAAAAAGACAAACTACACAATGGGAGAACATATTCGACAATACATCTGGTAAGGGATTAGTAACCAAAATTTATAAAGAACTTGTAAAACTCAACACTAGGAAGACAAACAATCCAATCAAAAAATGGGCAAAAGAAATGAATAGACACTTCTCCAAAGAAGACATACAGATGGCCAAAAGACATATGAAAAAATGCTCAACATCACTAATCATTAGAGAAATGCAAATTAAAACCACAATGAGATATCACCTCACACCAGTCAGAATGGCACTCATCAGCAAAACAACACGGAATAAGAGCTGGCGAGGATGCGGAGAAAAGGGAACCCTCCTGCACTGCTGGTGGGAATGCAGACTGGTGCAGCCACTATGGAAAACAGTATGAAGATTTCTCAAAAAATTAAAAATCAAAGTGCCTTTTGACCCAGCTATCCCACTTTTAGGAATATACCCTAAGAACACCATAGCACTGTTCAAAAAGGAGAAATGTGCCTCCATGTTTGTGGCAGCATTGTTCACAATAGCGAAGATCTGGAAACAGCCCAAGTGTCCGTCAGTGGTCGAGTGGATTAAAAAGTGTTGGTACATATATACTATGGAATACTACTCAGCCATAAGAAATGATGACATCGGAGCATTTACAACAACATGGATGGACCTTGATAACATTATACTGAGTGAAATAAGTAAATCAGAAAAAACTAAGAACTATATGATTCCATACATAGATGGATCATAAAAATGAGACTCAGAGACATGGACAAGAGTGTGCTGGCTACCCCGGGGGGAGGAAGGTAGGGGGGAGAAATACTGGGAGGGGGTGGGGGGAAGGGTGGGGCACAAAGAAAACCCAGATAGAAGGTGACGGAAGACAATTTGACTTTGGGTGATGGGTATGCAACATAATCAAATGTCAAAATAACCTTGGAGCTGTTTTCTCTGAACATAGGTACCCTGATTTATCAAGTCTGCCCATTAAAATGAATAAAAACAATTCATATTTTAAGAAAAAGAAAATACTTAACTTCAATACTTAACATAAATAAAATATTCAGAAGTCTGTAAAGAAATTAATTTTAAGAAGGAGAATCAATACAAAACACAATACTGTTTGGCACTGATCTTCCTGACTTTTGTGGCCCTGGCAGAGGACAGGGTTGACAGAAGAGGAGCTAAAACATTGACCGCTGGCGCACGGACAAGGTTGTCTTGAGTTAATTGTCTAGGGAGAGAAAAGAGATAGCATTTGGTTTTGGCAGAGAGAGTTGTAGAGTTTGCAAAATAGCAGACCTGGACAACAAAGACCTTGGCTCAGTGGTAGAAGGTGGGAACTATAAAAGCAAATACAGTAACGGAAAGGTTGAAAGAGATCTGAGTGATCCTCTTGTTCATCCATTAAAGTTAGGTGCTAATTAATCAATCCACTGTTGTGACCTGCCCTGGATGAAGGATTTCTTAGAAGCCATTCTCAACTTCTCTTAGAAACCAACTGGAAAGATTAAAAGAAAAACTTCCAACCTAGGTTTTGCACCATGTTGGACAAGTATCTTGAGAACTATCCGCTAAAGATAAATCAATTTTGAATTCACTTTAATTTAAATGGTGCCTGCCTCTGTGAAGAAAGTATTATTTTAAAAAATTTAGCACCCAAGTTGCCTTCTTGATGATGACAAAATATTCCCACATTTTAAAACTATGATTAAACCTTGGTAAATTCACCCTTCTTCATTCTTTTTCATTATTACTTAGTATCACAAAACTTGAAGGTAGCCTGAAGATCCCCTCATTCAAATCCTCAGTTTTAGCCATGAAGATACTGAATCCCAGAAGTTTACAACTGCACAAGACTCAAAGCTGTTTCCCAAAGCCACAAATATTTTGTGTCCCAAACTGAGCTCATTGTGGTACAGCACATTTATTCCCTTTTTATACCCTCTAGATAGTAGTAAAACCATTTTATTAGTTACCTTAAATTTTTTCCTTAACCCCAAATTCTATCATCTTCATTTATCCATCAATCTATTTACACATCCATTTATCCATCCACCCATTTATCTATCAGAAGTTTATTTGGTATTTACAACATCTAAAGACATTCTACTTGGTTCTTTGCACATAAAGATTAAGTGGAATAAATATCTTCTCCCTAGACCTTGAACAAGAGAGAAAAGATGGTCCAGAAAATCTGGGTAAATCAAGCACTACTGATACCTCTGGTAGAAGCAGGAACTTTCTTTTTTGCTAGAAAACAAAGGTGGAAGAAAAAAAGATAAAGTTTAGATTACAAGTGTTGCCTTCAAGTTTCTACAAGGCATTCCCAAACTAACAAGTGACAAGAAATGCCCTGCAATATAACTGCATTTTCTGCTGGTCTAATGGTTTAATATATGAACCAAAGTATTTTGCCTGACCTACCTAGTCAAGGCACATATGGGAGTTGATGCTTTCTGCTCCTCCCCCTTTCTCTCTCTCTCTCCCCCCCCCTCACTGTCACTCTCTCACTTCTCTCTCTAAAATGAATAAAGTCTTTTTAAAAATCTTTTTTAAAAAAGTATTCTTTTTGCCTGACCTGTGGTGGCGCAGTGGATAAAGCGTTGACCTGGAATGCTGAGGTTGCCAGTTCAAAACCCTGGGCTTGCCCGGTCAAGGCACATATGGGAGTTGAAGCTTCCTGCGCCTCCCCCCCCCTTCTCTCTCTCTCTCTCCCTCTCCCTCTCTCCCTTTCTGCTAAAGTGAATAAATAAATAAATAAATAATTAAAAAAAATTTTTTTTAGAAAGTATTTTTACTCGCACCTTGGAGATCGTCTTATGTATTCCATGTCTTCAACAGTCCCACTTGTTTTTGGATATATTACTTAAATATGATTAGTGTTAACCTGTGTTGTGTCTTATGTTTGATGTCCTTCACTAGAATTTAGTAAGAATAGCCATTGCAACTACAAACATTTTAAAATTAAAAAAAAAAAAAAATCTTTAGTTTTCAGTACATGCTCATTGTAGAAAAAAAGTCAGAGGCTTTTTTTCTCCTTATTTTAAGTACTTTAAATTGAAAATCCATTTGTGCTGCCAGAAAACTGTTTCAGATTAAACATGCTAAGCACCTGAGATATTTTATTTACTCTCTTGTCAAAGGAATCTAGGAAAGAACAACAAGAGTGTTGATGGGAAAAGCCTGAGGAAGTCACAGCCTGATTTGCAGTTAGCTCTCCTGTGCTCAGAGAGGTGAGAGACGGCCAAACTCACAGCTGAATTATCTCAAGTGGCCTGATTTTAAATTAAATGTAGTTGTGAAGACATCTCATTTCCAGCCCTAACTGTATCTTTCTGTAGCATTTTCAAGAAGGTGGGAACTAGGAGACTATTGTTCACTCTGCATTCTGTCCTCTGTAGCATGAAGCAAGACACAGTGAGAATGAGCCCATTCTACTTTCGCTGACTGAGGGTTGAATTAAACAAGGATATTATGGCCTCATATAAAAATTTCTGGAAAGCATACAAGGTTATTGTGCTTTAAAGTGGGTCCTTTTATTTAAAAATAATAATAATAAAGTGTGTTTTGTGGGGAGGAGTCATTCTTCCAAGAGTAGCCAAGAAGATTCCAATATAGAAGATGGTGAGCAGAGTTTTTCCTTCACCGGCAATAATAACCAATGACTACCATAGATACTATGTACCCAGCAATGTTCTAAATATGTTACAAATATTAGCCAATTTTATTTCTCACAGAAGCTCTATTATTTAAAGATGAGGAAACAGACTTATCAAAAAGACAAAATGGTTAAGCCATTTTGCTGTAGGTCACATCACTGGTGTGTCATATAGAACTGGGATAGAACACAGTTGGCTCCAGAATCTGTGCTGCTTACTCACCACTCAAACCACCTCTTTGAAGGGTACTTTGAACTAAGATACAGCTAACTAAACTCTAAACAACTGAACAAGTTGTTTCTGGAAAGGGTTCTAGGGTCTAGCTTCTCCTTTGTGCTCTACAAAGCTGCTTGAGAACTGTGCTTGGCTGTAAGACTCAGTGATGATGAGTTGGTAAGGCTCATGACTTCTGCCTCATGTGTAGGAGCTGCTAGGACTATCTGGCTTACAGTCACACTCACAGCCCTCTACATTGGCTACCATAAGTCACACCTACAGATCAACATGACATCTAGTTTGAGGCTTAGGCTTGACAATATAGCACAGCATTCAGAGGAATTCAATGTTTAGATGACTTAACAATTAGAAATGCTATATTGGAGGGAGCTTTTTGTAAGAAGTTTCTAGAAGTCTCTCCACAGCCTTTCTGCTTTCCGCCAGATAACATAGTAATGATGCAGCCAAAAGCCCAAATTTATGCTTTCCGCCAGAGAGCATAGTAATGATGCAGCCAAGAGCCCAAATTGTTCCCCCACAGGAAGAGATGGTACCACCACATTAGGATAATCAAGGAAGGGTTTACAGTTGTCCTTCACCATATCACGGTTCACTTTTCACAGTCTAACTGTATCGTGGATTTTTAAATTGTATATATCTGATTTTGTATTGTGGATTTTTTGCTATATCATGGGATTTTGCAGTATAGAGGTATTTTTTATATTTATTATCTTAATTATTTTTTGTGGTAAAATAAGCATTTTCTATCCTAGAAAATTGAAAACAATATAAAAAATATACAAAAAAAATATTAATTAAAACATCATCATTCAAGTTGTAATATATTCACTGGTGAGTACCCATATAGAATTTTATATGTTGTTAAAATTACATAAGTTTAAGAGTATAGAAAGTGCTTAACAGCATAGGAAGTGTTTATAAGAGTGTGGGAAAAGTTTATAAGAGTGTGGGGAGGGTTTATAAAGCCTTAAATTATATATTAATAATAAAATAAATATAAAGTTGCTACTTCGTAGATTTTCACCTATCGCGGGGGGTTCTGGAACCTAGTCCCCGTGATAAATGAGGGACTACTGTACTTACAAAGTGACAAGGGGTTAAAGGTATGGGTGGGGTGTGGAGAAGCACAGGGATGGTGAAGGAACCTGAGCTAGCAGCAGTATGGTTGTACCAGCCCCTAGAGCTGGGAGAATGTGGAGAGGGAGTGACTACAGTATCTAGAGAAAGGTTCAAGGTGGTTGGTTGTGTAGAAGGAGCACTGACCTTCAATCAAGGGTTGCAGCCAGTCTGAGGTAAGCTTATAGGAAGAGAATCAGGGGAATAAATATCCCATTCTCACTCTCTTCCTTTCTTCAGATGTCTTGCCAGGAATTCTCTTTGGCTGGACCTAAAAGGAACAAGGGAGATTGAGGTTCTTTGATATAGTCCAGACAAGTCAGCCTTCCAGGGCAGAGAACAGTGGGAAAGGAGGGACAGTAGATCTAGAGAGGAAAATTAAAAATATTCAACCCCTGGGTCAACTAGACTGTTTATAGGCCCTATAAACTGAAGCTGAGGTATAGCCCACACCAGCTATTGAAGGTAAGAAAGAGATTCAGTGGAGAAGATGAGGACATCAGAACAATGACCCATGAACAAAGAAGCATGACAAAGTGGCTTTGTTCTCTTTATGCCCAAATAACTGTAAGCTGAGGATGGTAAAATAGTCATGCAGTCTCAAGTTATCTAGCCTTTTATTTTTTTCAAACATTTTTAAAAATTGAATTTAGAGGGAGAGAAGAAGGTAGAGAGAGAGAGAAAAATATCAATTTATTGTTCTACATACTTGTGCACTCATTGGTTGATTACTGTATGTGCTCTGACCAGGGACAGAACCTGCAACGTTCGTGTACTGAAAAAATGCTCTAACCAACTGAGCTACCTGGCCAGAGCTAGTCTCAAGTTACAAATACAACCTGTGGTTAGGGATCATTTTGTTCTTTGATTATTGCACAAAATGGAATGTAGGAAACATCTGGAGACAAAATAAAGCCATCCCCATTGGGGCCCGAGGATAACCAGACAGATTTGATGGTTATGATCATGGAGGCAAAGTTACAATATAACCTATATTCTTCATCCTGACAGAAATGCTCGCTGCAAGGCTAGAAATGACCACCAAGTATTTTATGAATTTATATTTTATTTTATTTTTTTTGAAATGCTTTAGTATTGCCCCAGCTGGCTAGCTCCGCAGTAGATCGTCAGCCCAGCATGTGGAAGTTTTGGGTTTGATTCCCAGCCAGGGCACACAGGAGAAGCGCCCATTTGCTTCTCCACCCCTCCCCCTCTCATTTCTCTCTATTTCTTTCTTCCTTTCCCACAGCCAAGGTTCCATTGGAGCAAAGTTGGCCCGGGCGCTGAGGATGGCTCCATGGCCTCCACCTCAGGTGCTAGAATGGCTCTAGTTGCACCGGATCAACACTCCAGATGGGCAGAGCATTGCCTCCTGGTGGGCATGCCGGGTGGATCCTGGCTGGGCGCATGCAGGAGTCTGTCTCTCTGCCTCCTCGCTTCTCACTTCAGAAAAACACAAAACAATAAATAAATAAAAATAAAATAAAATGCTTTAATATTTTTTAGACTAATCTCTCCATAGATAACAATTATAAACGCTAGGAATTAAAATTTTTTAATTTGAATTTTTTCAGCTTTATTGAGATATGTCATCATGTAAGTTTAAGGTATAAAATGTTGATTTCATACACTTGTACAGTGCAAAATAATTACCAACATAGCAGTAACTAACCATCTCAGGTTATGTAACTACCATTCATTGTTTGTGGTGAGAACACAAGATCTACCTCCTTAGCAACTTTCAAGTATATAATACAGTATTATTAACTATAATCACCATGAAGCACATTAGATCCCCAGAAGTTATTCATCTTAAAACTGAAAGTTTGTACTCCTTGATCAACCCATATTTTCATGAATCTTTGTATACAAACTGAAAGGAAATCTGAAACCAAAACAATAGTTTTATATGAATCACATCTCTAGAATCTGACTATAATGTGAAAAAACATTGAGAACGGGGCTAAGAAAACAGCTGAAGAAGCATATCCAGCCTGTGTCTTTGTAAGGAGTCTTAATGGGATGTTGCCATGGCCATTCATTAATATACTGTCTGCTTTCATGCTGCAAAAGCAGAGCTGAGTAGTTGTGACAGAGAACTTATGGTCCACAAAGCCTGAAGTATTTCTTTACTATCTGACACTTTACAATAAACTTTGCTAGCTCTGAATTAAGTTCCCTTTACAGGGGAATGTGAAGTGTAGTAACATCATGAGTGAGTTTAAAGTGACTGTCAGTTAATGTCTACCACTAGATGCAAGCTTGGAAAAGGCAGCAAAAATGTCTTGTTCATAGCTGCACCTGATTCATTGCACAGGATTTAGGACAATAGGTGCCTGATAAATGTTTTTTGAGTGAAGGAATGAATGTTCCTTGTGGCAGAGCATGTATGCACTTACCAAAAAAGATCTAACACCTTCTCCACAGGAACTTTCTTTTAAAGAAACATAAAACATCTACCTACCATAGAATCTTATTGCATTTGTTCATAGCTGACTTTGTTTGAGATTTTGTTCTTTATCATTCTTTATTTGAAAATTCTGATTTGAACTGTTTGCAAAAGAGAAGGAGGAAGGGGGCAAGTGGGAATTTTGCATGGAGTAATGGAGTTTTTCATCCAGCCTCTGTTCTCTGGTTGTTTCCCATGTGTCGGGATATTGATTTCGTATAAGAAGACTGAGCCCAGAGTTGCCCAGAGGATATCTCAGTGGTTCTATCCCTTAGACTGGACTGTGCCCCTGAGCTATTTGCCAGGTCTTTCTCAGACTTTGCTGTAAAAAGGGCGAATCCTCACTGTAGTACGTGATCTAGCTTCCAAGTATGCAGGTTGAGAAAGAAGGTAAAAATATTTACTCCAGAGAAAACACTGTCTTTTGAGGGATTCATTCATTCATTCATTCATTCATTCAGCAAATGCTTATTATTATCTTTTTTTTTTTAGTGAGAGAGAGAGAGATAGGGACAGATCAGGGCAGACAGGCAGGAAGGAAGAAAGATGAGAAGCATCAACTCATAGTTATGGCACCTTAGTTGTTCATTGATTTCTTTCTCATATGTGCCTTGTGTGTGTGTGGGGGGGGATATAGCAGAGTGAGTGATCCTTTGCTCAAGCCAACGACCTCGGGGTCAAACCAGCAACCTTGGGTTTCAAGCCAGTAGCCTGGGCTCAAGCCAAAGACATGACCATGGGGCCATTTCTATGATCCCACACTCAAGCCAGGGACCCTGTGCTCAAGCTGATGAGTCCATACTCAAGTTGGTGACCTCAGGGTTTCAAACCTGGGTCCTCAGCATCCCAGGTTGACACTCTATCCATTGCACCATGGCCTTGTCAGGCAACAACTGTTTATTAACTTCCTATTCTGCAACAGGCATTCTTCTAAGTTTAGAAGATATAGTGAACAAGAAACAAAAATAAAATAAATTCTTGCCTTTGTGAACATTTTGGGGTGTGCCGCACGCAAGTGCAGGCACACACATGCAAGAGAGGGAGAGAAGCAAAAATTTTTTGTTTAAAATAAATAAAACACACAGTAAGCCAGATAATAAGTTCTATGAAAAGAAGGTGATAGAGGGTGCTCAGTTGTAAATGGGAGAAATTTTGATTAGAATATATTCTGATACATTGGAAATATCTATTAATATAGTGGTACCTTGAGATACAAACAGACCAACATACAAATTTTCTTTTAAGATACGAGCTGCGACTCGGTCCGTATTTTTGTTCCAGATTCCAGCGAAAGTCCAAGATATGAGTCGTGATTCGGGAAGCTGCCTCTAGTTGGTGAGTTGGCGCACGGGTCCAGTATCAGCAGTTTGATAAATGAGTTGACTGACTTACAAGCTCGGTTATAGAACGAATTAAATTTGTATCTCAGGGTACCACTGTAATCTGAAATTGTATTTACCTGTTGACTTGTGGTGTGTGGTAAATGAATTCTTTTCTTTCCTAACATTATAAGAAGAAACATCATCATTGTACTAGAAAAACTAGTTGGCTGTTTGACTCTCACTTCAGGAAGGAAAGATCAAAAGTCATTTATTGAAAACTCAGCTTTGCTTGTGTTCAAAATTGTCAGTGCTATTATAGCCTTTTCTTTATGCCTTGCCTTGAACTTCCTGTATGCACGTTTGAAATAACGTACTTGGCCCATCCAGAAAATCAGGGAATAAAACACAAATTTGACTGGTGCTGGCTATTTGAAGATAGGCTGAACAAACTATGTGGACTTTTTCTTATGAGGACCAGATACCTGTGTGAGCCAGAGAGCACTCCTTTCATATTCCTTCTTTCCATTAGGCATTTTACAAACAGATGAAAGGACCCAGTGTTTCAGAAATTATAGTCAAAGTGGTCAGGTGGTCACAATCCTTCTCACTTGACAAGGCCCACCAGTAGTACTAAGCTTTGCAAAAAAAAAAAAAAGCTTAGCAGAAAAAAAAGGGGACAGGGCTTGAATTTGAAGCATGCTCTGAACACACTGAAAATCATAAAAATTATCTTGAAAACTTAATCTGCTTGGCCAAGTAGATTGAATCTTTCAGAAAACCACTTCTAGGAGCATTGCACTGAGACAGAGGACATAGCATAAACATCGAACCACCATCTCTCCAGCTCTAAATAACAGGAGGGGTCTTCAGCCCCAGAAGGAACAGAACCTAACCTTCCATCTCTCAGAAAGTGGGAAGGAGCTATATGACCTACTCTCTAATCCAAGAACCCCAAGTGATGTGCTGGATGGAAGTGGGGGTGAGGTTGGAGGGTGGCTCTAAAAGACTCCGTGGTGTTTCTGGAGGTACTTTAGAGTAGGATCAGGGGTAACTGGCTCTCAGAGTTCCTTTGAGTGCCAGATAAAGATTTGGTTCCTACATCCCTTTTAGGCCTGTTCCCCTCCTCCCCCAGTTGCATGGGAGCCAACAAGTGTCCAGAGTATGGAGGCAGGAGTTAGGCTTTCCCAGGCCTGGGACACAGTCCACAGTGAACAAGAGTAATTTCGGAATTTCCTGCAGCCTCTGCACTGAGGCTTCCTCCAGCTCAGCTAGTCCCACCGAGGAGCCTTCAGAGCCCTCTGAATACCCATCGTGATTCCTGTCATTCTCCCGTGGGTTGCTGCTCTTTCCCACACTGAAGGCAGAAAAAAAAACTTATCTTTTTATCCCTAGCGTCTTCTTGCCTTCCTCATTTCACCTCATCTTCACTCCAAAATGGAATACATGTTACCTAAAATTGTTCTTAAGATTTTAAAGATGTATAGCAACAATGTTACCCCTCTGGTCCCCCAGTTAAACAGTTTGGATGTGACCCTTCCTGAGTGAGTTATTTGGGCTACATTTGTCCTGTTTGGGAGCAGTAATAGCTCGAAATGTTTTGTACTTGTGCCAAGACATGCTGTATTTAAGAAGGACTGAAATTCCCCATGGCATTTTCTTTCTGATGTTTTAAATGTTTGCTTATTTTTTCCCACAGGAAACTTTACAGTTAGTGTGCATTCCTAAATCAATCATTATGGTCCCCAAGTTGCTCTCTTTATCAAAACTTCAGCAGCTCATTAGAAACATTTTCTCAATTGACACCTCATAGCAGTGCAAGACATATTCCTTTGCACCACAGTGTTTGATCAATGGCAGCCTGTGTCTTTCTTTGCTCAGTACATTTCAGCTATTGCCTGGTTCAGGACTTCTTTCCACACAAAAAAAGCATCTCCAAAAGTCAGTCAGACTCCATTATTTTTTCATCTTTCCTAGGTTCAGACTCATCATTTACTCTTTTTTTTTTTTTTTTTTTTTTTTACAAGGACAGAGAGAGAAAGAGAGAGGGATAGATAGATAGGGACAGACAGACAGGAGCAGAGAGAGGTGAGAAGCATCAATCATTAGTTTTTCGTTGCCGTTGCAACACCTTAGTTGTTCATTGATTGCTTTCTCACATGTGCCTTGACCGTGGGCCTTCAGCAGATGGAGTAACCCCTAGCTCGAGCCAGTGACCTTGGGTCCAAGCTGGCGAGCTTTTGCTCAAGCCAGATGGGCCCGCACTCAAGCTGGTGACCTCAGGGTCTCAAACTTGGGTCTTCCACATCCCAGTCCAACGCTCTATCCACTGCACCACCGCATGGTCAGGCTCATCATTTACTCTTGACAACCATTCTGACCTTGTGGAACTGGCCATAAAAGGCAAGCTCTTAAAGCCAATAGCACTTTGCCAGATTGCATTTCCTAGTTATACATGAAGCAAAGCAACAAAAGGTAATCAGGACTCAATGAAGATAAGGTAGAAAAAGTGGCTGAAGCCTACAGAAAAGAGTTTCAGTTAGAAGATTCCAGAAGCCTGACCAGGCTGTGGCACAGTGGATAGAGCATCAGACTGGGACGCAGAGGACCCAGGTTCAAAACCCTGAGGTCACCAGCTTAAGCACAGGCTCATCTGGTTTGAGTAAGACTCACCAGCTTAAGCCCAAGGTTGCTGGCTTGAGCAAGGGGTTACTCACTCTGCTATACCCCCCCACACACACCAGTCAAGGCACATATGAGAAAGCAATCAATGAACAACTAAGGAACTGCAAGGAAGAATTAATTGATGCTTCTTATCTCTCCTGTCCTGTCTGTCTGTCCCTATCTGTCCCTCTCTCTGTCTGTCTCTCTGTCTCTGTCACAAAAGAAAAAACAACAACAAAACTCCAGGAGATTATTTTATAGTGTTTATTCTTTATTTTAGGAAGTTGAGAGACCACTCAGAAAATATAACCAACTAACTTCTATTTGCCCTATCAGCCATCAAAGTCAGCCAGTGAAACACATTTCTGCTTTCAGCTTCACTTTGTCATCACAGGTAGTCCCATCAGTTGGAAAATGGTGCAGAGTATCTACAGAACAGATGACTGTATGGAGTAGAGCAGCAGGAAAGCCCTGTGTTTTGAGGAGACTGTGAGGGTTCAGACAGAGCCACAGAAGATGTATGCAATGGTATGCAGATTACTTTGAGCTATAGGCAATATTAGCTTCATGCTCAAAAGAAACTTCTGCCCCTCCCATGAGCTACCGAGTAAAACTTGATGTTTGCCTGCAATGAGAGATTACCAGAGAGATAGCTTCTTCTGACCTATCTATAGGGAAGGTCAAACTTTTATTGACTAAATGTCTGCTCTTTTTATCATCCTACAATGACCCTTGGAAGCCCCCAAGGTGTGTTACCTCATCCCTAGTTCAGAATGACTGGTGTACCTCAATTCCCCTTTCTCTCTCTGAACCTCTCCTGTATGTGGGCTCTCAGACTCCCTCATGTATGCAGGGTTCCCTCACATATGTATATATTAAGTTTGGTTATTTTCTCTTGCTGATCTGTCTCATGTCCATTTGATTATTAGAGCAGCCCGAAGAGCCTTGAGGGTAGAGGAGAGTTTGTTCCTCCCCTACAAGCCTGAGGCCCAGGGGCCATCCTTGAATCTTGAGAGATTGTTAACAGATTTTTTTGAGGATCCAGGAGTCTGTTGAACTAGGTGGAGTGGAGATGCTGTAGTCACCACGTGTTCCCCATGGACATGTTTTCATTTTTGATCAGAGTGGAACTCCAGGTAAGAAGGTAGATTTGAGTGCTTCAGAAGTACTTCTTACAGCTGGATCTGAACTGAGATTCAACTGAATGCTGTGAGTGCTTGTGGAGACTCTACTCTGTGTGTGCACTGTACTCCTGGGGGAGCTACTCACGACCTAGTCTCTAAGAATGGCCACCTCAGGATTGTGCCATCCAGAGTCGGCAAGGCCGTATATAGTGACCATGATGCTAGATGCTTGTAAAGCCAGTAGTCGCAGCCATAATCACAGCAGCCTGGCTCATGCAAGTTTGTATTTGATTTGGACAGTCGGCAATGAAACAATGGAGCCAAGAACTGGTGGGCCATCATCTTTAATCCTAGCTTGCACCCGGCGGGCAAGTAAAAACACACACTAGGCTCCAAAACCCACTCATTCAGTGCTCACAAAGATACTGACTTATCCAAGTTTCCTAGCATCAAAGGTTTCTAGCTCACCAGTCTTATTCACCTCTGTTCCCCATCTCCTTCTCTCTGCACAAACTGACTTCTTCCTCAGCACTCCACCATCTTGGCTGCTTCTCCTGTCCTCCACGTGGCCTTTCTCTGCTCTCCTCTCTAATGTTAACCTCAGGAATGCTAATGTTCAGAGAGTGCAAGCTCCTGGTCTGCCCCACTTTATAGTGTAGAAATCTAAACCTTTAATCCAATCTACAAACAAGGAAGTCTCTGATACAAAGTCACTTATCTGAGGCATGATGGGAGGATTCCCCATGAGAGTGCACCACCCCACATCATCCAATCAGTCAAGGGTGTGAGGAAATGCTTATTCTTAAAACTTGCACTTGGGCAGTGCCATCTTTAACAAAGTGAACATAATATATTTTATCTGCCCAACAATGCTGCATGTGACAAAATCTGAGCAGTGCTGTCTCTGCCCTCAAAGAGCTTGTGGTCTGGGGGAGGAAGAGGTTGCTGCAGAAGCAACAATAATATAAGGCAAAACAAGCTCTGTAGCAAAAAGGAAGCATTGGGCAAATGAGTTGTAAAATTTTTATTTTCTGGTTTTGCTCACTCTTATTGTTAAAGATGGCCACTCTCACATGATGATGCTCTCACATGATACAGCTAATTGCCTTTCAGCTTGGGAAGGGGCTTGGTTATGATAATGTGTGCTGGAGGAGGAGCTTGTCCTGCCAAAAAGTTTTCAAAGGAGGAGCCAGGAGGTCATTTTAGGAGAGATCACATTGTTGTACAGAGAGGAGGAGACCACATTGTTCCAGGGGAGACAGGCCATGTGGTTGGAAAGGAGGCAGGCAGCCAAGATGGAGGCCTGCAGGGAGAAGGGGATGGGAAACAAAGGTGAATAAGGCTGGTGCGGCCTTTGATTCTAGGAAAACTAGAAAGATTCTCCTGGTTATGGAACCGGAGAACATGTGTTGGGCAGATAAAATATATTATGCTCACTTTGTTAAAGATGGCGCTGCCCACGTGCAAGTTTTGAGAGTAAGCTTTCCCCCACACCCTTGACTGATTGGATGATGTGGAATGGTGCACTCTTATGAGGAATCCTCCCATTATGCCTCAGATAAGTGACTTTGTATCAGAGACTTTCTTGTTTGTAGATTGGATTTCTACTCTGTAAAGTGGGGCAGATCAGGAGCTTGCTCTCTCGGTTCCTGAGGCTTTAGCATTAAAGAGGAGAGCAGATTAAGGCCACGTGGAGGAGAGGAGGAGCAGCCAAGATGGTGGAGTGCTGAGGGAGAAGCCAGTTTGTGCAGAGTTTGTGCAACAGAGGTGAATAAGTCTGGTGAGCTAAAAACCTTTGATGCTAGGAAACTCGGATAAGTCAGTAGTAGCTTTGTGAACACTGAATGAGTGGGTTTTGGAGCCCAGTGTGTGTTTTTACTTGCCTGCCAGGTGCAAGCTAGAATTAAAGCTGATGGCTAGCCAGTTCTTGGCTCCGTTGTTTTCATTACCGACTGTCCGAATCAAATGGGAGCCTGCACTGGCCAGGCGGCTGTGACGGTGGCCACGGATACTGGCTTTACAACATGTAAGTGGGTTTTGGTGACCCATGTGTTTGTTTTGTACTCGACCGGTATGAGTCTAGAATAAAGGTAATGGCCCACCAGTTCTTGACTCTGTTGCTTCATTACCGTCTGTCCAAATTAAACCAGAACCTGTGAAGGCCAGGCAGCTGTGATGGTGGCCGTGGCTATTGGCTATACAAGAAGTAACAAGAAATGAACTCAGAGTTAACACAAGATGTGAGGAGTGGGTTAACAACAAAGAACAGAAGGGGAAGAGATAGCTGGATTGTCTTGTGAGAGCCTCCTATGCCTGGTCTTAAAGTGATAGGTCATCAAAAATTGTGTTTTGGGAAGATAACACTGATACAAAAAATAGCAAATTTTTCAGGATACTGGAAGCCAAGTAAAAAGAGAGTTCAAATGATTTAGGTAAAGATAAGGGGGACTGAATGGATATGCTAACAGTCAAATGGAACTAAGCTGATGAATATAGGAGATGTTTTAAAATTATAAAAATTTATTTTTACTAACCATAAAGTTAAAAATGAGAAAACTAGTAAAAAACAAAGTACTTGTGAACCCCAATATTAATGACAAGAAATAATATATTTAAATGTGTTAAACAATAAGAAGAAAATTGTTGACTATCAGTAATTTCATGCAATTTACACTTACTCTACAAGACATACCCCTAACTATCCCATTGTAGAAAAGTATAGCCCCAAACACAGTGACATTAAAAGAAATAAATTTAACCATAAAGACAAGGGAGCTGAAAGTCATTTATTTAGCACTGGGACAAGTGAGGGCATGTTTTAAAGCCACACACAGTTCTTAGAGGAAATTGTCTAGTAGAAAATCTCCCATGGCTTTCAGCCCAAGGCAAAATTCCAGAGAAAAGCAGTTAAGTCAGAGGAAACTCAATACTTGTCTTGGAATTAACAAAAGGCATTGTAACTTACTTCAATTTACAATCTTGTATACATCCTTTTCTGGAGGTTTTCTGAACAGATTTGTTCCAGAGTTATTGGTAAAGTTATTGGTAAATTTTCCCTGAGTCCATTTCTACCCATGCTCCCTTCCTTCACTGTACCACATACTGAAGACAGAGTTTAGGGACAAATAGAGAAAATTTAGCAAGAAAACAAATCTGTTAAGCAAAACCTTAAGCAAACCTTCCATTGCATGAGGATGTCATTAGGTCACCTAGTAAATGTTAATAATTAACTAAGACTGAACTCTGTGAATTCCATTGAGAATGATGCAAGGTGTCGAACATACATAATTTTTACTCCAAATTCTGAACCACATCAATGTGCTTTTAAGGCTTTGGGTTCACTGCTTTCTTTTCTTAGAAAGCTCTCTCCCTTCCTCTATTCCTTACTGCCTACGAGTACCAACTCATCGTTCAACTCCTGACTATGCACCCAATCCCTAGGGACTCATGAACACTCAGTTCATGCTTTTGTTTGCATTTTATTGAGTTTGGTTGTCTACCAATCTAAGTTTAGCTTTCACTCTAGATTAATCAAGAATCGTAAGCACAAAAACGTATCGTCTTGTATTGACCAGTAAAACAAAGAAAAATAAACTCCAAGGTTGAATGCTGATTATATGCTGCATTTGTGTCATAACACCAAAACAACAAGCAAAAGAGTATGCAAATTATATTACTTGTATATAAAAATATACATGAGTTATGTATAATAGAAATGTTTGTAGAGGCTCAAAAAACATTTGAAGGGATACCAATTGATTTTCCCTAGGAAATAAAATTGAATTCCCCTAGGAAGATTAGACATTTTTATAATATTATTTAATTATTCTTTCACTGTTTGATTTTATTTTAAAATAATCCTTTTATTAAATTTAAAAAATACTTTTGTTCTACTGGATCTCAGAGAACTGTTATTCATTCAAGATCAGCACCAAAGGGGATATGTCCCAGGAGCCCACAAATTCCATTCCTTAAATGAGACATTTCTTCAGGCATATTTTATACTGCTCTTCATTAGAAAAAGTTATTCCATAGGATGACCTCTTCAGACCCAAACACAGCCAAGTTAACTCACTCTAGGAATCTATGCTCCACAGCCTTTGATGGTAATAATTAGGGGTAAATGAAGCAGTCTTTTAGTTAAGCTTTGTAGTAACAGAAAGAGATTGTTGCCCAAGAAAAACATAGGACTCACAGAAATTTTAAATGCAATATTTAACATCCTTGTACTAAGAACTAAGTAGCTACTTCCTGGACACATAAACCCTCATTGGGCACATAAATCCTTTGGGCTTACTGCAGTGTCCTCGCCTCTCTTGCTTCTGCCAACATCTATCTGCCATTTTCTAGCTACCAGTCTTCATCACATTTCTATTCCTTTATTATATTAAAACTTTTATCTCCTCAAAGTAGGATTTAGATGAACCTTAAAATATATAAAAATTTTTAAAATTATATTAAGGAGGTCCTGCTTAACAAAGGACCTTGTATCCAGGGTCTCTGTCTGTAGCAAACAACAAATAATCAGTTGTGTCAGCATCTGATCTTAGGCAGGGCTTCTAACCAGACCAATCAGAGCCCATTTAAAGTTGGGGTCAGAGTGAAATGCAGGGAAGATCTGAAAAGAACAATATAACAAAAAGCACGAATTAAGCACTTTCAATGGACCAGGCACTGGACTGAAGCATCTTTCTGTAATATATCATTTAGTCTTTACAACAACTTACAAGGTTGTAATATAAAAAAAATGTCCTGAACTTTTTCTGTGTGATGTAATTTATAGCTCCCTTCTGAAAATAAACTAGGCTTTTACCAATCAAAGTTTAAGCAGTTTTCTGATTAGCTTTAATAGCTCAAGACTTGCTCTGGGAAATTATCACCTATCCCACAACTGACTAATCAGTAAAGAGCCTAGTGACTATATCTAATGACTTATTTTTCTTTTAATAATTCATCTAAGAGGATAAGCTACTTATTGTCTTTTTTCTATAAGACATCTTTACCAAAAGTGAATCTTCTTTGGCCAGTAAGAGGATCCCCCCCCCCCTTATTACATGATTTTCATGAAATTTTGACACATGCTCATAAGCAAATTGCTTGGAAAAAAATTTTTTTTAACAAAGTAGACCCTATATTTCCCCCTTTAACACATAATAAGAAATCAAAGAGCCAGAGAGTGAAGGGCCATTTGTCTAACTTTGAAACCCAGACTTTTAACTAATGTATTTTACCTCCTCACCAAGTAAATTGGCTTCTTCCATCCTTCAATTCTCATACTACAAAGTTGGTGGCTGTCAATTCCACTTGGCTGCTAAAACCTCTCCCTCAAAGTCTCATCAGTCAGGATGTCAGGAAAGCCTTTGATAAAGGCAAACTCTAATTTTTCAATTTTGACGCTGGTGATAAAATCTCTAAATAAAGAGCTGGATTTGCAGCCTTCCTCTGTGTCTTCTGTGATGATCCTTCCCCTGGTGGTTCTTCTTTTCCTCCATAACTGTCCCTACCACCGTTGCACTGGCCCAGCCCGGTACAGTTCCCTTTTAACATCTTTGGCTCAACCTAGAGTCTCATGTCCTTATCACAGCTGAAGCTGGCCCTGAGCATTTAAACAAGGCTTTCCTCAGCGCTGGGGGAGAACGAGGCAAACACAGAGCAAGACGCAGGGAGATGAAATGCTATGTAAATTGCAGGAGCTCGCAGTTTAGGGTCCTTTGTAAGTGACTGTACTGATTAGGGTCCCCTGCAGGGTCACTGACAAAGGTTATTGTAACTTACCATCCAGCCTTAGGTATGTCCAGAATCCTTAAATTATAGACCCACAGGGTTAGAGTAAGGCCTTGCTTGCCTGCCTAAGAATTGCCTGCTGAGCTCCACTTCCTGTTATACAGTGGTACCTTGAGATACGAGCAGACCAACATACTTTTTAAGATACAAGCTGCAACTCGGTCTGTATTTTTGTTCGAGATCTGAGAAGAATTTCGAGATACGAGTCATGATTCGGGAAGCTGCTGCTAGTTGGTGCGTTGGCGCACAGGTCCAGTGTCAGCAGCACAACACCAGCATCTTGTTCTTTCTCACATGTTACCCACAGAATCAAGTCGAATCTGGTGCGCTGTACTTGTTCTTGCATCATTTTTGCATTTTTTACTAACTTTTTCTGTGTGCTATCATGGGTCCGAAGAAAGTGAGTGTAAAGGACAGTGGTGAGAAGAAGAGAATGATGTCGATAGAAGTAAAGCAAGAAATAATAGAAAAACATGAGCGTGGTGTATGAGTAATTAAACTGGCAAGGCTGTACGAACCAATACATCTACAATTTATACCACCCTTAAACAAAAGAATGCCATCAAAAGCCATCAAAAGCGCAAATCCAGTGAAAGGAACTACAATTCTGTCCCAATTAAGGACAAATATCCATAAAGAAATGGAGAAGCTTCTGTTGGTGTGGATGAAAGAGAAAGAGCTGGTAGGAGATACAGTGATGGAGACTGTAATATGCAAAAAGGCACATGTTATTTATGGCGACTTGAAGAAGAAAGAACCATCAACCTCAAAAGAGACAGCAGAAGATACATTTAAGGCAAGTCACGGCTGGTTTGAAAATTTCAAGAAGCAATCTGGCATCCACTCGGTTGTGAGGCATGGTGAAGCTGCGAGTGCTGACGTTAAGGCAGCTGAGGAGTACATCGTATATTTTGCTGCACTTATTGCAAAGAAAGGCTACATCCCCCAACAAGTGTTCAACTGTGACAAAACAGGATTGTTTTGGAAAAATATGCCCCGGAGGACTTTCATCACTGCAGAGGAGAAGAAGAGGGTTATGCCAGGCCATAAACCCATGAAGGACCGTCTGACCCTTGCATTGTGTGCAAATGTTAGTGGTGACTATAAAGCCACAGCTAGTGTGTCATTCTGAAAATGCTTGAGCCTTTAAGACTCACAAGATTCTTAAAGAAAAACTGCAGGTCATGTGGCATGCCAATGCTAAGGCATGGGTTATGCAGCAGTTTTTTATTGAATGGGTGAATCTCGTCTTTGGTCCTACAGTGAAGAAATATCTTCAAGAAAATAAACTCCTGATGAAAGCATACTAATCCTTGATAATGCTCCAGCTCACCCACTTGGTCTTGAAGATGACATTCTCAATGAGTTGAAATTTGTGAAAGTCCTCTACCTCCCACCCAACACGACTTCAATCTTGTAACTTATGGATCAGCAGGTCATTTCCAACTTTAAAAAGCTTTACACAAAGCACTTGTTCCGCCGCTGCTTTGAGGTGACTGAGAATACAATTCTAACCCTTAGAGAGTTTTGGAAAGATCACTACAACATCGTGATATGTTTACGCATTATTGACTTGGTGTGGCAAGAGGTTACAAGAAGAACCTTGAAGTCGGCATGGAAAAAGATATGGCCTGATGTTGCTGCAGACAGGGACTTCGAAGGATTCGAACCAGAGACTGAGACCGAGGTAGAAGCTAAAGGTAGACCGAGGTTGGAGGTGATTGTGTTTCTCGGAAAATCGATGGGTCTGGAGGTAGATGAGGGTGAGGTAAATGAGCTCATCGAGGAACATGAGGAGGAACTCTCAACTGAAGAGTTGAAGGAGCTACAGATGATGCGACATACGGAGCTTCTGCAAGAGATTAGTAGTGAGGAGGAGGTAGAGTCGGAGGAAATGATTTCTACAAGTGAAATTAAAGACATGCTGGCAATGTGAGAGAAGCTTTCAAGTTTCATTGAAAAGAAACACCCAGAAAAAATTTCAACTGGTCATGCTTCAGCACTTTTTAATGACACTTGTTTGTCACATTTCCGTAACATTTTAAAAGGCAGTCAAAAGCAAAGTTCTTTGGATAGCTTTTTATTCAAAAGCCCTGCAAGTGAAAGTGCTGAAAGTGCAGCCAAAAAGGCAAAAACAGGTGATGATTAAATGAAAAATGCGTAATATTAAGCTTAGATTAAGTTAAAGTTAACTTAGGTTAAGTTAAAGTTAAAGTTAAGAAAGTGCAAAATTTTTACAATTAAGTTTTTGTGGTTTCATTTTAAGTAAAGAAAGTACAGTTTTAGTTTTGTTTAGAGAAAAGAAAATGCAGTTTTAGTTTACATTTAGTGTTAAGAAAGTGCAGTTTTAGTTTACGTGTCTACAGTGCCTGCATCCCTTCCTCCCTCCCTCCTCCTCCACCATTCACCTCTGATAGCCACACTCGTCTGTCTCCAAGGTAAGAACACAGTACTAAATAACACTTTTTTCTTTTATTTCATATATTTTGTTATGCATTGGTAAAGTATACATGTGTGTTTCTTAATTAAAATCACATTTTTTTTATAATTTAGGAGGGTTTGGGGATGTTTCACAGGGCTGGAACAGATTAAATCTATTTCAGTTATTTTAAATTGGAGAAATTTGTTTGATATATGAGTTGACTGACTTACTAGCTTGGTTACAGAATGAATTAAACTTGTATCTCAAGGTACCACTGTACTTGTATCATACAGGAATATGAAATCACCATCCACAGGGACACTTTAAGTTATATTCCAAAGAAATACGAGAGGGTGTCTTACCACATGTTTCTCCCATTCAGAAAGGTCTGATCGTTGAATATTCCTAAACTCATTCATTCATTCAACTAGTAAATTCACCATGTTCTTGCTCTCATCGTTGCCTTTCATCTTCCTAGTTTTCCTTCTGAAACATTCATCTGCCATCTTCTACTTTATCTGGATGACTCTGTCTCATCATTTAGGTCTCAGACTAAATGCTCCTTCCTCCAGGAAACCTTCTCAGATACCTCATTATGCCTTGTACTTCATCTGCTATAATTCTTAGACCTTTTTATTTTAATCTTCTCTTTATTTGTTTTTTGTGACCAAACTCATAATCTCAGTGAGTTTCAGAATAGGGTCTATCTCATCCATCATCCAGTTTCTGATTTAAATAAAGTGTTGGGAAAATATTTGTTGAATAGGTTAATTGCATAACATAATATAGGCAGGTCCTCGGGTTACGACACAGTTCTGTTCCTATGACAGTGACGTAACCCAAATTTTGGTGCAAGTCAAAACACGTTCTTGCCTAAGTCACTTACCTATCCTAACACAGTTATAAAATTATAATCTAGAACATAAAAACACAACTAAACAACAGAAAAAGGAAAAAGGCATAAATATACTGTACTGTACATTGTACTGTAGAAACAGTAAAATGACCAAAATATGTGTAAAAAAATATTTCCTACCTTATTCCTGTGGTTGGCTTGCACACTGGAAGGGACATTCCAACGTGAGAGAGAGTGACCTATTGGGAGGAGGAAGGTGGATAGGCAGGAAAATCTGCAGAAGGTGCTGGAGATACTGGATCAGGTGAATCAGGATTGCCTAACGAACATGCAAGAGATGATGGAGATGATTCTACCTGCACTACAGGTGTTTTATCTTGAGTGGCAGCTGATGTAGAGGGTACAGAATCTATTGCAGGCCTTTCTGCCTTCTTAAAGAATTGTTCCAGGCTAGTCTGAAAGGTTGATGACTTCTCTTCCAAAATCTGCCTATTGCATTGCAAGGCATGCTCTGTAGAACTTTCTGAATCTGTCATCACTGGGATCCTCAGCCTGAAATTTTTCCAACCCATCCTCTACCATAGAAAAACCTTCTGCTAAATTCTTGGTAGTAAATCACTCAGGTTTGGGGATTTTTACCTCTCCCTCTTCAATCAGCTGCTTCTCCAGCTGAAGGAGGGCCTCATCAGACAGCACCTCTCCATGTGATGCCAGTAGCTCTGTGACATCCTCAACCTTCACCTACAAATTAAACTGTTTATCCATGGCTAACAACCTTTTCTGTTATAGCCTCCACTGACTCCTCAGAGCCATGGAAATCATACACAAACTGGGGGCACAGTTCTGTGTTTTTTTACACCATTTAAGTTTGTTCACTTCACCTCATCCCAGGCAAAAACAATGTTTTGTACAGCATTGTAAATGTTATAAGACTTCCAGAGTCTTTGAGTGTCAGGTTCTTGTCCTTCACAGTTGCATTAAGAGCCACAGCAAATGTCTTCCGGAGGTAGTGGGCCTTGGAAGAGGAAATGACACCTTGGTCCATGGGTTGTAAAAGGGCAGTGGCATTAGGTGGAAAGTAAACCACTTGACATTAGGGTTAAAGTCACTCAAGTGGGCAGAGTGACCAGGGGGCACTGTCCAGAACTAGCAACACTTTAAAAGATAACCCCTTACTAACACAGTAGTCCTTCGCTGCTGGCACAAAATGGCTGGAAAACCACTCCTCAAAAATCTGAAGCGTCACCCATGCCTACTTTTTAGACCTCTGGACAATAGGCAGTTGACCCTTCCAAATGCCCTTTAGTGCCCTTGGATTCTCTGCCTGCTACACCAACAGAGGCTTGAGTTTGAAGTCACCTGCAGCATCCCCCCAAGAAGCAAAGTTAGTCTCTCCTTGCCAGCTTTATGATCAGGTGCTGCCTTCTGCTTGGCAATGGAGGTCCTGTTAGGCATATACTTCCAAAAATGGCCTGTCTCATCAACATTAAACACTTTTCAGCACAGTAGCAACCCCATGTAGTCCGTAACTATGATGCTACTGACATAGCTGAAACACTTAGGTTTCAACTTTTTAAAGTTTTTATGGGAGTGAGCATCAAAAACTTGAAATGTTGTATGTCAAATCTGTCATAACCCAAGGACCCCCTTTATATTGCAAGTGGAAGGGTTTTAATTGCATTAAACAAAATGATCAGTTGGAATGCTGCTTTTTGAGGTTGTGACATCGTCAAGTAGAAAGAGCTTCAACTTATGTAATATATTTATGTACAATTATATAATAGACTTAAAGCTAGTTTCTTCTCTTTTGCCCTAAAAAGAAGGAAGCTGAAATGTACTGATTTACTTCCCCTACCCTGATTATGCCATCTTTATTTTATTAAATAGAGGATGTTACTTAGTGAATGGGACAATAAAACAGTTAATAAGACCCTACATTTTACTTCTGACTCTACTACAACCTTTGGCAAACCAATTAGCACCTTTCCAAGTATGTCCATGAATTGGGATAAGTGGTCAGCAATACTTAGAAATGCTTAGGTGGTGATTGTAAGTCTCAACTACAGATAATATTCTCATTTCAATCATTGTTATACAACACAGAGATACCCAACCTTATTAAAATCCCATTTTGAAAAGTGTTGCTGGCTATAAATTGAACATTAGATTGCTTTCATTCATCTGACACTTAAGTAGAAAATGTTACTATTAAGCCTGAGATCAATTCAAATAAAACTCTTCTTACCAGGAATGTTAAAATTATTAGTTCTCCTGCATGTGGGTCAAGTTATGATCAGCTTAGCTTTTGAGCTCAACTGTGACTTCCAATAAGACAAAAGCTGTGGCATTTATTTTTTGTTCAGGAGCAGTTGAATGAGGCTACTTATTACCTTCTACAGAATTCTATTAACCCGGAGTGGAAAGTGGGCAGGAGCTGTGGGCTACCTATTGTAAACAAATCTATTCTAGTGTATAAGTGTCGGCTCCCTTTAGAGACAACAAGCCCAACAGTTAAGAGCATTTCTTCCTCTCCTCCTCCCTTCCTCCCTTCCTCCCTTTCTCTCACTCTCTCTCCCTTCCTTCCTTCCTTCCTTCCTTCCTTCCTTCCTTCCTTCCTTCCTTCCTTTATTTCTTTCTTTCTACTTTCTTCTTTCCGGAAGCCACGTAACTAACCATTACCCCTTACATTAAAAAAAGAAGTACACATGAGCTATTTTTTCTCTCAGCATTTGTCTTATAATATATTTCTTTTCTTTTTTTTATTCAATGAGAGGAGGGGAGGCAGAGAGACAGATTTTCCCATGTGCCCTGACCAGGATCTACCTGGCAAGCCCACTAGGACACAATCCTCTGCCCATCTGGAGTGTTGGTCTGTGAGAAACCCACCTCATCTTAGTGCTTGAGGTGGAGGCCCTGGAGCCATCCTCAGCACCAGGGGCCAACTCGCTCTAATTGAGCCTTGGCTACACCGGGGGGGGGGGGGGAAGAGAGAAAATTAAAAGACGGAGTCATGGAGAAGCAGAAGGGTGCTTCTCTTATGTCCCTGACTGGGAATCAAACCTGGGACATCCACATGCTGGACCAACACTCTACCACCTAGCCAACTGGCCAGGGTCTATATTTCTAATCTACTAATATTAAAGGACTTATTGGACACTGTTTTTGTTTGTTTGTTTGTTTTGTATTTTTCTGAAGTGAGAAGTGAAGGGGGGAGGAAGCAGACAGACTCACACATGCGCCCAATCGGGATCCATCCTGCCTTCCCACCAGGGGAAGATGCTCGGCCCCTCTGGGTTGTTGCTCCACTGCAATCAGAGCCATTCTAGTGCCTGAGGCGGAGGCCATGGACCACCCTCAGCAGCAAGCCAACTTTGCTCCAATGGAGCCTTGGTTGAAGGAGGGGAAGAAGAAATAGAGAGAAAGGAGAGGAAGAAGGGTAGAGAAGTAAATGGGTGCTTCTCCTGTGTGCCCTAACCGGGCATCGAACCCAGGACTCCCACAGGCCAGGCCAACACTCTACTGCTGAGCAAACCAGCCAGGGCCTGGACACTGTTTTGACTAACCAAGAGATTCTTTTCTATGAGGAACACAACTGTAATTTTCTTTTTAATGGAAAAGAATAAATCTACGTAAGTGCTGTAACTCCTGCATGAAGGAACTTCAGAATGCTAAATCTGATGACATAAAAGGCTTCTGGATCAGCACGTCTGAAGAATTTACATGTGCCAAGCAACATCTGTGATAGAAGACAGTCCTCAACTTTAGGGTGTTTAACAATATCACACTGGTAATTAGTTAGTGATGAACTGGTCATCACTGGATTTGAACTTTGGAAGTGCTCTGGTTCCTGGATCCAATGGAGAACTCTCTAATTTGGATATTTTAGAAGATTTTTTTTTAAATAGAAGAGAAATACAGTCTACCTACACAAACAAATAAATGAATAATAAGGTGCACTGTGAGAAATTCACTAGAAATAAAGGCCCTTTAAGTTGCTGTCTCCTATTGATTTTGGGTGAATGGTTTTACCTCTATGTACCCCATTATTTATTTTTCTAATCTTCAGTTTCCCCTCTCACTTAAAAGAATATTATGAGAGAGGGGAGCAAGATGGCGACGGAGTAGGCGGACGTACCAACTTCCAACTCCCAGAACCAAAGTGGATTACAACTCAATTTTAAGAACCATCACCTGGATAAACCAACTTTGAACAAAACTAAGTGGACTCTTCAAACAAGGAACACAGAAGAAGCCACACTGAGACTGGTAGGAATAGCGAAAACGCGAAGAGGGCTGCCCAGCTCCCCGGAGCAAACGGCAGCCCGGAGAGACCCGTGTGGCGGGAGGAGATTTTGGCGGAGAGGGAGGGACCTGGGTCCCAGGAACCAAGCCCCAGCCTGCAGTCCCAGAGCCAAGAAGAGGCGTTTGGACAGTTTTGAGCTGTGAAACAAGTGAGGGAGCTCCCAGGCCTACAGTGTGGAGTATTAGGTCCCTTCCTACTCTGCTGAGGGCTGCTTAAGGTTTTGGGGCGGCAGGACGCTGAAAGGCGGTTCTGTCGGCGTGGGCAGAGGCCAAGCCGGTGGGAGATCGGTCTAGCCCAGAGGGTCGGAGGGTAAGCGCGAGAGCGGTCCGGAAGCTGCGGGCCCGCCTTTAATCCTACTTACGGGGACAAAGCGGGAGGCCAGGAACAGGCAGGCCCTGCGCAAGCCGGCCCTGACCGCAGGGACCGGGCTAGGACCAGGGACGGGCAGGGGCTCGTGGCTGAGCTGACGCTACCAGTCCGCCCCCCCCCCCGCCGCCCGCCGGAGAAACCGCGGTTGGCCAGTATACGTGCGCGAGCGGGCTCCGAGCGCGGGAACGGGGTGGACCCCGAGACAGGCGGAGGCTCGCAGCTGAGCCCACGGCTGCTATCCCCATCCGGCTGGAGAAACCCCGGATAGCGTTAATACGTGCACGAGCGGGCTCCGAACGTGGGGGCGGGGTAGAGTCCGGGACGAGCGGAAGTATGCAGCTCGGCGGAAGCCAGCAAACACGCCCGCCCCAATAAATCTTGGTTTCCGACCCTGCGCAAAGGGCCCTGGCCTCGAGGGCGGGGCTAAAGCTCCTGACGGGCAAAAGCTTACAGCTGAGAGCACGTCAAAAGCCCCGCCTAACCCGCGGAACTGTAGCGAGCAGGCTCCGACTGCTGGTTCTGGGCGGAAGTCCGGAAATAGGCTGGGTCCGCAGCTGAGGAAAGGTGCTCGCCTCTACCCTTGGTGCTAATCTTGTGGCTTCAGTCACAGCCCCTCCCACGGAGGAGAGGCAGAAATCACAGCAAAAGCCACAGTGGGCCGGCGCTGGCAACGCTCATACCCAACCACCCTAGGCGCCGGCAGAGGGGGTGGGGGGCCTGCAGATAGACTACACCTAGAGAACACAAAGGCAACACCTACTGGACTCCAGTGGCCACAACTTGCTTATACACAGAAAAAATGGGCAGGCAGAGGAATGCAAACCAAATGAATCAAGAGAAATCCCCAGAGAAGGACCTGAATGAACCAGATATAACCAAATTACCAGAAGCAGAATTTAGAATAATGATAGTTAGGATGTTCAAAGAAATTAGAGCAACAATGGATAGTCATTATGAACACCTAAATAAAGAGATAACAAGTATAGAAAATGAAATTGAAATAATAAAAAAGAATCAGACAGAAATGACAAATACAGTATCAGAACTGAAGACCACAATGGAAGGAATTAAAAGCAGGATGGATGACGCTGAGGATCGAATAAGCGAGTTAGAGGACACAATAAACAAAGGCACAGAAGCAGAGAAGAAAAAGGAAAAGAGACTTAAAAAATGTGAGGAAACTCTAAGGGAGCTTTGTGACAACATGAAGAGAAACAACATTCGCATCATAGGGGTGCCTGAAGAAGAGGAGAGAGGACAGGAAATGGAAACTTTGTTCAATCAAATTATAGCAGAAAACTTTCCTAAATTAAGGCTGGGAAACACTCCACACATTCAAGAAGCACACAGAACTCCATTAAGGAGAAACCCAAAAAAATCTACACCAAGACACATCATAGTTAAAATACCAAAGCTAATGGATAAAGAAAAAATTTTAAAAGCTGCTAGAGAAAAAAAGACTATCACCTACAAAGGAGCCCCCATAAGGATGACATCGGACTTCTCAACAGAAACACTTGAGGCCAGAAGGGAATGGCAAGAAATAATCAAAGTAATGCAGAATAAGAACCTACAACCAAGACTACTTTATCCAGCAAGGCTAACGTTTAAAATTGAAGGAGAAATAAAGAGCTTCACAGAAAAAGAAAGCCTGAAGGAATTCATAAAAACCAAACCAATTATGCAAGAGATACTAAGGGGCCTCTTGTGAACAGTTTAAAGGGAGGAATGAATAGAGCAAAAGAAGAATACAGCTTTAAAGAATAAAATGGCAATAAACAACTATATATCAATAATAACCTTAAATGTAAATGGATTAAATGATCCAATCAAAAGACATAGGGTAGCTGCATGGATAAAGAACCAGGACCCATACATATGCTGTCTACAAGAGACACACCTTAAAACAAAAGATGCTCATAGACTGAAGGTAAAAGGATGGAAAAACATATTTCATGCAAATGGAAATGAAAAAAAAGCAGGGGTAGCAATACTTATATCAGACAAAATGGACTTTAAAACAAAGGCTGTAGTAAGAGATAAAGGAGGACACTACATAATGATAAAGGGAACAATTCAACAGGAAGATATAACTATTGTAAATATCTATGCACCAAATATAGGAGCCCCGACATACAGAAAGCAGACTTTGATGGATATAAAGGGCGAGATTAACAGCAATACTATCATAGTAGGGGATTTCAATACCCCTCTAACAACACTGGATAGATCCTCAAGAAAGAAAATTAATAAAGAAACAGCAGACTTAAAGGATACACTAGATCAACTTGATTTAATAGATATCTTTAGAACTTTTCACCCTAAAGCAGTAGAATATACATTCTTCTCAAGCGCTCATGGTACGTTTTCTAGGATAGACCACATGTTAGGACACAAAAATGGTCTCAATAAATTTAAGAAGATTGAAATCATATCAAGCATTTTCTCAGATCACAATGCCATGAAACTAGAAATTAACCACAAAAGAAAAAATGAAAAATACTCAAACACTTGGAAATTAAATAGCACGTTATTAAATAATGAATGGATTAACAATGAGATCAAAGAAGAAATAAAAAAGTTTCTAGAAACAAATGATAATGAGCATACATCAACTCAAAATTTATGGGACACAGCAAAAGCAGTTCTGAGAGGGAAGTTTATTGCACTACAGGCATATCATAAGAAGCTAGAAAAAGCTCAAATAAGCAACTTGACCCTGCATCTAAAAGAACTAGAAAAACAACAACAAATAAAACCCAAGACAAGTAGAAGAAAGGAAATAATAAAAGTCAGAGCAGAAATAAATGACATAGAGGCTAAGGAAATAATACAGAGGATCAATGAAACAAGAAGCTGGTTCTTTGAAAAGGTAAACAAGATTGATGAACCTTTAACTAGACTCACCAAGAAAAAAAGAGAGAGGACTCAAATAAATAAAATTAGAAAGGACAGTGGAGAAATAACAACTGACACAACAGAAATACAAAGCATTGTAAGAAAATACTATGAAGAACTATATGCCAAAAAATTAGACAATCTTGGTGAAATGGACAAATTTCTTGAATCATATAACCTTCCAAAAATCAATCTGGAAGAATCAGAACACCTAAACAGACCAATTACAGCAAATGAGATCGAAACAGTTATCAAAAAACTCCCAAAAAAGAAAAGTCCTGGGCCTGATGGCTTCACAAGTGAATTCTATCAAAACTTCAAAGAAGAACTAACTCCTATTCTCCTGAAGCTATTTCAAAAAATTCAAGAGGAAGGAAGAATTCCAAACTCCTTTTATGAGGCGAGCATAATTCTGATCCCAAAACCGGGCAAAGACAACACAAAGAAAGAAAATTATAGGCCTATATCCCTGATGAATTTAGACGCGAAAATTCTCAACAAAATATTAGCCAACCGGATCCAGCAATATATGAAAAAAATCATACACCACGATCAAGTGGGATTTATTCTGGAGAGGCAAGGCTGGTTCAATATTCGCAAATCAATCAATGTGATTCACCACATAAACAAAAGGAAGGACAAAAATCACATGATAATTTCAATAGATGCAGAAAAGGCATTTGATAAAATCCAGCACCCATTCATGCTCAAAACTCTCAGTAAAGTGGGAATACAGGGATCATTCCTTAACATGATAAAGGCCATCTATGATAAACCGACAGCAAACATCATACTAAATGGACAAAGATTAAAAGCAATCCCCTTAAGATCAGGAACCAGGCAGGGTTGCCCACTTTCACCACTCTTATTCAACATAGTTCTGGAAGTCTTAGCTACAGCAATCAGACAAGAAGAAGAAATAAAAGGCATCCAAATTGGAAAAGAAGAAGTAAAACTGTCATTATTTGCAGATGATATGATATTGTATATTGAAAACCCTAAAGTCTCAATCAAAAAACTACTGGACCTGATAAATGAATTCAGTAAGGTGGCAGGATATAAAATTAATACTCAGAAATCAGAGGCATTTCTATACACCAACAATGAAATATCAGCAAAAGAAATTAAGGAAACAATCCCCTTCACTATTGCAGCCAAAAAAATAAAGTACCTAGGAGTAAATTTAACCAAGGAGGTTAAAGACTTGTACTCAGAAAATTATAGAACATTGATAAAAGAAAACAAGGAAGATACAAACAAATGGAAGCACATACCGTGCTCATGGCTAGGAAGAATAAACATCATTAAAATGTCTATATTACCCAAAGCAATTTATAAATTCAATGCAATACCAATTAAAATACCAATGACATACTTCAAAGATATAGAACACATATTCCAAAAATTTATATGGAACCAAAAAAGAACACGAATAGCCTCAGCAATCTTAAAAAGAAAAAATAAAGCAGGAGGTATCACTCTTCTAGATATCAAGGTTTACTACAAGGCCATTATACTCAAGACAGCCTGGTACTGGCATAAGAACAGGCACATAGATCAATGGAACAGAACAGAGAACCCAGAAATAAACCCACAGCTTTATGGACAACTGATATTTGACAAAGGAGGAAAGAACATACAATGGAGTAAAGACAGCCTCTTTAACAAATGGTGTTGGGAAAATTGGACATCTACCTGCAAAAAAATGAAACTAGACCATCAACTTACACCATTCACAAAAACAAACTCAAAATGGATAAAAGACTTAAATGTAAGCCGTGAAACCATAAACATCTTAGAAGAAAACATAGGCAGCAAGCTCTCCGACATCTGTAGCAGCGGTATATTTGCCGATTTATCTTCATGGGCAACTGAAATAAAAGGCAAGATAAACAAATGGGACTATATCAAACTAAAAAGTTTTTGCACAGCTAAAGACAATAGGAACAGAATAAAAAGACAAACCACACAATGGGAGAACATATTTGACAGCACATCTGATATGGGGTTAATAACTAAAATTTATAAAGAACTTATAAAAAGCAACACCAGGAAGACAAACAACCCAATCAAAAAATGGGCAAAAGAAATGAATAGAAATTTCTCCAAAGAGGACATACAGATGGCCAATAGGCATATGAAAAAATGCTCAACATCACTAATCATTAGAGAAATGCAAATTAAAACCACAATGAGATATCACCTCACACCAGTCAGAATGGCACTTATCAGCAAAACAACACAGAATAAGTGCTGGCGAGGATGTGGAGAAAAGGGAACCCTTCTGCACTGCTGGTGGGAATGCAGACTGGTGCAGCCACTGTGGAAAACAGTTTGGAGATTCCTCAGAAAATTAAAAATCGAACTGCCTTTTGACCCAGCTATCCCACTTCTAGGAATATACCCTAAGAACACCATAGCACTGTTCGAAAAGAAGAAATGCGCCCCCATGTTCGTGGCAGCATTGTTCACAATAGCGAAGATCTGGAACCAGCCCAAGTGTCCGTCAGAAGACGAGTGGATTAAAAAGCTATGGTACATATATACTATGGAATACTACTCAGCCATAAGAAACGATGACATCGGATCATTTATAACAAAATGGATGTACCTTGATAACATTATACGGAGTGAAATAAGTAAATCAGAAAAAAAGAAAAACTGAGAACAGCACGATTACATACATAGGTGGGACATGAAAGTGAGGGTATGAGACATGGACAAGAGAGTGGTGGTTATGGGATGGGGGGAGGGAGGGAAGAATGGGATAGGGAGGAGGGGAGGGACGCAGGGAAAACCAGATTGAAGGTGACAGAGGACAATTTGACTTTTGGTGATGGGTATGCAACACAATTGAATGATAAGATAACCTGGAGATGTTTTCATTGTACATATGTACCCTGATTTATTGATGTCACCCCATTAGAATTAATAATAATAAAATAAAAAAAAAAAGGAATATTATGAGGATTATAATAATCACAACTGACATTGGCATTTATCCCTTATTATCAACATTGTATATCGGAGATTGTCTTAATTGCCTCAAGCAATCATAACAAAATATCATTCACTGGATAGTTTAAACAACAGAAATTTATTTTCTCACAGTTCTGGAGACTAAGAAATTCAAAATCAAGGTCCCAAGTGATTCAATTCTTGGTTAGACCTCTCTTCTTGGGTTTCAGATGACTACTTTCTTACTAATTATTTATATGACCTTCCCTCAGTTCATGTGCATGGGGAAATATAGATCTCTCTCTCTTCCACTTCTTATAAATCCACTAATTCCATCATGAGGACTCCACCCTCTTGGCCTCATTTAACCCGCCTCTCAAAGGTCCCTTCCCCAAACACCATCATACTGGCGGTTAGGGATTCAACATATAAATTTGGGGGGGTGGGGTAGCAAAGATATAACTTCTTTTGTTATATATTCTTTTTTTGTGTAATTATTGGACTGAGGTCAACCCAGTTATGCAGAACACCCTTCCCCTTCCATTGAGGAAAATTCATATTCAGTATATAAGAGTAGACCTAGGACATTTTGGTAACACATACAATAAGCACAATCTAATTTGTAACCTGTTGTAAACAACAGCAAAACCCTAAAAGTCTAAAAATAGACTGGCTAAGTAAATTACAGTAAAAAATAAAGTATCCATGTAAATAATGTAATATTATAGAGCATAACCAATTATATTTTTGGTCAGTCAATCTAACAAACATTTATTGACTACCCCATTTTAGCAGCTCATAATCTAGTGGACAGATAAATATAAAAGAATATTTAAGATAGAGAGTAGTAAGTGCCACAAAGGCATAGAGTAAGTTCAGCTACTCCAGAATGCGGGTAGAGAATGGGGGGCAGGAGGTAAGAAGAAAAACCAGGGAGTGCTTGTTTCATAACCACTGGTAATACCCTAATGTGCTCATTTTACTTGATATAGTAAATCATTTACTAGGGAGAATCCTATGTGCATAAGAGAGCCTTGTAACTGACTCCTAGAAGAATAATTAAGATGAAACCTAGTTCAGTTGGTTAGGGTGTCATCTCGATATGCCAAGATTGAAGGTTTAATCCCTGGTCAGGGCACATATAAGAATCGACCAATAAATGCATAAACAAGTGGAACAACAAATTGATGTTTCTCTCCCTCTCTTCCCCTTCCTCTCTCTCTTTATTAAAAAATAAAAGAAAGAAATATAAGGGATGAAGAGGAGTTACCAATGGAATAGTGGTAGTGTATGGAAAAGTGTTCTAGATAGAAGGACTAATCTGTTCAAAGGCAAAAATGTGAAAGAAGGTGTGTGGGGCACCATATATAATCAAAATGGCTGAAGTCTAGAGTGTCAGGGCCATGAGCCTAGATAGGTAGGCCTATAGGACCTAAGGTTCCTGAGAAGCATATAGAATCTGAACTTCATTCTGAGGATGATGGGAAAGCACTGGCAGTATTTGTAAGCAGATTAAGGGGAAAAGATGGTAAGTGTGTTTTTAGGTATGTTGAGTACAGTCCACTAGGCAGTTAAATGCAGAAGACTGAGCATCAGAAGAGAGAGTTATAGCACTCAGATTATAGCTGAGGCCAAGGGGATGGATAATGTTGGCAGTGGACAGTGAGTGTAAAGGTCTTAAGAGAGGAACAAGCAGAGGGATGGAAGTTCTCAAAGGTTATTGAGATGGGGTGGACGAGTGTAGGGTCATAAAATACAAAGAAAAGGTATTTTTCAAGGTGTGAATGAAAGTGTCAAAAGTTGCTGAGAATCAAGTTAGATAAGAACATAAAATATTCTAAGGAAATTAGCAGCAAGAGCATCAATGACCCGAGCAAGAGCAACAATAGTGGAGTGTTGAAAACAGAAGCCACCTAGCAGAGCCTGGCAGGGATGTGAGGGTGGCGCAGAAGCAGTGACCCTTTCCAAAAAGTTTGGCTGAAAGGAGAGGCAAGTGTTAAAGTGTCAGCTGCAAGGGATTGTACTGTCCATGGACAATTTTATATTTTGTCCTTTAAGATGGAAAATAATTCATAAACAGTGATTGGATGCTGATGGGAATAATCTACTAAAAAGAGTAGAGGGAGGGGGAGGGAAGTTTGAAACAGAAAAGAGTGTAGTTACTGCTGTGGAAATTGAGCGGATTGATTCGCACAGAGGAGAAGGCAGGGTAGCCTGAAAGATGACATTGAACAGTGTAATTGTGTGTGTGGGGTAGCTAATGGGGAAGGTCAGGTCGGAAACTCAGACCCCGGACTTTGGCTAGGGCCCTCCACATTCTTGCTCGCCAAAAGAAAGTTCCCAGAGGACTTTGGGAAAAGATTGTCCGTCAGCCAGTGAGATTTCACCACGTCATAACTGCTCGCCCACCCTAGAGGACCCCTTTAAATACCTCTCACGCAGTTTAATTCTTGTGACTCCTACGGCCTCTGAACCCTAGGACCGGAGGACATCGTCGGGCAGGATGCGCAGTACTTAATAAAGCCATTTGTTATTCCACACTGTGTGACTTTTGGCCCCCCTTCCTTCTTTCTCAGTGGGGAAAAATAACTTACAGTGTGGTTTTTCTCCAGTAGAGTTAACAAACACCTTTCTGATTTTTTTTTGAATTTTGAGAAACTTTTGTATTGACGCAAATTCAACTAACTTCAATCCAACTACCCAAATGCAACCCTAGTAGAATGTCTTAGATCTCTACAGGGAGATCTAAGAAAGACAGGAAACTATACTTTGTTTTCCTAGATGTGTGGAGAAGCATGATAAATGCTCTGGTGATAAAGTCAGCATAAGGAATATAAGCAATAATATCATAACTTGGTATGGTCCCGGATGGGTACTAGATTTATAGGTGTGATCACTTCATAAGGTATATAAATGTCTAATTACAATGTTGTACAACTGAAATTAATAATATAATATAATATAATATAATATAATATAATATAATATAATGATATGTCAACTGTAATCGAGAAACAAATTTAAAAAAACAAAAAGAAAACAGTTGTCAAAATTTACTATTATACATAGCAATCTGTTGATAAACCTTAAATATTGTATAGTGGTTTTTCAGTTAAAAAGCAATTTCCAAATATATATATATTAATTCACCTCTTTCTACCAATAATTGTTCAACATCATAGAGCAGGTAAGACCAGTGATGGGATTCAAATAATTTAACAATGGGTTATCTGCCCTAATGACCATTGTAAGTATGAAAAAATGATATACTGAAAGATAGTTTATTATTTTGTGCATTTAATACTTAAATAAGAAAAATACAAGAGGTACACAAAACTAGATTATGTTATAAGAAAGAGTTTTGACAATAATAATGAACAAATATTAAATAATACCTGACATAAAACAATAAAACTGTTACTTAAGATATTTTTATATTGCTTCTTGATTGGTGTTCTCAGTTGCAATTATTTCACCTATGGACGGAATGAACATTACCACGGGAGCTTAGAGTACGCGGTTGCACAGATGAACGTTAAAAAAGAGTAAGGAATGTAAGTTTGTGATTTCCACATTGGGTGACTGCCCAGGTGCCCTCCTTAGAGAGAACCCTGACTACAAATGCCATTTTAACAATTGGTTTGCTGAACTCAACAAAAAATAGGAATTGCTGTTGCCAAACCAGTGTAAACCGGCTGAATCCCATCCCTGGGCGAGGCCATGTTGAGACCAGCCCTAGGTTTTTGGAACTCAGAATACTTTCTTTGCAGTATAACAAACACTTTTCTGACCCCACCAGAGTGGTGCTGAAGAGACATTTATAAAAAGAATGTGCATCATCTGACTCTATAGTGAGGGTCCAGGATTGTTTCTCACAGAAGCCCTTAGACCCATTCTAAACATACACATGTTTTGCTACATTCAACTACAGCTAAAGGTGAGTGCACTGCAATTGACTTGCAGACTCAATTGACTGCTTGACTCAGTGTCAAGAAGAGAAATGAAATGAGTTTCTGCTTTCTCTGAACTAAGTGGTTTCTTGACCTACAGAGTAATAGTAACAAGAAACGTCTGCTTTACGAAGAGCACATGTTCATTAAACAAGCCCTTTCAGCTAGCTAGTGGCTAATATAAGTCACATATCATTTATTCTCTCCCTCTCTCTCCCCCTACCTCTCTCTCTCTCCTCACATACCCTTCGGCTATGTAGTGATAACCAGTGTAGTCTGAGAATAATGCCCAGGAGGAGAAAAGCAGCAAGATTCCTCACCCTTTTCTATATTCAAGGATCTTCTCTCTCCCTCCTTTTTTATCCTCTAATATAAGTCCTCCAACTTCCTTTTATGAGTGGGTAACAGACTTAATCATCGCTGTCTCTTTTAAATTGTACCACAAAGTTCCAATTTTTGTCAAGTTATTGGCATTTCTTGTGCTAATATGTGGAACTTTGGGCTTCCAAACCAAAATGAACTCATCTATCGATTGTTGTTGTCTTGTCTTCCCTAGTCTTTGTCATTCTCATTCTCATCAAGTTCTTTCCCACAATCACTACCATTGGGAAAACAAGTGTGTAAGGCTTGCTCACCTTGTACTTTGCCTGACTGGTAAATGAGCACAGGACAGCACCATGTGTGTATAGTTTATGGAAGGCTGTGGGTACTTGCCCTCAGGGAAACAGATTGCAAATTGTGGATTGCCTGCCTGCATGGGAGGGGCCATCGTTTGCTATTGTTTGTCTGAAAAGGGTTTCTTTCCCCTAGCCTGTTTATCCTTAGGAGTCCTGAGAGAGAGGTGAGTGGTTTTCCCGGCCTACTTGCTTGTCAGTGGTTGCCAAACTCTAATAAACAGAATGGCCCACCATTTTTTGGCTCCACAGTTTCTTTACTGTATGCCTGAATCCAGTGTGAACCTGCATGGCCACAGCCACCAGCCATAAATCTGGTGCAGCTGGCAGGATTCAGATCAGAATGGTATGGGACAGCCAACACCCTGAAAGGGTGGGGTGGAGGAGTGGTTGTTGCTCTCTAGTGTATTGTTCCCAATGGCTCTCCTTTTGGGGACCATGAGCTGGGTGTTTTTTACATCCTGCAAGAGGAAGCCAGGAGTTATGTGCGAGAAGCTTCCCAAGGTTGAAAACCCCAAGGTGAGCTGCAGACTGAGCAGCAACAACAGCATAAGCTCGAATGGCCACTGGAGAAAGAGCTGCAGGTCTAAGAACTTCAGATCAGGCTACTGACTGAGAACCAGTAATGGCTTGAACTGGAGCTAGTGCTGGAGAAGGAGGCGAACTGCTTTAGAAAGCTGCAGTGTGAGATGTAGGTTGAGCACCAATGGCTCCTGGAACTGGAGTGATCTCTGGAGAGGGAGTTACAGGTTTGTGAGCTCCAGTTTGCCCTGGTAGTCTGGTTGCTGTGATTGTGGGATGTAGAAATGGATAGCATCATGATCTCTAGAACAGAGAGAGAGAAATTGGATGTCAGGTCTAATAAAGTCCTGTTAGAGCTTTGGCAGCAGCTTAAGCCACAACAGAGATTCCAGCCACTCAAAAAGTAGGGGAAGTGGGTGGCCCCAGCAGCTGCCAAAATAATGGCTGATGTTTGGCTTGCATGGTTGCAAGATTACTTGTTGGAGACAGCTGTGGAAGAGGTGGATCCTCCCCAAGACCCATTGTTCCTTTTTGAATAGGGGAAAGGCTGAGAGACCTGCCTAACAGGGATGAGTGAGGAAGCCTTAGGCCCCATGTAAAATTGACAACACAGTGATCACCTTCTAATGTGCAGCAGGTGTTGGCACTAGAAGATAATAGGTGCTTTTTCTGCAGCAGCAGCAATGGTAGCAGCAGCAACAGATAAGAGAACTGTCAAGGCACCACAGGCCTTAATGTGTTTGACCCTGCCAGGCCCTGTAAGCTTGCTGAGGGGGTTGGATGGGGCTTCTGGCAATGCACAGAGCACTTACAGAATGGTGCTGAGGTCCATTAATAAAAAGCTGTATACCTAGTTGCCTATAATGAATCTTTACCTTGGTGATTTGCACAGACAGCTGGGCTGTCTATCATCGACTTACCATTGAGCAGTGTAATGGGCTCTTGGACTGCAACCAGAGGGGACACCAACTTCCTTGCTGGATGGACATGCTTCTTTACGACAGTATGAGTGACCCTGATGGGGTGGGGGAAAGCTCTGGTGGAGGCCTTCCTGCATCACGAAGCTGCTCTCATTCAGTTCCAGAGATGCACCAAGGACACTTTATGGTTTCCATGGGCATAGCACTGGACTATACAGACCCTCCCACCTATAGTGGGATTGGAGAGCTAGAGAGGGGCCTCCAGTTAGGGCCTTGAGCAGAGTGCTCAGGCAGACATTGTGAAGGGCACCTTTGTAGTTATTCTAATTGTATAACTTGTGCTGTTGCTATAATCTCTGTGTTTATGTAATGTACGTCACTCCCTGTACAGTGACCATTGAGGAGAATACCTGTCATGTAGATTGTGAGGTGAGCAAGCCTAAAGGAATGGAATGTTGGGCAAGCAAGTATGTAAAAAGTGTGTTAGGTTTGTTCACCTTGTACTTTCCCTGATTGGTACATGAGCACGGGGAAGTGCCATTTGTGTATAGGCTATGTAAGGTTGTGGCTGCTTACCCTCAGGGCAGCAGATTGCAAATTGTGGGTTGCCTGCCTGCTAGGAAGGGGCTATTGTTTGCCTGAGAAGGTTTTTCTTTCCTCCAGCCTATTTTTGCTTGAGAGTCCTGAGAGAGTGAGCAGTTTTTCCAGCCTGCTTGGTTGTCAGTGGTTGCAAGACTCTAATAAATGGAATAGCCCACTATGTTTTGGCTCCACAGTTTCTTTACCATCTTCCCAAATCCAATGTGAACCTGCATGGCCACAGCCATCGGCCATGCAACTACCAAAATGCAGAGGCTATAGTGAAGCTGTGATAAGGTGCCAAGAAACTGCAAAATTGTTAACATTAGTATTTTAAAAGAAGGAGTCAGGCCCCCTTACCTCTCCTTTCTGAGGAAGAAAAAACAAGAAGAATGTAAGAAGAGCTTGCAGGGGCAAAAGTTAGCTAGTCATAGTTTAACTATTTCCTATAGTTCTTTGGAAGGACTGACACTATTTGCTAAACAGAGAAAAGAAGGTAAAACCTATCTGAAAACCCCTTCCTCTTCTCCTTTCTTAAAAGCCTTTAGGAAACAATGTTTATGTACCTTAATTAAAAATTTCTACACTCATCCTGACTCTTCCTCCCATCCTGGAGTCATGAGAGTGACGTATACCTCTAGACAAAGGGATCATGAGCCACCCCCCCCCTTGCATAAAAAAATCTGTATTCTGTAACATTTTATATGCTTTCTAATAATCATCATTTTGAAATTCTTTGTATGTGCAAGTGGGGACTAGCTTTAGACTTCCTAACCCCAACACTCTTAGCAAAAGTGACTTCATTTAGCTTCTCTCCTTATCTTAAACTAAACATTTCCCACTATTGTTGCAACAAGGATAGATATAAATCCTAGAATGTTTGAGAATGTCTGTAAAACCAGTAGCCACGGCTACCATCACAGCCGCCTGACCCTGGCCCGTGCAAGTTCACATTTGATTCGGACAGACGGTAATGAAACAATGAAGCCAAGAACTAGTGGGCCATTTGCTTTAATCCTAGCTCGCACCCAGCAGGCGAGAAATACCCACAATGTGAAAACACTTCCCTTTCCATTCAGGGCTCCCAAAGCCACTGACTTATCCGAGTTTCCTAGAATCAAAGATTTCTACCTCACCAGCCTTGTTAACCTCTGTTCCCCATCTCCTTCTCTCTTCACAAACCCCGCACAAACTGGCTTCTCCTTCAGCACTCTGCCATCTTGGCTGATTCTCTTCTCCTCCATCTCGTCTTTCTCTGCTCTCCTCTCTAATGCTAATCTCAGGAGCCGAGAGAGAGAGAAAATTCCCAGTCAGCCCCATTTTATAGTGTAGAAATCAAAACCTTTAATCCAATATACAAACAAGAAAGTCTCTGATACAAAGTCACTTATCTGATGCATAATGGGATTCCTCATGAGAGTGCACCACCCCATATCATGCAACAGGCAAGGGTGTGGGGAAAAGCTTAGTCTTAAAACTAAGCCTTAGGCTATAATGACTTTGCTGGTTTACAGCCTGTCTTCCACACCCAATGCAAACTATAAGCCAGCAAACATATATATCATATTTACAAACTTATTTGACCAACAATGTCTTTGCCAGATATGTAACCATTTATCGCTACTGTGTTTTCTTATGGTCTCAGTGTGTAGAAATATTTTTCCTTTTGATAGATCCTATAGGCAAACGTTGTAACAAGACAATAAAATTCAATGAACTTGTTAGTAAGATTAATGATTTTTATACCATGCTTCCCCTACATTTCCTCCCAACCAGTCTGTGATTTTGTCTGTAAAAGCAGCCTCAGAACTGTGTTCCTCGCTGCACGATCTGGGTTTGATAATGCCCCATGCATGTCACTGGCAATAAAACTCCTAAAATTCTTCTGTAACCTATATTGGTGTCTCTGTGGAACTTGCTGATTTCAGTACATTACAACAAAGCAAAATCTCTATCTGGCATGAAAGAAAAGAAAATGTTAGATATATCTGAACTTCACAAGCATTTAACATTCGGATCCAGGCAATTACATGGAAGAGATTCGAGTGTAAATACTTGTTCTTATTTTACAAAAAGGAACAACAAATTTGAAGTGGGCACAGGTTTTAGAACCAGGTGGACCTAGAGTCAAATTCTGGCTCTCTAGCTTACTAGTTGTATACACTTGGTTACTTATCCTCTTTGAACCTGAGTGCTCCCTTGTAAATTGGAAGAAATGTCTCTTCACAGAGTTGTGGGAGGATTAAAAGGGACATTGCCTGTGAAGCACACTGGACATTCAGATGTTTGTCTCTCTGCACTCTCCTACTTCCTAGAACCCTAAGTACTCTTCCACAAAATATTACTTTAAAAAATAAAATATTTGGTCTGACCTGTGGTGGCGCAGTGGATAAAGCGTTGACCTGGAAATACTGAGGTCACCAGTTCGAAACCCTGCACTGCTCTGGTCAAGGCATATATGGGAGTTGATGCTTCCAGCTCCTCCCCTCTTTCTCTCTCTCTCTCTCTCTCTCTCTCTCTCTCTCTCTCTTTCTCTCTCTCACTCTGTGTCTCCTCTCTAAAATAAATAAAATAAAAAGAAATTTTAAAAAAGTATTAACTTTAAAAAATAAAATATTTGGTGCAAAAAATAACTTTGCGGGTGACAGTGTTATTTTTATTCTGCTCTGTGAAGACATGACAGGTCTGGACAACCTTTCCCCAAAGCCCCATTAGAGTTTATCCATTGCTGTATTTGTGTTTGTTTTTGCTTCTTTTGTTCAAGTTAGGTTTTTAGGCAACCACAATGAAATGCTCTTCAAAGAGTCATTCTTTGTAGAAGTGATGACACAAATTACGTTGTTCTCCAGGGTTTAAAACACTTAGCCATTACATTTAACTATCTGAGCTTGGCAAATTTTTTCAAAAACAAAGCAGCTGTTTTCCTTTTCTTTCTTTTTTTTTTTGTAAGCCTTGTTCAGCCGCTTAAAGATAAACACTCTCCTATTGTAAACCCAGGAAAATACTGTAAAGTAGGCAAGTACATTTACCAGTGGGAAGGCTCACATCCATTTAAAGAAAATGAGGTGCTGAATTTAATATCAAAAAATTCAGTATTTTCTATTTGTTGAGCAATATAATGCTTATGTTCTGCCAGGAACTATTGTAAGTCTTAATGCATAGCAAATTGTTTAATCCTCATAAGGTAAGTACTCTAGTTATTCCCACTTTACAGTTGGAAAGACTGTAGCATAGAATATATAACAATTTGCCCAGGATCATGCAGCTGTAATGAGCAGAGTGGGGGTTCTGGACTCAGGCAGACTGGCTTCATGGTCTGTTATTTAACTAGGTTCTTCTATCTCTTATATACTATTTATTTCTTATCATTTATGTCAAGTTCCTTCAACGTTCCTATTATCACAGTAAAGTCTTTGCTTTCCTTACCCTCTGGCGACTACCTCCCTACTCCAACAAAGATGGCATCCCCTATATGTTCACCACCATTGGAGTTACCCATTGCCGTGCCTCTGTATGGGGCATGGAGCCTAAGGGAGACTCAGCTCTAAGGGGATAGACTGCTCAGCTTATGGGCAATGTAGTTACAGCTGGGAAAGTTTTGGCAAAGAGACCGCCAGCACTAAACCAGTTTGTGCCATCCACAGTGATCATCTTCTGAGGTCCCAGAGCACAGGCCTTCCTGCCTGTAACAGTCTCTGCTCCCAATTTGTTGGGTGTAAACATGAATATGGGATTATGTTACTTCTGTCACTGGCCAATAGAGGGCCTTTTGGTGACTTAGAGAGAGGTGTGTTCTGGGCAGAATCCTTGTGAGAGTCAGTGTGGTCTGTGGGCAGAGTATGCTCATTTTGGGTGATGAATAATTCACTGGTGAACAAAACTTTTGTTGCAACCACAAAAACACTTATTCTTACCTAATTCAAGTGTGCTGATCTCAAATCTGACATTAGTTTTTCTCTGTAAGCTACAGTTTGTTTGCAATTCAAAATTTTAGGTTTTTATATTATTGTAAAATTTTCAACATTTAGTTTAACATAATGAAGCACAATGTCTTCTTGGGCATCATCTTTGTGAAAATATAATAATTTATATAATGCAGTAAATACACTAAAAGATATGATTGCATCAGAATTTGTCTACAATTTCAAAATACAACATATTAAAACACTTAGATAAATCATAAAATTTGCACAAAGCTTATTTAAATTTTATTCAGGCAAAAATTTGTGTTTGTAGCTCTTGTGTTTGTGTACTTGTTGAAGACAATCTCATTTGATGCTCCAGCAGTAGTCTGCCATCATATTTCTGTCCCATTGCCCCTGATAACGCTCTTCCATCATCTTCAGATCTTGATGAAAGTGTTCTCCCTGCTCATCACTAACAGCCCCAAGATTTTTTGGGAAACTTATCAAGGTAACTGTTCAGAAAGTGAATCTTAATGCTCATGTTCCATCCAATGTTGTGAAAAGCCAACAGCATCCTTTGAACCAGAAGTTCATAATTTTCTGCTTTTTTGTTGCCAAGAAAGTTCTTTGTAACTGGCACAAGAGACTGCCATGCTGCTTTCTCCTCCTTATTCACCTTCCTGGCAAATTCTTCGTCATGTATGAGGGTTCAAATTTGAGGTCCATCGAATACACCTGCTTTTATCTGCTTGAAAGACAAGGCAGGAAAAGCAGAAATAATATGTTGAAAGCATTCACTTTCTCTATTCAAAGCTTGAACAAACTGCTTCCTTAAGCCAAGTTTGATGTGAAGTGGGGGAAAAATGATCCTGTCTCAATTAACTAGAGGTTCATTCACAATATTTTGCATCCCTATTTCCAGAGCTTTGCGTTTTGGCCACTCCTTCTGTGTCCAGTGTTTCTCCCAAGCTTGGCTGTTCCACAAACACAGAAAGCAAGGATACTTTGTGAAACCTCTCTGTTGTCCTAGCAGGACATTTATCATTTTAAGACAGTGGTTCTTGACCTGGGTTCTATCGAACCCTAGGGGTTCGATGAGTCGGTCTCAGGGGTTCAGAGAAGCCTCTGCCATGAAGGCCAGAATAAAGTAATACCATAGTTTGTTGTGAGTTCATGCACTTTGTTGGTTTTGTTCTTTGAGCAAGGTGATGTTCATGCACAGCTCATTTTGTGCACCAATAAAAAAACATATACCTATGTCTTGAATTTAGAAAAAAAAATCATATTTTATTTATCACTAAAAAAGAGTTTGGTGAATGTGCATATGAAACTGGTGGGTTCGGTACCTCAAAAAAGGTTAAGAACCACTGTTTTAAGATCCACACAAATGATCCAGTTATGCTCCTCATATTTCAGAAAGTCGAGGACAATTTTTATGTCATTATAATCTTCTCACAGATGACTTGAATAACCAATTGGAACCACTGCATAAACATTACTGTTGTGTAGGAGAACACATTTCACACTCTGTTTAGAGCTGTCAAGAAGTAGCCACCATTCTGTTGGACTGTAAGTGGTAAGACCTAGCTGGCTGAGAAGACTACTGATATCATGACAGTAAACAAAGTGTTTGTCTTCAGAAAAAAAGTCCACAAAAATGTGTTCACGCTTCCTATAATGAGATACTTTAGCTGACCAGTGAATTACATTCTTTTCTTGAAGCCTGGAGGCTAATAACTCAGCTGCTTTGTTTGATAGGCCCAAATCTCTTACTAAGTCATTCAATTTGGGTTGGCTAAACTGCTGAGGGGTTAATGACTGCTTGGCATCAGAAGAAGACCCTTCTACAACCATTTTCTCATGCATCTTATCAAAATACATTTGATCACCATGTTCACTTTCTTCATCCTTAGAAGAAATAAAATCATTGAAAACTGGAACCAGGAGTGTCTCAGAGTATGGAATAGGTCATACTGCTGAAGGAATATTAGGATATGTGGTCCTTAGGTTCACGCCAAACCATGAAATACCAAAAGGCATTCCTTTGCATTTTCCTTTTGTCCAGTCATGAAGCATTTTCTCACAATTATGACACACAATATGAGGAGCCCAATTCTTATCTTGATCGCCAAGGGGAACTTGAAAAAAGGAAATATATACACGTGTCACAGATGATGAAATATTGCGCCTTTGATGTTGAAGCATGTAACAGCCACATATATAACAGAAAGTGTCAGAACTATTCTTATATTTATGCCTACTCGAAGAAGTCATGATTCAATCTTAAAACAAAATAAGAGGATGTTTATATCAGATAATAATTTTTTACATTTAAAAACAACTACAATTATGTAAAAGTAATGTTTGTAAAACATTAATTGCCTTGTGGTTATGTTCAATCCAAGAGTTGTTGCCCTTTAACTCCAACTTGAAAACCAATGCATGCTATTAACTGTAACAAAAAGAAATTAAAATTGCATAAAAACTAGAGCATGCACCCAAAAACGGACTTCAGATTTGAAATCAGCAATGCAGAAGTATATAGAAAATGTTCTAAAACCTCATGCAACAAAAAATGAATACAAAATTGTTCCCCAGTGTCAGAAATCATTATCTGTGATCCGGAAGGAAAAACAACTTGTTTACCTCATGTTCTTTTCTTCAACTATTCCCCAACCCCCTTTCATCTGGTTTTTCTGACCAACCCCCTCATCCAGTTTGTTACAGTAATATAATGTTATAGTAATTAAATGTATAGAAATATAGAAAAATATGGATGATATATAGAAATAAATTAGGATATAATATTAAAAGCTATTAAGGCAAGTAAATAAGGCTATGCCCTCTGGGTGGGAATTAATCTAGTGTATACATATATAATAGGCAGACTACAGTCTTTTGTGCAAGGTCCAGTTAGTATGTGTGTGAAGTAATATATAGATAAAAGGTGGCTTCCCTAGGAACACCTTAAAAGTGGCTTGATGTACAAAGAAAACCAGATAGAAGGTGACAGACGACAATTTGACTTTGGGTGATGGGTATGCAACATAACTGAATGATAAGATAACCTGGAGATGTTTTCTTTGAACATATGTACCCTGATTTATTAATGTCACCCCATTAAAATTAATAAAAATTAACTGACAAAAAAAAGTGGCTTGATGTGACATTTCTGTTGATTAAAATAAAAAAGGTTTCCTGCTAGGAATTTCCAAAAGGGTGATTTGATGTGATAATCCCATCGATTAACACCCATTAGAAGGCCTATGCCAGAAAAGGTACTAAAGCAAAACCTCATCCCTGCCCTCCTCCCTACTCCCCCCACTGTGGTAGTTGCCCAGACTCCATTGTTGAATGTGAACTGTCTCCAGGTTGCTCTGACCAAGGACAGTTGAAAGAAGCACTCCGACGGGGTCCCCTTAAGCTGTACCCAGGCACGCCATAGGATCTATAAGTAGTAAACTGCCTGTGTGATTCTTGCAACTAATTTGTGTGCCAGTCTTGTCTTTCCTCCGGTGGCAGTTTATGTCAGTATCAATAAGAAGAATCCTCATAGCCACCTCGAGTAGTCTTAAAGAGGCTGCCAGCCCTGCTGATAAGCAAGAATGTCTCGCTGCATGGGGAAGTCAAATCGGGGATGCCTGATGACATTGAGTTAAGGCTCTAAGGGGACACAGTTTCATTCTATCCCCACCTCTCCCTTTCCCTCTTTGCACAGCCATTTAAACTAGCCAATCAGGAAAGAGTAAGGTTATATGGTCAACACCCCAGCCAATGGGGCAAGATCTTGCCTAGGGCCCATGTTAGGATTTAAAATAAAACCCAATGCCCCTGCCTGTGTGCTTGCTGGCTGGCTTTCACTAGCTGCAGCACGCCCTCCTGCAGAAGTTATTAAAGTTGCCTTGACAAGGTATTTTGTTTCCACGAGTCTTGCTTATTTGCAACTCTAATAATCCTGGCCCAATCACTAGTTCCTTGAAGTTCTACAGTTTAATCCAACAAAACATTGCTTGAGCTTCTTCTGAGGACCAGGAACTATCCTAGGTGTAGGAGAGACAAGGAGAGCTAAATCAGGCTCCCTGCCCACTAGAGTCAATGTCAACAGCATTTATCAACATAGCATTCTACATCAATGACATCAATGAGAGAGTTATGCCTGGTACATTAGAGAGCAGAAAGGAGAACCACCATCCCAGTGGTGGTTATAGAAGGTCCTTGAGCACAGTGCTTGGCATATACTAAGTACTCAATAAGTTACATATAGAATGAGTTAATAAGTGAAGGAACAAATAAAGGCATGCATGCATGCATGTCAAAAAGAAAGAGTAGACATTAACAAGACAAAAAGAAAACATAGATCCCAGGCAAAGAATATAGCATGGAAAAAGTCCAGAGACAGGAAACAGCTTTGTGAGTCTGGGGAGTTTCAGTTTAAATTCCAAGGAGGAGCCTGACCTGTGGAGGCACAGTAGAAAAAGCATCAACCTGGAATGCTGAGGTTCCTGGTTCAAAACCCGGTACTTGCCTGGTCAATGCACATATGGGAGTTGATGCTTCCTGCTTCTCCCCCTTCTCTCTCGCTAAAAATGAATAAATAGAGTCTTATAAAAAATTTTTAAAATAAATAAATAAATAAATTCCAAGGAGGAGGGTGGCAGTAATTAAGGTATAAGAGTCAGGAGTAAGATCTTATTCCACAATAAGGAGTGGACTTCACTGATCAGCTAAAGTATCTCATTACAGGAAGCGTGAACACATTTTTGTGGACTTTTTTCTGAAGACAAACACTTTGTTTACTGTCATGATATCAGTAGTCTTCTCAGCCAGCTAGGTCTTACCACTTACAGTCCAACAGAATGGTGGCTACTTCTTGACAGCTCTAAAAAGAGTGTGAAATGTGTTCTCCTACACAACAGTAATGTTTATGCAGTGGTTCCAATTGGTTATTCAAGTCATCTGTGAGAAGATTATAATGACATAAAAATTGTCCTCGACTTTCTGAAATATGAGGAGCATAACTGGATCATTTGTGTGGATCTTAAAACAGTGGTTCTTAACCTTTTTTGAGGTACCGAACCCACCAGTTTCATATGCACATTCACCAAACTCTTTTTTAGTGATAAATAAAATATGATTTTTTTTTCTAAATTCAAGACATAGGTATATGTTTTTTTATTGGTGCACAAAATGAGCTGTGCATGAACATCACCTTGCTCAAAGAACAAAACCAACAAAGTGCATGAACTCACAACAAACTATGGTATTACTTTATTCTGGCATCCACGGCAGAGGCTTCTCTGAACCGGTGAGACCGACTCATCGAACCCCTAGGGTTCGATAGAACCCAGGTCAAGAACCACTGTCTTAAAATGATAAATGTCCTGCTAGGACAACAGAGAGGTTTCACAAAGTATCCTTGCTTTCTGTGTTTGTGGAACAGCCAAGCTTGGGAGAAACACTGGACACAGAAGGAGTGGCCAAAACGCAAAGCTCTGGAAATAGGGATGCAAAATATTGTGAATGAACCTCTAGTTAATTGAGACAAAACAGGGTAGGCTTTACTACTCAAACTTTAGTGTATATACAAACTGCTTTGAAATCTGGTTCTAATTCAGGAGGTCTGGGCTGAGAACTGAGAATACCTGGTTCTCACAAGCTCCTGGATGCTGCTACTGGTCCATGGACCACACTTTGAATAATGAGGCATTAAGAGGTGAAAGAGCATTGACGGATTTGAAGAAGGAGAATGGCATGTGAATGATCTCTGGTAGGTATTCAGTAAATGTTGAATGAATAAGAATATTGAAGTATTGTGTATATGAACAGTGATTAATTAAATTTGACTTTATTTCACAAAGGTAACAAAACAAGCATTTATTGAGTCCATTCTATTTACTACTCACTGCATTGGGTAGCTTAAACATCATCTCTTCTAAAAGTAGAAATGAAAGCCTAAGCTCAAACTGTACCTCTTTTAACTAAATGACTAATACAACCAAACTGGATAAATAGAAATAACCATATTTAAATAAACTGACAACCAGAAATTTTAGCATTGTGTAAACTGTGAATGCTATATATTTTAATAACATAATAGTATTTTTCTTTAGAGTTATGAGGCACAATTAAGAAGCTGGCTAAGCCATTTTTCACATTTTTGATGCTTGTTATTGGGGGAGAAATTAATTTCATCTTGAGCACATGGTTACCACCCCACAACTACCAATTCCTGAAATTGGCCCAGATTTCTAATTATAAATTCAAAATCATACTTTGCTCTCTAGCTAACTAGTCTTGGGTATTTGGGGTTAGTGATACAACCTACAACTAGGTTATTTGGAACTATTATGTTCAGAGAGGGGAAGACATCTAGGCGGGAAGAGAGAAAATAGGAGGGAGAAGAGAAAAATACCAAGGACCTGAGAAGCACCTGCTCCCACAGTGACTGCTGAAAAAATAGACCCGTTCTTTTCTGTATGCTTCCTCCTGTGCTTAAAATGCTCCCCCCCCCCCATTTATCCTAACCGGTTTATATTGGGAAAGAGGTCTTCAGGGATGAAGGGGTGGGGAGGTGGATCAAAGGAAATAAAAACTGAGCAGAAAGAAGAAATACATAAAAGAAGGTCAGACAGAGAGGTGCTGACTTGTTTCTGTTGAAAGCATACCTTTCCCCATAAGAGTTCAGAAGGTTTTAGAAACCTAGGCCTGTGGCTCTTCTGAGACAAGGATGCCATCCTTATGCTATTGTGCTCAGTAGAATAGAGAGAAGTTGGTAGGATAAGGGAGGAGGAGAAGAGCAGGTGCTTGCTTATTAGACCAACACAGGTTCAAATCTCAGAATTATCACATAGACATGTGCTTTGGCATGTAATGAAATATTTACAAAGGGGATCTCCTTTCTCCCTTTTAAAATCAGAAAAATATTATAGAAGACACTTTTGATCTTTGCCTTTGTAGCATCCCTTCTTTGCTTCTTCCAGTAACAAGGATCTCTCATGTCCTTTTGTGTAGTAAAGCCTACCCTGTTTTGTCTCACTCAAAGTATGTTGAGAGAAAACAGACTCAAGCCAGAACAACCAGTCCTGCCCCCACCATCACCGTTTGTAGGACTTGAGCCAGAGCCCAGAAACCACTGGAAGCTTCCTGGACAAACTATTCATTAGTGCCTGCTCTTGAATCCTGCAAATTGACTTGGTTTTTGTTCTTCCTGAAGCCTGTATGTTTAGCTGTTTCTGTGGTTCTGTGAGCCTATCAAATTCTTTCTTGATTAAATTAACCAGCATTGATTTCTGTTGCTTGCCACAAGGAGCCCTAAATGCTAAAAATGCATACCTCTTAAGGGCTCCTGTGAAGATTAGCAATAACACCTGCAGTTCTAGATTTAAAAGCTCTATGTCTGGTCCAAAGAATTAATTTTAAGAAATAATGTAAGGTCGTATCAAAACACAATGGCACAGACTCATCACGAAGGTAATGAGTCTGTGCCATTGTGAGCAAAGCAACAGGAGCATACCTTTGGCAGTTCTTTCTGTCTTAACTGAGAGGCACTGAAAATTTCCCAGATCAAAAACAGTTTACCACCCTGGCCGGTTGGCTCAGTGGTAGAGCATCGGCCCAGCACGTGGATGTCCTGGGTGTAATTCCTGGTCAGGGCACAGAGGAGAAGCAATCATCTGCATCTTCACCCTTCCCCCTTCCTTTCCCCCTCCTCTCTGTCTCTCTCTCTCTCTCCTCCTTTCACAGCCATAGCTTCATTGGTTCGAGGGCATATCTCCTGGAGGGTGCTGAGAATGGCTCCATACAGCCTCTGCCTCAGGCACTAAAAATAGCTTGCTGGAAGACATGGAAACAACCAAAAAGCTCTTCAATAGAGGACTGGATAAAGAAGACGTGGTACATATATGAATACTACTCAGCCATAAGAAATGATGACATCGGATCATTTACAACAAAATGGATGGATCTTGATAACATACGGAGTGAAATAAATAAATCAGAAAAAACTAAGAACTATATGATTTCATGAATAGGTGGGACATAAAATGAGACTCAAAGACACAAACAAGAGTGTGGAGGTTATGGGATTGGGGAAGGGAGAAGCACAAAGAAAACCAGATAGAAGGTGATGGAAAACAATTTGACTTTGGGTGATGGGTATGCAACATAATCAAATGTCAAAATAACTTGAAGATATTTTCTCTGAACATATGTACCCTGATTTATCAATGTCACCCCACTTAAATTAATAATAATAATAATAAAGCTAGCTGGAACATGGCCTCAGATGGGATTGCTGGGTAATCTTGGTTGGAGCACATGTTGGAGTCTGCCTCATTATCTCTCCTCCTCTCAACTTGGAAAACAAAAAAGCAGCTTACCCTCCTAACCTGCCCATCCCTCTGAAATCCCCACCATTTATGTCATGTGTCAAGTTTTATCATAAAGAAACACCTGCTTAAAGCACTCAAATATGGTGATTCCTTAAACAAAAGGTATGTCATCAGCATATACACAATAAATGTTTATGTAACATTTCTAAATTCAGGGAACAAATGTTTGACCAAGCTAGAGAGAAACTTAAACTCATTATGCCTAAAATGTCATTTGTAATCAAGGTTTTTAACCATACACATTTACTTTTTTTTTTTCATATACAAAAGACTATTTTTTAGAGCAGTTTTGGGCTCACAGAAAAATTGACTGGGAAGTACAGAGAGTTTGTGTGCTTTAAAGTATTTTATTATGACTTCAGTGTTTTCTTTAGGATAAAATATAACAATGCAGCCCTATAAAACTTTTTATTCAATATATTTCATTGAACATAGGAGGAAATAGCAGGATACTTTCTTGTTAAAATGTGGTGCTTCCCGCAACATTTAGAAACCTGTAGTCTACCCCTGCAAAGTTCAATGTTTCCTGAGTGAAGCCCAGAGTTGTATGCCATCTGCTTCAAACACTGTCTACTTATTATTTACTTGTTAGATTTCAGAGGCACAAGCCCTCTGCAGGGCTCAAGGCTGTGTGCAAAGGACTTTCTTCTCCTTACTTATAAACATCCTTCTAATCTTACAATAGCTCCAACAACAGTGTCCAGGGCAGCAGGAAAGCAAGAGGGAGAGTGAAAAGCATTCAGCTGTCTACTGTTCTCTCTGGATGCCGCTTAGTATAGAGCACCAGAGCAGCCTTCAATTTAAGGAGGAGGCCTTTTACTTTTCCTTCTTTGTGGAAACAAGAAATAATTTTACTCCAAAATTAGAAAAAGAATAACACAAAAAATAAAGCTGAATTTTTAGCCATTTGTTCTAAATTAAAAATTACTGGAGAGCTGGTACTTAATAAATATGGTGCTTCCACAAACAGCCACAGCCTTTGGTATTTATTGACTGTTTACTGTGTGCCATGTTTACCAGCCCTTTACATTGCCTTCTACAATGAGGTAAAATGGAAATAATAATAGGATTATTATTATCATTATTCCTTATTGTTATTCCCATTTTACAGTTGAAGAAACTGAGGCTCAGACACACCTCAGGTAAATGGTAGAGCTACTATTTGAACACCAAAGCCTGTGCCCTTTACCATGATGATACACTACCTTTCTTATATTTATTCACTGTCTAAGCTGGCAATGTTCAAAACAAGAGCAAGGCGAGAGGAGAAAGTGTTATAACCACTTGCCAAAGCTGCTTCTACTCAAATAATAAGAGCAGAAGAAAAGTTCCAGAAATATACTAGTGGAGCTTGTAGAACAAGACCAGGGCTGAACTGTAAAGCCATCACTTCTTATATTTTGACCCTGTGGGGCCAGCCTTCCAAGAAGGGCCTCATAATGACATCTCTTGGTCTCAGGTAACGCCCTCCCCTTGAGAATGGCTCCCTTGTAAAACCTGATGGTACAGCACTTCCAAAAAGGTTAAAAAAGATAATGGCTTCCAACCTAGACACCTCCTTTTACATCTGCTCACTCTGAGGAAGGCCAACTGCCAAGTTGTGTGCTCCTCACATGGTGAAGAATTGACATCTCCAGTCACCAGCCAGAAAGTATGCGAAACCTGCCGAAACCCACATGAGTGAGCTTGGAAGCAGATCTTCTCTGTGATGGTTAATTTTATGTCATCTTGGGTGGGTGATAGTGCCCATATATTTGTTCAAACATGCTGAATGTTTCTGTGAGGATGTTTTGGGGTGAAAGTAACATTTGGTAGACTTTGACTAGAGCAGATTGTCCTCCATAACATGGATGGGCCTCATCCAATTACCTGAAGGTCTTAACAAAACAAAGGCTGATTCACTTCTGAGCAAGAAGGAATTCTGCCAGTAGATGACCTTTAGGCTTCATTTGCAACATAAGCTTTTTGGGTTCTGGGCCTGCCAGCCCACCCTGCAGATGTTGGACTTGCCACCCTCTATAATCACAAAGGCCAATTCCTTAAAACAAATTGATATATAATATATATATATAATATTACTAAAATATAAAATATATAACATATATTACATATTATGTATTATTAATATATATTACTATAGATAATATATATTGTGTTACTATAGATAATATATATTGCATATATATTTCTCCTGTTGGTTCTGTTTTCTGAAGGAGTCTGACAAATACATTTCCCTAGTCAATTCTTACACTGGATGCAGCCCCAAACCACATCTTGATTGCAGCCTCCTGAGGTATCTTGAGCAGAGAGGCCCCCAGTTGAACTGTACCCATTTTGAGTGGGAGTGAGTGAGTGTGTCCTTGTGGTTCTCTAATTGAACACTGATCAATAGGACAGGTGTCCTCACCTTATTTTATTAATTCTGCAAAACTTCTGCGTTTTCACTTTGATCATTACTTCAATTCTTTACCTCTTCAGAACAACCTGACAGCTGAGGAAAACCTTCACATTTGTGGTAGCTTCCCTGACAAGCCCAGGCTCACCCAGTCAAGGCCAGGCAGGACCTGCCCTCAAGCCCACAGATACAGAACAGTGGTCTTCAAACTTCAGTGCACTTCAAAATACTTGGAAAGCTTGTTAAAACATACATTTTTGGTCACAACACTGCCCTACATTAGCACTACTAATTCTGTAGACCCAGGGTAAGGCCTGAGATTTTGCATTTTCTTACAAGGTTTTAGGCTATGCCAATGCTGCTGCTGGTACTGGAACAACATGTTGAGAAACATTGCTCTGAGATACCACTCAGTCTGGGTCAGGTAACATTCAGTTCCACTGTCAAAACAAATGCTGAGAAATTAAACCTCAGGTTAAAGAAATATTAAATAATGTTCACTATTGATTTGGAAACAATTTCAATTCCAACTCTGAAAAGACTTATTTTCTAAATCTCCCAGGTATATACCCAAGAAAAATGAGCACATCTTTCCACCAAAATCTACATACAAGAGCATTCATAGAGAAATTTTTCACAGGACTCCCACACTGCAAACAACACAAATGTCCATTAACAAGAGAATAAATGTGTGTGGTGTGGTGTAGTTATATAATGGCATGCAATCCAGAAATAAAAAAGAATGACTTTGTGTTATATATAACTCCAGGGATAAATCTGTCAGGTATCGTGCGGAGCAAAATAAGTCAGACACAACAGTATATACTGTATGATCCCATTTAAGAAAGGCAAAACTAATTGATGCGACTGAGGCAGGATTGACTAGGATGAAGTAGAAGGGAGCCAATGGGGAAGCTGAAAAAGTCTCATAGCTTCATCTGAGTTTGGGTTACAGAGGTACCCACATATGTAAAACTTCCTTGAGCTATATCCTTATGATGTGTGCACTTTAAAGTGATACGTGAGTTATCCCTCATGGAACTGACTTCATTAGACAAGGACGACACTATACCCAGGGCCCACAGTTTTTTTTAGGGGGTCCATGAAAATGTCTTTATTTCTTCTAAAATCATAAAAAAGTAAATATAATCCAGCCTGGATTATACTATTTTTATACCAACACAGTCATAAAATATAATATTCAATATTTTTTATCAGAGAGTGGTCCACCATGGCAAAAGTGCCTGCAGTCCACAAAAGTGATAATGTGGCTCTGATACCTTAATTAAAAACATCTTACAAATGCATACATTTTTCTGCCTCAGTGTAGTTGAGGAAAGCATTTAGAATTGTGTTCTTATCACACAGTCTGTTTTCGTTTTTAACAGTTTCCTTTCCCTATAACAAAGTTCTTAAAGGCTAAATGATTCCATGCGTGCATGCCAGATAATAAGGAAGATAGAAAGCCAAGAGAAAGCATAAGCTCTCTCCATTGGCTTGTGATTTAAACAAAGAGGGTGGGTCTTAAAGTCATCATCACTTTAAGAGAAAGTGTTGACCTAGTTATGCCTGGAAGGAGGCTCTAATTTGGCCTGGAGACCCTGGGTCTCTGCCACCTTGTTCCAAACTCAGGCACCCCTCTGCCTTCTAGCAGCCATGACAAAGGGAAAAACGAGGACAGATCACCTGGATCAGCTTTGCTACAGGCTTTACTTTCTTACACTTGGCATTGTCTCCATGGGGTTGTTAGGGTGTGGGAGGAAGAGGACAAAGGGAAGCCTTCTGGGCACTCACTATAGACCTGATCAACCACTCAGAGATAGGGGTCTCACTGAGCACCTGCTAATGCATAGTTCAGCATGTGGCTCATCAGCATGCAGAAGATATACAAGACCCTCAGAGCATTTGCAATCCAGCTGGCAGGAATAGTGTGCTTGTTTGAAATGAGGGAACATTCCAGTGCTGAACTAGTGGGGTAATTGGACAATGCTTAGGGAAGAGACAGATCAGAGTGGGCCCTGTCATTCACTAAAGCAGTAGCTGAAAAAAAGAAGATGGAAGTGGGAGTCAGAAATCTAAAACCGCCTGGCTAGTGGATAGAGCATCATCCTGGAATGCTGAGGACCCAGGTTCGAAACCCCAAGGTCACTGGCTTGAGCGCAGGGTGTCTGTCTTGAGCCCAAGGTGGCCGGCTTAAGCAAGGGGTCACTGGCTGGGCTGGACAACTAAGGTGCCACAATGAAGAATTGATGCTTCTCATCTCACTCCCTTCCTATCTGTCCTTGTCTGTCTGCAATGTCTCTCTCTCTCTGAAAAAAATAAAATAAATAAAATAAAATTTAATACTAATTCTGCTTGGAGTTCCCACATACCTGGGAGGAAATGGCTTTATTTCAGTAACAGCTCTTGTGCCAGACCACTGGGCTTCACAATCTGCTCACTATTTATGGCTGATGAGAGACCTTAGGCATTTATTTAACTCCATGCTTCAATGCATATAAGGAAAAATAAGCATCATTAGCTGTACCACCCCTAAGATTGTGAGGATTAAAAGAGCTAATAAAAGAAAATCCCTTCAAACAGTACCTGGCACTGAGTGTGTGTAAATGTATTATTTATTATTTTTTAAAATTATCATTATTTCTATTAAGCCCCCTCTAGTTCTCTGTCTCTGAATTGGAGCCAGAATTTATCAACTTGCTTTGAATGAACCAAGGCTTTGCTCTGATCTTCCTTTAAATAACCTACAAATTGCCATATCACACAAATGTTTTATTAGTGCTGTGGGGTTTGGGTTTCAATTAAAAGCTCTCTGTCTCCAAGGACACAAATCCTGTTCTAATAACATTGAAGATTAAACAGAGTTTGAATCTAAAGTACAGTTGGTTTGTATAATTGAAATAGCCTAAGAGAATGTGGATGCATTTTTTAAAAATCTAAGTGCATTGTCATTGAAAGGTTATTTTTGCTTGGAAAAGAATTTCAAAAAAACAACATTACTACACCATAGCAACCAGACTGGGAAGTGATACAGAACAGACTGCACTGATAAAAATATCTGTGAAAATGTTCAGATTGGTGAAATATTCTAATAAACTTAATAAAATAGTGAAGAAAATAAGATGGGCTTAATATTCCATACATGCCATTTCATGTTTTGTTCTTTTTTGCAAGCTAAAATAGTCACTTTAAAAATGATTTTAACATAGCCATCTGACAAAAAGAAAATGAAAAGCCCTAGATTTTGAACAATAGGAAGCTATATTTGTGGAACTAAGGAGTAAGACTTTAACATTCTCAGGGAAAACAAATACATATGTAGCTCAAAGTTAAGAGTTGATACTTTTCCATGCTAAGTCTTGGAAGTATTTTTTTTTTAATTTAGGTATGTGCTTTATAATAAAGTAAACCCATTATTATTTATTTCTCTTTTCAGAGTATTATTTTATTTTATTTTGAAAGGGAGAGGAGAGAAGCATTAACTTGTTGTTCCACTTAATTATGCCATTGATTGTGCCTAGACTGGGTTTTGAACTGGCAACCTTGGGAGCTGAGCCGGCAACATTGGGATCAAGCTGGCAACCATGGGATTGAGCCGGTAACCTCAGTGCTCTAGGAAAATGCTCTATCCACTGAGTCACTGGTCAGGGCTCTTTTCAAAATTTTAAAGCAGATGACTACTGTTGCTTTGCCAGCTTTAAAAGAAAACAGAATTTTCAATTATAAATTCTAAGATTAGATGGGTGAAACACTATCCCACTCTAAGAAGAAAATTGAAGGTTCTGAAACAGCAATGTTTTAAGAGAGGAACTGCCAACATCTGTTCGAATAAACTTAGAAATTAACTTGCTTTAGATCTGCAGTTGATCAAGGGTTCTTTGTGGGTCCAGAGTAGACCAACAACACTAAGAAATAAGTTATAAAGCTGAGCCACTACAAAAAAATATTTGGGTATTTTTATATTTTTCTATGAACAGGAGGTACAAAGCAGTGAGCTACTTTTTATGGGGCCTTGTGTTCTATCATTGCAAGGTTATACTGGTAACAGTTTCTGAACTAGAACTTCATTCATTCAGTTTGTTCAACAAACATTAATTGAGTTGGACAGATAGAACTTGTGTTCAACATGGTGCCAGATCCTAGATATGTGAGAATAAATAATACATAGCTCCTATCCATAAGGTTTGGAGTTATAGGGAAGAAATTTGAACATGTAAGCAAATACACTTTTTAAAGGAGCTTAAGATAAAAGATATGCAAGTAATCTTAGGGCTTCAAAAAAGAAAATGGCTGACTCTCTTTGAAAGAGTCAAGGAAGGCTTAATAAAGGGATGACAATTTTGCTGAAATTTGAATACTGGTAGATTTCCCTTGTGATCTAGAGAAGGAGGATTATTCCAGACCAAAGGAATACACTTAGGAAGGTCATGGAAATATGAAATAGCAACGGCTGAAATGTGGGTATAGTGGTAGGTTTTGAAGGGCCAAGAGGGAAGGAACCAGGTTGCAAAGGTAGGTGAGGACCTCATCATGTAAGGCTTTATGTGATATGTGAAGGAGTACAGATCTTATCCTCTATCAAAAGAACCACAATTCAAGGGGTTTAGGTCAAGGAATAATATGTTCAAATTTGTATTGGCGTGTGTGGAGATTGAGCCCAACTAGAAAGCATGTAGTGAAAGCATTAAGGAGTCTACAACAGTAATTCAATTGCCAGGTGAAAAGGGCATGGAAGAGAGCATGAAAGAAGAAAATAGAAATTAGGGGAGGGGCAAATTAAAATTGGCAGGGTTTAAAGGCCACACTTTTACTATGATGTGGATATGGGGAGTGGGTTTGGACATGTTGAAGTATCCAGACTATAGGATCCTGGAGGGCAATGCCATATCTGTGTGCCATTTGATACTCATCACCTAGGACAATGACTGGAATATAGTAGTTTTCAATAAATATTTAATGAATGGATGATGAGTGAAGAAATGAATGAATAAAGAAACCATGCCTGTGGGACATCTACCAAACCCCTGGATATTCAGCCTAGACACACAGAATTGGTAAACTGAAGTAGGTAAGAAGCAGGCCAAAAATAAAACTCCGGAGAAACACCAGAATAAAAAGATTGAACAGAGAAGAGAGACAGGAGAGGAGTCTGAAAACTGACAAGTTAAAAAATGAGAAGATTGTCTGTATCTTCGAATTCTTCTGTGAATATATATTGTGTATATAAATTTGGTTGATTCCTGGTTTTTGCTTTTATCTATCCTCGGATATGTATCTAATATCAAAGCATGGGTTTGAGGTCCCAAAGAACCATTTTAAAATCTTATCATTGCCCCTTTTTAGTTGAGACTTTGAGAAAGTATTTAATCTCAGAATATGAATTGCCTCATCAATATGGTATAAGTAATAATTCCTACCTTATAGAGTTCTTTAGAAGATTAAAGCAAATATAATGTTAATATATATAATTCAGAATAAGTGTTAATAAATATTTGTCCTTTTACTCTTTTAAAATAGAATATATACATTATTGCCTTGGAGCTCCTGGGTTTAACAGTCATGATTTCAACTCTTTGTAAGCATCTCAGAATGCCTAAGGCCTGCTGTGGTAGCCTGTCTTTTAGTCAACACACCAATTTGAATGCAGACATTAGAAAGTGAACATGTAGGCTGACCAGGCAGTGGCACAGTGGATAGAGCCTGGGACACAGAGGAACCAGATTTGAAACCCTAAGGTCGCCTGAGTGCAGGCTCACCAGCTTGAGTGCGGGATTGCTGGCTTGAGCATGGGATCATAGACATGACCCCATGGTTGCTGGATTGAGCCTGAAGGTCGCTGGCTTGAGGAAGGGGTCACTGGCTTATCTGGATCCCCGGGGTCAAGGTGCATATGAGAAAGCAATTAATGAACAACTAAGGCTGCAACAAAGAATTGATGCTTCTCATCACTCTCCCTTTCTGTTTGTTCCTCTCTCTCACTTAAAAAAAAAAAGAAAGAAAAAGAAAGTGAACATATAGGAGCCAATCTTCCACAATTAAAATATTAAACTTTTTGTGTTTTCTACTTCTCAAGAATTCTTTGTTTACTCTTGTCAAATACTGTAATAGTATCTTAAAAATTGAGTACTATTTGCAAATATTTTGGGCTATATAAAAGGCCTACTGTATAGCAAATAATAATTTTATAGGTAGAACCTCTAAGTTAAGTAGCACATTGCAAAAAGGACACAACTATTGTGCATTAAAATCAATAGAAGGAAAATATAGTGTATACTTATTTAAATTTATTACAATGGTTTAATATGAAGGACTATGATCATTGTAACTTGAATTCCATGTCTTTCACGGATTCAATTTCCTTCTTGCTGCAGAACATCTCTTTTCATGATTCTCTCATCAGCTCTTAGAGTGGAGAAATATCTCAGTTTTGGCTTGTCTCAAAATGTCAGTTTTGAATGACAGATTAACTGGATACTGAGTTCGACTGTGATATTCACTTTCTATCAGTGCTTTGAAGATGTATTTCTATTAACCCTGTCACCGATTATTACTGGTGAGTAAATCTTTGCCAGACTAATTGTTGTTCTTTTGCATGTCCCTTTCTTCTAATGTGGCTTTTAAGGTTTTCTTTTTCTCTTTGATATTTTGAAATTCCACTATGATGTGTCCAGATTTTTATTATTTATTTATTGCCATTTAACTTTCACAGAACCTAGATTCCTATAGGTATAGGTTGGGTTCTCTAAAATAGATGCTAGAATGGGATATAAAAACCAGCACGTTTATAAGGATGCCAATATCTGACCCCCATTTTGATTGGTACCATCATCCTCATTGCCGTCATCAAGCCAAGTTCTATAATAGCCTCTTTAATTATTATGAAACTTTTAGTGATGCTGATACTCTATCCAGTCATATACCTGATGTAGCTTTGGTAAATGGTGTGTCATCTAGGTCTTCCTGTAGAACATAATCATCTGGCCAGACATTGAGCCATATGTAGAATACCTACTCTTGGTTGCCCATGTTCTTGAGCCTTTTAATTCTTTTTTTCTTGGCAATTTTTCCTGGAAATTTTGACATTTCAGCTTCACTTGGCATGAGCTGTAACTTTTCCATGCTTCTAGGAATCATCTTAGTAGCAATTTTGAGCCATTTCTTGGTGGTTCTTCCTAGAGTTAAACTTATCTATGATTTTCCTCAGGAGACTACAGCTAGTGCTCAACTTACGACCACGACTGGTTCTGATAGACCAGTCTTAACATGATTTGGTCATAAGTTGAGTAGACTATATGTACAGTACTGCGAAATGATGTTATGAAAATCTTTAAGTCATATTTTATCATAATTTTCTTTCATTATTGTTATATATCATAATTTTCTTTGTTCATTTTATGCCATTTGCATCATCTCTACACCATTTTGTTTCTTTTTTTTTTAATGTTTTATTTATTTATTTATTTATTTAATTTACAGGGACAGAGAAAGAGTCAGAGAGAGGGATAGATAGGGACAGAAAGACAGGAACAGAGAGAGGTGAGAAGCATCAATCATTAGTTTTTCGTTGCCGTTGCAACACCATAGTTGTTCATTGATTGCTTTCTCACATGTGCCTTGACCGCGGGCCTTCAGCAGACCGAGCAACCCCTTGCTAGAGCCAGTGACCTTGGGTCCAGGCTGATGAGCTTTTGCTCAAGCCAGATGGGCCCGTGCTCAAGCTGGCGAGCTCGGGGTCTCAAACCTGGGTCTTCCACATCCCAGTCCGACGCTCTATCCACTGCGTCACCGCCTGGTCAGGCCCATTTTGTTTCTTATTTATACATTCGTCAGGTTTAATATCCGCTGCCAGATGCGGAGCAGTCGTGGCTAGCAATTGTGTTCGTAAAGTCGAATGGTCGTAAGTAGCATAGGTCGTAAGTCGATCAATACCTGTACTCCCAAGTGAATAAACTTATCTATTCAGTTTTCTGTTTTGGTGCTCTTGAGAACCCAGTCACACACATACTCTCTGGCTCCTGCCAGCATATGCTGGCTAGGTCTTGGGTTATAGTTCTTTTATTCCTTTATCATGCTCAGCACATCACAAGCTGGCTTGCCAGCTTCTTAACCCTAATTATTGACCTTCTGTCCAAGAGAAGATCTGGAGGAGAGTCCTGGAAAGATAGAGAGGACATGGGAGAAAGAGTCCTTAGCACTAATTCAGGACAGTGGGGAGGGGAGTTAAGAGAGTGGGGCACTTATTCCCATGGGAGTTAAGAGAGTGGGGCACTTATTCCCATGGGGGAATTGGCAATCTAGGCAAAGATTGGAGGCATCTTCAGAATTCAAAATTTTCATGAGTATCCACCTATATGTCCTCATGTCATGTGTCCATATCTCATATTTTCTTAATTATTCATAATGAACCTGCCCTATTTGGGCATTTGACAGTCTTTGAAGTTTGGCCATTGTATCCTTAAATTCTGGGTTTGGTTCTTATTTTTCTCTATTCTCCTGTTAGAGGAGATGAGATCTTCTTTGTATACAACTAAATGAGACCCATGCACTTACAGCCTGGTTTTCAGGAGCCTATAATTTAGCTCTCTTCAGTGCTGCTTAGCAAAAGACACCCAATTCAAATAACTACCATTTTGTTCAGTCTTAAATTACTGGAACATCCAACCTATTAAAGCCTTCCTTTACATTATGTACCCTCGCTCTTTACCAGCCAAGAGGTTTAATGATATGCCACCAGGGGCTATAGAAAATAAGAACAGGAGAGCAAATCCTGATCCTTGCTGTGGTTCATCTGAAACACTCTGCTGACCTCTTATTAGTAAACATTGACTATTGACACGTTGGCTTTTCTAAGAAACTATAATTGAAATTATTTCTTTACCCTTAAATTCATTTATCTTGAACAGAAAAATTTTGGCTATCTGGAGTTTATATAAAGAGTTTAAGATAGTCTTGCAACAATTTATATATACCAGACCATTGCCAACAATGATCCTGTGTACCTTCAAAATGAGAAAATTGGTGTTGGGATATATTGTATCATAATTTGCACTGTGCATTGTAACACTTCTTGAAACACTTAGAAAAGTGAACAGAAAAAAATTCTTTTAGATAATGTCTTTTGACCTTAAACAACTGAAAAAAATACAAATCCTAAGTCATAATAATATTGATAAAGGAAGTGATTATTTAAGGTAAATTATCTGTGAGATAAAAGTGAGTGCCCCAACACAAGGCAGAACTTTTTAACAACAGCACAAGCAATTTAGTTCTCTGCTGTACCAAATAGTGCTGCACCATTCCGTGAGGGTAGAGAGAGCAGCTGCAAGGTGGTTTCAAGGACCACCTTGAAAGGGTACACATTTGTGCAGCCAATAGTAGCTGAGGCTATGGTAAATGACCCAGACCTCTCTCCAAAAGATTTCAAGTAAGACATTTTCAATTACCTGTTGTCTGTTCAACCTTTGCAAAGAACTTAGTAATCGGAACAGACAGAGTATTTCAGAGGAATAATTAGTGATACAATAGATCGGGAATGATCACTAGCCAGGGCATTGCTGCACTAGTTGAATCATGGTGCTTTCGGAAAATAGTAGGTTTGTTCCTGGAAAAAAGTATTTTTCTAATTATAATTTTCAAGCATTCAACACTCTAAAGTTCCTTAGAATGTTCACATTTTTTATAGAGATGAGAGATTGTAACAGTTTTATAATTGAATCTTAGCAAATGTTGAGAACTCTGGAAATCAATAGCCTGATTATTCCGCTCCTGTTGATTGGTGTTAAGATAAATAGCCTTTGTACTAGATTGACTCTCTGATTTGTCTGTCAAGCATATTTTTCCTCCTACCTGTAGTCCTAGGGTCAAAACAATGACCTGAGCATGTTATCAACATGAGGAATGCACTATAAAAACACTGTTTAATTTCTTTCTTGGTTTCCTTTTGTAAGGTAATATTGGTTACAGTTATTAACTTTCACCACAGAAGATCCTATGATGCCTACCTAGTAAGTGTGAAAACACAACATCAATTCACTCTTGTTTTAAGGAAGGATAGACTACTTTTATCATAAATAACTTTAGATTCCTTCTAGGAAATATATCATAGCAAATAAAATTTTTCTCAGCAATTAAAATGTCACTGAGTTATACATTATCACATTATTTATAAATTAACATGTTTGCTCACACATTTTCACATAGTTTTCAAGATTACTCTATGCATGGTGCCAGGTGGGTATTGGAAATATCAGGGGGAATACTTTGTAATGTATGTCATTGTCTAACCATTAACTAATACAAAATAATAGTAAATGTAAACTGTGACTGAAAAATAAAATATTTCTCTTTGAGTGTCTCTTAATACATATACATTGTAAGTAACAAGATAAACATAAAAATTATATTTTCTTTTTTTTTCACTAAAGTTCTTTATTATTATTTTTTTTATAAACCATTCCACACCAGTACACTAACAAGCCATAGGTAATTTCATACCAAAACTTTCCAGACATTCTAAATTTGCCTTGTTAATTTTAGGCCAGACTCTGAATGACTAAGTAAGGTTAGAGTGAAGAAGAAAGAGAGAAAAGAGAGACCAAAAAGGAGAAGGTGGGAGAGATAAAAGAAAATCATGAGACAATCTCTAAGGAGGTGAGGCTGGGTGGGGAGAAAAATGATATGGAAACAGAAGAAAGAAAGAAAGAAAGAAAGAAAGAAAGAAAGAAAGAAAGAAAGAAAGAAGAAAGAAAGGAAGAAAGAAGGGAGAAGGGGCCAGGAAGTGTTGAGCAAATTAAACTGTTCATTCTTGGCCTGTGGGTTAAAAGTTTTATGACTTTTGTCACTGCCCTTGCCCTTTGAAATGTTCACTAGTTGACGAACTGCTTACAATTCTTCACCTGTTCTTTATCCTTTGAACATCTCTATGAATGTGACAATGATTAAGCCCAGAAGAGAAATAAACCCAGGCTCTCTCTCCCACAGAGAGTAGCTTGAGAAAAGCTTCTCTAACCTAAAACATTCACTTTACAGATGAGTAAGAGAGGAGACAGGGAGATAAACCAACATCAACTCTAATGCTGAAGAATATAGACTATGGAATCCAATAGCCCAGGGCTGGGTGTTGATTTTGCCCCCTCCCACCTGTATGATCTTGAGTGAATAAGTCTCTTAGCCTCATTGGACTTTAGTGTTTAAATTTGTAAAATGGGGCTGTGATTCTTACTCCCAATGATAAAGTGAGGTAGGATGTATAAAATGCCTAGAATTACATTTGAATGCAGTAGATACTCAACAAAAGGTGGCTGTGGTTGTGATTATCTATGCCTCTTCTCTGCCCATTGCTCTTCCCATTCTACCACTTAATTTACAAGTCATGAACTAAATGAGCGTTCAATTTCTAAAAAATTTTCTACAGAATTATTTAAAGAGTTATGTTTCTCAATTATGTTTAAAAGTCTATTTAAAGTCGACTAAGTACTTGACAGAGAAGTCAGGGAAAATTAGAAAAAATAAAAAGGTCAAGTTATTTGAGCCACCAACTAAATAAATATTAATCTGAAAGTAAAGTAAAAAAGCTCTGAATGGGTTATAAAGAAATAGAAATATAATCACATACAACTCATACATTTATTCTATAATAAGGTACATGTATGTGGTAGTTCCTGAAGGCTGCCATAACAAATCACCACAAGCTGGGTGTCTTTTTTTTTTTAAAGATTTTATTTACAGATTTTACAGAGAGATGAGGGGGTGGGGAGCAAGAAATATGAACTTATAGTTGCTTCACTTAGTTGTTCATTGATTGTTTCTTGTATATGCCTTGATTGGGTAAACCCAGGGTTTTGAACCAACAACCTCAGCTTTTTAGGTTGACACTTTATCCATTGAGCCACCACAGACCAGGCAGCTAGGTAGATGTCTTAAAACAGCAGTAATTTATTGTCACACAGTTCCAGGAGTGTGAAGTCAAGGTGTTCATTCATACTCCCAGCAGAGGCTCTAGAAAAGAATTCCTTGTTTCTTCCTTGCTTTTGGTGGCTGCTAGCAATCACTGGGAAAAAATAGACATTGTCTGCCTGTGTGAAATATACTCAACATTTTCCCATAAACATATATACCATAAAAACCACACCAAGAGCATATGAACTTGAGAGACAGAATATTTCTCTTCAATTTTTCCTATTCTACTATTTAGTTTTCTTTTGGTCTACTCCCTTCATTTACTCAACATTTGTAAAAAACTTGTTATATGCCAAATATTATGTTATACTTATTGGCATAGTAAAGTAAATTTTGGGGATTTTTTGTTTGTTTGTTTTGTTTTTTGCCATAAAGAAAGCATTCTCTATGAGATTGAATTCCCACTGGACATGAACCTCAGGCTAATGAATGAATTCTTGACAACCAGAAATATTTTGAGACCATGACTTGTGACCTGACCCCAGCAAAGACCTCTGAGAAGTTTGTTTTTCTGGGAAATGTTGCTTCCTTGGGCACTTTACTACAATGGGAACAAATGGCCAGGGGCCGACTTACTTCCATAAGGACTGTAGATTTTTGCAGTTCTCAGCCCACTGGCCCATTCTGCAGGCTCAAAACTAGCCCCAAACCTAAGGTGACCAGATTTTAAAATTGGTAAAGCGGGACACCATAGACTGGTGGAGGAGGGGGTGTTCTTGATTAAAAATTTGGTCTATAAGGGGCAAAAAGAGTTTTCATAGAATGCAAAAATAGTATTGTAATATATTTTTTTAAATTTCAACATAAGTACAATTTACAAATATAATACTTTAAAAATTATGTATAGTATTATTTTATTCTTTGGCATATTTCTCATTTGAGTTTTTTTTTAGTAGATTGCTGTCATTGTTTAAAAGGTCATGAAATTTTTCACAAGAATTTGTTAAATTATATTTCACACATAAAATGGGTTTCAAAGTCTCAACACTTAATTGTGATTTTTCTGATGTCCACACTTTATTTAGCGTAGAAAAAACGCGTTCAGTCACAGCATTAGTTCCTGGTAAAGACAGAGCTTATTCCACAATTTTTAGTGCATTATTGTATGGCACATGGTTTGTTTCAAAATGATGAAATATTTCTAAGCATTTGTTCTCTACTGTGGTTTTTGCTGATGCCCAAGATTTAAGCTTTTCCGTATCAATCTATTTTTTTTAATAATGATACCTCATTAAAAAGATCATTTTTGGAAATATTACTATACGGGAAATTTTGAGTGAGTCAGAGGGATGGGGTTACACGGTCCCGAAACCATGCCGGAGCTACATGAGCATGGGAGCAGGCAGGGCAGCACCGCCGGTGTGCTCTGCAACGCGCTCCCAGCGTCCAGCCCCGCAACCTGCTGGAGACCTAGCGGCTTGCGCCTTGCGGGGCCCAGAGCCCCACGCTGGCATCCAGGATGCGGGCCTATGAGTAGTTAGGGGACTTGACAGCCACAGCCCCAGCAGGTACATCCATCCTGAAGTTCTTTGTTTCAGGGCTCTGAATGGGGCAGCCAGCTCTGCGGTAGTGCGGGAACTTCCAGTTGGAGGCGGGGTCTCCCTGTGGAAAACCGTATATTCCCTTCCCGTTCTCCCACCGTTCGCTAGCTTTTCGTGCTCTTTCCAAAAATCGGGACTTTGTTAAAACGCTGTAGGACACAGGACAAGTTGTTAAAAATCGGGACTGTCCTGCCAAAAGTGGGACGTCTGGTCACCTTACCCAAACCCCATCTGCTCTTGAAAGGCCAGTTGTAGAAATAAGGAAAGGGAGAACACAAAAGGCAAAGAAACATTTTCCCAAATTAAAAACTTCCTAGGACACTACGAATAACAGATGGTTCCCAAGCGTTTGACACCTCCATTAAAGAAAGTTTGACGTCTCTCTCTTCCTTGTTAACATGAGGTCTGAAGCCTGAAGTTATTTGTGCAACCTTCCTCAAGTTGTGACTAACTGAATCTGAGGCTCAAGCAGTCTAGGAGACTCCGCCTACCCCCATCCCGACGTTTTTCTAGTGAGCTCTAGGACAGTTGGAGAATCTGCAGATTGGTTCTTCCTTCTCTGAGTGCTCCTACACACATTATTCACATCACACAGGTTCACATTTCTGAAAAGACAATTTATTTTTTCAGACAGCAAGGGTTTGATGACCTATTTCTAATGACTAAGAGGAACATAAAATCCTGAAAAACCTCAAAGAAACCACACTTCCTATACACACATGCTGTGATTTTGCAAGAACGTGATTCGCTGAATGTTGAATTGTGTTTCTTTGTTGAATAAAGGCTGCTCCCTGATTACTTGTGTGATCGGAGTAATTACAACATTATTTAAGACTGCACATGCTCCTTGACCTCCATTTGTTATAGGACTGGCAAAATGCAATAGAAATGACAGGCGCAGAAGTAGAATTCATACATGCCCCACACTGCTTTCACGTCTTCTCTGTCACCTAAAACATAGAGTTGTGGATTTTGACCTTACTCCTCTTCAAATGCAAGGTTTGAACTTGTCAAAAATTGTGGCAAGCACTAATAGGGAGGGAAACTGAGACAGAAGTAGTTTTAAAGAAAGGCTGGTGTTTTTACTTGAATTAAGAATTTGAAGATCAAGTTACCTGCTAATAAATGAGCTCGCAGCCAGGATACTGCTACATGTGGAACTCCTCTGACTTCTGACTATGACCCAAAGACTCCCCAGTGATCTTGATAAACTTCTTTAAATTTACTTATTTATATATTTTATTTATTGAATTTATTGGAGTACAGATTTCAAGTGTACAACTCAATAAGCGTCATCTATATACTGCGTCCTGTGTCCATTGCCCTAAGCAAAACTCTTTTCCTCCTTATTCCCTGCCCCCCTTTTCCAACACCACCTACCCACCCCCTTTCCTTCTGGCTATGACCACACTGTTGTCTGTGTCTATGTGTTATGTATATATGTTTTTTTTTGCTTAATCTCTTCACTTTATTTCATCCAGCCCCCCACACCCCTCCTCTCTAACAGTTGTCAGTCTGTTCCGTGTATCCGTGCCTTCGTTTCTATTTTGTTAATCAGTTTTATTTTGTTCATTAGATTCTACATATTAGTGCATATAAGTAAAATTGTATGGTATTTGTCTTTCTCTGATGGGTTTGTTTCATTTAGCATAATGCTCTCTAGGTCCATCCATACTTGACAAACTTTCTTAAAATGCATGGCTGTCCCATGCTCCTACACAACCTTCATTTCCCCTTTTATTGGGTCCAGTTTGCATGATGAGCTGATGCTCTCCCAGTCTTTTCTGATATTCTTTCCATTTTCTCTCATATAGAAGTGTCCCCTAGAGAAAGCCTTGCATGTTTAATCTTATCTTGGCACCTGCTTCCTGTAGAAGCAAGGCTAACGCACAGAAGTCAGTATTAGAGCTGATATCTCACAAAACCCTCTACCCTCTTGGCAAAACAAGAATTGCATTGTATGCAGACCCAAGTCTAAAGCATGAAAGAGACAGTGTTTCTTCAGCAACTAAAACTATTCACTGCCACTTTAGAAGCCAAGAAGCTAAAGTTTTCTTACTAAAAAAAAAAACAATATGTATATATATATGGATATATGGAACAGGGAATTTTAAATAACATCTGAGAGAAGAATATTTAATTCTGAAAACAACTAAATTCCACTGAATTAGCAAATAGGAGCGGGAATTGCTACACCCATTCTTACTTGGAGAAGGAAAGCTTTTGCTCTTTAGATTTTTTTTTTTTTTAATAATTCAATGGGTAATGGGAAGACTGAGTTCATTACAGCCCTCAAATCCCAAAGCAGCCAGGGAGCCAGAGATTTCATTCTACCTCTCATCTGACTCCCTGGTTTCTCTCCTTTGGCCATTATGCCTCATGTAATGCATTCTAATGGCTTGAAATGACAGTGTTTTGTTTACAAAATGGCTCATTCCTCAGGAAACCCAAGAACCTGCGCACCATAACTGAGCTATTGATAGAACATAAAATTCACAATGTGACACAAGCTGGTCCTTACATTCTTGCTCTGTTATCCATATTAAGGTCAAATTTACCCGTATATCAGCTCAGAAGTAAGGCCTGAGGGGCCTAGCCTAATAGAACCTAAGAGAACTAAGTGAATAATTCAGTAAAGGTAAAATGAGGTCCAAGGTAATGTGCAAATACAAGGAGAAGAATTTGACAGAAGTTTTCACTAAATATTCTGACCTCCAGTAATTAGAGAAGTAAACCTTGTAATCTTGTGGACTTGCTCTCTCTGCTGAATATTAGAATGTCTGCCAGTCTTACATTAAAGCATTAACATGGAGCTTGGAAGCCTCACTTCTTTATGCTTTCAATGACAAAACAAACAAACAAACAATAATACCCAAGGAGGAGGGTCTGCTTTCTTTAAGAGGTAGAACTTACATCCTAAAACAACCAAATATCAGTTCTAAATTATCAAATGCCATGTTCTTAGCCCACTTTAATTTTCTATGAGTAAGAGTTTTGCAAGGGAGAGTCCTAGGAAACTTTTTGAAATAATAAACCCTAAAACATGGTCAACTTAAGGTGCTGTGTCTTTCTTTGTTACTTTAACATACTGTTCAAATGACCTTGGATTATAGCTGTATCCCCACTTTGAGAACTACCAGGGCAGTAACAACATCTAAATAATTTGTGTTATTTTAGCAGTCAGTAATCTAATAAGAAAATTCAAGAAGGAAGGAAGGAAGGAAAGAAGAAAGGAAGGAAAGAAGGAAGGAGAGAAGGAAGGAAGAAAGGAAGGAAGGAAATAAAGAAAGGAAGGAAGGAAATAAAGAAAGGAAGGAAATAAAGAAAGAAAGGAAGGAAATAAAGGAAGGAAGGAAGAAGGAAATAAAGAGAGAACAGAAGAATATAAGCTCTTTTAGGTTTAAAATAATAGATTTCTTAACTTTATATTTAACTAAGCCTTTTGAATATTAAAATTACTAATTGGACATGCAATGGAACATTATCAACCTTAAAAAGTAAGGACATTTTGACACATGCTAAAACATAGATGAAATTTGAGGACATTATGCTACAAGAAATAAGCCAGTCACAATACAAATACTGCATGATTCCACTTATATAGTTATCTAGAGTAGTCGAAGTCATAGAAAAAGTAGAATGGTGGTTGCCAAGGGCTGGGGGGGGGGATGGGGAGTTGTTTAATAAATATAGAGTTTCTGTTTGCAAGATGAAAAAGTCTGATGATTAGTACACAATATGAATATACTTAACACTATTGAACTATATACTTAGAAATGGCAAAGATTGTAAAATGTATGTTATTTCACCACAATTTTAAATATTTCTGAAAGTATTAAAAGGTTTATGAGAGATTATATTTCCTTCAAGGATTCTTGGCAATGCACAAACATTAAAACCACAACTAATATTCTCACAGTCTAAGTATTGTATTTGTTCAAATTCAGTGGGAAAAAATCTTAGCAAGAACTAAACTTGACCCGAGAAGTTCCCATTACTAATTCCAAGAGTTCTGAGTAAGGGAAATTTTTCTGAGGAAGAAAATGTTAAAAAGATGCCAGCCAGCATTCTCCAAAGTAATTTTTATTGGGAAATTCTCTGATTCCATTTTCAACTAGCTAGCCCGTCTACCCCATTAAGTATATTTCTACCAGACTGTCTTAAAAAACAAAGGGTTCTCTCCTCTTGTCTCTCAACCAAATCGTCCATTGATTGTCTGATAGTATCCATATTTGCAGCACATAATACATGTTTCCTTGGCTAAAAGGATTAGTAAGTAACATCATGAACAAAAGGTCACACTAAGGATTCATCTGGAATTGGTTAATCACTATGTAAAAAGAATGACATTAACTCCAGGGCTTATTGGAACCCTAATGTCCCCAAACTACTAAACTATTAATTAGAAAATTATGGGATACTTTTACACATAATACATACCAAGTCTTATAAGTATTATGGTTTGGTATGCATGTTGGTCCCTCACCAACTCTGGAGGCTCTTATCTTGGAAGCTACCATGATTGGCATATTGGTCAAGGTCAATACCAAAATTGCAAAGAAGATAGGGGATTAAAAGGGAGAAATGAATAAAAGTGGTATCAAATACTTCTTTCTTTCACTTATTTTACTGAGTTCTTTATGTACAAGAGCAATATATTCTTATAAGAAATCAAGAACAATGAAGCCATATAAAAGTTGATTTTTCTCTCCATGCTTTTTGTTTTCAGATTTCTTTTATAGAATTTATTTATCTATTTTAGAGAGGAGAGACAAAGAGAGAAGGGGAGAAAGAACAGGAAGCATCAACTTCCATATATGCCTTGACCAGGCAAGCGCAAGGTTTCAAACCAGCAATCTCAGAGTCCAAGGTCTATGCTTTAGCCACTGTGCCACCAGAGGTCAGGCTCCATGCCTCTAATGCCAGCATAACCAATATTAACAGTTTTATAAGTATCCTCTCACAATTTTTTAATGTATATGTATACATATAAGTAAATATATTATGGATACATAAGATTATGGTATATAAATTATAGGATTTTTCTTTAACAAAATTACTAATCATTAGTCAGAATATTACATTATTTTATTTAATGACATTATGGATTTTTCTATAGATGTAATCTTTTTAAGCAGATGTATAATCACTGACAGTATAAATAAGCCACAATTCATTCACCCTTTTAGATATTTTCTAGGTAATTATTTCTCTATTACAAACCATAACGGAATAATGTCCTTATATATATTCTTACTTACTGGTAATTTGATTTCTGTAGACTTGATTCTTAGAAAATGGAATTTTTGGTCAAAGGGTCTGTACATATTAAATTTTAATAGCTACTACTAGATTACTTTCCAAGAAGGTAATAACGATTTAAACCTCCATCAGCAATGAGGAACATGCTACTTCCCATGGCTCTGGCCAACTCTGAATGCTATCAATCTTCTAAATGTTTGCCCATCTGATGGGCAGAAATTGAAATCTCTATCATTTAGTTTCCATTTACTGACTACTTGGGAGTTTGAGCATCTTCTCATATTTTATTGACCATTTATATTTTCTTTTCTACGACTTGTTTGTTCATAGCTTTATCTAATCTATCAGGTTGTTTTTCCATAACACTGTGTAGGTACTCAGTTTATTAGGGATATAACCCACTGCTATCTTTCTTACGTATGGCAGATAACTCCCTAAATGATGGTCCTTTTTTTTCTTTTTACTGTGCTTATGGCATTTTGAGTCACCCAGAAATCTTTATTTTTATGTAGTTATATCTGTAAATCTGTTTTTCTCTCTTTTTATGGCTTCTGGATTTTTCTTTCAAATGAACTTAGAACCAGCTTAATAAATCCCTTTAAATAAATCCTTTTGATTTATTTATTGTTATTGCATTGAATTTACAGATTAATTAAGGAGAAATGACCTTTCATACTAATGATTGTGCCCACCCCAGGAGTGATATTATTTTATCTATATTTAGATTTTCTTTTATCTCCTTTAGTAATGTTCAGTAGTTTTCTTCATTCAGGTCTATGACGTTATCTTGTTTGGTTTATTCCTAGGCTTTTATGATTTGTCTCACATTGATAAATAACATCTTTCCCACCCCAGTTTTTAGTGTAGGAGACTATATTTAGAGGCAGGAGAGCCCAGTGGTAAAAGTCAAGGAAGGGCTTTGGATTCAGTTCCCTGGGTTCAAACCCCAGGTCTTGCACTTACGGCTCTGTGCACTTAGGGAAATTAACTCCTCTCTGAGCATGTTTCTTCACCTATGAAATGGGTATGGCAAGTTTGTTGTGAGGATTAAATAAGATGATATTATCACATCTTTAGCATAAACTCTAGAATAGAGTCATCATTAAATGATAACGAAGATCATATAAATCCTTTATTCGTATACCTTAACTCCCATTGGTTTTTCTAGGTAGAAAATTATATTCTCTTCTAATAGTGATGACCTCTCTTTACCTTTTCAATGTTTACATATTTATTTCTTTTATTGTCTATTTACACTGGCTACGACTTGCCTCCATTACGGTGCTGACCTGTGTGGTGAGAGGTGGCGCCCACATCTTGGTCCTGACTCTAATGTAAAGGCTTCTACTCTTTTTGTGTATGATGGCTGGTGTCTATTTCTGAGAAACGGTCATCATACCTTATTAACATAAAGTTATTAATAATATTCTTTTACTATTTTCTTTCTTTTCTATCTGTAGCTATGTCCTCTTTTCCATTTATAATATTAGTTGTAAGACCTATAATTATTGACAGGGTTTTTTGTATTCTCTCTGAGAAGTAGCATTTGCTTTTGATGAGCTCCTTTCTGTATATTTATTTTTTGCTCTTAACTTTATTATCTCCTTCTTTCTGCTTTTTCTGGGTTTGATCTTTTCTAACTTTTAAGTGGGACATAGCTCATTGATTTATCAATTTCATTTTCTTTTGTGTCAATTGCACTACTTATTCTTATTATTTTATTAGTTTAAAATCATGCATGGATACTTTAAATAATAGAGTCTGAGGTTAATAATGATTTCTACCTTATCCATTCTTCTGTTTCAAATGTTATTGCTTAGCCTGACCAGTGGAGAAAGCATCAGCCTGGGACACAGAGGACCCAGGTTCAAAACCCCGAGGTTGCTGGCTTGAGCAGAGGCTCATCCAACTTGAGAGTGGGTTCACTAGCTTGAGTGCGGGGTCACTGGCTTAAGCATAGATGACAGCGTGGTCTCTGGCTTGAGCCCAAGGTCACTGGCTTGAGCAAGGGGTCACTGGTTTAGCTAGAATCTCCTTCCTCGATCAAGGGACATATGAGAAAGCAATTTATGATCAACTAAGGTGCTGCAACAAAAACTTGATGTTTTTCATCCCTCTCCCTTCCTATCTGTCTGTCCTTCTCTCTGTCTCTGTCTCTGTCTCTCTTGCTTAAAAAAGAAAAAAAATTAGTTTTTAGTTTCAGAGTTTAGCAAGTAGAGTTACTTATACATATATTTAGCAATTTCTCTTTTTTTCTTTTTTAGTGTGTGAGAGAGAGAGAAGGGTCAGGCAGGGACAGGCAGACAGGTCAGGCCAATTTTTTAAGTACTATATATTTAGGGTTGTGCAACCATCAGTATGATTAATTTTAGAATATTTTATCACCCTCCCCCAAAATCCTGTGCAGATTAGCAGTCATTTCCTTCACACCCCTCTGTCCTAAGCAATTACCAGTCTACTTTCTTTAAATTCTCCTGTTCTAGATATGTATCTCATGTAAATGGAATCCTATAATATACAGTCTTTTGTGATTGGCTTCCTGTACCTTACATGCTGTTTTCAAGGTTCATCAGTGTTTTAGTATATATCTATCAATACTTTAGTCCTTTTTACTGTCAAATAATATTCATTGTATAGCTAACCAACTGAGCTACCCAGCCAGAACTCCACTTCTATTTTATATTTATGATATATTCAGGATAATTTCCTCAGGGGTTTTTCCTCCAAATTTACCAACTCAGCTGTGTCTAATCTGTCTTAACCTATATTGTTGAAAATTTTTATATCAATGACTATACTTTCCTTTTCTAAATGTTCTATTTTGTTCTTATTCAAATATGCATGAACTTTTTCTCTCTTTTTTTATTTTCTTACTCTTTTCTCATGTCTTAATCTCTTTTAAATAGTTCTACTTAGCTTGAAAGTACAGAATTCAGAGTATTTTTCTGCTAATTCTATGATCTGAATTATTTGGGAGTCTAATTCTTGAATATTTTTTGCTTGAATTAGTCACTCAATCTTCCCCTTCCCCGTGTTTTGTAATATCAGGTTGAGAACCATCAAATAACCATAGCCAAAAAATCAACATTAGGAACTGGTCATAGTTGGGTAATGCCTCGGGGGTCCCTGACAAAATAAGTATTAAGAAAGACTCTCTACACATGGGGTGTAAAGAATTATCACAGATAAAACATCTCAGCCTTGATTGCTTTCTTTTTCTCATGTCTCAACCCAATACTAATTAACACCCGAGGACCTCTGCAACCACCTTCTTACTTGTCTCCCTGCTTCCACTCTGATCTTTCTCCAGACCATTCCATACTGACAGAGTGCTTTAAAACTGTGAATCATATCATGTAACTTCTCTCATTTAAAATCTTTTTTTTTTGATTTATTTATTTTTATTCAGTGAGAGAAGGGGAAGCAGAGACAGACTCCCTCATGTGCCCCAACCGGGATCCACCTGGCAAGCCCACTAAGGGGTGATGCTCTGCTCATTTGGGACGTTTGCTCTGTTGCTCAGCACCTGAGCTTTTATTAGCCTCTGTGGCGGAGGCCATGGATCCATCCTCAGCACTTCAGGCCAGCTCACTCCAATCGAGCAATGACTGCAGGAGGCAGGGAGAGAGAGAGAGAGAGAGAGAGAGAGAGAGAGAGAGAGAGAGAGAGAGAAGCAAGAGGGGGAGGGGTGGAGAAGCAGATCAGCACTTTTCTTATGTGCCCACGGAGCCAACCTGCCAGGGTCATTTAAAATCTTTACTGATCTCCTACTGCTCTTAATACAAAAGTATTTAAACTGTTTTCCTGGTGTACTGCCTCCTGCCCATCTTCTACTTACTTTTTCTCCTACTGTCTCCCCATTTCTCTCAAAGTTATTGTCATACTACCTCCTTTATCTTCCAGGAAGCCAACAAACATGAAGGGGATCCATTTAAAACAAAGTAGCAAGAATGAAGGGAGCATGGAAAGATGAAAACATCTTATTGACATCATGGAGACACTGGATCAAATCTTACCTGAAATTCACTTATCTCTGGACTTTGGGGTGTTTCATTACTTTTCCTTTTTCATTCCTTGCTTTCCAACATTCATCTTCACACCCAGTTATCTTTTTTTTTTTTTTTTATCAGTTAGGGTTTCACTAGTTAGGAACTACTATGCTACTTTATTGACTATTTCCCAGAGACTTACAGCAAAATGTTTCAGCCAAAAGCTGATACCAAATTTAAGCTGTTTTTATAGAGACGTGATTCTAGGGTCCCAAAAAAGTTGAAGATGAAGAGCTACTCTTAATCTGTCCTTGGAGAATTCATATTTACAACTTTCAAGGAGCTATCAAATATGATATTTTTGGAATTTAAGGTGGCAAGAAATCTCTCACTCAGTTTATCATATCTTCTGATCGGCTACACACTCTTTTCTATTTCACTATACTTAGATATTCATTTTAAAATATTTTTATTTATTCACTTTTAGAGAGGAGAGAAAGAGAGAGAAAGAGAGAAGGGGGTGAAGAGCAAGAAGCATCAACTCCCATAAGTGCCTTGACCAGGCAAGCCCAGGGTTTCAAACTGGCAACTTCAGTGTCCCAGGTTGACACTTTATCCACTGCACCACCACAGGTCAGGCACTTATATATTCATTTTTAATTAATTCAATGAAATTTAAGAAACTTGCAGCACTCAGTCTTTCATTCAACATTAATCCACATAACTACTCCACTGGCCAAACAATCGATAAGACCATATTTTCATGACCTATCAAGTATTCTGGCAAATTTAATACATTCTCTTAATTCAAAACATAGCAAAACATAGGAAAAAGGTGAAATTCATCACAATGAAGACTAAAAATCTTCTAGTTTTACAAGATTGCTTAAACACATTATTGCATTAAATTCAAGGAGGCATAATACTGCCTCCTTGAAAGGTGTGTATTATGAAGATTATCTTGGTTTTACAACAAAGAAGAGAGAGAAAGAAAACAAACATCTAGTGATCAACTGAATCATTACATAAGGAGCTTAAATACATCATCTGCTCTGATCATCTCAAAATGTGTCTTCACCAAATCACACAGGAAGTGCCAGAGGCAGGACGTGAACCTCGTCTGCAGAGCTCTCTTGGTTGCAGCTTGGTTCAACTCAACATTGTGAAAGTCTCTTCTCTGCACAGGCTTTGAGCTGAAAATGATATATTCTTCAGGAACTCATTACTGCCTTCCTTTATAGTTGCCCACTGACTTCTCTTACTTGTGTCTTTGACTTAATACAATTGGTACTGAATTTGACACTTCATTATTTTCAAATGACAGAACAATCAGCTCTTAAGATAGTGTAGTTTGGACAAAGTAAACAGTAGATTAAATTAAATTACTTATTAATAACAGATCTTCCCATTTGAACTCTAATATTGTAGCCTTGAGCATAGATTCCATCTTTGTAGGATGGAAGTTTTTTTCTGGTGATAATAATACTGTACCTTGTGTTAAATCAAAACATCTCCTTAGAGACAGAGAAGTTTGTATAATGTAAGCATGATCTAATAGCCATAGGGTGGAGTTTGAGATCCAAAGTGAGATTTATTAATTAAAAGAAAAAACACTCATATAGTGCTTATTTGGCAGGCACAATATGTTTTGCAAATATTAAGTGATTTATAGCATTAGAATTCAAGTTTGAGACATTATCTCAGTCAGCATTCTTAGTTGTAAACAACAAAGGTCATTCTGTAATAAAAGAGCTTATTAAAGAAATATCGAGTGTTCGCAGCTGTACTGGGAAGACTGGAGAGCTACACTAAAGGTTAAGCATCTTGGGAAGTACCCAAAGCCACACCAAAAATGGGCCTGATGAGAGACCATCACCACTGATGCTGCCCTTTCATGTCCTAGAACCCACACCCTGGTCCCCCAGGCCCTCATCTGCACCAGGGGCTCAATGTTGCAGCTACTAGAACACCACCACTGCTACAGTGCTGCTACCTCTTGGGAGAGAGTGAAGTGCAGAACACAGAAACCTCTCTGCAGAGCCTGTTTTCTGCCATTGCTCACTGCCCAAAGTATCAAGCAGGCATGACTAAGTGGCAGCTCCTGGTCATGTGCTTGTGTCCCAGCAGAAAATCAGTCTGAAAACTTTAGTTCTGGTTTCTAAGCTTGGGAGTCCCCACATCTTGACACCCTGACCTCAAATCAGGGCTTTTCCAGTCATAAAGGACAGCCATGAATGTGACGGATGGCCCCTGCACATGTATAATGACTAAGTGAGATCTGTACCTCACCCAATTTCCAGTAAGTAGACTGTATCAGAAGAGTATGTGACTGCCATGTTTTAATTTATAAAAATCGATTAATTAAGCTCTACTTAATTCCATGCTATTTGGATCATTTAGAGTCCTCTAAACTCTAAAGGTCCCCAGGGCTTAGGTTTCTCTTTTTTATCCATGTAGGGCTAGGAGTCACGGCCATCATGGCCATGCACATGCAGGTTCCCATTGGATTCAGGTAGATGGTAAAGAAACAGTGCAACCAAAAAATGGTGGGCTATCCTTTTATTAAAGTCTCCCACTGGCTGTCAAGCAAACACAGAGGGAAAACACTTCCCTCTTCATTCATTCGGAGCTCACAAAGCCCTGACACATTCTCCAGTTCCACAACCAGGAGAATCTTCTCCAGTTCCTCCTAGAATCAAAGGCTCCACCAGTCTCAGCAGAGCTCACAAAAGCCCCTCACATCTGCCCCATCTGCGTACCCTCTCTTCTTCTCTCTCTCTCTCTGCCAACATGCACTCTGCATTCTCTCTGCTCTCACTCTGCAAACATGGCTTCTTTCTTCTTCTCCTTCTTCTGCGCTCTCCTCCCAAAACTTTCTGGTACAAAAATCTCTCCTCCAGTAAACATTAGCAACACAATGGCCCTTCCCAAGCAGGAAGGTAATTTGTAATTTCACTGACCACAGACAGATACCTGGTGCTGCCCAGTGCCCAATGCAAACTATAAGTAAGCAAACATAAAAATCACATTTTACAACTTATTTGGTCAGCAATCTACATTCATTTCCCAGGAGATCATTAGTCTTTTGACTTTAAATATTATCTCTTTATACAAATGACTCATAATTTATATCTTCAGCTTTCTCCTTACCCTGTCAGCTTCATATCTGCAACTGTCTACTCTTATGTCCAAACAGATAACAAACTCAAAAAGTCTAAAACCAAACTAATGATCTTTCTTCTCAAAGTCAGCATGCCTCAGTCTTCCCCTCTGAAAATAGCACTTTCTCCCCCTCAGATGCTCAAGGCAAACACTTTGGGTACAGACTCAAATTGATTCTTTTTCTCATTCCTCACATCAGTACAACAGGAAAGTCTGTTGATTCTACCTTCAAAGTATATCCCACACTCCCTCCTTCTCCCCACATCCCCTTTCATCACCCTGGTCCAAGTCACCACCTTCCCTCCCCAGGTTACTGTAATTACCTCCTGCCTGCTCTTCCTGCCAGGGCTGCCTTCACAGGTGTGTGACTAGTCCAGTTGCAGTAGGCCGGGGTGGTGCAAGGGAGAGGGCTCCATGCTAGGAGGTTACTGCTTTGTGGAGGTGGCCTTATTTTTTTTATTTTTTGTGGCAGAGACAGAGAGAGGGACAGATAGGGACAGACAGACAGAAAGGGAGAGAGATGAGAAACATCAATTCTTTGTTGCAGCACCTTAGTTGTTCATTGATTGATTTCTCATATGTGCCTATACTGGGGAGCTACAGCAGACCGAGTAACCCCTTGCTTGAGCCAGCGACCTTGGGCTCAAGCTGGTGAGCCTTGCTCAAACCCGATGAGCCCACGCTCAAGCTGGCGACCTCGGGGTCTCGAACCCCGGTCCTACGCATCCCAGTCTGACGCTCTATCCACTGCGCCACCACCTGGTCAGGCAAGGTGGCCTTATTTTGAATTTGTGTTTCTTAAGTGAAGTCCAATGAGGCAAAGCTACCTGCACAGGGGGTTTAAAGCTTCATGGGAGGTTCTCTCTTTTGCTGTCTCATGGGACAGGTTCCTGACTACCCCCTCTCTTGATCAATGTCTCCCAGCAACCACTGTGACCTTGCACCCCCAGTATATCTGAACCCTCCCCAGAGTATCTCCTTGTCCAATGGAACATGACACTACAATCCCAGAGACAGGCCAAGAGGGCAATGAGAAGCTCTTTAGAACAAAGACACAAAACTGAATATAAAAATTAATATGAATCATATTAATATCAACATTCAGGTTATTTTGTGGTATGTTACCATGGGGGAAACAGGGTAAAGGAAATAAAGATATTTCTTACAACAGTGTTTGACTCTATAATAATCTCAAAATTAAAAGTTTAATTAAAATTAGATACATAAGTGAATATTTATTTAGAATGAGAAAATATATTAAAACGTATGAAAATAAAAAACTTGACAAATGCCACATGCATGCATCACCATATCCACAAAAATATTTTGATTAATTGACTTCCTGGCAAGTCTCTCTAATATTTCCTCCTACATTTTCTTCTACATATACTTTGATCACCTCCTCATGTAATACTTTGTAATATTGCTTTGTGTGTAGAGAATAGAAAAATATCGATTTTCCCTTTACCATTGTTGATTGAATTTAGTTTAGAAAAAATTCTTTCAACTTCGAAACCCATTTTTCATCATGTCATATAAATGTTTTGGATTGTTGTAAAATTTGTGAAAATATTAAGTTCTTGTACAGTAATTAACTTTATATACTCTTTAAATTAAAGACTTCTTAATTTGTCAGTGATGTCCTCACTGTAATCAGTAGTATGAATTTTATGTTCTTTTCTTCTATTACAATATTTTGTATCAAATGAGCAAGAAATAAGTATGAACTTGTGTGGATAACGTTGAACAAGACTGTTTGGGGGGAAATTTGTACACGGCCACGGAGTCCAGCTTACATTGAAAGTAGTGTGTAAGAATGGTAATGGAGTGGGGTGATAAGTCAGAAGAAGTGTTTTGGAGCTAGAAAGAGAAATAGGGTTATCGTCACATGCCAGCAAGAGTGTGAGGGCGAGAGAATACCTAAATTAAAGAATCCAAGTCTAGTTGACTGGCCACCAGGAAAATGCAAAGTAATAGGGTATAGTGTTAATATCATTAACAATAGGGTTGACCCTCAAGCTTTGCCATTTGACCTGCCATGAAACCCGTCATGATAACAGTAACTTGGCTGCACAAAGAAACATATCCCACTACACTCAAAGTATGTCTTCAACATAACTTCCTCTTAGGCAAGTCTTAAAATTCTTCCTAAATTCTTCCAACCTCACCCAAACACAAGAGGAAGTGGCATGGCAGAAGGGGATGACAGAGTAGAAAGCAATAGGCATCTTAACCAATTGTGGTTAAAATATGTTACTTCTGCAAATTTTACAAAATCATGTGTGCATGGGAATGTGTTGCCAAGACCTCTCCCAGAGACTTGAAAGGAGACAGGCAATGGGGGGCCCCATAGCTTAAGCATCTTCAACTTCCTGGTAAATATGACTTTGTAGAGACTTAAACACCAGTCAAATAAATCGGTGAATGCAGATTTGATTGCTTGGGCTTAAGGTCTAAGTATTAAACAATGAATGAATCCCAAGAGTACTTTTGAGTTATACAGATGATTTTTTAAAAGGTATTTATTGATTTTACAGAGAGAGGAGGGGTGAGGAGCGAGAAGTATCAACTTCTAGTTGCTTCACTTTAGTTGTTCATTCGTTGCTTTTCATATGTGCTTTGACCAGGTAAGCCCAAAGTTTTGAACCAGTGACCTCAGCATTCCAGGTTGACGATCTATCCACTGTGCCACCACAGGCCAGGCTGAATTAAACAGATTTTTTTTTTTTTTTACAGGGACAGAGAGAGAGTCAGAGAGAGGAATAGATAGGGACAGACAGACAGGAACGAAGAGAGATGAGAAGAATCAGTCATCAGTTTTTTGTTGCTGTTGCAACATCTTAGTTGTTCATTGATTGCTTTCGCATATGTGCCTTAACCGCGGGCCTTCAGCAGACTGAGTAACCCCTTGCTGGAGCCAGTGACCTTGGGTCCAAGCTGGTGAGCTTTTTGATCAAACCAGATGAGCCCGCGCTCAAGCTGGCGACCTCGGGGTCTCGAACCTGGGTCCTCCGCATCCGAGTTCAACACTCTATCCACCGCACCACCCCCTGGTCAGGCTACACAGATAATTTTTAAAACACACCAAGAAACAACAGCAAAAGAGCTTAGCATCGGAAAACTGGTGAAAAGTATAAAAAATCAGGGTAAAAATAAAACCTCCTTGTGTGAGATATTAAATATTAAAAAACAAATTTAACCCATGTGACTGAACTCTGAATAGTCACCTCCTAGCAGCAGTGCCAGGCAGCTTCAGCTTTTCTAGAATAAAAAAGATGTGCTCAACTATGTCTTTCAAAATAACAAAGTAATTAATTAAAACCTTATATTTAGCACAGAATAAATGTATGTTGAATGACTAAATGAAAGAAAGAATGAAGAAACAAATGCTTTCAATTGAGATAACCCCACCTGCCTTCCCCTTAACCTGTTAGATTAAAATGAGCCTGACACACAGGTACTTCTGAAGGGCTCGCCTTAAAGGAGCTGCTGGATCTGGCTGGAAATGATACTCTCATCGACTTGGTAGAGAGCAGGAAAGAGTGGCCTAGAAACCACTCTGCCCCTGTATCAGGTCATTTTTGTGACAGGACTTGTGTGTGATCTGCCTTTCATTTGTTCCATTCCATTTGGAGATAGGAGTGTGATTGGCAGGAAAAAAATAAACTCCAGAAAAGTCGCAGGCACACCCAATTAATGTAAAGCCCTCCCAACAACTGAGACATGTAGACACATGTGGAAATAAACAAAGACCAGTCAAATAAGAATGGGCAAAGGCTACTTATCCAGAGCTTTCTGTAGCAAGTGAGGCAGTCACCACTACTTGCTCTTTGCAGAGACTCCAGGCAGGCAGAGGTTGGGGAGAGCTTCCAGCGGAAAGAGGGAAGGCTCCTGGCATGCCCTAATTGCAGGCTGTTGGCTGGGGAAGCTGGGGAAGCTTCCTAGGAGTGGGGTATGTTATGCCAATGGTTAGTGGTGAATATTTGGCTTTCTCTGATTGGTCCTACATTGGAAGTGAGGACAAAAATAAGGGAAGCTGTCAATTATTTATCAAATCCTGGTCATTTTGGCTAGTTGTTTGCAGGGTTATTGTTTGGCTTCCTGGATTGTTGCTAGAGATAGTGGTCATACTTCTTACAAGTCTGACTCATAGCAGGCTGGCTTCCAGGGCTGTTTATTAAAGACAGGTGGTTGTTTCCTGGGCAGGTGGCTGCAGGTCACATGTCAAAATCTTATTTGTATATATGGTCTGGTGATGTCCATTCATGTATTCAATCTCACATATATTATTTGGTGTCAGAAGAAGAAGCTTTCAGGATAATCTCAAGTACAAAATAATGCAAGAGGGTGTGCACATAGCATTGGTTGTTTTTCTTAGAAAACAACTCCTAATAGCTTCATGACAGGAGAACTTATTAAATTAAAGGGTAAGCAGAAGTGCAAGGGCCAAGCTGCATGAATCTAATCACTGGTGATAAGAGGCATGTGGTTAAGTGCCCACATATCGAGCTGGAAATTGCCCCTTAAATATTTTGAAAATATGAAAGCATGAAGAGGGCTTAGTTCACACTGAGTGAGCCTCCTCAACCTGCTCACACCTCAAACCCTCTAGGTAATAATAAATAAATAAACAAACAACAACAACAAAATAGTCTGTTGCTGCAGTAAGGTCTGAGAGGTCATTATTCTGAGCTGACTTCATAATGATAACCAGGTAACAATCCCAGAAGAGACTCTTGATTGTTCCTTGCTGTGGAGTCTCTAGTTTTTTTCATTTGAGCCAATTACTTAAGGCAAAACTATCTTACGCATTAAAAACCCAGTGGGAAACTTGTAAGCATTGAATAAATTGCTCGGGGGAAGGGGGTTCATTTTCAGCCTCTATTATGCAAAACTGCCAACATTACGTGCTCGCTGGTTATGGAGGAAAATACTGTGTGCATGATTCTACATTTTACACACAAACAACCAAAGCCCAGGGGCATTTAAAAATGCAGTCTTGCTTTTCCAATGGTTGCAGCTTCCATGGGCTCTATGAAAAGTGAGTCTGGTGGGCCACTAAATTTGCATCAGACACTAACAGAATGAATGTTTCTCCAAGTTGGGTGGGAGAACAGAGGAGCATTCTAGCAGCAGCAATGGCTCATTTCCACTCCTTCCAGAGGGGTCAGATTGATTTAACTAAAGCCTTGCTTCCCCTGAGAAGAGCAGCTAATACAAATGAAGATTAAGTTTGAAGGAGACAGAACCCCTACGCTGCCCAGATCAGCAGACCTGAAGCAAAGGAAAACTGCTCACTTCAGCTTCTCTTGGTCTCCAAAATTGCAATTGCACAGTGCTTTGCTACATAATGAAGGAAACCCTTTACGGTAAGTGACTATTCAAATGCCCCAAAATGATGCAGTCAGAGGGTTCTCAATTTCCTCATTTGTTTTTAAATTTCTGAACCTCTGCTTAATACAACAACTACTAGGAATGGTCCTTCCCAGAGAGGAAATAATAACAAACTAACCAGAGCCAGGGGCATCATTTCCCAGCTTCAATCACCTGCCCATAGCGTGCTTTTCCATCGAAGCTGATTAGCCTGGGCAGCTAAGTCGTCCCTGGAGAAGGCATGTTGGGAAGCAGGAATATCCTGTTAAGTCTGTATGTCTTTCACTTTTAGAGGATATCAGAACTCAAGGCTGCTGTTCCTGCTGTGGGAAAGTTAACAAATGAACCACATTTTTAGAGTGCTGGACATTGTGCTTGATGTTTCTGGAAAGTCCCCACAAAATAAACAGAGGCTGCTTACCAAAACCCAAGAATTTGCATGTAACTGATGGTAAAAAAATATGCACTACAAAATATAGTAATTGATTCATTTTGCAAAGAGTTATTGAATGCCCATGATGTACCAGGCACTGGGATTTCACAGATGTGGAAGTCATTGTCCCTGCCTTTCAATAGGGCTAGAAATTCATCCAAGACATATTAAGTTTATCCCCAAATCCAGTCAATTTGCCCTTATTATTTATCTCTCAAAGTCACCCATTAAGGTATCAACCACTCACTCATCTTGCTATTTACTTAATGTCACCAAGGCAAAGTGCAAAAGTCAATATAGACTCAGAGTCTCCTTTCGTGGGTCTTCACTTAACCAAGACTTCCCGAGTTAAGCCAACTAACTGAGAAGCAACACCTTAAATGTTCATCTACTCTCCCACTCCCTGGAATGTACAAACCTGATCTCACCAGCTAATTCTATGTTTATCAAGATTGAGTTATTCTTATTTCCCTGCCTTTTCATGGAGCTGCTCTTTGCAATTACATAATGTAATAAAATATTACAAAAAGGCAATAAAAGATGTATAAAAAGTAAATTGCTGTTTCTATGAGTTCTAAGTTGAATGCTGTAGAAAAGATATGAGTTGAAAAAAGATGACTATTTAATTTGGTGTAAGTGAAACAAGAGTAGTGAACTAAGAATAATCTCTGACTCTAGGAGGTTAATACACTCAGATTGATTTCTAAGTATTTTTCACTTCCCACTTCTACAGCAAAGAAACTGTACTTGAAAATGTAGGCAATACAAGATGAATTTATTTATAGCAAAAAACTCCAATATAGAGAATCAAACTGAAAGAAAGACTCATGGTTCTACATCAAGAGATTGGGAAAAGAACCTACACTTACATGTTTCAAGTTAAAACAAAATTAATGGACACTTTTACTTCTGACTAAGATGGATAAATAAAAAAGTGCACATTCTATCTTTTTTTGTTCTTCTTTTCCAAGTGAGAGGAAGAAAGATAGACAGAATCCTGCATGCACCCGGCAACCCCTATCTGGGATCAATACTCTGCCCATCTGGGGCCAGGCTTGCAACCAAGCTATTTTTAGCACCTCAGGCAAAGGCTCCATGGAGCCATCCTGAGTGCCCAGGGCCATTGTGCTCAAACCAAAGGAGCCCTTGCTGTGGAGAATGAAGAGAGAGAGAGAGAGAGAAAGAGAAGGGGAAGGGGTGGAGAAGCAAACAGTTGCTTCTCCTGTTTACCCTGACCAGGAATCAAACCTGGGACATCTATACTCCAGACTGACATTCTACCACTGAGCAAACTGGCCAGGACCATATTCCATCTTAAAACTGAACAAAATGTACTGGGCAAAGTCTTTCAAAACATCAGGAAATAAAATAAATTGATCTCTAAGGGACAGGAAACAAACAAGATGCTCCCTTGTATTGCCTCAACCAACCACCTTGAAGAGATTGAGACCCCAACATAAGAAAGAAAGTTTATTCAAAACTCAAGGAATTCCCTTAATTGAACTAAAAGTTCATGGAGACCAAAGTGACTAGTGTTTGCAGGTCTGAATTTATAAAGAAGAATGTTACATAGAGAAAATTCTGAGTATCTACACAGGATCCTTGCAAGAAGTCAGCTGAGTAAAGAGAAGGGCATACATGAAAGAAAATACCTTAGCAAGGCTGAGAAATAATAGCCACTGAAAGAATAGAGTAGCAATTTCTATCAGTTTCACTGGAAAGTATCATAATTCGTGGAGCACTGAGTGGAGTACCCAGAATGTCTTGTCTCAGTAGTAGGTAATAAATAACTTTTGACTCTGATCAAGACTAAAAAATTATTAAAAAGCAAAATCCAGAAAGACCAAGCATTTTTCCAAAATACTTAACTACTTCTAAGAATGGAAGCTTATAAACAATTATAATACAAAAATATCAAGAATCCGCTATGGCAAAATTTAGAGAGCAGGAATTTCCACTAGCTCATCAGCCAAGAGTGGTCTGTTTAAAATGCCACCAATATCGTCTTTATCCCTCCTACTCTTAGACAATGTTGTCTTTTTAGAACACCTATACCACCCATTGCAGGCTGCCTTCGTTATGAATAAATCCTAAACTGCTCTTCTATCTTTGTGTTGCTAGTTCCAAGGTCAAAGTCCCAGAAAAGATCAAAGAATTGGCCAAGACTGGGTCATATGATTACATACCAGCATGAAAGTGGTAGGAAAAGGGAATATCTGATTACTTTTGGTTTTTTTTCACATATGCCCTGAGTAGGAATCAAATTTGGGTCATTGAAATGCTGGGCCAACGCTCTATCCACTGAGCCAACCAGCCATGGCACCTTTGGCTTTCATTGTGGGAGGCAAGGCCAAGTCTCACAAAGGAGGCCTCTTTCCAAATAAGACAGAGCTGTATATGCTGGGCAGCAAAACAATGATAAATGTCCACTATAGTGATTGACTATGTATTTTTTTTAATCTTCAAATCTAATTTTATTCTATTGTCTCTGTTTATGGTCCACAGTAACTCTCTGTTAAGGATTCAAATTCTTTTTTCTTGATCATCTATTTATTTCATTTATTTTCCTAAGATACATTTACTTTGTATTTTAATAGCTCTGAAAATTTTTTATCTTACAGTCAATGAAAATTATTGATAAATCTATTAAAATTGATGTCTTATAATTAATTAAAATTGCCAACATTTTTTTCTCAGAGATGCATAAAAGTATAGATCTTGCAAATGATATCTTAGATTCAATGAAATCTGGTAATATCTTTTTTCCCCTATCATGAAACTTGTTACACTGAATTGTCTTTATACCTTATTAGATTGTAAGCTCCACAAATACTCTATTTATAGTGGTATGCCCACTGCCTAACTCAAAGCTTAGCATATAATAGATCCAGAACACATGTTTAATAAATAAAGGAATAATCTGGTGAATGAGAATGAACCTGCTAAGCAAATTTCTGTGTTCCATGTTTCATGTTCCATAAGTTTCTGAGGTTTCACTACATTTGGAAAAGTTCATTCTTTCAATGCTTTTGATCCCAAGTGTCTAACTTATGCATTCAACAGTTACTGAACTCTAGTTATATCACAAGCATTATGGCTAAGCATGTTTTTGGTCAAGCTAATTGCACATGTGGGAAAATTATCAGAGAATGTTTACAGATGAAATTAGTAGCCACAGATAAAATAACATTACATTAGAAAAGAATTTCCACTGAGAGCAGAGTTTTCATAGCTTAGTGCCTGGTTAACATCTGGCTAAACTTCCTCTGTCTCTCTAACTTTTCTTACATGAATCTTCATTGAATTATTACTTCACAAAATTGAATGGGAAGTTGGTTTCCATTAATGGCATGTCACAGGACTCGTTGGGCTCCAAAGTTGTCACACAAGTCTCTCTGTGCATTCACTTACACTTGACAGCTATGGTGGCTTTCTGGTCTCTGTCCCCATCTTCCTTCTGATATCCATCCCTCGCCTGTCAAACTAGACCATTCCTTGTATGGAACACAGCCTGGATTTCCCTGCTTTACGCCATACCCTCTTCTCTGAGTATCTCATTACCCACGAACTCTCTGCCCATCAAGCCTTACCCACTTTTTGTTTCCTTAAAGATTGCAATACTTCCCAAAGTCACTTATACAATTAATGCAATTCTGATCCAAATCTTGACACTGAGTTTTATGAATCTTGACTCTGAAATTTAGATGAACAGTATAGCTAAGACAGTTATGAGGAAGAATGAGATGGCAGAACTGCCATTCCAAACTTAAAGACATCGTTTTAAACAGACCTAAAGCAATGAGAGATATCGCAACAAGCCAATCAAAGAGAAAAAAAAAGAAACTAGAAAAGGACTCATGCTTATGTGGAAGCTTTATATATGACAGAGCTGGCATTGCAGACCAAAACACTTCTTGTTTTAATAAATAATGCAGAGACAATAAGGTACCCACGTGGAAAACATAAAATTAAATGTCTACTTCATTCTATACAAAAAATTCCACATGGATTAAGACATAAATATGAAAGAAAATAGCTATTTCAATAAGAATCTACATGTTCTATTTCTAATTTTCATAACAATCAAAGGATATAGATATTATTTGCCCACTTTTAGTGGAAACTGAAGCTCAAATAAATTAATTAATTTACTCACAGAAAGCCAACAAGTGACTGGGTAACAATTCCCAAAGCCTTAGTTATGCCACCATGCCTCTCTCTCCCTTAAATATTTTTGCAATTATTTGATTTTAAAAAGTGAATTTGAGTAAGCAATACTCTATCATTCAGCTAGCTACCCACTTTTGTCTTCTGTTTGTATATGTCTTGTTCATTTATTTTATCAAAGTCAGAGACCATGTCTTGTTTTATAGCATTTCTGCCAGGGGTCTGATATGTGGTCTTAGTAATAAACCTTCGTGGCACCTTAATGATAATCTTGATCATCTAAAAGCCTGATCTAAACAGCACAGAAAAAAGAACAAACTGGTTTTCTAGTCTTTACTCTTTCGTTTTTACTACTTCTTCCTATTCTACCATGTAATTGATACCTGAGAGGATGATGGGAAGAAATTATATTGAAAAAATGCTGATTCAGAGAAATGTTTGTAACAAAAAATGGCCCACACTTCTACCGACATAGCCAGAAGGGCTATTTCTATGTTTACTCAGTTTCCTCATACTCATTCTTCTAACAAACTTAGATATAAGTCTGAATATTAAAGGACTATTTCACCTTTAATATTTTTTTTCTTTCTCATAATCAAGTCACAGGTTTGTCTGTGAAAATAAAATTAAAATAAATAATCATTTAAATAAGATAGAATTTTCTTTATCTCTCATAACATGCCAAGTCTAAGACAATCCAGGAATGATTTATTCTCGATAGGTATTGGGGATCCCTGCTCCTTTTCTCTTGTTAATCTGCCTGCCGTCTTCAACATCAGCTTCTATCTCAAAGTCGGAGATGGCTACTCCAATTCTTGCCATCATGTCCACAGTCCAATCAGCATGAATAGCAAAAAAAATAGGGAGACAGTTTTTAGCCATGAGCCCATTAAATCTGAGGTTCCATTAGTACTGTAAGAGTAGGGCAAATGATATTTAAAGATATATCTGACCACATGTATTCAAGGGCTTCATTCAGATTTAAGTCACTATTAGTTATTCAAATATGCTTGTCATCATGTTTTCCTTTTCCATCTCTGACAGAAAAGACTCCTCTTTGTCCAGCACTTGAAGCATTCATCATTTAAAGGAAAAACAGACATATAAACAAAAAATGGCAATACAGCATGACAAATGTTAACACACAGAAGAAGAAACAACTAATTCAGCCTGGATGGCTACAGAATGGAGTGACCAGTCAGGAGTCACAGAGGGGTGGCATCTGCACTGGGAACATTTCATGGCAAAGAAAATCGCTTCTTCCAAACCCGTACAAGAATGAAAACACATGGCATAATTCCTGAACTGCAAAGGGCACCCCTAAAGCGGGAGAAACAGTGTAAGAAGGGGAGTAGCAGGAGGTGAAGTTAGAAATGGAGGCTTAGAGTTAGTCCATGAAAGGCCATGGCAACACTAAGAATATGGACTTTATCTTTTGAGTGGAACAAGAGTGGACTTTCAAGGGTAGACTTTGTAGAACATGAGCTTCACTTGGAAGCAAAATGTACAAGACACTGTAATTAGGGTGACTGGGTACAGAGAAACAGTGTACAAATATATTTGTCATTCACTTATATCACCTAGACCTTGAATCTTCTTTCTACATTGGAAGACTCCTACACTTAATGAATCTAAGCCCAACTTCCACTAGAAAAGCAGGAAAATGCCAGGTCCTGTCTCAGGCTCATTTGCTAATATAAAGAGGCATATGTTTATGTTCAATCAGATCCACAAACCTGAGACTTTGACTTGAAAGATAATAATAGATAGGATAACCAACTGTCCTAGTATGCCTGGGACTTTCCTCTTTTTTAAACCGAAGGTCTTCCATCCCAGGAAACCTCTCAGTCCGAGTCCAACTGGGATGGTTGTGTCACACGAGCAGGGACCATACAGAAAAGATAGTAAGAACTTCTAGAGAAACACAAGTTGCACAGCCATTGCAAGAGCACAGGTGAGACATCACAGGGCCTGACCAATGGGAACAGCAGCAGGATAGAGGAGAAGACAGCTTCTCCTGTTATTCAGGAGGAAGACTCAGCAGAACTTAATGAGACATAATTGATGGGAGAAATGAATGGCAGGAACGCAAGAGTCAGGCATGGGTGGGGAAAGGTACCATTTAACAGACGGTGACAGTAGTTCAGTCTTAGCCATGCTGAATTGAACGTCTATGAACAACATCTAAGTGAAGATTTTCACAGGTATTTGTCAGTGTTGCTCTAGAGTTCAGAAAGTAGATGGAGAAACAGAATGTCAAGAGTAGTGCCTGCTACATAATCTATAAACAGTTTGTTCACTGTTATTGACCACTGAGTCCTCATCAGCATGTACAGAACATACAGTTCTTTGCACACAGTACACTCAAGAATGATGGGGTAATTGAATGATTTATTCCTTAGCTCAGCTCACCAGAGACATGTGCCTTCCACATACCTTTTTCACTTACGAGTTTATTTATTGGTTGTTAAGTACAGAAACCTTTTTAGAAGAGAAAGTATTCTTCTATTAGCTAGGTTTCATTTAAATTTGTGCCTATTACTACATGGTGTCTATTTCTTGAATCTAGTAAATGTGGTAGCTTCTAGATCTTGCACAAATTCTAATTGAAATCAAAGTTCCTGTATTTTTACATCTTCAAAAATATTGCTTGCCTTAAACACAGAATTTTATCTCCCAGAAACTAGGTTAGAATGAAATTATTATTTTTAAAACTGAGGCAAGAAGAGATCAGAGTAAAGAAAGCAGACTGTATTATTATTGTTGTTGTTATTTTAATCATGAGTAGGTTGGGAGGAATTGCTTGGGGGGAACAAAAAAAAAATTGGAATTGGGAATGAGAAACATTTTTTGATGTTATCTCCCAATGGGGAGATAACTAGTCAATTAATAGTATGAAAAAAGTTAATAAAATAAATGGAATGTTTTTTTGAGAGCAGTAAATTTAATTCGCTGCTATTTATTATGTATCTAGAACTCAGGCACTGTGTTAAATACACAAAGACTCAAACTGATTGCAAGTTTTAAATTTTATTATTAGGTTTGTTTACTTATTGTTATAAAATGTAAGTAAAGGGTACATGCAGCAATTAATAAATACAATAAAGACTAAGGCAAAAATAAAAAAGAGCAGATGAAAATTTTTAGTATCTTCCTCCACACTTCGACCCAGGATCACACTTCCTCCTGGCCCTATATAGCAATAAGAATAATAACTAATAACAATTTCAGGAGTGGACTTGGAGGAATAGAAGTATAAGGGTAGGTAGGACATACACACTATTCATATGTCCACAACACACTATGTCTCTCATTTTTGTTATCATATTTCTCCTTTTTAAAGTAACTCAAGTAATTGGTAATTTAGTAAATGAGCTCCCCTCCCTCCCAGAAGTCCCAAAGATTGGGAGAGAAGGTATATGTCTTCCTCTCTTCTGAGACTTTCCTCCAAAAGCAGACATAGAAACGTCCAAACTCAGAGTACTAAGAAATTTTCCACTTTCTTTTGGGATAAAGACAATAACTGAGAGCAAAAGACAGTGGAGAAGAAATTGCTCGGTAAAAGGTTTTATCCTCTCATCTGAGAGCAGCAGAGTCTTCCCCAAGAAGATGTGAATGTGGAGGTGGGCTTGAAGACAATAAAAACACATTTGCCTCATGAGTGTACTCGGAAGAAATTGCAGATGCCCGAGGAAAGGAGAAGACTCAGACCTGCTGGCCGCAGAGTGGGTGCCTGGTGAAGAGGGAGCCTGGGCAGGAAGGTGCCCGCTGCAGTCCTGTGAATCCCCACAGTTAACCTCATTGTTAGCACACCTGACCCCCACACTGTAGGCTGCCTTGTGTGTAGCGCCTAGGAAGTGAAACCTCTGCATGTGGGGCTTGGTTAAGGTGACCAGATTTTAAAGTTGGTAAAGCGGGACACCATTGACCAGAGCAGGGGGGGGGGCGGGGTCTTAATTAAAAATTTCGTCTATATGGAGCAAAAAATTTTTTCATAGAATGCAAAAATAGTATTGTAATATATTTATTTTAATTTCAACATAAGTACAATTTACAAATATAATACATTAAAAATTATGTATAGTATTATTTTATTCTTTAGCATATTTCTCATTGGAGTTAAATTTTTTTAGTAGATTGCTGTTGTTGTTTAAAAGGTCATGAAATTTTTCACAAGAATTTGTTAAATTATATTTCACACATAAAATGGGTTTCAAAGTCTCAACACTTAATTGTGATTTTTCTGATGTCCACACTTTATTTAGCGTAGAATAAACATGTTCAGTTGCAGCATTAGTTCCTGGTAAAGACAGTGCATATTCCACAATTTTTAGTGCATTATTTTATGGAACATGGTTTGTTTCAAAATGATGAAATATTTCTAAGTATTTGTTGTCTATTGTGATTTTTTGCTGATGCCCAAGATTGAAGCTTTTCCTTATCAATCTATTTTTTAATAATGTTATCTCATTAAAAAGATCATTTTTGGAAATATTACTATATGGGAAATTTTGAGTGAGTCAGAGAGATTGAGTTACACGGTCCTGAAACCGATGCTGGAGCTGCATGAGTGGGTGGGAGCAGGCAGGGCAGCGCCACCGGCGCGCTGGGCATCTGTGCTCCCCGCGTCCAGCCCCACCACCCGCTGGAGACTGAGCGGCTTGCGCCTTGTGGAGCCCAGAGCCGCAGGCCAGAGTCCCGGACGTGGGTCTATGGGTAACCTCAGCAGGTATGTCCAGCCCGAAGTTCTCTGTTTTAGGGCCCCGCATGGGGCAGCCAGTTCTTGCGGCAGTGAGGGCGCTTCCAGGTCGAGGCAGGGTCTCCCCGCCAAAAACTGTATATTCCTTTCCCATTCCCCCACTGTTCCCTAGCTTTCTGTGCATTCTTTCAAAAAATCGGGACCTTTTAAAACACCGCAGGATGCAGGACAAATTGTTAAAAATCGGGACTCTCCCACCCAAAGCGGGACATCTGGTCACTTTAGGCTTGGTGGCTATGTGTACTGCATACAGAAGGAACACAAAAGGGACTTTAGGGAACACAATGGGATTTTAGTTTGAGGAAAAAGAATACTGATAGATTAGCAGCAGCAAGAAAAAAGAGAGGAGGTTAAGAGGTAGAAATGGAAGAAAATGTAAACTCTGATGTCAGACAGAGAGAAGAAGCACAAAAGCTGGATTATACATGGGGAGCAAATAAAAATAGAAAAGAGACATAGAGAGAGACTAAGTTTTGGGTCTAGAGAAGAAGGTAAAATGGAAAGGATGCTGGAAAATTAGGTGTGTCTGTTCCTTTGCCCTGCACCATGCATTCTCCTCTCAGATCTCTTATTCCGCACCTTTATTCACAAAGGCAAATGTGCAACACGGAAGTGGGTGGGGCAGAACTGTAGCTCCAGAAATTTCTTTTTCTTCTGTTTTCTCCATAATCAAAATCCTATAAACAAAGATAAGTAAAAAATGAGAGGATGTTACAAACCCCAAAATTCCCCCCTGAGCCTTCTCAGAGATTTATACTAGGGAGAGCTCACTGCTGCACCATATGTCCAATGGGCCTGCAGGTAGAGAAAGCTCATTCCAGTCACATGGAGACCACCATTATTCACCAGCAGAAGCCCATGAGCTCTCTCGTCCTGCAAATGGCATTGACCATCCTGTGGTCCTACTGAACCAAGCCAGAGATATCAGTGGGCTTTCAATCTGCTGATTACATCGCAACTACTGTGATGCAAATGTCATTGCTATTTTCTGCACTGTGCTAATGAATTCTACTTAACTACATTAAAAAATAATGATTTGGAAAGGCTACAATTATATTTAAAATATAAATTGTACCCAAACGGATATTAAATGCAGGCTTTGCATTTTTTCTTGCATTTGGAGCCTAACAAATATTCTTTTAGCCTCTAAAAGAAAATGGGCAAACAGACTGATCAAATAGCTCACTCAAGGCAATTAAAACTTTCCATTACTATATGGAAGGATGTATGAATTGTTCCAAAACACTTATCTTTAATAAGAACATATTAACTTCTGCCAACTGGGGTTTAGGAATTAAATGAGATGGCAGGGGAGGGATTAAGAAGTAATGAAAAAATGCTTTTCCAATCAGACAGAAAAAGCCTCATTTATCCTGGAAAATAAAGTCGTGAATGCCAACCTCCAAAAATTGCATAAACCAATTCCTTAAAATAAACTTCTCTCTCTCTCTTCAATTCCTCTTTCTCAGTCTCTTTCTCCATCTTGGTTCCATTTCTCTGAATAAATCCTGACTAATACAGATATCTGTTCAGCCAGTACAAGTGTTGGTCTGACACCTGAGCAGAGGAAATGGGAATTAGGGGAGGTAGCGGGGCAGATATAAGGAATATTATTGAGATACCTTCTGCACTCCCACCTTCTGTGTGGCAGGAATGTCATGTGAGGTGAATTGCTCTTTAGTGAAGCAGGTACTCTAGAACAAGGGTCCCCAAACTATGGCACGGGCCACATGTGGCCCTCTGAGGCCATTTATCGGGCCCCCGCTGCACTTCCGGAAGGGGCACCTCTTTCATTGGTGGTCAGTGAGAGAAGCATAGGATGTATCTGCACCCGTAGTTCCCATTGAAATACTAGTCAGTTTGTTGATTTAAATTTACTTGTTCTTTATTTTAAATATTATATTTGTTCCCGTTTTGTTTTTTTTACTTTAAAATAAGATATGCGCAGTGTGCATAGGAATTTGTTCATAGTTTTTTTTTATAGTCTGGCCCTCCAGTGGTCTGAGGGACAGTGAACTGGCCCCCTGTGTAAAAAGTTTGGGGATCCCTGCTCTAGAAGATACCTGGGCTCCCACCATCTTGGCCTAACAGGACAGAGTGCAGTCAGATGACTGTCAGACAGAGGACCAGCACTGTAAACTGGGGAAATAGCAGCAACTGATGGGGAAGAGAACCACTACCTCCTAGTTGAATAACGACCATTGGCTCTTTTCCCTCCTCCTTCTTGCCATAGACCTTGAAGAGGCTAAAGGGAAGTTGTGAGGACCAGCCCTATGCACCTACGCCCTTCCCCTTCAGCATGGGCTGTGCATTGAAATCACCTGGGAGGTTAGGAAAAAAGTAATAAGTTCTATTTCCAGCCCAGATGGCACAGGGTGGGAGAGATTCAAAAACTGCTGGTTGCAGGATGAGTACCACAGACAAATTACACCAATCTGGATGAAGGAAGAAAAGCAGCTTTGAGGTTGGACATTTTAGAGTGAACAACAAGACTGTGTCTCAAATCCCAGAATTAGACTTAAGTTCCTAGGATGTTCCTGTGGACAGAGAGTTATGGAATCTGGCTAATACGTTATCACAGGACTCATTACCCAGTGTGTCCTCTATAGCGGGGGTGCTCAATACGGCGATCCCAATCTACTGGTCGATCACGAAGGAAGTGTGGGTAGATCGAATGACATTAAAAAGACATTTGTCTTTTGATTGGCATACAGGGTAGCTAATCTGACGTCTGAACTTTTGACACCCTACGCATGCGCATTAAACCGCGCTAACTTGTTCAGTTACATTGCTGCGTAGTTAGCCTTCAATTTATGTAAACTAAATACAACAAAGGGTATAAAAATGAGTGCCATAGCTGGTCTGAGTAAGAAGCCTAAAACCTACCACTTCCATACAGAATGGGAGGGGATTTTTTTCACTGTGTCATATTCTAAGTGTGTTTGCCTCATCTGTCTGTGTGCCATTGCTATTCCAAAGAAGGGAAATGTGGAGCGGCTTTTTTGGACTGTTCATAAAAACTATGACATTGATTTTCCTCTGAAAAGAGAGCTGAGAAGGAGAAAGGTGAAAGAAGAATACACAATAATATATAGTAATAATAGTAACTTAAATAATAATATAGAAGAAATAAATTTATGTTTTGCATTTTTATTGTAGGTAGATCATTTTGACTTGGTCATCTTATAAGTAGCTCGCAAGCTGAAAAAGTGTGGGCACCCCTGCTCTTGAGGATAGAAAGTTATGAAATTTAGCTAAGATGTCACAGAGCTCATTATCCAATGGAATAGTATCTTTGGACTGAAGTTGTCGGCAAAAATTAAACTGAGAAATGAGGTTTTGTGTGCATACCCTAATGAGTTGAGGCCTCTCCACAAACAGGTTACAAAGGTGTCATTAAATACTATTGCAGGCCTCAGGCTGAGCCATTCATTCTAAAATGTTCTTCTAAAAATCCAGTGGCTGATAGCTTGGTTCCCTTAAAGGCACAGGATGATAAACACAAAATTACATTCGTGTTACTCAATCTGGAAAGTTACTCCCAAAACAGTGCCTCCAACTGTCCTCCGCTCTTCTCTAGACATCCAACAGCTGGGTCCCAGGAAGCAAAGCAACATTTTGGCTCATGCCTCACTCCTTCCCTGTCTCTCTGTGTCTCTGTCTCCTGCCGCTGCTCCTCACATCTCCACACCATGCAATGACAGGATTTCATCACGTTCCTATTTTTTCTTTCCACTCCTCACTTGGAAATAGGAAGCGCTAGGTGAAGGTCTCTTGTATCTTGCTATTTTTATTCTGCTGACTACCCCACCTTCAGGAATAGACATAGGGTAGATTATAAAGGATGGGGAAGGAAATGGCATGATTTGTATTGTCTTTTCTCATTTTATGTTCTGAACATTTTTCCCCTTCCTCAAACCCTCTGTGATTTTTTCCTGGTTTGGCTGGAGTGAGTGAGTGCAGTAATGGCTGGAAGGAAAGTTAGTAAGCCCACCCTTAACTACCATAATAAAATAGCAATCAAGTTGCTTGCTACCAAAAGGCTTTCATGCCTAAGTTTGATAAGAATATGCCATGTATGTGAGCATGTGTGTGTGTATGTGTGTGTGTGTGTGTATGTGTATTCCTGCTGTACCTTTATGAAAAAAATAGAAACTTTCAGGGGAGAAGTTGTGTCTTTGAGTTTATGTTTTAAATGAGATCATATTTAACAGTAAATAAATTATAGTGTGATCATGTCAATGTAAATGAAGCATTGTTACTTTTGAAATAATGTATTTTAATTATTATTAAGCAAAGCGAACAGCAATATTTAACAGCATTTTTGTTATTTATTTCAATGTGTTGGGAACTATAAACACACTATTAGGTTTTGTTTTCACACAAAAACCCTTGAGGTATCTTTTCATTTTACAGCTAACAAACTTGCTGTAAAGAGAAGGCACAGTAGCAAGAGAGGACACAAATTAAACCCTGACTGATTTTTATGAACCAGGGTTTTAACTGACATCTTCATACAAAATCAATACTAAGCAAATATTAGAAGTATATCTTTAGGTGGATTTTAGAGAAGGCAGCTGCAAGAACATCAACAGCAAGCCTAGCTAACACCTTCTCAACTTAGTGGTAGGTATACAGCTTCCTGGAGCAAATTGTAATCTCAAGGAAATATTCCCAGCAAAATTCATAGGATTTGGCTCTACCTGGAAATTTAGGAAATAATTTCATTAGCCCTCGAACTATAGGCAGAATCATATACATGTGCTTCGCCGATGGTCAATCTGCTTTTCTAAAGACCATCAAAAGGCATTTGCTAACTGCTCTCATTCATCAATTCCAATATTTAAGAGCACTTACAACCAAGTATTTTTTTGTGCCTATGCCTATTTCTTCCATATTCCATGTGCACTAAGAAAAGCTGGTCAGCATCATTTTTTTAAATTTATTTTTTATTAACTTTAATGGGGTGACACCAATAAATCAGGGTACATATGTACAATGAAAACATCTCCAGATTATCTTATCATTCAATTGTGTGGTCAGCATCTTTTTAAAGAATTACTTTTCATACATTTGAAGGCAGCCACAAAATTTCTCTTTATTTATGAATAATGTTAGTTCTTTTAGCTTTCCTTTTCTTTTCTTTTGTTAGCGTGAGAGAGAGACATAGAGAAGAACATACAGGAAGGAAGAGAGATAAGAAGCATCAGTTCTTCATTGCAGCATGTTAGTTGTTCAGTGATTGCTTTCTCATATGTGCCTTGACTGAGGGATTCCAGCCGAGCCACTGACCCCTTGCTCAAGCAGGTGAGCCTGCACTCAAGCCAGCAACCTTGGGGTTTTGAACCTGGTTCCTCTGCAGCCTAGGCTGATGCTCTATCCATTGTGCCACCTCCGGGTAAAGTTTAGCTTTGCTTTTAAGCCTTAACATTTGCAATCTTTGATTTAAAATTGTGGTTCTGTCCCCTGAGTCTCTTCCAAGATTTTCATATCACTGTGAAAGCCATGGAAGCCATATCAAGACAGAAAGACCCAGGTTACATCTATGTATGTGGGACTGGAGCTAACTGCTCAGGTAGGTAGTATTAGGTTTCCTCATTTACCCAGAGCCCTGCATTGTGTCATGATGTTTTTGAGCACTCTCAAAATGTCACCTAGAGCCATGTCAAGGTCCTTTCCTCCCAAAGTCCTCATCAAATTACAGTTTCACCCTAGCTGGGTAGCTCAGCTGATTGAAGTATTGTCCTGATATGCCAAGGTTGTAGGTTTGATTGCTGGTCAGGGCACATACAAGAATCAACCAGTGAGTGCATGAATGGGTGGGAAAACAAATCCATGTTTTTCTCTCTCTTTTCTTTCTCTGTCTCTCTCTCCCCCTTCCTCTCTCTCTGAAAATTCACCAAATACATTTAAAAGATTACAGTCTCAAAGCACCTGCTGTCATACACTGAAAGAGATATTGATGATTAAGATTGTCATTAAAACCCTATGGTGTTAGCCTGTCCAGTGGTAGCACAATGGATAGAACGTTGATTTGGGACACTGAAGTCCCAAGTTTGAAACAACTAGGTCGCCAGCTTGAGCATGGGGGTCACTAGCTCCCCTCTATCTTTTAACCATAGTAGAAGTGAAGGATTTAAAACAAACCCTAGCAATAGAAACAGGATACCAAGATGGAAATGCCTCAGTAGAATGGATCAAATATTCTGTCACCACCCTAAACAAAAACAACTGTTATGCTTGTGCTATAAGAAGACCAGAGACTCAGGTAGTCCCATTTCCACTCGGGTGTCCTTTGACCCGGATGGAATTAACTGCATGGTAGCCTTGTTTCGACATAGCACCTCCTGGCAAAATGAGTCATGTCACTCATTATCTCTGCTATTTCCTGAGGTCAAAGACCCTGTGGGGTAAGCTTATTCTTATGGCCAATTTCTTTTCATGCCTCTCAAGGTGTGTGTGGGGGGGGTGGGGGGGATTTGGCTTTTGAAGGAAACCTAACTCAGTGCAGTAAAAGCTGCCAGTTCACAGGGCTGACAGAGCAATCTGTCCTTATAATCCCCAGAGCTGACGTGTATTGGTTTTGTGGGACCAAAATCTATCAGACTCAACCAGTCAACTGGGGCAGCACTTGCTCCCTAATACAAGTGGCCATCCCTTTTACCCTGGCATTTTCCTGCCCTACCTCCCCTTTTAAGCTCGTCATGAAACCGGAGAAACAAAAGGAATGTCATAACTCCCCACAGGTCGTTTGAACCTTATATATAATACAGTACATAGACAGATTCTATTGGAGTTCCACGGGGGTTTCCAATGAGTTCAAGTCATAGAATCAAATTACAGCCAGATTCAAACCAGCCCTATTCTAGTGGGTAATCATAAACAAGAACATAGATTGGATAAACTATATACATTATCATCAGCAAAGATTTGTCAATTACACTAGGGATGCAATTAAGGGAATTGCAGAGCACCTTGGCTCTACCAGGTGAACAGCCTGGGAAAATAGACTAGCTCTAGATATAATACTAGCAGGGGTGGAGTATGTGTTATAATTGGAACCCAATGTTGTACCTACATCCCCATGAACTGAGTCCCAGATAGTACCGTTACCAAAGTCTTACATGGACTAACCACCCTAGCAGATGAAGTAGCTGAAAACTCAGGTATACTTGACCCCTTCACTGATTTAATGGAACAATGGTTTCAAAAATGGAAAGGATTAATGACCTTGTACTCACCTCCTTAATAATTATTATTGGAGTCTTGATTCTTTGTTTTTTGGGGGGGAGATTAAGTGAGAGACAGAGAGGCAGGGAGGCAGAGAGACAGACTCCCACATGTGCCCCAACCAGGATTCATCTAGAAAGACCCCTACAGAGCAATACTTTGCTCATCTGGAGCCACTGCTCCACTGCTCAGCAACAGAGCTATTTCAGCACCTGAGGCAAGGTCATGGTGCCATCCTAAGTGCCCTGGGCCTACTTGCTGGAACCATGGCTGTGGAAAAGAAAGAGAGAGAGAGAAGAAGAAGAAAGAGGGGTAGAGTGGCAGATGGTTACTTCTCCTGTATGCCCTGCTGGGAATCAAACATGCCAGGCTGACACTCTACTGCTGAGCCAACAAGCCAGGGTCTGGAGTCTTGCTTCTTATAGGATGCTGCATCATCCCATGTGTTCAAGGCCTAATTCAGAGACTGATCAAAATGCCCATAACCAAACAGAGCCCTCCCCCTTACTCTAACCAGATGCTAGTAATGAACACTGATGACCAGAGCCAACGTCTACTTACCAAGTTTGAAGAAAAGAATGAAGACATATAAAGAATAGGGGGACTTAAGGAAAAACAACTTGTTCACCTCATGCTCTTTTCTTTAACTATTCCCCATCCCCCTTCATCTGGCAACAAGCTCCCAACCCCCTCATCCAGTTTCATGAAGTTAACTCTAGCCCCATCTCTACCTTCCTCACTTTGTGCAGCCATTTAAACTGACCAATTGGGAAAGAGTAAGATTGTACAGTCAACACCCCAGCCAATGGGAAAGACCCAGCCTAGGGCCTGAGTTAAGGATAAAAAATAACCCACCCCCTGGCCCATGCACTTGCTGGCTGGCTTTCACTAACAGCAGCACGACCTTCTGCAGAAGTTATTAAAAACGGCCTTGCTGAAGAATTTTGTCTCCATGAGTCTTGCTTAATTGAAACTCTAATATGCAAGTCATTTTCTCTCTCCACTGGTGGCTTTCAAACACCAGCAAAGCTGTGCTCTTTATGATTCATTGTATTTTCACACCTACCCTTCAAGTATTGCTGTCTGCCCCCCCTGTCCTAAGGACATGATTTCCAGGGCTTTCTGTGCTCCAGCAAGGATCTGACTCCCACTGTTCCTCAGTAAATGCTTTTAAATGACATTGAACTACCTGCTACAGTGCATCAGTAAAGTGTTTCTATTTGACCTACAAAGACATCACATTCCAGGTAAGCAAAAAAGCTCTTCTGTGCTGTTAATGCATGACTAATTACCTTAATCATGAAAATCAGCTCTCTGTTAGTGGTATTTTGCAGGTACAGGTGCAGAAATTTTGGTAGCAACAGCAGAGTGCACTGGGGCACCATGGCAACCAGTGCATCAGCCCGGGTACCCTGCACAGTGTGGGAATAGTCAGCTCTCTATTCATTTCTGTTGGCACCAAAAATGAAAGGCATTTTGTGCTACCTTGTCCTCTCAGAAAATGTTTGGCAGGACCCAGGGTAGAAAGGGTGCTTGTCTGTATGCCTGGGAAAGTTAGGATAGAAGTTGCTGCTCAAATTGGCTCAAATACTTTTCATTCTTCTGCAGAACCTGCCTTCTTCTGCTGCTCTGAGCAGAGCCTGGCTGGGCATGTAGGCTGGCTGCTGTTGCTTCACATACGTTGCTTTATTGATTTAAAATCACCTGACAGAGATCTTCCCACAGCCGTGCAGCCCCACATTTTACGAGCTTATGAAATAATGTGCATTTTGGAGTTACTGTTGTACCCATGTGTAAGAAAAGATTTTTTTTTGTTTGTTTGTTTTCAGGGGGTGTTCTGGGAGAAATGGAAATTCAACTAAAACTGTGTGAAGCAAAATTGGGTATGTAAAGGCTTATATAACTGGGGATTCAAATAATATGGTTCTATTATTTCTCTCTCTCTCTCTTCAACACTTGGTTTTATTTCCTATTCTTTATGCCTATACAAGTTCAGGAGTTGGCCATAGGCATGTCTAAGCATAGAGTCCAAGGTTAGCATTGTAATAGCAAAAAGAGAGAATCTTTCTGTCAGTGTGTGCATCGAAAATCCCAGGGAAGGGCTCTGATCGGCCTTTCATGAGTCATATGTCCATCTCCAGTGGAAATTATAAGTGGCCAAGCAAGTCAGGTGCCTACCACTCTGACCAGAGGAGTTGTTTCTATGATTAGCAGTCCCTGAAAGACAAGAAGTAGGGCTCTTACAAAAAGGGAGGAAAAGGTGGTGGTCACACTAAAACAGTAAACTAAGCCAAAAATGTAGGGGGCGGGGGATCTCTCAACTGGCTAGCACTCTGGCTTCACAGAAATTCCCACTTGAAAGTACAGTGACAGCAACAGTGCAGGGTTGCCCAAATCCAGAGGGCACCATTCACACTGTATTCTATGTAAAGGCCAGCTATGGATGCCTTACACAAGAATATTGTGGGAAATCACCCCTTGAGTTGTGCAACCCTAGTGCTCTGTGTGCTCACTCCTAGACCAAGGAAAAGGGAAGTAGTGTATATCAAGAACTAAAATCAGGCAGCCAGAGACTAGTGATTCAGCAGAACTAGAGATCTGAAAGAAACATAAGGTCTGGGAGCTAGGAAGTCATCAGGATGTATACAGGTTGCACAGGCCAAGAAGCACTAGCAGCAATAGAAGCATGAAAAGGCAGCCTGGCTGGGACAGATACTGTTGGCTCTACAGCATCTTTTCAATTTTGGATTGTGCATGAATATCTCTGAGTTGGCCTCCTGCTAGTCTGAGCTGCCCCGCTGAGCAACTAAGTGGTGAGTGCAGAATACTGTCAGCTGGGACACAATACCATGGCCCTATCATTTATTGATAGTCCCTGTGTCCTTTCTCATTGGCTAATGCCTCTCCCAACCAGTTAACAACTATTTTTACTACCTCCTGAGTGTCAGTGACCTGTCTATGAATCTGGGTTCCATGTCAGGGAGACATGTCCTGCCCCTTTTTTTTCTGGAGCCTTGTGCCCCATCTCCCAATCAAATTATACCTCTAAGGAATTGTGTTTCTCATGGCTTCCAAAAGAACAAACTCCAAAATTTCCTAATCTTAATTTCTCTGTGACCCAGTTTTCTATCTATAAAATTAGGAAAATAATAAAGCCTATCTCTTAGGTTTCTTGTGAAGATGAAATGAATTTATGCACTCAAAAATGGCATTAGTAAATCATATGGTATGTGTATTTTACCACAATAAAAAATAAATTAAAAAAATTTAAGTAATATTACATTTTATCAAATTTTTTTTCTGTATTTGTTGACACGGTGACTTTTTTTCTCTTTCATTCTAAAATGCATAACAATATGCGTTGATTGATTTGGAATATTAAACCAACTTTGTGTTCTTGAATAAAGCTAATTTGTTCATGAGTTAGTATCTTTTTAATTATTGTTCAATTTAGTTAACTAATTTTTTTCAGATTTTTATATTTATATTTTTGAGAAAATTTGGGGCATGATTTTCCTTTCTTGTAAATTCCTTGTCATGTCTCTGGATTAGTTCTATTTTCTTCATTAAATGAGCAGGGAAAGAATTTCTCTTCTTCCTTTCTATCTTTTTAAAAATTTTCTATAATATTAGTGTTATTACTTTCTTAAAATTTGGAGAAAATTTCCACAGACTTAATATGCACTAGATTGTATAGAAATCTAGTCAGTTTTTTTACAAAATGGCCTCACAGATCAATGTCACCATCAACCTTCTCAAATCTAGCTACCTCCTCCCAATTCATACTATCAAGGAATTTCATCTTCTTTTCTAAAAAAGCAAAAACAAAAATCTACTTCCAAGCCAGAAATATCAGGGTAATTTTCCAAGAGCACCATCTTTCATTCTACCTCTAGTCCAGGCCAAATGAAGCCACCATGCCTTTTCATCCGCTCCCAGATCCATCTCTCTCTCAGTTGACTTTCTTGGCCAGTTGGTTTTCATCTTGTCTTACATTTCTGACCTCCTTGAACTGCCTCGTCTCTGGTAATACCATGCCTGCCTTCTCCCCTGGTTGTCAATAGCTGATCCAACTCTTGAGGCTCTTCCATAGCATGATAAAGCTAACAGAGGTGCCCACGTGAAACAAAAACTATTTTTCCCACATCTGTTGCAAGGTCCCAACAAACATTTATTTGGAATGCTACAAATACATTCATCTAGCAGGGCTGGACTGCCTGATACTTTATTTCTGAGAGTTTGTCCAAGGCCTCCACTTCCCCTCAAAATAAAAATATTCCAGGAGAGCCACTAACTCACTAGCAAACCATCAGTTATAAATCTCAATCAAAGAATATTTTGCCAAAATAAATAATAACTAATATTTTAATTTAATTTAATTTGGTAAGCTAATAGAAGCCAAGAGCAGGAAGAGGACATTATTATTCCACTACGTACTGAGAGCAATAACCATGATGGTATGTCAGATTCTCTCTGTTGCTTACTATGCTTTTTCCACACTTGAGATCATTCTGTATACATAATTGTGCAATTGCCATTATTTTTTGGCTTTCTGTTGTCTTTAGTATTTCCTGGGTTTTAACATTTATTAATACTGTTTTAATGACTTTATAGTAGTATGGAGGCAGTGTAATATTCTTAAAGGTTTCTAATATTGTATAGTTTCCATTTTTTGACCCCATAATAATCCTTGTCTGCCTGGAATCTTGTTCCTCAACCTCAGAACTCAATCACATCTTTAAAGACTTCGAAGTGCCAGGATTGTGCTTTCAACAGAGCTGAGAAATCTGATCACAACTCCCTGTCTCACACGTTTCTTTCTTTATAGCACATTTTTCCTACTTCACATATTTTCCTTTCTTGAAGTTTTTCAAAATCAGCTTTGAACTGGTTTTAAATAGGTTTCTCTATGGCAAGGTATTCTTGTGCTATATTCCAATCATCTTTATGGACATTTTGGAATTATGTCAGATTTTAAACAAGAGCTATTAAGGAGATTTATGAAGGCCTGGTACTGCTGCATATACAACTTTGTTTGGTAATAAGAAGAAACTGCAATATTTGAGAACAAAGTAAATGTTCCTTCTCACCCCAATAGCCAGGTCTGTCTTATAAACTTCACACCAAAGCTCAGTGAAAATATTCTTACTGGTGCAGGATCAACTAGAGTGTGTAGGAGATAGTTTATCAGGCATCTGTCAGATGAAAGGTACAGGCTCAGAACCTGCTTTCGCTTGCACTCTGCGGTGTGGCCTTATGCTGAATCCAGCATGCAGAAATTTGCTGAGCTACACTTTCCAGGGATGGGGAAGTCAGCTGCAGGCATCCAAAATCAATCTTTTTCTGTGGCAAGACACTCAGAGATCACCTCACACGACTGTGTGCCTGAAATCCAGCTGAGCCCAGCACCCACCCTCATACATCTGCAGTCTAGGAAGGGATTCAACAACTTTGGAACCCTAATCCTAATCCATTCAATAAAAGTCAAGTGATGGATTACTATATGCCAAGGTCTGTGCTAATCAAAGGCTGCTGAGATAACTAAGACAGCACCCTGCCCTCAATAAGCTCACAATCTCATGACAGAGACAGACATAGAAGCAAAGAACTGCAAGGGGGTATAACTGATGATGTGAGTAGTAGGTACTAAGTACAGAGGGGCCTACAGAAGCAATGATCTTTACTTAGCAGAGGCAAATAAACAGTGAACAGAGGAAGACACACTTGCTCTGCATCTTAAAGAGTAGGTAGGAATCAGACAGATCAAAGAAAAAGGTAAGAGTCCAGTCCTAAGATTAAAATCACAGAAGTTGTTGAACATTTTATTATGTCCCAGGCTCTACTGTAAGCTTTTTCTACATATTTTCTCATTTAATCCTTAAAACAATCCTTACATTAGTCCCCATATTTGAATGAACAAAAACACAGAGAGAAACTAAGTAACTCATCCAAAGTCATAGTCATAATTATAGTACCTTAAATAACAAGATGCATTCAGATAAATATCACTATTTCGATATTGGTGGGGTTTGGAGTCTGGCAAACCTGGGGACCAAGAAGAGGCTGAAAGCTGGAAAGGCCAGATCTCAAAGGGACTTGAATGTCATGCTAAGAAACTGGATTTTAATCTTACAGGTTGTAAAGAACCAAACTTTTAAAGTTAGGAGAGACAGATCTAACAGCTATGGTTAAAACTTGACTTGAAAAGTCAACTTCCTGATACTGTTATAGGAGACTATAGTCCTGAAAAGAATAGATGAGCCCTAGAGCTAAAGGTAAGAAAAAGAGGGTGAAATTGAGAGACAATAGAATAGTAGTTCTATATCTTGGTTCCTGTTCTTCATAGTATGTTATTAATTTCCCAGTGGGATCTAGACACAGTCAATAAAAACCACATCTGACCTACTTCCTAAAAACTGGGACAGAAAATGGGGAAGAGGAAAGTGTGGGGACTGTTGTAACCACAATGCCTGACCAGAATACATGCTAAGACATCATACCTTCCAGGAAGAGTTTTCCACTGCTGAAGATGGTGGTTGATTGTTCAGAACAAACCATGTGTAAGATCCAGCTGTTGGGCTTGGGGTCCCCAGGTCCATGGTAACATCAATCCAGAATTATAAAAGTTGATCTAAGAATGTCATGTTGTTCTGGAAATACCCTTCTGAGTTTTTTGTATCCTCCCCCTCTAGATCTGCCAAAAGATAATAGCAGAAAATAGCACAGGGTAAGAAAAACAACACAAAACTTTTGCAAAGAGTTTTATCAATATAGAGCAATGATGTGTATGACAAAACAGTATTTTGGTTGGTTGACTTTCAGTTGATCACAGCCACTGCATGTGAACTGTGGCCTACATTCTGTGGTTGCTCCTTCAACAATAACTAGGTCTCAGCTGCGTTAAAAAGTCCTAGGATCTGTATTTCTCTTTCTTTTGTTGAGGTGTCGATATAAGAGAGCTATATGATTCACTGATTAAAAAGGGAGAAAAGTTTCATAATTGGGTTTTATAGAGCTATGGATTAAATGATTTACTACAAAAAGTTAGAAACATTGATCTGAGACATTAGACCACTTTGATTAAATTTGTGGTACATTGAGAACGCTTGGTTCAATTATAGGATTAAGGGTCCACTGTAATTCTACCTAAAAATATGGCCTATGTGGTGATTACTTTAAAACTCTTGACCTAGGCTCTAGCACACTCTCTATTTTTTAAGAAACTTTGCCCAGAGAGAAATTTGTACACTTAGTTTTCTGTAACTAAAGTAATATTCAAATTTACTAAAGTAAAAGTAAAATTTAAATTTCAAATCCACTTGGACAAATTCATAGAACAATTTACATTTTTAAATCTTATTACTTGTAAAATTTTATCATAAAATAAATAAAAAGTTTTAAATGTCTTATAATAGTTTTAAAAGATGATTGGGATAGTCATATAATATTATATAAACATTTTTAATTATATTTTTCAACTTTATTGAATTACTTATGAATGCTCATAATATAATGTTAAATAGAAACAATACAAGATACAAACCACCATATTTAATGTACAGGTGTAGATATGTGGTGGCTGGAGTTTCTGTGATAAAATCTGCAAAACTTTCACAGTGGTTATCTCTAGGGATGGTGTGATAGCAAATTTCTGTTTTTTATTTATTTATGATTTTCTAAAATTTTTGGAATTTCTATGATGCTGCCCTAACTCACTTTTGTAATTACCCCCAAACTCAGTTTATGGTCACAATTCAAAAAAGAATGTTTTTACCTTATAGCTAAATTTCATTTGTTTCTTATTTTGGAAAATGCCCTTATTCTGTTCACTCATTCATTTTTATTCAGTAGCCTTGGTCTCAAACAACATTTGTATGAAAATAAAAGTAAAATGTGCCTTCTAAAGGCCAGGATTTGTAATCCTGAGTACACTTAAAAGACTGTATTAAGGGTCTGTATCAGAGCAGGTTTCCTTAACAAACTATCATAGACTCGTTGGCTTAAACAAGAGAAAATTCATTTTCTCACAGTTGTGGAGGCTGGAAGCCTGAGGTCAGGGTGCCAGTGTGGATGGTTTCTGATGAGAACTCTCTTCCTAGCTTGCGATGGCCACCTCCTCACCGTGTCCTCACATGGCAGAAAAAGATCAAGCTGTCTGGTGTGTCTTTTTATAAAAGATATTAATCTTATCAGATCAGGGCTCCACCCAACCCCCATGATCTCATTTAAGCTTAATTCTCTCCCAAAGTTCAGATCTCCAAGAACAGGCACATCAGGAGTTAGAGCTTTAACATACAAATTTTGGAGAGCTACAATCCAGTCCAATGTAGACTCTGAAAGCATTTCAAAATGAAGAGCTTTCAAAAGTCTTGAGCACTGTTTACTGTGAAGCATATTGTCTGCCCAGTTTCCTACTGTGAAGACTACATCACAAAAAATTTCTAAAGTCTTTGTTTTATAAAATGATTGATAATCTATTCTTCTAAAATGCCTATTTTTTAACACAAATAAACTCATATCTGATTGAGAAACAGGAGAATGATATTTGCATAAACCAGAAGCTGTGTTGTTCTGCTTATAGTTTTTCCCTCATACAATCAAGAACAAACATTCTCAGCATTAAGGGAAAACACAAGGGTCTTAAAAAGCTCTTAAGACCAAAGCTTAAAATCCCATAGAAGTGGCTGTAGTGTAATCAAGGGCTAGTTTCATGATTTCATAAATCACAACATTTATTTTAAGCCTACAGTGTGTCCGTAAAGTCATGGTGCACTTTTGAGTGGTCACACGGTAAAAAGTGCACTATGACTTTACGGACACACTGTTATTTGGTGAAGCTACAATTGAAGGAGAAAAAGCTGCAACATTTTCCCTGTTAAGGAAAACAAGGAAGAAGAAAAGTTTACTCTGGGTTTTGTTTTATGTTGATGAGACTAGTCACTGTTAGAAATGAACCATGCATGAATTCCAGCGTTTTATATGGCAGAAGACCAATACTGGGTCCAAAGACCAACAGGCATGTTTCACTGGGCCAGTGTTTTATTGGCTTATTATCATTTTTATTGGTTTCTGATTATAAAATGCTGTTGATTATAAGGAATCTATTCAATCTTGTTTTCCCCGTAAGTTCTGTTACTTTCAATCCACAACTTTGCAGAAGATAAGATTTTCAGGAACACACGTGGAATTATTGCCAAAGTTTCTGTCCACAAAATATTTTATACAAATAGAAAACTTATTTATTACATCATCTTATAATCACTCATCCCTCCATTCATATCCCTGCTTTTCTGAAAAGGCTTCCTAATCATCACTTTACTTCTAGTTCATGGAACTGTCCAGTTTATTAGATTTCTTATTCACTGAACTCTGAGATGCATGTAAGGAGAAAAACTCAGAATTCTCTTGTTAGTTCCAGCACTTGACTGTATAGAGCTCTTGATGCCTCAGTAAGTGACGTCAGATAGGAGAGGCAAGCTCTCCAAATGTTGGAACCTGCCTGTCATACCATTCACTGCGTTCATAGTCTTCACTCAATAGGATATGTCCAATGAAATGGGGACCATAAATGCATGAATTGACAACCTTTTCCATGTTTATACCATCTCAACTCATGAAACATTGTTCTTGTTTTGGATGTAAGAAAAATGGGCCTGACTGTAGGCAGTTGGACTAAAAAAGCCCCTGGTAAAAGACAGGGCCTGAACTTAGGTCAGCCATTTTTCATACAACAGCTCTTTCCATTCAGGTCAACCTTCTACCTCATCTTTTTTAAACCTTTGCATCAACTTCCTGTACCCCAGATTCAGTTCCCTGCTTGGCTGTGTAATGATTTGTACAATTAGCACACCCACCCACATACTGTTCCCTCTGCCTAGAAAACATCCTCACCTATTTGGGATTCACTCAACTTTTACATCTGACTCAGGCACCATCTCTGCAGAAAAACCTTCTATTACCTCTATGATTAGACCTACTTGCCCAATTACAGTTCTCATAACACGATGTACCTCTTCCTTAGATCTCTTGTCACAGGTACAATTTTGTATGAATATGTGTGACTATTGGAAAAATACCTGCCTGATGGCAGAGACTGCTAGCTTTTTTGCTTAGCTTAAAATTTGCACAATACTACTGAGCCCATCCTAGACCTGTTTTCTTATGCACTTCATTTCTGTGTCCTGACATCCCGGTGCCTTTCTGGTGCTAGCCTCTGTACCTGGATCAGTTTTGACTATAGTCTTCTTAAATAATGTCTGAGACTCACTGTTCTTTCCATTGTAACCTTTGTTTTCCTATAACAAAAAAAAATCCTTTGTTATAAAGAGTTGGGGTTTTTTTTGTATGTGTGGGGTTTTTGTTGTTGTTGTTGTTGTTTTTTAAGTGAGAGGCAGGGAGGCAGACAAACTCTTGCATGTACCCCAGCCAGAATCCTCCTGGCAACCCCCATCTGGGGCTGATGCTCTGCCTATCTGGGAGGCTGCTTTGTTGCTCAGCAACCAAGCTATTTTAGCACCCAAGGCAAGGCCATGGAGCCATCCTCAGCACCCAGGATCAACTTGCTTGAACCATTCGAGCCATGGCTGTGGGGAAGGGGGGAAGTAGAGAGAGAAGAGGGAGAAGGATGAAAAGCAGATGGTAGCTTCCATGTGCCCTTACCAGGAATTGAACCTGGTTCTTCCACACACCGAACCAATGCTCTACCACTGAGCCAACTGGCAAGGCCAGATTTTTTTTTTTAAATAGATATGGTAGTGAGGTATATGTGTGTTTATGTGTGTGTATGGGGCAGGGGAGGGAGTGGAAGAATTCTACAGTCTTGTAATTAGGTCTCAGCCTTTTGAGGTAGCCTGTGTTCCTGATCTGTGACCTTCACAAGGGATTCTGTTTTGATTTTGTTTCCCACCTCCCCCTTCCCCTTAGTTGAGAGAGGAAGGCTAGAAGGGGCTAGAGTTGGGATATCACCTCCCCATATCGATTACTCTTTTATAGAATTCCAATAGGTTAGATTCTGATAAAATAGTTTCCCTTAAGAACAGGCCTTGTTAATAAGGATAGAATTTTCTGGGTATATTTCAAAATGGTTATTCTCTTCTATCCTCTTTTGGAAATACAATGAGGCTTTTTTCCCTCTGATTTTTACAGTGAAAGCACTGTGAGGCTCCTGGAGGTAAAATTCACAAGCATGTAGGACTCCTTCAGCTCCCCAAACTGGATCCCCTGGTTTTATTCACTCTCATACTTGTCTGTTCAGTCAGTAGAAATTCATCAATTAGAATTAGGTTTACCTATACAGGCACCAATTCCTGTGGAGTTTTCTGCTCCTGGGCTTCTAATCTGGTAAATTTTGATTCTCTCTATCTGTCTCTCTCTTCAATTTTAGAAACAATGGTTTGTCCTATAACTTCACTTCTCTGATGGATATAAGAAAAATGATAGATTTTCAATTCATTGAGCTCTTTTATGTTGTAATTCATAACATGTTGGACCAGAATCCAGAAGTCCAGTTTTCCTCAAACTCTATCCAACATGAGAAATTCTTTCTGCACCTTCTTTGAGGCCCCACAAGGCTTCATGTGCAATTTCATGTGGGCTCCATGGAGGATGAACACCATACAATGCAGGACAAAAAAAATTTTGTAGTTGATATACTATTCCAAAGCAGGTTATCTGACATTTTATATATGCAATAACAAAAAAGGCTAAATTTTTATGTAGATTTTTGTCAGATGCCATTCCAATAATTTGATATAAGTATTTACATAGTAATAGTTTCATGAGATAAAGACTTCATGTGATAGCAAGAATATTTCTAAAAGGTTTTCTTTTTTTTTTTCCTAAGTTAGAAGTGGGGAGGCAGTCAGACAGACTCCCACATGTGCCTGACTGAGATCCACCCAGCATGCCCACCAGGGAGCAATGCTCTGCCCATCTGGGGCCTTGCTCCATTGTGGCCAGAGCCAATTAGCCATTCTAACGCCTGAGCCAGAGGCTATGGAGCCATCCTCAGCGCCTAGGCCAACTTTGCTCCAATAGAACCTTGGCTGCAGGAGGGAAAGAGAGAAACAGAGAGAAAGAAGAGGGGGAAGGGTGGAGAAGCAGATGGGCGCTTCTCCTGTGTGCCCTGGCTGGGAACTGAACCCAGGACTTCCACACGCCGAGCCAACGCTCTACCACTGAGCCAACCGGCCAGGACCTATAAAAGGTTTTCTTATAAATGAGAGCAAAAATGAAGAAAATTAAGAAAACTGTTTTACTTCTCAGACTAGATAGATTCCCAGAACTTGAGGAACATAAAAGAGAAAGGCAGATGATGTGTGTGCATCAGCATCTCTGTGTTGTGAGTCAGTCAAAAATAGGGAGGGAATATCAGCAGGTCCCAGATGGAAGGGTCTTGGGCCTTGCTTCCTGGCTAAGGTTTCAGGAAGGCAGCAAAACTTTGCAAGAGGGCTGATGAGACCAAAAAAAGGAAGAAACTTGTACTTTTGGTCTATATAGAACCCCGCAAAGTAAATAAGACTCAAGAAGAATTGTATCTGCACATGAATCAACAACCAGAGACCTGATGAATAATGGGTGTCTCTGTGGACAGATGGCATAAAGGACTAGATAATTCCCATCCCCATCTTGCCTTGACACTACCTAAAGCTACATACATCCCCACCTGTAAAGGAAATGAGAGACACAAGTTGAGTATTTCCTCTCATCCCAGAATAATAGGACCTACACTAAATTAAGCTGAATTATAAAATAGGATAAAATGTGTTTGTGATCATAGGTTATAGGCTAATTGAGAAAGCTAGGCTCATCTAAAATGTACAGAATAGTTATTATGTGTCAGGTACTACACTAAGCACCTTCCTCTACTTAATGTTCACCACAACCTATAACATACAGAAATAACAACTCCAACAATTGACAGATAACAAAGTTTATAATCTTAACATTTTCTCTATTCTGACTCCTACTGGAGAGCAAATACAATAGTAAAATATTCCATGCCTGCCCTCACTGAGTTTACAGTCTAGAATAAATAGGATGAGGGAGAGAGCTTCCAAGGAAACCAATCCAGTATTATTAAGCAAGAAGAAGCAGAAACAAACAATCTGGGTCATATTTATCTTCATGAAGAGGGAATTTCAGCTAGAAATTGGAAGATCACCAGGTGTAGATTCTCTACTTTAAAAGAAGTATTGTTGGGGGACACAAGATGGCAGCAGAGTAGGCAGACACACAGACTCCCAGCGCATACCACCAAACAGGATTAAAAATTAGTTTAGGAACATTCAGTGTGAAAAAACCAACTCTGAACTACAAGAACTGCTCTCAAAATCCAAGGAGCAAAGAAAAAGCCACACTGAGCCTGGTGGGGAGCGCTGAGGAATGGTGAGCCTCCCCTGATTACAGAAACAAAGGGGTGGGGGTGAGGCTGAGAACCCAGAAAGGCTCTCAATTTAAGGAAAACAGTAGAAAATATCACTCATAGACACTTGCCTGGGGACCTGGGAACGAGGTGTGTTGAAAGAGCTGGCTTGTTTTCCAGAAGAAAAGGGGAGAGAGAGACAGCCGGTGACAAACTGTGGAATGCATGGGAGGACCTGAGCAGCAGGACTAATACAGTGCGGAAGCAGCCATAACTGGGGGAGGTGCTGGAGGTGGCCATTGCAAGGAGAGGGATTGATCCTTCCACAGAACACAAGACTAAAGTGGTTCCAGGTCAATCTTCACAAGATATCTCTCCAGCTCCAATCAGCATAAAAAGACACAGCTGAAAACAGGAAGTGGGGAGGAAGGGTGGTAATTCAGGTCTCCATGGAGATCTGGGATACACCTCCCCCTACTGAAGTGGAGAAAGCACCCCACCCCCAGAGAGAGTAACTGGCAGATCAGGTCTTCAGAATCTCGGGTTATACCTACCACATTCCTGAATACAGTTTTAAATAAGCCCCCTGCTGAGATCAGTAAACAATACTACCACCAGTTAAGAAAACTGAGAAGAAAACAAACAAATCAAGACTTCAAAGGGGCTCTATTAAAAAAGCCAAATTCCACAGTGGATTATAAACAACGGCTGACACCAAACCCAAGAAGACCTAGAAATAACACAACTGAAAATTGGAGGCAGACAACACCAAGCCTAGACTCAACCAGCTCAACAAACAACACACCCAAACACACAGACATAATGAGAATAGAGAAAAGTGCAATCAAAATAAAACCAAAAGACAATCCTCCAGGAAATGAACTGAGCGATATAGAAATAGCCAAACTCCCAGATGCAGAGTTTAGAATAATAATTGTTAGGATGCTTAGGGATCTTAGAACAACAATGGATGGTCATTATGAACACCTAAATAAAGAGATAGCAAGTATAAAAAAGGACATTGAAATATTAAAAAAGAATCAGTCAGAGATGACAAATACAATATCAGAAATGAAGACCACAATGGGAGGAATTAAAAGCAGGATGGATGAAGGTGAGGATCAAATCAGCAAGTTAGAAGACAAGATGTACAAAGGCATGGAAGCAGAGCAGGAAAAAGAAAAGAGTCTCAAAAAGTCAGAGGAAACTCTAAAAGAGCTCTGTGACAACAGGAAGAGAAATAACATCACATAATAGGGGTTCCTGAAGAAGAAGAGAAAGAACAAGGGATAGAAACTTTATTCAATCAAACCATAGCTGAAAACTTCCCTAAATTGATGCAAGGAAGAGTCTCACAAGTTCAAGAAACACAGAGATCTCTATTAAAGAGAAACCTACACCAAGACACATCATAATTAAAATACCAAAGCTAAGTGATAAGGAGAAAATATTAAAAGCTGCTAGAGAAAAAAAGGCTATCAACTACAAAGGAGCACCCATAAGGATGACATCCAACTTCTCAACAGAAACACTTGAGGCTAGAAGGGAATGGCCAGAAATATTCAAAGTAATGCAGAACAAGAGTCTACAACCAAGGCTACTTTATCCAGCAAGGCTATCATTTAAAATTGAAGGAGAAATAAAAAGCTTCCCAGACAAAAGAAAACTTAAGAAATTCATTACAACAAAACCAATGCTGCAGGAAATGTAAAGGGGCCTGTTGTAAACAGATCAAAGTGGGAAAAGAATATAGCAAAAGAGGAATACACCTTTAAAATATAAAATGGCAATAAACAACTACATATCAATAATAACCTTAAATGTAAATGGATTAAATGATCCAATCAAAAGACATAGGGTAGCTGCATGGATAAAGGAACAGGACCCATACATATGCTGTCTACAAGAGACACACCTTGAAACAAAAAATGCACATAGACTGAAGGTAAAAGGATGGAAAAATTATTTCATGCAAATGGAAATGTAAAAAAAGTTGAGGTAGCAATACTTATATCAGACAAAATGGACTTTAAAACCAAGGCTATAGTAAGGCTACATAATGATAAAGGGAGCAATCCATCATGAAGATATAACCATAATAATATCTACCCACCTAATACAGGAGCTCCTAAATATATAAAGTAGACTTTGATGGATTTAAAGGGCAAGATCAACAGCAATACTTTAATAGTAGGAGATTTCAATACCCCACTTACATCACTAGATACTCAAGAAAGAAAATTAACAAAGAAACAGCAAACTTAAAGGAGAGACTAGATCAACCGGATTTAATAGATATCTTCAGAACCTTTCACCCTAAAGCAGCAAAATATACATTCTTTTCAAGTGCTCATTGTACATTCTCCAGGATAGATCACATGTTAGGACACAAAAGCAATCTCAACAAATTTAAGAAGATTGAAATCATATCAAGCATTTTCTCTGATCACAATGGCATGAAACTAGAAATCAATCACAACAGAAAAACTAAAATATACTCAAACACATGGAAACTAAATAACATGTTGTTAAATAATGAATGGGTTAACAATGAAATCAAAGAAGAAATAAAATACTCCTAGAAATGAATGGTAATGAACATACAACAACTCAAAATTTATGGGACACAGCTAAAGCAGTCCTGAGAGGGAAGTTCATAGCACTACAGGCATTCCTTAAGAAGCTTTAAAAAGCTCAAATAAACAACCTAACCCTTCATCTAAAAGAACTTGAAAAAGAACAGCAAGTAAGGCCCAGAAGTAGTAGAAGGAAGGAAATAATAAATATCAGAGCAGAAATAAATGACATAGAGGCTAAGGAAACAATACAGAGGATCAATGAAACCAAGAGCTGGTTCTTTGAAAGGGTAAACAAGATCAATGAACCTTTAACAAGGCTCACCAAAAAAAGAAGAAAGAGGACTCAAATAAATAAAATTAGAAATGAGAGTGGAGAAATAACAACCAACACAACAGAAATACAAAATATTGTAAGAAAGTACTATGAAGAACTTTATGCCAAAAAATTAAACAACCTAGGTGAAATGGACAAATTCCTTGAAACATACAATCGTCCAAAAACCAACCTGGAAGAATCAGAAAACCTAAACAGACCGATTACAACAAAAGAAATTGAAACAGTTATCAAAAAGCTTCCAAAAAACAAAACCCTTGGACCCGATGGATTCACTGGTGAATTCTACCAAATATTCAAAGAAGAACTAACTCCTATCCTTCTCATGCTATTTCAAAAAATTCAAGAGGAAGGAACAATACCAAGTTCCTTTTATGAAGCAAGCATAATTCTGATTCCAAAACCAGGCAAAGACAACACAAAGAAAGAAAATTATAGGCCAATATCCCTGATGAATTTAGATGCTAAAATCCTCAACAAAATATTAGCAAACTGGATCCAGCAATACATGAAAAAAAACATACATCATGATCAAGTGAAATTTATTCTGGGAAGGCAAGTATGGTTCAACATTTGTAAATCAATTAATGTGATTCACTACATAAACAAAAGGAAGGAGAAAAACCACATGATAATTTCAATAGATGCAGAAAAAGCATTTGATAAAATCCAGCACCCATTTATGAATAAAACTCTTAGCAAAATGGGAATACAGGGAACATACCTCAACATGAAAAAGGCCATTTATGACAAACCCACAGCCAACATCATAATCAATGGACAAAAATTAAAAGCAATTCCTGTAAAATCAGGAACAAGGCAGGGGTGTCCCCTTTCACCACTCCTATTCAACATAGTACTGGGTCCTAGCTACAGCAATGAGACAAGAAGAAGAAATAAAAGGCCTCCAAATTGGAAAAGAAGAAGTAAAACTATCATTATTTGCAGATGATATGATACTGTATATAGAAAACCCTAAAGGCTCAGTCAAAAAACTACTGGACCTAATAAATGAATTCAGCAAGGTGGCAGGATATAAAATTAACACACAGAAATCATAGGCATTTCTATACACTAACAATGAAATGTCAGAAAGAGAAATTAAGGAACCAATTCCCTTCACTATTGCAACAAAAAAATTTAAAGAACCTAGGAGTAAATTTAACCAAGGAGGTTAAAGGCTTGTAATCAGAAAATTTTAAAACATTGATAAAAGAAATCAAGGAAGATACAAACAAGTAGAAGCATATACTATGTTCATGGTTAGGAAGAATAAACATCATTAAAATGTCGATATTACCCAAAGCAATTTATAAATTCAATGCAATACCAATTAAAATACCAATGACATACTTCAAAGATATAGAACAAATATTCCAAAAATTTATATGGGACAAAAAAACAACACGAGTAGCCTCAGCAATCTTGAAGAAGAAGAAAAAAGTGGGTTGTATCACACTTCCTGATATCAAGTTATATTACAAAGCCATTGTACTCAAAACAGCTTGGTACTGGCATAAGAACAGACATATAGATCAATAGAACAGAACAGAGAACCCAGAAATAAACTCAGATCGTTATGAACAATTGGTATTTGACAAAGGAGGTAAGAGCATACAGTGGAGTAAAGACAGTCTCTTTAACAAATGGTGTTGGGAAAACTGGACAGCTACCTGCAAAAAAAAAAAAAAAATGAAACTAGCGCACCAACTTATACCATGCACAAATATAAACTCAAAATGGATAAAGGACTTAAATGTAAGCCGTGAAACCATAAGCATTTTAGAAGAAAACATAGGCAGTAAGCTCTCCGACATCTGTAGCAGCAGTATATTTGCTGATTTATCTCCACAGGCAAATGAAATAAAAGACAGGATAAACAAATGGGACTATATCAAACTAAAATGTTTTTGCACAGCTGAAGACAATATGAACAGAATAAAAAGACAAACCACACAATGGGGGAACATATTTGTCAACACATCTGATAAAGGGTTAATAACCAAAATTTATAATGAACTTGTAAAACTCCACACCAGGAAGACAATCCAATCAAAAAATGGGACACTTCTCAAAAAAAAAAAAAAAAAAAAGGGACACTTCTCCAAAGAGAACCTACAGATGGCCGATAAGCATATGAATAAATGCTCAACATCACTAATCATTAGAAAAATGCAAATTAAAACCACAATGAGATACCACCTCACACCAGTCAGAATGGCGCTCATTAACAAAACAACACATTATAGGTGCTGGCGAGGATGTGGAGAAAGGGGAACCCTCCTGCACTGCTGGTGGGAATGCAGACTGGTGCAGCCACTATGGAAAACTGTATGGAGATTCCTCAAAAAATCAGAAATGGAACTGCTCTTTGACCCAGCTATCCCACTTATAGGAATATATCCCAAGGACACCATATCACCGTCTGAAAAAAAGAAATGCACCCCCATGTTTATGGCAGCATTGTTCACAATAGCGAAGAGCTGGAAACAGCCCAAGTGTCTATCAGTGGACGAATGGATTAAAAAGCAGTGGTACATATATACAATACAATACTATGGAGCCATGAAAAAGAAGGAAATGTTACCTTTGCAACAATATGGAGGGGCCTGGAAACTATTATGTTGAGTGAAATAAGCCAGGCAGAAAAAGAAAAATATTATATGACCTCCCTCATTTGAGGAATCCAAGGAACTGAGGAAAGGAATTGAAAAAGAGGAGGGATCAAAGGAACCTGAGAAAAAGAGGACAGAGGGAAAGGGGATGATAGGATGGGGTAAACTTGAAGGGAAGGGGGGAGGGCGCCCTATGGAGGGGGATAAAGAAGGTGTTGAGGGGAATATGGGGGTGGGGGGATGCAGTCAGGGTCACCCTAGAACAGTGGTTCTTAACCTGGGTTCTATAGAACCCTAGGGGTTCGATGAGTCGGTCTCAGAGGTTCGGAGAAGCCTCTGCCGCGGAGGCCAGAATAAAGTAATACCATAATTTGTTGTGAGTTCATGCACTTTGTTGGTTTTGTTCTTTGAGCAAGGTGATGTTCATGCACGGCTCATTTTGTGCACCAGTAAAAAAACATATACCTATGTCTTGAATTTGGAAAAAAAATCATATTTTATTTATCACTAAAGAAGGGTTCGGTGAATGAGCATATGAAACTGGTGGGTTCGGTACCTCAAAAAAGGTTAAGAACCACTGCCCTAGAGTCTATGTAAACACAATTAATTAAATAAATTTTTTAAAAAAAGCAAACTCTGGGAGAGGGTTAGGACAAGGAAGGGCTTCACAGGGTGCTTATAGGGGTGTTGACAATGTTTTTAATTTGGTTGATAGCCATATGGGTGTTCCTTTATCACTGTTTCTTAAATTGTACATATGCTTTGCAGTTATTAGTATATAGTTCCTTCACATCCTTTAAATTTATTCCCATCCTCTTTAATAAGTATTATATTTTATAAATAAAGTTTGTTTTTTAACATATATAAAAAAAAAAGTACTGTTGGTTTTGGAGTCAGAGTTCAGTGCAAATCTGAGCAGTGTGGTACATCAGCTGTGTGGTCTCAGATCAATAACTAATTTAGTGATTCTTTACTTTCTTTACCTTTATAACAGGAATAATACTACCCATCTCACAGAGTTATCAAAAAGTAAATGAGAGCAAATGGATAAAACATTCAGCCTAATAGCTGACTGATGATCAATACACATTAGCTCCTTTCCCCTCCTTCCAGTATAAAGCTTCCTCAAGGACCACCACCCCACCTGGAGACATTAAAGAATTCCTGGTTTGAGCCAGGTGAACTCCCAGTGGTGAAGGTTAACACAAGCTCCTCTTGCCCTGAGTGTCATATGGACATACCTCACCTTTGAACGGTTGTCTGGAACCTTTTAAAGTTACTGCAGCTGAGACAGTTATTTCACGCTGGGCCCACCAAGTCTTGTTATAATTGAATAGAACTCTGAATCCGGAGCACCAGCCATAATCTACTTCTTACAGATACTGTTCTCAGTGGGGCTTTTAGAGGTCATGTTTCCAACTTTAGTGTACGTGTATTGAATTCCCTTAAGTGAAAACATGCTATATACTTCATGCCAGGAAATATAAAAAGATAAATATGACATGGTCTTTGCCCTCCAGGAGTTCACAATCTGGAGGAGGAAAAGGATATATATATATAAAAATAACTGACACAAAGCAGACTGACAAATTACACGGGAGAGAATGAAAGTGCAGAAAAACATAGATTTATACTGAGTGAAGAGGGAGTGAAGGAGGGTTTCTCAGAGGAACTGGGATTTGAAGTCAGCCTTGAAGGATGGCTGTGGCTGCACCTACATTATGGGGAGTCTGATAGAAGAGAAGGAAATTTCAAAGCAGAGGGAATAACTTAAGCAATGGCAGATGGGTTAGAAAGCCCTTCATGTGTCCAGGGACAAGATGTGGCCAAAACTAACATGTAGTAAGTAGGAAGTGATCATGGATGGCCAAAATATGGAGGGGTTCTAATGCCAGTTGAGAGTCTATGTTATAGGAAATGGAGGTTACCTCAGATGGTTTTGTAAAATGGCTAAAACAAAACTGAATGAGTGGGAACAAATCTAATGATTATTACATGTTATAACTAGAATGAGTAAGTGAATCTTTCTGATTGATCATAGGCTGAGGAAGTAGTATCAATGGGATAAAACTGGCTTCTGCCTCTGAATTTTATACTTTTTTTCACTAATCCAAATTCAACTCTGGGTACCAAATAAAGTCACCTAACGAATGTTACAAAAACAAACACACAAACAAACACCTGTCTGTGTGCCACTCCCATAGATTCTCAGCTACCTGGTTTGGGGCACTGATGATTCCCCAGAGTGATTCTAACAATCAGGCAAAGTTAAAATCCACAAAGTGTGGGCCCTGAACCAACAGTATCAGCATCACCTAGGAGCTTTGTAAAACGAGAGACCTGGGCCTTAACCCAGACTTACTTGATCTTAATATGCATTTTTAACAAAATCCTCAAGTGCTTTGTAAGCACAAAATTTGAAAAGCACTGATATGCACAGTACTGACTATTCACTCCTCTCTACTCCCAAATCCATTTTCGCTTGAAAAGGGAAGAGATAAAATCCCAAAAGACCTAAATACAATATTATTACCAAAACACCTAATAGAAAGATGAACTTATCGCCAATTTGCCAGGTCAGGGCTTTACTCGCATGGCACCAGATGACTGAAGAGGAAGGAAAAAAAGCATTTGTTTAAGTGGAAGGAATTCCTGACAGGACTAAGTCCTAAAATAGTCTGAGGCAGATGGGGTCAGCAGAAGTGTGCAGTGACTGGCGAGTGACCATGACTTAGCACGTGTTCCTGATGCAGCAGCCCAGGCTCACAGGACGGTGAATCAATACCCAGGGCTGCTCCTGGGTCAACCATGAGCTTCTGTAGAAGGGCACAGGGTTTTCTCTTCTACCTCTGTCTGCACAAGGGACCCTATATCCATTGTCATTTTCACTTGCAATTTAGTTGAAATCTCCTATCTGTGCTCACGTTAAAAGAAAAAGCTCAAGATTAGTTAGTTTGTGGTTGTTGGAAGCATAAATCCTAAAAAGATTTAGGATAAACCCTTTACTGTTGGAAGCTGCTAAGATCTGAGTGTTTGTGTGCCCCCAAATTTATATGTTGAAACCTAATGCCCAAGGTGATGGTATTAGTTTGATGTGAGACCTTTGGGAAGTGATTAAGACCATAAATGTGGAGCCCTTATAAAGGGAAATAATATTCTTATTAAAAGAGGCCCCACAGAGCTCCCAAACCCTTTCTGCCATGTGAGGACATACAGGGAAGTCTGCAGCACCAAGGATGGCTCTCGCCTGAGAATGCCGGCTCCCTGATCTCAGACACCCAGCCTTCAGAACAGTAAGCAGCAAATGTCTGCTGTTCATAAGCTTTCAGTGTATGGCATTTTGTTACAGCAGCCTAAACGGACCAAGACAGAAGCCATTACTAAGTACCACCTTGGCTTCAGGAAATGATTATGCAACTGGAAAATTATGCTTTGTGCTTAAAGAATAAACCTGACCAGAAGCCAAAAGTGCTCAAGGGCACCAAGAGCTGATGAGACTGGGAGAAAACATTGGAGCAAGAAAAATTCATTTCAGTGAAAGCAATCAGACTGGTAGAAACATCCACTCTCACTCTTTCAGTGCCTTCCACATTCACTCCCAGAGATCAGCAGAATCTCAGTTCCACATGGGGAAAAATATCACTGGGTTCTTCCAAATTATCCTGGAACCAGGTCTGGGTGAATTAATAAATGATCTTGACAATATGGATGGACCTAGAGGGTATTATGCTAAGTGAAATGTCAGACAAAGACAAATACCATATGATTCCACTTATATGTGGAATCTTAAAAAACCAAAATAGATGAGTAAACAAAGCAGAAACAAACTCACACAGAGAGATGCCAGATGGGAGGGTAGTTTGGAAGCTGGATGAATAGGGTGATGGGATTCAGAAATACAAATTGGGGCCCTGGCCAGTGGGCTCAGCAGTAGAGAGTCAGCCAGGCATGTGGAAGTCCTGCATTTGATTCCTGCTCAGGGCACACAGGAGAAGCAACCAGCTGCTTCTCCACCCTTCTTCTCCCCTCCCCTGTCTCTCTATCTCTCACACTCTCTTCCCTTCTCACAGCCATGGCTCATGTTGTTCCAGCAAAGTTGGCCTCAGGCACTGAGGATGGCTCCATGGTCTCACCTCTGATGCTAAAATAGCTTGGTTGCAGAGCAATGTAGCTGCAGCCCAGACGGGCAGCGCATTGCCTGGTAGGGGGCTTTCCAGGCAGATCCTGGTCAAGGCATATGCGGGAGTTACTTCCCAGCCTCTCACTTAACTAAAAAAAAAAAAAAAAAAAAAGAAGTACAAATTGGTAGTTACAAATTAGTCATGGGGCTACAGTAATCATACTATAATAGCTATGCATGATGTCAGGGAGGTACTAGGCTTATCAAGGTACTTCATAAGTTACATAAATATCTAACCACTATACTATACACCTGAAATAATATAATATTGGATGTCAACTGTAATTGAAAACAACTTTTTAATAATCTTGGAACTTTCAAACCACAATTTGTAAATGATCTCAATTTATTAATAATGAAAAATCCCAGGTTGTTCCACCCTTGGTCTCCTATGTTGAAAAGGACAAAGATATGAAAGGGTTAACTTCTCTTACCTGGATGAAATACTGAAATGAATTCCTTTCCAGCTCCCCAAAAAATGTTACCTTGGAGGCATAACTTCAAATCATAGCCACATTTGCTAAAGGAGTCAACCACAACTGGAGAATACTTAGAATCAAATCATGTCCCTGAGGAAATACACAAGAAAAGGAAGTGAAGTTCTTTCTTACCACACTTTGGGGGCACACTACTGCTCTGCCACAACCCCCAACAGGACCACAAGAGCTCAGTGAATGATGCTGGTGTTTTAATATTTATTTTTCCTATTTTTGGTTCAATTAAATGAAATTGCCATTTTTGTGGGTCAAAAACAGTCCAATATAAGCAAGTTCAGATAGTTTAACCCCTCTTCAATTTGACCAAAAGATGTTAAATTATTAATGGTAGGAGAGGTTGCAGTGAGATGAGATTACTCATACACTCTTGGAAGTAATATAAAAAAAAAATAGGTGGTAATATATATTGATATAATGTTCCTAGAGACAAATTTGGAAATACATATAAAAAGCCTTAAATTTTTTCATACTCTCTAGCACAAAAATTCAACATCTAGGGATTTGTGATAGTACAAAGATGTACTTCACAACATTGTTTAAAATAATACTTAAATGTCCAATGATAAGGAAGAGTGGAAAGACACTATACCGCATTCATACAAAAGAATATTACATACCCATTAAGGCTGTATTCATAAGGAACATTTAATGACATAAGAAAATGCTCAAATAATGTGAAGAATACAAAAGTGGATAAAGAAGTCCAAAATATAAAGTCTAGAAAATAAAATTCTGGGTGATTTTTATTTCTTAAAAATTTTTATGTTTGGAATTACATTTTTATAAGTGGAAAACAATTTTAGTATAATATAGCCATAAAAAAATTCAAAAGAGAACTATAGTTATCTACTCTCACACAGTGTATGAAGACTGAAGCTTGTAACTACCTACCTTATACACACACAACTTAATATATGCAGTATAAACATAATATGACTTCTAGAACACTCTTGCACAGCCAAATGCCTTGATTATTTATTACAGTAATTTTCTTAAAGACTCATCAACTCTTCCATAAAAAGGCATTGATATTTGCACCTTCAACTTATTTAAGTCCCTTGGCTCAAAAACCTTCACCTCAGCTGTTTCCAACAGTCCAGAACTATTGTATCATGATGCTTATCCAGTCCTAATGAACCATATCCCTCCAAAGACATACATGTGGAAAGACCTGTCTTAAACCCAATTTCCAATTTTCTATATATTCTGACCTTGTCCTCCTACTTTGAGATACTGTCAAAGTACTGTTGAGGTGGTGTTCTTCCCCATAGCAGTTAACTAATGAACTCAGCTTTGTCTTACCAACAGATTGGGTTGGTGCTATTTGGAAATCTAGCACATGACAGAGTGATACTTGTGAAACGCTAGCAGGTATTTTCTATGAACCAGGCACTGCACAATCCAAGTGGAAGATTCACGATTATAAAAATCAAATAAGATAGAACACTAGCAGGGGAAGTAGGTTAGAAAGCTGTACTCTTCCATGTTCACCAACATTCAGGCAGTGAGATGAGAAGGCTCGTGAAGTATTTGTTAACTGTGGTAGGAACAATGCTAGGATGACCTCCAGTAACTTTCACCTTCTTACAATCCCTTCCCTTTGAGAATAGGTGAGACCTGTAATATTATGAGATACCTCCACTGTGGTTATGTGATTAAGGTTATACTTAAAGGGATTTTCTCTTTTGACTTTGAGTTAATCAAAAGAGAAATGATTCAGGTGGACCTGATCAAATTACAGGAGCCTTTAAAGGCAGAGATTTTTCTCAGGCTGATGGCAGGGGAGAAGTTGGAAAGATTTCAAACACTGAAGATAATGGAGTCCCTTTGAAGATGAAGATCACATGACTAAGCAAGATACCCAAGTGACAGCAAGCAAGGAAATGGAGACCTGCATCCTATAATCATAAGGAATTGGAATCTGCCATCAGTCCAAATGAGCATGGATGCAGATTCTTCCTTGGGATCTCCAAATACGAAATCTGCCCAGCCAACACATTGATTTTGGTCTTGTGGGACCTTCAGCAGAGATCCCAACTAAGCCCATCCTGACTTCTAACTTACAGAACTGTGAGGTCATATATGGGTGATGTTTTAAGTCTCTAAGTTTGTAATAACTTGTTAGAAAAATAATAATGGGGTCCAAACAAATTGGACCCCAGCATGCAGTGGTGCCCAAAGAGACTTACTCAATCGCCTCTTACAAAGGAGACTGGACAAAGCATAAATGCTATCCCTGAAGCTGAGCAGACCTTTCAGAGAAAGAAGAGATGGGCAACAGAGGGTGGGGGATAGACTAAAAACTAAGGAATGAAAAGGAAATAATAGAATTTTTAAAAGGTGCCTAAATTTCACCTATACAATTCCACCTATGTGGAATTCAGTGGTGGGATTCAGCTGGTGAGATACCTAATTTTTGGTTGAGTTTGGTGAACCAGTTGTTAAAATGGCACTTGTAATTAGGGTTCTCTCTAAGGTAAATGCCTGGGCAGCCGCCCAATGTGGAAATCACAAATTTATATTTTTTATTCTTGTTTAACATTTATCTGTGCAACAGCGAATTCTATGTTCATTTTGTCCATAGGTGAAAAAAAATTGCAAGTGAGGATGCCAATCAAGAAACAATATGGAAATATCTCAAGTAATAGTTTTATTGTTTTTTGTCAGGTATTATTTAATATTTTTTTCATTAATAGTTTAAAATTCTTTCTTGTAACAATCTAGTTTTGTGTACCTCTTTTATTATTCTTATTTAAGTATTAAATGAATGAAATAATAAACTACTTCTTGGTATATTGTTTTTTATACTTAAAATGGTCATTAGGGCAGAGAACCAGTTGAAAATTATTTGAATCCCACCACTGGATTTAGTTGGGGGTTAGAGAAAACTGCCCAAGAGATGAGATGCAGAATTGGCATTTGCATATTTAGGACTCCAGCCTGGTACCGAGTTTGACAGTGGAGGTTCAGGTAGGCTGCTGAGGTCGAGGGCACAAAAGAAAGGTGAAACAAGACAAAGAAGAGGTTGGTGGAAGAGAAAACTGGCCAAATAGGTCTCTTCATTCTCCCTTGGGTACAATACATGTCGCAAAGACCTGGTTTTGCTACTGTGAAGTTTCCTTCTTCAAAGGTCTGCTCCTACTCTTCTCCATCACCTTCTTACTCTTGCTTCAAGGACCAGGATAAATCCCATTTCTTCAAGCAATAACCCACTCCATTTTGAGGCAGTTTTCATAGTTAAAGAGTTCCTCTTTACACTGAGCCAAAATCCATCATTTAATAACTTTGTGATGCTAGGCAAGTAACTACCTTTCTGAGACCCACTTTCCTCATTTGCACATGGGAATTAAATTAATACCTTCTTCAAAAGATAACTGAGAGCATTAAATAAAATATCTCAGGTAAAAGGCTTTGTACTCTGTCTGACACATAGTCAGAGCTTGATAAATGGTGGTGGTGGTTCCATTGTTAAAAAAAAATGTTGTAATGTGTTTATTACAGTGTTTGGTGCCCTGTAGATACTCACTGAATGGCAGCTCTTATCAACTATGACAGCTGTCTAAAGCCACAGAGCTCCCACTTCTCTCTTTTCAAATGGTATATTCCAAATATAAAAATGCGGTGTCAGCTGTCTGAAACAGACTATATCATCTATAAATATTATTTCCTTTATTCTCCTACTCGCAGGTATCTTCTTCCAGGTGCTCTCTACCAGCATTCTAAATGCCTGTCTCCAAATGAGCTCTTCTCCCAAAATGAAGAGAGCTCTGCAGATGTGACTAAATATACAATGAGTACAGAAGAGCCATAATCTATGTTCCCCTGGTAACAGTAATTTTCTAAACTGGATGAAATTTTTTTCAACTATAATATAAGAACTTCAAATTGATTACTTAGATTTCTATCCATGGGTCTCTAATTTAATTTTATCTTTCAAAATTATGTGAAATTTTTATTCTATCATCCATCATATTTGCTGTTCTTTTCAGCTTTGTTATTTGCAAATTTGAGAGCGTGCTTCCCAAGTCTCCGTCATCATTTGGCACTAATTTTGTTCATGTAGCTCATCTCTTAATGGACTTTAAGATGTTTACAAGTAAAAATTTTTTTTCTATGCTGTATATAATATTTTTGACAGTAGTAGCTTTTAAACTTTTGTAACTGAAACCCATTATGAGAAATAACAATTAATATTGCAACCCAGCTTCATTCACACACACACACACACACACACACATAAAACTGATATAATCATTTAATAAAATAATACTTTTATTAATGTTGCTTTTTCATATTGTCCATTTTATTGCGTTTTTTATTATTATTATTAACTGTTGGTCAAGACCCACCTGACTGATTTCATAACCCATTAATAAGTTGTGGCCCATAGTTTGCCAACTGTTGTTCTATAAAAGGTCTTTAAATTTTTTTCCATTAAAGTGGCATAAAAAAAAGTTTGTCTGTACTCTGGGGTGAGGAAGGGGTAGCACAGTTGCTCAAAGAAATCTTTATCTTTAAAACCCTTGAGAATGTTGTGCTTCGTTGCCTAATATATCTGTTTCAATAGAAAGCTAATCGACTTTTCTCTGTTTTTTCTAGTAAAAATGATGATCCCAAAGGGTGTTCTATTTTTATCCTATGGCTTGCCCTTTGGCAGTCCACCAGAAACGCACTGACAGAGATGGGTACCCCCGTTTGAGAAGAAAAGCTTCACAGCTCTAGAAACAGGGCTACTCACATGGCCGTTCCTCAGGAAGGATAGGTTGATTTATTGACAGGTTATTTCCCTAAAGAAAGTGCTATACATGAGTTAGGATGTAGGTTAAACAAACGTTATTTGAGGAGTTTTTTGAATGGGAAGGAGAGATGGGATAAAGGGATTTTCCGTGAAAGATAGACGTTTCTCATGGGCCTTCCACTTTTCTATACATCTGGCCTGACTGTTTTTGATCTGGAGTATATAGTGTTTTCAAAGAATTTTGTAGACAACAAAGAGTCCTTGAAAGAATATGCTTGAATAAAGAGTGTCCCCCTTTGGAAGAAAGGACAGGTTTAGTTACTGTTCCGTATAGTAGAGATAATTCCTTTCTCCAGTCAGTGGTCAGGTGTGCTTACAGTCCATTAGTAAAGATTTGAGTTTTCTAAGCTTAGGGCTCCTACCTATAATGCACCCCATTGCATGTACACACACAACCTTGCCCCCTTGATGTTCCTTTTTGGAAATGAAGGCTTGGGAAATTGCAGCAAATGCTGATTTTTGGCTACTGATATTACTGTAAATGATAAACTGTCCTTTCCCTCAGACTTGGGAGTCTCATGTCTTCTGCCAGTGTACATAAAATTATAGCAGACTAACTGGGTATACTTGTTAGTAGGGTAAAATCTCTGACCCTTCTCTGTTCTCTTTTTTTTTTTAATTTAATTGGATTTATTGGGGTGATACTGGTTAATAAAATTATATAGGTTTCAGGTATACAATTCTATTATCCGTATATTGTTTAATGTGTTCACCACCTCTGTCCTTGACAGTCTCATGTTACTGATTCCAACTGGCAAGCCCATGTCTTTAAGAAATTAAGTTTATATTTTATTCTTTTTTATTTCACTTATTCATTTATGATGTAAACATTTATTGAGTGACTAATCAATGTGGGAAATTTCCAGAAGGCCGGGTATAAGGGGACCCAGCATTGAGCAAAACAGTATGATTTCAATCATATGTGAACAAAATGAACTAACAAGCAAAACAGAAGCAGAATCATAGATAGAGAACAGACTGACAGCAGTGGAGAGGGAGGGAATAGGGTGAGGAAGGTAGAAGGAATAGAGAAAAAAATGCAAAAAATAATGAACATGAACAACAGTGTGGTGATTACCGGGGGGTGGGAGGTAGAGGGTAGGGTGAAAGAGGGTATAGAGAGGATAAATGGCCATAGATAAAGTACATTTTAATTAAAAATAAATAAATATTTTTAAAAAGCCAAACAAAGTCTCATAATAAAAAACAAAAACCTCATAATAGAATGAAGTTCAGTGAGGGAAGACAGAAAATAAACAAGTAATCAATGAGCACATAAGTTCATTTCTGAGAGTGTAAATTCTAGAGAGAAAGTATTTCAGGACAACACAGCAGATGGTGATTGGGGTAGACATGGAAGGAGTGAAAAGTTGAGGTTGGGTGATCAAGCAAGGCCTTTCAGAGACAATAAAACTAGAGCTGGGACATTCACGACAAGGTAAACTAGCCATGAGGTCTTAGGGAAGAATATTCTAGAAATAGCTATTCTGGATGCCCTAAGGCAGGAAAGACAATGATGTGTTCAGGAAGAAAAAGGCCAAAGGCCAAGAGAAAAATAATGTCAGGAGAGGTTGGAGATGTTGACAGGGTCAGGTCTCAGGAGACTTGTGAACCACGGAAGGTCTTTATTATCATTATCTCCTCTCTCAGCTCCTTCCAGCTTTCCTTCTCTTTGGAAGTGTCTGCCTGGGCACATTCTTAACATAGCACCTGGCTGACTTTCTTAATTGGAAAAGAAGTGATAACTACCCTGAGGTTTTACTTTGTGAACCACAAAAATATTTGCATGATATAAATGAAATTGTGAAGACTGGAATTACGTCAAGATCATCTCTAAAGATGGTCTCTAAAGGCTATATTTCAGTGCCTGGCATCAAGGAGGAGGAACTTTCAGGCAGAGGACCTTCTGAAATTCCTTTTATCACACCAGCCAGTGGGACAGACTCCTAGTTCAAGTTTAATTCATATGTAGGCACTCATATCTGACAGCAAAGAAATAAAGAGTGGCTTCCAGTGGCTTATTTAAAGAGCTTCTGATGCTTCCTCAAGAGTCTTATTTGGCACTCACCAATTAGTGGCTTCCTGAAAGAGAAAAAGAGGAAATTGACCCAATGTCTTGTGATGAAGAAAGACATTAAATAATTACGGTATATCAATCCTTACTTCTGTATGAAACTCTAACAAAGGGTAGAACTCAGTTAAAACTAACCAAAATAGTTAGATCTCCAAATGGAATAAAACTAATCTGCTGATTTTAAAATTTGGGACACTGCAAGGTAAAAGTCTACGACATGGTATAAATGTCAAAAGGAAGGCTTAGTCTTTCTAGTAAGTAGAACAATTTGAGATTACCATTAATTCAGAATTTTCAGAGATTGCACAGAACCTGACTCTATAAATAGAATGTTCAATGCTATCACTTGATCAATGGTACAATACATGCAGCCTGTGGTTTTCATGATTTTTGGTTCTCTTTAATTCAGTAAAATTCTAATAATTTCATTGGTAAGGTTATTTTCTTAGAAAACAAATTTTTCAGAGATAATTTACAGGTAAACTTGTCAGTTGTCATCATCATAAATATTGTGTTACTGGTGTCCCAAATGATGAGGTTATATCAAAGTCTTATGATCATTTAATCACAACTGACAACATCTCAGGGAGACTGAGACCCACTGGGGTAGATAGGGACAGCTATGTGAATTATCTGGTCTGAGTAAGCAGTAGGAAAAGGCTGCCATTCAGGCAAGAATCAGAATCCTGTTTCAGGGACTTGGTTCAGGTGGGGTAGAAGTTAGACAGGCACAGTATCCACAGAAGAAGTGGGGTTGGTTACACAACATAACACCTACAGAGTCCCAAAAAAATTCTTCCCCAAGTTCAATTAAAACAAATTAAGAGTTTAGTGAAATACTTGGTCGTACCCTTTACATTGTTAGGTTTTAGAGAATGCATTGCTTTTAGGTCCAGAAAGAGCTGAAAAGATTGGTGTTGGGAACTTTCAAGCGCGTGGATTTCTGAATGCCACTAGATCTTAGGCACATGGTGAGTGCAAAGCCAGACTGCCACCTACTGACATGTAGAACGGGTGGCCTGGCAGTGCTCTGTCTTAGGTATAATAAAGGTATTGTTGATTACAAATGGGTCACTAAATCCTGCCTGCCGCTTTTAACAAACACAATAGAAATAAAGGTGTCACTGATTTGAGACCTGGATTATATGTATATTTTAGTGGTTGGGAAAAACACTGCCTAAATATATACAATATCTGCTAATGGCATGTTGAGATTGAGTGAGGCAAAGATGACTTCATCTCAAACAATTCCTATTTCTTCAGTATAAGATACAATAGCAGGCTTGCTTGCCCCATTTAACTGAAAACGCCTTGAAGGCAGGAATTAAATTGTGCTTATATATTTCTCTTCCTAGGACTGACATTTTTCCTAGTGTGTACTAAATGTGATCAATGGATTGTTAAATAAGCATTAAATTGTCTAATTACAATTTTAATAATCATAATAAAATTAAAAACCAAATCCACTCACAAAAATCTACCAGGGTAACCCTAGGTTTAAATCCTATCTCTATATAGTTATGGACATTGGGCAATTTACTTAACCTCTCTGAGATTCAGTTTATAATCTTTAAAATGAAAATAACATGATCTCCCTAATTGGGTTAATAAGAGGATTAAATGACGTGATGTAATATGACACGCTTATCACAGCGGTTGGCATACAAGATGTCTTCAGTAATCAGAAGTTTTATAAAAAGTAAAACAGGCTAAGGTTCTGTCTGATGTCTTTTCTGACCCTGGGGGTGATCACCTACCTGCTCAGGATCCTCTAGCCTCGCCTTCCTTGCCCTTTAAGGAGGTTCTTCCATTGGCCAGCCACTTTCCCGACCTAACATGTGAGGACAGAACAGCGAACCATTGCAAAGCAGACTGGAGAGGCAGGAGATTAATTGAAGACTTTTATGATTGTTATTTTCAGTTACAAAACTGCAGGAAAACAGTTCCTGTTGGATAGGGCATCTCTGGCTGGAAGGCAGAAACACAGGTGGGAGGAAGGTTGCCCATTAATCACAAAGAAGCAGGGAAGGAAATTGAGACAGGAAATATCAACACAAAAAAATGTCCTTTCTCTGGGTCTGTCTTATAGAACAGCCACAGACCAGCATGCTGAAAGCTGGGTCCCTGGCTGTAAACAAAGCCAGTACAGAGGAAACGGCAAGCTACAGAATGTCAAGCCAAAAATAAATCGGGCACATTTCCCTTCTAAGCGGAGGACCTAGTTCCTCTGATACTTGGCTCTCAAATTGTTGCTGAAATTCTGGGAATCTGTCTGAAAAGAAATGCTTTCATACCAATATGAATTAAAGTAGATGCCAAAATAGTGGAGGATAGGAGCATTGCTTCACATCATTGTTCTCAGCCTCTATTTTCTGACCTGTGAAATGGGGATAAAATTCCTGCAATAGAGCTCAAAAGTCTATTGATGATGATAGTGAGCTTGCGACTCTTGAGTTCTTTTGACTTTCATTATGACAAAAAACAAAAACTGAAAACCAAGAGCTTGACATGGCCCTCATGGACCAGCCGACTGAGACAAGTCTAACCCAGCCATCAGGGAGAGCTCTCTGGAGCAAGAAGCAGCTCTTTCTACAATGCTAGCAGTAACCATCTCTTTCCCTCTATTTAATCAGGGAAAACCAACTTTAGTAATAGCACCTCTTCTGCTAACACCTTCAGTGATTGTTTCAGCATATAGTCAGTGGTATTAGAGCAAATGTATAGTAAATACAGGTACAGTAAACCGGCTCTTCAAAAAAGAACATATATATATATATATATATATTATATATTATGTATATATGCTTACCGTAAAATTCAATAATGTGTATATAACACAGAGTTTACAAATAATACTCTTAATTGTACATTTCTAGCCCACTTATTCTCAGGGAATGGTGTCATTGATTTCTGCCATACTCTTACCTGCATAGCCAACCTATAATTGCCATTCAGCCGTGACTGACAAAGTTGTTTTCCAGTTAACTAACTTGTTTCCCAATAACTGTATCAACATTAAATCTGATATGTGACTTTCTGTTAAACTCTCCCTCTCTCACCCTGTATTAAGTATATTCATTAAACTGGAAATTTTCCAGCTTTGGCAGTAAATCAAGCCCTAACTTCCAGAGTCTGCCAGTTGTATGGTGTAAAGACTACCCAATAGCTGATTTCAGACTGCCAATGTGTCATCACTGAGTGCAGAGTTGGAAGAAATACACAGTAGCACATCATTATATAGAATCTCCACCATGCAGAGACACTAGAAGTAAACAATCTAAAGGCCATAGATAAAAGTAAAATGTACTAAAAATTTAGAAAGTGGTAAATTTTAAGTATGATTATCTTTGGCTTTAGTATAATTTTTTTTAGCTACAGGTATATATTATTTATTTTTTTTATAATAGCTATGTTTAACAATCAGCTTTCAAAATTCCTGAAAATATAACATTTGGTTCTCTCATAGGCTGAGGCAAGCTGGCTCCAGCATACCACAGTATGTGACCATTACTAAATTTAGGTTTTCCCATTATGTGAATACAAGCAGTTTCCAAGCTGTTGCCTGAAGCGGAAATAGTTGCATCTAATGTAATATTTCTCTTTTTTTTTTCTACCACCACAACCCCATGAGATTCAGCATCATCCATTATCAGTCATGAATATTTATTATATTCTTATAGGGTACTCTCTGAGTCCCTTATGATCACTGTGTTGTTCAGTGGCAGTCACAATGTAGTTGCTCAATAAATGTTTGCAGAAAGAATAATCAAAATTTATTACATAGTGTTCCAAGTGATCACAAGTCATCTTTCATTTCTTCCATTGTCTCTTTGCTACTCAATTTATGGACAAAATCACATAACACCAAACAGAAAAATTAACTGGGACCACGGTCACCCTTGTGCTCCTGTCTGACTTTTACTTATTAAAGCATGGCTGTTTGTCATGGCAGGGCAACGAGCCAAATCCTCTGAATGTAACTCTAGGTGCTCTCACTGGGTGGCCTGGACTATAAGTTAGCTAGAACCAAAAGAAGGGGCTGCACCCAAGCCTGCTTTCCACGAAACCAATAATTTTCTCCCTCTAGGAGGAAGGTATGTAACATCCTGTAGTCTCAACTGTCTCCAGATGCTGCTCGGTGATATTCCCAGAAAACTACCTACAGTTGGCAGCCCCAGTCCAGACTGCCTGCTGCCAAGTTACCACTATATTCCCCACTGGCATGGGTACTTTTTTTTTTTTTTTTTTTGGTATTTTTCTGAAGTTAGAAGCAGGGAGGCAGAGAGACAGACTCCTGCATGCGCCCGACCGGGATCTAACTGGCATGCTCACTAGGGGGCGATGCTCTGCCTATCTGGGACATTGCTCCGTTGCAGCTGGAGCCATTCTAGCACCTGGGGTGGAGGCCATAGAGTCGTCCTCAGTGCCTGGGCCAACTTTGCTCCAATGGAGCCTTGGCTGTGGGAGGGGAAGAGAGAGATAGAGAGGAAAGAGAGGGGGAAGGGTGGAGAAACAGATGGGCGCTTCTCCTGTGTGCCCTGACCAGGAATCAAACCTGGGACTTCCACATGCTGGGCCGACACTCTACCACTGAGCCAACCAGCCAGGGCCAGCATGGGTACTTTTAAAAAAGGAGTCCCACGCATGCTGGGGTCAAACCACTGAAAGAGAGACCCATCCTGAGGATCTACAGCAACCTGGCCCAACATGTTTGGGATAGCGAGAGAATTAGGAGACAACTGGTGCTTTCTCTTCTCTCAATGACCCTTGGCCTATGTCAGTTTCTCACTTCCCCGGTAAAACCTGCGTTATAACCCAAACTGTGTGACATTGTGGAATTTGCATTATAGAATTGGCAGAACAAGTCCAGTCGCAGCAGGAACACACCTTCAGAACAGACACACACGATGTTTCACATTAACAGGACTCAGTGCATATAGCTCTAGGGAAAGGCCTGAGGTCAGGCAACCTGAAGCCCAACCATCCCCCCAAAGAGATACATGATCTGGTGACAGTTTTCAAGATCTTTGTTCCACAATTGGCTTATCTCTGAATTTTCAATAACACGCAAGCTAAAAAACAAAAGATGGCCAAACAAAACAGAACCCAAAGTTCCCCTTATTGCCATGAAGTTCACTGAGCTAATGCATTTAATGTGATACAATCATTATTGGTGATTTCTTATTAATGCTTAGGAGAGAAATGAAGGCACAATACCTATTGTTCACATATCCAGAACCTTGTTCTGGAATCCTTTCACTTACAACAGAAGAGGTATAACAGACTCAGTCATGGCAAATGAGTATCTAACAAACAAATGGTAGAAGATGAGTCCTAATTCATCTTAATGGCTCTACAGATGATATGATTGAAAATAGGAAAGATTCCCAAAAGATGCCAAATTATACACCAGGATATTTTGCCTCTGTAAGACTTTCCTGATCATCATGGTACAGTGAACACCAGGGTCATCAGCAAGATGGAATTAATCTCCACCTTAACAAATACAAGACACATAATACCTTTAGGCCAGACACCTCTGCATGACATTTTGAAATAGATTTGGAGATAACTTCTGGGGCACCACAAGGTTAGACCACACTAAGAGAGTAGCAATTTCTTTCTGCTTCTGTTTCAGCATTCAGGAGCCATATGGAAGCAAATTGAGCCAAGTCCGAAGGAAAGCAGAGTTCGTACTATATTATTCTCTGGATACATAATGCATGCAGATAGAATAATTCTTTGCAGAGGGACAGGAAAATGAAACCGAGCTTTGCTTCTCATGCTGTACAACTCAGCAATGGGGAGCACAGTGGGGCCATTTTCTTCACGTCAGCCCAGCTGCCCTACAACTAGTCCTGTGAGGCCAGGATGCTAACAAGCTGAGCTGATTGTGACAGTGTTTTCAGGGTATATCAGAGAGCAATAGCCACCACTTAGCCAAACTTGGCAGTAAGGCCATGCTCATTCAAAACACTAAGGTCAAGGTGCTTCACTTCTTGAAAGTTACAGTGATGCCACTAAACAAAGAGAACAAAGTCCTTGCATGTTGATATCCAGGTCTCGTCATCAAGAACCATGTGGGCTATGAAAGCTCCTTCCCATCCCTAAACAAACAAACAAACAAAAACCCCAACTCATTAATTACTTAAATCCCAATCACTCAGTTTATCTGAAAAGTCTTTTGGAAACACCAAATTATTTTAGGCAGTAAACTTGTTTCATGGAGATCTTACAGGGATCACTGCACATTTATGTGTAAAGAGCTCTCAAGTCATCTATGGAAGAAATCCATAGTCAGCACCATTATTTTTATGACCAGCAAAGTGAACTCTTGAAATAGCTCAAGGATTATTATCTTTGAAAAGACAAGAATCTGAGACCTTAATATAATACTTCCTTTTTACTACAAAAGATATTTTTTCCACTGTGGGAATCACAATGCCAGTTGAGACAATCAAGTAGTTACAGTGCAGAGGAGGCCAGCACAGACACAGCAACATGCAACCCTGAGCTGCTGATACATACCTCCACTAACTCTCCCGCTGTGAAGTAAAAAGGGCAGGGATAATAGCAGCCATAGACACAGAATCTGCTTACAATAACGCTGTTCATAAGCTGTATGCAAAATTGACATTAATTGTCATTGAAGAGTTGTGCCCCAGTTCCTGCTATAGACTCACAGGGGTTATCTGCGGGCTTTCTGACCCCAAAGCCCTGTGTTAACAAATGAAAGTCACTGCAAAACCCAAACATGAATAGCTTCGTTTTTATTGAAATCTCTGACTTCAATATCCGTATCTTCCATAACCAATGTATTCATTGAATAGCTACCCTCTGCCTGGCACTATTGTTTCCATGTACAGCATTGTAACATAAACACATTCTTAGGGTGTAATAGTAAGGGAACAAAGAAGGCAACCTGCATACACACTATTCCCCTCCATAGAGACTGCATCCCATTCAACCAATACCGATAGCATTTGCATTCAGCAACCCTTATTTTTGCGGTCATTTTCCCCCTTTTCTTAAAAATAAAATAAAAAAAGTATATTTTTCCAAGGTTACTATAGTTGTTTTTTACTCTTTTGTGTAGCACATAATAAGTGTGAAAGCTATGCTTATGCTAGGAGTAGAAGATAATTCTGAGAAGTCTCTGAAACCCACATGTGGAGCATCTGAGATTTTTAAAAGTATTTATGTTATGGGTTCTCAACATTCAAACCTAAATCATAAGTGAATGGTTTCAAAATGGACAATATAACACTGATTACCAAACTCAAAATTAACATTCACATGCCTCTTCTAAGATTATACACCTGCTTTTGCTTACCAGTGAGTTTAATTTTTTTAATAGATACAAATTGGCAGATTATGTCTTACATAGTTATTGTCAGTGTTTTGAAGCCAGCCTACCTGTGTTTTCACAACCTTGACACTGTTTCCAGACCTAATAGTCAAATCATAGTGACAAATACAAAAAAGTACAACGCACCATGGTTTAGGAGTTTATAATCTACAACAAAACAGATGTATATAAAAAGTAAAACTATAAGAAATTATCATTTCCTTAACACAGTAAGACAATATACGATTCATGTATAACTCATGATACGGATTCAAATTCAGGCGTGACTAGCTCTAAATCCTGTTCTCTGTATTACATAGATTTTTCCAGAAAGGTTTGTCAAGCTAGCTCTATACGATGACCTTAGAATTTGTCTTTTAGTAAAATGTCTTGAGAAGACCCAGCTCTCTTTCACAAAATGGAGACTGTAATGCTGATGGTCAAGGCCAGGCAGGTTCACATTGAATTTGGGCAGATGGTAGACAAATTGTGGAGCCAGCAAGTATTGGGCCATCACCCATTTATTGGAGGCTTGCAGAGAAGGGGGAGTAGATAAAACTTCGCCATGGAGGGCAAGGGATCAAGAAAACCACCCCTCACGGTGGTGGCTGAGGGAATCAGGGCACTGCACCTCACAGTGGTGGGAGAGCAATCTGGGAGACTCGTCACTGAGGGAAAGCATCCACAGCTTTCATAGAAACACACACGTGGCTTTCTGCCACATGCTCATGCATTAATCGTGCAAAGTGCTTGCAGCCAGGAAATCAGCGAGCAAGCCTAACGTAGCTGTTTTTCCCACATTCCACCACTTTAGGCTTGCTCACCTCACAATCTATGTGACAGGTATCTTCCAGGATGGTCCCTGTGCAAAGAGTGAGGTACATTACATAAACAAACAGTACAGACTACCGAATTACAAAAACACAAGCTATGGGCGAAACAAAAGAGTTATCAGTGGCACCAAGAGAGGCAAATTTTTCTCTTCTGACAGAATATAGGCCAGAGTTCTGTCTGCAGACAGCACAGTAGCAGGTACCAGAGGCTGCTCTGGACAGGTGTACCCAACCTTACTCGTCTATACAGCAGGATCTGCTGGGTCTATGTGTAATAAAGTGGGAGAACTCATTATTGGCCATAAGGAAATTACAAAGGTGCCCTTCATTATGCTGTCTCCCTGAGCAGTCAAGGGATAATACACTTCTACCTTAGGTGGCCAGGTGCTGGTTGCCCAGGGAGTTAACTGAAGGTCCACCTCTAATCCCCTACCCCACGGTGCCAACAAGGCCACCCATTGTAGGTGGGGACCCTGTACAGTCCAGGGCCATGTCCATTAAAGCCATTGTCCTTTAAGGGGGGCTGTTAGGGCAGGCAGGATCACACTGCCCTGCCGTCCAAAGCCCAGCTTGAGTAAAGTGTCCTTGGTGCGTATCTGCAACTGAATGGGAGCAGCTGCCAGTACGGGAGGGCTTCTACTGGAGCTGGCCTGCCCCATCGAAGTGTCTCATTCAAAATCTAGAGTACCATCCATAAGCAGCATGGCCCTCCAGTAAGGGAGCCAGTGCCCCCCTCCTGTCGCAGTCCCTGCTTTAAGAGTCCGTTATATACCGCTCAATGATACCAGCAGCCTGTGGGTGGTAGGAGACATGGTACTTCCAGTCCATCCTCAGGTCTTAAGCCTATTGTTTTACCATAGATCCTGAAAAATGAGTACTGTTGTTACTTTCAAGGATCAGTGGCTACCCATACATAGCACTTAGGCAGTCTAGACACTGTAGGGCTGCCCTCTGGTCTGGGTTATGGGCGGGGTAAGCAGCAAGCAGACCAATGGCAGTATTTATACAGGTGACTACATACTGGTACCCATCCAACTTTGGTAAGGGTCCAATAATGTCTACAGGCTACTGTATCAGTGGAACACAACCTATCTGGATCTGTCCAGGTGACGCCAGTTGTCTCTGAGAATGCTCCTTGGAACAAACTGCAAGCTGCAAGTACCTCTGCATAGGACACAGGCAAGTTCCACACCTTAACTGTAGCTCACATAGTTTTCTTCTCCACATGGAGCTGACACCGGTGAAGCCACTGCACCACATCACCTGTGGGCACAGTCTCCAACCATTCCACTCTTGCCAAGGTGTCTGCCTCATCATTCCCAGGATGGGCTAGAGGGGCATGCCCTGTGACTTTATATACTGTCACCTGCTTCTGGTGTCCTATTTCCCATAAGTGCTGCCACATGGCCAGACCCCATAGTGGTGCATTATCATCCACTGGTTAATGTGCCAAGTAGCAATCCAAAGTGTCAGTCCATGATAGACAGCCCAGCTGTAGGTGCAAATCACAAGAGGTGAAGGTTTATTATGGGCAACTAGCCATATGGCTCTTAATTCCACTCATTGGCTGCTTTGGCCTGTACCCGTATCCATCCCAATAGTCTCAGTGGCCGGATGGAAGGTTATGGCTGTCCACTAACAGGTTGGCCCCTGCTAGAAATATCAGTCTACCAGGCATCCTCAGAGATGGGCATCTGCCCCTCCTGGTAGGGACTGACTTCAGGTTCTGTCTCCTGAGTCCCAGCTGTACCTGACTCTAAGGTCACATACATAGGTGACTGAACCCAAGACTCCCTGCAGTTCTGCTCTCAATGGGCTGGTGCTAAGAGCACAGTGTTGTTGCAGGTAGGCACCCCACTTGGCCAGGCTGGAGGTTTGGGCCATACCACTACGTGGTTTGGTTGCCCAATCTCTCACCCATTCTGCAATAGGGTTTGTTGTCTTGACCATACTGGAGTCGTGGTTGTAATACTATCAGTGGCTAAGAGGGTAGTATACACAGCTGCCAACTGTTTCTCCACTAATTCATAATGGAATTCAGCGCCTTTCCACAACTGGGACCAAAACCCAATAGCTTGCTATAGTGCTCTGTCTGCTGTCCCAACCCTCATTCAAACCCCTCACCTCAGCGGTTATATGGATGTCAAGCTCACAGGACCTGGCAGGATAAAGCACATTCCAGGCCTGTGCTGCCTAGACAACTCTCTTAGCTGCTGCAAACGCACCTTGTGCTTGCTCAGTCCAACCCCACAGAACCCTATTCCAAATAAGGTGATATGCGGGGTGCAATAACTGAGCCAAATGAGGTATTGATTCTTGACAATATCCCAACAGACCTAGGAATTCCTGTAACTGTTTTACATAGTGGGCATGGAGAACACCTTGGTCTTATGTATAACTGCATCAGGGATAACTTTTGTCTTACCTGACCAGACAACTCCCAGGAATTTAACAGATAATCCAGGTTTCTGTAATCTGCCCTTGTTGACCACCCAGTCACACACTTTCAAATGGGATACCAGATAGGGACTGCTTGCTCCAAATCTGGAAGAGAGTCACTGGTTAGCATGATATCATCCATATATTGTTACATATAAACCGCCTCTAGCTGTTTCCATTTAGCCAGATCAGCAGCCACCAGCCCATGACACAAGGTGGGGCTATACAAATTGCCCTGTGTAAAGGTCCCTTGCTGCCCTTCCCAAGTGAAGGCAAATTAACTCTCTACAGCTATATTAATAGAGTAAAAAGGTATTAGTCAAACCTGCCACAAAGTGGTATGTCCCCAACTCATGGCTTAGCCAATCCATTAGGTTAGCTATCGAGGGAAAAGCAGCATGCAAAAGGGGAACAACTTTATTAAATTCTCTGTAATCTACTTTCATTCTCCAGGTTCCGTCTGGTTTGCACACAGGCCGTGCCAGGGAGTTATAAGGGCTGTTTGCCAGTCAAATGATACCCACCTTTTCTAGTTCTAAGATTGTCCCTGTGATTTCTTCATAACCACCTAGCAGGTGGTACTGCTTTCTGTCAGTCACATGCCGGGGAATGGGTAATTAAAAAGGGGAATATGCTGTGTGTCCCTGAAACACTGCCTCCACAACCTGTTCTCACAGCCGGAACTCCCTGGCTGTGGTTTCCAACCACAGTCCTTGTAAGACATTTACCCCCAAAATATATTCAGGAATAGGAGATACATACACCTTATATGGCTTAGGAGGCAGTCTTCCTAGCCCCAGTGAAATAGATATTGGCTTCACTTGAACAGTTTGGTCCCCATAATCATCAACAGCCACTGGGGTCCCAGTGAACCTCTCTGGGTTCCCATGGAGGAGGGAACATTCTGCACCTGTATCCACCAAGGACAATACCCGTTGTACATTAGAAGGGGACCAGTGGATTGCCAGTTCCATGTGGAGCCTCCGGTCCCTGCCCATCCCTTTACATGGATCCCTTGGCTTTCTCCTTATTCATACTGGAACAATGAGTCTTGGAGATCCTCCTCTCCCTCAGCTGTTTCTATCATAAAATCTTGTAACCGTGCCACCCGCGCACCAACTGTTTTATTGGTAGCTGCTGGGGCCGTTTGTCTCAGGATCTAGAATCTCTGTTCTGGTTTAAACTGCTGCCAAAGCTCCAAAAGAACCTTATTAGACATGCCAACTAATTTCTCTCTATCTGACCCAACTGCAATCATGTGCATTTGGGTAACCTTTACAGGCCTATTGCTCTTGTTAGTCATGGGAGCAGCATCGACAGCTACCCACACAACTTTATGATTCCATGCTGCCTCCACCTTGCCCAAATCTGCTACCATCTATGTAACCCGTTGATGGGCTGCCCCACACGGGGATCCAAGATAGCCACTAGTGACCCAAAAGGGCTTATGGGATGTCATAGAGAATAAGGTCCCTCATCCCTACCATAAACACTTCCTCATCTGGCCCATAAGACCTCAGGCTGAGAGCAGCATTCTTCATACCCAGTTCCCAGAGGACTTGCTATAGCTCTATGTATAAATGCCACCAACTCACTGCCCCCAGCAAGTCCCAAGCATTTTGACAGACTGTACAAATGGCAGTCATTATCCATTCCAATAGGGAATGGTTTCCTGGGTTGTCATGGTAGTTCTAAAGATGCTGTCTCAGGGAGAAGTACGTGGTAATGGTGGCCAGTTTCTCCACCTCTGTTCCAGAGAGCATGATGCCACCTACCTTTATGTCTCACAACAGCAGCAACCAGGCTGCCAGGGGCTTGGTGAGTTTCTGCCTGAATTTTGCCCCCCAACTTCATCAGCTGTGCCTGAGTATAGGGCTGGACCACAGAGTGCTTAACTACCTTTGGAGGGAGTCATTCTGGAACATTAAGAACACTCACCAAATTAGTTGATAATGAATATGACAGCAATAATCAGATTTCCTAAATGCGTGTGTTTTGAGGTTTGAAGAATTTTCACGTGAGAAACTAACCTTTAAAAAAGTGGTGTCCTGGTTTTGATCTTGAGCTATAGTTATATAAGATGGTGCCAACTGAGGGAAACTAGATGAAGGGTACAGGGGACCTTTGTCTCCTGTTTGCAACTTCCTGTAAATTCAGTTGTTTCAAAATTTTTCAATTACAAAAAAATAATTGATAATCTGTGTAGTTCAGTAAAAGGGACACACATTTTCCAGTGTTGCTGTGGAAGAAAGGCCCCACCCCCACCCCGATTTCTAACTAGACTGCTTCCCTCAATTTGTTCCTCTCAGTTTGGGAGCCAGGGTTTCTGGAAGGGGCTTACGGGAGGAAGACTGGTGTAAAATTCAGAATTCAGAGTTAGAAGGCTAGATGTGGCCCTGGCTCTCCCACTAACTGATTCTGCAATCTTGGTCACATCACTTAGCCACACAAGCTGTTTCTATATCTGCAAAATATGTCTTTCTTTTTCAGAATAAGTCTCCTCCAGATACAGTGAGATCACAACAATTCACAGAAATGATCTGTGTGAAGACCCCTATAGCTGGAAAGTGTCATATAAACATTGGTTTTTCTGGTGATCATTTCTGTCGGATATGGCCTCAGACCTGTGTGAGGTCATCAGTCCCTTCCGTGGGCTATTCAAGCCCCTCTGCTACCATGGTAGCTGCTCTTGAGATGGCCTACTGGCTTGAGATTCTACCTCTTAAACTCACCACAAGCCTTGAGCCTTCACCCATAAGAAACAAGTTCGTTTCTCTTCATTTATACACAGCCACTTGCAGTTACCCCCCCCCCCCCCACACACACACACACAAGCTACAACAGCCACCTGGCTGTTGTGCTGCCTGCCTCTTGTCATACATGTCATCATGGTGTGCCCATCATCAGCTGTGACCTGAGGCTGACTTCCAGGTCTGACAGCTGGAGGTTTTGTCCTGCTCTGGCATATCCTGTAGATGTGGGTGCTGAAACTAAGCAAAAGGTCAAAAGTGCCCAAGTGCAAGAGTTCCAGGAATTTCTTTCCATTGAAAGCTGAAGGCCAGCATGGCTGCATGAGCCTTGCCTTTGACCTTGAAGCAATGTGGGCCCTGGAAGCAGGTGCTGGCCTGCTTAATTTCCTGCTCTAAACTACAGCAGCCTCGGAAGCTCTCCCTTCAGCTCACGGCCAGTGCAATGGATGAGTTTACACGGGGAAACATAGGCTGTGCTACATAGTCCACATAGGATGAGTCTTCACTCAGGCAAAAGGAAGCATTGAAGCAGCTATTTCTCTAAAGCTGCGATTCTCTGAAGTGTGGTGTGGGGACCAGCAGCATCCACATCACCTGAGAAATTATTAAAAATGCAAATTTGGTGGCCACATGCCAGACCTATTGAATCAGTCAGTCTAAGATGGGGCCTAGCAATACATGCTTTCAAACGCCCTCTGGGTCCTTCCAATGCAGCTCGAGAACTCTCAAGCTTGTCAAAAGTTGCTATGAATTTTACATCTGCTTACAGCCGCCTCCCAAATCTCATGTGATGGCTTCTCTTTGGCAAATTCTGCCTCAGGACCATTCAGGAGAAGGAGAGTCTGAGCATGGTTTCCCAGCTTCTCGTCTGCAGAGATCTTAGACAAGGCTAACAGCAGTGCCAAAGGGATGGGCCGGCACACACAGTAAACACAAGCTGGTGACAGATACTCCTCAGGCGGTTCTGGCCATATGTGCAAGTAGTCGTGCACTAAGTCATGTTCCAGGTCTGTTCTTATGGGGCTCCCCCATGGTATTCTTACCACGACAGATTCTCAGAGTCTACCATGAGAGCTCTCTTCTTGGGGGCAGTGATCTTGGCTTGCTTTTGTAACATATAGATAGTCCAAGGCTGTTAAGGGCTAGAATATGTACCCAAGAAATTTCTCTCTACCCTGCAGATGGCCAGAGCCCTTCTCCTTTAGTAAGAGTTTCACAGAAAGAAGTTCTTGAGGTACAAGTGGGGAGCACCCAAATAACACCAAAGGTAGAGAACGAGTCTAAGTAATTAATAGAGAACTAAACCCATGTTGTGGGGATACTAAGCAATAGAATGTTAACACTCCAGCTCACCTTTTATATGATTTGAGAAAATAAAGTTACTTGGAAATACCCCAGAATTTAACAGTCACTAGCATCTTACGTGTACATTAGTATATTAGGCCAGGTTCCTAATTGACACAAAGGTATTTTGACAGCATTGGGTAACTGCAGGGAAGGTGAAAAGGAAGAAGAAAGGCGAAGGAGAAAGTGTGAGGGTGTCATAAGCATACATTATGTACTAAACTACAATCAAGTAGTATAGTAGATTTCATTTATTACAAATTTCAAACATTTGGGGGTTCCCACCAGGAGTCTGGCACTCTGTTAGACCCCAAAGACATAAGAAAGAATAAGATACGGTCCTTCTTTTCAAAGAGGTTACTCTCCAGTAGAAAGATCGACATATAAACAAAAAATTTTAAAACAATGTAATTAGTGCTGTGGTTAGGGTATGAATAACTTGTCATGTGATCATTGGAGAGAGGAAGGGTTGCTACTTGGGGAATGTGCTGGATATCTTTCATTCCTTCTATATCTACTTTTGACCCTCTGCACCCTCTATGTAGGCTGGCTGTGGTAGCCACCCTCCACAATGTCCCCAGTGATCCACATGCCCTGGTTTTTATGTTCCTGCATAATCCTCTCACACACTGTATTAGTGTTGATCTGTGTCAGAGTGATAGCATGTGACTTCCAAGGCTAAGTCATAAAAGATATTGCAGCTTCTCCACTGCTCTCTCCTTTCTTGGATCACCTACTCTGGGGGAAGCAAGTGATCATGTCATGAGGACATTAGGTAACTTTATGGAGAGATCCACATGATGAGAAACTGAGGCCTCCAGCCAACAGCCACGTGGGTGAAAGATCTTGAAAGCATTCTCCAACCTTCAGATGACTACAGCCTCAGCTGACTTCTTAAATGCAACCTCATGAGAAACCCTGAGCATGAGGATCTAGCTAAGCCTGTCCAGAATCCCTACTCCACAGAGACTGTGAGATGTTTGCTATTTTAAGCTACTGAGTTTTGGAGTAATTTGTTACACAGCAATAGATAATAGAGATAATACATACATTGGCCTACATGAACTGGGTTAGCAGGCTTCCTTACCCAGTGACTTCCAGTTGGGTTTTGCTAATGAAGATTATAAAGGAAGAGTGAAGGTAAAAAGCAGAGTGAGGTTGGCGATTTGCTTCCAAATCTCGTTTCCTATTGGAGTCACTGTGCATTAGCTATGAAGGTCTCAGTTGTTATTTTGTAGTTACCATGATATAGCTGCTCTCACAAGGTCCTTGTGACCGCACTGTTCCATTGCCTGAACATTCAGGCTCTGATGTTACAAGTTTCAGTGTCCTGCATTCTTTCCCTTGCAGCTTCCAAGTACCCAACCCATACCTTTGTAAACAGTCTTTTATGAACTCCCCTAAAATTATCCAATTTGAATGGGTACTTGTTTCTTGCTGAAACCATGACTATACCAACAGTGACAATCAGGAAGGCTCAAAAGAAGAAATATTTGATCAGAGTCTTGAAGGATGAGTGTAATCTTGTCAAATAAAAAAGGAAACGCAACACATGTTCTCATATCAACAGCCACAGGCAAGTAAAATTCTCATTCCAATACTTTTATAGCTACAGTCACTTAGTTTCATGGGACATCATTCACACTGTATCCTATATGAATGGCATCTAGAAGTATGCAATAAGGTCATAATTGTGGACTGGATTCAATCCACATCCAAAGGTAGGTATATATGTAATACTATTCTCTAAATTTTCTACAATTTAATTTCTATTTCTATTTCAAGTGACTCATTGCATAGGTGACAGAAACTTCTTAATTGATTTGAGATTTCTGCTCTTCCTCTGTCCCCTAGGATAAAATAGAGCAATCAGGGGATTAAAACTTTTTCAGTTAAAATTTCAAAAATAACCAGCTACATTCAAAAACATTTTATTTTTTTGGAGTATACTAATTCAGTCTTTGTTATATTCCACTACAGGTTAGACTGGAGTTCAGAATGGCCTATGAAAAGAGGTACTGGCCAATGGCTGATTAAGCTGAACATAGAGGCAAGAGTATATTTACTCTTTGTAAGAAAGTAAATAATTTTAAAGACTTTAGACCATTAACTGTACACAAATATGTTGCTAATTATAAATAAGTTTTATCTACTCAGTGCAGCAAGCCGTTCAGGAGGATTTCCACTTGAAAATCTTACGTCAGAACTTTCTGAGAATTTTTTAAGTTGGTATTTGCATTTAAAATACAGTTTTTTTGCCTGACCAGGAGGTGGCGCAGTGGATAGAGCATTGAACTGGGACAATGAGGACCCAGGTTTGAAACCTCGAGGTCGCCAGCTTGAGCACAGGCTCATCCGGCTTGAGTGCAGGCTCACCAGCTTGAGCACAGGGTCGCCGGCTTGAGCCAGGGATGATAGACATAACACCATGGTTGCTGGATTGAGCCCAAGGTCGCTGGCTTGAGCAAGGGGTCACTGGCTCAGCTGGAGTGCCCCTCCTCTCCATCAAGGCACATATGAGAAAGCAATCAATGAACAACTGAAGTGCTGCAACTACAAGTTGATGTTTTTCATCCCTCTCTCCTCCTGTCTGTCTGTCTGTCTCTCTCTCTCTCACTAAAAACAACAAAAAAAATACAGACTCAAATTCAGTCTGGTAACTAATTTACATTGACCTTCCACCCAATTATTGCCCATCAGTGAAGCTTAACACAGCCATATCAGGGGTGATAGCACAAACCTGCCAAAAGCACTAGAATATAATCTCCAGCATCAATGAATCACAGTGAAATCTTTGCAAATCCAGATTATAAAGAACCTTTGAAATAACTAATTAAAATAAGAAACCACCACCTGATCAGGTGGTGGCTCAGTGGATAGAGTGTCGGACTGGGATGAGGAAGACCCAGGTTAGAGATCCCGAGCGCGCCAGCTTGAGCGCGGGCTCATCTGGTTTGAGCAAAAGCTTGCCAGCTTGGATCCAAGGTTGTTGGCTCCAGCAAGGGGTGGCTCAGTCTGCTGAAGGCCCACGGTCAAGGCACATGTGAGAAAGCAATCAGTGAACAACTAAGGTGTCGCAGCAGCAACGAAAAACTAATGATTGATGCTTCTCACCTCTCTCCGTTCCTGTCTGTCTGTCCTTATCTATCCCTCTCTCTGACTCTCTTTCTGTCACTGTACAAAAAAGAAAGAAAGAAAGAAAGAAAGAAAGAAAGAAAGAAAGAAAGAAAGAAAGAAAGAAAGAAAGAAAGGAAGGAAGAAAGGAAGGAAGAAAGAAAGAAAAAGAAAGAAACCACCATTCATCAACCAGCTGAGCTGAAGAATTTACCTAATAAATTTATGGCTATAACACTGCAGACAAGGTTGCAGAATGGAAAAGTCCCCCCATATACAAAGGCCCAATTGGAGCCAAAATTAAATATGCTGATTTTTGCTTTTAACCTGAGATAAAATGTAGACCTGCTGGTGCTTACCATTGATTAAGCATCTGCTTGGAATTTCTTTATTTCTTTTTCTGCTTTCACTGAACACCTGCTGGGGAAGTGCACAAAATTGCAAGATTATCGGAAACCAGAACATGAACTAATCTTTACATCCTGGTATAGTAACCCCAAGTGTCTATCGTAAATGCTGAACTGAAAGTTGAGCCACAGGAAACAAAGCTATGATTTTCTTCTTAGTCAGCTATTCTAGGAAAAGCATCTGTGGAACTTTGCATTCATACAAGGACAGTGCTGGCTTGAAATATTTATTTCTGTTATGTCGTCATTGTTGAACTGGGAACTCTCTGCTGTGCCCCTAATTGGATAGGGAAGGAGAAGGCCATCCTCCATCTTCCTGGATCACTCCATCCCATCCAGTTTCTTGAGAGATGATGAAGATAACATGTTTCAGGTATACGCACACCCACATGATTTAAAAACTACATGTTCCATTCTTTGGTCTTGAAAATAGTTTTTATACTATGCAACAGTCAGGTTAAACTAGGCTCTGCTGTATTAACATCCTCCAAATCTCAGTGGCTTTAAAAAATTAAGATTTATTTCTCACTTGCAGGACATGTCCATCATTATATCAGAGGGCTCTCTTCTAAGTCATCATCCCACTGAGACCCATACTAATGAATCAGCCACCCATCTAGAATGTTGCCTGGTTCTATGCCAAATAACACGAATTCTTTAAACTTCTGCTCATATTTCATTGGCCAACACATGTCTTTAGAACATGACTGAGTTCAATACCAACATGTGCATGAAGGAATAAAAGTCAGAATATTTGTGAAATTTTCCATGACCCTTTGAAAAGTTCTATATATTCCTGTTGGTAGGGGTTAGTCAAAAAGGTAGAAAAGTGAAAAGAAACAAAAATTAAAATAAACAAAGAGCAGATTAAAGATGCAGTTATGAGAAAGTATGCTGGAGAAAGGTGGAATCCATGGAGATAACTTGGACACTCATATGACCTATATTTAGAATTTGGACAGTTTCATATGCACTAAACTGTCTTTTCACCTTCTTTTTACTTGGGTCTTCAACCAATAAAGAGAGACAGGCAAAGGGGGTGATAATCTGACAAAAAAGCACCACACTAGTGTGTGTGTGAATGTATATGTTGGTATAAAAGAGTTGTCATGTAAAGCAAGTTGTTTTATTAAGTCTACAAGAAAATGACCAGGGTTGAGTTGTCTGAGAATCAGTGGTTGCAGCAAATAGCTCCATTATGGCACCTGTAAGAAGCCATACCCTGTTCCCACCAGGAGCTCCTTGACGAAGAAAGTGAAATATTGGAGATTCTATAGAACACGCTTAGTACACTGAAAGGTGTGAGTCAAAAAATATTTCAGCCTGACCAGTGGTGTTGTAGGAATCATCCTGTGATGCTAAGGTCCCACACTTAAAATCTCAAGGTCACTGGCTTGAGTGTGGGGTTGCCAGCATGAATGTGGGATCATTAACATGATCCCATGGTTTCTGGCTTGAGTCCAAAGGTAACTGGCTTGAGCCCAAAGGTCATTAGCTTGAACCCAAAAGTCACTGGCTTAAGTCCAAGGATGCTGGCTTGAACAAGGGGTCACTGGCTCTGCTGGAGCTCCCCCAGTCAAGGCATCTATGAGAAGCAGTCAATGAACAACTAAAGTGCTGCAACTATGAATTGATGCTTCCCATCTCTCTTCCTTTCTGTTTACCTGTCTCTCTATCTCACTTCTTTTCAGAAGAAAAAAGACATCTTCAGTGGTGCAGATACTCAAAGATATTAATGGCAGATTTTCCATAAAAAATAAAAAGACAATTCCATTTATAATTGCATAAAATATACCTAAGAATAAGTTTAACCAAGGATGTAAAAGACCTATACTCAGAAAACAGTAAGACACTGAGGAAAGAAATTGAAGAAGATAAAAATAAGTAGAAGTATATATTGTGTTTATGTACAGGAAGAATTAACATCAATAAAAATGTTTATAATACCCAAAACAATCTCTAGATTCAACACAATTCTTATTAAGATACCAATGTGTTTCACAGAACTAGAACAAATATTTCAAAAATTTATATGGAACCACAAAAGGCCCCAGACTGCCCTAGTAAACTTGAGAAAAAATAACAAAGTTGTAAAAATTATACTAAATCATATCAGGATATACTACAAAGCCATAATAATCAAAACATCATGGTACTGGCATAAAAACAGATACATGAGTCAATGGAACAGAATAAAGAACCCAGAAATAAACCTATGCTTTTATAGTCAATTAATATTTGACTAAGGAGACAAGAACATACAGTGGGGTAAAAACAATCTAGTCGATGAATGGTGTTGGAAAAATTGGACAAATACATGCAAAAAAAAATGAAACTAAACCATCTTCTTACACTATACACAAAAATAAACTCACAATAGATTAAAGACTTATATGAAGAACTCAAAACCATAAAAATCCTAAAAGAAAACATCACCATACACAAAAATAAACTCACAATAGATTAAAGACTTATATGAAGAACTCAAAACCATAAAAATCCTAAAAGAAAACATAGGCAGTAAAATCTTGGAATTTCTCATGGCAATATATATTTTTTGATATATCTCCTTAGGCAAGGGAAACAAAAATTAAACAAATGGGACTACATCAAAAACTAAAAATATTTGTACAGCTAAGGAAACCATCAACAAAATGAAAAACCCACTGAATGGAAGAATTATTTGCTAATCATACATCTGATAATAGGTTAATATCCAAAATTTATAAAAAATTTATGTAACTCAGTACCAAAACAAAGAAACAATCCCATTAAAAAAAGGCAAAAGACCTAAATAGACACTTCTCCAAAAAGGACAAACAGATGAAAAGATGCTCAATATCACTCATCATCAGAGAAATTAAAATTAACACCTCATACCTGTCAGAATGTCTATCACTAATAAATCAACAAGCAAGTATTGGTGAAGATGTAGAGAAAGGGAACCCTTGTGCACTGTTAATAAGAATGCAGATTGGGCCTGACCAGGCGGTGGCGCAGTGGATAGAGCATCGGACTGGGATGCAGAGAACCCCGGTTCAAGACCCGGGTTCGAGACCCCGAGCTCGCCAACTTGAGCACGGGCCCATCTGGCTTGAGCGAAGGCTCGCCAGCTTGGACCCAAGGTCACTGGCTCCAGCAAGGGGTTGCTTTAGTCCGCTGAAGGCCCGCGGTCAAGGCACATATGAGAAAGCAATCAATGAACAACTAAGGTGTCGCAATGGCAATGAAAAACTAATGATTGATGCTTCTCACCTCTCTCCATTCCTGTCTGTCTGTCCCTATCTGTCCCTCTCTCTGACTCTCTCTCTGTCCCTGGTATAAATAAATAAATAAATAAATAAATAAATAAATAAATAAATATTAAAAAAAAAAAAAAGAATGCAGATTGGTGCAGCCACTGTAAAAAACAGTATAAAGTTTCCTCAAAAAATTAAAAATGGAAATACCCAGCAATTCTGATATGTTCCTAAAACCTGAAACAGTAATTTGAAAAAATATATGCACCCGTTGTTCATTGCAGCATTATTAATAATAGCCAACATTGGGAGGAGCCCAAGTGCTCACCAGATGAGTGGATAAAAATGTCTATGGTACTGTTACCCAGTGGAGTACTACTTCACTGTAAAAAAGAGAGAACTCTCACCTTTTGCAACAACATGAATGAACTGTTAGAGTATTATTCTAAATGAAATAAGCCAGTCAGAGAAAGACAAATACAATATGATTTCACTTATATGTGGGATCTAATTAATAAAATAAACAAAATAGAGACAGACTCATAAACACAAAAACCAGACTGACAGCTGTTAGACAGGAGAGGGGTTGGGGGCCAGGTGAAAAAGGGTGAAGGGATTAAAGGAGGTTCTCCAGGCATTGCAAAGTCTATGTTAGAATTATTGGGTAGAAGTCTTAGAAAAACACGAGTGTCAGTACTGTTCAAAGTGAAGTCAATTTCTGTTCATTCTAAGAAAAAGGAAACGTGCTACAGGATGATATGATGGTGGCAACTATTGAAGAGCACACTTTTTTCCACAGAAGATAAGTGGTAGGTTTCATGCAATTTATCATCCTTGTTCAAGAGATTTCTTGAAGTAAAAAATCAAGATTAAGGTTGTTGTTCTTTTTAATCTTGAGACTATAACAAATCAAATATTTCATAATCCCTCCATGACCAGCCAATCAAAATACTTATCTAGACTGGTTAAATTTAAGAGCCACACCGTCATTTGTTTCATTGTGCATTGATGAGAAAACTGAGACTTAGCGAGGTTGAATAACTTGCCCAAGGAAGGTCTTGACACAGGCAAATGGCAGAAGAGAGACTCCTTTGTTTATTACTTTTCTTTGTACTGTTGTGGGGGTTTTTTTGTGGGGTTTTTTTGTTTTTTGGTTGTTTTTTTTTTTTTTTGCCTAGAAGGGTGTTTGGCACATGATAGGTGTAGTAAACACTGATGATGTAGTTAAGCCTATTTGTAACATTCATGCAGAAACAGAACGGTCTGTTCCTTTGTGAGCTCCCCAGCTGAAATAAGCTTTTATTATGCATTTGCATCTAAACAGTGTCATCTACCCTGAGGTTCATGTACTACAGGTCCTGCAGCCCCCTGCTCTGCATAACATGGTATAACCACACTTAATGCCAGGCAACATTAATTTTCTTCTCAAAAGCTTTGCACTCTTCACCACTAATTATAAGTCCCCCTGTTAGATAGCACTTAAAAGCTGTCATTTGGCTTTCTATCTCCCTAAACATGGAAATTTTTAGGGGCAACTGGACTCACAGAATGATACCTGCAATGACCTGCCCGTTGGTGTCAGCCAGTCTGTGAGGCCCGTGTGCTTTATTCACTACGATAACGACACTGCTCTTTCCAGGTTTTATCTCCCCCTTGTCCTTGAGTACAGATTTGTGGTTTCCAAGTTACAATATTTATCACCACCCTAAAAGATGTTTACTGTTGTTATCTTCAGGTGAAGCCTCTGACTCAAAGGAGCCAAATTTAAAATATGCCTCTTTGAAGGCTTGATTGCAAAAGGAACACAAATCCAGTTTGTCTTTGTCTCCCTGTGATGACTCACACAGATTTAAAGCAGTCTTATTGTATCCCCTAAAACAACCCCTTCAAAAAATTAGAATTTTAGAATTTACATTTTATAGATGAGCAATCAGAAGTCCAGGGAGGAGACGTGGCTTTTTCAGAATTGCATAGCTCTTTGTGGCAAAGGTTGATGAGATTCCAGCTCTCTCTCCTGAGTTCCCAGTGCCCCGCGTTTGTTATCCCAAAGATCTTATTTGGCCCTAGCTCAGTAATCAAGGTCCCCATGCATGTGGTGGACCCGGGTCTCTGGGGATCAATTCTAAACGGCCGGTAATATGGAGCATTTCATTCCGTTGACTCCCCACACCCACCCCTATGCACTAAGAATTGCAGGTGACTCTGAGGGGAGAAAAAGAAGTTTCTCAAAATTCAGGGTTTTTTTCTCCTGACATCACCTCACTATGATCATCTATCTCTATATAGTGAGAAGTTGCAAATTGCACAGAGCTCAAGAGCTTGAAATCTTTTTCCCAGTGATCACACTGTTCTGATCAGTGAGAATAGCAGAAAAGCCAGGACACAGCTTTATATCATTCATGTCAAGCAGGGGATGTTTTCTCACTCATCATTGGCCAGCCAGGTTTGGTCCCCTCTTGCCTTTCTGGTTCCTGTTTTGAAAATATTATACAAAATTAAACTTGTCACCAGCCTTTTGCTTTATATGTTATTTAAAGCTGTCTGGAAGGACCCCTGGGCATCGCATTGGATAGCTGACTCACGAGCTCAGCTGGGTGTGATCTGCTTCACTCTGGATTCTTTAGAGAAATCATTTGTTTGCATCAAGTCTTACAGCACCAGCCCTGGAGAGCCAGCAAGGACAGTCACAGGGCCAAGTGTACGTCTTTCTCACCAGTTCTTGTATTCATGCCAAGAAGTTCTCTGTCATGCCTGAGAGTCCCAAGAAGCTTCAGTGTTCTTGGAGCATCTGAATAGGAGAGAGCAAACAGAAAATAAAAAGCACTGGCACTCAATGAGCCAAATGAAGAGCATGTGGTTGAGGATGCTGATAAATTTATCTCTCTCTGACACCGTCGGTTATCAACCTCACCTACTCCTGTAGACACTGCGTCCTGCTGTGGAATTTGATTGAAATTTTGGAGCAGACAGACCGCACCAGCTCTGCTGTAAAGGGAGTATCAACATGAAAGGCAGCATGCTTTACTTGAGAAGAAATGATGAATCGAGACCAGTGAATCCCTTGCAATTGTTAAATCAAATCTTAAGAAACCTGGGTTTGGGCAGGAGGAAGAGGGCAGAGGGTGAGTCATCAAAGGAAGGAGGAGAGAAATGTCACCTGCTTTCCCAGAATTCTACCTCCTGGTTTTATAGCCAGCCCCTCTGTTCTGCCCTGCAGGTTTCTGCTTTAAATTAGGACTGAATGGAATAGAATTAAAATATGATAAAATAGAGGTCAGGAGACTCTGTTTTACATTTAAATCCTTGAAAGACATTGCATTTCCAAATTCTAAACTCTTTTTTATTCAAGGTATCATCTGAGTTTGAAGATAAGAGTGATTTTTGTAGCCTCGTTTCAAGAAAGAAGAAAGGATTGCTAAACTTAACAAGAAAGAATGTGAGGGGTTGAAGAGGAAAAGCTACTGCAGCTAAGAGAATAACCCTGGTCCCTCGCCTCTGACTCCATGTATGAAAAGGAAGAATGGATTTGACATTTCTGAAGGGGTTGAAGAAGTTTAACAATAAAATTGTAGCTTTAGACTAGGCATGTCTGATATCTTTTGCTATGATATGTGACTATAAGTCAACTCAAAATAGAAGTGGAGCCAAAGACATCCTTAGGGATTAAGGAACCAGCTTACCCAACTCTATCTACCCCTCCCACCATCTTTATTGAAGCTCAGAAAGGTAAGGTACCTTGCCACACAGATTGTCCTTCTGGTAGCAGCAGACTGACTGTTACCACTAGCCATACCCTGGTGGTCCCTCCATTCTCTCACTGCCCCAGGTTGAAAAACCAAAGCAGCAAAGATAAAACCATAGGGACTTCAAGAGTTGGTGACCCTGATCCAGCTGAAAAGAGCAGGCTCCTGACTTAACCCGAGACAGACTTTTTTGATAGATCCATCGTAAAGTCTCAGATATAGAAACATGCCTGTGGTCAGTCTTTTTGAGGATGCAAATTTCTTTGTGTAGATTGACAGAAAAGAAACTTCTTCCACATAGATAGATACAGTATTGATTGCAAATCGTATAAAATCTTCACTCCTTCTGAAGAGTTCTTAAAGGAGAATGATTACATGAAAAGAAACTTTAAATATTAACCGCACTTTGAAGAGAAATATAAAGACTGCTATAAATCCTTGATAATCATAGTAACTGAGGAGTTAAATCCTGTGACTATAAAGAAAGGGTTACTGGGCTGGTCTCTTAGAGAACAACACGGGGTGGAAGGAGTCCCTTCTGCACTGCCTGAATTAAGAAAATGAGATCTTTTGGGAAGTCCCATAAAAGCATGAGTGTTTAGTGCCTTACTAATGACAAAGAGGCAATCAGTAACGTCCTACACATGAAGCGTCAGCTCTCAAGTTTAGCTGAACATCCACATGACTGAGAGGGTATGAAAAACACAACTCACACTCAAAAGAATGATAAAGAGGCATAACAGATAATTTTTAAAAATTAATAAGTAGCCTGACCAGTGGTGCACAGTGGACAAAGTGCCCACCTGGGATGCTGAGGGTGTCAGGTTCAAAATCCTGAGGTTGCTGGCTTAGCCTAAAGGTCACTGGCTTGAATCCCAAGGGGCGCGCTGGCTCGGCTGGAACCCATTGGTCAAGGCACATGTGAGCCCTAGGTTGCTGGGTTGAGCCCAAGGTTGCTGGCTTGAGCAAGGGCTCACTGGCTCATCTCCCCAGTCAAGGCATGTACGAGAAATAATAACTATAGTGCCACAACTACTGATGCTTCTCATCTCTTTCCCTTCTTCTCTCTCGCTTTCTTTCTTGCTAAAAAAAAATTAAAAAATAAATATAACTTTATTTTTATCATATAAATTATGAAAGTGCCCAGGCTTACATAATATAGTAAAAGATATATTTTTTGATATATCAAGTAGAAAAAAAAACACTTTTAAATTATAACTGTCTTTCCAGCCTTCTCATTTAGTTCTGGCAGAAGTTTTTTTTGTTTGTTTGTTTTTGTTTTTGTTTTTTAAGTGAGAGTTGGGGAGATATAGAGACAGACTCCCACATGTGTCCTTACCGGGATCCACCTGGCAACCGCTGTCTGCATTTGAGCTATCTTCAGAGTTTGGAGCCAATGTTTAAACCAATCAAACCACTGACTGCAAGAGGGGAAGAGAGAGAGAAGGGAAACAAGGAGGGGAAGAGAAGCAGATGGTTGCTTCTCATGTGTGCCCTGAACAGGGATTAAACCTGAGACATCTGCATGCCAGGCTGACACTCTATCCACTGAGCAAACCAGCCAGGGCCAAAGTTTACATTTTTTAAATGGTAATTTAAAATATTTCAGAACTTAAAAATGCTCACAGTTTAATTCAGTGATTTAACCATCTATAGAGATTTCACATAATGAAATAATGAAAATGCATAAAAATTAACATATAAGAATGTTATTGATGTAGTTATAATAGTAAAAAAACAGATAATTGTTATTATTATTTTATTGATTTATTTATTTTATTCAGTGAAAAGAGGGGAAGCAGAGACAGATTCCCACATGTGCCCTAACCAGGATCCACTCAGCAAGCCCACTAGGGGCGATGCTTCATCTATCTGGGATGTTGCTCCATTGCTCAGCAACAGAGCTCTTCTTAGTGCCTGAGGTGGAGGACATGGAGCCATCCTCAGTGCCCAGGGCTAACTAGCTTCAATAGAGCCATGGCTTCAGAAGGGGAAGAGAGAGAGAGAGATACAAGCAAAAGGGGGAGGTTTGGAAAAGCAGATAGGTGCTTCTCCTATGTGCCCTGACCGGGAATCAAAACTGGGACTTCCACACACTGGGCCAATGCTCTACTACTGAGCCAAACAGCAAGCCAGAGTCACAATTTTTTAATAAAAGACAATTGGTTAACTGTTCAGTATTAGGCACTGATCTAAGTAAATTACAGTATGTGGCACCATGAATATTAGATAACCATTAAAAATGTGTTAACAGTAGCTAACCTTCATTGTGCTTAAGAATCTAGCTTCAGCCCTGGCCAGTCGGCTCAGTGGTAGAGCGTCGGCCCGGCATGTGGATGTCCCGGGTTCGATTCCTAGCCAGGGCACACAGGAGAGGTGCCCATCTGCTTCTCTACCCTTCCCTCTCTACTTTTTCTCTATCTCTCTCTTCCCCTCTCACAGCCAAGGCTCCATTGGAGCAAAGTTGACCCAGGCACTGAGGATGGCTCCATGGTCTTCACCTCAGGTGCTAGAATGGCTCTGGTTGCAATGGAGCAATGTCCCAAATGGGCAGAGCATTGCCCCCTGGTGGGCTTGCTGGGTGGATCCTGGTTGGGCAGGAATCTGTCTCTCTGCCTTCCTGTTTCTCTCTTCAGAGAAATACAAAAATAAAAATAAAAAAAGAATCTAGCCTCAACTTAACACAAAGAAACCAAAAAATCCAACGAAAAAAGACCACCAAAAAGGCCAATAGACATATGAAAAGATGCTCAACATCACTAATCATCAGAGAGATTAAAACCACAATGAGATATCACCTCATACCTGTCAAAATGGTTATCATTAATAAATCAATAAACTACAAGTGCTAGCAAGGATATGGAGAAAAAGGAACCCTCATGCACTACTGGTGGAAATGCAGATTGGTACAGCCACTGTGGAAAACAATATGGAGTCTCCTCAAAAAATTGAAAATGGTATAGCCTTTTGACCCAGTGATTCCACTTTTGGGAATTTACCTGAAGAAACCTGAAACATTAATTTAAAAGAATATATATACCCTTATGTTCATTTCAGAGTTATTTACAATAGCCAAGATTTGGAAACAGCCCAAGACCATCAGTAGATGAGTGGATAAAAAAGCTGTGGTACATTTACACAATGTAATACTACTCAGCCATAAAAAAAGAAGGAAATCTTACCATTTGCAACAACAGAGATGGAACAGACTAGAGAGTATTATGCTAAGTGAAATAAGCCAGTCAGAGAAAAATAAATACCACATGATCTCACTTACATTTGGAATTGAATGAACAAATAATTTAACAGATAAAAATAGAAAAAGAAGCATAAATACATAAAACAGACTTATAGTTGTCAGAGAGGAGAGGGTTAAATGTGTGAAAAAAGGTATTAAGTAAAAAACAAAAAGAAATAAAAAACAAAAACATTATATTTATATATATATAGTGATAGCCAGAGGAAAAAAGGGATGGATAGTAGTTTAAAAGTGGGTAAAATAGAGATAAATGGGGACAAAAAGAGACTTTACTTTGGGCAATGGTTGCAAATGCAGATGTTTTGTTGAGTTGTACACTTGAAACCTGCATGGTTTTGTTAACCAATGTCAACCCAATAAATGTTTTAAAATCTAGCTGTATTACAAATATTGGAAACAATCACACTGAAGGAGGTGAATTGAAGGTGTAGGAATAAGGTGCTGACTTAAGTAACTTTGGAAATGAATACAGTCTATGGGACTAAAGTTTTTCTTCAAAATATGTAGATTTACAATTTTGGAACCACTGTACAAGACCACAGTAATTGAATAATTAAGCAAATGAACAGAAGGTAGTGGAAGCAACACTCCTCGCTGCTGGAGTGAGGAATTACACACAGACAAGGAAAGGAGACTAGAATGACTCATGTGCTTATGGATTAAAGTTGGAGACATCAGTATAAGCTCATGTGTAGTATAATCTAAATACAGATGGGTACATACAAAAATATTTCTAGACATGTATTTATATGTTGGTTAGAATGCACACATTTATCTCCTTGCTCTTTCAGATAAGAGGTCCTAGAAGCAAAAACATGCCAGTAACAAAAAACAAACCTAAGATTCAGTTTTTTGTTCTTAATATCATCTCCAATAAAATGAATCATCATTCCTTGGAGAAATGGCTGCTTCTAGAACTGGGGCAGGAAATACACAAGATGAGCCTTGAGCATTTTGTAGAAAGTAAAAAAGTGTTAAAGCAAACAACCTCCACACCTATGGTGAATGTCAAAGGCACATAGGAGCCAACTAAACAAGCTTCCAGTGCTCAAAGCTGGTACAATTAGAGCAACAAAATAAATAACATACTATTAACTTATAGCCCAATATGCTAATTAATCTAATTATTATAAAATAAATGAGTCCATACTGATTTAATACATGACTAAATAAATAAATAAGTGTGGGATAAGAGACAAATCTCCCATGCAGAAGAATTTCAAATTATTTATGTACTCAGATCTCCTGATGATGTAACTTAACATTCACTCATTAAGAGTAGACTATACAAAGTAATTTCCTTCCAAAGAGTACAGTAAGTTAAAGGGAAGAAAAACAAAAGGAATAACTTACATAGAGAAACCTGACCTACCTCAGCTAGGTGATCAACATCCCAGTTATGTCATGGTGATAGAATGTTCCTTGATATGTCATGAGAATAGCACTTTACTTGCCCAAAACCCATAATCCTGTCTTATCCTGAAAACTGTCAAGGTCAATCAAAAACAAGGAAAGTCCAATAGGAGCCTAAGGAAACATGACTAATAAATGTAATGTAGTATCCTGAATGTGATCCTGGAACAGGAAGAAAATGTCAAGGAACAACTGAGGAAATATACCATAGGTAAAGTATGGACTTGAGTTAATAATAATATATCAATACTGGCTCATTTGCAACAACTGTACGTATAATGCTAATAATAGAGGAAAGTGGGTGTGAGGTATGTGGAAACTTTGTACTATCCAATAATTCTGTAAATCTAAAATTAGTTCTAAACAAAAATCTTACTAACAACAACAAAACAAATCATCAGTGGTAAGTAATGTCCAGGAAGGATGATTAATAAGCTTTTGATCTGATTTCATTTCCTATTCAGTTGAAATTTTTTATAGTAGTCATATCTGAGTTTGAGCAAGTGTGCTTCACAAAGGCAACAGTAAACATATCTGCTCTGAATGTTATAGCTTCACCAGCATTTTTGGAGAATAAGAAAGTTCTTTCTGACCCTGACCCCTGCTGTTCTTTATATCTAACATTACAATCATATCATGAAGTTTGAAACAGACAGACACTTCAACAAGCTCTATCTCTGTTCCTCCTCCCCCATGCCTCTGGAGTCTGATTTAGTACCATAACTGAGTCACCTCATTATTTCAATGTAGCCAAGAGGAAATTAGTCTTTAAACCACATTAATTCTTAATTGGATATATTTTATTAAATAGAAAATGGAAATTACCAGGTACTTTTCTGCACCTTGATAAAATAACTCTAACAACTGTGCAAAGCAGCCTCTATGGAGCTTAAAACTCCCCTCTAATCCTGCCTTCATGACTGATTTCTCACCACAGGATCTAAGCATGAAAGAATTAGGAATGGTAATAACAATATTAGAGACGACAATGGTACTACATAACATTCATTGAGACTTACTATGTGCCAGGTACTGTTCTAGTTGGGTTTTTTATTTTTATTAAGTCAGATCCAGAAATATACAAGAAGTTGAAATAACTTCATTTTCCTCCTGTTACTTTTAGTTATGCTATCTTATCACACTACTAGACAATAGATCAGTCAGATAATATTTTTAAGCCACACTCAGGTATAAACAAACATCCCTAATCTGGTATATTAAAAAGTCCACTTCAATCATATCAAAGCTTCACTCTCTCAGCCAGTTTGAAACTTCTCCTCATCCTGAAGCTCAGGTTGGACTCCATGTGAAGAAACCAGCAATTGACAAGAGGAAGATGGGGCATGATCCTTTTCTGAGCTGCATTTCTACCTTTTCTTCTTCATTCACCACCTGCCTGTATTGGAAGTTGGAGGAGGGAGCCATAGAGGAAAAGGAAGGAGCAGATAAGATCTTCCCTGACCAGGGCTAGTATAATCTAAGTTGCTCTTCTCTGCGGGTGGCAAATGCCCAAATGCTTACTATTATGGAACACTTTGGGGTCCCTTCACTGTGCACTTGCAATTAACCCTCCTACTTGGCTCTTGAAATTCCTCCTTACTTAGCACCTGTTTATGCCAGAATATCTCACATTATTTTCTCCATTAGGCATGGGTTACCTAGCCCTGTCAACAGATCTATAGAAGCAGGGCCTTTTTGAGAGGATTTGAACCTGGTTACTGTTCTCAAGCCCACTTTATCACATCAGAAATGCCTTCTTATTTCCCACCATTGGTGGAAGCTGCCTTGCTTCAATGGAGATATTGGTCCTTGTTCAGCCATTAGGAGCAGCTTTGAGCATCTAAGATTCTGTCTTCCACTAATCCTCCTTTCTCTCTATTCAATCCTGGAGGTGCCAGAATGGGTGTTAAAAAGTGTGGAATAAAGTGGAAAGAAGAGAGAAGGAAGCAAAAGAATCAAATGCCCTCACTTCCATCTTATAATAGGTCTCTAAGCATGTATAAAGGTTGAGCTGAGATGGGGAAGAGAGTAACATTTGTGTTGAGTAGTGCTTGAAGTTTTGATATTAGGACTGATTGTGTTCAATATCTTCATATCTTAAAATAAAACTAAACTGCAAAGAGATACCACCTCACACCATATGGATGACTATTAAAAAAAAGAATAAGCTTTGATGAGGTTGTAAAAAATTACAACTTTTATACAAAGTCGGTAGAAATGTAAAACGGGGAGGTCATTATGGAAAACAGTATGGCTGTTACTCAAAAAAACAAAAAACTAAAATAAAATTATCATATAATTTAGCAATTCCACTTCTGGGAATATACTCCCCAAAATTCAAAGTATGGTCTTGAAGAGATATTTGTACACCCATGTTCATAGCAACATTAATCACAATAGCTAAAACTTAGAAGTTACCCAAATGTCTAAGGACAGATGAATGAATAAACAAAAAGTGATATACAGCCTGACCTGCGGTGGCGCAGTGGGTAAAAGCATCAACCTGGAGCACTGAGGTTGCCAGTTCGAAACCCTGAGCTTCCCTGGTCAAGGCATATATGGGAGTTGATGCTTTCTGCTCCTCCCTCCCTTCTCTCTCTGTCTCTCTCTTTCTCTCTGTCTCTCTCTGTCTCTGTCTTTGTCTCCTCTCTCTAAAATTAATAAATAAAATCTTTAAAAAAAAGTGATATACATACAATAGAATATTATGCAACCTTAAAAGGGAAAAAAAGTCTGATACATGCCACACATGGATTAACCGTGAGGACATTATCTTATGTAAAATAAGTCAATCACATAAAGATAGGTGCTGTATGATTCCACTTATATGAGACACCTAGAGTAGTTAAATTAAGAAAGACAAGAAATAGAATGGTGGTTGCCAGGGGCTAGAAGAAGGGAATGAATGGGGAGTTGTTTAATAAGTATAAAGTTTTAATTTTACAAAATAAAAACATTTCTGGAGATGGGTGGTGGTGACGGTTACACAACAATATGAATGTACTTAATGCCACTGAACCATACACTTAAAAATGGTCAAGATGGTAAATTTTACATTATGTATATTTTACCACAATTAAAAAATTTTGGAACTGAAATAGCCTTATTAAAGTATTAAATTTATGATTAACAAAAAGAACCTGAAAATTAATGTATGAAAATAAAACCCATAAGCAACTAGGAGAGCAATGGATCAGTTTAAAGTGTGAATAAACATAGTCTTGTTTAAAGACAGTAGTAAGAGAAAATATATATAAAGCTTCTTCATGATTTACTCCCACTGTCAGCTTGTTCCATAAGCTAATTACAAGTATAATTTATTTTCTTCACAACACTTTTATGAGGTGAAATGGAACAATACATTTTCTGAAGAAATAAACTGTTACTAAATGATACATTATGATCTTCCATCAAAATAAATCAATTTCATTTACTTTTAACTGTATAAATCTTTTTGGACCAGGCCTGCCTTCTAGTGGTAGTTGAAGAAAAATCCAAAATGGTATGCTTCAAGAAAAGGAGATATTTGGGGGGAGGAGGACTTTTCTAGTTCTTAATAAGGTCTTGAAAGTAATCAATCAGGTGTAGTCATACTCATATCTGACAATGCTGACTACAATACAAGAAAGGTAACCAGAGACAAAGATAGTGATTTCATAATGATAAAGGGGGCATTGTATCCAGAAGACATAACACTTCTTAATATACATGCACAAAAATATATAAGACATCTACTAACTAATCTAAAAATAGAAACAGACAAAAACACAATCATACTTGGAAATTTCAATACACCATGGATAGTTCTAGATCATTCAACAAAACAAAAAATCAATAAAAAAATATCAGCCTCAAACAAAAAAACTAGAACATAACAGACATCTATGGGACATTTCATCCCAGAACTTCAGAGTATACATTGTTCTCCAGTGTACATGGAACATTCTCAATAATAGATCATGTTGGGCCACAAAACCAACATCAATAAATTCATAAAGATTGAAATTACACAGAGTATATTCTCTGACAATAAGGCTTTGAATTCAACTGCAGAAAAGAAGTAAAACACCCACAAAAATGTGAAAATTAACAACATACTTCTAAAATAAATGACTAGGTCAAAGGAGAAATAAAAGCAGAGATCAAAAGATATATAAGGACAAATGAAAATGACAACAAATCAAAATTTCTGGGATGCAGCAAAAGCAGTAATGAAAATGAAGTTCATATCATTACAGGCTTCTATCAAGAAACAAAAGAGAACCCAAGTAAACAACTTAACATCACATCTTAAGGAACTAGAAAAAGAAGAACAAAGGCAACCCAGAACCAGCAGAAAAAAGGAAATAGTGAAAATTAGAGAAAAAAGTAATGAAATAGAGAACAGAAAAACTATAGAAAAAAATTAATACAACAAAGAGCTTGTTCTTTGAAAAGATCAATAAAATACACAAACCCTTGGCAAGACTCACTAAGGAAAAAAGAGAAAGGACTCATATAAACAAAATCCAATGAAAGAGGAGAAATTACCATAGATATACAAAGGATCATTGTAGAATACTATGAAAAACTATACCCCCCCCAATTCAACAATCTAGAAGAAATAGATAAATTCCTAGAACATACAATCTTCCTAGAATGAGGCACAAAGAAGTAGATAGCCTAAATAGACCCATAAGCAGGGAGGAAATAGAAACAACTATCAAAAACCTCCCAAAAAATAGAAGTGCAGAACCAGATGGTTACACTAGTGAATTCTACTAAACATTCATAGAAAATATGGTTCCTATCCTTCTCAAAGTCTTCCAACAAATAGAAGAAGAAGCAATACTTCCAAACACATTTTATGAGGACAACATAACCCTCATACCAAAACCTGGCAAGGACAGTACAAAGAAAGATAACAGAGCACTATCACTAATACAGAGGCAAAAATCCTAAACAAAACACTACCAAATCAAGTACAACAACACATTAAAAAAATAATACATCAAGTGAGATTCATCTCAGGAGCACAAAGATGCTTCAACATACACAAACCAATTAATGTAATACACCATACCAACAAAACAAAGAACAAAAATTATATGATCCTATCAATAGATGCAGAGAAGGCATTCAATAAGATACAACATCCCTTAATGTTTAAAACACTCAATAAAATGGGTATAGAAGAAAAATACCTCAACATAATAAAGGTCATATATGACAAACCATCAGCTAATATCATACTAAATGGTGAAAAACTGAAAGCTTTTCCTCTAAAATCAGGAACAAGACAAGGTTGCCCACTCTCTCCACACCTATTCAACATAGTACTAAAAGTTTTAGACAGAGAAGTCAAACATGAGAAAGAAATAAAAAGCATTTGTATCAGAAAGGAATAAGTAAAGGTTTCATTTTTTCCAGATGACATAATTCTGTATATAGAAAACCCCACTCTACAGAAAGACTATTAGAAACAATAAACCAATACAGTAAGGTCGCAGGATACAAAATTGATATACAGAAGTCTATTACTTTCATATATGACAACAATGAAATTTTAAAAAATTAACTAAAAAATAATTCTTTTTACAGTTGCAACAAAAATAATAAAATTGGTAGTAATAAACATAACCAGAATGTAAAGGATTTATATACTGAAAACTACAAAGTATTATTAAAGGACACTGAAAAAGACACAATAAAATGGAAAAATACCTCATGTTATTGGATAGGAAGTATAAATATAGTTTAAATGGCCATATCACCCAAAGCAATATACAAATTTAATGCAATTCCCATCAAAATTCCAATGTCATTTTTGAAGAATGGAACAAAAAATCACCAGGTTTGTATGAATCCATAAAAAACCTCACATAGTCAAAACAATCCTGAGAAAAAAGAACAAAGCATGAGGCATTACAATACCTTATTTCAAATTATACTACAGAGCTATGATAATCAAAACAACATGGTATTAGTAGAAAAAAAAAGAGCAATGGAATAAAATAGAGTCCCAAAATAAAACCACATGTATATGGACAAATCATCTTTGACAAAGGAACCAAATAAACACAATAGAGAAAAGAAAGCCTCTTCAATAAATGCTGCTGGAAAAAAATTGGAAAGCCACATGCAAAAGAATGAAACTTGACTACAGTTTGTCTCCCTGCACAAAAAAGTAATTCAAAATGGATGAAAGACCTAAATATGAAATCTGAAACAATCAATCACATAGAAGAAAACACAGTTACTAAACTTATGGACCTTGGCTATAGAGAAAAATTTATGAGTTTGACCACAAAGGCAAGGGAAACCATGGCAAAAATAAGTAAACAGGACTACATCAAACTAAGAAGCTTCTGCACAGAAAAAAAAACAAAAAACAAAAAACAAAAAAAACCACAACAACAAAAAACTGACAAGAAAACAAACAGACAGCCACCTAAATGGGAGATGATATTTGCAAACAACAGCTCTGATAAGGGTTAATATCCAAAATATATAAAGAACTCACAAAGCTCAGCAATAAACAAGCAAACAATCCAATTAAAATATGGAAAGAGGACATGAACAGACACTTCTCCCAAGAAGAAATACAAATGGCCAACAGATATATGAAAAAATACTCACCATCACTAGCAATTAGAGAAATGCAAATCAAAACTACAATGAGATACCACCTCACACCTGTTAGATTAGCTATTATCAACAAGACAGGTAATAACAAGTGTTGGAGAGGCTGGGGGTAAAAAAGGAACCCTCATCCACTCTTGGTGGGAATGTAAACTAGTACAACCATTATGGAAGAAAGTATGGTGGTTTCTCAAAAAATTAAAACTACCATATGACCCAGCATTCCCTCTACTGGGTATATACCTCACAAACTCGAAAATGTTGGTATGTAAAGACACATTGTAAGGCCAGCTGCCGTGGCCATGCAGGTTCACATTGGGTTTGGGCAGATAGATGGTAAAGGAGCTGTGGAGGTGGAGAATGGTAGGCCATTCCGTTTATTAGAATCTTGCAATGGCAGATGAGCAAGCAGTCAGGGCAAAACTGCTTCTCCCTCTTTCTCAGGATCACAAGCAAAACAGGATAGAGGGGGAAAAAACCTCCAGCAAACAATAGCAAGCAATGGCCCCTCACAATGGCAGCAGGCAATCTGCAATTCACAACTTGCCGCCCTGAGGGCAAGCACCTATAGCCTTATATAACTATACACACATGTTGCTGCCCTGTGCTCATGCACCAATCAGGCAAAGTACAAGGTGAGCAAGCCTAACACACTTGTAAAACACTTGTTTGCCCAACACACATGCTCCCCCATATTCATCACAGCATTATTCACAGTGGCCAAGACATGAAAACAAAGTGTCCTTCAATAGAAGATTGGATAAAGAAGTAGTACATATATACAATGGAATACTACTCAGTCATAAGAAATGATGACATAGTGACATTTATGACAACATGGATGGACATGGACAACATTATACTGAGTGAAATAAGTAAATCAGAAATGGCTAAGAACTGTATGATTCCACACAGAGGTGAGATACAAAATTGAGACTCATGGACATAGATAAGAGTGCAGTGGTTACCAGGGGGAGGGGCATGTGGGGAACGGGGAGAGGGTTGATGAAAGGCATAAAGAGAAATAAATATAAGGTGATGGAGGATGATTTGACTTTGGGTGATGCGTATACAACATAATCGATTGTCCAAATGATGTGGAGATATTTACCCAAAATCTATGTACTCTTGTTGATCAATGTCACCCTGTTAAATTTAATTTTTTAAGTTAAAAAGAATAAAAAGAAAGCAATCAATCATTTTTAAGGTGGAGATGAGGGGAAAGGAATTGATTGATCACTGAACATTCATCAACCAAAATCTACCTCCTTCTGGCAGAATATAGTTTTAGATTTCAGTTCATCTATAAATCCAGTAGGGCTCCAGATATAATGACCTGGCTTAGCCCCCAACACTGGATGGGGTAACCACTAATTCACTGTGCCCTTGTGTTGGCATTTATTTTTCATTTTTCATGCCTACTGTCTCATCTCATGAAACAGCCCTTGGTCTGTTTTATCAAATTATAGCTGTTACTTCAGTCACTCTCCTGTTACAGTCTACATGGAGTTCAGCAGGATTTGCTGTTGTTGTTGTTATTTGTATGTTGTTGTTTTCTATAAATAAGCAACATTTTTAGAATATGAGGAAGAGAGAAATTTCCATTTCAATCACTTTTCTGGAATTCCTTGCCAAAGCAAGTATCAAGCATGTATCAAGGCTGAAGTGAGTTGCTTAGGCTTCTAATAGTCCCTATTTGGACAAGAGGCCGACTTCAATTAGCAAAAACAATTATTCTTTTTCTTCCATTGAATTCAGAAAATGTTGACGCTTTCACATTTTTCTTTGGTAGTGGTTTGATTGTTAAGGAGTTGGAAGGAGATCAAGATCTTTGAAAACTTAGGAAGTTAAAATGGAAACAAATAAGTGATAGATATTAAGCTGGTTGATTTATACTCTATAGAACATAGGTACAAGTCCTATATAGGTTAGTTCTTATAGAGGGAGTAAAATTGGTCCCATTGAGTGTTTTAACCATCTATTACTATATAAATAATTATCCAAAAATTTATCTTAAAACAACAAGCATTTATTTTCTCACAGTTTCTGTAAATCAGGAATTCAGATGTGACTTAGCTGGATGGTACTAGTTTAAGGTTTCTTTTGCAATCAAGATAGTGGCTAGGGCTGAAGTCATCTCAAGACTCAACAGGGACTGGAGAATCTACTTCCAACATAGCACACTCTGGTGGCTGTTAGACAATGGCCTGAGTTTCTTCTTCCTGTCA